>CM030008.1:155785555-165263055 GCA_017639485.1 Pluvialis apricaria | reverse complement strand
AATGAAAAATTTCCTCCCAATCTGTAAGCCAGTGCACTGACAGCATCATCCGCCCGAGTGCTTGTCCGCAGAGGTCTGACTCCGTCCTCTGGTCACCATTTAGTTTAGACTAATGAAAATGCATGTGTATTTGAGGAAAAAGCTTGTCATAGGCTTATTTAGCGGCTGTACAGCATCACCCGTGCAATGATTTCATGGCACTTAGGCATGCAAGACGCTGTTTTGACTTCGGTGGGTACCAGTCCTGCCTTACGTCTCAGGGAGGAGCGAGGGCTGAATCACAGAAAGCGTCAAGAGGCAATTCTGGCATCCTTACTCATTTGGAGCATTCTTTCAACCTCTGCATAGCCACATAAATGTCCTTCTTGATGTGAGCAAAGATGTCACGGTTTAAGTGATTTTAGCCTAATCACGCAGGAAACGTTCAGGAAAGATTAGCCCCCAGTCCTGTGTCATAAGTAGAGACAATATGAAAAGTGATCACTCCCATCTTCACGAGCTAAAATTCAGCTCTTTCCTTTAATGCGATCAACTACTTAGTCATGCCTGAAATTTTCCTTTTGCTTCTCTTTATCGGGATTTTCAGCACTGCCCAGTGCAGGTTTGCTGCGACCTCTTCTGTGTGCGGTGGCTTGGGGGGGTGATGGCCCATCAACACATCTACCATGAGAACTGACATCAGTTTTCCTTTCCATGTCATCCCTCTCGTTGGTTTTAGGTACCAATTATGGGGCAAAGAGCCCGCACAAGGCAGTATTAGTTCTTTGTGGGCAGCTGAAAGAGAAGTGCCGTGTGGATATCAGCAAAACTTGGCCACTTGTTTTGCCGGCATCGGTGCCAGCGTTTCATTTGGTTTGCTCCATGCAGATTTGGGACCTTGTGTTTCATTTGGAATTTTGCTCGGGACTGAACCCAAGCTTGGGAGACGACGCTGCCAAGTTTTCTCTGGTTTTGTGTCAAGAGCAACTTTGGATTGAAGCTGGAACTGAACCAGGCACGTGATCTAACTCCTATACTGTCTCATGCGTTGAAGAAAGCCAGTCTTGTCTAGCCAAAATGGAGTCAGACAGAGGGTGTTGTATATTCCTGGTGTAAGATTAAGTAACATCCATGGACGTTTTCACTCTCCCTTTTAGTCTCACAAAAGAGCAGTTGTGGAACAAACCTTCAATGTGAAGGTTGTGAATGTTCTTTTTTTCCCCCCTCTCCATTTCTGAAGTAGCTCGTGGAAGGATGACTCTGCCCTTTTTGAATGTGTGGTTGAAGGAAAAGGATGTGAGAGCAGCAAGTGCAGCCCAGTGGTCGAACACCAGGTGTCTGGAGCGGCTGTGTCGCCATGGCCTTGGGGACAGGTCCCCAAAAGCAGCATCTAACCCCCTCTTTGAATACTTTGAGGTGTTCTGCTGGGTGCCGGGCTGAAGGCTGTCACCTGAGAGTAATACGTAAGAAGCCAAGTGAATTGCTTGATGTATCAGCATTTCTGATAGTTAACGAGAAGATTGATTTTTGGACCGAATTCCTTCTTCTCTCAGGGAGAGAGATGATATCACTGAAGGTATCTTACTCTTTATTTAGGTATTTCTGCACTATTTGTCACATACCAAAACAGGCATTGCAAAAGAGGATTGGGATTGTATTTTTAAACCTCTTTTCCACAAAAAACATAGCATGAGACTCTCAAATGTGAGCAGTGGGTCTGTGTAACCCCACAAACAGTCAGGAGGAACAGGGGAATGACCACTCTGTATCTGCAAACACCTTTTGTGCCCCACTGTTACCTCCCCTACATCATCGTCCCTTCATTGACTTGTGCCAAAGCATCTCTTTGCGGCTGTGCTGAACGTTTCTGCCTCGACGCTGGGTCTCCAAAACCAGAGAACCCCTTCCATGGTCTTCTGCTGAGCTCTGCCTCCAGCACGGAGGGGAGACCTTAGGCACGGGCCATTAGGTTTTATGTTCCCGGCTGTAGCTCCTGTTATTTTTACTCATGCAAAATATCTGTGCTGTTGATAGGAATTAATTTGCCCAAATTGGGAAGACCAAGAGAGATGTTTTAGGGTATATTTATGTTTTGCATGGAGATCTGACTCCCACTTACTCATAACTAACAAGTTTTATTTTTAGCATTTGGATGCAGAGCAATAAACAGGCACAGAAAAAAAAAACCCCTCCAACCTCAAACTCTGTTTTCAAATGTATAGAGATACCACTCTATTTCGCGGAGTTTCTGCTATCTCTTGTCATATCGGTGCGTGTTTCTGAGCTCTGTGCTGAATCAATCTATTTGCTTTCCCTCTTGGGCTGCCTTTCAAGCAACACCTGACCGATGCTGATCAGCCGAGAGAGATGTGATATGTGACCTACCCACTCGACTTACAGAAAATCAGGCTCCGTGCAGTCTATTTTTAGAAGTCTGGTTTCTGTGTTAGGCTCCTGGAATCCTGTGTTTGCTTCATCTGGAGTATGACAAAAAAATCTTTTGATTAATTTTAGAGGCAAAGCTCCTTGGAATAAAATTTGGTTTAATAATGGGAGTGCATTAAAAATTTATATGAGAAACGGGAATTTATGTCTCTCTGGGAACTTAGGTTTAAATACAATCTACCTGAAACAGACATTCAAGATGTAATAAACACGAGATTCACGTGGAATGCTTGAGCCCTGTTGAGGTCTGCAATCCCACCCTGTTTAAAAACCTTTCTGCGTAGGAGCTGGTTACCATGCTTCCCACTCACAGCTTTTTCCTATTTTCTAGCATAAATAAAGACACCCCCCCTCCAGGTTTTTTTCTTGGTGAGGTGAAAGCCTCTTACCTTCCTTGGGACCGTCTTCTGCCCGTTTTTCCCACTGCCCTGCACTGGATGGGTGGTGGGCTGAACCCAAACCTGGGCTTGGTGCTGAAATGCCAGCAATGCTGCACGCGACGGAGCGATGCTCTCCCGGACTTCCCTGCCTACGTTAGTGCAGCCCCGAGGGACGTGTGGGTATTTCGCTATACAAGCCACTTGTGCCTGGTGAGCCAAGCTGCTACATGAGAGCCTTCCCTGAGCTGCTGGTCCCTAAGCCAGGTTTTTGGGGTTTGTTTGTTTGGTTTTTTTAGCCACTAGATATTTACATTTGCACTCTCTTGCTGAAGATCAGTATTCTGTCCGCGTCTTCAGTGAATTGCATTTTACTGATTTTTGGGCTGAGTTATCAAAATCCTGTTGAATTTTAATTCATGTGCTCCAAATCATCAGTAGCACCTTCCAGTTTGAATCAGTTTTCCTTTATCTTTTAGATATTTGTTTTTTCCCCCTTAGAACTTAAATTGTCAATGAAAATATTGGCTAGTCCTCAAAACTCACCCTCCTGGGTTTCACATCTTTGAAATATTCTGAAATATTTTTGGCAAAAGATACCCAATTTTCAGTGATCTCTCTTTGAATACAGATTTTCAATTATCTTTAAATCACATGCGTTACAGACAGATTCAGACCACAAATGGAAAGGTAGATAGTGACGTGCCATGGAAAAGACTGTCATTGCTGTTCTTCTATCCCAGCTGGAAACAGGAAACTCTCTGATTATCAATAATTATTTTCTGGTTCAGCCCTATTATGTAGCCCTGCCTCAGCCAGCATTTGAGCTCAGAGCAAGGGTATAAAAGCAGGTAACCCACAAAAATTTTCTATCTATCTGTGAGAATATGAAACAGGGCACCCTGAGGTAGTAGATATTTTTAAAGTTGGGTTTAAGATGACAAAAAAAAAGAGATGATGTCATTGAATTCTGGGGTCTAAACACAGGGCTGAGAATCCAGAGCCTTAAAGCTTTACACCTGGCTCAGTGACTCGGCGTTGCAAAAGGGAAATTGTGTTCTGGATCACTTTGTCTTCTTCTAAAAAAGATGTGTGTGGGCAAAGTGCACTGATTTACCCGTGTGAAGGCATAACATTTTTTACATTTACTTGTGCCCACACAAGTTGAAATGGAAACTATTATTTTAATGTTAAGCATTACCTTTTATTTTTTTGTTACATTGCAACATCTAGATCTTGCACTCTTTTCCAATGAGTGCTGGACTTAAATCAGTTTTTGGTCTTACATATCAATCTTATTTTTTTCTTCCAACTATCTTTTATTCCAGTGTGCTTCTTGCCTTTTACAGCTCTACCAAAATCTATTTAGTTTTCGTGGTCTGCTTAATATACTCTCCCAATATTTAATTTGTTGGAGGTTAACAGCATTCTGATTGAAATTTCCATCAGCTCAGAAATAGTATCAAAGGAGAAAATGATAGACGGGGGAAATCTAGGATATTTTTAAATCTAAAAGACTAATTTAGACTAAATGCAAAATGGATGTGAACAACTGCCCTAGTATTTTCACAATAGCCAACCAGATGCCATCTGAAAAAAAAAAAAAAAAAAAAGCCCTAATATCCTCATTTCTTTTTATGCTAAAACATTGGCAGGTATTGATGTAGGAGGCAAACTAACTCATTTGAACTAAATTGGGCAGTTCACACTGAACGGCATTCAGCTGCCGTTGCATAAAACATGGTATAGAGACCCCTGCATCCTGGAAAGCAATGTGTGAAATTGCATCAGAACCATGTGTTTGTTTGTTAAATTATTGTTTTTCTGCAAATATCACCCACTTTTGAGTTTGCTTTTACTGAGATTTTTCTGTCCAACTCTACTCACACTTCCAGCATGCAGACTGGAGTAATTACAACTAAAATTTGGCAACGCAGTAGGGAGCAGGTACCGTCTACTCTGACCAGCCTCTCAACCACTCATTTGGACATGCAGAAAAAGAAGTCAAAGCAGAAAGTTTTTAAAATTTGTCCAGAGATAAATTTGGGGGTTTGCCATGGCAGCAATGTTTTGCCATTGCCATGGCGGTAAGAAATTCAGTCTTGGTTGAGACTGTTGTCTTGAAAACCCTGGAGATTTAAGTCCTCTATAGATGTGATTGTCATCACAGCAAAGAGACTTCACTGAAAAGTTCTCTGTGGAAGTGAGAGAGTGAGAAACCTTTGGGTACCAAGAATGCTTTTTTTCTGATGTATTTTTAGCATTGATCATGATCTGTTAAGAACAGGAGTGAAACACTGGGTAAGATATACCAATTTGGTTTTATTTTCACAAGGTATTTTTTTTCTATACCTTATGAGTATAGCCTGTGTGTAGCTAAAGCTTCCTGCCTAGGTTAGTTAGATCCTCACTGAGGGTCAGTCATCCTTCCACCCCTGACTATGCTGTAGTCACTTATCTTATTTGTTTGGGTTTTTTTTTTCTATAATATATCCACCTCAAAACACTCATCCCGTTGCTAACAGCGTGGTCTGTTATCAAATTTGGTCTCTAGATAGGCAGACGCAGTGAATGACTGGCCTGATTCAGCTCTGTTAATTCATTAACTGCACAGATAGAAAGAAGTTCCACAAATACATTGTTATTACAAGTAGCACCAGAATCAAGCCTGCAGAAAAGCCGTCCCTACCAGAGTAATTGGAACGTTCAGTCAATGTGTGGAATGAATGGATTCCATCAACAGATATTTGAGGTCATATCCCAAAACTCTTAAGATCAGGAAAATTCACTATGGTTGAACGTCTCGAAAGTTACGTCCCCTTCTAATCTCAGGGTTTAATCCAGTGATTTTCATGAAGAAAATGATTTTAAATTTAATTGGTTAGTACAAGTCACACTAAGGATGATGAGGATTAATTGTCTTTGTGTAAGAGTTTTTTTGATCTGCGAAATGCCTTTGCAAGAAGCATCCATTAAGCCAAAAAAAAAAAAAAAAAAGGCACTAGGAAATCAAAAAAGGAAGGAAAAAAGAGCCCACTGTGGTCTTTGAGTTTCCCTTTCGTAGCATGATTTATCGGTCTCTCAGTTTTGTTTCAGGCCCCAGCTTGGAGGACAGTAGCTTACAGTGCAACCACGTAGGCTGGCTTGACAGAGATGCATGTTGGATCTGTAATGTAGAGAAAGTTGGAAGGAAAGGTGGCCGAGAGTTCAGGGAAATAAGGCAGCCTTTTTTCTTTCTTTCTTTCTTGCTCTATTTCTTTGTTTCTTTCTTTTTTCTTTTTTTTTTTTTTAAAGGAGTTTGTGCGTAACATCACACATTTGCTAAACTATTCATTTTCCCTAAGCCATTGAAACCTTATATCTGCTTGTCCTCATTATATTTTTGTATTACTTACTACTTATATGAAAGTCTAACTTTATGTCATTGATTTCTCTTAGTGACCAATGAGCCATAAATCAGCAGCAAGATAAACAACTTCCAGTAGTATCGCCATGCATTGATATTTGTCTTTACAGTGGATGTGAAACAAGATGAATTACACAAACCCCACCTACACTTGCAACACCTACATGTTTCTCAACTGTTCTTATGCCCATGCTATCTGAAAATGGATTTGGCATTAGAAATGTGCCTTCAAAATATTGATAACAATAAAAAGGCATCCCACTGAATTACTGTAAAGTTGTGGCTGTAGGAGTCTGTGCATAATTCTCTCTCTTGTATACTATAGGTGATATTTATCTCCCTTACTTTGAATTGCCTGAAAGTCCAGGCTCTGTCCACCATCAGTGGAGTGAGATGAGTAGTCCCAGGGCAACTCTTCCCATGCTACAAGAACTGCCCAAAATAGGTGGAACGGAGACACTTTTGGAAGCGTATTTATCTCCATGAACTTAAAGAGGATCTTGCTTTTAAACAGCTGCAATTTGAGATGGGATTCCAGTTGATGGGAACGATTATGTTAGTACTGTGTCACGCCTTATGTGTAGGTGACACTGTAAAGGTTCTTGTTATATGGGGCAGATATGAGGAATTATATTGTACCTGATTAAAGAACTCTCTTGTGTGGAAATGCACATATAGATTCATTAGAAATTAAAGACAGATCTCTTTTTTGTCACTCAACTACACTATTACCAGCCTAAAGACATTAGTGATATATGTTTCAGTCTTCCAGAAATTCAAATGTGGGCTTCAGGCAGAAAAAGAAGCAAGAAAAATCCTAGTGCCCATGGCCCATGTTAAATTATTGTGTAGGCGGAGTTCCCTCAGGAGACCCTATCGGTGTGCTATGTCCCGTCTTCCGGAGAAAGTTGAAAAATCCCAAAGGATGGAAGGCTCAGTCTCTGCTCCAGCATCATTGTGCATTAAAAATAGAGATAGCTGTCTCACATGATGCTCTCCTGGCCCTCTTCTTCCTGGTTTTCGTTAAAATGCAGAATTTGTTGTTTCTTTCCGAGCTGCTTGGTGTGACGCCCCTCGAGTAGAGGCTGCCATTGCTCTCTGCGGCTTGCTCTTCCTTCTTGATATTCCTATCATGGCTTTGTATGGGATGAATAAGTTGGGAAGGCAATTCAACTGGAATTGTTTGAAGCAACGGATGATTATGATTTTCTGCAGCGAATGTAAGTCTTGGCATTGTCAGACAATAACTCATCCTGGGTTCTTCTGATAAATTGGCTCGATCATGGCTGATGAGCACTGTATAGCCACAGTGGCTGTGGCAGCGAATCTTTCAGAATCATTGCAAATGTGTTCATCTCCAAATAAAGCGATAGAGGCATTTCTTTTCTTCCTTTTTTTTTTTTTCAGTGAAACCTTTGTGACTGATGCCACAGACTGGTTTGGCATGACTAAAAATTCCCTCTGTCCATTTTCATTCAATATCTCCTATTCAGCCTCACAATGTCCCTTTAATGAAACCATTTAGGAAAATGATTCTATTTTGCGGTAATACTGGCAGGCCAGGGAGGTTCATGCTTGTTAAGCAAACTGGCTCATACACTGACCAAATCACTGCTGCAATACTCCCTTTGAGAAGGCATTTACCACTAAGTGTTTGTTAGCAGAGAGAGAACCCAAGCTGTTTCTAAACCTTTGCAAATCTAATACAGAGAAGTCTTATCCCGGAATATCTTTTTAGCAGGTGAACTCAGGAGCTATTAGGAGGCCAGGGTATTGTTAGCAGAGAGAAGAAAATAAAATACATGCTGAAAAGAGAACATAAGATTAAAGATAATAGTTCTGCTGTAGGGTCCCCTTTAGGCGATCAGGAGAAACAGAATAAGGTTTGTAACATTCTTCTCTTTCTCTCACAGCCTAAAGAAGTCTTCATGTGCACAATATTTTTAATCTCGTTTCCTATTTCAAGCCTCTGTTTCACAAAGTCATTTTTATACATCCCAGTATAAACGCTGCAGCAGATTTAAGAGGGATTTTGTGTCTGTCAAAATTAAGTGCATCAGTCTGCGTGCGAGGCTGGGAAATGTTAGGAGGCAATCATAGTGAAAAACAAACATACAAAAAAGGCAAACATCAAGTATGGAATAGTTTTATGTTTCAGATAAGTGACTTTATTCCCAAGGCTGACTAATGACGGAGGAGAGAGAGAGGTTATTCAGTGGTTATCACAGACGATGGATGATTGGGGCTTTTGGGTTCTTTTTCTTTGCTGACTCATTTTCTGGCCTTTAATGAGTCAAACTCTGTGTCATTGTAATCTGTAAAAATGGGTGTAATAAGGATGTGTGTCCCAGAAGCATTCTGAGTCTTAATTGACGTTGGTAAAATATTCTGATATTTTTGTTTGAAGACACTAAAATGAAAATAGCACCGCTAACAGAAGCACCAACTCTTTCCGTGTGAACATTTCTACATGGAACTACACTCTTGTGGACCTAAATCTTTTGGATTTTCTTTGCTTTCCCTTAGTTTTTGTACTTCGCGGGAAGCTGAATGTTTCCACTGGTGCATTCAGCAATGTCACTCGAATCCGACATTTGAATCTTCCCATGTTTCTCATTCTTTCTCCAGTGTGAACGCTTTTATATTGAAATTTAAAGTTTATTGAAATGGAACTTTCTCTTTGACAGTTGCCGTAGCTCCATGCTGCCAGGTCTTTGGGAGTGTAAATGTGTTAAGTCCCTCTCCCATGAAAGTCTGGGACAAAATTCCATTGATTTTCAGTGGGACAGGATCAGATTCAATATTAGGAGAACTCCATTTCCTGCTAATAATCTCTTTTGGTCTTCAGACAAATTGCAGAGTTGCCTTTAAAACAGATGTCTAAATCTGATCGTCTGCTTGTTTTGTTCTCTCTAAATAACCTGCAAAAAAATTACATTTATAAGCTTCAGTCCTGCAGATTCTTATCAGCACTGTTGCTGCTCATTCAAAGGTGACCCTTTTTATAAGTAAGGATTACTTCTTAGAGTAGAGGCTGGCAGTATCAAACGCTAAAATTCTCACAGTCGTTTGTATTTCAGACCAAATTTCATGTCAGTCAGCTGACTACGTTTGCTTTGACTGCAGCGAAGCCTGGTAAAGAGAAAGCAGACGAATGAATTAATCGTGAACTCAACTAAAACAGGAAAGTTTGAAGAGATGCTAAAAGAAAAAAAAAGATCTTAGGCAAGTAGAGAACATGGCTTGAATGAGAGAGCACATTTGTCACGTTGGAGGGCACTTGGATTACATGGTCAGTAGTCCTTAGTGCAACACCAGCCCTATTCTAAGCAGTAGTCTGTAAATTGTATTAAGCAGAATATAAACAGGATCTACAAATTATTTCCAAATAGGGGTTACATAATGCAAATTAAGGGAAGTACTAACAGAGAGGGATAGAAACTGTGAAGCCGAGATATGGTTATGGTACAGGTCCCAGGAAAGAGGGACTGAAGTGCTGAGCATTTCTTGCAGCGTCTTTGGTGAGATTTTGAGAGGTTCAGAGCTGGGCAAACACAAATCATAGGAGAAAAATTGGCAGGGATGTGGGGCCATATTCAGACTGTTTTTCTACAGAAGCCTATCTTTAGCATCTGAATTTGAGAAAGTGATCAGTGATTCAGGCCACCTACAATCCAGCGCTGCCAGACCCGGCTGTCTGCACTGTCAGTGGAGAAAAGCAGTCATGATACCTAAATTAGCTACCGGGAGCAGATTATACTGAATACAGCCCCGAATTTAGGAATGGAAGTAAGTTCTTGTGCTGTTTAACTAAAGAAGGCTGTTGAAACAGCTGGGGACCCAAAAGGATGAAAGTGTGCATATTGCTTGACTCTGATTTTCTAATTTAATAGCTATGGAGGAACGTGAAAATCAGGTTTACTTTAAGGTAAAATTTAGGGAAAAAAATATAAGGAGAAAATAGAAAGTAATGGTGGTTTCTCCAGTGCCCCTACATATTTTGGGCAAGGATTTAAAGTCATGCACAATGGGAAAATTCGAGGTATTCAGAGAGGGGCCTTAAAACAGAAGAAGTGCAATGAACAGTGCAGAACTACAGTTTGTAGAAAAAAAGGCCAAGTGGGATTGTGTTTAGCTGATAAGGGTGATTCTGGCGAACCTATTTATCGGGAGTCACGTATTCACTATTGCTCTTTATCTTTTTAATATCGTTGCTTATTATAAAGGTGCTTTTGTGTTGTTTTCCTTTTTGTAGCTGTATTTTGGCTTTAACTCATTGTCACGCTATAAAATTTTAGCACTAATAATAATTACAGACGGATTTTAGTTGTCCCATGTGGGTCCATTATGCTCACTCTTCCTTGTTGTTTTTTTTTTTTCCCCCTGCTTTATCTGGTATATTGTGCTTAGAGTTGTGTACAATAATGCTTAATGAATTTCATGGGTGAATAAAAAAACTTGTACAAATAAGAGTAGGAGACAAAGAATAAGGAAAAGGGGGAAAATGAGGATGCTTCAGCTCAGAAGTGTAGGAAAAGCTAAGAAAATTGTAGAAGAAAGCCTGTATTACACAATTCTCTGACAAAGATGATTTTAGCTTCTTGATTTAAAAAAAATAAAATAAAATTTGGAAGTCAGTGGGTGGCTTTTCTAATGGCTCAGTGGGTTTTGGCTGACTAATACTCTGAGTCTTAAAGAATATGAGCAAAGTACTGTTGTTATCTGTCAGGGAGGACCTGATTGCTCTCCCCAAGAATTAAGCAATGTTTAGATTGAAATTCACTTGGCCTGATGTTGGCTGGCTATGTCTGAGCTGGTGCCTGAGCTTGAGCCAAACCCAGGGGAAATGTCATCAGATTATTTTTTTTTTTTGAGTGGGGCCTCTCAGAGGAAGAAGATGAATGCTGTCAGTCTCTCCATCTCACATTGCTTCAGAACGGCACAAAAGATCTACCTTTTTTTTAATGATGTAACGAGACTCCTTCTGATTCTCCCCACTGTAAATGGAGGGAGTAAGGTGGATCAGAAAGCTCTGGACATGTTCAGCTGCGAGTGAGGGATTTGTGTCAGTAGAGATCTGCCTCTGGAACGAGCCCGTGGGCAGATGATGTGTATCCAAGCCTGGACCATCATTAAGAAATAGTGCTGAACTTCTTTCAAAAAAAGGAATTACATGAATGGCATTCACAGTGCTGCTGCTCTCGCTTTTCAGGCAGAAAAAAAGCCAACCTTGTCAAACAGCAAAACGAAGAAAGATCAAAAAGCTCTTTCTCATTTTGGGTTGTTATCAAGAAACCCTCAGGACTTCTGGTATTGATTTTACATGGAAGGTTTGGGGAGTTTTTAGTGAAAGGTGGTGGTAAATAAAACACATTTTATGATAAATGGAGTCAGAGCTCAAAAGACTCACTGGAGTCCTGTATGTCTTCTTTTCCTTACTGACTGGGCCAGCGTCTCTGCCTGGGAACGTAGAATGGACAGCTGATCTCTTCCAAGCAAGCCAAAATTATCTTTTCTCATCCCAGTGGATGTAATGGCTGGTATTTCAGACATCAGTTCATGCACTGTGTGGGTGCACGTTGTGTTTATAGTTAAGTGTGGAAAAAAGCTATTAAATATGTGAAGTATTAAGTAAGACTTCCAGATTCTCTCTTGAACAACATCCCAACATGGGCAGCTCGATGTTTCCCACTGAACTCACTGGCTGACAATGCTGGTATTTGTCATGCACAGGAACATCTTTCACTCGGCATTTTTATATGCTAACTTTGATTTCTGCTTTAGCATCTTGGAGAGCCTGACGTTGTGACTTGCTTTCTCAACTCAGTCAATTAGTTGAAAGAAGAGAAATACCACTCGGAGGTCATAACGTGCTGTTCCATATGCTCTGTCCTGGCCTATATCCTCAGCTGGATTTGCAAATCCGGTCGTGGACATAAACGTTACGTGGGAGCCAGAACTCAGGAATTACAATACCAGGTCAGAGCAGTTGTCTGCCTCATCTGAGATTATGTCTGACAGAGTTGGCACCCTGGGCCTCAGGAAAAGGAACGCGCTGGAGAGTAGAACCATACATGTGTTGGGAAGATGAATGGTGGTTTTGTGCCTTTGTATCTCTGTGCTAAGGACAGACTGAACAGGACAAAAATTCCCACATGGACTGGCCTGTGGCGATCTGCCCTGTGGCATAACTTTGTGGGAGCAGAACAAAAAACAAAAGTGTGCGATCATTCCTCTCTGGAAAGAAAGAGAGAATGAGTGTGTTTGCATCGCTGTCTTTCTTTCTCTCTTTTCTCCCTCTATGTCCCCCAACATCTTTTCAATTTGTTCGCCAATTTTTAATGCAATCTGATAAAGACATAGAGAGCTCAGTGACAATGAAATTCCATCAAATCTGTGAAATCTGGAGGAGAGGAGAGAGACTTTAAATGAGGGAAAGGCACTAACGAGCAGACTGCATTCTGGGGATAAACTTTTGCAGGCACCACCAAGCCCATATCATAGAAGGTAGAAATGTCTCTTGGAAGACAGGAGGTCTCCAGTCATAGAATCATCGAATCATAGAATTGTTGAGGTTGGAAGGGACTTTAAGATCATCAAGGCCAACCATTAATCTAACCTGACAAAACCACTTCTAAACCATGTCCCCAAGCACCATGTCTACACTTTTTTTAAACACCTCCAGGGATGGTGAATCCACCACCTCCCTTGGCAGCCTATTCCAATGTTTGATAACCCTTTCAGTGAAAAAATTTTTCCTAATATCCAATCTAAAACTCACCTGGCATAACTTGAACCCATTTCCTCTCGTTCTATCACTTGTCACTAGGGAGAAGAGTCCAGCCTCCTGTTCAAAGCACAAAACTACATCAGGTCGGCTTTGCCTGGGCTGAGTCTCAAATACTTCTAAGGCTGGAGATCTGAGAGCTGCTCCAACTGGGGGCCTTTTACCCATGATTGAGAAGGTTTTGTCTCCATCATCTTTACAACTCCCCTTTGGATAGCGGTAGGCTATTAGACTCTCCCTTAGCCTCCTCTTCACAAAACAAGCTGATGTTGAGTCAACCAACCACTAGAAAATGAAGTCATAGGCAACTAGTACCTTCAGAATTACTTTTTCTTTTATAAATGGGAAGACTGAGGGATGAGAATTAGATGTTCCTGAATTCCTGCAAAAATTTATAAATGCAGCACTGCAATGCATTTATCTCTACTTTTTCCTATAGTCCTTGAAGAGTAACAGCTATTGCTACAAGAACAACTACAAGTGCTTTCTTTCCAAACAAATGGTAAAGTGTCTTAACTTATGTCAGCATTAAAGAACAGAAATCAGTCATCTATCTGCCAGCGTTATGTATTTCATGAGAAGTTCAGATACTCTCTTCTCTAGCGCAGTTTGGAATCAGTACCTTATTTGCAGAGTTTATTTAATGCCTTGTTGATCTACTATAGTGCTCCCTTGATGTTTAACAGTTTGCATTTCAGAGCTGGATTTTAAATAATTTCAAAATTGCAAACTTATTATTGTTTTGATATTTCTCCCATTGCCTTTCAAGAAATCATTAATGTATTTCCATTTTATTTTTCCATAAAGAACTGTAACAGCTGTTGGTTACACAGGAAAATCAAGGCATTAGGAAAACTGGATAGTGTAAAAGAAATGTAGAGGTTTGCAGTATTTCCCATTAAATGTCAATTTACATTGTTTGGGCCAGTAATGGGCTAGGATTTAGTAACTCTATCTCATTGCAACCTAAGAAGCTCCACTTGGTAGCTTGTGTATTGTTTATCCGTAAAGTTGTACTCTTCTCTGTACTTCCACAAAAAAAAAAAAAAAAAAAAAAAAAAGGATGCTTTGAGCACAAGCTCCTGTGGTTCGCATCATTCATTAGGACGGTAGTAAACTCATGAGGTGAGCTCAGCTGAAAGAGGCAGCCGACAGACGAGCAGTTTCTGTGCTTTCCTTTGAGATGTCCTGGGAGCTTTTGGGGCTGTTGGAGGACCCTTGGGAACTCTTTGAGGATGTTTAGGGTTTCAGGGTGCTGGCTGCAGTTGGGAAAGGATAGCTACAGGAGGCCTGTCTTCCAGCAGGCTCTAGCAGCTTCTAATGAGCTCTGCCAGCTATTCCTGATCAGAAGGTGCTTTGAACTTGTGTTTTTTTCCATCTGACTCCTAGTTAAGGAACAGAACATCAAGCATCCTCTCAGCAGGTGCTGTGGAGAAGCCTGTATAGCTGCTGGCCTTAAAGCACAGCTCCCAGATGCAGCAGTTGGTGCAGAAGTGGTCCAGAAAGAGACTGATTGGTTCTTCTCCAAGACCCTGAAGATGCAAAAGCCTGAACCCCCAAAATGTACTGAAGGATGTGCTGGCAGTCTGTGCTTGTCAGGTTGGGAAATGAAGACTATTGGGCTATTACCCACTTCCACATGAGCACCAATGATACAGTCAAGGAAACCTGGAGCATATCAAGTATGGCTACATGGTTTCACAGGTCATGGCTGAGGACATGTGGCCCAGATGGTTTTCTCCATCTGGAGAGGGAGGGAGCAAGGGCTAGAGAAGGAGTGGACAGACCCTGTAGGTGAGCAACTACCTGCACAGCTGGTGTCAACAACGATCTGGCTTTTATGACTATGGGATCTTCTTTGGGGATCAAAGGTGGCTGCAAGGAGACAGGATCTGCCTGACCAAGTAGGGCAAAAGCATCATAGGAATGACAGGGGAGGGAAGTGATGCTCTGCAGTAGGTATTGCACTTTACAACGGGAGTGTCTGAAAACTGGCACTGGCTGCCCAGAGAGGTTGTGGACTCTCCATCCTTGCAGCTATTCAAACCTAGCTGGATATGGCCCTGGGCAACCTGCTTTAGCTGACCCCGATTTGAGCAGAGGTTGGACTAGATGATCCTCAGAAGTCTGTACCAGCCTCGGTGATTCTGCAGCTCTGTGAACCCGTATTCCAAGGTACCTGGTTTCTGGGCATGTGCTTGGAGTTTACACAAAGAGACAACAAGTGGGAATGGTTTGCAGCACAGTTTTCCCAGAGCATATTTGCTTAGAGGAATGTACATTTTCATGAGGGAAATAATCTACCTTGAATTGCTTAATTATTGGCAATAAAAGAAACCACAAGGCTGACCTGCAAATTACAGGGATAAAAAAACTAAGTGCAGGTTTAGACTTCACTGAAGCTTTGTTGAAACTCTGTAGGTATTCCAAGTGTATGTTTAAGAATGTCAAATGAATAAATAACAGCTACTTGAGCCATCTACTCTTTTTAACTGCAATTAGTGCTACACTGCAGTCTGCTTTCTGAAAGGATTGGAAATCTTCCAAAGGCAGAATAGGCAACAGGATTTTGGTGCAGTTGGTAGAGATGAAGTGATGTGATGTCCTTGCAGAGTGGAGGAAGGAAAGCCAAAAGAGAATGACCAGGCAGATGCTGGATGGTAAATGTCTGGATTTTAGCTCAAGCTGGACAAAGAAAAAGATTTCACAGGATCATAGTCAGCGAGTAGCTGGTGTTACTCTTAAAGCATTATTTTGAAGACATCTTGAACATCTTGTCTGAAAAGAGCAGCATAAAATGAATAACAATTTTGTGTATTTCAATAGTAAATGATATGCAATATAGGTCATTTGCTAAGTGCTCAACTCCAGTAATTCATTCATTATATGCAATTAAACATAGTTTAGGACAGGTAGATTTAGCACCTACAGGAATGGTTTAGAAACCATTCAGGGAACGTAGGAAAAGAAGCTGTTTGGTTAAATCAGAAATAGCAACAAAGGGAAAGTCAGTGTCATGTGGTAAACTTAGTTAACTGAGGAAAGGCATGTTTCGGATTGAAGACAGACCTGGAAACAAAGTCTCTTTAGATCTAGAAATTCATTCAGCTTACCTGCAGTCAGTCAGAAGCATGTTGGGTGGTAGATGAGATGGCCAAAGACTTGGCTGGAGCAGCTGTAATAAAAAAAGTGGTTGCCAAGTGCTTCAGAGCTGCCCTACAGAGAGATAAATAGGATCAGTTCTTTTCTGCTGTGCCAAAGGAGGAGGTCCATTACTGTGTTCTGCCTCTGGGGCCAGGATCACCAGCAATGGGGTGATGTGGAATTGTGTATTGGAGTTTCGGCAGGTGCCGTTAGCATTCTGCCAGTTTGCAGCAAAACTACAGCTATTCACTGAACATTGTGCCTGGTCCGCTCCCTCTTCTTGCACGTAGTGCAAATTGTTTTTGTGTAACTCATCCCTACAGCCTCTCTCCTACCTCTTGTTTCTCCAATTGCAAGATGTAGCCAATGCTGATGCAAAGACCAGTAAGGTCTCCTTTTTTCTTGCTTATTTTTCATTCTTCCACTACTCTGTCACTGACAGAGGCTTATCACTTTCTTTTTCCCTCTAGCCTCCGTGCCTGCCTCTTTGGCCTTCATTTGCAAGATAATTTCAGGATCTCCACTCTTGCACCCTCTCTGTTCTTTCTCTTCACCTTGACGTCAAGATTTCATCTCTTTCTCTTTTTCTTCTTGTCAGCCCTATTTCATGAAGTTTGCTTTGCGCAGGGCTGTATTTCGTTGTCTCCGCTTTGTTGATTCCTAGAAAATCCATTATTATTTATCATTGTGTTTCTTTGAAAGTTAGCTGTAAAAATAGATACACTATGGAACTACAGCTATTTACAGAGACATAGCAAATAATATCCTAAACCTATGCCAAACAGCTCTACTGCAATTCACGCTTCCCTATTGAAAGGAAGAGAAGAATTGTCTATGTAGCTAATGCCAGTGTGGGAAAAAGAAAGCAACTTCAAAGGAGTGATGAGTCTGTTGGTTGCTCTGCTGAAAGGGAATAAACTATGAATGAAATGAAAACAAACCTCAAAAGGTGACATTCTCCTGCAGAAAACCGAATAAAATTGTTTTGCCCAGCTGCAAGTTTTTCTTTTGCTTTTGTGAAGTTTGGGAACAATTATTTCTTACGTGTGTTGGAAATGAATTTATTGCTAGAGACTGCATCACAGCGGACAGAACTGAGGAGTTTGGGGCTCCTATTCCCACCTATATATCTGGCATATAGTTTAATCGTGAGTAAATTGTTTCACCTCTCTGTGCTGTTTCTCACTATTAAGTAGGGCTAATGATGCTTCCTTTCTTCATAAAGCTTTTTCATTCTGACTGGAGAAGCAAGCTATGAAAGGTATGTATCCTTGCTGTTATTACACAGCAAAATATCTTGAAGGCTTCTTTTAAAATTTAGGAGAGGACACATCCATGTATATCCAAAGTCAACATGAAGCATTATGGCTGTAATAGTAAGACCTGAGAATGCAAATAAAGTAGAGTTGGTGCCCAATGCACATTTTTATGCTTTATGTTGCTGGTTGTTCATATGTATAAGAGGATATTTCTTCTATTACCCACCATCCTCCTTTCTCTGCGTAGAGCTTTTTAAGCTGCCAAGAATAGAAATGAGTACATAAATGGATGTATTTCTAAACCACCTTCCCCTTCTTCCAGAATTTAAAATGAGGAGGTTATTTCTGCTATGCTATAAAACATGTGAAGTTGCAGTGGCTTTGAGAGGCTTCAGCACCATAAGCTTGCCAGTTAGTTTAAGGGATATGGTTCTGTTACTAGGACACTATAGCGTCTACCAAAAAGTAATGAAAAATGGTCCTTTTCTTCTTTTATTTCTCCAAGGCATTGTATTTGTATTACAGTACAGACCGATGTGATCTGATTACTTCAAAGGCAATCTAACTTTGAGCTCCTTGTGTTTATAACCATTTGGTCATTACGCGTTGGTCTCTCTGAAGGTCTTGGGTAATGATGTTGCTATCAGAGCTTTTATCTGTGGGTTAAGTATTTTAGGGAATTTATTCAGAGCAGCTCTGCTGCAGAGACAGCATTGACAATGTGTTTTCCTTTTCTGCCTTGCTGTTTGCTTTCTGAGATAGCTGTATTTTGAGAGGAAACTCTATGTGTCTAAACAAAGGGCTTGGTCACTGTAAATGTGTGTGGGAAGAATGAGTTCTGCAAACAAGGAAGACTTTGCAACGCGACTTCTTCTTTTGAGAAGATCCTTGGGGAGATATATGGATAGGTAGAAGTAATACGCTTCTCAGTACATTAACTTTCTGGAGGTGTTGTAGGTCAGCCTGACTAAACCTGGGATCTCTTGAATAAGATTGCTAAGGAAGAATATTTTAGATGTTCTTGCTGAAAGGGCCTGTGTGACTCTCAGCATTGATATCAGTGTGTTAATCTTAGCCTCAGCTATCAGTTGGTATGCAGTACAGATTTGGAAAATGTTGTCTTCTGAATAATGGTTGAAGACCTCAGTCCTGGTTATCCACCTGACATCTACACCTTCTTTATTTGCCATTTTAACAGAGAGAATAAGACTTCAGTGTGCACAATTCTGAGTGCACCCTTCTGAGAGTTAAAATGAGCTTCAAATCCAAATTCACATCATGCTACTAGGGCTGATAGTGGGCACATTCCTCCCTGTGATGTTAAGGGATTCAAAGCCAAAACTCATTTATAATTTGAAAAGCTACAAATCCTTCTGCCTTCGAATATGTTTTCATCTTTAGACTGTCTCTGTCAAAACAGAGAAGTCCTATACACTGTTGTCCAATGCGTGAGTTGTGGATCCAGGACAGAGGGCTGCATTCCCACATCAGGATTATTCTTTGCCAGGACATGCAGCATTTTTTTTTTCCTTTATGTCTACATATTAAGCAATGAAATAATTATGAAAAAATAAAGACATTATTTGAAATGGTACCTGTAAAGAAGTGAGGCTTGATGCTTTCCAAATAGGTTTCTCTCTTCAAAAATTAAAAGAAAAGTTAAAATTCATAACCAAAACCATGTGATAGACCATTATTATTTGTCAAATAGTTTCTGAAAGAGAATGAAGACTAGGAGCTATGTAGTCTGGTCATGCTAATTAATTGCTTTCAGTTGTGCCATAAATCTGTCTGAAAGCAACGAAGTTGTAGAGTTGCCTCTTACATTGGTTAACAGCTATTAGAGAAGAGATAAAATAGCTGGAAAGCATTTGTACACATGTCCTTTTTACAGCATGGAAGTGTTAGCGTTGATTGTTCTTGTCTTGGGTTGGACAGCCCTCATGAGCTCATTGCTCAAATTCTTCTGGCAAATATTATTTTTGCAGTGTAAAAAAGGACACAACAGTCAAAAGACCATCAAAACTTGCATGTTGAAGTTTCATAATTAGGGAAACTGGATTGAAAAATATATCCCTTATCTTGTTTATGGAAGTAACAGCATTGAATGTAATGCTTCTAGGCGGTGAGTTAGGAATGACGCTGCTCCTTCTGACTTTGGATTATTAGTAAAAAGTGTATCTGCTAGGAGAGGAGGGTTT
This sequence comes from Pluvialis apricaria, assembly GCA_017639485.1. Classification (NCBI taxonomy): domain Eukaryota; kingdom Metazoa; phylum Chordata; class Aves; order Charadriiformes; family Charadriidae; genus Pluvialis; species Pluvialis apricaria. The sequence continues at coordinate 165,243,457 of CM030008.1, read as the reverse complement.
GAACGTGCATACACTGATCTGGCCAAAGGTCTAAGACAAGAAATCTCCCCAACAAAGTTATTGAAAGCCTGTCTTGGCTTTTATCCCCCATAAATAAAGTGACATGAGAAGATCTTCATTGTTTTCCATAGTCATACCATTCCTGATTGTTTAACTCATATAATTTGACATTTCTCATGTGGCTTCGGGTGTTGCTGGGGGAGTCCTGAGGAATTAGGCTGCTCTGACCTATGGCACTCACAGCTATAACAGGCTGCACATGATATTTTGGAGGGAAACCTTCTCTATCTTGCGGTGCTGGAAATGGGACTGCTCAGTAAAGGGAACGTAGCGGGTGTCTGGATAAAAAGTCCTGACTATGAATACAGAATGCATTATTTTACAAAGCTTATAATTTATAGGAATTTGGGTTGAGCAGGAAAAGTATCATGCTGACCATGCAGGCAATTGTACTTCCCCAGCCAAATTTCAGACCCTGACTATAATGCCTGAAAATGTGAGAGCTGCTCAGGAAAAAAATATGTGCAAATTCTAAGCACATCTTAGAAACTCTTGAGTCATACTAGACGCTATACTAAAAAAAACCCTGCTGTAATTGTGCCCGAACTAATTCATCTCAATGGTGAAAGACAGAACTGGCATCTTTGGTCAATATTTATCCAGGAATATTGAAAAGAAAAATCTCTGCTGTCACTCAGACCACTGTATTATCAGAAGAAATCTGTGGTAGCATTCAAAAAGCAAAAATTAACCAAAATATAATTCTCCTTTTGGAGAAAAGCAATTTAACGTTTAATAAAAAAAGTAACTTCGCTTGGGAGGTGAATCTGCAGCCTATCCAGCCTGCCATATCATTTTAAAATTTATAACTCTCATGATTAGAAAATGTCAAGATAATCAAAATACAGGGGAAATTACAGCTGCTACAGTAAATGAATGCTCTGAAAGTACTCAGATGGTGCGATGCTATAACATCCACATAACAATCCTAACTTTTAAAACACTTTTGTGTCACACAGTTTTTTTGCTTATACATTGCCTGAAGATAGTGAAGATTTGGGTATGATTTCATAGTCGATCTTAAGAGCGAGTTATTAAATCCCTTACATTTGATACACCGCTCCGATAATGAACCTGCGCTGCAGAGAAAGTGTCAAAAAGTTTAATTTCTTTTGTGCTCAAACCCTCCGTATAAATCTGCGTGGGTAATAAAATTATAATCACATATTCATACCTCTTTGCAAAATAAATGTAATGATACTTTGTATTCCCTCGGTGCCAGCTCTCTCAAGTTCTTCAGGCACTTTATAAACATTAATTAAGACTCGCACCTCTGTGTTGCGTAAGTGCCATACTGATCACCTTCATTGTTTTGTAAAGTATCTGCCATATTTTGATTACTCCAGAGCTTGTTAATATTATACACATCAGTAAACTGAGGCAGGGCGGTTAAGTCGCATGATTAAATTCTCGCAGCAAATCAGTGATTAAGGTTGGGGCTGCAATTAAGAGAGTTTCGCTTTCCAGTTCCCTGTTGTAACCACCGGACTAACTCCTATGGGGACTTCAAAGTATTTTCAGTGATTCAAATTGGTTTCTGTGTTGGAAAGAAATTTAATTCATAACATGAATAGGTGTAGGATTGTTAATACATTGTCACCTGGTATCTCTTGAGGGCAAGCGTGCGGCAGTAGGGCAGTCATGAACCGTACCGTGGAAGCCATTAAAGGCTCTTCTCCTATAATAAACTGTGATAGGCAGCTGTCTCCAAGCATAAGCTGTGCTTTATTATGGTGAGTCTGTGGCTCATTTATGACTAAACAGACTCCTTTCCTGTTGGTCCTTAGCTTGCAATGTGCTACTTTTTCCTTGTTTTCCAGTCCAGAAAATTGTACCGTCTCCTGGAATTGGCGTTTCTCTCCTCTCTTGCCAAAGGCTGTTTTATTAACTCCCGTCCGACTTCTGTTTCCTGTCATTTTCTGCTGCTTTTCCATCTGAAGGAAGACAGTGGTCATGTCATAATTATTTTCTTTAGTAATTGCCACAAAGATGCTGAGTGTTTCCTAATTAAATCAGGCAGCGTTCATGGCGAAACCTCAGAGATGCTGTCCAAGGACGCGAGTTTCTTCAGATCTCGGTAATTGAGTTGTACAGCCTGTGCTTGTGCAACCCAAGTTTCTCCCTGCAGCTCTTGAAGCACATCAGGGGGTTGGGAATAGTGGTATTTAAAAAGAAAGACCAAAAAAGCTTAATTGGGGAAGTAATGGGATTCCCCCCCACACCTCTTCTTTAAATATGCCATGGTGTGGAAATCTACTTGGTTGTATCTCATCACGGTCTCATTTTGCAAATAACAATCTGGAGCTAAAATACTTCTGTATAGGTGAGGATCAGCTAAAAAAATTGAAGACTTAGATGGGGTTTTGGGGCAGATGGATAAAACTTATCTAGGGATTGAAAACACCTTTTTCAAATGTACCATTATTTTGATGCAAAATAACTTTACAAGATGTTCTAAATAGTGCCTTATTTTGCTGCTGAAGGGCTGTAAAATCATACATCATTGCATGGTAGATGAGATGTTGATTTGGAGGAATTTGTGAGCAATATAGAATTGCTGGATACATTCGGTGTGCTGCTTGCTTTCATTTTTATTAAGTCAAAACACACAACAAGGCGGTCAGCTTTTGAGAGCCCCAATGGTGAGGATGTTCCACCAACGGGACTAATGTTCATAGCAAATGCCAGGAGCGATGGGAGGAATGGTAAAACTGTCCTTTATCAAACATCATTGGCGGGGGGAATATTCCCTTTGCCCTGCTATTTGTGTTTAGAGCACCTCCCTTCCACCTTTTTGTTTAATGGATAGGAATGGGACGTTCATCTGGAGATAGGAATGGGACACTTACCCAGAGATAAACACAGAGGGCATCAGAGGGGGCTGTGATCTGGTCCTGCCTTTGATCACTGCTATGCATTTCCCATGCCATTTGGGCACACTGGCTGCTGGGGCAGCGTTAAATAGTTCTCTGCTCTGCGAGCATCATTACAAAGCAGATCATGAAGGAGGGTGAAGCTCGCTTTATCCAGCTTAAAGCTGAAGTAGACCGAAGATCTTCTACCACCCCGCAACTCCATGTTTCCCTTGAAAATTGTGCTTTTAATTACGGACTCTTGAAAACAATTGCAGCTGATTAGCTTCTGGGATTCATGTCTTCTTGTAAAACATGCAGCAACACTGTACCCTGGCATTTTTGGGGAACAAGGGCACCTTTTTGAAGCAGGATGTTTCCTTGAGCTCTCCTCATTGCATGATGGTCAGACCCCATACAGCTTGGCTTGTGACTGTCATTGAGCTTTCAACTCTACAGGGCTAAAAATGAATTTAATCCTTAAAAGAAAGGGTTAAAAATGGAAAGTATCACTTAAAGCAGGACTGCGAAATGTGTTTATGTATGGGCAGGTAAAATGCTGGAGAAAAGGAAGCTGTATGTTACTCACGAAAAGAAGATAATTTAGTTTTATGTTAATAGCTGTGTTTAATAATAATAATTATACCAGATTATACTTTTCTGCCGTGATGATAAAAAAAACAAAGGCTGGCCTTCTAAGTCTGGAGTGATAGTTAGATACCCTGTTCACAGTAGTTATTAAACCCTTCATTTGATGAGCTACTTAATGTAAGTGCCTTCATGTAACATCTCAAAATGACTCTGAAGCCTGAGCCACAGACAGGCAGAACGCAGCTAGTTATTTCACTAAGGAGGAGGATGAAAAGGTAACCTGGAAAACAGGCAAAAAGGTAGGAGAAAGGCATGAACCCTCTGCTTCTCTCCTATCAGTCCTTGTGGTCTAACATTTAATGATACAAAATGCTACCGAAGGACACCGAAGCAAAATAACCTTTTCTTTATCCAGCAGGTGACGGAAAACATTGCTGTCATTTCCAGGGCTTAGTGGATTCTTTCTGTTCACCAAAATTTCAGCCTGCCAATGCTATGTATACAATATAATAGCGGGGGAAAGCTGTTGCACGCTGCACAAAGAAGAGATGCATATCAGCAGCACAGTTCTGCTTTGGTCTGTTGGCAATGTGTTTCAGTCATCTTTTTCTCTTAAAGATTAGGAACAAATTCAAGAAACATGCTACTTCTTACAGACAGAAACCACTGTGATATATAGGATGGCAGAGCTGCTGCGTATTAGCAGGGGTCTTTTTTTTTTCCCTTTCTCCAGATAGAATTCACATAAATAAGGAAAAAATACAAAACATGGTTCAACCTGGCTGTCCAGCAGAAAAAAAAAAGTAAATATTTTCAAGATTCTAAAACATATTGTCATAAGATGGACTTGCAGCTGGATTCTTCCCAGTGTTTTGTGATCTCTTGGCCATTCCCAACCATTTTTGTCAATAAGATTCTTCCCAGAGTCTGTAAGATTATACGCAAATTTGAGACTTTAAAGTTCTCACCTTGATATGAAGATAAAAATCACTTAACTTGTAGTGACAAAAAAAAATAATTCAGGATATTTTCCTGCAGTGTGTGGCAACAGTGAATGCAGTTTCATCAACACAGCCCATGACTCAGGATGCTGTTTGCAAAATCAGAATCAAAAGAGTTGGAATTGCTATCAAAATTATGCCAGTTAGCTCTGTTTTAAGGGTTGGTTGCAAAAATAATTGGCCCTGCATTAAAATTCAGGAAATCTGAACTGATCCCTTTGACTTTCCAAAGATTGGTGAGCATTTGAACTCGTGGTCAGGGCATATGCTTCCAGCTACAGTCTGTCAGGTGTATCTTGAAAAAAAAGAACTTTTCTTTTTTTAAAAAAATATTCTGGACACTGTAGGCTTTTATCATGAATAAAAGGATTTTTCTTGATTCAGGATCTATCATATCTCTTTCGCAACACCTCTCCTATGAGGACAGACTGAGAGAGTTGGGGTTGTTCACCCTGGAGAAGAGAAGGCTCCAGGGAGACCTTATAGCGGCTCTCCAGTATTTGTAGGGGACCTACAGGAGAGCTGGAGAGGGACTTTTTGCAATGGCATGTAGCGATGGGACAAGGGGTAATGGCTTCAAATTAGAAGAGGGGGATTTAGATTGGATATCAGGAAGAAATTTTTCACTGTGAGGGTGGTGAGGCACCGGCCCAGGTTGCCCAGAGAAGCTGTGGCTGCCCCATCCCTGGAGGTGTTCAAGGCCAGGTTGGATGGGGCTTTCAGCATCCCGGTCTAGTGGGAGGTGTCCCTGCCCATGGCAGGGGGGTTGACACTAGATGATCTTTAAGGTCCCTTCCAGCCGGAACCATTCTATGGTGCTATGATAATTGTTGCTGTAGACACTAGTTTTTCTTTAAAAATCAGAGTATTGCTGTTCAAGTGCTTGCTGTTCATGGTGTCTTAGAACCAAAACACCAAAGCAATGACCATCTTAAACCAGGTGCCGAAGAAGCACAAAGCAAAATATGGTGATATTTTCTCTAGACTGTTGATACTGTATTGTGGTTTAGATGTGGGTTGTCCTCAAATCTTTCAGGACAGGTGAAGTCATTTCATTACACATTTTGAGTATTTGGAAGGGAAACTGAGATTTCTTTTTATGTGCTGCTTATAGAAAAGGGAGGACATAAGGTCCATCTCAGCACTAGAAGCCAATCGCGCCTCAAGTTTTCCAGGAACAAGGCACATGGGAAGGCCTGAACTCAGCCTTGCTTCCTCTGTGCCTTGTGAGCAGAATGAGAGCATCCTTACTGAAATCATTTACATATGTCAGCAAATGTCTCTCATATAACAGACCTGAAGAGGCTGGTAGTAGAATAACGCAAGGTAATTTAGCAAAGAGACAAGTCACTTTGGTTTTCCCCTAGTGTTTAGCAATGACTGCGTTTTTTTCTGCTTTGCTTGAGTTGCTAAGAAACCTTGTTTGCTCTTGAATTTATTTTTAATTGACCCAACAATGAAGAGTTTTGTTACAAGAAAATGCTTTCCTGAATCTAGATTTGTGAATCAAGATCATTCAAAGAAATAGAGTTCGTTTTAGACTGAGATGTCTGTTATTTTCAAAGCAACTCTTCAGTCCTTAAGCCAACTGTTCAAAACTAAGTGCAGACTGTAACAGACTGAAGCCTGCTAGATATTTTTTGTATTAACTCTGGTTTATTGGTATAAAAAGTTTAGGAACAACTTTATTGTTCTTCCTTGAGGATCCTCTGTTGAAAAAATGAAATTACTTATATCTTGAGCTAATTCAGATATAACCAGAAAGAAAACTAAAAGAAAACCTAAGTTTTCTAAACTAAAGAAACTAAACTAAAAGAAAACCTGAAGTGGGGCTGCTGGTGATCACAGTTATGCTACGTGGTCTGACTTTTGGAATACGTGTTTAAGTTTATGTTCCTTTAAAATAACTTTCACAAGACTTACAGATTTGCGATTTTGATGTATTGCTGTTTCATTTAGACCATCTGTCTTCTGATACCCTGTAATGGTATTTCTTGTAACACAATTCCTATCAGAGTTGTGGTATTATTAAAAATAAAATTTCTTTTTTTTTTTTTCACCAGGCAAAGCTGCTTGGCATCAACACTGTTGGTAAACAAACACAATCAAATATTCTTCCAGTACTGCATTCCCATGTGTGTTTGTTGAAACTGCAGCTCAAATGAGGTTGGATGCAGCAGTTCTACCTGACTGCAGACAGGCACAGCAATATTTCCTTTTGTACCCAGTCTGAAGAAGGCCCAGGCTTGACAGGTAACTTTAGTCAAGTCCTGTCCAAGACCTTCACATTGGGGATAAGTTTGCTGCAAGATGAAGTGCACCAGTTTCTTTAAAAAAAAAAAAGAAATTTGACTCGATTTTTGAGAAATAAAAGTGAACACACCTTCAGGTGCTCCTGTATTAGCATTTTGAAACATATTGTATAAAGGCCAAGAAATTCTAAATTAGAGAAGATACGCAAGATTCTTCTTTACCTTTTGGCTTAGATCACATTTAGTATCAGATTAATTTAAGACATCCTGTATTCAGGGACACATTTAGTAATCTAATAGGCCTTCTCCATTTTTAACTGCTCTAATTGTATTTATTTTTAAATTATCTGGCATTCATTGGTTTTTCTGACAATTTTAATTTATTCTACTATATTTTTCTAATGCCTTCCTATGCCATAGGGTAATGGAGGCTAGAAATATTAGAAGGATACCAACCTCATGTGGGAGTGGAATTATTTCGAGGCTAGAATATAGGCTATAACTAAGAGTAATGGGATAAAATGAATATGGGAACATTTAGACTGAGATTTAAGGAGCCTTGACAGTAAGATCTATTGAACTGTGGAGGTATTTCCTACAGGATATGGTGGAAGTCTCATCATTCTAAAGCTGCAACTAGACTAGATGAATTAGAAGAGTTACTATACATGGAGCAATCATAGACTTACTTAGAGTTGGAGATTACTTCTCTTTTCAATCTACCTTTTGGCTATTTCTCCTACTTTGCTTTATCCAGCTCCTTCAGTGGGACTGGAAAAAATTTATGGAGAAGAAAGTCTTTGAATATAGGATTACCTGAGAAAGCTATGCTGCAGGAGACACCTGTAGCTTTTCCGAATGGAGCCTAGAATCCACCAGAGATCTGATTTTTCTTTATCCCTATCTGCCGGGAGAGAAGTGCTATGACTGTTCTCTGCCTTGCTACCCAAGGAGCTAGGAAGACTAGTTGTTTTCACTGCTAATATCATTTGTGAGAGAACAAAATGCAGAACGCAGAATGAAAGATCTCTTCCTTGAATGGCGACAGTGGCATCAATAATATGATAAAAGTGAATTTTGATAGTTAATTTGAGAGATGTGCCTTTCTGAAGTGCTGATTTTGATTCTCACTGGGAACTTGTATTATGATGATGAAAGTGTAATGGGGTAGCACCTGGATGTGGTGGGATCTGAGCATCTGTGACTGTCATCACTACTCATGCATACAGCAGAGATCTCTGCTGCCCCAGTGACGTCGAGGCAGGTGCAACAAGGGAGCAAAATGCTCAATCAGCAAGCCTGGGGAGAGAAGGTCTGAGAAAACTCCTCTGTGAAAGTGTATGCAATGGCCAGAAAAAGAAATAGTGGTCGTTTCTTCTGGTCACCTCCCAAGCCATCATCTTCTAGTAGTGTCACCAAAAGCAGTGTGCTGGAAATGCTGTGGGAAGTAAGGTCACATTGCAACCTAGTGGTCCCATGTAGAGAGGACATCATATGTATAATTGACATTTTAGGAGAAGGCTGGAGAAGAATGAGCATTTGAGACCAACCTCGGTGGCAGGGCACAGTGTGAGGAAGAGCAGGGCTGTGGTCATAAATGGAGGTGGTGACACAGCTCTAAGGACCATCAGAAACAGCAACTGTGACTTTTTTTGCAGTGGAAAATGGGCAGTTGAGGATCCAAAGGAAGTGTAATATGACCAGAATGATGGCCCAGGAAATAAAGCCAGGCTATTTTCCACTTTGGTTAAGCTCTTTGGAGTTTTTTTCTTTGAGTCCATGAACTGTCTAACATGTGTAGTGATCACTGATTTGTGGTATGCTAGATAGGTGATACCAGCTTTAAGGAGGGAACCATTTCTGCGGCATTCGTTTGGGTGCTGCCAATTTGACAGACCAATGACAATGATGTAGTGAAGATAAAGGAGCAAAATATAAGAGAAACTAACCAGACAAGTAAATAAATATTTAGTCTTTGGAGAAGAAAGGAATTTTTGTTTCCCCCTAACTCAAGCAATCTTTTTTAATAATAACTATTTCAGAAATATTAGGACTCATTTCATATAATGACGGTTATCTTCTTTGCTACAGGTCTCTCTCTGCAAGGCAGTATGGTAAATTAAGAAACAAGGTTCATAATACCGGCTCTTCTCATTAGTATAAACAACCTGCAGACAAACTTGAGCTATTTTATTAATTAACAGCTATATTGTTCTCCCTTGGAAATCTGAATAGAAAGGCCATTCATGTGATTGCCCGGCAGAAATTGCTCAGCTGTCAGAGCCAAAGATGGCAGGTGGTTTTCCAGGGCTGTCAATAAAGTCTGTGTCATATTTTTATTCTACCCAGGGCTCGGCGAGTGGGCAGTCAGGGAAATGATGTTTGCTGGCTTTGATGTCAATTCACACTATGGCCAAGCAATACAGCCGCGCTTGCAAATGATCCAAGAGAAGATTACAGTCCCCAGTCCCAGACAATGCGTATTCTCATACAGGATTCAAGTATTTAGGACTGGTTTGATAGGATGATAAGTCTAGGTAAGGTAAATCATTGCTCCGTGTTATTAACAGACAAATTGGATCACAGAACAAAGATTTGTGTAAATATTTCAGCAGACTACAAGAAAATTAACCTCACGCTGATCTCAGATGGATTTTTCCAAAGTGATTGTGCCGTGATTTCTTTCAAATATTTAGATTTATTGCTGGGGTTATTGTGAATCCATGGATTCACATGGTGAATCCATGGATTCACAATGCACGAGAAAATATGTGTGTGAAATACTCCTGCGTTTGCAGGAGAAAGGCTGACTGAGCAAACATAGCCTTTTTTCCATCTCAGTGGCAATTAGAATATTCCAGATACAACTAGGCCTCATACTTTTAGGCGTAGAAAAGCTGTTAGTAGCACAGGATGGAGTCCTTCAGGACAGGCATAATTTGGAGGAAAACTCTATACTTAGCGAGTTGTGGACAGGGATGGACAAGGGATATATGAAGATGCCAAAGATTTGAAATGCTACAGTGACTCTCAAATGAGTGGGTCAGTGAGCAAAGGAAGCTGATATGGAAGAAAGTGTATGATGGAGCTCTATGTATAGATAGCTACTAGCAAATAATAGTAAATCAATTAGCTATCTTAACTTTCTACCTGGAGTGAGTGGTTAAATGTATTTCTCTATAAACCTAGTGGTTGTATACATGGATAATTATACATATCATGAGTTCAGCAAGGTCCTAATACCAAATTTAAAATAAATGCAGGGGGCCCAAATGCCAAAGCCATACAGAAAGAGTGTACAGGTCATGTATATTAATTGCCGTTATCTTATGTGTCATAAAGCTGGAGGACCCTTCCTTTCTAGGCCATCAAAATGTAGGCAGGAAAAAAAATTAGAAATTATCCCCGTGGATCCCTATCAGAAAGTGTCCTCACAATTTTTTCACTAGGTTAATTGCCATTTACTCGCAGAAGACATAACTACAGCTTTTATTTTGTTAACCAAACTACAGCTTACATTTTATGAACCATGTTCCTAGGTTGGGAAGAGGTTGACTGCTCTGTTAAATTTTTTCCTCATTCTCACTTCTCTGAACTTTTTTAATCATGTTTTCTCATTAGCGGAATATACTTGATTAACTCACTCATTTAACGAGGTGCTTTGGGATGGTAAAGACAGCAACCCATTCTGCTGAATGACTTTGAGATGTTAAAAAATAAATAAAACTTGTAAGCGCCAATAGATCTCCTGTTGGTCTTTACTGGTAGTTGTTCTTTGATGTGAGAGAATATTCAATTCCAGTTACCCCTTCAAGAAGTTGATTTTCAGATTGTTGTTAATAACAAGTGTTGGCACACTGTGGCAGATGCTGGCTTCTTTTCTTAGACAAATACTTAAATTAAGTAAGAGTAGGTCAAGCTTGCCTGATTTTCAAGTAATTAACATTTTTATTAGGTTTTTTATCCTACTTTTTGGAGAGAAGATAGTGATATTAATTTAAATCAGATCTCAAAGAAAAGTGTCAGAGGAAATGGACTTTTGCTCTTACAAAGCATTTTTTACTTGAGGCTGCCATGCTCCGAAATATAAAAATTTGTAGCCTCATTACAAATAAAATTGGGACAACAAAAGGATGGATGCTATGGTTGGGTTTTGTGTGATTCAGGTCATTAAAGACAATTGGAATTGATCTTTCCTGTCAAAGAATTCTCCACTATTTTTCTATAATTTTTCAGTGTTTTGTTTTGTGGGTTTGTTGCTTCTGTACTTGTGTAAGAAACTTGAGTGTAATGTTAACTTTATTGCATTTTATGGTAACAAAGATCTTAGCTCAGTGTTTTTAAGACAGGGAGTGAGTTCCCTTTATACTGAAAGGTCGAATGTTTGGAGTTCAGTGTGCTCAACATCTGCATGTCACTTCAACAGCTGGCAAACTCCTTGTGGAGCATCTGCTTTGCTATTACAGCTACTTTTCATTGAGGCACATTGAATGTGGCATCTGAAAGGGCTCATGGGGATTTCACTGGTCATTACGTGACACAGGGATTATTTAAGAACAGAGATTTTGCCTGTTTTCATACAGTGCCTGGTACACTGTGGTTGCTGTCAGAGGCAAATGCAGGAGACGTTCAGAAATGGTCAGGAACTATGTGGAGAGAGAGGAAGACAGGGAAGAAAAGATAGCAAAGTTCTAGATCTGGAGATATTTACTGCTGAGTTTCTAAAATCCTCAAACTCAGCTGTATAGATTTTGAATGCTTTTTATTGTTGTGAATGAGATGCTTCACTTTAACAGGTTATCCTACTCTGATAGATGTTTAGGATTGATGCTATTTTTAGAACGCTTTCAAAGTCACACCTCTGAAAGGTGAGTTCACACATGAATTTTTCACCTCTGTTTTTTGTTTTGTTTTGTTTGGATTAGGGATACTCTATTGGCCAATTTGGTATCTAAATCTTATTAAATCTCATCCTACTTCTACCCTATCAGCGTGTTAACTATGTGGTTTTATCACTAGACATGGCTCAGGAGCTTCGATGATACTTTTATGGAAGAAGTAATAGCTGGGATTTGGCCAGTGATCTTCCCAAATAACCATCTTATGATGTCTTTAATTTCTCAAGAAAAGATTTTAAGAGATTCTTTTTGAGTGGGCTGAAGCAAGAAATCTCTTCAGAGAAAAGGCCCATGAGTGGTATACTAATAGGTGTTTATATAACTATGGACAGGAGGCTGAGGCCACTTGCACTGATATTATATTCCAGCAATAACGTCTGACACTATGGATCAGGACATTTTGTTGACTCATACTAACATCTGTGAAAATTGAATGCATCTTTTCCCTTCCTTGAAAGCATCTCTTTTTTGAATCGCCTGCGCCAGGTCAGGATGGATGTCCTCTGCTTCTCCCCATACATGTAGTGCAATTGGCTGTCTCCTCCTTGCCCCAACCTCATTTGTTCTCAGATCATCTGGGAACACCATCTTTATTTGAAGAGTGAAGTGAGAGCTTTCTGGATGTGCACAAACACATACCAGCAGGCTCTCACGTTGTGATCTGCTGAGCCTGCCGCCAGCACCAAGTCCCCTCTTGGAGAACATGGGCTCGTGGTGCAAGTTCTTGACCAGTGAACCTCGAGGGAACTAAGATTCACAACAGAAGTTTCCTAAAGCGCACGGTCAGGTCTCTGAATGTGACTGCAAGTTGTTTTCTTCTTACTCCCATCCTGACAATTGACATCCATTGTGAAACTTCAAGCCAGGGACCACATAGTCAGTATTCTCTGAGTGAGCTCAGTTGTGGTTTACAAGTTCACCCTGGTTTACAAGGGCGACTATAATGTCTGTTCAGGACTTTTGTGGAAAAGTAGTTCAATTCTATTGTCGCTTGCTACTGCTTCCTCGTAGCTGTTTATCCGGTTGTCATGTTTCCTATGGTCTTGCCACTAAGCATGCTAATGCCATTGATGGAAATGGATGAGAGAGAACTACATTTGTTTTAGAGAGTTTTCCAGGAGAGGGCAGCCATAGTTAATTCTGGGTCAGTTCATGTAATACAATGTGAATATAGATTACTGGCAGCATTTGGCTGTGATGCTCTATTGCCCAGCATGGTTTATGTGCTTAGTTCTTTTAATTTGTTCTTTTGTTTAGATTGCAAGTGCGTAAAAGATATACTTTTTCACAAATTAATGCTGGAAAAGACAAACCACGTAACAGAGTGGTTAACTCCCCATGCCCTGCACTTGCCGAAATTGCAAATGCTTTTAGGAACAGTTTCCATTATATGTCACTGTTTGCCTTATATACTTTCCAATCAGCTCATAAGCTTTTCTTCAGTCTTTTACTTCAGAAATATTTATGGAAAAGGGTAGCCCAAACTCCTATTAGAATTGTCAGACAATTTTTCTGACAATTTCAGGAAAAAAACTCCCTTGCACTGAAAAATTTTACTTCTTTAGGAGTTTAGAAAGGATCAGGGCAAAATGATCCTCTGTCCTCTCCTGTTCTACACAATGAGGATACATATAAAACCTCTCTTGGTTTGGATGTAAGGATGATAAGTTAGCACTAAGGGGCAGAAGCCGTATCCACAGTTTGGAGGCCATACTCATCCAAGCAGCAGTAAGGATGTAGATGGCATCAGGACACATTTTTTAATACTGCCCTCCCAGGGCTATTGCTTTGGCAGAACTGCTTCTGGGCCTGAGGTGGCAACCAGGACCCCTTGACATGCACCCTCAGTCTTTGTGTTAAGACTGCAAGGAAAGTTGCCTTTTCTTATGAAATGGGTAGCTTCATTTCTTGGATCAGTTCAAAACAGCAAAAGCTATTTTTCTCCTTTTTTTTTTTTTCTCCTTTTTTTTATTTAAAACAGCCCCAACTTTATTTTCCTGCATCAACAATTAAAAATTCCATTAAATACCTTTTACCAGAGTCCTAGGTAATGTAAATCCATGGATTCTTTTTTTTAAGTTAAAAAGCTTGTCCTTGCAGGTACAGAGGTGATGGGGTTTGGGAGGATTTTTTTGTTTGTGTTTTGTAGAAGAAACAAGGTGCAGTCCGTATCACTTCACATGTAAATCACAGAACCATTTTGGTTGGAAGGGACCTTTAGGATCATTGAGTCCAACCATTAGCTTCAATTTTGTCAACTTCCTATGCTTTACAACCTTCCTTCCACCTGCCTGGATGCGTTCCTGTCCAACCTGCTCTAGGTGAACCTGCTTTGGCAGGGGGGTTGAACAAGATCATCTCCGAAGGTCCCTTCCAACTCCTACCCTTCTGTGATTCTGTGATTCATTTTTTAGGCATTCCACTGATGTGTATCAAACATACACACGTAATCTCGAAATACATAAACCATTCAAAGATTGCACCAGATTGTCAGACGTTGCAGTGTTGCTTTGCTGGCCGTGGAGGGTGAGGAGTTAATAACTTCTCTTCTCTGCTTATGCGTCTGTGGGTCTCTAGAAGGTAGGACAGACACAATACTGTTTCTGTAGATGAGCTGATAGCTCTGGTCAGTCTTTGCGCAGAGCCTTGTGCAAATGATTCTTAGAAAAGAGACCTAATCAACCGCCGCACTACGCTGATTTGCACATAATTGTATCTGTCTTTTAAAAGCCGAAGATAAAAGGACAGAATTTGACACCTGCTCATTGCTCATTTTTCCAGCGGCTCAGCAGGCTGGAGCACCGTGGCAGGGTTTGAGCGAGGAATGGTTTTGCCACCCAAATGGCCAATTAAAAGGCGAGGGGTTTGGAGGAATGCTTTGCAGCACTTGACAGGTGAAGCTCAAGGCACGGCTCACAGCCTCGGGTATGGAGGGGGTTGAATTTTTTACTCTCTCTAGCTGAACTCCATGTTTCTTTTCTTCTCTCCCCTCCCAATATTTAATCTGTAGTTTTATTTAAACCCAAAGTTTTCATCCTCTCTGAACCTCACCATGCTCCTATCTGAGGTCTTCATTCCTTAGAATGTAGTGACGCGGAAAGAAGGGTTTCTGGGCTCTTTAACTCTCTTATCAAAGAGTTCTCCTTTCAACAGCATGATTTTTACTTCAATTTACTTTTACTTATGCTGAGTTTCCTTTTAGCCTCTCTCCCCCTTCCTGCATGTTCTATAATCCTCAGGTTTTACGTTCAGTTTGGTGTAAGACAGTATTCCGGTAAGGACTTGGTACCTCGATGAGCCAGCACAGGGATTTTGAAAGCTTACAATTAAGATGTTTTTCTCTATTTTCTGGAAGTCACTTTCACCTCTTAATTCTGTTGGGTAGCTTATGCATTCATTTCTGCTCAGTAAAAAGTCCTGAGTGCTCTGCACAAGACAGGTTAACTCCTTCTTATAATGTCTCAGTGTCCCCATTTGAAAAACTGGTACAGAGCTCACTTCCTTACCTCACCAGATAGCCTTGAGATTTGATATACGGCTTTTTTTTTTTTTTAATTATTATTATTATTATTATTTTATTTAAGATGATTTCTTTTATTGTGTCTATTTCTCTAGCAGTGCTGGCTGGACATCCCAGGAAAATAGGTCTGCGTAGTTCTAGGTGCCATGCAAATTGTTCTGCTAAACTCTTAGAAGCGTGAGTATTGTTGTCCCTAAGAGCTTATAGTCTGGTATTATATATGTGTGTGTGCATATATACGTATTTTATATATATGCTATAGAAGTATATATGTTATATGAAAAAAAAAAAGATTAGCAGGGAAGAGGAATAGGGAAAATAGTATAACAGTAATAAGAGAGAAGTAGTTTTGCACGCAAGTTGTAGCCCATAGGTAGCAGCAAGCACAACTTGCCACCTCTGTAGCAATCAGATAGCAGGTTTCGGTGAGTAGTACTGCGTGACCTTAGCAACATCTTTCAGCTTGCACGGGAAAAGTTGGGTCGGTATGTGGAGATTTAGCCTGGGCTGAGCTTTGCTGCTAGAGCTGGAAAGTAGAAAAGCTGGGAATGATGTCTCTGCAAGGTGCCATGTGGACATAACCAGGTTATAGAACTACAGGACGATCTCTGAAGCAAGGTCTTCAGTAGATGAGAAAGGCACTAGTTTGGAGGTGTCAAAAGCAGAGATGAAGAGATTTTAATCGTTAAGGCTCATAATCCAATTAGATCTTAGACAAGGGTTTAGCAATGTAGTCAGAGTGAAAAGGTCAAATTTGGAGAAGTTTTGTAGAAAGTGGCATCAGGATTTAATCACAGACTGGAGGTGTGAGTCATGAGAGAGAGGAGATCAAGTCAAAGAGAAAGCTGAGATTGGCAGGAAAAAGTCTGATTTTATTTCTGAAATTAAGACAGGTATGGAAAGGAAAGGACTTCATGAAAAATTCAGGAGCTAGGTTGTGAGCATGTTCAGTTTTAGCAAGTAGTAAATTATTAACAGAAAGATCTCAGAGAGAGACCTAAAGTTGTTTGGGTTGATGACTCTAGGCTTAAAGATTTTTTGTTTTCAGTAAGTTTGATTGTTACTTGTGTGTTCATATCCTGTCTAACAAAGAAGAATGTGGATTTATGTCACAGAGGATGACTGAAAACTTCCATCTACATCTATCTGTTAGTGCAGTTCTTGTGTGGATTCAAACTGGATTTTGAGATGGGTCATGATGTAGAAGAAGGATGGAATCAGAATAAAGAAGTCGTAGCACCATAGTACGGCTTGATAGTTTCCAAGTCACATGTACCTGGTTTACTGTCTCATGCTTTAATGCAAAAGTGGCAGAATGGACTAAGCATACATAGGGGAAATAGCAAAAATTTAACTCAACCCACTGGTAAGTAAAACAACTTGGAGTCACTAGACTGAAATGCGCTGCGAATAAAATGCAAAGAAACTTCATTAAGGAGATTTTAATGTGCACCTCTGCTTTTGAGCAACTCTGGTCTGTAGACATCAGCCACATGTAGTCTAGTAACCACACGTCACACCTTCCCTGGTCAGAAAGTGCTGTGATACCGCGTTTGTACCTGGAGTTGTTTAATATCTCTCATTTAGCTCAGCTCATTGCGTTTCAATCGTGGTTGGGCTAAAGGAGGCCCGTGAGGCTCAGTGTCCTAGTGCTCATATTTACACAGTTACTGCAACGTGGTAAATCATCTACCTGCCTGTTAATAGGGGGTTATATATTATCTTGTACCAGGCTTTGGCTGCTCTACAAGGATACAAAAATTCTTATGGCCCAGACATCTCATGCAATATTTCACGGGTTTTTTTTAAGACAAGCATGGAAAATGGGTCATGTACCCATCATTTTTCTTTAAATAATCAGCATCACTTTTTTTTCTTTGCTTTCTTAAAGCATCCTGCCTCTATGTCTCTATACATCTGGGCATGGAGATAACCTGCTGTCTCAGCTCTCCTTTCATCTGTGTTTGAGCTCCTTCTGCTTCAGACAGTACATCACATATTTCATTCTACAGGAGCCCCAAATAGTCCTCAAGTATGACAATTATACTACACATAGGATTAATTTAATTAGGAATTTTGAAAATAGCTACCTATTAGGTACGATGCCTTACCTATCTAAGAGGCCAGAGCACCACTGTGCGCCTGTTGAATAGATAATGTGGAAAATATTGTTTCCACTTGAAACGGTAGAAAATCCAGAAAAACAGTTTCCGCTTCCATATTACCATATTCAGGGAGATTTTAGGTAAGTAGATTGTATGGTGAAATCCACATAGTTGACTTTGCATGCACAGAATTGAGTACAGGAGCTGAGATTTGCGTCTCTGCTGTTAAGTAGGCATTACTTTTTTTATGACCATATGCTAGCTCACTACTATCTCCATAGGGAATGTGCCACGATCACCATTGTTATCACTGATTTCTAGAGCAGATAACACTCCCTGGAGGTCTCCAGTCTACGTAGTGTCTAGACTAAACCTGCTTTGATATCAGACAGACTCCCAAACCATCACATAGGGCTACAGACTCTTTTTTTACCATTAACTTTCCAGCCACAAGTCAGAAACTCTTACAAAGGTTGCATGAGACCTTTAAAAATCTCCTCTGCAGAGGGAGAGGTTTGTCTCACATCCATCACTGCAGAATCGCAGAAAGAAGGAGAAAATTTTAAGTCTCATTATGCAACCAGTGAAGAATAAGGTGATTTTCTTTCAGTAAGTTGCAGGTTAAGCCACGTTATTCATGGCCTGCAGCAGTTTTGCACAAAGCTGCCAGTATACAAAAAATAGTGTTATATGATATATCCTAGTATGCATTAGTTTTGTTTAAATGTAATATAGAGCTTTTTTTCTTTTTTTCTTTCCTTTTTTTCTCTTTTTTTCTGTTCCTTTTTTTTTATTCCTTTTTTCCTTTTTTTTTTTCCCCTTGCAAGGCAGGGTAAGAATACTCTGAAAGTAGTCCTGCCACAAAAAAGCTATAGAAATAAAGTTTTCAGTAACCTAAAATAACATGCAAATCCTGGAATAGTGAAGTTTCAAAACACAAGCATACAGTGTATTCCATCCTGACCTTCTGGCTGTGTAGCAGATAATCAAAAGAAGTCTTCTGCAAACCTGCTTGTGATAAATAGATAAAAAGGGGTTGTCCCACATTCAGAAATGAGACTGTTTAAGCAAGCTGGGGCTACGTCATGGAATATTTTAAAATAAGTCAAAAGGAGCTCAGTCTCACTGGAAAACACAGAGCTTTGAGAATTTTGAAAACACAGAGCTTTGAGAATTTTAAAATTTTAGGGGTCTGCCTTTGAGCATTTGGATTAGGACTGGACACAAGCAGTACAAATTTTGAAGTGATTTTCGCTTTGATAGCAAATTGGGCAAATCACCAAAGGGCAGGTTATCTTGGCTGCCAGAGGAGAAATGAGACAAGCGGGTGCCATCCACATGCCAGCCATTTCACAGGGCAGGAGAAATGTCTGTTGTAAAAGGCACGTGCGAAATAAACCAAAACCAGAGAGGTTCAACTGAACAACTCATTTCTTAAAGAAATCTGTGGTTAATGTGTGTTCAATTTTGCTGTTTTAAGATCCCAAGGAAAAGTTGGAGGCAGTCAAACCCCAGAGCACCAGACACGTTCATGCTTCTCTTTTCAGCTGGTGTGACCCTGGTACTTAGAGTTAATTGAAGAAGATTTACTACATTGAAATGTTTATAGCCGAGATCAAGTAGCACTGAAATTAAACGCTGATCATGTGACTGCCAAGGGTAGATTTGGAGATTAAAATTGGACGTAAACGTTATACTGATTTGGAGGAAGACAGCTTACTCAATCCAAATGAACAAGGTTAAAAAATCGTTTTTGCAAGCGAGTCCTACGGGGATGCTGCAGCATCCTCAGTCCATTGTCATCACAGAGTTAAGAAGAGACACAAACTCGAAACAATTTGGCACGAAAAATAATCGGACCAGTCGGGATCTGTCATCAGCATACTGGCCACTGCAGAAGAGTGATTAAATAGGAAGACACAGACAATTATCGAAGACTAATTGCTTATTGTTGCTAGAACTATATTTTAAATGTGTTTTTCTTTTTAATTGCTTTTGGAGCGAATAAAGTGTCCTTAATTCAATTGTGAAATGTTTGGGAATGGGAAGCCTGCCAGGAATCAGGCAGCTCCGAGGTCTTGTGGAAGCAATTGCTTCTTTCACTAGCCTGTATTCATGTTCAGTCATCCCATCCTCTGCCAACTTTCCTGTTTTCAGGTCCGTGCCCCTGTGTCAGCAGAAGGTCTCTGGGTTGTTGGTGCTCGCAGGAAGCTGCGCTAGTTTGTTCATATCTTTTCCTGTATTTTTTATTCATCCCTGTCCAAGGGCCTTGACCCAAAGGGGAGCTGAACTCTTCAGGTCCATCGGGGTTTTGGATCAGCAGGCTCTGAGTAGAAGGGCACTTTCTAGGACAGAACTAGCAGTGGTTGACAAGGTGAGATATTTGCGTGATTTGAACCTGTTACAATACAAACATCTGTATACCTCTGTGCTCTGTTCCTACTGATGGCAATGAAATTATGCAGGGGGTGGATCTGGCTCAGTATTGTGCCAGTAAAACAATGAATGACCACGAGGATGTTATTCCAAGTCAAGATGCTCAGGTTTGGTGTGAAGAGCGGATCCAAACCACATACAGAAGCTTTTATGCAAAGAGCTATGAGGCTCTCGTGCTATTAAATAACCATGCAGCATTTTCATGATGAGAGTGACAGGGAACACAGTTTTTATATTCATAGAAATATCTTTTGTATGGATGTATTCAGCTCTGAAAAGACTGCAGGACCTCATAATGGACAAACAAATATAACCAGTGCTCTGTCTCTATGTGTAAATAATTTGCATGAATGGTTCAGAAAATGAAAGGGAACTGGTCTACATGAGGGAGAGCAAGTGGGAGGAGAGGAGACAGAAACAGCGTTTAGGTTTGTATATTGGAGGAGATACATAAGAAAATTCAAGGAACCTGTTGTCTTAACAGAATGCCACATGTTACCTGTCAGGTCTGAGCAGCCGACTGAGCCCCAAGTAACAGGCTGCTAAAACTGTTGCTGACCTGACGTGCAGCATGAGAGGAGGGACGGGGAACATGGTTGTTTGGAGACAGGCAGGATCAGCTTGCTCTATACACAGCGTTTGCCTGTAGGACGAGGTTTTTTTCTCCATTCTCATCTTTCTTCCATCTGCATAATATGTAAGATCAGAAACGGAGAATTGTTCGACCTATTTCTGAATGAATGATTTAAAAAAAAAATAAAATTCTTTTTTCATTTTTAAGTTCCTTGCAAAATCCTGAACAAACATTCTTGCAGAAGAGGACAGGAATATAAAAAAAAAAGAGGTTGTTCCAGACAGAATGGCTGGCCGTTTTCTTGCTCTTTTAGGGCAATTAGAAGTATAGCTGGCCTGGGCAGACGTTTTAATCAGCACTTTAAATTTGGTGAACACAGAAAAACTGAATCATTCTGTGAGACTTTCACTGCAGCAACTCTGGCTTGGGCTCTTGGTCTTTGGCTTTCCTCCACTGAAGCACCTGACGGGCATTATCTAGAGACGTCAGCGTTGTTGCTGCTCCTCTCCCCTCCTCAGACCACGGCTCTCCCAGTTCACAGATCAAGATGAGTAAAACTAGGATTTTGGAACAGCTCTAACAGCACAAAAAATGGTTGATGATTGACTAAAATTCCGCTAACTATAACAGTACCAGGCTTGCTTTGCTGGGCTTGAAGATCTCTTTTACCTCCTATGTGAGAAGTATTTACTCATTTGTGCATCTCTTGCCTCGAGTTTTGTTGACCTGCTTGTTTGTGGGAAGCCGTGCCTCCATGAGGTGTTTGCTCGAAGTCCTGAGGCAGGTTCCCAGCTGCAGTGAATGGCAGAGACCAATGCGTCTGCTTCAGTTCGGGATTCAACATCCAGTTTAAAAGCAAATATCCAATGGACATTTCTCCATCCCCCGGTGTAAAGATGAGCACAAACACCCTGCCTTCCTCTGCAGCCTGTTTTTAAAAACCAACCCAAACTTGAGTGAGGAGAGTAAATATTGCTGGAACATGCATTTCCACTGAGATTAACCATGTATTTGTATGCGGCTTTCCAAAATTAAACTTTAACAGTGGCAAATAGGGAGTTGGGTGCAGAAATGCAATTAGCCATGACTCAGGGCTCCTGATGTACAGGTGGGCCAATGAGTTGCGAGTGTTCACACAGCAACTTGACAAAGTAGCAAGAACAACTTACTATGCATTAACATGAGCAGAGTAAATAACACAAAATGTTAATAATGTTTGGTATTCATTTCTAAGCTGCTCCTTTGGGTGATGTAGACAGAAGTGCCCCTGGCAGGTGATGAAAAATGATGTTTTTCTTGTCAAATAGTGGTTGTCTTCCCCTTAGTAACATTAATTCCCTTTTTTTGAGTTTTGAGATGCTGAAAGACAGACACTATATGAAATCTGATGTATTATTTTCATATAATGGTCTCCCAACCATTGTGGTGCCAATAAGCATCACCTATCAACTGGGCCATGAAGTAGTTTTTCCAACTAAAAGGTGAATTCATAAAGCTCCTAAAAGGCTTGGCTAAGGCCATCAGTGAAAAAGCAAGGCTTTCCAATTGCACTTCTCACCCATTCTTTCGATGATCTTAAGGGTCTTTTCCAACCTAAATGATTCTATGATTCTATGATTCTTGGTGGCTTGTATCATCCTGATCCTCTGCTTCCCAAAATGTGTTGGACATTTTCTCCCTTGGTACAATGATTGCTTAGAGAAGGTCCTAGAAATAAAATATCCCGCGCTTCCTCAGAGCGGTCCCGTGCCTGTGCACAGGTGTGGGGTAGAGACTGTGTCTTTCCTTTTTTTCGTGGCTATCAAGCATTGCAGAGTAATGTTGGCACTCAAGAATACCAATGTAGTGGACATGTGCAGGTAAAAAAGCAGGAAAGGAGAGAGAAAGAGCAAGAGGAAAAAAAAATGAAATAAAAAAGCAGCATTCTGTTGGCTTATTAAAGTACTTAAAAAAGGATTTAACTTTTAATTAGAAGGAGGCTGCTAGGTCTTTGTGCTTTTTCTGCCCTGACAGCCTGAGTTTATGCTTCCACCTTTGGTAAGTAATTTATATATGCTGTTTGCATTAACTTGGTCCTTCTGATTTTCAGAAGTACTGTTTATCTTGTATCTGAATCTTGGGAAGATGAAGATACGGCCACCACTGTCTTCTGTGCTAGCGTCTGTGTCTTCAGATTCAGAGCTCCTGTATACTGAAGCCAATAATGATTCACTCTCACAGCAGTGGTGTGAGCAGTCTCAGCTTTTATATGCCATCTGTGTGAGTGAGCTGAATCTGCAGAAATGGGACCCTGTACACATGGCTTTTACTCTGTTCATGGATGAAAATATTAAAGCAAATCCGTATGGTCCATGAGATGTTTTCTGTGTCAGGAAGGGAGTAAAACTGCCTGTCAAACCAAGCTGTTCTCTGTGATGAAAGGGGACTGTTTTTAAACACTCCTTTCCATAGTATTTTGCACGCCAGCCATGTGTGTTTTCTCATCTGACATCTCATTGAGATCCTTGGCTTCAGTACTGCAGGAGGGAAGGGTGTGCTGGGGGGGAAGGAAATAATTCTCGATATGAACACAAGCACGTGTGCACACACACGCTCTTAAATCAATCTTAAATGAACTGAATATTTTTTTAGGAATATGAAAGAAAATTAATCTGGTTGAGCCAGACTTAATTGCCTCCCCTTCTGTTTGGATTTTGTGTTTTCACATGAAGATATTGGGAAGCAATCCTCCGAGCTATTATTAGCTACAAAGGTGGAGACAGAGGGCAAAAGGTTCATTTACAATTCCTAAAGCAGAGCAGTGAATTTTAAAGCTAAAAGGGAAGTTGATGAGCAGCTTGAAAAAGATTCATCCACTTAGCTTACTGGGTATTTCTGAAGGTGCATGCTGGTCTGGGGAGCTAACTGTTCTCACAGCTGTAATACCCGCTGGTGGAGGAACCAGAAAAGAAAGGTTTTTTAATTTTTTTTTTTAAATGAAAGCAATTACCTTGCAGGGAGAAGCTTGAAAACATAAACTGATATAAAGTCATGAATTGATATAAATGCATTTCTTCTGAAGGAAGGAACTGGACTTCACTTCCATGTCAGGAGGCTGGGAAGCATAAAGATTATACACACACAGTCACATTTTTGTGTTTGGAAAAATTCAAGTCAGTTAATCCCAGATAAAGGGATACCATTATAACCACTACTTCACCTCCATGATCTTAGGGCAATCCTGCAAGAAGCAATTTGATCACGTTGGGCAGGAGAGCCCATAACATTAGAGCGTGCTATTGTAAAAGAAATCCAACACCAAACAGGTTTTCTAGACCTTTCCTAAAATGCGATGGTGATTGTCACTTCCTTTCACAGAATCACAGAATGCAGAATGGTTGAGGTTGGCAGGGACCTCTGGAGGTCATCTGGATGAACCCGTTGCTCAAACAGGGCCACCTAGAGCCACTCGCCGAGGACCATGTCCACATGGCTTTTGAGTATCTCCAAGGATGGAGACTCCACAACCTCCCTGGGCAACCTGTGCCAGTGCTCGGTCACCCTCACAGTAAAAAAAGTGTTTCCTGATGTTCAGAGGGAACCTCCTGTGCTTCAGTTTGTGCCCATTGCCTCTGGTCCTGGCACTGAGCACTGCTCAGCCTGGCTCCATCCCCTTTGCACCCTCCCTTCAGGTATTTATATACATTGATGAGATCTCCCCTGAGCCTTCTCTTCTCTAGGCTGAACAGTCCCAGCTCTGTCAGCCTGTCCTCATAGGAGAGATGCTCCAGGCCCTTAATTCTCTTCATGGCCCTTCACCAGACTCTCTCCACTATGTCCATGACTATCTTGTACTGAGGAGCCCAGAACTGGACCAGACACTCCAGGTGTGGCCTCACCAGTGCTTTCCCTGTCAAAAACTGGGCATCTCCTTTGGAAAGGGAAATTTTGGCACAGGGACTGTTCAAACTGGGACACCAACATGGCTTTTGGATAGCTGCAGCTTGAGCACTGCTGGGTTACTTTGTGCTCGCTCTGCCAAGCCTCTTGTATCTGGAACTTGCTGCTGCATTTTGGCAGCTTTGGTCAAGGAGGGGTTTTCACAGAGTCATAGAATCATTTTGGTTGGAAAAGGCTTTAAGATCATTGAGTCCAACCATAAACCTAACACTGCCAAGTCTACCAGTAAACCATGTCCCTAAGTGGGGCCTACGCGTCTTTTATATACCTCTGCAGATGGTGACTCAACCACTTCCCTGGGCAGCCTGTTCCAATGCTTGACAATGCTTTTGGTGAAGGCTTTTTCCAATTTTTTGGCTATTTCCCTAATATGCAATCTAAACCTCCCCTGGCGCAATTTGAGGCTGTTTTTTCTCATCCTATCACTTGTTACTTGGGAAAAGAGACTGACTCCCACCTCTCTACAACGTCCTTTCAGGTAATTGTAGAGCAAGACCATGTAGCTCAGTTTTGCTGACCTGACCTCTGGAATAAATGTCCCTTTCTGAACTTGTTTCTTCTTTGACACTAGCTGCTTTTTTTTTTTCCCCCAATTGCTGTGCTAAGGCTTGTTGAGTTTGCCAGGCTAAAGGGCATCAAGAGAACATGCATAATTTTGTAGTTTTTTGTCTAGGGCAACAAAACAAAAATAAGTAAAAAAAAAAAAATCACTTTGGTGTAAACCGTTTTTTTTTTTCTGTGAAAGCTCCTGAAACATAAAAATAGTCTTTTCTTGAAGAGGGGATACTATTAATGTAAATCCAATGCTGTTGGCAGAGGAATAATATGCTGTATGTCATAAGGCAAACGACTGAGGAGGAGATGGAGTGATCGAAATGCCTCATGGGCATAGGAGATTGTGGGGATAGGTATTCACACAGAGGATGCTTTCTTACATGTGTCCAGGGCTGTCTCTTATCTCTGAACATGAACCCATAGCAAAATAGAAATGTTCCTGTATTAATAGTGCATCGGAGATAACCCTCATCTGAAAAAAACAGTAATACTGCACAACTGGGAACCCTTTCAGAGCAGGGAATTGGACTGGCAATTTCATAGTGTGTTGGTAATGAAACATTTTGGTTCTGTATAAGCAAATGGGCAAGGTTAGTGGTCACATTACTCCGGCTGTCATTGTCCCAGCAGTAACCAATTTAGAGGCTTTATATTTTCTGCTGTCCCAGTAAGGGAAAGAAAAGTAGGAAGTTAAAAATAGAAATCCCAGAATGAATTAAAGTGCAAAGAGTGAACAAGCTCGTAGTACTGCTGTATAATTTTAAAATCCCTTTTTTCCTTATAATCTGGAGTTTAATATATGTATTACATTGCAAATTCTGGCAATGTCTATCCTGCTCGGAAAGGTCACCTCCATATAGGAGGATTTATTCTGTCTGTAACGTGTGAACATGGGCATCCAGCCCCAGTTCTATGTAGCCACCGTTTGTATTGATGGTTCCTGTTTGTATTTCCATTCACCTGATGCTGTTGTTTGGCAGGAGAAGCATGAGAAGTTGTCTGTGGCTTTGGCCTGTAAGGGAGGAGCTTAAAAAGATATCTTCTGGTGCCTGGGTATAGATCATAACTGGTTTTTTTTCATAGCTTTTTCAACAGTTGTGGGCAGATATCAGACTTTCATGAACTGGTTGTTGCAAGTTCCCTGCAACATTACCCTACACAGCACTGCAGCGTTGGGTTTTCTTTCCTAAGGTTAACTGTCATGCACTCTTGGTTTCATTTAGGTTACTTTTTCTTGTTAAGTTTCCTAACAATCAAGATGAATAGTGTTTCTAAAGCAGGAGTCCAACATAATGTGGAATTGTTTTCCTGATTTGCAGATATCCTCGTTGATGGCAAGCTTTGTGACTGTGATATCGTGGTGGACTGCAAAGTGGGAGACCCCATCCCGCTGGAGGTGAAGCTAACCAACAGGAGCAAACACAGCGTGGGGCCCTTCGCTCTCACTGTGACGCCCTACCAGGATTACCAAAATGGCGTGCACAACTATGACCTGCAAGATGCTATCACCTTTGTGGGATCCAACACCTTCTACATCGATTCAGTAAGTCTTTCTATCAAGTGGATCACGATTCCGGATGATGTGCATGTGCAGAAAAGAACTTCATTATTCAGTTGTGCACCGAAGTAAAAACTTTTTTACTTTGAGGGTGACAGAGCACTGGAACAGGCTGCCTGAAGAGGTTGTGGAGTCTCCTTCTCTGGAGATCTTCAAAACTCACCTGGATGCGTTCCTGTCCAGCCCACTCTAGGTGACCCTGCTTTGGCCGGGGGCGTTTGGACTAGATGATCTCCGAAGGTCCCTTCCAACCCCGACCATTCTGTGATTCATGATTCTGTGATTTTAAGGGGGATTCATTTTTGGAAAGCACCACAATTATGGCAGCTATTGCTAAAGGTGCTGCTGGGTTTGGGAACATAGATTCATCTCTCCAAGATGGTTTAAGACTGTAATTGTCTATCATGTAAACCACTAGTAAACTATCAGAGACAGTAACTTCTGGTCACTCCAGACCTGACTAGATATGAATGAATAACCTAGATAAAGTGTTTAGTACCATATTGCCAGTCCCTTGAGCCATCCAGTGCAGCCTGCAGTAATAGATTTTAAGTAATTTTTTCTCTTTAGTCCATAGGAAACATTCCCCAGGCTGAGCCGAGGAACCCAGCAAATCAATTTTAGTCAGGTCCTGAGGAAATGCAACAGACTGCAAAAAGAAAATGCTAAACATTAATGACCAATATGACAAGCTGGTTCGTTTCCTTGTTGCCTAGCATACTCTTATAAAACCATAAAGAAAAATAGTAAACCTGCTCAAACTGAGTCAAAAAAGTCCTTTTTTAGAACAATAGAGATTTTTATTTTTCTCTCAGATTCTTCTTTAGAAAATTCAAGTCCAGGAGCTTTTGCTTCTAAGGCAAGACACTAAAAATACAGATAAAATTCCTCTCTCCCACATCCTTCCCGAAAAAAACAGAAACAACAACAAAAAAAGGAATGAAAAACATACGGACAGTATTGCAGAATGGAATAAGCAGTATTTCTGGTAACTTATAAAATAAACATGAAGAAGAGGGTGAGCGTTTGGGGTAGGGCTTAGGACCTTTGCTTAGGTCAGCTCTTCGGCTAGCTAATAAAATGTACCTGTCAAAACTGAATATTTAAGTGAACCTTAGTAAGAAAGAAATTAAAGGTTAACCACAGGAATAGTCACCATGCATATTTTTCAATTACGTATCATGGGACAAAAATCTTGCAAAAAAGCTAATGAGCATGGAATACACCATCAACTTGAATTTTAATGGGGGCTAACTATATTCTTAGCTGAATAATTTAAATATGTCAACAGAAATAATCAAGAGATGGCTTTCTTTGACTCTTTTTCTGACAACGTGGATTTTTTTAATCAGAGTGGCAGTGTTTGGATGCCCAGCTGCCGAAGGGCCTGACCCTCCGGGCTAATGAGGGAAAAGGGAGATGTCAGCGTGATGTATTCTTACCTTCTGACTGAGTCTCCTACGGGGCAAAAAGTCAGGAGGTCACGTCTCTTGTGCCTGCCCAGGCAGCCTTCTCATATGTTATGGTCCCCGCTTTTGCTCTGTTGTTCAGTATTGTGACATTTCTCCTGTAAACACAGTCCCCGATCAGTTAAAAATAGAGTTGTTTTCTGTTATTTGTCCCCCTTTTCATCCAAAAAGGTGAAATGAAGAAAATGTCGACTCTTAGACAAGAAGTGTTATATTTCACGGTATGTAGTATTGTTACTTGTCCTACACAGGCACCCAGAGAAAATGCTTAGTCATATTTCTTTGAGGCATAGAGCCCTGATCATGGAAGAAAATTCTTCAAACAGTGTATCTAATGCTGTCAGAGGCCCTTTCATCCCCTGTAATAACTAATTCAGTAATGGAAAAAAGATTTCAGAAAGCCGCACCTGTTTTGGGGACAAGAAGAAAGTCCCGGTTTGTACATTTGATGCTTCAGGGAAGAACGAACATACTCAGAATTGTGTTCATGCTCTGAGTTTGGCAGAAACTCAGACAGACACTGGTTAAGAAACTGAAGAAGCTCATGGTTGGGTGAGATCAAAGAGATTCAGAGTTTCTCTTTTTTATAAGTGAAAGCTGAGACACTGGACCAGATTCAGTGCTTACAGGGGGCCTACAGGAAAGGTGGGGATGAACTTTTTAGCAGGGCCTGTTGCGATAGAACAAGGGGTAATGGCTTTAAACTAAAAGAGGGAAGATTTGGACTAGATATAAGGAGGAAATTTTTTACAATGAGGGTGGTGAAACACTGGCCCAGGTTGCCCAGAGAGGTGGTAGATGCTCCATCCCTGGAAACATTCCAGGTCAGGTTGGACGGGGCTCTGGGGAACCTGCTCTAGTTGAAGATGTCCCTCCTCATGGTAGTGGGGTTGGACTAGATGACCTTTACAGGTCCTTTCCAACCCAAACTGTTCTATGATTCTATGATTGTAGCTGGTGTAGCTCAGTGCTGCTCTGTTGAAGCCATTAAACATGTGCCCATTATTTTTATAAACTGAGGTCATGGGCACACAGTTATTTTGCTTGTTTAATGGAGGTGGCTTGAGATGCTATCATTTCCCAGCTGCTTGTTTCTGCACCTCTGCAGGGAGGTGCTCCCCTCTTCCCTAGCAGACCAGGCAGGAGAGGTGGTGTGGGCATTTGTTTTCGTGCAAAGTTGGCCAGTTTAGCAAAAACTGTGTTTGTCAGCAGTTTAAGCTAATTGGGCTGACTTTACACTGACACTGGCAAGGAGGTGGTGACATGATTTATTGCACTGCTGAGCTCGGTGGGAGGAAGGATGGAGAACTAGCGTATGGTTTGGCGTGTCAGTAGTGTATGGTAAAGAATGAGTGGGAGCATCAGGTATTACAGCAAGAGAAGGTACGTCTCACACCCTGAAAATTTGGTCTGTTGTCATGCTGATGCAGAAACTACAACATTATTGGTGCTCAACTGGATGTGATTTCTCTGGGGAAAAAAAAAAAAAACAAACCCAAACCCCAAACCCCCTCTGCTTTCCTAAATGTTAATTCCATATTAAACCTGATGCTCAGCAAAACACAATTATTTTTGTTTCCAGACTAAAAAGTTTCAATTCAGTTTCTGCTACTATCTGGAAGACGGGGGATATATAAAGGGATTTTCAGCATGCACATGCTGCTTTACAGTATGAATATAAATTGCCTAAAGGGTAAAAGTCATATGATTTTGTATTTCTCTTTCTTGCGGCTTGAAGTCCAGGTTAGATGATTTATCTTGGAAGTAACGTAATGAGTGCTTATTCACCTTTTTGCGCTCTTACTTCAATTCAATGCAGCAGTCTGGGTTTCTGTCACAAAGTCTCTGCTGGGATATACTACTTCAAAAAGCAAGTTCTTTTACTGACAATTTTAAAGGATATTGAGATATTTCCATGGATTTTAAATTAAGTAAAATCCTTATTTGTAAGCACAACTTCTAATTTGGTTAACCTTACCTTTCTATGTCTGTATTTAACAGAAAAAGTGATTTCATTAGTTATCATTTAGATAGTAGACATTTTTGTTCAGTGCAGGGTTTTGAAACATGAGATAACATGGTGGAGCCCCACCCATTAAAATACATTGCATTAATTTATTTTTTATCTCACTTCACAACCTGAAGTTTAGCTTTAGCCATATTACTAAAAATTCTTAGTTCTTACCAAAGTTTTTTTTTGACTAGTTAGTTGATCAGACAGAGTTGCTTCTTGCCAAATTAAAAAAAAAATAATAATTTTTTTCTATGGAGATTCCTGTAACTACCAGCAATTCATCTTTTTCTTGTTGTTCCTGCTTTTGCCATTACTATTCTCAAGCAGGTTTTTTTTCCTATGTGTGTTACCATGCACTAGCTCAAGTGATTGGTAGTGGGAGATGAGGAGGAATTCATTAGTAGATGGTCATTTTGAATCAGCTCAGAAGCTATGATGAACGTTTGCTCACTTCTGGCAGGTCCTCTGTGGCCCATCTGGAACAAATTAGTTTTCTTGGCAGTGTTTGACTCACACTGTAAACTCTTTGGGGCAGCGAACAGTAGCTGGCACTAGCCCTAATCTCCAACTGAGCTCCCTAAGTACTACAGCAGTATAAATAAGTAGTAATTAGTTCTAAGCAATCGCAGTCCCACATGGTAGCCTGAATTGGGGAAGGATTAGGATGGAGCTAGAAACTTAATTTTTCTTCTATCTCAGTGGAACAGAGGAGTAATGTGGGCATTTTTTTCTTGATTCCTCAGTCATGTTTTTCTAGGGTAGCAGCTTTCCATCTTTGGTCTCCACGTAAAGGATTTGGTGGAATTTTAGTAAAATCTCTTTTGACTCTGCCTCGATTCAGCAAACGTGTTCAATGGCATCCCAGACAGGCAGAACATATACGCACATATCGAGGCGATATGGTGCTAGATGGAACAACAATACAAATTTTGTCTGGATCAGGCACGAGTATGCATGCGATCTTCATGTTTCTTGTAGGTTAGCTGGATCACACATTGCAATCAGTGGGATGGTGTGTGCTGTCAGCCACGGTAGGAAACATCTCACTTGTGTACACATCCGAACAAGTCACCCTGAGCTCCCTTCACAGGCAGTGGAGAGCGAGTCGTCAGGGTTGGTGGAGTTTAGGGGATATTTTACCTCATTCTGCATTTGATCAGGTGAATCCTTGTGTTAAACAGCTGGCTCTGATGTGGACATCCACTTTACAGACATTTGGGTGGCATCTGAATGAGTAGGTGTTACCATGGATGCTGGCCAGCTAAGCTTTCATTAGTCAATGGAGATGTAGTCTGCAGCTGGTAGAATCTAGGTTACACTAACATAGACACCAGGAGTGAGATTCAGTTGCCTAAAAGTAAGTGTCTATCGTCATTTAGATGCTGTGGGTATCCCGTCTGGCCTCCACCTACTGCCAGAAATCCTGTAAATCATCCTGTAAATCTTGCCAGCCCTCTGCAGATATTTCAGTGCCATAGGTCATCCCAAATGTCAGGAGGTGCTTAGGTTTAGGCAACTGTATCCTGACTCTACAGGCTGGCCAGGTAGACCATTGTGTGTTTGCTCCACTGGCTGCACTGACCAGATGTCTTCTTACTGTAGTAGGAGCTTGGATACCTACTGTGGAGACAGTCACCTGAATGTAGGTGGTTTAACCTCAAAATTAGTCCTGTGCCTGGTATACCAGTTAGGTCGGATCTTGCCCTCTACTGACCTGACTGCTGCTGATGTACATGTGGTCTGCTGGGAATGTTTGTAGGCAGCCTTACTTTCTAAAGTTAGTTACTATTTTGGAAGAAACTTCTTGTAACTTCCGCAGAGCCACTTGCATCTCAACAGTGCAAAGGTTTCAAGCTACTTTTGCTTCCCTGTTTCTTCCCCAAACCACAAGTGTTGATTAGAGTAGTGGTTGTACAAGTGGTCACACAGATGTGGATAGTCCCCAAACCGTGAACGTTCTTGTTGGGTCTGTGCATACCACGCACAGGGAGATGGACTGCAGACAGAACTGGACACATACCACTGCCTGCTTTGCTGGCTCTTCTCACTTTTGATGAGGGAACTTATGACTGATGCAGAGACTTGTGCTGTGAAGACAGGAGGAACGAGCAACCATGTAGACAGAACTTCAAATGAGTGAAAAGACTGTGTTCATGCTAATGTGCCTGAAGCCACCTTCCTGCTTGTCAAGGGCTCTGATCAGTGCTGTTACAGATATTTTGTCATGGTACAGCTACATTCAGGAAGAAATTTTTCACTATGAGGGTGGTGAGGCACTGGAACAGGTTGCCCAGAGAAGCTGTGGCTGCCCCATCCTTGGAAGTGTTCAAGATCAGGCTGCTTTGAGCAACCTGGTCTAGTGGGAGGTGTCCCTGCCCATGGCCGGGGGGTTGGAACTAGATGATCTTTAAGGTCCTTTCCAACTCTAACCATTCTATGATTCTATGATTAGGACTGTGAACTTGAAAAATGTATGGGGCTGGAGGAGGCTTCGTTTGATGTTTGTCTCCACCCATTACTGGCATTAGTGCCTGCCTCCGTCCTGCTCTGGATGCAAGTCCACATCAGTTCCAGTGAGGCAGAAATAAGGCAGGCAGCCCCGGGAGGAGGGGAAGGAAGCGACAGGGGAGACTGTTTGATGTTCTTCTGCATGTCCAGATGCAGTGCCAGAGGGCAAGAACTTGTACCCAGCGAGGAGGGGAGATGCCAAGGACAGGGGTCAGGAGAACAGCTGTGGCTGCTCTGATCACTCACGTGGATGATACGATGCTGATACAAGTTTGCTGTAGGTCAGCAAAAGTGCTCAGCACCAAAGCCAAAGTGACCCTGGGCTCAGCCAGCTCTGATGATGTCGCTGCTTGTGAACAGACAAGCCCCTCTGCAGGAGCAGCATTTTAGGCAGGTTCAGCAAAGAAGCCTGATACCCCAGTGGACTATACAGGGTGCATGTCTGCTGACTAAAGGACCCAGAAATGAAGGTCCAAAAAAACCTAGAAGAGGAGAAAATAGAAACAAACAGCTCATTCTCCTCACATCTGAAAGCTACAGAAAACCTTCCTCACTGGAGGTGGTGGCAGGCAAATTTCAGCCCTCTGGCATATTCTAGAGGAGCCCACACCCCTGGAAACATTTTCATAGAATCACAGAATCATAGAATGGTTTAGGTTGGAACAGACCTTAAAGATCATAGAGTTCCAACCCCCCCTGCCATGGGCAGGGACACCTTCCACTAGACCAAGTTGCTCAAAGCTCCATCCAACCTGGCCTTGAACCTTTACTAGTGGTTTGTCTCCACCCTCTCCCCTGCCATGGTCTATCTTTGTTCTTGCCTTCCTATGCAATGGCTAGGTGCCCTTCAGCAAGGGGTGTCCATAGACACTTTCCCAGTTGATACCCAGTTGTTGATGTCCCAGTTTACCATATGACCAAAATTTTTATAGTGGGCGAGAACCCTGATAACCCATCTCAGAGCCTTAGCTTCATCCCTTCACTGTTCCAGGTGGTAATGTCCCTGTGATGTCCCTTGGAAATATTTTCTCACCCTGAATCCAGTCAAATCCAGCACATCTGGACAGCTCAGTGCTTCTGGATCCAACACCAGAGTTTCTGTTGTGGCTGGGCTTGGTGGTCTCGGCTTGGCTGACCAGTGGCATGTCATGCTGTCATTTGGGAACAACGCTGGGCTCTGTAACATGGTGGACACTGAGGTGTTTGGAGATGACCAAAGAAAGGCCCGTTTCCAATTCAAGTAAAAAAGAAAATATATGGGCACAGGCCTACCCATGAAAGTAGGGATAACCCCATGATACATCTTGAGCTGATGATTTCAGGTTCCAAATAGCAGAAGAGAACTGGTAAGATGGTCTTGGCTGAGGGAAGACCAATATTGAGGAGCATCAGGTGCCCTTTAGCTGGGATGAAGTTGCCTTTTCACAATTTTTTCAATAAATTATATCCAATGGAATGGCTTTGTGCTGATTCAGTGCTTTGCATCTGCAGCAACTTCAACCCAGTTCTAGGCACCCTGAAACTGGATTTAACATCTTTTGGAAGCAGATATTAATTCAATCATTAACACAAGCTAAATAGTCATGGGATTGTTAAAGCTAGAAATTACTTAAGTGTTGTACTGAAATGATGGACTGAGATGTATTATTTGTTGTAAAGATATGGATCATGAATGGTTTTGTGATGAAGGGAGATATATAAATGTAGAAACAGTGTGAACTCTGTATTTAATTTGGACAAGTTACATCAGGGTGGCTACTTTTTGTGGGATGTTTCTTGCTAAACTTGATTATTTCAATGATAGTGAATATTAAGGATTCCTGATTAGAATTTGCAGTCACGTTGTGTCTGAATAATAAGTGGGGGTGAATTTAGTTATTGCTAAGTTGTTAAATGGTGTTTAACCATGTGTTTAACGTGAGTTCAGAGCCATGATTTAGACCTTTAATATAGATGTTGATAAATGCAGTCTGAGGAAAGATGTTACTGGATATTCAGGACATTGTGGGGGACTTATGCCTTAAACCAACTCTGTTCTGGAATGATCTGTATTCCAGTTTGAGCTATGCAACAACTTTGCTGCATGAGAGAATAATACAGGATTTAATTTTCAATGCTCCAGTTTTACCATTGCTAGAAGACAAGATCTTTACTCCTTTTTGTGTGAAGGTAATATTGACACGTGAATCCAAAGTACTTTGAGATCATTTGAGGGAGCTACTGAATGGCAAAGTGCGATTATTTTGCTTTGTTGCTGGTTTATTTATACTGATTTTAATGTTCTCTTTTCCAGGTGAAGCCGACCAAAGACTCTGTGTACTTTGGAGCACT
Organism: Pluvialis apricaria; assembly: GCA_017639485.1. Lineage (NCBI taxonomy): Eukaryota > Metazoa > Chordata > Aves > Charadriiformes > Charadriidae > Pluvialis > Pluvialis apricaria. Next base: position 165,208,794 of record CM030008.1, on the reverse strand, counting down.
TCTTTTTCTCTACACGGGCGATTTCTACCTGAATATCAAATTCCACGAAGACAACTGCAGCAGGGAGCTGCCTCTCTCCTGGTTCTGCCTTCCTAGTGTCCACATCCGTGCTATGGAGCCTATGGTCCAAACTAAGCCCTAAACGTACTGTGTGCCATTTGATTAACCACAGTGTGCAGAAATGCTTGGCACATCCTCTGCTTGACCCCAGCTTGTTTCTGTCCAACCCCAGGCCACAGTCCCTACTTTGGAGGAACAGCTGAACACTTTCTGAATTGGCCGATAGTCATTTGGGCAGCTGCTTTAGCTAATTTCAGAGAGAGAGAGAGAGAGAGAGAGAGAGAGAGATTATAAATATGCTAGAGTTTTCCCCTGTTTCCAAAAAGCCTTTGAAACTGCTAATACATGCACTATACTTTCATATACTCTATTGATACTAGTGGGTTTGAAAGGGTCTTGAGGGCTGAATTTAAGAGGGCTGAATTTAACCATGTGTTTGAAAGTCTCAGTTCCAACTGGAATAATCCCTTTGTAGCATTTTCCAACAAGAGTTGTTTACCTATGTGAAATTCCTCCTGGCTTACTCTGGACCCATTGCATGTACCCTTGAGATGTAGTTCTCTCTCAGACTTGTTCCCAGGCTTGTTCTTGCTCACTTGTTTGCTATTTGGTGTCTTTGGTAGTACATAGCAGTAGTGATGCTTTTTCCTTTGTTACTGAAAGTAAGAATAGCAAATGTGCCTCCAGTTATTCTCTTCCTCCCCTGAGCCCAGTGTCACTTGCTCCTGGTAAAGTCACTACCTTTAGTTTGGTAGATCTATGAAGAAGAAATGAAAGATGGCAATGAAGAGCTAAAGAGTTTTGTCCTTGAGAAAGGAAATAAGCCAACTGTTGGGTTGCCTAGGGCTCGCCTGTGAATTTGGGCTTTCACCGTTCTGTTTTATACAATCACAATCGCTTGAAACATTTGCAGACTCTTAAAGAGCCACCAGAATTAATCAGCTGGTCATTAATATCACTTTACATGAGTTTTTGCACACTCTTGTGATCAGGTTTTTCATGCCAATAGATTGGGCTTGATTATGTGCTTGTTTTTTTCCTTCTTTTTTTTTTTTTTAGAATGATTAAGAGTAATTATTAGGCAATTAAGGCTATGGAATTCCTGACCATAAAAGTAGCTGATGAACGTGCTGAAAAATTAGCCTGTTGTCCTTCAGAATAATGTTTTTGTATAAAGAGTCCTGCATTTACCCCGTGTAAAGCAGGGAGATGTCTTAGCTGTATGATTAATACATTATTTCATGGACCATATGTTTCAAACCTGTCTTGATCTTTTCTTAAATTAACGTCTTGCAGCTCTTAAATTTGGTGGTAGTATACTTTCAGGGGTGGATACACCAAGATGTGGCAGCGGAGCTCCAGGTAGCTCCATACGTGCTAAACCTACATGCACAACCTGTCTGCAGATTTTTTGTTTGTTTGTTTAGGCTTCATCCAAATGTGGGCACACCACTTCATGCCTGACCTGGTCCGTCATGCTCGTGCTGTGGAGCACTAGCCCAGATAGCTCATTCTGGCTCTCTGCACCATGCCTAGTTGTACTTTTAGATGTGACTGGTGTTTTCTGTAGGAATGACAGTGCTCCGAACGCAACTCCTTGCATGTTTGCAAATCACTGGAATGTGTTCATCCTAAACGCATTTCTAATTTGAGGGAAATACAGCTATAGCGTGATAGCTATATTTCCAGGGTATGCAGGGTATTATCTCTAAAAAACTGTATTGTGGCAATGTTATCAGTGCTTGCTCTCGAGCTGTGGCTCTGTACACAGCTGTGAATGCCAGAGTGGAAGTCTTCGGTCTTAAACTGACAGAAAGCTGAGACCAACTGGAAATTTACTCGCAATGATGTACTTCTCTGTCAGCTGCCAGCATGCAGTGTCCAGTAAGAAAATTGTTCGTTAGACTTGCACAGTGGTTCTGGGCCAGAGACACCCATGGAAAGAGGGTCCAAGCAGCTGAACTGGGCATGTTTTGTGCGTTAGTGGAGCTGGGTTGACCAGTTTGTGCCATGAGGCTGAATTCGCTGTCACTACATAGGCATATACACAGAAAAAATAAGATCCCGGGAGAGCAGGAATTAAACCAGTTAATCTTCTCCATAAAAGCTTGCTTTTGACATGTGTCTCTGTACTATGTTACACAACACTGTTGCAGCGAAATCCAAATTGGGTTTTATTCAGTATTCCCAGCAGGTAATCTGCAGATGCTAGGAATACAGCTAAGGCTTTGTAAGGACCACATTGCATTTGAAACAAAAATATTGCGAAGCAGATGCTGTTGCAGACAGGATGCTTCAGCTTACCCAGCTAAGGGATCGTTTCCTAGTTTATTTTCAAGAGCGTTTTCTGAGAACAGAGGATATTGTTCTGTGAAGCCTATACTGGGATGCAGCGCTCCTGTGCCCTTTACTTGTAAAGGATCCTGATCCACAGCCTGCTGAAGCTGTTGGAATGTGAACAGGTTCTATTAGAACAAAAGCAAGCTGCATATTTCCAATATGCCATTATAAATCTGCCATATGTGCTCATAAATATAAGTTCTTATGTGTGAGCTGACCCTTAATGTACTCTCTGTTCATTATATCGCAGACCACTCTGTCCCTTGTCAACTTGGCTGCTTAGTTGCTTTTGGCATCTATGATATCTTTCCCAATTTTCTCACACTTCTACTTGTCTTGGTGAGAGAGATGAAACACAAGAAATTCTTCCTTCTGGGGATCATTTGTGACTTGTCCAGAAGGAGAATATTTAAGTGTCAGCGTGATTTGGAGAAGGATGAGGCAAAGGTACTTGAAATAAGAATACTGCATCATTTTTGGTTTTCTTTTTTAACAGAAGTTTTCACTGGGATTGCTGTCAGGATTGGTCCTTGCAGTGCTTGAAAAAAGGATGATGCTTTTCTGTTCTGCTCTCCTTTTCTGGAACTGAAAACTTGTTTTTGTTTCTCCAAACCACCCAGCTATTATTTTGAACATGATGAGCCAAACTGTGCATTGTTACACAGATGTAAATCTGATATGATCCCACTTGGTTGAATTAAATCATGCCTAATTTAAATCACCATTGCTGAGAGAAGACGTTGGTCCAATATATGTATGCACTGGAGAAACATAAGTTGTGTAAATTTAACTGCGTGAATAAATACTTGTGTTATTTACACCTCTACCTGTCTCTTCTGTCTATAATTCTTGGTAGTGTTCTTTTGTGTGTTTTACTGGTGATAGTAACATATATCTTGATACTGCATGCTGTGTCTGAAAGATTGATGCTGGAACTGATATTTCAGCTTCACTCAAACTTTCTCTTCCTATACAAACTCAGAGCTGATGAAATGTGTATGCTCCATGGTGTGGCTCCTGTGTCAGTGTCCATTAGCTGAGGGGAGAGAGATGCACTTGCGTGAAAGGTTACTTATGCCTCAATATCCTGATATTGACGTTGAGGGTGGTGAGACACTGGCACAGGTTGCCCAGAGAGGTGGTCTTAATACAGAGGACATGTAGATCTGGACAATTTTCATGTTCAGTGTTCAATGATACATGTTTACTTCTGAAGGTTGGACCATTCTGGGGCTTAGGTCAGGGTCTTTGAGTTGTCCAGCATCTTTCTGTTTTCGCTGTTGGTTTCTTGTCTCTCTTTTTCACCTCATCCTTCCCGCCAACTCTTCCTCTTCCTGCTTTTCTGTTTTTCTTTGGTTGGGTTCCAACAGAAAGGATCAACATGTCCCTTTCTTTTTCTGTCTCCTTCCTCTGCATCTCCATCAGAGCCCTCCTAACACTTTGGTCATCTACTAGGGAAAAAAAAAACTACTTCATACCCTATTTCAGTTGTTAAACTGAAGTTTGGCTCTTATATCCTCTCTTAAAAGCATCTTGAGATATTTCAGTTGAATGGGACCTTGTCTATTTTATTTCCATCTGGTGTTGCTTGTTGGGGCGATACTTAGGCCACTACATTCGTGATGCATCAGTTCCATACCACCAATGGGACTTGTGCTGTATGTAGATGACACATCATTTAACATATATTGATTACTTATTGTCCCTGTGTTCCTGATTCAGCGAGATATCTAAGCATGTGCCTAATGTTAAGCACATTAAGAGACTCACTGATTACAGGTAATTCAGGCACACATCTGCGTGGGGAACTTGCTAAACCTGTGTCCAGATGCACGATCTGCATCTGAACCCTCAAATTTGTGATTGAAGCCCCTGTCCCATTATGCTGCATTGGCCATTTTATTCTTGGATCACCACTGGCTCCCAGGAACCCTGGTACAAGGAGAAGACGTCTCATCAAAATCGGGCATTGTCATTTTAATACGTGAGGAATAGATACATAAAACACATCTGGGAGTGCAGCAGATCCTTCCAGGCCAGTGTGTCCTCAGTATATATCTATACCAACCACAGTAATGAACCTTGCAGGCATAAATCACACGAATAGACTTGCTTGGGAAACCACGTTGTACCCAAAGGCTGTGCCCAGTAGCTGTGTACTGGGTGAGACAGCGCTTATCCACCTCATGCTTGCAGTTGCTCTTCCAAGAGTTCCTCTTCTAAAGGCTGGTACCAGCACAGGCTGTGCTGACGCCCTCTCAGCCTCCCCATCTCCACCTCCATAGGAAATCTACCCAGGAACTGTTCAGAAATTACTTGGCATAAGGGAAGGCATACGTTAACAATGAGGAAACACAGCACCACTTTTGTGATGAGGGAGTGCTGGATCCTCTGAAGAGAAGAGTTTGTTACGGCCCAATGTACTTTGATACCATGACTGAAGAAGGGTGATTTCAGCCCCTTTTCAGCATGTATTCAGTTTGAACAAAGCAACGTAGACACTGCCAGAAAGAAATCAGGCCAAGTATTGAAGTGGTTTAACAATGAGCATCTTGTTAATGGCTATGAGGATGTCATCACTAATCTGTGTCAGAAACAGGGCCCTTTGCTATCTAAAGTCTGCCCATGTTCTTACAGAACGGTCCAGGTCGATGGCCAAAGTGATGCCATGGTCCAGTTTAGGCATCTGCCTACCACCTGATTTCCAAATAGCTCAGATCCGGAGCACAGATGCCATTCCTTCCCCATCCTTTTGCCTGATTCATGGCTGAACTCATGTGATGGGTTTGGCTTGAAAAAAGGAAAGAAAAGGCAGAAGAATGTTTTCCTTTATAGAATCATAGAATGGTTAGTGGCGGAAGGGACCTTACAGACCATCCAGTTCCAACCCCCGACCATGGGCAGGGACATCTTCCACTAGACCAGGTTGCTCAGAGCCCCATCCAGCCTGGCCTTGAACACCTCCAGGGATGGGGCAGCCACAGCTTCTCTGGGCAACCTGGGCCACTGCCTCACCACCCTCAGAGTAAAGAATTTCTTCCTAATATCTAAACTAAATCTACCCTCTTCCAGTTTGATGTGTGTACATGCGTGTGAGGGGGTTATCAGCATGCAGCTCGATCATTGCACAGACTGTTGAAGCCTGCGAGGTTGCAGCTTCCCTCCCAGACACATCATAAGAGGAAATGGCTTCAAGTTGCGCCAAGGGAAGTTTAGATTGGATATTAGGAAGAATTTCTTTACTGAAAGGGTCATCAGGCATTGGAACGCATTACCCAGTGGTGGAATCCCCACCCCCGGAGGTATTTAAGGGTCGTTAAGATATAGTGCTCAGGGACATGGTTTAGTGGTGGGCTTGTCAGTGTTAGGTTAATGGTTGGACTTGATGATCTTACAGGTCTTTTCCAGTCTAGGAGATTCTGTGGTTCTGTGATTCTGTGATTTGCACTGATCTTCAGGGCATAATAAATAACCAGTGGGAGGAAGGGAGGGTAGAAATGCAGAGAGAAATGGCACAGGGCTACAACCACAGACACCTCCGCAAGGTGCCCGAAGTTAACCGAGATGAATCAAGGCCAAATGGGTTACGTAACTGCCATGACATTAAAAATAGGTTACACTGTATATTAAGATTTCATTTATAAATTGTTTATAAAGCATTCATAAATGTTAGATGTGGTAAGCATGTTATGCACATGAATACTTTGTGTTCCAAAATTATCAATGGCTGTATATACAGCCGCTGCAGGTATTATAGATGATTAAGTCACAGCTCTAGAGACCAACAGTTCAATAGCAATATACAATAAATGATTCATCAATCACTTAAACATGTATTAAGCATTTATGTGTTCTTTATAAATGAAACCTTAATATGAAGTGTGACCTTAAGAAGTGTGAAACAGGGAACTTTTCCCCTTTCATCTTTTTTTTTCTTTCTAAAAAAAAATTAAAATAGCTCTCAAATCACCAATTTAATAATGATTGTGCTTTCCCTCACCTCTAGCTTGAGAGAGGCCACAGGCTCCTGAGAATTAAAAAGGGTTCATGGAACAAGTGCAGCATTTGGATGTGCTCCCCTCTGCCTGCAAATATGTTTTGTGTCAGTTGAGGGTATGGGCTCCAGGGATGCAGAAAGATGTTACCCTAGAAGGATGTCACCTTGCCAGCCTTTGGCCTTGCTCAGTTCGATGTCTGCAGATCCCTGGAGGAAGCACAAGAGTAAAGGTAACATGAGCGTAAACTAAGTAAAGAGCAGAGCAGAAAAGCCGTGAGATGAAACTTGAACAGGATAATTCAGTTCATTAAATAAACCCTGCAGCCAGCTCTGTGGGCATTTTCTTGCATGGAAGATGCCACCAGAGAAGATGCCACCTTGCAGACCCCCAGCACAAGGCAGACCAGGTGAGAGGTTTCTCCTTCCCTACCATAGCATCTGCAATGTAAGAAAAAACCCTGGATGAAGGTGTGAAAGTGTGAAGCTTGTCCATCCCAACCCAGCTCTCACTCCCTTGGAGAGCTGAGCCGTTGAGACTCTTTTTATTAGTGAAAGAGATACAAGATAGTCCTGTCTTTCCCCACTTGGCTGAAGGCCTGGCGCTGGCTATGTCTTTACAAGTCTCTTGAGGAGGACACTGCAGGGACCTGGCCCGGGTCTGTAGTATTTGCATTGTATATAGGTATTAGCCACTTCCATGTGGTGTCAGAACAAAGCTCTCGGATAATAAGCATTTAAATTTAGCACAAAAGTAAGACAAAATATATGCAAATGCTTTGGGATATTATTTTTCAATACAAATATTGGGTAAATCTACCAGATTTTCTCTTTTGCATTTTCTCAAAATATTGCTGCTGTTTGTTTAAATATAAATCGTGTTCTCCAAAGCTTGCGGTCAGTCCATATTGGGGGCTTGAGGTCACACAAGCTCTGTTGGGAGAAATGATAGGAGGGATCAGTGATGTTATTAACACAAGCCGCTTTATTTAGAACCACTGGATATGAACAAGAGCCACATGATGAGCTGCTGTGATTTACGGGGCAGTCACCTGTGTGCCCCAGGAAATCCACAGGGAGAAAGGGACTCTGTGAGGTAGGAAACCAACCAACTTTAAGCAAACACCCACCCTGCATCAGAAAAGTCATGTTTCCAACCTGAAAATGCCTACAGCCAGGGGCTGTAAAGAGAGGCCAAGGTGATTAACTAATCAGATGGAGACGTCCGCTTAGCAGACCACTGCATTCAGGTGAGATAAATCCTCCAGCCCTGTCCCATCAAACAAGGATGAAGTTAGCTAATGTGTTTAAAATTTTGAAAGGACCCAGGGAGACACCTCTGCACCCAAACAGCATGAGCAGAGAAGCCTCATTTCTTTGGAGGTGGGCTAGAGCGAAACCCTTTCCCTCCCCACCCAGGGCGCAGTTCCACGGGGGCCAGCTTCATACGTGGGCTCTTCAGCACTGCTGTGCTACAAATACCAGGACTGTGCCTCATTCCCAGTATTTTTCCTTTTCGCTGTACACACCATCGGCCAGGTGTGCAGTGACCTTCTGGGTGAGCAGGGCATCACGCGGTATGTCAGTGAGGAGCCACATGATGGGGAAATACAGATCTCCTGGGGACCACCGATGTAAAACGTCCAGGGGAAGAGGGAAACATGCTGCAGCTTTATCTTGGCTTTGTGCAAACCTGCTCTGATGAGACCCTCGGCTGAGAGGCGTTTTGAGCTGTTACCGAATGAGCACGGTCATATTTTCCTTCTCTCTTTTCCCCGCGCCCCTTGCTGCACTGTAGATAAGGCGGCAGTGTTTTGGCAGCTGGGAGGTGATGCTCTATCTGTTTGCACATATAGGATGCTAATGGAAATGTGCCACCCATCACCATTACTGGGGTTTAGCTGGCCTATGTTTATTGTGCTGGGGACATCAGCTGGTTCTTTTGGTGGCGATGCGAAGAGCAACGACGCTGGGCACAGATCATAGACCAGGCACACGTCTGTGTTCGAAGTTGAAGAAGCCCTTGCATCAGCCCTGCTTACCACTCTGTTGTAAGGCTGGGCTCCAAACCTCTTTTTCCCCCTGCCTCTTAAGATTTTCAATTTGAGGGATTTTTTTCGGACATAAGATTTATTTATTTTGTCATCCCTCACTCTTCTTTGTGTCACTTTTCTGCAACCAGACCATACCGTTTCGTCCCTTTCACTGAACCCTCGGTTTCTGGGTTTGCAGCTGTCAGAGAGAGTCCCGGGGTCTGTGCCACAGGTGATGTCCTCCTCTCTGTTTTCAAGCACATCCTTCACCTGCTCAAGGCTTGTCCACCTCCTGCCCTGCTCTGCTGCCTTTCTTATTTCAAGGTTAGGCACTGGGAGGAGAAGAGCCCTGCCTGGCTGGGCTCTCCCTTCAGACCTGGCACATCTGGTTTGAATTAGCCCACGATACTGGTGTTTCTCTTCCCTTATTTATCCGTCCTCCCGCTGCCTCCCAACCAACATACGGGCAAGACTCTGGTTCTGGTGATCTTAGTGCATTGGAGAGGAGGGAGGAGGAAAGGAGATTTAGTATCATCTTACTATCTCCTGCAAAATCCTTGTTTTGTTGCTTAGTGACAACATCTTTATACGCAGTCTCAGTGCTACATGTAAAATTCTGAATGCGAAGCGCTGCTGTGCAGTAAGAAGTTAAGCTTTGCTAAATGCCATTTCTCCCTGCTTGGCACTGGTGACGTGGCTCCTTGCTCCTCTTCCAAAAACTACAGGGCACATGAGGACCTAGCACTGCAGGTTTGCACAGGATGCCCCAGCTCCATGGCAGTGTGGCGCTTTGCTGAAGTAGTGGTGGTGGGTCTCGGTCTCTCTGCAGTATTTGGCACATCCCAAATATTGCTGGTATCCAGGTGGGTGGGATCTGGGGACAGACTCAGACTGCCTAGGAGGACAACGTTCATCAGACTGCTCTGCAGTTTGAGGTGACTGCCTCACACACGTGTAGACACGGCCTCGCTTAGCTCAGCCTGAAGCTTATTTTTACTCCACAGTCTTTCCCAGGAGGAAACACTTCAGCACCTCTATTTCTCACTTCCACCTGAGGATATAAAGACGACTTCTAACTGTTTTCAAGCCTCTGTCTTGGTGATACTATAGTCCACACTAAGAGAGGAGGCCCTGGAGCTACAGGTGGTCCAACACTGTGGTGACAGCCGCAGTGTGTACCAACCCCAATGACTCAAGAAAGGGAGCATGCTGCCCAGCCACATGGCCTTCCTTCACCTTATGACCCTTGTGTACCTTGTACACCTTGTGCTTGTGGGTCCAACAAAAGCAGTATAGAATAGAATAGAATAGAATAGAATAGAATAGAATAGAATAGAATAGAATAGAATGGAATAGAATAGAATAGAATAGAATAGAATAGAATAGAATAGAATAGAATAGAATAGAATAGAATAGAATAGAATAATTTCAGTTGGAAGACACCTACAATGATCATCTAGTCCAACTGCCTGGCCCCTTCAGGGCGGACCAATAGTTAGAGCATGTTATTAAGGTCATTATCCAAATGCCTCGTAAACACTGACAAGCGTGGGGCATCGATCATCTCTCTAGGAAGCCTATTTCAGTGTTTGACCACCCTCTCAGTAAATAAATACCCCCCCACACCCCCCCCCAAAGCCAAGGAATAGGAATTGGCAGCAATCAATGAATCAAGTTTGGGCCACCATCTCTGTAGTAGTCAGTGGCAAAGAAGTGGAGAGGGTTTTCTGTGCCTCCTCAGCATCTCCTCTCTGGTAGGAACAATTAGAAGTCACTCATTTGTCAGTCTGACAAAGTGAAGCTGGGAGACATGGATCTGGCCTCTACCTTGTTACTGGTAACTGGATGTGTGAGATGATAAACCAAAACCAGTGGCAAAATCCCCCAGCTGTATCAGAGAGAAGAGCTCAGGGATGAATGCCTGGTTCAATCCAAATGAAGAAGCATCTGTATGAAAATTATTATTTTATGGGCTACCTGTGACTGACAATGCACCAAATATATTTTGGACAGTCTGCCTTGCTAGTAAACTCCGCTTAATCGACTCCAGGGACTGAAGTGGTTGCGGCAGCCTTGGCTCCACCAACACAATATTCCATTTTTGTCTTGTTTGATACCGTTTCGTACAAGGCGGCACACTCTCAGCTGAAAGCTGAATTGCTATTCTTATAACAAAAGAAAGATCTCCTCTTGTGTTAGGTGAAGTCTCCATTTGCATTAAGAATGCCCAGGGGATGCGGATACACGAACACACTTGATCCGAGGGAAATGTTGAGCAGGGTTCCTGGTAAGCCCCAGCTCATCTATCTCAGAAAAAAAATAAAAAACTAACTCAGGACTGTAGCAACACAGTCGGCCTTTTTTTTAATCTGCCATGCCGTGCAGCAAACCCGCACCTGCGATGGTGCACAGGAGGGCTGTAACAGCGAGAACATGCTTCTGGAATGGATTTAGAGATAATAAGAAATCATCTTAATGCGACCGTTCAATGTACAAGGGATCCGGTAATAGTTATCACAGGTACACTTTCATTAACTCCCTTTAATTTAAAAGCTCAGTGTTTGCAGCAATCTTTTACAGGATAGAAAAAGTCAAATAAAATAAAAAAAATCCCACTAAAGTGCAGTGCTGGTGCTTCCCCCAGGAGCTGTAGAGCACAGCCCCAAATCCACCTGCAGTGATCCCTCCATCCAGGTCCCGCAGCCCTCCAGGGGCCAAGCGGGTACTGCCACCCCGCTGTGCCACTAGAACACCCTGTGTCATCCATTGCCCCCTTATCTCTTTACAGCAGGGACCCACGCTCACTGCGTACAAACGTGGGGCTTGGGTGGGACCTTTCCAGTGAGCGAAACACAAGTGACAGCACCTATCACGTTGCCGGAGCTGCAGTTTTTCCTCATGCTCCGGGTGAGACAGTGAGCACAGTCCAGGCTTGGAGCAGTGATGTTCCTCCACCCGGGAATAACCCATGTTCATACCTATTGGGGGGAAAAAAGAAAAAGAAAAAGAAAATAGCTGTTTTAATACCCAAACCTGGTATAGTTCTACAACAAAAATCTAAACTAAATAATCAGGATGCAATGTAACCCTCCTGAAAGTTAATAAACTATTCAACCTACCCAATACATGAGCTGCACAGATCAAGAAACATGCCAGAGCAACCAGGGATTTCAAACAAAAGTCCATAGCTTATGAAACTTGTGATTGCTGAGGGGGGGGGAGACAGACCATTGCTTCAACACAACATTGCCCCCCGACCTTTCCTCCTCTGCTCCCCACCCTGCACCCCACAGAGGTGACACTCAATGCTGTCAGGCAACAAGGAGAAAAGACAACCCAACTAGGTGTTGGTTGACTTTCCAACGTCTTGCTGATCTCTGCTCCTAGTTTTTCTGTGAGCAACTCAGCTTTATGAAAGCCTTCATATATATTCAGGCATTTCAGAGGACAAACGCCAGGAACGCTGTAGGAAATTTCAGCAGAGTGATGGAGTGTTCCCGTGGCTGCAATAGGAAATGCCTTTATTTGCGGAAGCAGGATGAGAGGTGGGGACACAGAAAGGAAAAATAGTTCAGGAAAGGTTCATTAAAGGAAAATAACCCAATGGTTAGATGCTATCATTGTTGTGAATCATACACATTTCCAGCTCAGCTTCAATGAAGGGCCAATAGTAGTGCCGTGCTCCACAGGGAGTGTGGTGTAACAGTGTGGTGACCTCTGGGGACAACTGGGGGGTTTAAAGCTAAATGTTCCATAGCTGCTTTGCTTAATGTATCCCCTCAAGAGACTTCTCTTGCAGGTGAATTATTAAGTCACTATTACGGGGTTAACTAAAAGGGTTTTATTAACGATCAAATGATGACCAAATGGTAATTTATCAATGATTGAATGAAAATCAAATGGCAATCATAGAATCATAGAACAGTTAGAGTTGGAAGGGACCTTAGAGATTATCTAGTTCCAACCCCCCTGCTATGGGAAGGGAGACATTTCACTAGACCAGGTTGCTCAAACAATGATGAAGCAATAATTGAATGTTAGTTAAACAGTGGTTTAACAATGATTTGATGATGATTTGACAATGATTTAAGTGATAATTTAGACTGTGATTAGGCAATGATTTAGACAGTGATTTAAACAACCGTCAAACACTCTACTATTTACTGCACTTCTAGTAATCAAGCTATAGCTGGTTATATATACCTGTCACTAGCACACAATATACTTTTAGGCCCAACATAAAATATCTCTTACTTCATTCTAGATATCAGATGCTGGGTAAGGGGTCTCTCAGCCTCGAGGAGTAACCTTGAGAGGCATCCCTGCTTGAGGGCGACATCAGTGCCGTGCTGCCCGCTGCTGTACCAGAGAGTTCAGTGGGCTACAAGTTTTTATAGCGGAAAGTATTGACTGGTAGCCAACCCTCCCCCCCCAACACCCCCCCCCCATTTGGTGTATGTGCAGATGTGCAGCTGTAGCAGTTTTTGTTTTGTCCAGTCCCAGCTTTGGCTGGTACTGTTAGCTCCTGGTAAGACATGGCCCAGACTCCTCAGTTGCTGAGAAGATGCGGTGAAGCACAGTTCTCAGGGTTTGCGCAGCAGGGCTGATCTCAGTCAGACCTGCTTGGCAGTGGCTTCTGAACCAAAGTACTGTTCGTTCTTTCAGAGTGGGGGGATCCGTCACAAATTCCCATGTCCTTTCTGCCCTAAGCATGGGTGCGTATCAGATGGCAAGGCTTACGGAAACACTAACAGAAGGGGGACAAATGGGTGAAATATATTAAAATAATTCAAAATGAGGTGCCAGAGAGAGAGGCGGGGGAGGAGAAGCAAATAAAACAACACCTGCATGGCATGTAGAGAGATGTAGGCCTTTGTGGAATGTAGGAAAGTTGCCTCAAGCTGCTCAAAAGAGACCTAGCAGGCAGCCCAAGCCCAGAAACCATGGGTGATGGGTGTCCACCAGCTCTGGAAGCTGAATCCCATGCAAGACAAAACTGATTTGTGGGGCTGGAGGGAGAGGAAGCCCAGAGTGTAACAGAGGTTATGGCATGTACCCAGGAATGGGTTATACCTGCCTTCCCCAAGGCGGTGTGTGGGGGCTGCTCTGACCCTGCTCCAAAACCTGACCCAACAAGGAGCTTCCCTATGCCAGTGCTGGTGCAGGAGAAGCTCCGGACTTGCAGGATGGGTGCCCCAGTCCAACAGGGAACTGCCTGGGTTACACCCCCTCTGGCTAGGGCACCACGGAGCTGTGGGCCTTCTGGGCTATGATTTTCTGTGGAGACACTGACAGTCTTTCGATATCTTAAGTCTTTTTTTTTTCCATTGACCTACACAATTGACTTACAATTGTGTAATTCAAAATAACCTGCAAGAAGCTTTGGGTGCACTGTAGGCTATTCAGATAAGGATATGTCTGGGTCTCGTTTTCTTCCATCCTGTTGATCCTCCCCCCCACCCCCTGCCACTCCCACAGGCTGTGAGGACACATTCAGAGCGGACACACAGAAAGCTGGTGTCTTTCCTCACCTCATCACAGAAGTTTGTAGATACTTCTAGGTGGGCCCACCTGGTAAAAGCAAAGGGTCCAGGGCTGGGAGTTTTTATGGGGTAAAATAGAAATGCAAAGGTCCTTGTGGTTATCACAGGGGATGTAAATATGTATATATGAGTGTCTTCTGGGTGCTTTGTCTGTGGTGTATCCTGGGCATCTCCTTGCCCTTTGCTGGCTTTCACATCATCATCAGCTTGAGCAGAAGTTCACACGGGCTACGGTGTGGGAAATGTGGGATGAGGGTCTCCTCTGGATAAGGGGGAGCTGAGATCTCTTCCTGAAGATGAAAACCTGAGATGAAACAGAGTGGCCATTACTCATCATCATGTATCAGTTTGCAGGCTGTATCGCAGTAAGGGTAAAGGTTCGGCATCAACAAGGCTGATTGATTGACAGACAAAGCAATTATTTTATGCTAAAAACAGTATCTGGAGAAAGGACTTGGCAAGGAAAGCTGGGTCACAAAATGAACCTCTCCATGTTGCATGAAACAGTGATCAACATAGTTAATTTGGACTTTACTTCATGTGCTGGAGCCCTCCCAGGCCTACTGGAGTCATGGCAGCCTGAAGGACACTGCTATGTCCTCTCTAGACCTTGTGTTGTTTTGTTACCTCTCCTTTCTGGCTCAGTCACAACCTGGTTTATCTCAACCTACCATCTGGAGTGACAATGTCCTTTTGCAGTTGGGTACCAAGACCTTCTGGGCCCACAGGAGCAAAAAGGAGGACCCTGTATGGAGAAATGGCAAAGACAAAGCTGCAATGGAGGGACCAGGCAGACTGGACCCCAGCAGCTGAAAAGTGGGCTGTTGTCAATCTGAGAGCCTCTGGTCTGCAGGCTGAACAGGAGAACAGACATCTTGATGGAAAACAGCTCTGAGAAGGCTCTTGTCTTTGTAAAAACCATCCCGTCATGGGCCATGACCTCCACAAAGCATCTCAGCATGGGAAAGGCTGTTCATCCAACCCTTCCCTCATAACCTCCGATGCTTTGGCCTAGGCTCAGCAAAAGCCTCAGAGCCATCAGGTTTGGTCTCTGCAAAGTGAAGTTAAATCCATCTTCTCTTGCAAGGGGGTCTATAGGATACAGCCACCCCAAGGCTCTGAGTTTCATTCAACTACACGCAACTTTTCACCATCCCTCCCCTAGCCCTGGGTTTGCATGGCAGCCCTCCCTGCCAAGGGCTGTCCCTTTGGCAGCTTTGGCTGCATTTCTACAGGCAGTGAAGGACGGTGGACTGTGAATGGACTTTGCAGCATTGCAGCTCTCTGAACACTGATTTTTGCAGCAAAAGCACCAGCGTTACCAGAAACTCCTGCAGGCCTCAGGTCCATTGAAGGATCACAAGCAATGCAAGTGCCACTGTGTTCCTCCATGACAGCTGGAGGAAGCCTGACCCCATGCACGGGGCAGCTGGCACACAGATTTTGTCTGAGCAAGCCGTGAAAGAATTCTTAGCTTTGCAGTGTCACATCCATACGCTGCAGAGAAGCTGACACACATGTCTCGGCAGGGTGAGTCACACCTGTACTCCACTTTCAAACACAAGACACTACATACAAAATTCTCTCGGGTGGTTTTGGCAAGCGGCTTCATTCTGGTACCCCCTCTGCATGTCCCCTTAGCTACAGCATCTTGTGTAACTGAGAAATATGGCATATTTATCCCATACCTCAGGCCGTCTCTATGTTCTTTCACTGTACCTTGGAAACCAAACTTCTATTCTTGCCAACAAATCACTTTCAGACAAACGGGGGAGTGTGTGGTAGCTTGGATTTTTTTTTTTTTTTTTAAGAGAAATTTTTTGCAATCTAAGAAAAGACTTGAGGATCTATTTTTAAAGATTATATCCCCCCCTCCACCCACTGCGCTGCAACAACTGAACACTTCGGCTTGATGAGAATATTAGTAAAGCAGTCACAATCTGTAGGGTGCACTTCTTAAAACTACATTGCATAATGCGATAAGCGGTGAGCATAACACAACAAAATGCGATGGGGGCTGGGATTTGCCGTAGTATGTGAACTAAAAAGTCATGTCTTCAGCCAGGATTGATCACCAACTAGTTTGCAATAAGCCACCCCCTGACCTTCCCTGCTTTTGTCTCCCCAGATTTAAATCCATCTATCCTAGAGACATACTAGAGCATGGTTAATACAATGTTTTGTGGGAAATATAACTGCTAAAATAATCTCTTTCTTCTCCTTGATATATTTTAGTATTTAAGGAAACCAATAAGTACAGTAACGGCAATCATATACCTGTAAGATGATTTGAAAAGTGCATTTTTATCATTAGAGTCTGGGGCAATTGCATTAGCTCTGATAAAATCCTATAGGATTTCAGCGAGGATAATAACTTTAAAATGTTGTTATTAGTAGAATTGTCAATTCTATTCTGAGATCTGCAGTGTTAACAAATTAGATGTAACAAAAAAATTCCATTCGATTTGGTTGAAGGCTACTGCGTTCAAGGAAAAATATAGCACTTTCTAGATTTTACTGAAAGTCCTTGGGAATCAGCCACCCACCCGGGGTGTACTGAGTGATTAATGCTGGTCATGTGCTATTTATCCCTTAGAATGTAATCACAAGCTGATTATTTTGTTCAACACATTTTTGGTGATTTGATTGAGAAGCTGCATGGACTCAAAAGATTCAAAGGAAAACACATGGAAGGAGTCGAAAGACAAAGGTTGCCACTAGGTAAGGATGTTCTTGGGACCTTGGTATAACCAAATATCTCTGATTCAGCTTCTGCAGCACTTTAGGCTCCTGTATGTTTGCATCTATCTTAAAAGAAGTGGGCTAAGTTGACAAGGGCAGATGAAGGAATATGGCCTTACTCTGCAGATCTTTGTACAGCTAAAAGAAATAACATTGCACTTCAGGTCCACAGAACACGTAGGGGAGAAGGGGGAGAAAAAGGTGAAGGTTTGATATGGTGTTCAAAATTTGAAAGAGAAAGGTGTTCGTTCTGAGTTGAGCTCCCCTCTTCGAACACCACTCTTTGTGCCTGCCTTGGGACCCAGCAAACACGAACCTTTGGATAATGATAATAAAATAATAATGTTTATGTGACTCTTTGCATGAGCATATAATGAAGCACATTGAAAGACAAGTATGTGTGACTATCCCTGCTACTGAGATGGGGTACAAGAGCACAGAAGAGGCTTTCTCTTTTGATTAGCTAGCAACTGCAGCACCACCAAGTCCTGGAACAGATGTTCTCTAGCCCATTACTTGTTTCTGATTTCCTGAGCTAATCTATCCTGGCCTACAAGAGGGTCCAAGCTCACTGTTTTTTTGGGACAAGGTGAAAAAAGAAAGGTGTTTTATTTTTCAATAATTCTCTGTCTGTCTGCTTTCTTGGGTGGTTTTTTTTTTTTTTGGTTTTCTGTTGGGGTGGTTCTTTTTGAAGGGCTGAGATGTGACAACTGAGATGCTCTCTCTGGCAGGTGATAGATATCAAAGTCTTGAAAGAGTCTTGTGAGAACCTGGAGATGGATCTGAATCAGCCACAGAAAATCCATGAGGTGTATATCTAAAAATCTGGTGGCCTTATGCTGGCAATTGCAAGCAGCAGAAGAGGAGACTGTGCCTGCATATGAATGCAAAAACAGTTGATGTGAGAATGGAAGCTTATCCTAATTAACTGAGAGAAAGCAAATTCAATTTGTCTGGCAACATGTGCGTGTTGGATTCAGTTTGCCTAATAATGGTCTGAGTTTAACCCTGTTAAGAAAAGAACTGGAATCCAGGACATAATGCCTGGAAATTGATGGGACACTTCACCCATGAAGTGTCTGTCCCTGTCTGAGGAAGCAACTCAGGAAGAAACACAGAATAAAAGATGAGGCAAAGAGTTCCCAACTTTTCTCTGCTGTGTGGCAACTTCATTTTCAAGTTAGAGAGACTGTCTGTCTCTTAAGAGCTTAAAAGACGGTTAATGTTCAGAGGTCCACAGACAGTAAATGGTCTTTGGCAGTTTTTGACTTTGTGTGGGCTGAGATGACATTCAAATGTGTTGTGTTCAGCCTGCTAGCTGGAGGACAAGAGAGAGGGTTTGACAAGCCTTGAAAGTAGCTGCTGTTTTAGCCCGGGAGCTTAAAACGAGGTGAACTTATTCACACAAAAATCAACCTTTTGTTGAGTCCTGCCATTCACAGTGTTTCTGAAAACGATTTGATTTGGAGGCAGTTATTTTGTTGTTTTCTAGACTGTGGTTCTCCTGTGGTTCTTCTTTGCTTCCGAAGCATTGGCTGAGATTTTCTGCGCTTTCTGTGTCAAATCCCTTCCTCATCACTGTTCTCTTGCCCTCTTTTAGGGTCCCATTCCTACATTCCACTACTTGCCACTTTTTGGATGCTTCTCCCCACTATGGCAGGCACACAGCATCAGCTGAGGACCCTTGCAATGCCAAGTAGCTTTTTTTTTTTTATGTGTCCTGTACTCCTTACCTCCAGGCCTTCCCCAGGACACCGTTTTCCCAGCCCTCTCCTGCCTTTCCTGGCCATCCCACCAGCACTTATTTTGTTCTTCTCCATTTTCCATTTTTCATTGGAGCTGCACAGAAATTCATCCTCTTCTCACATCATGTCCAGTCAGTGACTCCCCTGGACCTAATGGATGGCAGTAACATTTCTAGGTGGACGTTTTGTGGGTACTCCACTCTCAGACCGCTCCTCCTGGCTCATTGCTGTTTCTTGAATAGAATATCTCATGCTGCATTGGTGGCAGAGATAGATGATGCAGGACTTTTTGTCTTCTTTCTGCCAGGTCCAAAGAAGCACTCTTCTTCACACCACTTAAACCCACAACACAGGTACCACATTTCAGTCTGGCTGTCCCTCCCCCTCAGATCTCTGCCCTCTCCAAATGACTGGGCCACCACACTGATGCACTGCTTGTGGTAACAGCTGTAATTGACAGTTTTAATGGAATCATAGAATGGTTAGAGCTGGAAGGCACCTTAAGGATCATCTAGATCCGACCACGCTGCCTTGGCAGGGAAACCTTCCACTAGACCAGGTTGCTCAAAGCCCCATCCAACCAGTCCAAGTTTTCTTCACTGCCTGTCTGAAACTGTTAAGGTATGTGAAAGAGAGTCCAGCTCTTTCCATTTGTGGTGGGAGGTTCCTACAACAGTTTTGGATGTCATTAGAAGAATAGAGGGCAGAGATTATTTCTCTCTGAAGCACAAAGTAAGGGACATCTTGCAAGAAAAATCTTTTCTCAGGAGACAGCCAGCACAACATCTAGAGCAGAAATGATTTAAATACCCAAAAGCAGAGCTGCACTTGCTGTAATATGGCATGGGTCCGCTTAAGACGAAGAGCTCAGATTGAAACCAGATGAGTCTCCAGCACCTGAAAGACTTCACATGGGCTTCAGTTGAGACTGGTTTTGCACTAAACAAACTGGTTGTTCATAGCCAGGGTCTCTGATTTCTTTTTCCTTTTTTGTTTTCAAAGAGCAGAATAACATTGGGAAAAAAGCTGCTGACAGTGACACATAAAACTCTTGCAACAGGGAAGGGGTCCAGCACAGGCTCAGCTACAGCAGGAGATTTTAGGCAATTATTGCATCTTGCGTGAGATCAAGAGGCTCCTGGATCATTGCATGGCCCAGTGTGGGACCTGGGGAAGGTCTGACCAGCTCAGTGGAAACATGACAGAGGCAGGATTTCAGCTGCTTGTCTCTTTGAGGTTACCCCGTGTCACAGGATGCTGATGTGATGTGTGTAAGTTAGTTGCTGTCAGGGATCCAAAAGTGTGCTGGGATCAGTAGAATAAATCCAAAGCCGTAACTGGGAACCAGAGATGGTCTTGCTAATACTGACTCCTAAACCTTACTGCAGGAGAGGGAGAGATAAGAAACCAGGGAGTCTCATTTATTGCTGTTTAAGAGAGAGAAAGGTATCTTCAACACTGACAAATTTGCTCTTTTTTTCATTGGTCTTTTTTCCTAAAACCAGAGAAGCTGCTTCAAAACTAGTTCCTGCAGAACTGCAAGAGGCTGAGAAATGGAGTTGAACAGAGGAGATGGCTGTAATTTCCAGCAAACCCAAGTAAAGCATTGTTATCTACGAGGCTTCTGCCACACCATTGAAAAACCCAGCAGCCATTGTTTCACTCCTAATATTGTGCAAGATAACGGAGTCGGCAGCAGTACGGACAACTCCTGCCTCATTATTCTGACACTGTGCTCAATAGATTCAAACAAGTCTTGGACGGAGATGGGACCAGAGGGTATGCAGGGACTGAGTGATGCATAGGGACCACCCAGGCAAAGCTGGGGGTTGCAGGAGACTTCTGCTGGCGGATCTGTTTGGGCAGCCAGAGACCAAAACCACAGGGGAAGGGGTGTTGCAACCAAAGGATAAAAGTGGCCCTGGGTCTCTCACTGCTGAGGTGACAGAGCTGCTTCTTTCCTCCTTTGAGAAATGAGTTTCTAAACCATGAATAGTCTCATCCCCTCTAAATGATGGTTTAAACTTGTTACAGCTCTTCCAGTTACTTTAGTGAACTGGATTCCTATGACGGCTTAAATTCTTTTTAAAGTCCAATTTGTTAAGAAAACCAAGGTCTTTGTTAATTTTCTAGAGGGAAATTCCAGCAGAAGACTTTGGTGGAGGATGTGTCTGTGTAAGGACAAGGTTTCTGAGTGACGAGCACGGGGAGAAATGCATCACCTGTGGTCTGTGACCCCACCCCATCTCTGACCACATAGATTTGATACTGCGCCAACTAAAATTATGGAAAACTCCCATTGCTTTCAGTACGGTTAGATTAAACCCCTACGGAGAATGATTTGGATGCAGACGTGTGGCCCACGTGGTCCTCTGCCTTTGATGTCTCATTAGGATTCCTTTGAAAAGAGTCTGACATGGGCATTTTGCTTTCAAGCCACAATCTTGGAGACAGTTCAGATCAATAGTGACTGGATCGGTTGCCCTCTCCTCTGTGATCAGAGGGTTTCAAGACATGGACAGATAGGTTCAGGGCATCTCACTGCTTAGATGTCCACATCCTCCTAACCAGAGCCTTTGTTCTAGGCTCAGGGGTGCAATGAAGATGTGGCTGGACCTGCATGCTAAATTATCCTCTCATCCTGTAGGTGATCCAATTAAGCCAAATTTGAAGAGAACCAGAGAAGTTCATGCTCTGCCTTGCTGTGCATGAAGTCAGCAAGTTAATAATGGACATTGATCTCTAGGGCTGTCAGTCTGTCTAGGGCTGGATGGAAGAGATTTCAGATTTTTTTTTTTCATCACATCATTAGGTTTCACACTGCAAGCAATAAACTCTGTAGCCTGCAGCTGTGAAAACACTAATTTGAAAGCTATTATTTTTTATATTTTTGAGAACTTGCTGCTGCATTTTTATATATATATACACTTTTATATATAGATTATATTTTTTGCCCCCAAACTCCAGTAGTTCTTTCAGTTTACTTTTCCCCTTTTCTGATTTTCTGGATTTTCATATCAATTAGGCTATCTCTTTTCCCCTCTTCCCTCCATTGCCCCTTCTCTTTTTTCCCTCTCGCTCCATTTAGTTGCTAGAGCAACAAAAACCTTCAGAATAGAGCGGATTTAACCAGCACAGACTCTAAACATGCAGTGTCACCAAAGTTTTGCCTGTTACTTATGTATATAATACGAGCCCTTCTCATACCTACCCCTCCATTTTGGGTGTGTTAATTTAGTATCTTCTTCTCCCTTTCCAGGACTGCATTTTCCCAGGTCTGTCGGCTTCATTCCTACTTCTTCAGTCTCGTAAGATCACAAGAATAGCCTTTGGCTAGGACTGAGTGATGCTATCTAGAAAAGGAATTGTCACCCTTCAGTGGCATGTTCAAAAGTTTCTCCTCTTTTGTGCCTTCACCCTGTGTTTACTCCCCACAGAGATGTCTCTGCTTTATTGGTCCTTACAGCTCTAGAGTCCTGTGGTAATTAGTAAAGGTACTCTTTTCAGGATAGTTCTCCACCTAATGTAGCAGAGGTACATCAGTGCAGAAGCGGGCCCTGGGAATAGATGTTTTGAAGGCAACAATAATGTTAAACCTAGAGAAAATTTTGTCAGCCTGTGTCTTTTGCATTAACGAAAGAAGATGCAATACCTGTGTCCTGGTTTGAGGCTCAAAACACAACAACCTGCCCTTCTGCTGTTGTGGGATGGTTATGGTTAAACGTGCTGGCACACAGTGCTGGGTGATGAAAAGCCACATTTCTGTCTGACTTAAATACAGGCTTGGAAAATAATAACAGGAGTTAAAGTGTGACTAAGCACTTCCAAGGGCTGTCATGCTTGACACTGAAGGCAGCTGGTCATGCCCTTAAAGTCCTGTTTAATAAGATTACTGTGTTGCTCATTATTCAGAGGTCTAGAAAAAGCAATAAATTGTTATGTTCTTATAAAGATAACTAGCTGCTCGGGTATGTCCTTATTCGTCCTGCACCACGGCTCCTGAAAAGCCCTCTCTGTGATGGCCAGGTTGGACCCATGATATTTAATTTAAGATGCCAACTTCCTTCCCAAAGTCGTGGGTTTTGTAATGAGTCTTTACTTCACCAAAGTCCTTAGATTTGTGCCTAAATACTTCTGAAGTGAGTAACACCTGCTTTATGTGTGTGACAAAAGACACACCAGTGCTATAGTCACTGCAGAACAGCAGCTGGGGAGCTTCCAACATCAGTCTTGAATGGCATCGTGTGGTCACTAGCATCCAAGGTGGTAGACAGCTGAAAGGAAGGGGTGCTTGATCTGCCCCTGCTATTAATGAACAAAAAGAAATCTCTTCCCCATCTGAGTCTACGATGGGCTGGAGAATGAGCCATACAGGAAACCTGACTTTAATTTTCTTTCCAATCCCCATGTTCAAATCTCCATGACTATGATTCATTACTGAGAAATGACTCTGTTCTACCTTTGTATGTTGTAACTAGATTAATATAGCCGTTTTGCACGTAGTGGTGATGATGGCCAGTGGTTAGCACACCTGGGATTGAATTAAAAGCCTCTAGAGCTAAGAGCATGAGTCAGACATACAGGCTGAGCTCAGGAGTCAACCTTTGTAGCTGGGGCTGAGAAATGCATCTCCTGTGGTTGAAGGAGATGTGAGGCCTCTGCACAGAGCTGGGGGGTGGCCTCGGCCTCACCCCATTTCTGTCTCACAGAGTGGAGTTACTGGCTCTACATCTCACCTACCAACACTGGCACATTCGTAGGACTGAGACCCAATTATGGGGACATGCTGGGGTTGAGGGTACCGACTTCTCCCACCCTCTACCAAGCTCTCTGGAAAGGATGGACACATGTGAGATCACATGCATAAAAAGGTTTGAAGGTATATCTTTAGTTGCAGATAGTCGTTCACAAGGGTTAACCTCCACCTGGGTACCTGAATTCATCTTCTAGTGCAAATGCTGCCAGTACCACTAGGGAAACTGCAGGAAACGTATCTGTATGAAAATACTGAGCATTGCAGCAAGTGGAATCAAAACCAAATTTCATTTGGAAGAGAAAAGGAACTGGGAAACATATCTTGTCTTGAGGATCTGGGTAGATCAATTTAAGCACAAAGACAGCAATGAAGAGAGGGTTACTTCATTTGCGCTGGACAAAGCAACCCTACGGTGATGCTGTATTAGCATTTACTCTTGGAAAACTTTGCCAAGTCTTCTACTTGTATTATCTCTATAAATCATTTGCATCCAGAGTGTGTCCACTGTGATGGCTTTAGGAAGAAGTGTATGTACTGAGGAAGGCTGGGGTGATGCTGACATTTGGCAGCATGCTCTAATTGCTGTGTTAGGAGGGGTACAGCACCTACCTTGGTCCATGTAGACAGGATTTAATGCATGGAGACCTGGTCAGTGGTCCCCATCTGGCGCCGGTCAGTGATGCTGGAAACTCTCTGCAGCAGCAGCAGGGTCGGCAACAAATATGTAACTAGTTTCAGTCTTTGAGGGAAAATGTGCATACCACTAAACCTAAAAATAAAATCACAGCAGATGGTACCTTGACAGCCGCTGGCGTGGACTGGCCGAGCCACAGAGGCCAAACTCCCCTCTGCTGCCACCCAGAAGCACCCTTCTAAACTGGGGCTGAGGGGAATTTAAGTGCTGTTTGTGTTCATGTTTTCCCTGTTCCGTGGCACGTGTCCAACGTTATTCACTAACCGCAAGCAGCACAAATCACCGTGAATTTAGAAATGAATTATCTCTCCTTTTTTTTTAATGGATTAGGCTTTTGGATACAATGAATTCAGGTTCATTTTCAGCTTGGAGAATGTGAGCTTAAGCTGTCTCTGAATTCTTTGAATCTGTGGAAATAAGAATAAAACATGACCCTTCACGTCCTCGATGGCTCAAACTGAATTGAAGTAGACAATTATTTAAGGTTCAGAACAGGTTAGCTAGCTCCTCTGTTGTACTGACAAGCCTCTCTCTCTCATCTTTCTTACTTTTCCTTCATCTGTGCTCTGGCCAAGGCCTGTAAAAACAACATGCCAAAACAAAACCCAAAAGCTTGGATTATACATGTTCTTACCCGAAACAGAGTGGGAGTACCAGAAATCCAGTAAGAAAATATATTCTCAGAGGCCAAGTGATCTGGATAGTCAACAAAACTTAGGAATTACTTAGTGACTGTTCGATGTTTACCATCCCTATTTGTTTTTGTTTGTTTGTTTGTTTAAAGGTGAAGTGTTTGGGGCAGACTGGACGGGACTTATTTTTGTTAATAAGCAGATGAAGTTGTTTTCAACAGAGAGGCAAACTAAGAAAAAAAAAGTAATAAAAGTCACTGCTGTGGTGCGACCCTGTCCATCTATGATGGTTCATTCTGCAGTTCTGAACCCACCATTGAATTTTAGGGTTCCAACACAATTTATTGGCTTTTGAACTGTTTTTGCTGTCACTGGGAGCCCCTGGTATTTGGGATCAATCCGTAACAACTTCTAAAACCTGCTCTTTGCATACTGGTTGTTTCTACCAGTTCTTTCTAACTCCTGTGCACAGAACTGGTGTTGAAAGGGTTTTAGTGCCAGTCTCAGCCATCACAGATCAAGACACAGCCCTTTTTGCAGTAAAAGGCTGGAGCACTTTCTACTGTTGCATTTAACTAGAAGTCACTCTCCCTGTTTTTTTGTGGCAGAAAATCAATGCCATAATAGCTATTCCTTTTTGGCAAGAGACTGATAGCATTGGCCAGCACCCAGAATAATGCAAGCTGGAGATACAGAGTTCTGCCAATGTACCTTAAACCTCCTGACCTTCAACATCTCAGGATTTCCAGCCCTGAGAAGAGAGCTTTCGGGATAAGAGATTGATAATTCTGCCTGGCTGCGAGACGGTGTCCAAGAAAGAGCCCAGTGGGAAACTGAAAACCTTCTCTGTGTTGCTTCTGCTTTCACAGTAAGGTAAATAATGGCTGATGCCGCTGAAGCCAAGGGAACCGACTACCGAAACTAGGGCTGAAGGCAGCAAAATCAGTCCTCCTAGGCACGTTCTGGCTCCAGGACTGCACTGTGTTGAGTTTGCTCACAAACGTCTATGGATGAAAATGAGCGTGTGCTTGGTGTGATTTTTCTTGCCCTGCAGATCAACCTGTGTTTTGGAGAATAGCTTTTTGTGGATGCTGATATGCTGTTCCCCTGGGGGCTACCCACATTGCGGCAGGCTAGCCCAGACCCTCCGAGGCAGCCGGACTGTCTGACGCCTGCAGATTGTCATAAGACTGCAGTTGCAGTTCAGCAATCTCTTGGCTTCTGGGAGTGCAACTTGCGCTGGTTTCACCCTGACTCACCTGCTGTGTTGTTGATGTACCAAGGCAAACTCACCCCGTTCTTCAGACATTAACATTTTACTTCTTGCTGAATGGGAGGGTTTGGTTCACTGGTCAAAGCACGGCTCTGGGAGCCAAAAGCGCTGACATCTCAGTCTGCTTTGAGCAGTGACTTACCACACGACCTTGTCCCAGATGCTCTGCCTTTATTTTCCCATCTGTAAAAATGGGTTTACGAATTCTCAGCCATCCACCTTTCCAAGACTGTTTACTAACATGCAGAGCGGTAATTTTTCCTGTTTACTGCTCACTTGACTTGCTTCATGAACTGGAGTGGGCTGCTGGATGTAATGATGCAAAACAACGTTACCCCGAGCTGACCCCCATAATATAATTCCACCATGAAATACGAGTTCTAAAGAGAAATTGAACACAAGAATACTTGTGCATTGCGATATCTTTTAACTCCTTTCAGCTTCAAGCTTGCAGTCCTGTTGTCTACAACACCACTGCTGCTCTGATACGCCACATATTACTTTCACTTAATCTGAGAAAATTCCTTCAAGGGGATATTGTGTTGTGCATCTGTATTGTTTTTTTTCTTTATAGTGAATGAGATCACCCTGCTCACATGCAAACAGACTTCTGAGGAGTGAAAGGGTACTGTTATTTCATAGGTCTTAGATCAAGTGCATCCATTATAATTGTTGAACCTAATCTTCTGCATAGCCAGACTATTGAATTTTACCAACAGATTTCTGCATCAGTGTATATTATATAATTTTATTTTTTTTTCTGAAAAAAATCAGCAGCAGACAGCATCTCTTCAGACACAAGCGTTTGGAAAAAAGGGGCTGCAAGAGTTAAGCTAAACTGGAAAGTGACAGTGTACCAGATGCATTGACACTAATGTGCCTCTTTAGAGTTCACGCCTAAAGGCTTTGTGTGCGATGATAAATATATTTGTTTTGGTTGCTGGAGGTGCCCTTAAATTATTAAAAGACAAAACAGAAAAAGGGCTTTTCATTTTCTAGCCCCATTAACTTGTTTCACTGGCCATGAGAGACTCAAAAAAGGGTTCAGAATTGAAAAATCAAGGCTCAGACCACCTTAATGTAGTTATAATTTTCAACCTTTTGTTGTGTTTCACTTTCCTATCTGTCTAGGTCCAGTTAGAAATGCCACTTAATCATAAAACCCACAACCTCTGGCTGCTGCAAAAGCCTTTTTATAATAATAGAGAGAAATAGGGCATTTTCAATATTTCCTTCTATTGATTTTGTGTATGTGTGTGCAAGAGAGAGAAAGGGAGAGGGAAAAAACCCCCGCAATTGTGATAAAATAATAATACAATAGCAGTATGATTTTAGCTAAAAGAAAAACGTTATAGGGGAAAAATACTTCTGGCTCTGTGAAGTTCTTTGACACAGTCAGAGACATATTTTGGGCTAAACTTTTTAAAGTGGAGGTTCACCTCCATCATGTATTACCTTTTATCTATTCACCTGCATTTTGCTTGCTGTTGCCCATTCATTTAAC
The DNA here is from genome assembly GCA_017639485.1 of Pluvialis apricaria. Lineage (NCBI taxonomy): Eukaryota > Metazoa > Chordata > Aves > Charadriiformes > Charadriidae > Pluvialis > Pluvialis apricaria. The sequence continues at coordinate 165,181,478 of CM030008.1, read as the reverse complement.
CCTTTGCTCCTTCCATAGCTTTCCAGATCACAGAGCTTTTTAAAAAGGCAAGACCTTACCTGGATCTTGTGGAGCTCTATAATTACTTTTTTTTTTTTTTTTTCCCCAAATTGAAAATAAGCCATTTGGTTCCATGCTGCAGATCCTCTTAGCATTCCTCCACGGTACACTGAACATGTGGCTCAACTTAACCTGGTAGCGGTCAACGTAATGGTGTGTGTCTGTGAGGTCTGTATGTCCTTCTACACCTCTGTCCACTTGCTCTCATGTACAGACTGAATGTTGATAAATAGATAGCAAGCTTTGGCGCTCTCAGTTCTGAAAATATTAGCCTTGGAAAAAAAAAAAGTTATAGTCACTAATTACTGTGAAAAACATCACTAGGTACAACATTATGAGACAGGTAACAACTTCCTAGGCTCAGTTAGTAATGCAGTCTGTCTCGAGATCCTTGACCGTTTCTGGCAGCAACCTGCTGACTGATGCCAATAAAAGAACAATATCCCATATAAAGACATGCACTTTTGGAGGAAAACCAAGTGAATCAGACACATTTGCTTTCATGAGTTCTGTGCAATGAAGAGGGATGAATCTGGGCAACTAAATGTGATGCAGAGTAGCATGGAGGGCTCAGGATCCCTGCAGTCCTGCATGTTTGACACCAGCAAGGCCTGTAGCAAATAGATGTGTATAGGACACTAGGTAGGACTGCTTGTCTTGGGGCACAGCAGAGCTTACTGGCATTTTGAAAATCAATGTTAGTGAGATGGTGGACAGGGGCTAAACCGAAGACATGGAGTTGATGAGATTCATGGTTAATGAAGCGTGGACTACAGTATCACAGTATCGTCAGGGTTGGAAGGGACCTCTGGAGATCATAAGTCCAACCTCCCTGCCACATCAGGGAGACCTGCAGCACGTTGCACAGGATGGTGTCCGGACAGGTTTTGAATGTCTCCAGTGTGGGAGACTCCCCCACCTCTCTGGGCAGCCTGTGCCAGTGCTCTGCTACCCTCAAAGGAAAGAAGTTCCTCCTCATGTTAAGATGGAACTTCCTATGCTCAAGTTTGTGCCTGTTACCTCTAGTCCTATCACTGGGCACCACTGAAAAAAGACTGTTCCCATCCCCCTGGCACCCTCCCCTTAAGTATTTATAAGTATTGATAAGATCCCCCCTCAGTCTTCTTTTTTCTAGACTAAAAAGGGCTAAGTGCCTCAGCCTTTCCTCATCAGAGAGATGCTCCAGTCCCCTAATCATCTTTGTAGCCCTTTGCTGGATTCTCTCCAGTAGTTCCCTGTCCTTCTTGAACCGGGGAGCCCAGAACTGGACACAGTACTCCAGATGCGGCGTCCCCAGGGCAGAGCAGAGGGGGAGGATGACCTCCCTTGACCTGCTGGCCACACTCTTCTTGATGCACTCCAGGATGCCATTGGCCTTCTTGGCCACCAGGGCACATTGCTGGCTCATGGTCATCCTGTTGTCCGCCAGGACTCCCAGGTCCCTTTCCACACAGCTGCTCTCCAGGAGGTCAGCCCCCAACCTGTACTGATGCATGGGGTTATTCCTCCCCAGATGCAGTACCCTACACTTGCCTGTGTTGAACTTCATCAGTTTTTTTTCTGCCCAACTCTCCAGCCTGTCCAGGTCACGCTGTATGGCGGCACAGCCTTCCAGCGTGTCAGCCACCCCTCCCGGTTTTGTATCATCAACAACTTGCTGATTCAAAGAAATTGAGGTGACTTCTTCTTTCCTTCTGGCAGGGAAAGTTTGCTATGCTCTTCACCTGCATCTTTGGATACCTTTTCAATACATGCCCCCCATGGCCTCCCTACATGCGCTTCAAAGGCCTATATACAAGGTTGGTCCTACTGTCACCAGCTGATGTGTATGTAACGTATATGGGCACTTCCTGTGATCAAACTAGGAGAAAGAACTCAGAAAGTCTTGAATGAAGAAATATAAGGGAAGAGTTAAGCCTCAGAAGAAGTTTAGACAGGCACTGAAAAAGAAAATGCTCCAACAGTCAGCAGTGGTCAGACGCCTGGGGATGGAGAACAGCACCCACCACCCATCCTGAAATGAAAAGGGCTAAATAAAACTAAAGGCAGTGGTTCCCTAAGTGGGTTCAATTGTAAGTAAAATCTCCCACAAACTTTCAAGCAGCTGGCTTTACCGCAGTAAAAGCTATTTATTTATTTTTAAAACTATGTTCTTTCAGGCTAAGAAAGGTCTTTAACTATGATAACCTATGATGATCTTTATCCCATTAAACACATAATAAAACAGCATTACATCTCCCTTGTTAGTGGTTTGCTCAGTACATGGCGTTTTAAAATATCAAGTCCCATTCATTTCATAGGTACCTTCACCACAGGTAGCGGAACAACATTTTAAAGGTGCTGTGAAAGAAAACCTGGGCAATCAAATATAGATATACTTGAATGCAATTACAGCAGCAAATGATTGTGTACCAGTGAATCTTGGTTTAATCTAAGCTATGCAATCACCTTCTGTACCCTTTTCAGTATCTTATTATTAACCTCTTGTCTATGGAAAAACCACTCTCAAAATGAAGGAGCAAATGAAAGTAGTTTTAATGTTAGGCTTTAAATCTTAGCTGGGTCTTTATTCAGGAACAAGCACGGTCAGAGCTGACAGTGCAGCCTATAAAGCCACCTAACACTTTCACTTCTATATGACCCCTCGTTTCAAAAGTTTTGCCAGACTTTCATACAATCATGGAATAACTTTAACTGCTTTGGCTGAAATATTTTGCCTTCTTATTTCTGAGCTACTTCTTTCTGGGGTTTTTTGTTTGTTTGTTTTGTTGGCTGGTTTGTCAGTTTTTTAAATATATTTTTTTAAATACCTATGCCTTAATTTCAGCAAAAATTATTTGGCTGTAAGACGTAACAAGGAAAAGGAAAAACTGCTTGTTTTGCCCAGGTCCTGAGATTTGTTGGGAAGTCGAGCATCCAGATGTTCCACAGCAGACATGACGTCCCCCTTGTGCCAGGGATGTGCCTTCTGCTGCTCCTATTAAAATTCATCCCCATTAATTTTAGTTATGAGCTGCTGAAATACCTGTTTGCACATACTCAGTAGGGATATATTGGTGTCTGCACGCTACATTTTGCTAAGATGCTACCCTCTGTGAGTGTGCTCTGCTCCCTCACTATAACTCCTTGTTGGCAGGACTGGGTGAACAACTATAGAATCATAGAATGGTTTAGGTTGGAAAGGACCTTGAAGATCATCGAGTTCCAACCCCCCTGCCATAGGCAGGGACACCTCCCACCAGACCAGGCTGCTCAAGGCCATGTCCAGCCTGGCCTTGGACACCTCCAGGGATGGGGCTTCAACAACCTCTCTGGACAACCTGTTCCACTGCCTCACCACCCTTAAAGTGAAAAACTTCTTCCTAATGTTTAATCTAAACCTGCCCTCTTCTGGTTTAAAGCCATTCCCCCTCGTCCTATCACTACATGCTCTAGTAAAAAGTCCTTCCCCAGCTCTCCTGTAGGCCCCCTTTAGGTACTGGAAGGTTGCAATAAGATCTCCCCAGAGCCTTCTCTTCTCCAGGCTGAACAGCTCCAACTATTTCAGCCTCTCCTCATAGAAGAGGTGCTCCAGCACTCAGATCATCCTCGTGACTCTAAACTGTCTAAAATATATATGGTGAAATGTGCTAATCTACAATGCAGACATCTCCATCTCCATCTGAGAAAGTCACTCTTCCTTTACTGATAGTGCAGAGCTGATCCGTATGGTCAATGGAGCTCAGGATATGATACATTTCACCTTACCTACCCTGAACCCCGAGCTCTCTGTGGGAACACCACTAGTTCTCCATGGGAGGTTAAAAGCTTAGGTGCAGACATCTACATTGAGGACAGGTAAAGTCAGTTGAGATTTATTTTGCCTGAGGTAACTGATCAGTACTCTAGGGCCTGAGCAGTAACACGTCCTGGGAATCTGTCATAATCAAATATTTAGAGAAAGAAATTACTTGCTTGAACATTTGTTTAGCATCATTTCTGGGTGGAATTTTTTACTCTATTTATTCCCAAAGTAACTCAAGCTACTAGGGATTTCAGGCCCATTCCAACTTCTCTAATGGAATGACAAAAAGAAGAAAGAAACTGCAAACCTATGAAAGTATCAAGCTACCCAGATGCAATGAGGTGCCAGTGGAAATTTTTATTGTGCAAGGATTATGAGCAAAAGGAACAATGCTATATAAACTGACATTTTAAAACAGACTCATATTTCTGTGATAGAAAAAATCTCTCTCAAACAAATACATACCATATTTTAAAAAAGGGAAAGAGTTTAAATATTTGGAGAATAATTATAGAAATTCATTCTAGGAGGAAGCGTAAGACCTGGACTCACATAAACTCAAGTGGGATTGCCTACTGTTAAAATATATGTCTAACAGGTGGCAGAATATGACAGCCTAATTCAAGCATCCATTTATACTGTGTCTCTGGGCCTCCTAGGCTCAAACTCTGCTGATGGTCTGGTGTAACAGCCTTGTTAAATTAGCTTGGATATGCCTTATTAACAGCAGGAAAGCCTGCAGGTAGTCACTTTTTTGCATATGCACTGAGCTTTCCTCCCCTATTTGCTTCCACGATGGACCTTAGCTAGTGCTCAAGAAGATAAAATGGCACTCCAGAAGAAGCTGGTGAAGCACCAATAGTGTCTCAAAACTCTACATTCTCCTTTCTCCCAAGCCTGCTAAATTCATTTTAATTCCTTCCCCAGGTTCTAATCTGTGTATAAATTCCAAAAAGAGCCAAGCATGGGGATGATCCTCTCTTCTCCAACAGGCAGGAAAAGCAAGAACTGCAGAGATGCCAGTAGAAATTGCTTTACTGCAAAAGCTGGACTGAGAAAAGCTTGTAGAGAAATGCTGTTCCTTTAGAGATGGACATACATCTACTCCCTCAGCATAAGAAATAGATGTTCTTGGACGTTCCTCTCCAAAAGCCAACGGAAGAGGAAAGGACAGTCAATCCACAGAGATACTTCCTAAATACCAGTTAAGGATGACAGTAAAGAATGGGCAGTTAGGCAATTTTGTGAGAGACTGAGGATGCAGATACATAACCAGCATCTCCTGATATATGCCTTGTCCTCTCCTGGTCTCTCAGGTGTCATCTCTCTGCATGTTAGTGCTGTAGAAGTTGGATTCTCAATAAGCAGCATCTGTAATGTAACGAGAGCCTTGGAGGAGCGATCTCTGGTGGCAGGCAGGGGGAAGCTTGACCAAACTGGTAGCCTCTGTTGCAGCGTCTGTGAACTGCTCATCCAGAAACTTCTCGGCTGTTTGTTAGCTTCTGCACTTGAGAACATGACTATTCCTGGTGTTGCTGAAGAGTCTGTTTACCGCTACAACCCTTAATGGGATACAGCATGTCTCCGCTGCGTGTTCTACCAGCCCTAACTGCAAAAGGGAGGAGGGAAAGAAAGGGGTAGGGCTTTGCTCCTGCTTCCTTTTTTCCATTAGGAGGGTAGGGAGGGAACCAGTCTTCAGTTGTGAATGCTGTATGGGCATACTGAGGTCTGCCAGTCCCTTCAGGATCTCCACACCTTGCCCTAAAAAAAATGTAGAAAGACTTGATGATTCAGTAGCACTTGCCGTTCTAGGCATTTCCAGCAGCCTAAACAGATTCATCAGTAACTTTATAATGTTTGTCATTCTAATATTGCTACCTATAACCATGTAAGCGATCATCATGGCTTTCATGAGTTTGTGCAGAGTGTCAGGGAAGGAACGGAAAGTATCTGCTGATGCATTTTATTTGGAAGTGCCCTTCATATGCCGTCAACCCTGGTGGCGTCATATACTTGGAAGACTGAGGAGGAATCAAGAATGAAATGGATTACTGCAGACGACAAAAGCTCTTGGTCACCACAAGTGAATGATGTGTCTCCAACACCTACTCTTCTCTACTGCAGTTGTTGCCTGGTCTCAGGCTTCACAGGTGTAAGTGAAGATTATTTCTTATTTGTAAAATTGCAGAAAATGTGCTGAGGTGTTTCAAGGAATTAAAATTAATAGTTATGACATGGCTTCTACACTGGAAGAGCGTGCAACCTGATTTAAATACAGTGCTTAGTGTAAACAGAGCAATAAACAGGGGGGACTAAGGGTGAGGGTCAAAGTGGTCAGAATTTGTGGTGACTTCGTCTGGTGTTTGTGTGTGTGTGTGTGTGCATGTATGTGTGTGTTGCTGGTTCTCTTCCATCCATGAAATGGGCATCCAAATCTAATAAGTTTGGCTAAGAACGACAGGCTAGAGTCTTCCTGTCTTTTGAAATGGGAGGGGTGTGCTATGCACTCCCAGAACACGAGTGCATTTGAAATTAAAAATAACTCTTTTTGTCCATTCACAAGGAATATAAGTTACCTTAAAATGTATCCTCTTCTCTGGCTGCCAGAGAGGACTTGCTCCCCTACGTGCCATTTGATCTTTTCCATAGCTCTTGCTACTATTTTCCTCACTTTCAGGCTCATGCATCCAAAGTTTTCTTCATTCCTTCAGCATCCCTCTGATTTCCATGCAACCCCTTTATCCTTTAACAGAGATGTAACCTGAGAATGAGAAAGGGCTTGACCTGACCAGAATGACTTTGTCCCAGAAGATACCATACCAGTAAGGAGAAGGGGGTCCTCTCCAGCTAGGTGGGAAAGTGTAACTTGAAGAAAGTCACCATATCTCCTCTGTTCCCGACCAAATCGAGTCGGCAGAAAGGAATTCAATAATTACTAAGTCTCACAGCCATCAGCGTACTCATAAGGTTATTTTCCAACCTGGGGAGTCCAGTTAGGGTGGAAAATAGTCCTTTGATTTATGGCCCTCAGATCGTCAGCTCATAAATTAACGTTTGCGCTGGCAGCTTCAATATGTGCCTCTTACATCTGAAGGCTGCAGGTAGCAGAGTGACAGGAAGGCATCAGACTAAGATGTGTAAAACATACAGAAACTGTGTTTATTTTCCATGTCTCAACTGAGAAGGCATTTCACTATGAGTGTTGTACCATGGCTCTTTAAATGCTTTATTATTTATAGACATGACTTGGATAGTATTGAAAGCAAGATTTCTGGGTGACAGTAAATGGTGAGGAAAGGTAAATAGTGAAGAACAATGCAGTTAGACACAAAAGGTCTTAGATCATTTATGTAATTGGGCAAAAAGATGACAAATCCAGTTCGGTGCAGATAAATGTAGAATAATGAGTCTTGGAGCAAAGAATATAAAGACAGAATATGTTAACTTGGAGAATGCCACAGCATACTGACTAGTAAAGAGATCTGGAGAGCTAATGGAGAGACATCTCCTTAATGCTCAGGATATAACTGCTCCTGAATGGGTGGAGTCACAGGGGAATAAGAAAAGGGTCAAGAACTGAGTTTTTCATAGACATAAAACCCTCTTAGGTTATCTTGTCCATCCCCTTGCATCAGCTGAGAGACAATTCTTTCTGCAAAGAATCCTATTATGTTGAATTATGAGGACTGTCAAGGTGATTTATAAGACAGATTTAGTTAGAGTGTGAACATTTTTGCTAGCCAACACAAAAAGCTGTATGTTTTGGATGAGATTCTGACCTCACTGACATAGATGTAAATAAATTCACCTGTGCAATTCTGAGCAGAATCTCTCATGCTATATGGAAGTATATACGCACTTATTTATTCTCAGAACTGGAATTTTACCTCAGGCAATACTGGGATTTTAGCTACAGCTGCAGCCGAGACAATGCAGAATCTGGTAAAGATGGGTTTTCTACCAGGGAAATTCATATGACCTGTGAAGCCCAAGCTGACTTAAGACTGGTCATTGGAAGCCTATTCCCTCTCTTGCATGGCTGCTGCCTGGTGACCCACTTCAGATGTTAAACTGGATAAAAGGTAATCTGCTTTCTCAGCAGAACCGCTGACTTCAGAAGATATTGGACAGTGAAAAGAGTAGGAGCTGACTCTCACAGTAAGCATATAAACATGAAAAGCAAGAATCAAAGCCCAAAATTGTGAGCTTAAAAACCCCATGTTCAACTCCCACTAGAGACATGCACATCTTCTATTGGTGTGTATTTAACACCAATGTTTTCCAGGTTCTTGAAGTTCTGCTCTGTTCTTGTGCTCTGCTGCTGGAATCTGCACCAAAGTCCATCTGGGATGAAAAAAGCTCAAATTCCTTGTCTTATCTGGGCAGCAGAAGACCTACATTCTGATCTTCCTCCAAGGGCTGGTCATACAGTTTACATTTAACAGGCAAAGAAGCAATGAGAGGAATCCAGACCTCCCCTCTCCCTATGAGTGCTATCATGAGCAGACTGTCTCTCTCTTGTGCTTCTGCCCAATGGATCAGTGAAGGTTGTGCCCCTTTCTTCTTTTGAGATAGGGGTGGAGACCACCCCCCCAAACCTCTCCTTCCGAAGCCTGGAGTTACAGATATGGATGCGATACGTCCTGCTTCGAGGAAAACACTTCTCTCAGCATCTCTGTTAAATAACACAGAAATGACAACTGTGAGTAGTACAGCATCGCTCTAAAATGGAGAGAAATTCCCACTCATGTCGTTTGGAGGATGGACCTATGTTACTTCTTCAGGAAGGGCTGGGGAGCTTCAACACTTCAAGTTCTGAGAAGATGGAGGAACCCTCCCACTACCCTTTGCTGGGTTCAGGAAAGATGAGAAAAGGATTCAGTGGAAGCCAATCATAGAATCATGGAATGGTTAGAGTTGGAAGGGACCTTAAAGATCATCTAGTTCCAATCCCCCGCTGCCATGGGGGGGACACCTCCGACTAGACCAGGTTGCTCAAAGCCCTATCCAACCTGGCCTTGAACACCTCCAGGGATGGGGCAGCCACAGCTTCTTTGGACAACCTGGGCCAGTGTCTCACCACCCTCACAGTAAAGAATTTCTTCCTAACACCTAATCTAACTCTACTCTCTTTCAGTTTTAAACCCTCCCCCTCATCCTATGGCTCCACTCCCTGATCCAGAGTCCCTCCCCAGCTTTCCTGTAGCCCCTTCAGCTACTGGAAGGGCCTATAATGTCTCCCTGGAACATTCTCTTCCCCAGGCTGAACAATGCCAACTGTCTCAGCCTTTCCTCATACAGGAGGCGCTCCAGCCCCCTGATCATCATCATGGCCTCCTCTGGACCTGCTTATGCTGGGGACCCCAGAGCTGGACACAATACTGCAGGTGTGGTCTCACAATCTCCCTGTACAGTGCTATAGGGGATCAGCAGAGAGTGCTGGGTCCTGGGTCTCAGATGCCTAGGATCCTGCATCCCAGGCAGGTATTATAGTGCCTACATTTTTCCATGGAAAAAACCTGAAATTCACAAGTGAGCTCAGTGCAAAACTAACAGGATAATCTAATCAGAGCACTGTCATTTTGTTAATTCAGCCTTGGAGAAACCTCTAGGTAAACAATAGCCGCAATATCCTTTTTTCATGTCAATGAGGTGCACATTCTATTGCATCATTCACCTCTGTCAGTTCTTATTTCCAAACCTTGCTGAGGGACGAGAAAACGCTTACACCGTCAAACACAGGCAATTTAAGAAAAGAACACTCAGTTGGAATTTAAGATGTTAATTAAATGTTGATTTCCTGATGTCTAGTTCCTTTTTTTTGTTGTTGTTTTGTTTGCATCAGGCTGGGCATTACTTCTTTGAGGTAAAGCGGAGGTTGGGTGAGGTAGAAGTAATGCAGGGTGGGATGGAAGCAGGACTGGTGTGCTATGGGAAGCACTGCACTACAGTGGGCACCAAAGGGCTCCCTTTGTATAAATGGTCCATTTTAACAGGGATTTTCCAAGACCTGTACCTAAGGTGTGGAAAGTGGAGGCAAACCCTTGATCCACCACAAGCTTTCCATACCACCATTGCAAAGGTACTACTGGTTTCATATCACTGTCTGTAAAACCTACAGACACAAACACATAGCATGTATACAGAGCCCTTCCCCATCTCCCAGGGGCAGGATATCTATGCATTAAAACTCTCTATATGGTACTTAGGGACATGGTTTAGTGGTGGAGTTGGCAGTGTTAGGCTTATGGTTGGACTCAATGATCTTAAAGGTCTTTTTCAACCTAAATGATTCTTTGATTTCTGATAGCTTGGCCTTGGCAGCCTTTAAAATTCTTGGGAGATATTTTTGACACTTAATTCCTTTTTCGAAGAGATGTGGTCTTTCTATAGGATGTTTGGTGGAAAAAGAATTTTTCTTTGTGATGAGGTACAGACTTTCTGGAGCAGTACCAAAATAATGCTATTTTATTTATTATTCTTATTTTCTTTCAAAGCTGGGGTTATTGTCTGTGTCTAATAAAGCTGCTAACAAGCCTCTGCAGCAATTTTTTTCCTTCTGAATCTATGTTTGCAAGGCCCTTGAAAAGTGTGACATCACATTGGCTTTTCAACATATAAATGAAACGTTGTTTGCTGCTCTTTGACCTACTATACATTCCAAATACCTTTACTTGATTACCAAATGGATGCCAGTGTTCAGTTACATGATTATCAGGTATTCATTTAACCTTTTTGACACACCAAAATTTCAAATGCTTCAAGATGCCTCCCCGTTTTGAATGCAAAGCTACAGAACTTTCTCTTAAGTTCTGATTTGTATTAACAACTCTAGGATGCTGTTGTTTTAAATGCTATATTTGGCTTTAAAATAAAATGGTGTCCTGCTTAGTACTAATGAACAGCTCCTAAAGCCTACCAGCTATATAGACCAAGATAATTACAGTTCCCTCTGATAGAAATCTCTGACTGCAGCCAACCATAGAGAGAACAGGTTGCTGAAGAAGCTTTCTGGTAGGCAGCTAGTATCCCAGCTTGAAAATTCATCTTCTTGTGAAGCATAAAGAGCAATTTCTGTCATGGGGTATGAACAGACTATGAACCCTGGGTTTCTGTGGGTGTGGGAGACAACCTGACCCGAGGAACAAAACGGAGCAATTCCGCATGAGGTTGCTCTTAACTGTCTATCATTTTCTCCATCAATGAACCCGTTCTGCAGTGCTGCAGATGGCATTCCCTCTTTTTATAGGAGATGTTCCAACACACATATAATCTCCAAGACATAATGATATTCATATAGTCACATCCAGGATTATATCCCGCCAGCCCAGACCCTGGATTAATGTCACTTTGAAAAAGAAATTCCATGTTTGAAAGACACAGTAAAATTCTTCCAAAGATCTGTCTGAGATGTCTTGGTGGGATGGTATGTTGTGCTGAGGGAGCAGGAGCAAAAGAGAATTGAACACAGAAGGATACACAAGATAGTAATTTCTATGGGATCAATACGTGTCATGTAGCACATTTTACTGGAAAAAAAAAAAAAGCATCTCTGCTAACTAACTACTAAGGCCAGTTCTGTAGAGGAAAAACGGTGTTCTTTCCCTTTATTTTTTTTAAATCAAGAGTAGATATCTTTCCAAAAGACACAGCTTATTTCAAAGAGGAAGGAGGAATTGAACGCAGCAGTTGCTGGCTGGAAATTATGGTAGCCGGTTACAATAGTCCCCTCTTAACTTGAAAACTCTGGGTGAAGTCCTGGCTTCACTAGAACGGGAGAGGATGGGATTTTACCAATTCAAGTGGTGACTTGTACGTCCAGAAGAAATATGCATATATCTGTGTTCTATATTAAATCAACATTTGAAGTATAGTTAATCTGTTTTGTATCACTCAGTACAGGAAGAACTCTAGAATCAGTTGCAAGGGGCAAGTACAACCAGTGTTTTGATGGAAAGGTGTCCAGTAGCATCACAGATGGATGAAGATAGCAGTTGCTGACGTGCTGGATTTGAGTCAGACAGGCCAGAGGATACTATGTGTAAGCCTTGCTTCTGTACTTTGATAAGAGGATCAGAGGAGGACGAGAAGTAGTACTGTTGTAGAGGAGGAGCAATGTGGGCTGATTTTTGAAAGAATGGGCTGAGATCAGCTACACTGCAGCATTTAGTGTCAAAGCACGCTTTCTAAGTCTGGAACTGTAGTAGGTCGTATTATCATGGACTGGCATATTTTCAGTGATGGAAATTAATATCTAGGCTTGAAGGAAAGTGTATAAAATGCATTGCAAATGCAGTGTGTGTATGTCGTGTGTGTGTGTATATATATATATATAAAATTTGGTTTGCATTGACTATGTGGTGTTTTAAACACCTGAACATGAAATGCGTGTACGTGGGGCATTCGGACCATTGGCAACTCTTTTGTATGACATAACATGGCGCTGTGATCCAGTGAAGGAATTGGACAGGAGCTACATTCAGGCAAAGGAGACCTGAATTTTCCTACAAGTTTTATTGAGGTAGCTTGACCTACGGAACCACCTGGGGCAAAATCAGTGTAAATCTGTGTGCCTCATTTTTGCAGTTAGTAAAATGGAGACATTGTAGTGTGCTCTGTGAATATAATGAAATCTAAAGTGATCTACTACCTTGATGTAAGAATTAGGAGGCTTAGTATGAATTTGTGGTCCATGGCCTTATGGATCAGTAAAGGACACATTCTTTGTCTAAAAAGAGGGTTAGAACCTTCCTGTGCCTTTTACTGCTCCAGCAGGACATTTGCTATTGGTGAAGCCTCTGATTAAGAAGCAGTACTTGAGAGATAACAAATTTTCAGTGATTACCATGGGAACCACAAACGATTTCATAAGGGTGGAGAAATTATAAAAAGTTCTAATTGAGAGAGGATGAGGCTTAAAACAGTTTCTATGGAAACCAGAGGTGGCATCCAAAAAAAGTGTGTGTACTAATCTGATAGTCTGATTGGCAGGTAATTGGTTCAGTGTTGGAGTGGTGGAAGCCTTGGGATGTGAGATGAAGTGTCCATCACACAAATATATAAAACGCATCGACTTCTGATGAGGAGATGGAGTCTCAAACTCTTTCCCTCCCAGCAGAATACGCTCATCACTCAATAGGTGATTCATTTTCATTCTTGTCTCTGTGCTGAGTGAATCTGGTTTGGTTTTTTATCTTCTTCTTTTTTTTTCTTCAGTGTGGAACAGTTTCAACAGAGGTGATGGATGGAGCTGCTCCCTCACCTTACCCAAAGGGTAGAAGTCATGAGGATGCTTTTATGGACAGCAGGAAATAGGGTGTTTTTATGGATAGCAGATGTGGGCTCCAGTGTCCTTCTTCTCAGACAGAAAAGAGAAATGAACACAGCCTTCCAGCCTTCCATAAGCACTCTAAATAGTTGGATGAGATACTTGCCTGTGTTTTCCAGGACTTCAATTTCTTCTGACTGACTGGCTAATATCCAGCTAAGCTCAGTTCAAAGAATTCAGAATTTCTGCAGTACTTTTATGTGTCAGATCACAGTGTAAATCCGAAGGACACAATGTCCTGTATGACCTGTGAAGCAACCTACAGGCATACAATAAACCAGCTAACCTGGTATTTATATCTACCAGAACCATTTGCTTTTAGGGCAAGTGGAAAACTCTTGTCAAGAGTTTTGGGGAAGACATAGGATGAGCAAATCAAATCTTTGCTCTCTTTCATGGGGCTACAGTGCAAGTACATTACAATATCCTTCAGCTTGATGCCTGAAGAAGGAAAATAACATAACACTGTTGTCAGTAAATTAGATAAATAACAGGCCTTTGGCCAGCTGCAAGTTGCTGAAGTCCTCAGCAAAATCTTTGCCAGCTCGGTGGTTTGGCAGACACATACTTTCCTCCAGTATTCTCTGAGCTCACCAAATTAATTTCTCCATTCATCAGATGTAGACAGAAAAGCCTAGCATTTTGAAACATTTTATGGATCTGAGGTGTCTTGAAAGAAGATAAGCCTCTCTGTTGAAAGACCTAGAAGACTGGTCTTCAATCTCTGTGACACAGTGGTTCATTGCCCCCCCATTGATGCCCCCCATAATCATGATCTAAATGAAGTATTGCAAAAGTATTAGGAGAAAAAGCATCCCTTAACTTAGAAAATGTATGTTTGGAGAATTTCCTTTGCCCGTCTTCTGACCATAGAATTACCAGTGCCTGCACGGTCTAGGCTGGAGCCATCTGCAGAACGGCCACGCTGCCCGTGATCAGTAGCCAAACTTTTAGGCAAATTTGTATCCAGAATGGCTGCTATATCATAACATCTGTATGCTCCAGCATAAATTTGAAGAACAGTACACAATGGCACTTAAAGAGAATAGGAAGATTTCTTGCTCCACTTTTGGTCTGGCCATTTTAGATTCATCTTGGGTCAAGCTTCACTCTGTGTTTTATATATAGCACTAAGTTTAGGTGAGTCTTATACATACCACACCTTTTGTAAAGCATTGAAATGTCTGCCTGGATAATAAACTTAAGTTGTAAGCTTTCAAGGATTCTGTCTTTATAGTATGATAAAAAAATTGTTTTCCATAGACTAAAGGGCTAAGAGAAGCTCTGAGGGTGGTGGTGACATCCATTTAAAGAAGACTCTCAGAATAATGTCACATTAACCGACACCATGCAACTGAAGGGGCTCTCAGGTGGTCACCCTGCCTTGTGGTTTGCTGAATCTGTTGCTGCTTGTACCACACATTGTTTTTAACAGCATTTCACAAAAATGGGGCAGTGAATGAAACAGAACAGCTAAAGAAAATGACAGAAGATGTAGCTCAGTGCAAGGACACCCAGGGCTCCATCCTGCTCGCTCAGCCTGGGTAGTCTTATTGTTGATTTTTTTCTCTCAAAAACTGTGCATTTTTGAATTTTCATGTATGTTTTTATTCCCATTGCCACCAGGTTGGGCAAACTTGATTGAGAAACAAACTTGACCCAGTCATACTTCTGATTCGGTGCCTGCGCATCTGCTGTTTTTCTGATACATTTATGGATGGAGCTGGTCTCTGCCCTGTGTGTTATGGACCATGCAAAATTTTCCCGGCAACCGAATCATTAGTCCATATTTCATTTCATTTGATTTCAGATCTTGAAATCACACTTCTCGGAAGTGCATGTCTGCATGGGGGAAGGTGTGTAATAACCTTATTTATATACATGCTCAATAGAAAGCAATAGTGAAAGTTTCTGGCTTATACAAGTGAACATTTCTGTGTAGGTTTTGCAGGTGGTGCTTCACCCTTTCCAGTACTGTATGCCAGTTAGTTTTAAACGCCTCTGGAGACTCTCAGATCTTTTCTGTGCAAACAAAATATTCCACTAGCTACAGAACTATCGGAGTTCTGGAGCTGCAAAAAAGGCAGCCATCATCTACCACAGTGTACAGAAGACAGCATATGTCACCTGATGTGGGATCAACATGCAAGAATAACCACTGGGTCAAGATCAGGTGAACTAAATGAAGGAACTTTTCTGGGATTTAGACAGGAGATGCTTAGCCTGTAGAGATGAAGAGATGTTTGAGCGTGTGCAGAGCAGTTGTTTATTATGATTTAGGAACAATGTTTTGAGGCTAGAATAATACTTTGCATGAAAAAAAACCCAAAAACTTGTGCAGCTCCATAGGGGCAAAAATACAAATCAGACGTTGGATAAAGGAGTTGACAACATAAGAGAGAACTTCGCCATACCTGTGTAACTCCACATTGCTCACGTCCTGATGAATGTATAGAGTTGTGTCCCGTCTATCTCAAAAAGGTACAGTAAAATTGAGAGGCACAGAAAGGGTGACACAGCAAGGGATAACTTTCTGAGGGATGATTAAAAGACTAAGATTCTTCTCCCTCAAAAGGGAACAGCAGAGGAGGAATTTTAAAGAGGTCTTTAAAAACCCAAGCGGTATGGTGAAAATGAGAGAGGAGAGTTTTCTTCATGTCCTCCTTCAATACAAGCACTAGGGGATAATAATGAAACTAGCAGGCTGCAGAATGCAAGTCCAGAGCAAACAAAAGGATACAGTCCCTTGTGTAATGTATAATTAGGCTGTGAAATTTCTTCCCATGGGATGCTGTAGATGCTAAAAGTTTACAAGGGTTGGGGAAGTGATTAGACAGATTCATAGAAGAAAATATCTGCTAAGGACTGTTAAATATATAGACACGATGCCTGGGTCAGGAATTCTTAGATGACAATTTACAGAAGCTGGGCAAATACCAGCACATGCTGACTCGGTTCTTTCTCTTTCTTAGGAATCCACTTCTGGCCAATGTCAGGGATGGCATAATGACCTGAAGGAAATTTGGGTCCCACCTGGAAAAGCTGTTGCCTCATGAAAGAAAGTGGACTTGTGCAGGGATCTAGCTGGGAGAAAGAGAAGCTGAACATGGAATGTGGAACAGAAGAAGCTAGCACAGGGCAATGATGATCTACTGATGAGAAATGCAGTTCAGGAGTACTAGGTAGGGTTACAGAGCACTGCTAATTCTGTGTGAGTCCAAAATCATAACCTCATCTGCACTGAGAGCCCTTCGTTGTGAATACAAGTCCAATACACTAATAGGTTGCTGCAATTTTTGGAGTTCAGCTCAAGGCATATTCAAAGAGCTTGACGTTCAGATGATTGGTAGTCCCATTCCTGTTCAATAATGTCATGAAGCCCAGGAATAACCAGGATCCTGAGAGGAAATTCAATTGAAAAGAGTTTACGTCCAGACACTTGTCTGATCTGTATAGTCAATGAACAAACTTTCTTGAGTTTCTTATTTTTGTTTTCAGCTCTCTTTTACATCACAGTGCAACTTATTTGTCCCAGAGTACAACTTCATGCATTTTGGCATACTTAAACAAGGTTTGAGGGAGGGCAGAGTAAGAGCGTTTGTGAGATTTGAAGTCCTCATCCAATCATGGCTTACATAGAACATGGGTTACACTGCAGCTGGGGACAATGGTACGTGGGGTATTCCATCCCATGCGCATCATGCTCAGTATAAAAGCTGAGGGATCAAAGGGTCACCTCTCTTTCTTCAATGGCCAGCATCCAAGGAGGACTATGTCTGTTTGTCTGCCTTTGATCCCAGTCCCTGCATTCCTGAATCCAGATCTGGAATCCAGTTCCTGTCCATTGCTGAGTCCAGATTGGGACCTTCCCAGTGCCTGCTGGTGACGTGATCGTGATCCTGGGAGCTTGATACGGTTTTGTATATGTAGCATATATTTCATTATTTTCTTATTAATACTTTTTATTATTATTTTATTAACAATATTTCATTAGTGTAGTTTATTTTTCAGCTCATAATTTTTTTCTCTCTCATTCTCTCTCGCTCCTCGGAACGACAGATAGCTCTCTCTAAAGGGAGAGAAGTTAAAGAGAGCATTTGCTGTTTGTTTATTGTCCATCCCATCCTAAAACACAACAAGGTGCATTCAAAATACAAAACCAGACTTGTTTATAGTTTTGGTCTGAACATAGTTTTTATTTAGGCCTTAATGGCCTAGGGAAGCCATTATGCATATTTGTGCAGATTTAAGCTAAATGAAAAGAATTTAGTTGTTTGGGTTTTTTTTTTTAAAAAAAGGGGGAGAGGGGAACGTGTGTTCACCCTAAAAGTGACCATAAATCAAACTTTAAATTAAACAGTGCCAGTTCTATTTGCAGAAACGCCAAGAGTTACATGAGAGTGAAGTCAGTGTGTGTGTTCCTGAAGATTGCTTACAGTGATTTGCTTGCAGAGTTAGCAAATATAATGATTTGGTCATTTGTTGAGTGACAGTTAATATAGTAGCCTAGCTAATATATTAGCCTTTCTTCCTCCAAGCTGTGAGGTAAGGTAACATTAATGGAGTATAACGGACAGGCAGAGTTGGGAAAGTAATTTGCCATCAATAATTTCTCTGATAAATGTTACCTTTCTTTTTTTTTTTCTTCTGCTCAAAAACTGTCTATGAATATACTATGAGTGGAATTATGTGCTGAACAATTTCTGCCTTTGTGTCTCCATCTATCATGAACTTTTTTCTATGAACGTATGGCTGACAAAGGTCAAGCAGCTTTGACTATACACATACGTTACATGGATTGTTTCTTTTCCATCATTGGATGGCAGGAAATCTCAGAGTAAAGCCTTCTGGGAAAACAGCTGTAAAAACAAAAACTGAGTCTGCCTGCTGATTGATTCAGTTATATTTTGCTGTTCTTTTAAGCCTTTCAAAGTCTATTACAGTTCCTTTCCAAAAGCTGTCATTCACAAAGAACCTGGTAGCTCTTCAGCCCAAAAGAAGAAGAAACTCATGAGCTCAGGTATAGAGGCTTTCAGATTCATCTTTCATGCCATTTAAAATGAAGAGCATTGCCATTTGCCTAAGCAATCTGGACAATGAAATTGTCTTACAAATATATTTCAGAATCAGGAATTACTATAGATTGGAAAGGACTTCTGGACATCCCTAATTCAACCTCCTGCTGAAAGCAAGGCTTTGGGTCGGGTTGCCTGAGGTCCTCTCCAGCTGAGTTTAATATATCTAAGGGTGGAGATTCCATAGCCTCTCTGGGTAACCTGTTCCAGTGCTCAGCTATCCTCACTGTGAAAAATGTTCCCTTGCAAATAGCTGAAATTTCCCTCGGTGCAGCCTGTGTCCATTGCTGCTTGTCTTTTCACTGTGCACGCCCAAGAAGAATCTGGCTCCATCGTTTCTGTAAGCATTCACTAGGTACTTAATAAAGTCTTCAGCTTTAATAAGGGCAAATATGAAACACTGGAAGAAATACTTGGCTGTATAAGGTTATGTCCAAAGGTGAGCTACTTATAAAATTAATAATTGGGATATTATCCGTGCTTCTAATGGCAAAATTCATCAGCACAGATGTCATTGAGATAGGACACATGAAAATGTAAAAGTAAAGAAAGGAAACAGAGACATATTTAATGAATAGGATAGTTTTTACGTCTGTAATGTTTCTCATTACAGCCGAGCTCTCCTTCTCCCCTCCAAAACACCCAGCCCTCATGCTGACTGCCGCTTCTGTGTGTGCATGCAGTGCTCACATAACCTGTCTCAAATGTGCATGACTTTCTGCAATTTGCAAATAGTTTTAGGGCATTAAAAGATTCCCATATAGAACACCACAGGAACGGGAGAAAAAACCACCATGTCCCATTGAAACTGCAGTGCATTTGTTCTGTGGGAAGTAAATCTGCTCCATAGGCCATACCATATGCAATGTAATAGCAGGATAAATTCAGAGTGGTTTACACTAGTTACTGTCATGAGTGTAATTGCCAAGGAGGATTTTTCAGATAAGATTAGCATAGACATCGGGAATATACAGTTACAATACCGTGAGCTTTAATGGTACCAGAGGGGCAGAGCCCATGACTTTTACACACTGCCTACTTGCTGATGCTGGAGTTCTGAGGGACAAGGTTTGCTAATGCGGCCGAAGGATGGGTTTAAGGCACGGCATGGATGGTGGTTTTCCAACAGCTGAAGGCAGTATGAACACCAAGTCTAGCTGTCCAAGGGACTTCTCTGCTCTCGGTCCCAGATCCCCTTTCCCACAGTGGGAACGGCAAGACCTCAGTATGGTCATTAATATTCAGATTTGCCGGTGTAAAATTAGCTTTACTTTTCATGGGGCACACTTAGAAAAGGATACCAGATCCTGCAGAAGGCAAGCTTATTGTTATCAATACTGAGTTGTTCGTTTCTGAAAAGGCAAAGAGTATACCAGTATCAAGTGGTTCATTTTTGCAAAGGCAAAGAATAAAACAACTGTTAAATACCAAAACCCTTATTCTCCTGTGTGTGCTAACCTAGCCCTTCAAGGAAAGTGTCAGCACATGTGTGTCACTAGTCAGACCCATTCTCATTACAGTACAGCTGTTTTAGTGCCTTTCCATAACCCTCATGGATCTCTCATAGGCACTGAGTCAATGCAGTAATTTAAAATTAACTGCTCTCTCCAGCTGCCATATAATAACATGTAATAGATCTTGTAATAGGTCACATGGGGAAGAAAGAGATCATGGGCAGAGCAGTGGTGCTTGCTGGCTATTCATGGCCAGTGGGATGTCTATTGACAACCTTGAGTTTGTTTTCGCCAACACCATGAGCAGACAGAGGGCCGCCACTAGCACCGGGAGGGTATGAAGGTAGATTACAGCAATCTTGATTCATACCAGACGGCTGTTGTGCTGCATGCAGACAACCGGAACAGAAACTAAGACAACTTGTGTGATACTGTGGAGTGGAGGCACCGAAATACTCGGTCCTGGCTACTTAAATCATAACAACTAGTGTAAAACATCCTTTTCCAGCTCAGTTTTGTCAAATGATTTCCGTTAGGTTCAGAGCTAACTGGTATTTATTCCACCTGATGCTGGTGTATGTTAAGTGCTGGGCACCTTCATTGAACTGTATGCTGATGTTAAATAATACTAAAAGAGGGGTTCTTTTAGCAGTCTGGCCATTGACTTTAATGAAATAGCTAATTTGATCATTTTAATTATGAGTTGAGGCAAAGCAATAGCATAAATGTTAAAATATCATTTCATGCCAGTAGAGAGAAAAGTTGACATTTACCTAAACCAAAGACTAGATTGCTGAGAATGAAGGAGAGAGATAATGAGCAAGTGCAAAGGAAAATAGGAATGAAAAGGTGAGACAATCTGAAAGCTGACAAGAGACTAGAAGGACATGACCTGGAGCCAGAGATGGCTGGAAAAGCCTTCAGGCGGGAAGAAGATGAGAAGTTTTGTGAAAAGGTTTCATGTGCTGCTTCAGTTAGGGAAGAGTCGTCTCGGCACTGGAAAATGGAGCCTCTATTTCCTGCAGTTCTGAAATAAAGCATTGGATATCACACGCACAACAATATCTCTGGATTCTTTTCTGAATGGAATTATTTCTGCATTTGTAAAGCTAAATTTGATCAAATTCCCATGGGAAGAGAAGCAGGCACACAGACTGTCATTTTTTTTTTTTTCATAAATAAAGCCATACTTTCATTGCAAGAGTCTAACAACTACAACAGGCTAACAACAATGTAAACAGAAAACAGGTTTCTAAGAAAGAAAAATGGGATTACACAATCCCTTCGATACCAGAAGCAGAGCAGAATTACCAAAGCACTGCAATTGCAAACCATTCCGGCACCAAAGCAGCTCCTCCTATGCAGGCTGAGTTCTTCTTTTGCTTTAGCCATTGATTAGGTGTGTGGACTTCACATGAATCATCTAAATTCCCTAAGGGAACTTGTGGCGCTGCTGAAATCAGTGAGAATTTTACCACTGGTGTCACTAGGGGCCAAAATGCTGGTTTGCAGTTTTGAAAAGGGGGTGTAAGAATATTTACTGACTCTGCGGGGCTTTTAGTCACTCGCTATTTGCTGTTCATTTAGCACTTGGATGGACATGGTGCTATGGGAAGGCTGGCTATGTTTGAAGGTTGATCAACTCCTGCTTTATGTACCTTATGCTAGAGCCAGATTTTCCAAGCTCTTCTTTTTTAAAATCATTTTTGTCTCTATCAAGAAGAAAAACTATGACCTGAATAACTGCAGTGAGCTGTGTCAGTACCTTTGCCCAAAAGCTGAGAGTCCAAAATCATCTTAAGACCTGGGTCCTGGTACTGTTGTTCCCGACTTTACATGGGTCTGGGAAAGTTGCTGTTAATCAGTATCCTCACCAGGATCCTGAATGATATCTGCTGGAAATACAGAGTTGGAGAAAAGTTTCTTTTTAAGTAATTTCTCATGAGAACACATTTCCTCATGAAGGAAATTCCCTTTTTCTAGTAAATTTAGTAGCAATACTGTATAAAGAGAATCCTTGCCTCACATTAAAAATTTTTGTTCTTGCTAATCCAGTAGAGAGAAATTCCCTAAGATCTTAAAGTCTAGAAGACTGCTTTGATCTTATATTAAAGATATATAATATCTGACAATTTTAGTGGTTTATCGTCTGTGTAATTGGATGCGGTGAATGGATTGGGCCAAATTCTCAGCAGGTGTAAATTGACATTGTTGGCAGCTTTGAAGCTGTGCATTTCCCCCAGTTTCTGTCAGCTAAAAATTTCAGTATGGCTTTGAGATTATCGTGTAGTGGTTTGAAATCTCATTTGTGTGGGCCTGGCCAGGGAGAAGTGTCGGGGAAAACTGGACCCTATAGGTACTACACAGAGGTACGTGGGGAGGCAGATTTGGCTCCTGTTTATAGCCTTTTTGTCCACGTTGCTTCTGATTGAGGTTTCTGATCTGCACAGATTTCCTGTGTGCTCCCGGTCAATGCTGTAATTTCTCTAAGATGCAGTTCTCTGTCTGTAAGATGAGGATAGTAATTCAGCACCGAATTTCTCCTCACTCAAGTGATGCAAGGAGAAATCCATTAATGTGAGGCATTTAGGTAATAGAGTAATGGTGGCAATGAGCATCACAAATACCTGGGTCTAGTCCCGCAGTGGGATGCACGCTTGTATTTATATGGAGATAAGAGCCATGTTTTTCTATCTGCTACCAAACCATTTGACATTCTGTGTTGAAAAAGCACAAGACAGGGAAATAAATATCCTAATTGCAGTTCCAGAGAAGAATCGTGTGGAAATAAAAAATGGAAAATTGGAAAGTGCTGTTTTAACTTCTGTTGTCATTTGCTCTGCCAAGCTATGGGAAGGTTTTGAAAAATACAAGTTCTCTTTTGTGGCTCCTGCTATCCCTCTTTAATCATCCCCTCTCCTTTGCTCTAAAGCATCATGACAGCATGGCAGTTAATAGTGATTTTACCTAGAATTAAACTCTCCCTCCCTCCTCAGGTCCCTCAGACTCTGCTCCAGGTTAGGCCTGGAGCTCCTGTTCCATTCCTTAACCACACAAGTTGTGCTAGGATGGATTTAATGACATGTTCATAATAAATGCTTTGGGCTAAATCCTAAGTGTTCTTTCATTCTTTCTCAGACTCTGCTCATGTAAACTCCCAATGAAACAGCCATTTCCACCAAACAAAGACTTTGATTTACTAGACCTCAAGACACACAGAGAATCAAGCATCTGCCCTGACTGAGGTTTGGGTACGGCATCAGGTTATAGGTTCTTCCTTCCATATGTAAAGAAACCGAGGACCAGAGGAGTTCAGAGAGTTGAGCCATGCCATACAGTCACCCTGTGCAGAGCCAGAAACACAGACCTATGGTGGCACCCCAAGAAGGGTGTCCGGAGCTTTCAGCTTGTGTCATGGCAGAAGTGATTTTTTACTGAGGACTTGCATGAGCTGGTGGCATCAAAGGGCCAGCAGACAATGTGAATCCAGGAAATTGAGAGGCATGGAAACAGGCATGGAGTCAGGAGAGGAAGAGCAAGATAAACAGAGCACAAGGGCCAGGGTAACTGTGAGGTGGGAGTAGAAGTTGGACGATGGCGGAGGATGTGATAACAGATGAGGCTGCTATAAGAAGCCTCAACTATTAGTAAGTACATCAGTCTTCTGTTTTGCTTAGCAGTGTGCTGGGAAGCGAGATGAATTCAGTCTTGTGTAGCTTGTGAAAAGGCAGCTCAACGTACATTTGAAATGCAGGAGGTGCCGTGATCTGGAGTGGATCTCAGCCCCTGTTTTATCTTGCACACCTGACATTTACCGCTGAAGGAAGACTGCAGCAGGAAATGGAGTGCGGTTTATTTCACAACATTTATATGAAAAACATTCAATCATATGCCCTGCTGTTCATACAGTTGCTAAGAGGATGAGATTGATGGTAAGTGGTCTTACAAAGCTATCAAGCAGCTTCATATTCAGAGCTTAGATTTCTGCCTTTTCAATCTGCCCCAAACAGGCCTTTTCAGGACTTTCCAATCTGCCCCACGGGACTTTTCAATCTGCCAGAAATTATTACCCTTGCCAAGACATGATCTTCAGGGAAAACCAAAAAGTCCAAAGCCCCTCCTTCCCTATCTCCTTTGCCTGACTCAGCAGACCAGAAATACCATTTGCCATTTTCTTGTAGACTTTTGACCTGTAACTCTTGCCTGTTATTTAACGTGGCTTTAGAGCAGGTTCAGCGAGGAACAGCTCAGCAGTGCCCCAAGCACACACGCTGTAGAACCAGGGCCAGCTCCAGCCACGCTACTTGGCCAGCGCCAACCACAAGCTTTTTGTTGGCCGAGTGACGTTGCCCAGGGGTATGAGGAGGTGTGAACCGTGACTGTCTAGCTATGCTGGCACCAAGTCCTAAAAGCAGTGCAGTTATACAGCTAAAGCTGTGTGCTGCGATCAGACAGCTTGCTTTGCTGGTGGGGAAAAGCTACCAAGCTTGTGCAAAGCTCCGCTTTGCAGGCAGGCGTCTGTGGATCCTTGCAAAGATGCTTTGCCACTGTAGCTTAGCAGTAGGGAAATGTATCTACTGTAGACATAAATTTAATCCTGGGGAAAGTCTATTTAAGCAGCAAATTCCCCTCCTGCACAGTGTGTCCTGAGCAATCTTTTCAGGAGAATGGAGAGAAGAATTATTTGGGAGGCGCATTAGGGTTAATGCCCCTCAGCTATGAGCACACACAGGGATTCTCCAGCTGCACTCAGGGAGGCTGGGATCAGAAAACTGAGGCACTGGTGGAGCCCTGGCTCTTTTTTTGGTCACATCATCAGCTTGACACGCAAGCACAGGCAAAAGTCTCTGCAGTGTTACGTCCGTGCAAGAAAAAAAAAAAAAAGCCTTAACAAGCGATGCACTCAGAAATCTTCAAGGCACGATGACTGTTGGAAACACAGCTAGGGTCTGAGAGCCCACTTTATTCTGCCAGTACAGTGGTAACTTCACTGAACATAAAGTGCTTTTCCCAAGAATATTCTAGATTTTGAACACTGCATGACAGACTATCTGCCCCCTTGGGGAAACTAAAATGCGGGTGCTATCTGTTCCCTCCTTTACTTTGTTGCCTTCAAGAAAAAATGCCAAAAGTATTCAGCCAGAGTCTCCAGACAGCTGGAAAAGCTGCAGACACAGCTGAAGTGGACATTGATAAACATTTTCTGCAGTTTTCTGACTGCAATATTTTTCTGCCCTGTACCAAATGGCCGATTGCATCAACCATCTCCCTCCTAGCCTCTCTTCCTCAGCTCCTAATTTCTCTGTCCACTTCCTTCCTCAGTCTCCCATACCTTCTTTCCAGTCTGCTTTTTTCCCCCCATCTAGGTTAGATCCCCTGCATGACAACCATCGCTGTCATACTCTCCACTGTCTTTGTGTGTTCTGCCTCTACCACTGACCTTTTCTGTCCTGCATACGTAGATTGTGAGCCACCAGCTGTCCCCAGTCTTGGCTGGTCCTTCAAGGTGGCCTTACCAAAGCTGGTGAGCAGTTGAGCATCTTTAAACCTACTACTAAGCATAGTTTTTCAAATCCTACCTCAGTGGTTTAAATGGAGTGTGGATTGTTGAGCAAAGCCACGGGTCTTGGAGTGACGAGGTGCGACAGCATGCAGGTATCAAGGAAGCAGCACTATGACAGTGCGAAGTCATCCTTTTTGGCAGCCAAGAGAGACAAAACCACAGAAATTCTCACTCTATTTAGGTATGATTAAAATCTTATTCAGTCAGTCAGAGTGGCCTGTACTGAGCAACCACAAGGAAGAAATGCTGTCCCAAAGCACTGCTGTATGATAGTTAGGGTATGGAAGCCTGCATTTGGTTCATGCTCTGCCACTAACTCATTTGTTGGGCTTGTAACCATATAACAATGCTGTGCTTCAGAGCAACCATCTGCAAACTGAGTACAGTACTTACTGAATCACAGGCATCTTGTGAGCCTTCATCAATCAATTGTGGTTTTAAAAGGACTCTCAACTCCTGCCCCAAAAGTGTAAATCATCATAATTTGTGTCCTTGTTAGAATTTTTTTATACAGGTCTTTGTCCTATTCTTTTCTCATAGCAAATGTACACCAGGTCAATTCTCAGTGGGTTACTCCTGATTTAAATGTGTGTAACAGAGCTGAGGATCAAATCCCTCGTCTTCAGCCAGAAGAAGGCTCTTAATACTGTAGCCACTTATGCACCCTCAAAAACGGAAGCTATTTAAAAGCCTTATTTGACTTCAACAGCAGGAAAACGTGCACCTCACTTTCCTCAGCATCAATCCTTTTTGAAGCACATTGTGTGTTTACAAGCTGTCTTGAGCACTGAAATTGATTTTAAAGTTGGGTAGTTATTAAAGGTTCATTTTCCCTCCCTCCTCCAGTTTCAAAATAAGTGGTAATATGAGGTGGTGGGAAATTCTCTCCATGAGATGGTACTGCCTTTGCCCTGACTCTCTGAGTTTCTCAGGAAAGGTTTTCACTAAAGTATATATCCTGCTTGATCTCTACAAGTAAAACTATAATCTTCCTTTCAAAGAAACAGTTTAGCCTTGTGTGTATATACAGGTTGGAATTTATTTTGGAAAATAGCTGTAAGAGACTCTGGCACAGCTAAATGTAATTGAATTAGCTGGGGTTTAAGCGACTGCTATGCTTTTACTTCCATTTCAACACAGTCAGCTATGGTAATAACAATATTTAGCATCAATTTCTTAATTACTAGTTAGTCCAGCCACTGCCTGATTTTGGTGAGATAAAGCTGACACTTCCAGCATGTCTGTGGAGAGGAGGGCAGACGCTGTTCTTCTACTTGCTCTACAACCGATTGGCTTCCTTGGCCCCAGTGTGTCCTAGGTAGACTCCAAAGTTGCACCCACACTTGGAGCATTCAGGGATGACATTGGAGTATTTAGTTCTTGGACCACTGAGACAGGTTTGCAAGAGGTGCAAGTGGAGGCAGTGGGGACACCCCACAGGATGTCTGTCTTCATTTGTGAAAGATCTAGATGAAGGCTGCAGCTGGGTACCCCACCTGCCACAGGCTTTCTCTATGATTTTAGTAAATGTCTCAGTTCCCTGCCTGAAAAATGGTATATACAGGAGGAAAATGTTGGGTGGAAAAAGCTTTTCTGTTACTGGGAGGCGGTCAGGTCATAAATGATTGGAATAGAGGCCAGAAAAAAATATGTTAGAACAAAATGCACACTGAAAACTGCAGAGGTATTTGAAGGGTGAGTGTATTCATGTGTCCTCAAACAGGAAAAAAAATAGGAGGAGGTGTGGAAGAGCCCACTCAATCTCTTCCAAATAAAAACGACGCATATACATGAAGCATTTATTCAAAGGAGATAAAAGCTTGGTCCTGCTGCTCAAGCAGTCAACACAGAGAAGCCAGTAAGGTAAATCCGCACATTTTATTCAGCCTTATTTTAAATATTCCAAGCAATATGGCGTCTTTTCATCTGGACAAGACAATTCCACAGCAAATATTCATGATAGCTCCTATTTTCCCTTTACAGTGGCATTCCACGAGTAACAGTTGTAGCTTATTGCACTAACCAGGAAGCCCCCTAAGCAATGAATTCCCTCCTTCAGTGGTGATTTTAACAAAACACACGCTCCCACAAATTCATTCAGAAGTTGTTGCACCAAATTATAGTAACCGTTGCTACAGGAAGACTGTTGTCTCTCCCAGTGCTCTGGATCTTTGCAGCTCAGTTACCTTTGGTGATGACGGAGAAGGCTGTACCGGTACAGGAATCTTCCTTTCTGCTTTGCCAGGGTCCTCCTTCAAGACTTATTCAGCGGCAGTTTTGGTACACGAGGTAGTCATCTAAAGTATGCATCAAATATTACATTGAGGCATCAGCTGCAGTAAATGCAAAAGTGACAGTCACACTGTGAGCATTTGGTTATCTACAAATAGATCTGGAAGTCACATTGGCTCAGGAAACTTAGGCAGAGTCAGTTCAGTAACAAATGCATCAATAATCAACACCTTTGCTGTATTTATTTCTCCAAGGCAGCCTGTTCCTCTATAATGTGCCTACAAGACGTGCATACATTACCGTCAGTGACTGATGCTGTCCCCTTAGCTGCTCATGTTTAATGAAAGCTTTGTGCCTATATATATATATTCTGTGTTTGAGTGAAACATCTCCCAAATCCTTCACAGCAGTTCTGGAAGAGACCTTTGGCTTGTATGTGAACTCACCCTTTCCGCCATGCACAAGCTCTGCAGAATAAAAATGATACATGAATATAAAAATAGAACAGAAGAGACTAGGTTGGACCAGATGCTCACATTCCTGCCACCTAGGTTGATTTAATATTAGTGAATTCCCTGTAAAAGGAAAGGAGTGTGGGGAAAAACGCGAAGCGTAGGTCTGATCCTGTTCTTTTTTCTCCCACGTGTGAACTTGCTTCACGCACGCACCCTCTCCCTAAGTCAGTGAGACTCTTGGTGCATGTTTTCTGTCACTGCTGATTACTTTCAAGAGGACTGTTGTGTCGCAGGCACAGGGGGGATGGAGGCAAGAATTAAAGCACCAGTCCCCTGTTCTACCTCCTTCTGCGTAAACACTGCTTGAGGAAGGGAACACTGCTGAATCATTTGAGACCTGCCTGCGCGTATCCAACAGAGGTTGCACTCCTTTGAACATCAATGGGAAAAAGGTACAAAGAATAAAACGAGAGCTGCACGGGGAAGGTTCCCTCCTCCATCATTTTCCCCAGCTGCTGCTCTAAGGACACAAGGGTGTTCACCTAGTAACCCGAGCTCGGCTTCCTCTCGCAGTCAGCCAAATAAGTCCATGGTCCACGAACACTTCAGCGACTGTGCAAATGCTCACAGCTGGCAGAACCAAAGGACAAGAGAGCTCGTGAAGCTAAAGGGAGTTTGGCTCCTTACAATCCAGCCCCTAATGCTTGTTGTGATACTCTTTCCGTTCTTGATACCAGCCTGATCCAAAAGCCAGCAGAGCTGATAGATGTATGGCTATGATAGGCTTTGAGTGAGGCATGGCATCATTGCATTTTTAAACTGACCCACTTCCCAGTTGTTAAAATTGCAACATTTACCTCGGTGCTGCAGCCGCATTGTGAAGGACACTCTTCATTCATGGTCGGATCATTTCATGAATGAGTTTTTTAAGCTTGCAGGGAAGAATGATTATTGGGGACCACTGGTGAGCTATTCTTAATCCCTGAAATTGCAGTGTTTTTCTTATATATCCCCAATCTTGCTGGGTGTTGGAATTGATAAAGATCTGAAGCGCTCCTCTCATGTAAACAGTGTGACAGCAACCACTGCTTATGTGTGACCACCTTCCACCAGTAATCGCCTATTGCCACTCAAAAGCACATCCACAGCAAATTTCAACACCCATCAGGTGTTGATGTGCATCTCTTGCCTGAGTATCTAAGCTTCCTCAGGGCATGAAGCACTGGAGAGGACAATGCCTTGCCTCGTATGGTATTTTTATTGTAGTAATTCAAAGAAATCCCCAGAAGAGCTACACCTCTGCCTTGCTCGCCTGTACACAAAGAATTTGGCACGGAGCCTCTTATTGCCATGGCAGACAGATGGGGAAGTCACACAGAGCTGTCACGTTACACTCCTACATGGGGACAGTAGCTAAAAATGAGGCTTCTTGAGCTTCAAAAGCTCTACCAAACCATGAGTGGCATGGAGAATCACAGAATCACAGAATAGTTGGTTCGCTCCTCATCCCTTTGCCTGATTCATGGCTGAACCCATGCAATGGGTTTGGGTTGAAAAAGGGAAAGAAAAGGCAGAGGAATGTTTTCCTTTATAGAATCATAGAATGGTTAGTGGTGGAAGGGACCTTGGAAATCATTCAGTTCAAACCCCCCTGCCATGGGCAGGGACACCTCCCACCAGCCCAGGTTGCTCAAAGCCCCATCCAACCTGGCCTTGAACACCTCCAGGGATGGGGCGGCCACAGCTTCTCGGGGCAACCTGGGCCCATGCCTCATCACCCTCAGAGTGAAAAAGAAATCGCACAGTTCACTCTCTTCCAGGACAGGGACAAGGGACCATTGGAGGAAGCCTGGTCTGAGCAATCAAAAGGGAGTGTTCTTCCTTCTCTGAATAACAGATTTGCTGAACGCCTCCTAGGCAGAGGATGAGGATTTTTGCTGAGGATATAAAAAATTTAGCTGGATTCAGGAAGAGAGAGGGCAAATGCCTGGGAGAAAGAACCATCATGGATCACTAAATAGAGCAACTAACTGAGGCTCAGAAAATCTCCTAAACTAAAATAGTCTCAGGTTAGGGAAGTTTTTAAGGAGGTGAAAAGAATCACATATAGTTGTTCTGTTCATATTTCTCCCCACATGTCTGCTACAGCCTGTGCGGAAGAGAGACTTCTGATCTTGGCCCTGAACGGGAACTGCCATCCTGACCATCTTCATGCCACTGCTTCAAGAGAAAGAAAATGTTTTCTTGATAACCTGTGTAGAAAAATAATTAGGTTAGGTCTTTTCCTTTCCAGTTTTGATCATGGTTTTTAGTTATTTTTCTGGTTTGGGGGCTTTTTTTCCTTATCCTGTTTGTTGTGACTCCTGTGGTTCAGCTGGAAAATGGCTCATGGATTGACAGCTCTCAGCCCCTTCTTGCAGAGAGAGAGAGACGTTAGTTCTCTCTAAGGAGCATCACTGACAGGTCAACAGGAGCAACAGGAGAGGTCCACAAAAGCAACTCGGATGCCTGTTGCCCTTGCAGCTAGCTCTTCCTTCATTGCTGAGTAAACTCAAGGTAAAACGGGAGAGCTGCTATAATACAACAGCACCCACAAGCTCTTACCTTGAACGTGGGAGACTTCTAACTCTTGTTGACTTCTTGTAGAGAGAGTAGGTGAAATGTTGGGTTAGGAAAGCTGTCAGCATCCAGGGCAACCACTGCACAGCTCAGGGCTATCTACCACCCTGCTTGCTCTCCTTCAAGTTAGACTAAACTGAGAGGAACTAAGATATGTGTTGACACTTTGAGTTAACCTTCTTTTTAGTGACTAATCGAGGTTTGCTCCCTCAGTAGCTCTGTCTACAGCTGCCCAGGTCCCCAGTCAGTCAATTTTCCACAGAATAAAAGACTTCTTTTTTAACTTATGGAGAAAACTTTTGGCCAGGAAAGATCTTTTTAGTCATTTCCATCTCTATTAAAGAGAGAAAAGCTCTTCACTTATGCCTTACCCCTCCAATCCTTTCCATGCCAGCTTTACAAAGCGTTGTTTTCTAGATTCTTCTTCCTTATGGTTTCCTTTTCTTTCAGTCATGTCATACACCCCTGGGTCCCAATCCTGCACTCAGGCTGACAACGAAATTTCTGTTTCTGGGTGTATGTGTCTCTGCCTCACTTGGGTGATGCCAGCTCAGCCTGGCACTCTGGCAGAGCCTGCGAGCTGAGCCATTGATCATCCTGTCCAACGTCCGTCCTTCTCCCTGAAGTTTGCCTGACTGCTCTGCTGTAGATGGAAGGATTGAAGGACGATACTATTTGGAGGTTATTTGCTCTGTCATTCAAAATACGGACTTCTGCTGGTGAGTCTGGATGAGCAAAGACTGGTCCTCAGAGAGGTGGATACTTTCTTGGCAACAAGGTCAGCAAAAAAGAAGAAAATCCCAAATTCTTGTAAACGCAAACAGATGTTTAAAAAGTGACTGTGACTTTTCTCTAAGCAATGTTGAGACCTTTGCAAGTACACAGAACTACAAACATTTCCCATTCCACAACCCCAGCAAAATGCTAATACTCAGATATTTCTCCAGAAAGCACTACACCCATCCGCAGCTTGACACTGCAGCCTCATCAGAGGAAGGCTGCGAGCTCCTGGCCGTGCCTGTGCCCTCCATGACTATCACACTACTCTGTGCCCTGAAGTCCCATGGAGACCTCATCCCTTCCCAGCTACCCAGAGGCTCCGCTTCGACCCCACGCTAACCACTACTTTCCAGGTAAAGGTTAATTACTCCAGGGGACATTTCCATCCAAGCTGTTGCCCGCAGGTTGCAATCCCTGCCTGAGTGCTATTTTTAGACCAGCTCCTTCGTTGCTATTGATCCCAGTCACCCTCTGTTAATTAGATACACACAACACACACAGCATTTGCAACTCATTTATCAATTCCGTTCAGCACCTCCCTCCCCCGAGATGTAATTTGGAGCCCTTCTTGAATCATGCTATTGATCTTTCCCAGCAACTTTGCTATAGGATTGTCTGTGTTGCAAACTATTTATAGATTATTCTTCTTCTCCTGCTCTCCCTTGGGGAATCAGAAATGGGCAACGGTAATCAGACTTCTATTTTTAAGGAGTTGATCGAAAACAGGTATTTCCTCTTTTCTCTTTCTTTCCCCTCCTTCCCCCTGTTGGTGTTATGTACAAGCTTCCTTCGGCAGGCAAGACCTTCCTGCTCTGTGTGGTGCTGTAATGATTCTGGTGATGCTCAGGTGATGTGATGCTGAATTTGCCCTGGGTGAAATCTTGTTTGCTGAATTAACGAAATGAATTCCTCCTCCTCCCTGTGACCAAGAGTTTCACAAAGGGCTTTGTGACCTGTTTTGTCTACTCAGGTGCGCCTTTCAGAGGGCTTCTGTCTCGGAGACTGCCTTCTCAGCCCACACATTTGATCCATTTGCAAGGCACTGGGTTCCTGTTGCCCCCTTGTACCTCAGGAGAGGCATCCAAAGGCCTTAGGCAACGTGTAGCTAGGAATGAGATAGACCGAGTTGCTTTTAGGGATGGAGGAGGATAGTAATGAGCCCTGGGGTCCTAGGATTTGAGAAAGACCTAAAATGAGGGAACGTCACCTGAGGCTCAAAGAAGTCAGAAGCAGCTCAGCCTTCATTGCGTTAAGGTTGAAAATCCCATCTCTAACACAGGCGGAGGCCTACAGTGACCATGGGCAAGGTGACACCAGAGGGGACAGCCTTGTCTCAGAGCGTACATGAAAGCAGCCCCAGGCTTCTGTGGTAACACCTGCTGCTGAGAACCTGATGGTGAAGTGGGAGAGAGGTGTGAAGGGTCCACAGTGGGCCTGGGGCAGCCTTGGGGATTGCATACACACACACACACACAGCAGCATGGTGGCTCAGGAGCCATGGGGCTGGGCAGTGTGGAGCAGGGCTGGCTCCTCAGAGCCACGGGGACTGTGGCACTGCCTGTGCGTGCGGTGTGTGTGAGGATCGAAGAGTGTGCCTGTGCTTGGAGAGGTTGTGCTGCAGTTGGGGAAGGGGCTGTGTGGTGTGTGTGCGCTTTGGTGTGTGTGATGCTGTGGGGCGGTTGGCTGGGGACTGGGAGGGGCTGTGGTGTGTGGGGAGGTGGTGTGTGGAGGGCAGTGTGTGTGGGGGGCTGTGTAACCGTGGTGTGTGGAGCTGTGTGCATGTGGAGTAGTAAGGGCGTGATGTGAAGCTGCGGTGCGTGCAGCTGTGTGTGTGCATGGGGGCCGTGGTGTGTTTAGGGCTCTGTGTGTGTGTGTAGCTGTGATGTACGGGGCTCTGTGTGTGTGTGTGTGGCTCTGTGTGTGTGGGGCTGTGTGTGTGTGGGGGCTGTGTGTGTGTGTAGCTGTGGTGTGCGTGGGGCTGTGGTGTGTGGGGCTGTGATGTGTGTGGCTGTGAAGCACGGAGCTGCGTGTGGGGGCCCTGTGGGGTGTGTGGGGCTGCGGTGTGTGTCTGTAGCCGTCGTGTGTGGGGCTGTGGTGCGGTCTGCGGTGTGTGAAGCTCGGTGTGTGTGTGCAGCTGCGGTGTAGGAGCGTTGCCGTTATCCCGGGGGCCACCGCCGCGCTGCCCCGACCGCTCCTCCGGTCCCGCCGGTCCCGCTCCCTCCCACCCTCCGCACGGGGCGGGAGGGGGGGACACGGGACACAGCCCACCTATCCCGGCCGTTACCCGCTGCCCGGCTCGGGGTCCCTGCGGGGGCTCCCCCGGTCCGCCCCGCCGCCGCCCGGGCGTGGCCAAGCCCGGGGGAGCCCCGCCGTTTCTCCCGGTCAGGGCGGCGCCGAGGGGGTTAACCCGGTCCCCGCGGCGGGCCGGGGCGAGCTCCCGCCTCCCGTGCCGCGGCGGAGCCGGCACACGCACACACTCACACACAATCACACAATCACACACACACACACACACACGGACGCGCAGGCGATGGCTGAGGGGCGCGGGCTCGGTTTTCCCCGAGATGATGTCAAGAGCTTGGGAGAAGGAGGAGGAGGAGGAGGAGGACGGTTGCTCTTTTTCTTAACGGCTTTGTTCTAAAATCATCCTAAATAAAGCAGCCCCAGCCCCGAGCGCCGGGGGAGCAGCCGTGAAAGTAGCTTTTTTTTTTTTTTTTCCCTTCTTTTTCCTTTTTCTTTTTTTGTTTTTTTTTAATTTTTCTCCTCATCTCCGCCTTTGTGTCCGCCTGGGGCCGAGCCCCCCCCCCCGCCTCCCTCCCCCCCGCCTCCCCCCTTTTCCCCACCCGTACTCTCCCCGGGGGAAGCCGCCGGCTTTTTTTTTTTTTTTTTTTTTTTTTTTTTCCCCCCTTCTCTTTTCCCTCTCCCTCCCGGCAACCCGAGGCCGGAGACAGCGTCCGCCGCCGTCCCGCCCCGCCGCTACCCCCGGGGCAGGTGCTCCGCCGGCCGCCTCCCCGCTGCCCTCCCGCCCTCCCCCGCCCGCCCGCCCGCCCGCCCGCCGGTCGGGGCGGCTCCGCGCCGCTCCTCCCGCTCGGCGCTGGCTCCCCGTCGCCAGGGCCACGCCGGCAACCCGGCGCCCCCGCCTCCCGCCGGAGCGGCGGCGCGGCCCGCCGCGCCCGGGGATGCTGCCCCCAACTCCCCGCCCGCCGCCTGACACCACCACCACCGCCACCGCCACCGCCGCCGCCGCCCTCCTCGCCGCACCGGACTCCGCTCCGCTTCCCGCACCGCCGCCACCTGCAGCAGCCCGACTCCCCGCCGCCCGCCTCGCACCGCGGCGGAAGGAATAAAGCGCTCAGCCCGTCCCGACCCGCCCGGCCGGAGATCCCCCACCCCCCCCGCCACCCTCCCGCAAGGCAACCGGGGCCGGGGCGGGTCGGGTCCCCGGCGCACCCCGCCGCCCCTCGCCCTCCTGCGCGGCTCCCCGCGGATGGGCGCGCTGCCGCCGCCCGGTTCCCCCCGGCCCCGCCGCGCCGCCTGAAGAAACTTGGGGACGGCGGCGGCCTCCGCCTCCCCGCCGCGCCCCGCCCGGGCTGCGGGGGACCCTTCCCGGCGCCGCCGCCCCAACTTCGCGGGGGGACCCGCCCGCCGCAGGACTCCGGTCCGGGGCCGCCGGCCCTTCGGCGGGGCGTCGCCCAGCGCCCCCTTCCCGCGGCGGGGACCCCCTGCCCCTGGCCTGAGTGCTGGGGAGGAGCGGGGGTGCCCTGGATGGCCCTGCGCACTGGGACGGCTTGGTTTGGGCAGGTCCTGCGCAGAGTTTCCCGGCTTCAGGGCACCTGGTCCCGGCGCTCCAGCAGCCTCCTGTGCCTCTCCTCCTCCCAGGAGCCCGAGCAGGCGGGCGGAGAGCGGCCGCCGCCGCAGCACAAGCTGCCCCGGAGCAGCGGCAGCGGCGGCGGCGGGCGCCGCCAGCCCCCCCGGCAGCTGCCCCCCTGCTGCGGTTGCTGCGGCCTGTCGGATCCCCGGGCGGCCAGGGGGGGACATGGTCCCCTCACTCGCCCCTTGCTGGCGGCCATGAAGAGGCAGAACGTGCGGACCCTGTCCCTCATCATCTGCACGTTCACCTACCTGCTGGTCGGGGCCGCCGTCTTTGATGCCCTGGAGTCCGACAACGAGATGCGGGAGGAGGAGAAACTCAAAGCCGAGGAGATCCGGCTCAAAGGAAAGTACAACATCACCAGCGAGGACTACCGGCAGCTGGAGTTGGTGATCATGCAGTCTGAGCCACACCGGGCCGGCGTCCAGTGGAAATTTGCCGGCTCCTTCTACTTTGCCATCACGGTCATCACGACCATCGGTGAGTGTCTCATGTTGGGGTGGCCCTTGGGGGGCCAGGGCTGGGGCTGGGGCAAAATCCCCCCTGGTTGGGAGAAAGGGAGAGAGGCAGGGGGGGCTGTGACATGCAAAGGGTTAAGTGCAGGATGAGTTTTTTGGCTTTCCTCCTGTGTTATGTAATTTACTGCTCTTCACGGGCACTTGTTGGACTTGGCGGTGTCCCACACCTCTTCCTCTGGAGATGGAGCCTGCATCCCCTGGGTGGGACTGGAGAAGAGTGGGACTGGCCTGATGGGGGGATTGGTGCTGGCCAGGTGGCTACCATTGAGCTGTGGCTTGGGTGGCCAGGAGGAAGGGGGAAGAGGCAGGGTGACACTCTCCTGGGGTTCCCCGCAGAAAGAAGGAGGCCCTGTTGTCACCCTCCTCCTTGCACCTTTGCTTAAGAGACATGGGGAAAACTTAGGCAAAAGGCAGCTGGATGAGGACGAAAACGATGAGGGCATGGGAACGGGATCAGCTGGGAAAGCCCTCGATGTAGCCAAGCGTAGCCCTGCTTTCGCAAACTTTGTTTTGGCACTGGCAAGGGCTGTGGTGGGGGTTCCCACAGCTGTGGTCCCATCGCTGGGCCTCTCCTGGGCATCCCCAATGTTTTCCTGAAGTTTTTATTGCAGCTGGAGTGTCTGATGTGCCAACAGGTCACAGTCTGCGTCTCCTCTTTGTGGGCACATGGTCCAACAGGCAAAACAATGCCTGCTGTCACGTCCGTGCTGCCCAGCTTCCCAGACATGCCATTTCCCAGGACAGTCAAGGGACAGTCAGTGGACACAGCCACAGGCTGTCATTTTGTACTTCTCTGCTTCCTGCAGCTAAAACGGAGCGTTTGGCATAAAGTTTGCTTCCCCGCCGTAGAAATAAATACCACGATAACTAGAGGCTGCAGAGTGCACGCAGAACTGTGCTGCAACTCTGGCTTTGGCTTGTTGAGCAGGTTTGTTCTTCCTGGTCTTGTGTTCATTAAGGTGGATTTATTGAGGCAGTTGATAACGTTCTTCTGGCATCACCTCTAGATGATCCCCCCTAACATCTGGGGAGATCTGAAAAGACCTCTCTAGTTCAGTGGCTGTTTGATAGTGCGTTATATTGAACAGGACGCGAAAGACTGGCTCTTTTATTGATACAGAAGGACTCAATCTTTGTAGCAGTTAGGGCTTGTTACAAGGAATTTGCACATTGCCACCTGAAGATACTGACAGTTTTCAGCAGAACGTGCTGCCCACTGCCCTCTGAGCAGTGTCTACTTACGTTTGTATTTGACTGTATTATACCTGGGGCAGTAAAAAATTTCCTTTGAAAGACCATCTGACAGTCTAAAGCCTACTTGTCCTTACAAAGATATGATTTTTAAGCGATAACCTCCTCTTTTCTGTTACTATATATATATAAAATGAATATATGTAGGTTATAGAATATAAAGTAGAATGTAACTTTGGCTGATGACTTAGATTTCCTGCCGTTCGTTATGATGTCAGAACTCTCCCTCCTTTGGTCACTAATTCTCTCTTCCTCGATCTATCTCTTGTCATTTATTTGTGCTAAGTGAATATTGGACTGTCATGCCCTTCTGGATTACAACAAGGCTTCCACGCACACGCCTGTGTACTCACGGTGCCCTTATACTCCTGCCTAAGAGGTGGCTGCAATACTTTCTGCATTCTTAAGCTTTGTCGGTGACAGCTAGAAAGGGCTGTTTTACAGTAGTTTGCTGTTTTGATCATATTTTACCTGGAAACAAGTACAAATTGCTTCAGAAGCTTTAGCTTTTTCTCCTGCAAAGAGCTGGGATTTGTTTAGGAAGCTCGGAGCACCTCAGCGTGCAGAGGATAGTGTGCATTTCTGTAGGCAGAGGCGTTTTGGGATGTCAGAATTGTTTAAATTTAAAATGTGTATAGCAACTGGGAACCACTGGGAGGAAGAGTGATAATAAAGAGTGGTGCAGAAAGACAGACATTCTTTAACGATTGTTCATTTGGGAAACTCTGCTCCAGGAGGATATGTGATCCGTCTTTCAAAAGTTTATTAATAGTTACTATCTGCATCTTGCCAAATGCACTTCTGTTTTGTGTATCATCTCTTCAGTACTAAAGTAGCTTTGTGATGTTATCTGATCTACTGGTAGTCTGTAAAAGTGAACATGGAAGGTTTTTCTTTAATTTCTTATTTATCCTAAAAGTATTTGCTTCAAAGGGGGAAAAAAAAGACTTTCTATATTTAAATTCTCAGGAAAATAAGATTTCTTCTGTATGTTTCTTGCATGG
This sequence comes from Pluvialis apricaria, assembly GCA_017639485.1. Taxonomy (NCBI): domain Eukaryota; kingdom Metazoa; phylum Chordata; class Aves; order Charadriiformes; family Charadriidae; genus Pluvialis; species Pluvialis apricaria. Next base: position 165,143,484 of record CM030008.1, on the reverse strand, counting down.
GACAGTGGTCATAAATGTTCATATTAATCTTTTGTGCTGATTCTTCTTTTTAATTTGACTGTGTGTATGCTCTCACATACATTTCCTTCTCCCTCTGAAACCTTCCAGACAGACCTCAAGAGGCACATGCAGTGGGGTATGCATTAGTGAACCTGCTATAGTCAGTAGGTGCTCCTGCAAAAGTGCATCTAACTAACCATTGCACGCTGATTTTTAAAAGAGAGTGAATAAAAAGCTGCGCTGCCTGATCTAGAGTGGTACATCTATCTCCACAAAACTCCTCTTCAGAGGAGTGCGATAGGAATCAGCGGACCACAGCGTCTAGCAATATGCATATGATAGCAGACTAATTTATGTCTAACTTAATTGTTCTCCTTGAGATTGCTGTGCTAGCAACATGTCTGAAGTGATTACCTCTTTACTGCCTTGATTTAAACTACTGTGGCTTTAATTTAATCGCAGCCGTTTATCGCTGGCCATGGACCATGAGCCAGCACCGATCGGTAGCCTGGCAGGCACTGGTTCTTTACCGCCGGAGCCGAGGAGCGCGGCGCTGCCGGGCGGCGCCGGGCGGGGCGGGCGGTGGTGCTGAAGGGACAGCTCCGACCATGGTGCTGAAGGGACAGCTCCGGCCGTGGTCCTGAAGGGACAGCTCCGCGCCGCCGCCTCCGCGACGCCAGTGCCTGCCTCCCCCACCCCACGCCCTCGTCGGGCAACCTCCCCGGCTTGTTGCTTCCTGGGAAAACACATCATTAAAGACCTGTTGGGACGGGAGCGTGGAAAGCTGAAAGCCTCCCGTGCGAGGCAAAGCGCTGAGATTTGGCCAACTCTCACATTTCCTCCAATCTATCGCGTTTGGCTTTTAGTAGAGGGTGGTAGGGGGTTGTTGCTTGCTTGTCAAGCTGAGTACTAAAGAAGCGAGGGCTGATCAAGGAAATGGAAACAGGTTTCTTCACCTGTAAGATAACATTTTTTTCTACTTTCCAAGTGCAATGGTGTTTGGTTTTTTTTTTCTATTTTTTAACTGACCCAACAAAAAAAAAAATTAACAACCGCAAGTGCTGCAACATTTGATGACTCTGCTCTTAAAACCTATTAGCAGAAGAAAAATGCCCTGCTTTCACAAAGTTTTGGTCATGCTTGAATTCTGTGAAAGTTTTTAGGTGATCAAAAAGAACGAATAAGCAGTTCTTGGCTCTCACCAGTTGCTGAGTTTATTTTGGGCTTATTCTCACTTCAGAGTTAGCTAGTATTATTTCCTACCCATTTCCAGTTACACAGCCATTTCTAGTTACATAGCCAAAAGGATGACAGAGAGTGATTAAATCAAGTTTTCCATCCAGCTATTTGTCTTTTATGAGATACACTGTAGAATACTCCTCAGAGTTCATCAAGAAGCTGGATTGAATGAATGAAACCACCAACTTTTGAAAATAAAAGGTAATTCCTAGGATTCCTAACTAAGTTTTAATGCCCTTTTCTACAGGTTTATAGAGTGGGTAAACTGCTTCTGTGTAAGCAGGTGTCAACACTGTCAAAATGTGTTATTGGTATGGATATCGCTCCATCATTTAGGCCTTAAAGGGTGATAGTCATACTTGATTTAACACCACTGAGCTCTAGTAAACACTGAATATTTCTGGAGGCTTGTGCAGAATGCAAAGAACTGAAAGCTGTTTATGTCACCCTAAAATGAACTGAAACAACAAACAGATTGAGGATTTTTATTTATTTATTTTTTCCTGAGAAGTGACTGTAAGGAGAGCAAAATTCAGACAGCGTGTGCTGTGAATTCCTAGTCTCTTTTTCTAGCTTTTAGGCCTTTGTTTTCAGTCTCAAACCTACTACAAGGAGTGACTGAACTATCCTGGTGAACAGAGATGATATTTTTTAAGAATGTGGTATAATACCTGTAATGGTGAATGGAATATCCACCTATTGGCAGCCATTTGGCTACTGGAAAGCTAAACTGAGGAACTGTCTACATCCAGATGAGGAGATTACATACTTCTGGCAGATGGTGGCCTGACAGTGGGTTGGAACGTGCATTAATGAATTAAGCAAACACATGCTTAAATCTATTTCAGAATAGTAGTTAAGCCTCTCTATACTTTCTCTGCATCACTTTACCCTTCTGTAAAATGGGTATAAAACTACCAAGTTGATAGTGTTCCAATGTCTCTAATTTGGTTTAGAAAAAGACGTAAGTGTTTTTATGTGTGAATTATTTTGTTAGTATTGCTCCTCCCTTTAGACTAACCTCTGGTGTTTTGAGTCTGCTCTCGGTTTTTGAGGGATGTTAAGACAGTCCATTTAAAAGCTTTGGGTAGGGAATCATGGCAGATGGACAATTTGCAATGTAAAGAAAGAAAAGAAATGAAGAAGACAAGACATGAAAAGGGAAAGAGAAAGAACAAAGACACCAATGCTTTGGTCAGTTAAGTGCTACATTCATGACTTGCCAGGACCATGGAGGTCATATCTCATATAAAAAACCCCAAACAAACACAGAGTAAATTAAAGCCACTCTATTATTAATAAACTCAAGTGAAATTATAGAGCAAGATTTTCTGGTGATAGGAATGCTTGTAGATGCACTGAAGTAATGAATCTATTCATTCACATTGTCTGAAGCCTCAGTGGAGAATAGTGGATGATCAGGACTTGTAATATCTGCCGCTGGTATCTCCCAGGCAAGGAGGAGGTCAGCTTCAGTGAGCCACATGAAGAGGAACTGCGCATAGCATTTTGCTCCCCTGCATAACTAAAATGTTCTGCAAGATCTTTTCTCACTATATTCTTCGTCTCATGGAGAATTAAAAAAAAAAAAAAAATCCAAAAGAGTGTTCTCCTAACACAGAGGGGACTTTGTGGCTACTTTGCTCACATGTTCATGGAAACAGCTCTTGAGTTCTTGAAAACTGGTTTTGCAATGATAACCTCACATTCCTGCCAGAGGCACATTAGCAAAAGCTTTTTAAAAATCACTGATAAGCAAGGCAAAAATATAGCTCAGACTGATGCTGAACTGCAACTTCCCGCTGTATGGCTTACTGGCAGTGGAAATGCAATATCCAGTAAGAGTCTGAAAAGAGTTTTGGGGAAGCATCGAGAAGCCTCTAGCCACTCAGCTGGGTGATGGTGTCAGCAGATTTCCATAGTGTAACCAAGCTTAGAGAAATTAGTGTCTTGTAGCTTTTTAGGGTTTGGTGCCCTTTGAGTTCCTCCTAACTATTCATAACTTCTTTCTTTAACTGAAGCAAGTGAGATTTAGATTAGGCACGAGGAAACTCTTTGCAGCTGTCAGGGTGGTTGCGTGCTGGAAGAGATTGCCTTAGGAGACTGTGGAATCTCCACTGTTAGAGCGTTTTAAAAAGAATTTAGACAAAAATCTGTCAGGGATGGTTAAGTTATAGCTGCTTTTGCCTTTGGGGAGGAAGATGGACTGGCTGACCTCTTGAAGTCTTTATCAGCCATATGTACTATGATTTTCTGAATCTTCCTATTTCCACGTCTCAAGCTCTAATAGTTCCTGGCTAGCTTGTTTTTCTTGAGAAAGAAAACCAAAGATCTTTGAAATTCCATTTTCTCCACTATATGGTCTTTGCTTATTGATTATTTTTCCAGGCAGTAAACCCATTTACGTGCCTTTGCAAGTGTCAGCATAGAAATATCTGTGTTTGTCCACTGACAAGGCTACAAGTTAGACATGTCGGTTAGTCTTTTGGGAAAGAAGTTAGCTGAAGAAGAAAATGATCCTGCTGATACAAGGATGGCAAACAGAGATTTACAGGGCAGAACTGGGAGGAAGAGGAGGTATTCTAGACTAAGAATAAGGGAAGAAGTTTATCTGTTAGCTATGGGCTTATGCCTGCTTCAGCTAAAAAGAATAAAAATCTCTGCTTTCTCTGGGAACAGCATCAGAACTATGAGGCTTGGTCTAAAGGAAAACTGATTAATGGAGAGCTTGCCTTTTGGACACCATGGGTTTTGGAACAGATGCTGCTGGTCTGGCACACAGCAAGGACCAGAATACTGTTGTCTTCCCTTGAAGGCAATCTGAGCTGAGGTGCTTAGTTCCTTCAGTACCGGAGCGTATTCCTTCATAAATGCTGAAAGCCATGCTCATGGCTTCGAGCTGGAGTTACACAGCACTTTATATTCAGAATGCTGTACTGACATTAGGTGATTCATCTTCACAACACCTCTGTGTAAAAATTATCCTCAATTTAGAGACAAGAAGATAAAATGACTTTCTGAAGATTCAGGTTGGGAACTATTTCTAATTGCCAAACAGCTCACTTCTCTCTCTTTCAGACCACATGGCATTAGTTTATAGCCAGATTAAACAGTGAAGATGAACCAAAGGCAGGGATCCATAATGAATTCAAGGTGATATTAGCAAACTCTTGCAGCTAAGGTCTTCTGACATGCAAGAACAGCAGAACCTGGAGCTTTATTATGTGAAGGAGAACATACAATTCTGGGTAATTATCTCTGTTATTACCATGTGTCTTCTGTCAAAGGCCCTTTAGGGGTTTTGGTTACCCGGTTTCTGTGAATTTTTGCTGAAAAACCTTGACTGGATCTGGATAAAGGCCACAGGAAATATCCCCCTCCCCGGTAACAGATGCTAGCAAGGACGCTTACTGGTGATGCAGAACTAATCAGTAAGAGTCCTTGCTGCTTCTAAGTTGAACCAAGAGGTTACTGTGGACTTGCAACAGATGTTTGCTGTGTGTAGCGGGCCTATTCATCTCTTTTTGGCTTGTTGATATTTTTGAGTGAAGCCATGGACTACTTCAAAAATGTCACATACATAGATTGCTGTGATGCAAATTAATTTGAATTTGTTTTCTTCTCTGGATTATAGTCTGTGAAATCTACTGACTTCAAATTAAAATGTATGGTTAGAGTCCTTCCCCCAGGTTACCTATATGCTACCAGGTGTCTGTGATTTTGTTAGCTACAACTAACATTGATATTGTTGGTGACGTAGGTGCCGCATTTTCTTTGAATAAAGTGAGAGGGTCTATGGATTAGGAAATATTAGGCAAAACCCCCCCAGAAATTAAGGCCTGATCCAAAGTCTGTTGTAAATCATGGAGGGAATATTTTGAGTCACAGTAGTTCTGGAACACGCCCTTATTTGACATGAATTCTACAATGCAAGGAGCTGTATTCTATAGCAAACCAACTCCTGGAAAAGATCTGTAATAACAGTTTTCAGATGTATTTTTTTTTTTTAAATAATGAAGCAAACAGAGTTTGTAGAGTTACAGCATATGTTGAGTTTGGCATTTATATTGATTTTTATTTTTTTAATTGAAAGTGAAAGGCTAAACTACATGCCTACTGCATACCTTAAACTCTGAGTAAAGAGAAATCTTGAGGAAGAAAGTTGATGCTTTTTATTCCATTTATTTGTTTTGATGTTGTTGTTTGTTTTTTTTTAATTATTTTGATTTCTTTCATTGCTGCCAGACAGTTAACAATGTCTTCTGATCCAACATCTTCTGTTCCACTGAGATGCATTTTTTTTTTTGAAAGTGTATTACACGCTTACTTCTTTACTACTTCAGAGGAAAAACTAAGTTTCTTAGAAGATTTTTTCTTTTTAAGGAGTTAAATGACCTTTTTTTTCATTATCTGGCCAGCTGCCACAAGAGACTTTTGCAGTCATCAGTTGGTTAAAGGGTTCAGTGTCCTTTTTAACTGCTTTCACTATGGAGATGATTAGGGCATGTCAGTGAAAGCCATATCTCTCTTAGGGACTCATGTATTTGTTACTTGTTAGGATGATCAGGATGGAATAGAGTCTATTGTCCTTTCAATTCCTTGCACCCGCAAGAAAGAGGAGCTTCAGAGAAAAGGCAGGCAAGTAGTGGGGTTAAAAGATGTTTGATGGGAAGTTGATTGTTTCGTTACTCTCCCGTCACAGAAGAGGATCGCTCCTTTCACTCTCCCATCACAGAAGAGGATCGCTCCCTTCGCTAGCTGTGTGAGCCTTCTCTGGAAAATTTCACAGAGAGCTTAAGGGCACAGACTGATGAATGAAACCCGCAGCAGCTCTCCCTAATTGTATAGTGCAGGAGATTAGCTATGAGGAAACGTTTGTAGACTCCCAATTTAGGGATATTCTTGACATATTGAAGGGAAGGTAGAAATAAAAGAGATCTACTCGCAAAGCAATTGGCACTGTCAGCAGTTTCTGATGTATGCTACCATTAACTCCTTACACAGACGTTTTGGGTGCAGATGGAATATTTTGTTTCTTCCACCCTCTTTTCTTTTGATGTCCTCTAGAAAGGATGTCCTTCTCTATGTTTAAACCATCACAGGCCATTACTATGGGAACTGTATCAGATATTAACTGTTGTAACAAAACTGCGACCACCTGGAGTTTTGAGTTGTCACTTTGCTGCATTTCACACCAATCTGGAACTTTTCAGGACCAGACACAGTAGGAAAAGGTGTTGAATACTCTTATTTCAAAGGTCTAGGCCTCCATTACTTGAACAAATGAACAGTTGCTGTTAGAATCATAGAATCATTTAGGTTGGAAAAGACCTTTAAGATCATTGAGTCCAGCTGTTAGCTGTTAATAGTTTGGACTGTATGGTGAAACGGGTCTGACTTCACTCAGTGAAAACAGTGTTATAGGAGGTAATAATTTTTAAAAATCTGCAGTTTGGTACTTAGGTTAACTTTGCTTTGGAAACTAGGGCATCTGCAATAAAACGAACTCCAGCAGCAGGAAGGATGTGGAGCCCTGACCATAAGGCTCTGCATGCAAGCTGTGTTGTATAAGATACTGCATCTGAAATGTTTTAAAACTGTTTATGAAATAAAGGTGATTGAACTTGCCATTACAATCTTGCATCAGAGAAATATCTCATACCTGCAGAGATGGCTTGAAGTCTCAGTGCTCCCCCACCACTTTTTTGGCCTTTGGGAACTTCTTGGGCTTCCAGAGGTATACCAGGATTTTTAGAAGAATTCCGTACAGGATAAAGCATATAGTATTTTCTGCTGAGGGTTAAAAACAGTAGAAAGGTGCCCATTCAGCAGTATTCGGGATTGTTACATATACTAGGCTGTCAAAACAAATTGATTGCTCTGAGCTGCCAAAGAGGAAAAAAACATGTTTTGGGAAGTGGAAGTCTGGGGACAAATGTTTGGGGAGTGAGAGTCTCTCCCAACATTTGAAGGGATCTGCCCACCATCACTCTTGTCGTGGTTTCAACTGGGAGTGAGTTGACTTTCTTACTAGCAGCTGGTATAGCGCTGGGTTTGGGTATAGTTTTGGGTTTGGAATGGGAATACTGTTGATAGCACACTAATGTTTTTGGTTGTTGCTAAGTGGTCAAGACCTTTTCTGCTCCTCACACCACCCTGCCAGCAAGTATGCTGGGAGTGCAGAAAAAGTTGGGAAACACAGCCAGGACAGCAGACTCCAACTGACCAAAGGGGTATCCTATGCCATACAACGTCATGCTCAGTGTATAAGCTGGGGGAAGAAGAAGGAAGTGGGGGACGTTCAGAGTTATGGCATTTGTCTTCCCAAGTAATCATTACGTGTAATGGAGCCCTGCTTTCCTGGAGATGGCTGAACACCTGCCTGCCGGTGGGAAGTGGTGAATGAATTCCTTGTTTTGCTTTGCTTGCATGCACGGCTTTTGCTTTACTTATTAAACTGTCTTTATTTCAACCCACGAGTTTTCTCACTTTTGCTCTTCTGATTCTTTTCCCCATCCCGCCGTGGGGGAAGTGAGCAAGCGGGTGCGTGGTACTTGGTTGCCAGCTGGGGTTAAAAGCTCTGCCACATCCTCCATAAAAGTCCCTGATCTACTGTTTGTTTGCTCCCGGACACCAAATATGATTTACTATTGCAGTCTTTTTTTTGCAATATTACTTAGGCGTGTTAGAAACGAGATAAAGCTAATTCTAGGCAACTGGTAGTTTAAACAGCGACACTGGACCTGTGCCATCAGAAGCACCTGGAAATCCCAGTAATTTGACCTGAATTCTTCAGTTGACCTTTCAACTCATATATTAAGAATTCAGTGATCTTCTCAAACTCTCTCCTTCAGAGTTTCTTCTCTCCTTTGCTGTTTTATGTGGGAAGGAACATCCCAAGAAGAGGAAGGAGATGGTAGCTGTTCAGTCTGTACTGATGCCCTATCAGCTTTTGCATTCTTTTTTGGTATTTTTGTCTGACAAACAAATAAATGATCAGTCTTCTGGCAGCAAAGGCTTAAGCTCATAATTTGCTCTTAAAACACATCCTGCCTAGTAGTAAAAGGCCTGTTATTTAAAGGGCACTTTTCAAAACAATTAGGGCTTTAGTAGCAATGTGTTTGCCTTAATGAGTGCACTCTGCCCGTCAGAGGAAACAACATAAGCTGATACCTACTGATGTAGGCCAACAGAGGCAAATTAGTAGTGTTACAAGTCAGTTCATGAATGTACTACACATCCAAGAGTTCTATTTTAATGCTTGAGAAGCACTAGATATGATTCAGAACGGCTTCAGTTTTGTTTTCTACCCAAATATCCACCCCCAATTATATTTTCGTTTAGAAGCCTTTGTACCACTCCTATGCTTGTGATAGCTTAATGGGTTGCATTCAGCTCTGGTTTGACTTGTTGGGCTGGCACTGGAGACAATTTTTCATAAAGCCTTAGTCTTTATGAAAGGCTCTTTTATCTTTATGTTGTCAATGTCCTTACGATGTAGGTAGGTCCGCTGCTGGCATTTTGGTATGGCATAGCTTTCTTTTTAAAGTTTTCAAGAGGTTTTTCTTTTTTCAAGATGGGCTCCAGTAAAGGCCAGTGATACTGAAGAGGTAGATGCAAGGGATGCAAACTCAGCTCTGAGTATCTAGTGATAGGTATCACAATGGAAGTTGCTGGCTTTTGAGCATATGTGGTCCTAATTTGGATGACTAGCGGAAACCTGACTGCAGGTTGGGTGGTGAGCAGTTAAAAAATATTTCCATGATCTCTTTAAAAAGAATCCAGTCTGGGGAGCTTTTCAAATCTGATCAAAACCATGGTTCCTGAAGAACTTGAGTGCAGTATGGTGAATAAGAAAAACTGTTAAACAACAGCAAAGAAGACTTAGAGTGGCAACAGAGAAAGAATCTTTCTAGCAGTGGTACTAGGGAAACACTGAAATACATTGCCTGGGCAGGGTGTGGGCGCTTCTTTGCTAGGTCTTGAAGAACAGGATAGACAAGCATCTGTCAGGAATGACCTCTGCATACTGTCCTGCCTTGCGGCAAGGTATGGACTAGCCTCCTCCTGCTTTATTTTTAATGGTTCTGTACACACACACAGACTGTTTGAAGTTTGTCTTGGATCTTGCTTGGGATCTATGTAAGTTTATCTTGTCCTTTTTTTCTGAAGGTTCCTGCTTCCCTGAGGGATTAGCAGTGCATCCTACAATTTTGTCCCCAGCTGAATATCTGGATAAGAATCAAACCTCTTCTCTAAGCAGCAACTGCTCACTGTCAGCAGTGTCACCAGTTTTTTATGGCTGCTGTTTGAACAGCTCTACCAGTGGCTGTTGCAGGGAAAAACAAACATGCTGCCTATCTTTAAAAAAGGGACAGTAGAGAACATGGGGAGTTAATGCTCAGTCAACCTAAATTTGATACTCAGAAAGATATTTGACCAAGCTGTTAAACAATCAGTGTGAAAGTACCTAGGGGATAACAAGGGACAAGCTGGAACAAATGCAAATTTTTCTTGAGTAACTTACATCAGACTTCTTTGGGTTGGTTTGTGGTTTTTTTTTTCAATAGAGTAGCTGGTCTAGCTGATAGTGGGGGGGCAGTAGATCTTGATGTTCTTTACATATGTGGCATTATAATAGCATTGAGTTCTCATAATTACGGTAGAAAAACATAGACCGGATTGAATTGCTACAGTTGGGTGCAAGGTCTGGATGCACATGCACTGTGGACCAGAGGCTGCACTGTGGCTGGACTTATCGCATGTGTGAAAAGCACATACACTGTGCAGGTGGTTGTAAATGGGGCAGAAAATACAAACACAGTTGCCTGCTGCTAAATCTGCCACCAGATAATTTCACAACAGGGTAAAAAAAAAGCAAAAATATTTATCAGTATTTTTCTGTCAAATTGGATGGACATAACAGAATCACAGACTGGTCAGGGTTGGAAGGGACCTCTGGAGATCATCTAGTCCAACACCCCTGCCACAGCAGGGACATCTACAGCAGTGGCACAGGACGGCATCCAGGAGGGTTTTGAATGTCTCCAGTGTGGGAGACTCCCCCACCTCTCTGGGCAGCCTGGGCCAGTGCTCTGCCACCCTCAAAGTGAAGAAGTTCTTCCTCATGTTTAGATGGAACTTCCTATGCTCAAGTTTGTGCCCGTTACCTCTTGTTCTGTCACTGGGCACCACGAAAAAAGACTGTTTCCATCTACCTGGCACCCTCCCTTTAAGTATTTATAAGCATTGATAAGATCCCCCCCTCAGTCTTCTTTTCTCCACACTAAAAAGACCCAATTCCCTCAGCCTTTCCTCATAAGAAAGGTGCTCCAATCCCCTAATCATCTCTGTAGCCCTTTGCTGGACCCTCTCCAGCAGTTCCCTGTCCTTGAACTGGGGAGCCCAGAACTGGACACAGTACTCCAGATGTGGCCTCACCAGGGCAGAGCAGAGGGGGAGGATGACCTCCCTCGACCTGCTGGCCATGCTCTTCTTGATGCACTCGAGGATGCCATTGGCCTTCTTGGCCACCAGGGCACATTGCTGGGTCATGGTCATCCTGTACATAACATGTACAGTGTTACAAGGGTCTGTCTTGTGGTCGGTACTATTCAATTTCCCCATTAATGGCTTGGCTGATAGAATAGAGTGTACACATATTAATTGTGAGAGGGGCGGCTAGCACTTCGGAGGGGGGGAGCAGAATACAAAATGGTTTTGATAAACTGTAGAAATGCGGTGAAATCAATATGATGACATTCAGTAAAGACAAGTGCAAAGTATTACACTGCAGAAGGAAACATCAAATGCACACATAGAAAGATGATGTGAACTGACTAGATGCAACTACTGCAACATCATGCTGATAAAGTGGACTGCAGTCTAAATATGAGTCTATGGTGTGAGATGTTCAAAACAGGCAAGTGTTGGATGTAAGTCACAGAAGGTAGCTATTCTGTTTTTTTGGCATTGGTGAGGCTTCAGCTTGAAAACTGGGTCCAGTTTTGGGCACACAGTGTTTTGAGAAGGGAACAGAAACATCAAAATGCTAAGAGAAAACTTGACCTGTATTCAGTGTGAAGTGGACAGAGATTGTTTAGTCTGGAAAATAAATATATGAAGGGAGGAATAATAGCAGTCCTCAAATATGTGAAAGGTTATCGTAAAGAGGACAGCGATAAGTTTTTTCTACACATCTGCCCAAGGTTTACTTCAGCACGGCAGATGTAGGTTCATTGTCAGCTGTGAAAACAGCTGTAACATGATCTGTAAGGAACCTCCAAAGTGCCAGTAGTAGGATATTTATCTGAATGGATTAAACAGTTGTGCAACACGCATGGGCTTGGTATACATCAGCCTGCCTCAGATCTGAGTGAAGTAGGTTACCAGTTGAGGTCCCTCCAAGCCATGTCTTCCTAGGAGTGAGCGGGTGACAACTGCTGTACAGGAGCTGACTAACCCCTAAGTGATGGACTGAGGATCTAAGCATCCTGAAACAGATCAAATAGTTTGTCGAGGTCTCTCCCAGCCCTCAGCTTCTGGGATTATACACTCTATGGATGTCTCTGAGTACTGTGCTAAATGTAAAGCAACATTTGCTATCTGGCAGTGGACTTCATTACGGTCAAGCCTGAACTTGCCTTTAAGACAGCTGTTCTGCTAGAACATGCATCAATATGCATCTTGCAACCCCCGCTCACTTTGCATTTTGGGTTACAAATTCTGTCATGCTGAAACAAAGAGGTTTCTCCTCTTTCCCTAGATCCTATGCATACAAACCAGCAATTTCCATAACAGACAATCATCCAATCTGTTATCTTGGCAGACACCAATGCCTTTCTACTTTGGAAGAAGGAAATCTATCCCATAATACACCTGTGCAATATATGGCGATGGTGATTTCGTTGCTAACCCCCGCAGCTATCAGTTTATGCCCTCAAGCATGGGATTTGATTATCCTTGTCATTATCTTAGCTACAAATGTTATTAGCAGCCATAAAATTGTCCATTAAAGTGAGAGGAATTACTTGCCTGCACCAAGGGGAGAACAGATAATTTACTACACAGATTTTAAGCCCAAATGCACTTTTTTTTTTCCGGAAGAGCCCTCTAAGCCTTTGTACAGCCTCCATTTTTGTATTTCAAAACCTCCTTCCCCCTCCATGGGCTTCAAGTCTGGGTCTTTATACCATGACAGTGAGATAGATACATGCCATTCTTCAAATGACCTCGAGATCACATCCATATAGTTTTTCATGTTCCATAGCCTGGATGAATTCTTCCTTACCTCTGGAAGTGCAGATGCCCAAACTTTGCTTGGGTTCCATAATTTCTAGACTGCAGTGTTGGTCTGGGCTTTATTTACATACAAAAAATTCTGGATACCTTTGGCTGACTTGGCACCCATGGACTGACAGTACATCACTGATTGAGTGTAGGATCAGTTGATCTGCTCCTGGCAGGGTCATTTTTACAGGTTTACTCGATACTGCAATACTAGGTTTTTATGAGAGGAGGAGATGATGTATCACAGGGGCCAAGAAAAGATGCTGTGTCTGAGTGGGTGAGATCCAGGGTAGTGTCTGAAAAATTTCTTTGTCTTCACTGGGGCTGGCTGATTCATTCCCTTCCCACCACCCTGTTAATTCCTGTTCATATATCAGTTCACCGTAAAGCTGCTTTTTTATTCCCATGTGGTACTGCGTTCCCTCCCTCTTCCATCAACAGGGAGTGGGAGAGACCACCTACATCTTTCCCAACAGACAAAAATGGTGCATCCTGACAGACTGGGACAGATCCTGATCGCAACTGCTCTCTGTAAATCCTGTGGAACTTGGTTGTTTTGGTGTATTTGTTGGCTTTAAACTGAGAGCAATGCGTGCAGAATCTGGTCTGGAGAGCTTGTATTTTGAAGGAAGCATCCCCTCCTACTCACCCAACAAATTTACACACATACAGTGTAGCATCAATATTAGCTCTTGTAGCAAATGGAAAATGTGGCAGTGGCCCGAAAGGAACAGAAAATGTTCTCAAACAGGGCTTAAAAAAGTAAATAAACATCATATAACCAACAAAATCAATACAGTTCCATATTAGCTATTACAGATATCCCTGTCTTTGTCTCCATCATACTGTGCACATTTCAGTGCTGTGGAAAATGTATAACCCAGGGGACCTCATTTCAGAACTTGGAGATGGTATATTAAATGCAGGGTCTGGGACAGAAGGCCTGACAGAGATTGATGTTAAATAACAGAGGAGGTTTTCCCTTTCGATCCCCAAAAGAGCATTAACTGAACCAAAGAAGTGTAAATATCTATCCAAAACAGATATATATTCATGGGTGTTACAACGTTATTAGAAACAACTCCTCAAAAGCTCTTTTTTCCTGAGTCATCTCCACTGACTTAAAAAATGACTTTGCAAGAATAAGCGTTAGGTTCAGGACGTCCAAGAGGGGACAGCCTTTCAGCTCTCTGCATTCTAAAAGCTTTATATTCCTCAGCTGCTCTTCTGCTTGGAGGGAATCCTAGACGGAGGAATGTCCTTATGCTTTCCAGTCTACACCTCATGGCCTTCTTTCTTTACTCTTCACATCTTCCAACACAATCAGTAATACTCAAGCTACTCTTTCAGGCTTCTCTATTGAATTTGTTCAAGCCAAGCTACTCTTGGCTGCTGAAGGCATTCCCTCTTCTCCTGTTCCTTCGAGAACTTGATGTCCCAATAGGGACATCCAGGAAGCAAGAGCAAGACTGTGGACTAAGTAGGTGGTTGATGATCTTCCTAACCAGAAGACCGTGCCATCAACTGTCTCAGTGGAAGTTGTGTTAGATTTAAAAGGAGAAAATGCTCCTGTGACCCAGGGCCATTCTTCGATTGCTTGCCTAATACACTTAATATTGGGGGAACATGCTGTGTCTTTTGAATGGTGGCTTTTTCTTCCATTCACAGTGCAGAGCTCTTTGCCAAGGAGAGGCTGGCAAGTTTTCCTGCACAGCACATTGGTAGAGACTTTGAAGAAGAGGAAGAAGCTGGAAACGTCTATTAGGTTAAAATGGACCATTGCTTGGAATCCTTCATTCAGGTGATTTCCTGAAACAGAAATTTCTGGTTTTGGTGGTCTTCAGTCTCCTGGTGTTTTAGTTCTGTGTATCAGAAAAGGTGTGCAGGCTCACTGAGGCTGCTGAAGAGCCACAGGAGCTGTGCTTCACTGTGTTTTCTTTTCTGTTAGAATGTTAGTATTGCCTGAAATGTAGATTGAAAGATAGATAGACAGATAATTTATTTTCTTTTGTATGTAACCTTTTAATGTGACATCCTCGAACTCTTTTACAAGTGTCCGTAGGCCCCCTGGGAGGTCCACAGCCTTTCATCTTGAAGGAGAGACAGAAGGCTTTTGTCTCTCCTCTGGCTTTTCCTTCACCTCCCAACTGCAGTGCTTGATGTCGATCTTGCTGCTTAGAGTGCCTGCAGCGTGTGTGAGATCTGGGGGCTTGGGTTTCTTGTCTCTTTAATGGCATTCTGTGAGCTTGTGTTCAGAGAGAGACAGAAAGATCAATGGCTGTGCAAGTGCACTGCACTTGATTTTGCTTACACCAATATGAATCGATTGACTTCACTGAGTTATGAGGGATTTACAGCTGGGGGAGAGCAGATTCTGACCTAATGGCTCCAAAAGAGGCTTTTCTTGGATGAGCAATGTAATTAGAGCACTGGAACAGACAGATTTTGTGACTCATCTGTGGGTCTACAGTCTTGTCTTTGCTTCTAGTAGGGTGTTCGCTAATGTCACCACACTTTCTTTTCACCCGTGGGCTGATCTAATGATGGACCAACCTTTGCTTGAACAGAGATCCCTATTCAGCTGTGAAGCATCCTCCAATCTTCATGTCACTGTACAAACTTTATTTACTGCAGAGCACCCTAGGAAGGGACCAGCAAGCTCAGGGCCAGACACTTAGGTAGCGGAAAATTTCCACTTTCTTCCTTTGTTGCTGCAAAGCACAGGGTTAAAAAAAGTAGAAGTAGTGAGGCAAGGAGAATGGATTGATGGCTGGGTCCACTTACTAATCCCAGATGTGTGTTTTAGCAAGGGGCAAAATGGTGGAACACGTGTGCCAACATCAACCTGCGGTGTATATCCAGCTGGAAAGCAGTACATGCATTTTGAGATCAGTAAAGCTCCTTTTCAGAGCTGGTTGGAGGTCTGAGGATGAAATATTTTTTGTCAGAAGGTACCAATTCATTAAGACTGTAAGGCATCACTTTGGGAAACTTTGTGGACAACGTTCCCCAAGTTTGGGGAAGAGAAGCTGATGGTCAGTGTCAGGCACTGAGCCCATGTTTGGAATGAGCAGAGGTGAGCATAGTCACAAGGCTCGGGCTTGTCTCCTCCAGGTGTCTGGAGGCTGTGCTGGGCACAAGGGCCTGATGGAGACTGGCAGCACTCAGGAGGTGGAGGTGGTGCAGCTTTGGCTGCTGGTTCTCCTTTGGTTGCAGTGCGACAGGAATTGGAGCTGGAGGCCAGCTGTTGCAGTGTGGCTGGTGCCCATGGCCATGACAATAACAGTAGCAGGGTTGTGTCAGGGCTGAGTAGGCAGAAGCCCCTACCCTGCTGCATACATAGTCCCAACTCTTTCTCACCCATCTCTCATTTCAGCTGAGCTTAAGTTGTGAGACCTCTTCAGTACCAGGGCTGTTGCAGTGTCAGGCAGCAGTGGCCTTGCTTTGGTCCACCAAAGTAACAAGGAGCCAGGAGTTTCAAGGAAGGGTAGGGAGGCAGTGATGCAGTGGACTTGAGTTCAGCATGGGGTGGGAGAGGTGAGGCAGAGACACCACATCTGGCATCATTGAGGGTTCCTCCAAAAAGATTGGGAGCCATTGATATGGGGAACCCAATGGAGGTGCCTACCTTATGTGTAGCCCTATCCTTTGTGCCTGTGTGCTATCGTCTGAAGCCTTCAAGATGCCAGTGTGCATCTGCTCCAAAATCACAACCTGCTGCAGCTATACCTCTGCTAGATTTAGCCTTCCTAAGTGGGTTGCTGCTAGTGTGGTACTTGGCACAGATTACAAGACCCACCTGGGAAGAAGGTGAATTGCTATGTGCTGAATTGTGTGCCTCACCACTTGGCAGTGACAACAGCACAGCTATATCTGCGGTTGGATTTGATGTTGGTTTTCTTCTGATTTGCCACTCACTGAAACTTAGAGCCAGTCATGATGATTGGTCCTGTCCTTGGATTTGAGCCCTGATGCACCAGGCTCTGTACCAGCATGAAATTCAGGGTAATTTCAAAAAAGTGTCTAGAAGACCACAGAACTAAAGCTCCATTTTCAAAAGTAGCTTTTGCACTTAGGAGGCTAGTTTCTAAGCCAAGTAAGCTTGTACCTGCCAAATATGGGTTTAGAAAACAGGTTGGTTGGGGTGTGAAGTCATTGAAGAACATGTGAAAAATATGCCTTTCAGGACAGTTTGAAAAAAAGGGGTACAGGTGCCTGATAACTCTGAGCCCTCTGGGAATCCACCTCTTTAGCTACCTGACACACAAACTTCCCTTGGAAGATTTTCCTCTCCTGTTACTCCTGAAGGAGTAAGTCACCATGTGCAGTATTAATGAAAGCTGCAGTGGGTGCTCGTCTGCTTGTACATAGAAGTTAAAACTGCTCTTTTTGCATGCTGACTCTTGAGGTACCAACTCCTGTTGATATTACAAAATCACAGAATGGTTAGGGTTTGAAGGGACCTCTGGAGATCATCTAGTCCAACCACCAAGGAGCTATTCACTGGAGCTTGATGAATACCTGTAAAACACAGGACTAAGTCACTGCCTTGGAGAATTTTCTGTTGCTTTGAACAAGACACAAATGAGTGCAACAAGTAATAGGATGGAAGGAGAAGAAATAATGAAAATAATAACAGTTATGTTCTGCTAATTGCTGTCAGTTGCCACCATCACTGACTAGCTGAAGAATTTATCCCAAGAAAGATACCGGACTTGTGGGTTAGTTCAAGGACATCTTTTGTGTCCAAGATGCTGGGAGGAACAATGCCTGGAGACATTTTTTGAATGAGCCAAAAAATGCTAGTCACAGCTGGCACAAATGGCATTGCAGATGGGGAAGTGGGTGAGGAGAAACGAGAGCTGGGAAAGATGGAGCAGGGCTGTGTGGTCATGAAAAGCTTGAATATGGGGGAAAAAGAGAAGTCAATAGAGAGGGAAGGGCGAAGTTCTTGAGGTATTGTGCTGCTCAGAATAGAAGTGTTGACCTTGGTTTCCTTTGATGTTTTTTTCAAGATTGGTGAGGATATCCCACCTGAATGGGATCGCCTGCAGGTATAGAGTAACACAGCTTATGTGAGTGTGGTTTAGAACAGTTATGACTTGGTTGACCTACACTGGGATGCCGCTGCTAACTGGACTTGGCTGAGAGCTTTCTTTATGCCTTGCATGGTTGTGGGGATCTGGATGCGGGATGCACTGTCCTTTCTGAAAGAGCCTGAAGATACATAATTTATTTTTTAAGCCTCCAGAGATAAGCACTGCTGTACGTTTCCAGGCTATTTGCACTGCCCAGCTACCTGTAATATGGTCTAATACAACATATGAGGTTCACACAGCTCACAAAGCTGCAACGTAGGCAGGGTTGAAGCGTCCCAGCACAGTGTTGCCTAAACCTACAGGTTTTGTGTGCTCTCTACACTGGGTTTAGCATCCTAGCATCAGCCTCATTAGTAGCACAGCTCTAATGGTGACCAACACTTTTCAGCAAACTTTGGGGTTAAAAGACTGGTGGGAGAGCTGTAAAACTCTCC
The DNA here is from genome assembly GCA_017639485.1 of Pluvialis apricaria. Taxonomy (NCBI): domain Eukaryota; kingdom Metazoa; phylum Chordata; class Aves; order Charadriiformes; family Charadriidae; genus Pluvialis; species Pluvialis apricaria. The sequence goes on along the minus strand of CM030008.1, from coordinate 165,125,423 downwards.
CCACTCTTCTGACCTGTGGAGGTATTTGGCTGTGGCTGTGGGAACAGTCATACCTCAGCAGGATTACACAATGTCCAAGTAGAAAAGCTAGACCTATGGAATCGAAGCCAGGTCGTCGATCAAAAATCTGCAATCCTAGTTTTCCAAGCCCAGATACCTCTTAAGGTTCAGCTGGATTTGTGGATACCTTCCAGCTTCGGGTGTCTTGAAACAGACCTCTAAGGAGGGAAGCCTCTCTTGCAAATGTGTGGCAGATATGCTGAGGCTTCTGTTTCCAGTCTGAGGGCAGGGCCACTTCAGTCTTCCTGGAGCCGTTCTCTTGGTTAAACCATGCTCAGGGAGTACTAAATATTGTCGTTATTACTTGTGTGACTGCACAGAGCAAAATTACCTTGGGGAAGAAGGAACCGGCCAAAACCACTCTCCTGGCTGTGTTGCCCCGAAGAAGAATTTTGATTGTGATCAGCGCAACTCCAGGCTGCCGTGATGCTCAGCTGCCGTCATTGTAATGCTGAGGCAGACGTGCCGCTTCCTCTCTGGATTGAGTATTTTGAGCACGTTTCAGTAGTGCTCTGAGTTAACATTTTTTTTCTCTTCCTTTACAGTGCCAGTCATTGCCTTTTCTTCATTTTAGTGATTAATTGCTCTAAATACTCCTGCTCCTGGACTGCAGGAGTACAATTTCTGAGCTGTATTTCATTTGAACTTGCTATGCAAGTACAAGCGAACTTGGGGGAGTGCACACACCCACGTATTGCTAGGTAGAGATGGTTGCCAAAAGGACACCAAGTAAAAGAACAGTTAGTTCTTAAACAAGGGTATAATCTAATAAGCCAGAAAAGAGAAAATTACATACTGGAATCTTCAGTGCCTTCCCCCTCCCCCCAGTTTCAAAATTTACAGCTAGTACAACCCCTGACTAGAGCAGTGATTTAAATATATATAGGCATCTGTGCTTCTAAGAAAAGGAAGTGTGTCTGTTTGGGGAGCTGTGTGGAATGAGTTGGTGGATCTCAGTCCAACTTCTGGCAGCCAGGTTTTCACATCACTCAAAGCCACCCCCTCACCCAGCCCCCTTCCAAGTCTTGTGCCAAGCTCTTCATCTCGTCCTCGTATGATGCCACCTGCCTTAGCGCCTTCTGTAGAGATGGAGAGTTTCTCATTTTTGGTTGTGGTCCTTCTGGGCTGGTGCTGAGATGTGCTGGAGGCCTGTCAGCCCTGCACGTGGAGGGTAGGGTTGGCTGTCTTCTAGCTCTCTCCCCCCATGGGGCCGATCCTTTACACATCGCTCCCTGCCATCCCCATGTGTTAGACACTTTCAGCCCTCCCCATGACTGGTTTTGCCTGGCACATGGCATCATCTTTTCAGCACGCTGAAAAGAGGCCAACTGGAAGCCACGGTGCTCTGTTGTGTTATGACCATGGCATGTCCCCCTTCCTAGGGTGGACATGCTGATATGCACCTCTCCTGGGTCCAGTCTACCATCCGGAGCATGGATGTTGTCTAAGGTGTGGTAGGACAACACTTCGTCACCTTTTCTATACCGTATGTTTGTTTTGTTACAAGCAAAAAGCTTCAGGACTTGCAACAAATTTAGCAGCTCAGAAATAGAAGGTTATTTTGTGCTACCTGGAGGTTACAATTTCCTCCCCAGCTCCTAGGTGGGAAATCCATGGCTTGCTGCTCCCCTCCTTCATCTGTTCTTAGGATGTCCATTGCCAGGACCCTCAATCTGGTCTTGTTTATGTGCCGCCTTCCAAACCTGACTGTGCGCGTTATTTCTTACAAAGCTGTCGCTATGCCTGGGTGTATTTAGCTGTTTAACAATCCTCCTGTGCCCCTTGAAAAGCACAACAGCCCTTTCTGTTTGAAAGCCACACTCTGCAGGCTGAGTGCTTTTACCTTGACTCAAAAACTTAAAAGAAAATGTTAATTGCTTTAGTGGTGTTATTGTTGAAAAAGGCCAGGCAGATGAGCTGGGAAAGATGAGTCCTGGTGCTGATAAGGGAGAGAGCAATCTGTGTGAGTCTGTGAAAAGTCAGTAGTGCCCAGGGCAAATTCAAAAGTGGAATGGAAATATCTCGGTGATTTGCTTTCCTCGCTGCTTTTGTCTGGAGATGGCAGGGCTGACTGGCATCTCAGGGCTGCGTTCACTTCTGCACTGCTTTGTCACAGGCTCTGGGCTCCTTCGGTGTGCTGCCTGCGCTGCTTTTCTCTGTTATGGCAAGTGGCCAGCTGCAGTGGAAATGCAAAGGGGAGAGGGAGAAGAGTCTCTTTAGGGAATGCATCAGTTACAGGAGTCATGAAGGACATGGGAAAGGTGCGTGCTTGCACTTCTAGTTGCAGAGATGCTGTGGATGGAACAGTACAATCAAATTCAATATTCATTTGGACCTGGGGGATTGAATAGGTCAGGAAAAGGTAACACAGCTCTCTGGGAGCCCAGGTTCAGAACCAGGGCAGATGACCCCAGAAACGCAAGGATGGCCCGGTAAGTTCCCTTTCCCAGCTCTCATCTGCCATACGGCCAAATCAACATGGCCTTGTAGTTGCTGGTGGTGGGAAATTTAGACAATGTGTCTTCATATCTTGGACTTGCTCTCTTTGGTGCTCAGGTGACCTAACCTATACTGTTCTGATGCCTCTGCTGTTTTATTCTTTCCCTTTAATTTCTGAGCTTTTCCAGTTACAACAGTTGCAGTTTTGCATGTGTGCAGAAACACCCCTTTCTTATCATTGCAACACCTAACACATATTTAGGCATCCTGAGGATCATAAATAGAGGTTACTTGAAGCAAGAGACGGTAGGGAATGAGCACTTTCTACCCATGCTGTTAAAAATGAGCCATTCTATAGAAAAGGATCCAGCAAGAGAGAGTACAAGGGAGGGAGCATGTGATGCTGTAGCATGGTGATCAGATGAAGAGGAAGTCTTTAAATCTGTTTTTGTCTGCACTGATTCTGGATTTTTTATTTCATTAAATACTTTAACAGTCATAACAATCACATCTCCCAAGCCCCTGAGACAAGGTTTTGAATTTTACTCTATGAACTGGACGCATAAAACGTGAGCATTGCTACACCTCGGTTCTGGGTGCTCAAGTATCTTACTGCTTCTAGCTTTTAATCTGACTGTGCCTCAGTTTCCTACAAATGAAATAGGTATGGCAGTGCCTCCCTCTTCCCCTACATGTGCAGTCTACACTGAGGAAGAATCCTTCCCTTGTCTCTTACTGTGTCTGTGCAGTACATAATATGTAGGTGCTTGGCTGAGTTTTTAAAAGCCCAGCTCAAATCAAGCGAAGTAATGTGCTATTTCAATTTCTGTATGCACCTGTTATCGCTCTCCAAATTCCTGGATTATTTTTTTTTTCTTTTACAAATTCATGCTCATTCTCCCCAAAGAGGTTTTAATGGCCAGAGAGAATTAAGGTAGACAGCCTGTAAAAATCCTGACACTTAAGAAAAAGCAGCAACCTAAATTATCATCTTAAGTTATCGTTGTACTGTGTTACCGCTTACCCTACAAAGGGCTGTGAGTTGTGAGGAAGCAGCTGGCTTGTAATAGTGGAGCTGATTGGTATCAGGTAGAATCAGAAATGCCCCGTTCCATGCTATGTTGTAAGGGTGGTCTGCTGCACGAGAGCATGGTGGGAGCTCTCCTATATCAGAGAAATGCCTACTGTCTTATGCAGTCACAAACTAACTATAAATGGCATTTATTTAACAGTATCTCCAACTCATACTACAGAATGCTCACAAAGATAGCCTATAGTCAGTTAATCTTAGTGCTGGCTGGTGGGTCAAGAATAAAACAGCATAAAAAGCATCCTACTAGACAAATGGGAAAGGAGAGAATCTGTAGTTTGCAGAGTCAGAAATAAATTGGCCCGGGCCAGTCTTGGAAAAAAGGTAGCCTTATGCTCTGCAGACTTCCAGGCAGCCAAATCATCCTCTACTTGTCTTTTCTTGCTCTATCTTTCACTGATAGACTCACTCCCTTTGCATTAATCTTTTTTTTCTTACCATATCTCAAGCTATGCCCACCCCCCATTTACTCTCTTTTTGATCCGTAGCCCATGTTATGTCTACTTCATGGAATTTCTACCCAGGATCTGACGCTGAAGTGTTATACAGCAGGCAACTGTTATCTGTCAGAACCGTTGCTCGTAGGTGAACAGTGATGGCTAAAATTAAAAAAGTACCAATTAATGCTTGTTTGAACTATTCAATAGCCTACGAAACTGGGTGCTAGCCTGAGACATTCATAACATTCTCAGAAAGACCTGGGCTTCAGGCTTCACAGGCAACTGAGATTATTTAATCCTAGCATAAGATAAGATTTTTCGTGCCCTGTGAAGTTTTATTCGTGAGTAAAGGGAGACCATGGCAGCGTGATAAAAGCCGTGTGGCAGAATGTGGCTGCCTGGGGTTAACACCACAGTTATGATGGTGGTTGCATGGGTTTCCACTTGGTTTTCAAATCGGTTTGTTTTTCTGGGATGGTCCTTCTTTGCACGTGTCATTGCTCCAAAGAGAGCAGGCATTCAAGAGGTGGATGGACTAGTCTGGTAGTAGAGATAGCAACTTGGGTGAGATTCATGTTATCGCTCTGGTAACGGCTTAGTAAGATCCATAGAGAAGAAAAGGTCCAAGGAAGAGAGAAGGAAATAGTGTTATTGGAAACTTGATGGTGGGATGCCAGGATTCAAGTCCTTCATGAACGGAGCTGTGTCACTCACTCTAATGACAATGCTTTTCAGTCTGAAATTCCATCCGGCTCTTAAGAATAATGCTGTATGCCAGAAGTGGTATGTTCCCAAGCAGGGGGGCAAGGGCTGAATTGACACTTTTAGTAAAAAATATGAGAAAAGTACTGTACATTCTGTATCTGTCCTCACTCCTGCAAGGGAATCCACCTGGGTGTCCCATATGCCTCTCAGTAGAAGCAGCAGCCCTCTCTCCAGCGCTGAAGTTGAGCACAATCCCAGTGCAATCAGTTCTGTTCCTAGAGTGGGGGCTCCCTAATATGTCCCTGCAAATGCAATAGGAACTTCAGCAGTGCACCCAGAGATCTGCATCCTCAGTAAAATCTAAGCAGGCAGAAAGGAAGAGAGAAGAATGAATGTCCTGTTCAGCTCAAGTGACAGGGACAGGTCTGTCCTCACAAATTCACTTAGCTTTTAGGTGTGTGTTGTAGGCAGGAGAGTGCCCACACTCCATAAAAGTTGTTACTGCTGGGCAGCCCCAGAGGGTACTCTAAATATGCATCACATAGGGCTGGTTGAGGAAGTTTGCTTTTTTGGCCCCTTGTGAGCCAGGTAACTGTGAAAGGAGCCTCAGAAAATGGTAAGGTATTTTAAAAGCTGTGGGTGCAGTCACAGGGATCCTGGACACTGGGGAAGGTAGCTGGCAAGAGGGACCTGTCGGGCGGACGAGGGCTCCCCGAGAACATGCTCTGGGCTGTCGAAGTAAGAACTAGAACTTCATTACAAAAAACTTCAGGGAGCCCAGTATCGTGCTTCAGCCAATTCGAAGTCATCTAATACATTTTCCAATATCCTGTGAGCAGGAATAATGTAACTGTAGTGCTTTTTCTTTTATCCCTGACATTCATCACAAAGACGAAAGCAATGATGTTGTGACTCAGCCAACCTGAACGAGCCTGACAGTTCGTCTCTCTGATGGGTTGGGACTGGGTTATGATACAGAGTCATTTACTCTTAGTTGGCTTTCAAGCAGTAAGGACTTCAGAAATGTCCCTGGTGAGGTAGGGATGAGGGCACTTAGCAAAAGCCAGTTCATATCTAACTGACAAAAAAAACGCTGTAAGAAGCTCCTTATTCCTGCTAGAAACGTAACATCGACACAAAGAAGACGGAGTTGGAAAAATGCCTCATTCCAAAGTGTGTTTATCCATGCTAAAGTGCTTCTATAAAAGGCATCTTGGGACTCCATGTTTATTCCCCCTCAATGACTTCTAGACTGGATTTGCTTGATTTTCAAGTCAACAGTGGGTTGTGTTTTTTTTTTCCTACTGCCAACCGCATAAACTCAGCTGCGTTCTGGAAATCAAACAGTGCTTTCTTCCTCATGACTGTTGCCTCCAGTAATATCCTGCAATCAGCACACGGGAAACAGCTTTATTGGCGATACGTGAGCCAGTTTAGATACCAGTTCATTCCCCACTGCAGTGACCCTATCAGTAAAAACAGGTCCCTCTAGACAAAATCGGAAGACCTGATCTTCGGACATGCCACCTTGAGAAAGAAGGGGATGCTTTTTACTTCGACATGGTGGTAACTGCGGACTTCTACCTTTTTTTTCCCTAGTTCCCACACTCATTTTTAAAGCTCACTGTGGTGAAAAGCTGATGCTTCTGTGCCTGTTTTGTGGTGGAGAAGAAGAAAAACACATGTATGTACATATTTTCCCTCTTTTTGGAGTGTCATGTGGATTCCCCACTGGTGCATTACAGAATCTGTAGGTTGGGATATGCGGTGTCCTGAAGGTAGCAGCTTGGGGAGTGATTTCCGAAGGGGAGCATGCAAAGGTGGCATTAGATTTCCATTTGTATCTTTGAGATTTTGGGTGGATGTCTGGGCCAGTTTGGGTCTTCAACAGTGTTATGGGGAGGGGAAGAAGGAGAATGATTTCTGTGAGTTGTTTCTGATGCAGCTCTAAATCCATTTTGTGCTTGTGAGGGCTCTTGCTTGTGATCTCACTCCCAATTTTGGTTCAAGAGAGCTCCTTACGTAGAACCATAGAATGGCTTACGTTGGAAGGGATTTCTGTTGGTCATCAGTCCAAGCCTCTCTTCATGGCAGACCCAGTCCTGAGTTAGGTCAGAGCCACGTCCAGTTGTGTTTTGGTCATCTCCAAGGCAGATTTTTAACGAACTAGAGATTGCACAGCTTCTCTGCCGCTGCTCTGGCATATGCTATCCTACTTGACTTTTATCCTAATACTGAACTTGAGTTTCTCTCTCTGCAATTGGTGACCATTGCCTCCCATTTTGTGGTGCACCTCTGGGTATATGGTTCTCTCTTCTCTTGACCTGCCACTGATGCTCCTACTAATGCCACCAGGTGTCGTTGGCCCTCAATGCTGCAAGGGCACACCCCTGACTCCTCTTCAACTTCTTGTCCGCTGGCACCCCCAGATGTTTTTCCTCAAAGCTGCTCCGTCACCAGTCCTGATGATTTTCAGGGCCCTCATGACTGTTTCCAGCACTTGTACTTCCAGAGAATCATAGGGGCAAGAGCAAGGGACCAGGAATCCATCTAGGTGAATATTAGAAAAAAGGAATGGAAAACCATCGGCAAGGGATCTGTCACCGAGGAGCAGAGCAGAGCTGCTTCCTTTTGTAGCTGGAGTGATGTTTTTTTCCTCCCTTAGTGTAGAGCTGCTGAAAAATTGCACAGTATCAGTTGTAAGAGCAGCGTTACAATTTGCAAACATGCTATGTTAAGCAGTTAGTGTGAGGCTGTGCGCCGGAGCCTGCAGGTTCCTCCACTGATTTCAGCTGAATCCTGGTAGATGTCAGACAGTTCTGAGAGACTACGTCCACATTAAATAAAATCTTTGCTTTTTCTGGGAAAGATTGCTTTCCTCAAGGGTCTGTTCCCCTGATGTACAGGCCCAGCATTTGGAACGAGCTCCTAATTTTCAGCCTGCATTTTGTGTTTCATAAATTCCTTGCTAGTTTTTCTGCCTAAAGAAAAGTGTTTGCATCCTTCCAGTACTTCCAGGCTGTTACAAAGCCCTCACCATAGGTTATATTTAGTCCAACTATATATTTATTTGACTGTTTTAATGTCCCCTTGTTAGTTAGTTCTTTCCAACATTGAAATAATTTCTTGTGCCTTTCTTTGGATTTCCTTATCTCGTACAATTAGCTTTCCTCCCTTTCTGGGCCAGGGAGTACTGTGGAGAAGCCATCACAGGACAGATTTTCTCCTCTTGCTTTTTCACCAGAACAGTCACGTCAATTATATTTCATCAGTGATTTTAGTTTTTAATTTTGCCTTCCCCGATGAAAGTGTGAATGCAAGAGTGGTGTAACTACGGCAGCAAGTACCACATTGAACTGGGGACTTCTGGAACTGAGTGCCACATCTATAACTTAGGCTGAAGTGGAGGAGCAACATGCTGGCCCTCAGAAACACGGCTTTTCCCAAGCTCAGCATACCTAATAACACCACGGACCATCACAGCTACAAGCCCAAAGTCAGACTGGCAAGGGGACAGGAGGGTCACAGATTCTCTTCCCCCATGGAATGAGGGGACACTTAACGTATATTCCCCGTAGACTTTTCTAAGCAAGAAGTGTTCAAGTGTTTCTCCGAGGGATACAAACAGCGTGCCCTGGTCCTCAAGTGATAATACTGATGGAGATAGCTGGGACGGGTGCTGAGTGGCCAAGGTAAAAGATGTTGAGATTAAGTAATTCAGAAGCCGTTCAAAATGGCTGAGGATCTGAGAGGTCCCACAGGAGCTGGTGGAAAAACGTACCACCAACCTCGGCATCACGGCAGTGCCTGGGGACACCTTGGCCAGGGATCAGGCCCTTGTGTCCCTGATCCCCTACTCAGGTACAAGTGGTGGCACCCCAAAGAGACGCAGTTGTTGAGAGCAATATTGAGGGGCCTGATATGGGTTTGCTCAGCCCCTGTCTTTCTATTTATTTCCAAGTTCGCTGCCGAAATGCTGTGAAATAGATACCTACGTTTCCAAACTGAATTTCCAGGGGAAGAGGATGCTTATTTCTCAAACGAGAGACAAAGGGGAAAGAAGGCTCTTCCCCCCTCCTCATTTCACAGCAGAGACAGGGAGATGAAGACAGCCCGGTGGGGGGGCCAACTGCGGTTCCCGAGCTCCCCCCAGAGGCACGCCAGCTCCCCGCCAGCCTCGGCAGGGTTTCAAAGCCTCTTTTTCTTATTTTTTTCCCCCTCTTTCCCCTTTATTTCTTTCCCAAAGAAAGCCGTGGGTAAGTAAAGCATTTCTGATCTTCAGCATAAACATGCCCTCCTCCCCCCATTTCCCTTCCCTGCGGGTCGATTTGGTTTGTGGAAGACGGTGTCCACTACTGTCTGCAATGAAAAAAAAACTGCAATCCCATGTTCACTCTGATCAGTCAGTCGTTAAGCCTGTTGCAGACACCGGGAGAAGAGAAAGGAAAAGAAAAGAAAGGAAAAGAAAGGAAAGGAAAAGAAAGGAAAGGAAAAGAAAAGAAAGGAAAAGAAAAGAAAGGAAAAGAAAGGAAAGGAAAAGAAAAGAAAGGAAAAGAAAAGAAAAGAAAAGAAAAGAAAAGAAAAGAAAAGAAAAGAAAAGAAAAGAAAAGAAAAGAAAAGAAAAGAAAAGAAAAGAAAAGAAAAGAAAAGAAAAGAGAGAAAAACGAACATAGAAAAGAAAATAGAAAAAAAGAAAAATAAAAAAAAAATAGAAAAGAAAAATCCACCAAATTTTATTTTAAACAGTTTTAACTGCTTTATTTTTAGCTTTAGCTTTTTAGGAGAGACTTCAGGTTAAAAGAGATTTGGTGATGGCTGCAAACGCTTCTCATTTAGGCTGTCTGTTTTAGTACAAGCCATCATTGGAGAGAGGGTATAGAAGGCAGGAGGGACGTTTGTGCATAGTCCTTTGAGGGATGTGGTTGTACTTGGGTTTTGCCTCATGTGGTGTTTGGATATCCTCATATTGGATGTTCCTATTGACTCCGGATTCCTGGCCAAACCAAACTCCCACTTTTTGGGAGCACAGTCTTATGTCTCTAGGTAACGCTTGTTTCTGGCTGAGTTGTTAGGAATTCTGCAGGTTTGAGGGATGTGCTTCATTAAGCTTGTGTTTTTCTTCTGATTTTGCTGGGGAATTTTGGATTGATTCCTCCTCCCATCCCACTCCTCTTCCTTTCTTTCCCAAAAGGGTGGGTTATGGCAGTAAAGAAAAATGAGTCGCAGAGAATAGCAATGTCAGTTAGACTGCAGTGTGGGGACTGTTTGGTCAACCTTGTGAGTGGGTGCTGTGGAGGTGAGGGATGATACGGGCATTAAACCGGTGTTTTGTAGGGGCTTTTCAAATTATGTGGGTTTCATGCAAGGGATGAGATTTCATGGGGTTTCAAGGGTTTCATGCATAGGGGGAGATGCTAGTGCTTTGTCAGTACTCGTCTCCCAAGCCTCTGTTACGGTGTTTGGCTAACATGATGGTGACATTTGAGTGGTCATATTAGCATCTCTGAGATGAAGGAGGAGAAGATGGGAATCTTTCCACTGTCAGCAAGGCCTTGGCCAAATCCTGGTGAGTCAGTGAACTGAAAGCAACGTGCAATTGGGGAGTTATGGGGATGCCAATTTAATTGCAGAGAGTTCCCATTTCAGGATGGTGGCTTTTTGACTATCCTTTCTCAGCTTCTATTTGTTTTGCTTGACACTCTGTAGACACAGTCTTTCCACTTTTAAAATTTATTATGTATTCAGCTGGGACATGCAGGGACTGATGGATTCCCTATTGGATTTCTTTTTGGCTCCTGGGCTAGATTTTTAAAATGGGTTATGTACTTACTAAGGATTATTTTCTGGTATTTCCTTCTTCATTTTATGCAGTCTGACTGTATCTGTCCTGCTTGAGCACAGGCTTGAAGTCATAGAATCATAGAATGGTTTGGGTTGGAAGGGACCTTGAAGATCATACAGTTCCAACCCCCCTGCCATGGGCAGTGACACCTCCCACCAGCCCAGGTTGCTCAAAGCCCCATCCAGCCTGGCCTTGAACACCTCCAGGGATGGGGCAGCCACAGCTTCTCTGGGCAACTTGGACCAGTGCCTCACCACCCTCAGAGTGAAAAATTTCTTCCTAATGTTTAATCTAAACCTGCCCTCTTCCAGTTTAAAGCCATTCCCCCTCATCCTATCACTACATGCCCTTGGAAAAAGTCCTTCCCCAGCTTTTCTGTAGCCGCTTTAGGTACTGAAGGGCCACAATAAGGTCTCCCTGGAGCCTTCTCTTCAGGCTGAACAACCCCAGCTCTCTCAGCCTGCCCTCATAGGAGAGGTGCTCCAGCCCTCGGATCATCTCTGTGGCCCTCCTCTGGTGTCACTCACCCAATGTGATTCAGGTCACTTAACTGCTTGTAATGGGCAGGGAGTAGTATTTGAGGTGGTTTCTTCTTGTCTGCTGTGGAGTTTCTTCACTTGATAGCAAACTTTTTTATTCCAGATTTGAGACAGAGTGGGAACCAATGTAATACTATTTGGGAAGTCTGAGCTTAAGCCCCGAGTAACCCTGTCAGTGAAAATCTCAGGATGCTTGCATGTTTCATGTTGCAAGAAGATATTTTGTGGTGGAGACTGCTCCATGCTGTGTGCGTCCCCCAAAATAAATCTTTAAGGTGCTGTGAGGAGGTTCTCCATCAACATGAGAGGCAAGAGTAGGTACATTTTTAGGCATTATGTTTTTCTAATCAATGGGATTTATATAGGAATTTTTTGCCCCTTTATGGCTTGGGTGCTAAAGACTGGAGCATGTTCTTCAGCAGCTACATTTGATTGATGTCAGTTCAGCTCCCCTGAAGAGCTGTGCCCTGGGGTCACTGCACCTACCAGGCAGCAGAATAATACCGGTGGACATCAGAGAGGCTTTGGCACCTGTTACAATAAAACGCCTACTGGAGCAGACCTGACCTGAAATTGGCCGGTCTGGCATTTCTTACCAACAAGACTGCCATGATGGTCAGTGGGGATGGGATTGGAGTGCCTTGCTTTTTCTTCTTTAAAGTATAACTTCAAAATTTTTGGTAAATGATAAAAAATTAACAAGCTTTCAGGCAGTGATGTGTAAACAAGAAATAAATAGCTGAAATAAATGGCTAAGTCCTCCGAATGCCATGAGTATAACACTGTGTTAGATTAAAAGGACAAAGATACCATGTAAAATCTTTTCAGTATTTGTAGATCTTGTTCATAATAAAATATTGCATTCAAAATGTGCTGTTTGTTAGCCAGTATCTAGTTAAATTTGACCTGTTTAGTGACTATGGAACACCTAGAAAATAAAAACCACTCTACCTCATTGAATGTGTCGGTAAGTAAATACAAATCATATTATGTTCTGGTTAATAGATGCCTAATAAAACAAGATAAACAAATGCTGCTTTTATACTTTTCATTAGAAGACTATAAAAAGCATAAAACATTGTGGAAAATATGCACTGCTTTTAACTCAAGGAGGTTTTAGTACCAGAAGTCATGAGAAAATGTACACCGAAGTACTTCTTCTAAGTATATAGTCAAAAATATGTTCAGGCTGACCAAAGAATTCCACAAGAATGATGCAGAATTAAATCTCTGTTGATATTTTGTTAAGGTAATTTTTTTTTTTTTTTACTTTCCAGACTGTAAGGTTTCGGTAATAGAAAGTAAAATTGAAGAACAGTGACATTCACATTCTGATGGAATTGACTCAAATAATCAATTCCCTTGTCTGAATCATTCAACTTTTCATCAACAGATTCATGTCTCTTCTTTTTTTTCCCTTGATTTGACTATTCAGAAGTGCCACTACTTTATCATAATCATAAGAGATCATTTTTAGTATCTTCAGCAAAATGATGTTTGGTGGGAAGGGGAAATGAAATAGTGAATCCTAGCGAAGACAAACAGAGGGGTTTTTGTGTGTTTTTCCAGCGAAGGTGCTGCTAAAATGTTAGGTGAAAATTATGAGATGTTTAAAATTGAAACAATACTTGCTGTTTGCTCTTTCAATTAGTGGTGTCAGTCAGTCATGAGTTAACTTCCACACCAAACCCTCAGTGTTTCGCATCTCTAAGGCCTCGTGGTTCTCCACTACCACAGTGACCTCTGAGCTCTCACAACTTTACAACAGAGGGAAGTCTGCCAACGAAAATCAGCATAACTCTTATTTAGTCCTCATTTGTTGTTCTTTCAGACTTCCCTCTGTTGTAGTATCTACTGAACATTTTCTATTGACAATTTTCCAGCAGGAGGGAGGGTGAGCTTGTATTTACGGTGGTCTTAGAAGGGGTTTAGGGTTCCTGCTACAGGCTGTGGGACTCAGTTCCAAGTGTGAGGAAGGAAGGATATACCCACCTCTAAGTGTGCTATGAACCAGTCACAAACATGGGATCAGTAGTCCTAGAAGTGCCTACACTGACATTATCGCTTGTAATGCAAATGTGAGATTTAGTCATTGCTACCTTATAGTCTGCATTTGTTGGCACCACCTATCTGCCTAGCTCAGGAAGCGTCCCAGGCCTTACAACTGCATCCCATTGAGTCCACTCTCAGGACTGTAGGACCAGCGAAGGGACCTGGGGGCAGCCAGAGCTGCTCTGTCCTCCAGGAAATCTGCCCCTGCCTATAACAAAAGCCTCTTGTACCTGCAGCAAAATTAAACTAATACTCAAAATCTGGAAGGAGAAGATTTCTCCTGGAAGCCACGTGAGGATTCAAAACTGCCAGAGTAGCCACACTGGTGATGTCCTGGCTTTATCTTTCTCTCTAGAAACATTTAGAGGGACAGACAAATCTCCCTGAGAGGACAGTCAATCTGGTTCAGTGGGTAGATTTAGGGTAGAGATCCTCTTAGTTTTGCTCCTTCTCTCCTTTGCTTTACTGGGTCATTCTGAGTGAGTGGCTTACATTTGCTGCCTCAGTTTCCTCTAGCTGCACCAGTACCTACCACTGCCTGTCTTCCTGAGTCCTGGCTGAGGATTATTTAGTTAATGTTGGTACAGTTCTGTGGGAGTGAAGAAATACCTCCAAAAGTGCTAATTGTTAACCCAAGTGATGAAAAACTGTTGCGCACAATAATTTGTTTGTTTTCTGGATGAATTGGCCAGTAGTGGCAAATTAACTAATGTTCAGAACAGTTCACTCCAAGGTCCTGCTTCTGGGTTTATTAGCCACTGAATTATTAGCCCGGCATATTGTTACGTGTTACACAGTGAAGCCATCAAATATGCATTGGCGAAGCCTCTGTTAGCAAGACAGGATGGGTGTAATGCTGTAAGTTGCAGCCAAGCCCAATTACCACGCGAGAACGCCTCTCCTGTTTGGTGGCTGCCAACCATTTCGATTGCATATTAATGGTGTTTATTCCATTCAAGTGGCTTTGCCATCCTGTCCCCAGCTCCTGTTTCTCTGGCGGTACTGCCCGGCTGTAAGCAGTGACAGGCATGGTAAGAGGTTGTTTTGGCTTCAAGGTGGGATTAATTGTCCTTTGAAGACAGGGCTGGGGTTGGGGGTTGACCATGATCAGCAGCACCAGTTGCTGCCCCCACCACCTCCATCACTTGCGTGGGGTAGGAGTAGCAAGCTTGTGCTGTAGCCACCTCCCCCAAAACTTTCCCTCCTACACCCCCACCTTTCCCCAGCTTTCAGTTCGGCGTTGGCTCTGAAGAGCTCCTGCTTGGCTTCTGAACAGAGAAACCCGCGCAGTCGGGCTTGTTGGTACCAGCTTTTTCAAGCCACTGTGAGATGACCCATATGATGGGACTTCCTCCACCTCAGCCCTCTGGCTGCTGGTACAAAAGAGGGATTAGGCCCACGTCTGATCCTCCCTGGTAATCTGAGGCCAGACACAGTCTTTTCTTTCAAGAACAGTTGCTGAAAAGATTTTAAGGATGTTGTCACAGCCACACTCACGGGCAAATGGAGCAGTTCGGCTGCTTCAGGCTGTGAAGATTTAATTGAGCTCTGAGGGAAGGCTGGAAGCTGAATTCAATCTTTTTCTGATAGCAAGGTCTGCTGTAAAGAAATTCTCCTGATGCTTGCCTTGCCCACGTGCTGGCTGTACCAACCCAGGACCAGCTCTGATCCAGTCCAGGACAGAGTTTGTGCTGTTTGCCCTGCTGGAGTTGCTTCCCACAAGAAAACAAACTATTTTATTCTCTGTTCAGCATACGAAAAAGACATTCAGAGCAACCAAACTGCCATTTTTTAATTGCCGTTACTCTGTAGCTAGAGATCGTGAGATGATTCTATGATTCGATGATTTGCAGGCTCTCAGTCGAAATGTTGTAGCAAGATTGTTCCTTATAATCGTGTAAGAAGAAACAGCATATGTGGGAGAGACGGCCCAGGAGAGAATAGTTTATCTGTTTTCCTTAGCAATATAAGGATGACACGTGTATTAATTTTGGAGCAGGCTGTAGAGTTTTGTCATAGGACCTCACAGGTTTTACCCCTGAATTTTACTCCTGAATAAATAAATACTCAAACTCCAGCATGTTTTGAGTGTCAGGCCAATTTTTAAGCCTCCTCACTGCCAAAAGTACCTGGTTGGTCCATCCCTGTAAGGATTAAGTTTGGAGATCCTAAGGGACTAATCTTACGCTGGTTACTTGGAATCAATTCCCCTGGATTTCTGCACAGTAAACACCTCTTAAAATGGCTTTTAAAAAATGCCTTCAGCCCCGTGTTGCTGTTGGTACGTTTCGCAGAGACATCCTCAGCAGCCACCAGTCCACTGCTGGAACGTGGGTTTGTGGGATCCTCTGGAGATGGACAAAGGCTTTACCCCTGAGCCTCAGAGACCCTGCGACATCTTTAGGGATGTGTCAAAAAGTGCTTCCATGGATGGGGATCGTTATGCAGAGTGTCAGAAGCTGGCTTGGGCTTGTCTGCGCTTTGTCTGTGCTGTGTGAACAGGAGGATTTTGGTTGTTCTGCAAAATAGTATGTTTTTGTTTAGGATCTGTTTGGTTTGGTTTTTTTTGTTTTTTTTTTTTTTTTTGTTTGTTTGTTTGTTGTTTTTTTTTTTTTTAATATGGCAAGAAATACCGAAAAACTCTTTTAAAAGACCCAAAACTCTCTCTTTTGAACACTTTGGCAAAACCAAGAGGGTCAGATGTCTGGGTAAGGATCAGCACTGCAGGATATTGGTGTGAATGAAACTTCTGGGAATTGTAAGGTACTGCTTTTTGTTACTTACTATGGAGAGATGTTTGCCGAGAAGATATTTTTGCAATCACACAATCTTTCCATGGATTTAACAGGAATTCAGAGAGGTATCCTGGTATCAGATCAGTTCATTAACATACCCCAAACTTCAAGTCTCATAAAGAGTTCATCTTCTTTTTTTTTTTTTTTTCAGCGATCCTCCCTTCTTGTAACATGTCTGAAAACGTTTTCGTTCAGATGTAACTGACCTGAGACCAACACTAAGGTGTCAGAAGTATTTAAACTAGAAAAGAGTTATTATAGACTTCAACCTTGAACTACCTGGGGTTACAGGAAAGTACAGAACAAGGCATTGAATTACAGGGAAATAGGTGTGAGGTGAGTGATAGGTAATATTCTTGAAGGCTTTATGATTCCAGGAAAGAGGGAAATGTGAAATGGAAGGTGAGCCAAAATTAGAGACCCTTCAGAGACACTAATAAATCTGAGGGGTGCTGATTAGTGCAAGGTTTGTGAGCAGCTTCCCATCTTCTGTGCAATTGAGGGAGAATTCTTTCTGAATCAGTGCATACTAACCTGGTTCTCACCTTGTGCCATCATTTACACAGGCACAAAAGGTGACATAAATCACAGAGATGATCTGTTTTGGTAGCATTTTACCAACACTCTGGACAGACAAAAATGAAAGCAAATGTCACAGCAGCTATACTGATTTTTGCTCTGTGACTGTGAGATTTCAGTGGAGAGTTCTGGTCTTAATTCTTTTGCATTTGTCTGACATGACAAAATTAAAGAAGTCTAAACCAGACATAGCCTTATCCACACCAAAACTTGAACCAAATCTAATGCAAAAATGAACAGGCAGGTATCTGCGACTGAAGCTTGTGGAAACCTCACCCCTTCTTATGCTAAAACAGCACTGGGAAGGGATTACCTCTCCCGTAGGAGATCCAGGGTCCCGTTGTGCTGTAATTCTTCCTGGTGATTTAGGTACTGTATCAACTAATGCTGCATGTAGCTTACTGCTGGAGCTAAGGCTCTCTGTGACCTTGGTGAGGTTAATCCTCATGTGTGCTAGCGTAAAAACAGAATCTAGTCCATATGTTCAGCCTTGCGTGTGGCTCCAGGAAGTGCCATGGATGGGTTCAATATCAGAGTCATATGACTGTCTCCTTGGGCTGATGGATGCTTGCCAGGACTGGAGGGGAAAATGTTAGCTGATATTCATGAAAGCAAGGACATTCATGATTTTTTGTTCTCCCACCTAGGTTAGACATTGGGAGAACCTGAGGACTTTTCTCTTCTGTTTTGTTTTATGAGTGAAGAGATGGAAAGATTGATTTTGATTTAAATGTCAGATGAAAGAATTATAGCCTTGCCAATGCCTTGGGTGCCCTTTTATATAAAAGAAGCGTCTGTGCAAGAATCGGTACCCTCAACAAAGCCAACGTCTCAGGCAGCAAAATTAAAGTGACTCTAACCAACCAGTAAATGCAAAGCACAAGTATGCCTGAGTCTGCCTCAGAAACTTCAACTTCTCTTCAAGCTGCAGAATAGGGGCGACAAATTTTCCTAATCCTCTGACTCACATACCAAATTGTTCTGCAAAGCCTGTGAGCCACAGGATGTATCATTGTCCCTGGGAGATGAAGGGATGGGAAGATTCAGGAATAGTTTAGAGTGGGAGATGATGGTGGTTTCTCAAGGGTCAGTCGCTCATTTGATTTTGCTGGGTAATTGATGGGGCTCGTCTCAAGAGTCCTGGCTAGTCTCAGGGGTCCTGTGTCCAGTTCTGGCCTCCCCAGTACAAGAGGGACATGGACATACCAAAGAGACTCTAGTGAAGGACCACAAGGGTATTTAAGGGACTGGAACATGTCTTCTATGAGGACAGGCTGAGAGAGATGGGACTGTTTAGAAGAAGAGAAGGCTCAGGGGGGATATCATCAATGTATTTAAATACCTGAAGGGAGGGTGCAAAAAGGATGGAGCCAGGCTCTTTTCAGTGGTGCCCAGTGACAGAACCACAGGAGGGTCCATATAAACACCAGGAAACACTTTTTTTACTGTGACGGTGACTGAGCACTGGCACAGGTTGCCCAAGGAGGTTGTGGAGTCTCCATCCTTGGAGATGTTCAAAAGCCATCTGGACATGGACCTGGACAACTGGCTGTAGGTGGCCCTGCAGGGAGGTGGGGCAGGATGACCTCCAGAGGTCCCTTCCTACCTCAACCATTCTGTGATTTTTTGTAAAACTGAGGGTTCAATTTATAGAAAGGCCTTGTTCTTGAAATGTGAGTGGCTCTTGAACTATTCAGCCTGCGTGCTACTCAAAAGCCAAAGCCTGGCCTTGCCTTGCTTGGGTTAGAAGTAGACTCCACTGAAACGCAGATCTTAGCTATTCCAAATGGGAAGGAGAGCACATTTCATACCTGGCAGTCCTTGCAAGGATAGACCTCACCCGCTGTAGAGAAGGAACTATATCTGTCTAACCACATCTGTATGGCCACATATCTTTGTTTGAAAAATCTCTAATAGAAGGTATCTCAGTTTCTAGAGCTCCACTTGGAAACATGAAGCTATCCCAGATTATGGGACAAGGATGTGCGGGCTGGTGTTGAGGTACAGGCTCTGTGAAGTGATATTCCACTGTGCTTTGCTCCCATAAATGGGCGTTGATGGAGGGAGTTCCCTGCTGTGGGGGAGCACCACATCACCTCTCAGGTCTGGGTAGCAGCAGTGTCCTCATTCAAGGGGTGAAGCTGCAAACTCTCAATCTCCGTCCCAACTGGGCTTGCTGGGAGCTTTGCAGCATCCCTAAAATAGCACAACATGACTGACTCACCTTATGCACCACTGAAATGCTGTGCAATGTTGCAGGTGACCCAGTAGGGGTTAAATAATATCTGCAAGCCCACTGATGTCTCCTGGAGAGGTCTGAACTACTGGCACCATGTAGTGCAGCGGAAAAATGGGAAATGAGTTTTGATGGGAGGGAGGGTAACAGTAAAGACAAAAATCCCTTCTAGATCAAGAGGTTAATACAGGCCAGGCCAGTGAAGCGTTGCTGATAGAGGTGCGGATAGGCCATGAAAAATTCACAAGCTAACATCTCGAGCCCCTGTCAGACTGCAAATTGTTGGCCTTAATCCCCTGAGCCCGTGATGCCATTGCCAGGCAGCAGATGCGGAGCCTTTGCAGAAGAGCGAGATCAGGCGCCGATGGTCAGTCTGCTTTCCCTGCAGCGTTCTTCTAGGGTCTGCTGATCTCTGCAACTCACTTGGTGTCATCCCAAATATGGCTGGATGTCTGATCTGTTTGCTCTGAAAATGCAGAGCCGAGGCCTCACTGGAATGTTGGTAGGAGGCTGTGAGCTAACTGATCTCTGTGCTGGACCTGCTGATCTGTGGTCTTCACTGGAAACACAAAGAATACGTATCATCCTAAAAGGTCCTAAAAAACCCTCACATTCCACGTCAGGCAGGTGCCTGTCTGGCATAGCAGGGCCATTGTAACTGATTAACGTTGCTTTTTCTTCATTGGTCCTTTTGCTTCTTTGTAAAAGTGCTGAGCATGCTTCTCTTTATCTGAAGGAAGGGAAGACCCACTCACTCCACTTGATTAGATGAATACTAACATACAGTGTTCAAAAGTTGTTGTTCTGAGGATACAGATTTAAAACCTCATGCCTCATCTAAGCCCTGACGTGGGCTATGGAAAGGCGTGATGTGGCCAATGGAAAGCTGAGGAACCTCCCAACATGTCAGTCCCAAAGAGGACAGACTGGTTGGAGGACCAGGCTAAAAATTAAATCAGCTGTGTCTTCCTCCCAGTTCTGATCCTGACTTGCTGTGAAGGTTGTGTAAGCACTCTCCTCCCCCTCCAAAGCAGATAGCTCACTGTCTTGCTGGTGTCAGAAGGTCTGATTGCCTGGTGTTTATAAAAAGTTGGAAATCCTCCAGTGAAAGGCTGAATGTTATTTCAGTCCTTTAACAACCCACCATCTTGCGTGAGCTGTAACCCCAGTGACAATGGTATGTCACTCTTATTTTAAGCCTAATCTGATTTACACTTGCTTATACAAAAGCAGAGAAAGAGATGAGGAGAACTGACCCCATACATACCTACTTAGAATTCCAGTTTAAAGAAAGTGCAAATTAAGAGTAAAATCTGAGCAGGGTCTTCAGAGCTTGGCCTCTAGGTAGCCATTTCCCCCCCTCTAGAACAAATATAGCGGTAATGGGAGTCCCTTGTCTCACACCTCTGGGCCCACCTCTTCATGTGCTCTTGGAGATGCAGGTTGTTTCCACCTCTCAGAGATGCGGCACTCTCCACCGTGCACTGTCTCACCTGTGCACCATCGAGCCATGACAGAAAAAGCCAAATCCCACTGATGTCGTCAGCACTGAAAATGTGGTGGTCTCCAGCCGGTGTGCAAGGCACTAGCACTGCAGATTTTGGCCATGCTGCTTGGCAGAGGGGTAAATAGATGCAAAGGATACTATCCAAGCCAGCTGGGGTCTTTTTAGCGGTCTCCAGCCCTGGTAGTGGTCAGGCAGCTGTTTGTCTTGTGAAAAACGGAGTATCTACTTGCAGGGTAAATCAGATAGATGTGAGGCATCCAGCTGAAAAGTCTCCTAACACATATTGATTGAGTATCGGCTAATAAAAGCATTGATTGCATGGCTTCCATTGAACTATGTGACCACAGACCTCAAAGATTTTACTGCTGGTAGTCAGGGGAAAACTTGGGTGCATAAAGTGGTGATAAATCAGAGCCTGAAAGGTTTTTGGATTTAGTGGGGTAGTGAACAGCATGGAAACAAGGCCAAGTATTTCCTCTTCTTCCATTATCCCTTTCTGTCCCTCTCTCCCTTCAGCTTTTGTGCTTTGCCATAAGGAAGTACTGAGGGAGGCTGCACAACATCACTTTTCCTCAGATGAAGTCTCCAACTGTTGGTTGTTTGTTTTTTTTTTAATTCTGCAGACACAAAATTTACTATGACAATAAATCAATGGCGGTAATATGCTCCCCAATTTATTGGTGAATTCACGTATAAAAATGAATGCGAAATACAGCGTTCCTACTGCTGACCTGTAGTTTCGTAGCAAGGCAGACAGAAACCCTAGCTCCCCATTCCATAGAGGTGGGGACCCCTCCTACTGACTTCATTCATGCAGAGGTGATCAGGCTTCTCATAAAGCTTTGTGGGCTTCCAAGTGATGCCTCATTTTCAAATTCATTTCCTGCTTGGGTTAATAAACAGTTGATTCATCTCCTTCTTCCTAGTTACAAGCTGGTTGCAATGACTCTAAATACTAGACCGTCAAGGTGAAAAGGATGCGATCATGGGCAATAAACAGACTGCAGAGGAGTTCAATTACTTGTTTGCATCAATCTTCACTCCAAAGCTGTGTTCATATTGAATTGGAAAGGGTTTGGGCGTCAGGGTGAGAAGAGATGTGTGGGAGGGAATCCCTTTCCTCTTCTGAGTTTTAATTTCTGAGTACCATTGAACTATTCCCACAAGCAAAGCTCTGTGAGCCAGAGTATTTCTGACATAACATCTGCCCTGTGAGTGCATCACATCAAAGCGGCTAAAAGACTATCCTGACACCGGGGTTGCAGGTAATCCAGGATCCCATTTTCGAGAGTTTTTCTTTCTTTGCTTGTGCTTTGCCAATAGAATAATTTGGGGAGGGAGGGCTAAGAAGCGGTTGAGAGAGGGAGCCAAAATCAGCACGGCATTGGAACAAACGGGGATCGTAAGGCTGCAGTACAGTAAGGAGCATGTCATGGGCACATCTCTGTTGTACCCACTGAAGTTGGCCAGGCACAGGATTTTGTTCCTAAGGACCAGGTCCCAGAAGAGAGGCACAGATCAGGGCAGTGGGGAAAATCTACGTGTCTTGAAAGAGCCAAGCAATTCAGTTTTACATGTGAGACACATAGCCATGCTGTTTAGCATCAAAATCAGCTGGAGAAATGGAACAATAACACAATTACAATAGAAGTTTTGGGTTTTTTTGTGACTGAGCTCTTGACTTCACTATGCTTTGCTTAGTTTGCTTCATGTTGTTTTGAAGTATACTGAGAGCCCCAAAGAACTTGGGAAAGCATCTTCCAGTCTCTAAAGTCCAGTGATGATAAATCAATTTAGCATTGATCAATGATTCTCCAGTGTAGTGTGTGGCTTCTCTAATAAAGCAGTTACAAAAGATCATGGACATGGGGAACCAACTAGGAACCAACCATTAAAAGTGAAGTCAAAGAAAATTGTTTGCAAATAACTTAAGGTCTATTTGCCAACTGCTTATAAACAATCAATACATTTAAAGAAAAACAGGATGGTTCCCAAACATTCTACTAACTAAAATGGGGCTTTATTCATAATAAATACTATTTATGATGAATAATTTGACTAGGGAGGACTGGAGAGAGGCCAATGTATCCATCTATTTAATAGGAACTATGGGTGATCCAAAGAATTACGGACTTAGTCTTATTTCAGTTGCTGAAAGAATAACTGAGAAATTAATTAAAGAACAGGCAGTAAAACACCAGGGTAAGTATAAGTTGAAAGTAGCAAAAGTCCATGGATTTTAAGGGTAAAATTCTGCATGCTTTCTTTCACATTTTCTATAGTCAAGGTAAGAATTGTTCCTTTTGCTGGCATTTCTGTGTCTGCTAAGATCGTGGACAAACAGGGATGGGGACTTCCACTCGCTGTAGACAGACCTTAGCATGTTGCCACCTAATCTTTGCTGATGTCTTTGAACACTGCAGCACTTGAATACAAATACTAAGTTATGTCTCTGATGTTAATAACCTCTCAATTTCTTTGGAAAGATTAAGAGCAGAGCAGATAAAGGATGACTGGTAAATACAGTTAATTTAGATTTTCAAGATGTTTTTGAAAATGTGCCTTACAAGATGCTATTAATGGGATTTTGTGACTATAGAGGGAGAAGGAAAGCAGAGGCATAGCTTCAGCATTGGTGAAGAGGAGGGACAGAAAGAGGAGGGCTAAAAGTTCACTTCTCAGCATGGGAAGAGGTTAATAACAAGGTCTGCCCAGAATCAGGTTCGTGAAGACCAGTGAGGAATAAAAGCAACTCCATAAAGGTCTAATAAACCTCAAAAATTGCCAACATGAATTTCAATATAGCCAAGCACAAGGCAATGCTGCTAGAAAGGACTGATTTAAATGCTTTGTACACGCTGATGATTTCTGCGTTTGATTTAACCCTCCAGACCTGGGGACATCATTGCCAACAGCTGAAAGATGGGATTCGTGCAGTACGCAGCGGGGGCTTGCGGCGGTGAAAGGACCGCTCAGCTGAGTTAAGGAACGGGTGGAAGAAGCTGTGTCTAATAATAATGATGTGGCTAATAATAATCTGATGAACTAATGCTTCATTTGTACCACCTGCTGTATTCAGTCCTGATCGCCCTTTTGTTGAGAAGAGGAATGGTAGTGCAAATAGGAAAAAAATGAGAGCAATCAGCAGTATGTGGTTCCTCTGTACCACGAGAAGGGAAAGTGATAGGGTTTAATCCATAGGGAAAGAAGATGAATAAGTTAGAACTGACGTATTTTACAGGGTTAATACTCATAGGGAAGAGCTTGTCTGCCACTCTCTGGTTTTGCTTTTTGTCTTTTAATCCTTTTTATGGAGTGATGAGTACAGAGAAGTACAAAGAAAGCTAGAGGCAGTTTGTTTCAGTGAGGAGAAGTGTTCAGAGGATGCATGACAACTATTTTCAGTTTGTGGACCTCAGTGGGGGAAGTATTTCTTGGAGGTAGCTGTATATTTTTGTAGTATATGCCTATATATATGTGGATATATATATTTTTAGTTAAGGATCTAGTGCTTTAGTACTCTAAAGGAAAGAAAGCGTCCCAGGCTGTGAACATTCAAGGTGCATACTGATGTCGAACTGGGAATGGAAGGGGAAATATCACCCTGTTCACAAGCACTGCTGTACACAAATCCCTTGCACACAGCAGTGATTGCAATGTGGGTTACCTCCTTCCCAACCACACATGGTTCAGATTTGATGGCAGTTTTGGGCTCTAGGTCAGGCTATCTAGAAGTTGCCAGTGGCCAGTGTGTGGTGTCTGGGACCAATCTGAAAGGACTTTGGCAGGGCTGGGAGGCTTTGCCTATGTATGACTGCAGCTGGGAGAAACCCAGCAGTTTTAATTCAGTCTCCAGCTCCGTTTTTGAGCTCATTTGAACCCCGGGAATGAAACACAGGCAGGTGTCTTCATCCCAGCTCTCGAGCAGCAAAGTGCCAAATCAATTTCCCTGGAAAGGTGCAAAGTGAAATCCACCCGAAGCTGGAGAGTGCCTTGAGAAATTGCCTGTGACCTGACACTCCTGTGTGTGCTGACACACTGATGCTGTGCATGCACGTGCTGGCATGGGAGGCACACCAAACTTCAGGCAGCTGCGAGATACTTACTGATGGGTAGGACTGCTGCTGTGAATGAGATGTCAGTCCCCCACGCCACCGATGGGGACGGGTTGCTGGAGGACTGAACATGGGCTGTCTATTCTCCTTTGTCCTGAAGCCACTTGTTAAGATGTGACCACCCGAGGCACCTGATACATCTGTTTTACCCATAATGGTGTTTGCTGCCCCAGCCTTATGCTAACTGGCATCTTCCAGCTGGTGCTGAGAAGTCATCTGCTCTCCTCCTGCCTCACCTCCTTTCTCTGCAGCACTGTTGCTATTGCTGCTAACCGCAAAGGTAGCAAATAGGACAAGGAAGGTCTAGCTGGATGCTAAATAAGTGCTTAAGACACTGATCAAATATGACAGTGGGATCACATCTCCCCTTTGCTTGAGAAGGCAGGGAAATGCTCCATCCTTCAATTATCACTGGCGAGCTGAGGCGCAGAAAATGTCCTGGCCATACCATAAAGAAATTCAATGCCAGCAACTGACTCTGGCTTTCCTGGATCCCAGCCCTGGGTGTAAAGCAGAAGCTTGACCCTTCGTCAAGGCTGTCTTCTCCCCTTCTGCCTGTTTGTCACCGTGCCTCATTGCATCGTGCTTAGTGTTAACATCCACACATGCTATGGACAGGTCAGGTCTTCCTGGGGTGCTCTGTGGGGAATGAGCCTCGCTTCAGGGCTGTTATGCAAATTCATAACAACAATGATCCAGAAATAGTAATCCTTAATCATGGGTAATTTCTAAAATGAATCAAACACATCCTTTCCTTTCCAATGAATAATTCTCTTAGTGCTGAGCATTAGTAATGATAAGGACTTTCTAATGTCCTTACAATATGTTTTAAAAGACATCAGTCTCTCCTTTTAATAAATCCCCTTTGGAAATGTTCTGTTTAATTTGAAAATGTTAGAATAAAAGTAGGGTCTGGTCGAAAGCAGTCACTGCTGTTCAGCCTTAATCACATCAAGATGGTTTTCGTCTGCAGATTTAACGCATGTGTGTGGATGTGTGGCTCAGACCCTTCCTTAGGCATGCAGTGACTTGATAAGCCTTAATGGCCATGTCAGTGATCCACGGATGATAGGTCACTGGGAGATGGGGCATTTTGAAACTGCACCTTTCAATCCACGCTGCTGTGCCTTGGGGGGGTTTCTGAGGCAGCCACAGGAAGCAGCCAAGCAGCCGTGATTTTTTATCCATCACGGAGAAATCCTAGCAACACCTTGGGCAGTGACTTTCATCATACCCCTGGCCTTTGAACAGCTCTGAAGAGCAACTCTAAACTGCAGGAAGTTGAGCAATATCAGAAAGCCAGGGGAGGTAGTATTGAACCACGTTGCCCTGCACTGGTGTTTCCTTGCTAATTGGGGATAAAGCCACTATGGGCTTGATGAATAAGCCTAGAAGTAAATGCATGAGCATAGTCTGTCATGGAGGCACTGTGTGGAGTTGGTGGAGGGATGCCAGGAGGCATCTGCCTGGAAGTGTCTGGTGTTGAAGTGCTCGGACTCTAAGAGGGGGTGTATCTGAGCCGGACTGGAGAGACACGGGTGGTCACATATGTGCAACATGCGCATGTGCCCCCACTGTCAAGAACGTAATGCTTTCAACTAATATTGATCTTTCCTTACTACCCTTCTACTCTTTCCTCCTGCCAGTCTAGATGAAAAAAAGCACAGATTGTTTCCTTAGAGCTGTAACAAGGAAAGACCAACGGATGAAAGTTTAATGGAGATCATCAGGGCTCAAAATGCAGAAGGGCTGTCAAGGAAAGACACAGATGCTTGTGGCTCTGCAGATAATATGGTAACTGCGTGTTCAAAATGCCTGCGCCTGTCAACGTGCCAACTGCCCTGCTGTACGGGGAGACATAATTTCATGTGGTCCCCCACTGACATGCCCACAGGACAAGATTGTGAGTGCTGAGGTTATGAACACTCAGTCCCATCTTCAGGAAGACAGAGTTACACTCAGGAGTTCTTGGCACTTTTATTCATATTTCTCCCATATGATGCCCCGACTACCTGGCACAGTAGTTATTTTACCAACTTATTTTTGGTAAGTCAGAAGTAAGAAGGCATGGAATTAACAACAGAAAACCTTTATCCCTTTCAGGAATGTGTTTCAGCAGGAACTGAGAACTTGTCTGAACGTGCAGTGCCTGAATGCCAGAAGTCCACTGCCAAAGATACAAAGCTTCCTGCTCCTGCAGCGTGGTTGCACTAAATACCCAGCACGAGCAGCTGATCTTGGATTTTCCCTCTGTTTCCAAGGTTGTCCCACAGACAGCAGTGAGATCTCTACACGGGGATGCTGCATTAGATTTGAACTGTTGCTCTGTCCCCCTATATAGTTCAGTCTCTCATGAAGAGTAGGTAGATAGGGAGAATATGGCCTCATGTTACAGACCCAGAAATGTGAGTTTGAGCTTCCCTTTATGCCCCTATTGAATCAGGGTGGTATGAAGAAAGAGACCCTCATCTGAAGAGCTGATGATCCAGATGGACGATATTCAAAGGAAAGGGGAGCGAGGGAAGTGAACATCCAAACCAAGAGCTGAATAGGGAAACTAACGGCCCTTTCTAGCCTGTTCAGTGTTGGTTGGATGTTGGTCTCAATGCTTGGGTCACTGGAACTAGTAGCCTTTGATAAATAAGCTATAGGAAAGTGGTAACTAGCTTAAAAGAATCATATCAAATCACAGTGTTTAAAGGTGAGGAAAAGGTAAGTAGCTTATGATGAAGTCTCGTGGTGTGATTGACTTTGTTTTTTTAACATATTTGTTTACTTATCCTTCTAAAAGCGAGGGTGCTGGACAGATGAACTGTGGTGTATATGGCAGGAGGAAAAGGGATGGGCGAAGGCAGGCAGGAACATATGGTTGGGGGCATGGGAATCATTTAAACTAGATTTGTCTCTGGAGATGTTGTCATATGAACTTGCCCCCTTCAGCATATCCATATGAGGATGGTCATCCTCCTTCCCCATACCCTTTGGGATAACCCAGCTGATTTTGCAGTAGTTTGCTGCAGTTAAACAGCAACTGGTTCTTGGCTTTCCATTTGATGCTCTGTGCTGCACAGAGCACGTGGATCATGGGACAGGCCATTCCTGAGCAGTGTTCTCATCTTCTCTCAGTCCTCTTGCAGCTCTGTTCCCCTTGCCTGGGATTGCAGTCCCTGGGATTCACATGGGTTCTCCGCCTGAGTCTGCTCCCTTCCTGCTCTCACCCTGCCCATGAGGACCTCTAACTATGCAGAGTTAGTGGGATAATTTGACTGAAAATTATCCTCTACCTGGTTTGGATGTCATGCAAGACCCGAAGTGGCCCTATAGGATGCAAGAGACAATTACACGCTTTGTGGGACTCGTGGGTTAAGTAATGCACGGGGGCTTAGAACTGCATAAGGCAAACATCTACTGACAAATTATTCCTATCCAATTCTGTACATGCTCTCTTACAGACAAACTGTTCTGCAAACATTATAGAGAGCTGTAATGTATTAAAATTAGGTTTAGATTAGCATCCTCCCACCTGGAAATCCAGGTGCTTTACTTATCATAAGTTGAGCTCTCCAGAGCTTGGAGACAACCATAAAGCTTCTGTGAACATCCTTAAGTAGCTGTTCAAAACATATAAATGCTGCTCCTTTGAAATCAACTGCCCAATTTCCAGAGCAAGTGATATGTATTGCTGTGCGTAGCGCTCTCCTTCCCTGGGTATGAATTGCCCTATTCTTCTGCTGAAGAGCATGGACCAGGGCCCAGAGTGGCAGTTCTTGTATTACATACTTCTGTCTGGTTGAATTTTCCTTCTCCATTTAGTGGAAGGTGCAAGTGGGCAAGGGAGAAAAAATGCCGTGTTGGAGTTAAAAAAAAGAAGGAACCAGTGTATGGAAGATTTAAAAAGTAATCATCAGTGGCAGTCAGTTAGAGGTGTCCAGATAAGATGGTGGAGGGGTAACATCATGATGTATCAGTGTTCTTGTAATCATCAGTGTTACCCTAACAATTCTCCAGCTCATCACAGGGGTATCATTTCCCCAGGTGTGGACCATATCAGTTATTTTTAAGGGCACCCTGAAATCTAAGATGTGCCTTCAGCTGGTGTGGGGTGGCATAATTACATGACCTCAGAAGAGCTCTGTAGATTTATTCCAGCTGAAGTTCTGGTTTATTGTCTGATTGCCATAAAACGCCCCACACATTGATTTGAGGTGGTAAGTAGAGAGTGCTGCATCCGAGTGAAATTTTAGGGGAAGCAGAAATAACACAGAACTCGCTTGCCGCAGCTGGCGTCCTGCCAGGATGCTGGGATTAAGCTGGTGAATGCTTATGAACAGCGTGACTGGCCCTGGTTGTAGCTTTCTCCTTAATCCACACAGTGCGGTTCCCCCTGAGCAGCCTCCTGAGCCTTGGGGTCAGTACCGCTTCTGAGGAAGAAAAGCTGCCGATGAAGGGGCTGGTTGCCTGGTGTTCCCTTCTTCTGGCTTACGTGTTGGGAGGCTAATTGCAGAAAGTTCCCAGCTTCGGGGGAAAAAAAAGTGGAAAAGACAAATGGGGGAAGGATGATTGGATTTTGCTGTCAGCCTGAGGAGGTGAATAGTTGGAGTGTAGAGTTTATTGTCAAATGGAGGCCTAACCCAGTGGCCTTTGAAATCAATAGAAAGCCTCCAGCTGGCTTCAGTGTCTCTTTGTTCTAAGCGAGGGGGAGATCATGGAAATAGGAGAGCAAAATGATAACAGGCTTCAGACCTGCAGAATGCACACTTGTCCTGGACTCTACGGAGATGCAATTACCTGTCTAGGCTCATGGAGAGACAAAATAGTGATGTTTGCCTTAAGGGAAATGATTTAAAAAAAAACCAACAAAACAAACCAAAACAAATAATGCATTCAGGGAAATTGGATGGAGGTTTCAGCAAAGGATGAGGATTAAAGGCTTGGTGCTGCCTGTTGCACTCCTGCCCAAACCTGGGTTTAGAGGCAGTGTAATATAGTGCAAGGAGCAGAGGAGCCAGTTCCAGTTCTACAAGGAGATGGTGGGTATCATTAGCTAAAAGATAAAGGAGGCTAAACAAAAAAACAACCAATAGTTTCCTGTTGTAGAGTCAAAGGACAGAAAAGATCTGTTAGAAAGTATACAGGAGGAAGCAAACCCAAGTTGACAATAAATTGAGGACAGACAGGTTGTCTTGGGAGTCTTCAATCTAGCTGGTTGTCTGTGCGCATATCAGCCATCTTCTGCATGGGGCATCCTATGACTACAGTAGAAAACCAGAATAGTCCATGACATACACTGAGGGTCTTGCTTTGCATGTGTATACCTTAACAATGCCTGGTTGCTAAGACAATAGGCACTATAGAAAGCATTCATATGGATTCCTTGACAATTTGTAATCCAGTGGGGTGAGAGAGCGGTCTGAGAAGGGGGTCTTTGCCAGATGGATAGCTTCTAGAGAACACCCCTACAGGGACTAAGGGGTCTTCACTGAAGATCTTTGATTCATCTGTTGAATTTATATTCTTTAAGGGAAATAAAATGAACTCTGAACACCTGACCTCTGCAGCTAGGGTCTTTGGTGGCACATGGCTAGGCAATGGCTCAGAAACTTACGGGCACCTGAGTAAATACCCTGAATTTTAAGTTTAGTGACGCCCATCAGGCATTTAAACGTGTATTTGCTTTTAAATAGCTAAATCCATTATGTAGGTGATATTAATATCCTTGAAGAGCCAATGAACCAGGGTGAGACTCACGGAATCACAGAGTCATGGAGGTTTGAAGGGACCTCTGGAGATCATCCCATCTCCAGCTCAAGCAGGGTCAGCCAGAGTGGGGTTGTTGAGGACCACATAAAACTGGGGGTTGAATACCTTCAAGGAAGGAGACTCCGCAACCTCTCTGAGCAACCTGTTCTGATGTTTGTCCACTTTCACAGTAAATAAGTTCCTTATATTTAAGTGGCATTTCCTCTATGCCACTGTGTGCCCAGTGTCCTGTCAGGGGCACCACTGAGAAGAGTCTGGCTCCATCTTCTTTACATTCTCCTGTCAGATATTTATACACATCGATAAGATCCCCTTGAGCTTTCTCTTCTCCAGGCTGAACAGTCCCAGCTCTCTCAGCCTCTTCTTGTGTGACAGATACTCCCATCCCTTAATCATCTTCATGGCCCTTTGCTGGACTTCCTCCAGTTTGTCCATGTCTCTCTTGTACTAGGGAGCCCAGCATTGGACACCTTGGCTACAAGCACTCTCCTTTGGAGCGCTTCCACGTAGTCCATCAGAAAATGATCAAGGGAGGCAGGATCTGGACCCCTGTGTCCCAACTCTCCGCTCTGACAGCGAGGCCACATTTTCTAGCCAGGCTAAGAGATGGTTCTGATCTCTGGCTTCTCTTCCTTGCTGTAATGAAAACCTGGTTGGACTGATTATCAGAAGTAGAGAAGTTGATGAGTCACTGTCTTGTTAAGCAGCGCAATTTTGTGTGGAGCGCTGCACCGATCTGCCTACCTATCTCAGGCAAAGATTTATTTATGGCATTCTCTGAAGTGATACTGTAATATCCTTTTCTAGCCCACATTCCCTCTGGTGCCTGCTCACTACGAGATTTCTTTTTTTTTTTTTTTTTTTCCCCAATGTGTTAAATAAGATTATAGCATATTGAGGTTGAAGGGAGCAGGATATTGTTAGGATTTTTATCATCAAATTACTACTTTAAGCAAACTGGAAGCCTCTGATCAATCATGTAGAGCACAGTGTACTGGTCCTGGCCTTGACGTCCTCTCTCCTCTCAAAGCCCCAGCAAGATTTAGTGATGATCCAGAGGTTACCTGAGGTAAAGGTGGAAAACATTGGTGTGAACAGCTGCTCCTGGTGCTGGCTCCTTCACTCTCAGGGAGAGTTCAGAGGCAATAGATTTGTCTTAGTGAAACATTTCTCCTGCTTGGTAAGTCGTGCTTCACTAATGTACTCATCTACCAGGAATTTTTTTTCAGTTATGCCCATTCCAACATGGAATGTATATCTCCCCACTCCTCCCCAGCCTCTTTGCTCTGCCCTGGGAGGGCTCGAGGGGCTGGTGGAGGCATCTGATGCCTGTAGGGAGATGTGGGTGCTTTGTCATCTTCTTCAATGCAGTGTGAGAAAAGAGATCTGCTGAAGGTGTCTGGGGCAAGCAGAGCTGGCCGGCCACTAGTTTCCCTCCTCTGTTGCAAGCATAGAGGTGGTCAAGTCACATTTAATTTTGATATAAAATTAGAGGCAAATTCAGTGTGTTTCCTGGCAAGGGACCTGCATTGCCCTCGGCACTGCTAAGTTTAGATTGCTAAGTGCAAGTGATAAAGTGGTACCTTCCCTGTTTCAGAAGAAGTCTCTTTCTGCAGCGGGCTGGTGGATGCGTAGTGGTGATGTCCCTTTCACCTCTTGAAATACTAAATTTGCCTTACTTTGACTTGTGCCGTCCTTCAGTCGGTATGCAGAGGCTATTCAGTCTAATACCCAAAAAGTTAACCCAGAGGGGCAGCAATGAAATGGTTAAGAAAAAGGGCAGGGGAGCGAAGAGAGAAGGAGATGAAACGGAGATGAAACCAAACGGGATTATCCAGGACAAGTTGTTTGCTGCAGGGGGATGAGTCACTGGCGATGGTGGCTAATGTAGACTGCGAGAAATGTGCGTCTTTTCTTCTGAGTGAGATTTTCAATGGAAAACATGGTTTAAATGTGGACTAATGTCAAACGATGTAAGGAGGACAGTAAAGTGCATATGTTAAACTGAACAGCTCTGCAGCTGGCCACCCGGTGAAAGGATTGATGGGTTATTTATTGCAGATTATATGACAGGGGAAGAAATCTGGCTCATCAGGGGCTAGGGAAATTAAATGTTATTCTCCTGTCACGGTAGGTGCTGAAATCGGTCTGTTACCTCCTGTTACCTCTTTTGATGAGCATGCAAAGCAGCCTGTTGCTCAGTGGATGAGGCCAGCTTTTTAGAGTTGTAGCTGACTAATTTTGAGGGCAGCAATAACATTTCTGGTTATGAATTTCAGACCATAAAGTGTTTTCTGCATAGATCAAGAAAGTGTACATCCCTGCCAGGTAAAATATTGATCACCCATTATGGAAGTGTTTTTACATAAAGAGAGCTTCTCTGAACCATCAAGTAATGGTGCTACTAGAAGCATGATACTGAAGCAGACCTGCCTTTTTTTTTCCTGTTTTGTGCAAAATTTTGACTTCCATAGGTTTCAGGAGAGATCACCCAGTTTACACCCCTATAGGGCTTGACCCTGTTTCTGTATCATGTAATTCTGTGCCATTATGCGAATACTGTGTCTCTACTTCCCCGTGGACATGTAACAGCATTTATCAAAGTCCAAAACCATATGTTGGGAATGTGTTAGCCAGGGCAAATTTAGTCCTGTGCCTAGCATCCAGTCAGTGATATTGCTCCCCAAACCCTTCTTAGATCTTTAAGCCTGGTTGTGGTAAGGGTTCTGCACACGCAGTTGGTGCCCTTGGTGAATGATTTAGTTGGCCCAACTTTTCCCAAAGCAGGAAAAGATATTTCCTGCTTTGAAAACAGTATGCCACTTCTTGGCTCATCTGCCAACATCTGTTAGTGTGCGCCAGTCACAACTTATGTGTCTTAATCCAAAGTATACCATGTTCTAACACCTGCCAAACCCCAGGCCTAAAGGAACTTGGGTCATGCCCATGGCCATTGCAGGCCATTGCTATACAAATGATTAATAGTGATAGCATATATGCCATGGCCCTCTGTGGCTGTTAATTCCAGCATCTGGCAGAGTGCTGAGTGCTGAGCATTATGGCCATCCTTGATGAGTTATGTGGTGCAGATAAGTGCTAACAAATACCTCAGCTAGTAAAGCTGGAGAGATGGGACTGATGCTTTTCCAGTGGAGGGACAGACTACAAATCCAAATCCACTCAATGGTAATATACAGCTCAGTTTTTGGGGGACTCTATGTGCAGACTGATTACTTTTTACTGGAGAGACATTTCTTCTACTATAAAGAACCTGGTGCCTAGTACCTGACAATGGGGTTCATTGCAGTCAGCTTATAAAAATATTATTTATATATCAGCAAAGATTAAGGACCTGGGTCTGTTCTTACTGAGGCGGCTGTGAGGTTACCAAGCACTCAGCATTACGAAGCAATTTGGTAAATCTGAATGAGATCAGCAGTCATTGTTGAGAGCAGCCTAAAAAACACCACAAACAAGGCAATCTGAACGCAAGCCGAATAGACGGGACATGCTGCTTTATGCAAGAGACAGTCATATGGAGTCAGGACATGGGCAAAAAGCAAGGCTAACCAGCTTAGGAGGCAATTAGGCTGTGGCTGAGCGGAAGGATAGTCGTGTGATTTAAATGCCGACGGAGCTGTCGGATCAGGGTTCTGCTCCTAACTCTGCCGCAGGCTCCTTTGGTTGCTATTGATGCTCTCCCCTGCACAGCCTTGTTTCGTGCTTCAGAGCTGCCAAAGTACAGGGGTTGCCACATGGAGAGCAAAATGTTTTGCTAAAGACTTTGAGCTCATTGCAAAAACAGCCAGGTCTTGGTTGAGAGAAGGATGCTGGTGGCAAGGCTGGCTCCTACAGTATCTATAGCTATATATGCATATGTATGTGTTCGTATATATATTTATACAGCTACGTATGTATGTGTAGCTGTAAGGATGTCTTTCTTACCTCTGCCTATCACAGAGTTGGAGGTGCCTTTTGGGGGTGGTAGGAGCATAGCTGTACCCTCACCTTCTCCACCCTGCTTTCTTCTGATGTCTCTGGCTGGCCACAAAGAGAAGACGAGGGGAGCTGCACTGAGGGCTCCAGCAGGCTAAAGCAAAAGCTGAGACTCTGTCTGCTTTATAGCAAAAAGTATTGTAAAACAAGGAGTTGGTGGCCTCTTGGGTAGAGCAATCTTCTCATTCTTTTCATCTAGCAGAATGGTGGCCCTTTTGAAATACCCCTGGTACATGGCAGACCCGTATTGGGAAAATAGATCAATCGCCTGCTCAAAAGGCAGTATTTGCCAACAGGTTTTATGCCAAAGTGCCTGAGTCAGTGTTCTGTGCATGGGGAGCTTCTGGGTTTCCCGATGCAGCCTCGGTGGCCAGTAAAGCTCAGCAGTGCAGAAGCCAGCACTGGTCTTTGGAGGTCTTCCTGCCACCGCTCACCAGCGCCATGGAGGGGCTGAAATCTTTCACACAGCGACCTCAGGAAGCTCAAAATCACTCGTGCTTGTCTCTTGCACATGGAAAGCTATCTAGGAGTGCAGAGTTTGCTGTGGAAAGGGGAAGGGAAAGGGAGGGACAGATGGGAAAGAAAGTGGCAGGTGGGAGAAAAGAAATCAGGCAAGTGCAGGACAGACTTGGAGCCAGTAATGGCCAAACCTGCTTGCCAGAACATGCCAGGAGGAAGCAGAGATCATGGTCAGACATCAAAACATCCCCAGTATGCATCAAAACATCCCTTGTCAGTCATTTCTCCCCGGAAAGGCAAAGCAAGTAGGAGGCTAACTGACTCCATGTCATCCCAGGAGCCTCCAGCACAGTGTCATCAGCTGTAGCATGCCATAGGCTGACCTTCTCTACCCTGAGTCAGGCTTTGTCCTCCCTTGGTTTGGAGCCCTTTCTCAGATGGGCTAGAGAAGATCAGACTGCCAGGAGCCAGAGCGTGAAGGGCTCGACAGGCCGTGACGGCCATGCCCAACATGGCCAGCAGCAAAAATGAATGTGACATGGCTCTCCAGCCAAAACACGAGAAAATGCGAGGAGCTCTGTCCCTAATTTGTCATTCGGGCAGAGCTCTAGTGACGTGAGGAATGGGAGGTGACACCCCGTGGCACAGCCACCATTAGGCAGGAGAACAGCGTGTGCATGTGCTCAGCCCTGCTCCGCATCAGTGGGGCAGTTATTTCCTACCGGTCTCCCCTCCCACAGATGTACCAGAAAAGATCTGCCAAATAAGCTGAATTAGCTGTTTGACTGCAAAAGCCAGTGAAACAGTAATTTTGGCAAAGAACAAGTTTTCTGGAGATCAATTACCTAAAATTCAACCTCCGGCTGGGTAAGGTCCTGCAGATTCCAGTATAGCGTTTGCGTTGCCTGATGGATTTCCTGTGTTGGGGATTGCTCTCTCCTCATTTTAATTACGGCTACTTTCAACAAATGCAGCAAGGAACAGCCTTTAAAACCAAGCCAGGCAGCTCTTCCCCATGAACCTCTCAAATATGGGCAATGAGGCCGCTGATCTTGCCACCTTGTTACATCCAGAGATCATAAAATGAGACTTGTGTTTAAGTGGATTATATAGTTTTGTTCAGTGGCTTCATGTGGAGAGTGGAGACTGTGAGCCAAGATTTCTGGTTCCCTGCATTGCCTGTTGGCAATGGCAGGGCTCTTCCGCAGCATGGGACATGGCCACCTGTTTCATTATTTGGGAGAAAGCTGGGGTTTCCTTCAAATTCACCTTCCTAGGGACCTGTCCTGGGTCCCTCCCACAGAGCTGGATTTCTTCCCTGTTTATTCCTTTCCTGTTTTCTTTGTACGCCTCAGTCTTTAACTCTGCAAAATGCAACTGGAAAGATGCTACATAGGTGAGCGGAGAGATTGCAGCTTTTGTGTGAATCCTCCTGGACTCTTGGCATGACCTCCGGATATGCTGTGGGTGCTCGGAGATGAGCAGATGGCTTCATGCCACGATATAAAATGTGCAACACTTCGTACAAGCACAAGCATAGTGGGAAGAAGCAGTCATCAGTACAGCCACTGGGAAGAAAAAGGAAGAGACTGAAGGTGTTGTACCCTATTAAGAAAGGGGAGTCCCCAACTCATAGGTTCAGTAAGGGCAGATATTCAGACCTTGTCATGCTATTACCAAAAAAAAGTGGATTGCCAGGAAATGCTCAAAAAGCAGTGGGAAGGCAATGCAAAATACTAGTGGAGGGTTAAATCTGGAGAGCTTGTCCAAGGGATGAGTAAAAGGGCTTGTGCTACCTAGCTACAAAAATTTAATGGATGTAAAAACTGAAGAAAGAGGGGAATGATTTGGCTTTGTCAAAGGGCATAGCACTTAGCAGTAATGGGGGAAAATTATAGAAGGTTAAAATCCAGGTTGAGCACAGTACAAATTTGCAGTCAGATGTGTTAGTTTAGAGAACAACGTCCCATGGAGATGTGTGGCACTTAGTTGGCATTTTGTAACTAGGTAAGTGCACAGAATGGTTAAGGGCAAATGGGCACCTGGAGAAGGGGATGGTGTGTGAGCAGGTCTGTTGAGATATGAATGCTTGTGAAGCTGGGTTGTGAGGACCCATGGGTATTTTGCCTGTAAATAATATGAACAGAAGAGCTGGGAGTATCCAGTGGGATGGCTTCCCAAGCAGCTGTCCCAAGGAAGCCTCATGGGAAACATCACAAATCAGCAGGGTTTATTGGAACATTTTTATGTCCAATGCTTGTTGTTCAGAGATCCCATGACCATTTTCACTTATTGATGGACAGGCACCACTATTCCCAGTTTGCGGAGGTGGTAAAGAGAAGACTTGGAAGGCCAAGACTGTGTGGAAAGATGTTTGAGGTCCTTTCAGCAATCACACTGGCAATTTAATCCAGGGAACATAAGCTTTTCGACTTTCTGTTGTACCTGTCGTTACGCCCAGTATGAAGGAGCTGCTATATTAAGTATTTACAGAAAGCCACAAAGTTCATGTGTTTGTTCATTTATTTGTCACCCATGCAGTGAGCAGAAGGCTGCCAGCAGCTGTTGCACCAGGATCCAGGGCAGGAGGGAATGACAGAAAATCAGGGGTTACAAATAAGTCTCTCCTCCGGTTGGAAGTGTAGCAGAATTTGCAGGTGAACAAGTCAGAGACAGATACATCGGTAATTGCTAAGGAGCTGGTCCGCAGCTAAGAAGTTGGTCTAGTGAAGAATCAGTCTGGAACTCTGAAGAAATGTTCAGAGAACCAGAACCCTTTTAAGTCTGCAGTTGTGAATTTGTCCTGAGACAGAGAAGTCCAGTGGTGACAAGAAACATTACATTTTCTTTTCTTTCCTCGCTCATTTGATTTTCCTGTTTATTCTTAGCATCACATACAAGACACAGTCATTTTCCCAATCTCTTTAAGGCCCTAGGATCCAGTTCTGCTCATTCTTCACTCTGGATTTATTTAATATGTGCAAACAGAAGCTGGTTGATAAAACATGCTACTGAACTGAATGAGGCCATCACAGGAGAAAATGGGTTTATTTTTCTCCTTAATGACAATTCAGATAAGTAGGCAATGAATCCTGGAGGATTTTGCATTGAGATCATGGAGTTACAGGCAGCTCTCCTTCCATAGTTCCCCTCAAAGCCTTAGCCTTGGTCCTAGTGTGTCACGTTCATATGCTTTGACCTCTTGGTACTGATGATGTTACACAGTGAGATGCATTTGGGACTTGGAACAAAGCAACCAGGAAGGACTTGGTGTTCAAAGATCCCATGTTGATTATCAGATTCACAAATGACAGTAAAAAAATACTACCCAAGCACCACACCCCTAAACCTGGACAAAACCATGGAGCCATGCCCTTCCTCTGAATCTCTGTGTTGTGCTGACTAATGACAATGAAGGAGAAGGTATCTCTCTTACCTAAGGCCCGTGTTTGAGCACAGCGGTCTCCAGATTAGTATCGGGAGAGACAGTCCCTCCAAGTCCATGAGCATACAAAGGCAGTAGCATGATGGTGCAAAGACAGGCTTTGACATACATACAGCAGACAGCCCAGGTACCTGCTGCAGTGTGATGGTTGGTGGTTGATGTCACGGCTAGCACGCCAGGAATTTAATCAGCTACAGAAGATTAGGTTAAAGAAAAGCTATGCAGTAGTAAGACTTCCAGGATTGGCCATTGAAGAGGATATATAACACACAGTGGTATGTCCCCAGATCTGTATGTGACTATGTCTGATACCCTTTACTGCTTAACTTAACTTACAGGCTTTGTAGGAGCAAATATCTTAGGCATGCAAACAGCAAGATCTCCTTCCTGTCTGAGATGGGATTTTTTTTCTAAATTGGTTAATGCCAATTGCCTGTGCTTCCTGATAAACTAAATAACTGCAGTTGGGATCATCTTCATGGAAATTTCCATATGCCCCTTGCAGAGAAGCCAATAACCAGCTGTCAAGCAATGAACCTCAGCCCCAACACCCGACCAGGATGACTGCTAAATGGGTATGGAGGGAGTGATGACTCCACATCCACATCTGACTCCTGCCTCTGTGTGATGACAGGGTTGCATGACTGCTTGCACAGTGGGCTTGGGCTGCTGCAGAGAGGCTGTCCCAGCTATGCAAGAACCTTCCAGGTGGAGATATGGGAACCGCTGCTGTCGGACTGCCCATAAATTCAGCCCAATTAGGGATGGAGAGAATGTCGTCTTCGTCTGGTCCACATCCCTTTTTCAGTGCAGAGGTGGAAAGAAATGCTGTGATCATCAGTGCTGGGTTATTGTAACTCTTCCTTGTAATCATTAAAGGTGGTCTTACCTCCTCCTACAGAGCTCCGACGATTAATAACAGGGTGAGCTTTGCTTTTGTCACTTACCAGCTCCCCAGCAGTACAATTTTTATTGCGGCTTTGTTCTGTCTTTCCTTGAAAGGTAGGCTAGTGTCTTCTATTTCCCTTATGCTACTCAAGGAGTAGTAGAGATGGTGTATTTGGAGTATTTAGAGTGGAAGTTTACAGTTATCTAATCTGCAGCTTGAGAGAAGTAATATATGTCATTCAGGAGTATGGAGAGTTGTTTTGTTATTATTTTATTAAAAGTGCATTTTTTGGTAAAGGGGATCCTTAGCCAATAATCAAATAAGAGAAGCTGCAGATCATTAGGAAAACAATAAAGGATGAGACTAATGACTCTTAGGGCCTCATTTGCTCTCCAGTTAATTAAACAGACAACACAGATGCTGCTGCTGTTAATAATATCATTCAATTACTGTGCTGCTAAGTATTATGGTCCCTAGGAAACCATTACCCAGTGCTGATTGAGAAGGGGAACTGTGAAGGGCTACTTAGGGGACAATAAACCATGTCTCTGTTGAAAAGGGGGATGAAAGCAGTTTTACTGGAGATACTAGGTGCTCTAGTACAAGTAGGTGCAAGGTTGTTTGAGGTGATGGAGGAGCTGAAGGGCTAATCCAAAAAGCTATGCTCTTACCCCAAGTGTGCTAACGAAGCTCAGAGCAGCTGGTCAGGGGTCAATGGGAGTCATTTTTGTGATGAAGGAGCTGGAGCGGAAGGCTGTTTGCTTCTGGAAAGAAGAGAGTGTGTGTGTAGTAGCAGGGAGATGGATGGTGAATAAAAAGGTATTGGAAATGGAAATGAATGTATCTCAACACCCCAGAGTATACTAAGCATCTCTCCGAGGGGGACAGGGTATATCATAAAAGCCTAATTGAGCAGTGCAGGTAATAGATGCACTTGTCTGATATTTCCACTCTTCTAGTTTGAGGGCATGTGTAAAATCCAAGGCTGGCAGTAGAAGAACTCATCTCAGCCCTTGCGACTTTATCAAACTCAGCTTTCTCGTCCAGGCACTGCAGTGACAGGGACTATTGAGCTGAAGGAGCACAGCACAGTGCAGTCCCGGGTAGCTGCTGTTCACGGCACAAACCCGCTTCCCCCAACATCCCAGGAGTATGATGCACAAGGGTGTGAGAGGGCAGTGGGTAGGTGTTGGAAGCAAACCTGGACCTTCCCCAGAGTCCTGATGTCTCCTTGCACCGTTTCCTCTGTCCCAGTCCGTTGGGTGTCTCTCATTTCCACGACAGTGGCCAGAGTGCTTATTTTTTTTTCTTTTTTTTTGTCCATTACTCTGTGCTTGCTTGTGCAAAAGGAGCTTTTGTAGTATTTATCTATACTGTGGTAGCAGCTGGAGACCCTGACCAGGAATGTAGGGGTACTTGTATACCATGATGCTCAAGCTGGCAGTTAACAACAGTCTGGGGTTAATGGTCTGTGTGCCTGGTACTTTCAGCTGTTCTCTGATCCTCAGGAAATGCCTCGGGTCATGGTCATAATAGCTTAAGTAATATGAAGAAATGTGTTGGAAAACGCTTGACAGTAGCTCTGTAGAAGAAAACCGCTCCTGCATGGCTGCACTGAAACTTGGAGCACAATGCCGAGGAGTTTGCTGCTGTATCAGGCTACCTCTCTGCGGGTTCGCAGGGTAAGCGAGTGAATATGGAGGGTTTGGGATGCTAATATTGCATCCGCAAGGAGGTATGGCAGTGTCAGGGGATGCACTGCCATGTGGTGACACCCAGCTGCATTGTAGCTGGTTTTGCTAGTTGCAGAGAGATCCTTTACTGGCCTCTCCTGGAACACTGTGCCAAGATCAGGGTTTCACGTTGCATGTTAAGGGCTAAAAAGATGTATGTTTGTGTGTGGATTTGCCCATGATACAAAAGGTTTCAACTCCAAACTGGTAAGAAGGGAATTATATTCAATTCTGAAAGATGCTCTGGGGAAAGTGGTCCATTTTCTTTAAAGCTCAATTAAAAAAAAAAAAAATACCCGTATGATTTTTTTTTTTTTTTTTTTACCCAAACTTGGTTTATTGGTTCAGGTTCTCCTTTGTCACTATCTTAATATACTATGCCAAAATAATTTCAAATAGCTTTAATCCCACAGATGTCTGTGCCCCCACTGAATTATTGTCTGAGCACCTCCAATCCAGAACACAGAGACAGTTCTGGCCCCTGGGACTTCCAGCATGACCTGGTAATTAACATTTCTTTGCTCTTCAGCCATGAGCAAGGTATGGACTTGGGAACACTCTGGGATCTGAGATCTGGGCATAGAATCACAGAATCGTTTAGGTTGGAAGAGACCTTTAAGATCATCAATTTGAACCATTAACCTAGCACTGACAAGTTACCACTAAACCATATCCTTCAGCACTACATCTACGCATCTTTTAAATACTTCCAGGGATGGTGACTCAACCACTTCCCAGGGCATGCACCAGCATTTTGACAGCTCTTGGGCTGGAAGGAGGCCATGGATGACCAAGGCCAACCTAGATCTGGTGGTGCCAGAGAGTGGACCTGCTACTTCAGTCTCAGACTGGGATAATCCATATGTTTTCAGCAGCTCCAGCTCACTGGGTGGGGGGGAGCTACGTAGCACCTCTTTCTGGAGAGTGGGGAAGTATCTTGGTGCCCAAGGCAGTGTCCAAGGACAGGGCAGTGTAAGACTGAACCTCTCAGGATGTGTCCCAGCACCGTGGAAAACCTGAGCAGAGAAAAGTTTAAATAGGAGGATCCAGTGAAGCAGTAGCAAAGGATACTTGGACTCAGTTCTGTGCTTAAAACATGCTAAATTGGGACTAATGTCAATCAGGGGAATTAAATGCAAGAACAGCCCAGCCCCTTGCGATCGCCACTGCTGAGAAAAGAAATTTATTGTGAATGAAATCATTCTCCGGGGTGCTTCAGCGTAAGCAAAGTGTCTCCTTGTTTCCGTACAATTTGTCTCTGCTGGCACTGGCCTGGCAAAAGGCAGCTCCGAATCTCCTTCATGTCAGTGTGGTGGGGATTGGCCTTGCAAGGCAGGGACATGATGCTACACTCTCCTGGTCACTCAGGTTGCGTGAGAGGTGGGAAGGGTCTGGGGTCGCATGGATGAGAGGGGCCAGATCCCTGCTCCCTGTGTGGGGAGGTGGAAATCTTTCCAGGATACCATTTTCCTTGCATTTCAGCTCTTTCAAAGCCCCCTGGAAAGGGGCTGGCAGCCTGTACTGCTGAAGACACGGGCCTCCTACATTGTCAGGGGTGCTCGGTGACTGTGCAAACCTCCCAGTGCTCCCACTTTACTTTTTGGTGGTATCAGCTACAAACTCCTCCTTTATTACGCATGTAACGGGGACAGACTTTTTAGCAGGATCTGTTGCAATAGGACAAGGGGTAATGGCTTTAAACTAAAAGAGGGGAGATTCAGACTAGATAGAAGGAAGACATTTTTTATGCTGAGGGTGGTGAAACACTGACCCAAGTTGCCCAGAGAGGCTGTAGATGCCCCATCCCTGGAAACATTCCAGGTCAGGTTGGATGGGGCTCTGAGCAACCTGATGTAGTTGAAGATGTCCCTGCTCATTGCAGAGGGGTTGGACGTGATGACCTTTAAAGGTCCCTTCCAAGCTAAACCATTCTATGATTCTGTGTGTCTGTGACTTGCCAGCTGGCGTATCTCATCACTGGCATCCCGCTTCTGTCCCAGGAGTGGAACTATTAATTAAGATCAGCCCCACCATGAGGAGCTCCACGTGTGCTCTCCAGCAAAGCTTTGGCACCTCTACCAGTTGCCCAGCCACCATCCTGTGTCTGCAGCCTGCTGAGATCTGTGGATCTCTGCCCCTGCCTCAGCTGCTCCTGCCTCTGACGTTTCTTCACTTACCCATCACTGTACTAAAAGCTTGTTTCTCTCATAAGGTGCCACAGACATCTCTTTAACCACAGTGATAAACCACAGCTGTTAACTCTTTCTGGACCAATCCTCTCCCATTCCACACAATGTGTTGACATTTCTTATTTAATCTTTCAGCATTCCTCATTTTCACGAGGGATTCCCTGTGGGGCATATTAATTAATCTCACTGGAGTGCAACAAGAAACACACCTGCAATTTTTTTTTTTTTTTTTTTTTTTGGTTTATTTATTTATTTACTTCTGATATAGGGACATCTGTTTTCTATGTTTGAGGATATGGGGAGTTGTTCAGGACTTGTTACAAGTTCTTTATCCCAGTTACTGGTCTCTGTCTGCACTTTGCCTGAGGATTAAGTAACCTCCTTTCTGCT
Organism: Pluvialis apricaria; assembly: GCA_017639485.1. NCBI lineage: Eukaryota > Metazoa > Chordata > Aves > Charadriiformes > Charadriidae > Pluvialis > Pluvialis apricaria. The sequence continues at coordinate 165,082,163 of CM030008.1, read as the reverse complement.
GAAAACCAAAGCAACGTATTCTTCTAATGTATGGCATAATGTATCCGCATCCTCCCCTTGTTCCCTAGCTGCCTTCTTTCCTTACACATCCAAAGAACCCTCTTATATTTGTTTTAATGTTCGTTGGGCAGTTCTCATCTTACCCTTACACAAAGAAATTTAGCAGACATGGATTTGTTGATTTGTCCTTTTCCCACTCCTTTTAAATGTCCCTGTCAATTCTTCCCTTGCAATAAGTATTACTGTAATCTTGGAATAAGTTGCAAGATCTACTGCAATGAACATTATTGTAATCTAATTCTAGTATTCTTTGTGCATTTGTCATGGGGAAATCTCAAGCTGCTTTTTATCATCTCTGCATTCTTCATCCAAGTCATTCAGTTATTAATCCCTTTAATTTTTCACCATTGCACTTCAGAAATTAAGGACTTGGATACCTGCTTTTGCTTATCCTTCTTTTTAATTTAAACAGTAGTAGTGAGCATTTGATCAAACACTTTTCTATAGTGTCCTCACTGTTGATCTGAACCAAGTATAGAATAGAATTGCTTTTTGTTGGCTCTGATGCTGTTTGGGAAGGGCAGAAATCTATTGCCTATTACATCCAAGAAGGACTGAGCTCAGGTATCGCTAGTAACAGTAATTCTCCACTTGCCATCTAGAAAATTGCAAAATAACACATTTCCCAGTTTTATTTATCTTTCTATCAATTTCCCAGAGATCTCTTTCCATGTCTGGATCCAATGGCAGAGATCTGCAACAGCTTCCCAGAAGATGAATTATATTCAGACGGATCCTGTTATATGCGTGATCTCATTTTTTAAATCCTTGTGAGCTACTGTGTTATTCACCTGCACTGCATTTTTGCCATTACAACTTTTATTTCTCTCTCAGATCATATCCTGCAGTACTGGGGATACTGATTGTATCGTGTTCCTGTTATCACAGAACTACTCTATTTCACACCTGGCACCAGGAGTTCTTGTTCTTCCAAGCATTCACATTGCATATCTGCCATTTTCCGTGGGCAAGTTTTCCTCATTTTTTTATTTCCTTCTCACTTTCTCTATTTCTCTCTCCTGTCTCTTTCTTCATATCCTCCTTCCTCTTTTTCGCCTCTTCGCTCTGCTCATTTCATCTCTTTTTTCATACTCTCTCCCATCTCATCTTATTTTGCTCTTTTTTTCCCCCTTTCTCTTTTTCCTCTCTTGCCGTGAAATAGTTCTGGTGTCCTTATAAATCCATTTGCGCTCCTCTCCCAGCTTTAGGTTAGCCTGCAAAAGAGTCTCAGGAAACCACATTTTAAAGGCATTTAAGATGTGCTTAGTCGATAAAATATGGAGCACACTCAAACACAGTGAATCTGTCTCAGCTAATGTCCCGGTACGTCAGCAAGAGTTAAACAATCAAGGTCAGTGCAGTTCGGGGCTTGTGTGCACACTGGATTACTCAAAGCCCTGCACATAATGACACTTGTTATCTCTGATGGCCTTGTTTAACTATTTTGCTTGTGTTTCCATATCCTGATGATTTTTACAGCAAACTGCCCACTCTGGGCTACAAATAGAGAAGGGAGAGGATGGGTCCAATCTGGGAAATCGGGGAGAGGGTGTAAGAGCTGAGAAATGATGAGGAGAGGAACATGAGAAGAGGCTGGAAGGTGTAGAGGAGAAAGTTGAGAAGGTTTGGGGGGAACCATAGTGGTCAGAATGCGGTAAGAAGGGCCATTCGGGCACCTGAATTGTGCCAGAGATGGTACACTTGCCAAGATGAGCTCCAGATCTGTGCCGTATTGCATTTCTGCGTGCGAGGGGAGGGAAGGAACAGGGGGCACAAAGCAAAGAGGAGCAGATGTGTGAAGAGAAAGGCATGGAAAGGTGCTGAGAGCTATAAAATATACAGAGTGGTCTGGAGGTGGAAGAGAGGCACTCCTGATCCCCCATGCACATCTCTTGCATAGTGGGAAGCCACTGTTCTCCTCCCCAGATCCACTTGGTCTCTGGGGGATGTTGGCACCACCTTGATGTTGCCTGTCTGCTGCGCCTGACGAGCGCTGCCCGGCCAAGGCTTCAGCTCTCGCTCCTTGGATCAGCATCGGCAGCGCTGGCAACAGCAGCAAAGTAACGGGGTCAGCTGCTGGCAAGCTGCTATAGTTAAAAAACAAAACAACAAAAAAAAAATTATATACATAAGAAAAGGAAAATGAAGCAATGATGGGTTGGGCAATTAAGCTAAAAGCATTTGAGAGTATAATCCAGCTCTCTCTATCAATAATTCAGGAGTCCAAGATCAGTCTAATTGATTGAACACCTTCCACAGTAGTCAGCCACTAATAAGACAAATGAAATGTCTTTTTTATTGTCAAATCTCCATCTCACATTCGCGCAGGCAAAATCCTGCAGGGCTTTTCATTTGAGGAGCTCGGGTATTTTTTCTCTTGATGGAGATAAATTGAGGGCCAGCGTCTGTTTTTAAACAGCAGTAAATTAAGCCGGTCTGCTTCTTTGGCTGCGGGTGGGTGGAGAAACAAAGCTGTGCAGAACAGGATTCACACGTAAAACTTGTGTGGGTCATCAAAAGTTGAACTCAGTTCCCAGAGGACGTGTTATCACTGTGTAATGATTTGAGTGCCTAGGACACTTGGCCTTGACAGACTCCAAGGGACTACAGATCTTCCCCTAAAGCTGGTGTCTCTTACCTCCCTTCCGCTACCGCTGAACCATATTAGGATCCTTGCTTTCCTAATAGTGGTATTGGTGCTTACCTTTTGACATGGCATAGATCTTTAAAGGGGGCTGGACAAATGTTTAACTTTTCTAATTTACGTGAGCAAACCACATCGCAGGTTCTGAAAATAAATAAATAAATAAATAAATAAATGGTGGTTTGAAACTGTTCTGTGTTTTATAGCTTTCTTCCAAAATCGTTCCAAATTCAGTGATTTGGAGGACCTCTGTGATGACAAAGTAAGGCATGCTCAGCAAATTGATTTTATTTCCTTTGGACCATATCCCTGAGTGGGGGGGAGATAGCCCCGGCAAGATGGAGCTTGTGAACACCAGCTCCAGAGCATTGCCCATTGCTAATCAAAAGTGGATACCGAGAAGAGGTGAGGGTTGAGTTGCTACTAGTGTATGTACAAGTGCCTAACTGCACGGTGAAAATCTGTGTGTAAGCAAGGCTTCTTTAAGACCAGATGCTCACCGGTTATGCTAACATTGTCTTGCATGCACAGAGGCTCTGGGACTGGAGTTTTAGCCAACATAAATCAAAGTAGCTCCTCTGGGGCACTCTGCTGACTTATATGAGCTGAAGATCCAGCCCTGGGGTGAGGGAGCAGCTCTGATTATGATGTGTGCGTATGTGTTTAATTAGGAAAGACCGCAGGCTGTGTGCGTGCTCCGGAGTCCCCACCGAATTAACCTTTTGGCTGGCGCGGCACAAGTTACCTTCTGAGCAAACCCAAAGTCTGGATATCTGGTAGCGACTTTTCTCATTTGCTATTATTACATACAGTTCCCTGCGGCTTGCTGGGGTGGGAGGGAAGGAGGGAAAGTGCCTAAGAGCAGTTTCATTTTGATTGTATTACCTCTGAAACATTATATAATGTGTTCGAATGCTTGATCTAACCAAAGAGTAGTTGTTTTACTTCCTAATCTAATAACTTCATGATGCCTGTCTCCTCTTAGCTTTCCTCTAGCTTGACTGTGCAAATGCCATTTAATTGTGTTCTTGTGAAAACTAAAGGCCAGTCGTTTTGCCAAGGATGGCTAATTTTATAATGCACCACACCAGAATTAATCTTGACTGTAAAGATAAGGCTGATGGTTTATAGTTGGCAATTATGGTCATAGAACAACTGTTGTATGGGGTGGCTGTAGGCTATGAAGTTCTTTTGACTATTCTGTATTGCCTAAGGAGGCAGGTGTTTGCCATATTCAAGTCAGAGAAGAATGAAGAAGGGGTGGATGGGAATGAAAGTGGGCAAGAGAGAGGAGAGAAGTAGAAGAAAAAAAGAAAGGGACAACAGCAAATGAAAACAAGTAGGGTGAAGGCATGAGAATGGCATTGGGAGTGAGATATATAGGTGGAGCAGGGGAAGAAGAGGAATAGATATGGCCAACAGGAAGGGAAGGGGTATGTGTGGAAAAGAAATAGAAAGAAACCATAATAGGTTTCTATTTTTTTTTTCATATAGAGTAGAAAGTTGGGAGAAATAGGCCAGTGAGTATAGAAGTCTATCTAAGATGCAGTGCAGCCAAAGAAGATTTCTTTTTTTTTTTGAAGGATATTTTCAGATTCTCGTTGGGCCATGTACCACCTATTTGTCTAGTAAGAATAGCAACTTCATTACCCAGTAGATGTGATGATGCTTACTGGAGTCTTCTCCCTGGGACAGGTTCTTTCAAGCTGAGAGCTCATCCTCTTCAAAGACAAATAAAACATTGCCAGGTTTATAATTCTGCTGCTGCTACACAGCCAGGAAGTCAGGAGGTCTTCAGAAACTGCTTCAACCTCAGTGTGAGCACTTGAAGCTGGTGACAACAGCTCCATCAAACTGCTTACGGTGTTGCAAAGCAAATGAGACCCAGCAGTAAATGAGGTAGCAAGTCTAGAAGTGGACGTGTTACTTTCAAGACTTACAAGCAACCAAGCAAGCAAATAAAAAATATCTGTTGATCTGTATTGGGTTTACGTAGTAAAGTTTTGATAGCCAGGGACTGCAGGGGTGGCTTCTGTGAGAAGACACCACAAGTTGCCCCGATGTTGGACAGAGACAGCTCCAGACGGCTCCAAGACGGACCCGCCGCTGGCCAAAGCTGAGCCCATCAGCAATGCTGGTGGCACCTCTGTGATATATTTAAGAAAGAGTAAAAAATGCTGCACAGTAGCTGTGAGAGAGGAGTGAAGAAATGGGAGAGGAACAGCCCTGCAGACACCAAGGTCAGTGAAGAAGGAGGGGGAGGAGGTGCTCCAGTTGCTAGAGCAGAGATTCCCCTGCAGCTCATGGTGAAGACCATGGTGAGGCAGGTTGTCCCCCTGCCGCCCGTGGAGGACCATGCTGAAGCAGATATCCACATTGCAGCCCATGGAGGCCCCGTGCCAGAGCAGGTGGATGTGCCCTCAAGGAAGCTGCAGTCCTTGGAAAGCCCACGCAGGAGCAGGCTCCTGGCAGGTGCTGCAGCCCATAGAGAGGAGCCCACGCAGGAGCAGGTTTTCTGGCAGGACCTGTGGCCCCGCGGGGGGACCCATGCTGGAGCAGCCTGTTCCTGAAGGACTGTACCCCATGATAACGACTCATGCTGAAGCAGTTCTTGAAGAACTGCAGCCTCTGGGAAGGACCTATGTTGGAGCAGTTCATGAAGGACTGTATCCCTTGAGAGTGACCCCATGCTGGAGCAGGGGAAGAGCATGAGGAGGAAGGAGTGGCAGAGACAAAGTGTTATGTACTGACCACAACCTCCATTCCCTATCCTCCTGCACTGAAGGGGAGGAGGAGATAGAAGAGTTGGGAACGAAGGAGGGAAGTTGAGTTGGGAATGAAGGAGGGAAGTGGAGCCAGGGAAGAAGAGAGGGGTTGGGGAAAGGTTTTTTAATTTTGATTTTGTTTCTCACTATCCTGCTCTGTTATTATTTGGCAACAAATTAATGTAATCTTCCCCACTGTTTTGCCCATGATGGTAACTGGAGAGTGATCTCCCTGTCCTTATCTCAAGCCACAAGTTTTTTCATCCTATTTTCTCCCCCTGTCCAGCTGAGGGGGTGGGGCGTAATAAAGCGGCTTGGTGGGCACCTGGTGACCAGCCAAGGTCAACCCACCACATAATTATATATATTGATTCCCCAAAATGTGCAGTGGAGAAAACTTGGCTTCCACAAAACTGTGCTAAGATCCTTACTGACATTCCAAACTTTAGCTTGTGTCTGCAACTCCAGTCCCAGACTAAGGAGTGTGAGATGATATCACACTGAAAATACAGGGAGTGCATGGGAGGGGCAGCACAATGCAGTGTCATTATATCTTGTAGATGGGAACTATAGTGCTCCTTATTTATATAAATGACAAAGGTTGAAAGTGAAGCTGAAACTGAGACTTAAATCACTACAGGAATAGTTCTGGATGATGTTACCCAGGGGTTTGTCCAAAACAGTTTTAAATAATCTTCCTCGTGGGTTTTCTCCCTTGTTGAACAGACTAATATTTTTCCTCATTACATGGCCTTTTCTGGGGGTGTGTGTCAGACTCTTGGTCTGATCTGTATTCTTCATGACTAGGCCCTCTCCCTCTCTGGTATCCATTTCTAGACAGTGCAGATGGTAGTTCCCAGTGTCAGGGGGGAATTGGGAATAGTCAGGGACCATCTCATGTTATTCTGTGTCATTTGTATAGCCCTGCCACTGTGGGGTCTTGGACCACAATGGAGGTTCTCAGGTATAAAAACTATGCAAAGGATGGCTATGACTTCTCAGAAATGTCACATGAAGTTTTTTATCAGTCTTGATTTCTTGAGCTAATTCGTATGGAGGAGTTCAGGGATGAAAAAAAAAAAAAAGAAACACGCTTGCTTGTGATGTTAAAATAATATAGTAGGACACAGTTGTCCACCCAGCAAAAGAGAAATGGTCATGAGAAGAAGTTTGAAGAAGTTTTGGTAAATGGCTTCCCAGTTCTTCCCACTCAGTTTGACTATTCCTGTTGTCTGGGAATAGAAAACTGAAGTGATGGATTGCTCTGATTATGCCTAGTCAGGTGCATTAAATGGTGTCTCACTCTACTGCCTTCTGCAATCTTGCTGCTCAGTGTGCTTATCAGGGCTGACGTGGAAAAGGTAGATGTCTGTAAACGATGAAGAAATAAAAGGGGAGGTGAAAGATCTCAGATTGGTCTCAGCAAAAGGATTTGTTTGGAACTGAAAATGTGTTGAGGAGATTAAACGGAGCCACTTTTAGAATAACTAATTGGGCTATGCCTGTCAGCTTCAAGACACAGTAGCACACATGAACCCCATTCTGCTTTTCATGGGTCATTTGTTGGAGAGATGCTTGCAGTATATGGAAAGTTTCTTTTTAGCATCCATCTGTTTAATGCTAACATGGAGCTTGACTCAAACGCTTGTCTCTAGTTAAATCATGAACTCATGTGTACTTGAGTTATAGTGCCATGAGTTCATAGTCACAAAGAAAGAATCCTCTGTTTTCATCAGTGTGAGACAAAATAAGATCCCGTGGATTTTTAGGACTGTGAACCAAAGACAGGTAGGTTTGAGATGCAGTACTTTATTTCAAGTTTTGTGTCAGTGCTGTCTACAAGACCTGTCTAAAATTGCATGAAATACTATTCAAAGTCTGTACAAATGGAGCATTGAATTTCTGTGTTTCTGTATCTAAATTTGGGTTGTTGATGTACAAGAAAATGGAATTCAAACAGGAAAGGTGCAAAATGCTATGAAAGTGAAACTGTCTAATGCAGCAGACTAACAGTGGCTGGATTATTCATCCTAGGAAAAAAACCAAAAGATGTTGGTGAGATATGGCTGGTCATTATTAATCTATGGGAGTAGGGAAGACAAATGGGGAGAATTGCTGTTTGAGCTTAGGACTTTACTTTTATCAGAACAAACAGTCCATGAACAAGTTTAGATTGAAAATAGGAAGACCCTTAGCTCGAAGAGCAGTGATTTTAGGGACAACCTCAAAGGTTGATTGGTGGAGACCAAAGCCCTAACAGAAGTGGAACTCCATCTTTTTAGGTAGGGAAATTTCACTGCATGTGAAAGCAAGTTTTGAGTTTAATATCTCTTAGGCTCAAGTTCCTAAAACACCTGACTTCCTTGGATGGTTTCTGCTAGCTGGAACATCATCCAATGAGAAACGCCTCTGGTTTTTGGCTTGGTGGGGAAAGGTACTGGCAGTCTGCTCCTGGTGTGTGCTTGCTTCTTTGAGATAGAAGTTGCTATCAGTAAAAAAAAGGATGAGGTGGCTTCATATGAAAGTGTCAACCCAGTGAGTTAGACCGGTCTAGCTTCAACGGTGTAATTACGCTGACATGGCAATTCCAGCAAATCTTCCCGTAGACAACCCTGAACAATGTTGCAAAACTTTGACCTTCACATTTTAGCTCAGCTCTTCTGTCTTCAAAGTGCAAGGATAAATGTACCTCAGAGTTAGTACTGGCTCGATGGAAAACTGAACAGGACAGTAGAGTTGGGCAATATATTTCCATTAACTTTCTTGGTTTCAACTTCCAAAAATGCTTTCTCAATCAGAATTGAACTTTTTCCTTCACAGAAGTTTTGGTTGAATTATTTCAGTTTTTCAAAGACAATTGACAGAACACATGTAAAATTTGTAAAGGAAAATCGAGAAATCTCTTTTTGCTTGTATTTTCAAGCATAAGTCTGTTTTGGGAATAAGAGCTACAGAAATAAAAAATGGTATATTTGTAAGATAAGCTCAAGCCAAGGCATTTGAACAAAATGCTTTTCCTTTTTTCTTTTTTTTTTTTTTTAAATGAAATACATGTACCCCTTTGATGAAATCTATCTACAAATCTGATTGAATCGCTGCTTGGTCTATATGTGATGTAATGGGGGAAATTATGATGGACTCCACTTGCTTTGGCTGTTAGATCACTGAAGTAAGGTTTCAACTAATAAAGCTGCTGGAAAATTAGAGTGTCTGCAGGGAAAATAGCCTTGGCCAAAACTGCAGCCAGCCAGATTCAGAAGACGTGTTTGGGAGTGCTTTTTTCAGAGAAGGGTACAATATATGCTGTAACTGATGTAAAGAAGTCTGTGATTGCAAAGATCTAAAAGCAGGAAAACTTTTGTCCGTCTGACAGCTTCCTATTGTGGTCACAAAGGGACAGAGAATGAGAAGCAAAGGAGAGGGAAAAGGAATCGGTGGCTCCTCCACACTCGACTGTTCACCTGCCGAGACAGAGACTACCCCGGAAGAAGGGCTTTTGTATCTGTATAACTTTGTCTAGGTCAGAGCCTGTACCACTTTATCTGTATTAGTAAAAGTTGTGTCTCCTAATTGATTTGCTGGTGTGTTTTTCTAGCAGGGACCGAAGTTGAGCACAGTGGGAATTGCTAACCCTTCCTTTAGCTGCTCTTTTGGATGGGGCAAGCCCTGGTTTCTGAAACAGCAGAAAGGAGAATCTGCTCAAAATACCACGTGCCTATTAGTATTTTCTAAAAGTTTGGAAAATGTCCTCTTTTTTTTTTTTTTTTCTGCATGGGAGCAATCTGCAGTAGATACAGCATGAAATAAATACAGCTAGACAAGCAAACGCGTGGCAAGTTGTCTGTGCCCTTCTAAGACTCTTAGTTGCGTAGAGAGGAGAGTCGTGGAGGCAAAATGCAATTGCTTCAGTGAAAACACACCTGAACCACTTCCCTAAATGTCACCCCGCATGTCTTGCCGGATGTGCTGACAGCGTTTGATGTCACGCCGGTTCGCAGAGCTCTGTGGGCTGCAGTGGATAATGACATCATGGGTTCGGAGGACGTGGTTACAACGTCAGGAATGATTTGCCCCTGATGTTTTGAGCCACTCAGCTGCTTGCCAGCCTCCGGTAACGTTTGTTTAGCAGGGTTTTGTTGAGATCGAGCTTCTCAAGCCCCGGCTATGTCAGACTGAGAGCAGTCTCAGGCATTCAGCAGGTCTGAGGGCAGAATCCTGTTAACCCCGTGAAGGCTCAGACTTGGTTGTCTTTAGTTTGAAAAAAGCTAATCCTTTGAACAGTGAGAAATCAGAAATTTCTCATGCCCCTTTTCTTGTCATCACAGCATAGTAAAGGAAGAAGAAAGCCATTTATTTTTGGCCTCTTGTTAAGATGTGAGCCCCTATGCTTCTTCCTGAAGTATTTTTCCCTGATCCCCCAGAGTGCTGTTTGGATCATCCTGCCAACCCTGCAGGTGGTGAGTCCTTCATCTTCCTCCCTCATGGAGAGGTCTCAGATCATTGCCTATAAACTGGGAGCAACCAAAATCAGTTACAGAAAATTATTAATATTGCCCAAGAAGGCCATTTATAGAGGGGATTGAGGGAAAATAATGCTTATTGCAACCACATGCGTGCAGTAGAAGGAGCCTTTGGGGTGTAAAGAAATGACAGCATCAGGAAAAGTTTGCTGTACAATGAGGATATAATGTTATAGTGATGGCCAGTCGGACCTACATACCCAACGAGGATATTTTGCCATCCAGGGAACTGATAACCCTGCTACTGTGGTCCTGCATCTATAAGCACTGTGCACAACTCTATCAAAGATCCTGAAAGTTTCTGAAGAGCAAGAGGGATCTCAAACAAGTGGAATAAAAGTAATTGCATAAGGAGTTGCTTCTGAAGAGACATTTTTAATCTGAATCTAGGTATATGTTATAAAATACCTATTGTCTTCCTTGCTGCAGGACTCTGCCCCAAAGAGCTCTGTTTATAGCTAATGTTGGCTAAGGGATGAAGCTGTGACTATCTCCAAGAAGTGTAAAGTAGCGAGTGATGATGGAGAGAAATGGGGTGTGTTGAACTGAGGGCTATAAAACAACACTGTGATAAAAGACAGCATAGAAAAATACAGGCTGTGTATCAAAAAACCCCATGTCCTAACAGCTGGATCTGCTAGACAAGGGAATAATTTCCCAAGGGAGAGAGCAGAAACCCTGTTATTTCAATCATTTAAACAAAACTGGACAAAGCCCTGGAGAATATATTGTAGGGAACAATCATACGCCGGCCTCCGGGAATGGGTAACATGGCCTGATAAGTTTTTTCCTAGGGTTGCTACGATTCTCTTCAGATTGAGAACTTGTTCTGAGCATGATTTGTCTTGGGACTAGATGTCATATGAGCCTCAGGTCAATCCTCTGACTGTTTCAGAGAACAAAATTGAGAGGAGGAAGGGGAGGGAAGGCGTGCAGGGGCAGTCAGAAATAGAGAGCATGGGAAAATGTTGACTCAGAAGTGCTACAGGGCACTTGTGCAGTCAGGTATCTCAGTGCCAAAGAGATATAAAACACACTTGGGTCCAGATGCAAAGGTTTTATGCGGAGCTGGTGCTGTGCAGGCTCCAGAAAACCCGATCATTTGGTGCTTACCACAAAGCTCCCAAGATACATGAACCCAAAGACTCACAATCAACCTGCTTGTCCTTGGACTTCAGAGGTTTGTTTTTCTTGCTGTTACAAGAATCCAGCTTGTTGGCCGTTTTGTCTTGCTGCACCCCTGTGATGCACACACGCTTTCCTGGTGCTGTGCCCAACTGCCAATTTGTACCGCTGTTGATTTCTTCAGAAAGGTGGCCAGGCTCAGCTGCAGGCCAGGGAATTGTCAACTACTGCCCAGCGGGAAATCCAGAACAGAGCTGCTGTTGTTTTCAGGAGGAGTTAGGAAATGGTATACCAGAAAGATGGCCCAAATCACTGCAGTTTTCAATGCTAGTCTCGTGACAGAGCTGGAGAGGAACCTCTTACCTCTTCCCAGCCTCTGTTCTGGAGCAGAGGAAGGCGCAGAGATGAGTAGAGATGATGTTGTCATGTCTGGACAAAATTAACTGGCATCCTTGATTTCCTGGGGGGCGGTACACCAGGTGGCAATTACCTCGGATGCTCTGTCATCTTATTCAAAAGAATTGCCAGCAATCGCAGACATCTCTTATCTAAGCAGTAAAAGTATAGTCTGCCTAAGTTCAGCAAGAGGAGCTTTGAGATAATTAGGTCTTCTGGGTTATATAGCTGAGTAGGAAGATTGTCCATGGTTTCATGTGGCCATTTGAAAATTTCCACTTTCCCTCTTTTACTTTTCTAGTAAAATCCTTTATAGTGTAAATTTTACACAGAAAAAATGGAAAAGGTTCATGTGCAAAAGAAAAAAAAAAGAATGACAAATGCAAAACTCAAATATTTGGGGTTTTTTTAAAGTAATATTTTTCAAGTTTTGTCTTTTGCTACAAAGAAGTCATTTCTTGAGCAGCAGCAGTAGTCAAGCCTGGTTTCCTGTGAACTCCAAAACATCCCCCAATTCTCTTGAACCCCGATCTGCATCCTCATCCTCTCAGGCAGATAGGTGGTCCATCACAGGTTGTCTTATAAGATGACAGAGACGTACTATTCCTGCAGTTCTCTCCCATGCCCCTACGTCTCACTCCACCTTGCAGGACCCCCAGCTCCTGTTTCTTTCCTGTAAACTGGCCAGAGAAAGAGCAGATCGCGTTGCAGCTGAGTCTGCACTATAGATGTGTTGATTTTTTGGCCCTTTTATGTGTATTCACAGATTGGCCAGATGGCCGACCCAGCAGAACAGATTACTATCAAGTTCACATTACAGCTTCTTCTAAGTGGTGGAAATTGGTGAGCAGCTTCAAAGCTACTGGGGAGGAAAGACAGATGGGCAGAGATATAGACATAGGGGGCTCATCCTTATGAAGAAATGACAATAAACCCAGAAATAATTAGAAAAAGAAAAGTTTCGTATGGCTTGGTTTAAACTTGTAAACCTGTTCCTTCATACAGTACCCCTAGTGGGTATCTGAATGGGGCCAAATGTTGTGACCAAATCTGTGCTTCCCCGTTAGGCAGAAGCAATGTCTTTCAAAACGGGGAAGCTGTGTCCCATTGGAGTATAAGTTCAGGAGGAATAAAAGATCTTTTCCAGGGGAAGCAGAGAAGCCCCCAGGTCTCTCCAGCTGTAGGGAGGGTGGAAACTGCTCACACTTCTGACAGGCACACGACTGAATGAGCAGCACTTCCAGCTACTCTACCCCAACGAACTGAATAGATTTTTCCCCTCACCACCCCAGGTAGTGATCCAACAGGACAGAGGAGAGGCCATCCCTTGTACATGCTGGTGGTGGAGTCCAGGCAGGGAAGAAGGAGGAAAGCCTAATCTAAGCAGCGTGAGAACCTCTGAAACACAGTTCTCCAATGCGAGGTGACCTTACTGAGAGCCTTACGAGGACAGGGACACATTATTTGCCTTGAGCCTCTAAGAACCCAAAGGAAATCTTCTCAAGAGGGCCAACTTCTTGCAGGGAATGCCTGACTGTATTGCATGTGATCCCCGGATGAAACCAGCCAAACCTGAAGTCCTAAGTCCTACCCTGAATCAGAAATGAGCATGGCAGCGCATGGCTGTGTTCCACTAAATTGCTGTCTTTGGTTCCCTATAATTTAAGGTAGCGTGAGAAACATATTGTCTTCCCAAGCTACACTCACAAGAGGACTACCCAGGAGGCTGTTGCAGCTGATGGCCTCAGTTCTTGCTCCATCATGGCTGTAAGAGTTCAGGGCTGTGTTTTTAAGCAGTTGCCCAAGTGCACCTGACGTAGTGCTTTTCCCGTGCTTGTGTCTTCCAATGGGACATGGTTTAGCAACATCTGGTAATGGTCAGGGGTGGGAATTTATGCCAACAGGCAGTGTGGGCAATGCAAAGCATTCACTGTGCTGGTATTTACTGCAGCGTGGTGTGGCTAGAAGAGAAGCTACGGGAAAAAATTACTATCAGGAATGCACGCAAGTGGGAGGTTCAGGGTTCATAGGGCAGGAGGTAATGCATGATGGCTGCGGACCTAACAGAGGGAGTGAGGAAATGTGGTGGAGGGGTGAGTGGCACAGAAGCTGGCATTGTGCAGGAGTTATCGGTCTTATCAGTCGTTTTGGGTGAGTCCTTCAGGTGTACTGCTGGGCTGTCATGCACTGCAGTTGCTGACAGGCAGTAGATTCAGTGTGCGTGGTGAGCTTACAGAAACTGCTGCTGGGGATAATTTCTGAGGCTGAGGCACTTGTCCGTCCCAACTCACAATGCGCACGGGTCAGGGCTGGCCTGCCACCCACAAGACGACTGGCTTTGGCTGCACCTTCACCTGATGGTCAGCGGATCATAGAGAGAAGCCATTTCTTCTCCTCATTTCCTTGCTGCACACCACCTGTGCGTGTGTGTGTGCCTGCCTATCCGGTCAGAGCTGCTTCTGAAGCTTTTTTCCCTGAACATCTTCACAAAGTTTGGTTCCAGGATTGACAAGAAAAGATGTCTGTGCTCATGGTGGGAAGAATAAAGTGAGGGAAGCCTGTTGTATCCCTGCTGCCCTGGACAGGAGGTCCTATGCAAGTCTTGGTACAATGCAAAGCGATGAGTGTAATTTCCAAGGTGGCATGGTCTTGCCTCTGCAGTCAGGACATGGAAGCTGTCATAAGAGACCAGGGGTGAGAGGCTGTGCCGACCTTGTCAAGGAATTTTGGATTTGAGGTTGCACCTGGTGGTTGGCACATCCTTCCTTCTCTCACACAATGTCCGTATCTTCACCACATGGGATGATATCAGCCCATATTTCTGCGTGTTCCTGTAGGGAGCCATGTGCGATGCTTTGAGACTGTCTTTTGAGCATGGAAGGGGAGGATGCCTCTGAGGATGGAAGGGAAAGCTGTGCAAAGTAAGAGAAATTGTACAGGTGATGTGCTGCAGTGAGATCAACTGACAAAGGAATGAAAGCAAAAGGGGGTCCTGAAGATGTTTGAGGAGAAAGGCAGCAGGGTTCAGGGAGAGCCCAGACAGGTGGGACAGAGAAGAGGGAGCCGTCAGTAGTGCTTGTGTGCCAGGAGGCTCGTGTAGTTACACAGCAGTATCCATGATGTGCTTGTGATTGCCTTACAGGAGAATGCCTTTGTTCTGGTAAATGAGTTACTACCAGGTAGTTAAATGAAGCATCTCCCTGATCCCTACTGAAACCTCTTTCATCTGTACTGCGACGGCCACGTTGTTTCTTCTCCCTGCTGAAAGAACGGGCAGCAAAACCAGCAGAGCACCAGCCTGTTCTTTGTGGCAGTTTCTCTGACGTAGATGAACCTCTGAAGTGAAGTGTGTGACATCAGGAAGATGTTTTAATCTGAATTATGCTTGCCCATCTGAGTAACAGGTGCCGTTTTCCCCTTTTCATTATCTCGCGGCCAGGGCTGCTGCCAGCATGAGTAAGAAAGGTTTGAGTCACGGGGATGGAGTAGTTCATTTCTTTCCAGAGGCTGTTGTCAGAGACGACCAGGCCTAAATGTCCACCACAGCGATGAATGATGTGTAGATGAATGAGGGGAGAAACCTACTCCTGAGAGAAATAAAGCGTCCCTCATGAATAACGCAGAGTGTCGCTTTGACATTCAAGACGACTAAAACCCGTTGTACATTGAATGTGAATGTGAATGAGGCTTAGGCTCTCTGCAGCTACACACTGGCCCGAACGCAAACTATAAATAACTTACCAATGCCACATTTAATTTTTATTTTTCAACACTGACCATGTATTTGGCCTGGTACCAATGCACATCTAGAGACAACCCTCTCCCAATCTCTGACAGAGCCCAGTGTAGAAAAACACCCTTTGTTTTGCAACATACAGGCTCCATTGATGCTACTAAGTCAAGCCAGGACCTGTGTTTTGTAAGACATGGAGGCCAGCCGAGATGGCATGGAGAATGCTAGTAACAGCTAAACACAGGTGCAGCTCCAGAGTGGTTCTTAGCTGCAGTGATCCCTGGCCAGCGTTAACCTCCACGGGTGGACCAGGCACGGACTTTGCCTGGGACAGTGCTGGTTAAAGGGTAAAGACATGACAGGAACTGTGCTAATGATTTAACAGTGAGGACAATCATGGGTTGTTGGTGGAATCCATCCCTTGTCCCAGTTCAGTTCTCTGGAGTAGATAGCGCCTTGCAGTATTGGAGGTGTTTACTATGTATATGCAACACACTGGAAGCGTTCAGGTTTTTTTTTCCCCATAACGTTTTATTTTTGTTATGGATTTACTTATTCTGGCCAGTCTGCATCATTGCAATAGCATGAAATTGTTTATTGAGACCCTTTTTGCCCCAGAAGCAAAGTGTTATTCAAGACAATTTGTGTTGGAGGACAAGACAGACGTTACAGGCCTGTCTATACCCTGCAGCTGAGCGTGGTGCAAAGATCACTGATGTAGATCTACGCAAGCTGGTCTGTCCACATGAGGCTATACAGTGCCAGAGATACTTGTTTAGGGCCTGAATGCAGGCATGGCATTTTTGTTGATAAAATGTCTATAAAATCATGAGTGACACAAAGAAGGACAGTAGGGAATGATCGTTCCTGGTCTCTTCCATAGAGGAGGTGGGGACATTCGGGGATAGTAATGGGAGAGAAGTAAAGAAGCGATGGTGATGTTTTTAAAGAACACATGGTTGATCTATGGACCTTCTTGCCACAGGATGTTGCTGGTGCTAAAAGTTTATACACATTCAAGGGACGAGCTCATAAAAGAGAAATCCATTGCGTGTTACTAAAACCAGTGAAACCATATGCGGCTTACGAAATCCCCGAACTCCAAGTGATGAAGCTGGGTACATGAATACTTGGGGGAAATGTCACATATAATTCTACCATTTCTACACTCTTCCCCAGCCATCTGCTTGTGGTTGCTGTTGGATTCAGGGTAGCTGTGCACTGTGTTCCACTGCACGCTATGGTTGTGGCCTGGTACCCTAGCACAATGTTCCTTTAGAAGTAAGAGAAAGCTATTTAGGTTGTCCCAAATGGACTTCACATATACTGTAATGAGGAGTTTCTCTCTGTGCCTCATCTGAAAGGATGGAAAAATAAGCTTTGAAGGAGACTGGGTGGGTTTTCCCCTGACTTTCATAGCTACACTCTGGCAAACAAGAAAATAGTATTCCCTGTTTTTCTAGAATTACATATAGATGCACATGGTCTTTGAGACTTTTCCACCCGAGAACGGACAAGGCCTGGAAAAATCAAAGGCAGAGAAGATCTCATCAGAGTGCTCATTTGGTGTCAACCCTTACGGACTGACACTTTGTCTCCCTTGCCTACACCTTCCTGCAGTTCACAGAATCATAGAATCACAGAATAATTTGGGTTGGAAGGGACCTTAAAGACCATCTAGTTCCAACCCCTCTGCCTTGGGCAGGGACACCTCACACCAGACCAGGTTACTCAGAGCCCCGTCCAACCTGGCCTTGAACACTTCCAGGGATGGAGCAGCCACAGCTTCTCTGGGCAACCTGTTCCAGTGCCTCACCACCCTCATAGTGAAAAATTTCTCCCTAATATTTATTCTGAATCTACCCTCTTTCAGTTTAAAACCGTTCCCCCTCATCCTAACACTACATGCCCTTGTAAAAAGTCCCTCTCCAGTTCTGCTTGATGTCTGTAGCCCAGCCCTTCCATAACTGGGAGGAGACGGCTTTTGCGGTGCATTGGTGCTCTGCAGTCCAGAACTGGAATAATGCTCTGTGACATGACATTTCTTCATGCCAAACTATTCTTCTTGGTGCCAACCCAGATGAGCTCTGTCTTGAAAGCCTAAGCAGCTGGGAGGGATTATGAAAGAGAGAGAGTACTAATGACATCACTTCCAATCAAGGTGAAAGATATTTAGACTGTCCTTGATCATTCAAATTATATCTTATGAAATATCAGACAAACCTGCCTGCTGTGGTCATATTGCTGTACTGTGTGACCTCAGCAAACTGGTTAGTATATTAGAGTAGTGTAGGTAGTATTTACCTAGGTGTGGTCCAATGTAAAGCTCCATATATGCCTTTCTCACTGTTATCCCAGCCCCTTGGCTTGTTGGGGATGCATTTGCTGTACCTAATTTTAAGGTCTTCTATTTGATCCTTCTTCTTCATCACAGAAGAGTGAGAAATACCAATGTCACGTTTAACCTATTTGTCTTTAAGCCTTGTGTTTCTTATGGTTCATGTGGAGATGTTTCTTTATACTCTGGTAAAGGGCTGTGGCATTCATGTAGAGGAACTTGGGCTGAATTTTGGTAGCTGAAATCTGCTACCAAAGCAGTTGCTTCTGCTTCTGCATTTACTTGACACAAGTAAAACCCAACAACTTGGAGACTAACTCTGTGCACTGTGGAGGGCTACTTCCCAGTGTTAATGGTCCTTTCTGCCCCTCTTCCTCTGGCAATTACTGACCTTCAGATTTTTCCCAGAGGCAGCCTCTGATGTTAAGACAACAGTCATTTGTTTTAAGTTTGAGATTTAATGAATTTCAGAGAACATGCACTGCTGGAGTTTGCTTTTCATGCATTGCTGTCTGTATTGCCGGATAGATTCTGTAATGCTCAAGTAATGGAGAGTTAAGTCTTTCTTTGGTGTATTTTGAAACACCTCATTTCAGAGTGCCGAAGGCAATGACTAAGATGCCTATTCCTTAAAGCCATGTTGCACTGGAGAAATATATGACTCTGATCCCCTATATATGAATGTGTTTGTAAAGTCTTATTCCAGCTTCATGAATAAAGTCCTTTCTTTACCCCAGCTTCATGGTGAAAACACAGTAAAAGACATTTATCTGATATTGTGGAAAGTGAGTATGGCATGGAGCAGAACAGAAGTCAGAATTACTGGATATTCTGTCTACCTATGTGAATTGGAGAGAAATTATAGGCTGGTGGTGTCTGTGCTTTCCTATCTGTAAGACAGGGATATGGATATATTCCTATCTTATCGGAGAGTTGTGAGTCCCAAGTTAATTACAAAGTCTGTGACAAATCTTAGAAATTCAATTGTGAGATAGTGTGTAAGCATATAATATTAATGTTTTATAATCTCCCTAAACGTTCTCTGTGGATATCTTTAGTGAGAGGGATATAGTGATATCAAAAGAAATCTTTTTTCACCCCAACCATTTTCTTTAGAACCCAAAGTGAAAGCTGTTTCCACCAACTGCCATCTCCGCAACCATCTGGAAAATCACATTTTCTGAAGCTTTCCTTCTCTTTATCAGCTGTAACTAAAGCTATAAAATGGGAAGATGTCCCTGGTTTAATTAACACCCCTGTAGTTCAAAAGCTGATCTTAGTAATGAGAGGCAATTATAGCCTTTATTGAGGGACAGTCAGGTGGAACAAACCCAGCGTCAATCTATTGAAGACACTTCCCTTTCCAGGTAATTTGGAAACTGCTTTATATGATGAACAGGCTACCTGGCCCAATACAACAGGTGTATCTCTTTGTTTTGTAACCTGAAAAGAACTTCCTATTTTGAGTTATGTGCTTCTTTTGTAATCTGTTTTTTGCATCCCATATGTCTGCCAACAACTAACAACTGAGCTAAGAAAATACCTGTTGCTTTTTGGAGGGCATTCTTGCTGGTTTTCGCCTTTTATTTTCCTTGTTCACTGTCGCTTTTCATTTTGAAAGTTGCCTGGTGTTCATATTTTTGTTGTAGCAAAACTGCAGACTCTGTGGTGGGTACACATCCTGAGGGCTACACAGAGTTCTGGTTTCTGCACCTCAGAAATGATATGGTAGAGCTAGAGAAGGTCCAGAGAAGGACACTGAAATGATCAAGGGAATGTCATTTCTGCTCTATGAGCTAAAAAGGCTGTGGCTCCAGTTCAGACAAGAGAAAACTGAGAGCAGAGATAAAGCTGCATTTAGCTGAAGTCATGCAGGTGATAGATAAGCTACATGTAGAACTTTAATACTAGAGCTAAGGGGCACTAGCTGAAACAAGGAGATCTGCTTGAAATCATGATGTATGTTTTTAAACAGCAAATAGTGAACTTCTGGAATCTGTTGCCACAGCAGATTAAGGAGGTGGGCCGTGACAACAGTTTCAAAAAAAGGGTTAGACAAATTCAGAACAGCAGATCCATGACTCGAGTCTAAAGGTGATGGGAAGGACTGAGGCAGCATGAGGGGAATGTTCCTGCTTTAGCTGCGTGTCTCAGATGCTGTCTGGCCTCCAGGTTCTAATCTGTAAGAATGTGGGTCTGCTGTATGCCCCATGTTTCTCCTGCTAGCCCTCTGTGGATATCCTAATGTCTCGGAGGTCTCAAATGATGCTAGATGCCTCTTTCTGGAAAACTGATTTAAACCCTCAGTGTCTACAATGCAGGCACCTACATTGGAGCTAGTCACTGAAGGTGGAGCTCTACTCATTATTAAGATGCCTGCATTGGGCTGTTTGCAGGTAGTTGTCTACCTGTGCAGTAGGTGTCTAAATTCTTCTGCAGTCAACAGACATCTAGTCAGTCTAGTGGGGACCTAATGAATAGAGTCAATGGAACAGTCGGTACTGTCATTTTGTCTTGCTATAAGGTAGACTTGGGATGGTCAGTTAAATAACGCACTACTGCTTGTCTTCATTAAATCTTTGTTGACTACAATGGAAGCTTGGACACCTAGCACACACATAAATACCAAAATTTAGGTATATTAATCTTTAACTGAGTTCTGTCCCAAGATTTCTGTCATAATGACTGTGGAGAAATAGGTGCCTCCTGAGAATAACTCATTGACCTGGTGTAGACACCTAGGTGTAGGTGAGGGGAACTGCACTTGTGAAGTGCATATTTCTATTCATTGACTTTAAGGGGAGTCTAGATAGTGGTACCCACATGGTAAATACACACCATAGCCAGGTGAGTCCCGGACATCCTATTTTGA
This sequence comes from Pluvialis apricaria, assembly GCA_017639485.1. Lineage (NCBI taxonomy): Eukaryota > Metazoa > Chordata > Aves > Charadriiformes > Charadriidae > Pluvialis > Pluvialis apricaria. The sequence goes on along the minus strand of CM030008.1, from coordinate 165,061,710 downwards.
AGACTTTGATACTGTCACTTAGAATCTTAGCTGTAAGAAATGTAGATTTTTAAAGCACTGTGATATGAAAAAGTGAAATTACGATTTCAAAACAGTCGTGTTGCCTCCCCTTATGGTTTGATTTAGAATAAAGGCTTAGCCACAATTTTACCATCTGTAAAATATGCTGTGAAAAGTGCTACATCCTCTTTTCTGGTTTAGTTTAACATCCTGATTAAATTACCTTTGCCAGACTAGCTGTAAAAGCTGTAAAACTATAAAACAAGTTGGTAAGTTGTTTATTCTTCTGTAATTATCCTGGGCTCCATCACCAGCAGCGTGGCCAGCAGGTCAAGGGAGGTGATTCTGCCCCTTTACTCTGCTCTGGTGAGACCCCATCTGGAGTACTACATCCAGCTCTGGAGCCCCCAACATAAGAAGGACATGGACCTGTTGGAGCAGGTCCAGAGGAGGCCACAAAGATGATCAGAGGGCTGGAGCACCTCTGCTGTGAGGACAGGCTGAGAGAGTTGGGGCTGTTCAGCCTGGAGAAGAGAAGGCTCCGGGGAGACCTTATTGCAGCCTTTCGGTATTTAAAGGGAGCCTACAGGAAAGATAGGGCCTGTTGCGATAGGACAAAGTATAATGATTTTTAAACTAAAACTAGTTTTAGTAATAGTAATGTTTTTTAAATTAAACCAAACTAGTAATGGTAATGGTTTTTAACGTAAAGGAGGAAAAATTTAGACTAGATATAAGGAATAAATTTTTAAAAATGGGGGTGGTGAAACACTGGCCTAGGTTGCCCAGAGAGTTGGTAGGTACCCCATCCCTGGAAACATTCCAGGTCAGGTTGGACGGGGCTCTGAGCAACTTGATCTAGTTGAAGATGTCCCTGCTTATTGCAGAGGAGTTGGACTAGATGACCTGTAAAGGTCCCAACCCAAACTATTCTACGATTGTAATTAAAGATAGAGCAGGAATTAAAACCTTAAAGTCCTACGGTGTTCCAGCAGTGAGTGGCTTTCATAGGGTGTCTAGGAGAAAGGTTTGTTTCATATGGAAGAGTTTGTAAAGGAATTTCTTTGTTTGGTGGGTCTGTGGACTCCATGCTGCCAGCAGACACAGAATTTGGATGCGATCAGTGTTCTCTGGTTTTCGGACAGGGCAACACCAACTCGTCTCAAAAATACCATGGAAAATTCCACCTATTTCCAAAGTGTCCAGTATTGCATGTGATCCAGGATGGATGTGAAATTTCTTTAGCGAATGAATGTGATATAACCTTGTTTAGGAGAATGCACAGTTCTTTGAGGTGGGATGGATTGCCCATTCTTTCATCTTTCCCATTCCTGTGCGTACAACTTTGTTGTTCTGTGTCTTATTTGCTTTGGTTACAGGGCATAGGCCAGGAGATAGTAAGATTGTGTGACTGCAATATTCCTGCAGCCTTGGATCTTGCTGCGGCATCAGAGTTTCTGTGATTCATGTGGCTTGTGTGAAAGGGGGACTGTTGTCATCACCTGCCTTGCTGACTGTTTTGTCTTTTCATTCTCTCTCCCAGGTTATGGACATGCTGCCCCAGGGACGGATGCAGGGAAGGCCTTTTGCATGTTCTATGCGGTCCTGGGGATCCCACTGACACTCGTCATGTTCCAGAGCTTGGGCGAGCGCATGAACACCTTTGTCAAGTACCTCTTGAAACGCATCAAAAAGTGCTGTGGGATGAGGAGCACTGAGGTCTCCATGGAAAACATGGTCACTGTGGGTTTCTTCTCCTGCATGGGAACACTCTGCATTGGAGCAGCAGCCTTTTCCCAGTACGAGGAATGGAGCTTTTTCCATGCTTACTATTACTGCTTTATAACATTGACTACGATAGGGTTTGGAGACTACGTGGCCCTGCAGACCAAGGGGGCCCTTCAAAAGAAGCCTCTCTACGTGGCTTTTAGCTTTATGTACATTCTAGTGGGGTTGACAGTCATTGGGGCATTTCTAAATCTGGTTGTTCTCAGGTTCTTAACCATGAACAGCGAGGACGAGAGGAGGGATGCCGAGGAACGGGCGTCCCTGGCAGGGAACCGCAACAGCATGATTATCCACATCCAAGAGGACTCCCAGCATGGTCGGCCGCGGTACAAGGCCGAAGTAACAGACCTTCAGTCAGTTTGTTCCTGCATGTGTTACAGGTCCCATGAGTACACCAGCCGGGTGGTGTCCCACCAAAATTCGTTCAGCTCAAAGCTGAACCCCCAGTACTTTCACTCCATCTCTTACAAGATAGAGGAGATCTCGCCAAGCACATTAAAAAACAGCCTTTTCCCATCTCCTGTCAGCTCCATCTCACCTGGGTTGCACAGCTTTACAGATAACCACAGGCTGATGAAAAGGCGAAAGTCCATTTAAAGGGATTTGTCTTATTTTGCTTTCCTTGTTTTCCCCAGTTCTTATCCGTTGTTTTGGGTTTTTTGTTCCCTGAGTGAGACGGAGCGAGGCCAAAGGGAGTAGAGAAAGCCAGTCCTCCTCCGAGACTCAGCTCTTGAGCATGAAGCATGGATTATTACTGTTCCAGCAAAGTATGCCTTACATTACCCCCTCGGTGGATGTCAGAGGATTCAAGGTGACGTGAAGTGGGTACCAAATCCAAAGTTGCACACACAGCTGGGAGCCTTCATGTGCCGCTGGCACTCCTGACCTAATAAACTATTTTCCTCACGAGCAGGTTGCAGCGTGCGTGCGTGCGTGTTGGGTATGTGTGCGTGTGTGTGCGCGTGCAATTCCACAACTAGTGCCATGTGACAAAAATTAAAGCATCAGGTATTTTTTTTTTTTCCCTTGAAGCAATTGTGTTCCAGCCTGCTTTTAACTTTTAGATTGCTTCCAAAAGGAATGGGGAGGGTGGGAGGGGAGCCAATTTTTTTTCCTTTTTTTTGCCAAGACAAGCATGCGCCATAAGCAGTCAATATACCAGGTGTATCATGATAAATTTTTTACTGCTAGATTTTAGATTGTATTAACATTAAAAAAGGCAGGAAAAGATGGATCATTTTAGCTTGCCAGTTCAAAATTTTAAAAATAAATAAATAAAATAAAGCATGCACTTTGTAAAACTGGTATGCATAATAAAAACACAAGAAAAACTAGCAATGGAATTAATAATCAAAAGCAAATAATCCTATTGATTTAATTATATTTACTTTTGTCATTTTCAACTGTTCCAACAATTTTCATGTGGAATTTTTAAGAGAAATTGGGAGAATTGTTGGAACTGAAGAGTGTATTTTGTTATTTTTATTTTATTTATAAAATAATAATAATAATAATTATTATTATTATTATTATTATTATTATTATTATTATTATTATTATTATTATTATTATTATTTTTGTGCAGCAATTACCTGCATGAATAAGAATTATATTTTTTGGAATGCTTGGATTAGGATGGGTATAAATAGGTGGATGTATATTTTTTCTTATATAATAGTGACAGGGCATTCCTTGTTTTAAATAAAAAAATAAAGATGATTGTCTCTAAATGCTTTTGATTTGTAAATAATGGAAAGCCTTTGTTGGTCTCAGGAAGAATTCAAGGGACAGTATCTTGTGTTTGGCTCACTGGGAACTTGTGAGATTAGACGTGATATTGCTTTTTTGCTAGGCAGAAAGGCAAAATGCATTTAGCAGTAATGCACAAAAGCAGTTTCACTCCAGTGTTTGGAGGTAGCACTGGGAGTGACTGTGTTGGCAAGTTGTAGTGGAGGATGTTGAGACCATGTCGTGGAGTTGTTCCTTGGAGATTGTCCATCTCTCGGTTGTTCATCTGGACCAAACAGACTTTACAGAACCTAATTAGAGGCCTAATCCAGCTCCCTTTTAAGACAATAGGAATTTGCAATGATTACGTGGGATTTAGTGCTTTGGGGAGATTTATCTTTGATTTGACAGGGGTAGGACTGGGAGTTTTATAAACCTTCACCTTTGTCTCTGATTTAATCCTATCTTTTAAATCGCCTTCCGTGTTAACTCGCCATACAAAACCCATCTTTTTTTGGCACCAGTCACCTCCTGCTGATTCTACTATTTTGTGCTCTCAGTGTAAAAGCAATAATCCTTTTTTTTTTTTCCTTAAACTAGATGGTGTATTTTTGTACAAGCCCCAGCTCTGAGCTCTGTGTGCTGATGGATGTTGATATCCTTTCAAAGAGGCATCTACAAAAAGCATTAATAGGGAGAAATGAGGAATGCCATTCCTCCTCTGTTCTCTTCTCCCTGGCTTTAAATTATTAGCTATATCAAATATGTCCATGTTCTCCTAATTTCCATACCTGTGTTTCAACAAGTAAATGAAAAGCAAGTGTCCATGACTTTGACTCCCCTATGCAGCTTCCTTTGGGATTATAAATTGCTGTGGCATGAAAACCTCCTTTAAGATTAGTAAAAAAATAACTTGGGATCCTTAATGAAGATGGATGTGGACGGACTTTCTCAGTCTAATATGTGGGGGGTAACATCCTTCAGCACAGTAGGAGAGCATGCTGGATGCGTTAATGATACCATGGTACCATGTCCTAAGGCAAATGCTGATGGCAGAAGTATTGAAGCAAGCATAGCGAGAAAAGCAGTTTCAGGATGTGTTACAACAGCTCAGTGATTGCCACCTTGAAGCTGGTTTCCGCGAGAGTGGCCCATAGGGTTCACAGTGCTGAATTCACTTTCGTAGACTTTACTTGTGGCATCCCAGCAGCACAAATGAATTTAGGTTTCTTTTCTTGCTAAGGAGATAAGAAAAAGTGTGCCTGGAGTATACACATCGATACCGGGTACAACGAAACTGGGTATATTTGACACTGGAGAAAAGCAGGAAAGGTTTGGGGTTTTGCGGAACTCGAGTGAAATTCTGTGTGCCTAGTAAAGGAGAACTTTGGTAACAGGACTTTTGCAAAAAATGTAAACAGTTTTGTGAAAAAAGGTAACATCACATAAAATATTGATTAGCCTTTTTGTTTTTTTTCCTTTAAGAAAAGAGGAAAAATCTATTTCTGCTGCATATAAAAGTAATCTAAATGTTGTATAAATCATGTTGAACTCTAGAAGTTCAAAGCTGTTACATACTCTAGCTGATTTGCTACTAAGTCTTCCCTCTGGAACCATAAATGAAGAGTAAATTTTAATACGTGGGGTATTTAACCAGGGGAACAACTTACTTCGGCATGTCATGGGTTGTCTGCCACTTAGAGTCTTTGCATTAAAACTCAATGGCTTTATAAAAGCTCTGCTTTAGCTTAGTCAAAGTGTATGGATGTGGTTGAAGAAATCTGTGTATGTTGATATGAAGGAGCCAGAGTAAATGTCCATAATGACATTTTAAGTCTAAAAGCTGTAATGAGTGTGTATGTGGGAAACTGTTTTGCTAAAATGTATCTGCATTCCTTAGGATTTTAAAATATGTTTATTTATTTTCATTTTCTACTGGAAAAACCTGCAGTTCTGTCCAATCTATGTTTTTGTTACACACGAGATTTTAAAGTAGCAAGATATTTCCTTTACAAGCCTGCACGCATTCAGGCATTTCCATGAGCCCTTGCAGGACCGCGCTTTGCGAGCAGCCACAAACACCACAACTCTCATGTGTACACATCGGTACACCAGGCACAATATGCCTCTCTCTTTCGTTGTTTTTGTGGTTCTTGGGTGATGTGTGAATAATGACCTGGGCTGCCTGGAATTGGAACAGACAATATCATGAAAGGGAAACTTTTGTCCAAGGTTAATCCCAGCTTTTCAGTTGCACATGAAAAATCAGTCAGTGAAAGGTGAGCTGATTTTTGTCTGCTCTGTCTCTGCCTTCTTATTACCCTACATGAATACTGGTTTTCTTCCCATGACACTGCTTTTCACAGAAGATTTTCCCTGGTACATTATTAGGTTTATTCCCCACAAGACATTATTTCTTTCAGTTCAACCTCTCTTGCTTGCTGCTCGCTCTTTTGAATTTCAGCTAGAGGCAGGTAGTAGTGATGCTGCTTATAACAAGGCATCCTAATATCCAAAATACCTAACCTGTGTTTCCGTAGCACGCAGACGTCTGCTATCACTTTGTGATGCACTCTCAGTCCCTGGAGTCTCATTTCCCCTACCCTTCCCTATTATTAAGCATTAGAAATAATAATAATAAATCAGATTAGTCTATTTATGTCACACTAATGTGCTCTTCATCAAAACAACACAAATTTAGCTCCCTGCTGTCGAGTTTGATTATATAACAACCCCATTATCCTATCATATTTCGTATTATCATCAAAGGGAAAAATCAGTTTGATCAGTGAAGCACCAAAATAGCTTTGACTGAGCATGCTGTGATATGGAAACGAAAGAGGAAACTTAATAGAACAATGCAGGCACAACTCTCCGCTTGGTCTTCATTATGGTGTAAGGAAGATCCTGACTGATCTAACTGGGGCTGCTTTGCCAGAACTTTGTACGTGTATCTGCTTTACAGGGATGACTGTAATGGCGCAGCTCTAGAAGGGGTGTTTGGATATTACTTCAAAAGTTCAAAGTAGCTTCTTGGTTGTTAATGAATGGAGACGACGTACAGTGGCATTCAGCAGTAGACTTCTGTTTGGACTCCTCTGTAACGCCTCATGAGGACAAAATCATCAACACTATAAAACAAAAGAAGAGAGGGAAGTGTCCAAGTTAATCTACAGTAGTGTAGGTTGTTTCATTAGTTTCCCAGTTCTTCAATCGAAGAAATGCCAGGGCAGTAATCAAGATTATTGTGAATCAAACCTGAGCAAGGTAATTTCTTGTTTTCTCTGACATATTGGAAAGCTTTTGTTGTGGAAAAAATGGTATTTTTTTTCCTAAAAGCCTAAAAAAGAGTGGTCAGTGGAACCAAGATGGAGAATCAAAACATTCCAGAACAATTTGCTGTGTGCAGACAAGAGGTCAGGGGCTTGGGTGGAAGTAGCTTTCAGCTGAATTTTATGTCCTCATTTAGCATGTAATATTCCTGTTAATATTAGGATCTAATTAAGACAGTAATTTAATATCTTTATGAGGAAGCCAGACCAGAGGGATGTGTTGGAGTGTGTCCATTGCACTAATGTTATGGACTTTTTAATGCATATTTCAACACAACACTATTATTGACTGGAATATTGCACAAATTACAATGAGAATCACACCACCACTACTTTCATCAACTAGAGATGCATAACACAGAACTGAAAAAGAAGCATTGCCTTTCTGACCAACCTGCCTGTCATCTAACTTTAATATCAAACTTTATTTTGGGAACTTCAGCAAGATAGAGTGTATGAAAAGGATTTGCCGTCATAACAGTACACCAAAGCCAAAACAAATGGAATAATGATGATGGACACAGAGAAACTGATTACAGATGGAAGGTGCTGTGGGTCTCTTATGCTAGTTAATCTGAGCTCAGAGGCTGAATTAAACCCATGAAAACTGATGGTACCCTTTGCCAAAATGCAATTTGCGATTATTTGAGCTGCAGATAATGGACATGGCAAAGGAACTTTCATCCAGAAAAAGTAGCAGGGCGGCAAAAACAAAGTTGGAAAGAAAGAAATTATTCTCAACAGCAGGAGTAGTTGTGTTATTCCCAGTTCAAACCACCGTCAGGTGATACTGAAGACTGTTGTGCTTTGATCTGGGAGACTGACTGTCATTTGCTCAGTCAAGGTCTACGCCACAGTGTTTCACTGATTACTGCTGATAAGGAGATTCACGGAGTTCCTGATTCTCCAGTCAGTTTTTTGCTGCTGTCATCACTGAAACCAGGATTTTAAGCAGCCAGCCCATCCTGAGCAGTGCTGATCCCTGTGATATATTATGTTAGTGATGCTATTTCCTTTACTGATGCTCCCAAGTGCAAGGGGTCAGTAGGATGTAAGCAAACTCTTTCCTTCCCTAAAGCCTGGAGTGGCAGAACCTTCCTCTGAAGTCAATGGAAACTTTACTAAAGCTAAACTTTTTCAGACTGGCCCTAATCTTTCATTTAATTGGAAATTGTTAGGTGATTGTTGTTATTATTTCCTTTTCTACAAAGAGGCTTCTCCAAAGCCCCTGACTCTCAAGGGCTGTATTGTCGTTTGCACAAATTCCCAAGTCATGTGTGTGTACACATCAGTATTCCTTTTGGGGGGAAAGTCCAAAATAGACCTTCAAATTGAGGAGCTTTAAGCATTTGTTTCCCTGTTACACCGGGAGCTGCAAAAAGTTTCTCCTTGTGTGCACTGGAGAATGCAGACATGGGAAATGCGTGATGGTTGGGTTTGCGCATCACCTAGGTGGATGTACAGCTGCTGAGCTGGCTTTTGCTGGACTATTTTCTGAAGTTGGTGGGTTTATATTGCTGTGAATTGATAAGCTGCAGAGAAATCAAAACGCTGTAAGGCTATTTCCAGTATGGTAACCTAACTGATTTGGGTGCAACGCAATGAGTCCTGATTTATCCTCCTTTACTGAAACTGGAATGTGAGCCGTTTACTATCTATTTACTGCTAGATACTATATCAGTGTCTCCAACTACTGCTTACCATGAACAAACTTTCCTAAACCTAATGGAGAGCAGAAAGACCTAAAGACAACAGTCAACCTGTATAATTTATGAAATGTATTTTGCTTTATGGAATCCAGTCATCCAAAGCTGCCTGCTAATTTTAGGCTGGAAATACTATCCCTGGATGGTATTCTGCCTTCATTTGTCTCTCCTTCTGTGAATATTGTAATTAACAAATATCCCAAAGCCCTCACTCACCTTGCTTTCCGACAATGTAAGGAGTGCTGACATACATTAACACTCACAACAGTTTTGGGGGGGAAGGGGGAAAAGGAAAAAGACAGATTAGTGCTGCAATTTTATTGGTAATTAATATTCACAGTTCCAAGCTGTGTCATCTTTTAGTGCACTTTGAGAAATGCAGAGCAAACAGCAGCATGATAACATTTATCATAGCTGGCTAATTCACAAGTGGAGCTAGCAAATACAATAATTGAAACTATGCTCTATAATGCATTTTCCTCATGCATGAGTTCTGATACACTAGCCTGGTTTTGATTCATTGTTTATGTGGTCTGTGGAACAGCTTGCAGTAATTGCTGTATCCAGAGCCCTATACGTGAGGCTAGAAGAGAGATCCGTTTCACAGACAGCGGCCCTCCGGCTTCCTCCATATGCCCTCCCCCCTTTCCTACCCAGACATTAACTCATTAGCTTGCCATTTCATAGACGTATGTTCAGACCCAAGATCACCACACTTTGTACTTTCCCCCCCTCATCTATTAATGAAAAGCATTATGCTACAGAACTGCACCCTGGGGAAGGAAATGTTCCACTCTAATTACTACTGACAAAAGAAATCTACAGATTGATTAAAAACAATATGCGGGGAATCAAATAGGAAATGCAAAGTGCATGAACCTGCACGGGTGCAATCCAGTTCTTCCCTAGCCAGGATGCAATGCATTAGCCTGCGAGGAGAATTTGGAAGCGTGTGTGTTTGGGGGAAGGCCATGAGGAGAAAGGGCAGCACAAATGACATGAGCAGGCAAAGAGGCACAGTGGTTTGTCTCGTTGTAGATTGTCGGTAAGATCTGTGGCATGGTTTCAAATTAAGGAAGAGCTATGGGTCTTCTGGGTTTAGTCTATTTGCTAGTTATCTGCCAGCATCCTCCCAAGCAGGAATGGCCGGAGGTACGGGAAGGATGGACCATGGCTGGTGGAGTGGATTGGCATTGGTGAGATCAAATTACCGATGTTGGTGTCAAGCAGGAAGCAGGGAAAATTGTGTCTTCTGGACCATCTTCCCTCTGCTATTCCTTGGAAGAGACCAGTTACACCATCTCTCCTATTGCCTGCAGCAAAGCTGTACTGTGGCTCAAAAAGACCTGGATTGTGGTATCCTTGCCCATCTTTGATAGCATCTCCCCAGAGATGTGCCATAGAAATGTGTGGGAAATGCTGAGCTTCTCCAGCTGGGTTCAGGAGGTGACAATGCAGCAAAGAAACCTCTTCATATTGACTGTGTTCGGGCATTTTCTACATGTCAAAAAATAATAAAAATTGACCTTTAGAGAAATACATTAATTCAGTATTGCTGGCTCTTCCTACAGCATGGGTACGCAGCTTCTTAATCATAATTATTGTTAAGAGGCTAATTAATCTGATAACGGTATTTAATTAGATTAGCTAAAGTAGAGTGTGTAAATGATTTTGGCCTCCCAGAGTCTGAAATTGCAAGTCTACTAAACGATTTCCAAAAGGCCTGTTTGGTAATACCACTGCTGACATGCCATGGCTGTCCTATTGACAAGCATCGTCTTGGCCTGTTGGCTGGAGCTGGTCATGGGATTATCTGGGGAAAGGATTTTAGCTCAGATCCAATATATGGAGTGAGGCTCTTAATTCCCACTGAACTAAATAGGTGCTTAAATGTCTTTGTGGAGATAGGCTTTGGGCCTGATTTTGTCTAGTTTTGTGTCTTTCCAAGGGCAAGAACCAGTGTTGTCTTTTAGATGGGATGATGCAGATGGACGAGCAAGGGGCTGTATTTCAGGGTGGAGCATAGTTCTGGTACCCATTTGGTGCAATTGCAAAAGTGTCTCAGCTGTGATGTCTGGGATAGATTATGCTTCTAGGAGGAAGGGTTGCTGGATACATCTCCAAACATGTTTGGACCACATGGGGAATGGGAAGATAACAGTTGAGTTTCTGTGTCATAAACTGGATTGATGAGAACAGTGATGCTATGGTGTATCCTTCTCCCAAACCCTCTCTGAGCAAAGTTAAAAAAAGGCAGAGCAAAAGATTGGATTTCTTCCTGGTCCCTGGGTGAGGGTGATGAAGGACAGTGCTGATTTCTAACTTGCCCACTGGGCAAGAGCTCAGGGTAGTATTCTCCTTAGGAACCAAGACAAGGAACTTCGGTGACAGAGCCTTCAGATAGATCCACAGCTGTTTCTTCTAATTTTTCCTTTAAAGTACCTAGCACATTTCTCTGATCTCTCTGATTTGAAGCTCTTCTTCTGAGCCCCCCTTCTGAATGGTGATGTGGGTGAATTGGAGTTTCTTCTTCAGCAAGCAGCACGGGGCACATCTCATTATTTTCTTTGTGCCAGTTGTCCAAATGGATCTGTGGGGAAGCTCACAGCTATTCATCATGGTTGTGGCCACCAGAACCTGGCCAAATTCTTCTGGTTTCTCTGGCAGCTGTCGTTTTGCCAAAAGATTGGCCAGGTGCAACACAAGAGTAAAGACATATATGTGAGATCCATTTAGCAATGCACAGTTAGCTGTTGTGGGGTTTTTTTGGTCTTCACTGTTCATTCCTTTCATGATCTTCAGCATCTAAGCCCCAGATGCTCTACAGTGACTTATCCATCTATGTGATGAATAATTCTTCTTTTCTTTGAAGAATTCCTTACTGTCGCACATTTTCCAGAAAAGGTGGATGCCATATTGCTCCTTTTTAGCATATCTTTTCAATTCCCAACATGGAGAGATACTGCAGTCAGAGGCAGCAGTAGGAAATTCCTCTTCATCGTTGATGGTGTGCCCTTTTTATTCTCCCGGGAAGATTACTACAGCAGAGTCTGCTGTGGTCACCACCTATCAACACAACTGGTATGCTCAACACAACTTTGTGATCTTCTCATGCCAGTCTCCTTTTCAACTGCTCAGCTGCATTTACATTGTGGCAGATACTTTCTGTATAAGTTGTTAGCACAGGAATATTATTCAGATATTGGAGGACACTTATACTACGTGCATAACAAGAGAGGCATCCTGGTGTGCAGGCTACAACAGGTTTAAGACTGTTAATCTAGCGGTTGATTTTATTAAGTCATTTCCTGGGTACCACTCTGAGCACCGCTCTTTTGGACTTCAACATTAACAAATTTGGTTAATCCACACAAAGTTAGTTTGGGTGTAAGTACTGTTGGGTTGACCCTGTATGAAAAAAGGACTAGTACATGCTTCAGAAAGAGTCCTGTCTACTACAAACCTTTTTAACAACTAACTAATAAGCAGAAATTGTGAGACTGCCTCATTCTTTAGAACGCAAACCTAATCTGTCTTTCTTTTACAGAATGTAAATTTCCTATAATACGCCATACAACCAATAATCCATCTGTTCCTTTTTTGCAAGGTCAGGAGTGAACTGTGGAAGAAAAAAATGTTTTCTTTTTCCTCTTCCCTTGACTTGTTAAGATTTGTGTGGCTGTTTGTTGCCATTGAGGTGTATTGACTAAAACTTTTGATCCTAGTGATGTAACGGCAAAGGAAATTATTTGGAGCTGGATAGGTCAATGGGGAATGGGAGGGGGGCTTAAAAGTTGTTTCCAGTAGGCCAAAAGAATGTAGATACTGTCTCTTCAAGGTGCAATTTCTTACTTCAACAAACTGTTCATCTACGAGAAACAGGGATAAAAGTGTTCAATTTGGGACCTAAGGAGTTTATATGGAAATTCTTGGATTTCTTCCAAACACACATACATGTTGAAATTAAATTGTGATTCCTACTTTGGAGACTGAGCCTTCCTGCTCAGACAGAAGCGTGTGTGTATGTGTGTGTTTGTGAGTGTGTGTTGATGCTATGTCTCTTTTGGATCTCTTGACACTTTTTGGTGCATTTTTGTACTTCTTTGAATGTGCATATGCGGACTTACCGATGGTGTATTGACGGCATTCTAAAGGCCCTCAACAGCCTGAGATAGAGCCAAACTCTCTAAATTTCTACCCTGGTTGATATATTTTCTGTGCAGCACACAGAGCATTAGGAGCATGGTCATCTAGAAAGAGGAGCTGCTTGGCTGTGGAGACTGCACTGGGAATTTACCTCCTGGAAGCTGTTTTCTCTGCTCATTTGAGACCTCTAACTTCAACATAGTTGTTGAGCTGGTCCTAGCAAAGGACAAAGAGCAGGTCATAAGCATCAAGACGTGATTTGTTAAACCAGTGATAACTTGATTACAAAGAACCAAATTAAAGACTCTTTTGTGTTTTAATTTCTCTTTCTGGCCTTCTCTGTAATGGGAGAGGATGCCTTCACACATGGCCTTAGAATGCCGTACTGGAGTTAGAATGCAACAACAGTCAAAGGAAAATAAGATGTATTGCAGCTTACATAAAGAATGAAAACTGTATCACACAAATGTTTACAAGTCCAAGTAGACAGCGAACCCCTGTACAATATGTAATTTATGCAAGGGATTGCATCTTTCTTTTGTAATGAATGCACTAAGCAACCCTGTATATATTTTACAATGTCTTTACAGAGAAAAAAAAAGAATCATTTACTGTAGTGTTGTAAAATAATGCACTTTTCTAATTTTTTCATTAAAAATCCTATGGCACGTTTTCAAATGTATATTGTTTCTTTTATATTGAATGTGGAAATGTTAACTTCCTGTAAAATTGCACTACAGAAGTAAAATCCACTGATGGAACTTATTTTGTTAAAGAAAAGTCCCTTGACAACCAACAGATGTTTATGATTATATGATATGTATGTGTGTGCATATATGTGTATATAGTGTATATGTAATGTATATATATGTATATGCACACACACATGTATCTAGTGATATGTGTATATATATAAAAATGATATAGGTCCAATTTATATATGATTGTATTAATATAATATCTATAGATTAATAGATATATAGATATGTATATATATTCATACATACACACAAGAATCACAATGTACAAACCCAGAAAGGATTACTCATTAAATTTAAGGGGGTTGGGGGGGAGAAAGCTGTCATATACAGAAGATATTTTGCATTGCAATAAAAGCTTTTTTGACAAAAGTACGTGCAGAGTGAAGTATGAACCTTCATCAAATACCCAACCACGCTGTTCCCAGAGGACTACAGTACAGAATAAGCTTAGGGGAGGCATAAGAGCAGAGTCAGTGTCTGGTGGACTGGAGTTAGCTGTTGAGACTCCCCCCACCTCAACTTTGTGGAGCTGAAGGGCAAGATCTTAGGATAGCAAAGTGAAGAACATAACTTCTTCTGACTTGAAGAGATCAGTGTTTCACTCGCAAAATTATTAATCTAGTGCTTCCTAGCAAAAGAAGGGAAGTGGGTCTCAGTGCCAATTTTAGCCGGCAGGTGTTGCTGTGAGGCACAAGCACGATTTCTCATTTGGGATGGAGCGTTGGGGCAACTTGTGCTGTTGTTGCCATCCAGGTAAGTCACAAGTGGAGTCAGGTGCAGGACCTCACTTTGTCCTTATGACGTGATTTCTACACACTGCTGCTCACAGAAGAATTCTAAAAGTTTCCAGAGCTAATATTTCATATTTGAGAAACATCTTACCAATACAAAGAATCCCCTCTTTATTCTTTTTTTTTTTTTTAATTTTCCCCCTGATGATGCGGTGACCAGAAGCTGTTCCCAGCTGCACAGTGACAGAGAATGAGAGGTTTCCTATTTCCTGGCAGCAGCCTTGATGAAAGAAAATGTCAACATGAACAGCGAGAATAGTTAACCATGAGAATAAAAAACTGGTTGCAGCAAATTTGTCATGACATGCGGTGATAAACCAGAGACCAACTACCTTGTGCACTCTTACAGGAAGAAGCCATTGCCTTAATGTAGGAGGTATTTGGTAGAAGACACTGTTCTGTGTGATAGTGAGAGTGAGATTAGCTTGTCATCATAGCCTTCATCTGTTCTTGCTGTGTATGAGACTCACTTACAAATGAGTGAAGAGCCAATGTACCCTGTGTGTTGGGACGCAGTCAGTGTTATATACACCCTATATTTAGTTCCTGGCCTGCATTAAAACAACAAAAAAAATGCTTGTAAAACCTTCATTTTCTGATGGTGAAGAAAGGAGTTCTTATGACACAGAAAGGAGAAAAACGGCTTTAACAACAGAGATAAGTATACCCAAGCAATCTCACATGTGTTTTCTGTGCTGCATGTGATAACATCTCTGTTAGCAATTAAGATCAACAATTCCTGTCTTTTTGGAGCGGTATTTGCCAGCATATTTTATCATCTCGATTTATCCAGCATGCACAGACAAACCAAAGTGTCGTTGAATCCTGTCCACCTCTTTTGCAAGCTAAAAAACCTTTTAGAGTAATTAATTAAGCAATCAATAATATAGACTAGAAGACCGTATCTAAAGGGCTCCAGGTAGTGTGGCAGCATGGCCAGGAGAATCTGAAGAAGACCTTGTGTGCTGAACTGTTCTTAACAACCACAGAAAAGTTAGACTTCAGGGGATGGGTCAAAAAAATGTGGAAAAAACCCTTCCAATCTTTCATCTATAGGCTATCAGTATCTTCATAAATCTGAACCAAAGTCACAGTTGCCTGATTTTTCAGGGTTTGGCTGCTGCCTTGTGCCCGGGTCCTGTCTCGGAGGATGAAGGAAATTAAGCATCCTGCAGCAAAATGCAAGAGCCTGCTCAGTACACATCAACTGCCTGGCTGACAGCAAACAAAATATTTCAGTTGCTGAAAATGGGTTTGTGTCTGTAATCATGCTGTGACCAAACCTCTGCATCTTTCTCACCTAAGGCAATGTCTTCAGTTCAGCTTGCCCGTTGTAAAAACAGTGACTTTTGAGAGGGGACAAATGAGGGAATTGTACTGGAAGTGTACAAAATAATGAGCAGTACAGAAAAGGTAAATAAGCTCTTCCCTGTTGTGCTTTCTCCCTCTCTTAGGACAAAGCAATAGCCAATTAAAAAGAAACCAAAACATTTAGAACTGAGAGAAGGAAATATTTTTATTTCCATTATTTAAAAAAAAAAAAAAATAAGAAGCTTTTTAGGAAAAAAGAAAAGGCATATTTCTAGGATCTTCAAAGCCGGGAAAAAACTGTTACTTGATTAAAAGGCAGAAAACAAAAGCTCTGGAAGACCTGCAATCAGTGTGTCAGTCCAAGTTCAGCCACTGAAGGAGGTATAAAAGACTAGTTGCTTATATTCAGACTCTCCTTGGCTCCAGGGTTTTACTGCTGGGAAATTTTGAATGTTGAAGGAAAGGAAGAAAATGTTCCTATAAATGAAGTCAATGTACTGTGCCACTTACATAGAGGCTATTAATGGAAATTCTTGGCTTTAACACTTGATATGGATTCAGATGAGTTGTCCTGTCTTAGCACTGTGGTTATTTGTTCCAGGTCTGGCTGGGGTGGGAGTGTGTGGCTTGGTTTCTAAGAGGGTGGAAATGCGAGAGTTAGAAACTACTGACCTATACCACCTCAGACTATACAGACTCTACCTGGAGGGTAATCTTTCCCTTTTACCTCCTAGTCAAGGTAGACACTTTGATATACACATTGCTTCTACATACCTCATGCACTAATGGTCTTGTGTCACAACAGACTCCAGTTTCACACTGGAAGTTCAGGTCATATGAATGAACTTGGTATTTCCAAAGGGAACAACCCACAGCTGTGGCATTAGACTTAGGTTTAAATAAAAGGAGAACATATGGCACGTCTTAATCACAGGGGATTTCAGATCTGACCCTTGACCTGTTTCCACTTTGCCCTTATCTGCTGGAGAAGACCTGTGAAGAAGGAGATACTAGATCACTGGTGCCATAGGGCAGGAAGAGCATCTCCTCAGCGATACCTCAGTGATTACCATAGTCAGCTAAATCTGGTGTCCTTCTCTAGACAAAAGCCAGCATCTGACTTTTCAAGTAAGGAAGACCAGTTTACGCCATACTCTGGTGTCCTGTGCTGCACAGTGCATCATAAGCAACAGCTTTTATCTTACATTTCATTGTTGTAGTGTCTGATGAGTGTTACCAGCTGCATTTTGAATAGTAGGATGCAGAGACAGACTGTAAGATGCTGACAAGGCCAAGTGCAAGGTCCTACACTTGGGTCAGGGCAATCCCAAGCACAAATAGACTGGGAGGATAATGGATCGATAGCAGCCCTGAGGGGTGTTGGTTGATGAGAAGCTCAACATGAGCCGGCAGTGTGCGCTGGCAGCCCAGAAAACCAACTGTATTCTGGACTGCATCAAAACCAGCATGGCCAGCAGGGCGAGGGAGGTGAGTCTGCCCCTCTGCTCCATTCTGATAAGACCCCACCTGGAGTACTAAGTCCAGCTCTGGAGCCCTCAGCACAGGAAAGACATGGACCTGTTGGAGCGGGTCCAAAGGAGGGCCATGAGGATGATGAGAGGGCTGGAGCACCTCTGCTCTGAGGACAGGCTGAGAGAGCTGGGGTTATTCAGCCTGGAGAAGAGAAGGCTCCGGGGAGACCTTATTGCACTACTTAAAGGGGGTCTACATGAAAGATGGGGAGGGAGTCTTTATCAGGGACATGTAGTGATACGACAAGGAGTAATTGTTTTAAACTGAAAGAGTGGAGATTTATTAGATATTAGATTAGATTATTAGATATTAGGAAGAAATTTTTCACTCTGAGGGTGGTGAGGCACTGGAACAGGTTGCCCAGAGAAGTTGTGGATCCCCCATCCCTGGAAGTGTTCAAGGCCAGGTTGGATGGGGCTTTGAGCAAGCTGGTCTGGTGGGAGGTGTCCCTGCCCATGGCAGGGGAGGTTGGAACTCGATGATCTTCAAGGTGCCTTCCAACCTAACCCATTCAATGATTCTATGATTCTATGACACATCTGCAGAGTTTTTGGGCAGAGGTTTGCTGTGTTGTACACAGAAGTGAGAGGGAAAAAGGCGTGAGTGACCTTGATCTCAAACTATGAGTTATGTCTCTTGATGATGCTCAAATTTAGTGCTATTGCTGTGCTTTTATTTCATTATTTCTACATTATAAAATGTTAGAAATTCCATGTATAAAAAGAGGGCTGCTAAGAAATGCAATCACCTTGCTCCTCTAAGATTTCTTTAGGAATGTTTTCCCTGTCTCAGTCTTTGAAGATATGAGTTGAAATAATTTTCCCAAGAGACAAAATGAGGCAAGGCACAGCTGTGGAGCTAGAAGGAAATCTCTCTCTGTTCTCAACTCAATGTTGCTCTTGTGAAACACTGCACAGTACAAGCAACCCCAGCTTGTATTTCTGTTTTAGTGTGTCTCTCCCCACACTGTGCATGGGCTCTGACTATCATGGTATGGACTCTGCATTTCAGAATATACCTCATATGGGCTCTCTGAATTTATATTACTGTAAACAAGAGGAATATTTGGACAGAGGGGTTAAATTAACCTGTATTTTTGTGCACGAGCCTGTGGGATGGTATGAGCCAAACTGTTGGGCAGTAGTGTAAACGCCAACATGACTGAGATAGGACTCAGCTAAGTACAGATGTGATGAAAAAGAAAGGAGAGGGTAGAGCAGTAATTAACAGAACCTGAATTATTTAACTAGTCAGCTTTAATAAAAGAGCTTACCTCAGTTTTTCAGCTTTGCACTAAGTTTAATCTAGGCATAGCCTAGACTGGGGCTGAACTTTGCTTATTTGAGTCAATCTAGAATTGGTGCAAGTTATCACACCTTGCTAGTTCTGCTTGTATGGTCTTCCTGCCTGGGCTACTTGCACTGAGCAGGTAAATCTTAGCACTTTTCACATCACTGACAGTCTGATTCTGCTCTCCTTGGCTCTAATTTCATGCTTATGGTACATTTCTCTTCCTAATGCTAATACAATTTGCCTTTTTTGTTTTTCCTTCCCAAAATATCTGCAGAAAAGACTTTTCCATTCATGTCGTAAATTTGCCTGCCCAGAAGATGTGGTCACCAAGGAAGAGCCCTCCTGCAACTATAAAACATGTAGATGGTGAATGTGGATGCTAATAGCTCCTGGCTAATTAGCACAAGA
This sequence comes from Pluvialis apricaria, assembly GCA_017639485.1. NCBI lineage: Eukaryota > Metazoa > Chordata > Aves > Charadriiformes > Charadriidae > Pluvialis > Pluvialis apricaria. The sequence goes on along the minus strand of CM030008.1, from coordinate 165,042,913 downwards.
GCAAGTATCTGTGGGAGGTAATTGCTGTAAGGGTAATAATGTAGGAAACATCCAAACCATCGATCTCTGTGTGAAGGTGAATCCCCAGGTAGTAAATCACTGAAATTAATTACACAGTGGTGTTACAAGCAATGATTAGTGTCTGCTCTTCCAAGGGAGAGGGATGAAGAGAGAGAGAGAAATCTAGAATGCAAATCATGACGTGTTTGTTGTCTTGCGGACATTTCCACCTCCTTGCAACAGCTTATAGGCTAATATGGCTTTGCAAGATGTGATCTTGTCAGGATTCCCAAGCGCAAACAAGTCAATCAGGTCTGGAAGAGCCACTAACAAGAGGAACAACATGCAACCAGATGCTGTTTTAGTAGAAGGGAGATCTCTGGGACCCCACTCGGTAAGTGGAATCCCAAATGTGGTCTATGGCGCTTGCAGTTGGATAGTTTCAAGATGATTTTGGCCTGCCTTTGATCATTTAAATCCATGCCATGTTGATATCACAGAATCATAGAAACATAGAATGGTTTGGGTTGGAAGGGACCTTTACAGGTCATCTAGTCCAACCTCTCTGCAATGAGCAGGGACATCTTCAACTAGATCAGGTTCCCTAGAGCCCCATCCAAGCTGACCTTGAACTTTCCAGGAATGGAGCATCTACCACCTCTCTGGGAAACTTGTTCCAGTGTTTCACCATTCTCAGCATAAAAAATTTCTCTCATATCTAATCTAAAACTCCCCTCTTTTAGTTTAAAACCATTAACCTTTGCCCCATTGCATCAGGCCCTGCTAAAAAGTTTGTCCCTATCTTTCCTGTAGACCCCCTTTAAGTACTGAAAGACTGCAATAAGGTCTCCCTAGAGCCTTCTCTTCTCCAGGCTGAATAACCCCAACTCTCTCAACCTGTCACCATAGCAGAGGTGCTCCAGCCCTCTCATCATCCTCATGGCCCTCCTTTGGACCCGCTCCAACAGGTCCATGTCTTTCCTGTGCTGAGGGCTCCAGAGCTGGACTTAATACTCCAGGTGGTATCTCACCAGAGTGGAGCAGAGGGGCAGAATCACCTCCCTCGCCCTGCTGGCCATGCTGGTTTTCATGCAGTCCAGGATACGGTTTGCTTTCTGGGCTGCAAACATGCACTGTCAGCTCTTGTCCAACTTTTCATCCACCAGTACCCCCATGTCCTTCTCCTTAGGGGTGCTCTCAATCCCTTCATCCCCCAGCCTGTATTGATACCGGGGGTTGCCCCAACTCAGGTGCAGGGCCTTGCACTTGGCCTTGTTGAATCTTATGAGGTTCACATGGACCCACTTCTGGAGCCTGTCCATGTCCCTCTGGATGGCATCCTGTCCCTCAGGCATGTCAACCACACAACTCAGCCTGGTGTCATCTGAAAACTTGCTGAGGGTGCACTTGATCCCACTGTCTGTGTCATTGATGAAGATGATGAATAGTGCTAGGTCCCAATACAGAACCCTGAGGGACATCATGTGTCACTGATCTCCATCTGGACATTGTGCTGTTGACCACTACCCTCTCTGCATGTGACCATTCAACCAATTCTTCATCCACCAAACAGTCCACGCATCAAATCCATATCTCTCCAGTTTAGAGAGAACAATGATGTGGGGGACCATGTTAAACGCCTTACGGAAGTCGAGATAGATTACATCCATAGCTCTTCCTTTGTCTGCTGATATAGTCACTCCACTATAGAAAGCCACTAGGTTGGTCAGGCAGGACTTGCCCTTGGTCAAGCCATGCTGGCTGTCTCGAATCACCTCCCTGTCCTCCATGTGCCTTAGCATAGCTTCTAGGAGGATCTGTTCCATGATCTTCCCAGGCACAGAGGTGAGGCTGACAGGTCCGTAGTTCCCCGGGTCCTCCTTTCTACCCTTTAAAAAATGGGTTCAATGTTTCCCTTTTTCCAGTCACCGGGGACTTCACCTGCCTGTCATGTCTTTTCAAATATCATGGAGAGTGGCTTGGCCACTAAATCAGCCAATTCCCTCAGGAATCTGGGATGAATCTCATCAGGTCCCATAGATTTCTGTATGTGCAAGTTGCTCAGGTGGTCATGAACCTGATCTCTTACAGTGGGAGGGATTTTCCTTCTCCAGTCCCTGCCTTGTGGTCCATCCACTTGAGAGGTGTGGGGAGAGAGGTTACCAGTGAAGGCAGGCAAAAAAGTTGTTGAGTCCCTCAGCCTTCTCCTCACCTCCTGTTACCAGTTTGCCAGTCTTGCTCATCAAGGTGGGGGTACTCTTTCTCTGATCTTCCTTTTCTGGATCGCATACCTGTAGAAGCCCTTCTTATTATTCTTTTCGTCCCTTGCCAAGTTCAGCTTCAGCCATGCCTTGGCCTTCCTAACCCCTATACAACCAGGCAGCAGCCCTATACTCTTCCCAGGATACCTGTTCCTGCTTCCAATGCCTGTGCATTTCCTTCTTGTCCTTTAGTTTGACCAGCAGGTCTTGACTCAGCCATGTTGATCTTTTGCCTTCCTTTCCTGATTTCTTACACTTGGGGACTGAGAGCCCTTTTTCTTTAAGGAAAACATGAAAGATCTGCCAGCTCTGTTCTGCCCCCTTGTCTCTGAGGACAGTTTCCCAGGGGGTCCCATTGGCTAATTCCTTGAAGAGGTAGAATTTTGCTTTCCTAAAATTCAGGGTCCTGACTTTACTCTTCGCCTGACCCATATCCCTCAGGACTGTGAACTCCACCAGTGCATGATCTCTGCAGCCCAGGCTGCCTCCAATCTTGATGTCACCAATTAGCTCACTTGCATTGGTGACAGTCAGGTTCAGTATCCATCTCCTCTGGTGGGGCTGCCTATTACCTGCCTTAAGAAGTTATCCTCAATGCACCCCAGGAGTCTCCTGGATTGCCTATGGCTTGCTGTGTTACCTCTCCCGCAGATGTTGGGGGGGGTTGAAGTCCACCAGCAGGGTGAGAGCCTGCGAGTGTGATGCCTCCTGTGTTAGGAGCAAAGACCTCACCATTGAGTAACCATCTAGTTTCTTGTAGCAGATGAGTTTTCAAATTGGCCGTTACTTCCCCATGTTCCTTGATATAATCTAATAGGGCCCGGGGCTGAATGAGTTGTAGACACAAAGGGATTCTGTAGTCTTGAGCTGCAGTAAAAAAAAAGCATAATTTTTTGTGTGTCTGGGCCTTTAGTGGAATGGTCTGGAGGTGTTCCTGAGCTCTCCAGAGTTCCCACAGCCAGAGAGATAGCACAAGGGTCACATCCATCATGAAGTTAGTGTCTTAAGAAGCTGTCGTGTATCAGGTAAAACCTGGCCTAGGGTATCTCCTCAGCCCATGGCCATGCTGTCTGGAGATTTCCAGTCAGTTGTGATAGAGTGTGTGTTTCTGGACAAATACACAGAGACATTTATTCTACCTCATATTCATTGAGCAGCTGCCTGGCCTGCTCCACTCCAGTTAAGTCTCTGTGAAAAACTGGTGTGCTCCTATATTCAGTCAAAGACCTTTACAGAGGGAAGCGAGCTCAAACCCCATTCTGGTCAGGATCAGAAACACTCTTTCCATTTCTACTGCTACTACCTCTTAACAAGTTTGGGATGACCAAAGACAGTTAACGAGCCCATGTGAGAAACCAGCAGAATGAAGGGGCAGCAGAGAGGGAGGTGCTGATCTCCTCTCTGTGGTGACCAGCGACAGGACACGGGGAAATGGATTGAAGCTGTGTCAGGGTAAGTTCAGATTGGAGATCAGGAAAAGTTTCTTCACTGAGAAGGTGGTCAGTCACTGGAACAAGCTCCTCAGGGAAGGTGTCATGGTCCCAAACCTGTCAGAGTTCACGGAGCATCTGGATGATGCTGTTAGTCATATGGTTTAGTTTTAGGTAGTCCTGAGAGGAGCGGGGAGTTGGACTCAATGATCGTTAGGGGTCTGTTCCAACTCCAGACATTTTTTGATTCTAAGGTTGTTTTAAACACATGACTCTTCAAGGCAGACCCAGACAGACTGGGAAAAGTGCTCCCTATTCTTATGTTGGTCTTATATTCATGTTTACATGTTATTTTGACTGTAGTTGTGCTTAATGCCAAGCAAAATGGGGCCATTCAGCCTGGCATTGCACATGGACAACGCTGAGGCCAATTGCTCCCTCAGAGTGTTTATATGCGAATATGCTCATATGCACCACTCTCCTGGGACTGTTACCATGAATTAATTGGGGAAAAAAACCCCATATTTTGCTGCTCCAGTACATCATGTAGTCATAAGCAGGTAACTGCCACTGACAATGATGATGTGTCAGAGAGAGAGTAAACATCACCTTACAGCTGTTTGTGGGGAAGATCATCATCCAAAATCGGCTCCAAGAAGGGAAGGAATGTGTAAGGAAGGCACTACAAGGATAAAAAGGGTGAAAGAGTGGGTGGTGAGGCACTGGAACAGGTTGCCCAGAGAGGTTGTTGAAGCCCCATCCCTGGAGGTGTTCAAGGCCAGGCTGGACGTGGCCTTGGGCAACCTGGGCTGGTGGGAGGTATCCCTGCCTGTGGCAGGGGGGTTGGAACTCGATGATCTTCAAGGTCCCTTCCAACCTAAACCATTCTATGATTCTATGATTCTATGAAAGAGTGATTGTCCAGAGCAGGTGAAGAGTCAGCACCTGTATTGTGTGTCTGTGCCCAGGTGGAGGAGGAGGAGGACAGGAGGTGCTGCAGGCCCGGAGCAGGGATCCCCTGCAGCCCTGCAGAGACCCCGCTGGAGCAGAGACCCAGCCCGCAGCCCGGGGAGGGCCCCAGGCCGCAGCGGGGGGACATTTCCTGCAGGAGCTGCGGCCGTGGAGAGCCCCGGCGGGAGCAGGGTGTTCCTGAAGGACTGCAGCCCGGGGCAGGGCCCGCGCTGGAGCAGGGAGAGGTGTGAGGAGGGAGGAGCGGCCCAGAGGGGCTGCCATGTACTGACCGCAGCCCCCATCCCACCCCTGCGCCCCCCGGGCTGGGGAGAGGGGGGCGGGAAGGGAGGGGAGAAGGAGGGGAGAATGGGGAAAGGGTTGGGGGGAAGGTGTTAGTTTTATTTCTCACCATCTGAATTCACTTTAATTGGCAAGACATTAACTTAATTTTCCTTGGTTTGAGCCTGGTTTGCCTGTGAGAGTAACTGGTAAGTGATCTCCCGGTCCTTATCTCAACCTGCAAGATTTCTGTTCTTATTTTTCCACCCTGTCCTGTTGAGGAGTGGGAGTGAGAGAGGAGCTGAGTTGCAATTTGTCCTTTAGCCAATGTTAACCCACCACAGCGCCCAAGTGGAAAAAGCCCTAACAACGTTGTCTGACTTTAGCGTTGGCTCAACTTGAAGGAAGAGGTTGGGGTAGATACCTCCTAAGGTCCCACCCAGCCTGCACAACTGTGATTCTGTTGTTTGAATCAGTGTAACAGGAAGGAGACACCTGGAATCCAGACTTGTCCCATAGATATAACAGCAGTGACACAAAAATAGTCTCTCAATATCAACATCACTTTGTCAGAGACGATAGACCTGTCACTCCAAATGGACACAGTGGAAAATTTGACCTGATGTCCATGAATTAGGAGGAAGCTTAAATGGAGCATAATCTTAATATAAAATGAAGCATTATGCTTAAATCAAGGATCTTACCGCAGAAATATTCTGCAATATTTCTTCTATTGCAGAAGAAATAAATCTTCTGGAAAGCATAGTCTCTCTTCATAGCACCCTGGACTTCCCTGGCAATGATCACACATTCATACCCATCTTCCACCGGGTGCTAAACATTGTACATGCAGCTTCGCTGCCTCCCAGGGAGAGCTGTGTTCGGGCTCTGGTAGGTAGACATTAATCATTCAGGACGGCAAAGTGACGGATGGCTGAGTGAACAGGGCACAGTGTGCTTTCATTCTCAAAGAAGGCTGTGATAAGCAGGATCCAGGGTTGTAAGGACATGATTATTAGTGTAGCTGTCTGATTACCAGAGAAACAGCAACAGAAAACACAATCTGGTTGCAACTACTACCTGAACGCCTTCCCCTGTAACAGCTCAGGGGAAGACAGAGGGAGCTGGGCTGTTCCCTCTGCTTCTAGAGGAAGAGGTGACCCTGTACATAAGGACAGTTGCAAGTCAGCCTCTTCTTGCCAACCCGACTCCTAACTTGGTGGAAAATCATAGAGAGAGAAGCTCTTTGGCCACTGACTTGGGAAAGGGCTGGGGAAATCAGGGGCAAAGAAACAACTGCACTCACCAGCGTTGCCACATCTCGCCTGTCCCCTGGGAAGCTGCCAGAAGCTCAGCGGTGGGTCTGGAGTATCTCCTCAAGTCATTGAATTTCCCTGTGCACCACACCACCGATGCTAGTGCAGAGAGCAATACCCCCACCTCAGGGAGACAGGTCATTGACAGGCAAGTGTATGGGTCATAAAAGCAACATTCAAAATTATGCCAAATTTCCTTAGCGGAAACCTCAATACAGTGAAAGAGATCAAGGATGTGAAAAGAAATGAGCTTTCTTCTAGTCACCTCCCATGGTGGACTTAGGTCTCTGCTGTGGCCTATAATTTGAAGAGAGACTGAGATCCTTTAAAGACCTTGGCAGGCAGTGGGGAGAAATGGTGCCATAGGCAGAGCCTTTGTCTCCTTCAGCTAGCTGGCTTAGATGTTGTAACCACTTACCTACATCAACTTTATCGAAAACCATGCTCTGGTGCCCCTGATTAGAAGGCAGTCTGAATAAATCACAGTCACATCAGCTGGGAGGCTCATGCTGATGCCTCTGCAGAGGACTCAACTCTCCAGTTCAGTGGTGCTTGACTCAATTGATTCACAGAGAAAGTGACCACAGAGGGAAAAAAAAATGATGCTGGTGTGTTTGTGAAGACTCTCCTACACACCCCTATCGTATGTAAAAAATGACCTTTCCCAAACTATAGCTGGGAGGCTGTGCAAGTTATACAGCCTAGATTCTCTTCCAGCAGCTGATTTCATGGCTCTGCTTGTCTCCAGTACATGTTGTTTTCCATTTTGGTTCAGTCTGTTCTTTATCTGTGCCATCCATGGCGGAAGGACAATGATATTTCTCATCTACTTAACTTCTGGACAGAAACCTACATGAACTCACACACCACCTCTAAGGATGCTTCTGAGGGGATACGCCGTGGCAGTGATTTATAGCTCCAGAAGAAAGAAAAGAAACATTTGCATTCAATTTTCAATAAGCAGATGGCACACGGCCTGTTTTATACCGCAGTAAATTTTGAAGTCCCTACTGAAAAATAAGAAAAGCAATCGTATTCGCTTTTATTTCAAACTTTCCCCGTTTCCATGGCAATATCCCAGTGAGGTACCAAGAGTAGATGCTGGGATGTGAGGTATTAAATAGTTCTTTTTCTCTGCACCATGAAAGGCAATGCTGAGATCCACGTACAAAGGCAAGCAAGTTGGGAAATGACGCAGGGACATAGAAGAATTATTACACCGAGGATGAGAAAATTTCAACACTCTGTGAATCTACAGAAGGATACGTTAGATTTGTCCCTTTGTTTTACCCCAGTGCAACTCAATTGATTTTCAGTAGACCTGTACCAGCACTAAAAAGATGGGACCATTCCTGCATTATATGGGTGGTCATGGAGCTGTGCAGTAAAAGGATGAGCTGCAACAGACACAAGCTGCAGCAAGTGAAATTCCCATTAGGTACCAGGGAAAAATGAATCACAATGAGAATGGTCAAACCCTGGAACAGGTTGCCCCAGTACTAACCTTGAAATAATCAAAGCCCGACTGGAAAAGCTCTTTAGCAGCTTGATCTAACTTTAAAGTTGGCTCTGCTTTATTCAGAGGTTAGATGATCAAGTCCTGCTTCCAACCTAAATTATTTTGTTATTTTATGATTCCCTGACACAGGCACTTCAAGAAATCTCCTTTTTCCTGTTGCACTGTGTATTCACCCTAGTCTGCATTTAAGGTAACTGAAATGATGCTCCTTCTGTTGCACCCTTTGGCAGATCATTCTGCAATTTCATAGATTTTGCTTATAGTGAATAAGTAAGCCAAATTTCCCCACTGCTCCTTTCTCCTCAGCTTTAGTATGACCCTTGGCTGACACATTACAGTACACTTGACTGAGCTCTGTATTTACTGTTTACTTCAGTAATTGGAGACCTTTGATACCACCACAGCCAGATAACGAGACACCTCTTCAGATAAAATATGTAGCCCAAACATCATTAGCCAATTGCAAGAATATAACAGGATCATATGATAATTCACCTTGGAAGGGACCTCAGGAGATCATCTAGTCCAGCTTTGTGCCTTAAACAGGATGTGAGGGAAGCTCATTTGTACAGATTTATTGATTCAGGGAAGGATGTGAGTATCCTAGAAGAGTCAGAGGTCCTAAAATTTAACAGGCATTGGATTGCCTTCTCTAATAACAGTGAATATATACATAGTAATATTTTGTTGTTATTATTATTATTAGTAGTAGTAGTATGCATTGAAGTCCTAACGCTTTAACCAAAAAGTTATCTTCTTATTAAAAACTAGATGGAGAAAAAAGACAAAATGGAGATTAAAAGGAGTGTATTAGATTCATTATTTTACAAACTGATAAATTGCATGACATTTCTGAAGGATGCATGCTGATCACACAGCTGGAAAACACTCACACTCTCCTCAATCCCAGACCAGTTCCTATAGGTAAGATCACTCTTCTCTCTAATGAGAAAAGCATTCGCAAAAGCTTAGGATCCTTCAGCAAGGAAGAGGATAAGAAGAGGATATTTCCTGTGACTTGGGAAAGAAATTGAGATGTCTTTTTTTCCCTGTCTGCGTGTGGTAAACCTGAAGTTTATTCTTTAAATGGGTCATAAGCATGAATGTCTGTTTTTTCCCATTTCCAAGTTGGGCCAATATTTTAAGTGGCCATTCTAATGAATGTACAATGTACCACTCCTCCAAACACAGCAGGCATCAGTGTCTTTTCTCAGTTCATAATCTCTTGGCAACCAGTGCAACACCATATCTCTCCTTGTTTCTCTCAGGGTCATACTGTCAGTATTTCTCTTGCTTTCCCTTCTTCCCCAGCCCTTCCATGTGACTGCCATCCTGTGACTGCTTCTGTTAACAGAGGTCCTGTGCAGTGCCTCTCCCATTAGTCCCTTGTGAAATACTCACTGACTTGTGCTTTGAACCATGACTCTGATCACTGAGATTGTTTGCTTCTTCAGTTAATCCTGGAAGAAAGCTGTTTGTGGTGCTCACCATCTTCCCAGTGGTTCTATCTAAGGGTTGACACAGAGGACTGTGAATGCTCTCTGTTGGAAGGGGATCATAAAACAAACAATGGCATTAATTATAGTAAATAGTTTAAGTATAATCTGAGCCTGCCTTCCCGGAGGGGGAGGCACTAGCTGGGCTCTCAGCCCCTACTAGCCTTCTAACCGAACACAGGAAGGGCTAAAGGATCCCCATGGGTCTAACGCTCAGGGAGCGCAAAACAGATTCTTGGCCTGCAGAGTAACCCATCAGAAAATTGAGAAAGAAACCCACTTGGCCCAGCCCGGTCTCCTAATACCGGAACCACGTCTTTCTCTGTAGTGCAAAAAACCCCACAGCTTGTGTGGTGGGTAGTGATCCATGACACTGGGAATGTCTGAGTTCTGCAAATCGTTTGGTTGAGACCGCTTTAGTTGTTGAGAAGAAATTTAGAAAGAGTATGAGTCTTGTTCCAACTCCAGGAAAGGCATTTGTAGATTCAACTGACATCTACTGGCATCTGGCCAGATCCTGAGACTGGGTGTGTTTTAGCAAAAAGCACGACTGAAAGTGTTCGGCTAGACAGGTCCTGTTTGAGCACTGACCACCCTCCAGGAGTACCCCAAACATCAGACAGCACCAACTGTTCAGTAACTATTTAGGAAAAGAAATGCTTTCAACAAGCACTTTCTTCTGTAGCAACAGATGGCTTGAGGCTGCCGTGAATAAGAATTCCTAATGAGGTCCTCCTAGTGGAGCTCCTGCAAAGGGCAGAGGAGGGAGAGAAATGTGCCCTAGATTCACGAAAGTGCTCATCTGCACGCATGCTGTCCTTCTCTGATCAGCTGCAAGGGAAGAAGCAGAATTTCACTGCCTCCTTGCAGAGATTAACCTCGGTCAGCAAAGTCAAGCCAATGAGAGATACAAAACCAAGCAAACAGTTTTAAAAGAAGACATGAGCTGTAAGGTGGCTTTCTTTCAAGGTTCATTGTTAGTAAATTTTTATGGCATGTGGAGAAGCTGGGATGGAGCTCTCATATTTGCGAAAGCAATGACGTGTGAGTGGAGTGCTATGCAGAGAGCATGAGGCAGAGAGACCCCTTTGCCATCTCTGCTGCAAAATCTCAGAAAATCAATACTAATAATATTAACACGCAGGAAGGCTGAAATAAAGTGTATGCACCAGGGCTGTGATATTTAAATATGGTCTTTTCAGTGAGCAGTGGAGGATAACGAGCCATGACAGGGAGAGCAGTTCTCAGATCCAGAATTAATGAGGAACTTAGACCCCTGAAGTTACTTTCTGTGCTAATTTTCACTCTTCTGGCTCTAAGAGTAGAACTGAGATGTCCTGCATGAGATTTCTGGGTGTCCTATATTATGTACACAATACAAAAGTGGGAGGCGTATTTGGGAGACGAGAGGGTTGTGCTGCCTTTCAGGGGGACCTCAACAGGCTGGAGAAATGGGCTGACAGAAATTCATGAAGTTCAACAAAGGGAAATGCCAAGTCCTACCCCTGGGGAGGAATAAGCCCAGGCACCAGTAAAGGCTGGGGAGAAAGTGGCTGGAAAGCAGCTTTTCAGAAAGACATAAAGGTCCTGGTGGACATCAAGTTGCACGTGAGCTGGCAATGTGCCCTTGTAGCAAAAAAAAAGGCAAAGAGCCTTCTGGGCTGTATTAGGCAGAGCATTGTCAGCAGATCAAGGGAGGTGATCCTTCACCTCTGTGCAGCACTGGTGAGACCCATCAGGAGTTCTGTGTCTGGTGCTGGGCTCCTCAGTACAAGAGAGACATGGACATACTGGAGTGAGTCCAGTGAAGTGCAATGAAGATGGTTCAGGTATTGGAGCATCTGACATACAAGGAGAAGCTGAGAGAGCTGGGATTAGTCAGCCTCGAGAAGAGAAGGTTCAGGGGGATCTTATTCATGTGTATGAATATATGACGTGGTGAAGTAAAGAAGATGAAGTCGTCTTGCGATGTTCGAGGTGTTCTCAGTGGTGCCCAGTGACAGTTCAAAAGGAAATGACAGAAATTGAAATAGAGGAAATTCCATTTAAATGTAAGAGAAAACACTCCTATTGGAAGGGGTGAGACTGGGGGGACGGGGGGGAAGACTCTGAAGCAGGTGACCCAGACAGTTTGTGGAGTCTCCATCTTTGGAGGTATTCAAAACCTGCATGGACATGGCCCTGAGCAAACTCCTATAGCTGATGCACAGTCCTACTGACAAATTAAATAAATAAGCTTTTGAAAATGGGGAAGGACAGTAAAGTCCAAGACCTTAGAGAATAAAGATTCTTTAAAGGACGTGAGATATAACAAGGTATCCATTGGCAAACTATGTGCCAAAGAAGGAAGAATGCCCACAGAGCCAGTAATGGGCTGCTCTGCACTCAGTGTTCAAAGAACTGAAAGTCTCTACCCAGTTAGACTGTTAGGCTGAATCTCTCTTCAAACCCATTTTTTCCCAAAGGCATTCTCATATTTGCCATAAAGAACCTCACCAACTGGGGTGCCATGTGATTACGGGTAGGGTGGGACTAGCATGGTTCTGCTGATGTTTCCCTCAAAACCAGAATTCATGGATCATTTAATCACAAATTCCCTAACGGCCCAGTGTAGTCTTGATCAAAATCCAACAGTAGGCCACATGCATCAGTACCATTTATTTAGCTGGATAAAATGTGGAATCTGAAGATGAATAAAGAGGATTCAATCTGGAATTTGACTATAGCTGTTGCAGGGAGGAAGATCATTTTCTTTTACAGTGACTTAATAATTTATCCCCCGACCACAGGAATATTCATTAAATGTCTTTATTGACCATCTGTGCAAGCAGAAATTGCACCAGGCTATATCCAAAAGACATTACTCTTTCAAATGCTAGCCAGGCCATGGTGTGGGGGTAGGATGCTGCAACACTCTTGATGGAGTAGGAAATTTTTGGATCTGAAGAAACTGCAAACTTAAATTGTAAAAGAGTGAAGGGCTCTGTGCACGGGTTGCCTTTTGTGAGGCAGCCAGATGGTGAATGGGTTGTGCGAGTCCTTGAATATGAAGGCTGAGAAGCATCTTTCAGCTTATTAGCTGAATCACAGAGTGTGAAAGAAACTTTGAAACCTGCTAGACTAGAAAGTAGCATATTTATAGAAATGTCTCTGTGAACTGTATTATCTATTCCTACACTGCGTACTCTATCTGGTATTACTACTATTTGCTCTTACCTTAGCCCAGCTTGAAATAAAGTGATTGAGAGATAATGGGCTCATACTAAGTCTCGTCGTCCTTTTGGCATGCCAGTCCTTAAAATGAAGTTGCTGAGATACTCCAACAGTGCTCAATTCCCAGAAAATCCCAAGAGAATGGGAATGTATGTCCCCTCACACCCCCAGGATGCCCAGCAGCAGGGTACTTGGGAGCAAGGAGAATCTTCTCATGGCCACCATTAGGCCAGAAGGTCTTTGATGTGCAGCAGGCCCAGGAGCTTTGTGCTGAGACCGTTGAGTTTGCAAGGACTCTAAGGTAACACTGCAGAGACATAGACAACAGGTTGGTATGGCAGGAACAAACTCATTCCATGAAGACTGTGTCCTGAGAAGATGGTCCTCTCCCTGGAAGAATTGCTTGGCCCAGAGCCCATATGCCTGGGTTACGGGTGTAGCCCATGAATAGCCTGGGTTTGGGGAGGCTACAGTTCATTTATTTCAATTTGCCTGAGAACCAGCATCAGCGAGTGCAGCACCTGCCACAGAGACAGTCCTGCTTTTTTCAAAATGCGGTTTTGTAGCAGATATTGTTACCAGTACAACAAAAGTAGCTGGGCTTATCGGGCCTGGTGATAGAAATATATGCTGCTGGGTTTTTAGATCTTACCCTGAGTGTCTCAGTACTTTTCTTGATGCCAAGGTTATGAAGGTTAGTGGTAGTGTGAGAAACAGCTACATCCTTAATCAATCAAAGCCTATTCAGTGAGAAACAGATCAGTGTAATGGAGAGGATTAGTCCTAGCAAAGGTCCACACAACTGCAGAATAGTAAAATGAATTCCCATCGTCCTCAGGGAATGTGCAGCTAACTATCCCTGTAGCCAGCCGAGTGTCCTGGCAGAGAGATTAATTCACTTGAGCAGTATCCCCAGGGAAACAGAGCACCTGAGATGTTAAGAGCTGGATGGGGCACCGTCTCTGTCTCTCCTTACGCAGGGAGTGGTGGGTGAGACTCAGTGCACAAGGTGATGGGTGAGGGTGTGGGGCGAGTGTGTGGGGTGTTAGACAAGGGAGGGATGTACCAGCACCCAGAGAACATCCCCTTACTGGGAGATCTGTCTGCCAGCCTGGCAGCGAGCTCAATGCCAGTGCAGCTGAGGGGGGCCCTTCCCACGGGGAGACACCGTTAGGGAGCTCCTTGGTGGACAACCCAGCCTTGCTGTGCACTGCTGGGATGGAGGGAGAAGGAACAAGGGAGAGGAGCCCTTCGCGCAGCCCCTGGCACAGCAGAGTCCTGGTTCTACAAACACAAACCCGCGCTGGAAATCCAACTGCTGTTTTCTGAAGAGTAATGTCTAGTGAGGTTCCCAGTGGCTGCCACAGGACAGACACACAGACATGCAGTCCATAACAGACGTAGAGGAGGGTGCAGTATAGGCCAATGGCAGTAGGAAGGCCAGAAGGAGCAGTGACAAGAAGCTGGGTGGGAAGATACAGCAGGATGGCTGAGGGGGACTGGCATCAAACAGGGAGCTGGAGACACCTTGCGAGGCACCATTTATCACTGCAAAGTCTTTATCTCAAGTGGTTTTTTAGAGTGTGGTATCAATTAACACCTATCTATGCCCTGTAGCAAGATGGTTTTTGCTCTTCTCCCAACTCCTACAGGCCAACTGCTTTCAAAGTCACCGCTTTCCCCACTGAATTGCTGCTGACTGGAGGAGGGTAATCAGCATATCACGTTTAACCTGCGTAAATGTTTTAAATCAGGCCTATCTCGTGGCCAGATCTTGGTATAGGTGGGATTTGGGGGTGGGGGATTATGGTGTTTCAGCACAGCAGTATGTTATAATGCCATGGTATAATGTGTGACTGCTTGGGGTGGTGGGTCAGTGCATTACTGCTCTCTTCTGCCAAGTGATCACCACTCAGGGCCAGAGTACGAGGTTTATAAACAGGAATTGAGAACTGTTAGGAAAGTAGGAGTGACCTGATTACTGCAGACAGTTATTACTTTTGGGGATTTTTTTGAGATTTGTTCCCTTAAAAGCAGTCATGATGTTTAAAATCAACACAAAAGCTACTGCTTTGTGGAAAAAGGTTAGAAAAAACAAGCGAGTTGAAAACTCAGAATTGAGAGACTAAATCTCTCCCTTGCAGGCATCCCCTGAAACCACATGGGATCCTGGGCTTTTGGTTTTGAATGTCTGTAATCTGCTGGAGGCGAAAGACAAAGCAAGACCTCCTGGGGTTTGGGCAATGCTTGTGTTCCCTCATACCTAACCCAGCACTGCTGAGCGAAGGGTCTCCATCCATCCTAAATATTAGCTTCAGATTCAACGGAAAGAGGCATACCTCAATATCAGGAAACTTCCAAGTCACAAATTCTAGGTCTGACATGATTTCTGTAGGTCTCTATATGGACTAACACCTTCTGATGTTGCCCTTGGTTTCAATTCACCTTCACCCATGCAAATAGCACAGGAGATTCAACAGTCTGCTCCCTGGGGTTAGGTCTGGTTCCAGACTTCTGAATGTCAGGGTTGGCAGTATCGGACAGTATCTCTTCTCAATTTTCCCACCTTGTTATGCAGTACCAAGAGGACTTGGAGAGGTGTTTTGACCTTCAGTACTTGCCTTGCCAACCTATTGAAGCAACTGAGGTTTAGCTGCCTGAGAGGAGTGAAATGTGAAACTCAAAATCATTAAAGCAATTTAGTTTAATAATTCAAGCAGCAATGTAAGCAAGGATGAGCAAAAGCCAAGACCTCACATCCAAAGCCAGATTTTGGATGTCTGGGGATGCACAAGTCTATGTTTGATCTTCCTCCCTCAGTGAGTGTTTTCTGGGCAGGGTCGGGCTTTCTGCGTCAAAAGCTTTTTTTTTACACAGCCAGGACATGGTCTAGTTCTTTAAATGCAGTACAGCTTGTCCAAGGAGTCATCAGTACCATGTCTCTCACTCAGACTTGTGCATTTGCAACTTGTTTATCTCCCTTCTGCAAGATGGATATTCAGCTTTTGCAACAGGAGGTGGGTAAATTTCCCCCAAAGAGCCAAACTCAGCTCTGGAAAAATGGGCTTGCAGCAACATCCCTGCATGGGGCTGACAGGGGGGAACAGGACATGTCTGACTGAGTTATTGGGAGAATTTTTTATTTTTTTTTTTTCCTGAGGACTCCCTTCCCTTCTGTGGAAGTTATGTTTTCACTTGCACTCTTTGTCTGCTCTTCAAACTGATGCATAAGCTGTTTGCAAAGTGCCTAACACAGATGGCACTATCCCAGTCTGCTGAGGATATTAATGGATAATTGAAGCAGTAATGCAAGTGAATGGTGAGTATCCTCCAGTGTGTAATTCACTGGTGTCCTTACTTCTACAGAAACTCACAGATCACCAGCTGATCCAAGGTCTATTGGGGAGGAGGAAAAAAACCACTCACATACACAAACATACATTCTACCTTGTTTTAAGACTTCCTGAAGCTTACAGTGAGATTTGAATGAAAAACATTATGTCTAAAAATAATAACTTCAATAGTTAAAAAGAAATATAGGAAGGCAATGCAATCTCCCTGCAGGTGCAGATAACCTTCCGGGACTTACACCTGGGACAGAGAAGGTAAAGCATAACTCACAGAGAATGGAGAAAGGATGAAAAAAAAAAAATCTCTGAAAAGCTTTCATCAAAGAAAATTGAATTTAGGGGATGAATTTGCCCCATAAATCTGGGAGTAAAAATAGCCAAGGCTGGCTGATAGTGGTCTGAAAAATGAGTTCAGTTAGAACGGTCACAGCTTTGATGGATAGGGGAGCTGCTTCTTATCAGGTCAGGCCAGTAATGGAAAGGCAATGGGATAATCATCAAATAATTCTTTTTACTACCTATCAGTTACACATAAGTGGTTGCCTTACAGAACCAGTTAACTGGTGACAGTAAATCTGAGCAGAGCCTGTATGCTCCAAATGAGGATCTCCTTGTGCTCCTCCCTTACTCATTCGAGTGCATTTTGTTTTTCCATCTCCGGTGTTGCCCGGGTTAGCTCTGACTAAGTGCTGTTGCCATCTGATAGCGTCTCGGTACCTATGGGAAATGTGCTAGAGATGCCACACTAGTTTCAAGCAGACATGCATCATCAACAAGCCCCCATCCCCAGACTTAACTGGTTTCACCAGTGCAACTAGGCTGAGATGCTTTAAAAGATTTATTTTTCAGGTAAGAGTAAAGCTGAAGTCATGACTATGGGGCTCCTAAGAATAATGCTCTTGTTACTATTGTTATTGCTACTGTTAATACTAATACTTTTACTAATACAGGTGATATAGCATACCTAGTAGTGCTAATGATAAAAGCATCAAGGAATAATAATAATAAAGTCATTTCTCTCATTCTTCCTGAGCATTAAAACTTCCCCGGCAAAAAATTAAAAGAATGGCACTGACTTCCCAGCACCATCTGGCCTTGGAGAGCTGCAGTTTATCCATGCAGGAATTTCCTGGGGTGTCACTTTGGAGCTAGTGTTCTTTGAGTTTGCTGCAGGGGTGCCTTTAAAATGGGGGGTGAAGGGGTGAGTGCATGTATGTGTGAAAATAAATAGGCTAGTGGAAGAGGCTGTGTTGAGGCTGTAAGGAATTAGAAACATACTATTAGAATCTAGTGATAAAATTGTGACCATGCCCATGTTCACATGGATATGTGATATATCCCTGAATCTCATTTACAATTTTCAGAGAGGAAATGATGCCCGTATAGCCAGATACCTGGTTGCTCCCTGTATTTCCAAGTTGAAATATACTCCTGCTTTAAAAAACATCGACCCTTATAGTATTGTGGGTCAACTCTTGTACTGAGGCATGGTGTATACATAGAATAGCCAGGTCAAGATCTTGTCTGTCCCTGACACATATTGTTTCCAGTTTAAAGGAGAGAACTCCAGAACTGCGCAGAAAGGGTGGATATGGGTATGGCACAGTCCCAGTTGTGTCTGTTACTTGGGATGTTCTTTAGAAAATAAACAATAAAATCTTTTAGTGTAATAGTGTATGCTTGGTCATGACAGCGTTGCATCCACCAATGAAGTTACCAAGCATCTGCAAAGCAACTGGAAACCTGCAGTGATGCCCTGTGCTCCCTGCTCTCCTCAGCTACAGGGTAGAAGACATTGAGCTTTCTCACTAAGCAAGGGCCATCTTTTATTTTACTGCTTAATAACTTTTTCAGTGGAGTCCTAATTTTATTTGGGCTCTGGATGCTGCTGTACTGTTCATACAATAATCGTTTGTAAAAGGGAAATGATTACTTCTTCATGCGCCTCCTCCTCTTTTTAACCTCCAAAAAAAATCTGCCAAAAGAAAAATACTCACCATTTTATTACTAGTGATGTTGCCTTTGTAATTTTCATCAGTAATTCCTCATCTTCAGAGCTTCAGCTATTCACAAAGCTGTGCAGTTTTCCTTCTGAAGCACCACACTATTCGGTGGAGCTTGAGCCAACTCATGAGTTTAATTAGTTATGTGACTTAAAGGAAAACATGGTTGCAGTTTCCTACATGCCATGTCACACTGCGCATCTGTCAAATAGGCAGTGGGAGTCTTCCAAGAAGTGCTCGCCCTATTATTCGGAAAGCCAAGGCCTTTTGTTCCCTTCAGTGGCAGCTTGACTTAATAATTAATACTTAGCACTATGTAAACATGAGTTAATGAATCCTCATGCTACCCCAAGGCTAAGGATTAGTGCTTCCCTTACATGAAGGGGGAGACTGGGCCACAGCAAGCCCTGTTGTGTTTTCTCCAGTTATGATGGCCCAGGAAACTTCAGGATTTTGATGCCCCTATAGAAGAAACTGTCTTTAGACAACAAACTGACACAGGAGGGTTTTTTATTCAGGGATAGTAGGAAGAAACACTGAGTACAGTGGATCTGTGCTTCTGGACCCTGATCTTCTTGCTGGTGCAGCAGAAGGCCATGATACCCACTCTTTCCAGACACAGGCAGGAATTCATGCTGCTGTGAGTGGGGCTGGCTGACATAATTTCAGCTTCCATGTCAAAATCATTCTTAAGGGACCATGACTTTCATAGCAGCTCCTCCTTGACCTTTTTGAAAGTTTGATGCCACAGACTGAGATACATAGGCTTGTCACTCTCTCTCAAGTCAAGAGAAATGGTGAATCCTTGAAAAATTCAATAGTTAAGTGCAGGTGCCAGAGTAAAATAAA
Organism: Pluvialis apricaria; assembly: GCA_017639485.1. Lineage (NCBI taxonomy): Eukaryota > Metazoa > Chordata > Aves > Charadriiformes > Charadriidae > Pluvialis > Pluvialis apricaria. The sequence continues at coordinate 165,024,246 of CM030008.1, read as the reverse complement.
ATACAGAACTCAGATCAAGGAGGAACAATCCAGGTTCAAAAAAAGAAAAATCTCTTTCAGATAATAATCCCTTGAGCATTTCGTTTTAGGAATACAAGAGACCATCTGGAGTCTCCTGCTCCACAGAATACCTATGTGGAGTTTAGAAAGATACAGATGATGTCAACAATATGCTCCTCTTCTCTGCCCTTTCCCACACAACACAAGCCCCTAAACATTCACCAGTGTTCCTTTACCATAAGACTCTCAAAGTGCAAATGCCATACCCAGAATTCAGACCTACTGATAAGATAAGCAGAACAAATCTGGTCTCAGACGCCTGCTCCAAAGTCTTGCTTTGGGCTAGCTCTATGAATGGCTCATCAGCTGAAGTTGGCAGACAAATATTGGGTTTTTTTTGCGCATGTCTCTGGAGGAAACTTATGTTTCCAAGGCCTGATCTGTGGTTTTCAGTATGTTAATGATGCCTAAGCAATGGCTTGAAGTGCCTGCATGGATAGGAGAAAAACTGGGTGTCAATGGTTTAACCAATTCACTCAAAGCTCTGGCAAAGTCAATAACTGGATTCAAATTTTCCAATATCTTTCTGTGTCCACACACCTAGCGGGGCATAAAACTGAACCACAGTTATGAGTCCAAGCACCTTCATCCATTTTTTTCAATGGCATCAAAGGCTAAAACACCATAGCCAAAACTCTCCTTTCTTATGAGGCTGTGGATGACTTTAACCTCTTGCAGGTCAATGCAAAGCTTGGCAGGGAAGGTACTCCAGGGGAAGGGGAGGTCTCTTCTTCAAAGCAGCTTAATCCTGCTAGGGAATTGCTTCTGAGCCCACTGCTGAATGTCATCCTCCCCTGCCCGCCTCAGCACTCTGGTGAGGAATAACTCGATGGCTTAAGCTTCTCCCCGTGACTTGGGCTTCTCCCCGTGACTCGGGCTTCTCCCCAATGACTGCAGTGATGACGCAGCAACAGCAGCTCATCACTGACTCACTCCATCGACGTCTTTGAGAGAAGCAGGGGCAGGAGGGAGACCTGTGTTTCCTTCATTTAAATTCCAGATTTTCTGTGAAGTTGGCAAAGCATGCCTGAGACCGTCTGCATGCCGTGCTAGAGAAACCTTCACACTCGCTTCCTCTGGGAAGCTGCCGGTGGCATCCAGCACCCCTCTGAGTCAGAGCTGGTGGCTCTACTGTTTGTTTGTTTCACTGGACGTAGACAAATGCATCACAGGGGAAAACAGGAAATGAAAATACATGCAAAGGATGGCCACTGGCCCAGCGGTCAATGCCGTAGCCGTTCACACAACACAAGGGAAAACAAGACTTAACAATAGTGGTGTTCATAAGGTATATGTGTGCCAAAGCACCACAAGCAACCAGAAACAGCTGCATGTTGCACAGTCTTTCCCAGTTCCCTGTGGCAATTGCCTTGGGATGTCTGATAAATCACCTTTGTCTCAAGCTGAATTAAAAAAGGCCTCTTTTGTCAGCGCATGTGTTGCTACGATGTTCCCAATGCTCTGGTTCCTCATCTGCAAAGCTACCGTGCAGCAGAGCCTCCTGGAATCCTTATCTTGGTGTCTGACACAGTTTTGCCCCGAACATGTTGTGCCTTTGCAAATTATAATCCGATTTGAAAGTGATACTTATCTCAAGTGGGCTAAATAACTTACAGTTCATAATCCTGGACTTCAATAAAAGTCTAGGCATCAGACACACAATATCTCTCGGCCCAGAATGTAGTGTTATAATCTGTCAAGGGCTCTTATTTGGGAAAGGGACTGAATTCCTTGTGTGTAGCATAGACATCATCGCTCGCATGATCCCCTAGCTTTCAAGTCATTACACCACTCACTGCTCTATTTCTCAAGTGACTTCTGCAGCTTCGTTTCTGTGCCTGATCCCAGGAGTTTTATTTCCCTGGTTCACAGGGCACCACAGCAGCAGTCTTCGTCATCAAACCACTGGTGACATCGATGTCTCAGAGTTCAAAGCCTTATCCAGCTCAGGTGTCTCTGCAAACAAACTTCATCCAAGGGGTTTTCGAATAGAAAGGATATTGTCACACTCAAGAAAACAGGAGGCTTCTCTATCACAGTTTTTTTTCAGTATTTTCTGCAAAAAGGTTTTCTCATCCATTAACGGGAGTCGTGCAGACCTTCATACATGCACTGTTGTTATTACAGTGGACAAGCATTTGGAAGACCACCTTGGAGTGCTGGAGTCCTGATGCTCTGCACCAGCTCTTGCCATCACCAGGAGGATGATACTGTTCCTGGGAGGTAAAATGTTGCTGGTGCGGTGTTGCTGGTGACTGGCCCTTGCTGGTGTACAAACTTCTGTGATAGCAACAGCAACCCTGGGAAGAGTCTGGAAGGGCAGCAGATGAATTGTGGCTAAGTCTGCCTCCTCAGCCATTCTCTAGCACTGCAGGGATTGCAGTTCTCAAAAGTATTTGCTCCAGGGCAAGGGAATGCAAAAACTGTTTTGTGAAATGAAAGCAATGTTTAGCATTGAAAGCCAACACCAAATATGTTTGGCTATAACAACCCTGCAAATATATAGCAGAGAGAGAGCAATATGAGGCAGGAGCAGACAGATGAAGAATGAGTGAGGTGGACCAAGAGATTTGGGTTCATTCTGTGCCTCGCTGCATGCAGGCAGCCTCAGACTGAGTGAGGACCTGCTTGGCAGATCAGGGTATGTACCATCACATCACTGAGCGCAGTCACCTGCAGGCACTACTGAGTTTAGCTCAATGAGTGCCTAAGCTTCAGACAGACACTGGATTAGCTTGTGAGTACATTGCGATATTTTGCTATAAAGCAATACCCTTTTCCAAATCTGGACAACCTTGAATAACCTTACCCAGGCAGCTCTCTGCCTGCTTTTGAGTCTTCTCTTTTGCAATCTGAAAAGAAGACAAGCGTTTCTAGTTCTAGGCTGACACTGTCCAGACGCATAACGGAAGCAACGTGCTTTGTTTCTGCTCCTCTGGTTGTGACACATAAGACACATTGAAATGGGTCTCAAAAAAGCTGCACTGAGGAGGACAGGAACAGAATGATTTCTTTTTTTTGCCTCAAGTGGCTCCTGAAATGAATTTGTCTTCCTTTACTTTGGGCATTGCCCCTGTGGTATTAAAAAGGTATATACTCTACCTTCTTCGGACATGGGAATGACCTATTCTGCTTGTGAGACCCATTTTATTCATATTTTTCACCATTATATGAATCCCTGTGAGGATGGCTTCCTCACCTTCCTCAGATCCCCCCTCTATTTTCTAGTGTTACTGTCATGCAAGACATCAGACTTTAAACTAGCTATTGGGGAAAGTGTTGTCCAATAACCAGGTAAGAGTGGGATGAAATCCCAAATTTTATGGGTTTTAATTTTTATGGCAAGCAGATTTGATTCTTCCAAGGATATTTGCTTGACACCGTTGCATTAAAATTTTGGAGATAAACTAGCTGGAGATTAGCTCATGGTTTGAAGGCACAATGAGGTGCCATTACCAAAAATGCAGTACAGGCAGTCTCTAGAGATGGGAGATGTCAGGTCTGTATATGGAGGGAGATTTGGAGATTTTGTTTAACCCATTAAAGGTTTCATGGTGAAGCTTAGGATGGCTGTGTTATTAATGAGTGGCTCTTATACTCCTGGTTTGTTTATGCCACAGATTCTTACAGAAATATTATGAGTTAGAGAGTTATAAAGCATTTTATGGTCTGCACATCCCGCTATAAATCCAGGTTGCCTTAGTTACCATCTGGCTAACTGCACAGGTGAGGACAGAGAGAGAGACCGAGAGGGAAAGAAGGAGATTAGTACTAATACATTTTTAAAATCTTGAAAGATCTTGTGAATTGTAATGTTGTGATACCATAGAAAGCTTTCAAGACCTGCACAATACAAGAGGACTATGAAAGCAAAGATTCAGACGAGCAGATCTCTGACAAGATAGTGAACACACTTATCGGTCTTTTTATTAAGAAAACCATGAATCTAAGCCTGAATATTGGCAAATCGAAAGCTTTAGCGAAGCTAATACTTAGTCCCTTCTTGAACAATTTCTGTATTTGGGCTGGAGAGCTGTCTTCCCTGGCAATAAAATGTGTTTCAGCTTCTGATTGTGAGAGCAGGTGGCATGGCAGAACTTATATCCTTATGATTAAATCACCTTCCCAAGCCTCTAATCTGAACTGTGTATTGGGACCAGTCTAGTCTATGCTGCCTCCTGACCCTAACGGTTAGGCTGCACTGCCCTGTGAAGCAGGGACAGGCACTGCCCATGCTAGTTAGTGTGGACCAAAATCACGCCATGGGGTAACCTGATGACTGAACAGTAAAGACTGGATGCAGGATGGCATGCTCTGGTCCACCCGTTAGTCTGATTTAGTGTAAATGGAGGCACAGGGAGAAAAGACATCTTCCGAATACCTTCAAAAATGGTATGGCTACTTGAACAAAGCAGGCTGGAAGGGTGGCACCGGTATTCCTGTGAAGTTTTGTGACACAGTTGTGAGTCACATAATAGATGTTTTTCTTAGAGCAAGTCCCAGCTGCCAGAATCAACAGCAAAGGCTTGATATTCTCAGCCTTCATTCGAAAAGACAAAGGAGAAGATTAAATCAAATAATTCTCGCACACACTGTCGTGAAGGAAAGTTTGCATGAATGGAGGTCCCCCTGTGGGCAGAGAGGCCAGCATTTCATAAAAGCTGTTATTTTAAGCCAAGCTCGTAATCTTCTGAGAACAGACTCATTTCTTTGTGAGCAGAGCAGTACTGCTAGCAGGTTCAATGCCTCTGACTCCTAATGCTTTCCTCATTCACTGCCGTGTGCGCCCATGGTAAACCAAATTATGGGGTGTTCTTTGTGCGGAAAAATGCACCAAAGAAGTTTGGAAAGAAAACCAGAAGTGTCTGTCCCATGTCTGTTCTCTGCACACAATCTAGAAAGGTAGTCACGGCTCATTAGGCCCATGGATTGGTTAATTGCTACTGAATAATATGATCATATAGGTTTAGAGCTGTGTATTGACTTACATGGGAGTCTGAGCCTCCAGGGAAGCTGAATACAGATGTTTGCAGTCACTCTTCTCTAAATGATACCCTGGGGATCTTGGATATTAGCGATGATAGCTCCTAACTGTGTCCTGATAAAAATAGTTTCTTTAAATTAGAATGAGGAGAATGGATAGAAATCATGACACATTTATTTTATTTTTAGTCTGAGTTTGTACTTTAATCAGTAGGAAATGTGGTTGCGTGAACATGCTGGCTGTTTGTTAGTCAGTATCTCCCAATCCCGTGTAAGTTTTAACCTGATGGCAAGTTTCAACCAAATTTAAATTTAAAAGTTTGAGATGTTGGATCTCATTTTTTGAAGCGTGTAGGATAAAAGATGCTAGTAATCCTCTGACAGAAAGGTCATACGCATGGTAACTCCTACTAGAAGTAGGAGAATTCACACAGGAATGCAAATTTAGGACAAGGGCCTACTAGTTTCTAAATGAGGGAGCAGAGGATAGTATCCCAGACACCAAAATGGATGTTGGGGATAAGTGGAAGAGTTTGTTTGAAAAACTCATTTATTTTGGGGTAGGAGTGAGCTGCAGTATGGCAAAAGAAGCTGCGTCTTCTTACCATCTACTATATTCATTTATATATATATTCATGCTATACTCTTTTATGTCAGAGGTACGAAATGTTCGGCCACCTCGATCAGGTTCTAGCTAGTGTGGTACATCTCACTAAGGTTTTTCTGACTGTTAATGCCCAACCAATATTTGTTGACTCACTGTGGTGGGTTAACCCCGGTCGGCAGCTAAGCACCACACAGTCCTCCAGTGGAAGAGGAAGAGAATTGGAAGGGCCAAAGTAAGAAAACTTGTGGGTTGAGATAAAGACAGTTTAATAGGTAAATCAAAAGCTGCGCACACAAGTGGAACAATATAAGGAGTTTATTCACTGCTTCCCATTGGCATACAGTTTTTTTGGCCATTTCCAGGAAAGCAGGGCTTCATCATGTGTAACTGTTACTTGGGAAGACAAATTCTGTAACTCCCTATGTCCTACCTTCCTTTTTCTTCCCCCACAGCCTACTCGCAGGTGGGGTGGTGTGAGCAGCAGTAAAGGCCTTGACGTTGTGTCAGCACTGCTCAGCAATAACTAAAACATCCCTATGTTATCAACACTGTTTTCAGCACAAATCCAAAAACATATCACCATACAAGCTACTGTGAAGAAAATTTACTCAATCCTAGCCAAAACCAGTACATTCACTGAGGAACTCAAGTATTATACACCTCTATTAAAAAATGTCCCAGATCGTTTTCTTCAATGGTAGTCATAGTAATGAACCATAATAGGTAAGCTGAACCCTAAGTTGGTGTGCTGCTTGGAAGGAAGCAGGATCCTCCATTCGGGTGAAGGTGAAATGAAAGGGGACCCAGGCAGGCACATGCTCTTCCTGCAGCAACCCTGGTTGGAGCAACCCTGGCTGGTATTAGCTTTCACCACAATGTAATGACCCTCTTTCATGACACCTGCACTCATGCAAGCATGTAGTTCTTGGGATAATCAGACCAAACCAGCTCTTTCAGCAACTGTGCATGTTGAAGGCAGAGTTATTGAGATTAACCTGCAGACAGAAGACTTGGACATCAATTCTTATTCTCAATTCTGGCATTGAAGTTGTGGTTCCTCGGGGCTTCTTTTTACCCTTCTTCATCATGAATGCAATCATAACTTACTTTTATTAGATGTTGAGACTTTCCTAAAGAGATTATAACATAAAAGTAGCTTTCAAAGTGTAACTAAGAAATATTTTTTCTCACTGATCACTGAACTAGGTGAGACCAAATATTAGATTGGAATACAGAGTTGAGTACAAAATAGTCCCCGGTACTTTCTCCATGGCTCCCAGTTTCCTTTGCTGACTTGATGTCTGAAATATACTGGACAGACATTTTTTCTAGCAGTGTTAGACATAGATGAGTAATTCTTATGGTCTTTAAAAATAGTTCAGGCAAACAACTATCCATCTGCACAACTAATGTACTTATAACCACCACATCTTGAAATTGCCTGGCTTCCTTTAAGGGCCCCTTGTTCCAGCAATTGAAGCTTACTGAAACAATAAATATGGCAATGTTGTCAATTCTGATGGGGTGAGGAGCTCAGAACTGGTTAGTGTTAATTTACTCCTTGAGGTGGTTTGGATTTTGACAAAAATATAGTGTTTTGCTGTTGCTGTTTCAGTTTGCTGGCTGAGCATTTCTTTAAATGCTTACTGCCTCTGCTCAGCAATATAAAAGCAAGATTGCTTTTTATTGCCATTCTCTCCCAGCACAAGATTGTGTCTGGGTCTCTTACAGACTTAGCTAAACTTGTCAATCTGAGAACTTCATTTGCAATTTGCCAGGAGCCCTCAGGCCATATTTCTTGTGCTAGTTCTCTGTCTCCCGGGAGAGGCGATAGATTCACCCTTAGGAGCGTGAGATGACACAGGACCACCATGCATCCCCCTGTGCAGGTTTTATGGGAGCTTGTAATGCTCTGGTAGGTGGGTTACATGCTTTCCCTTGCATCCTATTTGCAGTGGGACTAAGACAGCAAGCTGATGGATCCCAGGGCAGTGCTACAGCTCAGGGAATTGTATTTGCTCTTCTGGGGACTGTTCTGCCCCGATCTTGTCTGCTGCTCATTCCAGTGCTGGTTGCCTTCCCCTGCCTGTGGTCTTCTATTTCCCAGGCTCCTCATAATATTTCCACTCACAGCCTGGTTCTTGTCCCTACTGCTCCTCTTGGCTGCCTGGGTATCAGCCACCCTGCTTTCAGTCCCATAACTGTCCCTACCAGGCAAAAGAAGCAATTACAGGAAAAATTTGGCCCATTCTTCCGAAACCTGGGATGAAGCATGCTTGCTAGAGTGAGACTTTTAGAAGGACCTAGAGTCTCTGTGCAACATATTCTGATGAAATTGCAGCTCATCAGGCACAAGGAGAGTGGACAGGACCCTGCTGATAAGTGAGATATGGAGGTGAGCGTGAAGGTGTTAGAGAATCAGCATGAAAACAGTTAAATAATTTAAACCTATGCAAGATTTACTTCCCCAGATTTACTTTAAATTACTTTAAATCTGTTTCTTTCCTTTGCCTCATTCCTTCAAACAGCAGAAGTAATTTTGCTCAAATTTTCCAAGGACTGCTTTTTCCACAACTAATAAACTTATGGAAAAATGTTTAAGCCTTCCAACCTCCAAGCTTGTAAATAACAGGGTGTGATAAGAAACTTTCTGTTGATCCCGGTGGAAGTTGAGGACAAAGAGAGAATGCTGAGACAGAAACACAAGGGACAAAGAGGAGAGATCAGTCAAAATGTGTCAGATCAGTGAATGCATGCAGTCCTGCCTTGACGGCTCACTTTTGCTTGTTTTCCTCCAGCAAAAAAAAAAAAAAAAAAGTGCCTTTTTGTGCTCTGCAAGTACAGCCTGTGTCTCACTGAAGATGCTGAGAGGGGGAAGGGAAGGCTCACAGAGGAGCTGAAAAGTGATGGGAAAATTCCACTCATGATTCATTTCGGTGCTTGGAACTTGAAATTCAAGGTTCCAACTTCATTTAAAGTGATATGATTAAAGCTTGGGGAGTTCCCTAAGGGATTTCTGCATACAGAGATGGATAAGGGTGCCTCACAGCACTTGCAAAAGGATCTAAGCAGGGTGGGTGCCTAATCCTCTACAATTCCCTTCTTAGACCCTTTTGTAGATCATACTGAGTTCCCATCTCACATCCTAACATGCCTTTGTAAACCTTATGTAATCTTGTATTCACCACATTCCTTTGCTGGGTTATACAGCAGGCAGTTATTTGCAGCAATACCCTATGAGAACAGCAAATGCTTTCATGCAGCATTTTCCCCAGAATAATTTCCTTTCTACAAACTGTTTTATCCTCCCAGTAGTAACAGCAGCCCTTCAGGTAAAGCAGAGCTCCAGGGCACTGCTGATACTGAGCATTCCCTGTATTTGTGCTGCACTTGGGCCAATATGGTATCCGCTGGCTCTCACTTTACCCAACATAACTCCAACCTGGTATTCATTCACCAGCCACTGAAGTCTCTTACTATGACATCTTCTCATCCTGCCACTTCTGTTTCTCACTTCCCTCAAAAAACAAGCACTTCAGAATCCAGCTCTTCTCTACTTTTGGTAAGTCTGAATCCAGAAATGACATAGGTGCATCTTCCCCCCGCCCCGCCCCCCCCCCCCAGCTTCATTGTTCGAAACGGCAGAATAACTTTTGCTGAAACTTTAAAGATATATATATTTATATCTCTTCCCATTTTGTGGCCTATTTTTAGACGCTACTGCTGAGTACCATGAGCTACTGCTTGTGAACAACACATTACAGGTTGATATATATTGCCTTTCCCTTGTTTCTCATCTCCTACTGCAACTGTAAAGAAGAATGTGGCTTGAAATGAACTACATCTGAGTAACTTACTTTATGATCACTTGGAAGAGTCAATCAGTTTTTCAAAAAAGTTGTAATTGATTTTATGTAAGAAAGTAACTCCCTAGCTAGAGGACTAAGTAGAAAGAAGTCAGTTTTATAAGAGTATTGCATTTGTCTGAATCTCTTTATAGAGCTGCCTGAGTCTCAAGCATTGCAAAAATAAACCAAAACAAAAGCCAAGCAAAATAATAGAAAACAATGCCGAAAAAGGTCTTGAGAAGCTACCTAATTACCCCTTTGAAAAACACTGAAGCTTAATAGATGTTTCTTTAGCCTAACGATTCTCAAGTATTAGGTTACAAGCAAAGGGCCTGGTCCCTCTCGTGCCCCATGAAATGTGTAGAGGCCCTTGGCAAGACCCCTCACTCATGAAAGTTCATGCATTTTTTGTATTTTTACTGCCCATTTTTCCTGTTTACCTCTCTCAAAGCTTCTTCCTCTTCCACACCCATGAAACAGCTGTGACACCTACTTGGGGAGATAGGCTGAAACCTCCTTACTCTACTCAGTACTGGGTTTGGCAGGGATGGAGATAGTTTTTTTCATAGATGCTGGTACAGTGTTATGTTTCGGATTTCTGATGAAAACAGTGCTGGTAAAACACTAATGTTTTACCTATTACACTGCCAGGACAGCTGAACCCAACTGACCAAAGGGATATCTCATACGTCATGCTCAGCAATAAAAGCTAGAGGGAAGAAAGAGGAAGGGGGGATATTTGGAGTTACGGTATTTGTCTTTCTAAGTCACTGTTATGCCTGATGAAGCCCTGCTTTCCTCAAAACTGCTAAAAACCCACCTGCTGATGGGAAATAGTACATGAATTCCTTATTTTGCTCTGCTTGCACACACAGCTTTTGTCTGTAGGTCTGTTAAGCTGATTTTATCTCAACCCACGAGTCTTCTCACTTTCACCCTTTTGATTCTCTGCCCCATCCCACTGGAGGGGAGTGAGCGAGTGGCTTTGTGGTCCTTAGCTGCCTGTTGGGGTTAACCCATGACATACTCCCCATTTTCACATGATTTTACCCCTGTGCAGCTGTGAGCAAGCTCAGCTTGGCAGAAGTGCTATGAATGGTTGTGAAGATGGGAAGTGAGGAGAGGCTGGACAGATGTTGGGAAAGTGAAGGGTCAAGGGAACCCTTGCTGAATATTGGACTGGGACTTGAGTGTGGCTCTGCTGAGTGTGACCAGAAGCTACTTTACAAGAAGGTGGGGGTGAAAGCATTTTTGGGGATGGAATAGACAATTCTTTTTGCCAGAAAAAGATAGATGGCTGAAGGACAGAAGGTCTGGGATGATCAGAGGGTGCAAGTTTTCTGTGTGGCAGAAGGTGGGACTGAATGGTCCCAAGTTATTACAAAAAGAAGGTGGCAGATTTTGATCTGAAGATTTGTTGCCAGCAGTCAGCATCCTCTGTCCCCGCATTAAGACCAGCTTTCCTATTCATAGTCTGCAGGAAATTCTTCACTTAAGGGTTTCTTAAGGAATAAGGATGGAGGCCACAGCTCCAAATGGTAATCCTTATTACTTGTTTTCATAACATTCTCCAGCCTGATTCCTGAGATGGCAGATTTTGGGATCTGGCTGTTCACCACAGGTCAGGTTAGATGCCCCCAAAGAGGATGATTTCATAGCTTCTTAACCTTCCTATCAAACACCCCTGGAATCTTTTAGAGAGGCATGTTTGCCAGACCCCGAACAAATATTTTAGGTCTCCGCTAAGTCCCTTCTGCTTTTTTAGCTTTTTTTTTTTTTTTTAAAGTGTGGATATGAAAACTACACACAGCACTGCAGTAGTGGTTTCTCCAGTGTTCTATGTAAAAAGTAGGTAATTCTTCTCTCCTGCTGCTATTTATGTTCTTCTGCTTCTGTTCATCTTACGCCTGAGTGAAAAAAAAGAAAAAAAGAGAGACTGATCACACCAATGTAATCTCTGAGCAAAGTTCTTAACGACTGTTCCTTGCAAAGAAACAAAGAAATGGAAAACATTATGTTTTCTTCTTTTGGTTCCTTCTGCAATATGCCAAGAAACATTGCTCTACACATTATCAGCAGTATAAATCTAATCCTGCTTAGAAACACTTGTTTAAGAGATAAGAACCAGAGACCAAAATACATAAAAACTTGATGCTGGATCTGCAACCATTGCTTTACAACAAATGACAGAAGGGATTTATTTTTCCTTATTTCTCCTCTCAGGGAATTCATAGCTTTCGCTTTATGACAGATAAAAATATTTTTAATAACCCCGCAACAAGGAATTTAGTGTGTGATTCTTAAGAACTAATGCAAGACAAACAAAACCTTCTCGGCTTCAGGAGTATGACTGATCAAAGAGTGTGTCTGAAACACCTCTGGTGCAGCCTGGTACAATTCCATTCATTGGTGGCTCACTTTTTTCATACAAGTATAAAAAAACAGCAAGATCTAATGCATTCATATCCAGTCCCTTTTTTACACTTCATTTCCTGTTCTTATTATGAAGTATTGTCAGACAACTAGATCTCTGTACTTTATAGTTCATTAGCACCCTTGCCAAAAAACTTGCAGGATTACCAAGTGCTGGAGGCAGACTCACTATTTGCACAAACACACATACACATGCATACACACACAGGCTATTTAGATTGAATTATTATTCATAAATTAGTATTAATTAGACCGTTCATCAGTCTGAGAGATTATGCTCCCCTGTTATGAGTAGCATTAAATTACATCTTAAAAGTCATTACCATAGCTTGTTTTTCATGTGTGTTTTTTCCCCACAGTTTGAGAATAACATCTTCTTATTACTGAAACAGTTGAGAAGATTTTGACATTGCCCAGCTTGGTGTTAATTCCATTATCCTGGCTGCTCCTCCAGGCAGGGTTCCTCACCTTGCATAAGAGGGGAACAGTTATGGGACAAGATCTTATCGAGCAAAACCGGATGACAGGGAAATGAAGCGATCAGGATCTGTCCTGGCTTGCATTCCGGAAGGTTTCATGCATGTGATTCCCCATCCACATCTTCTACATCCTGTGCAGACCCTTGCACTTCCAGTGGTCTCTTTGAAAGGTAGCTCCTATCTTAAGGAGAGGGTTTAAATGAATATTGTGCTAAGGCACTTAGATCCTGAAAAGGAGGGGGATTAATCTGTCCTCAGCATTCCCAGTTTCCTAGCATGGGTGCTCTCAGCTTTCATGTGTGACTTCTACAGATCCTTTTCAGAAAAATCTAAATCTCCTTCCCCTCTGCAGGGACCCTGAGCACTTGTCCCAAACGCAAGGTTTCTACTATAAAACCACACAGCAAAATAGGATTTGCCATCCTGAGCCTTACAGCAGCTGACTGAACCTTTGGTAGGTCTTGGCTGGACAGAGACGGTCAGTGCATGGGGTGGGGTGAGCCATTTCTTTTTCCTATGGCCTGTCTGATATAGTTTAATGCCTGCTCTTGACTTCCCAGTGCAGCTGTTTGCCTGCAAGGAGTGCAGGCTCCTGTGTCTGGAAATGGGTCTTTGGGTCTGGCATCTGCAGAGACAGCTGGATCTTTCCCACCCGTTTCATTAGAAAGTATCCGCTTGTGATGCCTTCAGCTGGGCAGTCAGTTTACCCTCTTCTCCATGTTCCTTAACAGACTGCACCGTCAAATGCTTTATTATTTTGCTGGTGACATGGTAAGGCAAGAGGCAAGAAAGCTCAGGAAAAGATAATACTCACAAGCAGCCAAGAAGAAGAAAAGACAAAACAAATCCTCCCACTGAGGTAGAGATCTCAGAGCTCATTTATTTCAACTTCCAGCTTACGCTCAGATTTTCCAATTTGCTGACGTTGAAAAGTACATAGAATCTTGGCTGAGGTACAAGATCTCAAACTCCTTTTTTTTTTTTTTTTTAAGGAAGAATTTACATCTACAGCTGCACAGGAGACAGATAAAAGACTGGGCAGATAAAGCCTGCCCTTTCCAGGGTGGGGAATTTGTGAGCACTGCGATAAATTTCAGAGAAGGAGAGCTGTTTCCTTTGAGTTTCAGTTGTATTGTGGTATTGAAAACTGTCAAAGGTAATTTCCATGTTGTCAGAACTGTGAGGGAGGAAAGAGACATTGCTGGCTTATTTACTTCATTCCTGCCTTTTCTTCCCTTGGGATTTCAGCATCTGTGGTCTTTCTTGATGATGTCCAGCTTGCCTAACCATGGTATTAAAGTGTCCTGCCAATCTACTATCTCTCTTCAAACAGGGCTTCCAGGTACAAGGAGGACCAAAAATCTACTGTCAAAGTGTGTTCAACTTGCTTTTTCTCCACTTGAGAACTACTTTAGCAACTTGCCATGCATCCAGCTCAGCTGAACCCCAGCAGTACAGCGGGAACCAAACGGTGGGTAAACCAAATTAAGGGCCTGACTCACAGTTGCTCTGGGGAGCAAGCTGAGCTGTTATGTCTGATCATTGCTGCTTAGTTCAAGCAGTCCTTGTCCTCATGGTGAAGAGAAAGACTTGCTGTGCTGTGCTTGCCCACCTTGCCTCATTGCCATACCCACGTCATGGGCTTCAGGGTGTTAGCGAAGGGCAGCGGGCTTATTTCCTGGCTAAGAAGCAAACTGGTACATATTCATGTTTCCTCGAGGCTCGTACGGCTTTTGCTGACCTTAACCTGCTGAAGATCATGAGAGCTCTGTGTCTCTGAGTTACCTACTCAACATGGAACCACTAGAATCATAGAATCATAGAATGGTTTAGGTTGGAAGGGACCTTGAAGATCATCGAGTTCCAACCCCCCTGCCACAGGCAGGGATACCTCTCACTAGACCAGGTTGCCCAAGGCCACGTCCAGCCTGGCCTTGAACACCTCCAGGGATGGGGCTTCAACAACCTCTCTGGGCAACCTGTTCCAGTGCCTCACCACCCTTAAAGTGAAAAACTTCTTCCTAATGTTTAATCTAAACCTGCCCTGTTCCAGCTTAAAGCCGTTCCCCCTCGTCCTATCACTACATGCCCTAGTAAAAAGTCCTTCCCCAGCTCTCCTGTAGGCCCCCTTTAGGTACTGGAAGGCCGCAATAAGATCTCCCCGGAGCCTTCTCTTCTCCAGGCTGAACAGCCTCAACTCTCTCAGCCTGTCCTCATAGGAGAGGTGCTCCAGCCCTCCGATCATCCTCGTGGCTCTCCTCTGGACGCGCTCCAGCTCCTAGAGTTCATCTATCTGAGCCCACAGTTTGAAGAGGTGAGACTAAACCTGCCCCACAGACATGGCCCCAAATATCCCAAGTTAGGAATCTCCTGTAAGATCCATGACATGTAAATTTCCCCTAATTACGTAATTTTCTGTCAATTTGTTCAGCCAGTACCGTGTACTTATAACTTTTCCGGGGGGAAAGAAGTTTGCGGCAGGGCCGAAGGCGGCCCAGGCAGAGGAGGAGGCAGCCCAGGAGGGAGCAGCAGCAGAGGCAGCCCCAGGGCGCAGGAGGAGGAGGGCAGGAGGTGCTGCAGGCCCGGAGCAGGGATCCCCTGCAGCCCTGCAGAGACCCCGCTGGAGCAGAGACCCAGCCCGCAGCCCGGGGAGGGCCCCAGGCCGCAGCGGGGGGATATTTCCTGCAGGAGCTGCGGCCGTGGAGAGCCCCGGCGGGAGCAGGGTGTCCCTGAAGGACTGCAGCCCGGGGCAGGGCCCGCGCTGGAGCAGGGAGAGGTGTGAGGAGGGAGGAGCGGCCCAGAGGGGCTGCCATGCACTGACCGCAGCCCCCATCCCACCCCTGCGCCCCCCGGGCTGGGGAGAGGGGGCGGGAGGGGAGGGGAGAAGGAGGGGAGGGGGAAAGGGATGGGGCAAAGGTGTTGTTTTTATTTCTCACCATCTGAATTCATTTTAATTGGCAAGAAATTAACTTAATTTTCCTTGGTTTGAGCCTGTTTTGCCAGTGAGAGTAACTGGTAAGTGATCTCCCAGTCCTTATCTCAAGTCACGAGGTTTCTCGTCCTATTTTCTCCCCCTGTTGAAGGAGAGTGAGAGAGCAGCTGGGTGTAATTTTGGCCCTTAGCCAGGGTTAACCTGCCACATCATGACAAATTGGTCATGTAATTAAAAGCATCTATTCATTTTCTTTGCTTCTTAGACAGTATCTTTCCTTATGATTGCATGTGCAAAACTCCAGTAAAATTGTTCAGCAACGACTCTTCCATTGACAGCAAAACCCACTGTCTCCTCAGTGTTCTAAGACGTAATGACCGAAGATCTTTTGCTTTATCAATGTAAAGGCACCAATAAAGTGAAAGCTTGCTGGTAGATCAGCTTGTGTAGAGGAGACATTTAGATTCTTGAGAAATGTTTAGCATCACAAATGCTTTTGAAACATGAGTGGCTGACCACACCGCTGAGGACCTAATGGGAGCAGCACTGGTGAATACCATGATTTAGTTCCCCAAATAGTGGCTGAGGTAACTGTCTCTGGGAAACGTTAGAAACTCTTTATGTTGTCTTCAGAGTGCCCTTTCATGGCAATAGTCCCAATGAGAAAGAGTATTTAGCATCACTGTGATTCTCTAAGTACCGGAATAGGTTAACTGCTGCAGCTATCTCTTTGTTTTCTGCTAATGCAGTTTCTTTGCCTGACTGCTCACACTTTCAAGATCAAGGGACCACCATCCTTATATTGGCCGTTTATCTGACTAGTTTTTCCCTTCAAGCCAAAAAAGGATCTGTGATGGCCAAAGTTTCTCCTGAAAAACTATAAAACATTCTGTCAGAATATATGGTTTTCCCTTGCTCAGATCTCCACCCCAGCTGGCTACACGGGTTAGACAAGGTGTTTTGAGAGACTGAGTTGTTACTCCTTCTCTTCAGCAGCAGAAGTTAAGGGCAAGTGGGAATCTAAGGGCCAGAAGGGTCTCAGTCATGCCAATTTGTTCCTTGCTAGCTATGCAGCAGATAACAGCCTGGGAAATGCGATAAGCTAAGCTTGAAATTGTGCCCTACTACTCTCCTCATTTGGACTTAGCAGGAAAGGGGGGCATCATCTAGTTGCCTGATTAAAGGCATCCAGGACCACTTTAGAGTCACTAAGGCATTCTGCCTGAGACCTGCCTTTCCTTTAGGTCCTGTGGCATACCTGTGCAGCCACTTGGATGCCACTGGCATCTCAAAAATCACTACACACTCATTTTTGGGCTACTGAATTGAGCCCAAAGAATCAAAATGGCAAAGAAGTGCATATCTTCCACTCAGGGCTTTCCCCAGACCTCATGCTTCCACCTCCAGATTTTAGTATAAAAGAGAAATTAATGGTTTAAGCTTTTCCCAGTGCTCAGATAAAGAGAGGAATTTAGTATTACTAAATACACAGATTCATAGCAATCTCAGTCATGATCAGTGGAAATATCTTCCATGACACTGACCTTGAGTCCTGATTCAAGAGGTGCCTGATTGGGGTTGCATGCTTTGTGGAAAGGGGGATTGTATCTTTGTCATAGCAGTGCCAATAAATGACAATGATTAAGCGCTTGAGCAATACGCTATAGTCCCCTAAAGAATGATTGGACAATCTATTTAAAACCAAGATAAACGGAAAATTGGAGCAAACACTGTGGGAAGGCTCATGCATTGACAGTGGAGTGACTCTGTCATGCTGTCAATCTGGGAGTCCTGCCAGTCTCATACTGGTGGTTCTTTCCCTTGGTTGCTTTCTGGACCAGCATGGCTGAGAGCAGCTTCAGACATGCAAACACTGAAGAAATATGTGAGGAAATGAAAGCCCCACAGTGTTATTTTCACTGGGGGCCAGTAGCAGGAAGAAAACATTAGTGAAGCAGAGGGCAAGGTAGAAGAGTATGAAGTCCAGGAAATTCCCCTAAGGAGTGAGAGAAAGGTATAGGTAAAAGGGGAATAGTATGCTTGAGAAAATGATGAATAGGAAAGAGGTTAGGGCAGGGAAAAAACTACTTAGTGGACATGGAAGCTAAGCTTTGTGTCAGGAAACCTAAGATCTCTCACCAGTGCAGTCATGATTTACCTTCAGGTTAATTACTTGCTTTCTCTGGACACCTGATTCCCTTTCTGCCCTTTATCTACCAGCCTTTAGGTGTGAGGCTCACTACAGCAAAACCCCTCTTCTCTAGCTGTATGAGGACTGGCACAATGGAGTCCTGATGAGTGACATAAATAGCAAGGAGAGAGTACAGCTAAAGAGAAGCCTATCCCTTGGAGGCATCTGGGATCCAAACCAAGCAGGAGGTGGGTGGGGAGTGAACAAGAACAGCTGGTTATAGAGCATCCTCACCTTGTTCAGTGCACCAAGATCCCTGATGAAACTCATGGATCAGGTGGCCTCTGGGGCCACCAAATGCAACCATTACCCTTGGCAATAAGTCAAAGGGGTTTGCTTCTCTGGAGTGGCTTCAGAAAGTCAGGAGGGGGATAGCTTGCTTTTTACTTTCCTGGTGTTACTCTCACATGATTACATTCCAAGTAGCTGTTGTAAAGACATCAGAAAGTCACAGGACAAGGAGCAGAACCTCTGGCAGAAGGAGTGGTGGGACTTGCCTATAGAGAAGTCTAAGGGATGACTAAACGGGATGACAGACTTCTCTCCCATCCCTACTTGTGCGTCTTCCCAAGTCCTTTATGCTGAAGCTTGCTTTCCACCTGTATTCTAGGCGTGCTCTCGCTGCCTGGATCGTATGGTTTTAGAAACCTCCTGATGTGAAATAATAATAAACAAATGAAAGAGGTTATTGAAAACATTACAGGCCATAATTTTAATAAATGTTGGCTCCTGTCACTATGTTCTCTAGTATTTATAGTTTTATATACTGCCAACAGATCCAAGTGTTTTGTCTTTTTTGACAAACTTTCATGCAATCATAAATTAACTCATTTTTCAGCAAAATCTGACATCAGCAGTTAAGCTGTCAGTATATAGAAGTACTAGGGTTGGCAAATCCTCATCTCATAATGAAAACAAAGAGCTTTAAATGCGTCCCAGACAGTGAGCTATGTGCGCCCAGGCTGAGTCTGCTATCGCAGGCTACATTGGTCACAGATCTGACAGGCAGCGATTCTGCAGCTCATGCTGCAGCCAAAATGGATCTCACAAATGTTGGCCTTTTTAATAATCCTGCACAGGTATGCAGGAGCAAGTACTGAGCTTTTGATGAAGCCAGGGAACTTAAAACATCTTCATTGTTTCTTACGGGCTTGTGTCGAGCTCCATGTGTTGCTAATTTAGATCTTGAGAAGTTCTGCACCAGGTGGGTGGTTTTTTTAGATACACTGCTAATAAAAACAGACCACAGAGTGATAGAAGATTAGTTTATCCACTTGATGCTGGGATTTACCCACTTTCTGATTGAGTAGGACACTTTGGGCAGATAGATCTGCTGCCACCTCTCTTAAGGGAACTGCAGAGGAGGAGGCAGAGCTGCCCTGAGCTTCGTAGAAGCTCAGGAAGAGCTCCGTTTGTAGCTGTAATCCATATGAATCTTTCATTCTGAGCAAAAACTCATGCTTAAAAACCCAGTTGTTTAGTCTCATTAGCTGTTCCTGCTCTTGAAAAGAGAGCTCCTCCACAGACTTCCTCAGGGGCACATCCTGCCTGCAGAAGCCTGTCTAAGCATAGTGCTGTTAAGGCACTCCTCAAAAGGGGAAACTTTCCACCCTTCCAGCACCCCAGAGCACAAGGTGGAAAATGTCTTTTATCTATACAAAGACGGTAGATGAAATTACAGCAATGAGTGGCTCCTTGAAGGAGCTGGGGCAGAAGGCAAGAGCAAGAAAATGTACCCAGGCAACTCAACAAGTCTGTATCCATGTTTGGGATCCAATGTACAGAGAGAGCCCAACTCATGTTGCCTGGACATCAAACTGGCCACACGTGTGCCAGATCCAGGATCTATGACCATGTTAATGGGTTTCTTGGGAGACTGATTTTCCTACCCTCAGTATGGCGCTGTACCAGCACAGCTACACATCTTCACCTGGAAACTGATTCATGCCAAGATAACTGTGAGTGAGACAGAGCAAATTCAATTTACTGGTGCATGCTGAAAGGGACTGACTGTTTCATTTGGATTGGTAAATTTTAGATCAAGTTTTAGGAGACAATGTGAAGGGACGGTGACAAGACTTCACTTGTCATTCACTTAGTACCCACTGCGTAAACATAAGACTTTTTGGCACATACCACCTGGTCTCTGTTGGGTCATGAATCTTCCACAAGACCCATGTCATATCTGTGGATGTCTAGGACACAGTAGGGCATTTCACAATGTTTGCAGAACTAAATGAAACCTTAAGGTCCATGGAAACATTAACAAAAAACTTCACTTCGCTTTGAAGCCTACTTTCAAACGACCGGGGGATTTGTGACCCAGGATAACTTCTGCACTGAGAAAAAGGTTTCTATATAGCCTTGCTTGACTGCAGATTTCTGCTTGCATGGGGGAAGAAGAAAGTGCTGGCTTCCTGTTCTTTGAGCCGGTACGGAACACTCTCGTGCATCTCTGGAACCAACCAACAACAGCCTCTGTGGATACCTTTTGTTGTTTCCAGCCTTGTCTGTTTTTGGGGACTGGTTGTGGCAGTGGTGGATGTTTAATTGAAAATAGCTACCAGTCTGTTTATATGGAGTTAACTATTAAGCTGAAAAAAATCAGTGCTTATGCTTTAATAAGTGGCAGCCTTCAGATTCGCTAGTGACAATAAAGCAGTATCATTGCCGAGTGGCCTTCAATTTTTGTTCAGTGTTCCTGCTTCAGCTAATGTCTACTCTCATTCATCTAGCTTTTCACATTTTGGCTTCCCTCCCGGGCAGGATATGTTTGATTTTTTTTTTTTTCTGAAAGGAATAGAATATAATAGGAACCATTTTTGTTTAGTTTGCAGTGGAAATATACAAGGAAGATAAATAGTACCTGAATCAATAAAGGGTGAGACCACAGGGTCTTACTGTTTTAAAGGACTTAAACAGTGGTTATTTCTCCATTCTTCCAAAGTGAAAAATTGTGATTCTTTAAGCATTTGAAAATGGTTCTAGACAAATGTTTTGGATAGAGGCCTTTGTTTGTTTATCAAAGTCTCTAGTGTTTGTGTCCCTCTAGTCTTCACTTTAATACAAAGCCTTTCAAGATCTTTTCTCTGAGACTATTTAGTTGAGGAGTACATAGAGTACTTAATAGAGTATAATTCTCAAAGTGCTCTGACGTCTCACTTACAGAGTTGTAAAGTGAAGGAACTTTGAATCTTTTTGCTTAGGAAACAAAGGAAAGCGAGATGGAAAGAAGTGATGTAAGGATAGGTAATAATTTTTCTCTAGCAGAGCTAGGCTAAGAGCAGATTTGGCAGGTCTTCACAGCTTTGGCTCCAGTGATTCTGGATCTTTGTTGACTTCAAACCCTTCTGGGGAAATCTTTCTTACCACTGGACTTGCACTCTGGGCTTCTGCTGTTGACCACCCAAGAGGAAGACAAGAGAGGAGCTTGAGAAAGATGTTCCTGAGAACAAGGTTTTGGCACTAAAGGAATCTAAGAAAAGTTAGGCTGGCTCGTATAACTTTGGCCCCTGTCTGTTCTTTAGTAATTTCTGTTTTCCTGGTAATGTGAACTACAGCTTTTTTTAATAATGCGTGTGGATTCAAATCTCCCACTGAGACTCTCCAGGCATTGCCCAGGGTATTAACCCAGTATCGTAACACAAATGGTCGAAACAAGTGTAAAAGTCCTAGCAGGAAATAAGGATGAGTCTTGATATATTCATAACTATTTCCCCTCCACAGTCTAGAAGAGAGTGGGAGTATTTAGAAACAGAATGGCTTTTACTCTTACAAACTGGTTTGTTTTTACCACAGCTTTATGGTGGGTGGAGTTATGGGCTATTTCATAGTGAAGAAAAATAGAAATGAAAGAGACTAAGAGACTTGTTGTGGTATCGCATGGGGAAAAAGCAAGGCCATTGACCAAAGTGTTGGACCTTTAGTGTTAGGGAACCCATAGAAATTCAGAGATCTCTCAGAATGAGTCTGAAACCATCAAAGCAGCTGGAAGTGACCACTGGGGCCAGGCTAGATCCATCTGTGCTGTAAATTCAGCAAGTCAGATGAGGGCAGCTAGAATTACACTGCAGCCAGGAGTAAAGCTGCTTTCGAAGGCAGTGATTTCCTCTTCCCACACAGTAGAATCTAAGTCTGGTTGCTTAATTAGTTTCCTACATTTTGATGTATCTGAGCAAAGTGCTTGTCACATCATTCCCTGGTGCTCTGTTAACTGTAAACATGGGGAAGCCTTAACTGCATTATCCCAGTGTCCTGTTTGTGTTGGAAATCCATGCAAATCAGCCATCAGTAATCGCAGTCATCTCAGCAAGTATTCTTGAGTGTGGTGCTTAAACACATCCCTGAAATGGGATTGTTTCCTCAACTGGGCTCAAGTGGCTTATACAAATGCAGACTGTACTGCAAGTTCACCACCTCAACAAGTGGGTTAAAACGTGGACTAGGTCTAGATTGTTGGTGGTCTTAGAGAAAGAAGGAGTGCAGCAACAATTAGAAATCAATTGCAGTAAAGAGATTTGAAAAATCC
The DNA here is from genome assembly GCA_017639485.1 of Pluvialis apricaria. NCBI lineage: Eukaryota > Metazoa > Chordata > Aves > Charadriiformes > Charadriidae > Pluvialis > Pluvialis apricaria. Next base: position 165,002,185 of record CM030008.1, on the reverse strand, counting down.
ATTGAAAGGAATTTAGCTGATTAAAGAACTGGTCACACCAAAGTGAACATGCAAACACTGGGCTAGACTACTTGGTTCCACAAGTTCAATTCCTTACAGTTGTAAACAAGTGTATAATAAATGTGTGATATAGAAAGGTCTATAAAACATTTCTTCTATCTGCCTTCACAGGTCAATAAACCATTTATAACAGCCTGTGCCAAGACTTATAACCAAAAAATCAAATGCCACCACTATAGTGTCGCATGCAAAGAAGACCAAGGGCTTTGCCATGACATCCTCCAGTACTCATAGGAGGCAGGCACTGCAACATGCTACAGACGAAGGCAAAAATCCGACTCCAGCATTTTACACCACTCTGGTCTGAGGGGCATATGCCCCAAGGATGTGAGCATGTCAGTGAGACTCACCAGCAAAGAGACAACTTATCACCTGTGCCTGTCTGTAGCAATCTGCAGTGATTCACAGAGAGGTAAAATCTTCCTCTAAAGCATCCCAGGAGACAAATTATACGTAAGAAGGAAACAGTTCCTCCATCATTCCTCTAGGCAGCTGGCAGAAACCCTGAAGAATGACAATGATATTACATTCAATGATTTAGGCTTCCTTGTCAAACCAATGGCATCACCTGAAAGCATCAGCTGCTTCAAAGGAAGTTGAATGAAGTTGGAAACTAAAAAGAAATGAGAGGATAGGAGAGGTGGGGGGTGGGGAAAGCTACATTTGACGTGTAAGTCCAGATTATTTCCAGTCTTCCTACAATATGAGTGTAATATGGACAGATGCTCCATGAAATAGGGAGGAAATAAAGGAAAGAAAAAGACAAGATACTCTCTAGCTTATGAGGAGGTAAAACTGCTCCATGGTCCTGCAGAGGTAAGAGTATGGCATGGACATTTGAAATGTTCACATGTATGTATGTATGTATGTTTGCTCAAGTGTAATTGCAAATATGCACCAAAGACATTTAATCAGGTCAGGGACAGGCTCAGAAAATTCCCATCAGTAAAGTATCTTCTGAATGCAGAGGCTTTTAATGAAGTTAATGAGAATAACACTTTAATCATAGATAGCTGCTGTTGTGGGGAGTATAATAGCCACATTATTTAGGCTGGATTTTTGCTCTGACAAACACAAATTTAGATCATAATGGTCAGATGTTGGTTCCCAATTCTCAACTGAGTCAATTAAAAGTAGAGAGACGTGCTGAGAGATGAATGGACCCAAACTCTTTTGAAAGACAAATCTTTTTTGTTCGCATCTCTACATATTGATTTAGGAACTTAACATTGGCTACTGAATTTAAATTAGGAGCCAAAAGATACTGCTCCGCTTTATGAACACAGTTAATGAATTAAGCTTCCCAGTATGCCCTCAAGGTAAGTAACTATCATTATTTGAATTTTAGAAATGCAGAAAGCTAAGGCCAAGTAATCTCTGAAGTATCCATCAATGTGTCTAGTTCAGGATATCTTCCTTTTGGTTTTCCAGAGGCTTGTTCAGCATTCTGCTGACAGTAGGTGCAAAAATTAAGCCAAAGGACAAGATCTGGAAAAACATCATAAGCACTTCCAGTTTAGGTGTCAGAGGATGAAAAACTGGACAGGTGTGTCCCCTGCCCTGCCACCCTGCAAGGTGACAAAAAGGAAATGCGTGGCATCTAGGATCCCTGCAAACTCCACGGGGAGACATTACCACCCTGTGGGGCAGACAGTGACACACTGCCTGACATTAAACCACCAAGTAGTGTTTGAGCAAAAGTGTGTTCAAGTGCAGAGTGTGTATATCTGAATCAAGCATGTAGCTTAGATGCCTCCGTCCCCCTGAGGTCCCTGGCTGAGGGGAAGATTGCAATGCAAAAAAGGTTTTTCTCTCTTTGAAGGTGATACTGTGATACATGTGTATATAATGAGCTAGCCTCTAGGCCTCCCCCATCTTCAAATAATCACGTAGCTGAAAAGAAAATCTTAATCATCTTTTACTGACGCTAGTTTACTGTTCAGTCAAAGATACAAGAGACGCTGGAATAGAATTTCAACAAGGGGTCCTAGTCCTACCCATGTTTCCATACTTTAATCAAGGGTTATCTAATGCGACGGGAGTAGAGCAAGGACTGGAGAGAACCTTCCTTTCAACACAGTTGAGTCTTCCAAACAGTGCCGCCAGGAGGCCAGCCAGTGTGGAAGAACTGATAAATCCCCAGGGCTGAGGTTGGCGTTGGTCCTACTCACATGTTTAGGAATGAAACCTGAAGCTGCAACAATTATGTCTTGCACCAGAAATCTGTGCCAAAAAGAAATGCAATGAAGATGTTGAGCTGGTAGAAGAGGGTCACCTTGCAAGTGCAAACTTATTTTCTGATAACTATAAGTACATATTCTGAATGTTATGTATGACATCCAGATTTCTCGGAGTGTGGCAGCAAGGAAAATTGAAGTTGTAACAGGAAAATCTGGGCGGAAATTGAAAGAAGTTGGAAGCATGCACTTTCACTGTCTTCCTCTTAAATGAGTCATCAGCTGTTGTCAACACAGTCCAGTACTCATTTGGATGATGTCCATAGAGCACGGTTTCAAAAGAGAACTATTTAAAATTCTTGTTAACCAAAGAAAAGGAAATGTTTTCTTGCTATTTGTAAGGTAGATGGAAGACATAGAAGTGCTTATTCCACAACTTGTTTTCCTAACAGCAGCGGGTGGTTTTCCCTTGCCTGTGATCATACCAGTCTACTGCACAGGAAAGAGTTATTTTTCCAAAGCCCGTAAGTCCCTGCTAAGGTTAACAGCAGTCCTTTGGTAACACAGACTGTCCTGAAGACAGCGAATTTCATTCCTGTCAGATTCCATTACTTACATTTTTAAAATGATCTTTTAATAGTGCACATTACAGCTGCCTACCTTCTCCACACAACAGTGCAACAGAAAAGGAGAAACACTGAAAAGATTTCAAAATCTTCTTGCAGAAATATGCCACTTTTTGGATGAAAGAGGTAAACACTATGAAGAACTCAGTGGTCCTCCACAGCTGTCTGGTTTGGCTTTCATTGTTGAGCTGAGATCAAAACTTAAAGACCTTAATCTTGAAATTCAAGGTGAAGGGAAAACTGACACAAATTATTTCATCAGTAAGCGCTTGCAGAATGAAGCTTGAGCTTAGATAACCTAGTTCAATGTAGATTTCTTTTCTCTACATTTCAAAAGAAAGTCAAAGAAGAAACAAGCTTTCCTAAGATGATGTAGTCAGAGTACTTGGAAAATGCTAAGGAGGATTTTGAGATGTGACTTTCTGTCTTCAGCTGCAACATACTCACCTCTTCGCTAGCCTCCTGGTTGCTAGACTTATATGCAGAATTTCTAATCACATTGGAAGTGTCTTGAAAGTAAATGTCAGTGACCTGGAATGGAAATTATAACCTTGCAAACAGATGTGCAATTAAATGCACCACCACGTCAACCATATTTTTAGCCATTAATGGAAAAAACTCAGCTTTCTTTTTCTGAGTGAAGTTCCCTTTTGATTAAAGGCATGTTTCAGGTCAACACATCTGAGTGAAACTGAAATTTCCATGATGAAAATATTGAAGTCCAAGTTCAGGTCTGTCTTGTCAGGTAACCTCCTTAATGACTGCAGACAAGTAGCCGTGACACATTACATATGCACAAAGTTGGCTGGGAATATGCAATACTGGAGTTCCCATTATTGCTTCTCTGAAAGCAATTCGTATGACACTGATGGCAATAATATACCTTTAGGTCTATGACTGCATGGTATTTTTTTAATATAGTGTTATGATAAATTTAAAATTATGTAAAAATAAATTATTAGCTACATATTATTTTAACCTCCCATTTTTGTGCAAAGTGCAGGTCTTATTGAAAAACCTCACCCTGGCATTGGCCCTGAAGGAGAGCACAGTGGAGGCACACCCCAGCCACACAATGCAAGTCATAGAAGAAATTTAGAGGTATCCACAGATATCAGTGTTGAAATAGATTTATTGGCACTGGACCTGAACTGACATTTCCATATACCCGTGCTGGGGTTTGTGAACTCGCTGGCTTGCTTGAGGATCTTTTTCTGCACTTCATTGTGTGCTGTAGTCGCACCCAGGTCTGAAATGTCTAGGTGGCACGTGGTCAATAAATGCTTATCCTCCTCCATAGTCTAGTTCTATGGTTGGATGCAGCCAATGAGGAGGGGGCAGGGAAACCAACCTTCCACCACCTTCCAGATCCCTGTGGTGTGGAGAGTGGCTAATGTGTCGGTCAAGCAAGCAACTGCTGCCTTCCTGGAGCAAGCTGTTAGACCAGGCCATCAGCAGTCAGGTGGTGCATTTTGTGGACATCCTTGAAAAGGTGAGTCTTGAGAGAGGGACCTGGAGGAGACAAGTGGTGATTGCACACTTCAAGGGGATGTTCTCTTTAGTAGCAAAATGTGATTTAGGAGGAGAAAGAGATGTGACTTGATTGATGAGTATCACAGTATCACAGTGTCACAGTATCGTCAGGGTTGGAAGGGACCTCTGGAGGTCATCTAAGTCCAACCTCCCTGCCACAGCAGGGACACCTACAGCAGTTGCACAGGACAGCGTCCAGGCGCGTTTTGAATGTCTCCAGTGTGGGAGACTCCAGCAGTGTGGGAGACTCTGGGCAGCCTGTGCCAGTGCTCTGCCACCCTCAGAGTAAAGAAGTTCCTCCTCATGTTAAGATGGAACTTCCTGTGCTCCAGTTTGTGCCCGTTACCTCTAGTCCTATCACTGGGCACCACTGAAAAAAGACTCTTCTCATCTACCTGGCACCCTCCCCTTAAGTACTTATAAGTATTGATAAGATCCCCCCTCAGTCTTCTTTTTTCTAGACTAAAAAGCCCCAAGTCCCTGAGCCTTTCCTCATAAAAAATCTGCTCCAGTCCCCTAATCATCTTTGTAGCTCTAAGAGTAGATGTGTACAGTACATGCACCTATGGCTTGATCACAGTGGCTGTACCCCTTTGCTTTTTTCCATGGCCTGGGGGTGTAGCTCTCCAAATTCTTCAGAACAATAGGTCTTTGTTATTTGCTAAGGAAGGTTGAGGTGCACTGATACCATCTGATCTGCTGACATGTCTGAGGAACCAGTAGCATCTAGGAAGGGGAAGCACTCTACCTGTGTGTGGGAGAGGATGTTATTTAAAGCCCCAGGAGGACAGCAAAATGCTAAACTCCTTCTGACCTGCTTTGTCCAGGGGAGTGACTCAAAAATCTCATTTTTTTCCGTAAACAGGCATTTGTATCTGTATGAACACCACCAGAACAAAAGCAAAGCAGCTTGAAATAAGACTTATTCTGTCTCCTAAATGCAAAGGCTCCACAGTCCGTTGTCAATGGCTCCTCTAGTTTGGCAGCATCTATTGTTCTCATGTAAGTATTCCATTAACTCACATTTCTGCTAAAATGGGTTAGTCACTCCTGGCTTTTCCTTTATGAGGTGTACCAGATTAAAAATGCCTCAGTAATAAACACCTGAGCGTAACCTCAGTGCAGTGATAACGTATTGTGACTGTACAGTAGAAACTATTGGATAATGCATTTCACAGCACAAAGCAACTTTGCAATAAATTATGAAACAGCCCCATCATAAAACACATAAATAAGGATTCTTCAAGTGAATATGTCATTGATATTTTGTCATTGGTTATTATCTTCATAGCACAATACATGGCCATATATATTGCTCAAATGACCAGCACACGGCAGGCTGTACAGAAATACTCTCCCTTACCTCTCTGCAGATGTAGATGCAACCATAGCTTTAAACCACCTTTGAGTATGGTCTGCGGAGGAGAGCGGCTGGCCCCTGCTATAAGGTAGAGCAGCTTCCAGCCCCTGCACTCTACAGCCAGCGCATGTAGAGCTGAAGAGATTGATGTATTTCAAGGACCTCTACTGTTCTTGCATCTACAGGGGACCCTTATTTTTATTACTATCCTGGATTTTTGCATGTTTGTTCTGGATCCTGGATTTCTCCTTCTAGATCTTCATTTTTTTCCCCCTTATTCCTTTCATTGATTTTTGTGGAGCTACTCTTGGCCACAAGACATCAGGATTTCACCAGAGGACCAAAATATTAATCCTAGCTCTGGTAAAATATGTCTTGTGATGTTTCTCGAAGAGGGGAGAGTAGGGGCATTGACTAAATTCTAATTTTCTCTGAGAGTTGGAGCCAGCTGCTGCTTTGGTCAGGGTAGGTCAAGTGTATTTTCTTCACACTATAGCAGAAAGACGCATTGTAGAAGGTAGAGATATAGTGGTGGCGAATTTTATTATCATGAAGTGTCTGGAAGAGTTTGAGCACTGGAACGTAACCTGGGAGATTACTTTTTGTCTGAATACTCTCTCTCTCCAAGGAAGAGCAAGCAACAATTGTTGGAAGGGCGAGGTTCCATGTAATCTAGTACTGTACAAACACCCTCAGAATGTTAGCCATTTCATAAAGAAATGTACTAAAATATAGGCCACTGCCCCAAAAGAATTGCAGTGAAAATAGCCTGCACACAACACTACTGCTGCTGTCGTTATCAATAACTGATGTGATCTTTTCATGGCAGGGCTGATTCAGCCGCTCTGCCTGTTCAGAGGAAAGGAAGGCAGGCAGAGCTGCCTGGGCTTGTCCTGGAAGCTGGGTGAAGTGTTTGATGCACAATCATTTTATTCTAGAGGAAAAAAAAAATTGCTTTAAGGTAAGTAAGCACCTTTTATTCATTCATCCTGCTCCCACACCCCTTATGAAGGAGGAGAAATGGAGCTTGAGAAGACTTATCAAATTATCATAGCATCTTCCCAACTTTGCACTTTCTGATATGCAGACAGGCTGGTGATGCTCACCACCATCCTAAGCATTCCTGGGTGATCTCGAATTGTTAGAATTCTATTTCCTGCATGTGGATTAGAAAACATAATTTAGAAGCACTTGAGCTTGCATGAAGGATGATCCAAATAGGCTGGTCAGTCTTACGTGAACAGGGATTCGGGTAGATGTGTGCTGAATGGGAAATCGCTGTGGGACAAAGACCCTTGAAAGGTGTTATAGATTGCCTATTTTTTTCCAAGTCAGATCGAACACAGTGCTCCAATTATATGGTAACGGTGAATGCATATCACTGTGCAAGTGTGACCCTGTTGTATGCAACAGGCAAAGCTAAGGTCAAGGCAGCAAAATCCCTTGTGCTTTCTGCGTAATAACGTTCTTGGCTGTTCCGTACTCATGGAAATTCCAGGGTTTTGTTAACAGGAAAACAAGTAAGAGGAATGGAAAGTAGTTTCTTCAGGCTTCATAGCATTAAAGCGTGCCTGTCCCCAATATGACACTCCCTAGGTGCTGGCATGTTTTTCCTTCTGGTGCAGCATGCTCTGCATTATTAAAAGGCTTCTGTTTGACCTCTCATTAGGTTTTTATTTTACTTTTTGATTGTAGTGACTAAATATAACAATAAATGATTTAAAGAGGAGACAGAAATAAGTGTTAGAGAAACGAACAGCCTCCCCCCTGCCAAAATGCTGAGTGGCGTCAGCAGCAAATGGTTGGAAGAATCAGATTTAATTAGGGTTCCTTTCAGCACTGAAAATTTCCATTTATGCACACTATTAAAATAATCTTACTGCATTAATACTAATTTACATCATCAAAATAGCACTTCATCTATTATTCATATGGGCATTGTAATTTCTCCCGACTGAGAGGGTGAAAGTGTGGTAAAACTCTTCTGCTAAATACTGCACAGATATTAAGATATCAGTAATGGCTTGTGGTTTTTTTCTACCACATTAAATATCCCACACAGTTTCCTCTCTTCGTCGCGATCTGTGTAATGACCACTGAAAAGACCATAATAATGATCACGTTCTTTCTATAACCCCTTCTGGCCAAAGGTTCTCCTTTCACAGGCATTCTTGCAAAATCAAGCCTCCCTTTGCCTGCTGTCCAACTGCAGCCTTGTTAAAGGAGATGTTTAAAGCAACAGAGTAGCTCTTGAAGAAGCACAAAGAAAAATCTTCTTTCTTCTCAAGTTTGAAGGGTGATAGGGAGAGTTAATGTGGAGAGACCAACACGGCTGGAATGCCATGCAGTCTTGTCTTTGAGATGGCAAACTCTTGCTTTATCTACAAAAGCAAGTGATTGATGCTAGTTTGCAGCTTCCACTTTCTGCGGCGGGTTCTCTGTGTACGTGTGTGTGTGCGCGTGTGTGTGTCTGTGTGTCAATGTGTAGAATGTTAGTGTAGCTCCTTGTTCCCTAAAGGCATCATGGCACGCAACTACCTCGTGCTACACTACATGCCAGACAGGGGCCTCTGGCTTTTTGAGGAGCAGGTGCTAATAGTCATCATGATGTTTTTTGATTTCTGAGCCTGACTCTCATTATGCTAAGAAGACAGTCCAAAGTTGTCTTTAGACTACTCTGGCAGCATAAAAGAGTCTTTCAACAGCATAGTTTACATCTACTTGAGATCACATTCCCTGAAATGTTTACTGGGCCTGATTTTCTTTATCTACACAGTTCTGAAGTGAAAATAAAAACTTCTAAATCACTGGTTAAGGAGAAGCTTCCTTGATAACTTACCTATTAGGGTGAAAAAAGAGTATGTAGATATCCTAGAATAATAGAATAATGGAATTATAGAATCATAAAATAGTTTGGGTTGGAAGGAACCTTAAAAGGTTATCTTAGTTCCAAACCCCCTGCAATGAATTGATTGCAACTGAGCATCGTCTTATATCTCCTGCTCCAGTGGAAGGAAGGCCAGCTGACCTAGCAGGACTTTCAGTGTTCTGTGGGTGGAGTGAATCACTGCTCCTGCTGATTAATACAAAGGAATGATTGTCTACAAAGACTGCTGCTATCACTGAATAGCACTGGAGGGAGGAAGGGAGGGGAGGTGGGGATGTAATTTTACTTTTGACAAAGAAAGAGTCTAAACAGAAGTTTCATGTGTCAGCTGAAGATGAAAAAAAGACCTCACGTGGTACTTCTTGGCTTTGGGGACTCAAATGGCCTTTCTATCTGCTTGTTGGCTTAGAGTCTGCAGCAAAGCACAGTATGACTCTGCAATGTTTAAAGAGCAATAATTCATGCAGACTTGGAAATCAATAACTAAGACAAAGTCATTCCAGCCTCAATAACCAGAAATCTTATAAAAGGGATTTTTTTTTCCATGAGTTGAAAGGTCTTACTTTATTACCCTTGTAGTTTTATTAATGTCTATAAAGCTTTTTTTTTTTTTTTGCACCTAGGGCTGCTGTTTAGTAATTACTGTTTGTCATATTCTTGGCTTTTTTAGAATATATTAAGCACAAGTAGAGCAGAAGTCAGTAAAGTGCAACTAAGCCTGACCAGTCATCATGAAACTGCCTGTGGGAAGGATACTTCGATAAAGACTTAAGTGTGGAGGGCACCATAAACTTGTGGAAGCAGGCTGACTTTTCATGCACTTAGAAAACATTAACTAACATGCCTTATGGACAGATTTCCATCACTGATTTCTTGCTGCTACATGTGATCATAATAACATAATAAAAGACCTCTGACAGGAGTAAAAATTGAGCTTCAAAGTGGATTTATATGATTTAAATGAATATATGAAAAAATAAGATATTTTAATGTGCTCTGCATTATCTCTCACAGCGTGAGTTCTGTGAACTTCATGAGTTCTTTGTTAACTTACTGATGCATGGCACTATAGTAATGATGAATGATGATCCTCATGATAAGGGTATTCTGCATTGGTTTATTGATTAATTGGTCTTTATAGCCAAGACCTTACCATTTCAACAGAGAAGATAAGCAGGTAAAAGATGTGTGAAATGACTTTAAATAAGCAGCTGGGTATTTGTAGCAGAAGATATACAATGACCTCTTGCTCAAGGTCTAAGAAGATGTTTGTGGAAACCAGAAGCAGATACCTGGAGAAGAGATCCAAAATTAGAAGGTAAAGATTGATGAAGGAACTGGGGTTTCATAAGATTGTCGGCTCGGAACTGTAATGACTGGACAGAAGGGAGCTGTTTTGGAAAAGTGAAGCTGCCTTTAGCAAATGCCAATATCTGTGACAGAGAAAGCTTGAACAGATGGTTAAGCTTTCCCTAGCCCATTTTGAGAACTTTCAATGAGAAGCTGAAGGACCATGACCTCCCATTGTACTCAAGGTTCTCTGTGAAACTAAGGATTCAATTTTCCAGCCTTTCCAAAGTTTCAACAACAGGTTGCTATGTAAAATAGGCCCAAACAGTGATACAGCTATATATGTGCACATACTAGAAACAGTAAAAATGACTGAATTTACAAGTCACTATCTCATCAGGTACTCTGACCACAAGAAGAACACCCAAATCATCCACTCAAGTGTTAAGCAGGAAAATGATGCATGGTAGTCCTCAAATCCCAGTCATGACTGTCAAATGTGTTGCTGTTTTCCTAGTGTAGCAGCTTTTAAACTGGAAGGAACTATAGTAGGTTATCCAGTATGAAATGCATAGACCAAGGCCACAGGGACATGCTTTAGCTGATTCCTTTTTCAAGCCCATTATCTCTCCTTGAGTTACAATGTAACTTTCAGGAAAACATCCAATATTGATTTAAAATTTTCCAGTGATAGAAAATCCATCATAGCTGTTGGTAAGTTGTTCTGCTGGTTAATTACCTTGCCTGTTGAAAGTTCATGATTTATGTCTGGTCTGAGCTTGTCTAGACTAGGCTAGATCTTTCTGTGTGATTGCCTCTGAGATAGAGGAATGTTTAAATCACTTTTCAGCTCTGTGTGTGATAACTGGTGGGCAGCTTAAGTAACCCGTGTGATCTTCCTAATATTTTGATACCCATCCTGAAGTGTAGAGACCAGAACTAGATGAAGTAATCCTACAGCTGTGATACCTTATCAAATTGAAAGGCTGTATAATTTCTATTCATACATTTAGAATCTTCAAATTTACATATCTGGGAGTCATATTAGTCCTTCCAAGTACATTACACACAGAAGTAATGATTTTTTCCAAAGTCACTAATTTCCAAGATGGAAGGGGCTAATACATTATTATTTATTCCTTCATGTATAACTTGGCAGTTGATAAAAGCATGCTTCTTCTGTGTCTACTTTATTAGGTAGCTCTGTCTCAGTGACCTCTCTGTTCAGTATTGTCTGCTTAGAAACCCAACTAAATATACACTCTGTTTGCAATTACATGTCAAAAACTATCAGTCAACCAGTTGTAAAAGGTTCAACATCTACATATTAATGTTGTATCCTCCTATGTTCTTGTACAAGTTGTTTCTGTGTAAAGTAAAATTCCATAGTGAGTTCTACTGGTTTGACATTATTGTCTTTTTCATCCAAGCCTGCATTCTCATGAAAAAAATACAATATATTACTTTAGCAAGATCTGTTCTTACACTTGAATTCTGATTTACACTTGTCATCTTTAATTCCTTGTTAATCAATTCTCCTATTAGGCAGGCTATTTATTTTTTTTTTCCCAGGATAGATGTCAGACAGAAATTTAGTCCTATAATTACCCATATTTTTCTTTCAAATATTGAGTCATATGCATTTTACCCCAGTTCCTTGGAATTTTTGTCATATTCTAAAATATTTTAAAATAAATAGAACAACACCTGACCAAAACATCTTCTCTTTTAAGAAGCTTGGAGCAACAAATGTGGGACCAATGGATTAAAAAATGCCACCTAGTTGTTGTAGCTAGCGGTCCAAAATCCACCAAAACCAATAATGTTTTTTCTTACTGCTTATATAAAGAGTTTAACCATGCATAGCTTTTTAGCATAATGACTTTGGATAGTTAAATTAGCATACATATCATTCTTTAATGCCAGAGAGGGATGGTTTATTATGGGCATTAATAGTTCTTAATGGGTCATGGTTTAACGATCAAGTGCTCTGCTATATTTCTCTTGTGTTTCTAATACTTTGTTCATTTAGGAGTGGGCTGCAATTTGATGTACCTTCATACAGTAGTGATGGTAAAAAGGAACTGTGGTTAATAGGAAGTTAATAGATATTCTGTATTTTTTTCATTGTTTAATGTACTTTTATTTTATTGATCAAGTATGAATCAGAATAAAGTAATTAAGGTTTTAAATGGTAGGTGTGAATTGTTAGTTTGCGTGATGTAAGCTTTAATTCCGGAAGGATGAGACAAGGGAAACAGAGGTCAGCTGGTCTAGGCATTGAGCCCGAGATTTTAATGGTTTGTATGTATTACCTGCTATGAAATGGGGGTCACATACTACCTAACTGCTATATTTGTTTTTTACTTCAGCAGATGTGTTACAATCATTTGTTTTCTCTTCAGTTGCTTAGGAACCTTGAAGACAGTCATTCGCCTGATATAAGCAAAGACAGATACATCCTTGATCGGAACAGGAGAAATGTGAAACTGCGTGGGAGCTCCCACATGATGTGACAGGGGAATGTGTTTGCTGAAGAGAAAATAAATAGGCACCATTAGACAAGTTCCCCTGACTGATTTAGACCAACAGAGCCATTTGTCCTTGATTGTGTCTTATACAAAACTAGCATCTTTCTTTCTTTTCTTTCTCTCTTCCTTCCTTCCTTCCTTCCTTTCTCTTTTCTCTTCTCTTTCTCTTTCTCTTTCCTCTTTCTCTCTTCCTCTTTCTCTTCTCTCTTTCTCTCTTTCTCTTTCTCTTTCTCTTTCTCTTTCTCTTCTCTTTCTCTCTTTCTCTTTGTCTCTCTTTCTCTTTGTCTCTCTTTCTCTTTGTCTCTCTTTCTCTTTGCTCTTTCTCTTTCTCTCTTTCTCTTTCTCTTTCTCTTTCTCTTTCTTTCTCCTTCTCTTTCTCTTTCTCTCTTTCTCATTCTCTTTGTCTCTTTCTCTTTGTCTCTTTCTCTTTGTCTCTTTCTCTTTGTCTCTTTCTCTTCTCTTTCCTCCTTTCTCTAATCTCTTTCTCTTCTTTCTCTTTCTCTTCCTTTCCTCTTTCTCAGCTAAAGCCCAGTTAGAACTAAATCTGGCCAGGACATTAAGACAAACAAAAAATCCTTCTATAGGTATGTTAGTGAGAAAAGGAAGAGTAGGGAAAATGTAGGCCCTCTCCGGAAGGATACGCAAGAACTGGTCACCCGGGACAGCGACAGAGCTGAGGTACTCAATGACTTTTTTGCCTCAGTCTTCATGGACAAGGGCAGCAGCCTCACTGCCCAAGACACAGATTGCGAAGGAGAGGATTGGGAAAACGAGCACCGCCCTTGTAGATAAAGGTAAAGTGAGAGACCACCTGATGGAACCTGAAGGTGCACAAGTCCCATGGGGACCCTGATGAGATACATCCGTGGGTCCTGAGGGAACTGGCAAATGAAGTTGCTAAGCCACTAGCCATCATATTTGAGAAGTCGTGGCAGTCTGGCAAGGTTTCTGCCGACTGGAAAAGGGGAAACATAACCCTGGTTTTCAAAAAGAGAAACAAGGAAGACCCGGGGAACTACAGGCCAGTCAGTCTCACCTCCGTGCCTGACAAGATCATGAGCAGATCCTCCTTGAAACTCTGCTGAGGCACACAGAGAAGCAAGGAGGTGATTGGCGAGAGCCAACATGGCTTCACCAAGGGCAACTCATGCCTACATATTTGGTGGCCTTCTACGAAGGGGTTACAGCGGCAGTGGACAAGGGAAGATCTACTGATGTCATCTACCTGGACTTGTGCAAAGCGTTGACACTGTCCCACACAATATCCTGGTCTCTAACTTGAAGAGACATGGATTCGATAAATGGACCACTCAGTGGATGAAGAACTGGCTGGCTGGACACACTCAAAGAGTTGCGGTCAACGGCTCAGTGTCCAAGTGGAGAGCAAGTGACAAGTGGCGTTCCTCAGGGGTCGGTACTGGGGCCTTGATACTATTCAACATCTTTGTTAGCGTCATGGACAGTGGGGTAGAGTGCACCCTCAGCAAGGTTTGCTGATGATACCAAGCTGTTTGGCGAGGCAGACACGCTGGAGGGAGGGATGCCATCCAGAGGGACCTGGACAGGCTGGAGAGGTGGGGCCCAAGCCAACCCTCATGCAGTTCAACAAGGCCAAGTGCAAGGTCCTACATCTGGGTTGGGGCAGTCCCAAGCACAAACACAGGCTCGGTGGGGAATGGCTGGAGAGCAGCCCTGTGGAGAAGGACCTGAGTGTGCTGATTGACGAGAAGCCAATCATGAGCCAGCAATGTGCGATCGCAGCCCAGAAGGCCAACCGTATCCTGGGCTGCATCAAAAGAAGTGCGGCCAGCAGGTCAAGGGAGGTGATTCTGCCCCTCTACTCTGCTCTCGTGAGACCCAACCTGGAGTACTGCATCCAGCTCTGGAGTCCTCAACATAAGAAGGACATGGACCGGCTGGAGCACGTCCAGAGGAGAGCCACGAGGATGATCCGAGGGCTGCAGCACCTCTCCTATGAGGAGAGGCTGACAGAGTTGGGGCTGTTCAGCCTGGAGAAGAGAAGGCTCCGAGGAGATCTTATTGCGGCTTTCCAGTACCTAAAGGGGCCTACAGGAGGCTGGGAAGGACTTTTTACAAGGCATGTAGTGATAGGACGAGGGGAATGGCTTTAAGCTGAAGAGGGCGGGTTTAGATTAATCAGTAGGAAGAAGTTTTTTCACTTTAAGGGTAGTAAGACACTGGCCCAGGTTGCCCAGAGAGGTTGTTGAAGCCCCGTCCCTGGAGGTGTTCAAGGCCAGGCTGGATGGGGCTTTGAGCAACCTGGGCTGGTGGGAGGTGTCCCTGCCCATGGGCAGGGGGATTGGAACTCGATGATCTTCAAGGTCCCTTCCAACCTAAACCATTTTATGATTCTCTTTCTCTTCTCTCCCTTTCCCTTTCCCTTTCCCTTTCCCTTTCCCTTTCCCTTTCCCTTTCCCCCTTCCCTTTCCCTTTCCCTTTTCCCTTTCCCTTCCCTTTCCTTTTCCCTTTCCCTTCTTTCCCTTCTTTCCCTTTCCCTTTCTCTCTCCCTTTTCCCTTTTCCTTTTCCCTTTCCCTTCTCTTTTTCTCCCCTCTCCCTCCCTCCCTCCCTTCCTTCCTTCCTTCCTTCCTTCCGTCCTTCCTTCCTTCCTTCCTTCCTTCCTCTCTTTTTCTTTTTTCTTTTCTCTCTCCTTTCTACTTTCTCCTTTCTCTTTTTTCTGACAGAATCACAGAAACACTGATATTGGAAGGGACCTCCAGATGTCACCTGGTCCAACTCCCCCACTCAAGCAGGGCCACCAAGAACTAGTTGCCCAGGATGGCAAAAGTCCAGGACAGCTTTTGAATATCTTCAAGGATTGAGACTCCACAACCTCCCTGGACAAATCTGTGCCAGTGCTTGGTCCCCCTCACAGTAGGAAATGTGTTTCCTGACATTCAGAGGAAACCTCCTGTGTTTCAGTTTGTGCCCAGTGCTCTGGGGCTGGTACTGGGCACCAATGAAAAAGAGCCTGGCCCCGTGCTCTTTGCACCGGTCCCCTTCATGTATTTATATACATTAGTTAAGAAGTCTTCTCTTCTCCAGGTTAAACAGTCACTGCTGTCTCTGCTTCTCCTTTCTCCCTTTCTTCTTTTCTTTCTTTTTTGAATCCAAATATCAAAAGGACTTAGGCATAATGAATCATCACATATTATGGAAGAGGTTCAGTTTACAGTGACTAGAGTTACAGCTGTCATGACTAAATTGCAAAATAATATTACAGAGCTGTTAGAGACTTGTGAATTCAAGATACAACACTGCTATTTCAGGTGAAAAGGGATGCATTTTCCCATCTGTTCTTTCAGTCCCAGTAGTTAAACACATTAATTACTGGCATGATTCCAGCACATTAGAGGTTGATTTGCCTGATTTTTTGTGTGTGTTGCTGTGATGAAGCATATAGTATTTTTAAAATAAGAAGCACTAACCTATAAGCTCTAGAGAACATATTTTAAATCTGCTTTAACTTACTAGACCTCCACTGTCTGAAGCATGTCCTTGATGGGCATTTACCAATATTACAAAATCACCAGAAGATGATCTGTTGCGATGTTTGGAAACTCCTGAGGGCTGTAACAAGGCAGAAGGCTGCCAGCCAGGTTACAGCACAGACATTTTGCTTTCTCACTATTGCTGTCTTCTACTACGAGAATTCAACTGAGGCATACACAAAAAATAAGCAACGTCTCCAGGCTAGGCTGAAGACTTCACAAAGACACATTTGAATCATACCTGTTTAAACACAAGGACTGCCACAACATTCAGAGGAGTTCCGGCACCGGTTGTCCCATGCCTTGGCTAATATTGTCTCACCAAAGTTGGGACTCAGCCTACGCAGTCTAGTGGAGAAGCATACCTCTGACTTCTGGATTTCCCTTGATCTGGTATGGGGTGAAGGTTTCACGACGGTTTCTGGTTTTGCAGATCCCTTTGGAACACTCTCTCTGGTTAGCTTGGTTCTTGCAAGCACTTAAACCCAGACAGCTATTATGGTAAAAGTAAAGGATGTACGTGCTGATGCAATTCATAATGTACACAGCAACAATGTGGGAAATGAAGGTGTCCTTCTATGACTGTGTATATTTATTCACCTTGAAGGGATTCACTCTGTTTCAGCCCACTTGCTCAGCTCTCCCAGCTGGGATGAAATTCTTCAGCAAGGCTCTAGTGTTCAGAATTGCTTTCATTGATTGGGGTCTTGATCTTGTTTGTCTTTGGAGACAAACATTTCCCTAGAGACTCATTTTGTGCTTGGGATTCTGCTCAAGTTCAAACCTTGCCCCTTGAGCACTTTCTATCAGTCATAAAATTGATATATAATGGAGATACTATGTATTCACTTTTCTTCTGAAGGGTCTTTCCTGCACATGCCTATCTTCAGAGGTGCCGGTGTCTTTTGAGTATAGATGGCCAAGTAGATCGATCTGGCAGACTGTAAACAAAATTTGCTAATTGCAGCTAACGATAATATACTCTGTGAAGGAAACTCTGAATGGGCAATGGGGTTCAAACACACTACTAGGCTCTATAAAATACTGAAAAGTGTCATTCATAGAGACGTTGATTGAAAACCACTTATGAAAGCATACATAGAAAAACAATGTCTAAAAGTGGTTATTTTGATTGTGACTATATACGGCAGAAGTGATGTATAATTTTGATCCTAGTAGACTTGAGATAAATAACCCATCAACTCATCTTTGAAAGATTCCACAAGGTGGACGTGCTGTGTAGACTCAGTGGCTAAGTTAGGATAAAGGTTGAATGTTGATCTATGTTTTCTCAAAACAAACAGGATATTGAAATATTGCCACAGTTTCCTTTTTATTGTTTGATGACTTGATGCACGCTAGGGTTTTCAGCCATGACATACCAAAGAGAGGTAAGGATGCAAGGAGAAGAAACTGACAACATCAGAACATATATTGAAACTTGTTGCATTAAACAAGAAAACAGAATGGAGCAGACAGTGAGTAAAAAATCTTTAAACAGTGTAGATGTCATGGGAAGAAACACACCTGGTTTGTGTCATTTGCCGATCGGGGAACCAAAATCAAACATGAGTAGAAAAAATTAGTGACATGGGGAACCAAAAAATTATAACTGAAATCAAACTTTCTTACCTCTAAATTGGAGGGATATGAGTTTGATGGGTGGACTGTTAGATGGATAAGGAACAGGCTGGATGGTGGCATCCAAAGGTTATAGTCAACGGTTCAATATCCAACTGGAAACCAGTAGCGAGTGGTGTCCATCAGGGGTCTGCATTGGGACCAACACTATTTAATATGTTCATCAATGACAGACAGTGGGATTGAGTGCACCCTCAGCAAGATTGCAGATGACAGCAAGATGAGCGGTACAGCTGATTCGCTCAAGGGAAGGGATGCTATCCAGAGAGACCTTGGCAGGCTTGAGGAGTGGGCCTATGTGAACCTCATGAAGTTCAAGAAGATCATGTGCAATGTCCTGCACCTGGGTCAGGGCAATTCCCAATATCAATACAGACTGGAGGCTGAATAGATTGAGAGCAGTCCTGCAGAGAAGTACTTGGGTATACTTGTGGATGAAAAATTGGACATGAGCTGTCAACGTGCACTTGTATCCCAGAAAGCCAACCATATCCTGGGCTGCATCAAAAGAAGAGTGGCCAGCAGGTCAAGGGAGACTCCACTCTTGTGAGACCCCACCTGGAGTACTGCATCCAGCTCTGGAGCCCCCAGTACAAGAAAGACATGGACCTGTTGGATTGGGTCCAGATGAGGCCCACAAAAATGATCAGAGGGCTGGAGCACCTCTCCTATGAGGACAGGCTGGAGAAGGAAGGCTCTGGGGAGACTTTATTGTGCCCTTTCAGCACTTAAAGGGGGCTTGTAAAAAAGACGGTGAGAGACTTTTTATCAAGACTTGTAGTGACAGGACAAGGGGCAACAGTTTTACACTGAAAGAGGGTAGATTTAGATTAGATAATTTTTTATTATAAGGGTGGTGAAACATTGGCCCAGATTGCCCAGGTAGATGCCCCATCCCTGGAAACATTCCAGGTCAGGTTGGATGGGACTCTGAGCAACCTGATCTACTTGAAGATTTCCCTGCTCATTGCAGGGGTTTGGACTAGATGACCTTTAAAATTCCCTTCCAACCCAAACTATTCTGTGGTTCTATGATTCTATGAAAAGAAGCAGAATTTATCGAACAGTTGGAGTAATGTCACTTCCAAACTGCGAGTTTTGCCAGCTCTTCTAAACTAAGCAAGGTCAAGCTAAATCAGTAACCAGATGAGAGACCACCAAATTAAACCTGACTCAGTAAGCAGCACTTCATCTTTTCGAGCAATGTAGTTTGGCTTTCCAACACAATGTCATTAGACGTCATGCATTTTTTAATGAATAGCTATTGGAAAATAATTATACTTAGTACTCAGGTTGGGTTTTTTTTGTTAATTTTTATAGAAGGGAGTCTTTTTAGTTCAGGAAAATTAAGAACTGCTTTAACATCCCCAATTCAATGAGTATGTTAGCTGTTACTGTCCCTACGATGCTGAAGTGGGGTTTTATGTCTAGAGTCACTTTTACGCACTATCTCTTATTTACTGCTTATGAATGCCTCACTCCTAAGATAAATGGAATTTACAAGCAGAGACTTGACTTCATCTTGAGCCCAAATGAAAACCTGGTTTAAAGACATATTTTTTCGTGAGCTGCAACATAACTGAATTGGTCAGTATGAAATCTTTTTTGAAACGGAATCATTTTGGTATTTCTTTTATTTTTTTTTTTTTTTGTTTCCCCTTGAAATGGAGCTAAAGCCAAATTATTCCTTTGAAAAAATGGTGAATTTAAATTCTGTACTAAACTAGAACAGCTCAGGTCATGCTTGAAAACAAGATAAGAGTTGAACAAAAAAGTTTTCTTGTGTGACTCCTTGTTTACAAGTAAAAAGGCCTCCAAAACACGAAGTTCTGAAAAATATAGGCGTATGCCAGCTCTGCAAAAGCAAGGAGAAATTTGCTCATGTACCAACACCAGAATCATGATTCCTTGTGCAAAGAGAGTCTCCCTTTACCTGGTGTTCCTGTGTCAGTGACTTGCCACCTCTGCAAGTTAAATAATGAGGCAACTTGTGTGTGGAGAGCCTTGTTGAAAGCCTGCTCAAGTGATGCTGTTCATCGACATCTCTGATGTTTGGATCAGCCTCTGAGACCACAAGAGTATCCAAACTCTCCTGAATGTTTTGGGCTGACTCCGTGGATTCAGAGGCCCCAAGGGCAATACAGTTTTTCTTCCCACTGATTTTATCCAAAAAACATAAAACATTGTGTTCAAACCAAATGTATGGATATTTAAGCATCACAGCAATCGAGAATACCACATCCCTCACTTAGTGTAGCTACTCCTGGGGAAACGTCGCTAATAGGATTTAACAGTCTGTTGCGCAAGGAAGCCAGTGGCATTTAAAAAACCCTTCGTTCCTCTCTCTCTTTTGTTCAAAGCTGCCAGATTGAAGTTTACTCAGTAAATATGCAGAGACTTAAAATTACCTTTCAGTTAGCATGGACTGAAATGGGAAAAATCCCCTTCTGTCTAATCTAATTTACTGCCAGTATCAAGAGTGTCAATAGAAAAGAGCCATCAATATGACGCGCACATGGAAAATAATTCATTCCTCTGTGTTCCCAGGTGGTTGTGCTGCAGATGCAGTGGTTGCTTGCGTCCCATAATTAAGCCCCAACAGCTTTGTCATTGTATTAGCTGTTACATACATTATCCTCAAATCGTCTCCCTTCCAATGATGTGTTTGACTGATACACTGTGCTGCTAAACAGCTGACATGAGGATGATGATGCAGCAGTAGCGAAATGAACCTTTCAATGCAGGCACTGGGATGATATATAACCCTATAATGGCTCTGTTTAAGCTGGGGAGAAAGCATCCAGGTGGGACAGGATGACACAGGTGGAGGCTTTTGGGGAGCTGGGAACAATCTCCCCTTTAGGCTCTCTCTCCAGCACAGTTTCTGCTGGTTTTATAACAGTGGATTTCTAAACCTCTCTAACTTCCCTCCCTCCCTCTGTGTTTAGATAACAATATTTAACTTTTTATAGCACTGCAGTGGCAGGGATAAACTGTGACAATCATTGCTGAAAACAGAAAGAAATTACAACACAACCCCATTCAACAGAAGATGGCTGTTGGCTCCTGATTTAACAGTGCATCACATTAAACCTTCTCACCAGTCTCTTCAGAGCTCTTCCTCAGACCTCTTCCCTCCCCTACATCTCTCTCATTGCCAGACTCTGAGTCCTCCTCACCCCCATGACCGCTCTTGCTCTGTCAACGCTTCTGGCTTTGTCAGGTTGCTGACCTGACAGTGACTCCCACTGTTACACATGAGCCCTACCACATATAGCCTTCTATATAAATGGCCCAACTTCCACCCACATGTTAAAAACTCCTTTGTGCTGTATTGCTTACAATGAATTGATTTGAATATACTCTGCCCAGGCAAAAGCTTCAAAGACTGACAAAGTAGATGATTTTCTAACTGAGATATTAGGTGAAGCAAGTATTTATTATTTGGTAGCAAATATAGCTCATTAAAATTTGCTAGAGTGAAAAGTCTGATCCTATTCATATTTGATGGGGAGTTAGTCCAAAAACTTGGCATACAGTACTGCTGCCTGCTCTCAAAAGTAAGCTAAAACTGGCAGCGTGCCTGGTTCTGTTTCTCTCCTTTAAACTACATCCATCCTCAGATCATGAGCTCCTGGGCACAAAATACCCCCATCCTGAACCAAGCAAAAATTTGGCATGACTTTAAAGAAACAATTGTCTTTTATACAAATGATATCCCATAATGCTCTACTGGTTTAAGGGAAGCCAACTGGTATTAAAAAACGAAGCAAGATAGGGTAATTTGGAGTAGTGGTAGAAAGCATTCGTAGCTAAGGTTTGAAATGAGAGCTCACACAGGACACATGGAAGGGGTCTACATGGAATGGGAGTTCAGGTTGCTGCAATGAAAAGAGCTATTGTATTCCAGAAGTCCAAATTGTACTGAGGAGGAAAGGCTCTGAGTGAAATGGTTGCTGGGGCAAGTGGATGACTGATTTGAAATTCTAAAAAGAAGTGATCAATGTGGAAATGTCCAGTTACAGGAAAAGCTACTGTGAGGAGGTTAGGAAAATATTGTCTAAGGTAACTTTGTAAGAGACGGACAGTGATGGTCTTCATGATGCAATATGGAGAGGTGCAATGAAATTCAAAAAAGAAACTCCCAAAGAGTGGTCCTCAATGGATTTAAATCCAGCTGGTGGCCGGTCACAAGTGGTGTGCCTCAGGGCTCAGTGTTAGGACCATTTCTGTTTAACGTCTTTATCGATGATCTTGATAAGGACATAGGGTGTATCATCAGCAAGTTCGCAGATGACACCAAGTTAAGCAGGAATGTTGATTCCCAGGAGGATAGGGAAGCTCTACAGAGAGACTTAGATAGATTGGCTCATTGGGCCAACATCAATGGTATGAGTTTCAACAAGGGCAAGTGCCAGGTCCTACACTTGGGCCACAATAACCCCATGCAGCACTACAGGCTTGGGGAAGTGTGGCTGGAAAGCTGCCTGGCAGAAAGAGACCTGGGGGCTCTAATTGACAAGCGGCTGAATATGAGCCGGCAGTGTGCCCAGGTGGCCAAGAAAGCCAACGGCATCCTGGCTTGTATTAGAAATAGCGTGGCCAGCAGAAGTAGGGAGGTGATTGTGCCCCTGTACTCAGCACTGGTGAGGCCACACCTCAAGTATTGTGTCCAGTTTTGGGCACCTCAATACAAGAGAGATATCGAGGTGCTGGAGCGAGCGCAGAGGAGGGCAACAAAGCTGGTGAAGGGCCTAGAAAACAAATCATATGAAGAGCGGTTCAAGGAGCTGGGGCTGTTTAGTTTGAGGAAGAGGAGGCTGAGGGGAGACCTCATCACTCTCTACAACTGCTTGAAAGGACACTGTAAAGAGGTTGGTGCTGGTCTCTTCTCACAGGTAATTAATGACAGAACGAGAGGCTTCAAGCTCCAACAGGGTAGATTTAGACTGAACATTAGGAAAGAATTTTTCAGAGAAAGAGTGGTCGGACATTTGAATAGGCTGCCCAGGGAGGTGGTTGAGTCACCATCCCTGGATGTGTTTAAGAGCCGTTTAGATGTGATGTTGGGGGATATGGTGTAGGGGAGAACTTTGTAGAGTAGGGTAGATGGTTGGACTCGATGATCCCAAGGGTGTCTTCCAACCTAGACAATTCTATGATTCTATGATTCTATGATTCAAATAAGATTGTACATTTTGAGGAAAATGCATAAAAGCCAATGATGGATTTCTAGACTTGAAAGCTGGGAAAGAAACAGGATTAAAAATTACCGAGTGTGAGTAGATACTGCAAACACCACCGTAATCCTGGATGATATGGGATTAATCTGTTTATAGACGTTTTGTGCATATGGTTCAAACCAAGTCAGCATAGTTGGCCATTGCCAAAAACCCATCTAAGTGACAATTACAAGGAGAGGTGGGCTGTTCTGAGGTGTCCAGTTGCATCTTATTTTTCTTATAACAACACTGATTTGAGATTTCAGTGTGAATTATACTGGAACTGCTTTACCTTTCTCTTAGTTGGATCTTTGGGCTTTTTTTCTTGGTTCATCTTCATCTAGCTGTTCCGGGCTGCCTTTAGGCCGAAACCAAAACAATGAAAAACCTAATTGAGCCTTCCTACCAGTTCAACAGATTTTTAGGTCATGCCTTCAAAGTCATTAAAAAGGGATTTGGGATCACCTCTGTTGTTGGTTCAGAGGACAAGACTGAGAGAACAGCAGATTTCTTACAGTAAGCCCAAGGTCAGACTGCAAGGCCCTTGCTCAAATGGAGTTTAAGTGCCCCAGTGCCAGGACTTTGGTTTCCGTGCTCTTTTTTTTTTTTTTTCCTCTCCAGGTTAAAAGGAGCTGCGAGAAACTTAGGAGAAGTCATTGAAAAGGAAATGACTCATCCAATAAGGCAGTAAGGGACTTAATTAGATCCCAAAATGAGTAAATCTTGTTGGTCCACGGCGGTATGGAGCAGGTGCCAAGCATGACAAGCATCTTTGTGAGGATGGAAAGCCCTGTCTGTTAGCACAGAACAAGGTGGGTTGGGGGTTGTGTGCCAAATATCTGTCGATAACTCTATACAGGGAATACATAAGGGGAGGCAGAGACACGCCATCAATAAGCTCCACAGCTCACTGTGTCTGCCATGATCCCTAGAGCAGAAACTTATTGTGAAAGTCCCAGCATGCAGTGTACTATGGGATCCTGCTCCAGGGCTAGTCATTCATTATCTTTCTCTGTGGCAACCAGGTGAAAAAGAAATGAAAATTTTTAAACAATGACAAGTGGAAAATTCAGAAAACTGGAATGCCTGACAAATATCAGTTCAAAGACATTTAATGAACTGTGATTAAATATTTCATGTTTCAATTAGGGCCTAACTGAAATGGAGTTCAGGTCCACACAAAACCTACCAGTGACTTCAGTTCTGGCCCCTACCTTAATGTTCAGGTTTTATCTAGAACCTCTGTTGTGTAGGAAAGCTTCACAGTGGGGTCTAGTCTGGAAGTTTGCTAACTTTGTTTTGTGCATTGGTGCTAAAGGAGGCTGAAGAAGGATGGTTAAGTGGTGCCCTTCAGGTTCTCCCTCTTGGTGTGAAGATGAGGGCTCCCAGGGTTTTCTCACACCAGGTCCTTCCTGACCCCTGAAGCAAGTCATGCATGGATATGGTAGAAACAGCAGGTTAATGTCCTAATAAAAAATACAGCAATCAGATGCAGGGCAGCTCAGTGGGGAGCCTGAACAATCATTTCTGCAGGAGGAGAAAGATACAGTTCTGTAAACATAAACACAATTACGGTCCACTTAACTCTTGCTATTATGAGAGGAGTGAATAGCTCCCCGTTTCATACAGCTTGGTTAGCTGCATGTTTAAAGCAGGGACCACTTGAGGCCCCATGGACTCAGATGCTTTTGCTTTGTTCCTCCTCCTGCCACGGTGCTAAGGTGTATTCAATGACTGCTTTATTTCCACTACAGGGTTGATCAGCCTTTCACTTCCTTAATCAGCTGCCACCAGTTAAAATGAAATATTTGCACATATCATGCCTTTTAAAATTTAGTCCTGTTCGGTTTGCTATCTCTTCTTTTCCAAAAATCTGTACTTTCAAAAATTACATATTTGAAAGTAGAAGATATAAAGTGATTGTAAAAGGAAAGTGATTTAAAGATTTCAGTATAATTTAATGTAATTCCAAACAATATTCTGTATCATTTTACCTATAATAGCTTCTCTTTCATGATGGAAAGTTTTCTGTAACTCTATCCTACTCTCTGGCAATTATTCATATCTTAGTTGAAAGGCTTTACATTCCTATAACTGTAATCTTTTATATTAATGATTTGCACATCAGCTACCCAGTAATATTTTATAGAGATATCTTTCTCATTCTGCAAAATCCCTTCCTGCCTTTTATAACTATTCAGAAACCAAAGAGTGTAAAATGTGCCATTTGGAAAGGAACCTGTTGATACTCCTTGCTCACTGGAAATTGTCATCTGGAAGTTTCCCAAAACATAACACCGCACTAGCTTCAACCACAAAATACTGAAATCAGGATACAGCTGATTTCTCTGTGGAGTCAAAGATTGCAAAAGTAAACTCTTGGGTAGTTAGTTTTTCACAAATGTTTTGAAACTAGTTGGAAGCCATTTGGGGCACCTACACTAATAAGGACAAAAGGCAAAAAAAGGCCACTTTTCCTGCTTTGGTTGTTGTCACTAATAAGAAATTCTTCCTCTTTCAAAAGCACTTTGCACTGATTGAGAAAACAGGGTTAAAAAGAACAAGTAGCTGAGCTTCTAATGAGCCACTGGGTCTACATAACCACAAAAACTGTCAGGCAGAGTGCACATTGTGTGGTTTTTGGTGATCATCTTATCAGTGTTGGAGAGGACAACAGTGTACACTGTTTAGAGATGTTCCATCCACGGTGGTTTCAAAGCATTTGTTAGAGAAGCCATTTATTTCTCTTGCCTAATTAATCTAATTATGGAGACCACCTTGGAATTGATCTCATGAAATTATTTTCATTTGGGGAGACTGAGTACCTGGGGTGGAGGTGAAGCTTCATACAACTTGAAGTTTTGTGTCCTTTATGGGACCATATTGGTAATCCCTGTCTAGAAATGCTTGGAGAATACCACCAGTGAGAACAGTTCCTCTAATCATAGAATCATAGAAAGATTTAGGTTGGAAGGGACCTTAAAGACCGCCTAGTTCCAACCCCCACCACACCTCCCACCAGACCAGGTTGCTCAAAGTGCCATCCAACCTGGCCTTAAACACCTCCAAGGATGGAGCTTCCACAACTTCTCTGGGCAACCTGTTCCAGTGCCTCACCACCCCCATAGTGAAAAATTTCTTCCTAATATCTAATCTAAATTTCCCCTCTTCCATGGAGAGCCATTCCCCATGATACATCAAAGTTATTAATTCTATGAGTCTGTGTCATAGAAGTTCATCTTGCAACAGGTTAATCAAACTGGATGAAAAGTTTTATGAGGCCTTGTACAGACAGGTGAGAATCACCTCACAATCGCAGGCCTTAGTTCTCATGGGGGACTTCAACTACCCTGATATCTGCTGGGAAGGCTACACAGCCATAGCATGTACAGGCATGTACAGTCCAGTAGGTTCCTCCAGTGCATTGATGATAACTTTTTGACTCAGGTGGTGGAAGAGCCCACAAGGAGAGGTGTACTACTGGACCTAGTACTGACAAACAAAGAGGGACTGGTGGAGGATGTTAAGGTTGGGGGCAGACTTGGCTGCAGTGATCACGAGAAGATAGAGTTCAGCATTAAGTGTAGTATGCACAAAATGACAAGTAGGGTTGAAACCTTAAACTTCAGGAGGGCTAACTTTGAGCTCTTCAAGAAATTGCTGGGAGAAATCAAATGGGAGAGGGCTCTAGAGGGTAGGGGGGCTCAAGAGAGCTGGCTGATATTCAAGCACCACCTCCTTCAAGCTCAGGATCGGTGCATCCTGAAGAGCATGAAATCGGGCAAGGGAAGACGGAGACCTGCATGGCTGAGCAGGGATCTTCTGAAAAAGCTCAGGTGGAAGAAGGGAGTCTACAAGATGTGGAAAAGGGGGATGACGGCTTGGGATGAGTATAAGAAGGCTGTCAGGGTATGCAGGGATGGAACGAGGAAAGCCAAGGCAGCCTTGGAATTAAACTTGGCGAGGGATGTCAAGGCCAATAGGAAGGGTTTCTTTAAGTATATAGGAGACAAAAGGAAAACCAGGGAAAATGTGAGCCTACTGTTGAACGAGACGGGTGCTGTGGTGACAGATGATGCAGAGAAGGCAGAGTTGCTGAATGCCTTCTTTGCTTCTGTCTTCACTGCTCAGGCCAGCCCTCGGGAGTCCCAGACTTTGCAGGTAACAGAGAAAGTCTGAAGTATGCAAGACTTTCCCCTGGTTAAAGAAGAAATTAAGGATCAATTAAGTAAACTAGATATTCACAAGTCCACGGGGCCTGATGGGATGCACCCGTGAGTGCTGAGGGAGCTGTCAGAAATCATTGCTGGGCCGCTCTCCATCATCTTTGAAAGGTCCTGGAGAACAGGTGAGGTGCCTGAGGACTGGAGGAAAGCCAATGTCACTCCAGTCTTCAAAAAGGGCAAGAAGGATGACCCGGGAAACTACAGGCCAGTCAGCCTCACCTCCATCCCTGGAAAGATGATGGAACAGCTCGTTCTGGGGGTCATCTTCAAGCATCTGGAGGAAAAGAAGGTTCTCAGAAGTAGTCAACATGGATTCACCAAGGGAAGTCATGTCTGACTAATCTAATAGCCTTCTACGATGGCGTGACTGGATGGGTGGACGAGGGGAGGGCTACCTTGACTTCAGCAAGGCTTTCGACACTGTCTCCCACATCGTCCTCACATGCAAGCTTAGGACGTGTGGGTTAGATGAATGGACAGTGGGGTGGATTGAACAGTGGTTGACAGATAGAGGTCAGAGGGTTGTGGTTGGTGGTGCAGAGTCCAGTTGGAGGCCAGTGACAAGTGGTGTCCCTCAGGGGTCAGTACTGGGTCCAGTCCTGTTCAATATATTCATCAATGACCTGGATGAAGGGATAGAGTGTACCGTCAGCAAGTTTGCTGATGATACAAAACTGGGAGGGGTGGCTGACACGCCGGAAGGCTGTGCCGCCATACAGCGTGACCTGGACAGGCTGGAGAGTTGGGCAGAGAAAAACCTGATGAGGTTCAACAAAGGCAAGTGTAGGGTACTGCATCTGGGGAGGAATAACCCCATGCATCAGTACAGGTTGGGGGCTGACCTCCTGGAGAGCAGCTGTGTGGAAAGGGACCTGGGAGTCCTGGTGGACAACAGGATAACCATGAGGCAGCAATGTGTCCTGGTGGCCAAGAAGGCCAATGGCATCCTGGAGTGCATCAAGAAGAGTGTGGCCAGCAGGTCGAGGGAGGTCATCCTCCCCCTCTACTCTGCCCTGGTGAGGCCACATCTGGAGTACTGTGTCCAGTTCTGTGCTCCCCGGGTCAAGAAGAACAGGGAACTACTGGATCTGGCTACCAAGATGATGAGGGGATTGGAGCATCTTTCTGATGAAGAAAAGCTGAGGCACTTAGCTCTTTTAGTCTAGAGAAAAGAAGACTGAAGGGGCATCTTATCAATGCTTATATATACTTAAAGGGAGGATGCCAGGTAGATGAGAAGAGTCTTTTTTCAGTGGTGCCCAGTGATAGAACAAGAGGTAATGGGCACAAAATTGAGCATAGGAAGTTCCATCTTAACATGAGGAGGAACAACTTTACTCTGAGGGTGGCAGAGCAGTGGCACAGCTGCCCAGAGAGGTTGTGGAGTCTCCCACACTGGAGACATTCAAAACCCGCCTGGACGCCGTCCTGTGTAGCTGCTGTAGGTGTCCCTGCTGTGGCAGGGGGGTTGGACTAGATGACCTCCAGAGGTCCCTTCCAACCCTGATCATTCTGTGATTCTGTGAAAAAAGGAATTCTAACTCTTTAAGAGATTGTTGTTAAGTAATAACATCATAGTGTAACCAATTATGATCACTTGTATTGAAAATACAGTAACATCCTTCCTGTAAATGGCAGCTCATTTTTTCAGTCCTTCATACTCAGTGGAAGACAAATTCATGCCACAATTGTAGGAATTCTATCAAACAATAATTCAAGTTGGCTTTATCTTTCAGGACAAAAAGGGATCTCAAATATACAACTGCAAATTAGAGTCCGATCAATTTACCAAGGAAAGAGAACAGGACAATATGCTGCTTCTAGAGGAGTCCTAACTTAATTTTTCCCCATTCATATTTGTATTCTTGGAAAAGTGATTCAAATTCTGAAATAATCAATGAAAGATTCAGAGTAAATTCCAGTTATTGATATTCCTGGTAGCTCTTACCATGCTTCTAATCTCACAGGCTGAGTTTTTTTTCTCTTCCAGTACCACAGCTGCATGTGGCATAACTGGAATTTATGATTTAATCATGCACTGTACGTGTCCAAGGAGCTAAACTTATGCTTATACAGTATCAGCTACGTGTTCACAGATTCCAGGACAAAAACATCCAAAGGAACCACTGCACTTAGATAGTCTGACCTGTTGCATACTACACACCTGGGGACCTCCCTGATTTTGTCTTTGTTAGAACAAGAGGTTATAGTTTCCACCTCACTGTGATTTTGCTATAAGTGCTGTAGAATCCTCTGTAATTGCTATTCCAATCTTTCTGCACTAAAGTCATGGGTTGCAGTCTAGCTTTGTTGTCCAACTACAGATGCTTGTCTGTAACTTTTGTCCACATGATTGAAGAGCTCATTATCCACGGATATGTTCAACTCCTGCCCATCTCTACCGGTGCAAAAGATTGGTACTGAGCTGGAGAAAAATAATATTTTAATAATATTAGGCACCTAGTATTTATTCCAATATTGTAAGTAAAATATTATGACTCCCCAAAGCAACCTCAACTATGAATTTTACTGGGTGTTTGCAAACTTCTTAATTCATAATTTTTAAGGCTAGAAAAGACAGCTATGATTACCTAATTTGCCTGTTTCCCTAAATAGTGTGAATTGCAATTAAGTGATTTGTACACATGTGCGTTTGTGTACCCGCGTTTCTGTTGAAGATATCCATTGTTGAGTGAAGAAAGCACAGAAGAGAGCCATCTGGATCCTGGGAAAACAGAGAAGTAAAGCAGAACTGCCATGTCCTGTAGCATGAGGGCCTGGAAGCGGTTATGTGAGAGGGTAAAAAAAAAAAAGGAAGTTCTTTAAAATGCTCCAAATATATCACTTTCAAGACTGAAGTTGTTATCAGGAACAGAAGTCATGTTATTCCTCATAGAAGCTCTGTTTAAGTTTTACAACACCTCACATTCTAATGGAAAATAAAAAGATAATGCTCATGTGTTTATCTGGACTGTGCTTCTCCAAAATTTTGGCACCTTGGTTCTAAGCAGCCTTCTTCTGTCAATGGACCACCCTAGTGCTTCTGAAGGACAAGAGGTAGAAGGCAATGCAAGCAGTAAGCGGACAAGCATCCTCCTCCTTCTGCTTCTGCTTTTGTGTAAGTCAGTCTTCTATTACAGTTTGAAACAGGAAAGGATGGTAGAACTGGAAAAACTGACACCCATTTATTGCCATTAGGAAGATGAGAAACATGTGCCTGTCCTTGAGAGTCGGTTACCCCCTGGCAGCCAGGCCTGTGCCTCAGTTGCCAGGTTGTGCTTCCTAAACAGAGTAAATACGAAATGAACCACAACCTTATTTTATGTCAGAATAGCAAAAAACATTGAGGCCTCGTATTGCCCAGTTGCACATCAAAACTCATATGTAATCTTTCCAATGCGTATTAAAATTTTAAAGGGGAATAAAGATTTTTTGCATGCAGGAAAAAAAAGAGAATCTCTGAAGGCTCAGGCTGGAAAGTCTTTAGCTTTGATCCTGTGCCAGCTAGAAAATAGAGGATGTTATATTCATTTATGGTGAGCTTATCATTTTAAACTACAGTTACAACAATATCAAATTAAAAGTTCATACAATACTAACTCTTGCTTTCAGGTCTTGACTGCATCTCATAAAGCTCAAAAGCATGTAACCCAAAAATATAATCTTCAGGAATATGGGTTTTCAAAATTTGTAAAAGGCTATAAAAGTGTTAATTCAAATTCCCCATAAATCATGTGTAGCTTGGGATGAATCTTTGATGCCTGATGTTGGATGTTCATCTCTGTCCCTTGTGAGCTTGGGGTACATATTCCATTCTGGTTTTCACTCCAGCAAAAGCATTTGCTCAGTGGTCTGCAGCATACAAAACTATTCTATAGATTTGGGTTAAAATACCACTGAAACATCATGTCTAGACCTCTTTTTGCTATTAGTTGTACAAATGCTATATGTATATTATACCTTAGAAAAGAAATGTGTGGATATTTGTGCTGACTTAGTCCTTAGGTGCTCCAATCATAGCAGAGTGCTGTCAGGAAGGGCGCTGTACAACCACCGACCACAATGGTCAAACCATCAAGAGATCCCAAATTAAATGTAAGTCAAGACACAAGAAGTGGTGGTAACGCAGAGGCAGGAGGAGCATTACAGAAATTTGTTTCTGCCCCTGGAGCCACAGGTGAATCTTGGACTTTGCATTTTGGGTGTACTATTAGGATACCACATGGTCATGGGCTTTCTCCAGAAAGCCTGTTATCCCTTTTCTGGCATCAGACAGATGTATTTATTGAATAAGCATAGGTTCCAGAATTTCAAAGATGTACGGAAATTAAACAAAACCACCACCAACAGGAAAAAAAACCCAGTAAATGCTTATTCCAAACTTCTCACCGTTGAGAACGGTGTGGGAGGGATTGTGTGTTGAAGGCAAGTGGTCTTAAGAGATTTTTGGAACATTTCTCTGAGAAATACACAGTGTTACTGCGTCTCAAGGATTTCTGCTGTATTGCTGTCTAAGGTGTTTGTGGCGAGACATATTCTGTGTGCCTGGTTCCTCTCTCAGGCAGAGCATGAGCCACTCCGCTGGTGGCTGTGGTGTTGCACCAGTTATTGTTTGTGTAAATAAGATGAGAATCTACCTCCCCTGAATAAGTTTAAGGTGATGAACCAGTGAAATACAAATTAGAAACACTTTTGTAGCGGCATTTTTATTTTCCTTATCCAACCAACTATTGTAAACCTGGGTGGAACTCTCTTCATTAACTGCCTTTCATTGCTGACCAAACTTACCTCCAGCTGGGAGTGCTGCAGGGGCCAACAAATCTTTACACATCTCATTAGGGGAAGTCTGACAGAGCACACACCATGGTCATGGTGTTGAGCAGGAAACTGAATAAGCAAGGAGTATCTGGGATCAGTTAAAAGATCTTTCAAACTATCAGATTATGCCACAGCTTTTACTGAGGTAAGACGCATGAGTATATTCCCAGGAGGTGCTGCTGGGGACTCTAAGCTAGACATGGAAGGGAAGATCTCTGGAGATCCTGTGGAAGAACTGGGGCTCCTCTGAAACACTCAGTGACGCTGCGATCAGAAGGCCATTCCAACTGCATCAAACAGCTATGGACAGGGAGGAAAAGTGGGACAGCATCAGTCATAAGGCTGTTGTGACTGATGGGTTTGTGAAATACTTGCTAGTGTAGCACAGAGGTGCTTTGCTTTTGACATGAAAAGGAACCTTTCAAAGGGATGAATGGCAAACCTGCTTATCTCCAAACTCATAACTATTAACATAAATCTGGAGCGAGGCAGTTGAGGCGCTGGTTGTTATCATGCATGTTCCTCTCTTGCAGCATACATTGTCTCAAAGACCTTTCTGAAACTCATGTACTGTGATGAGGGAAGTGTTAAACACTTCTATAAACCATTTACAAGTGTCAAAAACTCCTTTCATTGTCCTCTGTACACTGTTGTGTAGAAGGTCTTCAAAGATGCCCTCTTTTGATGAGTAAGGAGTTAATTTATTTGTTTCTATTTTACCAGATGGAGGGAGTATCTGGAATTCTGTATCCTGAATCTGGCAGCAGAACGGATTGCAAGTTTTCCAGTAGATCTGTTTACCTGAAAGCATGGTCTTATAATACACACTATTTGTGAGTAATGATTAAAAGGGGCTTCATTTAGATGACCATATTTGTGAAAGCAATATAGGAGTTGTGAATAAAGCAGGATGTTTGCCCAGAAAGTCAGACAAATGTGCTGCATTCATCATTTGATAATTGCTCACTTGAAATTTTCATTACATAGACATGAAAGTATATAATTTATAAAGAGAGTAAGAGTAAACAGAGTAATCCTGAAATAAAATCATTTATTTGAAGGATGCCTTGAGCAAAAAAAGCATCATGTTTATCAGGTAACACACTGATAAGGAAGGATATGAGCCGTTTAGCCCATACATGCAACCTTATATGGAGAATGTCTTTTATAACAGGTTGTCTTCAGATACTGTCTCAGAAGTTAAAATAAAGAAGGGAAAGTGGATATTTTTAAAATTGTTTCTTTCTTTCTATATGGAAAATTGTTAGAAATATGTTCTGCAAGAAAGAGTCCAGTTAGTATTGTACTAGCATATAAGTACTCTGAATAAGTAAATACAAATTGATCTTCCTCCATTAGCTGTTGGTACAGCAACTTTGAAATAATCCGATATATCTTCTAAGCTGTGGGTACAATTCTGGTTGGTTAGAGGGAGTTTGCTCCTTTGTCTTTTCAGTCTGCTGTCTCCCATGACTTTGCAAATTTTACCTGCTGTTCTCAGGAGCAAAAATACATAATGAAGCCTAATATCTTGCAGCAAGTTATTAGAAGATTTGAATTCTGAAAGCTGATATATCAACATCAGGTGAGAAAGTGAACAGAGAGTGTCCAGATTAAGTAAAAATAATTTAAGAAAAAAAAAAGGTCTTAAAAATTAACCAGGTGATTATGTGGCAATGAGATAATGCAATCAATCTCCAGTAAAACCTCTGCAGTGTGCTGACATAGGTTCTGTAGCCTCAGGTCAGCCTTGGTTTGTTCAGTTGCAGATCCATCTGGCTAGCAAGTTTGCTAGCTCGCATCATAAATCATTAAAAAGGTATTCTGTTATTCCAGGCACTGATGCTCCAGTTTGTTGATGCTTTTCTCATTCAGGGGCACAGCACAGCTAAACAGGTCATTGTTTGACTTATGCAGCACTTCTAAGAGAGGTTGGTAAAATGTTCAGAATCACTAATGCCCATTATGTGTCCACTGGCAATGACCTTTCTGTGAGATACCCAGAAAAGCACAGCTTGAGCTGAGATTTACCATCAGGAGAAGCTGGAAGCTCTGTTGTTGCTAGTCAGATGTTATGGATGAAGGTAATGTTAGCTGTTAGTCAAGCAAGCAATGCTCAGGAAGACCATATCTCTGACGTTTTATCTTTCCCACTCATTCTTGTTACGCATTGCAGATGTGTGTGCTGGAATTTCCTGGGCGCATACAGTATTCTTGCAGCCCTTCTCTGGGAATTACATATTATGGTCTCCATTGTAATGGTCCCTGTACTCCCTACCACCAATGATGGTCCAAAACTGCCCCTCACAGAAATTCCCATACATGTATGAAGGAATACAGGCCGAGCAAGGGAAAAGGGAACAATGATACTGTCTGTAACAGCATCATGAAAAGCAGTTGTGAATGTATCAGATCTCTGACCAGTGTTCATTACCAGAGAACCATGCTACCAAGTTCTCATGCTGTGCTGCAGGTTCATCAAGACAGCTATGGTCCTGGGGTGGAAGATGAGGGAAGTGAGCACACATGTTGTCACGAACATTGAACTTCACAATGCTCCCACCTAATTTGCTAGACCTTTACTTCCAATTGTTGATGTTAATTGATACTGTTTCTACAGACGATTCAATGCGATGTTGTTCAGTGCTGGCAGCTCGCTGTGTTGGGGACACGGAGGAATGAGATGGAAATGTCAGGGATTTACATGTGTCAGAGAATAAGAAGTGTCTCATGTCCTAAAAACAGGTCCAGCCAAATAAAGACCTCTACCTTCGTTGGCCCGCCTAATAAAAAAGGGTGCCATGCTGAGTTGTTTCATATGGCTGAGCTGTAGAAGGCAGCAGAAAAATGTTGCACGTACCTCAGTAATGGGTAGTTTCCTACCCATGGGGAATGGAGGGACTTCCAGCCATGATGCATTTGGAGAAGCCAGTGAGTGACTAATGGATGAGTAACTGTGCATGCTGACTTAATTGCAGTGCCTGGATTTGTACATGTTGAGTCTTCGTGGAGACCTTAAATATGTATCTTCAGCTTTCAACCTACTTCTGAGCCTCCCATTTGACTGTTCAGATCCTCCCCCCACCTCTAGTCCTCTGAAGTGCACATGCAAACAGCACGCTTCCCCAGCAAATACCATGGGCCACGAGAGAGTCAAGTTTTGCTAAATCTGTAAAATCTCCCTCTATAAAATCCACTGTAAGTGACTTTGTCAAGCTGCCTTCTCCTTCTGCCTTTGTTCCAAACACACCGCACCACCCACAGCGCAGCTTCATTTTGCATAGTGTCTCCGGGGCAAGCTGCATCCCTAAGTTGCT
This sequence comes from Pluvialis apricaria, assembly GCA_017639485.1. Taxonomy (NCBI): domain Eukaryota; kingdom Metazoa; phylum Chordata; class Aves; order Charadriiformes; family Charadriidae; genus Pluvialis; species Pluvialis apricaria. Next base: position 164,966,987 of record CM030008.1, on the reverse strand, counting down.
GCCCAGAGATAAAGAATGAGCAGTGCCACAAAGACAGCAATTATCATACCAGGCATGTACAGGGAGCTGGGGCTGTAGAGGAAATCTGAAAATAAATGGGAAAAGTAAATGGGTGACTGCACAAATGCATACCTGCTTCATGTGTGGGACATCAGCCGGAGCTGAAATACCCCAACTTGGAGATGTACTGCTGTCTGCTCGAGCACTTCAGAAGGACAGTTTTCTCTTGGTTCATATTTTTTAACTGTAAATCACAGTATATAAAGCTGACGCTGCCATTAAATCAAGAGTCGAGTAATCTGGCTATTCACTTGGAAGGAAACTTCCTTGTTAATTAACATAAATAAAGCCTTCGGGGCTCGTAGGTGTCAGAGCCAAGGCACAAGGGAGAAAGTGATAAAGGCAGGCAACTCTGGATGGCAAAATGGGAGGATCATTAAAAGGGTTGGAAATGGACTTGTCACATTTAGTTTTGCTGGTAATTTGATTATTAAAAGACTTAAAATTTGATGATCTTAAGAGAATGAATGGCTTGTTTTACAGGGCTGGAAGGGAAATGCAAAGTGGAGTGAAAGGAGCTGCAGACTCCAGTGTATCATATTCGTCTCTTTTTCAGAAAACTGGAGGAAAAGCTCTCCTACTGGTGATTACAGGAACGCTCACTAGGCTTCATCTTTGGAAGAAGAAAATATTCTTACCAATGGCTCAGCTTTTTTTGTTCTTCCTCCATCGCACTACCTCTGTTTCGTAAAAATAACACCTGGAGTTAGTTCAAGCACTGGTGAAATGCCCTGTCCAGGAATATGATCAGTGATGCTTTCTTGGGGAAAAAAAGTTACAGAGCAGGTTGTAGAGACTGACTCCTCAGTGGTCAAGGGCAGTGTGGCAGTGCAGGCTGTAGGTGCAGCTGAAGCAATGAGAAGAAAAGTGGTTTTTTCCCCCTTTGGTTCCTCACTCAGCCCCATTGTCCTCTCCTCTCCACTTGTAAAGTGATGGAGGTGTACACAATCAAGATCTGGGTGAGATACATAGACTGTAGATAGGGAAGCCCTGTTCGGATGATACCAGCCCGCAACAGCATCTCTGATCAGGAAGGGCATTTGTGAATTCCTCCTGAAGCTGCAGCATTTCAATGACAGGGGCAGCAGCTCTTCTGAGGACTTTTGCTCCTGTATAACCCTCCCAATGTGAATACCTGAGACGTTTTTTTTTGTGGGATTCTTGAGAAACCATGGATAGAGCAAGCTGTGACCTTCAAAAAGCGTATGAGGAATTCAGCCCAAATTGGCATCCTTGTGCTTTTAAATATTGCCTGAAGATTTGTGAGCCCTAGCTGAAAGAGAAGGCAGCATTTCCTTCTCCTTGAAAGAGTAAAACATCACCCATGGGCTCTGGATCTACTCAAGAAGCAAACCAGACAGAGGAGTTAATGCAGCTAAGTGTGACCAGCCTTAGTAGCTTGAAAGAAAATCTATGAAGAAGGGCTCCAGCTCACAGGTGTCTGACAGTTTCCGGGCTGTGTCTCATCTGGCTTTGGAAGTAACCCAATTCAAAGACAAAACTGGCACAATGTGCTTGGGAAGTTACCCAGAACCGAACAGCCTGGTGCAAGCAGTACTAGCATCAAGGCATGGCAGTCAGATATCAGGCTAAGTTGAGACACAAGTGCATGAGTAAGGATCAGGAAAAAGTTTGCATGGCTCCTCTTTTACTTTTTTCCCTTCACTCCTTTGTTTTCATCAAAAGAACTCATAGGAATCATTTTTAAAAAAAAGTAAAAATCTCTTGACCCAAAATCCCGAAGTGGATTGATTTTTTTCTTGCCTTGAGAGAGTTTGCTGGTGCTAGCAAATGACTTGTTAAACCAAAGACTTCCCTCTGAAGCATATCTGTGCACGTGAGAGGAATAAAGGGGAATTTTCCTAGAAAAAGTCATTTGACTTTTTCACTTGAAGTGTTTTAAATTTCCTTTCTTTCATTTTTTTTTCTTGATGTACTTCAAAATGTTCGAAGGGATTGCTGTACAGCAACCGCTGTGGGAGAAATTAGTCTTTTTTCGGTCATCAGTTATATATTTAATATTTTAACAGTGAAAAGAACCTATATTTTAGAGAGAAACTAACCCCCCTTTTTTTTTTGTTAAGTTTTTTGTTAAGCCTCTGAAGATGGACAGAAGATTAAAAACTTGGAACCAAAAAGCTTACCTATGAAACAAGGGAAAGTTTTGCAGTTTATTTTAGGGTTGAAATGTCTCTATTTTCTTCCCCAATATATGTATTACTGGAAATGGTGTGCTTTTGCTTGAGACAACTTGGTTAATTCACAGCGACAGCATTCCAGAGCTTTAAGTTCAGCTGGTTCCTTGACAGACTCTGGATGACCTCTCCTTTCATAAACCTGAAGCTACTTGGAGTGAAGGTCTGTCAAACTGTCCTTCTTCATTCAGAAACAGGCGTTCAGAAGGGTCTATCATTACTCTCCACTGTGTAAGAACTGACACCTTCATTACAAGGTGGCTGTAACCACTAGGTAACCTTGTCAGAAAAGTCAATTAATAAATCCTCTGATAATGGTGACAAACTGTAACGTTCCACATTGCTGAATGCTCCAGATTACTGAATGGGGAAAGATCTGAAAACTGTTTTCAGTTTAAGCTTTCAATCTGCCAGGGAAGCCTTTTCCAGGACAAGAGAGTTTTTTACAGTCCTGAAACTATAAGCAGCAAAAAAACAGGAGTGTAGTATAAACAAAACATAAGGGGAACATATTTTATAGACTGAAGGGGTTATTTAATTGCTACTTGGAAGCAGGTGGGGTAGTTATCTTGTTTGGGGCATGACATGCTCCAAGTTTCTCAGCTTAGGAAGTTCCTGGAGTGCTCCCAGAAGAAGAGGAAGACACTTGGTGTTAAGGTCCTCCCTAGACACTGGGTCAGGAAACAAGAGACATCATCCTTTCAACATCTGTCTGGAGAGGCACTGGTCTGATTTAGGTATTCTCGGTCCCACTTAAGCCCTTATGCTTGGTGTTTTCTACCATCTTAATGCATCTGAAAGCCTGGATACAGCCCATGGGAAGCATTAAGTCCAAGGCCATAGATGGCGCTTGGGCACATAAATCAAGACTGGCAGACGCCAGCCCTTGGGCAACTGTGTGTGGGGAAAGTAACTGAAGCTTCAATCCACCAAATGCGATAACCCATATGGAACAGAGCACGTAAGAACTGCTCTTCTAACTTGAGCTGTCTTGATGGGAGACTATCACAGAAGGAATTTCACTGTGGACCCCAAAATCCATGGCAGTGACATGAAAAAATAAGTCAATCATTGAACTGCAGGTTTCCATACAGGCTCCAGGGATATGTGCATCATCATAAATGCATGGACCTCTTCTCACTTCAAGGACTATGGTGCTTCCAATGGCAAAAATGGAAAATTCGGTCAGGCTAGCATGAAACAGCATCAGTAATTGCAGCACTTTGCTGCAGTTGTATCAATGCAACCTCCTTAGCCTGAAGGATGTCTTATTTCTAAACACAGAGACAGAGATGGCTGTGCCCCAAGTAGGTGAGGATAGGACGGGGACGGGTCTAGGTAGCTCACTGGTGTTGAACATCAGAAGCTTCCGTGTACACAAGAAATTATTACAGTATGAAGTCTGCTAATTCAGGGGGAGAAGGTAAAGTATTTCCATAGCAACAAAATCAAAGAAACAATTCCTAATGGATCCTTTGACACCATAAGATTTGATTTGTTCTAGCCACTCTGTATGAGCTAAATTGGTATTACTTGAAGGTCTCCAACAGCCATTTCACTGAGTTGCCTCTGTGCAATGAAGGGGCAGTGACGTGAACAACTTTTTCACTCTGGAGGTAGATGCAGGAGAGAGAGGGGTAGACTCTCATTTGGAGTGGGAGTTTGGTTCAGAGTCATCTTTAAAATGAAGAAAGACTTTTAAAAGTCTTTTAGTCACAGAAGGCGGAGTAGGGAAAGCAAATAAATATTGATGAAGAAGGAATCTGAGCATATAACACCACATTCATTAGCTCGCTCTCTCCTGAGCTCCTGTGATGTTTTATGCATTTTAAATCAACCAGTTTAGCAGAGGCCAGGTTAATTCCTACCACCTGGAAATGTATATATATATATACACACATTTTGAAGGTGTTTGTGGAAGCAGGAGGTACTCATCAAATGTATGATTTGCTCTGCAAATTTTCATTTTAAATTGAAGAATGTCTCATAAATAATGATTTGAAGCCTCAAGAACGTGAGGCCAACAGTAATGTAAAAAACCCTGAGGCAAATAAACATACTCACATGCAGAGAGAGACAACCACAACCAGGTCTATAGAATCCATTAAGGTAATTTTATGGCAACCTTGTCATACCATTTGTGCCCTAGACTGCAGAGAAATGAATCCATTCAAAGTTTCCTGTTAAGTGCCTGGAGAATTTTTACGGCAAATTTCTGTCAAAAAAAATTCTAGTATTTTTTTCACAGATATGCTTCCTTGCTCTTGTCCCAGCTTTGACACTGACTCCTTCTGTTGCCTGAGGCAAATTCCGTACATTGATTAAAACTCTGAGCTTTTCTAGAGTTGGTTTGCTGCCTTTGTGAAGAAATTAATGAATGGTAAGGTACTGTTCATCACATGTGAGGTCAAAAATGTTTCTGCTGGTTGGATTTGAGACATAACATTGAGATGGGACTTTGGTCTTTGATCTCCTCCTCACATAGCAGCCGTTGCATAAGCAAATATTTTATCCAGGCGAAAATGTAACAAAAATTTAGGGAGGCAGGTTAGGATGGCTAAAATTCTGAATAATTCTGTTTCCTTGTGGTTGACAGGATCTTCCCAGTCCAGATATACGTATTGGGAATTCAATCTATTTTACCGTAATGTTCAAGGAGAGCCTCATTTTCTGTTTCTACAAAATGTCCATTGTAGAGGATGGATGGTTGAATTGTCATTTCTTGGCACCATTTTGAGTGAGGAGCAGCAGAAATAGATGCTGATGTTGTACAATGAGAGGAGGCGGGGGGTTATTCATATCTTCCTGGGGAACTCCTTCATTTCATCCAACTCGAATACTGTGTCAGTCTCAGAGATGAATCAGACTTTAAAAAAAGCTAAAAAAAAAAAAAAAAAGAAACATAACAAATACTTAGGTATGCACAACTGATAGTACACATTTACAGTTTGTGATATCATCAAAATCTAAGGAAAAAATGGAGGATTTTCTGATCAGCTTTACAGTAAGAACTAATTGGGGCTCTAGATGCAAGCCCTGACAACCTTATAAGTCCTTGAACGCTTTACCAGTTTTACTGCTAGTGTTCCCATTGCCACATCAGTCCCCACATCGTTGAGACCAAACTGAAGTTAGTGCTGACAAAGCCCAATTCATTGCTTTCACCTTGAAATGAAAGTCAAGCTGGCAAATTGCTGAAACAAGCTGTTTGTCGCAGCTTTCGGACAGTGCCTGATTGCTTCCTGGCATGTCCGTGATGGTAGAGTCAGCGCGTTGGCCCGACCCTGAGTCCTCAGCACTGAGTCTTGGGGGAGAATTCGGCAGAATTAAACATGAAAGGGATACCACTACTTACATCCTGTGGTATCTGAGGATGCTGCTTGCCTTCATCTTCTATGAAGACAGGCTGAGAGAATGGGGGTTGTTCAGCCTGGAGAACAGAAGGCTCCGAGGAGACCTTATTGTGGTATTCAGTACCTAAAGAGGACTTACAGGAAAGATGGGGAGGTACTCTTTATTACAGGTGTATGAGGGGTAATGGTTTTAAACAGAAAGAGGGTAGATTTAGATAAGATATTAGGAAGAAATTCTTTACTGTCAGGCTAGTGAGGCACCAGAACAAGTTGCCCAGAGAAGATGTGGATGCTCCACCGCTGGAGATGTTTGAGGCCAGGTTGGACGGGGCTTTGAGTAACCTGGTCTAGTGGGAGGTGTCCTGCCCACGGCAGGGGGGTTGGAACGAGATGGTCTTCAAGGTCCCTTCCAACTCTAACCATTCTATGATTCTATGATTTTTCAATCTCAGTGATCTGTTTCAAGCAATGGAACAATCCCTAAAATTAGAGGAGCCTTGTATGTAGTCAGGATTGCTACCTGTAGCAGTGTTATCATGGCTGGCACCTGGCATTGCTCCAAGCTCATGTAGTCTGAGAAAAGTCAGTCTACACGAACCTGTAATGCATGCTGGTCTTTCCTCTGATTCGTTTCCCTTTTGTTGGGCCTTAGAAAGTCCATGTGCTTTCCATTACAAGAAGTGTGGTGTTAGATACTGGACACAGGGGTATCCTTCATTGTACAATCACTTTAATTTCCCACTTATTATACATAAAAAGAAATTCCACCTTTGGCATGAATTTATTACATTTAGTCGCTACACCAAGTACCGTCTTGAGAAACAGAGATCCAGCACAATTAAAGGGACAACCAATTAAGGAGGAGATGCCAGCCCAAAACCTTCATGTGTTTAAGTCTCATTTTAATTCAGAAATGTTTCCTGACTTCTATGACTATATCTGTGTTATTTATAAGGTTTTGCTAAATACTGTTGATGAAAACTTTTCAATCTGTGCACTGTTTGCAAACTGTTCACTTCAAATCATCACCATTCATCGTATGTGTTAGCTCACGTGGCCTGTTTTTTTTTGCATCCTGCTTGGATGCCTGAGATACATTCATAGGAAAATAAGGAGCAGTACTTCGTCAGTACAATCTATTTAATATTCAGAAATGTTTTCCAGAATGGGAAACAGTTCTCCAATTCACAACTATGCAGAATGTGAAGAGTCCGACCTGTTGAATAGCAGACCTCTAAATTAGAATCTAAATTAGATTCGATTATTCTGAAATATATTCATGAATATTTTACTTAGTCAAACGTATGCAGTAAAATATTTAAAAAGGTAGGCCTGACCCACGCTAGAAATAACTTCAATGTTCAGTATGAATAATGACAGACACTTTATGCAATAGAATTTCTCTCTGCATTCATATTATGCCCGTGTACAATACTAGGATTTTTCATTACTGATATACGTGACACCACGGAAATATATAAACTTTACAAGTGAATGTGCATGAAGACCCAAGGTTCAAAAGCACTAAAACATGTGGGCATCGTTACTCAGATGACTTAAGTTAGGTCTAACATAACGTAAAAATTAGCCTGAAGAGCTCCAGCTTTTCCGCAAGAACTGTTTCCCAGAATGCCAGAATTAAAACCAGGTTCCTGACTTTCCAACACCATGCTCTTAATTTCTTTAAAGTGGTACCTTCTCAAAATTACTAATTTCCCAATTTAACTCAATCTAAAGTAAGTTTTTTTAATATTCCAGATTATATTTTTTTTTAACGCTTGCCATGATGTAATCTAGTTCTGTTAATTTTTGTCGATAAATGACATGAATGCTTTTGACATTGTAATATCATAGTGGCAATAATCTGGAGCGTCAAACATATGTTTGTTCAAAGAATTTTAAAATTATTCAATTATTAAAAGAATCTGATTTCTGCAGTACTTTTGCACTCTTCTGCCAAAACCAGTTTGTGTTGAATTTTTATCACAAAAAAAAAGGGAAAGGCTTTCAGAAGTGAAGTACGTTTTGACAGTTATTTTTAAAGAAGAAAGAAATAAGAGTGCCAGAAAATGAAAGTTGCGAAGTGCTGAGCTTTCAAAAATGATGTGGAGATCGTATAGAAGAGGATGAAATAGAGTAATGAAGACGGATAACTGAAGAGTGGAAGCTGGACAGAAAGTGTACCTCAGTATGGTAATCTGTTGAAATTCTCAAAAAGTGAATCAGAGCTCTATTTTAAGAAAATATGAATGATTTATACATATCTCACAATCTACTCTCCAGACTCATAAGCAAAAAAAACGTTTTTAACCTTTTGACATGATCAACTCCACATCACATCTCTGCTGTGAAACTTTAATGTTCTTTCAGGCTTATCTCCAGCTGCAAAATGATTATGGCAAGTACCTGAACCTCTTTAGCTAGTCTTACAACAGCTCTTTTTATTTGTTCCGCTTTGTGGTTTTTGCAAGTAAAGTACACTGTCAGCACCATTTAAGGGCACCATTTGAAGTTAGATGCCTCGCACTTTTTTCAGTGGCAATAACTATATATATTGTGGTAAATAGAAGATATAAAAGCAGAAGCGTAAGTGGGAAACCTTGATCTATGCATGCTTCAGAGAAGCATTTAGGCATTAACTCAGGGAGGAATAGTGTGGAAATCTTGCATATTCTTTCACTATTCATTTCCTCAGTACCTAAAAATATTCTTTTGCTTCACCATTAAGTGAAGCGTGATGAGGGCAAGGTGAGCCAGCGTGAAATCAGAGGATACTTTTCTTTTTCAGAACTAAAATATCCAAACAGATCAGTATATACTGACATATGTACATGAGGACCTGGTTTCAAGGGAGGCGTGTGCTGGTGGTTTCCTTGGAAGTGGAAGAGGATTTGTATAACTTTGGGGAAGGAGCAGGATTTTGGGAAAGAGCTTCTTTTAACCACAAGGAGCAGAGAATGGAGACTTCCATTGCTCTGAGCAAACCTCAGCATCCAGCAATAAACAAATGTTTGTTAGGTGCTTTTTGGTCTGACTACATTCTGCATGTTTCTGTCTTCTCTTTTACACATGTGCAAATGAAGACTATAATGGTTATAATTTTTTCTATTCCCTTTTTCAGTGAAACAAGTTAATCATAACTATTTTTAGAATTTATTTTTTCCCCTTCTCTGTTCCCTCTAAACTTTAGCTGACAGGCTTCCAAGCCTGCTTTCTCATGTGCTGTAAATAAAACAAAAGAATCAGAGTTGGAAGATTTCTCCTACACTTATATAAGATGCACAGAGAACAAATTCCAAAGGAGACAATCACAGATGTCCTCAGTATGGAAGACTACATTTGGCTTAAGTTCCAGGATTAATGACTGTGCAGTTAGTTATTGTTAAAATTGGATTTGCTGCCAAGTTTGTTAAAAAGTATCAGTAATTAAGCTTGAAAATATTTTCTTCCTATATAAGCTAATGCCGTCATATCTTTGAAGTCATCATGCATCATGATTTGATTGGTACTTGGTACAGCCCAGATTTTAGAGGCATCTTTGGCTATTCTTTTCAAATAATTGAAATGGCTTAGTGTTTTCATTTGATCAGTTAAATTTTTAGTTATTGAAAAAAAAATTAGATATTCTGATGCCAAGTAGAAGTAGCTTATGTATAACAGAAACTAATAATTCAGTGGAATGACTGTTCTTGATGATGAACAGTGCTTGGAGAGAAAAGCTAAGGACCACAACACAGTCAAAGCTGTTCTTTGGAGTACTAATGAGTCTCCTGCACCATAGCATAATGAAACAAATGGGACTTAAAGTTACTCAAAGAAACCCTTCCTATTAAGAGAGAGGAATGTGTTACTGTTGAATCAGATGCTGTCAGCAGGGAAATTCTGCAAAACAAAGAAAAAAAAATGCCGTATTTTCAAACTAGTTTTTTTGGCCTAGAAATTATATAGGAGGTAGATGTGGTCAGTAGGGCTGTTAATAAACAGTTGGGTGGGGATATTCAGGAGAAAGCCACAGCAGGTTTTGTTACCCACAGTGGAACTCAGCTCAGTCTCAGTCAAGATAATAATGATGGTAGAAACTGTAGACCCTTTCCTCCTTCCTCTGCTCACATAAGGAAGGCAAGACACTTGCTTAAAAGACAGTACATCTAGACAGCAGGGGGACATGGAATTATCAGCTTTAAGCTAAACAGACAGATTTTGTGGCTGGGTTTTTGATGTTTCCCCACCCCCCCCCCTCCACCCCCCCATTATTGCTATTGTTGCAAACTGGCTAATTTTATGACTGTCTGATGGAAGGATAAGACTGCAGTCCCAGGTCCAACACTCAGAGATACTATGGTTTAATAACTCCCACAGGTCAGCCAAAACTGTTTAGTGAACCACTCATCTTCTCACTTGAGTTGTATAGCCATGTTCCTCTTCCTGATAAAACTTTGATGAACTTTCCCTTGAACAGCTGCATGGAAGCAGTATTTGATGGAAGGCTCAATTTCAAACTGATGCAATAGACTTCAAACTAGCTTTCCAGAACCAAGGTCTTGCTAATTGCCCTATAGCTTCTTCTTAATGTCTGCAAATAAAAGTTACACAGATCCCAAATTGCTTCTCTTGAAAGCTGGATATTAATTAAGCTTGTTCCTATAAAAGCACCTTAAGCATCTTTGCCCACTCATTTTCTTATTTGTTTATGCACTTGCACTATAAAAATACTTCATTAAAAGAAAAATGGAGATCATATTCAGATGCAGAATAAAGTCTCCTCAGTTACTGAGCTTGAAATGTTGCCATAAAAAACAATGCTTTCTGATGAGACACATTTTGTAATGTTTAATGAAAGGTAAAATGAAGACTTAAAAAAATGATAGATCATAAAAAAGCCCATACTTAATGCAGCACAAGGGAGAGAGATTCACAGTTCTGGTGCATGCATATTTAGGAAGTGGTTTCTGTGGCATATCTGCTTAAACTCACTGGAGTTTGCAAAATATGTTTTAAATGCAGAGTAGCACTGGTTCATTTTTTTCTTCCTCACGTTTAGCATTGAATTTTCTCTCTTTCTTAAATTTTTATATACATATATGTATGACGTGTGTGATATGTACATATATATTTGTCATATTCTGGTAGACAGCTAGACAGAGCATTCTCTGTCTTAGAATTCTCTAAATTTCTACAGGTATGTGGCAGGTATTTTTTTTTTTTTTTTTTTTTTTTTTTTTAAGCTAATGGCAATGCTTTTATTTGAGATCCAGTGAACAGGGCATCTCAGGTCCCATGACCACGTAAAAGTTCCTTGGATACATTCAAAACTTGACTGGACATGTCTCTGAACAACCTGGTGTAGTCTAACCACCTTTGAGCAGGAAGCTGGATTAGGGAACTCCAGAGGTCCCCTCCAGCCCTGTAATTCTGTGGTACTTTATTTTCTGTAGGCCAATTGGGACAGATAATACCAAGTTGTTTACAAGACTAGGTTCCCTATATGGCATATTTTGGAAAGGAAGAACTTAGCCACATTTGTCCAAATGCAAAGGAAGGCAGCCAGCTCTTCTATAGAAAAGACCTGAATGGATTGTTTTGGTTCCTATAATTTAACATTAATAAGAGAACTATGAGGTTTAAATTGGTCAAGAGATATTTAAAATGAGAGGAATTCAGAGACAACTGATTTATGATAAAAGGAAGCAATAGTAGGATTATGAATAAATAAAGTGAAGGTACTTCTTTTTGTTCAGGAAGTCTTTTGGTGGAATTAAGGGAAATATGAGGGCAAGTGTGTGATCTAGGTTAGCAGACTATTATTTGCCTCCGAAAGATATATATCCAGTCTTCTTTTAGGTTACTAGTGAAAAATTTATTCATTCTGTCTTGTTCTAGGCACCAGAACACAGCAACATTTCAACATAAACCTTCTTCTCAACTAAATGAATTGAGATGTGTCACGCACTGGAAAGATCAGAGTTCATATGTCATATATATGAACTCTTTCCTTTAGTATGACATTTAAAAAAAACAGATACCCTTTTAAATGGGCATCTAATAGGCCCCACATTAATGTTCCCGTCCTAAAATTCAGTGTATAATCAACTTAGAATTTTGCAAAAACATTTCTATTAATTTATCTATTAGTTATTTAAAGATAATTCTGGCAGCTCAGGTAATCTATTGTCTTCACCAAGGATATTGGCACAAATATATGACCATATCAGCAGAAGTAGGTGATGACAAAAAAATTTGGGATTCATTATCAAGGTAGAGAAGTATTGGATTAACATACAAAAGGAATTTATGGCCACAAAACTGGAAAAACTGCCATAGGATGAAATTTGGAGGATGGTTTAGAAGTTTTGAAAGTCTGTTGTAAGATGAAGTCTTCTCGCCAGAAAACAAAAGAGAGGAAAGACACAGACATGTTAGCTGGCTCACAATGGCTGTGACCCACCAGAGCAAGGCTGTCAGGAGAAAGCACACTGGAATGTTTTAGGTGGGATTTCTCCATATATAGACCTGTAATACAATGTGCATGTCTCATCAGCATTATTCAAGGAAGGTATTACCATTAGAACAGGGTTACTAGAATGGAAGAACAGAAAAACTACCTTAAAAAAAAAAAAAAGGAATTAAAAGCTTGCTGTCTTCAGACTAGCAAAATGAAAACTAGCAGAGGATGTAATTATTGCTTATAAATATCTACAAGCAGGTAAATTCCAGGAAGAGATAGAAGCTAAAGGACAAATGGGGTATAAACTGATCATAAATATGGTTAGGCAGGGAATTAGAAGAAGCCTCAGAGGAAGAAGATTAATGCAGATCAGCTGTTCACTTGGAGTAGTGGGTACAGATCACATAACTACTTTTAAGAGGGCGTTTGATAAATGCATGACTGGGGTGATATGACATGACTTCCTGCAATGATTGAGGACTGGAACTGATTACCCAGGAGATCAGTTCCTAAGTGGATAGATAATTGGCGGAGAGATGGGGGAATAAGCCAAGCAGCACATAGTGTTGGGACCTGAATAGAGAGAAAGCCGGAGATTCAAATTGATTTAACTATTTAAGAGGTAGATATATGGTTTAAGAGAGTCTTCTATGTTCACCCTGTAGACAACACAGAAAAATCAGCAATTTCAAAGGGCAATTCATCCCACCAAACCAGAAGCATATAAAACCAGGGGATGAATTATCTTCTGAAGTGTGTTTCCTTCTTTTAAGTCCTTCTCTGTTGAAAATAGCATTAGCTTAAAGGGTAATCTTAGAAAGCCAAGTCTAGCTTTTCGATAGCTGTAGGTAGTTGAAATAAATGTTGCTATATCTAAGGGAAAATGTGTGAATAAATGGGGAGCTATGGAGGGAGATGTAAGAAATTCTGCTGCAGAGAGGAAAATAAGGACAGTGGTTTAGCTTAATTCCTGTAGTTTTGTAATAACCTTGATAACTATTTGGCATTTAAATTACTTTTGCAAGTGATTTCCTTGGCAGTAGAAGTGAGTTGACAATGACAGCAGGTTCATCAGAGAATGCCTGCTAGAGATGTGTGTTGGAAGAGTTGAAAGGTGAACATTTCATTTGAAGTTAAGAAAATTACTCTCTTCGCATTTTTCTGTCAATGTTTCTTAAAGTTACAAAGCTGTTGCTACCTAATTTTTACTTACATTTGATTACAGGAGAAATAGAAGTTTATACACATATTTTAAGAAATTAATTTTTGGACCAACTAACTGTCCACTATCACATTTACTATAAAACCACAATTTTTTTTAATGCTTATCTGAATGATGGCTTCTGCACAAGTCTGCAACGGTGCACAGCATATTTTCCTTTAATATTGTCCTTTGGTGTATTATAGGCAATTACCATAATACAAAAAATGCACTTACAACAGCATTTTGCAATTTCCTCAAAACCATACAGACATCAAAGCTTCTGAGACACATGAATGAACAATTTCAAATGCATGCCAAATTGGGCAAGAAGACAAGGGGCAAGATCAATAGCAAATACCATGGAAAAGGAAAACGCTTCTTTCTTTTGTAAAAAAACAGTGATTCTTAGCAAAGATCATTAAACATTGTATTGTTCCTGCCATGCCATGCAGATGAAAGCTTTCTATTTAATTTCTGTAGGGAGTTGTTTGTCTGTGAGGGTTCTCTTCTTAGCTGTGACCAAAAAGCCAGTTCAAAATTACTTTCAAAATACCTATCACACAAGCACACACCTGTACACCCTTTGTCCTTTCACTTCTTCTAGGGGTCATAGTCCTCACATGGAAAATATTATGTCATCCTACCTCCCACACTGACCTTATCCAAACTACTCAAATGGAAGGACTACCTGTATGTCCAGGCAATGGCCAAAATACTGATATCAGCTGTTACCCTCTCCCAAGACAGATGCTAATAGCAGTGGTTTACCTCCTGTGTGAGGTGGCAGAAGCCACCAAAGGATACATCTACTGTTGTCTTCCATGGATGCCCTCACCGTGTCACAAGCTATACATAGTCCCAGTTGAAGTGATATAACCCCTCATTGTCGAAGTGGGCTCCTCTCACCAAGAAGGTGAAAAATCACAAGCTTCACTCCTGATCATTGTAAGTAATGTCTCAGTTATGTCAGTGTTTCTTTCAGTGGAGAGGATTTTGAGAGTTTGTCATTTCAGAGAGAAAGAACTTGAATAGCGATGTATGACATTCTGCTGCCACATCAACTCATGCCACAGTTTCCATTTCCCCTGGAAACAATAATTGATGTATAAAATTTGTATAAAACTTAATAGTATGCCACATACTCAATACTATATGACATATATATATATATGACACAATACTCAATAGTATGCCAAGCACTCAAGCTAGGGTAGGCAACACACAGTGCTATCTCAGCAGGAGAGTTACTTGCCTTCAAAGAAGTGGATGTCCAGCTGGCTTCCTAGAGCTGCTGCCTTGCAATTGGCCATTCCAAGGGAATATTCACTGCAGTAAATTTACTGAGCCTAGACAAAGTTGGCCTGGTTGGGTTAGTTTGTTGGCACATTTGCATTCTGCAGCAGAAAGAGGTTTGTTTTAATTACTTAGAAGTGTTGCATGCACACAAATCATTACCAACCATTTGCTTGTAATGCAGGCACACTAGGGGAAAAGCTTCTGCCAAGCGAAGCCAGTATTTTACTGTGATTGCTATCTCGCAACTGAAATATCAGAGGGTTTTATTACTTTTTGGATTGCTTCTGGCTTCCCAATTCCCCCTAACATTGCTGGGTTACACACTCGACCTGAACGTCTGCAACAGAGTGAGGTAAGGAGAGGGTTCCCTTCACATAGGTTCCCCTCCCTCCAGCACTAGAGCTGCCTTGTATTTTAAAGGTTTCAGAGCAAAGGAGGACAGATTAGGTAGAACAACCACAAAAAAAGAACTGGTGTTTAAAGTCCTTTTTCCAGTCCTAAAACTTTGCTCAGTGTACATTAATATATAGATACTTGTGGGTGGACAGTGCCTGGAGGAACCACCAGTAATAACTGATATATAAAGAGAGTTGGTGTTCAGACATCTCATCCGCAGTCATGACAATTGTACAAATACAAAGTAAATGGTTGTGCCTACTCTGAAGATGCCTTTTTCTCGATGGATGAGACATAAAAGATGGCTGAAACAAACAAGGGGACTAGATGGAAGAGAAAAGGAAAAGCTTTTGGCTGTAACAAGCTGCAATAATACACACCAGCTGTGTTCTCCATTTTTAGTCCATTGGTAGCAGAAAGCACACCAGTCCCAGCTTACTATATAGACAGTCTCTGAGGTGATAGCCATGAATTTCCCAGCCACACATAATTTTTTTTTCTCACAGCCTGCCATTTTGTAGGATTTCTGCCAAACTGGAGAGTGGATGGGGCCAGACTCGGTGCAGAGGCTGAGGAGATGCAGCCATTTGGGCACTTCATGGAGATGGTCAGACTTAGCACCATGTAATGAATTATTGCAAGTCATTGGAGCCGTGGTAGCTGTCTGTGTGCATCCTCTTAATTCGTTGCATTTTGTCTTCTGTAAAATTCAGGTTTGGTTAAATGATTGTGGGGTAAGAGCATGGACAGACTGTTACGACAGACAGGAACATGTGTTGCACCAAGTTTGACTGGCAGAGGAACTGCACAGTTCTGGAGCAACAGCAGAATAACTCACAGTGCCTAGAGTGACTCCAGAGGCTGTGTTTGGGCAGCTGCACTTTATTCGCAAAATAACTGAGTCACAGCATAATTTCTTTGTTTGCTTGAAGCGCCCCACAGTGTGTAAGACTTCTGTGCAGGGTTGGCTGATATGGTGCAGGATCGATAGGAGACTTTTGATTGCCAGACAGAACATAGTGGGACACGTGAATCTGGAGATGATCTGGACATTATGATATTTATTGTGACAAACACCAAGTTTCAAAATGTAAAACTGCAAAGGAAACCCTAATGGTAGAATTTATTTCCAAATTAAGGCATCTATACATGGATGACATGTCTGTTGAAACCTCCAGGATAGTCACAAGAGGAGTAGAACTCAGTTGTCTAACCACAGGTATCTGGTACCATCTGAGACATATTTGCGGTACATCTCAGACATCTGTATGTAGCTGTCAGATATAACTGATGGGCTGGAGGAGGTGGTTTAGCTTCTTGAGAGGAAGGTGGAGAACAGACAGGTTACCTAAAAGCAACTAAATTGGATTACTGTGCCTAGGCAACAGAATAGGGTGAGATCTGGTCAACGCAACTTAGAGAGCAATACTGGACACACTACAATACTGAGTTGCACCTAGTTTCCACTGACTGCCTCGCCTAGACCTCCATTACCCGGAACGGGAGCTTGAGTACCTTGCTGACATTTAGCAGCTTGCATCTTAACACCTCAATTTAAGAGCCTCAGTCTGGAAGTCTGCCACATCCAGTCTGCCCCTGCTTCATTTCCCCCACTTACAAAATGTATCTAACAATACTTCTCTCTGTCAAAATTTTCTGTCTTGACTACTTGGACTATATTCTTTCTGACCAGCCCATCTCCTACCATGTATCTGCAAAGAGCTTTTGCCCTATACAGAGGTTTCTATGAATTATTTTAATACAAATAATACTTAATTACTTTAATACTTAAAACACTTATGTAGATATTCATAAATAAAAATACTTCAGGTAGTGCCATGAGCATATTTTTCCAACCCCCTGTTCCCCTTCTAGTGTTCATCACCTCTCTGTCGTGTCTGACTATTTCAGATCTTAAATCTTTAGAAGACTCGTATTCGCCCTCTCACAATATTTTAGTACTTCAAAATTACTTTTCCTCATTGTCCCAGCAACTTTTGATGATGTGACAGGCATGAAAACTCCCAATTTACTTTATATAAGTCCTTCTGCTAATTCCAATAAAAATGTAAATCACCATTAACAATTCCTTTGCATGGTTAAATATGAAAAAGGAGAAGAATGGTTCTTCTGTTTTAATAGCCTAGACTGAAAAAAAGGGTTTACTATGCTGATCAGAGTTTTAAAATAAATGTACCTGCTCTAAAATCTAGGCAGCAGTTCACTGTACAAGTATGATATTTAATCACAGCAGGGTGGTCAGGCTTCTGGGGATGTTATAGCTGTGATAAGACTAAAAATAGAGATGAGTTATTACTAAAGTACCAACCTGCTTTTTCAATGATGTGTACTCAAATGTTAAGCACCTTAACCTAGTGCCTTAAAGACATGTGGCTTGAATATTACATGCAAAAGGATGAAGATATCTCATGTAGTGTTTGCCTCTGGTACAGCATTAGCTAGAGGTAGAGCTTTTGTATTTTCTCTTACCAAGCTCTTGTTCACACAGAAAAAAAAAACAACCCTGTAGATCAATTTGAGCTGGGTTTTATACTCACACAATCTGCCTGTCCTTGGGTGGGCCCCCAAGCTGTGTGCAGAGCTTGAGGGGAGTTTGGGTACTGAGCCAAAGTCAGAAGAATGGATGGGAAGCTTGCAAGAAGGAGGGTTATGATTGCCTAAGATCATTCCCAAACTTGCTTTTCATGACTTTTTTCATGACAGGGAAGAGATAGCTGCAATGTGCTCTTTGGACTCGCATAGCAACAACCGTGTCTTTAGGGTCTCTGATGTGCCTCATGTAGCCATTAGCAGTGCATGCAGTTTTTGGCAGGGCCACCAGCTTGCATGAAGTGCGGGGAAGATGGCCTTGTGGACTGAAACTGATTGCAATAATAATCCTCCTCCAGGGAAGATAGAAGTACCTCTCTCTCCCCTTCTCTGCGTCAGTCCTCAAACCTCTGCGCGCTCTTCTCCATGCCGTAGTGGCAGAACGTTTGGGCTGCCTGAAGCAATTAGCACTGTCACTATGCCGATACAAAGTGAGGAGCAGCACTTTGTTGATGGCTCGTGAAATTATGTGGGATAGAACAGAGCCACGTAGGTGGTTCTGACTGGAGCTGCCAGGACCAACTAGCAAAATTACTTTTTCTGCAGGAAAAGAAGAAAGAGGGCTTTATTCCATGTTAAAAAGCAAATTACAAAAACCCTAAAATGCCCTTTTTGGAGCCTTCATCTGGTACGTTCTGGTGAAAACAGAATTATAGATGTTCTGGCTAGCAAGAAGTAACTTTGTCTTACTGCTCTACTGTTTATGACTGCTGGAGCCAGGACCTGGTTTTGGAATATCTGGAGAAAACAGACAGGCCTTGGACATATAATATGAATCCCTTTGTCTATGCAGAGGGAAGACCAAGGAGAGTGCTTCATTGGCAGATTCTTATATCTTTCCAGAGATACTGCTGGAGCTTCAGAAGGATTAATACTACTAACTACTTGTGGGACCTGAGTTCAACACATTTACTGGGAAAAAAATGCTGAATTCACTTCCTCTGTGATCATTCCCCTTTTGTGTTTGCTTTGGCAGATCTTCTAGTCAATAAGCACATTGCCACATTGCTACATGGATGACATTTATCCCTCAAGTTTCTTTTATCTCAGTATTGGCATTTAAAAGAGGCATTGTAATTCTCCTAAGTTATTTGTTAAATTTCTAGCATTTGCAAAGAACCACAAACATATTTAACTTGGGCCTGAATGTCAGTTTTTCTGCCCGCTCCTTAAACGGTTCGGTATTTGTTGTCTGATCTTTGTTGCTTGCTACCTAAATTTTATTTATGTCTATGCTATATCTTGTTAAGGAAAGGGAGCTTTTGTGTCTTCATGTGCTCTTCAAAGTGAAGGTTCATGGTCTCCAGCTGCATTTTTTCTATGCCTGTTTCTTTGTCCCATCATCCCAACTCTAGGTGAGGACCTCTGTATGGTGCCTGAAGGTTGATCTGTTTCGGTGTTGGGCCTGCTCCATCCCGTCCAGGATTTCCTACAGACACTAATAAATCTCTACCCTGCTTCCCACAGCTTCTTTCAGCCAGGCATTGGGACTTTGCTTCTAGTCAGGTCTGGAGCTGGCACTGGGAATGGTTCAGAGGATGTTCCTGTGGAGTCCTGCTCTATAATTCTTACCAACAACTTAGAGTTTGCTTCCAGAAACACATTTACTCCCCTCCCATAATTTGTGAGCCTTCACAGATTACACTAGAATAGAATATACTATTTCAATTGGAAGGCACCTACAACAATCATCTAGACCAACTGCAAGTACTATCCCTGATCCAGCATGCCTGCTATAGACGCGGTGAAATATACAGCAAAGTGTGCAGGAAAATGGAGCTTCCTACTGGATTTTTACCTTCCTTCTGGTTTATTGTGAGGTTTCCTGTGATAGTTGTTAAGTTTATTTGTTCCCCCCACCTCACCCCTCTTAACTCTGTGGACTGGGGCAGGGGAGAAGTGAAGGAAGTGTTTTTCATGAGGAATGAACAGTCCTGTAAAGTCATCCCACAGCAGCTGGATTCCCAGTTGGGAATGTTACAAAGCCCTACTGAGAGCACGCAACATCCCGAAAGCATCACTGGAGAGACAGGAATGCCATGGCTGACTCTGAACTACCCTTCTGAGGTGTTTAATCCTCTCTATTG
The DNA here is from genome assembly GCA_017639485.1 of Pluvialis apricaria. NCBI lineage: Eukaryota > Metazoa > Chordata > Aves > Charadriiformes > Charadriidae > Pluvialis > Pluvialis apricaria. The sequence continues at coordinate 164,947,341 of CM030008.1, read as the reverse complement.
ACCTGCACTAACTTGGTTATTACCTAAGTGAGATGGTTGGAAGCATGCTACTCTCGTTAAGCATTACAACAGATGCCTAAAGTAATCACTCTATACATGGCCCTTTCTTCCACAGCAATAAGTGGGGATTTTAGAATTCCTGTGTCTAATGGAAGTGTTATTAGGATATCGTGAGGTGCTTTGCTGCCTCTCTTAGAGGAGCTGTATAATGGCTGAGATTGATGTGTGTTGACAACAGAGATCATAGTCTGAATTATTATTCATATTACAGTGAGATGTAGAGTGCTTAGCTCCATTGTGTTAAACCATGCATGAAGATAAAACAAGAGAAGATCTCTGCTTTTTGCAGACTTGGAATAAAACAAGTGAAGGATAAAATAACGAGAGGAGGAATGTTACCTGGTGATCATGAGATAATCGTGGTCACTATGATTACTGGACTGTTGAAAGAATGTCCTCATTTTTCACATCAGAAAATATATGCAGAAAATATTAAGCAGAAATTTTAACGTAATGAATTAAAGAAAATCGTGTTCTCCTGTGCTCACAGGGCACAATCCACGACAGGAAAGTATCTAAATTTGTTAAATAAATTATTCACTTGGAAGTAATTGCCAGCCTGACTTTTTCTGAAGTCCTTCACGGCACTGAGGTATGAACTCATAGCTCAAAGAAACTCAAAGAAACTTTAGATTTAGGTGAAGAACAGCGTTCTCCACTTAAATGTCATGTTTCAGTGCATCTTTCAGTGTGACCTCACTCACAGCAGTGTGATGGCACTGAAACGTCATCACTTCTCAAAATAGCTATTTCATGAGCAAATGAACAATAAAGCCTAGTTTCCTGTGGATCTGTAAGGGGGAGTGGATTCTCTAACTTTCAGTAAGAGTGAGGCTGGGTTGGAGTGACTGGTGGGATCTCTCATTCAATAGCTTTCTAGACAGGCAGGCAGCTGAGAGACACACAGATTTGTACTCATAGTTACCCATACAGTGCAATGCAAAGCCTCATTTTCTTGAGAAACCAGACAGAAAATGTAAAAAAAACCCACTATTTTTTTCTAGTCCTCACTTTTCTATTCATCTCCTGTGTACTGTACCTGTTAGTCATTTGAATAACTGAATTTCCTACCTTATTTATAAGCTCTCTTACCACAAGAAGTGCAGAATTCACATTTCTCAGTCACAGTTGTCCTATTTCTTCACAACGTATGTTTCTTCTTCAATTAAGTATCTGAAGAGCAGCAATAAAGAAGAAAAAAATAAGAGGAGCATGTCTAATATCATAGAATATCAAGTTCTAAATGAATTTCAAAGGAAAAGGTGACTAAAGAGTGATAAATGGGTGTTGTGGTTTGGGCCAGACTGGCCACTGAGGTGATCGACAGATGCTCTCCCCCACCTCTCTCTCCAAGTGGAGGAGGGAGACAGAGAAAGAGACTTATGAATTTAGAAGGAACTAAACTACTTTAGTGAAAGTATTAATAATAAAAAGAAAATAATGAAATATGTGCAAAACTGTATCAAGCTCCCAGGATGGCAATCATATCACCGACAGGCACTAGGGAAGTCCCAGACTGGACTCAGTGATGGATGGGAACTGGATTCCAGATCTGGATTCAGGAATGCACGGATCGGAAACAAGGATCAGGATAAAAGGCAGACAAACAGACAGAGTCCTCCTCGGGTGCCGACCATTGAAGAAAGAGGGCTGACCCTTTGATCCCTCAACTTTTATACTGAGCATGATGCAGATGGGATGGAATACCCTATTGGTCAGTTTTGGGTCACCTGTCCTGTCCACTCTTCCCCTCAGGTGCAACCACTCTATACTTTTCCACTTCCGACCCTCCAACGGGGCAAATAACAAAGTTAGTTGGCCTTGATTGTTATAGCAGTAAGTATAGGCAAGAGCCTCACTGCATACCATTCCTTGGCATCAACTATAAACATTGGTATGACCACTCTGAGAGCGAGCAGTTTCTGCACAATATGCTGTTAATTTCAGTAGTTAGAAGAGGCTTAGCTGCAAAGTAAAATTGCAGAACAGAAAATTGGTTCTGTTTTACCTAAAACCAGGGCAACAGGGTAGAAGACAAGCTGGACTTACAGTTAGTATTGTGTTAAGTTACCCAGTAGCTGTCTTATCGGAAAGAACTAGGTATGAACGATGTGGTATATTTTCTACAGTTCTTCAATGTAAATTAGCACTATAAGGGGAGAAATGGGGATGCATGTAGTACCTAGAGAGCTTGCAGAGAAGTAACTAGCTGGTTCCAATGATAATGAAGTATCAGACTAGTGGGTGTTACAGAGTTCCTCAAATAAATGTTTTGAGACTAGTCATGCTTAATATTTTCTTTTACAAATTGGCATAAAAATGTGGGGTTGAGAATAAAATTAACTTACGATAGTAATGATGCATCCTCCATGCAAAGGGAGTTGGGTCATCTCTGATGGGAGAGAAGATAAGCAGGGCATGAGCCAACCACTGCTTTTGGTGACAAGTCCCCTAATTCATGTTGTGCTGCTTCTGATGCTGACAGAGGTCATCACAAAGCCAGTGGTGAAGGACTTTTTGTCTTTTCTCAGGAACGCAGAACTGGGCATGAAGTCTGCATGATACCTTGAGTAATGTGTTCAGTTTTGGCCCCCTCACTACAAGAAAGGCATAGAGGTGCTGGAGCATGTCCAGAGAAGGGCGACAAAACCAGCGAGGGGTCTGGAGCACAAGTGTTATGAGGAGCAGCTGAGGGAACTGGGGTTGTTTAGCCTGGAGAAAAGGAGGCTGATGGGAGACGTTATCGTTCTCTACAACTACCTGAAAGGAGGTTGTAGAGAGGTGGGGGTCAGTCTCTTCTCCCAAGAAGCAAGTGATAGGACAAGAGGAAACAGCCTCAAGATATGCCAGGGGAAGTTTAGATTGGATATTAGGAAAAGTTCTTTGCAGAAAGGGTTGTTAAGCATTGGAACAGGCTGCCCAGTGACATGATGGAATCACCATACCTGGAGGTATTTAAAAGACGGGTAGAAGTGGTGATTTAGTGGTGGTTTTTGGCAGTGTTAGGTTGATGGTTGGACTTGATGATCTTAAAGATCCCTTCTAACCTAGACAATTCTATTCTATGTGTCACGTGTTATTCTTTATCCAATATCAAATGCGTATGCTGCAGAACTCCCACTTTCTTTGACCACCACTCACCTTAGGCATAAGCATTCAAAAACTACAAGGGCATACATATAAACAGAACTAGTAATTCATAGAATCATAGAATGATTTAGGTTGGAAGGGACCTTGAAGATCATCGAGTTCCAACTCCATCGTAGGCAGGGACACCTCCCACTAGACCAGGTTGCCCAAGGCCACGTCCAGCCTGGCCTTGAACACCTCCAGGGACGGGGCTTCAACCACCTCTCTGGGCAACCTGTTCCAGTGCCTCACCACCCTTAAAGTGAAAAACTTCTTCCTAATGATTAGTCTAAACCTGCCCTCTTCCAGTTTAAAGCCATTCCCCCTCATCCTATGACTGCATGCCCTAGTAAAAAGTCCTTCCCCAGCTCTCCTGTAGGCCCCCTTTAGGTACTGGAAAGCCGCAATAAGATCTCCTCGGAGCCTTCTCTTCTCCAGGCTGAACAGCCCCAACTCTCTCAGCCTCTCCTCATAGGAGAGGTACTCCATCCCTCAGATCATCCTCGCGGCTCTTCTCTGGACCCACTCCAGCAGGTCCATGTCCTTCTTATGTTGGGGACTCCAGAGCTGGATGCAGTACTCCAGGTGGGGTCTCACGAGAGCGGAGTAGAGGGGCAGAATCACCTCCCTTGACCTGCTGGCCACACGTCTTTTGATGCAGCCCAGGATACGGTTGGCCTTCTGGGCTGCGATCGCACATTGCTGGCTCATGTTGAGCTTCTTGTCAATCAGCACCCCCAGGTCCTTTTCCTCAGGGCTGCTCTCCAGTCATTCCCCGCTGAGCCTGTATTTCTGCTTGGGAATTGGTAGCTATTTTTTTTTTTTTTTTGGTAGTTATTAATTATTATTGGTAGTTATTGCTGAGTCAGACCTCCACTTGGAGGTGTAGGGAGCATTTCACCATGCCTCTCTACTCTGAATTAATTATCTATAGCTCTTCTGTTTCTGTTCCGTCCCTATTAAGGGAATCAAACAGTCCAGAAGAGACACATGCATGGAAGAAGAATAAGCCCTCGTATTTATGAGCCTATGTAAATCCAAGAAAGTTATTTGATGTGGATTTACATTGTATATGAAAATGGCTTGTCGCCACCACTGCTTGCAGTCAAAATGGTTTGGATACAAGCTTTTCACCTTTCCAGATACCTACACTTTAATTTTATAATTTCTTTTACCTTGCTGTTACAGAGCAGGAGGTCTAGATTTTGCCCTGCAACATTTCTTTTACAGGAAAATCTGTTTAATGGTGTTGTGTACTAATAGCTCATGTGAACCAATGTATAACTGATTCCTTAGTACACATTAAGTATGTTGTCTTGGGCATGTTGTGTAAGTTGTGCACTAAAACAGGAGTTCTGGACTGTGCTCTCACCTGCAGTACACCTTGTCTGTCTTCCCCTTGTGCAATATGTCTTGGTGTAGTGCTTGAAGTTTGAAACAGAACGGCTGAAATAAAAGGCCTATTATGGCATTTTTGGAATGATTACTGCTTGTTGTATCTTCAGTTCTTCCCTTTGGGCTGTTTTCATTTTGCACTGGTTTTCCTTTGTTGTTTTGATGTGTACGCACAATGTCATGTCTTCTCAAGTGTACTCAGGAAAGGGACTTCCACCAGCTCCCTTGGCAATGTATAAGAGCGGTCCTTCTTCTCTCCAAGCAATGACTTTCAGAAAGTTACTGGAAATTTCTCTACGGTCACCTTATTCATCCTTCCCCACAAGAGCTCTAATGCTGTAAAATCTAGGTCTGAAATATGACAAACCAAGGCTGTCTTTCCTTTTTGCAGATTACCTTTTCTATAAATATTACTTCTCTCATCCCAGTCCTCCCCCCTTTAGTAGCTATTAATGTCTTAATAACACTAGTATTCATTAGGAAAATGCATTTCACCTTCTATCACATTCAGATCAGAACCGATCTTTTTTTTAAATTCAGAGAAGAGATTTTTTCCAGGAGATGCTTGCTATTCAGAGATTGTATTTCACATTGCAATTGAAAGGGATTTAATGACCCATTTATAATAATTAGAGCTGTCGTGTTTTTGTTCTTAATACATTTTGTGAATGACTAACTGCAGCACCTCCCAGCTGGCCTCAGTAATGCTTGATGGGGCTCTTTGCCCCACCAGGTCTGGAAAGTTTCATAAAAAGAGTAATTTCAAATAATGAAAGTTAAAAGGGTGATGTGTAAGTCTTTATTTGACGCAGCTATTTAAATCATTTGTCATGCCATGGAATTGCTGGAATAGAACTATAAGAACTGAAAGAATGAAGTGTTAAGTTGTCTTCCACAATGCAGTGTTTTATTTACTCTGTGACCTTATTTTTGAATAACATTTTAGACCTACCTGACCTAACACAACTAGAAATTTTAGCTTCAGGCTGCAGTTGCCAGCTAAAGAGCATGACTATGTTATACCAGGGGAATCTGTAATGGAATAACAGCTTCATAGGCAGGCAAAAATGTAATTAATCATATATTAAGAACTTGGAAATAACTGTAGTTGGTCACCCTGTGTAGCAGGAGATGGTTAGGAAGAGAATTTATGAGTTTAAAGTTATGTAATTTCTCTCACCACTTTACCTAAACATCTTACTCTAGTTATTTACTCATTCATTTATTCATCTTTTCATTCATTCATTTATGTTCTCAGCATCACTAATCATCAGTCTCTTGGTCTTGAAACCTGTGTTTGCTTCTATTTATGGCACTTTTCAACATGTTACATGGGCTTGTACTTGGGTGTTTTGATGAATGGAATATGAAAGTGCTAATGGAAGAATAACTCTTTACCTGATGAATCACACTCTAAAATTCAAAGAAATGTATAATTAGAAAAGGATGTCAGTGAAAAATAGGTTTGCCAAGTGGCTTTACCAGCACCTAGAGCATGCCAGACCCAGATGGTTACTTTCTTGATAAAAGAAACACAGTATATTTCTTGCTTCTGGATTTCGGTAAAGTGGTTGAATTCATGGAGTGTCAACTTTTCTAATGACGCAAGAAAAATTGGGAATTAACATATGTATTGCAAAATGCGCAAGGAAATGGATAAACTGGGGCTGAATGCAGTTTTTATGAAAAAAGAAGCTAACTTCTTTCAAAAGGGAACTTGATTCAATTCTAGAATAGGTTAGATGATGTGTGTGTCCTACTGGTAGAGGTTTGTGGATCTGGAGACTGAAGAAATTCTTCTCAGGCCTGCTTTCTTGTGGAGGGAGGGAAGAAGGTGACATATTCAGTCACAGATCAGGAATAAAACCTCAGTAATAGCTTCTTGAATGCATCTGTGCAGCTGAGGCTGAGGTAGTAGACAAAGACAGAAAACACTTTTTTTGAGGTAAGGGACACATCTGTGCGTGGACATCTGTTAGTTGTGTGGGCTCAGAAGAAAGGAGTGTCCCAGAGGTATTGCCAGAGTAGGAGCAAAAACTTCCAAGCATTCAGCACAGGTAGAACACACCAACACTTAGAAATCTGTTTGTAGTAAGCGCTGAACATGCATATTATTATAGGGGGGCACTGGATCCTTCAGATGCTGTTGGTACACAAAGAATAACCATAATATAAACAATGGCACGCACCAGTAGACTTTAGAACGTGGTGTTTCAGGCACTGTCTTACAGTCTGCCAGCCTTAAGCAGATGAGCACAAATTGAATTTCATGCTAACTTGCTCTGGGCAATGAGGACCCAAGTTTTTAATTAAGTTTTAGGGAATTAAGGTAACTTAATTAATATTTTTTTTTCACACAGTTCATAGATACACCAAAAATGTTTTCATAGCAATATTAATCTGCTCCACAGTCTGCATATACAACAGGCAATGTTGCTGGTGTCATTAGTGCTACTGGTGAAATAACTACGTGCTGGTTGGGAAAGCTGGCAAAGCAACTTTAACAAATAAGTAGCCTGGTATAGATTAAATGGATAAAAACAACAGAATTCAAGTATTTAGAAGCAACTAGATGGGGATGGGAGGAAAAATACTGAAAATGGAAAGGAAAGAAGCATGCAACTTTTATTGTGAGGGTGGTCGAATACTGAAACAGATTACCCAGAGAGGTTATTGGGACTCCTTGGAGATATTCAGACTCCAAGTAGACATGACCCTGAGCAACCTCTTCGAGTTGTTCCCAGGTTGGTTGGATGGATGATGCTTGGAGGTTCCTTCCACCTTCCAACTTCAACTATTCTGTGTGATTTTGTGTCAAATGATTATTGCTTAGAAACTCTCACTTCTGATGTTTGCTCATTTTTAATGAGTGCTTGATTTTCTAACACTCTGGGTCTTTTAATGTAAGGAGTATATGAACACTTCCTACATGTATACCACCCCCCCCAATAAGTGGATGCTAACACTTATATATAACATGTGACATACAAGTTGCACATCATACATGATTACTGGGTCTGTGAAGGTCAGTTCTTTCCCTTAAGGCAGGCAATGGGTAAAGCACAGATTTAGAAGTAAGGAAACCAAGGTTTGTTTCCAGAGCTGTTTTTGACCTGCAGCAGAAGCATGGAAAAGCCTCTGAGGTTTTATTGTCTATTGGTGATGACAGAGAGTCAATTGTCTCTCAACATGTTTATATGGAGAAAGATCTCCATCTCAGCAGGAGCTGCCAAAGGTGCCTGGTATTGACTTGGTCGTTTGCTCAGTGGATGATAAGAACAAGGGATCACTCTCTGAAAAGAAAGTTGTATTGGTCCATTCACCATGTCAGGATATGCTTAAAAAATGGCGTGGTTTTGGCAGTTGTCATGAGGTAAGGGCTGGGGCAAGAAGATAAGTACAGCCCCGTATACTTGTGTGCAGGGTGTCTGGATTGCTCTAGCTTGTCCTTGTATGCACCTTCTTCAACAAGAGCCACAAGGAATTAAGCAGGCAGCAGGCTCAAGAAGGGAGCTAACTAGTCAAATTGCTTTTCAGTGTTGAAGGCTGAGAGGATGGCTTATAAGATCCATCACCTTTTCTCTTCTGGAGCACTTGTTCAAATCTAGAGTGGATCAACATTGACCAAATTGTCTTCAATTGAGGAGAAAATTAATGCATGATTAGGTTCTGTTTTAAAGGAAACTGTGTGACTGCACACATAAATCGCTGGTCTCGCCTGTCTATCAATCATTCCTACCAATCTTCCACTGCAGTGGAAGTTTGTGATGCAGAGCATGGGCTGTGGGGCTGCAGTCCAACCTACATATTCTGTTCATCGTGATAGAAAAAGAGGAAAGGGTGAGAACAGCATTTCTTGGAAGTAGTCAAATGGACTAAAAATATCAGGGAAGAGAAAAGAAAAGTGGGCTTATGGCCTCTGATTTTTTGATGTATTTTTCTGATTAATGTTTCAATTATGGATGTACTGCCTATGGCTGGTTATGTCAGTCTTTTTCTTTTTTAAAATCTCTGGATATTTTTATTGCTTTTCATTTTAAATAGTGTCTTATTGAACCTTGAAAAAATGGCTGAATATTTTTCATCTTTAGAGACATGCAAAGTATTAACAGGAAGCAGAAACATGGCCAGAAGAAAGAGAAAAAAGAAAAAAAAAAAAGAAAAAAAAACAACTAAAACCCCCAAATGAAACCCTTGAGAATTTCAAGAGAGTTGTTTAGCATGAGATTTTTTTAAAGTTGACGTGTGGGGAAGCAAGTATTGTTCTGACACATGCAAAAAATATCATTCTTAGATCCTAAAGATGAGAATACTGCATGAATAAGGAGCACAAAACTGCCAAAACATGGGATCTGGGTGCCAAAGTCACAAAGAAGATATGGAATAAAATGCAGCATCTGCAGACCGGTTCAGTGCCATGGAAGGAGAGACAATCCTGAATTTGAATGGGGAACCAGATTGCAGAAAGAGCCTCATCTGGTCTTCTGCAAATATTTGACTGTAAAAACCCAACTGAGCTGTGAGTTTCCGTTTGGTTTTATTGTCACTCCTAATGAATAGGGGGAGAGAAAATGGCAAAGGAGGGAAACAAGATGGTACAGAAAGCTTTTGGGAGAGGAGGAAATATCTGAGTGTTTGGACAGTCCTGAGGGTTTTGGAGTCGGATGAGAAGGGAGTCTGAAAAGAAATATAGCAAAGTGTATCTTGTTGATGGACTGCAATTTTCATGGAATCATAGAAGAGAAAACTGTGGAGAGAAGAAGGACAGAAAACTTGTTTTGGTGAAGATGTGCAGCCCAACCCAGCTGTTTGGGAGAGTGGTGCTATCTCTACAAAATATAGCAGGATTTTAGGCGGAAAAGAACAAAAAAGAAACATTTTCCATCTTCAAAGAGGGCTGGGTGTTGAAAGCAAGCTGTAAGCAGAGTTGAGATATAATATGTTGAACTAGCCATCAATGGTGACCAGATTATTTAATGCTGTTACAGAAGATGTGCTCAAGAGGTAGGACAGTCTGAAATGTGAGCCAAGATTACAGATGTCTCCAGGAAAAAGGGGAATAAAGCCCGATGGGACACTAACCGAGGGCTGTGGAAGAGAAGTCACTGGGGAGAGGGGCTAGGGAGGGTGGACTCTAAAGCAAGAGAGGTGGCTGAAAAGCACACAAAAAGGAGAGTAGTGAAAAGAACAAATACCTAGGAGCAGTGACTGCTAATGTTGCAGGAAGCTGACAATCAGATATGCAGAAATGAAAAAAAAAATTCTTGATTCTGTCCTTGTACAATAATCTTTGAAGAGACATAAAAAAAAAATAATAAAAGAATGAAGCATGAAGTGAATATTCATTAAAGGAAGAAAAAAGGTCTTGTACCATTAGAAATTTGTCTAGCGATGGGATGTTGTCCTCCTGCCTCTATTTGTTACAGTTCTTGGACTGAAGTCCAAAACAAAAGCAGAAAAGGACGATCCAGCCAAACTGCAGCTGGCAGATTAACGTGGATTCCTGGCAAACTGCTGTGAATGTGCCTTGCTTGCATTTTCTTACAGCCCTCACCGGCAGCTACTTCAGCCTCTCCAGTAATGAAGATGTGTCTCTCTCATTTACACATATTGAAGCCATTCCATTTTAGCATAAATAATTAATTATTCATTGAAGCAGGAACTAGGAAAAAGTGTCCTGCATCCCAGGTGAATGCCCAAACTACTGTGCTATGGAGAAATTCCCACTTTCTCTTGCTCATTAGGTATTAATTCAGCTATGCAAAGCAGAGCAGTGTCAACAGAAGTAAATGAAATGGCTCTGTCCCAAACAACCATGCAATGCACTGAGGAGAGCATCTCTGAAGAAGGTGAAAAACCTAGTTTCAAGCTCTCTGTCTACTTCATTTGAAGCAGAGCTTTGAACATTGTCATGGTTTAACCCCAGATGGCAACTAAGAACCATGCAGCTACTGGCTCACTCCCCTCCTCCATGGGATCGGGAGAGAGAATGATAAGGGTGAAAGTGAGACAACTTTCATAGCCCCATACTAGGTACTGTGAAGAAAATTAACTCTATCCCAGCCAAACCCAGCACAAACACTTAGGAAGTTGTAGCCGCATGAGTACAGAGATTTCTTGTGCTGAGGTCTTTCGCTTACACCTGGGGAGTATACACCTGGAGATTTACTCGTCCAGAGAAAATAAAAATGTCCACGTGAAGGGCTGTTTTTTGTCACAGAACTTATGTCTTTCGTTCTTAAAGAAGAATTTCCAAGAAAAAGAGAGAGAAAACATAATGCATGGAGGCTTTCCAATCCCCTACCTGCAGGCATATCAGCAACTTCTGTCTGTTGACTCTTTTTCACAAGTGAAGATTGCAGGTGGAAATGAGAAACAAAACAGCAGGACATGAGCGAGTCAGAGTGATACTGCTTTAAATATGGGTGTTTCATGTGCCTGCTGTACCTTCTAGTGCCTTGGTACGCAGAGCACTGTGGAACATCATTTGCAAAAGGTAAACCAAAGGGTGGAACAAATCAGATAATTTTCATGTCCGGTCTAGACAATGAAATATGGTCATGTAAATCTTACGTCAGCATGCAGCAATTGGTGAGCATTTTGAGGAAAATCAGATGTAATATCACCATTGCTGTGAAAGCCAGCTCTTTGGGAGCGTAAGTCACTAAAAGATCTTTACAGTCTATCTATTAGACAGCACAGCTGCAATGATGCCATCATCTCCTCCAGCTTCCATTGGGGACGTCCTCACTATAAACACTGATTGAAAGGGCGCATCTTTGTCCAGGTAGAAAGGCTCCCATGGCATGGTGTGTGCAGTGCAGAGAGCAAGGTGGAGGAAGACCCTCAGGAGGGGAAGTGCAGGGAACAGGTTTGGTGCCAGGACTGAGAAGTTCATCTGTACCTGGTAACACTGAGCAATTTACCATACCAAGTGGAGGAAGAATGGAAAATATTTGCCACGGACTTTTAGAAGCACAGAATCATATACTGGTTTGGGTTGGAAGGAACCTTTGAAGATGATCCAATACCCCTGCAATAAGCAGGGACATCCTTCACTAGATCAGGAAGCTCAAAACCCCATTCAACCTGACCTTGAACATTTCCAATGCTGGGGCATCCACAGCTTCTCTGGGTAATCTGGTCCAGTGTTTCACCACCCTCACAGTAAAGGGTTTCTTCCTTACACCTAATCTAAATCTACCCTCTTTCAGTTTAAAACCATTGTCTCTTATCCTGTCACTACAGGCCTTGGCAAAAAGTCTCACTCCATCTTTTGCATAAGCCACCTCTTTATATTGAAAGGCTGCAATAAAGTCTCCCCGGAGCCTTCTCTTCTCCAGGCTGAACAACCCCAACTCTCTCAGCCTGTCCTCACAGGAGAGGTGCTTCAGCCCTTGGATCATTTTTGTGGCCCTACTCTGTATCCGCTCGAACAGGTCCATGTCTTTCTTGTGCTGAGGGCTCCAGAGCTGGACGCAGTACTGCAGGTGGGGTCTCACCAGAGCGGAGTAGAGGAGCAGAATCACCTCCCTTGACCTGCTGATGTTTCTTTTGATACAGCCCAGGATATGGGTGGCTTTCTGGGCTGTCAGCGCACATTGCCAGCTCATGTCCAGCTTTTCATCCACCAGTACCCCGAAGTCCTTCTTGGTGGGCTTCTCTCAATCCCTTCATCCCCAGCCTGTATTGATGCTGGGGGTTGCCCCAACCCAGGTGCAGAACCTTGTACTTGGCCTTGTTGAACTTCATGAAGTTCACATGGGCCCACTTCTTGAGCCTGTCCAGGTCACTCTGGATGGCATCCCGTCCCTGTAGTGTATGAACTGCACCACTCAGCCTTGTGTTACCTGCACACTTGCTGAGACTGCACTCAGTCCCACTGTCTATGTCATTAATAAAGATGCTGAACCGTACCAGTCCCAATATTGATCCCTGAGGGACACTACTTGTCACCAATCTCCACTTGGACATTGAGCCATTGACTGCAACTTTTTGGACACAGTCACCTAGGAGATTCCTTATCCATAAAATAGTACATCCATCAAATCCATATCTCTCCAATTTACAGACAAGGATATTGTGTGGGACTATGCCAAAGGCCTTAAAGAAGTTGAGATGGTCAAGACAGATTAAATCAGTTGTATGTACCTCTAGTACCTCGAGGTCTGTCAGATTCCTGTGCCTTTCTCTCCCCTTCTTTTTCCAGGTGAAATTGGGAGATGCTGAATGTTTGTTGTCAGGTCAGCTTTGATTTTGCAGGTTTTGAGGAATGTGAGACAAAGAAGCATCCACATTTCCTATCATCCATGGACCAAGTTCCTATTGGAATTTGGATCCCTCTTGCCTGACGATCAGGGTAGAAAAAAAATATCTTCCGGGAGATTACCGTTGTTTTTTAAACACATTTGCTGTTGCAAATATGTCCTACACCTTAGTTTTCTGTTTCTCAGCCTTAGAATGCTTCCATTGACCTTCCATTGCTTTATTCATTTAAGGCCACCCCATGCCGTGTGGATGTTAGTCTCAGATAGTGCCAGTGACAAAAATGAGATTTGATGATGAAGGCAGTCAAGCAAATCTTTTGCAGTAGCTTGTTACTTCTGGGTTATGGTACAGAGGAATTGATAGCACACCCATGTTTTAAGATAAAAGCAGGCTTTTTCTCAGAAAAAAAAAAAAAAAGGTAGTCAAACCCAGTGTTTTTATGCACTTGATACTTGCTGTTGTGTTTGAATACATGATACCCAACAAAACAATCCCCTTAAGCCCATTACATTGGAACGCTGGGGAGTTACAGAAACTAGATGATTAGATGGTGTCACGGGGGAAGAGTGAAACAGCTTTATGCCCTGCAAAAGCGGGGATACCTGGGAGTGCTGCGTGAAGCTGGGAAGTTGCTTTGCAAAAGAAAGTTCTTGCACAGCACAGTATTGGGATATTGCTGGCTGTGTGACAAGCTTTGCAAATACTTTTAAACCTTTTCCAGAGTTGACTGCTGCATGCAAAGTTACCTAATGCAAGCAAGAAAGTGCCGTCAAAGAGATGGGGTGCTTCTCTCTTTGATGGCAAGCAGCATCTTATGTATTGGTGTAGAATAAAGGACCTTTTCTGTTCTGCACCATGATCTGGTGGGTGAAAAGTCACACGGCCTGAAATGAAATGCTTTTAGTTTTCTTTTTTTTCTTCATCTGCTGAAGCATTTTCTAGCTTAGTCTGTTTATGGTCACATTTTCTATGAATTTTTCATTATAAACAGCTAAAGGTTTAGTAAATAATTAATTGCTCCTATAAGCATCTTACAGACACAAGCACCTGGATGAGACATCTTTAATTATGAAAAACTGTGGGGTGGGGAACCTATTGGGCTGCTGGGCTCTCAAAAAGCTAATTTCAGAATGCTTATTAAACGACAAGTTATAAATTAACCCTTTACAGGTAACCTTCAAGGAATATTTGACCAGATTTATTTTCAAAATGGGAATTGCAGGGCTTTGGGAAAATTGCTCCAGGCTCCTTCTCTGTCTGAAAACACGTGTGATGGGGTTGGTTTGGAGCCAGTTTCAGATCAAAGCTGGTTGTATGAGATCTGATCTGCAGTGGGACTGGGGGTTCTCTGAAACTTTGCATTGCCGCTCTTTGGAGTCCTGCATCCCGGGGAGGTTCTGGGGGTGACACTGTTGAAGTGTTGACCTGGAGAGAGAGTTCCCATGGCTCTGCACCACTCAGAAAGCGAGAAACTGAAACAATCCTTTGCCCTGTGTCTGCTTGGCTCACTGCAAGCAGCTCCACTGGGTCACGCTTCCCTGTGAAACCTGGGATCTTGTCCTAAATAAACAAAAATCTTATGACAACAAAACAAGTGCAAAGAATTAGATCAAAGGAGGAAAAAAAGAAGCCTGTCTTGAAAGAGGAACCCAAAGCAAACCCAACTACAGCTCTATCTCAAGAACCCTTCTAGCACAAGCGAAGTCTTTGATTGACAAAGACTTTATTTGGCACCAACGCTAAGTTCACCACCTCGCTTACATTCAGAGCGGGATTTCAGCACAGGCACACCTGTGGGAAAAGGACAGTAGCTTTTCCCAGCAATTGCTTTAGCTCTTTCCATCTATATCCCAAAAGGTTTCTGGTACGGTTACATTCAAGGGGCAGGGATCAACACCTCTTTCTGGGGTTCTTGATCGTGAGATCAGGGCTGTAAGCTGTAGGAAACCAAGGTGTGCTTGCATGTTTTGAGACCCTGCAGTGGCATCAGCCCCATCTTCTTATGGACTGGATATTTCTTCTATAATCAATCTCCTTCATATGTTGATAAATGGAGGTTGTTTGAGACTCTAAGGGGAAAAAAAATAAAAAAAAAGAGAATAGGCTTCTCACCTGTTTGAAAAATTGCTTCACAGACCAACAGCCTCATCTTCCTCCTCCACCCTCCTCCCGTGCCCCTCAGCACATTGCCTGGCTGCGTTATTCCCGGTTCAGCTCCCCTCTCCCATGCTGGGACCAGTCACCTTGTACAAAGTCAAGCGGCTGCAGAAGTCACACAAGCAGGTCAGTGCCTGGGCTGTCTGCTCTCGGGGGGATGGATCCTGCATGGGAGCTTGGCTTGGGCTGCTCTGTTGGAACTTCCCTCAGCACCTCTCCCACTACAGCTAAAAAGCACAAGGCCGGATTGATGGAGACGTCAGAAGTACATTTTCCCAGAGGTCAACTAAATTCAGGTAATGATGCAATGCTGCAGTGCACTCCTCCTAATCCAATCAAATAACGTAATGGTTTAGGCTCTATCAAATAAAGTTCAAGGTATGCATGTGAAACGTGGCTGCTGCTCAGCTGCTGGCAGCTTTCCTAAGTGCTGAGAATCAGATCAGAGGAAGAAAAAAGCCTCCCATCTCTAAAGAAAGTCTTCCACGCAGACACACACTTGGAAAAAAGACAATACTTGAGTGCAGCTTTCTTTGCCAGGTTTTTTTTTTTTTTTTAATAATAATTTTTGTTTTACTCTCATCTTCCCATTTTAAAGCCTATTTGTTTCAGGTCCAGATGATTTCTAAAATTGCTGATGAATTTGGGTGCCTCAGTTTAAGGGTTGAAACTATGTCTGGAGTGGGGACTCCTGATTTGTTCTCCGACGTGAGCAGACAGTACATTGGGGAAATTCAAGCCCTTTGTAAAACACCTCAAATTGAGTGTCCAGAAGTTGGTATGCCAGAAAATAGTGTTCATTTCTGGAACTCTTTGGCCTTTGCCTTTGCAACTGCACATCTTCACTTAGTAAAGTCATCGATGTTACTTAAGCAGTTTAAAATATCAGATCAGTGAATATAAGTCACTGTATAATTCATCTGGTGTTGGGTAAGTACTGTAATGTTGTTTCTGTATAAATTTAATCCATCAAACAGTAAATGCACCAGCAAAAATTCACACAGCTATTGATCTGATTTATTCCCTATTAAATATTAATTGAAGTTTCTCCATCATGCCCAATGAAAGTTGTCCAGCTGTGTGAGAAATATATGCATATTTATCTTTTACGTAATGCAGTGCATTAATCCAAACAGCAGGCAGCATCGACTAACACACCGCTTATTTTTCATGCAGAACTTTGAATAAAAGCAAATTGGAGGTGCTCTAAAGATGTATCTATCTCTCATGTCTGTTTAACCCAGTACCACACCAAAAAGATTTTTCTGGCTTTGGAGAGTGCCTGTCCCTCTCCTCTCTTTGTATTTTCTGGTCCCCAGTGAAACACATTGCGGTGGTGTGGTGGCTGAGTTTTCAAGGCAGTGAGCCTTACAATGAGCAGGGTGCTATGCACCTTCCTCAGGCGATTCCGGGATAAGGTCAATTCTTAATTACCTGTGAGGGGATTATCCAGGGCACGGATTAACCCTGCTGTGGCTGCAGACCACTCAGGCTGGACCTGCCGGAGCGGGCTCAGATCTGCAGCCAGCAGGACTGCACTGGCTCAGCGCTGCGGATGCTCCCGTGTCTGGGCTCCCCTGGGATGTCCAGCCGCTACAGGCAGGTTGAGCTTTAGCCTTGTTTGGTTTCTTGCTTGTGTGTTACCTTGCAGAATGAGGGCAGAACTGCAAATCACTGCCATGGCAATGAGTTAATTGCACTGAAACCCTGCTAAACCCAACTTATTAATATAAAACCTGCTTTGAAGGAAAATGAAGCCCCGAACTAATTATTTAAGACGGGATTCCTTCTTCTGTTTCAGAGCCCCTCACTTTTGTTTTCTCATGAACCCAATCATAGAATTGTCTAAGTTGGAAGGGACCTTTAAGATCATCGAGTGCAGCCATCAATGTCACACTGCCAAAACCACTACTAAACTATGTCCCTAAGCACCACGTCTACCCGTCTTTTAAATACCTCCAGGGATGGCGATTCCGCCACTTCCCTGAGCAGCCTGTTCCCATGTTTGATAACCCTTTTGGGGAAGAAATTTTTCCTAATATCCAATCTAAACCTCCCCTGGTGCAACTTGAGGCCATTTCCTCTTGTCCTATTGCTTGTTACTTTGGAGAAGAGATCAACCCCCACATCTCCCTGTTTACAAGCACTTTCCCTAGTTCTGCAGTATTGTTGCACTGGTGAGATGTATAAGGAGTGAGCTCCTCTCCTCTGATTTATTTGTGTTTGCTGTTAGCTCAGGGGCTTGACTCTGCCTGAGCAACTGTTTCTTTGGAATCTGGTTGCTCTCTCTGATTAAACAATGTGGTTGCCAATGTTTACTGAAGGGATTTGTTGACTGGGAAATGCAACTAGTTCTTCCATGTTGATTGCAACTCTCACCAGCCACCGTTTTGAACTGTGCATTGTTTTCTCAAGAATTCGTTACCCTGGCCAAAGATTTTGTTTGAATCAAGTGCAGCTCATAAGTCTGCTATGTGTGCCTTAGTTATTTCATCTGTTGGGGGGTTTTGTGATCTTGTTGTTAAGATGACTTTCTTCAGCACTATAGAATAGTCAACCATGACAGCTCCAGTCATCCCAGGGCTAACCCTGAATGGTCATAGAGCAGTGGACAATGCACCAGTCTCTGTCCTACATGCAGAGCTGGTCCCTTCTGAGCACCCTGGGCACTCCCATGGGAGCTCATGATGGGACAATCAGGCTAGATAAGGGAGAAGCCATGGTAGGCATATGCCTTGCCTTATTATGGGCCGTATGGGCTTTGCTGTTGAGATGGAAGTGTCTTGCTGTTCCTGAATAATCAAGACACTCCTGGATGTTGGCAGACATTTCCCATCTACTGACCCATTGCTCTCCCCTTTTGCTGGAGTGTTCCAGCCTCACCTACAGAAGCCCTGGTGAAACAGGGATCATCCTGACAATCTTGTGGGCCCCACTGGGCAACTGTGGTGGTGGAAAATGGCCAACAGCACAGAGCATGAAGCTGCAAAAGCAAGTGTTGATTCACTAACAGCAGTGCAAAGCACCTCTGCTACACAGGAGTTCTGGATCAATCTTCTAACCAGACTCCCCCTCTCTTTGCATGGCTAATAAAACACAGTATAAGAACTGTCCTATTCAGGAGGGGAGTACATTAGATAATAGAATTGGTTTTATCTTTTCCTTAAGTTTGATTCTATAAAGGAATGAACCAACATGTGCCAAGGTCTGAGAAATTTGAGGCAATTTCATTTCAGCAAAGCGTGTTTGTTTGGAACAGTCATTTCAAGGCATCTTTTCTTTGGTTACAGCTAGTTTTCTTAGTATACTCCAGAGTGAAAGATGTGCTTTTTCGGGGAAGAAATGCATTTAAAGCTAAATTTTACCCTGAAATATTATTTGTAGCACCTGTTGCCTGGGCATCTCAAGTCAGAATCTGCCTCTCATTTCTCAGAAAACAGACATTATGGTAACCTCTGGTTTATTCTTGGGAGGAAGGAACTGGAACAGCTTTAAAGTACTGCAGGATCCATTCATGCACATGATTTAAATCGTGCCATTCTGCTGACAAGCTGAAACGTACTAGGAAATGGGTTTTATTTGCTCTTTAAGTAGATAATTTGGGGGGAGAGGAGCTGCGAAATGAGGGAATCTGACAGGAGCAGCAGTTGTGATGGTGACAAAGACAGACAAACTTCATAAAAAATTTGTTCACTAGGCATTCAGAAATAAACAATTCTTTACTTTCTGAGCAAAAATGACATTTCTAGATAATATCCCCTGAATGTTTATTTTTGTTTCGTCTATTTTTCTGACGATTTTGTGAGTGAAAACTTCCTTAACTTCTCCCCATTTTACTAATCCTTTGAGCCACAGGGTAGGAAAAAAGTGCCAAGACTTGAATTCAAGGAATAAAGGATGAGTGTGGAGCAGAAATTACCCATTCTTGGCCTCGCCATTGACTCCTTGCTTTGCCTCTAGCAGGTTTCTCAAGGCCATATACAATACAGTATTCAAAAGATTAGAAAAACATAAAGCATGCAGCATGCTGGGTGAAGAAGGGTCTGTCATCCCTGTGCTCAGCACGCAGCTGTCCAGAGCAAGCCAGCAGAAGATGCTGATGACAAGGGTGTTAAAATCTTCGCTATCTGCTGCTTGATTCAGAGCTGCAGAGAGGCATCTCTTTTTCCTCCAAATCCAGCCTTCAGTCATCCCTTGTAAGTGTCACAGCTCCCTCCTGACTTCATATTGCGTCCAGCCAGATGAGATCTTTCTGACTTCGCTGTTTTGATTTATATGGCCCCCTCTCAAGTGTAGAAATAGAGTTTTCAGACACTAGGGAGAAGGAAGGGAAAGGACCTTCCTTCACCCAGGACTGCAGGGCTGGAAGGATATTTATTCCTGCACAGGGCAGGATTAAGCGCATCTGTGTATAGTATAGTGATAAATATCTGTCTAACCTGTTCTTTAAAAGCTCTGAAGGAGGAGGTCTCCAAATTATCTGAGGTCTTTCTGCTGCTCGTCTTCATTAGCATTGTCTAACTGTCTAATGTGAACCGTCTACTCTGCAAATTTCTCTTTCCTTATTGGCCTCTGTCATAACAGACCTTGTATGGGCTGGAAGACCATTGATATATCCCTCTTCATATCATAATTTTCTGAACAAAACAAAGCCAGTTTCCCCACAGCCCATTTTAAAATCTGCTATCCTTGCTGTTATCCTCTGGACTCTCTCCAATCTTTCTATGTCTTAGTGGGATGCCCAATACTAGACACAATACTCCAGCTGAGGTTTCACCACCAAGATAAAGGAGAATAATTCTAATTACCTCCCGTGTCTTCCATATGTTAATTCAGCCAGGAATGAGATGTGTCTTTACTGCAACAGCAGCGTATTGTTGAGTCCTATTTAGTGGTCAGCTCTCACACCGACTTCTTTTCTGCAGTATTACTGCTTAGCCAGTTATTTCCCATTTTATGTTGGAATTCTCCTCCCTAAGCAAAGCACTTATATATTGATTTTGTTTTTATCAAAGCAACTCCTCAATATGTCAAGATCATTTTGGTTTGTGATCCTGTCCTCTTGGGTCCATGCAACACCTCTCAGCTTGACTTCATCAGCAAATTTTATGGGCCTTTTCTATACTATCATCCAAGGCATTAAATATAATATTGAATGAGCCACATGCATGAAAGACCTTCACAGGACCCCTTGTAATGCTGTCTAAGTTTGATAGCAAGCTCCGATTAATTCTTAAAATGCTGGATTTATTTGAATCCAGGACATGTCTGTAATCTGAACTTCATACCTGTGCACAGGGTTCATTAAAGGGAAAGGTTTTAAATGCATGGACACCACTCATTAACTTCACCAGGGCAATGGCCACTTCCTATATAGAGAGTGGCAGGCAAGGGAGGTTGGGGTTTTTTGCATCTCCTGAACTGTCATTGGGAAAAAAACAAGTTATATGTTCTTATGCAAGCAGAAGATGATAAATTACCCCTCTTTAATAGAGGGGCAAGGAACCTCTAGCTGCCTGTCATTTATCAATGAGAAAAGGGCTGTATAGGCCAGTTCTTATGAAGCAGCTAATGCACGGCAGCTTCTTGTCCTGCTGTCTTTCCCCAGGGTAGCTGAGATAGTCTGGCTAAACACAATTTGAATATTCGATCTTCTCAGGGTAGAGAAAATAGCATCCTGAGTGTGAATAAATATATCTGCACTGATGGACACACATTTTAGAAATATCCTCTATACCATATTCCTCTCAACTGTTTATAGGATGTTATGCAAGACTGTAAGAAAGCCTCAGTGAAGTCAGCTTAAATCACATCCACCACTGCCTTATCATCCAACGCTTATGCTACCTTGTCAAGGGGGAAATCTGGTCAATCTGACATGATATATTCTTCACAAATGCCTGTCGGATCTTTCCTATCACCTGTTTTTTACCATGGTGCCCATAGATTGTTCAATAATTCCTTCCAGAGTCAGCCTAGGGATAACGGTGAGGCTGACTGGCCTCATGGCTTTGGATCCTCCTTTATGTACTCTTCTTTCTCTGCTTCAGTCCTCTGGCATCTCTTGCATCTTCCACAAGTCCTCAGAAGTAATTACAAATGGTTCACAGATTATTTTGGTGAACTCCTTCAAAATCCTTTGGTGAATTCTATTATACCTTACGAAGTTGAATAGCTCTATCTTATCTGCATATTCTTTAACCTATTCATTTTCTGTTTGAGCTTGTCCTCTTGTCCTCTTGTTAAAATTAATTGCCTTAAGTAGCTGTTCATAATTAGATTTTGAGCGTAATCTGCAGCAAAGACAGTACTGAATTCGTCAGTCTTCTCTGGATCATGTGCTATTTATTCTCCTTCCCTGTTAAGTAATGGATGGGTACTTTCCAATGTTTTTTCCTACTTTTAATGCATTTATAAAACCTTTTCCTATGACTATTTATGTTCCTTTCAACCTGTAACCCATTTTATCCCAAACCCGCCCTGAGGTTTTTATCCCTTGTCCTTAATGACGCACTTTTTTTGCCTTTTGTGTCTTTTTTTTTTTACTTAGTTTATTTTCGGGCCCTTAAAAAGCTCCTGATGCAGTCATAATGGCTTCTCACTGTGCTCTCTGTCCTTCCCCTGTATCAAGATAGGCTCCTATTGTGCCTTTAATACACTCTCTTGCTGTAACTGCCAGCTCTTCTGCCCTCCTTTATCCCTTAAATTACCTTCCAAAGAGATCCTGCAGATGAGTTCCCTGGGTTTGCTGAAGTCTGCTTTTTTTTGGAGGGGGGGGGGAAGTCCATTACCCTTACTTTTTTTCTCTGACTCTTTCCTTTCTCTTAGAATAGTGATTCACAGTCTTTCACCTGTCACCTTCCCTTTTTAGATTCTTCACCAGTTCCTCTTTATTAGGCAGAACCAAACCCAAAGCACTTTCTCTCCTTATAATTTCCTCCACCATTTCATACGTCCCTGATTCATTTCAAGGACTTTCTACATAGTTTGAACCCACCATGCTTTCACAAAAAATATTTGGGCACTTGATGTTCCTTATTGACACTACAACCTGTCCTTCAGGTGTCCATGGCCTACAGAAGACCCATTTCCTCCCATTACGCCTTTTCATACTCATGTAGAGACAGCAACCAACCTGCGTCAATTCTGAACTTCATGGAAAATGCACATGCTCTTGATGTAAAACGCAACATCCTCTTTCCATTCTGTCCTTCCAGAACAAGCTGTCTCCGTGTAGATATATTGCAGTTTTCCTGCTTATCCCACTGTTAAGATGGGATAGGCCTTCTCAGTGGGTGGGTACGTGAAGGATTGGCTTCCTTCACAATTTCTTAATGTTTTTTGTTTGTTTTTTTTTTTAATCTAAAAGTCGCCATAGTTTAAAAAGTCTGGAAAGATCTGGGAGGAAAGACTAATGTCAAGATGAGTGTTATGGTTTGAGTAGCCCACAAAAATTTATTGTTGTTTAGACAATCATTCTATCACCTGATGACCCCTCCTCACCTGGGAAGGGGAATTGGGAAAAACAAGGAAACATAAGTTTGAAATATAAATATATTTAATAGAATAAGACTAAATAATTAACATTAATAATACTAAAGAATGAATATTGATCCCGATACCAATATAAAATATACAAGGATTATACTCACCCAACTATATCAGTAGGAAGCTGTGCAATCCCAGCAGTGGACAGCAAATGTTGGACACTGTGAGCGCTATGGCTTAGGGAGGAAGGGAAGGCTTCAGGGGTCCATCACTGGGGCAAGAAGTTCTCTGGATCACCGCCATCATGGAAGAGACACCTTCACAGCAAACTTTCTAATGTATATTGAAAGTGACATTCATGGTATGAAATAATCCTGTTGGCCAGCTTGGATCAAGTGCCCGGGTCTCCCTCCTCCTCATCCCTGCACCTGGCTAACTCAAAAACACTGAGACCTTGAAACCCACACACCATAGCTGGCTAGAAAGCAAATATTTTCACAAATTCAGACATCAGAGTCTTCTAAAAGTGCATTTTTCCCAAGCATTAAAAGAGAAATTAATCCTGTGTTGCTCAAACCAGGACAAGTGACCCCACTGCCAGTCTGTAAGAGCAGGCTCTGGCTTGCTTCTCTGTCTGGATGCATGTAGGTCTCAGTTTTGATTGATTCAGCCATAGTGGAAGGGCTGAAAGAGGTGTTTCTTGAGGTAACACCTCATGCACAGATATATTTGAAGCTCCAGGGGTGGAGTTAAGATACCAAAGAGTCATACTGCATCAGATGATGGTCCTTTTAACTCAATAACCTTTATCTGTCTGTGGTCACAGAAGATGCCTAAGGAAAGAATATCAAAATAGAGCTGGCATGTACTGATACTGCCCCACTCCTGTGGCATACTCTCCCACCTTCAGGCAGACTTCAGCTTGGGGTTTTCCCATGCTGCAGGTTGTATCTCTGCTTTGAGTTTAACAGGCCCTGATAGTGTTCTCTTCCATGCAGTACCTAATTGCTTTTGGAACCTATTTATAACTTCCAGAGCATCTTATTGCAATGAAATCCATGATTTAATTATGCACTGCGTGAACAAGCACTTCTTTGTGTAAATCTTCTGGATGATCATTTCATGTGGTACTCACTAGATCTTGTGTAATGACTCCATGCTGTGCAAAGTTCTGTTACAGCCTCTCCACATCCCTTCCTTTTCAAAGCTAAAGACTCTGTCATTGCTCAGAGCTGTTCTTTACCTTTGGTCCCCTCTCTTGTCCTTCACTGTAGTCTTTCAAGTTCTTCTGCACCTTTCTTAGATAGAATAACCAAAAATGCACATGTTGCACTGGGAAGACCAGTAGCATACACTGGACCGGAAGGAAATGTTCTGGCTTGTTCTCTATTCTTTTACTAATAAGGCCTAATGCCTACTGGCCTGCTGGAGACATTGTGTTGGTATTTCCATAGAGCTGTATGCATTGAATCAACATCTCTTTCTGGAGGTATATTTAAAATGTTAAGAGTCCACTGTACATGCAGCTAAGTTTTTGTTTTTGTTGTTTTGTTTTTATTTCTTGCTCCACCGTGCAATTCTTTTTATTTATTGGCACAGAATTTCATTCGCCAGTTTCTCTCCCAACATCAGAAGACCATTCTGCAATGTTTTGCAATTTTTATGACAGCGTGTAATATCATATCTGCAGTAAATTTTCTTGTCGTATTACTCAATATTTTCTGCCTCTAGTCAGGTGTTGTCTCTATTGATTATGTGGTTATTCTGGACTCTCACATCTATTGATTTATTTTTTCTTTTAAATCAAACAGTCTAAAAAATTGATTGGGAACAGAGCCTTTTTGTAGGTACTGTAGACCCACGTTCAAAATTTTTAAAGTGCTTTTCTGGATGCCCTCAAATAATCCCAATGAAGTAGAAGAGTTTGTTTTTATGTGTGGCTACTCAAGAGCAGTTCAAGAGTGGTAGTTTACAGTCTTTCAGTGACCTGGAGCCTCATATAGCTCTGACTTCCATAAGCTACTCTTAATGTTGAAAAAGTGGTTTTCCTTTAAGAGTTCATATAATAAGTGTTAAGGGCACTGACAACAAGGAAATTATTATCTTTGCTTTGAGGAACTGTGGCATTTTTTGCAGCTGTGGTTGCAAGCAAGTGTTTAGTAAGTGGGAGGCACTACAGAGCAAGTCCCTTTATCCATCACATTACCCTAATAATTAAACTGTCAGCCAGGGATGTCAGGCTTTAGTAGAAAAAGAAAAAATTAGAATCAAACAGTGGTAAAAAAATTGTGACTATTCTTCCAGTTAAGCCTATAATTTTTTTATCTTAATCATTATGTTTGCATAAGGCATTGCTCAGAACACACATTTTAAAATGTTTTTTTTTTAATACTTTTTATATGTTTTAAAATAACAAGAAGTTATTTAACCACTCTCCATTGTTCCTGTGACTCTGGGAAACAATTATCCTAAGAATCATTGGCAATTTTTTTACTGTGGTTTATTTCTAAAATGAACTCCAGGGGTGTTTTCTTGAATCTCCAGGCACCTTTTCCTTGAGGATGTAAATCCACCTGATGGTCGTCTTCTTCTGAACTCTCTCTGTGGGCTCATTCTCCAGGCTGTCAGGTCAGGTCTCTATTAGAGGGACAAGTCACCCAGCTGCTCTGGTCCCTTTGCAGTGGGACATGGATGGATGTCCCCTGTACTTCTGCTCTAAACATCAGATTTTCAAGGGTCTTTTTCCTGCTTTCTGTTTCCCAGCTTGTGGTTCAGGTAGCAACATACTTGTCTATAGGGAAATGGTTGGTCCTGGCCTAGGGTCACAGAGCCTGATTAGAAGACCATTAAAAACCACAACAGTGAAGTGAGGTATTTGTCCCTGGCAGGTGGCTCTGCCCTGACTCTGAGGCATCATCCCTCAAAAAGATAGTGTTGTTCTCCTGCTCTCAACTTTGCTTTCAGGATCTGTCCTGATAAATGTTACCTAACTGTAAGGATGAACTTTGACATAAGAATAGTTTTCCTCTGTGAAAGAGACAAAAATCCCTGAGACCTTTTTCTCTGATCAGTAGGGCCACTGGGCAATATCATGCCCAGCCAAAAGCTGTTTAATGCAGGAGACTAAACGGTGTATCTGATCCAGATGATACCTCTGGCCACAGAGGGCTGAATGCTATTTGTGAATTCCCACCTAAAGAAAAAGACCAGAAGTCAAAATTATCATCTACCCTTGGAATAGTCATGAAGAAGATAATAATAATAATGTCCGCTTTTACATTTTGACCCATATTTTTCTACACTTGGAATAATAAAGGAATAGAGCACACACCACATCTTGTGAATAGCTGGAAAATGCTGATTTCTTTATGTTATCACTTTCTTTAATGGCTCCCTGTGGTATACAACATTGTGGCTGTCATCGCCTTTGTCCTCTTCTAACTAGGACCAGACAGAGAGAAGTGCAAGGTTTTAGTATCCCATTACCAATTTCCTGAGCAACAGAATGCCAAGTTCCAATTTGTGTTCTAATTTTAACTACAGTATAGATTTTTAAATAAGCCTCTAGCTTCCTATTAACATGATCTGTCTGCTCCTTTGGTGCTCTCTCATCCCATTCTGATCGACCCATGAATGGGCTCCCTGTATTATTCATTGTACACTAAATTAAGCTTTTAGTGTTAAAGGCTTTCAAGTGTAGCGTTCCTTCCGTAGAACTCATTACCTGTGTCAATACACAAAGCAGAAGCGCTTAATAGATTTAAAACATCTAGTATCTGCCCTTTTTTTCAGCTGTTATTAAGACTCAGGAGCATTTGTTATTCTGGTAATATTCCTTATTGTCCTGATAATAATTTCATTAGTCAGTGAGTGTGCACTATGGAGTTCCAAAGTGTCTTTGCATCATATGAACTTTAATTAGTCTTGAGGTTTTCTAAAAAGGGTTAGGTAAGTGAAAATTATTATGGCTGATCGTGGCTTTGTACATCTTCAGAAATTAGGAAATCTGTTTTCATCACCTGTGGGTAAGCAGGGATAGTAACATAGAAGAAACTCCATCTACAGCCCTCATTGCAACCACAAGTAAACAAAAATGAAATGCGGGTTTAGATGGTATACTGCTGGGTTTTGTTGTGGTCTTTGAATTTAGATTTTGTGGGGAAACATTTGAATAAGTGTATAGCTTCTTAACCGCCTTTCCGTTCATTACTCACTGAGGCACCCTACAGAAGCCATCACCCACAGATATATGACCCCCCATTTCCTTTCTGGCAGGAAGAATCAAGGAGTTAACTTCATTGTATGTTCACTAACCACTCAGATAGCGCTTCATGAAGACGACTGGACAGGTTACTTCTCTCAAAGATACTGTTCCAAGCCTGTGCAGGACTGTGGCTGTAGTAATACCTAACATTTTCTTTCCAGCATTTTCTTTCCAACCCCTTCAGTGCCCCAAATATGTCTCCCTGCTCTCAAGCTGCAACGTACTGTCCCTTTGCTTTACTTATGCTACCGTTTATGGGCCATGCATTAGACGGAATCACTGAAACAAACATTTTTAAAACCTGGATCATTTTACAGATGTAGGTTACAGTGATTTGGGCTCAACATACTCCACTGCTTGCCTTGCCCAAAGACCCAGCTTCCAGTAAAGCCTCACAAACTATTTTAGTAGCTCCACAGAAGCTGTGGAGTTGAAAACTGTCATGGGGAAGAAATGGCCAGTGGAGCTGGAAAGATGTGAACTTATCTGCTGTGGGAAAGAAAAGTTAATGGAACACCACCCTCAGACACAGCTCTGTGGGTAAGATTTTCTTCACAGACCAGCATGCATGAGTTATGGGCATTTGGAGGTTTGCTTCATTCTCAAAGAAATCTGAGATACAAAAGAGCAGCTTGCAGAGCAAATGAACACTACGGGCTATCTCAAAACTTCAGTCTGCTATTCAATCCAATAGTAAACCCTCCTGGGTTTTCTGCCAAGCTGTTTCTCTTCTGTTAGTTGAGGAATAAACTCCTACTGTACAAATAATGGCCAGCCAACGTCTCGTTTAATTGACCTTGATGTAAATGCCAAGGAACCAGGCAGAAACATAGCTGCTGCATGTCAGAGGGGACCAGGGCATGGGAAGAGCAGAGCTGGCATTTAGACTCAAAGTATGAATGAGCAGGGAAAGTTAACCATTTTGCTCATCTCAGCTCCTAATATGAGTTTCTTTATTCGTTAAAGGATGACAGGACCATTGAAAACAAGGTGCACCAAGGGTGCCTGTGACTTGTGGCTAAAGGACACAAATCTTCAGGTTTATGCCTCAGAGCCACAGCTTCTACGTCTCATCAGTGGCCTCAATCAGACACTTTTGTTTTGGATTTGTTTTTTTTGGGAAAAACATGTAGAAGCTCATTCTTTGCAAAGATGGAGTTTGTAAAGGAGACTGACGTGTCACGGTTTGCGTCCTCCCAGAAGATTTGAGTTCCTTCCATTTTTTCCAAGTTGATAGCACCCATACGACATTTGAATAGTTAAAGTTAAATAGTTAAAGCAAAGATCAGCTTCCTTTTTTTTTTCTTTTTTTTTTTTTTTTTTTGATTACAGAAATAAATCAGGGAGAGAGAAAACATTAGGGGTTTAATGAGTGCATTGTTTGGGAGTTGGTAGTCAGACTCCAGGAGCTTAAACAGATGACCTAACAGAGGAGGTGGGTGTAATGCATTCTGTTGCACTGGGTAACGTATTCTGAGCCTTTTGGCTCCACGGGAGAGAATGTAAAAAAAAACCAACCCCAACCAAAACCCAAACCAAACCCCAGAAATAATTCTGGTTAGGGGAAGAAGTGATTTCAGCTCTGTTGCTGTTGAGCAGCCCCTCCCTGCTTGTCCCCATCTTCACTCCTATATCAAGGTGAAAACAAGAAATCAGTAAGCCAGGAGTAGTGTCAGCGTGGAACATTTTCCAGGCTGCCTTTGTCTGCTTGCTAATAATGAAAGTCTATTTATAGCTCAATGCAGAGCAGGGAGAGTGTGCTGTGGGTGACAACGTGATATGGATTTCACAGTCCATCAGTTTAGATTTCAAGTTTACAGTCCGCTCTCGGACTAATTGAGAAGTCAGACACTGTTTTGGGACGTTACAGGCAATGCAAAACAGGGCACTCAGTGCTTGTTTAGCAAGCATTTGGGGTCAGGTTGGCTGGGGCAACGTCGGAGCACTCTGAGATCAGTCAGGCTTTGCACAGTGGCCTGAGAAAACCCATCTCATGGAGAGAGGTTTTGCATGCTGAGCTTCAAGGTGCTTGTGGGCTTGATGTCTGTCATAGCTCATCACTTCATGGAAATAATTAGGAAAGGTCCCAGATTAGACTGCAGCCTGGCCCTGGGACCAGGCACTGCAGCCATGGTGGAAGCATGGTTGGACCCATGCAGCAGAACCTCCCAACTATCTTAACTATCTTTCTTCCTTCTGCCCCTCCTGGGCCTGGCCATTGGGGCCACCAGTGCCCTGTCCCTCAGCTGTTTCTGGGGTTTCACAGTGAAAGGGTGCCAAAACCAGTGGAACAACAAAAGGGAAAAGGGAGGAGAAGTTTTGGCACAGCACAGCTTCATCATTCCCCCTTTGCTGTACTGGCACAGCTGAAGGGTGGCATCAGAACAAAAATGGGGAAGTATTGGGAGAGAGAGATGCAGTTCCCCGCAGGGACGGAGGGGACACACTGGGAACTGGTGAGCAGCAGATTGCACTAGTGGCACGGTTCTGAAAAACGGTTCCTGCTCCAGAAGGTTAACATCTTAAGTTGACGAAAATTGGAAAGAGAAATAAAGGCACAGAGGTTGAGTTGATTGCCAGAGTGAGAAACAAAAGTGGACTCTTCTCCATCTCAGTCCAGTCTATCACATTGACCGACTCATGAGTGCATCCTGCCACCACCTTTTAGGACCAGAAATATACATATTCTTTCTGTGGAGGGGCAGAAGAAATGATCCCAGACTAATCCATGGGTTCTGTGCCCTTCCCATATAGGGACCACAGTGAACCATGCTGCAGAAGAAGGCCTGACCTGCTGCGGTCATTAGTGTGGTTGCATGGATGGGTCTCATCCTGTCTGCAGCTTTGTTGCTGTGCCAGTGCCACAAAGTTGATTGATTGTACTCATATTAGTGTAAATGGGGCCAAACTAACAGGGAGAGGAAATACTCAGGTTGGATACTCAGTGCTTCTGAATAACTCCCAAACTTCTTGGAGCAAGCTGCTGTCTGTTTGCCGTGCAGAGACCTGTGTGGTTCCACTTTCTCTTGCCATAAGTTCAGTCCTGTGGGTGAAAACCCACACTTAGAGCTCCAGCTCCTCACTGTGAGGAATCGAAGATGGAGTCCATGCCAGGGGCTATTTTGTATAAACACTTCATTTCCACACAGACTAGAAGTCATAAGTTGAAGTGCAGCTGCCTATAGCTAGGCATGGCATACCACTGAACTCTGGTATCTCTAAGATATGGGATCTATACATTGAGTGCAGTGCCTGATTTTAAGCCCCTGGGTTTCAGAGTTTTAGTCTTTGCTTTTCAGGTTTTTCCATCTCAGAAGTGAGTCTGATGTAATTTCAGGCAAAGCTTATGCTGTCTTGGAGCAAGGATATAGACTACATGACCTTCCACATTTTGACTCTATTTTCTATCTAGAAAGACCACAGTAAGGCTCAGTAGCTTCATATAAGAGGAATCTGTCTAAAGCATTGCAAGTACTAGATCTTTATTTAAGAGTCACTTCCAAACTGTTTTATTTCCCTAAGTCTTTAAACCCAAGGTAGCACTGGTTGAGTTAACTTTTTATGACTAAAGCAATGGCTGCTGTCAGCTTCATGGTCAGCTCCTTCAAAGTCCTAGTGGTACCTGGAAATTCAGGTGCCTACATCTCTTTGTGGGTCTGGCCACTAATGATTTGGCAGTTTAGAGGCTGCTTATTGATCTAGGGCTGAGACTTGTCTTGAGATGAGCGCTCACCCCATCTTCCACTGCCATGTTCAATTTTTACTTGGATCCAGTATTTTCCGCAAATTAATTTAGGGTTGTTATGTTCCGCTTGTTCTTACTTGTGATGTGGTGGAGACTGCCATCCCAAACTCACTCTCTGGAACCAGTGGTGGGTTATCTGCACTTACTTCCCCTCCTTTCAGCCCATGATGTGGTTGCTTTGCTGTATCTTCTAATGCTGATGGAAATACATCTTTTGTGCCAGAGCAAAGTCAGTGCTGGGTCTGGGCAGTTTGCAGCACTCAGAATTAACAAGTTAACATTGCAAGGCAAGGAAACAAATGATTAGATCCGATCAGCTTTATTTTAGAACTGTAGGGAGGTTTTGAACACAGCACTCCGATAATACAAACTCTAGCATCCACTGAGTTTTAATGCAGATGGATTTAGAGTCCCTGTTGCCATTTTCAACTTTCTTCTCATTCTCTTCTCTATGTTTTCAGTTAAGTTCACACCCTTTCCATTGATATGTCTGTAATTCAGTTTACTTGACATAGTCCCAATATCTGATAATAAAAAGCTTCTTGGCTCTGAGAAAAGCAAACATACTGTAGCTTAGCCTCTTGACATTCCCAACTCTCTCCTTCTGCTCGAACACACACACCGTATTTTTTTCAGCCTTACGAGGAACAGCACTACAGCCACAAGATGCTATTTTCATGAGTTTGTAAGGTGAGTTATCTGATAAAGCCTCCACACCTCAGACCATATTTGAAAACAAAGGCCCAGAGTTGCATCCAATAAGCAAAAAGTGCTGGATTATTCTGCATCCTTGCTGTCAATGTCTTGCAATAAAGACATTAAGAAAGGATAAAAGGTAGCTAATTTAGTCAGTAAGGCTAAAAATAGACTTTTAGAAAATGTAAGAAGCAAGTTCCTAAAATGTTCCGGTAAGAAGCAGTCTGAGTACAACACGTTGTCACTTGTCAAAAGCAGTTTGCTTCTTCCCTTTGCTGAGTAGCCTTTGGGTTCTGCTTTTGCACTGGGTAAAATGCAACCCAGATCATCTGGTGATGACTGTACTGTTTTCTTTCTATTGAAGAATAAATCATCCCCCTACTAAGAGAAAAGTACAGCTGCTTCAGGTTTACCGGTTTTATCAGTTGTGTTCCAGGCTTGTAAAACCTCCATTTCCAGCTATCAAGAACAATTTGAATATCTGCATGGCTTTGCTCTGTACTTTGTTCTCA
The DNA here is from genome assembly GCA_017639485.1 of Pluvialis apricaria. Classification (NCBI taxonomy): domain Eukaryota; kingdom Metazoa; phylum Chordata; class Aves; order Charadriiformes; family Charadriidae; genus Pluvialis; species Pluvialis apricaria. Next base: position 164,915,627 of record CM030008.1, on the reverse strand, counting down.
ATAAATGGGATTTTTTTTCCCTCAGAATCCTAATCTTTTTTGTTAAAAGGCTTGTCTTCCAAAAGCAGCAGACATCATACCAGATCTGCTCAGTGAACCTTTGCAGGGGCTGGATGAGTTTGCATGCTTTATCTTGCATAAAGATTCTGCCCCTCTACTCTGCTCTTGTGAGACCCCACCTGGAGTACTGCATCCAGCTCTGGAGCCCTCTGCACATGGACCTTTTGGAGCGGGTCCAGAGGGGGCCACAAAAATGATCAGAGGGCTGGAGCAACCCTCTTATGAGGACAGGCCGAGAGAGGTGGGGTTGTTCAGCCCAGAGAAGAGAAGGCTCCAGGGAGACCTTATTGTGGCTTTTCAGTACTTAAGGGGGCTTATAAGAAAGATGGGACAAACATTTTAGCAGACCCTGTTGTGACAGGACAAGGGGTAAGGAGAGGAGACTTAGACTAGCTATAAGGAGGAAATTTGTCACAATGAGGGTTGTGAAACCCTGGCAGAGATTGCCCAGAGAGGTGGTAGGTGCCACAACCCTGCAAACATTCAAGGTGAGGTTGGACGGGGCTCTGAGCAACCTGATTTAGTTGAAGATGTCCCTACTCATTGCAGGGGGGGTTGGACTAGATGACCTTTAAAGGTTCCTTCCAACCCAAACAATTCTATGATTCTATAGGCTCTATGATTTAGCATTACTGTAATTGTCCATCCTCAGGTAGACCTCTTGGCAGAAGAGGGTTATTTAAGAATTGGAAGGATGTTGTGACCATCCTCAAGCCCTTGACACTAAAAGTAAAATTTTGCCTATAAGATCCATCATTTACATTGACTCCACTCTTCTCTATAGTAACAACTGTTACTTGTTCAAAGCAACTTGGTCTTGTTCTAAGACTTGATTTGATCTTCATAACCCTCTGCAGCTGACTTCACAGAAAAACAACTGTTTCCATGCAGCTCATGATGATCATCAGTCCTGATTTCTCTGTCCAAGCCTTGAACCTCCAGCTTGTCACAGTTTCCCACATAGTAACAAGTGCATCAGAGCACTTTGAATCCCTTCTTTTGAGGGATACATCCAGAGAGCCTTCAGAGACCTCCAGTACCATCTGTGTGTTTTACATATAGATACCCACTCCTAAAGATAATTCTCTTTCACACATTAATTTTAATTAACAGGCTGTCAGGGGGAGAACTGCTAAGATAATATGATCTATAGCGTCAGCAATAAGCCGATTAGGGCCATAAAACTGACAAAGGGCTGGGCAGTGTAGTGTACAGAAATCAAGCGTAGAGCCAGGATGATGCAGCCACATAGTACAGTGTTGAACACAGGTATGATAAAGGTTTTGGGAACCACGTTAGTATGGCACTATGCCAACATGCTCTGCTTGTTAGGTGCAGAGACTGTCAACATGGGTTCATTACTTCCATTTTTGACGTAACTGTGAGCTCTGCTAGCTCAGACACTGTGAGACACCCTAGAGCTTAAGCAACAAATTATGGCAATGGGCACCATTGGCATTGGCACATGTGTTGGGGCAAACAGAGGCAGTGGCAGTCAGTTTCTTGGCTTTGTCAATTTGCTTTTTGCTCTGTGTCCCCTGGAGGACGTACAATGTCTTTCTCTACAAGGCACAGATGGCTTGGATGCTCCATATTGAGGGTTTCTCTTCTTATAGGTAAACTCCTGCTCCGAGGAGGTGTGTCATGAGGGAGGCAGAGGCATACTTTTAGGGACAAAAAGAAAGTAATGACTTCTGATGATGCTTTTGGTATCTGAAAGCTGTGGGTGCCACAGTTGTGTAGAAACAGTGATTTGATGTATTTGGCGCAGGGAAGCTGTGTTGGCTCAACCTCATCAAGGATAAAACAACTTCTTTGATCCACTCAGGGTCTTGTTTTTTACTGTATTTTCCAATTCTGCCAGTGGTGAGGGGTGGAGGGGAGGGAGGTGAGGGGGAGCCTGAGAGAGCTGGCAGTGAGTAACAACATATCCAAGCTTTGACAGGCTCTGGTGGCATAACTTAATTAACTAATGGCCTGTATAGAGCTGTAATGGGATCCGAAAACAGAAAGCTTTTAAGCAAAACTTAAAGCCAACAGCATCAATAACAGTGAGCTGAGGGCACTTACTCCCTCTGTTTTTTCCTGTAAGGCTGGTGACACAGCCCCTCACCTACACTCTATCCCTAAAGGTGTTTCTCCATCTAGTGTCCCTGGGCAACAATTACAGCCGACTTGGTCCCAATATCCCAGTTTTGCTCCCATATGGCTCAGAGGTTTCCTCATAAACCCACAGAAGCTTTAAGCAGAGAGAAAGAAAATGGATTCTGGAAGGATGCTCCATGGAGCTGGACTGGGCTGTAGCCACCTCTGTGAGTGCCTCCAGTCACTGGCTGCTTCTCTGACATTTGGGGGTGGTTTGGCTTGTCTTGTCATCATGGAGCACATGTAAATTTTGCTCTTCCATTTTTCCTTCAATGGTGCTCACCCCTTTGAAATGCTTTCTTTCTCAAGTGTGACTATTTGAAGTTGCTTCGTCAAGCTGATATTAAAGGCAGGGTTTCAGGCTGCTGGGTCACCCCCTTGCCTGCATGCATTAATCATCAGGGGTGATTTAGTGTATGGGAAGTGCCTGCTGCTCCCCAGCATAACCTGTAAACTTCCCACAGCATTGTCCCAGCGTGTGGCATACACATGGGTGTATATTCACATAGCTGTGAAGTCTAACGATGCATGCGTTTTAGGCAATATCATGTCTAAACTATGTAGGCTAGCAGAACCTGTCACGTCACCTTCACTACTTGCCTTCTCTGCTGAGCTTTTAATGTGAGTAATTAAACCGCAGTCTTTATTTGCACCGCTATTATTAATTTGTTGGATGAAGAAGTCACCTCTTTTCCAAGCACAATATCCCTGAGGCCCTGAAGCATGCACATATGGTGACACACCGCTCTGTTCCAGCAAGGTAGGCGGTCGTGCTGTTCTTCCTCTTCTCCCTAATTTCCTCTCGCATGCATACCTCTTTTATAAAGGTGAAAGTTACAGGTTTCTTGTCACGCTTCCCTCTCAGCATCAGTTTTTTATGTGAGGCCAAACGCAGTTCATTCTGCAGGCTTGCAGGAACTTGCTGGGCATCAGCAACAGCAGTGGCAGAAAGTAAGCGTGGACAGATGGCTCTCGGCCGAACCGCCTGCCTGTCAATGGCTGGCAACTCCTCTGATATCTGTGGTGTTTCAGGGAGACCGGGCAGAGCACTGCCAGCTCCTACGTTTAGTGTTTCTGGTTGTAACCTGCCAGGGACAACATATGGTCCACGGTACCTACAGAGAGAGTTGGACAGGAGATGGCTGCAGGTCCCCCACTGTGATTCCAGGCATGCCTGATTCTGCTGGCTGGCACCAGCTGAAATGCCACACAGCAAAGCGTCTTGGGGTGCTCCTAAAAGGGCATCCCATAGTCAGTCAGAAAAGTGTGAAGACATCAGGGAATCAAAAATACTGAGGCTGTGTTCTGTCCTACTCAGCACCATTTCATCAAAGGCTTTTGGGAACTGAGCTGCACATGTTTCTAATGAAAATGTGACACCTGAGGATTACGTACTTGCTCTACCTGTAGCTGAGAAGAGGAAAACCATGATACAGCATGGAAAGGGCAGTATAATTTTCTTGCAGAATGATCTAAACTAACAGTTCACATCTTTCTTCGGGATAAGTATACCTCTTGGGGGGTCTGTCAGCTTTACACATAAAATCAGAAGACAAAACTCTCTCTCCCCTTAGGATGCAAGGGGACTGTTACATAGCAAGTTTCCCAGCAACACAGCGATGCTTTGGAGCTCCAGGAGGAGATCCTTAGCCTGGGATATGTTAAGATACTCTCAACTGTGTTATAGGAATCCCATTTAAGATGTGGGGAGATTTGGTACTGTAGTTCTAATGAAACTGACATTGTAGGGTCTATCAGAGAGAGCAGAGAGTCCTGACCTCTTGTCTGGATCTTGGACAGACCCCCTTGCATGGCTTGACGTGTGTTCTTGGAGGTTAAACTTCTGTTCATTTGGGTGGAGGGCAAAAAAAGGAAGACTTTGTTCCTCTATGAAAAGAATCCGACTTTGTACTCCTCTCACAGGAACAGGAAACCTGCCAAATTTAGGGAATTTTGATTCCAGACATGAATTCCACAGCTGATCACAACACAACAATAGCCATAACACAGGCACAGGGATAGATACTGCTGAAACAGAGTAGCAGACTCAGAACATCTTCACTGAGGTTGGTTCATATTGCACATAACTGATCAACAGCATGACCAGAAATGCTTCATATTATGGGAAAGACTTCATGTCAATCAAAAGTGTGACTGCAGCTCTCAGGCACGTACCTGAAACAGCATTTAATTAAAAAGCATCAAGGAGCTTAGTACAAGATGTCTCCAGAGTCCCAGGGGGGATTGTGTTATGACTACACTGTAATTAGTACTTAAGTTATCTGATTTAGAGTTTACTCACTTACCTGTCTCTTGCTGTACTCACCACCTCTGTGTGGACTGGGTATATCTCCATCAGAAAGACGTGATGTGACATTCTGGTATACCCTTTACCTTTCTGGCCAGGAGAAGCAGTAGTGTCAGCCTGATAGCTTCAGTCCTGTAGTTCTGAGTCTGCTTTATTACGTGAAGTGACTCTTTACAAAAATAGTTAATGCTTCTTATTTCTTTCCCAGTTTTTGCTTAGGTTAGACAGGGCACTGTGTCTTTCTGTATTGAGATGCAGAACTTAGCACAATATGGTCCAGATCTCAGGTGGGTAAAGGCAGTGTTTCAGCATAAAGAGGTGATGACAGTAATTGTCTGGATCAGAGAGATGGAGACCCTTTGTGATAGTCAATAAGACTTCCACATGCCCTCTGGTTGTCATTAATCACATAGCTTTGAAAGCAGCAAGGAACTTAGCAATTCTAGAAAACCTGAAAATCATTAAAAAGAGTTAGTTCATAATTAATCACAATTTCCTAATGAAAGGTGAAATGCTAATTATTTCCCCCTAATTATGCTAAAATCTTCAGAGGATTCAAATATTGGCATGACCTATAGTTTACGGAGACCCAGATGACACCCACATACCACCTAATTAGCAATGACTTTCCACTGAAGGCACCTCTTTGAAGCATTACATTTTCCACATGCTTTTTCGTATTAACACTGTGAAAATAACCCTCCCCTACTCATCATAGAGGATGAGTCAGACACATCATCGCAGAGCACCCAAAACCTTCCCCGACCACAATAATCCTTGTAACACTTGCTAATAAGTGAAAGCGGAGGGGGTCTATTCTGATCTCCCTGTCAATGGGAGTTAAGTGTGCATAGAGAGGAGAGAACACAATTAAAATGAATAATTTGCATTAGATACACATTATAACGAATACACATTAACCATCAGGGATAATTATCTGGTTGTATTAGTAACGAGGTCCTGCTTTGGTCCATGGCCCTGCAGCCGCAAGATACGACTTGCCTTGGTTGTCAAAGAGCAGCAATGCTTCAGAGATATCCAAGTCCAGCACACAGCTGCTGGGGAGAGCAGGGCTGGCAATTAACCATTAGTGTCAGACCTGTGTACGTCCCTCAGCTCAACTATTATTTTTTTTTGCCCCAGTAGGAGGCAAGAAATGTGGAACTTCACAGACACAGAGGTCATGCTTTAGGCCGGTTACCTTATGAAGCAGCATCTTCTTTTCCCATCTGAAGCCTACAGAAAGGAAGCGGGAGTTTCACTTTGTGTTCTTGCTGGATTTGTCAGCTCTACAAGGTGTTCTGTTTTGTCTAGGATTTAGTCAGTACAGCAATGTGAATAAATCATTCTCATGACAGCGCTGAAATACAGACACTCTTATGCATGCTTAGGAAGCAGGGAGTAAACAACAAGCAAAGCTGGAAGTCAAGCTGTATGGAATCACAGAATCATAGAATACCAGGTTGGAAGGGACCTCAAGGACCACCTGGCCCAACCTTTCTTGGCAAAAGCACGGTCTAGACAAGATCACCCCGCACCCTGTCCAGCTGAATCTTAAAAGTGTCCAATGATGGGGAATCCACCATTTCCCTGGGGAGATTATTCCAATGGCTGATTGCTCTCACTGTGAAAAATTTTCCTTTTTTGTCCTATCAGAATGTCTCCAGGAGTAACTTGTACCCATTACTCCTCCTCTTTTCCATGTAATCCCTTGTAAAAAGGGAGTCTCTATCTTTGTAGCCACCCTTTAAATACTGGAACATGGTGACAGGGTCTCCCCTAAGCCTTCTTTACTCAAGGCTGAACAAACTCAGTTCTCTCAGCCTTTCCTCATATGACAGGCTTCACAGTCCTTTGATCGTCTTGATGGCCCTTCTCTGGACCCTCTCCAACCTGTCCACATCCTTTTTGTTTTCTTGTGTGTAAAGAAGATTGATATTTCCTGCAGGCTGATGCTCCTAGTTGCAATTACCAGTAAAGAAAAATCTCCAGGTGTTCTACTTGTCTCTGAAAGTTTTTTGTCCTTTATCCTGGTATAGAGTAGATTCACCTGCCATAAAAGAGATTGCCATGGGGAAAACCCTACCATAGTGGAATGAGAACACAAAGGAGGTTATTGATTCAGCATGGGAGCCATGCTTCCTAGCTCACATAAAGAAACAATATATGTAGAACTCATTCCAGGCCGAAAAGGAGGAAAAAAGTAGTTCTCCTTGCAAGTCTTTTTAAAATGAAGTGCCAGATATTGGGATTCTAAATCCATGTCACTGAAATGTTTAAAGAGATCTGCATTATTGTACTGGTTTTGGCTGGGATAGAGTTAAATATCTTCATAGTAGTTTGTATGTGGCTATGTTTTGGATTTGTGATGAAAACATTGCTGTTAATACACTGATATTTCAGTTATTGCTGAGCAGTGCTTACACAGCGTCAAGGCCTTTCCTGCTCCTCACACCGCCGCACCAGTGTGTAGGTTGGGGGTACACCAGAATTTGGGAGGGGACATAGCTGGGACAGCTGACCCCAGCTGACCAAAGGCATATCTCATGCCATATGACATTGTTCTCAGCAACAAAACTGGGTTTGAGGTGAAGGTTAGCCAGGGCTGCCTTTGCTCGGTGACTGGCTGGGCATCAGTTTCTTGGTGGTAAGCAATTGTTTGGTTTTTTTGCATCATTTGCTTTTCTTGTTTTTGTTTTGTTTTGTTTGTTTTGTTTTCCTCTTTATTTTCTTTTTTTCCTCCCTTTTTATTTATGTCTTTACATTCAACTGTCTTTATGTCAACCCACGAGTTTTCACACTTTTACCCTGCCAATTCTCTCCCCCGTCCCACTGGGCCGGGGAGGGAGTGAGAGTCTGTGTAGTGCTTAGGTGCCTACTGGGGTTAAACCACAGCATTAGATAATCCAAATGGCTCACCTGTGCGAACCCTCGTTACCCCACAGCCCATCACTGATTTCAGGTCACTGAAGACTCTGATGCTTCAAGCAATATTCACAGAATCACAGAATGGTTGAGATTGGAAGGGACCTTTTGAGATCTCCTAGGCCAGCTTCCCTGCTGAAGCAGGGTCAGATACAGCAGGTTGTCCAGGACTGTGTCTGGTTGGGTTTTTAATAACTCCAGGGATGAAGATTCCACATCTCTAGGCAACCTGTTCCAGTGTTTGACTGCCCTCACAGTAAAAAATATTCAACGTGTACTTTCTTTCTGTGTTGAAATGTGCATGAGCTCCTCTGACACGAGGTTGGTGAGTACCTAGGTTCTTAAGAAAAATCATAAAGCAAAAAGCATGTAAATCAGTAAAAAGAGATTCCAGTGCTGCTGGAGGGCTGCTTATTTTAGTCCTAATCTTGTAAGTTGTTTCTTCTGTGGCAAGTGGAGGTCATTTGCTCTGTCAAGTGTCTGTGACTGGATGGGCACTCTTTTGTACGAAACAAGAGGACCTGCACTCACATAGACCAAGCCAACAAAACAAACTAATACATCCATTATGAATAAACATCAAAAAATTGTATTCTCTAAGAAAAGATGATTTGATAGAAATTGAATCTTCTACCGTTAAGGACAAACAACAGCACATAGGGGTTGGAGCATCCTTTACCCCAAAACAGAGCAGCAGTAAAAAAACCATACTTCACCTTATATTTGAGTAGCATTTGATACTTGTAGTTATTATCGATTTTACTTAACATGGAGGTGCCATGCTGGTTTTAGGCCAAAAAGGGATCACTTACTCAGGTTTGGCAGAAGCTCCCAGAAAGAGGCCTAAAATCTGGACTAACTTGCAGATGTTGCACAAGACAAGCCAAGATGGTCAAGCCCACAAAGCAGGAAACACAAGGATTGTCTGGGATCATGCATCAAAATATCCTACTGGTCCTGGACAGACTGTCCCTGTCCCAGAGACAGGAAACCTCTTGAACATTTTTAACCCAGTAGCTATGTTTTCTTCACCGCGGTAACACGTCTTCCAGTAGATTGCTCTGAACAGAGCTGGGTTCAGTAGACGTGTGCCTCCTACTGAAAAAATTTAGAATAGTACAGTCCACTTTAGCAAACCTGCTCTAGGTTGGAGTCGGTGGTGAAGATGATAAAGGATGCATTTTTAACCTTTTTTTTCCATATTTGGCAAATGGATTATTTGATGTGTTATTAGTTTTGCTCTGTAGCTTGTACGGTTGTATTTTATTGAGTAATTTACATGACATATAGTAGCCAGATTCAAATAGATAATATTTGGGGTTTTTTTTCATGCTCTTCGATCTCCTCTTGTATCTTCCATCAGCAGAAATGCTTACACCTATTACGTACAACATTCACTCACTCATTTTAATCCACCTTTCCCTCTTAACAAAGGACTTAAAGAAAGGACCAATTTTATTGAATAATTAGCATCATTAATCCTTGCCTGTTGATACCTGAGTTGTCATTCCAGCCCATAAAATTGCTTATATAGCAGCTTTCATGCAATGCATCACAAAACACTTTACAAATAATAGCTTAATGAAACACAATAGAACAACAAATCATTACCAGAGCAAAAGGACATGTCGTAAAATCTTTTTGAACATTGCGAGTGATATCAAACTATTTAAAAACAGATACAGTCTGTGCTCCTTGTACTTCTCAGCAGAAGGCAATTCTGTGCATGAGGTGCATAGCAAGTAAGAGCTTTTGAGCCAAGCAGATCTCAGGCAAACTTTTCTGCAGGCAGATTTTCCTCTGATCCAAAAGGATGCCCATAGATTTAAAGAGGCAGATTGTGCTTCCATTTAGGATTTATTTTGCTAAGAAATTTATGATTTATTCATATCTAAATATAAACAGGAGAGGAATTTAAATCATATGAGTGTTACTAGCTAAATTCCTTATAACTGGCCTTTAGTTAATTCCAAGCACTCAATTTCCAAAGTGGAGGAGGCAATTTTGCCCTTATGGGTAACCTGCTGGGGACAGACTGGGAACTGTACATTCAAGGGCATCCTAGCTGAATGTATAGTGACTTTAACCTTCAAATATATCCCTGATCTGCTAAATTTCAGGGAATTAATCCAAGGCAATACAAGTGGGAGAAAACATCTTGTTCTTCTGGACCTTAAGAGGCAAGAGATAATGCTGAATGTGACATAAACCTGCTCTTTCTTTCTGTTACTTTGTGCAAAGGCAGATCTGAACCACAATCAATCATAGATGAGCTGTTTCTTTTGTTTGTGTTGTCTGTTCAAAGGGGTGGAAGTAACCAAGGTGCAGTGACAATTGCAGCTGGCAAAGCCAAAACTGCACCAGGATCCCTCATCTATCCCGGTGCATTAAACAATGATGCCTTGTGTCCTCTCACAGGAAGAAACATATGAAAGTTTTTCAAATCTGAAAGATTTATCTCCAGGAATAGCTGGAAAATGCTTATGATTTACAAGGTATACTGAAAATGCTTCCCAGAGGCTGTAAACTGGTACAACTGTGGACAACATCAACAAATAATCCCATGAAGAATTGCAGTAATATCTGTGCGAAATACGTGGATAATGTTTTCAAGTCCCAGGTTAGACATCAGTAGCCACCGCCCAGCAATACACCTTCAATAAGATAAAGATAATGTATATAGCAGTACTCATTGCACAGTCGGTTATGCTGAGGCAGCCCCATTGTGCTGAATGGATGATCGCCCTCTGATAGACACTGAATTAACTCTTTCCTCTACTGCATAAGGGCAAGGGTGGATTTGCACAAACTGGGGAAGGACCGAGTTGTTCAGAGGACAAGAAAGGTGATCAAGTGATATTATGATACAAAAGATTGTATTACAAAAGCATCTATAGCAGGTAGAGGGAGGTGATTCTGCAGTTCTACTCTGCTCTCATGAGACCCCACCTAGAGTAGTACGTCCAGCTCTGGAGCCCCCAACATAAGAAGGACATGGACCTGTTGGAGCGGATCCAGAGGAGGGCCACAAAGATGACCTGAGGGCTGGAGCATCTCTCCTATGAAGACAGGCTGAGAGAGTTGGGGTTGTTCAGCCTGGAGCAGAGAAGGCTCTGGGGAGACCTTATAGCAGCCTTCCAGTATCTGAAGGGCACCTACAAGAAGGCTGGAGAGGGACTTTTTACAAGGGCATGTAGTGATGGGACGAGGGTCAATGGCTTCAAACTGGAAGACAGTAGATTTAGATTAGATATCAGGAAGAAATTCTTTACTCTGAGGGTGGTGAGGCACTGGAACAAGTTGCCCAGAGAAGCACCTGGAATTGTTCAAGGCCAGGTTGGATGGGGCTTTGAGCAACATGTTTTAGTGGAAGATGTCCCTGCCAATGGCAGGGGGTGTTGGAACTAGAAAGTCCCTTCCAATTGTAGCCATTCTATGATTCTATGATCTGGAAAATCTAGCTGAAGTTAGAACTGGATGTTACAGCAATACAGAGTACCAGGCTAGGTCTGCTAGGCTTAGTGGAGAAATAGGGGAGAAGTGATTTTCTTAAAGTCCTATAAGAGGTTTGTGGTTATTTTGATTCCAGTGTCAACAGCCTGATTTCCTGGCAATGTTATATCTATATGTATTATATGTAACTGGTTCCTAGTCAAAATGACGTAACTTGAATGGGAAAAGTGACAAGAGAGGGCATGGGTTCTAAGTCAAGAACATATGGGAGTTCTGCTGGAAACAAGGATTGTTTGGTGTTCTAAAGCAGTTGCTAGCAGCACTAATGACATGGAGATGAAAGCCACTGTGTAAGAGTCTAAGATGATCATGAAACTTGGTGCAACATATGTTAATTTAGTTGAATTTTCTGTGAAACTGATGAATGTTGTTATTAACATGCTAGACTCTTGTTAATGAGTCTTAAACTCTTGTTAAATTTCAAAGAATCATAGAACATAGAACCAGAGAACTGTCCAGATTGGAATGGACCTCAAATCTGGTCCAAATGATAGAGTGAGCCTAGATGAGAATATCTAGCACTCTGTCCCATCCCGTCTTGAAAACCTCCAGGGATGGGGACACCACCATGTCCCTGGGGTGGTTGTTCGAGTGACTGATAGTTCTCACTATAAAAAAAAAACCTTTCTTATATGAAAATGAAACCTTTCCTGGTGCAACTTGTACCCTTTGCCCTTTGTCCTTGCCACGTGGCTTCTTGTGAAGAAAGACTCCCTGTACTCTTTGTAGCTGTCCTTTAAGTACTGGAATACTGTGATGAGGTTCCCCCTGAGCCTTGTCTTCTCCAGGGGCAGTAGACCTAATTCCTTCACTATTTCCTCATGTCAGTTTCTCCAGGCCTTTGACCGTATTTGTGGCCCCCCTCTAGACCTCTCCAGTCTATCCATGTCTTTCTTGAATAGTGGGGACCAGAACTGGACACAGTACAGCCTAGAACTGGACACAGGTGCAGCCTAAAAAGCACTGAGTAGAGTGGGATAATCATGTCTCTACCTCTACCTCTGCTAGCAATGCCCTTGCAGATGCAGCCTAGGATCCCATTTGCTTTTGTCACTGCAGTGATGCACTGCCGACTCCTCTTCAGTTTACTGTCCACCAGGACCCCCAGGTCCCTTCCAGGCACACAGGTCCCAGCCTGTACTGGGATCTTTGGTTAGGTCACCCCCAGTGCAAGACCTTGCACTTGTTTTGGCTAAACCTCCTACAGTTGTTGCTTGCCTGTCCAGGTCTCTGTAAGATGGCTCTCCCTTCTGATGTGTCCTCCTCACCACCCAGTTTAATGTCATCAACGAACTTGGTGGGGGTGGTCTCAATCCCATCACCCAGATTATTTATGGAGATGTTGAACAGTGTGGGGGCCCAGTATGAATCCATGGGGGACCCTACTTGTGAGAGGCTGCCAGCCTGAATAAAAACCATTGATCACCACCCATCCAGTCTGTATCTTGCCCATTTGTCTAGGCGTTGACTGTGGGAAACACTTTGCTGAAGTCCAGATCCCCGTGTTGACAGGAAATATTGTTTTGTTGTAGCAGGTGATCAGGTTAGTCTTGCATGGTTTGCCCTTGGAAAATCCATGTTGTAAACCGAGAGAATTTGTACTCAAGTATATGTATGTTTTAAATGTTGGTGTGATGGCATATTTGTGCATTAAACTCTGTTCTCCAAAAAGCTATGTTCCCCTTCTCTCATATTAGAACAGCCACTACCCAGCTCACTACCCAGCTCACAAGATGGAGGAGAACAAGCACTCTATAACCTTGAGTGGGCCCAGGTACATTCAGCAGTGTAATATACTCTAGAGCTGGTAGTATCCTCCAGAATAAGTACAGTGACATAACTCATATAAACAGACCTTCTACTTTTATAGTTCGCTATTATGCTCCCCACTCACACTGAGTATACTCAATAGCTTTATCTACATGAATTTTGGAAATATGGCCTCATTCCAAGCATAAAAGTAAGGTAACGGAAGATAAAAAGTGTTTTAACAAAGTCAAGGGCAATGAACTCAAAATGTTGGTATATGAGGGGGGAAAAATTTATCCCAGTTCCCTTGTTATGGATTTGGACAACATTGCATATGCGTGTCCTTCCATTTAGCACCAAATCAATTAAAACGTTTTGTATTCTTGTCAAATCACTTTTTTAAGTATTTGAGATTCAACAGAAAAACCAAAACAGCTCTGGAAAAAAAGAAAAAAAAAACTTCTTGTAATTGAAGCGTGTATGGACTGATGTGAAGAATGATGCACTGGAGTCACAAAGGTATGTAGGCTCCTAAATCCTGTCCAGCACTTAGTCTAGCTTATAACCAGGAATTGTAGATCTTGATCCTTTTACAGGCCTTGGGAAAAAGAATTAATATCGAATAAACAATCCCTTGGTTTTGTCTCTGGAGTGAAAAGGCCATTGAATCTTCTGGCTGACAGTCAGGCGGCGACGGTCTTTGCTTTTACTTGTAGCGACTGGATGTTGCATCGCTTCATGGGGACAAAGTCATTATGAAGTGCACACACAGAACTGAGAAAATAACCTCATCTATCATGTAACAATCCCAATAATTATCTATGCACCCAAAGCACTTCCCTTCCACCCACTTCTGCAGATGTTTCTGCGCTTGAAAGTACTAGCAAATTCCTATCTTTGAACAACGCGACATGACAGCTTAGAGCATTTGCCTATCAAGCTTAACATTCTCTCTGTTTTAGGGGTCAAGCCCAGTTTTTAAGGGGAAAGAGCCACAAATCATCCGTATGACAAGAGGAACATTCCCTCCTGCCTTCTCTGCCCATTGACTTACATCTCAAAACAGGACAGGAGAATGAGAAATTCCTAGGTCTTAACAGGACTTCTTTAAATCAAGCACCATGCAACTTACCTAGCTGGCATGCCCCCATTCTCCATTGCCCCTGGAATGATCCACCACCTCTGACAAGAAATTGGAAATGGGCTGGGATATTGGCACAGCTGTGTCGGTTTGCTGGCATCTCCTCCCCAAAATATGCCATTCTTCTGCTGGGAGAAGGCTGCTCTTGGCAGCTAAATTCTCATTATTACCCCCAGACAGCCCCATGCTGCTGTCACAGCAGTGCTGACCTCTCTACAATCATCAGTGATAAGTTCCTTACCTTAACTATGGCAAAAACTAAAAATGAGACAGAGAATCCTGAAATCTCCCCAAAGTTCTTACACCCAGGGAAAAAATTTTCCTTGAGAAAGGGATGTTTGAGCCATTAACTGGCTTTACAGTTGAAGTGCTTCTTTCCTGTAAAGCCCTTGGAGCTGTGAACCAAATCCTGGGATGCCCATGGAATCTTTACCCAGGCAAAGGTCTCATTGACATCAACGGCCACTTATGCAAAGATGACGCTTCACTGGGATATGCGAGATGGACAAATATCTTTATTCTGCTGAAACGCAGCCAGCTTTGGGGTGACAAGGGACAGAGGAATAAAAATGGTGCAGATATCAAGTGGCAGAATAAAATTAGAAAAAAGAAAATGTAACTGATACTTGAAGAACACGTCTACCTTTAAGAGAACTCTCAGACAATTGTGCTTGACTTTTTTTTTTGGTCCTTTTTAGCTAACTGTTAATTAATAAGTACATAATCACTTAAGTTCCAGAGGGTATAGATGGTTGGTTTCTTCTTTGTGCCCCACACATATAACTGTTATGCAAATAACTGGCAGCATGCAGGTGTTTATCCACATTAAAATCACCAGAAATTTGAAAACTGCACAATGCTTTTCTCTAGAACGAATAATATTTGCAATTCTTACTTTCTTCCTCCATCTTATGCAATGTGGAGAGTGCTGAGGCAGTGACATATTTTTAATATTGGTTTAGAAGGGTCCTGTAAATATTCTGCAGAATAGTGAAACCAGAACTCCATGGACTCACATCAGATGAGATACCATCACAGAGCCCACCCCCACCCCCACAGATGACTGTAAAGTCCATAAACCATATTGAAATTAATAAACTGTGAAGGGCAAGATTTAGACAACTTGTTGTACAGAAGCAAACGGTGTACTGTCTGGTGCATGGATTAAGAAGACTTCTTCCAACATCTATAGCTTCTCCTGAGAGGGTTGGGTTGGGCTCATTTAGCACTACCAGTGAGATCAATCAGGAGGAGATGTGAGGTCTGGTCTCACCAGTAGAAGTGTCAGGGGCAGTTTTAGGTAAGCAGGGTGCAACTGAATGCAGTTTTATTGCTCTAAGTAGGGTGGATATGGATATTCACATCTATTCTGGGAAAAAAAGACTCAGACGGGTGTTAAGCTATCAGTCATTGCAATGGACGTGTAATGTGTCTTGGTGCTTGTTTGAACAAGGTTATATGGGAAAGAGAGACAGAGTGCTATTACAGGCAGACGCTGGGGTTTTTTTTAGCTCTGGCATTAATTTTTCACCCTGTGTTCCTTCTTTTCTATTTCTAGGAAGAAAAAAACCAGAGCTAACCATGCAAATGTCCCTCCTTTCTGCCTTCAGCTATAAGCTTAAGAGTTATAAGCTTAACAACGCTGAATTGTAGACAACCCCCCTTCAATACTTTCTGGCTCAGTGGCTCTGTGAAGACCTCTTTGAAGGTGCAGCTCTTTAAAAAGCCTCTGCGGCAGCACAACAGAAGCGTTCGCTGCTAAATATAGAAATGCACTTGCTTCAAGTGTGGATTGTTTGCTACAGGTTCACGTTTGGCATAGATTTTAAGGAGAAAAAGTGAGAGGAGAAGCAAGAAAGGAAAGATTCAAGCAGTAACATTGCCTGTTGAGGGGAGGAAGGCTTGGGCTAGCGAGGCTGGACTACTGTCCAGCAGTCTCATGTGGCCATGGGAAGGCAAATGCATGGTAAGACATATCAGTTGGAGGGTTTTTCTAATTCACCATAACCAAATATTAACCCTATCACCTAAAACAGTGGCAAAATGGTGTCTGAAAAAAAACCCTGTGTACAGCTGTCCTCACCAAATTTGAAGAAACACATGTTCGGACCAGAAGGAGGGGATGAATAAAAAGAAATGTTATACCAGAAGGCAAGAGTATGTAAGTTAAAGCTGGGGTTGGGATCTGAAAGAATTAAATAAGTCTCAGGAGAATAATCACTGATAAAGCAATTCTCTCCTTCTTTTAAGCTGTAAAGGGTAGGCAACATGAGTTCAGTAAGCTGAGGTTTCCTACCCTGTTTCCCACAGGAAAATGGACCCCTTTCTGATAGTTGCAAAGAGGAGCAGTATTTCCCTGCGTGCATTTTTGCTTTTGAGGAAGCCTTGTACTCTCAGCTACGGTTGTGTCTGAGTCTGGGAGCAGACATTTTAAGACAGGTGAAAAAGATGAGATTACTTCAAGCACCCACATTGTTCATGAGTATTTCATATCAGGTCCCCACCTTGAGCAGCAGCAGAGCTTTCAGTCTATTGGGGGGAAGGAAAAATGCCACGGCAGGTAACCTCTGAGGGAACTGAAGGACAAAACTTGTGGAGGCTTTTTTTCTGTTTAGTATTGGTGCAATGTTGTCCTTGTGTACCTGTGGGCCAGCCACTGAAAAAACAGACATTGGCACTTGCCTAATACCATGTGGAATTGGGTTCCTGGCTCTTTGGTGCAGGACTTTTGGGAGGTATTTCCTTTCAAACCCAAGAGACTTCGGAGCCCAGTGGGATGCAACAGAGTTAAAGCAATGAGCCACAAGTTTGTCAGCAGGTCCCGGGGTTTCTGAATGTGTCCCCTCCCCGGTACCACAAGCCCGTCACCCCACTCTCCTAACCATGTGTTACGCCATTTGGATGTTAATTGCGTGGAAGCAGGACCTTTTCAGAGGTGCAAACCATCCTTCCCGTCCCACAGCCATTTGGCATCGTGCTCTGATTCAGAGCTGACATATCATGCCTGTACCTTGCTAAGGGCGGTGAGCAATTGCTGGTGGTTTCATGTCTCTATGCAATATGCACTATAGCCTCCTTTACATCAGCCATGTGTTAACCCTGTTCACACACGCATATTCTTAATGAGTGGTTTAAATGTATGAAAGTGCAGAGCATTTGTTATAGAGAGTGCATAACAGGGACTGACTCCTCACCTCCTGCCATGCAAGAATGGGGGCCATCAGGTGAGGATCGTGGGAGACAGAGTGAAACCAAGCAAAATGATTCTTCATGCAAGGACAGGAGATTGGCACAATTCCCTGCAGGGGGGCTTGCGTGAGAGTCTGCATGGGTTCAAGGGAAAAATATTTGGAAGATGAAACCCGAATAGAATAGAATAGAATAGAATAGAATAGAATAGAATAGAGGAAAAAGGAAAGGGGAAGGGGAAGGGGAAGGGGAAGGGGAAGGGGAAGGGGAAGGGGAAGGGGAAGGGGAAGGGGAAGGGGAAGGGGAAGGGGGAAGGGGGAAGGGGAAGGGGAAGGGGAAGGGGAAGGGAAGGGAAGGGAAGGGAAGGGAAGGGAAGGGAAGGGAAGGGAAGGGAAGGGAAGGGAAGGGAAGGGAAGGGAAGGGAAGGGAAGGGAAGGGAAGGGAAGGGAAGGGAAGGGAAGGGAAGGGAAGGGAAGGGAAGGGAAGGGAAGGGAAGGGAAGGGAAGGGAAGGATCAATGACTGTTAGAGTGTTAAGGGGATGGTGTATATTCTTGCTTTGCTCTTACTATTCTCTGAACATCTACTAATGGACACATTTTCTATGCATATGAGCTCCCAACACTGGGAAACTGGTGGAAGCCAGGTCAGTGGTGTGAAGGGAATGAACTGGACACAGAGCCTTTGTGGTCTATATGTCGGTCCTGCCATGCTGGCTGGGCCCTTGTCATGAACAGTGTGGCTGTCCTTATGTCCTTAGATTTAATATCAGTTGCTTGTGTTTCTGTGTGTAGTTTGAAATGTGATGCTCCAAATGTTATTAAAAGAGTATCTTTTACTAAGTAGTGTACTTTGTGGTTGTGGGGTTGGTTGCTTTTTTTTTTTGTTTCTTCCCTTCTTTAGCTCATTTTGATATTTGTTATGAAAAAAAGTTCCATCACAATTAGTTGCCTTGGCTACTAATGATTTTCTTGTTTTCGTATATAGCTTCTTGTATTTAAACACAGCACCTAATCTATCTGCTTTGTGTTGCTTAATGTGACAAGGCCCTAAGCTGCAGTGAGTTGGTGGTTACAGTTTTGATCACACTAACGGCATCTTCAATTTGGTCTTGGGGGTGTGTGTGTGTTGTTTTTCTGGAAGTAATATTTAGCAGGGGGACTTGATGAGATCACATTGGATCTCATATACTGTTTACAGTGCACCATGGGAGGAACTATTCTCTGGCGACTATATGATTAAAGAGATTAAGGCAGCTATGTCTGCATGCAGGTGTCTGGTACCTGGGAACTCGCAAGGCTATGGATTTCTGCTATGAGTTACAAATTAAAAAAAAAAAAGAGGTGCCCAGCAGTACTGGCACCCCATGCTGCCAGCCACCTGCAATGGCTCCAAGCAGATCCTGATGTCTGAATAAACAGTGCGTTTTTATGCAGTCATTTCCAAGAAAGAATCGAGTTAGCTGGCAAGACATGTCTGTTCACCATGTTTTACTCCAGGTTACATCAAATGTCCATAGCAGGGCCAGGACATGTGCCCAAGTGCCCTGGATGGGCCAGAGGTTTTAGCAAAAAGCCAACTTACTGTCTTGGAGCTGCATACTCAAGGAAACAAATATTTGGAGGGGCTTATGATGGTCTCTAACGGTGAGGTGAGTCATCATAAAATCATAGAATGGTTTAGGTTGGAAGGGACCTTAAAGATCATCTGGTTACACCCCTCCCTGCCATGGGCAGGGACACCTCCCACTAGACCAGGTTGCTCAGAGTCCCATCCAGCCTGGCCTTGAACACCTCCAGGGATGGGGCCTCTACAACTTCTCTGGGCAGCCTGTTCCAGTGCCTCACCACCCTCAGAGTAAAGAATTTCTTCCTGATATCTAATCTAAATCTACCCTTTTCCCATTTGAAGCCATTACCCCTCATCCTATAAATTCCCCAGGTTAATTTAGCATCAGTTGAAAGAAAGAAGCTCACTAAGGAGTTATGGCCTGATAATTTCAGTTGGAAAGAGACTAAGGAAAGAGTCTGTGTAGTCAGGTGCGTGAAGTTAGTTTTGTAGCTTGGTGAAGTGACCCCCCTGGCCTCAGAAGTGAGACACAGTTGTCATTCCAGCTGAAGTCAGTGGGAGTCGGGGAGGCTCGGCGCCTTGAAAATCAAACCATTTAGCCCCAGTAAAGGGAGGTGAAAATAAATGAGAGAGTATCTTTTCTTCAAAACGATACCACAAGTGTTGCTCATCTGGTGCCTGAGACCTCCTGCCAGCAGCACCTGTGCCACCAGTTCTGTGCTTTGGCTTTATGCAACTCCAATTTCACATCATTTGAAGAAAAGTACAAAAAAGCTTTTTGTGCATCTAGTGTGTGTGCTGGGTAAAACTATTGCCATGAGAGTAGGCAGAAGCAATGTAAAGGCTTTGCTACATATGTGCCATGTTATATATCACTGGTACAACTCACCTGTCATCCCTAGGAATAAACACAATACTCTGGTGAACAGAAGCACAAAGCAATAGAGATCTCAGCAGCTGGGATGGATCTGTCCAGGCTATAAGTATTGCTTGTTCAATCACATGTTAAAGTTTTGGTCTTGATTGGCTCTGGAGACAAGATTATGCCTTGGTCAAGGCTCATGACTGGCCAGAGAAATAAATTTGTGGCATGAAATCTTAGCCCTGCTGAAGTCACGAGGAGTTTTGCCGTTAAACTGAATTGCACCTAAAGTGAGAAGAGGGGCTGATGCTCACATAGACCCTTACTCAGTGGTTTCCTCATCTCATCCTTATAACACATGACTGAACCCAATGTATAATATCAAAAAGGCATAGCATTAACTTACTACTGGACTGCATGCTAGTTAACCACTTGAAATACTTAATGGATCTTAATTGGACCCTGCATTATATTTCCAGTTTGAACTTCATTGACTTGGTCGTAGTTGATGTACCTCGCTATGCCCTTTACCACAAGGGATACTCATACGGCCTTCTCAGGAGGTCTTTTTCATTTATATAAAATTTGTTTCTTTTTTGCAGGAGTACAGGGGATTTTAACAGCATTACTGTAATTTGAAAGGTAGCCCTTTGAAAAAAGTCATGTTTGTGCTAAACAAAATTGCTGCCCATGGTTTTTCAGTCATGTCTGCAGATGATCCTACTCCTTTGCCTTGCAGAAATGATGTAGACATTGGAAAAAGGGGCTGTGCTGTCCTAACTTTCCTTAATTATCCAAGCTCTTAACTAAAGTTATGTCTACATGGTCCAGCGGAAGCTCAGGCAGAGAATCTAGGTCTCATTAGGTTAGCTCGTTAGCAGGTGCTAGGCCAGTCAGCACTGCTCTAAAGCAGGAGGCTTTACATTAATGCTACTGACTGCAACAACCAAACCCTGGAGAGGGGCTGAAGGCCAGGCAAGCCTGCTGCTCCAGGTAAGGTCTGATCTTGTACCAGTGTCTTCCAGGTGTAGGCTTGGGAAAACGGTGCACATAGAAGCAAAGCCTTGAGGGTGTAGTGGCCCCATATCTACTCCACAGTTTCCCAGTCTTCAGTCCTCGGTCAATAGGGACAAAAAGGCACTTTCTATGGGCAATACAGTCTGGTTGCAAGTGTGAACCAGCTGCTGCCTCCAGCCATTACCACTGACAACAGAGGGATCTCAGCACAGTTGCTCCCTAAGCAGAGATATTTAGATGCCTCCAGTCAGATAGGGTGAAACCAGGACCAAGGGACGTGCCAGACTTTACCCTGTGGCATAACCGCGTTTTGTCTCAGAACTGCTCTGAAATATAGATGTGCATAATTGCTTTTAAATAAATGTTTCAGTGCAGGTGTAAAAAAATCTTAATGCCTGCAGCACTGCACTTATGATAAGCAGCCCTACAACAACTAAACAACAATTTGTGTATGTACCCAAGGCAAAAGGGGCTAGTAATAAGTTAGTGTCAAGCTTCTAGGGGATTAATATATGGACATTGGGTTAAACATACTTTATGTTTACAAACACTCAGGCAGCATCTTTCTATGCAGCATGTTATTAAAATTGACATGAGTGACTATTAACTACTGTACGTAAGCCCACTCATGTCATAACTCATGCTTTATTATGCAACTACAGGTAAGTACATAAAAATTCAATGTACTGTATTGCATCTTATTTAGATCACTGTTCCAGTGAAATATAAAGTGTCACCAATAGATTTGCTCTGCTAGCAATTCCATAGTAAATTACAAACAGACTCAATGAAGCTAATCCTCTTGTAATTTATTTAACACATTTTTTCCATTTATATTCAAGGTGCATTTTGAAAAACATGCTACACCATTCCAAGAAAAAAAAAAAACAAAACCAAAAAACCAACCCAACACTTAATGTCTCACGAGGCCAGGATTAAATAGCTACTGACCTAGAACCTCTGCATTTAAATAAACTTCAAGAGAGTGCCCTTCATCTATTGTGTTTAAGGATAAAGACTACATGAGAGCACACATAAGAACCACCACAGCAAAGGCTGCTTGGTTTGTGCCCCCAGGGAAGCTCAGAGAAAGAATATTTCAAACACAGTGAGCGCCAAGGGAGTCTTTCCCTCCCGGTGTCTAGCAGTCAATAACCTGACTGAGTCAAAGACTTAATCAAGACCATTGTACCTAGCAGATTCACGTATCATCTGTAAGTGTGTGTAAATCCCACATGGACAGTTTTCCACTTTTAGGTACAGTTACATCCTGTGGCAATAAGTTGGCAGTTTCGTTATGAGCTTTCTGAAAAAGTACCTTCACTTGTTTGCTTTAAATCTAATGCCCGAGCATTTCAGCTGGTGTTTTTAATCCTTGTATGATGAGAAAGAGAAAATAAATATTTCCATTTCATTTTCACCAACCCATTCATGATTTTTGTCTCCCTTGACTTTTCTTCAGGTGTCCGGTTCCTCTTCTGTTAAATGTGTACGCTTGTGTAAATCAAACACTCCTCTTGTCATTCCTGGAGTTCCTGGGAGTTAAAAGGAGATGATATGAGGGCAGACATCGACACTGACCGTCCATGAAATTGCTCCAGTGCACTTATGGTTAAGAAAATAAGTTTACTCCAAGAAGTGCTATACGAAATGGAAAGCTGAACATGGACACAATTTCTCACTCATAAGGGGGTGATGTCTTTATCAGATGCCTGCTCTAACATATCTATGTAACATAATCTGATCAACACTAGAGTTAGGTAGGGATTAAATGAAACAAAAATATTAGTTATTAATCTGGAAAATTGCTTTCTTTAAAAACACATTAGCTGAAAGAAAACCTTTACAGATCAAAAGAAATACGAAAAAAAAAACCCCAGCATTCTAGAGAGGAACCTGGGACATCAGCATTAATGGTTAATCTTGATGTAGATGAAGAAGCAAGATGCTTTTTTAGAGCTACATTGATAAGAACCATACAAAACACTCTCCATAAATGATCATCAAATTCAACTTTTTTTTTTTTTTTTTTTTTTTTTTGCAACCTTGGCTGTATTGAACAGCAATTTTCACAAAACAAATTCTGAGTTTATAACTAATGAGAAGTGGCGGACTGGTCAGCTAAAGCCTGTGCTCCCTTCTGTAGCTGTTCAGAACAGCCAGCTGTAAAGTCAACTGCAGTGCTATACCCAGCACACACCCAGCTCTGCAGTCCTCCCTGGGATTCACAGAAATTATGTGCCTAAATCCCAAGAGAATTCCCTTGCAAATAGGCATTTGACCCTCCTCAGTTCTCTGGAAAATCCTGTCCTCGGACCTTTCCAGCTCTACTGTCTTTGGCTAATTCTTAACATGAGGAGGAACTTCTTTCCTTTGAGGGTGGCAGAGCACTGGCCCAGGCTGCCCAGAGAGGTGGTGGAGTCTCCCACTCTGGAGCCATCCCAAACCCACCTGGACGCCGTCCTGTGCAACTGCTGTAGGTGTCCCTGCTGTGGCAGGGGGGTTGGACTGGATGATCTCCAGAGATCCCTTCCAACCCTGACCATTCTGTGATTCTGTGATTCTGTAATTTCTGTGTTAATCTGAGTGCAGAAATAAGCTGTACATATTTATTTAAGAAAAGCTATAATATCTGCTTCAGAGAAGTATGCAGTCAACTACTTAGTCTCTGTCCTTAGAGGCATATTTTTAATGTTAATTTATTTATTTAAAAAATGTTCATTTATGTATATACAGTAATATCATTATAACCCACTCAATTCAATTAGCAGCACCATGAAAAAGGGATGGAGGTTTTTGTTTGATTCAATTGTAAGCAAATGAAGCAGTAATAAACCCCCAATTAGCACTGAGGAAAATAGGCTGAAGGATTTTTTTCCTAGCATTTCACTGTAAACAAAAATGTGTGGCTGGCGTTCAAGAGGAAGGAAAATACAATTTAAAGACACTTTAAATCTTCAGTGATTAATGTCATGCCAAGTGACTCATTAAAATTCCCATAAAAATATGACCATAGAAAAGAATTCTCTTCTGAAGAAAAATCAAATGTAATTAAGAAGACAGAGAGAAAAAGAACAGGGGAGGAATTACCAGCCAAAATCAAGCTAAACTAAGCTGCCAAATAACATGTCTCAACGGGGGCAACCAGACCCTTGTTGAGGGCATCAGACTGGGACACAGGAGGCGTGAACCCAGGTCCCAGTGTTGGCACAAACCCTTTGTGTGACATCTGTCAAATAGCTCATTGGTGGCTTAGTATCTTGAGCATGAAGTGGAGATGATGACAAATCCCTTCTCCCACCCTTGGACAGTCTTTGATCAAGGGCTTGTGGTGAATGCCCAGAAGATATAGCCTCAGGAGACGGTAAGATTAGATGTGCCTTTCTTGTAGTTTGATGGGGCAAGATGTGGCTTGATTGCAAGGTATCAAAGGTGTTAGGACCTCTTCCTGCTGACAGCAAGTCTTGAGCATCAGATCCCAAAGCATCATGTTCAACACTCCTGTAATCTGTGGACAAATATATTTACACACCCGTCTCATAGCATTACGGCTTGAACCAGTGCTGGGCTGCCTTGCATCACAGACTTGCATTGCTGTTGTCCTTTAGGGCTCTCACCCACTTCTGATGTCATTTCTGCCATAGAGTAAGTACATTGCAGGAACAGGTTTTGCCAGGAGCCTGGCGCTGAGATCCCCTGCCCTGAACGCTTGGATGTTTGCGCTGCAGCCCCCAGCCATTGGTTGAAGGTTTGGCTTTAATCATGTTTGCTGTTCGGCAGCAAACATGGTAATTCGTACCTTGCTCTGGCACACTCTATGCTATTTTTGAATCAGGAAAAATATCTTATTAAGGTGACAGGTGGTCTGGCACTGCAGAGGCAGCTCTGTTGTGTGTGGCAAAAAAGAAAAAAAAAACAATGACAAGTTGTCTTGATTTCAGCATTTCCTCCTTGGTTAGTGAATCCTTCAGTTTGATTATCCTGGGCAAAATGCTGATCACATTCGATTTCCCACTACTGTGGGCTTTTTTAGGATATTTTATTTGTATTTTTCTGAAAAGGAAAAAAAAATTATCAGTTTTACAAGTGGTACCACGTAGCGCAGATGTCCTATGAGGATTCAATATGAGAGAAATGCTTATTGAATGCAGAGCGTAAAGAGGGAGGGGAGAAGGAAAGGGACCAAGTGCTATTTATAGCCTATATTCAAGTCATCTGGGCTAAGTATTGTGACTACTTGTCTCCATTGGAAGTGCAGGGATTCAGACTGGGAAGCCTAAACTGGGCTGTCCACATGGCTCTTGAACAGAGACGTCATGGCTTTTGTATGCCTAAGCAAAGCACCTTTCTCAGGCTGCCTGATATGGCCCCAGGACACTCAAGCTACACCTAACACCAGCCAAGGTCTGTTTGCTGCCAAAGTCAAGCACATGGCATGACCCATGCCCAGAGCTGTGTGCCTGCCCCCCAAAAACCAGATGTGCATGATCCCAGCCATGATGGTGCCTGTATCCTTCCTGGGCATTGGCAGGCAGAGTTAAAGTAGTCATGGGCTGCAAGCCCACCGGGGTCATGATAAAAGTGGAACTGCCAAGGATGATCAGAGCGCCCAAGTGTTCCGTAATATGAAAAGTCATTTAGCTGTCAGACCAAGAAGTGGCAGCTTAGATACTCATCTCGAGGCCAGATATGGTTGACACAAATAACTCGTGCCCCTCGTAAAGTGAAATTTTCCTTCATTAAACATAGATGCATGCAGTGCAGTGTTCAGCAGTTTGCTCTTTTATATCCAGGCTCTGATTGTTTTATTTTTATCCTTTAAGAGAAATCAGATGTTAGAGAGGAAGCTATTCTTAGGCTGACTGTACAAGTGATCAAGCCAAGCATATCCATATAAGACAGCTGCTGGCAAATGACAATCCAGGGTTGTGCTTTCATTGCAGAAACAGCAGTGTGAGTGCCGGGCATGCAGACGTGGCACCCTTGGGGAACAAGAGAGGAGCTGTCACTGCTTCTGGTTCTCATCTCAGGTCATGGGCAGTGTAGGAGTCTCTTTATAACAATAATTCATATGAGAAAATTAATTCCTTGGTGTCACTGAGTCCTCTGCACAGCCATTAGCACTACTGTGGAGGTTGGCTGCACCAGTGCTAGCCCCAAGGCAATAAGCTGCATTGAATGATGCTTCCTGGGGTTGGTCAGGAGTCTCTGCTCCACACTGCCAGCTTAGTGAGCATAGACCCAACAAGCAAAGTGGAGCCAGCAATGATCTGACGCTGCTTGGGCTCTGTTCCTCGCTTTAGAAATGCATTGAAAGAGCAGGTTTATGGTAGCAATAGTAATTCCACAATCCCTCTGCTGCTCTGGGCTATACATCAGTTCCCTGTCATGAAACATAGACAGTAATTGCTTCTTTTGCCTGCCTATTTGGGGTAGACTCCATCTTTACCCATGTTCTCATACAGTATCTGGCCCAAAGGATCTTTGTTCTCATTTAGGACCTTTAGCTATTGCTGTTCCAAGAGGAAATCGGACAACACGTGAGCACATGTCCCCAGGCACTGGGAAGGGAATTTGTCCAACAGGTCAGAGGGTTCAGTCCACCTGCCTGTCCCGTGTCACAACTGCGAGAGCAAGCATCTTCTGGCACACCAGAACAACACAGGGAAGTCTGTTAACGTATGCATGGTGCAGCACAAGGGAGGTTGTGGCTGGCTTAGGAGTGTCAACACTGAAGCAGACTGTTGGCATTGCCCAATAATGCAAGTCTGTAAGAATTACACGTGTTAGTAAAGGTTGTTTGTTCTCTTTCTCCTGAAGAGGCGCTGATGACATCACATGCTTTTTCTGAGCTAATGATAATTAATCAGGTCAGCCTAGGTGAAGGTAATTAAAAATATCAGTGCTTTGGTAGGCCCACACAGGGCAATATAAAGGGTCATATAGCTTTTCTTGCTGGAATTTCCACTCTACCTTGGGTGGTTGTTTTATTAACCTCATCTTAGCAGCAAATCAGGCAGGTAAGTACAGTTGCAAATTTGCTTACAGAGATATGGTTAGCTTTTAAAATACAGACTACTAGCTCTGAAGCTTGGCAGTATTTCAAAACATTGTTACCTTTTGATAAATTTAAAGGATTCTGGGTTTTATTTGAATCTTTTTTGCAGCTGAAGATTTTCAGAGTCCCACCTCCATAGATTAAAATCTTCTGGTAGAAACATGCAAAGGGAGGGAAAAAGAATGAGAAAATAGGTCAAATAAAACAGAGTAAAGGAAAAGCTGGAATAATCCAAGCTTCTTTATAGCTGAACATTCAACAATGCTTGTAAGAAATGCAATTAGTGATGAGCAGAGTCTCATTCTGTCAGCAGGTCGCTTTTGTTAGCAATCCATTGCAAATGGTTAAACTAGGTTTGACTGTGCACCAGTTATACCTGTTTGCTTTTTGTTGCTAAGTGATCAAATACTGGAGATCAGACAGTGCCCAGTGGGCAAGCGCTGAGCCAAGCCCAAATCTGCCCAACCTTATTTTTGAAATTTGCTTTAAGGGTTGAGCTAGGAGAGATGTGATGGGAGTGAACATGGAGGGCAGCAGCTCTGCAGTGCTGGAAGTTCCCCAGATCTGAGTCCATAACGCACAGGCATGGTTGCACTGGTATGTGAGGACAGAAGGACAGCAAATGAATGAGGACCCACAGGGCAATAATCTGTGGTCAAATTGTATTGAGGCCAATGGAGTCATCTTGGAGTGAGACCAGAATCAAGTCGTAAAGTTGTAGACTAATCCATTCCTACTGTTCTTCATTTCCAACTGTCTTTGAAAAAAAAAAATAAATGTATAGATATAGTTTATGCAGAGACCTCACCAGACTCCTCTAAGTGACATTTTCTCCTTCTTGGCAAAGAAATGATGCAAGGAATTGGGATTTCTCAATTTGGGGGAAAGGATTCTGAAAATAGACACAACTTTTGCTGCAGAGGGCAAGGGAATATACTACTCTCCATCCCAGGGTGCATAGGGCAAGAAGTAGAGGGCTTAAATTGTAACAAAGGAGATTTAGATGAGGAAAAAGTTTTGTAACAGTAAGGATAATAAAGAACCAGGGAAGATGTGGATGTTCCATCACCAAGATCTTAAGAACAGGGTAGACAAACACTGGGTGGGAATGGCTTAAGTGTAACTAATCCTGCCTTGAGGAGGAGGGATGGATTATACATGAGTTTGGCTTTATTTTCTGTGAGCCAAATCCTCCTAATTTGCAAAGCAATTTGGTGCCTGGCTCCAAGGATTCCCTTTAAAAGCGCCAGGCTAAGAGATTCTGAGCATTTTTGCTAATAGCTTCACCATTAACTACATTAATATGAGTTAATCATTAGTGTGTCTACTCAGCTAGCAATTTACTTATTGGCTTTTGTCTTTGGAGGGTGTGATCCTGTCACACACCAAGGTCTGGGTTCTGAGCATTAGCGACTCACTGAAGTCAACAAGAGTCAAGAGTCCTCATTCATGTCCCTGGCTGTGCCTTAATTTCCATTAAACATTCCTTAAACATTTTATTTATGTCTTAAAGTATTATCACATGAATCTCTTAAACCACTACCCTGCTGATGATGCTTTTGGGAGATTGCCAGAAGAGATGTATTCTTGCCCTTTAACTGGATAAAAAATTAATTTAGGTTAAACTAACCTCAGTTTCTTCACCCTAATGAATGCTATATTCAAATTTCTTTTTATCCAGCCAGGGGCTTACACCCATGCATGTGAGTACTGATTACTTACTTGACCGGTCCTACTGGAGTCACTGAGTAAAAGTCTTGCTTCTAGGAATAAACTTTTAATATTTTTCCCCTCCATAGCCTGGTTTCAAAAAAGTAATCCTGTTCTTGGGTTCTCAGTCTACAGCTATAAAGGAACCTGTTCTTGGACTTCAAAGGAAGTGTTGATCATCTTGACAGCATCCTTTCTCCAATGGCTCCTGGGGGTACTTGTTTTGTGTTGAACAAACAGCCAGAGATCTTTTCAGTTCCCAGGCCTTCCTGTGTGGGCAAATTGCACTGTATGTTCCAGGAAGCATAGGCCAAATCTCTTGATCTGTGATGCAGGAAATTTGCAGAAATCTCTTTTTCTACATGGATGCTCTGAGTCTTGAGTCTGTCTGTTTTGGGTTGGTGTTTTTTTGTTGTTTTTTTTTTTGGTGTGAGCCTCATTTCCGAACTCCAACTGAAACTTTTAACAACAATCAGAGGGGCTCAAAGGGTTAAACGGTGTCCTGCCATTTGCCGTCACTTTTTACTTAAAGACTTTCTTTTTTCTGGTGAGACTTCTGCTCATTAAACACACTTCTGTAATTACATTTCCCTGGGGTCTTTTACTGTCAGTTCTGGAAACCATGTTCACAGGTGGAAATAGTTCTCCCCCTCCCTTGCCGTATCTACAAGGGAAAGTGCCAACATTTTATTTACTTCCCGAGCTGGCTCTTCTGTCTTGCTGAATGAGGCCTTTCTCCCTCACCTTTTAACCTACGGTCTGCGTTTGCATGGTTTCAGATAGATAATAAAAGCACTCATCTCCATTTACTTCAGCCCTGCTATAAATCTCCATGTAGTCGAGAGTGCAGCCTTTTGGCAGGAGCAAAAGCATGGCTCGATTCCTCGCTGAAGAAGAGCATAACGGTTGCCGACAAGCTCTTTCGGCAGGTGCCGTTGGGAATTAGTCGTCTTCCAGAGCCAAATCTCTGCCATGAAGTGAAGCCCCTTGAGTCTGAAAACTGCTGAGATTCCTGTTAAGAGTCAGGCGGAAGCCAGGAATTCACTGAAGAGCTTGAAAAAGAAGCTGCATAATGTCAGGTGATGTCTTCAGGGAGGGAAGTATTGATTGGGAGCAGGGAGGGAAGGTTATCGATTCAGATTTTTACCTTTCGGTAAGATGAGTTTTCATCTGGTTCCTCCCCCTCCCTCCCCATGTCCCCGCAGCCCCGGGCTCCTGATCGAGCCACTTCCCCACCACAGAGGCAGCTCCGCTCCTTCTGATCTGTGTTTTTAATAGATGGCAAAGGCGCCTGGAGCTGTCCTTAATGCCATATAAATCTAAATAAGTGCATCTTCTCTGCTCTGCCTGAAAGCACTCTGGGCGCTGGTCAGAGGTTTCTCCCCATAGCGCCCTGGTCTGGCAGTGGGGCATCCTGTGCACAGATGGGAGGGGGATGGGAAGGAACACTCAAGAAGCCATAGGATTTCCCTGGTCAGAAATACTGGGCTCAGAAAAATCTAGAAGTACTTCTGTCCAGGAGGGGAGACACTGGGGCCTCATATACAGAAGATACTGGAAGTTTGTGGTCCACAGAGGAGCCTTTCCCATAGGCTCAGTGTGTCCACGATCTGTCTCAGTCTCTTTGATGTTCCCATAGTGTAAAGCACATTATTACAATTTCCTAAATTTTTATTCCCTTTGGACACCACAGAGTCTGCTATGGACCAAAAGAAGTTCCTGGTGTACCAAACCCTTTGATGCCACCTTTGACTGCAGAGTCCTGGGAGAGGGTATGGCTCTTCAAACTACATTTTATGGAGCCAGTGAAAAGACTTCCTAGCAAGGAAGAAAAACCTTCTGACTCCCCACCCCAATTTATGAACTCTTTATTATGCCTCTTGTCAAACTCTGTGTGTCCTGCAGCAGACAGGGCAGGTAGAGGCTCCCTGGGAAGTGCAGGGTTACTGCAGCAGGGCACTCCTGGGGAAGGGCAAGGAGGGTGCTACATCCTCATGTCCCTGGGCATCTGGCACACCCCCCTGAGGGATCAGAAGTCAGCACATTGTGGCAGCAGCCTTGAACTGGTGTGAAAATGGGTCTGCTGTGCTCTGCATCCTACATCTCACCCAGCCTCCTCTCCTCTGCCTTGCTCTGGGAAACTACGTCAGCAACAAAATAAAAGCACACGCTTTGTTCACAGCAACCCACTTTGCATTCCTGTAGCATCACCCAGCAATCAAAAATTCAGTTCCTCAGCCATAGGCAAATATTAATTTCTGTCATGTTGCAGATGGGAAAAATGATGTCTGCAGAGGTGAAATGGAAGGCTGATCGTATGTCTTTCTCCTGCCAAGGGCTTTGCAGCAAGCTAGCATCTGAACAAAGAGAAGGACTCGCTTGCCTTGGTCTGTGTGTACTCACAGCTCTCGCTCCTCCCTAAGGATCTGCACTCACTCTGGCTGCTGCCCCCTTCACTGCCAAACATGTTTGGCACCACCTTCAGGTTCCTCTCAGCTTTGCCCATCCACCTCAAAACCTACCCACTCTCTCTGCAGCTCTTTGGCTGACCTTTGTAGAGTTGTCTTTGCTGCTTCTGTGGCTTTCTCAGTTCAGGCTCTCCCACTTCTTCCAGCCCCAAAGTGCCTGTACCAGGCACCACACCATCTTCTGTACAAAACTGAGTTGTCCTGCATTTGTCTGCTACATCCCCTTCAAAGGCTCACAGTGGCTTCCTGCGTTAAATACATTTAAAAAAAAAATAACCCAAATAAAACCCCAAATCCTGTTTCTTGTCCCTGTCCTTGGCATTGGAACCACCCCATTTAACACAAAAGGAAAATTGACAGTGATTAACACCATCAGCAAACTGAACAGTGTGTGCACATCCAGTTGGGTATTCACCTCTCAAATGAAGATCACATTTGTCAGTGAAGGAGGAATGGGAGTGTATAATGCCATGGCCTGTGGTGGCATTTGTCTCATCTTCTAGATCATAATAAATATTAATTTACTTGAATACTTAGAGCTGTTTAAATCTTCCAGGCACTTTGCAAATATTAATGCAATTAATTTTTCATCCTTCGTTGCTAAAGATGACATTTTATCTCTGGCTAATAGAGATTTCTCTGAGGAAGAAATACTTTGATTTTTGAAAGTACCAAATGACAGGACTGTGTTGCTGTTTTTTATGTCAAACCAATAAGAACTCCCCACAGGTCATTTGCTCAGGAAAAGATGCTTTTGTCAGTAGAAAACTGTATCCCAACCCATTAGCAGGCACCTGCTTACCAAGAAGGAGCACCTCCAGCACAGGGCCAAGCAGGAAGGCTGAGAAGGTTCTCTCTGTGAGGGAAGGTGAGAGTGACCTCCATTGCAAAGACTGTGTTATCCACTGGTGAAAATCTTATTTAAGAGGACAACCTATGTACTACAGACCTTGTACCTCCGTACCTATGTACTAAAACCAACCACTCTCTGCTGCATCATGTTGTTTAAACCATCACTGGGAGTTATCTGGACCACTGTAGCAAGTGAAAACCACAGTCACAGACCAGGACCCCTCTGTGCTAGGCTTTGCAAAAATCAGACAGCCCCTGCCCCGAAGGGTTTATAGCAAGTGGCATTGCAGTCTGTAACACTGAACCAGACAGTTCAGGAAGAGATTTCAGCACATGGAGTTTGACAAAGCTGGCACCTAAGGATTTGGCAGGGCCCTGGACAGGCTCTGAGCAATGATGGGATGGTAGCCAGGTTAGTTCTTTGAAATTACCACATGGCAAGCACATCTTTCCTACGGCATTTCCGTTTTTATCACAAACCACCATAACTTCACCAACTCTGCTCTGCTCCGCTTTTGAGAGCTTGGCGGGTGGCTACCAGGGATTATATGGTTACAGGTTTTACGTTTACTAATGAGGTTCCCTTTTGCCTCCGTGGGTGGAATCTGCATGAAAGCAGCAAACGCCACATTTTCCCTTAAGCTCAAGGGCCATCTAAAACCTCAGCTAAGTGAACTCCCAAGCAAGAAGTCAGTGGCAAGGTACAGGGACCTCTAGAGGGTAATTCTTCTTATCCTAAACTCTGAATCCCTTCTCTTTCTGTTGATGGCAGAGGGAGCCCTGGGTAAATACTCTTCTAGCATTTTAAGACAGGTTGAATCCTCCACTTGAGAAACTGCTCCTTGTGAATTAAATTCATTGTGAATGTGTAGATGTAGGATTTGCTGTGCTTAGGTTTAGGGATGCTCTGGACTCTAACAAACTCAGAAGTCTCCATCCAGGGGCCAGGCACAAGCACAGACACTGCAGTGATATCTTGGGAATCTCTGACCAAGTACTGAATTCAGGACTTATCCTACTGCTCGTAATCAGCTGCTTAGTAATAGCTTTGTAAGGCTTGAAGACTGCAGCCTCTCTATGTAGGTTCTCAAATGTTTTTTCTGATGATTAAACATCTCATCAAAGGGGAACTGCATTAACTAGTCTTGAGTGACTCTCTGGAAAAAAAAAAATCTATCTCCAATTCTAGCTCAGATTTTTCTCCTTAGCCAACCAGTTGCCATACTTACAGAAACAGAGATTGTAGCTCAAGCCTTCCTGAACCTCATTTTAAGCTAATTGGCATATGTTCCCCTCTGGTCTCCACCCCATTCCCTCCTCATATCATGTCCTAATCACTGCCTGGCTGCTACTGCCTCATCTTCATTAGAATGAAACTCCAATATCGTTATAGATCCATTCAGCCACCTTTGGTCTTTGGTTCCCAGGCAGTGATATTTAAGCCTTAATCTCAGAGTTATTGGTCATTAGTTGAGTTTTTAATCATCATGAGAGACCAATGAGAGGAGCTAACCCTTGTATAAATCACTCTGTAACAGGAGAAGCAGTTAATTTTTTAGAAGATTTAAAACTCAGAAGCCATTCTTGGTCAAATCTAGAGGGCTGCTTACAGTGATTTGGGCAGACGAAAAAGGAACTCAATTTGGTGTCCTGACTCCTCACGCCTGAACTATTAGACATTTTTAATAATACCTTGCATTTCTATAACAGCCTTCTACCTTCTACCTGCACATCTCCTAGCTTTGCACAAGCTGTTCTCCTCTGTAGTAATTTACAGCAATGTGTTTTATGTTTTCCCATCCCTGACTTGACCGATGCTCTCCTCCTATTTAAGGGTATGGAAAAGCAGACACTCTTCAGCAGGAGCGCTCAGTGACACCAGCAACCTGAACTCAGAGCATCACAGCCATGAGGTTATTTATCATATTGATGTATGCTGACACCAAAGCAGCCTGTTTTCTGGGTACCTGGGCACTGCCTCTCTCCCAGTACAGCATCCAGGACCTGAAAGGTATTGGAGTGAACAGCCTCCCTGTCTTTGCTGGGAAGTTCTCCCCTGTGCTCACACCTCCGCCTGTGGCATTTGGGAGAACCCTGGGATTTCTGGGCACAGGCAACCACCAAGAGCAGTCTATATCATCCAGCTGTGGAGTCCCCAACATAAGAAGGACATGGACCTGCTGGAGCGCGTCCAGAGGAGAGCCACGAGGATGATCAGAGGGCTGGAGCACCTCTCCTATGAGGAGAGGCTGAGAGAGTTGGGGCTGTTCAGCCTGGAGAAGAGAAGGCTCCGGGGAGATCTTATTGCGGCCTTCCAGTACCTAAAGGGGGCCTACAGGAGAGATGGGGAAGGACTTTTTACACGGGCATGTAGTGATAGGACGAGGGGGAATGGCTTTAAGCTGGAAGAGGGCAGGTTTAGATTAAACATTAGGAAGAAGTTTTTCACTTTAAGGGTGGTGAGGCACTGGAACAGGTTGCCCAGAGAGGTTGTTGAAGCCCCATCCCTGGAGGTGTTCAAGGCCAGGCTGGACGTGGCCTTGGGCAACCTGGTCTAGTGAGAGGTATCCCTGCCTGTGGCAGGGGGGTTGGAACTCGATGATCTTCAAGGTCCCTTCCAACCTAAACCATTCTATGATTCTATGATTCTATATGCAGGACTGCACTAGACTCAATGTGATTGAGAACGGGAGCACTGTATGCAAGGATTTTAGAGTGCCCCAACTATTAAAGAGTTGCTTTTGGTAAACTGAGGCACATGAGATCATATATGTGCTTAGTAGGTGGAATAGTCAGCTCTGTGTTAGGCAGGCAATGGGGTTTAAAGCCTTTGGCACCCCTCCGCAGAAACACATTCCTATGTTACTTGTGCCAGGAGAGGGGAAGGGAATACTGCAAATAACAAGGGACAATTTTGGGTCGGTTAGTCACAGGCAGTAACGCTTCAGCCAACACTACAACCAAGACTTTGTCTGCTGCTCTCACCTCTGGGCAATCCCACGCTCCTTTGTGCAGTGACCAAGCAGAAATCTTCAAGACAGCTACTCCCTGTTTGAGAGACGAGCCTTTCCTCTCCAGGTGCTTCTTTGGGCAGCAGTCAATCCCCCTTGGCACGTCTCGAACCTCACTACTGTCAGCATTGCACGAACTTTATGGGAAAAAGACACTCCACGCTCTCAAGGCTGAGCATCTAATTACTTTAAAAGTGTCTTTATGTCATTATATTCGCATTAAAATAATAATTTATCACTCTCCATTGTACTCGTAATGATGCTTGAAAATAATGGGCTTGAATCAATACTGTGCCCAGTATGAATGTGGTGGAAGAACAGGGAGAACCTTAGCAAAGCTGACTGCGTTTCCCTGATATTTGGCTGATACGGTGTTTTGACGGAGTCTCGGTCCTAGGAGGAAGCTCCTACCATGGCACGTCGATCCTGCTGAGGCGCTCAATGAGACCTAGAAGTTGCATGTCCACTGTTGCATTTTGATGCATCTGGGGCACATGGGGCTGATGGCACGTGCAGTGAAGAGTATATCTGTGTGTACATACACATTAAAATCCTCCTTTTTGATAAAATCCCTTGCATACCTTGGTTATTGAACAGATTAAAAAGCAGCAGCAGATTGTTGTAAGGTCTGGAGTGTGGGATTTCCAGAGATTAACAAGGTTCATCTCCCATTTCCCTCTACTTCTCCATGCACAGTGGAAGTGACTCCAGAAGACAGTTTAGAGTCCGTGTGCAGAGCAAGCAGTTCATCAGAAATCAGGAATATTTCTGCACTACTGGCAGTTTTCAATGCTCTGATTACTTTGACTTCATTGTCTTTCTTGTGACTGGAGTTACGTTATCTGGACTGAGGATGCCTCCAGGGCTGCAAAACCACGCTTTGGGAGAGGGTGGGATATGTACAGCCCTGAACAACTTGAGCCCTGTCACAGGTTTTTGTGTCTGTGTGGCGCCAGAGTGGCTCAAGCCAGGGTCTGTGCAAGAAGCGCAAGAAGTCCCTGGGCAGTTCTAGAGAGTATTTTGTAAAGGCATGAGAAATTACAAAGCTTGACACTACTCTGTGTGTCTACACAAAGCCTAACTCTACTTCCCAGCTATACCTTCCAGAAGACTTGATTAGATTTTGCTTTACCAGAATTTTCTGTCCAGTTCAGTCACATCAGAAGAACGTCCTTCTTCTTTCCACTCCCTGACCCCTCATTTTTGATACTACGCTAATGCATGCCCTGATAGCAGGCTTAGAAACAAAGGTAGCAGTGGAGGTTGGCAGGAGGAAATTTGCTGGCTGAGGCAGGAAATAGCTTGGAATACGGAAATCCAGCAGCCTCTTGACAGCATCTTATGGAAGGGGAGACACAGTTTAGTTTTCTGTTTACCAGACTGAGGAATAAAAAGGATACTGTCCTAATTATCTGGTCTGGCCAGTCATCTTCCTCTGTCTCTGTCAGCAAATAAAATGGCCCAAGTGCTATTTTCTGGCCCTCTGGCAAGTGGCTGAGCATTGTTCATGTGAGTGAGTAGGGTGGTCATGTCCAAACTGCTTGTTGGGAATAATCCCTTGCTCATGCTAGCTCTACAGTCAACATAGGCTTTGACTGGGAAAGTGCTGCCAAAATTCTGAGAACAGCATGGTAACAGGCAAACAGCAATGGGTAGTGTTCAAGTTTGTGCCAAAGTCATGTTCAGTTTAGCACTGCAAATATTAGAGGGTTCTTTTCTCTTTAGTGTCCTATAGATGAGAGTCAAACAGAGGACTTGTATTCGCAAAGGAGGTCGTTCATGATCTTTTAGCTTAAAAGCCCAATAGATACAGACCACCTCACACTTAGCCTGGAGAAGGCGCCTTTGCATTTGCCTCTGGTAGTGTTTGGGGGAAAAATGCGGACCCTCCAGATGGAAGATACCAAGCACCTTTGGATTCAGCTGTGTGGTGATGAGTAGCCTCCAAGCTGGGACAACTATTTGGGCAACCACCCTGAAGCTGGACATGGAGAATCTGAGTGTACAGGCAGGTAATCCCAGCTCCATACTGCTTATTTTTTAGATGCGTGACTTCTAGTTCATGCGTTCCTGGTTTGGTTGAACTGTTTTTGTTTAAGGGGAAGTTAAATCAGGGATAAGTTAAACAAGTGAAGTACTTTACTTAACTCAGCTCAACCCAAGTTCTGTCTATTGCATGACCTGATGTGCTCTAGAAATCTTTCAGCTAAAACCTGGGATTAGCAAAAGGCTTCCTAGCAACACTATGTCAGGTAAATGACACATAGGATACTGCTGGGGCTTTGACTCAGCCAAATGGGAGTAAATTAGTTGCTTTGCCATTCATATCTGTCTCTTCCCTCAATTTCAGTTAATTAAATACAGTGAAAATCTCTATTTATTTATTTATTTATTTAGTCCTTTAACACGGTGTTTGTTGAATATTGTTAAAATCCTCTGTCTTCCATTTCATAGGTAGCTGCAAATGAGTTCTCTGTATAAGTAGACCTACTTGTTCCCGCGTCCATGGTTAAAAAGCAAATGGACATATACATCCATATCTACAAATGGAAGCCTTTTTCTCGCATGAGGTTTTATATCACAGATCTTAAAGCACAGCTTTACTGAAGCTGAATGAAGAGCTTTGGGAGGATGATGAAATACTTATTCCAGGTTTAGACTTTAAGGTATGAGTTATGGTTTCTAGAGTGTCCAGGGATACTTTGTGATGGTGAGTATTCAGAGTAACTGGGTAAGGCTATCTGCTTCATGCCTTCATATCTCACAGCCTGATTCATGCCTTCTTATGGGAAATATCCTTGAGTGTCACAGGAAAATGCATATTGATGAACCTTCCAATGTATAGCCAAGCTCAGCTGTATCCTTTATTTTTTAGTTAGTCACTAGTCATTTCAATTAGAAAGAGCATTACCTCACAGATCATAAATTCAGGAAAGGAGATGGTATCCCTCACTGCTCTGCAGTGGGATTTAACGACTTCTTTGCTTCAACAATAGAGAAAGCATTTAAAGTAATGTCCCTTACGGATAGTCTCCAGTACATGTGATGACTCTTTTAGAGTACTCAGTATATTCAGCAATGAAAGAGAACAAAATTGTGAGCCCTCCTGTTAGAAAGAGCAAGGTTTAAAAAAAACCCCAGATAATCTTTTTTGTTGTTGTTGCTGCGCCTTGTCATTGGACAGGTATGGGTCCATCTCACCTGTCAGAGCAGGAATAACACAAATGTTTATATTGTGTAGGAGCTTGACACTAGGTGTTATCTACTTTCCTGCCATGTGCTGTGTGGGCATGACTAGTGTGCACAGGAAGAGCAGTGGTCCTGTGGCCCAGAGCTTGGTGTCCAGGCTATGAAGACTGGGGAAGGCAGAAATGAACACATGCAGCTGGTAAGTCCTCTCTGTCCTGTACACAGCTTAATTTCACCTCAAAACATACCTCTGCAATATCATCTGCCTTGAGCAGATCCCCGTTCCTGTGACTACCATACAATGCTGTCTGTTGTCCTGCTCCGTGGTGTCCGTCTTGAGTTACACTCATAGAATCATGTAGGTTGGAAGGGATCTTTAAGATCATCGAGTCCAACCATCAACCTAGTACTGCCAAAACCACCACTGAACCATGTCCCTCAGCACCACATCTACATGTCTTTTAAACACCTCCAGGGATGGTGACTCCACCACTTCCATGGGCAACCTGTTCCAGTGCTTGGTAACCCTTTCTGTGAAGAAAGTTTTCTTAATATCCAACCTGAACCTCCCCTGGCGTAACTTGAGGTCATTTCCTCTTGTCCTATTGCTTGTTACTTGGGAGAAGACACTGACCCCCACCTCTCTACAACCTCCTTTCAGGTAGTTGTAGAGATCAATAAGGTCTCCCCTCAGCCTCCTTTTGTCCAGGCTGAACAACCCCAGTTCCCTCAGCCGCTCCTCATAACACTTGTGCTCCAGACCCCTCACCAGCTTTGTTGCCCTTCTCTGGACATGCTCCAGAATCTCAATGAAATCCTTGAGCAGATCCCCGTTCCTGTGACTACCGTACAATGCTCTCTGTTGTCCTGCTCCATGGTGTCTGTCTTGAGTTACGCTCCTGGTGCCCCTGCAAATAACACAGCAAATACATATAGAAACAGCAATGTATAGTGTCCCTTCCCTGCCATCCTAAAGCAGTGGGAGCAGAGAAGGTAAAATATTTAGACTCCAGATGTCTTTATTTGCCAAAATAAAAATCCTTGCTGTAAAATATCTACAAAATGTAATTAAAATTGCCATTTATTTTTCTCACTGTTGCTAACATTGCTAGCAAAACTGAGTCACTTGGTGCTGCCAAATATAGCATTCCAGGTGTAAAACACTCTCAGATGTTCATGACATTTTGCACGTAAATAGTGAGTCATTGAGAATGATCTGGTACTATCCATATGCCTGATACAGAAATACTGCGATGTGTGGGAGAACAGTATACACACACGATAGGATAATTTTTGAGAATGAAAAAAACGTGTTTGTGCATAGTTCCTGATAAAGATACTGAATTTTGTATGTACCAATTCTTCTGCTCTCAAGACTGTTTTACAGAGGAGGGTGACTGTGACCCTCCACCCTCCTACTTGTTGCTCCACCTCTGAATATGAAGTTGGAGTTGTGTTGTGGTTTTTTTTCATAGACTCATAGAATGGTTAGAATTGGAAGGGACCTTAAAGACCATCCAGTTCCAACCCCCCCTGCCATGGGCAGGGACACCTCCCACCAGACCAGGTTGCTCAAAGCCCCGTCCAACCTGACCTTGAACACTTCCAGGGATGGGGCAACCACAGCTTCTCTGGTCAACCGGGGCCAGGGGCTCACCACCCTCACAGTAAAGAATTTCTTCCTAATGTCTAATGTAAATCTACTTTCTTTCAGTTTAAAACCATTACCCCTTGTCCTATCACTACAATCCCTGATCAAGAGTCCCTCCCCATCTTTCCTGTAGCCCCTTTAGGTACTGGAAGGGGCTATAAGGTCTCCCCGGAGCCTTCTTTTCTCCAGGTTGAACAACCCCAACTCTCTCAACCTTTCATAGTACGTTTCCCTTTTCCAATTCCTTTTTTTTTTTTTTTTAACTTAACTTGTGTGAGGGAGTGTGAGGCACTTGTAAACTGTGCTGCTCTGTAGATGACATCTGAATATACTGAAGGTAACAGCCTGATTCCTAGTGTGCTGCTGTCTGTCCAGGAAGACTGTTCTCTGCCAGTCACCTTTTCAGTCCACCTTTTCGCTGCTGCTGCTCCTCTGTACCAAGCAGCAATATAGTCTGTGTTTTCAGGCATCACATTTTCCTGAAGAAACAGGTGTTTTACTAGAAAGCACGTGGGAATGATATCCTCTGTGATCACGCTAGAGGGTCTAAGCCCTGGAGAAAGGCAGTGCTTGCTGGAATACAAACCACTGAATTGAGATGAACCCTTTCACCCTGGCAGATATAAGCCTCTCTTCTCATCAGTTACATGAGGAAAAAAGGTTCTCTGTTGCTACGAGTGTGTGAGCTCAGCATCAGACCTGTGCTGAACTGTACCTCGTGGGCAGTTAGGCTGGTCCTGTGCTTCAGTGAGACCCACGTGGGCCTTGGAGCAAGCTCAGGCACCTCTCACACCTGGCACATACAGGGGTTGCACTGCTTCCTTGGCACCCCTCAGTCTTTCTTTCTTCATCTGATGGCTAATCCTGCCATGCTCTCTCACACTCTTGTATCTCTTGTTTGACATAGCAATAACATTTCATCTTCAAACTTTGTCTTGTTCAAAAAAGCAGTGGATGGCTGGGTACATTATGCTTATTTTCCCTCAGTCTTCCTGACTGAGAAAAAGTGTTTAATTTCTCATTTCCCTCTCTGTCAAGGGAAATGCAGTGAATTGTGCAAATGCAACATCACTGACCTGCTTGTTATACAGCTAGCTTTGCTGTCTCCCTGCTTTCTCTCACTACAGGGTGTTTCTTCTTGTTATCCTCTTTTGCATTGCATTGTTTATTTTGCATGTCCACATCACTTCTCCTTCCACTAATTCCCTCTCTTTTTTTAACCAGTTCCACTTTCTGTTATTTCCTCTTCTCCCTTCTCCTGCCCACCCATTTCCCTGATGTCTTATCATGTTGATCCTCCTGTCTGAGCCAAGCCAAAAGGCAGCTTCACTGAGAGGATTTATAGGAAGGCTCTGTAGAGACAGTGGTCCCATCAGTGCTATCAGGAGTTCATTAAATAGTATTAAGAATGACAGAGTCTGTAGAGAAGATCATTAAACTGGAAACGTGATTTTCTTACTTTGGATGAAGCACAGAGGCATCCATATTTCCTTGTTCAGTTCTCGTGTTCCCATCTAACTCAACAGAATTAAATGATTGGGTGTTAGGCATGAGTTACATTTATAAAAGCAACAGGGTGTAGGACTAGAAGGGATGAGAAGAGGTCACCCTTCCACGCTGCAGCAAGATTAAATAAATCTTGGCCACCACTAGCAGAAGTTTGTGTAACATCTTAGAAGCTTCTTAGCTTGTAATCCACTGCCTTCTGAGGCAATCTGTGTAAGAGGTCCACTATCCTTTCTGTTAAAGGTTTGTTGTCTGTTTTCCCTTTCCTGTTGGCTAGCGTATGTCTCCGTGTGAAAACCAAGACACTTGGGGCCTTTTTTTGCCCACCATGGATACAGAGAGCAATGGATCAGAAGTCTCTTTCTCTCAACCTTTTACACACTTGAAGGAGTTTATCACACATCCATGTACACACAGACCCAATAGTTTAATTCTTTCTTCATTAACCACGTTTTCCAGCACCTGCATCACCCCTGTTGCTCTGCGCTGGGCTCCCTCAAATTTGTCAACTTCTTCAGAGCAGTGCTGAGCAACAGACACAGTGCTCTTGCCGGAGTCTCCTCCCTGCCCGGTTCAGTGAAGAATTCCCTCTGGGGCCTTGAGTAATTTATGGTGTTTAAGAAGTCCCTGAGTGCCATGTACCCTGTTTGCAACAGTGTCACAGGGTTTTTCTACGGAATAGAGTCACTGTAAAATCTGTTTCTGTGTACGATGCTCTGGCTTCTCCACACCAATTCCCTGCGGGGACTTTCCAGGCTTGCATTAAGTACAAGTGCCTTATTTCACTTCAGGAGTGAAACTGTGAACAAGGTTGGTATTCAGCTCAGATGAAGTCCTACCTTTTTGTGCCCACAAACAGGTGTCTGCCTGTCAGCAGGGTGTCTTAATTGAGCCACTCCGGAGGTATGGCGAGGCTCAAGTGCCAAGGAAAGCCATCTGGTACAGTTGGAGCTGCCCAGAGAACCCCACCTCACCTCTGGACACCAGTCCCAGAAGATGTGGGTGCTCCTGAGACTTTGTATCATATCTCCCAGCCCAACCTGGAAGGCCAGTAAGAAATCTCAGCCATATTAGTTACCTAACTGTGGACAACTAAGCTGAGCCCTGGTGTCTGCTACAGGGTGAGCTGAACCACTTTCCAGGAGCCACTGACTGTGTTGACTAAGGAGCCCTATGGTGGAGGTCTTTCTGCCAGTCTGTGAGTTAGGTGTCTAAGGCTGCATTTAGCTGATGGAGACACAGCACATGCCCTCCCCATGAAGTCTGCCTCCATTTGAGATGCCCTTGATCACCCTCCCCTGATCTGTAGTTTATAGATTGCAAGGGCATCACTTAAGTGGTACACATGTATGCATCTCCAAGGGCAATGAGTAGTTCCCCTGTTTGCTGTTCTCCCTTTGCTCTGTCAACTATTGGTTGATTCTCCACAGATGACCTAGAACTCAGCTCCATTGTCCGTACATGGGTGCTACGCACGGGTTGATTTGCCTCTGGATGTTCTTCTGTCGAGGAATATGTGCATGCTTTTTGTTTGTGCACTAGGAAATGTTCTACTTCCAAGAAATACATCTGTTCCGGAGGGTTGTTTATGATGCTGAGGCTGTATTCATTCCCTTGGCACCACTGACTGGGTAAACAGGTAGATCTTAAGGAAGCAGCACTAGTACTTTAATCACCATTACATTAACTCAGAACTGCAATAAACTGGCAAATTAGGCTACAAATTTTAGAAGAAAAAAATTAAAATCATTAAATTTTAAATTAAACTAAAAATTCACAGTCTATCCAGAGGAGGTTGCTGAAAGTCATGGAACCACATTTCTCCAACGGCAGAAGTTGGGGAAGTTACAACTTTCACGATGATGGTGGGACATAGTTGTGGGAAACATCAATGATTTGTGCTTCCCCTTATTAACTAGATAAGTTGTCCCATTTTTAGCTGGATGGAAGCGATCTGTTTTTGACAAATCAGAGTTGGCTGTTTCTTATCGCTTTCCTTTCCTTTAGGTGCTTATATATCAACCGTTTAATTATTAGGTCTATTTTATTTCCAAGTATCAAAGTTAGGATGACTCATCTGGAACTCACCTTTCTTTTTATGATAGTACTGTTTGTCCTTCTTTTCTCTTTTCCTCCATGAGATTTTAAAGATAATCTCTTAGCATGCAGCAATTGCTTTTGGTAGTTCCTGATGTACCCTTCAGCACATTTCATCAGTCCCCACTGGCTTGCAGGCACCTAACTTATCCAAATATTATTTAACTTGTGCTGACCTGCTCTTCTTTCTATGCATCATTAATTTCAATTAAGTTGATAATCTGTTCATAGTTAATTTTTTTTTTTTTCCTTTTCTCCAGTCAGGTTGAAGCAAAAAGGCACTGTACCAAGTAAGAAAGATAAAGCCATCACATAGATAAAGCAGTTCAGGTACATAGCTTATGAGTTACATAGAAACAGCTGGCCATGAATTACAGAGAGAAATTATCCACAATCTAGATGGCTCCATTCAGCTAGAAAGTGCTACTTTTCTGAAACTAAAAATGACATAAAAATCAAAGGGGGTCTAAAATTTTAACAGTGTTTGAAAGGAAGGGAGGAGTTTGGGTAAGTGAGGCTAATGTGAGTTAGTGAAAGGCTGACAGGCTGCCTGTCTCACAGAAAGGCAGGGAGACAAAGATGTGGTGTCAGAGTGAGATGTTTCTAACTCTAAAGGATGAAAGGATGCAAATTTATGAAGATGCACTTAATACCCATGCATTTAGCCTGAGTGTGGTTGTTAGGCTTTGTTCTGAAAGCTTTGTACCTTACCGGAATAAGTAAATAATGTCTCATGCTGAAGGTGGTTGCTTTTGTCACTGCAGATGTATGCAGCCACAGGCAGCTGAAAGGTAATTTTGCAGGGTCCGGGTGCATGATGGACCTATGCAAGCAGACAAAATGGGAACTTGCAGGCTCTAAGGAAGCTTTTGGGCTGCAGAAGAATACCCAGAAAAGCAATGGCATTGCTGGTTGGGGAGGAGAAAGAGGGAAGGGGTCGAGCCCTTCATCTGCTTACCACGACATAAAAATCAAAGGACAACACAACTAAGAGCTTAGACAGATAAAATGACATATGAGTAGGGTGAGTTTGCATATAACAGACTCTATTTATGCCAGCAAGACAGACAGAAGCATTGATCTTGCAACCCTCTGTTTCTCTAAACTTGCATTGTTATAACCCAAAATCCATAGTTGTGTTTTGCTTCAGTGTGGATCACCTTATTAGGCTTCGGATTGAATTCCTCATTAAGATATTTGAAGACCGATTCATCTGTTTCAGGAGGATGTATGGGTATCACCTAGGAAGGTAGAGCTTGACGCAGGGATGTACATGTCTATCTATATCTTTGATAATCCTGTTACTTAGACCGAGAACTTCTTGGGGCAGAGGCCATCTACATATAAACACAAAAGGACAGCAGTTACGGCCCTGAATAAGCTTTTAAATATTTTCATAGTCAAGTAATACACAGCAGGTTTCAGAAAGACAGACTGCCTATTTTTGAGACTGGTTTGTTACATGAATTTGTTATACCATCACCTTGTCTTGTAAGTCCTCAGTGTTTGCATCAGCCTCTTATCTTGAGTCATAAAGAGATTATAAACTCTTCAGTGCAAGGGAGAGTTTTATTACACACATATAAAACAGCAAACGTTATACTGGAGCCAAGCATTTCCACTGCTTACTTCATTAATGTAAACAGCAACAATAATAATGATGAATTGATTAAGGGCCATACAATGGAAAGTAACTCAGAGTAACAGGCTGAATTTAAAACTGGAAACATGAATCTGATTATCAGCACAAACTCCTTACAAAGACATTGATCAGGACGTGGCACAGTCTCCCAGGAAAAGCGTTAAAACAGCTATCATTTGTGTCCTTTGTGATCAGATTGGATAATGTTCTGTGTGGAACAATCAATCCTGT
This sequence comes from Pluvialis apricaria, assembly GCA_017639485.1. Classification (NCBI taxonomy): domain Eukaryota; kingdom Metazoa; phylum Chordata; class Aves; order Charadriiformes; family Charadriidae; genus Pluvialis; species Pluvialis apricaria. Next base: position 164,870,736 of record CM030008.1, on the reverse strand, counting down.
ATTAGTCCAATGGGAATGGGTAGTGATTTTCATCTGTATTTTCAATTTCAAAGACGGATAGAGTGCGTTTCTTTGTACAGAAAGTGCAGAAGTTTGGGGAGGGAGCTTTATACATCTCCTGGGACAGCAGAGATTTGGCTGGAATTAGCAGAGCAGCGGGCAGGTGTGGTGGTGTGCCCCCCTCCCCTGAGCCATAACCACCAGTGGGGGTCATGATGGCTGCACCCGGCTTACGCTGGACTTTGGGGGATGGATGGCAACACGGAACACAGTAGCCAAAGGCTGTCTGGAACAGGGACCTAGATGTCTTGCTGGTATGCAGATACTACTATAAGTCAATCATCTTACTCTATAAATAGTAGGCATCCCAGAGCCCATTGAGTTTTCCTGCACGGCAGCAGGCTGCATGACAGGATCTCCCCACAAGTAGGGATGCCTCTCAAGGTTAATCCTCGAGCCTGAGAGAGTCTTTGCCACAACAGATTCTTGGTAAGTGATTAATAGCATGCTAAATCTTGAAATCTTAGCTGAGGGATATAAAGGATTGATTGTGCATATATAATCCTTTTAGATATAAACTGTTGACCAAGCCTGGGACTACAATTAGATCCAGCCGCACCTAGATTCCTCTCTGAGAAGGAGTTTAGAAAACAAGAGGGTCCTTTCTGAAACGTCATGACTCAACAGGAGAGGCTCCCTGACAGTTCTGCCTGACACTTTCCTCTATGCAGTAAATAACCAAGCGTACCTTGCTGTTGAATATTGCTAAACCACTGTCACATTTACTATCAGGTAACAGCAGGGGCAGGAGGGAAAAAATTATGGAGATGCCAAGAGCTCTGTTCAATCACAGCTGGATCAATCATTGGTCTACTCACACCACCTGGAAACCATTGCAGAAATGTCCTGCAAACATTCAGGTAACAGCACTGAGTTGGTCAGGGATCAGACCTTGGACTTCTTGTCTAAACAACGGAAAAAACAACCACTAATGAGAAATGAATGCAGGGGCTCTGGCTGAAGGAAAGAGAGGAGACAGAAAAAGAAGTAGACTGGCAAAGAATGTAAATCGCATGAGAAAAGATAGGCAAAAAACATTTAAGCTGCAGTCAGGCAAAGGAGAAAACAGGTGAGAGACACAATCACATCAAGTTAAAGCTCTAGAAGCATAAAGCCACCCTCCCTGTGACGTTGAGAAAGTGAGAAGAGAATAGCTGCAATATGCATTCCTCAGATCTTCTGATGCATCCAGAGAAGCTGTCCCCTATTTACCTGGAGGTCAATCCAGCCTTTCTAGTGGAATAAAAGGATATTGATGAAGAAGATGGACCTCTCGTTGTCAGGACCACAGTACAACTAATAAGAATGAATGCACCTTTTGCTTGCAGAACATGGAGAAGCTCGTTTGTGCCTGTTGATGAGCAGCTACAGTTTGAGATATGACCAAAGACGGAGCAACATACCACAAAACTAAATATTAGCACTGCCATCTCTGGAAAGCATGCAAAGAAATATATGGAAGGATTTCTGTGGCCAAATTGCACATCAGCTTGACCAGTGACCCAGAGCTCTGAGCTGTGCTGTGAATCAGACAGTGCAGGGACGTGGACACAGCCCTGAGCAGCCTGCTCTAGCTGACCCTGCTTGGAGCAGGGAGGTTGGATGAGATGATCTCTAGAGGTCCTGTCCAACATCAGCGATTCTGTGATTCTGGGTATTTTCACCTCTAAATTCCAGGGAAGCTTCCAAATCACCAGCTTGGTTTCATTTATTTGTTTGTTTGTGTGGTTTTATCTGTGGCATGGGGAGCCTCTCTTAGGACTATATTTTTTTAAATCTTGACTTTGCTTTGCTATGAATACAAATATCAGGAACTTAATAGGTTCAGGAAACCAGAGTTAATTTTTTTGATATCTTCAATTCATACGCATTTAGTGAGCCAAAGTGTGTGATATTTAATTAACCTTTCAGTTCAGTGAGCGGTTTCTTGGTCAAAGACTTTGGGAGCTGCTCTTCTGTGTAATACTTCCAAATCTGTGAATACAAGTGAAACCAACTGCTGAAAAATCACAGTGTCTGCTTCATGGTAGCCTGCACTCACACAAAGATTGGAGTACCGTAGCGAGACAGCAACAGAGAGAAGGAGGAATTAATTAAGAGGATTATGACGTTGTGTTCTTTTATTTGGTTTAAAATACACAGAAAAGTATCGTTTACTGGTACACAGAAATGCAGGACAAACCACAGAACTATATTGCAATGGGAAGCAGAGCTGTAACAGAGGAAGCTGAAATCAATGCTAAAAGTAATAGAAATCATGGTAGTGTAGCATAAAATTCTGGCAAAGTTTAAACACTCCCAACCTCATGATTGCTCCAGGATGCTAGAGATGGTCTTTAACAGTGATTAAAGACTACCAACAGGCACTTGGGAAGCGGGGAGATTTTAAAACCCTCATGCTGGTGCAATGACTGAGAGCTACTCACTAAAGCATTGGGCACAGGCAGCAAGAGAGCAGCCCAGGAGCAGCCACTGTTAATGTGAACCCAGGGATGGTTTGGTGCAACAGCTGGACTGATAGATGAAGTGGGAGTCATCAGATCTTATCGGATGGCTGGGACCTGCCCGTGGCAATGTCCCAAGGAGTGTCTCTTTCTAGAGCTGTCTGAGAGGGGTTTTGGATTCAAGACTTCACGTATGTATAGCAGGGAGGATTTGCAGCCCGGTAACTATGATTTCTGCTATTACAAATTAAAGGCCACAGGCTTTGTCTTGACCTGACAGTCAAGGCTTAGTCAGTCCAGGCTGACGACTTGGCTTGGCTTCCCCAGGCTGAGCTGATTTTAACTGTTTTTCATTAAGGATAGCAATGGTCTAGCAGCCAGGTAACTACGGCCTATGTCTGGTTTAGATCAGCTTTAGTTCATAGTGATAACAAAGAGTTACTGTGTGGATTGAACCATCTGTGAGTTCAAAATAAGATTTGGTGTGGAAGAATACAGACATGGGATGATAGAAGAAGTCCCAGATGGCAAAGAGAAACCTTAAGGATCAATCAATGGTCACTGCAGAAGTGCAGCCCTATGCTGCTCAGGTAAAACTAGTTTTGGAGATAACAAGAAGAACAGAATAACTGAATAATCAGAATAAAGAACGTGTTAAGAAAACGTATACAAATAATTGCCAGCAGACCCAAAACTGAGGAAGAGCAAAGCATCAGCATTGACATCACGTCCCTCCCAGAAGAGAGGATGAAGAAAGCCCCACCACAAATATCATACTACTCGTGGCAGACATCTCAGGATACTGGCAACATATCATAACCCACCACCTAATCTTCCTCAGTAAGACTGAAGACCGTAGGAGCCAGACAGGCACTGGATGAATGAGCATAGTACCCCAAAAAAGGGTAGATATCAAAGAGTTGGTGGGTTTTTTTCATTACTTTTTTTTTTCTTGAATAACAATTTTAACAGCATTATTGAGATTTCTCTGTACTAATTTGAACTATGCATGTATAATCTTACGACTGGACTAATCATTTTGGCTATTAGATTATGAAAACTTTAACTGGACTAACAACAGCTTCATATAGCTCCATATCTATGTGAAGTATGCTCCATTTTTGCCCGTGGCAAGTTTTTGAGTGTGACAGCTTAGAAGTCCATCATAAATCTGTAAGAAGCACCAATTAGCATTCTGGTTCCTGCTTTTCCAGTTCACTGGGCTCCACACATGAGACTTGTGAGCTAAGTAGTGGTCTAGAGAGAGACTGTCTGGGAGATTAAATGTGACCTGTCTGTTCTGGGGAATGACGATATATTGCATGTAGTCTTAGCCAGCAAAAATTTACCTGTGGAGACATACTGTTGATATTCCTGGCTACTTTCTTGTCTAGTTTATGATCTGCCATAAAAGTGTGAACATTAGTAAAGGAGAATGCACTTGGCTCCACTTTTCTTCTTCAGGTCTGCTTTCAAGCTTCCCAACTTCTGGCTGCAGCAACATTTAGACAGGAGCAAAAATTAAGAAGAGGAACAGAATTAGCTCCCCTTCCTCTTACAAGCACTTAGTGAAGACAAACCATACATAAACAGCTGTCCTGGCCTTGAAAAGAAAATTGTTGTGTATATCATAATTGTTAACATAATTGTTGGTCACCTCGCCTTCCTTTCTACAGACAGTAACTCATTTGTAATTTGGCATGTTGTGTGCAATAGATGCGGCTAATTTTCATGAGAATAGAGGACTCTGATTGGATTTGTCCCTGATGTCTACAATGGTGCAAACAGAAGGCAGAAAACAGCACAGGTCTGCTCTGATGAGCCTCTGCTTACATAAGGGATGTTGTTCGAAGGCAGAGAGATCTGAAGCTGCCTCTGAAAATTATGCATGAGTTGCTTTATTGTATGAAAGCAGCCCATAAGCTGATTACTCCCCATCTCCATTGTATTTCAGTCTTCTGTTTAATTTGCCTTTTGCTCTTCCTTTATTCCTCACATATACTTTAGAACAAGACTGTCTATATCTTTTCTTTTGAAAAATTTAAATCCTCCATTTTTCTTTTTAACTTCTCTTGCAAAAGCCTTTTTTTTTTTCTTTTTTTCCCCCATGTAATCTTTCAAGAGCCATACCCACTTGTGCCTGAGGCAATTTCTGTATATTTTGTTTTCAAAGGCAGGTGAAAAGACAGGACAGGGCCTTGGCAGGAGAACCTTAAACATGGCTGGACTATTGTTGCTCTGTGTGTGCATACAAGAGCGTGCGAGAGAGCGCGTGTATTTATGGTACAGAGGGGAGTGATCTACTGCTGATGGTTTTGAAACAGCTGAGAGGAGTCAGGTAGATCCTTCAGTAACCCTATGTACTGCCTCAGGGATGTTGACTGCTGTCTTCATGCTACTTTTCAGGTCTTTTTAAGTCTACATTTTAAAAAGGATTCGTATTAATATGCACAAGCTGGGTTCCCAAAAGGCCTCGGCGATATATTGACATGTATTGATTTTTGTTTGACTCCCAATCCAGAAAGTCCACTCCAAGCTCTGATTTAGGAGGATTTCAAACATTAATACATAATGTCGACTTACTTACTTTGTCCCATAAGCTGCTCTCATTAGAAAGAGCAATTGATTAAAATAAATACTTAGACATTTCAATCTTTCTTTTTTGGTATTGAAAACTCCCAGGCCTGGTAATTCCCCATCAAACTGCAACCACATATCTCTTGTCTGTTCACTTCGGTGCAACTCAGTGGACTTCAGGCAAACAGCAGCAAAACACATCAGGTATAAAAAAGGACAGAATGTTAAATGAAAAAATAAATCAATAGCCCATTTTCACAGGGGTTGAAGGACTTGTCCTATGGACTGTGTTATCTGTGGAAAGGATCCTGGCACAGTAAATAGAAAGCCCTGTAGCAGAGAGGTAACTCTCTCTTTTAAACAACCAGTTCCCATAGTGCTGTGCTTAACTCAAATCATCATGTTAACAGCCAAATTCCTTTCTGGAAAAGTCATATTTCCTGGTTTTACTGCTTTTTTAAAGTGACACTGGGACTGCTGAATCTTTCCATCCATTGACCGTCCTTGTCTGGAAGGATCTATCCTGCTTAGGAAAGTTAAGATCTGCCTTATAGTGTGGGGAACCATTCTGGTCCTTCTGGGAGGGTGAAGTCCTGGGAGCCTTCAGGAGCACCGACCCCTCATTAGAGGCAGGGCTGGCCCAGGATTGTGTTTCCCAAAGCTAACAGGAGCCAGCCAGATCAATCAGGCTAAAGAAAAAGAAAATCAAAGCAAAATACTTTGGTGGCAAGAAAGCAGCAGAGCCCAAAGGGTTAGAAACAGACAGGCCATAACGGCCAGGGAGCTGGAAGGCAACATCAGCTGGGCTGCCCAAATGGCTTCAATTAACCTCCTGTTGTGACTGCAATAGATCACTTCCCCTCTGCTGCCTCCATGTCTTCCCCAGGTCCCTGTGATATGTATATATGTTGCAAATATTTGAAGGGACGTTGTTCAATGGTATTTAGACTGTGCCCACCACAACAGGGCCCAGGAGCTTTCGGGAACCAGCTTGACCAGCTTTTCGGGTGTCCAGCTTGACCACAGGAAGGATTGGGGTTTCATGCAGTGATCCTGCATGAGCCAGCAGCTGCACATTCAGATCCAGTTCTTGCTCTTCGTGCTGGGGTGTGTGAACTGACTAAAGTTGGCCTTAGGAACTGATATTTCTGTGAATTTTTCATTCCTGTTTTATCCTATGCAATGTCCAAGAACAACAGTTATCATTAGTCTGGATTTTCCCATATTGACATGCAGACAGGGGGAACATGCAGTAAAGCAAGTTCCTATTCAGAGGCATAATTTGAGGAGTATCAAGGCTTCTATCACCATTGTCCCACATTATTTGGATGGATGTGGTTTATCGTGGTTATTGCTGAAAGTCAATGCTCATCTGCTGCTACTCATAGGTACGTGCAGCCTCCCTGGTTTCCATCCGTATGGCAGAGCAATCTTGCTACCCAGTGATAGATGGGAAATGTGGATACCGTAGCAGGAATGATGATATACCCTCTGTTTATTTGCAGGGCAGATGACTGACCTTCCAGAATAAATAGCACAGAGGGAAAACATGAGATATTCATTTATCTCCTTGTAAAACATTCTTCTACAAAACCAATAAAGTCTCTGCAGATTAAGATCATGGACTCTTCAAACCAGAAGAGAGAGGGCACTGGTCTCCCCAGTGACACCAGTAATCATCCTTGGTTGTGTAACTGAATTCTGTCCTCATACAATCCTGTTGTGATCAGCGACTCAGAATGGGCAGATCACACTTTGAATCGCGCACAGCTCTAATCTTTATCTTTCCAAGTTCAGCACTGCCGTGACATTTGTCTCTGCTGACAGAATAATTTCTATCCCCAGCCCCTTTGAGGATACATCTTGCTCGAGTCAACCTGACCATATCAAGGAATGTTTTGGGTCACTGGCACTGGGCTGTCTGTGCTGCTGAAGTGCTGGTAGGTTCCCTGACATGCTTTTGGTCCACGACAACCAGCGTCCTCCCAAATGATTCCCAGGCACAGGCTGGCCCTTAGGACCTGCCAGGCACCATGCAAAGGAGACAGTTTGAATGCAGTCACCCTCTTTTGCAGCCTAGTACGCTTTATTATCACAGACATGGTGTACAACATGCATGCTGGCTTCAGTATGAAAGCATGTATCCACGCATATTTAATTTATTTGCATAGATTTAGCCTGATTGAGTTCCCGAATATTTCTAAAGTTCTCATGTTTCCTTGCTGGATGCCTGGAACTGAACTGATCTATTCCTGTTGGTCTTGATAAAAGCCCAGATCCCCTAGCTGTTCAAGACAGAAATGAAAAATAAATAAGCTCAGGAACCACTCTGTGGCTACAGCACAGCCACTGGTTGACAGGAATTGTGAATAGGTTTGCTTGCCTCAATAGAACGGCTTAGAAAAAGATCAGAGACAACACTGCTGCAAACATGACATTCATCAGTACATCAGTACATCTGATGAGAGGCTGCAAATAAATGCTGATGTTGCCAAGCATCTGTCAGTGGGTATAGGGAAGCATTGGCCAAATGGGGAACATCTGCGTCTTCTCCAAACGAGAATCAATGGAAAAAGAGAAAAATTCTGGAAATCAGGCTTTTGTTTTAAAAAGACTCATGGGTGTGAAAGAGCATAGACCAAAGCATCTGTGTACTGTCAGAAGACCCATGCAGTTCTGATGACCTCACCATGGGACTACATTATCAGAAAGCAAAACCTGGAGGTGGCAGGATACAGGATGACAATGCAGAAGAGCTGGGCATAAGGGACACTGCAGGCTAGTTAAGCAGCATCAAACAAACACAGCCAAACAATACAGCAAAATGTTGCTGGTTTAAGAAAATGTTGGAAGGAGCAAGCCTAAACCCAGATGCTCATCTTGCTACAGTGGTGCTATAAAGGGATTGACATGTCATGGCTTCTACTGGTGCTTCCATAAGGGCTGCTGGTTCTTAGGATGAAAATGTAGTAAACGAAGTACTAGGATGTTGCTACCCTTAGCTGGACACAGCAGTTTTGGTGTCACAGTGGAGACATGGTATAAATCTGTTCTCCTCTCCCTGCCTTTCACTCCTCATCTCCAGTGTACCCAACCCTGTTGTTGTTTGATGGTTGGTCACAGAGTCCACTCTCCCTGCTGCATCTCTGCTAACTCAACTAATTTAGCCCATACCTGCATTGCCGTCATCTCCCACATCTGGTAGGCTAGGCTCTCTCTTGACTTCCATTGCTCAGTCACTTTGCCTTGTTCCCTTTTGAAAGTGCTGTTAATGGACCAGGATTAGGACTGTAAAAATCTCTGGTAAGACTGGACTAAAACTTGCCACACTTCCAGCATGATCTTATCAGAAAAATCAGATAATTTATGAGAAAATCAGAAAATTTCTACTTAGGTGCTGAAACACAAATGTAGGGGTATTATTTTAGGAATCAACACCATAATCACAGGGCAGGCATGATTTGAGGATTTTGGGACCACATTCCCCAGTGAAAAGAGACCAAAGACAAGGTGAAGGTCAAGCAGGGCACAGAATAGAAAGAAAAAGAATGAAAGTATGAAAAAGGTGCATGATGGGCAAAAGATAGCTGGAGGAGGAGGATTCTTTAAAGTTGGGTACTTAAAGTAAGAATACTCCTCTCTTTACAGAAGCAAGGATACAACACATTCACATTGGCTTTTTTTGGCATACAGGATCTGCTCAGTCCCTAAGTGACTGCAGCAATGCTGACCCTAATCTTCCACTTCTTATCTCTCTGTAGGACTTCTAAGCCTTGCAGTCCTCCTGAGCAAGCAAGGCACCTGGTCTCTGCATACCCTGCCGTAGCAGCTTGAATACCGCAGAGTAAATAGATCTCATCAGGAGGAGGAGAGGCTTCTTGGGAATGATAAAACAACGAGCAAAGCAAGAACTGCCAGGCCGGCTGGTAAGTGTGGAAGTGATGGGCTTCTTATTGATTGTGCGGGAGTCTTGCTTAGATAGATGGCTGGAAATTTTTATCTTTGAAAATGCTTCTCTGAGAAAGCTGAGAACAGAGCAGGAGCCAGTGCTGATAAGAGGGATCAATGCAGACCATGTATGGAATGAGGTTATTAATAAGTAATAAGACTGAACTTGGGAGCTAATCAAATAAAAAAGTCATTTTCTAGTTGGGGCATTGCACAGGCACTTGATTGCCATAGTAATGGCAATGGAGAGATTAGAAACAATGAACTGTACAGCAAAAACTGGCTGAAAATCCCTCCTCGTGGAGGCATCTATTTAAAAGAATGGCTAAAACAGAACAATTTTCTAGAAGAGATATATTTCAGGATATTTAATAGGGGTTGTGAAGAGGAACCAGTGATCTTTGGAGCATGTAAAAATTGAAACTAATGCTGGCAAAAGATGCTAGATAAGCTTGCCATCTCAATTCTTGTAGTTATTACTAGCAGGGTGACAATTTCACACAGCTGGAAACTGAATGTCTAGGCTCTACAAATTTTGTCACCTGCAGGAACCATCTCCCATTGTACAATACGGTTGTTCAGTCTTTGACATCTTCCTCTGAAAAATCACTTGTTACAAGCTTTAGAGGAAGAAACCTATAGCTGTGAATGAAAGGGAAGTATTCCCTCCCAACTTCATTGCATCCCCAACAATGTCTAGTCTTCCTATTCAGTACTCTAGGATGGGTGCAAATACCTGAAGACCTCTACTGAAGTTTATGTATTTTAAAAAATGATAGAAGTACAACTTTTCTGTATCCTTTCTTACTACATTTCTTAGGATTTTTCTATAAGTAAAGCATGTTTATAGCTTTTCATGATGCATTTGTCTTTTCTATCGAAATCCCCAGCGTGGTCTGATAGATTAGAAAATTGCTACTACTAAAATAGACTAGCTTATCCAGTCACATAAGTAGTTCTAAAGCCAAGCTACTAATAACAACCACTATCAGCTTTTCACTACTGGGGAAAGGTTTCAGGAGAATTTTAAGCCTGATTTGCCTAATTTCCTTAAGGAGATCTCCAAGATCCAAGAATTGAATGAGGAAATTAGTGGGAAGCAGATGAGAATGTTAGTCTTATTTCTACAGTATGAAAAGGCAGCTAAGGGGGAAAATCCCACAAGAAGGGTATTAGCCACAGGGAATTTGTAAGCTTGGGGTCCCACTGGGTAGTTTTCCAAATGAGGAAAGCACTTCAAATACCTGTTGGAGAAATAGGGAAGGAGCTGGCATTTCTATTCTGGTTTCAGTGGTGTTAGTCATGCTGGTTTCCCAACACATCTGTACTATATAACTGGGAGAGCACACAAAAAAACGTGAGAGGTCTGAGGTATAATGCTGAGAATGAATCTGTGTTGTTCTCCTTTCAATATGGGAACCACAGCAAGAGTGGTTACATTTCTTTTGCTCCTGAGTTGAAACACTTGGCGACTAAGAGCTGAGATCTCTGCTTACTCCCTCAATTTTTTTGTAAACTGCCATGAAGGACTGGACCAAATGGCCTGCAGGGCACCAAGAGGGCTTGATTTGTCATTATTTAAAACAAGTAAGCAAACTTTGGTCTGATATGGCAAGAGGAACTAAAATCCCGGTGTGTTTAGTATACAGTTTATACACATCTCCAGTACACAAGGTGTTGTTCATTGCTCTGAAACGGCTAAAGATCATCTTGAATGATGCTAATGACCTTCTCTGAATCCCTTTAATCCCTTCACCCTTGCTCCAACCCTTCCTGGGAAGGAGATGCTTAAAACCAACCCTGACCAGGGGTAATAAGACACACATGGTATCAACTATGTAATCAAAGCAGCAATGCACATATCATTCAGCTGCCAAATGAGATGTGTAGACAGTATGGTGGGCTGGGCAGGATGGAAAATGAGTAATAATTCAGACCTGAAGTAGACCCTTTAAGGAGACTGATTGTCAAGGTAATTAATGACAGTAGCCGTGGAAAAAAATCTCCTTCTCACTATGACATACAGCTTCTCAGGTGAGGAACCCAACCAGGGGTACAGTGCAGGGCCATGGAGAAGACAGAGAGTACAAGTAGGACTCTCTTTTTTGCTACTTGACCAGAAGATAATGTTAGGAAAAAAACCTTGTTTCAGTGATGTCTTCTTTTTATAGGTATGATATGCCCTCCTGACTCACTCTAGGTTTCTCCATGCCTCTGTTTTTCTTTCCACCAGAAACCAAATTTTCAGGAAGGACAGCCAGCACATGCTTCCCCTAAAGATGTTCCTAGAAATGGGGAACGAGCAGCCACTGCTCCTCCACAGCCAATGCCCTGCAATGCCTGTTCACGTGTATTTGCCCTTTTAGCTACCTTTCTGGGTTAGTTATTGGGTATGTTAATAGCATCTAAAGCCATCTGAAGGAGCTGATATTTAGTTATTATTCAAGACGATGAGAAAGAAAAGCAAATGTGTCTGAAGATGATTAGAGAGCTCCCCTTCTGTACCCTGACCTGTTAAGAAAGTGTCATGTACTAATAGCTTTAACTTCCCTTCCTATTATGCTCTGATAGGATTTGCCTTCCAAAGTACTCTGACAAGATAAGACAGTAGGCTGCTGAATTTGCTGAATTGGAATAAGTAATATGGGCACACAGAAGATGCGTGTGTGTGTCAAGACACATGAACCTGATGACTAAGGTAGCCCACTGTACCTCTCATCAGAGAAAAAAAACCTAAAAATCATTCCAAGTCTTAGAGGGAGAAATTGCCTCCTTCACAAGTGAATTGCAGGGACCAGGAGCAGAAGTTGTGGTGAGACAGAGCAAGGGGAGACACAGATCTGAGGAGATGGACAGAAGGTCCCAGAGGTAAGAGCAAGCTAAGGTGCTAAGGGGTGCTAAAAGCAAGCATCTGGGTAGTCTGGGGTCTTTGGGAGATAGTGCTGTTATCAGTGACTTCTTTATGCTTCTTGTTGCTACAGACAGAGATACTTTTAACAGAGCCAAGAGACTCATCCTACTGAAACTAATGAGCACACAATTCTACCTAACAAGGAGAATTCAGTGTTTTTCCAGAAGAACAGGAGGAGGCAAGACTCTACTAACACTTGAATTTGAGGCCTTGCATGGAATTTAGAAAGGGGATAGGTTTCATGTTCACCCTTCTCCACTTGTGAGGAAGCTTGATGGGACTGTTTGCATGTATGTAGTGACCACATGCGCAGCTGTTTACAGTGGATCCTCAGCTAAGGGACACACACGCAATTTTTAAAACTGTCCTGGTGAATTTGGAAAAGCCTGCATCTTGATTCTGCCTCTCTTGAAATCAAGGGCAGTATCTTAATTGATTGTAAAAGGTGCAGGATCAAGGCCTCCTGGGATCTGGAGGGATTTCTAGGGTGTACCTCTGTGTTGCAGCATACACATCCAACTTCCAATGATATTGAAGATTTCCTTGTTGGTTTAGTTCTAACACCCACCAAAGTGAACAGAAAGTTTCCCACCGAGACCTGAATTTCTGAGTGCAGTGCTATAGTCCCGAGGGCAGAACAACACTAGTTTATTATAAGGGTCTTCAAAACACATGGATAATATAATGAACTTGACTGGTGGTATGGACCATAATGGCGAAGGCTGTGCCATCTTAGCTCTACCTATAGACTATGGTCTACAGAAGAGCTGGAATTGCCTCCATGCCCATGTAACGGGAGAAGAGGTCCTTGTGAATTTGAGGGAGAGCAGCTTACCTTGAGAAGCAGTCCTGGCATTGTGCTGGAAAGCTGCTATTTTTCCAGGCTTTGTTTGTTCTTTGCAGTGAAATGTGTTTAACTCTCAGGAGAAAAGCTATTTTCTTTTCCTTCCTAATTCCTGTGTGCAAAGCAATGGTAATAAGTAAGAGAAAAATAAATAAAATAGAGAGACGTAAGTAAAGTCATCAAAATTCCTAGGCACTTGGCAGGACCGGATTCAGAAAGTCCTGAATGAAGTGAATGGATCCCCCTTCCACGTGCACACTTGGACTAATGGGGGATATCTGCAGGTAAGGGTGTACGATTCATTGGCAGAATCACCGAAATGACACTAATACATGAAAATGCAGATGCTCCCAGGCTTGATAGAATAGGTGCTCCTTATTCCAATAACTGTACATGGTTCCTTGTTAGTCAGGAGACAAAGGGTGGAGCCACTGCTGTAGCTGCAATGAGCTTTCGTCTGTTTTAAAATTGGTTGTCTTTTGTTCAAGAGTTGAGCACAGAGTCAGAGTGAAGCAAAGACTCTATTTACATTTTCAGATTAAGTAAAGTCAACTGCTAAGTGTTGAATCAAAGAACTGATCCATCTTGACTGATGGGCTAGAAAATGCTCAAAAGCACAAGTTACCAAGTGCTAAGATCTCGTACCTCATGGTTCAGAAGTGCTGCTGCATGGATATTTAATGGTACATTAAGTGTCTCCAGGACACCACCAGTGATCCATGTGGCCAGGAACAGCAAGTTCTGCATGAGATAATTGTTCTAAGATTTCAAAACAGGACCTGTTGCAACTAATGCAACAGCATTTGTGTCCTACATGTCAAAGAGAGGACAGAAGAAATGCTGTGAAGGATCCATCAAGTCTTCAATGACCTTTTAGTAATAAGCTAGGTAGCATAATACAGCTTAGCTCCCTGGGTTACTAAGGATGGGGGAAAATTGCTTGGTGCAGTTTGGTTAGAGATGTGTTGCTTTCTTTTTCAAACCCACCGCCGTCAAAGCCAAGTATCTCTTCAGAGGTGTTTGTACCCACAAAGCTGCATGGGTAAAAAAAAATGAAAAACAACCCCCCAAAAAAACACCTTTCTTTATGCTGGGATCAGAATGTGACACAAGATCCTGAAACCTGATCCAAGAAGCTCTCAAAAGCTCCTGTTCTTCCCAAAAATATTGCCTGAATGTCGAGCCTGAAACAAGACCAGAAAGGCAGTCAGCCCCCATGTATGCCACGGGGACAAAATTTTGAAAGGGTTTTTAGCTCCTCATAGCACACTGCCCGGCCTGGTACTGTGAGTGTAATAGGAGCATCCGGTTGGAGCCCTGAGTGCAGTGCAGTTATTTGGCTAAGTTTTATTATTACTTCTTCCCCCCTGCCCAACTCCCAAGGAACTTCCCTGGTTATATTATGGACTCTAAGCTGCAGGGAACACAAAATTGCCCAGCTGGCTGTACCTGGACAGAGATGTCACAGGGACAAAATGGGATGCAAATTTAAGTCTCAGTAGTTCATGGATAAACTATCTCCAGTTTTCTTCAGTTGGGACAAATTGATTGGAGATTGTATTACAGTGTAACTTGTCTGCGAAAGCTCTCCCAGTGTGCTTTAACCACTCCAGAACAACTCCTCTATACAGAGATATGAAGGAAGAGGTATCTTTGTGTTCGGATTATCTTTGCCAAATAGGGGAATTAGTCTGAAATTGCTATTCTGGTTGATTCTGTTTGAATCTTTAGAAAGGTGCTGTACCCCGTAGATCCAAAGTGGAATCTGTTTTATAGTAAATATAAAGTGAAATAACGGTGAGAGCAGTGACACCCAGTGAAGTCATTAAATCATTTATACCCCAATTCAGCCTGTTTTTGAGAGGTTTCAATGTTCAGTGATGCATAGCCCATCCTTTAAGTCAAAGGAAACCTGTTCATTCACTCTAAGTCACAGTGTCTGGGAAGACTGGGATCTCTCTGCTTAGGTTTTTTGAAGGGATGTTCTCTTGCCAGAGAATTTTTTTCTTGGTTGTGGATATTTTTTCCATCTTTGTTGAGTGAACAGTGGTACAGATTTTGGCAATGTCACCATGTAATCATGCTTTATTTGAATGGGTAGACTCGAATGGGCTTTGCTCCTATGGTAACAGATTTTTAGCTGCAATTGTTCTTAGCTTTTTGAAGGTGCCATTAATCATTGTTCCCAGCGGTCTGGTTCTCTGTGTGGTTTGGGCTTTCCAAGACTGGATCTCAAAAGTGTCAAGGTTACACTTGGCAAAGTGGAGGAGAGTGAGTGATTGGGAAAATGAGATCAAGTCTTTTTTCATCTTTTCCCTAATCCTGGAACAGGCAGAGGCCAAAGCAGCCCCAGCAGAGTTTATAGCAGCTAAGAGGCTGCTGCAATTTCTGCCAGCCTCAATGGTTCCATGTGGAGGACCGTGCCAGTGGGATCTTTTCTGCCCCATCCGATTCCTCTCGGTGGCAATATGCCCCTTGCTCAAAAGTGAGCAGAGCTCTCACTGTGCAAGCTGCCACAGGGATCTTTGGCTGCTTCTTGAAGACATTATCTCTGGGGCTATGTCAGCAAACCAGGTGGGGTTACAGTGAAGATTTTGGCAATATCTGCAACTCTGGGGCTGTGTTTAAGGTCACATTTCTGTAGCTGTGCTTGCCTTCATTTAATCTTGTTTGCTCTGACGTCAATGCAAATGTAGCAGCAAGCCCATGCTGTTACACGCTGTCTCTATTATTATGTTTTTTCTCTCTTAAATCATGGCTGGTTTCTTATGATTGCATTGAATTTACTATGGAGAGGGGCGGGTTGTTTTAACAGTGCAGTAGCTAGTGTGTTGGCATATTCTACCCAAGTACAGACTATCTGCACTTAATAATTCTGTTTAATTGATTCTTGTTATAACAGCCAAAAAGCTGAGTTCACTGTGCGCTGTGTGTGCCTGTATCCTGGTGCGATTCAGCCCTGAATGCTAATGTATTAGTCCTGCCTATTTTATACATAAACAATTTATTACCTTCATATGAATTAAATTTTCATGACATAGATTAATGTATTCTGCCTGCCATCTGGAAGGTCCTACAGCGGTCTCCAAATGGTGCAGGGATCCGCACGTCATTGAAATGTAGCCCTTCCCAGAGCAGAGCGTAGGAGCTGAATAACACTGCACAACTTTAGGACCACCGGGCAGCACGGAATTAACCAAACAGCGTCCCGCTGAAGCTAGAGGTAAATTTAGGTTGGAATAAGTTACAGTGATTTTCTCGAGCAGCGCAGCAGATTTAACAGACTCCCAATTCTTGCAAAATATCTAAAGGGCGTCCCTCGATTGCAAGGCATAGAGATGTTCAGTGACTTGTCTATGGCTGTGGATCAAGTCTGTAGAAAAAGTAGTAACAGTTTCTACATCCCCTGCCTGCCCACTGCACTGCTCTATAAAGCAGCCTCTGTTTGAAGAGTGAAAGGGAGAGGAGTCAGATTATAGGCTTGAGGATAAAAGAAGTGACATCAAAATCTTTCAACATCCATGTCATTAGTGGATCAGAGGATGGGCTGTCGTTGACTCTTCTGGCCTTAAACGCTACAGGAACAAGGAAATGGTAAGTTTTCAGGGAATTGGAGAGCTGTGGACTTTCAGGTCATGTTTAATCATTTTTCACAAAGAAGCTCTATTTGTAATACCCCTGCTGTCAAAGCATCAGTGGATTAGCAGGGCTAGCAGGTAATTCTGCTTTAACATCAATACTAGTATAACACTATATGCTGCCTACAGCTTAATAGGAACATGTGAAAAATGTATTTGTAGAGTGACAGCATGAAGTGAGTAATAGCCATAGAACGTGGGTAAGAAAGTTATCACAAAGTGTAGAACAAATATTCAGGGCTCATCCCAGCCATTAAAGAGATGGAGTCTCCTTTGCAGGCTCCAGTCCACTGCTGGCTCCCTAGTCTGAGTTTCCCTCCTTTACTTTTAGCCACTGGAGCCACAAAGTCATTGAAGTGGGATGGGATCTCCTGGAAGATGAGTCACCCCCGCTATCTGAGGTACTGTCTGAAGTGCCTGTTTTCTGAGATCCTGAACTGGTCCTTCTCCATTCCTATTGAGGGTGCCCTAGACATCCAGCTTGGACTGGACCTAACAGCTGAAGAGAGCAGAGATGACTCCTGTCCATTGTGAACAGCCTTCAAATAGCTCACAAATGCCTTCCCAAAGCCTTTCCTACCGTAGGGAATCCTCCGGTCTGATGAGACTGCATCTGAAGCAACCCATCAGGACCACACCCTAACTAAAATGTGAGGCAAGCCTGGGCTAGAAACAATCTCAATTCCTTCTATTGGAGCTGTGGAGATGAAAACATATTGTAGCAACGGGTAAGAAAGTCAGAGAGGAGCTGTTAGACTTGTAGCTGGAAATTCAGGAAGATTTTAGTACTGGAGCCTCTTTATATTAACTTTTTCTTGTCAAAGGGCATCTCAAAAGGTGCCCTTACTGCCAGCCTGTGTAGTCATGCCAGTTTTTCACTTCTGGCCTAATTGGTCTAACAAAACAAAAAGGAACAATTCTGGCAGGATTAATGACCCCACAAAGTTCCACAAAGATGGGGTATGGGGGCTTGAGGGTCTCTATTCTAAGAAGTGAATTTCCTAGCCTATACGTTTTAAGAAAAGGTAATGGTACCACTGACACCTCCTTTTCAGAAGACAGGGACAATCATTCTTCCATTCTGAATGAAATATTGCAAGGGAGAGCTGAGAAAAGGTGGTTGTCTCCCTGGGTATTTCTGAGTGCAATGGATGAGTGGCATCCAGAGAACAGGCAGATTGAATGATTGCAGACCGGCTCTCACTGCCTCCAAGGTGCTGGCCTCTGTTATCAGTGGGATAGTGCAGGGTACCAAATTAATTCCTAGACGTGAGTTTCCACTGTAGCAGATAACTCCATCTCTCTGGATTTTACAGTGCCAAGCTCTAAATTAAGAAAAACTGGCAAGGGAAGAGCTCAATCTCTTTGTCTCTCCAAGTTCTGCTCATGCTGCTATCTTTGTGGGCATGTAACGTAAGCAGGAGCTGGTAGTTAGCAGGGGATATTGCATTTTTCATTTCTGCTTCACTCCACTCACAGCAGTGAGAAGATTTAGGCTAGTGCTATAATGTCACACACACATACGCTCCCCAGTCCACATCCTGGGAGGTCTGGACACCATGGGTCCAACTACAGATTCTGACCTTTACGACTTGTACAGTCTTGTCGAAATGGCCGGGATCTGCAGGTGTTCAGGACTTTGGGAAATCAATCTCCTTATTCTGACAGCTGAGACTAAGATTTTTGAAGCTGAAGCTAGAATCTTGAATTATGATTTAGGTCCTTAAATAAATTGGCTGAATTTAAGAAGTGCAAAGCCAGTACTACTGTTGAAAAACAGGTCATTTGTTTATATCTTAAATCTGGATTTAGAAGTCTAATATTAGTTCCTCGTCTTTTACAAGTCTTTGTCTTGGTCTAAATAAGGAATGCTGTCCCTATTTAGATGTGGAAGTTGGAAGAGCTAGTTTACATGGCTTACCTATCGTCACAGAGTGCCAATAAGAAAACCAGAAATGGAGTTCTGCAAATCCCCTTCTTTCATGCAATATTGCAAATCTCTACAAGAAGCTTCCCGAAAGTTACCTTGTTCAGTGAAGCTTGGCAGTCATTGGGGAAGTCTGGAGACTCCACAATTTGCAAACTAGATGTGCCTGCAAGGGCAGGTCTGCTGTAGGTTTCCTAGAACTCAGACTGGTCTCCTCATGTACTCAGGGAGGAGCTATTAAAGCAATGATAACATTAGGAATGAGAGTGTGTCAGATTGCATGAAATGATGTAATTCCTCTTAATTCCCCCAAACTTTATGAACAACCTTAAAATATGTTTTCATGAAACATTCCTCTAGGTTAATGATTGCAAATACTGGGTCATGTCCAAAACCTTCTGTCACCTACAATACAAAACCCCTAATGTAAAACCAAGTTCTCTGTGAAGAAAACCTTGCAGTAAGGTTCTGTAAAATCTTACAAAATTTAAAGAAATTGGCAGATCAGCATTGAGAAAAATATTGCATACTTGCTCAGCATTACTTGACATAATTTTCAAGTGATTATAGATTTTTTTCACACTTTGATTATTCAACAGGTACGACCTTCTGTAGAGCATTTTTTTTTTCCTGAAGATTAGGTTATCTGGAATTGAACCTATTTTGGGAAGTAACATAACTCCATTTCACCTGTTGATGAGTAACTTATACTCTCTAGTATACTTACATTCAAAATGCTCCTGTGAGCTAGGAGAGGAAATCAGTACAAGTTTACAGGTGGAAAACACAGTCACAGAGGGACAAAACATCTTCCCTGCCATCACATAAGCAGATTGTGGTAGAAAAGGGATTTGAAGTGGGTTCCCTGATACCGGCCTGGTGGTCAGACCACTCAACTGTCTTTCCTTTGATCTGTTTTGAAACTCTTCTTGCTATCATTGCTGTTTTAAGATACCAAGTAGTGTAACGGAAAGGGAGTTGTGGCAGAATGACACATGATCTCTGGATCCAGCACTAAGGGGACTCAGCAGGGACTCGTGTGAACTCCCCCCCACTCACCTCACCTTGGTACCTGGTTGGTTTGGGATCAAAGACAGCTAGGTGTGATGTCAGCACTATCTCCAGTACTGCTAATGACAGACCCTGTCATATTTTAGCTTCACCAGCTCAATGGACCATCTGACCTCTTAGGACCCACTGGCTCTCAGACAATATAATTTTGTTATTTTTTTCTGGTACAGCAAATGATGATGTAAGTCCCTGATGTTGCAGATGTGACTTATATGCCAGTTGAAAAAAGCAGATAAAGTACTGTGAGGCTGGATATTTAAGGCTTTTCTGGGGGTTATTTGGGTGCTGGCTCTGTTTGTTGCATTGTCCATTCACAATGACCTGAGCTATTTACTGTATATGAAGAATCTGCAGTGGAAGCAAAGCCGTTCATTCATAGATGTTTAAACTGAACCGTTTCTCTCCGCTGTTGAATGACAGTGTGCGTAATGAATCTCTGCATGCCAGAAGGCTTTTCAGTAGCAGAGCTTCAGGCATCACATGGAGAATTAAGGCACACCGAAGGCTTGGTGTTTATTTTGGAATTGAACTCAAAAAACTCCACTCTGAGGACAAGCTTTCAACCAGATAAGCTGGAGGATTTGATCTGTGAACTTCCTTTCTTAGGTATTTCTGTCCTCCCCTTTGAACTGCAGCAATCAGTTGATACACGTGATGATGGGAAGGAAAAGCATCTGAGTTGTGTAACATCTGCTTATCGCTACAGATTATCTTGTAGCAATGAGATTAAAGCTTTTCCTTATGTAGGAAGAGTTTGGGATTTAGAGTTGGGTTTTGTTGTTTTTTTTTTTTTTTCTTATGTAATGCACTATAAATTTGGTTTCATTGAGCAAGGATCAGAAACTTCACAAGTTTGACTAAGAAAACGGGGATTTTTAAAGGAAGCAGAGTTTTTTAAAGGATTCTGTTCAACCATGATGTATCTATAATCATGTATACTATAATCCCAGTACTGCCTCCTGGCGATTATGTTCAAGATAGGACTGAAATGGGGGAGCATTTTGGAGCCATGCAGGGAAGAGACTTGCCTAGAATAGTGGTTTGGATCTCAAGCCCTGCAAAGCTTTGTCATAGCTCAACAGCCTGCTGCTTTGTCCTGCTGATGGATTGACTTTCTGGCTAAAGTCCAGGTAGTTGTCAGGACATCTAAGCACATCCCATGTGCTTGGCCCATTTTGGTTCCCCATTTCAGCCAGGTACAGACTAATAGAAAACCTCAAGGCTCCTGAGGCTGCTTTAAATCTGTCTGGTTTCATCAGTTGTAGAACAACAGAGGCTGATGACCAAGACTGGAAAGGAACTTCAGCTCAATCCTTTCTCTTGACGTAGTCCTCAGGCTAGTGAACAAGGTTTCAAAACAACATCTGATTTCCCTAAGACTCTACTGCAAATCTCACTTTCTGCCTATAAACCAAGTGTTTATTGCCCTGCAGTGAGCAGACTCCTGAAATCAAAATGAAGTAAAAATAGCAGAAGCACCTCTCCCTGAGGACCATCCAGTCTGGGCACTAAAATAGCTATGTAGAGGGTCATCAGATTCCTGTTGATGTGGGACACCAAGTTTCCTAGATCTGAGACCACTCCATGCTAATTTGCCATTGGGCTACAGTGCATACAACAAATTTAGTAAAATAGTAATAATGTACTGTGACCTTTCTGTCTCTGCCCTTCCATTACTGTGCAGTTTATACCAGAAGGATCACCAAGCTGAGACTGGGAAGGAAAGTATTTAAATTACATGAAGGTTGTGGTTTCTAAATAAAGACTGGTGGTCCCTTTGATAATACCACTATCATAATACTCTGATCCTGAGAGCCTGAAGCAGCCATTCTTTGCATGGGTCTCTCATTGACTGCAAAGGGAATTTTGGGCACAGAGCAATTACCTACACAAGATTGGGCCAATTACTTAATTAAATTTTAAGTAGGAGCATATACATAGCAGATGGACATTTTGAGAAGGTAGTGAGTAATGTGTGCAGGGCAACAGAGGATGCAGCTTATCTTGTACATTAGCCTTGGATGGGTTTTAAGTGTATAAACATTAGGACTCCAGTTGGATTTAGGTGGTGTGTAAAATTTCTCCAAGCCTTCTTAACTTGGCTGAATTCTCCTCAGATGAATGCAGCAGAGAATAACCCAATCATTTAATCTTGTCTGAAACTAGCGTGAAAACAAAGAATGGCCATGGCTAGAAAGAGATATTGTCTCGGCAGGTTGTTTTATAGGCTTGGATATGTGCCTGGATTTTAGTTGGGTACTCACTTTTTAAAGGCAGCTAAAAAGCTTTTCAGCCAAGATATTTTAAAAAAATGATAATTTGTAGGTACTATATTGTTTACCTTTATTTCCTTTCCATTCCCATATCTCACTTTGCATTGGAGCTTTCATGCTGTCTCATTGCTTTACGTGCCTCCATTTTAGGACAAGGGTTTGTTTGTGTTTATTTTATTTCACTTCACATTTACAGAGCCGTAGGCAGCCTTAACTGTTTTCCTTGAACACAGAAAGACACAGAAAGGGCAAGAGGAGTATCATTTTTATTTACAATGATACTAAGCGCAGGTACTTAAAAATTCCCACCTATATCAGTGAACAGGACTTACCAATGCAGACTTGATTAGATGAGATGAGGGGAGATGTGAAGTAAAATAGCTCTCTGTTTGTCAGAGGAAAAACAAGTTAATACTATCATTTAATAAAATATCTTTATGATAATAAGGTCTAGAAGTCCAAGATACAGTCAAGAATATGGCTCTTGACTGTCCCATAAAAATGTATAGTACAAGAAATGGAGAGTGGGAATGGAAAAGGAACCTTATGGAAGAGGACTTAGTCATTTGGGCAGAAGCAGGGACAAAACCCATCTCCTGATGCCACCCATGAGCCCACCATTGCCCACACAGCACTGGAAAGTTGAACAGCAAAGCCCTGTTTACGATGAGATGCTTATATTCTTGATGAAAATGAGTAACTTTTCCCAACCATGATATAAAGTTTCTTTGAACAAGGGCAAGAAATGAACTCCAGATTTGCCACATCTGCCATTTAGCAGTTCCTTTATTTAGCACCTCAGAAGTATTGCTTTTGAAAGTGAACAATATCCACAGTGTCCTGAACATCATCTAGGCCCATTTAAGGGTATATGCTATTGACACAAGCAAAATCATCATTGGTTTAGTTGTTTGTCCTTTATGGAAAAGAACCTTGTGAAATTAGGCAGAATTTTGGCAGAAATGAAGATGCTTGCCCTACCCTATAAAGGATATGTCAGTATATGCTCAGGAGTGAGCTGGATGATCACCCTCACCAGAAATGCCCATCACTCAGAACTCAGAGGAAAAGTGAAGGACCCACACCTGAGTCTCAGCTAGGAGCTTCCACGAGCTAACATAAATTCTCTGGTATTTTCCATGTGTTGTCCTAACCTTCTTTTAAATTAGTGACTTTAGTGTATGGTCTGGTGCTGCTCACTGCTCAGAAAGGATGCTCAGTATTTGGGACAGAGTGGGAGAAAGAATGGCAATGCTGTTTGAGATGCACCAGTGACAGTCAGGGAGAAGACAAGCCCTGATTCCTCAGATGTCAGACTTAACATTTTACTTAAATTTTCCCTTTATTTTAAATTAGCTTGAAGTAACCCAAAATATGGAGCACAGTGCTTAGGATTTATGGTTATGAGGAGAACACTTCAAGGGACACCAAGCTTTCACTCTTGTCAAACTCCCAAACATTGTATAAAAACCTAACAGTGATGAGTAATACAATGTATGACAGTGATCCCCCCATCTGTTTGCTCTCTTTAAGGGTGCTCCCATGGCTGAAGAAAAGCCCAAGTATAACTGCACTGTCAGTGAAGTCACCATTGTGAACCTGCAACCTGAGAAAAATCCCATTCTCCTCTTTCCAGGAGGGAAGCCAGGAAGTGAACGTAGAAAACTTGGTTTCCATCCTCCTTCTCCACGGATTTCAGAGAAAAGGCTATCCCAGGGAGAGAAAAAATTGTGGCCAGAAAAGATGAAAAAAGAGGGGACTTTGTCTCCCAGCCTGCATCGTGCAAATGAGTTCTGTAGCACAGAGAACATCACCTTGAAGAGGCCAGTGAAGTTGGCCCCTCTGGAGATCCCTGTGGAAGTAAAAGAAGCCCAACTCCAAAAGATTATGAGCATCCAGAGAGAAACCCAAATGGCTGCTCAGAAGCTGGCAATTATCAACTCCATCAGCAATGAACCCCATGTGAAAAGGGTGAAGAATCTGGCTCCGGGGGAGCTGGAAAACCTTCAAAAGATAAAGCTGACTGAGAAGGCTGCTCTGGAGAATAAAGATGATCGCCTACCCCTTAAAAACAGCAAACCCCTGGGAGAAATTCAAATTATTTTGCCTCCAGAGAACTCTAAGTTGACTAAACAACCAAGCGTCGAAGACATGGTGGCCAAGACACTCCGTAAACCATTAATCCCCACTCTCCAGGTATCTGACATGCATGAAGAGTCTAACACCTCTGACAGCATCCCTGATCCTTGCCAGAATGTTTCTCGGCGCCGATTCAGAGTAAGGCACATGAAAGAGCAGCAAGAAGACCATGGGAAAGCCAAACCCTTAAAGGTCATGGATCCAACTGTGGGAGAAGGCAAGCAGAAATCTGCAGGTCAACGAACACAAAAAACCCTCAGTGATGCAAGCAAGCTCATTGAAAATGTGGCAAAAAAGCAGAAGGAACGAGGAGCAAAGCAAGGGGAAATGGATGAAGCTTCTTTTGTGAGGAGGCAGTCTACTCGAAGGATGGCCTTGGGAGACATCATCCAAGTGGATGAAGACTGAATATCACGCACCATGTAATGCACAGGAGATTTAGACACAACAGTTACCCAGTAAAATGTTTTAGACTGGCTGCTTAGGTAGAAGTCTTCAGAAGAGTGTATGGAGACATCAGTAGACCACAAAGTGAAAATAAGATAATATTGTTGAACACCTCTGTCATTTCTGAGATGCTCAAACAAGTGGGTCATACGACAAATATCCTCCTACTCTGCTCATCAGTAGAAAGGCCCCAGCTACAGTCCTGAGTCCAGCATGGAGTACGACTTTTGAAGACACGTGGACCATGCAGGAAAAGTCTGGATGTGGACTGGGTGGAGGGACCAAGAGAAAAACAGGAACCTAGAAAATGTTGTGCCTGGCGCAAGATGAAAAGAAATAACATCATTTGCTCCTCCCGCTTTCAGCTGTGGCAAGTTTGTTTCAGAAAGACAAGACTGAAATGTTCTTCATATCTATAGTTGGCAGAACAAAAAGTGATTAGCTTAAGAATTAGTAAGATACATTTAAGTCTGAAAAGGAGAAATACTTTTAAGGACAATAAACACTGAAGAATGCTGTTTACAAAGATGAGAATCTCTGTCATTGAAATTTTAAATAATACATTAGACAAACACCTGCCAAGGATGATTTCAGAAGAGTTAATCCTTCATTCAGTCATGACAAGGGCCAGATGATCTGTAATGTCCTTCAAGCTGTTTTTTTTATATTGTACAGTCTATCTTTCCAGTTGTCCACTTGCAGGGC
Organism: Pluvialis apricaria; assembly: GCA_017639485.1. NCBI lineage: Eukaryota > Metazoa > Chordata > Aves > Charadriiformes > Charadriidae > Pluvialis > Pluvialis apricaria. The sequence continues at coordinate 164,845,752 of CM030008.1, read as the reverse complement.
TATTAACCAAGCCATGTAGTGCAAAAATGTACAATAAAAGTAACTTTTCACTTTGCACTGATTCTTCTTCATTGTCTTACAACTAGTGTCAAGATATTCATTGAATCCTTCAGAAGGCAACATCTAGTAGATGACTGCTGCTCCTTGATTTTTTCAGACCTACTTCTGTTTGTTCTTTCTCAATTTCTTGGGAAAGGGATTATATTTTCATTGTCTTGTCTCAAACAGCTCTGTCTTGCACTTTTTACCTGTCCCCCTTTGGTCACCTTTTAAGATCATTGTCATCTTTTGAAGACTAAATATTATTTTTATGTATAATGCAAAATAGACCAAGCATGCACAGTCTCAACTTTGTCCCAGAATTATTTTTAGGGAGCCAAAAATATTTTGTGGTTTTTTAAACAGCTATTATGACAAGCTTTACAGATGTTAGCACAGTGCAAATATTATTAATGTTTAACATGTAGTGAGATTTGCTCTGTAAATGGCTTTAACAGCAAAAGTTAGGATGTTCACTGTCTTCTGGAAGTTCACTTGTTTGGTTGCTTGATTTGTTTTTTAATAAAAGTGGTCTTTTCTGCTTATCAAATGATCTTAGGAGCTGGGACTTAAAAAAACAATGGTGAGACTTGCCATAAACTTCCAAGAGTTGACAAAAGTACCCGGGTGCCTTTGGAAAACAGAAGGTGGCTAGAAACAGCAGAACTCAGCCTTTAAATGTGCTGGGGTTGCTGGGAGAAGAGAAAAGAAGACCAAAGCAGCTTCATTATAGAACAGAGGTAAGCCTACTTTCGCCTTTTATTATTTCGTCTATTTACATGACGAAGACAGCTAAAGACAGCACAGATCAGGTCTTGAAAACTATTTGAGTCCTTTCCTGCATTCCAACAATGCCAGAAAATGTGAAACTTTTTTTTTTTTGATGACATGTTCCTTGATTGTTCTCTTAGTAAGAGTAATGCCAGCATCCAGAGATACTTCTGGAACTCTTTCTTCAGTATTTCTTGCTGAAGAGAAAATAGACATTACCAGGATTGAAGCTATGCCCAGGTTTGTCACAACAGCAGTAGCAGTACCAAATCAGTCACCCTGTGACTTACCACCAGCTTTATCTGTCAATTTTCTATGGTGAGAGTACCAGGGGAATGAGGGCTCAAAGCTACGCGGGCCAGATAATTCAAGTTGAGTAAGGACTGTTGTAATAGTTCAACACAAATCAAGACATTAAAATTAGATGCTAAGCCAGCAATGAAAAATGTGAGAGTTATGTCCTCCTTGGGATGTCTGGGCAGCAAAGAGAAATAGCAATTTAACTCATAAACTCAAGTGCATCTCTCACTCACTGCACCTACTTAATTGTGAACATGAAACTGAAATACCAATGTGTTTCAGTGGCATCTCACAAGTTCCCAGCCAGACAGTATTCTGAACAGTATTAATGTGATCTCCAAAGAAAAGGCTACTAAGATTTGCAGTTTACAGTAGAAGAGGGATGACATAAGAGAACAGCTGAGTTCTTGAGTTTGACCTGGTTCACCTAAGAAGCTCTTGCCCTTCGTTAAGCCATGATGTAAGAAGGTTCCTTAAATGGGTGTTTGAGCCTACTTGGTTGAGACTCCTGCCTTGGAAATACAGTCACATGTCAATTAGGATGAACAACCTGCAATTGTCTGGAACTGTGGGAAGGTCATAACTTCCTATTGCTCTACTCCTTTACTTTGCTCTTTCAACGCAACTAAATGCATAAAATCATGTGTCTGGGAACAAGTGATGAAGTGTTGCTTTAAAAATGGAAAACAGTGAGCCTGAAAAGGACTTAGAGGTCCCAACTTTGTCATGTGGCTGCAGCAGCAAATCGTTGTTGGATGTATGGGCAGGAGACTTTTGATTAGGATAAGGGACTAAAAAACTTTTCCACTTCCAGCATTAGCAAGGTCATTGATGAAATGGTGTCTCCAGGATCCAGTGTCCAGCTTTACATGGAAATTCATGCTTTGTGTCCCATGCTTCAAAAAGCATCTTCACTTATTGGAAAAGTGCTGGAGTCTAATATGAATTCTGGGAAACTTCCCTTCCATGTGACAGGGAAGAAGTTTGATCTATAGTTATCCAAGGTTCTTTAAGAAGAAGAAAAAAAAATTAGTGGAAGCTGAATCTTGAGAAATTCATACAGGGATTGGGTGCAGCATCTTAACTCAGGCTGCTGTCCAGTATAAATACATGCTGTCCCGGCTCTTTGTGCTGGTTAGACCTTCCCACCACCCCCTTATGCTGGCACTGCTTCTCAAACAGCGGCACAGTGACCTGGAACAGGGAATTTAACATTGCAAATTCCCCCAAAAGATGAGTTTTCAACTGGGATCTGTCCCAGTCTTGATTTACTGAATAGCTTCAGCAGTGCTTGTGTCAGCATGAAGGAGGCAAGGACAGGGAAGAACACATTCATTCTGGTGACTGACTATACCTCTGTCATATTAAAGTGCGTCTAAACTATACTCTAAAGGCAACAAACTACTGTTCCGTAGTGTGAAGGAACACAGTGGGCTCTGTGACATGATAAAAATACTTGAAAAATCTGGGGTCCATCCTTAGACTTCTGTGTACTGAAGAATAATGGTGGCTCTGGTTTAGAAATGCCTGGCCAGTGTTAGCTGGACGAGCAGTCTAGGGAATATCATGCTCCACTGTCTGTTCTGAATCTGTGCATCCTTCTGCTCTACTATGATTTTAAGTCTATTCAGTCTGAAATGTGATGATAGTCAAATATTTTCCATAATCCAAAATTGTGTCAACATGGGAGCATCAGGGGAACCCTTGTACTTATCTAAACTATTAAAGCAGGATGCTCCCAAAATGTTGTCTTCTGCTAGCAAAATAGGTGTGACTTGATGTTATCTAATGCTTGCTAGTGTATAAAGTGAGCAATGAAAAAGCAGTCCTGTGCGCATATAAAATAACATTTGGAGGGCAAATGTCATTTCAGAAGAATCCCATTGAAAAAGCAAGATTAGGGCAAATGAGGGATTTTTGCCAGAGAACCCTGGCCCCATCAAGGTGGGTATTGTGGAGGGGAACCAAGCTCTGCTCCCATTTACATGCTGTACCTATAGCATCACTCCCTGAAGTCAATTCAGTTGCTCTGTCTTCAGACTGACATCAGAAAAAATCTGACTCAGTAACGTGTTTGAACTGGGGATGACACAATCAGTGGAGCTGAGATCTAATTGACCTGTAAAAACATTCTCAAATATTGTGTATAAAGGGAAAAAATCTAGCAACTAAATTATGAGGGGGATCCATTCTTATGTAAATAAAGTTCATAAAGGAATAATATTTCTTTAAGGGTTCATATCCATGTATCTGCTCAGTAGGTTGTTCCAAGAGAAAACCTGTTTGATTGCATATTCCACTTTTTTTCCTTTAGTTCCAAAGATTTTGCGCCTCAGGAACCCAGGAGGTAGTTTCATTTCTGTACAGCAAAAGCAAGTTCCATCCCTTTCCCCTAGGCTGTGGAAAAGCAGGACACAAAGATGGTCTACACTCCATATATTTTTTAGCCTCAATGTAAAGAAAGAGACAGTGGCCGGGCACAACAAAAACAGAGCAAGTGGAATAGTGAGATCCTTTCCAAATCAGAATTATGAGCAAAAGTTGTAGACTAGTGGCAAAATTATCTAATTTAGGAAGAGTGCATATTTCATAAATAGCACCTTCCACCCCCAGAGTTTTACAGGGCTCACGGCACAGCAGAATAACACTTCCTGGGATGAGGACAAAAGGGCAAATTCTTGACTGATTCATAGACCTCTAGAGCCAGACATGGTGGCTCATTGGAAGTGTGAAGAGGATAACCCAGAGATAACTGGATCCCAGTCACGACTTGAAGCAGATGGGAACACTATGAAATAGCCAAATGTCTTGGCTGTCCCCTACAATGTGCAGAAATGTCCCTGGAGACACTGCCTGGGTGTCTGCTTGCAGTTCTATCTCCTTTCAGCCTGCAGCAGGAAAACTCAGTCTTGGATGGAAGGCAAAACATCAGAGAAGAGATTTGGGAAAGCTTTTAGAAATGAGGACCTGGAGCAGCAGACTAAGATTTTTTTAATCTTTATTATTACTTATTAGATTCCCTTTGCAATTGCCCTTACATTGTCAGTGATTGCCATATGGATTTTGTGGAGAATTATAGGAAACAACATCAACAGATCAGAGGAAGTGAAAGATAAGAACCAGGAACATGGAACTGAGAAGGCCTCCAGACACTGTCCTCACTCTGCCATTCCTGCTTGCTGTAAGCTTTTCCTTGTCTCTTCAAATTGCAAAGACTGGAAGTTTTAAAAATCCCAGTCAAAGACTCCATCCAGCAGTTGGTGCAAGTCTGGAGGAGCCTGAATTGGGCCCACTAATAATTAATCAAAGACTCTGCACTAGACTCCGTCCATGTTCTTCTCTGGGGTGAATCACAGGGAAGGGGATGTCACACTGGAGTCCGTGATCCCACTGGCACTGACTGACTTGGAGTTTAAGCAGCAGTAGGGTTCTTTCTAGAAGAGCTCAGCAATTAGCAGCAGTAGGCAAAATACTGTTATTCTAAACCAGGATTTCTAGTTGTCAGTGTGGTGCCGGGAGAGAGTGGCAGTGGAGATCACTGGCTCTGATTTCTCCCGCTTGTGCAACCTGGGCATGTTAAACTCTTGGAAAACAGTCTTACAACTTCAGAAATGAGCTGGCACCATGCTTGCCTTTGGGATCAATGTGCTAATGCTCTCAGGCCGTTGGTACCAACAGGTTGCCTTAATTTTCAGTTTATGAGAGATAAGATTTTAAACATAATCGTTTCCTCTGAATATTCACGGAGGCCCTGGGGGTGACATGCTTTCAGGCAATTGCAGCAGAAACATCAATAAAAGGAGCAGTGCTGGAAAATCATTAGCAGAGAGTACTTTTAACTTCGTTACTTGAGTGCATGGGCTTCTGCCCTGGGTAGGCTGCTGACACTTCTGTCTCCAGAAATTTATTGTAGCAGTGGAAGATGAAATTGGTTCAGTTAAAATAAAGGATGTGTGGAGCCTCCAGCTAAACTCATACTTCTTTTCTTGCTAATTCCCACTGGAAATAGGAACAGAAGCTCTGAAACGCCTTTTGAGCATTTCTGGCCCAGTAAGGAACAGAAAACAGCATGCAAGGACCTTGTGAACACATCTGTCAGGTTTTCAGAGCAAGAAAGATCCAGAAAGTCCAATAAACTTGAGATGAGCAAAGAGCACATGCGGTCTTGGTGTGACCAAGACTTCTTATTTGGTTCTGTAGTCAATGGGAATCTATCAGCAGGACTTCAGTGAATTTCTGAGGCAATCTTTTTTTCTTAGGCCTCCTGCAGCTACACCGATCCAACTCCTGACAGACACCTGAACAGGGATTTATTCTAATAGTACTCCACTGTGTGTTAGAGGTGAGTCAAATGCACAGTGAGAGAGATCTCAGCTCAGACTGGAGGCATTAAAACACCTCAAAAGCATAATCCAAAATGTCCTAGGCAAAACTCACTCAGGTTGTGTAAGCTACATCCTCTCTGCAATCCTGACTTCAGGTGACACGGCTGACTTGTTTGGGCAGTGTTTGTTTTACCCAGGCTGCACATTTTAAGATGTAGGTGCAGACTCAGCGTGAGAGTATGGGGGAAAACATGTTGAAAAGAAGTCACTTGTTTACCGATCACATAGCAGAGAGGGAAATGTGAAATTCCTGTTGTTAATTTGTCGCAAAAAGAAAGTTTGGGGCAGGATTTTCCACTTATCTTTCCATTTCACTTTTTGTTTTGAGATAAGGAAAGTGAGATCACTTAACAATTATCTTTGAGGGCAAAACAGACTAGAAACCGGGATTATTTTTTTTTTTCCCCAATTAAAATAGGTTTAGATGGTAAGAAACTCAGTCAAAATTTCAACTACCTTCCCATCCCTTTCCCCTTTCCCCATTCCCGCCTCCCCCCCGTCCCCTCCCGCCCCCTCTCCCCAGCCCGGGGGGCGCAGGGGTGGGATGGGGGCTGCGGTCAGTGCATGGCAGCCCCTCTGGGCCGCTCCTCCCTCCTCACACCTCTCCCTGCTCCAGCGCGGGCCCTGCCCCGGGCTGCAGTCCTTCAGGGACACCCTGCTCCCGCCGGGGCTCTCCACGGCCGCAGCTCCTGCAGGAAATGTCCCCCCGCTGCGGCCTGGGGCCCTCCCCGGGCTGCGGGCTGGGTCTCTGCTCCAGCGGGGTCTCTGCAGGGCTGCAGGGGATCCCTGCTCCGGGCCTGCAGCACCTCCTGCCCTCCTCCTCCTGCGCCCTGGGGCTGCCTCTGCTGCTGCTCCCTCCTGGGCTGCCTCCTCCTCTGCCTGGGCCGCCTTCGGCCCTGCCGCAAACCTCTGTTCCCCCCGGCGCCCCCAGCTTGGCTGAGGGGCTCAGCTGTGTCCTGCGGTGGGGCCGTTGGAGCCGGCTGGGACCGGCTGGGACCGGCTGTGTCCGGCACGGGGCAGCCCCGCACCCTCCGCGCAGAGGACACCCCGCAGCCCCTCTGCCAGCGCCAGGGCACGGACACCCCGTACACCCAGTACACTCCAGAGTTGTCCCAAGGCACTCACATGGATGGCAGGGAGCATGCTCTGTCTTTCTAGAGGCCACATTTTAGCTGTGAGACTATTTTGCCATCTACGCAAAGTCGCAGGGCCATGGCTGTGCCGAGCTGGGTGCATGGAGAGAAGCGTTAGCACTCTTCCATGGATGGGAAACCCAGTGACAGTCCCTGGTCTAGTCCCCCAACCAGCAGAGCAATCTCTATATCCAGAGGCAGCAGGATGTAAAGCCACCTTTAATAATCTCTTAGTCCCAACAACCCAAGACTGCTGTATTAGCAACAGAGGTGTGGAAGATTTTTTATTTTTCCTCTTGAAAGTGAGTATCCTCTTTCATGTCTATAATTCAATTAATGTTTTTCCATCACCAGGTCTCCTCTGTTCATCATTTTCTCATTTTAGAGATCTGGCAGTGGAAGGTAATGAAAATGTAAGCAAGCCCGGGTTGTGTGGGCGGGAAGTAAACTTTGGTGTTAAGTTAAAAATCACAGTTTGAGGTCTGGGTGCACTTCCAGTGGTAATTCACTTGGTAAATCAACCAGTTTGTCCTATCATCAAGCTGTCATTTCTAAGCAATGCTGCACCAGGTCCCTGCCAGAGACTATTAAGCAAGTCGTTATTATTTCAGCTCCATTAGCTAATGGGATACACCTCTCTACACAAGTAAAGATGTTAATAAGCTTTGCCTTGAAGGAGCATATTCGGCCTCTTGCTTCCGAGAGATGGTTTCCTACACAATTACTAAATATCAACTCAAATTGCAGGGCAAAGAGCAGAGCATTCAGGGGTAAGACAACCTGATACCTCCTTCCTTTGGCCATGGTGGCAGGTACCGATGACAAGCTTGGGACCAGGAGCTACAGATTCCATCAGGGAGAGAATAAAAACATAGTCCTGGTTTCCTAGATGAACATGATGGTCAGTTCATTCCACCTGCCGCCTTCCTCCTTCAGTTACCTTTGAAAACTGAACACATGCTGTGAAGTCACTTAGGTGCCTTTGATAGTTTCTCCCCTGGCCTTAGTTACCAAAGGATCAGACCTGGAATTTTACTCCCATTTTGTCAGAAGCAGCCAAACCTGCTGGGCTCCAGGACCTCCTCTCAGCCTGATAGCTGCGAGCCTGCTGTGGTTCTGTGTCCCCAGGTCCAACCTGGAGTGACTCCACGCGTGCCTACAGACTCCACGCATGCCCAGACACACAGACCAATGCAGACAGATTTTTTTAATTTTTTTTTTTATTGACATCCACATGAACAAACCCAGCACTCACAGAAGCATGATCAAAGATAGCTCAATCCTCTCCTCCCCTCCAGCTGATCAGCACTGAAGGCTACTATTGGAATATACACACATGATGTAGATCTCTCCAGCAGCTGGTCTGGGACCCCTGGTCTGCCCAATAACCAGCCCCTGGACCATGACCACCTCCAGTTGCTGGCACCCACTCTTATCCTAGTCACCAGCCAGCCCACCTTGAAGCTCGCTAGCATTAATACATGTACACTTAGAATATAGGAGGTAACTGGGAACAGGATTTCTAGAGGGTATAGGATAGACGGTAGTGATCAAGCATTGTCTGTCCAGTGAGAAAAATATATTCACCAGTAACGTGGTAACACATGTCCAGTTCCTTTTCCCTTTGTTTGTCCCCAGTTCACCTCAATCCCTCCCTTTTCCCCTCCATCAGTTCTTCATCTAAACATCCCATAGTACATTTTTCACATTTCCATAATCCCCTTAAAACCTTCAGTCCTAAATTTTACACAATCCCCATTTGCTCTTCCCATGATAAGTCCTGTACCCCCAACTGTCCAGGTGGCATGGTTTTCTGGGGAAGGAGTGTCTTTGATTGGCTCCTCCTGGTGGGTTCCATATCAGGATAATGTTCTAGTCCTTCTCCTCTGAAGGTCTGAGGAACAGCTGGTTTAGTGCGTGCATTTTCATTGGTTAGGTTTTCACCATGCAGATAGATGGTGAAACTGTGCTTAACATTTTGTGCTTTATCCCCTTACCGCAGACATTTTCCCCTCCATCAGCTTTTAACACCTGTCTAATGGCCTACTTGTAAGAAGTCTCTGCGTAGTTTCCCCACCTTCTTTTCCTGCTCATTTTTCATCAAGTTTGAAGAAAATTTTGTATTTTTTTCAAACATCATCAAGCAGCTCTGTCCTGCAGTCCTGGAAAGGGCTATTGCAGCAGCACTCCAGTAGATGGCTGGCTTCTGTCATGAATAAAGCTCTCCCAAGGTAAGCACATCGTGCAGCAGCACATTTGCAGGAACGAGCAGAGATATATTTCCTTCAGCTATTGATTAATACCGCAGCTCTCTTTCCACTTTGGATTCGTTAATGAAACTCGAAATAAATACAACGCTGTGCAGTTCAAAGAAGATGAATATGACAAAGCAAAGTAAATTGCTGTCATGAAAAGATTCACCATCACCTAAAGAAAAGCCACCAAACTCCATTCCTGGTTCAACTCTCCTTTTTACAAACTGGTACTTCTAAAGTACTTAACACATTTATTCTGGATGGATTCTCTTTGGGTCATGCTAAAATAAGTGCTGTTCCCCTTCCTTAGGACCAAAGGGAAAAGGCTGAATGCATTTAAGCAAACAGATTTGATTTGTCTCAGTAGGAGAGTGGAAGATGAAACAAAAAAGGCCAGGTGAGATGATCCTGTGATTCTTGAACATTCAGATCTGTGAATTAAAGTGAATGTGCTCAACAGCAAAGCAAGCAAATCTTCAAAAACTGGGAGCTGTTGGACTTGGGTTGCTTCTGACAGAAACATGCCCTGAAATCTTTCAGCTTTCAGTCTCACCGTGTGCAAAAGTAAGTAAATCCCAATTCTTCCCAACTATTGAAGTAAAACAGGGGGGGAAAGAGCCCTGAGTCTAAGTGTCATAAACAACATACAGGGAAATTTATCCAGAACTGACGTACTGGTACCATCACTGCCACCTCTGCAATAGCTAAGCTGACAGACAATTTGATGTTTGCCACTGCATTCTAGCAAAGGGGTGGAGTTATGGCCAGGGAGCCACAGCTGTGGGGTGAATACCATAGCACAGTGAAGCACAGAAAACAGGGCTTAAGGGACTTCCAGAGACTCTCATCTAGTCCGTATTCCCGCTCCACATAAATCTGTCCTAGTAGTGCTTTTTCAAATTCTAAAAAAAACCCCAACCAACGCAACCCCCAAACTTTCCAAGAATACAGATTTCATGTCCATTTTAGTAGCCTTGTGAGTACTGTTTTTTCCTCTGACAATTTACCTTTATCTCCCTAAAGGTAACTGAAGTCCATTGCTTGTTGACTTAACCTAGATGGGTATGCAGGAAAATCTACTATCTTTCTCATTTCAGCAACCTTCTACATATTTCAGGATTTCTGTCATGTCCACCCTCAATTTCCTCTTTGCTAGGCTAAACAATCCATTTCTTTCAATCTATTTCCTTAGGTCATGTTTTGCTGACTTCTGAGCATCCATTCCCCTCTCTGAATGCTGCCCAGTTCAGCCACTTCATTCTTGTAATGTCGGGCCTGAAACAGAACACAGCACCGAGCGTTTTAAAAAGCTAGTGTTTGAGAGCATCGGATAAGCATCTTTCGGTCTGCAAATGAAAGCACCTGTTTTGCCATATGGCTGTTGTTCAATTCAACATGTGCCCTTTCTTTTTTGTTAGTGTAATGCCCCTCTCCAGGTGAAGAGGTGAAAGGATTTAAACATCTGTGCCTGTATTCCAAGTAACTGTAGAGGAATTTATATTTGGAATGTGAACCAACCCATAAAAGTACTTTGAAAAAATACTTTGAAAAGTATTCAAAAGTCCTCTTTCACATCCCATCTGCACCACAGGAACAAACAACCCCATAGGTCACCCAGGGCAGTATTTTCTGTTTGGCAGTTGTCATCCTTTGATATTTAAAGAAGGGGACCATTAACCTCATAGGCAATCACTGTGGGGATGCTGTGGGCATGGGAAAGTGTTTTAATTCCATGAGAGAGAGATTGGCCTAATGCTTTTAAGTCTAGTAGTTTACGTCCCCTTCTAAAACATGGTATAATCCTCACTCATGAAGCTTGTTCAAGTTCTCAGACTGCTAAATTGTTGGGTCCAGCAATCTGTCACATCCCATTAAATCAATTTATTAATCTTCCTTAAGAAATAATGGATTAGTAGGTACAGAGGAAGTGACATAATGGTACTTCATGACTTCTGCTGGCTTTTGGTAAGGTCTGATGTGACATTTTCAGGTATAGATGATGAGGAAAAAATGACATGTGAATGACAGATTGGAAAATCACTCCCAAAAGTAGTCAGTCAGTTTGAGTGGAGTTGCTGAGTAGGCTTCTAGCAGAGTCTGTACTGAATCCACAGTCACTGAATTATCTTCATTAAAGACTTGGATGATGAAAGAGAGTGAATTTCAGTAAATGTACAGCTAACACCGTGACTATGGAAAAAAGCTGGGATTGAATTATTTCTCTTTATTCATGTTTATTTATGAATGGAGGAGTATGTGCAGTTACTGACATAGACTTCAATTCGCAGACTAATTAAAGCGGTATGAGCAAAAAGCGACAAGGCTGGCAAAAGCTTTTGAGAATATGAAATAATCTGGTTTGTTTAAAGACAGTGCTGAGGGGGAACCCAAGAACATTGTTCAACTATGTAATTGGATAATTTCTTTCTTTTAAAGAATTAACAATTAACTTTTGTCAGTTCATTCTACAGAGGCAGTATGCATCTTAGTTTATAGCAAAGGACATTTAGGAAAATGAACTCTCTAATAACTGTCAAGTATTAGGAAAATAATAATAATTTCCACGGGCAATCATTGTTACACAGGTTAGACAGGCTTCCTCTGGGATTTCCTAAGTTATAAGGTTCATTTGGTGGCCTACATGGCAAACCCAGTCCATGAGGCATTTCTATGTCATTCACAGTCTTCCTCCTGTAGAAGGCTGGAAGAGCTGTTTGAGAAGTAAATGCCATGTGAGCCAGTTAAAGCCATCTCCTGAGCCAGAATAGCTGTCTGATAGTATCGCTCACATTGCAGTGATACTGTCTCACCAGGGAGCTTCCAAAACTGGGAGTCACCTGTGAAGGGAGCTGGGGCCAGATGACACTGATATGGGATTGACTAGAAAGATGATTCTAGTGGAACTGTGACTTTCTATATAGTTCAGAAATAAATCACTTGCGGAGCTAAATGTTCAGATTTTTCCGTATTCGTGTGAGCCAGGTCCGCTGTTCAGACAAGCCATCAGGTGCCAGTCTGTGCTGCCCTGCCACCCAAATTTCTGCTAAATGGAAGAACCTTATGAGGCTGTTGATTTTCCTCAAAACACGGTCACATTAAATCACATGTAACTCACAAGGGACTTAAAACCGTAACTTTTAGTGGAGCTGAGTAGAAGCTTTGTTCCCTAAGTTGCGGGTATTTTAGTCATTCATTTATGTGGGGGCATTTATAGTGGCTGATACAATACGTGGAAATGGACAGTGAACATAGGGAAGGTTCCAAACCTTAAAGACTCTTTGATCTCAGTGTCCTGACAACGTGCATATTTTTGTACAGTGAGATGAATTCTGTACACAGAATTGAGTGTTGGTGACACTCACGGAATGAAGCTCACTGATACACGGTGTAGCATTATCACTCCTTTGAGTTTCTAAATGACACTGTAAGCTCCTTCGAAGACTGTGTTGAAGAGAATATAACTGTACTGCTGGGCTCACTGCTGATATTTTCCTTAGATTGTGACGGGAGTGAGATATCCTACAGTCATCACAAGCTATAACACCTAACTAGGATTTTCAGTTTAGGAGAGGAGCACTCAGCATTGACAGAAGCAGGGGAAACGTTTTCACAGGCTCCCTTTGAGACCATGAGTTAGATCTTCCAGGGAGACATTTTTGAAACTGTGTTGAACACTTCACTAAAATTACTGAGCCGGTTTTTGGCTCCATTGTAATATTTCTTTTCATCACTAGCGAGATTGCTATAAAAAGCCCATGAAGAATCTGCTGTGATGGGGCTTTTTACCAGACCCACATAACCCTCATCCCAGTAAAAAGAACATAACAAGCTGAAAAGACTGGACAGAGATTAATGTCCCAACCGATGAAACAAGAGCAATTCCTTAACTGCTCTGGCATTTGGGAGGGCAAAGAGGTGGTAAAGGTCAAATCTGCCCTCCCATTTCTTAGCCGCACTTACTGATCATGACTGATTGTTGCGTCTGGTGCTTACCATATTTGTCACTACCAGAAAAGGGTCCAGCCTTGCCCAAGCTAGACTGCACATACAGCACCTTCCTTCATGCGTGTCATAGCTGAGCATACTTGGAAACGCATACCTGAAGGTCAGACATTTATTCTGTGCACAGGCTAGTTAAGAGGACTTGATCAAAAATGTGTTTTGTGAGGAATCTAAAAAAAAAGATACGATTGCTTCACAAAGTTTTCCCCTGACATAAGCTTTTAGCAAAAATCCTGGAAGTTAAAATTTTCACATGAAAAATGTTGGGAATTCTAGAAAGAAAAAAGGTCATTTTCAACAGGAAATATTTTTAGTAAGGCATTTTACCTTATGTTGATGCTGAGTTTTTCTTTTCTTGTTTTATTATTTCTACATCTTTGTTTCTTAGGGCAATTGAATGAGTCTCCTCCCACACCCATCTGTGGGACAAAACACAAACGGCTAATCCAGAAAACCATTGCTGTCTTCTTTTCCTGTAGTCTAGCTATTTATCCCCCTCCAGAATTTCTTGGGCTTGTCTTACTGTACACTTTGTTTCCCGGTGACTTTCAATGGGGCTATGTACAACCTTAACACAACTAACTGACTTCCTTTTCCGTGGTCTTCCTAATGGAAATGTTATGTCTGATTTACCACAGTCAACTCCCAGATATAGGTTTCCTGCAATAAGTAGCAGAATTCTATTGCAGAAAAGGGAAAATCTTATTATGGGAAGTATTAACGGGCAGGAGGATCAATTATTCCATTGCACTCAGAGCCTGTGCGGCCTCATTTTGAGCACTGGATGCTGTTTTGGGCACTACACTCTAGAAAACGTTGACAAGGGGAAACAGTGTAAATGAACAGGAAATAGTCCATGAAGAAACACATCTTTGCTGTCAGGTAAGTACGGGTCTGTTTATGCCCAGATGAAGCTCATCTACTTTTCACATTGTTTACCACTATTTGCTCTTTGAAAGAGGATTCCTTAACCCGAGTCCCAGAGATTACCTTGGCATCTTGAGGCTGTTCAGCATAGGGACAATGTCAGTTGCTTTATGTAATACAGATTGAGCTGAGATGTATCTGAAGACACTTGGGACAAGTGCTCCAGTGAACATCCCAGGAGATCTACCAGTCATTCCTTGAGAGGCTTCTTGATCACTGTAGCAAAGGACTAAGAAACACCTTGCCCACTTGAGCCTGGGTCTTCCTGGCAACAACGTGGGCAATATGTTTCGAAATATAAGCAGACTATAAGGGGACTAAAGATAGCAATGTGAGGAAAGAACAGATACCTCAATGTGCAAAAGCATGCTCTTCCAAGTATTCTGCACCTTGTGGTGCAGAGAAATCTTCTAGAGTGCAAAAGCTTCTTTAAAGGAGGCCAAGGCAAGCAGCTCTAGTGCTGGCGACAAGTTCCTGCCCAGCACAGCAGACGTGTCTCCCGTGACTGCCCCAGGTGCCCTTGTATAATAGGTACAAGGCTCTGCAAGTGGAACTGAACAATGACAAGGACGATGGTTTGTCTACGTTGGAGGTGTAGCCAAGGTTAAGCTGGCCTATGCTCTATGTCAAAATCACTTCCATTAAGAAAAAAAGTCAGGTCATTCATTGTCATAGCAGACTCTCTTCTGAGGGGAACAGAAAGCCCAATATGCCGACTGGACCCACTTAGGGATGTCTGTTGCTTCTCTGGGGCCTGGGGACAAGAAAACTTCCTACACTAGTACAGGCCTCAGATTATTATCCATTATTGATTTTTCATGTAGGCATTGATTAGTTGCAACAAGAAGTCTGAGGGCAATTAAGACAGACTTCAGGGCCTTGGGACAACTGTTAAGGGATCAAGAACACAAGGAGTGTTCTCCTCTATCCTTCCAGTTACAGGGAATGATGAAGGAAGAGACAGGAAGACGCAGCAGATCAATATCTGACTGCGTGATTGGTGTCACTGGCAGAATTTTGGCATTCTTGATCATGGGTTGGTCTACACGCACCCAGGCCTGCTGGTGAAGACAGGGTACAACCTGTCTCAAAGGGTGTAAAAGGATCTTTGCAACAGGGAAGTTAGCAGGGCTTCATGGAAAGCAATCTTAAGTTTGATTTTGAAGGGGGGGAAGGAAGGGATAAAACCAGGCTCTCTAGAAGACAAGCCTGGGGGCAGCAACACCAGTGTTTGACGGACATTGTATGCTAGTGAGGTCCTTCAGTCTTGCTCCATGATGTGCTGAGTTACGACTGGGGCAACATTTGAATGTCCCTGTACTGAATGCAATGCAGCACTTTTAGCCATCTCAGTAGAGTGCAGGAGGATGGAGATCCATGCAGGCAGCCAAGATGCCAAGCGTTGTGATGATACCATGGGAAGTGCCTGAGACACAGTACCCATAGGAATTAGGGCTTTCTCCCCCAGGTAAAGGTGTCAGGGTCACAGCCCAACTGAAGCTGTATCTACACCAATACATGCAACAGGGGCAATAACAGGAGGAGCTGGAAGCCATTGTGCAGCTGGAAACTATGAGATAGTTGCAATCCCAGAAACATGGTTGGATGACTAACACAGCTGGAGTGCTGCAATGGATGGCTATAAACATCTTCAGAAGGGATAGGCAAATGAAGGAGAGACGGTGGAGGTAGCCCTGTATGTTAGAGGAGTGTTTTCGCTGTCTAGAACTTGATGATGGGTGATGAAAATGGTCGAATGTTTATGGTGAAGAATCAGGGAAAAGGCCAACAAGGCAGATATCTTGGTGAGAGTCTGTTATAGACAACCCCAACCAGTTGAACGAGGCAGATGAAGCTATTCTGTAAGCAGCTGGTAGAAGTCTCACAATAACCTAGCCCTAGTTCTCATGGCAGACTTCAACCTACCAGATATCTGCTGGAAATACAATACAGCAGAGAGGAATCAGTCTAGTAGGTAGCTGGATCTGTGTGGAAGATACTTGGTGAGTGAGCCTGACTAGGGAAGGCTCCTTGCTGGACCTGTTGTTCATGAGCAGAGAAGGACTTGTGGGTGATGTGATGCCTTGGAGGCTGTCTTGGGCACAGCGATCATGAAATGATAGAGTTTTTGATTCTGGATAGAAGTATGGATGGGCGTTAGCAGAACTGCTACCTTAGACTTCCAGAGGGCAGACTTTTGGCCTGTTTTAGGGGGCCTGGTTGACAGAGTCCCTTGGGAGGCAGTCCTGAACGGCAAAGAGAGTCCAGGAAGGCTGGACATCTAAGAATGAAGTCTGAAAGGCACAGTAGCAGGCGTCCCTATGTGCGGAAAGACCAGCTGGCGGGGGAAGAAGACTGACCTGGCTGAACAGAGAGCTTTGCCTGGAACTTAGGGGGGAAAAAGAGACTTTATGAGTTTTGGGAAAAAGGGGGCAGGAACTCAGGATGACTACAAGGATGTTGTGACCCTTATGCAAGGAGAATAATTAGAAGTGCCAAGGCCCAACTAGAACTTAATTTGGCTACTGCAGTAAAAGACAAAAGAAGGGCTAAGGAGAATCTCCATCCTTTATTGCATGCGGGGGGAAATATAGTGACAAAGGATGAGGAAAAAGCTGAGGTACTTAATGTCTTCTTAGCCTCAGTCTTTAAGAGTAAGACCAATTGTTCTCGGGGTACTCAGCCTGCTGAGCTGGAAGACAGAGACGGTGAGCAAAAGGAAGTCCCCATAATCCAAGGGAAAATGGTGAGTTACCTGCTACACTACTTAGACACACACAGATCTGTGGGGCCAGATGGGATCCACCCAAGGGTACTGAGGGAGCTTGCAGAAGTGCTCACCAAGCCACTTTCCATCATTTATAAGCAGTCCTAGATAACCGGGGAGATCCCAATTGACTAGAGGTTAGCAAATGCCACACCCATTTAAAGGAAGGGCCAAAAGAAGGATCCAGGGAACTACAGGCCTGTCAGTCGGTCACTCGCCCCTCGGTGCTGGGGAAGGTTATGGAGCAGATCATTTTGAGTGCCATCACGTGGCACGTACAGGACAAACAGGTGATCAGGCCCAGTCAGCATGGGTTCATGAGAGGCAGGTCATGCTTGACTAATCTGATCTCCTTCTATGACAAGGTGACCCACTTAGTGGATGAGGGAAGGGCTGTGGATGTTGTTGACCTGGACTTTAGTAAAGCCTTTGACACCATTTCCCACAGCATTTTCCTGGAGAAACTGGCTGCTCGTGGCTTGGATGGGCACACTCTTCACTGGGTGAAAATCTGGATGGAAGCCCAGGTCCAAAGAGTTCTGGTGAATGGAGTTAAATCCAATTCGTCACAAGTGGTGTTCCCCAGGGCTCAGTGTTGGGGCCGGTTCTCTTTAATATCTTTATCAGTGACCTGGACGAGGGGATTGAGTGCACCCTCAGTAAGTTCACAGATGACACCAAGTTGGGCAGGAGTGTTGATCTGCTTGAGGGTAGGATGGCTCTACAGAGGGATCGGGACAGGCTGGATCGATGGGCCAATGGTTATGAGTTCAACAAGGCCAAGTGCCGGGTCCTGCACTTGGGTCACAACAACCCAATGCAGAGCTACAGCTTGGGGGAGAGTGGCTGGAAGCAGCCCAGCAGAAGAGGGACCTGGGGGGTGTGGTCCAACAGCCGGCTGAATGTTGAGGGATACTAATTGTTTAGCATAAAATCAGTCAGTTTTAAGTAGAATGAATTACTTAGGATTAATTAAAATTTTGGTGTGATTTGTGCTGCCTGCTTAGCTCTACTTAACATGAGTAGCTAGATATGCTGAAACCTTTTAGGCCATGAGAAATCTATTCTTCTCAGCACTTTCCCCTAGTAGATGGTACATGTTGCTTAGTCTTTTAGCATGGGAAAGTGCTGGCTGTGACTTACTGATGGTTGGTAGTGTTCTCTCAAGTCCAGGACTTTTGATTCCCTGTGTTCTGCCAACAAGGACAGGTGCACAAGGAATGTAAACTAGAAGACACAGAGTCTCCAACCATAATGTAAACCTGCAAATCAACAAGAATAAGAGCCTGCCCTGCCTGGACACAGAAAAATAATCCAGTTTAGAATGTTAGAAGACCCCAGAACCAAAAATCACCATTGGACTAAAAGACGCATGGACAGAGGATGAAGGGTGCGTGAGGGGCAGGTGTATAGATCAACGAAGGGTATAATTGCCCAGGGGATTTCTTTGATCAGGGTCCCTCTTTTCGAAGGGACCCAGCCCAGCTGTTCTTGTTGCTGTACCTTCCAATTAAATTAATTATTTTATGAAATCTGATGTCTGAGATGTTGCTTGGGAAACCCTAGGGTTGAGCCCGAAGCAGGAGGAAGCATGCTCGGGAGTAACGGTGTGTGTGTGTGTGTGCCCCGCACCACCATGAATGGAGTGTGAATGCTTGGGCAGCAGCTTCTCCTTTAACACTGAATATGAACCGTTAGTGTGCCGAGGTGGCCAAGGTGGCCACAGCATCCTGACTTGTATTAGGAAATAGTGTGGTGAGCAGGACTAGGGCAGTGATTGTCCTCCTGTACTCGGCACTGGTGAAGCCCCATCTCAAAACACTGTGTTCAGTTTGGGGGCCCCTCACTGTAAGAAAGACCATTGAGGTGCTGGAGCATGTCCAAAGAAGAGCAATGAGCTGGTGAAGGAGAACAATCTTTATGAGGAGTGACTGAGGGAACTGGGGTTGTTCAGCCTGGAGAAAAGGAGGCTGAGGGGGAGACCTTATCACTCCTCTACAATGACCTGAAACAAGGGTTGCAGAGAGGGTGGGGGTCGGTTTCTTCACCCAAGTAACAAGTGATAGAACAAGAGGAACAGTCCTCAAGTTGCGCCAGTGAAGTTTAGATTGGATATGTAGGAACGATTTCCTTCACCAAAAGGGTTATTAAGCATTGGAACAGGGTTGCCTGGGGAAGTGGGTGAGTCACCATCCCTGGAGGTTCTTAAAATATGTGAAGAACCGGAATTAAAATATCAGATGAAATTCCTTATAGATAAATATAAAGGGTGCACATGGGAAACCAATCCCAAGTGTATACACAGAGCGATGTTTTGACCCAATTGTTAGAATAAGGTCTTGGAATTATATTAGGTAGGTCTATGAAATTCACAACAGCAATCAAAGAAAAGAGAATATTGCAATTATGAGGAAAAAGATAGAGAGAGAAGGCAAATGTGCATTAAGTTACCATATAATCTTGGGTATGAGCAAACCCATGACTACTGACTGTGGCCCTTGTTGCTTCCCAAACAATTCCCCATCTTAATATGGATACACTGAATGTGAAAGGTACAGTGAAGACTGGCAGGGATAGTAGATGCTGCAATCCTCTGAGCTCTATCTGTCCAACCACTGTTCAATCCACCCCACTGTCCATTCATCTAACCCACACTCCTAAGCTTGCCTGTGAGGATGAACTACAGTTCTTCATCTTGCAAAAAACGAAGACTGAAGAGGAGTATGATTGCGGCGTATTAAATCATGGAATGATATGGACATGTTGAACAAGGAATGATTGCGCTCTAGTCTAATAAAGGCACTAAGGGCCATCAAATAAATTGAGTAGATGCCAAATGCGTAGAAGGAGTTGGTTGTTTTCACAATGTGGAGAGTTTTGAAACTTTCTACAGGATAAGTTTGCATGGGTTCAAAAAGGGGCTGTGTATTTCATGAGGGGGAAATCCACTGAAAGATGTTCGATACCACCCTCTCATCTAGGAACAAACTAAACTACAAATTACTCGAGCAAGGGACATTATTCTGGGGAAGCTTCACTGTGATTTGCCCTGTTTTTCTCTAGGCATGTCTCGTTGGCTATTGGTGGAGTCAAGATTAGGGGCTAAGTGCAACTTTGGTCTGACTCAGTACAGCTCTTCTTATATTCATGTAATTTCTAAAACACATACATTATCCCACAGTCTTCAAAACACAACCAGTAAAATCATTCTTCTGGCTTGCCACTGTACTAAGTCACCCTGTCATCCTGCCCTAAGCTGTCCGATATGCACTTGGTGAAATTCAAGCTTCTTTAGTGTTGCTTCAGAAATCTCGCAATTCTTTTTCCTCCCAAATTTTCCATCTGTTCATATTTTACATTACGTCTGAAGACCGAACTTGCAGCCCCTTGCATCCAGCAATGCAGTCGGGATTACCCAGCTGTGTGCTGTATTATACGCACAGAATAATCTTCAAAGTTACTCTTCTCCCCACCTTCACTTCAACTCATGCCACCTGTCTGATAGGACAAACCTTGCCTTCAGTCCTCTCATCTTTCAAAATGTCTCCCTTTTTTTTTCTTCATGACTCTTCTGTAATGATATGTCAGCTAGTGTGTTAATATTTCTTTAATGGGACCAAAAAGAAATACAATCAACTCTTCAATTGAAAAATGTATTTTATACTCATAGGGTATTTTTCACCACCTTACTCATTCTGTAAGCACGTAGCAGCTGGATGTATTTGTTGTCTGTTGTTATCGCTGACACTGATTTTTTTCAGTATGTAATGGAAAGAAAAAAATATGCTCTGTCTAGTAAATATACTATACATGAGTTATGGATATCTGTGTAATAAATTCATATATTATTTCCCTTTGACCACTTCACGAGCTCAATACCCTCTAACCTTTCTTCCCAGCCTAATTGTAATATTTCAAACCTAGAAAAAACATTAGGCAGTTACCATTGAAAATAAGTTATCCTATATGAGAATATCATCTTCATCTCTCAGACTTATTCCTTAAAAATTTCCTTCTATGTTTGTCTTGGCTTGAGGCCCTGAATAAGCCATATCCAGTCTAGGTCATTATTTTTGTCTTCTGCATATAAAAATCTACAGAACTTTGTTTTCCGGAAGTCATGGGAGAAGAAATTTGACTTTATCTTTGGTTAAAATGAGATTTTTGCTTCCCAGTGGGATACAAACTATGACTTATAAAGCCAGAAGGTAACAAGATAAGAAATTATTCACATTGGAAAGTTATTTCTCCATTGAGAATGTTATTTTGCAATGAAAATATATGGAGAAAAGTGTTATAGAAATAATTCTGGGCTTTTAAAATGGCTTCACAGAGAAGGACACTTGCGTGGTGTAAGCACAGGAATATACAGTTGATAGGATAAACAACATCAGCCTCCATTTAGCATACCAGACGACAGGCTAATAAAGCGCAAAAGGGAAAGGTGTGACTAGCACTCGCTTAGGATGCCCAGATCCTTTGTATATGAGTAATAGCCTCATCTTAAATGTACATCGTGAAAGGTTTTACACCCACAGTGCCGCTCACCCTCATGTATTTCCTTTGTGTATGACATGCACAGCCTCTTACATCTGATTTACTGCTTTCACACTGATGGTACGTTCAGTTGTAAATTCTCCTGCGTGGTTCTAGAATGAAGCAAGGATGCTCAGCATGTGAACAAGTTTTACTGATGTGGAGCTGTTGCAGGATATATCAACCAGCACAAGCTGGAGAACAAACCATTTCAGATCGACTGCTTGTGAAGCATATTTCAGCACAAATAAGGGTCACAGTGCTGACTATTATATCAAAATAAATTTATTTTCTTTCAGGTATTGTTACAAGGTTATGAGTGACCACATGGGCATGAAACTGGTTAATCATCTCATTCAAAATATAGATTGTAATATTTTATAGCTACGTTGGTACCCTTAACTCTAGAGTCATAATCATATCTTTTCTTTTCTTCTTCTGGGTTGCTTTTCCTAGGTAACAGGTGATAGAACGAGAAGAAATGGCCTCAAGTTGCACCAGGGCAGGTTATGATTGGATATTATGAAAAATTTCTTTACCAAAGGGGTTGTCAAGCATTGGACCAGGCTGCCCAGGGAAGTGGTTGAGTCACCATCCCTGAAGGTATTTAAAAGACGTGTAGACGTGGTGCTGAGGGACATGGATTAGTGGTGGACTTGGAAGTGTTAGGTTTATGGTTGGACTTGATCTTAAAGGTCTCTTCTAACCTAAATTATTCTGTTATATTTGTCTCTATTCAAAGAATAACTGATTTCAATGCAATATTAGCTTTAAAGAAATAGAGAATATATGCAAAATTAAGATTATATAGAAAGATGATGTATAGCACATACCTTTTCTCTCAATCTGTGTTATGTTCTCAAGACGAGACTGAAAAAAAAACCCCTCTGCTCACGTTTAAGGGGGAACTACACACAGTCATGTATTGGTGATATTCCACATAGAGTTCTACTCTGGGCCTATGTGATGCTTTTGAGTTCAGTGAGCAGGGTGTTTGTAAATCAGTTAGGACCGTGGAATTCCAGATTCTTTGCTGATTGTAAGGATACTGAGGTGTAAGTGGAAAAGGGGAAGAGAGATGTCTCACTGTCTTAATAGAGATGGAGATACTGCATTTAGGTGTTGGGTTTTTTTTTTTTTTACTTTCAGCAACCAAAGCTGTATCCACTTTGCCCGGCTCCACTGAAATGCCAGTAAAGAGGCATTAATGTTGGTTTACCATATTACAAGGAAATGTGAAGTTGAAGTGCACTTTAGGCAAATCCTTGAAATGTTGTTCAATAAAGAGGAAGAAAACTGTTCAATGCTAGTCCGTCAGGCAAGCTCCATTTTGCAATTCATTGACTACTTGAACTACTAAGTCATAGACACGTTCAGAAGAATTCCTTTCCACTGTGTCAATATCATTAAAAGTGTCCTGATTTCAAGTGTGATGTGATTTATTATCTTGCTCCAGAACTCAACACCACAGAAGTTTATCACCTATAGCTGGAAAGAAAAAACAGCATATAATTATACAACTGTACTGTCACCTGTGATCAGCTCTCTGATTTACAGAAGCTACTACATCTACTTGTAGTCTTAATTTGCAATAATTAAATCAGACCTATGTAAATGATGTGATACCTGGCCCTCTTTGATATTTATATAACTAACTAGAACTAAATTACATTTTTGGCTTTTGCATTGCTTTTGCAGACCATTGTGGAGAGATCCATATGATTAATCACATTTATTATATAGAGAGCTTTGTTCCACTATGCATCCTGCTCATATGTCAGCCCAATGAGATGCTTAAAACAGTTATGTTTTACAAAAATGAGTTTTAAAAGATTGGGCCACCATAAAGAAAGTTCTCTTCTTTTTTCTACCATAGCATTTTCTGTCCCAAATTACATGGAGAAGACAAATGGGGTCTTATTAAATATTGCACTTGTGGTGTGGTTTAGGTACAGTATCTCCTAGCTCATCAAATTAAAGGTTACATTTTTATAAAGGTGAGTTGTGAAGGAAGAGTCAGAAGTTGGTGACTGGAGATGGATAAACATAAACACTGTGCATTAGAGAGGTGGAGCAGTATAAGTCTATCCTTAGATAAGTCAGGAAACAAGAAATACTTAGAATATAACAAGAATAATGATTTTTGTGAGTTATCATTGTTTTCACAACTATTTTAGATTATATATGTGTCAAACAGTCAACTAAAGAATGATCATTCTAAAGACCAGGCAGCAAATTTTGAAAGCCTTTACTCATGATGGTGGTGAGGTTTTTTTGTTCTCTTCAGTCATTAAGGTTTTATTCCAAAAAGTTCTGTATGATTAGTAGAAATTTTATTTGTTGTTACATTAACTTTAGAAGTCTTTTCACTAAACTGTGAGGATTCCATAATTCATGTCTTCAGAACTTTAAGCACTAGATGAAGTGCTGCATGCAGTGCTCATCAAACAGAAATTATTTATGAGTCAAGATTTGGGAATGACAAATCCTTTAATTCATTAACAACAGCAAAGTAAGATAATAAGAGGTAAAACCAATATAACATGGTGTCAAGATACATGTATCATATAAAACCTCTATCAAACTCAACCATGACATACAGCACAATAACGTGATAGAGCACACAATGCATAATGCAACAGGAGACAGCACATATATTCTACTGCAGAATTTAGTCTTTTTCTTTCATTGCTGTTAATAACTTTTGGTATAGAAAATTCTACACTGCAGGAAAGAAAAAAACATTTCTATGTTAGATAGAGATCATTTGAGTCTGCTTTGTGCCTTAAAATGTAAGCCATTTGGGACTACAGCACATAATGTGTACAAAACAATACATATAAAAATAGAAAAGGCACAGGAAGATTCCCTAGTGATGTAATTCCTTGTTTTCTAGGAATTTATGAGTTGCCAGCACGCAGCTACTGATCTGAGCAGTGCCAGCACCAGAAATTTTGGGAAATTTTTAAAAGAATCCTGTCAGAGCCCTAAGACACCGTTAACCAGAAGAAAAAGCACTGCACCATTGCAGCAAAGTTGCTGAAGAAAAAGCTGGCTGATGGTTATGGTGTTATGGTTATAGCTGTGATCAAACCGGTAGTTTCAGGCAGTGAAGGCACTGTGATTTGCAGGCTGCGTAATTCCTGGGAGTGAACTATTGCGGAACACGTCGCCACAAAGCGTTTGGAAGTAATATTTATATGGATTCAAATGTGGCTGGTCAAATTTACTGAAGAAGAAAGGACTGTGAGCTGCTCGAGCCACACACCCCACATCTTTATGAGGAAATCCCTGCGCCACAATGGCAGACTGAGAAGCTGTTCTGGGGAAGCACTGTGGAATGATTACTGTTTTCTTCCACACCTGCTGAGGCATCCATTCCTAAGGATAAGATATCAGGCTACACAGACCTTCTCCCTGACCTGGTAGAGCCATCTCTTATATTCCTAATCCCAGGGTGAAAATGGAAATCAAAGGCTCTCAATCAGAACAGAAAGAACTGCAAAATGTGGGAAAATTGAGTTATGTACCCATGCGTTGCCGGTTGTCATAGCCCTCCGAGCTGCTGCTTCAGTGCTGTTTCCAGTAGAAATCCTAGTAACACAGCATCTCGAATTACCATCTACATAGTCTTAAACCAGTTTGCGTTTCTCCCCAGATCACTGGAGACAAAATATCTGTGAAGAGGAATGATTTCCTTTCTGTTCATCACCTCAGTACAACGTAAAGAGAAGCAACAGCTTTAACAACTGAGCTTGCTTGAAGCATGTTGACAGATGTTTGTTATGTACAGTAACTGAAATACTAAAACTGCTGCAAAATATAAATACAGACTAGGCCACTGTTAAAGACAGAGTGAGGATATTAGGTTTTCTTTACTGTATACAACATTCGCCTTCGATACACCACTTGGTTTAATCTCTTACAGCTGATCAAGCTAACATGTTGGTGAAAAAATCCCTTTCCTGTTAGTGTCACCAAATGCTCAGGAAGGTGAAGCTTTAGGGAGAAATCCACCAGTATCCCATAGCCTTAACATTTTGACATTAGGTGAAGAGAATACTTAATCAAATATTGGGTTGAAAAGTAAAGCAGCCTGAAGAAAAAGGCATTCAGAAAGCCAGCATAGATACTGAAGCACTCAATTATGGGAGAAATTTTGGTTTCCTACTTCAGCCTAGAGTTGAGCAACCCCCAATTGTCCTGATTCTTTTGATGGAGTTGGTGAATGCTGGAATGGGAACAGTCTGAGCCAGATGTTTCCTTTCCAGGGTTATAGATGCATATGCAGAATTAGATACTGCATCTATTTTTTGTAGGCTAATGAAAGGCTGCTTCTGATGGTAGAGCTGTGAATAAACCCTGCAGCCACTCCTGAAGCTGGGCAGGATTCAAGCAGGTTGTGGGTCCTCAAGAAATTTGTCACCTTTCTGCACTCACTTACAGATATTTTCTTTCTGAAAAAAAAAACCAACAAACCAACCAAACAAACCAAAAATCTCTGAACGGGTTTTCTAATAACCTGTGCCTAAAATGCAGTCCTGCAAGGAAAGTTTAAACAGCCGCACTATGCACACGACCATCAAGTCGTTAGGTACCTAAGAGCTTTGCTGAATCAGGCTCTTACTTGGATTGAGGTAATGATCCCTGCAGGAAACCTGAAAGGGAGCAGCAAAGGTGATGATCCTTCTTCATTAGCAAAGTCTTTCTATATCCACACAGAAGATAAGGAACGTGTTCTGCCCAAGGAAGGGAGGAACTGATAGATGAAACAGGTCTCTTACAAATGTCCTGGGTGGCCATGAATTGGTCTTAATAATGTGCAAAGGATAACATACATATTATACCATTGTCTCATTGCAGTAGCAGGGAGGAGACTGGGGTGAGTGAAAACATCTGTCACTGGCAAGGAGGTTTACAGAAAGCGCCAGAGAGCTGCCACCCCGGCCATCTTACAGGACAGAAATCCTCTCCATTTAAGCACGTTTCAGCTGCATGCACCCCAGGCTTTGGCACCTGAAATAAACTGGAGCAACTCCACTTAATCTCCGTGTTTGTCAAAAGATTTTCAGCTGTATGAATAGCCTGGTGCAAAGGGGAGATGCAGGGAGAAACCCTTTAGAGTGCCCAACTCGTCTCCTGAGCGCTCTGGATGCCCTGGAGCCGGAGGGTTAGTTTGTGAGGACCACATCATCCGCCCTGTGCAGCTCTGCTTCCTTCCCACCGCAATTCGAGGCAAAGCCGTGGGGATCCTGATGGCAGGGGCAGGGGACCTTCCTCCTGTGTGTTGGTTTACAGCGAGCGCTTGACATAGACAGGCATGTGGTGAGAGAGACCAGATGAAAAAGCAGCGTCTAGCTCAGTTCAGTCTCCCACCTGCCAGTAACTGCTACAGTAATGCTAAAATAATTTATTAGATATATTTATTTATTTTAAAAATATTGTAATATTATTATCTCCAATAATACATTTTTTCCCAAACCACTGCAAATATGTGTACGTATTTTAGAAATTTAAATTATACACACACGCATACACGATATATACATACATAAAGTGAATACAAGTTCCCCAATAGATTTTTGAAATCTGGCAAACTGAGTTTACTCAGTGATTTTTCTTTGGAAAGCTGAAAACTTTATGGAGGGGCATCTGCAGTGCTCCTTCAGCTTGAGGGTGAGCTCTAACACAACAGAAATCCGATTCTGCGTCTGTTGGTACCAACGTAGCACACTGACCAGATAAAATAAAATAACAATCTGCCACCAAAGCTGTGTTGCCATTCATGGAGCTGAGCAGCCTTAACACTGCTGACACCGAAGCCCTCAGTTGGAAATTTTGGCAGGTGCAGGAAGGTCTCCATAACCTGGTCTAGATCCTGGCTCACAGACCTGCTCTAGCTGCAACCGCATTTGCAGCTGTGCTGAATAACTAGATGGCAACGCAGGGTGCTGGTGACATCCTTTGTATCTCCGTGGCCCCTATTTGGGAGCAGCAGTTTGGGACTGACTGGGCTACTTTGTGAGCCTCGCAGCCCACTTGGTGGACATCCATCCCTGATGGAGCAGCGGGGGACAGCTATCGAAACGCTTCTTGATGATGGGGAGAAGCTGCGGTCTGTAAGCTGCAGCAGCGGAGGAGACGAGACGGAGGGACTGTCTGGAGAAGAGGGGAGGGACTGGTGGCTCCAACACACAAGTCAGAGTTGAAATTCAAGCAAAAATATCCCAGCCGAGGGCTTTTTATTTAGACACTGAGCTCAGGGAGACGGTAAAAAGAGGCCACCTGTTTGCTAAACCACACTGCCTGTGGACACGTCTCCCTCCGGTTCTCTGTCCCCTCCGGGAGGGGGACATTTCTCTGCCCCTCCTCTTGGAGGGCAGGGGGCTCCGGTTGCCCCACATGCCCTTTGGGTCGCCATCCCCAGCCTCCTTCCCGCAAACACCTCCTCCTTCCCCGCATCTCTCCCCATCCCGGGTCCCTCAGCCCGGTCCCCTCACATCCCCCCGGCCCCGGCCCCATCCCGGGCCGCCCCCCCCGCAGCCCTCCCCGCCCGGCGCTTCCCCTCCTCTCCCTCCTTAAACCCCGCGCCCGCCCCAGCCCGGCCCCTCTCCGGCCCCCGCGCCCGGCCCGGCCCGGCTCCGCGCCCGCCGCCGCCGCCCGGACCGCCCCGCTCCGCCGCTGCGCTGCGCTCCGCCGCCGCCGCTCCGCTCCGCTCCGCTCCGCCGCTCCGGCCCGGCCTTCCTTCCCTTCCTGCCTGCCTTCTCTTCTTTCTTTCTTTCTTTTCCTTCCTTCCTTCCTTCCTTTCTTTCTTTTCTTTTCTTTCTTTTCTTTCTTTCTTTCTTTCTTTCTTTCTTTCTTTCTTTCTTTCTTTCTTTCTTTCTTTCTTTCTTTCTTTCTTTCTTTTTCTACTTCCTTGCTTCTTTCTGCTTTCTTTTTTTTCTTTCCTTTCTTTCTTTCTTTCTCTCTTTCTCTTCTCTTTCTTTCTCTCTTTCTCTCTTTCTCTTCTTTTCTTTCTTTCTCTCTTTTTTCTTTCTTTCTCTCTTTCTTTCTCTTTCTTTCTCTCTCTCTTTCTTTCTCTCTTTCTTTCTTTCTCTCTCTCTTTCTTTCTCTCTTTCTCTTCTCTCTTCTTTCTCTCTTTCTTTCTTCTTCTCTTCTTTCTTTTTCTCTCTCTCTTTCTCTTCTTCTCTCTCTCTTCTCTCTCTCTCCTTCTCTCCTTCTTTCCTTCTTTCTTCTCTTTCTATCTCTCTTTCTCTTTTTCTCTCTCTTTCTCTCTTTCTCTCTTTCTTTCTTTCTCTCTTTCTCGCTCTTCCTGTCTCTTTCTCTCTCGCGCTCCTTCTCACTCTTTCTGTCTCTCTCTTTCTCTCTTTCTCTCTTTCTCTCTTTCTCTCTTTCCCATTCTCTTTCTCTTTCTTTCTTTCCTTCCTTCTTTCCGTCCTTCTTTCCCTTTTTCCTTCTTTCCTTCTTTCTTTCCTCTTTCATTTCTTTTCTTTCTTTTCTTTCTTTCCTTCCTTCTTTCTGTCTTCATTTTTCTTCCTTCCTTCCTTTCTTTTTTGTTCTCTTTTTCTCTCTCTCTTTCTCTCTTTTCTTCTTTCTTTTCTTCCTTCTTCCTTCTTTCCTTTCTTTCCGTTCTTTCTTTTCTTCCCTGTCTTTCTTTCTTTCTTCCTCCCTTCCTTCCTTTCTTTCTCTCTTTCTTTCTCTCTTTTTCTCTCTTTCTCTTTTTCCTTTTCTTCTTTCTTCTTTCTTCCTCCCTTCCTTCTTTTCTCATTTCCTTCTTTCTTCCCTTCTTCCTTTCTCTTTCTCTTTCTCTCTTTCTTTTCTTCTTTCTTTCTTTCCTTCCTTCTTCTTTCTTTCTTTCTTCTTTCCTTTCTTTCTTTCCTTCTTCCTTTCCTTTATTCTTCCTTTCTTCCTTCCTTTCTCTTTCTTTCTTTCTTTTCTTCCTTCTTTCTTTCTTTCCTTTCTTTCTCTCTCTCTTTCTTTCTTGCTTCCTTCCTTCCTTTCTGTCTTTCTCTCTCCCTCTCTTTCTCACTTTCTTGCTTTCTCTCTCTTTCTCTATTCCTCCCTCCCTTTCTTCCCTTTCACTTCTTTCTTTCACAACTTTCTTTTGCTTCTTTTTCTTCCTCTCCTCTCCTCTCCTCTCCTCACCTCCTCTCCTAACCTCCTCTCCTCACCTCCTCTCCTAACCTCCTCTCCTCCTCTCCTCTCCTCCTCCTCCTCTCCTCTCCTCTCCTCTCCTCTCCTCTCCTCTCCTCTCCTCTCTCCTCTCCTCTCCTCTCCTCTCCTCTCCTCTCCTCTCCTCTCCTCTCCTCTCCTCTCCTCTCCTCTCCTCTCCCTTTCCTCCCCCTGGTTTCCCCTCCAGCACAGGGGTGGGTGGGCAGAGGATGCAGCCTTTTGCCCATCCCCGCTCTGTCACCAGCATGTCCCTGTGAGCCCCGTGTCTGCGCACGGGGTGTTGGGGGTGTGTGTGCCTGTGTGTCTGTCTGTGTGTCCATGTGTCTGTGTTTGTGCTCCTGCCACATCGCCACAACACGTCCCTGCCTGGGCTGACAACTCTGCAAAGCGCACCTCGGCTGCACGCTGAGTGCGGCGCAGGAGCCGGGCACCAGGTACCACTTTGGGTGGTGCTGTGTTTGTGCAGGTAAGAGGACATTTTGGGGTTTACAAGCCTGGTACCCAGGGCACTGTGACTCTGAACACAACCTGTGCTGTTTCTGTTTCTTTTCATTTTTCCCTTGCACAGGGAGGCAGCTCAGGTTTGGAAGAAGAATTTTTATTTTTATTTTTTTTCAGTATGCAGACATGCAGAAACAGGATCTGTTTTTTACAAAGAAAATCCAGAAGGAACTGTGTTACATTATTCTTAATCTGGGTTTGTTTATTTTTTCCTTAGTCAACAAAGTTTTCAGACCACAGAGGCTGCTAGGCGACTCTGTCATCTGAATCAGGTCTGGTTCAGCCCTCGAGTTGTGATTAGTGGATGCAGAGTGCCTTCACTGCAGATGATAAAGTGGAGACTGAGGAACGCGTAATGCCTTCATTGAGGAAAACCATTGAAAAAGTTCAGAGACAACAGGAGGTTTACAGATGTCAAAATTACATTATAATTACTGTTTTTAGGGTTGGTTCTAATAGTCATATCTACGTTGGGATTTTGATGACCTAACACCTTCTTGTATTCTGTCTGTGTGACACTTCAGTTTCTATCAGTATGCATAATGCCATGCTGTGTTAAGAGGATAATGTTTTCTTCAGTTCATATTTATTACAAACGCACTGTGCATCACTTTCTAGCCATAGCCTCTAAGTCTTCCTCTAAGCTGCCTAATTCAGCAGTTCCTTCACTTCTGTATTTTTACATAGCTAGTGTTCTTAAAAAAGTGTACTGACTGCTTCACAGCTGACACTTCACAGGCATTAGCATGCATGCGGTGCTGTGCCTGTTTGCACGTATTTTGATTAAGACCTTAAAATAACACAGCCTATCTGTGCAGTGTGGACACTAATGGAATCATTCTCAGGAAGATGCACCTGCAAAATCTATCTATGTAACTGTGTGCTTAATTTCCACCCAGGATTACTCTAGATGCATGCCTGAGTCTCCTTTTTTTTTGCTTTATGAATGTCTGTTTAGACATCTGATTCGGGGGAGTTTGTATAAATACTGAAGAATAAATACTAACCGATAAAATAGTAGGGGAAGTTTCTCAAATGGGTCAGGCAGGCAATTGCAAGGTTTATTCCACTTCAAAGGCTCCATGACTTTTTTTTTTTTTTTTTTTAAAGAGTAAGCATTTAGTTTTTACTGACGTTTCAATCCTTCTACCAACTGTCATGCATATTTCCCAGCGTGATGCTACTATTCTGAATATACAAAGACTATGCTCTTTGTCCACTGTTGGGACGGTGTTGTGAAGTAACTTCCTGTAAACCATATCAAGTACATGAAGATATATATTAGAATTTACTTCAGTGAAGTGTTTATGGAATATTATTGCAAAAGAAAGTTCTGCGTATGTATTGCAGATTCACTGTGTATCTTCAATAAGTGTGTTGTGTTGCTATCACTTCTAATAAGAGACAAGGTGCTGTTTTGGGATCCCTTCTGGTGAAAATGAGGCTCGGAGAAGTTAAGAGTCCCATTCTGAACATAGCCTTGGGCAGCCTACCAGCTGATGAATGTCATCTGGGTTTGGGTAGACTTATGCCAAGTAACTTACAGAAGGGCAGTCCTCAACACATTGCAAAGCGAAGGGAAGAAACCAGGTCTTCTGATCTCCAAAACAGCAGATGACAGTACCACTCTCTTCTGGGACCAGTCTGGGGCCAAGTCTTTCTTATTTTATTGGTGCAAATAGTATTCTCTCTAATTTGAGTGACTGTCTCTCAAATTTGAGTGAGAGTAATGCCATAAATGAGAAGAGGCTTTGGGTTGAAACAGTACATCTGATGGAGGACTTATTGTGGGGGAAGTATCAGTATGACTCGTGAATATGACTCATGTTAGTATGGTGGAAGAGCAAGGTCCCCAATGGGGACCTAACAGAGGAAGAATTAGGTGGAAGAATTTGTTTCTGTGGTCTGTGCAAAGCGTTTTCTGAGCTCAGAGGCCCAGACAATGTGTGGGTGAGAATATCTGTAGCACGTATACATGCACATAAGTCTTTTCTTACTCCTGCTGACATTTCATACACTTTTAGGGCAAACATCTTTGCTACATGCTGGAGCTAGCTTTTGATTCCGGAGACTATGATACGGAAAATAGTAGGAATTAAAGAATGCTTTTGTTTCCAGCATGTGAGAACTTTCTTGCTAAAATACGTTTCTGAGATTTGCTCGGTAATTATCTTGGCTTCAAAGGATATTTCAATTTGTCATACTGCAACATTTTCTCCTAAAACCTGTTCTG
Source organism: Pluvialis apricaria (assembly GCA_017639485.1). Taxonomy (NCBI): domain Eukaryota; kingdom Metazoa; phylum Chordata; class Aves; order Charadriiformes; family Charadriidae; genus Pluvialis; species Pluvialis apricaria. The sequence continues at coordinate 164,813,731 of CM030008.1, read as the reverse complement.
ATTAATCACTGCTGGGTGATTGCAATTCCTCCCTTTTAAAAACCGTTCTTAAACTCTTCCCCTTTCTCATAATGAGGAGCAAAACCTTTAAGAAAAAAACCTGCATTATATCAACGTCTTGTCTGTACCACCATACCTGAATAATACTGGGCGTGATACCGTGCTATTTCAGCTTTTCAGGCAATGCCAAATTCCCCAATCTTTCTTACATAAACTTTAATTGCGTTTTGTCTCCCATAACACTGAAATATCTCCTTCTAGCCTTTCCAGCTCTGTTTGTCGTAGCAAGGAAGATGTGGCAGTGTGCTTCTGCCTTTACGACCAGCTCTTTAGAGAGGAGCCATTGCTGCAGGTCTTTCTGTGGCCAAATGAGTCTAAAGACAGGAATGTTGGGTCTTTATTGGATACTGCCCACTTTCTATTAGGCACTATCAGCTCTTACGTAGATCATAGAATCATAGAAGGGTTTAGGTCGGAAAGGACCTTGAAGATCATCGAGTTCCAACCCCCCCTGCCATGGGCAGGGACACCTCCCACTAGACCAGGTTGCCCAAGGCCATGTCCAGCCTGGCTTTGAACACCTCCAGGGATAGGGCTTCAACAACCTCTCTGGGCAACCTGTTCCAGTGCCTCACCACCCTTAAAGTGAAAAACTTCTTCCTAATGATTAATCTAAACCTGCCCTCTTCCAGCTTAAAGCCGTTCCCCCTCGTCCTATCACTCCATACCCTTGTAAAAAGTCCTTCCCCAGCTCTCCTGTAGGCCCCCTTTAGGTACTGGAAAGCCACAGCAAGATCTCCCCAGAGCCTTCTCTTCTCCAGGCTGAACAGCCCCAACTCTTTCAGCCTCTCCTCGTAGAAGAGGTGCTCCAGCCCTCAGATCATCCTTGTGGCTCTCCTCTGGACACGCTCCAACAGGTCCATGTCCTTCTTATGTTGGGGACTCCAGAGCTGGATGCAGTACTCCAGGTGGGGTCTCACGAGAGCGGAGTAGAGGGGCAGAATCACCTCCCTTGACCTGCTGGCCACACTTCTTTTGATGCAGCCCAGGATACGGTTGGCCTTCTGGGCTGCGATCGCACAGTGCTGGCTCATGTTGAGCTTCTCGTCAATCAGCACCCCCAGGTCCTTCTCCAGGGCTGCTCTCCAGCCATTCCCCGCCGAGCCTGTATTTGTGCTTGGGATTGCCCCGACCCAGATGTAGGACCTTGCACTTGGCCTTGTTGAACTGCATGAGGTTGGCTTGGGCCCACCTCTCCAGCCTGTCCAGGTCCCTCTGGATGGCATCCCTCCCCTCCAGCGTGTCTGCCTCGCCAAACAGCTTGGTATCATCAGCAAACTTGCTGAGGGTGCACTCAGCTGTCCATGTCGCTGACAAAGATGTTGAACAGCATGGGTCCCAGTACCGACCCCTGAGGAACGCCACTCGTCACTGCTCTCCACTTGGACACCGAGCTTTTGACCGCAACTCTCTGAGTGCGACCGTCCAGCCAGTTCTTTATCCACTGAGTGGTCCATTTATCAAATCTATGTCTCTTCACTTTAGAGACCAGGATATCGTGTGGGACAATGTCAAACCCTTTGCACAAGTCCAAGTAGATGACATCAGATGTTTTGGAGCATGAGAGCTCAAGTTTTGGGAATGAGGAAATGGGAGAGACACCATCAAAACTGTAACTGAAGAACTGGGAACATATTTTGAAATTCTTGTAGGAAATGTAGGTAGAACAGGAAAAGAGCAGGGAAATTAACATATTAGAATCATATTTGGACACAAGCTCACTCTGTTAATTTCCTCCATCATATACTTCATTTCACTTGGTGTTTTCCTAACGGCTTGTTCCAGTTGCTGCTGAAGGTTTTGTGATCCCTTCAGTGGAAGTCACATCAGGCTTCTGCAGCTGGCATGAGCAAAGCTCAGCTGAGATGACTCTGTCCCAGCTCAATTAACAGAGCCAAGTGGAGGCATGTATTTTGCAGAGAGAGATGCTTCTGCAAAGATCTCCCGTTGTGCTTTTGGGAGACTTACACGTCTTAAGCCTTGAAGTGGTCTGCTCAAGCTGCACTCAGACTTACATTCTGCTTGGCAAGCAAGTATGAGAACTTGAAAGGTAATAAAACATAAAATTTATTTTGACATTTTGCAGTTCAAATTTTGTTTAAAAAAGATTGGGGTGTTTTTCAGGGGAGAGGAGGTTTTAGTCCTAACGATCTTGATTTATAAATGACATCAAGGGTCAGTAAATTACAGGTGAAGTTAAGGATATTTGCCTTAACGTTACAGCTAAAAAGCCCACTGGACGGTAGTCAGGGGCCATGGACAGAGGAGGTTGCTCTGGCAGATGTGCTGCACAGACTTTAACAAGTGAATCTGTGCACAGTCAGTTCTCCACCTGTGAATGAGACATAATATTAGAAGAAGGTCTTACATCAACTGGGACTTAGAGATCCTAAAAAACCCTATATATATATTTTATTAGTTCAAAGCATTCTGATTTCTTATTAATTGAGTAATACATTCTCTAATGATCAGCGACATTTCCAGAATTCAAGTTGCAAGGAGAGACTAGCTGGATCCAATTTTTGGGAAGTATGGAATGACTTCTCCTCTAACATCTTTTTCTCTTTCTGTCCTGGAGCATGTCACTGGTGACAAAATCTGGCCACAGCTGTTTTTTTTGTGGGGGAATGAGGCCCTGGGAACCCATATTTACCCTGGCATGGCTCTGTAACCATGAAGAGTAAGGGAACTGTAGAATGGGGCAGGTTAGCCCCTTATTTTTAGTCAGACACAAGTGCATGAAGCTGCCTTACTGAGCTTCCAGCCCACTTCCATGATTCTTACAGTGTGTCTGTACTCCTGTTATTGAGAAATGTGAACAAAAATGACATGGTCTTCTATTCAGAGGTAGTAATGCAAGACTGAGAACCCTACAACCCTTGTTTTTCATCTCAGGACTTTTCCTTTCCTTTATATGATCTCCTTCACGCTTGCTGGTGCTGGCTACCATGAGGGCTGTGACCAGCAATTACAAACCCCAGGTCAACAATCACAGCAGAAGAGCTTGGCCAGGGGCATGGGGGAGAGTGTGCACTGATTTCTTCTCCCCGTTCTACGCCTGAAGTCCAGCTCCCACTGATTAGGCTGAAATATTTATCATGTGACTGTGATCTGCAAAACAAGACCAAGAGTTCTGGTTGAGGGAAAAGTTGCTTATTTGTTCCTAGTCTGAATATGAGGGTGGGAGGAGGCTAATAATATTTATTTTTCAGCATCATTAAAAGTTTATGAAGATTAAACAGCTGATACTCCTCCTAGCAAGGAATAAGTATGCACACATTATTATTGCCTTGAGAAAACTGTTTCAGGGTTGGTGGTAGGTGGGTAGATGGTGGGTATATCACCTGCCAGGGACTTGTGGTGTAGACTGGAGATTTAATCTGGGCTGGGGAAAAAAAGAAACAACCCACCTCTATAAAAAACATTATTGGTGTAGAATAGATATGTTACTTCCTAGTGGTTAGTGGAAAATTAATTTTGCGTCACAAGTGATGCAAGTAGTGAGATAGCTTTTGTTTCCTTGCGCTGCTAGAAACAACTTAAAACCACAAAAAAGTTTCTTTGCTTCGGAGACGGAAAGCAGGCTGGGTTGCCATTCTTTATTATATTGAGGCTTTCTTTGCAAATACCTGGTATCTTTGTGTACAGTGACAAACAAGAGCCTGAGATTTCTGGACGTATTTTGACTTTAAAAGGCTTCTTCCTGTAAAACAGTATGAATACACTCTAAAAACTTCCCATTTCTTCCCTAGTACAGCGGAAATTTATCAATAAAGAGAGGGCAGGTGCCTGTGAGCCCTGGCACTTGCTTGCAAGCTTTTGCACTACAGAAACAGTGAAGCAGCCCATCCTGAAGAGTCACAAATCCCACACTAGGGTATGTGGCTGCAGAGCTGGCCAAAAAGTGCAAAACCTAGAGCAGATCTGGTTGCATGTCAGAAAGCTTCTCCGAGCTATGTTAGCCTTAACAATTCATTAGGAATGAATGAAATTGAGTTATGGGGTCATATTTTGCAAGTGCTGTCAGTCCTGATTATGCAGTTGTCTCGATTTCCTTCGCTCAGGGAGTACTGCTATCGCAGAGCTTATCTCCTATGCAGTAGATGTAAGCTGTCCTTCCCCAACTTATCAGAATCTATTTACTTTACATTGATTCAGTTCCTTAGAAATTAGTCTTTGATTCTTTGCAAAATAGCAGGATCCCTTGAGTTGGGTTTAAGCAACTTGATTTGATTATTGTTATGTCCTGAATATTGATCCTTAAGTGCTTTTAATCAGAGATGCCAAACCTGCCATATTTCACATCACATTTTAGGGGAAGTTTAAACCGTTGACAGTTTTAAATATTTTTGGACTCGGGCTCTTTGATCTAAGCTTAGCCAACACTTGGTTGTGGTTTGACTGCGTATTACCCAAGTGCAATTTTTGCAGGGCTGTTTGCTTAATCGTGTTGAATTACATGCCTATTGGCAGCATCCAGGTATTTCTTTCCAGAGAAACCAGGTTTCTATTGATTGTCATAAGAAGAATCATTCTGCATATCAATTGCAAAGATTTTCTTTGAGCTGGAAAGTTTAGAGGCGGGGGTACAATGGGGATTTCTTTTGGCTCCACATTCAGTATAAAACTAATTACCACTTGTACGACAGAACTTCAGTAATTCCAATTTCATCAGCAGATAAAGGCTACAAATAATCTGCATGGACTGTCTTGATTACCACTGCAGTTCTTAGAAATGAAACGACAGCTGGTACCCATTTCAAAGTACTTCTTGTACTGGGCATCCCTGCAATCTTTTATCCTTTTCGGTGGTAGGACAGTTTTTCTCCACAGTAAATGAAATACCCTAATGAAATGGTAAGGTAGGAATGGAAAGGAACACATGGTTTTCAGCCCATTGTAGTACTTGATCAAAGAAGTGTGCTCAGTGATTTGCAAAATATACCAGAAAATCTTCAACAAACCCCACTGACTAGATCTAAACAGGGTGGTCGGACACACTGGTTTGAACTCCTGACTGAGAAACTAATTCAGTACCTGCTAAGAGGCAGCAAGACACAGCAAAGCACAGCCCTTCTGTAGCACCCAAAATTCTGCTGGTCCTGTGCGAGTGCTGGCAAAGCTCAAATCTGCCTCATTTATATGATCTGCTGCATCTCAACCCAGGATGCTCTCGGTCTGAACATGAGACCTGATGATCTAGTTCTGCAATGACCAGTAACTTCACGTTCCTGCAGCAGGAAGAAAAAAAAAAAAAAGAATCATTCCTTTTGTGAAGGACAATGCTTTCGCATAGGTAATAAAACTGTTGAACCACTCTGGGAGGCTGGGGCAGGAGGTGAATTGCTCATTCCGAACAGATGGGTTGACAACCTTTGCTCAAGTCTGACATTTCATAAGCCACCTTGTGCTTGAGTTGTTTCAAAACCTAATTTTCCCTGTCCTGCTTTGCTGTTTTAATTATGGTACCACCTCTAGAGTATTTCTAACGAGTGTTTTTTATGTTTTCTGGAACTTTTCTTAATTATACGGGTAAGTACTTTTATGACTGATACCTGAATTAAATACAGTTTACAAGTGGACTTATTTCTAACTTCTTTCTTTGCCCATCCTCTTGGGTTTATTAATGAGTGCATTTTCTGTTTTTTTTTCACTCAAGTTATTTGTGCATTTCTGAGTGCTTTCTTCTTCTTCTTTTTAATTTACTGTTCTGTCTTTTTTATTGCCTTCTTCAACAACTTTTTTTTTTTTTTCCCTTTTCAGTAGATATCTCTATTGTCATATATTCTTCCCTTAGTGTCCTTTTCACTTCCCTTAGCAGCTGTTCCCAGATGATGGGCCATGACCTCAGGGAGGGCTGTGGCAGTTATGAGTGGGCTATAAAGTTAGGTTGCTAATTTTAGATGTGGCGATACAGGGAAGTTGAAGAAATGCCTGCTTTCCAGGACATTATCTGATCGAGCTGTGTACTAACATAAGAGAGATCACCTTTCCCTTTCAACAGTTTCTGAGCTAAGACTGGTAACAGCATTCAGCAAAACAGATAAAGCATAAAGTACCCTTATGCCTGATTCCACTGGTATGATAAACAACGCAAAAATATTTACTCTTACTTCAATTTCTCCTCATTTCCATGTCTGGTTTTGCTCCCAGTGAGTATTTTCCTGAAGGTAAAAAACACATTAGCCAAGGTCACAGGCCAGCCGAGGAAGCCACAGAGGGAGCTCGCAGGTACACTGAGTTTTGGGGAGTCCGTCCCCCTAGTTGGAGGAATTGCTGAGGGCTGGCAGGTTTGTAGGTCTGCAGGATTCATGAGATAAAAAAACAAACCAAAAAATCCCCACCATAAATAACCACGAGTGATTCTGTGTTAACCAGTGTGTGTCACCTTCTTTTTCCTTGGCTGGATGCCTTTGTCCTTCTCCCTCATTGATGACTTGCGGATTCATCCTATTACGGGATGAATGCCCTTAAATAGTTACCATGGCACATGGCATGGATGGGCATAGCGCAGGGGCAGTGGCTGTGCCACTTGTTTGGTGGCGTTTAACCTTTCTTGGGTCTGTCTGGCTCAAGCAGAGAGGCCCAGTACGTCTGGAGATGGGTCCTTTCAGCCCAAGATGTTACGATGGGTCACCTCGCCTAGTTTTAGATGTCCGTTGAGACTGTTCCCACTCAGCCAAACACCTCTCGTTCCCTTTAGAGCTTGTGAAGAAAATAGGAGGTTTTGCGGGATGATTCATCTGGCTTGTTTGAAATGTACTACTCCTTAGAAGTATATGCTCCTCTCTATGGATTATAAAGCGCTGGTAGGTGGTTTACTCAGATATAGACAAGTACACTGTAAATCTCTGTATTTGGTCAGATTAATCCCTGTAAGCTCAATAAGGCCTCAGAACATCGCTCAGCAGCGTTAACTAGCAGGGCTGCATTCCCACACAGGCAGGCTGGGAGGGCGGTTCGTGTGTTGACCAACAAGCAGTGGCATCTCTCTCTCAATAAGTTAGCACTGCAGAAAGTTTTGTATTGATTAGAACTATTGGAGCAGTTTAGATGAGCTGGAGGATCCGGAACAGCTGTAGCAGGGTGATGTGGACAATTTTATCCCAGGTATCAAGATTTAGGATCTTTCAGGAGATACAAGGTGCAGCAGTGATTACATATAGGCTAAGTGCTCCATCATGTATAGATGATTAGGAAGTATTAGGCTTGAAGGACTGCACATTATCTTAAAAAACCTCTTCCCTCTCTCCCTCCAAGGGCCCATGCAGGAGATGGGGGGATTACATTGGCTTTGGGGGAATACTAGCATTTGGTTGGTTTAGTTGCCCCCCACTAGCCAATTTGAGATTTACTACTGGCATGAAGACAGTGTTTCTCTTGCATTGAAACCAACCAGCAAAAATAATTGCTGGAACATGGCGACAATTTTCCTGTGAAACAGACACTTAACATGAATGATCATTTCACTTATTCCTGTTATAAATGGCGATAATGCTTACTAATTTTGATTTGTGTCATTAAAAGGCTCCACAGAGCATGGATTTTTCATTGTCACGTCCTACGATGTCTGCAAAAATCGGCCTTTATCTATGAAGTTTCTCAATTAAATAACAGTATTATGAATACTCTTGATCCATGCCTAGGTGGAGGATCATGCCATTGTACATACAGCTTTTCTGCCTCATTACCAGCTCTTCTTGTTTAGCTAACTTGTTTGCCTGATCAGATGATAAGTGCTAATCCCTTCTCTGTTCTGTGACATGATGCTGTTTGGATGGCAGTGAAGCCGACAGGAGAGCTTTTCTCCTGAAATTACTCTCCTTAAGAATGGGAAGGGTGAGGAGCCCCATTAAATCCCCCTTGAATCCTTTAGGCTGTGTACTTACAGGGTTTGTGAAATTCCTGTCTGTTAGATTGTAAACTCTTTTGGTACAGGGATCATGTCTAGTAAACAGGTCACCTCTTTGCTCCTGTCCCAGCGGAGGTGATGTGGGGAGAGGCTGAGGCTTTCCGTTTGGGTGTGAGTCTTGGACTACTGCAGTGATCTTAATTCCCTGCTCTGTCACAGCAACCCTTAGGCAAAACAAATCTTCAGTGTCCAAGCCCCCCTGTGTGAAAAATTGGCATTTTAAAGACCAGGTGGCAGGTGAAAGAGCCTGGTTATAAACCCCTTTCTCATCCCTTCAGGACCTGTTTGAATTCAGGTTTGTAATAGAGACTTGCTGGGAGATGTATCCAGATGAAGACTTGAGGCATGGTGGCATCACAAAGATCAGATGAGGGAACATTTTATTTTAGGACTTTAAGAGGCTCACTCAGGATAGATAAACTTGGAGGAGCTGCCATGGGTAAGTCATGGGTAACTCTTTAGGGCAGAGCCTGACTCTAAACTGTTCCCCTGCCAAAATTCCCCATGGTGCTGTAGCAGGGACAGTCACTGAGGCAACACCAGAGGTGAGGATTGTTGTGGTTTAACCCCAGCCAGCAACTAAGCACCACGCAGCTGTTTGCTCACCTCCGCCCATCCTGGCATGGGGAGGAGAATGGAAAAAAAAAGTAAAACTCGTGGGTTGAGATAAAGACAGTTTAATAGGACAGCAAGGAAAGAGACAATAATAATAATAACAATAATAAAAGAATACACAAGCCCAGTGATGCACAATGCAATTGCTCACTGCTTGCTTCACCACCTGCTGACCAATGCCCAGCCCGCCCCCCGGCCAACTCCTCCCAGTTTATATACTGAGCATGACGACATATGGTATGGAATATCCCTTTGGCCAGTTTGGGTCAGCTGTCCAGGCTGTGGCTCCCTCCCAGCTTCTTGTGCACCTCCTCGCTGGCAGCACATGGGAAGCTGCAAAGTCCTTGATTTAGTATAAGCACTACTTAGCAACAAAGAAAACATCAACATATTATCAACATTATTCTCATCCTAAACCCAAAACGTAGCCCTATACCAGCTGCTAGGAAGAAAATTAACTCTGTCCCAGGTGAAGCCAGGACAGGATACACACAGTTATGCTTCAGGAGGCTTAAGCAGGCTAAAATAAGAATTGGGGAATGAATTTGTCCAGCCTACTCCTTTTTGTCCCACCACCTGCCCGTGTCATTTATTCATTGACTAACTTCCCTTTCTTCCTGAAAACCTCCTTCTCAGTAGCTTCTTATGTTGCTTGGTAGCTGTGACAATGCCAAGAGCACCATCCACACTCCTGGGCAGTAGGTGAGTGACCAGGAGGGTCTGATAGGTTTTACACTAGGTCTCACCACTCCCTGTTGTCTTCCTGGGTTTTAAAGGAGTCAGTTTATCACCTATTCATGCTTTTGGCATTGCTGCTGTTTCAAGCGTGTTGCCTGCTGAGGCCAAGAGCAGAGTCTTCTTCCTCAGCATCTGGATGACGATTGAGCTTGTTTTATCCTTTTAAAGGACGCACATTGAAGCAGTGCTCTCCTTTGGTCCTAGGAGTTGTGCAATCTTGTGTTTTACTGCAGATGGTCCTTTTCAGCTCATGGTTTATCACAACAGACAAGCTTCTGGCCTTTCTGGAGAAGTTGAACTGAATCACAGAATCACAGAATGGTCAGGGTTGGAAGGGACCTCTGGAGATCATCTAGTCCAACCCCCCTGCCACAGCAGGGACACCTACAGCAGTTGCACAGGACAGCGTGCAGGCGGGTTTTGAATGTCTCCAGTGTGGGAGACTCCCCCACCTCTCTGGGCAGCCTGTGCCACTGCTCTGCCACCCTCAAAGGAAAGAAGTTCCTCCTCATGTTAAGGTGGAACTTCCTGTGCTCCAGTTTGTGCCCGTTACCTCTAGTCCTTCTCAAAAGAAAGTCCATCACAAAAGACTTTTTCAGCCCCTGGAGTATAAAATCACTTTGATAGGTAGCACAAAATTTGAGAAGAATAGGTATTAAAAGCTAAAATTTGCAAAAGGGGGCTGTGAGGTATTAGGAACTGGGGCAAATTTTCAAAAGATTGTACTGTTATTTTCTAGGAGAAAGGAGAAATAGGGTAGCCATGTCTAATTCAATAGAAAAATTAACCTTAAACTTGAAGGAGAATAAACACTTAAATTTTCCTTGAATGATTCCACTGAAGCGGAAGTTCTAAGATGCATTTGAAAAGACAAGCTGCTTCCTTTGGTGACCATGTATAAAAATAGTGGTGTGCATCTCTCTTTGAAGTGTCTGCTTGTATGCCATAGGCTGTGGGATCCCAAGTCCCAAACTTCTAATGAGAAAAGCTGGTGATGAATATAAGTAGATTTTGTGGATGGGTGGGAACTCGGGGATTATTCAGGGATTGCTTTATATTCAACTCTATATTTAAGGCGCAGACATCCCTTTCTCCAGGTTCTTTTATTGTATCACCTGAGTTCGGGGAAAGGCCTCTGACCTTGTTCACACTGATGCTTTCTTAGACAGTAAAAAATCATTCTTTGGGCTATGGTTTAAATGATATCTGAACAGAATGGGAAATAGAGATAGGAAAAATGATGCAATCCTTCCCTTAGGTTTAATGCTTTCTGGGAATAAATCCACGAAGTCAAAGAAGGGCTCTGTCACTACCAATAGTTATCTGTGATTTAAGGTTTCAACAGTGTGTTTGGCGTTATACAGACTTAAGTGGAAAATGACTCCCAATTTATTGAGGCTTCTATCATGGTGTCTTTATTTGGGGGCAGATTCTGTCATTCCAATAAAAAATTATGGAGTGCTTTAATCTGCTAAGAGGTATGGTGAGGTACCACTGGGATTGTCTGAACATTGATCTCTTTGCAAGCTGTGTTACTAAATCATCAGAGTTAGCAAAGACTGTAGTAATTTCTGAATCACATAATTCAGGGTGCGGTATTTAAAAAAATAATAACTGTCAGCATTGGCTTCCACTGATGTGATGAGTTCAGTAAGAACACTTGAAGTACGAAAAATGCATAACTTTTTAAATACATAACTTTTCAGATGATTTCAATAGATGTCAAAACCTGCATGTTTAAAGTTATGACTTCAGTGTTGTTTAAAATTTGTATATGACAAGTTACGAAAAAATAATGCACTCAGACTGCTCTCTGCGGCAAAAGCAGGTGAGCTAGAACATTTCTGGCAATATCCTTTCTGGGCAATTGCATCAGGAAATGCTTGAAATTACACACTAGAAGCCACTGGTCTCTGATTGCCAGGCAGCAATCTGAATTAAATGGGTATCTGCAAATACTGGTGCATTCCCCAGTATATGAACGCCGATACCGGGACCAACACTGTCTGCAGGCAAGAGGGATGTTAAGCAGTGCCTGTCTGTTGTCCTGGGCCAGGCGAGAGGCGAGGGCAGACGTTGCCCAAGCAGTAATCGTGGGAGACACAGCAGCAGGGAGAGCCCTTCGTGACCATCCTTCTCGTCTGCATTTGTGGTGGCCGTGAGGCTACTTTGGTCCCTGGGAGGGGTAGAGTAGATCCCAAGTTCTGCCCACATCCTGCCCGTCCCTGCCTGTTTACTTGCAGGGCTGTAGCCTGCAAGAAAGGCATTCCTCTGCCACAGGACAGAGCTCAGAAATAAGGTAGGTCTTAACGTGGCTGAGAGCCACCTGGTGGGAAAAATACTTTTCCCTCCTCTCATTCTTTTCCTAAGATGAGAAATGAGATAATAAAATCCAGTCGTAGATGAAATCTCTGCATTTTCCCTAGAAATGTTCCCTTTGCTGTGAGATTCACAAGATGCAATGGCAATGCTCCTATTTATAGCTTGTGGTTGAAGAGAAGTCTCTCATTAAGTAGAAGAGTCATCTTAGAGTAACTGTTGAATGGATTTAAATGCTTTGCTTACATATTTATTTTAAGAGCTTGTTCTCTGTGGAAAGGTGGGTCGGCCTCAGCATCAGGGGCCGTGTGTCTTTATTCATACTTTGCACTTGTGTAATTCCACTGGGGCTTGGTTGTTGTGTTTTGGGGGTTTTTTTGTTGCTGTTAGTTTTGTTTTCAGTTTTTCTTTTTGATTTATACTAATACAGAGAGTTGCAGCTGCACATCAGGATGAAGCCAGGCTCTGAGATACCAGAGATTTGCTGCTACGAAAAAATAATTGATTCCTGCTATTTGGAATCTGATGAAACTGAAATGTGTTAAGGTTGAATACTTAGCCTGCACTTGCATGATCTTTCCAATAACTCATGTTCCTTTGAAGTCGTTTCTTTGTCCCGACTTTCCTGTTCTTGAATTGTTGCCAGTGAAACTGAGTCCTCCTGGTGTAATTCATAGGCAGCAGTCGTAAAGCTGACACTCTTGAACATTGGTATGTGGGGAAGAAATCTTTTTGCCTCTAGGATGTTATTAGGAACAAGATGACAACTTGTGAATATTTTCCAGGTATCATAATGCTTTAATATATTGGAATGTTGAATAACATTGGTGATAACATCACAGCAACGCGTGATGGAAGAATTAGCGTTTCTATTGCACTGAATTGCAGCTGTCTTTGATCTAGCTTAAGGTGGACATCACAAGACGATGCTGAAACCTGTATTCTAGCTTTTAACTTTGTTTTTTTGTCTTTTAATGCTTTCAACCTTACCAGGACACCTACAAAGTATGCAAAAACAGGGAAAACACTGGTCTCGTGGCTATTCAGTGGCATTTTTGTGGATATAACTGAATGCTTTATAAAAATAATGGACAAGCTTTTATAAAAAGCATCCGAAAGCAAAGCCTTTAGAAGAAATTTAATAGTATGCTATGAAGGATATTTCTGTGGGCTTTGTTTGGTTTTTCATGGTGAACTTTTCATTATTAGTGAAGTCACAGGCAGGCAAGTTAGACAAGCTGCTACATGTGGATAAATGAATTAATACGTCGAACTAGTGTAGTGGTGTGGAAAAGCAAGAAAGAGCATTGTCAGTGAGAACAGACTTAGAGGGTGTGAGAGCGGATATGCTTTGCAATTTGCTTTAACAAACTTTTTTCCACAGACTTCAGAAGGGGAAGGTCTGCATCAAGATTGAAGACCTGCATTATGCTTTCAATCTTTTCTCTGTTTCGTACAGCTCAGAAGGAAATAGAATTCTGTCCTCTCAAAGGGTAGACCAAATGTGAAGTGCTGGTGTACTTCTCTCTCAGACTTGGGAGTCAAAGTTAGTGTTCATGCAGGTAGAATTGTTTAGTTTGGAAGGGACCTTTAAGATCATTGACTCCAACCATCAACCTAACACTGCCAAAAAACACCACTAAGTCATGTCCCTAAGCATCGCATCTACCCATCTTGTAAATACCTCCAGGGATGGTGATTCCACCACTTCCCTGGACAGCCTGTTCCAGTGTCTGATAACCATTTTGTTGAAGAATTTTTTCCTAAGATCCATTCTAAACCTCCCCTGGCGCAACTTGAGGCCTTTTCCTCTTGTCCTATTACTTGTTACTTGGGAGAAGAGACGGATCATCATCTCTCTACAACCTCCTTTCAGGTAGTTGTAGAGAGTGATAAAGTCTCCCCTCAGCCTCCTTGTCTCCAAGATGGGAGCACCAGAGAGAAGAGGTAAGCCTGCAGCAGTCTTCTGCTCAGGTGGTTGATTTGAATACAGGAAACCAACAGCACTCTCATCTGGTCTCACATAACTATTTCAAAGGGGGGAAGAATTCCCTTTTAACAGATAGATGTCAAACATGACTATTGTACTGTGTGATGCCAATCACATAGAGAAGACTGTGCCATGGAAAGGTATCATTTATGTGCGATGAACTATGTATAGTGGCTCTCCAGAGCTTTCGTATCCAAATTAGTGTTGAAGGTTTGTTGCTTTACAGCACTTGCTAGTAAGTAAATGTAGCAAGACCAGAACTCTGATGCAGCAAATATTTCTCCAGATCTAACAATGCAGGGTTCTTAAAGATTATTTCTTTTGTCACGCCCTTTATGGGGATTTGGGACTTACACCAGTTGTTGCTTTAAGTGTAATTCTCCTCGGTTGTCCGATTTGCCTGAGAGATGTAAGTGTTTGTGCCGGCATGGCATTTCACTGGAAATTAAAGCCACAGTTCAGCAGTTTAGATTTAAGCCTGCTGAATTTTTGGCGAGAAAATTCCTTCCCAAATTTTGGGAGTCACCCCAGCAACTCACATGCCATACATGCCAAGTGCAAGCAGAGGGGCGGAAGCTGAATGGAGAGCAGGGTTGCATTGAAAGCCCTGAAAGTTAGATACGTACATAACGGCTGAAAAATATATTTCCTTAAGTAGCTTTAAAAAATGTTTTCTAGTAAAAATACACTGAATGCAGTTGCTATAGCTACCAGCAAGGTTTTGTGGAGAACTTCTTGAGGCACTTAGTGTTTAGTTGTACACAAATGCATAATTTTTCTTAGTCTGAGGATTCAGCATCACCTTGTGTTTAGATTCTCTCCTAAAGCATTTAAGCTGCCACCGGCAATCAGTGGCAGTGCCTAGAGTTTCTGGAGAGAGTTGAAAAAGGCGAGGTGCTATGTTGATCTTGAGAATTCTTTTTTTTTTTTTTCCTCTTTATTGCACAAGTGGAACATTGCTAATGTAGCTGAGCTAGTGTTTTATTTAATTTCTTATTTGTTTGTCTGCTTGGGGTTCTTTTTAGGCTAAAGAATAGCTAATAGCATTGTGGGATTTCACGTTTACTTTAGCAGGGAAAAAATTCAAATCCTTTAATTATTAACCACCAGCCTAGCAACTCGTTCTGGGCCCTAGAAGCCAGGGAAAGGTTTCAGATTAAAACATGACACTGCAAACAGAAGATGAATGCATTCATTCTAGAGATCAAGTACATCAGGCAATGGTAACTGAGCACTTGAACAACTTTCTAGTTCTGGTGCGGGAATATTCTGTCTCATAAATCAAGACTGATGGCTCTCTAGAGCAGGAAAAGTACTGCAACTTTTGTACAAGAATGGGATGAGACACCGGTATTAGTGAGAATAATTTTGGACTTCTATTGGCCAGGAGGTCAGACTATACATAATCATCCCTTTCATTTGTAATAATCTATAAATAAGAGTTGGTCCCTGAATGCATCAACATGAATATGAAAAACTTTCATACATTAAATAAGGTCTTACATGTATCCATGGCAAACGAGTTATAACACCTGTTTTTATCTAACAAAGAATAGGCGGTCAGTCTTGCTAACAAAAACAAAACAGCAAAACAAGCACAATCCCATCATCTCTTTTTTTTTATTGGCAACAGATAGTTTAAAAGAGTTACTCTTCAGAGAACCACTGTTTGTGAAATATTTGCTTATCTGTATATGGGGGAAATTCATTTGCATCTCTGCCCGTCATAGCAGTGTATTAGTACTTTGGCGTTTTCCTTGGCATCAAAAGGAAAGCAAAGAAAAGTACCTGCTTGCTGCTCAGTGGGACAGGAAATCTACTGACAAAAAAGATGTAGAAAAGGCCAAGGTACACAGTGCCTTTTTATAACCTTTATTTTACTGGTGAAGACTGTCTTCAGGCCTCCAGGTTCCTGATCCTACTTGCAGAGTCAGTGAGAGCAATGCATTACCCACTGGCAATGAGACAGTTGAACATCAGGGTTGACTTCATGCAATGCAGTTTATGGATACAGAAAACTCAGACTGAAGTTCAACACTTTAGGTGATCCAGGATTCTATGAATGCCCCATAGTTTTAGTTCTTATATCCATTATAATTCACCCAGAAACAGGACTAAATCCTGCACAGGATGTTCTTAAGCTCTCTTTGTGCAAACTAGTGTAAAAGTTCACAATGACATTGCTTTTCCTAGCTTCACTTTGGTCCTTTTATCCAAACCTGCTTTTCTAAGACAATTTAATCGTTCAGGAAGGGGTATCTGTCTAGGAATCTAGATGTGCTTCTTCTGCTCCCCGTTAGACAAAGGCTTTAAACTCAAGTCTTTTCACCTTCTGCCTCTGAACTTGCTAAAGTTTCTTATTGTTCCCATTACCATCTGTTAGCTGTTGCTGCTTTTGGCTGACTTTCTTATGTCACCTTGACCAGATAGACAACTGCTGAAATATCAGTATCTGTTGAAATATCAATATCTAAATCTTAGCTGTTTGTCTAGGCTCCTTTAATTGCATCTGGGGAAAATAAGCACTTCTTGTGAGTAGTTAATTTATTTTACTCATCCTCCTTAGAAAGAGATAAAATCAATCTGGTTATGGATTTTTCTTTCCTTTTTTTTTTTTGTTTTCTTTGTGAACTGGAAATGAGACCCATCCGGAGGAGCTCAAGTATAAAACCACATACAATGTTAGTTAGACACCTACAATCTAAACTTAAATGTGATAAATCGCAGCCAAAGCTCCTCAGTGTCTTAGGAAATAGCCTAGTGTGAGGCAGTATCTTAAATTCATCTTTAAAGTTCAGAAAGGAACAGATGTAATTTGATTTCAGTTCCAGCACTGCTGCCTAAGGGGGTCTCTTTTCCATTTCTACAATTTTTCCATGTCCTTTCTCTTCCACCAAAGTTTCCAATTTTGCATTTGCTATTATTTTCCTGGTAACTACAGCATGTCCTGCCATCTGATCCTAGCTCTATCATTTTCAGTTGTCTCTGTTTTCAAGGAAATAATTCTGTCCTGATGTCATCACACAGCCCTTGGCTATCTACCTGAACAGAGCACATGGATACAGATAGAGTATCATAAAAAACCTATACCTAAAGATCAATACCCTGTTCCTGAGATAACAATTCAGTCTGCAAGGTTGTCACCAGTTTTGGAAGTAATGGGGACTTTGAAAATTTTTGAGTCCGTATCCATTTGAAAATATCCTCCCTCCAACTATCAAATAAAATATGTGATACCTACTATCACTTACTTAATAGCTATCTCTTCTTTTAAGGTACAAATTCAGGATATTACACATGAAGAGGTAAGGAAAGGGAATCAAGTAAGTTTTTAAGTTTCCGATCCTTTTGAGACAGCTTGGTATGACACTTCTTCCTACAATTAATTACAAAAACTTAAGATATGAAAAAATGAGAACGTTAGGAAGACCTGAGTTTGATGTCGTTCCATGTTCCATCCATGTGATTCTTTATACTCCTTTATTTCTTTCTTGGCTCTCTCCCTTCTGCTTTCTCTTTCCTGCAACAGAGTGATGGCTGCTGTTACTGTGACTTGTGGGAAGAATTAACAGGAAGGAAACAGAGTGGAGGGGATGGGACAGGGTGTGAGCTGAGGTGGTTCAGAACCCTTCCAGCCAATGTCAGGATTATTGACCTGACACTGTCCCACCCCTTGCCTTAAGCACAGAGAGGTAGACCCAGCTGTTGTATGGTGGTAGCTGCTAGAGGCATTTCTTATCACCTACTAAGTGATAGGCCTCCTGTATCTCAGTTGCCTGGTGTGAGAGCTCTGCATGGGCTGTAGAGCACAACTTTTGGGTTCCTATCATTTCTATGCGAGTGACAGTGGTGATGAGAGCCCTTCCTGGTAGAAGATAGGAGTAGTTTGCCTGCTTTCTCTGGCTACATTTTTTTTCCTGTTTAATTTATATCTTTCAGACCATTAACTGCTGTACTACTTTTAAGTGTTTTCTTCATCAGCCTCCTGTTTTCTGTCTTAGTCACAGCCCTGGCAGCAGCAATAGCAAGAAAAGCGACAAGGCAGAACTTCGCTGCAGGTGTCCCACTGCCAGGATCATGGCAAGATCACAGAAGGATTCACAGGCAGTGATTTCCTGTGTGTTGCATTCAGAAACTGAGAGGAGTAAAGTGTGTTTTATCTCCGTCTCGCACTTAGGATCTCTGTGACGCTGGATAAACTCTGCTTCTGCTTGACTCCTCTGTGTTCCCCTTACCTGCTAGCCCCATGATGATGGTGGCCATGGTGCTGGGCAGAGATGGCTGAGGCATCAAGGATATACTATCCAACTTGTCTTCACTCAAAGCTGGTGCTGCATTAAGGCTGTGCTTCTTACTTCGCTTATTTCAAAGGAGTTTATGTTGATGGTGAAGACATCCACAATGCAGACCTCTATGGTCCGAGATGAGTCCTCCTCTCTCCTCCTCGCCCCAGCTCCTTTCATGGGAGAGAAAAGCATTTGAGGTTAGAGCCAAAAAAGGCTTGAGGCACTCTCTTCCAAGATTTTCAGTCTCAAATCCTCCATACAACCTCCCCACTCTGCAGACACCTAAACTAGTTAAGGTGTGTAACAGAGTTCTGGTTTTGGGTCTTCCCAGGATTGCGTCTGCCTTAAACAATTTGAGTTATGCAACTATGAGAAATAAAAGCAGCAATCCTATGTGGGTTCCAGTCCTACTTTTTGTTTCAGGTTGATTCCCAAAATGCTTGGCTGCCATGTTGCAATGTCAACTGACCGTGAATTGCTTTCTACCCTGGGACCCTGCTGCAAGAAGGAGGCAAAGAATGGCCTTTTTCTAGAATACCTGGTGGGAAAAGGTTGCTTGCAAGCTGCCTATATCCATTCAGCCGTCCTTTTTCTTTCTTCTGTTTTGAAAGAGAAGTGGCAACGCTTGTTCTCAGTAGACATAATCATGGAGATATTCAGCTTGGGTGGATTTCAGGCAATGGATACTGCACAGGGGACAATGTCTCCTGCAAGTGCTGGGCAAAGAGAGAAAGCTTCAGAAAGGGGCAAGGCTGTGGATGTAAGCCTGCTATCTGCATCTCCCCAGGTAACAACAGATATCTCTTGTTTTCATTGCCTTTCTTCACAGACCTTTCACTTTTGCTGATGTGTGGTGTCCACAGTAGAGTTCTGTGTTTCGTTACAAAGGCCAGGACCATGGAAATTAGGCCATGGAAAGGCTTCGCAATACTAAGACTCTTAATCAAATGTAGTTGTTGTTTCCGAACAAGCTTTCATGACATTAGAAGGCCATCAACTTGTGGGAACATGGGGAGGAGAAGTTCACCCACATAGTGCAAGTAGGAGGCATTGATGTTCCTGCATTTGGGAAATTTTCTGTCATCTGGACAGTTCAGCAGAAGTGTTGGGGAAGTGGTGAGTGACCGCGTGGTACATTTCGAATTAGCGTAGCCCTGTCAATAACCCTGACAGTGACAGACAACCAGTATGAGCTCATTTCTGGAGCTCGTAGGGATTCTGGTAATCCTTATCCAGGCCATTATCAACAGGCATAGGGCAAGGAATCCAAAGCAATTCTTCCTTGCATTGGCCCCAGTAGGAGTTCTGGTAAACGCATTCACCAGGCTTCTCTTTGTTACAAAGTATGTTGCCTATTTTCCAAACAGATTTAGGCTGTTACCCCATCCCAATTCCTCGCTCCAGCTCTGCTAGCTGACTATATAAAGCCACGACATATGGGTCTTTTTACTGACATAATCCTCTACTGTACTAAAAAAGAAAATATTAGGTTTCATTCCAAGAGCTGGAAGAACTTCCATGAGGATATAAAAAGCAGGAAATGGGCCCTGTATGAGCAGAGCGCTCTCATATTGAATAGCCTCAAGGGGCTCAATGTTAAAGGCTTCTTCCTAAAAGTAAATGTGGGCTGGAACAGCTCTGCCTCTGCTTGAGAGGAAATGGGATTTGTGGGACTTTCCCCATACAGGCTATAGGGCTTAGGCCAAAGGACTGGTGTGCTGTGACCCTGTAATAAATCAACATGCTCCGCACATACAGCAGTAAGGACAGTCTGGGCTTGTAGTACTGGGGACAAATCTCAGGGTTTTCCACTGCAAAGAAAACTATTTCTACAGTTTGAACCGCCTGCTTCCCCTGTGGACGTCATTTTGATCTTTGTCTTGCTTACGTCACTCCTCATTAGTCTGGACATCCTGCAGCCAGCAGTGGCTGTTAATTTAAATGTATGAATTGGGCTCCTCTGTTACCCTAAATAGGCAGTGTGCCTTGTATTACATGCGGGTGGTGGACTTTCCAGTTCTAGGATGTGTGTACGCTGCAAACCCTGCTTCAGTGACAACATGAGAGACATTTCAGAGCTGTGTTAAGTTTAAAAGAAGTAGGCAAGGCAGTATGGACAAAATTTTCTAACTTAACCAGGGTGCGATAGAGTCGTCGTTGGGATGGGTGAGCTGTGCAGCTGCTATTGAGTCATGTAATTTGGAGTGTGTGTTCCCCCTAGCAAGTCCATCACCATTCATAAATTCTTTGTATTAATATCCGCAGGATTCAAATACATTTGTGCCCCAGCGAATGAGCCTCTGCAGAGGCATAATATGTACAAGTGTGCTGTGTAAATGACTTGTAACCTATGTGACTCAAATTATGTATTTGGGCATATTTCAGGGGTAGGAGAGGATAGCTCCCAAATAACATTATGAGCATCCTGTTCTGTTCCTAATTCCCTGGTCCATGCCAAATAGGTTCAGGCTAGTGCTTTCCAAAGGAAAGTAAGTAAAAATTAAGGGCAAAAAATTGATTCAAACAAAATGCAACACTGGGAGGTTACTTTACTCTAAAGAAAAATGCATTTAGATGTATCAAACCCATGTTTCAGTTTTAAGTTCAAGGTATTCTTCTTGGTTTTACCAGCTAGTAATTAAACCTGGGGAAAGTAACTGTCAAGACGAGCGCTACAGGTGCTGGTGCATGGTTCTTGGGCAAACCCTGCTTTCTGGGCGTTGTTTTCCCAAATCAGATAGGCAAAGCTTCTCCTTATCAGGTGTCCTAATCCCTGGGACCCCACATACACTCTGAGACACTTCCTGAGAGTCTTTTCCGTGATAATTATTTCAGTGCAGTTAACTCAGATGCTTGTGGAATAGTGTTTTATACAGAGCCAGCGTTTGAGATGTACAATTTATTTAGAAATTCAAACTCCTTATTTGCTGAAGGGAGACAGGGTTGCCACTTGGCTGGTCAATAAACACATGTGTTCATATGGTGCAGTATGGATTTTCCTTACAGACTGGTTGATGATGCCAAAGGCAGAGAACTGCTGGGTGTAGCTTTCTCAAACATCACTTGAGAACGTGCTTTTTTCTGCACTAGCAAGGGATGGAGCTTGTTTCTAGCTCCTAGTAAGTTATGTCGGGAGACTGACGGACAATTGCACTCTATGGCATGCCCTTAACACTTGTTTTAGCTATTTGGCCAGATCTAAAAGGACTGGAGCATCACTTTGTAGCATCTGTTCTCCCAGGCACAGCAGCTAGGGCACTGCAGAACAGAGTGCACCTATGTCTTGTCCCATCAGGGAGCTGGGATGTAGACACAGCACATGACTGGTCCCACCATGTGTGTGCAACCTATTTGCAGGAGAGGTAATAAAATTAATTTGGGAATGGTGGTGTGAATTTTATAGCACCCTAACCACAGACTGGAGGATTTGGGAGGTTCTGTCATATAGACTTTTTATCACAGGTTAGTTTTGGGTTTTCTTAGCCAATCAGTAGGAAGATTTCTAAACTTGATATGCAAGAGTACAATTTAAATCTGGAGTTACTTCCTTGGGACAAATCACTGAAAAGTTATACTGGGGGGTATTGCATCAAGGTTTTAGCCTGCAGACACTGCATGGCTGCAGCAGGCAAAAATACATTGCAAAATCCTAGTCTAGCACTTAGGGTATTTTAGAATTGCATCAATTTGGCAGGCAACCAGTAAGAGCTTGTTTTAAAGCATCTGTGGTAGATGTATTTACGAACAGGGTCAATTTGAGGGATGCATGATCCAAGCGTAGGTTAAGGAGTTGGGAGTGGCTGAATTCTAATTCTGACCTTCTCTCAGGTTTCCTTGTGCGTGCACATCCAACACCACAGAGGTGAAAAGAACATTTCTAAGGCTGCAAAGGGGAACACACAGAAATTAGGAAATGCCCATGCTGAGTTAATCCAGTTCTCCTCGAAGTATGCTTTATGGCCCCCTAAGACTCTTGGTTATACTCCTCTCTATAATAATTTTCCCCATTTGATTCCTGTCTCATTCAGTCCCCTGGACAGATACCTGTCAATTAGGAAACAGCTATTTATTATTTTTCCCCTCATAATTGTTCAGTATGGACTTTCTTTCTTGCACAATCAAACTTATTTCCAATTGCAGCAACATTAATCATTCATGGGCCCTGGTAGTTCCAGCACCAGGGACTTCAGGGCAGTAATAGAGTTCAGCTAAGGCAAACAACTTGATGGGCTTGAATGGTCTGCTGATCTTTCCCACCACCCTATTTCACCTCCTATAAAGCTGACGGATCGCTTTGGCTAGCATTCATGCTAATCATCTCTCTGCATCTGGTTGTTTTTTTAGGGATTGGGGTAGAAGTTGCTCTTGAGACGTGATATTGCAAAATGAGAGAAGAAACGTCTCAGGTCCTGCAGCCTCACCAGCACTTAGAGCAGACATTGGAGAGCTGTTATCTAGCAGGGTGCATGAATGCCCCCATCCAACATACTGTGGAGCTGCTGACAGTCTCCTCCTTGATTTTAGCAGACTTTGGATCAGTTGTAGTGGAACAGAGTACCTCAGGAACAACTCTGGTGTTAGCCGAGAATTTTCTGTTCTATTATTCACATGGGTTTTGAAACAATGCCCACTGAAATCAATGGCCCTCTTTTCATTAACTGCAGTTGGCTTTGGATCAGGCCTGGGAAGATGCATATCTTCCAGAAATGCCAATGGATGATTTCTTTAAAAAACATCGAACAAAGATATATGACTGCATGGGCTGATTGGGGGGAAGAAAGTCCCATCTCTCTTTTATATGGTTGGCTTCCTGCTCATATCAGCAATAATTTAGATAATTAAATTGCTTAGTTCAGTAGTTGGAAGAGGCACAATCAACAAGACGACTCTACTAAGGTGTCAGATGTATTAATGTTCTGGGTATTTTTTTTTGTTTTTCTTTTTTTTTATGTGTGTGAAAAGCTGAATAATTGGACACTGTCTTTTTCACCCCGGGCTAACCTCTTCTTCAGAGGAGCATACCAAAGACATTTAAAATCGCATTATGAATGCCAGCATAGTTAGAACATTTATATGGCGTACGATGATGTTCAGTGGCAGCAGATGAACGGATGAAATTAAGCACAATAATAGTATTAGCCCCCCTTGAATTTAACAGTAAGATGAACAGTTCAGTGGTATAACTTAGTAAAATGTAAGTAAAAGCTTAGATATGTTAATGAGCAGACCAAAGTCCATAACTGGACATCCTTTTTACATTCGGCATTGAATCACTGATCTTTGTACTGTCCCTGTAGGGTCTTTGAACTTTTGCTCGCATGAGATAGAAGCAGTTTTATTAAATCACGCTCCTGAAATGCTCATCTTACTGTTGACTCCAGTTTTGTTTTGTTTTGTTTTATTAATATTTGTGACTGAATCACTCCTCTGAAGGATGAAAGAGATCACAGAAAGTGTTCTGTTTTTTTCCATCTCTAACTCACGTGGTTTTTGCTGTTGGTGACATCTCTCAAACCAGGACAGAAGAGCAGTCTCTGAAGAGGCTGATATAGAGAATATCCAGTGCTTGTGTTTAAATTGCTTGTCCTAGAAATCCTGTGAAGTTTTCTTGTCTGTCACATTCTTTGCATCTACCCCTTCTTTTCCTTTTATTTTTTCAAGAGGCCATTTCTAAACAAACAGTTTTGCTTCTATTCTTTCAAACAAGTTTTTCCTGCTTGTCCCCTGAAACACAATGATGCGACAGCATTGTCGGAGAAGCAAGGTTAGAATAAAGTCACTACATATCCCTTCAGGGTCAGGCATGGCAGGACAAAGAGACAGAAGGATAGAAAACACCATTGTCTTATTTGCAATGGGTAAGGGGTTCGTTTTCTAAATAAACTGATGTCAGGGTATTTTTTTACTTTGGTTCAATCAGAAATAAACCCCATGATAAAATGCAGCCCAACTATGCTGTTCTCTTCTGGATATATATGTGATTCATTGGAAAGCAGAGCCCTAGCTCTGTTCCCAGCCTCAAGGGGTAAAGTTTGAAAAGACAAAGCGGCATCCCTTAAAATGCAGGAGTGCAAGGAAAGTCCAACAGTGAACAAAACAGTAAAATATGTTTGAGATGAGAAGACCCAGTTCTCCTTCAACTCCTTTTTTTTTTTTAATGCTGCTCTTTATGAGCGTACATTTCCCAAGGAGTGTTTACTTATTGCTCAAAAGTAGAGAGGCCTTACCATGGATGCTCACTGACCTAAAACTCTATACCAACCCCTGTGCAAAAGCCATACCGAAGCTGAAGGTTATATAGAGCTTGTGTCTATCTTCTGCATATTGTTTGTTCAGCTGTGAGGCGGTATGAATAGCTTAGTCCTATGCCTGTATTTTAAGTGTAGAGAGCTCACTTTAACATTTACCCGCACGATTCTCAGTCTGGGTGCCACTCCCACATCATGTTTGCATGTAGCCAGAATTATTCACCTCTTTTTTTCCCATTAAACTATTAAAAATGGGGCCTCAGACATAGAGTCCGCAGTTTGGTAATAAACTCAGATGTGATAGGATTTGTCAGTTCTTTTTGCAATATCACTTCATACGTCTAAATGTGTCACGAGGGAATCCCAAAGTGCTGTTTGTGGGATAAAAAGAAAAAAGGAGGTATTTTTAAAGGATGTACATTGACTTAGGCCACTTTGAGGAAAATTATTCCCACATGATAAGCTGAACTAAAAATAATAGTAATAAAAAAATCCACGTTGGCCTTTTGGAAATGGGGTCAACTAAACAGAATTTCTTATTCTTGGATCATTCTGAAGCCTAAACTGTCCCACTTTTGGCTCCTTTTCGACCCTTTCTCCTGGAGTGGGAAATAAATGTTGATCTGCTGCTGTAATCTCAAACTGGGCTCAGTCTCACAGTGACAGACTGAGGTGGGAAAGAAACCAGTGGGAAAACCCATCACTAAATGCACTTTATCTCCAACCTTTCTTCTAATACCCCTGAAGGCTTCCTTGCCACGATATGAGTCCTGTTGATGTGAATGGGGCAATTTTCTCTCACTGACGTATCCATACATAAAGTAGTTGCAAGTTAAGAGACTTGGTTCAATTCTTCATGCTATAAAAATGGATAAAATTATGTCTTTTGGCCTGAATGCAAGAATAATATTGAACCACAAATGTGTATTAAAGCCACCACAGGTTATGATTATAGATTTTAAGCAGATGTTGTGATTTGATTTGTTCCCCCCCCCCCCCCCCACTATTTTTAGCCTAAATTACTGTTCTGAGGCACCTTTCAGCATTCATAACGCAGCAATGAGCTCTTGAAGTGTTTTGGCAAAGAGTGGAGTGGAATGATGCCTTAGAGATGCAGCTCTCAGACCTGGCCATGTAGGTAGTCCTTCTGCTGGGGCAGAAGTCACGCGTGTACCAAGTGAGCCAGGTCCACCGAGCTCTCTGTCACGCTGCATCCGCTGCCTGCCGAGCCAGCGTCGGTGACTGACACCAGCTGGTGCTCTGCTCCTTTTATCCTGGCCTCATGTGGGTTAGCAGCTGGCAAAGACTGTTTTTAATAAGGTATTTATAAAACTTCACAGCCGTGGAAGCCCAGACACAGAGAGAGGACGTTTTGAGCTCTCAGCACTGGAAGTGCAGAACGCCGCATGGCAGATCTGGTTTCCCGTCGCTTGCTGCCGCCACTGACCTGCTCTCCCATCACCAGTGCCAGAAAACAATGTTTCCTAAAAAATACATGGGAGGAAAAACCCTTGGGCTGAAGGCTTCCATAGCTATTTTAAGTAATGCTTGTCCTGATCCCTCTGCAGGCGTCTGCCTGATCAGTATTTCAGTAACGTACTTATTTAAAAGGAAATTCTAACTAGTGTAGGGCACGGTGATATTTTCATGCCCTTTTTACCCTGCAGCCTTTTCCAGCTCGCTCAAACCTGAGCACCTCACTGTCTGGTAGGGACACCATCTGGCTGAGGTGTAAACTACGGCTTGTGCCCTTCGGATTTAGGGATGGTACCTGCATAAGCATGCTTTTTTTTTCTGAGTTTCTCTCTTTTTAATTCTTTCTTGCATTTATGTTCCACTGCTGGCAGATACTTCTAAATTTCATTTGCAGGGTTTAATAGATGTATTGCTTTTCTCCTTGTCTGCATGTGATATGGACTTTTGAAAATATAGGAGCCTGTATTTTGTTCTGTGAATAAGGGTTTATGTCTTGACAACCACATAAGATTTTTCCCCTTTTTTATTTCCTAAACCAGCATGACATGCACTTTATTTCTGAGATACGCAGTAGAGATAGGCCCAACATTTGACTGATCAAGACTGGTTTTGAACAAATGCTGACACCACTGTTCTTTTTGTCTGGGATCCCCACAGAACCCTATTGCTTTGAAAAGAAATATCCTACAACGCATAATTGACTCTGCAGCAATGATCTACAACATACAGTGTCCCCTTCATGCCTGTTTCTACCCAGCTATCAACAGCGAGAAGCTGATGTGCAAGTTAAAAGACAGAGGAAGCAGAAATTCCCTAAGAAAATTAACAGAGAAATTTGTGCATTAAACAGGAAAAAGACGGATTCAGGAGCTGGGAGAAAGTTTTCCAAAATGATTCCTCAAGTAGTAAAGAGCTGCAGAGTGAAAACTGTTTTCCCCTGTGTGTGTGTATATATGGTATTTAGAACTGCAATGATTTTATGGTATGTCTAATAAAAAAATAACAAACAAACAGCAATAAGTAAATAATATATTCATTTTTTTTTAAGTGAATTGATCTAGCGTTAGAAAGCATAGCTAAACTTTTAACAGCCCAGGTACTTTGCTTGGCTTGTTACAATACCGGCTGACTTCAGTGGCTTCGGTCAAGGCAGACTCAAACCAATGACCTTAAATTGAAGATCACCCACCAGATCTTTTGCACTCCTTTAAACGAAATAGTTGAAAGCTGCATTTTGAAGCTGCTGAGTTTACTCCTATAGAGTAGGATCAATATCAGCAAATACATATATGAAGGCAGCCACGTATTTTTAGCATTTGTCATTTCTGAGACTCTGGAACTGAAAACAGCGATGGGTGAAGTGACAACCGGTTTTGTGTGATTTGCAGTGGTTTGTATCTCGGCTCTGCGTTGTGTATCTCCTAATGATGAATGCGTGGGAGGGCCAGGTCAGGAATGGTTTCCACTCCAGTGCATTGATTGTGTTGTTGGCAGTGGGCTCAATTAAAGTATAATAATCTGGTAATCTCTGTCCTTTTTCCATTCAGGCTGCTGCACGCTGAATAGAGCCAGTGAAAGGCTATAGCTTTTGAAAAGTAGGTGAACTCCTGCCTCTTTGTCTGAGTGGTTTGTGTCTAGTCAAACAAAATGACAGGCAGAAGAGACAGCTCCCCAAAACGTTGCTCCCATGACTTGCATCGTTACTTCTATTTGGGTTTCTATGAGATAACACTTGCTTTTTATTTTAGGCTACAGATTGGATTTCTAGCAAGCTTCTCACCACGGCGAACAGACAAGCTGATGTGAAAAAGGAGATATGTCCATTACGGGAAGATGCCATGTGTCCCAGCTCCTGGTTCTTCTCACGTTTGTGTTCAGCGGGGAGAGAACTGATGCACAAAGAGCAGGTACGCGCCGTTCGGCTTACTGCCTCCTGCTGAGTAGCTGCTGGGGATTTTACGTGGCTGGGAAGCTGTCGTTGCCAGGAGGAGAACAATATAAAACCCAAGCAAGAAAAGACATAAAACAGACCTTAAGGATGGAAATAGCTCGGGGATCGAGTTCTGATTTATCTGGGGTCTCTGATTCTGCTGCGGGCTTAGAAAGGTTAGCTCAGCTACCTGGAGCAAGGGGAGCAGCATGCAGTTTACCCTGGATACGCTTCATCTGCCCCGCACTGATACGGAGATCGCTTCTTCCATTGCCTTCACTGGGTTTCAGACTAGATCTGGTGAATCTTCTAGCTGGCTGGAACTTTCTGAGTGAGCGAAACAGGGCCAGGGCACTGTTCATCCCTCCTCTTGGTTCACACTGTCTAGTTGCTGTCATGGTCGCTGGCATGGCTTTTGGCCTGTGCTGAGGAGCACTTTCTCCCAAATGCCCCTGAATACTGATGGTGCAGCTGAGGGACTGTTCCTATACGCACTCTTGACAAGGACACGTTGTTTTTTGGAAGGGGGAGTAGGAAGAGTTATCTGGCTGCGAATGATGCCGTACCTCAGGGACAGAAAACAGTTGTAGACCCATGCAGTTTATTGGTACAAAAACCCAAAGGTACTGTGAGATGGAGGCTTTCTATCTCTTTTTCTAGGAAAGATGCTATTCTGTAGCCTTGGGTAATTTATAAGAAAGAAAATGATTTTTTAGACCTTCTCTCAGTCTAAGGAATAGCTGCTTTACAGTTTTTTTTATGTGATCTATAGAAGGCTTTTTGGGAGAAGTTTAACAGGAATAAGTACTTAGTAACAAAACAAAGCGAAATCTCATCTTTTTTTCTGCCTGTGGATCAGTCACAGGAAGGGTATGGTCGTACAATTTGTATGTTCATTCTGTGATTACTTTAAATAATTTTGGGCTTACGGTTTGTTCGTGGACTATTTTTAACAACAATATTGCAAAACGGTTGACTCACTGTGTGAGTGGATGAATACAACTCCTGGAATTATGCTTCCAGAAAGTATTCCTGTAATTACAAAACTGAAAGTTCACTTTCTATGAATTATCTCCCATATTCCCTTAACGTGAACTGCTACTGCCAGTAAACAATATTATTATAGCATTCTTGGAAAACAATCAATTTTGTCCAGCAGTGAACGTTAAAAAATGTGTTACAAATGCAGATTAGTATTTACTAAAAGCTTTTCTGCAGCATTTCGTCTCACTGCCATGAGGTCTGTAGGCGAAGAATCACTGACTGAAATAAAATGATCCTGAATGAACATCTTTTTCTTCCCTGCATACTGCCTGAATGGCATGATGCCTAAATAGGCATCACTTTTTAAACCTTAAAACCCCCTTGTTTTAAGGCTCATTGCCCTTGAACTCCAACAGGATTCATTCTGTGTGTTCTGTTTGGTTTTTAACTGCAGTTGTCTCACCTGCTGAGAGTCAGTAAAGTAAGCAACAGGAAGGTTGGTACCTTGTGGGTTACATATTTAAACCTTTATATTCTCTGTTTAGTCTCAATTAATATTCTTTTAGACAGAATAGAATAATATAATAATGAATTGGGGGGGGGCAGAGTGGAGATTTCTTGCTTACCCTTTACTGTTATATATTATTTATATTCTGCAAAAATCAAGCAGAACTGCACTTGGCCATCTAGCGAATATGCACAGATGTAATGTAACTTACATTCGATAATATAAAATGATATATTCAGTCATCTCCACACACTGATTACCTTTGAGAGAGTTACTGTGTGTTCCTAGCCAGACCTTTCTTGCTCTGTGGTTAGAGACAAGTGTTCCCTCACTCACAAAACGCCGTCACAGAACAAGATCTGATGTCAACAGGTTGTTTCCAATGTGATCACATATGGATGGGT
Organism: Pluvialis apricaria; assembly: GCA_017639485.1. NCBI lineage: Eukaryota > Metazoa > Chordata > Aves > Charadriiformes > Charadriidae > Pluvialis > Pluvialis apricaria. Next base: position 164,784,261 of record CM030008.1, on the reverse strand, counting down.
TGTTCCCAATGTGATCCCAGTCCCATGTCCATAGGCTGTTCCCGTAGACACTGAAGGAAGAGTAGCACACGGGTCAGGTCTCTGGGATGTACCCTGCTATGGAAATTAACATAGCAACAGGTGATGCTCATTTATCATCATTAGCAACACAACAGGTATATTCAACCACTCTCATGGCTATCATGCAATACCATAAGCATTGCCCCACAGCGTTATCATGGCTACCTGTAATGCTTTTACTCTTCTCTGAAGGCAAGTCCCCTTCATGAGGGGACCTACACTCTCCTTTCCAGTGCGGTGGGTTGTTCTGGCATCCCTGTCCTCTTCAGGGCAGGTGCACAGCCCCAGCACGATCAGAAGCACCAGAGCTAATTTATGAACCGTAAAGTCAAATTTGGGCATGGGAAAAGACTTTGTGACCTTCCTATAGGTTCAAATGCTGGAACTCAGTGAGGAAGTACAGCAACAGCATTATTCCCCTCGGCTTTGGGTAGCACGATTCATACTTCTGTTTACTGAGCTGGCTGTCAGGCGAGTGCTTGACTGGATGAACTGTGTATGACACCTCCATGCTCTTTGGTCTCTTCCAGAGGAAAAATCCTAGTCCTCAGCTAACATTCACATTGGGTGTATTTACATCAGTGCTTTAGCTCTGGTCAGGAGTGCTGCAAAGACAGACAGCTTCCTAAGAAATGGGGAGCCAGGAGCTGGGGGTCTGCCTGGGCTGGCAGCACAGGGTCTCACCAGCCACAGCCTGTCCTACCACTCCCAGCCAGGTACCAGGGAAGGCTGGGGGATGGCAGCCAGGCTCAACGAACAATCCAAATTCCCAGACAAGCTTATAGTGATGAAGCGGGTCCAAGATCAAGCCAGGAACATAATCAGCAAGTCAAGGTCTGGATCAGGTCTGAAGACATCAGCCAGGGTCAGCCATTCTCCAGGCAAGTCCACAGACGTGAGGCAGGTCCAAGGTCTTAGTCACTGATGGACCTGTAGTTGTTGGGACACCTGGCTGGAACCAGTCTGATGTGAAAACATGCAAACTGTGCAGTGGGAATGTCCTTCTTTAACATATGGAGAGCTAACCCATCCTCAGTGGGCATCCCCAGGAGTTATGTATTCTCACAAATACTCCCAGATTTTCTGACCAAGGGAGGTAGCTTGGTCAGTCCAGGTCAAATCTCAGAGGAAGTTATTAACATGGTTGTAGTAGGAACAGTTGGGGGAATTGGGGTCCTGCAGTGAAACAGGAGTCAACAGAACAGGTCTGCTCTCCATGGGTCTATGTAGATGTGGGCTACCAGCTCAGATCCTGGTAAAGCAGCAGGATTTGAAGGCAATTGCCAACAGTTTAGGGGACAGATATAACATCACCAGTTCAGTGGGACATAGAAGAGTCCTGTTAGTCTGAGAGAAATAAAGTGTCACAGGCACTGGTATGGACCAGCTTTCTGGCTTCTATCATGTTATATGTGCTTTGTTCTGCACATGATTGGTCAAATCAGCTTTTTAGCATTGGTTCAAACAAGCAGTTGTATTTTGTGAGACAATGTGAGACAAGAACTACTGAGAAACAATGTTTGCTGGTTGTGACCATATATAAGTTTACTTTATAGAGCAGCTTTCAATCTTGAAACTCATAATTTCTTAGGAACTGTGGTCTATAATCATGACTTAAATAAACATATGTATATATATACATTTTGTCCAGTTGGGGCATTATATTGATAAATCTTTGGCATCTGTGGGACATTTATGAGTATATTGCCTCTTGATTTGCATATATTCAGAAAGAACAAGAAAACATCTCCGGGGAGATCTACTTTCTTGGGAAGCGGCTGACAAATATATGACCAGTCTGGCTTCATAGGACAAGCAAGCTGCAATTAAAATACATTTGCCTTTTGGATTACACAGGCCTCAGATTACAAACATCATGGCTAGAGCCAAAGGGTGGTTGTGGGGATAAGTTAACCTTTCCCTTACAAAGCAACTGCCCTTTGCTGTCAAGGAAGACATCCCAGTATTCAGTGAGTCATCCTTTTGTCAATAGCCAATGGCAGAGAGCCTCAAAATCAAAATAATCTTGTTATAAACTTGTTTCACCAAGATACCATGCTGAGCAAAAGAACTGCTTCTAGCTAAGCATAAATAAATCATAATGTTAATGCAAGAGGGAACATGAAAGCTTCACCACTCACCGTCAGGATTGGCATAGGCAAGGTCAGGCAGGTATCTGGATCTCCCAAAGTCATTTTAAAGCATTGCCTGAGCAAAGGCACTGCAATGAAGTTTGAGGAAAATAGCTCATATGCATGCAGATGGTGTAGGTGAAAGACTGTGCAGAGGCAGTTAGTAGTGCAGGAAGGGAGAAGGTTTGCATTTCAAAGCAAAGTCTGTGCTGATCTACTGTAGATGTCCTGAAACAGATGAGGTGAATCACAAGGAAGAAAGGCTGAGAATCCGTGCTTTCTCTGCATGATAGGAAGAGGGTTTGCTGCCTCCTCCAAATTGCTCACTAGGGAGCTATGCCTAGGGAATATTTAGTATGTCTGATACTCCTCTTTCAGCTTCCCTTAGCAATATTTTCTGCCACTCTTACAGGTTGCAAGAATGTTCACTATGACCTTGTCTTCATCTTGGATGCATCCTCCAGTGTTGGAAAAGAAGATTTTGAGAAAGTTCGACAGTGGGTTTCTAATTTAGTGGAAACTTTTGAGATTGGCCCAGACAAAACCCGTGTAGGTGTGGTGCGATACAGTGATCATCCAACCACAGAGTTTGACTTGGGAAAATACAAAACCCGCGAGGAAATCAAAGACGCTGCACGAAAAATTAAGTATTACGGGGGTAATACGAACACTGGAGATGCTCTCAGGTACATCAACACCTACAGTTTTTCCAAAGAAGCTGGTGGGAGACTTAGTGATCAAACTGTTAAAAAGGTGGCTATCCTTCTGACTGATGGAAGGAGCCAGGATTATGTCTTGGATCCAGCCACTGCAGCCCATCAGGCTGGGATTAGGATCTTTGCTGTGGGTGTTGGTGAAGCCTTGAAAGAGGAACTCGATGAGATTGCTTCAGAACCCAAGTCTGCTCACGTGTTTCATGTCTCTGATTACAACGCCATCGATAAAATTCGGGGGAAGCTGAGAAGACGTCTCTGTGAAAGTAAGTAGAGCTCCCTGTTCTTCTACACAGTTACAATTATAATAGCTTCAGTTAGCATATAGGTATGAAAAGCTGTGATTGTTTTCTTTCATGCTTATAATTCTATGCTGATAATTCTTTATTTTAGGGTGTTCAACTGTGTTCCATTCTGTAAGAAGTCATTTTACTACCTGGAGCATGATGAAGCGATCACTTCTGGGTTCTTCTGCCCAAGTTGACATTAACTATAGGTTAGCTTCTAGTGGTCAAATAGAGACCAAAAAGTTAACTCACTTTTGGTTCCGATATACTTCAGTTATTTTATAATATTTTGGACTACTGATTATGAAGGGTGACATCTTATTTATACCCACAATTTGGTTTCTTTCCTCCTATTTTCTGGCATTAGAGTGTGTAAAAAGTGCTATGCATGCTGCAAAAGGATTCTTATGCTTTTCTGCCTTTCAGCATCCCAACTCTACCGACAACTGGTGTTCACTAGTGCATGGGCTATCAACCACAAACCTTGGTGATGTTTTGAATGACTTTCAATGGAGAACAGTGGGTGAAATCCACACTGAATAAATGAACTCTGTATTTCCAACACCCTAGTGAACAGGGCTGTAATGGCATTATGGCTGGTATCTCCCAGCTCTTTAGTGGGAACAACAATCACATATTCCTTTCTTCTTCCACCACTGATAAATCACTCTCTCATTCTTGGCGACTACATAAAAGTTACCTGGGTTTGCTGTTTTTTACAGTGTGTTTTGTGGTCACTGTGAGTTCTGAGACGCTGCTCTGGTTCCTAGGTCTGAACTTGAAAGACAACAGATGACTCCCTGTGTGATGCTGTAACATGTTGCAGTGTTAAACTGATCAGGTCTGTGGGTCAGGAACTTGTGTTACTGTCAGGTAGAATAGAATTAGAATTAATAGAACAGAACAGAACAGAATAGAATAAAATAGAGTGTTTCACTTGGAAGGGGCCTACAGTAATCATTTAGTCCAGCTGCCTGACCACTTCAGGGCTGATCAAAAGTTAAAGCATGTTATGAAGGGCATTGTCCAAATGCCTCTTAAACACTGACATGGGGCATCGGCCACCTCTCTAGGAAGCCTGTTACAGTGTTTGACATGGTCTTGGTAAAGAAATGCTTCCTAATGTCTGGTCTAAACCTCCCCTGGTGCAGCTTTGGACCATTCCCGCACATCCTATCTGTCACTGGATACCAGGGAGAAGAGATCAGGTGGCAATAAGTTGCCTGAAAAAAACCCAGGCCTTGTAGGTGGTGTCACAAGGCTCTTTTATTGCTCTCTGTGACCTCCATTTGCAAGAAAAGAGTGCTAACATAGTGTTCTGGACTTATGTACGTTTCTTAAAGAGTGACTAGCACAAGCAGGCATAAGCCAGTTGACGTTGCCCCACAATATCTAGCTGTGACTGCTTTTTCTTGAAGCCTGAATAAAAGTGGGTATGGATAGTGTAATCCCAATGTGAGTGCAAGTCATGGTGGATATTGACTGTAAACTATGCTGACTGAAGGAGCTGTGTCTTTTTGCTCAAAGATCTTATGTAATCATACCCACAACTGGGGTAGAATAAAGGGTAAAACCTTCTGGTGGGCTCACTCAACCAACTCAAACAACTTCCTACCGCAGCTGCTGAACTCCCCAAATGTGATTTTCCTTTGAAGTTCTACTACGTTCCTTTTCTAAAGCATTTTCAGTACTTTGTACCTGGGTCTATGTTTGTCACCTTCTCAAAAATCCTTTACCCATCTGTCAGAGTACAATGTAGTTTCTCTGTGGCTTTCTGAACCTGTACTATGTCCACACGTGTGTGCAAACCACACCCCATTAGCTCACAGAGGGTTACTGGGAGCATCCTTCATCCTGAGTGAGATAGCAGTCACTCTCCAAGGTATTTGCTTCCACCTGCACTAGTGGGTTCAGTGGGGAGAAATAAAACCTCTAAAAGAGTAAGTGAAAGGAAGGGTTTAGTTTTATTAGATACAGGGAACTTTTAAGGGGAAAACAGGCTGCTAAATGGATTGGTTTCCATGTTGGAACAGAGGGAATCAGACGACCATCAATGAACGTTAATAAGGAAGGGAGAAGAGAGGAGGGAATCAGCTGAACAAACATCAAGTAGATAATGTGAACATATTGAGGATCACTGAGGCACAATAATGAGATGTAAGGAAGTTAACAGTGACAAGAGGAATTGAGTATTTAGGTGCATGGGACACAGTGAATGCAGGTGGATTTGAAGAAGAGGATGAAGGGTAGAAAGAGAGGTTATCACCTAAGGCAGCAAACAGAGGTGCAATGGACTGATTTCCACAGCAACGGCAGTTACAAAACACAGGCCTGCCATAGGTGTTTCTGGGCAGTGTTCTTTAGCTCCAAGGACTCTGTTGAGATGCTGTAATGTCCCTAGATCCTTCGCTCCAGCCTTGATGAGGGACACCTTCTTCTCAGTGTAGGGCCCCAGTCCATCTTGCTGCAGTTGGAGCCCAATTTTGTCCTGTTCTCATTGAATATCAAAAATTTTATTCTCTTCCTCTGTACAATGGCCTTTTCTGCTCGGAAGGAAGATACATATCTTGCCTACGTCTTTTCTTTTTGGATTTAAAGCAGGGAAAATTTTCTTTGGCAGTCTTGTCATACCTAACTATTTAACTTATTGGTTTGCATGCAAAATGTTTTTAGTGGGCATGATGTTTAGATCAGATCTGAACAAACAAGAAATTCTTGCTGTCACTGAAGCTGGCTGTTAAAATGCAGGATGAGACAGTGAGAGCACCATCAGCAGAAGTACCAATGTAGAGATCAGGTAACTCTTGTTATCTGAATATGTGATGATGGAACTGTTTTGAGAGGTGGGAAAGGGCTGGCAGAGAACAGGACCTAGTGTTTTCTTGTGCACGTGCCACTTTTAAATTTCATGTTAACACAGCAGGAACAGGAAAGGAGTTCACTTTAAGGGCTATGCCTTACACACATTTAGAAGGTAAAACTTTTAATAGCTGTTGTAGTTCACTTTCTGTAATTTTAATATGACAGCACTGCATAAAACAGGAACATACAAACCACTGAGTGGGTGGAGGACGTGATGAGGGCACATGCAAAACTGCTGTTTAGTTCGTACACATTCTAAGACTAAAACGTGCATTGCCACAACCAAGGTAGTGTTTTAATAGACATAATCCTTGGTGAGCTCCTGGGAGACACACGAATTAAAGAGCAGAAATTGTATAAAGTATTTTTTTTTGTTGTACTGACCAATGATGAGTCTTCCAGTCCTTGTACTGCTGTACTACTAAAATGTGAAGAGTCGTGCAGCGTTTCAAATACTGAATTTCATGCCAGCAGCTGCTAAGAATCGCTTTTCTCTGGTCTTACTACTCTGTCCTAGACTCAGTTATTCCATCTTGCTATATTTGACTGAATTTATTGCTAAGAACATGTCATTAAGTGCATTAATAGCTTTTTAGCTCTCATTTGATCTCGTGGAAGTAAGCATAGCAGAATCAAAAAATAACATGTCTGCTCAGTGGGGCATTGTGGCAGTGGGAGATATTTTTGCCAAACATCTCCATTGCATTCTGAACTATAGTTAGCAAGCAAAAATGGGTGATGTTTTCACAGGAAAGCAGGAGAGAGGCATTCTGCTAAAAATTCCAGAGATGCTGCATGCTTCCTAAATAGGGTTTCTGCTTATATGTTGTAGAGATAACAATAGGCAGCTGTGGAATATTTAAAAATATACTATCATCTGCTTCTGGTAGGTAAATAGTAGGTTTATGCTTGTCAAAGAGAGGCAATTTCTTCATTTTAAACCCAGGTTTAATTTTAAGCTGGATTTGATAAGTTAGTGCAAGTTGTCAGCCTGGCTTGGATCTGGTAGCGCTGGGGTTTAACACTGTCATCTGACATTTAAGCCTCAATAGGGGGAGATGTTGCAATGGTGACCTGAACCACCCATACCTGCTCAGAGGTAATTGTTTCTTAAAAACACTGATTGCAGTGCTTTGGATGCTGTAATATTTGAGTTTATTCTGTTATCATTAAGCCAGGCAGGTGATAAGATACAGTTTGCAAAGCTGAGCAAAAACATTCTCTAAAAATGTTCTCACTCTTTACTGGCTCCATAAAGCAGAAGCCTGTGACTTGGCACTCTTGGAGTACACGGCATGTATGTGCGATTACTAAGCCTCTGCTCTACTGCAAAAGTCAGATTTCACAGCTTGAAAATAAATTTGGCTTTAGAGGTACAGTCTCTGCTAAGATTTGGAGATTTTTTCTACAGCTGGTAATAGGAGATGCACAAGCAGATGTTCTCTAAGGAAGTACTACGGGAGTATTGTGCTCGGCGTTGATCTGTGTCCAGTGGTGACTTTCATGTATAATGTAGCCCTTTCTACAACCAGTTTTTAGTTGTCTGTGAGTTTGATGAGCTCCTTCCCATGATGAGTTCCTCTGCAAATGTGTGGAAGACTAAAGGGCTATGCCATATGAATCTCAAATGCTTTGCAAATGCAAGGAGATGAAGCTGAAATATTTCAATATCTGGTTGGTACCAATGTTTTTTCATTGACTTCGGTTGTTATAGTGAGGCTTGCAGTAAAATATCAAAAGCAGTGGCATGTTCGGATGATTCATAACATTTATTTTTTTGTTTGTACATGTCTTTGTTGACTTTGGGTTGTGTACACAGGGCATGTAATGTAAGACTTATGCTACCACTGTTCTGTTTCTGATGCAAAAGGGCTTCCAGATTTCAAGGCAAAACCTTGAAGGCCATTCAAAATAATAGTCTAAAGGCTTCAGAAATGTATTTTTTTGAAGTCAGCTTTCCTCAGGTTCATGGCATGTTCACAGAAGAACGGCAAGATGTTTTTTCTTGGCCTTCAACGTTAAAAATATGTCATACACAGAGACCATGACAAAGGGTAAGTGTCTGAATTGCCATTTCTTGACTGACAGTTCCTAAAAGACTTATCGATATAGTCAAATCTCACATACATACTGAAATATCTGAATACGTCAGCACCTAACTGTATTTGCTTAACTGTTCACGCCTATTTTATACTCCCTGTTGAGCTCTGAGATTTCACTGTAAAAACATTCATTTTTATATAGTTTGCATTAGACATCATGGAATAGGAAAGGAGGTGGAACTCAAAAGACTTGCATGAATGAATTTTAATGAACTCAGTTGTGGTAGTAGTTTTAATTCTTTTAGTTTGTTGAACAGAATTTGTGGACTTGGGAATTGTAGACTAGTTTTGCTTTCATAGTTGGAATATGACTTTATTTGGGTTCTTCAAAAGTTCAGCTTAGCAGTAGTTCCAAGTCTTGCTTGGTCTTATTGCAAGAGCTGTTTTTCATTTTTGTGATGGCTTGTAGAGATCTCTTACAAATCTGAAGATAGTTTCTTGTCATCTCACAGAACTTGGTACATGCCTATACATTTATTCTATACATATAGGTGCACCTTGGAAGAATCTGTGGCACCCACCTTCATGTTGAATGCAGGGAAGGTTGAGGTGTTTTGGAGTAGTAAGTGATATCTAACAGACTGATTAAAGTCTGATTAGCACAATATGTCCCATGAAGATAATCTAACTCTTGTGCTTCTAGCTCATGTATATATCACACATGCTACAGGCAGCATTCTTAGGGGAATATTCCACATTTGGCTGCTTAAGAGTATGTCCAGGCTAAGTGCAGCTACTAACACTTTGATTCTCACTTGAATATCTAGTCACTTCCAGATGGTTTGGGAAGTCTGTTAAAAGCTCAGCAGACAACTGCTGCTTTTTAAAAAGCTGCAGTTAGACAGTGACCCAGCTGATATCACCTCTGATATCTCCTGTTGCTTCTTGATGCTCTTCTCTGCCAGCTGCAGTGGTGGCTTTCTCAAACTCTGTAACATCTCCAACTTCTAGCAATCTCTCATGTCACAGATGACAGGATCACACATCCTTTCATCACCACATTTGCTGGCTCACTGCGGTTTCCTGCAAAGGCATAAAAGGCCTGTGACGGTATTTCCAACTGATTTATCTTTTGCTTGAAAGAGAAGAAAAAAATTAACTTTTCATGGATTATATGTTGGGGGGATATAAAATATTTCATGGGCTTAGTGGTGATGACATTACATGACTTTATTCTGCCACTGAAGGTTTGAAGGACAGCCTGGTGTCTTGGATTATGGCTCCAGGAAGCACAGCAAATACATTCTTTTTCTCTTACAGCATTTTTTTTTTTTTTTCAAATCAAATGCCTGAAACTCTCAGATGTCATTTTCCACTTAGTGCAGTCATCACCAGCTTAGAGCTGGTGTCCGGCAGGCAGAAATCCTTGAGCTCAGGGAGTGCATAGTGGCTGCTGGTTGGTCCTGAGTTCCTCCACAGATCGTGTAGAAGTGACTGTTTTCCCCGATCGTGACTACAGTTCTGTTCTGCCACTATGTAATCTCCATATCATTTAAATAACTTCCTATTTCGCTTGGGACTCTGAAATGAATAGGTTTATTCTGAGATTAGCAACAGTGCTGTTTTATGACCAGTTAAAGCCAGCCCCACTGCTAAAAAAGAAAATCTCATGCTTACTAACTTCCTTCTCCCATCTGCCAGCACAGGCATTTATGTGGCCCCGCCGTGAACTAGAGCAGGGAGCCAATGAATGTTCTTGTTTTCCTTCCCAGGTTAGTTTTTACTCTGATATAGTTCACCGTGCAGCCACGTGGCCATTTGTTGTCCCAGGGGAGGAACTGGCACAAGGTGAGGAGTGGGAGGAAGATCTGGATTGCGTCCTTTGGTACAGTACTAGTTCATATCAACTTGATGAACATCAGACAAGGACTTCAAAAAGCTGCAAAAAATCCTCCATATGCTCCCCCTGTAAATGTGAGCCTGTGCACAAAGTGGATTGCTAGGCAGGTTCTTCCCATTGAAACTCCACTTCTAAGCTTCAGCATGGCTTGCTTGCCTTGAATAAATGGCCTGTTTAACAAAAATATCCCACTGCAGACAGATGCCCCCATGATTCTCTTCCATTTTCCTTAAATAGGCTTTTCAGCATGCATAATTATTGCTGCTTTACTACTGACTTAGCTTCTGGTTGTTTGGGGGTGTAGCTGTAATGACAGAGCTCTCCCTCCTTGGACATGGGCTGTGTCTGGCTGGGAGCATCTTGCTGGGAGTCGTTGGTAGGTGAGATGAGCAAGCTGGCCACCGCCTTCCCTCAGATGCAGACTGTCTGTCAGGGCCTCCAGGCAGCACTTTGATATTTCTGTGATCCTGCACCCAGGTAGCTTCTCTCCATCAGAACCAATGTTAGCTCTGTTATAGTTTTGGAAGTGATTTATCGATTTATTTTTCTTCCCTTGTACACTGGAAAAAGCAATGTCTTAGACATTGCCTTCAGGTGAGGAGGAAATTCAGCCTTGCAGCAGCTGTGGCCCGATTTGTCCTTTTAGTTGAGGGAGCAAAGGTATGAATCCAACAGTCATCCAAACAACAGAGTTTTAGAAATAAGCCTGTGGCAGAAGATGGTGTTACTTCTACTCTTCTTTGATACAGCTGAGAAAAGGAGTCTGTTCCAAACCTGCAGCTTCCTACAGACTGCTGGGAACCTTAATAAGGGACTCTGAAGGTAGAAGTATAATAAAATTAGATCGATCAAACCTTTTGCACCTGCCTTTCTTATCTCTGGTTTCTTTCTTTAACAGCTACATACAAATAGTAGCATCCTAAAACATGGGCAATCACTTTACATAAAGCAATTAACCTCTGGATTTCCAACAACGTCTTGTATGAAATCACAGAATCTAGCTGAATGATAACATCTCCCCTAGCTTGTAATAGTTTTTCTTGCATTTCAGACAAGAAATCTCAGTGAACAATCTTTGATGTACAGTAAAACTAATTGTAAAGGCAGAGAGAAGATTAGACTCATGACAAATAAAAGTGAGTCCCAGACATTAGAAAGAAACATTGAGACAATCAGGAAAAGTATAGGTCTCAGTGGCAGGAGAAATTACGTCTTATGGAAAAGTAATGTGCCGTTTAGAGAACAAAAAGAGGAAAAATATGGTGACTAGGGGACCCATTTCTAAATAGCGTAGGAATGAAAGAGAAATACAGAAATAGGAACAGGCAAAAAGCTGGAACATATTGTCATATGCTGAAAATTATTAGTAGCTTGTTTTTCAACGCCGCCTGCAGCCCTCATTGATTTTGCAGGAGCTGTGGGTGCTCAGCATTTTCAAAATTAGGCTGTGGAGCCCAATGCTTATCCAGCTGCAATCAGAAGGAGGCTTTCTGTCTGCTCTGGTGGAGTCCAAACAACAGGGTAAAAGAGAGGACTCATCCCCCAGGCAGCACTGTCTAACTTGGTGTTTGCTTTCTGATGGACTGATAAGGAATGCTCAGTAGAAAGAATAACCTCTGAAGCTGGGCAGATGCACAGCAGGAGACTAGGGCAAGGCACACAAAAACCTCTGAGGTTTCAGGTTTAGTTACCAGCTTTTCTGTCCAAGAAAAACAGAGAGATGAGGAGAAAACCCTTGCCATGTGTCTTTCACAAAGCTAAAATGTTTTAAACCTCAGGAGCTCTTGTGCAGTCAGGGCTTTCTTACCCTTACATTAACAGCCTCTAAACTGACCTCAAACTGAAAAGACACCACTTCACATTCTAGAACTGCCTTTTTAATTATTATTTTTAAGCTTTGTGTGGCTATTCCCATAAAAATCTAGTGATATCTTTCAGCACAGGCTATAAAAGGAGTTAGACCATCATCTGCCCTGGTTAGGTGCACCTGTAAAGTAAAGATTTCCTGTGCTCTCCCTCGATTTGGAGGACGTACTTCTATTTAGGATAGGAAAAGCCAAGTCTGGAAAGGTGCTATGGAGACTTAGTCCCAGTTCTGCTGATGGAGCTGGTAGAATTTACTGCAAATGACAGAGAAGTGTGAAAGTTTGTCAGAGCGTGCAAACCCCCATGCCCATTAAAGGCCCCATCACAGCATATTATACTTTGCCTGAAACCCAGCGGGTTTCCTGAACTCCGCAGCTTCTTATGAAATTAGTGTTTCTGTAAACCCTCTATAGCAATGGTGAGCTCAGTCTCTCAGGGATGGTTTTTTGGATTTTTTTTTGCTCCTGGCTCCATGTATTCAAGCCTCAAAGTCTTGCAATGAATAACTGCAATGAGAGCTGCAAATCCTAATATTCCAGGGAATGAGGGAGCTTGGAAGTACCACGGAGGGTGCTGAGTCTCGTGGGAGGGACACAGCCATGGCTGGTCATGAGTTGCCTGTGGCACTTGTGCAAATGTTTAGCAGAAAAACTCTGGCCTGGGTAAATGGCTACTTTCTCATCAAATAGCTTCAATGGAATATTTGTGGATACTTTGCATTATCGAATCAAGGTCTTTGCATCACCTGAAAGTTAAACTGATTTTGGAAACAATTTCACAGACAGATATGAACTGTAAGAACAAAACTGTGCTCAGACCTAGATAAGCCATCACATTAACCCCTGAAACAAAATGGGCAGGACCACCTGTTTTTAAGATTTAGGATTGAACCATTACTTCCAGTTTTGTCTCCTGCTGAGCTGTCTTTAGAAGCCCATGTTTTTTATCCCTGTGCTCAGGATCAAAGCAAAGCTTGTCATTTAAATTTCTAAGGGCTTATTTTGAAGCTGTATGTAGATCTCTACTACCTTTAAACCCTACGTGGACTCTCTGCAAAAGAGATCTTCATGTTATTACTGGAGTTCAAACTCAAGTGACATAACCATTTCCTTTTTCATCCCTTGATAATATTAAGTGCTGCATCCTTTCTTCTCTGGAAGTTTGTAAAGGTTACCGGCCCTTTCTGCCACCGAATTTCAACTTCTCATTTTGTTTTCAAATGAACTGAGCCAACAGGCAAAATTGAATTGTAATGTACCGGTCTGCTGAGAATATTTCTTCCCCAGCGGTAGAGCTGCAGCATGGTTTAGCTGGTGGGCTATTTTTGTTAGCAAATTGTAGGGTTAGCGTTTCAGTCCCATCAAGTTCCCTACAAGTTACACCCAAATACCAAATTCCTTTTCAGATCAGTAATCTTGTTTACAATGTGAAACAAAAGTGGTGGGAGCATTTTGAACACCTAGGAGAACTGCTTTTTTTGGTAAAGTACCAATTAGGTTCTTTAAAATGCAAATAAGAGATTGAACAAGCTCTGCTATATTAATGTAGTTACAAATGATGGAGAACAATTCAGAGTTCTGCATAAAATGCCTTTCGGCATGCTGTTCGTTGTGGGAACTGTGAGTACGACTGCTAATGCTGACCAGAAGTAGGGAGGGTATCTTTCAGGGGAGGTAGCTCAATTGGATACTGTGGGTTTTGTTTGCTGTCCTAAACTGTTGAATAGCAGCCTCATGTGATGTCAGGTTTCAAAACTCTGTTCATTTCCTTACAACTCAATAGTCAACATTTAGTGTCAGTTTGGCTATAACTTGATCTGTACTCTAGGAAATTAAGAAATTTATATATAAAATACATATATGTGTGTGTGTGTATAAGACATTTATTTCTATACGTTTTTTATATATATATATAAAGTCTGGAAAATAAAGCTGTGTCTGTTCAGCATGAAGGATCAGTCTTTTTTTTTACAGTGAGGTGGATAAAAAGCCATAACACGTTAAAGCCCTAGTGAAGATGAAATACAGGACATTTTTACTGCAGTGTAACTACACACGATCAACCCAAACCACCACCTCTGGGCGAGACTTCGTTTAGCTACACTGCAGTAGAAATCACTGTGCTTTTTTTCCCCCAGGGTTTTATAGCAAGATGGATAGCATATATTAGTTATCTACTATAAAAACCTTTCTGTTTTGGCAGTGAAGACATAACATCTCTGTGAGAGGCTGCAGTACTGGTATGACACAAGTAGGATGGTGCAGCAGAATTTTAGTCGCTAGTGCTAACGCTTTCTGGCAAATGACTCTAATAGCTTGAGGGTGTTTCTGAGTTTAAAACAGATGTTGGATCAGAACTAAGATCCATAAATTGAATTAAACAATATTGTATCTTTATATTCAAGTATTTTCGGTGGAATTCATATCATCTAACTGCAGTGGCCTGAAAGTTATTTGTCTAGGCTCTTTTGATAGTCAGTGGAAAGAAATAGACACCTCCAGGGAGTGATTCATCCTTTTCGAAGAAGCCTGTCCAAGGCAGGTGGCATGATTCAACCTCTGACTGCCTATCTCTTTTCATTAACTTGTGAGAGAGCTTAGATAACTTGCTCGCACCAGATTCCTCACTCTGACAGCCAAAAGCATGAGAGTTGAATCTTTCCCCACTGTGTTTTGAGGATACGATAATATTTGGTTCCTTATGCCAGTAAATCAGTCTGTTGGGATTTGCATTACTGATGCATATACAGGCCAGCGTGGCTGCAAGCCCAGGTGTGGATGCTCCATTTCTCATCCAGCTAACTGACGCTGCGGTATTTGTGCAGGCGCAGGAGACAATGCCAGTTTAGAGAAGTATTCTGTACAAAATTCTGTACAAAAGTATATGTTTTGGGTCAAGCATTGTACTGCTAAATTGTGCTTCATCCCTAAGAAACTACTCCTGTGAAAAAAATGGGTTCCTCTCCCTTATCTTGGGCTTCTCCCTAAACATTGTGATAAATTGCCTCTTGAAGTAAAGTGCGCCGTGATACTACCTGCTGCAGTCTGTTTACTCATTATAGCAAGGAGATAATGCTTTAAAAAACAACTAATGGCTGAAATACAATTAAGAGTAACAGAGCAGGAGCCAGCTTTTTTTAATTAATGTTGTTGAAAGACACCTTTGCTGCAAATAGCCTTTTTTTTGTTGTTAATTGAAGCGCGAAGGTTGCATCCTGAGACAGCCCCACAAATCCACTCTTCCATACTGATCTTTCTGGTTTTCACTGTAATGAAGTCAAACCCCAGAAGAAACTGTAGTCTACTGGAATCAAAACAGGAAAATGTCAGCTCAGACCGGCTCACATGTTAACAAAATCTGTGCTACTGGTCCATGCGGATTGTCCTCCCATACAGACAAACTAAGAATTCACTAGTAGGACCTGGAGAACAAACCCAGGGGAAGAACTGCTGCTTCATTTTGAGGTTTTGGGGCTATGAATGGGTCTGGAAAGCTGGCAAAGGACTTGGAACCGGTCTGGATGGGGCTTTGAGTAACCTGGTCTAGTGGAAGGTATCCCTGCCCGTGGCGGGGTAGTTGGAACTAGATGATTTCTTCCAACTCTAACTATTCTATGATTCTATCAGTTTAGGTAATTAAAGAAAACTTTATTCAAGTTTTCAACGACTTCACTGCAGGTGTCATTTGCTGAAGTGTCCATATGAATGGAGGCTCTGCAGTAGTCTCTGCTCTGATGGAAGATAGCATGGCTTGTTTTAAATATTTTGACTCTTGTAGATAAGCATGGCACACATAATAAGGATCACGGTATAGAGAGGATGTGCTCAAGGCAGACAATGCCAGGGGACTGAAATAATCCAAACTGGCCTTTGAGTCTCAAATCCCTGAAACCCAATCGCAGTGCTCGCTGGTGTACAGATCCAGCAGAGGTAAAAGGGTCTGCTTGGCACTTTGAGAAGGAAAGTCACTTAGGTGTCTAGATTAAGAACCTTGGATATCTATTTTTTTTTCAATTCCTGACACTATATTTCCCTATATATTTTGGCAGTGCCCAGCCCCAGGAGTCCTGTTAGAGTGCAAACACTGGGTAAGGTGCTCCTGCCCTAGTCCAGCTTATCGACGACGTGCAATCACAACTCCCCTTCCAGAGAAATGACCCCCTTTCTACACTTGTGGCCCTATTAGTTCAGAGTTCACTGCTTCAATGAAAAAGCTAACACGATGGAAACCCAGAGGCAAGTCATCATCATTTTAGCTGTATCACATAGCCCATGAGACTTACTTGGACTTTGAGTATATAACAACTCATGAAAAAAGGCAAAATGTCCTAGAAAATTTGCTGTGTTAGTTACAAATCAATATATTTGGGGAGGTATGTGCTAACTATTCCTCCAAGCTATCAGAGCTCTGTGCTGGAATAGTGAGTCATGCATGTTGATTTTTAACAGAGCTCTTTGAGGACTAGTGTAAAATTTGCAGAGCTACAAATCTTTCGAAAATTCAACATCATTTCCACTAGCTGTTTCTATTTCTATTAGCAAGCATAGCAGCTGATGCTGGGCTTGTTTACCTATCTGACAAACTGTTCTTTGACTCCATACTGGCCTTGATAATATCCTGAAGAATTAATTTCCTTGGGTTAATATTATATTTATAATGTGTTTATCACCAACGGAATACTTACATGCTCACAGCTTTATATGCTGTGAGACACTGCGGATTCGCACAATGTAAGATGGTACATAGGAATCACTTTAATTTATGGCGGGTTCAGAATCAGGGATTTTTATTGTCTGTAATTAGCAGATTATCCCAGTGGGAGGGATTATTTTTTTATTGTAAATCCTTTTGTATATTATTATTTAGTTAAAAGTACTGCCCTGGGTACCTGCTGACAGCACAACAATACAGCATAGGACCGCCAAAGAAATGGAATTACTAGATGGGTTCCTACACCCAGCCACCACATTCAGCTCTACAGTTTATTTTTGAGATGATTACATCTCTCAAGTAGTTTGGCTTTGGAGGTGGATATATTTATTTGTTTGAGTGCATGGGGTCTGTAATAAAGAAAAGTCTCAGCTTTTCTCTTTGAATTTCATGGGGGCATACTTTGATCAGAAAATATTACTCCCCGCTGAAATTTCCAAACCCATCTCTTGGTTTCACAGGAACAAGAAAATTTTTCCTTGTTCAGATCCTTCTGCAGGTTGTTTCCTTTTTTAAGTTCTTTTAACATTAATGGCCTTAAATTAGATTATAACTAAAGCAGTAAGTTTTATTTGGGGACTCTCATGTGGAGCATGGAGTAGTTTCATTCATCTGTGTTTATGCTCAGTAATATCTCATTGCTAATTATTTTCCGTGAACCAGTAGTGTAGCAAGATAATAATTGTTTAATTAACCAAATGTGGGAAAGTATTAGATTCTGATTTGTCACAACTTTGTACAGCTGTTTACATCAATTCTGAGTTATTTCTAATGAGTCCAATGGTTTTCTTAAGCCCACACAGCAGGACAGTAAAAGATGGTAGAAAAAAAACCTTGGTTGACCTGATTTACATGTGGTACAGTTCCCTTATTTATGGGAAACTGAAGGTTTTCCATGAGAAGTTTGGTGTGCCCAAGTATAAACAGGATGGATGTTGAGGCTTAGAGGTCCTAGTGTCAGATACAACCTCTTCAGTCCTAAAATAAGTCTTGTCCTACTAGCAGGGAAGATGTGTGAAACAATAGGAGGTGATCCTCCCCCTTTACTCTGCTCTGGTGAGACCCCACCTGGGGTATTGCGTCCAGCTTTGGAGTCCTCAACACAAGAAGGATGTGAACCTGTTGGAGAGGGTCCAGAGGAGGGCCACCAAGATAACCAGAGGGCTGGAGCACCTCTCCTATGAAGACAGGCTGAGAGAGTTGGGGTTGTTCAGCCTGGAGAAGAGAAGACTCTGGAGAAACCTTATAGTCCCTTCTGGTATCTGGAGGGTGCCTACAAGAAAGCTGGAGAGGAACTTCTTACAAGGGCGTGTAGTGATAGGACGAGGGGTGATGGCTTCAAACTGGAAGAGGGTAGATTTAGAATAGATATTAAGAAGAAATTTTTCGCTCTGAGGGTGGTGAGGGAGTGTCCCAGGTTGCCCATGAGAAGCTGTGGCTGCCCCATCCCTGGAAGCGTTCAAGATCAGGCTGGATAGGGCTTTGAGCAACCTGGTCTGGTGGGAGGTGTCTCTGCCCATGGCTTGGTGGTTGGAACTCAATGATCTTCAAGGTCCCTTCCAACCTAAACCATTCTATGATTCTATGAAATGTAGAAATCCTTCTTAGCAGATTGTTCCTCACTCGTGGATATACATGGAGGAATTAGGTATCGGGGATATGTCCCTACATCTTTCTAGTGTGGTCAGCACAGTCCAGCACTTAAGATGGACCTGGCCTGGTTCTGTAGGTTTCCAGATGGTGTTTCTGCTCATGTCTCTTCTACTGCTGATTGACAGGCGTCAGCAGTGTCGTGCCAGGACAATGCTATGTTGGTGCAGTTCAGAGGTGGTGCAGGAGCACTTGAAGCTGTAATTGTGCAAGGCTGGCCCTTTCATCTTCTGTTCTTTTCTTTTTTCATCTCAATAATTGTCTCCCCTTCACCGCAAAACGTACAGGAGAAAAAGCAGCTTTTCAGGAAAAGTGTTTTCTACCCGTAACTCTGTGCTGTGGTGGAATGAGAGGGAGAAAGGCTAAGAAGAGCAGATGAGTTTATGCCAATAAGTTCATAGTCACAGAGGTTGGTTTGTCTGTGGTTTTTCTCCCCCCCCCCACACACTTCATTGTAGCATAAGCTTCCAAGTAACCTGATGTTACCAAAAAGCAATGGGACTAAGGGCACCGAGGGCACTCCCCCCCCTTCATCTGTGACTGATGAGCCACTGTCTGTGGCTAGATGGTTTCATACCGAGCAGGAGATGAAGTATTGATCAAGTCACTAAGTGGAAGGTGCTGGCTGGTCATCTGATTATGGATACGGGCCCTTCCTGGTGGTCTCTGATGGGGGGCTCCACATCTCCCACGGACTCAAGCGTCCTCCACAATCCTACCTTGAGATAAGCCTCTTTTGGAGTACAGGCTTTATCCAGCATCCTTTCTTTTCTCCTGCACTCAGTGCTTTTTATAGCATCCACTACTTTTTTAATGTATACATATGCTTATATATATATTTAACTGGAAGTGAATCAAGTGATTTTTCTTCCAGTAAATGCAAATAAAATCTAGGGAATGGAAACCACAGGGGTGGCTAAACATGCTATTCATGCTGGGTGGATCTGTGCTCCCACGAGGGGAGCGGAGTGTCCTAATTTCAGAATAGTACAGAGTTTTCATTAGATCAGTAGATGTTTAATTGCACGGTTTTGGGTGGGAAAGTGGAGAACATAGACATGCATCTGCAATGTATCTATAATTGTATAGTCATTTCTGTGTTTTTTGTTGGGCTTGTGGTGGTGGTTTGGGTTGGTTTTTTTTTTGACACATTGTGGATGATTTCCCTAGGGTTGGTAGGACCTATGAAAAAGTAGTTGAAGTCAGTAAAGACAAACCAGTGTGTGGGTGCTTTCCTGCTCTTAGGCTGAGCTTTTTGTGTCACTTTCTGTCTGAAATATCAGGCTAGATGTTAAATTTTATTCTCCCTGCACTTTTGGGTTTGTAGCAGAGGAGGAACAGTGCTACAGTGATTGTGTGAAGAAGTGTTTAATGCAGTCTTTCACTGAGGAAGACGTAAGACAGTGCTTACTCCCCTGTGATTCTGCCTAGCAGCATTTAACCTTCCCTGCTGGATACACTCATTCTGCTATGGCAGCTCTTTTCAATGAAGCTGAAGCACAAAGGGATGAAATCCAATTGTGGGAGGTGGATACTCTCTCAGTTAAATGGGCCAGCTCAGGAAGTGATTCTAGCAAGGTACACCATGGCAACACTAGTTCAAAAACAATTATATTTAGCAGATTATCTAAATGTATAAAGCCGTTAATGCAAATAATAGATTGGATCTACACGTGCAGCTTTATGTTTGTCTGGACAGGTACTTTGTGGTGAAAACTTGGGCGTGGTCAGTATTTGTGCAAGATGTCAAGAGAGTCATGGCGCTGTGGGCATGGTACCGGCACTGCCCCAACATAGACCCACTGAAACCCTGTCCTGTCCTCAGCTGTTGCTTGCTCAGCTCTCCTTTCAAATCAGGAGAGAAGGTGTGCATATTGTCTAGTCTTGTGTCTCTGTTTTCCATGTATAAGTCCAAATTCATTCTTGCTCAGTAGTTACAGCAAGTGTGAATCTGCCTTATGAGTCAAGGCTTGTTTCTGACCAGGCATGAATCTGGCCTTTCATCAGAAGAATTTCACTGCCCAGAGATAATACTGCCATTCTCTCTTTATGCTTTCAATGTTTACTAAAAGGACTCTACAGTCTCTGTGGAGGTTCTCACCTTTATCATATTTGGAGAAACATGATCTCAGTAACATATTCTGATTAAAAGAATGGACATTGTGGGTTTTTTAGTTATTCTAGTCGAAGGAAACAGTTTAAAATATACTTCCCTCAGAACAAGACTGTCAGTCTTTTTAGTATATCACTCCTTGCTTGGGGCTGAATCTGAATCTTACCTTTAAATTACTATTTTATTTGGAGTTGTAAATGACCTTGCACTGACTTAGAAAATTCATGCCATGTTAAACACCGGTATTCCTGATGATCACAATTCCCAAACCACCTGTGGAATAACATATTAGGAGATTTGACCATCAGTGCTAATTGTGCCTTTGGAGAAGTATGGAAACATGAAAACAGTGGGCCCTTCAGCTATGTTAAAACTTGTTGCACTTACGGGAATTGTTGAATAGATTGTAACCTCTGCGCTACAAACCAGACTATAAACACTTTGAAAAATAGTATGGCACACTGATTGTCTGAATCCCTTCAGCAAGACAAAAGTGGAAAATAAAAGTTGCTTCTCAAGGGATGTGTAAGATTCGTTTTTTTCTGACTCTGAGGATAATTAATCACTGGAATAAGATCACCAAAGGTGATGGTAGAGTGTGTTCCTCTGACTTCTTTAAAGTGCAGGCTGATGCCTTTTTAAGAGATGTGGTCTTGTTCAGCTCAGCCTCAAACTGCTGGCGTTAACAGCATTTTCATCTGAGAAAGGACAGAAAGGACAGATTCATTTTCAAACAAACAGATATTGCTGTGGGACATGAGATGTCTGATGTCCTGTACAAGAGGTCTTGATTCTGGTCACAGTTTTCTGCAGCTGTAAAATCTGCGAATCTGGCAGAGAGAGCTGAAAAAAGCTCTATGTTGAGAGATCACCGATATATTTGCCTTTCTCCCAGAAGAAGAGCCACCAGAGCATCTCTCTCTTAGACTCTGAGCTTTCAGGCCTGGTGGGAGGGACATTTAAATCAATAAATGTCTATATGTATAGGGTTGTTTGCATTATTGTGGCCCTGGCATGGGTGGAAGATGGGAAGAAGGAAAAAATGGAAAACATGTCCTTTGATTAGAAGGCAAACTGTGCTCTAATGGAGATGATTAGAGACAAATTGAAGACTTTGTTTGTCCATAAGGCAATAGAGTGGTTTTTCTTGTCTGGTGGCCTGGAAGGCTGCCAAGATGTTTCTCAGTAACTAATCCTGAGTCAGTTATGGGCACAGAAAACAATGCCACATATCTAACACTTTTCAGGGAAAGAGGGCATATGCTCAGGCTGGTGATTACTGCAGAGAGTAAGCTCTCACTTTCCCACCAGGAGCGCTGGGTCCATATTGCCCCTCCTGACTTCTCTGTTTCCCAGAGAGGCAGTGGTGGAACAATTCAAGAGGAACTGGCCTTGGGACCAATCATTATAAAGATAGTGATTTCTGCTGTGAAGCTAATGATGTGATGGCTAGTGGATAGCTAGTGTAGAAAAGATCCAAGATGGATCTAGTCTGAATTTGGAAGGACTCAGTCCTGCATTGTCTTCCTTCTTATATGAAAATTCCCTCTTTCTGTAACACCGTGTGTCATATAAAGACATGTCCTGCCAAAAGAAGTGCCCTGTGTATGCCTTTTTAGGATGGAGTCACTGTCATCTGGAAGGTGTTCTGCCTATGTCTCCTCTTGTCTGCCAGGACAGATTCCACTAGCAGCTTAAGGCAACATCCTGGTGTAGCTTAACCTACCAGTAGTAGGTACCACTGGTACATAAGGACTTAACATGTACTTGTCTCCTTTGTGCTCCATTGTGATCAGCGCTGGAGTAACTCAACCACATGCCTGCTGGTTCTGGATAGCTCAGAGTGAGCTCTGGGATTGAGGCAACCACTTTAAATAAGGCATCCTTCTCTGTGGATGACTGTGCTGAGGAGCAGTGGTGGAGAGCCTGACTCTACAAGGGCACACACAGTGGAGCAAGGAGAAGTGCAACCCAGAGGGATGTGCTGTGTTAACACAGGCCCTTGGAAGCTGCACCACTGCCAGTACAAGGCCTGGGCACCGGCACTGTCCCACCATTACCCATGGGACATTCGGTGGGATGGGTTCATTCTGTGCTAATGAGCTCTTTCTGAACAATGACCAGATATGGTTCAGGGAATAGCACAGTCCCAGTCCAGGAACCTTTCCCTAATAGGCAACAGGAACGTAGCATCCTGGTTTTGGGTGGATGGGAGCGGGCAGAGTAGTTTGGCTCTGCCACCTTGCTCTGCCGGCCAAAGAACGAGTTTGATTTGTATAAAATATAGAAGTGTTGAGCACTGTAAAGCAGATGGGATGTTTGAGTGTGGAAGCATTGGGCCATACTACGCTCTTTTGGGGTGTGGGTTCCCTCAGCTAGTCCTGAATGCTATCATCATCGTCTTTCCTTTAGTGGCACAGCTATCAGGTTTGTAAGTAGTCCTTATGCACATCACATCCTTCACGGTGTCTTCTTCTATGTGGATTTGGGGGTTTGTACAGTGAACTGTGAAGTCTAATCTGACATGTTGCTGGGATGAGGAGCCCAGCGAAATACAGAAGCTCTGGAATCTCATGGACAAAGCCAAGAATGTGATGTGTTATATATAAGGGTTTCTCACTGTTTACCAAGCCAAGGCTGCCTTTGACCTCTCCACATGGGGAACTTGAGGCATGCTGCCTTTCGTGCCTCCTTTCTTTGCTCCCCAATAATCCTATGGAAGCCTTATCTAGATGAATCTCTGTTCACCTGAATGTCTTCGCATCCCCAGATTGAGTTTTGGGGGCTAGCAGCCGTAACAGGACACATTGCTGTTTCATAGCAGGCCTTGGCTGTTAGGGACAGGGCTTAGTTTGTGGTGTCTGTCCTATGTTGCGCTTTTAGCTTTGTTTCTCTGCTGTCAGCAACAGCAGCAGATGGGTGTTCACAAAACAAAACACCCAGCTACATTCTGCACTCATTTACATTGATCTAAATCCAGATTAATTTCACTTTAATGAATGAGTAACTAAGCAAGAGAGTTGGCCTATCACCACACTTAGCACTAATTAGTAATTTTCTTACCAGTGCCTGCAGAAAAGCTGATCTGTTTTGTATTCTGAGCTGAAAAACACCCTCTGGTTTGCAGTAATTTTCATCACCAGCATCTATGTCATTCCTCTGGGCTTCCACAGCTGCTTAGAAAATCCTGTTGCAGGACAAAATCATTTAGCCAAGCTGCTGTCGCTCAGCAAGTGTGGGGCGCGGAAAGCTAGACATGCTCTCTGCCATGGGGACTCCCCTGGAATTCATGCTCCTAGCTGCTTTTTGTGATAGCTGCTTTCCATGCAAATAGACCAGCTTTTGTGACATACCAACGTGGACCTGTGTGAGTGGCAGCTGTGCTCTGCGGTAAGGGTAGCTTTGCCTTTGTTGGAGGGGTTGGTACTTGCTCTTGGTTATTCAGAGCCTCAATTAAAGGAGGCGAGCGGTGGTTATTAGTTGTGCTCACTGGGGCAGAGCACAATGAGGTCGGCTCGGTGTGCGAGGGAACCCCCTGGATGGTTCAGACAGCTCAGGCCTCCCAAAGACCCAGGGGGAAACAGGGAGGGGAAGAGGACAAAGCTCCCGGTGCCGGTGCCAGGCAGGGACACTTGGACTAAACATGTCAGTCCTGCTCTCCGGAGGGGATGTGGGGCGATGCGTGGGAATGGTGCTGGTGCCAACAAATCCTGGCAGTGGGGCCTTTGTTCACCGGCCGTATTTGCTGAGCTGATGGATCCCGTTTCCACTGCCCTGAAGTAGAAGGTGGCAAGGGGCCAATTGGTCCACACTGGGACTTGTGGGGTGTGTTTCGGAGTTATTAAAAGGTTTCTTTTAAGAAATGGATTAACTTCCTTAGCTCTATTTTTCGTCCTCTGCATTCCCCTCTCGTGTATTCTCCATAATTTTTATAATGAACTTATATCTTTTGCCGCTTCAAGCTTTTGGCCACTCTAGCTAATGGTAATTATACAGAATATTTATAATCTTATCAGAAAGCGCTAATGAAAAGCTTTAATGTGTCTAGCCATAATCCTGTAGCAGACTTCACCACTGTTCCTTCCTTCACACACAAAGTCCCAGCCCAGTATGTGCCTTGATACACTTAAGCGCAAACTCATTCTCCTGCGGTCCCTGTCCAGAAAAAAATTCTTTTTCAGGTCAGCACATAAAATAGCCTTTCCCCAAGGCTGTACCTCTGCAAGCTGGGTCAGGTAAACATGCACAAACCTTCACCACATTCAGTTAAGGCTCAAGTCTCTTTAAGAGGGGAGGAATCCAGACTGCAAAAGGTAGCTGGTAACTTCCTTAGGCATTGCAGTCCCTGTGATAACATCAGCTCCTCTTCCAGTTCTCCCTCTACATTGGCAATGTATAACTGCAAGCCAAACCTCACTGAATAGGCAACTTCCCTACTAAGTAAAGCTGCGATACTACTTTCCCATAGCCCATGCAGGACAGGTGGTGTGATCCAGGCCAAATAACAGCTCTGCATTGATCAGCAGCTGCATAGCTGCCTTGCTACTCTGCAACACGCACCCACACACCTTCCCCATTCCTCCTGGATCTTATGGGCAACTGGGAACGACCCTCAGGGAGCTTTCTGCAGCGATGCTTTTCTGTAGCGCTCCTGGATAAAAACCAAAGCTGATTGCCCCGTTCTTTGCCAGGTGTTTGTGAGCCCTTCTAGCTGTGCCCTCTTTGTGTGTAGAGACACGTGAACATCCCAGCCAAGCTCTGTCCCTGCTTCTTCTCCCTGCTTTTATTTTGCTTTGTGCCCAAAATGCTCTGCATAAAGTGTGGGAAATAACCTCTAAAGAGCTTCAAGAACTACTTTTCTAGGTGTAGACTGTATTAGTGATAATCTGCCTCTGTGCTAATGCAGAAAGGGCGGGTGATATCTGATATAATAGACATGATATGAAAAAAAGAAATTAAATTAAAGCAGTAGAGTCTGCCCAGTTCTCAGTGCCTGTGTGGGTCTTCGGTGCAAGGAGAGCATCTTTGTTTTAGCACTGTACAAAGGCATAGACCAGTGGGGTTCTGAGGCTGCATGACTGTGTCCACCCAGCACCATGCTGGAGCCAACGGAGGTGAGCTGGCCAAGGGAAAGACATGGTGGGTTATGCTAAAGAGGATCACGGTGGATCCCCGTGCCGGGTGATGCAGACCGAGGATGGGGACCTGACCGTGAAATCCCACTTCATAGCTGCATAGTCCCACCCTTGCAGCAGTTCCCAGTATATGCTCTGCAGAAGCATCACTTAAAAAAAAAAGAAGTCCAGAAGGAAGAAAAGGAATTGTTACGAAGCCTAAATTTGAAATGCAGGTCCCAGCGGTCCTTGAAAAAAATTAGGGGTGTGCAAATGGAAAAAAAAAACCACAAAACCAAACAAAAATCAAAACAGTAAAAACAAACCTGTGGGAATTAGTGCTTTAAAATGTGCAGTGACTCTGCAAGGACACCTTCTGGATATCAGTTTCACTACAGACCACTTCTTCTGAGCTGCTACTGAGGCATTTGATAACAGCAAATATGTCTGTTCCTGTGTCCACACGAGCTTTTCAGAAACCGCTTTCCTTCTCAGACTGGAGAGGAGCATGCAGGATAAGCAATTGCTGAAAGTTGTCCTTCAGGACTCATCAGAGGCTCTCGAGCTGAAATACTGTGCTTCTGTCTGCAATTTTTATTTTATTTCTGATTTAAACATCAAGTTCAAATCTCTCTTTCCTAACTGGCAGCAGATAAAATTATTCACCTGCTGCACCATATACCCCTACGTGCAGGGACCTGTAGACATTACATTGTGTAGGAAAAGAAACTGCTCAGAATTGGTTTGGGACCTCTTAATTAAATGCGTGCCATAGAGAAAATGCTAATTTGTCAAGATTGAAACTTCCTGGGAAAGCCAATTTATCTAAGCTGTTGGTGATGGAGAGGTATTGGGAAAAAACTTTGAAGTTATTAAAATGTCTTATTTTGGTCTTTTTTTTTGCAAATTGAAGAAGTTCCATTTTCAGTTCAAAATGTCAAGAATGTGATATATTTTTAAAAAACAATGCAAACCATGTTCTCTTTCAGACAGTCGGCATGCTCGGCTCCCTGGAGAGGAACTGTGGGGATAGGTACAGTCACTCCCAGCTTGCAGGTCCTCAGTAGGCACCTATTCTCTCATGCCGTGGTGTACCTCTCGTGGCTGTGGAGCTGAAACTTTTACGGCATTAACTCATCCTGGCACGCCTGTGTGGAGGCTTGGGTTGTATTGCTGGCAGGCTAGCAGAAGAATAGCACAATCTGATGGCAAATACATGAATAAGAAAGCACAGGTGTATTGCACAGTGTGGCAGTCCTGTATTATGGCACAGGGCTTGATAAATGAGAGCTTTTCTGGCACAGATAGGCTCTTAGTGGGGAATGAAGACCTCAGTATCCACAAGTGGCAGGGCTGTAGCTGCTGATTGATACTCGCGTGCTTTCTGTCTCTTGAATCATTTCCTTTTTGTACTCTGAGTTGATTCTTTCCCTCTCCCCTTTTTGCAGAGTTGGCTTGTCTGAAGCACCATTTCAGAGATCTTTTTTCTCCTTAAAAATGAGTGATTGACATTTTTAAGCGGGGCAACTCTGTAGGGAGGGAAAGGAAGAGGAAGAATGCATTTGAACTATGTGCACCTGGCATGAGGAACAGAGCTCAGGTTGTGCCTGCTTTGATTTATAGCCCCCAAACGCTTGCTTTCCAGGCTCTGGTCCTAACATCTTTTGTGTAGCACAGAGAGGAGGGGGCAGATCCCCTCAAAAGCACTTCCCACCTGGTCACTTTTCTTTTGGCTGCTTTTAGGCTTCAGAGGAGAGACTGCTGCAATTGCCCACGGGAGTGAAGTGCCAAGATCTCATGCAAACCTCCTTAGAAAGTATGGGCCTGGTGGCATGTATGGGAACTGGCAGGTGGATAAGGCTGTTTGGATAAAATTAATATTGGACTGAAGTTATCTTTCAAAACACAAGTCAGAAGCGAACCCAATGCTTTCAGTCTGGCTTGTTTTAAAGTGTGTTTGAGAGCTGTAAAACCCAGATAGTCCCTTAAAGGTCTTTAAATCTGTAAAGATGCCAAATGTCAATGCCAATGACCCTTTTAAACTCTTAGCGTGTAAGGAAGCAGGCACTAGGCTTGATTCTGCCATCATTCAGTCACTTTGAATAATGTCTTTTTCAAGCTGGAGTCTGTAGCGCACTGGAAAGCAGAACCAGAGAGTTTACTGAGCTCTGAAAGCCAACAGCTTGTGGTGGTATCCGGTCTGGGACAAGCCCTTGTTCTTACATGATCAGTCACTTCATCCCTACACTATTTCCATTGGTGTCCCCAAGGTTTATCCCCGTGAAGATTATCAGAGGGATTGTTTGCTCTTAAAGGATCTCTTCTGAGGAGCTCTACCACCAAAGAAGTGTCACACTGGTTTCTGTAGTTGGGGATGGGGCCTCGCACAAGCCCATGGCTACCTTCTGCCTCTGTGTGGCCAGTCCAGTGTCTTGACAAAGAAAGGTCAAATTCAGGTAGTGGAAGGAATGTGGACTGCGACCAAGCAAACTGCTGAATTTGCTGAGGTGCATCCAGGCCCTTTTGCCACGATGTTAATTTATCCCGGCTTCTTCTAAGAGGATACTAAAGTCACTTATTTATCTTAAAAACACCTCTATTTTGCAAAGGTTATGTTACAATTCTCTACAAAACAAAACCAAACTCTTAACCAGAGTCAAGTCTTGTATTTATACAGAAATTTCCTTTCTTTGCTCTTGTGATATAATTATACTGCTGCTGGTTAGAGTCCCAAAGCCACTGTTACAGTAGCCCCCAAAAATACCCACGTGTAAGAGGATACTGTTCAATTTGCAGTTGTATAATTACATCAGAAGAGTAATGCCAGTCAGAGTCCCTCTTAAACATGTCCTTGAGCTATATTTCTCTCTTGAAAGTTATTTGAGAACAACTAGTGTGTATTTATTGATCAGCTGAAAAGGCATCAGCTTTGAACCAAGTTGCTTCTAATTAATTCACTTTTGGAACTACTGTGAAGCAACAAAAATGCCATGCCTGGATTTCTTTTTATTATTCTGGGCAAGTCATTGTTTTTATAGCAATTTAACAAATAAAATAGCGTTTTCAGTCTTCTTAGGATTTACTTTTTCTAAAATCAATTATAAACCCTAAGTTGGTATCTCACCATTTTGACAGTGCTCAGACTAGGAGACTCTACGCTCTTGTCTCTGTGTTGTGGCACATGGGAGGATAATGGACAGACTCGCTTGTACCTCCAGCCAGCAGTGGGAACTGATGGCTTCGGCAGATCTGTAGCTGTACCGCTCCGTTGGGCTCATTTGGGGAGTGTGCCTTTCATGAATGCTGAGTGCAAGTGAGATTGATGGGGTTTTATAGCAGAAATATTGTAATGTTCCTATTCAGTGAGAGCCAACGTACCAAAGCTTTGCACTGAGTTTATTTTCAATCTCAGTTGTTTCAATTACAGGACTAACACAGAATTGCTACTTTAAAAACCAAATGAAACACCTTCACTCTTGTGTCAGTAGTGTTTTACAACATCTGAGTCCATGCTAAAACCAGCCATTGCTATAGGAGTTTTAGCATTTTTTTTTTGCTACTGTTGCTGCCATCTCCCTGTTTTGAAATTTGCTGCTGGCAAAATTTTGCTTCCATATTACTTGTTTAATAGCACAGAAAAAAAGATAAGAGAGATCCACTTCTGTTAGTGGAGATGCTTCTCCTCCTATTTCTACAATCAACACTGCCACATGCAATATTGATCCTTGTAAGTTTTTAAAGGACTATAAAGCACAGATGTTTCAGCTCTGCACTCACAGACCGTGGAATTCTCATTTGTTCATTACATTGATGGATATCAGAATTGATCCATATCCAATAGTGCAAAATCCAGGAAGAGAAAAGCCTTGTTTTATAAAACTTCATGAGTGAGAAGTGGAGGGAGAACAACAGAATTTTTGGAAGCTTGGTAGTTCTGCAGCCCTGAGATGGTCAGCAGATCAGACAGTCTTCCTGCAGTGCTTTGTGTTGCCACCCACTGACTATTCGCCCTCATCTACATCCCTAGAGAGGCACTCTGTGATCTCTTCTCTCTGCACTTTTGGGATCCTCACTTTGGTAGGTGGTGTAGCTTTGTCTCCCCACAGCCAGGTGAGTAATACCTTCAATCCTTGTTCTTCGTCTGGGACACAGGGGCAAGCAGGAAACTTTCTCAGCCTTGCAGGACCCTGCTCTCTCCAGCCTATGAAGTGCAGGTAGCGAGCACAGCTAAAATTGTCCCAAGGAACCCAGTAGCTGGGTCAGGAGTGACATGGTCCATCTGTGCTCACAGAGCAGCCACTGGGGAAGGGCTTGTCACTGTGGCTGTTGCCTCCTGGAGGATGTGCTCCAACTCAACTCCATACAGTCATCCTGTTGAATATTTTATAGGTCATCAGCATCAAGACATTTTCATGGCAATTTTTCTGCTAGGGCAATGGTTGGCCACTCAAGAGAAACCCTGCGGTTCGCTGGGATCAAGCACACTTTGCATGGTGAAGCTTCACCTCTTTCCCAAGATGGGAGAACCAGAGAGAAAGGGGTGGACTCGTGCCCCAGAGTAACAATCAGCTCACAGCCTGGGTGGAAAGCGCTGCAGCTGCTAATTGCTTTCCTCAAAACCTTGTGCTGTTTGCCGACAAGCTCCTTGGCACACAGTCTGTGTATTTGTTTAGGGGCAGACACAAGCAAATTAGCTTGGAAGTGCCGAGGCCTGATACTATATTCATAGTTCCCATAGTGCCTTTTATTCCCTGTGGGAGCATGTGCAAATTAATTCTGTATGCTGCTCACTTAAATGGTGCTAATTACATCAGTCCTGTTGACAATATACGTCTGCTGTCAGCCGTCCAACGAGTTTCTTGCATTTGAGTGGGTTGGTCAGTGAACCCAGCAGTGTAGGTATCTTTTGGAAAGATGAGTCCTCACCAAGATTCAGCAGCTTCTCTAGGAAATTTTTAAGGACATCTGAAGGTGGGCTGAAGGTTAGAGTATGGGATCAACCTGGAGATAGAGCTGTTGGGCTGTTCAGTGTTCCCTGTGTTGGTGGGGTTGTGTGGTTGTCACTTTATGTGTGCTGTAGTAGGATGGTCCCTTTTGGAGTCAAGTTCCAGAGCATGGAACAGACAGAAATGACAAATAAAAAAGCAAGTGGACTGTGACAAAAGGAGAAAAGAAAGAAGCTTGGATCCAGGGTGAGAAGGTGGCATAAACGCATAGCACAGCCTGCCACATTGTGGGGAAAAAAATATTTTTTCAGTTTCATATGAACAGTTGTGGTGTAAGTGAGGCAGTACAGGAAGCAAAGTGTAGGAAAAGAATTTAACAATCTTTTTCTTTTTCCACCTTCAAAAGGACTTCAAGTGTTTTGCAAATGCCAGAACTCCCTGCATTTCCCCTGTCCCTACTTAAATAGAACACAACATTTCTTGGCTGTGAGCTCAGCCCCTTTCCCACTTTCTTGTTTGAACTGAATGCATTTAAAATTGGTGACCTGTGACCATAAAATGAATTTAGCATTTTTGCCCAAGAGGGTCCTTTTGATCTTTATTACATAGCTTTTAGCAAAGGATGATATTTATGGGCTGTATCTAAACTAGTAACCGTAACTGTGGCCAGAAGCATTCCTGGGCAATGTAAAGCACTCATCTGCACCGGTGTCTGGCCCATTTTGGCCTAGGCGAGCTAACACTCTGTCGGAACATTTCTAGGGCCCAGATGGGTACTTACAACGTGCCAGGGAGTGTTCATGGTCAGCAGCCGCCTTGTTTTGGAGGCTAAGACCATTTGCTAGCATAGACGCGGGCTTGAACGTGCCTTGGCCTCAGAGCTCAGGAATGCACCCAACCATGCTTGTTTTAATTGGATGGATGTAACTGTGGTGCCTTTGATAGATGTCTAACTTGGGAACCATGTGTCCTCAGGTTCCCCCGTAACCAATAGGAAGAGAGTAGCTTTCTCAGGGGTAAATCAGGGCACCTAAATTGGGTTTCTGCTCTGAATTGTCCTCTGAAGGAGCCTTGCTTCTCCATTCCTGTAGAAGGAGCCAAAGAAGAGCATCCTTTTGCCTGGAACCTTAAGTGTATGTTGCATGGATGCTCTCTGGGGTCTAATATCTAGTAGCAGTTTTGCTTGCTCTTTGTGTGGAATATAACATCTGCTGAACATTGTTAGGCACTGAACGTGTGGTTACTCAAAAACCCACATTTTCTGGCTGCTGTGCTGGTAAAGGTGGAGGGAACCCTGCAAACGCAGATATCTATACTCCCACTGCATCACCTGGGACCTACTCAGCAGCCAGGGGAGTCTGGAGAGCAATTCAGCTGGATGTTGGTGCATTTTTAGACCAGTGTTGTGGTGGTAAAATGTGACAGCCTTGGGATATTATGAGGAGTAGGGTGGGCCATCACTATGTTTGCTCGGTCTGTAAGCTGTGTTGTGGGGAAGGGTTTGTTATTCTCTTTCCGTTTCATCGTGAGCATTTATAAGGCACATCACTGTTGTGACAGAGTGCCTTGGTGTGCAAATATGGAAACCTCATGCAGAATCAATGTAGGTATTATTTGAAGGGAAAAAGGCAGAATCCACGTTGGCTGCAGCGGCCATGAATGGGTGATTTTCCTGGCACTGATGGACTTTAAACTTTACAGTGTGAAGATACAGTGTGATTTCAGGAAGGAAATGAAAATTGCATAAGGCATTAAACTGCAAGATGGAATCACATAATTGCTGTGATGCTCTGTTTTACCTACACCTTGCTACAAATTATAATGTTAGTATAGAAGCAATTGCAGTATCATTACACTGTCAGTGCCACCACTGCTGTTGAAAAATATGCCAGTTTTTTTCCTTATGAATTTGTTTCCAAGGGTGGGTGGCACTTTAAGGATCGGTTCATTTGCTGGGAAAGAATATCTGACAATGAACATTTGCAAAAGAGTATTTAGTGAATATGGGCAGAGTGTGGAGGTATTCTTTTAAAAGAATAAGTATTTTTAAAAGAGTGAGGGAAAAATCCCCTTAAATGTTGAGGCTTCATAATGGTCCATGTACAATGTCTTGTAAAAGAAAAAAAAAAAAAAAGAAGAAATAAAGGTATCTCTATATATAGGAGTTACTTTCGTCATCAACTGGCTGCAGGGAGTTCAGTGTGCTGGAGG
This sequence comes from Pluvialis apricaria, assembly GCA_017639485.1. Taxonomy (NCBI): domain Eukaryota; kingdom Metazoa; phylum Chordata; class Aves; order Charadriiformes; family Charadriidae; genus Pluvialis; species Pluvialis apricaria. The sequence goes on along the minus strand of CM030008.1, from coordinate 164,751,655 downwards.
AACTGCTGCACAGCGAACCGTCTAAGTAATTGAAGAGCAGAGCTAATGGGGTCTGGGAAAGTTCCTCTGAGAAACTACTTTCCTGAAATCTTCTTAACGTAACAAAATATTTTCTCACCAGGCCCTTCCCCTTTAAGTGTAGGGTTCAATGGGAAATTTTGTTTCAATGTAGAAAAAATTTGCTATATTAACTACAGAAAAAATGAAGCTTGCTCTATGGAGGTTCCTGTCCCCCCTCTCCTCCCCCCATCCTCCAAATCTCTCTTTCTTGCAAGGTTATTGTTGTTTACCTCTGAAAAACACAGAAGATTCAGAGTTCGTCTTTAGACAGTGGCTAATGAGTAGTTACGAGTGCAAATATTTTGTAGTTTGGTCTAAAGTTTTGGGAGACAGGTTTTAATGAGGCCTGCATTTGCCAGACTGTTCCTTATCTGTGGACAGAATTTATGGTGGCCTAAAGAACGCTGCCAGGGGATGAGACAACTCAAATGTTTATGCTGGGAATATCACAATTTTAAAAGAAAGTACAGACTTTCTGTTGTAGGAATTGGATAATGATGAAGATGCAGAGAGTAGCTGAGTCTCTGGCAATGCACTGGGTGCTGCTGAGATTCTGGAAACCTAAAATTCTCAGTTTGGAAAAAAAAAAGAAACATGGTAATAAACAATGTTTGCTTTAACCTTCTTGTGTTTCTATTCTCACCTCTCTACTTTATTCTTGTGTAACTTGACAGCTACACGTGTTCAGCATTCATTATACACAAGTCCCTGGAGGAGCCCTTGGCAGCTGAGGGCTTACTTATTCTTGAAAGAATAAAAATGAAAATGAAGAAACTGTTTTAGCAGAGTCCTAGGGACAAAAGGATGGAGTGCTGGCAACTGGGGTTTGTGTTTAGCGCTTTACAGGGAAGGTTTCTCAATAGAAAGCCCTAAGGGGCAGCAGGATCACACCAGTCCTGGCCAGGGATCGCTGTAACAGACACGATGCCGTGACTTTAACCAAACTTTCCAAGTGAGGGAGTTGCCTTCAAAAGGGTGTTTAAGGAAACACCTACTCAGATTGGAGAAGGCAGTTCTTCCAGTAATGATGCTCTTCCTATGGTACAAACAGAAATGGAGATTCATAAATTTGTGGGGGGAGGGGGGAGCATCACGGTCCATCAGTGTGAGCTCCTGCAGCACTGTGTGCCGTTCCCCCACATGTTACCTACCCCTTGGGTCTGGCTGCGAGGCAGATGTATGCTCAGGCTGGATCTGGGGTTCTCAGAGGAGGGAGAGCTTCATGTCTTCCTTTTATAAGCTAGTCCAGAGGTGGAAAAAGGAAATGTCAGAAAGGAAAAAGTGCCTTATTGTTTCAATCTGTCTCACTTCAGTTTCAAGGGAGAGCTTGGCAGATTTAATAGCCCACTACAGTGAAAAACCATTTCTCCATTTGTATGTTTATACACCCTAAATGAATCTTGCTGTGTCAAACTGATCGTTTTCCTTTTGCCTTTCCTTTTCCTCTTTTCCTTTTCCTCTCTCTCTTTCTCTTCTCTTCTCTTCTCTTCTCTTCTCTTCTCTTCTCTTCTCTTCTCTTCTCTTCTCTTCCCTTCTCTTCTTTCCTTCCTTCCTCCCTTCTTTCTTCCTTCCTTCCTTTCTTTCTTTCTTTCTTTCTTTCTTTCTTTCTTTCTTTCTTTCTTTCTTTCTTTCTTTCTTTCTTTCTTTCTTTCTTTCTTTCTTTCTTTCTTTCTTTCTTTCTTTCTTTCTTTCTTTCTTTCTCTCTTTCTCTCTTTCTCTCTTTCTCTCTTTCTCTCTTTCTCTCTTTCTTTCTCTCTCTCTTTCTCTCTTTCTCTCTTTCTCTCTTTCTCTCTTTCTCTCTTTCTCTCTTTCTCTCTTTCTTTCTCTCTTTCTTTCTTTCTCTCTTTCTTTCTTTCTCTCTTTCTTTCTTCTTTCTTTCTTTCTCTCTTTCTTTGTTTATTTATTTATTTCTTTCTTTCTTTCTTTATTTCTTTCTTTCTTTCTTTCTTTCTTTCTTTCTTTCTTTCTTTCTTTCTTTTTCTCTCTTTCTCTTATTCTCTCTCTCTTGTTTTCTCCCTGCTCTTTTCTCTTTCTTTTTTGCTTTTCCCTTTTTCCTACCCAGTTTTCTTTATTTTCTTTTGAAATGGCTTGGAGGCAGGGAGACTTGAACTATCAGATCATTCACATTGTTCTTTTCCAAACTCACAGCCCTATTATTACAGTTTCACATCAATATGTTATTAATGCTAATTTAATGCTAGTGAAAGTTCCTGAGCTGACATGCTCTGCTGACATGTCTCTTACAGTGCATATACTTTGTAAGACGTACTGTCTCTTTTAATTTTAAAATATTTGACAGCTTCAGGATTTTTTTCTAAGGAATAGTCTGAAGGATGATATGTAAAAGTGAGGCTTAAATCACTCATTATCATCAAACAGATCCTGGTATGATTTGCTTAAAGAAAAGGGTGTTACTGCAGTTAGATCACTTTCAGAAAACTGCATTGTACTTCCTTGAACCAAGAAGCTCAGACATACTAAGTCAGCCTATTCAGTGATGAGCAAGATTCAGAGCAGGATTCCACAGTCACATGAAGCAGGACAGAAAGCCCGATTTCCTTCAGATTCTTAAGCATTTTTCTGATGGGAATTGCCTCACCTAATTTTACCTGCTTTAGAGCAGAGTATATCTATTGCAAAAGAGATATTCAAGCTCTGTCAATATTCAATGCAGAGAGAGACATCTCCAAAGAGTGGTGCATCCCATCCTAAAATTGGTGTCCAAGACAGCTGTAGAGGGTGCTAAAATAGCTCTAATTAGGTAAGGTTTTCTCAGTGCCTCATGTATTGCATCAGTTCTTGGTGTGTTCCCTCTGAAATTATGCATTGCAAAGATCACAATCTGACTGTGACTAAGGGCATCTCCTGAAAGTGTATTCCTGCTGGAGAATACAAAGCCCTTTGGTGTAATTTTCAGTGTTTCTGTCTATGTTTCTTCTCTAAATCACCACTTCTCTAAATGACCAGAGGCTTTTTCTTTTTTGACTTTAAAAGAAATCTAGGCAAAGTAGGCTTTCTACGCAAAAGCTAAGCTTTGTAAATGTCAGTCCTAACTATTTTCTTTCTTCAAAACCAATAATACTCTACCGGGTGCACAGACACTATAAGAGGTGTGAGCATCTTTTGAAAGGATACATTTTACATAAGCAAATGTCCCTGGTGCTTGGAAACCATTTAATGCCTCTTTGAAAGACATACAGTGTTCATTTCTCTTGGAGATTCAATGGTCACTGTGACTACAGTATTATTTTCCAATATTTTCTGTTGTTACTCATTTATACTTAAGTAGCTCCTGCAGCAGACATCTTATTTAATGCTCCTCTGTTCCAGAGGACGCTGTAGATTGGAGTGAGGCAGAACAGGGATCAGAATGGAAAAACAGAGTACTGAATGTGAAACATTCATCTCCTGTCAGTTCTCTGTGTCTGTGGTTATCTGTAAAGATCCACCCAGGAGCTGGGCAGGTAAAAAGCTGTTGTCCTTGAGTCAGAACAAGGCTTTTGTGAGGCTGAACTGGTTTGTCTGTTTGCTCACTGATGTGGGATCCGCAAAAAGTTCTGAAAAATTTGGAGATCTGTGAAAAAGGAGTGAAAAAGGAAGCTACAAGAATGAAACAGTTATCCTACATTGAGCAACTCATCTGCTGAGGCATTCATCTCTAGAGGAAGGAAATGAGGTTTCAGATGACAGCTCTGGATGGACCTTCTGGTTGTAAGAAGCAAGTCACTCTCAGAGAAATTCACCAGCCATCCTAAAAAAACATACAGTTGTCTCTGTCAAGTTTGGACTACCAGAGCATAACAATAGTAAAAGAGAAGAAAGATACCTGAGAAAACATATAGCTTCCTAGTACAACACTAATTATGGGATTTTGAAATGATGATAGTGTATCACTATTAAAAAATGAAAAATGATTCATATGTATAGCTATAGACCAGTTTGCCTGATCTCACTCACAAAAAAAATAGTAATTGACATCGAAGCCAGTGAATAAAGTAGTACAGAATGCAAATTATTATGTATTCCTATTCAAGGATTATAATTTTATGAGAGAGGTCATCTCTAACAAAACTAATTTTCTGTGGAGAGTCACAGTTTGGTTGATATGGTAACTACCTAGATATAATACGTTTGTTCCTAGGCATTGTTATTGCCTGTTGAATGACATTTGCATTAAAAAGTAACACTCTACAATGGATTAAGAGCAGACTGATATCATGTAGCAGGTGTCAGTGGAAAGTCAAAATTTCTAGTGCAACTGTAAAAGGGATCCATAGCAGTTCTGCTGCTATTAACAATTTCCATGAATCGCACGGACATAAATGTAAAATCTTTGCCGATAAAATTTGTGGATAAAGCAAAAGATTGTCAGAATACTACATAAAGTTGAGGACAAGGAAGTAGTTTTAAACAGTATGTATTTAAAAGCAACTGCGAGCTCATGTAGATTTGAATGACATGGCCAGAGAGGACGTAACAAGGACCAGTGGCTGAAAGCTCAGGTCAGGCAGTGGTATTTTCTCTTTTGTAAATCTGTAAATGTTTACAAATTGGTCGAGAGGTATCTGCGGTGCAGATTTTATTTCTCTTTCTGCCATTTGCAGTGGATGCTCATAGCTGCAATTCTGCCAAGCCAAATCTGAGTGTTTGCTCAAAGTTTAGCCTGACAGTAGCAGAAAGAATAGGCTCTGATGTTAAACTGTTTGTCTGTGTCAGGGATCTCACCAAAAGGCTCCAAAGGAGAGGAACAGCTTTTGTCTTGCCTCTCCTATCAATGCACCCCTGGGTGTAGCAATGAGACCTGATCGCTGGTTGGGACCCATTGATGTGCTGTCAGTCTGACACGCTGCTCCTTTGGACACAAGTAGCCGTGCTGCTAACTTGGATGGTAAAGCATCAACCTCTTTTGTTCCTCTGTGAATTATTCTGTAGCTGGGAAGTGAGCATTGCAATCATTTTCTTTCCCTTATGGACTGTTTAGGCTTGTGCTTTAGATGCAGGCGAGAATGGAGAAGCCAAAAGGTGTACAGAACATTTGTAAAATGAAGGCCAAAGGGAGGCCACAGTTATTTTAGAGGTAATAAGAGATTTAAAAGACAGACCTGAAAGAAGAGATAATACTGTTAACATTGGCATTTTTATTCTTTGTGGCAAGACAGTTCTGCACCAACGCCAAGCTCATGAGTTTGTTATATAGTACTTGTTCCAAAAGAGGAGCTAAACGCAGTAAGATTTTGCTAGCTTATACCTCCCTGCTAGGAAGCCATGGTTCTTTCTAATTGGACCTGGTGGATGGTGTGTGACGTCATTAAAGATTGGAGTGATTGTTTATATATCTATAATTCAGACATTACCTCCCTGTTACATGAAGAAGTACCCTGCCGTGTCTGAGATGTTTTATTCTTCCCTGTATATCTCTCAGGAGCCCTGGGCAGCAGAACTGAATGACATTTTTGCGATTTTATTCATGCCTTCCATTTGCTTACTCTTTATTTGGGGAAACTTTGTTCGTTTTGGTTTCTTATGTTCCTTATTTTACTGCATAGCCATACATCTTCCAGTTCTGAGACTGGGGCTCAGAAGTGCTGTTTACTGCACTGACTCAGTGCCTGGAAACAAAAGAGCATTCGTTGTTAACAAAGCCAAAATTTAAAGGATCAGTAAAACATCTGCACAGGGCTTCTGACACTTCTAAGTGAATCTTTTGTCAATACAGCTTAGTTTTGAATTGGAATAGAAGTGGCCTAACTTTGGCTCTTGCAAGTCCTAGGTTCTTGCAACCACTGGGTTCAAAGGTTTTTCAACTTTTAAAGTTCTCCTAGCAGGGGGCAGGTTCCCTATTGTGTTGGGAAGCTGTGAAGTCCTCCGAAGGAGGGGAAACCACCACATGGTTTCACCTGTCTGATGTTAAGACATAAGCAGGTTTGAGTGAAGTATCCTGGTGTTGAAACCAACAGGCATCAGGGGAGCGCAAGAGACCCCTGGCTTAAATATACATGAAGTGGGTACTGTGCATCAACCAGTATTGATTCCTGGTGTGGTGGGGGAAAAAGACTACTCTGAATTTTATCTATAGAAGCAGCAGCCCTAAAGATGGTCCAAAGAAAATCTGAAATACCCTGGATGATACACGCTTGCATAAGCAACCACATTTGCCTCCTCTACTGCTGTGGCAAAGGGGTGGCTGAAAGTGTTTGACTGCTTTTTATTGCTGCATTGATTGTTTGGGCTTCTGGCAGTGGCTTTTACAGCCCCCTTTCCTTCTACTGAGCTGTGAGTGCCTCATCTGCAGCTGATAATCTGGAACATAAATTCATTAGGACAATAAAGCAGGAAAAATATCTGATTTCATTGTTGGGCTTAACCAAACATTGTGGAATTATTTATTTTTTTTTTACTGGGAGTCAGGAAGCAGAAGGAGAGATATAAGGCCTGTTAGCAACGTCCTCTGAAAAGTCATTTTTATCTCATTATTTTGAATGTAGATTCACACCCAATTCAAGGTAGACATGCTGTAGAAAGGCTTCAGAACCCTGTGAGATTGTGCCTCAGTGGTGAGAACATTGCCTGGGCTTGTGTCACCTTCAGCTCCTGGCTCCCCATCCCTTAGAGAAAATTTGGCGCTTGCTACTCCTTTACAAACACAAGAATTAGTGATACTGAAAGAATAATGTACTAAACACCAGGTGGAGGTGATGCGAAATACCATATGCAGCAAGATGAGTACTGCAGCTGCAGAGAACATGTGTATTATCATGTGTACAACTGGGCAAATGAAGGAGTGGGACTTGGCTGTCCTCATCTGGCTGTTCTTTAAATCAGAGAAAGGACATAAATGTGGGGCTGTGCAAGTGGTAAAAAGTCAGGGGTTCAGTTTTATATTCTCATTAAACTGATTCCTTGAGCTACCTGTCCCAGTTGTTTACAAGTGTGCAATTACCTATCGATCTGCAAAAACAAAGCATAAATAAATGCTACTTCAAAGATGCAGCAGGAAAGAGGTGGATAGGTACAGAGTTCTCTGCAGAAAAACATTTACCTGTGATTGTGTTGACACTAATTGGAAGCATGAGAAATAGCTGACAAAGGCTGGGTTTTTTCATGACTTTTTTGAAACCTGTGTGTAGGGGTGAATATCCTTCAAAGTTTTACTCATGGTTAACACTGCTTTCTGCTTGAACAAACCCAAGGAGCAGACACATAAATAGTCATGGTCCTGGAGGAGTGTTAACAGGGGAATCACAAGTAATACAGTAAGAGATAGGAGAGTGGGCTTCACTATTTGTCTCTGATACTGGCCTCTGATGGGACCCTGGTGTCACTAAAGTCACTTCATCCTTCTGTGCTCTGGATTCCCTTTCCTGTCTTAGCACTTTAGGTTTGAGGTTTTTCTGAGTAAGAACTGTCCTTTCTGAAAAGTCTGGGCAACACTGCAATATCAGCTGGGCCTGCAGAAATTTCCATCCAACAAGACTGGGAATGGAACCATATTTTCAATTTTCTTAAGTTTTTGTGACTTTCATTCAGATTTACAGACTAGTGAAAGAGAAAAACCCAGGGTGATGTCCTAGCTGAGGGAAAGGCTTTAGTCATGTATATCGGTTTAGCTTCTTGGCTGGGCAGTCATCAAAAAGTAGCTAGAAACCAGACGTAGTGTATTGGGTGTCTTGCCCAACATGTGGTTAGGGGACAGGATGGAGGAAAGGTATTTAGGGCGTGCAGAGACAGGGAACAGAATTATTGCTGTGGGACCATGTGCTAATGTTGGACAAAACCCAGGAGATCAGCCTTTGTTAGTTCTACAGCTTTCAAAATTATGTGTTTACCTGTGATAATTTTGTACTGGTTCTTTTGCTTTTCAGATGTCCTGTGTCCAAATGTCCATGTGGAAGGAGATCGATTCAAACACACCAGTGGGGGGACTGATGAGATACCAGGTAAAGAGACATGCTTTTCCGTGGGACATCTGGGAATTGAAATAGTATTTCTGTACGTTTTTAGTGTGATGTTCTGATTCATTACACCTTTCCTAGCTGGCATTTTCTTAATCCAACACGTATTCAGTAGTGGAGAATTACATTAGAAACTGCAGGACTGGAAAAGAGTTATCTGTTGACAGTTGACAGCAAATTAATCACGAGCTTTCTTCTGATATGACAGCAAATTAAAAAGCCAATGGAGCTTAGTGTAGTAGACAGAGGAATGCAATAAGTCTTGGAGATAACTTTTTTTTTACCACTCCACATTTGGTGAGTTTTAATGTCCATTTATTTGATCGGTGATTGTTGTGGGATAGCCAAACACAATGGTAATTACCACTGAAGAAATGCTTATATATGTGTATATAAGAAAAAAAAAAAAAAACGGAAGATAAAAAGTCCCAAGAAGAACCATCTTTTCTGCAATGCTGGTGAAAAATCAAAAGGAAAGCCAGTCTGGTGATATCTTTGCTTTTCAGTGAGTTCTGATATATCTTTCCAGTGAGCTGAAGGACTTAAACTGTCAGATGTATGTGTGGGCTGCACCTCTTTTCTCGCCCCCCCCAAGACTGTTTGAGCTGCTGGCAGAGAAAAGCTGCCCATCAAGGATGTACTGGGAATATCTGTGACTGACCCAAGAACATAAGTCACTGCAATGTGGGAGGCCGGAGGCTCTTCTGCAACTTGATTATGAGTAGAAATGGTCAAGGTTTGACAGCTCTGCTACTCGCTCAGAGTTTTTTCATTGGGGGATTTTCACTGCCTGCACAAAATACCAGTTCCAACTGTGCTGTCTGTCGGCAGCTTATTTTGGCTGCAGTCTGATTACATCTAAGCTTGTGATAATGCTGGGTGGTAACATCTTTTCTGGTCATTAGACCCAAACTCATAAACCCAAAACACCCATTTTCAAATGCTGTTTATTGCTAGGTCTTGCACTAACCTGTTCTGACAGTCCTGCTGTCTCTGCACTGCACAAACAGTACAGCTTTTCAGCAAACAGCCATACTGATTCTGAATGAACCTATTTGCAGTGGAAGCTGCTGCTCAAAATCTGTAGGAGGATTGTGTCCCTCCTCAGATGATCATCTTCTATGTGGTCCTTTCCAGAAGAATGGAGTTGCAAATGGCTGCCTGTGTCTAGTTCATGTTAATCTTAATTTTAATTCAAGTGCTAATTAATAGACTCTATGCTCTTATCCGACTTCAAAAAGATATCTTCTGTTGAGCAGTGTAAAGGACAAGAATCCCACTTCAGTTCTGGTGCAAAAGTTTTGAGTAGAGCGAGGTGTAGATGCATATATGCATATATATTTATATATGTATATACATATACTTATGCTCTTCTGTAAAGTTTTTGACTTATTTTTCCTTTTATCTCCAAATTCCACTTTGCTCCTAGAAAGTAAGTCAATATTCAGCATTTTAACTTAAAAGACGACTTCGCTATTTTATATCTGTAGACTATTCCAGGTTGGAAGGGTCCCATGGAAATCATCTGGTCCAACCTCGTACTTAAAGAAGGACCTACTTTGAAGTAAGGTCCACTTTCAAGTTAGAACAGGCTGTTCAGGGCCTTGTACAGTTGAGTTTTGAGTATCTCCAAAGATGGACATTCCACAGGTTTTCCAGGCAACTGTTCCGGTTTGGTCGCTATTACACTGAGTATTTTTTTTCCCCTAATTTCTAAACAGAATTTATTTTGTTGCAACATGTCTGTTCCCTTGGTTAGAGTGATAGGGCCATCATTTATTTGACCTAGGGAGCCTCTCTTCACTGTAAAGTGTAAATGTTCACCATGCCATGCAGCGACTTAATAACAGGATTCTTACAGTATTTCATTAAAGTGATATATCTGTCCCCTCTCTGCCAATACAGGAGGATTTGTAGAAGGCTCCTGATTGATTGCTCCTGTATGTTGAGACAACAACAATTACTTTCTCTTCCTGTTCCTGGTGATTAGGAAAATGTATGCCTCTTCTCTGGAAAAAATTGATTGGATATCCTGAGTCTGCTGAGGTTCATTGTGCAACTGGAGATGGATCAGTATAAGACCAAAATGCTGTTCCACTTCTTATGTACTCCTTGCATTCCCTGTAGAATTTTCTGAAGACTCTGGGCCTCTGGGTCCATTTTGAACAGAAAATTATTGCCTTCTCCCAGCAAAAATAACTGGAAAATTTCTGTTGGCTTAGTGTGCTTTGTTTCCTCTTTCAAAAGGATGCGTTGTGCTGTTCATTGTTGCTAAAAGGCTTTTCTATTCTGCCCTAAAGAGGACTGCACCTCAGTTTGGAGGGGCAGCCTGCCTCCTGCTCCCTCACACTTGTCTGAGAGGTTCAGCTCTGGAATTTCTTCGGACTCACCGGTGACAGCACTGGGGGGAGGCTGTTCCTCTGCTACCCAGGTCCTCATATGTTCAAGGATTTGAAGTTAACACCTGTATCCTGTGCTTAATGACAACCAAAATTGATCCTTGCCCAGTGGGATCCTAACACAGAACTTCATAGTTACATCTTGCACAAGCTTGTTTCTAGATGGATGCAAAGTGCAGCCCCATAGAGCGGAAGGTGCAGCAGATCTCATTTTGGGGACAGGGAAGACTGTATTAAAAGGCTTCTCAGATTAGAAACCTCTTCCCTCTCTCAGACAGTGACAAGACATCAGAACAGAATGTAAGAGGCACAAAAGTCTTTCTGTTTGCTTGTTAGGTTTTTTTTTCTTATATTTTTATTGGGTGAAATGCACCAGCAGACAGCAGAGGCAATTGTTTCACAGAGAACATCACCAATGCCAGCCCTTTCTTGTACACCCTACCTGCATACAAGTTATAGCATGACTTGCTACACTTAAGTCAGTGTTTGCAGTTAACTGAATGTGAACTAAGTCACTCTGGATTAGTAGAAGTAAAAAGAGAAGTTAAATGATAAAATGAGCTATAAAAGAACAAACTCTGGGAGATGAAGGGAACCAGTGGTGTGACTGAGAGGTGGAAGTTGCATGGCACTTTGTTAAGTCAGAGGCTGAGAGTAAGAATGAGGAGGGTGGCTCCATGCATAATGAAGTGAATAACTGCATCAAAAAGCACATTTTGAGCTGGAAGAGAGCCGACAGCCTAAACTGACATTTTCCTTTTAAAAGACTGGTGATTTTTTTTTTTTTCTTTAGACAAACAGAACTAAGTAAATCTCATCTATCTGGACTTCAGCAAGCACTTGTTGAGTACTGTATTGAAAATCACTGCTAAAGTGAAAAAGGGTAGAGATTAATAAAAGTCATAAAGGGAGCCAGAAACCAGCTAGCAGAGAGATAATGATGAAGTTTCTAGGAAAGGGAATAATAAGCCAGAGGGAGACAGTGGTGGACCTCCTCAGGGCCCAGTTTTAGGTCTAATCTTCTCTGTCAGTTACCACTATATACATTTGGATGAAAATATCCTTGAAGGAGGAACTGGTCAGCCTCAAAAGACTGGGGAGTTTTTCCAACTGACTTGGGACTATTAGTTTAAAAGGCTTGTTATTGTACTTATGGATCAATAACAGGACTTTGTGCTATAAACTTATACTCTGGAAACTGATGGTGTCTTAGTCAGCAAATGTTTTTAAGTCACAGTGCTGTACAGCTGGGGCAAAAGGCAAAAGGACATTATTGGACAAGGTAAAGTAGGTCTTGTAGAGATAGGGAAGGATTCATGACAGTAGACAGGGCTTCGGTTACTGCTTATCTAGAAAAGCGTGTTCAAACCTCCTTAGCTCAGGAAAGATGGATTCAGCCTCGAGGAGCTATTAGTGTGTTCAGGAGCCAGAGAGACTATTTTCAAACAGGAGATTAAAAAACAGGGTTTGGTTAATCTTGCAGTGTGCAGGTGGAAAGGGGAGATACTATTGCTTTCCACAAATAGATCGGCAGAATAGCAGAAGGGAGATAGAGGAATCACTCAAGCTAAAGGACAAAGATCATAATAAGAAATGGGTGTCAACTGTTTAAGAGATACATTCAAGACATTAAAAGAAGGTTTCAAACGGTCAGAGAGATGAAGTACTGGAACAGACCGTGAAGTTATAGTAACGGAGATAAATAAACACTGATGGACAGTCATGAGTCCTCTCATAGCAGAGGACCCTCTGGTACCACAGCATTTAAATAAAAAATCACTAGCTGTAGCACTTGGTAAGGGCCACCACAGTGAAACAGGACTGTATGAGGTAAGAATATATAGGCAGCTTTAGTCTACTACTGATACAAATTTTGGCAGTGAAGTGAAGCGGCATCTGCTTAACAGTTCATAACATGTAAATTCAGAATATAAATGTTGCTGCATGCATTAGAAATCACACAGGGAATTTTGAAAGAAAGCAAGAAATCTGGTTAAAATGCCAGGATAAACACTGTTTCTCTTCCAGAAAGTCTGATATTTTAAAGCGATGCTTAATGATACTTTAAACAAAGTTCTTACAGCATCCTTATGGGTACCGCGGTGTTTGCTTTTATCAAGTAGAGAAATGAAGACAAAGGAGGATTTAACTCATCTGCCCAGAGGTATGCAAAATAAAACCCCCGTTGTAATGTTTAATACCTCTTATATTGCTGAATTGTCATTTTGGTTCCATCCACATTTAACAAAGGATCATGGCCTACTATTAATCATGACCAGGCAGGAAAACACATTGATAACATTTTGCACCCTGAAGATGTGCCCTTTGTGTATTTTTACCAACCATTATATTGCATCAAAACAACCCATGAAAGTTGTTGAAAATTAATTATACATCTTGAGGTTTTAAAACTTCACATTTGAATTATTTGTATTTTAAATTAGACCTGCAGGACATGGTATTTGGTTGCAGAAATCTGGATCATCTCTAGAATTAAAAATGGGCTGAGCTCTAGTCCTCAACATTATCCAGCAGAGGAGATAATACTCCTCAACAGATACTGACTGCTGTTTTCAGAGGGAATCTGCCACAGAAGTAAAGAAAGATCTGCAATGATTTCCATAAAGTGCTAAGAAAAATTAACCCTGGGGAGGGATACTTCCAACCTCTACATCACATTACACATCCCACACTGGCTGGTGTTAATGAGGCAAGGAGGGAACATAAAAGCCCTGCCTCCAACTCCTGAGTGGTGGCACAAGCTGTACAGCAGAAATTGCGTTATGGGTTGTACCACAGATTGACCTCAGCCTCTAACTCTCTTCCCCATCTCAGAAACTTCCATGTGCAAATGAGCAAAATGCCAGTGTATTTATGACCTCTGTGTTTTTCTGTAGCTCTATAAAGGATGTTTGGGCCTTTTACGATAGAGGATCTGGTTGTAAAACTAGTAACCCTACAATTATAGACTGCAGAGGCTGGGTTTAACTGTCAGCCTGTCTCCAGTATCCTGTGGTTTGCGGCACAGGGTTCGCATTCCAGAGATGCCAGTGACTCACCAGCTAATTATAATATCCCTGGGACTATTTATATTTGCCCACTAAAACACGTGGTAGCAGGAGGAAATTGGAGTGTCCAGGCTGTTGAACCTGCGGAACGAGCACATTAGACCAATGTCCTCTGGGGGACAAAAACCTTTTTGTGGTGCCTGTGTGATGGGCATTTTGCCCTCCCTTTGCACTTGGCAGTCTGTATTGTCCCTCTCATCGTCTCCTTGGGAAGCCCCTGAGAGGCAAGTGGAAAATCCATGAATAGCTGCAGAGATTTGTAACGGATCACTGTCTTCAGACAGTAGATGCACAGACACGGTGGTCACCAGCAAAGACTGCACATTTGCAGTGATGGTGAAGCTTGGCTATTTGTGTGGACACCAGCTACTCTCCTCTCCATCCTCAGTGTTATACCCATATAGGCAGGACTGGAAGCAGCTACGATGTTTATGGGTGGTGAGGCAGAAGAATGAAGCTTTGCTGTGCCATGGCACGGGCACTTTGATGTCGTGTTTTTCAGTGACCCGTCACTAGGCAATGGCAATGGGGATAGAGCTAAAGGCTTGTTATTACACACACACACACGCACCTTACCCTAAGAAGTCCCCCGCACAAAATTTCAGAAGCAGTAATCAGTGCTAATGTTTGACATTCTCTAAGGGTCTGGAGACCTGAATTTGAAACAGGGGTCTGGAGACACATACATCTGGCTATAGCTGCTGTGTAGCCATCAGAAATAAATAGGGAAAGTAGCAGATGACCTGCCCCTGTGGTACCAAGAGTCATTTCAGTCTCCTCTGAGCAGGTGAAAATGGCTGGACTTGTGCTGTGGGGTGGATTTGTCGTCTGGGCTGGTAGGTGGGATATCTTCAGCGCAGATGTCCTTATGAGTCCCTTTTAGCTTTGCTTTCTAGGAGTCTATGTACTGTGCAATAACTAATCTCAACATTATAGTCTAGATCTTTGCACTTAAAAGAGCTTTAAAGTTTTTCAGAGATTACCAAATGATTCACCTGTGTTCAAGGACATTTTAATACCCAGTAACTCCAAGAAAACTGGGTCAAGCACTCATCCGTGACTTCTAAGCGTAGCCACTGTAGTCCTACAAGCTAGCTCTAACCTGGTGTCCAGATCCTCCAGTTATCCAGCATGGGGACCTGCGGTGGTTGCTTTTGGGCCTACATACCAAGGAATTTCCCTTCTATAGAAACTAAATGATTGGGAAGTGAAAGTGTCCAGTCACCCTAACAGAGGGTAGGGTGCCACCAAAATGTGCATCTGGATCAGGAGCCAGGAAACACTCAAACACCCTGCAGAGTACGTGTAACCACACTGACACCAACAGAGCTGGGTCGAGGAGTTCCTTGAATTAAAATCCCATGTTTTAAATTAATCTTTTTCCTGGTATGGTTGGAGATGTAGCTATTACCCAACATCCTGCATCTCAGTGGATTTCTGGCACTGTGAATGACCTGACCAGCACGAGGCATCAGATCTGTGTTGGAGCAGGTAGCCTGGCTGAGCTGCTCAATGACGGCATGAACCATGGAGGACAAATGCTGAAATTACTTTAGAGTCTACTATTGCAGGAAGAAAACTGGTAACAGCTGAGTGGTCCCTGTGAAAGATTTTCCCCGGTCTGAATCCCAGCAGTGACAAATTCTGACTTCTGCATTCTCATAAAAGACTTAACAAGGGTTAACCATGCAAAGGAATGTGCACATGAAGTATTCATATCTACCTGCATATTAAAAAAATAAAAACAAATCTATCCCTAAAGGCTTTTTTTTTAAACTAGTAGTATTTGTGTTCTCCCAGAAGTTAAACAAGCCAGGATTTTTTTCTTATTCCAGTGCATTTGAGGTTGATGAAAAGGAAATAAATTCAATTTTTGGCTATTCGTAGCCCAAGAAGCAACCAGTCCTTCAGCTATAAAAAGACTAATAAATTTGCTAACCATGAGGTACTTCCAGATATTTCTTTGTCCAAATATTTTAGATTAATTCTACTTGAGAAAGAGGGGGCTGGAGAAACCATCCCATAGATTCTTCATCAGTGCAAGGTTTTCAGTCACTGTGCATACGTGTTGGGAAGAAGGTGCGTATACAATTTCAATAAACTCCTCCTAACACTTGGAGTTAAATCAGTCTGATGCAAATGGTCCCTGAGGACAGCTGTGGCCAGGTTTTAGTGTACCTGTAGGTCTAATCTGTTTTGTACTGATCATCCAGCACACAGTAACCACCACAGTCTCTGAGAGAGCAGTCCTTACCTGCTTTCATATTAGGCCTTGCTCACAGCACCTAAAATTAATGGTAATATTTTTATTTTCATGAATAACATCTTGATGGGCTTTTCCTATAGCCCAGATAGCAGCATTACAAGGAGAATCTAGCTTATGTCTTAGTAAGGTGTTTTTCCTTACCCTAAGAATCACACTAGCCTCTTGTACGAGCAAGCAGTAGGAATAGTTGCTAGTTATGTTGATTTCATCAGTCCTGCCACTCTGTTCTCATAAACACTTATCTGCTGTCATTTTTCTCAGTTATATGCATAGATTTCTCTTGGCTGCTACCGACAGAACCTTTATTCAAAGCAGTGTAGAGTCCTCCCCACTGCCATCCCAAGCGATGAGTTTGCAGTTATGCTATTTTATGGCTTTCCAGAGGAACACAGAGCACCTTAGGGCCTGAGGAACTCAAAAGAGAACTTCAAAATAGAGGAACTAATTAAAATCAGAACCTAATACAAACAGTCCCAAAAAGTTCAGCTGGTGCAAGCCTATCTGGCATACAAGGACATCAAAGGAATAATGAACCTCTGCTTAATCTTGTAAATCACTGGAGCAGGAAAGGAGCTGAAAGAGGGCCCGTGGCACTAAGCCAAATGTCCATCACTGAGAAAATGGAGAATGACTTCAACACAGAAAAGCCTTCAGTAATGAGGCAAAGAGTTCAGTGTCAAAATCAGCTTTCAGTGTTGTTCAATATGCCACTTGCAACTGTCCGAAAACTGAGAGGCAAACGGGTAAGAGTGGACTGATATAGATAAACAGAACAATGCTTCAAATAAAGTGGTGTGTTATTAACATGAGATCGGGTGTTGAAAGGTGCTGCCTCAGAGGCAGCCGCTGTAGACATGAATTTATTTCCTGTTTTAACAACAGGCTGAGGGTTAGATTACAACAGTTCTTTCCACCAGGTGGGACGGCTATAACTGTGTATTCATTTATTTGCTTGTGGCTTTGACCTCTCTCTCTCTCTTTCTCTCATACTGTCTCTTTGGACTAATTCTCTTGCTGGTTTTGTATCCCTTTTATCTTTCCTGAGTGTTATCTTTCCTGTGTAAGGGTACCAAGTGCTGTATCTGTCCCCGCTGTTTTTGACGGAAGCTTTAGCCTGATGTTTTAGAAACAAAGTGGCCCATAGTTCAGCCCAGTGACCATCTCCTCACCTGCATCACTGCCTCCTGATGCTACTTCTTTTTGAAGTAGTGTGTGGTATACCTCAAGCAATGCTCCTGCTTCTGATAATCCCAAATGTGGATCGGTGCTCGAGCTGAGGTCAAGTTCTTTTTGCGATCTGCATGGGACTCTTGTGGTACTGTTTTGCAGGCACCAAGAAAAAGTAGGAATTGTGTCTCCCAAGTGTTATGATGCAGAGGAAGCAAACCAGGATCCGTACACCAACAGCCTGAGTGGTGGAATTGTGTACTGGGGGTAAATCAGCTTTATTATTGCTATAAAACTGAGACTATCTAAAGGGTCCTCTAAGCCACCTTACAGAGTATCACCTAAATGGCAGTAGGCTTGCTGGAAGATACTTTCTTCATGCTGGTGTAAGAGCTGTTCCATGTTCTTCCATGAAACCTCATTATTACCTTAATTTCTTAGCTGCTCTCCTCACTGAAGTCCAGTGGATCTGGTGAGAAGGAAGTCAGACCAGCATGAAGTTCTGCTTAGATCCCAACTGTAACATCTGTGGAAAGAAAGGGCAATTGGTTAATAGCAAGAACCTCTTTAAAACACTGTTGAGGCCCTTTATTTTACAGGCTTTGGAAAATTTTATAGTTCCAAAATTCCCTTGCAAGCTGCTTGTAAAATATAGCAAATTTTTTTAATGACTTGTGCAACCCCTTTGCTCACCACACTACTTTGTGCAGGGCTTGTGGGCAGCCAGTAAATCTCTCTGGTTTGTTCCTCCAGAGGTGGAGTCCTTAATGCTTTGGGAATACGTCAGATAACCACTGCTGGCTGATGATGGCGAATCAAACTGTCGAGCTGGGAGTGCTAGACGTGAAGTGAATTATCCATGCAAAAAATAAACTGCTGCTTTTTCTGTCTTTGCTGGAGAGGTGAACTAGAGTGGAATAAAACAGTGCAAGAAAACATTGTAAGTCTTTGGAAATCACTTCTTTCGACAGCCAGAGAGAGTTAAAAAAAAATTAGTCCAGCAAAAGTCTTTCTTTCAAACCCCTTTTTATAATCATTCGCAATGTGACAGGTCTAGATACTATCTGAGCTGCAGGACTCTGACCTTATGTGTTGTTTGCATGACCATGAGCAAACAAGTGACACCTGTGTGCCCCACAGGCATGCTGGGACAATGTAAAGATATTGTGTCTGGCTGCTTTGACATTGACCCCAGTTTTGTCATCATTGACATCTCCCCGACCCAAGCAGCTGGTTGTCAAGAAAGAGGAAAAGGGTTTTCTGACTGCCTCCTGCCAGCGTGCCAGAAAGACTAGGACATTGAAGGATAATAGCATCAGTGTGTACCTCATCCCCTCCTAAATACTACTTCTTGTTGCCAAGTGGAACTATGGTTGGGGCAGTGATACACTGATATGGATGTAGGTAATTTTAACATGGTGGAAAAGCCTCAGAGACAGAGACTTCAGTGAGCTCAAAAATATCCCTCATATCTGATGCTCTGTCAGCTCTTGCCAGGATTTCCTTTCCTGTGGAGGAAGGAATGACAGGAACTGCAAAAATGCTGTAGCAGATGATGGATACTATACCAATAACAGCAACACATAAAGTAGTAGGTGTCCCCTTCAGGGTCTGGACACTTTTACTTTATCCCAGCCCTGAACTGAGACACATGTTGGCTATCCAGAAACAGCTGGCTTCAGCCTAGAGCATTGTGGAAGACAAGGATGCCAACGGTTTAGATGAGGTGGAAGAAAAATACCCCTCCTCTGTACTCTGACTTCAAGTAACTAATTGCCAGACGTAGCGGGTTAAATGCACTATTTAACTTCAGAATATGGCATGATAACTTTTTTTTTCTCTGTTATTTTTAAAGTATATAAAATATATATTAGCACAGAAAGTAACTAAGACAGGTAACAAAACTGAGGGCTCTTTATAGTAGTAATAGCCTTGCAGACCATACTGGAGGAATCGAAGGGATATTCAGGATCTAGTGAGCACACAGGCTCTTCCTTGTGAGCACAGGCAATCCATGAAAGCTTTACTTTCAAGACTGCAGAAATGTTAGGTGAGAAAATTGATAAGATCTTGTATTTGCTGAAAGACTCCCAAGTGATACTGTTCTTCCTAGGAATTTATACACTCCTCTAGTCTACCATAAAGTTTATTGCCATTGACCTCCCTCTAGTAAAAGTAGCACATGCTGTTTTATCACAGGCAATACAGATTGCTATTTTCAGAAGTTTCACAGAAACAGTAGCTGATGACAACCTCTCTGACCTTGGCCATTGGTGATACTCCATCAATACATTGACAACGCCAATAATTTAGCTGAGAGTTTAAGCAAGACCAGAGTATGGAGCATTTACTGCAAAAGCTCCTTGTGGCTGGAAATCCTCCATAATAAATGTATTCCAGATACAACACCTGAGGCTCTGATGTCCAGTGCCTTCTAATTCCTCTCTCATCTGCTTTCCACATTCCTCTCCAGGCCATTGTCTCACCAGAAATTTTTACAATTAGGAGTAGTCCAGTGGTTCCCCCTGTGATTGTTACCTTGGGCTCCTTGGGAATGCAAAGCAGGACATTTTTCTCAGAAGGTTTCTTCGGGCTAAAGAAGAAGTTAATGGCTCTGTCCTACTTTGATAAGACTTTCCAAATGTGCACACTGATGTGTTTTCCAGCTATTAAAACTTCCCTTTGTTGCTCTTGTTTTCTGGGCTTGGATGCTGTTTTAATTTTGGGTCCTTTTTACCCCTGATCACAGGACAGACACGAAAATCTCAACGTGCGCACTAGCTGCCACCATGCCATCCATATCATAATGGAACCAGGCAGAAATCCAGCTCATACTCAGGGCAACCAACCATGGCCCCTTTAGCCTGATCTTCAAATAATTATCTTGACATAAACGTCGTAAGACCACTGGACAAACACAGAGCTGTTTAATCATCCTTTGGCCATGCTTTATGGTGTGGTTGGGTGCAGCGTGGACATCTTTCCTGTGAAAGAGAATCTGGTTGCATATTACAGTTAGATGATACAGATGTTGTCCGGTGCCAAGTTTTGCCCATCTTCTCCCTGTTGTTACAGGGCAGTTCTGAGTGTGTTTTCCAACGCTGCTTCCTTTAAGGGAGTTATTACTTGCAAGTAAAGAGACATTTGGCCGATTTGATCAGCAGAGCAGTGCATAAGAAATTACTTTCCAAGCCAAATATGCTGTTAGGAATCTGAGCTTCTCTTTCAGGTCACTATTTTAATTTTAATGTTAATGGACTAGGGTGTGCTGCTTTTCAGGAGATGTAATCACGTTAGAGGGTTTCAGTGGCCCCATATTGTTTTAGTAGCTATAATGAAGAAGGAGACTTATGATCAAAGAGCATTACTCATCTTATTAATTGCCATGTTTATGGCATTACTGATTAAATAATTTATAAGCCAATTGGGAAACCACACCTGCCCTGGTACACAAAACCCCACCTTTTAAATCAAAGCAACTGAGAACAGGAAAGTCCCACCTTTTCATCCCATGCTTGAGTGTGGTGCAATGACTGGGTAACAATAGCTTTGGCCTTGCTAATTTAGGCAGGTATGCTCTTTCCCATTTCACTTGTGGAGAGGACTGGGAAGCTATGTGTAGGATCTCATTTTCCCTGTGGCACTGACAACGTGGCCCCTCCTTGGTGGTGGAAAAACCAACAGACAGCCCATATTTCTGCTGTCACTCCAGCCCAGAAATGCTGTACGACAGACTAAAGGGCAAGTGAGATGTTTGGGAAAAGACCTAAGTGAGTTGTTTCCACTGCACTGTTAGCAGCCAGACAGTGCCAGGTGAAAAATCGTCTTCAAGTGCTGAAGAAATTATTACCATATCACCTATTTTTTACATTAACATTGTGTTTCAAGACTAAATGAAAAGCATCACACCATCTCCCTCACAATCCCAGTTCCAGTCCTAAAGTCAGCAAGGGAACATACTTGATCCGAAGTACTTCCAGGCCCATAAAGTAGACAAAATAATAATAATAAAAAAATACTATTTTCCTTCAGCTGACATAATCTTAGCGGTTACTTTGAAGCACAAATTTGTTTGGAGATTTTCCTATGAGTCTTCTTTCCAGTCCCGCCTGGGGAATCTGCCTTGACTAATTTCTCAGCTCAGATGGTGATATTTTGGGTTTGCTTGTTTCTTCTCCCACTTAGAAATGGAATGGTGTCTATTTAAGGAGACTTTTATAGTGAATGGTCAGGATAGCAAACTTAAGATATTGCTAAGCTGAGTTTAAAAATCTGCAACCTTAATTCAATCCTGATAGCAAAGGAGACAATGTAAATCCAAGTTTTATGTGATTAGTTAATGCTTTTTCCCTCTTTACTTCTGCCTTATTCACTGCACAAAATGGATAGCATTTCCTATGAGTAGAATATGTCTCACCCAACTTCAGAAGCGCGAAAATTACTGTCTGTATAGGCTCCCTTTCTGCTGAATGGAAGGAGGCAGGCACTGCCAAATAGTGATTCAGTCTGTCTGTAGATAGGTCCAAGACAGATGCAGTGAGTCACCTTCCCAGAGGCTCCTACATTTCTCTGCTGACCCACGAGGGAACCGAGGCAACCTACACACATCAGACGTCTCCTTTTTAGACAGCTAAAATTAGGTAGGATGCATCTAATCCTCAGCATAGTCGTTTGTCATTTAGTATGTGGCCTGATGCCGTATTTTTTGTAATGCTACTGAAATCCTTCAGCAACAGAAGTGTCCATTACCTCCATGGACTTTGGTTGGCAATGGAGGATCTAAGAGTGGAGGCTATCTCACTGGCTATAGACCTTTACTAAGTGAAGTTTAGCATGCAACCTGAACATCCTGAGCTCTCTTTATGTCAATGGAGAGAAACATACACTTTTGGCATCTGTTTTAGTATGTGATTAATCTTTCCCTAGAAGTGCCTGTAATCTTTCCCTCTCTGTGCCTAACTGAATGAGAGTTTCTGTTATTACCCTGACTAGAGAGCTGACATTTAGCCAGATGAACCCCATGTGAAGTGCTCTGTAAACATGAATTAGTTTGTTTCATAGCTCCCTCTAAGGAAAGTGGAGGCAATATCTCAATTTGACACAGAACAAATTAATAGTGTGATTAAAAGAAAACCATTTGCTGGTTTTGAGTGTGGACTTTGACACATCTAGTGCTTAACTTTCCTGTGGACCTACATGACATTTTTCAAAGAACAACCCTTATTCATTCTTTAATGAAAAATATATCAAGAAACTTGCAATTTGCTGATCCATAGCCTGAATAAGAAAAAACCTATTATGATTTACCTGTGTGCTTTATTCAATCCTGAATGCAAATGGGATAGTCTAAGTTATGTGTGACTTATTTTCATTACTGCAAGTTCTGCTTGCAAAATAGTTTTAACAACCTTGCGTATGTTTCATGGTTTCTCTAAACTGCATGTTGTTTGGGAATCTCAGAAAAAAAAAAAGGAGTTTGATTAAATCTGACTCTTAACCTGTTTCCCTTGGAGAAGCATAATACTTTGCGCACCTTCACAGTTGCTCACGATGTGAATGTTAGCTTGAGTTGTCAGGGAAAGATGAGAGTAAGTTTGGGTCTGAGCTAATGATGGGAAAACTTATCAGGAAGCTCTTGTCTCTCTGTCTTGCACTTGTGTATTTTGAGCAATGGAGCACTATGAGATCCATGAGATGAGCAGTACTCGACAACTTGAGGACTCTGGTGACTTGACATTACGACGTCACTTGGGCAGCGTTTCAGCCTTCGCCATTCACAGCTCAGCGGCTGTGAAGGGTCGACAATTTCCCTTTGCCGGTCAGTGTGGTCTCTTCTTAACAGCAATGCCAAAATTGCCTTCCTCACATTTCTGTTGTTGGTGTAGATAAAGGATACATACTGCATGGTGAAAGGAGCTACAGGAGGGTTTATATGGACAGGTCATACTGTTTTTTATGTGATAGCCAGAAGGGAGCTCTCATGTTCTGGTAGGGTCTATTTGCTACGATTTATAGCTGCAATCGTGGCTGATTACACTATGTCAGAAAGGTGTATCACTGGAGTTGTTGCAGAGGTGATTATGAGGTGGAGCCATGAGGCCCTGGAGCACCTTAACTGCCTTATTTGCCCTCCTGAATGTCCAGTAATAGCTGAAAATAGAGTGGACAGGAGGGAAATGCTGTTGACAACCAGGAAAGTTACTGTAATAGAAAAGGCCTCAACTTGACACCAGGCAACCAGTTCTGTCTTTGCAAACAGTTAAGATTATATTTCCTCAGAAAAAGCTATTTCTTTTGAAAAAGCTTCATGATGGAAGCTTTATGTTTTATTTGCTGTCTGCTGTCACATCTCGATTTGCCTTTGGACAGGCCCACACGGGGTTTTTTGCACCTATTCCTATTCATTCCTTCAAATTTGAAGAACGGTATCATTAGGTGTGTGCCTTTTCCTATTGCAGCTTTTTTCAAGCCCTGCAGTGGCTTTCAGCCTGTGGGTTGGGAAAGTTTCACAGGGGCAATTAAGAAACCTAAGAATCTTAGGGCCTAAATTTGCTACACAAAAATGTTTACCTATCCTATAAAACTTTGAGGAGCTCACCAACTGAAAAAAGTTAAAAGCACAGCCATAGGTTAAAATCAATTTATGAAAATAAGCTGCTATAATATCACCAGTATTGTGTGCTGATATTACAGTCACAGGAGTTATTTTCTGTAATTGTGTATGTGTGAGGTGGGGAAGAGGTTGGAACAGCCCAAAGAAAAGAAAAACACTGGTTATCTGCTCTGACACTCTCAACCTGGCTTTTGCAGTGTCATTGCCTCTAAATCCACAGTGTACTTGGTTCCAGGAGCGGCTATTAGTTTGGATGTGCATCCTGTGGAGCCAGTTTGGAGCTAAAAGCAGGATCATAGAATCACAGAATGGTCTAGGCTGGAAGGGAGCTTAAGGATCATCTAGTTCCAACCACCTTGCCATTGCCAGGGACACCTTCAACTAATCCAGGTTGCTCAAAGCGTCATCCAACCTGGCCTTGAACACCTCCAGGGATGGGGCCTCCACCACCCTCAGAGTGAAAAGTTTTTTCCTAATATCTATTCTAAATCTACCCTCTTCCAGTTTGAAGCCATTTTCCCTTGTCCTATCACTGCATGCCCCTGGAAAAAGTACCTCGCCAGCCTTCTGGTAGGCCCCCTTCAGATACTGGAAGGCTGCCATAAGGTCTCCCTGGAGCCTTCTCTTCTCCAGGCTGAACAACCCCAACTTTCTGAGCCTGTCCTCATGGCAGAGGTGCTCCAGCCCTCTGATCACCTTTGTGGCCCTCCTCTGGACCCGCTCGAACACATCCACGTCCTTCTTATGTTGAGGGTTCCAGAACTGGACGCAGTACTCCAGGTGGGGGTCTCATGACAGTGGAGTAGAGGGGCAGAATCACCTCCCTGAACATGCTGGCCACACTGCTTTTGATGCAGCCCAGGATACGGTTGGCCTTCTGGGCTGCGAGTGCACATTGCTGGCTCATGTTAAGTTTCTCATCAATCACCACCCCCAAGTCCTTCTCCTCAGGGCTGCTCTCCATCCATTCTCCACCCAGCCTGTATTTGTGCTTGGGATTGCCCTGGCCCACATGCAGGACCTTGCACTTGGCCTTGTTGAACTTCATGAGGTTTTCACAGGCCCGTGTGGTTGCATCCACACAGTACTGTACCTCCGGGAACTGAATGCATTCAGGAACATGGCACAATTGTAACCCCACTATCCCTGACAGGGTTTAGCAGCTGGGACTTCATGTCACAAACACATGGGTTCATTGTGGCAGCAACTATATTGACTCTGGAGCTGTGTACACCCCCGTATGTGGTTTATGCTTGAGTCTATAAGCTTTGTCACAACAAAGTCTGAATTTTTACACAAATGTCTGCAGTCAAGATTAATAGCTTATGATAGTGATGATTTGATTGGACTAAGACTAATAGTCATATTAAAATGATATGAAAAGTGTATGTAGTCAAGTGTCTTGGACTAGCGGTTTTCAGTAAAGACATGGACCTGTTGGAGTGGGTCCAGAAGAGGGCCAGAAAAATGATCAGAGGGCTGGAGCACCTCTGCTATGAAGACAGGCTGAGAAAGTTTTTCGGCCTAGAGAAGAGAAGGCTCCAGGGAGACCTTATAGTGGCCTTTCATAGAAGGGGCTTACAAGAAAGACAGAGAGAGACTTTTTACTAAGGCCTGTAGTGACAGGACAAGGGGCAACAGCTTTAATCCAAAAAGAGGGTAGATTTAGATTGGAGATAAGGAAAAGAGTTTTTACAATGAGGGTGGTAAGACACTGGTCCAGGTTACCCAGAGAAGTTGTGGATACCCAGTCCCTGGAGGTGTTCAAGGCCAGGTTGGATGGGGCTTTGAGCAACCTGGTCTGGTGGGAGGTGTCCCTGGCTCATGGCAGGGGGTTGGAACTCGATGATCTTTAAGGTCCCTTCCAACCCAAACCATTCTATGATTCTATGGTTCTATGATTCTATGAATAAGTACTTCAGTCTGCACCTGTGCATTTTTCCACATAGGGATTCATGAATTACATATAATTTTCAGGGTTTTGTGGCAATGCAAGCAATAACTATTGATTTCTGGAGAACTCTGTTCTAATCTCTCCATGACTTTTTACGGTTTGAATTTATGCTTGTTTTTGAGTTTTTGGACTTAGCACGTTACACCATGTCAGAATTTTGTTCTGGCTTTTCCCAACAAGAACAAGGTTAATCTCTGAAGTGCTGTGTTTGTGGGCTACGAGAACTATCAAAGTACAGTTGAAGACATGTCCCATTGTCTAATCAATGTCTCATATTTACACTTCTGTTATGGACAGGATTTGATCTGATGGATTCGTTCAGTGTGAAACAGATTTTTGGAATGAAAGAAAATGGAATTCAGAGCGCTTATGTACGACTTGGAAGCTTCCCTGTTGTTCAGAAAACTGAGTGAGTACCCTGTTTTTCACTTTCTTTTCATCTGAGCCTCTGCTTTACATTATTTTGTTCCTTTAGGTTAACCTTGTAGTAGTACCTACACAGATATTATTGCTTTGATCAGCTCTTTCACTTCTGCTGGCACAGAATTTATATGACGTGGTTGGCAGCCTCTGTACCAGCTACAGCCTCCATCCTGGTAGAGTATGAGCTAGTTTTGGTGTATCTCAATGATTGTGAGGAGCAGTATCAAGAAATTCACAAAAGAACTTAAGGCTTAATAAATAGCTTCTAAAAGGGATTTTTGGTAGCCTTCCCACTGAGATATATATTTGCTTATCACAAAAGACCAGTCCCTAGTAGATGTTGTTATCAGTTAGCTAATATGAATTTCAGCCTTCTAAAAGAATGAGCAATTTTTAATCCTGTGTCAACATGGATTCAGTCCTTGGAGCCTTTTATGACCTGAGGCTGCCGGTTGTGTCGCAGTCTATCAGAATGGTTTCTCTTCAGGTTGTCACTTGAGTCCTGCGAGCATTAGCCTTGAAAAGAGTGAGTGCATAATTTCACTGAGTAACCATGAGCCATAGATAGAATTGTCATCATTAACATTTTTGCAGTAAATTTCTCTGTGCTGGTTTGAACTTCAGCTTAAAAAATCAATAGTAAATTACTATCCTTCTTATTTTCCTTCTTATCGATAAGGGCTGTTATTTTTTTTCTGGTTTAGCTCTTTTACTCAGCTCACTGCATGTTTCAGATTATCCTGTGACTTACGTTTGCTTGATTTCACAATATTTTTTCATCCTGGAGCCAACCTGGATTGATTTGCCCTTCTTCCCTGCCCCTCTTTCTCCATAAAAAACCCACAGTCTTTAAAAAAAAAAAAAAAGGACAAATATGGTACACTGTAAGGAAAACTGTTTGCTCTAAAGTCCATAAACGGTGTCAAGTGTCAGAGTAAGTAAATTCATGATCTTGGAGAAGGCCAGCCAACTGATGATACCTGGTCTTGATAAGAAGTATATACAAAACTGGTGTGTGGGGGTGTGGAGAGGTGAATAAACCTATTTTGTTTGGTGCCCAGCAGTCTCTGGGTGGAACCTCTACTTGCTGTGGCTTGTAACAGCTAGTGGTAGTGTGTTTTATCGCTGTAAAGCGTTACCACCAAGACTACGTAGAAAGAAGCCTTTGAAGTGAAGAAGTCCAGTTTGTACTTCAGAAATTCTGGGAATGATGATCTACTGAATCTGAGCTTTGGGTGATACTATGACAAACGGGACTAATACAGTCCTTGGGTGTCTAAGCAGGAACTGTCAAGTGTGATGTGACTATCTCCATATCAGGCAAGTCAGTCATCACTGCTGGGATGCTATGTCCAGTCTCCATTTCCATAATTCAGTAGATAGGAATGAGGTGAATGAAAGTTTAAAGAACTGCGAAACTAATATTGAGAAATCCAAGAAGTGCAGTGTAGTCAGGTAAAATTCAGAAGTGGTTAGCAACTGAGGTGATAGCTCTCTGTAAGAACCTCTGGGGAAGAAAAGTTTAGTAAAGGATCTTTGGTGCTAAGGATAGTGGTAGACTGAAAGTCAGCGGCTACCTGTTAACAACAACAAAAAACAGCATGGAATAAAGGCACACTTTTAACAATGAGCATAATTAATCACAGAATCATAGAGTACCAGTTTGGAAGGGACCTCAAGGATCATCTGGTCCAACCTTTCTTGGCAAAAGCACGGTCTAGACAAGATGGCCCCACACCCTGTCCAGCTGAATCTTAAAAGTGTCCAATGATGGGGAATACACCACTTACCTGAGGAGATTATTCCAATGGCTGATTGCTCTCACTATGAAAAATTTTCCTTTTGTGTCCAGTCGGAATATCCCCAGGACTAACCTGTACCCATTACCCCTCGTCTTTTTCATGTGACTCCTTGTAAAAAGGGAGTCTCCATCTTCTTTGTATCCATCCTTTAAATACGGGAACATGGTGACAGAGTTTCCCCTAAGCCTTCTTTTCTCAAGGCTGAACAAACCCAATTCTCTCAGCCTTTCCTAATATGGCAGGCTTCCCAGTTCTTTGGTTATCTTGGTGGCCTTTCTCTGGGCCCTCTCTGGCCTGTCCACGTCTTTTTTGTATAGGGGGGACCAAAATTGAACACGATATTCCAGATGTGTCCTGACCAGTGCTGAGTAGAGTGGGAGGTCCACTGAACTGAGTAGAGTTCCAGCTCCACTGGAACAAGTTAGCAGAGATTACAGAGTTGTCCATTTGCATTCCTTTTTCAAATTTAGAGGAAGGAATTTCCTTCTTCAAAGGAAGACTAGGGAAAATGTGGGTCCACTTAGGAAGAAAACGGGAGACCTGGTCATGCAGGACATGGAGAAGGCTGACATACTCAATGACTTGTTTGCCTTGGTCTTCACTGGGAAGTGCTCTAACCACACCGCCCAAGTTGCAGAAAGGAAAGGCAGGGACTGGGACAATGAGGTACCGCCCACAGTAGGAGAAGACCAGGTTCGAGACCATCTGAGAAACCTGAAGGTGTATAAGTCCATGGGACCTGATGAGATTCATCCGCGAGTCCTGAGGGAACTGGCGGATGAAGTTGTCAAGCCACTATCCATCATATTTGAGAAGTCATAGCGGTCTGGTGAAGTTCCCACTGACTAGAAAAGGGGAAACATAACCCCTACTTTTAAAAAGGGTAAAAAAGAAGACCCAGGGAACTAGAGGCCGGTCAGTCTCACCTCTGTGCCCAGCAAGAGCATGGAGCAGATCCTCCTGGAAACTCTGCTAAGGCACATGGAAAATAGAGGTGATTGGTGACAGCCAACATGGCTTCACTAAGGGCAAATCATGCCTGACAAATTGGGTGGCCTTCTACGACAGCATTACAACATGAGTGGATAAGGGAAGAGCAACAGATGTCATCTACCTGGACTTGTGCACAGCATTTAACACTGTCCCACACGACATCCTTGTCTCTAAATTGAAGAGACATGGATTTGACAGATGGACCACTCAGAGCATAAGGAATTGGCTGGATGGCTGCACTCAAAGAGTTATGGTCAATGGCTCCATGTCCAAGTAGTGAGCAATGATGAGTGGTGTTCCTCAGGGGTCGGTACTGGGACTGGCACTCTTTAACGTCTTTGTTGGTGACATGAATGTTGAGATTGAGTGAACCCTCAGCAAGTTTGGTGATGACACCAAGCTGTGTGGAGCAGTCAACACGCTGGAGGGAAGGGATGGCATCCAGAGGGACTCGGGTAGGCTTCAGAGGTGGGTCTGTGTGAACCTCATGTAGTTCAACAAGGCCAAGTGCAAGGTCCTGCACATGGGCCAGGGCAATCCCAAGCACAAATACAGGCTGGGCAGAGAGTGGATTGAGAGCAACTCTTAGGAGAAGGACTTGGGGATGTTGGTTGATGAGAAACTCAACACGAGCTGGCAATGTGCACTTAGAGCCCAGAAGGCCAACCGTATCCTGGGCTGCATCAAAAGCAGTGTGGCCAGCAGGGTGAGGGAGGTGATTCTGTCCCTCTATTCCACTCTTGTGAGACCTCACCTGGAGTACTGCATCCAGTTCTGGAGCCCCCAATATAAGAAGGACATGGATGTGTTGGAGCGGGTCCAGAGGAGGGCCACAAAGGTGATCAGAGGGCTGGAGCACCTCTGCCATGAGGACAGGCTGAGAAAGTTGGGGTTGTTCAGCCTGGAGAAGAGAAGGCTCCAGGGAGACATTATAGACCCATCCAGTACCTAAAGGGGTTACAGGAAAGAAGGGGGGGGACTCTTTATCAGGGCATGTAGTGATAGGACAAGGGGTAATGTCTTCAAACTGGAAGAGGGTAGATTTAGAATTGATATTAGGAAAAAATTTTTCACTGTGAGGGTGGTGAGACACTGGAACAGGTTGCCCAGGGAAGTTGTGAAGTCCCCATCCCTGGAGGTGTTCAAGGCCAGGTTGGATGATGCTTTGAGCAACTTGGTCTAGTGGATGGTGTCTCTGCCCATGGCAGGGGCGTTAGAACTAGATGATCTTTAAGGTCCCTTCTAACCTAAACCATTCGATGATACTATGATTCTAAATTAGGGGCTGCAGTACTTCGTTGTTGGTTCAGTTGTTGTTTTCCAAGAAAGGCTGATGGAGTGAAGCCAGACCAGCCAGCTATGATGACTTTCCTTCTGCTCAGATTGCACCCATTTATTTGTTGTTGTTGTTTTTAAAATAAGTAGAATATTTTATTGCCCAGGACAATTAGAAGTAAAACATTCTAATTAGTAGATTGAAATGACTAAGCTTCCTTTTGAATGATTAACTGAAACATGTAATTAAAGAAGAACTTTTGTATTTTCAGCCTTTTGTATTTTAATTTCCATACTACTGTGGTTTGGGAATGAACCCAAATGGATCTATTACCATGGAAGGTGTCTGCATATTTGGTTCATTTTAGCCTTTGGGTGTCAGGATTCTAAGATGGTGCATATAGGGTCACTGCTCACAGAAAATGCAGTCTTGTAAAGCTGCACAGAACTGATAACTGGAATAAAAAACAAAACAAAACCATCTGTCCTGTCCTGCAGATAACCTCAAGCAACGTTTAGCAACTGATAGCAACATCTCATAATTAGATACAAAATCATTAACTGAGTAATATATGTAATTCACTTTATTATCTACTTAAAGGATTTGTACCCTTTTATATAAGCACCAGTACTTCTACAAAGTGCCAGCTTAGCTGCCTGGGAAATGTACCCATTCGTCTTCTGATCTGGAGCCTACAACTGAGCTGTCTTCCCATTTGTGATGAGGCATCCTGTGATGGGTCTGTGAATGAGCAAGCACAACAGCCAGGAAAGTGGCCACAATCAATGTACTGGTCACTGAGGGACTTGCAGGTCTCTCTAGCTGGCTGAGGGCTAGTCCTCAACCTAATCTGGCTGGTGCTTCTCCCTCAGGTAACGGGCTGTCCTACTGTTTGCTTACGGCCCCTCAATTGGTCTTCTGGCCAAAGCTGTGTCCTAGTTTTCTGGTTTTGGGAACTCAGGCTTGTTTCTCATTACTTTTGTCTTGGCTAATGCCAAGCTTTTGGCTTACTATCCTGTTCTGTTCTCCATTTATTTCTCCTAGTTCTTACTCCAGAGCCTTTCTCCTGCCATGTCCATCCCTCATTTTCCTCTTGCCTGATCTGGTTCCATCCTGGCTTGGTCCTCATCACAGCTGCCACCTCACAGAACTTCCTGATGCTTGGCCTAGCTTCTAGTCATGATCTGTTTGTTCTTTATATTGGGACAGTGTTGTCTCCCCCAGTTTGAGTCTTGGGGTTTTTTGGGGCATGTATTTGTCTGGATGCTTCGGCTCCTGACATCAACTTTGATTTCAGTTACATGCCTTGGGTTTCTCCAAGACTTTTGCCCTGGTCTCATCGTTTTTTCTGCTCCACAGAGAATAAAGTTCTACCCAGAGCTACCAAGACCTCTTACACTAAACATGAAACCTATTCAATGCTTCCTCATTCCTTACTTCTTCTCAAACATACATTTCATGTGAGGAAAGGCTGAGACAACTAAGATTCTTCATCTTGGAGAAGTGAAGGCTCAGGGGGAGATCTTATTTGTGTGTATAAATACCTGATGGGTAAGAAACAAAGAAGTCGGAGCCAGACTCTTTTTGGTGGTATCCAGTGACAGGACAAGAAGGAATAAGAACAAATTATTGTTCTGGAGGTACCTGGAGATACACAAGGCAGTAACGACGGAGGGGTTATTGATGAGTTAGAAGCCATGGAAAAACCTGAGAACGGTCAGGTAGGAACTAGGGCTTCCACCAGCAAAGAAGTGTCGGGAACATTAGCCCAACTGAAGTGCATCTACGCTAGTGCACATAGCATGAGAAACAAACAGGAGGAGCTAGAAGCCATGGTGCAACAGGAAAACTATGATCGTATAGTTTATATAAGCCATCACAGAAACATGGTGGGACACCTCACGTGACTGGAGTGCCGCAATCAATGGCTACAAGCTCTTCAGAAGGGATAGACAAGGAAGGAGAGGTGGTGGGGTGGCCCTGTATTTTAGGGACCATTATGAATGTTTAGAATTCAATCATAGCGATGATACAGTTGAGTGTCTACGGCTCAGAATCAGGGGGAAGGCCAACAAGGCTGATGTTGTGGTGGGGGTCTGTTATAGACCACCCAAGCAGGATAGAGAGGTAGATGAACTTTCTACAAGCAGCTGGGAGAAGTCTCGCGATCGCTTGCCCTTGTTCTTGTGGGGGACTTCAAATTCCCAGATGTCTGCTGGAAAGACAACACAGCAGAGAGGGAACAGTCCTGGAGGTTCCTAGAGTGTGTCAAGGACAACTTCCTTACTCAGCTGGTGAGTGAACCTAGCAGGGAAGGTGCCCTGGTGGACCTGCTCTTTGTGAACAGAGAAGGACTGGTGGGTGATGTGACAGTGGGAGATCAACTAGGGCGCAGCGATGACTAAATGATTGAGTTCTCCATTCTTAGAGAAGTAAAGAGTGGGGGCAGCAGAACTGCTGTGTTGGACTTCCAAAGGGCAGACTTTGACTTGTTTAGGAGACTGATTGACAGAGTCCCTTGGGAGGCAATCCTGAAGGGCATGGGAGTCCAGGAAGGCTGGACACTCTTTAAGAAAGAAGTCTTAAAGGCGCAGGAGCAGGCCATCCCCATGTGCTGTAAGTCATGCCGGCGGCAAAGAACACCGGCCTGGTTGAACAGAGCGCTTTGGCTGCAGCTCAGGGAAAAAAAGGAGAATCCATGGCCTCTGGAAGAAAGGGCCGGCCACACATGATGACTACAGAGATGCCGTGAGGCTGTGCAGGGAGAAAACTAGAAAGTCCAAAGCCCAGCTAGAAATTAATCTGGCTTCTGTTGTAAAGGACAACAAGAAATCTTGTGGTGGTGAGAGCAGCCTTCTCAGCTGAAGAATCTTGCTGTGGCCACTATCTGGTCTTCTGACCTCTGTTGCCTGTCATCTAGAAGAAACGCATCTATCCAAATCTGCTGTGAAGTTAGTAGGAGAATGTCTATTAGGAACATACCTGAGGAGTTCCTTGTAGGCTTCTTTACTAACCAAAGAAACAGGGTGAATTCATGGGCCCCATTGCTAGGCTTGTACCATTTGGTGGTCTTCACCTGTTTGTGTGCTCGTATAAAGTTGGTTTTAGCTGATACCAAGTAGTGTTATCCCAGACAATGTCTGGGCCTGGTGTGGAGGGTGGACCATGCCAGAGACTGCTCCCCAGAGGCAGCTTGGATATGATAACTCTCTTTGGGAAAGAAGCATTTGGTTCAACTTCATTCATGGCTAGCAAATGGACCCTGACCATTATTAACTAGTGTGGATAGGATCTCCTACTTCCAACAAGGTAAAGGAGATGAAGTATGGCAGAGGTGGAATGATTGAAGGTTCTTTTGGTCTTTTAGAGAATAAAAAACTGAGGGGAGAGCTGATAAACACACAAAAGACTGCAGCCAAGAGGGGAAAACAACTTGTTCACATAGTTCCTTGTGGAAAAAAGTTATTTCAGGAAGACTAAACTGCAGCAAGTGAGATTTAGGATTGACTTCTTTTGTAGCATGCAGGATAGTGGAACACAGGAAGAACCTAGGGAAGTTGTATCTATTCCATCACTGAGGTTTCTAAAGTAAAGGCCAAAGAAATGTCTGCCAAGGATGTATGAGTGGAGTTGATTCTGTGTTGTGAAAATGCTTCTACAGCCCTTTCTTTTCTCCCTCTCCTCTCCTCTCCTCTCCTCTCCTCTCCTCTCCTCTCCTCTCCTCTCCTCTCCTCTCCTCTCCTCTCCTCTCCTCTCCTCTCCTCTCCTCTCCTCTCCTCTCCTCTCCTCTCCTCTCCTCTCCTCTCCTCTCCTCTCCTCTCCTCTCCTCTCCTCTCCTCTCCTCTCCTCTCCTCTCCTCTCCTCTCCTCTCCTCTCCTCTCCTCTCCTCTCCTCTCCTCTCCTCTCCTTCCCCTGTCATTCTAAGAGCTTTTGGTGATGTGATGCATATGGACATGAACTGGTTTTCTCCAGCCTTATTTCAGACATGAAAACCACTAATAGTCAATGAGTTACATTGAGTATTAGTGGGTTTTAGCTATTTTAGAAGTGGTAAAATTTCCCAAATTTATTAATTATCTCCTTTCTCACCAAATACGGACACCCTATTAATTGTTACATTCAGTGTCTGAAATGAGAATTGATACTCTTATTTTTCTTCATTGTGTTATTATTATAGATGTAGGATCTCATGCTGATTGTCACAGATGTAGGCTCTTATGCCAAACAAAAGCGTGTAAGAAGGAGGCTATGTCATGAATATGGGCAACAGCTAAGAGGATCTCCTGCCTGGTTTTTATAATATTTTCTTTGTAGAAGTTGTGATTCTCTTGACCTTGGAGTTGGGCTAGTTAACTCTTAGATGAACCTGCAGCACTGGGGGATTCTCGTGTCTTGGAGTTTTATAATGGCATCTTCTGCAATCCATCCTGTTGTCAGAATTATAGACCAAGGAGCTGGCAGAGTGCTCCCTGTAGGTACCAGGCATCCAGCAAAGCTCCATAATATGGATCATCAGTTCAATTCATCCTTGGGTGAAAGAAAAAAGTAAAAAATTTCTAAGGACAGCAATTCCTGCCCTTGGATTCCTAAGTAAAGCTGAGCTCCTAGATGGAGATCACTTTTTATTGAGGAAATAAATGAAAACTCATAAACAGAGTTTTTGTTATTTATGCAGTAATGCATCTCTTTAAAGATGCAGGGACCAAGGACTTCAGAAACAGCTTTTCTCATATCTTCAGAGAAATGAAAGTGCCTTTAGATTTCCTTTTGGCACAAAGCCTTTTTCTGCTGGGAACTTGCAGCCATTTCTTCGGCACCTTTAAAAATCAGTTGAGAGTGACAGGTAATAGGTCATTATAGCTTTCTATCAGTTTAAATCTACCTGATGGGCCATTTGTCAGTCTCTGTGTGATGAGGTGTGGCCAGACTCACAAGGATATTTAGGTACCTAACTCCTAGTTATATCTGTGGGTATTAAGTATCTGAAAACCCTTCTTGAATTTAAGCTCACATGGTGATATTCCTGTTCCCAGCCCAGAGGTATCTTAGCACAAAGGCCAGCAGTTGGCTTTTCCAGATTTGGTTGTAGGTTGTCAGGCCCAAGGCTCAACGTGATATCTTGGGGCATTAATTTCAACCACATGCTCCTATACCTCCCTGCTCATCAAAGCAGCGATGCCACAGTCACTGCCTTTCATTTGTACTTGGAATGTAGCACACCTGCTTATGCAAAGTGGAAAAACCATTAGGGAAAGGCAGCATTGAAAGCATGTGTCCTGCTGCTGTTGGTGTGATGACGGCAAACGTGCCAAGGATCAGCAAGAGAGCAAAGCACCCCCAGACCTGTAACTCCACTACCTTCTGCCACCGCTGTATTAACTGAGGAACCATTTCTCTGCTTGCTTTTCATTCAGTAGGAGGCTGGAGTTGGTGGTGGGCTGTAGCTAAAAGAGTCATTCAATACTCTGTGTTGGGCACCATGTGTGCCCAAAATGCGAGTCAGAATCCTAAAGGGTAGGACACAGAGGGAACTCCTTAAACCCAGTTGTGACAATAGGTGTGATTGTGAAGTTAAGTGGTGAGGAGTGAGTGAAGGTAAATGCACTAAGCGTGTATGCTGAAATGACAGAGTTTGAGGAGCCGAGTCACAAGGAAATGCCCCCACCAGCAGCACTCTCATGTGGAAACATCCGTGGTTTCTGGTCAAGAGGACGGAGCGATAAGCAATGCCTTTTCAGCTGTCAACATTGCCACCTTGCTGAAGTTTCTTGAAGGGGTGGATGTTAAAAGCTGAAACATGTGTCATCTTCTCTGACAAACTTGGACACAATGAGTGTACAAAGCCATTTGACAGGAAGTTTTCACTAAGACATGTGAATGGTGAAGGAGACCTGGCAGGGTGCCCTGTTGGGAGGGCTGATGTGACTGACCTGGCTCCCTCTTGCCAAACATCCCGTAGACTTTCTTAGTGGCTTTCAGTGCCCCAGTCATGCCAGTTGTATTCTCCATGGCAACTCTGCCACAAGAGTGGCAACCGACACATGTTTTGTTTTGTCATGGAAGGGGGGAGGGTCTGGCTATTTTGTATGCCATGGGAGAAATGGGTGCTGGGGTGAGGTGGATCTGTGAGCAGGGAGGTCTAGTTTGTGAATAGGTAGTACCAAGAAGTGAGACAGCCTTGTCTGCTCTCCTAAAGGAATGATTTTGTAAAGGAGCTACTGGGAGCCTGGTTCAGTTTTTTCTTGTGCTGGAAGACTTCAGAGAGTGCCCGTGTCCCCAGTGGGAAATTCAAAGCACGGATTAAAAGATGACTGAGTATTTTGGCACTAGGAAAGACTGGCTTTCAAATTTTGCTGTAATTGCAAAACAAAGTATTTTGGAATTTTTGAGGATTTTTGATTGAAGCACTATTAAGAGTCTCTAGTTTTTTATGCCTTTGATTGTCCCAGTTTCTGCATAGTGATGGACTATGTCAAATATTCCTTAAGAGAATCTGTCTTCATTGCTTTGCTCTAATAATTGCTGCCGTTGTGTTTTGTTTTCTAATGGGTGTTTATGCCTGACTGCACAGATATCCGGAAGCAAAGACATGATATTTAGGAAGGCCCTATTTAGGAATGATCAGAGGAGCAGGCTGGCTTGGGCATGAGGAACAATGAAGTTAACTGGGACTCTTCAGCTGGAAAAAAGAAATGGCTTAGAGGCATTATAAACAAAGTTTGCAAAATCATGAATGACATAAAAAATAGAAAAAAGAATAGGTTCATTGTGTTGTCCCTTATAAGAACTGAGCTAAGTCCTAAACAAACGAGAGGAGGCTCGTTATACAGTGGGTACTAGAGCTGTGGGATTCCTTGCCAAAGGATGTTGTGGATGTAATAAGTTTACCTGAGTTCACGGGGAGACTGGTGAATTGCAAACAAGATAAATCCCTAAAAAGTTACTAATGTAGAAATTGTAGTTGTCTCTGAATTTGACCCCTGGATCCCAAAGAGTTGGAGGCAGGGGGAATATGTTTGTTCTGTTCATTCTCATTCTTAAGCATCCAGTAATGGCTAGTGACAAAAAAAATAATGAAACTGGGTTAGTTATATCTTCTGTCCAGCCCTGCATGCTCACATTATGCTATGTTTTAATGTTGGGGCTGAGTCAAACAGTGCTGGTTTTGGTTACCTCGATCTTATGCATGGATCATGGTGTCACAAGGAGTAAATCTCTGCCTAATGAGTTTGTAATGTTTGATTTGAGAGGGTTCCTCTGTTCTCCCAGGCCATCAGCCAAAGAACATCTTCTTGGGCAGGCATGAGGTCTAGTGCCTGTTTTGGGGCAAATATTACGAGATTTGTTGATGTAACTGTACATTTGTAGAGAGTTTCACATGTGCCTGCCCATCGTCATATGTCACAGGTCTTCAGTGCATCTAGAGAACAACAGAATGGTTTACACATTGCATGAACTGAAGCATCAGGTGAAAAACAACTGGATTGACATGATGGATTCTAGACTGCAGATTTTCACTGTTTTGTATTTAACTTGAGAGCTTCACAGTTGTTCTAAAAAGGACTCCTCAAGGACAGAACCACCTGGAGGGCATAAGCTCATGTTCATCT
Organism: Pluvialis apricaria; assembly: GCA_017639485.1. Classification (NCBI taxonomy): domain Eukaryota; kingdom Metazoa; phylum Chordata; class Aves; order Charadriiformes; family Charadriidae; genus Pluvialis; species Pluvialis apricaria. Next base: position 164,714,072 of record CM030008.1, on the reverse strand, counting down.
CTCTGCAGGCTGCCAAATGCAGCAGATTTTGTAGGAACTATGTGGTACTTTTGTGAAGTGTTGCTGGGATATGCAGAGAGTTTTAGAAGTTCTGCTCTTCATTGCTAAGCCTTATACCTTGCTCTCTTTTCCCTCCCCATGCCAGAGATGTATTTCCACAAGGTCTGCCTGATGAATATGCCTTTGTAACTACCTTCAAATTCCGGAAGGCTTCCAGGAAAGAAGACTGGTATATTTGGCAGATTATTGACAAGTACGGCATACCACAGGTACGAGGCCCTTTGCAGCCAGCAAGAGCAGCCTTGTTTCTCTGTTGTTGCATGAACTAACTTTATTGCCTTAACCTCCCACTCCATTTTCCTTGTGGACCAGTAAAAATCCCTTTGCCTGTCTTTCAGTTCATTTTGCCAAAAAAACTTTAGCTTTAATTCAAACCCTGGAGGAAGGTTTGCGTAGACCTTGATTGTTGTTAGCGTAGATAGATGTATTAGTTGGAAAGGGAGAGAAAAATACACCATCCTTGCTCTTGGAACCACTTTTGGGTTTTTGGTTGTTTTGTTTAGGTAGTTCTTTTTAGGGAAAATATTTCACCTGTTTGGAAAAAGGTAGCCGGACATAGTGAGCTATGCCAAGTTTTTGCACAGACTTCTAGATATCATGCAAAGGCATCATGGATTCCCTACTTTGGATGTGGATGTAACACCTATTGTTGCTCCACAACCCTGAGTCTTGGCTGCTGCAGAATTTGACCTAATAATTTTTTTCAAGTACTCTCAGCTTCTCAGAAGAAAAATACCGTAATAGTGTAATAAAGGGCTGTCCCTATAGAGTATGTTCTTAGCAGCATGCTATAGTTTAGGGGTTCGAGTGTGCTGGAGGAGGGAGTGGTTTGGATGGACTGTATGTTTTTCTGCTCAGTACAAACATGCTGCCGATGGCATTACCCGTGACTCTAACCGGGGCTGTGGGCATGGGCTCGCGCAGCCATGTAATGCAATATTGCTGCTTTGGGACTGGTATTCAAAAGGCTTTTGGGAACTCACAGTGAAGGATAGGTGCTGTTTGATGACTTAGCTAACTGCGTTTCAGACAATGGTAAAGGGTGCATATGAAAATCAATATGAGCTGTGCTTTGCTAAATGAAACACGATTTACTGCGCTACACGCATTCAGAATTCCTGCAGAGTGAGAATGTGTTTATCACTCGGTATTTCTTGGAGACAGTGGAAAACTTGAACTGCTTAGGTGTGGGAGAAAAAAGCACTCAAGATTCCCAGTAATATTTTCAAAACTGCCTTAAATTGTGGTGCCCTAAGTGCCTTAGAGCCTCATGAGCCTTGTTTCATGTAAAGTCGGTAGCGGTTTGGCCACTACATTGCAGATCTGCATAGCTTACACACTCCAGATGCTTCTGAGCTAGCATTGTTCCGAGCTGGCATTTCCAGCCAACGCGGTGCTCAGCTGCATGGAGATGTTGGGTCAGATCTGGAGTCAGCCTACCCTGGGCTTGCTCATATCAGACATGGCTCTGTGCCGATACGGCCAAACCCCTTCCAGCTCTGCAGCTTGTGGATGCACTGTTTGTTCCGCTGGCTCTGTGCTTTGCTCCATTCCCTGCTGCTTGATGGTAACTGCCTGACTTTGATAAAAGAAGAAATCAATTTCTGAATGAACTATAAGTATAATGTCTCCAAAAGCCTATTTTTGCCTGCTCCATAGTTTGCGATGTGGTGTGGGGGTGTAGCAAGATGCTGTTAGGTGTGGGGGGAGAAAGGCAGAGGTAGAGGGAGAAGGTGGAGAGAGGCAGCTGTGCGATTTTGATTCTGCAGTGATCAAGTGGAGTGACATGATTTAAAACAGAATTAAAATGGACTTTCCTTCCACTCTTGAAAATTCTTTGCTTAAGAACTTAGGACCTCATTTCTTGTGTGTTACACTTGATTATTTTAGCCAGAAGGGAAGACATTTGAGGCCATTTGTCCTTAAACCCTTCTAACTTTCCCATATTCCTAGGCATCGTCTCTTCTATTTCTAATTAAATGGCTTAGGCCAGGAACCAGTCTTTGGCACTGGCTTTATGTGGCATGCCCTGGCTGTGTCTACGCTGTGTAATACATGGTCCTGGGTGTCCTCTGAGCCTAAGGCATAATCATTATTGTGTGTTTCAGTTTTCTGTTCAAAGCACCTGAAATAAAGCGTGGGCAGTGCTACAGCTCAGCAGACTGGTTTTAGTACCAGGCAATAAGTGATTTCTCCATGCCCCATGGGATGATTGAGGACATGTGTTGGGTACTAAAGAGCACAGAGCCTGCTGGGAAGGAGTGGAGGAGTGCACAGGATAGAGGGATCCAAAACAGTCTCAGCTTTGTCTGCCTGTGGGTAGATGCCTGTGACTTGTTACCACCCAACCATGCCCAAGCGTTGCCTGGGGGACATCAAGGTGGCATGTGCTGAAACCATGCTGAGGACTGTACTCACAAGAGAAGCCTTTAAATGCTCATGGGTCTGCACCCAAGCCTGTGCCCTGCCCCATGTTATTTACTGGAACATGTGTATTCTCCCTGCTCGACTTCATATCTCACACAAAACTCTGTCCTCTGCTCTTTACTTGGGCTTCTCACCGCATGCTGTACCATCCCCAACTTTGGGGTGTCGGTCGCAATGGAGGGCAGGCAGGAGGAAGGAGGAGGCTTTGTACTTTACTAGCAAAATCATTTCTGTCTGCCTTTAGGTCTCGATCCGACTTGACGGAGAGAACAAAGCTGTGGAGTACAATGCCGTTGGGCTCACCAAGGACGCTGTGAGAGTGGTCTTCCGAAATGCCCGAGTCAGTGATCTTTTCGACCGCAGCTGGCACAAAATTGCCCTCAGCATTCAGTCAAAGGCTGTGTCACTTTACATAGACTGCAGACTGGTACAGATGCTGCCTATTGAAGACAGGGAAAATATTGACATTCAAGGAAAGACTGTGATTGGCAAACGCTTGTATGACAGTGTCCCCATTGATGTAAGTACTGCGTGGGCTGAACAGAGCTCGAGTGTGTGAATGGGGTTTGGGGGGTTATGTTGTAATTGACCTTTTTTCTGAAGCAGAATCACTGAAACGTTACCTATTTTACATAGCTAAGACAGATTGGCATCTCATCAGGTACAAGACTTGCTGTCTTCTTGTGTGAGACTGTCAATATCTCCGTAATAGTGATTAAAAATGAGAAATCCACTTAATCTTTCTGTCTAGTCCCAGAATGTGCTAGAGTTAAAATCAGAGACAAAATCATCCACAAATACCATCAAACTGTGTACTGAACTGCACACGTAAAGGTCTTTTGCTGTCTGATCTTGGCATTAGGCATGTTTCCACCTGTGACAGGAAGAGATGGCGAAAAAAAGAAAGCTTGTTAACTCAGTAGAGTCACGATATATTCTCAGTTCCTCAGAAAAGATACCTGATATTAAATGAGACTTGCACCAAGTGAACCGAAGTTGAGACCTGCAGGTTGGGCCTGATTGTCCAGCAGCAGTGTTAAACTGGTATAACTTATGCGTGATTGATCAGTGTTTTGAGACTTGTGTAATCTTTCTTAGCTATGCAAAATGGATGAAATGTGCATATTAAATGTGCTAATAGCATTTCTTACGCAGGGGTAAATGGTCGGAAGATGCAAAGCACAACAGGAGAAAAACAAACTTTATGTCTAGGTGAAATTCTAGGAAGGGTAGGGGTGGTCAGAATATGTCTTCTCAGACAGAAATTTGGCCAGGACATGGGGATTAGCATGCCTCCTTATTTGCATGAAAACCTGCACCAGAATTTTAATAAGCGTATTCAGGGTCTCATTAGATCAACACTCTTGGAGCACACTGAGATATTGGTCCATTATTGCTACAGAGAGAGAGAGATTGACTACAGGGTCCACAGAATCACTATGAAGTTAGCCCCATCTGGTTTTTGTTTGTATTCATCTGCACTGTTTGTATCCAAGCAAAAGGATATGTGGTCTTTAATAATTCACTGTCTCTGAGACTATTGCCTCACTTTGTCTTCTAGTTTGATCTTCAGCGGATGGTTATTTACTGTGATTCTCGGCATGCTGAGCTGGAGACCTGCTGTGACATTCCCTCTGGACCAGTAAGCTTCTTTTTGTCATTTGTTCATTTTCACATGAACACTCTTCGTTGAAATCTATTACATAAATCAGGGAATATATGACAGTGTGGGATTGTCATTTTTTTAATGATGGTGAATGAAACCTAACTATGCATTTGGTAATGTGGCAGCACCAGAAGAGGACCACTGCAGAGGGATGAGTATGAGGAATTTGAAGTTTCCAAGTTGCTCTTTCCTTGTCAAACTGTCAGGGGAAACAAAACCCTGAAGTGATGATGGAACAACAGAAATGCAGCATGAAATAATCAACACGTTTCCCACTGGTTTTATTTGGGAAGAGCTAAACCGGTGCCAGTTTCTGCTTAGTTTCCTGTGCCCAACTCTCATTAGAAACTCCCACCCTCCTTTCACTCTTCTCCCCTCAGTCTTGGTTAAAGAGATTCATTGTTCATTTTGCCACATTTTTCCCTATTGCTGAATGAATGGCTTTTGTGGGATTTCATTCCTCACTAGGACTCATTTAGCTGTGCGTTATCCAGTAATGCCTAAGTGGTTTCTCTAAAGCGGGTGGAAGAGGAAGCTTTCTAGCATTGAAGGCTTTGTCATGACCTTGGGTGTTTGGGTGTAGTGCCAGGTCACGGTCCTGACAGCAGCACCTCCCCTGGAAGTGAGACCAACTGTTGGCAATGAGCAAATTGGCCACCTCAAGACTTTTAACTGCTCCTGTCCTGCTGGACAAAAGGTGAGTGTTGAGGTGAGTGTGTTTGCTTTGGGGTGTGCTGGATAGGCTTGGAAACAGGGGTATGACACTGTGCAAGTGAGTTATAAGAAGGGCTGTATTGGTTTGTGAAACACTTTGGGACTTAGAGGTGGAAAGCGCTTCACAGAAAGAGCCAGGCATGTGTTATTCACAGGTGGGATGCCTGTAGAGGTAATGGCACTCTTCCCAGGTGTTTTCTCTTTACCTAATTCAGTGATTTTGGTCATGCTGGTAGTCCTGGTAACAACCTTGAAAACAAAGTCATTGTTCTTATCCAGCCCAGTTATGTGCATCCTTCGTCAAATAAAAAGAAAGAGATTCTGGAGTTAAATATAGCCACACTGAAAAAAAAAATCTCATAGCTTTTAAAAGCAGTGTCCTTGTTTATATTGGCTGGGACTGAGACCTCTGAGAAGGCAGCTTTGTTGTCATTGCTCTTGAGGGCATGTCAGTTTTAGTGTGTTCTCCGATAAAACCTGAAACCATTTGTATTGTCCTCAGTTGTTGTAGGATTGGGTCCCTTGCTTTTTTGTATAATGAGATCAGTCTGACTAATCGTGGTTTTTTTTTGTCTTAGGGGGAGAGAGGTCCAACTGGCCCTGAAGGTCCTAAAGGCCAAAAGGTCAGTAATATGTGCTAATTAATTTTTCAATAAAGCCAACAATAAAACAGTTTCAGAGTAAGTTGAAGATTTTGCAAAATAAGAGTCAATTTGGCATATAACTGAGTTCAGATAGCTTTGGATGAACCTGGGACGGCAGGAGACTGGCCATCTTGTATCTTTGATCTAGGCTTGCATTTGAGGTTCTCTGTTGCTGCTTTATGTCATTCTTAGAGTGTGTTCCAAAACCTTTTCCTGTAGCTTCTAAACTGGCATTTTTGCAAGTTAGTATTATTAACTAGGTCATGCACAGCTTTCGTGATAAGTCACCTGGAAAACCATGTTCTGCTTCTGTGCTGTGCCTTGCTCAGCAGTACCGGATACCCATAGGTTAGGTAGCAGCCTCCCAGTCACACTCAATTTGTATTCAAATTTGAACAATTTGTATTCAAAACTATATCCATCTGAATTGCTTCCACAAGCTCAGTCACTGAATTTATACCTGTTGGGTGAATAAATTAATTGGACCCCACCAAAAGTTACTCAGTTATTATGAAATGGTGTGAGAGGGGAAAGGAGAAATCTCTGGTTCTTGGAAGGTCAGACATCCTCAGGAATGTGTTTGGTGAGGCTTTGTCTGCTGTCTGCAGGGAGAAGTTTTGGATGATGAGGAGATGTGTTTTGGAGGATGTTTTCTGCTGGCATGAAACAACACGGGCACATTAATGCTCAGATGTGCCTGACTGAAACTGCAGAAAATATTTCCTTATGCTCCTACGCGTATATAAATAGCAACTTTCTATTTTAAGCTGTGACAGCTTAAATAATGATGGGCTGTTTTGAAGAATGGCAGAGCCATGACTGTTGTGAGGAGGTTGCAGAAGGATGATGATGATAATAATAAAAGCACCCTGCAGCAATATCCTGTTGTCTTTCACCGCTTTGACAAGGTCTATGCGCTGGTGAGGATGTCTGTACTATGTAACATGGCACTCTGTTAGGGTGCAGGAGATACTAGTCGAATACAAAATAGCATATATGCAAGCAGAGCATCAGCAGGTTTTCCGTAACAGACCCCAAAACGGCTGTCCCACTCCTGCAGGTGGTTTGCTGAAGAGCTCTGCAGATATGTGTGACTTTTCCCTGGCCCTAGTGGTCCGAGACTTGTATAGAGCCAGGACAGGACTGTGTCACAGTCTCAGGGAGCTGGGGATGATGCCATTTAAATCCAGGCTCTGAAAACAGTTGGGTACAAATGGGATGATTTGCGACAAATGACTTAGCTTCTCTATCTGCTAAATAAGGCAATTAATAGATTTTGCTCCTGACTTGCTAAGATGTGATTAAATAATATATACCACCCATGACAGCCGTTCTTGTGTTGCTATTGCTAAGGACCAGCTTGTCACAGTCCCTGCTCTATGTGCAGGAACTAATATCTCTCCTCCTATCTCGGACTGCAACATTATCAAGCTACTCAGGCTACAGTGCTGGCCATTGGGGAAGAAAGTGAGTGCTGTTTGCAACTCCTCAATATCACCTGGTACTTTATTAAGGAAAGACTAAGGCCCCACCAACAATATGAGTGGCTTCCACATTAAGTGGTTGTAACTGTCCATAATATGTTTTAGGATCAGTCAACCTGGCTCCTCATTTCTAAGGTGCAAGGGTTGCGTTTCAAAACTTTGTTGTTGTGTAATAAGGAAGGCTGTGAAGCTTTTTTTTAAGGTAATGAATATCAAAGATTTCAATTTGTTACTTGAATCCAAGAGCTGGGGCTTCAAGAAACACTAAAAAAAAAAATCATAAGATCTCAACTATACTCAGGTTTGATTAGAATAGGCTAATAAGCAAGTACAGCGCAAGAAAAGACCAGACATTCATTGCCTAAGCAGAGATGTGGGAGTAAACAAATTAATAAGGAAATAAATTATCAGAAAAAGGTGGAAACAGAGTGACATCAGGACTCTGAGTCAAAATTCATCATTTTTTTTATAGGCATCATTACCACTGAGCATTTCTTATTTGGTATGAAATGCAAAGCTGATATCTACCCCTAAATAACTGGGACCCGAGGGATATTTAAGTAGACTGCAGGTACTTGAGTGTTATCCACAAATGTTTTACAGGCTGATAGTGAGAAATGCCCTGTGAGAGACTGTATGGCCATATAAAAACGCAGGAAAGCAGCTGGTTCAGCTGTATCAAAAACACATCACACAACTGGTGGGAGTCACCTGAGAAAGAAGTCCCACCAGGGGATACTAATAGAGAGAGAGGTCAGTGTTAAAAAATCAAAGGACCCCCCTTTTGCCACAAAACAGGGAACTGCAGAGGTTGACAAGGGCAGGGCTGTGAAGCTCCTTCTCTAAGCTATGAGAGTTTTTGGGTTTAGTTTTGTTTTGTTTCCCCTAGACCAGTAGTAGCTGTTGGCTTTTTCACTCGATGCAAAGAAGGAATAAAAGTTATGTGGTTCTTCCTATTTTCTTTTAAAAAAAGGTCAGTTTGAGGGTCTGTTAAGTGAAGTGAATGTGGCTGTCTTCTGCCTGAGTTGAAGATGGAGAGTCTGATGTTCAGGCTCTGCTATCCTGAGCTCCCATAGCACGTTCCTTCTTTTAGGGGAGGAGGTTTGGACAGGCTTTTCTTATAGTACCATCTGACCAATGAAAATATTTGAAGTGTGTGACCAGTGTAGGAAGATAATGATTTTCTCTTCCTCTCTAATTTAAGTCTCCAAAGGCAGGGCAAAACAGGAGCGCTTGCAGTTATTAGAAAAAGTGAAAAAATCCCTCAGAGATGAGCACCTCTGCCTCAATCATCCATGCTGCCAAACTGAGGATAACGCGTGGAGACACAGCGTACGTGTTTTTGGAAGGACATACAGTAAAGGATGGTATTGGGGAAGAGTGAGGCAGGAAATAGCTTTGGAAGAATTGGCTAACATGCCTGAAGCTGGGTCCCATTGATAAATTTTAGATGCTAACGACAGCCCAGTCTAATTTATTTTCCCTCCGTACCTGCTCTGCACGTTGTGTTGTTTGCAGGCAGCCAGGCTGGCTAGTTGGGGCACTGGGCTGATGGTCAACAGGCTTCTGCTCTCTTCCAGCACTGCTATCAATATGAGTTTAGACAAAACTATTTTTCTGTGAGATCTGTTTTGTCCACAGCATAGAAATGACATTGCTTACCTGCCTTTGGGAAGTTTGTGAAGTCCAGTGTGTTAGACATGCTCTAGTGGGATATATTTTTTTCCTCCAAATTAGAAAGGAGTTTTGATGTCCTTTAAGCGACTTAGAAGAGATGGTTGCATAAAAACTTTTATGAATTTTGCCACAGCCTACTTGAATTGTCTGCGGCATTCTTTTTGCGTATGTTACTTGCTCTGTGAGGTTTCTTTCTTTTGGCAAAAAAAAAAGATAAATGTTAAAGAAAGAAACTTCCGTATTTCCTGTGCTTTCAAAAGCCTGTCTTCATCTGAGGAAAAGAAAGCATGATCCCAACAAATACTTCAGTGTCTGGTGCAGCTAAGCACATTTTTGTGGGCATGGATGAGGACAAATTGAACAGAGCCGCAAAATTAAATCCTACTGTGGTCCATTTGGGGAGTACAGGGCTCATTGGACTTATTGCTGCTGTGGTACTGGAGGGCCCTTCTCCAGGTCTGAGACTTTTTCCGCTTGATGCCATGTCTACACTGAAGTCCAAAGTGCCTAAACTCCCTACAAGCAAAAGATGATGGGAAGGTACAAACAGGTGAGGATGTTGTATTTGTTAGTGATGGATGGGGAGCTCAGCACAGCATATTTCTGGTATGTACCTTTTGAGTGAGAACTGGGCAGAAGCCAGGTAGAAGTGTGTTGGCAGAGCCCTCTGCTCTCCAGCAGCTCCCGGTGCTAGAGGAATTGAAGGAACTGCTGGCAGCTCTGCACAGAGCCTTGAGCTGGTCTTAGTAATGGGTGCATCCTTAGCTGGTCCTTCTTCCAGTTTTGTGGCTGCAGAGCAGTATGTGAAAATGATTCACAGGTATTTTTTCTGCACTTGCTGGTTTTGGCATCGCTTTTAATTCTGTATTTGATGAATATTTATGAAATGATGCATCTTCTTTGATTCTTTATCCCTTTCACTCTGCCCTTTTTAGGAGACAAGTGGAGAAAAAGTTTTGTTTGGTTTTTGATTGACCGTTTTTCTCTTTTCCTCCCTATGTATTTGCTTCTCCAGTTTTCATTCCTCTACCTACCATAATTTGTATGTTTTCAACTATTTTTTTTTTTTCTGTGTTCCTTTCCTTCTCTTCCACTGGAGCAAGCAAGGAGAGCTGCCCTGTGTGTGTTGCACAGTTCTGCAAGGGAAGGGAAGAATTAGCTGATCATGAAAATTTAGTGTGAATGAAAACAATGGGGTTTGATTTTTTAAAAAAATAACTAAAATCTTGTCAGGTTTATTTTTTTCTGTATTTTAGGTGTGTACTCTCTAGGTCTTATGCAAACCAACCTTCCAAGTCCTTTCTGCCTTAACAGAAAATAAGGACTTCTGAAGTACTTCACAAGAGAAAGCTCTCTGCCTTGCCAGCGTGCCCTGAAGGCTTCTAGCAGTATTTCCATGTGAAAAATAGCATATAAAACCAGTCTGAGAACTTGGACATTCAAGTCAGTATAAATGCACTGAGGTATGCCCAGTCCTTATGGCAGGAGCTGAAATCTTGGCAGTAGCGACTGGTGGGACCAGAGTTGTCCACAATCTCAGTCAAACCCTTGTTGCACTGCAACAAAAATCAAAGCAATGGAAAGCTGACCGCAAAATACAAACACTAATGCGGTACACTTCACAAATTAGTCCAACATGGAGGTGTCAGTGGAAATATCATCTGTTATTTCGATGCCTGTCAAGGAAGGAATGAATTAACTCAGTGGTATTAACACCTTTTCTTTTTCAAGGGAGAAAGTGGCAGCCAAGGTCTTCCTGGACTCAGAGGAGAAAAAGGAGAGTCAGTAAGTATGAAATACCAGAATGATTTTACCTAAGGAGATGGAAATACGAGTTTTCTCCTTTATGGTGATAATTTGCTCACAATGTCAATGTGCCCTGTTGAATATGTTCCCGCTCCTGGGCCTTTATCCCAGGGGAAAGATGATCTTTCTTGCACCCAGTGGCATTTTTTGGGGGGAGGAGGGGAATCGGTGGGTTCATCCCTGAATACAGCTGATAATGACTTAGTATTTGCCTTCTAATTAAAATATGTAACTTGGGTGTACTTGATTATAGCACAGCTGCACATCCAGCGGGGACAGTATGAGGCAACTGAAAACAAGAAAGATGCAAATCTCTCTCAACTCTTTTACATTCAGATGACCAAGATACAACTTTCCCCAGCTGCAATTAATGCAAATGCCAGACTGAGTTTTTAGGCAAGAAAATCTTTAACCCTATGTAAAATTCATTCTAATAAGGGTTGTTGGCATCTTTGGTTTTGGAAATGTAATATCAGACTCTGCCCTGAATAGAAAATAAGATGTTTTCCTGGCTGCAGTAGGAGAATTAGGGATAGGTTTTCTGTTTTAATTTGTCACTGAATTATTATCAAGGGATTACACCCAAAGAAAGTTACTTTCCCTATAGTAGCTGTCCCGTGACTTGTGTGTCTATATATACATATATGTGATATATATGGATAGGTATAGCTCAGATATATAACAAGGAAAACATGAAATATATATTTTTAGTGTCATTTGACATCCTTGCTATCAAATGTACCTTTTCCCCTCTTCTTTCATTTCTAGGGCAGAGCCTATGGCAGAGGAGAAAAAGGAGAAAAGGTAAGATCTAATCCTTCATTGGACTAATTAAATGAGACTCACTTGCTGTTGTCTGTAGCTCGGAGGTTGCTTTTGGAGTGCATAGGATGCAAGACGTGATACAGTTGGATCTTTGTGGGGAATTTTTTATATTGTGTTATGCCTCTTTCTGCAGAAAAGCTTTTGAGTGTTCATTGCTTTTCCCCTTCGTGTTGAGTTTCCTTTGTGCATTTGCCATGTAAAATGCTATCAAATTGAAATCATAATCTTTTCTTTGTGTAAGCAGCAGTGAGTTCGTGGAGGATAATGCAGTAAAGCAACTGGCTGGAAGGATGAAAAACAAAGGGAAAGTATAATTTTGAGTTTATTGAATTTTCAACAAGATTAAATTTGGGTCATGAGGAGACTGCCCCACTGTTTCTTTTCATTGGATATTTTCATTAATAACCTGAAGGACAAAAGCCTTTTCTTACTGAAAATACTAGGCAGGACAGAGTATTAAGACTTGGAAGTTAAAATTGAGGATGCAGAATAACCACTGAAAATTGCTAGGTTATCTGTCTTGGAATATACGTTCAATGGTGATCAACAATGGGAAACAAGTAGCATGACTGGACTAATTTGCATTAAAAAAGATGATGTTTTCCAGGCAATTCGGGCTGCAAACTTCCCATTCACCACAACAAAACGAGGCTGCAGACGAGAAGCAGCTCTTTCTCTCTGTAGCTCCATATCATACCTGGTTGTGGGGGTTTTCCTTATCACCAAAATGAAATTTCAAATTGTGGGGAACAATGGGAAAAGATTGACAAGAGGGTCTACGAGACAGATGGATGTATTAAGAAGGAAGTCATGGTTCATACTGAAAATGGGACCAAGTATATGTGGAGGTGTTTTCCAGGGCATATGTGGCTACCTGCTTGCTCAGGAAATTTGAAATAATATTGGATTGTGGTCTGAAAGGAAGAATGCCGCATTAGTGAGAACATGGCATTTATGGCCATTGCATCTTCTCATTTGTTCTTTCTGTGATTATGATATATTGATTGTATATAGTGGTAACGCATCATGTGAAATTACAATTTAAATGAGGGTTGCTCATGGCAAGAAATATTATCGAGCCAGGCTAGAGACATGGGGGCTGTAAAGCACACATTTCTGCATCCATCCTCCTGCAGTCCTCCCACTGACAGCCACTATTTAGCCTTTGAGACTCAGGATGCAGCCTTTGGAAACCAGCTCGTGTGTGGCAGGTGGTGAGAGTCATCAGTCTGATGGGAAACAGGATGTTTACTATATGAGTTGTGCTGCAGTTGAAGCAAGAAGAACTTGTTTTCTTATGTTTTGATCTCTGCAGAAAAGTGTTGGAAAACATCACTCCATCTGTATTATTGTCATGCCTAGAAAAATAGTTCTGCAAGTCTGGATTGGAGGGGGAAAAAAAAGACCCCACAGTATGTGCAGAACTTCTTTGATTGGGATAGCCAAACAACATTGACTGGCCCAAATGAATGTGTAGGCACGGAGATCCCTGAGTTTATGGCCAGCTTGTTTTGTTTATTTGGTACTCCTGCCAGCTGAGGCAGCTTGTCCTCATCTGTGAAGGAAGTGTATTCAGTACCCACTGTGTTTGTGCCCCATATCTGCCCACTGGATGAGTGTCAGTGCTGTTGCTGATGGAGAGCAAAGCGATATCAGCTGTACATTGCTAGCTTGATTAAAAAGGGAGCCTGGGCATATAGAATCATAGAATATCTCAAGTTGGAAGGGACCCATAAGGCTCATCAAGTCCAACTCCCTGCTCCTTGCAGGACTACCTAAAACTAAACTATATGACTAAGAGCGTTGTCTTGAACTCTGACAGGCTTGGGGCCATAACCACTGCCCTGGGGAGCCTGTTCCACTGACCGACCACCCTCTCAGTGAAGAACCTTTTCCTAATGTCCCATCTGAACTTCCCCTGATGGAGCTTCATTCCTTTCCCTTGTGTCCTTCCGCTGGTCACCGGGGGAGGTGCTGATCTCCTCTCTCTGTGCTGCCCCCCTTGAGGAAGGTGTAGACGGCCATGAGGTCACCCCTCAGACTTCTTTTCTCCAAGCTGAACAAGCCAAGTGACCTCAGCCGCTCCTCCAAAGTCTTGCCCTCAAGGCCTTTCACCATGTTGGTCATCCTCCTCCCTTTAATAGTTTGATGTCTTATATTGAGGACACAAAACTGCGCACAGTACTTGAGGTGCAGTGTGGAATGGGACAGTCATGTCCCTTGACTGGCCAGCTGTGCTGTGCTTGATGCACCCCAGGACACAGTTGGCCCTTTTGGCTGCCGGGGCACACTGTTGACTCGTATTCAACTTGCCACCAAGCCACACCCCCAGATCTCTTTCCACGGGGCTGCTCTCCAGCCTCTTGTCCCCCAATTTTTATGTGTAACCAGGATTACCCCATCTCAGGTGGAGAATCCTGTACTTGCTCTTGTTGAATTTCATATGGTTGGTGATTGCCCAGCTCTCTAGTCTATCCAGGTCTCTCTGTAAGACCTCTCTGCCCTCGAGGGAGTCCACAGCTCCCCGTAGTTTAGTATCATCAGAAAACTTACTTAATGTACATTTGATTCCTGTGTCCAAATCATTTATAAAAACATTATAAAGACCACTGGCCCTAAAACTGAGCCCTGGGGAATCGCACTGGTAACTGGCTGCCAGCCCGATGTAACCCCTTTTACTATAACTCTTTGAGCCCTACCCGTCAGCCAATTGCTCACCCAACATATTATCTCCCCTCTTTCAGTTTAAAACCGTTACCCCTTGTCCTATTGCTACACTCCCTGATAAAGAGTCCCTCCCCGTCTTTCCTGTAGGCTCCCTTTAAGCACTGAAAGGCCACAATAAGGTCTCCTTGGAGCCTCCTCCAGGCTGAACAACCCCAACTCTCTCAGCCTGTCCTCACAGCAGAGGTTCTCCAGCCCTCTGATAATCTTCATGGCCCTCCTCTGGACCCACTCCAACAGGTCCATGTCATTCTTATGTTGGGGACTCCAGAGCTGGATGCAGTACTCCAGGTGAGTCTCAAAAGAGTGGAGTAGAGGGGCAGAATCACCTCCCTCGCCCTGCTGTCCACGCTTCTTTTGATGCAGCCCAGGATACCGTTGGCCTTCTGGGATGAGAGCGCATGTTGCCGTGTTGATCTTTAGGTTGAAAAAGACCTTTAAGATCATCGAGTCCTGAGCAGCAGGAAGGGGTAGGACTGTAAGTGGGGGGCATCAGCCACACAGGCAGTGTGCATACGATGGATTGGTATTGGAGCAGAGTACCATGTCTTTGTCTTGGCATCAGAAGAAGTGCCTATGAGAGGAAAGTAGCCAGAATCACGAGGAGCTGGGATGCAAGTCCCTACAACGCTGTTGCCATCCATACTCCTGAAAAACAAGAGGCGAGCTTATGAAATGAAACCTTTCCAGACAGGAGAACACCTGGAAGGAGAGGATTCACATGGCTCCTTTCTGTTTGCCTGCTGCACTGCAAGGGCTGCATGAGTGTACATTCTTGTTTTTCACTCTGGCTGTGACAGCTTTATGTTTCCTTGATTTTTATGGGTATGGGACAGTGCTAGGAAACTGGATCAGAGATGCTGGACTTCAAACAGCTTCAGTCCGTGTAATCGTTGCTGTCCATGTGCTGTGGGCTCCTTTATAAGCAGAAGGCTCACATCCTAAGTGTTGATAGAATAAAGTTATCTCACCTTTGAAAAGACTGAGATGACAAGATTAAAATCATCCCCTTATTACAGTGCTGCCCTTCAGCTGTGCTAGTGCCCAACACCTGCCAGATCATGTTTTTGCCAAGTATTGTGTGTAGGGCAATTACGTGAGGTCTGTAGTGTTTGTTGGAGGGCAAATCCTGTGCTTTTCCAGGAGGACAGCAGAAGCACTGGCCTTGCTTCTCCAGGCTGTTACCTCAGTTATATCACTAAGTTAAAGCCAAAATGATGCTTGTATTAGAATACATAAACATGCCAAGCACATCATTAGCGGTAAACCAAAAGATAATAGCAGCTGTGGCTAAAAACCTAATTCATGTCGATGTGAGGTCTTGTGTGACTTTGAAAACCAGGAAATGCACTGTGGTGGCTCAAGCAACAGCCCAGCATGTTCTGCCAGGCCTCAATATCTCAGCCTCACAGAGGATGCTTTTTATGTGCAGAAACGTGCAAGTGCGTAGATATATAGAAAAAGAAAATAACATAATGCATCTACAGGTGCTCATGTAAGCTGCTCTCAGCTGGATTTCCTGGTTAGGTGTGATTCAGCTGCCACTGCTCTGTATTGGGTCTTAAATTTCCAGTGCTAACCGTCATCTTTCAGCCCTTGGAGGGTTTAATCCCTGTGGCGTTAGATATAGTCTGTTACATTTCCACTCATAAATGTGTGTGCCTTTACTGCATGTTCGTTCACTTGTTTTGCATACACTTATGTTATTGAACTGATCATTACACATGGACAAATATCCAATTCTATAACATGATCACCATGAAAGGCAATGTTTTGGCTTTATTCTGTAGGTTATTCAAATAGGTATTTGCTAGACCAGATGTTCTGGTCCTTCAAGGGTTATAACTCAAATCTTCAAACCTCTGTTGATCCAAGAGGAATAGGTGCAGGAGAGGAGTGAGGGCAGAAGAAACAGTTGTACAGCATTTTTGAGGATGATTCAAGCAAGACGGGGTTTCAGTGACTCTTGATCAAAGTCAGGGAAAACACGTTTGACAAGGGAGGTTCTGTAGAGTATGAGGTCTGCATTCCTGGGAAACTCTCATCCGCATCATGAGCCAGCCTGCCCTTCTAATGCCTCCATACAAAGTTTAACTTAGAGGCTTTCAAAGTATTATGCCCTTGTCTTGCAAAGTGCAGAGTATTATGCAATGGTGCTGAGCCACCCTTTGAGCACCCTAAGAGCCAACGGTAGCGAGAAGGTGGAAAGGTGCTTGGAAAAGTGATGACTTTGGAGAGGATATGATGAAAATCTGTCAAACTTTGAGTGGAATGGAGATATCAGTGGGGAAATTATTTTTCACTCTTTATTCTGTTGTAAAAGCTAAGGCAAAGCAAATCAAACTAGCTGATGGCAAATTTAAAATGAACAAAATGAAGTTGCTTTTCATACAGTAGGTATTGGAGATTTTGCAGTCTGCTCTGGAGGCCAAAATTTTGTGTTTAAAAAAGTGCATATGAGTTAATTAAAGAGAGTCCTCTGTAAACATCTAGTCAGTACAAAGACATTATCTGTGCTTCAACGTTGCCAGAGAGTCTCTGCAAACTGTGATGGGTAGGAGCAGGACGGTTGGCTAGAGAAGTCTCCCATAAGGCGGCTGCTGCAGATGGGATAGGAGCTAGCTAGACCTTTGGCCTGACTACTGGTAGCTATTCTCAGACTTTTGTACAACTCTTGAATATTCCTCACACCCTGTCCTGGTCTGAGGTAGAGCAGAACCGATTTTCTTTTCAGTAATTTTACTTTTCTGCTAAGTCTCTTCTAACTAACTGCACTCTCTGAAATTAACGGCATATTCTTCAGACCATGTGTGCTTCTAGCAGATAATGTCTGATGTTTATAGTTAATTTCACACCCTCATTGCCAAGAAGGGGACAGAAGTTTCCATAGTCCACTTGGGGCTTGGGCCAACACTGTCTGTAGCTGTTGAAGAAGAGTAGGAAACACAAGAAAGGTGTCATGAAACAACTGGGTCAAGTGATGTCTACTGTGATTTTCCACAGGAAACCAATCTGTCGGAGCAGAAAATCCTAACCAGGAGCATCCACCTTCTGCAGAGGTGGTGGCTGATGGTTTCATTATGGTTTACACTGGGACTTCCCTCACTAATGTGTTTCCAAGGGTATTCAATCGTTCCCTTTGTGCTTTATCTGTTTCCCTTCATGCTAATAATCACACATGCAGCAATGAATATGAGAAACAACTTCAGTAGATTAAGTCTATATTCTCGTAACAATGTTTTTTTCATGGTAATGACTTGCTCTGATAAAAATGCAGGAGGATTATTATAGGATTTCTAACAAGAATAAAACCTCTGAAGTGGCTTGGCTTATTAGAGATGCAGTGACTGCAAGACCAAGCATAGAAAAGAAAAGCAGGCAGATAGTTAAGGCTTTGGGCTAGGCTGTAGGAGACTCAGGCTTAAAACTTGGCTCCAACAGATTTGCTGACCTTGGGCAAAGCAGCTCATCTTTGTTCCTGTAAAATGAAGCTGGAGAACCTCTTTCCCTCCAGGCTTTGTATATCTTGCCTGCTAGATCCTTCAAACAAAGGCTTTGCTTCCCCTTCATTTACTTGTCTTCCAAAGAGGAATTATTGCCATTTTTAGGGGTTCTGGAAAAGCTGTGGAAATCTGCCCTGTTAGATACAGTCTATCCACACAGAGCCCTGTTCTGTCTTTGCCCGGAGGCAGCTTAATATAAGAAAGGTCTGACCTGAAAGCCGTGTAACATTTTACCCTGGTGCAGAGCTGTCAGCAGGGCTTACCAAATTAGCACGAGCGCGGTGCCTCTGGGTCGGGGCTGGCTAGCATCCAGTAACTTGGGGCACAAGAAAATGAGTGCAGTTTTGCCTGCAAGAGGTGCCGCAGACGTTGCTGGAGTCTGATGTTACATGCTGGTTTGATGGCAAAGGAGAGATTTTGCATTGGTATTTTTAAGGGATGGATTTTGGCACCAGAAGGGCTCTGTGTGTGTCTTGCTTGCAGGTAAGGCTGAGGCTGGAAGTGGTATTTTAGACACACAGAGCTATAACTATGTTTGAGAGTTAAGTCCCTGAGTGTCAGGGTGCAGCAAGGACCATCTGTGCCCTAAGAGGGATGGAGCTGGGACCAATACCATGACTGGCAGGGCAGGGACCTCACCAACCAGGACTTATCCCACAGTACCCCAGCAAGGGAGCAGAACGGGTCAGTGATGGTAGCCACGTTCAAATGAGAATCCGGATCACCAGATTGGTCTGAAGTTGATGAATCAAGTCTAAGTCCAGGCCAGGAAAGGGATTCTGCAAGTCAGGGTCAGGATTAGCAGGGTGCCAGGCTGCTGCGGTGTAGTTCAAGCTAGGACCAAAGGGGAGAGCGTAAAAACAGCTTCAGTACAAAGGAGTGGGAACAACCATCTGAACTTCTAGAAGCAGGGTGTGCTCTCGGAGCACTTACACGATGTGGAGCTTGAGCTTGCATGAACCAAGAATTAGTCCTTATTCCTGCAACTTCCAAATAAAACAAATCATCGCTCTAAGAGATGATGTGTGTGTCCTTTTCATTGCTGAAACCTTGAGTCTGGTGCAGGGAAGGTTCTCCAGCGAGGTTACAGGCCTTGTTTGGGCTACTGTGGTGTTCAGACATTGTCACCAAGTCCCAAAATTCTTAATTGCCACCCAGTTTGCCCAGGGCTGGTGAGCTGAAGAGTGACTCTGAGAGCCTAAGGAAGCAGCAGGAGCCTTTGCCCATCAGCATCCAGGTCAGCAGGCAGTGCTCTTTCAGTGAGCACATCTTGACAGTAACAAGATGGGAAAACATCTCCAAGTTTAGAGATACTATTGAGTTTGAAACTTGAAAACAAAACAAAACCCCAACTGCCCAGTAATTGGTGTTCCTCGGAGACAGTGGCTGTGGAAATATTGCCTCCTCGGGGTTTGGTTCTTACCACTCAGATCTTCTTACTTTATTGCAGAATAAAAAATAATGTAAGCATAGCTCAAACTGACCTGGTAATGAAAAGTGAAAGTGCAATATCCACAGATTTTTTCTTATTATTTTTTGTGCTGGGAATCATCTCTCTCGGGAACCATTCTTAGCTACTGGCTTCATCTGGTTAAGGTCACTCAGCACTTAACTTCTCAGTCCAGCACTTAAACATCTGTATAATAATACCTCATCTACTTCATCAGGTTGTCATGCAGCTCACTGGAGTCATTTGTATCTGTCATTTCTTTTCTGAACCTCTGATTAAATGGTGAGGTGTATTAATGTTAGTATCTGCCTTAGTACTCCGAGTATGTTCCGAATCCTCTTGTGTATGCAGGCAATTTCAGTCTGCATGTTGGGTATTTTTGAGTCTTCTTAACTGTAGTTAAAGTATATTCTGAACAGCTAAATAACCGTGGTTTGATACAGTTCTTTTTCTTAACAATAATTAGAGGGGTTTAGATAAATTCTGTGGTTTTCTGTGACCCAGAATAACAGCTGCAGATTGTAATAAACAACTCGAAGCCAGATCACATAGTAATTGTGCATCGTGACAGCTTAATTCTCAGCAGTGCAAGAATACTAGTAACTTGGTATTTTTTTTTCCTTACATAAACTTAGAAAACATTTCATTCTTTTCAGCATTGGCCTCTGGCTGGCAGGTACATTGCTGGTATATAATGACATCTACTGGCAACCAGAAGTTTGCAAAGTCTCCAGCACTTGTTTCTTTAGAGGATTTCTCTGCCAAGATCCAGTGGCTGTGTGGAAAGGAAGTGTGTGAGAAATATTTTCCAACTTTATGCTGCTTCTGACAGAAGAGCAGGGGGGGAAAAAACAGATTACTTTGATTCTGTCATTGATAACTGTTGTTTGAATGTGGGATGCTCCTGAGGGCAATATCACAATGGATAGGTATGGATTAGCTGCCTGTTAGGTGGAAAATAAAAAAGCTTTCCCAGCAGTCTGGAGCATACACGCTGAAGTGGATCTCGTAGCCTAATGACTCACAGAGAGCTGAAGCATTACATGAAGCAAGTTGCTATCACTGGTCTATCAAAGGCATCTTGACTGTTCCCTGCCCCTCTCTCTGCTACATGTTTTCACATCTATCTAGTTAGGCAGCCAGATTTTCCCCTTTCCACTGATCAAAGCCATTGCCAGGCTGAGTTTCCTTGTTCATGGCTGAGAAGGTACAGGTGCTTGTTCATGGGCTCTCTGAAGGCGCAGGTGAGACCATGGCAGCATCATGTTTCATGCTGTTCTTTACTTGCCCAAGTACAACCCTGGACATCTTTAATTTCCCCTTTTGGGTCTTTGACCCTTTTTCTTAAGCACTACCTAGAGATTTTATGTCTCCCAAAGTCAGCAAGGCCTGTTGTCTCTGGCTTTGACAAAAGGATGGTGATTTGTGCCTTAGGTCCTGCTAGGTAATGAAAATGCACATAGTAGTAACTGCCAGGTGAGGAAAATGTGGTTTTTTTTCATGGCAAATATTTATTTTCCTGGTGAAAAGGTGAGTGGACCATTAGAGGTCGTTATTTCAAGAGAATCTGATGCATTTGGTGCTGTGAATGGGCCTGGGTCTCTGGAGACCCAGCTTTTCTTTGTGGTTCTGTATCATTGGCTCCATAAGGAAACTTGGCCTTAGCTTTTCCCTTTCTTGTACCTCAGTGTTCCCATAAATAAAATGGGACGAATGATCATGACCTTTGTAATGCACTCCGAGATGAAAAAGACCTAGGGAGCAGCATCACTTTATAAACAAACATGTTTGGTTGGACCAAAACAATTTATAATCTTGGCAGAGACTTGACTGAGCAGCCTCAGGTATGTTTGGCAGTCAGCAGTGGCGTTATCACTGCAAGTTATAAGTAGGTGGTGATAAGACCTAAGGCAGGATGCTGTCTCCAGTTTGGGCATGATATTTAAAGAGAGATGTTGAGAGATGTTGCTCATTGCAGAGAGCAATGAGAAGAATGATCTGTGATTTTGCAAATTTAACCAACAGGGAGAGACTGAAAGGAATGGGCTCTGCAAGGAGGGGAGAAATCATGGGCTAGATGCTGTGGTTAATCTCAAGGAAAAGCTTTCCGTGTATTTCAGTGAAGCTCCAGAATAAACTCTAAGGGGAGAATGTGGAATATCAGTAGCAGCAGATGTTTAAGAATAGGTCAGCACTGGAGTTTAAAGTACTCCTTTGCCCTAATGTGCTCTTCTGAGAGCTGCTGAATTTTTTGAGGGTTGTGTGGAGGTCTGAAGCTTTAGGAACTTCCCAGGAGCAGAGCAAAAGGAATTAAAAGATTTTTCTTGCAAGGCAAAATATCAACCATTACGTGTCAACTCATCCACAAGACCAGAACTATTTTCTGTGTGCTATTTATAGATATAAGAATATAAATTATTCAGTGTCATGATATATGACTGGGTTATTTTTCTACTTCAATGAACACTTCCCCTCTAGCACTTGGCAAGCTGTTTGTCTGGTCCTGAGCAGTGGCAGATGCTGGGAAGGAGCATCAGCTTCTACTTTGAGTCACGGAAGTTTTCAGAGCAGAGCTGTTATGTTTTTCATATTCCAAAGTGCCTGACAAATATATCTTTAATTGAGGGCTCTCTTGTTCCAACCATGCGAACAAGAAAAACTGGAATTTCAGGAACTACTGGTCCTGCTTTTGGGAATCCAACCCTTTGTAGTCCAGTTTATTTCTCAGGTTATTCCTCAGTGTAGTGGGATGATGGTACCAACTAATTCCAGTTATCATCTACCTCCTATTCAGTATGTTCAATCATAAATAGGTCTGCAAAGCATTTGACTGTTTCTTAATTTGAAGATTTCAGCACTTGATTGAACAACTCTTCTAGCTGTTGGCTAAAAGTATTTAAAACACAACAGCTCCCCCTTGTACATTCCTGTGCTCTCGCTGTTGCAGAGGTAGAGGCTTTCTTCAAGTAAGTACTCCACTTGGGGCAGTCTTGATTATAGATGAACCAGTAATTAAATAGTTGTCAAAGGTGTCTGACCACCCCAGTCTTTCAGCAATCACTTATGTAGTGAGTGAAGGAGAGTTGTGGTGGGGATGCAGCTAATGTGAAGCTTATGAATAGGATCTTGGGCACCAATGTCAGCTTTAAAGTCTTTAGGATGTTTCCAGGCTATTCTGAACTTCTCAGTGACCTTGACCAGCATATAGTTCTTTACCACATCAGTAAGGTCTGATGCATCTTCTTTCCTGCAGTGCCAAGTTTATGGGTGACCATGTGTCAAATTAACTGCTATACAGCTGTTGGTTTACCTATTTGGATGCAAAGGTGGTTTGCAAATCAGGTTTCTTCAAGGAAGCATATCTGTTGGTATCCCTGAAAAATGATGCACCTGCTCTCCCCAAAAGAACAATGACTAGGGTTATACCATGAGGGTCAGAAGGACCCTTCTGATTTCATGGTAGGGTCCATGATGTTCATGATAAGATTCAACGGTTCAGAGACCCTTGAAAGACAAGATGTCCTGAATTTCTCCTGGGGAAGTACTTTTTGGGGATAATTGACTGGTAGGCAATGCATTAAATAAAATCTTCGATATGTTTGCAGTACAAGAAATGCCTGTAAGTATCATTTAACCGGTTGTCTGCATACTGGGCTGAGTTTCCTGATAGCCATACGTACGACTTCTACTCACCCCTGTGTATCATGTCCACATGACCTTTCTGTTTATTAAATCAGACTATAATGCAGAGACCCGGCAGAGAAGATTTTCTTCTTTTCTTAGAATAAGCTGAACTCCAAGTTGAGATGTGTGTCTTCTTTCTTGTGGAAGCAGAAGATAACGCCAGTTTTTGGTATTAAATTTGCCAAGATATTAATAGGGTTTTAGCATCATTAAGCTAATAGAATCCTGCATCTGTGCATTGGAGAATGGCAGTCATTTGTGCTGCCTGTCTGGTCAGCAGCTTTTGAAAATGGAGCTCGGTGACATATATCCATTGCAGCTCTGCCTCTCAATTGATCTGCAGATCATTCCTGGCTTTTAATGAAACCTTTGTCTTTGCCTCACCACTCTAAAAAGAGACAAACCCCAAAATTACAATATTTTTCAAGAAAATAATTATTTTATATGGCTCCTGGAGACAAAGTTGTGAAACTTTTTGTTTCAGCCTCCTCAAGTTGGTAGCCCCTGAGTGGAAAAAATATAGAAAAGAAAGATATTTCACCCTTCCAGACACATGTGGTCTCTTGGAAGTGTTCTCAGACATTTGAACTTGAAGACCACACTCAACTTGCAATATCTCTTCTGTCCTCCTTCTTCACTTTTCTCATCAAACAGTGAAAACAGTTTAGTATGTAACCATGGATCATCCATAGGCCACTCACCCATGGTCTCCTGGTTTATTCTTTGGGAAACAGGTTGCCTAGGGAGGTTGTGGAGGCCTCATCCCTGGAAGTGTTCAAGGCCAGGTTGGATGGGGCTTTGAGCAACCTGGTCTAGTGGAAGGTGTCCCTGGCCATGGCAGGGAGGGGTGGAACTATTTTGGACCTTTATGGTCCCTTCCATCCTAAACCATTGTATGATTCTATGAACATCAGATTGTCAAGTTATATGCAGGCCAAAGAGACAGGCGAGAGAAAGAATAAATTTATGTTTAGGGCACTAACCTAGGACACAGGAAATCTGGAGTGAGTTTCTATCTTTGTCCCAGACTGTGTGACCTTCCATATGTCTTCTACTCAGTTGTACCTCTGACTCGTTGCCCTCATGAGATGAAAGCAATATTACAGTTGCTATAACTCCCTTCTGATTTCACAGGGATGCTGTGAAGTTAATTAACAAAGGAGAGAGGGGTGTGTTAATGGTGAAGTGGTAACACTGCGTAGTTCAATTTTGTTTCTGTTTCCATTTAATCTTGCCACTTTTGTTTTGTTTCCCTTCAGCTCTTGCTATTTTGTCTCCTACCTTGGATATAGATCCCCCGGTTCGCGCAGCTGTCAATATGCTGGGTGTGTGATTCATGGGGTTCTGCTTGGCAGATTTCTGAAGGTCTCCCAATGACACCTTTATTGACATTTTGTGACAGGTTTAGAAATTTTTGTTTCATTTTAGGATTAGAAAAGTGGCACTTTTGTGTTAGATGTAGACCAGTTTGGAAGAGAAAGTAAATAAAATATATATAATTGACCTTAGAATGATCTGTCTTCTGTCATCTGCTCTGTAAGTGGAAGGAAAAGTCCAGTGATTTACTTGAATTTGACAGGCAAATGAGAATCTAACCATGTGTTTTGGACTGATTTTTTCCCCATTATTTTCTTGTTTAGTTTGCTCTCATTTCCATTAACGTGGGCCACAACCCAGAGTTTGAAATAAAATATGTGATTATAGGCCACAGCTGTTCTCGAGTTGGAAGAAATATTTGTAAACTTGGCAGCTGCTTGAGGAGCTGCAAGTGGAAGAAAGAAAAGCAGTTAGACTTGAGTAGATTGCTTAAAAAACATCTCACTGAGGGATTATTCCTTTGTGTGCTTTTGATGTCTCCCTCAGATCAGATAATACTGAATTGTTCTATCTCTGTATCTTTCCAGATACCTTTCCAGATCCCTTCCTTGTCCATTTTAGGTCTCTTTCTTTTCAGAGAAATTCTGTTGAGGCTGGATATGGCCTCCCGATCTGAGGAAATATATTATCTAGCAATTAGCTTATCTGCGTTTTCAGTTCATAGTTATCTCCATTCAGCCGTCTGAGGACGTACTTGGGATGTAGATAGTTTGTGACCAAATTATATGTACATAATGTTCAGGTGATTCTGTGAGGTAGTGAGGCTTAGCATAACCCAAGCAAGGTGAACTGTTGCATGATATGCAACATTAAGGTATATGTGCATACGGTGAGCACGTAATGGAAGGTTTAAAAAAAAAAACCCCAAACCAACCTTCATGACCATGAAGGGATCACTAACCTAGAGCTGGCATGATCTGGTAAATCCATGTGACACTGATGTACCAGAAAGACATCCTTGCTCAAATGTAGAAATGATATAACTCTGCTGATGCATAAAAACTAATAAAGGAACCTACCTAGGTGTGTCTATACTTCCCCAGCTCACCTGCCTATTTTTAACGGATGATATGCTTGAAGTCAAGGGGTGTATCTTTATGCTTCGTCACCTCTGTACTCTGTGTGCAGCAGCTGAGTTTCCTGTGCTCTGAATTTCCTCATGATGTGGCATTTCTTTTTGTCCATTGGGTCTGGACAAACCACGTGCTCATGTAAACCCTGCTTTGAGACCCCTCAGGAAGGAAAGAAGTAGTTCTTAGGCCTTGCTCTGTGTCTGTTGTGTGGCTCTGAATGCTTCCATTAAATAGTAAATACGAGCAAAATCAAAATTCTGTCCTTTTTACTGAATTCTGCTTAAACTTTTTGTTTTAGTATGGCTCAGAAAACCTTCCTAATTTGCTTGCAGAATTTATATCAATTCTTTGAGGAGTCAAAGGTGGAGTTTTCAGAGTGATTTTTATAGTGCCACATCCTCAGA
Source organism: Pluvialis apricaria (assembly GCA_017639485.1). Lineage (NCBI taxonomy): Eukaryota > Metazoa > Chordata > Aves > Charadriiformes > Charadriidae > Pluvialis > Pluvialis apricaria. The sequence continues at coordinate 164,688,554 of CM030008.1, read as the reverse complement.
GCTTGCAGTATTCAGTATTTTAGGAACTTCTTAAGACAAGCTGCCATATTTGTTAATGCACTTCCTCACAGACACCACTACCTACAGATTCACATTTTTATCCACAAAGCTGTTGACCCAGGATGCAATCGGTCACCCCATCTAAAGTGGACAACTACTCCAGAAAATGTAGGTTAAGCCTGAGGGAAGCTGCCTTAGAAGCTATGCTCTGTTCCTCTCCTTATCAGTAGTCTATTCTGCTTTTGCTGCTTTTCCCCATTTCCCTGGTCCTTGTTATCTTCCTATACTGGTCCAGATGTTTCTCCAGAAAGGGACAGCCTTCAAAGTTCAGATATCCATAAAGTAGATGGTTGGCAGTAGAAATGCATGGCATAAACAGATAGGTGTGGTGTATGTGTTACCACCAGATTCTCATTGTATCAAAGCTGGGAATGCAGCCCCCCCTGTGGGTATATAGTATCATTTTTATCCCCCTCAGTGACACAACCAGGTTTGGCCTTGGTGCAAGGAATGTGATGGGCTTTTCTTCTCCAGGGCTTGATTAGAGCCACCGAAGCCCACCTGTTTCACAGTATCATAGTATCACAGTATCCTCAGGGTTGGAAAAGACCTCTGGAGATCATCTAGCCCAACCCCCCTGCCACAGCAGGGACACCTACAGCAGTTGCACAGGACGGCGTCCAGGTGGGTTTGGAATGTCTCCAGTGTGGGAGACTCCACCGCCTCTCTGGGCAGCTGTGCCAGTGCTCTGCCACCCTCATAGGAAAGAAGTTCCTCCTCATGTTAAGATGGAACTTCCTGTGCTCCAGTTTGTGCCCGTTACCTCTTGTCCTATCACTGGGCACAACTGAAAAAAGACTATTCTCATCTACCTGGCACCCTCCCCTTAAGTATTTATAAGTATTGATAAGATCCCCCCTCAGTCTTCTTTATTCTAGACTAAAAAGACCCAAGTCCCTGAGCCCTTCCTCATAAGAGGAAAGGCTTTCCCTGGCACCACACCTTTCCCTGGTGTGGTGCCTGGATCCTTCAGCCCAGAGCACTTGCAGACTGTGTCTGCTTGTCAGGTATTTCACCAGCCTGTCTCCTCAATTTTTGTGTTTTTTACACATTCATTACAATTTTAAACTGAGCTTTGGAGCATAGTGACCATCATTTAATATTTATTCATACAGCGTCCAGCAGAGTGATCCAAGCAGGGAACAAATAAGGCGTTGCTGTAATTCAAGTACATGATCATAGAATAACGACTGAAAAGTGAAAAATGGCATTTGTAGAAATATGTAGCTACCTGTGCGCTACCTAAGTAGCAGTACCTGCTTCCATGAGACTGACTGCACCTCACAGCCATATTGCATGGAAAGTCCTCTGGTTGCTTTAGATCGGATGGCAATCTGCCAAATCTAGGCTCTTTTGACAAATATTTTGTCAACGGTGAGCTAATGAACGTGTTTATTCTCTTGCTAACTTGAGTGGAAATGTTCGATTAAAGGCCACTGGCTGTGCAGCACAGAGGATGAAGCTAAACATAAGTGGCTGGCTTTCCAGTGGGTAAGAAAAGGACAGCATGCTCATGAGCCTGGAAAAGGGGAAAGTACTCAGGAAAATCTACTGCCTTCCTTTTGAACCTAATTGCTGAAGAGGTAACCTCCCCAGCAAGAACTCCTCTTGGACAATGTTATTTCAGGTCCCTGTGATTTTTCTCTTTGGCCAATTTTGTCATTCTCTAATGGTAACGTTCCCTGGCTTTAGAAAGTGGTTTCCAGGATAGATGCGCCGGCAGAGCCCCTCAATCCACAAGAGCTGGAGAGAGAGGGAAGCTCTTTTGCTAACCCAAATGACCTAATTGGAGGGGTTGAGGGGAGGGAACAGATATCTTTTGGGTACACCAGCACTTCCCTGCATCTTAGCAGCACGCTGAGCACGATGCTTGGGATTTTACCCGATTTAAAAAAAAATCTGGTGGACAAATGAAATGAAAAGATGATTGTTGTGCGATGCAGTTTGTGGAGTTGGTTAGTTTAAAAAAAAAAAAAGGAGAAAAAAAAGAGAAAAAAGAGGGGAAAAAGAGAAAGAAAAAGAGAAAAAAAAGAGTAAAAAAAAAAGAAAAAAAAAAAAAGAGTTGCTTAGTGAAGTAAATTTCTCTGGCAACATGACTCCGTTCCAGTTAGCTGCATCCTCAGTGGGGGTTTTGGCAGCTGGCAGTGAGTTAAGGGTGCAAGCTCTTGGTTGCTTTCCCATCGCTGCCTGTCACAGCTACTTTGGCGCTGTGCAAGCACAGCAGCACCAATGCTTTTCTGTTTCCTGTTCTCTTCCACAGCTCACTCCTGTAGGTTACGCAGTTTACTTTGCGAATGTGAGTGTTTTGACACGGGCAATACAATCCCTTCTTGTGCTTCTACTGAAGTTCAAACAGCTGCTGAACCTACCCTGCGCCTGACAGGTTTTTCTGCATAGTGGGGGATGTAAAGCAGCTAGCCAGGGTTAATGGGGAGACAGTGGAAGGGGCAGAAATAGGAGCCCTTTCTATCCTCTAGCCTAGTGGGGGTCAGTTGTGGTTCCCCAGAAGACGTTAAACGTGCCTCTAGTGTCTAGGTTGTTTCTGTGCAGTTCTTGGGTTGGAACTGGTAAAGCTGGTGGATGCTCAAAGATTTCCACTGCAAATGGGTAAACTAGCTGTATTTCCAGTAAAGGGTCAGCTCTGTGCTAGGCTGTCTGATGTATGGCAGTGCTGGGCTTTGCTGGGCCACATATTCCTGAGAACAGTGCACCCCCAAAACCCCTCTCCGCTGCTTGGTGACTCTGTGGCTGATCAGTGGGTGGCAGTTCAGGCTGACCGACTGCCTCTGGCATGTACAGTCATCGAGTGGGAGAGAGTCTACAGTGCTTTCCTGCAAATGTCCAGGCAGTCTCTTGGCTGTGAGGGCCAACAGATCTGCTCTGGTCTTCACATCTTTGTACGCAGCTGCTTGAGATCTGTTAAGAGTCAAAAAGACGAAACTGCACTGCTTTAGTTAATAAATAAAAAATACAAAAAGAAAAGCCTTTTTCTCTTCCTGGGATGCTGTTGGCTTAGGAGGTAAGATACCATTTGCATATGGGAAGAGGAGTAACCTTATTTTGGAGGTTTTCAACACCAAACTGGATAAACCCTTAACAATTCGGTCTGAATTCACTGTTGATGGTGCTTTGAGTGAGAGGTTGGAGTAGGAACCTTATGAGGTCCTGTCCAGCATGAGTGGGTCTATGAGCACTGTGCATCTAACTTATTGACTGATGCTAGGATTAATTTATTCAACTGTGCCAAGGAGTTGCTACTTCATGGAGGAAAAAAAGAAAAAAAATAACCCAAAACAAAATGGCAAGAGAAGCTGCTAATTAACTGTATTTCTTTACTTTGCATAGAAAAGACACAAATTGTTCGCCTACCTATGCTGCACACTTTGCCATGGAACAGCAGTTCCTTCAAGTTATATTGACCTCTTAGAGCAAATGATTTCCTTAAAAATCACATTTGCTATTTGATGGGTTTTCTATCTCATTAGCGAGCCATTCAAATACGGCAGATCTGATTTTTACCACTAGCTGCGTTGCGAATTCTAGACAGAGTGCTTCATGAAGGTTCAGTTAGCAAGAAATGTGATTATAAAAGTATCTAATGACTTTAATTTGCATATACAGCACAGATACTTTCCAGATACTAGCTTTTATTAACCTTTAAGTGCCAAATATACCTATAAATAAATAAGGCTGGATTTTGTCACTGTCTGACATTGACTGGAACCTTGCCCTAGGAATACATCCATCTAAGTCTGCTGGACTACTCATGCAGGTAAAAACCATCACAAATAAGACTGAATGTGGCAGAATATTGCCTGAATTTATCTGCGCATGTAGGTAGTCCTTATGTATATACGGGCAACTTACAGATACATGCATCAACTGCTTAGTCACTTTAATGCTCGTTCAAAAGGGTTCTTCTGTGTTATTGGGTTTTTTACAAAAGCAGATGGGGGAAAAAGCTCTCAGTCACTTAGCTCTGCTTTGTGGCATATCATTTGCCAGCAGTGCTAGTGGCTTTACATCCCACATATGGATGTCTACTGTTTCAGGTAGAAGAGACACTGGTAACAGTCTGTTGAAGGACTCATGCCAACATCTCTTGTACAATCCAGCAAGGCTGTAACCTGTGTGCCATCAGTCAGAGCATGAACATGCAGGACAGATGTAGGCAGGCTGCTGCATCACGACCAAGTACCCCATGACAGCAGGCATAATCCTGCTCCGTTCACAGAGCTGAAACTTACTCTGAATCCTTGGTGAAGGTAGCTGTTGACTATGAGAAGTCCCTATTGATAAGGTTTAAATGGAGTGGCTTCCAAGGTTACATTTTGGCGTAATGTATGCAAGTAAAGGCGAAAAGATTCCACATTAAGGTTTTTCGAAAAATTTCCATGTGTCCTGGTTTCAGCTGGGAAAAAATTAATTTTCTTTCTAGTGATTGCTGTGAAAGGAATATCAATAATGCATATTGTTTTAGTTGTTGCTAGGCGATGCTTATACTTTCGAAGGACTCTTTTCAGCTTCCTGTGGAAGCTGAGAAGGAGCACAGACAGAACAGTGGAATGGCCAATGGAATGTTCCTTACCATAGACGTCATGCTCAGTATATAAATGGGGCTTGGCTGGGGGCAGAATCCACGATCATTGCTCAGAATTGTACCAATTCACCAGGTGGTGAGAGTGACTTGTGTCATTATTATTATTGTTATTATTTTTTTATTGTTATTTTACTTTTCTATTATTGTTCTACTAAACTGTCTTTATCTCAACACGCAATTTTTTTTCCTTTCTATTTCCCCTGCTTTTCTCCCTGTTCTCCCTGCCCTTCTGGGGGAAAGGGGAAGACTGCGTGAGCGGCTGTGTGGTCCTGGCTGCTGGCTGGGGTTAAACCACAACACCATGCTATTGGAAATTTGGTGTGGCAGGAAGTTGGCCATGCCAAATTTCAAGTTCCTGTGCTTTGAAACATGGCAACAGGAGAGCATCTCAGTGAAAAGTTTCTACGCTTCAACTACTTTTATTTAACAACGAAAAAGACTGGTTCTGGATGGTATTTACAAAAAAGTGGGAAGGGAGGGATCAGCCAAAGGAAGACACTTGAATGGAAAGTTGAAAGTGAATCTGTTCAAATATGGGCAAGTTACAGGTGACTGAGGACAGCATCATTACAGCAAGGCGGAGAAGTTGGTCTCAACTCTCAACAGATAACAACTGTCGTCTAAAATACACAAATATACCACAGAATGGTATGGCATTTCATATGAGGTGTCTTTTCCATTGGTGTTTTAGGGTGAAGAAGGTCCCCCTGGCTTTCCTGGACTGAAGGGGGATAAAGGAGAAAAAGTAAGTCCGAGTCTTTATTAATTATACTGTGAAAAGTTAAGTTTAAGCTATTGTGGAAGGGCTAATGGAAACAGGCCCTCTTCCAAGTCTCTTGTTTTACCTCTCTGTTTTCTTGTTTTGTGTTAACAAGGTACTAAGCAAAGGAGACTATGCTGTTGTACTATTTTTCAGCAAAATGCACCTTAAAATCCTTAAACCTACTGATGGTGCTCAGCCATATTTGACAAATGTGTGGACGTCTCAAGGGCATGAACTTTGTCTAAATTTTGTAAAACTCCGAAGCGGAGTAGAAGGGTGGAACAGAATAGAAGCTCAGTACTAATGCCTCCACATACAGAAACACCAGTGTTTCTTCAATATGAGACGTAGAAGGCCAAAGATTATCATGGGTTTTTGTGCACCAAACATAAATAACTTTAGCAACTTACTCTGTCATCTTCTTAAAAAATAATAATAATAAAATTCTCCTGCACCGAGCTTGCTCTGTCAACTAGTATTTACTTTGAACACATTTGTCAGATATGCCTTAAACAACATTTACAGGAAGAATTTTAGGAATTTAAACTTTCTCCACCTCTTGTAAAATAGCAAATGTTCAGGATTGCAAGGCAGGATCCCACTCCAAGTAATACACAGCAAACCAGCTCAGTTTAATCAGAGCCCAGAGTGGCCGTTTGCAGTGCCCATGTCTGTTTCTCATTTGAGCCTTTTTTCACAATGCACTTAAAAAAACCCTGCTGCAATGCCTAGAAGTAAAAACACCGAGCCAGTTCCTCACCATGTACCTTGGCTTGCCTGTTGTGTGTCTATTCTCTCTCCGTTCTCCATTTGTTCTTGAAATTGCCAGCTGCACGCAGCAAAACTTGCATTTTCTCTGTTTGCTGCAGTCCCTGTTGGCTGTGGTACTGCCAACCTCAACATATTTAGTCCCATTCATCCTGATGCATAGGAAGATTTAAAAAGTGGTGCCTGGTTTTCTGTTCCTTTGTTTACTACATCTTTGCACATTTGCAGCTCTGAGACTCGCTTCTCAGTGGCCAGGGTAGTTTCTGAGGGCTGCTTGAGTATTTCAAGACTTCTTTTCTGTTTACTTTTAGGCTCATTACTTATGTGCATTATAGCTGTGCCTAGAGGCTGCTGAGCTTTGGGAATGATGCAGTACAAGCATGGAATAAAAAAAAATATTTAAAAAAAAAAGAGTAGAGACAAAACAGCAGGTTTTTGAGACAATAGAATGGTGGACAGAGAGACTGAGAGGAGATAATATTAAGATGACTCAATGGTTACGTGTCTAATTAGCTGCAGAGTTTTTATATTAATTTATTCTTAAATGAGTTAAGTAGCCAAGAGTGCCTAGTTCCTCATTAACAGCTCATCAATTGGCCATAGTGTGTTAATGTCAGCAGTAGCTCCTCCAGAGACTGTAAATAATAAATGTTTACGTTGAAATGATTCTCTTCATTCCTTATTGTTGTCTTGCTGCGTTACTCATGTCCTTGCACTTGCAACGGGTGTTAATATTGTGCTGATGAAAATTCTGTTGTTGTTACAGGGGTCCCTGGGCTCACCTGGCCCCCCTGGGAGGGATGGAGCAAAAGGAGAAGCAGTAAGCCTTTTTGTTCCTTCTATGTAATCCTTGCCTTTCAGTGCGAGGCAGGCAGTGGAAATCAATCTGTATTGAGTGGAACATGTCTTGGGGATTTGTATGGCCATTTTAGGAGCGGCAGAAACAAATGGCAGGAGGTTAATAGCCCCAGCACTCTCCCTCACACGTTTGCAGCGATGGCAGGTGTTGTATGGATTAACCATCCTGAGAGGCTGCCGGGGCAGCTCTGTTACCATTCATTAAGATGGGAAAGGGGGCAGATGTGGCAGCCTGTGGTTTGGGACCCGCTGCTGCGGCTGTGTTGGTTAATAACTGCAGCTGCAGAGCCTGGCCATTTGTTTTAAGTCTGGCAAAGAGTCATCGGCTAGTGGAGACGGCAGGGGGTGCAGGGGACCGTCCTGTGCTCACACAACAGATGGGGGAGAGAAATAGATGTAGTGGTTACAGAAGCAAGGACCTGAACTCCTGTTGTGCACCATTAAAAGGTAAGACCAAAGGAGGAGGTGCAGGGTTAGTTCAAAGACGAGTGAAGCATACCAAGTACTGCCTTTAAGAAGACTACAACTGAGGCATAAAACCACAAACACATTTTTCAGTATCTTATATAAGTGTGTTTTAGAGCTTACCCTCCTTTCCCGTGCTTGACCACCATCCCTTTGAATGATCTTCATCCCAATGGTAGACCTTTATCATCTCATTCACTGTCTATTCATGGCAGTCATTTGGTGGCGACTGGAGGAACTTGGGGAAAGGACTCTTGGAAGGGCAGGCATACACAAAAGTAGTGCTACGCAGCAGAAAAGCTTTTTTTTTTTTTTTTCTGTTACTTGCATCCTGTTTCTGCTTTGTGCCACACTTGCCCCACTTCTGAAAAACTGTGATAATTGTCCAATATAGCTTCCAGAACTGATGCACCTTCATCACATCAGACATCATCTGGCATCATCTGGGATTGGACAGTGACATGCTTGGACTTGCAGAATTTCTTATAGGATGTGTTTATTGCACTGACACATGACTACTCAAGATCAAACACATTATGTTATCTTTAGGGAATCCACAACTGTAGATTGTAGTTGGTGCAAGCTGTTCACAACTTAGGGAACTAATTTCTTGTTACTTAGGGGGTTGTGTTTGAAGAGCAGATAAATAGCTGCTTCGGTTTTCAATTTGTCTCTTTCTGCTTTTACTTTTGTAAAGAAAGCATACTGCAAACTTTCAGATCTCTGAATAACGGTACTCGGGACTGTAAATATTGGACAGAGCTTCCATTTCTAAAGCTATATGTAATGACTGTTTTGAGCCACCCTAGCCTTTATAGATAAAAGATTAACATTTACCATCAATATTGCTGTTACTTACAGGGTGAACCAGGACAACCAGGAGCATTTGGACTGCCCGGGCCAGCAGGTCCAAAGGTAAGCTTGCCACATCTTCTTTACGTGGACAGCTATATTTTTTTCACTGACTTTTTCTAAATGTGGATTGCTTGAATTACTTGTTCTGACTCTCGATTTTCTGACTGGTGAATGAAGAAGCTCAAAATGGTCATTTTCATCAGGGTTCTGCTAAGATATCAGCAATTAGTCAAGGTATGTAAAGAGAAGAAATACCTTTTGTTCAATCAACAGCATAGATGGAGAAGGTGAAGAGAACATGTTTTGAGGCACATAAGCCTCGCTTCATGTCTTCAGCAAGCTTTCCCAATGCTCACAAAGATGCCGGTGAGAATTATTATCCCTACTCCATGACTGGAGGGAAAAGATCATGGAGAGATCCTAGACAGGATGTTTCTGCCTATTTTGTGAGCTTCAGTTTGCACCAATAGAAAGTGGCAAAGTGATACAGAACTTGAGCCAATGCTTATATCACTGGGTTTGCTTCAAACAACATGCTTCTGGTTAGGGATCTGGTGAGACTTAGCTGAGCATCAGAAACCTGAATTTTGAAGCTCTTCTCATGAACAATTCTTTACCCTTCTTTCAAAGTCTCAGCTCTCCTTGCCTTGTTCTCTAGTGACTGAGGGGATAACTACCCATCAGCTGTTTTCAATCTTGTGGTTATAACAAAAAGAAGATGGCGCAAGTGTGTTTTTAGGAGGATCATGCACGACGAGTTTAGCTCAGCCTATGAAAGGTGCCATGGGGACAACAGATTGATTGCCCAAATTTACTTCACCCAGTTCTGCTCCTGTACAAGCAAAGGTCTTTGAGCATCACATCTTTCTGGAAGAGACATATCTGGTCATTTAAACCTCCCACAGAGTTCACTGTTGCCTTTGTCCTCAAATAAGAGTTAAGTACCTAAGCTCCTTTCCAGATGTAGTCCTGATTGTCACTTGGCTCTGTCTGAGAGGACTCTATGCAGCAGTTCATTTATATAGGTCCTTCTGGTTTCCTCAGCTATGGAGAGGCGCTTTCTCCAAAATGTGGGGTTTTTTTCATAGAAGGAATTGTTCATAATTTCCTAAAGTCTCATCAGGAGAGTATCAGAACTAATGGTGTGTTTGGGGATTAGCAGAAATACTTGGCAGCCATCCCACAGTTCTCTGCTTGAGCCATATTGCCTTCAGCAACACGAAGGGGTTGATTGTGGAAGCTGCATGGCGGCGTGTTCAGCGGGGGATAAATGACAGCTGCAAGGCAGGGCTGGGCTGGGCTGAGTGGAGGCACTCTGGATATTGCTTTGTTCTTCACTGGGATTTGGGAGTGGACGAAATGAACTGCGTTCATCACCCACAAATGCCTGTCAGTGGCAACTCTCCTACCGTATAAATAAATGCATAATTTCTCTCTGTCCTGCATGTTTCCCATAGTGGAATTACAAACCAGTATGCTAGATGATGTTCCTTGTGGTATGAAGCTCCTCACTCCTGCTTTGCAAAGCTTTTACAAACCAAGCTAAGCTGAGGCATCTACATCTATCTCCAGAAGGACTTAATTCTGGAAGATGCTCCATATTTCCCACCTGGATCATCAGGCATATATAGTTCAGCCAAGTAACGAGGCAATGCTGAATAGAAGTTCAGCACTGGGCAGAATAGGTGCGGGTGGGGCTGGACCTAAAGACGTCTGACTAAACAGTGCCAAGCACTCTCAGGGAAGAGGTGAGTTTGGCTAAGCCCAGCCTCTCAGCAACAGTGGCTAAATATAAAATGATCATGTGCTTTCACAGTGACTTTTATTTACCTCAGTGGATGCGTCGGCTTTATGGAGTGTCCTTGAGCTGGATTCTGACCTGAGCTATTTTAAGAAACAATCCTGACTTTGCTGACGGGGCTTTAAAAACTAAAATATTAATCCACACTTCTTTACTCCTCAGCGTAAAGCCCAACCACCTCACCAATGTGGAACGGGGTGTGTAGCGATGGGTGGAATTGGCAGTCAGAGAGGTCACGTCTCCAATTACTGATGTTATGACTGGGTTTTGCCAGATCACTTATTTTTATTTAAAATCATCAGCGTCAATACAGCGGCTCTAGGTTCTACCCCAGGCTCGATGGAGAGCTACCTTGCAGTTTCTCTGGTCAGCTGGGATGCAGTCCTTCCCAGCTCAATCCATCTTCATTTGCATGGAGCCAGGCGAGCACAGTGCAGGCACAGTAGTCCAGAAAATTCAGCTCCCTGCTTATCTGCTTGGCTGAGGGATTTCCAGTCTTTTGCCTCAGTGGACATTGCCAGCACTTTCTTTTAAGGAGGTGCCTTGCAGCTTTTACAGACCTCATTAATTGTATGAAGTTTCCAGCAACACAGATAAGGGTCCTGCAGACTTCTGGTAACAAGACTTCAGTCCACAGAGGTACCGTAATAGATGATGAGGCCATTAGGGTACATGTGTAGGTTACAGGAATGAAGTGGCCTCAGTATGTCATCTCTGGTTTTACTGCTTTTGCTGCTCAGTGAAGTCTCCAGGGGAGATTGTTCCTAGCTCAGTGTCTTCATTGTAAAAATGTGTAGGGTTTTGGTGTTTGGTTTGTTTTGGTTTTTTTTTTTATTTTTCATCAAACTTGGTGGTAAACTTCATTGCTCACCAAGTAAGATGTATGATCTTGCTGGCTGCGAGCTGGTGGAAGCAAAGAGCTCTCAAAGTCAGCCTTGTGCTACTCAGTGTTGGAGCTTCTGGTTAAGGAAGATGCCACGGTGGTCTGAGATGGCAAGAAATATCCACTGGCCAGTGGAGAAAGCTCCCACATAAATATGTGGGACCTGGCAGGTTATTTTAAATGGAGGAAGTGGATCCAGAGAAAAAAGGCCATAAGTCGCTCGCTGTGTATTATAGCAGTGAAACAAAGCTTGAATTTTTGAGACCAAACCCTTTAGCCTGTAAAATCCTGCAGCAAATATTCAACCTTTTCCTTCTTTTTTGTCTATATCTTTAATAAAAGGTTAAAGAGGGTTTTTTGTGGCTGTCGTTGCTATATCACTGACGTAGCTATAGCATTCCCATCTGAACTGACAGTTATCTGCACTTGATAGAAAAAACAGAGGGAGAGAGGGAAAAAAATCAAGCCTTTGAAATATAAAGTATTAGGTAAGAGTTTCATTTTGACAAATTTCCTTCTTGTTTGCTTCAGCTGTCGAAGGTCTCACACTTCTCTGGTTTACCAGACATGATCTCAGCACAGGCCTTGAGTGGGATCAGCAAGTCTTCTCATCCAGACAATCCCAGTTTCTCTACCTATAACTTTTGCCAAGTGTTATAACCACATTTTGTGTAACGGCACTGAGTTGGACTTTGATAATTTGGACAACTTGGAGCAACTTTGATAGTAGTATTTTTCTGCAGGCTGAAGGCAGAGATTAAGTGCATGCCTGCTGCTCTCCCATTAGAGGACTTGCATCACTGCCTGGCCTTGCAGAGGTCCTCTGGTTCCTGATGTTGTAGAGACCACAGAGCCACCTCTGCTTGTGCCTAAACCCAGCTTTTGTTAACCTGTTAGTGAATCTTCCCCCAAGTTTGCCACATTTGCTTCCATACTTAACACAGGTTCAGCCACTTTACAGCTGGGCTGATGAACTGTTCACAAGCTTCAGGGCACGGCTTCATCTGCTTTAGCAAGTCAAGTCCTCTCTGGCAGAGGGAGAGGATGGTTTTGGTAATGCATTGCATAAAGCAGTGGTGAAACATCAGCCAAGTACAGTCCAGCCAACCTGCCAGGTCTGTGCTTAACGACTGCTTCAAATGAGATGATTGTCATTTGGGCTAAGGCAAGTGTAGACAGTGGTGTGACATGACCAACCTCCTGGGCACTTGCACTGGGACAAAAAAGCCTCAGTTCTGCTAATAGTTCAATGCAAGCACATCTTACATTTTTAATTATTGTTTTTTTTATAAGAAACATCTATTAATATGAAATGTAGGAATGATTTAAAAATAAAATCTTGATCTGTTTTGAAGACTTTTCCACAACAGGCACCCAATACAGAAGTTAAAAAGATGAGAGAAGAGAAAGAAAATGAAAGTAAGATAAGTAACAAAATAATCAGCCAAATAGGTGTTACAGTAGATCTAACCATGGCCACCTCGTCAGGGCCAGTCTGCCTTCACAAGGTGGCTCCGAGGGCTGATCCTGCTCAGCTGAGGATCCGGACCATTTGCAGGCATTGTAAGGCACATAAAATCATGCAGTGAGAGTTCTCTCCATTTCAGTTTAACTTCTCCGGGGAGAATCAATGTGTAACGAGCTGAAGCCCTGCTGAAACATACCCGATCCTCTTGCATTTATCTCTCTTATGCTGAAAATAAACATCGGAGAATACAATTCTGATCTGTTTCTTTTCATTTACTCTTCAAAATATATAACATTCAAAGTCTGTGGTTCATTTATGCTGGGATACAGCTTTTGCTGCAGCGTTTGTAGCAAGGTATGCCTGTGCTTTGTTCCGTCAACACCATGATCAGGAGTCAGGACAGAGCTTAACCACCCTGTGCACAACAGACAGGCAACGCCTGCCATTGCCAAACCTTCTGAAATAACCTGTAGAGAAACTTGCATGGGACAGTTTACCTTTGGAGGGCAAGATCGAAAGCAGAAGGATAAAACTTGCTAATGTCTGAGTGCTTGGGATAGAGGAAAACATTGGGGTGTCATTTTGGGTAAGTAGCTGGAAAGTTGGACGCTACTCTGTGTATCAGGGCTGAGACAATCGAGAAGCCTCAACAGCCCACTGTGAGCCCAGGTGCGCAAGCCACATTTCTGAATAACTGCTTTTAATTGCTTTCTGAATAACTGTGAACCAGTTTCTGATGTTTTACTGTATCTCAATTCCTTGCCAGGGATCCGAGGGAAGACAGGGACCTCCAGGAATTAAAGGCTATGTAGGCGCACCGGTAAGTCGTAGGTGTTATTAAATTTTTGATGCTCTAGAAACTTTCTCTGCTTTTTACCTTTTTTTTGTTTGTTTGTTTGTTTTTTATTAAGCAGTACAGGGTATATCTGACCACTTACCTATACTATGCCCAAATAGTTACATTCTCGTGACTTCACTGAGTTTCTTCTGACTTTTTAAAATGAGAACAGACCTGTAGCCAGTAGAGACATGTCAGTAGAAATTACTTGATTACTGAGATAACAGCTGGTGGTTTTGTGATGCTCCCACTGTAATGCAATTGCTTTGGCCTGTGCTGATGCACCGTTTATATGGTGCTCAAAAACTTAATTTATAACACCAACAAAAAAATACCGCCTCTCAGCAAGTTTCCAATCAAATTTTCAAAACTGTCAGGGAATAGCCTTTGGGCTCAGGGGACAAACCTACCTTGAATGAACGGACAGCAAGATGGGAATAAATCAGATGCTGTCAGGTTAACATCTCTGTCTTGTGGTCTCACCTTGGTAATTATGGAAGCAGCCTTTAAGCTGGTGGTGTAAAGGCTGATTGGATTTTCTGAGGTTTAATGACCTGACTGTACATCAGTGGGCTTTAGTGGCATACCAGACATGCTTATGCACTGAAAGATTTCCCTGTGCCAGCAGAGGACTTGCTTTGCAACTCATTACAAAGAAACCCAATGTGTTCAAAAGAGCTTGGGCGCTATTGTCTTTGCCCAGGTTCTGCTGTTTCCTTGCATGGTCTAAGGCTAAATTGCTGCCTTGAAGATGATGAAGATGAACATGGGGGTGGCATTACCTTCCCATGTGATAGACTCTTGTAATATTAATGAGATAAATGGACAAAGCTGTGAGGATACTTCCTTTCTGCTCCTTGAGTCACCTTTTCGGGTGAGAAGGAAAGCACTCGCATGTGGTGCGCTCTTACTGAAGGTCACAGAATCACAGAATGGTCAGGGTTGGAAGGGACCTCTGGAGATCATCCAGTCCAACCCCCCTGCCACAGCAGGGACACCTCCAGCAGTTGCACAGGACAGCATCCAGGCGGGTTTGGAATGTCTCCAGAGTGGGAGACTCCCCCACCTCTCTGGGCAGCTGTGCCAGTGCTCTGCCACCCTCAAAGGAAAGAAGTTCCTCCTCATGTTAAGATGGAACTTCCTGTGCTCCAGTTTGTGCCCGTTACCTCTTGTCGTATGGTCCTATCCATTTCTGTCATAAGATTGATGTTTGGCTTGGGCTGCTGGGGAGGAGCAAGACAGTAATCATCTATTTAGTCTACATGAGGGCCTCATAGTTATTAGTGCATTAACAGAGTCATATTTTTGAACCTCCTGCCGTTTGCTTTTTGGAAATAGTGGGATTATTGCTTCGCGGCATGGGAAGCTATGCGGGCTCAGTTTGGGTCATTAGAGATGGACAGGGCTGTACAGAGTTTGCTTACAGTCAACCATGGCCTGAAATCTGAAGATCTTAATAATTATCTAAATCACCCTACGAGCCAAAGAAATTCAGACATGTAGCTATCATTACCTCGGAGGTAATCCTCCACTATAGTGTAAAGTAAATTGAAATTTAAATTACAAATGTATTATTAGAATAAGAAGCATTTAAATCTTTGGCAGTTTTAGAGAGGTCATTACTGACTGAGCATATTTGTCTGCCTGTAGCCATTAGTTGGTTGCCCAGTTGCTACAATAAAGGTAAACTACAAGGTGCTTGCTGAGCCAAGGGAAGGTGGAATCCATTCCTGCCCGTTGAGTCAATTGCCTGTATTAGTGTCACTGTCCTTCATCAGACTAAGCCCCAGCAAATGGTTCTGGTGTACCTAGGAGGAGATGAATTATGCAGTCCAGATGAGCACTGGCATTGGATTCACATTGCAGAAATGTGCTTGGGCCTCCAGGACAGGGATTATCTAGTATTTGCCAGCTCTCAGAGGTACCTGCTGTCTGCCTAGCTACGGCATCCAAAACCACCAGGAACAGGCATTCTTGCTTGTTTATGCGCTAGGTTTTTCCATCACTATTGTCCTCTACTTAAGTCCTCATTGTTTATGAACAACATGAAAAATGCAGAGCATTGATTGTTTTCCAGACCATCTGCAGCTGTGGTGTGTTCCCTGTCCCTCCACACTGCTGTTGGCAGGAGGGTTGTGTGTCTGCAGGCAATATAATATTACAGACGTTCTTGGGCCCACAGGTCATCCCTGCTCTGTAAGTCAGCTCAGACCATGCTTGTGGCCAACTTTGAGGACTGGCAATATGGAAAATGTCCTTGAGGTTCGCTTGAATGGATTGTGCAGATGTGCACAGTGATTTGGTGACTAATTAGAGGAGATAACTGTGCCTCTACTTGGATCAAGCTTTATAATCTCTTTTTCTTTTTATTTTTAGGGTCTACAAGGAGAAAGAGGAGAAAAGGGAACACGGGGAGACAAGGTATTCCTGCTGCATGCTAGGAAAAGCAAGGGTACTCTTCGCCTTGCCCTTTAGGTCGGGCAGGCTGCCATGCCAGCAGCTCTGGAGGGTGACTGATGATGGAGTTTCTTCACTGCGCTGCACCTCCCAGTGCTGTCTGGGAATGACCTCCCATGGGTGTGCAGGAGGGCTTTATGGATCTCTGCTGTCTACTGAGCACACATTTAGGGACTTCTTGTCTGTATGTAGCAGAGAGAGGAAGAGTGGAGTGAAGGTATGGCGACATCTAGTAGGGTGTCCACATTGTGTGCACCACCTGAGAGCTGTGAATGACCACTGACTGCTGCTGACCATGTCTGCATCCAGCATTTCCCCATCTCATGGCAGTTGCTCAGATTAGCCAAATTCCTATGTTTCTGTCTTCTCCCATCACCTTAAGCTCAGTAGTAGTGAGTACCAGGTAGTTTCTATGTTAAAGTCTTCATCCGACTGGTGCTGCTTCCCAGTTCTCTGCTCCCTCCTGTCTGGGAATAGCTGTTTTACAGACCACGGGATGCTCTGGGATTTGAACCATGTTTATGGTTCAAGAAAGAGACCAAGTGCCTATTATACCTGGAATAAGCATTTAAAAGGAGAGCTGGGCAGACACAAAGTCTTTATTATTTCAGTTTGCTTGAGGTGTTTGGAAACACCTCAGATGTGCGTACACTTCTGCTGCAGACCTGCCAGGCGGTGCTTGGGGCTCCCCAGAAATGCCATAAAAAAATGTGTTTTGCTGCCCCTGCCAGCTCCTGCACCCCAGCAAGCAGCTGGTGATGGGCATCACCAGACTCTCAGTCGGACCCAAGTCACCTCTATTTTCATGCAGGCAAAACAGGCAACAGGACCTTTCTTGCCAGCTCTGAGTGGCTTGCAGCCCTGAGCAATGTCCTGCCTTGCTTATCTCTCCAGCTGGTCCTGAGACAGGAATATCTCTGTGCCGGTCTGGCACTTTTGCCTGTGTTCAAGCTGTCTTTAGTGATGTCTGACTATATGTGTTTGTGCAAAGGAGGGATTTACTACCTTGCTAGCACAACCTTGTTCCCATATCTCACTATCCATCTCCTTCTGGGGAAGAAACCCAGAGATTTACACCAAGCTTTTGCCTACTGGGAAAAATGATCAATAGACCCTTAGTGTGAGATATTGTGTTTTGCTTTACCATGTGTTAAGGTGTTCGTTCCCAGTGTCCATTTTGCTGTTTATGATGAAGTAGCCATGACCACGGTTCATGTTATCTATCCTCACTGCTGCAGCTAGAGCAAAAGGCTGGATCATACTTTATCCTCCTCGTGCTTCTGCCTCAGCCCTTTGCAGGACTAGTTCAGTGTGTTGTGTCTAGCCAGTGCCTCCGCTGCTTTTCCGGAGGAGAGTTTGTCTAATCTGCAGGAATATTTGGCTTCCGGAAGAAAATCCATCTTTCCGACATCACCATGATGGGAGAGGAAGCTGGAGCTGTGTGTGGGCAGGCAGCTGACTAAGCTAGAGGAAGATTAAAGTGGGGAAGAAATGAATTAGGTTTTGTTTCATTAAAAGGATATGCACAATTAGAACTCCTTTTCTTTTCTTTCTTTTTTTTTTTTTTTTTTTTTTTCTGGAGCAGCCAGATATCTGCTACAACAATTGCACTTTGACTTTTTCCAGGCTTTAATGTTGGTCTTAGAGCATCCACTGCCGTTGCTTTAGCTTCTACCAGTCAGTACAACTGTGAAAACAGTGGGCGTGAATTCGGCGGGCCAAATATTTTCTTGTCTGCTCTTCAGTCTGTAACTTGAATACTGACACCTACGCAACCTGTGTTTCTTTGTGCCTGAGGAGAAAAGAGTTTATTATAACAGATGAGAGCGCTAACCCATGCACTGATTATTGAATTGAATCTGCACTCTCATATCAAAAAAAAGCCTAATTATCCCGTAATACATCTTGCTGCTACGTTGTTATATCCTGGGACCTCAGATGTAAATATTGAGATTTTATAGTGAGGTTCCCAAATCCAGTATTATCGGTTACACCTGCACGTTAGGAGAGCCGCTGCGCAATATGAGTGATATCTCATGTCCTTCTGCATCCAGTGGGCTCACTGTAGACCCCAAGAATGGCTCTGCAGAGATAAATGTGATGGACTTCCCGGCCATTATAAGCCATGTATGTATGTTCTACATGGCATCTTAATTTAGGCAGTTCAACATGACATGGGCCATTGCTTTTGCTGCATAAGCATGTGTCCATCCAGTAAATGCTTGCCTGTTGTACCGGAGAAGAGCTCATGTAAGGGGGCAGCGGGGCCGGTCTGCTGCTGCCAGGTCCTTCTGTGCAGTGGGTTTGCTCTACTCCAGTCTTTCCCAGGGCCCTGCAGACTCTTGGGAAATCATTTTTCCAACAAATTGTTACACTTTCCAACTGGTAGAAGTCAGAAAACAGCACTAAAGTTTGTGTGGAATTGGGATTTCCCCCAGTTGTTTATGACTCTTCACCATTTTGTTCCACTGGTTAAAGCAGAAAAAACAGTAGAGCAGGGGGGAAGAAAATGGAGTCTTGAAGTGAAAATTTAAGAATAAACTTTTATTGTGTTTTTTCTTTCTTTTGGAAAAAAAAAACCCAAACATTTCTCTAGCCATTTTTAAAGAATAGGGAAAAAATATTTATAATGACAGATTTTTCTGAAGAAACAACTGAAAGCACGATTGTTTGGATTGTTTTCAAACAGCTTTATTGTATACATTTGTATAAATAATACATTTGCCTTTCCCAGCCCCCATTACTAGCAGTAAGAACGTTGACACTTTTCTGTTTTGGCAGCTAAAACAGCATGTGTGAAGTACTCGTTGCTGCAGTGTATTGATGTTAAGAATTCTCCTGAGAATACACGGCACATTTTGTCAGCAATCCACCAGACTGTCGCTTACTGAAAGTCTCAAATTCAGGATACTCATAGCTCAGTCTGTGCAACAGAAACCACGAATGTGGAAACTATTGTCCCAAAAGCAAGTGGATCTGGATGTCTGATGCTGGTTTTCAGCTGCTTTCTGTAGGGTACAGGTCTCTAATTTCATTCCTTGGATGTATCATTTGGAAATAACATTTCTGTTACAAGACTGATGGACTTCCTAAAGGCGAAAAAGAAATAAATTGATTTGCAAATCCGTTTTTGACTTGCTGAATCAATGTAGTTTTCAAAAGGAGCTAATTAAATCCAATTCCGTAAGTGTGGGTTTGCAGATAATAACAGGTCTAACAGGGATCCTGTGGGATAGTAATCAGAATTAAAATGTCTGAAACATTAAAAATAATAGAGTAAAACTAATATTTTGCCATCACTCCTTGTACTTGTAAGATTTGTTTTTACAGGCACATTTATGTTAACAGTAGCAATATGTGTGTGTATTTGGTAATTTGTATTCAGCTGTATGTGCATGTCCAAGCAAAATCAGTGTTTCATTTTACACAAGTTTCAGCATTTACACAGTAATACAAAGTTCCTATTTCAAAGAGTTTTAAACTAAAAAGGCTGGAATGGGCAAGGGCCACAGCCTGTAAGAGAAAAGCGAAGTTCAGCAGGAGTGTGTCATTGATCTAGTCATCATCTCTATCAAGGACCTGGATTATACAATATGCAATATATTAAGTTTGAATGTGGAAGTATGGTGGAGGTCACAGCCACAATTCAAAATCATTTTGAAAACAAAATCCCGCAAAGCAGAAGATGACATTGAGAAGGGGCAGCTGCAGGATGCTTCATATGTGTTAGGACAACAAATTGCACACTGCTACAGGTTGGGAACAACTGATTAAGGAGCTGTCCTGAAGAAGGGGGCTTGGGGTAAAGAAACATTATTCTGGGATTTAAACAGAAAAATACTCTATAGAATTTGAAATAATCTTTCTGCTCAAAGTTAGTCTCAGCTGTGTCCAGCTTCGGGCACCTAGCTACAGTGAAGACATGGAAAAATTGGACAGTGCACAAATGGGAGTAACCAAAATGATCATAGAGAAAAGTTGAAAGTATTGAGATTGTTTAGTCTAGAGAAGTTTGAAGGGGGAGTTTTGTAAGTCTTCAGATACATAAAAGGTCATTGCAAAGATGAAGGGGACAATCTGCTCTCTGTGGGGGGTTGGGGAAAGACATACTAGTCTGAAACTATAGTGAGAAAAGGTCAGGTGTACGTAGAGGGGGAAAAAACATATCTTCAGGTTTTAAAAATAAAGTAATGGAATAGATTGCCTGTGGACTTTGTGGACTGTCCGACTCTGAAGACATATAGGAATAGATTAATTTTTCCGCCAGGAAAGCAAAGGCGAAAAATGAAAGGTTTTTCTTAACTGGGTAAAAATGAGCTATTGCTGGATTGTGGATTCATTGTTTTTGTAAGAGCTCCTCCGGGCTAATGTTCCCCAGGTGCACTTTGTCCAGTTTACATGAACCCACCTCAGCAGGCAGAGGAAGGATGCCTACATGGAAAGCTGGCACACAACCGCTTCTGTCTCTAAGTTCACATCCCAGGTATTTGGTACTAAGTTTTCTAGATAGACAAGTGCCAACAGTTAGCAAAGTTTGAGAGAATAAATGTTTCCTACTGACTACACTTGGTTCACCTCCTTGTTACTGGACAGAAGCTCCCAGCAACTTGTAGTACAGCTGTGGGGACTTTAGCCATTTTCTCTAGTGGGCTGGGTTGAATTTCTCTCCTTACTCCTTACTTTTGGAGAGGATAACATGGACATCTCTTGAAGAGCAGTGACTTAAACACCACAGATTTGAGTCATAGTGATTCCTCCTCTTCTTTCTCCAGGGAGAACAAGGCCTAGACGGGTTCCCTGGAAAGCCGGGTGTGGAGGGGAAACAGGTACGTGGCAAATACTCAGCTCCTGGAGGCTTTTCTTTGGAGTAAGTTGAAGTTTGACTCTAAAACTGAGACTTATCCTGGGGTGGCTGCTGAGTCATGGCAGGACCCTGCGGCATCGGCAGTTTTTGTGCTCCTTATTCTAAGGATCTCTGTTGGCAGAGTTTTCTTTTTTTGTTTGGTTGGTTTCAGAATTAAATTGTAATGCAATATACACTTAAAGTAAATGCCAGTCCTTTAAACATGATAGGTTAGATGTTCGTTTTAATTTTCATTAGAGACATAAGGAAGCACATATAAAAATTCAGTTGTTTAAGCCTGATTTTTATAAACTTTTTTTTCCCCTTCCACAACATGAAAGGAGGAGAACTGGATTTAATATATTTGGTTTGTTTTCAATAAGAAAGGCTTGGAACTATTTACATTTTTCAGAGAAGATGAAACCAGAAAATGGTCTGAAAGATCAGTACATTTCTGCTGATTAGACAGATAATGCTTTGTCTAAAACTGCTATCTGTAGATCCCACAAGACTGTTTTCATTACTTAGGGTATGGCACCTAATGAGAGGCATCCTTTACTCCCAAGGATCTTCCGGTCTAAATAGCAAGGGCAGAGTAAGAAGCAGAGGCTAAGAAGCGATTTGCCAAAAGCCGTGCATCTAATCACTGTCACCCTCGAGCCTGAAGCCTCCAGGCTCTGCGTCCTATTCACTAGCCCTTGCTCTTTCCCTCCCTGGGAAGGATCATTTGGAGGCACATTTTTGCAGTTGCAGGGGTGGAGGACCTGCACGCCGAATCCTCGGGATAGTTTGTCTTCAGGTGGTTGATCCCGATCCTTGCACAGACAAAGCGGCTGCTGGGGTCTGACCTGAACGTGCTTTGCACACAAGCTGCCCGAGCGCCTTGCTCTCACTCTTTTAGCAGCCGGAGTTTCAATTTGATTTTGTTGGGAGGTATTTTTGTCACGTCAGACATGTCTTTTGTGTTGAGATGGCGAGGTATATTGTCATTAGCAATCTTAATCATTGTTAAATCTACACCTTCCTCTCTGCGAGGTGATAAAGATTATTGCACTAAATTTTTCTCTGCTTGTCCACGGGGGATTTGACAGTTAATCATTGCTTTCTCTCTGCCCTGCTCCTCAACCACCATTTACCCTATACTGAGAAGTATTTGTCTAGTTAGTGTTTATCACTATCCTTATAAGATGGAAATGTTTTCCCGTGCTCTCTGCAGCACTGGAATCGCAATGAACTATGTCCACTATGCCCATTACATTGTTTACAGGACTAGTTTATACTTGCAGCAAACGTGGATGAAGTGAGAAATTGCAGAGGGATGTGAAGGCGGATGCTGATTGTTTACTACTTCTAAGGAACAATTTCTCCAAGTGACACCCTATTACAGAAGCTGGGTTTTTCTGAAGTTTTTTTTGCCTTTTTCATGTCTAGACACCTAGCACTGGGCAAATCTTCATGCCTGAATTTTATCCTAAATTTTGTGTTTGACACTGATGTACTCCCTGAATTGCAATCCTTCTGAACCAGCTGAAATTGGATTGCCGTTATCGTGGCTGCTGTGGCATCTCCATCCTTATTCCCCTTCCTCTATATGCAACAGAGCCAAAGCAGCCTTCTGTGTTGTATTAGCTCCTGGCCCAGTGCAATGGGACATAACTGTTTGTGCTGCCAATACCCAAGCTTCCAGCCTTATGTTTCTCCTGTGCTTTAAGGGAATTGCAATTGATGACCTGCAGTATGTAAAGCAAAGATTTTTCTCTCCATTTTACCTATTTATAGGGCCCTGCTGGGAGCCCAGGCCCTCCAGGTGCCAGTGGGACCAAAGGAGAAAAGGTGAGTTGGGATGGGATGCACAGGAGGGGTTTGGACATACATTTGTTAATTCCTCCTTGGGCCCCAGTGCTGGGAATATCAGGGCTGTTGGCCTGATATTTATCTCATTTGTGTATAAGTGAAGCTTATGTGCATTTGAATGTTTCACTTTTCTGATGTGTCTTCAGTCTGAAATGGGTGTGAATGTTAAATTGTGTCTGGTTATAGCTCCTCCGCTCTTAGTTTAACCTTCATAGTGTGAGAAGAAGGAAGCAGAGAGTAGTTTGGCTCAGGAAATCTTCCTCACCTAAGAAAAGTGGGTAGAATTGTCAATATTGGGTATTGGGTACCCAAAATTGGGTAAATGCCAGTTTTCTGACCCAGGAGATGTAGAACAGACTCAGAAACTGCCAATCAAATGAGCCCAACCCTCTAACCTGCAAAATAATTATTCTCTGCTCTCAGCAGCAATTTTGACCTCATCATTCTACAGCGTTGTTAGAGTTTCTAGGGGAGCCTTATGCTCCCCTCTCTGCTAGAGGTGATGTTGTGGTTTTGGTATTTCCTACCCAGTTCTTGGCATGAGTGGAAAGGCATGCCCAATCCTGGATTTTCTTTCTCCTTTTCTCCTCCAGATAAGGCAGTGAGCCTTATCCAAGAATGCCGAGATTAGAAGCACATCTCTCTATTTCCCGTTTCTTTCCCACTCCAATTCAACAGCTATAGGTGAAGTTTCAGAAGCACCTACAAGCAGGGCACATCCGCTGAGGTGATAAGCAATGACAAGATCTTTGTGCTACAGCACGTGTGCAGTAGAGAGCAGTCTTGAGTTCATAAGACTTCACCCGTATTTCTGAAGTTGCTGCATTTGGTGCTTCCAGAAGATGTTGAGCTTCTTGCTCCATTATTTTCAGTGCAGCTGATGTGTGTCTCTTCAGTTGTTCCGGCATAGTATGGACTCTCTTTAGAATAAATAACAAATAGTAATTAAAGTTGTTTTAAGAGGAAAGAGCATGAAAGATATGCTGGCTCATTCAGAGACCTACATGAGTAATGAAGAAATAGAGCGTGAAAGGAAGTTATATGGTAATTTTTGCATTAGTCTGTACTTAAAGTAAAGGATACACCTTCTGGATGCTTAGTCTTAAAGCATAATGGTGGACACTGCTGGAGAAAAATGGGCTGGAATAAATTGATGGCCCAGATGGAAATTAATCATGTAAAGAGAGTGTAGCACCTGAGTGTCCCGCAAGCACTTATAGCATGATTCTGCTCTATAAAATGACTTGAGGAAAATGGTACTGTTTCTCACTTCTTTTCTTTTTGTAAAGATTTTTTTTTCTTATTAACAAACAAAAGCATTTTGGCTCCTAAATATCCATCCTGCAGACTCTGTTAGGGATCTGAGCATCAGTCAGGTTTATTTGTGTGGTATGTGTACACCAATTATAAGATTTTTGAAGGTCAAATTTAATGTTATGGTGTATTCAATGCATCATTCATTTAAGTCACTAAATGTCATTAAAATCAACATATAACATCACAGTAACACAGAACACAACCAGTTCCTGCATGTATTCATCTACAGGGCAGAGAAAGCAGAGTTAATTGGGATTGCATGTTCATATCTGTTAATTACAACATGGTGTTGAAAGTAAGAATGTACACCACCAGTTGGAAAACATCCTCTGAGGTTTGCTTTTGTGTTATGTTTTATATTGTGCTATGCTGTGTTCTGTGTTATGCTATTCTTTTTTTTTTTTTTTTTCTCGTTTCTTTCATGTTTCCCTGCAGGGTGAACCAGGACTTCCAGGATTGCCTGGCTCTTCAGTAAGAATTTTTTTTAGCTTTCTCAAACATTGTAGGCATAATTGCATGAGAAGAGAAGGTGGAAACTGGGGGTGGGAGGACTTTACTAACTGAGAAATGTTCTTAAATGTTTTTTCCAAAAAAAGCGAAGTTTAAGGCAGTGAAGATTTTTGAAGAAGGCAAGTGGTGGGTTCCAGCAAGGACATGCACTGCCACAATTTTGGGAAATTTTGAAATGCAAGGGTCAGGACTGTCATTGTTTAACCCCAGCCAGCAGCCAAGCACCACAAAGCCGCTCATTCACTCTCCCCTGGTGGGATGGGGGAGAGAATTGGAAGGGTAAAAGTGAGAAAACTCGTGGGTTGAGACAAAGACAGTTTAATAAATAAAGCAAAAGCCGTGCACGCAAGCAAAGCAAAACAAGGAATTCATTCACTCCTTTCCATCAGCAGGCAGGTGTTCAGCCGTGTCCAGGAAAGCAGGGCTCCATCACGTGGAATGGGTATTTGGGAAGACAAACTCTATAACTCCAAATGTCCCCCCAGCTTTATATGCTGACCATGATGTCATATGGTATGGAATACCCCTTTGGCCAGTTTGGGTCAGCTGTCCCAGCTGTGTCTCCTCATGACTTCTTGTGCATCCCCAGCCTACTCGCTGGCCGGGCAGTGTGAGAAGCTGAAGGGTCCTTGACTTAGTGTAGGCGCTGCCCAGCAGCAACTAAAACATCAGCGTGTTATCAACATTATTGTCATCCTAACTCCAAAACACAGCACTATACCAGCTATTAGGAAGAAAATTAATTCTATCCCAGCCAAAACCAGGACAAGGACTTGAACCAGGACAGGTGCATCAGAGAGAGCAATACTGTGACAGGACTGTTTGGTTTCCGAGTTGATGCCTAGCTGCCTTTGGAAAATAGAGCCTGTGAAGGTTATAAAGTAAATGAGTTTAATTACTGAGTGCCTTTGTCATTGGTTGGTTGTGAGGGTTGGGATGAGAGAAGAAAAAGGCAATTTCTGATGAGAGGGAATGGCCTTTCCTTCGGTTATATCTGAAAAAGTCCTGGTGGAATATGGTACAACCAGGACTTGATGTACCGAAATCACGAAAACAGTGATAAAAAAAGAAAACTGAGAAAATAAGAGTGGGGGTTATCTTTCCTGTGGCACTAGATTTACATGCCTTTGTGCATCCCTCTGCCTTCAGCATTGTCTTCAGTGACCCCAGAGGTGTCACTAGCAGGGACACAAAGATGTCCAGAGGTTAGTATTGTCTGTATGAAGAGGTCATCTCCAAGTGAGTGGAGGAAGAAGATTAACTGCAAAGTATGCAGAGGGGAGGTCTAGAAATGAGTTCTACAGGGGCTGGTATCAAAGCAGTTGGGGAGTATCCCTATTACTTTTCAAAAGAATAGGATTAAAATTAGGAAACAGCACTCTTGGACTGTTGGTGGAAAGCTTTAAGAGGCCACTGATAGCAGCAACATTAACTGTCACACTGTGCCAAAGAAGGACTGGGTACTGAAGACAAGAATGAGAAGCTCCCTGGTAATCATGAGAAAGGCAGCAGGCAATGTCCTTACCCACAATGTGGCAAAGCAGGAAGAAAGAGCGAGCTCTGAAAAAAACCCGTTTGGGTAAAAGCCTTTTACTGTCCTGCTTAAATGTGAAATTAGTGATGTGACAGTAGTTGCCAAGAGGCAACCTGAAAGACAGGTAGAAAGCCTGAAAAGGAGCCTAAAGTTCCAGGAGGAGGGTGGAGAACAGGCTGAGAAGACTGACAGCTGTCAGTCACAGCCCCGGTGGCTTGCATCGAGGAGCCAAAGGAAGGTCTGAATCACGCACATATCAGAAGTCAGCCTGCTCTTTATGTGATGCCTTCTTCTTTCAATACAACTTTGTAATTTAAAATAAGACAAGAGCTGGGGAATTTACTAACTTATTTATGACGATGATATAGTGAATTAAGTTCTCACTGTTTACAAAGCCATACAAATCACTTCATCGGTAAACGAGTGAGCAAACCTTGTGTCAGTCTGAGCTCTTTAAATAGAAAGTGTCCCCCAGCCTGCAGCAGGATTTGAAGAGCAGTAGCAGTTAACGTGCCTCTTGAGAGAATGGCGAGGGGAGAAAATTACACTGTGGGGGACCATCTTACCCCTGTCACCTCCTGTGTTTGCTTTCCTCTTTTTCTTATTTATGACTCTGCATTTTTATTGCAGGTGCATACTGAAGGCCTAAAAGGAGAACAGGTAAGTGAGATTCCGTATCTATTCTTCCATTGCAAGTATGCTTTTATGTAGTTCAATTGTCTGTTAGATTAGATTTTGCTTAAAAAACTATGCTTCAAAATTAAGGTGGATAGAAGCATTGTCAAGTCATCAAGAAACAAGTTTTCCTATTTATAATGGAGAAAATAAGTAAGAAAGGAAAAAGGCCAATGTCCTTTTCAGGTGTGGTGAATCGAACATAAATGAGAAGTATAAACCAGAGGAAGTCAGCTACGCAATTCATTAGGTCCAGGAATGCGTTAATATAAAAATTAAACTGTATTTGAGTTTTATGCTGAGTTTGTTTCTGAACGTGGCTGCTCAAATAGGGAAAAGAAACCAGTTGCTTCAGTCTGTTAGTCCTATATATAAATAAAATAGATTTTTTATTTTGTGTTAGTAGGTGTGTAATTTGTATTTTGTGTAATATAATGATATGCATCATATAAATGATACTTTAAAGCCCTTCACAGCTGTGCTGGCTTGGGGAAAATGCCTGTGGAAGCTGTTTTTGCAGAATTGCTTTTCTCCACCACCAAACCCCAACCCACAGTGTTTTACTGGAATATCCAGGGTAGCCCAGTGTCTTCGGTAGAGTTACTAGCTTTGAAAAAACAAAGACCCAGTTATGGATAAATGCCTGCCGAGCGTGGGTGGATCAGTCTGTGTGTAGTCTAATGAGTGCTGATTATTCAAGTAGCCAAAGGATTAAGGAGAAAACCAGCTAGTCTCTGCACTGGTTCTTCAGGACCCATGAGGAAAGGGGTGGTATGGGTCCTGCACAGATGGCCAACATGAGTAATGTGCCCATATAATTTTTCATACAGAGAGTTTAACACCTTTTTTAAAAAAAACGTTTCTGTAGGGAGAGCCTGGGCCACGAGGACCACAAGGCCAACCTGGACTTCCTGGACCTCCAGTAAGTTGTTTCTCTCACTGCTTGCAACTTCCAGAAACTGAAACTCAGGCTGGTGTGAGGCATACACACAAAATCTTATATATTATTCAGGCACTAAGATCTTAAACAGTGCTCCCAGCCTCCTGTCTTCTTCACTGCTGAGAGAAGGTGTCCTGCTGTGGATGGCCACTCCAAACATATGGAGGTGGCACCCAGGACATAGGCAGTCATTGCACAGAGGCAGACTTTGCCTCAAGGCTGTTGTGATGCAGAACCTGATTGTTTTTCTATTTCTAATGTCCTGGAGAGCTGTATGGGCATTCAGCACATCTCAGAGAGGCACTCACAAGTAAATTACCATGTAATGAAGGTCAGAGAACAGTTGCTGTAAGAGGGGTTGACTTTATGCCACAAGATCCTAGCTAAAATATTTTGTGGGTGAAAAATAAGAGTTGAGTATGTGTGTTTGTGTTTCAACACAATTTTTGCAACAGTTTAGGCACACCAGCATTCTTACTTTTGACTTAATTATAGCTTATTCTAGTTGTATTTTATAACCCAACGCTGCAGGGTATCTCAGTTCAGACTATCACTGCTGCCTCATTTGCAAATACTCTGTATTTCCTCGCTTTTGAATTGTTTGTTGTGTTTCACTGTTGATTGGGTTTTGTAAAATTGATGGCATTGTGAAGATGCGTTACTTAGGTAAATCTGGTTTTAATTATGTAATTTAAATATGGTTGTGTGCTCTGTATTTAATCAGGGCATTGTCACTTTTCCCTATCCTGTTTTCTTATTCTCTTCTGCTCACAGGACAACATAATTATCAGGTAAGAGCTGTCTAGGTAGCCATGCAGTAATGGTAGCACAAAACAGCTAGGAAATGGTTATATAGTTCATTAGTTTTTCTTACTCAGTTAACTTTATAAAACTTTTAACTTTTAAAGGGAGAGGCTGGTCTGGAAGGCAAGCCTGGAGTCCCTGGTTTACCAGGTCAAAGGGTGAGTTGCTGTTTTTATTTAATCTAAGTATCAAGAGGCTGGGGATAGCTTTGCTCAATAAGGTTTCACCCAACTGTACATATACTTTTGTAGTTATTTAAGGCTCGTGGAGGCCCTGATCCTTTCCTCTATTCCCTTTTTATGGTCCAGCAACTTTCAGAACCTCTTGGAGTCCACAGATCATATGCAGTGCCCCGTGGGACCCTAGGAAATTTTCTTTCTTGTCATTTGCTCTCGTGTCTTTGTGCCTGCTCCTTCCTGCCAAGAGGATTCTTGACATGAGTCTGACTGTGTAGAACCACTGGTAATATGGAAAGGTTGAAAGTCCAGAGAAATGCTATTGTCCTGGAAGTCAAATAAATTCAGACTCTTGCAATACTTATTACTTTCTGTTTTGATTGGTCTGTATTCAAACAGAACCTCCCACAAAATGGGAGCTGGTGTACCGTTCTTGACCAGGAGCTTAGATAGTTGCCTCTTGTTAAAAAAAAATTTGGATTTTTTTCCTGACTCAGAGTTATGTCTTCAAATATTCAAGTACTGATAAAAAGTAAATTTCACACTGGGCCTGATCACATCACCTGAATGCTCTGAACCTGCCTTTCCTTGCTTCAGCCCATCCGTATGAAGAGCATCTCATTAGACAACAGATAAGGGTGGAAGTGAGATACCTGTTTAACCTTTGTGGTGACAGTCACTTCAGTCTCAGTACTGCTGTTTGGTGGGTTACTTTTTTAGGTAGTCACAGAGACTTGATCAATAGCTTAATCCACAGACGAGACTGCAGGGTTTGCCTGTAATGCTTTGCACGTGAGTCAGCACCAGCGCTGTTAAAGAATGGATGTGAAAGAGCTGCTTGTGAGCAGGGGAGGGTTATGGGCAAAGGACAATACAGGGAAGTAATATATTCCTCAGTATGTGTTTTTCTACAGACTTTTCATTGAATCGCATGATATTAAATTGAGCTGTAAGCTTGGCTCCTTCAGAAGATGGGGCATGCAGTCTTGTGTTAATGCCACAGTCGAAAAGGGCATTTACTTGCTTTCTTGTACTTTTCCAGTCTTCAGAAAATATCACCTTATCACTTTAGCAAATAACTGTGCTGTGCTTTACTTAGGAGTTGACAAGTTCTGAATTGTCCTGGTTTTAAAGCCTGCTGTGAAACAGTGTTTATTGAGTAAGATTAATAGAGCATATTAGCTAGGGAAGGGACAGTGATCTGTCAGGATCTGCAACAGGACACAAAATGCTCCTGCTAATGATCATTTGATCAGAGATGTAATTTGATCCATACTGTCTTTGAATGTTTCCCTAGACTCTGTTGTATCTAGCTAGTTAGATTTCTTCTCCTAAGGGTCTTTATTAGTCAGCAGGCATCTTAGGTGGATAGATATATTTTTTTTAATTAAAGACCATTATTCAATGACTGAATAGTTGAGATAAATCAAAGTCCTGGGCTTGGTGGTTCTACATGGAAAACCTCCATGTGGGAGAGAGAACAGACTAGCGGATACTACTAAGTCACCATTAGTACAGTTCTTGACAAAGCAGAAATATAAATCGAGTCATTGATTACCATCTTACATAAATTTGGCTGCAGAAAGCATTTCTGTAGACAGGCGTAGAAGTTAAAATGCCAAGAGCAAAAATCTCCTCAAATGTTTGTTTGAGTCTAGCTTTAAATGACTGGATATGAGGTGGGGACAGGCTCTGAAGGCGCAGCTCAGAGCTGTAGTGAACCTTCTTGTGCACACCCAAACAAGAAGGCTCTCTGGCAGCATAGCCTGGTGTTGAGGATGTGGGTGGGATCACGATTTAGGGAAGTGATTGTACCTCTGTAACTCAGCACCGCTGAGGCCGCACCCCAAATACCGTGTTTGGTTTTGGGCCCCTCACTACAAGGAAGACATTGAGATGCTGGAGCATGTCCACAGAAGGACAATGAAGCCAGTGAAGAGTCTAGAGAATAAGTCTTATGAGGAGCAGCTGAGGGAACTGGGGTTGTTTAGTCTGGAGAAAAGGAGGATGAGGGAAAACCTTATTGCTCTCTACAACTACCCGAAAGAAGGTTGTAGTGAGGTGGGGGTCAGTCTCTTCTCCCAAGTAAAAAGCGATAGGACAAGAGGAAATGGCCTCAAGTTACACCAGGGGAGGTTTAGATTGGATATTAAGAAAAATTTCTTCACTGAGAGTGTTGTCAAACATTGGAACAGGCTGCCCAGGGAAGTGAGTGGGTCACCATTGCTGGAGGTATTTAAAAGAAGTGTAGATGTAGTATTGAAGGACATGGTTTAGTGGTAACTCGGCAGGGCTAGGTTGATGGTTGGACTTGATGATCTTAAAGGTCTCTTCCAACCAAAACAATTCTATGGTTCTATGATACAATTCTACGATTCTGCAATGCCTCAGTTTCATTTGTAGCTCCAGCCCTGGCTTGTTGTAAGACACTTATAACTTCTCTTCACCTCTGCATCCCCTGTAAATAGGGGTAGGAGTGTAAGGCTATACAAGTATGTGAGCAAACTAAACAGCCAGACAGCGGTGTGAGCATGGGTTTGTTTATCTCTGAGCATGTTCCCCAGCACACCTTTGGGTCACGCCAAGTAATTGTTTCCTGCAAATGTCCCTGCATTGCAGAGTGACCGTATCTGACAGGCTGGATAAAAAGGCCATCTTCTTTTGTGAGAAGGAGACTTTAACTGCATGAACACAAGGTCCTGTGCTCTTTGCACATGGAGCCCTGGCCCATTGCATTTAGCAAAAATTTAGCCTTCTTCACTGTGGCAAGGACAGAAAAATCAGACAATGCTAGAGGCAGATTTGGGTCTCCTTTTCAGTGTTGTTAGCAGACCTGTGCAGAACAGATGAAAATCACTAACCATCTACTTGACTGGTCTCTCTGCTATTTTATATGAGTGGGGTTTCAAGATATGATTTATATCTCCTGAAAATTTGATTCCTGAGGTACTTTATAACTATTCTGCACTAATATCTTATAACCTAAGGGACAGATTACAATGCAAGATTGACTTCAGGACCCTCTCAAGTAACATGCTGCAAAGGCGCTAATGTAAAACAGTAACTGTTTTGCAGTATGATTCAACCTCAGTTTTGCTTTATGATCCTCAACCAAGACATAAATGAAGTCGGCACGTGTACAGAGCCTTGATTCTGACAGAGGGATACAGATACAACCATTTCTTGGAGCTCTTAGAAGCCTGCAGTGCTTTACTTTGCTGTAACGCAGCTGGCCCAAAATGAGAATGGACTAAAGATGTGTTTGGAAGCATTTCATAGAGGAATTCATGTCTCACAACAGTCCACTGGAAGTGAATGGTCCTGAGCTATGCAAGGACAGAGGCAATGTTGGCTCATGTTAGAAATATGATGCAGGAGCCACCTACACAGTGTAAAGATTTCATAGAAGATGATATATTGTGCCAAATACCCTAGTGACAGTTTGTCTGGCAGGAATAGGGTCATACATTTTGGGAAGATTTCTAGGAACAGAGGAAGTATGATATTCTTTTAGCCTGAAGTTGCTGGACTCGTTATTGCTGAAGAAATAAAAGAATATGTGGGATAGTACAGTTGCCAATAAGCAGACATATTCTTTATAGAGTCACCATTTGTGTTAGAGTAACGAAGATGTCAGTTTAATTTCTTAATATGACTATTGCAAGCTTAATGTTTCATTTAAATGAATTCGTTAGACTTGCATAAAAAAATTTCTATCACCTCTGCTTAGACTGCACATTTCATGGAGCACTTTCAGAGTCTTCTGCTAATATGTGGTACAAGTATGGCTGAATACCCAAGCGGGGTGAAGAAGCCCTGTCATCAGGGCTTCTGATGGCCCAAGGTTTCTTCTGGCCTTGGTATTATAGATTGCTTAAGACCATGTTACAGATTGCTTAAGACCATGCTTAAGACCAAGAACCAGCCCTCAGTATTGGGGCCCGTTTTATTTAATATCTTTATCAATATCAATATTTTGTTTAATATCTTTATGTGGATGAGGTGATTAAGTGCAGCCTCAGTAAGTTTGCAGGTGACACCAAGTTGGGTGGGAGCATTGATTTGCTTGAGGGTAGAAAGTCTAATGATTCTATGATTCTATTTTATGTCTCTGTTGCCTTTTGAGGGTTTGCCACCAAACCAGCCTTGCTATTTGCAAGCATTGAGAAATTTAGGTATAGCCCAGCCATACCCAGCAGATCACTCCCAAGCAGTTTAGAGCACCGCTGTGTTACTTTCAGACAAACTTTCCAGAAGTTGAGAGCAGGAGAGCAGCATATTCACAGCTGTTCTCAAAAGCATAAAGGTTGCTGGTGAGTCACAGAAAGCGTGCCTGAAGACTGGGACTTGCTGCTTTGCAGGAGGATGGGGTCTGAGGGAGCAGGGGACAGACGGAAGAAGACACTACTGGACCCTAGTTGCCATTAGAAAAAGAAAGGATCCTGAGATGACTGAAGAATGTGACAGAGCATCTTCCTAATGTTTTATTTAGAAAAAAAATGAAACCAAACATGTTTGGGGGCAGAGAGTCAAGGGAGTGTTGTGCTCTAAAAAAAGCTGGTGGTATTATAGAGATCTGACTGCCAAATTTGTCACAAGCTAAGCTTGCTATATATGAACCTCTCCCTCCTGCAGCCCATTCCCAGGAGCTGCAGTATGGAGTGTGTGTTTTTGATGTAATTATAATAACATACACTCTCAGACATATTTCTTTAACATGCAAAGCTAGTCAGAGGGCTGCTTACATTTTGGGGAGTGGCTGAGTAGTGGAAACACAATAAAAGGGGCATAAGCTGGGAAGACGCATCATCTTTCAGGCATTTAAAAGTACTTCTCTGTTAGCCTGCTTTAGTTGCAGGTCTTGAAGTGTTTTATGGGCACGGAAAAAACGTGCACAGTCTCCTTGGTGCATCTGCTGAATTGCTAATCTGACAATTCACGTCCATCCTTCGATCCTATCTGGGGGCAGGAGATAACAATTCCAACCTGAACCAGGCAACCAGGTTATGTTCATTTTATTAGCCAGCTGCCTCCAAGTGCCTGGCACCCGACGTCTATATTTTGACAATGATACTCTCATATCAAGAGCACCCAGTGGGAAGAAAGAAGCTTTGCTGTTCTCATCTGCCCTGTAAGACCTTGAGTGATAGACAATACTGTCTCTCTGATTTGACTAAAACTGCCTGAAAAAGAGGTAGAACACTGAGAGTCTGGTTTCATTTTAGGGTGGTCTTGGTTGTTTTTTTCTCTCTTCCTGTCCTCCTCTTTCTTCTGTGAAATTGAAGAGAATTGAAGTGCTTTGATTCTGCTCTTCAGTTTTTTTGACACTTGATCTATTGAAATATTTGTTGGAAATAAACCCAATTATTTTTTGCTTGATAGACACAAAAGGTGCAGATGTATGACTTGCTCCTGGAAAGCGTGCAGATCTTTGGGTAATCCAGACTAAACACAGGGTTCTTCTGAATTGTGATCCAAATAACTTGGATTTCAAGGATTTGTCTCACTGAAATGATGCAAGTTCATTCAAGTGATTGAAAATACAGAAGGAAACCAAAAGAAAACATCTGTTTATCCTATAGCAGCACTTTCCACGTAGACATAAGGTATCAGCTACCTAGACCCATTTTGAGTTTGACGTGCTGTACTGCAGACTAGTTTTCTAAATTTGCATCGTCAAAGTTTTCCCATGCTCAAAGAACAATCAGTGCAAAACCAAAAAAATTGCAGGAATCTCATAGGATAGTAAGAATAGCCTTATGGGGGGAAAAAAAGGGAAAGTATCTTTTTAAAATAGTAAGCTTTAATGAATGTCCTTCTCCATGATTAAGACTCCAATGTACATGAGTCAGGCAGATAAGTAATAATAATTCCCCTTTTTTCAAGTTACTTCATGCACAAAATAATTTATGCGAAGTACAGAATGAGAGTGAGTTGACTGTAGAAACAGAGATAACTGAGTAAAATTTTACTGCAAGACCCTTTTTTTGTGAGCTAATTACAAAGTTCAGTGTCACAGTCTGTCAGGTTGGAGGTAGGGGGAACAAGCACAGCTCCAGGAGTGAGTTACAAAGGGTGTCTTCTGCATCTTTAACTCGGCTGTCATGTTTCAGCAGGTTTTCATGTTCATCTGTCAACATCCCCTGAATGTTTATTCCCAAAGTCATAGCAGCACAAAAAGCTTAACAGACCTTTCTTGACTCTTTACAACTAGATTACAAGGCTATGAGTCTCAGTAAGTGCTACATATTTGTTTTACAACAGAGCCTAAAGATCTTGTTAAAATTGGGGACTACTGGGTTCAGGGCACACCCTCCAGCAGAAGAGATGTGTTAAGAGCACTTGCCAATACATGAAAAGTTTATCCCTGTTAGCTGTCACCGGGGAGATAAATGTATCAGATATCTGAAGGGCTGCTGAGCTCTTCTTTGTGCACTTGATGGCAGGACAGAAATACATGTATTTGACTTTCCCTTCTTGACCCATCTCTCCTGCCTAAGTGGGTTGTCGTATATGATGTTCCTCTTCTGGCCATTCACAACATGAAATGGACAGTAGACATTGCTTCAACTCTTATTTCTCTGTGTATGAATTCCCCTTGACTCGCAGGGTCCAAAGGAAGGAGACAGTTGATTGTTATCTCCAGGGGCAGATACATAAATAATCCAGGAGAGAGAGGAGAAAAAGTTTGCCCAGCAAATTAGGTAGACTTTTTGGAAAGAGCCAGTCCCAAGGTGCAGTCTCTCTCAATGTCCATAAGTCCTTATAGCCCTTTTTTTACTTTGTCACAACAGCCCCAATAAGCTGGCCAACCTTGATGGCATTTGCATCGTCAGTCTAGGGAGATGGTCTCACTTCATAATTTACTGTCATTACATGACACATATGGAGACTGTAAAAGGCTGGTGCCTTCAGGGAGCTCAAACATTGATTAACACTGCTGGATTTTTTCTGGCTTCTCTAGTAATGTAGAGGTAAAAGGACAGGGCTGAAAGGGGTAATTCTAGCATCCCATCTAGCTTACAGAGGAAATAGTTGGCATTTATGCTAGCAGTCATATTCGTTCACAGTAAAGGATGCTTCCTATGTACTTGGAACCAAACCTACCTCTGTTCCTGGGGTCAAACCTCAGGCAAAAACATGCTATGAAAATATATGGCCATTCTGGCTATTGGACAGCGAGATGAGAAAGTCTTGGGTGATGATAACTTTCAAAATTTCCCCTCTAGCAGGGTGGAGCCAACCTTTTGCCTTGGTTTCCTGTCTTCTGTATGGTAGAGATCTTTCCCATGGATGGTTGTGTTCATATATATTTGTGAGTGCTTGAAATGTTCAAATGACACTGCCTTCCCTGGCAAAGTTCAGCTGTGCAGAAATTGAAATGTAAGCAAATCAACAAAAAGGAGGAAAAACGGATTGATGGCTTAGATTAAATCCAAAGGGAAGCTGTAATTGTTGGTGAGGTAAACATATGCATTTCCAATAAAACACACATTTATACTGTGCTATTGTTCCAATTCCTGATGAGGGCAAATAACATGTTGAAGGATATAGTTGAAGGATACATATTCTTACACTCTTAGCTCATTCTTACTATAAGCAACAGAGCATAATTGCTGGTTTTCTCTGTCATATTATTAGGCAATGTGGCATTTCACTGCGTTTTGCTCTCATAGGTATAATTTCTCCCAGCAAGTATTTCTGTACTTTACAGGCAGGCTGTAATGTTGTGGAGCAAATCTGTTGTAGTTTGATTTTAGCTAACCTCTGAGTGGCTGTCACGGAGACTCAGAAGATCAAATTTAAAGAGGTGATAAACTTTATTCTAACCAAAAATTCTAACCAACTGGAAATGAGGTATATCAAAATCGTTTAACACTCCGAGAATGTTAGTAAACCACAGATTCAGAATGTATGAGGAATTAATACTGCATGACCGACTCAACAATTCTTAAGCTTTAGAACTGACAATTCAAATACGTGCGCAATCACTCACCTGTAAGTCAAGGGCTCTCACCCTGTACAGGAGATAAACCATAGGTGGCCTCCCAACCCACGGCGAGAGTCCCCAACTGCAGACCCGCTGCTTCTGAGGAGGACAACTCAAATTTTGCCCTCCAGTGAGACTCCATTTATACCCTAATAGAATGTGATCTGTGGTCATGCCAGATCTTATTAGCTGAGAGCCACAACTTCCTCACCTTTTGACCAAAATTCATACGTGCTGACCACCACTGTGTGGGCGTGACAAGAGCTGCGGTGGGAAGTGTTCATGGGCTTTTGTTGGCTCTTTGTTTGGTCTTTGTCAGGGGGGTGCATCTGCCACAGTGGCCAAAATGTCCCCTTTGCAATGGGAAATTACACTCTCAGCCTCTCTGTCAGTATAATTGTACACTGGTTTAAGGGATTTCTGAGCATTTTGAAAAGCACCGATGCTTCTCAGTTAACTCGGCAGGAATTATATAAACAGTTTCTGGATATATTTCAATAAAGAAAAATACAGGCAAAATCATATATCTGACTCTTATTTCTGTATGACCAGTCACATCACCAGTGACATGAAACTCGCCTAGTTTATTATCATATCCTTCTAAAAAGAAAATTAGTTTAGGTGAGAAGTAGAAATGAGAGGGGGGAAAAAAAATCACTTTTCTCTGTTTCTTAGATATTTACATGACTCTTCTTGTACCCTGCTAGTATATTGCTAACAACCTCAGAAGTATTAATGATTCAGTATCTATTACAGGCCAGGGAAGGACGGATTATTTTTACAAGAAAGCTGAGTCACAAAATATGTGATTTGCCCAAAGTAACACAGCAAGTCATCTGCTCAGTTCAGAAACAAATCCAAGCTCTGCCTTAACATCAGTGCTTCAGGCATCCTTACTACGTCTTTTCTTCCTCTTTTTTCTTATGTAGGACTTTTTCCCTGTGAGCTATTTGAGGTCAAACCCATGGGGAACACAGGTGCCGCAGCATCCTTATAGGTGAACTTGTCTCAAGTGTATACTCCAGGTCCTGCTTTATCCTTCCCTTGCACCAGTAAAGCTCTCTGGTTCCTCTGGAGGAATGGTTTTTTTGCTTGCAGAGGAGTAAGTGAGCACTGTCCCTTGGTGGTAATGCCACCCCTGGTTAGAAATGCCTCATGGATTCCTGTTTTCTGGCTTAAAGATTGTGAATCTTTTATATTCATCCATACACCAGAGTTCTTAATTATTTTCTTTCTTAATGCATGAGACAGTGCAAGGAACACAAGGGACATTGCTCAGCTCTTCTGGGGAGGGGTGAAGGGCTGGACTGTAGCAAGGACAGTGCCTCACAGCTTGTGTCTACAGATGGTACCTCCCTTGGCTGCATCTCAGCACTGTGACTTCTCTGACCCTCTGTGGGGAGCACCCAGCTGGGACTGCAGAGTGTGGGAGATGCCAAGATGAGCAAGAGACCAACCCTCATCTGTGGGCACTATTATCACAACCTGGAGAGATACAGACCTGTCAAAGACAAGCGGAGTTTCACATCCAAGTGGTGTCTGCTGCCTTCATTTCTAGCTTTTGTGTTTTGTGTACCCACGTTACGGTGATTTTCCAGTTTTGGGGTGAAAGACTTTGGAAAGTCAGTAGCAGTCTTTGCCCTGGTGCCTAACATTTCCTCCTCTGTTGAACACACAGGGTAAAAAGGGAGAACCAGGATTCCCAGGAATCAATGGTCTGATCGGCCCTCAGGTAAGTGATGATTTCTTCCTTTTCATATAATATGTGGAAAAACATATTTTGTGGCAACAAGTGACTTGGAACCGCAATGCAGCATGCCGTGACCTTGTTCTCTTCTCATCTGCACTGTCTTTGAAGTCGGTGTTTCTCCTTTAAGAGCCAAACTAATTTATCCTGTTGTGATTGAGAGAAGTCTGCCTGTCTGGCAGCAATTACTTTTACCTTCCAGAGTTTTTCAGCGTCTTTGAACAGGGACATAAGGAGGTGTTTTGTATGTGATTTCCCCATTGCTTGTGCACAGAGCAGTATCATTCCGGAGGGAAAGCAATGATTTGTGTTTTGTAATATTTAGGACAGTGTCTCAGCTAATTGCTGGCTGTGTGAATTGGCAATTGCAGATATACCTCCTGTGCTGCAGTCTTGGGGGAAGAAGCAGTTTAAAAGGTATTTGCTATTCAGAAAGCACACCTCTGAGCACAAGACTGTTTTTGTGGCTAGAAATGTGGGCACATTTCTACTTGTTATAGAGGGATAGGTGTTGGCTTATTAAGAAAGGTATAGGCAGGGGCTTAAAATTAAATGTTTATTTTCCCTGTGAGGAAGAATTTCTTAAGTTAATGACCCCTTAGCTCCTTTTTTTAAAGCTTTTGTCAAGTTAGTGCTACAAATTGCACCATCTGTAACATCGAAAGAGGATCCAGGGAACTCTAGGCTGGTCAGTCTGACCTCAGTGCCTGGGAAGGTGATGGAACAGACCATCGTCAGTGCCATTACATGGCACATGCAGGAGAACAGGGTGATCAGGCCCAGTCAGCATGGGTTTGTAAAAGGCAGGTCATGCCTGACCTGAAGATCTCCTTCTATGCTAAGGTGACCCGCTTAGTGGATGAGGGAAAAGCGGTGGATGTTATCTACCTGGATTTTAGCAAAGCTTTTGACACCGTTTCCCACAGTATTCTCCTGGAGAAACTGGCTGCTCGTGGCCTGGACAGGTGTACTCTTCACTGGGTAAAAAACTGGCTGGATGGCCGTACCTAGAGAGTGGTGGTGAATGGAGTTAAATCCAGTCAGTGTCCGGTGACAAGTGGTGTCCCCCAGGGCTCAGTGCTGGGGCCGGTTCTGTTTGATATCTTTATCAATGACCTGGACGAGGGGATCGAATGCACCCTCAGTAAGTTTGCAGATGACACTAAGCTAGGTGGGCGTGTTGATCTGCTTGAGGGTAGGATGGGTCTACAGAGGGAT
This sequence comes from Pluvialis apricaria, assembly GCA_017639485.1. Classification (NCBI taxonomy): domain Eukaryota; kingdom Metazoa; phylum Chordata; class Aves; order Charadriiformes; family Charadriidae; genus Pluvialis; species Pluvialis apricaria. The sequence goes on along the minus strand of CM030008.1, from coordinate 164,649,130 downwards.
TTGGAGAGGCTGGATCGATGGGCTGAGGCCAACGGCATGAGATTCAACAAGGCCAAGTGCCGGGTCCTGCACTGGGGTCACAACAACCCCATGCAGCTTGGGGGAGAGTGGCTGGAAAGCTGCCCGGCAGAAAAGGAGCTGGGAGTGTTGGTGGACAGCCGGCTGAATATGAGCCAGCAGTGTGCCCAGGTGGCCAAGAAGGCCAAGAGCATCCTGGCCTGTATCAGGAATAGTGGGGACAGCAGGACTAGGGGAGTGTTCGTCCCCGTGTACTCAGCACTGGTGAGGCCCCACCTTGAGTACCATGTTCAGTTTTGGGCCCCTCACTACAAGAAAGACATTGAGGTGCTGCAGTGTGTCCAAAGAAGTGCAATGAAGCTGGTGAGGGGTCTGGAGGACAAGTCTTATGACGAGCGACTGAGGGAACTGGGGTTGTTTAGCCTGGAGAAAAGGAGGCTGAGGGGAGACCTTATTGCTCTCTACAACTACCTGAAAGGAGGTTGTAGAGGTGGGGGCTGACCTCTTCTCCCTACTGACAAATGATAGGACAAGAGGAAATGGGTTCAAGTTGACCACTTGATACTGGTTAACATGTTTTTAAAACTTTTTCCTTTGGTAAGTTTGCAAGTATTTCATCAGTAGCCTTCAAGAGGCATGAAGATAGTATTTCTAATGGATTTATAAAATTTTGTTGGATTTTTGGGTTGTTTTTCCATTGGATAATGTTAAAAGGTCCTTCCGAGCTTTCTGAATCCTCGGGAGGGGGTTTTCCTTGCTTTTGGGGAAGATTTTTCTCCATGCATTTTTTCTGAGATATCTGACACTCTCCATACAAACAATGTCATGCTTGCTCCGCTCAAGTTCCCTGTAACTTTAAAAAAATATATATATGCATGTGTTAGCGATTTTATAAATGTATCCGAGAAAATTGATGAGATAGCATTAGGTAATTTTCCTTTCTGCACAGGCTAAATAAAGGTAGCAAATTTTATGTTAATTAAACAGGCATATAATGCTAGCCCTGTTGAGGGATACTTAAATTGACTGTTCCTCCAAGCTAAGTGGAAGAATGGAAAAATATTGTTCCTATTCCTGCAGTGGCACTCTGTTCTGGACATATTACTGTAGATTTCCATATTTCTGTTTGGAGAAAGTGCTTACATTCAGTTAGTGACAAAACTACTTTTCAGCTTAACAGCACTTTTTGTGACTTTAGGTTTTTTAAGCACTTTATCAGCATTTTTTTTTCTTCATCAGACTATGCCCCAAAAATACCCAAGAAGAAAAACGGTTTCCTTATGCTGCAGTTACATGGATATTCTTCCAAGTCATCTATGGAAGTCTGTGTCACCTGTTCCTGTGCTGTCTCCATGGCACTGAGGGCCAGCTGATTTGAGTTGGCCATACAAAAACTAGATTAGGAGGCTAAAATAATCTCCCTTTCCTCTGCTATTTTAAATTTAAATATACTTTTGTTTTCTGACCTTATTCCACCCGTTCATAGCTGTATGGGCAAAAGGAAGGAGTGGATATAGGAGCTGTAGAAGGCACATTGTTGCTGAAAGACATAGAGAAGACCATCTGAAGTTATTGTTGGGCTTTGTCAAGAAAGATAGTTGCTGTCATGCTCTGTCCAACTGAGAAGCCACAGAAGGATCAGGCAGCTGTGCAAGGGAACCAACCTGAGGGCTGCTCTGGAGCAGGGTCAGCAGATCCAGTGACGAATGCAGTTGAGATGATATCACTCTGAATCTCAAGGACCATTCACAGGGTGTGGTCACACTTGAGAGTTAATTGAAGTGTCAAATCCTGAAGCCACAGTTAGGGCGCAACTTCTCAGCTAGCCTGGGGATGTTTTGTGACAATAGAGTAGCCCTAGTTTGGCCTGTCTTGTTGCACACACCAACTCAAACTAAATTTTAATTCAAAAAGATATTTAAATCTTCTTTTTCCTTCTAAATCAGCTGTGGTGGTGAACCAGTCCATACGCCTGTTTGCTCCACGTTGTCCAGTCAGCACCCCCAAAACCAAGCAGTTATTTTTCCAGTAGCCTTTAGAAATGGTGCGTCTTGCGACATCATTAAGCCATGGAGTAGACACTCTGCGTCTTATTTCCTCCCTGGATATGAATGATTTTCCCGCAGCAAGGACAGAGATATCTGAACTCATAATGTGTTTATGTTGTTATTATTTATTTGTACTGTTTTATTTTCCAGGAACCTTAATCAAGGGCCAAACTTCTATTGCAGTAGGCTGTTCAAATGCAGACTGAAAAATGAGCGTTTCTGTAAAGCGCTTTCTGTTGAAATTGATGAATGGGTACCAGGCACGGGAAAAAATGAGGCTGTGCATTTCTGCATGGTCGGCACAGGAAAAAAACGAGGCTGTGCATTTCTGCATGGTCACCCGAGATCTCGGTAGACCTTATCTATCCCATCATCTGTTGAGAGGAAGAGTTCAGAGAAGGGGCTGAAGGCATTCAGTGAAGTACCTTTGCAAATGCTTTCCTAGGCATGAAGGATATCCTCAGGAGAAAGATTTGCAGTTCGGCAGCGTATGCTAAGTGAGCCATGAAGGCTGTGTTCACAGGCTCAGCAGAGAGGGGAGCTGATGCCCCAGTGCTCAACCAGGACTCAGAGACTCTAAGCTGTATCACTGAATTACCAGCGCTGGGGTTCAGCTCCAAGTGCAAGCGCTTGTTGGATTAAGGATGGGGATGCAGATGTCTGAGCTCCTGTGGATGAAGATCCAGTTAATATCATCAGTGGAGCCTGAAGCTCTCCTAAAGCAGGACAAATGGTCCACTGAGCCACTCTCTAGATTCCCTGAGCTGAGCAGGTACATGCTGCCCACCTGTGAGACAGCAAAACAAGTCAAAAATCTTTATGTTTTAAGAAAAAATGCCATACCTCACACTTGTAGTATCTCTGGGCTGTTATTGAGGTTTGCCTTATGCTAAATAACCTGGTGGTATAACTAAGACCTGCGAGGAAGATCTGTACAAGCTGTGCCTATTATAGTTGTGGCTGTCAGTGATTGAATTAGTATAGACTTGTCTGTAGGGTGTGAGCTCAAGCCCAGCTTTTCTTAAGTAATTCAGGAAATAAATTACATCCTCTGAAATGCACAGTGTCCTTAACGTCCTTTTTATAATGCAAGTTAAAACTGTGAAATGTAAGAAAAGGATACAGGCCCCAGCTGCAAAGCTCAGATTGAATTCAAACTATGCCAGTGCTGCTCAAAATTGGAAGATATTGCTTAGAGCTATCTTTAATAAGATCTATACCTTTAACAAAAATAAAGGAAAAAAAGTCTTCACCGGTGCAGTCACTAATAGTACTGCAATGAAAGACCATGAGGAAGTTTTTTTGTTGTTTTTCTCATTTGCTGCACTGACTCAGTAAACCAACTCAAAGAGAACACATAGGGAAATAAATCTTCCTCTGTAGACAAAAGAGATCCTGTTCATATCTTACACTAAGTGATGAAATTAAACAAATACTGCCTTTCACTGGAAGCAGAAATTCTCCTGGAGAGACTGCTATGTGCAAAGTCAACTTTATTCAGTACTTTTACAGAGCTGGAAATATGGTTCAGAGAATATCTTAAAAAACTTCATTTTTAAAAATAATGTTGGTACTCCAATTACGATGCCACCTGGTGAAATAACTGGAGACCTCATCCATTTATGAATTATGACACTATTACTGAACATGCATCATAGGTAAATGTTAGGTCTGTTGACTTTTTAGGCTTTTGGTTTTCAATGTCATCAGAAACAGCCTTTTTCTATATCCTCTTCTCTTTGTCTTGCTTCGTAAGGCAAGATTTAAGCAAAGAAAGCAATATGGTGCTCTGATGCAGCATTGTCCAGAGAAGCTGTGGATGCCCCATCCCTGGAGGTGTTCAAGGCCAGGTTGGACAGGGCTTTGAGCAACGTGGGCTGGTGGGAGGTGTCCCTGCCCATAGCAGGGGGGTTGGAACTCGATGATCTTTAAGGTCCCTTCCAAACTAAACCATTCTATGATTCTATGATTACTGAAAATAATTCACAGTAGTTGTGCTGGTGGATACTGTAGTGGCTGGGTTGAGAAATGAAGAACAGATTTGAGGAGCTGATACCAGAAACCATGCAGATGAAGCAGTGGAGAAATGGGAAGCTGGAGTAGCAAAGGACATAGTGAGACACATGAACTTCTCCACAAAACTAGCTGCAACAGCCTCATTTCTGATGGGAGAGGGAGAGACAGTGCAAAGCCAACAGAGAGGGTCTGTGGGATCTTTCTGAGATGTGAAATTGCAGGGAGTAATTGGTTTTGAAGTAGAGACAAGCACAGACACCGCAGGGGAAAAGGCTGTCAGTACCACAGTCCTCCATTTCACCATCATTGTGGCAGCAGACAGGATGCTCCTGTGTGTCCTGGAGGTTCTTCTCATTCATAAAGCTGGCACGCTGCCTAAAAAGCCCAGACCACAGCCTGTTTTGACATGGGTTAAGAGCTTAGCTAAGCCTTTCTCATAGTGTAAGAGAATCCAGTCATTGGCATGGAATAACATACAGAAAATATGTCCGTGCAAGCTTTGTCTCTAAAGACAGGTGTCTGGAAAAGCCATCAGACTTCAGTTTGCCTCTTGGAATGGCATTTGTTCACCTCCCTCTAAAACATAGCCATCACTTCTTTCATGGAAAATAGATTTAGGCCAAGCAGCCTACTTATGTAGTCACAGACAAAAGATTTTGTTCCTTTTCAGAGCTTCCTTAGGGAGTTGCAGAACCTAAATCTTAATAGCTTTGCCTTTCCCAGCCTGTCTTTCAGTAAGGTACACTCTGGAAGAGGAGAGCATCCCTCAGTGGATGCTGGAGGACAGGCACAGCTGTTCTTCCAATATGGAGAGTGTCAGGTTTCTTTCCTGAGAACTGTCCCTGTGTTGCATTGTCTAAGGAATGAGCTGGATGAAACACAAACCTGAAAATCCACCCCCCCAACATTTTTAAAGATGTCCCAGCTCCTGACACACACACCTTTCTACACATTATTTGGATTTTAATGAACGTTTGAGGTTTTTTTTTTTTTTTTTTTTACAAAACAACAGTTTGAAAATACTTTGGTTTAAACATTTTGATAAAAGACCCGTGTTTTGCATTTGTTTTCCAAACTGAGTTTGTATAGTCCTGTCGTAGAATAAAGTTTTCATGTATCACTTTTGCTTCAGCGTGTAGGAAGCACACATCAGAGTCTTTACCCACCAGAAAAAAACATTCCATGATTATTTGCTTCTAGATCAGAGTTTTAAAGGGACAATACTGAGGACTGGATTTGGGATGGGGACTCTCATCTATAGAATTCATCAAATGGTCACTGAAAAAGGTGATCAGTAAAATCAGGTACTTTTTAATACTGGTGGTCATTACATAAAACTGTTCTGTGTCCATCTCAGAGAGGCTTTTATGAGAAGAGCTTTCCATTAGTGAGTGTAACATTTGTTGGTGCAACATGTGGTAAACCAGTCTTGGGCATGACACCCCACATGATGCTTATGGAGAGAAATGAAATAGAATTACTAGTGGCAATTCAGGGTAAGGATCAGTGTGCTTCCATTTCAAGACTTATGGTTGCATAAGGTTATTGTGATCCAGGATGTAGAAAGTTTAAGTGTACTTAGGAATAATCTTGGATAGTAAGAATATAAAAATTTACTAGGAAAAATAGTTGGGATGAGGAGAGAATACGTGGTTTATGGTGAGAGGTGTTTCTGTTATTGGCAGAGAGAGAGAGCACAACATTAGGCTGTTAGGGAGGAACCAGTGGAATTGCAAAGGAAAGTCTGCAAAGGTAAATTTTGCACTCTCTTTCCTGTACTTATGCATAGTCCACTCTGCTGCTGAATCAGTTCGTTGTTGTTTTTCTAAACATAACTTTGCCTTCTCTCCCAGTACTGCACACACTCTTCATGGAAGCCCCTTCTTGGACCCCATATCTTCTGCAGGGCCTCTCAGCAATACCATCCTTGGAGGTGGTGGAGTAGGACCAAGCAGAACTTCCCAGGTCCCTGGTGTCTGAGGCCACTCCATCTAGTTGTGGTGGTATTTTCTCTTGTCCTGGGCTACTTTGGACTGTTGATTCTTTTCTTTGAATGGCAAAGCCTTTTTTAAGTGATGGATGGTCTCAACCAGGTGTCTCCTGATGGGACTAGAGCTCCTTAACTGCAGGACCCTTCTGCAATAGCAGCTGAACCGATGTCCCCAGAAGCCGGTGCAGGGCTCCCCAGACACTGAGTCAGCAGCATCAGTGCATTCCAACCCACATCTTTCTGGGGACTTTTCAGTTGTGCTCACTTTTGAGGCATTCTACAAATGCTAATGTTGGCGGTGGGATGGCTCCATGTCTGTTCTGAGTTGCAATGAAAGCCGATCACGGGAGGCAAGTGCATCTGCAGGTCCCTTTTCTGGTCGCTTTGCCCCATCTATTGGTGAGAAGGTGTCTTCTCTTCTGTCTGAATTTTACAAGTGTATTCTAAAAAGACCACCTATTTGCTACCTTCTCTGTCAAACCATGCCACAAATAACTCCTTGTCCTCACTTTTTTTACACCGTTTTCTTCTCTTCGGCTGCATTTTTCCTTAGATATGAAATGATAATATTGATCCATGACTCGTAATACCTTAATCAGAAAAGTTGTGCTTTGTGATATTGAATGGTGACAGGGAAAATGCTGACTGGCCATTTTCTGTCTTGTATCAGTTGCTCTGTTTCAATTCTTTACATAGAGTTTGGGCAGGAGGGCGGGGGGGTGTGTTTGGGTTTTTTTTTTTAAAGTACAAACACACCAGAACTCCCCCTATGCTTGAAACTGAAAATTAATGAAATCATCATGTTAGAAAGACAGAAAGAGACAGCCAGGGTGAAATTTCAACTCAGTCACATATAGATTTCTCACATCTATCCTCACGTTGTTTGCTTAGGTCCTGATCCAAAAAATACCCAAACACATGCTTCATTCTGAGCATGGGATAAAACCTATCTTGTCTACAGTGGAAGCTGGAAATAACAAACACCTCTGCATCTCAGGCAACCTGTTAAGATCCGACAAATATAGAAACAAATTTCTCAGCTAGGAATCCAAATTTAACAATTTGCTCAATACACACACACACAAATCCCTCTGAAAATCGGATGGCTACTGGGAGAATATTGTCCCTAAGAGAAACAGCTGTTGCAGGGAGATGAGTAAGAAAGACTGTTAGGACATTTCCAACTGAATGTGTACATTGAAGTGTTAGTTTGTGAGGACCTTTTACTATCAACAGGGTTAATGTAGAGCACTAAAATGGTGGTGCATTTGTTTTAAAACACTTGATTTACTACATTGTTTCTCCATACTCTTCGATTCATATTTTTACCCCCACCCCCCAAAACAAAAAGCCCAAGCCACAAGCCCGTTTCATTTATTAGTTACTTCAGAGGTCTTTTTGCAGAGGTAAATTGTTCACTTTGAACCAACATCAATCAAGATTAAATTAGGCTGGATGCTGCAGCGGATCCCACCGGACGACCTTTGTGTTGTACATTACCGTTGACGGCCTTCAACTCCTCCATCTCTTTTCCTGAATTGGAGGACGGAGCTCACCTTGCAGCAATACAAATCAGTGGCTTAAGCAGGAGATCCTGTTCTGCTCATGAGCGTGGTTCCCTTGGAGCTCAGTTTGGCATCTTGCATTTTTTTGGTAGAAGTTAAGAAAATAAAATTCAGTGCTTTTGCCTGTTTCCAACAGGGCCCTGACTGCACAGGGAAGGAACTGAGGGTTGCATCCACTGTCAGAGAGTTTGATAAACTGGTTTTGCTTCCTCTCTTACAGGGACCTCCAGGGCCCCCAGGCATTGCTGGACCCCCTGGACCACCTGGAGCACCAGTAAGAAAACAAGCTTGGGTAGTTTTGCTTGTTTGGGGTTTTTTTTTCTTTTTTTTTATAGCAAGGAGAAGAAAAAAGAGCTGGGGAGAATTTTAGGTTGTGGGCTTCAGTGGGAACTGAGTCAGGGCCCCTGGCAATGTGTGTTTTCTCTTACATTTTCTCACTGAAAAGCCATAGCTGGTCCAAGAGGAGAGCTTCTCTGTGCCAAGCGTTAGAATCATGTTGGTGCTACCTGGGGATAAGTCAATAATGTCTACAGGACTCCCCATGGCAGAGACCTGGCTGCTGTGGAAGGGAAAATTGCATTTAAATTGAAAGCAGCAACCTCCAGTGAGGTTGCTGCAAAGGACAGAAATACTGATTTTTTTTTTTTTCTTCTGATTTCATTTTTTAGGGACTACCGGGAGAGATTGGAGTTTCTGGTAAAACCGGACCACCGGGACCAGCTGTAAGTGTTGAGGAACTGTTTCCCTTGCTGCCATGTTCTCCATGACTTCAGATACTTTAATTCTCAAGTCTTTGGCTCCTTTTCTGCATCTTGTCTGCATGCAAGGATTTAATGTGGGCTCCAACACTGTCACCTTTAATGCAGATGTTAGCCTCTGATAACCTTTTATGAACGAGAATTTTTCCAGACGCAGCTCCACTACTACTACACGCTGGGACTGTGACGTTCTCTTTGTATGATACCTTTCAAAAATCATTTTGCATTTGGAAAGATATCCTTCTTCCAAACCTGGAATTTCCTGAATTAGGCCAAAGAACTGAAATTAAAATCTTCAGCAGAGTATAGCAATTTCTGTTGGCTGTTAAGTCAAAAAGGGTGAATTATGAAATACTTAGTATTAAGAAGTGCCACCTACAGCCTGCAGTGTTTGGGGATTGACTGACATTCGAAATGGAGAAAAAACTTTTTCTCACTATTTTGAATGCATTACAGGAAGTAATTTTAATTATTATCTTGCTGAACAATTCTGTCCCTATGTGTTGTATAATTTAATTTTGGGAGTCTATGTATTGCATAAGAAATTACGAACATTAAACAGGAGAAATAGACTTTAAAAAATATTTATAGCTACAGATAATAGAGACTTCCAGAGAATGATAAGTAAAAATGTAATTTTTAAAGTTATTTAAGAATCCACTGCACAAAAGCGCGATACTGTTGTTTCTCTGTAACAACACTGACATCCAGTGGTCATTCACCAAAACTGCGAGACTGCAAAAAGGGCTGAGCGCATATGTGCATTGTGAGAACTTCTCTATGTTTTGAGTCACAGTAGGGAAAAATTCAAACCAAAATGCATGAGGTGGTTCTTCTTTTCTTAAACTTAGGTCAGTGGCGAGAGGGATGGACTGAGTGTGCTTATACTGAGCTTGCTGTTAATGATTTAAAGAACAGGAGCTTACAGCTTATGATTTTCTCTTGTTTAGGGGTTGCCAGGCAAAGATGGAGTCAATGGGCTTCCTGGGCTTCCGGGTCAAAAGGTAAGTGATGCCACATATACTGTTATTAAGCTAATTACCTGGGTAGGTTATCTGGGCAAGCTAGCAAGTGTAAGCAGGAAGGGGAGCCGATCTCCAGAGCTAAACACACCTCACCAATCCCACGTCACTGAGCCACCGGTGAAGCTCCAGGGCCAAGTAAGCTGGTGTGATTGCACTGTACTGAATCATTATGAAGACAGAGCTGGTTGTAAATACAGCAGGGGTGAAAGATCCTCTTCCAGTCTTCAACTGCTGCATTCAATTCAGCAAACACCGCTAAATGTTGCAAACAGAGAAGCTTCTACTGTCACCCAGGAAAGCCAGTGACACCGGTATGTGTCCAAGGCACAAAGAAGAAGAACAAAGAAGTGTGGCAGGCTCCAAAGACGTTCCTGTCTTTCCTCTCTGAATGGCTGGAAAGAAGAGATGCCATCCCCCTAAGACTTCTGTAGGTCTGTGTGACAGAAAGACGGTTCTTCGTTATGTCCTACTATTTATGCCCCATTTGAAAGCTTCTGCAAATGACAGATTGGGAAGAGTTGTGTCCTCTGCTGTCTCTGCAGTGGGAGAAGGGAGATAGGAGATTTAGAAGTAGGAGACACTCTTGTTGACTCGCCATCACTATGTAAATAAGCATCAAAGGAACGTGCCGTATTTTGACTATGAAGGCTAAGCTGGGCTTTGGGGATGATGACACTATATATTGGAATAAGGACAACAGCTCTTAACCCTCTACTGCTTTGGATGGCATTGGCAGCAGTCGTCTTGTCTCTGATACTTGACCACTATGAACCCTACTTGATCCAATAACATCCTAAATCTATACTTGCCCCTCTCAATTGAGTGCACTGAGTGCTTGAGTTCAGATCTAGCAGAGTAACCAGCTCTCATTTATTGATGAATAAAGGTGAGGAATTTGGAGCCTATAAAAAATTTCTGAGGCTAAATAAATCTTTGGCTCTTATCCACAGCCCTGTGTAGTACCTCCTGTGCTTCCCAGCTACGTAGCGTGTTTCAGCTTTTAATCCACTGCAGTCTCTGCTCTCCGTGCTGACACCACCCACACTGAAAGATCGGTTTCAGACCATTTACCTAAGAGGCAAGGTGGCCAAGGTCCCAATCCCACAATTATTTCTTTTTCTTAATAGAAATAATGTAGACTTTCTAACCGCATATATTTTGAAGAAACTGAATGGAGTTTTTGTTTTTCAGGTAATTCTCTATGGACATCTTTAATGTAACATTGGTTGACTTTGTGTTATTCCAGAAATACTGCAGTAGGGTGATCAGTGCTGGAGATGTGATTGCAAACAGCACTAGAATGGAAAAACATTCCAGGAAACATATTCTCACATGGCTTCGTTTACATCCTCAGGCTGATACTGAGGTTCTGAGTCAAAATATTCCTCACTGTTGCCTGAAAACATGCTGCACTACCGGAGGAGTTTGTATATAACTTCTTGTGTTCCCTACAGGGACAACGAGGGGAAAAGGGTGAGGAAGGTTTTCCTGGGAAAGCTGGCCCTAAGGTAAGGAATTTTATGTCATAGTTTGCTTTAGCTGTTGATCAATCAAAGAGTGATGCTGGAAGGTCTTATACTGAAGTCAGGAGAGCAATATTTTGGACTCAATGATCTTAAAGGTCCCTTCCAACCTAGATGGTTCTAAGATTCCTCTAAAGTTGGAGGCGTAAGAGGATGAGCAGATGTGCTTCATTGCCTTTCAGAGTTCATGATGTTTCAAAATACCAAACACTGCTTGATGCTCCTCTCTCAAGTCTACATGTGTAGGCACATCTGACCTGGCCCTTGTGTTGGTTCCCTGTGGTCTGGGTTCCCAAGCAATCAAGAAGGCAATTTCAGTGCCTTATGAGAAGTAGATAGAAGAACATGGGCCAGGATCATAGGGGACACACTTCACTAATGAGAAAGTGTTCTTATGAAAGGGTCAGGTCCTTGCAATGTTAAAGTTTTGCTTTCGTTTTTCCAGGGTGAACCAGGGAGCCGTGGCCAACCTGGTGAGCAGGTGAGCAGGAAAAATAGTCTTAGCAGCAAGGTGTACCTGTCAGCGATATAAAGTGACCACATGCAATAACAAAGCCATTTGCCAATAATGAGTTCCATGAAAATCATTTGCATCGGTGACTGAAGATGCAACAGATAAATGGATGAGACTCACTACTGGACGAAGTAATGCAAAAATTCCAGAGCAAAAATATGCTCAATCCAACTTTTCATTGTATCCTGCAAAATTCAATCACCTTGTTCCTGGTGGATAGAGAAGAAAAGACAGGCTTAGAAGTGGCTTTAAAGTGCTTGTTTTCCTTTGCACTTCACATTAACTCAGGGTGCTGGTTGTAGTAGATGAGGGACTTATTTGTAACTGTGTGATGCAAAGGGTGATGCTGTCATTTCTAAGTTGTAAATGTTTGCTAGGAAATAACCCCAGATGACTGTTAGAAGTTACACAGTTATCTTAGTCTCTTTGTCTTGGGATTTGGCTTTCAACAGACAGCTGCTGAACTCAGTGAAGAACCAGGGAAATGTCCCGTGATTTCCTACAGCACACAGCTGTCTAGAGCCCGCTCAGGACCACTAACCATAGGTGTTAAAATTTTCATCTGCATGCCAACTTTTCCACTGTAGTATGAACATCTGTAGAAAGAGAAATCTGTATAAGACAGAGTCTTGTATGTTTGGTATATATCTCAGGATTTTGGGGTACAGGGTATACACTAGCGATGGAAGAGTCTCAGAGCCTTGGCCTTCTCTTACTCTTACCAGCCTCAGTCCAATCTTCTGCTATCAAGATGAAATGGGAGAATGGTCATGACCTCTGCTCCTATATTTTTTGTGCAATAAAGCAGAACATGCACCACAAACTGGACTTAGAGGGAGTAAGGGAAGGAGCTGTTCAAGAGGAAGCTCATATCACAGCTTTCATAAGTAGTGGCAGTCTCTCCATAACCATTACATTTTAGGAATTGCTGACCGTTTTGCCTATTTGTCAGGGTGTCACGATCAGACCCCTTGCCACTGTCTACCCCTTGAAGGAATAAGGTTCCGAGTCTGAGGTACAAAGTGAGATTTATTGGAATAAGGCACTTATTAAGTGGATAACAATTACATCACCATGCATGCAGAGGTTATTCTGCTTCTATTCCAAAATTCCTTATAATCTACCCAACAGGTATCACTCAATTCCCAGGAAGGTATCCTGACCTGGTGTCCCAAGTAAGGGGAGATCAACATGGCAAGGAGTGCTTGCATCGGGCTCTCAGGGAGTCATTTCCATAGCCTTTCTCGGTGGTTCCTTTGGTCATGGCCCAGGGATGTCCTTTCATGGTTGTCAGGCGAACAAACTGCCGGTCTTGCAGTTGCCAGGCAAGCTTAGACCCAGTGCAACGAGGGGTCAGGCCCCCGACCAAAGCACTGCCGCTCAGTCCTGGCTGTCTCCCCACACGAGGCTGTTCTGAATTCTAATACCACCTTCCAAAACACGTCTCTCTCTCCACAGCATGGTGTTCTCCACACGTTTCATAAATGTTCTCTTTTCTGTCACCTCAGTCATAAATTAAAATAGAGGGCTTCACTTCATATATCCTCTGAATTTGACAGGAAACGGCTAATAACAGGTGTGTGGATGTAGTTTCTTCGATCAATCAGTTGTACACCATCCTCCAGAGACCCTTCTAGGCTGCATTTCTGTAGTTTGCTAATGAGACCGTCATGTTGTCCCATGGCAGATATCTTACTAATGTCAAGATACATCACACAAATGCTTCCTTCTTGTCTGCTTAGTTATCGTGTCAAGGGAGGGAACTGGATGGTTTTGGTAAGATTAGTTCTTAACAAAGCCACATTGACATTTTGGTATTATCTTTCTGTCCTTGAGCTCACACAAACTCATTGATGTTTTGCTTCAGTACATTTCCAGAGGCCAAACACAACGTTTTTATTTTTCCTCTAAATTCTCCTTTTTCTCTTCTTTAATGTTAGGCCCTCTGTCCTCATGATTTCTGGGATCTCATCATCAGCTAAGATCCCACCGTGACTCTCATAAAGCACCACTCCCTCTGTCACCAAATGTCACTTTCTTTAGAATTCTCCAAACATCACCCTGATGTTCCTAGTCATACTCAGTCACCACAGCATCTTGTTCCTCACCTGACTTCTGCAGACTCATTGCACCTATATCATAATAAAGTTTTGAGTCTTCCCAAAATTCAGAGATAACCTCGTTAGAGAGGGGATCACCTTTTCTTAGTTCAGTATTTGTCCAGCACCTAGTGCATTTGGTTCTTGTCTATGACTGAGATCCTTTGTGATATTGCACTACAAATGCAGAGAGCAGAATAATTATAAATAGAAAACCACATGGTTATTTTCAGATGACAAACTGGGTCAACCAGGAGCTAAATTTGAGAATACTTGATATATTTGGAACAAATTACATGACACAGAGATCATAATTACTACAATAGCAACTATTATAAAGCAGAAACTCAAAGGTAAGGTTCAAACAGAAAGAAATCCAAATGTGCAATAGTGCATCCAGAAAATTCTAGATCTGTTTGTCAGGTGACATCTGAACCATTCAGATTAATATGGTGTAGTTTTTGCATTTCCAGACCACACCGGATCATTAAAAATGAAAATTAAATTTAGATTTTTTCTTTATCTGCTTCTATTTGCTTGCTTGGTCCTGCTACAGAGCAGCATGAAGAAGACATGTCCTAAATTCCGTAGTGTCAGTTAAGTGTAACAGCAAAAAAGAGAAGTCTTAGCTGCTGTTTTAAGTAATGATTTTCCAAGAATAGGAAATTATTTGATAATCAAACTAACCCCATTCTTTGTCAGCAAACTACATCTATAATAAATCCCATGAAAAAACTGGGGCAGGTTCTGGCCTACAGCATAGACCATACGTATCATGGTGTGACTAGGTATTGAGAAGAAACCATCTGCAGTCATTATGAGTTTTGAACAACTCACAGTCTAGTGTCTGACATGCAAAGGGATAGACAGCTAAATCAAGGTTTCATCCCCTCCAGCCTAAGCGCCCTGTGGCTAGATTAGCCTACCCTGAGGACCAGACTTCATGCATTTTTAACTTACATGAGTGAGAGAAGAGTTTGGCTCACGATCCTGCCCTTTCATTCTAAATTATATTTGAAAGCAATGGGATTTATTAATAGAAGCCATGCTTGATGCCTTTTGCAAGATTTCACACACTTCTTTGACTTACTTTCAGGGTGAAGCAGGTCTTCCTGGTCCTCGGGGTTTACCTGGACTAAGAGGAGATAAAGGAGACCAGGTGAGTGACTTTGAGGCACAACTTGATTTTTTTTGGTCATTTGGTGCCAGGAGGACTTATCTCAAGTGTCCCTAGATGATGTTCTCTCTTCGTGTGTTTGCTGTGGTGAGCAGCTCATTGGCGTCCAGCAAGGTCACCAAGTACCTTTTCAAAAAAGTACTTTACTGCTTAGTGACTGTTCTAATTGCAGAAGAGGTGCTAATGAACAGCGTCTATTCTAAATGCAGAAGGTTATGACTTGTGAGGCAGTAGAAGAGGTACAGTGGTCTATAGGCCTTCCAGAAATACCTGGCTGATTTAAGAACATTAAAAAAAAATTAATGACAGCAAAAAAATCACAAATCCCCTGTGTCACTGGGCCCTGGAGAAGGCTCCTGATGGTTGGGTCATTTTCTGATGGCCTAACTTCCATCCACGTCCTGGTGTCTGCTGCTTCCCCTGACTAGCTCCAGACCTCTGGAGGCATTTACATATTGGGAAATAGTTGGATCAGGGGCCTGACAGTAAATTTAGCCATGTAAATGAGGCTTGTACTCCTGATACCTGACTGCATGCTTGAATGTGAGAAAGAAGGATCTAAAATCAACTGAGATCTTACCATTCAGTTTGCTACATTATATATATTGTAGAGCACAGGATATATTCTCTCCATATATAAAATCATAGAAATGTAGGACAGATAGCTCCTGTTTGAATGCAGGATGAATATATTTTGTGTTTGCACTTTGAGGAATATTTACGTCATCCTTGTTAAGCATCTCCCATTCAGATGACCAGGTTACCTGGGCAAAATAGAGAGGTAGGCGCCAGTGAATGGATGATTCAGAAATGTGTAACATAAGCAAAACTGATATTATGAATGTCCACTTTGGGTCTTAACTCCTGTTCTGGTGCCTCTCTTGTCCAACTACAAAAAAACCCTGGTTTTTATACCTGCATCGTGCAGTAGGATCTTCTACATAAAAGTTGATTTAAGATTGGTGCTCTCCTTTCCATGAACTTAATGGCTATTTGTTAGCTTTTGAAAATAGCGTGGATTTTATGAAGCCATCTCCAAAATGTTACGTTTTTAATTGCTTGCACTACATCTTGGAGGACAGGTAAGATCAACTGAAAGTGTAAAATATTCTAGTGGGACTGATGCAATCAAATCAAAACATGCATATTTCCTGCTTTCTTTTCCCGGCTTTTAGGGAGAAAAAGGGAAAGATGGTCTCCCGGGACTGAAGGGTGAAAGAGGAGAAAAGGTGAGTCATGAAATGAGCATGCTCCTCCTTAGACAAAAGAAGAAAAGTAATGAGTAATGCAAGAAATTATAAGCAGCTGATGAAACCTAAGGACAGTTTCTTTAATTCGAGGAAACTTTTCTTTGTTTTAAAATTGTCTGATAGAGATGAGCCTGGAACTAAATTCTAAAGAACTTTTCTGTGCCTCCCTGTGGTGTGCTAGAACAATAATTTAAGAAATGGTCTGGGCTTCTGCCATCACAGTACTATTAATTTCAGTGAAAATGAGAGGACTAGACAAAGGTGATGTCCACCAAAATTTACATTCAACAACTATGAACATGAGGGTGAACATGAAGACCTGGCCTTGCAGATGCCTATGGTTATATAGTGAAAAAGTTACGCTCATTATACTGGCAATAGCCATCAGGAAGTGGGTACCACTTTGTTCTTCTTCCTAGGATACATCAGCCCTCAGTTTACCAGTGACTTTCACCATCTATGGAGGGTGAGAACTGGATTTAGAAACTTATATTTTTGATGAAAAAGAGAGGAATTTTTTTTTCCATCCACAAAAGAAGTTCAGCTAAAACATGTTTTTCAATCGAGAATTTTGATCAACTTTAACTTAAAATGCAAATTAAACTCCATATCGCTCCTGCACTGTATGGGGTAGCACTAGAAATACATTGACCTGTGAAGTCAGATCAATGATACAGTCATAAAGGGATAAAGACAGCAAAGTGAGAATCCTGTATGCAACAAAGCAAGGACAGCAGAAATTCTGGCCAGAGCAATGGGGTAAATTCCACCCATCAGAGAAGTGCTATGGGATTTTCAGTGTCACTGAGCTGACAGCTTGTCATTGGGTTACAACTCATCTGGTAATGTTGCGTTTTCTAGCTGATAATGTTGAGTTTTATTTGGGAATCTTTTCATATTTTTACCTTTTAGTTATGTTTTTCTCCTCTATCTAGGGTGACACGGGTTCCCCTGGCCCACCAGGCTTACCTGGAACAGTAAGTAAGATTGTGTTCTGTGCTTTAACAGTATTTAAGGCATCATCACACTTCCACGACACAAAGTCCTCAGAAACAAAGCTTTTCAAGATCCCAACTTCTCTGCAGAAACTTTAGGACCCATTTACCCTGAGATTATCTCCCTTTGCTTCAGAGAAGCAATATCAAGGTTTATTTGGTCCTTTTATTTTGGGGGGAGGTTGTGTCCTCCTCTGCTTCTTTTCAAACACCATTTCTGTATGCCCTTGCCTTGTGGTAGCACTTAAATGGAACTTGTGATTTCTTTAGCGGCTGTGGGAGCTGTCTGAAGGTCATGGCTGAAAACAGGGAGTGTGTTCATACAGATTTTCCAGGGTGAGCTAGATTTTTCCGACTGAGACCTTGGGATAAGACTGGCTCACTCTCAACAGATATGGGTGAACAACAGCTTGTATTCTTGGTGAACAATTCACTTTCTTCCAGGAAGAACAGAGGGTTCCACTTCTCATTGACATCAACTTATGGGGTGGAGCATTCAAGTTCAATGATGCTGCAGCCTCCCAGAGCCACCATCGCATACGGTGTCCTGCTGTGCTGTAAGCCCAGAAAGACCCTTTCATCCCAGAGCTCATTCTGGGTTCAGCATTGGATCCAATAGTGTCGTGGTTAACCCTGGCCAGCAACTAGGACCGCTCAGCTGTTTGCTCACTGCACCCCACCTCCAGTAGGGTAGGGAGAAGAGGGAGAAAAGGAAGTGGAAAAAAACCCTTGTGGGTTGAGATAAAGACAGTTTCATAGAACAGTAATGGAAGAGGAAAATAATAATAATAATAATAATAATAATAATAATAATAATAATAATAATAATAATAATAATAATAATAATAGTAAAAGAATATACAAAATAAAGTGATACAACCACCCAATGATCGATTGTCCAGCCCATCCCAAGCAGTGACTACAGATTCCTGCCCTCTGGCCACCCCCCATATTTACACTGAGCTCGATGTCTGTGGTATGGAATATTCCTTCGGCCAGCTTGTCCTGTCTATGCTCCTTCTCAGCTTCTCTGGGAAGCTGAAAAAGTCCTTGGCTAATGTAAACATTACTTAGCAACAACTAAAACAATATGTGTTATCAACCTGATTCTCATACTAAATCCAAATCACAGCAGCTACTAGGAAGAAAATTACCTCTATTCCAGCTGAAACCAGGACAAACACACAAACCAGTCATACCTGATTGCATGTACCCTTTCTGCTAATAGAAAAAAAAAAGGCCAAGAAAACATCAGTTTATTGTTTTAAAAATGAGTCTGCAAAATTTATTTTGGGAGCATGAGCATAATTACAATGAAGTTCACTGGTGATTAAACTAGCATCCACTGAATGTAAATGCACAAATCTCAGAGTTCCCTCCAGCAAAATCTGAGTAAGCAGCTTGGAATAAGCACTAGGAACGGGCCTGTCATTGCAACAGGAGGGCTGATCCCAGTCACAGGTTCTTCAATAAACGGCAGATATCCGCTTGTCAGCTTTGCTCACCACAGCTGGTTCCAGCTGCCACATTCACAGCTTATGGTTAGAATTTGAATCAAGGTCTGTTGATGAAAATGAAGTGCCTAAAGACCTTCATGCAGCAATGGAGGAGGTGTTATAATTTATTCCCTGCCATTAGTTGGACCTCTTTAGTCTGTGCCAAAGGGTGCTTCATGGTATCGCGTAGGAAAGCTCCATGTGTATCACACAAGAATGACCCAGTCACAACACCAAGGATAAATCTGTCTTAGTAAAGGCGGGGAAGGCAGCTTACACAGTACAACATGGCTTCATATAGAGAAGATATGACTGACTGCTCAAGCTTCCTGTGTTTGTAGGGAGAAATAATTTCTATTTCAACTGTAAAAGTAGGTGATGATTTCGACATATCCTCCTTTCATCAAGGTCTAATTTTTTTCTTCCTAATTTTACCAGTTTTGATAAAAGATACTGCCTCTCTCTACAAAACTATCCCTTTTTCTGTGGCTGGTCCTTCAGGATGAGTATGTAATCCCTAAGAGAACCATGTTGAGATGTATATGTCTTGTACATGGTACAAAGCAGAGAGACAACACACCAAGTGCAGCCATGGAGTCAGGAAATTTAATAATACTGAAGATGGCTCCAAGTGGAAAAGTCAGCTGGAGATTGCTAACAGTAAACTTGTTAACAAGGTTAAAGATTGTTTGGTTTTTCATAGCAGTGGGACATACATGATATTTTTGAGTTTATGTTCATATTTCAAATACTCTAGGAAATGTCTGGTATTTGTGGGCTTTTTTCCAAACAGCCAGATGTTACAATGAGTTGCTCATTTATAAACCTGCTGATGGATATATGGAATGTGTAATATGTAATGACAAGGAATGTGTAATATGTAATGACAAGAAGAAAAATAGGCAATGCTTCTTTGAACACTGTGGTTTCTCTTCCAGACAGCCTTCTTCACCCCACACCCTAGGATTCCTGTAAGTAACATCTCTAATAAACATGGCCTCTGGCTTATTACCTCTTGTAGCTGATATACACACAGCACCTTCATATTTTCCATGTTCTTTAAATGCTTTCAGCAAAGAGCTCAGATTGAGTCTGCTTCTGGGCAACTTCACCATTGTGACCAGCCATGATGAGACGCCCACAGCTGTACTGGTAACAGCAGCATCCAAGCCAGTTGTGGCTGGGACACAGCTGTATGCTGTCCTGGCCTTTTAAATGAAGTTTAAAATGAAGTTTTATTTCCCACTTGCAGCGCATGGTGGGAAATATCTGGCATTACAGAGGGTCACACCACTGGTATGTGAATAAACACGTTGAGGATCAGGAGTTTTTATGGTGTGTATTAATGGCAGAGGTAGACTGTAAGAGTGCCATTAGAAAAGAAAGTGCGTATGCTGGGTTCTTCACAAGCTGAGGAAGGAAATAGGAATGTGAGGTAGTACTGGAAATAGAGACAAGATTTCTTTGGTTCACTTTTTCCTTGGGCTAGTAGTTTGCTAGTATATATACTAAGGTAATATGCAGAACAATGACATCTTCTGTGGTCTTTGTAGTACTACAGTCAAAGAAGGAGTTATCATCTCTTTTGCTTTGAGTGTATTACTTGTGTAAATGAGCTGCAAGATGGTGAAGGATAAAAGGCTTGAAGTGTGTCAGCCGGTCAGGTGGCTGGGATTTTTGCACGTGCAAGATGAATGTGAAGATGCACAGGTCTGCATGTAGTGTTGCAAGCTTTGAGAGGAGAAGGGGAGGTAGGGGTAGTTACCTTTGATTTACAGCTCTACAGATTAAGGTGTCAGAAAGTGGTGATATGTCTTAGAAGAGTGTCATGGGTTATGTTTTAGAGGCTGTGGGACCAGCAGGGTACTGAAAGGTGTCATGCACTCTCAAAAACTCCATACTTGCCACTGCTTTCCATTGAGTATGTGGTGTACAGTGGCAGGCAGCAGCTTTCACAGGTGGAGACAGGAAAGACAGCCTGGAGAGAAGGCAGCAGCACCATTACTCTCTTTACTTATTATTAGTTAAAATCAATTTCATTTAAAACACACCTTGGTAATTGTCAGAAATGGAAAATCTCTGACCGAGTGAGCCTGAGCTCCCATTTACCTCCCACCACAGCTCTGTTGTGTGTTTGGGTGCTCTGCAGAAACTTGCTGACGCAGCAGGGCAGTAGAGGAGGGGTCAGTTTCTTCCATAGGGTGCAGGGAACTTTTTCACTTCTATTTAGGCTATTCAGTTAAAAACATTAAATATTTCTTGGAAATGGGGTGTGTGAGAACCACAGTGGTGGCCAGGTGTGATGGCTGGAAAGAGGCAAAACCAGTAAAGTAAGAGATGGCTCCTCACTTGGTCTTCTGTCTCCCACTGCAGCTGGGCACAGATGAGCCCCCACTGCATTTGCTCTCCTTTAAGTGGCACAGAAATGACTAATGTGTTACTTGAGACTACAGGAGGACACTGCCGATCTGATCTGGCACTGATCTGGCTCAGGTTGGTAGCAGCTGTTAGCTGTCACCGCGTCATTTCTGTTCGTTGAGCTGTAGGGAAGAAGTGGGTGGCAGTGGATGAAGTCCAGCTGCCAGGGGCAGAGGTCTCCACAACGTGCAGCACGAGCAGGCAGTGTTAACAGTCTCGGCAGATAGTCAGCAAATTTGGAAGGACTCGCAAGCAGATTTGCTGGTAGGTTGGGTTAAGAAATGCTGCCTCTACCCATGTTTGTAGCAGCACAAGGACATTAGACTGGAGTTTTGCCAATTGTACATTAACATACAAGTCAAGTATCAAGGAAAAAGTGCAAGAAAGGAGAATATAAAAAAAAAAGCTTCCTCCTTTTACCTGTTGAGTTACTTCTTCCCTTTGCAGTCTTGTTTTCCCTGGTTAAACGTGCCCTTATTCCCAGCCCCGAGATTTTTTGCCATATGTCTGTGCTTTGTTGTTCTGCTTTCTCAAAACGGTTTCAGAGCATGGAATATCATAATGCCAAACAACTTCCAGGCACATCCACACAGGTTTGCTGCACAGGACCCTTTTGCTTGATAAGGTGGTCCCGTTATCTTTCTGAAGGCCACTAGGTGGCATAAGGGACTGCCTGATTAAAAGGTGCTACTTGTAGAGTAAAATTCTTATTTATCACAGATGAAAATATTTATTCATAATGCATAATAAATACAGAACTAAGTAATATGTATGCAGTTACATTTATTTTGTCTGTTAAAGAATCATTTGCAAATGGACTTTGAATTCCCAGGTGTTGCAGAAATGATTGGCAAATAGCTGATGCGAATAAAATGCAAGATGATTTGTCTTGGGCTCCGAGTTTTGACTGATCACTATTCCTCATGCGTGTACAGCTTAAATCACTGATGTTCTTACTCTTCCTTGATTGCATAATTGAAACACCTTGTATGATAAATAATGAATAAGTAATGATTGCTGTTGCCTGAATACATATGTTCATATAAATATACAAATGTGAGTATTCATGTGCTGCCTGGTTTATTCCAGCTAGTTCCATAATTGTGTGCTGTTCCTTTTCAATTTATAAAAAGCAGAAATATGGATTTATTGGTTATTGTTCTAGAGCTCAGAACAAAGCTGATGAACTTCTGTCTGAAAGCACCTTCAATTTACTGTAAGGAGGAAGAACAGGAATAAATTAATCCCATTAGTCAATGACGGTGATGCATGACATAAATGTACTGACATTGCAGGAGGGAGGGGAAGTTGCATGGATGTATGGCAATGTTAACAGAACTGGAGATCAGGAAAAACTGCGTAGTACACACCTCTGGAAGTGGTCAAGATAGGACCCTAAAAACCCCACTCTTATAGGCAGAACAGGAAAATGTCTGTATGTGGGACAATGTCCCCAGTTGTAGCATGACGTCAGGTCCATGGTCCCACAGACAGGCTGTGCAGTGGCGCTGGCACTTTTGCTCTTGGTCATATCATCTGGCCTTTTAATACTTTGGAGCTGAATTGATCAAATTTTGGAACAGGAGATTATTTAACTGCTATTCTCTATGAGCAAAACCTGTTCTCTTTAAATTAAACATTTTTACATTTATTATCATAACAGTCCAAGAAGCCTAGACAAAAATCTCCAAATTTTAGCATGTGAAATCATAGTTTTGATTCATTGACCTCCAAGTCCTTTGAGGAAGCTACTCTGTATTAGAAATTGATATGTCATTGAAAGAGTGCTCTTATGAAACAGGACTAGTCTGACTTGGAAATAGCTTTTATTTCTCTCTTTGTCTTATTGTTTTATATCAGGGTGAACCTGGACCAAAAGGGGAGAAAGGAGATCAAGGAACGAGTGGAGAACCTGTAAGCACAGCCAAGTGTTTCTTCAGTTAGTTTTGAACTTTAGAAGGGAGAGGACATGAGAGCTGCCTGTTTTGGAGCCAGGAGGGGGGTGGGGGTGTGGGGAAGTCTCATGCTCCTTCTGTAGTTGGGATGCTTCTCTCGTCAGAAGTGGCCACAGTGGGGCTTGGCTTTGTACTGACTGTAGAGGAAGCTACACGACTATATGAATTTGAGCACCTAATTTATAGCTCTGGGCCTTAGTGTTGAAAAGAGGACTATGGGGTTTGCTAGACAGAGCTTGGCTGACAGTAAGGGTGTGCAGGATTTATTAAGGGCTTTTGAAGTGATGTGGTCCAGCTAAATTGCGCATTTGGCTACTCCATTTGTATTCTGGACTGCTCTCGTGCTGGATGGAGCCCCTGGGAGAGACAGACTCCTGTGCAGTCACAGCCTCTGTAAAAACTACTCTTTCTTCTCTCAGTGGGAGGAAGGACAAACATCTCAGGCTCAGGAGAAAAAAGGAGCAGTTTTCTTCAGCTCCTTCACCTCTCCCTCTGTTTTTGCAGGGATTACCTGGAGTCCCAGGTGAACAAGGTGTCCCAGGACCTGCAGGAGTACAGGTAAGAGGGCTCAGCCTTGAAGAAAACCTTTGACATTACCAGAGACAGGTTCCTTCAAAGTCTGTATCACTGCAAATAATTCTTACCCTATACACCAGCAGCCCATTTCTCCTTCCTCATTGTGAGTTCAGGGACTTCTGCAGAGTCATTTACTTATGCAGGACATCAGAACAACGTGAGGAAAATGAAAGCAGAAATATGATGTCTCTGTAGCATGATCAGAATTGTATGAGACACTCCTTCCAACTTCAGGATCCTTCAAGAGGACATCTTGTATTGATGCCACCGAACCACAGGTCTCCACTGAGACTGGCATGGATGAGTCGAGACCTGCTTGCCAAACTATTGGGCGTGCAACTTTTAACTAACATGTGTTAAATGGGGGACTGTTCCGTGAGTAGGTTCTGTTGTGCCAAAATCCTTAAGAAAGGGCTATATGATATACAGGGACAAACCCCCTGGACTGTGATCTATTTTGGCCATTTCAAAATGGCTGTTGTTTGCATTTGAGAACTGCAGGCAAAACTTCCTCTGTGTAGGGAGACCATGAGAGTTGAGTGGGAAATGAAGTAGCTGGTAGACCTGAGGGTAGGAAGGAGTTTCACCCAGATGAATGCCTGCCAGTTGCGGCATCCTGTGCCGAGAAACAGCCTCTGAGCTGATCAGTCATTAGCAATTCTTCTTATGTCTCAGGGTTTTATTTTTATATTTCATTTTCTCGCTGCACAGAGAACTGGGAGCCGTCTCCTCAGCCGTTAAACTCCTCTGTGAATTGATTAGCAAAAAACATTGCCTAGTGCACGTTCAGGCATCTTTCAGGCATCTTGAAGTCTTTTTGTCTGGCAGGCAGTCCCACCCCATCTCTAATCAGCTGGTATCTCTCTTCTTTCCGCACAGGGCACAAAGGGGCAGAAAGGAGCCCAAGGAGAAGCAGGAGCCCCTGGAGAGACTGTGAGTAACTGCTTCCCTGGCAGCATTTTTCCCCGACAGTAACACACCTGAAGGGACGCTGAAGTCAATGCCTTGCAGATTGGCAGTCCCAGGGCACATCCGAAGCTGCAGCTGGGAGAGTCACTACTTGTGGGCAAACAGGCACAGCTGCACCAAACAGATCAATGCCCCAATCAGCCCAGCTCTAAATTGTGCAGCTTTTGTTGGTGAAATCTCTCCCTCTCTAACAAAATGCCCTCTTTTCTGGGTGAGGTGGCGGCAGAGCTTGTTACCGCACCGAGATATCAGCCAAGCCCAGGCAGCCAGCTGGTGCAGGGAGCTCACTTCTCAGCAGCAGCCTGAATTAGTTTCTGATCACTGTTGGTTTTAGGCTTCTTAGTCAATTCTGCTTTCTTTAATACAGGCTCATCACCAGAGGAATCATCACAGACCACTTTTTGAGGCCTGTGTTGTAGGGAGTGCTGCTATTGTCTGACTGTGCTGAAGAGCGGCAAAGGATCCAACTCCCGTTTTGTTATTGTGAGAGCGTATAAGCCCTTTGCGGCTGAATAAAAGGCCACATACTTGCTTTGCAAGCAGAGAAGGAAGGCTGAAGAACTATTTGAAATAACGATTGAGAGAGAGGATGTTTGTGTCTGCGAGAGGAGGGAATAGGAAATCCAAAGGAAGCATCCTAGAGCACTGAAATTTCTTGTTTCCACCTTTGTGTTCATGGTTTTGCTTTTTGGGCTTGTGCTTAGACGTTGTCTCTAGCAGTGCTTTGATCCTAAACTCTGAACTGCCTGTCCCCAGCAGTCTTTCACTCTTGGTTGAAGGACTCCTGAATCTTTTTGGGGAGGAAAAAAAACAAAAAAAAAAACCAAAAAAGACAAAAAATGTCCCCCTTCCACCAAACCTATCCATTGATTTTATTTCTTTGTATAACCTGGTGGCTGGAAGGACATTAATGATATGGAAACACAGGCATATGTAGGTGCCCTTTTTTTTCCTGTCCTTTCACAGACTGCCAGTGCTCCGAATGTTTCTATTGGTTTGTAGACCAGTGACTGTAAATAACACAGAAATGAGGAAACCTTTAATTCTCTTTTAGTGAGCCAAAGGCAACAGGCAGACATTCACTTTGTGAAGAGTCGTGCTGTGGAAAATTTTCATCATCTCCCAGCTGTTTGCATTGTCCTACTGCAAGATATTACCGCCAAGCCCTTCCAGGAGAAGGCGTTTCTCTGTACTGCAAGTCAGACAGGTTATTTCAGTCTGCTGATGCAGATGTTTTCAGATAGCCTGTCTGGTTTAGCCCTAAATGGATTAGGCATGCTAATAGAAATCCTTTTCCTTGCAAAGCTGTGATGACAGGTAAACCCTGGCCAGTGCAGGGTGATGAGCAACTACAGAGGTAGCAACTTCAACCTGATATGGTCAAGTTTAGAGGAAAATGTCTAAATACAGCCTGGTAACCCCAAACATACAGTGACATAAATCCCCAAATATATGTCCTCTTATGGCCCCCATGCATTTCTGGGGACACACATGGACTTTCCCACCCTAAAAGCTTTCACTTGCAGACAGAAAAGACATGCCATTCAGAACTGTAACACTTCGAATGGTTTGAGTTGTTCATCTATTCAGTGCAAATGAGTGTTTTCAGATTTTATTTCCCAGAGTAGAAAAAGGTAGAACTGTCAACAAAGCATATTTTCTTGACCTGGATTTTTATTTTAATGATAAATCAACATACTTTCCTCTGTTCTCTTGGTGTTTCAGGTCCAGACTTTTCTTCCTGTATCTCACCTAGATTTAGGATTTATTTTGATGGAGGTTAATTTCAAGCTCCCAAAGAGAGTCTTCGTCCATTTTGTATTGTTTCATGCTTCTTTACACTACAAAGTGCTTCACAAAAATGCTTTGCTTTTTTTGTGAAAAAATTTTTTGCTTTGTGCTTGTACAACACCTTGTCTGACAGGAACTCCAATCTCATTTGGAACATCTTGTTCCTGTGGTGGTAAAAGTTGTGAATTATATATGCACACACATTTCATTTTCTTAAAACAGGGTGTGACTGGACCAGCAGGGCCCCCAGGTCCAAGAGGCTTGCCAGGAAACGTGGTATGTATGCACCAGTGTATTTGATTTCCCATCTGTGCCCTGATTTCTTTATTTAATATGTTTAGTTTTCCCTTCCACAGGGTTTACTATCAGATTCAAAAGGCTGTCTTTCATTACACTTTTTTTATGGTTGAATTTAAAGATCTGGAGTCACCTGGGAATGGTGTATCCATGAAGCATACTCTCATTTTCATTTGTAGCAGGAGGGAGGCATGGAGCTGCTGCATTCCTCACCAAATTGTCAAAAAGGATTTTTGCTGCAAGTTCTTCAAGTGAAAAATTTCAATGTTTATTGTCTCTCTGGTTTTGTTTCTTTTGCCTCATTTTCATTTGCCCTTTCCTTTTGAAAACATGACTTCTTGATATAAAAATTGCATGGTAAACTACACGAATTTACGAAACTTATGAAAACATGCAAGTATTTGATCCTACAATCAGAGCCTTGAAATCAATATGGTGTCCTCCTTACCTCAGTAGATGTTCATCACCATCACATTAAGTTGTGCATGATAGAGATTTTCATGTTTGTAAAAAAATATTTGGACTAACTGTACTCCCTGTTCCACCAGTGTAATTTCCTTTCTAGTGCCTGGGGTTTCTCTGGGTTTACACCAGACTAAGTGAAAAACAGCAGTTAGTCTCCACGTTATCCAGACACAGTGGTTTAGCACAGAAGGCTCTTTAAGGCAGACTTTATTACCTGGGCAATCCAAGAAATCTTAAATTGCCTTTATACTAGTTGTTAAGATACATTTGATTTAATTGTATTAATGTAGTTATTCAATTTCAAACTGAAAGATATTATAAAAAATGAAGACCTTTTCCAATTTCATATTCGCTTAAGCAAACTTCTATATTAGTAATACCAATATATTACCTATAAAAGCTGATATAGTTGGACATAATTATTACTGATGCAGAAAGGAAAATAATTATTACATCCATCCTGTGAGGAGGTCAATTCAATCTTACTGGTGGCGAGGCATCATTTCACATCTTAAAATGGAGTACCACTCCACGATGTGTTTTGGTGAGTTAGGAAGTTACAGTATTTAATTGGGAGCTCTAAATCGTCTATATTTTGACAAGGAATCCTTTGAGATCTGCCAAGACGTGAAAAGGATTGAAAACTGAAGTAGAGGGTAAAACGAACGTAGCTATGTTTTCCAATGTATAGCTTTGGAGAGCAGTAGCCATAAAAAATCAATATTGTGAGACTTTTGGCTTCTCTGATACAGAAGTGGTGATTGGGGGTTTGTTGGTAATGGATTGGGCACTGCTGAGGATTCCACAGAATGAAAAAAATAGTTATTGGTAGAAAGAGAACGTGAAAACCTGGGATTAGTTCAATTTCTGATTTTGCTGTTCAGCTCTTTTTTTATATTGGAGGAAAATAAGTCCTTTAAGCGCTTAGTACACAGCTTTTCTGTGGTGTTCTCTGGATTACAGGTTGTCTGTACTGGGAAATATAGAACTGATACTAATCCTTAAGACAGATTGTACTAAACCCACAGGTCTATCCATTTGCTTTAGGACCAAATACTGCTTAAAAAGACAGTTTTAAGCTTTAAAGTTCTTTTCTCTCCAGGGTGTGCCTGGAGACCCTGGACTACCGGGAAAGGAGGGAGCAAAGGGGGAAAAGGTGAGTTTTTTCTTTAATGGATCTGCTTCTTTTCTTCTTGGGCATTTTAAGTAACTTGGGACAGGACCAGTCTGAACTGGGAAATGATTTCATAGGTTTGTGGACACATGGGCTCATTAGATCATCTTGTCTGACCTCCTCCATTACACATGCTATAAGGTTTTCACCCTGTTGCAGCTTTATAATTTACCTAATAAAACCACTGAAATGCAACTGGATACAGTGAAGTCACTGCTACACATTTATGCAATGATGATCTTCTACTGTCCTCACTGCCTGATGAGAGTGGGCATTTGGTGTTTTCACTACCTCCTGTTCACCACTGTAAATCCAAAGGTGGAAGAAAAATGAGCTTTCATGGTTAGGAAAATGAGATTTCTGCTTTCTTGATAAGCTGTTGTAACTGGACCGTTAGTTCAGCTTTCCAGTGCATCCTTCCTTACCTTTTGCCTGCCTTGCCTAACTGTTCTGTCCCATCTCACAGCTGGGCAGTGAGCTCTCTGAGGTCAGGGGTTTCTAATTTGCTTGTACCTTGCACAGTGCCCAGCGTGCTGGAGTCCTGATCTTTGTTGGCTGAAGTAGGAATGATTAATCAGAAACGTGGCCCCATATATGCATATGTATGGATTTTAAAAGGGAGTGAATCGTAGCCCCATCAGTCAAATCACCTTCCGGAATACTACCTCAGGGTCATGTGTGGACCAAGGGCTCTCTCATATAGCTGGTTCCCAAAACATTTTGAAGTCTCCTTTTACTTTCCTTAAGGAAAATTACAAATGTGTGGAGATTGCTGAAGGAAAAGGCTTCTAATAAAAGAAGGTTTCCTACGATACCAAGAGAAATTCAGATGAGAAGGCTAGAAAAAATGCATATCTTTCAGTTCCAATAAAAGACCTGAGACAGGAATGGTCTTTAGTATGCAACTAAGAGTTTTGCTGGATTGTCTTCTACAGGGTGATCCCGGAAAAGAAGGAAAAGTGGGTTTACCTGGACCAGCTGGTGAGCCAGGGCCTGCTGGAGAGCCGGGTTTGCCTGGTAAGGGTAGAGACGGAGAAAAGGTGAGTACTGCTGGCAACCTCTGCACTTCAGTGTGAGATAGACAAGCCTGACATCTGCAGAGGAATGGCGGATTTTTGGTAGAGCTACACTGCATTGTCATAAGTGCTTGCAGGCTGCCTTGTGCAAAATACTGCAGACCACTGTGCTGGATCCAAAAAGGCAGAGAAAACTGAAGCTGTATTTCTGAGCATTAAACCCTCCTCAGTGTGCTGTGGTGGCCATTGAAAATTGAGACCTCCACAAGGAGTAACCATTGTCCTTGTGACCAGTACAAAAAAGATTAGCTTGATGGAATGCTGGAATTCCCCTAAAAGTATTTAATTCTAAGCAAATTAGCAGATTATTTAATTTGCTTACATGTTATCAGTAAAATGTTGCCAGGATGGTGTGAGGCAAGGAGGGTGGTGGGAGGGATGCTTGCTGCCTTGACTATCTCAAAGTCCAGGCTTCTGTTTGGCTGCATGGTGATGGTGTTCTGGTTTTGGCTCTGTCACTTTAGGGGCAAAGAGGCCCACCAGGCTTGCCAGGACCCTTTGGACATAAGGTGAGAGTATGGGATTTATTATGGACTGCGCTTCTCTCCATTGCCAGAACTGGAGAAAATGTTATGGTGAAAACATGGTCTGTTTTTCACTGGAACACAGAGTTTGTGAAGCTTTCAATCAAAAATGCATTTCTAGCCTTTTAGGAGGTTCCTTTCTTTATTATTCCAATATGGCTGTAGGTGTAAATATTAAGATACCGATTAGCTGTGTTCCCTTGCCACGTCGAAAATTTCTTCCAGCATTATGTGAATTCAACACAGACTAAGGGCTAAATGCACTCTTTTTCAGGGAAACTCTGACTGGGGACCTTTAATCCATGCGGCAAGAGAGACATTGCATAGCTAAAGTCCGACCTACTCTTGAGACCGCCTGTCAGCCCCTCAAAGAGCACTCCTCTGTAGCACTCATTTCTTTCACCTCTCTCCAACAGGGATGTGAATTATTTTCCAATGGGACCAGGTAGTCCTGGTTTGCCCTCCTATATTGTAGTTAAGGCAAAGACTAGCTAGTTGATTCAGTTAACCATACTAATTTTAGTTGAAAATAATATTTATTCCCTTATAAGTACACAGCAAAAAGACAAAGGAATAAAACAGCAAAAAACTTTGCTTCTGGGAACATCTAGTTTGAGCTTGACTCTTCAATCAGATACGTCAAAAAATCTCCTCTTTGAAATGCCCATGTCCTGATCTGGATTGGAAGAAGAACAGGATGTTGAAACAGATTCTGTAAATGATATAAGTAGAAATATAGCAGTATGAGACTAGATCCATCTAGATCCTATACTTTTGAAATAACCAAACTGCTAGGAAATATTTTCTTTTCATTTTTTCGCATTTGGTATAAATGCATTGTAGTCTGTTGTATGTATCTTTGGCAATTCAGAACACACAAACGATAATAGACTGAGAAGTAATATAAAAGTCAGAAAAAAACACTAAAAGAAATCTCATGAAATATTCTATTCAATATCAACACAAGATGGTAAGAATCTTAATTGTGCATGGGAAAATACTATTGAACTTTTTGTATTGAAATTATGTTCTTGAATAAAATAACAGATAAGGGATCTGCTGGAGTGTTTGAACTAATCAGAATACATTTTCTCTCACTGTCCTTGCGGTATTGTTTCTTTGTAATATAAGATTAATTTAAGATAGAAAGAAAGGGAAAAAAAATTAGGAGATATTGCAGAATGAATTTTGGGTGGGCAGAATCCATCGGTAACAATTTTTCTATCATTCTTCTACATAGCTGGAAATAGTGTAATAATAAATAACATAAATAAGATTCATTGTTATATGTCTACTGCCAATGTGAGACTGAATCTCACAACTGCAAGACAATCCATAAAAATCTTATTTGATTTCTCCCTTTAACAAGAGAACAGACGTTAAATTTAAGTACTGCAGCTGAATTCTTTCTCAGCCCTCCGTCTACCGTCCCCATAAACAGTGTCAAGTAGTTGTCTGTGCTCTGCAGGTTTTACTATTGAAAATCCTGTTTTCTAGAAGGGAGGTGTCTCTTTTTGTAGTATAGTCCTCCAGAGAGAGTGATAGAACTGTTGAATTATTTTTTTACAAAAAATGATTCATACACTCCTGTGAATAGACCTATGTTGGTAAAGGAAAGAAAAACATTAAAATGTAACCAAATATCCCTAATACTTTCTTGCCCAGATAAATAATCTGTATTTAGCAATGTTTGCCCATTAGCCATCTACCATAGAAACACAGAGAAAGAAAAGTGCATTATGGTTCTGAGTGTTTCCCCAAGCCAAGGAGGGTGCCTAATACCCTGCAGACAATTGCAAATGCTAGAAATTGGATGCTGTGCCCTAAAATAAATTAAAATACTTGTAGAGGCTGTGTTCCTGCTCGGTCATGTGATGTGGCACACGCTGATGTTATGTGAGTGCTCGCAGAGGTGGGCCGTGGCTCGTGTGAAGGAAGGGAGCAGTTTTCTTGGCGCGATGTGACACTAACTGTGCCATATCCCCATGCTACCACAACCTGATACCGTTCCTCCGTGGGCAGGATCAGGTCAGGATGAATCATAGAATCATCGAATGGTTTAGGTTGGAAGGGACCTAAAATATGACCTAGTTCCAACCCCACTGCCATGGGCAGGGTCACCTCCCACTAGACCAGGTTGCTCAAAGCCCCATCCAACCTGGCCTTGAACACCTCCAGGAAAAGGGTATCCACAAATTCTCTGGGCAACCTGGGCCAGTGCCTCACCACCCTCACAGTAAAGAATTTCTTCCTAATATCTAATCTAAACCTACCCTCTTTCAGTTTAAAGCCATTACCCCTCATCCTATCACTACATGCCCTTGTAAAAAGTCCCTCCCCATCTTTCCTGCAGGCCCCCTTTAAGTACTGGATGTTATGTTCTATTGTAAAACCTGATTGCATTTCTGCACATTTTCTAAACAGTGCACAAAGCCTTGAACTTTTTCCTTTGTTTCAGGGTGAGAGGGGATCTCCTGGCCTCCCTGGACAGCCAGGAGACAGAGGCGTGCCAGGAATCGGGCTTGCTGGACCCCCTGTAAGTAGCAGATGCTGCTGCAACCTGTAACCAGGCAAAAACTCACCCATCGCCACTTGGGGAATGCATTGCCTGTGCTCAGCTGTGGCAGGAGCCTGTGGGACATTTTACCCTCTGAAGATGCAAACCACATAGTCCAGAGGCTGCCATTGGTGGCTCAGATCTCTACACATCTTTGTAAGGGCTCTTGGTGAATTTGGTAGAAAGAGAAAGGCAGAGAAGTGCTATAGGAGTGATTGATATCACTGGTTGTTACTTATGACTTTTCTGCATCGTCTCGACACATTGGCTGTGGATGTGAGTCGAGATCATAGAATCATAGAATCATAGGATGGTTTAGGTTGGAAGGGACCTTGAAGATCATCGAGTTCCAACCCCCCTGCCATAGGCAGGGACACCTCTCACTAGACCAGGTTGCCCAAGGCCACGTCCAGCCTGGCTTTGAACACCTCCAGGGACGGGGCTTCAACAACCTCTCTGGGCAACCTGTTCCAGTGCCTCACCACCCTTAAAGTGAAAAACTTCTTCTTAATGTTTAATCTAAACCTGCCGTCTTCCAGCTTAAAGCCATTCCCCCTCATCCTATCACTACATGCCCTTGGAAAAAGTCCTTCCCCAGCTCTCCTGTAGGCCCCCTTTAGGTACTGGAAAGCCGCAATAAGATCTCCCCGGAGCCTTCTCTTCTCCGGGCTGAACAGCCCCAACTCTCTCAGCCTGTCCTCATAGGAGAGGTGCTCCAGCCCTCGGATCATCCTCGTGGCAAAGATGCTAGATCTGTGCTAAGCCAGCAGGACTGGTCTGCTGGGGAGATGAAACCTTGCTGTCGCCCTGTTGGAAGGGATGAGTGTGATACACATGCCCACATCAGTGACATAGTCAGTGCTCTGATAAGGAAATACAAAATCAAATTACTGAATTTTCTGTGTTCCAAGAGTGCCATCTTCCCCATCATTTCCCACAAAGATTTAGCTGCACCTTACCCAGCTCACCTCCTGCTGTCACTGTTGACAGTATACCCTTATCAGTAGGCCACGAGGTGTATCTGGGATTTTCATATCATTGGGGTTTGATCCTTCCAGTACTTGGCATGTATGACCGCTCTTGAGATCAGGGGGATTTGGGAGTGCTCTGACTGCAGCCCTGCTCAGAATCCTCCAGATATGCACTGAATTTGCGAGAGAAATAAGCTTAGGAGGAAGCAAACTTTATTCCTAACTGTAATTGCTAGAGGACATCTGAGACCTTGCATTCTTTTGCCGCTCCTTGTACATGCCTTGATACTGTACCAATCACAGTCAATGTTTTCATGCTCTGGTTATCAAGATATAAATTTCCCAATTAGCACAGGAAATTACCTTGAAATGATAATTCATATTACTTTGTAATACTGGTTGACAAATCTAGCTTTCTGAGGTGTATCTCCACTTAATATTTCCATTTACTATGCTGAATAGTATATAAGGTAAAGCAGACTGGGGCAGTCATGTTTCACACTGTGACTGTCACTGCCTTCGTGGCCCTCACAGGGTTACCAATGATTGAAGCTTTGCTGGGTGTTATTTGTTATAATTTATCTAAGGAGCAGTGATGTTCTTGCATTTCTTAATGTGCAGTCATTAATATTAAAATTAAAATGAAATTAGCAAATGAGCATCTGGCTTGTTTGAAAGTCACTAGGCTGTGGCTGGTTTTTAATTACTGATTTTTAGATTCACTGCAGGGGTAGATGAGCTCACTTCTACATCCTGATGAACATCAGACGACAAAGTTATTGTTCACTGGGGCTTTAGCATCCGCATATCCGTGGACACAAATGTCTAAGAACTTGACTCCAAATGTAGACATCACTTGTCTGACACCAGAGGATTACTTTTTCCTGTGTCATCATTGCTTGACCACTGTCAGGATGAGTAGCCATCTATATACCACACTATTGCCAATTGCCGATTGCTTTGGTTTTATTTATTTGATCTGCTTCACTAAGTGTTTTTTAACCATTATTATGATATTCTCCACTGTAGATTCATCATAACCTCAGCTCCAGTGCAAAGACTCTGGAATTTGAAAAACACTGTATAACACTGAATCCATTAGGCTTTCACAAAGAAAAAGTCTCACAGAAAAAAATAGAATAAGTCAGTAGAGATACATCAATGCATATTACACACTGAATTAAAGGTGTCAGCCTATACCCTTTTCAGCAATGTGGCAAAATTGTGTGTATAATACTTTCAGCTTCAGAGCTGAAAGCCAGCAACTCTTTTTAATTGGAGTCCTCACCCTGTTTCCGCCTGTGCCCTTAAAATCTCTTGGGCTTTGCTCCCTGCATAAAAGGTATATATAGATGAGGATTTTTTTTTACTTTGTCTGCTAAAGTATTGAGTTACTATTTACATAACACTGAGCCATAAACTGAGTATTA
This sequence comes from Pluvialis apricaria, assembly GCA_017639485.1. NCBI lineage: Eukaryota > Metazoa > Chordata > Aves > Charadriiformes > Charadriidae > Pluvialis > Pluvialis apricaria. The sequence goes on along the minus strand of CM030008.1, from coordinate 164,614,453 downwards.
GCGGAGTGCGTTCCTCCCAACTGAACCATAAGCAAAAGAGGGGACTGCTTGGAGAAACGGGGTGAATTCACATGCTTATGCTGAAGCTGCCTAATGGACGTGTGCGCTGTGTAAGTAGAAGGGTTTTGCTCTTGCTCTTCCTTGCCCTGTTCATATTACTATGGGTTCAGAATTACATATTTAGCCTGTAAAATATAGCTGGAGAGCAACCCTGCAGAAAGAGATCTGGGGGGCTGGGTTAGTGGCAAGTTGAATAGGAGTCAACAGTGTGCCCCGGCAGCCAAAAGGGCCAACTGTGTCCTGGGGTGCATCAAGCGCAGCACAGCTGGCCAGTCAAGGCACATGATTGTCCTATTCTACACTGCACTTTGAGTGCTGTGCACAGTTTTGTCTCCTCAATATAAGAAAGAAATCAAACTACTAGCGAGTACCCAGAGGAGGGTGACCAAGATGGTGAAAGGCCTTGATGGCAAGACTTAGGAGGAGCGGCTGAGGTCACTTGGCTTTTTCAGCTTGGAGAAGAGAAGGCTGAGGGGTGACCTCATGGCAGCCTACACCTTCCTCAAGGCGGGCAGCGGAGGGGGAGGTGCTGATCTCCTCTCTGAGGTGACCAACGATAGGACATGAGGGAATGGAGTGAAGCTGCATCAGGGCAAGTTCACATGGGACACTAGGAAAATGTTCTTACTGTGAAGGAAGTTGGTCACTGGAACAGGCTCCCCAGGGAAGTGGTAATGGCCCCAAGCCTGTCAGAGTTCAAGGAGCATGTGGATGATGCTCTTAGTCATATGGTTCAGTTTTATGTAGTCCTGCAAGGAGCAGGGAGTTGGACTCGATGATCCTTATGGGTCCCTTCGATCTTGATATATTCTGTGATTCTGTGATTCTATGACTGTGGTAATGAAGTGCAGGGCTCGGTCAGACAAGCATCATGTTAGCATACAGCTGACTCCTCTTGTCCCTTTTTCACTCTTTTTTTGTCACATTTTTTTCTCCACGATCCACCTCAATTTATTCCTTACTCTGCCTTTGATCCTTCCCCTAAACATCCTGCTGTGAGTATTGCACAGTCCAACGATGTCTGTGTGAACAGCCTGTCAGACTTGCTCCTTTTCCTTACCCTTCCTTCTCTACTTTTTGTCATCTTGGAGCTTCAGTACCCACCCTGATCAGCCAAGGGAGGTGTTCATTTTAAGTGCTTTGATTACTGTGTCTTTTCTCTTTGCAGGGCCCTGTGGGACCCCCAGGAGACAAAGGGTCACTGGTACAGTATGTCTTTCTAACTACACCCAAATTTTATGGGGAGGGGGCAACCACATTGATTGTGTTTCCACCAGTGATTTTATGAACACATGTTTAACTAGTTTCTTTTTGCCCAAGGTTGGTAGGGTCACAGGGTGGCTGACCCTCCAAAGGGGACTTCTCTTGTGCGTTACCAGCTACTAGTCTGCTATATTGAGTTGTGAGAAAGAGTTGGTTGAGACTCTTGGCATGGTGACAACCTTTCCTTACCTGTCAATAGTCCCACAAAAGAAAGAATGAGTCACTGGTTTAACCCTTCATTCAAAAAAAGTATTTCAAGGCATGTAATTCAAGGCACAATTCTAATGCCTTATAGCCAAGTCCTCAAAGGTTTAAAATAAACCATTTTAAAGCATTTTTCTTACTTAAATCTTACAAAAAACCCTGCATTTCAGCATTCACCAAACACAGTTCCTCAACATGCAGTTTTACAAGGATGCAATCCATTGTTGTGAAACAAATAACTGTACGGTGGTCTCAGTATCCACTGGCAAGAATTTCCAGCATGACAGCCAGTCCTAGCCAGTGTATTATCTTGGCACTGAGGAGCTGGACCTTCTTTTCTCCTCTGCACTCCTGTGCTCAGTCATATTTTCTCCCTGTGCATAAACTTGCCTCCTATATAGGGCCATTATTACCTTTCCCATCAAGGTATGTGAGGCTTGACTTTAGTGATGCACATAAAGTCCCTTGAGGCACAGAAATGACTGATAGTGCAATGTGAGATTTAGGGGTTTTTTTCTTAAACTCTCTCATAGTTGCTTAACTACTAGTTATTTTTTCCCCAAAAACTATTGGGTTGACAATTTCTCCTCTTCAGCTAAAAAGTACCTGATAAGTACTGTTCACATTGGTGGGTTTGTCTGTTCTCTCCCTACCAGGGTCCCCGTGGTGTACCTGGTATCCCTGGACCACAGGGGCCTCCTGGTCAGGACGTAAGTAAAATAAAAGTGTAAGTGCTCACGAAATTTCCCAATGCTTGAATCTAATTTCCCTAAAAATTGTGCTTGTACTCAACTGCTGTCATTGAGTGTTATTAGGGTGGTCCAAGAGAGATGATTTGTGTAAGTGAAGATCTTACAAGTTAAGATGTCGGGGGGAAAACAGTTAGGCTAAGGAGGGTTGTCTCAAGAGAGTGGTGGACTTTACCACTGAACCATTTTAGAATGGCACCGGAGAAGGGACTTCTCCATAGCATACACTGGGGAGAGACCCCACACTGGAAAAGGATGTCTAGGAACTTCTTAGAAGCCACTGAAATAAGTCACCTGTAACATTTCTACAAAAACAGGGCCACAGCTATTAAAAAAACTCTTTGTGAGTTCATTTTGCTGCTGCTGCTGTGCATGAGAGATGACATTTTAACCTCTTGGTGCATTGTCCTCACTCCTGCCTTCTCAGTGGGTGAGTCATGGAGCTGAGGGATAGACAGAAACATGGCAGACTCCCAGCTGGAAAGCTGACCCCTCTTTCTGCCCGGCTTTGTCACAATGTTGAATCAGAAAGACGGTTGGTTTGGTTTTTTTTTCTTTGCTGGTCAGCCATCTCTGTGATGTGGAAACCAGTCCTGGAGGAAAACCAGCAAGGGGGCTCTGAAGATTTTGAAAGGCTTGATCTTTGGATTTGTGCCTGTTGAGGGAACACTGTGGAGAGGGGGCAGTGGCCTTCTGTAAGTCTTCTTTTCCTCATGCTTAATGATGCTGTCATGTCTGAAATGGGTACCAGTTTTCATAAAGTCCATGGCAAGCAATTTTTATCCCTAGTGTAGCTTTACTGATGTACTTCAGCTGGCCTAAAGGGTGTATTTTCCTGTGGAATGGATCTCCTTTCCTCCTGAAGCATTTGGAGAAGAAGGTCTTGTTTTCTTCCCACCTACTTTGTGACATGACAAATGATTATGGCCAGGGTACTCCTCCCCAGCAATAGTCCTTTTCCTCCATCACCTTGTGTCCCCAAGCAGCCACAGATTCAGGTTTGATTGTTTCCTGCTGACTGCCCCTAGAGCTCCTCACCTTATCTCAGATGTTTGAGATTTTTAACCTAGAGGTTTTAAACAGGAGACAAAAATAGATGGGTTTATTACAACTGTGTTGTGTGAGGAGAGTGTCAGAGCCAGCTTTTCGGAGTCTTTCTGGCTCTACTCAGATCAGTGTTGACTGATCAGCTCTTGGAGAGGCAACACTCAGCCTTTACATCTTTCTTTTCTGCCACAGAAAATTACCCAAACAGAACCATTCCTTATGGTACTTACAAAACACATCTCTTATTACACTAACTCTTTTAGTTGCACTCAATATGTCTTTCAGGAGCTCTCTGTATTCTGGTTGATCACCTATTAAGCAATTCTACCTGTGTTTCAGGAAGTGTAAATGTAACTACAGGGCCCATCCTACTATTTCTCAGTACAGCAGCAGGGATAGCTATCTTGACAAAATCATGCATTTGCGGTTTCTTGATCTCCACTTTTATTTATGACTAGTACAAAGGATTTTTTTGTTCTGCTTTTGCACTCTTGTATATCAATGTAGTATTCCTGTATTCTTTGAAGCATGCCCATTTTTGTACTCTGTTGTGTTCAAACAGTATGTCATCGGTTGGGAAAGCTTCAATTTGAATTGCTAATATGAATTTGCCATGTAATTCCCAAGCCATTCAGTGGCAATACCCTTAATGAGTTGCCTCAATGCCTTGTCTTTTGCTGTTGCCTTTGCAAATGCATTCCAAGTTTTTTCTGAGACTGAATAGTTCTTTTAAATCACATTTATATGCATTAGGTTATTCTCTGCACTATTTTTCCAGTTGCAGACTCATCAAATGCTCTTGGAAGTGTGTCTGCTATACGTTGTTGTATTTCGTGATACTGCCGAATCAAATTTACAGTTGCATTTGGGGAGGTGGAAGAGTCAATACTTATCCTTCAATAGTTTGGCCAGAATTACCTTCCATAGGTGAATAGATTTTTTTTTACATGACTGCATCCTAGCTGCTTTCTAGTGCCCTAAAAGCACAGGCCACATTTTTTTGCAACAGCACTGCTCAGCATCATGTTTTGAAACATCTATTGGCAACCTGATCAAATATCAAGAGTTCTCAGGACAGTGTCTCACTTTATTAAAATTTTAGGTTTTGAAAATCCTTGTGCAGGTTTACAGTGCAGTTGTGCTGGTTTGGGTTTGTTCTGTTACTCGTAGCAAAAGGCTTGTTTTTTATTTGTATGAACTGCCCTCTAGAGTTCACTATGCTCATAAATCCCTACAGATTCTCTTCTTCATAGAATCGTAAAATCATAGAATGGTTTGGGTTGGAGCGGATCTTAAAGATCACGTAGTTCCAACCCCCCTGTCATGGGCAGGGGCACCTCCCACTAGACCAGGTTGCTCAAAGCCCTGTCCAACCTGGCCTTGAATACTTCCAGGAAAAGGGTATCCACAAATTCTCTGGGCAACCTGTGCCAGTATCTTACCACCCTCAGAGTATAGAATGTCTTCCTAATATCTAATCTAAACCTACCCTCTTTCAGTTTAAAACCGTTACTCCTCATCCCGTCACTGCCCTCCCTGATCAAGAGTCCTTCCTCATCTTTCCTGTAGGCCTCCTTTAAGTACTGAAACGCCACTATAAGGTCTCCCTGGAGCCTTCTCTTCTCTAGGCTTAATGACTCCAACTCTCTCAGCCTGTCCTCATAGGGGAGGCGCTCCATCCCTCTGATCATCTTTGTGGCCATATACCCTCATCCTGCTTCCCCTGCACGTCCCCTCATGGGTCTGCAGAGCTCTATCAGTTCCTGTACCCCTCCGAGTCCCGTGTCCCCCAGTTTTAAAATATTATCACTTCAAAGTCCACATTGATCTTGCTGGAAGTGGTGCCTGTGGTTTTTTGATAGCCCATCAGTTAGTGTGAGTGGTGAGGTTTATCTCTTGTCAGGTCTGTGTCTTGGTGTATTTTGTTTCTGGTTTCCACTTTTTCCCTTAGTTTCCAAATTAACAAGGTCCCAGATCAGATAACCTTGTGGCATATACATTCTCCCCGCCCTCCCATACCCACATCAGTTAGTGTGACTGTCCAGGTTTGGTTCCCATCACTGCCTCCCTTATTATTTGTTGGTCGGTTTTGTGTCCCTGTACGTTCTTATTTATGGCTTCTTCCTTATTTTCCCTTGTTTTATTGAAGATGGTCCTTGACCAGATACTGCTAAAGGAGTAGACACTTTCCGGCCAAACACTCTTAAACTACACATTTTTCAGGAAGCATCCACTCTCCTCTGCCTGTCTGCTGGGAGCTAAAATGTTTCTGTTCAACATACCTACTTAGTTCCCTTAGATTAAAAAACAATCTGAATGAGACATTCTCTTGTCCTACTATTAGCAGTGAGGGCACCCATTTAATAGGCTCTTTCTGTATGTTGATTATGATCATTTTAATTAACATAAACATTGAATTAATCACTTTTTAATTATGTTAATTATTTCTGATAACTAAGTTCCAGTATTACCACAAAGTTAATCCTCCCCTGCATTTATTTTCATAATTACAAAAACTTTGTGGATGCATACACTACTGCCATCGGATCTGAAAAACAGAGTTTTCTGTTCTGGGGCTGATTTTCCCATACAGTTAGAAGGACGGTTCCAATGAGCCTTTGTGCTTGGGGTACACACACCCCAAACAAGACTACACTTATTAAGCATCCTACTGGCTTTTGATTCCTGAGTATTATAACCTATTTTAGCTATTGCATTTCAAGTTTAATTTTCAGTCTTGTAATAGAACCACCCCACCATAAGCCTGTGCGACTGGCTTCCTTATACACTCTTTCTTTTATTTTCACATACATCACTTACCTGAGCACCGTTTTTCAGCGTGTCACCTGCACAGCCTCCATCAGTTCCCAGTTAGAGACCATTCCTGTGTGTCAGATTTTGCAGACCAATAGGGTACTTTGGATCCTGTGCATCACGCCTCCTCATTGCTGACATCTTTTTCCGGCACTGGTGCGCTGTACCACTCATTGGATATTCTACTTTGTGCCAGCCACTGCTGGCTGCAAACACCTGAAAGAGTTCAAACTTCATGAGCTTTCCAACACCGGTTGTTATTTGGGTCTGTGCATGTTCCCACATCACATTAGCAGTGTTTCTTTTCAGTGCCATGCAGTTTTTTTGGGCAGACTCTTTTGAGTTCTTTTTTTTTATTATTATTTTCCAGCTTTCTCTTTTCCAGTTTATTTCCCTGTTAGTCAGCTTGTCAGATGCAATTATACCCTCCGTGCCTTCCTTCTAGCACTTTCATTCTGCTCTGGGCAGTGTTTCCAGCCTGGCCCTTGTCATCAGCCTTCTCTAACTGCAGGCCTCTATAGTCCAGCTATCTTTCCTCTGCTTTGGACTCTGCTTCCAGTTGCCTGTTCTCTGATAATGCAACATGCCGAAGTGCCATCATCCTACGTCTGGTTTGTTCATTTCAGCTCAGACAAGCATTCTTCAAAGGATGCTCTCTTTGTGCAGTCTTGTACCTTTCAACTGTTTGACTTTTCCTGGGGGTGCAGTGGTTTTCAGAATTGTCAGCCATGGCTTAATTTCTTATCCTGGCTTATTTGCACCCTGTTAAAGACATCACCAGATCCACATCATACAGTGTTCAACAAAATAGGTCCATCCCTTTTTGTCTCAAGGCAACCTGATACCATGTGGATATCACAGCCATGCTTAAATCTTTCCCAGGATTTCAGTTTTAGTCACTCTCTTCTTACATGCCTTTTCTCATAACTAAGAAGTCTTTTCCTATATTTTTCCTTAAATAAATCTTCTTTAAATGCTCAAATTCCAGTGCTAGTAACACGCCATGTTTCAGATCCCGAAGCAAAAGCCTGTCAGCGAGTCCTATGATAGAAATAGTTTATTTATAGCTACATTGATAGTCAGCATGAAAGACATTTCTGAATTGTATTTTCTGTGTTGCTTTCTGATCCAGGATGATTCTCATGGCTCAAGTCTTTGCTTTGCATCGCACTCCATAAAGCAAGGGCTGTGTGAGTCTTCCTGAACAAAGTAGGTCTGCGAATACAAGATCTGTGTAGTTGTTATTTAGGCAACCCTCTTCCCATGTGCAGAAGTGCTTGAGAACCACAGTGGAGAGGATACCAAAACCACGAACTGACGATTAGCGTCTGTGAAAGAGAAGGGACTTCGGGAACATCGCATAGTCTTCTTCTAACAATCAAATTGCTGCTCTGTGGAAGAAGCAAAACTATAAACGGTTATAATGTTTCCTTATATTTATTCAGTTCCTCAGAAGGACATTCGTGACGAATTATGAGCTAAGAATCTCCTTCACACCTTATCTTCTCTTGGTTTTCACCTGCAGAAGGTTTAGTTCCTCAGGAAACAAGCTTTCATCCATAGACTTCGGTACTACTTCAGTTCCACTTTAGCTCCACTTCAGTTCGTGTTTAATATTAATCTCTTAGAAAGTTAAGGTAACTGAAGGGTTGTTGTTTACCCAGAAGTGTTTAATGTGGACATAGAAAAAGAACAATCAATATATTTTCCCATTTTCTCTCTTCTCTAGCAGCAAGTATAGAATTTAAGTTATAAGTGAGATACAGCGATGAAATTCCAGTTTGCTCTGTAGCTATGAGTATGGTATAGCAGGGTATCGCAGCTTTGCCTGAGTGCACACCCAGTGCACTTAAGTCATTAATCCTCGGGTAGCCAAGTAACTCCCCATCTGATTGTCTGCATCAAGAGTACAATGAACGGGTTTGAGACAATGGACCAACCTGAGACGAGGTTATTGGCAGCACGCCTAGTCCCCTTCCTGACAAAATATTTGACCAATTTTTAAAGGAGCTTTCCAGGTGGAAATTTCAGATAGTCTCAGAGAGTCCCCTAGGTAGCCCCTGCTGAGCCTAGACTGATTGAAAGCCACTACTTCTATCTTCAATGTGTTGATTTATCGTGGGTGGGGAATCTGGCACCGTGGTGGAGACCTTTCCGGGTGGGTCCTGCTGCAGAATCAACCAAACTGAACAAAGATAAGATGCTTTACATTGGTCTGTAGAAACTGTTCCTGTAGATCTGAAAATGGTCACGTAGGACAGTGTTTTGTATGCAGTTAAGACAGCTAGAAGGTATTTTGTGTGTTCTTTAAGGTACTCTATGGATAGAACATGCATGTGCTTGACACAGGGTGATGGACCAGCTGGATACAGGAATTTAGCAGAGAATGGTTTGGGGAAATCTCACCCAGTACAACTTAAATCACCACTGCAAGGATCCTTGCAATGCAGATTTCTGTCACCATCCAGACAGTAACCAACTGTCCTGTTCAAAAGATTCAGTTTCCGATGTGAGCATTACTTTACGCAAAGATTCAAAAATAATCTTTAGTTTAGCTTTGGTTTGTTTGTTGTTTGTTGGGTTTTTAAACAAACTAATAACTTTTTAATGACAGGCAAGAGATGCCCATTGAGGGGAGGAGGTCCCTTTTCCAAACCATGACGTGATGGACCTTAAAAACTAAGGATGTTGGTCATTTCTATGCCTTCATCTCATGAAAACTGATACCAATAAACCTCTACATGCAAACAAACAAAAAGGCTCATTGTGATTTCAGGTGCAAGGAACCTGTTTGCAAGGCTTGTGCAAAGCAAGGTCTTGATTTTGCACGTTACAAGTGTCTTCAGGGATTTAAAGCTTCATCCTTCACACTATTGCAGCTCAGTTTTTCCTGTCACCAGGAAACAAGCTAGAGCAATTTCAGTCTTTGTGTGACTCAGGTCAATTTAACAGGGTCATATGGTAGATAAGTGAGATTTAGGAGGGGTTGAGAGGGCGTGACTAAGAGATGGGAAACAATCGAGATGGACAACTTTTAAAGTTGCAGATATTTAAAGAAGTTTACTGTTTGTCACATGCAAGGACCAGTGGTACTCAGCGGCAGAAAGTAAAATGTGTGTTAGTCCAGAGCAGTCACCAGAATGTGGGAGCAACCAGGGGGTTATTGTATGATAATTTCACATTTTCTTTCTTTCTCCCAATCTGTAGGGTCTACCTGGAAATCCAGGGGAAAGAGGTCCTCCTGGAAAACCAGTATGTAACTTCATTTCTGTATTACACCTTGCTTTTAACTCAGCTTCCACCTGTACACCTCACCTCAGAAGTGCACTTCAGTGCATTTCCACTGCTGCTTTTACTAGCAGAGCAACTGGAAAAACACTAAAAACCGCTAAGGGGTTATAATAAAAATATCCGTGATGGCTTCGGAATAGTATGAAAATAACTGAATATCCTGCACGCAAATGAAAGCCAAAATTGTACAAGCAATTTCTTAGCATCGCTATGCAGTACCATTGGCAAGAACTGCATTTCCTATATATGAAGAGTTCAACTCATCTCAGGTGTGATGAAGTGCATTGATAACGTAGGGCAGCAAGTATGTGTTTGGTCCAGTGAGTCCTGGGCAGGGCAAGGGAAACCAATGAGAGCCCATAACCATGTCCAGGCAAATTTCTTGTACCTTGATGTCTTTTAAACTTGCCTGAAATAATGAATTTCTCATTCCACAGGGTTCCTCACCCCTGCTCTCTCCAGAGGACATAAATCTCTTAGTAAAGGTAATCAGCCTTTGATGATGGTGAAAGTTTATCTGTACGTTTGATTCAGCCCCCACTAACACTCGGTGATGGGAAAGTGTCTGAGCTACAAGGGCAAAAGGTGCCTTTAAACACTCTGCCAAGGCTTGAAACTTGCAGCTTTCCTGCTTGCACTGGTATTGGGACACTAGAGCACGTGCTGGAGATAAAATCCAATGCCTTTTGACCGTCCCCAGCAGTGAAATGACCTACAAAGATCTTTATAACATGGTGTATGTTACAAAAGCTCTGAGACTTTTTCAATTCTTTCTGAGGTGTGAATTCCCAAGGAGAAATAAACATTGTCAACTTGTATTACCTAAACCAGAAAATGGAAACCATTTTAATAAAATGTCTGATTTTTCACGTATACTTACAACAGTGACTGGAGCAGTTTTGAACTGTAGGTGCAAAGTCAGTTTGCATATTGCCTCTAAAAAGATGCAGGTAATTAACCCTAGATGCACCCATGTTTCAAAAGCAGTGATCTGTCTGTCTGCTTTTACTCCCCATGTAGAGAGTTGTTTGGGAAATAAGTCAGTGTTTGATAGGTGTTGACTGCAAAATCTTTACAGATTTACATGGGCTGAGTTGGAAGATTTTTAAGCAGCCTTGGGGCATGGCAAGAAATCCTTTCTTATTGATTAAAAGAAACTAAAAAATCACCTTTTTTTTGCAAGCCCCATTAACAAAAGCACCCCTTTCTGATTGCTTCTGTGAAATGCCTTCAATAAAAAGCTGTCTTTCTTATGGAGCCAAGTATTCTTCTGGAGATTTCACTGTATGGTGGTGTTTGGGATTTCTGATCGGGACAATAGCAAGCAACAGATTCTTGGGTACAGGATGTCATTTTGATGTTCCTTTGTTTTCTTCCTTTGATTACGTTATGGTTAAACACACTTATATGCCTTGCATATACTTTCTGTTTGCTTTTTCACTCCATACTTGGTACAGCTCTGTATAAAGCAGCACCTTGAAATCCCAGATGAAATTAAGGCTCTTTTGTTCTGGGTGTTTCTCAAGCACTTATATTGTGAGTAGATAAATTTGCATGTAGGGACTGAGACTTAGAAAGACAGTGTACCCCACAATTTTGCAACAGATCATTGACAGAGTTGGGTGTTGGAGCAAGGTCTCCTAACTCTCGGCCTGATGATCTGTCTGTTGTGCTATTCTGTCTCTTATAAGCAGGATTCACTCCACTTTTGTTGCAAGGAGTGTGCCTTTGAAATGGAAATGTCGTACCCATGGTATTTCACTTCCTGAGGATAGTAGAAATGTAAAGACTACTGAGGTGATGCTTCAAAGAGTTTTGGAAGGAAGGACGTAATGATTGTCCATAATGACAGAATTTGGCCAGGAGACTGGGACATTCTCTTGGTTTTCACGAACTCCATTGAATGAGTTCTCCTTGGCCATGCTAGCTGCTGAATACAGTTTCCCTTGCAGAACACCCTTTCTGACATTGTACTGCACCTAGGTTTCCCCTGGCAATCCGCCCTCTGAACAGTAACTCAGGTCTTTCAGATTGCTGTAGACACAGTTTTCTAGTGGCGTTCTAGCTTCAAAACAATGTTGTTCTTGGTAGTCTTGCTTTGCAGCTGTCTGACCTCCCCATTGGGAGGAGTTTTTCCGTGTTTTCTTGATCTTGGATGATCAGTTAGGACCTGTCCAACTGGAACTGACAGGAAACCCGCCATGGGAGTCTGTGAGAGCTCAGCTGCTGACCCTCTCTCTGCTCCACACTGCCCTCATTTCAGTTCTGTAAGGCAAAGTAACCCAAATCCTACCCAGTGTGGTCAGTCTCCAAAGGCCTATGTTATTATACCAGCACCACACTGCTGAATTCATAACGGCTGTCTGTAGTGTCTGCTAAGTGCCTTCAGTCTATTGCTGATTTATTTCTCCATGTTCTGTCCCAGGACGTGTGCAGTGAATGCCCTCCTGGCCCACCAGGACTGCCAGGCATCCCAGGTTTCAAAGGTGATAAAGGTCTCCGAGGACCACCAGGTAGAGATGGCCAGGACGGAAAAATGGTAAGAGAGTTGGGGAAGTGACTATGCCTTGGACATTGCATAATCTTGTTTTTCTTATAATATTTTTAAAAAGTTGATTTTTATTTTTTTTCATCAACAACCTACTGGATCTTTTTTAGATGTCTGTGGAGTCAATGGACTAAACTAGTGTTCACCTCTACCTCTTCTGCATTGCAGGGGAATGCTGGTCCCAGAGGTCCTGCAGGCCCACCTGGGCTCGATGGACCAAAGGTTGGTTGGTTTTCTTCAGCTGTCTAATAAAAGCTTATTTGAGACTAGTTAGTACAGTGGCTGAAGCAGGGTCTTGGTTGTATCCGTCTCTGTGTAAAGAGGTAGGACTGGCCTGTTTGGTGGGCCCTGTACTGTCAATTCGCTGGAGTGCGACAAGCATGCAGAACTGCACAGCTCCCCACATGAACACTGTTTCACTTAAATAGCGTCTTCTACCATCCCTTTGCTCACACAGAGACACAGACACACATAAGTGAAGGGCCTGATTCTTGATGTTGAATTTCATTACATTGGGGTTTTGATGACAGATAAGGACTTGAGAGTAAGTTTCAATCCAAATCAGGTGAGGAAGAAATTAAAGCCTCAGCAGTAGCAGCCCTGCCTGTTCCTCTCCTCTTTGAATCCTATATGCTTGAATCACTTAAATAAAGGCTGATGCAATGGGCCGCTGGGATCTGTACACACTATCTGCCATGGTGGTTTTATCCACAGACTTTGAATGTTTCCTGAAAAGCTATAGGGAGTACTCCTTGTTTCAGCTATATGCTTCTGCCTAATGGTCTAGGGACACAGGCCAGCATAAAACTTCCAATGTCTGAAAGATTCCAACAATGTCACATTTCAGGCATTTCCCATGAAAAGGTCTGTCATCAGTCTGCTCACAATGCTGGTGCCTGATCACAATCAAAACCTTTACAACTGCCTAATGTGAAATAAATCAAAACAAATCAATAGAGGGAGAGATAAGGTGATTTTGTGATGGACCACAGTTTCCTCCAGACTTCCCTGCATTCCTGACCTACTGTGTAAAACAGCTTCTGCTCTTTTAACATCTTTGTATTTGCACTTATTAGAGTGTAGGACAAGCTAATAGAGATTCATGAATTAATTTGATATATTGCAATTAAAAGTGCGGTGGGGAGAGCGGTAGAGTCTCAAAAGTAAATATAGAGTTGATCAAAATGAAGGTATGTTCCAGGATAAAATTTGCAAAATAATTAGTAACCCATAAAGACAATAACTGGCAGAAACACCAATCCGTCTGAGACATGCCACGTCTGCTACTTTCTTATATGCTATGAGAAATCAGAGATTTAGGCAGCAAGTTTGAATGTTTAGGTGAAGCAACAGGGCCAATTTTAAATTGTACATGTGCATAAAATAAAATCAAGTTATTGATAGTCTAATTTGTGTTCAGTAAAAAGGCAGATTCACAGAGTTTGCAAATGTTTAAAAAAAAAGTAAGACCTTTAAGAAGGTGCAAACACAAAGAGTCTTTCTGACTCCTTTCCAAATACATTATGAGGATCCTTGCAGTGAAAGACCCAAAGAGGTCTGCACTTTTGAAGGTGTAGTATATTGTCCTTACCAACATACTTACATCCAAATTAGTATCAGGTCCTATTCTGAAATAGAGCAGTAGAACTGCAGATCTTTGCTCATGAGCAGCTTCATGCCTTCTGGCAATATGAATTGGGCCTCTTTTAATTAATAAATAGGAGCCCTCCCTCCTCCACTTGTCTCCTAGCTCTCATGTAGTAAACCAGAGTATTATTTCCATGGCCAGAAATTCATTAGTGTTCTGTGCATTGTTCACAATTTATTCCCCATCATCTCAGTATCTTTCACTCTGTGAGACCCATCTTGCCTTACTTTGAGCACCGATAATACAGATATCTACATTTGAGTTAGCTGCCTCTGTTCTGTTGTCACTAGGACAGAAACACGGAAAGAAAGCAGGGGGAGGTGACTTTCTGGGTATGAATTTTCTGACTGCACCTTAGAAATGCCGGTTTTATTGCTGCTGTCCCTGAAGGGAGAGGAGATTACTAACTCATATTACGGACACCTTTGTTGGGCCAGATGATTCTTTACCAAGATCTGATTTAATGAAGTTCCTAACAACCTGTCTACTTTCTAAGGATGTGTAAGTCCTCTTCATGTCCATGAGACTACAACATAAAAAAAGGTTATGCTGGGTCTGCTCCAAGGACATTCTTCACATATATTCCTGGCTCCAACATTGGTAGTGAAAGTCTAGGGCAGAATTTAAGAGAAGGGCGAGTAGGACTTAATCCTAATTTATGTGTTTTATGCTCAAATGTCCAAGCACTTTATGAAATAGGTCAAAAAGGTGATACTATACTGAATCTAAGTGACTTTAAATTACTTTTTATTTCATTATTAGGGTTCTAAAGGAGACCGTGGTATGACTGGGGATGCAGGAGAAAAAGGTGAACAGGTAAAAACAGAATGTGGTTTCCAACAGTGCCATCACTGTGATTTTTCTTTCATCAATAACTCCTATGATGTCAGTAGAGGAATACCCTTCTCAGAGGCAGAGGAGGAAGATGGGAGCTCTTCATCACTGATAAACCTGAAACGGGCTATGCTGAAGAGTGGAACTGTAGCAGTCCTCCACAGGCTTCTATCCCCATGTTCAATAAAAACCTTCTCATATGAAGAAAGGCTGAGAGAGTTGGGGTTGTTCAGCCTGGAGAAGAGAAGGCTCTGGGGACAGCTTATAGAGGCCTTCCAGTACTTAAAGGGGGCCTACAGGAAAGATGGGGACAAACTTTTCAGCAGGGCCTGTTGTGATAGGACAAGGGATAATGGCTTTAAACTAAAAGAGGGGAGATTTAGACTAGACAGAAGGAAGACATTTTTTATGCTGAGGGTGGTGAAACACTGGCACAGGTTACCCAGAGAGGTGGTAGGTGCCCCATCCCTGCAAACATTCCAGGCCAGGTTGAATGGGGCTCTGAGAAACCTGATCAAGTCAAAGATGTCGCTGTTCATTGCATGGGGGTTGGACTAGATGACCTTTAAAGGTCCTTCCAACTCAAACTATTCTATGATTCTATGATCTGTTTCCTCGTCTCTAGATTGGATGCACACAATTCTCTATATTACCCAGCCTTAAGTGATTTCCCCAGGTAATGCTTAGATGACATCCAAGGGGTCAGGTGTCTTTGGGTTGAAAAAGCCAGTGTTTGTCCTAGAAGGTGTGCGTAAGGGTGACCTCTTTTACGAGGGATGAGATGCCACAGGAAAGAGGAGAATAATCTAAATTAGAGCAAACTTTCATAGTTAATTTTGCCAAGGGCTGTGTCAATAGTTTATGGTGCAAATCAGCACTTTTTCAATGAGACTTGTAGAATATTTTAATCAGGTTTGGTTTCCTGTCTTGTACAACGCCACAATATCTGTTCTCATCTCCCATTAGTATAGACTAAAGTCCACATTAGAAAAAGTACACCTTTAACTAAGTTTATTCTGAAGTGCATGCTTTGAAAACCAAGGTTTTGCTTTAAAAAGCCATGGTTCCTTATTTCCTTGTAACCAGCTGTCTGCATTTTCTCGTTTTGTTGTTGCTTCACAATGTTCAACCATTGGTTAACTTGTATACAACCAGAGAAGAGAATAATGTGTTAAGAAAGTCTTTCTTTTCATTCTGCAGGGCCACCCTGGAATGCCCGGCTTCTCAGGGGCTCCTGGAAACCCTGGTCCACCTGTAAGTTCCTCTGTTGAAAGATAGTCCTGTATTTTCCTTACAAATAAAGGTCGTTGCAAGCTCCATATGGAAGAAAGGGCCATTCCCACCTGCCTGTGCATTGCATATGCATTTTCCAGTGGGTTCCTAATGGTCCCCTGAGTGTCATAAAGTTCCCCGCTCATGATAATTGCTATTTAATACATTGGCTACTTTTCACTGATTGCTTCAGCTCACTCTGTAAATTGATGCTAAGCTTCAGTCGCTCTCTTTATACAAGGCAACGATCATGAAAACTCTTCCGCAGAGACTACTTAGTGGTACGTGTATAGGTGTTTTCTTATACGTGGAATAAGTTGTCAGTTTAGAACCAGGAGATCTAGCAGTGTTTTAATTCTTAATTTTACACAGTGGTATGAGACTGGATTTTCTCCAATTTTCATATTCTGTGGGTTATTTTTGAATTAAAAAGCCTTTTACATGTGTCCCTCTCCATCACAGTCCTTCTCTTTCCTAGCTCTACTCTCTCCACAAATACAATTATGCTTCTTTGTATTTAAAAGGGGGTGACAATGCAGAAGCAGGACAGAAATAACTTGGCTCTTCTGCTTGTGGTATCACCGCTTATGCCCTCCAAGAGTTGGGACTTTTCCTTAGTGAAGGGCTTTTCTTTCCAAACAGCCGTTCTCTGCCCAATGTCATCACTACTCATATTGCTGCTTACGGTGCAGTTTGGCTCTGCCATGCTGAGGGTGTGCAGCTTTCGTCTGTTCTGGGGATCAGCATAGTCTCTTCAAAGCTGAATTTACATTGCACTGACTAAATGACAGGAGGTACCAGAAAAGAGTATTCGATTAAAATTCTGTTTTCAGATGGTAGCAGTGCCTAAAGGATGCTGAATGCTTTGCCACTGGGACAGCACGTGGACCTGCTTTGTGGGTCATTTGCGCTGCTGTGAACATTATTTTAGGAGAAACTAATAACACAGACACATTTACTGTGTCTGTATTAACTTCATACTGCCACAGCCATAGGGTTATTCCAGAAGGATTAGAACTCTTAAAATAGTCCTGTGAGACCCTCTGAATAGACTCACAGTCAAAGGAAATGTGCAAAGCAAAAATGAGCTTGTGGAAGCAGAGCAAAATATGATGTTCCCCTAGATAATTTTTTCTTCAACTTTTGCTGACTTGTTTCTTCTGGCTGCACTGACTCATGGCTCCAGGATTTCTGCCTGCCACAGAGCGTGCTTCAAACTGCTCCCATAATTTCTGTTCTTCAGAGTTATTTTTGTCACAAGATTGGCTTTTTCCTATTTGTCCCCTATTTTCAGAAGGAAGGTCCAGGACCAAACTCAAATATCTGACTATTTCTGGCTTTAAAGGCAGATTGAATGCAGAGGTTGGCACTGCATTTCTGTGATGAATGAGGAAATGATGGAATGAATGCTGAACTGAGCGACTGAAGAAAACTTCAGTGTTGCCAGCTGTGGTAGGGAGTGTGTTGACAAAAGTACAAAATGTGTTAATCACTCATGTTATTTCTGTTTTATTTTGTTTAGGGACAAGATGGGGCACCGGGACCAATAGGACCAGCAGGAAACCCAGGAGACACAGTAAGCTCTAAGCTTTGTGTTTCACCACCACCTTCACCTACATTTAGCTCTGTGAAGTAAAGCTGACCTGGAACCCATGTAATGTCCTTTGAAAGATCCCCAAATTATTCAGCCTGAATCAACTCTATATCTGCAAGTAGGTGCAGTAGGACCCCCACAAATAACCACAGATTACTCTGTTTCTGCAGTTCTGTTTACTCAAGAAATGAAACTCCAAACTAGCCAGAGCATAATCTAGTCCATGGGACTTCTAAGGAGGTTTTTGTGTCTCTTGTCAGTCTGTCCCTGATATGAACATCTCTTAGCCTCTAGAACAGGACAACTAAGTCCGTTAGGATGCTTCATGACCCAGGCTAACACCTGAACTGTATGTGGGGATTGTCAAAATGAAACCAGCAACCGTTTGAAGGATGTAATGGCACAGACTGCTCAGATCATAGAATCATAGAATAGTTTGGGCTGGAAGGGACCTTTAAAGGCCATCTGGTACAACTCCCCCTGCAATGAGCAGGGATGTCTTCAACTTGATCAGGTTGCTCAGAGCCCTGTTCAACCTGACCTGGAATGTTTCCAGGGATGGGGCATCTACCACCTCCCTGGGCAACTTGTGCCAGTGTTTTACCACCCTCAGCATAAAAAATGTCTTCGCTCTATCTAGTCTAAATCTCCCCTCTTTTAGTTTAAAACCATTACCCCTTGTCTTACTGCAACAAGCCCTACTAAAAGGTTTGTCCCCATCTTTCCTGTAGGCCCCCTTTAAGTAGTGGGAGGCCGCAATAAGGTCTCCCAGGAGCCTTCTCTTCTCCAGGCTGAACAACCCCAACTCTCTCAGCCTGTCCACACAGGAACGGTGCTCCATCCCTCTGATCATTTTTGTGGCCTCCTCTGGACCCGCTCTAACAGGTCCATGTCTTTCCTGTGCTGAAGGCAGATTCCAGGGCCTGAGACCATTCCCTGGCACCACTGAAAATACTAGTACAGATGTAACCTTCGAGAAGTCCATGAAGAATTTTACTACTGCTGTTTCATTTGAAGGGTGTTCAGATGTTTCTTTATGGTAATGCATCAGAAAACCCTGGGAGAGACAGGTAATCTGATTGATGTTAACTTCAGGTTGAAAAGGAAAAAATGAACCTCCCCTGAGTAATGCATGCTGTTGAGCTGGAAAAGTTTAAGACTCTGTAATTCTGTGATTAATTTCTAGACCAAGGTTTCCTTATGAGCAAGGTGCCTTTTGCAGATCCATTTCAACCTGAACTTCATCTCTTTAATATCTTTATCAATGATCTGGACAAGGGGATCGAGTGCAACCTCTGTAAGTTTGCAGATGACACCGAGTTGGGTGGGACTGTCGACCCACTTGAGGGTATGATGGCTCTACAGAAGGATCTGTAAAGGCTGGATTGATGGGCTGAGGCCAACGGCATGAGGTTCAACAAGGCCAAGTGCTGGGTCCTGCACTTGGGTCACAACAGCCCCATGCAGCACTACAGGCTTGGGGAAGAGTGGCTGGAAAGCTGCCCAGCAGAAAAGGACCTGGGGGTGTTGGTGGACAGCCGGCTGAATGTGAGCCAGCAGTGTGCCCAGGGGGCCAAGAAGGCCAACAGCATCCTGGCCTGTATCAACAATAGTGTAGTAAACAGGACTAGGGAAGTGATCGTCCCCCTGTACTCAGCACTGGTGAGGCCCCACCTTGAGTACTGTGTTCAGTTTTGGGCCCCTCACTACAAGAAAGACATGGAGGTGCTGCAGCGTGTCCAGAGAAGGGCAACAAAGCTGGTGAGCTGGTGAGCTTCTCACAGTTTTCCCTTGTCAAACTCTACATTTGATAAATCTTCATCTGATAGAAGCATCTGAGGATGTTGTCTAACCAGCAGTGTTTGTGCTTTCTTTTCAGGGTAAAGATGGCCCTCCGGGTCCACAGGGCCCCCCAGGGTTGCCTGGACTTCCAGTGAGTGCCATTCAGCTCCTTCTCATTCAATACATTAAACTGTTCAAAAACACATGGGTGTGTAAAACAAACATGTGACTTTTTTGAGGTGCTTTGAAAGCTGTGCATGATCTGTAATGGTATTTATCTGTCATGTTGATACTATATCCTTGATTCGGGACAGTGTGAATGCTCTATTTGGTCACTTTAAAGCTAAGTGTTAATTACCAATGTGAATCAGGTTTGTTACTGATCTGCCTCCTCATTGGAAGAAATATTCTTATGCAGAGCACAAAAAATCAACTAATATCTCCAGTGTAAGGGCACAAGAGTTTATAGACTGAAATACTGTCTTTATCTGAACCCACAGTTGAAATAATTCCTTTGCACTGACTCAAGTTCAAGTGCTTCTTGGGCATAGACTCTTCTCTTCTGGAAAATGTATTAGTACAACATTTTGGGGTTTTTTTAATCTGTCCTAGGGATAGGGCCAGAGCTATTTCTAGTGTAAAGAGGCCTAGCTGAATGAAGATAATGGCATTATAATGATTTATAACAGCTGTTTTTATAATCCTGTTTTATGATTGTTGGGCACTTGCTGAAAGGAGGAAACCCCTTGCATGTGCCATATTGGAAAGGGAAACAGATTATGCTGTTACAGTGGTGTGGCAAGGAGGGGATTATGGTTGAGCTATAGAAATAGCGTAGTTTTTGGAGGGTTATGCAAACTTAAGTATGCCGTGATGAAGCAGAGTTGTCACTGTGAAACTCACACTGACAAAACCGCACCAATTTTTCCTATCAACTCCATCCTTATACCCTGTTTTGCATTTCATTTATAGGGCATTGCTGGAAATGACGGCAAAGATGGCAAGCCGGGATCTCTTGGGGAACCGGTAATATAATTTAAAACTGTTTCGCTCAGGCAATCAGAGCCTGCATCCAGTTATTGCTCTTGGAGCTGCCTATCTATGGACTCCTTAGGGGGGGCAGGGAGCCTGTTTGCATGTCTTTTTTTAACACCAGAAGGACTATATTGTCTTGAGCAATTTATAAGAGTCACACACTAGCAATCTTGAAAAGAAACTGTGTTCTTTTACTTTTACAGCTACCATAAATACACTAAAACATAGTGATTCCACTTTTACAGCTACTGTAAATATTGCAGAGGAAAAAGGTTGTCTTGTAACATTAAACCTAGTGATCTATTTTTTAGGTAAAAGATTATGGGGCATAAAAAGTTTAGAGGAGGTGTCTTTAAAGAAGCCTTTTCTGGATTGCTCTGTGACAGTTCTGTTGTCCAGGATTAGAGGTTTTACATTTGATTTTCTCTACATAGTCCATACTTGAGTTTGTTGAGCAAAAAAAAAGCTGAGCCATGAAGCTGTCAGCCAAAAGGGAATCTTAATAAATTGGGCAGTGAATGTTATTCCTTGCACTGTGCTTGTTATGTGAAGAATGTGCTTCCAGTATCTGGCATTGCCAGCCTCTTTCTGTGACTTGTCAAACGGGACTGTGAAGAAAATGGGTTCTGTGAAAAGCCAAGTCCCCAGTCATTAGGACATCTGGTGTGTGGAGCAGCGCTTGTCACAGCAGCTGCAGACAGTTGTGTATTTCAGTCAAAACACCTGGTTTCTACAAGCAGGTGATGGTTTTGTATGTGCTGACTAGGTATTAGTGCAGTTATTGGTATTACCCCTCCAACATTAAAACACTGTAAAGGTGCACCAGTCCAAAGACGTAAGCTGCCTTTGCACCTCAAAGGCTGCATTTAGAAAAGGAGGCTGAGAGGAGACCTTATCCTCTCTACAACTAGCTGAAAGGAGGCTGTAGAGAGGTGGGGGTCAGTCTCTTCTCCCAAGCAACAAGTGATAGGACAAGAGGAAATGGCCTCAAGTTGTGCCAGTGGAGGTTTAGGATGGATATTAGGAAAAATGTCTTCACAGAACAGGTTATCAAGCACTGGAACAGGCTGCCCAGGGAAGTGGTGGAATCGCCATCCCTGGAGGTATTTAAAAGACAGGTAGATGTGATGCGGAGGGACATGGTTTAGTGGTGGACTTGGCATTGTTAGGTTTACGGTTGGGCTCGACAACCTTAAAGGTCGCTTACAACCTAGACAACTCTATGATTCTATTCTATGACACTGCAGGTAGGGACATGTATAGGAATGTCTGTCACTACTGTCCGCCTTGCATGCTCAGACTCCAACCTTGCTTGAGAAACCCTGGGCAATCACAGTTCTCAGAGCTGTTACATCTAAGGGAGAAGAGTGGGAAGAGTTTTCAACAGCAGACAGATGGACCTGAGACTGTCACTAACATGAACATGATTGTTTCCCATAGGGAAAGCCTGGAGAACCAGGGCTCCCAGGCCAGGAGGGTGCCAGAGGCCTACCGGTAGGTGCTGCTCTGAAGGGTTCAATTCAGTCACTCTTCTGTACTGTAGTTGGGAAGCTTTTGTTGGGCAGACAAGGTCCCTTACTGATGCACACATATAACCAAAGAGCTAGCCTGGCTGATAATAGTCATGGCATTGTAACTAATAAATAATCAACAAAAATTGAACACAGGCATTTCCAAATCCTTCACACCTGGAGAAGGTCCCTTACCTAGAGGTTAAAGCACAGAACCTCATGACACCCCTTCTACCAGAAGGCATAGTCACAGCTGTAGTCCTTGTGCTGTTACTTGTCCTCTGAAAGGATGGGGTCAATAAAATTTAAGGTTAAAAAATTAGCTGGTCACACCAGGAATACACACAGTACAGTCTTGGTCTTGCAGCCTAAGGAGGCATGGAAAGCTCCTCCTCCTGTGATGTGGCCCTTCTTAATCTCTCCCTGGGACATGGCAGCTCCATGCTGACTAGTCCTCAGTAATCTCAGGCAAAATTTGGAAGGTTATTAAGTATACATTCAAGCTAGAGTTTTCTGAGTGTTTCATCCATCAGGGCAATGGATAATTATTGATTTAATTCTCTTTTGTAGGGTTTCAAAGGACAAAGAGGAGATACAGGTCCTCCAGGTCCCCGGGTAAGTGACATGTACCACATGCTTGATTATCCTTTGGAGAAAGATTGTGTGAATTGAAGTTGACCTTTCTCAGGCAGTAGGTAAAAATCATGACAGGTCTGTGTTGAACATGATTGTTTTCAACCACAATTCCATGGGTCACACCCATGGCATACAAATCACAGCAGCTGTCTTCGTTCTCTCTGCTGAAGTTCTGCTTCCAGGTAAGGTGAGGCAGCTGGTAGAGCTGACTCCTCTGATGCTCCCTTTGTGGGAAATTTTCAAGGAATCCTCCATACCACATCCCCCTGGTACAAATGCTGACGTACAAGGTGAAGAAACCTACTGTACCCATTGGACAAGTATCAGCTCTCCTCTAAAAATGCCTGAGAAGTACAAAGTCGAGGGACAAAACTTACAGAAATGAGAGCAGAAATGTCTCCAGCCCTTTGACTTATTTGCTTCTGGATCATAAAACCCAAAACTCAGGGCCTGCGTGAAGAGTTGGTCTCCTCTCAGTTCTGAGCAATGCAGTACAAAAAGCTCCTGGGCGTAGAAAGTGGAATACAATACTGAATGTCCTTCTGCCTAATTCTGGATTTTTACAGGGAAATAAAATGCTCTGCTTGCAGGAGCTTGGCTGAAAAATCCAGTGCTGGAGTTCCTCATCTCTTCCTCATTATGGTAGTCTCTGTGTCACGAATAGGTTGGTGGTTTTCAGTGACTGCACTGGCAGCAGCATATATTCTGCTGGAAAGCAGTGCACTGCCTTGTGCACCACTTACAGAAGATGCTTCTGAGTTATTTTCGTAAGCTGCGTGTCACGTACGATGTACGAGGCTCTTGTTGGCTTTAAAAAAACTGAGCTCAGTCCAATCTTACAGAAACCCTATACCACTTAAAGTGGTGTTAGTGGTCTGTCTTTGACCTTGAGCTGATATCTCTCTCATTTTTGCTGAATTGCAGGGGGAGCCAGGTGCGACAGGTCCTGCTGGGCGTGAGGGGCCACCGGGGAAGGATGTAAGTGTACCATTTTGAGCAGAAACTAATCTCCTTCTCCCTGACAAATGAAGACTTTAATTCACAGCGACCCTGACCTAAAACAACTGCAGAAACTGCAATAACGGGTGAATTACTGCAGCAGTGCACAGGGAATGATTTGTGCAAAGATCATTAGGGCAACAAAGAATTTGAGGGCCTTTGTCACTGCTCAGCTGCTGACACTTAAATGTCAGCTATATCTTTGGAAAAGCAGAGAAAGCTGCACTGTTTGAATCCCAGGCTGTGCTGCATAGCCATGGACCTGCTTTCTGCCACCCCTATCCAAGCAGCGCTTCATTCTGCAGGTCCCACTGGACCAGGTTCTGTCACGCTTCCTCTGTACCTTACTGCATGCGTAGCTCCTCAGAAATCTATGAAATACCTATGGAATAAGACGCTGCTGCTGAGAGGAAAGAGAGATGGTACAAAACAGATCCTCTGGCATTATTAGTGTCAAACGCAGTCACATAACAAAGTCCTGGGAGAGAGCAGCTGACGTGGGATCCTGCAGCAGCTGCTGAGCGATGTACCAAGCGGCTGATGTGCCATTGCCATGGGACTTGGGGAAGTGGTTTCTCATTTGCACCCCGTTTTATCACTGGAAAACTGTTGTGCTGTAAATAGTACCCTACAAAGTAAAATGGAAGGTAGACCTAGGGGAACCCCTCAGAGAAGATAGAAGTAGGTCTTAAGCCTCCCTCGAGAGAACAAAGCAGTCAAGTTTTGAGAAACACTGGAGAATCTCTGTCCCTGAGAAATCCAGCTTTAAGATAACCTGATAATAATGATTTCCTCCTGCAATCAGACTGCATTTAGTGATAGAAGTTTAAAATTCATAAGGCTGGTCTGCCTCATACATAACTGAAAGCAGGTAGTGACACTTTTCTTCAAAGCTGTTTCCCTCTAATACGTGAACAGCCTAATTTAGTAGGAACAATTTTAAATGCCTGTTTGCTTGCCGTCATGTCAGACCTTTCCCTCTCACTAGAATACTTTTCTTCATTTCAGGGTGAAACAGGTCCCATAGGACCACAGGGCCCTCGAGGACTCAGAGGGCAGCCGGTGAGTTTTCTCTCCTGACAAGCCATTTCTGGAAGTACATTGTGTATAGTGGGAATGTCCTGCAATCCAGAACTCTGGTTTGGAAGAAGCGTCTTAAGCAAGACTCAAGTGATGTTCGATTAAAACACTTTGCATAGTTTGAGAAAGACAAATCAGAATGATATTGCTAGAAACTGATGAAGACTTATAGTAGTGCAATGGGGTGATGGTTGCTGACTCAGTGGGAAGAACAGTTTAACGAATACTGCCAGGACTGCAATGTCAGAAGGTCTCATATTCCGGTCCTGCCTCTGGCATCTCACTCACATGGCCTCAGTTTTCAAAGGCAGACACTATTTGTGGGTGGCCAGTTTGAGATATGTGGGGTCCAGTCGTGATAGTATTCATTCTTGTCATGGTCTCTGTAATTTCTTTTGGGGAAAAAAAAAAAAAAAAAGCAAACATAATTTTAAAAGAAGTTTTGTTTAATTGAACACCTGTAGAGTTTTATTACAACTTCAGTGGAGAAATGGCAATTTAGTTGACATTTCAGAAAGTGTCATTTGGGATGGCTGAGAAATTACTTTTATTAACTTCATGTCTTTTTCAACTCTCTGTTGAAAATCATCCCTTTCCAAATTTGAATGCAGGTCTCTGTTGCTGAACCTGGGCACATCTTTAATATGTTGCAACAAGTGATTTCTTTTCCTTCTCGGAAGACCTGCTAATGAAACAGATTCTACAACATGTTCCATAATCAGGGCAAAATGCTGATTCAGCCAGCAATGCCAGGAGCTGGAGCGGCAGGTCCCTTGGAGCTGGGAGGGTAGAGGTTAAAATTAGATGGCAGGAACATATGGAGAGCTCCTGTGTCTACGTTGTAATTTATCTCATTATTCCTGTACTGCTGGCATCACTCACTAACGTGTCATGCCCCTGCATAATGCTAGCAATGAATAAAAAGATTTGAGGAGACAGAAATTATCATAACTCCAGACCACGTTCTTCTTTGGAGAAGAGATACTTGGGGGTTTGTATGTTGGAGGGCAAAATATCAGCTTCTCTTGTTCTTCGTCTGCTTTGTTTCTTCTCTACTAAGGAGTGTGAGGCATGATTTTGCATATTGACATTAAAAGGGATGGTCTTTATGGTCAACTCCAATGCAAGGAAAAACACCTCTGCATGGGGAGTTGGGAGGAGAGAGGCGCAGGGTGTAGAATTTAAACTCTCCAAACTTTAGTGAATATAGATGGTCAGCTCAGCTACTTTGATAAGGAATGGTGACAAATAGGTCCTTCAAAGGGTGATTTGGCTCATTCTGAGTTCTTTGGTGTCAAGCAAGTATCAAATGCCTCAGGGCTTTAAAACAAGCGTTTCTCTCCAAAAAGGGGGAAGCCTGAGTTGATTAAAAACTTGATGCCTGGCCTCTGGGCTCTGATTCAGGTGATAGCCCTGAGAAGAGGATGGTAGGCAGTAATTTGCAGGACCTACCTCAGTAGCTGGAGGGAGGAAGTTTTCTAAATCAGGAAGGTGTGGGGGGATCTGGAGATATCTGTCGGCTAGTGCAGAGCACTTTAACATTGTTCAGTGGGTTGCCAAGAGGTGCTTCAAACATGTATTAAAGTGGTTTACCTGAACACTAGTAACTTGGAGATGTCATAGTAGGTGGCTCCATCCATACAGGAGGATGCTGCACATGATAGGGATAAGGGCGAAGAAATGGAGGAGGAGAAGGAGTGCTGGTTAGGACCTCTTCAGACTAGGGGATTTGGGTCCGCATCCCTCAATTTTTGTCCTGAGATGGGGTCAGCCATGCAACCAGAGATGCGGAAATTGTGGGGTCAATTGAAAATAAAAGATCCTTACTCTGTAGTCTGCCAAGAGAGGAGGTTGGACAATGCTAAAGAAATCCCTGCTGGTGTAGCAGTAAGTGGATGTTTTTAGTTTTGGTATATGTTACTTTTTCTTTTTGACATAGGGCAAGAATGGATCGCCTGGATCTGCAGGAGAACCTGGCCCAGCAGGTAACCCAGTAAGTACCACAAAGGGAAGCTCATGCAACAAGCAGTTATGTCAAGGAGAGGTGACTGATGAAGTATAGATGGAATGGGTTATATGTAGCTGCTTACCACCCCTGAAGTTGCCATGTCTGAAGATCAGTGATCTGAAAATCACTGGCTGGCCACGGCATCTGAGGAGGTTTGGCTGCGTTCCGGGAATTGAGCTGCCAGCTGGGCCATCATTTTTCCCAGCAAAACTTAAGTGTTCACAGAAAAAGGAAATGATTGATTACCCGGTATGGAAAAAAGATTGGCATGCCTCATCTTCACCAGTAGATTTAATTTTGCCAAGCAGAGACTGTGCAGCCAGAAGAGAGCTGTGACAAGGAAGGGGAGAGGGCCTCGGGGAGTTGGCAGGCTGCCATGGAGGAGTAGCAGCAGCAGAAAAATACTCCCCAGGCACTTGGGGAAAGAGCAGACAGTGGGCAGTAAACCAAGATCACGAAGCAGAATGAAACCCCCCTGAGGCCATCCTGTGTAGAGGAACAGCATGGTAATGAAACGCTGTAAGGAGGACAGTGGGGAGGACTTTGTTTCTCTGTTCTGCTGCTGAAAATTGTTCAGGATTCAGCAAATCCATGCAAATGTGTCCAGTAGAGTCTATTGAAATGCAGGGCTTTTCCCTGTTTGTCTACCTAGACATTACAGCTTGCTGGGCTGGTAGATTCAGATAGAAAAAAAGGCATAGCAGGAGGAGTCTGAAAAATTGCAGCAGCACTTCACTCTTCTTTGTGGCCCTTGTAATGCCATAAAGCAACCTCAGCCTCACCACAGACTCATGGCCTGAGCACGTTGTGCTTTGCTGCAGGGATGTCTCCTCCTAAGTGGTCACAGAGGAGCAAGCAACACCTTTCTGCGTGGGGAGGTGATAACTCACAGATTACAGGAGTGGTGCAGTCTTGCAGCCTTTCTGCAGCCAAGAATTCGTGCCACTGCTTTTTCCTCCTTGACACAACTTCTTCTTACCTTCCTGGGACCACTGCTTCTTACCCTGTGGATCCCCGCTGTTGCCTTTTCAACCTTCATTTCTTTATCTCATCACCCCTGTCCCCAACTCCTGTTACTGCTTTTTGGCTTTCTGAGTCTTCACCAGGCCACTGTGTCTTTGGGATGCCCTGCGAGTGCCAAATGGGGGTTATTTTTTAATCATCATCGTGCTATCCCATTACCTAGACAGTCAGCTAGCGACCCAGGAACTCACCAGGTAGCTTCCTGCACAAACACAGAACTACAGCAGTGTCGGCTCCAACGGATTTACAGTACAAAAATAACATAAGAGATAGATTGAAAAAGGATAAAGTCAGATGGATGAGCAAGAGGAAACAATGAGACAGTGTTGGTCAGCAGAACAGGCAGTCATCTCATCAGTATCCTTCTCTGTCATTAAAATGAATTCTCTCCATTCCATAGCGGTTATTATGGCAAGTATTTCCATGCGCTGTACGCAAATCCATTTATTCCCAGCTTGTCTGGAAATGCACTCATTTCCTTCACAATGTGGTGTGACGAGTCAATACATTATTTTTCTATTTTGAAAAAAAGGAGAAGCAAGAAAGGTTATCGTGGCAATAAGGGTTTCTTTTCCACCTTCACCATTGCCGACTTGTAATCACAAGGTAAAACCTGCCAGGAGCCTTCTCCTTGTGCATCTGCTGTGTGCCAGTGCCCATCTGATTTCATGGTGCTTGTGCTTAAACCTGCACACAGCAACACAGTCCAGCCCCAGAAATCTCTGGGGCGGATGGCAAACCCGAAAGCCATGTGCTTTGTGCCTGTCAGGTTCGTTGGTGCTCACTTTACACAAGATAACTTAAAATAAAGACAAGTTTTACTCCAAGAAGAAAAAGGGATATGTTCAGAATTAGAAGGTAGGGGAAAAAATTATGAAAGAAAAGTTTAAAAGAAGAGTAAAAAATATATCAGAAGTGTACATGAAATGGCTCTGTATAATGAACTGCCATTTAAGCTGCCCTGGTCTGTAAGAAAAAGGGATAGGTTGGCAGAATATCACAAGAGGTAAGTAAAAGGCAGATGTTTTTTAAATTGAACCTGGAAATAAAGGCAAAAGAACAACTCAGTAGCTGTCTGTTGATTGTATTCTCAGGTTTGAGCAGTATGACCATCTGCACTGTTTCCCTGTCGTTGCACATCACAGCGTTTCCACTCTGCACCATCCCCCTATAAACCACGCAGCGCCAGAATAGCCACTGAACATACCTCCTGTCACTTCCATAATTGTCACTTCCTTTTCATCTTCTCATGGGGACCCCACAGAACTTATTAATAATGCAAGCATGGTGTTTGCAATCTGCTTTTCTAAGTGACTTTGTTCTTCCTTTCCTTGTCAGTTTTGGGAGTCCTGCTGCGACAGTGAAATTTCCCAGTTCCAATGTATCTGTAAATGCATGCTCTGGAAAAGAGATGTTGAAGAAAGGGCTGCTAGTGTCTGTTTCATTTCTGTCCTAAGGGTCCTAAAGGAAATAAAGGCGAAAACGGCAGCCCAGGACTCCCTGGCTTCATAGGACCCCGAGGACCACCTGTAAGTATGTCTGGGGATGGATTAGACCCGCTAATTGCCTGCTTTTAAATGTTGGACTGATGAAGGTGGAACATAGTGCTCTTTAATAGGGTAAAAAACATAGGCAGGAGATCTGACAGATCAAGAAACCAAACTATTTCTAAAGGAAACTGGGCTGCAAAAATAGCATTTTTCTTATGGATGAACATCCTTAATCTCATTTACTGAGCTGGTACCTGTTGGTCAGCCCTGATAATGTGTGCATTAATCGGGCCGGCTCAATAGTCTTCTTAATATGGTTATGGGGTATTTTAGTTACTCAGACTATATCTCTGCATGAACCCCGGAAGGGCTAACTAGAGAAATTTTAAGTGCTGATAATAATACAGGTATTTCCGATATTTGCTGTTACAAAGAAAATTCCTTTGTTACCAGTGACAGAGGTATATTGCAATTAAAGCATTCATATATCTCTCAAAGGGATCTAAAATAATACCTATACACGGGAAAATATCACAGCCTTGAAATCCAGTATCTTTAGCCCTTCCAAGGCAAGTAAAATATGTTACATTCCACTGGAAGGATGGAAAAGGTAAATGTTAGGAAAATATTTTTGTTTCTAGCTCTATTGTGACTTAAATTGAGATTTAAAAGGTTTCGTGTGAATCTAGCAGGGCTGAATTGTCCACAGGTTCATTCTTTTTTTCTTCTTTTTTTTTTTTTTTTAAATGATTGGAAAGGGAGTTTTTTAATGAAAAGAGGAGAAAGAAATATTTCTCTGGAAAATTAATGTAAAGCAGCAAACGTGGAGGCCACTTAAAACTGAAGTGGCCCTAAAGAATACTTGAGTGAGTCTGATGCTGCCTAATTTAGAGCTGATGTGATCACACATCTGTGATTAGTTACATCGCTTATGCATGTGTGGATGTACTCTAGCAGTGTCAAAGTTGTTATAGGTGTTTCCAGGTTATGGGAATGCATGCAGACATTATAGATATAATCATGTGTGTGGATTGTAAATACACTATAAAGATGAATCTTTCCATACATGATACGAGAAAGTGGGCAGAATTTTAACAATATTTAGTTTAATATTTGCTTTGCTTTATCAGTGCACTTCAGGACTGTAGTGACTGTTTTTTCACTGTTATATTAAATGCAAAGATTGTATTGCCTAATTATCATACTATAAATGCAGAGTATCGAAAAAAAAATCCTAATAGGCTGCTTGTTTAAATTGAGGTTATCTGATATAGTTCTGAAATACAGGCAAGCTTTTAGGCTCAAACTTGCTTTATCACTGGTTCTGTATCCATTATCTCAGCTGGTGTAATACAAGATGGTACCTCTACTTACAAAATTTTACATTCCTTACACTATCGCCTGTTACGGTGATAAAAGTGGCACAGATTAAGCTAAGATAGCCTGAGTAAAGTCTACAAAGCTTTGTGAAACGTTTGTAAGAAAAAGGAATAAAATATACCCAAAGCAGGAACACACTTTCAATGAAACATCTGTTCTGATCTCAGCTGGCTCGGTAGAAATTACTTCCATTTATTTACAAACATTTACATGGGATTCAGCTTTACTAAAAAATACTTTCTAAATAGTAGGATGTGTCTTTCCAGGAATGACCTATAGCAGTAGGATAAGAATAAATCATCCAAACTTGCTGCTGTGTAGCAGAAAACTTGTGCTCTAAACAGAAAACAAGACTCGTGGTTATCATCTAGGGTCTTTCTTCCAACTCCTTGCAGTGTTGTTCTAAATTCACTCTTTGTATCTCTCAGGGAGAACCAGGAGAGAAAGGTCCTCCCGGAAAAGAGGTAAGTTAAATTCCCAGTTGTTTCAAAGTAGGGCTGGTGTCTTGGGAAAAAAACATCAAGGATGCTACCTGGGTTGCAACAAATCAATTTTTTTCTTGAATTGTTGATATTTGTGGGCAAACAGGGAGCTCTCAGGAATCTGCAGGACTGACAAGGAAATAAAATTTCCCTAGTTCACAAGAATCATGCTTGCAAAGGTGTGCGCTTGATGATTTACTGTTATTATGGGTAGCTCTTTCATGCTCACCTGTATTTTTTTGCAGGGTGCACCAGGGAAACCAGGTGAAATTGGCTCCAAAGGAGAGAGGGTAGGTTGGAGAATACTGTTGGTTATTTCGTTACCTTGAAATAAAGAGAGCTATTTTGAGTTAGGGGCTGAGGAAAGGGTCATTCAAGAGTGAAGAGTGGCCTGTAGAGATCTGCTGTACTCCCCACCCTCCCAGCCCTCTCTTTAATCATTCTCCGTCAGTAATAATTTGTGGATCATTTGTAATGCACCAGATGTTGTATTCAGTAACTTTGCCAGCTCAGCTGTTTGCATTTCGCTGTGCGCAGAAATCAGAAGTTTGCCTCTTGTTTTGTGGTGGTAATGTCGTTTTTTTTGCTTAGGGAGAGCCTGGCATCAAAGGCGAAAAAGGTCCTCAAGGAGAAAAGGGCCCTCCAGGTGATCCTGGGATACCTGGTCATAAAGGCCATCCAGGACTGATGGGTCCCCATGGACCCCCAGGAGACACTGGGCAAGTTGGACCTCCCGGTCCTCCAGGACAGCCAGGATTTCCAGGACCACGGGTAAGATTGCCAGACAAGGGCTTTGTACAGTAATTTTACTGCCACAGTGTGTGATCAGAAAAGTACCTAAGACAACAGTAAGGCTGAGAGAAACCAGAGGAAGTGTGTGTTATAATGGGGAGGCAGCATTTTTGTCTCCTGGCCCTTGATACAGAAAAAGGAGAGCTAAAGCATCTCTCAGGGAAGTGTTGTGGGGGTGTTGGATTGAACTTCAGGAGAGCTGAGCAATTCAGACCTATGTCAGTCCCTGACACCTTATAACCCTAAAAACCTAAATCACGTCATGTGACTATGGCCATGGGTCTGGAGTCTGAAAAAGCTTCTTTCTATTAGGGTATTAATAGCATTTCATGTGGAGGTCTTACGCCTTCCGCTGCTGCTGGTTGTTATGAGAGACAAAATGCTGAGCCGTGGAAAGGTCACTGCTCTATTCCTGGAAATCCTGGAGTCAGCTCATCAGAATTCATGAAATCCTATTTTTGTTTAATATTCTTTTTTCTTTTTTTTTTTACTAACGGGAAACAATCTTGCTACTGAGAGTGCCTGAGGGTAATGTATGTAGAAGAATGAGAAAAACTACCAACACTAGTGAAGCTGCTATGCCCATCCTGAGGATGAATTGGAAAGTATCTCAGAGGGGAATAAACAGTGAAATAATCTCTGATGTAAAAGCTGGGTAAATTTTAGACAAAGCATTTCTTTGTGTGTCTCAACAACATACAGATTTGATGAAATCCAGTAATGATTATGGAGACTTAATGCAACTAATATGGTTAAAATTTGAAAAGATAATTTGTAAGCCTTCAAAGTACGTTCCACAATCATGTTTACTTACTGCGATATTCACTAAGAACCATCACAAATGTTTAGTACTTAATGACAAAATTGTTTCTTTTGTCACCAACAAACACATCTTTTTCTCATGCAAAATTTGGTTGGGAAGAAGGCGGCAAATAGACCAACTCTGTACTTACCAGCAATGTTGTTAGTTAAAATTGAAATGTCTGTTAGCTATTTAATAAAATCTGCATTTCTTAATGAAGAGTAACTTCTGATTCAAAAGACCTCACAAGGTTTTTATAAACATAGAGGATACAGACTGCATCCTTGTATGTAAACAGGATAGGTGTGAGGGAAAAGCAACACTTGAGTCCTTTCACACTCTCCTTTCAGGTGGTCCCTGCAGTCCTGTGTATGCTCTGGGTGATGAAATGCAACCCACTAAACCCTTTGTGGGGCGTTTAATTTGCACATCCTCTGGCTGTGATTATGATGGCTTGTTATTGCTGCAATTATTACTTTCTAGGGGGAACCCCCATCTCTAGACACTTTGAGAAGGCTCATCCAAGAGGAGTTAGCCAAGCAGCTAGATGGTAAGTAATCAGCTCTGGGAAGCCAGAAGATAATATCTGAGAGTATGAAAGATACTTTCCAAAGCTGTGGTGGTACCTGAACCTCTCCTGCTTATGGAAGACAATGTTGCATCAACCCTAGCTGGAAGGAGTAATGTCTAAAATGAAATGCGCGTAGCAAGATTTACCATTACGCAAGCTTGATGTTCTCAGCAATAGCACAGGGACTTTCTCCCTTCTTCAACCCAAGGCCATTGCCTGTGCTAAGCACCTCATGGCTTTTTGCTACTCAAACAGCTTTGCCGCAGACTTGGTCCTGCAGATGCCTGGGCTGACTTGGTAGGACAAGAGAAGACACAAATTCAAACAGATTAATTTGGGGCCCTGAGAGAGAAAGTAAACAGGGTAGGAGCCCACAGAGGACTATGGGTTCTGGTAAACTTGCTTTTGAGGTCTCAGCTGCAGGAGAATGGCTGTGACAGTATGAGGAGAGGGTGTGGAATGGACGTGGGCTGCTGCTTCTCTCAAAGTATGTGAATTGCAAACCACTACTGACCTCATCTATAGTGAAATGCAAAGCTGTAGTGCTTCTCGCACAGCTCTTGGAGCAGCTGACACATAGCTGCAGGCATTTTCCTCCACGCTTAAGATCATGGTTCAATGGAGTGATTTATTTGAAGGATTTTATTTACACACTCAGACTTCAAATTCCACACCAATCTAAAAGCATTCAAGATTTTGGATCAATGAAGAGAAGATATAACCCCCTTCTCCCTCTGTTTGGTAGGATGCTTTTGTAATGCTGAGTATGTCTTAAGAGCTCACTAGACTGTTCAGGGTCTTAATATGGAAGTGGCAAGCAAATATGCCTGCTAGAGATTAACTTTAACTCCACATGTGTAACAGCCCAGAACAAGAAAAGTAAGCTTTCTCCGTACAGAGTAGCCATGTAGCATCTCGCTCTGTGTAGCAGAAGCAGTGGAGATAGGCTCTTCTTTTCAGAGCAGCAAAGATTCCAGTTTGACAGAAATCCACCAGCTGCACAGCTAAAGAAAAGCACATTTAAGATCCTTGGTGGACATGGAGCAGAGGAGGAAAGAAGTGTATAGGATTAAGTATGAAATTTAGGAGAAGTTTAAAGCTACTGAAAAATTAGGTTTAAATAGTTTAGAGAGAGTCAGGGAGGCACCATCGTGGCTTATGGGGAAAGATTGTGTGGGGACAACAAATGGGTGGCATGAAAAACTGATATATGACAATACTTGGACTTTACTGGGCTACTGATTCTGGCCCTCTATGTCTTGGAGCACTGACCTTCTAGTCTAACAAACTCATTTACCTCTCTTCACAGCCAAGTTAACTTATCTCCTGGCTCAGATACAGCCTGCACATGTAAAAGCATCCCATGGCAGACCAGGACCTCCTGGTCCCCCTGGCAAGGAAGGACTACCAGGAAGAACTGGCCCTCCGGGAGAACCTGGACAGCCTGGACAGACTGGGTCTGAAGGGCCACCTGGACCGATTGGTCCCAAAGGTGACTGAAATTTGATGTGTTTGGGAGTCCGATAAAGGGATGTGTCCACCATGCTTTCACGTCCACCTCTCTTGTCGGTAGCATCTAAATGGTCCTCAAAATGCATGTGTTAGAAGCAGTCTGTTGAACCAGAAGTGGTGAACGTGACCAGCAATTGCTGGTGCATTACACCTCCGTCCAGAATTGGAGTTTGATGAGTCTTCATTCCCAATTGACATCCCATCCTAGAGGATTGGCCACAATTAGGAACTATTTTTAGCAAATATATTGGCTTCAGTGTGGATGGAAGACCTATGGTAGCATTCTTTAGTTCTGTAGATCATGCTCATAAGTTGATTATTTTTCTTTCCCTCTTTACAGGAGAAAGAGGAGCAAAGGGTGAGAAAGGAGACACTGGCATTGGCCAACGAGGAGAAATAGGTCCTCCAGGAATTCCAGGTGTGTTTCTCAGAATACCCCACAAAATACATCACTCAAAACTGCTACAAGGACACAGGTCTCTGCCATATTAGACAGATGATCAGGATGACGTAAATATGGTGTACTCAATTTCTGTAGAAAGTGAACCAAAGGGAAGGAATATATCACTAGCATCATATCTGGCCAACTTTTTTTCCTTAGCCTAATTGACAGGCATAATGATCCATCTCAGTAACAGGTAGGTTAACTGACCTTTGGGACAAATCCAAAGTGAAGCTTTAATTACTAGATACACTATGAAGTGTCTTATCTGCCCTTGCCAGAATCTTGTTGTGACCAAGCTGAATCCAGAGTTCCAGGCAGCTTCAGATGTTATAAAAGGTCATATAAAACACCTGTGCCTCAGGCGTACAGCTTGTGCTTTATCTTTGCTGGCAAAGAAGCAGCAAATATATTTTGTTTCTAATTTGAAATTAGGAGCCATTGATCAGTTTTGCCTTCACCCTGCCTTGCTGGAGAAGGAAGTTATGGGAAACCATAACACCATGGTCTGCATTTGGCATACTGACCCTGCATTGCCCTAAAATAATAATGGTTGTGCTTTGTACAAATGAGTTCTCTCCCAAAGTTGGCTCTTGCCTCAAGCTTTCCCATCCTCACCACCTCTCTATGAGGTCTATATGTCATTAGTTGGCTTGTGCAGCTGCACAGCTTCACCAACCTGGCAACAGAGGAAGAACAACAGTAGCACAGTTGTGCAGCCCAAGGATGTCACAGGGGGTGGAAATATTACAGTCAGATGAGATACACTTGCCACATCCTTGTAGATACAAGCCAGCCAGACCCCAGCCTGTGGAAGCTGATGTTTGCATTCAGGTTGGCAGCAAAGATACCTCCTGTGACATTGCACTGCTGAGTACTGTGCCCTGGGAGTGCCACTCAGCAATGACGTTTTGTTTTTATTTTAGGCCTCCCAGGGGAGCCTGGCTATGCCAAAGATGGGATGCCAGGACCACCCGGCCCTCAAGGTGAAGCTGGGGTACCTGGTCTCACAGGCCCGCAGGGACCTCCAGGGGCCAACGGGCAGTGTGACCCCACTCAGTGCGCTTACTATGCAAGCCTGGCTGCCAGACCCACCAACGTCAAAGGGCCCTAGAGTGCAAGGAGTATCCCCAGACTTGTTTTTAAAACTTGAATTCATCACGCCTGCCAAGAGCTCTCAGATGTCTTCAACTGTGTTTCTTTCATGGGAGGCCTTCTAAAGCCAACAAATGCTGCCGGTCGGTCAGATTATTTTTATGAATTATAATAATTATTATTATTATTATCTTTGATGTGATATGTGAATTTGTTTTTGTTTTCTCTAACATCAGGGCATATTACAACATTAAAAATCAGTGGTTTTTTTCTCTTTTGAAGAGCATACAGTATCGATGCATTGTGTAGCTGTTTATGCAAAACCATTCTGATGCCAAAATTTTTGTCTGTTATCTGGTTAATTCTTTCCAAAGCTTTACCCCTCACCCTTGAAATGGAAATCAAATCCTGCGCTGTGCAGCCCGGGGCATTAACTGTGAGACACAGGCTGATTGCAGGATCTTTGGTGCTATCCACCATCCACATGGAGGGGAGGAAGGCAAAGCCATGCCAAAGCTGGGGAAGAGGTCTCCGGTACATTCAGCTCACAATGGACAGGCAGTTATGAACAGCCAATGTGTGTTTTTCAGAAATTCCCTGTTAAATTTAATGTTCTTCTGCCCATAAGTGAATCTGTATCCTATAGGAGCTACTTTATATGGGACCATGTTGGATCTCACAGTAAGGCCCGAAGAGACCGCAGAGATGATCTAAACCTCCTCACTGCTCCCTGTTCAAGAACTTCAGTAGTTGGAGGGTTTGGTCCTACCAGGTGAAGCTGAGCTTCCTTCTGTCAGGGAGATGCCTCTGCAAAAACCCGCAATGTTGTCCTCTGTCACCTCAGGGATGCCAAATCCCCTTTTCATTGTCAGCACAAACACAGCTCCCTACTGCTGCTTCACCCCAAAATCCACCAAAGCAGCATAGAAAGCCACCTGGCATTAAGAATCTCAGGAAGCCAAGTGTGACCAACCTTGACCACTTTGGATCATCCACTATGATTATAACTTGGCAGCATCGCATTTTAGAGGGTAGGTGAGAAGTCGCAGGCTGGTCTAGGAGAAGGTTGATCTCTCATGAAAGGGTAAGAACAAAGAGGTCTTCAGAAACCCAGAGGAAATTTTGATTGAGGGTGAAAGCAAACAGTCAGACACTGACCCTTTTCCCCTACCAGCTAATTGCCAAAATCAACTCGAGAATGCAAAGAGAAAGTAAAGAGGGGATGGAGTCTGAAAAGACCTTCACAACAGGTCATTTGTGAGTTTAACCCTCTGACCAAGGCAATCCCACCCACAAAGGTGCGGATCTGAGAGGTGATCAGGCCTCAAACATATGTGCCAGCCAGCAGAGCAGCTGCAGTTTCAAAACTCCTCTGCACAAAGCTGTTTGTATTGAGAGATCGGAGTAATGAACCTAACACAGGCACTAAGTGCTGAATGTGTTTGGCAATCTCATCAGGTCTTTTGGAGATGGAAAAGAGGCACCCTGCCCTGCTGGCACGTTCACCATATGGCATGGTGCTTCCAAGCTGGCTAAGCTGAACATACACCACAGCTGTCTATAACCACCCCAGAATCAGCCCCCACAGCTAAAGCCCAGAGATCTCCAAGGCTGGCAAATGGTTTCTTTTTCTCACCCAGTAGCAGATAAAATTTGCCTCTGCTTTACTGAAAAATGAAATTAAATAACATGTTCACATGCCAGAGTTAAACAAAGTCTTTACTGTGTAGCTCTCAGTGGTGCTTTTTTTGCTATTTCCTATGCAAATAAACTCTTTGATTTGATTTTACTGTGTTTCTTGCTATGGAAAGACTAATCAAAGTGAAAATATCATGAAGTGAAAAGCTTACGCTTTTCAGTAACTCTCAGTGGTATATCTGTTACTGTTCTGCATCTTAGGTCAGCTTGCTGTATTTCAGTATTCAGTAAGCATATTGATCACTTTGTATTTAACAGCACCATTTTTCCTAATCCAGGATGAGATTTCATCCCTCCAGTGGTGAGGCAGAACAGGTTTTCTACACAAGAGATACCTCCCAACATGGCACGAGCCATTGTTTTGAAGAGATGTGATGGCAATGGTTTTACGACAGTCAGTCATGTTAACTGGGCCATGTTAATGTGACATTTAATTCCTGTCACGACGGTGACTCCTCAACCTCTGTAGATTATCTCTCATCATGTGTGTCTACACGTGCCATGCATGGCATAGACTTCAACACACTCCAGTGCACCATGCAAAGGGTAGATACATAACGAAGTTCTGTTAAACAAATTTCAGGGTCTTTCACCCCAGTGAGATGGTGCAGTGGTATCTAGTTGAGGGAGATCTAGGGGGATTTTTGGATAACCCTTTTCATTTGAATGTATGTTGGAGCCGTCGCCAAGAGTCTGTGTTAGGAACATGAGGGACACACCTGTATCTTTAACAGCCATTAAAAGTTCTGCAGGGGTTAGGCACAGACTACGGCTCTGCAACTTCTTCACCCAGAAGAGGGGGCACAGCCTGATGTCCCTTTTCTCCAGCACGTGGTTGTCTGTTCAGTCTGGTCCTGGAGATGCCCCAGACTATCTCTGTGCCCTAAATTCAGTGGGTGTTATTTCCCTGCTTTTTCTTAAATCTCCTTTTGTCTCCAGCCTGTAAAATGGCATTTACCAAGCATGATCTGTCCCTAGCAAGAGGAGTATGAGACACGCTGCAGACCCAGATCAAGGCCTGTGTTTGTAGCCACCTGGTTTCTATGGCTATAGTCGTCCAAGGGAGATTTCTATAGCTGCCACCTCCTGCAGAAGCAAGCCCTGTGTGAGTCCACCTGCAATAAAAGGTAAGAAAGGAGCACATATTTGCAGGATTTCTGCCCTGAAGCTCAAATACCAAAAGCCGCAACAGTTTTTGCCTCAGTCTGTTTGCGGGTATTTGCAGTCTTTGGAAAAGTGGCCTGAGATTACTTTCCAAATTAGGTCTGCCATCTGGGCAGACAGTAAACCTACAAGTACAGCCCTGGGCATGGTCAGAAGCTGCCCTCCAGAAAATGCAGATGCCTCTGTGCCTGAGCAGGTGTCTCTGTGTGCTGGAAGGTGACAAGCAGACGTGT
The DNA here is from genome assembly GCA_017639485.1 of Pluvialis apricaria. Classification (NCBI taxonomy): domain Eukaryota; kingdom Metazoa; phylum Chordata; class Aves; order Charadriiformes; family Charadriidae; genus Pluvialis; species Pluvialis apricaria. The sequence goes on along the minus strand of CM030008.1, from coordinate 164,575,394 downwards.
ATTGCCTGTCCAGCATCTTGCAAGGTGACCATGCAGGCAGGAGGTGGCAGATAGGACAGGGACATGCTCATGGCCTCTCCCCTGACTGCTCTTGAATAAAGGGGGACTGTGGCTTTTGCATCTCAATGTTTCTGTCTCTGCAAAAAAGCAGCTGGTACATCACCATAAAGTCTGTTCACTGAGTCTGAGGTTTAAACCCAGGAACGTACTGATATTTTTGTAGGTTTTTTTTTTTTTTGGCTGGTCCTGTGGTGAGAGGATATACCATTAAAATTGCATTAGAGAGCCAGGTAATGTGTTATTTACATATTAAAAAGGTGCTAACAAGACGTGGGTTTTATGGCATCACTGTGGGTTGTTCCTTTTTCTTTTTTTCTTTTTTAATCAAGTGTGTAAATTATTGCAATTATAGCAAACAGACCGTTATTTCATTTTTTTTTTTGCCTGACAAATAAATACATTAAAAAACAAAACAAAACAACAAGATCATTTAAGGAAAAGATTTTTGTGTGTTAAATTATTTAACATTTCATACTTGTTTTCTAAACTATTTTGAATTAGCTGCTTCTTGGATGCTGTAACAAGGAATCAATTATTTTTCTTCTTTGCCACTTGTGAGTGGCTCTCCTCAGTACAGCCTTATGATGCTGTTTTCCTGAGCTGTCCTTTTCCCACCTCTTGTTTTTAACATTGGATAATTAAACTGTGTAAGGCTGAAGTCTGTTCTACATGTTTATTTGGAGATGTGTAATCAAAGCAAGACTATTCTGTTCAGGACTAAACCAAATGCGTGTCATTTTTTTTTTCCAGAGAAGCAATAAAAATGCTGTAGCAGCTAAGCCCAGGCTTTGTGCTCTAACTGGCTGCGAGATGAGCACAGCTTTTACATTCTGGGCATTCCAGGCATTCTGGGCAATTTTTTGAAAAAGAAAATAATTTAGTTTTAATGGGGAAACTGGCCAAGCTCTGCCCTGGTATAGATTGCATTTTGGCAGCTTCTGGAGCAGGACTTGATGCCTCGGCATGGCTGGGTATCACCACCTGGTAATGTCTTGGGTGCCAGAGACACTGACAGGGGACTCGGGGGAGTCTTTCCAGATCTACAGTGGGTAACCCTAGGGGAGAGTATGTATCACGTCAAATAATGTAAGATGCTTATGTCTAGCTACCTGAATCCCACGCTCAGTCTCTCACAGTGAGTTTCAGAGTCAGGCCATGGCACCTGCACTTTGGTGGCTCCAATGTGTCCTGTGAAGCCTGGATAGCGATTCAGCTTATCCTAAAGTAGTCAGATGAAGCACTCTGGGCTGTTTGCCTACATTAACTAGGTCTTCATGGATAGAAGGTCTTCTGGTAGCTGTCTTTATCTTCCACTGTTACTAGCTCATGTTCCCACTGAGTTGGTGTGTCCTGGTTTGAGGTAAAGCAGGACCGATTTTGTTCAGTAACTTTGCTTCTTACCTGGGCCTCTTCTAACTACTGAAATTGGCAGCATATTTTGCAGACACTGTTCGCTCTGAGTAATAAGACCTATGTTTATAGTTGATGCGAAGGCATGGTATGCAAGAGAGGCTCTTACTTATACTTATTGCTATAACACCGAAGGCCAGATGACTTTGTTGTGCCCCGTTGGAGGGTCGGCAGCAGAAAAGTGTAGAGGGGTTCCACCTGTGGGGAGGAGTGGACAGGACAAGTGACCCAAAACACCAGCAGGGTATTCCATCCCATCTGCCTCATGCTCAGTATAAAAGCTGAGGGATCAAAGGGTCAGCTCTCTTCTTTCAATGGCCGACGTCCAAAGAGGACTGTTCATCTGCCTTTGATCCCAATCCTGAATCCAGATCCGGAATCCAGTTCCTGTCCGTCTCTGAGTCCAGTCTGGGACTTCCCTAGGGCCAGCCGGTGTCGTGATTGTCATCCTGGGAGCTTGATACGGTTTTGTATATATTTCATTATTTTCTTTTTATTTCATTATTAATATTTCATTGAAGTAGTATAGTTCCTTATAAACTCATAAGTCTCTTTTTCCCTCCTCTGCCTCTCTCTTTGGAGAGGTGGGGGGAGCATCTGTCAGTCCCATCTGGGTTACCCCATGTCCCCAGTGGCTAATTCGGCCTAAACCATGACATGGTGTGGGGATATATGTGTTGCTAATGATGACATGTTGGGTGCTATGCGACTAACAGCCAGAAAACTCAGAGGGAGAGGGACAAGGTTATGGCATGAACCTGTACAGTTCAAGAGGCAGAGAACAACAGGAAAAATTTCTTAAAATCACTGCACTAACTCAACGGTAACTACACAGAATGAAAAGAATCCACTGCCATGTCTTTCAGCCTCCATGTGCTGGAGTCCAGTGCTGCTGAGGCTGCTGCTCCGTGGCATGGGGAGGAAGAGCAGCACAAGGACAGAGCCAGCCTGGGGGTGAAGGCAGGCTCCTGCCCCAACCCGCAACCCTGCATAGGGGTAAGCATCCATCAGTCTCTGCATCAGCCACCCAATTGCCTCCTACATCCCAATTTGAGCACCTGTCTGAGGTCCTTATGATAATAAGGGTCCATTGGAGCTTGGACTTTCCTTTCAACACCTTTACAAATGGTGACGTTGAATTAAGAAAAGAAAGCCTGCTTAGCTTCATCATTCTGGGTTAAACCTGGAAGTCACAAACATAGATTTTTGTCTTATGAATTATGAAATGGGAACAACTGATTAGAAAAGCATGAAGACATGAGGAACGGGAGACTGGCTTTCAAAGTTGCTTTACAAAGCAGATTTTCATTGTAAAGGCTGACTTCTGAATACCGTGCGTAGCTTGACTCAAGGATATTGATGCTGGCAATATTCGTGTTAGAGTTTGTCTGAATTGAGAATGAGAATATCCTCCTGGGTCTCTAGGGGGATCATGTGTTGAAAATACGGGCTCTGTCTTGTTATTTTACATTTTGGATCATGAACTTTATGTAGAAAGCACAAGGGGACAATTTGACAGAGGGACATTAATCAAACTCTGATGTTCCCGATGAGCCAGAGATCAGCGTCAGGAAGAAGGATGTCCTGCAAGATGGAGGAGAAAAGAACCTGCCGCCTTGATAAAGGAAAACCCAAGGTCAAACTCCAGGTGTGAAAAAATGCAACACGAGAACAGTACCAAACATCACAAAAACCTCTCTCTCTCTGACGACTGCTTTAGCTCTGCATGATGTGCTATCTGAAGGACCGGGGTTTTGATTTGAAGAGATAAGCATGTTTAAGCAGAAGGCAGCACACATGGCAACTCGTTTTATTTCACAGGACAGACGTATTTGACAATGTGTTCTTAGAAACACATTTTTCCCCTTAGTAATGTGGGAGATGGCTTTTGTCCAAGTCTGAAATTACTCTCATTGCAATAACTTCTTCAGCACTTTCTTGATGGGAGTTGAGTTTAACTTTGAGTCTTATTTTTATGGTTAATTGTGAGGTCTGTCACTTCTGGTAAGTGACTTTCCCTTGCAACTGAAAATCTCCTTTTTCCTTGGCTGCTGTATTTGTCTCTGATGTACATATATTTTGAAGTCACTGTACCTGTTCTTACTTAGAACAACTATTAAACTTTCTTGAGTTCTGCTGAATCTTTTTCATGTAAAATGTCCGCCCTTTCTTGATGAAGCTAGCACAGCCTTTAGACCCCATTGGCATTAATGGTGACCCTAAAGAACAGGAGTAACCTCTTTCAGTGTCCCCAGGATCTGCTCAGGCCATTGCATACTCAGCTGTGACAGCCTTCTCAGCAGGGCTGCTCTCAATCCCTTCATCCCCCAGCCTGTATTGATACCAGGGGTTGCCTGGACCCAGGTGCAGGACTCTGTGCTTGGCCTTGTTGAACCTCATAAGGTTCATATGGGCCCACTTCTTGAGCTTGTAAAAGTCTGTATTTCAGGGTGAAATCCAATTAAAAAACAGCAGAGCCTAAGGTGTAAGGTCAGAGGGTTGAACAATGATCCCAAAATCCTCTTGTCAGCATCTTCTGGATAGAGGGCTCCCAGCACTCACTACTAATCTGTGCAGCCACACACGCCCCTGGTGCTGGGACACAGGCTCCCTGCAAACTCAGCACCATCCTGGGCCAAGGAGATCAGAACTGAGCAGGGTGGGAAAGTAAAGCTGATGTGTCCCTCCTTCACAAGACCTGACCTGGGTGACCTGCTTACACCATACCTGTAACACATTGTCTTCTACCTTTAGTAGCCTGTGGGAGGCTGTGGAGACCCCCTCTCCTTGAAAAGCATTTGAAATGGTTGTCCTAAGCATTTTTTAGCTGAAAGCCTTAAGGATTAGAGAATGAAGTAGAAGAGGTGGGCTTTCTCAGCCTGAGGCTTCAAACCCACAATTTTCTCCTTCCAGGAAAATGCCTTGCTCTCTACATTACATGCTGTGCTGAGCGGCTTGGGATAAACCTGGCATTTTTCATGTCTCCTACAAAAGCTATGCCAGCAAGGAATAAAAATTTGCTTTTAAATATATCAGAGCAAGTGCAGCACAAGAAAGAAAGTATCTCTGTGGTGCAGGGGTTCATATTCTCAGCAGGAGGGAGAAGGACTTCCAGATTTCAAAACTGATTCTTTATTGTGTTTTCTGAATGTTAAAGGCACAAACTGACCTGAGGACAAGATCTGTTCACGGTTCCCAGCTCCCAAGCCACCAGCTATGAGCCTGACTTCTTCTTGTCTCATTTACCATGTCCTTTATCTTGTCCCATTTACCATGTGCTTTATCTACCCAGCCTTGCTGCTTCCATTGCAATCCCCTGGGACTGACCAATGTGAATTCTTCAGACAATGGCACTCTAAGTCCTCCCAGTAGGAAAGACCTACATGCAAACAAGCATCTGAACCAATCTGCTGAAAAGCAGAGGCACTGCACTGCTGTTTCACTTCCTGAACACCAACAGATATTTGTCACCAGCTCACTGGCTGCAACCGTGAGAGGCAACATCATAGGCCAGGAGCTGGGTTTTGTGTACACTACAGAGCTTGAAGGAAAACACCTGATCAAGTGAGAATGCCAAATGTTTACTCAGTGGCATGTATCTGAGCAACCCAAACACTCTGCATGTGCGTTGGTAACGTGCCTTGCAAAGAAGAATGCTGACGGAGGGCCTCGATCCACCAAGAACCTCAGAGATTGCCTGTGGAGCGTGCATCAAATCATCAGTGGCTGTTTCAGTTCAACCAGTCACGGTTCTGTGGGACAATGGATGCAGCCACCTCCTTTGGATGTGCCTCTTCAGGCCCTGATCCACTCTGGAGGTATCTCACAGAGCATGATCCAAAGTATGAAGGGAAGAAGAAACTCAAGATCTCAGGCAGAGAGCTGGCATCAGTTCCAGTGCAGGTCTTTGGCTTGGACCAGCTGCAAGTCCTGGAGATGAGCCCAGAAAGAGAGAGCTGCTTGAGGTACCGGATGGAGCTGCTCCCCCGAGAGATCAGCCGCCTGAGGAACCTAACCTGCCTCTATGTGGACTCCAACAACTTGAAGAAAATCCCTGCCGAAATTGGCACTTTGTGTCACTTGGAGAGGCTCACCCTGAGCAACAACAGCCTGAGCTCGCTGCCCCCAGAAATGGGGGCACTTCAAAGGCTGCACAGCCTCCACCTGGCCAACAACAACCTCACCGAGCTGCCTGCACCCCTCTGCAAGCTGAGGAGCCTCACCTTTCTGGATGTGAGTGACAACAAAATAGGCACAATCCCCTCCAGCATTCGGCATCTGGAGAAACTAGAAGCATTGCTATTGCTCTTCAACTCACTGGAGAGGCTGCCCGAGGATGTCTGTCTGTTAAAGAATCTGCACACGCTTTGGCTGGGAAACAACCACCTACGGTCCCTTCCAGCAAGCTTTGGGGAGCTGGTGAACCTGGACTGGGGATACAATTACTGTTCGTGCAATTTTGAAGGGAATCCACTGGAAAGTCCCCCCGCTGAAGTCTGCAGCAGAGGCCCTGAAGAGATCAGAGACTATTTCTTGTCATTTCATAGGGCACAGAGAGATTAGACAATGGGTGTCAGTCCTCCTGAAGTGACTGAGCAATATTCTGTGCAAATTAACTGCACAAGCAAAATGAGTTTCAGTTAGAAAAGACTGGTAAAATCACTCTGTGGAGCTCAAAAGCTTCCTCTCTGCTGTAAGGTGATTTCTCTGGCAGTCTTTTTTTTTTGGCACTAGTACTGATCAGTGGTGTATACCTTTAATTCCGGGACAACGACAATCTTTTTTGTTATTTATAGTTGTGTAGATCTATCTCAGGAAATGCTGCGGCCAAACATTCAGTCTGAGAAAATATAGCAAAAGCTAGTTTGAGAGGATAGAGTCAGGTAAACAACTGGTGGTATGTAATTAACAATAATCCGTACTGTTTGTTTGCACACTGGGTTGGGGCTTGAGTCCGGATTTGAAGTGGGTGCAGGCTGAGATTTCTGGAAGTGTTTAAGGCCATACAGATTTGTGGATTTGGCTTTGCTTCAAGTAGCCCAGAATCTCATTACTTTCTGTGGTATTTTACATCCAACACATAGGTTGAATCAGCTCATGTTTCTGTCTGGCTCTGGTTAAGAACCAACTTGTGTCCAGGTCCCACAGGGTACCACACAAGCAACATCTCCATTGCTTTAGTAGGACATAGTGACCTGCTTCTCCTGAAGAGCAGTTTCAGCACAGGGCTGTCACACTTTCTGGAGGCAGCATGGGCCTGGAGTTGATGTGCCAGTCTCTCCCGAGCAGACCTCAGTGATATTGCTCTACGGAGCTTGGTGGTACACGGGGGTAACCCAGATTTAGAGCATGCAGCACTAGCAAAAAGGTTTCCACTTTTACTGAGTCTGAGAAAGTGTTTTGAGATATTAAAATATAAGTATGCAAACTTCCTGCAAGGGAACATTTCTGAGCATTCCTGTCTATAATCATAAAAGGCTTCATCAGTGTTACATTATGGAAATTTGCTGAGACTCCTTTCTGTTTCATTTTGCTCTCTCTTCCCCTTAGCCTCTCATCAGCATTTTCCTCCCACCTCTCCTTAGCTTTGCTCTTTGTGTTTTCTCTGTGGCTACTCCCTCTGACATTATCTTTGTGTTTCATTATTTTCTCATCAAAAGCCTCTCGTGCCCTTAGAAATGCTTTTCTTCACCCTCTGTCTCCTTTGTTTTCTATTTCTTCTTTGGCCAACGTACAGAAAGCTGCAGCTTTGTGTCTTTCCTGGAAAGAAGAAGGGCTGAGTCAGGCCTGCTGGGAGATGAACATGTTCTTCCAGGGTCCACAGAGAAAGGGAGAGAGAAAGGCTTTGAGACATTGATACATGGACCATTAAGTCTCTTGTTCAGTCATTTTCTTCTCATAGCAAACATCAGCACAAGGAGAATAAGAGGTCTGAATCGAGCTGAAATTTTACTGGGTGATAAAAGCACGGCAGTGTGCCCAGGTGGCCAAGAAGGCCGACGGCATCCTGGCCTGTATCAGGAATAGTGTGGCCAGCAGGACTAGTGAAGTGATCATCCCCCTGTACTCGGCACTGGTGAGGCCCCACCTCTAGTACTGTGTTCAGTTTTGGGCCCCTCACTACAAGAAGGACATTGAGGTGCTGGAGCGTGTCCAGAGAAGGGCAACAAAGCTGGTGAGGGGTCTGGAGCGCAGGTTTAGATTAAACATTAGGAAGAAGTTTTTCACTTTAAGGGTGGTGAGGCACTGGAACAGGTTGCCCAGAGAGGTTGTTGAAGCCCCATCCCTGGAGGTGTTCAAGGCCAGGCTGGACGTGGCCTTGGGCAGCCTGGTCTAGTGAGAGGTATCCCTGCCTATGGCAGGGGGGTTGGAACTCGATGATCTTCAAGGTCCCTTCCAACCTAAACCATTCTATGATTCTATGATTCTATGATTCTATGATTCTATGAACGACTGAGGGAACTGGGGTTGTTTAGCCTGGAGAAGAGAAGGCTGAGGGGAGACCTTATCACCCTCTACAACTACCTGAAAGGAGGTTGTAGAGAGGTGGGGGCTGACCTCTTCTCCCTAGTGACAAGTGATAGGACGAGAGGAAATGGATTCAAGTTATGTCAGGGGAGGTTTAGATTGGATATTAGGAAACATTTTTTCACTAAAAAGGTTATTAAACATTGGAATAGGCTGCCCAAGGAGGTGGTGGATTCGCCATCCCTGGAGGTGTTTAAAAAAAGGGTAGATGTGGTACTTAGGGACATGGTTTAGAGGTGGTTTTGTCAGGGTAGGTTGATGGTTGGACTCAATGATCTTAAAGGTCCCTTCCAACCTTAGCAGTTCTGTGATTCTGTGATTCTGTGACTCCTGATACTCTTAGCATGTACAGATTTTTACACTGCTCTGACACTGAGTCTGCCCCTTACCCCTATGATACTTTCAAACTAGCCGTCACCTTTTGGTGGCACAGTAAGCAGATTCAGTATAGGAGCAGTATATCACACAGTGATAAATCAATGCATGGCAATAATGGGCATGCAATAACATCAAACCAGTTTACTCATTTTTCCTGCAGCTGATTATTTCTAAGATGTGGGACATAGGAAGGAAAGGAATAAAGGGACCTTGCCTTGTTCACTGGGCTCTTTCTGTGGCAGCATGGACAATCACAGATGAAGGAGCAGGACATGACCTACCAGTCCTTTGCACTTGGTGGTTTTTCGGAGACGTGCAGCATGATAAGGGATAGTGTGTGAAGTAGCTTCTGAAGCTGGTGTTAGGTCACACAGACGGTTCCTTCAGACGTTGAAGGACTGGGATTTTGTTCCTATTTCTGCCAGTGATTCATTCTCTGGACTGAAGCAGGTCTGCTGTCTTATTTCCCCTTTCCTCCCGTCTCATTCAAAATGTGCAGTCATCCTGCCTTTCTAAAGCTTGTCTAGTATAGGACATAAATATAAAGGCAGTACTAGTAGTAGGGCACAAGTGATAACAAGGTTATTCCCCTGGTTTGGGACATGTGCGGGACGGAAATTCTAGTAACTCTTTTTTTTTTTATGGGCATCTGTCTAACACACTGAATCCATCCAGGGCATCGTCTTAGATGAGTGGTAAGAGGGACAATTTCTTATGTCCCTTCTCAAACTGTTGAGATCCTGCCTCACTTTTTCTCTTCACTGCATAGGGTTTGGGCTTGAGGATCCATTTCCAATTTGGACAACCTTTCCCTTCTGCTTCTTGGCCAGTCATTCCCAAAAGGCAAGTTGACTTTAGCTTGTTTTGAGGAGTTTGCAGCACCTCACAACTTTCATTTTTAGTTGTGGCCAGCCAGGTTTCATACATTAGAGTGTCCCTTAAGTTTCTCATTGAGGAGAAAAGCTCTTTTCAAGGCCAATCAGTACTTAGTTTAAGTAGTCCCCTCTCAAAAAACACAGACATAATTTCTGAAGCCTAACTGTATCCATTAATAATATGCCTGTCATTCCTGGGAGCGAATGGAGCTAAAAAGGGTGTTAAAGCCAGCAAGAAAATGTCATCTTTAATAAATAGTGCCAATATCTTTGCTGTAATTCTCCAGTCTGTTGGGATCAAGAGAAATTCTGAGAAATTAATGCAAGTGAGGGCACTTTGACCATACTATCAAGCCGCTTGAGCAGACTGAGTATGTTATTCAGCTAGAAGAAGTTCTGCCCTGACCCCACGCTGTCTGTCACCTCTTCCACTCCCTTTTGTCTTGCTGGCTTCCAAAATCCCACTTCCCAAAGTGGAAATCCCAAAAGTGCATATGCGCTGCAGTATTCTGGCATCTGTGTTAGTGGTATAGTTGCACAGAGCAATAACTAGATCTTGGTGTTGTCATTAAGATGGCATTGAAATCTAATCTCAGACTGCTTATGCTGTGTTTGTTGTAGTCTGTATTGTTGCTAAGCACCCTTCTTTGCCTGTGCTCATTAAAACTTCAAGCGTTAATATCAGAGAATGGCAAACTGCTAGGATATAGGCCCCTGGCGAAAAGACCTAGATATAATCCATCAGGGGGTGAGGGGAGGAGGGAGAGGGGGGGATTGTTAAAGCTGACATTCAGCATTGGTGGGAGTTGTGCATGCATTTTCCTTCACCCCATACCGTACTGCAAACAGACTGGTGTAGGAGAAAAGCATTGTCCCCTGGAATTGCATAGGGCTTTCATTTGAAAACTTTGAATTCTTGCAGCAGAACAGTAATGAAATGTAAAAGCAGTGAGTGAAAAAAAGCTACAAACAGAAATTCAGGAGAATAATATATATAAGGGCAGAGGGCTCTTTAATTTAACATACAAATGCATAACACTTCACAGGCTGGTAGCTCAAGCCAGACAAGTTTTGACTGCAGATAAGCTGCATATTTTTTATGCCGGAGAGTTCACCTGAGGATATGACAGATTCTCCACCACCTGAAGTCTGTAAAACCCACAGTCTAGCTCACCCGAAGGTATGAATGTGGCACTTCACCTTGTTTTATGCAAAGTGAAAGTTACAAAGGCTCCTTCTGTCTTCAAAAGTATATAGCTGCAATCTATGGCTACCATAAATCTAAAAGATTAGATCCCAGCATTTACTTACTTCTGCCTCAGGTTGCCTTTGCATGAAATTGAGATTTTTAGTTTGCAATGGCTATGAGCGATGCTTAAAGAATTGAAGGTCACCAAGCCAGGAGCACTGATCAGAGGGCTCTCATGTTCAGTGGTGGAGTCTCTGAGTTGGTAAAACAAAAATGAAGTGGCAGTTGCTGTTCTCCTCATGCCTTTTGGTGTCAGCAGCAAATTTCCAGGTTTGCCAACAGAGGACTGATCCTGAATTCCTGAATTCACTTTGAGTGGAGTTTAGCACCCACCAGTTTTCCAAGTCTTTGAAAAGTCTCATAGTTGATCAATCAAATATATTACATATTAGCAGACATCAAAGGAACCATGATTTTGCAGATCACCACAAAACAAAAGACACTGCAGCTAGTGTCCTGCAAACATATTTGATATTTGAAAGGAGAGTGCTACCTTCTGAACATGCAGTTGTTGGGGATCTGTTCCCAGATGTTTTCTATGTGTTCCCTACTCCAGGAGGGTGTCCGTCCAAAAAAACATCATCACCGAGAAAGGCCACTGTTCCTGCTAGCTGGATGGACCCCAGTTCTACCTGCCTTTCTGTTGTCCTCTGTGCTCTGTAGCCTCATCTCAGAACTTGACAGTCCGACTTCAGAAATGATGATTTTCTGGTGATGCAACACTGAGCCAGTTCAAGAGGTTCAGGTCTGACATGAATCCATGGGATCAATAGGTTTAATTATCATTGATTGCATACAATCAGTCACTGTCAGAGGCACCAGATTCAACTGAAGATGTTTCCCTACACTTGGGCAATGGTACCATAGGAGAAACAAAGCAATCTATCATGAGCAAGTGCCATGTTGTTCAGCACATCAAATTGCAATGAAAGCGTAAGTAGCATATCCAATGAAGATCACTCTGAGCTATACAAATAAAGGTTTTTAACTTCCCAGAGTGTTCTGCCCATGAACGAAAAGACAGGTAGTAAATGGTGTTTAAATAAATACTACATCCGTGCCATAGATTTCTTGTGTGTGTTAAAGATCTCAGTGGTCATCAAGAAGCTTTTTATTTTTCTGCCACCCTAGGGAAACTGTAAAATGTGTTGCCATTCCCACTGCCATGCAAACAAACTTTCCTTGAACAGTTCAGACAGCAAGAAAATAGCAAGAGGTGAAGAGATTGATGCCATGAGCAAAGCCCAGATGGAATAGCACACCCTGAGTCTTTGTACTGAAACTCACTGGGTTTTGCTCAACTTAAGTGTCTGACAGAGCCAGCCTGGAGCTCACTGCTGCCAAGACTCCCGGAGTGATCCCACATCCAGTCATTTGTTGCACGAACTTTATGAGGAGTTGCATTCAGTAGGATGCAGTGACTCTCACATCAAAGATATTGGTTCAGCTGGGGTCAGACCATTAGCACAAAGTTATGTCTAAAGAGAAATCTTTCCAGCACTTTGCAGGTCTCACTGATGAAAAGTTAAAACTGAAACTTCTTCCTGTAATGCACGCTGGTTTTTTTTTTTCTTTTTTTTTTCCATCCCCCTGAAGACTTAGAAAACAGTTTATTCTTTTCTTGTTTGCAACAAGCCTTTTACATACATGAAGCTCGTTCAAGACCTTCTTATGAGACTTATTAAAGTTAAACAAGCACCGAGCCTATCAGTCCTTCTGCTCTGGCCGTGTTTTCCACATCTCGGGTATTCCTCTTCTCCTCTGGGCTATTGCTACACATCTTAACTGAGCAGTCACATTCAAAACTGAATACAATATGGCATCTGAAGTCTTTCTCGTGCCAAAGAAAGGACTACTGCACATCTTGATAGTTATAAACCTGTTTGTTCACTCTTGTATGGCTGTGATTTCTCTTTTTTCACAAGCAATTCAGCTTATCATCTACTGTGACACCACGCTTCACTACAGAGCTGCTATTGGCAAATTTTGGTATCGGTGTATTTGTATAAGCTGAAGTTTGTAACCTTGCACTTGTCCCTGCTGAATTTCAGCTTCCCCCCTCCCATCCCAGACAGGTTATACAATTCTTCAAAATAATTCTGAATTCAAATCCTGTCCTCCTGTGCTTACAAAGCCTCCGAGCTTTATGCCATCTGAAAATTTAATAACCATACTCTCTTTTCTATCGTCTAATTCATTAATGAAAACACATGCCAGGATTGGATCCAGCACAGACCTGGCTGAAGTCCACTTTCTGCATCCTTCCACTCTGACAAAGCGCCACCGATAACCTTTCTGATACGTTATCAAACCAGCTTTGCACCCAATCGATCATTTTCTCATCTAGCCCATGCTGCTGCAGCTTGCTTATGAGAATGTCCCATGCAACCATTTCGAAAACCTTAGTAATGGTATGATTTGTGACAGCTACTTTTCCTTTATTCTTAAAGCCTGTTACATTGCTAAAAGTGGAGATTAGATCAGCTGAACACAATTTATTCTTGACAAATCCACATGGGCTACTTGCCCTTGCTGCTACATGGAGCAGCTGCCGCTGTGACTTGTTATCTTCCCGGTGCTTGTGAAACGTGCATTTGCTCCAGAAGTTTTGCAAGGCTTGAAGGCAGGTGAAGCTCATTTCCCATCCCTCTCCCCCAGTAAAAACAACAAAAAAAGAAAAAAAAAAAACAACGCTTTTTAGCTTACAGTATATGCATATTCCTTATAGCTACCCTAACTTTTTGGCCTTGCACAGGCCTAGTGCTGCGTGACAGTTATCTTTAATGCAACAGCCACTTGCTGCTTCAGCCCCAGGAGAAAGGTTCAGGGCTGGCTGGGGACCAGGGCTCTGGTAGACCTCATTAGAACACAAGAACATTCTGGCTGGAAGGATTTGGTAAAGTCTGTAACCACATCACAGCCAGTGCCGATGTGCTCTGGGTGGTCCCATGGTGGTAGTGGAGGGCTACAGCTCCTCTTGCAGTTTGGGAAACGCAGCTCAGAAACCTGTGAGAAAACATTAACTTCCATTTCCCGACTCGGTTGCTGTGCAGAGGACTTCAGCCTGGTCACAGTCCAGGGCAAAGGCAGTCACTGGGAGGGGGAAATAACACAAGTCTCGAGGTACCTAAACCATTTTGGTCCCATCTTGTTGGCTGGGAGCTCTCCTTGGTTTTTCTTTCTGCGTCCTATTTTCAAATAGATGTCCTTAATCCTATTTCTTAGACTCAGAATGGACCTGAGTAGCATGAAATTTCTAAGGCGGCAGGAGGGAACTGACAGTTTTGATCCTGCAATAACTAGCTTCAGCAGCTCACAGTGTGCATCTGCGTGTGTTCCCTGGGCAGCTATGTCGACTAGAGGATGTCTGCACCCTTCGACTTGTAAAAAGGGTGTTTCAAATCAGCCCAGACATCTTCTTTTGATCTACATGAAAGGAGGATTCCTTTATGTTCTCAAGACAACTGCTGGTTCTTAGGAGGTTGGCCCTTTGCATTGCGTCTGTACGTGCACAGAAAGAACAGGAAAAAAAAAAGTGAGCTCACCCAGGCTAAACATCTGCCAGACTGATTACTTTGGCATAGTTTTCACACAGACAATACTGTTGCACTTTAGCTATTTCTAAACATCCACACAGCAATAAGAGCACGGTTCTGTGTCTCTTTACTATTTGCAAAGTTTCCTTCTCAGATGTAAAGCGGGCCTTATCCAGACAGAATAACTGTGATTTGTTCCTAGAATACTAATAAACCTAAATTACCCCTTATTCCTGATTTTTTTGCAACTGTGAGGTTCAAGCACATTGGTCATACCCATGATTCCTTCTTCCAGTGTTTGGTGGTGTCAGGGTTTGCGCAACTGGGAAGACTTGCATGGCCTATGGTACACGGGACTGAGAGGCAGAGCTTCTCTGCAGACCCTTTTTGAGCCAATGTCTATCAAGAGGCTACCTGCCCTTCCAAGAAGTTAGATTTGATGACCCAGCTTGTTCCTTCCACTGCTGTGCTCTTAGTTGTCTCTTTGCTTATCAGACAGTGTTGCTTGTTGGGAGCACGCTAAACTAACGCTCTGGATATCTAGAATGTTCCTGTTTGAAATGTTAAGGTTATTTTTCTTTAGCTTTTTGTACTGTTGTTTGTACTGTGCAGGATGACACCAGCTCTGCACAGTTCTGACACATTCTGCACAGTCATATACACCGGGATATTTTTTTGTTTCCTAGAAAAGTTTTCATGATCTGACCGGATGAAACGAGAAAAGAAAATGAAAGATGTTATATGACGCCATGGGTATGTGTGCATGTGGATTCTGCATCCTCATTTAGAGAGCAATTAGGCAGATGCCCTGTACAGATCCCAGTTCCTCACCCTCTTTTAATATTCAAGGCACTTTAAAGACTCTACTGGATGTCATTGTGTTCATGTTAGACCTTCAGATCTTTCTTCAGAAAGAGAGGGTAATAATGGAGTGACATTATACAGGAAAACTACCATTTGCTTTATTTGAACTAGGTGGATTGTCACTGGAAACAGCTTGCATTTCAACTGGTAGAAAGAGCCTAAGCTGAAATGATCTTCCTCTTCAGAGAACAGCACGTAGGATATTTTGCAATGAATTTTCAGAATTAAATATGCCTTTTAGTAACAAAAGTCCTCCCTTGCCCCCCCCCCCCCCAATAAATTTAAGTAAGAATAGTGTTTTATTTCAGAAGTATCAAAACTTTGCCTGTAACTTTTCTTATTGCAAGCAGTAGCAACAAATCTGCATTGTATTTTCTTTTCCTTTGTGTGAACACTGCATGTATTATATATTGGCAAAATATAGACATTGTTGTTGCAGAAAAAAATGAAGATTTTTTTATCTAATTCCCTGGATAAAAAGAGAGTGACTACAGGCATAAAGCCGAATTGATGTTTTCAGAGCTGGAGCTGCTGAGCTGCAGGATCATTCAGGAGTCTGCAAAGACTGATTCCTTCTTATCTCCAGGATCGATTGCAGTCATTAGTCTCTGGCACTGATTCCAAAGAGATTCGTAGGAAATGGTCTCAAACCGATTCCCGTTGAGGACCCCTCCATGTGACAGTAGTGCTCTGCGATGCCAGCCTTGTTGGTGCTTCTTGGAGAAGAAATAAGGACCAGAGGAACCCTAGAGCAAAGCTCTTCTCCAAAGGGATTCCCTGCAGACCCAGCTTTCTAGAGCTGACGGGTGTTTCCTTGAATAGGATGCTCTAAGGTACAAACTTACTGGGTAGAAACTCTAAGGCACAAACTTACTGCTCCCTGGGTAGAGTTGCTTATGTATTTTCTCAAAATAGTTGTCAGCAGTCTTCTGTAGGCATCTCCTAACAAACAGGTCCTGGCTTGACCCCACAGCTGGGGAACTGTGGGGAACTTACAGCGACAGGCAGCAGTAAACTCTCAAATTTATAATCTACCACAGAGAAATCAACCATCTCAGCTATGGATCCCTGCCCTTCACTTGAAACTTCAGCCAGAGAGGTCTAAAAGAAGTCTTCAAACATTGAGGCCAAACAAAGTTTTGGAGGTGATATGGTGGTATTAATTGCCCACCGTGGTGCTCATTAGCCATCTCTGTGTATGACAGTCTATGCCTGTGATCCTCTGGTCAGTGAATATAGCTGAACTGGTTGGTGTCTCCTGGCTACACACCTGGAAAAAAATCCAGAGGGTTTAACCTGCTGGAAAAGGTGCCTGGAAGCACCATTCTTGTAGCACTAGACTGTTGTATGCACCCTGAGCATGAAGGTTGGAGCTTACAGATGGATTTGCCTCTACATTTTTCTGAAAGTGATTCTCCCCCACGCCCACAATTCCCAAGCTGGGTTGTATTACAACAGGAACTAGGGCACTAATAATTTTAAACCCAAGAAAGCTCAGAACGGGAGAGAACAAATGAAAATTGGTTTATAAACACAGTTCTGTACTGGCAATGCAGTCCTTTATTTGAGATTTGTTATCTCTCCAGTAATCTTTCAGTAGCTTCTGGGATTGTAGCATACTGCACATGGTACCCTCTGGAGTAGTTTCTTTTCATCCCTTATTAGTCCTGGCTGCCTGTCTCCGGAAGAAGAGCCATGCTGGTTCAGATCAAGGGTTATCTTGGACCATCTGTGCAGTATTCGCTCTCTAATTAGGGCCATAAAAAGTAGCCTAAGGAAAAATAAGAACAAGGGAAAAACATTTAATACTACCCTCTAATGCTCCACCAGTTTCTGAGTATTTACAGTTCAGGAGAGACCTTAATGCTGATGTAGCTTGTCTGTTTAGCAGATAATCCCAGGATCTCTTCCAAGTACCAGTCCAGTCTGCTTTGAGCCCCCACAAACTTCTTGCACCCAGAGCACCTTTGGCAAGGAGTTTCCTAGGTCTACAGCCCATTTCGTAAAGAATCAACCTCCTTTTGAGGTCTCCACTGGACTAACTTCACGGTACTCTGAACAGTCACTGCCCATCCACCCTGTTTTTGCTGCTGGTGAGACACGGGCACCTTCTACCTTCTGCTCACACTGCAGCCTCCCTCCTGGCCATGTTTCTTCTCTGCCCATTCCACATGTCATCTTGAAAGTTTTCCTCTTCCAGGAATGTTTAGCTATTCTAAGGAAGGCACAAGCTTCTCTCCTCCTGTATGCTTTTACCTGGCCAGGTTGTTGCATCACCAGTAAAAGGAAAACAGATGGCCTGCTTTCTTACTGCTCGACCACAGCCTTTGAAAGGAAAACACATAAACATGTGAAGCACATAGGACTGATCTCACTGAGTTTTTTATTGTGGTCTAAGGAATCCCCTTTTTTTTTTTCCAGCCCCCGTCACTCCAGCAGTTTTTCTTTGCTCAAAAAGTGGCACTTCTTTTTCAATTAAAATAGAGCGAGAACAGTTTTTGAGCAAATATGTTAATTAAAACTAAACATGTTTGGGGCTGAATTACAAGGTCTCTGTGGATATAGGACATTCCAGTAATACTAAAAAGAAAAGACGCAGAGTCATCTAGTATGAAAGTGCAAGCTAGATCTATAGTAAAGACTGCTTTAGTTCCACTCACTTCTGTACAACTGCAGCAATTTACTGCACTTGACCTTTAGCATGAGATTTAGAAAGGAAATGTTTGATATTCTGCTCCATTTGCAAGAAACCCATGAGGCAGATAAGTAATACTGCCTTCTTTTCCAGATTGTTCCCTGAATAATTTCTTTGATACGCAGTCAGAATTCAGAGACTTGATTTCTTGTTCAGCGACCTCTTAGGAAGAGAGAGCCTACCATTGAACACACTACGTCCTGACATCACAAGCCCATACACCCCATTTTTTAAATTCTTCCTTAATGTCCTTCAAGAATTATACTGAGAACAAGCACAAATCTATTTTTTAGAGAAAAATCTGTGAAGCTTGTTAAAATAGATGTAAATCTGCCTGTCCTGGAGGCTGGCATTCTGGATTTGTTTCCTCCAGAACTTTGCATAACTTGGGAATCGGTTCTAAATTTCACATAACATTACCTCTACACGTGTCCCATCATAAACACACCATATAGTCTGCAGCAAAGAAATGGATCTTTTCTGCGGTGTTCACTGATTAGTGGTGCTGGCTATATATGAAGTCATCACAGAGGGCTCTTCTGGAACCCAGAATTCTTTCAGTAATGGATGAGAAGAACATTGCCATGTCCATTTTACTCTAGAATTTCAATATACATATCCAGATGTCTGCATATAGTCTTACAGCTTTATGTCTGCCTTTTTTTAAAGGCAGAATAGGAATTGCATTTCCAAGAGCTTTAAGCCCTGAACTTTGCAGATCTATCACTGCATTAGAGTACAATAAAATATCTACACATGACAGTCTTACAGTTTTCCATAAGCCATCAGATGAAGCTCCCATACTGGAAACTGCACTAAGGGAGTGCTGCAAACCTGCACATACAATGTATTAGGCACTGTTTCAGAACCAGGGTATGACGGTGAGCACTGGGGTAAAAAGGACCAGTTTTCAGGAAGGAGCCTCTTGTGAGTAACATCTAGGCCTTTAAGAGGCTGAGTTGCATTCATGCAGTTAAGTATGTAATTCCAGAAGCCAACCTATGATACTGGCCACTCGGTATGACCAAGACTGATCTTTCCTGCAGAATAACATCTCTCATTATTAATGAAGAACAGAGGCTTTCTCTTTAGTCCTCCCACTCACTTGCTGTTGAGTGATATTTACTGAGTAAATCACAAGTGCATGTTGGTTTTTTTTCATGATTACTTTGGGTCTTGTCTTTCATTCCTTGCCTACTTGACTAATAAAGTAGTCCATGAGGCCAAGTGAAACCATTACTACCCTAGGCAGCAGAGTTTTAGACTGGATTTTGTAGCATCTATTGAAGCATGCTAACTTTTGCACATGAATAGCTTGTCCAAAATGAAAATGAGATTTCACAAGACCAGGCATGCTTATGCTTCTCTGTTGCTGCTTCCACACTGCCCCCCACCCCACCCCGATGCAAGTGAATTTTGTGCAGTTTTCAGTACATAATATATTGTTGATGCAGATACTTGCTACAGATAACAGTGCTAGAGACAGCAGCAGGGATCAAGAGCTACGGTATTTTTGTGTGGCGAAATTTTATAAATGAAAAGTGTCATGAAAATGCAAGGCATGAATACATTATGGCCTCCTTAGCTTTCAGAGCTAAGGGCTCAGTAAATGTAATTACTTCAGTCACATGCTTTCTTCATGCCGTGTTAACTGAACAGAAGTATAGTATATACAATCTATAACATAAAGCACAGTGACTGACAAACTCCTTTGGCCCAGACTTCATTCATTTACATGTGTAAACCAAAATGCCTACTGAAGTACTTTTTCTTGCCTTTATGATGAAGTTACTAAGAACCAGGCTGGAATTACCACAACAGTAGGTATTCTAGGCCATTATGTATCTGGTTCAATAGCTCAAGAGATAAGCACACCCCTTGCCTCCAGAAATTAAAATCAACTTGGTACAAGACTATGGTCAATAAGCATTCACGTTCACACTTGCTTGCCTAGATTAATGCTAAGGGATTTGAGAAAAGAGCAAGCGGAGAAAAGACATCGAATTTTACAGCTGGGATTGCTGTTCAGTCCCTGCTTACTGGACCGAGGCTTGAAAAGTCATCAGGTAACGTGGTGAAGAATGAGTCCAGCACAGCAAGTGTCACAGGATGCTTGTCTTTACTAAGGAAGAGGAGTGACATGCTGAATTAGAGACAGAGGAAGGCAAGGCTGATATTACATAGGCTGCTTGATTTAGCTGCTGCTCACTCACCTATCAAAGGAATCTCAGGCTAGACTAGATTCAGCATGCTGGCCCACAGTAGCATCTCATTGTATATAGATTTTTCTGGCTGCTGACTGTTTTTATCAAGATCTCTGTAACAACAAAAAAAAAGAGCAAAGTCAATAAGATTGTGTGCAAGTTATTGAAGAACCTTAAATCCTTAGGGTTAGCAGTGGTAGTTTCTATCCATTTTTTATGTAACAGCTGTGGAAGTTGTCTGGGAGAACCACAAAGTGTTTTCAGAAAAAGATTGCTTTTATTCGGTTGACAGTCTGCTATTTTTAGTTGGCAAATATTTCTGCGGTGCAGGTTTATGAGCACTCTGTAGGCTTTGGCATCATGACTCAAGCTTAAGCCAGTTATAACCGTGCAGCGGGTTGTATGTGAGGCTTTTTTGCTGGGAGAAGCAATAGATGATGGCACAGTTACAATCATCTCAAGAACAGAGCTACCAGCCACAAGGTCCAATAATTCAGAAAAAATTGTGTAATGCCTTAAAAAGTTAAGCTTAAGAATTCGTTTTGCCAATTAATAAAAAAAATAAATATAGAGGTAAGGTACACAAAAGCTGAGAGTCCCTTTGGTTCAATATATTCAATGATAATGATAAGGAAACATACCCCAAGCAGAAAAGTCAACAGTCTGCACCTGAAACTGTGGGTTCTTGCTGACTATAATCACTGCTGAAGATGCAACTATCTTTGTGCGCTGCGCTGTGGGATACCTTACACAGACTACCAAAATATTGTTGAAGAGATCTGGAGAACGATGACGTTACAGCATTGTGTGCTTCCTTAGATGCAAAGCAATGCCACACTTGTGTGCCAGTCAAATAGATGGGGGGAAAAAAAAGTGAGCTCTAAAACTTAGGCGATGCAGAAGAGATCTTTTTCATAACTGGTACAAGAACAAGAATGTGAGCTTTCAATGTCTCGCACTCAGAAATTGCAGGGGTTTGCGTGCTATCCTTAACACTGCAGTGAATATCAACTGCTCTTTTCCTGAAGAGGTTAAAATGCTCCGGCATCTTCTGCCATTCAGATCAGTCCATCATTTACTACATGTGAACTGTCAGGCTGGATCTTGGACGTGTTCCCCGCAGACTTATCTCTTGTACCCCAGGTGAGTACACACTGGGAGTGTAAAGTACATACAGGAGGGAATTTGATCGACCACAGAGAGTGTCACTGACATCCCACGGGAATCTGTATCTGTCTGAGATGGGTTACAAGACCCCTTCAAAAGAGAGATGATACAGGAAAATAAGGAGAATCATGGCAGTATTTGAAATGTATGTCTTCCACATGCCTTGCACTCTATCTAATATGTCTGCTTCTTTGGGAAACATGGGGCTATTTATTCGTGATGAAATAAAACAGAAATATAGAGGCATATTAATACTTGGAGGAAAAATTCTTAGGGCACATATGTAAAGCTTGTGGGAGTGTGCCAAGGGCAAGACAAAGTGTATGACAACCTGTAGTGTATCTGGATACTGGGGTTTGTTTAAGAACCAAGGAGACAGGATTTTTTAACCTACTTGACTGTCTCAGACTCACTTACGCCCTTTGCCACACAGTGTTTGCATTCATCAGGATTCATCTTCCCTTCCCTGCAGGGAGGTCACTGCTGGCCTGGGAAATTGGGGAAGAAAGTCATGTCGGTCTGCACTCTGCTGCTGCTCACAGTCACAACTCTTGGGCATTACCAGTGAGGTCCCCGGGTGTCCCCCTGGACTTGTCTCTGTACATCTACCCCATCCCCAGGACCTCCCCAAGCTTTCTACAGCCAGGATCTTCACCTTCTTCTTTCCGGGTCCCCTGTTTCTTCTCAAAATCACTCTTCTTTCAAAGTATACATCTTCTCTTCTTTCAAGAGTGAAAGCCCACGGGCTTCCCAGTCTGAACAACCTAGGTACAGAAGCACACTAAGGGATCAGCCTCCTATCTTGTGGTCCTTTCTCAGGTCTCTTTACCAATAGCAGGATTCAGGGTGTTTAATTTCTGTTTAGACAAGAAGTTACCAAAATTTACAGCCCCCCTCTAGGTAGCAAGTAAGCAGGCTTCTGATTGAGAGTTCAGAAGTTCAGACATTTCTGAATGAAATGAAGAAGGACCTGGGGGTGATGATTGATGAGAAGCTCGACATGAGCAAGCAATGTGCGATCGCAGCCCAGAAGGCCAACCGTATCCTGGGCTGCATCAAAAGAAGTGTGGCCAGCAGGTCAAGGGAGGTGATTCTGCCCCTCTACTCTGCTCTCGTGAGTACTGGAGTACTGCATCCAGCTGTGGAGTCCCCAACATAAGAAGGACATGGACCTGCTGGAGCGCGTCCAGAGGAGAGCCACGAGGATGATCAGAGGGCTGGAGCACCTCTCCTATGAGGAGAGGCTGAGAGAGTTGGGGCTGTTCAGCCTGGAGAAGAGAAGGCTCCGGGGAGATCTTATTGCGGCCTTCCAGTACCTAAAGGGGGCCTACAGGAGAACTGGGGAAGGACTTTTTACTAGGGCATGTAGTGATAGGACGAGGGGGAACGGCTTTAAGCTGGAAGAGGGCAGGTTTAGATTAAACATTAGGAAGAAGTTTTTCACTTTAAGGGTGGTGAGACACTGGAACAGGTTGCCCAGAGAGGTTGTTGAAGCCCCATCCCTGGAGGTGTTCAAGGCCAGGCTGGACGTGGCCTTGGGCAACCTGGTCTAGTGAGAGGTATCCCTGCCTGTGGCAGGGGGATTGGAACTCGATGATCTTCAAGGTCCCTTCCAACCTAAACCATTCTATGATTCTATGATTCTATGATTTCCCACAAACCCACATGCACCCAATTATCTGCTGTCTGTCAGCTTTCACAAGCTTTTCACAATAGTTTTTTAAGCTATTTTTTTGCCTATGACACGTTTATAATCTGAAAAAAATGTATGGATCACCAGATGAGAAGTGTTGTCCTTCAGGATATTTGAGCAATCTTAATTTGTTGTCTCCAGAAGGCATCACTGGAGTCAGGAGATACCATTTTTAAATTTTCTGTCTATGGCTTAATATTGAAGTGACCCCACTTCTATCCTTTCATCTCAAAAATGCCTTAAGTTTGACACTTTCATAAGCCCATCAGAGATCATTCAAAAGGAAACCGGCCTTACTGTGCTTACCTCCAGCATATTTTTCTCACTTTTTCTCATTTTAGTTGTTGGAGAGACAAATTATGATGGCTACTGTTTTGCTCAACACAGCTGTGTTTTCAGCTACAAAGCTGAGGTCTCTGACCGTAACGTACTCATTGCTCGGAGACTGAAGCCAGAGGAGGTCTTGTCACACACACACTTGGAGGGAAGAGAACTGGGGCAAAGGCAGAAATCTTTGCTGATTCTGACTTTAACTACAAGCTTCTGTAGGCAGGGAAGTGTAGCTTGTGCTTCATTTCTTATTTCCATCTGTGTGAGTCTTGAAAATAATTAATTAATAGTGTTTTTCAGTGTATTGTGTAAAAACTTTAGAATTTTTTTAACTGTCAGATTGTTGTGATGATTGAGGGTGAGACATTTCTGGCACGGAGCAGTTGGTCTCCCTGCCTGGTCCTCACTCTTCATTACCAATGGAGGCGAAACCGTGTAGTGTGAAAGTAAACATTTCAAAGTTCATAGCTCAGCAGCTGGTGAGTCACTCCTGAGCCAAGGGGAACGTCAATAAGAAGAGATGCACTGTGAGAGGTGATTAGTTTCTGTAGAGAGATTCAGTGATTCATTATCAGGTCTTGCTGCATTTTAATGGAAAAGGTTAGAAAACTATGTTTTGACCTAGCCGTTAATAAGGAAAATAACATTTTTTTTGTTGAGTGGAAGGTCGTAGCTGAAACATTTACTAAGAGCTGCTTGTAGCCATTAGCTGTACACGTGTTTCATGTCTTTGTATCTGTGCATTGGTGTTAAGAAGATGAGTCTTGTGCCAGGATTGTATTGGAAAGCTGTGGAAACACAGTAGAACAGGGGTCTCTGACCTAAAAAGATACTACCAGTGTAGAGCATGAAAAAAATCTAGGTGTGTACAGGTGATGGGGAAGTACAATGAGAAAAGAAGAAAATGCAGATCACATGGAAATCTCTGAAAGGAGCAAGGATTTGAGAAGCAGTCATTTAGGTCACACAAGGGTAACCTGACAGGAGGTCAGATGAAATGCGTGGAAGTACACTGGCAGAACCGAGAGAAGACTGACTTTTCATTTATTTAGGCAAGAAAAACAACTCTGTGCTTTTACTAATGAGATAAGAACAGAGAAAAGGGTGCTTTCTCCTTGAGAAATCTGTGAAAACAGAGAGGAGAAGAAGGATCTGTGGGGCATTGGTTGAGGAAAAGCTTTTATTGTCATAAGCTGAGCTCGTAGAGCCAGATAGGGTTAAGATTATGCAAGACTTGCCCTCATTTCTGTTACTTGTAACTTTGCCAAACTTTAATTATCCTGGCTGAATTTTTTCCTGCTGGGTGTGTGCCTGAGACTGAAGGGCGTGTATATGTCTCTGTGTGTTGTACTATTTCAGTCATTCTGAAGACTGAGAACTGAAGAAAGAATTTTTTTTCCACGTGAAAGAAAAGACACGAGGCTTTTTCTTTTCTTTTTTTTTTTTTTTTTCTTAATAGGCTGTAATGCACAGAATAGCTGAAAGTCCAGTTGTTGATAAACTTTATGTTAGAGATGTGTCTTTTGCTGCTGGCTCACAGATACCCAGGTTTGTCAAGGGGCAACAGGCACAAACTGGAACACAGGAAATTCGAGCTCAACATGAGAAAAAACTTTTTTACATTGAGGGTGATCGAGCACTGGAATAGGCTGCCCAGAGAGGCTGTGGAGTCTCTTTCTCTGGAGATATTCAAAACCCAACTGGATGTGTTCCTGTCCAACCTGGTCTAGGTAAACCTGCTTTCGCAGGGGGGTTGGACTAGATGATCTCCAAAGGTCCCTTCCAACCCCTACCATTCTGTGATTCTGGAAAATATGATAGAAGCAGAAAGTTCTCAAGACATGGGCACTCTTGGGCATGATCCAGCACTTCACAGCATCCCCATATGCAGTGGTAACACATGCACTTTTCATAGATTGGGTAGGACCTTCTCCTAATGGACTCCAGATTATCTCAAGACCTAAGGTCTTTCCGAGTGTCAAGATGCACATTAGTTACATGAATGTTCATACAAGTAAGTGTTAACATGCACAATAGGCTCCAGAGAAACTTAGAGGAGCGTAGATCTGCCCAACAATGACAAGAGATGAACCATTCTCTAGGCTTTATTGACTGATTGACCAAATCTCTGTTGACTTAATGGGAGCTTGGACACCTACATGTAGACATCTAGATGTAGATTCTTGAATTTGGAGTTGAATCCCATCCCTCCCACCTCTGGTAAACTGGAGATAAAGGGTGTTGACAGCAGAGGGTGCTGACAGAGAATAAGTGTTGACAGCTGAAAGCGTATCATTTGTGTTCACGGTTGTTTCTTGTGCAGGCACCATGATGGAGGAGAAGAGATGCTTGCTAAAGCTGACAGTGGGGGTTTGCAAGACGACAAACCTGAAAGCAAAGTCCAACAAGCCCAGATACAAAGAGACATGAGACTGGACTAGGTAGAAAGAAGGGGTGGAAAGACAGGGGACAGAAGAGATTGAAATAGAGCCAGTAGAAGAAGATTTCACTTGATTGCAGAGAACTATTTCCTGGATAGGAGGATGTGAGCAGCTTTTTTCCACAAGAAAAGCAAAATAAGGCTCAAAGTATTCCCTTGTATAACATGCAGCATAACGAAATTCCGAGGCT
The DNA here is from genome assembly GCA_017639485.1 of Pluvialis apricaria. Classification (NCBI taxonomy): domain Eukaryota; kingdom Metazoa; phylum Chordata; class Aves; order Charadriiformes; family Charadriidae; genus Pluvialis; species Pluvialis apricaria. The sequence goes on along the minus strand of CM030008.1, from coordinate 164,549,774 downwards.
TGAGAATAACTGTGTCATAACCTCATTTCTTCAGAAAATGAGGGACAGATGGGGAAGAAAGTAACTTTTAGGATTGTTGTGGTTTTCATTAAAAATAAAACAAAAACTACCATCAACAACAACAACAAAAAGCCATTAAAAGTCCTGACAAAACCTCTTGCACACTCTCCATAACCACCCAGCATGCATGCATCCTGGTGCTCTCAGCTGGCAATGACCTTGTACAGGGGGCATTTTACTGAATCTGTGCTGGCTCATGTACATGGCTGAAGTTTGGGTCAGAGGCTGGGAAAAGACACAGCACTGAGCAACTCATCCACCTCTCTCTCCATCATGTTTACACTCAGAGTAAATCTTTGGTGCATGTAAGTTTCTGTTGAATTCTTTTGAAAAGGAACCAATTAATTTGATTAACTAGTAATCAGATTACTAGCTAACTGTTCCAACACAACAAGTTATAAGTAAGTATTTTGCTGAATTACAGCAAATCTCATCTAGAATTTCTGGAAGCCCTGCAGAGTTTACCGTAGCTCTAACTTTGGATAGCTTTGCAGGATCCTTATATTTCAGTGTTTCAGACTGTCTGTGTTTCATCCTAAATGTAAGGAAGCCACGGGGAAGTGCTTCAGCTTGTGTTTTTAGACTTGTGTTGTCACACAGATGGATTTTATAATTAGTATTTTGTAATGCCCAGGAGACCTGGTCATGGATCAAGAACCCTCTTGCATTAGCAGCTGTACAAACACAGACACAATAAGCTCTTCATCCTTGTGGACAGCATCTCTTCCCCTCTAACAGAATGTAGTTTTGCTGAAGTCAGGTCAGATTCTGTTGTCAGCTACGCTTGTGTATATCTAAAGCCACTTTGTTGTTATTTCAACGTAAACCGAGAGCAGAGTACAAAGCAAGTTGTTTTTTTCTTTAGGACCGAATGCCCTTCACCAGTGTAGAATTGCCTCCTACAGCAAAAACATATCACTGAGCTCTGCTGCTTAATCCGTCAGGCGCTGACAGTTAATATACTAAATGCCAGCAGTGCCAACTGGCAGCCTGTTGCTTGGGTGGATTAAACCAATTATTACTGTTCTCTCTCTTTCTGCTTTGTGCTCTGCCCTGACTTCCCAGGTCTTTCTGATTTCATACATGATTTTATATGAATGTGGTAGAGTTACGCTGTCTCTGTGTAAAAGAGAGGTATGGAGGTGCTCAGCGTGGTGCAGGCCTTCTGCATATGGCTGTTAGTGTTGTGCAGGCCGACCAGACAGAGGTCCTGGTGCACTGGAAACATTTGGAGTTTGTCCTGTATGTGTCTTTCTGTCTCCCTTCCTCTTTCTAAACCTGATCGTGATGTTAGGTTGTTTGCCTGATTCTGAAGGCTGAACCACTGAGTGCTTTAGAGGGGTGTCTATGCATGAGGAGGACGCCCCAGTATATAATACAGGACCCTTCAAGGAGACATGCTGGCTCAGGAGGTAATTCTGAAATCTCCTTTGGATGCTTCTGCCTCTCTGGATGTTCCCACGGTCTCGTCCACAGTGGTACTACTGAATGGCTATGTGGAGGTTTAGAAAAATGTTGATTTCTGTGAAGGCTGTAGGTCTTCTACCTGTGGTCTAGAAAAGGGGTGTTTCCTAGCAAGAGATTGGGGAGGGTGATACAGTCTGTCACGATATATGCACAGCACTGGATAGCCTCACCCTCTCCTCCTTCTGTTCCCTTCGCTGTAGATATTCGGTGGGCAGAAAAATCATACCTGTAACACTCTCACTCCCTCCATATCCGAGCACAGAGCTGAGGTAGCCCCACAATACAGGGACTCCTTGCATGGCAGAGTGATTTGGGCTCCATCAACATGGGGCTGCTCTAACCCATTCCTAGCTGATGAACCTGGTTCTCCACGACAAGCATGCCCATGGCTGTGCTGGGCACACCAGCATTTCACACATTTGTGAATGTGTTTCTTAAGAAAACAGGGCAGCCTGATGGGAACTGGCAAGTCCTGGATAAATCCTACCAGTTATGTTGGCTAAACTCAGACCTAAATGGGACAGGTTTTTCTTTCACAGCCGCCCCCCCCCCCCCCCCCCCCCCCCGCCATATACCTTGGCAAAATATTTATTCTGTTACTACTGTGAATATCACATTTCTGTTTCTTTTGACATACCATGCTGTGCTCAGAGACCTCAAGAGGAATTGTAGACAGCTATGCCACAGTTTATGCCAAAAAAAGGGTATCTGCTCTTTTCTAGGCCTCGCCTTGCCTTTCACATCTGCTCATATTCTACTTCCCTTCCCTTCCCTTCCCTTCCCTTCCCTTCCCTTCCCTTCCCTTCCCTTCCCTTCCCTTCCCTTCCCTTCCCTTCCCTTCCCTTCCCTTCCCTTCCCTTCCCTTCCCTTCCCTTCCCTTCCCTTCCCTTCCCTTCCCTTCCCTTCCCTTCCCTTCCCTTCCCTTCCCTTCCCTTCCCTTCCCTCCCCTCCCCTCCCCTCCCCTCCCCTCCCCTCCCCTCCCCTCCTCTCCTCTCCTCTCCTCCCCCTTGATGTCTAGTCATTGCCTGCCCTACCTTTGATAGAATAATGTACAAAATCAGGCAGTATATCAATAAAAAATAGTTTTCACCTTTGCTGTTGATCTTGTATGCCTCCTGTTTTTCCATCTATTGTGTCCTTCGCCCACTGTGCAATAATTGCTCTCTGTTGTAGAGTTGTTGATGTCGTTTTTTGATTTGATGATACACAGAATGTCAGATCCAACTAGATCTACTAAGTTTAATGAACAGGGTTGGGTTTTTTTCACTTTAATACAGTCAGATTCTTGGCTTTCCTAAATAGTTTGACAAAGAAGGAATTCTAATTAATACAAATTTGTCTTAAGACTATGATCAGATGTCCCTGGGATAATTTCCCTGTGTCCTGAGATAGAAATGCCAAAAATCATATGTTGGCTGAATTATTTATGTATGAACTTTTATGTAATATTTATAGCTGGTTTGAATACTAATATTTGAACAAAAACAAATTTTGCACAAGTATTCTGAAGCCTGAAAAAAACATCTGCCTTGTATGGTAACTTCCATTGAATGGTATTGGGGTCCTGGTTCTTTTACAAATCACAGAACAATAAGGACCCCAGGACTGTGTTACTGTGCTTTGCTTTTTCTGGAGGGATGAACAATTTTTCCACTGGATTGTGCATAACCAGTTTTTACAAAAAAGTTCCAGTATTCCACTGTATCTTCATTTCATATCTTCAAGGCATCTGTTCTGTAAGCGTTCAGTTACACAACCTGTAGCTGAACTAGAGTGTATTAACGCATTTATCAGTGCTCCACAGGTCTGATGTCTTAAGGACTTCAGCAAATAGATCCAGTCATGTTTGTCGGTTACTCCTCCAGCTCTCCAGTGGGACAGTTTTCTAGAGCTTCCTGGGTATGGCTGAATGGAGTGTTTTAGCATTGACAAATCCCTGGGATTTAACAAGAGCCATACCAGGTCTTCCAGAAACAATAGAACAAACATTTTCCTGAAAAACCAGAACATGCATGAATATTCCGCCTACATAGGTGCTACACCTCTTTGCCATGCAAATAGCAAATTGAGAGCTCATACCAAACACAGATCTCACAGCAGCATGAGAACGAGCATTTGACACTTCCGAAAACATATTTTTTTTTCACAGCCAATTGATTTTATCAAATAATATCCAGTGGTTAGGTCAAGGATTGGAAGCTTGTTTTAGAACTGATCCTAAGTACCATCGGCACTACACCATGACCTCAAGGATATGTCTTCATTCTAGCTCCTCCTTTTCCTAGATAGCAGTAGAATATCATACTGCACTGATGCCATAAGCCCTGCTGTGACTTCTTGTGTTTCATACATATGGCAGCAAGATGGGTGAGACGCTGCCTGATTCAGGTTTTGCCATCGATTATTAAGACTTCTCAAGTGGATGTCCCACCTAGAACTGAAATGTGCTTCACATGTGCAGTATCTTGTAGTCATGTTAATATGAGTAAAAATGGAACAACAAATCTTGTATGGCAGAGGACCAGAGGACTCGGGATTCATGCTGGACACTTTAAATTTACAGTTTCTACTTGTCCGTTCTGCATCTTAACCCAAACGACCACCTCTGTGGAAAAGATGACAGAGCAAGCAATGTCCTAGTCAAGCCCACTAAATTAAGCTTTCAACCATTAAAGTTTATTCTCCTGCATATGAACTGCAACAGCTGAGGGCTCCAATTCATGATCTTTATAGATGGTAAAATGTTAAGTTGATATGACTGTGACTTGGGGTTTTGAGCCCGATTTGAAGATCCCTGTATGAAGCACCTTGGTCTGCCACAACCTCTTCTCTCTGAGGGAGATGGTAATATAACCCTGTGTCTGGGTTGCATGTAGGCTGCAGAACAAAGAAAAGTGAATGAAGGAAACTGCGGGGGTGTTAAAGCTATGGTACCAATCTAGCTGTTGACCTTCTCACCAGTAGCTCAATGACTTTGACAGCAATTTGCAACTGTTTGTCAAAATTTAAAGGTGAGACTTCAGTGCAGAGCATCTGAAGGATTTCCTCCAGGTACAGTAATTAGGGCATAATTAGAACAATTTGCAGAGGAAGCATGTACTGTTCCCTCCCTGGGAACACGGAGATCTCTCCTCCCTGTGCTATGGCTCAGCTGCATCCATCAATGCAGGGGCCGGGCATCACATTGTTAGTTCTTTCCTATTTGTGACTAATTATTTAGGAGAGACTTAGGCCTCTGCTGCACAGAGAATCATGTTTTGGGAGAACAGAAACATAAGAAATCTGGGAACAAAAGATTGGCATCTCTCAGCCGCTCCTATTGCCAGGTGCTGAGCCTTTCCCTTTGATCTGATCCCTTTGTCTCAACAGGCAAGAGGCAGCAAGTTTTCCGCCTGTGGCAGCTTTAGGCCTTGTTAAACCATCTGAGCTCACTGTTTTTTGTAAATATAAGAGTTTCCATGGGAAATCCCACTCAGCAGTGTTGGCAGCTAAAACTGGAGGACCTCTTCCATCTCACCAAGTATAGCCTCCTAAAACTACTTCATTTTCCTCCTCTGACGGTGGTTTTTCACCCTGCTGTCCTCCTCATGTGGGTCATCATGTCTGAAGATGACTCCTTGTATGTTTTATATATTGCTTCGGTCTTGATAATGAAGGACATGGATCTCTTCTCGAGAAATCCCTGGTATTGGCTACGAGGGTGAGCATCACCCTGCGTTTTCATTCATACTATAAGAACTCACTTCCTTGAGGGTATTTTTTTGATCCTACACAATTTTGTTGATAACATTTGCTAAAATCCTTTTGAATACTCAGCAATAAGAACAGCTCACTCAGCATCAAGTGTAGCTCGGGAATTTCATTGGATGCCTTTTGGAGGGTTAAATGGCTTTCAGTGGAAAATCATCCTTTCTATTGAAGTTGTTCCTCATCTCAAATGTAAGGTAAAAGCTTTTTTGGAATATATTTCAGGGCAGCCTGGAATAGATTATTCTTGCCCTTATCTAATTTTCACTTGAAAAATAGTCACAGGTTTTCATTTTCCCTTCACCTCAGCTTCCCTTCATTTAAACTGGGTGACCTCAGTCTCTTCACGCTTCTTTCCCATTTCAGCCCTTGCAGGCCTTTTACCACCTGTGCTATTCTGCTTTGTTTCAGACTATTTTAAAACTTCGCAACTTCAATTTCTATTAGACTGAGCAAAACACTGGCATGACAGACATCATTAGCAAGATTAGATCAAAACTATCCTTTCATAAGGGGATGTGGTAGACGGAAATATTCAGCTCCCTACATTCTTCAAAATAGGTACCACTTGAACATCATAAGAAGAAGTTATATGAGATGGCTTTCTTTCTCTAACATGTTCCTTTTTTCAAATACATAGTCCTGCCAGGCATGCTAAACAATGAAACTGCACAGAACATTATTGATTAGCATATTGTTAGTTTCACAAGTAGAGCTGGGGACTATGCGTATGCTGTGGGTAAGCCTGGGGATGCTAATGACAGCTGTGAGCAGAATTAAGATGAAGATGGACCATGCTCAAACATCAGCTCTCAGCAGCAGTGCAACAGTTCAGGTGTTGTAGCTGGCTACAAATGGGAAACTGTATTGAATAGGACACAGGGTGGCAATCTGATTAAAACCTCTGTGTCCATCTGGAGTTGCTCCACTGAATTTAATGTACATCTCAAAGCTGAAACCAGAATAGCTGAGATAGGAGTCACATCCATAATACAGCCACTTGCATCCAGACGGCTTACTGAAGTATGGATGTGGTGTTACCACTAAGGCTGTTACAGACTTTAAAAGGCATACAGTAATAGTACTAAATTAGAATACAATCGATCACACACTCTTCACGTGCGCCTTATACGTGCTGTCCCAGTGTTCCCAGGAAGCACAGATCTCCTAGAATCAGTTTGCGATGTTTCCCTATTGCATGGAGGACACTTACTCCAGGGCTGACATTTAGCCATTAGATGATAAGATCTAACGAGATGACAGCCTGTGTACTGTCTCTTACATTTCTTTTTATGGTCTTTTTGCTTCCATGTCTTTTGCTGCTCTTGTGAAGCAGCACTACAGATAAGGTCACTTTAGCCTACCACAGGAGGAAGAATTAGCCAATGCAGCACATATTCAAAACTGACATGTATGTTATGCTCAGATTCAGCTCCCTTATCTGCGGCCATCTAAAATTTAGGGATCTAGTCTAAGTTAGTTTCTAGAATCTGTCAGTAGTTTGTGGAGAGAAAGGGCAGCTCCATAGGATAAGATCTTCCATGGTAAGACAGGAGTCTAAGATAGGTTGGAAGACTGATTGTCTGGGGCACATGTTTCTTCTGCCTGAGTTTTACCCTACCCACCATGAGTTTGGATTTTACAGCCAAGTTTCTGGATATTTTTTTTTTTTCATTTTTAATACTATCCACAATTTAATATAGTGTGGTGGGGCCTAGCCTACATTAGTCTACCTGGTCTGCTCAGGCAGCAAGACCTGTTACTGATGCAGTGGCATTTAAATACTTACCTCCTGGAGAAAGAATCTGGGAAACTGGAAGAGGGTAGATTTAGAATAAATATTAGGAAGAAATTGTTCACTCTGAGGGTGGTGAGGCACTGGTTGCCCAGAGAAGTTGTGGCTGCCCCACCCCTGGAAGTGTTCAAGGTCAGGTTGGATGGGGCTTTGAGCAACCTGGTCTGGTGGGAGGTGTCCCTGCCTGTGGCAGAAGGGTTGGAACTCGATGATCTTTAAGGTCCCTTCCAACTCTAACCATTCTATGATTCTGTGATTATACATGGGACTGGAAAGTACCTTCTAAGTGACAGAATCCAAACAATGCTGTTGGCATCCATATGGCAAATGTTTCCCCTATTGCTTGATCGAAAGGATGATTTAGTACTTGGCCACTTTGTCATAGGAAGCCCTCTTCTCATTTTCAATTTTTTTTTTCCCTGTATAGATCTTGCTTCTACTAAGTTATGAGCTGAGATTGTCATTTGTTTGAAGGAGCTCTTTCCCACTCCTGGAATCTTCTCTCTGCTTACCCTCCCCTGTGCTTGGCTCTTGTAGGACAGGCATTCTCATCCTTCTCCTAGTCAGAGTAGCTTCACTCCTTTCGCTTCTTCTGCTTTGAATTTTTCAGTAACACAGAAGACCAGAATGCTGAGGTATGTAGGACTCGGTGGAGGACGTTACCTGGCCAAGTGAATAAGGTGGTATCAAAGAAAGCGAGTAGACCTGAGAAAATGGTGTGCATTTATTCTCCTGCCAGCCCCAACCCTCCTTTCAAAAGCTGCACACAGAACATGTAGGTTAATAAGGAAGAAGCAGCAGAAAAGAGAATATCAATCCAAGGAAGTAATGATTTTTGCTTTGGCCATGAAGGCCACTCTGACTAAAACATTTCAAGAGGGTCTACAATGAAAAAGGTGGCGTTATTTCAGTTTTAGACAAAGTTAGCAACTGTATTTTGTGGTCTTTTGCATTAGATTCTGTAATTAGTTCATGCTCCTGAGAAGAGATGACAAGCCGTAGGTGCAATACTGCTCTGCTATAGGGCAGTTACAGCATGTCAGCTGTCATGACAGAGGGAATTTATGCTGAAGAGCAGGAGTCCTTCCTGCTACCTATCACTTACGAAAAACAAGAAAGGTGATAATTAAGCCTATTTAGGAGGTCTGGGAGAGCAACACATATCGTTTACACAGGCCACTGGGAAGTTTTTATTAGAAACAGATTTAGTTCATGACTAATCTGAACCATATTTAAAACATGACCTCACTCATTCATTAACTTCTGTCTCAGTAGGATGCACTGGAGTGAAGAAAATGATCCGTGTGCTTTTTCTTCACATCACTTGTTTATATCTGACACCTTTTTCTATGAAAATTATCAGCCTACAAACAAAAGTTACTGGACCTAGAAGGAAACCCCAGCTGTAAATCTGAGTCTTGTGGGGCCATAGCACGTTACTTCCTCTGGAAGTCTTTCCCTTTTAGGTGTAATAATGCAGGAAATTTAACATTATTGTTATAAGAAAATTCTTCTTGATTTATACAACATTGTAAAGGCATAACAAAAAAGCAAGAAGTTATCCCTGAAGTGCCTTTTAAAGGACATGCACTGCATAACAAATGGATTTTAAAGTAAAAGTATGGAAAAATGAATTAATTCAGAGTTTGTTCATGATATTTGAAACAGAAATGCCTAAACAAAAACAGAGTGAAAGGAAGATGTTATGCAGGCATTTCAGTGTGGAAAAAAGGAAATAATCTGAAATGGTTATAACCACAAAAACAGTTTTTTGTTATGGATTCATGAATTTACAGAAGTTTATATGCTTAAATGTCATTGCCAACTGTAAAAATTAATGACTTTCTTAAAAGTCCAGATTCATACTGCCAGATTTCAGATACTTAACTGAAACCACTGCACGTGTCTGTTTGGCAAATGTTTCTTCTATAGAAAGAGAGAGATGCCTTCAGAGTAATTTATCCCATCCTGAGGCCTGAGGCCCTGTCTGGAAGACTCTGGCTCTTCTCACTGGCTACACAAGCTCCTTAGGCAAAGGATATGTGAGTGTTTTTCTACTTGATGGATTGAGTCTGGTCTTCAGTGTTACTCTGGATATTGGCTTTTCAGAGTTTACATACTGATCTCAGATATAAGGATATCTGCTGTGAACCGAAAATATGCATCTGATAAAGAAGGCAATGTTTCTTCATTTCAAGCCTTGGTATACAGGCAGCTCAAGTAACAAGCGTACATATTGTCAGATTCTTAAAATCATGTGTTTCCTAATTTAAATGGAGCCACTAGAGCAATTTATAAAGAGAAAAAAAACCAAAGAAGTAATTTGGATAATGAGATTGGCCATCTTTCAAATAATATATTTTGCTTTATCTATTGGGCTTGATGAATGGCAATAACAGGTGAGTTAGCCAAGTAGTGATTGTGAACTGCTGTGCTGTTACAGCTCTGTAGATGTCTGTAGGGGTCAATAACCAGCGGCACGTGGGCAGATTTTGAATGGGAATTTGCAGAGGAACGGCTGACCCAGTGTGAGGGCAACTGTGCATGGCACCAGTGAGGAGCAGCAGAGTCCAAGTGTGTTCCTAGTAAGCACTTTGTAGAGCTGGGTCCCTTCTCTGGCAGCATCCTGACTTCGTGTCAGAGCAAGAGGTGGATGTTACCACTTGAAGGAAAACTGCAAGCAATACTGTGTTTCATTTAATCCCTTAGTGTTAAAGGCTGGTAGAAGGGCAGCAGAAATATGTTTTATTTTGAGGTACTAATGAGTCAGATCAATGGGATGGGGTATAAATTATAAAACTGCTTAAAGGAGCCTGTTTCTGATGTGTAGAGGAAGATGAAATGATCAAAGGGAGCTCACAGAGCGACGTGCCCAGCTTAGCTGCAGCCAAATGAATGAGCAAAAGAAAAGCTGTGGTAGCCAAAGAGCGGAAAGGAAATGAACGGAGGAGAGGGGTTTATCTACATGCACAGCCAAAGCAGAAGAAATACCATTGAAAGGGTTTTGTTAAAGAAAAGACTTATAATATACAGAAGGAAGAAATTGTTATCCTGGCTAAAATTAAAAGGCAATAACCTGAAGTAACAACCAGCTGAGTTAAGTTCTACAGCAGAGTTAGGATGGAAAGAATCATCTGATCAACACAAGATCATGAGTCTAGCTGGGATAACTCTGAAAAATGAATGTTAATCAGCCTTGTGGGATAAAACTTTGATAAAGCATGCTTCCTAACACCATCTCCAGCTTTTCTGGTGCACAGCTGAGAAGTTGTTTTCATTCCCACTTTCACAGGACAGTCACATGAAATGATTAACTAGCCAGTAAACACCACATCAAATGGGGAGTAGCACAAGCTGCTCTTAATAAGAGCAATTAGGAATGACAGAACAATAATTTCAGTCTCCTCAGATATAAATCAACTAATACAAAGACCTATTTCTGTTAACAGCATATGGTTGCTTGAAATAAATCATATAGGTAGAGGGATCAATACTGGAGAAGAGACACTAAGGTAAATTCCTCAGACACTCACCACTCTGCTCTTGGATGTGTTTAGAAGTGCCTCAGTTTTGGATATCCTGATCTGTTCATGTGTCTATCCAGACCAACAGTTTCTTGTGGTGATCATCTATGGGTATTTCTAAGTCTGGTAGTAAGGCTTGGAGCATCCCTCACAGATCTGGCCTTGAGCAGGACATGGAAAGATATTACAGCACCCTTTCACCCAATAAATCAGAAGGTAGAGAACTCATGGAGGTTTGGGAGATTTAACTCCTCCTTCTGCCTAAAGGAAACATGGAACCATAACTCCAAATCTAAGGCAAAGACCTTAAATGCTTGGTTTGAGGATGTTCACAAAAGCACTAGTGAATAGCTCTCCTCCTCTGGTTTACTGAAGTGGTTTCACTTTGATTTAAAGAGTGACATATTCTTTAGGCTAGGAGAGATACAGAGCATGTGATTGTTTTGCTTAATGGTAAATCTCCCCTTGAAAAGAAAAAAGGAAACACTTTTTTTAGTCTTTGCTTCACTCAGCACCTAAGGGAGGATATATAAATTAATTAAATGTTGGGGGCAGGCAAGGGAAAGTTCTGTGTAGTTACGGGGTTCACATAATCTTTTTTTAGACTCTCAATGCCCGAATAGTCCAACTTCAACATGAGGTACGTACTCGTTCCAAAACAGCCCTTAGTGTTTCACAGAACCAAACCCTTTGGGCAGGTCCAGGGGAGGAGCTACGGATTAAGATCAGCACAAGCAGGGCAAGGGAACTGATCTTGAGAGTCTCCCATGTGATTGTGAATAGTTTATTCATTAAATTTTTGGATGAAAGACATAGCTGTGGCTGCTCTAGCTGTGCTTTGTAATGAGACTGGGTACAGAAAATACCGTTATGGAGTGCTTGTTTCCCTTGTGCTTTCACCATGCAAATCTCTGGTAATACTAGCAGACCCTTATGGGTCCTCCTTGGGTTAGATATGATGTAGACTCTCAACTGCTCTGACTTCTCAAAGCAAAAATATGTACACTGGGTACACGGTATGCAGCAAGTTAAGTGTCTGGAGAGACTACTGTTATTTCTGGCACATCATGGATAAAAGCAGAACTAAAGAAGGATTTTGAAGCTCCTAATTTTGAGGGCTCTCATCCTGAAATCCTGTTGACTCACAGTGATGCACATGCAAGCACTGTGCATACTGATGGGAATTAAATGTATCTTATGTCCAATAAAATACAGGAATGTGTAGTTAGTTGGAAGGAAACATCTGGTCCATTCAGTGCAACCCAGCACTCTGTGAACATCAGGAAAGATTAAATCAATGTTGTCTTTAGATGAGTCTACAGAAGATTTGTTGCATATAGGTAGTTGCTCTGTGTGTAAATACACATGGTTGCATCTGCGAAACAAGGGTACTAATGCCTGAAGACTTTGTGTGCAAAAGAGAGTGATCAGGGATGTTTTTGTTATCTTGAGATCCTGCAGTAGGAGGGAATTTGTTATCGGAAAATACAACTGGATAAGCCTAACAACAGCTTCTTGTTAATTATGATTAAACATACCTTAGCCATCAACAAGATGATCACAGATCAGCAAGTCTGATGTACAGCCACTGAGGTCTCTAGCCCGGATCCACAAAGCAGTCAATGGATGTGAAGGGTCTGCTCCTCTCTGAGGCCCATAGACCACAACTGCAGGATTCATGGAGGCATGCTGGCCTATCTTAGATTTGAAGCATTTCTTTCCTCTAAAAAGAAAGTCAAAAGACATTTGAGCCCCACCCTGTAAAGCAGATGCTAAGATGGTTCCCATCTGACTTATGGTGGGTGAATCAACGGCAGGAGATATTTTTAAAAAGAATAAAAGATAGACAAAAGGAAGCCATGTGTAGCCTGAAAGTAATTCTGGAGTGGGGGAAAGCATCACGTTTTTACTGCTGTAGTGTGACATGCTGCACTCCCCTACACTGCAGTGTCAGTGATATATATGCTTTTAGCTCTTACTTGCTTCTGCTGTAGGCTCAAACCCACTAGATATGCAGGAGACTTGACTGAAATCTGGCAAAACTAACCAACCAGACCTACCAACAAAACACACAACTTTAAAATAAAGTTTGATCTTTACAAAGTTTAATCTAATAACAGCTAGAAAAGGAATGTGCTTCAAGTTTAAGAACTAAAGCTAGCTGTGTTCGAATTCACGCATTTCGCTTGGGTTTCTAATTTTTGCAATAACCTAGCTGCATGAATTTTTCCCTCCTAACAGGAAATGAGTTTTTTGCTCTACCTTTGGGCATACAATTGATTTCTCGTCATACTGGAGTTCCTATCAACCTGTGCTAATTGGCACCCTAAGCAGTCAAATTAAAGACAGAGGAGGCTCATTCTATCAACCCTGCAAGCAGTTTCCCCAGAATAAGACTGGACCGTGCTGGCAGAGCATCATGATCAAGGTAGACTTTACAGTGTCTATGCTTTAACTGTTTTGAACAGATACAAGCTGGGACCCCAGGGATTCAGTATATTACAGGTTCCCCTGCCCTAAATTCACTTCAATCTGTTTCAGGGGATTATTGATCTGAATGTTAAAGTCATTAGCCTCAGCACTTAACTGAGGATAAGAAGAAGTACATTTAAGTTAACATCACCAGTTCAAAGACACATGTGAGATGGAAACCATTTCTGGAGTTCTCATGAATTGATCCAATAAAAGATAATATCTCTGCTTTCAGTTGTTGGTTCCCACACGTCACGCTTTATTTCTATGTACAGTCATGTCTCCATGGTAAGCTACTCTGAATTTTTTTATTTTTTTTTTTACCAAGTCAGTAGCAAGCTAATGGAAAACCAGGAAGGTGATAAGTTTTAAAGAGAAGCTAGAAATTATTATATCAGAGAGGACAACAGGAGATAATTGGATATAGTTTATCTTCTACTTTGTACTTTGGGCTGATAAATAGTCATATTAAATGCTCATGGAAATATGATTTGAAGTAAAGAGTAGCAGTGTGTCCTTCAGCACCTGCAGTTCTCCGATACTCTGGACACAAGGACAGTATGGTTGAGGGCTGAGAAATTCCAATCAGCCTGAGATAAGCAGAGGCCCAACCCCGTTCATTTGAAACCATAGTGTAGGACTGAAGTGTCAGAATTAACAATTGGAAGATGTGAATAATCATCTCTGCAAGCTGGGACTCATCCAGAGCCCTCAATATTTGGAGATTCTCTTAAGCCCTACAGCATGAGATTTAACATCCTTTCTTAATATTTTGATAGGGTGAATTATTTTAATTAAAAATTTTAATCATCAATAAAAATAACTGTGGGTACTCCTGATATCTATGTAGATGTTCTATCCCATTTAGAATCCTGTTATTTTTTGGCCTCATCCCCATCCTACAGCAATTAATTACAGTTTAATCCCATGGTGAGTTAGAAATGACATTCCTTTGATCTGCCTTTCATTCCTCACCTCTTAATTTCCTTGAACATCTATCTGGACTCATGAGAAAGAAAGATTCTTCTCCAGAGCATTCATTATCTTATATTTTTTTACCACATCCAATCCTAGCCATCTGCTTTCTAAAATACATAACTGCAGCCTTTCTGAGGTTAGAATTTAGAGTAGTCTGCGGTGTCCTTTGAAAAATGGATCACTCTCACTTGGAATATTTTTTCCATGAACAGTGACTCCTGATATGCTACATTCAGCAGTAAGCTACTACTCACATTTGAATGCTACTTTATTATCTTCATGTTTCTCACTCATCTGCGTCATTTAATTGAAAGGGACATTGGCATGCCAACACTGAGACTGAGATTGTCCCCCAGTTAAAATTTTTGCTCTTGTTGCCTGATTCATCTTACCTAATCTGTTCATTACAATTTGTCATGCCTCAGACTTCTCAAGTGCAGAAATGTGAGTGTCCTGGTTACTTGTTTATGTGTGCGGTGACCTCCTCTGACACAGACCTCCATTCCATGGCAGTGCCCCACCAAAACCCCCAAAACCAACCAACCAAAAAAAAAAAAAAAGAATATTAACCAGGCCAAATGATTTAACTGTTTAACTCCTTCCTGACTCTGCTGCCATATGACTCAGAAGCCCTTAACTACAGACCATGACCCAGGAATTACTTCTGAAGCAAGTGTAAGATCCATTACCTCATCCGAGCTCTTCTATTATGGGGGTGAAGGTTTGAAACTATGTAGGTGTAATCCCAATAAAAAGATGCTTCTCTTTACTGGAGTGGTGAGCTGCTACCAGCTCATTTGGGACTGTTGGATAGTGGGATTACCGTAGTCCTGCAGCTATGGGAAAGCAGACGTTGTGGGTCTGGGCTGCGCCTGCTGAGGGATCAAAAAACATGAGATGGAGACAGGCATGGTTGCTCTCCCTAAAACAGGGAGACCTCTTCCACGCTCTTTCTTGGTCTCATGTAAGGTAAAGAGCCATGCTTCAGCCCTCAATTATGTAGATATGAAAGATAAGATGTGCAGATATGCTAAGATAATTGGGAGTCTGAGACCTTGCTTAATGAAATTAAGGCAGAGATAACTGCCTATAAATATACTCAGAAGAAAAGAAAGGTAGCACCACAGAGGGAACAGAGGTATTTAAGCTAAATAATAATAGACTTTAGTAAATAAATGTTGAAGGTTAGAAGGATTTTTTTTTTTTTAACCAGTGAAAGTCCACATTGGTAAATTCCTCTGAAATGACCCAGAAGAGGATAGTAAGGAAGAAATTAAATCCTGCAGGGAGATAAAAATTAATGAGTTCATCTTGGATGTCCGTCTGTCTCCTTCTGAAAAAAACAAACCAAAACCAATCTGTTTCTATGTGACTTAAACTTGAAAAGCTAGGACAGGGCTAACAGTGAGGGGACAGGAACACTTGGAAATAGTTTCAGGAGTAAAAATAGAAAGAAGAGCTAAAGGTTAAAAAAAAAAAAAAAAAGATGTTTGAAATGTGATTCATTGGAAATACGACCTTCCCTCACAACAGGGCGCAGAAAGGAAAAGCTCGGCAACCGAGATCAAAAAATTCAGGAGAAGCACAACAACTGGCAAGTCCTTACATGTGGTGGTTGCGTAGTTATACGCATAGAGGGCAAGAGGGTGCATCGGGAAAAGTCACATTGCACAGGAACAGAGCATCTGATATCATCGATGTTTGCACATCACCTCATTAACACCAGCAGGTTCTTGCCAGGTGCTGTCTTGTTTCAGGGCTGGAGAGAAGGGCTGGACACAGCCCTGTCACCACCATGCTATTTTTATCCATAAACAGAAGATTTCCTAGTTGGAAAGGACTTCAGCAGGCAAAAAGTAGTGCATTCCTTTGCTGTTAGGAAAGACTCACAGCAGCTGTCTACCCTGTATTCAGGTGCAACAAGCAAGCCTTATACTTGTTTTATTTCCCAGTACAGCTGCACACTGCAACTGAAAATGCACAAAATATTGTAAAAGACACAAAAAGCCTGCTGTGTTGTTTGTTTTTCGTTTTGGTTTTTTTTTTTTTTCAGAGGAATGAATCACTTATAATTCCAACTTCACTTGTTAGACTCTCAGTTTCTCATCATCAGGCCTGAAATGTAAACTGAAAACAAAATAGTTCTGTTTCAGACAGAAGAGAGGGAAAAGAAAATCACTTGAATGCCATTTTTTCCAGGTCTAACTCAGGCTGACAATCATCATGGTCAGCTATGTGTTATAGCAGAACCTCAATATGGCCAAATGTAGTTATCTGCATCACTCAAGTAAAATTTTATTCAGCTGCTATCATCTCTGTCATTCTGCTGCTGCAAACACCATTGTATTAAATGAGTTTGTATCTAAAGGGATTGCTGCTCCTTATGCCAACGCACTCTCAGAAGAAAAAAACCAAAACAAAACTAAGCTTCAATATTATACGTATAAACTATATGCTTTGACATGGGCCAGCACTTGCAGCAAGACAAGCTCAGCCAATGCTGTCAGTGATGCTGTGGGTGTAGATGAATATGTATGCACATGTTTGGGATCTTAGTCCTTCCCACCACTTAACATAATCTAGACTGTGGTGGAGCTTCTGCTATAAACACTCTGCCTTCTAAGGCATTTATCATTTTTTTTCAGAAGACACCACCCAGAAGAGCAAGCTCGCTGAAACTGGTAAGTTATTTCAGCTAAGAAAGAATGAAGATAGAGAAAAGCAGATTTAGAAAGAAAGAAAAAGTTATTTTGCATTGGAATAGGATAAAGGGGTAAAGTAAAGGTTGGAAATAGATGTTGCAGATCAATATCATTCTCTGTGCAAGGAGACATTTCAAGTCTCCTAGCTGTCTGTCAGTCTTGATGTTAATTCATTATTGTGCAAAATTTTGGTTATTTTCTTCCTGTAATTGAAATGCATTGAAGACTGCAGTTTGAATGGGGTGTCAAGATCAGTTGTCAAAACCCGACTATAAAGGAGCTGAAATACCATATAATCCATAATTTCATTAATGGTATTGTCTTTCCCATGATGATGGCATTCCGTTCTCACCATCATATTGCTTTAGTTATCTGTTTGTGGCAATGTTAACAGTTTAAGATATTTACTGATAAAAGAAGGGAAATCCATGTTGTATGGAGCTTCCAAAAAATTATTTCTTCTGTGCTGCGTGTGGAAATTGGGATGCTAGTCTCTGTGCTTTCCTTGAGGATCTTGGTATATTAGTATCCACAATGAAGTGTGATGTAATAAAAACCTTGTTGAAACAAATTATTCAAACAAAATGAAACGAGCAATCTGTTTGTTTATTTGCTGATCCCCAGCTTGACTTTCCAGCTCAGTGGCTTGTGTAAAGTTCTCCTGTAAGTTATGGACTTGTACACAGTTGTATTAGGCTAATCATAGAAATGAAATTAGGCTTTCTAATATGAGATTATTATGACTTTTTCTTTTATTTATTTATTTATTTATTTATTCCTGGGTATATCTGTATGTCTGCTGCATCTAGAGCAGCAGAAGCTATTCCAGAGAGTAGCTGGGAAAAGAGGATTGCTGTAGTGATAGATTGTCGTAATGATACTAATCTTAAGATATCATGCAATCTTCTCCACTTGGGATTGACTGGTTTGGATCAATTAGTAAGTTCAGCTGCTCAGGTGAGTTTGACTGTTAGAGATGAGAAAATTCAGAAATGTGGTTTTCTTTTAAGAAGAGAAAAAAAATAAAAATTGAGAGCAAGCTGGAAAGAAACGATCTAAGAAAAGAATTACTCTTGAGGTCCAGCCCTTTGGGAAAGGATGGTCGTCAGTGAAGGAGAAGTCTACTTGGAAAGCTGTAAGTGATAGGGGACATTGTGCCTTTAAGTGGTTCCTGCAGGATGCAACTACAATGTATGGGTCTACTGCAGAAAGTTTTGTGGAACAGTGTTGCAGACCAGCTAAAATGGAATGAAATCAGTTGTTTGCCAGTTCTTTGTTGAATAGGACTGAGGAGGGATGAAGGAGGGGAAATCCTCCAAGCAGACTACTAGTTGTCAACACACCGAGAACTACTAAAGATCTAAGGAAGGACTAAGTATACAGGCATGGGTGTCTGTGGAAGTGTGCAATCTTTGTTTTGGTGGCTGGGCTTTTTGTGGCTTATTTGAATTTCCTGGAGTAATGCTGGGAGAACCATGTGGCACATTGTCCTGGAAGAAAGGCAGAATCATTTTCAAAAGGAACAGAAGTTGTGGACAGCTGCTTTGATTGTCATACAGGCTAGTTGTCTCAGCAGAACTTACACAGGAAGGGGATGCGGGCAGAGGGATGGGTGGCACCCATAACAGGCCATTAAAATACTGTGTTTTTATTGTGGAGGGGTGTTCCACAAGAACAAGACGTTCAGCCCTCCTCACAGGGAAAGCAGCTGCCTACCTTCCCCTGGAGCAAAATGACTAAACTTTATGTCCTGTTTGACTTACCTGAAGTCTTGGCCTCCGTGGAGCTTTTGCATGCCATTTATCTGGCTTTACCCAAGTTTGGTGTTTCTCTCATTCTAGATGACGACCTTTCTGTCATGAATTTGGGTAACTTTTTCCATAGACCCTTAAACATGGATTGCTGTGGTTTCCTAGACTTGGCAAGATATTGCACACACCCTTCTGATCAAAGGCAGTGCCAGGTAGAACTTGCTGGAGTGTTAGCAGTGGTTTAAACACAGTGAAATACAATGTGTGAAAGGAGACACTTCAAAGCACATTTGAACTGATTAATGTTTTGAATGTTTAGTGATGTTACACTCCACTGAGATTGCCAGAGATGAAGGCGTGTGGTAAGAGTGGGTGAGGGAAGGCAGAAGATTATGGGTTTTTTCCTGGATGTTTGTGCCTTTCCCCTTTGGGATATCCGTTAGTGAGGTGGGCTGGGGCACTCTAGCAGTTCTGATCTTGCTTTGCTCTTTTTAACTCTCCTCTGGAGATCTGACCTTCCCTGGTAGGTATTCTTTAGCTCTGCTGTCTCTCCTGCTGGTATTTATTTACAGACTCATTAAGTACTATTTTCCATAGTTAGTTTAATTAGGGACTCCTCAGCTCTGATAAAAGGTTGTATTAAAGCTTATATAATCCCTGCCGGGCTTATTTGTTTGCAGGCTAATTCTCCAGCCATGTTAATTTAATAAGATGTATTTTAATATTGTGTTCTACCTGTGTTTCTGTGATCCTAGCGGAAAGCTTCGCTGGGAAACAGCCAGCCTGCAGGCAAGGGGGCTGCTTCGAGGCCCCGATTTTTGCAGTTGTAAGCCTTGATTCAGACATTGTGTAACTTCACAGTAACACCAACACCAGTGGAATGGACCCTGAAATTAGAAAGGTCTAGGTTTTCCTAGAGATGGGGTCTAAACTAAGCATTTGATTACTTTTTTCATTATAAGATTTTTACTCTGGATATGTGCTAGATAAGATTTATGGGGTGAAAACCTGACCTCTGAAGACTGTTGACTCTTATAGTGCCAGACACCAGTTGCTCTCAGGCCCTTAACTTGGGTGTTAAATGTTCTGGTGTCTGAATTATTCACACAGAGCTGACAGATGTGACACAAGAGGTGCAGGAGCCGTAGTCTCTTCTGGAGTAGCAGCTGGAGGCTAGCAGGGAAGTCTGGGACATTTCAAATGGCATCAATCTGCTTTTAGGCAGCTGAATCCCACCATGGGCGAGAACCTGTCTGATGTAAAAGCATGTCCTCTTTTGCCATGGAAGAATCTTGCATTAAAGCATAAGCTATCTAAATTTGATAGCTTATATTTTAGATAGCATACACTGTGGAGAGCAGTTGTTTTGATGTTTGGCACTTCTGACCACTGTTACAGCTCTTCTGGAAACATGAAAATCTATTAAACCACAAGGTTTTAGCGCTTTGGCCAAAGAAAAAATGTCTCAGGTTATTTGACATTTCTGTGCATGTCTTTTTAATTGAAAATAACAAGCAGTGATATAATCGGAAGACTGTGTAAAATTCCTTTTTTTATCTGAAGTTTCAGAAAAGAAGAAAACAAACACGTGGAGAATAATCTGAATAAGGTGGGGGAAGCAGCTGAAACCCTGTGGGGTTTTTTTTGTTGGAAGGCTTTCCCCAGGTGCTGTACTTTTAGATGCTTTCTTGCATAAGCACCTTGTAACACAAGGCTAGGCTGTGTTGTCATGGAGACTTTCAGGGTACCTCATCATTTTGCTAGAAAAGAAATTTTAGAGTGGCTGTCATTGTATTAATTTAGTCACAGGACCAGACTTCCCACTGGTGCTATCCCACCAGTCCTCATTCTTGTTTACACTAAATCTTTTTTATGCTGTTGCAGAGTGTAAGGGTGGTTGCATGTTCTTTTATGAAGCTGTCTTCATGTGAATTCACAGGGCACAGTGCAATAAATTAGTGTGAAGAGGGATTTATGGCCAGGCTGAGAAAAGTGTGCAGAAAGGCTTCAGTTTCTTGAAGGAAGAAATCTGTGCTGCCGTTGTCAGAAGCCTGGTTTACTGTTCGCTCTGTCATGTGGCACTGACCGCCTGGAGCCTGGAGAAAAACCATCTAGTTGCTGTGTATGTGACAAAGATAAAACCTGAATAGCACTATTATTTCTCTCTGTGATGACTCCAGATTCAGTACTGAAAGATCCCCAGCTGGCACTGGAAATGCTGAATTTGAATGCATTTAGTTGCAGAATGGTTTGTGTGTGCTAGTCTTTCCCTGCTCTCAAAGACTTGCCATACAGAGACAAAGTCGCCTAGCACAGTGCCCACTCTCAGGAAAACTTCAGACCTCCAGGGCCAGTGGTCTTAATTGCACACAGGTGTCTAACTCTCCTTCAAATGGGATTTGCCCTGCGGTTACGCAGCAAAACATATCTTACTCCTGGTGTCTGCAGGGTTGGCCTCAGGCAGCTCCCCACCTAAAAGGGTTCAAGAGAAAAACAACATATAACTGTCGCAAGCAGCTTCCAAAGATGATTTTAACTCTGACTTTTCACAGAATCACAGAATCTCCTAGATTGGAAAAGACCTGCAAGATCATCTAGTCCAATCATTAACCTAACGCTGACAAGCCCACCACTAAACCATGTCCCTGAGCACTATATCTACACAACCCTTAAATACCTCCAGGGATGGGGACTCCATCACTGTCCTGGGTAACGCCTTCCAGTGCCCAATGACCCTTTCAGTAAAGAAATTCTTCCTAATATCCAATCTAAGCTTCCCTTGGCGCAACTTGAAGCCATTTCCTCTTGTTCTATCCCCTGTTACTTGACAGAACAGTCAACTCCCACCTCTCTGCAACCTCCTTTCAGATAGCTGTAGAGAGTGATAAGGTCTCCCCTGAACCTCTTTTTCTCCAGGCTAAACAACCCCAGTTCCCTCAGCTGCTCCTCATAAGACATGTGCTCCAGACCCCTCACCAGTTTCGTTGCCCTTCTTTGGACACGCTCCAGCGCCTCAATGTCCTTCTTGTGGTGAGGGGCCCAAAACTGAACACAGTACTCAAGACGCGGCCTCACCAGTGCCGAGTACAGGGGCAAAATCACCACCCTGGTCCTACTGGCTACACTATTCCTGATACAGGCCAGGATGCTGTTGGCCTTCTTGGCCACCTGGGCACACTGTTGGCTCATGTTCAGCCGGCTATCAATCAACACCCCCAGGTCCCTCTCTGCTGAGCAGCTTTCCAGCCACTTCTCCCCAAGCCTGTAGCATTGGTGGGGGTTGTGGCCAAAGTGTAAGATGCAGCATTTGGCCTTGTTGAAACTCACACAGTTTGCCTTGGCCCATCGATCTAGTCTGTCTAAATCCCTCTGCAGAGCCTCCCTGCCCTCAGGCAGATCAACACTTCCACTCAGCTTGGTGTCATCTGCAAATTTACTGAGGGTGCACTCCATCCCCTCATTCAGATCATTGATAAAGATGTTAAACAGGACTGGCCTCAGTACTGAGTTGTGGGGGACACCACTCGTGACCGGACGCCAACTGGAATGAACTCCATTCACCACCACTCTCTGGGCGTGGCCTTCCAGCCAGTTTTGTACCCAGCGAAGTGTATGCCCATCCAAGCCATGAACAGCCAGTTTCTCCAGGAGAATGCTGTGGGAAATGGTGTCAAACACTTTACTAAAGTCCAGATAGACAACATCCACAGCTTTTCCCTCATCCACCAAGCACGTGACCATGTTGTAGAAAGAGATCAGGTTAGTCAAGCAGGACCTGCCTTTCATAAACCCATGGTGACTGGGCCAGATCATCCGGTTGTCCTGTGCATACTGCGTGAGGGTACTCAGGATGATCTCCTCCATCAGCTTCCCCCGCACCAAAGTCAAACTGACAGACCTGCAGTTTCCTGGATCCTCCTTCCGGCCCTTCTTGTAGATGGATGTCACATTGGCTAGTTTCCAATCTGCTGGGACCTCCCCAGTCAGCCAGGACTGTTGGAAAATGGTGTAAAGTGGCTTGGTGAGCACCTCTGCCAGCTGTCTCAGAACTCTTGGGTAGATTCCATCTAGTCCCATAGACTTCTGAATTTCTCTCAACCTTCAACTACCCTCAGCTCAAGTTTGCCCTGAAATCCACCCCAGCCTTCCTCCTTGGGAATTCACAAATCCTCCCTCACTTCGTCCTCTGCTTTCCCTGCCTCAGCCTTATACTCTCTCAGACCTTCATGATGGTCCTGCTTCTCTCTCTCTGCTCCACCTGTCAGTGTCCCTTCTGCATGACACCAAGGACGTTACTTGATGCTGCTGGCATCAGACAGTTACGCAGAATTTGCAGGGATGCAAATCTGTATTTGGGCCTTTCCCCAGGAGGTGTGTGTAGGTGGAGCTGACAAATGACATAGAACCCTCACAAGGCTGTTTCAGACAGATGATGTAGGAAGAAAATGGACCTATGGTAGGTCGCTGTGCCCTGTCTGCCCTCCCCCGGATTTATTTCACCTTTGCAGGGTATAAAGATTACGTGAAATCTATTTCAGGCTGATGTCCTGAAAGGACTGCTTGTCCCTATGACTGCCTTATTTCTTTTTTCCTGTCCTCAGCTAGAGACAAATCAGAATGTCTTTGCGTGGTTGTAAATTGTAAGTGTGCATTCTCATAATATCTTTCGAAGTCAATTGATCTCAGGACTCTGAGATAAGATACACCCACACACCCCTGTTTCAGGGAGCAAGGGGGTTATGCTTTGGGTTTTAGCTGCTTGGTGAAAAATATCTTTGCTTTCCCCTTCTGAATGATGTTTTCTTCCATGTTAAAAGACTGGGGGGGCAGGTGAAAAAACAGTAAACGCCCGACTGATTGTAGGGAGACAAAAGGTTCCCCAGTGCCCAAAGGCTCTTTTCTTCCTTTTTTGCCTTCTTTACTTCTCTTTCAAACATCCCCCCAAATGCTTCAGTCCTCCTTTTGATCACCCCACACCCCAGACACACCATCTCCCACCCCAATGGGTGGTCCTGGGGCCCCGTACAGATGGAGGCAGGGGTGTCCCCCAGTGGCAGAACACAGAACGGGAGGCCTCTGCTTACCCCAGGCCGGATTATGTGGTGGGGTTCAGCACCATTGCAGGACAAACCGATTTCTGGTACCTCCATGCAGAAAACCAAAACTTGTGTGTGATGAGATATAACAGCTCTGCAACATCTCCTGTCTGGGATCAGAGCACAGTGGCTGTGCACGGTGTCACAGACATAAAGGGAAAGCTAGCTACTGGGTTGGTTGGTAGTGGTTGCTGTGGTTGGGGTAATGCCCAAAGCTTCGCTAGCCAGAGCTGCTGTTGGGAATAAGGGCAAATTTGCCTGCTAAAAGGGTGATGAAGGGTGAAGGTTTATGAATCTCTCTGTGTTTCCTCCTTGATTTCATCAGGGTGCTGGATCCATTGGAAATGCCAAGGGCAACATCATCCTTAACACAGGAATCTAGGAAGACTCTTCCCTTCTTAAATCTTTCTGATCTGAAAAAAAGTAAATTGAGAATCTCCCAAGAATTTGACAAGTTGCTTTTAGATCTCCTGGGACCTGCTGCTGGTATTCCCACACATAGTTTCCCACAAGTCTGAAATGGCCCCAAATTCCTAGAGATGCTCACATCCATGGGAAGGAGAGTCAGGTCTAAACTGTTGCACTGATTGCTTTTGTAGAGCATCTTGTCTTCTCTTCTGGTCTTGGCTTAAGTCAGTGGATACCTGACAATTTACATTTTCTGGCAATAGTTCTCAGAGAATGTTATGTTCGGCTAACAGCCCTATCCTGCTCATATATATAGCAGTGTTCAGCTTCAAGAAATGAAATGAGGTAGGAAGGGAACTATCTGGTGTCTGTCCTCACCTGCAAGTGTGTTGTAGTCTGCAGTAGAGAGCTCCTACAGAGTGTGGGTCCCTGCATTGCCTCTCAAGAATAACCGAAGGCAAAGGCACTGTGTATTCTCTCAGTAGTAGGATGCAAGATCTTTCTAAAAGTGGGCATTTACTCTTTATGCCTTTATTTTATTTTAGTTTTTTTTACAGGGATTTCCAGCAGAAAGTGTTTCAGTTGCTTCTGTGCTGATCAGTGATGTGTTTGTTAAAGCTATGTTTTTCGCAAAGCCTTTGAAAGAATTAGAACCAGTTGTGCAGCAACAGAAGACTGGTTATGGTTGTGGACACAGGACAAGGTCCTAGGTAGGTTATTCAAGGCCTTTGTCATGGTATCGTTGACAAGGGTATCCTGATTTTAAATGATTTGAATTTCAAATATGTTCAAATGTGTCCCCCTAAAAAGCCTCTGGGTCTCAGAAAGCTAGGCTAGGCTGAGTGTTTGATGGTTATTTTAAGCAATCTTCTTCATTTAACAAGCCACCATAAATCTTACTTAGAAATGCCAGCACATACATTTGGAAAATAGGGACATGATAAAGCAGACTGGAGCTTTTAAGAAGTGACAGAAAAGCTACTTCTTGTGGCTCTTTACCTGGCTCTTGTTGATCTTTTCCAAATGCAGCACATTAGCCAAATTACTTGCGTTGCATCCTACTAATGCAAAGTGTGCTTATGGAATAGGTAGAGATATTTCATAGCCTCTAACAACTTTCCTTTACAAGCAGAGATAAAAAACCCTTAAGATGTATAAAATCCTGCAGTAATCTCTTTATTTAAGAGATCTTTAAATGTATTGTATGTAGTGATTGAGTAGAATGTCCCAAGTGCATTTGCAGACAGAGAGTTTGGAAGGGATGGATTAAATGATTTAGTTAATTGCCCACCCTGCTTGGCTCAGCTGGGTGTGTATATACCAGTTATGTTTGTCTGGCAGGTGTTCCTTTCCTCTCTGTCCTTTGCACTTCTTGTTCCCTGTGCTGTTACTCAACCAAGGCTTATGGAATAAAAAGGGATAAATAAAATAAATGAGCAAGATGCTTAAGCAGCCTGTACCAGCGCAGCAGCGCGGAAGATGCCCAAGGAGCCCTGAACATCTGACCTCTATTTCAGATACTGCTGCATGCCTTGTTAGATAGGAAAGCTGAGACAGGGGAATTAAGAGCTTGGCAATTAAATGGTTGCCTCACACTCGCGTTTTTCTTTACCAAAATATGACATTAGGTAACATTTACCTCATAGGTACCTGTGCAAAATGTTATTAATATGATGTATGTCCTCCTTCAGAGCATGCCTACAAGGCAGAGAAGTTCTCTTGCCACATTTTTAAAGTTTGGGTGCCACAGTATGCGATGGAGAAGTGACTTGGCTCATGTGACCGAAGAAGTCTGGCCTGGGCTGGGATTCAAAGCTAAGACTCTTGAGCAGCGAGCAGGAAACTCTTTGCCATCTACCAAATTGCCAGCTCTGACCTCGTGTCACTGGAAAATGGCAAACAAAGCTAAAGATATCAGCCAAAGACGTTTAGAAAGCCACTGGGAGCAGACACAAGTCCTGTGGCTCTCTTAAGCCACCTCTGCAAGTCAGTGGGTTACCAGAAATCTTCTGGAGCAGAAGAAAAAGGGTAGATTCAGGTAGGATCTTACGAGCTAGCTTTAGACACAAAGGTTAGGATGAATGAGACTTGTAGATAAATCCCCAGACGAGTTTTGATTTCATTAGCCAGTGGGCTGAGACCTCACTATAGAGCATATGCACGATCTCAGTGTCATCTTCCTTGCTTTAATTTTCTCCTTTCTGTTGTCCAAAGGATGTACATATCTCTGTAATTTAGTGAGAAAGGTGCCACAGCCATAGATTGCAGCAGCCCAGGGGAAGTTTGAGAATTGCATGTAATATGCCAGCTTGCAGCTACACAGCCAGCTCTGCCAGCTCGTGTGGGCAAGGGTTTGACCTTGCTGTTCTCCTTTGGGCTGCCATTCCGGATGCCAGTACAGAACACACTGCGCTTGGGCACTGCAGTTGTCCGTAGCCTCTTCAGAGATGGAGAATAAACTCATACCCTTCTGTCCATCTGTGAATGAAGCCAAGGGCTAGACACTCTGACTTCTGTCACTTGAAATCCTGGGAAGATTGCCATAACACACTCTGTCTCACCTTCCTTTTTAGCCGTCAGCTTTACTGCCGCCTGACATAGCACTGTCCACCCAAGGCCCTTCAAAGTCAGAGACTCCTCAGGTAGTCAGGCTGGAGAAGTGGCAATGAAACTTCCATATTGTGGTCCCACTTCTGCCCCTAACCACACAATTTTTGTGTGTCTGTGTGTCTACGTCATTTTAAATATCTGATGCCATTATGAAACACCTATCTGCCAATCTCGGTGGGACATCATAAGCCTTAATTAAATGTTTGTGAAGTATTCTGCCATGCTGAGATGCTAGGTGCTACAGAAAACAAAATATTATTACAACTAAAAAGTCTATCACAATCTGGGAAAGTAGGTGTCTGCATTTAAAAAAAATAAATTATAAACTGTCTAGTATAGTCACTTTTTATTGCACTATGCGAGCATGGTGTGACTCATGAACTCTAAGAGATTGTCCCAGAAGGCAGGTCCTTGGTTGGCAAAAGAAGCCGTCTCACGCAAAGCAATTTAATTGTGAGTGTAAGACAGATACAGAGCCAGAAGGTGGGATTAATTCTACTTGATTTTTTTTGTTTGGTTGGTTTTTTGTTTTGAATGCTTACCCTGTTGTGGTCAAGATCTGAGCTATCCACTTAACCTCTCTCTATAGCCAGGGGTGATAAACTAATTCTTTTGCCACAATCCCCCAGTCTGGTTTATGGCTCTTTCTTTGGAGCAATATTATAGAATCATAGAATAGTTTGGGTTGGAAGCGACCTTTAAACGTCACGTAGTCCAACCCCTCAGTTGTGCCTTAGATCGTTACTACAAAGGTTTAGAATTTTTTTATTGTATTTGTGTATCTACACTGTATACATCTAAATAGTCTGTGCCTTGAAACATGGATTCTGTCAGCCAACATGCTGCAGACGGATTTTGGGAATAAGCATAGAGCCCCCTTGTCATAAAGCAACCCTGAATATAGTCATGATGGGTCTATCATTCTGTAATGTATCTGGAGTTCTACAGTAAGTCACAATTATCTCTAATGAAGGTGAAATCTGGCTTTTACTGTGACCATGAAGCCAACCTTTTCTCAGCCACTGAGTTTAAAAATGACTTTCACAGAACTTGTCCCCCAGAACGTGAGGTGGGCATCAGGATTCTGTTTGGACAGTGGTTTGGGTGGTTTTTTTCTGCAGATGGAGATCTACAGTTGTTGTATATCATATCAGCAAAACTGCTCAGCTTGCTAAGGATGAGACCCATGGATTCTGCTTGTTCATTCCCTTTCCATGCTGTTACTTGTTTTGCATTTGATATCCTTCCCTGGGTAAAGCAACTAGCACTTATCTGTCACTAAGTGGTAGCCATAAAGAAAATCAGCTGTGCTTGTCTCTGCTATCACTAGAGGGGAGCAATCCTAAAGGCAAAAGAAGATGGTGTGAATCATCTGTAAGAAGAAAATAAAATTCCCATCTCCTTCTGCACAGTCTCCAGGCATCATTTGTACTCCAGCACAATCACAGCCAGTGGGAAAACTCTAGATATTATTACCACTCCTGTTTTTATTAGCACCAATCTGGAATTAATGCCGTATGTAGCGCTATTTGTCACAGTGTTATCTGAGAACAGATTACAAACATTACGATGTAACGCCAGGGCAGATAAACTGAGGATCATTTGAGGCATATCTCATGTTCTCTTGCTGGGACAGTAAAGTTTGTTTTGATTGTCAACAACTTTAAGGCACAGAAGCCAACAGGTTCATGTAGCTCAGAAGGAATTAATGGAAACATCAATGCATAAAATATTTTCCTGGTAAAATACTCCCCTTGTGCTCTCCAGGAGAAACTATATGGTATGTGTTTTTGGGAAGTTATTGCAGAGCTAGCAGGTGGTAGTGGAGAAGGTGAAAGTGGTGCTGGAAGCCTGGAGTGGTTGGAGCAGTGGTGGGAAGAGACAATGGGTAATTGTTGGGGTCTCTTAGGGGAAAGTGGACTTGGACCAGTTGGCAGAGGCAGAAAAGCTCTAAGATCTGACATGTAAGCAGCGATCAGTGATGTTGCAGCTCCTGTTTGTCCAGCATAAGCTACTTGACATGTTTACTGAAAACTGATCTTATTAAATTAATTCTGATTATGTTTAATTAGACCTTCAAAACAGCTGCTATCATTGGCTCTATCTCTCCTGAACACTTTGATAGGACAGTAAATTTACAAGGGCAATTACTATATGCACTAATGCAGAAGCTGTAAATATTTTCAGTAGAGTCAAAGTATCTTAAATAGCACTTACAGCATCGCTTTTTGCTGTTACTCAAAGAGAAAGATTATGATTCATTTGAATAGGTGTTAAAAGCATTTGTGCTTTTAGAAGCATTTGGAGTCATGGTGATTTGTTCTTCTACCCTGGCCTTAATTTTCCTCTTTCTTCACTAATGTGTGTGGTCTAATTCAATGTACCCAATCATTAAGGCAAGAAATCTTGCAGGTAAAATAGCTCTTCTCGCTCTTTCCTACTTTTTTTTCCCCTTCTGCCACTCCTGTTGCCTTCATTTCTCCAGGAAGGAGGTGGGAGTGGGACTTTGAATGATCTTGAAATTGTAGCCGTGCCACATGTCCTCACACATCCTCCCACCTATGCTTAGCCAGTTATCTACTCCACAGTTGGTCAGCCCAAATTGATTTGAAGTTACTCATAGAATCACAGAATCATAGAATGGTTTAGGTTGGAAGGGACCTTGAAAGTCACCGAGTTCCAATCCCCCTGCCATAGGCAGGGACACCTCTCACTAGACCAGGTTGCCCAAGGCCACGTCCAGCCTGGCCTTGAACACCTCCAGGGATGGGGCTTCAACAACCTCTCTGGGCAACCTGTTCCAGTGCCTCACCACCCTTAAAGTGAAAAATTTCTTCCTAATGTTTAATCTAAACCTGCCCTCTTCCAGCTTAAAGCCATTCCCCCTCGTCCTATCACTCCATGCCCTTGGAAAAAGTCCTTCCCCAGCTCTCCTGTAGGCCCCCTTTAGGTACTGGAAGGCCGCAATAAGGTCTCCCCGGAGCCGCCTTTTCTCCAGGCTGAACTCATACCTTAGTTAATCAGGTGAATTGGTGGTACTTGAAGCTCAATGCTTTCTATTCCTTTCCCCTGATCTCCACTGATTTCCACTATCACCTGCATGTTTTGGAGGTGTGAAGAGACCAAAGTGTAAGGAGAGTTGGTGTTCTGGGGAGAGGACTTAGAAACAGGTCAGGACATGAACCTTCCGAGACAGAGATGATGGGAGGAATTGGGATGGACTGATGGGAATAACAGAGTACAACAGAGTATAAACCCGCTTGTACACTAACTAAAGAATGTTTTGTAAAGAGATGGATCCTGTAAAAATGGTGTGTTGTGCATCCTGAATTTGGGACTGAACTCAAACCATTTTAAGAACAACTTGAGAGTTGTTCTTGGGAATTCACTGAATCATGACAGTTCATTAGTAACAGAGATCAACTAGTGAAAGACGAACACAGGCACATTGAAAAGCGATAGAAATCAGTGAAAGCAGAGATACCTATGTTCACCTGTGGGATTTTTATTTAGAAGCAGCTACAATCAAATGCTCTCATTTCAGATTTGCCAATCTGAAAAAAAAAGTTTTAAAAGTGAAAAGTTAAAAATTCACAGAGCTAAATTATACCGGGTTCTTTTTCTACCTTGACTCATTTTTTAGAGATTACATTTGAAGGATTTTTCTCCAACAATAAGGATCAAATATGCTACATGATATCTGAATTTTCACTTCAGACCTCTGTTTCTGCAGTGGGGTAATTTAAGAAAAACAACAAATGTTGTGAGGCCCAAAAAGAAAATGGCAAGTGAGTAATAGCAGTACTTAAAGTTCCTTGGGATTTCAAGAGAAAAAAATGCTAAATAAAGCTGAACTATATGTTTCATTGATGCTAACTGTTAGTGATGTGGAAAGATGTGCAAGAAAAAAAAAGGCAATGAGACTGTCATAAAAAGGTGACTTTGTTGTGAAGCTTAAGGCTGACTTGCATATTGTGCAAAAGTGCATCAGATGTCTAGCAATTTAAGTTCTAGGCTGTCTACTTCTGTACCTTGGCAATTTTAATTTGTGGGATTTGGACAGAAGAGTTAGGCTTAATCATTACGCACCAGTGGGCTCTGGATCTGCATAATCACAGCACTGACAGTTAAGTAAACACAGGGGGAACCATGTACCAGAGATATTCTGTAAGCAGAGAGTAGAGGAATAGCTCTTAAAGCAAGTACATGCATATACAGCCACATGACCTGGAGATCAGCTGGATGGAAGCTCACAACTGCTTCATAATAATGACCAACACACATGTTGAGGCTGTGGTGGGTGCAAGGAAGCTTAACCTTCATTTAAAGAGCAACAAGATACTGTAAATTTGTCATGGTAGAAAAGCAAGTCAAAAGCTTAAACCTTGGTTACACATATGGCTATGTGAACGAGTTACCAAATTTGTCATGATAAAGGCACCAGTACAGACTTTAACGAATGTAAAAGTTAAAAAAAAACCCCAAAACTTAAACAATAGTGCTTTTTTAATAGCTTCAGCTTCATACTAGTTTGACATGGCTATCTAATCTGCTCTAGACATCCTTTTATGTTGAATGTCTCAATAATGGAAGATGATGTCCACATTCCCACTACTGCTCTGAAGATCTAATGCATAATCAATATGATGTACAGTAAAAGAAAACCAATTATTAATCAATATGTTAAAAAAAAAAAAATGTCTAGGAAGATGGAGATTACACTTGACCATTTATTTTGTGTGATTAAATTCCAATGAATCATGTGGGGCATCCTTCAGAGTTTCTCAAGAGAAAAATGAATGGGGTAAAAAAAAAGCAGAATAGCTCGGGAGAGTTAATAGCTCATTGTCAGTCATTCACAACTCAAATCCATTCTCATTTATGAGTGAGGAAAAGGTTTTATTGTCTTATGTCTGTGAGAAGGAAGCGTGTGGTTCATGGTTCAGTTCCAGAACATATCAGAGCCCCAAAAACTTGATCCCCTTGTTTTTGTTAAATATTTTTTTGGGAGAAAGTCATTAGTACAGTCACAATATTCCCCTTAACAATATTATGCAGAGCTCAAAGACTAAGGAAAATGCTGACTAAATGGCTTTTTAAGTGCTCATCTGTCTCAGGAAGTTGCCTGGAGTGACTTTTCCCCATGCAGTTTCTTCAGAACAGTGTTTTTGTGTTAGTTAACATATGTCTGTTTGGGACTGAACTTGGAGAAGCCTCAAAAGGTCCCTTGGAGCAGGATGAGCATCACAAGAAGAGGTTGTGATGTACTGACTGTCCACACTGGGATTCACCTTGAAACAGCTTTCCTGTACAGTCCAAGAGCTGCCCAGGATGAATGTAGGTTGTCTGGGGGAAATTTGCTTTTGCCATAGCAACCACAAGCAGGACACATTTTTCCATGCCTATTCATTGCATTGCATCTGAAGGTAGTAAGAACCTTATTTATGTCTGTATTGAACTAAAAATGTCTTTTCTGCATTTGTGGGGCCTATTTGGTGTCATGCAGCTGTAGGATGTATCCCTAGTGAAATAACAGGGGGTTTAACATCATCCTTGGACTAATAGCTTGCATGCGATATAACTTATCACCCTAAAGAAGCATCTTTGCAGGGGGAAATCTTGTAAAAGGATTCGTATCTCCAAGTTGTTCTTGCACAATTCTTCTGTTGTGTTGTTCTGGCAGGGGTTCCTTTTCTGTTCCTTCTGTATCTCCAAGATCTTGAGAAAGTTAGTTCTGGCTTGCCACCGGCAATAATCCTGTGATAGCCTGAAATTCAGAAATGTGTCATGCAGCAGTCTACCGTATCTCAATATCATGGGAGCTCCCTGTCTGTGTGTGGGATAAAAAGCATCTCCAACACGGGATTGTATCGTCCTACATTTGTGTTGCCAGAATTCATGCTAATAATCTACATGTGTCTTAGCACAAGGCTATATGTAAAGCAAAACCAGTTCTTGACAACGTTAATTTAGGAAAAAAAAAAAAAAGCAAGAAGAAAAAAAAAAATCCCTGCTTTTCACAAACTTACAGAACATATTAGTCCCCTTGATGTAGAGCCTATTCATCTTTTCCATTGTAATTGCAAAATCAGTTTCCTCCTTGAACCAAAGCAAAAATCCTTCTCACAGGTGAAAAAGCATAAGCTTTAACAATATGAGAAAATTCATTTCTTATTGCCATCTGCCTCTGGGATGTGAAAAGGAAGGGGGTTGATGCTGTATGGGCTCTGCCTTTGTGATTTAGTTAATCCTGCTGTGATAAAGTCCCACATCTGAAGTAGTGACTGTCAGCAGTTCCTCTGCAATAACGCACATGAAAAAGAGGGTGAACAAAAGAAATACAAAGCCAAAAGGAAAAAGAAAACGCAGGCATTTCAGTTGTAATACTGCATGCCAGCTTCATGATCAAATTAAATCTTCTCTGTTCTCATGTCCACTGCTGATTTTCTACCTTCTGGAGAGTTTCGTATGAAAGATGGTCCAGTGCTGTGTGGTTAAGCCTGTGCACTCAGAAAACGGGAGTTTGACTCATTTCTGTGTCATGGGTTTCGGTCATGACCTCTGGCTTGTCACTTGCGCCCTTTTGCTGAGGACCCTGGCTTAGTTACCTTTAACCACAGAACTAGATTTCAACAGCATATTTGTGTCACAGGCTTCTTTATTCAGTAAATAGCAAGCCCGGGTATCCATGGTTAACCAGGACACCATCAGATGCAACTGCCCAGCAGCTGCCAGGTGAGAGGTGTAGTGCAGGTCCCTGTCATGAGCATTTAAACACGTCCTTGTACATTTTGTCATGTATTTTCCTATTGGCTGCTTTTGGTTGTCACACATTTATTTGAACCATTTAATCTTTGTGCTTAGCATTTATTTAAATTCCAGATATCATTTATGCTTGGGTTTAGTTTTTATTTCCTTATGAGCAAGTGTTTTGGGGTAGACCTGGTGTGATACATTTGGTGGCTAATCCTGCTGTTGATTAGCCACTCCGGGCTGATAGCTCAGCATTGTGCTGGAGAATCACAGAATGCTGCTGCACAGTGTTTTTTACCCTTTCTTAAATACATTCACAGAGGTGCTACCAACATCTCTGATGGGCTCAGCTTTGGCCAGTTTCAGGTCTGTTTTGGAGCCAGCTGGAACTGTCTCTGTCTGACATGGGGGCAACTTCTGGCAGCTTCTCACAGAAGCCAACTCTGCAGCTCCCCCACGACCACAACCTTGTTGCGTAAACTCAGTACACTTACATTAGTGATCCAACAGCTGGGTGTAATGTTTCATATGAACTCTTGAAGAGATTTTTTTAATTTTCTTTTCTGCACACACTGGACCTATCTGGATGTCAGGGAACTCTTTCTGGTGTAGTTAGAAAGTTCAAGGAAAAAGATTTTTTTAAAATGTAATTGCTTTTTTTCCTTAAAAATGAACATTTATTCTAGATTGGATCTTTTTTTTTTTTAAAGATTATTTTATCATAACCCCATAAAGCTTGTCTGAAAAGTTCTTAGGAAAGCAAAAATAAACCAAATGTACCACAAAAGTGTATTTTGCTCTTCCATGAAATCTGAACTGGTTTCTGAGACTGTCGTCCTTTGTTGGTACCCAGACTCTGTACAGCACACAGGAAGAGAGTTACCGCAGGCATCAAGGATTGTTCTGACTGTTGTGAGAGATGCTGGGCACTGAGATTTGAAAAATCAGAAGCTTTGTCCTTGTCTAGAAAAGCAGATGGTGTTTTGTGCAAAGACAGGGCAAGATCTTGTGACAACAAAGCTTAACCCTTATACCATTGCTTGAAGATGCTGATCTTTCATTATTGTTTCTGAAAACTGCCACACAAGCTGAGAGGAAAGGATCATGAATATTTATTTCATAAAGCTCTTTGTAGGAAACACCAGCCTCAGTTGGCCCACATGAAATCTTAAATAGGGTCAGTATCATATCTCTTAGAAATGATTTGGCCTAGTTCAATGACAGTTTAAAGAACTCAAAATTAGGAACACACTGAGGAAGAAGGGTTTTCCCTGCTGCACTCAGTGAAAGGGCTTAACATCACAGAGTAGCTCAGAATAGATAATTGCATTGTTCCCTCCGGTCTTATCTTGGAAACCACAAATGTCTGCAGTGGGAGATCTGTGACCTTTGCTAAACTTTGCAATCTTTTCTTAGATTTAGCCTGAGAGTAGCTACACTGCCATATTTGTTGATATTACACTTAATCCCCCCCCCCCCCAAAATAAGTCTGTGTCAACTGAAATCATATTTTTAGCTGAACAGATTGCAGGATTCCTTTATCTACTGATGTAGAGGTTAAAAATGCAGTCTTTGTTAATCCAAGTACTTTAAATTTTATAAATCTTTGTGAACGTTGGGATGATGGTTGACTTTGGACTGTCTATCAGGTTTGGGTGCCGAGCACTGAAAATGAGCGCTTGCCAGCTGGTCTAGGTTGGGAGATGATAACTGCAACAGGAGCCACTTCTGTCTAAACTGGAAAACGTCTAACTTTCTGAGCATGCAGTGTCTCCTCTGGGGAAGAACAGGAGCTGGGAAGTATTCCAAACTGCTGCTTAGCCCCATGGGTTTGGGCTTCACAGTAGAAAAACTTTGGTTTCTTATGCTTTGTAGTGGTCATAGTGCCTGTGCGATCATGTCTAAGTATCACCAACTGGAGCCCAGAAAGAGCTGAGCACTCTGTGCCTGAAAAAGGAGGCTTCCAAGATGACTGGCTCTTAAAAATGATAGTGTGTCTCCTGAATAAAATGAAATATGAAATGAAATAACAATAAAATAACAATATATATTGTTAAATTGACACTAGAATTGACTGAGGATAAAATCTGCGGCTGAGCACTGTGGTTTAAATACATCTCTGTTTTGTGCTCCCTCTGCTCAAGAGACTGTTTCTACCTTAACCAGAAAGAAAATATTGAACAGTATTATTTGTTTCTTCTGTTGGAAATACCTTTCCTAATTTATTTTTAACCAGTTGGTGCCAGATATTGGGCTTCTGTGAAGATTGTGAGAGGCAATAAATATCTGCCATGCAGACAGCCAACTTGGCCAAGGCTATTGATTTATTTTAAACAACTGCTTTGATTTTATTTTCTTCCAGATTTACTCTGCAGTAGAAGATGACACTGTTGTCTTGTGCCATTAATGTTCTTCTCTTCCAGTGACACAGCCTGTTAATTAGAGAAAGGAGATAAATTAAAAGCCAAGTGGCAATCTATAAATCTTGATTTAAAAAGATTATTTTTCTTTGTATCGGGCTTTAGCACTTTTATTTCAGTACGAAAATAAAAAGAAATATGGGTAGTGTTTTTTATAATTTTTGCTAGCCGTGTTTCAATACTGTTACAGTAGCGTTTGAACCATTTAACATCTCAGTGCCCTTTATTTAGTTATGTGCTTTTTAGATCTTTTTCGTATTGAGATTTCTAAGTGTTGCTGGATATTTCCTTCAGTTTTCATCAT
The DNA here is from genome assembly GCA_017639485.1 of Pluvialis apricaria. Lineage (NCBI taxonomy): Eukaryota > Metazoa > Chordata > Aves > Charadriiformes > Charadriidae > Pluvialis > Pluvialis apricaria. The sequence continues at coordinate 164,513,687 of CM030008.1, read as the reverse complement.
AAGAGTTTGGTTTTCTGAATCTGCCTGATTTGTGGGTTTTTTCTTTTTCCTCAGATTTTTGAGAGATGCAGCCATAAATGATTAGATTTGACCCCAACACAAAAAATGAACTACTCCTGCAAGGTGCTTGAGGGTGTCTAATTGTGTCACAACCAAGGAATATTATTTACTGCTCAGTGATCCTTTGGACCAAAGGAACATTTGCCCCTTTTAAACTAGACCTGAGCAGTAGTATGAAAGTTGTGATGGGAGGAGGAAATACAGCAGCAGTGATCCAGAAATCATTGCTGCTTTAACCCATTCCTCCGTTTGGTTTGCTTCAGAGCCGGGATTTTGGTCAGTCTGCCTCTTGATCGGGGCGTAGCAAAGGGCAATTGTAAGTGGGAGAAGGCCCAGAAAGGAGAAAGCTTCTCTGCCTACTACAAAAACTTGAATGTGTGGACAATTTTCTGGATGAACTGTAACTCTCCTTTTCCAGCATACTTGATTCAGGCAATTTTAGTGCGCTCACAGAGAGTCTCCAAGCAGGATGCAGGCAACTTGTACACAGTAATCCTTTACTAGCTAATACACACAGTAGATAGCTAGGTTTAATGAGCTAGCGGGTTAAGCATTAATATGCTCACCACAGTGTTTCTCTTGGCAAGGCACTCATCAATCAGACGGGGAAGGGCTCATCTCCATTGCTCCTTGGAACAGGCTGATCCCTGATGCCGCTGAGCTGCCATCTTCTGATTGCCTGTTTTTTTAATTAGGGTCTTACACCTTTTTCATGTCAATATTTTCTCCCTCTTAAATGCTGGAGCTCCTAGGTAATACGTCTCTGCTATCACTTTTCTGGTTTTGTTTTCACTTTTCTGGTCTTGCATGGTTTTAACTCTTGGGTGTTCCCACCATGAGGAGGGACGTATTCACCACCGCCTCCCAACAACAGTTTTATTAGGAACACAGAATTAGGGTCACACAGCCATTCTGCACAAGGTGGGTCTTGGTTCACAAACAGCTGAGTCCTTCAGCCAAGGGCAATCAGAGCCACCAGGAAATAAGGAAAAACTGGGCACTTACAAATTATAATAGGTAAGCCTCTACTGAATGTATCTCTAGGCTGTAGCAGGTTTTACATTGGAGTATTTAAGAATAGGTTAAGGACAGGTTTATAGCCTGCTACTACTGGAGGTGGAGAAGACAATATCTGGTCAGTGAAGTCTAATTTATTTTACCCTTTTATGTATGTAGACTGCTTTATGGTCCATTCTTGCCATGATCAGTTCACTGATTTGCTAGCAGACTGATTTAGGAATGTATCTGTAACACTCTGTGACCCATTTGAGCTGCTTCTGTTCGTTTCAGTCCTCTTTGAAATTGGACCTTAAAGGGTTCAGGATTAGTTTCCAGTTGAAAAGGTAATGTTCAACTTGCTTCTTTCTCCTATACTGTCTGTTTTCTTGACTGCAAGCCAAAATGCTCTTTGTGTTACACTTGGAGTAAATACTATGGATCTGATAGCGGTGTGCATAAATCATTGCTGCTTTGCTGACTTGGATTTATGCTCGGAGTTACTGTATTGATTGTCTAAGATGACATCTGATTTGTTCTCTGAAATGATACTGTACAAAACCCAAACAGAACTTGTCTCCATCTGAAGGCTGATCTCTGCTTGTTCCCTCCCTCCTCTTCCACCCAGTGTTTCCAGTTTAATGTGCATTAGGTAGGAAGGGGCTCACACTGAAACGTGTTAAGCAGCCATGCAGACACTCTGCCTTGTAAAACAGCAGTTCAAAGGCACCCTAGTCTTTATTCTTCATTTTGTTCCTTTTTTCTTCATAATTTTAACCTTCCTTTAACTTCACCTCTGATCCGTGGACTCTAATGTGAACAGACACTTACTACCTGATTCTTGACTGTTCCTGTTGTTTTAGCCTAGAAAACCATACCCAGTGTAGCGTGAGTTAAAGGAGGAACAGGATTGTTGCAGTGCTGTAACAGTGGGAACCTTGGTTTCCAGAGTGCAGCTTGTGTCACCTCCAAAGCAGCCATTTTCAGAATGGGAAAGAAATGTTTCATTACCTGTAATTCTATTTCTGCATGGCAGAGTTGAATACTAGGTTTTGTGGCTTTGCACCAGCCTGGTTACCAGGTCAGGCTAAAATTCAACTCCTTCATCACTGCCCTGGGTCAACAAGGGCTTAACAGGAGTGGAGGAACCAGAACTGTGCAATAAGAAGTAGAATTTCTCCACAGTGGAGTGGAGAGCTGATGAGTTAATGTACACCCAGGTTGCATTATTTTTCCAAGGGAGTCAGGAGGAAGCACTTTCTCACTGAAGATCTTGCTGACTTTCCTGCTTCTGCCCTTGTTTGACCCCATGCACATCTGAAGGCATGTCAGAGGCTCCCTGCAGGGAAGCAGGAGTCTTTCCATAGCTAGAAGCCTTCTCTGAACCTAATCAAGGTGAGATAATTCACCTTTGGGTGATTCCGGGGCTGCCTCACAGGTTCTGCTAGGGTGCACAGTGGTGGCTGGACTACTACCTTTGGACGTGTCAAGGTAATTTGACCTTCCGTTAATGAAATCCCCACATACTTGTGGAGGCAGAATGAAGGCATGAGCCAGGTCTTGGTGGTGCTACCCTCAGACTGATGAACAGAATTCATGGTCTCTGTGTTGGACCTTGGGAAAATCAGAATCTTTGGTTTCTACTAACAAGATGTTTGTGGACTGGACAAATGCAGATTAAACTAGACTTTTCTAACATGAAAGATACACTTGGAAAGGGGTGAAAGAAGCTATTACTACGTTGTGCACCCTGCAAAACCATCCACAGATGGAATATTTTGATGAAGCAGCTGTCCCATCCAAATGTAACTCAAGCAGTTGGTTGGTTCCCACTGAGACCAGAGAGACACTTGGCAGGATTCTAGCAAAATGTTAATGTATTGTGAATGTATCTGCCAGCCAGCCATTTGAACTGTCACCATTCTCTGCTACACACTGCAGCACGGCAAGGGCAGTGCCACGGGCACTGAATTTCAAGGCATTTGTCAGAGCTGTCCTCTTGGTACTGTCTCGAACAGATTGCATGCCAGCAGCCAAGTTTTGTTCAAAGGGAATGTCCAACTGCATTACTGTCAGCCTCTTTGCAGCATTACGTGCTAGCTTTGCTTGTCCTAAGCCATCGTCTGAGAAGCAGGCTCACTCATTGGAGAGCAGGGACACCTGATGATTTTTATTTATCTATTTATTTGGTGGTTTTTTAAGCAGCCTTTAAATCAGGATGATGTACTTATTGAGCGGCACTTATTCGGAGGAGGGAAGAAACGCAGTGTTAGACAGACTTCACTGGGTTGTGCTGTACAGCTATTAAAAGACTGGATCGCAGCAGGAACTTGGGGCATAGTGAACGGATGCATCTAGGAGGGGTGGAGTGGTGGAGGGGACTGTGCATCCCTAAAATAGGCACAGCATTTGATGCAGCTCTTCATGACACCCAAATTAGAATGGTTGTGGGCGTGAGCCTGACAGGTTGTCCCTGCTGAAGATGTTACTGCACCACTGTCATCCACAAAGACTGAAAATAGGTAGAAAACCTGGAGAATAACTGTATTTTTAAGATATGACTAGAATGTCTTAAAGGCTAGGAGAAGACCACTCTGGTCAGATGGCACCATGTGCTGAAGGTGTGCAGATTTGCTGGCGCTTTCAAAGGGCGATTCCTCTGTTGCAGTTTTGCAGAGGTTCATGTAGATGTGTCTCCAGTTGTCTATTGTACGCTCTAATCCATGCTGTATCTTCCAGTGTCCTACGAGGTATTTTAACTTTTAGTTTTGGCACAAACAGTTTCTACAGAAGTCATTTCTTCCAGAAATGGAACTAACTGATGCATTAACCCGTGTTCTTTTTAGCTGAACTCTCTAAAGCAGCATTGCTGCTTGTGACTATAGCATTTTTTAAGTAGTGCATGTTTTGTTGCTATTGTTATGGATATTGCTTCAAAGGTAGGATGTCTAAGGTAATGTAAATGTGGACAGAAGAGTAGAGGCTTTGTGATGGTTGAGCAGTTAATTTTTGATAGAATAATTGCTTACCTTTTCTGAAGATGAGACTTATACATATGTATTAGAATTGAAGTATCCCATATGTTATTTTATGTCCTTTTGTTGGAGATACAGGAAACTAAAATGACTGCAATACCAAGACTAACATACCTTCAGTAGTTACTAGTGCCGATATAACTAATCTCTTCTTTAATTAATGTTTGAATATAATTAAGCAACAGCAGAATTTAAACTTAATGGTGAATTTATCATAGAAGAACCTTTCTCTTCCATGAAGAATAAGAACTGTGCCAGGAAGAATTAAAATTGTATGAGTCCTCTGAGATTGTGTGACTGTATTAGTCTGCATATTGCCTACTCTAGTTCTGTTTCTGAAACAACTGCACCAGGAGGTGGTTTACCTTTCTGTCACTTAATACATTCAGCATCATTAAATAATTTGATGTAATTAATAAAGAAAGTAGCTTTATCTTAATCACTCCATATCTTCAGAAACAACCCTTGCAGTGTCATATAAATAGCCAGCATAATATGAAATGAAAACAAACAGGTACATAACATGAAATGTTAGGGTGTGCAGCTTATGAGATATAATTAGCAATACAGGAAAAATATAAGTCTGTGTTTTCATTTTAAAAAGAGCCTAGAAAATCCTTCTATGTGAGTTTGTTGCTAAAGCAGAAGAGACACCTCTCTGAAGGTCAAAATACTGGGAGTTTCATCTAGAAACATAATGATGTATGTATTTTAAAATAAAACATGGGCCTCCTTTGACACAAAGTCATCAAGTCTGCTGTGTGTCTGGGTTTGATTTTCAGTCAAATCAGGTTCAGATTATAATACAACAATGTTTATCAAATGTGTGTTTCCATGAAATTTCTTATGTTTTCAATGAAGATAGACAGGTATATGCTGCCAGAAAGTTCCTGTGGGAAAGCAGAGTGGGATATTATGAGAATGATTCAGGAAAGAGCAGTGAAGAAAGAAAGGCAGGCTCAGGTCTGTGGGAGCCGAAGGTCACAGAGGGAGAAGATATAAAGGCAATGCAGGTAAAAGGAAGACAATAAAATTCATTAAAGAATTTGGATGACAAATATTAAGGTTTGGGCAGGAGAGATGTTTCTTTCCTAAATGATTGTTCCAAGTATAATGCTCAGAAGCAAAGGTTGAAGTAGCTGTAAGGATGGAGAAAAGTTGGCCAAATGCTTGAGGTGGACAGTCCATGTTGCTAGATGCTGCAAAAGAAGACATCAAAGAATTTAGATATGAGTCAGATACTTAGAAAGCAACAGAGAGGGTGTTCCACTGTGTCTGTGGAAGAAAAAGGATAATCAATTAACAGATTGTTTTAGGAGAGGAAAAGGCTATTAAGGCACCAATGTTAATTTCATGCATTGAGCTGTGCTTGATCATAATCAACCTGCTGTTTTCCTGTCTGAGCTGCAGTACCCATCTTAGATGGAGATGTCAACTGATGATGAAAGAAGGATGGAGAAAACAGCCTGATTTATTTTTATTTTTGTTTTTATTTTTTATATAATCTTGTTGGAAAGTCCTGCTGAAAATTGTATTGGAGTTCTCTGATCTTGCTGCACAAGGTTGGAAATGAATCTGCCCTACATGAAGGATAAGCGAACCTCTTGTTAGAGTTGGCTGCTGGATGGCCTGCATGGAGGTGTGAACGTGGAATTGGGCAGAGGCCGGTTGAGCTTTTGGGAATTGCCAGGTGTGGAAGACGGAAACAAATGCTGAGTGTTTGTCATCAAAGGAAAGCCCACACATGTCAAAGGGGTGAACTGAGAACAGGTCCTGGAGGGACATGACCAGTGTTGACATGTTCAAGTAGACACAGGAGTTACAACACAGAACAACCGAATGAGACTTCAGTGCAATAGCAGAGAGAAAAGAGGATACTTTGTCACAACAGGTGACAACATCCAGTAGCAAATGAGTCCGCTGTAAAGATATCAAGATGGTTTTCAATGGGAACAGAAGAAACGAGACTGCAAGGGTGCTGCTGCATTGCTAAACAAAACAGGCTAGGCATTGGTCTCCAGCCCAGATGTTAAATGATGAGGGGTTGCTTGTATGCACACAACCAAACCCCCTCTCCTCCCCTTCCCTCAGCCCACATTGCCTTCAGGGAATGGTCCCTGGCAAGTGCTCTTCCTAAACTTGCCTGAAAGTCTGCCAATTGACATTTTAATTGCGCCAGAGTAAGCCTGTGCTAACAACTTAAAGCCATGAATGACTGCAATTAATGTTACAGTCCATGTCATGGCCCTGTTTTTATGTACTAACCCATCTCACCCAATGAAACAGGTTGGTGAGGCCATTAAAACTGTGAAACAGACTGTGTCATCAAAGTTTGAAGGCATGGAGAGGGACTCGTGGGTTCAAAGATGGGGGTGAAAGATGGGTTCTTGCTGCACTTGGGAGACAGGCATGAATATGACAGGCATTGAATAAGGAGGAGAAAATCAGGCTGAAAATGAGCCAGTCAGAGACCCTGGAGAGATGGAGTCAAGAGGACAAGCCAAAGAGATAGAGATCAAGAGCATGGGAGACAGCTCTGAGTCAGCAGCACTGGAAGGAAATCAAATGAATTTCTCTCTAATGGCTTGGGGTCCTTTTTATATCATTTCTCTGCAGAGCTAGCAGCAGCAATATTTGCTGTAGCAGATGTGGATTTAATTAATGTGCGGCTTATTTCTTTCTCTGGGTCACTCTGAAACCTCAAATGGAGGGCAAGAGTGTGTATGGTGAATTGCTTGCAAATTCAAGTGGGGTAAGAGGGTGACGCTAGGGTCACTCCTGGAGGTCACGGTGTGAAGGAAGCAGAGATTGCTGCCTCTCGCCCTCATCTCTCGGCTGAAGTTGAGGTCAAGGGTATGAGTGAGACTTGGTTGCTTTTTCTGACATTGGAGCTCTGAACACTGTGTCCAGTAAAGTCTTTAGGGGACTTTTACAGCAGCTCATTAAGTTCCAGACTGGCGTGTTTGGCATGGCTGTGTAGGTCACTATAAAATCTGTTTTCCACTCAGCTGCGCTTTCCTGAACCCACTGAAGTCCACTTTTTCAGGAAGTGTTTCCCTAGAGAGTTCTCTGTCATAGCAAAGAGATCTTACAGGAATGGATTGAAGGGATGGTGTCGGCAGCAAAGGTCTACTTTTTTCTGCACATCTCCCTCTTCCCTCTTAAGGACGTTTTTACAAAGCTGCCACAATTGGCTTCTATAAATTTGATTAAAAAAAAAAAATTACAGCAAAGACTCTGAGGGAAAATACTTAGATTTGGCTTTGGCAATAGTTTATTTGTGGGAGTGAGAGGTAGATTTTTGGAGAGATGTGAAGCTTCTTATTTTGATGGATTCGTGTACGTCTGTTGAATGGGATTGCAAAGGATTTTAATGGAAAAATTCACTCTACAGCAAGAGTTGCAGTGTACAGTGAGACTGGAAAAAGCATTTCTGTTTGAATGCCATACACACAGGGTCTATGTCTGATACCCACAGCAAGGAAGGTCTGTGGGCAATTCCACATCAGAAAGGCTGAAGCAGAGCTAGCTGGGCTTTGTCAGAAGGGGGTGAACCTTTCAAATGTGTTTTTGGCTGATGCACGATTGGTGGAGGGTGGTTTCAGTTGGCACATGTCACTGAATGGAAAATGATAGCAGCACTGCAGAATGGCTAAATAGGTGGCTGAGAATAGATTGGTTAGGTAATACCAATAGTTGCAAATGTTGGTAAAGAGTGGATAATTCAGGATGAAGGCTTAAATGACTGTATACACAGTCTCAGCAAAGATCCCTCTGATTCCTCTGCTTGTTACCGTCTGCACTCCTAACATAATTTTGCAGTTTACATCCCCTGTTGAACCTACTCCTGCTTTCTAACTCTTCCATGATGACACCAGACTTTGTCCAGGGCCTGCCTGCTAGCCCAGATCTATAGTTTCATAATCTGACACGGTTGAAAGGAAGCTCTGCAAAGTCCATCTCCAATGTGAGGCTCCAAGGAGTGACTGATTACCTTCTATGGCCAGTAATTTCATAAGGCACTTTCTGCTGTAGGTTGTAGGCATAATAATTAGTTGGACTGAATTTGGCTTGGCTGATTTATGGTAGGAGAGGACAATAAAGTCTTTTGGCTCCAGCTACGGGGTCATTAGTTTTTTAATCGCCAAGGCAATGCAGGGCTGTCTCTGATAACAGATTTCTTGTTCCCTCTCTCTATTTAGAAATATCTCATTTGCTAAGTGGCTGTCCCACTCTTCTTGAAGCTCAGCCAGGTAACAACAACAAAAAGAGATTATATTGAAGTGTTCATGTTAAAAGAAAGTAGTCAGAGCTAAAACCACTGCTAAGGGCTCGTTAAAACTCAGCTTTAGGGGTTTTATTTTGAAGGATGGATGCATTTGTTCCCCATACAGAAACTGAACATGGAGCAACATAAATGAAACCCAAAATTCCTAGTGTCAAAACAGAGAATGACAGTCCTCCTACTTCATAGCTAGGAATGATCTGTGTTCATTTGTGAAGAGTGATCTTTACAATGATGTTATTAATTTGTATTATGGTTCTGCTAAGGAAACTCCACTCAGGGGTTGAAAAATATTTTATATAAAAACAAGGAGATATGAATTACTGATATGAATTATTGTAGTCTAAGAGCCTAAGGATTTATGTAAAGCAAGGTCCATAAGAAGAAGCAGTGTCTCTTAATAGACTTACAAAGATACACAACCTTCCAGGCACAGAAATCCTTTTAAAAAGTGACTAAACATACACTTGTGCCAAAAAGCTGCCTGCCTAGCTGTGAGGATACAAGCAGGCAGATGGAGTTGAATGGGACAATGGACTAATCTTAACATAAAGTTGGGGCTATTTATGGCTAAGCTAGGACTGTTAGAGGTGTCTTCAGGGCATCACCCACTTCCCCATCTACAACACTTGTCTCATTTTGTACTTAACTTTCATCTCCTGATGTGATGAGGACGGGGGAGAACTGTGGTATCCTTCTGCCTTCCTGCACTTGCTCTTCACACCCCCAGTACTTCCACTTTATCTCATGGCTGCCTAATCTTTAGCCTCCTGTGAAGGGCCTGGCAGTGAAAGCTGTACCAGTGAAATGTTTGAGAATAAAATGAGGGATGTGGGAAATAAGGAGCTGCGCTACTTTTGGGCAACTCAGCTGCATCTCCCATACGAGCATTTTGTTAAGACTCTGCTAGTAACACTGAAGGAGATCACAGTCTCCCATCGTCTCTACTCGCCTTCAGACTGGACTTGTCTGTTTCGGACCAGGCTGTCTGGACAGGATCTTGTAGCATCCTACCCTTTCTATGATCACTTTATATTCCGTGAAAAAGAAACCTTCCTTCCCATTATTTAATGTCTCTTCTGTATCAGAGTCTGTCCTGCCTCCTGAAAATCATTTACCTTTTACTGAGTCCTGTTTTTCATTCAGAGCAGTGAGTTCTTTCTGCAAGGTCTGAACATGAGAGGCCTGCTGTTTATAACCACAAATGAAGACTTAGGCTTCCTTCTTGAGTTTTGTCTTGGTCAATCTGACACCCATTTTCCTTCTGGAATATTTGTTCAAATAATAAACTTTTTTTTTTCTATCCAATTTTTAGCCTACCACTGTCGCTGTTCTTGCAGTTTACTTGGCTTTCTCCAGCTGCTCTGACTTTCCTGCTCTGGTTTTATTCTGCTTCCAGATAAATACTGCAGTTAGTTCCTAGGACTGACACAGCCACGTAGTTAAACTGTGTGTAACTTAATGATCTCCCTGGACCCTCAATTCCTCTTAATCCTTCGTTTTACAAAGTAAGTTTCACGTGTTCCATCCGAGGACTTGTTGAAGCTCAAGGTTTAATTCCTTTAAGTGTAAGCCATTAGTCTGATGTTAATTTACATTTACATTGTTTTTCCTGCTCAGCAGGAGGTAGGCAAAATCAAACCCAAATCAAATTACTTCTGTGGCTCTTTCTCTCTAAACTGGCTTTTCATCCACCTGCTCTAACTTCATGGCCCTGGTGAAGTGCTTCATGCCCCTCTCTCCCTACATGTTTGTATGAGGGGCTTGTTTAAATTTTCCAGTTACTTTTCTAGGAAAACCACCCTGGTAGAAAGTGTTGCAGTCCTACTGAGACTGAGTTAAGGCAAAATCTCCCATTCTCTAGCCATCATCCTGTCCCTCACAGATTCTTGCTGTTACATACATTCTTGAGCTGTGAACTTCAGTGCTCATTGTCTTCAGTGACAGAATAGAATAATTCCAGTTGGAAGGGACCTACAATGATCAGCTATCCCATTTGTTGTGGGCTAACGCTGGTAGGCAGCTAAGCACCACAGAGCTGCTTGCTCACTTCCACCCCCCCAGCAGTGGGATGAGGGAAGAGGAAAGGAAGAGTAAAGGCAAGAAAACTCGGGACTTGAGATAAAAAATAAAAATAATAATTATAAAAAGTTTAATTTTTGAAGGATAAGTGGAAGAAGACAGAAAACAACAAAACTATCAATTCAAAGGCAATCGCTCACCATCTCCCATGAGCCAACCAATGCCAATCCACTTCCTGATCAAAAGATGAAAACTCTTTTCTCTTTTTCTTTTTTTTTTTGCTAAGCTTGTCATTTTACGGCATGGAATATGTCATTGGTTTTTTAGGGTCATCTGTCTGCTTGTGTCCCCTGCCAACCTATTGCACACCTCCCAATCTGTTTGTGGGGAGCGGGGTGGCAGAGTGAGAAACAGAGGCAGTCCTTGACACTACGCAAACACTGTTCAGCAATAGCTAAAACATCAGTGTGTTATCATTATTGTTTTGGTTACAAATCTACAACACAGCATCAGATGAGCTGCTAAGAAGAAAGTAAACTCTATGCCAGCCAGGCCTAGTACATTATTAAAAAATTTGTCATCTCTTATAATGAATAGATGGATACATAAACAAATAATTTCCCCAGACACACAGAATTTGAAATCAGATGTAACTGATATCTTCTTGTCTGACTATCAGCATGAAGTAAGCCAAAGGACTTCCAAGATATGGCCAGTAATTTCTGCAACTTTAGGGAAAGACATCTGATAATTGATACCATTTCTCCATTCAATGATGAATATACCCAAGTTCATTGTTTCAATACTTAATTACCTTTTCTAATACAGAACTATCCAGATCCTGGCCTTAATTCTGCTCCTGTAAGAGAACTTTGCTTGATTGTTTGTGAAATGAAGAGAAATGTTAACAGCAACTGCTGGAAGATACTAGGATGTGTGTTTTCCTGGGCACAGGAAGTTTTACTTTGGAGCTATTACAAAGACTGTTTCACAGGGGGCAACTTTGGCTTGCCAGAGTGTGTACTCTGGCATTAACCCAGCAATGCACTGTACAATCTGCTTACCTTTGACAATGCAAAGATGCTTTACCACCTCACTGGCAAAAGTACTCTAAGTAAGTCCTAGAGGATCAGATCACTGAACACTGCCACAGAGCAAAAAGGGCAGAGTCCCTTTACTCCAAAAGGGGTTCTTACATGATCAGTTGGCTCAAGAGAAAGTTCAGAGAAGATTATAGACACATCTTCAGTGTTCAACCCTCTTTTTATTATGGTTCATTCAGAACCAATATTTTGCAGTAGGTGCCAGATGACATTCAACAGACCTGTTTTTTCATTGCACATGTTGAAGTACCAACTATTCACAAGACCCTCCTAGCCAAATTATGCAAGACCAAAGGTCTTACTGGCCCTGGGGTTTGAAGTGGATATCCAAGGGGGAGTAAAAAAGAGATGAGTACCCTTGTGATGTTTTCCCTTGAGGTATTTCTCCCAGCCTTCTACTATTTTCACCTTCAGAGACTTCCTGAGCCACAACTGGTTGCTATGTCTTTGGAAACACCCAGTGGATTTCTCTTCACTGAACTCGTGTTATGATACTTTGACACCATGCAGACTTCTCTTGCTGAAAATTATTGATCCTGCCTCTGTGGTGCCCAATGTCCCTGTCCAGTCCTGATGCAACACCTTCCCCCTCAAGCCCCCAAAGCAAAACAAAAAACCCAGCAAACCCCCCAAAAACCCAAACCAACAAACCAAAAAAACCCAAACCCACAATTCTTTGCACAGGCAAAGTAAAGCAACATGTTTCCTAAGTGAAGTCTAGAAAAGCCTGGATTGTTGCAATCCAGGAGGGTTGTTTCACGGAAAAAGAAATAGTTGGAGCTGTAGGTGTTTCAAATCAACACCTTAGCACCTTTCAGGAGCTGTATACTTAAGCAGTAGGAAGCAATATATTACGAAATATAAAATGTGTTTCTTGGAACCAAAGGCCAGATGGTGGCAAGGCTGATGGGAACAAGGAAGAGTTCGTTTAGCTCTACCCGTTGGGTTGCTTTTCAATAGAGCAAGGAGTAAGAAGAAACACATCTTTTCTATTACAGAGAGAGCACAGAAGAGGCTCCATTACCACTCAGATACACACCAAGACAGCAACGGTTGGTGAAGCTTTGACTTTCCCTTCCTATTTAGTGTCCTACATGGCCAAAGATACCAAGAAAGATGGGATAAAAATTCTTCATTGATAAGGAACTGTGGCAGTAGCAGATTACTTTTGCTGGGGTCAGAGAAGGAATTGTATCTTTCTGCCAAGTTTTACTAATTTGACAGTTCCTGTGCAAAGTTGTAGGTCTGTGCTAACCTCCCACGTACATTTAGCCGGGAATGTACTAACTATTCTGATACATATAGAGCATTAAAAAAACCCCACCAAACCCAACAAATATTATGAGTGACAAGGAGGTATTGCTAAGATCTGATCAGCTCCATGGCTTTTTTTGGCTGACAAACTTGATTCCAGTGGATGAGATTATTATCCTGGCAAGCCCTCAAGGAAAAGACCAAGTAATCAAATGGGCTGAAACAAAATTAGCATCTCCAAAATCCTTGTCCATTTTATTTCAGAGGCTTTGGAATATTATGGCAGTTTTCGGGAGTTTTAAAATAGCTTCACTCAGATTTAAATAGCTGTTTCACTTTTACTCTCTTGAGAGCTTTGCTACTGCCTCTTGCTCGCTTTCTAAGGTCAAGTCTCTGGTACTTGGGATCCTGTGGTACTGTTCCAAAACAAAAGCAGCTGTACAAGCTGGTTTCACTCCATCTTGTGTGTAGATGTTTTCCACCTGCTTTGCACCTTTTCCAGCCTTACCATATCTTTCATACTGTGTTGTTAGCTTTTGTTTCTCTGGGTTTTTTTTCCACTTTGAGTATTGATGAAACTTCCTGAGTGAATTTTTGTTGTTTAGAATGACTGTGAAAGGTAATACGCTCAAGAGACCAACAAAATGAAACCTTAGCATACCATTTTGCCGCTGTTCCTTATTGATCTAATGCATTCAGGATTCACTGGAGACCTGCAAAGAAATGCGTTTGTTCAAGGAATGATAAACACATCTGGAAACAGCAGTAGAGCTCATATAATCTTACAGGGGAATAGGCATTTCCTTTCCTGCTCCTGAACTTCTCTCTTTCCCCTCCTCAGTTACATCTAGCAAGAAAGTATATTGACAGTTAAGTGGTTAAGATTGGTGATACTTCCTATCAGCAGAAAGCTAGTGAACCATATGTTGTTCTCTTCTGACCTCAGAGGTGTCTACTATATTGAATGAACAAATACATCAACTGTGCCTATCCACCTAGGTGTCCACTCACCTAATAAATTTGAATTACTTACTTTCCTACCTACTTTACTTCAGTGAGGACAGAATTGATAGCAATGGCATACCTGTTTGTAAGAAGTATTTAGTGGAGGTGTTGCTTGATTCTTTACAGTTTTCAATCTAGTGGTATATGAACTATAGCTCTATATTCAGCACACTTTCAGGAACAGGCTCTGAAATAATTTGTCAGCCTTGACAGTGAGCCAAAGTTACTGAAGATGAATTCAACGAGAGCTGATGAGACCAGCACGTATCTATAGGTTAGGTTACAGCTATAGGTCTGGGTTTCTTGGAGATCTGGTTCTTGACCATTTCTAAGAGGAACGCACTTTCAGTAAGCCCAATAGTTTGTAATTTTCCTTAGCTCTATGAAAGCACAATGAAGTCTCTCTGGGCAAAAAAGCTGCAGTCTTTCTCTTTCAAAATAATGAATATGGCTTCTCGCCTTCTCTGGCAAAGACAGCAAAAGCAAGCTTCTATTTCTAGCATCTGTATTTACTAGAGTAGTATGAAGCTGCAATTCCTGAACTAAAAGCTTTCTGTATATTTCTTTTCTTTGGTTTTCTAGAAGATAGCAAATACTCTGATTTTGCCAAGCCTAACTTTCAGGGCTTAGATCAGGAACTAATTTGCCTATCAGTCACTCAGCCAGCTCTATATTTGTATTTTCAATGGAGACTTGATTACATAGACTCAGTGTGGGGTAGAAGGTGTCTGGCTCTCAGTGATATACTTGGAAGGATTCTGTATATGAAAGTATATTTAGTGGGTAAAGAAGTGAAAGCGCATGACTTATTTCCATACTTGTTTGATTCAATGATTGAGTAAAATGGTAGGAAGTGTTGACTGCAGATCAACACAAACTTTGCTATCCTGGAAAATGCCACAGGGAGAACATCTATTTCATTAGTCCAACTCTGTTCCCTTGAACATAAAAGAACTATATTATAACAGTAACTGTGGTTTTATATCAAAAAAACACTGCTTATTTTTGTTCTGCAGTGATCAATGCCTAAAATTAGTTTGGAGGACAAAGTAGGGCATTAGAATTCTGCATCCAGGGTTTACTGCCTCACCAGAAACAATAGACCTGGTTAGATTTTCCCAGGGAGACAGAAACCCGACCTCCTGAAAAATGCCTACAAATGTTTAGACTGTGCCTGAAAATGGGGGTTTTGGTCACACTTGGCACTTAAACAAGATGGTGTGTTGTACTACCACACATCCTTTTACATTGAACATCATTCATGATATTTGTGGATTCCATTGGTCTCTTTACTTCCCTTCTTTTGTTTTCCAAATGGTTAAAAGAGAATTCATTAGAGAGCCAAGCTCACTTACTCCACATGACTCCTGTTTACTGAGAAATTCAGATGTTTTGATATGTCCCGCAAAACAGAAATTTTCCTTGGAGGGAAAGACTTCACAGGTAATTGGCAGAACATGAAGTTTGTCTATAGCCCATATAAGACAGACCTGTAAGGGTAAAGACTGTCATGAGGACAAAGTGGATCACTCTTGTGTTTTCTGTAGCGTAGGAAGGAAGAGAACTGGGGAGATATGCAGGCTCTGACTTATGAACACTAAGGCTGAAAAGGCTCATCAGAGTTATTTAACCCAAGCTCTCCCAAAGGGCAGATATAAGAATTTTGCACCATATTTGTACTAGAGCATATCTTTCTTTAGCATATCAAGTCTTACTTTTCGGATCTAAGTATGTGTGAGTCCTGTGCTTTTTCTTATAAGCCACGCAACATTTGTGTAGTGCATCGTGGCAAAGGAAACACTTGAAGGAGAATAACAAGGTAGCCCACTGCATGTTTCTGGAAGATTGCTTGAAGGCAGAAACACCAGGGCAAGATGAGAAAACAACATTTGAAAACTTCAGTGATCTGTGATTCTCACTAGTGCTGAATGAGGGATGAAGTGAGGAAAGTACAAAAAGTGAGGTGAAAGGTCAGTACTCAAACTGCTTTTGGCAATGGAGGACAGGCAAAGGGTTACTGAAACAGAAAATAACCCCATGGCAGACTAGAAAAATGGCCTTTGAAACATCATGCCAAGTAGACAATGAGCACAGCAAGACTGCATTCATCAAGGCCAGGGAAAAGGCTGTTGCTAGTCAGAGAGTGAGATAAGGAGAGCCAGGGGATGAGTTTTAGGTATGTGCAGAGATAGCAAAGTTTCTGTGGAATGAAACTGCCAACATACAGACTAAATGTAAGGACCTAGATGTTTTCATTTAAGTTTAAGATCTTGCTAGATTAAACCTTGTGTTGCAGGCAGAGTAATGATTAAATCCATAATGATCAAGACAGTGAGTGACTGGAGGTCACTGTTTTAGAAGGAGCTTGGTATAATTCAGCAGAAGCTCTAGAGCTCTTCACGCTGTGTTGTCACTGTTATTAATTTAGAGCTGCGCATACAGAAAACCTCTTTCTTAATGTATTTATTTTCAGTTTTTCCCCAAAAAATACCTTTGGAAGGGAGGCTGAAATTAAAAGTTTTCATTAAATTCTGTCAAACAAGATGTTTGCAATTGAAAACAGTAAAAAAACAATCAAACCTCCAAATCCCTGTATAATCAAACACAGGCTTTTACAATAACTGTTTTCCCTACCAGTTCAAATCAAGAGTTAGTAGATTTGTGGGGAGCACGCAACAGGAAAAGAAAAATGTTAGCTTTCACAAAACATTGTCTAGAAGTTATGGAGAACACTAGGTGTGGAGTGAGGATCTCTTAGTCAACAGAAGTGTTCCATATATCAGGAAAACAAAGATGCCTTGATACCTTTATTTTTTTCAGAGAAATTGGAACTTGACTTCATGTTATAGAGGAAAAACTAAAATTTAAAGAGATGGTGGTGGGGCTGTAAAGAATTCCATGTAATAATCTCATCTACAGACAGAAAGCCAAGATGATTTTCCCAAATAACATTCCTCTGCTAGCTGAAATACCTATGTGAAATACCCATAATGATTCTTTGAATGTATTTTCAGGCGAGATATTATTGCTGTATTAAGTCCCTTAAGACAGAGCCAAGGGTTGAGACTGCAACTCAAGAAGTGTTTAATAGCTTTTTTATTACAGCCCTTGTGCATTGGCTGGCACAAACTCTCTCAGATGGATTGTATTCAAAACTGCCACAGGCATAGCCATACTAGAACAAGGCGCATTTTGCAATTTAGCTATGGCCTGATCTGTACTGAACAGTTTCCTCTGCAGTTGGCAACGTTAAATGCTCTGTCATTACTCTGAAAGAGCAGCTTTTGTCTCTCAGATGATCAGGACAGTCACATTTTTGTAATGGGAATATGTTTACAACACTTTGTTTTTCTTATCTCTGACTAGTGTTGGGTTGTATTGAAAACATCTTCTGACTTGTGAAGAATGCAGAAAGATTTTATGGGACAAAGGCAGTCAGTTGTCTTAGCAGAGTAAGTTAGCTCAGCAAAGGTAAGTCCAGGCAAAGATACGAGTTCTGGCTCTGCAGGAAGCACACATCACGCTTGGTGTTTGAAAAATCAGTCCTCTGGGTTACAAATATTTTCAGGAAAACATTTACAGGCTTCCATTTACATGTGGCTGAAGGCTTACGAATCAGTTGCTCAAGGTGGTGAACTTTTCTCTTGATAACTGAAGCAAGTGGAGTTTATGTCACATCCCCTTCCCTTCCTCCTTTCCCTTGGCTATTCCACAAAGATTTGCTCTGGGAAGACTAACAAGTCTCCCTCTTACCAAATTGTGTATGCATTGATATTGGAGTATTCGGGAGACTAGGTGTACCAGAGATACTCTGCCGCAGACGGTCTTTTCCTACATAGCTACTGACCTTTTGGTAGGCTTGGTTTTGTGCTCTCAGCACAAGGTCCCAGAAAATGCAAGCGCTTCTTATCTACTGTAAGAAAGATTAAAATCCTTGCACTTCTTCACATTGAACTCTTCACAGAATTTCAGAATCTTTCTGCAAAGACTGCGGGAAGCAAAATTCATGATGAACATTTTTGCAGCCAGAATGGGAAAAAAAACAGCATGGGAAAACACTGTTGCAGTGTTGTTAGAAGACAAAATTATCAATTTTGTTATTGTGAAGACTACAATTTTTAATGGGAATTTAAAAATTCAGATTATATTGATATACTCTATCAAATCTACTTAGACGTTTTGAAATATCTATTTAGAATCTCTTAACATTTTTGTCTTTATTTCTTCCTTGGCCTCTTCCTGTGCCACACACCTCTGAAAAGTCAATGTTGTAGGTTTCTGTTCTCTCAAACATTTGTATTTGTGTGCATTTTCTCTCTAGAAAAGATAAGTAAAATGTGTAGGGATTTAATATACTTACTGAAGTAGAGGTGCAAATGAATAATCCAAGTAACCTAAGAAGTTAGTAATATTAATTGAGCCCTGTCCCAAAAGAGGCAAAGGTATCCTGATCATAACTTTACTGATGATAGAAATGAGAGCATCAAGAATGGTGCTTGTCACTTCAGACTCTACTGTGATACAAGCAGAGAAGCAACCACATGAGATGCTGGTGAAAAGAGACAAAGATAGACTTCTCTCCTGTTTATCTTCCCATGTCTGGAAGGTGTCTTGAGCTTGTTTCTTGCTTACTTCAGAATATCCTGACCTCTCTTCTCCATCTTCTCTTTAATGCTTTGCTTGTACCTGCCTGTATATGGAAGATTATTTATTGCTTTAATTTCCGTGGTATGTGGTTGTTGTGGTTGGCTTCAGACAATATCCTGTGGCTTTTGCTAGCTTCCACTTTAGATACCTCCTTGTGTTCATCGTGGCATCTTTATTTTCATATCTGCTGATGAAATATGTTTTGCTGAAGGTTCCTTAGGGAGTTTTCCATGCCCTCCCCCTCATCTTTACTTTTTATTGATGTTTTATATTCCCAATGAGATTTGATACCCAAGGACTTCTAGCTGTCTCTGTTAATTTATTGTCTCTCAGCCATGAGCATTCTACACGCCACATTAGCAACTTCTGGAGACCTTGGCTTTAAACTTGAATTCTGTGGATGTGCATGAGTGATTATGCTCTTACCTAACAAGGGGGTGAGAAAATATTTTATTTTTTAGCAAGACCATACTGATAATCATCTTCGTTCTTCTGCAATGCCTGAAGGCTTAGGACGGTAGTGCTACTTGTTATGGTTTGAGAAAACCCACAACAGTTTACTGTCATTTAGACAATAGTTCTATCACCTGATGATGCCTCCCCACCCAGGAAGGGGAATCAGGAAAAAACAAGGAAACCCGGGGGCTGAAATACAAACAGATTTAATAGAATGAGACTAGATGATTATCACTAATAGCACTAAAGAACCAATATTGATCCCAATACCAATATAAAATATACAAGGATTTTACTCAGGCAATTCTATCAGCTGGAAGCTGTGCACTCCCAGCAGTGGACAGCAAATGTCAGACATTGCAAGCGCTACAGCTTCGGGAGGAGGGGAAGGGCTCAGGGGTCCAGCACTGGGGCAAGAAGTTCTCTGGATCGCTGCCATAGAGGGAGAGAGAGAGTACTCTTCAGCAAATTTGTTAATTTATATTGAATGTGACGTTCATGGTATGAAATAATCCTGTTGGCCAGTTTGGGTCAAGTGCCCGGGTCTTGCTCCTCCTCATCCCTGCACCTGGTGAGCTCGAAAAACACTGAGATCTTGAAAACCCACACACCATAGCTGGCTAGAAAGCAAATATTTTCACAAATTCAGACAGTAGAGTCTTCTTAAAGTGCATTTTTTCCCAAGAATTAAGAGAGAAATTAGTCCTGTGTCACTCAAACCAGGACACTACTGCATATCTTTCCAAGGACAGTCTGGCTTGCAGACCATATTGCAACAGGGAGGTATTTGCCATTTGCTTGGGCTGATGAAAAAAAAAAAAAGAACCAGAAGAAGAGATTAAAATTTCATTTTCTTTCATATGGGAATTAATTTCTTTTGCTTCTTTTTGGTGGTGAGAACTGTATGTTTCTGTGCAGTTATATAGCAGGACTTCCATATTTACAATTGAGCTCTGCTGGCTTACATCAAAAACTACGCATCCCACTCCTCTCTCTTAATATTGCCTTCTAATGGTCTTACATCCCTGTTGGAGGTTTTATCTTCTCCCATGTGGATAAATTCTGCTAAGCATGGGGTTAGACTTATCACTAGGGCCCTGCTGCAGAGATTTTTGGCATGTCCCAAAGGTCCAGTTCATCTAAGAGTCTTCCATCAGATTGCAGCTGAAATGAGTAAAGGAGCAAATAATTTTAAAAGAAAAAAAAAAAGAAATTATGGTTTCTTTATTTTGTTGTTGACGGACATCTTTCACCTTACTCTGGAGAAGATTTTGTTTGGGTTCACAATGTCTGGCTCTAAACTAATTGTTGTGGAGTGTTTGGTATCTCTGAAAGATTTTTGGGGCAGACTTAACCACTTGAAGTGTCTTTCCCAAATTATTTAAAGATTAATTTTAAGATATAGAGGAAACTCCATATTCCAATATCGGTACCACCTAGCAGGAGATACCACCGAATGTTACAACAGCATTGCAATATAGATGCTCTGAATACTCTAAATATATTACATTTTGGGGCTCAGCTTTGAGTAGTTCCTCACTGTTTCCTTTCATTTATACAAATGAACCCCCTCACATATCTAAAGGGATCTCTGTTGCATTCACATTAGCTATTGCTATTTCAGGAACTTCATACTTGGAAAAAAAAAATTAGAACTACGCAGAAAGGAGATAAAAATAGAAATCAAGACTAATTTTGTGCTCTGCCCCTGGCAGTCAGCCTTTGCTTCCCACCTTTCCACGAGTATCTCTAATGGTTGTTCCTCTTGCAGGGTCTGCCAAGCTTGCAAAGCCCAGTTAACTCTCCAAATATGAAATGGCTTGTTCTTTCCTCAGAAGCAATGCCACCAAGCAGCTAGCAAAAAATGAAGCTCTTCACTTTGTACACTGAGGGACACTCATTAATGGCCAGATTTTGGAGGGTCACACACCCACATACTCTAGCTGAAACAAGTGTAGCTGCCCTGCACACCTGAGAAATACAGTCCTCTCTCAGTTCCAAAGACTGCTGTCAAATTAAACCTCACAGTGCTGTCTAAAGGCACTGTGCAAAATATGATCCTAAGAGAAAGATTAGAAAAGGGGGCTGGGGGAATCACTCCATTTCTTCCGTTGGTTTCCATTACTCATGTTCAGCAGCACACTGATGAGTGGCAGATTAATTGATTCTTTGCATCTCAGGCTTTCATCCAGATAATGTGATTACGAAAGCATAAAGAGAGAGTGTGTAAAGACAGAAGTAGAATTCAGTGTGGTGGTAACTTCATTTTTTTTTTAAGGCGGCTGAATTTTAAATAAACAGTTTCCTTTTATGTCCACTGCAACTAGTATCACAGTTGCTGTTGAGAAGATTAGAAAGAACATTTTATATGTCTATAAATGTATAAACAACCTCTTTTACTTTTTTGAAAGACATCTCAAGCAATCATTTGGTCCAAAGTGGGATGGTCATTATTTGGAGAGAAAAATGTGACTACTTTTACGGTTTTAACTGCTTCAGTATTGATTTAATTGAACCAAAAAACACAACTAATTCTGGTTTTGCCATCTGCAATTTTAAACAGCAAAGCAGAAACCACATTGTGATATAAAAGGACTGTGCTGGAGGCTACTGAGAAAAATGTGCATCTTTGCTTGAGATACTATGTGCAGAACTGATGCCTTATCTCAAAAAGAATATTTCAGCCCTCAAATGAATGCAAAGAAGAGTAATGACTCTAAGAGAGTGCTGGGAGAGGTCACCTCTGAAAAAAAATTTAATACTCTAGAAGAAATCAAGAGCTTCTGTTTTTTCCCTATGCACAGTCAATGAAACTAAGTAGTAACAAGTTCAAATTCAACCAAGAAAAATGTTCTTTTCCACACGATTTCTGATTAAGATGTGCAAACTCCTGAGAACAGCAGTGAAAGTGAATTAGAAAGGGATTAGATGTTTGTACATGGATAACAAGAGACTCAGTGATGTTGGTGGTAAACGTTTTGAAGTGGATGGTAAATCTTGTGCTTTGGCACCCAGAAGACTGATAAAGATCAGGTGAGATGGATCAAATTTGCCCCTTGTGGGTTTTGAGTGTGTCATCCCTTGAAGCCTCTAATAGCACGGAGATACGATACACTGAAATAAATGGACAACTTTTCTGATCCAGGATGGTAATCTGGGGTACCAGGCAAAACTGCCTGAGGCTTTCAGCTAAGAGTTTGAACGTGATTCAGCAAACCATGGGAATTAAGTACATACTTGAAATTAAACACTTATCTAAATGTGGTGTTGTATAGGAATATGTTTACTGTCAAGAAAATCTTCCTCTCGTAAACTGTTACAGGAAGAAGCTGTAAAAAATGCATGAAGTCAGCATGACTTTGAAATTTTCCACTGAATGTTTTAAAGTGCCTATTCAGCCCTAATACTTTTAGAGAATATTGCAGACAGGCCTCAAGTTTCTTCTGCTTAGTAAAGTGCTTTCACTGCTGCAATGGCCTCTCCATCACAAGTGGCTGGCTGTATGCTTAATTTTTTTTTTTTGTTACAATCGTGCACAAATTCAGGAGCTGCATTCTAAATAGATCTGTGCAATGTGAGCATATGCCTGCACCAAAAATTTCAAGTGACCTGGGAATATCGGTTGTTCTTTCAGTTGGAATTAAATACTTTGTATCCTGGCAACCTAATCTAAGGGGTTTTTTTAGTGTCAGATTTACTGTCATTAATCCTGCTGACCCATCTCTAATTTCTTTGTGTGTTGTCTTTATGAAAATATCCATGATCAACGAGAAGGTTCAGGTTTCCAATTAACCTAGAGGGTACCTTTTGTTTGGTATTGTGTGGATTCTGTGGGACAGTAAAGAATAATTTAAACTTTGCACTGGGTTGATATGAGTATTTCAAGAGACACGGGGTTTCTTTTCCTGTTCATACAGCGTTTAACACAACACAGCTACAGGCTGAACAATGTACAAGCACGCCTATATCCTTTCTCCAGCAAAGTATAAAAAGGAGGCAAGACGTAAGAGGTGTTGTGTTGTTGAAAGTATATTTCTGGATGGACGACGCATTTCTCTCATACTTTATTTTTTAATTTCAACTTCAAGTAAATATTGGGGAGAAGAAAAATTCCTTGATGTGTTCTTGCTCAAGAGCAAGGTGTATGCTCCCTTTTTAATTGATTCATAAAGGGAATGGTAGCAGTGTTGTTTCAGCCTTTTCCGGCACCTAAATCTTGCTAAATAATTCTATAAAAATCATAAATGCAGTGAGTAGTAGTTAGGTTTATGAAAGAAAGAACAGTTACTTCAGGTAAAAGAATGAGGGCCCCTCTTTCTGACATTGCCCAGGCACACATCCATCGTTGTTCACTGTTAACATAACTGCAGGTCACCCTTGTTTCATACAAAGCATGCAGTGCAATTCCAGTTGTAGAATGCTAAGGCCAGAATATCACAGAATCACAGAATGGTCAGGGTTGGAAGGGACCTCTGGAGATCATCTAAGTCCAACCCCCCTGCCAGAGCAGGGACACCTACAGCAGTTGCACAGGACGGCGTCCAGGTGGGTTTTGAATGTCTCCAGTGTGGGAGACTCCACCACCTCTCTGGGCAGCCTGTGCCACTGCTCTGCCACCCTCAAAGGAAAGAAGTCCCTCCTCATGTTAAGATGGAACTTCCTATGCTCAAGTTTGTGCCTGTTACCTCTTGTCCTATCACTGGGCACCACTGAAAAAAGACTGTTCCCATCCCCCTGGCAGCCTCCCTGTTGTCCACCAGGACTCCCAATATATCCTTGTACTTTTTAGTACAGCTGTTAAGTTTCACCCAGTTAGCCTGTGCTTAGTCCTAAAGCTAGCTGAAAAGTCAACTGCAATTACACTGGGGCATGAGATTCACCATGGCTGGATCTTAGAAAGATGAATCTCTGCCCTATCTCCAGGTATTAGCCAACCTTTCCCAGTTTAGATGACCTGGGTGTTCAGAACAACTAAGCAAATTTGTCCAATAGACCACACCAGGTGCTCTGTGCACCCTGTTAAGCGTTTAAACACTGATCAAAGATATTTAAAGGAAAAAACTTTACAGGAAGTTTCCAAATGTCTCATTGACAGACCCTGATATGAGTTTGATATTCAGCCATGTACCGTTTTTAGCTGTCCGCTTCAGTAAGATTTTTCTAGCTTATAGTACCCCATTTGCCACTCAGTTTCTGGGACTGTTTTGAGTAGTTCACAAATTTTCAAAGTGCACTGTGTTCTTGAACACCTTCTGCTGCTGTGGCTGCTTGCTTAGGGGGTCAGAGGAGGTGAACATAGCCAAATATTTTTTTTGTACCAAAATAATTGGATAAATCACCTCATCAGAATCCTTTCAACTTGGTGAAGTTCTGCATTTGAAGGGATAATAGTCCATAAAAAGACCCTTTTTTTCCATTGAAAAGGTTAAATAAATAGTGAAAGGAATGAGAAATACTGCACTACACTCTAACATTATGCAATCAGTGTGGCCAATGTGATTTATCAGTCTTTTACAACTCCTTTTGCTGCCAAAGGAACTGTTCCATGAAAAATATCCTGTAGAATGGGAGTGATGATTTTTTAGGTTTGTCTTATTTTTATGACACACATCAATGTAGATTCACTACATCTGTAGAAAAAAGCACACCAGTCACAGAAATCTTCCCTTTGCTTCTTGCCATCCTCATTTTCCCCCAAGGTTTCCTGCATGGGGACTGTGCCCTCCCGCTTCCCCCTGAACTACTAAGACAGTAGTTTGTAGAAAAGTTGTAGAAATTTGTAGGAAATTTGTAGAATTTGTAGAAAAAGCACACCAGTCACAGAAATCTTCCCTTTGCTTCTTTCCATCCTCATTTTCCCCCAGGGTCCCCTGTGCGGGGACTGTGCCCTCCCACTTCCCTCTGAAACACTAAGCCAGCAGCCCAGAGTTGTATGCCCGCAAGGAACACAACTGTTTTCCTTGCTAGACGCTTAATATTTAATATGTAACATTCAGCTCCGTGTTCTAAGTTAAATCCTTCAATAGATTATGTATTATTCAATAGGGGAAAGTTAGAATGTTAAATAAGCAGGAATTTAGGATCCATTTATATGAATGGGCCTGATTACATAACATTTCCTTGCTTTATTGAAGGTTCATTACCACTTTTAATTCTTTCATTATTTGATTAAGTTGAAAGCGAAGCAGTTTGCCATCCAGGACAGTTCTAGCATTGACCTCCTTTCTTCTAGATAAGTATAAATGTGCGGTTAGTACCTAGCCTGAGTGCGTAATGCATGCAAAATTAATAGATTGGCAAAATCTGCTTGAGTGTTTCAAAACCAGAGCAAATGAATGTGCTGGGGTTTACCTTCCCCCCTCCCCTTATATTTTCTTACAGAGGTTTAGAGGTATTTTTGCAGAGTTTTCTTTTATTAAAGAGGGTGGAGGATTCATACTTTCTGGCACATGTGAATTACTTACGCATTCCCAGCCCGTATTGTTATTTATCTCAATAACAACAGGAGTCCCCACCAGACTGATTTGCTGTGCAAGCGCATCCTAAGGCTAAGGTGTCTTCAGTGAACCACAGAGCTCACAACTGAGTCTAGAGAAAGGCCAAAGAACAGCAACACAGGTTTTCTATGCTTTATTTATTGACCAGGGATTTAATTATGAAAAAAGCCTGGGACCAGTTTTACCAAGCTGTTTGGTTGCCTCAGTTCCGTTTAAATGTATGTAAATTAAGTGCCAAATTGCCAGTTTAAAAACTGGCTTACAGTGACATCTAAAAAAACGATACCAGGTCTTGGCTAGAGGCATAAATTACCCTCAAGTTTGCTGATACCCATGCCAAAATAAGTTCATTTTTCAGCAGAACCACTGGAATCATTTGCTGCTTGATAAATACTACTAACCTCCCCACCCCAGTGCAAAACCTAGAGCTGCTATGATATCATCCCTCAAGAAGCAGGAGACGTGGCTGTTAGCACTTATCCTATCTACCTCCAGCAGCAGAAATTCATTCTAACAAATCCCCTCTGAGATATGAGGAAGAAGATGGTGTCTAGTAGTATCAAGAGAAGCATATTTTTTCTCTCTCCAGTCCATGACAAACCTTATCAATCCTGCCCGCGCAAACCACTGTTCTTGGATTGTTAGAAATCATCTTGTAATTTTCCAACCTAAGTCTATTTCTGAACATTATATATCAAATTGATCTTGTGCCAATATCATACTTAAAGTTAGCTAACTCTTCCACTATCTTGAACTTCATCCTTTACAAGCATGAGTCACCGCATTCTCTCTCAACCTTTATATTCCTGCGCCAAGTCAGGCTTTTTGTGTATCCTTGTCCCCACACGATTTTAGTTGACCTTTTTTGTTCCTCTTTCCATTTACGTTCTTTTCTCTTGAAAAGACGTGCTTAGAAATGTAAATACAATTCCATCTGAGGCCACTCCAGGCTTTTTTACGACTGTATGCGTAATACCTTACTTGTACTAAAACAAATTCAGAATACTTTGCCGTTTGTACCTGAACTGTGTTGGCTTTGACTCTGCTGTGAGGAACTTGGTTATGGGTCTGAGCTCTCACGTGCACAGAAAAGAAGCTCCTTGGAGATCAACAAAAACGAGGTGGAGTCTGTTGGACTTGTGGTAGTAAGGGCCGTAGTAGGTCACAAAGGAAGTAAGTTGACTTTGAAGACACAAATTGGTGTTTAGTTCCTCTCCAGGGGACACAGTTTCATCCTTATTAGCATATGATTTAGTATCCCTTCACATTTAGGTCATTTGATGGCCTTTTTTTTTTCCCCACACAGACACGTCGCAATAACATCCTGGATGAATTCACAACAAATAAATATATCGGACTATCAGGTGTCCATGCCCTGGGGCTTGTAGTGGGGCTGCGGGGCAGCCTCTGCACAGCCGGTGCGGGGCTGCCCCGTGCCGGACACAGCCGGTCCCAGCCGGTCCCAGCCGGCTCCAACGGCCCCACCGCAGGGCACAGCTGAGCCCCTCAGCCAAGCTGGGGGCGCCGGGGGGAACAGAGGTTTGCGGCAGGGCCGAAGGCGGCCCAGGCAGAGGAGGAGGCAGCCCAGGAGGGAGCAGCAGCAGAGGCAGCCCCAGGGCGCAGGAGGAGGAGGGCAGGAGGTGCTGCAGGCCCGGAGCAGGGATCCCCTGCAGCCCTGCAGAGACCCCGCTGGAGCAGAGACCCAGCCCGCAGCCCGGGGAGGGCCCCAGGCCGCAGCGGGGGGACATTTCCTGCAGGAGCTGCGGCCGTGGAGAGCCCCGGCGGGAGCAGGGTGTCCCTGAAGGACTGCAGCCCGGGGCAGGGCCCGCGCTGGAGCAGGGAGAGGTGTGAGGAGGGAGGAGCGGCCCAGAGGGGCTGCCATGCACTGACCGCAGCCCCCATCCCACCCCTGCGCCCCCCGGGCTGGAGAGAGGGGGCGGGAGGGGAGAAGGGAGGTGGGGATGGGGAAAGGGAGTGGGCATTTGTTGTTTTAATGTTTGTTTCTCATAACACAAATCTATTTTAATTGACAATAAATACATTTGGATGGAAGTCCTTATGAAGCATATCACATACATGATATTCAGAACATGGATTGGGGGGAACATGTTTTTTTTAAATGTTTGTCTTTGTTTCTCAATATCAGAACCCATTTTAATTGTGAATAAATTAAATTAATTTTCCCCATGTAGTCCTGGTTTGCCCATGACAGTAACTGGTTAAGTAACCTCCCTGTTTTTATCTTGACCCATGACTTTCTCATCCTATTTTCTCCCCCAGTACCACTGTGGAGGAGTAAGTGAACGGCTGGGTGGGAGTTTGGCCATTAGCCAAGGTTAACCCACCACAGAAAAATGTAGGAGTGGCCATATCTGGTCCTTATAAGGCTTCTCTGGGTGATTTTTAATGAATCTCAGTGTCCCTTGTATTTTACCATGGGGCAAATGACACGTGTTGTGGGATAAATTGATGTGCCCATTTCACCCTGCCTTCATCATGCTTATGTTGCATTTCCTCTCCGTTTTTGGACAGCTGAGGGAAGCATCTTTGCTCTCCTTGCTCCCCGAGAAGTGACTGGAAGCATGAAGGTTGTGGTCTGCATTTTTGCATGCTTATGAGAGCCCACTCTGAGCCAGAAGCCATATAACATGGAGATATGTGTCTGTATCCAAGTTAGTAAGTCCTTCTGAGAGCCCTTGATCTATATGAGTTCAGGCTTTGAGCCACGCTAATGCAGCTGCGTGTCTCTGCCTATGCACTCAGCCAGCAGAGACTGGCTATTTTTGTTTCCTCTGCCTGCATAAATCCACAAGATATATTCTGAGTGACCCCGGACTGAGGTTTGCCAGGAAAAATCATGGTTTTGAAGAATAGCAGATTTTTTTAAATTTATTTCAGCATTCAGAAGAAAGCAGCTTCCCAAGACACCTAGGCATGCTCTGCATAGCACTAAAAGTTATGTGCGTGAGATACTGCAGAGTCTGTATTTGCATTTATGCTGAGAGAGCAGTGCTGCACAAGGAGGTGTGTTTGTAAATAGTACTGAGACATCCCTCCGAATTACAGCAGTCTGCTAGGTTCCTGATGGTGAGAAGAGACATGCTAAGGATGTGCAAAAGAGTTAAGCGTGATTGCTTCACCCCAGGTGTGATTCAGAGCTTTCTGTGAGGCCGTGACTGACTTTTAAGAAAAGCATTCGCTCAAGCTGTCCTGAGATACGAGGTGAATTGTCTCAAACGTTTATGAGCTGGCTGCTTCTGGCAGCATGAGGGAGATAAACTCTCTGATGTTTGTAAATGTGCACGTCACTTCTGGTGTGCATGTGACTTCTGCCTCTGCATCAGAGACCACCAATGGCTGGGAGTGATAGAAATCTCATCTTTGTCTCCCAAATGCAGGAAACTCAGTGGATGAGGTTACAGAAACACGCATAATGGCTCATCAGTGTTTGCAGGTGTGGAGGAAGTGCAGGACCAGGCTGGAGTGAGGAAGGATGTAGTGAAATGAGTGCCAAGCAAGTGATTCTCATTTTTAATTAATATTTAGCCATGAGTGTTGGTCACTGTCACTCAGATATACTTGCAGTACCAGAATGCGCGCCAAGGTGTGAAGGACCTTTCTGTTTTGGTCTGCGCTAGAGCTCACTCTACATACGGTCTTATTGCCCTGAGTTATTTCCCATCAGCTGCAGGAAGCATGTAAGCAACGGTCCTTCAAGCTGAGGGTCTGAATGAGTGTTTTTGTTTTCATGAAATTTACTGCTTTGGTTCACAAGGAATACTTAAGAGAAAATAAAATGCTACGCAATTATGATCATTGATATAGATATTTAAATAAAAGTAATCCAAATTTATTATGCAATGCAAAAAGAAGGAGTTGAAATTACTAGTAGAAAATTTTTATTTCAGTGGCTGAATGATGAGTGATAACCCTGATGGTTTGTTTCTAATCTGCCCTCTAGTGTTCAGGACACCTTATCTTCTGGTGCACTCTCATGTCCAAGGACTTGTTTGAGCATGGGAAATGAGCAAGGGAAGTGCAGAAAAAAATGGAAACAGAATAACGATTGAAATAATAGGAAAAACTTTCTAATGTCCTTCACAGTATGAATTTAAAGGATTCAGTTTATTTCATTGATTTCTCTTATTAGAGAAACAGGAGAAAAAAAATAGATGGCAAAACCGATCAACAGCTGCAATCTCATCTCAGATTTCTTAGTCTTTTAAAAGATTAAGATGACGCAATCTTTGCATGTATGTGAAATTATGGAAAGATTGATATGTTTCGAGTTTATTTTTCTTGTGATTGAAATAGATTTGTTGAACTTTCCTAGACATACCTTTTGGGTAATTTAAAATGTAAATTTATGGTAATTTAGAACTTGAGAAATACAAATATGAGAACGTTTTAGAAAACAACTTTGTATTGTAACTGAGATGTTCCTTTAGAACCAGCATTGTATTAGTCATCTTCTCAAAATATTTTTAACATTTCAAATTCAATAGGAAAAGAGATTTTGCATGAAAAAGTATTAACTTGTTCCGAAATCATGGACTGAAACTGTACTTATATTAAATGTGCACTAAAACTATGCATACCTAGCTTAGTTCTGTAAGGCCCAAATTTGTGTTTGTGCCTATATATACAAAAGCACACACACATACAGTGTCTTGTCAATACGTAATTATGGACTAAATTATATTATGCATATATACTTATATATGTAATGTCTGTGTGCATTTGTATAAATTCATATATATATATTTACAGGGTGCATCTGTGGACATAATAGTGTGGCCAGCAGGACTAGGGAAGTGATTGTCCCCCTGTACTCGGCACTGGTGAGGCTGCGCGTCAAATACTGTGTTCAGTTTTGGGCCCCTCACTACAAGAAAGACACTGAGATTCTGGAGCGTGTCCAGAGAAGGGCAATGGAGCTGGTGAGAGGTCTGGAGCACGAGTCTTATGAGGAGTGGCTGAGGGAACTGGGGTTGTTCAGCCTGGAGAAAAGGAGGCTGAGGGCAGACCATGTCACACTCTACAACTATCTGGAAGGAGGTTGTAGTGAGGGGCATTGATCTCTTCTCCCAAGTAACAGCAATAGGACAAGAGGAAAAGGGCATAAGTTGTGCCAGGGGAGGTTTAGATTGGATATTAGGAAAGATTTCCTTACTGAGAGGGTTTTCAAACATTGGAACCGGCTGCCCAGGGAAGTGTTGAGTCACCATCCCTGGAGGTATTTAAAAGATGTGCAGATATAGTGCTCAGGGATATGGTTTAGTGGTGGAGTTGGCAGTGCTAGGTTAATGGTTGGACTTGATGATCTTAAAGGTCTCTGCCAACTAAAATGATTCCATGATTCTATGATGCTATAAATATGCATGTGTGTGTACATATATATTTATGTATATGTATGCATGTGGGATTCTAGATCATTAAAACATAAAGAACTAGAAAACTGGGACTTCTGCATTGTTTTTGTAGATTCTGGAGGATTTGGAACAAGGTGCTCAGCCACGTACTTCAGACCACCTCGCTGAGTTTCCCGTTATGTTACTTAAATAGTATTTAAGACATTTACCTTTTAGCTCCCCCTGGAAGCAGACGTGCAACAGTCCTTGTGCTGTCCCAGGGGAAACTCATAGGAGGCTACAGTGCCTGATCCCTCTTGCCTGCAGGCTGGTCCACCTTCACTGAACAGGCAGAGATATTGATAGTCTTGGTAGACACTGGTTCTGTTTTCCAGGCATATTTCCTGGAAATTGGGAGCCCTCTCAGGCCTCCAAGGGGGATTCAGTCTACTGGCTCCCTAAGATGAAGTAGCTCAAAATGACTGATAGCTTGATTCTGATATTTTCCCTAGCTACTGCTGAGGGTAGGCTGGAGAAAAGCTCGAATGGATGTCCTTTGAATGGCTTTCTGGAGACCAGGGTCTCTGCAGAAGAGGGAGCCCTCCTACCTAAGCAGATTGAGTTTCCCCGCTGGGATTTTCCTTCCCAGGGCTGCAGTGAAGTGCTCACAGCAGGACTAGCCAAAGCACACAGTCCTGTTTCTCAGGGCTAGGTTTGCCAAGTCTCTCATTTCGAACTCTTTACGCCCTGTGCAGAATCACTTCCAACTGCTTGTTGGGTGGCACATCATTATTCTGCACCCACCCTGACCCTGTTTCTTCCTTATGTCACAGCTGTAGCTCCGCAGAGGATTTATTAAAGTTCACCCTGAAGTGAGTAATGACGCTGTTTGGTGACAGAACAGAGCAGAACAAAAATGGTCCCACTTTTTCCTGCATTTTGAATAAAAATATAGGTGTGAGATATCTGGCTACATTAACGAGCCTGCTTTGGCCTGGAAGGGAAAGGTATAGCTAGCTTCTGAGAACTGGGATCCTGGAGGAGCCTGTGGAGTTCATAGCAAGATAGCGAGGATTGAATTAAGCTCTCTCAAGTTTTTTGCCACCTTATGTCCAGTGACATGCAACATCCAGTATGTTGTGATTTGTGTTAGGAGGTAGTTCTTGTCATGGATTTGTGCTGTGGCCATCCAAGCATAAGTACCCTATTTTGCCCAGTTTAAACCCAAACACTGTGTGCTGGTTTGGGCTGTTTACGTAGATTGCAGGGGATGATGCTAACACCTAATTTAAACATAGAGGGGCTGTTACCATCCCTTGTCGCATGCGGCAGGTCAAACAGACGGGAACTGGACAAAACGATAGATAAGGGTCCATCACTTCTCAACGGGCAGGCTGTGAGAAGAGCCTTTACTGCTTTTCACCTTGATCTATCCCTCCTTTCTCTTTCATATCTCCTTCATATCTGGGTGTTGGCAGGGAACTGGGTCATGCAGGCTTTCAAGGCAGAGGGAAATGTTTACTTTTCCCTTCGTGTTGAAGAGATTGAGTCTCTTGCCCCATTTAATTTCAGAGCTGGGTAATGAAGCCAAGTTATTACTGTGTTTGTGACTAGAGACGAAAGAAAAATAAAAAGGATGTGATGTAATGCTCTGATAAATTCAGTGATTATCTTTAGCATTCTTTAGTTTTCCTTTTTATTGGTTGACATATACCTGCTGTGCCAATCTGTTAGCCAGAATGTCGTCACTGAGAAGTACGCACGCATATAATCTCTGTTTTTACCTTTCACAGACTGACTGCAAGGCAGGCTACTAAGGGAAGATTTGGAAAACTGGGAAAGTGACTTTTGTAGTGAGCCAAATCATACGTATCGTAGCGTAATTCAGGAGGTCTTTAGCTCAGCTCCCTGCTCAAAGCAGAGTCAGCTGTGGGGTCAGTTAAGATTGCTCAGTGCTTTATCTGTTTCAGTCTTGAAAAATTCCAAGGATGGAGACCACCCAGCCTCTCTGGACAATGTGTTCCACTGCTTTATGGTCCTCATGGGGAGAAGGTTTGAATCTCTCTTATTTAAGTTCATGCCTATTGTCTCTTGTCCCCCTGCCATGCACTGTTGTGAAGAACCTTTTTCCATCTTTTTCCATCCACTGGCTGGATGGTCGCACTCAAAGTGTTGTGGTCAACGGCTCGGTGTCCAAGTGGAAAGCAGTGACGAGTGGTGTTCCTCAGGGGTCGGTACTGGGACCCGTACTGTTCAACATCTTTGTTAGTGACATGGACAGTGGGGTAGAGTGCACCCTCAGCAAGTTTGCTGATGCTGCCAAGCTGCTTGGCGAGGCAGACACGCTGGAGGGGAGGGATACCATCCAGAGGGACCTGGACAGGCTGGAGAGGTGGGCCCAAGCCAACCTCATGCAGTTCAACAAGGCCAAGTGCAAGGTCCTACATCTGGGTCGGGGCAATCCCAAGCACAAATACAGGCTCGGCGGAGAATGGCTGGAGAGCAGCCCAGTGGAGAAGGACCTGGGGGTGATGATTGATGAGAAGCTCAACATGAGCAAGCAGTGTGCGATCGCAGCCCAGAAGGCCAACCGTATCCTGGGCTGCATCAAAAGAAGCGTGGCCAGCAGGTCAAGGGAGGGGATTCTGCCCCTCTACTCCACTCTCGTGAGACCCCACCTGGAGTACTGCATCCAGCTCTGGAGTCCCCAACATAAGAAGGACATGGACCTGCTGGAGCGTGTCCAGAGGAGAGCCACAAGGATGATCCGAGGGCTGGAGCACCTCTCCTATGAGGAGAGGCTGAGAGAGTTGGGGCTGTTCAGCCTGGAGAAGAGAAGGCTCCGGGGAGATCTTATTGCGGCCTTCCAGTGCCTAAAGGGGGCCTACAGGAGAGCTGGGGAAGGACTTTTTACTAGGGCATGTAGTGATAGGATGAGGGGGAATGGCTTTAAGCTGGAAGAGGGCAGGTTTAGATTAAACATTAGGAAGAAGTTTTTCACTTTAAGGGTGGTGAGGCACTGGAACAGGTTGCCCAGAGAAGTTGTTGAAGCCCCATCCCTGGAGGTGTTCAAGGCCAGGCTGGACGTGGCCTTGGGCAACCTGGTCTAGTGAGAGGTATCCCTGCCTATGGTAGGGGGGTTGGAACTCGATGATCTTCAAGGTCCCTTCCGACCTAAACCATTCTATGATTCTATGATCTTCTTGATGACCTCTCCCCATAGGTGATGGTGGGAGGGGGCTGCTGACCTCTCAACAGTCCCTCCAAAGCAGTCTCTCACCCAGGCTGAACAAGACCTGGTCCCTCAAGCTCCCCTTACTGGGCAAGTGTTTCAGATCGTACCATCCCAGTGGCTTTTTGCTGAACTTGCTCCAGTTTATCCATGTTCGTCTTGTACTGGAGGGACCACAACTGGATGTGGTGTTTAGGTGGTCTGAAGAGTGCTGAGGAAGGGAGGGGTAATCCTTTCCATTGATCTACAGGCTGTGGCCCTGTTGTTACATCCCAGGAGGCTGTTGGTCTTTGATGTCAAGGCTCACATTCAGCTCACTGTCCACCAGGACCCCCTGAGCCTTTTCTGCAGTCCATCAGCCACAGCCTCTGTCATTTCCAGTGTTTCTTCCTTCCCAATCCCGTACACTGAATCAGTGATTCCAAGGGTACAGCAGTGTTTGTATAAGCTGTGTTTTGCAGTTCTCCTCATTGATTGCTGGATCTATATATAACAATATTCTTGATGTTATGCCATGATGCTGCTGTGGGCAGAGTAGTGCCAGGTGCCTCACGCTCCCACCTACGCCATCTGCCGTGGTGTGTGCACATAGAGTTTCCCACTTTCGCTTATGTGGCAGGGAAGACCATAAAATATACTCTAACGATGGAGCTGTGCCCAGGGCTTTGGCTCTGGTTAAGGCTCTGTTGTTGTTAGTGCAGGTGGGGACTTTTCCTGCTGGGGTGGAATGGGACAGGGAGAACAAAAACATAGTTCCCCAGATCTGGGAAGCAGAGTAGGAAAAAGAAAAAGCCTTTCCTTTCGTCACATGTACATCCAGCCTTTGCAGTCGTCCCCTGGACTCTGACCGTGGTAAATTATATCAGGTGTGCTGCAGCTGTTCTCTAGAATAACAAAGGCCATCTGCAGGGAAAATCCTCAACAATTCTCTTTTTTTCTTCCTTTGGAGCTGGATAATGTCTTTTCTTAATCAGTATTCTCTGTAATAGCATGAAGATGGATATTCTGCTTTGAGTGAATGCTGTACATGTATTCTGCCGGGATGGGGGTCAGTCTACTGGGAAACCAAATCCCTCCCTGTTCATGTTAAGCCTCCAGCTGAGAAGTTAGTAAACGTAAATGCTCAAGTCCTTCCATCTCTATATCTTTAAGTATCAATATCCAGGCGGTATGGTCTCAACGTTAAAGATATGCCTACGTGACTGGGACATGCAGTGACAGTGTGCTATGTTGTCATCATCCCAGATTAGCTCTATCTCCACATCTACTCAGTCTTTGTCCTCCCCATTGAGATAAACCATTTGGTGACATGCATTATCACTGGCTCTTGTAGTCATAAGCTCAATAGAAGCATACTGACAAATGAGGACGAAATATGTTTGAATTGTGTACCTGTGGACTTCAAGATAAGTCCTATGCTACAGCAAATCCCTGAAGCCCTCCAGTTGCTCTCTGCACCTGTGGTTTACCTCTCGATTTAGACTTGTAGTAGTTCTCATTCTCTCTTCAATAAATAATAAGCTATAAGAAGAACAGCAGATGTCTACACAGATATTAAGACACGGTTCTGTGATTGCTTATGCAAGATAATAACTTTCACCTTTCTTTGAACTACCCCAGACTGAAAAGCATCATATAGCTTGCATAGCCCCCTTTATGAAAACCCTTAATGTTTAGCTTATATTAAAGTTAGAATACATGTGTGTTTCATAACCGCTGTTTGGCCTTGCATGCAGAGAGAGGAGATTTTTTTTTTGGCATTAGCTCTGCGAAACAGGTGGGTTGACTTTCTTCCAACTAATTTTTCTAGCCACCCATCAGACAGGTGAGAACTGGTCCTTTGGCACTACGTAGCCATGGTCTGTGGCTATTTCAGAGGTTGGTAAGACCGAGACTCAGACACTGTGCTCTGAATGGCAAGCAACTCGCTGCCTCCAATTCTCAAATTACATAGGCAAGCTCAACAGTTTTAAGGCACTTCAAGAAGTCTGGGTGGACTAAACTCCCACCTTTCTACATTATTTGTATTTTTTCTTTCCACTGAAAACATCTCAGTATTTTCTTTGATTTTCCAGTTCATTCCTTCCCTGAAAATACCAAGGAAAATGAAAGCAGGCATCAAAGGAAAATCTCCCCTGAAATGAGCCAGCGGCTGTGCTACAAAATGGTCAGAGAAGGTTCCTGGAATCTTGTCCCCAACATCTAACTATCCCTTAGCATATGTGGTGCGTGCACTTGCTGTATAACGCACAGCAATTGCACAGTAGCTGTACTGCTATGGCTGTGGCAGAGTAACCACGGGATGGACGCTTGTCCGTGTTCATTCAGGGACAGGAAGAGCAGCAATGAAATTTACTTTAACACCAGAAATCCTCTGGTTTTTTTATTTTTTAAAGTGAGACCTCATGGAACTTTAGCCATTTACAGAATGAAAGAAGGAGGTGATAGCTTCTCAACCATTAATGCTTATGAACAGGTTGCTTTTATCAGTGTTTCTAGCCTGCTCTGCTGACTTGCCAGAACACAAGAACTCAGCTTTATGGTATATATTATCTTCATGGCCCTTTGGTTATATGTTCTTTG
The DNA here is from genome assembly GCA_017639485.1 of Pluvialis apricaria. Taxonomy (NCBI): domain Eukaryota; kingdom Metazoa; phylum Chordata; class Aves; order Charadriiformes; family Charadriidae; genus Pluvialis; species Pluvialis apricaria. Next base: position 164,477,161 of record CM030008.1, on the reverse strand, counting down.
CTCCTCTCTACTATCCCCTAGATTACTTTACTGTAGCTGTTACAAACTTGCTAACTTGGCTTGCTTTGCTGAGGGAGGATCTGAAGCTTAATGCCTCCTAGTAACTCAAGAGAGGAGAATGAACACAAGGTGGTGAGAGAGGGAATCCATGGGTATGTATCTCTTCTTGTAATAGATTCACTTAATCAATGTACTGCTGCATTTACACGCCATTCAATAGCTGTGCAAGTCTTTCCAAAGCAGTCTGCAATGCAGACATACCTCAAAAGTTGCTACACTGAGCTTCTTCCACTTCATGATGCTATGAATGACCCATTTGGTGAAAGGCATTTTGAATATGAGGTAAGGAAATGTCCACTAGCTACTTATGTCATTAACAGGGGGGGCTGGGACACTGAAAAATATCCCATTCTGGTTTTGTTGCAACGGAGTCTATAAAGCTGTGGTAGAAAGGCAGGACTCATCAATCTGGATAATGACATCTTAAATTGCTTTGCCTAGACTAGTCAGAACTGTTTAGAGTTTGACTTCTCCCTGATCTTACTCCTCCATATCATTGCACTTCCACCTTGGGCCAAGGAAGGCAATAATGTCTCTAGTGATTTCCGTCTTACCACTATGTAAATGGACTTTGGAGGGTCGTTGACCTAGAAAGCGATGTGGTTGTTGGAAGTTATAGGTCAGTGCTTAAAGCAACTTAAACTAGGTGTTCAGATCTCAAATATTAACCTCCACCACTGTTGAAAGTGCTGGTTTGCCACTCGCTTGGGTTTTGTACAACAGGTTGCTATCCAGTGGCTGAATAACGTGTTGCATGCAAGCATATCTTTGAGTAAGCTGTTTGCTACCCTGTCCATTTTCTACCTGTAATAGAAATTTCCTCAAGCACATTTAGCTTCTCTGTACCATGGTTTACCTAGACACAAATGAGGGTGATGTTTCTCCCCTACTTGCAAGGCTGTGATGTGAAATGTATTGGAAGCAATGTTAGACAAATGTTTGTTTCTGATATTTTTTCTTTTTCTAAATCTTTATATGCAAACTCCACTTGATAGCAAGGTACTACCAGTACTGCCTACCAATTGGTATTTTGCATTATAAAAGACATATATAAAAAAAGAAGCTGAAAACCACAAGGGAAGAGTCTTAAACGAACAAGCCCATCTGGCTGTTTAGCAAATTAATATGTATTTTAGGCGGGAGTGATACCAATGAGTGCTGTTAAGGTTGTCCAGCATTTCTTATAGTAATACTCTAGCTTTTATTGCTTACAATTTTGCTGTATCTTAATTGCTTGGGCTGAAACTCTTTATGCAGGGGCATCTGCCTTGCACTGAATTAATTTTGGAAAACTGCAGCCAACATAGTTTAGCTGCTTCCATAAAAGTATCTAGGAGAAATAATCAGTTTTGCCCACATTAGGAATGAATCGTATGCTTTTCTTTGGAAGATTTGCACTCATGTGCTTGGGAGCAGATACTCCAAAAAGAAAAGAGGAGAAGAAATGGTCTTTCTGTTGCGCCCATTGCTCAGAACTTCTATCTTAAGACAGCCCATAAACTTTTGAATAAACACAGTTTTCTGGTGTCCAGTAGCAACTAGACATAAACAGCTAAGTTCCCCTGACACATTGACTGCGCTGGATATTTTCCAGTCTGCATCAAACAAGTATTTCTCTGCAACTTGCCTTCCGTTTTCTGGGTTGCTAGAGGTTAGACCAGATCCAAGATGGAAGGTGGGACACCCAAGGTGGGAGGAAGGCTCCCTGCACTGTGCCTAAGCTAAATAGGGGGGGAAGTTGCCCTTGTGATTTACAGAACAAAATTAGCAGTGGGATGTCTAGGAGGTAACAAGAGGCCTAGGAAGACAGCAAGTGATTTGGGTTTAGGATATTGTAGGCTGACTGGGATGGATGTGTGTGAGATGTGACTATACGTGTATGGCAGTATGTGCGTGTGGAGGAAAAATGAGGCTATGTGTAAAATTAAGGGAGAGGTTAGCAGTGGGTGAAATAAGGGGGCAGAGATCGGGAATCCATGTAATGCATGGGACTCGTTCATGGTTTCACAGAATGGTTGATGTGGGAAGGCACCTCTTGAGATCATGTAGTCCTTAGCCCTGCTAAAAGCAGGATCATCTGGAGAAGGTTGCCCAGGACAATATTCAATCAATTTTTTAATATTTCAAATGATGGACACTCCACAACCTGCCTGGGCGACCTGTTCCAGTTTTCAGAGAGTTCAGCATTGACCTTCAGAAAGTCTCAGCTGCTTGTGTGGGTGCCTCTGAGAAAGTCCATGCCTTGTTTTCTGTGCACAAAATAAACTTCAATGGCAGCCCTTTTTCCATAGGGTTTTTTAGAAAAATAATGATTGTGATTCTGTAAGGTACTACAGTGGTGAGCAAAGTGCTCTGCAGCTCCTGAGGCTGTCTATAATGTGATCTTTCAGGCCTGGGCTGGATTATTCACAGAATCCTACACGCACACACACTCACACATCCTTGTGAGCATAAAGCTGAGGATTGAGGATGATAGTCTTGCATGTTTGGGTTCACTTTTTGCTTCAGCCATTGGTAAAATAAGAAACATACCTCCAAATCAAAACACAGCATTTTGCAGAGGACCCTAGAAAGCTGTGCTTAAATAGATATCCAATATTGGTCACTCTTTAAAGATGTCCAGAATATGTTTATCTCTCACTCCTAAAGTTCCATGTCAGTAGATGTGTTATTTTTCCAGAACTTTGTTATACGGTACACAGGCACTTCAGAAATTGCTTTTGAAGTTCTAATACAGCTGTAGTTCCTTCAAGTCCTATCAGATGTTTTTATCATGTTAAGCATTTGAAATGTGCTTAGTTTATTTACTTTGGGTTTTCTGTCTAGCATGCGATCTTCCAGAGTCCTGAATGAGAAGACTGTATCCTGAGATTTCCAACGGCTTTCCAGGTGAGGGAAGCACTGGTGGGTAAATGTTGTTTTTTCTTATTTAAAGCAAGGCTGTTTACTTGGCAGGTTGGTTGTAGCAAATAAGATACTGGGCTACAAATTGAATGGCAAAATGAAACGAAATATTAAATGGAATGAGGACTCTGTGGCTTGAGGACGGGATAAGTGTAAGGACTTGTAAGGAGAAGTGTAGGCTTATGCCCTTGAAGCTTTTCTTGGATACAACCATTAAAGAAAGACAAATATTTGTGATCCTTGTATGTATTATATTATGTGGGGGTTTTGTGTGAAATACATTCCTAGTAAAATGACAAATTATACTTTGTGCTGTGAGGGATTATTCTTTTTTCTAGTGCTGTAGTCTTTACCTTTAATTCTCCTGTACGATACATGAAAATGCGGCACGATTTTAAAAACACCTTTATACTGTGGTACTCCCCAAGAATCTGTTATATTTACTAGAATCATAGAATTATAGAATGGTTTGAGTTGGGACAGACCTTTACAAATCAATGCTCCTGCCATAGGCATGGACATCTTTCTGTAGATCAAGTTGCTCAAAGCCCCGTCCAACTTAACTTTGAACACTTCCAGTGATGGGGCAGGAATGATGGAGCTCTGACTGTCACCAGCTGCATCAAAATAAATACATTTTAGTTAGCCATTATTTGCCAAATAGCTGCATGAACGGCTTGCATCTGATCCCCTGTCCTACTTTTCTCTATCTTCTATTGCTTAACTGCTCCTTTGTTGCATAGTGTGAAACTGCATATGTTGGATTGTGTTGCCAGTTGCATCAGAGTGTTTTTCAAACCCTCCTATAGCAATATGGTGCAATGCCTCCTAAACGGTTCTTGACCATCTGAATGCTCCTAGAGGGTATAGAGGATCCAGAAGAAGTCAAAGCCCCAAGACTGAAAGTGCTGCCTATTTTTGTGGGCCACACTTTCCCTTTGGACCTTACCTTTTCCTGAAAATATAAAGACAAAGTAGAAAGAAAAAGTCCCCAGAAACGCTGCATTGCAACCAAAAGGTAAATTCAGCCTCTCAGTTGATCAAAAGAGATGCTTAACTTTCTCTGTCCATTAACTACAGAGCTGTGGAGTCTCCCGCTGCTAGCCTGAAGCATGCATTTGGCCCTACCTTCTGCTCCCTATCCACATTGCTGACATGTTACATACCTCCAGTGCACTGTTGCAGGTTTTTCGTGCTGCAGGCTGTGTCCCAGAGCTTGAAGAAAGCTGTGGCAGCCAGGATGCGGTCTCTGCCTGTGACCGGTCATTGGGTGCTCCAGATGAAACCTTAGCGTTGTGGTCTTTCCCTGCCACATGGGACAGCTTGCCTGAGACGCACTCACTTCCTTGTCCTGTATGTGTGTTTAACTGAGACGCTTGTGCCTCATCATGTAAGGTTTAATGTGCTGACATTTAGGTACCTGGGGAAGTTTGCAGTTCTGAGCTTATTTCAATTAATACAAAACCTTTTTTTTTTAATCCTGCTCTTAGCAAAATTGGTAGACTTACCATTACACTACAGCTCAAGTAGCGTAGGATAGCAGAGTGAAAAGGAGTCCGCAACCTGTAGAAATGATTCACAGCCCAACATGGGCCCTGCAGGATGGACAGCTTCACCGAACATCTATTAGGTATCCTGCTACCTACTGGGAATATCTGCTCCAGGTTATTACTAAGTAACCCAGAGGCTCTACACAAAGAATCTAGAATATGACATTTACTGCTTGTGCTAGGCTCTGGGACACCAAGTATGTCCAAGAATGTCTGTGCTGTTGAGATTTCAGTCAGTCTGGGAACATTCAGCAGCTAAACAGGCACACAGGCACCTTCATTGCTGAAACCTTCAGGCTCCTGTGGGGCTAAGGTGGCAGCTAAGGAGGTGTTTCCAGAAGGTATGTTTTGATTTTAATCTTTGTTGACAGGCATCAGAGCTCAGATGTCAGATTTGGTGGGATAGCTCTTCCAAACAAGAGTTAGCGATGGGATTTGCCTTTACCTCAGGGTACTGTAGATAAGTACAGCTGAATTAGTCAGCCTGGGTGTCTTCCTAACAACAGGGGAGAGAAGAGGAGACACAAGGGAAAAATTAATTGATTTGTTTTAGCAGTCTGTGTTAGGCTACGTTGATTTACCTTTCTTCAGTATCTAAAGCAAGAAAATAATCTAGACATGACTAAGGTGCATAAACATAGGCGTCTAGTACCATCTGAGATGTCCTAAGGGGTCTGTAATTCCTAAGCAGAGCTGGAAGATATGACATAGGTTCTACGCTTAAAAATGAAAGCTATGACTGAAAATGCAGCCTTTTGTCTAGGCCCAGTCAAATATGGCTGTGAGGTGTCCTTTCTTTATAGAATCGCATCTACTTATGAAATCAACATGTTTTACATATTGTACATGACTTATTTCCCTAGTGAACCGGTATAAGTCATTGATCCCACCATGCAGGACTTCCTTGCATGACTGAAGTAAAAAGAAATTTTTTCACCTTTTTTTTTTTTTTTTTTTTTTTTTTTTTTTGGTTGGGTTTTGTGTGTTGTTAGAACTTTATATCCACTTTGTACTCCCTTGGCATAGGTGCAGATGTGCACTCGGCAGAGCCCAGGCAGTGAGGTATGAGAGCCATTAGTTTTAGTGGGCTCTGCATGTCCTTAGGGGTGGATTTTTCCTTGTTGCTGCAGACTAGTGCCAGCAAGAGAATTAAGGTGGGCAGATTCTCAGTGGTGCAACACAGTCATGCTGAGCCGAAGCACCTGAAGCCAAAGAGACCAAATATCTTCTGCTATTCTTACGTGTGTTCTTGAAATCAGAGACGCAGCTCTCAAAAAATAGCCCTAATAAGCAAAGCTGGAAAATAAAAGCTTGCAAGCTGACTACACGTACCTCAGCAGATACATTTTGCGGTAGGCTCCCTGATTTAGCAGAAATAAGATCTGTCTGTGGTTTCAGTGATCTGTTCAGAATAAGCATGGGTTTTGCTGTCAGCTAGTTAGTTATGGAGTGGGTGATTTGGGTTCGCTTATAATCATTAATGCAATGAGATCTTCTCCCCCTGCACCCAGAATTCCAGCAGGGAAGCCCCTGGGCCATACATACACCAAATATTATTTTTTAGCTCTTGAGAAAGGGTTAAAGGTACTGTCTAATTTTACATGCATGACATTTTTAAAGATTAAAATAGGTAATATGCTGCTTATTTCTTTTTTGAGTGCAGAAAGGCTCTTTGAGTCAACTATTCCATATAGTCTTTGAATGAACATCAGAACTGTTGCATAAAAGGATATTAAATAAAAATCCTATGGGGGAGTGATTTATATGATGACTAGTTTTATAAGATACATGGAGACTGGGAAATGGGAAGCTACTTCAAGGAAGTCTGACAATGTGTGCTGGCTGGTGCACTTTGCTCCGCAGTTAAGTGATTCCAGGTTCTCCCATAGTAATGAGATATATAGAAAACGCCTTTATATAAACCACATTATGACACTTCAAATGAGCATGGTGTGGAGACACTGTCTTCTAGAATACCTTGAGAAGAGGTGCCACCAGCACATCTCCTACAGCTGTTTCTCCAGGTCTGATACTTTTAGGAAACACCACCCAGTGCATCTTCTTGGTGCCTCAAGCTCATAGATTCATATCACCTACAGCATCCAGGCTGCAAGCAGAGCTCTGGCAGTTGGAAGAAAATCTCTTTAGAAAGTTTCCACCAGTGATTTTTCTTTTTCAGTAGGCTTTAGACAGGGTTTCGCAATGTCCTGCAAACAGTACCAGCTTTTGAAAGAACTGTCATGGCTTATGAGCGTTATGCAGTTTTGCACTGACATTTTTGGATGGAAGTGACATTTGATTGTTGTGACCTTGCTGTGTCTTGTGATGTTCCAGTGCAAAATGAGAGCCTCGTGATATACCTATTTGATAGATAAATGGCAACTGAATGCCTTGATTCACATGTCTCGCTCAGTTAGGACTCTGCATTTTGATCATGTGGCAGCCCATCCACCTGAGGTCTTTTTCCTTTCTTATTTTTCAGATCTCTAGAGAAAGGCAAAGTTCAGCTTGTTTGCTTCATGCAATTAGGCATAAAAATATTAGTGTCCTGGGCTGTGTAAAAGGGTTACTTTCAGAAAGGTTTTTCTCACTGTTTTGTGGTAAGAGGCAGTTCTCTCTGTCGGAAGGAACTGGTTTATAAGGGGATTTCTCTATGCAAAAAAACACCTTTACACAAGCAGGCAGTAAAATCCCACTTTTAAGTCCTGTTTTAAAGAAAGAGGGTCGACCTTCAGTTTAAAAAAGTTTAAAATTGCATCAAAACAGGAACTTTGAAAATTATTCCCCTCCTCAGCTTTGCTGTTTTGTTCACTCCCTCATAAGAACACAAGGCACCCCCCAAAAATGAAACCCAGGCCTCCTAGAAGCTGGTGTTTGACCTTTGCAGGGCAGCGAGCTCTTTGCCCACAAGTGTAGCGTGCAAAGATTTCAGATGCATCGCTCCATCTGTTTTCCCTGAGCCCCAACGCCGCGCCAAGGAGTGACCTCCATCCTCCCCCCCCCCCCGCATTGCTGTCCCTCTGGAAGGGCTCTGGGGTGACATCACCCGTGCCTGTACATCGAGGGCCGTGATGGGTGCCGAGGAGATCTGGGTGCTGGGGCAGCTGTTGCACTGAGCGGTGCCGCTGCCGCCGCTACCGAGTTGGGTAACCATGGCAACAGCATCACAGCCAGCATCCTCCTCCTCCTCACTCGGCTCTCCTCCTCCTCGGCATCATCAGGAGCAGCAGCAGCAGCAGCAGCAGCAGCTCTGGCAGGAGCCAGAGCCCGGCAGCTGAGGCTGCAGCCAGCTGCCCGCCGTCCTCTACCTGCACCGTCACCCCATCACCGCGCCGGCACCGACCCCGCTGCTCCCCACGGTGGGGGGAAAAATAGGGGAGAGGGAGCTGAGGGAGGTGCACTGCAGAGGGATCCCAGACAACCCAGGTAAGAGCTGTGGGGCTGCTCGCGAACTCCCCGTGATCGATGTGCTGTGTGCCTGGCGTGTGTTTGCGTGCGAGTGTTTGTTGCTAGTTTTCCGGCTCGCGCCTTCCAACGGCAGTGTGATGACAATTCAAGGCAAGCATGTTTTCCGGCTCATGTTTCCCATCTCTGCCATACTGTCCCTCTCCCTCTCCTCCACCCAGATACATAAGGAATAATAAATAATACTCAAAAAGGTTGGTAGAAAATGGGGTGATCGGGGAACCCAATGTGATCGGAGTACTGAACGGCTGTGCTTCCGAAATAAAAGTGGGCAGCAGCAGCAGAGCAAAGGTTGACATGGTAATTAATAACCCCTAAAAAAAAAAAAATAAAAAAATCATGCGACAATGCACTTCTGTCTCTACCCACTCCACAAATAAATCTCTCTCATCATATTCAGCAGAGAGCCGTAAACCAGAGAGGTGTATGAAGAGCCAAGACTAGAAACCTCACTGTAGTCCACAACTGGCACCTTTACCTTAAGTGCTTTAAAGCCAGACTAAATCATTGCAATAACAACACAGTCACACCTGTGAATTTATGTATTTATATATTTGTAAAAATACTGCTCTTAAACCTTTACACTGTCTAAGAAGAAAAAAAATTAAAATCTTCTTAAAGACGTGGGTGTGATGGCCAGGCAGGAAGAGATGCTCACTTCATCTGTGTGTGAGAAAGCATGTACCGGGTACATTTAAAAAGGAAGGAAGAATAGCTCTAAACCAAAGGCATATAGGGACAGTCCCTGTCGTTTTAAAAACAGAAGAGATCCAAAGCCGTGGAGTGTCCTTGTGCAGGCAGATGTCTGTGGATGAGTGCGTACATGTTTGAGGAGCATGAAGGGGGAGAGAATAAGAAGTAAGTTTAAGCCAAGCGGTAAGCGTTTGCTATGTAATGACTGCAGAGAGCTCTTTCCACTTCCACGTAACTATTTTTGTTTGTTTATTTATTTATTCATTTTGCCAGCAGTAAGGAGAAAGAGAGCTGCTGCTGCTGTCTCCATCTCCTTCTCTAAACCCCTGTTCTCCCTGTCTGGTGTCCTGATCTTCCCTTGTCCTCCTCAAATCAACCTTGTCTGTGTGGCTGGAAATGCCACTGGCTTTAACGGTGATAAACATTTTAACAGAAGGCTTTTGAGCCTGTCCCATGACATGATACAGTTGTAATTCTGCTTCCTATTTATACTGTGGGGACAATCTGGGTATGACCCAATACCAAGTAGCATAGTAAAGGCTAAGAGGCACCTGTCTTTCATGTTAAACCTGATTTGACAAATCACAAGGCTTTTTGGTCCCAAACCTGCGTTTTGGTACTTGCCTGCAGATCCTCGTAAAATCAGCAGGAGCTGGAAGATAATTTGAGATTATAGGTATAGAACTGAAGGCAGAATTGGGCCCACCTTTCCTCTCTGATTGTAAGCATCCTCCTCCTGCAAACTACAGGAAAACAAGGAATTCGGGTAGGCAGGACCTCATGCCCAGTTCTTATGCAGATGCGTTGAAAAAATTACCTGGGAATTATGTCCCATCCCAAGGGAACCTGATAGGATGAGGGATTAGAAAAAGAAAACACAGACAAGTCTTTGGAATCAGTGCTTTGATTTGCAAAATAATTGCCTTGGGAACCTGACCTTATCATCACAACAGGTCTTCTCTACAAGGGGCTATTTGATCCATGTTAATAGCAGTGCTTACGGACACCAAATTTAACTGAAGAGGATGCTTTTGGATACTTCTGTTAATTAAACTGAGGCACTGCATAGCTACAGCACTCAGGACACTAAACTAGCCTGTCCACATACAATACACACAGTCTATTTCTTGCTTCTAACCTAGAGAATATTTAAATCTTGCAACTTCTCCTCTGTAATAACAGAGAGGGAATAAAAGCGCCTGTAAAAATGCTTGTAAAAAAGAACACATACCCGATCGTGCTTCTGACACGGAGATGTCAGTGGCAGAACCCAAATCCCATCCATACGTGTTGCAGAGATGTAAAGTGCATAATCAAGGGGAACCTCGGTAAGGCGTGGAGCAGCGATCCTCTGGCCAGTGCAAGCAAATGACTGAAGGTCAAAGGGCTCCTGGGATTACACGTTAACACCCTGTCAGTCTTCTTCTGTAGTCCTACTTTTCTGCTAGCTGTGGGGAGATGATTACAGGGCAGCCGGAACTCATACATGGACTTTTGATTTCTACGGGGCCACAAAACTTATCTTAGAAACGGCTCTGGGAAACGCAGGAGAGGCCGATGTTTTCGTGAGCACTGCTTTGCCATAAAAACCCTCTGTGGAAGGCTGTTTGTTTATGGAAAGTCAGGGCACTGTGTCTGATATCAGTGTAAACAGCAAACATTCCCCGCCTCAGATAACCAATTTTTAATGATCAGTGTGCCCCCTCCCTCACCTTTCCCTTGCTTAAACTGGAAAGCTTAGGAGAGATTTTTTTTTTCATTTTTACCGTATGGCTTGTTTTATTATATTTTATTTCTCTAGTAATGGCAGGGAACACAGTCCTTCTTTTGCTTTGTGCATGGCTGTTAAGAGCTTGTCTCTTGATGCCCACTTAGTGTTGTTCACGAGCACTATTCTAAAGAAAAAAAAAAGCTGTGTTTGTATCTAATGATATTACTAAGCATCTTTTAAAATCCCGATCCTTATTTTCATTAGTCACTCACTGCGTGTCTTGGAGCTCAGAACAAAAGAAGACTTACACAACAGTTGCGTTCAAAAGTCAGCGTTTGCCAACAGGTTGAAACAGGGATTTCTGAAATGCTGCAGCCAGGGCTTTTTATTTATTTATTTTTTAAATAAGGAAGCTGCCGTTTTCCAGATCCTACTCTGTAGTAACCTGAGGCAAGAGATGATTTGATGATGAATATCGTACCTTGCATTTAGTTTAAAAATGCTATTCATTTTATATTGAAACTATGTTTAAACTGCTGTTTATTACTCCATTTAATAATCACATTCTGTGCTTTTCCCTGTTGCAATAGTGTATTATTTTCTGTTTACACTGTACAGTGATTGGCTAAATTTGCTGCTTAATGAGACAGACAGGTAACCATGGAAAATAAGTTTTCTCAGTGAGCAGGGGGAGGGTGAGATCTTTACTTTGGAGACTGGATGCTCCCTTTCTGTTTGGTCCCCTTGAAATTAGCAGTTGTGGCCCATCCGTACCTAATAAGTAACCTTTTTTTGCCAATACTCATCTCCTTGAGTGGGTCAGTCTGGTCTTGGCAAGGTCTCCTCAAGTCTGAATCATACCCATGCTCATGTAATATGGTGTCCACCCAGCGGATACCCTCACGAGCACTTGGAAAGGCTGCGACTCCTTTCTAGACTATGGCTTAGGTATCTGAAGCTCTTGGTCTCTTCGATCAGCATCTCCTGGTGTCCACCAGCTTCCTTGCTCATGGGTTAAAACCTACCCCCCCCACTCAGTGAGGTGGACTGTGAGTCTGTGCTTCCCAGCAGCGCAGCACTGAGAAAAGTGTGTCTAAGAGGAGGAATAGTGCAGGTCTCTCACTTTGTGTGTATCTCTTCTGATCTTCCCTGTACACAGTTCCCTTCCTTGCACGCAATTGCCAATGCCTGACATGCTGCACAGAATCCAGGGCCTGCGATGTCGCTTGACTTTTGCTAACACTGCTCCAGGAGGTAATGGGCTGAAACTACCCGCAGCGGTTGTGGCTGCTGGGCTGATCGGAGTCCTTCTTCAGAAGGTCAGCACCACAACATGCCTGATCTCAACTTGTCGGGCGAGTGAGTCAGAAGTTAGCTTCTTCCAAATCCAAGAAAATATGATTTTATTCTCAGTCTAATCCTATTATTAGTGCCTGCAATGTTAAGGACTCTGGTATTCAGCAGTTCTGACTTCTTCCCTTTCACTGCAGCAGACGGAGCATCCAAACAAAGTGTAAAAGGGACAATTTCTTTCTTTTCTACACTCAGATGCTGCTGACATCCATGCGGTGTCCCAGATCAAAACAGAATCCATTGGAAGGGGGTGGGTGCTCTCTCTGGTCCTCCTACAAATCTGACAGAAATCTCATGGCATTTCTTCTTCTTTCTCGGGTTTGGACTTGGTGTGGTTTCTTTGTGTGTGGACGCCCCACACCTCAGATGTGACTTTGTTTCTGTACTGAAGTAAAAATTTTATATGGCTGTGTCAGATAAAGAGTGATTCTGGTTTTGCTGATGTCCACAGAGAAATCTAAGTTCATCTTCAGTGAACACAGAGGTGTCCACAAAGTTTACTTCTCTTACTGCACGTGAGGCCTGTAGGTAGATGCAATATCCTGACATATTCTTGATACCTGTTGTGTTGTCGCATCCTTAGGATCACAGTTATAAGACAGCCCAAGCAGTAGTTTGACCTTCTTTTGGTATATATACTTACTAAACTCTTGCTTTTGTACTTTCTGATCTGTGTCTAGTAGATATATTTATCTACATTTGTTCTTATTTGTCCTTAGCTATGTGGTGTTGTCATGGATAGGTCAGACCTTATGCATCCTATTGGACTTTAAAGGCGGAATTGCAGATATTATATGACAGACTTGTATTGATAATGCATAGCAGTGGTGTTACAGTAAGTTGGTGTCTGTCTTTTGCATGGAAATTTCAAATTCTGACGTCCTGGTAACAGTGTGGCTTTTGAGGATTCACAGCGTGCAGCTCAATGACAAGAGGGACTTTCTTCATGTGTCTTGGCTTGGTAGGGACTACTTGTGCTATTAGGACCCCAATACCACCATATAGCAGCCTGGAGAGCAGTGGGCTCTTTCTTTGCCCAGCTAGTTGGGCAAACAAATCTCGCCTGTTGTATTACTATCCAGATCTGTGTGACTGGGAAGGAATTGGGCTCTGCCAGCATCTTCTAATGTGTGATTTTAGTTCCTAACATGCTGCTAACATTGCATTTATTTCTGAGGCTAGAAAGCAGTGTTCCGTTAGTTTTTTATGGTCCAAAAGAACATGACTATTACTTGGTGGATGTGGCTTGAGTCAAACGTTGTTTGTGTCTCTCAAGCTTTCAGACCATGCTGCCAAAACCTCTGTGGCAGTAAGGAAAGCAATCCTATTTTCGGAGAAAGATTTCATAAAGAATGGAGCAAAAGGACCAGTATTTCCCTCCACTGAGTCCTCTACAAGTGGGGTGTTTCAGTACAAAAATTTCCATCCCTATCATATTATCTCCTTCTCCTTTCAACTCATAGCCTCTTGTTGTTCTCAGTGGCTGTGATGTGACCTTATTGTTGGCAGATGGTGCTTGTAGATGGTGTAACCTCACGGTCTAGCTAAATAGGCTCTTGGATTGTGAGTGTCAGCTTTGAGGATGTCTGCATGAAACAACTGCTGAAACAATTTTTTTTTGCATAAGAAAGTCTGCCATTTGTTTTAGAGGTGATGGAGAAGCATGGGGCAACGCACAATTATGGAAGATCATGTCCCTTTTTATACCACTTTTCTAGATTTATGTGATCTAACAAAACTTGGGTTCTTACTGGTGTTTTGGCTTCTACAGAGAATTGAGATTGAGCTACAGGTTTTGAGCCTATGATGCAGGCTTGCTAGCTGCCAATACCTGTAGCAACGGCTCACCCTCTGTGTTCAGCAGGTACTGGCTTACATCTGCACAGCTCTTCTGTGCTATTAGGACCCAACTATCCCACGTCTTACGATATGAGAATCTCTGTGGGACAAGGCAGATGGATTTCATTAGAACTGAACAGCATCTGCTGCTGCAAGTGACTCTTCTTACAGGTGCTTACAGAGTACACTACACTGCGTAAATCTATTCTACACCACTCAGCAGCACAGCCCTATTTATTTTCTTTGCCTGCCTGTCTTGGTTTAAAATCTTGGCTGAAAACATCTCTTTTCTGTCCATGTCGCTTCATTGTTTTCTCTCTGTTTCCCTCTCCCTTTGCAGCTGTGTTTAAGCTGAGCTATGTGAGGGTACAGTTTGCCAGGGTAGATGTTAGAGACAATAAAGTTGCATTGTGTTATGTTCTAGAGTGCTTTGCGCTGCAGCCACCCAGCCCTTTCACTGCTGGAGGCTATAGGATGCTCGCCACTGACCTCAGTAACAGCAGGATTCATCCCCATGCACAAAAGTCTTTTCAGAAGGAAAGATAATGCACAAGGCTGTGAAGAGAGTGTTGTTTCAGAAAGGCATGGAAGCCTGAACCCTGTCGGTCGAAAAGCTTTTGTTAGCTGCCGTGGATGGATCAAAGTCATGCTGCTGTTTTAGCCTCGGACGTCACGACCACCAGAACGTTCCTTGTCTTTGTGTGGGGAACCAAGCAGCAAAGTCAGGGGCACTGGGAGGCAGAAGAGGGACAAGGTAGGGAGAGACATCGTTTCAGGAAGGCTACTCTTTTTTGCAAGAAGTCAACATCTGCAGGTTGGCCCAAAACAGAGAGGAACAGTAATTCCAGGAGGTTATGTGAAAAGCCCTTAGATATGTTCTGTCTTCTATGGTGGGAAAGGGAGGAACAGATTTTGGATTGCGTCAATTCTTTTGTCTGCAGAGGGAAGAAAGATAGTTGGGAAAAAAAAAAGGCAAAAAGAAAATAGTGAGGAATGATCAGCAGGCTCTTGCTAATTTTTAGTAGCACTGTAAATTAGGCCTTGTTTTCTTTAGGTGACTTGCGTTGGTAGTGGGTGACATTAGTGCTTTATTAAACTCGCCGTGCTGAGAAGCTCGTCGGTTTAGTGTAGCTAATAATAATACCCTAATTGAGAAACAGAAGGTGGGATAACTCGGCATCAGAAATTGGAATGCAGAAATAGTTGCTGCTAGTTGAACTAAAAATACACAACAGCATAACCCTCTTGCCTACAGCAGCACATGCAGAACACACATTGGGCTCTGGCCGTGGGGGGAATGGCTTTCCTTTGTTTTGGCAGCTGCTAGATCAGCAGTGCTCTGTGGTGATCCGCCTGTGTGACGGCCAAACTCTACCTCAGATGTGCAAGGCCCCTTGTAGCAAGTTAATTACTATCCTCAGCAAGTTAATCATTATCCAGAGCCATGAACAGACTAGATAGGGTGAAGCAGACTGGACAGGGTGACTTGGGAAGCCGGTTTGTCCTAGGGTGGGACTATGTGATCATGGTAGCACCCGATGAGGTGGGAGTGACCTGCAGCAGGGACAGGGATGTAACCATGGCTACTCAGTTCCTCTGCTCCATGCTCCTCCTTGGGGATAAACAGCAGATGTCAAAATCCCTGCTGAATTATGAGCCTTGGAGTTATCGCTGCACAAGGGTTGTTTGTTCTTCAAGAGATTTATCCATTTTTCTCTACAGCCTCCCAGGGCATATCCAACCTCTTAACTTGGGCTTTACAAGGGTGAAATTTGATTTAGCATGTTCATGTTTTTTTCTGCTATGAACTTCGAAGTCTCCATGACAATACGCTGAGTGGCTCGGATGCAGTGGTGGTGGGGGACCCTGAAATAGGTTACTTAGATTAAATTAGGACACATCTCATGCCAGAATCAGCAGCGAAACATGAAGTACCTGCTGCATTGTCAGATGGTAGATCAAAGATGAGGAATACACTGAAGACGAAGAAAACTGCTCAATGAAAAGAGGGAGTTAACTGACTGTTGGCCACAAGTGATGAGACATTGTCTCTGGATAAAGGGCACAAACGCAACATAGCGCTGAAAGAGTGAAAAAAAGAAGGAAGAGCTGAATGCTTTGCTTTGAAATTCCTGCATTATGTATAATAAAACCCTGGCTGTGGTGGGAATCCTTCACAGGTTTGAATACAGAGACAACTGTGGCTGGGATAGGAGTGGGCAAGGATATGACTGTGGCTACGTTGGTCACCACACCTGCAGGCAGGAGGAGTACATCAGCACTCCTGCCTTGCTTCCCCTCCCAAAGTCAGGTGTCTTCTTACTATACAAGTACAGGTGCTTCCCTCAGAGCAGAAAATGGCAGTGTATTGTATGAAGAAATGTAGCTAACAGAACTGTTTTTAAAAGATTCAACCTAGAGGTAAGCCCTTTCCTCAATGCACCCAAGCTTTTCTTCTGCCTATTTTCCTTCTGTCCTGCATTACAACCAGTACATCTGACATCAATCTCCCTTGTATCTCACCTGAGACTCTTTGGAGTCATGGGGATCAGCTGTAGATAGGCCAGGCAAAGCACAGAGGCTATTTCTCTTGTGATGGGTGCCTCCAGTGTGGATTTCTTTGTGCTGAGGTTACTCTAGATAAAGAGAACACCAGGAATGATGAATTTGCTTGCCTGTCCATCTTAGCTAGTCTTAGCTCCTTTCCGGGACTGCTATTCTACTTAATCTTCGTTGAAATGAATAGCAAAAAGCCATTTTTGCTCATAGGATAGGTTTATAGGATAACTCAGGTTGGAAAGGACCTCTGTTCCAATCATCTGCTCAAATCAGGGTCACCTGTGGGGTCGGACCAGCTTTCTCAGGGTTTTATCCAGTCCCGTTTTTACCCATCTATATTGAAAAGTGGGTGGCCTGTAAAAGCTTTTGAATTGTTAGGACTAGCATCAGCAGGAGCTTTCAGAGACAGATTGATTTGAAACAGAGAGGAGATCTGACAGCACGTGCAAAGGGCATTTTCATGAGGACTTCTGACCGTGAAGATACCCAGGAGGAAGCTGGCAGAGACTCTGAGAGGAGAGAGGTATGCAGAGCATGACAGAGGTGAAGATGAACTTATCAAAAGCATCCTCGGGCTGTCAAGGGCAGGTTTATTCCTAGGCATAAATGGCTTTCTCTGGGGACTTATTGAATACGTGTTGCCGGGGGGAAAGTGCTGATGTTTATGGTGAAATGGGGCTGGCTTGCCCTGCTTCTGTATGTGGCAGATGACTGTTCTGGGAGATAATGCCTCAGGTCAGTGATTTAATTATGTCTTGTTTGGAGACCTTTTACCATACCTGAGATAACTCAAGGCTTAAAGGATGGCTTTTGGAAGAATCATCTGTTCAGCAGCAATAATCACCAATTACTAAGAAAAGATCACCTTAGTTAGTCATTTCCCTCTTATCCCATCTTCCCACCAAAAGCTCAGTTTATAAAAGCTTTGCTTTCAGGACTAGTGCCACTGATAATCAGAAACCTCTCATCGTAAGAACATTTAAAAAAGAATTTGAGGACCAATTATATAAATGTTTCCTCTTTTGTAAAACAGCTTGGGACTTGTAAACATACTGGGTCCACATCTCCCTAAATAATTCATCATGATGAATTATTTAGTTGTGTAAGCTGTGTTTTACATAAGGAAATGCTTTTCTTAATGTGAAGGAAATGTGGATATTTTAGGTAATTTTGAAAGAAATTGCTGCCATTTCACTCTTTGCTTCTGTCTACTTTGCAATTGATTTTTGTCATGAGTGTGTTCTTCGGGAGTGGCTGATACCAGGTCTGTAGCATGTCAAGGTGACTTCCTTAGCAGCAAAAATCACAGAACCTTGCAGCAGAATAAGGCTTATCAGAAGTCGAGAAGTCCACTTCCTATTGTAGATGTGCAAAGGGCAGATTTTTAGAATCATTGTTTACTTTCTGGATTAAAATAGGCATGATGACTTCAATCCACAGGAGAGGAGTAAAGGTGAATGCTGTTACTGACAGTCTTTTGTACAATGCATTCACTTTTGAGCCTCATTTGTGAGATTAACTTGAATTTTGTTCTCTTTATATATATTTGGATAATTCTCTTGCATTTTCTTTTCTCTTCCTTTCATTTTCCTCCCTCAACAACAGATGATTTTGAAGACAGCATGAATGAAACAAAATGTTGGCATGGTCTAGCTGGATTTCCTGACAAGATAAACATTAAGTTAAATGTGAGACATATGCCTTAGTGTGTGACTGTAATTTTATAGGTTCTTTTATATGTTATGGTTGGCAACAGAATCTCTGTAGCCTATTCTGGCTAGAAAGAACAGCATTTCACAGAATCACAGAATGGTCAGGGTTGGAAGGGACCTCTGGAGATCATCTAAGTCCAACCTCCCTGCCACAGCAGGGACACCTACAGCAGTTGCACAGGACGGCGTCCAGTCGGATTTGGAACGTCTCCAGTGTGGGAGACTCCACCGCCTCTCTGGGCAGCCTGTGCCAGTGCTCTGCCACCCTCAAAGGAAAGAAGTTCCTCCTTTCTTAGTCTTAAGACAGACACATGATCCAAAATTGGTATATACCACTAGCTATACAGTGTGCGTGGTGGAGTCAATCTTGGTTATGAGTAGTTTCCATTCTGATACATTTTATAAATAGAGATGGTTATTCAGCCATGGTGCATTTGTGATAGGGATGACGGGCTCATTATCAGCGGTTCTCTTCTCTACCTTCTTCCCACCTTTGGTGTTAAACTACCTGGAGGCAATGCAGCTCCATTTACTCCCACTGTGGAGTGCAGACTTGCGTTGGGTGAGAATATTTCCTCTGATGGTTGCACAGGTGGAAAGTTGGAGGGACATTGGTTCCACCTCACCCTGTGAGACATTAGTTTATGTAGCCAGACCTCTGGGGGAGGGATGAATACCATGCCCCTCCCTACACACCCTTGATTTTGGGTTAAAAAATGGAACAGAGCGCACACACCCTGAGCCTTTACCCCTCTTCTCCAGGCACCGTTGTCACTTGTCTTTAGGTTTCCTAAGATGAGTGGCATAGTGATCTGTTTTGCAGGAGGGATCATATGCATGCCTTTGTCATTCAGGTTTCCAGTCTGTTCTGGTATTTTCCATGGCAAGGTCACCTTTCCTCTGATCTGCTATCACGTTCCTCTGTATGATGTCCCACATTGGACTACTGGCTGGTTGCTACCCTACTGCAGTGAAAGAATGGTGAAGCAGCCCCTAGAATTGCTTCATAGTATGTGCACTGAAGGATTTTAGTGGTAAGATATAGTCAGGGAATAAATGGCATATTTGGCAAAAATGTAGCATGTTTGGGAAGTGCATTTGAGCTTTGAGGATGCAAACCAGATGAGCCAGCTGTGATAACAGAGGCACTGTCACTGCCTTAGCCTGGTGCCCACTTGTACCAGGACATCACTGGGATCCACTCCTGTTCGGTAGCGTCTTTCCACCCAAGCAGAATCATCCTTTCCTTGCTCCTGAGAGAACTTGTTCAGAGATAGCTTAAGCACACCTCTGCAGAGTTTCAGATATGCAGTACCCTTTGTTTGGAGGAGTAATTTAGTGCTTTGTGTGGGTGCATTTATGGGAACGCACAGCTTCTCTTAAAGGAATATGCATGTTTTTAGTGTTTGCAGATGCTATGGCTGCATGTTAGGAGAAAAAAAAAAAAGATATTTTGGTGGAGGAGATTTCCATTTTTCACCAGCAGTTCTTTGCAGACAACACTTTTAGTTGTGAATATCTTATTTGTACCTTAGTAGCTTTTTCTGTGTGGGGAGAGAAGAGGGCTTGGAAGTTCATTCCCAAAGGTATGAAGTATGTCTGGTAGTAAGCAAATCCACAGCCTTATGAAAAGAATTGCACCTTAAGGCCTTGTTCCATCAGAGGGTTGGAGCACCTCTGCTATGAGAACAGGCTGAGAGAACTGGGGTTGTTCAGCTGGGAGAAGAGAAGTCTCTGGGGAGACCTTATTGTGGCCTTTCAGTACTTAAGGGGGGCTTATAGGAAAGATGGTATAACTCCCAATATTTATCTTATTTTGTTTATGAGTCTTTGTCAAGTCTCAGCAAATCTACTGTAAGCCTCAAATCAGTATTGAATACATCCTTTTTTTTTTTTTCCCCCAGATCATTGATTTAATGAACAACAAAGTAATAAACATGGTAGAAAATGCACAATTATTGTGCTTAGGTGAGACTTGTGGAAACTTAACAAAACTATGAAAGGAAATGAAATTCTCTGTTGAGAGAATTACACAGTAATGTACAACGGAAAGAAGTAACTTGAATGATTCATTGCCCTTGTGGGGTTCTAAAGAAATTCTTACCACTTGAGGGGAGATCCTCTAGAAAACCTTTCTGCATGTATGGTTATCTCAGGAAATAAAATCCTCTGTGAGTAAATAGAATATTTGGTGTATAAGAACTGGGATAAGGATTATTTCTGAATACAGGAATCTTTTCTTTCTTTTTTTTTTTCCCCCCCACACAGTGAAATATTTGTCAATTGAAAAAATGTTTTCACTTAAATGAACATCAACCTGTGGGAGGTATTGATCTTCTAAAATTTGTTTTGGGAAAAAGCTGGAAATTAAATGTTCCGTAATCCTATTGGAAACTTCAGGGTTTGTTTTGTTTTGAAATGCCTTTTTTAATTTCAAATTGTAATTCTTTTAGGAAAAAAAGCTATTTAGATTAAAAAAAAAAAAACCAAACAACAAAACAACCCAAACCTTAAAATGAAATGTGCTGATTCACTGAAACAGTGTTTCAGATACATCAAAATATTTTTATTTCTGTCAAAAAATGCTGTTTTGTTGGAAATATTGGGTTTTCATTTTGAGTCTGAGCACAAATACCCACCTACTCACAGTCGGAGAATTGTTTGCTATAGGTCTCACGGGTGTTCTCTGCAAAACATGACAATGTCTTGCCAGAAGTATGGTATCTCCTAAAACAGTGCATTTTAATCTGGTCATTGTCTCCTATGGAGTCCATATCATAAGTAGGAGGCTTCAGAAGCAGGTGACCAGAATTATTGTTGATAGGAAGACTTTTCTATGTAGAAATGAATAGAGATAGTAGAATGAATATCTTATTTCAGCTGTGAATGTAGAAAGTCCCTTAGCTGAAGGGCCAGGCACTGATGTTCTCAGCTTCTAAGGAGTTAATGGAAAAACTTCCCCTTGGATGGGAAAAGTTTTTCACCCCTAGTTGTGATATCAACAAGGTAGCTGATATGCCAAGCTAGGTGGTGTAGTGCTCTGCAGAGCTAACTGGTGAGTACCTAGAATAATAAAAGGTGAAACAATTTACATTTTTCTCCTTTATTGTCCAAACTGTAAGAGGAAGATAGCATTCTGTGAAAATGAAAGCAAATACATTCAATGTAGATTAAAAAATGTTTTAAAGCCATGAAGCTTGCAAAAAACCCAAACTAACAATAAAACAGAGGCCAAAGCTTAGAAGAATTTAAAGAAAGAAAAGGGGGGAGAAGGGGAAAAGTACTACTCACTTTTACAGCCAATGAAAACATTTGCAGTTACAGGATGAGTTTAAAATCTCCCAGGTGCTGACACAGAAGTTGAAAAAAAAATTTGAAAGATTTCCATCAGATTCATTTTTGCATCATGCTATATCTGAGGGAAATTATGACAAAACCTGCCCACTGAGAAATACACTCTGTAATGTTTCACTATCACAGAATCACAGAACAGCCCAGACTGGAAGGGACCTGAAAAGGTCATCTGGTCCAACCTTCTGTGGGAAAGGGAGCTGAGATGAAATCATCTAGCAGCCTGTCCAATCGCATCTTGAAAACCACCAGTGATGAGGACTTCACCACAGCCATGGGGAGGTTGTTCCAGTGCTTGATTGTTCTCACAGTAAAAAATTTCTTATACCAACATGAAAACTCTCCCAGTGCAAATGGTAATGGTTGCCCCTTGTCTTCTCCCTGTGGTTCCTGGTGAAGAGAGAGCCTCTGTCCTCTTTGTAGCTGCCCTTTAAGTACTGGAATACTGTGATGAGGTATCCCCTCACCCTGCACTTCTCAAGGGAGAAGAGACCTTCAGTCAGAAGAGACCTCCTTCAGTCTTTCCTCCTAAGACAGATGATCCAACCCTGATTTGATCACCTTCATGGCTCTCCTTTGGACCCTTCTCCAGTCTGTCCATGTCTTTCTTGAATTGTGGGGACCAGAACTGGACACAGTACTGCAAATGTGCCCAGAAAAATGCTGAGTACTGGGATAATCATAGAATGGTTTAGGTTGGAAGGGACCTTGAAGATCATCGAGTTCCAACCCCCCTGCCCTGGGCAGGGACACCTCCCACTACACCAGGTTGCCCAAGGCCACGTTCAGCCTGGCCTCGAACACCTCCAGGGACGGGGCTTCAACAACCTCTCTGGCAACCTGTTCCAGTGCCTTACTACCCTTAAAGTGAAAAACTTCTTCCTAATGTTTAATCTAAACCTGCCCTCTTCCAGCTTAATGCCCTCTTCCAGCTTAATCACATCTCTGTCTCTGCTGATAATACCCCAGTGGGTGCAGCCCAAGATCCAATTTGCCTTTGTTGCTGCAGCAGTGCACTGCTGACTCCTGTTCAGCTGGTTCTCCACCAAGACCCCTAGGTCCTTTCAGCAAGGCTCGTCCCCACCGACATAGGTCCTGGCCTGTACTGGGCTCTTTGGTTATGTCATCCCAGGTGCAGGACTTTGCACTTGTCATTATTAAACTTCGTACGGCTGTTGTTTGCCTGGTATTCCAGCCTGTCCAGGTCTCCCTGTAAAATGTCTCTCCCGTCTGACATGTCCTCCTCACCACTCAGTTTAGTGTCATCAACAAACTTGATGAGAGTTCTTTTCAATCCCATCGTCAAAGTCATTTATGAAGCTGTTGAACAGTGTGGGGCTCTGTATCGATCCCTGGTGGACCCTGCTTGTGACAGGCTGCCAGCCTGAGTAAAAAACACTGATCATCACCCTCTGAGTGCATCCTGTTAGCCAATTTCCCGCTCATCTCGCAGACCACCCATCCAGTCAGTATCTTGCCAGTTTGTCTCATAGATACAGTTTGTCTAGTTTGTCATTACAGGATTATTTTTACTTTTCATTGAAACCTATATCATTGGTCTTGCTATTGCATATCTGTGTGCGAGATTTGTCTCCGGTACTCTGAGGTCAAAATGTGAACTCTGTCATCTATTTCTTGGTTCATAAACCCCTATCCATATGTAGAGATGTTTGTAGGTTGGGGTTTTTTTTCAGTGCTGAAAGTGTTAGGTCATTGTGCACATAACACTAGACTTTAGTACATAGATTGCTATCTGTATTTTGCTTTGCTTTTAAATGTCACAGTGCCTTCCTTGCTAAAAACATTCAGAAAGCTTGGGTTTGGTGCTGCGTACTGTGTTATGCAAGATATTTTTTTTAAAAAAAACAAACCTGTTAATTAAGTTTCTAAGCACTTTTCTTTTTTTTTTTTTTAAATGAGAATTCCATTTGTTCAATGTGTAGAAAATAAGAATAGAGAACTCTATACCGAAAATGGAGGGGAGGAAGTATAAAGGCACTGCAGAATGCCAAGGCTCAGGATATACACAGAGAAATAAGATGCTTGTGACAACAGAAAATAAAAATGAAAAGAGTCTTTTCTCTTCCACCTGCGTGGTGCAGTCATCCTATAATAAATTGATTATTAGCAATCTCTTCTTCAGGGCTCAAAGGAGACCCATCTGCTTTACCACAGTAGATTAAAACATTCAGTATCTTTCTCAAGAAAAAATCCCCATTGTGCCATAGAAGGATTTAATATTTGCCATTATCATGTAGCTGTGATTGTAAAAGGCAGTTGTTAAAAACCGCAGTGTTCACAACAGTACATTTGCAACAGGAAGGCTAAAGGTAGCAAAACTCTAGTAGGCATTTTTCTTTCTTTCTTTTTTTTTCCTCCCATCTAAGAAACACCCCTTCACAGCTTGTCCCCTCTCTTTTCCCTCTTTGCCAGCATCTTCTATGACCTCCCCTAGGTCACATGAAGGAAGGAGGCAGAGTTATGTAAAATAGCTCTCAATACAGTGGACTTCTCATAGCACCTGGCCCCATTCTTATCTCCATGTCCCTATACTGCAGATTGCTGTAGAAACAAGGGAAATCATCTTATAACCACTTCCCTGCAACTGTGTTGTGCCATTACTGCTTCGTGCTAATCTGTCCAGGGATAATTCCCCAAGTGGAACAGGTTCTGACTGCACTGGTGCTTCAGCACGTAATAGGGTTGGCCTGCTGATCTCCAGTTTCATGGACATGTGCTGACCATTGCCTCCTGCTGACTTGTCCTCTGCTCCTCTCTCCTCGTCTCCATTGACCCTCCATGGAAATTTACCACATTCCTGTTTCATCTCAGTGTTAAGCTCAGCGAACCACCATGCTGACTACTAGGGCATGGCTCCCAGGTATTCACAGTCCCTTTTGTCCTTCTCCCCAGGGTAGAGACCGGTGCTGACCTGTGTCTGCTTTTGGAGTGTAGCTCCTCCCTTTCCTCCCTCCCTTACACTCAAAATTAAATCTCTTTGTTCTCCCCTTTTGTCCAGTTTGGGAAGGATGTTCTTGAGGTGGGTCTATCCTTGTGTTTCTTTGTCTTATAAGAGACGCTCAAATCCTTCCCTCTTTGGCTTGATCTCTGGGAAGCAGAATGTGAGTTATGCATCCCGGAAGCTTGTTCAGCTCTGAGGACTGAACAGGACCCTGAAAGCAATTGAAGTGATGAAGAAATAAATATCATATCTTTACTGATATCTATAGTCCCTTCATCTTAGGTGGGCTTGAGATTGCTGTATTTTCTGCTAAAAGGAATTGGATCATCCATGTTCATCCATTAACCGAGTGAACAGGCCCAGTCTGCATGGGTTCATGAAAGGCAGGTACAGCTTGACAAACCTGATCTCCTTCTATGAGAAGGTGACCCGCTTGGTGTATGAGGAAAAGGCTGTGGATGTTGTTTTCCTGGACTTTAGTAAAGCCTTTGACACCGTTTCCCACAGTATTCTCCTGGAGAAACTGGCTGCTTATGGCTTGAATGGGTGTATGCTTCTCTAGGTAAAAAAATGGCTGGATGGCCAGGCCCAGAGAGTGGTGGTGGTTGAGTTACATCCAGTTGGCAGCTGGTCACAAGTGGTGTTCCCCAGGGATCGGTACTGGGGCTGGTTCTTTTTAGTATCTTTATGAATGACCTGGACAAAGGGATCGAGTGCCCCCTCAGTAAGTTTCAGATAACACCAAGCTGGGTGGAAGTGTTGACCTTATTGAGGGTAGGATGGCTCTGCAAAAGGACCTGGACAGGCTGGATCGATGGGCCGAGGCCAATGGTTCAACAAGGCCAAGTGCCGGGTCCCGCACTTGGGTCACAACAACCCCATGCAGCACTACAGGCTTGGGGAAGAGTGGCTGGAAAGCTGCCCAGCAGAAAAGGAGCTGGGGGTGTTGGTCCACAGCCAGCTGAATATGAGCCAGCAGTGTGCCCAGGTGGCCAAGAAGGCCAAGAGTATCCTGGCCTGTATCAGCAACAGTGTGGTGAGCCGGACTACAGAGGTGATTGTCTCCCTGTACTCAGCACTGGTGAGGCCGCAGATTGAATAATGTGTTCAGTTTTGGGTCCCTCGCTACAAGAAAGACATTGAGGTGCTGGAGCGTGTCCAGAGAAGGGCAACAAAGCTGGTGAAGGGTCTGGAGAAGAGGTGTTATGATGTTGTTATGGCGTTGTTTAGCCTGGAGAAAAGGAGGCTGAGGGGAGACCTTATCGCTTTCTACAACTATCTGAAAGGAGGTTGCAGAGAGGTGGGAGTTGACCTGTTCTGTCAAGTAACAGGGGATAGGACAAGAAGAAATGGCCTCAAGTTGCACCAGGAGAGCTTTAGGATGGATCTTAGGAAAAATTTCTTCGCTGAGGGGGTTATCAAACATTGGAACAGGCTGCCCAGAGTGGTGGAACTGCCATCCCTGGAGGTATTTAAAAGGCATGTAGATGTGGTGCTTAGGGACATGGTTTAGTGGTGGTTTTGGCAGTGTTAGGTTAATGGTTGGACTTGATGATCTTAAAGGTCCCTTCCAACCTAGATGATTCTATCATTCTAGGATTCCTTTTATTCACTGGCTTCCCTCTCCATCCCTTCATTCCCTTTCCTTCCAACATATAACCAATCTCTGTTTCTCCAAAATATCAGCATCCTTCCATAGGAAGGAGGCTTTTTTTCCCATCTCTCTTCTCCTATGAATTTCTAACCACCCAGAACCCCTGTACTGCAGAAGGCACCAGTTTTACCAGGCGGGACCATGTTCTGACCTCTGCTGCCATCTGTATTCTGGAAGGACCCTATTCTCTTCTAACACAGTGAAAGAAGAGAAAGAAAATGGCAATCTTTAAAATTATTCCTCTCTAAATGGTCACAACTAATTACGAAGGCTACAGCTACTGTGAGATCAGCTAAAAAACTCCTTGAACAGGTCTCTGAAGTCTGTATTAGAAGTGGATGACTCATAGTTGCACCAGCTGATTGCAAAAAAAGTGGGTGGGAGGGGAACAGGCCCTGTACTTCGTACTGGCAAGGTACGAAAAAAGAGCGATCAGCAGGCCTGGGAAATAAGCAGGGGTGACTTTGGAGTGACAGCTCTGCAGCAGGGAGATGGAGGCACCCGCGTGCTTGTCAAAGAAGTGAAGCCTGAGCTTTTAAGTTAAATCACACCTTGAAAGCAACCTGTCCGTCCGAACAATGAAAGCGGGAGATCAGCAGAGGATAGGTCAGGCTGTGAGGCTATGTGTTTTAGAGCAACGCGGTGCACGATTTAGTCCCTGCACCTTGGTCTGACAACTTGTGTGTAGCTCCTTGAACACCAACATTTGGAATAGGGATGCACTGTGATTTGAGTCGAATCAGAAAACGCAAGTTTCAGTGTTTAAGATCAATGTGATGAAACTATTTCCATCTACGGCCCACCAGACAGAGCCTTCAGATGCAAAAGTCAGTTGTGAACCTAGGTCTGAACCTAAGATTTGGTGAAATTGTGTCAGAGGTTCCTTTCTTGCCCCCAGGATCATGCAGAGTTTAGGGTGTGTTGTGTTTAATTTGCAGTAAAGCTCTGCAGCTTTTTTTGAGTGAGGAAAACCCAAAACGAAGGAAACAGGGAAAATGATTCTGTACACCTCGCTGCAGCAAAAACACCCTGCCTTTCCACGTATCACTGCTCAGCCTAACTGCTGATTTGTGTTACAGTGCTAGATCAGAATAGGTTTGTCAGCCCTGTGAAGCTAAGCCTTGTCCTGCAGTTGCTTTCCGAGACGCAGGGGGAAGTACCATCTGGGTGGACATCTTCTGCAAGCACTGCCCCACTGATGGGTGAAGCTTTTTGTGGGTCATAAAAGTGTGTGTCCATTTGCCGTGTTCCACTAAAAATGGATGTTTGTGTGATTTGTATTTTTGAAAGATAACTGCAGCCACAGGGATTTACAGGATTAGTGTTTACAGATGGTAATATTCAAGAGTTATGGGGAGGGTGGGGCACAAGGCTCAGAAGATACGTGTCATGCTTAGTCGTTGAATGTAATCTTAAGCAAGTTAGTTTTGCTTATCTTGGAAATCTCACCCATTCTAGACCAGGTACAGTGTTTTCTGCTCTCTCTGAGAAGATAATGTACTTACTTTTTGGGGCACATCTTGACTGGGTTTTTGAGATGTCCACTGGTCTTTTGAGGCATGCGTTTTGGCTTGCTGCTTTCAGCATGTCATAGGGTATGCAAAGCTGGATACAGTCTTGCAGGTGGCTAGACAGCAGTGGATGGAGAGTCGTGAATTAGGTTTATCATGGGGCCAACAATGCATCTCGTATTGGGAAAATAAGAAACTGTGGACAACTCATGCCTGGAGGATGAAGACAGTATGAGAATGTGGTCTCCTTGCAGTATGAAAAAACAATCCAAACTGGCCAATCTATCTAGTTAAAAAACCCCAACATTCTAGGACAGGTTAAAACAATTCAGCCAGACATATCATCAATAACCGATTATTTGCAGCTAAAATTAGACCTGGAATTGGCATTTTGTATCTTAATTAAAACAAAGCTATCTTTATCAATAAACTATGACAACTTTGAGCAGACATTTCCTAGTGAATGTTAATCCCTCAGTCTCTTTTGATTAGTAGATGGGATTACATTAAAATCGATCCTCCTCCCGAGGTCCATTTGTGCGCTCTCTCTCAGTATTGAATTACGTAGCTGGCCTCGTGCCAGGCGCAGGTCCCCCGTCGGGACAATGAAATCACAGCCGCAGTGATGCTCATTTGTGTTTTACAGTACGCCATTTATTTATTAAAAAAGGCTCGGGAGACTTAACGCCTTGGTGTGATATTATCTTAGGCTTCAGATCTCCGTCAAACCTTATTACTCTCTTTTCAGTTTGGTTTGCACATAACTGGCTTTTCAAGATGGGAGGGGAAAGGGTAAGGAAGAAAAACAATCTCATATTTAAAATCTAGCTCTAATGAGTTATCCCCAGTTGTACAGGCTGATCTGAGGGAATTGTTGAGTTTCAGCCTGGGACAAAATGTCACTGGAGGAGCTCAGAGAAACAGGCATCATTTTGGTAGCGTGTGGATCTTGTAAAAAGATGGGACTCTCTGGATCATAATTAAGCTTTAGACAGCCAAGCCCTGAAACAAGCTGTCCCTAAATTGTGCTGACCTGTTGTCATTATTCTCTGAGGGTCCCCGTGAAGCTGGTGGGAGTCAATGACATGGTCCTTACTGAATTTAGGAGCAGAGAACTCCTCCAGTGTCTTTGTTTTCTCTTTCAATGTTGCTTCTCAGAAATTTAGAGTAATTAAAGCTATGAACAATTCTTCCTAGGGAAATTGAAAAAGCTTCGTGAAAAGTAACAGAGAAGAGCTGTTGACAGTCTGGAAAGTGAAAGAGCTGGACAGCTTTCCATTTAACTCCCTCCCACTGTTTCCATCTGTAGCTCTTGTCATCAGTCAGCAAGCCAGCCAGGAGACGGTGATAGTTAAATTGTGTGCATTCCCTTAGGGTTCGAGATTACATCTTTCCTTTCCTGTCTGATAGCCTTTAATAGGCAGCTCTTATACAGTGTGCTGTGTTCCTTGACTTGTGCATTTGTGATCTGGAAGCTGTTTTCCAACACCTGACTGGTTCACTTGGAGTTACACAAGCATCTCGTGAGAGTGTGAACTGAGCTGCTAAGCATAATTCTGAGCCTGCCAAGGCTCAAATGTGAAGTGGAAACGTATATATAATTTAGGCAGGAAATATAAAACATTATGGGATTCCTTACAGTGTTGTAAACAATGTTCTGTATCGCTTTGCTTATGTGACTTGGCATTTCTAACAGAATTAATGCTCTGTGGTAGCAGCAAGAAGGACGCTGTGCCTGAGTGGAATGAAGTAATGTGGGATGCGAGTGACTGATGTTCCTTGAAATGAGGAATATAAGAGACTCGGGATAGTAGACTAATTATGTAGCTTGTTTATTTTTCAATGAAGGTCTCATTACTACGATTGGTGTCAAACAGAGAAAAGGAATCAGTTATTCACTGTCTTGGATCTGTTTATTTTTAGATCTGCAGGTTTGTCTCTGAATACCTAGACGTGTGGTAGTAAAAGTTTCAGAGGAAGAAAGATGGACACAATACCTTGTTCTATTTTGTAGCAGTGAAGCTCTAGTGAATGGTGATCTTGAATCCATGTTCAATTTCATTTATTTATTTATTGTGGGAGCAATGCCCAGGGGTCAGGGTTGATAATTTATTATCTTTGACTGTGCTTCAGCCAGTATTTCACCTGCAGTCCCCCCCAGGTTATCCAAATACATTAACTGCTACGCAGCATTGTGAGTTTCTCAAAACTATACAAAAATTTGAGAGGTGGAGCGTAGGTGCTAAATGTTTTTGGTTTTCTTTTTTACCGTGATCTTTCCACTCAGGAAAAAGCAGCCTTAATTAGACTGGTTAAGACACAGAAATGCTAACAAGCTTTACCAAGTGAAGTTGGTGATGAGGATTCTGTCTTGGAACAACATGAACATGAACATATGTAGCTTTACAAGAGTCTACTCTCTTTGTAGTGCACTGAGGCAAGAAACTTCCAGTGCAAAACTGAAGAAGAAACATAGGATACCTTCAGTAGTATGAGACTGAAAACAACCCTGCTGATTGGTTTCTGTGCTTCAGATGTCTTTGTAAAGCTGTGGGGAACTTGCACAATCCAGTTTCTTCTGTTTTATTTGGGCATCTGCAATGTCAAAAAGGGCTTCTTTGTGTTGCTGTTTTCCTTCAAAATCAGTGCCTTGCACTCTGTTTCTCCAAAGGTGCTGTGGTGTATGTTTGAGTTGTGCTTTCTTGAGATGCTGCCTCATCTGAGTCTGTTCGGGGTAGTCCATTTTATCACGTGATACCTGTCCAAAAAATGAGGAATGGTGGATTTTCCTTTGTATTTCAGAGTGTTTTTCAGTCTCATGTGGCTGAATCTCTTTATACAAAGGATTATTTTGTTTCATTTTGGTTTCCTAGATGTTAGTGGCTTTCTCCCGACACAAAGAAAGCTTGTGCTAAGCAAACCAGATCTGTTTTTTGCCTACCTAACTGCATGCAAGCTGGAAATTGCTTCTTACTGCAGCAAGCTCCCTACTGTTGTAATGAGCCTTGGAAAGTCTTGGGTTTCTACGTACCCAAGCTCTGTGGCTGTGCTCCACATGCTTGTATTACCAGAAGTGACTGTTCACCCATAATGCTTGAAATGCTATTTTCCAGCTCAATGATTTATTTGGGGGACTGGGGGGAGGCTGCAGATCTTTTTGACTGCCACATAATCAAATAAACTAGTAGATCTGTGCATGTTTTTGAAAGCAAACTGAGCTGTTGCTTAAATTTGTTTAATTTTACTAGAAATGTGAGGAAACATGTTTTGGGAGCAATCAATCCAGTGGTGCCAACTCAGTATTTGATAGACAACATGAAGAAATATCACAAAACAAAAAAAGAGTGATTTGGAGTGTATTGTGGGTAGAAAAGTCTAATTCTCTTACAAATTTGCTTGCTTGGGTTTAAGCATGGGTTTGCGCTATCAGCCTGTACTCTCTCTACCCTGGGTGTTGTGCCTCCAAAATCAGGCTAGACTACAAGTGGACTTGAGTTGATATGCATCTAGGCTGATCTCAGTATCAAGTTTTGTCTGGAAAAGCAGATTTTTGTTTTCTTAGATGTTGCACACAAGTTTGCTGTACAAATCCTCTCTACCCAACCAGTTTTTGCACATTTTACTGAAAGAGAACTTATAAGGCAAGTCATATTGCCTTTAATCAAAGAATCATAGAATGGTTTAGGTTGGAAGGGACCTTGAAGATCATTGAGTTCCAACCCCCCTGCCATAGGCAGGGACACCTCCCACTAGACCAGGTTGCCCAAGGCTCCATCCAACCTGGCCTTGAACACCTCCAGGGATGGGGCAGCCACAGCTTCTCTGGGCAACCTGTTCCAGTGCCTTACCACCCTCAAAATGAACAGTTTCTTCCTAATATTTAATATAAATCTATCCTCCTCCAGTTTAAAGCCATTGCCCCTCATCCTATCACTACATGCCCTTGTAGAAAGTCCCTCCCCATCTTTCCTGTAGCCCCTTTAGGTACTGGAAGGCCGCGATAAGGTCTCCCTGGAGCCTTCTCTTCTCCAGGCTGAACAACCCCAACTCTCTCAGCCTCTCCTCATAGGAGAGGTGCTCCAGCCCTCTGATCATCTTTGTGTCCCTCCTCTGGACCTGCTCCGACAGGTCCATGTCTTTCCTATGTTGAGGGCTCCAGAGCTGGATTCAGTACTCCAGGTGGTGTCTCACCAGAGCAGAGTAGAGGGCATTTTTCATTAGTGGAAGGATGATTTTACTTGTTTTGTTGTGTAGAGGGAAAACATTTCTGTTGAGCTCTCTGGTTTGATGTAAAGAAAAGATGAATTTATTCAGGATTCCTCAACCCAGTAGACCTCAGTAGATAATTCCTTTCTATCTTTTTTTACAGTGTCTGAGCTACAGTAATGCCATTCTTCCTCCATTGGTGATGCAAATCGTTAATGACCCTGTGGTGAGCCAGGCTGATCGTTGCCCAAGTCACTCCTTGCTGCAGGTCACTGTCCTCGGTTGATCGATGCAGAACAAGGTGGCAGCACTTTGTGGCCAATTAATTGTCAAAGTGACTCTAATGATATTGGTGAATATGAGACAAAGTAAAGAGTTCAGGGCCTGCTTTGAAGCAAAAATTAAGTCTGATTTGCAATATGAGTATATTCAGTGCCGCCTATGAGCATGATGAAAATTTAAAATGTTTCTATTAGTTCTGGGAATCTTAAGCTATTGAAACTTATCTCCAGGCATGGAAGCAGAGGAGCTTTTTCTTCATACCTGCCTTCTCCCTGCAATAAAGCTAAAGCACCTGAGATGGACATAGCCGATGATTCCAGCCAATCACTGTGTGCAGATAAGGTGGCTTCTTGAGAAACAAATCTGCTGACCTAGAATGACCTGCTGGTGCCTAAACTGGAAAAATATCACTGTGAAAGTTAGTTTCTCAAGACAGGGAGCCTCTGAAGTCAGGGCAAGGTGTTTATTGGCTTGAATAAGACCAGCATTTCACCTGATAGTTTTTCAGAATTAATCCATCTCAAGCTTACTGCTGTGCAATCAATAGCTACTGCAAGAACAGTATCCACAGATGGAGGCTGAATAGCTCTGTAGCAATTTCAGATATGAAATTTTGGTTTTCAGTTTATCTGCATCTAGCAATTTCTTAATTATAGTACCCAGCACTTATAGCTATTTACCTCTTCAGGGCAGTGCACAATTATTAACAAATTAATTGCTGCTTCATTGCCCTGTGAAATATCCTGATAGTTATCGGATTATCTGGTCCTCCAGTAAAGGAGAACAGCAATACTGGTTATAAGACTAGGTTATATATGGTAGAAAATTCAAAGAAAATTTTGCTAAGTGGGGATGCTGAGACCACCCGTTATGAATACTTTCATTGCAAATGTTACTCAATGCTACAGTATTCCTGTATTGTGGCAGATGACTTGGGGAGAACAGAAAGAGCAAAGGGAAGTTTGTCCAGTTATAGGAGCAAAGAATCTTCTTCTGTTCATGTGGGAATGTGGCTGAACAGGCAGAGAACTGTCATCTTTGCAGGCTTCTCCTGAGAAATGGAAATGTTATGGATGAAAGGAATAATGTCTAAAGTGTTGTAATTAGAGGAATTATAAGTGGACATAAAATCTGAACTGTCTTTTTGGGAACGGGGAGCTTCCATTTCATTGATATTCTTTCTTCGCCTTCTACAAATTTAAGTATTTCCTTCTAAGAAAATATGATCTAACGTGAGGATTAATTAGACTGTTAACCACATTTATCTCCTTTACACAAGAGATCATTCCCTGATGAGGGGGAAAAAGGGATGTTTTATAACGAGTAATGAAAATATGGCAATTTAGGGAATTAACATAGTGTAGTGGCTGACGCAAATGTTTTTCTATTTATAAGACTAAATATGTTCGGCTCTCAGAGCCTCGAGAGCTAAATGCTGGGAATGATGGACCCCTAGTGCCAAGGCTGTACAAACAGGCAAGGGGAAGAGTTGCTTGCTGAGGGCAAAGAAGAGATCTAAATGACATGGGAATTGTTCAGTGCCTAATGAAGCTCCAGTTTCTGTGCCCCCCTTACAAAGTCTACAAGTTTTAAAATGCAGATGTGCCTATTTAAATGTATTTATCATATTTAGGCATCTTTAGGGCTTCCTTTGATAACTTTGCTTAGACTTTTTGGGGATTGAGATGTGTGTTTAGCCTTTGTGAGTGATGATGGGAGTATATTTAGACTGTTGGCATGAAAAGGCAGCTTTTCTGTCTAATAGCTTTCTTATGCTTCCTGCCTGTGTTGTTTAATGGGTCCATGCTGATTTGGGTTAATAAAACGGTGGGATTAGAAATCACCAGTTGCCTTGTGAAGCATGTAACCATACATCTCTTGAAAGACATGGACTTCCTTTATGTGCATTTGACCTCCAAGGCACTGGGAGAAAGCAATACATTCCTGTTTGGGTTTGGATGGTGCCCTGTCAATTTGACATTGTGCACACAACTGCATTCTTCCTGGTGATACAGTCCTGCAATGTGATGCTTTTAGACTTCAGCTTCATTTGAGTTTCCACCATAGCTTATTCATGCTCATCTCAGGATCACATTTCAACATTTTTAGAGCCTCAAAGAAACTGAAGATCCAAAGTTTGCAAAGGAACAAGTGATGAGCCCTCTTCCCTGACAAAAAATTCCCTGACCTGGAATTTATGGAGGGTGGAGACTTGCAATTACCTGCTTAGTTTTCATCGCTTTGAGATTATGGGTTCTCTGTGTGAGGCAGTGGGTCCTCCTGTAGAGAACTCTTTCTCTCTTTAACCCTTCTTCTTTTGTGCATTGCTCTTATTTTTTGATGAATGTATTCCACTTCTTGGAACGTTTGTGTTGTCTTTATTTTTACAAACAGGTTCCGCATCTCTTTTTCCAGCAGCCTGTCTCTGTTCTCCAGCTTTTAGCTGGTGTTTTTTGCTAGAGAGACTGAGTCAATGACTTGGCCACTAGATGCTCCAGCCCTATTTTTTCCTTTCCATTACAATAAGGCTGATAGCGTGTGTCTGGCTTTTGTTGTTTTTCTTTTTGTTTTTTTTTTTTTTTCATTAAAGGAATGAATCTTCCTAGCTGACAAAACTCTCCAGCAAAAAAGATGGCTAACCTGTGAACAATGTTTATACATATGAAATTATCTCATTCTGAAGATGTAATTAAGATTCTGCTTCATGGGGTTAGTAATAAAGTCCTCAAGTTTTTAGTTTATTCTATCACTTAAAGGAAGGTTCTAAATGCTAAATTTTAAAAAGATTAGTGCAAAGTTGTTGACTAAACGGTTCAGTACATCCTCTTTATATAACCCTTTTGCTGGGCTGGATTCCAGATTGTCTTGATTTCATATGTTTTATATCTCCCCAAGAGAGATTAATTCTATGTTAATTACCATATTAGGGTCAGCTAAGTTAACAAATATGATTTGTGATTTATGTAACTTTAAAAACACTTTACCTGCTAACTTTTTTGATGTGATGTTTGAATGCATTCAGGAAATAAAATATTTGGCTTTTATTTTATTATTAACTTCACATATGAATCTATCCCAGGTCAAGCTCCTGACGTCCTCAGATGACTTGGATGTACCCCACTGGAGAAGCATAGCTTTCCTTGAACAGGAACTCTGTTTTAATATAGATCCTACTCTGTTACATGTAAGGCTCACCACAGCTTCAGCACTGCATGCACACGTTCAGATTTTTTGGGTTTTAAGAGGCTGATGCATTTTTATAGCTGAAAGCACTTAAAGGGAATGCAGATTGTGACCCTTCTTTGAAACTACTGCTGCTCAAACTCATTATGTATTGTTACCTGAGACACTGACCCCAGGGGAACCTGCCTTCTTCATAAGGCACTCTCGGTTCCCTGTCTTTCAAAAAATCAAGTTCTCTTCTTCCCTTCCTACCAGAGCTGGTCAGGTTGTATGGATACAAACCAGCACAGAATCAATCCATTCCATGCTGGTCCTTCTTGATGAAAATTTACCACATTTAAACTTCAAAAATATCTTCCACTGTTTTATTTAGAATATTTATTTTTATTTTTTTTTCTTTTTTTGGTAAAATTCCTTGCTGGTTGGCTGTGTTGTCAGACAGAAGCTATTTAAAAACTACAACTGTAGCAGAAGATAGCATGAAGATCGCAGTTGTAGATCTGTCTCTGAAGGAGTAAACTGACCAGGTCCTAGTCACTCCCCTAAACAGTCATGCTGTGTGCAATGTTTTGAATATATTTCACCAAGGATTAAAAAAGAGATAATATTTGATTGAAACATTAAAGATTTGGAGAGATTCCCATTGTCTGCCTGTAATCAGTGTTATGTCGAAGAGTTTCAAAAGTGTTCAAGGAGAGATTTCAGGTCTGGAAAAAAAATCATGAGACTGCAGTAGGCATAAATGCGAGTTGGTAGCCATTGTCCAAGCCCTTCAGCCAGATTTCCACTTTGCTAATTCCAAAACTGTCTGGTTAAGTATGAGCTAAAGAAAACACTTACGGCATGAAGTAGGAATGGTTGGTGGGCATTTGTGGAAAGTAGCTCAATACCAGCAAGCTGCTGGAGCACAAATTGCCTAGTTTGTTGGAGGAAGAAGAAAGTGTTTGGAAGAGCATGAGAAAAGCATTATCTGAAGTACTTTCCTGGGATGTGTAGCTCTCATGCCTGAGCATTGCATTGTAGCCCTTAAGCCGAGTGAGTGCTGTTTATTCTGTGGGTTTGTGGTTTTTTGTTTGTTTGTTTTGCTTTTGTTTTTTTTTTTTTTTCCATAAAGGGAGTAGAAACATAAAGAAACTAAATGACTCATCCAAAGTCAACTATAAAATGTGTCACAACACAGAAACAAATTCAGATTTCTTGTATCACAAGGTTGCACAGTGTTCATTGAATCATTCTTCCACCTTGAGATGAGAGCAAGGTATCGGGCTATTTTGTATTGAACGAATACCTATGCAAGAGTGGGACTGCGAAACAAAGTTTTGAAAGGATACAGGTATCACAGCAAGCACAGATTTGCAGAGCTGATCGTGTTTGCTGTGGATCCAGCCAAGAAACAAATGGTGGAGAGATGCAAGGGCTAATTTAATCAAAAAAGTAATTGCATCAAAAAGTTCAGTGAATGGAACATTCACTAATTTTTAGTAAATAAAAATGATGCTTATAGTGACTTTCTGTCTCTTGACAAGTTACACTTGTTGAAGTCACTATGAGGAAAACAGAGTCAAAACTCATAGACAGAGGAAAATTCTTTTAGAGTTCATAGAACTTTTAAGCCTTTATGTAGTTTCCTTTGGTTGGAAATGTCGCTATTTAATTCTTCCTGAGTTCTTAGCAACATCCAAGGGTGCCAGTAGTTACCCCTGGCTATATATGAAAATCCACTCTGTGCTGGCAGGTGATGGACAGATATTAATTTCTTTTCTTTTCAGCAGAGTTATGAAAATATGATATTTCTGTACATAAACCTTAGAAACTCCAAATTATACAGAATAGTGAAACGTGTATCTTCAGAGACATCAGGCAGACAACCCCATGCATATATATTTTATCTTCTGTCCAAGAATAGCTGAAACATTTTAGTCTTCAATAACATCAGACAACTACATGACACCTTGGAGATCATCTAATGATGATGAAAAATGTAGTTTGTTAGACAGCTCTTCTGATCTGTTTGAACTCTATGGAATAAAAGCTCTTATGTGTGTAAGAGAGGAATTTTTCAGTGGAAAGCCACAAAGTGACCTTCCAGAAGCAGGAAAATGCTAACATAAGTCTCACTGTTCTGTCTGTAAGAATTTATTTTTTTTTAATGTTCCTTCCCTAATTCAGATAGTGACATGAATGCCTATTAGCAACAATTAAATTGAAAAATTAAAAAAAAAAAAATAAAGTCCAAAGCCAGAAAATTCCTCTGTGTTTCTGGAACAGCAATCACAATTGTTGTGGAATTTCTACTGGTTTTGAGCTATTCTTGTAAGAGAAAGGCAGTGAATCCAGCTCTGACTGGGCTTGCTGCAGAAGCCCAGGCTTTAGTAGAGATGTGCTTTGATTTCTGACTGTTTTTGCTTCTGTAACTTGTTTCAACATTGTTCATTCTTCATCAGGATCATTAAACTTGAGGGTGCCCTTTTTGGTTTTGGATTTGAGCCAGCAATTTAAAAGGGTGCTCCCTCAGTGGCACGTACTAAAGCTTGGTGAAGTGAGAGATGAGACAACAGCACAGTGACTGGCTGCAATTTGAAGCATTTTCAGTACAAATGACAAAAAGCACACTTAAAACTGCAGGGCCTGCTTTTCAGTGTTGACATGTGCTTGGTGTGTTTGTACAATTCTTCGTTCACCATCTCTCTATGCTTCAAATAAGCACTTGGGGTATTTTCAGACACTATAGCAGAAGATATGCTCAGATATGGAACAAACCCCTACTATTACCAGGCCTGATGCAGGGATTGCTAGCCACACTCATAAACAAGAGGAATATGGTCTTCTAGACATTTAGATTTTCCCATTAGATATCATCATTCCAAGGAACAAGCATGGAAATGAGATAAAGAATTGTCCTGCATTTAATATTATATACCTCAACGTGTGTGTATAATTTTATGCATGAGTCCTTGTGTATGCATGCATATGTGTTGGTGGGCATATGTCTTCTTTCAGTCTGTAATAAACGTATTTTGAATGAGCATCCACCTCAGCCATAGGGTTTCTTGTCTTCCAGTGTCTGTGGTCTGCTGACTAAGGAAATCCTTCAATGGTAATACGTCTTGATATCTTACTTGTAATCTTTAAATAACCAGCTATTCCCTCTCCCTCCTGGGGACTGAAAAAGAAAATACTGTTTCTTATTAAAACATTTAGCCACCTTTTTGTAGTGACAAAACATTCTGGGCACTTGACAGGCAGAGAGGAATGAAGAGAGACTTCACAAAGTACAACGTGTAGATACCTCCCGTGTGCACTTCTTGCTGCAGTAAAGTGGAATAATCCTCTCACTCCACTCAGCTGGAATTTTATATGTTTCAAAATATAAGAACTTTATATATTTTGGTGTGAAAATCTCTGGGAAGGAGGGACAGGAGTTGCTTCATTGCTTTCAGCTGTTGACTGGGTATAGCAAGATTAAGAATTTAATTATGAATTTACCTAAAACTGAATTACATTGAGTACTTCAAATTCAAGTCGGGTCCCTGATATTTCAGCTCTCATCTTTGCTGGTTAAATGTCTAGATGTATATCACCATATTTGTATGCCAGGTTGACACAGTACCTAGTGTCTGGGCTAAACCTGAGCTTTCTTTACTAAGGTCTTGATTGAAGCATCAATAGTGGATTATTGGGTTTGAGGTTGCTAGGTCAGGTGCAGTCTATGGCTGAATATTGATCTTTGGCATCCAAAATAATGCACTGGAAAGGAAGAATTCACCTTTATTTTCTTTTTATTTTGTCTTTTCTGACTCATCAGACCAAGAGGCAGCATTTCCTCATGGTGGAAGGAGGATTTTAGCATGGGGAAAGAGGGAAACAATAACCATCCTGTAAAGAATCTTGTTCACCCAGGTTGTGCCATATGACTGAAGGCCAACAGAATACAGCTCCGAAGGTCAATTTTCACGTGTACCAGGGTTGAAGGAGGACGATATCTTTCCTATCTTGTTCCTGTGGCTCAGGCTGGGCCAATATTCACATTTCCTATAGTCTGCTGCTGTGGCTTGTAGGTCGTGGGGTTTTGAAGTGGACGACTAGCAATTTTTCTGTCACTTACAAAAATCACATTCGTGTATAAGGGAAAGGTTGAGAGGACTTGAGTAAATACCTCTGAAGTCTTCAGTTTTGGTGTGATACCTTTATCGTGTGATGTCAGTTTGTCTCAGCTGGATGTGCAACTTTCTATTCCTCTTGTCCTGGCGCTGACCTGGCCCTCTGAGGTCATACATCTTCCTAAGAATATTTCTACCATGGCAGTTAGAAAAGTATAAAAGTGCTCTGAACTGAAAATCAAGAAGGGAGGAAAAACCAATTGCTAAAAGTTTGATCATGTAATGTATTTTTTTTTACATACACTTTCAGTATTTTGTGTTTATATTCAGTGAATTGGTTGCTTATTTCAATCTTTCATGCAGCAACAGGCAAAAAATGAAATAGGATTTCAAAATTGGAATGCTTTTATTGCAAACCTTCTAAAATTAACAGCATTTTCCCAGGCATGGTGTTCACCATGGAAATAGATTTTATTTTTTTGTAATTTCTTTTTTGTTTCCCATTGAACCAAATGTCTTGTTGTTAAGTCCTCAGATAACAATTAAAAAATAAAGAAACAATAATAACAGCAGACTCAACACCTCAGAACAAGGAAACAAAAAGATGCTCCTATAATGCTGTTTGTAGTCATTTTCTTATAACAGAAGATTTTGAGACTTTGTACATTCCCCATGTCATATTTTACTCTGACTTGTATTGCTCCTGTTTGAGCTCAGTGGTAATATTATTGAATAAGTAGCTGCAGATTATAGATCTAAATTTATGAATGGGGGTATCATCCACATGTCAGATGATGCCTCGTGCATTTTCAGTTTTTCCTTTATCCTTCTCCACCTTTATTAAAAGAAATAAATCTGTCTTCGTCCTTTTTTTTTTAAAAAAAAATTCCCATTTTTAAATAAATGCTGCCCAACTAGGGTGCTATGTAAGTAATTACTAAGCAGAAAGCTTTTATATCATAGATCATGATTATATTAAAGGACAAGCTTTCACATGTCGGCAAGCCACATGATGTTCGCTTTGTGCAAGAAAAGGCAAGTTCAACACCTTGTTCTGTGGTGTACAGCTCTTAGCACTTTAATGTCCAGTGATTACTGTTGATAGGACGGCACCAGTATGCTTAGAAATCCTGGGGGAGGGTTATTGCCCCCTGACCACATCACGGATGCTTTCAACTCAGGTAAATGAATAAACGCTTTACTGTACAAATCTGAAGTTGCAGAGTGTTCTTGTTAAAGCAGTATCAAAATGCATTGCTGAACAACCTTTGCACCTAGACATACATACAACAGGTAAATTTACATGATGAAATTTTGAAAATTTGTCATGCACAGGTACACAGTAATTGGAATGGAAATTTATGCACCATACTGTTCCTCTGCACACATAGTAGTCTTGTGTATGTTAGAGTTTATGTGATCACACATTTGTTAGGTGCATAGTTACATACCTGTTATAATAAACATGAGTGGTTGTATTCTGTTTTGAAAATCATATTTTATTTCCTAAATGAGACTAATGGTGATATATTGACTGGATGTGGATCCACATTAGTGGATGTGTTTAGAACAAATCCCAGTTCAACCGAATAAATGACTTTGAATTACTAATGGGAGACTTTTACAGTAAAAGAAAACAGCTTCTATTGTTCCCTCGATTTAGACTATGAAGCTAGACAAAAATCCATTGAAACATTAATCTCTACCATGATTGCTGCTGGCTACCAGTTGTGTTGATGTCCTCTTAGCAATAGTGAATAGCTCCTAAAGTGTCTATATTGGTATTTCAATCTCTTCCTGGCACAAAAATTATACAGAGGGATGGGAGTGAGTTCTGAATTGGTGGGTTGTTTCAAAAAAAAACCAGGATGTACCACAATATAATTCATTTAATAGCTATTTGAAAAAGCAGATGTGCAGATAGTCTATTGAGCTAAATGAGGTGTTGACAGGGTTAGGCATTAGCTTGCTTGGCACATGCGTACTTCAGTAATACAAGACTTTCAGGCAGACTGTATACAGGTTGTTTTCAGTAATTATTAGTTACTTAGATTATTAGTGACTTGCTGATGTTAAAGTACCAGGGTGCTTCAATTTAATGTACTTTGAGGTGTGGGCATAGGCGCTGATTTCCTGACTAGCTGGGCTTCTACAAATTGCAGTTAATGTGAGCTGCAGGTGTTCAGAAGCTCTTTAAAGGAGAGGTAAGCAAAGAGACTTCAGAAAAACTCTGATTTGCCTGCAGTGCTGTTGCAGCTGCAGCCCCCGCACCTCCCCTCACATTTAGAATTAAGTAACATCAAAGCTCAAGTGCCATCCATGAGATTGTAGGAATCTCAAATCCTCTGTTTGGGTGGTTTGATCACTAGAGAAGACCACCTGAAGCAGAAATTAATCTCCCATTTCCCAGTAAAGACGTCTGTCAGTGTTGTAGAGGGTTTTCAGTTTTAGAATGGGTGTTTCGTGATTTATTTAAATTGTCCTATTTTGTATTTAAAAAAATCAACATTAATGACAGTGCGGTTGGAGCCAATGTCTCTTGCATCCTCTTCAAATTCTTTAGCCCCCATTTGAAGACAAATTTTCTCTGACTAATCAAATTTTTAAGTATTTGTACTCATTGGAACACATCTACTGGGCAAAAGCTGGGATGAACCATCCTAGAATTCCCCCCTGATTACAGGACTGTGAGTATGGTAAGTACCGGGCTCCCCATTCTGATTTGGGAAGGTGGAGGGTATAAAGGTCAGCACTGTGCCTCTCAGGAGTGACCTAGTCACTGGGATGAGGAGTGGCGTTGATCTAATTTTCTTCTCTCCTCTTTTTCTTGTGAAATAAGGCTCTTGTTTTTAATAAAAATGCCCTGGAGAAGAGAAAAAAAATTTCACCTAGTATTTTAAAAATATTGATGTATATTTTATTTTTATAATACATTTATAATAAATTTATAATAAATTTTATATTTATTCCTACATCCATTTAGAGTGGGGAAGTATAGGGTGATGAGAGGAACAACATTTCCATTTAGGTTGATCTTTGTATTACTTAGCCAGTAAACTTATATCCTCTTCTTTTCTTGTCATTCATCTTTCTTCAGAATCTTTTTCCTTGTTCATCTCTTTCACAACACAAACATTAGACAGAACCCAGGAAAAAGGTGTCGATTTCTTGCAAAAGCCAGCCTGTGGATGTTAGCACTGAAGAAAACAGTAATTTACAATTAACACATTAACTCTTTGTTTTGGTTACAGAGCTAATGCTCTCCTACAGTTTTAAAACAAAGTTCTGCTGAGTAAGGAGATGACAGCTACTAGTCAGTGTTTTCAGGTTCCGCCTTCTCTCAATATTCTTTAAATTGTGCTCAAAATGTAAAAGCAGAAAGTGATTTAATACTATGGAGAAGCTTTTCAGATAGGGCTGACCCTGTCTGACTATTAATTGCTCCACATATTGCTGTGGTGTATGAGCACAGGTGTGCGTTTAAGTTTTCAACCCTGGCAGTCTTTTTCTCCAGTCTGCATCATAGCAATGTCATCAGGTCTTTCAGTCTCGTTTCTTCTACTCCTACTCTTACACCTAACTTTGTAATGTCATTGAGATGGGCAATATAAGGCAAGGAATGAGAAGGATATGTCAGCTTGGTCATCTTCCAAAATCCATGATCTTTATATCTTGACCCCTGGACCTCGCAGGCCAGAGATCCCTGTGCTTGCTGTACCACCAGCCTACAGTGCTCAACTCCATCCTGGGCTCCCTTCCTCTCTTCCCTCTGCTCTCCTCATGTGCACAGCTTAAGTTACCTTTCTGCACCCAGGCCTGCAGGATTGAGAAGCACAGAGAAATTTGGGTGGGTCGGTACAAGCTGTGAGTCTCACAGTCGTGAGCAGCTCTGTGTAGGTGTTTGCCAGGGGCCTGCTCTGAAAGCTCAGAGAACTGCAGAGCTTCCACCTACTTCCCTCTTGAGATAGTACCTACAGCTCGTCTTGTTTGTCTCATAGTTCTCAGGTTTTAATCTCGACGTTGCAGAGTCCTGGGGTATAAGGAAAGGACATCAAGGAGGTGGACCTGATAGCCTTTGTGTAGCACTTGAAGATTTTTTTCTGACAGTTATGACTGCTGAGTTATGCATTGAATTTTTGCTCTGAAATATTCTTGCTCCTGAAGAAAGGGCCACAATAACTCTGTTGATGACTTTATAGTTGATGACATTTCTCTACATATGCCAGCAAATATGGCACTTCATGGTACCCTTTTCCCTTTTATCCTTCCTGTTGTAACAACACAGATGTGTAGTCTTAAATGCCCTGATTTAGGTATGTCTCTTGGGAGGGGATCATCCTTATGCTGTAGATTTACAGTCAGTTTAAACAGGCATCATGACTAGATTAAACTGTTTGTCAGCCTGGCATGGCTGCAAAGGACTGCACAACTCGGTCATGTAATTAAAGACTAATTGGGGTTGGAAAGGACCTCTGGAGATGATCTGGTCTAACCCCTGCCCAAAGCAGGGGTGGCTCCAAAGGTATACCAGGTTGCACAGGACTACGCCCTGCTGAGTTTTAAATATCTCCAGGGATGGAGATTTCATCACCTCTGTGGGCAAGTTCCCAGTGTGCAAGTATCCACAGAGTGAAAAATGCTTCCCTTACCTCTGATCGTAATTTCCTTTGCTGCAACTTATGCCCATTGTCATCTAAGCTAAATATTTTTGCTGGTGTAGTCAACTCTGTCTCGTATATGAGGTGATCCTTGGTTGTTTATGCAGACTTCTCAGTGGACAGAGAACATTGGTGTAGAGAGGTTCCTTATTGCAGAAAAAGAGGAGAGAAATTTGATGTCAGTATTTAACCTGCCTTTTGTGTAAATCCTGGGTGCTCTGAGTGACACCTTTGTTAGGGTAAAATTGTACTGGACCCAGAGCTTCCAGCAGCAGGTGCAGGTCCTTGGCCTTGCCCAGATCAATCAGGATGACACAGAGGTTAGCACCATGAAGAATCACTTCATCCATTGGATGCTCAGTCCTACCAGACCCACCTAATTCCTCACAGGAACCTAATTCCTCATAGTGAACCAGGGAAGACCGATAAATTAACTTGAGTATATTGATGTTA
Organism: Pluvialis apricaria; assembly: GCA_017639485.1. Lineage (NCBI taxonomy): Eukaryota > Metazoa > Chordata > Aves > Charadriiformes > Charadriidae > Pluvialis > Pluvialis apricaria. The sequence continues at coordinate 164,432,955 of CM030008.1, read as the reverse complement.
AAATAGCATATGAACAGAAGTACTTAGATAAGCAGAGAGGGGAAATAAGTGAGGTATGACTCTGCAGAGCTGAGTAAGAAGATGAGAAGTCATCCCTGTGAATGGTCAAGATGGGAGTTCTTTAATAGATATAAGTGACTGGTTTTGAGGTGTCACGACAAATCTTGTACATCACGTTGCAGGTTTGGCCCTTCATATGTGTAATTGAGCATAGCTCTGTTGACTTCCCTCCATCTCCACTGCTTCAGGCTAGATGAGCATTTTGTCCTTGCTTTGTTTTCATTTTTATTTAGTGCCCATGGCACAGTCATATCACAGTTACTGTGCAGGGAATAGAATGTGCTGAACAAATATCACAGACCAAGCTGGAGGAAAAAAATTGTGCTGAAATATTTTCCTATCAGAAAATGCTGCTTTTATCAAAAAAGGTAGTAATTTTACAAGAAGGTGTTGCTTGCGATGAAATTTTCTTTTGAGGGGAAAAAATAAACAACAGAACTGAAACATACTGAAACACATTAGCAATGCCAAAATCATCTGTTTCAAAAAAAAAAAAATGGGTATTAGATGTTTCTGTTCACTCCAAAACAACAACAAAATATATTCTGTACCTCTCAAAAAAGAAGAAGAAGAAAACCTCTTCCAAGATCGTTTCACTGAAAGTCTGCCATAGGAAAGTTCAAAATTCAGCATTGGTTCTGATTCAGTATTGCTTTGTTTGGATCTAGTCTATGGACAATGTGGTCAGGGGGCTGCTCAGGGTCCCCATTCAGTCTTGTGCTTGCATCTCTAAATACACAGAGAAATTTGCGTCTGCAGGAAGGATCACCCGAATGGGTCTCCTTCCTGGAGATTTACTCCATGTTTTGTAATTTCACAGAAGATTCTTCAAAATAATTCATCATTTATACACATAGAATCATAGGCTGATTTAAGATGACTTCTATAAGTGACCGAGACAAAACCCCTGCTTAAAGCAGAGCCACCTTCAAAGTTAGGTCAGGTTGCTCAGGGCCTTTTCCAGGTGAACTTAGAGTATCTCCCACAGATGGAGATCCCACAGCCTCTATGGCCAACTGTTTGATCGAAGTATATAAACATTTCTGTTATTTGCCAACTTGTTTTTGAACTTCAGAATTAAATAATTCTGTATTTTTCATAATTTTCCTTTAAAACTTTGAAAACTGGTTTGGTTTTTTTTTTTTTTCCTGTTCTGCCTTTGTGTAACAGAAGATGAACTTTTCTGTATCCAGTTGCATCTAAGGTCTGGAATTCCAAGGAAAGAGACAAATATTTGGAAATAAATCACATTTTTCCTATTTCCTCTTCTTTGTCCTCTCCCTTCATCAGGGTGTGGAATTTACTACTGAAATAATTAAGTCTTTTGCAGAAAATGTTTCCAGGTCAAATGTGTAAATAAAATAAATGGAAAAAAACACATCACAAATTCTTTCAGGTTGGAGAGTTATTACAAAGTAAGAGAGGTTAATATTTCCTATTAAGTTTTAGAGTTTGGCTGAATGACAAAACAAGCAGAACTTTGCTAAAAACGGTTGAATTCTTCCCATTGATAAGAAGGGTCTTGGCATCTCTTGGCATCTCATCGCAGATTCTTAACAACTTCAGTAAATATTTAAAGCATACTATTTAAAAATTAATACCGCAGCCATCCCTGGTGAAATGAAATAATTGAGCCTCTAGGTACCACGTTCATAATACAGCTAATTAGAATAATATCAGAGAAATGCACACCAAAGAATAAACTTCTAATATTGGCTCCATAGGACATTATAATTCATTGGTCTATTTGGGGTCCTTTGATCTTTCCTCAGCTGCTGGATGTACCCAAGCACCGAAGGAGACACTGAGAACAACAGGACTGATGTTTTACATTGCAATCATCTTTGGTATCTATTTTTCCTCCTTTCATGAGTATTGTCTGCTTCCTTTTGGAAATTTCAGGTTCTTTTTTATTGGCTTGGGAATTTGTTCCATTTCTCTTCTTTATACAAAAGATAAAACCTCTCCAGATATTGAGGATGCAATAGCTGTGGGTTCTCCCTGGACGGCTGCCAAGGGTGTGACTTAGTGTCACTGGGAGATGAGTTGGGACAGGTTTGCCTCGTAATCACCACCTGCACACACAGGTGCGAGGTGGTGCAGGTTGTGCATCACCGTGCAGATGGCACATACACCTGGTGATCACAAATACCTGGCAACTGGAGCGAGTTGCAATGAGTGAGGCACCCAACCTCACTGAAGCTGGATCTGTCCTCTGATGGCAGTATTTTCCCCATCGTTCCCAAGTGAGCATCAGGATATCTTTTCATCTCTTCTCCAAAGTGCCCTCGGCATTGTAGTACGTATTTTGTATTGCTGGCTGGGGACACAGTTGCCCTGGTGCCGAGCAGGAAGGAGGAGAACTTTGTCCTGTTCCACCACGGCAGTGCTCCCCATACCCCTCTGCCTCCAAGCAATTAATTCATCGCAGCAGAGAGAGCTCAAACTGGCAGCAGTGTCAGCCTGCATTAACCAAAGGGAGGATGCGCAGCGAGTTGCTACAAGAGTTCTGTTTATCCTTTTGGCCATAAAATTCCCACTGTGGTGGAGGCTTACAATCCACTCCCATACTGGATTTTCCGCCCCTCACCCCCCAATTCTTTTTTTGATTGCAAAGCCCTAATGTCTAAGACCACCTTGCCTAAGCAAGAGCTGGCTTGCAGTGAACAAAGCAATAAACACTTCATTTCTGGCTGCCCGATGGTATTTTGTGGAAATGTGGGTCTCTGCTCTCCCCGTAGATTGGAAACAGTGAGAAGAGACTCCATCAGCAGAAGGGACCCTCTGCTTTCCCAAGTCTGTTGAAGCAGGATTTCTGCTTAAATTAAGCCCCTTTTCTTGTGTAAAATGGGTGCAGTTATCTGAAAAGCTGTCGTCTCTCCCCCCACCTGAACTTCCAGTCTCATCTCTTGGCTTTTTTCTACTGTGGCAACGTTCCTGCTGTACAGTCTGTTACATACGGGCTGGGTAGCGGGAAGATGACTGAATGTTTGTTATAGCAAATGAGGCAATAAACGTCTGAGGTTATGACGGGCAGAAAAGTCAAGGTATTTATCAAATTGCCATGGGAAATAGCTTTGCCAAGCATTAAGTAATAAACTTTCAATTATCCTTTTTATACTCCTACTGCAGAATGCTTCTCAGATCAGATTTGCTTTTGTTGGTTCAAATAAGGTGAGAGGTGAAGTCGTTTTGCTCTGTGAGCAAAGGGGAGATGCATGTCCCTGTGCGTGCTCATGTACTCACAGCTGTGCCTCTGTGCTTCTCTCTTACTCTCTTTTTTTCCCTTTCTTTTTTTCAGTTGTTGTTCTTTTTCTTTTTTTTGCCTGGGGACTTTCCCCAACTCTGGATTAACCGACCTACATGCTGATATTGAGGATTTTAGGATAATCCACTAAATGGCTCTTAGAAAGGTACTTACCTTTAGATTTGAAAAGATGATTATACTTTGTTATTTTTCTTATCACTGCAGTATCATCCTCTGCCTGATATGAAATTCCTAGCTGCATATTGGCTTCTCTGTCATCTTCCTTGTGGTATGAGAAGGATTTTCCCTTCTGCTGACACCTGGTTTGACATGCTAACCATCAAAACACAAGCAGTGTTTAACGTTCAACCTGTGAAAGTCAAGTCAAGCCCAGATGAACTTTTCTGTAAAAGCAGAATTTCTGTGTCAGGTGATAGGGAAAAATGCCCAGGGAAGAAAATCCTCAAATCCTCAATAGTTAAATGAAACTAAGGCTCTAAGGTAGTTGCTTAGAGCACAAAGAAATATTGGAAAGACACTGAAAAATTCTTGCCAGCAGCTCACTACTGAGTAAGCAAAAAGGCAAATCAGAGGTAGGAAGTAGTAGGAAATGAGCAGTGAACAAGCTCAGAAATTCATTATGCCGTTGTATTGTATGCCATCAACAGTGAGTACACATTTTGAATAGTTTATATTTTGGTCTCTTTAAATAATTCATATTTGTGTCTCTGTTTCTGAAAATGTAGAAAGTTGGGCACAAGTCACCACAAACACAGAATAGTTTCCATAATGAAAGAGGCAAATAGACTGGTATATTCACCTTGGGGAGGAGCTGCCTGGGAGCCAGGGCATTGCTGCAGAGGGCTGGAAGGATCTGTGAGGATGGCTCCTTGCTTTTTCTCTCTTGGTCTCTAAAAATATGTTGGAGGCCTAGAGGGACCTTTAGTCTGATCGTTCATGAATGTGCTTGTGGCATTGTCTGTTCAGCACTTTTCTCCTGATCTGCTCTTAGCAAACACTTCACTGCCTACATGTAGTTATAGAATAAAGATGATAACGTAAGTTTACTCCCCAGGGGAATATGGAGATGAAGCACTGCTGAAGTTCCCGTGTGATGTGTTTTGTAGAACCACTAAGTTTTGCCACTGACATATTTTCCCTACTATTAGGAATAGTAATGAAATACAGTGTTTTATACCAGAGTCTTTATGCATAAATGTTCATAAGTTTGCTCAGAAGAGGCCACACATGGTCAGTTGCTACTGACATATCCCAGAATCTTTTTAGCCAAGCCCCAAAATTTTCTGAAGCATGGAAACAAATTTTCCTCCTCTTCAGAGTTTATACTCTTCCCATCTTATTTTTATACAGCGCTGTTGTAATTTTTAAGACCTGCTATATCTGGAATCAGCTCCAGCACCTGGCTGCTTAGCCAGCAGTTCACAAACTAGCCTTGTAAAAACAGTCTCTTTGAAAACCCGCTTGTTAAAAAGCAGGCTTCCTCACACACTTTCTAGCGTACTGAATTCCCACTGAAATCCAATGCGTTCTTTTATACCTCCGAAATAGCTGGTGATTTCAGAAGGAGTCTGTGATGTGCTGGATCTGTAGAATTACAACCTTAACAGCTGTAACATCACTAAAAGGCTTATTCCAGAGAAAGACCGTGTCGTAAATGAGGTGTTCAAAGACTGAAAGTTCCAGCTGCAGCTTGCTAACTGTGCCTGCTGCCAAAAATGATACTCCCCAGGAAAGTCCTACTCTCTCCACATTTATGGTTTTTCTTTTAAAATACTCAAATTTTAGAAAGCTTGAAAATAAAAGGCACCAGGAAGGATTTTTTTGTTGGCTTCTAAAGAGATGGAGGTTCAGATGATGAGGTCCCTGACAGATGAATGATTATAGTTAGATCTCTGAAGGTTAAGGACGCCATCATACTCATGTCTCCTCTGTCTGTCTATGGGATTTTTTTGCCCCACCAGCCAAGGAGAGTAAGGGTCAGAGGTATCTGAGGTTCACTTCAGAGTTCAGCTTATTAGATGAAATATTGATGAAAGTGGTCTCTTGCTAAAGAAGCGTGTTGGAAACTCACAGCACACATATCTTCCGCAGCCTGTGCTCCAGCAGACAAACTTCTGGTGGAAGGCTGAGAGTGACAGACGAGGACTGCTTTGAGCATCAAGACTAAAATTGTCAAAGTCAAAGCCAGGAATTTAAATGTAGGAGTTGCCAAGCAAGGCATAAGGTGGGGATATATAGTAGTAAATGGGTGTTGATTATGTTTATACCATGTATCTCCACTCTGATCCTTAGGGTGCTTCCTTCAGTCCCCAAACTCTCTCCCTTTACAACCTTTGCAATCAGCATTTTGGGTTTGAGGTGAAAGCACTCCTAGACACTGTATTTGGGGTGCAGTTTGCTCTTTACCATAAGTTTACTCATGTCCAGAAGATGTTTTCTGGACTGGGCCACTCAAGGGACCTCAACAAAAAGATGCATGTTTTGAAGCTGCCCTGTCCCATTAAGCTGGGAAATGGGAACAAAGCTGCTCAGCCCAGCCAAAATTATGTCAGTCGGGCCCTATACAGAATTACAGGTAGCAAGAGAGCTTTGCTGGTAAAAACTCACATAAGGCACTGGATGGGGTGAAAGAAGGGAAGTGAAAAGACCTTAATTTTGGCAGAGTAGGGCTAAAAGTACCTGAGCTATTTTGTGCTTCTGGACTTTAAATGTTTGAGAAATTCAGACATCCTGTTATTCCTAAAAAAAAAAAATCTATAAAAACCAAATTGGAGTTTAGTTTTTGTGCAGAAGATTCTACGAGCACAGCAACCTGGATGGAAAAGAAGTTGAATCATGTTGATATTTCTTCAAAAGGAGTTGCTTCTTCACAGCCACAAGGCTGTGAATATTGTCTACCTAGACTTCAGTAAAGTGTTTGACAATGTTTCACGCAGCATTCTCCTGGAGAAATTGGCTGCTCATGGCTTGGATGGTTGTACGCTTTGCTAGGTAAAAAAATGGCTGGATGGCCGGACCCAAAGAGTGGTGATGAATGGATTTAAATCCAGTTGGTGGCCTGTCACAAGTGGGGTTCCCCAGGGCTCAGTACTGGGGCCGGTTCTGTTTAGTATCTTTATGAATGATCTGGACAAGGGGACCAAGTGCACACTCAGAAAGTTTTCAGACAACACCAAGTTAGGCGTGAGTGTCGACCTGCTTGAGTGTAGGAAGTCCCTACAGAGGGATTTGTACAGGCTGGATTGATGGGCTGAGGCCAGTGGTATGAAGTTCAACAAGGCCAAGTGCCGGGTCCTGCACTCGGGTCACAACAACCACATGCAGCGCTACAGGCTTGGGGGAGAGTGGCTGGAACACTGCCTGGCAGAAAAGGACCTGGGGGTGTTGGTCGACAGCCGGCTGAATATGAGCCAGCAGTATGCCCAGGTGGCCAAGAAGGCCAACAGCATCCTGGCCTGTGTCAGGAATAAATAGTGTGGCCAGCAGGACTAGGGCAGTGATTGTTCCCCTGTACTTGGTACTGCTGAGACTCTACCTCAAATACTGTGTTCAGTTTTGGGCCCCTCACTACAAGACAGACATTGAGGTGCTGCCGTGTGTCCAGAGAAGGGCAACAAAGCTGGTGAAGGGTCTGGAGAACAAGTCTTATGAGGAGCGGCTGAGGGAACTGGGGTTGTTCAGCCTGGAGAAAAGGAGGCTGAGGGGAGACCTTATCACTCTCTACAGCTACCTGGAAGGAGGTTGTAGCCAGGTGGGGGTCGGTCTCTTCTCCCAAGTAACAAGAGGTAGGACAAGAGGAAATGGCCTCAAGTTACACCAGGAGAGCTTTAGGATGGATCTTAGGGAAAATTTATTCACTGAGAGAGTTATCAAACATTGGACCAAGCTGCCCAGGGAAGTGGTGGAATCTCCATCCCTGGAGGTATTTAATAGATGGGTACAGGGTGCTTAAGGACATGGTTTAGTGTTGGAGTTGGCAGTGTTAGGTTAATGGTTGGACTTGATGATCTTAAAGGTCTCTTCCAATCAAAACAATTCTATGATTCAGATTTAAAGTAGTGTTTTGTCACGTTCCAAGGGTTAATTATATATTGTTACTCTGTCTCTATAGGCCTTGCTAAAATAGGTCTCCCATCTCCGCTTGGTGCTCTCAGGACACAAATTACTATCATATCTCAGAAATACAAACCAAAAGGAAGAAAATGCAAGTTTTACAGGTTCTTATCCAAATCAGTTTCCTGTCCTTTTTTTATCTATATGTCTAATGATGGATCCATAGAATACTTTAAAAACTAGTGCTTAATTTTAGAACTGTTTTGATCTTTTTGTTAATGCTGCTGTAAGGATTTGACTAAGGAAAATGTATTGTTTGTTTCAGAGCACATTTTCAAATTTTCATTGAGCTGAAAGGATCAATAATAAATTCCTGCTCAAACGATGAATCTTCTGATGTTTTTCTAAATGAAATCCAGTGTTGTGTCAGGGATATTTTTATCCCTCTGACACAGAAATCATGTTTTTCAGAAACTTCAGCTGCAGAAATAATGCCTTATTATACAGGAACAGAAAAGGACAAGGTATTTTAAACATATAGTGGGAAATATCCTCCCATGGTATAAGTAGGCAAAAAAACCCCTTGATCTCAGTCAAACTATACTGATACTCACTGGCTGAGCACCTGACTATGAGGAGAAATATTCCAGATATCATGTTGTTCAGATTCCATGCTGTTTGATAATTAATGTTCTTTGTACAGTATCAGCCCACAAACCCATTCAGGTTGACAGATTCGTGAGAACACTTTTTGTAATTTTCAGAGTCGTTTGTACCTCCTAATCTTAATAGTGACACGCAGTCATATGCAAAAATTTTGAAAATAGCCATTTTACTGCTTTGGATGGGAGCATCACCTTTTCTGGAGAAAGTTTTATTGATGGCCAAATTTGGAATGTTTCGTAAATGAGATGCAGAATTTATTTTTTACTTCTGCAGACACAGACAATTTTTCTGGCTTAGCATGTGCATGAAATAAGATTATATGCAATAAGAAGATTTCAGCAGAACCACATCTTATGGCTTAGTATATCCTTACTTTGATCATGCGAGTAGAAAAAAGCTTCTTTTGCTATCCTGAAAAACAGAAAAAAAACCCAATTCCCACACAAGTTATTGCAAGTTGTTGTATCTAAAGGAGAAACAACTGGAAAAAGGGGTAAATGTCAAAGTCTACTCTGTGCCAGCAGAGCGTACAATGCTAAAGGTGTTATTTAGCCTGCAAAGATTTTACTTCTACAATACTGAAGCTGCTTTTGAATTTAATAAATTCGAATTTCACTTGATGTTCCAGATGCTTAACATCAAATTTGTGTGAAAATCGAGATTACTAAAATAATAGTCTTTTGCGCTCTCTAGTGCACATAGTGTTGCTACAGACAAAGTCTTAACACTGACCTCAGATGCAACTTTGGAGTAAGAGATGGATATAGTGGTTTCTACTTTCTCATTTTTTTCTGATATCCCTGAATAGGTATTTAACACTCACAGACAGTGTACAAAGCTATTCTGTTGATGCCAGCATGACCAGAATTTTACCCAACATCATTACTCTTATTGCAATCAGTACATTCCAGGAATCACTGGGCTATTACTCAGTGTGTGATGTTGTCTTTGCTGCCAAGATTTTATCTCAGAAGACACACAGATGGCATGTTTCTGCATATAAACACAAAGTAAAAAGTGCTGGAGCAGCCTAAAACATGCTCATCCTGCGAGAGTTAAGTCCTGCACACGGGACTCAGCCACCACTGGCTCTCCTTTGCAGGATCAGGGTGCGATTCTAGACCAGGTGAAATGTATATCCTGTGTCACAATTGATTTTATTACCTGGCAGCCAGTGTTTTACTCAGCTGCTATAAAGCATGAAACGCACACTCTGGAAATGCTCTGCCATCTTCTGTCTCTGCAATCAGACTGTGTTTTCCTTGTGACAGAAGTTGTAAATAGCTTGAGTCGCCTGTCTTCATCTGCTTCATAGTGATATTTATTCAAATGCAGAAGAACAGAACATTTCACAACTTGCTATTTACGGCCTGATGAAATCATGTGCCTGCCATAGTCGTGTGTTCTGTCTGTTTTCCTTATTTTCAGCCCTGCGTGAGAATTACATTTCATGGATGTCTGGCTGCTAATAGGAGGATGAAATCAGAAATCCATGATGAATGTTTATTCAATACACCAAGTTCAAGATTATGATTAAAACTCTGAAGACTTGTTGAGACTTTGCCCCCTGATATCACACTTTTTTTTAATTTTCAGATTTTAAGCCTTTTTTCTAAGAGAGAGGGATCTTGTGAGGCACTGAAAACTGATGTTGATGATGATAACATGAGTTGGAGAAAATAAGCCTTTCTACTTCCTTGCCCCGAATGACAGGCCATCACTCCCGGGGAAGAAGTAGCTTGCTGCTTTGTTACTTTGTTCGAACATTAATTCACATTTCTTTAACCCAGAGGAGCACCAAGGTGCTCTCCAGCATACATATATTTCATTTCTTTCTATGAGGTGAAGAAAGCAGCTACATTATAGCATCAAAACTGGAAACTAGTTTGAAACAAAAAATATGGCAGTGGAAAATTTATTAGCCAGAAAATTTAATTCCCTATATTGGGAGTTAGGTGAAGGCCGATGGAATTTCTACCTGTGAGAGGACAGGACTTAGTTTCCTAGTACAATTCCTGTTATATCTAGGGTCTTTTTTGCTATTATTTAATCTTACCTCTTCTTTCCATGGAGTAATTAGAAATTAGTAAAATATAAAGAAGATAAACAAACAAAATGCCATTTAAAATTACTGAGAATGATTTGTCTGATGTTCATACATGAAGTCCTACATCAAAGTTTTCAATCCATTTTAAAATCATGTGATTTATTTTTCTGTTTGAGGTATACGGTCTGTAGGTCAAAGTTGCAATTAGATGCCTAGCAATAGTTTTTTGTTTGGTATGTATATAACTGAAAATTGTATTTCCTTTAAGGGGATTATTTTGAGTTGTGTTTTGGAAAGCAGTGAAATATAGCAATTTAAAATTTAGAGTTTCAAATGCATCTTAGGTGTCTAAAGAGATGTGTGGATGTCTAGTGGTATTTCTGAGAGGCGGGTATCTAGTTCTTGATCAATACCCACTTTTCCAGAAGTAGGATTTCTCATCTGCCTTTAAGAATTCTACATCAGAGATAAGCACTGAGATTCCTCTGCTAATGTGTGGGGAACAAGGGTGTGACTCATTTCAGTGTAAAATGGATGTAGAAAAATGGGTCAGAGGAATCTGTTTCTAAAGGTGCCTACTTTTTTTCTCTTTGCTAGACAAGTAGCCCATATGTAGGGACAGACAATGTATACACCTAAAATAGGTGAGACGAATTTCAGTTTGAGAATGGGATGCATTCCCACATTGAGACACCTACATTTCGTTGATAGTGCGCACATCGTATGTAGAGGTCCAAGTGTTTAAGCTTCCATCAGAGCCAAAAGAGGTGCAGTCACTAAAGGCTGAATTAGTTCAGCCTGGGTGACTGTTTCAGCCTAAGTTCAAACACTTTCTAAGCTTTATTTGTTTGTAGACTTTAGAGGAAAGGTTCAGTTGCCTAAGTGTGTGATGCCACTTGAGAGGCTTTAGGATGTCTCATCTGGTATTCAGCTGCTGCTTCAAAAGGAAACACGACTCCCCGACATCGTGGGTAAACTGCTGCTTGTGAATAGATGTCTTATTTTATACCTTAGGGGGTATAAAATGGCACTAGATCTCTATGTTTAGGCATTGGAATTTCTCCCTAGGTGTCTAATTGCTATTGAAAATAGAGCTTTAATATGTTTCTATCTAGTGTCATGGGTGAAAATTGTAGCGCTTTGACATTCTGGCTATGCATCTGAGTCTGCAAGATGTCCAAAATTACCCATTTCCCAAAATATCTTATATAGATATAAACATTTGCAGGGGTCGAAATAAGAGGCAAAAATGCCATTGCTTCTAAGAAGGCAATAAAAAGACCTTGGAGGCTCTCTATACATTGCATCTTGTTGATTTTCAGATCAATTTTGAAATGTTTGCTTGCACAACAAGCTAGTGTCTAAAATTCAGAGACACATGCAAACATGAAGCTAGTTTCAGCTCCACAGGTCCATCATCACTTCTATTGTAAGTTCTGGAACTTACAATTATGCTTCTAACAGAAGCTGTGCAGAAATTCTAAAACAACTAGACACTATACAACAGAGGTAAAATGAGGTCATAAGAAATCCAAGAAATTTGCTCGGTTTTGTTCATGTTACAGAATCACATAATCACAGAATCTCCTAGATTGGAAAAGACCTGTAAGATCATCTAGTCCAATCATTAACCTAACACTGACGATCCCACCACTAAACCATGTCCCTGAGCACTATATCTACATGACCCTTAAATACCTCCAGGGATGGGGACTCCACCACTGCCCTGGGTAACGCCTTACAATGCCTGATGACCCTTTCAGTAAAGAAATTCTTCCTAATATCCAATCTAAGCTTCCCTTGGTGCAACTTGAAGACATTTCCTCTTGTTCTATCCCCTGTTACTTGACAGAACAGGTTGACTCCCACCTCTCTGCAACCTCCTTCCAGATAGTTGTAGAGAGCAATAAGGTCCCCCTCAGCCTCCTTTTCTCCAGGCTAAACAGCCCCAGTTCCCTTAGCCGCTCCTCATAAGACTTGTTCTCTAGACCCCTCACCCATTTCATTGCTCTTCTTTGGACACACTCCAGCACCTCAATGTCCTTCTTGTGGTGAGGGGCCCACAACTGTACACAGTACTCAAGATGTGGCCTCACCAGTACAGGGGTCCTACTGGCTACACTATTCCTGATACAGGTCAGGATGCTGTTGGCCATCTTGGCCACCTGGGCACACTGCTGGCTTGTGTTCAGCCTGCTGTCAGTCAGCACCTACAGGTCCCTCTCTGCTGAGCAGCTTTCCAGCCACACCTCCCCAAGCCTGTAGCGTTTGGGAACTTCTTTCCTTTGCGGGTGGCAGAGCACTGGCACAGGCTGCCCAGAGAGGTTGTGGAGTCTCCCACACTGGAGACATTCAAAACCCGCCTGGACGCCGTCCTGTGCCACTGCTGTAGGTGTCCCTGCTGTGGCAGGGGGGTTGGACTGGATGATCTCCAGAGGTTCCTTCCAACCCTGATGATTCTGTGATTCTGTTGGTGGGGGTTGTTGTGGCCAAAGTGTAAGACGTGGCATTTGGTCTTATTGAAACTCACACAGTTTGCCTTGGCCCATCGATCTAGTCTGTCTAAATCCCTCTGCAGAGCCTCCCTACCCTCAGGCAGATCAACACTTCCACCCAGCTTGGTGTCATCTGCAAACTTACTGAGGGTGCACTCCATCCCCTCATCCAGATCACTGATAAAGATGTTAAACAGGACTGGCCTCAGTACTGAGTTGTGGGGGACACCACTTGTGACCGGACGCCAACTGGAATGAACTCCATTCACCACCACTCTCTGGGCGCGGCCTTCCAGCCAGTTTTTTACCCAGCGAAGTGTATGCCCATCCAAGCCATGAGCAGCCAGTTTCTCCAGGAGAATGCTGTGGGAAACGGTGTCAAAGGCTTTACTAAAGTCCAGATAGACAACATCCACAGCTTTTCCCTCATCCACCAAGCACGTGACCATGTTGTAGAAAGAGATCAGGTTAGCAAAGCAGGACCTGCCTTTCATAAACCCATGGTGACTGGGACGGATCATTCGGTTGTCGTGTGCATACTGCGTGAGGGTACTCAGGATGATCTCCTCCATCAGCTTCCCCAGCACCAAAGTCAAACTGACAGGCCTGCAGTTTCCCAGATCCTCCTTCCGGCCCTTCTTGTAGATGACTGTTACATTGGCTAGTTTCCAATCTGCTGGGACCTCCCCAGTCAGCCAGGACTGTTGGAAAATGATGAAAAGTGGCTTGGTGAGCACCTCCGCCAGCTGTCTCAGAACTCTTGGGTGGATTCCATGCGGTCCCATGGACTTGTGTATGTCTATGTGCTGCAGCAGGTCACTGACCTTTTCTTCCTGAATTGCGAGAGGATCATCCTGCTCCCGGTCTCTATCTTCTAGCTCAGGGGCTTGGATCCTCAGAGTGCAACTGGTCCTATTACTAAGGACTGAGGCAAAGAAGGCATTAAGCACCTCAGCCTTTTCCTCATCCTTTGTCACGATGTTTCCCCCTGCATCCAATAGAGGATGGATGCTCTCCCTGGCCCTTCTTTTGCTGCTAATGTATCTATAGAAAGATTTCTTGTTGTCCTTTACAGCAGAAGCCAGATTCATTTCTAGCTGGGCTTTGGACTTTCTAGTTTTCTCCCTGCACAGCCTCACGGCATCTCTGTAGTCATCATGTGTGGCCGGCCCTTTCTTCCAGAGGCCATGGATTCTCCTTTTTTTCCCTGAGCTGCAGCCAAAGCGCTCTGTTCAACCAGGCCGGTGTTCTTTGCCGCCGGCATGACTTACAGCACATGGGGATGGCCTGCTCCTGCGCCTTTAAGACTTCTTTCTTAAAGAGTGTCCAGCCTTCCTGGACTCCCATGCCCTTCAGGATTGCCTCCCAAGGGACTCTGTCAATCAGTCTCCTAAACAAGTCAAAGTCTGCCCTTTGGAAGTCCAACACAGCAGTTCTGCTGCCCCCCCTCCTTACTTCTCTAAGAATGGAGAACTCAATCATTTCGTGATCACTGCATATAGCACTGTAAGTTCTCCTGATGCTCTACATATTGATTGTGTTTCTAACACAAAAACTTAAAAGAATGGCAGTCAAGCCAAGAATCAGGCTATGAAAAATCCGCAGGAACAGCAGACATTTGTGCTAAATATGCCTGCTCTGAACAGGGATGTTCACATGACGGGGGCTTTTATTTAGATGCTGATGCGCCTATTTTCACTTATAACTTTATGGTTAACTACATTCACTGGACTTCAATTTCATACACACCTCACTTTCTCGTTTGGAGACAGAGGAAAAGTCCTCTGCTTGTTTTAATACAGATGCTTGATCTGTGCCTGACAGTCATGTCACTTCTTGCTCCAGAAGCTGTAAATGTCTCTCCTAAACCGAGTCTTCATTCCAAAGAAATCTTGGATGTTCCCTGTGATGTATGTAAATACAAGGAGCTCAAAAATTTAGCAGGGTCAGGAGTTGGAGGCTGGTCCTCTGCAGAGAATTCAGTTACTTATGAAATAATGTCAATAATTTTTGAGACGACACTTTATTTCAAACTAGTAAGAAGCAAATGATCTGATAAGTTCTGGTGTGCCAGTGGAAATCTGAATAGTATTGTCTTTCAGGTTGGCATACAACTCAAAAATTAGGCTGTCTCATCCTCATTTGCCGAAGATTCCTTCTCTGAAAAAGAAGTGTTTAATCCAAAATGCACTTCAGTTTCTGCTTGGAAATATTTTAATTTCATTTTTCTTTCAGGCACAGTTACAAATTTCCATCTGTTTTTTTTCTGAAACTTTATGAAAATATCCAGCTGGACCAATGGATACCAAGTAGTATCTTCATACAGTGTATTTTTATTGGATGCATATCTAATGTTCTGGAGACATGAAAAAGAGTGGTAGTAAACTTTCTGTCCTTACTGAAATGACATAGCAGGACTTTAGGGCGCAAAAGCCTCATAGCTGGGGGAATTTGTCCATAATTTCCAAATATGCAATATTTTGCCTTGGGAAGAGTTACTGTGTGATGGTTTGCTAGAATCTTTTCCCATGTTATGTCTATTTGAGTGTAAATGTTTATATTGGTAATCTCGGAGTTTCTACAAAATTACAGTATTTGATGTGTTCACAGTCTGGTTCTGGGTGCTGATTGAAATTGTGTGTCTGCATTACCTAAAACAACAAAAAATAAAATAGAGCTCTGAGATAACTAGCTGTAAGCCATGGCAAACTAGTAAAAGCAATCATCACTGTTATATTCACATAGGTAAAAACTTCTTTACTTTGCGGGTGGCAGAGCACTGGCACAGGCTGCCCAGAGAGGCTGTGGAGTCTCCTTCTCTGGAGATATTCAAAACCCGCCTGGATGCGTCCTGTCCAACCTGCTGTAGGTGAATGTGCTTTGGCAGGGGGTTTGGACTAGGTGATCTCTGAAGGTCCCTTCCTACCCCTACCATTCTGTTATTCTGTGATATTGTAAACTACCCAGTACCCAAAACACACTTAGTACTGCTATATGGCAGTGATCAAGAACAACTATGAAATGTTCCTTAGTTTTTCTAAGTATTTCTGCAATATGCTATACACAGTCCCTGTGGACAAAAAACTTTGACAAAGGATGTTTAAAAAACAGACAAACAAACGAAAAACAGGCAAAAAATGTAATTTACTGATCAGGAACAATAGTCTGACAATAAAATTAGGGAAGACGGCCAGGTGGAGGGAGAACTTTACCACAGTGTTTTGAAGATGTGATTTCTTTACAGCGCCACCCTCATAAAGCCTCCAGATTTCTGTACCCAGTGGGGTTTCTCCTGTGAATTACCATATGAAGTTTCTTCTACCAACTACCTTCTTTGCCTAACCTTCTTCTGTGAGTTGGTAGAGATGGGATACTAAGCAAGGAGAAACCAAGTATGTTTTTGCTATGTATGTTTCTGTATTCCCTTCCTTCTGCAATGACTGTTAGAGGAACTGCTGCCTATAAATTTCATATTTTGCAATAGTGTTGATGTTGTAATTAAAAGATTATAAAGCCTTTGATGTAATTCCTCTCTGCCTCAGCTTTTGGAGTGATCATGAGGGTAAAACTGCTGCTTCCAACTTCCAGCTTTGCTATTGGCATCTTCTGACAGGGTTGTCCTGTGCATAATCTTGTCTGTCAAAGAGGAGTTAGAAGAGAGCTTAGACACTTATCTAGGTCAAGAAAATATTGAAGAAGCCTTTAACACTTTGCTTATAAGGCACTCAGTTATAGATGGAAGGAGGAAGTTGTACATAACGGGCCTTTCATAGAATCATACAATCATAGAATCGCCTAGGTTGGAAGGGACCTTTAAGACCATTAAACTAACACTACCAAAAACACCACGATACCATATGTAATTAACCTTTGGAACTTGACAAAACACTGCTTTAAATCTGAATTGTAGAATCATAGAATCGTAGAATCATAGAATCATTTTGGTTGGAAAAGATCTTTAAGACCATCAACCTAACAATAAGTCCACCACTAAACCACATCCCTAAGCACCACGTCTACCCATCTATTAAATACCTCCAGGGATGGCAATTCCACCACTTCCTTGGGCAGCCTGGTCCAATGTCTGATAACTCTCTCAGTGAAGAAATTTTCCCTAGGATCCATCCTAAAGCTCTCCTGGTGTAACTTGAGGCCATTTCCTCTTGTCCTATCACCTGTTACTTGGGAGACTGACTCCCACCTGGCTACAGCCTCCTTTCAGGGAGCTGTAGAGAGTGATAAGGTCTCCCCTCAGCCTCCTTTTCTCCAGGCTGAACAACCCCAGTTCCCTCAGCCGCTCCTCATAACACTTGTTCTCCAGACCCTTCACCAGCTTCGTTGCCCTTCTTTGGACATGCTCCAGCACCTCAATGTCTTTCTTGCAGTCAGGGGCCCAAAACTTTCCATTAGTTGTAAAGATGATCACTTCCCACACGAGGCCCCCATGACCACTTGGTTCCAAAACCAAATTCCTTCCATTACTTCATGATTAAATCCACTGAAGACCATGAAGGAGGACACTGCTCATAAGATTTCAAGACTTGGTCTGTGCTTACAGTGGCAGAATAACAGCTCTGGTCTCTGGGAAGAGCCAGCCATGAATGCAGTTAAGCTCTGCTTGAAAGAAGCATGGCCTCAGAAGCCCCATTTGAAAGGGGAAAGTTTCTCTGCTGCCCACGCCTCAGCAGGCGATTCTCTCCTGGGTGTAGAGCTGCTGGCAACACAGTTCTGTCTGATTTTGGCAAGAAGCATCTCCTGCTGCCATCTGCCTAGACCTTACAAACTGAGGGTTGTGCCTAAATAGTGGTCTCTAACTTCAGGGTACGGGTACCGTGCTTGCTTTAAACCAGCCCACATGAGCTCTGGTGCCAGTGTAAATTGTGGCAGTATTTAGTTCATTACAGGCTGCAAAACGACTGCAGAAAACAGCATTTTTCTGCTGATGCTGTTTTCTGCATCAGAAACGTGTAGTTTGTTGCTGGTTTGTGTATATCTGCAGCATGCCATGGGCATCGAGTCTACTCACACTTAATCAGGGCTAGGAAAGAAGAACTTCAAGAGACACAAAGGTGGAGTGGTAGGATGGTGGTGCCTCAGCATCTGCCTTTCAAGAAAGCTCTCTGTCTGTTGCCCAGGTTTGCTTGGCTGGAAGTATTCGGGCATGGGCAAAGACGATTTCAGGGAATTAAATAACCTTGAGTTGATATCCTTACCTTGTTAGCATATCTCCTTGCTCTCCAGGCACTGTTTACTTTGTACCTACTCAAGTAAGTGTGTTAATGACAACACCAAAGCCAACACTTAGATGCTTTGGAGAATCAATGATTCATGCCATGTGATGGGTTGCCAGTGCCCCCAGGTCTCCAAAGGGAAATCCAGCTCCCTGTCCAACTGAACCTCAAGAGCTCTCCATCCATCCTGCAAGCCCTCACTCATTTGGGAAGGGTCATTAGCTCCATGAGATGACAAAGCAGCACACTTGCAGCGTGACAGGCTTCCAGGCAAAGCTTGAGGGACAGATGAGCTGAGCCTAGAATATGGGCCAACGCCTACAGGAGAAATTACAGCCCTTCTATGAGGCAAACTTTGTAGCTGTCTTAAGCCATCCTTCCAGTGAAGTTAACCAAGATGCTGGCCTGCATTTGAGAATGAAATGCTTTTCCTGTCATCATTCCTGTACAGACTCTGCTAGCCTTGTTTTATTCAGCAGCTGTACCTCAGGCCCTGTTGTGTTGGCTCCACGTCTAGCAGTGGCTCACTTGGCCCTCTCTATTTTTGTCAACAAGCAATGCCATGACAAATAAGTCAACCTTTTCCTCTGTTTGTAAACCGCTTAATTTAGCTCTTGCTCTACAGCAAAACGTGGTGCAGTTATTTATATCAACATGGCCCTAAGCACTTAAAACAAGTCAACATTCTGATTATGGCTCTGCATATTTTATTGCCTATATTTAAATCATGCTGCTCTAAACCAGCACCTGTTCCTCCCTTACCGCATTCCAGTTAAATAGTTGCTGCCTGTCCAAAGAGCCATCATGATGGAAAATGGTCTACAGATTATTTACTTTCTAGTCAATGCGCCTCGGAATAAACATTTTTTTCAAAGTTTGTGTTCAATTTGTTAAATATTTTACAGCTGAGGATGGCTATAACTTTTTTTTTTGGGGGGGGGGGGGGAAGTAAAACGTCATGCTGTATTAATTTCTGTATTGCAAATATTCCTTCTTCCAGTAGTGCCAAGACTCTAGTTCTGCTGATGCTGCTCTGATGGTCTCTCTCTGTCAGGATCTCTCACCAACATCCTTATCTTCTCCCCACACTGTCCCAGCCTGGGAGTGGTTTTGGTGACAATAATCCAACCCACAACCACTCATCAGACTTTCAGTGCTCTGAGTTCTTGTCTTGCCCAGTGTGTGATAGTATGACTCTGCTTGCTGTGCTGTTCTCTTTTGCCCCAGCATCGCAAACACACAACAGCTCCTTACAAGCATCAGTAGCTCCACTAATTCCACATGAAACCTTAACACAGCTGCTGACAATGTTTACTTTGTTAGCAACTTCAGAGAATTTTATTACATAAAAAGGGCTGTGTTAAAAGCCTTTAACTTGTTCAAAACTTGGATCAAGCGATCAAGACATCAGAGAACGTGACTTGCTAAACACGCATGTATTTTCTTGAACCAGCAGAGTCCTCTCTTTTTTCCTTGGATCTCTTCTCTCCTTTATAACAGATCTTCTGAAACCTGAAAAAGGGAAGAAACTTCTAAAAAGTCCAGATTCATTCCCCAAACTTGTCTGTCCTGAGCACTGCAAGAGGCAGAAGCGGTTTTGTAGATCAGTACCTGATGTTCCCATGATGCATGTGCATTAAGCAACCAGAGAATGGAGACTCCACAGCCAACCTTTTATCTTTGGCATTTCCTACCTTCTGAGCACTGAAAACCTTTCAGTCCAGTGATACTTTGAATGTTGACTCCAGCTGGATGTCTACATCTGTATCATAAAAGGCAAAATGTTATGGAGAAAAAAGGCAAAATGTGGTATCATTAAGTTTTGAGGATTTGCTGTTTTTTTCCTTTAGCCTTTTTAAACATATGAGGCAATAAGATCTTTACAGACACACACATTCTGCCTCTCTCACCCTTTTCATGTGTGATTCTGCAGACACATTCGAAATCCTGTTTATATGTGCAATTTTGCAATGAATGACTTTCATCTAACTAGATGTGGCCTTGGCTCATATGGCTACACCCGAGCAAGTTACCTTCCGCTCCCTTGGTAGACAGCACAGAAGTAGGTGTCAATGGCCACATGGATTTTGTTTGGTGTATTTGCTAGATCTCTGTTGACTGTAGTGTGACTCTAAACACCTCAGACATACGAAGGCGTTTCTAGTTAGTGAGATGAATCTCATGGGCAAGTGCCTGTGATTAAATTTTTTCACAAACAAGCATAATCAGTGTGATGAATGTGAACTATGTACTTACTTAGAATGTCCTCAGAACATCTGAAGTCCGTAACTTATCCAAGTGAAACTCTGGCATGAATTTGATCAGGCAAAATGCAATATAAGCGTTTGAAATCTGACAAGGACAGCTGAGTTTACAGCAGGGTTAGACAGTGCCATGAAATTTTTCATGACCAGAAATGGAAATGCAGTCAGAACAGTGCCAAAAAACATATTATCCATTAGCCTTTCACTGTCTTAGCTGTCATTAGCTGCTAGTTCATTGGCTGTCACTAGTTAGTAGCATCATGGTGATGTTTAAGTCCCTTTGTTACGTGCGTAGATTCTTTGGTGATGTCTCTATTGACATGACAGTTTGTGCTCAAAAGCAGTTAATTCCTTTACCCACACATCAGGCAGCCACATGGCTCTTACAAGTGGATGCATCTCATCCATCTTCTTACATCTCTTTTCCAGCTCTACAACACCACATGCTGGAATCTTTCCAAGGAGGATCTCGATCAACTGACTGTCATGTCCAGATGTGGCCTATTCAGAAGACAGACAGAATTGACCTTTAGGTGTTGCTAAAGATTTGCATGAGGTCAAACATCCTGATATACTCCCAAGGATTTAGTATAGACCTATGTCCATGCAGTTTGGAGGTCAGTCATGTATGAACAAGAGCAGAACTTAACACACACACACACATATATATATATATATATAAAATCATAGAATCATAGAATGGTTTAGGTTGGAAAGGACCTTGAAGATCATTGAGTTCCAACCCCTCTGCCATAGTGGGGCTCTTTTATGAGTACAGGAAAATAATATATGGTCTGTACCCTAAAGAGCTCTAATTCCCTGTATGAAACCAAGAAAAAAGCCCAGACTGAGAAGAATATTGGGTTGAGGGGAGCACAGTCAAATGTGAGAAAGGTGGATAATTCTGTCTGAGTGTCCTAAATAGTCTTCAAATAACTTGCTGCTTTTTGATGCATTTTGTGTTTCTAAGACTGACAATTGGAATATCAGAAAAAAAAAGATTCTGGTGAACAATGGGAATAAGACAGAAAAACTGCTGAAGATTGAAGATGATGATGTTCTTAGGCATCTGGAGTTTTAGTTCTCAGTTGTACATAGAACTTCAAAACCTCTTTTTCTTTTGAAGGTCATAAAGAAGAAATACAAGTTGGGGAAGGAAGAGGTAGGGAAGCGGTGAAAATAAGAGGATTATGTAGCAGTGGGAAGCTAGTCTAGGTGAAAGTTTGTATTATCTCCTTTTTTCTTCTGTTTTTTTCTCCCTCCTCTTCTGTCTGAATTTTCCCTGCTGTTTCATTTTGTGCACAATACAACAGCAGGTTATTATTAACTGTTGTAAGCAGACAGTGATTTGTGCTGAACTGAACTCAGAACGGGTGTCCTGACAGGCACGTGCAAACAGAGGACAAATCGAGGTTGTTGTTCATTCTTTTTTTGAGTGATCTGACCTAAATTTGCACAGCTGTGTTCACATTTAATCCCGCCTAATAGCTCAAAGGCTTTATATCTCGTAAGAGCAGCCTACTGGCACCTGACATGTATTCTGGCCCTTGTTCAGTTCTGCCCTACAAATCCTCGGGCACAACCTGGTGTTTTTGGCTTTTTCCCTAGTAGATTTATTCCATCATCTAAACACCCTTGAAATGACCAGTCTATGAAGGGTATGATCTAGACCGTTGCTTTTCAGCCTTCTTGGATTTGGTGACCTGTGCAAATTCCCCAATATGGATTGGTCCCACAAACAGAATGTGAGAGGAATTGAAGTTGTTGACTTGTTTTCCTAAGTGACTTTCTTTGGATCCCTTAGGTACACTCTGTTTTCACCCATGACTACGTGGACCATATATTTGAAGCTATTGATCTACAGTGAAGGTTCTCAACTGTGAGGTGCAAGTGGTTTTACTCATAACACTAATTTTGTTGCTGGAGGTTGAATGGGTATCTACCCCTAGTGAACTAGGTGCCACTGGTATTCTGAAAATTCCAGCTTTGTTGGCAAAAGACAAAACACAGTGGAGTTTGTAAGTAAAAAAAAAAAAAAAAAAAAGCATAAAATAAACCAGATCCTTTCTTATTTGCTCCACTCTGAATACTCTTTGGGTTTTTGGGTTATGAGTAATTTTTTAAAGGATCATTTATTATTTTTCTTCTGTGTCTCTAACTCATAACATTTTGGTGGTAGCAATCAACGAACCTTGGGAAAAGTGATTAATGGTGTGGCACTCTTTATGAACATATGTCTAATGCATCTGACAAAATTGTGGATATTGATTTTCCTGAGAATATTAAACAGCAAACTTTTTTTTTTAATGTTGAAAGATGATTTTCAGGGCTTGCATCCAAACTGAGTTAGCTCTTTAGAGTATAAAAAAAATCAGTCTTTAACATTTTGAACTAGGCTAAATGCTTACACAGTGGAAAAAAAATGTTTAATAGATATGATTGAATAAGACTATGTGCCTTGCATTTTTTTACCTCTAACACAAGTCTGCAATTTTGCTTACATATTGAAGAAAAAATTCAAAGGATTACAACAGACTGGAAACCTAAAAACCTTAGCAAAATAGCTGCAAGGGATTATTGCTATCTTGTGCTGTGATACTATCTCATTCTGTAAACTACACGGGGTAATGCTAGGTGATTGTAAAGACTGGAGATCTTACAAAGTAATCCCTCATACTTCCATGACTAAACACAGAATTAGAAGGTTTCTCATGGCTAAGAATAACACGATTTCTGAAGAAGACTTAGAATCATAGAATCATAGATGGTTAGAGTTGGAAGGGACCTTAAAGGTTATGTTGTTCCACTCCCCCCCTGCCATGGGCAGGGACACCAGGACCAGGTTACTCAGAGCCTCATCCAACCTGGCCTTGAACACCTCCAGGGATGGGGCCTCCACAACTTCTCTGGGCAACCTGTTCCAGTGCTTTACCACCCTCAAAGTGAAAAACTTCTTCCTAATGTTTAATCTAAACCTGCCCTCTTCCACTTTAAAGCCATTCACCTTTGTCCTCTCACTACATGCTCTTGCAAAAAGTCCCTCCCCAGCTCTCCTGTAGGCCCCCTTTAGGTACTGGAAGGCCGCAATAAGATCTCCCCGGAGCCTTCTCTTCTCCAGGCTGAACAGCCCCAACTCTCTCAGCCTCTCCTCATAGGAGAGGTGCTGCAGCCCTCAGATCATCCTTGTGGCTCTCCTCTGGACACGCTCCAGCAGGTCCATGTCCTTCTTATGTTGGGGGCTCCAGAGCTGGATGCAGTACTCCAGGTGGGGTCTTACCAGAGTGGATTAGAAGGGCAGAATCACCTCCCTTGACCTGCTGGCCATGTTTCTTTTGATTCAGCCCAGTACGCGGTTGGCTTTCTGGGCTGCGAGTGCATACTGCTGGCTCTTGTTGAGCTTCTCATCAACCAACACCCCCAAGTCCTTCTCCTCAGTGCTGCTCTCAATCCATTCTCCGCCCAGCCTGTATTTGTACATGGGATTGCCCCGACCCAGGTGCAGGACCTTGCACTTGGCCCTGTTGAACTTCATGAGGTTGGCTTGGGCCCACCTCTCCAGCCTGTCCAGGTCCCTCTGGATGACATCCCTCCCCTCCAGCATGCCGACCACTCCACAGAGCTTGGTGTTGTCGGCAGACTTGCTGGGGATGCACTCCATCCCGCTGTCCATGTTGCCAACAAAGATGTTAAACAGCACCGGTCCCAGTACCAACTCCTGAGAAATGCTATACATCACTGGTCACCACTTAAGACTGAAGTCTTAAATGGTAATACATATTAAAACAAACTGAAGAATCACAAACAAGCAGTGACCCAAAAGTTGTGGAATTTGTAAGTGCATTTAGAAAAAAAACTAACAAGCCATCTGTTTGAGTTCTCAATTGTGTATGTGCATCATCTATTCAAATTTCATTGCATATATTCCTTGCTTTCATTTTCATTACATACTGTTGCGTGACGCCAGATATTGAGTGAGATGATATCTGTTTTCCACTGAAGTAGATATTTTGATTTATCAATCCATTGAAGTTCTTGTACTTGAATGTGAGAAACTGGATACCAGGCAGAGCTTTCTTGTTACTGTTAAAGCTGCGGCAAAAGGCAAGTCTTGAGGGATCACATACTTCATTGGCTTTCCATGACTCAGGATAAATGGCCTAAATGTTGACTGTGTTATAATAAGATGAAAGGTCTAATTCAACAAGTCAAAGGGACATAAACCCACGCTTGCATCACTTTGCGGAAGTGAAAACATAATCTTTGGTGGTTTCCCCAGGGTTGACGCGCATGTCTCAGAAAAAAAGGAAGGTTCTAGTAATTCAAGTAAAAAGTTTACATTTCAGTAATTATTTAGCCTCAGCAGTGCTGGGAAACAAACAAAACTGTTTTAGGAAAAGAAGAGGTATTCTGCATAAAATTCAATGCCACATCTACCCTAGAATAACGTAAAAATATACTCATGGGAGATCCAGGTTAACCAGGCCCTGTTATGTCAGCGATTTGTACTGAGAAAGGGTAACATGTAAAATATCGTAACTATTTATTTAATAGTTTTGCTTAACAAACCTTGTCATTTTTTTGTATCTTTGGTATTGTATTTAGATTGGCTATTTTTGAAAATGTAAAGCAGATATCTTGCTGTCACCCAAAATCTTAGAAGAGAATTACTGGCTTGATTTATTTTAACAAAATCAGATGTTAACTTTTGAAATCATTGGTTTGCTGAAGACCTCGCCTCTCCCATTTTACTGATGTGCTGGCAGAAAAAAATGACACATCCTGTAAACTGAAGAATGGTTAACGACAATGTTGTAGTGAAAGGACTTCCTGACATTTGTGACTGCTTTGACTCAAGCAATTAGTGTATGCTCAGAAAAGACTATTGAGGTGCAATCGCTGCCCTAAGAACTGGAATGCAGTTCAGCTGCATGAAGGTGAACATTAGAACAATTTAATTAATACAAAAAAAACAACAGAAAAAGAGTCAAGAGACTTGATCTAATGAATTTGCTGCTTCTCCTAATGCTTTAGTCTCAGAACATATTTATGTGTGTTTATAGTCCTCCGTTTACTTTGTTCCTTGTTTCCTTACTTGGAATTTTAAAGTAGGTGAAGGCATTTGGGGAGAGGATAATAAGGTTTTCTCACTGGGACTTTATTCTGCACACTTAACCAAGGAATTCTTAATAAATAAATAAATAAATGAATGAATAAAAAGGTGCAGCCAACAACAAACACCAGCTCACAATAAAATAAAAGATGCTTTAAAAGCATTAAGGACAGTGGTGCTATCCTGGAGATACTATGCGCTGTGTTTCCTGAGAGGCAGCTTTATTCTCCTAAATGAATGTTTCTATGTTTATGAGTCATTGCCCTTTATCACAGTGTGTTTTGTTCTTTTGTCCTTGGTGTTTGTTTCCTTTTTTTTTCTTTTACTTTTTTTTTTTTTCTTCTGGATTCTATGATGGAGATGGACGAGAATGGTGAAAGTACTAAATAAATGTCTGGTTTATTTTTCACTCAGATGTAGTTGCACAAATGCTAGAAAGTTCATGGACTGACAGAGTATGTAGTGTCCTGTCCTTATTTCCACCCTCCTCTGTCCCCATCTCACCTTCCTCTACTCCCTTTGGTTGGGTGGATGCTTGATTGCTATCTCAGCAGGGAATTGTCAGAGTCATTTTTAGCTTCAAGGTGTTTAACAGGTGTGTGTGTGTGGTATGTAACCAACTAATCACCTGCTGTCAGAGGGCTCGGTCAGTTGAGTGTGTCTCTAAAATGTCACTAACACAAATACTGTGAGTCAAAAAGATTGCAGAGAGCAATGGAGGATAAAGACGAATAAAGCTGTTGCAGTTTGGCCAGTATCATATGTTGAACAATCTCCAATCCAGAAGGTATCTCTACTGGCAACAATGGAGATGTGGGGAGAAAAATCAAGTCGTCTTTTAAAAATGCAAGTGAGACAGTCTTCAATCTTTAAAATTATATATATATTTTCACAGGGATTTATTTATATAAAGGATTTTGATTTTCAGTTAGTGTCTTCTTGCTACAAGTGAAATGCCAATCAAAATTGACTGCCTCTTGCTAGGACACCAACTCTAGTTGGAAGGACAAACTGTCAAAGTGGTCATCTGACTCGTAACCCTGGTGCATGTAGGACAGCACAGCCCAACCACTGACCATGGCAGCACTTTACGAAGCAATCCAGTGCTTTGGAGTGATGAGAATGATCACGGGGACTGCTTTTACAGAAGCATATGAGCAAAACACTTCCCATGTTGCTTTAGTAACTTCACATGGATATTTATTAGTGTTGTCTTCAGTTCTTTTCTGGAAAATGCAAAGAGTTTGACTTAAAAACAGGCATTTTAGAAAAAACAATGTACTAAAGCCTTCCCAAGAATCACCTCTATTTTTCTTTGAACTGCTTATTAGATAAATTGATGATACTTCAGTACTGGCAACATTCCTTATTGGCAACATTCCCTATTGTGTTTACAATGTTGATATAATGGCATCCTTCACTCCAGTATTATTTTTACCGGCTGCTCCTCTATTTATAAGCCAAGGTTGTTCCACATCGTGATCAGGGAGTAAGGGGCGATCCGAGGTCCTTCACAAACCCTGGATTTTGAAGGGCTATGATCAGGTTCCTTTAAGCAGGCACCCGGTACAGCAGTGAAAACTTGGTGCATCATTTTAAGCCCTTGTGTTTTCTTGATCCAGGGTGCCTGCAGCTTGTTTTGTCAAATTTCATAGCTTCTTTCATTGAAGCATGACGTCCATGTCTCTGAGCAGGTTTTTTTTTAACTTTGCTAAGTGCCATGATGATAAAGTGCACCTGAGGCCCCTGTTTGTACTTGTCGGGTGGTCCCTGAAGTACCAGGCACTGCTGCTGGGGCCTTAGTCCCTGTGCCATCTGACGTAGATGTATGTGCTCTGATCCTTCAGTGTGCTGGTGGGATGGATGGAAGCCCAACCTGGTGCAGTAGCTATTTACTCTTTCGTTCTGGTGATCAGTGAGGGAAATAAAGTTACAGAAACAGTTTTTTCTTCTGCAGGACAATTCTTCTATATTTGTTTTGAAAAGGTCTAAATCATGCAAAATAAAATGTAAATACAGTGAAGACCTGTGTGTGTATTTCCACGTGTTTAATTTTTCATTTACCCTAGATAGCCTTAGCCTCATGTCATTCTTTCTGTCTTTGACAATATTGGTGCTGGTCTGAACTGGTTGGCCATCCATTCATACCTTTCCTCTTTAAACTGGTGTCTTCAAAAGCATGGAGTTTCCTTTGATCCCGAGCTTTTGCTCTAGGGAAATATGCCTCAGCACAACACGCAGATTTATCCAGAGGCAATTCTTCCAATTAGCACCCTCCCCAAGGCTAAATACCTTGTCAGAGTATTGCGTTGTGGTATTGTGTGGTTTTCTTTTGGCTTCCCACTCACAGTCTGCTTTGCTTTGATACTGTACACCCAGACAAGGCTATCAGAGACATAACCAGGTGTCTATGTGATATACGTGGCTTATAAATGGTATACAACTCCTTTGTGCAGAAAGGCAAAACAAGAAAGGGTTAGTCTCATTCCTGTTCAAATGGAGGGGAAAAAAAAGAAAAAGAAAAAAAAAAGTATAGTACTTTGTCAAATGATCATGTTTGAGTTTACCTTCACCGCTCCTAAATCATGGCCTGACACAAGTTAATGCGGAGTTCCATACCTTGGAGGAATATCAGATGTGTAGCTTAGCAATTGTCCTTATTTTCTTTCTCAGTTATCAACATGTATTACGTGTATTGCATACATCTTATGTCCCGGTCTTGCCATTCCAGAGTCAACACCTGCAATGTTTGTTTTGTGAATGAAAAAATCAACAACCTTTTAACTTTGGAACGAGCTATTTTTGAAAAATAGCAGTGCTTGAGACGATAGCCAGAAAAAAAACCCATAGTTTAAAATAATGGGTGTAATAAGCCAGTCAGTTGGAAAATTACTAATCAAGACTTGAGCATTGAGACTTATCAGAAAACTACAGCCTAATGCTTATCTGAGGACTTCATGTATCAAACTCCTCTTCGTTCCTGCTGCACTGGAGAAAATGATCAAATCTTTGAGTGCTATGGAAATTACTGGTAATTTGGAGGAATTCTCCACTTTTCAGTCTGAGCTGGATGTCTCCTTAAAGCTCCATATGTCTCAGACAGGGAATTATTAATAACCCTGATGTGAGTCTTCCTCAGATATTTTACCTGACTGCTGTCAAACAGCTACCAAAATGATGCTTATCAACATGTTAATTAAACAAATCTGATCTCTATCTTCTCAATGATGCTATAGACAATTTCCAGACAGCTTGCAGATTGCCTGAAGTAGACTTGCAGGGAGAAAAGGACAAAAGGGTAAATAGAAAATTCAAAATATGTCCAAAAGCTGTAAAAGCTCTTGGCTTGCCTCTGCTGCTATTAGGGAAATGTTAAGGGTTTACACTGGTGTATTAAATAGTGCTGGTTTGGAAAGTTGCTTTTGCAAAGCTTCTGTGAGTAAGGTATGACCTCCTGAGATCCCTTCCAACCTGAATTATTCTATGATTGAATGAACATATGAGATACTAGATGTAAATGACTGCAATGCTTCAAAATCTTGATCTGACTGTTGTGGCTTATTAGGTGCTTTGATTGCCAGCATTTTCCTTAGAAGAATCTCTTCCATTCATTAGTCTTTAAATTATTCATATTCCCTCAGAATCTTCCCTTCCGGGACTTTAGTTAAGTCATAGGAGGGGTCAAAAGCAAGAGAATTCTGAATTCTGCTCTCATCCGTCTGGAGTTTTTGTCTTTTTGGCCTGTGCTTTTACAGAAATGAGCTGCGCTGACCCTGGATATCTGCCATTTGGTAAAATGGGAATAAAAAAATCAATTTCCCGTACAAGAGTAGCAAGAGAGTTAATTAAAATTTGCTTTGAGATTCTTGTACATAATATGTTATTTACTTTTTGCTTCTTATACTTTCCATAATGTTATCATTCTGTCCTCAGGCTTAATTAGACTTTTTGCCTCTCTTAATTACTGCTTTGATCTTGAAGATGGAGCCCAATGATGTTATCGGAAAGATTCCAGTTGATTTCAGTCAATTTCAAGCTTTGCATGAACCCCAAGATGCTGAATAAAATGTAGTAATCCATTCATGGATTTGTTAAGCAAAATACTTCAAATGTTTATAATGCCTGTATATATGTGTTGTTTAGGTGATGACCTGAAAAAATCATGTCTGAGGTCCAGGGAACGGTCGAGTTTTCTGTGGAGCTACACAAATTCCATAATGTGGACCTCTTCCAGAGAGGGTGAGTTGATGTTCCCATTAATTTGCAGCTGATTGCAGAGAAGTAGTTTACGGAAAAGAGTTAAACTACAAAACAGGTTCTTTTCTGCCAAATGCAGTTATATTTCATGCAATCTCTGGGGCAGGGAAGGATGTCATTGGGCTTTCATTGCTGTCAAGGAAGATCAATGTACATTACTTTCACAATGAAGTGAGACTGACTGACTTGTTTTTGTAATACAGTGTTATAATGATCCAAATTATTTTAAGCATCTGTTCAGATAGAAGCACGATAGCTGCTTTAAATGCTTCTGGACTGGTGTTGAGCCTCTGTGCTAAATGATAGCTGCATTGAGCCATAATGAAAACACGTTCATTTTAGGGTCATAAATCTAATGACTGTATTCTTTTAATGAAATTTAGCTGAATCCCACCATGTCAGAAGGGAACACGAATACTCGTGTTTACCTAAAGCTCTGGTTCTGGTGGCCACAATGTTTTTCTTTCACATCCGTGTAAGTTAGAAGAACATGTACAACTTCTGGTTTACCGAAACTTTTGCCCCGATTGTTTTGCACCTCTCTTCCCAATAGCTTTTATAACAACCCAGTGGCTGTGAATTGGAGGAGCCTAACCAAGCATGAGTTGTTACTCTGTTTGCATACTGGACCGCACAGGTGTTTTTCAGTGAGGAAAAGACAAGATCCTGAAACACTTTTTGGGGAGAACAGAAGACCCCGATGGGTCAAAAAAATGTACTTACTGGACAATAGTGGGTCTAGTGGAATGTTGTTTTCTTCCATCTATGAAGATCGATGTGTACAGCACAGTAGATACTCTTTTTCGAGCCTTAGCTTGGCACAGGTGTGGTTCACAGCTGATTTGTCCATCTCAAGGACCGTTTCAAGCAAGAAAACTATGGAATTGTTTCAGGTACTGGGATGGATTAAGTGGAGCTGTTTCCATCTGTATACAGGCATTTTGTCATTTGTTTTCTCTGGGATGAACTACGTGGAAAAGATGCTGTGAACTTGACTGAAAGACACATTTTGTTTTAACAGCTGACATCTGTCATTCTGTTCACATCTCCAAGCGAATATCCACCAACTTTATGTTAGAAGGCATTCTGACTATACCGAGTACTTGTATTAAATAAAAAAAATAAAAAAAAAAAAAAAAATCCTTTGTGCTTGAGGTGTGTGCTTTATCTAAGTTACAAAGGAAATCTCCTATGTATTCCGGTCCTTATGATCTTAGAAGACAGTCATAGCTATAGATTTTTTTCTTGGATTCTGATGATCAGTGTAATGTCTTTGATCTTCTTCACATTTGAAAATCCACACTCATCTGTGAGTTCAGTGAATTTTTTGGACTTAGACAGTAGGATGTTCAAAGGTTAGACAGGAGTCTTCCCACTTCTCACATTACTGTGTGACAAGCTGCCTGTTTTTTGTCATATTGGTCTGCTTTTGCATTCAATAATTTCTGTAAAATGCTTTCTTTGGCTTTGACAGTCAGATCGGATCTCTGGTGTCGGGCTAAACCTAGCACTAACACAGATAATATATTCCGCTGTCACACTAATGAGTTCCTAATTACCCTTGTGTTTTTCCCCACTGGTGCTACCTGGCTTTACTGATTAATATTCCAAACACATGGTACTGTAGGTTATACTGCATTAATTTGTTTACAGTAGTTTTTATTTCTATATAGCCTGCATAGTATTAAATTGGCTTTCCTTCCATAGTTTTAACTTTTGCATTTCGAATGAAATCCTTTATTGTGTCTCACATTTGCTGATCCTCTGGCTGGCTTCATCTACTCAGCAGCCCCGATCACTGTAGCAAGAAAGTGTGAAGAAAAGGACTAGATGAGCTTGCCAAATTTCATTTTAACTTGGGCACATTTTTTTATTTTTTTCCCCTATTGCCATTGTTGATATTCACTACAGACATCTGGGATACCCTGGATTGACATATGGTCTCCCCAGATGAGAGGGTGGTAGAAGTAATAATGATGGGAATTTTCTATTTAACTAGTGTTTTTCTTCTTTGAGTGCCTTGTAAATTGAGTCAATATCATTCTGTCCTGATGAAGACCAGAAAGGGGATTTATGAAAGGCTGTCCATCAGGATAACAGCAGAGCTGAAATGAATCTTATTTTCTGTGAGAACCTAACAAAAGCAAGAACAATGTATAGTATTAATAATTTACAGTGCTTACTTTCCTCTTAATACTTTGGTACAAAAAAAAAATTAAAAAACCATAATAAAAAACCTGATTATGTATGTCCACAAATCCATAGCAGTCCTGCTACTCTATGCCTAATTGACATAAGGTTGAAATTCCTTGGTTGGAGCTGTGTAACTGTGCAGAAAAAAAGGACAATGTTTTCCAAAACACTTAGTCTTGTTTAACTGTCCCTCTAAAGACAGTACCTTTAGGGACAGCATGGCAGGGCCAAGAGTGAGCCCTTTGGAGAAGAACACTCCATGCTAATAAAGGCATAAATAAATCAACAAGGTACAGCAAGAGAATCCTGGGAGAATCAGCCCTTCTGGAGCCATTAGGTGATGGTTAATAATCAAACTTGATTAAAGACATGATCTGCTGGCTGTAAGCCACGGAGTCAAAGTGCTTTAAAATGTTAGGCCTTCGGTAATGGTCCTGTTCTATTTCTGATTGCACTAGAAGGTATTTTGAATTCTGCATGCACACACAGCCAGTTGCCACCTCTCTTTCCCCAGGAGAAGTGGAAACTCCTTAATCTATCTGAATTACACCTTGTGATATTTGAATCATGTTTCTTAACCCGTGTGAATGGTTAATACCGAAAAGAGATTCCAATATAAAAGTAGTCAGTTTGGTTTTTTTAAAATATTTGTTACGGTTATACCTTTCTGGCATATATAACAGGAACAGTCATCAGTAAATTATGTGTTGCAGGTAGTTTACTTTGGTCAGCTAGTGTTAAATTTATCCTCTTTTGAAGCACAAACATAACAGTGTCAGTATTTATAGACATCAAACGGTAGATGCCGTAGGTGCTACTATAGGGGAAGAAAGAACCTTTTATTTGGTCAAACCAAACGATTGGCAATGCTTTTTGATGCCAGAGTTCTAAAGGTTGCCTAATAGGTAATGCAATTGCTGGAAGAGAAAAAAAAATTTAAGTTTTCCATCCTTAATTCTCTCCATCATGTGCTGCTTAATAACTGGTGACAGATATTTTCTCTAGTGAAATTAGCTAACCGATTCTGATTTTCCTTAATAGAGTAGGAAATAAAATTATCCCTGACTGCCAGAGATCAATTAATTGATTTGTCTGGTTCTGTCAGAAGCAATCCTTCTGCACCTTCTTTTCTTAAAGTTTTTAAAAATCTATTTGACAGAGAAAAAAACCAAGCCCACCACTACTCCTTTCAGAGGGTAAGTAACTTTTGGAATCTGCGAGGGAATAGAGGGCACAAAGAAGGTGAAATAGTGACTTAATGATGCTGGGATTCTGGCAATGATGTATTATAAAACAAGGATCAAGGTAAGTCATTAGTTACCAGTCACAGGACTGAATAAACTGTTTATCAGTCTTTTCACTCCTCAAACTCCAGGCTGCAATTTTTAAGTGTCTAACACTTCCACTGGTGGTTTATGTGTGTAAGGGGTAGTGGTGATTAAAAACGAGTGAAAAAATGAAATCCAGCTTCTTCTAAAATGAATATAACATTGCCCTGGGGAAAAGATCAGTGGTCTCAGAGTTTCCAAAACCCTACAAGTATCAGACCAAGTATCAGTAGCATTCAGAGCTGTTGAAAATATGATATTCTGCCTAAACAGACAAAGCCTTTATGTGGCAAAACATCCCTGTTGCCTACCAGATGGACAACAGTGTTTCAGTCTATTTAGTCATGAAATCATCCTCTTCAGGGACAAAATGCAGCAGCTCTCTTCCTCAGCAAAGGGTTTTCGGCAATCAACCAATGCCTTTCTTGTCAGGATGGATACCTGGAAAAAACACATGGTATTCAGAGGTTCAGACCTTATTTCCTGGAGTCTCTGAGGTACAGTGTCAGGATATGCAAAAAAATAATCACTTGAAAGTCTAGGACAGAGGCAAATCTTGTTACTTTGTTCATAACAATATGTGTTTCTTCAAACTTCTCACCTGTAATGAAATACAAATCGCTTCTGGACTGTAAATCTATGTCATTTTGAAAATACTTACCTAGTTCATTTATGATGCATGTATTCTCTTTAATATAAATGAAGTAAAAAAAGAAAAAGAAAAAGAGGTCTAACAGGCATGCTGAAGTGATGCATTTCTGGAATGATGAGTGCTGTCCCTTGCAACAGATGTATTGACAGAACTGACTTTTTTTCTTGGCATGAAGACATATTATTTCTGTGACTCTTAACAGACCTTTACTTTAAGGCAGCATCAAATACCTTCCAAAAAACGAAAAAAAGCTCAGGAGTAAGAAGGAAATGAAGGTCTGACACTGGTCATGCGGTGATAGTTGAGAACCTGCTGCAACAAACCGGCAGGATTGAAACTAGTGTAGCACAAACCTGTACTCATGAAAGCAGCTGAGGTGCTGGTGTTCAGTAAGTTAAACATCAATGTCCCAAAGGGCGGCAAATGTCCAAATTCAGGAGAATCATGTATGATGAGTTATTTTCATGACATTTGGTGAAGACAAATCTCTCATTTGATTAGTTAGTGTAGCCGTCTTTAACTTCAGGCACCCTGTGTCTACTGAAGAGAGGGGGATCTCCAGTGCCAGTGGTAGGGGGGAACGACTGAAACTAAATAGAGCGAAGCCAAAGATATGAGACTGTTCTGCAGGTGAAGAGCAGCATCACAATGAATCCTGTTGACTGAGGATCAAAATAGTCAGTGGAAAGTAGGATACTCTTGTATCTGGAAATTATCTTCCTCCTTTAGATAAGCTATACTCTGACTTATCTTACCCTAAATACATTAGGTAACTGTTCTGTGTCACTTATTTTCTCACAGAGAACTGAGCTAAAGGCTAACTTATCTAGCAGGTTGGCTAACCAAGGTAATATCATGGAATTAGTACAATCTGGATTCAGAAATAAGAGGCCTTGACAGATAGATCTCAGAACCCTGAGATAATGTTCCATATGCTAGATGTGGCAGAGAACCTTCGTCTGTCCTCTCTGAAATGCAGCCAGCGTACAGTGACGAAAATTGTGTCTTGCCTGCTGGAGCTTCTTCTTCCGTGACCTACTGTGGTCAGTTCCCTTTGTGTCTTTTCTGCCATTTTAATGTAATAATTGCTGACTGTACAATTAACCAGATGATGTAAAATCAAGCGACAACATTATGCAGAGAATAAGCATATCCATGTGTTGCGTGTAAATGTGTCACACTACAATGGTTGAGTGAGTAGCAGGGAAAAAGAAGAGGTGAACCTAAGCAAAACACAAGTTAGCAGTTAGATGACAGCTTCTTGTAGACTATGGCTCACTATCCTTTGATGAAAGAGATATAAATATATACTCATAACTCACCTGTCTGGCCCACAGCTTGGGACTGTTCCTAGACTGCTTGCTGATAATAACCGTAACAGGTATGACTGACATTCCTGCTATCTCTGTTTGCATAGGTGGTAGATACCCTCTTGCTCTGATGTCCTAATGCGTCTGTCTGACCTGCAGAAATGTCATCGTGGGGGAAACACTACAAAACACTGCACGTTATCTCCCGAGTCCCGCAGGTTACTCTGAGCATGTTGGACACCAGATCATATAGGAAGCTGATATACAAGGCAGAGGATAACTTACTTTCTGTTTTCAGAGTGGTTTGCAGCCTGTGACCAGAATCTAGACAAAGGGTCTTAAGCTCAGGATTAAACATGGTGATCAGCAATTTTCTTTTTTTTTTTTTTTTCTTTTTTTTTTTCCTTTTTTTTTCTTTTTTTTTTTTTAGCAGATTAGAACTTTGTGTCAGAAATGGAAAATGCACCTGCATGAAGGGTCATCCCTTCTCTGGGACCTGACTGGAGCAGTGCAGTGAACTCCTATGGGACAGGGGATCATCTCCAAGGGTCAGGCATCTTAGAATTGATCTAGCATTTCTGACAAGAGCATACAATAGTGTTTGTGAGTGCAAAGAGTATTAGAGTTAAAATAGAAAACACCCTACTGCTCAAGTTTCTACCCAAGGGGAAAGAATAAAAGGAAATTTATATGACAGATGTTGGTCTTTGTGGAAACACTACTCAGGTATCAGTGTTGAGTATCATAAGAATCTCATACTGGATGGGATAAAAAAAAAAAAAGAAAAAGCTTGTCAGCTGGTGTGTTTACGCACATGTTTGTAACTAAAGAAAGCTATAACATTTAGCTTTAATTAAAGCTAAATTAATTAATTTTTAACATTAAAGCTGAATAAAGTAATACAAACCTCTACATCTCAGAAAACACAAGGGTTTCACTGTTCTTCCAGCCTCGGTTTTCAAGAATGCTAAGCAGTCAGCAAATCAATTAAAACCATGTGGCATTTTATGTTAATCACGCCTCCTTCAAAACCACTGACATCAATGAGAGTCTCCATTGGCTTGTTGGATTGTGTCTTCTCTGATTTAGAGGCTGGCAAGCAGTGCATCTCTCTAACTCATGCCTCCAAAGAGGCATCTTTGTGATACCTGATATCAAGCAAGGACATTTCTAGTAAAATTTCTGTGCCAGAGTTTGTAGCCGAGCCTTTGGCAATGTCTAGGCTTTCGATGCAGGTCCCACTCCTTTTTTTTTTTAAAGCCATGTTTCCTGGAGTCAGGCAATTAGACAAGAAGCTATTGCAGTATTTAAAATTAGCCTTTTAATGCTCATGGTTTCTGTGAAACCTGTGGAAGGTTGTATCCCAAAGCTTCAAAAATTTTAAAATATTAACTCCGGGTTCCGTTCACTAGTTAAACAATCCCTTGTTGGTAATCACTGCTGGTAAAGTGGAAAGGAAGTGTGTTCCTTGCAGTTCTTTCTTTTCTAAAAAGAAAAAAAAGAGAAAAAAAAGAATAAAAGAAGAAAACCCCAAACATGGCTAACTTGTACTTGATTGACCAAAAAATAAACCTTTGTCCCTTAACATCTGGACACTATCTCTTCTAAGGAAAGCAAATATCACCCTAATCCAAGTGACATTTACATTGCTGCTTTGATGACTTTCTGAGTGAATTATGCCAGAAAGCAGCTTCAATTTCACCTAAGATGATTTACATTTATACACAGCCACACTTCCAATGTTGACTGCAGTTCCTAATTCATAGAGTTACAGATGGACCCGTGTCTACCGCTGGGAATCTCTCAGCTGTGTGTGTGTGTGTGCACGTGCGCGTACGTGTGTGTGTGTGTGTAGGAGAAGGGAGTCTAAGCCCTCAGGCATGTGAAAAGATATATGTGTATGTACTGCAACATTTTATTAGTCAAGAACAAATGAAGTGACATATTTTTAAAGCACTGAACTTAACTAGAACAAGCCAGAAACATGACACCAACATAGGCTGTGTCGGTGCAATTATTCTAAACAAGAGTGGGTGCCAGAAATTACTGAATGAGCAGCTCTGGTAATAAAATAACTATGAGATCCTTCAAAATAACACTGTGTTCCTTGTGTGCAATTTCTAGGGAATGGGAAGTTGTTCTCCAAGTTTTCATGTGAGGGTGATTGTGGTGCTTTGCAGCTCTTTTGGCACTTTTCCTCTTTAAAGCACTTTGCAAACAGCAACTAATTGAGTCAGATGAAGTTATCTGTGTTCAGAATGTGTTATCACGTTGTTACACACTGTGCATATCCCTAGATGAAGCATGGCATAATCACCAGCAGCAAATCTTGTCTTTAAATATAGGACAAGCTGTTGAGAGAACAGCTAGACCTGGTCCCTTCCTACAGTTCCTTGTTGCAAGATTTGAAAAAAAAGAAAAAATAATAATCCCATGAGGATAATCAAGCTCTGAAATTTGCTGCTCAGAGAGCCTGGGGTATCTCCATCCTTGGAAATTTTCAAGACCTGGCTGGACATTGCCCTGAGCGATTTGGTCCAAATTCAACAATTGGTCCTGCTTTGAGCAGGAATTGGGCTGGAGACCATGCAAGTTCCCCTCCAGCCTGAATGATTCCCTGACTCCAGGGTAAGTGTGACCATAGCCTTCCTCGGCCTTGAAACAACCCTGTGCAGCTTTCTTCTGCATGGCTCAGTTTCAGCCCGTGCAGTAGGCACTGTGTTTTAGTGATTTATCATCAGCACTATGGTCTCCAGTAATTTGTCTAGCCATTTAGCTTACAGCACAAAATAGGTTTATTTGATTAACATTAAAAAGTGATTTTAGCTGAGAAATGTAGTTTACAAATAAAATTAAGTTCTGCTTCTCATCTATATGCAATGGTTCACATCTTAAGTCTTGATGTTATTCTGTCCAGTTCCTCAACAAATGTGTCATATCCTGAAGGAACCCAATTTTTAATGCTACACTTAATGCCACCTGATTCTAAGAATTTATGGGGTTTGCGTCATCAATTGTCCATGATATCATTAAGGACAAATACTCAGAGGGTGAAATAGTTAGACCTGAGTGCCTCAATGAACATCACAGCTGTCTCCAGAAGACCCATAAATGAAAAGCAACCACTTATTGTATAAAGTCTATTGATTCAAGTAGAAATTTATCTCAAAGACATGGTTTTAGCCCATTAAATGAAAACCTTTGCTTTGCTCAAGTTAAAACTTAATTAACTTTCTTAAGGGTGATCAAAGCCACTCTGTGATACTCCAGAGGATAATGCATTAAATTTAAGATCTCTGCTTGCAGAAATATTTTTATTTTATGAATTGGATTCATAAAAATGCGCAAAGCACACCAAGAGCTTTGAAGGAAATCTTACGATGGTCAATTTTTAATGTTATAGATGATAGAATGAACCGTCTTCCAGCGTAATGACTGATAAGCATTAAAAGCTGGCTAAATCCCAAAAGTTTCATTTTAGTTTCTTCTTCTCTTTTTAACTATATTTTTACCCAAGATTTTAATGTAAGATCACACCTTGCATTTCATTTCCCAACAGAGTGGATCCCATCTGTTTGCATGACATTCCTCTTGGCTAGCACTGTCTGTATGATATATTTAATATTTGCCTTCCGGGAGCAAGTAGAATGCCCTCTGTGTCTGTATCCTTACCTCTCGACTTCTGAATTTTCCTGGTGTGTACAAAGCTTTCCATCTGGGTAGCCAGAGTATCTATACCAAACTGTGCTCTGCATAAGTATCACCACCTTTTATCTTTGAATCAGAAATCACTTTACAACCTTTACGTATCCTTCAAAATGTCTTTCTTAAGTCCTAGCTGTTTATATTCTACAGAGACGAAAGAGCTGAGACAACTGTAAGAAGACCAGGATCAGACAGAAAGCTAGGAAGTGAATGTACTGATTCACTAGATTACACTTAAACATATTTTCCCTGACATCTATGACTAATTAGAGGCAAATTTTCTGAATGTTGTACAATGTGTACTTTAAAATAATTTGTTTTAATAGCTAGTGTTTTAATTCTAGTGTTCAGGACCAAGAAAAATCAACTGCAAACCCATGTGTGAAAGGTGACTGAAGTAAAGTGAGCACACTCTTTCTTGACATATGACTCAACCAGGTCTTGTTGTGCTACATGGGCACCAAATGGGAGCAGAACAAGCGGTGAATGTGGCCCATATGGGTTGGGAAGTGATAAAACGACATTTGGAGTACTCATAAGCTCTCAAATTAATATAACATTTCTGGGCTCTCCAACATGTGTTTGTTTTAAATAACCATGTTGTCCAGATATTGCACATATAAGACCGTCTGATATTGCACGTGCCTGGTTTCAACTCTTTATTAATGACTGCTGGGAAGTGTACATGAAAAATTTCACATTGCCATGCAAACTCAGGTTGAAGAAAAAAAACACACCAGTAATTTCCTTAACTGTTATGTCCCTAACTTAGTGCCCCATGCCCATCATTTCCAGAGAGGAAGCACTGCCTAGTGGCTAGGAGATGTGGTTCAGCTCTATTTCCCCGCCCTGTGAAGGGAAATTTATTTCCCTTCCTTTTCAAGAAATCCTTGCTTGGCAATACTGTCCACACACTTCTGCACAGTTTTGTAAGGTGCATTTCAGTGTAACTGTTCCAAGCCCAAATGATCTATGACTATTATTATTTGTTGGACTGAGTAATGAGTTTGGGAATTTTCTTGAGGTGGGCTTGAACAGGCTTTTAGCCCATCGGCTATTATCTACAAACTTGGGAGTAGTAATAATATCTCAGAAGATTGTACTTAACAGGGTACAACCACAAATGATCAGATTCTGTGATAGTAGAAAACATCATTGCGGATGGGAAAATTTTTTTCCAGAGTGTCTCTGACTTTTATTTTGCAGATATTTTTGTATTCAGCTTAAAACATCCCAAAGTCTAATTTTCAGAATGGAAAATTGTACACAATCTCCAGACTAGATCCTTTTAACATGGCTTATGTTGGGAACTCAAAATCATTACTCTTTTTTGACACTTCATCCTTCAGAGTTGCCTTGAGATAATAACTGTTTGTGTAACGGGATATTTTAATTCTACGGATGCAATCAAACTATATGGTGTGTATGCTGCAGACAAGGTGCACTTGAGATGCAATGGAAAAAACAATTGGCCTTTGTCCTTGCATTAATGGAGTTCAGTATATGGTCTGTCTGGATGGGAAGATCTTTTTAGGACTTTAATTACTTAATGCGCTTGCTGCAGCATAAGTACATTAACAAATGCAGATCAACTTCTCCCATCAATCCACGTCCACGTCGTTCCTTTGGAACATTCATTCATTTGTGGGGATAACATCTGCCAAGAAAAGGTATTACAAATAAAATGCAGCTGAAAAATGAACTGTCCTTTACTAATCTCTTGTTCCCATTTGGCTATGCATGAGAAATCTTTATAATGATGTCCTGCAACAAATGAGAAGTCAGTTTATAATGTGACTGTTTCGAGCGATGTCTGCTGAGGAAGCCGTGGACTTTTAATTTATTTTGTGATTTTTTTGCTGACCAGTCTAATGTATTCTCTTTGGTTTAGGTATGGGCAGGACTCACACAGCCTCCGCACGAAGTAAACTTTGTGAAGCAGTGGAGGGAAATAAATCGATGTAATAGACCTACTAGAGCTTAAGGAAGGTGACTGGCTGTGAAGATTCTCACATAAGAGCAGCCCCGTCTTGTTCAACCTCTGGAACTGGGGTTGTTCAGCCTGGAGAAGAGGAGGCTGAGGGGAGACCTTATCACTCTCTACAACGACCTGAAGGGAAATTGTAGCCAGGTGGGGGTCGGTCTCTTCTCCCAAGTAACAAGTGACGACAAGAGGAAATGGCCTCACATGGCACCAGAGGAAGTTTAGTTTGGATATTAGGAAAAGTTTCTTCACTGAAAGGGTTATCAAACAGTGGAACAGGCTGCCCAGGGAAGTGGTTGAGTCACCATCCCTGGAAGTATTTAAAAGACTTGTAGACATAATGATTAGGGAGATGGTTTAGTAGTGGAGTTGGCAGTGCTAGGTTTATGGTTGGACTCAATGATCTTAAAAGTCTTTTCCAACCTTAATGATTCTGTGATTCTAATATATTCTAATATAACATAAAGAAAGAAGGCTAAATCCCTTAATAGAAAGCATACTGGACTCAAGCTCTTACTTTTGGCAATGGGCAGAATACTTAAGCATTCAGATTTTAGTAAACGGATAGTATCATTTAAGTCAGTAAGTCAAGTTACCAGTTAGAGATGAATGCACATATTTAGGTCTTGCCCTGACTATGTTAAGATAAAGAAAATACACCAGTGCTCCCCTACCTTAGGAAGTTAATGAAAGGCTAAATACATTGGCAGTTTTTAGAGAATGAAACGGTAGGAAATATTTCAGAGAATAAAGTGGATAGAAGGCCTGTAAACACTGGAACCAGACTTCTTATCTAACCTGAGCTTCTGACAATTTTTGTCCCATTCCTTAAAGCTATCATACCCAGTTCTAAACAGGGGTGCTCTGAAAGTCCCTAGTCTCTGATATATGTTTCAGCTCAAAATGGAATTAAAATTGCATTACAAGTAACAACAAGCAACCAGATTTCCCATTAGTTTGTGATTTTGTGTTTGCCAAAGGATATTGATATATATGATTTTCTAGCAGATCTCACCAACAATATTCTGCCTTCTGATAATAAGAAAAACTCTTTCATTGATGTGGCAGCGCTCTGGATCCAATTTTTTGCTTTAAGAATATTTTTCCAATTAGAAAAAAAGCTATTGGAAAAAGTTGAATGTTGGTGCTGTTTTCTTTCACTTGGCCTGTCTGTGACGATGTGGCATCCCAGTAAGCTGGAAAACAATCAAGAGTACCAGTAGTCCGTGATGCAAAATATATTGTATGCTATTTCAGATAATATGCAAATGATGCAAGTTTCTGGAAGTCACTGCTCCATGGTTTAACTGAATTCCCATAGCAGTGCCGTCTCTTTTAACTTAACTCCCATGACTTTTCACAAATTTTATAGTCAGTAAGATCAGTTGCCTTGTGAGACTGATTTGAACAATATCCTGTCTCTTTTGCCTGTAGAAACACTTGAATTCTCATCTTAAAGTTGTATTGTACTATTCTTGTAACTAGCATTTGAGCTTTGTTTCTGAAAAATCAGACTGGAATGTTTTTCACCCCCGCTGTGCTCTGTGATACAGTGTCTCCCTGCAAGCACCCCTTGAGACAGTGACAAATTTTACTGTGTTACATGTCCTAACTGATGAAAATGGCGCCTATCTAAACCAATATCAGTCTATTTGTTGAGTCTGTGAGATCTCTCTAGGGGTCTAACATTCATGCTTTTTGGACATCTGTCTTTGTTCTCTGTATTTCACAAAAGAATATTGTGTTTCAGTGTGAATATAGTTTCCTCTTACAAGGTTTGTTGTCTGCAGCCCTATATGGATCATCATATCAAAATTTTTATGTCCTACATGCGAACTCTGCTCTCCTGTGTTAACATTGCCACCATTTTTCACAAACTCTGAGAGAAATTCTGTTACTCAAACTTTTGGAGCACCTAGATTACTTTCACAGCCTTTCAGCTGACGGCTGAAGTTTTACCTTTCTATTGTATCTTCTTGCCAGTAGGCAGTCATTAAAATTTACCCCTGTTCTCAGGTCCTAATGCTTCCCTCTTTGAAAGCAAAGCGGTGTTATTCTTGACCTGTTGCACTGCTTCTCAGCTCTGCAGAACTTAATTGATGGTCAAGCCTATTTGCTACCTTCAGATAGACCTGTGCTTTTTAGATGGTCCAATCCAAAGACTAGCCCTGTGTCAGATGGCATCCTATATTTTACAAGATTCTCTGCTAACTGAATTCACAAGGTACAAAATACACTCAATTCAGGCACTTAGAATCGTGGCAAAGATTAAAAATAGTAGGAAAACAGTTAAAGGAAGCCAGTGAGGCTTTAATGCTCTAAGGTAGATGGTCAATTTAGTTGGTTGGAGAGAGGAAGAATAAACAGATTATGATTACTTCATCAAAGACTATCCATACTCTTGTGATGGTCTTGATGTGAAGAGAATATTCTTAAGATTAGGCTGTTGCCAGAATTATTATCTAGATGAAATTAACATTTATTCCACTATAATGAAACACCAAGTTTACAGGTCGAGGCACCACCTGAGATTCTTTTTAGAACTGCCTGTGGTAGAAGGTTGAGGAGTCCTGGCTCACTTTGGAGGATCTCATATGTTTGCTAAAAGTATTCATGTATCTGTCATCAATATCTTAAATGCTGGCATGAAGATCCACATTCACAGAGAGGCTTGAATCTGGTGGTGTTTCATGTTATCAGACCAAATGTTTAGGTGCTTTGCTTTCCAGCAATTTGCAAGTCCAGTTTATCTGATACACAGTGAATGGATGGAACAAGTTAGGTGAGTCATTGTATTCTGAAGTAGGATAAAGGGTTAGAGAAATAAGAATGTGTAGCTAGCTCCATCACAGTCAATTCACTTATGTCAGTGGAGTCCTCAGTTTTATTCTTGCTTCTGCTAATGCCTATTATACAATGCTGATTTGAGATCCAATTGATATTTTTATTCGATGAAAGCAGGAACAGCCTCAGCAGGAATGAAAACAATACCATATGGATAAGCACAGAAAAGACAAAAGATGCAGATGATCTCAGACATAGGAGGGAAGTGGACCTCGCTATGGTTTTACTTAGGTTACAGAAAAACTGCAGAAAAGTGCAGCAGCACTCTCTCCTCTGAAAGGAGTCTGCACAGACCTTGACTGAGCAGGTGTGATACTGGACTTCAGCAAAGTGTTCAGTACTATTTCACACAGCCTCCGCCTAGACAAACTGGCAAGATACAGACTGGATGGGTGGTCTGCGAGATGGGTAGGAAATTGCCTAACAGGCCACGCTCAGAGTGTGGTGATCAATGGTTTTTACTCAGGCTGGCAGCCTGTCACAAGTGGGGTCCCCCGGGGATTTGCACTGTTGAACATCTCCATAAACGGCCTGGATGATGGGATTGACAGTACCCTCACCAAGTTTGCTAACGACACCAAGCTGGGTGGTGAGGTGGACACATCAGAAGGGAGAGCTATCTTACAGAGAGACCTGGACAGGCAGGAATAGTGGGCAACCAACACCTGTATGAAGTTTAACAAAGACAAGTGTGAAGTCCTGCATCTGGGATTACCTAAGCAAAGAGTACAGTCTAGGACCTGTGTGGGTGGGGAGCAGCCTTGCTGAATGGGACCTGGTGGTCCTGGTGGAAACCAGCTAAACATGAGTCAGCAGTATGCCGCTGCAGCAAAAAAAAGGCAAATTGGATCTTGGGCTGCATCCAACGGAACACTACTAGCAGAGACATAGATGTGATCATCCCACTCTACTCAGCACTTGTCAGGCCACACCTGAAATGCTGTGTCCAGTTCTGGTCCCCACAATTCAAGAAAGACATGGACAGACTGGAGACGGTCCAAAGGAGGGCCATGAAAGTG
Source organism: Pluvialis apricaria (assembly GCA_017639485.1). Classification (NCBI taxonomy): domain Eukaryota; kingdom Metazoa; phylum Chordata; class Aves; order Charadriiformes; family Charadriidae; genus Pluvialis; species Pluvialis apricaria. Next base: position 164,388,469 of record CM030008.1, on the reverse strand, counting down.
ATCAAAGCAGGACTGGAGAATCTGACCTCTGAGGAACGACTGAAGGAGTTAGGTCTTTTCTCTCTGGAGAAAAGCAGCCTTGGGGGGAAAGTCATCACAGTATTCCAGTACTTAAAAGGCAGCTACAGAGAGGACAGAGGCTCTCTCTTCACCAGGAGCCACATGGAGAAAACAAAGGGCAGTGGGTAAAATTTACACCAGAAGAGGTTTCACCCCTGTATAAGAAAGAAAGTTTTTACAATGAGAACAATCATTCACTGGAACAACCTCCACAGAGATATAGTAGAGTCTCCATTGCTGGAGGTTTTCAAGACGTGATTGGACAGGCTGCTAGATGATTTCACCTAAGCTCCCTTTCCTGTGAAAGGCTGAACTGGATGATCTTTTGAGGTCCTTTCCATCCCAGGCTATTCTACGATTCTACGACTCTATGAGGAGTATTTGATTCGTGGATCCTGATGGAAGATAAGTGTGAGTTTCACTTCTAGCTGTTTTGGAAATAAGTCCTCCTCATACCAAGAGCAGATTTGCAACTAACTTGGAGACTTTACTAGTGTAAGGCTAAGCAGCCACAAACTCTTGGCATTTCCAGGATTTTGTGTCAGCTCAGGTGGGCATATCATTTGTGTCTACTGCTGTGTTGTTCAGTACTGCTCTGGTTCTATTTTGTCTTCTGGGAAAAATTTCTCCTGGGAGAAAATTTCTGAAACACAAGTTTTTGTGAATTCTTACATGATTAATATTAATATTTATACTATTAGGTCAAAGATGAGGCCAGAGCTTTAGCAGAGGGGACAGATTCATGACGCAGTTGGGAATGAAAACTTTTTCACCTCTCTGTGCATATTGTCTGTAAAGGAGAGAGGACTCATTGACAGAAACATCATGAAGAGAGGTTGTGATGCAGTTGTTAGTGCTGAATCCATTCTGCAGAAAATGGGTTTTCCATCTCTAGAGCTTTCAGACTTCTGCCAGGACAGAGCGTACTTTCAAAAGGGAGTATTCATCCTTCTTAGAATATGGGGAAATATCCCTTCAGTGCTGCCAACAGTTCAGTGAGAAAAATAGGTAAATTTGGGTAAGATCCCACTTTTGGCAATTAGTTTTATTTGTGTGGAGTGAGTGGGTGGAAATAGAGATGACCCATTTCCTGAGAAATAGGAAAGAAAGTCTGCTTCAGAAAGTAAAAATGAGGAAAATAAGGAGAAAGGGAGGAGGTGGAGGATGATTTCCTTGGGGTGCACTGATTTGGTCATCCCCAGTCCTGGTGTGGAAGAAATGCACCTTTGTCTGAAAGTCTGCAGTCTCTTCATCTACTCATTCAAACAGTCAGTTTCTTGATTTATCTGATGAAACAGTGTTTGTGAGACAAGGAAAGCTGAGAGTTGCTGCTATCCAGTGTACAGGTTCCCGTGCCCAGGTGTTGGTAGCATGGGGGCTGTGGGGCGGCCTCTGCGCGGAGGGTGCGGGGCTGCCCCGTGCCGGACACAGCCGGTCCCAGCCGGTCCCAGCCGGCTCCAACGGCCCCACCGCAGGGCACAGCTGAGCCCCTCAGCCAAGCTGGGGGCGCCGGGGGGAACAGAGGTTTGCGGCAGGGCCGAAGGCGGCCCAGGCAGAGGAGGAGGCAGCCCAGGAGGGAGCAGCAGCAGAGGCAGCCCCAGGGCGCAGGAGGAGGAGGGCAGGAGGTGCTGCAGGCCCGGAGCAGGGATCCCCTGCAGCCCTGCAGAGACCCCGCTGGAGCAGAGACCCAGCCCGCAGCCCGGGGAGGGCCCCAGGCCGCAGCGGGGGGATATTTCCTGCAGGAGCTGCGGCCGTGGAGAGCCCCGGCGGGAGCAGGGTGTCCCTGAAGGACTGCAGCCCGGGGCAGGGCCCGCGCTGGAGCAGGGAGAGGTGTGAGGAGGGAGGAGCGGCCCAGAGGGGCTGCCATGCACTGACTGCAGCCCCCATCCCACCCCTGCGCCAGCTGGCAGGGAGAAGGATGTAGAAGAGCTGGGAATGAAGGAGTAGGGTTGAGATTGGGAAAAAGGCCGGGAGAGAAGTCGGGAGTGACAGAGTGTGACTGGCTGAGCCTCGGAAAAAGGAGTTGATGGGGGGAAAGTGGTTTAGTTTTTGTTTCTCAGCATCCTACTCTACTTTTAAATAAATTTATTTTCTCCAAATCAAGTCTGTTTTGCCTGTGATGGTAACTGGTAAGTGATCTCCCCGTCTTTATCTTGATCCAAGATCTTTTTTGTAATCTTTTCTCCCCCTGTCCTGTTGAGGCGGGGGAGTGCGGGAGAGGCTGGGTGGCATCTGGCAGCTGGCTCAGGTCAACCCACAACACCCAGGTCCACCTTCAGGTGTACATTCTCTGACTGAGCCTCAGTGATGTTGGAAGTCCTGTGGTTTTCCTGCATCCCTAACTGCAAGTTCAGCTGTGATATCTCCTAATTCTTACTGATCAAATTATCTTTATATTGCTCCATTTGGTCTAATAAGGCTGCAATCTCTCTCTCTTGTCACAAGTGCTTCCTGTTCTGCCTCTAACTGTTCCTTTAGCACTTGATCAGAGCTGCCTTCTGTAGGTACGCCATGCCTTGTATCATCCAATTTAAACTGTAGAACAAGCATCTGAATCAGGTTATTGTACTGTTGCTGTTGTAATCTTTCTTCATTTTGTTTTAATTCTGTTTCCACCTTCTTAATTTTTTGTCATTGTTTTTCCAACTAGCTTACAGTCTACGAGACTTTAGTACCTCTCTTCTCCAGTTCTTGTATCTGTGTCAGCAGTTTCTTTTTTTCTGTTACAAGCTGTATATTCTTGGTTTTGTTCCTTTTCTAATAAAAACTTATAGTATTCATCCATCTTCTATTTTATTTCTGCTTGCAAAACTTCTACCTCATATTCTGTAAGCATTTCAGAAATCTTTGATGTTACTGTAAGTTTTAACTGTTCTTCCAGTTCCTTAATTTCTTGCATATCATTAATTTTTCTTTCCTATATCTTACTTATCCATCAATTGCCACTGGCTTTCAAGTTATTTTTCCAAGGACTGGAATTTGCTTGTTTAGATATATGGGCTCCAATAATTACTTAGCCAAGTCCTGATTACTATGCAGTTATTCTACATTCTATTTTTTCATTTGAGAAGGGAAGCTCGAATGGTCCTTTCCTGCCTGACAGTGAAGCTCTAATTTCTCCTTTGCTAAAAATTCCACTTCAAGTCCTAAAAAGTCTTTATAACAAGAGTAAAGGGGTTGCATTATTTCTTTCACAGTTTTGTGGTGTATCACTTTTTATTGTCTTAATGAATTGTACGGGATATGTGAAACTTGTCAAAAAACTAGTGCTGTCTTTGTACAAAACCTGAACAGTTTTTGCTTCATGTTCAAATAATGAAACACTGAAAAGTGCCCACATTTCCTAGCTGTTGTTTGAGTGTTTGTTTCTGATTCTGTACAGAGATCTTTAGTCTTTTAGAATAGGTAATGCTCCCTTTCTTTGGTTCTATTTCTGTTTTTATTACATGTATGACATGGTCATGTCTTAATCTGTGTTTGCATCTCATAGGAGTTGTTACCCTCATAAAAAAGGCTGTCTCTCTGAATTAAGAACCTCATTTTGAGAAGAGCTGAACCATTGTAACCCCATTCTCTTTAACAGGAGAAAATCGAGTTGTAATAAATTCTAGGAATCAGGCTTCAATAGAGAACAGGATGAAATTCCTCTCTCAAACCCACCTGAGGCATCTTAGGAAATGGCTGTCAGAGATCAAGGTGTGTCTGGACGGTGCTCTTAGTCATATGATTTAGTTTTAGGTAGTCCTGTGAGGAGCAGGGAGTTGGACTTGATGACCCTTGTAGGTTCATTCCAACTTGAGATATTATCTGATTCTGTGATTTTGAATACAAAAAATATACCCCCCCCCAAAAAAAAAAACAAACCAACAACAAAAAAAACAACAAGAACAAATAAAGTTTTGTTTCATCAGAAACCACTGAAACAGTGTCTTTGCACTTCTGAGAGAAATTTCTGTTTTCTGACAGGTACCTTAAGAATTCAGCTGGACCTAGACAGAAATGCTGAATTCTCAGAATTTGTGATGGATGGCTGTTTTGAACTCCTCTTCATTCTCGTACCAATCTGCCATCACTGTGCTGTTTTATGCAGCTCTGCAGTGCCCATGGGAAGTGCGCTGTGTGCTATTGCCAGATGCTTCAACCTTGCACCTGCTGCTGCACCTGAGCAGAGTGGAGACCTGATGCGTTGGGGTCACTGATGTGAAGCAGGGACGGTAACATGAAATTGCTATAGGGAGAAGAGGTGGTAGTGAGTGTGAATTCCCTTTGGGCTCCTGTAAATATCAGGCCTTGGTGGGAGGCACTTTCCAATCGCAGTATGGTAACGTGGCTCCTCTCCTTTCCCAGTTCTACCAGCCCGCCAGCAATGACTGAAACTAAGTCCAGTGATGGCAGATCGGTACAGGAGCAATGGCTGTCTGGGGTCATGGACCAGGACACCATCCTGAAATTGCGAGAGATACAGGCATAGCCATGGGACAAAGCAAGTCTTATGCTGAGACTGTGAAACTTGACCTATCTGCATGACTTTCTTCCATCGTAGGAAGTGTTCAACTCATATGAGACTTCCAGATATTTGAACTGACCAGTTTAGTGACAGCAGAATTTAGGGATAGGCTGGATGGACTAAGTGTCGTAACTTTTCCTGGGATCCTGATTCACTGTGTGTCAGATCACACTGCATCTCCACTTTGCTGATGGCTACAAACTTCCTGCTTTGTGAAACTAGTTCATGGTCAATGGCTAGAAGATACTCAGGTTTTGTATTCATTTGGGGTTAGACAATTGCCAGGCTGTGAATGGCGTGAAAATCTTTCCTTGGTCTGCTGGGTTAGACGTACTCATTTTGCCTCTAATCAGTTTGTACCTCTGTTTCAAGATCACTTTGACTTTCAGTCTTCTGGGAGGTTCTGAGAATGAGAATATGAAAATATTTGCATACTTTTTAAAGCAGCAACCTCTGAGAAGCCATTTCCTGGCTATCATTTTCTGTTGTCTCCTGTTTCCAGGACTGAGATCCAAAACGTAACAAAATTTAATATAAAGAACCACTTCTCCAAACCTCTTTATCCATTTCAGTCTATAAACATTACAAAAACACTTTAGAATTCTCATGAGACACGTTTGTTTTATTCTAGTAAAAAAAGATGTAATATAAAAGTTTGAATTAAGAAAGAAAAAGAATGACCTTCAGAAATATATATGCTTTTAAACCTGTAAAATGACTGCTGTAGAGTGCCTCTTGTTTGCACCCAGAACAGTTAAGGGTTACTTAACTCTCTGAGATTATCACAGTGTAAGATTTTTCAGGTGTTTCAGTTAGAAGAGCACAAAATCTCTCGATCTCTAGCTGCTTGTGTAACGTAAGAGCAGATTGAAAAAGGTTACTACTTGACTGTGAGACTAAATTATGTTTTCAAGGTTTCTTCTTGCCTTTGAGACAAGGATATAAGTCCTCATATCCTTATTGGAGTCCTAATTTTTCTGCCCTTTCTTTTCCCTGTCTCTCTTTTCCAGCAATAAAGCACGTTTCTTTAATTTTGCTTTGCTGTGCGCCATTCTACTGCCTACTCCTCTTCACCCCTGCATTACTATGCTGTCTGAAAGGGAAGTAAAGGGCAAATTGCTTTAAGAGTATGGATATGGGACCAAATAAAAGGCAGCATTGCTACCTTGGTGAGCATAAAAGGGCAAGAGCCCCTGAGGTGAGCATAAAAGGAGTTGTAGAGAGTGCTGGTTGGTGTAATTGTCAGAGAGCTGCAGGGATGCAAGGGCTGTAGCTTTTATGGCCTGTAGGACTGCAAGTTTCTGCAGAGAATAGATGATCTGACGAAAAGCTACGAGAAGCTCTAAATATAAAAACGATCAAGGTTGTGGCTTACCTGGATCCAAATGAAAACCTTGCCTCAAAGCATCAAGTGCAAAGTGTAGGCTCTGACTGACTAATGCTCTGAAATATGGGAGGTCTCCTGTTAACGTTAGTGCTCATTTGCCAAAAGTTTTTTATATCTTCTCTACGTTGTAGCTAGGGCACTCCACTCTTGAGAGCTTCCAGCCCTAAATCCTGGACTTAAAACATATTTATCTGTGTTTGATCCTGGGACATGCTGAGCACCTTCAGAAGATGTTGAGAACCCTTGCATACTGTTTGCTTGTGTGAGAATGAATCACACCAAGTATATCTCAGGCCTGCAGAACTGGACAGCATTTATTGTTAACACAGGATATTCTGCCAGAATAAAAAATCAGAAAAGAGGGCTGCCATACATTTAGAATTGAATTATTTCCTCTCATTGAATGCACAACTTCTTTTGTCATGGTTCCTTGTGCCTGCAGGCTACAGCCTCCTTGTAGGTGAGAAGTTTGCTTTCAGTAGACCCACTATGCCTTCTAGCTAGAGACAAGGGCTACATTACTTAACGTACCGCAAGGAAGGTATGGATTGCCCTCCTCTTTCCCTATTAATTTTAGACCTAACTTGATCAAAGGTTAAAGAGCCTCAGAACAAATATGGGGTGAGAATCGTAGAAAATTGATGCGCCTGCAGCACAAAAAGCCAACCGTATCCTGGGCTGCATCAAAAGAAACATGGCCTGTAGGTCAAGGGAGGTGATTCTGCCCCTCTGTTCCGCTTTCATGAGACTCCACCTGGAGCACAGCATCCAGCTCTGGGGCCCCCTACATAAGAAGGACATGGACCTGTTGGAGTGGGTCCAGAGGAGGCCATGAAGATGATCAGAGGGCTGGAGCACCTCTGCTGTGAGGACAGACTGAGAGAGTTGGGGTTGTTCAGTCTGAAGAAGAGAAGGCTCCGGGGAGACCTTATAGTGGCCTTCCAGTATCTGAAGGGGGCCTACAGGAGAGCTGGGGAAGGACTTTCTACAAGGGCATGTGATGATAGGATGAGGGGTAATGGCTTCAAACTGGAAGAAGGTAGATTTAGATTAGATATCAGGAAGACACTTTTCACTCTCAGAGTGGTGAGGCACTGGCACAGGTTGCCCAGAGAAGGTGTGGCTGCCCCATCCCTGGAGGTGTTCAAGGCCAGGCTGGATGGGGCTTTGAGCAACCTGGTCTAGTGGGAGGTGTCCCTGCCCATGGCAGGGGGGTTGGAACTCGATGATCTTCAAGGTCCCTTCCAACCTAAACCATTCTATCATTCTGTGATAAATGGCTGTGGAGTCTGGATTGGAGTGTTACAGTAGTGCTTGACTAACCTGCTGTCGTGCCCTGGCACAGCAGCCATGGGCACTGTGGAGGCAGCTGCCAAACAGACCTTTCACTTTGTTCAATGTCTGTGTCAGACTGAGCATGAAGGGCTGAGGAAAGCCTTCCTCTTACCACCTCCAGTGGCATCCAAACTGCGGTTCCCTGAGCTGTCTGAGGTGTTCCTATGCCAAAAAGGTGGGAACGAAATGCTGATGGAGGGAATAGTGATGGCTGCTGTGAACAACCCCCTACTGCCTACTGGTACCTCCTGTGCCACACTCTCTCACTCCTTTTTTTCTGGGGCTCTTCTATACCCTGCCAGGGGCCTGTGGTAGAGTTAGGTCAGAGAGGCTTCTTGAAAGAGAATTTAATTCAGAAAATGTCTGGATCGGTGTTTGTAGATGTGTGTAGGTTCTCAAGAAACATCACACAAATGAAATAAGCTTGCAATTTCGTTTCAAAGATTACAATTGAGTTTTATGGTTTTTTTGATCACTTCAGCTTGCAACAGAATGATTTTCAATTTTTTTAATTTAATAGTACGTTTCAGATAATTAATAAGAGCTTTATGATAATCTACCTTGTATTCTTTTCTGAGTCAGTTTACTTCCAGCTCCTGTAACAATGGAGTTAGATCAAAATGTCCTTGTTTGTATGTGATTCTTTGTGGCATGGTGGCAAACTCTTTGGTTCAAAAAATGAAGTATTATGCCCTTGTATGTAAAGAAAAATATTTCTGTAATTGCAAACGTTGTGTATCTGTGGTGGGTTAACCTTGGCTAAGGGCCAAACTCCCACCCAACCGTTCACTCACTCATCAAAAGGACAGGGGGAGAAAATAGGATGGAAAAGCTCATGGGTTGAGATAAGGACAGGAAGATCACTTACCAGTTACCGTCATGGGCAAAACAGACTCCATTAGGGGAAAATTAATTTATTGCCATTTAAATACATTTTGGTAGTACGAAGCAAAGACAAATGTTAAAACACCACCTCCTGCCCACCCTTTTCCAAGGCCTTTGGCTTGAGCCTGAGGGACTGGAGGAGCAGGAATGACCAGGTGTCTCCCTTCCCACCCGCTTTCCCCATTCCCGCCTCCCCCGTCCCCTCCCGCCCCCTCTCCCCAGCCCGGGGGGCGCAGGGGTGGGATGGGGGCTGCGGTCAGTGCATGGCAGCCCCTCTGGGCCGCTCCTCCCTCCTCACACCTCTCCCTGCTCCAGCGCGGGCCCTGCCCCGGGCTGCAGTCCTTCAGGGACACCCTGCTCCCGCCGGGGCTCTCCACGGCCGCAGCTCCTGCAGGAAATATCCCCCCGCTGCGGCCTGGGGCCCTCCCCGGGCTGCGGGCTGGGTCTCTGCTCCAGCGGGGTCTCTGCAGGGCTGCAGGGGATCCCTGCTCCGGGCCTGCAGCACCTCCTGCCCTCCTCCTCCTGCGCCCTGGGGCTGCCTCTGCTGCTGCTCCCTCCTGGGCTGCCTCCTCCTCTGCCTGGGCCGCCTTCGGCCCTGCCGCAAACCTCTGTTCCCCCCGGCGCCCCCAGCTTGGCTGAGGGGCTCAGCTGTGCCCTGCGGTGGGGCCGTTGGATCCGGCTGGGACCGGCTGGGAACGGCTGTGTCCGGCACGGGGCAGCCCCGCACCCTCCGTGCAGAGGCCGCCCCGCAGCCCCTGCCAGCGCCTGGGCATGGACACCTGATGTTTCACAAAAATTTATAAATGGACTGTATCAGTGATCAATATATATTTTATAAGTATTGTTCTACACCAATATGTGTTTTCCCAGTCAGCATCGTCTACAGCTGCCATGAGCACTGTGATGTTACAGTTTGGAGGGTGCTCATGAAAAGAAAATTTGTTGGCAAACTGCTTCTGTGCAGATGAACCACTGACACTGGCTGTTCTTTAGCATAAAGGGATCAAACGGCTTGTCTGAAACATTTTGTGGTCATCCTGTAGGGTTTCCTCATGCACACGAGTGTTGCGCACTCCACTTGCTTATAGAGCAACAGGATCATTTTTCTGATACGCTCCACAGTCTTATTTATCTGTCTGTCTTCAATCTTAGGTGTAAAATTATCACCTTTTCCCATGTTCTACTGTTTGAACAGCCAAAGAACCCACCAATGTATTTATTCAGAAAATAGGCAGTAAAGGAACTGGGGACGAATTCACACAGCTGTTTGACTGATGCACTTCATAGATCTGTGAAATATTACTGGATCTGTTAGATATGTAACCTAAAGCATTGTCACCACAAGGAAGGAAAATTCTCCCTTATTTGATGTAAAGTTACAAAATTTTTTATGGCTACACCTCTGATTTATTTCGCTGAAGGGAAAGGAGAAATAAACCGTGATCTGGTTGCCTCCTTTACTCAGGCTTTCTCCCTGTACCCTCAAAAGTATTGCTTTTCACTTTTTCAGCATGAAGTTAACTGGATGAGAGGATTTTTTTTTTTTTTTTTTTTTAAAGTTTCAGCCCCCAATGTCTGTATAGGAAGTGTGTTTGGCTGATTATTGATTACTCTGTTTTTCTGGGAATCAGCATGGATGACCACAGATGTTTTTCCTGTCCTGCATAAACTTCTGGAATATGTAGCAGGCAACTCTCAGAGGGTAACACACTTCGGTATCCTCTTCTGGGGATCATCAGCACAGGCCAGAAAGGTCTGTTAATGTCTCCAGAGAGGAAATATGGGGTTTTTTTTTCAGCTGAAAACCCTGACTTTAACCTCTTTTATGTTCAATGAAGTTACATCTTGAGTAGAGATTTGAGATCTCTTCTCATGCTATTTTCATGAAGAAAACTGTCTTTTTCCTTGACTGTAAGGCTTTTCCTCATTGACTGCCAAAACAGTGTGCTGCCTCGGTTCCCCAGCAGCAATAATTCAACAGAGGAGTTTTGCTGGCAGGGGCTGCAGGAGGGCAGCTTCAACACTGGTCTGAGGAGCAACAGCAACTCCAGGCTGACTGATCAGGCTAGGCGTACAGCTAGTTTATTCGTAGTATGTGTTAGCTTAAGGGTTGTTTATTAAAATGTAGCCTAACTTGGGATGAAATTTTAAGCCTTTGAGCTGTTTAGGTATAATTCAAAGTAGGTGGAAGCTTTGCAGTTTTGAACTTGTGTGGCTCCTACAACGGTGTTACAGAGTCAATCTTTTTGATTTCCATGTTGCAGGAATGATCAGAGAAGAGCAGTCTGGTCTGTCAGGGCTCCTGGTGGGAGTGATTTGGTTTGGTAGCGTGATGCATCAATATTATCCAACAAATCACTTCTCTCAAACTAGTAATCTCTTCTTAACCTGGGCTTTCCAATGCCATCACCGGTCAATGGCAGGAAAAGACAAGTAGGCAGCAACTTGTAGGACTAGATGAGAGCTGAGATGCTCTGGATTTGACCTGAGAGGAGGAAGCAAGGGAAGGATGAAGTCCAAAGTGTCAGTAACAGGGCTGGTACCAGCCTGCTCCCTTGACATGTCTCTCTGCTAGTTTTGATGTAAATCCTTTGGGATTAGGTAATGCCCTGTGGTATAGCTAGAACACTAGAGATGGCACCATGAGTTATCTGAAGCGAAAACATTTTATTTTCTAAAAAATTAAATATTTCTTCTGTTCATTTGAGTGCAGTGTAATAATTACCAGACAGCAAAAAAAAAAAAAATCCAACCCTCTGCACCCTGCCTGATCATTAAGGGAGGAGTTCACGTCTGAGAGTGATGTTGCTGCTCCTGAGAGGTCTGACCACCACAGTGCCAGGAGACTGAAAGGTGTCAGTAGCTCTGCCTCTTGAAGGGGGAGGCAAGGGGAGGCAGTATCACCCAACACATACGTTAGTGGAGTCAAGCTCCTGAGGAAAGCTTTAATGTCAGTATGCCAGGCGAGTCAGTACAGGCCATCAGGGATTAATATGTGTCCAGGGAAAGGAAAAACAAAGTGAATATTCAAATTCACTATTTCCTTTTAAAGATGAGCAATTCACAAACGGTCAGTGAAGGTGGTGATGGCAAATTCATTGCTGCTACAGTGACCCATGCAGTCTGTCTAGCAAGAGAGAAGGGACGTGGAGTGGTATGCACTGCCTGCGTAAATAACATTGGTCCTGCAAATAAAAAGGATCCGTGTATGGAAGGAACCATAAATTTCCAAATCATTTGGAAATTTACTGAGTTTCCCCTAAAAGCAAATTGTTTTTTTCATTCCTGCTAGGAGGTTGTTTCACAGTCTTACTCCTTTGCCAGATACAACTTCTTCTGTCTAAATTGCATTTATTCACGGGCAATTTGTAAGTCATCATTCTTGTGCCAATGTTGTACTTTCTTGTACCTCACTCTTCTTCTTCCTTCCTGATGTTTTTTCTCCTAGTGTATTTATAGATGGAGAGGGGATCTGATTACTCTGTGTTTTGCTGAGTTAAGTGTGCCAAGTTCCTTTAGTTCTTTTCTTAAAATCAGCTTGCTGTTTCCTGATCTTCCCTTCACAGTGCCTGTTCCACATTAGCTGGCGATTTTCCGTGGTCTGCCTACTTTACTGAAGCCTAAATAAGCTTTTCTGTACTGCTCGTCTTAAAAAAAAAAAAAAACCGAACCACAAGCCAGCTGTTTACTCAAAGAAAGTTACTACCTAGCCTAAATCTAATGAGGCAGACTTAGCCTAATTGTAATAAAACAGGAACTGTATTGCAGTTTCTCGTTTATTTCCTAATTATTCTTTCATTAATAATCTCCCATAAAGCCTTATGTATTTCTGGGGCCACACTCAGGGATCCATAGTGATGTCTGTTTCAGCCCCTTTACAAAATGACTGTTTAACTTCTGCTCATCACCAGCCCTTCTGTACCTTTACCGATTTCTTGGATTTGTTGTAAACCCTGTATTACTGAGTGTCCAGTTCACATGCCACATCTGCCAAGGTTCTCCAGCTTCGTCTTCACTATGCATGCTGACCTCTTTGATTTTAGCACCTTGGCTGTCATCTTTTTCAAAGCTTTGAAAAAGCTTTAAACCTTCCCTTCAGCCTTCCTGTCTGTGGTCTTTATAAAAAAAGTAAGCAGGAGGGCAAAATAGCTTGTTATTTTTGGAGGAAATTTCTCATTTATCATTACTTCCAGCCCCATATCGCTATCAGGCAGTCCTTTCCTGTACCTGTGTGGTGGAGGACCTCCTGTAACTATTTCGGTGGTTTTTGCAATGTTTACCTCAGCTTGATTTTCCAGTTTTAGGTGTAGATTTTGACCTCCCGGTCCTGTTCCTATTATTTGTATATAGTTTTTCTGTTCACGCCTCATACCATTTTGGAGAGGTTCACTCAGCTGGGCAGAGATAAAGCCCTTGTCTGTAGGATTTCTTCCTGAGCCTGAAATGCAGACAGCAGCTACTCACACAAAGAGGGAGAAGCCGTGTCTGTGCAATTGCCCCCACCCGGATAGCCTTCCCTCAAGGCTCTGCTGCCACAGTGACCACACAGCAAATGTTCCACTCAGGTGAGAACAGTTCATGTGGACTCTAGGAAAGCTCAGGCCATTAAACTGATCCCTCTTTTGCTTGGATGGATTAGAAAAGACTGGTGAGAATGACCAGCCTATGAGGCCACTTCCTGATGAGCGTATTTAGAGCTAGCTGGAGGTGGTTTGCTTTGTTCTGAGGAAAACCAGAAGCACTGTATGGTCAGCTGTACCTGTTGCTTCTCAGCATGTTTTATGCCATTTTTAGTTCAGACAGTTCCTCACTGTAAGAGAATGAATGGTCTTAGCGTGTCAAAACCGTTTTCCATCTACCTTCTGCCTTAGAGAGGGACTTTTAGCAAGAGGATATGGTGACAGGGTGAGGGGTAATGGCTTCAAACTGGAAGAAGGTAGATTTAGATTAGATATCAGGAAGAAATTTTTCACTATGAGGGTGGTGAGGCACTGGAACAAATTGCCCAGGGAAATTGTGGATGCTCCATGCCTGGAAGTATTTAAGGCCAGGTTGGACAGGGCTTTGAGCAACCTGGTCTGGTGGGAGGTGTCCCTGCCCATGGCAGGGGGGTTGGAACCTGGATGATCTTTAAGGTCCTTTCCAACCTAAACCATTCTATGATTCTATGATTCCTGTTAGCAGGGACTGAGCACCATATTCAGTCATACAACAGTGTGGATTTTTGTAGAGGTACTGACAAAAAGAGTGTTTTATTTGTTATTTACACTCACATTAACATGGTTCTGTTTTACATCTTGGTCTCACTATTACTTGTACTGGCATAACCAAGAGGTATGTAGGGCAGCAGACTGGGGAAGTGGAGATATTTATCTTTGTTTGCTGCTGAAGAAAACATATGGGACTCTGCATCTTGCAGTGGCCTGTATTTTGATCAGGAAAACCCTCCTCACAATGCACAAACTATTGCAAAGTAAGATCCAACTTCACAGTGTTGGAGCAGGAGCCTTCATTTTTATCCTTTTGCTTAGGCATAAAGTCACTGTTTGGCAATTCCTCCCTGCCTGCAAAGACTCAGAGGAAGCTCTGAGGAGGAATGGATAATATTTGACTGTCTTGTGATTCAAATATTGATATGTGGCTTAAAAATAGAAAAAAAAAAAAAAACAGCAGGTAATGGGTTTTATTCAGTTTCCTGTGTGGAGGTTGTTTATTTTAACTGGACAACAAGAAGTCTGGTGAAACTCAAATGAGGATGTCTTTAGTTATTTCTGGCCATCCAAGGTGAAGCTGTTCTTTGTTCATATTCTGATCGTGATATTTATAACCTCCTTTGGAGCTGTTGTTGAAGTTTTGCCTAAAACTTTCATTGAAAAATTACTTGTTCTCAAAGATTTTCAGGAAAACTATTTAGTTTTAAAAGGAATAAACTGATACTTTTTGAGCACTTCTATTTCTATTTAATTTTGAAGTTAATATTTGGGTTTGAGCCTTTAACACTTTCACTGCCCTATGAATAATTTCCATGAATGTCACTGGGGTGTTGGGGGACTTCAATCTAAGGTCCTTGACATCACTGTCCTTATCTATCATTAATCTAATTGACGAACAGTGTCACTACCTTGAGTCGCAAGGCATTGCAATGCACACATATGCACAATTGCACAAATCTTGAAACAAAAAGATATACAGAAGCCTCTTTTGTCGTCTGGGCATAGGACCATTTGCTAACGTCTTTCTTTAGGAAGAATACATCTAATTCCATGATTGTTTATACCAGAATTGCATTATGCCATTGTGTTATCAAGGCCAGACCTTTTGGCATCAGGTGCCAAACAATCTGCAATAAATCATTTATTAGTAACTGATTAGTGTCATTCTTTTTGTTAAGAATGAAAACATGTTTTGTTGCCTATGAAATATAAGTGGCATTTTTGGCTGCATTCCTTAGTATTACAGATCTTGCTCGTCTCCAGATTCTCTTTACATCTGGACCTTTAACCTTAGAGTTTAACCTTAATCTGAGAGTTTATTAGGTTTCTATGACTCTTTTATGCAGTTTTTGTTATGAGCAGTTAAACTTGGTGGGTACACAGGAAGATGTCTATTTATGACTTATAGATTATCTCGGATATTCAAATGATTTTGCCAAAAGGGGAATGAACAGGGAAAGGTTAAAATAAGATGAAGTCTTAGCTCCTTTATGTCATTATTCCTAGACCATTTTGCAAAGGCAATAATAAAGGGTGGAAATAACCTTGTTATGAAGTCACCAGTATTGAGGTATCTTCACGTGGTTTCGATATCCAAGGCTGTATTGTAGTGAGTTCTAGTCTGGACAATGAGTGAAGCCAAGGTCTGCCCAGCATCCTCTCTTAGGAGCTGTACGTCTCTAAGTCTACTGAGAGTTTTGACTACGTGGTCATTGAAACTGGTACTTTTGTATAGTCTCGCCAGCTTTAGGTGACTTGATCTGGAGCACCAGCCAAGCCACTGGAAATCAGTTTCCTAATGAAAGTATTTAGGGCTGCTTGAGATACTTCTAAACATGAGACATGTGATGAGAGAAGACAGACATTATCAGTGTGGCAGTAGGTAGCCAGCTGGATATTTCCTGAAGGAACAGCAGCCTGTGGAAGGGCCCACATTGGAGTAGGGAATGTGTGAGGAGGACGGAGTGGCAGAGAGGGGCTGTTATGGACTGACTGTAGCTCCCATCCCCTTGAGCTGCTTGGGAGGAGAGGAGTCAAAAAGAGTGAAGCTGGGCCTGGGAAGAAGGGGGTGGAGTGGGGGAAGGTGTTGTGTTAATGTTTAGTTTTGTTTCTTACTACCCAACTGGGAATAAATTAAATTAATTTTGCCCAAATTGAGTCTGTTTTGCCTGCTTCAGTAACTGGTACGTGATCTCCCTGACTTTATCTCATCTTCTTTTTTATCCTATTCCTCCTCCTGCCCTGTTGATAAGGGGGAGTGAGAGAGCCTCTGGTTGTGAATTTGCCCTTAGCCAAGGATAACCAACCACAATATCAAGCAGCAAAAATCTAAGAGAAGTAGCCAGACAGTTATAGGTTGTTATTCTTGGGAATAGGTCTAGTGGAATGGACATGTAGTAGAACATTAATATCTGCATACTGAGGAGTGTTTCATTTCACTGCTGTGGCAATCCTCCTTTAATACCACGTTGCTGTTATTTGGAAATGATTAGACTGTGTGGGTAGTCCAAATAGGATATTTCTGTCGTTTAAAGAATTTTATTGCATATAATGGTAATGAAAAGACAAAGGGTCTTAGGACATAATTCTTGCATTTGCTCTGGAAGAAACCAGGAGCGTAGCATTAATTAAAAACTCCTACCATCATGCAAGGACAGCATAAGGGAGAGAAAGATCAGGCAGTTTAGATTTGGTCACTGTTGTTTTTAACTAGATACTGTGTGTATTTAGAATCTGAGCTTCTTTTATTTTCTTTTCTGAAAACTAAAATGTAAATGGAGAGTTTTCATGCCCAAGATCTTGCCTAAAACAGATACCTAAAAATGTCAAAGGTTATGCTGGAATTATATCCAGGTTAGCAAGGATCTGCCAGTTGGAGTAGGTGGGGTAACATGAGCTTTCCGCTGTGAAGGACCATGACATAATTGCCACTGAGGTGTTTTGGTTTGGTTTTGGGTTGTTGTTGTTTTTTTTTTTTTTCTCTCCATCAACCCCCTTTCTTCAGCTTTTAATCTAGCAGAGACAGATCTGGTTTATCCACTATTACACCCCTAGCAAAGATTTCATGGTTAGGAGCAATCTGTTTGAGCTGTTCTTTATACAGCAGTTCACAGAAAACTGGGTGTTTTAACTGTTCATTTCCACATGCTGTTATACTCTCCTGAGGAAATAATTCCGTTAAGTGTAATAATGTCTTCGGGTGCTGGGTGAACCTTTACAGGTATAATCATAGAATCATAGAATACCAGATTGGATGGGACCTCAAGGATCACCTGGCCCGACCTTTCTTGGCAAAAGCATGGTCTAGACGAGATGGCCCGACACCCTGTCCAGCTGAATCTTAAAACTATCCAATGTTGGGGAATCCACCACTTCCCTGGGGAGATTGTTCCAATGGCTGATTGCTCTCATTGTGAAAAGTTTTCCTCTTGTGTCCAATCAGAATGTCCCCAGGAGTAACTTGTACCCATTACCCCTTGTTCTTTCCATGTAAGTTCTTGTAAAAAGGGAGTCTCTATCTTCTTCGTAGCCACCCTTTAAATAGTGGAACAGGGTGATAGGGTCTCCCCTAAACCTTCTTTTCCCAAGGCTGAACAAGCCCAATTCTCTCAGCCTTTCCTCATTTGACAGGCTTCCCAGTTCTTTGATCATCTTTGTGGCTCTTGTCTGGACTCTCTCCAGCCTGTCCACGTCTTTTTTGTATAGTGGAGACTAAAACTGAACACAATATTCCAGGTGTGGCCTGACCAGCGCTGAGTAGAGTAGGATAATGACTCCTTTATCTCTGCTGGTGATGCCCTGGTTGATGCAACCCAGCACCCTGTTGGCTTTCTTTGCCATAGCAGCACACTGTTCACTCATATTGAGCTTGTTGTCTACCAGGACCGCCAGGTCCCTTTCCACAGAGCTGCTTCCCAGGCAGGTAAATCCCAGCCTGTGCTGCACTCTTGGATTATATTTTCCTAAATGCAAGACTTTACACCTGTCCTTGTTGAACTTCACAAGGTTCTTGTTAGCCCACACTTCCAGCCTATCCAGGTCTTCCTGCAGGGTGGCTCTCCCTTCCGAAATGTCTACTCTCCCGCTCAGTTTGGTATCATCAGCAAACTTCTTCTAGGTACACTTGATCCCATCATCCAGATCACTTATGAAGATATTAAACAGCGTTGGGCCCAGTATTGATCCCTGGGGGACCTCACTTGTGACAGGTTGCCAGTTTGAAAAGGAGCTATTTACTATCACCGTCTGGGTGCGGCCTGTCAGCCAGTTCCCCACCCACTGCACAGACCACTTGTCTGGACCATAACACATCAGCCTTCTGTAGGAGGAGGCTGTGGGGAGCCATATCGAAAGCTTTGGAGAAATCCAGGTAGACAATGTGCACTGCTCACTCCACATCAACCGAGCAGGTTACTTTGTTGTGGAAGATGACCAGGTTTGTCAAGTACTATTTGCTCTCGGTGAATCTGTGCTGGCTTTTCCCAACCATGTGCTTTGTCTGACTTGTGATAGCCCCTAGGAAGATTCATTCCATAACTTTCCCAGGGACAGACGTAAAACCGATGTGCCTATAATTTCCTGGATCCTCCTTTAAGCCCTTCTTATAGATGGGAGTGACATTAGCCTTCTTCTAGTCTTCTGGGACTTCCCCCACTCTCCATGACTTCTCAAAGATTATGGAGAGCAGCCTTGCAATGACATCAGCCAGCTCTCTTAACACCCTTGGATGGATAACATCAGGGCCCATCGATTTGTGGGGGTCAAGCTCCTGTAACAGTTCACGTACCAACTGTTCCTTCACTGGTGGTGGGTCTGTGTTTGCATCAACTTGGATTTTTGTTCCCAGATTGGGAACAACTTGGATTTTTTTTTTTTTTTGTTAACATTTACTTTTGCCTTTAGAGGCTCAGACACAAATCAGGTCGAAAATATCTGCAATATTGTGAGATATGGGGAATTTTAAAAACAAATAGACCAAAAAAAAGAGTAGGAGTGAAAATGCAGAGAAAGGGAGATTGACACCAACATGGTGTTACAGCAAGTCAGCGGGAGATCTGTGAACAGGTGGAGGTATCCTGAGCTACCACATAGTGGATTAGATACTGTACTGTACACTACCTCTTATTCCTCGTTCATGAAAATTGTAATGAGAGAAGACTGGGATGAATTTTTTTCTCTCTTTAGACTGAGCTCATGTATGCAAACTTTCTGAAGTAGCCTGCACCATGTGTAATTTAAGCCAGTGAAATTGCTGATGTTCTCTTTTTCCGTCTTCCTTCATCTAATATAGTGATCACCTGTGGGACAGCAAATAACTAGCATACAGCTGGTCTAGATATGATTAATGCTAACATTTCCATGATATGGTAGCCTCAATATGGAACAGCAGAATGATAATCACTATGTATAAATTGAATTTTCCTACATGTGAGATTAACACATTTGTTTTCTTTCCCCAGAAGTTTCCTCTTTCTTTATTTTGTATTAAATTTTTTCACTCTGTCTGATCTCACTGCCTTTTATTGTAGATATTTCTCTATGTCACTTTTCCTTACAAGAAACCAAGAGCTTTTCAATCTTTCCTCGTTAATCACACATCAGGCCAATGTGTCCACTCCAACTACTGTAAAATAAGAGGGGCCTGATTAAAATCAGTATAAACCCACTTTAATTAAAACTCCAAAGTAGAAGAAGAAGCTCAGTGTTTCTAAGCATGCCTCAAAATGTTTTCTCGAGCACTTCTGTTTGAGTGTGGATGCCCAGAACGTATTACAGATTTTTAGGTTGGATCAAGTAGTTGCCTGTATGACAGCATGTCATTTTTTATTCTTTCCTCTCAGGTATTACCAGATAAGAGCTGGACTGAAGATCCCATCCAGGATTCCCCATAGGCTGTTTGCTACGATTGCAGGACAGACAGGTAAGCAGGTCACAGAGGGATGGGAGGCTGGGTGGGGTGAAGTAGGCGGTTGTGTGTGGGGAACTGGTGAAGTAAGGCCATGAATTTCAAAGTATGAGCTTGGATTTTGATCCAAACCTGAATTTCCCTAGTGATCAGTGGCTGTTCAGCTCTCTGCTCTGGAATGGATTGTTACTGAGTTGGAATTGAGTTTTGGTGCTTGTGTCTGTTTCCATGTTCAGCTCTGGATATGTGCAAGGGGGGCTGGTTTCGGACTGGGTCATGCTTGGAGGAGGCGGATGAAGACTAGTCCTTGCCATCGTGTGAAAAGAGCAGTGGGAAGAAAGTCTGCTGGGGTGGACAGAATTGGTCCAGGAGAGCACTGAGCAATCCAGATGTTACTTAGACATTTTTTTTTTTCTGGACTTACAAAACCTGGGGAGCCTTATGAATTATGCCGGGACTGACTGAAAGAAGAGAAAATAAAACTGTGTACTGGGGAAAAGCTGTGCATGTAAAGAGAATACTTTGCAATCTGCCCTAAATGTGTGGGTAGCATGGAGTGCTGTCCCATGGTGCTGCAGAGGTGGGAGCATCTCAGTGTGGAAGGAAACCTGACCAAGTACCCACCCAAGTTCAGGCTGGAGGAAACTGGTGCAGGCTGAAGGCAAAGTCCTACACAAAAGGATATTCACTAGTAGAGCAATGTTGTACTACAGGATTATCGCAGAGCTTTCTCTACTCGTTGTTCTCCAGGTGTATCTTCATTATTTGGACATTTCTGGACAGACATCACAGTCTGGCACATCTGTTAATTTATTGCAACGTTATTATTACCAGCATAGATCCTGTAACTGCTTGTGGGATTTAAATTATGCTTTTCCTGTCAGGACTTCGTGTCCCAATTTTTTACCATCTTATCTGCAAGCAGGCTATCTTATATGTGGCTTTCCTTGCTGACAATGGCTTACTATCCTAAGTGATTTCTGGATGAAATTTGTTTCAGTGTTAACAGCAGCTTGTAGAGAACAACTATTAGAGTCCTTATGACTCAATATTGTGCATAGGGGAAGGAAAAATATGAGTGCAAGATTAATGAGTTCTTGGGCTTGGATATCACGTTTTGGGTTTTTTACTTATAACATTTGAAATATTCTAGTTTAACATTATTTTGTTGGTTGAAGGGTCTCTTTAAGTAAAAACATTTTTTTTTTCAGTTTGGAAGTCTGGTTCAATTAAATAGATACATTAAACCACAAAATTATTATACAAATTATATTTGTATAAAATACAAAGAGTTATAAATAAATATGAAGAAATCACCTGAATAAAATTTGCAAACTCAAAATCTGAGTAAATAATTTGATTTGGGAAATAATCAAACAAACAAACACACAAACAAACCAACCTAGTCCAGGTTTGTCAAACCTTGTAGTCCCCAAGGAGGAAAGAAAACTATTTTTCATCATGTTCCAGTGTAATTCGCCCTTGGTGCATTCAGAATCCCCTTGAGTTCCTCACTCTCTCGAAATGTCCTCAATTTCCAGTAGTTTCTGGCATAGGCAGTCTTGAACTAATGAAATACTTTCAGTATGAAGATATCTAGAATTTTACTTCCTAGGAGCAAAACACCCTCAACCACAAACAACAAAACCCACTATTCCTGTTCTTCATTAGGCTAGGGATGGCTATATTGTTTAAGGAAGAAACCGAACTCTATTTATTTTTTATTCAGATTAGTATTTTCTGCTGCCTGATACATCTTCAGTATCCCATCTTCTTTTACCTCTGCTCAAAACAATCACCGTAAAAGCATGGGCAGGAGAGAGGTGAGGCAGGCAGTGTGGTTACAGGATTAGCAGCTGACTTTCATAGTGCTAATGCAATCCAGACTGGAGTCTAATAGCTTTATAGGGCTAACATCAAGACAGGGGGTATTTAAGCTGTTAAGGATTTAAACAGTTTTTCCTTGGCTATCTTCACAAGTACTTCTTAATTGATTTCATAGGCCTGCAAGAAAGCATCGTTTAATGGGATTGAGCTTAAAGGCAAACAGGCTGTAATGTTCTTTTTGTTCTCATGCCACTGATCTCTCTCAGTATTTGGATAGCTGGGATATGACTAATTAAATTGCTGTGTATATTTCAATAAGATACCCCTTCTAAAGTCATATTACAACAAACCGAGGGTGGTGTTATAAAATAGCGAGTAAGTTCAACCTCACCAAAAAGAAAGAATAGGTGGGATTCATGAGTTTGGTTTAAAGGAAATATTTTTAATCTTTTCCTTATCAGTTTTGTAGCATCTATGAGAACCGAGAATATATTTTGAAAATAATTATGTAAATTTAAAAGTAAAAATTATAAATATATGCAGTAATAAAATGTCTAAAATATGTAAGTATCTAACAGAAATAAGAAGTAGTACTTGGCTTTCAGTGCATGTGGCCTTTTATTTTTATTAAAGTCTTCAGGATTTACAATGAAACCATAGGAACTGACAGCATTAGCGATATTTGCTTCCCACTAGATGTTTTCAGCAACAGAGGCAAAAAATTCGTAGCTTTCAAGAATTCAGCAGAGGGGAAGCTAAAGCCTGTGACAGGCATTTCCTTGGTGGTTGCCAGCCAAATCTGAACAGCAAGGACTCCATCCATGGCTCAGGACTGGCAGGTTGTGCAGGAAGCCTTGATGACCTACTTCATGGTCCACACGTTGGCCTCATGCTGTCTGCATTGTGGGAAGAGAATGGGCTATGTGCCCCAGACAAAGCAAGGGGGAGCTGTGCTGGAGACCAGTAACTTCTATGTTTTGGTCGCTTAGGTCGTCACGGCTGCACATTAAATTCTATGGAGTCAGGCTGTATGAACATAAATATGCCATGTAGCATGTATACATATGCACGTATATATAAAAATACATACATTTCATTCATACTCCTAAGCATTTTTAGCAAGGTGGGTTTCCTTGAAGACAATAGAAGTCTGGTGGCTGGTGACTTCTTCAGCAGTAAAAAGGAGAGGGAACAAGGCTTGTTGTGCACAGTCTAGTTGCTCTCGTGCAGGTTTTCAAACACCATGAAACGTAGCTTCCTGTCTTTGAATAGATATCATGAATATAGATATAGATATCAGCCTGCTTTTGGCTTATAAAGAACAAATGATGCTCTCTGCTTGGTCTTGTGTAGCTCATAACAGCACATACTTCATTGGACTCCTCATGAGTTCTGCAGGGCTGAGCTAATGCAGACATATCTTAAAGCTAAACTCTAGAAATGCCTTTCTGAGTG
The DNA here is from genome assembly GCA_017639485.1 of Pluvialis apricaria. NCBI lineage: Eukaryota > Metazoa > Chordata > Aves > Charadriiformes > Charadriidae > Pluvialis > Pluvialis apricaria. The sequence goes on along the minus strand of CM030008.1, from coordinate 164,365,895 downwards.
GATTTATAGCGCTTTTGCCTCTGGTAATCTTCAGTAGCATGGATTGTTAAAGTTGCCGTGTGATGGTGTCCACCTGCAGCATACAGTGGCCTGAATCTGCATGACTCAAGCATCAACAGCCAAAGGAATCGGGCAAGTGAATATACCATCTCACAGTAGCACATTTGTATAATTAGTTCCTTGGCTGCATTGTTTTATGATCCACTAAGTGTCTTCCATAAGTTTTTAGGCTACCGTATACATTTTGGGACAAGGATTCATAGCAGTTATGAATACGCAGTCATTCAGTGATTTCCAGTATATAGATACACAATGAAAGACTGCAGGATCTTAACATTTTTATTTTAAAGTTTACTCATAAGCTCACAAGATCATTGGTCAAAACACCAGAAAACGGTTAGGTTTAGCTGTTTTATCTTGATTTCCTACACTACCTGAAAGAGTGGAGAATGGTGGAGACCTTAAGAACAGTATAGGTGAGGATTACTTAAGGAACATGGTATGTATGGGCTAAATCTTAGCAGCATTATTGCCTACAAAGAATATGAGCGTGAATTACATTGTTGAAGATGCCAGCTAAGCCAAATCTCGGGAAAAGTATAAATTTCAATTTCCTTAGCAGTGTTTTGCAGTAGTCTACATACCACCTGGATGCATTACTGTTTGGGAAGAGAATACTTCTTTGTTAGGGAAAACTGAAGTCAGTATTTTTTATAAGTTCTGTTTTTAGACCCACTATGCCTCATTCAGAAGTACTGCAACCATGGGTAGCTGCTTGCCTATAAGCTTGCCTAGCTGGTTACCCTACAGGCCAAGGACATTTTCTGGTATATGAACATTAAGAAAAAAAATATTTTGCATGGCATATAACTAATGAAATTACTTGGGTCTTTGATTTGTGTCCAGATTTCCTTTGTTTCTCCTGTCCAGAAGTACCACATCGCCAATTTTCAAAACTTTTCAAGTAGACAAATATTTTTGAAAAGTTCGTCTGAAAATCTAATTGCAAGTAATACAAAGTATTTAAGAAAAATTATTTCTGCTGATGTCATCTACCTGGACTTGTGCAAAGCGTTTGACACTGTCCCACACGATATCCTGGTCTCTAAACTGAAGAGACATGGAATCGATAAATGGACCACTCGGTGGATAAAGAACTGGCTGGATGGTCGCACTCAAAGGGTTGCGGTCAACGGCTCGGTGTCCAAGTGGAGAGCAGTGACAAGTGGCGTTCCTCAGGGGTCGGTACTGGGACCCGTACTGTTCAACATCTTTGTTAGCGACATGGACAGTGGGGTAGAGTGCACCCTCAGCAAGTTTGCTGATGATACCAAGCTGTTTGGCGAGGCAGACACGCTGGAGGGGAGGGATACCATCCAGAGGGACCTGGACAGGCTGGAGAGGTGGGCCCAAGCCAACCTCATGCAGTTCAACAAGGCCAAGTGCAAGGTCCTACATCTGGGTCGGGGCAATCCCAAGCACAAATACAGGCTCGGCGGAGAATGGCTGGAGAGCAGCCCTGTGGAGAAGGACCTGGGGGTGATGATTGATGAGAAGCTCGACATGAGCAAGCAGTGTGCGATCGCAGCCCAGAAGGCCAACCGTATCCTGGGCTGCATCAAAAGAAGTGTGGCCAGCAGGTCAAGGGAGGTGATTCTGCCCCTCTACTCCGCTCTCGTGAGACCCCACCTGGAGTACTGCATCCAGCTATGGAGTCCCCAACATAAGAAGGACATGGACCTGCTGGAGCGCGTCCAGAGGAGAGCCACGAGGATGATCAGAGGGCTGGAGCACCTCTGCTATGAGGAGAGGCTGAGAGAGTTGAGGCTGTTCAGCCTGGAGAAGAGAAGGCTCCGGGGAGATCTTATTGCGGCCTTCCAGTACCTAAAGGGGGCCTACAGGAGAGCTGGGGAAGGACTTTTTACAAGGGCATGTAGTGATAGGACGAGGGGGAACGGCTTTAAGCTGGAAGAGGGCAGGTTTAGATTAAACATTAGGAAGAAGTTTTTCACTTTAAGGGTGGTGAGGCACTGGAACAGGTTGCCCAGAGAGGTTGTTGAAGCCCCGTCCCTGGAGGTGTTCAAGGCCAGGCTGGACGTGGCCTTGGGCAACCTGGTCTAGTGAGAGGTATCCCTGCCTGTGGCAGGGGGGTTGGAACTCGATGATCTTCAAGGTCCCGTCCAACCTAAACCATTCTATGATTCTATGATTCTATGATTACCTGACAGGCTAATCTTTATTAGATTGTAGCAGCGTTCCACCTAATTTTAGTCAGTTAAATTGTGTTATTGTCTAAGAGTGCTGAAAGCCAAAGACAGCCAAGTAATGTGGTTCTTTCTTCATCTAGCTCATACACGACAGGGCAGAGAAGATGCAATATTTGTTCCAGGCAAGTCAAGAAAAAGTAGCTGTGACTGCCATTATACATTAATTTTTTGATTGGTGATGTAGAGATGTTTTATGTACACACAGTCTGATGCTTTCTCATTAGGTGACAAGAAAAAAATAGCATGATTTAAATTGTGATGTGCAAAAAGGAAAGCAGGAGAGAGTCTCAGAAAATGAAGAACATTGCTGTAACCTGTGTCTGCATCGTGCTATGCAAATTTGTTATCACCTGCACTGAATGCCTTTTCCTAGAAATCAAATGTTGATCTGTGACTACCTTGCACCTAAGACCTAATTTGAAGAGTTATTTATGTTTCTGATACGCTCCTTAACTAACTGTTTGTGCCTGGTTTTAATAAACAGTTAGTGACCCTAATCTCTTTATTGGTATTTGTATATCTCAAAGAAGTTCCTGGTAAAGGAATTCTACTCTGATTATTAAAGAAAACCCTTTTCTTGTAAATGGCTTCTTAATGGAGTCAAAACAAGCATTTGCAGTTAGTTGCTCATTAGAGCAAGAAGAAACAGCACCATGACTTGTGGAACAATATGGAATTGCAGTCATTAGTTTCAATAACTTTTTGAAAGGTAATTTCTGCCTCCATTAAGTGAAGCTAAGCGTACTGCTTTTGAAGCATGAGAAAAGGGAGGAGAGATTCACGTTTTAGCAAACACAGTTTTGTTTTTGAGAGCTTATTAAAGTAATCTGAAAATAAATATATATTTTATGTGTAAAACAAAGCATACCTGACAAATACAAATTATATCTAGAGGGGACTTTACGGTGAGATAAGTTATTTTGGGGATGAATTGTCGTAGAAAACTTTATTATCTGTGAGATGATAAGAGATGGTGAGACATTTTATGAGGTATTAATCTACAATCTAAACAGAACTAATTCCATGATCTTCCAAGAGATAAGAAAGAAACAGAAAAAAGATGAAAAGGATGAACCCAAAGTTATCCCAGACTAACATACTACTTCTGTATGCATGTCTCAATCCTCTTCCAGTCAAGACCTTTCATAAATTGCTCAAAGGATGGAAACTGAAAAGACCTATTTGTGGCTTGTAGATTTTCCATTGCAGACCCTGAAGCATGCAGGACACCCTCCCATCCTCTCTGCAGAAGCTGGGGCAGATCACACAGATGGCAGTGGGGCAGGCCACAGTGTTGGAGGTGCTGAAGAGCATCCCAACACAAAATAGAGACCTGGTCAGTGGAGAAAGCCAGAACTAGGAATGGCCTGTAAACACCAGCACGTGCCACAAGTCTCTTCCTCAAGGGAGTGAGTCTAAGACACAAAACTTCATCATCAGTGGCCACCTGAAGGCATGGTAGAAACAGAATCCAGTTGTTCAGATGCAGAGAGCCATCATGATATTTCTTCTGCTTGAGGCCAAGAATAAACTTCAGCTCAGTGGTTAAATAGCCCATACAACTTTTCAGACCCGCCACTCCGATGTGAATTGGACTTTCACAGAGCTTTTTGCTCTTCCAGGTTTACTTACGTGTCTCTGATTTCTCCACATACTTGCTGCCTTCAGTTCGCAGGTGACACCAAGTTAAGCGAGTGTTGATTCCCAGGAGGACAGGGAAGCTCTACAGAGAGACTTAGATAGATTGGATCATTGGGCCAACATCAATGGTATGAGTTTCAACAAGGCGAAGTGCCAGGTCCTGCACTGGGGCCACAATAACCCCATGCAGCGCTACAGGCTTGGGGAAGTGTGGCTGGAAAGCTGCCTGGCAGAAAGAGACCTGGGGGCTCTAATTGACAAGCGGCTGAATATGAGCCGGCAGTGTGCCCAGGTGGCCAAGAAAGCCAACGGCATCCTGGCTTGTATTAGAAATAGCGTGGCCAGCAGAAGTAGGGAGGTGATTGTGCCCCTGTACTCAGCACTGGTGAGGCCACACCTCGAGTATTGTGTCCAGTTTTGGGCACCTCAATACAAGAGAGATATCGAGGTGCTGGAGCAAGTGCAGAGGAGGGCAACAAAGCTGGTGAAGGGCCTAGAAAACAAATCATATGAAGAGCGGTTGAAAGAGCTGGGACTGTCTAGTTTGAGGAAGAGGAGGCTGAGGGGAGACCTCATCACTCTCTACAACTGCTTGAAAGGACACTGTAGAGAGGTTGGTGCTGGTCTCTTCTCACAGGTAATTAATGACAGAACGAGAGGGAATGGCTTCAAGCTCCAACAGGGTAGATTTAGACTGAACATTAGGAAAGAATTTTTCACAGAAAGAGTGGTCAGGCATTGGAATAGGCTGCCCAGGGAGGTGGTTGAGTCACCATCCCTGGATGTGTTTAAGAGCCATTTAGGTGTGGTGTTGGGGATATGGTGTAGGGGAGAACTTTGTAGAGTAGGGTAGATGGTTGGACTCGATGATCCCAAGGGTCTCTTCCAACCTAGACAATTCTATGATTCTATGATTCAGTCTAATGTAAGGTTCAATCTTGCAAGTCCTTTAAAATCCACCACTGTCCTACATATTGAATAGTCGTTTACAGTAATTCAGTAGTAAATTGCATCCAGACAACCATTTCTTCCTGCTCTGAACTACTGAAAATCTATGTGGTGTCCTGTTGTGATGTCCCATGCATTACTCAGGGAATTTTATTATATGAACTAGTATTTGGAATAAATATACAGAGTGACAGCTACAGTTAGGTGACACAACAAACAAATATTTCCTTACCTAAGTTTCCAAAGTACAGAATTATTTTTGGAAGTGAATTCTCTAACTGAACAAGGCTTTTAGGGAACTAGCAATAAGTTTTGAAACAGAAATGAAACGTTACAAAAAGCATATATTTTTTTAGTTTTAACAAAACATTAAGTATTTAAGAAAGAAAAGACAGAACTTTCTGCTGATCCTAAGTGGGTCAGTCATTCTATCATCTCACATTTCAGTATGTCTCAGAAATGAACTTTGGTTTATAGCGCAACACAGTGATAAGAGACTGCTTTTATATTTGGCTCTTTCATACAAGGAAATTAATAGGACATCTTGTTTTTTATCATCAGTGAATCTATGTATGAGTAGAGAGGCAGTTTTATGTAATCCTTTCCATAAGGCTAATTCAAAATGTCGAAAGGCAAGGTTAAGATAAAGGATTCATCTCAGAAATGTGCAGTTTTAATCAAAAGTCACTCCGAGGGAGAAAACATTCTGAACTTTTTGATCAAGCAATTCAAAAATAATGGTTTCTCCTTTAGGATTTATTTATCCTAAATATAAAATGTGCATTTATTCCAACTATAAATATGCTAAACATAATATTTCAAAACTAAAACAAGTCTCTTCAAACATTTAAATAGGAAAATGATGAAGCACTGAAAGAGTTTGTGCCTGAAAAATGTTGTCTTTGCATTTTCAAAGTAGGCTTATTTTAGATCAGTTGTAAAAATGGAAGGTCTGCACGAGCATTCCTCTGCTAAAGAATGCATATTTTCAAGCTTCAGCAACTGAGTTTTCAAGCCTCCTAAAAAGCAGATGTGCAACTCAGTACAGATGAATGTGGCATGTTCAACCCTGTTTTTTTGCCTTTAGAATCTAAATTTTTGGAAGTCACTGATTATTTGTATTGCTTTAATCTTTTTTTTTTTTTTCTTCAGCTTGAAACACTTAAGTTTCAGCAGAAAAGGTATTTCTGAAACAGAGATGTCAAAGTGGGCTAACTAAATAACCTTTCACAGCTTAAAATCTGCAATAAAATCTAATGTTTTCTTTTCACTGAGTGCCAAAAAGGTGAAATGGTATTAAAAAATTGAAAGCTAGTGACAAATCATGATAATCTTGACAACCGTTACAAACTAGCATATAGGAAATTTATTTAGATACAGGAGAAAAAAACACAAAGTGTACCCAGAATTCTATGCATGCGACAACCCTGTTTTACCAGCAAAGCTCTTTCGAGTCTGTCATCAGAACCAAAACCAGAATGGGTTTGCCTTAGTATTTCATGGGAGCTATAAATACCTGAAAATATGGTAGAGCCGTTAATGCTAAAACTGAATAACAGGTGTATTGTCTTTCTACAGATATAACAGATAAAACTGAAAGTTTGTCCTGCATCTCTTGAATTCAGTGTGAACCTGGGGCAGTACCATGTTTAACTGACAGTAGAAGTAACCTTATATTCCCTCTAGGTAAGATATATCAGAGGGAATGCAACATACTGAATGGAGGTCTATAAAATGATGAGAAAATTCTGCAGAAGATGCTAATGTGCTGGATTTATGTTAGCTAAGAAATAAACACAACCGAGTGTTTTCTACAGTTTTTAGATAGCTCATCTCCTAAAAGAAAGGGCATAGACGCCTTTGTTGAAGGCTATGAATCACCAATTAAGGAAGGATCTCCCATGAATTCGAAAGGGAGTGTGGGATGATATGAAGGAGCATGCAGCATGACTGTTTGTCTGTAGCCATGTGTTAGAGGGGTTCTCCAGTAAGGTAATTGTTTAGCGTGATTACAGTGTCGGTCACCTCAGCCTCTTCATAAGTTTCACCTTCAGATTTAGCAGGTAATTCTGAGCTGAACATTTTGCTACCCTGCCAAGGTGATAAATATGAAGCCTCTCCAGTCATCTGAGCTGAAAGACTTTGGAGTCTAAATTAGGAGGAGCTAAATGACTATAACTTCAGGAAGCTGCAACTGTATTTTTCTATGGGGACTACACGTATTTCTAAGCCTTTCATACATATGGGTCGTGGATTATGTCCCAGTATTCTGCTTGGGAAATCATTACAGACGCATTGCAGGGAGTGATGGCTTCTTGAGATTATAGGTCGTCAGGCTGTCCTATTGACTATGGGACACAAAGATTGTAAAAAATTACATTTTGAATATCCTGAGATGTATAGATGACAGTTGCTGTGTAAGAAGTAAATATTCATTAGTTAAAACATGTATATACTCTTAACAGTTACAGATAACAGTGGTTCTTCCCTGGGGAGGGTATCTTACATGATTTATATATAAGCTTTCTAACAAACCTTATTTCACCAAGTTTCCTATCCTAGCAGGAAATAATTGTCTTGTAATGATGTGTTCAGTTGTATTCTAAGGGCAGGAAATAAATCATCCATAACCAGAGTTATGGCTGTGAAGCAGAAACAGCCCCGGGAACCTGTGACTAAAGGTAAAAATCTTATCTAACTGCTGATATCTATGCTGTGAGTGTCTCCATCTAAGCCAATCAACCAGTCTCCCTTTATAGTCAGAGGAGAGAAACAGGTAATTTGAGGGTGTAATTTAACATATCTATTTTAAGATGAGTTGAATCACACCTATTTCTGTCCGTTTACTATAGAAGAAGTTGCAGAGAGAGACATTTTCATTGCATTTGTAAAAGACCTGGCACAAAAAGGCTGTGATTGCAGTTTGTGCCTGTATGCAAATTAGGCAAGTAATAATAAAAAGTAGGAATGGTGACACATTCAACAGGGATAGCAAATGGTACCCTTCTTTTTCCTAGCAAATAATCAAAGATCATAGCTTGATTCAGGATTTTGCGTAATGCTTCCAAATGGTTTCTCATGGTAAAAAAATAAGAACATGGAGAAGACTCCAGTGTGAGAACAATATTCTTATTATTTTCTTTGGGCTCTGTTCTGCCCCTAACAGAAAAAAAAGCTAAATGATCAAAAAATGAATTCACATTTTCGTTCCGGAATAGCACAGTGATTTATTCATTGAAAATGAAATTGTGGAAGTGGTGTAGTTTGTTTATTTCTATTTTGTAAAACTAAAACTATGAGTATATTTTCACCATAAATTACACAGATCAACAAAGAATATACTGGGAAATATAAGCCAGGCTTAAATTCCAATGAACCAGGAACTGAATTTGAGGTTCAGCAAAGCATTCTGTGCTATTAAGAGTTCTCTAGGACGTCATGCTGTGGTCAGTAGCTCTGAAGCTTAGCATTATGTATTAGATGTGACCATAAATTAGAAAAATGAGACAATTTTCTGTGCATTCAAGTGTACACACGAGTCTTTCAGAAGTATTTGCTTAATTTATTATTCCAGCCAAGGAATGCTGGTTGGTTTAATTTCCCGTTGACAACAGTGACAGGGACTGCTCTGAAAAATCTTGTGGCCTACAGATTAAAACAGGGAACACAGCAGGAAAAATTGTGTGTCCTTGTCTCTGTCTTATCTGTAAAATGATGGTACTGCTTCAAAGATGCAAATATATATATAACTTATTAGCTTTCCAAATGTGTAAGATAAACAACAGGAATCCAAATAGCTAGAGAGACATACCTTCTAGCAGCGGATTCAAAATCTTTCATCAGCAGAAAAGCTATGTCCTAGGTAGGATAATGATGTCACAATGAGAGAGAAAAACTCTGGGGGATTTGTTCGTTGGTTCTTTCATGTCCAAAAAGGACCATTTCTATAGCTAGTCTGATACTTTCTGAACCTAAGCCATAGAACTTCAGCCAGTGTTTTGTGCACGACTCTGGTGGTTGAACTGTGGCATATATTTGTAGAAGGATATTCCATGCTAACTTTTAAGAATGAAGGGTGTTGTGTTTTGTTTTGATTTTTTTTTTTCTTTTTTACACTTGAGAGAAAGGAGAGGTCTGCCGTCTATGAATATTTTTTTATACGAGAAACAAATGGAACACCTTTCTAGCAGCTGTGATCAGAGAGATTTGATGTCTCCTTCTCTTGTGGTTTTAGTTAGTCTTCATCTTCTTTGTGTTCTCCTTATTGCTGAAAGAAGCTAAAAAAACCCTGATACAATCTGTTGGATAGGGCTTTGATCAACCTAATCTAGTGAAAGGTGTCCTTGTCCATGGCAGGGGGTTGGAACTAGGTGAACTTTAAACACCTCTTACAACCCCAACCATTCTCTGATTCTATGATTCTCAGCATGAATTGTCATCATCAGCATGAACAAAGAGTATGGGTTTGAATGCAGTAATTTCAATTTTTTTTTTTACAGTTGCCTTATATACCCATGGAGTGTGAGACGAAATTAGTAAATAAATTGATTCATTTAATCATAAGCACTTTTCCTGGACTGATATTGCCCTTTAACTACTTACATTTCATTTTGATGTTTAAGTTGCACAGATGGGATGCGTGTGATGGTACAAAACCATGCCTAGAGTCAAATCGCTTTCTCACTGGTGATGTGATAGTGCCCTTAAAGAAAGGCCTCATGGTGTAGGTGCTCTCATATCTTTCAATCTCCCATCTGTAGTGGGACCTTTGAGACATGCTGTAGGCAACCCATCCAGCAGTGCCTAGCAACCTACTGCAGCAATGCTGATGATGCACTGATCAGTCCCAGCATTGGACCATATGTCGCAGTGGGAAAACCCCAGTCCTGCTTTAAACTTCGCTTGCCAGCATCCATTTGCATGGAGAGAGAATGTAGTTTGAACGGCAGCCTTGAACCATTTGCTGCCTACAAGGTCTGATCTTGCTCTCTGACAAAAAAATGTGAGGGGGAGCCATTAGGAAGTCAAGGAAACTACAGCAAACTGGGGAAGAAGACAGAGGCCTGAGGAAAATGAGACCTCAGGTTTGTATAACACACTGAAGAATGGGAGAACGATTCAAAACTTCTTCTTCCTTCTTTAACCTTGCATCCACTGCTGGTGTGACACCACAGAGCCTGCAGGTAATGCTGGAACTCAACATTTCCTTTCCTACAGGTTTCCTCATGCAGAAATAGTGTTGTGTGCATGTTTATACATTTACTTAAATAACCTTTTCATCTTGGGTTTCATGCAAAACTTTCACACCTTTGCTGAAGATCAAAAGCAATGTGTACCCTGAACAGGGAACAATTTGCATTGTCTTTGCACCTGCATGAATCATTAGGAATCACTTGAAGAAGGATAACAAACTAAATGCCCCAAACAGGTGCAAGCTATGTGGGAAAAAAAACCACACTTTGTTTTGTGTTTTCTTCTTTTCTGTATCTAGGGTCATGGAAATTTGGGTCCTCTTTCATGTTCCATGAACAAACAACTTCCTCCACACTACATGGAGCCTCTGAATATGGCCTGATCTGTCAGAAGCAGACAGTTTCTCTGGTGGCTGCTGTAAAATTCTTTGCAGTAAAGTGCTGGTTTGTGACTTGATGCTTGAAAACAATCCTGTTGGCTTAAATAGCTCCCGCTCATTTATTAAATAAGCACCCACTTAAAGGTTTGCTAGATTAGGGATGACTGTTAGGAAAACTGTTTTCACCCTGATTTTAAATTATGTAGCTGGAGGCATAAAAATATATGGTGCAATAGCACGCATTCTATAGCAAGTAAGTTCAAAATGACAGACTTGGCTTTTACAGAAGGGTAGGAAAAGCTCACCTTCTACTGCAGCTACTGTGTAACTTAGTCTTCCCTTGCATACGTGTGGGAGAAGTCATAATACATATTAAAAATTTGCTACCACAACACCTCTGCTGGTAAGATTATAAACTCCCTGAAATTGCACTGTGTCCGTTTAAATGCACCTCCAAGGACGGCATGTAAAGTGGGTAGATCAGTAGAGTAGTTGACTCACCATATCTTTCTGTGTCAGAGCAGAAAGTGATAAAGTCAGTCTCCAGCCACTATGGGCCATAATTTTTTACTCTAGTTTTGCAGAGTACTCTGTTTAACAAGAGTATTTTATAAATTCTGTGAATGATGTATGAGGAGAAAAAGAAAATGTGTTATAAAAAAAGCATATAACTGAGGGGTGATACTCTACCTTCTGTTTTTTCTTCTTAAAGAAATGATATTCCACATTACCTAATAGGCATCAGATGTTAGTATCAAAAGCTGATATTTAAACAAAGAAAAAAAAACCACAATAGAAGTAAATTAGGGAAAAAACTCTAGGAAATAAACACAGTATCCCTTAAGAGTAAGAATAAAGCTTCCTCACTATGTTAGAAGAAACAGACATGAAAGTGCTTTACTCGTATTTAGTTCAGAGTAACTTATTTCATCATTTATTGCTTTTACAAAAGAAACTCACTTTAAAGTATAGTATAGAGAAGATCCTTGTGTTACTGACGTTTCACCTGGTTAAACAAATGAATAACACAAAAATGAAACCGCGGCACATGGATAGTAACCATGACCAATACCCCACATCCAATGTACTCACTCAAACCAGTGAATATGAGAAGCAAAACCTCAGGACAGAGCTTAACAGAAAGAAAAACCCGAGTGTTTGTAGCACTGAGCCGTGTTGAAGTTACAAATGTGTCTGTGTGACATATGATAGCTGGAGGATTGTGGTAGCTGGTGTCCCTCCACATGGCAGGGAGGTTGGAACTAGATGATCTTTAAGGTCCCTTCCAATGTAAACCATTCTATGCTTCTATGATTCGATGATTTGAGGACCCAGGAGGATTTACTAGTCTTTAATTCGTATGATTGCTGAGCTCCTTTTCCCCCACTCTGATCTTGAGCAATCAGCTTCCCTCTGTTTTAGTTTCCCCATATGTGTAACGGGGTTAATTGTATCTGTGTCATAAGGGTATGGGGAAACTTAATTACTTAATATAAAGAGCTTTGATATTCTTGGATATGTGACAGTGTAGGAGAGCAGAGAATTATTTATGGTCTTGAAACTTTTTATGGTCGGTTCACATTTTAGAGATTAATACAGTGGATCTAAAGAGGGAAATGTTTCACCTACTATTTCTACCACGCACTGCATAATGAGTTGCAATAATGACAGTAATCTGGGAGTCTGTTAATGTAATTAAAACCACTGACTTTTCTTCTAGGTGGGAGTTTTTTGAATATGGCTTATGTCCTAACTGGAAGTATGTTGCAACATCATCATAGCTGCTGTATCACATCCAAAATTAGGAGAATAATTCTGCTCATGAAAATATTTCTCCCCTGCCTCTACACATTGACCTGCCAGAAATAACTAATATGTATGTGGAAAATCTGCAGCAGTGGACCAGCTTCTGCTTTTCACAATCTGAATGTAGTCAGTGGCTCTGTAGTGTCATCAGTCCCACAGTCCTCCACGGCAAGAAACGAGGGTTAGTTTGATGGAAGGTGTTGGCCCTAAGCACTCCAGTGTAGGTGGCATTGTAAGGGAGTCTAGGACCTGTCCTTTTATTATGTGCAAAGGAAAATATAAAACTACTTCTTTTATATCCTTATCAAAACTATTGTCAATTCACCTGAACTCCAACATGGGAGACTCTTCTCAGAGTGTCTGTTACGCGTGATGGACCATGTCCAGGAGGTGGATGACATGCTGAGCTCTGAGCTGAAGTGCAGAGCTTCCTTGGAGCTTGGGCTGCCACCTCATCGCAGGAGACTCTGCTACTTCGCTTGCTCCATGACCCTCTGTGCCCATCAAAGCTTGGAGCTGAAGGGACACTGTGGATGCACAGTCTGTTGTGAATGTGAAACAGAGACCAGTTAAGATGAGTGTACAGGTAAGGGCTATCCAGCGGGAAGGGGATTTAAGCCTCAAACAGCAAAAATCACTTCCCCCACCAGCTTAGCTACAATCCCTTCTGCACAGTGCCTGAGGAGCATAATATACGCAGCAAGATACTATCTTGGCAGAAATTTTGTCTTTAACACCTTCTTCACCTTAGGGTGGAAGATATCTTTCTGTTTGCTGCACCGTGTTCTTTCTGGGAAACTTAAACTTAATGCCTGTCATGTACATGGAGGAAGGTGCGTATTTGTGCCTTCAGAAGCAACACAGGAAGCCAATTAAAAATGTGGGGGAAAAGAAGTATTTCATTTTAAACAGCTCAGATACATTGATTAATGATTTTTGGTATTTGCTCATTAACAGCTACTAGGTCTTGGCACTTCTTTTTAGCACTTTCCATCTGTGCATTTCAACATGTTTTATTACTATGAGTTAACTCAGCTTTAAGGCCAAATTCTTGTGAAGTAAACAAGAGCTTATGCCTGTACTGTGAAGCACGAGACCATATTGAAGACCTCTAGCTTAACCTGGTACATTCTGTGACACAATACAACACCTTCTCTTACCCCCTGAGAGCAGTGTACTTGTGCTGAATGTTTCTTTGTCAGCACATTGTACATTATTCAGCCCTCCTCTTGCTGTGATAGAAGTTTGCCGGCTGTCATCTTAGGTGTATTTGCACCATGCTTTGTTGTGCAGTTGTTGGTATTATGCCAAGTTTTTCCCCATAATTTTCACCAAAAAAAACCCCACGCAAAACCCCACACAGATTTAAGTCAAGTGTTTTGTGGTTTGTCTGCCAGCTGACACAGGAGCTGGAAAACAGTTTAACTGGAGGTCAAGTTTTATCCGCAAAAATAATGGAAAGTACTGAGTGAGGTTTTTTTAACGCAACTCTCCGTGAACCTCTCCTCTTTCCATGAGCAGTGTGAGGATTTCTGACAGACTTTGGTGAAGGTGAAGGCCTCATGCAAGTCCAGCCTACTGTTGCACTGGGAGTACTTCCAGTCATAGTGACTAATATTTTATCTTTATTTCCTGAATTTGTCTGTTTATGTCTGTCCATCTGTTACCTCTCATCTTACACTTCACCTAGAAACCATTTACAAAAGTGAGTATCACTTTGCTTTGGATTTGCGTTTTGCATATATGTCTACAGTTTCTATGATATCCGCAGTAGGTTTGACTCGTCTCTTGCATCTCTGCTGGTCTTGGCATTGGAATTCAACTCACAATTTCAGGAGGAGGAAAGGGAGTTTCTCACATGATCTTCTTAGCAATAATTACAGACCTGAATAGCCTTAGAGTCAGGTTGAGTAGCCTAAGATGATAGTGCAAGCTTCCACATATCTGAAGGATGAATTTTTGGTTACAGTGATTTTCTCCTATTAGGTCTTGATTTCTCTCCACTGATCATAAAACAAATCAACTTAAATTAGTTGCCTGCCTTTTCTGTGACTAAAATGAGACATGACAGATCCCACACTAAAAATTTTATTCCGGGCTACTGGATGCAACTGAGTGCTAGCAGTGGTATGTTGTGGATCTGGGGAGCCTCATCAGTAGCCTCTATTCTAAGAAGTATGTGGAAGTTAGGATTTGAGTTTTCACCATGTGACGCTCTCAGAAATATAAAGGTTTAATACCTTCCCTTTTAAGTAGTGGGAAGTAGTTTAATAACTCCATTCAACCTCTAATAAAGCAGGTATTATATTTGTGTGAGATGAAAAATCTCTTGTACAAATAACACAAGAAGAATCTCTGTGTTACTAGATATAATAATATTTGATTGAAAATACACTCACCAGAGCTCAGAGTCTCAAGATTTAGATTGGAAGAGACTACAAAGGACCTCTGACAGGATCCAAGGAATTACCCTGTACTTTCGTACTAATGTTACACACAGGAAGCAAAAGTAGAATTTTAGACTTCTATAATGAATTTCTCTTGTTTGTGGGTTACAATAGGAAGGCTGGGGTTTGGTTTGTTTTTTTTTGTTGGTGTTGTTGAATTGGGCCTCAGGTTTTAATGAAACCAAATTAAACTGCAAATTGTTGCATCTTTTTTTCATTTCCAGTAATAGACGCTTCTGCAATATCAGGAAGAGAGGAAGAGAACAGGGAGTCTAGACTGTCACTGAACTGTGAGGTCTGGCTTCAATTTCCTACTCTCCAGCAGGCTTTCTCTCCAATGTTAGGCAAGACACATCTCCAAAGTCCCTCAAAGGCCTAATTTACGTTGGCTTATATTGAGTACTCCTGAGGAGACAGGCCCAAGTCATACTCTGCCTCAGGTTCCCACCTGTAAAAGGGGTATGAACAATATCTACAATGAGCATTGTGAGAGATAAAGGAGAAGGTGAAGAACTCCTACTGTGAGGTTGTGGTGAAGGCCATAAAAATGTTCACATGATGGATTGCCTCTAAGCCATTCAAACAATGTTGAAGGCTTTCATGTCATATCAAATAGATTTCATCTAGAATGTGGCTCACTGTTTACATCGCACAGTGCCTGATTTTGGCAGCAGCTAGCTGCAACAGGAAATTGAGTGAATACACACAATGAAGTAAACTCTTTGAACAATATCAGCTGGAGGTGGGTTTTCATCCATTTATCATTGTCCTTTTGGCATAAAAAGGAAAGTCTATTTTAAACTGTTCTTTTTAAAAAAATTATTTTTATGTTTTTGTTTTGGTAACCAGCTCTTTCCCTAAACTGAAATGAAAGTTATTTAATGTTTTTCATCTTTTTAATCGTGAGTGGAGAGGAACCAATGGAAGTTGTCAGGAACTTCATCTTTATTTACGTAATTGCTACGTGGCATGGGAAATTGGCTTATGCAAGGAAGGAATCTGAGGCTCATTAGTGACGAGCATCTTCAGAAGAGAGAGTGCTCCCTGACGTAGTGTTCAGCTGCAGGATGTGGGTGGTCTTAGGTGATACATTTCACGTTAGCCAGCCATTTAATGAAAACACAAGTGCATTGAACTGAATTTAGTACTTGCCTGTGTCTGTGAAGTTGCTTGCCTGGTGATTGCAAACAAAAGCCTGATGACTATACTCATACAGCAAAAAAAGATTGTGAATATAAACTCGGGGAAGTGTGGAAAGAGGTACTTCTATTTCATACAGTGTGATCACCGTAGACTAAATACATCCTTTGTAGTCTGACTTGTGATGTAGAATATAATAATGGATAAAGAGGATAAAAACCCCTCCTTGTTCTTTTAGCTTTTAGGTCTATCAGCAGCCTGGGGAAAAGGGGGAATGCAGACATCTGAGGTAGCCAGCCTATTCTGCACAGAAGTTTGATTGCATTCACTCATACGTCTCGATTCAAGTGGCTGATCCATCACTAGGGGAAGGGTAAACAGTATGTTGGTGGTGCTTTTGTACAAACAAGAAACTATCAAATTCCATCCTCTTTCCCTAAAAGAATACAGGAAGGAGCAATGCCTCCACGGGTGTTAGTCATAGGGCTCACATACTTTATGGTCCACTGAAAAGTTTATTGTCCTCTGACCTAAACCTCACATTGAAGGCACCTGATTTTGATATCACTCCCATCTCTGCAAATATAGTTCAACATAAGCCAAGGGGACCTCAGCAGTATCCTTGATTTAAAAGATCAGAAGGTGGAGCTAAACAAGTGAAAAGCTAAAGTAGGAGTAACAAATATGACTGGATGAGTTGATCAAAGTGTCTCTTTTTCACCAGATGATCAGCGTTGTTGCGAGTTTTGTGACAATCTGAGGATAAGGTAGACCCTAGTATACAATCCCTATTGAAAGGGGACAGCATGAAGAGAAAAGCCATCCTCAGCTTGAAAGACTTTAACCTTATGAAACACCTTAGTAGATTGTAGCAGAAAAGAAACAAAAACACTCAAGTAAGGATTACCCTTTAATGCCTGCAGGCTTGAGTTGAAAACCACCTTTTTTTTCATATATTTTGAGAGAGTTCCCAGAAATGACCCAATCATAAATGATTCGACAATGTTCTCAAGCAGGAAAAGCACAGCTGCACTGAAGAAAGAGTTGCTGTTCCAACACAAGCTCTCTTCAGAGGTGCTGACCCAGCTTTAGATGAAATTTTGCTTGAAACTGATGCACTTATATTTCTTTTCCTGACAGAGTATTTTCTCAAAAAGGCATTGAAGTCCATATTAAAAGTATGAAGGAATACTGTTTGAATTTGAGTAATTTCAGTCAGAGAAATGTAGAAATTAAGAAAATGGCAACAAGATATTAAAGAAACATTTACCAGGTGTTGATGTTAGTGTGCTTTAAATTATTCATTTGGTTTTAGAAATTAAGATTCAGTCAGCTGCTCAGCCCTAATTCTGGCTAATTTAGACAGTTTCTGCAGGATTCTATTCTGCAAAGAACCTTCTTGCCTTTATCCTCTGCAGAACTTCAGCTGCAACTAAGAAAAATCAGAGAAAGAATGTTTTTCTTTTTTCAAAAAAAAACGACCAAAACCTTTTTTTTTTTTTTTATTTTGGTGCTAGTTTACTGAACTGACCACTTTTCCAAAAGTCCTGAGCTTCTGACAACCAGAAAGGTGTGCTGGATGCATAATGCTTCAGAGAACAAGCATACATTGCCTTTGCCCGGATTTGGGTATGGAAGAATATCGGGTGAGGAGGTGTGTATTAATGATCCCGCTTCAGGAATATGTAGCCAGGATTTTAATCCAAGCACATGTAATTTACTAAGGACCACAGACCAAGTGTCTGATAAAGCTGGAACAGGAGTTTCTAGTTTCAAGTTCATTGGAACAGGATTAGCATTTGTGCCATGGTTTTATTTTGTCCTCCTCAGCTGTGTAATAAATAAGGGAGGAGCACAAACTCTTCACAAAACACCGGTTAAACGCCTATCTAACTGTGCATATCTTCTACTTCAAGCTTATTTTTTAAGAGGTTTTACAAGAACTCCCACTGTTGCCTTCCAAAGATAAGATTATTCTAGCTCTGACCATCATTACAAGGTTGGCTTACAAATTGGTAGAGAGGCAATGATGTGATGGAAATTCTTGAAAAGCTATCTGCAAAAAATTGCATCTCCTGTTTTTAATTGACATATTAAACCTCTGCTGCTGTTTACTTACTCAAGGCTAGGTGTCCAGATAGAAGTGTGATTTAAAATATGAAGTAGATATGTGGTAGGCGGTGCGAGGGGAAAGTACTCGGCTTCAGTGTGCAGAAGAAAATTAGAGTAGTAACACAGAAAGAGCAATGTGATAGAAAACTACTGAATATCAGTTGTAGTTTCTAAAATGTCTGTCCAGAAAATCTATAACAGCTAAATATTAACTACTGCATGGAAATGGTTGTCGTGCTGTATGGATAAACTCTGCAGTTTTGAGTGTCTTTAGCTGCTAAATTCCTTCAACTCATGACTTCTTGTCTGCACCTCTCCTATAAACAACATAAATTCTAAGTCTGACGTCTGAATTCAACCTTTCAGACAGAAAAGGAACAAAAGAGGATCCAGGATGCTGAAACACCACAAACTTAAGCATCATCAAAGGAAACTTTTTTCAAGATAATGAGCCTCTGAAACTCGTTGCCAACAAATACTGTTGAATTTGGTATACAGTGGACAAAGGTGCAAAAGAATATCTAGATATCTCAACAGGGATGTAAAAAGTAAAGTGAAACGATAGGCTACATATGGAGCCCTCAAGAAATTCATCTGCTTGTGGAACACTAAGGAAGCAAGTAGATACCTTGTACAGTATTCCACATCTTTCCCCAGAAACCAGGGAAGTTTGAACAGCTCATGCAGTAAGGTGTTTGTTATACAATAGCGATGATTTAGTCCTGAGAAAAACTAAAATCT
This sequence comes from Pluvialis apricaria, assembly GCA_017639485.1. Classification (NCBI taxonomy): domain Eukaryota; kingdom Metazoa; phylum Chordata; class Aves; order Charadriiformes; family Charadriidae; genus Pluvialis; species Pluvialis apricaria. Next base: position 164,347,221 of record CM030008.1, on the reverse strand, counting down.
GCCTGCCTGCCTTCCTTCCTTTCCTTTTTTTTTTTTCTTTTTTTCTTTTTCATTCTGCTTGTAATTTATGAAGCTTTTCTACCATTTCTGTTAACGGTTCTTGCCAATCCTATTTTGGATGCTTTCCAGTTTCCCCACAGTTTTTCATTCTTTTTGCCTTCGTGAAAAGTTCTCATCAAGTCTTTAAATTCCCTCTATTAATTTTAAATAAGAACAAGCTAACTCTTAGTCTTTTCCCCATGATTCATATCCACGGGCTCTTATATGATTTCCCATAGCTCTCATTTTCAAGGACAGCCATCCTTACAAGGACTTGGGCATGTGGAAAAGCCTTATGCAAAATGCACAGTAATTTTTTTCTCCTTCTTAATATCTGTAGAACAATCTTAACCTAAATCACTGTTCCCTGGGTAATGGAAAACAACACCTTCTTGGTTTCCAGAATTTGTAAAAGTATTGAAAAGAGAAGGCACTTTCTTTCTACTAGTTTTGAGTCTTCCTATCCTACTTTATAGGTATTTTTCTGATTACTCTAGTGTAACGTTTGCTAGTTGGGATCTCCAATATTTGTTCTTCCCTCAGACTTTCCTACCACTGAAATCCAGAGGAACAATGCACTTACATTCTCCTTCTCTTAATTCAAATGTTGCAGCAGAAATGATGGGTTGTTTCCAAAGTTATGTCACTTGAATATATACTGTTCATTTTATTATTCTTTGGGAAAGAGTTTTCAAGCTAGGAAGGGAGCTGTAAGCAGCTGCAACACTGGCCTAATGTGTTGTCTTCTGTGAATTTTGTAAGAAGTTATAATAGGTCCAGGAAACGATCCCATGGACTTCAGTTCAAATCTTGCAAATCCCGTGTCCTGAATATCATCAGCTTACATCAAGGAGGTGTATTTGTCTCCATGGACTGCACTTGGGATTCTTACTTCCAAAATTATTAGGAATGTTGATGGGTAAGTTTAGAGGATGAAGAAAAAGAGCCAAGATTTTACTAAATCTTTAGAAAAACTCGTGAGCATTATTGTCACTAGGCAAAAAATATCTAGGGAAATATCTGCACAAGTTATCTATTGTGAAAGCCATCGAGACTTGTATCCAAGGTTCAGCGGTATTTTTCAACGGAGTTAGATGTAACAGCTGAGAGCAGGGTGGTAAGCATTGTAATAAAATTCAGAGCTGAAAATTGCAGCCACAGACTGGTTAAGTGAGAGACAAATTGAAGGAGAAGTTAATATGTGGGAAACTGAGGCACAGAGATGCCTCATGGTTTGCCTTGAGTGCCATCTAAATAGTGTTAGTGTAGCCACATAACCCTACAACATGATGTCTAATACAATGGCAGTGTGTATGTCTGTTTGGTAGTAAATACAGGGTTTTCTTCACACTAGATGTGAGTTCATTCCCAGCTTTGCCATTGCTTTCAGGATTATCTTGAGCAATGTACCATAACTTTGTGCAAGTTTACTCTCTACAGTGTGGTGGTTTAGCACTTTTCTTTGTCTTGGAGAGTTAAAGACATTTAAAATTTTGAGTATTAGGGGAGTTTATATGAGATTTTTTTGGATAGATGGGATTTGGCCCATTTCGGTGTCAAAGTCTTAGATGGGTTTTGTTGAGAAAGGTAGGTAGGATTAGATTCAGGACCCTTTGTCTTTATATTGCTTAGTCCATTTAAGAACTACTGCAGGACCATGATATATATGCAAAGTTTAGGCCAAATAAAAAGACAGACTGTTGAGAAAGTGACAACAGATCCTATTCTTGAATGACCCTTAACTCACACTGAAGGCAATGAATAGCCTTACCAGAAAACAGCCCAAAGAAAGAGAACAGCTAATGATACTCTTGACACATCACAGGCAGAGAGAACATTAATGCAGTTTAATGAAATCCCAGACAGAAAGCCAAATGGCTTGTGCCTGACATGCATAGACAAAGTATGGTTGGTCTCTCGCTGATTTATGTGCATGTGTGATCCAGATGAAGCTACAGGATTTCAATTGAGATAATGGGCATAATTAAAAAGAAAAAACCCAAAATTTACCGATGCAGTGGCAGGTTGATAGAATCTAATTGGAGAAGTAAATGAATAAGAAAAAATAATTCCATTGCATTTCTGTGCTGAGCTGTATAGACAGTTCAGCAATGAAATCACTAATCGGACAAGAGCTAGCTGACCTAGGAAAGAAGCAGTCTCATGTCTCAGCTGGATGGGAACTTTTAAAAGTTCAAAGGAATGCTGCTCAAAGGAATGTTTAAAATGGATCGAGAGCAGCCCTGAGGAGAAGGACCTGGGCGTACTGATTGATGTGAAGCTCAACATGAGCTAGCAATGCGCGATCGCAGCCCAGAAGGCCAACCGTATCCTGGGCTGCATCAGAAGAAGTGTGGCCAGCAGGTCAAGGGAGGTGATTCTGCCCCTCTGGTCTGCTCTCGTGAGACCCCACCTGGAGTACTGCATCCAGCTCTGGAGCCCCACATATAGGAAAGACATGGACCTGTTGGAGCGGGTCCAGAGGAGGACCACAAAGATGATCAGAGGGCTGGAGCACCTCTCCTACGAGGAGAGGCTGAGAGAGTTGGGGTTGTTCAGCATGGAGAAGAGAAGGCTCCGAGGAGACCTTATTGCGGCCTTCCAATACCTAAAAGGGGCCTACAGGAGAGCTGGGGAAGGACTTTTTACAAGGGCATGTAGTGATCAGATGAGGGGGAATGGTTTTAAACTGGAAAAAGGTAGATTTAGATTAGATACCAGGAAGAAATTTTTCACTTTGAGGGTGGTGAGGCACTGGAACAGGTTGCCCAGAGAGGTTGTGGAAGCCCCATCCCTGGAGGTGTTCAAGGCCAGGCTGGACGTGGCCTTGAGCAGCCTGGTCTGGTGGGAGGTGTCCCTGCCTATGGCAGTTGGGTTGGAACTCTGTGATCTTCAAGGTCCCTTCCAACCTACATCATTCTATGATTCTATGATTCTGTGATACAAACCATACAGAAGAATATTTTGGGTTTCAATTAAGCTTGTGGCTTATAAAGAAACAGTTCCGATTACAGATTAGCAATACAGTTTGCTTATTTGGAAGCTCCTTTATAATGATACAGACTTTATATTTAACAGAAATTGGTTTTGAGCAAATGGAACTGCAATTTACTTTTGTGTGCATGTGTATTAGTATTTAGGTGAAATTTTTATTCCCTTAGCCTCTTTAATAAGCAGAAAAAATTGTCTTTGTACAGTTTTGCTTGAGTCTCTAAGTGCCACCTGTCTGTTTCAAGGGTTGTGATGACACTTTTGTTGAAAATATGAGGCCTTGAAAGAACTTACCTGTGGTCTGATTCTACCAGTCTCCATCATGTTGACTGCCTTTTTGGAGGCTCGTTTATTTTTCTTCGCCTTGAGAAACCAGTGCTGTACATGTGAAATGTCTCCAGAACAAAGACTGTAGAGTCATTTGTAGAAAGAACTGGGGTCAGAAGAAGAATATCTAATTTATAGCTCATTAATTTGCCCTGGGAACTCAGTGAGTTCTTCCATCCATTTTATGGGCAGGTAAGGAGGTATATGGATTTCTACCCTTTCTCCGACTGTATACAAACACCAAATCTAGTGGTCAGAATCACAGACCACCTGGGCACCAAGATCAGGTCTCTCCTGAATGAGCAGGGATCTGATCAGGTCCACTTGAATGTGGGGGAGTAACATAATGTGGAGGGATCACCTCATAAATGGGGATGTGACAAACCCACCTTGAACATCACACTAGAAATTGAACCTGCAGCCTGTAGGATGAAAGACCCTCAGTCACAGCTGCCACAGCTGTGGAATCAGGTCTCTTTTGTCTAACTTAGCACTGCAGATTGATCATAGAAAGGATATGAAAGACCTACTGACTGGTATTGTATGCAAAGAGGAAAAAAAACTGTAGGACCTTGAAGCCTTTTTTGTGTGTTTACTTTTGTGATCCAGAATGGGGTTCAGAAATCTTAAATTTCTAGATAACTTGCTTGGCCTTTCAGAAACACTAACCATCAGTGATGGCTTCTTCCAGTGGGAGTCTGATGTTCTTCAGTCTGAATCCTCAGGCTTTTTATCTTACAGTGGGATCTTAGGGACTACTTACATCTGACAAATTAGATTTATTTTCAGGTTTTTTATTAGGCTGTCACAAAATGTTTTACATATTTAATTCACAGTAAGTTACCCTCTGTGTAAAGTGCAACTGGCCATAACGCTGAAGATAAAAGTTTGGTAAATATATGACCTCCATCCATCACCTTCTTGAACACAGCAGGCATTTCAGTGGTACATTAGGAGAGCATTTAGTTTCCAATCCATACCATTGATCAGAGGACTTGAAAGTGTTACAGCCCCACCTGGGAAATCTTTAATTTCCAGTTTGACTTCAAATCTGTGATTTTAGCTCAGGACTTTTCTGATTCAGTTGCTGTTTTGTTGATGAGAGAATGCCAGATATGCTATGCAGCACTGAGGGAATAACAGGTGGATCCTAATATTATATACCTGCTTGAAGTGTCTGTAAAGTGCATATATTCACATTTTTTATATGTATTTCAACTCTTACATATCTGGATCTTTAAACATTTTTGATGTTCTGGCTGTCAAAACATGCTGTAAGCAGTGGTGAGAAAAGTGGAAGGGAATATTCCCATTGGTAGCCAGAGGGAAAGACTAGCTAGAATTAAATCCTGGAAGTGTTCTCTTTCTTCTATACGCACCACACATTTACACAAAGAAGTTGTGGTGGTCATAATGGGAAACAACTACCTGCCTGATGGCTGGAATGAATTAACTTAAAACATACTCTTTCCATTTTCCTTTAAAACAAAAAAAAAAAATCCTAATTTCTGCCAGAACAGTTCAAAACTTCCTGGAAGGTCAGCATGTCAGTCTGAAATTGCCATCTTGTGATGCTGAAAGAGCTATTTAGTGTTTGGGGTTTTTAAAAGGCACTTCAATTCTTTATTTGCCATATTTAGGACTAGATTAATTTTTATCCTTCAGTCCTTTCACATTACACAGCAATGCAGAGTGACATTGACACTGCAGGCAGTTATAAAACATTTGCCTGAATGGTATAAATTGACATTTATACAAATGGACATTTATAAAAATGCCCATTGGACATGAAAGTGAAATCTTGTATTTTTTGAGCTCATTAGGAGATTTATTGTTCTCTAAATGGGCTGGAATCTGTCTTCCAAAATTCAATCTTAGTGTTGGATCCTTCTTTGCTCCAGTTCTTCAGTGCTAAAAGCTAGATAATTTTGTGACGGGGTTGTTTCTTTTCTGTCTGTCACTCAGTACAACAGCGCAGGGGCAGTGAAGGAAAACTCAAAACACTAAGAGCTCTGCCACAGTACATGTCAGTGGATATTTATTAGACACAGTTAGTTTCTGTCCCAAAGTCACCCACCCTAATCTACTTGGCGGGAACTGTACTTTGGCTCTTATTATTTCTCCAGCTTGTTATGAATTTCTCCCATATGTTAACACAGACATGTGTGCATCAATTCTAGCTACTGTGTACCCAAGTCCAGAAAACCAGAGAAAGGCAACCGTTTCAGTGTCTGGTTTGGGGGGGGGGGGATTTCTTTATAAAGAAGAAATTATACTTCCAGCTGAAGTTTGCAACAGTTACCAGTATTTGATTAGTTGCAGGGGAGACCTATAATTAGCTCTTATTTAAGAAGGCATATGGCTCCAACAGATGGTAAAGGGAAAAAAGCAGGCTAGATCAACAGGGCTATTTGCACAAGATTTTCTGTCTCCTTTGGTTATATTTTGCAGTACGGTGCTTAAGTTCTAGCAAGACGGCATACTGTTCATTCAAGGAAAGCCCACATGTCTTAATTTTCTCTGAAAAAAAAGCAAAATTAGCATGGCCTGCAAGCATTTAAGAATTTCGGCAATATCAGAAGTTATATGACAAGGAAACTTAGAAATTAGAAAATCCATACCTATTTTGTAGGGATTCTGTACAAGAACCAACTCTCCTTGTGAGGCTAATGGCAATTTCAGATAGACAGGGCAGCCCAAAGTGTGTGTCTGGATGGGTGAGGGAGGTAGTCATCCGCTAGATAGATTTGGGTTGTGTTTATAAGGGTACCAACCAGGACGATGTGTGCTGTAGACATTACTCAGATTGCAAGTAGGTGGGCTACAGCTAGTCCAGACTGAGATTTTAAAGGCGATACTATCTATAACCATTTATTATCACCCTCCTTGTTCACCTGTGCTAATAGACTATGTATTTGCTTCCAATTTGCTTCAGGGCAAGGAGATCTAGCTCCGTTTAAATTGCCTTCTGCTGTGATTTACCAACAGTTGACTTTCCACTGAAGCAGATTAGGAAAGATCACATGAACTGCTGACACAACGTGTCTGTGTGGGTAGTGACATAAGGTTTGTGGGTAGGAAGATTTCAGAACGCTCACAGTTCTTTCTCAAGTGAGTTCATTGCAGTGCCCTTCATCTGTCTGTGCACGAGTGACCTGGGAGGATGAACGTTTAAAGGTATCATATGTCTCTCAGATTTTCTTATGCGGGAACCCAAGGATAGAGACTCTGATATGCTTCTTGTGGCTCTGATTTAATCTGAAATACAAATGTTTTGTGTGTACTGTTATTCATAAAGAAATATTTACAGTAAAGCTCTGTTTACAACTGCAGCATCTTGATTTCCCCACGTTATTGAAGAGCATCTCTTTCATTAAAACAAAACTTAGCGGAACCTTGCTTCTCTGTTTATCTGAACAGCAACGTGATAGTACCGCTTTTCTCAAACAGCAAGAGAGATTCAAGAAGTTGCCAGCAATTGAGTAATTATCTTGTTTCCAGTGCTATAGTGATAAAGGCATTAAAGAGGCTAGATCTGAAGTTAGATCTGTTTTCCATATGGATTTTTTCCTGACTGTATAATGACTCCCTGTTCATTTTAGACCTCTCACACAATGCTCAATAAACCATAGAGAGATAATTCTGCAGAAATAAGGATGTATACCTGAAGTCATCTTTCTAAAAGGCTATATTCCCTGGAGCTGTAATTTTATATTTAGAATTAAAAATATGACTTTCTTTGTTCTCTGCCTTGCATGGGGGATAGGAAGCAATGTAATCTCTCCAGCAGCAGTGTGAGGACTGATTCATCACATTTCTTCCTTCCTTATTTTGAAAAAGTAGTAATTAATCTTACTTCTCTGGGCTACTGAATAGAGGACAGAGTCAGAGTAAATCCTCTTTCTGCTCTTTCTTTATAAAACCCAGAAGTTCAAGTATACTAAAAGCAGAGGTAACAGGGGGGTATAAGTATGATGTTTTCCCTTGTAATTATCAGCAAACCTGTAGTGAAGTCCTACAAGTTTAACAGAAAAGTTATATAGGAGAAAATTTGCTGTGAAGGAGGTTTTAATGTGTTTCCTCTGTAGAACACAGTTTTTCATGTTTCATTTAGGTCTCATGCTCCTTGTTGTGTAGGGAAATCTAACATTATTTAAAGCTATTCTTAGCAAGGTGGTCAATTTTAAAATAAACCAAGGAACTAATTCCAAGGTTTTCTTCATGCTGCTGGTACTTGTTGGAAGTGGAGTTAGAAAGTAATGCTAACTAATGTAATGATGATCACACTTGCTGTGCGTGATCTCTGTAGTACAACTGAGGACCTCTTCCAACTGTTGTTTTTTCTTCAGAAACTCTCTAAAACATACTGGCTTTCACTCATGGCTTTGAAGGTACCCTCCTATCATAGGAACATTACTTCATGCAAGAGTTCTGGGTTAGGGGCTGTGCGATTAAGCATTTACATGTTTTAAAGCCCCAAAAATAATAAATGCAAACAAAATCCCAGCATTTCTCAAAGGTCAGGTTATACCAATACTCTTGGGCAAATCTAGGTCTCAGACCAGGATCCCTACCGTCCTTGAAAAGGTTCGTTGCTTAACATTTATTCCAGTTTTCTTTGGCGGATATAGACATCAGGAGGAAGCACAATTGAAAATGTAATTTTGGAAAGAATCTAGCTGTTGAGATTGGAGCACACTAAACACTTACATGCCAAAGAGACTGCAGAGGGCATAAAAACCGGCCAATCCTATTGCTTTGCAAATAGCAGGGTTCACATAACTTAGGTGGCTCTGGGGAAATAATTCATCATCGAGTCTCAGCTACACCAAGACAATGCCATTTCAAAGTCTCTCCTTGACAGAAATCAGAGGTTGAGATATGTGCGTGCCATTGTCAGTTGATTCTGCCAAGGTGAGTTCATTGTTTGTTTGCTCCGTGGAAATGTTATTGACATCGAACAAACATGAAACTGCTCAAACCATTTTTGTAGAGGTTAAGAAAAGTGAGTAAAGGATGGTTCAAATAAAGAAAATTTAAAGGGAAGACGGGAGATAATTTAGGCACGGTGAAAGCAGAAGGTTGCTACACGTGTTGAAAAAGAAGAAAGTGGGATACCTGGAGAGGACAATTGGGATAATTGGCCAGTGGAATTTGGGAGAAGGACTGCTAATCTACCTGGTGTGTTTATTAGGATTTTAGAAAGGTCAGGGGAACAGCTCTGACCTGCAGAATACTATCATCATCTTTGATTACTTTTTCCCAGAAATGTTTTCCTCTCCTCACATGAACAGAAGTGGTGTGAGGATGCCGCCGGGGAAAATAACACAAAAGAGAACACTTGAAAATAAGGAAAACTTGGGTCCCTCTCACAGCTTTGCACCAGCTGACTGATGCCGCCAGTGTGGCCAGGCAATACTTTCAGTTGATGTACCAGTGGCTCCTCCAAGTAGAAGGGCAAGCTATTCTAGCTTATCACACCCCTCCAAAACACAAGTAGAGTAGCACATTAGTCAACTAAAGTTGATTTCATTGTCAGCTTTATCAACTTATACCTACTACCAAGAGCAAAGCTATATGGTTAAGTGAGTTTGACCAGATGTCACATGTCTCTGTAGGGGACTGGTTTCTGGTGATGTCCTTCAGGTTCCAGTGCTCTTTCTTGAAGATGTGAGATCAGATTTTCTTATCTATTGCTTACTTCTTTCTACTTTCCTATCCCAACCCTCATTATACGTTCTGAGGCAGTATGCAAAACTATCCTATCCTATCCCATCCTATCCCATCCTATCCTATCCTATCCTATCCTATCCTATCCTATCCTATCCTATCCTATCCTATCCTATCCTATCCTATCCTATCCCATCCCATCCTATCCTATCCCATCCTATGCCCTTTTTTCAGGGGCTTTTGTACATCTGCCACAGACATGCATCACCAACACCCCAATGCCTTCCTACTGGCAGTGGTTGTCAGAACAAAACATTTTATATCCTCACTAAATTAGGCTGAAAATAAGTAAAAAATTTGTGTCGAGGTCATCTGTCCATCAGTTCCTTCTTTGTTAGATTATCTGGACAGATGTTTTCAGGGGCCTCCAGGACCTAAATAGCAATGACTCTCTCTGATTCTTTGAAGGCATGAATAATTTCTGTATGATGTGCTGCAGTAACATTTATAAATCTCCATCTGTAGAAACTTAAAGATGGGAAGATTAGGTAGACTAGGAGGTATCTGGAGGAGCTTGGTAAATTGGATATGGAGGCAGTGGGAAAGCAGGACACGATGTACTGGTTGGTGTGTACAAGTAGCCTATGCTATGTGTATGAAACTGTGCAAAACTGCAAAGAGCCTTTTTTCCCTTCCTGTTTTAAAAATACCATTACTTAATAGTCTGTAAAGCGACTGCTAGAGGTGGTGGTGGCATGGCAATATATTTCCTGCGGAAAGAATATATATTGAGAGATGCATCAACAAGCTTTTCTCATTCTCTTAAATAAATGGTTGTGGAGCACAACTGTCCTGTTCATGCTTGCGATGGTTCTTACAGTCCTGAGAACTCCTTCACTTTCCAGATAATTTGAAGAGCTATTCAACCCAAAGAAGATAAGCAGTAAATGGAATAGCCACTTAGGAAAAGAGACAGGAAAATAGGATTCCCTCTAGCTTAAGGGACACTGTAAATAAGGGACACTGTAAGTGTCACAAATAAATCTCCTGACATGGAAATGTACTGAGTAGGAGCTCATTACCACAAAATTAGACTTTCCTTGTTGAGTTCACCAAAGCTCAAGCCTTTGAAACTGTGGAATAAAGAGCAAAATGCAGGTCAATACAGGCTTAGTTCCAGCTCTCACCATGGATTGAGAGCTCCCAGCAGTTAGTGGACAAGTCTGTGGGTTTAGAGAGACGTGAGAGTCAGAAGGTATCCCAGAAAGAAGGGAAAGTTTGTAAAATTGTCCTGGTTTTGGCTGTGATGAGTTAATTTTCTTCCTAGTAGCTGGTATATTGCTGTGTTTTGGATTTAGGATGAGAATAATGTTGATAACACACTGACAACTAAAGAAACATTTTAGGTATTGCTAAGCAGCGCTTACACTAAGTCAAGGACTTTCCAGCTTCTTACACTGCCCTGCCAGCAAGGAGGCTGGGGGTGCATGAGAAGCTGGGAGGGAACACAGTCGGGACAGCTGACCCAAACTGGCCAAAGGGGTATTCCATACCATATGACATCATGCAACAATAAAACTGGAGGGGGTTGGCTGGGGGGGGCGGCGGCCGCTGCTGAGGGACTGGCTGGGCATTGGTTGGCGGGTGGTGAGGAATTGCATTGTGCGTCACTTGTTTTGTATATTCTTTTATTCCTATTCCTATTCCTTTATTACTATTGTTTGTTATTTTTTCCCCCTTCCTTTTCTGTCCTATTAAACTGTCTTTATCTCAACCCACAAGTTTTTATCTTTTTTTTTTTCCAACTCTCTCCCCTGTCCCACTTGGGGGGGAAGTGAGCAAAGGGCTATGTGGTCTTTAGCTTCCTGCTGGGTTAAATCACAACAAAAAGTTACTGGGATGATGATGTTTTCATGGAGTAGACTAAAGAAGCATAAGTTCGGTGCTGGTACCACTTCTTGTTAGTGAAAAAGCTGGAGCACAGCCATACAGCCTCATCCCTGTCTGTACCTTAAAGCACAGAATACATCAGAGAGTGGTACTGCCTGAAGTGCAGTGTCTATGGAGATGTTTTGAGGGGCAGGATGCCTGCATTGCTGTCAGCGTTACTGATATATCTTCATGCTGCCAAGCGTTCCTCTGGGGAGACTCCTACCACAGCCTTACATCATATGGTAAGCGAGAAAGAAGCAGGCTGTGGCCATTTAAATAGGCGGGGATGGTTTGTGTTTAGGAGATGATCAGGCAGTCATCTGCTGTAGTTCTCTGCCAGATCTCTTCAAAGGTAGATCTCTGTGCTTAAAACTGAGCAATTTCTGGCCCTGTAGTATCATATGCACTCACAGTGATTTGAGAGAACCCTAAGTATTGTAGCACGTCTTTGACTTTGACCTTTCCAACAAGAGAAATGACTCTTTATGCCACCTTGCAAATCTAGCTCCTAAAGCAATTACACACTGGGAGTGGTTTGTGCAGGAGTGTGTTTGAAAAGAAAATGACATTAAACTTTCCATCCTAGAAGAGTACCAGTATATCAATATCCAAATCAAATAACATAAAGCTTCCTTTGTCTGCCAGCTAGGAATAAGAATGCATTATACCTCTAATATGATTTTTGCAGTGTCTCTAATATGATGAGGTTTAAATTAAAATAAATATGACTGCATGCTTTTGAAGAGCTAATCGGGCTGAAACATGCTAGCCTAACTGGTGTAGCACAAGGAAATAAATGTGTAGTTATCGAGGCTGGCTGGACTTATGCATAACTGTTGTGCAGAGTATGTGATGGGAAGACAACAGCAGGGTGAAACACTTGGGCTGTTCCTGGGTGTGCGTGGTAGAAGTCAGTAATAGGAAAATGATTTGAATGCAATCTGGATGACAGCCCTATGGTCCTGCTAATTAATTAGCTCAAGTCTCATTGGTCTTATTGGTATTTAATTAACTCTTCCCCCTGCCCCATGTGATTTTTTTTTTTCTTTTTTTTTTTTGAGAAGGTGCTTTTTTGTCTGCACTATTCCAGTTCCAGCAGACCGGCGCCACAAAAACTAATCATTACAATGACAAAGCTCCATTCACTTGTCTACCAGGGCCTTTAGTACCTTTTTTTAATTATTTTTTTCAGTACTTTTTCTTCTTTTCTTTTTTTGCCCCTAAACAAACTTTACCTCAGGAAATCTTTAGTCCTCTGTCAGTCTTGACTCACTAACTTCTGACTGCAAATTATGTATGATTCTTGCACTGAAAAGCAAAGCAGTAGCTTTAGCACAGCAGAACAGACCTGTCCTGATTTCAAACTCTTGAAAACCCAGCAGTCCCTGAGACTTTCTGACCTGGACTTTTATCTTGCCACAGCTCATGGACTCAAAACAATTCTGCAAAGGCCCAAATTCCTGGAAGTACCTTCTGAAAAGCTTATATTCTTTGTAAAAAGCATGTGCCTCTTGGCTTCTTGATGATGATCACAGATCTACCTCTCTTTGAAGGACTGATGCTGGTACACCTTTTTTAAGCACATCTTGTCAGGAGAGTTCCAAAATACCATTTGCTAAAAGACTATTTTTCAAAAGCTCAGATTCCTACAGCACTGAATGCTGGAAAGGAACAAAAGTGGCTCTGAGTAAGTTTTGCAAGAGGTTGTTGCTCAGAGGCTGTGGAATTAGAATTAGCAGGGGATTCTGATTAACAGCCAAGACACAACTTGGAAGTACCTAACTCTGGTGCCCAGTTGTTAATTAAATAGTCACACAGTCATCACAGACTCCTCGAGAAGGAATTCATTGTAAATGTTGTTACCTTCAATGTGGCTTTGTACAGATAAGCAAGTCACACTGTTCCCTTAGTGAAAGAAGAATTACTCAATAAGCAGTAGTAGACTTCAAGCAAAAATTTGCCTCAATCTAAATCATGCACTTTTTTATTAGATTAATGATGACTTAAATTCCATAGTCTCCATTGTAACCAAAACCCAATACATACCCTGGAGGCACCTAAAAGTTAGGAAGGACAAATCCCACCTGAGTTTATGCGAAGTTTGTGTGTCATGATGTGATACATCAGCACACAGACAAAGCTATTGACTGTCTGAATTCAATGTGGAGAAGCTTAGGGTTTTGGTTCTTGAGTTCCTCAGATTAGTCCCAATTGCATGGGCCAACCTTGTCAGCTGTCATATAGGTCAAGGGCCTGAATGATTACACAGGACTTTTGGGAACTTGAAAAAAATGGCTACTTTTTCCTTTTTCTGTATTTTAACTTTAAATGCCTCTGCATTTCCAGGCTCTACATTCGAGATCTGGTATTGGGTACTGTCCCCCCTCCCATGTAGTAACTTCTGGGAGCACCAGAGATGACAAGAAAACTCCCTCTTCTGAAAGATGCCCATTGCAGATAAAAGATGAAATTTCACAGGTGAACACCCACAGTGCTCATGGTGCTGGGTAGCAAACCTCCCTAGAAGACATTTGATGCTTTAGCTGTCATTAGAAATAAAGTTAACAGGTAATTGCTGTCAGAGGGTCAGCTATTCTCATTTTGAAATCCAGCCTGCCTACAGTTTAACATGTATTTTCTTTAAATGCCATGTTTGGGAACCTGCAACCCACAATAACAATCTGCTCCTTTACCATTAATTATTGAGAATGCAAATGTTTAATTACAAGTACTAATACAACTGGCCTAGATAATCCTGAAGTGAAAGCACAGGAGAAAAAATAATCTCCCTGCAAAAATCACACCAGGGGTGTGTCTGTGTTTTGTGCAGGTGATTCCAGCCTTTGCTCAGCCTGCGTTCATGAAAACAACGTTTACAGCAGAATATTTCAGATTTTGTACAGAAACGAAGAGATCATTCTTAATGAATCCATGAACTTCAGAGTGCACCTGCTGCTGGATGGCGAAAGGGTGAGTTGTCTTGGGATGCACATAAAAACCAGGAGGGCTGGGATTCCTCTTACCTAACTTTAGGTGTCCATTGCACAGATATCTCCATTTGAGAAGTTGTCGTGGGGTCCCTGTGCTGTCACAGGTCTCATCAATGTAGCTGGTGGAGGTAAAGGCGTGATTTGTCTGACCAAGTACCAGCATCTGCATTAGAAGGAGATTGATGAACCTGTACCCATCGTTATCTATGCTGACAAGGGCGCCTGGGGTGATTTGCTTATTTGTGAATGCCAACACTATGAACATCTGCGTTAGATCAGATAGACCCTATGCCTGTGCCTGTTATGAAGTGTAGTCCACACTTTGGCTTTCCAGTGGAGTAAGATGTTGACGTATACCGGTAAATCAGTATATCAGAAACTCAAGTGTATCAACCATGATTTGTCACTGGTGCACTAGACCGCTCGTTCTACATATCTATGTAGATCAATCTCACCTGAGAAAACCAGGGATCTTCTGCATCTTCTTATGACCAGCTTCTACTCCTACCATCGTTATGGCTATCTTCTCCTCCTCTCTCCTTATGGCTGGTTTTTGCTACAGTTCCTCTCCACCACTCTTGATGGCAGGAGTGTATGGCAGAGTTGCTGGAGCTTCCCTATAGTCCCTGTACGACCCCTTTGCTTTCTGTTGGTAGAAAGACAGGTGATAACAGCTGTTTCTTCAAAATCAACATGCCAACAAAACTGGTTATACAGCCAGTGTGAATCAAATACTGTGTGTTGAACTTGGGCCCAGAGATTCTCACCTGTCCTTCCTCGTACAACTTTGTATTTGAGCATGAAGAGATTTTAAATTTCGGTTCTGCCTGATTTCAACCCATATATACATGGCTTACATGTAGATATAAATTAAAACAGCTGGAGAATCTAATTTAAACTCATTTCACAAGCTTCCCTTTCCATCCCACTTTTTTCTTGGTGTTTTGGTTTGGTTTGGGTTTTTTTTAACATAGTGCCATCCATTTATTCCTCCCTAGAATTGTTGTTTTGTGCTTATATGAAAAATTACTAAATGCGAGATTATCAATATTCATTAGGAAAATGTTCCATCATGCCTAATTGAATATTAATCTTATTCTTCCTCAGTGGAACATCTCTGATTAAAAGTCCCTCCCCTCAAATTATAGCAGTTTCCGCTGTGTTGAGCAGGGATGATTTCTGATGATTTCTGCATTAATATTCAGGAAAGTTGTGCACCTCACAAAATTATAAAACAAAAGTCCCACAAGATTCCTCACAGTTAAACCACCTTCTGATTCTGGATGTGCTGTGTGCATCACCCTTGTCTATTCATAGGAGGTCCCTTGGAAAAAGGACAGTTGCCCAATTCTGTACCTACAGAATGGTTTTGCACAGAGAAAACTCCATTATCTCTGTGTGTTGAAGTTGCTTTGGGTTTTCAGGTATGTAGAATAAGAGGGTAAACAGTCTGTTGGTCTCAGATGAGTTGCTGAAGAAACTCTAAAGAATCAAATGCAAAAAATAAAGGTCTGTAAAACTTTTTGCGTGTTGAGCAGATTAGCACAATTCACTTCTGCTTAATGCTCCCCGGCCTCTTTTTTCGGCTTTGATGTCTTTCCTTCCACAAATTTACAAAATTGATATAAAAAGGAGAGAGACCAAAGTGTACCATTCCACCAGGCACCATGCTCAGAAGAAACCTACTATTTCCATAACTATCTTTCAGAGAAGGTTTTGCATCTCTGTCATGTAATCTCAGATGTTGGATGCGATCCTTGCAATGTGGCATTGGCAAAACACCTAGAGATTTGTAAAGTGTTTTAAATTTTGTCTCTGTTCATAACTTCTTAACTTATTTAACACACAGCAGATGCAAATCCTTTTTGTGCCAATTGTGTGCCATGGTGAGTTTTTCTGGTTGAGGGTGAAGGATCTGTTCACTACTTCTGTAAATGAAAGTTATGATAAATAGACAAGGAAGTTAGACTGGGTAATGGAAGTGCTGAGTTTGCGTGCTCCCTGTAGTTTTTGCTGTCAGAGCTGGAATTATCAAATATTATACCAAGCGAGCAGCATGCTTTCTCCTCATGGGGCTAGGGTAGGTTTGTTGCTGAGATAGGTTGTTGAGATAGGCTTAATAAAAAAAAACCCTAAACAAAACCCAATGTGCATGTCCAGATTAGATTATTTGCTACTGGTTTCTTTTTTTTTTTTTTTTTTTTTTTTAATTTTTATTCTTTTTTTCCCCTGCTCTTGTATAACCCTAGATAAGCTTAAATATGGAAATACATTTTTTTTTGTCTGGCATTAAATGGAAAAATCCTCAATTATCTGCCTAGAAGTAACACTGAGCATACCTTTCAGCATATAAATGGTGCTTTAAAACTCTCTGGTTTATTAGATGCCTTTTTCTATATTATCCCAGAATGCAGCATTCTTTGAATTCATAGGAAACAATATTGCAGGGCTGAGGCACCCTTTAGTGTTATAAAGAAGTCTAATTTATTTTCATAAGCTTTTGCTTTCATTCTTGTTAAAGAAGGAGCTCTGCCTCTTTCATCAAGCAATAAAACAGGTAACTTGTCTGGCTCCTTGTTTGCTGTCTCCGTACAGGGACAATTTAGTAGCAGGGAGAAGACGGTGTGAGGCATGCTGGGATATCACAGTGTATTAGATTTTGTGCTTTCCAGAGAAATTTAAGTGAGATGGGACATCCAGGTCACTCAGCCTGACATTCTGTCTAAATGAATAAATATTATGGAAGTACATCACAAAAAAGCTGGAAACTTCAGTTATAACTATAATTGCAACTCTTAAAACCTAAACCAAAGATGTAAACATAAGCCTGAAAAATTAGAATTCAAAACTGAAATTATACACTTGATTCCAGGCCAGTTCAGGAGAAATTTAGAGTACTTTGCTTTGCATAGACTTTTATTGTATAAATATTTTTACTTTTTAGGTACAAATACTTTCTATTGTACAGATTCCAAACAGTGTTTAGTAAAATGCATTTCCCTATCAGTGCAGCCCTTTGGCAAGAGAGGCGGAGGTTAGAGAGCGGCCTGAACTCTGGACAGCACTTTCTGGAAAATTGTATTTGCTCGCAGGTGAATATAGGGTCTTTTTACAGAAGCTCAGAGGCCCAAGGAGGGAGCACTACAGGAAACGTAGGCATACCCCAGCAACGGGGAACAGGCTACTAAGTTTGCAGACGTTACTTTCCACCAGACATAAGATGATGTTACAAGAAAATGCAGAGTAATATTAAACTGATGCAAACAATGAAGAATTAATCAAATCAGAAATGACGAAATTCATTTCAGTCTTGTTTGATTTTAAGAGAGAAAAAAAGAATGAAATACATGTACTATTTCAAAGAAAGTTTTCAAAACTCCCTTTCAGAACTGTCTTTACTTATTTTATTTATGACTGGAGAGAAATCAGCATGTAAAATAAAATATTTCCCAGAGGTCAGAAGTTCTGAATTTCCTTTACTTTTATTTGGGTGTGTGAAATATTACAGAACAGAATAATATTCCTCGTTTAGTATTAATGTATTTCCACAAACACAGGCCTTTATTTTTTCTTTCATGAGTTGTGATTTTAATCTTAACACAGCTGAAAGGCCAAAGAACTTGGTAAAAACCCCTGGAAGGCACTTCACAGTGTATCTGGGAAGACACTGTTGGTACTTATATTCCAGAGAAATTTTTCAGGCTGATTTTTTAAGCATGTTGGTGTGAAATTTTAAAGCTTTTCCTTGGAGAGGGGGAGGGGGAAATAAATCTGATAGTCTATCAAACTTTTGGAAAATGATACAGTCTGTAAATGATAACTGAAAAACTCCACAATAGTTCCAGTAGTGCTAGAAGAAGCTGCCAATATTTAATTTAAGGACTATAATATTTCATACAGGAGACTGAGGATAGATAGAAATTTCAGTGCCTCATCAGCATGAGCTATGGAAAGGCCACCTCATTTTTTTCCCTTTTAAAGGACCTTATGCACCTGTGGCTCTAATAAGTGAAAGAAAGTAAAACACAGGAAAGTCCAACAGATATCAAAGCTGTATAGTAACTTGTGTCATGTAATTACTGTACATAATTCTGTTGTGTCTCAACCTATGCATAAGCCTTTTAATGATATTTTCTCAGGAAGAGTCCAGTGATTTTTGGACAACTGTCCCGTTTTCACTTGTCTTAATATTTACACCTCCAATATACAAAGGAAAACATGTAAACCCTGTAGCAAGAACTGTGATTTGATTTTATGTAGGTTTTTGCGCTATTCTGAGCAGTCTGGTTGCAATACAGTTTGGGGATTAAAAATATCCTATACTTGCTCCTTAATGCATGACTCCCTGCGGTGATGAATAGCTCTGTCTCTCAGACATCTGCTCATTGCCTCAAGGTGTTTTGAGCTAGTGTCACCACCTATTGAACTTGTTTTAAACACAGACTCAGTTTTCAGTGACAGTTGCAGGTGCTCTGCAGTATTAGGCACAGACCCAAAATTTCATCCCCTCTGTTGGAGGATGAGGTTTGCTTTGTCTGAAGCACTACACTTGAGTTGCATTCCTAGTTTAAATTCAGACTGTAGCTTCAATAATGATTATTTCCTTTGCAACTGCCAGAAACTGTGATTTTTAGTGACAACAACTCATTAAATAAGAAAAAGTCTTTTTTTCTGAAAGACATACTTCCGGTGTTTTGAGACAAACACAAAAGACAAAGCACATTTTTCAGTAAACAGAAGCTAGAATTTTCTTTTCACATCTCTGTGCCTGTGGGTCATGCTAAAAGGAATACCCTATTACTTCAGAAGCACTTAAATTTTACACCTTTGATAATGTTGTCAAAGCGCAATCAATTCTTGACTGTCAATTTTCTTGCTTTAACAGAAAAAAGCACACTGTAGATGGAGTTTTACCTTTGGAAAACCTAGCTAAATATGTTTTATGTTATATATTTTATATATATATATGTTTTATATTTTATGAATTCTACCTGTTAGAGCAGGCCAGATGCCTCTGACATTGCCTTCAGTGCATTTTCAGTATAGTCTGTAGCTAAGAAGGTGCTAATCAGCTGGAGAAAGTAGAATTCATCTTGCCTCACTGAAGCTATTTAAAATTCAAGTGTATCTGGAACAATATATTTCTCTAGGCTCTACCTGTTGTCAATGGAAAGAGACAGGCACGAACAGAAATCATTTGTTCTTTTCAGATGTGCACCTCAGGATGGGTCAGCTCACTGTACGCTTTTGCTTATTGCTTTCCACTGACAAAACCCAGAACCCAGATGTCTCACCCCACCTTTTTGTTACAAAAAGGGGCTAAAACAAAGTTGTATTTATAATACCCTATCCCCAGTGAACAGCTCCACTTTTCCACCTGCATTCCTGTGCATCTCTTGTTGTACTCTGGTAATAAAGGATGCTTACACTCACAGAAAAAGACTGTTTTGGTATTAAAATGGGTGATATTTTTGTTTATATTTCCATTTACGTTGATAGAAAAAAAACTTTTTTATTTCTACTAAACCTACACTGCTGGGGAAGAAAAGACATTTCAAAGCTGTGAAAGAGAAGGTGCTGGGCAGCTTAATCTTTCTTTCATTCTCATTTATTTATTTCAATTTCTGATTGTTTAAAGCTTTAAATTTTGAACCTGGCATTAGTTACAGGCAGGTAACTAGAAAGATTTGTGGCTATTTCTCAACCAAG
Source organism: Pluvialis apricaria (assembly GCA_017639485.1). Taxonomy (NCBI): domain Eukaryota; kingdom Metazoa; phylum Chordata; class Aves; order Charadriiformes; family Charadriidae; genus Pluvialis; species Pluvialis apricaria. Next base: position 164,327,563 of record CM030008.1, on the reverse strand, counting down.
AAAACCTAGTCCTTGTTCTCATTCAGCTGCCAAGAGAACCCAAGCGGATACTCGCTCAATGAGGGAGCTCAGCTTCAGAAATACTCCACCGACTCGCAGTGTGCAAAGCGCAAGCATCCAACAAATGCAGTGCTCTACGCACTCTGGTTACTCTTGTCTGGATTGATTTTTTTTGACATGACAGGACACCCAGGAGCAGATAACACCTCTGACTGCTCTGGTTCCCTCCGACTCCTTCAGCAATTACCTTGACTTGCTGTCTCGTTTGCTCCTTTCTGCCAGCGTGGCGGGGTGCTGCTGCTGCTGCATATTTTTGCCTTTGCTCTCATCAGACAAACCCATCCACCTCTGCCTTCAATGTTGTAGGTGCCAACTTCTAAAGGTAACATTGTCTTTCTCTTTTTGTAGGTGGAAGATGCATTGAGTGAGGCAGATTTTCAGCTCAAGTTGGACCTGCACTTTACTGATAACGAACAACAGTAAGTGCTGTTTTAAAGCTCAGTTGGTAATGCAGGAGTTTGTTCAATTGGGAAATGACTTTGATGAAGTGAGAGCACTTTGGAAAAAGGGATAGCTTTGATAAATCTTTCCTTTCCCTGAGCATTGAAGTCCTTCTGTTTCTCCTCTCTGTATCTGAAGAGTGTATCATCTCACACTCCTCTTTAAAGGAACATCAATTTTTCTCCTTTAAGTGTGAAGTTTTCAGAAGTGTTAAGTGTTGCTCTACCTCTGCTGCTGTTAAAGCCAAAGGGAATATCATCACTGACCTCCATGTGAGCAGGGGCTGTCATTCAGGAATGCATTTATCTCAGGAGACAATGGAGTATCTTCTGGCTGAAGATGAGTGTGTGAACATGCTAAGCACTTTTCTTGTATAAGAACCAAAGCTGTGTCTATATTTTAAGAGGAAAGAGTCTTCCCATTGACTTTGATCTCTTCCCACTGCATTTGATTCCATAATCTTAGGTGAAGTGGGAGTATCATCCCTTCCTGAGAGAGACATAGCAGAAAGTGTGATCGCAGACGTTATTCAGCCTCTCTGAATCACAGAAAAGGCTTCCAATGACTTCAGCAGAATTTATGGGGGGGTGGGAGCAGGTGCAGAGAAATCATCTGAGCTGTGTTTCATGCTAAGACTGTCCCCATGTGATTTTATTAATATCCATAGGGCACCTAAAAAAATCTCAAGGACATGTTTCCTTTATCTTCAAGATGCAAAAAGTGAAAACTTGTTCTCTCAGGCAGGTGGGACTGGACCATCGGTTATCAGCTGTGATGCTGATGGGTCTAGAAGAGAGAACAAACAAACATTAAGTGATAGCCAAGGATAAAAAGAACTGAAGCTTTCAAGTTATGAAATTGTGCTCTAATGCATACATTTAATTTCTGTTATCTTCTGAATGATTAATCCGATTTACTATAAAAAAAAAAAAAGCAGTGATTTTTATAAAAGGATATTCTGCAAATCCCATTGAAACACTTCTATGAAACACTAACCATGCACCATAGTCAATCATCTCATCATGGGTTTTCTTAGCCCTGGGAAACAATTGGCTTCAGAAGGGTCTTTAATGCTGTAAAAGCATTCTTTAGAAGTGAGTTTCACCTGTATTGGGAGGATGTCATTAGGCATGCTCCAGTTTTACATCTCAGTCTCCTGCTCTATAGGTGACTCAAATGTCATGTAGTTGACTGCACACTAGGAAAGTTATTCCGGAATAGTCATAAACAGACTTTAAATTAAAGTCTTGGTTTTTATTTACTGGAAAGAGAAGAAGCCAATCCAACTTGTATTCTTTCCCTACGGTTACTTGACCTACTCTTTTTTTTTTTTGTTTTGGCCTCTTGCAGAAAGGTTTTTTCAGATCAGCTCTCTGGGAAGGTACTCTGAATATTTCAGCTCTCTGACACGGGGTTACTTCTCTCACAGGTTGCCTGAGCTGATCGTTCTTTCACCGAAAATCACAAGTAGTGAGCTGTCCTGCCTCTGAACACTTAAATAAGCTGAGCAGTTTGCTAAATGGATTTCCTTCTGCTACTTAGTTCTTGATGTCCACAGAACAGGTGCATAGGTAGACATCAAGGATGGTCACCAGGGGAAAGCAGAATTGCATCACATCTATTATTCTTTTATACTGTATATTTATAGATATGTCTACATCTGTTATTTTTTATTTATTTTTGTATGTATATTTACATTATTTATATCTGTATCTATATCTATATCTATGCTAAACACAATTGCAACACAAGATACTCATCAGTTATGTAAACCCTTAGGAAGCTGGGAAGTGATAAAAATTTACCTCAAGCCATCTCCCAGTCTACTGCCTGTAGCATGTTACAGGCTGTGACAATTCAAGCTTTTGCTAACCCTTCTGAACCTCTTTCTTTTCCAGGCTGAGAGATGTCCCAGCGATCCCCATGATCAGCAGCCGTACACTGTGTCTTCACTTCCACCCCCGGAGAGGTCTGCATCACCATGTTCCTGTCATGTTTGACTATTTCCACCTGTCAGTGATATCTGTCACGGTGCACGCGTCACTGGTAGCATTGCACCAGCCTCTGATCAGGTAAAGGACACAGAAATGCCTGTTGAAAGGTAGAGGAAATGCTTCTTCTGAGTTCATTTGCTTATTGGATAGGAGAAGCAGAGAGGATAATTTAATTTCAAGCTTTTTGGTCCTGGGCTAGGATTCTGGAGATTGAGGTTTAGAGCCAGCCTCTGACACTGGCTCCTTCCCTTGACAGAACACTGGGGGTCTGATTGAACACTAGCAAAATTTCTGGGAAGAGGCTCAGAAATTTTCATTAGTCTTGATCTCTCTGTTCCCCATCTGTAACGTGAGGAAAGTGAAAATTCTCTTCTTCTTGGCTGTTTTTCCTCTTTAGTCTAAAGGCAATTAAGAGCATTTGCTTTTTTTTTCCTCCTGTTGTTTTGTAAAGCAGTTAGGACAGTTGGGCTCTAATCTCATCTGTGGCCTCTGTGCATTAGCATAATTCATAACATGGCTAGAAGGAGGCATGCATGAGTCAGTGCTGGATAAGGCTCTGTTGAATTTTTCCTTTGCAGCATCATCTGATTTAACTGTGCAGCAGCATAATACTAGCTGCTGTGGTGTCTAGGTGTGATTTATGTTATCTGATTCGTAATGACAAGAAAATAATTCAGAACTCCTTCAAATAAAACAGGGCTGGAGGTCAATATCCTCTAATATTTAGAGCAGGCGAGGGGAAGCAAAGGTCTTTCTGGCAATTTACTTTGTGTCCAATCTTGTCATCGCATGAGATAAAGAGTGCTGAGAGGGAGGGAACTCCTTTGGTTCTGAAGCAAAATGCAGTGTTCAGTGTTGTTCAGCTTCCCTTACTCTAGCAAGTCCTTGCTGTTTACCAAATGACCAGAAGAATGTCAAATATTGTGCACAGAGCACTGTGTCAGAAAGAAAAGATGAACCTGTAGACCCTATTTTTCTTAAGTTTTGTGTTTTGACTTAATACATTTTTGCTTCAGTTTCCCATTTGTATAAAAGCGTTGGTTGTACGCAATGCCATAGTGAATTAAGATTGTAAGAGGCTGAATTGTGACACTGATATGAGTTGTATTAGTAGATCAGAGTGACATATCTGTCTTTTCTTCTGCTGCTGAGATACAGGTAACTGCTGGATCTCTCTTCTGCTGTGTGTTGACTTTTTAAATAGTGAATTAGATTGTAACAGACTACTTCTAACTAGATAATTTTGCTCAGATAATTTGCCTATTGTTCTACTATATAAAAGGATGAAAGAACAACAGTTATCAGGCTTAATCACTGTTTTCAGTGCTTTGTTATCCTCTAATGAATGGAACTGCAAAGACTTGCTACTGTTATTAGGCATAAATCGCATGATGAGCAACACAGCCAGATTATTATAGCTTTTAAAGTATGATTTTGTGGACATTTATGAAGTATACAATATTTTCACTTAATGCAGTGGAATGAAGATTTTTGACAATACAATATAAAGTCTCATTTGCTTAAGCCAGTAAAATAATTTTAAAGTGTGTTATTGAGGATTTATCTTCTTCTTGATAAATATTCAATACCCAAAGAGTTTTTATATCATGCATTCTCTAAATATAAATCAGGGTGAAGACAGTAGTGTAAAAGAAATGCCAGTTCCAAGCATTCTGAAACAAAACTCGCCAACTAAAACTTATTTGTTTTTCTCACAGCTCAGAGCTTTCCTGCTTATCACTAAACACTGGAGTTTACTAGGAACATAGAAAAAAAGGTTTAATTGTAAAATCAGATCTTTATTTTTTTAACACTATGGAATCTGAATGACTGGAAAGTCTTTTTTGTCACATTATAGAAAAAATAAACACCAGATAGTTACATTGTCTGGGAAAAGTATCTGTGCAGTATTTCACTGTGTTTTAGTTTGCTACCTTGAACTGTCCCATCATAGTACGTACTTTATGTGCATATACGTGTTATTTCTACGCAGACGTATACACTTAAATGTAAGTGTATACATATACAGTTCTAGACCTACCCCAAAAATAAAGATTACACATAATGTAAAATTGAAATTCACTGCTGTCCTGAAGTTGTCCTGGAAAACAACTTTTCCTGAAGCACAGCCGTCTGCTCACATATGCCCTGTGGACTCAGCTTTTCATATTTTGTTAGCTGTGTTGGCAAATTACATACTTTTCCCCAAAGTTCTTCCCTGTTGCCTGTATTTAAACAGTGAAAACAGTAGGGAAACCAGCAAGACTGATTCAGGCCCTTCCCTGCAGGATAACGTACACCCACAAATTAGCTCCTGTTGGGCAAACCTTGCCAGGGTGCCTCAGTTACCTCCTGTTTTTTGACAAGTGAACATTTTGATATCGATGTTTGTCCTGGTTAATAATTCTTACATAATAAATATTGCATTAGTTTTGATGCTTTGAGGCCCTCACCTCTTACCAAACTGAGAATGAGCGAAATTCATGTTTCTGTGATCCTTTGCAGCATTCTGGATAGAAACTTTTGTGATTCAGCTTTTCTAAACAGTATAACCCTCAGCTTTTTAATGGGGTCCCAATTCATGGCAGCTGATAATGGCTTCATACATTTACTAAGGAGGTGAGAGGCTGGGTAGGAAGGTGATGAGGCAGATTTGCAGTCAACTTACCTCCAGCTCTGTTATCTCTGCAGCAATCATATTTGGTCTAGGTGTGGGATGACCAGGAGCATGGTGAGATGCTTTGGGGCTTGGGGCATCTCCTCTCTTGGCTTTTTGGGCAGCTGCATCACTCTGAATGAGGAGCCTCTGAACAGCTGGGAAGGAGCTGGGTGGCTTTAACTTGTCCTTACAGAGAACTTAGCCGGGGTTTGGTTAAAAATTCTCACTTTGACCTTTAGACTTCTTTGACTGCTCTAAAAAGCACACCAGCAGTGGCTGGGGAAGCTGGACCACTCGAGGCCAAGATCAAAACTTTGGTTTTCCAGGCAGGAGTGCAATAATAGGGGAGAACCGGGATGTAGGGTGCAGTGGTTGGGATAGCTATTGTCTCAACGTGAAACACTGCTCCCCTCACCTGCATATTGCCCTTACACCCAAACCCTTCCACCAGGCACAGCAGGACATTGCCACACCACTGCTTGCAAACCACAGGGCTCGAGCTGTGCTGCGGCAGACCCCAAGCCCCTTGGTCTCCCACAGTGACAGCTGCTGTGCAGGGTGATGGTGTCTGCACTGAATGCTTTTGGCAACTGCAGATCACAGAACAGTATTTTCAAACTTTTGGGATGTGGGAGAAATAGAGGAGAATCTAGAGCAGGAGTTGGCTGGCATGTCTCTCCTAACATCACAGAAATGACAGTTCTCTTGGAAAGTAAAGGGCTTGCCTCTGGCGACCTCATTTTGCCCAGGATGACAGAAGATGATCCCAGCAAGCCTGTCAAAAGATAAACAGAAAAAGTGAACGATGTTCAACGAGTACTCCCCTGATGAATGCACTGGCCTCCACAAACTGCTTAAATACCTTTTTTTTTTGTTTTCTAATCCAGGCTTCACAGGCTAACTGTGCGTAGATAGTTGTAGGAGGAAGGTGAGAAGGATTTAGGGCTTTTGGACTCCAGTTTTCTGTTTTGTATAGATCCGTTTGTTTTCTGGCCTGAGGCATTGACTTCTCCCTTGGCTCCTTGTCACTGGCTTCGCAACTGGTCCAGTCTATACGTGGAACCAGCAGTTACTGGCTCAGCATCAGCTGTTAGAAAAGGTGCTTTACTCCAGCATAGTTCAGACTTCAAGAAATATCCATGTCTTGGCGTACAGGTCTACTTAGTCTCAGGCATGCTGCAAGCTCAGTGTCTTTCTTCTATTGGACTCATTTAGGCAGCAAACAGCAAAAAACATGGTTACCCGCTTCATTAATTCCATACACCTCTGCACCCCTCCTTCCCAAGAGGAGTTAGCATATGCTAGTGTTTATAAGTAAAAATACAACTCATAAATAATCTCTGAAACAAGTACCTGAATACATAGTTTTCCACACACATGTAGTTCCCAACACTGAAAACAATGCCCTATATGTTGCATTTGCTGTTAAGCAGCATGGACAACAGGATCTGGTTGGTATGTCTTCTGCTGAAAGTTTATCCAGTGACTTCAGGTGATTTATACTTTCTTCCCCTGAAAGCTTTCTGGAAACGTAAAGCTGTGTTTCAGCACCAGACTGCCACTATATGTACAGGCTGGTCTCCCCCAAGCTGTGCTTTGTCTAAGGACTGTGCAGAATCCAGCTCACCCGATGGCCACAGCATCTGCAGTCCTACTTTGGCTCTCGAGCTTCAGCTGAAAACATTTCCAATCTGAAACAAAACAGAACAGAACAAAACAAAACAAGCCACCAAGGGAAAAAAGAAAAAGCAAGACTTTAAATTGCTGCAGATAATCAAGATCCTTCGTCACAAGCAGCTGACAAACCTGTTTTCTCTTGTTTGCACAGGAAAGGGTTTTAATTTCTTCAGCTGTCTGGATTCTCTTCGACTTTCTGTTCTCTTCCTCACTTTCATACATATGTCTATGTGAAAAAACAAAGCAGACTTTCAGGATATTCCTTGTTAACATTAAATTCTTAATTGCCCACATCCAAATCATTGTATGAGAAACAAGACATCTTGGTGGCATCTGAGATGGGGAAAAAATACAATACAAATTTTGCAGGGTGAGAAACCAAGACACAGATACTGAATTTTTCAGTGCCTTAAGCTTGTTCTGCTCTGGGAAGAGGAAACAGAATCAAAGGGACACAGGGTATTTAAAGGTTTCAGCCCTGACCTACTTCTGCTCTGCTCCACTACACTGAGGAATCAGGTCAACCCTGGCCATCCTTGAGCAATTTTATCTTGCCTAAATTCTTTCATCCCCAGGCATCCTCCTGTTCCTCAAAAGCACGACTGATATATCTGTATGTGATACACTCACTGTACTACCCTGTGCACCTCAAATCTGATGGTTCAACCATGACACCTCTCCATCCTACTTGCAAAGAAATTAATCTGTAGAAAGAAAATTGAATATTCATGCAGTAAGGAGCTACTGCTTCCATAACTTGTTTATTAAAAGAATTTTTTTATATATTTTTTTCCTCTAAGAATTCTTGCATAACTGGATTATTTTTCCTTTGAATTTTCTTTTGTTTGTTACTATTTGTTACGTATCTGCAAAGATAAACCTCCACTTTGACATCCCATTCTCCTGAGCTACCATCTAAGTCACATAAGAAAAACCTGACAATTTCTGAGTCAAACTTTAAAAAAAAAAAACAAAACCAAAAAGAAAAAACTCCACCTGACACTAAGTAAATATAATCACATGACTTTACCTGCTTTCAAATATATATATATGTTTATATATATATTATTTTATATTTTATGTTCTATATTATATATATGTAAATATATACTATTTTATATTTATATATTATATTATATATTTTTTATATATATATTATAGCAAATAAGTTTAAGTTCAGGACTAATGAAATAACATTTTCCAACAACCAAAATCACTAGAGATTTCAAATCAGATTCTGCCACTGACTCTGTTTGGGATCTAGGGAGAGATGCTTATTTCCATTGCAAATTTTATTTTAATAAATCTTACCAGTTTTACCCAAGGAGTTCAGAACATTTTACAGTCACTGATTATAACCTTAGTGAAACTCCTTGCGTAAGAGAGAAACATGTCTAGAGAAGCACAGGCTGTAAATACCCACGTATTATTCTCAAAAATAAGTAGTAATTTGCCAAAAGCTATATTAAACTTTTGAGTTAAAACACTGAGGGAAATCAGTGTTGTGCATTGCATTTTTCCTGATCTGTGGGAGTTAGAAGGAAGTTCCTGGTGAAACGCAAACAGTGCTGTCAGTTGAGGATGTGAGGGTTTGATTCTAAGCTGTGTTATTTCTATGGGGCTTACATTTTCATTCTTAAAATCACTAATATTTTATGCATAAGGGACTGAGGGATAAAGAAGTGATTTCTCCATAGGATCTGGCCTAAATGGGATGCAAGTTCATTTACTGAACTTCCACTCCTGGTTCAATCACACGATTATAGGTTCTTGTCATTAGAAATGTGATGATTGTGTCAGGTTTTGTTTGGTTGGTTTTTTACAGTTTGACCATTTCATATACTGTGAAATAGTTCTTTTCCCAAACAAGATTCTGATCCCAATTTGTTATTTTTTCTGCCCCATTCTGCTGAAAACTACAATTTGTGAAGAAATTAAGTTTTGCTTACCAAAACACCCAAAAGGTCTTGAAAATTTTCATTCACTTGAAAATTTGGATGAAAAATGAAAAAGGTTATTTCATTTTGGGGCAGTTTAATCTCAAGGGGAGTATTATGTCTTATTAAAATGGAAAAAGACATTTATTCTGAATTACTTCAATAACACATCTGAATTAGCATTTATCAAGGCCAATCCATTTCTTATGCTATGGAACTGTTGTGTCATTTAAATGTTAGAGAATTGTCCACAGAAGATAAAAACCAGGGAAAAGGATTATTTAATATTTTGCACCATATAAGAACTAAAAGGTGCCACACTCAATTCTCCAACCGCAGGTTCAAAAGAAACAGAAAGTGCAGCACATATTATAACGTGATTCATTCCAAAACATGTTACAGAGGCCAAAAGTATAAATCAAAAAGGCATGGACACAAATTCATAGAAGGTAACTATGGCCGCTGGAAATAATTCTGTGAATTTAACTTCTGAGTCAAAAAGTTCTTCAGTTTTGATGGCTGGTATCTTGCAGGCTATACCACTGGAAAAAAATTGACTTTTCAAGGAAGTTTAGTATAGCATGTGTCCGTAGACGGCTGCTATAAGAACTATGAGACTCCTCTGAAGGACAAAGACATCTCATGGATAAAGTCATCAAAAGAACAGCTAAAAAAAAAAGCAAAAAAAGAAATAAATTGTTTCTTTCACTGAAAATATCAGTAATTCTGTACACATGTTCATTCTCTCAGACGCACACACATTACCTTTTTTGACCTTTTTTATCCTGAATCCAAATAAAAGCTAAAGTTAACAAGCAGGATGAAGATCTAAATGTTGATATTAAATCAATGCTATTAAATAGTTAGTCCAAATGGACATGTAAAGAACCAAGGTTCAAGATTCATACAGATGAGCATGGCTGAAGGTATACCTGGAAAAAATAAACACAGAAAACGAAATTTGATGTAACAAATTAACTTGTTATTGCTAATCAAAATTGTCTTCATGTATTATGCACTTCAGAAAGCATTAGGGGAACCTAAGCAGTTTGTAAGCCTTCCAGTTAAACTTTCCCTCAACAGACAGATGACATTTTGGCAGGTTTCCCAAAAAAGGTTTTTGTTTTACAGTTCTATGTGAAATCAATTTCCATAAAACCAACAGATTAAAATCCCTTCTCTGCTGTAAAAGCAAAAGATAAATAAATTAAAAAAAAGGCATTAAAAAGTGCTTTTATGCCCCTTAAAACCTTTGAAAGCTTTGCTAATATTCAAATGAGGAGTTTTGCATTTGCAGGCAACATTTTAAGCTTCTGTCTCTGATACCACAGCCATCATTTTTTATTTCTGCTTCTTGAGCCTTTCCAGCAGACCAGGGCAGACAACATCATCCAATAACAGCCGAAATTATTCGGAGCAGTGTTTATCTCTTGGCTGTTTGAAATTGCTTTAGTTTATTTATTTATTTTTATCTTAAATATTGCATGTAGGAAACACATGGAAAGACTTCATGCTGCTTAGAAGCAGCCAGCTGGAAATTTCTTGGTTTACAAAAATTAATACATACGTATGCAAGGCCAGATATATGCTAAGGTTTTCTACACCATCCTCCCCCTTACGGGGTGTCCTTTTTGTCAATACGTGAGTGCCAGGTAAAACAAACAGTTTTGACTTAGAGGCGAGGCAGAGATTTGTAATTAACCACCTGAAACCGGTCCAATTCCTAATTTTGCTTGAGATTTTTTTCTGATGTTGCACACATCACTGCAAATCAGAACCTCACCGGTTATTTGGGTGATAACAAGTATTGCTGCACCTCTCTTTTGTCTTGTATCTTTGGCATAAGCATCCTTTCTTTTGTGGTGTGTTTCTGTATAGCAGCCGGGACTCTTATCTGTCCTTAAAAACTGAATCAGGTGTAGATACCCATGAATTATGGCTGACCTGAGCTGACGTGGCGACGTCATACACAGCTACATAGAGGAATAACCTCAGATTGAAGAATTTTGGCAGGATGAATGGCACTGCCTTGTGCCTTCTGGCACATTACAGTTTTAAAATGTTTTTTGTGCTCCCCATCTTGGAAGCTTTTGTTCTTTCAAGAAGACCAGGTCTCCTGGGTATGATATGATGTGGGATGCCTGGATGGGCATTGTGTGCCTGGGGGTGGTGATCCCAGTCAGAAAGCTGTAGCACAAACTCAGTGGCCTCACCTCTGCACTGAGTATGAACAACAAATGTGTTTTTCTTTTTTCTCAGCGGTTCATTATTTCAGTTCCACCTTTGCCTACATGCTTTTTAAGAACATGGTTGTTTGCATCACCATTTACATTCAGTAATTTGGCTCATTGTATTCGCCACAAGTAGCCTGATTTCACTTTTGAAATCTTGATGTAGTTTATGTATAGTACGTGTTATCATAGGGACTAACAGCGGGGTTTATCTCACTTAAATTCAGTTGTTTGTAAGGCAGTCATCCTGGCCTCTCTTTATAGCCCACAATAAAAAATAAGCACTTTGAGGGTGAAATTCATCTGACCTATTTGATATCACTACTTCAGAAAGAGATGACTCATACCTTGGAAATGCCGGTTTGCCTCCAGCGAGTATAAAGGCAGCCTACATCATTAACTGGGAGGTAGACATTTGCTCAGATTAATCCAGAGGAAGAGCCCTATCTATGCTTCGAGACTCTGGTGGGCTCGATGCTGAGCAAACTCCAAATGAGATGTTCCACTCTTAATGGGTTCATGCTATAAGATAGGAGATGTAAAGATACAGTCAAAAGGGAACACTGTGACCATAATAGTCAGCACGGAGGGGTAACGACCTCAGTACTAAACCAACTTAAATTCTATCAGGTTTTTGAGGCAGAATATGGATATCAGCAAATTCATACTGCACATGGGTATGGGAGAACACATCCAAACAGCACAAGGAAATGCAGTTTTTGGGCTGAAGTCTTGTCATTTTGGTGATGGAAGCTTATGTCATGGGACAGTAAGAAGTGGGAACTAAACTTCCAATCTGTAATAAAAGATTGGGATGAACTATAAAGGATATTTACAATGAAGAGAGATTGTGCACAAGTCAAAGAGAAAAGGTGAAAGCCAGAGAGAAAGATATTGCATCAATCAAGATGCAAGTTGATGAGAATTCAGATAAGAATATTACCTATATGGATAGATGGAAAGTTTTCATTGTTGAGATGTTATGCTGGAAAAAAGATCTGTAAGACAGCAGAGAAAGAACTGAGTGAAAGATTACACTCAAGACACTGGACTGAGTGCCAAGACAGCAAATTCCATTCACATCATTCGAGCTAGTGCATACCAGACAATGTTCATTTTGAAAGGGAAATGTGGACTTACAGTGTCAGCTTGAAATAAGTTAAAGTAAAAACCACCACCACCAAAACTGCAAACATTTTCTAAGGAAGGAAATAGCACTGGGACAACAATTATCTAACAATACTTCTCTGATTATTTTTCTTTTTTCAGCTTTGCTCGTCCAGGGAAAGGTTCATGGCTTGGTAAGGGCAACCTGGAGGCGGGACCAGACCAGTCCAGTATGTCATTAGAAAATCTAGTGTTTGGAGCTGGCTACTGCAAACCCACTTCTTCAGAGGTAAGGAGGATGAACAATTACGTCTTACTTCCATTTGGTCGCACAGTGTCCACATTATCTGTGAAGAATGTGCCCTGCTTTATATTGCTCGTAGAGGCATGTTGTTAGAATAAGAACCCTTCAAACGTTTCTGTATGAAGCACCTGGCACTTGGATACACAGTTCCTGGGTGTTCAGCCGCCACCTATATGGACCATTTCAGAAAAGTTCACTATGTATGGATATACCCCTGATTGCCAGTGACACTTTTAAGGTGGGAATCACCTGACCAGGTGTCTGCTGTAAGGTGAAATTAATTATTCAGTAAAAGATCCTTGCTTTCAGGTCTTATGTTCAACAGCCAGGCGACTTGAGTCATTTTTAAGGCTGTTATGAAGGAAGGGTTTGTGTCTGGAGCACTGAGTATTGTGTGTGTTGGTGACGGGGTGTTACGCACATTGTCTTACTCGAGGCGGGTCCCACAGGTAGTGTATGCCTTGCTTACCACAGGTGAAGAAGAGAGCTTGTTATGCAATTTTTAGTACAAAGTTGTTTGGAAAATAATGATTAATTGGGGTTTCGGGCGTTTGGGTTGTGTGTTTTTTTTCTTTTTTTTTAAAATGCTAGCTCTGGAGTGTTTTTTGTCAGAAGTGTTTCCTCAGACCTAGAAACTCAACCCAGAATATTGGAATTAACTTGTTAGGAAACCCTGATTCAAGGGTACTGATTAACATGATGCCCTCAGCTTCCCTCAACCTTTCCTGTCGAAGCTGTTCTGTTCTGTATAAATATTAAAGATATGCTAGCCTAGAGCGTCTGGTGCAGAAGAACTACCAGGGAATTAACTCAGGCTGAGAGAATGTTTGGCCTGAGGCTGCTATGCGAACCACTGGGTCATTGTATGCTTTTGGCACACAAACTGACCTCAACCTCTGCCTCTCTGGTAGACAGTCACATCATATAAATTTGAATAACTGATTCAAGCGTTTGTCTTTGTAGATTAATCTCTGTACATCTCTGTACATCACACAAGAGAGACGTTTCTTAGGAGAGTGGTTCCTACTTTTCATTATCCTCTGGACAAATCTGTATTGTAAGATGACAAATGGAAAGGTTAACCCTCCACTCCCATTTTTCCTTTTACTCTCCATGGAGAAAACTTAGTCTGCTGTGATTAGGAAACCTTATTTCATTCCCAAATTTTTTCCTTAGCTGTAAACTCTGTTTTCTACCTGCTTTTGTTGACTAATCTTTGATTATAGGCTTTTTTTTTCTATTTTTTTTCAGTGACAGCATAATTATTATCCTAGCAGGTGACCTATTAAATACCAAAATGAAAGCACTCTGTCATGAACCGGCTTTAGCTCTCTGCTACCCTGCAGGTCATCAGAATGTCACACACCAAACTATCATGAGTATAACGCTGTACACTCTGCCTCCACATGGTCAGATGTGCATTTGCTTAGCTTCCGAAACCTCTATATGTCATGACATCTGTTCTTGATCTGAGCATTTTAATTTAATAGACTGTGATGGCCTTTTTGCATATGCTATCTGTGATGTATGAAAATGAGCAAAGACTGCTTCTCTTGGTTTAATGCAAAAAATAAAAATTCAGAACTTGAAAAGAAACTGCTGTGAGTTAAAGCTAACTCCAAATGGGGGCCTTGTGACTGACTGCTGGTTTATGTGAGAGTTGATATTAAGCCATAAGGAAGAGGAATAATATTATTTCTTACAGTGCTGCAGTGCTTTGCACTGGGTCAAGTTTACTTTAAAAATTTGTAATTTCCATTCCAGGTTGTTTGAATCTGTTTGTTAAATGCCACTTCACCTGGACTATAGACATGTCCCGGTTTGGGAAATTTTGCAGTCGCCGTAAGTGGCATGAAAATGGATCCTACCCTTTTCATTAGATGAAAACTGCAGGCCTTTTTACTCAATTTATATATATTTTTGGTTGGACTTTGCTTACTGCATGTCCAAATTAGTAACTGTTGAATACCTTAACTCAAAATACACCACGCTTTTTTTTTTTTTTGTAAGCCACTCTGACTTGATGCAACTGGCTAAATCTAGGCTAGAGTGATTAACGTATCTTGTCTTCCAAGGGAGACAAAGCTTCATTGGGCAGCAGGACACAGGAAAATGAATTTTAAAGAGACTTTGGTTAGTTCCTTTTTATGTCATAAAATGTTGTGAAACAGGTCACGTTGGTTTATCCTGTTTTTTATTCTGTTTTGTTTGGCGGGTTTTTCATCTCTGCAAAGCTGAGTTTGGATCCTTCTACTTTTCATGTACATTTCTGCATTTTCCTTGATCTGAGAACTCTCCAAGCATAAGATCTTAAGATGCGTCTCCTGGGCAAGCATCTTCTGTGTGAAGTCTTTTCTTGGGAACTGAAGCTGATTATTCAGTTCTCTGTAAGACGGCAAACTCGAGACTTTCCTTATTTGAGGTCTACCTATTGTGAGGAAACCAAAAAGAGCTTTTCTTCCCCCATAGTTGCAGCCAGATTATTTTTCCAGAATACTTCCATTTGAGTGGAAGCTTGTAATAGGTAGGATCTCTTAATCATTCCTATTGAACCCCCTTCCTCAAGTCTTGGAGATGCATGGCTCCCCGGTAAATTAGTGTTTCACTGTGTCTGAGGCACTTACTAACTCCACAATTTATTCAATTTCATAGGTTTGGCATAAATTCTACAAAGTCATGAAGCAGACTGGCTCACAAAAGTAAACTTTGCCCTCCCTAGTGTCATTATACTCAGTAGATGGACTAGTGGCATGGTGTACTGGGTTTATGTGGCAAGGTTTTGGTAGCAGAGGGGGATGGGAACGGGATTGGCTTCTGTGAGAAGACACCAGAAGCTGCCCCCATGTCTGACAGAGCCAGTTCCAGCTGGCTCCAAGATGGACCCGCTGCTGGCCAAAGCTGAGCCCATGAGTGACATTGGTAGCACCTCTGTGACAACATACTTAAGGGTAAAAAAACCTGTGCAGCAGCTATGAGAAAGAAGAGTGAGAAAATGTGAAAGAAACAACTATGCAGGCACCAAAGTCAGTGAAGAAGGAAGAGAGAAGGTGTTCCAGGTGCCAAAGCAGAGATTCCCTTTCAGCCTATGGTGAAGAAGACCATGGTGATGCAGGTTGTCCCACTGCAGCCCATGGAGGACCACATGCCAGAGCAGGTGGCTGTGCCCTGAAGGAAGGTGTTTTTAGATTTGCTCTTATTCCTCATTCTACTCTGTTTAATTGGTAATAAATTAAATTAATTTCCCCAAGCAGTATTTTCACCATGTTTTGGCCATGTCGGTAATTGGTGAGTGATCTCCTTATCCTTATCTTGACTCATGAGTTTTTTGTTGTATTTTTCTCCCTCTCTCCTGTTGAGGAAGGGAAGAGATAGAGTATCTTGATGGACACCTGGCAGCCAGCCAAGGTCAACCCACCACATGTGGTTCAGACAAGATTTGAACACACATCTTCAGCAGAGTAGTGGTTGTATTTGCAGCAGCGCTAAGCCCTCAGGAAAGTCAGAATTGTGATGAAATCTGATGTTAACACTACTAAGTCATGTTTTCCAGACATCTCTTAAATACAAAGTAGAAGACTCTTGTTTTGACATATCACCCCTAGGTCTTACATCCCATTCTACCTCTTTCTTCCTCATAAAACATGGGTGAATCAGAGACCTAATTTTCTTTTTAGGCTCCTAGATTGATTGTGGAAGTTCTCATCTAGTTTATGTAGTTGTTTTGCTTTTTCCTTACTGAAAAGGCAAGTGACTGCCTTAATTTCTAAAGAAAGTCCGTAGTGGTCATCAGCTCCTCTTGCCACTTCCTAAGCTAATCTTCTGCATTTGGGTTGCTGAGGTGCCACTGCTTAATGATACATCCTGAAGGCTCCTCTTTCTGCACTTCTGAGTTCTCAGTGCAGAGACTAATTATATGCCAGCGGCTTTAGACTGTACATGTGCCTTTTCCCTAGCTCTCCCCCAGCGACTTCTGAACGCCACTGACGGTTTCCTCATATCCTGGCTTAGCAGAGTAGTTATAATAATTAATCCTATTTAAGCCTTGGTGATTTTTTTTTTTTTAAGTCTTCCACTCTCTTCCTGCTCTACGCAGCAAACAGGGGTCATCCCTTTCTCTATTCCATCTTCCCTCTCTATTATTTTCTATCTATACTACACTTTTCCTTTCAAGCACAATTAAGTCAACAAAGATATGTCTTATTGAAATAAGAAGAATTTTTGTTGTCTAAATATGAAGTAAGATGCTTTTGTGGTCAAAAAACTAGTAGAGAACAATCTACAGAATAAGGAAATGTGCTAGTACTTTCTCAATCCCTCTTCAGCCCATAACCTATACTCATAGGGAATATATATCACAGTAGATTAACAGTATGTTCAAAATAGGATCATACCTACTACAGGCTTGGGAAATCTAGTGGGGTGAAACAGACTCATGAGCTGTGCGTGACTGACTTCCCTCAGGGGCATGTGAATTCCCCTTTGGGCCTGCTAAATTGCTTTTCCCTGGGAGGAAGTTCAAGGGGTTGTTTCGGATGTTACAAGGTCTGTATCTGAACGTCACACTGACTCATGCTTTCAGGTGATCTCAGAAGCCGTAAAAGCTGGACACTGAAAAATATCTACAGATCCTATATCTACAGTGAAATAAGATGTCCTTGCAGAACTGAAAACTGAACAGTCACTTACACTTCAGAAGTTGTATACCTTACCTTGTACCATACACCTCTCCTGTATCCACTGTTGTCAGGCTGGTTTAATGTCTTTGTAATATTGTGCATCACATGCCTGCTGTGTTATAATCAAGTTGAGTCAATGACATACTGGTGGTTATTAATAAACTGTACTCACAGTAATCTTATTTTCATTTGGATAGCAGTTGCACTGCAGATAAATTGACTTCTAAGTAATCAGATTGATTAATCATATGAATTCCCATTAATAAGGCACCGGTGTTTGATAAGAAGTGTTCTTCTTCCATCTAGCATTGATGTACCTATCCCGAAAGACATGAAGTTTATGCCTGGCATAATACAAGAACCAGGAGTGTCATTCAAATAAAATTATATTGATGATAAGAGTTCTTTTCCACAGACAGTTTACTAATATTTTCATCTTTTCAGTGACATATGAATAACCTAGGCTGTTTCAGCCTAGCACCAAAACATTATTCAAACCTATATTTTCATGTCATGTAGGAGTCATCTGTGTTTTATTCGCCTTTTCTTCTGTATAGTTATGGCTCGTTGGCCGCAATACTTCACTTTTTCAGCTCTTAAAAAAGGAAAGGTGTGCATCAGAGAATAGCACATGTAGGATCCGTTGTAGGAATTGTAATATGCCCTGAAATCCCAGTTTATCTGGGAGAAGAGGAATACATAGTTGCAAACTTCATTCCTCTTCAGACATAGGAACCTTAATGTAGACATTCCTGTTACCCTTGTTTTGTATTTATTGGCATAGCAGCCATCCTTCTAACTTAATTCCATTGTTCCCCATTGTTGTTCCCTTTTTTTTTTCAGGGCATCTCCTGTGTCCT
The DNA here is from genome assembly GCA_017639485.1 of Pluvialis apricaria. NCBI lineage: Eukaryota > Metazoa > Chordata > Aves > Charadriiformes > Charadriidae > Pluvialis > Pluvialis apricaria. Next base: position 164,309,617 of record CM030008.1, on the reverse strand, counting down.
GACACCAAAACAAAATTGTATGAGAAAGGGAGAGACAGGGAGGGAGGGAGGGGGTACAAGGGGAATGCTTAGGGAAAGAGGTATGGGTGAGGAAAGGCAAGGCAAGGCATGGCAAAAAAAAAGGTGTTAGCTTTGCAAAAGAACAAAAGCTTTGCAAAAGACTAAAACTCCACTGTTTCCTTTCCTGTTGCCCTTGTTAAAGGAAGGGCAATGTGTATTTTTTATTCCCTTTGAAACTAGCAGAGATTTCCTATCTCCTGCTAGAAAAAAAAGGGACCTGATGTGTCTAGAGGGCTGTAAAGTTCCCAAGCCATTTTTTTAAATTATTTTTTTTTTCTTAACTGTGTACCAAGGGAGATGTTTCACAAACAATGCCTGATGATTTACAAACTTAAGCCATAGTTAAGATTCTGGTTTTACCAATTTAGAACTTGCATATGCAAGATTGCTGATATATATTATTTAACACTAAAAAAAATTAAAAAACCCTAGTATTTAAAATAGCTTTTACTTATACTTATTCCATATAACTAATCCAGGCTGCCTAAGTGTAGTTTACATTACAATTTCACCCGGAATTGTTAATTTTACATGGAAACAGCTTTGTTTTAAGTCTCAGACTTCTCTGCTTTGAAGTGAGTGTAGTATGGAAAGCACATCTTTCACGTGTTAGCATGGGTTTGTAATGGGTGGTTTTAAAGGAACAGGATTCTTTCAGTGTCTTGCTTATGCGAATGCTGAATAGTTGTGATTTGGACTCCAGCAGATGTCCAACACATAATTATTCTGAAATAGTAAGAGAGCTGATACACTGTTCTTTATAAGGTATAATGACAAGTATCTTTAATCAGTGTGTTCGGGGCACCATTTGTGATAATTACTGATGAAGTCTTTAATCTCCAGTTGCCTGAAGATAAATGGCTGATCTTTAGAAAGAACTAAATGATTTCCTAGCTGTAGCAGAAAACACGGTAACTAATAATGTGAAAATAACTGGTTTCTTTAATCATTGGCATATTTCTTTTCTGTGGCTCTTACTTTTTGATCTGGCATATGCAGGGCACAGCAAGGCAATGCTCTGCATTATGCTAGAGTTCAAAACTGAGATTAATTTGGGATTAGGCCTAAAACATGATGTTGAAAGAACTTTGCAATCTTTTCACTGTGAGTGTTCAATGAAAATGACATGAAATCATCCGGAGATTCTTGTGAGACTCCAGACGGGAAGGTGATGAAGAAAATCTTCAGGAATTGCTCATGTTGGACTGATATTTGGTTCCTTTTGAAAATCAATAGAATTTGCATAAGAAGTTCTACTTTTCATATCTATTCTTTTGCTATTTTTCTGCAATGCTTATGTATTGGAAAGAATCAGACTGCTGCATTCTCTTTATAAATCTCCTTGTTTCTCTGCATATAACTGCGAAAAAGTCAATCACACCTAGATTTGTATAACTGAAAATAAGTTTTCTTTGGCTAATTTAGAGTAGTTGTGAGTAGAGTGGTAAAAGGCAGACTGAGCATGAAGAATTTATTTCTCTTTCACAGCTACTGTTAGAGTTATATACTGAGGAACTTATTTCGCTTCCATCACCATCATTTCTCACTTTGGGGCTGAAATCCACTGTTGTGGTTTGTACATTGACTGGCATTCTTTCAGTTAAAGTTTTCCCTTTCTACAGATTTCAGCACTGATTTTTGAGGAAGTTCGTAGGAGGGGCCTTGGTACAGGTGTTTCTTTCTTTCTTCTCTGAAATGGAGTGATGAGCAGCAGGAATGGCCTTTCTACTCTTCACTTTAGGAAATGGATTTGGCTACTCTCTACCTTTTGATAGAGTGCTCTATGATTCAGTTTTTCTTTCTTCTCAGTATTTTTTTCTAGTGGTACTTTGTTGAAAAATTATCTTCATATGCCCTAAAGAACACTACAATAATTCCCACTGACTGATGATGAGAGAGTTCTTGAAAGGAGACCTAATCAAGTCTCATAGCTTCCGAGCTGATGGCCTTTCCAACAGGAGCACAGATGCCAACAACAGCGCAGTCGAGATCCATCATCTGGAAGCTTACTTTTTGCTATTGGCAAGTGTCCCAGACACCAGCTCAGGGACTGGGGAAGGAGAAAAGAGATTCCTTCTTTTCCAACTGCTTTGTCTTGTTTTGTGGAAACAAAACTTCTAGTTACAGCAAGAGCCTGTACCTCTGTTCAAAGCCATCACGCTAGTCATAATGACCCAAGAATCAGTTTCACAGCTAATATGAAAGATAAGTTTTGGTGCAGTGCCTGGGAGGAACACTTAGAAGTGCGATCCCGCAACATCAACTTGTGCACAAGCAACTGCCCCTGTTTCAAGGATCTCACAATTTCTCCAAGGATCAGACAAGTTTCAGCAGTCTGATACACAGTAAAAAAATGGGCTAAGAGAATAGAGATGTGTCAGTATGTTATGATTCTCAAAAATATTGCCAGTAAGAGGTGAGTAACATTAGACAAAAATTTGGCGAATAAAGATAAAGCATTTTTTGAAGCTCCATGGCAAGATAAGAATAATTTTAGAACCTCTTCAGTACAAGAATAATTTCCCCTAAAGTTGATTTGACTTAATCACATGTTCAGAGTCTGTACTGGAGTGTTTTGATGAGTGGCAAAAAAACAATTTTGCACAGAATTGGGTAATGCTTCAAGGAAGCTCTTTGCATAACTTAGAAAGGTGTGAGTATTCAGGCAGTTAGACATATGAGTATTCGGGTCAGCATATGGGTCCGAAGATTTGTCTAGGGTAAGCTGGACACAGTCAGTATGATATGAGCTTACACCACTTCTTTGACTGGCATAAAATTTGAGAAATCAAGCTTCCAGTCAGTATGGTTTTGCAATAGTATGTACCTCTGCTGTTCCCAGTTTCATAGTATGGTATTTGAATAGGGCCTGGTGCATTGATCCTGCCTGTGTGCCCAGTCACTGTATTATCCCAGGGTAGCTGGGTGTGTCATGAAGTGTAAGGTAGCAGCAGTATCATTCATATGTAGCATTTGGTTTCTAGTAAGTCAGATAAGGCCAACAGCCTATTCCCATCGTTTTTCCTCATCGTCAGGTTCATAGAATCATAGAATGGTTTGAATTGGAAGAGACCTTTAAAGGTCATTGCCCTGGTTTCTGCTGGGTTAGAGTTAATTTTCTTACTCGTACCTGGTATCGTGCTGTATTTTGGATTTAGAATGAGAATAATGTTGATAACACACTAATATTGTTGCTAAGCAGTCAAGGACTTTTCAACTCCTCATACTGGGCTGCCAACAAGAAGGCAGAGGGCACCCAAGAACCTGGGAGGGGACACTGTCAGGACAGCTGACCCCAACTGGCCACAGGGATATTCCATACCATATGACATCATGCTCAGCATATAGAGCTGGGGGAAGAAGAAGGAAGGGTTTGAACACTTGGAGTTCTGTCATTTTGTCTTCTCAAGTAACTGTTACATGTGATGGAGCCCTGCTTTCCTGGAGATGGCTGAACACTCGCCTGCCAGTGGGAAGTAGTGGATGATTTCCTTTTCTGCTTGGCTTGCATGCGTGGCTTTTGCTTTACCTATTAAACTCTTTTTGTCTCAACCCATAAGTTTTCTCACTTTCACTCTTCTGATTCTCTCCCCAAGTCTGCCCTGGTGGGAGTGAGCAAGCAGCTGTGTGGCACTTAGTTGCTGGCTGGGGTTAAACCATGACAGTCATCTAGTCCAACCCGCTTAAAACGAGCAGGGACATCTTCAACTAGATCAGGTTGCTCAGAGCCCAGTCCAGCCTGACCTTGAATGTTTCCAGGGATGGGGAATCTACCACATCTCTGGGCAACCTGGACCAGTGTTTCACCACCCTCGTTGTAAAAAATTTCTTCCTTATATCTAGTCTGAATCTACCCCCTTTTACTTTAAAACCATTACCCCTTGTCCTATTGCTACAGGCCCTACTAAAAACTCTGTCCCCATCTTTCTTATTAGCCCCCTTTAAGCACTGAAAGGCTGCAATAAGGTCCCCCAAGGTGTTCCCAAACTCTTCCCATATGCAAGATAAAGTGATAAAGACAGTTGAAGGCAATATATGTCTGCTTGATGATGACTCACACCAAAAGTCATTGTCATCATTGTTAGTTCTTGAAGTAATCTCCAACATGTTGGAGTTAGGTCTACCTGGCATTGATAGACACAGTTGGCTGATGAGAAGCAAGGTTGAAGGCCTGAACAGGACAGAGTACCTCCAAAGCAGTGTTAAGTCATGTTCCTTGGGGTGCTAAAACACTGTTTCTGCTCTAAATATTGTGTCTCTTTTGTAAACAAATAGAGTTTGACTCTCCAAAGCTGTTAGTCAAACCCTCTTTCTCCTCTACTAAACTCACAAGAAGTATTTTATTTAAAACCATAAAATGATGGCCTGCAGAATAAATGGTAGGCTATTCAAGGCTCATGAAATTTGATTGTCTTTGAGTGTAAATTACTTGAGGGCTGGTATATGTACTATGCATAATACAGAAGGTAACTCCTGGGCTGGAAAAATGAACCTGTGAAAATGTAATACTTATTCAAATTTATGCAGCTCCAGCTATTCAAAAGTTCCCCATTTTGTTGCAGTAAATTATAGCAAATTAATATAATTGCCTTAAAGTAACACACCCAGGAAAGTTTCTGATTAGCCTTTGCTTCTGTTTCAGTGTAGAAACAAAAATTGTGGACTTCTCAAGTGATAGCAAGGACTGTATATTGCTGTATAATTGGCTTTGCGATTTGATATATGTTTGCATGCATGTCAAAGAGCTATAAATGATTCATTGCCTGAGAGTGTCATAAGTGAAGAGTTTAGGAATGCAGCATAATGACAGCATTAGACATTGAGCTGTTTCCTGGCAGCAAAGGCATCCCCCCACATCAAAGAAAGCAGACCAACAATATAACACCTAGGCTGAACCGGAGCATTTCTTGTGCAGAATAATTGTTTGCAAGAAGGGAGGTGCCTGTAACCAGAGCTGTAAATGGTTATTCTGGGGTGTGATTGGTTGAAATAAAGTAACACTCCAGAAAGTAATAAAAATAAAGTAATACTCCAGAAAGAATCGGTTTTGAAACATTGCTAAGAGAAAAAGCCAATGGATCTCATTTGGTCACTTTGAAAACTTGAATTATCTGAGTGATGGAACTCTCTGAGCCACAAAATGATCCTCAGCAAAATAACTGGGAAAAGAATGTAAATTGATTTATCTTACTTCATTTTACAACAAACCTTGGAGTAGGATCTTACAAGAGATCTACTGATTATTTTTCACAATACAAGAATGGACAAAATTTAGGCAACCTGAAAAATAGCGTATTTAGAACCAACAAAAAAATTCATTTTTTCTCCAGTTTTATAGACCATAAGATAGCTGGTATAACACATTCCTAGAAGGTGCTTCTGTGAACTTTGTAGGGTTTGCCACAATTGTGCAAAATGTCATTATGGACAATTCCGACGGTCCTTGTTCAGAAAGGATGGGTATACTGTGAGGGCTGTGGCATAAACCAATATTTGGGCAGTCCGAGGAAGACTTTTCCTGAAGGCATGCCATTTCTGAAGCTGTCAGTGCATAAGTTTAGATTTTCTTTTCTTTGTTCACGTCTGTCTCCTCAGTGAGTATTTGATACTTAAATATGATAGGTTGCAAAACACAAGACTTGTTGGACTTCTGTCCTGATCCAGTTTGAGAGATCCTATATAAATGAGCATATTTTGCTCACATCTTTGGGGAAAAATGAGAAGTCAATTGTGAACCAAGTAGAAAGAGGGGAATATGCAAGAAAAATTGCAAATAATAAAAATAATAGCTCTATCAATAGAGACATGATTTCTTCCCACCTGCATATGACTCATTGGAACCTGCTTGGTAACAGTGTGGCTGTGTAACAGACTGAAAGAAACAATAAAGTAAAAAATCTGCCTTAGTAACGAAATGTCAGACTGCTTAAAAAAATGAACCCATAAAGGTTGAAGTAATTTGTCACTGCCAAATGATAACTAAATATTTCCTCTTTAGCCATTGTTTGACAGCATTACTAATGTTTAAATTTACCAAGTTGAGGAAGAGATCAGAAATAGTGTTATGATTGTTCTAATTTTTATCTCCGTTTGTGAAGACAAAGCTCATTAGCCAACATGCAGCAACTGCTCTGATTACAGAGATCTCCACACTGAATTCTGGGAGAACCTCTAAAAAAACAGATTTGGGTAGACCCGGCTGGCACCATATCCCTTCCCTCCTACGAGACTCTTTGTGATCAAGAGCTAAAATGACCCACTGGGAAGCTATTTTCAGATAATACCTATTGTAAAAGTCATTTCAGAAGCCAAGCCAGTGGAAGTAGAATGGCAGGATTCAAAGTGGTTTTGGCCACCTGCAGCAGTCTGAAAAGAAAATGGTGCAATTTATAAACATCCTGTTCACAGGCAGGAATGACAACATATCACAAATCCCAAGAGGCTTGTGTCCCTGAACTCTTCCCATTAAAATAATTCACACGCCTTCTTGGTTTCTTGATGTCACCATGCCGTGTTGCAAGATGGTAGATATGTGTTTCCCACAGTTAATACCAGTGGGTCTTGATTAGAGAAAAGGTTCGGGCCATTAGCTTGGTAGGGAATATAGACAAATGCTGTAATACACAAAGGTCCTCTTTCATCTTTCTGTGTGGCTTTTTTTTTTTTTTTTTGTCCAGCCTCTTTGAATTCTAGGTTCCCCAAGAAAACGAAATATCTTATTTTATAATTTATGATGCTTGAATAATGGTCCTCTGATTTTCCTTGTGGCAGCATCAAACTCATAAAAGTCTTTTCCACAAAACATGAACTGGAAGTGAGGAAATTCATCAGCTCATTTAAGCAGTACTTGCTCTTTTATAATCCTTTTAGTATCTTCTGCAATTTTGTCCTGCCTGGTTCTTTATATACTCCTTTCTTTGGCCAGGAGGATCCCTGTCTTTGCCTTTAAATCTTCCCTTCTGCACAAATGTCGAACACATTCATCTCAATGATATCTGAGAAGCAAATTCTATTTTTATTTGTAAGTCTTACACCATTCATGAAAAAAGAGATACAGAAACAGAACACTACTTCTTGGAGTAACCAGCAATACATCTCCTCCCATTTCTTATTATACATCTTCCAAAGTAAGACTCCAGTCCTATGTCTCCACCTAATTTCTCCATAGATCAGGATCCATGTTCACTTTGTCACCATATTCCCTGTTTGCTAGCTGTGTGCTCTTTTTCCCTCTGCTTACCTTATAGGTGATGCTAATACATAGTCAATAGGCTGCACCAATGAGTTCACTTTTCAATTCAAATACATTTCTCTAACTCAGGTTACTGCTGTGTGTAACTTGGCCATGATTTGTGTACCACCAGGGTCATAAGTATGAGAACTTCCTGGTTGATATCATTTCCTCAACCTCCAGATTTAGAACTTAGTCTTCAAAATAAACAATTTCTTTTCAGGCTGCAGTAACACTAAAAATCCATCCTTTATGTTATGACAAGGTGGTGCTCCAGTGTTTGAACTAATTGACTCTTCCTCCATATATGGACATATTTGTAGCCGAGTATAGTTTTGTTTTAAGAGAGTAGCAGGATGCAAAGTGGTTGTGCTTTTTAGGCTTAAACCGGAAAATTTCTGTGGTGCTGTCTCAATGTCTTCACACAACTCAAGCACAGTTTGTTGGGAAATTTCAGTAGGCCCAAGCTAAATTTTCAGTGTCATGGTCTGCTGCGTAAACAAAGTGAGCTTGGTTATTACAGGTAGATTTCTTTAATGATACTGCTGAGTTGATCCTATACTTAGTGGCAGGATATGTCAGGATTCTCCTCCTCTGATTCCAGTGATAATACTCTACCTTAAAGATAAGACTCATCAAATGTTTGATCACTGTGATATTGAATTTTGAGGCAATTTAAGTGAACATTTTGGAAGGGAGATAAAGGAACCAAATTTCAGAAAGCCCAAATGGAGCAGCGGTGAGACAAGTGCACCACAGCTTGGGTTATTTCTCGAAACTGAACAACATGCCATGGATGCAGCGTCAGCCGTGTTCTTCTCGTATATGTTGTAGCTCATTGGTATGCCATTTTCCTAACAAGTGGGAGGGCCCAAATACTGTGGGCAGAGATAGGAAGGGGTGATGCGATTGTTGAGTTCGGTCTACCACCTTTGTGGGAATCTGTGAAATAGGCACGTATCATAGTAGGTTGGAATTTATTTTCCATAGGAACATCCTCTCTACATCCTACTGTTTACTGTTCCCCAGCTTAAAAAATTGCTATGGCATCCTGTGCTACGTTACATGGCTCAGAACACGGTGATTTATCTAGCTTCACAGTGTATGGATGAGTTTAGGGTATGTATTAATTTGTATCTGTAGTGCAATAAGAGAGTGTGCAAGGTTTGTTATGGTGCTTAAGTGACAAGTCTTGACATGTGAAGACACAATAAGTATATAACTTGTAAACGTTACTAAAAATGTCTTTTTTTATAAAAAAAAAAAGGGTGTTTCACTTCACTCTGAACCTTCTAAGAGGACTTAACAGGTTCTTTTTTTTCCCAGTTTGGGCATCAAACTGTAAAATCAATTATTCCTGTAGCTCTAGTCATACGTGAACAGAGATCCAAGCCTGAAGTCACTTTCTCTCCGGCAGTGACTGGCAGTATTTAACAGAGCCTGGTATTTCTAAATAGGAAGCTGTGGTCCTTGCTGTTGATTTTATTAAATAAAGAGCATTTCAGAGTGACCATTTGCTCTGGGTCTGTACGTCAGAAAGCAGCACTGAGCCAAGTAGTTTCGTGCATGCAGTATGATAGAAGTTCTCTGTGTTTAATAGCATATTGTGCCAAACACTATGAAAGAAATGCCATCTGCAAGAGAACTGGTTTTAGCTAATTTATTTACCAGGTCCAAACTAGTCCACATGCTCTGGCAAAATATCTTCGGCTGGCTCTTGCATCAGCCATGGCCGTACCCTCCGGCAGGCAACACTGAAGACAACACAAGATGGGACCTTTGCTTCCTTACACACCTCTTCACTTCCATCTCAGGTCCCTCCAGTTCCTGCTTTTGCTCTAAGGTAGAGGATTTCCACACTCACACTAGAGTCAGACAAATACATGCTCTGGGACTGGTTGTCACCTCCTTGGAGCCAGCAAATACCACTGGGTGAAGAATCTGAATCATTGTGTCTGAAACATTTTTACTGTTTGAGGGAAGAAAATATCTATTCAAATTCAGGATTCCCTGCAGTTCTCTCCCTCTGCCTGCACCGGAAAAGAGTTGCTCAGACGATCTTTCTGAGCATTAGTTTTCTCAAATGTGAAACACAGAAAATCGTACTGATTTATTTATGATGCACTTCAGGTTTTATAAATGACAACCACTATATAAAACCAGAGCCTGTTGATCTTCATGTGTTGTTTTTATTGCCATTGATATTTCAGTATTTCCAGGCTGACATAAATATAATGCCTCAATTAAACCCTGATTCTTGCTCCAAAAGCCAGAGAATTAAAAAAGTAAATTAAATTAAAAGCTCTGTTACCTCTGAGACCTAAAATGTCACAGATCACTAGGAAAGGACAGTTCAAAACTGTATGAGTTACTTTCTTTTTTTTTTTTTTTGTAAGCACTAGGGTGGAGCATCTCCGCACATTTCTGAATTGTCTGCATCCCAGCTTCTAGTTTAATTTTCCTTCATACACAGTCTGTGGAAAGCAAGGAGCATTTCTAGGGAATAACGCATCATAACGTCAATATTTGAAGTAGAAGGGACGAACTATACTCCAAAAATACCTGCTTCTCTGTGTGCTATGAAGGGAGTCCAGGGTGATAAGCTGAGCTGGACATGTGTACAGTCCAAATAGAAAAGTTTTGCTAGCAACTAATCTTACCGTTCCTATGTGAGCAAACTGGGATATGTGTTAGAGCTTTGATCATTGCCATCTATGTAGTTAATTGCAAACTTTTAAAAACAAAGCTATTAAGATGATATAAAATTCTGGGATGCACTTATTTAGTTATTTATTCATGTATTTAGTATCAGACATTACATAGCATTGATGTAAAGAGCAAAATTCCTCCGCCAGCTGCTAACCTGCATGATTACATAGCATGAAGTCACCTACACCCCAGCCAGAGCAGCAGCTGAACGTATCCTTCCCTGTTGCTATGTGTAAAAGTTGAATCCAAACCTTTTTGGTACTGTCAGTTGTCCTGAATGCCAATTTTAATGGCACAATTGCATTTCGCCACTGAACAGTGTCTCCTTCTATATGTGTGAGTGTGTACATACAGGTGGGAGAGAGAAAAAAAATGTTAACAAGTGTCCTTTTAAAACTTGCCCGGTTTTATGCCTGCTGCCTGCAGGGATGTGTAATAACAAGGCAGTTCTTCAGCTCAGGGGTCCTTGTTTGATCACAGCAACAAGAGTGGATTTGCTTTCCTTATCAGTGAGTAAGCAGCATGGACTCTCTTTAATCAGAAAGGACAATGTACTAAGGCCCTTTTTGATGTCTTCGCTGTGTTACTTGGATTAGGAGGTCCAAATTTACACTGCATGTGTGTGTTTGTGTGTATACTTATAAATATTAAATTTAAAAATATATATAAAGACCAGCTTTTTTACATATATATGTCTCTATATATCTCTACATCTAAGCTGATCCCTTTTTTGCATAAACAATTATTTTTCAGTTTGAAAATCAACCACTGTTTTTTCCCATAAAATAATTATTCAATCTTGCTGTATCATCTCTTAGGCAAAGGATACTTCAGGGTGCTTTATGAATGTTCCCTACACAGATTCTTAACAATAACAAGATGAAGATATGAACTAATATGTGTCATTTTCATACATATATCCAACAGAGGGAAAGGAAAGCATATGACTTTTCTTGTGCCAGATGATTCAGTGCTCATCTTGGAAGAACTATGCCTCCTGTCAGACACCTGCTCTGACTTTCATGAGACGTCTTCCCCAGTGCTTAATTTACTGCTAAATAATTTTTTTTATGGCTTTAATTTTCCTTATGTTGATGTATAACCCTAGAGATAAGGTGGAGGAAATGTAATTTTTTCCCTTCTTACTCATCATCATCAGAATTTTTTAAGACTTCTATAGATTCCTTATGTGTCCTTTAACATGAAGAGCCATCATGATTATAGACATTTGTGATGACATGTTAGGATGTACTTGACCTCCAGACACTAGGTTCAGTTTTCAAAGTCATGTGGAAAAGAGATTTCATACAAGCTGAGCAGCTTTCAGAATTTGGCTTAATTACTAACTAATAGAAATTTAAAAATTATGAAATGTCCCCTAGAAGAAAAATCTGGAAAAAATCCACAACAAACCAAAACAACTGTGCACAGAAGAAAGCTTTTTCTTTTGTTTTGGACCTTTAAGCTGTGTGGTATCCTGCTATCTGAACATGGTCTTGATGGAAAAAAAAAAAGAAAAAAAAGTCAAAAGTTTTATTTGAAATGAAAAATCAAAATTATTTGTTGTAAGAGTGTCAATATGAGACATTTGGAACTTCATTAGTGTTTTACTAGGTTTTTCTCCTAGAGGAACTTTAAAGGAAACCAATGTGACATGTGAAGAATTTTCATTTTACTAGAATGCTATTTTTAGATGGAAATTTTCCTACCAAATACTTCCTTGGCCACTTCTTCTTTCTCAGCCACTTGTAATTGAGAAACCTACAGATTGCGTTTTGAACAGTAATTACAGTACTGAAACCCTGACACACAACCATTAGAGCTGACCAGGATGATTCCTTTCCACCTGTTCAGAGGATGACTCTTTTTCAAGCCTAATGGTTACTGTCTTAAGTCAAATACTTTCAAGTCAAATCAAGTCAAGTCAAGGGTCTCAAGTCAAATACTTTCTTCCTGCTAATTTTGTACAGAGTGTAAATTATCATGAAATGTGACTCTAATCTCACGTATTTTTTTCTACCACATTTTCATACCGGTGGTTTTGACAAAGTATCTCTAAGACTTAATATAAATGTCAAATTACATCTTCTATTTATGAAATACCAGTCTACATTTTCTTACATAACAGATTTAGTGAGAAGCAAAGCAGAAATAGGTCCATGTATTGTCAATGCCTTTCTAGCTGTTGTCCTTTATGAACACTTTTGATTAGTGTTACTAGTGTCATATAAATCAAAGGTAAATATAATATAGTGATTTTATTCTTCTTTTATTTTAGAGTTCTGGGTAATGAACCATCATATCATGTAGTAGACTAGTAAATCAATACAAGAAAGGCAATTTATTACCTTGAGAGAATATGCACATTCACGTGCATCTTAGTCCAATATATCTATTTATCTTACATGTTTGGTTCTAGGTTTCACTTTTTTTGATAGAAAGTACTTAATTTTCCCAATTTTCCAGAACTGTTGCTTCCATAAGCGTGTTGTCTTCCTGTTAGTGGACATTAGAGGAATGAAGTTTATAGGAGCTGGCTTAAGTAGTTGTCACCCATTCCTCAAGAAAGTTCTGTGTTCACAGATCTGCTGCTGATAGATGGAGAACACAGAGATGTATTGTTTTTCTGCCAGATAGGATCAAGGTTTGTGTACCATGCCTGTTATATATAGTCTACAGCCTTTCTGTTAGACAAATATTTAAAGTCCTTTTTCTTTCTCGGCTGCCCAGTTTCACGACACCTTTAGGCATTTAATGTCTTGGAGGCTTTTTCCTGTCTCTCAGAGAAGGTTAAATTCAGCCACCATTTAGAAAAATTGCTGGGAGCCCTGACAGGGTGACACATACACAGGCTGCAGGATTGAATAGGCAGTGTTTGCTGAGGAAACCAGGCTAAGAAGAAACAGTATGTCACCACAGAATGGCATCCACAAGTTGGCCACTGTGGCCTTTCATGCCTTTGAATTATGGTACAGCTTCAGATTTGCCAATAATTTTTCACTGTCTGGCATGGGAATCTAGAAGTTATTTTCTATTCATGAGTGAATTAATGTAGGGGAGAGTTTTGTTTTTCATAGTTGAATGTAAATGTAAATATACGTATATACACACATGTGTGTATACATACAGGGTTTTATATATATATATCATATATATATATTTATACAAACATTCTTAGTCAACCCCAATGTAGGATTTTTCTGGGTTTTGTTGTGGTTTTTTTTTTCTTGTAAAACATCTCATTGAAGCTAATTCATTTTAAATCACCAAGGAAGTTTTTTTCCCTTTGGATTTCATGTAATTTCTGCTGTAGGAACTGCTTTGGAGCTCAGAAGACATTCTTTGCCTCTTTTGTCAGAGTTCAATTTAGCATACTTACATGATAACCTCTTTAAGACAAACATAATTTTTGACATGTAACTGGTTTCAGTAAATGGGGTAAGACCTTGCCTTTCTCCCACCCTGGGTGCCCTCTGCTCAAGCTTTAGATTTTACGTTTTACATTCACAACACTGATTTGATTAACATGGATATATCATATCTCCCTTAACATGCATAGTCATGTGTGTCCTTTCATGTGAAAAGGGAATGTCTGTGGGTCTACTATTGGTTTCTCAGCAAGAAAGAAAAAACATGGTTAAAGGAGGGAGAGAAACGAAGGTCAGGAGAAATGAAAAACTAAAATAATTTTATCCATTTAGTAAATATGTTTGCTGTCTGTCTCTGTGGAGGCCTACATAGGGCAGACTTGTTTTTATTGGGGTCTCCGTCTTAACTGCAATATAAATAATATGAATCTTTTGGAAATTATGCTTCTGAAAGCATTTTTCAGCTTCTGTAAAATAAAGCATTTTATCATCAGTGGCAAGAGCTATGAATTTAAGTCATAAGTGTGTTATAAATATGAAGTTCAAGTTCATCCTACAGTTATAGTTATGGAATAGTAGGGTGTCAGGGTAGTGACTGTATGGACATCCAGTGCACTTAGGCATTAATTCTCTGGTGGTCCAGTAACCCCTCAGTTTGTTGTCTATATGGATGAAATAATGGATCGACCTGAGATAAGGTGGCAACAAGTGGAAGCAGCATTAACTCATTGCTATAGAATCTTTCTGAGTGGGAATTTTGATCAGATCCAGAGATTCCTCCAAGCAGCTCCTGGAAAAACTGATCAGTACAACTTGTGTGCTTAGGTACAGTGACAAACATCCTGGGTGGTCAATCTGGCTGTCGCAGAGATTCTGATGGGAGGTTCCTGATGCAGAAGGGATCAAACTGACCACAGATAAGACCCTTGTGGATGGTGAATAGGAAGTATTCCTGCAGAGGTCTTTCTAGAACGGTCTTTCATAAACAGTTGAGATATTAATGAGATGTTTCATATGTAGTTTAAGGTACTCAACAACAATGGCTGATGCGTGTGCTGGTGTGGTCCCATAGGACCACAGCCTGGCTGGTATAGGAATTCAGCAGAATAGCAGTTGGGGAAGTCTCACCTGATCCAGCTGAAGATCACTGTAAGGACCCTTGCAATGGGGACTTGCATCATCCTCTGGACAGCAACCAAATGTTCTGTTCAGGAGATTGGATTCCCATACAAGTGTTACCTGATGGAAAGATCCCAATAAATCAGGGAGTCTTTGTTTGTTTGTTTGTTTGTTTTATTTTAACAAACACTTTACAGATATAAACATTTATGAAATAATTAACAAGCATAAGATAACTTGCATAATGTAAGATGCATGATATAACTCCCGGTTCCCTTACAGTTTTGCCTTTTTTTTCTTTAATTATAAAATAAAAGTATCTCTCCCTCATTTGTGTTCCTAAACTTGTGAAAGAATATTCTTCTGCTCGTATGTTTCAGTCATATCCCTAATTACCAGAAATTGTTAACTTTTACCCTTTATTTTTTCAAAAAATGATAATGAGATGTAAACACTAATGTATTAGCTCAAGCCATAACTATAATTTCATTTCCAACCACCAAATAACAGGAAATCTCCTATCTTAGGAAACAGTCTCCAGAGTAGAGCTGAAGAATCTCCTTGGTCTGTGTGTTTGAAGCTAGCTTAAAATTTATATACTAGGTAACAAATATGGGCGTGCAGACAAATGGGCAGACACTATGCTTTCAGAAACTGTATTCATCTTGGGATGCTTAGAAACTGTTTCCAGAAGTTCTCTAAATCTTCATCAGAAGTAGGCAAGGTAGGCTAGTTCTGCTACATATGAAATACCGCTGGAGATTACATCTTGTCTATTTATTCTGGAACGGCTTTTTAGTGTCTTAAAATTCTCGACAAGCAATTTGAATATGAATCTGACTTATGAAACGCCGTTTTGAATTAGCTTAAATGTAAAGGGTCTCATTTGCCAACTGTTAGTGCTATTGTTGAACAGTGCACACAGTTAACATAGCTTGTGAAATTGCTTTAATACAAAATAAATACAAGCAACTTACTGTATATTACAAAGCGTAAAATCCAATTGGTGCCTTTTGATATTAGATGGATTTAGTACACTGGAAGTGGATATTCACAAATTGTTCTCTGCATTTGAATAATTAATTGGCATGAACCTTATTTAATTACAGTGTTTGCTTTTCTCAAGTAATTTTCCTTTCTCTTCTAATAAAGGAAAAGTACATTTATAAAGTAATGCACTCTAATTATAGAAGAAATCTGTTGACTGAAAAAGCATTGCACAGGACACCTATTCATTTGAAAGCCTGATTTATTTAAATGTATTCAGCAGGGATATTGTCAAGAATATTTAGTTTGTTCGGGGTTGTTGATTTTGTGGGCTGTTTTACTTGTCTGGGAGAGATGGACAAGGAACAGTGACCATCCAGTGTTGGGATCTAGCTTTGCAGAACATGATCACATTGAACTGAAGCCTTTACATTTCCAAAACACCAGGCAGTTGTTTTTATCTGGCATTTGACTAGGTTTTTCTTTATGTCATCACTGCTTAGTAAACTGAGAAATGACAAAATTAAGGTTATATGTACTGCAAACATACCTTAAGTGATACACCCTTTTTGATATAATGTGTACACTTAGGTGCTCAACTGACACTTAGGAAAATTATTTTCTCTATTTTGCCACTGAGAAGCAAGGAATTAGGAAATATTTTACATTTATTCAGTCACTGAGGAGAGGAGCTCTGGTACCAGCGCATTCTGCAGCAGAGCACTCTAATGCGGTGTACAGGGGGGTTCCTGAACCAGGGAAACGAAGACACCCACCAGGAGCCCACAGCTCACTCCACAGCGGCTGAGAAGACCTGTCACTAGGGTGAGCAGCTCCCATTTGCATGGGAAGAAGCTCTGTGATTCTGCCCCCTTGACCAATGGTATCCACCTGACAGAAGGTGATGTTCTCCTAAACTCTGCACCCGCCATGACTGAGGCAACTTCCCAGACGGCTCCGATGGGAACATGATGCCAGCCCGGTGTCAGGCTGCAAGCTGTGCCCTGCTCTTATCCCAGTATGGGACGGCAGCAGTGAGCACACGTGTGTGAGGTGCGCCCAGGGAGAGGAACTCGTCCGCTTGGTGACAGAGCTCCGGGAGGACCTGAGTAAGTTGAGGAGCATCAGGGAGTCTGAGAGGGAGATGAACTATGGAACTGCACCCTACCATCCCTCGGAGAGACCTGTCAGGTGGACAGGACACATGATACAGAGGATTCCCTGTCCTCTCCCCAGCCTGTAAAACAAGGTGACTTAAGGGATAGGGGGCAAAGGCAACAAGTTCCTGCACGATGCAGCAGATGTGTCTCCTTCGTGACTACCCCATCTTCCCAGGTCCCCTTGCACAATAGGTGTGAGGCTCTGCAAATGGAATCGAACAATGGTGAGGGCAATGATTCATCTAGGATGGAGGTGTCGCCAAGGTTAAGTCAGTCCACGCCCTGCGGCAAAACCCCTTCCATTAAGACAAAAAGATGGGGCATTGTGGAGCAAAAGATGGAGACTCTCTTCTGTGGTGAACAGAAGGTCCAATATGCCAAGACCCACTTCTTAGGGAAGTCTACTGCCTCCATGGGGCCCAGGTTAAAGATGTGATAAGAAAACCTCCTACTCTGGTAACTGTACTCAGATTATTATCGATTATTGCTTTTTCAAGTAGACAGCGATGAAGTTGCAATAAGAAGTCCAAAGGCAATCAAGAGAGGCTCCAAGGCCTTGGAACAACTGGTTAAGGGATCAGGAGCACAAGCAGTGTTTTCCTCTATCCTTCCAGTTACAGGGAATGATGAGGGAAGAAACAGGAAGACCTAGCAGATCAATACCTGACTCTGTGACTGGTGTCAACAGCAGAATTTGGGGATTTTTGATCATGGCCCAGTCTAGGTGGCACCAAGACTGTGGTAACAGACAGGATGCACCTTTCTCAAAGGGGGACAAGGATCTTTGGGCAGGACATAGCAGGGCTCATAGAAAGAGCTTTAAACTCCATTTGAAGGGGGAAAGGGATAAAACCAGGCTCGCTAGAGACAAGCCTGGGGGCAGCACACCAATGTTTGAGGGACGGTGCGCTAGTAAGGTCCTTTCAGGCTGCCCCATGATGTGCTGAGTACACCACGGCACATTTGAAATGTCCCTGTACTAATGCATGCAGCACTTTAGCCATGTCAGCAGAGGCAGGAGATGGAGATCTATGCAGCAGCAAGGACGTAAGTGTTGTCAATGCATTAGAAACCACAGAAGCAGAGAACAGTCCCATAGGAATTAAGGCTTCTCCCCCCATAAAGGTGTCAGGGTCAACAGCCCAGCTGAAGTGAATCTACACCAACGCACGCAGCAGGGGCAACAAACTGGAGGAGCTGGAAGCCATTGTCCAGCTGGAAAACGATGGGATAGTTGCAATCACAGAAACATGGTGGGCAGACTCATTGCCCAAAATAAAAAGGAATCTCATTGCTGAGTTCATTAGGTGCTGGAAAATAATCTTGTTTGGCAGCTGATGGGAAAACTTTTTTTTTTTTTTTCATCTGGGATATACAGCTGATGTTCTTTCAAACATCAGAGGAAAAACCCCCACAATTCTTAAAGCAAATAATTGCAAAGTCTGCAATTATCAGCATTATTTGCAGTTGTTTGCACTGTTTTCCTGACTGCTTTTTTTTCCATCATGTCTTGGCTTTTTGGATTTATTTTGCCTCTGATGATGTTGGCACAATAGAAGTCATACTTTTCTCTGGTGTCAGTACTGTTAGCTTCTGTGTTGTCATCCATCATTGCTATCAGAGTACCTTTAGGTGGTAAGTCTTGAAATGAAAGTTTTTCAGGCGTTTGTTTGCTCCCAATATTTTCAGAAGTAGAAAGGGGCAAAACACTTAGATATAGTCTACTGTTACAGGCAGAGAGGGTCTTGGGAAAGGAAGTCAGTGCAGGTGCACTTTTACAACTAGCATAGAAAAATCTATCTACCTACAGGCTAATGGGATTAAAATAACGGTAGACCAAAGGAATTGAGTCAAAAGGTCATGAGATTCTTTACAAAGAAAACTAAGTTGTACTTTTACAATGGATATTACAAGCCCAGGGCAGCCATCATGCTTTGCACAAGCTGGCATTGCCAGCATCAGTATGATATTTTGTTTTAATAGGAGTTTTGTCTTGACCAGAAGTAAACCCTTTGGAATATAAGATGTCTTTCCTCCTGATTCAAGAAACCCAGAGAGATGAGCACTTTGTAGGTGTTTAATGGGCCACAGCCACTGGTTTTCCTGGCTGCTAGTTTTACAGCAGTGTTTTTCCTTAGAATCACATGTACCATGTTTGTTACTGAGCCTGATTTGTTAGTATTGTAGACTGAATCTCTGTTTCAGGCTATAACCTAGGAAACAGGGGACCACCTAAATAAATACACAGAAGATACAATTAAAATAACAAACATGGAAGGTTTGCAATCTTCAGGTCATCCCAAAGGAGGACATTTCTTGACATTACTCTGCTTACTGAACAGTGACAGATAAGCTGATTTACCTGCAGCAGCTTGTAGTGGCATCAGCCTGCCCTGCTGGGATCTCTGCAGACGAGGATGCGCAGACCTTAGTTCACATTAGCTTAAAGTGTCCCTGAGGTAGATTTAATAATCGCTGTTATGTCCTGCTCTGTCTCCTATATGTGTGTGACACCTTTGAGAAGAAACAGTCCTGTGAGAGCAGTAATGTCTTTAAGTCACTGAAGGACCAGAGATTTGGAGCCTGGTGTCTTTTTTCTATCACGCTTACTTTCCACCTTGACAAGATTATTTTTCAAATTAGGATGGATGTTCCTGTTAAACAACAGGGTTTCAAAGTCAGTTGCCATTTAATAGAGTTCCATCAAAATCTTTCAGCTTAATTATATGGCCTCTTACACATCCACGGCATGGCCTGGACTGTGCCAGTTTGGCATTGCCTTGAATTGCAACCCTGCAGTGCTGTTCCCACCATGTGATGGTATCCTCAAATCACAGCGTCTTGCTTTGGCACAGATATTCCTGCCAGAGAGCTGGGACAGGAAGAGAAAGGAGATCTGTGAGCAATCTTTTCAGCCCTCTATGCACACATGTATATGATCTGTATCATACAGTCGTTTGAAGAAAGTTTACGTTTCGATGGACAGCAATGCTAAAGGAAATTTGACTTCTCTGTTGAGGTTGTACTCAGTGCTCCTGATTCTATGTGTCTACAGTGCAGAACATGTGGTCAGTTGTCCTATGCTTCCTTCATAATTAATGGGAAGATGTGACCATAGTTTAGTTCCTTGACTTTAGATATCAGCTTTTTCATGAAAACGATCCTTCCCCAGCAATGTTTTTCTTTATCGATTCTCCATCTGTCAACAGAGCTGAAAGCTCAGAAATAGGTATCTAAGTTTGCATGTGTAAGTCCTTCTCTCAGAGCCATAATTTTCTTATTGTCTGCTTTTAATGAAGATATTTGACAATTTTTCTCCTTATATGTTTTCTCGTAAAGTGAAAGGCATAAAACTGGAACCATTTTCTGTGAGAAATACATTGGGTTAGTCTTTATTCACTTAGTGCTTAATATTAGAAGATGGCACTCCTTTAAGGAGGGAGCAGAAGGAACAGCTTGTGTGGACTCAATATGATCCTACTTACGCGGAAAACCAACATTAGTTCAGACAGCACCATTTGCTGCCCGTACTTCTTCCATCCTAAAGCATTTCCTTTTCCAAAATGAGGATCCAGACTGAATTGTATAGAGTATGGCTAAAATGGTGGCAAAGGCTCTGCTCTTTCTCTTGATTCCAGAGGACCCTAGAGCTCTGAAATGATTAATCGGGAGGCGACTTGTCTCTGTTGGTAAAGAAACAACCTAGTCCCCCATACATACACTCTTGCTATTCATGCTTTAACACCCCCCACCCCCACCCCACCCCTCGAGTGACATCAATCCTAGAGTTGTCTTTAGAGTAAATAAAAAAATTTAGGTTGGCATTTAAAATCTTCAGCTGACAGATTAGGAGGGCAATGACTCCAAGTGCCTGTTGTTTTTGCATGGCAGTTTCTCTGAATCATATTGGTTTGGGACTTAATGTTAAAGGATCTTCAGAAATATCTGACCTTTTTTTTGATTTTTGGACTTACACTAATCTAATTTATTTCCTGAAATCTTGAGTAAATCTGTAGGGTTAAGTTACAGAAATGTTTAGAAAAGGACACAAAGCAGGTAAATTCATCTCCTTCCTGTGTCTGCAAAAGAGAAAGTAAAACTGAGGTCCTTCTTAACAAAAGCAGATACATTTCAAGCTCTCTGTAGAGTAGGTAACAGTGCTGCCAGAAAAAGAGCAGTCCTGGCAGGATCCCTGAGACTATAGCCAGTAGTTTGAGGGAGGCGATCGTTCCCCTCCCCTTGGCACTGATGAGACACATCTGGACTACTGTGTCCAGTTCTGTGCTCCCCAGTACAAGAGATGTATAGACTTACTGGAGCCAGTCCAGCAAAAGACACTAACGTATTCAGGGGCTAGAGCACATGATGTACAAGGAGAGGCCAAGAAAACTGGTCTTGTTCAGTCTGGAGAAGAAAAGATTCGGGGGGAGTGCTACTGCCTTTTACAACTGCCTGAATAAAGAACAACGAGAAGATAAAGCCATGTTCTTCTTGACGGTGCATGGCAATAGGATGAGAGGCAACATGCACAAGTTGAAACCTGGGAAATTCTGACTTGATACAAGGAAAAAAAAAATGACTGTGAAGGTGGTAAAACACTGGAACACGTTGCCCAGAGAGGTGGTAAAATCTGCCTCTTCAGAGCTGTTCAAGACTAAGCTGGATACAACATTGAGCAACTTCATCTGATTAGACCTGTTTTAAGCAGGCAGTTGGACTAGATGACCTCCAGAGGTCCCTTTCAGCCTCAATTATTCTAAATTTATACAATAATTACCAAGTTATGCTGCTAACAAACAATGTTCAATGAACTGGTTTTATTTTTATTTTATACAGGTTCGTTCCCCATTCTATGTTTTGACGCTGTGTAAATCTTTGCAAAGTATACTCTCCTAAACCCTGTGCTTCAGTAAGTTGAACTATCTGGTCTTTAAGAATTTTTATTAATTCAACTGAGATCAAATTTAAAAGAGCACCGTAAGGGAAGAGGGCAAACACTAAAAAATTTAAAATAGATTTTCAACATCTTTAATTCACATGTTTTTTGAGTGCACCTGCAGTTGGATTTTCCTATTACTTTTTATTTTTAGTTTTAAACAATAATCTATGCCAAGAAAGGCTGAAAATAGACCTATTAAAGTGTAGTCTTGCACAACAATATCACGTTATAGTACTGATATGAACTATGAAATTATCTCACATTTTTCCTTCTGCTTGTCAGTGCAGCAGTTAAAAGACAGTAATTTTTTCTTAAAAAATCAGCAATGGATTATAAAAGAGGACTTTTTTCATTACATTGTATATCAATCCACTTCCAATTTTCTATTGTTTCCAGCAGCATTGCTTTATGCTCCTTTTTTTTTTTTTTGACATTCCATGGTGAGAGTAAAATAGATTCATGCTGAGGCTGGAGGTTTTGAAACCTTCCAAGAATAACCAACTCCCTCAATTATCATCAGCCATTTCTCTGTGGGTCAAGACAAGCAGTCCTTTTTGTGTCTACCACAGAATGCTAGTTAGCATCTTGAAGATTTGCATGAGAAAGCTGAGGGAAGCATCCCAGCTCAAGCTGAAAGGCATGAAATACAGGCTTTAGGGAAGCCGAAAGGAGAACAATACAGGAGAGGCATTGGTGTGCAGTTGATGAGTCTTCACTGTTGCTCCTGGAGATGTCTCGCTATTGGGCCTATCAGTGTCCAAAAAGGCAATCAGTACCTAGTTGGCATGTAGGATTTGTATTCTCAACCAGCAGTGATCAGCAGTGGACTAAACTGCAGAGTGTTCATGTTTCTCCATAGTCGTGCAACTGTGAGAGTCCTATCCTGGTGCCTTTGTGCAGCCTATTTGCTGTAAAAAGCACATCTAGATGTGTTCTTAACGTACCTGATGTTTCATAGAGTTCAAGGACAGAGCATCTAGGCGGCTTTCTCACTTCTCTGTTTTCATAACCTGTTCTTCTGCCGCAGTACAGATAACTTACTCCTGTTTGGGGGAACAACCAACAATCACTGATTGCAAGTGCTCACACACTTCTACTGCATCGTTGGATAAAAATTGTAAAATGCATACAGAGACCTCAGAAATGGGAGCTGTTATTGATAGTTGTCATACTATTCCTTGCAACTCTCCTCAGCACAAAACTACAGTTTAATAAGTAGTTTGATTTTAAATCTGAGCAGTGCAAATTTTAAATATGAGTAATTTATACAAGCGGTGTTTTTTGACAGAAGTGAACACTTGGGGAAAACATGGCTCCCTAATGCAAACTCACCTTGTGTTCTAAGTGTTAGTGTGTTGTTTGGGAAATTTTTGTATTAAACATGTTGTGATCTGTCCAAACACATCTCCTCCTACAAGAGATACTAATCCAGACATTGATCCATTGAGAATGGTTCATGTTAGTTGATAGGATAGCAACACCATCTGCATTTTTTTCACTAGTACTCATAGCAAAGCATACCACAATACCATCAAGCTACAACCGTTGCAGAAGGGGATAAGAGGATATAAGGAAAAAGGCAAGTGAATGTAGCCATCCTTGTAGTCCTTTCTACCCCTCATCCTATAGC
The DNA here is from genome assembly GCA_017639485.1 of Pluvialis apricaria. Lineage (NCBI taxonomy): Eukaryota > Metazoa > Chordata > Aves > Charadriiformes > Charadriidae > Pluvialis > Pluvialis apricaria. The sequence goes on along the minus strand of CM030008.1, from coordinate 164,286,414 downwards.
AGAGAGGACGTGTTTTTGCACAGCACTACCTACGTTGTAAAGAGACACTGAATCCACAGTGGGACGTATGTGAAAGACAGAGATGGACTTCTCTGTTGGACTGTTTGGACTGAGGGCCTTTGTACATGTGACGGTGCTGCTGGGACCTAATAGTTTTGGTATGGTTTGGGCAAAATATAAATGTAAAATAAGATACAATTATGGTTACACATCTAACTAGTTAGACGGCTAGGAGCTAAGGATGTTTAAAATCTCTCTTTGTTGGCAACTGCTTGATTAGAAATGAAAGGCTGCCCACAACTGGATTTTTGTGGAAACCTCTAGGACAAATTGGGTGGGAAGGAGCCTAATGAAGTTCAACAAGGGCAGGTATAGGGTCCTGCACCTGGGAAGAAATAACCCCATGCACCAGTTGGGGGTTGACCTGCTTGAAAGCAGCTCTGCAGAGAGGGACCTGGGAGTCCTGGTAGACAACAGGATGACTGTGAACCAGCAATGGGCCCTGGTGGCCAAGAATGCCAATGGTATCCTGTGGTAAATTGAAAAGAACATGGCCAGCAGGTCGAGGGAGGTTATCGCCCCCCTCAACTCTGCCCTGGTGAGGCCACATCTGGAGTACTGTGTCCAGTTCTGGGTTCCCCGGTTCAAGAAAGACAAGGAAATACTGGAGAGGGAAGAAGGCTACAAAAATGATCAAGGGAATGGAGCACCTCTATTATGAGAAACCTGGGTCTGTTTAGACTGGAGAAGAGAAGACCGAGAGGGGATCTCATAAATGCTTATCAATATCTGAAGGGTGGGTAACAAGAGAATGGGGCCAGACTCTTTTCAATGGTGCCCAGCGACAAGACAAGGGGCAACAGGCACACACTGGAGCATGGGAAATTCCATCTCAATGTGAGGAAAAACTTCTTTACCTTGAGGGTGCCAAAGCACTAGAACAGGCTGCTCAGAGCAGCTGTGGAGTCTCTTTCTCTGGAGATATTCAAAACCCGCCCGGATGCGTTCCTGTCCAACCTGCTCTAGTGCACCTGCTTTGGCAGGGGGTTGGACTAGATGATCTCCGAAGGACCCTTCCAACCCCTGCCATTCTTTGATTCTGTGAAATGGAGACCATTAATTTTAATCTCTGTATTTTATTTTCTTGATATGTTTGTTACACAGGGCAGCTTTTATGTCCCATCTGAAAACTGCATGCAGCATGCATACAAATGGCATAAGGACCTCTGTCTTCTGCTCTTGAATGCTCAAAGAGGACTTCACATGTATTACACCCTCATAATGAAAGATATTCCTGATTTACCACAGCTGAAGTTGGGTAAGTGAAGAGACATTTAAAATCACTGAATACTATAGTGCCACATTTTCAATACACATTTTAGTACCAAAATTCTTGGGCGCTTCAGAGATATTAGAGGATTTTTATTCCTGTTTTCTAATAAGTGTTTATTTTGGCACACTGTTAAAGACTAATGCCTTCTCAGCTTACGTAAATCCTTTTATAGGAACTAAAGTTGGCCTGATGCGTAGAGGGGTAAAATGTCTTGATAAATTTCTCAAAATAGTTGCCTTTCAGTGATTTTTGGTCTCAGTTGCTTTTTGAAGACTTCAACTTCCAGTTCAGAATTGCCATGAGGTCTGGGGAAGACTCTAACTTTTATTTTTCCTTTCTCTTGAGCAAACATTTTTTTTAAAATTGAGAAGAAAAATCTGAAAGGTGATATGAGTGTTTTTGAAACATACTCCCTCATTTACAATTCGCAATGTATTTCTTCCCTGCCAATTACATAATTACAACTTGCTTTTTAAAATTATTCTGCTTTTCTTCCTAATTCAATTGTTTAATAGATTTTCTGGTTTTGGCAGAAGCTTTTTTTGGCTGGTCAGGCCTGTTGGGTCCAATGTGCAAGTGATGGCTGGCTGGATTTGCAGGATGGAACTCTGTAATTTGTATTTAGTCATGTTTGTAATGACAGCATGAGCTCCTGTGAAAATGAGGCACATCCCTGACTAATTCCTGCTCTCCCACCTGTTTCTTTGAATTCAAGGAATGTGGCTTATGATTTCACATCTGTGTTTTTGTGTCTTTGTGCTTCTGTATACAGGTTTTGAAGTTATCAGTTTGTTATGTTGCAGAGCTAATTATATTAGGAGAGTAGATTGCATTGGCCAGCAGACTTAAAAAGGGAGCAAAAAATGTATGCCAGTTTCACTCTATAGTGCTTGTATATGAGAACTATCAAACATAATACATTATACTTTACAGGTTTATGGGCTTTATAGCTCCTATTTTCCACCTTATGCCTTGTTCCCCAACATGTATTTCCTTTCAAGATAGCCTAAAACACATAGGGTAGGAAGAGCACGTGCTGTGTTATTCAATCCAGCTATGAGAAAAAAAATAAATTACAGCATTTTTATTTGCAACTTATGAGCTCTCAGACAGAATCCAACATGCAACAAAACTGATGCTTCAGGCATCTTGGTTATCAGGCACATATGATGATGATTTGTGTCGCACCTGGGCAGGCTTATAGGTTGGGAGATGGCAGAGTTATGTATGGTTGGTTGACCACAACTAGAGAACTACCCCAGAGCGCATATGGTCTTTCTAAATACAATTAGCTTGGTTTTCAAATTACTACTGGTACTGAAGCAAGCACTTAATTTGCAAATGTACGTGTTGTAACGCATGCAAATTTGCTAAATGCAAATACCCTTTTCAGCCTCTTGAGCAGAGGGCTATTTGCATCATTTTATTCACAGTCTGAAAATCTACTGAAGATTTGGTTTTAAGGCTAATTGTCTGATGCCTGTTGCAAAACTCAGCAAAATCATGGGACGTAAGATTCACCGAGTATGATGAATATGAAGGAAATTTTTATATCTGTCTCCTTGCAATCATTGGGGAGAAACAGGCCCACTTAGGACAATAAAATATGTTACCTGACAAATAGTGCTTTCTACCTTGTGATGGCATGAATGCACCTTGTACTCGCTCATTTTTCTCCACTGACCGGGGGAGAATGTGAATGACTCATTCTGTTGTAAACATTTATATTGGACAGATTAATCTCGTCATAGGTTTCTAAAGATAGTTAAGATAAATCCAAGACTATAAATCTCTGCAGACTTTCTCAATTCTTTTTTCAGGTCCCTGAGTAGTATATTAAGAATAAAAAATAAAAAACCACGACAGCCTATTTTAGACATTAAAAGTGGGAATAACTGTTTCCCAAATTTTATCAGCTGAGGATCGGTCTTTTCAAGGCACTACCCATCTCAGTTTTTCCTTTCCCATTTAAGAAGAGTCATTTGGGGACTGGGGAGGGGATTGACCTGTTGGTTGTTCTGCTTTGTTTCTTTACGGATACTATTAGAAAGTTCCGCATTGCAAAATCAAGCTGCCAAAGTCGGAGAGTTGATTTATGTCATCCTTTGCCTTATGGTCTGTGGTGCATTTAAAGTGGAGTGTCCCTGTGCTGGATTCATCAAAGCACTGCTGCTTGCTGTAGGAGTGGAGAGGTACTTCACACTCCACAAAGCAGTACAGAGGTGCCCAATCTTTTACTAGTCAGACATCTGGTGTCGCTTACACAGTCCTGTGTAGCACAATACCAGAACCATCTCTTCCACGTCATCTGCTCAGACTTTGCAATGGTAAGGCTTTGCATTCAGTTCTGGAGCTGGCCATAAATATCAAAGGCAAATAAGGAAACTTCTCGTAAAAGAGAGAGTAGGCAACAAAAAGCCAAATTCTGTTGTCTTTGTCCTGTCAACATCATTCCAGAACTTGTACAGGTTTTGTGGTGTAGGTTAAATGAGCAGAAGTTGTACCTGCACCTGCACCAGTACAAGGTGGGTTGTGGAGCGCCCACATCCAAACAGAAATTTGTCTGTCGGGGAAGAATATCAAATGACCTATTCTCGCATGAATAAACAGCAGAGCATTAACATTTCATATTTGTTGTTCTCAAACCTGATGTTTGTCTTTGTGTTTTTTCCCTAGAGGAGCTATCTGTGGAAGAGACGTTATCTCAGCTTTGCATGGAGCTGCAGGTATTTTCTTCAACAGAATCTGCCCATACTTTTTTCAAGTCCGTTTTTCAAGTGCATTGAGAGAGCCCAGTAACAAATCAGAGTGGGGAGAAAAGGAATTTGGTGCCAGCAGAAAGTTTGTTAAACATTTCTCTTCCACCAACAATTTCACATAATTTTGATTAGTCACTTACAAGATGTTTCTGTTACTTTTAACAAGTCACCAGCTGGATTGCTTTACCATCCTTCAGTGAGCCTAGCCCTGAGTATCAGAGTATGCAGAAAAAAATGGTTTGGGGGTAGGCTGCAATTACAGCTTTTATGCTGACAGGAGAAAAGATGCTTTGGCAGGTTGTACAACCATATCTTTTCAAATAAAAATGCCTAAATGTGTAGGGAGGCTCATGGGAGGAAAAAAAGCAATTTTGGCACAGAAGCAACTGAACTGCTCTTTTGAACTTGCTTCTGCCATGTTTATTTCAAGTGAGACACAGACAAGTCATCAATGGTGCCAGGAAAAAATGCAAGTGTCAGCTGATCACTGGGGAAAATGCTTTATAATCAGAGATTTAATAGATTTGATTCGCTCGGTTTATTAACAGGTGGGACAGCAAAAGGAAGAATGACAAAGTAACAATTAACGGAGGGAAACTGAAGCCAAACCAAACTGGAAGTACATTCACACTCAAGTTACAAACGGCAGGCTAATTTTTGTCAGCCATGGGTGAAAAATATTTGAAATTGCAAATTTCTTAATTTTAAGTCATGACTGGATACACTGCAAGAAATCTGATTTCATATAAATTTGATTTAGAGAAATATAAGTTATTTGGCTCAGCTCTACTAGATTTAGAAGCTGTAAGGGTGTAGGAGGTCAGACCATACAGTCTAGAGTCTCCTTTGGACTTATTTTCTGTTTGTCTGGGAAAGTCCAAATTGGCTTGGCATACATCAGAAAATGCCAGCATCAATTTATCTGTATTTTCTAATTCCTGTCCAATTCTTGTTCTCCCAAAAAGCTTGTTGACTTGTTTTGCATGGCAATATTAATAAAGCCAGAGTGCTTTGACTGTTGTTAGCTGCTGGGAACAGCATAGGAACAGATAGGTGAACACAACAGCTAGAAGAGCTGGTTCTCTGGGGTGTTATAAAAACTTTGGTTTTCCTGTACACCCTGAAAACATTTTGCCTTAGCATCCTGGAATGACATCTTTGATCTATCTCTGCATAATTCGATGATAAAGACAGTGAATTTGCAGACAATCTCGAGACGTAAATGTTGAGCTCTTGCATAATATTGGTGGGACATAAGCGCAGCATTGACCACCACTGCAGTGTAAGTGCTGAAGTCGTGGGTATTCTGTATGATGCACAGATTAGTATTGGCAATGCTCTCCCAGTATTTTGCCTCTAGGAGTAAGTGAACTGAAGCCATTTATTTTCAGCAGAACATATGAAAACCAGTTATTTATAAAGGAAGAAAATGCTATTAAAAACCATACGGAGAGAAGCCTGTGCGGTCAGTCTCCCATTACTACTGTTTTACCAGAGCCAAGTCCATTTTTAAAATCAAATACAAACAAAAGAAGAAAAAAAAATTAGTTTAACCTGCCACAGATTTGTATTCAACCCAAGAACGCAGAAGATACTCAATGCAGGAGGAAGTGGAAGGGAAATATTTTTGTAATTGTGACTGATTTTTCAACAAACAAGCAAGAATAACTCCTCAAAAAAACCTCTTGATTTGTTTTGCGTGACAGTATTGTTAAAGCCAGACTACCCTGAGTGGGGCTTGAAAGGTGCAGTCACAGGGAACGGCCCAGCAGCAGGTATGTGAATGGAGTGGCCAGAATCACATTTGGCGATCATTTTAATTGCTGGGTTTTGCTCTGAGGAACTGAGTCCCTGGGACTTGACCTGCATCACTAGTGTTGCTAAGCACTTGTCCAGTGTGTGGCAGTGCAGTAAAGGTCTCACAATTCGAAGTATTTATTTTCCCTTCCTTTCTTCCTTCCTCCCTCCCTTCCTTCCTTCCTTCCTTCCTTCCTCCCTCCCTCCCTTCTTTCCTTCCTTCCTTCCTTCTTTCCTCTCTAATATGTTCAAAAGTTTAAGAACCAGTAAATTAGAAAAATAGCCATCATACACCTATTCCTAGTATGGCTTGCATTAATAATGCATCTTCTTTAAAGACTGTGCTTTCAGTTTATGATGTAAGAGGCAGCTTACTGACTAAACAAATTAAAAATTAAAAAATCGACATACTACGTATAAAATTGAATGCAGTAAATAAAGTAGTGTCCTGCCTCTGCAAAGAGAAATGTTTGGGCAGGATCTTTTCTCTACCAGTATCCCCCTGATTTTTCCAGTGACAGAATGGGTATTGGAGCTTGTGCCATTTTTGACAAGTTGTTAAAAACAAATAGCACCCAAACAATGTAAACTCAGTGCCAATATCTGTGTTGTCCACACACGCATTTTCTCTGTTTCTCTCTCTCTCACTCAGAAAATTTGCTTTCAGTCATGGCTTAGTTTGCAGTGTCACCAATCTGGAAACTACCTGCATAATAAAACGTGAAAAATAAGCAGGCTTTCAGCTAGGCTGCAGTCCTAACAAAAAACCAAAACAAAACCAAACAAAACCTGGCTAAGAACTGATAAGCGATTCCTCTGGTACCATTTCTAGAGTATTTCTGGTAGTATTACCAGTTTCGTGCAAGCAGGTAGGGACCCTAGGAACAGACGAAGGCTCAAGTCTGTACTCTTTGTGCCAAAATACGGAGGTAAAATGCAATGTCTGGCTTTTGTTAAAGAAATTATGAAACCAGGGAGGTTGAGATGCAGAGACTTTACTGCTGACATGCACTTCCTGGGCTGCAGAGTTTTAACGCAGAATTGCAGCTGTGAGCTGGAGGGCACGGAAGGCGCCAGCATGTCCTAGTGTGGGAGAGAAGCTACAGCAGACTCCAGGGTGTCTGTTTTCATCATGTGTTGAGGACAGAGTGTTTTGGTTTGGGGTTTGTTGTTCGTCCCCCCGCAATCACCCATCTGGTATCCTAGCATGACATGGCTGAGAAGGCTTCTTTTGCTACCAGAAAGGAGATGACGGGCCATGGTTTATTATTTCAGAGCATTCAGCACCATCTGGTGGATAATTTGGAACCCACGTTCTTTGATTTTTTTTTTCCCCAATTACTACATCTGCAGTAAAGTCTCTGCAAAAATTGAGGCTGTTCCCACTTCTTCCTCCCCAGTTGTGTAGCTGAGACCCTTTGCGCTAAAATATGTGGCTTTTAAAGAGTAAAAGCAAAAGTCTCACCAGCTTTATTTGGGGTAATATAAATAGTAGCTTTAGTAACAATTCGAAATGAAGAAGAATTTTTTTGTTCTTGTTCCTAAAAGGTTTTAAACTAACATACAAACCAATTTTCCTTCCTGACACTGTTTTGGTCTCAAAATGTCCTTTATCTCCTCCAGGTGCCAAGTAATCCGGAGAAGATAGCAGAACAGATAAGCAAGGACCTTGCCTGGCTTTGCTCCCACCTCCTGGCTCTGTGGACCCAGTTCCTGGAGGTGGCAACTCTCCGTCCAGAAGTCACCGCTTATCTGACTCAGGAACATCACATGCTAAGGGTAAAGTTATGAAGTTAAAAGCAAGTTCAGTAATGGTAACCTTCTGATAGACATTCATGATTTGTCTGGATATATATTTCCAATATTTTTCTGCCCATATGAGTATTTATTGGAGATGGAGTGAGCAGGACAGGAGGTGAAGAACAGGTGAGGCACAGGATTTGAAGTTACAGATTTCAGTTTCTGAAATTAAGGCCGTTGCTTTTATGGGACCCAGGATCCTGTGTTAAAGGAGTGTATGTTGAACACCAAAATCCGACATGGAACAGGAGGTGGGTGGGAAGAGGTAGATACCACCTGTACTTGCTAGATATCCATAAATCATAAACATTTGTTTTAAAAAGCACAAGCATCACAATGACAAACAACCAAAAAAGATAATTTTATCTAAACCTCTTTCACAAAACTACGATGAGGAATATAGTTTTGTTCTCTTCACTATGTCACACAAATATATATATAGCAAGGTTTTGCCTTTCTTCTAGTGATGTGCACACAACAGCATATTAACATTGTTCATGTGGAAATTGTTTCTTGTACTTGATAATAAAGAAGGCACAAAAGCACTTGTCTTTTAAGCTAACTGTCTCGGATTTGCTCATCTGATTAGTTCAGAAAGTGCTGTGTCTTCCATTAGGTTGTTTTTAGTTTTTGACCAGACATAAGTTCAGCACATCACCTGAGCTGATCTCATAGTCTGTTCTAATCATTAAAGAAAAGGGTAGGATTCACCCTGCTTAGCTTTGGGCATCTACAGTGTACGTATTGACACCTCAGCTTATGTTCTGGTTCTGTCAAAGTCAGTGGAGGTCCGGTTACTCTCCAGAGTAAGAAAAGCAACTCTCTGGTTGCTCTCCCGAAGATCTCGGTTGAGTTTCCAAAAAGGAAGTGTAAAACTCAGGAAGAGGTGACTGATGCTGAGATTCCCCTGGTTATTTTGACTAGGTGTCCCTTGACTTGCAGCCAAAGGAACCAACTCTGTAGGCTCTCAGCTCCAGCAAGGTGAATCCCAGCCTGTGGTTCCAGCCTTGACTGATGCCAACTGCCTTTGGCAAATTACACACCTTCGTGTGCTTCAGATCCTCCCCATATAAGCTGTGTACAATGATACTTTCCCAGCTCTGAAAAACAGTGTGAGAGCCCCAGATGAAAAGACTTACTATTAAGATACAATCTTTTTGAAGGGATGCTAGTCTGTGTTTTTTAAAAAGGTCGTTTGTTGAAGCACGACTGGGATTTAGGGAGATGCCATGAGGTATGCTTTTCACTGCCATTTTCTGACACTGTAACAGAGGTCACTTCTACAAATATTATTAGTAATGTATGGGCTGCAGTTTAACAGCTTAGTGCATTTGATTGCATATTATGCTTGATTCACTGAAACTCAAAGCTTATTCCAGGGCAGATAGCAGCACTGAATTTTTATACCTTATTTCACACTCTGTGCTCTGCCAGCCACTTCAGATCTGTGGCTCTTTTGTAATTGATTATCCAACACTGAACAGATCTAATATCCATGAAGAGATTTGAAGAACTCTCATTTGTAAGTATCATGACATGGGCAGATACGTTTCTACCATGATAGGGCTTATTCTCCTCTGGGCTGGTATATAGGGCTTCATTTACTCTCTTGGGAGTCACTGTGGATGTTCCCATAGAAAAGATGATCAGTAATGAATTGTCCTAATTTTGTAGCTCCCTGCACTGCTGCTTTATGATTTGCATGGTGGGAAAGGAAGAAATCTTCCCCATTTTAAGCTCGTAGGGGAAAATGATAAATTTTAGAAAAGTGGTCAGAAGATGCACGTAAGCAAGTCTTGATTTACTGTCAAGGGACACTTCTTACCTCCCAGCAAAATATGCAACACCACCAGCTGGTTTGTGCTGTACTGGGAAAGTAAAGCAGAATTGAACTCATTCTTTCTTTGTGTCACCAGTGGTGCAAAGCAGACAGAGAATACTAAGGAATCTGTTCCTGACAGTCACTGCTCTGTTATTAGGTTGATTGTACTTAGCACCTTTCAGCAGATCTTAGGTTTAACTTGTGTGTTTCTCCCTCAGGTGAGGAGATTCTCAGAAGCCTTCTTCTGCACTGAGCACCAGAAACTGGCTGTGCTCACATTCCAGGAAGGCCTGTAAGTAACCCATTAACCCTTCCGTGTCATTGGAACGACTGAAAATGGGGTTTAAAACATTTTGCAATCAAGACTGAGGTCTTTCTGCTGGAAATAGAGGAGTTTAGTTTGAGGCAAGTCACTGAGTCTGTTCTAGCTCCATTTAGTAAATCCATTGAAATCAGTGTCAAAAGTGAGTGACTCCAATCAGGCTCCAGCGATTATTAATTTCAAGATTCCTGTATTCTAGGGATACGACGCTGGTGGTCCTCTTTCCCTACCTCTCTTCTCAGTCGCAGTTGGGTGCATTTCTCTTCAGACCTTATCTCCACCACCACCAGCAGCCTCAGGGCAGACAGGATTATTTTTTTATGTCTTTCTTCAATTAACTTCCTAGCCCACTATACCAGATCCAGTACTGGCACTTTTAAGGGGAAATAACTACTGCAGGCAACACAAGCTTAACATTTAAGAATTTGCTATTTACCATTTCATTCTTGAGGGTAGGCAGTCATGGATTTCTTTTGGTGTTTAGTCCAGCTCTACTTTCTATATCAGAAAATATCTTTAAATGCAGTGAAGAGCATTAAACAGCCCATGCAAAGTTGTGAATATTCACTAGATGCAGCAGTGGAGAATGGGAATGGGGAATACCACCACATTAGCTGGAGGAACTGGGGGAGCGACGTGAGCTCAGGGCTGATAATTAATTGACCGAGAATCAACAGTGCAAAATAGTGCGGGAAAACAAATGTTTGAGCTGCATTCATAAAAATATGCTATAAAACATTGGCAATGTAAGTATTTCCTTCTCCTTGACACTTGTTTGAAGCCAAGCTGGGCAGTATGAGAAGCCAGTTTTAAAGCTACACCAGGGCAAATCCTGCTTTCAGTTTTAGCCAATGATCCCAAGTAGAGCACATGGATAACACTCAGGACCTGACCCCTGAAGGCAGGGCTCAAAGAAAGATGCTGAGATATGAATTTTTGAGTAATGAGGGACTATTTATGCACTGAAACAGCCTGTCACCACGGGGGGGACCACAGCATTACCAGCATGGAAACCCATCTTTCAGAAGGAGCTTCAAGGTCATGACATCAGGTCCTGCCATGATGATGAGTCTTAAGTGAGACATGTGCTTTTGACCTAGTGCAAAGAAGAAAATTGCTTTCTCAGAGCTGTCTCTAGGGATATTAGAGCTGAATCAGTGTTGGTGGAAAGGGACGTGACTTCATTAGCGGATGGGTTGTACAAGACTACCTCATTCTGCCAAATTAGAGCAGCGCCATGGCTGCAGGGGCCCAGCTGTGCCCACTTAGTCCTCCCATGTCAGGTTTTAAGTGAGCTATGTACAAGGAAAACCCCACGTCAAGATCCTGGGGTGAGGGCACAGACACTTATGGCCCCATTCAAGCAAACATAACCCTGCCCAGGGGGAAGCCTAATTACATGAAGTGCTTTTATTTCTCCAGGCAGCCACAGAACTGGCCCATTTCCTACAGATAAACATAATTTTTCCTCAGTGATTATCAAGAAGACTGAGTAAAAAAAAAAAGTAAAATAGTTTGCAAACTTTAAAAGTTGGTGTATGCAGTAAATTTGGTCTATACAAGCCTCATGGCAGAATCATGTTTTCTTTTTGAATTTGCTAGATGATGTAGTTGGAAAAACAGAGTCTTGGCTGCCAGAGTATTATTAACGTTGGAGGTGGCAGTAGGGAGTATTAATTGGGTTCACAGAGTCTCCAGGTGAGATCAGCTCTCAGCGTGCCAGATGCTGCACAACCACCTCAAACAGTAGCAGTTTTCCCCCCAGTTCTTTCTTCTTTCTTACCAGACAAGAGCTTTTTTTTTGTCTTCCATACTGTTGTTGTGAGTTCTGTGTGAGCCCATGCACCTGCGTGCTTGGCAGCATTTGACTACTTGGACAGAAGAGGACGCACCATTTTCAATAGGCTGGGTATCACACAGGGTGGGAGGCTTTAGTAGGTGACATATTCTCCCAATATTTTACAGAAAAAAATAATTTTTCCATACTTATCAATATCAATGATTCTTCTTTTGTGCTAGAGATTGGTCTCAAAGCAAGTTTAGTTTATTATTTTTGCATGGGGTCTTTAGTAAAATGCTGGAGCCATTAATTAATATGTCAGTGAGAACTTGTTATGGTGCTAAGAGTTAACTCTAAATACCCAGGTGTTGCTGCAGGCAATAATTAGCAGTTTGTGACTCCTGTCTGAGTCATGTTTTATCAACCAAAGACTTGCTTGTCTTTGAGGAAAAAAATAACTGGCCTACAGGTAAGAACAAATGACAGCAACAATTATGTTCTGAAGTTGAAGCTGATATTTGTGCCTGAACATAGGAATCTTCCATGCTGACACGAGGGCAGAACAATTGAATTACAAACCTGTTGTTTGAGTTTTGGTTCATAATGTATGAAATGTGTTTCTTCCAGTTAACTGCCACATGGTGGTTACCTGCCTTCTGCCAATGATAATCTGAAATATTGACATTGTGTTGTACTATAGGATCTGTGCAGAATTGCTTTCAGCTGACCATCTGTGAAAAGCTTATTGCCTTCCTCTTTATTTCGTAGGATAAACAGACTAATTCATCAAAGAGTCAACACAAATAATCAAATTTTGATGTTTTCCTCCTTTTTTGAAGGAGATGCTTACATAGGAAAGCTCATCAGAAGTAAAAATTATTGTATTTATGATAGTCAAACCCACATCCATATGCCAGTTTAATGCCACGTTCCCTGATGAAAGCCAGGTGGCATTTTACATGGCCCAAAAGATGGAAACAGACAGTCATTCTGGTTCTGTCAACAGGCAGTAGCTGAACTGATGTGCCTTAGCTCTTCCAGATGCATACGCATGTGAGATATCACAGTGCTCTGAGGACAGGTATAAGTGAGATAGAGGGCCTGCCATGCATTCCTCTTGGCATTGTTCATCCCTGTGCTGCTCAACCAAATTTTTGATTATTGCTTCCTACCTCTGGGTTTTGAAACCCTTGCCACAGCCAGAGTGGCAGACCTGTTTTCCTGACCGGAAAGCTAGCTGAGGGATCCACTGACCCTGGGAAGGGAGCAATGAGTTATGGTAGCTAACAGAGCCTGTGGCAGGAGCAGATGGAACAACTTGCAAAAAAGACAGAGGTTTTGTAGTGAGGGAACATGCAAGTTGTAGGTATCTAACTGAGACAGAAATCAGCTGTCACCTAGAAGTGCTGGGTACCCCTCATCATGCATTACTGCCTCCTATCCTTTTAAGCACATTGCCTCTGTCCTCTGTCTACACATCCAGCTTTGCTGCTGGACTTGCAGGAGTGATGGAGAGACAGCACGGTAACTACTCAAAGACTCAGCTTCCTTTTGTACTTTGCTGCCAGGATTCAAAGTCATGGGCAGATTTCTACGGAAATTCGTAATTCGGAGTACTTCACCAGCATGCCCCCGCTTCCGGCAGAATGCCTTGACATAGATGGGGACTGGAACACGCTCCCAGTTATCTTTGAAGATAGGTACATGGATATGCCTTGCAAAGGTGAGTGAAACACCACAAGGTACAGCTTCATGAGATTGCTTGAGCTGAGGGAGGTTCTCTTCCCCAGCCCATAAGCAATTTCACAACCCTTGGACTGACTCTGGCTTGGATCAGTGTGATCGACTATGTAATATAGTTGAATTCTTCTGTTTTCCCTAGTACCAAACTAGAGTATTTCCTGTAATTTCATATTTTTCATCTTCAAAGTAAGCTGTTTAGTTACAAGAGCTGGAGGCAAAATCTAGAAAAAAAAAAACCAAAATCATTTGGATTTTTGTTACAGTACAAATTTAAAGGAAAAACAGCACTATGAATTTCATACCCAGTGTGACATCTAGTGGTAAGAAAACTCAGAGCAAAACACCACAATTTCAGCATAAAACCCAACACTGTCCCTGAAAGGCAGCATTGCTTTCCAATAAAATATTTTTCCCTTGAGTACCCAAATAAAATTTTTAATTAAGAAATTATTTAGGTCTTCATATTTTTACTAAAACCTCATAGCCCTTGGTTCCCTCTTCTTTTTACCCAACTATTAAGATTATCAAGGAAGCAATATGCATTAACATATATATAAGTGACCATAGTCTAGTAAATAAGACCTGAGGTCCAAAATTTTCTCTCTTCCAGAGTTACCCAACTGCCTACGTTTTGAAAGTGCTCATTACAGATATTTAAACTATTAAACTCATTATTAAATTGACTCGCAAGCAAAAGCTATACTATGAAAAATGTCGTATGACAGCAGGAATACAAAGAAGTGTCGTCTCTGTTTCGCTTGCCTATGCTGTAGAAACTAGCAGTTTAGATACAATTATACTGAGGAAAGTATATTTTATTGATATTGTCTTCTTTGGCCTACCTATAACTGTTTAGTAAGTATAATTCTAGTTAAATGCACTCTGACATTTGCATTTGTAATATGCCTCTAATTTATCTATAATTTATATAATATAAATATACATGCTTTTTTAGGCTTTACAATCACGTTTCAGAGTTCCACATCACCTTAGGGTAATTTGTTGTGTTCTTGATGAAGATGTATGATTGAAGGTACCACTTCTTTTTTTCTTTCTTTCAGATCAGAATTTGGAAGTTTTCCCAGATTTTGAGGTTCCTGCAAACACCCAGATGGGTGTAGTAGATGACAACGAAGATTTTACATCAAATGATGCCACTGCAGTAATGAAAGGAGACTTTGGGAAAAGTACTCTGATAATACACACAGACAGGATAAACGGGAATCCCTCCTGCATATACAGTGGTACTGAAGGTGCTGCTTATACAGCTAAGGGTTTAAACCAGCATTCCACATCTCAGGTATGTACAGTGAACAAAGAAGGCCAAAGGAAACCTGAAAGTATTTTTGTTTCGAGTAAGGAAACTACTTCTGACTCAGAGCCAGGCAATACAGAATGCACATCAGAAGACTTTAAAACATCCGAGGAAGTTTTATTAAAAAACAATAGACTTGCGGCGGATATTACCTATAAAGATATGAAACCTAGCAATAAGGATTCCCACAAAAGCGAGCCTACATTGATTGTTAGTGCTCAGTATGAGTGTGGAGCATGTGGAACTGATGGCTTGGAAGACAGGACCAAAATACATAAAACAAATGAATCTAGTCATCCAGAGAATAATCTCACTTCGTCTGAGCTTGCGCTGAATGAATTAACCAGTCTTGAAAAAACAGGAGATCCAGACACCAAGGCTCTGCTCCCTGTTTTGAAAACTTTACCCACGCACAGCTTTGAGGTGAAATTGTTCACAAAGGAGCAACGAGGTGAGGAGTGTGAAGAATTTACCCTGATGTCAGGGGTTATAAAAAGATCCTCCTCTATAATATCCGATTCAGGCATTGAAAGCGAACCAAGTTCGGTGGCATGGTCTGATGCTCGTAGCCGGGCGTTAGAACTGCCCAGCGATCGAGAGATCCTGCACCACTTGGTACGAAGGCATGCCATCCACCGAAATTCCCTGGAGGGTGGCCACACAGAAAGCAATACTAGCTTGCCCAGTGGGATCCAAGCATCGCTCACATCCATTAGCTCTTTGCCCTTTGAGGAAGATGAGAGGGAAGTGGAGCTTACCAAGCTGACCAAATCTGTCTCAGCTCCTCAGATCAGTAGCCCAGAAGAGCCTGCGGAGGAAGTGGATATATCCAAACACAGTGAAGCATCCTCAGGAGACTCAAGAGGAAACTTAAAAAGTTGCACGGAAACTGAGGGTGAAGATGGGCAATTAGTCGTGGACTTTTCAGGGTGTCAAATCACCACTGAAAGTGGACAAATAGAACCAAAAGGACATCCCAAACCCTCTGTCAAACACAGTAGCAGTAACATTGAGTTACAAGGGGAGGAGGAGAGGGAAGATTTTCCAGAGACTTACTGTAGTTTGGAAAGTGCAAGACCACCCGTTTGTCCAAAACAGCTCAGAGATAATGTCTCTGAATGCCAGTCACTGGAGAGTGATGGTGAGCGCAGCTTAAAAACATCAAGGGCTTGTAATTACTTGGACAGAAATATAGATAAGTTTGATACATGCATCGAGGATTCAAAGGATAAACTTAAGCCAGACAGTTTAAAAATACAACAAAGCTTTTTCTCCAATAGCAGAATTTCAGATGAGGAGAGTTTCTCTCAAAGCATAAAGCTGGTACCAGATTTTTGCTATCCTGTTCCAGCTCCTTCAGAGACCTTAACCGAATTTGGCTCAATGCAAGGAGAGTGTGGTAGCTCTCTTGCTGACGAGAGCCCAGCAGCATATGCAGAAATGCAGGGGTTACAAGAAATTGAGCTCAACGACTCACCTGCCTCGGCAGACCCTGCTGCAGGGTCCTACCAGGCTGAATATCCTCAAGAATCCAGCAGCCAAGAGCATAAGCTTGTAGCTAATGGTACAGGGTTTCATTCAGCGACAGCAGAGGGAGTAGCCCTGGAAAGCAGAAAGGCTGTTGATGTGGTTAACCTGTCCGTCTCTTGCACAGCCACGTGTCTTCCCTTTTCTTCCGTGCTCAAAGAGACCCCTGCTATGGTTGGCTTCTCTGCAAAGCAGGCTGCATTCCCCATCACGCGTCAGCCTCTGGGCTCTTTCGGAATCGTCTCTTCTAATACAAATGAAGTGGATGAAGAGACCAATGAAAGGATGCTGAAGTAAGAATGACTAATTACTTTCTTTGTTAATTTTACTCAAATGCCTAGAGACCCTAACAAAGTTCAGGCCCTAATACAGTAAGCATAGGGTAAGCTTGTGTTCAGAGACATAAAAAAAAAATCCTAATAGATGAATGGATTATATAGAATAAATAATCTAAATAGACAGGAAGGATGAAAGCACAGAGAGACGGAGATCATCAAAGACATTAGGTCCTTAATCCTCATGCAAATCAGTAGGATTTATGTGTCTAAATAATCTTTAAGATCTGGCCCTCCTTCATGAAGTCAAGGTTACCCAGACTTGGGTATGGATCCCAGTTCACTATGGCAGTGCAATAGCTTGTTTTTCTCTTCTGCTTCAATAATTGCACTCATTATCTAAACTATGAAACAGGAGCACAGATTGGCTGGTAGGGTTTCAGCTTCAGTTTCTCAAACTGGATAACGGGACAACTGGCATCCTGGGTAGCTGGGGAAGAAGCTTTTTTTTTCTCTTGTTTCATTGCCCATGGCAAAAGTGCCACATCATGGCTTTGATGTCACAGTGGCCCATTTCACAGATTGGCACACTAGCACAAGTATACTTCTGTTATATTTTGGTGTCCCTGTTGTGCTGAGTGAAAACAGTAGCATGGGAATTTCTCAACCCACTCAGCCGCCCAAAATGTTGGCTCTCAGCATATGCATTCATGTGTGACCTAAGGCTCTATTTTTATTTTTTTAAAGCATCTTGAGGTTTGTTTTGTACACCCTGCTGTAAGTCCTGCTTAATCTAAGCACAAAATCTGTTCCTTTTTTTGTGAAGCAGAATATTTAATCATGTATTCATGCACATGAATCCAGGGCCTCCAAGTCCATGGACTGAAAGCTAGATTTTTCGTTCTTGTGTCCCTTTAAAGTCATCAGGACTGATGTAAGTAGTTCCTCACCATTATGTTGTGGTCTTAAGCTATCCCCAAGCTTTAAAGGCTTACATCTCCTAACATGGTCCCAGGCTGCCCAGGGAGGTTGTGGAGTCTCCCACACTGGAGACGTTCAAAACCCGCCTGGACGCCGTCCTGTGCAACTGCTGTAGGTGTCCCTGCTGTGGCAGGGGGGTTGGACTGGGGGAGCTCCAGAGGTCCCTTCCAACCCTGACGATACTGTGATACTGTGGTGGTCCATCCCGCTTTTCTACATAATTCTATACTTATGTTGTATTTATTAATTCCTAAAAGCTCTGAATAAGTCAAAAGGCCACTGAAGAGTTTGGCATCTTCAGCCAGCAGAATGCTCCAGGGTGAATCCATGTGTCAAATTTTAGGCCCTGAGCAGGAAAGGGGCTAGCTTAATTCTTTCAGCACTGAGCTGCTCTTCCTCTTATCTACTAAATGTTTTCAAAAGAACACAAAACCAAACAAACCCCAAATATCTACCATATGCTACCAACTCCACAGTCTGAGGAATGGGGAGAACACCTTCTACCTGCCTGTAAATGCATCCGATGCTGGCAAAATGATACATTTTGCATTTCAGTATCTTTAAGGCTGATGACATTGTTCAGATGCAAAATTGCTAGTTCTGTATCTTAGTCTCATTGTTATGGACCACCAGAAGATTATTTCTTTGTAAATCCTTCATTCCTCCAGCAGGTGTGAAGTGCTAATGGACTTTAACTATTACCTGCGTGTAGCCAAATCACTCAAAAACAGATTTTCTTCCATGCTTCCTGATTTCTTTCATTCAGAATAAATAAGGAATAGTATCCAGGTCTCTATCTGAAAGTTGCAAACACCTTCTTGCCTATACCAGCCTCCTCATTTCTAGTTTGAAGGTTTTTTGTTGGACACCCTGTTGTGATTAATTAATGTATTCTCCAGTTTTTATCAGGCCAAAGAAAAATTTAAAAAAGAAATGAAGATTGAAGGATTTCTGTACAGTGACTTATCTGTACTAGCTTCTGATATCCCATATTTTCCACCAGAGGAAGAGGAAGAAAATTTGGAAGATGGAATTCACCTGGTTGTCTGTGTCCATGGATTGGATGGTAAGGCCAGGAGGAATTGCTGTTTGCAGGTCATTTTGGTGTGAACAAAAAAAAAAGGGCGGATGTTCATCAAGTATGAAAGAATGAATACTCTAAGGAAAGTATTTATCTTACCTAAGTGTTTAGTCCTTATTACGTTATTCAGTCCATTCTAATAAAGGAGCTAGGAGAATATGAAATATTTGCTCTAAGAAATGGGTGCTGCAACTTTTTTTGTTGTTGTTTAAACAGAATTCCACACCAAGGTGCATCAGTCCTTCTGAGTATAGAAGTGCATCACAGTAACTCTTCTTGTCTTTCCACAGATGCTTGGTTGTTTTGCAGTATGTCACCAGGATGAAAACATTATTTAAACCACCTCCCCGCCCTGTTGTAGGATAGTTAGTGGCTGGCTTTAGAAAGTGAGAGAATAAAAATCATTATTCACTGCAGAGTGAATTCCAGCATGGCCTGGAATTTTTTACGTATATGCTTTCTAAGCAGAAAACAGATATGTTAAACTGGAAACTTCTCTTTACAAATTATTGGTATCAATGGGAAGGTGTAGACATTAACCCTGAAACTACAGAGAAGGCAGGGTGGAGACTGAAATGTCAGGCATTCTAAGAAAGGTGGAAAACAAACACTTGCTGGCTTGAGCAAGGACCGTTTTCCATTCAATATCTCAGCGGCAATAATGTCCTTCTCACAATGTGGAGGTGCCACCTTTTCCAACAAAATAGTTCAGAAGACTTTGGAAATTCCATGTATGGAATGGGGCACTTCCCTGTTGTGGTTTGCCCTCAAACCAGGACACTCCCAAAATATTAGGAATCTGACAGTATTTCAGCACCGTCTCTCATTGTGAATACCCAGAGGCAGGCTAGTCTACACCTGAAGGTACAACCCTGTACCCCAGCACATGTGCTGAGGTCCCTGGCAGGGCTGCAGCATCCTCTGGGAGCCTCACCAGCTGTGAGGGTGGAATGACAGACCTCAGCTTTTTGTCTTTTTTTTCTTACCTCTGCTGTTCAGCAAATAGGAGACAGAGTTGTTCTGGGCCTGATCTTTGCCCTTTCTTCCCCACCAGTGATGCAGTACCCGGTATCAGGGTGTGAAATCCAGCCTCACCTTGTGCATACTGTGGTTATTCTTGCTCTCCCACTGTTTCTATGCATGATCCTATGGTGTGGTGAGCTGTCTTAGCAGCACTTAGCAAGAGCTCCCTGGTGTTAAGGTTTATAGGAAGATATTAAATAATTAAAATTAAAATATAGGAAGGTATTAAATTGACTCTATATTAGTTGTTTTTCTGTTGAATTGCATCTTATAAAGTACCATTTATTTCTAGGTAACAGTGCAGATCTGCGGCTGGTAAAGACTTTTATAGAACTGGGACTTCCTGGTGGAAAACTGGACTTCCTAATGTCCGAAAGAAATCAGGTAGAACAGAGCTAATTTCTGTCTTCCTTTAGATCTGCTACAAGCTGTTGTCATTACTGAAACATGGCCTTCAGCATTCACCAGCTGAATGAAACAAAAGCACTGGGGAATTCAGGGAATTTTATGTAGTATTTAGTGCAAAGGCCTGTTCCTGTTCCTGTCTAATTTGATAGGGCGTTCAAGCCCACCAGAAAATATTCCTAGCATTGAAGTCAAAGACAGTGACATTAGCACTTGTAGGACTAGTCCTTGGAAGAAGAGAGTTGATTTATCCTGTCAGTTTGCAAACTTAGTGGCCTGGTGCCTTTGCCTGTTGGATGCCAGGCAACACAGCACCGACAGAAAGCAGAAAGTTTAGTGATGCTAAATTCTCTGGAGGCTGTGGAATATCCGGCAGGTGTTGTCAGCTTCCTTTGCTGCATCAGCCATTGCTTCTCCTGTTGCAATGTTTGTGAGATTTATTTCCTTTAATGATAAAGAAATGTCTTCCAGAAAAATTCATTGCTAGTCTGGGCAGAGAAACAGAAATGAGTTCTGTGTTTTTCTCTGCGGTGAACCCATATTTATGATACAGAGGCCTAACTTTATACACAAGATAAGGATTTCCAGTGTGCAGTCAGAAACATTATTCTGATTTATGAGCAGCTGAGAAACTCGAGTCAAAACTTTCCAACCTTCTACCTTCTTTGTTCAACAGCTTTTATATTTTGAAGTGGCCAGTTGGTGTTAGTCTATGAACTTGCCACCTTCCCATGCACATCTCTGTCAGCAGTAGACCCACACAGTGAACGTGAGCAAGATGAAAATAATGGGGCCACTTCAGACTTGCATCAAAGCCTCTTCTTGTGTTTTCAGAAGATGAAACATCTTACAACATCTCTATTTAACATTATCCAGAGTCCATAATGCGAATTTTGAGTGCCCTTACAGTTTAGTAACGTGAGGAAGTTCCCATGGCACTGGAAAGGACCCATGGGGTTTGATGAATATTTGGGTGCTGTAAAGCATCCTGTCACCCTTTTTTTCCTCCTCTGAGAACCACACTGAAAATGATCCAAGAAATCAGTGATTTACCTGAAATTTGCCTTATAGAGGAAAATGCAGATTTTTTTTTCAGGCATTCATTTGTGATACAATTGACAGCTCAATCAGGCTGAGATGATACTAAAGGATGGAGATATAACCAGGTGAAATGTGATGCTTGATATGTTTTGTTTATGATTAATGTTCAGGCTGGTATTCTTCCACTTTCAAACAACGTGAAAGATTTGGGATAATGAGCCTAGGAGAAAATCATTCATTATCAACAAAGACAAAACAAACAGGCAGGAGGTTAGTGGACTGTTTGCAGTTTATGAGAACATGTATTTTAAGGCCATATTGGAAAGTGAATATGCTCATGTTTTCCTTTGCAAGAGCTGCAATTAGCAAGATGAATTGTGTCACAAAAGCATTAATTACTGATATGTTTGCTTTGAATAGCTGTTCCAACATTTGATGATTGTTTTTGTGGCATCTCATTAGTTACGAATTTGATTTAGCGTCCTATTGGATTGCCAAATGACACAGTTCTGAATAAGATCTCCCTGCAATTGTATAGACTGGACAATATATTATTTGGTTTATTGTGCGGCAACTGGAAGTACTGTTGCAAGCAACGAATTGTTTGTCTCTCTCTAGCACTTATTCTCTTCCTGATCACTGTTGAATAACAAACACACAGCATTTCATTAAGATGGCCAAATAATTTTGTGATTGCATCTGTAGCATCAGCATAAGCTGCATGTCAGTGTATAATGCTGTAAACTATTTTATTGTAGTAATCTGTTAAATTCTAAATGACAAAAGCTTTTTCCCCATGTGCAGAGTATGGCTTCTACAGTGGCTGAGCATTAGCAGTTCTCACTCATATTTATGACTCTGAAATCACTCAGCCTAATATTTTTAATCTTACTATTAATAAACTGTAGGATGGGGTTTATCCTATCATGACATGTGCTGCAGTTAGAGGCACAGTCGGTAGAGAAAGAGGAGCAACCACAAGCAGTAACTTAATCTCCTTGAAATATGAATTGCCTTCTAGAGGCCCCTATTTCCATACCCTACAAAGTGTAAAATTACTCTAGTTCTAACTTGAATTCTTGGATTATGTTCTTGAAGCTAAAAGGCACAATACAGAGTCAAAGAATTTTGCCTTACCTTACCTACTGCTTCACTGAAGACAGTGAATTTCCACATGGGCTGTAATGCTAGCTATGGGACCCGTACTGACCCATGGTATGTTGTTACCGTTGATGCTATGTGAGAAAGAAAATAACTTGTCTTGAGTAAGTTTGCAATATGAATTGGAAGCTATTCCCTAATAAACTGAAAGTGAAACTTCATGACTCTATTTTCAAAGGAGAACTTAATTTTTAAAGGACCCAGAGACTAAGAAAAATCACCCCCACTTCCCGCTTGAGCATGTATAAAGAAAATTTGCACTGGTTGTTACATTTCTGCTTGCATTTTACTCTGAAATTAACATCAGTCTGCAATAAGTGCAATATATTTTAATTCACTGACTCATTCCATTTTTCACCAGACTGATACTTTTGCTGATTTTGATACAATGACTGACCGATTATTGGATGAAATTATTCAGCATATCCAATTGTACAACCTCTCCATATCCCGAATAAGGTAAGCTTTCTGATAGTTAATAGTCTGTAACTGTTTGAGTTACATGAGTAACATCCAGTGAAATTAGCTTTTCCAAAAGTGCCCTGTGTCAAAAGCCATTGAATCAGTGAGATGAATCTTTACATTGTTATAGATGGAAGAGTATCTACTAGGCTGAGAAAAATGTGAAATGGTAACTAAAGGATGTTACTGAAAAGCCCTGATAGAGTCCCCTGAAGACCAATTTATGCCACCCTTATGTTTGATTTAAATAAAATACAGATGATTTTTGTGTTAATGTAATTCTTTCTTTCCCAACAGTTTTATTGGACATTCCCTTGGTAACGTCATTATACGATCTGTACTAACTCGCCCCAGGTTTCGCTATTACCTCAACAAGTTACACACCTTCCTGTCCCTCTCTGGGCCTCACCTGGGAACCCTTTACAACAACAGTACTTTGGTTAGTACAGGTAAGAGTTAATGGGAAAGCTATGAGTAGCTGCAGTCCATGGCAGAATGCATGAGAGGGCCACGCATGGAGGTAGCAATAAATTGTAACAGCGTGACTTGTACACTGAAGTTGTGGAAAATATTTGCTGAAGACTTCAAACCCACACAGAAAAAATTGCAATGAGAGGGGCTTTCGGTATTTACAAGGTCTAGCACAGTGCTCCCTGGAAAACCCAAGGGTGTGCAGCAGTGAGAGCTGACCTTGCTTCCACTGTGTTCTTCCACACTCTATACTGCCAACAGAGAGAGGCATTTCCAAGGCTGAAAAAGACACTTATAGTGCTATGAGAATAGAGTGTTCAGCCTTCCTGAGTGTTTATGCTACCATGACATGGATAATCAAGTGAGACCCTTAGACTTTTCTCCCTGTTGGTTAACAATACAAGAGGAAACAAAGACTTACATTGAGTTACAGTGCTACCCTTACTCTAGGCACACATCTTTAATCCCCATGGTTGATAATCAGCAAACAGGATAAAAATATGCATCAATTTTCATTCCAGGTCTATGGCTCATGCAGAAGTTGAAAAAGTCGGGGTCGCTTTTGCAGCTGACCTTCAGGGACAATGCAGATCTGCGCAAGTGTTTCCTCTATCAGCTCAGCCAAAAAACGGGTGAGTATGGCTTGATGTGGCTGTGTAAATGTCAAGGGCTATTCCAAAGGATTGTGGTGGATTGCCGTGTCCTCCAGGGAGTAAGGGAAGCCTGAATTTTTTAAATGATCTTTCTTTAAACATTCTTGCTTTTGAGAAGGGCTGCTGTTTAAAATCTAATATCTATTTTAACTATGCATTTTTTCTGTGCCAGTTATCAGTGAATATATTTGCCAAACTGTTAGCACCAAATATGACCTCCATGCTGTAGTAAACATGCACCTAAGTTTATATTCTGCAAGCAAGAAATATCATTCTTGACAGGCCACCATTGCTTAATTTATGCTACTAGATGAAAGCCATTTTTCCTTTTTTATTATTATTTTTAAGTTTAACATCTCTTGTCTCTAGGAAATATGACTCTGTGAGATGAAGAGCAAATTTTATTCGTGTCTATTGTGACACCTTTGTGCTACGAAGAGAGATGTATGGCCTTACACTGGGAAAATGATGTCTAAACAGAAATCTTTTTACCCCTTCCTTGGTCTGTCTTGAATAAATGAAATAAATCAGGCTTTTCTTAAGAAAAGAAAGCAAGCATGGTCCTTTTGTTCAAGCAAATGTTTTCTTTTAAGAGTTATTTTTAATATTGTGTGTTAGCAAACTGGTGTTAAGTGTGTAGTCACAAGGTCACTGCTTGATATTTAATTCTTTTCTCATAATTTGGTACATTGCTAATA
The DNA here is from genome assembly GCA_017639485.1 of Pluvialis apricaria. NCBI lineage: Eukaryota > Metazoa > Chordata > Aves > Charadriiformes > Charadriidae > Pluvialis > Pluvialis apricaria. Next base: position 164,261,965 of record CM030008.1, on the reverse strand, counting down.
GGAAACAAAGACTATGTTAAGATAAATGTAACCTCTTAATTCTTAGTCTCACAGACATATTGCTGTTTCATAATTTTATGAACACACTAAATGACATAATCAATGATGGGAAGATTCTGTATCTTGGCATTTCATGAATTTCCATATTTGAATTTTACCTTTGATTCCCTGGCTTTCATTTCTATGGAGTGTACTTGACATCTGCTTTACTACTGTTATGTTAAAAAAAAATTTGGTCTACACATGAAGCTCACATCATAACTTCCCAAGCAAGGAATTCCCAAGCATGTGTTGTGAGTCAAAGCGATTTGTTGTTTGTTAGCTTGGAAGACTGGAGATCTAACGAGCTATAAATGAAGGTGTTGTCCTTGCAAAAGCAGAAAGCAGAAATTTAAATATGAAGAGGGTTGTCTGTAAAGTCAGAATCAGCTTATCTGAAAAATCTGAAGTAGCTAGGTCCAGATGTGAACATACGATCTGGGTTACTGAGTCAAAATAGAGGCGCCCCTACTCTAGCACCCTGCTCCCAAAGTCATTGAGAGAACTCTTTAAGCCTCCAGCAATTTCTGACTTTCTTCTTAAAGTAGAAGTCCCTGCTACTTTTCAGTCTCTTCAGATGTTCCTTGTGCTTGTCTTGAAAGAAAAAAATAAACATTATTACCTATTAAACATCTTCACACAAGATTGTAGATATGGTGACACTCACTGTTGCTTCTCTTACCTTTTACCTCAGACTGAAGTCACAAACTCAGCTGGTTTAATTGCTCAAGAAGAAAATGATAGACAGCTTCAGCCAGGCTTAGTAAAGGCAGCCAGTAGGACAATTTGTGGTGATGATGGTCAACTTTTCTATGAAAATCTGGAAATCTAAGGACTTGGTTCTGGGTCCCTTTCCCATAAATGGGAGGGAAAGATGAAGGTCAAACCCACAGCTCTTCTGTGTTTGGAGTACTCTCTGGACTAGCAGACTAGATCATCTGTGCCCACTTCCCTACTTTTCTGCTGAATGTGGGTGATGGAGGGCTCAAGAGACCACAGACATGGCAAACAGCAGGAGCCTGTTTCCACAGTCCATTAGTGGCCGCATTGCATCCAGGGAAGAGGGAGGATTCCTGGTTTCCAGTCCATGTACCAGCAGTGTGCATTTATCAAGGGACTGCTGAATGCAGGGACTGGATCCCAAGGCTCCCTCAACACTGATGTAATAGTATGACATCATAGGTGTGAAGTTGGTTCCTCTTCTTCTCCCTTTATTTTGTTTGAAAATTATAGTAATTTGTTGTGGTATTTTTGAATGTGATCCCTATTCCTGTGAACACTTATTTATCCAAAGCTACTCATTGACCATAGTGGAGCTGTACATGTGTTTCCAATGTTGAGAGGCATAAATACTTGCAAGATTAAGGTTTTAATCAAACAATTTTTTCAAACAGAGGCAGTTCTTACTTTTTCTGTTGACATACAATTAACCTGTATGAGTGTCAATAAGTAACAAATAGTTCTCAGAAGCAGCAGAAATGGCTTTAAGCTATTATGAATATTTTTGAGCTCATGCTGTATGTTTTAATTATTACCATCTATTTTGCACTGTAGATTTTCAAATGTGTTTGAATATAAAGTAGTCATGTTGACACTGTATGTATTTTCATCGCTGTGGATCATTGTGATAAATGTATTTAATGTATTTGCCACAGGTCTTCAGTACTTTAAAAATGTTGTGTTAGTGGCCTCACCCCAAGACAGATATGTACCCTTTCATTCAGCAAGAATAGAAATGTGTAAAAATGCACTTAAGGACAGACACACAGGTATGTTTAAGATCCTTTCTATATTTACAAAGCTGTTGAGGAACTGTGTTTTTGTGTAACTGAGGTCATTGCTTTACAAGGATTTTTCATCAGCATGATGAAAACTCAAATGTTTATTTGATAAGGAAGAAAGTGTTCTCTTCCCACAGGAAATTACTGAAATCAATAAAAGAAGCTTTTCAAGAAGCTCTTTGTCTGATGAAAACAAATTTCAATCAGGTCATAATCAAAGGTTTCTTTCTGTTTCTTCCCCTTCCCTCTTTTTTTTTTTAAAGTGATGATAATAGAACTAGTTCTTGACAATATTTTTCTGAAGTCTACTGAGTTACTGGGATTGTCTCACTTTTGTTTCACATAATGAAATCTCTCTCAGCACATCCAAAGTCAGAGGGTTTTCCCTCCCTTTGTTTTCAATAGTGTTTGGATCATTGCCAGGTAATTTAAGGGACATATCTAAAATCATATTGGTTTGTAATAAAATCTGTAAAGCACATCAGGACTCATGCCATCAGAGGCCTAGCCCTCCTATTGAGCTCAGGCTGTGTATTGTCCCAAGTATGGCCTTTGTTATTAGTAGTATCCCTCATTTATAAAATATTTAATTGCTTCAGTTTGATACCACTTCCAGAAATAGTGTTCAGTGTAATTGCGTACCCATTTCACACATGTGATTACCTAGAAATGGAGGTACTATTTGGAAATATGACCTGGATGAAGGGATAGAGTGTACCATCAGCAAGTTTGCTGATGATACAAAACTGGGAGGGGTGGCTGACACGCCGGAAGGCTGTGCCGCCATACAGCGTGACCTGGACAGGCTGGAGGGTTGGGCAGAAAAAAAACTGATGAAATTCAACAAGGGCAAGCGTAGGGTACTGCATCTGGGGAGGAACAACCCCATGCATCAGTACAGGTTGGGGGCTGACCTCCTGGAGAGCAGCGGTGTGGAAAGGGACCTGGGAGTCCTGGTGGACAACAGGATGACCATGAGCCAGTGATGTGCCCTGGTGGCCAAGAAGGCCAATGGCATCCTGGGGTGCATCAAGAAGAGTGTGGCCAGCAGGTTAAGGCAGGTCATCCTCCCCTTCTACTCTGCCCTGGAGTACTGTGTCCAGTTCTGGGCGCCCCGGTTCAAGGACAGGGAACTGCTGGAGAGGGTCCAGCAGAGCTACTAAGGTGATTAGGGAATTGGAACATCTTTGTTATGAGGAAAGGCTCAGGGACTTGGGGCGTTTTGGTCTAGAAAAAAGAAGACTCAGGGGGGATCTTATCAATACTTATAAACACTTAAGGGGAGGGTGCCAGGTAGATGGGAACAGTCTTTTTTCAGTGGTGCCCAGTGATAGGACAAGAGGTAACGGGCACAAACTTGAGCATAGGAAGTTCCATCTTAACATGAGGAGGAACTTCTTTCCTGTGAGGGTGGCAGAGCACTGACACAGGCTGCCCAGGGAGGTTGTGGAGTCTCCCACACTGGAGACATTCCAAACCCGCCTGGACGCCGTCCTGTGCAACTGCTGTAGGTGTCCCTGCTGTGGCAGGGGGGTTGGACTAGATGATCTCCAGAGGTCCCTTCCAACCCTGACCATTCTGTGATTCTGTGAAATAGAAAGAGACACCCAGGCCCAATAGTCAACATGGTTGCCTTCTCATGTCTTACTAAAATTACAGCTCTACAACTCTTTCTATCCTACCTCAGGTACAAATTAAAAGGTAATTTTCTAACTCTTTTTTTCAGTGGTAGTTCCTCAGGGACATGTTTGACCTAGCAGGAGCCGGATCTACATTCAGTGTAGATCATTTATGAATACAAGTTTCCTGAACCATTGTTTTTGCCCTATCAACTCCTCAACTATCTGCATGATGTTCCTCCTGCATTAGATTCCCCAGAGAAACCCGAATGGACTCCTTTGCACTTGAATTCACAGGCGGCATAGGTCCCTTGAAAAAAAAAAAGTGCATTTCCTTCCACCACACAGGAAATGAGACAAAATGCTGAGGAGTGTCCCAGTCTTCATGCTAGCAGCTCCAGCAGACCTCTTCAGATAGCCAGTGCCTCCATTAGATTAACAGCACCCTAGCACTTGGCAGATCTTTGTAATGGACTGATATCTCTTGCATTTTGGCCTTCTTTTCATTTTCCTTCTCATTGCAACTATAATTAAATGCTACTGGAAGGAAAGAGGGGATCTGGCAGTTTTGGCATGTAGGTGTGACATCTAAACTCTTTTGCAGGTCCTGTTTATGCAGAAATGATTAACAACCTGCTCCAGCCTTTGATTGGGGCGAAGGACTGCACTTTGATCAGACACAACGTGTTCCATGCTCTGCCAAACACCGCCAACACGTTGATAGGCCGGGCTGCCCACATTGCCGTGCTGGACTCTGAACTTTTCCTGGAGAAGTTTTTCCTCGTGGCAGGACTCAACTACTTCAAATAGTGCCTGAAGTACGGGATAACAGAGGCGAACTTTTACAACAAGTGGAGGAGAATCCCTTAGCCAGAAGAGTGCAGTGTTAGAAATGAGATCAGGTGGGACTTTCAAACTCTCCATTTCCATTTCTGTTTCAGAGAATAAAGTGCTATGGCTTTAAGGCATTCAAGCTTCCAAATATTGGTGCTTTTGGAAGAAATAAATATTCCTCTTCAGTTTCTATGTTCTTTGTCCACATAAAGACATGAGCCACTTCTGAAGTACAGAATCAGAATAAGAAGGCTAATTCTATAAATATGATTGGACCAATATGATTCCCATTTCTCCTGAATATTAACCCAGGAACTTGGCTGTCCTTGATTTAATGCTTATATATGTATTAACAAAGTTATACATTTGTAGCACTTCTGGGGTAATTAACACAAGAGGAAACAAGCATATACGAACTCAGGTTAAAACCTCCTTCGTGATGAACTGAGAACAGAAAAACAATTAGGAAAGTTTCAATATTTCCATTTGTGGAAAGAAAATATTTGGCTGGTTCCATTACTGGTAACAATTTGTAACATACGTACATTCAGATAATGGAAAGGAGTGAAATATTTAACATAGAATGAAGAAATCTTGATATATGTCTTTAAAAAAAAAAAACAACTTTAAGTTGGGGAGAATTTGGTTCCGGTTAGAAGCTGCCAAACCAAGAGGAGTCTATAGGATTACTTGTAAAATACCAGTGGCATCTGTTAACATTTCTTCTGTTTACATTTATAGAGGATCCTTATTGTGCTTATTATAACCTTAGAAGTACAATTTTTACTTTTACATTTGTATCTAAGTACAGTTACCCCAACAAAATTTTTATTTTTTTACATTTATTACTCTGATATAAAATTCAAAATCTAACCAGTAATACCCCATAAAAAACAATCAGCTGAAAATAGGCTGGAGACATAGAATGGTAAGGATTGTAGAAAGCTTAAAAAATATAAGGGTGTCTTCTTAGGCTCCTCTGCAATGCTCTATTAATGCTTTACAAATGTCCATTTGCAACGCTATATACAGTCCTAATTATGATATGGTTAGAGTTGTTTGAAACATTTAAAACTTTATTCATACAAAGATACCGAAGTTGTTTTTAAGGGTTTGGAAAAGAACCCAGTTTTCACTTTTTTAGTGGTTTTTTTTCCCAATTTTAAATTAAAATTTTTATCAAAAAGTTATCAGATTTAAAGCAACAAATTTCAATAACTTTCTATACGTTTTCATACCATTTTGATAAATTTTCACCGTCAAAACAGTTTTTTCAAAAGAGAGAAAGTGCATAATTCTTCACAATTATTTTTGTTTGTAAGGCAGGAAATTTTTTAATGCAAACATAATTTCTTTAAAAGCATAAGTGACCATCCCTCTATATCTCGGGGCAAAAACTACAAAAAAATCACAAAGGTGTTTTCAGGTGTCAAGACTCTCATCAGTAAATCAAGACCGAGATAGTGGAGATTTCTGAAATACGAGAGTTAAAAAATTAAAACAAAGAACCTCACAACCACAGGGAAATATTTGTACATGCAAAAAGTAAAACTAGTTTCTTTTCAAAAGAAGAAAAGTGGAAAATTTACACAGAATTAGTTCCAGAAAAGAGTTGCTAGCAAACTGGTAAAAGCTGCTAAAGAACAAGGCTGGTTTGATAATGTAGGCATGTTTTTAAAACAGAAAGAAGGAAGAAGAAATATGCAAAAGAGTGAGATTAAGATCACCTGTAAATAGGAAGATATTGCACCTCAAAATCATCTGCCCCTCAAAGGGGCAGAAATTATATAGAAACAGTTATCAAAGGGGCAAAAATTATATAGAAACAGTTACATATTGTGTTTCAATATTGATTTTTTTTAAAAAATATTACATCAGTACTTGAATTAAATATGTAGATACTATTTTCTCTTTTTTTTTTTCCCCGTTTATAAAGTTTAAACATAAAGGTGGATTTACTCAGTTAACAAATAAATTCTCTCAGGAATCAAGGACTTCTGGTTCCTGCTTCTTGTTTGGGAAGTCTTTATCACTCTTTGGCCTCAACATCTTAGTGCCAGCTACACTTACATATCACATCTTACTTCTTCCTTCTGTAAACTCCCCTGTTTACAGAATTTTAAGTATAACGGGGCATATAGGTTAAGCTGTTATACAGTGCAGTGTTTTTGAGCCACAGGCAGGGACTTCCAGGGAGTATGTGAAAAAGAAGAAAGAAAAGCAATCTCCAAACATCAGCAAGCTTCAGTGTGCTGTATGAGGAACTGCTCCTCTTCTAGAAAACGTTCAGGAGTCTGCCAACAGAAAATTTTGAAAAACATTAAGAGAGAGATTAGTTTACACGTATATACAAGCCTAATGGATGTGTGTTTGTGTATGTACGTGGTCTGTACAAAAAAATGTGCTTATTTCAAGGTCTCATGCACCAACTTTTTCAATCCTGAGTATACTGAGTCTGACAACACACCAATGAAGCAGTTCTTACATTCAGATTGGTGGTTTCTTGCCTTGCCTTGTATGTTAGACAGCATTCCCAGCCTTCTGTTTGCATCATAGCGAGAAAAGGGAAATGTGAAAAGGCCTCTTTTGTATCACTGCAGAAGTTAGTGGGCCTTTCAGTATGTTCACTTTCACATTCTATGCTGCTATGAGTGCTTTGACTGATTCATAAACACATCTAAAGCCTTCAATGTTCCTATACATGCAGTGTTCTTCCACGGCTCAGAGCCTGACTTCAAAATTGGAGTTGGATTGTACATGAAGTTGGATTAGGTCCATACAACTTGCTCCTTGCGTGGTACGGCAGAGAACTTCTACGGACCCTCAGAAAAATCTGGGAGACACCATTCCTGTGAAACGATGAGACATAGATTTTATCTTCCTTATGCTGGTAGAACATTGTGGGAAATATTGACAGTAGTGGATAAGCTGAGCATTCATTTTAGGGTTCCCTGAATAGCCCCCCGCACTTTTTCTTGGTTTACTCTTTTCAATGGGATGTTGCCTTGATAATGACTCTTAATATTGTAAATCCACTCTAATTTTGTAGACTACATTGCAAAAAATCTTCATTGTCATTATAATATAAATAACGTCTAAGTGGTTGGACTTCATCAAACTATAGTAATCAACATGAACTTATTTTCAGATTTTTTTTATTTATTTATAGAGAGATATATTTTAAGAATTACCCTTATAACAAATAACAAAATAACTGCACAGTTAGCATCTTTGCTTCTGTCTCTACCTTTGGAATTTTAATGTATTGTCCTTTCACATAAAGCCTTTTAAAATACATTTAAGAGCATTAGCAGTATTGCTGCAAGGATTTCCATTCAAACTGCACAAGCTCCTCTTGGCTTGATATACCTGTGCAGGCAGTGCTTAAATCCTTAAGTGAAGCTCTCACATTCACACAGGATAAGACAGTTTTTCAAGAACAGAGGAGGGACAACCATGAAATATTTGTAGCTTGTCAATGCCCAGAGCCAGCTCTGGGCTTAATGTTAGCTGTATTTGAAATGAAACTCCCTTCACTTCTATGGGATTCTTTAGTTAAGAAAAAAAACAAAGCCAGCAAGGCAGAGTTGTTTCTTTAGCACCTCAAAGTCTTACAACGAGAACGGAGGATCTCCTGGCTCCAACAGGTGAAGTGCATTTGGCTATTGAGTTTTTCCAGTGTTAAAGATGAAGTATGGACTGTAGCCCAGATGAGTAAGTTCTCTGAAGGAATGGTGATAGACCACATGTAGGAAAAGAGCAACAAAGACAGGATCTCAGGGCTTTGAAAGACAGGGGTAAAGACTCGGGGAAGGAAAGAAAACAGGAAGGTGCACCAGCAAGCATGAATTTCATAGAATCAGAGAATGTTTTGGGTTGGAAGGGACCTTTAAAGATCATCTAGTCCAAACCCCCTGCCGTGATCAACCATTAGGTTGATCAAAGCCCCATCCAACCTGACTTTGAGCACTCCCAGTGACAGGGCATCCACAGCTTCTCTGGGCAACCTGTTCTAGTGCCTCACCACCCTCATCATAAAAAAGATTCCTTACAAAGAATTGAAAAACTCAACACAGAGTAGTATCATCCCACTTAACTTTAAACAATTGTGGTGTAGATGTCTGCTTGTGGCCTAATAGCCTGAAAATAGTTGCATGCTGACCTGCATAAAACCTGGAGAAACCTCTGGAGATTTTTCTACTTCGAGGATAGAATTTAGCCTGTCTAATTTCATCACCTAATCTGTGCTTAAAAATTAGTTGCAAAATGAATTTTTTTTTTACTAAAATAAAAGTCAATTTCTCTATGTAGTCAATCAAGAGAGGTAAGTACTACTGAAAGTCTGCAGGAATAATCCTGTTTTCTGCTGTGGGGACATTCAGGATTACTTACCTCTCTTCCCTGACCAGGGAACTTATTGTAAGACTCACTTGCTGTGTGTCTAAGATGTAGACAAAAAATAGAGGCCCAGCATTTTTGGACTGGATGACATCCTAATTATTAGGTCTTCAGTTTTTCATACTTAGGTGCAAGTTTTGACTGTACAGTTTGATCAAAAGTAAACACTGAAGAGACGAATCAGGCTCCTTTAAAATTTGGTAGGAAATTTGTCTTTTCCCAGCCTCCAATGGATGCCCATTTTCTCTTTAATGAAATTATTAATTTTTTTTCAAAATCAGGTCTGTCCACTGACAATAGAGGAAGTTGAAATTGCTTAGCTTTAAAGGATTGTATCATAAAGGTTTGAAATCTTAGCTCAGAGTTGGAAATTACTAGCAGGAATACTGAGCACTATTTTACTTCAAAGCACTTCATAAATATCCACTGACCAATATTCTTCACTGTTCCCTTGCCAGAGAAGAGCCACACTTGAGGGAGAAAGCTATCATAAGATGGTGCGAAACTTGGGAATTCAGGCCAAAGCTTTCATTAGTATTTGTAGGTTCCTCTCCTACTTTCTGCATGTTAAAAAAAGATCTCTTCCTTTCTGCCTCTGCACTTGAAATAGCTAAGTGGAGGTGCAGGAGAAAGGTGAGAACTTGTAATAACAGTGTTAGACCCTTGTGAAGGTTTATGCAAACCTCTGATGAAACTTCATATATAATGAATAGCCATGGGGCACTTCTGCAGTGGTCTCAGCATGCCAATATGTGTCATCCTAGCTGAATTATTATTTTCTTTGTGGACGTAAATTTCCATATAAAAATTATTATCAAAACAGCCTAATATATTTCAGTCCAGCTGGTCATGCTGAATATTGTTAATTAATTGACAAGTTCTAGCTCAATCTTTAATATTTTTTTAACCCCTCCCCCAAATTTCCAGTGTGTATTTAATCACTGAATTGTTTTCAGGTATAAATCAGTATAAATCCAGGTCTGTTGGAGTCAGAGTTCAGCCTACCCATTCACTCTTTAACGCAGTTGTTTTATGGCAAGCTATAGTACCAGAGTCTCAGTAACTTCATAGCACAACTGTGTGCACAGACAATCACTGAAGTAAATATTAGTCCATTAATATTTGGAGTTATAAAATACATAGTCTGGGACTTGTTTTACTACAGCTCAGTCTTCTCCATTTTGGTTTTGCCTTTTGGATCAAATGCGACCACTGCAAGATTGCGCATCTTGCTCTGTTTGTTCATGGTTCCCCTAATTTCTGAACCTTTGAGTAGCCTAAATTGTCCTAAGCAACTGTTCTGCTTTTCCCAGACATTCCCAAGTATGCATGGACACCCTTCCATGATCTGACTGCATCTCCTGCTTTTCTTTTGCCTATGTCTTCCATGAGTTCCTCTTCTCTTTATCCCTCTGTTCTTGCCATCATGCAAAGCTGCAAAATTGTCTAACTAACCAAACAAGGCGCTTACTTTCTACCATGCTCTGAAGTACTGTGGCAGTGTTTTTAGGTGTTGTACTGGTTTTGACTGGGATACAGTTAAATTTCTTCATAGTAGCATGTATGAGGCTATGTTTTCAATTTGTGATGAAAACAGTGTTGATAACACAGGGATGTTTCATCTACTGCTGAGCAGTGCTTACACGGCGCCAAGGCTTTTTCAGCTTCTCACACTGTCCCATCAGTAAGTAGACTGGAGGAGCACAAGAAGGTGGGAGAGGACACAGCCGGGACAGCTGACCCCAAGTGACCAAACAGATATTCCGTAACATATGACATCGTACTCAGCAACAACACTGTGGGGGTGGAGGGTGGAGATCGGCCGGGGCTGCCATTGTGCAGGGACCAGCTGGGCATCAGTCGGTTGGTGATGAGCAATTGGGATTTTTTTGCATCCATTTTTTTTCTTTTTTTTTTTTTTTTTCATTTTTCTCTCTTTGCTGTCCCTCCCTCCCTTTTTTTTTTTTTTTTTTTAATTATTAAACTGTCTTTATTTCAGCACATGAGTTTTTGCACTTTTGCCTTTCCTATTCTCTCCCCCATCCCACTGAGAAGGGGGTGTGAGCGAGCAGCTCACACCTACCGGGTTTAAACCATGACAGATTTATACAAATCCAGTCCTTCAAGGTGCATTTTATGTGAGTGATGTGAGGTTTTCATTAACTGACCCAGCAGAACTTTTCCCAGAATTCAAGCTTATCCTTCATGAATCCTTAGTGGGAAGCTGAAATACAGATCTCCTGGTTAATTTGGGCTTTGTAATGGACAGCAGATATTTTGCTGATTTCTGGATAAGTGTTGTAATCACTTCACACTGTTTTACTCCAGTCTGCTTTGCACAGTCTTTCAGCATGCTTTCCCTGTATCATTGGCATATGCTGCCAGTTGTGACTTCCTTCCTTCCTTCCTCCCTTCCTCCCTTCCTTCCATCTGTGATATTCATGGCTTCTTAGAGCAGAACTCAAGAAGTTAAAGAAAAAAGTGTCACGCAGGTGACTAGCATCTCTTTAAAATGACAGAAATAAATATGGGATATACACTTTTAAAGAAAAAAGAACAAGATAATTATTTATACTTAAAATACTCTATAGGCCTGGTCCAGCTCATTCTGAAATAAATTAAAACCCCTCAATATGTTTTCGAGTGCCACATATCACCACACACAGAGCTTCTTGCCACAGTGAACATTCACTTGATAGTCTTTGCTCCAGAGACTCTGAAGTCAGAGTGGACGTGCATTCACAAATGCATTCAACGCTACCATTCCACTTATCCAGGAGTGGTACATCAGGTTTATACATTCATTCTAGTAAATTTTCTCAGCCGTTTATATGAGAACTGTTATCCACCTATTCAAACATATTATAGATCACAGACTCCTTGTTTCAGAAGGAGCTGCTGGAAGTCCCCAGTCTAATTCCTGTTCAAAGTAGTATTATCGCAAGCATCGTGTTAAGGTCAGCCATGTCTTTATCTTGCTGAGTCTTGAAAACATCTGATGATGAACATACTTCAATTACTCTGGATTACCTTTTCAACTACTGTATATCACTCCTAGGGGAAAAAAAAATAATTAAAAGTCCAATTCAAGCTTTCCAAGCTGCAACTTCTTGCTGTTATCTTTTATTATACCAACTTTTTATTCCATGGGGAAGATCTTCTTTCTGATGTACTTGTAACTGCCTTTTCAATACCTGCAGACAGCTCTTAGATTGGCACATGGTCTCCTTGCCAGACCAAAGAAGCCTAACTCTCAACCTCTCCTCAGAAGACATGTACTTAGGCTCCTCACCATCCTGGTAGCTCTTTGCTGGGCCCTTTCCAATTTCTCAACCTTGAGCTGGGTTTAGAAGGCTACAGGTACTGGCAAGGCTCCTTAGATGATAGCTCTGGTGCAGACTGGTACCTTTTCCCTGCACAGGAAGGGCTCGCTGGCTGTTGGCTCTCATCACATCTGCTTCCTAACTGAGGTTCTAATCTGAAGATCTGGAGCTGTTCTCTGCTAGCCACAATTTACAACCTTCCAGCTTGCATCGCCGTATGAGTTCGACTTTACTTCTTGGTCCTGTGCTGTCTTGGTTAAAGTAATTGCACTAGCAAGGGCAAAGGGTTGTGACCCATGGGATATCACCACCATTTATGGGCCTCTTTTCCAGCACACAATACATCTGCTCCCCCGTTGCACACTTGGCATGCTCACTGCCATGCTAACTGTTTCCCTCCTGTTTTTGCACATCTTATCTGACGTGATCTTAGTCACTGGCAAGCTTTAGGCACTGATAGTGAGGAAGCCTGATGTGAGTCTTCTCCACCCTTGCATGACAGACAGGGATGATCACTTACCTTGTGATCCTCGGGCCCATGGCATGCTGCTTCCTGACGGTCTCTGGTCTGAAAGAGCTGCTGCTGCTCTTTCTTCTCTATTTTAATAGGACTTTATAATACATATGCACTTCCCTAAAAGAAATCCACACACTGAATAGAAATGCTTGTGAAAACAGTTTAATCAGCGTAGAGTTCCTTTAAATGCAGATGAGTCAGTCCTTCCCTGCACAGGATAAAAGCATAAAGAATAAATATGTATAAACTCTTCTTATGCAAAAGGTCAGACTAAATTAACTTCTGTTACAACCTTGAAACTTCGTTTCTCTGCTTTTGAAAATTCTACTCTCTGCTTTCACTCAGAGTGCTGAAAGATCCTATTATCTGTGTAGCAAACTGACTATGTCTGTCCAAAACTGATTTGCACACATACGTATATGTGCCAGAAGTCCATTGGTTATGTGCATGCAGCTGCACATCTTCAAGTAGTTTCTGCCTCTGAAAATGTGAAACTGCGGCACAGTGAACAGGACTACTCTTATTGCAATCCAGCGTGCCTTTCTGTCTTTGAAAGCTATCAGCTACAAACACAAACAGCTTATCCAAAGGAACAAAAAAACCTCCTCCAGATAAAAGTCCAGTCTCAAACAACTCTTTTTGTTGGAGTGGGTGGTTTGAGTACTGTGATGGCCTTGCTTATTATGTACTTCCCATAAATGGGGTTGCGCTAATTACAGCTTCTGGTGCTGAAAGCCCCAATATTTCAATTTTCATGGCAGTTTCTATCAGCTAATTTAAGTTTTTCATTCCTTCCTGAAAGCATAAGTGCAAGTAGAAATCTACCTGTCCTAATCCAGGACAAATGCTCACTTGCTCTTTGCTATTTTGATAGCAAAAGAGTAAGAAGAAGGCCAAGAAGGCCAACAGCATCCTGGCCGGCACCAGAAATAGTGTAGTGAGCAGGACTAGTGAAGTGATCATCCCTCTGTACTCAGCACTGGTGAGGCTGCACCTTGAATACTGTGGCCCCTCACAACAAGAAAGACATTGAGGTGCTGGAGCGTGTCCAAAGAAGGGCAACAAAGCTGGTGAGGGGTCTGGAGAACAAGTCTTATGAGGAGCGGCTGAGGGAACTGGGGTTGTTCAGCCTGGAGAAAAATAGGCTCAGGGGAAACCTTATTGCTCTCTACAACTACCTGAAAGGAGGGTGTAGCCAGGTGGGGGTCAGCCTCTTCTCCCAAGTAACAAGTGACAGAAAAAGAGGAAATGGCCTCAAGTTGTGCCAGGGGAGGTTTAGATTGAATATTAGGAAAAATTTCTTCATTGAGAGAGTTATCAAGCATTAGAACAGGCCGCCCAGGGAAGTGGTTGCATCACCATCCCTGAAGGTATTTAAAAGTGGGGTAGACTTGGTGCTTAGGGTCATGGTTTAGTGGTGTTTTTTGGCAGTGTTATGTTGATGGTTGAACTCAATGATTTTAAAGGTCCCTTTCAACCTAGACCATTCTATGATGCTATATGGATATGACTACCTGCATCATTCGTAGGCATTTCTGACACACTATCATCTACACAGCTACCTGCACCGGAAAGGTTGAAGAGAGACTACGGGAACCTTTTTGATCTAAGGTGTGTCATCACTTTCAGTTAAAATGATAACACAAAATCCAGTTCTTTTATGCAATATGTGTGGTATACCCTACATGCATATGCATACACAAAATGTCTTTTCCCTTACGGAATGTATGTTATGTTCACATATGTAATGAATGTATGTTCCCATATGCAGTGTACGTGTGTCTTACCACACTTAGAAGCTGGTGGTGATTGTTGAGTCTAACAGGTGTCTGTTCCTTTTGGGAAAGTTTACTTTGGTTATCCTCCAGACCTTCTGTGAAGGAGCAATTTGCAGGCTTCACCACCTCATTGGAGGAGAACAATTATTTTGTACAGTGATTTGTCAAACTCTTGGCACACCATTGGTTGACTAATCTTATCTAAGCAGTCTTGAATTTGATGTGTGTTATCTCCCACTTCCATGGTTTCCATGGTCAGTGCAACATGTCAAACTGAGCTGCCCTATCTCCTGAGACAGGAAGCTTGTCACCATTTTTTAATTTTCCTTGACATCCATTCTCTTCGACCAAGCATTCATTTTTAAACTGATAGACCAATGATTTATCAGCTTTGCTACTTTTCTTACTAAATTTAGTCTTGTATATATTTGACTGTGCATCCAGTTTGGGGAATTAGCTATTTCCTTTTTCTTCCATTAAATCTTTCTATGAAGTACAAGGGAGATCAGTCTAGACAAGCCATGGTACTCCTTTGCAATTGCATGGCTGGAAAAAAACTCACCAAAAACCCACTAGTAATCTATACTATTTTCTAGGTTTATTTTCCACTGTGGTTTGTTTTTTTTTTTTGCCAGGAAAGAAGATACACTCGTGTTTTGTCACATGTCTTTTAGGGTCTCCAGGTGAGGAAGAGTACAGATATTGCTCTGATAGACTAAGGATGAGAGAAGGCAAAGAAGCAGGATAAACCCTCCTTCTGTCTGTGATGTGACAGGAATATACCCTCACCAAGATGGCAGTAATGACAGAGAAAGCAAAAAGAACAGTTTCCCAAACCCTATCCACTTCACTAAAATAAACATTTCCAGAATATTATTGTATGTTTGGGAAAAGTATTGGGTCAAAATCAGTATATTCCAAAACACAAAGTTCAGAAATAAATTGACATTTATGTCAATGTTTTGTTACTTGGATTTGTCTCTAATAGTAAGCTTTTTTAAATGTTGAACAGTTTAACCCAGGACTGGATTTCTCGGAGTTGAGCAATGAATCCCTCTATTATTGAGGGGTTTTTAACCACAGTCTTAAACTAAGGCCTCAATCATCTTCATAAATCCCTTAATATATACTCAAGTCCTTTTAAAAAAAATAATCTGACCTTAACTCTTCATCTTTGCACTTATGCTTAGACAATTAGCCACAGCATCTGAGAGATCAGAAAATTAATCTTTCTCTATAGACAGAATTACCTTCAGCGAACAGTACAAGCCTTAAGTGGGAAGACTTGCCTGCTGGGGGATCTTCCTTCTTGTTTAGAGGGAGTTTGTGGTAATTGGTCCCTAATTTAGGCAAATCAAGGAAATAGATGAATCCTGTCCTCTCTCTTATCCGTCTGTTCCATGCTGCAAATTCACGCTCAGGCACTTAAAATTAGAAAATTCTGGTTTATATTCCAAATAAAACATATCTGCGAGGCAGGTCTTGATTGATGTCATATCTTGGCCTGTATGCAATGTACAAACACAATTACTCTGGTTTTGGTGCTGGAACCATTATCTTGGTTTGAGAGTCTTGGGAATCTTGATGAAACTCTTTAAAGTAACCGTCAAAATCAGGCCCTAACTTTTTAATAGTTAAAGTTGGCAAGGTCATCAGAAAGAACTTCTCAGTTATACAGTATCTACTCAAATGGAACACCTTACACTGCCAGATTAATTCTCAGTGCAACAGTAACACCTACAATTGGACCTTCACTGTTCCTCAGCTGACGTGTGGAATAGAGTTCAGTGGACAGGAGCACAGTTCTGTGAAGATTCCTACCCTATGTTTCAAAAAGTTGTTTTGCTGATTTTATTAAAGGATAAGGAAATAACTCTTAGAATTAAAACCTACTATTTCCTGTGAGTAATTAGCTCTGAAAGTGGTTTTCTTTAAGCACACTTACACAGTTTTTAGTTAACAAGGACAAGGCCAGAATTTTTTAGAAAGAAATAATATGCTTTTTTCAGATAAGCAACTGACAAATACAGTTGTGCTGACTTTCAGGTAATTAATTTCAATTTTAAGCAGGTCAATTTTTTTTTTTTCATAAAAAAACTTCAAAAAAGTCAAGCGTCCGACCCCTGGACTCACTAACCATTTGTACCCACGCATAGTGGATGTAAAATACTAGCATTGGTATTTGTGCACACAGGCTGCAAAGCAATGCATCGGAGATAGATCGTTCTCCAAGTACTTCCTTTAAGGCTGATTGTTCAGGGCAAGCAATATGCATGATGCAACCGGTGCATGTAACAGTAAGTACAACCTTCTGCAAATCTGGATTTAAAGACCGTGACTTCATACTGAGGCTGAACTTTGCAAATGAGTAGTCTACGGTACTTTTAATTATAACCATTTCTGTGGTCTGAATGTGAGTACAACTGATTCTGTCACGTGACACTAGAGGTTGCACTTTTCAACGATACATTATTACATTTGATTGAGGCAGTTATGTTTCTCGCAAATTATATTTCAAATCAGACAGAAGAGGCAATAATTAGAGGCTGAGAGCTTGGAAAGTCTCTACTGTTTCTTTTTTTTTTTTTTAAGACACCAAGATTTACAACACATGCCCCATTCTCCCTCTCTCTAATTTACTTCCCTGTCCCTAATGAACATTTGTCAACTGCCATACACTTCAATTTTCTTTAACTATGTCTGTCAAGATTTAAATGAGACATATCGAAAAAAACCAAAACTGAACTCACAAAGTGGAAACAAATGAAGTTGAGTCAATTCCGTGACATTTTAGGGAAAAAGGAGATGCAAATCAACTTTCTTGAAATGTAGGTTCTGACTCAACAGCATTCACAAGGTCTTGACTAAAGGTCTGATCCTGAGAAATGCTGCTCAAATGCACTTTTCATATAACGGGCCAGATCCCCGCATGGATTAACCTGATAAAGCAGTTTAAACAGGCAGCCAGTAGTATTCACAGCATCTCACAGTTGGACCACCAGAAGAAAGCAAATGTCCTGGGTTCTTTTTAAGGCCAATTTTCCAGTTGGTTGATTCTGTTTTAAAAGTAACATCTTTTTAGACAAACACAGACCTCTCCAAGGGATCAAGTCAATGGATTCATGTGGACAGATCCTTATAGGTTAAGGGAAAGGGCTTTTAATTTTTAAACCTACTACTTTAAATCATGATCATACAAAAAAGCTGAAGAAATATGACATGGTCCCTTGTATAAACAAGATCATGAATGTAAAGCTTATAATGCCACTGTGAAATTTTAATGCTTATTTATTATGGTTATGATGAAACCTGTATAATAAGATGATTATGATAATAATGATAATAATAATAATAATGAATAGTCATCAGTGCCAATATGATTCTACTATTTTTCTACATATGCTTTACTGTGGCATTTTGTGTAGCTTGTGTTCTGTGTAAAGAAATGTCAATAAAATCTTTGCTTCCTTTTGTCTGTACTTTGTGTGTTTTTTGATATTTAGACAGGATGTTCCCCAACTCCTTATGTCCATGTAGAAAGGGACAAACATGATGACAACGACAAGGAGAAGTAGAATAAAATGTTCTTGAGTCTGAAGCAAGAGAATAGATGAGCTATACGAAGGACCATGGCTGATTCAGACTGTCCTGTTTCCAGAATGCAAACCAGCTCCGAGATACTGAATCAGTAATTATTAAATAAACTAATCACAGCCTAAAAATCCTTTAACATGGAACTCTTGTTGACCAATTAAATGAATGAGACCTTGAAGCAGCAAAACCTTGATGACAGCAAATTAGTAAATGCTTGAATACTTTTTTTTGTAGGTCTTTCTGAGTTAAATGTTTAAGAACTCATTTCAGGAATGTAATTCATAAGACTTGAGTTCCTCTGTCCCAGTACACTGAGGCTGTAAACTTCCTTACAGCCTGCTGTACACTGCCATCAGAAGGTTACAGAAATTGGTGGGGTGGGACTGGGGGGGGTTTCTGTTTCTTCATGCCTCTATGGCAATGTCTATACCAGTTAACAGAACAAGGAAAGGACATTTCTGCCTTTTGTCCAGCCGAATGAACAGGGACTACAGCTATAATTTCTGGTCTTACTCTACAAATTTCCAGAAAAATACATCTGTACTTAAAATGAGTCACAGCTGTATGTCATCAACACAAGCATCTGTTTATCCTTACGTACTAGCAAGGATATATCCCTCTCTGTGTATTTGTTTAATTTTACCCCAGAGATATTTACAGACTGCTGACAGCACCAGCGGTATAGTGTAGTATGATGGGATCCATCGCTGGGTATCTATCTTGGGAAATGGAAAGGAAGGAAGGGAAGCAGAGTAGCGTACAGTCCCAGAAGAAATTTCCTAGCCCTAACTACTGTATCTTTATGCTATTCTTGTGAAAAAAAGAGGTGTTCAATGGTGTCTTCCACAGAGACTCCAAAAACCAGCAAATACATGGAGAAGCCGATGGAAGCCTGGACACAAGCAGTGAGGGAGTGCAAAATTTTAGGGATTGATGCCTTTGTGTTGCAAACTGATTAGCAGCCAACAAAGGGTTGTGTTGTTGTGCCTGTGTTTGTATAGATAGATTTTTTTCTCACTCATTTCTCAATCATATCAAATGATAAAAGGACCAGCAGCAGGGAGAGGGTAATTAGTGCATTGGTTAAATGCATTTTCCTTTTACTTTTGATTATAATTACATTCCACTCACACAGGCAGTGCTTCACCTTAATCCCAACAAGTCATTTGTCCATCCTCAAAACGTAACAGGAGTTGGCATATTTTCTGGGATTTGGCAGAGTGCACCACAAAACAATCAGGATAAGCAGATATCTTGTCGCTATCAGGAGACACTCATTGCCACTGTTATGCTGGAAAGCCAAACCCATAGCAGTTTTATTATATCTGGTAAAAATTGGTATTTTCAGTCCATTGTTTAAAAAAATGATAAGTGCACGTTATTATTGTTATAAGTCAAATTGTGGTACCATATGGTAAACTATATCCTCATCAGGCTCTAATGTTGTGCTGGGGACTCCTAGTGAAGAAACACCATGGTTTATTTGACATGACTGTCCAAAATGAAGTAGGCATTTTCCAAAAAGATCTATGGTACAGTCCACACCCTGGTTAGATTTTAGTCTATGTTTCAGAGACACATGGATTTCCTAGACCAGTAAAGTATGATGGGAACAACACTTTGAAAGACAGGTCCCCATTTTCTAAAAGGCAATAGGTAGATGCCTATACAGGGGAAAAGGCTCTGTTTGGGCCTTTGGATACCTTCTTAGGGGAGTATAACAGCAAGGGACATGTATGTCCTTGAGACATGGGGTGGATCACAAACAACTCCATGGCAAGCAGGAGGGGTGTGAAGCAGAGAACACGTCACACGAGCTTTTCTTGTCTTCTCAAGACTAGGGCCAGTCAGTGCTTTTTTTTTCCTTTATGGTTGGAGAGCTAAAAGCAAGTAGACAGGCTGGTAAAATGTTACTGTTCATAGCCCAAAGTGAATCTGGTCTAAAACCTCTGAAACACCTGGAAGCTCAGAGCATTCTGCATGGCATCAACCTGCGTATGGCTGGGCTTTGGTCCTGTTCTCCCAGATATAACTTATATTTGTAGCTGCAGCCTGTGATCCTTCCCGTAATCTTTATATCCCAATTTCTCTCTCCTTTTCCTCCAACCTGTGCCCCCCCAACACAATCACATCCTTCTTCCCTGACCATTACCAAAGATAGTACATAGCATGATGGATAATTGGCTGAAAAGTCAGGAAGCAAATTTAAAACTAAAGAGACTGAATTAGTGCATACCCAAACACCTATTGACGCAATTAAGTCTGTAATTAGCAAACAAATAAGCCAAAACTTGTCTACTGGGCTTGGAGTTCATTACTGTGCTGGAATTGAGGCCTAATTACTCAAAAAGAGAACGAGAGTCTGGGCTTTTTGCATTTCATCCTTCCAGGTGTCATTGGTCAGACACTGATATGCATAGGGTGGTAATATCAGCAACCTGTTCTTCAGCTTGGATGGTTCCTGAAAGCTCACACTGGCCTGATCAGGTTTTCATTGTCATGCCCCAAAGAGGTTTCGTCTCTGAGTCAGAGAAGGAGTGAGACCTCTATTCACATATGCTTACACATGTGCACACAGAGATAACATCAGCATCTACTTTACTTACAGTTAATTCTACTGTAGGCCTTTGTCCAAACAGGCAACTAATAGCTTCATATTCATACAAAATTGCACACATTTGGAGAGGCAGATGAAACCTGGGCTGTGCTTGTCTTCCTTGAGCCATGGAATTGCAAATAAGAATCAACACCCAAACTGGATATGCCTTCTTTCATCATTGCTTGCCTTTTCTCCCTCTCATTGCATGTCTACCGCATTTCTTATTCACACTCAGACATAAATTAATCATTAATACCAATTGTTGCTCCTGCATCTAGAATAGCTTCATCCCATAAACAGCATGAGGTGGGATTTCAAAACAAGGTTCATTGCAGGGACTGCAGAGAGTGATGGTGTTATTCTATAGAAATATGGGGCATCTTCCTTGCACTGTGCAGTGAGGATAGATTAGCTCAGGAAACGCTGACTATGCTCCATCAATTTGTTAGACAGGTCTGGTGACTTCTCTGCCAAATTTCAAATTATTTGGCAAACTTGGACGTCAAAATCACAGAATCGTCTGGCTTTAAATTGTACAGCCTCTTGCCACAAGCACGCACCTTGCCTGCTTGTATAATCCAAAGCTGCCACAAGCTTTTTAGCTGCAGAGTTATTTAGGGATTACCCTGTCTGATCTTTAATGTGGAACATATACAGCAATATCTCTCTAGTGCCTCACACTGCTGTGCTAACCGTAAAGAAGCAGCAGGCAGCTCAGAAAGAACATCCTTAAGAAGCTTTGATAAATCATAAAAGCAATCTCTACATGGCAGGGAGACACAGCTAGTCAAAATGAAAGCTATTTTAAATCACCAGTAACAGTAAGTGGAGACTCTCTGTGTCTGGTTCCGTCTGGGCTAGATGTGAACGTTCCCAAGTGCATTTTATGCTACATGGAGATGTGATTGCGAAACTGCCATGTTGCCTTGTCTCCTCATGAATGTCTTTGAAAAGCAATATCTTTGGCATGGCTAAACAGGCGGCAAATCTTTGTTTCTATTCTCCACAGTAAACTTTTAATTCAGCGTAGCACCTGCATGGCCATGTCATTTCCTTCATAGCTGAACTGCCGCTGACTACACTGGTGAATCAGTGGGGTGTCATTACCAGCCCCCAATAACCTGCACAATCCATTTGTGCATAACACAAAAAGGATGGCCCTTGCCACTGGACATTTCCAGAAAGTGGAAAAACAGGAGGGAAGACTCAGTTTTTTGTTACTTTTACGTTGGCTTCCCAAGCTGCAAGTCACCAACAGATGCTTTTAAAAATTACAGGGACGGTTAGTCCTACAGTCAGAGGGCAGTCACAAGAGAAGCCCGAGGAAGAGGTCTCCTCCCCTTGCCAGGCAGCCACACGATGTCAGTGTTAGTTCATACAAATACCATGAGCTGTGCATTCCTCTACTCTTGTTGTGTACTCCCGATAGGACTATGACAGGCCAAGGATATGATGTTAGAAGCAAACCCAGGTGGGTGGCACACAATGCCTAAGCACAGAACCAGGTGCACAGCAGGATGGCTGCAAAGGCAAAGCTGAGTGTTCTTCTGATGTGCAGTTTTGGCTCTTGCACATCATTTGTCTTTTCTAGACTCCCATCATGTATCACAAGGGTATATGAATCACTGTTTCCTTATGCTTATTCAACTGCAGACCGCATAAACTCGAGATTCAGATCCAGCACATGGCAAATTTAAGCTTAGTGCCCATGGGCTTGTTTTGTGTTTTACCTCATTACTTTCTCAGAAGTTGTCTACTGAGTTCTTACAAGTCTGACTTCTGTTGCAGGCTGTTCAGGACTCGCTGCTTCTTATTAACAAAACTGTGAGCTCATATTGGGTTACTGTACTATCAAAAGGCAAGAGGGCACAGATCCTGCTGGAAATTTAGAGGAAGATTTTAATGGATAAAGCTCTTAACACAGGAATTGCCATGAGGCATTAGTCAGATACCACCTCTGTGCTTCTTAGGGACTTCCATTAAAATGACCATTGTCCTCCATGTCCTCCAGCAGAAGAGAATACTTGTCTGATGTGAAGTTTATATGCAAGCTTGATGTATTTCTCCACTGGAAAACATTCAAATACTGAACTGGAAATGGAACAGATCTGTTACTTGACTACTCTGTTCCTGGATTTCTCCTTCAGGCTTGAACATCCTTAACCTTTTTAAGGAATGATACTGCAGAGCTTGTATTGAAAAGCTTAATCCATTCTACTGTTAACATGTCAAAGCTCAGCTGAAAGCATATGCTAGATAAATTCTGTAAAACTTCTTAAGTTTCCAGGTTTCTGGTGCTCTATACTTCCTTTTTGATAAGATGATTCATACACAGGGAAATATTAGCACTGCATTAGAACAACTCTGTTGTTAATGTTATATAAATTCATGTTTTCTCTGTTGCCATATTTTGGCAGTATAAACACAAACAAAAACAAAAAGACAAATCATAGTTAAATACCAAAATCCTCTTAAATCCCTTTAGTAGGCAGCCAGCTGTTGGAGTTGTTATAGTTAAGCAAAAAAATTCTATTTTATATTAATATTAGGGTTTTTTTTCATTATATAAGTTTAAAGATCTTCCAGTGTGGTCCTCTCTGGAAAAACAGATGCATCAATTGGGCCAGCTTCTCACTGTTCCTCTGTTGCCATCAGCCACTAGCCTGGCTCTTCTCTGAGGGTATCACATCAGCTTTCTGTGTGTCTCCTTCTCTTTTTGTTAAAATGGATGGAAATTAATGGCTGTTAGAAACACTGAGGTCTTTCCAAGCTAGAATTCTCTTGAAGCATTCTGGAAAAGCCTTGCTATTACTGACTTGTCAGAGATGGAACAAGTCCATTTGCCCAATTTCTGGGCTGGCATCCTTAGATCAGGACAGACTCAAGTGTCACAGTAAACAGCTCTGCTCCAGAAATTAAACCCAAAGGGAAAATGTGTCAGACCTAAAGTGGAAGTACTTCAGCCCTTCTGGCTTCCTCAGTAAATGACAGGATCCCACTATACCACTGTTTTCCCTCTTCCATTCCCTCTTACTTCAAAGGGAGGGAGGATTCAGACACTTCTTTCTGCATTACTCTGGAATCTAACTGCTGGAGTGGAATTACTCCTATGAGGTACAAGTGAAAGGACTGCTTTCAGCTGATCTTGTTTTCAACCAACCTAAAATAGTGAATGCCACAGCCTCTCTATGAAAGGCTTTTTTTTTCATAAACAAATAAAAGGAAAAGGGAAGATCAAGTCATGAAAAATACTCCCAAGCACACGATTCTTCTACCTTCATTTGAGGCATACTGCAAGGCCCTGCAGTTTGTCTTGGAAGAAAGTTTCCACCACATAATCAAGGTCCCATTATGCAGACCCAAACACCAAAACATACATCTTACTCTCTCTCTCCCTCTTTAGCACTGCCCTCATGAGCATCATGTGCTGAATGCCCTGCTGTCCAGTGCACTTCCCACAGGACTGCAAATTACTCATTAATATTAATTCTCCAGGAGGGAACTGAGTACATAAAGTATGATATTTTTTACTATCAATGGGTTTATCAGTTTTGTTCCCATCCTCTACCAAGGGTTTATTGGAAGAAGCACATCCCAGGACAATTTCTGCGTGGTGGTCCTTGGCTCTTAGAAGAGTTTGTGGTACAACTTTAGATTTGCACTGAAAAGCTCTTCTTCCCTTAACTTTTATTTGACAGGACATTCTTGTAGGTCCAACCCAGTGCAATCTCCTCAAGTGTCAGGTGCACCATCCTCCTTGTTCCAACTCAGATGGCAAATGGCTGAAAAAATATATCGGAAGCCAGACCAAGTGCGGTCCTAATATGGAATGAAATACGTGGACTGGGAAAATTAGTAAAGAATATTGTAGTA
The DNA here is from genome assembly GCA_017639485.1 of Pluvialis apricaria. Classification (NCBI taxonomy): domain Eukaryota; kingdom Metazoa; phylum Chordata; class Aves; order Charadriiformes; family Charadriidae; genus Pluvialis; species Pluvialis apricaria. Next base: position 164,237,610 of record CM030008.1, on the reverse strand, counting down.
GAGGGAAAAGATAATGTAAAAAAAAACAAACAAACAAACAAAAAAAAGGGTCTTTGTTTAGAAAGCACTCAGTCAAGACTTTGTCAGAGGTTTTTAAAGCTTCAGACACATTAATCAAACCTGTTTCATATATCTCTGCAGTGCCCACCCTTCACAGAGGAAAGAAACACATTGTCAGGCTGAAGTGCCAGAAGATACTAGAAAAGTAGGAACAAAAAAAAAAATAATTTAGGGACCCTGAAAACACACATAGCAGTCACAATATTTTAACCGTCTGATTAATCTTCACTGGGGTGATTTTGATGAAATATTCCTATTGGACTAGAGTGCTTATAGGTTTTATAGTTTAAAGGCTTTTAACAGAAATTCTTCAATGGTTCCCCAATCAGTGCAAATATTGACCCTTCCTTTGAACAAGACAAAATGGAAAAGTGGCATCAATTAAACACATCCTCTGATTGCTAATGCATGCAGGAGAGGTTTGCAATCAATCCGAAGGGAGTAGTGTGGTGGTGAAGAAGTATCAGTGGGTCCTCTTGTTCTCTCAGGGTAAAAGTGTTTCAGAATTCTTTCAGCTGTTTTGTAGACTATTTTCTTGAGGAAATGAGTCTCATACAGTCCTGCTAAGCATTTCAGCTGGAATCAAATTGAAACTTAATTTGATGGGGGGATAGAAATGACTAAGGTATTAAGTTCTCACTTCTTCTGTAAGCAGGAGATCCCACCAGAAAAAAAAATAAAAATTAAAGTGCAAGTCTCATCTTTATTAGATATGTTGATCTACTCATTTTGTTTTTAGCAGCAGAGTCACTTAAAATTAGTATAGACAAGTTTATAATGATTATTTATTGCCTTTGAAATTAATGTCTGACATTAATATGTCTAATCCTATTGAATAGTTCCTGGGGTTCTTAAGTGATGAAGTGAACTGTGATCTCTCCTCTTTCTCTCATTTTCCCCCTTAAATTTTAAAAATTTATCTACCCTCTTTTGCCAGTAAAGAGGCAATATTTTTTTTCCCTCTGAAAAGAGTTAGCATTAGTAACTGAGTTGCCATTGTGCTCATCTGAACACTAAACTAACCTTAACCTACCCTATACGTATTGAAGGGATTAAAATATCCTGATGCTACAAAGTTAAAATTTATATGTCATTAGGAAAAACAGAAGAGGTAAAAGGTATAGGTAAAAGATGACCTCTAAAATGTCTATCAGGTTGATGTCCCATATTCAGTTTGGGCTCACAGGTGGCTGGTTCTCACTCTACTGTAAAGAAAAAGGCTACAAAAGTCACCAAGGGTCTTGTTCATCCACTCCATCTTCACCAGTGGCAGAGGCGGATAACGTCCTCACTGATCAGTGTGTCACGTTCACTTTGTGAGGTTATAAATAACCCCACCAAATGCAAATAGGAGAAAAATTATTTCTGAGATACCTGTCCCTTCAGGGTACCCAGTCTCTTCACTGCAGTAGCTGGGTGTTTTTGAATAAAAATACTTACTTTGTGTTGGAAAGGCTGATGAAATCCAAAACCTCATCTCACAGCTCCTGCTGTCACCACAGGCAGGTCAGTACTGTAAGCCATATATTTATGTTTCTTAGCCTGACCTACTGTACCTTCCCACCAGGTTGAGAAGGTTTTGTCCTGGAGCCAAACCAGAGACAAAACCCACTCTTGCTTTGTTATTTGGTTGCTACCAAACTGGAACTGATGGCTTTTGGCAAAGTGCCTGCTCTCAGGTGCAGAAGACTCCTGATAAGCCTGTAGCACGGGCACGGTGGCGTTTGTATAATGGGCAGTTTAGATTTCCTGGCCGTTACTTTCTACAATACTGTGGTATGATGAATAGCAAACTGAGCATCTTATCTTTTCTCTTCTGAGGCCTTTTTATGCTTAGCAATAACTATGCTTTCTGACGGAGCTGGCTGGGACTCCTCGCAAATGAAACGTTATTTGGGGGAGGACTGTAAGTTGTTTTGCACTAGATCTAAATTATATAGCATGCTTGCTTCAGTAGAGCAGAATATGACTCCTGGTCTGTGCCTGTTCCTCTGGCCAGGAAGCAAAGTTATTTTGTCCTGTCCCTGCTGTTACAAGGGCCACGTAATAATTATAGCACGTAGTCTGTTCAGCGGTCCCAGCTGGCTCTGGTCCTCATGCTGTCAGTCTGCCTGCAGACTTACTTTTGAACACAATGGGAAGTTCCTAAGTCAGTCAGTGACTGAGGACACATAAGGTGTGACTGGGAAGCCAACCAGACCCCAAACACCTGGCTGATCCCGCAGTTCCTCTCATTGTGAGGATTCATATGTTACAGGCAGTTGATCAAAACCTCACGGTTTCTCATGGTTCATACATGTTTAAAAGAACTATTGAGATGATTTTGGCAGGATTAAAAAGGATTGCAGAGGGAAGGAAGGAAGGAAGAGAGGAAGGAGAGGAAGAGAGGAAGGCAAGGAGGAAAACCAAGCAGACAAAGAATGATAGCAGATAACCAAGGAAGATGGCTTCTACTCCATGGAGATTACCATATAAAAAAAGTCCAGGATGATGGTTGTACAAAATATTCTCTTTTGAATACTCAGGCTGCAGGAAGAAGAATCTGTTTTGTAGCAGCATTATGCTCTCCTTTTCCCGTGGGAACAGAAAGGCAATGGGTGGGAAGCAGCTGGCCCTCCTCCCCTGTAGCATTTTGCAGCTCCAGAGGAGTAGATATGAGCTGCTCACAGAGTGCTATACTGTACATCCTTGATGCATGTCTTCACAGGACAGAAATTAGTCTGGAGGCAAAGAAGTTACTCTGAATAGATAAAAATCAATTTCTTGCATCTGATTAGCATGTGATGTTTGAAGGATTAAGAATAGAAGTAGGGGAGCTTGCAAAACTGAGATAAAATTCAACAGGAGTCAACAAAAAGCTAAGACAAAATAACACAAAAATTAATTGAAAAGACCGAGAAAAGGTCATAGTTCTTATCTGTCACCCTAGGTACTAGTGAAATCTTGTCTGAAACTGAAGGTACAGATCTGGCCCCTTCTGTCTAATCAATGTTCAAAAAATGATTAATTGAAACAAGATGAAGGAATGTATAAATAGACTAACAGGAAAACAGAGGAGAAGAAAAACCTTTCAAGACCTAAAGAGCTTGGCTTTAGTCTAAAAAAAAAAAAAAATCATTGTAAAAGGGGCAGGAATGCTGCATGTAAACATTAAGGAGGTAACACTTCGGGAGAAGTAAAGCTATTTTTGCTGAAGGAAAATGATAGAAGACAAGAAAGAAACTCTGATAAACTAACTATGGATGCAATTACCAAGCACTATGGTCTGAGACAGCCTTCTGGTGAGAGTAAGGGGAAGTGGAAGGTGAGCTTGCTCCTAGGTGTTGGTCAGTGATTTTACAACTGAGGTTCCAGGACTCTATTTTCTGCAGCAAAGTGAGCTGAGCTCTACAAGCTAAGAAATCCCTTTCAACCAAATATCATACGCCTAAATAGACCCGTGTCTCTGAATCACAATCTGATACTCATTGCATCTCAGAGCTGTGAACTTTTCTCCTTTCAGAAAATCTTTTTCAGATGTTAAAAGAGAGGTCAAGAATAGGGAAAAAGAATGAGAGTGGAAGCTAATATTTACTGTTTACAAAAATGGTCATGGACAGCTATGAGTCAAGAAGAAAGAATAGAAACATTCACAGTTGGCAAACATAAGTTTCACAAGCAAGTTGAAACGTGAGATTTGCTTCAAGAGCAAAGTAGGTTCATTTGTGGCTTAAGTTTGCAAAATATATGAACGATTTAGCTTAAGTTCTGTCTTCAAGTAATTATTTGAAAATCACAGTTCCATTTGCCTTCAAAAAGATCCACGAACCTATGTCATTCAATACCTTAAAAAGAAATAACTTCTCATTTATGCTGCTGTTTTTCACAGCCCCTTGTATCAGGGCAGAAAAGCTGTGAATATGAGATGCTGACTTGAAATATTCCTAATCCTTTGCCACTAAGAAAAAATTGTATTTACAGTAATTTCAACCCATACTAATGCAGTACAGTAGACAAAGAAGAAAATTACTGTGCCTGCTAAAAAAACCGTATATGACTACATGGTACCATGGTTATTGATCTGTCACTTAACATGGACACCCTGGACTTTCAAGTTTCAATGTTTATCTCAGGTACTGAAAGTCTAACTTCCTTTTTGAATCAGTCATCAATGAGGATATGTAATTTAGCACACAGTCATGCATGCAATACCATTAAGATTAACCTCAAAGAGCTGCGTTTTGGATGCATTGACAGATATTATGCCCAGAAGGAACGGCTGAGACTCTACAGTGAATATTCTACAACAGTAGAATTTCACCTCCTGCTGAAATACGTTATGTTCTAATTTCACCCACCCTTGGACCACATTGTGTTAAACACTGCAACTTAACAAAGTTACACAGAATGACTGGCAGTTTTTGCCCTCAAGTCGCTGCAATTTCAAAGTATGACCAAAAGGTAACTGGGAACTTTTAGAAATGGAACAATCTGCGCAGGGGAAAACTGTCAGCTTTCATGTGCTAGACATGCAATTGAATTACCTTCTTGAGTTTGATTTCACTTCACTGGGACCAAAACAGGATGCAATCTTTAGTTGTTGAGAGAAAAGCCTCATCAGCACAATGAAATGGGAAAATAACCCTGAAAATAGTGCTGAGGTAAAAGCCCTTCCACTCCTGCTTATCCTTCCAAATGGCTGGGGGTGAGAAAGAACATGTTGCTAACTGTGTAATGAGGCACAGATTGAAAATTGCTTAAAGGCCTGTGCACAGTAACGGGGAGGATTTTACCCAGTGGCACTCTGAGAAAATTATTGTAATTGCACTTTTTAGTTATTATCAACTTGGTCTCCAGGACCTTGGTAAGTGCCATTAGACATCTGCTGTGGGACTATTCTCAGCAAGCAAAGAAGCCGCCAAGTCCTTTAAAAAATATAAATAAGTGGGGAGCACACATCAGGGTTTTTTTCCTGTAGATGTGCCTCACAAATAACATTATGGAGATATTTTTTTTTGTAAACTTAAATATTATTATTGGGGTAGGTTAGCATATGTTATTTGCTGCCATGAGTGATTTCCAGGTGAGTTGGATAGTATTTATTCTGCTTATTTTAATATCTATAATAGCTGAACATCTGATTAAGGTGAATTTTCTAAACAGTCCAAGACAGGTGTGTTATAAGTTGATAGAAGTTTAATATCTAGACTCCTTGCTTTCAGAATTTCATAGTTCATATTTGCTTTACTCCTGCCACAGTTCTTCAGAGTTACTCATGTAAAAAGAAGGAGAAATAGAGAGGAAAGGGATTGAATCCAGAAACAAATGGATGGATTAAAAGAAAAAGTCATTCTTTGTTCCAACAGTTAGGAATTTTGTGCTCAGCTCCAGGTACAACATTCACAGTACTGAGCCTGTGGTAGGCTTTCAGGTGCTGATTTCACCTGTGTTTTGTAAAACTGTTGTGGGTTATCCCCAGTGGGCAGCTAAGCACAACACAGCTGCTCACTCACTTCCCCCCTCCAACCCACAAGAGATGGCTAACCTCCCTCAACGTCCCTTTTTATTGCTTAGCAGGAAGTTAAATTGGATGGAATATCTCTGGTTAGTTTGGGTCATCTTCCTGGTTGTGTTCCTTCCAACCTTTTTTGCCCCCCCCGCTGTATACTCTGTGAGGGCAGAGGGAGAAATGGAAGGCTTTGGTGCTGTGCAAACACTGTTCAGCAACAAATAAAACATGAGTGTGTTATCAGCACGGTATTGGTCACAAATGTAAAACACAGTGCCATACGAGCTGTTGTGAAGGAAATAAACTTCGTCCCAACCTGACCCTGTACAAAAATATACAGAAAGGAGACCTCAGAGGAGCAAGACCTGAGTCCTAGGCCCTCTTTCACTGGAGATCTCCCATGTCCCAAGGGAGAATCCTAAAGCTATCCTGGAGTCTGGCAGAGCTTGGGCAGAGCCTGGGTAGAGATGTTACTATCCTTCCTATGGAGGAATCTGGGCTGCTGCGGGCATGGGAATGCAAAATGTATGGCTGCAGGAGGAAAACAGTCATGAAAGAGCACAAACTCATAGTGACGATAATCAGTGCGGATGGGAGCATCCACTTTTCATCCCTGCTCTTGGATTATTTCAGATTGGTAGCCAATGCTTGTTTAGCAGAAATAAGTGAAGGCTACATGTACACTATTAAATTAAATGCACTGGGACTTTCCTCTGGCACTGATACTACTGGCATGGAGTGGTCAATATCTATACTATTAAACTCTCTTGCCTTCTAAAACAGGATGGCTTCATCTAATATGCTTCTTGGAAATGATCTGTGGCCCATATTGACCTGTTATGTGCCTGGGAATTGTCTGGAGAGTGCTAGCTGGTCCTGACCAAAACTGTGAGACACTATTTTAACAAATCAACAGTATAATATGCCAAGTTGTTGTCACAGCCTAAGTAGAATATAAACATAGTCAAAGGGGTCAACAAGCAGATGTTCTGCTTTTTCCTTGATTGCTGTTGGGGTCATTTTTTGTTGTTTTGTTTTTTTTGGTTTTGCTATTTATTTTTTTTTCCCAGGAGGCCTTATCTGGAAATCAAACACAAAGCTGCTCTTCTCCTTCCTTTGAAACTTGGTAAGACAAAAGGGAGAGCCTTGAAAACAAAGGTAACTGCAGAAGAGCAGGTAGCTGTTCACTTGCAAAGCAACTCTCTTGGGCTGTTTCCTGTGCTGCTTTTTTTCTCGGTTTCCCCCTGATCAAAGAGCAGTCTCCACATTCTGCATAATACATGAAGCCGAGATAGCTAACAGCATGCTCTGGCTCAGAGAGCTCCTGAGTGTGTATGGAGACTTTGATGTCTGCATGCTCTGAATGGCCCTAATGGCTGCTCTTCCCCTGTTAGCCCCTGCATCCCTCAAACCCCTGCTCAGGAGCAGAACTGAATTACAGCTTTTCTTACTTCTTTCACTAGGATGGTCTCTTTTTTTTTTCCCCTAAAAGAAACCACCCCGACTAGGGCTATCAGATGCCTAATGAAGCAAGCAGCAGACAAGATTCCTATCAAAACGGTGAGGGATGGGAGGAGGAAGAAAACTTGTTTAGTGACACCGCAGAGATGGGTAAATACAGGGCAGTATCTCAGAGTGGAGCAAAAAAACATCCCTTACCACTGCATGAAGGAAAGGGATTAGCTCTCAGCGCTGAAGCTGTGCTTTATGGTAGGCTTCTACATGCTTTGAAACACAAGCCTGAGAAATTGAAAAGGAAACAATCCTTAATCCTGCTTTTTTACGATTTAGTGATAAAGTCAAATCCACTTTGCTGTAAGTAGCTCAGCTGATTTTTAGAAGCCAGGCTACTTCCTGAGATACAAGGCTTTGCTTATATAAAGAGATCGACATTTGTTTATTGGGGCGAGGGGAGGGGAGGAGTAGGCAGTGGTGTGTGGGAGAAGTCTGGATGAGGGCTGCCTTTTTTTATTTTGTTATGGGTATTGTTGCTATGTATTTGCTCTATGATTCAGGGAGGGGGGATAGCAAGGAAGAAGAAATATGAGGAATGAAAAGTGTTTTGTCCATTTTTACCAACACATCCTGAGAGTCTGCTCAACAGATGCATTTTTTTACTTCCCATTATATGAACATTTCTTTCAGAAAAAAAAAAAAATCTGCTCTTCTCATCACGTCCAATATGAATGATGTAGTCTTAATTACATGTCCCATCCTGCTAAAAAAGCCCATCTACTTATTCTCTGCATGGCTGCTGAGCACACAGATAATCTTAAAAGCATCATGCTAGTGCATTTCAAGGTCTACCTCAATGAAAAAAGCTAACTGCAAAAGAATAGATAGCTATAAAACAATTAATATTGTGTATAAACACCACTAACAAGAATTGATCTTTTAAATCAGGAAGCTTGTACTGAACCACCTTGACACTGGAGGTTTAAATACAGGAAAAAACAGCTTCCAACAAATGTGAAAGGAAAAGGCATGAGATTAGATGCATCCTGTGGTCAGTCCACTCATAAATCTGCAGTCCTACCGATGGCACTAGGCATATATTATTCATTCTGGAGAGAGTCTTCAAGACGTCTAATTAAAAAGTAAGTTTGTACTGGTTAAATAAAACCAGCTTTGTTAGTAATATCTATCAAAAATTTTAAATACAAATTGAAAAGGGAGGAATTAAACACATGGCATTTTACCAGCAGTCTACAGAAATAAAATAAAAGGTTGAGATATAAACCATAAATAAGAATATCCTGCATTTACACATTTTGGCAATGATCTTTATTTTTTTTAAAAGAACAAAATTATTTGCTTTTTTTCATTTTACAATTTACAAGGACCTTGGATCAAGATTTCTTTCATAAGCAGGAAGCAAAACATTTCAAATTTTCCAAAGTACCAAGTATCAAATAATCCATCTCAATGTAATATACAATTTCTGGAGTCATCAAACAGCCCCAAATGAAGTGAAGCAGTAATTTTTCACACAGCTTCACATGTTCATGTTTATTGATATCAGGAAACTGTAGTCCAATCTCTTTACAGGTTTATGATACTGCAAATATCAATTCAATAGCCTTCTCCAAAGTCCCTGTCAGTTGCAATCCTTGATGTCATCCTATCAATACACTCCTAATTTCTCCTCTACACCACCCCACCACCCCACCACCCCCCTTGTACCTTGTCTCTAGCTATATGTGAATCTTAGGGAACGCAAAAGGTGAAGTGGAGCATCTCATACTCCAGACAGCTATAACTCAGAGTAAACCTTTTCACTGCTCTTTGCATCCCTTATGCCCAAGACAAACATCTTGCTTTGCAAAGTATAGGCAACAGGTCACTGCTTATCTGTGTCCCCTATGGCCGGCAGCCAGACAAGGCACTTTTCTCTCTTTCATTACTTCCTCAGTCCTGCATGTCCTTCTCCCAACATTGCTCCTGTCCTGGAAGTCTCTCTAAGATGGTGTCTTACTTTTCTACACACCGCTTTGAGGCAACCTGCCTATCTGTTATAGAAACTGTTCCTTACTATTTGCTCATTCACATATAAAAAGAAATAATCACAGAATCACAGAATCTCCTAGATTGGAAAAGACCTGCAAGATCATCTAGTCCAATCATTAACCTAACGCTGACAAGCCCACCACTAAACCATGTCCCTGAGCACTATATCTACACAACCCTTAAATACCTCCAGGGATGGGGACTCCATCACTGCCCTAGGTAACGCGTTCCAATGCCTGATGACCCTTTCAGTAAAGAAATTCTTCTTAATATCAAATCTAAACTTCCCTTGGCGCAACTTGAAGCCATTTCCTCTTGTTCTATCACCTGTTACTTGACAGAACAGGTCGACTCCCACCTCTCTGCACCCTCCTTTCAGGTAGCTGTAGAGAGCGATAAGGTCTCCCCTGAGCCTCCTTTTCTCCAGGCTAAACAACCCTTGTTCCCTCAGCTGCTCCTCACAAGACATGTGCTCCAGACCCCTCGTTGCCCTTCTTTGCACACGCTCCAGCGCCTCAATGCCCTTCTTGTGGTGAGGGGCCCAAAACTGAACACAGCACTCAAGACGCGGCCTCACCAGTGCCGAGTACAGGCGCAAAATCACCTCCCTGGTCCTACTGGCTACACTCTTCCTGATACAGGCCAGGATGCTGTTGTCCTTCTTGAGCACCTGGGCACACTGCTGCCTCATGTTCAGCCGGCTATCAATCAACACCCCCCAGATCCCTCTCTACTGAGCAGCTTTCCAGCCACTCCTCCCCAAGCCTGTAGCATTGGTGGGGGTTGTTGCTGCCAAAGTGTAAGACGTGGCATTTGGTCTTACTGAAACTCACACAGTTTGCCTTGGCCCATCGATCTAGTCTGTCTAAATCCCTCTGCAGAGCCTCCCTACCCTCAGGCAGATCAACACTTCCACCCAGCTTGGTGTCATCTGCAAACTTACTGAGGGTGCACTCCATCCCCTCATCCAGATCATTGATAAAGATGTTAAACAGGACTGGCCCCAGTACTGAGCCCTGGGGGACACCACTCGTGACTGGCCACCAACTGGAATTAACTCCATTCACCACCACTCTCTGGGCGCGGCCTTCCAGCCAGTTTTCTACCCAGCAAAGTGTGTGCCCATCCAAGCCATGAGCAGCCAGTTTCTCCAGGAGAATGCTGTGGGAAATGGTGTCAAAGGCTTTACTAAAGTCCAGCTAGACAACATCCACAGCTTTTCCATCATCCACTAAATCACTTGCAACCCTGTAAGAAGCATACATGCCATCATAAGTAACTTCAGAAAATCAACAGCAGAACTCTCAGAGAGAGTGTAAATACAGCAATGGACAATCATCATTATTTTTCCTGAAAATTCCCCATGCAGGGATGGTGAAAACAGTAGTGATGCATCCCCATTAAATTTGATTTGTCATTTGTCAAGATCAGCAAGAGGCATCCTGGACTTCTGATTTGTCTTAGGAACGGGAATCACCCTAAGAATGATCTGTCATTATTATTTTTATTCCTTTGATGGATTTACTAAATAGCGTGATTGACGATGAGAGCTCAGTTGTACTGAATGAAGTGTGCGCTGTGTCTGAAAGTCTGTAATCTAGGCATAGGAGAAGTAGATATGTGAGATGTACCTGAAAGTTGAGATGTGCATACCAGAACATACCTTAAGAAGAAAAAAAAACAAAACAAAAGAAAGCAAAGTGAAAGTCTACTGGATGGCAATTTCTTCCTTTTGACAGAGAAGAATAGAAAACAAATACAGAAAAAAGAGGTAGGAGTGAGGGAGAGGGTGATTCTATTGGAGACTCAACTTACTGATAAACTGCTTTTTTAGCAAGTCAGCTGAAGAGCTGAACTGAAGAATTGAAATATGTCAATACAGTAGGTGGGCTGGAGGTGCGGATGTTGTATTTCCTGAGGGACTGAGGGAAATCTGTTAACAAATAGTTGCAAGAAAGATGTTGACCAGGTTGTTGGGGTTTTTTTGATCGTGTTTCTTGATTGTTTGTTTGCTTGTTTTGGTGGACTACAAAATTCTCACTAATTAAAATAAATGAGTGAATATTGCAGAGAGAAATTTGCTAAAGAAATACTTAAAGGAGGCAGCTCTGGAAATCAGATTTTATAGAATCATAGAATCATAGAACGGTTTGGTTTGGAAGGAACCTTCAAAGAGCCTCTAGTCCAACTCCCTTGCCATGGGCAGGGACATCTTTCTCTAGATCAGGTTGCTCACAACCCCATCCAACCTCACCTTGAACACTTCCAACAATGTGGCATCCACAACTTTTCCAGGCAACATGTTCCAGTGTCTCACCGCCCTCATTGCAAAAAAAATTGTTCCTTATCTTGAATACAAATCTACCCTCTTTCAGTTTAAAACCGTTACCCCTTGTCCTGTCACTACAGGCCCTGGTAAAAAAATATCTCTCTGTGTTTGCTATAAGCCCCCTTTAAGTATTGAAAGGCAGCAATAAGATCTCCCTGGAGCCTTCTCTTCTCCAGGCTGAACAACCCCAACTCTCTCAGCCTCTCCTCATAGGAGAGGTGCTCCAGCCCTCTGATCATCTTTGTGGCCCTCCTCTGGACCCGCTCCAAAAGGTCCATGTCTTTCCTGTGCTGAGGGCTCCAGAACTGGATGCAGTACTACAGGTGGGGTGTCACCAGAGTGGAGTAGAGGGGCAGAAACACCTCCCTCACCCTGCTGGACATGCTTCTTTTTATGCAGCTCAGGAAGCTCTCTCTGTCCTTAACTCTTACCCTCAAGTGAAGATCTGTCAGGAGAAATCTTGATGGGTGAAGGAGAAGGACAGAATGAAATAACATTGGTAAATTAAATTAATTAGGGAAACTTAAGCTGGATCTTTAAAGGTAGGTCAGAACATTCTTGCTGAGATGCACTTATTCAAAGGAAAGTGGGAGCTATGTTCTTTCACTTCCTTTTCTCTGCTTTTGCTTTTTGTCTTTCATCCTTCTTTACCCCTATGTGCGATGTCATCAAATTTCATTGTCCATCACCATCTTTGTCTAAAAGAGGAGGTAAGACTTAACTGCAGATTAGGCCACACTAAACATCCCCACCCACCAAGAACAATTTGTTCAGGGGCTGTACTAGTCTTTATGTTAAACCATTAGTGTAATTCTTTTCTTACTATGACTATCTTTCTCCTACCCAAATTCTCCTATTATATCTTTCCAACTTAATCAAGAAACAATACAGAGTGGCCAAAACAGAGGACAGAGCTCCACCTTGATAGGTGTTCTGCCTCCTTATAACGACTTAGAGGCTGTTCCATAGGAATATTGGTCTCATAATCAGAAACAGTATCCTACATTAATTCAGAGTTAACTACATGTTCATTTCCTCAGTCACTAATCATATCTGTTCTCATGCCATGTTTTGCAGGGACAAACAAAATCTCCTTCAATCTTCTTTGATAAAACAGAAGTGACTAAATCTTGGTGTCGGCTTCAGAATGGTCTGAAGTGAAACCTAGGTGACACTGAGTAACACTCCACTGACAAGAAAGAAAACAAATGCAGAATGATTATTCTGAAAAATCACTCCAACCAGATAGTTTAATAAATATACATGTAGAAATATATATGTAAAAAAGTTTTATAACCGGAATTTCTTAATTTCTGGGCCTAAGCTAACTTCAGGGAAAAACTTCAGTTGCTGCCTATAGGAAAAACATAGAACCATAAAATATCTCAAGTTGGAAGGGACCCATAAGGATCATCAAGTCCAACTCCCTGCTCCTCGCAGGACTACCTAAAACTGAACCATATGACTAAGAGCATTGTCCAGATGCTCCATGAACTCTGACAGGCTAGGTGCTGTGACCACCTCCTTGGGGACCCTGTTCCAGTGACTGACCACCCTCTGAGTGAAGAACCTTTTCCTAATGTCCCATCTGAACTTGCCCTGATGCAGCTTCATTCCATTCCCTTGTGTCCTATTGCTGGTCACCAGAGAGAGGAGATCAGCACCTCCCCCTCTGCTGCCCCCCTTGAGGAAGGTGTAGGCTGTGATTAGGTCACCCCTCAGCCTTCTCTTCTCCAAGCTGAACAAACCAAGTGACCTCAGATGCTCTTCCTAAGTCTTGCCCTGGAGACCTTTCAGCATCTTGGTCACCCTCCTCTGGACACTCTCTAATTGTTTTATGTCCTTGTACTGAGGCACCCAAACCTGCACACAGTACTCAAGGTGGGGCTGCACCAGTGCGGTGTAGCGTAGGACAATCGCCTCCCTCGACCGGCCAGCTGTGCTGTGCTTGATGCACCCCAGGACACGGTTGGCCCTTTTGGCTGCAAGGGCAGTCAGTTGACTCATATCCAACTTGCTACCAACCCAGACCCCCAGATCTCTTTCCTTGGGGCTGCTCTCCTGCCTCTTGTCCAAAAATTATTTATCTTCTCTGTGATATGTATCATTAGATTACATTATCAGGTCAGTGCCTTCTTTATTTTATATGTGGAAACTATGTGGAAAAAGGCAATAAAAAAATTTTCTCATAGTTGTACAAGAAAATAGAACCATGAATTTGACAAACAGCATGCACTATGACCTAATCCCTGGTCTATTCAACTAGGTCCTGGAATTTTCTTTTCAAAGGACAAAAACATCTGCAATTCAACTGAGAGCTGTATACTGCATAAAAACATATTTTCCCTGCATATTTCATTAAAATATAGAATAGTGTGTTTTCAGGTAGGTGTCAGTGCTGCGAAATGTCGAAGACTTTTTTTTCTTTTACAAGGCTTTTAAATATTATCACAGCAAAACTGCTGTTTAATTGACATTCCCTTTACCATCACTCAGGCAAACAGAAGGATTAAAGCTTCAATTAAATGGTGATTATGACACTGTGCTACTTCACAGAATCTGAAATTAAATGCTTAAGTATAAACTTTTGTGGAGGAAGCTGTTGAGGAACTATTTGAGGAAGCAGTCCTGAGTTTAATATCTGAAAATCTTATTTTTGAAATATTGTTTTATATAAATTTTATGAAGAAAATTAATGCTTTGCTTCTATTTTTGAGAGTATATGTGTACCAACAAAATATGGTATATTAATAAAACAAGGACAGGACCCAGGACCCTAGGTTTTCCTCTAAACCATCTATGCAAATCCAGGCTCTAGCCCATCAACAACTGCCTCCAGACCAGAGATGAAAACAGATGTTCGTCTTTGCAGCTCAGGCAATCCCCTGAGAGCCAAGTGTAGCTACTGGGGACATTGAAGATGCTGAATGTCCGTTACAGTTTAAAGTATAATTTTTTTTACTCAGTGTACATAAATGTATGCTTTCATAGTCAACATCAATCCAAAATAGATGTGGTCACTCCAGTACTGGGATGCAGAAGTCCCAGCTGATATAGAATGAATTTAGTGTCTTCCTGAGCTGTGTGTGTGGGTACATTCGTGACTACGTAGGCACAACTTGAAAATAGAAGAATTTCCTAAGAGTTGAACACTTGGAACATAGGTGCTCAGTGTGCTAGGCTGAAGAGGGTCTGCTGATGCAAGGCTGCCTCTTCAGAAAACCAGGAAACTCAGAATCACCAGCTATTTCCAAAACTTGCCATTGATGATCTTAAAAGCTAAAAGTAGGGAAGGTGAGGGGAAGGTTTCATCTTTGAGTGAGCTCCAAGCCACGTGTCAAAAATTTTTAGTGTTGACTGCCTGGTGTGGAGAATGATCCAATCATACATCAAACTTTATGTCATTACAGTCACCTGGCACCATTTGATGAAGCCCATTAGAAATTTTGCAAATGACAGGTTTTCAAGAAGCCTCAGATAAAGCAGCATTTCCCCAAGGTGATAACCCCTTTAGGTAATGACCCCTTCAGTCTTCACAGTTTTCTGGGGAGGATCTGTCTTTGGCTGGCTTATCATGGTAGGTTGCACATCAGGACAATGGTCTAGTCCTTCTTTGATGGTCTGAGGAGCAGCTGGTTCAGGGCTCTGGTTTTCAATGATTAGGCTTTCACCAATTAAGTTACTAGTGTTTCTTCACCTATCATTGTTCCTTTTATCATTGCCAGGTCCTTATGTTTAATTTGCTTAGCCTTTACTCAGATAACAATATCAGTGCAAACTCTTTGAAGAAAGGACATCTTTTGTGTTTACACAGCTGCTAGCCCAGGCTTGGGTCGCTGGTAGCATAGTATTGTTATCAAATTGCACTCCTGGCTATGCCACTGGCTTGCTACATATTCTTAAACAACTTCTTAAACAAGTTATTTCAGTGTCTGCTCTCAACTGATACAACATGATGAATACAAATGCATGCAGCTGTCATAATGAAGAATGAAGTAGTTCAGTTTCTAATCCGTTACTAATGTGTAAACATAAGTATTAAGGTAAATTTCTTATGTTTTGAGGACTTCAGCACAGTACTTTCATTGCCATTGCCTCTACATTAATGTCTCAGCAGCTTTCTGGATTCCAGGCTTGCATTGTGCTGCCTGTACTATTTCTGTGCTACACTAAAAGAAGTCAGTTGCTGTTTCTCCAGAATTTTACATCAACTGCTGTTCAGATTCGATAAGCACTTTCTTAATGCGTTTTTCATATACTGCACGGGTGAATGGAGGTATGGTGATTTTTTTTTATTGCTGGAACAAAACAGGGCTGTGTTCTAAGATGTGGATATGATAATGAAGGAGTGGTGCCTGCAAGTTCTTCTGTGTTTTCACTCCATCTACACTGTCTGATAACTGTAAGAAAACAAATCATTTGGAAGTCTCTGCCTCAATTTTCTTCAAAAAGAAACATTGCCGCGGACTTATTAAGTTTATAAAAAGAAATATGCCTTAGAGTGTCTGTAGTCAATAACTTTCACATCCTGAAAGTCTAGAAAGAAGATCCAATTCTCAGAGCCAACTGTGAGTCTAAAACAGAGGAAGGATAAACAGTTGGTGGGGGGGAAGACGGGCTCAGGAGGAGAGCATCCAGTCCTGTGATTCCTGTAGGGATTTCAATGACATAAATAAATGAGTCAGAGATGTTGCTACAGATCTTCCCTAAGGGAATGGTCAAACCTGAGGAACTTTAAAGGAATGCATTTTTTTTCCTTGCCAACACAATTCATGTGCTAGGTATTGCATTTCCATAGCAACACAAATTTACTTAATGAGACAGTTTACAGAAAAGGAGGCTAAAGGTTCCAACTCTCTGAGCACACTGATGTAGATAACTGTGTGAGCCATCCAGGGTCTACTATACAAGGATCAACACCTCGGGTCAATGTGGATGACAAAGCTGTAGTTCTTTCTCGTGTTGCTTCAGGTAAGTTAAGTTCTGGTTTCCCCAGGTATTTAGTGTTTAGGATTAAGACCACACCAGGACCCTAAGATGCCGATATTGCTGGTATGAACACTGTGCAAAGTAATGAAATAAAACTTCCTGAAGGGCTTTGAGGAGCTGTAAGTGGAAGTACTACCACCATTCTGTGGTCTATTGTTGGAGCCCAAATTCAGTCAAACCATTCTCACGTGCGCACAATCACACGCGCATATGCACACGCACATACACACTCGTGTGAACAATGTGAAGCACAAAACGCATGCGAGAGAGGAAGATGTTAAGAGAAAAGTGGTCTGCTTAGTGCTGAAACCTGTCATGCTGCACAAAGCCTCTGGGCATTTTTAGAAGGGGCTAGGACCATAGTCACAGAGCACCAGGCTCCCACATAGTTTGGGTTCATTCTCTTTTTCTAGAATATTTTCACTTATTTTTCAGATGATTGCAGTTGTTCTCTAGCAAAACAGGATCCCACAGCACACAAAAGGCTGAAAGGAAGCAAAGACTCTGGTTGCAATCTGAAAACACAGAGGCTGGAGAATTTAAGGAAAATAACTTATTTACCTCAATAAGCATTTACCTGTGACAAGAGAAATACTTACCATGCTCAACTGAGCATAGATGATTGAAATATGTTAAATTCTAATAATTTCCGATGATTGTATCACAAATAATGTCCCATAATGCCATACAAAGAATTCATGTCAACAAGAGTTCTGCCTGCCTTCTGCTCGTAGAAGTCAAGCCTTTTGATCAACGCAGAACAGAGATGTCCATGCCTGAAATCATCCCTAAATCCATCTACAGTGGTTCCCTATTTATCTTATCTGATGTTATCTTTTTTCTTAAAAAAAAAAAAAAAATTAAAAAAAAGTAACTGTTTTTCATGTTTTCAGAGCCGTGAGTGACTGTGAAGAAGGAAAGACTCACAAACGTTACCAAGAAAACGGGAACTTCAGTTTCCCTGGGACTGAAAAGGGAATCAGGCTGTATAATGGCCTGAGCTCTCATCTTATTTAATTTAAAAATAAAACGCCCACCCTGAGAGACTGATATTTGCTGTCTTTCCTGCCACTAACACCTGGCAGAAGAGTTATAAATATATGCAGAGAAATTCCTATTCAATCTGATTTCAGTGTGGTAGTATGAATGAGTAGTAAATACGTGGCTAATGCAAACTATTAAAAAGAAAGTAATGTTTTAGACAAACAAAAGCAACAATCAACAAGTTTTCCCCTCAATTATCTGGCCAAACTTTCCTTTTCATGACACATTCACTGTTCTTCCCATTTATTAATACCAAGCACAGACCAAAAAACAGTAGTAATGACCTGTTGTTCCATACACTAAGCAACACATGGCTGTTTTTTTCCAGTTCCCGCTGAACCAATGCTCTTGACTTTAAAACCATCATTATGCTTGTCATGAAGAGGAGCATTTGAGTGTATCCTTGCACGACTCTGGTGAAACACACAGAGATGGCTGTTTTAATGCTGACAAAGTATTTTCTTATCATGGATATCTTCAGTTCTTTTCCTTTGAACTGACAGAGATTACGACTCCTTTCTCTTCTCTCTCCCAGTGGCAACCATTTTTTACCTAAGGGCATTTTGCAGGGTACAAGGTGGGGACATGGGTCCTAATGAGAGAAGGTGTCTCTTCCTGGGGATCTGGGTCTGAAACATGAAAGGAAAGAAGAGCGATACGAAGCCCTGGCCGGGTCTTTGATTATCTTTCTTCTACTATTTTTCACCGGGTCCTACTTCCTTTCCACTGGCTTGTTGAGTTTTCAGCAACCCGATTTTCCTTTCTTAATGAATTATAATGAGTGCTGGGTCTTCTGGTAACACCTGGCCCAATTCTGTCTACAACATGAGTCTAAAGCTGTAATTGCATTAATAGTGTCCTTTCCTTTGTTCACAGTATGCTCTTGCCTTAGTTTTAAATAAAAAAATGCTCTCTGGAATTCCTTTCTTCTTAAACTTTATGTATTCAGTACTCCCTCTCTCTCTCTTTCACACTTGGCTAAATAAGTATAATTCCTCCCTTCCCTGTCATTGGTTTCCTAATTCTGAAAAGCTTCCAGTCCACCTACAGAATTTTAGCTCAGCAAGGAATGTGTTGAAGGGTATTACCATCTTTTCAGTATTGCTCACACATTTTTGTAGATGCAGGTCTCTACCCTGCTGTTTCTGTTTTAGCTGTCCATCATGGTCACCTTACTACCCCTTCCTTCTAGAAGGAGCTTGCAAGTCCATCCTTGTAGAGTCCTCTAATATGGTCATAGTTAACCCGTGATGCCTTACCATGTTTAACTGTATTCCCACTTGCTACGAAATTTCTTAATGATTTCAGTGGCAGCAGACTATGCTCCGAAACCCAAATTCCACTCAAATAAATGGAAAATAAATTCCCCCCTGGGACTTAATACAGGTAGAAAGCAATGTGTGATTTATTTTTTTTTTCTGTTACATGTGCTTTGGTCTCAATTTCCCCATATCAACAGCTTTCTTTAGGGAAGTGATTTGCTCTTGGCGATCTGTTTTTCTCGTATTTTCCTTCTCTTCCTCTCCATCTTTCATCATGTACTATCTTAGGACTCAAGAAATAAAGAGTGTCCTTTACTATCCCGGTACAGTATTCTAGGAGAGATGTTTAGGTTTGAATTATATGGTGTTGCTGTTAATGCATGTATGTATATACACTGTTCTGTACATACCATACTGTCCTTGAAGTAAAGATTGAAAAAAATGTAAAGATAAGAAAATGACAAAAATAAAGGGCTGATTTGGGTTTACATGGATATTTCAAAGTTATTTTTGTCTAAAAACCTCACTAGTCTGTAACAGGGCAAAAAAACACTGAGTCTAAAAACTAAGGTTTTTTTCTGTGTTCTTGATCCTTATCAGTTCATGCCACTGCCTTCCATTAAGTTCTGTATAACTGCTCCCAAGCTGCTGGGAAAGAGTTTGCTTTAGGGAGAATTGTACCCCTTTTCAGCTGCAATTCAGCCTGGCGTCATAGCTGAAAATGAGGATGAGAGTCTTATGAAAAGCAAGACTTATGCTAGTAAATGTTCTCTTTCATGAGCTATCAAAGTGTAAAGAAATTTTAATATTCGTAGTATTTTTTAGTTCTGGGCTAAAGGTGTTTCCTATAAATGTAGGCAGGAGTAGAACAAACAAGACAAGATATTGATGGCATGAATATATAAAAGAACTTATTTATGCTGTCTGAATGTGTCAGAGATTATTCCAAGTAGATCTCTATTTTTTTTCCCAAAGAATAAGCAAAAGTATAAGTTTTGTAACTGTAATTGCACATACAATCTTAATGAGTTCAAAGACAACAACCTTTTAGAATGCATTCTCCTGTGAATACGCTGGGAATGTGACAAACCCATTGCTAATTAGACTAACAACATACATCTGAAATCGCTCCAAAGAGGGTTTCTTTTCAAAAAATGGATTTGATGATTCAAAGATACTGCATTATTGAAAGGACCATTATTGTTCCAGTCATAGAAACAGATTCTGTGTTTACCCATGTTTTTACTTATTTACAGTTTCACTTTCTTTTCTTTTCTTTTTTTTTGGTAATTCATGTTTTCACTGACGTCAATGGGAAAGGATATGAGTCATAGCACTCTGACATCTTTGTACACGTGTTATATATACCTCATCCTCTCCATAAAGCATATGAGACAGCTGCACAGAGTAGTAGAAACGTGAACTAAAGACCATTTTCCTGCCTAGAGCCTTCTGCTTTAAATATTTGTGCTCATGGTTGCTGGATGACCACAAAGAGTGGGATTCTTCTCACCTAACTTAATCTATTTAAAGATGCGGGTTTAGTATAAACTAGTGCAGGGTTAATCTCATCCAGTGCTGCATGTTTACAGTGCAGGTGTCTCCATCTGCACAAGAAGTTTGCATTGTTATTTTAATTAATAAAGATAATGTAATACAATCAGTGATGTTTAGGAGGTCCCTAAACTCTGCTGACTCTTTGACTATACAGGGAGCATAGCGTGACTTGATCATATGGAGGTACTAGCATCGTAGACACACACGTTCATTCAGCAGATGCCAGCTAGGTGTCTAGGAGTCCTCAGCAGTCTGGAAGAGACAGAGAGATGCTCCTCCAGAGGGTGAATCATTTCATCCTAAGACTGATATTGAAAACAGCTCAGGTGAATCACCCTCCTAAATTACTCTCTTAACTGTAACTCTTTAAGCCACGCTGGTGGAGGCAGTAAGTAAAATGCCACCGCTCCAAACTCAACAGACCTTCTGTGAAAAAGACATTTTTATTTGTCACCAGGGCATGATAGCATGACTTGTGGTCTACAATAGCCACTAGTCAGCTGTGAGGATGAGAAAGAGTCCTTGCCCCGACCTGTGAACGCCAATTAGTGTGACTCTCCCAAAGCAGGATAAGGTAACCTGTGACACGGCCCTGCCTGCCTTACACTCCGAGAGACCTGCAGGGTGCAGAGCAGTGGTGGCAAAGGAGTGGGGATGTCTGGATCTGAGTCTTGACCTTCAAACCACCAGCTTGTTCTGACTGCACAGTTTTAGTCCTCCCTTCACTTAGAGCCTATGGGGGATTGCTGTGCATACAGAGACCACACTCAGTCCCTTATCTTTTGATTAATACAGAAATCAACAAGCCAAAGCGCAGGCACGGAGAAACCAAGTGCTCTGTATTTTAGAGAAGTGACTTCATCTCCGTAGACATGTTTCACACCCACTGCTCCAAACAAACACAAGTGTTATCTTGCTCAGTTCCATGACAGCACATTCCTCTTTTGAAACCTGACACGAGTACTTTGAGAAAGGCAGGGAACAACAGTTACTGAACGCACACCTTACACTCAGGGATAAGAACAATATGTGTCACAGTCACAGAGCTGACATGCTTGCGGGCATTTGCCTACCAACCTATTATTCTGACGTTCTGTGTGAGGAGTAAGCAAAAGGTGGCATCCCATCAAAAAAACCCTAGAAAACCCCAAGTCCCAAGACATTATAAGCTAGATAACTCCTCACCCCCCGCCCTTCAAATCCTAACATAATGATTTTGCCACTGATCTTGACAAAATAGATGGCAATATGGGAATTGAGGTTGCGTGGGGCAGGGTCTGGTTCTCAATTTAGACTTCAGATAGAAAATCAGCTGTAAAAATCTGCAGGAAATACAGCCAAACATTTATCTTTATATCTCTATTCACTCAGGACAGATGCAATGCTGATCCATATTGGGAAGGGAAAGAGAAGGCAATCGGTGTGCTGCTGCACAGCCTTGGCCACAACACAAAGCACAAAACACTCATGCAGATATGACCCTCTCCAAGATCCACACTGGAACATTTTCACCTGGCCCAAGTGAGGACCCTGTAAAGACCAAATCAGGCACCTATATCCAAAGGATGTAGAAAATCCAGATATGCAAATCCCAGATACCAGAACACCAGTGTGGGTTCTACCTTCTCCATTCAACAAAGGCAAACTAAATCCTGCCTGACGTCTCCATGTCATGGCAGGTCAATCACTTCATAATTGGCTGTAACTGGTACAGTGACGTACTTCACCTGCAGGCAAATAGCATTCAGAATGGTGTGAAATTCTCTCCCACTCCTGAAAAAACATCAGAGCTTTCAACCCGATCTTTACATCCAACCGCCCACTGATCAGGATAATTGAGGGGCAATTTTTTTAGATACGCATAGCTATTAAAACCCAAGCCCACTGTGTAATAAATTATACACATTGGGGTGCATGAAGGTTCTTCCACAGGATCTTTAGAGGCTGCAGGAATGTGGTTAGCCTTTATGTGTCACTTATATACATGATTTCCCTGTCTGAATCATGCAAAGAGCAGTTAGACCCTGCAACTCCTCACTGTAGCCGTGTGCTGTTCCTTAGACGAGCCTTTCAGACAGAGTCTTCCAGGAGTGCATTTACTTTCTGCAGTCCTGGGCAACAAATGGTGAGGGGAGAGACAGAAAGCAAGTCCCTGGATGTATATCTCCAGGCTTTCTTTGATCGTATCCTAGTTTTTCAACTTGATTTCAAGCTAGATGCTGTAGCTATTTTAAGATTTAAAGAAAACAATGCTGCAAAAAATAATAGGAAAGGAAAACGATATTAGGAGTACAAGGCGACTTTTGGGGTCATAAAGTCCAGTCCTCAAACACACAGGAAACAATGCAATTAATTTTCGGTCCACAGAACATATACTTCAAACCCCGGGGCAGAAAATACTTTCAAACAGTCTACATGAAACTTAAATTTTATAGTGAAAGACCAAAATCTCCAAATATGATGTGTCAAAGGGAAAAAATGTGAAAGATGTTGAGCATTGCCAGTATACTCACCTCCTGCAAAAGCCAGTGTTGATTTAGGAAACATTCATGTGTGATTCTAGAAGCAAGCCATACTTTGCAGGTCTGCAGAGCTTTGTCCCACAAATTCCCTTCTGCCTGCAGCCTGAAAATCATTTCAAACCTGAGTGTGTGTTGAAGAAATGCCATCCAGATTCTGGAGGAATTTCCATATTGCTCTTGTCATCACCACATCCCACCCAGCACCCCTGGGTAAACTCTGAAGTGTCCAAGGGAAACAAACAAACAAGCAAACAAACAGACAAACCCCGCCAGTAATGAAAACCACAAAGACATGATGAGCAGGGAAAGGAAAAGAGGCAGACTTTTTGCCCCAACAGTTGGAAGTCATGAGGGGAAACTGCAAAACATGAGGTACAGAATAAATACAAGCCAAGCAAAGAGCAGCCAGGTCCCCTTTCAGACACAAGCATACTGGTACAAATCCCTGCAGTCCTTCTTTCAAGACCCACTTTTCCTTTTATTCAGGAAAATGAGAACACCTTTGCACCCCATTTCATTCCCTCAGCTATAAGGTGGCACAGAAATGTGTCACCCAGCATACCCCTTCAGCAGCTGGAATGAATTATTCACTTGGAGTCTGGTTTCATAATACTGCTCTGCCTTCTCATTAAAATAAATCACAGAAAGTGTTGTCATTGCATGCTCTGGGCTTAAAAAGAAGTCCTCAGGTATTCATTTGTATCTTAAGGGGCAAGCACGAAGGCAAACTCTGAACGGCACATGGAGAGAGCATAGAGAAAAAAGCTTCACAATGGGAGTGAGAATAAACTTTCATTGTAGCTACTCTTGAAAATTCAAATTCTGTGATATATTAAAGAGTTCCTGAGATTTTACATACATTTGGTTATGTTGCCATAGTGAAATAGTTCAAATGTTCATGCATATATATATATGGCTGTCATTTGGGATTGGTTACTCTGTGTGTGTGTGCCTTCTTCCCCAGTTTGGAAATAGATTAATGAAATACAGCTAAATTTTTGAGGATCCAACAGATATTTATACATGCTGCTGGGGAGATATAGATGCATATATTCACAAATATCCATATATATGTGTGGAACATAGGTGTATACATGGAGCAGGAACATTCAAGGGCATCACAGGACTAGATTCGTTACTTTCTCCCACTCCTGTGGGTGCTAAGCAGGGTATCCTAAAACCTTACATACAGATCTCCATGGGTTTTGTTTTTCCCAAGCTCTGGATACTCTCTCCTCACCTTTGCTCCCACCTCTGTGGCAGCTGTCAGGAGTGTGTGCAGACTCTGCCTGCCTCTGGGACAGGTCACCCTGATGCCACAGAGACATTATTAAATATTATACAAGGTGGTTAATTCCTGGGGAAGACCCTGAGCGTTGCAGCTCTGCCTCATGACTCAGAGGCACATGTGTCCCTTACATCACTAGATGGCACTATTAACTTAAAATGATGACACACTTTCCCAAAAGCATCCCTCCAAGCCCCAGACACGGAAAAGAAATAGCAGAGGGTCTCTAGAGAGAAGAAAGGGGGACAGAGTGGAGGCCATTGGCAAAATAATCTACATTTTAAATTTTGCCAGGTTCTTAAACAGTTACACGTCTGAAAAAGGTCCAGGACTGTTAACAGAACAGAACAGAATACAACAGAAAAAAGCTCCAGGCTAATTTGGCTCCGAATTGGACCCTGCTCACAGAAAAGGTCTGAGTTGCATCTTGAGTCCTAGGTGGGCTGGCTCCATTCTCAGCTTGTGCCCTCCGGCCCGAGGAGTGTTTGTGCCTGCGGCAGGAGGATAAACACAACATCAGTTGTCTCATTAAATTGTTATTGTCCTTAAAGCCTGGAAGCCCGTGGGATCAGCCTTGGGTCCTTTTCTTTGTAGTAATGAGAAAGAAGAAAAGTGCTTGTTAGGAAAATCACAGTTAATTAAATTATGATCTGAAAGAAGCAGCAGTTTCCTGTCTTTAGTGAGCTGATATTATCTACCTCTTATGGTCGGTTAGTGGGAGAAATTACATGCTGGTTGTTGCAGGATCCTTGCCAGTTTGGGTCAAAAAGCAAGGGGATGCTTCAATTTGTTCATGTAATTATGCGTGCTGCTGCTCTCCCTCCGGCTGACTGTGCTCTCCCTCTGCTTTCATAAGCCAAATCTATGTGCACATTCAGTCTCTCCATGACTGCTCTGTAGTGTCGGATTGGTGTTGGGGTCGGTGTAACTGTGAAATGGGTCTGAGAGTCCTCTCCTAGTTCCTGGGGTGGCAGTTTCTCAGCACTGAGGAGTGCAGGGCCAAGACAATTGGCTCCAGGCATGTAAAAAGTCCTCAGCAGACTTCTGGGAGCAGCAGAAGGCATTGTTTTCTTGTGGGAACCCAGAAAAGGCAAGCTGGATGATGGTACCTCTCTATGATGGTGGTGCTGGTGATAATACAGGTTTTACCTATATTTCTGAGAAGCTTTGAGTTGAGTCCAATGCTGACTGCCCTGTTCTAGACAGACACCAGTATCAGACGTGTTTTCTCTTTTCTTATCACTGCCACAAACCAGTAAAATTCTGTCAGAAAATATGGATATTATACTGCTCTAAATACTTCTGGTACCATCTGAAATCTTAGAGATGATTAAATTGGTGTGTATTCCTGGTGAGGACAGAGCAAAGGTGAAATCACTTCTCCAGGATTCAGCACCAGCAAATGAACATCGGGCACCTAAGCGATTCAGGTTCTCCAGTCCCTAAATTAATTCACGACCCTGAATGAGATGCTTGGACTCCCTCTACAGTGAAGATGAAGATGTAGGACTGTAGAAATGGGATCTGCAAAAGAGTCCTGAACAGAGGGATCCTGAACAGAGAGTAGCAAAAGCCAAGTGCTGAGAAGGCAGCTGAAAATACAATTCTTTCAAAGGTTTGGGAGTTTTGCTCCAAGCTTCCTAGATGCTTCCACCTCTTCTCAAGATTCACTTGTTTTGGCAATTCAATGTCCAAAGCCTCTAAAAAACTGCAAGAAAGGCTCAACTCCCCCCCTTTCCATGTCTAACGGATGCAGGATATCAGTAACGCCAGAGTCCTGCTATGCATTCTCGCGGAAAGAAAGACCTTCACAATGTGGTTAAGACTCACCTTGTGAAAGAGGAAGTGGAAATTCAATTACTATGTAAATATTTTAATACAAAATGCAAGAGCTTCAATGAAACAACTGAGTTTCTTGTGTCCACCTTCCCTCTCCTCCCTTCAGGATACTTCGTTGCCTGATGATTACAGCTTAATCTTAGGAGATTAAAGATGGGATATTGAAGTATACTTGGTCCTTCTCCATCCAAATTATAATAACGTCTGAGTGAAGCACACTGTGTGACAGTGGCTTTCCTGTGGGGGGAATATAAAAGGTATTATATAAAGGGCTTTATTTGCTGATTTTTCTTTTTTTTTTTTCTCAAAAAAAGTTCTTTGATTTTGACATGCTAGAGGTTTTGTGCTATTTCTCTTGAATGCTGTAGACCACAACCAGAGCAAACTGCGAGGAAGTGAGTGTGCGAGGGAATGAATAATAAAAAATCAAGAGGGTTTAATAAAATGTGAAAATATTGGCCTGGTAAAGGCACTAGCTCAATACAGAATGGACAATGTATGACTGATGATGAGGGATGTGTTGGTAAGCACTAATTCTGAGATTTCACTGTGAGGGAAAAAGACTTCTTACACGATACTGAGTGTGGGGCGGAGTTTGTTTTCAAGAAACATGTCTAAGAAAAGCTTCAAGCAGAAGAAAGGGTCTTTTTTTTTTTTTTTTTTTTTGATTTCTCTCTGTCCCTTGAAAACACACAGAGACACGTACGCAAAGCTGTGGGGAAAATAAAAAATACGTTCTCTTCCTGTTTCTAATTCCTAGACAGAATTTCCCTGTTTCTTTTTCTGCTGTTGTTGCAGCCAAAGTCTTTGACATTTTTGTATTGCTGTGACACCTGCCAGGAGAGGGGAGACAGGGAACAAATCCTGCTTTTCCCTTCCACACATCTGATGTCAGTTGTTGCTTTAGGAGTGTGCAGCTGCTGCTCATGTGGCAGGACAAATCAGCCTGTTTTACCCTCCTCCCTGAGAAGCTGTCACCCTCACCACAGCTGCGATGCCGGCTTTCAAGATTATGTTGACTTTGGGTATGGTTTTTGGGTATGTTTTTCTTCAAATTGGGTCAGGTCAGGGGTGGTGACTTTCAAGAAGAAAGAGTGCACTGCAGAAGGTGGAGTGTGTTAACGCCCTGGGTCGGTTGTCAGCCCTGAACATTTTCCTGAACTGCCAATTCTATCTTAGGAGGGTGAATCACATTTCACTTTCTGTGGTTGATTGAAGATGGATTTAATAATGTAGCTACATCTGTGAATGGACCTGTTTATTTTCTCACAGAAAAGACTTTGGGGGGAAAACAAGAAAAAGAGGAAAAAAAAGAACAGTTGCATGTCCAGATTCCCATCCCAGTCCAGCAACACCTTTTAGAACTCTATTCAGGAATCTCTCTGTTTAGGGTTGTGTGCAATTACTTTGCCACAGATATCACTAAACGTACAATAACTATATAGCTGTTTCTTTCCATAGAAACTCAGCTGATAACTTAAACAGGTTTTGCAAGTAGAATAGACAATGCAGTTCATACCTGTGCATCTAGGATGGAGGGAGTGAAGGGAGGGAGGGAAGGAAAAACGAGTGAAGAGGGGAGGGAGGGAGGGAGGGAGGGAGGGAGGGATGGGAGAGAAAGAGAGAGGAAGGAAGAAAGAAAGACTGATTTATTGAGTAGAGTATAATTTTCCGTACACTAATTTAAATACAAGAGTAGTGATCTTGTTTCTGGGAAACGATGATTTAAGTCAGATCTGGTACTTGTGCAAGGCTGACAGCCTGGTTTTCCTCAGGCATGAGAACAAGATAGAAAGCAGCTGTGTGACAGCTGTTAATCCCCTACTGGCAGTCATCCAGATGCTATGGTGACGGGGCTGGCATAGACCCTGTGGAAAAGAGAAAGTAATAGCCCTAGAGAAAGTGTGTCCAAAGGATACAGTACAGCAACAGTGGAGGTTTCTCACCATGCTTAAGCTAGTAGCAAACCTTTTATTTCCACCCACAACACTAAAATCCGCTGGAGCAATAAGTAAAGAGTTTAAAGTGCTCTGGTTTTTATGTTAAAAGAAGGCATCAAAGCCACCTTTTCACAGTCAGTAAGCTTAATGTTTTAGGAGTAAGGTTAACTCAGCCTTGTTAATACTTAACTTTTATGTTTCTTGCCATGTAGGAGAATGCATGAACCAGGCATCAGAGGCCTAAAATTGCTCTACAGTGAGAGGACAACTAAGTCAGCTAATAGGAAGTACTGATGAGAGTATATATGAAAGCCATCTCTTACGTATATAAGGTATCTTTGACTTTAAATTAACTGGAAATTCCTTGTCGAGGAATCAGGCCAGGGATGCCTAGTTTACTAATCCAAGTTCCAGAGCTGGGAACAGTCCACGGATGCTCAGCTCAGCCAATGTGGTGGCAGTTCAGGGATGAGTGTGAGAAAACAGGGCCAGGCACAAAGTCTCTGGGATGGAACTGTGGCCTTCCACTCCAAGTGGACATCTGGTATCGAACACTCATTTGGAGCAGGCATACTACAGGGATGATGTGAGGTCTTCTGGGGATGTTATGGCTGTTTGCTAGACCACTGTATTAGCGCAAAGTACTGACATGTGATGTTCAAGTCATAGATACACATAAAACTCTGCCATCGCAAGGCACCATTGCTCCCACATTTCCTCAGAGGGAACCGTGGCACAGACTGTACTTCAGACCAGGTTTGAGAAACCTCCTAGTTAAACCCTGGTCTGCATGAAAGAGAGAAGACCCCAAGCCAAGCTAATCTGCCTTTAGTCATATTTTCACATTATTTTATGTTATTATTAATTAAACAGGAAAAGAAAGCCCAGCATTGTGCTCCCATTCCAACGGCTCTTCTGACAAGATAAATCAGAGACCACTTCTGTAGCATGGTGGAGAGATGATGAGGAGGGGAAAAAGGAAGGATGAGGAGAGAGAAGGAAGGTGAAATTAAGCCACATTGCAAAGTGTAGTTTTTACCTTCAGGATAGGCAGCATCCAGATTTACCTTGAAAAACCTTTGCATGTAAATGATTTAAATTGTATCAGATGGGTATTGTTCAGTTGGCTGGGGTGTATTTAAGAACAGAAATGACTAAATAGATTTCTTTCTATTTCTAAATGAAATGACTGCTTATACCTTTGAGAGTTTGTGGGGGTTTTTTTGTTTGTTTTGTTCTTATAGCATAAAACATCTAATGTGAGATTAGGGGATTATTATTGCAGGGAACAGATGTACTGGTTTTATTCACCAACCAGCAGTGTCCCAGATTGTCTTGTCAATGACCTCAATCCTGGATTGCCATGATTCATCCAGGAAAGGAGCGCAATTTCACCTCTGCACTTGCCAGAAATGTCCTGAATTCCACCAGTCCACTGGGAACAATCCAAAATCCTACTTGCAGCACTTGGTCTATTGGGCAATCCATACATTCTAGATTTTCCTAACTGAAATTTCAGATTTCACTATGTTGTCCCCACTTCTCTAACATACTTGTAAAATCCTGTCCAGCTTGATTTTTAACTCTTCTTTCCTGATCTCCTGCTTCAACACCTTATTAAGACTGTGACGGTGTTGGAGAAGGGAACAGGTTGCCATGAGTTTTGCCTTTGATGCACACTGGGAAAAACAGTGAGCTCCTTCAGGATTTATGAACGCCATATTGATTACATTAAGACAAGCAGAATGAGTCACAAAACAGTGTAGCTGTGACTCAGATATCTTGTGATGGCTCTCAGATAATACTCTATATAGTTCACTACCAAAACCAGCCATTGGTGATTATTTTTCACCTATTCACCAGAACAATGAATGCAACGTGCAGGAATTTGGGAATGGAGCTGCAGCACATCAGTGAACACATACAGATTTCCCTTGATTTGGAGGCATCTCTGAGCCACCATCTAGATCAGGACTGACAGATGCTGATGTGTATCCTATGGGCTAACTCCATGTCAGGGGGAACATAAAACTTGGGTAAAGCTGAAAGAAAATGAACACCTGAGAACAGCAGAATGAAAGTGATGGCAGATTTAATAAGCCAGAGTGTGGCAGGATCACTGAAGGCAGGTGCCAGCAGCCCTTTGAGCAACATGTCCAACTCATACATTCAAATAAGCATTATCAATAGCACCGTGAAAGGCAAAGAGACCTCAAAGGCCAGAAGAGGACTATATCAAGTAAGTGATCAATCCAATTGGGTTAAAGATAGGGTTAAAAATTGGAGAATAGCTTTGTTAAAAGCACCATTTTAAAGGATGGTGCCCATGTCAGAGGCACCGAAGACTTTCATGCGGCCAGCAGATGGCTTGAAATTCAGCATGTTTGATAGATGAATTAAGGCAATGTCATTAACAAAAAACCTGTCTTAGAGAGTCCTGTAAACACCAAAAGAGGCTGTGAGGTACTCAGTGGAGTATTGCTCTAACTGTAATGTTCACAGACGATTTTAAGGTCAGGCTTGAATCCTTGGGGCCCCAGTTAAGTTGTCTACTCTTCTTACCCAGCATTGCTGAGAGGTTTTTGGAGGCAGAGACAAGAGCCTGGCTTGGCTTCAGTCTTCCTCCTTGTCCTTCTCGCCATTTCCTTGTTCCATGATCACCTCTGAATAAGGATTGATGCTGGAGCTGGGAAAGGGAAGAAGGATAAGGAGAATCCCTCTCTTCTTGTTTTTCATTTCTGGCCTCAGGCATGGGCTGTGCTACTCACTCCCTCTTCTATCACTGTAACAGATATGTTATCTATGTCTAAACTTCAAGGTCTCATTGAGACTTCAAAGTCACAAGGGACAATCAGCTGTAGCTGAGTGTTAGGACTCCATAACAGATCTGTTTCAGAGACCAGTTCCTCCCCCTCAAAATCCAAGAGTTAAGGATATAACTTAGACACTTTTACAATATGATAATGTTCCTATTGAATGGTTTCTTGATGAGTGCTCCACTCAGTATGTCGTTTGGGCTTTCCAGGACCACAGTTTTTGGCTAGTAGAGTTGTTTCATCCTTTCCAATGAACAGAAAAGTTTTAGGTAAGATAAGAACACCACCAAAGACCTGAAATGTCACTCTGGCTTTATAATTCTGGTCCAAACATTCCCTGTTGGATTCATGAATAGATTGATAATAAGCAGTTCCTTGGTAAACACAAAAATCAACAGGTATTGTGGGAGGACTGGGAGAAGTGAAGGGTCATTCTTCAGAAGTTAGAAACCAGCATATGTGTCAGTAACCTGCATGACTCCCTCATGTTGCCCTTATAGCCTCCCCAGGATGGGAAGCTTTTAACTCATAGCTTTGTGAATGACAACATTTCTCAAAAGGATTTTTAAAGCTTTTCCAAAGTAGAAGCTTGATTTTATCTTGTCACTGAGTTTTTGGCGTTTGTTAAGGAAAGCTCCATGCTTGTGTGGAGTGATAAATTCTGCTATAGACACCTACTCCAACCAATATTCAAAAATGTGAACTCCTTTCAACACTTGTTAGCTATGTCAGGGCGAGATGCCATGCAGGTATGGATGGAAAAGAGGTATTCCAACAAAATACATGTTCCTCTTACGTTACAGAAAGCTCTCCTACCATGCCAGGAGCGCTAATGGAAGGAGCTACATTCACTATGGCCACCTGGGAAATCCTTTTAACCAGGCATCAGTTTATATAACATCCTGAAATAAGCTATTGTTTACACAGAACAGATTTGTTCTTGTAGAGGGTAAATTGCTACTTGTGATTTTTTCTTGAGCAAAACCCGTCTGATACTATTTAAATCACTAAAACATCACTTCAGTATCAATTTCCCCTGTGAAGGAAGCTGAATCCGGGAGAAAGACTGAGGACTACGAGTGAAAATCACATCACCCTCTCTAAGGGGTGTTACTATAATTATCTGCCTTGAAATCCGGGAAAGAGGTAAGTTAAATTGGTTACAGCGAATGACAGTAACTTCCATGGAAACAGCAAAACAAAAACAAAACAGAAAAAACAAGCATGATGAATGATCACCTCCTCTATGATTCTGGTGCTCCACCCTCCTCTCCTATTTGGAAGTCAGTGCTGTCTTAGGATTTGATGGACTGAGCCCAGTGTCCTATTTCAAGAGTCCTGTAGCTGGTATCCAGTGCCGTCTATATGTGTCCCAGGCTCTGGCCCCATGCAGGTGGGAGACTCTTCAGAAGGGCCATCATATAGCCCTGAAGAGAATCAGCTTATAATGCTGCAACTATCCAGACTGCGGAGGGCTGCATCCCGCAAGCAGATGTATAACAGCAAAGTGTAACCTCCCTAAATTACATACACTTTGTTGTAATTGAGACAGCTATCAAGATTTGAATTAGGAAAGGGGAAGGCAACCTGACTGTCCATTAAATCATAAGGTCTTTGAGGTAGAAATAAGGAAGGGTTGGGTGTTCTTATAGAGAACCTGCTAAAGGAAGCCAGGGTTAGAGAGGTTTTGGTACTAATATAAGGACTTAACAGTTGATTGTTTTCATTTTAGAGGTAAGAAGAGCTAAATGAGCCAGTACAAAATACATTTTTCCAGAAGCCTGAGCAAGAACAAACTGATCTGCGTTCTCATTCACTTTGTCAGAAAAGTGGTGCTTTTCTAT
The DNA here is from genome assembly GCA_017639485.1 of Pluvialis apricaria. Classification (NCBI taxonomy): domain Eukaryota; kingdom Metazoa; phylum Chordata; class Aves; order Charadriiformes; family Charadriidae; genus Pluvialis; species Pluvialis apricaria. The sequence continues at coordinate 164,205,125 of CM030008.1, read as the reverse complement.
ATGTTCAAAAGATGCTTCATCTCCTCTAGAGGAAGCTCTTGTCCGCTGGTGGAGCATCATAGCTTCCTCAGATTTCATTTTTCTGCTCTGGTGTTTTGCCTCTAGCGAAAGGCAGATGTGAGTTTAATTTGGATTGTGAAATTTTATGTTATGCACGCTACAGTTTTTTTCTGTTTTCTGCAGCTACACTAGTGTATCTCAAGTGTCATAATACCGTTAACATTTAGAAATGTCTTATAAACTAAATTTGGTTTCATCTTATGGTAGTAGGGATGCAATTGTAGCAAATTGCTGGCATAGTGAGTTTGGTGGGTGCGATGGGAAGAATCATGCCTTTCAGTGAAATGGTTTGAGATGGCAGAAGTCAGTCTGCATTCCAGGTCTGCATCTCAGTTGGCACCAACAGGGAATAAAATGCTCAGTGACTTATTTTGATGACGACAGGCTTTTACCACAGAATTAGACTGCTGTAAAAAAAGCCTAGTGGTGCAACAAATTTTACATGTATGAATCAGCACTAAGAAAAGTATTCTGATATCTGCAAAGCCCTTTGTAACGAGGTTCACAAAACTGCATCTTTGAGACAGCCAGCTGACTGGTAATGAGTCTTTAAAAACCATGAACACTTCTTCACTGCTTCAACTTATGCCTACACATGGCCTTCCAGCTAAGAGATACTTATTATCTAAGACTAAAAAATGCAGACAAAAAGCCTCTCTTGAAAACAGATGTCTGTGCTTCCTCTTCAAGGAGCCTCTCACACTCATGCTGCAAACCCAGGTAAGAGAAGCATGGAGTCCAGTGCTTCAAAGAATTTTTTAATTGTAAATAACTTTTTTTTTTCCCTCAGCTTCCTCATCTAATGGAACTAGATCAAAACCATATGATAGAGACAACCTTTGACTGGTGTTGCTTGTTTTTGGTTTGTTCATTTGCTTCATTTTTGAAGCAACCTGGATTTGAAAGCAAAGCTTTCAACGAACCTGACCCAGCTGTTCATTCTCCATTTTCAAAAGTCATTTTGATCTGTATTCCTCAACAAGAATTGTCCAAAACGCAATGTTGAGCAGTTCAGGCTGTTCTCAGAGAAATAACAGTTTCCTTTTCTATTTCAGATTCCCTTGAAAAAAATGCTAGCTTATGGGGAAGAGACTTTGAACATCCTATACCCCTGAGGATCTGTTACTCTTGTTTATTTTCTCTGTTCATTAATGTTCAAAATTAGCTCTGTAAGGCAATAATATCATATACCCGGTAGATGGTGCTGTTAGTTTCAGCTTTTCCCGCCACACCTGCTGAGTTTTTAGAAAAGAAGTGGGTCAAAAAAAAAGGGAGAGTTAAATCGCAACAGATTTAGGCTGTGTGCAAGCCCTTCGGAGTCAGGGGACAAAGGGACCAGCCTGTACAGAGCCGATTTGAAGGGACGCTTTAAGTTCCCCTGGCTGGAGCTGGGAGCACTCTGTTCATCTAATAATAACCCCCTGCGATTGTTGCTTCTGCGTCTGAGCTGTTTAGCTGGACAAACACGTAATTTAGATGGTAATTTCTGCACTCCTGAATGTATAGACATCTGGCATTTCCCAGGTACAGAACCTACTATACAGCCGGCTCTTGGCTGGACTCCAGTGGGATTAGTACTGTACTTTCTATCACTTCCCCCTATGTGTGGCTGCCTCATACAAAAAGGACAGTCATTACACAGAGTGTGCTTAGGAAGAAATGAGCAATTCCCTGCTCTGTCCCTGAACCCCTCTCAAACAAATAAACAACAAAAATCCAGTCTCAAATGCTCCTCTTTTCCTCAGGAGTTTTTGCAGAATACTGCCAATGCAGAGCTCCGTGAAGGAAAATTGGTGGGTTAGAGCAAACATCCAAAATACACAAAACCAGATCGAACAGGAATATTTTTGGCAGCTGCGTGGAGGTAGAGTGGGCTCCATGACAGCTGATTTAAAAAGCGCTATATTTAACAACAAACAAGCAAATGTTCAGAAATAAATGGCCATCAGTTCTCAGCTTTTCTCACAGAAGAGAAATTCCTTTCCTTTATATCCCTTATACTTTTGAATTTCTTTTTGCTTTCCTTTTTTTTTTTTTTTACCACATTCATTAGAAAAAAGACAAGAGCAAAATGAAGAAACATCATACTCTAGTAATGTTGCTTTAAAAAAAAATCAAGCAAACTGAACTCCAGTAGTTTGTGAGATGCAGAGTTAATGAAGTTTGGTTTCTATGAACTTGTGCTTCTCAGCTGATCAACCGTTTAACTATAAACAGTTTCTTGTCATATATCTCAATCTCTTAATGTGGAGTTTGGTGGTGAAATGCAGGCTGTCATGTTTGATTACAGAAGTTAGTACATGGAAGTTTTTAGAAACAAAGTTATGATCATTTGAACTGCCTTCTCTACTCAGATTGCTGTTCTTGTGAAACTTGTAGGAAAGCAATGCCTGCGATCTCTGCTTCTCTGTTAGATTTACCCAACCTCAGGCAAGGAGAGTTTTGCTCTTGATCTGCAGAACACAGTGAGGTGAGGATGCCAGAGAACGAGCCAACCTGCCTCAAGAGGAGGAACTTCCCAAATCTGGTGAGAGAGTGAAGAGTAGGCGTGAGATACTCATGTTATTGAGGAGGAAAAAAACTCTGGAGATCAGAGCAGTGAAATGGGGTACTTAAGTGACAGAGCCCTGGCAGCATTTCCTAATCTAAGCAAACCTTTGTCAGTGCTATATTCCTGGGGTAACATTGCTTTTTCACTTTTCTAGCCCTCCTTTTCATAGCGCTTGGAAAGTGCCTTTCCAGTATGTTTTGTAAATGTTGATGAGGTAAATGATAGGAGAGGTCACATCCTTCACCTGTTTTTTTCTTCAGCCTTTTCACTCAACAACTTTGCTCATGCAAAAGTAATACTGGCTCATACAACATGATCTAAAATATTGCTTCTCCTACACAGTTTATTTGCGTTTTTCTGGTGACCCAGGAGGTATGAACTCTGACCAAACCTTTTCTTTCCATAGGGACATTTAGAAATGTTTGTGTTTTATACCCAGCTGCCCATAAGATCTATAGGACTACAGTCATGTATGAATCCTCTGCTCCTTACGTCAATATAGATGCCTTCAGCCATTACTTTTAATGTTATTGCTGAGATGAGATTGAAGTCACACATACCCTTTATATTGGAGCCATATGAGCCTGGGTACTTTGGTAGTGCACCTAAAAACCTCAATTAAACCACACATAGTTTTGAAGTGAAATATTGAAGAAAGTTGGGGAAATTTTCACTACCTTCATGTTCATTTAATACTCATAAATGAAAACTTTCCTTTCCTAATGCCACATCTTACTCTGTGGTCCTCCTGATGAGAGTCAGAATTTAAGCACTTATGCATAATTCTCCCTGCATGCAATTTCAATCAAGCTGCTTTTGGTAAATCCTTAGAGGATTCTTAAATTCAACTCAGTCTGCATCCACTGTGTAAAATCTCTTCCTTCAGCAGCTGCTGCAGTAATGAACCCTCTTCAGGGACACCTTGAGACAACAGCATCCTCAGAATCATAAGGATGGTTTAAATGATATGTTTTGATCTGCGTAGCTCTGTGATGGCCAGGATGGAAATGTCAGTATTCCCAGTCTAATTCCATGGAGGGCAGCCATTGCAGCCCCAGAAATGGGACTAGATGTCTTTGCAACTGCTTTCCCAATTGCTGTCAGAGGCAATCATCCTGGTCGTCAAATCTGGCCCTGTCTGGGGAATTCTCACACACAAACACACATAATCCCAGGCACACAAACATATATACAAGAAAATACATAAGAAAAAATATATAATAACTAGTATAAATGTATCAAATTAATATAGGTACATATAGAGGCACTGGGAATAAGGAAATATTCACTATAATTGCTTTTCACTACAGATTCATTTCAGGAAGATGAGGAGATTGAAATAAACTACTCTTGTAAAGAGGCTATTCACTGGTAGTAAAAGAGCTAATTTTGTAATACAAGTGGCTGTTTGATCACTACACTTTCTGTCTTTCGTGTACTTATTTATTTATTTATTTTGTGGATATGGCAAATGTCTTTAAAGACAAAACAAGTAGCCATTATCTGTAATGTTTGGAATCAGCAAGAAACAGGATGTTTCAATGTTGCTTACCCTGGTGATGAAAATACAGGTTTGGTGTAAGTTGTGTGGCTGCTGATTCCAACTTCATTACATGCAGGCAGATGTGTATAAGGTATGCAAAGACAGATACACAAAATGTGTGGTCATCTCATAAATTCTCACGCTTCTTCAAATTAGAGTGAGTAATCTAAATTGATTTGGTGGTAAAGCTTCAAATACCCATGGCCACTTTTAATGTCATCTTGATAACAGAAAAAATGAACCTGAATTCAGTAAACTCCATGTTTAAAGCTAAACATTTTCTGCTATCCTTAATATGTTAGACTTAAAATCAGCAAGCTCATTTTCTCCTTTATATATGAATAATTCACAGGGACTAAATTCACTCCATGAACTCTTCATTGTTGTGCAGATTTAGTTACTTATGCCTATTGCTGAAGTATGGACATTCATGAACTGGTATAAATACTTGAGAGGAATACAGTAAAATGAACTAACGGTATAAAGTTGTACAAAGGAAATGAGCAGCATTAGGCTCCAGGTTTTGTTAATGTGTGGTACCATTGTATGAGATGTATGAAGCCATGGCAATGCTATGTCCTGACTTTACTTTTCTCCTGACCCATATCCCTCAGGACTGCGAACTCTAGCAGTGCATGATCACTGCAGCCCAGGCTGCTTCCATTCTTCATGTCACTAATTAGCTCACTTGCCTTGGTGACCATCAGGTCCAGTATCACTTTGCCTCTGATGGGGGTGTCTATTACCTGGATTAACAAGTTATCCTCAATGAACTCCAGGAGTCTCCTGGACTGCCTACAGCTCGCTGTGCTAGTTTTTGAGAAGATGTTGGGCTAGTTGAAGTCGCCCAGCAGGACGAGAGCTTGCAAGCACGATGCTTCCTGTAGCTAGAGTAAGAAGGCTTCGTCCATAGACTCCCCTTGATCGGGCGGCCTGTAGTAGACACCAACCACAAGGTTCCCATTGTTGCCTCAGTCTCTTATTCTTACCCACAGGCTTTCCACCTGCTCATGGTTATTCTTCAGAGACAGCTCTTCATACAATCATAGAATGGTTTGGATTGGAAGAGACCTTAAAGATCATGCAGTTCGACTCCCCCCCTGCCATGGGCAGGGACACTTCCCACCAGGTAAGCACCTGGGTGTTTACTAGTCTTTCAAGGAAGACCAGCTTTTTGAATTGTACTTATCAGTCGTGAAAAATGATTGGATGACCAATGTCAGTATAGGTGGATACCCATGCTTTGGAAGAGGTCCTCACGGACCCTGAATTTTAGGAAAGCAAACTTCCAGCTGCTCAAGGAGTTAGTCACTAGGGTCCCTTGGAAAACTGCCCTCAGGGACAAGGGAGCACAACAGAGCTGGCAGATCTTTGAGAACGCTTTCCATAGAGAGCAAGAGCTCTCAGTCCCCAGGTGTAAGAAATCAGGAAATGAAGGCAAGAGACTGACATGACTGTGTCAAGACCTGCTCATCAAAATAAAAACCAAGAAAGAAATGCACAGGCAGTGGAAGCAGGGAGAGGTACCCTGGGAAGAGGATAGGAATGCTGTCCGGTTGTGTAAGGATGGGGTCAGGAAGGCCAAGGTGTAGTTGAAGCTGAACTTGGCAAGGGACACAAAGAATAATAAGGTCTCCTACAGGTATGTCAGCCAGAAAAGGAAGGTCAAAGAAAGTGTACCCCCCCGATGAGCAAGACTGGCAAACTGGTAACAATGGACGAGGAGCAGGCTGAGGTACTCAACCTTTTTGCCTTAGCCTTCACTGGCAATCTCTCTTCCCACACCTCTCAAGTGGATGGACCACAAGGCAGAGACTGGGGGAACAAAGTCCTCCCACTGCAAGAGAAGATCTATTTCATGACCACCTGAGGAACCTGAACTTATAGAAGTCTGTGGGACCTGATGAGATGCATCCCAAAGTCCTGACGGAATTGGTTGATGTAGTTGCCAAACCACTACCCATGATATTTGAAAAGTCATGGCAGTCAGGTGAAGTCCCTGGTGACTGGAAAAAAGGAAACATTGCACCCAATTTAAAAAAAGAGTAGAAGGGAGGACCCTGGGAACTACCGACCTGTCAGCCTCACCTCTGCATCTGGGAAGACCACGGAACAGATCTCCTAGAAATTATGCAAGGCACATGGAGAACAGGGAGGTGAGACAGCCAATGTGACTTCTCCAAGGGCAAGTCCAACTTGACCAACCTAGTGACCTTCTATGATGGAGTGACTACATCAGTGGACAAGGGAAGAGTTATGGATGTCATCCATCTGGACTTCTATACGGCCCTTGACCCGGTCCCCCACAACTTCGTTCTCTGTAAATTAGAAATATATGGATTTGATGGCTGGACTGTTCAATGGATAAGGAATTGGTCAGAGGGTAGTGCTCAATGAGTAAATGTCCAGATGGAGATTGGTGACAAGTGGTGCCCCTCAGGGGTCTGTATTGGGACCAGTACTGTTCAGCATCTTCATCAATGATCTAGATAGTGGGATCAAGTGCACCCTCAGCAAGTTTGTGGATGCCACTGCACGGACATGCCTGAGGGATAGGATGCCATGCCGGGGGACTTGGACAAGCTTCAGAAATGGGCCCGTGTGAACCTCATGAGGTTCAACAGGGCCAAGTGCAAGGTCCTGCACGTGGGTCAGGGCAACCTGGGTATCAATACAGACTGGGCAATGAAGGGATTGAGAGCAGCCCTGCTGAGAAGGACCTGGAGGTACTGGTGGATGAAAAACTGGATATGAGTCAGCAATGTCCGCTTGCAGTCCAGAAGGCCAACTGCATCCTGGGCTGCATCAAAGGAAGCATGGCCAGCAGGCTGACGTAGGTGACTCTGCCCCTCTACTCCACTCTGGTGACACCCCACCTGCAGTACTGCATCCAGCTCTGGAGCTCTCAGCACAGGAAAGACATGGACCTGTTGGAGCGGGTCCAGAGGAGGGCCACAAAGATGTTGAGAGGGCTGGAGCACCTTTCCTATGAGGACAGGCTGAGAGAGTCAGGATTGTTCAGCCTGGAGAAGAGAAGGCTTCGGGGAGACCTTATTGCTGCCTTTCAGTACTTAAAGGGGGCTTATAAGAAAGATGGGGACAAACTTTCTAGCAGGACCTGTTGCGATAGGACAAAGGGTAATCATTTTAAATTAAAAGTGGGGAGATTTAGACTTATATAGAAGGAACAAATCATTTATGCTGAGGGTGGTGAAACACTGGAACAGGTTTCCCAGAGAGGTGGTAGATGCCCCATCCCTGGAAACATTCAAGGTCAGGTTGGATGGGGCTCTGAGCAACCTGACCTAGTTTAAGATGTCCCTATTCATTGCAGGGGGGTTGGACTAGATGACCTTTAAAGGTCCCTTCCAACCCAAACTATTTCATGATTCTGTGAAAATTCTTATTTGGTAGAGTAGATTTCTGTGATTGCCTGGCTGATATAAGAAATTTTTGAACTTGAGAAGAAGACAGGGGTTGCGATATTCTCTCTGTTTAACTTCAGGGAATTGACAAAGTTGTCTTTGCCTCAGAATTGTGTGTGCCTCAGGACCCCTGGATATATGTGCGGCTTTTCCTAAATTGGATGATCTGAGTCATACAGTGGAGGTGTCCAACTCTCTCCATCAATTATATAAGGAGTCTAAGCCCCCACATTTCTAAGGCATTAATTTAATCTACAGCAGACTGAACTTGTATTGTGCATTTCTTTGAAACCCTGTATTTCCTTGAAAAATTAGCCAGTTCAGACAGAGGAATGACACCACCCTTGTGCCTTCAAATTAATAACTACCATACACTCCTTCCAAATAAGTAGAGATATGGCACCCTCAAAACTCTAACTTCATTTTCCCTCTCTAGACATGAAGAACAAATGCCTTGCTATTAGCCACTGTGATTTCTGTAATATTCAGGCATGCAACTCTCAGCGAGGAGGAATGGAGAGCTGAAACATCTAGAGCAGAATATGACCCTGAAGGACTGGGGACATCTTGGTGCCAATGTTCATTTATTGTCGAGACTGACGAGCTGGTAAAATTACAGAAAATTGTGTGCTCAGTTTTCACAGTAAGACTACAATTTGCTGATGCTTTCTGGAGAGAGTTCTTACTGTTTGGAGATATTTAAACAATTACTTGGTGTGAGGCACAGCACAGCTCTGTTACCATACTGCATCAGTAATTATTTATTCTGATTGTGCTCGAGTGGAGATGGAGGTACTGATACACTATACACTAACAGGCAATATTTACTCCCCTATCGGTGCTGAAAAATTGCATGAAAGGAAGCTGAGAAAGCAAATTACCACCTCTTGTGCTTGCCATTTGAGGATGTGTTTACAGTTAGAGATGGATCAGCAGATAGCCTCCTTCAAGAAATTCCTTTTCATGTATTTGGCTGGGAAAGATAATTTCATTCTGGTTTCATCTTTGGACAAATCTAAAACCCACAAAGCAAAATAAAGCCAGCACATGTTGTTTCTTATTGTTTTTTAACTGTGTCCCTTGGCAACATTTCTAGAGTAACATGGCATTGGAGTGAGTTCCTACAGGTTAAAAGTTTAACCATGGAAGTGGTGAATGTCTTTAGATTGTTGGTCAAATCTGCATCCTCTTGAGTTGATCTGAATCTGAATGATGGCATGCCAGGATAATACAAGGTTATCCCACTCAATAAATCAGGAGATCTTTGGACTGCTAAATTCAGATCTGCTATGTGCTGGAATTCGGTCACATCTTGAGAATCTCATAGAATCATATGTGCGGAAGGTATTACTTCTGAAGTGAAAGGGGCATTGCAAAAAGGAGAGAGGCCAAGGTCATGACCCAATCCTTACTGATAACCTTCAGATCACCAAATAAAGGAACACAGTTGTGGTCACAAAGACCAAGAAATTCTGATGTGCCTACAATTTCATATACAGCCTATTCCTTTGCTTAGTACCAATACACAACATGAAGACTGTTTTCTAGAGGACCCTCTTTCACCCAGGCCCTAGATGCAAAGAGTTCCCTTTTGGGAAGCATTTTGATACTTCTAAATACAGGTTTGTAACTTCTCTTTTCATTGTCAGCTGGCATTTAGACTATTTTCTTGTGTATAAAATGTTTGTCATGCAGCTGCAACAAAATCAATTTGTAAACTGTATTTTCTGTTAAGATAAATAAATCCATAGGAATTACTGAAAAAGCCAGGGGCTTGGCATATTTCTAAACTCTTAGGCCCAAGAGCAGAATTCTGCTCTTTGTTACACCACCACAGTCCAGAGTAACCAAATCAGGATTCAGTTTGCTGTCATCTAAACCTTACCAACAAGACAGTGTAATTATGGGCTGTTACTATGTGCACAGTTAGAGTGATTATGCACGGGACTGATTCCAGTTTAACAGCCAAGGCTAGATTTTGTTTATTTACTTATAAATCTTGTAGTGCATTTCAGCCATGGTATAAAGAAGAACCACTACCACGTCTTGCAGTAAAAGAACACTAGGAATATTGAAAGTGATAAAAGGGCGGGGGGGGGGGGGGGGGAGGGCAAGTCAATTGTGAAATGGATTTCAGCACCTTAGAATACCTTTTTTATAGAGCCATGATATTTGCATGACTTTTAAATTAAAGGAGGATGCCAAAAGCACAAAATTATAATGTGTCAGTTCATCTGTCTGGCAAACAGCTGCATGCTCTGTTCAGACTCCTTGTTACACACGGATTTCTGTGTCTGAATAAAAGCAAACAAAAAACATCAGGAGCACAAGCATTTGGATCTATTAACAAGTGAAGGGATGTGTTTGGAGCAACAACAAGAGAACATTTGTGTGTTCAAACTGGTGAACGCAAGTCCTTGGGAAAAAAAAAAAAAAAAAGAAGGAAGAATAGCAAGCCAGCAAGTGATCTGAAATGCTGGGAGATATATAGATTAAAGGAGAGAAATATGCAAGCAATCTCATATTAATTTTAGCAGATTCAGTTTGATATATATTTCTAGCCTCTCAGGAGAATGGCTTGAATTTCAAAGGTGTTTCAGTGGTAGTTCTGGCTGAGCCACAGTCTGGAATATTAAACTGTGGAGTTATCATTTACACAATTGTACGTATTCTAAATAGTGGTTAAAAAAATAAAAAAAAATAAAAACAACAAAAAAATCCCCCAAAAACCCAGATCCCAAAACTGATTATTGTACTACAGCACTTAATTATCAATCCCTGACTACACCTCTGAATACTTTCTCAGAGCCTGCTATGCATTTTCAGTTGACTCTGTTTCTTGAGTCCACCTACTTCTTTACCTGTGTTGGATATTCTATAAGTGAGCACTCTTTCTACATTGTTGCTTTCTGTATTGAAGAACTCGCTATGTTTCTGGAATGCTGTGGTTCTTGTCTTCCTGTTTTTCCTGAGGAATAGTTGGAACTGGACTAGTCCTAACTCTTTGATTTTGAGTGGGAAGTTGCTAATAATTAGTATGCTCTATGAACCACAGTTCATCCATTCTCCCATTTTATTTAGATCTGTCTGGGAAACAGGTTATTACATTAATTGAAATGGCATATATTTTTTCCATTAGTGAATAAGCAGATAACATTGGAAAGTAAGTCCTACACTCTCCGCACACTTTCATACAAAGAAAAATACACTTAGTCAGAATTCCAATATGAAACCTGTGAAAATTTTTGTATACGGTAGTAGTAGAGCCTATTCTTTCTTGGGGACAGCCTTTCCTAATCTTATTCCCAGCGGTCCTCAGAAAAATCTATCTGAGGTGATGGGATATGATTCCATTGCAAAGGGAAGAAGTGCTTCAACTCATACAAAAACTCAAACACAAACCTGACAACAATGAGATTTTCCAGTTAAATTGGGAAGTCTTTGGGGGATCTGCTGACTGAAACCTGAATACTATTCTGCTGTGCACAGTAAGGATGGAAATCTATCTAATTCACAGTGCAGAAAGACAGTAATCAGCTAAAACAGATGAAATTCCTCTAAAAGCTTTCTGTTGTTCCCCTAGAGCCAAATTTTCTTAGCATATCCTCAGAAATCACCTATCATTCTGTATATACCAATTCAACATTTAAATCCTTTTTCATGTCATCCTTACTGTAATTCTGCTTCTCTTCCAGGTGATGAGATGCCAAGATGTTCCTACCTTTTTGTGACAGCACAGTGTGAAGCAAAATTATATACAACTGTGAGAACAATCAGAATTACTTTCTCCCTTCTTCCCTCTCAAAGCATAAAGCACTTAATGCTGTCTTGGTCAGGTGGACTTGTGATTGAGAAGCCACAAAGCAGAATGGGAGAATGTACAGCAAGAAAAAACCCACAAACAAACAAACAAACAAAAAAAACCTCGGCAATTTTCTTTCCTGTGATGCCCAGTATTAAAGACAACCCCACCCTCAACTCCTTTCTTTGATTTCCTGAGATGGTCAGAAGAAAGAAGTTGTCCAGGGTAGCTCTGAATGTCAATGAGAGGAGACAGAGTCTCTAAGGAAAAAAGGATGCACGGAATTTTTATTTTTTTTTCCCCCACGAGGAAGAGGAAAGCTTTGTTGATAAGGCAGAAGGAAAGCCAGGATTTCCAGAGGTACACAAGACTGGACAAACGTGGGGATATTACTACACTGAACACAGCCAGATAATAAAAATGCAAGACTCTGACTGCAACATCAAATATGGCATCTAAAAAGGGAGTTTTGGAGGTGTGTGACAGCTATTAACTGCTGTTGGCACTCCTGCCTTCAGCTCCTTTTGTAGTTTAGCCCATTTCCTGGCTTCTTTGTCAAGCAACCTTGTCCTCATATTAATAGTAGGGAATGTGCAACCAGCAGAGTTAGCTGAGGAAAAGGTACATGTCCAGAAACACATACAGTACTCTAGCAGTGATGGCAGCCAAAAAGAAGTGACACATCAATGACTTGCAGTTATATCAGCAGAGGGGTTGAATTTTCTGGGTTTCTCTACCCTTTGGATTTAGAGTCAGAATTTTTCAGACTGGAAGGGACCTCAGGAGACCTCCAGCCGAACCACCTGCTCAAAGCAGGATCAACTCCAAATTCAGACCAAGTTGCTCAGGACCGTCTCCAGATGGGTCCTGAAAACATCCAAGGGTGGAGACCCCATCCTCTCTGGGCAGCGAGTTCCTGTTCATGATCACCATCATTGGAAAAAGCTGATGCCTTACATCCTGTCTGAGCTTCCCCGGTTTGATTTATGATGACTCTCTCTTGTTTTCACCTCAGTAAAGAGGCTCTATCTTCTCCATAACTCCTGTGTAGGTACTGGGGACTGCTGTTGGGTCCCCCTGAAGCCATCCCTTCTCCAAGTTCAACAAGACTAACTCCCTCAGCCTCTCCTCATTGTGCTCCAGTTCCTGACTGTCTCGATGACCTTCCCTGAACCTGTTCCAGTTTCTTTCTCGTACTGGTGCCTGAAACTGGATACAGTATTCCAAATGAAATCTAATGATCAAATAAAGGAGAATAATCACTTCCCTTGATGTCCTGGCAATGCTGCTGTTGATACTGCCCAGTAAACTGATAGTCTTTATCACTGCCAGGGTGCACTGTTGGTTGGTGTTTAACTACTGTCCAGTAGGATCCACCGGCCTTTTTCAGCATACACGTTACCCAGGCAGTCAGCCCTCAGCTTGAGAATTTGTTTCAACATTCTCCAGTTTGTAATGGCCCAATTATTTTTCAACAAATTATTTTATTCTTCTACCCCTAGGTGTGTGAACTCTTGGGAAATGAGGAGAGATGAGAAGTTTACCTATTAATAGAATATCACATATCTATACTTAGTTCAGATCAACCTTTAGCTTTTTAATGCTTTCAGAGCACATTGTGTCTTGTAGCTCAGATGCAAGTCCGTCCTTGCCACAAGGACTCCCCTGCAGTTAGTACTATACTAGAAGGAAACAATTCTGAATAATATGATTTGCATTATAACTAATCATGTCTAGGCATCATCTAGAGCAGTAAGCTCAGTCATATGCAAGTGGAAGGTGCTTGCCAAGCACAGACAGGTTCTTTCTAACGCTTCTTGGAGAGTAAACCCATGAAGACAAAACCTATAGATAACTGAAATGGAATTCAGTCAGAGATTCAGACAAATTTAGGGGGCTACAGTAGAGATGTCTACCCTGGAAAGATTTCTGTTACTGACTGAGAATACAAATCCTGCTGGTAATCCTGTAGATGTTATGAAGATTGACATCATGGTAATAAGAATGAAGTTGGGGTATTTATGAAGTACTTGACTGTCTGACAAGTGGGATTTCTTCAAAAAAAAATGTGTTTTAATGCATCAGACTGAAAAGCCCATGCGAAGGAATAAGAAATGTGTGCAGTTCTAAAAAAATGGAAGAGCAGTGATTCTGCAAAGGAATAGATGCAATGACAATGTACAGTGCGTAGTGAGCTCCCAGTGCAATGCTGCAGGGGAAGGAGACCAATACAGCTCTTGGATGCACTCTCCAGAGCAGTGTGAGTAGCAGCAAGGAGGTGACTTTTGTGTCCGTGTGCTGGGTTGGTCAGACTGAGTGAGACTGGAGTCCTGAAGGTCGTGCTATTATTTCCTCCTTCTCTTCATCCAGAAGCTTGTTACAAATGTCTTCTCCCTCCTAAATCAAGACAGAAGAAGTATTGCCTAAGTTTATATGAGCATGCATAAATACCAAGTTAGAAAAGGCAATGCTTCATCCTGAAACTAAGTAAGAGTATGAAAATTATCTTCCTTTATCAAGTGTACCCACCAAGTCGTTTTTTCCTTCATTTTTCCAACTAGTAGTCTTCAGTGATGCACAAATTCAACACCGTTCACAAGATATCCTTACTCCTTGTCAAGCCCTTTGCTGTGGGGTCTTTTCCTAGCACAGTCCATTCTCCTCCTGCATTTGTGTAGCAGACCCCTCCAAGGTCTCTTTCATTCCTCCTCTGCCCAGCTCTTCTCCAGAAGGGTTTTCCCAGATGGGAAAACAATCTTCTAGCAGTTTCTGCAGCAGGCAGAACAGAGACCCAAGCAGCATTCTGTCCTCCTTCCAGGCACTCTCTTTTTACTAAAATATACTATGTGTAGTATTGATTTACTAAATAATTTGAGAACAAATTAAATAGACCACTTACAACCAACGTCTAGAAGTTCTGTTGTGTTCTGGGTTCTTCCTAGATGAACAAGGTACTAAGACTGCAAATGGGTTGGAAGGTGAAATTGCTTGTTTATAGATAAAGCGTTCCTTCCAGTCTTGGATTCAGTGAGCGCTTGTTCAAGATACCTTGCTCACATGGATATAAAGTCAATCAAATCAAGATAGGGACAAGTCTTCTGCAGTGTGAATTTGCAGGCATAACATTTTCTTTTCAAGTTTCTTTTCAGTTCTGTACACCTCACTCCTCCCTGTTTACTGAAATATGAACATTAATAGTTTTGTCCTTGTTTGTCTGGCACCTGTACCACAAAAATCAATGTTCTACTTAGGGAAATTATTCAGCAGGTATTAATGTTTCTTCATACAACTCCATATCCATTTTCTGTGGGGTGTTTTTCAATTGCAAATTGAAAACCAGTATGAAAGTGCTACTGCTGCAATCATAGTTAAGTCTACTAAGTTCATAAAAGGAGAGAGGAAAAAAAAGAAAGAATTGAATTACAAAAAAACAAATATCAACGTATAAAGTGCTGAATGCAAAATTGGGTAGGGTGTTGTGTGTCTGTGTGGGGAAATCCAACTAGCGTTGTATTAAGGCAGTTTGCCTCTGTCACATAAACGGCACAAGGTGATAGAAAAAGAAACAAGACAAAAACATAAGTTGTAGTTCTTCCAACACAAATAAACTTCTTTCAGAGCTCACTGAAGTCACTGTGGGTCTTTGAACTGCTTCCATGAGAGACTTCTTCTTCAAGCATAATATGCTTCCACTTCAGCATAACATGAGCAATAAACCATATAACTAGAATGTGGGGCTTAAACCAAAGAACACCCATAGTGCAGGGATCCACTATGCTTTCTGTGAGAGTAGACAACATCACACACCAAGTCAAGAGAAGAAGCCTTTCTTTGCTATCAAGATGCCAAATTTGAATGCCAACACTTGAGTTTTATTACTCCTCCTTATTAAGGAGTCCTCTGACCTTATTTCTTAGGACAAAAAGTATTTCTGGTATGCCTTCTCAGAAAACAGAGGTGGTGTTCAAATCACTCAGACCTAAAGATGGTGTCTTAAATCTCTAGGATTTCCTCAACTGCTCTTTCCTTCCCAAGAGGGCACTCTGCTTTACAATAACCTTTTCAGGGAGACATCGCATTTGTCATAAAGAGACAAAAAGTTCGAGATAAGTGCTTTATACAAACTTAAAGTAGATACACTGTACTCTAGGAGCACAAGGAATAAACTAATCCATGCAAAAGAAGAGTTACGTATAGGTAATTTTTCTCAACATTTTCACTGAAATTTTGTTAAAAGGGAGTTCAAGATAATTCTTTTCTTTTTGTTTCCACTCCACAATTCATTTCTGGTTCTTGTCTCTTCTCTGAAATGGCCAGAACCATTCTTTTTTTAGGCTTCTAGTACATGCTATACAGTCTCCCTACCCAGCCTCAATTAAGGTCCTGCAATTAATTTATATGATCCAGATTTAAGCTACCTTGCCTAGATCAATGCTAGCACTTAATTCAAGTTGTCCTTGCATCTAAAAGTATGCATATCAATGTGTAATGCAACATCTATTAGTTTTAAACCTTCTGTTACGTGTGATAATGTCTCTGAATACTGGGATGGTTTTTTTTTTAGGCTCAATATGGTGGTTACAGAGCTAAAAGAAAAGGACACAAATCCATTAAAAAAATCACCACTCCCTTTCCCCCTAATAAAAACCCTAAACATATTGAAACAATGAATGAATCCTATCACTGAATCCGTGTTTTTTCCTTAGGTTTCCCAACTCAGTGAATTTAGTCAGCATTTATACCTGTACAATAATAAAAGTCATATTGATGTAAGTCCAATGGTTTTAGGTCCTAGTGAGGAGTTGATCTGATAGATAATTAATATCACATGGAACATGTACATAAAATACTTGCTTTTTCAAAAGAGCCTTAGACAGCAGTCCTTTCCTTCTGATGAGTAATAGAAATCTCCGAGCATTTAAAACTTAGGGGTTTTGCAGACTTTTACAGATTAATGTTGCGGCTTTTTTCAATTTTTTTTTTCATTTTTTTTTCTCCAAAACAGAACTTCCATTAAGAATCAAAACACAGCTTCCAGCTACTCATTAACCTGTTTAATTTCCTTAGTGGAAGTCAGACTAAAGAAAAAAAAAATTAGCACTAGTCAAAGAGAAAATTCCTGGTCATTCATCTAAATGTTTCTAATTTTAAGGCCTAGCTTGACCATTCAAATGCTAGCAGACTGGAGTCAATTTGTTTGTATAAAAGGCACCTTTGGCTTTTGTGACTGAAAATGAATGATGAAACAATTACTCTCCTAGACTACAAAGCACTTATTTATAAACAAAACCCAGAGTATAGTACATTAGCACTAATGACTAAGTAATTAATTGTTACCAGCACAAAGTGTCGGGAGAGGTCTACATTGAGACACATTATTATCAAATACTTCAGCTTATTTCCTTAATTTCAGAATTATCGCATGACCTGCTAATAATAATAATAGCAGCTTTAATTTATACTCAAAGCACTTACAACTCTACATTAGATAGAGTTATAACTCTGTGGGCAGATGCACCTTTCTCTATCCCAACAGGCCTCTTTATCTGTAGACCTTGAGATACTATTGCTGTTATTTGTTAACTGGTTCCTTAACACGTGACAGACACCTGCACATTAGAGATAAAGCCTCTGGGATGAGCTGCCTGTTGTGAACTGTGGCAAAATCTGTGTCTGAGCCTCTGTGAATACCAAATGCAGGACAGAAACTTCCACTGAAGAAGGCAGATGCAGCTTACCAACAAAGTGTGGATCATATTGTCTCCTGTATTCACGTAGGTTGAAATAACTCAGTACAGCTACAAGTTAGTGAAATGTATTGTTTGGCGTTGGTGATGGAGAACTTAATTACAACAGTGCTCCACACACCTGTAATATGTACATCTAATGGAGGGCTAATTATATAGGAAACTAGAGAGAGTAATTCCTATTCTTCTCTAGCACACCTGTGTGACAAGTTTCTCCACTCACCGTTCCCCTCTCCTTACCTTCCCTTCTCCTTGGCTCTTCTCAGGTCATAAGGCTTAGGAGCATCTAGTTGCTAATGAGATTTTGGAATTGTAGCCTGCTCTCTTTTCTAACTGAGGTGGCATTTGGCGATTACCAGCCTCTTCAGGTACCTAAGTTACTACCTAAACCTTCTTTACAAAGGCAAACAAAATAAGCCCATCCTCTTTGATGGCACAGTCTACCGAGAGGAAGCAGATATCACTGACCAAGGCAGTCTTCAGTGTAGAAGTTATGTTCCTTTGAATGTTAACAACCCCATTGGCAATAGTGTGTTCCAGAAGGCAGCAAATCCCTAGTCTGGGAATGCCCAGGTGCTAAGGCATGTGTCATCTCTGGGATGTAGATAATTGTAGGTAAGTACATAGGCAAAAGGACATTGGTGTGTGGAGCCCAGAACTGATAGAGAAATGTTTGAATAAGTACCCTGGCAAAAGGGGGAAGCCCTGAAGACGGCTACAATTTGGTTGATCAGACTAAATTGACAGAAGAAGAAGATCAGAGCAACAGCAACTTTGTTGGCACATTCATACGCAGGACAGACCTCTGGTAACCACTGGTTTTGTTTCACTAAGTACCAGCAATGTGTTTGCAGTTTGCCCTTTATGCCATAGAAAAGTTAATTCTGGGGTATGCTGAGGAAAGCAAATTAAGGTCTTCATTGTCACTGTCTGCCTGTCTCAAAAAGCGATTGGCTGTGACCAATATGGTATTTTGGGAACAGCAAAGGAACATCCTGCTCTGTGCTGAACAGAATCTTGCTTTTCTTTATTAATAAAAACAAGAAGTGGCTTTGCCGAACTCTGCTGTGCTTTTTATTAATTACAATTATTTACTGTTTGGCACAATACATAATAGGGAGAAAAGCACTTACTTTGCTTAAATGAGTTCAGAATTGTATTATCTTGTGTGGTAAGAAAGAAAGCAGCACATTGAAAGTATGTAATTAACTTGTACCGTGAATGATGTGGTGGAAAACAAAGGCCAGTGTAGAGCTAATGTGGTGGATGCAAAATAATGTGTTCTCATGCACAGCATTCTGGAGGTGTACATTATTCCCACCATTTATTGTGTTTCCTGAGTCATGGTGTTATTTGGGAAATAATTTGAACCAAAACAAAAACAAAGCCTAATTCATATGCTTTTGCGCAGGAAAGAAATCTCAGTAAAAAGGCAAATAGTGCTACCTCCCCCCTGCCTTCTTTGTCTAGCAATGCAAAGAACATTATATGTCAAGGAGCACAGCATAGCAAATCGCCCATTTGCAGCTTAACTGCTTGACAGTCCCAGGAGCAACGTTGGAGCCATCAACACAACTTGTGCTGGCTGCATCCCATTGGTTTGCTTTAGTCCAGTCACTTTGTATTAGCAATGTCACTCCCTGTATTGCAGCAGGACAGACAAAGCATGATGTTTTGTGTCACGCGAAGGAGCTGAAGGAAAATGTTCCCTGAAAACAGTGGTGATTTTGTCTTTTCTTTAAATATCTCAAACTAAAATGCCGTCCCCATAAATAGCAATTTTTCTTCTGAGGATTCCTGTGACAATTGTCAACTCTGCCCATGAAGGAATCACTTCACTCATCCATTTAATGCAGCCACCTCTGGGATGGAGAACGACAAACAACAGGCAGCAACGGCACAGGAGTTGGGAAGGGAACTCTGGGACAATGACACAGGGCAGCTCCCTGCAAAACGCTTCCTA
Source organism: Pluvialis apricaria (assembly GCA_017639485.1). Taxonomy (NCBI): domain Eukaryota; kingdom Metazoa; phylum Chordata; class Aves; order Charadriiformes; family Charadriidae; genus Pluvialis; species Pluvialis apricaria. The sequence continues at coordinate 164,186,034 of CM030008.1, read as the reverse complement.
CAGAGCACTTCAAAAGAGCGTGGGATAAACAGGGCCTTTTCCTTTTCTAATCCCTATCCAAAGGGACTAACTCACTTTCTACTGAATCTTTGAATGGGAAGAGCCAACCAGTTATATATACAGCCAAAATATTTTAAACCTGAAGCTTGTAACATCTAGGCCCTAACATAATGTCTTTTGAATAATTAAAAATAATAATAATAAAAAAAAACCCAAACACATTCAGGTGGGAATACTTTTGGAGACGTTTTTAAACCCTAAGCATTTAATGTTGACACTTAAAATAAAAGTAAGTTTAGTTGTCTAAACATATTAGTACCATTGGAGATACCCTGGGGTATCAAAGGCATCTGCATGTGACTCACAAATATGACAAAGTATCTTAAAAAGCACTGAATATCTATGTTTAAGTTATTGAATTGAGCCACAATATATACCACCAGAGATCCAGAAGAAAATCAGCCTTTTCTGAATTTCAGATAATGTATTTTGTTGTCTAAGTGTGGTTTTCATTGTGTAACTTTAGACATTACAGGTTTAGTCATTTCATCTTGTCACAGAAAGTGGAGTCACGGAGAAATTTACCTGGGTCTTGCATCTATCAGGCAACCCATCACAAAATTACAACGGAGTTCTTTTTTCAGAAGCTCATTCCTGTCTTAGATGTACATATGCCCTCTTATGCTCTTCGTAGAAAAACTCAAACTGTTTTTGTGAGCACCATCACATCTTAAAAACCATCTTAGTTGCCTTTATCAATACCAGGAAGAAAGGAGGCCCTTATTTAGAGATTCATATAGGAGTTAGTGTTAATTCTGTTTTACACTCTGTTTTTGTTAATTGACCTTTGAGGAAACACAAGCAATAAACTCAGATGTAGAAACCTGCATTGCAGAGATCCTCATTTGGTCAGACGAGTCCTGCCTTCTGTGTGAAGATGAGTAGTGGGGCAGAAGCAAGTCTTTCATTTGGTAATGTTTTGAACAGAAAGCAACTTCCTTCTGTGTGTACACATCACATTGCACAGAGGATATTTATTTATCTCTCTCTCTTTCTCTCTCTCTCTATTTATTTATTGAGTGGGAACTCTTTTGCCATTCAAAAATAAAGTTGAACCAGCAAAAATTTTATAAATTAGACTAGACTAGACTAGAATAGAATAAACTATTTCGGTTGGAAGGGACCTACAATGATCATCTACTCCAACTGCCTGAAGAATTCAGAGCTGACCAAGTTAAAGCATGTTATTAAGGGCATTGTCCAAATGTCTCTTAATCACTGAGAGGCTTGGGGCATCGACCACCTCTCTAGGAAGCATGTTCCAGGGTTTAACACCCTCTCAGTAAAGAAATGCTTCCTAATGTCCAGTCTAAACCTCCCCTGATGAAGCTTTGAATCATTCCCATGCGTCCTGTCACTGGATCCCAGTGAGAAGAGCTCAGCACCTCCCTCTCTACTTCCCCTCCTCAGGAAGCTGTAGGGAGCAATGAGGTTGCCCCTTAGCCTTCTTTTCTCCAAACTAGACAAGCCCAAAGTCGTTCGCTGTTCCTCATAGGACACTTCCAGCCCGTTCACCGGCTTTGTTGACCTCTTCTGGACACATTCAAGGATGTTCACATCCTTCTTAAACTGTGCGTTCCAGAACTGCACACAGCGCTCAAGGTGAGGCCACATCAACCTTGAATACAGCAGGAAAATCACCTCTTTTGACCTGCTGGGTATATTGTGTTTGAGTACATCTCCATTAATGATGCAGATGATGGGGCAGCATGTAACCTCAGTAAGTTTGCAGATGACACCGAACTGGGAGGAGTGGCTGATAGACCAGGTCATGCTGCCATCCAGAGGAACCTCAACAGGCTCAAGAAATGGTCTGAAAAGAACCTTATATGATTCATCAAGAAGTTCAAAGTCCTGCACCTGGGGAAGAGCAGTTCCATGCCACCACTATATACTGGGGTCCACCTAGCTGGAAAGCAGCTTAGCAGAGAAGAACCTGGGGGTTGTGGTGGACACCAGATTTAACATGAGTCAGCAACATGCTTTCGCTGCAAAGAAGATGAATGTTACCTTGGGCTGCATTAGAAGTGCGGCCAGCAGGTTGAAGGAGGTGATCCTTCCCCTTTATTCAACGCTGGTGAGGAGTACCGTGTCCAGTTCTGGGCTCCTTAGTACAGGAGGGATATGGATATAGTGGAGAGAGTCCAGCAAAAGACCATTCAGGGACTAGAACACCCGACATGAGGAAAGGCTGAGAGAGCTGGGACTGTTCAGCCTGGAGAAGAGAAGGCTTAGGAGGGATCTTGAGAATGTGCGTAAATACCTGAAGGGAGGGTGCAAGGAGGACAGAGCCAGGCTCTTTTCAGTGGTACCCAGTGACAGGACCCGTGGCAATGGGTGCAAACAAACACAGGAGGTTCCCTCTGAACATCAGGAAACACTTTTTTTACTGTGAAGGAGACTGAGCACTGGCACAGGTTGCTCAGAGAGATTGCAAAGATTTCTTCTTTGGAAATATTCAAAAGTCATCTGGAAACAGTCCTGGGCATCTGGCCTGCTTGAGCAGGGAGGTTGGACCAGGTGACCTCTAAATGCTGCTTCCAACCTCAACCATTCTGTGGTTCTGTGAGTCTGTGAAAATTAACTTCATAGATGAAGGAAGACTTTACATCTGATAAACACCTTCCCTCCTCGCCCCTTATCTGCATATACCCATTTCCTCCTCCTATTAGATAAAGTGTCTTCTTTGCATGTGAATGGTGACTACATACGGAGTAATGTTACCAATTTCATCATGTTCCTTATTAAAACCGGTGTTGTTCTAAAATCATTAAAAAGCCATCAGAAAATATTCTTCAGACACTGACAGGAATCTCCAGAGTGTATGTGACCCCAAAGACCCACACCACAGAGAAAGTGAAAAGCTACAACGTGCCTATCTAATTACCGAAAAACTCCCTGGAGCTATCAACATACCAAGTATAAACAACAGTGAGAACTGGAGCCATTCAAAATGAGCAGCTAATTTATTAGGATACAAGGCTTTTACAAGAGGAAAATAGAGGGATAGTTCTCTTGTCCCTTCTTTCCTCTTTTATAAAACCGACAATAAGGTTGTAGCTGCCTCATCTGCTGTGAAGACACTTGAGGTGGAGCAGACATAACCCTGCATTGGTTTCTTCTCTCCAATTCTTACTCAACAACACTATTTTCTTTCTGAGACCAGAGGTTGTTGGCATAACACTGCTGTTACCACGCTATTATAAATAAAACCCAAGCCCCAAAAGGGAAAGGGTACGTCCTTTCTGTCATATTAGATTTGTGCCATGGAAGATACTACTTTGATAAATAGAGGCAGTTCTGTGCTAGACTTCAACAAACATTACAACTTTCACACTGAACCCTTATCAAAATACCCCCTCAGGAGAAAAAAAGAAAAACAACCAAAAGCAAACAAAAAAACCCAAACCAAAACTAAATGAAATAAACTGCCTCAAAAATAAACAGGATATTTCCACCCCTGCTCCAGATTTTGTTTACATTTTTCGTTTGCAACAGAAAGTAGAAAAAAAGTAAAGGAGACAAATCCTGACAAGGCCAATGCTAGTCATCCTCATTAACAGTATGTGCCCATTTCCTGGGTGCAAAAGCCGTGTGTTTGGGACCCTGTTTTCCCAGTCTTTCCCTCTGAAATAGTTGAGGTCTGACAGCCTTTGCAGGCAACAGCCAACAAGTAGTCAGCAGCAGGACCATGTTAAAAGAGGTCTCTCATTTGCGCTAGAGGTCTCAGGAGCAATCCCCGTTCCTTTCTCCTCCTCTGCCTGGGCCGCCTTCGGCCCTGCCGCAAACCTCTGTTCCCCCCGGCGCCCCCAGCTTGGCTGAGGGGCTCAGCTGTGTCCTGCGGTGGGGCCGTTGGAGCCGGCTGGGACCGGCTGGGACCGGCTGTGTCCGGCACGGGGCAGCCCCGCACCCTCCGCGCAGAGGCCGCCCTGTACCTCCCCTCTGCCAGCGCCGGGGCGCGGACACCCGATCCAGGTTTGAAAGCTGATGCTGAAAACCAGCACCTCTTGCTTTGAATGGGTCTAACAACTGTCTACCGCTTCCACTGGCTGCCCCTTTCTCCGCCATTACACATAAGTCATTTGCTTTTGCCTTCAAAGCTCTTCAGAGTGTGTCTACACCTCCATGACATCATTCATCTGGTTTTGTAAGGACTTTTGCAGTTCATACTGTACAGCCTCCTTTATTTTCCACTTAGCTTTCCAGAGAAGCAATCCCGTGCTTTCCCCCGTCCTCCACCTCAGGCTGTGGATCAGCCGATGAGGTAAACCTCAGCAAAGTCCATCGATTTAGCTTATTGTGGGGCTATTTGAAGTGAAAGAGGCACTGTGCTCAGACAGGCCATTTCTTACAAGCACGTACGGAGGGCAGCACAAACCTTTAATGCATGGCAGAAAGCACAGGAAAATGCATCCAGATTTCTTTTGCTTGTTATTGTCTTAACCATTTCCTTGGGGAAAACAAAAAAGGCTGTACTCAGGATTGAAAGGCCAGGCTTGAAAACGTGTGCATAGACATGTAGTCTCGTGCCTTCCTTGGCACCACTTAGCAAGTATTTAGCCCTTACAACCTAGAAGGAGGTTTTCAGCATCAGCTTTTCACAAAAGGCTGAGCTGTCTTCAAACTGGAGATTTGGATTGCTGTAAGAAGCTGAGTAAAGTTTGAAAAGCCTCTCTTTCTTTCGCATAAAAATGTATATTATCTGCATAAATATAAGTAAGCAAGACAGTTCATTTTTCTCCCCTTTTCATTAATAAATACTTGGAATGATACACTCTCAAAAACTCAAACACAAAGAAATTTATTGTCTGCCAACCCCTATACATTAGAACAGTTTTTCATCTCTGGACAAACACTCCTCTTGCAATTGTAGAGGCAAACATGGAGTATGAGTTTGAGAAAAAAATGAGCCTTTTCCTTAAGGACTGGGTTAGGGCTGCTTGCTAATGCTACTTTGTATTTACTTCATTACCGACAGGTCTCAATTTGGGTCACAGACTGCATGTCAGTACAGTGCACTGCTGGCACTCTGTGTCTGTCTGCTTTGTTTTCTTCTTCTCCGTCTTGTCACACCCTTCCCTCTCCTCTCAGTAACTGGGCAGCAAACAAAAGAGCTGCACAGAAGATGAGCAGGGTGGCAAAATATGCCCTACTTAATTAGGATTGAGTCATTACCCATGGTTCCCTCCAAGCCTTGTAATGCGTATTTGTCTGGACCAGCAGACTGGCATCTTGTTTTCACAAAGCTCTGAATATCTAACAAGAGAACTTGAGTTAGAACATGAGCTGACCTTGGCTCCTTCTGTAAACAGTGAAGGACTGATTCCTCCAGAAGGGTGTTCTTTCCTTTGGCTGTAAAAGGAGCCTGGAGTGACTAGACTCTGTGCTTATGTTCTTCAGTTAAGTGAAAAAAAAATAAAAGGTAGATTGAAAGGAATCTCTGGAGGTCTCTAGCCCAACTCCTTCATCACAGCAAGGCTAACTCCAAAGTTAAGTCGTGTTGCAGACAATCTTGTCCAGTCTGGTTGCAAAAATCTCCGCAGATACCACAGCCTCTCAGGGCAACCCTTTCCTATACTTCATCATTCTTTCCGGGGGCAAATGTTTTCCTTATTTCCAATTAGAATTTCCTTTCTTGAAGTTTGTGACTCCTGCCTCTAATCCTCCCTAATACCTCTAAGAAGAGCTTGGATCTGTCTTCCTTAAAAGCTTTTTAGGTAATGATGGGAGCCCTTACAGTCACCTTTACTCTTCTCTAGGCTGAATACTTTCATTTCCTTCAGCCTGTCCTTATATGCTATGTGCAGTAGGCCCCTGATCATCTTAGTGGCCCTCCACTGGACTGCCACTGACTTGTTCACAAAAGTAATGATAATCAGTAGCATGAGATCGTTCCAAAGGTATCGGTACTATTCAGCAACTCCCATATATGCAGGCAAGCTCAACGGTACGTACGGAAACTAGGATTTGCCACTGTACAATTTCTTCCATTTCTAAGCTATGGCTCAGTACTGATCAAATTCTGTGGAAATCGCTGCTTTTCAGAATCACACTAAGTCAGTCTTGCCGAAACCGTCTAGTTTGTCCTTCAGCAAAATGATGCCTTAAAATTTCCAAAATTATTCTTGCTAAAACCAAAATATAATCCAACCCAAAACTAGAAAACCTGCTTTAAGAAGATCTTCAAAATGCAACTAGAGCTAGAAATGCAAATGCAAAATGAGCTAGAGAACTCTAAACACTGACTTTTGCATAAATCTCTTGTGCATATCTAATCTAATTTTTCACTATAGGTGTACCTGTATAACCAAAGAGTCAGTATTAAGAATGCAATGGATGAATAATGACGAAAAATCTCTGCATCTGTACAAGAATTTTCTCATTACCTCCAAAGAAATGCAGAGGAAGCCCTCTCACAACGCATAATGCAATATAGGCCAAGTATGACCTCGCTAACCCTTTTCCATCCAGGGTCTAGTCTTGAAAATCATGGTTATCCAAACAAGCTTTACTTATCCGTCCTGTTCCATTGCATTTAACAGACTTAAAGGCATGAGAGTGAATCAATACAGGAATACAGGTTGTGATACTCAAGCTTCAATTAAGATTGGAATTAATTCTTCAGTAAAATCAACCATTATTTTATAGTAGAAATAGAAGCATTCATAAAGAAAAGTGCATTGCAAAAAAAGGAAGGCTACTAGAATATCCAGTTCTACATATTTTGATTTCTCATATTACTGAAGGAGGTTGTGTCATGTTTTTATATATATATATAAATATTTTTATATTTATAAAATATAAAACAGAAGTATATTGGCAACTCTCTAAAATAGTTTGGAAGGAAGGTAATATACAATGATTTTTATTTCTTTATATGAGTTGTGAGTAGGGATTCTCAGCGTTTTTAAATTATTTACATAATACTGATTCTCAACATTTTTTGTTATTTACACACGAGAACAGTTTTACGTATGATTTTGAGCTATACAAATGCAGACATGCACTGACATAGACGGGCACACACATAAAGACAGAATCCACCAAAGAACTGAATAACTTGCATCATCTCTCCCTCTCTTTTGGATTTCAATGTCAACAAATAGAAACTCAATTATTAGTATGCAGACAAATTTCCCTAAATTACACCTTTATCCATTTTTATGACAATGCTGACAGTGTTATTACTGAATAGAAGAAAACACCCTGCTGAACAGTATTTTCCTGCTTTTAGTATAAAACAAAGACAAAAGCTAGAAGAAAAAAATTAGAGTTTTTTTATGTATCTCTTTCGGTGATGTGCCTTTTATGCAAATATCTCATAGTTTTCTACAGTAATGGTACCATTAAATGCCTTGAGATTATTTGTAAGAGAAAAGTGTTACCTTGAGATTAAGACATAAAGTACTAAGTGCATTTTTAGGAACAGAGAAGATTTCTCTGTAAAGAAGTTAATGTTCCAAAGAAAGCTTTGTTTATTCGAAAGGTTTTATGGTTGTGCTGTTTTCTTCACTTAGCACCTTAATTCTCACGAACCATACGGCTGTCCAGATGTTTAAAATAAAAAGCCCATTTGGGTATTATCAGAGATTACTGAGAAAAGATATACAGACATGATGTTTAGCTATGCAACATAAATTCTCAGGGTGTGTAGTACCCAATAAACACCATATCCTAGATCTGATGAAACTGAACCCATAAATCATAAGAACTAGACAAAGGTCTCATAATACAATTTACCTCCAGCCAGATGCCATCTGAAAAGAATCTACTAGCCAGGGTGATAATCCTTTTTTATTTTTCTTCTTTTTTTTTTCCTTTTTTTTTTTTTTCCTTCTCACCTAGGTAATATTGGGAAATGTGTTTACCAGGGGTGAATATGTTTCTGCCCAACCCAGATACATTTTTCAGATGTTCTTGTTGCTTGTAATGCCTTGAGAATAGGGTTGCCTAACATCTAAAATACATACATTCTCCTTATTGCCTGAATCTTTCATCTCCTCTCCTCCGGGGCTGCCTAATATGCTCACCAAGCTATTATTGTTTTGCTTCAGATAGCTTGGCCCACTTGCCGAGTTTCATTTGCTGTCACACAGTCACAAATTACAGCATTTACTTCATGCTACCTCCATTCCAAAGTATCAGTTTGCGCTTGCTGAACTGGAGAACATGATGATGGATCAAGGCGCATTTGCGCTAATCCATTGCAAGTTGATTCTCCAAAGAATGCAGCACAGTAGTAGTCTGTGGCATTTCCTTTCCATTTTAATTTGCTTATGCTGTTTTCTAGTAATTGTTTGCTATCCCAGGCTTTGTTTCAGTCACAGCAGTTTGCTCTCACTTTTCTTCCTTGGCTTTTGACAGATCATAAAAAATAAGCAAAGAAAAAAAATAAAGGAAAACAGACAGAAAAGTGATTTTCGGTTTTTACTATTTTTTTTTACCTTCATAAACAAATCTTTAAAGCTAGCCAGATTTTCTGCAGGTGTAAATCACTCTAGCTCCACTGTGCATACCATTTTATGCCAGCTGAGGCTGTAATACAATACTTCTAAAATGCCAGTGATGTAGCTGTTGTCTAGACTTCAGTTTCAGCCGTAGACTCATATCTCCTAAAGGAATCAATAGCACCGTGTTATCTATATTCACTGACAAATTTTATCTTCTGCTTCAAATCCGTTGAAAAATATTTGCTCCTAAATGTATGAGAATTCAACATTAGAGTGGGCAGTGAATGTACATTACATGGAAATTGATTAGTGTACGCTCAAAGAACAGTTCAGTTGGCAAAACCTGAAGGAATGGGTTGGCATTTATCTTTTACTTTATATGCTTCATTAGTGGTTCAGAGTCTGGATTACGGACCACGTCCCCACTACTGTAGCTGCTACGTTTGCACAGAACAACAGGAGAGTCCTCCCTTCTTGAAGAGTTGATTTTGAATACTGATTTAACATTAGGATTCTTCAATCAAATTCGTCCACATAAGAAAATGGAAAAGATTTAATTCCATATTCTTTTCTTTTAAAGCCATAAGAAAACCAAAAAATGTAATGACATAATTGACACAATATAGGCATAGTAATTTTAGTTTGTCAAAACTACTTCAATTTATGTTTTGTCACAACGGGAAATGTACCATAACTACAGAAAGGTAGCAAAAAATTTTAGCTGAGATTTCCTTAGTGTTGCCTGTTCAAATTACTGACGTTCAGTTTGTGATGTCATTTTTCCCCTGTGTTTGATTTGCATTGGGGGGTCAATTCATCAAAGCAGTGCACAGCTTTACTTGTATGTTCCTCTCTCATCCTCCAAAGAAAATACACTGGCTTCTAAAGAAGTATCTTGCCAAGCTGAGCTGATCAAGGATTGCAATTGCTGTTCTTAATAACAATCATAAGAATGTGTAGTTTTATCAGTCAAAATGTTTTGGTTCTTTTTTTTCTTTTTTACAAGTGCCAATAACTATAAAATCATCCACCAAAAATAAAAAGAATTACTTATTAGAATAAATTTTTATTGGAGGACAGGTTGATATAACTACATTATGAGTTATGACCTAAAAAGAAGTTAAAGTTTCTTGACATGAAGAAGCAGACAAAATCAATAGAAACGGTTTGCTTTCTTTTGAGCACAGTTAAACTACATACACAAAAATAGCAGGATATTGAGTTCGACTAGTAGACAAATTAGTTGCCTCTTCAAATTAATCAGATAGAGTTTCACATCCGTTTGAGTTTAGAAAGAGTCATTCTCAGCACTGAATGAAAAAAACAATCACTTTAACATTACCCTTTGAATGTGGTGTGACTGACAGTGCGGTAGGTACTGAGTGCTGGAGCCCACCACGTATATCCAGGACACACGAGGCCAAATTACTCTGCTTCTCTGGCCAAGACTCATCTCGTCATCAGAGGAAGGAAAATGATGACATCTCAGAAAGACATTCAGACCACAGGAGATCTAAACTGACTTCTGTAAAGCTTTATTCATTACATTGACTACAGAGAAAGTATACAGTAATTATAGCACTAACTTAGTCTTGTCAGGTAACAAGATTTCAGTGAAATGAATCTGGGCCTCTGTGTCTAAAACCTGCACAGCTCACACACAGGGCTGTGTCTGGCCTTGGTGACCAGTGGATAGGTACTGTGGGAGGATCGTAGGTCTGCGAAGTCATGGACGGTCTGGGAAAGATGAACAGGGAATGGTTATCCTCCCTTAGCACAAAAACTACAAACCACAAAATGTAACAGTTGACAGATTCAAAACCAACAATAGGCAATGATCCTTCACACAAAGTTGAACTTTACCTCAAGAGGTTTCACTCTAGATCCAGAGGCATCTAAATGCCACAGGAACTTTATTTACTCATTTACCCAAAAATTCTCAAGCTGCTTTAAGTTCTTCTTCAATGCCACAGAGTGCTTCTGTCCTGGTAGGGGTGTGATATTTGATACCCGGCTCATTTTGCTTCATCAGGATCCTTCCTGGAGGAGCATGGTCCATTAAAGATTCAGACAGAAAACCTCAGAAGGCAAAATTTTGGGACATCATCAATCTTTTCTCTCTGCCTTGAGCTTTTCTTCTGTAATGACTCTCCCATGAGGTGCAGGGAGACTGCAGGTTGATATCCACTTCTACCTGTAGAGATTAAGCCCTACTTCTTTCATTTTCCAAGTAAGCTATTTTAACTGTCTAGATACAGAACAGAGTGGGAGAATGAGGGAATTTGTGTATATTTGTCATTCTTTGCTCCCTCCTGAGGAAAGTAATCTACTAGATAGCAAAATAATTTGAGATTCATGAAACCCAGCAGAGCACAAGTGGGAGCATAAGTCTGTAGCCTAGTGATTAGGACCCCCTGGAGACCTAATTTACTCCTCCAACAATACTATTGCATGTAAAAACTGTTACAGGATAAAACAGAGAATAGCCACTTCTTTTTCACGCTGATGCAAAATGTCCAAGTGTGATGTCCTTTCATAGGAATGATATTCTGAGCAGACAATGGTCATGTATACAGATGATTTAACAGGAATGGGGCCTAATAATGGTTTGTAGCAATAGGTTCTGATAGTTGTTAAAACCGCTTTTGCTCACACATCTTTTTTTGTTTCTCAGTAGTGAAAGAGCTGGTTCTGGACTTCACTCAAACCATAAAGTTATGGCTGATCTTACCAAACACCTGAAAGTCACCATGCAGTAAGCAGATTCCCCAACCTGCTGAAGGTGCTAGGTTACGAAGACTTCCAAATAAAAAACAGCAGCAGCTACAAAACCAAAAAAATACATGTTAAATGTGACTTTTAAATCCTAAAGAAGGCTCCTTTAAAAGTAATTTCTCAAAATTAACATTTACTGTGAAATTTAAAATTTCCCTTTCTTAGCAGCTAACAGGGGCAGATGGCAGACTTAACAGTTTGCACAGCAATTTCTGTGCTTTGTTTTGAGATCTCCTCAGAACTTCTGGGGCTGTCTGAGGACTCCTGGGAGATCTTTTAAGTCCAGGGTGCCAGTTGAGGCTGGAAAAGGATAGCTACATGAGGCCTGAATTTCCAGTAAGCTCTAGTAACTTCTAATGTTCTCTGCCAACATTCTTGATCTGCGGGTGCTTTGAACTTTTTTTCCACGGCTGGTTCTTGGTTAGGGTGTGTCAAACACCTTTTCAACAAGGTCTAGGAAGAGGCCTGTATAGCTGCTGTCGTTAGACTACAGTTCTCGGATGCAGCAGTTGGTACAGAAGGGGGCATAGAAAAGGCCAGAAAGTCTGCTGTGGCCACCCTTTGTGCACTCAGCAATGATGATGGTATGCAATGGGCCATAGTCCCTGGCATCCACTGGAGCAGCTGTAGTGGTATATCAGAGACCTTAACTGAGATCCCAAGGGAGGATACAGATTTCTGTGAGGATGGTCAAACACTGGCAGGCAGTTACTGTGGCAACTATACTTCCTCTACTGTGGCAACAGTCCATCATTGAGCAGAAGGTTAGACTAAATAACCTGCAGTGGTCCTTTCAAACCAATATTTCTATCACTCTGTGAAACCCATTCCACTGTTTTTAGAAGTTTTGTTGTGAAATCTAACCTCGATTTTTATAAAATTTAAGTTGGTATTTTTTATCCTGTCCTCCATGGATATTTCTTTTCTGTTTGCAGCAGCACATTGGCTACTTGAAGACTGTTGCAAGGTATGCTTCCAGTCTTTTCCTCTTTTGGCTGAATGGTTTAAATTTTTTCAATCTTTCCTAAAATATCATGCTTTTCAGATATGTGATCACTCTCACTCCTGCCCTCTGGCTTTTGTCCATAGCTCCCTTGGATATGTTGTTCTAGAAGAGGCCTCCCCAGTGCTGAATAAATTGGAAGAATAATGGCATATGGTTTTGAAGGTTATACTACTGGTTTTACAGTCAGGATGGAGGGAGGGGGTTGGAGGAGGATGACAGTGTTCATTTGTGACCCTCTATAACTTCTAAATACTTTTCTGTGTAGCGGCTGCTCAAGCAGCTGGTCCCCATTCTGAATTTTTACAGCTGATTATGCTTGTGAAGTGTTATACTTTGCATGAGTCCCTAATGAATTTCACCATATTTTTTCCAACCTTATCTCCTGTGTCTCAGCATAGTTTTGAATTCCAGTCTTGTGCTTGAGCTTCTTGAAGCTTGTTGTCACCTGCAGATTTAATAAGTGTACTTTCCATTCCATCATCTGTGTCGTTAACAAAAGTATTGAATAGCTCCAAAATGAAGGCAGACGCCTGTTGGATCCTGCCCAGCACTTCCCTCTGTTTTGACTATGAACCGCTGACAAATAATCCCTGAGTACAGCCTTCTAATTGTCTTTGCACCTACTCTGTGGTAGCTTCATCTAGTCCAGATTGCTCAGGCTTAACTGGGAAAATAACTTATAAACCTGTGTCAGAAGCCTTACCAAAGTCAAAATATGATGTTTCCAGATTCTTCTCCATCCAAAAACCATGTTATAGAAGAAAAAAAGGTTGGTTTGACATGCTTTCTTCATGACTAATCTCAACTAGCTGTTCCTCCTTGTTCCTAGGTGCTTACAAAACCTTTTGTTAGGTCTTTTGCAGGTCTTTTTCACTGCACAAATCACAGTCACAAACTATTCCGTATCATTTCATATATTCCTTAACCAAAGCAATGTTAGCTTTTTAAAAAATGACAGGTGAGTAAAATGTGTACTAAAATTATGTTGCAATACACATTATCTCCATGCTAATGATTCTTTAGTGTTTAGTGGTAAGAGTGCTGTTCAACATAAATATCTAGATTTATGCATACAGATGCAAAGCACATTTTTTATCTCTGCATATATAGTACCTCAACGGTCTGTAGAGTCCATCAGTTGAAAAAAAAAGGTCATAATTGCACCTTAGATGTACATATTATAGAAGAAAAGTATGGCTATTTCACTTGCTCATTATTCTAATACTGGAGACAGAACAGCATGAAGGAAGTGGGTATTCTTATTTTATACAGATAGTTTTTCTATCCAAGTTTGGATGCAAACTTTTTAATACAGCCAGTGTAGAAAAGTAAGCTCTGAATCACCCCTGAGAGGTTCTTTACTTAGGACTCGAACTGGAAGTCTAAAGTCAGGCAGTGTAATTAACCTCCAATTGCACTCTGCCCTATTCTCAACCAGCTGTCCATCAACTTCAGTTTTTCATACCTCTCAGGTTACAAGACTTGGATCTCAGCCTTAATTTTACTAACGTGTAAAAAATTGAACAGATTACAGTCTAAATCCCTAATTGCATTTCTTTTTGCTTTATTGTTACTACCACTAGTAGGATGAGGATTAATAGTTTGTTCAAGCTTTCTTTTTTATCCAGATTTATGCTGGGTCTTGCTTCTTCAGGGAAATCAGAAGCTGGCAGCGCTTACTGCACTGCAGTTATAGGTTAAACTGGCAACAAGGGATGATCAAGTTTATAAACATTCCTAAGCATTATTTCCCACTGTTCTTTGCTGCTGTTCATATGACACTCAGCAGTGAAGCTCTTTAGGGGATCCTCATGGGATGCTCATTAGTGTTTTCTAATTGCTCCATGCAGAGGGAAATAACTGTACATGGCAGGACTCCACCATTGCAGTAGCCTGTTTAACTCACAAGGCCTTAAGTTGTAAGTGTCAAACCACAGAGAATGAACTAATGAGAGAAAGATTAATGTAACAACCCTCTAATGTGTTATCAGGAAGGCCCATGCTATTGCATTAGGCTGTCTTTTTCCCAGACTAATTTCAACGTGTCTCTACTAAACATCTACTGTTTCCTGTCTTGATCTCCTTGCTCTCTCGTGCTAGGTTCAGCAGCAGCCCAGTCTGCTCAAAATGGCCAGGTACATTATGCAACCTATTCCCCATCAGGGATTTGTCTCTGAGGCAGCCAGAGGTATGCTTTAGGAATGAAAAATACCAGCCTCCTCTTAAATATTCAAGGCAGCAAACAGAAATAAATTTTGGAGGAGATATGTAGGATTTCAAAAGGAAAAAAAAAAACAACAGTGCCTACCTCACACCTACAGAATGCTGAAGAGGAACTGAAACAAAGAAGAAAACAATTAAAATTACTTTTAAAAAACCTCAGCATAATAAATGAGGTTTTATTGAACTATATATAAGCACTTAAGGTTTAAAAATTCTCTATGCCAATCTGTAAGAACTATAAAGGAAAAAAATATAAATAAGATTATTTAAGAGGACATGAGCCTTACTTATTTATTCATTTATTTTCCAATCATAATAAATTGTGATTACAATAATTCTGATAAAAAACATAGGCTGGAACAAATCCTTTTACTGAGATCTGAATCCTAAGAGAAGCAAACTACATTACCTTCAAGGCGTTCTTCAGGGGTCGGTACTGGGATCCATGCTGTTTAGCATCTTTGTCGGTGACATGGACAGTGGGATCAAGTGCACCCTCAGCAAGTTTGCCGATGATACCAAGCTGTTTTGTGAGGTAGACACACTGGAGGGGAGGGATGCCATCCAGAGGGACCTGGACAGGCTGGAGAGGTGGGCCCATTCCAGCCTCATGCAGTTCAACAAGGCCAAGTGCAAGGTCCTACATCTGGGTCGGGGCAATCCCAAGCACAAATACAGGCTCGGAGGGAAATGGCTGGAGAGCAGCCCTGAGGAGAAACGCCTGGGTGTGCTGATTGACGGGAAGCTCAACATGAGCTAGCAATGTGTGCTCGCAGCCCAGAAGGCCAACCGTATCCTGGGCTGCATCAGAAGAAGTGTGGCCAGCAGGTCAAGGGAGGGGATTCTGCCCCTCTACTCCGCTCTCATAAGACCCCACCTGGAGTACCACATCCAGCTCTGGAGTCCCCAACATAGGAAGGACATGGACCTGTTGGAGCGGGTCCAGAGGAGAGACATGAAGATGATCCGAGGTCTGGAGCACCTCTGCTATGAGGAAAGGCTGAGAGTTGGAGTTGTTCAGCCGGGAGAAGAGAAAGCTTCGGGGACACCTTATTGCAGCCTTCCAATACCTAAAAGGGGCCTACAGGAGAGCTGGGGAAGGACATTTTACAAGGGCATGTAGTGATAGGACGAGGGGGAATGGCTTTGAGCTGGAAGAGGGCAGGTTTAGATTAAACATTAGGAAGAAATTTTTCACTTTGAGGGTGGTAAGGCACTGGAACAGGTTGCCCAGAGAGGTTGTTGAGGCCCCGTCCCTGAAGGTGTTTAAGGACAGTTTGGATGGAGCCTTGGGCAACCTGGTGTAGTGGGAGATGTCCCTGCCTATGGCAGGGGGGTTGGAACTCGATGATCTTCAAGGTCCCTTCCAACCTAAACCATTCTATGATTCTATGATTCAATATAAGATAGACAAAAAGAAAAAAAAAAAATCCTTGCACATGTTAAGAATGGTTGAAATTGAAACCCAGAATATACACTCAAATTTTTACATAAAAAGCTACTACCGCCTCAGTTGAGAAGCAGTTGAACTGATTACAGCATATTTGTGTGCTATTTCTGCTCACGACATACTTAATACTAAGATTCAAGATATGCTAAGTAAAAAGGGTTTTATGAGTTCTCTGATTAGGACTTTATATTGTTTTCAACAGTATAAATCTCCTTTTCTTCCTTCAATCTTTCTCTTTATGAAAACATGGTGCTTCCTTGTCATGGAGAAAGTTCCTGTGCAACAGGACATGATTAATTTGTTTGCTTGTCAAGTCCCTCCATGCATGGTTTAGAAAGAAGCAGTGGGCACCATAATGTTTTTTTGCTGGTCAGGCGATTGGGATGAACCACAGCAGAATCGGGTTGGACACCCTGTGGTGCAATATCTTGACACCTGCATCCCTCTGATGTTCTAGGCAATGCAGTAGCATAAAGCTTCTTCTTAGAAGTGTGCATCACAAGGCTCCTCTTTCCTGCTGCAGAATATGATATTATTCAGAGCATCCTTAATGCAAGACCCAAAGTCGTACCTGTGGCAGAAAATGCGATGGCAATTAAAACTACATAGGTATTGTCAAAGTGTAAGAATTGCAGGTCCAGATAAAGATATAAGCATGTTCATGCTCTGGGTGCTTCAGAGCTGTTATCTTTTGTTTGGTTGGTTGATTTGGTTTAATTTTGGTTTGGTGTCTTTTTTTATTTTAGTTACATAATTTTTCCAAGAAATATTTTCTTGTTTGCTTGGTTGTTGGTTGCTTGCTTTGGGTATTAGAACAAAAAGAAGGAAATTGATTCTGTGGGTTCTAGATTCCCCTTTAAAGTATAAAAGGGAAGAACTTAAACAATGATGAATTTTTTTTTCATTGAAAAACATTTTATTCAAAAATATTTTAACGTCAACTTAATATTACTCCAGATTTCTTTCATTCATTGTTTTAAAATGGTACGTCGATTTTTTAATGACTATTACATGTGCCAGCACTTATGTTTATTTTCTCCCTGTCCTTTTTTTCTAAATTTATTTAAGACTATTACTCAGAAGAAGATCCTACTGCGCATCCTGAACCAGGCTAAGAGCTTTGTAACTGGCTTCCTGATTCCAACATATATGCAGAAGTACAATTGGTCCTTTCTCCCATAAACTCCTTATCAGGTTGCCTGGCAATTCCCAAACCCATTCAGCTGAATCAGAAAAGAGTTGATTCCTGATCCTATCATATTAAAACCAAGAAAGATCAATAAAAGAAGTTGTGCAAAAATTGAAATGTTAATTGGTTCTTTCAATATATTTAACATATTTCTGTAATTCTGTAGCAGGATCTAATGCGGAACACTGAAATCCAACAGCAGCTAAAGTAGCTGAACAGCAGAGAAATGGCGCAATTTGCCAGAATGAATGTTCTGCATTTTTCTACACAGCCAAATGTGGTTTTTAATGGGATCTAGGATTTCTTTTAAGAAGAGGAATAAAATGAAGAAGCGGAAGATGAAGAAGAATGAAATGAAAGGAAATACAATGAAGTCTCTTGCACTTGAGGTTGTCCTTTCCACCAAAAAATAATGCAAACAAAAGTCAGAAACCCTTCTGTTTTTTCCCCAGTTTGCAGATTTTAATCCCTACACCTGGTATCCACACATTTACTGTTCTGAGGTGGCAAGCACAGTTGGAATGGCTTGGCAGACACCTTAGAAGGTGACCTTTTCAGTTACCGTAGCGAAATCTGACAGGGACCATAAATCAGAGATTTTATTTTGGTTTCAACCACCTTATTTTATTTCAGTTTCAAAATAAGAAGATAAGATGCAAAATAATGACTGCACTCATTATAAATTATTTTTGATCATTCAATTATGGAATATAGCCTTTGCAAAAAAAAAAAAAGTCAGTTTTTGGATAAGAACAAATAAAATGTGCTTTGCTTTGATTTTAATCAAATGGAGTAGTGCAGGCCTTAAACTTGTATCTTTTTTGTCATGACCAATAGCTTTTATTAAAAAATTACAATTTTTTGGAAAAATTTGTGATTAAACTCTCCTCCGGTTTCCAGCTATAGAACCAAACTAATTTCTCAGAATAAGGCTACCATGCACTGAGAAACTTGACCTAGTTAAAAATTAATCCATTCTCTTCTAACACCATTCAGGAAAAAAAAAAAAAAGAAAGTGTTACTAGATAGGTAATAGATACATTTTAAAATATGACTGCTATTTCATGAAATTGATGAAGTCTACAAATAATAATATAGTTTCCTGATGAAGAACAAGTCAACTTTCAAGCTGGCCAGCATTTCTTATTTATTTTCAGAGGAAATTAACTTTGTCTCGACTGACAAAATCCATCAAATCCATGCTTGTGAAAAGGACATGACAGTATTTTCTGCCTCTTGAAGGGGTATGAAAAAGAGTGTGGAAATATCCTTTTGACCTATGAAAAATGATTAGCTAAATTACAATTAAAAGAATCCTACACGTTACAAGACAAAAAAACATATTACTGTCTAAAATATGGAAAACAGAAGCTTTGAATTGAGGTAATCTTAGACTTTGATACTTATCATTTCACAGAGTTTTATTTAATATTTTATTTTTTTCTACTAGCAAAATAACAGTTAAATTAAAAAAAAAAAAGACTGAAAACCAGAACATTTTTTAAAAAATTACATTTCAGACATTCTAAAATTGTCCTGAATAGGGAGAACGTTTAAAATGACCACTTCAGGTGAACTGTTTTGCTTATCACACTGGCAATTTATAATTAAAAATATCTGATGAAAAATAGATGAGTGCTTCTACTGACGGCCGGGATTCAACTAGGTATAAACTTTCTGAACAGTTCTGTTCAGATTATTTTCGAATATTCAAAAACATTTTATTATTTACTTTTAAAATGAAAAACAACACTAATAGTTGAAAAATGGTCTGGTAAACACCTGGCCAGAAGATGGCTTTGAGGCTGCTTCTGTTAGAAAGTCAAGTCCTGAAACTAAAGCAAAATCAATGACACATGATTGTGTCCATAGAAGAAAAAGAGGGTCTTTTTGGTAATTTGCAGGTTGTATAAGGGACCTCCTGTACCTGTTCACAGGGGATGGGACTCTACTGTAACTAGAGCTAAATACATCTTTCTAATAATCATAAGCTTTTCAAAGAGTTCTCACCAATGGTGTGCAGGTTTGCTTCTGAATACAATACCATCACTGGACCATGAAGGAGAGGTACGGAGATGTTCAAGACCAGGTTGGATGGGGCTTTGAGCAACCTGATCTAGTGGAAGGTGTCCCTGCCTATGGCAAGGGGGTTGGAACTAGGTGATCTTTAAGATCCCTTCCAACCTAAACCATTCTATGGTTCTATGAATATGGTGTAGAGTTTTCTGATTCTGAGCCTAACCTCTACCAGGACTTCAAGCTTTGATCTCTTGAAAGATTTTCCTCTTTACTCAATAAGTCAGCTTGCTCAGCAACTTTGATCATACCCCAAACTAACACCCCAGATCTTGAGCTACAAATCAAAAGACGAACGGAAGACAGGATCTTTTAGGACAGGTAGAGAAGCTGGTAAAATAGGAGTATAGCCTTGCCTGTCGGCAATATTGATAATGCTTCCATTATGGAGTTCACTAATTGCAGAGCAGATATAAATTGTTTTGTAAAAATCTATTGGTGAAGCATAAAGAGCAGTGAATGAGCCTTCAGCCTAATCTGTCAGACATTACAGTGGCAACCCCTGGCACATTAAAAAGTTAATGTGACTTTAATAGGTCATAATCACACTAATAAAGTTTATAACTATTCACTTTAGTAGCCAAAGTCATTTAAGAAAACTATAACTTTTGTTCTTGGGCTTGCATCAGACTGAAATTACAATTAATCTTTAATAGGGCAGAGCTCTGCTTTAACAGAGTTTAACAGCAAGTGACTCTGGGTCATCCCTTCTTAAACAAGAGAAATGGTGAAGCTAGGGCTGAAAGACCCTGCCAGTCAATTTAGATGTGCACAGAAAACTTCATCGCCAGGGAAAAGGAGAGGTTTGAACATATCCAGGATGCATCTCTTGGTCTGAGACATCATGGACCTCCTGGAGGTCAGTTAGAAGACCTTCCCTGTCTGCCAAGCTAATTATTGATGAAAATACTGTGTTGCCTTGTTCTCTATGCTTTCCTGTGAGCTGAATAGCCTTGAAAACATTTCTATAGAAGTGTAATTTTTATCCCAAACCAGCTCTAATCAATATACTCACCTCAATCTTTAAGATCATTGAGGTGAATCCCGTCAAATAGAAAACCTTCTGTGTGGCCATTTATTTAGCACTGTAAGAACAGAGAACAACCTGGCCTAGAAAGGACTGGAGGGTGATATTTCCAAATAACCTTAAAACTTATTTTGATGGACGGTTAGAAAAGAAGTCAATAACATTATACTCCCTTTGGCCACAGCAGAAATGTTTATCCTTCAGCAAAGTTGGCAAATCAAAGGTGGATTGGTCCCACATCACTGCACAAAGAAAGTGACAGCAATCCCCAGCTTTGAGAAAGGGCTATATTGCATGAGAAAACGTCAGGGGACTGAAGGCCTTTGAAAGGCAAAAGAGTTCCACTCATTTGAACTTTAGTTTATCTGATAGGAATAGCTGTCAGATATATTCAGCTTCTCTTTCTTCCTTTCAGTGACTCTGAGACAGGCCTTATTGAGATAAGCCTAAGAAAGAGGAAGAAAGGGCAGATAGTCAGCATAAAGCAGTTGTATTGTGTAATGTGACAGAAAAGAAGAGCTGAAGAGCTCAGCTGGAAGTCTGTAGTGAGTGTTTTAAATATTGTCCTATTGAGCTTAAGTGCTGGCCGAAGCAATTTCACGTTAATGACAATTCTGCTTTCAAGGCATTCTGCCTAAAAGGAAAGCAACACAGCTAATGCATTCAGCACTTCTCCAGAGCAAGCTGTGATCTGGAGGACCTCGGGGGAGAGGGAGGACTGGCTCCTGGGTTCAAAGACATGGGGGGTCTTTCCCAGTAACTCATGAGACGTTCCTACTCTTCTCAACAGGTGCTGAATGATGGTGAACAGAATGTTGAGAACAGATGATTCTGTTCTGTTTTGCCTGAATAACAGGCAGAATATGATAATACAATAGTATGATAATATGATAATATCTCTACATCTTGCAGAAGAGCATTAATTAAGATTTTTCCGATCGCTTTCAAGGCACTCTATGGAAAATAGCAGAAGAAAAAACAAATAAGAGAATACACATTTACATTTGAAACTCACAAATAAAAAGAAAGAATTAGTAAAAGAAACCTGGATCCATCCTGCTGCTGTTCTGGTGGCATTTTTCTCCCTTATACTGGTACAGCTGCTGTGGATCACCATATGCATGTGGGTCAAAACTGTTTACACAGCAAACATAATTTAAATTTAATTTTTAAGCTCTAAGGTATTGTTAGATAAAATACTGAAGTCAATCCTTTGCTTTTCTGAATCTCGGTTTGAAAACTTCCTTTATCCCTGTCAGGGTTAGCAGTACATCAGTCTGATTGGAAAAAAAGCCCTATACAATTCCAATGGCTTAGCCTTAAACTGCCCTTTTTCCAGTAGTCTCATTTTCAATTACAACAGGTGTTTTGAGATTTTTGCCATTTTCTCCACATATCTTTTTGGGCCAACATTTTAATCTTGCTAATATACACTTATTACTTCATGGATTGCCAAGCGACTGCAGACACACTAAGAAACCATTTAACCAAAGTCCTTACAAGTTCTTAACTTAAATACTGACCAAAAGAAAAATAATAATAATGAGCCAGTCCCAGACTATGCTTAAAAATTTAATGATAGCTAATAATATCTGTGTAAGGTCTTTGCTTCTTGTCACCCCTTCCTCTAACAAAAGCTTCTCATGTAAACAGTGATCCTTTGAACTTTGTCGGTGAACACTTGTTATTTCATTGAAGAGGTGACATCAGAGGCTAGAAAACAGCAGTTACTTCACAACATTGTGCTAAGTTGATGTTGCAGGCATTTGTAGATGATTTGCAGTAATGAAAATGGCTTTATTACATGTATGTGACCTGTAATTGAATGCATAAACCATCATCTCTGAATACAACTTCAGGCATAAAGTTTAAGAAATTCCGGACTAAATGCAAGGGTCTAGAGTGCAGGTGTTTACATTTAAGACAGTCATAGGCTTTTTTTCCACCTTAGTAGTCCATGGAAGTCTGGTCAATATTGTCAATGAAGTTTGTGATGTGATTCAGTCTATATTAATGTAAGCACCCACAGATCAGGTGAAGCTGCACTCACTCTGATTATTAGCTCCCCATTAGGTAACGCAGGAACATGGGGTGCTTCCTCAGGCTAGATTTTGACATTGTGAACCTGCGGATTTGTGGGAGGTAAATCCCCTACAAAATGCTACTCTAACTTAAGGAATCAGATTTTCATGCTCTCAGCCAAGTATAAATGCAACCATAGCCACAGATAAATTAGCACAAGTCTCTGTCTGGTGAGGCTACATGTTTGGGAAGCACATTGGCTTAGCTTAGGCAGAACACCAGCTTAGCACATTCATGATACTAAGGATAGACATATTGGACCATGAATAAATGATCTATGTGTCCAGACTCATCTTTCAAAAGAAAGATGCCCCCATAACAATTCTCTAATAAAAGAATCTATTAGACTTAGAATATGACCCTTGCTGCAACAGATGAGCTTTTCTGAAAATCTGGTGTCAATGATAGATGCCCAGTTCTTGACAACATTCTTACCTTAGCATTTAAGCCTGCATTCCACCAGCAATCAACTGGGAAAGAGATGGGGAATTTATTTTTCCTGAAGTTTATTTTCAGTCTCGTCAAATTGATGCAAGTGTTTTGGGACAAAGATTATTATTCCTTCTTATTTGTTGTTTCATTACCTTGCACAACAGGACTCTGATCTTGGTTGTGGCATAAAGACAATGTTTAACACTACTGTTTATTAAAAAAAAAAAAAAAAAGAAAAAAATGAAAAAAAAAAGACTAATTTCCCTTCACTTAAGTGAAGAAAATAAGAAGGGAACAAAGTCTTATGTCACTCTGATGAGTGGTGCACAGATGTGTTTGTGGTGAAATGAACAAATTTTATGTAGGAAGGCTAAGATGCTTTACTCCCAAGCTTGTCTGTGAGATCTAATGATGGCTCAAGGAACAGAGCTTTTGAAAAGCTGGGGAATAATAAAAAGCACTGTGAAAGACATGACTTCTTCCTCCTGCACTTTCATTTCCTAGGAAACAGATGCAAGATCAGTTGGCAACCTGGCATCGGTCTGCGTGCCTTGTTTTAAGGGAGCCTATTGTTCATAAAATGTTATGAATACAGTTACTCCACAGATGTGCGGAACTAAATTTCATGTGACATCAGTTTAATGATAACACATGAAAGATTCAGAAGACTTCTGGTTGTGTTGCCTCATTATATGTGTGATTGCATGCAAAACCACTAGTAAGACACATAACCTGTGCAAATGACTCATTGATGTAGGCTGCTGATTAAATCCACATTTCATGCAGATCTTCGTAAAACCAAGAAAAAAATGTAAGGGCAGCTATCTAACATTCTCCAAACTCATGAGACTTGTTGATGCTTGCTTCATTATTGTTTTGTTTTCTATATGCTTCAAGATAATTGTGATAAGTTTTAAAACTCATGGGAGTTTAAATGCAAGGTGGACGGGGCCTTGATGGAGTCATTCTCTGCAAGTTCGAAGCTGGTCCAGACCACTAAGGACTGAAACATTTCTGCTAAAGTCACATATGAAATTAATTGAGTTCCTCAACTGTGTCGTAAATTCATCATCCCAACTGGTTACCAGAAATCACTTGCTGAAAAGCCAAAGATTTTGATGTCTGGATGAAGTCTGTCAATTGCTTGCACATCCTTTATACATGTCTTTTTGATCTGCCAGCTGTCTAACTGGTAGCAAGACTGTGAGCTATTCAGAGTTATCCATATATTTAGTGGCTATACCTGACTAGCTGGCAGCTCTCCCATCTCTTGGGCAGAATAAGCAACTGAATAAGGGCTGAATTGTCTCCCCAGTTTCCTCCACACAGGTAGAGATCCACAATAGGATCTCTACCTCACTAAGCCACCAATTTTCAAAAAATATATCGTAGCATTTTTTGCGATTTATACTCATCTCTTCAATATTCTTGAAAGTAGCCAGCGAATCCCAAAGTTTTCAAGGGAAATAGAACTGACAAGCAGGGAAATGGCACATTCACATCATAAACTCCATTTTCAGGAAAGCACAGCAAGAAACACAAAATGCTTGGGGGGAAAAAAAAAACAAAAACAAAACCACAAAAAAACTCCAGACAAACAAACCCTCCAAACAAAAATGACAATAACCAAAAAAAAGAGGAAAACTCTACTTAAGGTAGAAAAAACCTTAAAATTCAACTTTATATAAATATATGTTTTAAAGGTCTAAGGGAAGCATTTCTAGGTATACCAGAAATATGTTTGAGCCAACTGGAATGCCATAAGCAAATAAAGTATTACCTGACAGTAGGTGTGTGAGAGGAAAAATTCTGTATCTCAGTGACGTTGCAGAGGTGCACCCTCATATACCCTAGAGCACCCGGTACTGCTAGACAATTTTCTTAGCCTGAGTGCGCCTGCCCCGAGGCTTCAGGATCGGTCAGAAGCAGACTTCTGAGAGTGAACAATGTAGTCAATTTGTCTGACCTTGAGTGTGATCTTACAGACAGTGTACACAAAGTTTTAGGGGACTAAACAGTGGACATGTGAGCTATATTCTCCTGGAAAGGAAGGCCGGAGGACTTTTCATCGACCTAGCCTGATCTTCATGATCTCATACTGCATTATGCTTCATTAGGCACGGTATCATCTGCCCCATTATGCCTTGTCCAAACCTCAGAAGCACCTAGTCCAAGAAGTCAAGACATCTTGAGTTAATCCAATCTATCCTTCCTTGTAGAGTGAGTCTTGTTAAGGAAGTAGCTTCTGTAAAAATATAACTTAATAGCTAAATCATTTTCCTCTCAGTTGTGAATCACCTATAACCTGTCTGTCATGCAGATACCTTAAGCTGGGGCATGCAACTAATTACACAACTTTTTGGTTTACACTCGCTTGAGATTGTTTCCAGCAAACAAACTCATATGTGCCAATTAGCTAATACTTCTTTTCTTTATGATCTTTTACATTTTTCCTCCTTTTCTTAAAAGCAGATTAACTGGTGCTAGCTCTTCCAGCTATCTCCAGTCAAGCAGGATATGATTGTGTGGCACTAGATCAGCGCCTGCATAATTTGAATGAAAAGGGACCTTTTAATGAAGACAGTATTTTCCTTCCTCTGCACAGCTCAGGAGCAAAGCAGGCTACTCTGCCAGCCCAAGCACTCTGTGATCAAGGCCTGTGGCGTCAGACTGTCTCCTTACTAACAATTCAGATAAACTGCTGGGCTGACCCAGTGGTCCCTTGGAGGTTTTCTTTATCCCAGAGGTGGAATAAATTGGGAACTGTACATTTAAAATGTCTACTGCAACATCTTCTGCCAGAGCTAAGCTACTGTGACTGTGTTTACCCCGAAAATAAAGGAGAAGGAAGTTAGAAATGAAAGAAAATATAAGGCAGAACTGTACTGTTCTCTGGTCTAAAAATCAGAACACAACCAATAAGATTTTTTTTTCTTGAATAAAATCCCATTCAGTTTCTGTAGTTGCTCCAAAATCTCAAGAGTCTGGACCGGGAAAGGAGAGTTCAAACTGTACACTTTTAGCTGACGCTTTTCCCAACAAGCTGAGACTAAATGAAAGGTGAAAACCCCCAAGGACATCCCTTTATTCCTTTTACTCTTGTTTTCTCAAACCATTTTAATTTCAAGAAATTCTGTTAATTGTCAGTCCTGTAGTGAGACATACCTGTCTCAGGTTCACTGTGCTTTTCAAAACAACGTGATTCTCTAAGTCACCTCACCTTCTCCTCTTGCCAGTGAAGAGCTGGCTATCTCAGCTTTGCACAGATAGGTCCCCTTATGAACGCAGAAGTCCTCAGATTGTCTCTGCAATGTATCTTCAGTTTTCATTCTAAGACCTGATAGTAGAAACCACCCATCATGTTTTGCTGAGGCCATGCTGGGGCACTCTGGAGTGCAAGTAGTGCTCATAAGGTTCTGTGTAATATTTGATGAAAAATAGAGCTGCTGGTAAAGGAAGCTACCCTCACTAAACAATGCTCCTGGCATCTTTGCTGTGCACACCTGTGTGCAGCCATGGCTCATTGCTCATCACATTGCTTTGTACAGCTTCAGGCAATTTTATGTTGTCCGCTCTGAGACTGACAGTTGCCTCTCACCATAACCCTAGTTCTGTAGTGCGCACGTTTTGTCTCCTACCTCCACAGCTTTCATGCAGTTCAGAAAGTTCTTTTCAGAGTTATAACACATTTTATACCATATTTTAGGGCCTGTGGCCTGACTTCAAGGGATCCCCCCTGGGTTGCTGTCTGACTAATGCAATTTCTACAGCCTAAAGGCAGCTTTACAACAGACATTCAGGCTCTCTTTCTGTTGACATTAGTCTGTTGGTGTTGAATGCAGCAAATAGGAGGCTTTCAAAGTTCATATTCTTTATTTTTACACAATTTGATGTTATATCAGTGCCTCTGAGAGACATGGTTTATCCTACTAACAAATCTGGATGCCTTCTCAAAGCTATCCTACCCATGTCTTTCTCTCAACAGGGTAGGTATCATCTCTGCTAAAGGAAGAGAAATTCATTGGTCATGCTAATGTTTTACTGTTGTTCAACACTGCTCAAGACAGGTTTTAGTACTACCAAGTAGTATGAAACTTCTTGTGTGTCTTTGTACGGGGCTGGCACTCCCAAAATAAATATATATGCCAACAGGAGACAGCTAGTAAAAATAATTTTTGGTTGTGACAAATCTGGTTAGCTCTGCAACTGAAAAATGTGGATCCAAGTTCTCATTTGTATGACACTCCAGTTCTCTGAAGTACTGGATGAGATACTCCAAATGCAAGAGGCAGTCAGGATTTTAAAGGGATCCGAATTTCAGTGGGACCTTTGTGTACCATGACAGTAACATCCACAGGTTGGAAATTATTTACATTGTTGGGTTCCAAAATATCTTTCAGCAGGAGGTCCAAAATGGCTTTATGGTGTAAGACAATAAACTTATTGGGTTTAGGTAGTTCCTACTATCCCAATTAAGCACATAAAAAAATCTTTCATGCAGAGTACAGGAAGTTTTATTTAATTTTTTGTTTTCATATACACAGGAGCAAGAAAACTTTTTGTACCTGGTTTGACATACAGTCTGATGCCTGAATAGTTATTGACATCAGCAGTGAGATTAGATATACAGATGGAGCAATGTTAAGAAAATAGATCATGAAGAAGGACTGTGGTGGGTTACCCTTGGCTAAGGACCGAACCCCTACCCAGTGCCCTCTCACTCCACCTCCTCAAGTGGACAGAATGGAAAAGTTTGAGGGTTGAGACAAAGACAAGAAGATCACTTACTAATTACTGTCATGGGCAAAACAGACTCAACTTGGGGAAAAGTAATTTAATTTATTGCCAGTTAAGGTAGATTTGGGTAGTGAGAAAGAAAGACAAACATTAAAGCAACACCTTTTCCCTCCCTTGCCTTCTTCCCAGGACCAACTTCACTCCCTCACTCATGAATCCTCTTCCCCCAGAGCAGCACAGGACAGTTGTGTTATAAAAGTTGGTTAGGATATTGTTATAAAGCTGGTTGGGACAGATTTGTCAGGTTAATTAACCACCTGACTCTGGGAGCTGCCCTGTGTGGTGCTGTGTTAACTTTGTGCTAATGAGGATGTGGCCCAGCATCTGCCGTTATCAGAGGAAACTGAAAATCCCTGACACTGTTACTCAAGGCTTGTCACAGATAAACGATTAAGACAGTGTCTGTTTGACTAAAACAAATCAGGTAAAATGATTTCAGGCAGAATCTTCTTTCTGTAATTTTCATCTTTTAAAAAATCTATATAAAATTGAAAAGTTAAAACTGCCTATACTGTACAGGTAGTGTTCACCAAGTGTTTTACTTTAAGCACCCAAGGGATTCATGTGTCTGGTTGAAGTTCCCAAGCAGAGCACATGTCCCATCACGAACCATGGCCAGAAATTGATGCAGAAGGAGGGGATACTGATGTCCATTGAGACAACCTGACAGAGGGGAACATACCAAATCAGTTACAGACAAATAGGAACTATTCAGCTGTTTCTAAATTAGTTTTTTTACTCTGATTAAGCCATTTTAATGCTATATTTTTTTTCACTTATAGTTACCAATTGAAAAAATTGGAATTTCTTAACTGTGTTACTATCCATGGTCATGTATCTAAGGTAAACTAATATTGTCAATTTGCTTTAAATATAAACAAATAAGACCCCATGCCACCAGATTAATTTATATTATCACACAACGAGCTATTTCTTGTGTATAGAATGACATTTATTCTACCACAAGTTGATAACAAGCAGTGTGCTAAATATTAGATTAATTTATTTGTTGCTTTGATGAAATCAGGAAATTTATCTAAGGATTTGGTCTATAAAATCTTAATCTTCTTTTGGGATATTATTACATAATTTTCTCTGTTAGACAGTTTTTCCTGTAAACCGCTTCAGATTTATTTTATTTTTTAACCTTGTTTTAGCATTTAGAGCCATTCAGTTTAATTTCTAACTTCTTTTTTTAAATGTATGACCAAAAAACACTAATAGCTAATTCATATTTTCAGTAGTGTTGGTGTTTCAGTGGTGCCTGGTGACAGGGCACAAGCTGGAACACAGGAAATTCCATCTCAACATGAGGAAAAACTTCTTTCCTTTGAGGGTGGCAGAGCACTGGCACAGGCTGCCCAGAGAGGTTGTGGAGTCTCCCACACTGGAGACATTCAAAACCCGCCTGGACGCCGTCCTGTGCCACTGCTGTAGGTGTCCCTGCTGTGGCAGGGGGGTTGGACTAGATGATCTCCAGAGGTCCCTTCCAAACCTGACCAGTCTGGGATTCTGTGATATGCACATAAGCGAAAACAATGAAGGGAAGATCTGTGGCTTAGGTTAATTTAGTATGTAGTAAAAAAATGTCATTTGACAGATTCTTGCATTTAGTTTAAACTCATTGAATAATTCTGGATAATAAGAAAAGACAATATTTTTGGAAACGCTGAAAACTATTAAATTAGAAATATTCTAAGGATATTGACATTCCTGAAATAGACACTTGCCAAAAAGTCCAACTAGATTCTCAAAATGGTGGATGCCAAAATATCTTCATTTATGCCTAGTGGTTAGCACACTTAGCCAACATATGAGACAGATAGGCAGAAAGTCAGTAATAGAAGGAATGACTCTGTATCCTGGCCAACAGTACACCCAAAGGGCTTATTTGTGTTGCAGTACTTGATCTAGTGAATATTTAATAGAGTTGAATATGGAATAAAGTCAGAAGGAGATACTGAGAATACCACATAAGATTATAGCACACTCTGGAGAATTGGTTAATGTGGGTTCAAAGTCTTTCAGAAATAAGCAAGATTTGAACATGGATCTCTCAATTCTGTGGGTTTTGTTTTTCTTTTTTGAAACACCCCTTCTGAACAGTTCTGTGAATTGTCTCTCATTTGTTTTAGACATCAAATATTTTTAGAAATGCCGGAACAGCTTCAGACAAGTATTTTCAAAACATTTTTGTTCTTGGGCTAAGAACATGTTACTTACCTTTTCCTGCTATGAGATGTGATGTAAAGGACGTGCATGTAGAGAATGTGGTGACTTGCAACAATAATATTTTGGTGCATAGTAAAAAGGATAGGAAGGACCTTGGTTGTTGTCTCTTGAGAAATGTGCTCCAATTTCAATCCTATATAACAAAAAAAGGATTTTTATCTCCCACTAATGAAGAGTATCTCTCCTCCTCATTATCCACTCCCTGGCAGTCTATTACAGCTTAATTGTAATATAAACAATCTGTTTTCTGATGAAGGAAAATATTTTAAATGTTAAGGTTATCAGAAACAGAAGATATTATTTTGAAAAATAGGGAAGTAAAATATTAAGTAAAGCAAAAAAAGATACATAAACTTACATATGAAAAATAAGTAAGAATTCAAAAGATCAGTTATATTCTGTTTAGTGACAAACTAGCCTGGACTACAGGGGTAGAAATATAAATTATATATTTTTATATATATGGAAATGTAAGTATATAAATATATATAGAGAAATATATAGGAAGATAAATGTATTTTTGTACGTGTTTTGGATTTTGCTTTATAACTTCAGCCCTTTTTCCTCCAGGTTAGAAATCCATTTCCCAAAAGATACCATTCCTTATTAAGAAATAGCTATTTTTTCCAATGTTAAATGGATGTTGGAATTCTCAGCTCCATGATTCACATACTTTTTTTCTTTTTCTGTTTTTTGAGTACTATCACTCTTGAAACCATGGGTTCCATTGATCCATTTTTTAATGCTTATACTTGTTAGCTTTGAAACAAAGCATAAATGAGATAATGAAATAAAATAAAACAAAACAAAACAGAACAAAACAAAACAAAACAAAAAATAAAATGCCCAAAGTGTGACAGGTTTAAAATGTGGTCTGTGTCTTTGTGTGCTTATCTATACCATGGTAAAAGATCTTTTTTATTGAGAAATGTCAACAGGTGGCTGAGACCACTCAGTAGTGCAAGTTCAAAAGCCTTTGAACTTATTGGCCATTATTGCTAGTGGCATTTATTTCAAATGGTTAGGCCCTTCAAAGGTTATGAACTCATTATGTAATAAACAATTGACTTTAATTTAAAACACTTTAACAATATTGCAGATAGGCAAACAGCAGAGATCTGCTGTAACCATGATAAAGGAAGACAAAGGTATCTATCTCAAATGTTACTCAAGTAAACTTTAGAATAAGTTATATGTATTCAATGAAATTTGGCACAGACCTCGCATTTTAGAAAAGTGTCAGTCTCTGGTTGACTATCACTATTTCTGTTTTCACATGGGTCTCCTGAAGAAACCAGCCAGAATGAATGATGACCTCAATAGTGTTTTGAAACCAGTATTTTTTATGGATATTTTTAAAGTTAAGTCACTGATGAGTTGGTTCTCAGAGCTGAGATGAGAGACATGAACCGATTTCTTTGCTGGCTTATTCTGCAGAAGTCAACAAAATTATGTAATGAAGATGTAATCAGAGCAGTGACCTTCTTGCCTCCCTTTAAGTGGGAATTTGGGTATTAAAAAACATATCTTTAATTTATGAAGTAAAAATGTTAAAATTATATAGGAAAAAAAATTCTGATTTTGGAGACACTTCTGGCCTAGGAAAACCAGACCTGATGGAACAATGTCTCTTTAAGTCCAAGTTATTTCAGAAATATGCTTCCATATTCAAACTATTTAGAAAAAAACCCCATCACAGCTATTTCATATTCAGTATAAATCCTTCCCTGGAGGTCTGCAGTGAGCTCACAATTATAATTGTAAATTTCCAATTGGAATGCTAAGATATAGTTTATATTTAGGGAGAGAGATCCGGAAGTCAAGATTTAATTGTTTTATACCTTAAGAGGAATGGGATGAAAATAGCAAACAGCAACCACAACAAAATTCCCTGTATTAGGAAAGCTCAAGACCAAAGAAAGAAAACAAACAAACCTACATAAATGTAACTAGCTCCTAAAAACGTACTTTGTTTTAAAATGTAAATGAAATGTGTTTCGTTTCACTGTTCAATACTGCTGTGTAGATTTGCATATTATCTCCTTCTCCCTTTTCAGTATCCTCGACCAACAGCTGTGACTTGTCAAAACTTGCCAGCACAAGGGAAAAAGAAAATGAAGGGGCATATTGGAAACTGTGTCAGCTTATCTATTGCTTTCAGTAAAATGTAATTGCTGAAGATGCCATTAAGAGGTGTCTGAAAAAATGTGTTAAGGCTGCTTAAATTGTTTTTTTTTCTTCTCTCCCTTTAATAGCGGTGGTGTGATACCTGGGAAGGGCAGAAGCAAGAGAAGAGTGAATATCTTGTGAGCTCTTCTCACAAGTTGCCTCCTTGTGATGAAGGGCCGCTGAAGCTGATATCTTTGCAGTGATTTTGACACACTGCTTCATCCCAGGTATTTTGCAGTGCCCTTTATATTCCTTCTTGCACTCTGAACCCCTTCATCAGCCCTGTTCCTTTCTGATGCTCACTTGCACTCTTGAGGCATCTATGATGTCCAACAAAGAGCTCGAGGAGGTTTCTGTGTTACCGTGCAGTGAGGTGAAGGGAGCCTGTATGTGCAAGAAAACCCTGTAAGGTGAACCTCCAAGCATTGTGAGAGAGGTCAGGCCTGTGTCATTGCTGCTGAGAGTATCCTACAAAAAGAGGCCAGGTCTGGCTGGAGAAATAATGAATCTGAGAAGATGGGCTGAATAATGAACCTCAGCTTGTGACTAAAGCTCCAGTGCTTTGGAATTGCTCTGGCTGTTAGGTAAGAAATGAAGGTGGCCACAGAGCAATGCAACATCGGCTGCTCTCAGTGCTTTATCCATGTGCTTTGTGAGATTCATACAAAGATTCAGAGATTGCAGTATTAGTGTGAGCCATGGAGGACCTCAGTTTGTCACAGATTCCTTGTCTGGCCCCAGAGGTGGGTCCCTACTCATAAGTATACCAGGTAATATTGGGATTTTGGTACATTGCTGTCATGCCATGTTGCAGTGAGGGTAATAGATGAGAGGCTCTGAGAGCTCAGGTTGTTCACTAAGCAGACAATACAGAGAGGGAAGCATGTACTTTTATCACTGTGGCTTTGCCTTTCAAATGAAAAGAGTCCTTAATATCTGGCAGGATTCAGATACAGGGGGGAGTACTAAGGGGAGCTTAGGTTGTTGCAGGGAAAGGAAGGGAAGGGAAGGGAAGGGAAGGGAAGGGAAGGGAAGGGAAGGGAAGGGAAGGGAAGGGAAGGGAAGGGAAGGGAAGGGAAGGGAAGGGAAGGGAAGGGAAGGGAAGGGAAGGGAAGGGAAGGGAAGGGAAGGGAAGGGAAGGGAAGGGAAGGGAAGGGAAGGGAAGGGAAGGGAAGGGAAGGGAAGGGAAGGGAAGGGAAGGGAAGGGAAGGGAAGGGAAGGATGTAAGGAGATGTAAGGAGTGATGGAAATCTCTTTTGCCCTGCCGATGAAAACTCTGAAGTTGAAGTCAGGATGACAGTGGTTAGGAATGAATTCTCCTGGCTGCCATGGGGTGATTTATGGAATGCAGGGTTATCAGATTGCAGTCCAGAAACAGACTGAGCTGCACTAAATTATCTGTGCTTTTCTGACAAGTGTATCAGGATTCTTTGTGTTTCCTGGCTGGCCTCATTAAGTTTCTATAATTATCGTTTTATTGATAAAGTGCCTGCCCTTGGTGATACTCGGGGTATGCTGCACAATTAAAATAACAGATTATGTGGATGTAAGATAATATACTAACAGTTAGAACAAAACTGGTCTTACAGAAAAAAAGGGTTACTAGTTGTGATTCTTCCCTACTACTAGAACTGAAGAGGGAGTACTTTCCTGGCAGTGAAAAAATCATCCATTCAAATGGGATATTTTTAAAAAACTAGCTTATTTCTCATTGAAACTGCTGACAAATAGTTTTCAACCAATGTAAGTATTAATGTCTCTCTCCTGTCTGTCTCCATGGTTTTGTGAAAAACCCATACAACAGATTTTCTAAATTCTAACTAACTTTGAGCCAACTTGTAGCTTTTGCGTCAGATTTCTAGAATTAGGGAAAATTAGTCTAGGTCATCGAGGTATGATATTCCATTAAAAAATCTGAAATTCCAAGTTAGGTTCTCACTCACATAGGAATGTAGGAATATAGGGCAAGGACAGAGATTCACAGAGCAATTTAGGCACATAATCGTTTACCTGCCAAAGAGAATCAGGACACTGAAAAGGACTGATGGCAAGCCTTCACAAAAGGGACGTAGGCATTGTGGTATTCAGTGATACAAAGTGTGGGATGGAGGTGCCAAGGCTGACAGGAATTCATAGTGATGGGTTAAGCGTGTGTTTCCCACGCAGAGGGAAGTGTTACAGCTCCTGTTTTGTCATTCATACCAGGCCGAAAAATCACCAGCTCACCAACAGGAGAAATTCCAAAGACATCTGTCCTTGGTGTGAGCTTGTCTCCCTCTAAGTAACCACATCCAGGTTTGCCTTTCAGAGTGCAGACTTTTGTGCCGTACTTAGACGAGTCTGTTGGAAATGTGGTAGTCATTCTCCAGATTACTTCTGTACTATTTATCCAGTTATTATCTAATTAAAGAAACCTAGTTCTTTTCCCTCGTAGCTGAATGGTCTAACCAACATGCTGGAAATTCGGGATTCATTCTATTTGCCTTCCTTTATAATCCCCAGATCTTGCCTTTTTGGGTATCTAGGTAAGAGCTTTACCAAGACAGGAGGAAAGGCCTTCAAGCCAACTGGCTAGCTGCTGGGAAAGGACAGCAGTGGATTCAGGAAGGACCTACAGATAAGATTTTATATGTGTCTTTACCATATCATGGAAAGGAGAAATATCTCTCCTTTCCTTTGGTCAGGCTAATCAAATTAGGTATGGTAATAATTAATTTAGCAAATAGAGTGTCTTTAGGGATGAAGGTCAGGGGGGCTGTTTCTGTTTTCCTGTTTTAGAACAGTCTAAAGTAGAAGATAAGCACTAAACCAGCATCTTGGCAAGATAAAGACACTCAGTAGCATCATTTACGTCTCTGCACTTGTTAAGCAAAGTTTCCCTTGAAGGTGACTCGGGCTCCTGAATGCTGTGTGTTTAGGATCCCACTCATCCTCCACAAACTGAATATAGGGTCAATAACTGGAAGGTTATGGCAGACTGAAAAAGGCCTTTAAGTATCCCAGACACAAAGGCAGAAGGAGACTCTCATTCATGTTGATGTTGATTGGGTCCATGTAATTATGCTAAATCTTTTTGCTTCTGTGAGATTATTTGCACTGTGTAAAATAAATATTTATTGAGCACTTTCACCTTGTGGGCAATGCTATCATTCTTCTTTTAATTACTATACAGTTTTTAATAATGATGGGTAGCACTTGTCATGCTGCTTCCATATTCAAACCACTTTGCAAATGTGAAAGGTGGTTATCTGTCACTGACTTTCTATAAGAAAACAATATTAGAGAAAATGCAGGGAACTGTTTGTGCTCTGCTATTTCTGGGGATTAAAATAATGTTTATATAAATAATAAAAAATATACATCCTACATATGTGTCTGAAAGTAGGTAACTGAATCCTTGGTTCATACTGGAGTTCAAAATGAGTTCCATAGGGAACAAACATTAATTTCAGAGTATATAGATGTTCAAAATTGTGAGCAGTGTCAAAGCTACCATTACAGTCCGTACAAATCTAGCCAACTCAGACAGCAGGGTCTCGATTCAACCAGCCACACACAAATGCTTGTTTTGGACTAAGGTGCATTTCTGTTCAGCCACTTCAGCCCCCTCTTTCCCAGTGCTGCTACACACTGCCAACAGCAAGGGTAACTGGGGATAGGAAGCTCAGGAAAGGGTAGGCTGTAAACATGGCAAAAAAGAAATCCCGACTGATTTGCCTACTCTTTATAAAACTCTTCTCTATGTAGGGTCCAAGTCTTTGATGGGTGTCAAAGGCATTGCAAGTCTGTCCCATGAAACATGGCAACCAATGGCAATCCAAGCAATTTCTTGTTTCTACAGAAGCATGGCTTGCATTTGACCCACCTGGACAAAAAACTCATGACAGACAGACATGTCTGGATATAAATGATTTGCTGCATGTACTGTACAACTTCTTTGCGGTAACTGGGTGTCGGAGATGGAAATATTTGGCATGATTTAGGAGCAATTTAAAATTTATTAATGATTTGAGGTAGATTAAGAGTTAAGTTTTAGCGCCACTTAACCGTTAACCGATTTAAGGATTTACAAGATGATGTAATAAAATAATTGAACAGCAACCTAATTACAGATTCAAAGACGGCAAGATTCACATTAACTTACTATAAGGTATCCTAAATTAAAATGCATATATATAACATGAACATACAATGTACAGCACTTAAGGGGTCACACATACACCTGCACCCATGTTTTTAACTGTTAGGACTAAACATTCCTTCCACAACAGGGGACTCCAATGAGTCAATGGGTACCCCTTTTACATGTGCACAGACAAATATTTGGGTCCAATAAAGTATAACTTCATCCACAGTTACGAGATCTAATGTGTATATAGAGAGGTGAACACAAGCAAGGTTAGCCTATAGTTAAAATTTCCCTCTTTGAGTTTAAATAATCACAATGCATCAGCATTCCTCAGCAGGCGATAACTGAGGCTCATGGGGAGTTGACTTGCCCTGGCCTTGCAGCCCTCGAGGTGTTTGCCTGAGCGGCGTCACAGCTCAGGGGAGTTGCTGTTCACTGCCCACTGTGATCCGGGAGAGCTCAAAGGTTCTCATTAGAATCGCTACTTATAGGGTCTGAGATAATCGACTTTCGTCAGGTATTTTTCCACTCCAGCCCAACTTTGACAATGGAATATTCCAGCACTTTCCACCAGTTGTGCAAGTCCAGAACTTGCTAGATCTGCTAGTTCTGGTATCATCTCCCTTTGGGCCATGATCCAGGTACAGGCGTACTAGGCTGTCAGGGAGAGATAGTCCGAAGTGATAGGGGAAGCAGGAGCTAGGCACCTTAAGGGATTGCCTTAATGTTCTGGTCTTTTATCTTTTGCAATTCATGCCTGACATCTCCTAACTTGGTACATGGCCTGGGGATGGGGAATCGCACCAAGCACCTGCTGCTCTTTTTCAAAATACCATTTGCAATGCAATGGAGTTATAAAGAAGACACCAACTGTAAGCATAACCAAGATTGCAAATACAACTTCTCCCCATTAAAAAGTAATAATAGAAGAGGAAGCTATGCTGAAAATGGTACAAACCCACTGGGTTTTTTACCATTCTCTAACGACTCATGAACAATGGCTTGTTCAGCCCTTGACTTACTCCTGTCTTCTTGAAGAATCATTTCAGAAAACTAGCAGTATTAAAAAACAGGGTTTCTACGCTCTGGAGAGAATAGTAGAATCTATGTTACATGCCTTTCCATCATTAGTAGCCAAGCAATAGAAAATCTGATATTACCTCAAGTTTTACTGGTTTAGTATCTTTTACATGTCTACTGCTATTTTAAATATTTTTGTGGTCTATAGAGATCAATGGTCACCGGTGTTACAAGTCCTTACTACAAACACAGGTGTGCACACATGCACAAAAATATTCTCTTTACATATACATACATGTGTATATGATGTATATATGTATATATTGTACACCCAAATAAATTTGTATTAAAATCTGTTGCATTTGGGGTTTTTCTCATCAAATGAAATTCTGTTTTTAAAGTGAATGTACAGAACTTGTACTTCAGTCCTTACATTTGAGTTGGCCAATGATTCACAAAACAAATATTTGGGAAGCTTTTTTAGGCTAGGATCATTCTGCTGTCCAATACCTGTGGCCAGAAAGGAAAGATCATATGCAGTGAGCGCACCAGATGGCAAAAGCAGTTACAGTGGGAAGAGGCTTGGTGCTTTGCCACTGTGTGGACTGCACTAGACAGAGCTGCAAGCCAGGAAGGTAATGACGTGGAAAAAAAATAAAAGGTTGCAGAGAAAATTTCAACAGAAAGGTCATCTATCTACAGAACAGAAGGAAAGAAAATATTCAAGAAAAAGGGTGAAATCACAAATGGAAAGATGCCAAATCCATGTGTAAAATAGCCATGTGTGAGGGAGCTCTGTGGCTAAGTGGGGTGGGCTGCTAAGTGTAATGGGCCCCAGGAAAAAAATGTCAGCACAGAAAAGGAAATCCTAGTGGAAGAGGAAGAGAATGAAGGGGGAAGAACAGGAACAGAACATGACAAACCAAAGATCAGAATTAGAATAAAAGCCACAGGCAGCTCTGAGGTCCCTGCTTTTCTGGGGACAAAATCCTGTGGTTTCTGGTTTCTGGTTTCAAGTGCCCTACAGGTATTTTATTCAGTGGGAGAAAGATCTTTCCATTCATTTAGATAAAAAGGTTTAAGTGTTTTCATTCTTTCTTGAGAACAATGGAGGTCATAAAGAGGATAAACGATCATGATTTTTCTTTGGGAGAGAAGAACAGGTCCTAGTTCATGAAACTTATACATAGAACAATAGGATGATCCCTTTAGAAAGACATTTGTGCAATTACATGCCAACAATCCCATCCCTTCCCTTCCCTTCCCTTCCCTTCCCTTCCCTTCCCTTCCCTTCCCTTCCCTTCCCTTCCCTTCCCTTCCCTTCCCTTCCCTTCCCTTCCCTTCCCTTCCCTTCCCTTCCCTTCCCTTCCCTTCCCTTCCCTTCCCTTCCCTTCCCTTCCCTTCCCTTCCCTTCCCTTCCCTTCCCTTCCCTTCCCTTCCCTTCCCTTCCCTTCCCTTCCCTTCCCTTCCCTTCCCTTCCCTTCCCTTCCCTTCCCTTCCCTTCCCTTCCCTTCCCTTCCCTTCCCTTCCCTTCCCTTCCCTTCTCTCTTCCGTAAATAGTAATGGGGGGAAGAAAGAACCCAACAAAAAAGAGCAACCTAGGAGAACATTGTAGATATTAATGGCCAAAAATAATCTTCATTTCATACCTATTATATATATACAGATATATGACGCAGATAGCGCAGAAGCAAATGAGTTAGATAAGATCAAGAAAAAAGGCTACAGGCAAGTGTTAATCGACATAGTCCACTTTCAGTGGAACAGTTGTGATTTACAAATGCCAAAGGCCTGGCCTATAATCTGCGGGTAATGTGGTTTTCAGAGCTATACTTGGATTTTTTCAGTCTTCCCTACCTACAGAGGAGTTGGCAATTGGCCTCAGGTTCTGTGAATTAGTCTCAAAAGACTCATTGGAGCATCACGCACAGTGGTCCTTAGCTGAGGCTTTCCATTGTGCCATAGCTGAAGTTGCTACCCTTAGCACTGTTTACATGGTACTGCTGCTGTTATTTCGTCTTGGAATTGCAAATTTCCTAGTTACGGGAATCAGCAAGTGAGAACCATCTCTCTTGTGGGCAAACCTTAACACGTCAACAGAGTGGAAGAAAATGTCGCTGCTGGCACATTGGAGAAATGCCAAGGTAAACTACTAGCTGATAAGTGGAAACATTCACTCTGTAAACATTTGGCCTGGGACTTCATCAGCCAAAATCAGTGAATATTAGAATCAATAAATGTCCCGCTATCCATCAGAGTCTCTAAGCATGGTTTATTTATCATAATATATAATGTTTTTTTAATGAAGAATATAATCAGAACTTTTGATTATAGTATGAGTGGATATTCCCCCCCCACCCCCCAGCTTATTGTTTCAAGTCATAAATACCTGACCTACTTTTTTTTTTATTCCCCTCTGGTTGATAGTAGTAAAAAGTAGGTCAGGTTCAAATGCAATTGCTCTGTCTGACATTTTTACTGATACAGGGCAGTTACATGAAGCTTTCACATTTCTGAGTCCCTTGTTGCTGTTGGTATCCACTTGCTCCTACTACATATGGACTTTTTCTAAAATGTCTCTTTTAAATGACCGGACAGTTACATTTTAATTTTATTTAACACTCTTTTTTTTTTTTTGCCTATCACGGAATGCCTAAGCATGGTGCAGTACAACTAATCAACAAGATAAGATTTTAGTCCATCAAATCTACAATTATCTCATGTATGTTTTTACAACTGTTCTGTGAGACATCTTTATGATTAATTTCATCTTTCAGGATTTTTCTTACTGAAGGAAAATCAACACTTCTGTTGTCAAAATATATCTCACTAAGAAATGGATTTGCTGCCTAGTAGGAACTAACGGGAGAAAGGGAATTACAGATGGAAATAGCAAACAGAAGCAGGTCCCAAACCCAAGAAAGTGAATTCCCTTTTTCTGCTGGAGCCAGTGGTCCCTGATTGCTGCAGCCCATGAAGGACTTTAGACAGCCTCCAGGGGTTTTTCTTTTAGAGCAAGCACTGTAGTTGAGCTGCACAGTTAAAGAAGCCCTTCCACCACCTCCTTCTGAGTAAATATAAATTGCATGTGAGGCACTGTTTGACAGGTCACAGCTTCCACAGACTGAGCCCTGGGTAACAGGACTGGTATATAAAATACTCCAACTTGGTCTGAGAGTGGGCAAATAGCCCGATTGCAATCCATCATAGCAGGACACAAGTCTTGCCATTGCTAGGTCAAGGATTCAGGTGTTTGTGAAATAACACTGTAAATCATCTTACATGGGGGTTCTTTTAAATATAGGAGCTGGATGCTAAATAGAGCCTGGGAAACTGGAAAACACAACTGCTTCACAGCAGGATTTAGGCACCCACCTGTCATAGCCTCTGTGACAATCCTGGATAAAAATAGACACATATGAATGCTGTGAACATAGGATATTAATTTAATTCGGTGCTAGTTCTGGGCAATAGTGTAAGTAGCAACTTTTTTGTCATTGTAGTACATGTGAAAGTCTCATTTCTGCGTCCCAGTCAGAACCCAACCTAAGAGCAACGCTGGTCTGAACAAAAACATTTCAGACTGATCTTTCCCAACCATGTGTATAGATTCACTAACAAAATTCAGATCCCTGACATTGTATCAAACAGATGCCAAAAAAAAAAAAAAAAGTCTAGTGCTGGCTATGTATCTTGCTGCTTCTCTTGCTTTATTTTGTGTTTGGGATGATTATATGAAACACTTTCCCTTTAACATCTGCTGCCTGCCTGTAAATGATGAACTAGGTTCCAGACACAATTTCTGCAGGTAACCAGCTGTGATACCCTGCAGTGATTCATAATACTAAAGTGTTTATGGAGATTTTTGAATTTACATGTTTATGAAGTTTAGAGTGTGACATAAGAGAAAATAATTTAATTGATGTTGTTTATTTTACTGCAGCCATGGATCTGAGGTGCTCAGTACAGTAAATTAAGTTAGTGAGTACATCTCACTATATGGTTGCAAACCTCTACTCAACAGGACATATCTTGTGGAAAGAGAAGTGCATGAGATCAAGAACAAGAGTGAAAATTTTGTACTCTGAAAGCCATTCACAATGACTCTGTAATGAAATTTAGTCTAAGAATCTAATTTTTCCAAAAATAAAAAATGATCAAGCAGGGAACTGTTGTTTTTCATTGTTACAGAATTAAGTACCCTTCTTGAAATCAAACATTGACTGCAAAAGCGTCTCACTGCATGAAAAAGAAAAGAAATATGTTCACAAGAGAAGATCCCAAAGCAAACCGTAGCCATAGGATTTAGTGTAATTCACTAGTTACTCATCCTGTCTGTCATGAGAAAAAGAGAGAGAGGAGGGATTTTTTTTTCCATGTGTGCAACACTAATTAATATGAAGGACTGTGTTTTGGCACAAACTACATGGAATACGTTCAATACAGTTATTACTGAAGTTGGGGTTGGACCTAGGATTTCCATCGGTGTGTACAGCAATGCTCAATGTGTGACAGTAACTCAGCAGTACTGCAAAGCATCATCCTGTTTCTGGTCTTTTGGTGGAAATTGGGGGCTGGGAGGAATTTGGGTACTATGGAGAGGATTGAATTGTACTTTCTTCCTTCCTCTTGCCTCATCCCAGCAACCTCCTCAAAGGGTGATCTAATTTTGCCAAGGGTGGTACTGGTTTGTTGGTACCATCACTTCACAGGATGATCTTCTATGCTGTACAGGCTTGGCTCAATGGCAGGGGGAGCTGGGACTGTCCAGGGGCTTTGCCATGCAGCATGAGTGAGGGCTATGGGAGATCCCCCAGCAGTGTGATTACCTGACCCTCTGGGACCCTGTACCGTTTCTCCTCCTGCAATATGGGGTCTTTTATGCCAGACTCCAGGCTGGGACCTATGGACTTTATCGTGTTCTTACTCAAAGATTCAAATTGAATCCGTATATACAATAGGTCTCCAGATTTTGTCTTAGCTCTTTGCCAGTAGTTTAGGAAATGCAAGAGGCATTCTGGAAATGCAAGGCTTTCTGGAAGTTCAGTAAGAGAAAACAATGTGGAAGAGATGGCCCATTTCAGTTGTTCTAGTCCTTCATTTGCTTTGACCAGAGGTGCTGCCTCTCCCCTTTAAGCACATGTGCTTTAAGCTTGTAGGAATAGCAGACCTGTAGATACACCTCTAGACAACAATCTGGTTTATTCCTAGTTAGTGTTGGTGGCTTTGTCACACAAATAACCATCTTTACAATAAGGTTACATTTAGAAAAAATAAAAAAGAAAGAGGAAAAAGGGAAAAAAAGAAAAAAAGTGCCTGCTCTTGTTGACTGATCCCCCAGACCACTACTATAGCTTGGCTTGCACTTATGTGTTAGCACCTCTTGCCTTTCAGACCAGGTTGGCTTCATCCAAACCACTTTTGTGAACAATCCCTGTCCCGTGCAAGCCCCAATGCCTGGAAATGATTTAGGAATTATTTGGGACAATGCTGTCTAATGCAGGACAAACCTGGGCTAGGAACATGCTAACAGTTAATTTGTTGGTATTGTTTATTGTGGGATAGTCCCTTTTGCCTCATCCAAACAGACAGTATCTGGATGCAGTTCTAAACAACATATCTGCCCAGTAAGGAAGACTGAAATTACAGCTCTAAACATTTTTGCTCATAGAAGGGTAGAATCCAGTTTTCCTTCAGCAGCAGACCATTTCAGAGGAAGATTTTGTGCTAAACAATCACATCCACATGCTGTTTGTATGCTTGGGCTGGTTACCATTCCTGTGCCTAGCCAATTTACAAATAAAGATGGAAATGAAGCAGGAGAAAGAATTAAAATTTTTAAAAAAAAAGTATAGAAAATAGATATTAGAATAACA
This sequence comes from Pluvialis apricaria, assembly GCA_017639485.1. NCBI lineage: Eukaryota > Metazoa > Chordata > Aves > Charadriiformes > Charadriidae > Pluvialis > Pluvialis apricaria. The sequence goes on along the minus strand of CM030008.1, from coordinate 164,143,041 downwards.
TTTTAAAAAATAATTATAGGATTAGGATTATAGAAGAAGAGGAAAACTCAGAGATTGATATTGTGTTAAAAAAAACCAACGCAAAACAGAAAAGTAAAAATCAAACCCCCTCTTAAAAGCACCAAAAATAAAAAATGGAATATGAAAAAATAACCTTCCAGCTGTTCAATTTTTTTCTGAATTAAGAAAATAAATAACAATTATATCTAGATTAGCGGAATTTTACTAAGGTGAATATAAAGTTCAGTTTAGCCAATTTAGCTTTTTTCAAAACAACACTGTCTTGTCTGCATTCTAGTTTTAGAAAATGTTAGTTAAAATACATTGATAACACCTTTTAAAATAATTTTAAACCATTCTGCTTTTCTGCTTCATGCTTTAAAACATTTCCTTAAAGTAAAATTATGTAGAACTTAACAGAAAGTTTCAAGCATTCAATAGTTTGCTATATGCTTGAAATGATCATCTGACATTTAATAGAGAATTAGATCCCTGCTATCGAATTCCATAGGATAACTCAGGCGTTCTACAAAGAACAAACTTTTTCTCTATTAATGGTCTTAGATTTTTAGAGTAATTTCTAGAGAACCTCATTGATTAAGTCACAATTAAATTCTAAAGTACTTTCCCACCAGAGTACAAACAATTAACACAAGCCAGATTCTTCACTGCTTGGCGTCTTATGCAGAGAGAATGAAAAATGCTTGTGGTGTGATACCATTGTACACACATTTTCTATTTATTATGCATTAGTGCAGAGACCTCAAAGTACTCTCTCCTCATTTTTCTCCCTCATCTTAAAACTCTCCTCATTTTCAGACTCTGTAATAGCTCCTCACACATGATGTTCTGTAATCCCTTTATCATTTCAGTTGTGCTTCACTGAGTATTTTTAATAGCTTATCGATGTCCTTTGTATACTGCAGGGACTAAACTGTGCTCTCTACTTCATTGCTAGCCATGCTAAGGAAGAAAATGCTGGAGACAATCCTTCACATCACACTCAAGTAGCTCCTATTAAGTCTTTTTGGCGGCATGCTCAGAGAAAGCTACTAGGAACTGGTGCTTTCACAGTATTATTCTGAATAAGAAAGCCCACGGCCATCAGTAATAAGTGAGAGACCTGCTAAAGTAGAATTATTCAGCTCTGAGCTGCAACTCTGGACAAAGAGCAGCTTTTTATTAGATCCCCTACTTGGAAAAAAAGGACAGATTTTCAGGCACTCGAGATCTTTTTTAGTCCTTTCAAATGTCTGAGCTTATACATTTGTTTTGTTAATGATACAGAATCACAAAATCAATGAGTTGAGCATGCACCTCTGTAGATCGTCTTGTTGAACCCCCTGTTCAAAGCAGGATTAGCTAAAGCAGGTTGCTCAGGGTCATGTCCAGTTGGGTTTTTAATGTCTCCAAGGACGGAGACTCCACAGCCTCTCTGGGAGCCCAGTTGACCACTTTCACAGTAAGGATGTCTTGTTATGTTTATAGAATGATTTGGATGGTGACTCCGTATTCCTTCTGGATCACCTGGCCTGACTTCCAGCTGTTGGTCACTGCCGTTTTATGTTTGAGTTTAGTCAACTAAATGTAGTTTGGTCTAATATAAGGCAATAATCCATGTTAGAGTACCTGCCTCACTTGTGTCCTGAGTGCATCGTGACTACTGCGACATGCCTTTTACAATGTTAACCATACTAACGAACAAAGACTGTTTAGTACAAAGAGACTTAAATGAAGTAAAACATATTTAGCTAATCCTAAATTACCAATTCTATATGGTAAATATACATTTGGCACAGCCACGTAGGGTAAAGGTCTTGGTCTGGAAAGTAATGGACAGTCTTAATACAAGAAATGCTGGACTCTTTAAAAATTTTTCCTCTGACTTTTGCATAGCAGTGTTACAGGCAAGAAATATGACTAAAGATTTTTGATGAAGAGGACTATAGATGTCTAAAGCATGTTGCAGGAACGTCACCAGAGTAGCAAAAGAAGAACAGAAAAATAACCTTCTGGAAAATATCAGAGGCTTGCCATAACGTTTTGTAAATTGATATCATTGCAAAACAACATGCTTTGCCAAGAATTCTGGATTCTCTGAAGATTTTTCAGATATCAGCTTTCAGAAGCATTTTATTATGTTCTATTGGAAAAAAATGCTGGAACATCTGTTTACATGGCTACATCTTAATATCGCTGGAGCATTAGTTACATTCTTGTAAAAACAAATATTAACAATTGTCCTTCCAGTTCAGTTCTGATAAGCTGGTCAATAAGTTGGTTAATGGTATTCATAATGAGTAAATATTTTGAATAATCTCTTCCTCAAGCAAAATTCCAGCTATGGATTAGCACTCTCAAATGTGACTTCTGTGTCTGTTTTACAAGATTTCTTGTTTAGAATACTTTAAAAATAGACATTAAAATCTCAGGTGAAAATGGGATGCATTAATAAATTTAAATGCTTGCAAATTACAAATAAGCATTTAAAGTCCCTATAAACTGGGAGAAAAAAAAAATCCAATCAATTACTTTTATACTTTCTTGGCAAAGCTATGAAAAATCACCTTTGTCTACCATTACGTACTCAGTAGGCTACGTATATCCATGGCAAACTGCATATCATGGGTACATTTTCATGCTACAATAAAGCCAAAAATATTCACATGAGGGTCTCAGATAGACAGCTCTGCCAGATCATCTGCAGACCTTGAGGGCTCTCAGCCCACGTCAGAGCAAAGACTGCACCGAAGTATTTTGAAATTAAGACAAGAAACCTTAGAGCCAGGACTGCACACGCAACCTCCCAAGAGATGAGATGTGGGACCAAACACACATCTTGTGTGAATATAGTCAAGAACAAGACAAACAGTCATTTATAGCTGCAGGATGGGCCACGATTTCTTTCAGCTTCCAAAAGACTGCAAGGACTAAATATATATGAACATTCAAGTGGTACCTAGCTTTGGTTTCCTTTCTATCCATACTTTATGATTTTGATTCTAAAGCATCTCTAAATTTAACGAAACCAACTTCTGGATGACAAGAGGATCCCAGCCTTCATTCTAGGGAGGTTAGTGTCGGTGCTGAGTGCTCTGCAGTCTGTGACACTGGGTGGAGAATCACCTTCAGGCTTAAAGGACAAAGAAAAGCAGGGCTGGCAATGGCTGGACCTGGTAAGCCAGGTGGCCTTTATTCCTCTTGCCATGTTGATGTAGTGTGACAGCCATCCTGTCTACCCAAAATCGATATGTAACAGGAAGTCAAACAACTGTACAAAAAATGAACAAAACAAAAGCCAACAAAAAATGTCTACTGAAAGGAACCTGATTAGGCTCCTGTGTTGTATAGTACTCTGATACAAGATGGATGATTTTAAGATGGAAGAATAATAATACAGGAGGGAAGGGATGCATAAATAGGTGTGTTTACAGTGAGACAGATAAATGGATTAGATACAGAGGAAACAGCAGTTTGATAGAACTGTGGGTAAAAAAGAAATTCAGAAAGAGGATTTTTCTGATTTCTTTTTCCCTTCCACCTTGGAAAAACAGCTCTGCTACACTGAATTACCACACCTGTTTATTTAATTTTGCAAGTTGCATCATTTCAGGCTTAATCTTTATTTTATTCTTTTTCATTTGTTGGAAAAGAAAGAAAGTTATTGCAGTAAGAGAGAGAATTGTGAACTATAAGAAATAATCTTTCTTGAGGCAAATATCATTTTCCCACAGCCTGCCTGCAAATTTGGAAGACCTAGTGAACTGCTGCCTATATATCTTACAGTGGAAAAAATGGTTTATTCAGAACAATGAATATACATAAATATATATGTAAATATATATGTGTGTGTGTACAGGTAGGTACACATGCATAGATGGAAGGAAGCAGAGGGTAAAGAGCAGGAATACATCATTTAAGGAAGAGATCTTACATCAGTTGGAAAGACAGAGAGCTAACTGATATCACACTGGGAAAAACTCTCCAGTCTTATTAAGTACTTTTGTTCAGACACAGTATAAGGACAGCTAAATTAGTTCAGGTAGAGAAGACTCTCATATCTCCCTTTGCCTCTCCAACTTCCTTACCCAATCTTACAACAAAATTTCATAAAGAATTTTCAGTGGGTATGAAACAACTGACTGCTTTATTATCATGTGCTTTTGAACCTGGAAAAAAAAAAAAAAAGAAAAAAATCCTACTGCAAAACCTTTACCTGTGGTATTTCTGGTCAGGTTCAGATTAGCAAGTTCCATCAGTTTTTAAAGAATGGATCAGTTTGTGATATTTAGTAACATCCAGAGGATTGGGTGACTCAGATAAGCTTCAGATAAACATCTAACCTTTGCAGGGTTTACCCAAAGTGGAGGGAAGCTATTGAAGTGCACCTACCAGTTATTCTGCACTTGTTCCAAGTGGGAAATTTTCATTGATGTTAATGGGAGCTCTGTGTGCCGAATGAGAGGAGATTATCCAGCAGATATCCACACAAAATAAAAGTTAACAGTGTATGAATTGGAAGACACAACAGTGCCAGAAAATTTGTTCTTGCGGTATGTCAGGGAGTTTGTGTTTTAAAATAGCAGTATTAAGATATAAAACTAAATTGATTAAATTAAGAACTGAAAGTAACCTTTTGCTTTCAGCATGGAGTTCAGTTATTTTTCCTCTTGATTTCAATTCACTCTTAGCAAGCCAAAATAACACTATCTATCTCAGCAGTGCATTCCAGACTTCATAGCATTTAATTGGCCCATTTCCTGTTTATAAAAAAACCAAAATGGATTACTCACCAGTACATATTATAGAAAAAAACCATGAAAACTGATATGTTTGAAACAGCCCTGCCAGGAAAATTGGCTGGATGTTCTGCTACTCCCTTGCCTTGCAACTGTGCAAACCACCAAGTAAGAGGAGCGAACACAGCCCTTTCCCTTGACTCCCTCAAAGCTCCATTGCTTCTTGCTCCGTTCTCTCACTTCTTGACATATGGAGCAGAGCTGGACATTGAGAGCAGTTCAAGGTGGAAAGCTGTAACTCAGGGGCCTGTATCACATAGAAAGGGGAACATAAAAAAAAAAAAAAGTTTAATGGCATAAGTCACAAATTGGGGGGCATTTCTGGCCAGCCCACCTGCAGTGATTATTTCCCTGCCTGTTCTTGGCCTTAGAAATTCATTGGGGATGTCTATAGCATCTTAAATACTGCGGACAGGAGTAGTTCGCTGGAACTTAACAAACCAAGCTATAGTCCCCCAAAGCCAGGCCGCAGAAACTTAACAATGGCTTTCAACAGAACTAATGGAGGGAGATAAGCTATGAAAAGAGAGATCTCTCTAGAATTAATAATGCAGCTGCACCAATTTATAGCAGCTGAAGATCCAGTCTTTTGCCTATCTTCTTCCCTGATAAAGCTGTCTCTCTTTTTAAGAACAGAGAGTTTTCTTCTTTTTTATTATCATTTCCATTTTCCCCTCAATGGGTTATTTGTTCATTGGAATGCAAAGATGACCTCAGCTGAAAATTCATTGAATGTGGGTCCTGCACAGCAATGCTTATCTCCAGAATCCCAGCTAAAACCCCCTGACCTGTGTATTTTCATTGTCATCCCCAGAACTCTATTATATTCATGATATTTTTGACAAAACACAGTGAAAGAACAATGCTAGAGATGTGAATACATTTCCTTTCTCCCTCGAGCAAAACAAAACCTAGCCTGTCTCCGGCCTCCCATGATGAAAAAAAGAGTTAATGCATTAAACATAGGACATACCCCAGAATTTTAATAGGACCTTTAATCCACCAAGTTTGGACATGTAATTGTTAACATTTTGTTTTTCATTATGGAATGTTTTGTGCTTAGGGTACTCCAAGAAATGAACATCTGGTATTAATAACTTTTCAGCATAAAAAACTCGACAAAATTACAACCTATTGTGGTTGGCAGATGGGTTGCAAAAAATGAAGGAAAAAAAATCCACAAGACACCAGCTAGATTAATCTACTGCAATTGAGATCCTGATTTAATTCAAACAATGCATAATGCATTGACTTCTAACAATAGGTGGCTATTGTGAGCAGCCTTTTCATATTTAGGCATATTCAGTAATGATTATTCATGTAAACAGGCTTTTTGTTTAAAATTAATCACTGAATTGTTTTGACTGGTGTGTTGGTTCCAGCTTCGATGGGAGATAGTACATGCATATTGTGGAAGGAAGAGTCCCAGAAAAGTAGGAACAATCTCCCCGTTCCAGAAAGCTCTTGGCACTGAGTTGCTACGCTCTATTTCAGAAACCGTAAAAGACTGAACAGCAACTGTTCAATCCTCCTCCACCTGACTGGCTGTGAAGAATCAGGGAGCGTCATTGTGTGGGATGACATTTGCCACCATTAAGAAAAGTTTGCAGTACAAAATTGGTTTGAGTTGAAAGCATTTGGATGAAGGAGAAATCACCATTGTCTGTAGTGCCACATCTTTCATGTGGAAAAGGGAGATCAGGTTGACTACACAAATAGGTTGTCAGGTCTGCTAGGTCATTAACTTCTGGTTTCCTGTACTTTGCAAAGATTTGAGGGCCTCAGTTTTCAATTACTTACTTTCTTTTTCCTTTTTTCCTTTTTCCCCCCCAGTTTCTTCTTCTTTTTTATTCCCCTCCCCCCACCTCTATTTCTTACCAAGAGGGTTAGGATAGTCTGTCAAATTTCTTTTCTCACTTACAACCCTGCTTACCCAGAGTGACTCCAGGAAGTGAAATAGCTTTTCATGGAGTTTCGTACTACAGTAAATGACAAAATTCTAATTGCAAAGTTTTCATCCTTGAACTAAACCTAGAAATGTTCTGACTTCACATGATGGACTTGGATGGTGTGGAGCAGGTGCCTGTCCCATAAGGACTGAGCTATTTATGAAGGAATATTTTTTTCATTCCTAGAGAGAGAAAATATGTAGAGATTTCTTCTTCGTTCCTTCCATTTACAGTCATCCAAAGAAAGGGAGACCATGTCCTTTACTAAGTCAAAAGAAATCCAGTGTGAAAGAAATAGATTATCATAAAAACTGAAGAGGAAGAAACTTTAATAAAAGGCAAGGTAAACAGATGTGAAATTGGGAAGATGAAGTTTCTTGGGAAGTTTCTTGCTGCTACAGTTTTTCTCTTAATGTGACCGCTTAGATAACAAAAGTTTTTTGTAGTCCAGCATCTTCTCGTCACCAGGTCACTAGTGAATGCTTATGGAATCAAAGACAGAGCAAATGTAATGTGATCCTCAGTCCACCCTCCGAGTCATAATCAGATCAGGCATCCCTGAGAAGATGGTTATGTCTAGATAATCTTATTTAAAAGCTGCAAGTGGACTGTCTTCTGTGAATTGGCTAATTCTTTTATAACTTGTTTCTATGTTTGGCCTCAGTTACATTTTGCAGCAGTGAGCTGCTCAATGTAATTATATACTATGTGATATATTATCTTCTCTGTTTTAATGCTGTTGTCTAATAAATTCCCTCAGTGGCCCTTAATTTTTTAATTGTGATAATGAATAATTTTTGCATTTTTGATCTTATTTATGCTGCTCATCATTTTATAGACTTCTATCACAGCTTGGATTTAGAAAAACAACATCCTAACCCTGCACCTGAAACTAGTATCATAGAATTATTATGGCTGGAAAAGACCTTTAAGATAATCAAGTCCAACTGTTATCTAACTCTACCAGGCCCACTTCTAAACCATGTCCCTGAGCACCATATTTAGAAGGCTTTTAAATCCAATAATAGCGATTCAACCACTTGTCTCGGCAGCCTGTTCCAGTCTTTGATAACGCTTTCAGAGTGGAAGTTTTTCCTAATATCCAACTTAAACCTCCTCTGGGGCAACTTTAGGCCATTTCCTCTTGTCCTATCACTTGTTGCTTGGGAGAAGAGACCAACACCCACCTCTCTACAACCTCCTTTCAGGTAGTTGTAGAGAGCAATAAAGTCTGCCCTCAGCCTCCTTTTCTTCGAACTAACAACCCCAAGTCACTCAGCCATTCCTCATATGACTTATTCTCAAGACCCCTCACCAGCTTGGTTGCTCTCCTCTGGACTCTCTCCAGCACCTCAACATCTTCTTATACTGAGGTGCCCAAAATGGAACACAGTACTCAAGGTACGGCCTCACCAGTGCCGAGTACAGTGGGACAGTCACTTCTCTAGCTGTGCTGGCCACACTATTCCTGATACAGGCCAGGATGCCATTGGCCTTCTTGGCCACCTGGGCACACTGCTGGCTCATGTTCAGCTGGCTGTCAATCAACACCCCCAGGTCCTTTTCTGCGGGGCAGCTTTCCAGCCGCTCCTCCCCAAGAAATTACTGGGATTAAACTGAGGAAATGGGAACAATGCTTTCAGAGAATTTGGGAATGCAATCCCCTGTGATAGATGTGGTGGGAGAGTGGTTGGAGTAACTTTAAAAAACAGCAAACTGTTCAAGGACTGGGTTTTGTTGTTGCATTAGCTGAAAATCTCTTGCCTAAATCAATGCCGCAAAATGAAGTTGAAGTCACAATTAAAAGACGTAAGAGCCATTTTAGTATGAAAAGTCTTGGGCAAGAAAACACAGAGCCACTGTGTTGCCACTTCTGTACTCTGCTGGAGTGTTTGCTGCCCTCCTTCAGTGTTTTTCCATGTAGTAGATCCATAATGTTGAAGAACACAAAACCAGGGATTAAGCTTAATCTTTCAACCATGATCTCCTGAAGTGGTTATTATCAGTGTATTCCTGAGTTTAGTTATGGCCGATGCCACCAAGTACTCTCCCAGATAATACCTGGGCATGGTTTAAAGGTTAGGGCAGTTCCCATCAGGCAGTATGGAGACGTTGAGATCATGTTAATCTCCCTCCATCCTACGTAGTCTTGCAAACTAGCCCAGCAGGTTTTAATCCTCGGTTTGGTATGTAGTGACTTTGTAGCATGGAGGATGCAACATCAGCTTTTTGTTATAAAAACACCCCTGTGCTGGGCTTCAACACAATTTCATCTGGGGGGGAGGCAGGAAGGCACATACACAAATAGCAATAAGAGTGTCTCAACACTAGAAGATACTTCATGGAAATGAGGGGTAGACCAGACTTTTATGTGGTATCGACACTGTTAGTTCATGAAAATTGGATGCTGGGTCTTGTTCTATTTCAAAGTATAGATGTAATCATACAGATGGGCTCCTGGCAGACATCAAGAAAGTCAGACCACATCTTTCCTGGTATCTGAGCAGCGAACAAGCAAAATCTGTTCCCCTGGACCCAGTTTGCTCAGTTTTGCACCTAGTTATTTTGAATGATGTTAGCCAAGACATCCCGATCTTTCAGTTTCTTGAAACTGATGTTGCACATTCCAGAGTACTAGGTAGCTACATACTTTTTCTTGAAACTCAAAGCAAGAAAAGCTGGATAGTTTAGTAATCAGATTATCCTGATAAATTTGCATGTCTAGTGAATAAATCACTATACTTGTCTCTTTTCTCTCCCTCCCATATTATTGTTTTTATGATCTTACCTGTTTATATTGTAAAAAACCTTTGGGAATGGGACTGTTTCTTACTGCATAGCTCTGTTACATCTACTTCTGAGTCCTAGTTAGTGCCTGGGTGTTGTTATATTGAAAATAAAAATAAAGAGAACTGGTTGACAGCCTCCTGATGGAAATCTTCGTGACAAAACACTGATTCAAGGGTAGCAGCTTTAGCTGGAAGGTGTTGATTTAAACTAAAATATATTTTTAAACGTAGCTCTTAAAAGTTTTGAAACATTTCAGATTGAAACAATAGGAAGTTACAAAAATGAACAAAAAAAAAAAACAAAAAACAAAACAAAATATCCAAACACGTTTCTGTTTACCCAAAAAAAAGGACTCCTTTGTTCACATAGAATTTAGTTCTGAGAGACTTTTTTCCTCATTTCTTCTTGGAAAAAAAAAGCGCCTTTTTGTGCAAAACAAGATTTAATAATAAATGATGCAGTTCTTAATATTTTTTTTAAAGTGGCAGACAGTTTGTCAGCGCCCAGTAGAATGGCAATACTTATGGGGACTCCTTTCAGAGATACTAGCTATTTGAATCAAGCAGCAGCATCTTTGGCTCTGGAAAGGTAGCTTTCTGTGTAGCTGTCATCCTTAAAGAATAGTACTCTAAAGTTCAGCCTATAATCACCTAACACAACCTATACCATATGCAAATATGTAATTCACATGAGATTGGCTCCCGAGGGAATTCCTATTAGAAGCATGAACTCTATTGAGGGCGACAGTCTATTTAGTGCCATTAAGGTAAATGAGGTGGTAATGGGAAGTGCAGATTATACTAACTTCAATAATTTATTTCATACTTCCCATCAGGGTAGCTTTTACAAACAGCTAGTGTTCTTAATTGAAATGTAAATGAATGATAAATTATGAAAAATGTATTACGAAAAGGAAAACAGGGTAGAATAAAGGGAGTAAAAGCAAGATTCTTAAAGCATAGGAAAACCATGAATTTACAGGTTAATTAAATAGCAAAAAATGATAGGAAAACAAGAAACTACACAGAGGGGTGCCTCTGTGAACACAATGAAGTGCACATGTCCACAGTCTTAATGCAGTCTTGCTAGTTGGTACTGAGTGTACATGAGCAGCATTGTATCCCTCAGTCTGTCTGTCTTTGGTGACCTAGCATGTGGGGTTTATATGTGTACACCCCCGACAGGAGGTTTGTAGTTCATGGCATTACTCTACATCCGTGGAAAGTGAATTATATCCTGACCCCTCTGAAAGATATTGGCAAGGATTTTCAAAGGTAGTCAATGATTTGGGCTGCTTCAGACCTGCTTTTTCACCATATTCACCGTCAGGGTGTCCTAACAGGCAGAATTCAGGAAAGTGTGTCAGGTTAAGCAACAAAATGAGTCTTCTAATATAATTTGTGATTATGAAAGGTCGTGCATGTGTTCTGCTGAAGGTGGCCTCGAATAGCCCCATTCATAGCCTCACAGACATGTTTTCTTTCCACAGAAATTGGAAAGTAGGAAAATTTACCAGGCTGAGAAAATTTAATGGAAGTATGAATCATGTTGACTTGTACTTCTGCAGATTAGTTACAGTACGTTACCATTTTTAAACTATTTATAAGTTGCACCAACAGAGCCTGGAAAATACAATTAAAGTGTTGGAAGGTCACTGATCCAGGCAAATACTGCATGCTAGAATAAAACACATACATCTCTGCAATTTCCTGAAATGCCTGAACAGGTCTTTCTAAAAGTATCTCATATATTTGAAGTAGCAAGTGTCTAATTAAAGATTAAGGAAGTGCCAGGAATTTCAGAAAATATTTGTTTCATTAAGTTTTTTGAAGAAACGAGCATATTCTGCTTTCTATTCCTTTGATAAGAGATAAATTTACTGACACCAGTTTTGAAAATCAAAAAGTTTAAAAGTCAGTAAGTCTTAAAATAAATTAGAAATGCATTTGTTAAAAAGTTCCTGACCCAAAGTAAGCCCTGAGTGATTAAATAAATGCATTTTTCCTTATCTTTGGAAATGCTCACTTACTGAGAAGGTGTCACACCATCTTCACTACAAAAATATCTGGACCATATTTGGCAAATCTGTAGAAGTATTCTTCACGGCAGAGAAGTGTGTCCTCTAATAAAAGCATGATGTAAAGAGCAATGTGTGGAAGTCAGATTTCTTTCTCTCACAGATGGCACAAAGCAGCAAAGAAAAAAGTGACCCATTACTAACTGAAGTCTTTATGTCTCCTTTAGAGACAAGCAGCCTACTGACCTACTAGCAGAGGAAATCACCACAATGATTCTCAAGGGAATATTCTTTGCTGAAAGTATTCAGGACAGTATTTTGTTTGAGCCATAAAAAATAAAAATATAGTATGAAAACTGCAGCATTAGCTACAAAAGAAATGCCTTTGGCAAACAGTTCAGATTCATTAGTGATCAAAAGACAAGGCAAAAACGGTGTGGAGATTGAAACTGCTGGATGACCTGCTCAGAACCATGAATAAATTAGAAAAATTTCTACGTACACTGTTTGTTGGGCCAGTTAGCCTCTAAATCTGTCAGTCTAAGGTCTTTCTGTCACAAGTCCAAAATGTAGGGTGGACAGAGAGGTACATTCAAAGAGCAATAGTTTTCCCGTCCTATGGACCACAAGAAGTCATGAAGGTAACTGTCGCCATCTCCATTTTATGTCCAAATATAGGGTCTAACAAACACCTCCCCTCTACTTTAAGGAAGACAGATAATCTCTCAGGGAGGTTGTAAGATGCTTTGGGAATCACTGTCACCAGGCTGCACCTGACACCCAGAATCACGGACCTTGTAAACATCAGCCTTGAACTACCTTGGCAGCTGTGATGGATGTCATTGTGCCCCCAGGACAGAAGCAAATGGATGAAAAGCAGCTGCTGAGGTGAAAATCTGGCAACCTGGAGGCAAAAGTGGACTGTCAGATAAAAGCTCTTAGGGAGGATAGGTGACGTAGTAAATGTACCAGCCAGGGAGGGGTCCCTCTCCTTCTAGATTACAGAGCAATATTAAGATGCAATCGGCCGCCTTCTCTTTTTACGCAGTAGATACAAACAGTATTCTCACATCTTTCACTGTACTGAAAGCTTCAGCCTTTCGTCTTGGTCCTGCAAATTGGCATGCTGAACAGAAGCTTAAGGAAGGAGTAACATAGATGTTAATTGACTGAAAAGCATATGATGACAAATGTGGTACAGGAAGGTGAATGGGCCCTGGGAAACCCTAACGTCCGGCACACTCTCTTGATTGTTACACCAGAAGACTGTGCTATAACATTCTGGGCTTGAATATTTGGAACAAGGAGAAAACCCAAATTTTTCTTTCCAAGAGTAATTCTAAACTTCTGTTATTGTTATCTGATCTCTCGAAGTTAACATCTTTCTCATGCAAGCATGGCTCCACATACAGCAGTAGCTGACATTACTTCCCTTACAGATAAGTCTTTCATGAAGCATGTCATAAGCAATATTAAATGCAAACTCTCTTGACTTAGAGATTTCAGCTTGGAAAAGGGTTTTTAAAGAACCTTAATTAAATACTCAATTGCTGCTTCTAGTTTGCAATTATATAATTCAGTAATTGAGTTGATTGGAGGCTAAGACAGACAACATTGTGAAAACAAACTAACAATATCTCAAAAAAGATTTCATAAATTTGCTGAAACTCTCAAAAAAAATTACAAAAAGGAACAGTCGTGATACCAGCAATGTCTGCTGATAATACCACTTTTATTTTGCTTTGGATTTTTATCATATGTAGCAAAGTGAGCTACTTTCAGGCGAGATCAAATGCTGAATATCTGTGGACAAAAGATGCCCTTAGAGTAGATCGGTCTTCAGTTCTGACTTCAGTTCAGACCTGACATGCAAAGTGTCTAGATGTCTACCCATAGCCTCAAGTGCACGGTGAAGGCCTCTGCAGGCCGATGGTTTAAGCAGGAACAACCAGAAGTCACATCTAAGTTTCACAAAATAATGATTAAATCCGGTGGTCTGCACAGACTCTTAATTTCTGTGTGACAGTTAAAAGAGAACACCAATAAATCAATAAAAATCTCTTCCTACTCTATTGTTAAAAGTACTTTCCTATAATGTGTTTTCTCCTATTTAAAACACATCATCTAACATTATACAAAATGATATAGGAAAAGTGATGTTCTGCCTTCAAAGGTATCTTCCAGTTTTAGTTTTCCCACTCGCCTTTTCTAAATCTTGCATTGAATATGAAATCAACAACCGATTAAGATCAAACAAGGAGAAAGTGTTATGTCCACTTTCTAGTCACTCTGGACTCTTTTTATCCTTCTAACCTGAACTTTCATCTTTTTTGTTCCACTGGGTCTTTCTATACCTTTCACTTTCAGCTTTCCATTTCTTTTGAAGGACTCTTCACTTTCCTTTAAACTTTGTCTGTTCTTCTACATTAATAATGGTCATCTTCATCTTCCAGCACGTATTTCACTTATCATTTCTCAGTGAAAAGAGAAAAACAATACAAGGTCACTTTGTCCAAGAATCATAGTGGGTATGCATAGGAGCTTAACTTTCAGTGAAATAAATCATTTGGATATATCGCTGCTCCCAAGACAAATTGAACAATAATTCTGATTTCCCAAAATGGTTTATAATTTTTGTTACCTCTGCATTAAGTTCTTACTTTTAGACCTCTGTAAATGCAGATGAAAGGGAAGGAACAACATCTGAAACCAGGTAATTTTTTGAAGATGACCAGCTGGTCATTTGCTTATTTGCAATATTCAGTAAATGACTTGATTGGAGGATAGGAATGAAAATGTCAGTACCTCAGGAAATTATCTGATCTAATTTTGACATTAGATTTCTCACTTAAGTATTCACATCTACCTGCAAGCATGTAATTCTGCTCACTTTGCTGAATGGAATGAAGGTGTTAGAAAAGATGTGAAGAGAGAGATGGGCAGTTTCTTTGTGAATGGATTATCCCATTTGTTGCAAAATTTTCCATTAGTCTTCAGTTGTTTCCTTTATTTCTTCTTAGATCTCTCTTTAAGGAGGATGTATTTTTTAATATTTGATGTTGATTGCCCAGGAAATTTCAGAAACGTCTCAGTAGGCAACTTATAAATGGCTGAAGCAAATGATCAGGATATATCTTCAGGTTTGTACAGAGCTACCTACTTTTCAAGACTTTTATGAAGTTTACAGTTAAATATAAGCCTGACATAAATAGCAGTGAATTAAGTGCCCTGAGTGTGGCTTTTAAAGTTTGATTAATTAATGTCTATAAAGCATTCTGCACTACTCAGACTAAAGATCTGTAAGTGCACAGAACAAAATACAGTAATTATTAATCCTGTATCTCATTGTGTGTGGGGGAGTACTGGCAGAGCCATTTAGCACAGGTACTATAAATTACAGAGCCCTAAACTTCCAAAGCCACCTCCCCCTGCTGTATCTCCATTAGCTTTGCTGCTCTTTTCCTGGAATGAATTTGCTTTTTTTGCAAGTTTGATGAAGAATAAAAAGGAGGGGCTATGCAATGTTTTTTATACAGCTGCGTGCTTTGATACCCAGAAGATATTTCAGCCCCTGTGATGGCAGTGTGCCATTCTGATGAAATAATGCTGCAGTCACTTAATAACACAGAAGGAACAGATACAACTTAAACATGCAAATATGGTAATTACCAACCTCAAACACAATTATCTCTTGTGCTAGTACTCATAATGGGAACAATATTTCTGTACTGCTTTTTCCCAGAGTCATTTGCAAAACACTCGCCCTGTCTGTTTCCTTCCTTGTGGAAATTTGTCTCTCCCACAAAATTTCATTTTCTGTAATGACACAAAAAACACTGGTTCAGTGACCTTGGCAGCTCCTTTGCAGGGTATATAACTTATGCTGTCTTTCCACCTTTATATGAACTGTGTGTCTCAGCTCCCACGAGCAGTTCAGGGAAACGTGCTTTAGCCCAACACACGCACGGTTGAGGATGCAATTACTGTAACTGGCTTTCCTAGCTGTCCACTGCAAAAGCAAGAGGTTGGACCCTCTGTGGGTCTAAAACCTGCTACAGGTTCATAATGACACTAGGATGATTTATGCTAGGACAGAATTGGTGCCAGCTTGTGTGTCTATATTAGATTTGCCTGTATAATAACACTCCTCTGAGATTTTATTCTTTAAAATAGTTACAGCTGTTTGGCACATCTTTTTCTTGAGCTATGATAATGCGCTGGTTACTGCCCAGAGTTACAGAGGTAGGGGACTATTGTTATGTGAATACAGTCATCTGGTGAGGAAATATAATGGGTTTGTTTTAGAGATTTGGGGAAGTAACTTGGATCTTTTCTTCACTTTAGATAGAAACAAAAGCTAACTTTCTTCTAGTTTTGTAGAACCTCTTATTAAATGAGATTTGGTGGTTGTTGTATCCAGCTTATCCCTGATACTAAAGTAAAAAACACAAAACATCACCAGAGACATTGCTTCAAAAAAAAAATTGGGAGTTCTTCAGAAGCAGAAGAGAATCATAAATCTGACTGAAAGGGTTTCCGTGAGATTTTTGGCCTCCTTTCTGTAGGCTGTGTGTTGGTGTGAATATTTCAGGCAAGAGATTTTCTTTATTTCCCATACCTGGGCCGCCACAGTCCCAGCTCAGCTTTCTTTTGTGGTCTTATGCTAAGATAGAGCTGCTAGAGTGAACCTAAGAAAAAGGTTTTCAAACTACTCTTTCCCAAGTACATCTAAAAGGATCAAACTTAGATCTATAATTATTCTCTTGTTTCTATCTTATATTGCAACACTGCTGTGGTTTAACCCCAGCTGGCAATTAAACACCATGCAGTTGCTTGCTCACTCCTCCCCCAGCATCCCCGGTGGGGTGGAGAGGAGAATGGGGAAAAAAAGGGTAAAACTCATGGGTTTGAGATAAAGACAGTGTAATAGGACAGCAAAGTAAGAGATAATAATAACAATAACAATTATAATAACTATTATTGTTTTTGTTGTTATTGTTATATAAAAAAATAAGTGATGCACAGTGCAATTGCTCACCACCCTCTGACCGATGCCCAGTTCATCCCTGAGCAGTGATCATTTCCCCCTGCCCCAACCAACTTCCCTGAGTTTATATACTGAGCACGATGTCATATGGTATGGAATATCCCTTTGGCCAGTTTGGATCAGCTGTCCAGGCTGTGCTCCCTCCCAGCTTCTCATGCACCTCCTCACTGGCAGCGCATGGGAAGCTGAAAAGTCCTTGACTTAGTATAAGCATTACTTTGCAACAACTAAAACAGTGTTTTATCAACATTATTCTCATCCTAAATCCAAAACACAGCACTATGCCAGCTACTAGGAAGAAAATTAACTTTATCCCAGCCGAAAACAGGACAAACGTAGACATGAAAATTACTTAGAATGTCCAGCTTGTTTCATGTTTTGTGCCAGGTGTCAAGATAGGATTGGCTTGGACACTGGACGAGTAATCTGTTACGTAGTGCAATGAACTAATGGGGACAGCATAAGAGTTACTCTGTCCCTTGAGAGGTGCAGATCAACTGCTAGAACAGTGTATATTGTTAAAGAGTCATTTGTCATCTCCTGCTTGTCAGCTCTTTGCTGCTGTTTTTGCAGGTGGGGTTATATGGGAAATCAGCAGTTATTTCTGTGAAAAGTGGCTCTAGCAAACTGTTGATGTTCCACTTCCAGGCTGCAGCAGGAGAGTCAAATTGTTATTCATTAAAGCTTTGTCAAACCTCTCTACTCAGGTCCCACTTGTCGGTGACCACATGGCAAGATCAAGTCCTACCCCCTATTCCAGCAGCTCTCAGAATAATTATCTTGCTGATTTTGCACTTTAATCAAACATTAGTATATTTTGTAATTTCATTCTGGAAATAACATACACATGGTGTTATGGATCAGTGAAAATTTTAAACGATCATTATATACTTTTAGACAGGACCAGAATCTGAACTCCATTTGTATTCCGTAATCCATTTGTTTGTGGCACCAAAGATCATTATTTACCAGTGCATTGTAAATAACAAAAATAGAAACAATTACAGGCCATTAATAATTATATAGACAACAAATTTAACAATTAATTTAACTCCCAGCCACGAATATCCCCTTCACTGATACCTACTGAAACTTGGATTTTCAGCCCTCAACTCCTTTCTTGCAGTGATAGAGAATAGATAGTGATAGAGTTGAGAAACCCCACATTTTTCATAGTATTAGCCTCATTAAACTCAAGACATATGTGGCTCCATGCAGTAAATTGGCTGAGTGTAAGACCTCCCCACAAGAAAAGAGAGAGCTCTTCCATCTTGAGAATAGAATTTGACCCCATTTTTTGACTTAGAACTGCTTCATGGTATGTCACAGCAGACAGAGCCATAGTGAGGTTGGTTGAAAGCAATGCTTTCCCCTACATCGGTCTGAGGGCCAGGAGAGACAACTGATATGTGAGCAGAGAAATGCAAGCATGTGCTGTCAGCAAGTGCAACACTCTGCTCAGAAACCAAAGAGATGTCAAAGATGGAGGGTTTGGAGTCCCTGAGCACCACCACTCAGCCCACAGACAGGGTCATTGCCTGGAAGGGGAAGCTTGTGGATTTGAGCCAGGATAGGATTTTATTCAACACTAATAATAATGAGAGGGAAGAATGCATGACCACACATACTGTGGAGGCGTACTATCATTTTTAGCCCAATTTTATTTAAAAATTTTGACCTAAGCCCTGCAGATAAGACTGCTGATGGAAGAACCTTGTGCCCCATTGAAATTAGTGATACTGAACCCACAGTAACTGAATATGGTACAAGTCTTCAGCCACTAACCTGCAGCTGATTCTTCAAAGGTGACTCTCAGCATTGTGACAGGACCCTGAGAGGTCATCAGAAGAATTAAAATTAGTGTTTTTTTTATTTCCTTTGCAAATCTTTGAAAACTGATATGCTTGCATGAGACCTTACTGGAAGTAGAAAGAAAACACTTTAAGTTTGGAAGAGATTCACTTTGAACTTCTGGATATTTTTTTCCTGTGCAGAGATAACTCAAGACTAGAAAATTAAAAGATACATTAGCTGAAATTCATTTAACACTTTACTCTTTCATGGCAATGGGATTCTCAGCACTATAATTAGAAACTTTTTTGGTGACCTTTTTTCAGTGTTTTAAACTCTTCCTTTTAGTTTCCTGTAACAATATCTTTCTCCCACTCTGATTTGACAAACTTTCCTTTGGACCAGACTCTCAGTAAGTTTAGTAGAAATTTATTTCCTGAGTAGGGCCTTACAAATGGTACCACATTGCGTCTCATAATACCTGTTTTCACGTCTCACAATACCTGTCTTCATGTCCCACTATATCACTTCCTCATGTCACCTACAGTGCAGTTCATCTGAATAAATTTTGATATTTCAATATAGGACCTCTTTCTAGCTTATGAAGAGATATAAATCCTTGTAGGGTCTGAATTTAGACTTCTAAAGTAGGTCATGGGAATTGTACTTATTCATTCATGCTTGTTCTCTCAGCTGACTACAAAGAAACCTAGGGTGACTAGCACAGCTGGAGGCATCTACACTGAAGATCTCTAAAGCCAGATGAGATGAATCCCACCCCCATTCCCTAATAAAAGCAAATTGTCAGCAAGAATGGAAAGTCAGATTTTCACTTGTTTGGCCCCTTGTTCAATTACCTGAATCTCTGCAGAATAACTGCAAATTTATCCCCATTGGCTGTTTACAACATTTGTCACAAATCTAATTATACTACAGCCTGCAATGAAAAAGAATGTTTTATTACCCTTGCTCAAGTAAAAGACTAAACCTCTCTTTTTGTTATAAAAGGCCTACAACTATTTATCTGAATATTAGAACGCTGATATTCTGTGATCTTTTGTTGCAGCTGAGCAACAGACTGGGAGAGCATGATGTGGAATTCACAGAAATCCCAAGAGCTATTTAGAAGCTTGATTTTTTATTTCACTTTCTTAAAAAAAAAAAAAGAAAAAGGGGGGAAAAAAAAAGCTCAAAAATCAGAAACTAGGGTAAGGGAAGAAGGAAAAGAAAATGATAAGTTATTTTGGAGAACTTTGGGATCCAAGCAGAGACTTGGCCTACTTTCATTTTTTAATAGGAGAAGAATTTCCTTCCTCATCTCTTTTTTTAAAATGAAAGAAAGAAAAACCAACCAACCCACCACCCCCAAACACTATTTCATGCAGGGATTATTTCCTGAATAGAGAATGAGCTTGTTAGTTAAAATGAAAAGTTGACATTTTATTGAACTGTTTATCCATGTAATTCATGAAGATTCTGTTTTATTTAGGGAAGAGGCTAGGCAGTCAGGTTGGGTGACAGATCCTGTTGAGTTATTCACAGAGTCTCTTTACTATTGTTTATCTTTCATTAAGTGCGCTACACCAGTCTTGAATTCCCAGACTTGGTAGAGTACTTGTGATGAGACCCTTACAAATACTGAGTTAAACAGGAGGATGGAAATACCTGAAGCCCTTTGGTGCTTGAGCTTTCACTCCTAAATTTTCCTAGGAAATTATCTTGATGGTTTCTGTAATGCAGATATCTCTGTTCTTAAAAGGGAAAGCGTTCTTTGAAACAACTTAGCCTGTAGACTTATAAGTGGTGAACATATCACCAATATGAGTTTTCTTCCAACTAGACCCATCCTCTGAAAGAGAAGCTCTAAAATGCATTGCCCCTCCCTTAAGTCAACTAAGTCTCCATGTAATTTGTACCTCTTGGAGCAAATTCATCTTTACCGTTTGCTTTTCATGGTCTGACTTACTGTTTTGCCCTTTCTCTCCATTAATAGAAGTATTAATCATTTTGGGGAGTGGGAGAAGAAGGGAAAGGGATCTTGAAGATATGTTACCACTGATTACACTTCCAAACTGACAGAAAAGTGCTGTTCCCAAATTTAGTACCATGCACTAGATTGCAAGACAGCAAAGCACCATAAATTACTGTATTTATGACATGCAATACAATATATGGACCATTTTGCCAAATTTCTGTGACAAGTGTAGAAGAATTATTGAAAAAATACCACCTCATTGGGTACCAAATTCAATGGAAATTTATAGCCACCTCAGTTTCCACACCTGCAGGAGTTAGTGTCAACAGTATATTTCCCTTCCTTCCCCAATCTTGAACACTTCATGCCTGTACCCATAGTGTGAATTAAACAGCATTCCTCCGTTACATAAATAAGTGTGTGTGTGTGTGTGTGTGTGTGTGTGTTGAGGACAAAGCTTTTTTCTTTTTTTTCCAATATTTTATATCTGTGCACAGGTTTCCTGGGGGACCATGCAGATAAAGAGTAATTTGTGAAAAAGCCCAAACTGGGGAACAGAAAAAGGAGATCTTGCTGGAATTTACGTGGTAGGAAGGCTTCTATCATAGATTTAATAGGAACTTGACATCCCTGTAAATACGATAAAGACGATTGATGTTTGTATCAGAGCTAGGTGATTTTCCCTGTCTATGTTTCTACTAACATCTGAAATAACTTGCAAATAATGTAGCCCACACAATAAGAGTGTGTCACCTTTGTAAATCAAGCCTTACATAAACCAGTAAACAGGAAGAAAAAAAGAGAGACAGTAGATAATTGAGCAGCTAATTATGCTTGACAAGCTCCTCAGCTAGCGTATGCTAATGTTCCTGGTTAGGAGGCTGGGCTGGAGCTTAACAAACTTTTCCTTTAATATCTAATATCCTGTCCCTCAAAGATAACAAAGACTAAATTTTCAAAAGATCAGTTTAGGCTTCTAAATCCATCTGGATGCTCCTAAATCCAGCATTTATATTCTCAGAGACCCCTACTTAGTTATTTCTGAAAGACTTCTGGCATTTCAGACTCCCCCTGTATAGCCTAAAAGCGTATCACTACCAGGCACACTTGGAATTGCCTGGCATTTTAGAGGGACTGGAACAGTCTAGGTGTTTTGAGGACCTAGATATTACACCAAGCAACTTGTCAGCAGGGCCCATAGTCAGGCATCATGGGTTGCACCTGGTGGTTTAAGTTCTATTTCTCCTCTAGCTACGGAAATACAAGGTAATCCCTTGCTATTTTTACTGCTTTAATATTTACCGGAGTTTGTTGTTTTGTTCTCCTCTCCTCTTCCTCTTCCTCTTCTTTTTTCCTGAGTGGATTTGAATGTATCCCTCCTATGCGGATACTCTAATCACCAAGGTAGGATAGTCTGTGTAAGGCTCCCTCTAACCCGACTGCTACAGCTGTTCTGTTTTGCATGACACCATTAAATAATCTGTGGACTAGGGGTAATCAGAATAGAAGTTAGGGTTGAAGAATGAAGGGAATAGGGTTTGCTGACAGGAATGTGGCTTTGTAAACCTATATGGGGAGCTCCACTACTGTGCTGAAAGACCTTAGAATTAAGCCCTGTTTCCACCTGAAAACAACAGTAGCTTCTTAGTTGTAGTCACCTAAATAAATTCTGTTTCTGAGAACTGTCTGTAAAAAAAACACTAATAGTAATTCTTCACTTGATAAAGCTACCAGGGTAAACACTCCAAGGACTATGGGATGATCAGGAACTGTTGCTTTTGAGGAAAAAAACCCAACCAAACTAAACAAAAGCCCAACAACCTGTCTAGAAAATGTAGACATAGACAGATCTGTGATTTGATCAGGGTAACACTGATTATTGGATGTGTGCGTCTGTATGCTACTACATTGAAAAATGGGTCGGATTGTGCTCTATTTTCCTCTAAGTAAGTTCTGATTGACATGGATGGAAAAAGAAAAGATTAATCTCAATGTTCTCTCAAGGTCACCCAATGACTTTGGGCATGTATGTCTAATATCTCGTTTCCAAGCATGAGTCTTTTTTTCACATCACACTTTTTCTTTCTAAAATGTATGAGTTGAGTTTCTGTGAAAATAATATTGTAAAAGGAACTGCTTCTTCTCTCTGAACATGAAATCAAAATGCAGCATAAGCACATAAACTCTGATTCCATGTTGTTGCAGACTGGTGGAGTCACTGTGCCATGCATTTCTCCATAACATGGGTATGTTGGGCAATACTACCTGGGTCTTTCCAGAGGAGTATACCCAAAAGATGCAGATGTTAGCCTTAACAGAATATATTACAAGGAAAGAGAAATAAGTGAATTAACCAGACAATCCAATATAATTGATTTCCTCCAGAGAGTATATTTTCTGTTCAGATTTTATTTTAATAAACTTGTCTCATACAAGATTTCCCAGTACCACTTTCAATCCAACTTCAAATGTATAACATCCTCAGAATATAAATGATAGTTTACCTAATGTAACTTGGAGATTCAACTCAGACTCAAGACTACTGATTAGTGTTCTCATTTGCAAAAGATGATGGGTTTGTATCTGACAAATTTTGAGACAGAATACTTATCTGCCTCTTGTGTCCCAGACTCAGGTTTATTTTTGTCTCTTATGTTCCCTTCCTGTGCTAACTGTAAACCTCGCAAGGCCTGAATGAATCATCAGAGCTAAGTTTTGTAATGTAAATAAATAAATAAAGGAAAGGCGACTGTTTCTGGCAATGAAGCACTTGCTGGAAGGTAGTAAATAACAGCAGCCTACCGACTGGGTCCGTTCTTGGGTAAAGAAAGTTCCCTTTAATACAGAGATTATTTTCCCTCTGTTTGGAGACTGCCCTAAATCCAACATGGAGTATCCTGTCTTCTACTGTCATCTGTGATTACACACTCATAAAACGTAGTTGAGATAATTTAAGTGGCAAGAGGATATCCTCCTTTTAGCAACACATCACATGTACTGCTTTGATACACTCCCTAGTATTTAAGCCAAAAGAAATCCAGCTAAGGTCTAAGCCACATGCAACTAGAAAGCTCAGACTTTGCCGCTGTAAGTAATTTAGGTGCCTCCGTGTAAATAGACAAAAAATATGCCCTTTTTCTGTGGCTGTAATACATATTTAAGATTGCATCTTTTGCATTCTGGAGGAGTACCTTCTTTTTTTCTTTTTTTTTTGTACTTTATAATTAGTGTAAATCCCTTCTGATTATTTTAGCCTTCTTGTCTCTATAATGTCTTCCATAACTAATAACTGCCAAAGTATTGACAGCAGGATCCCTGACTGAAAGAGGATTTGAAATAAGTGCATAAAATGAATATCTGTTTGTTTTTACTGGATGAGTTTTACCACGTAACTGAAAGCATGCTATTGGAGGAGAGAAGAAAAAGAAGTGGGAAGGGAGGTGTCGTGGTTTAGGCCAAATCGGCCACTGGGGACATAGGGGACCCCAGATGGGACCGACAGATGCTCCCCTCTACCCCTCTTCAAAGAGAGAGGCAGAGGAGGAAAAAGAGACTTACGAGTTTAGAAGGATCTAAACTACTTTAATGAAGTATTAATAATAAAATAAAAGGAAAAAATGAGAAATATACAAAACCGTATCAAGCTCCCAAGATGACAATCACGACACCGGCTGGCACTGGGGTAGTCCCAGGCTGGACTCAGTGACGGACGGGAACTGGATTCCGGATCTGGATTCAGGATCGGGTCCAAAGGCAGACAAACAGACAGAGTCCTCCTCAGACGTCAGCCATTGAAGCAAGAAGGCAAAAAGAAGGGCAAAAAGAAAAAAAGAGAGACTGACCCTTTGCTCCGTCAGCTTTTATACTGAGCATGAGGCAGATGGGATGGAATATGCTGTTGGTCAGTTTTGGGTCACCTGCCCTGTCCGCTCCTCCCCGCAGGTGGGACCCCATTATGCTTTTCCGCTTCCGACCCTCCAACGTGGCAAATAACACAGCTGGTTGGCCTTGGGTGTTAGAACAATAAGTGTAAGCAAGAGCCTCCCTGCATACCATGTCTGGACATCAGCTATAAACATCGGTCTTACCACTCTGAGAGAGTGAACATTGTCTGCACAATATGCTGTTAATTTCAGTAGTTAAAAGAGGCCCAGCTAAGAAGCGAAGCTACTGAACAAAATTGGTCCTGTTTTACCTCAAACCAGGACAGGAGGGAAAAGCAAAAGCACTTTGTGGGTAAGTATGTAAGTCACAAGGTTAAAGAAAAAAATAACACAGATAACACCATGGGCAAATCCATAAAACTAGTAACTTGCTTGAGAAGGTGAATTTGACCTAGATATGTTTCATGAAGCAAAATATGTTCACTCAATATTCTGATCCCTGAAGACTAATATAAAGGTTTCATTAAGTTACCTACAGAGGCACCTATAGATGAGCATGCAGGGAATGGAGCTGACTGCTGTTTTGTAATTCTTTCTGCTATAATGGCCATTCCTGCTTTAGAGATTATGGAATCAGAGAAAAGATATTACAGAATTATAAAGCAATTAATTTCAACCAGTGAGAATTGTATATGGATACCCGAACTTACAGAATTTCCTATAAAATATTTTGGGTTTTCTTGAAGAAATGTTGTGATGTGATTGCAAGATGCAAGCAGTAGAAACTCCTGACAATGCAGCTAGGAAGATGCCAAGTAGTTTTTCTAGTTATTTGTGTTATTTAAACATATTTTATACAGGTTTATGTTGTGCTGTATTTTTTTGGTGGTGCCATTCCTCCAGCTGTGATAAAAACAGAGAAAAGAAGTCCAAGATCTCCTAGAGGCAGTGACATTCCTGTCAGATTCACTGTTATAACTGATATGACTGTATTTATTTACAAAGTTTATCAGTTACAATGGGCTTAGCTGGCTTCAACAGTAGAATCATAGAATCATAGAATTGTTGAGGTTGGAAGGGACCTTTAAGTCCAACCATTAACCTACCCTGACAAAACCACTTCTAAACCATGTCACCAAGTACCATGTCTATCCTTTTTTTAAACACCTCCAGGGATGGCGAATCCACCACCTCCCTGGGCAGCCTATTCCAATGTTTAATAACCCTTTCAGTGAAAAAAAATTTCCTAATACCCGATCTAAACCTCGCCTGGCATAACTTAACTTAAACCCATTTCCTCTCATCCTATCACTTGTCACTAGGGAGAAGAGGTCAGCCCCCACCTCTACAACCTCCTTCCAGGTAGTGGTAGAGGGTGATAAGGTCTCCCCGTATCCTCCTCTTCTCCAGGCTAAACACCACCAGTTCCCTCAGTCGTTCCTCAAAAGACGTCCTCCAGATCCCTCACCAGCTTCGTTGCCCTTCTCTGAACACATTCCAACACCTCAATGTCCTTCTTGTAGTGAGGGGCCCAAAACTGAGCACAGTACTCGAGGTGGGGTCTCACCAGTGCCGAGTACAAGGCGATAATCGCTTCCCTAGTCCAGCTCACCACACTATTCCTGATACAGACCGGGATGCCGTTGGCCTTGTTGGAAGAGACACCTTAGCTTCATGCCTAGTCGTGTTCTTCCACCAGGACGTTCTGATGGAGGAGAACTTACTTGAGGCTGGGAGAAAGTGTTGTTTCCGTCAGAAGAATTTAATCAGTTGAATATAGAAAGTTGGTCCAATGCCTTCCCCATCACTTGCACTGATGTCAGACACGTGGTAGAGCAGGGAGTGGGTGACATGATAAGTCTCTGATAAAATACCTGCTGCCCTTTCTGCCTTCAAGCAGGAATTGACATCAGTTTTGCTCAGGCAAGTAAATATTAGAAGGACGCAGAGTGTGTTTTTCTAGCTGTAATTCCCTCTACAGAAATTCAACCTCATGTATAAGCACCACTTCTACCATATAGCACTGGACTGAAGGAGGATTTCAGTACTGCTGAGACCTCTGCATGGGAGTGGGCATCGTTCCACAATACTTCTGCATCCTTGAGATCTTGTTTCCTTATCACTTCCTTTGAGTGCTCACCTCCACATGTGATGGACTATGGCAGAGATGATGGGGAATGTAGGCTGCAACTGTATCCTACCTCCTTTATTTGGGATAATAGTTTTATCAAGCTCTTACCTCCTTTTCTCTAACTTTAAAATCTCAGTTGCTCAACACATTCCTTTCTGAAGCTGGCTTTAAAAACGGAAGTAGAAATGCAGCTAAAAACAACCAAATAATCAAGCAAACTGAAAAATCCAGCAATAAATCCCATTCTCTTGCTCTGTCAGTCTTGTTAATTGCCACTTTATTTAATACCTTCCTCTTCTGCTAAAGGTTATTAAGAAGGATGTTGAAGCCAGACAAACTTTCAAGCTCGTATTTTATTAGACAGAGATTACACTGTGAGATTTCCATCTAGGCTCTCACACTAGGGACTCCCTCTGCTCACTGGTCCATAATGACTGACCTACATATCTCTGCCGACCAGGATTTTGCTGGATGACTGCATTACCCAGCAGAATTTCACTCCCCTTGCTATAGTCATTTGTCACAGCAATTAAACCCATGTGTTGATTTATTGAGTGCAGGTCTGGTGTGAAATGTAGGAATGCACATGACTCGTTCTTTTCTTTCTGACATTACGTTACTTCTGCCCAAATTGCATTTGGACATCTTTGTGCTGCTCTTCACAGAATCACAGAATGGCTAGGGTTGGAAGGGACCTCTGGAGATCATCTAGTCCAACCCCCCTGCCACAGCAGGGACACCTACAGCAGGTGTCTTCCCTTTGGCTGTTCCTGTGTTGGAAGCCATTCGTGCTGACTGGTGCATGCTTAGCTCAGAGCAGGCACTACTTGGTGCTGCGGGTGGGTCACTGAGTCCCTGAACATGAACCAGCACCTGCAACCACAAGGAGAGAAAAGAGGGGAAAAAAGCAGTGAGTCTCACACTGGGCGTAATTATCTTCCCATGAGAAACCACCATGAAATCACTGCTGGGGATTTCACAGAATCACAGAATCACAGAATGGTCAGGGTTGGAAGAGACCTCTGGAGATCATCTAGTCGAAACTCCCTGCCACAGCAGGGTCACCTACAGCAGTTGCACAGGACGGTGTCTAGGTGGGTTTTGAATGTCTCCAGAGTGGGAGACTCCCCCACCTCTCTGGGCAGCCTGTGCCAGTGCTCTGCCACCCTCAAAGGAAAGAAGTTCCTCCTCATGTTAAGATGGAACTTCCTGTACCCAAGTTTGTGCCCGTTACCTCTTGTCCTATCAGTGGGAACCACTTGAAAAAAGACTATTTCCATCATCCTGGCACCCTCCGTTTAAGTATTTATAAACATTAATAAGATCCTCCCTCAGTCTTCTTTTCTCAAGACTAAAAAGTCCCTCAGCCTTTCCTCATAAGAGAGATGCTCCAAACCGCCAACCATCTTTGTAGCCCTTTTAACTTGCTTAGAATTGCTTTTGCCTTCTAGGGACAAATAATAACCATATCCCTTCATTTTGTAATATCTCTTTCTTTCTCTTTCTCTTTCTCTTTTATTTTTATTACCTTTATGTTGTTCATCGATGTCATGCCTTCTCTTTACTGAATGATCTGGAATTTATTCTACCCCTCCACAGCCATTCCCTTATGAAAATCTGACCAAGACTTGAAGATGCGTTGCAACCTTGGCTGGGGATCTGAGTTTAAAATGAGTATACAAAACTCCAAAATATAATCTAGTCCTAATGCCTCCTCAGTTAGCTTCTTCAATAAATGGATAACAGCTGTGTCCTTTGAAAATTAAGAATTGTGAAGGGTTTTATCACAAAGGCTATGGGGTATGCCCCTGGATATAAATGGGTAATTGCCAAATGCAGGATGGCAGAGTGAGGAAACTAGGGGCCAAATTTCATCAGATACTTTGGGTGCAAATAACACAGTCTGTGTACATGGTGTGAAAACATAGCTGGAAAGATTTTAGAGAGCAGACCTGTACTGAAACCTTCACCAAAATATTCACCCTTGATTACAACACTTATGGCAACACAGAGGGATGGCCTGATATCCCAAACCGGTTCACATCCACATCCCTCAAGGAAATTCAAAGCTCTCTTGCTCAGGTATCGGGTCTGAAAAAGGACTTAACCTAAAGAGTCTGAATTCAGTGGTGATCTTCACATTTTTGCTTCAGCCTCCCTCCAGCCCTCATGATGCCCAAGCTGTGCCGGCAACAGAGTATCTGACATGATGGTGAGCCAGAAAGCAGAAGTTTTGCTTAAGACAGGGCTGGGCAGACCTGTGCTAAGCACATATACTCTGGTTCCTTGGGAGAGACAAACAGCTTTTCTCTCTTCATGCGTGCTTACCATTGCAGGAACCACAGAAAACCCTCGGCCACTTTTTTTTTAAAGCTCAGCCCTGGAGCAGGCAGAGAGCAGTCCTGCTGCC
Organism: Pluvialis apricaria; assembly: GCA_017639485.1. Taxonomy (NCBI): domain Eukaryota; kingdom Metazoa; phylum Chordata; class Aves; order Charadriiformes; family Charadriidae; genus Pluvialis; species Pluvialis apricaria. The sequence goes on along the minus strand of CM030008.1, from coordinate 164,114,248 downwards.
TATTCTGTTTCTAAGATAAAACCTACATGATTACAGTGTTCCCTAAGGATGTACACACCAACGGCTCTATTCTTTCATCAGACCAAAAAGTTCCAAGCCCATGGTTTCCCCTCCAGGAGCAAATCTTCAAAGAATAGTAGGACAGAAGAGAGGGATACAAGAAAGAAAGAAAAAAAAAATAATATTCTGAAAAGGGCAAGTTGTCCTTGTCATTCCAGGCACACCCAGAGGTGAAAGAAAATGACTTCAACCCTCTGTCACAAAAAGGTGATTTTCACACTCTTAGTGAAGATTCTTACTATTTTAGTGTTCTGTTAAGTGCAGATGAGCAATGGAAAAAGGATTGGGGGGTTAGTTATGCATATTCCCAAACCTTTATTGTTACAGAATTTTCTAAATATGACCTAATACGAACTATGTAGCTCCCTTTAGAAACAGGCTTGGGGCAAGGAGCCCAAAGGACAAACATGATTTTAGGGTAGCATTGGGAAAAAATGTTCCAATACTGGCAGAAGGAGGGATCTGAATAAACTTTCTTGTCTTTGTCATCATTATGCTGCTCACCAGATCCCATGGTGTTGGGGCCCTTGGGGGAGACCGACTTGTCCTACTCTATACAGTGATCCCAAACAGGTTTCACTGGGATCTACAAGCTAGAAAGTGCATCCACGAGTTATGCGAAGGAGAATTGAGGCTACTGATTTTATGCAAGCAAATGAATTGTACAGCCTTCATCTCTGTTTTTCATATCTCTGCACTTTAAAATACGGAAATAACACACTTCTACCTTATGGTGCTTTTGATTCACAAATCTTTGATGCATGGTTACTGACCAGTAGGAAGGAATACGCTTCACAGTATGTTTAGGACAGACTTGAATAAAATAATGTTTTCCCGATTATTCCTTGCATTATACACGTACTATGTGAGGTTTGCACAATAGCACAGGATTAACAGAAGTCATAATATCAAGGAAACCTCTCGGTTGTTTTAAGTACTGAATCTCTAAGTGCTTGTGGGAAAATAATGGAAGGTTGGCAAGGAGGATTGTGAACACGCTCAATTGACTTGCAGCTGGGGTGTCAAAAAACACATATATCATACTAAATGTTGTTTAGCCTTGTGTATTGGACAAGTGGAACATCTTTGTTTAGATAACATAGACCTGTGATAGACTTAGAGGCACCCTATCGAATATACTTAAGGTTACTGCCCTTCTGTGGGAAAGATCAAAGCCCATTGGTAAACTACGCTTGTGTGAATCCCTGATACACAGGCGAAAACAGCAGGTTTGGTTATCCACTAGCACGGACTGAGCTCTGAGGTGCCTGCGTCCCTGCTCCTGTACCTCTGCCCAGGTGCTGCTTCGAGGATATCTTGGTTGGTGAGGAAATGAAAATAAATTTACTCTTTGCATTTCAGCCGTGGTTTTGCAGTTGCTCCTGCATCCTGCCTGCGCTGGCTCACACAGTGTTTATAAACAACAAATTCATAGTCTTCCTCTCCATTGACATAAAACATTTCAATACTTGTATTAGTTTCTTTTTTAGACTGTTTCCCCTGTGATGACCTTAAACCTTGCCACAATCTACAAAATAAAGTGACATTTGAAATTTAATAAAATATGTATATAAATAACTGTCTCAAATCATCCCCTATACAATAACAGAACCCCAATGTCACTTATTTCCAAAGAAAGTCAAACAGGATGAAAAGGATAGCAAGGAGAGGTTTCCTTGGCAACATGTGCTCAAAACGATTCAGAACTTCCCCCTTCTTCCTAAGACTCAAATCTATGTGGTTTTTTTGTTTGTTTGTTTGATCTTTTTTTTCCCCTTAGACAGTTTTGTGTGAAGGGGAGGCAGGAATGTGAATCAAGCCACTGAACCCAATCACTCCCAGATGCCACATGATTTGGAGTCTGTTAGAGCTCTGAATTGGCCACAGCTTGTGATGGACTCCAGCACCTCTACAGTGAGAAGCAAACTCTCCTTGATGTGTTCAGAATCAGAGCTCGTTGTTAGTCCTGTTGGCATTCACTCACCCACAATTTTTTTCATGTTTTTCTTTTCCTTCCCTTAAGGCTAAGCCGATAAATGGAGTAGGAAAATTAGATCCAAAAAACAATTTACATGATTAAAAGATTTTAAGACCCAGGTTCGTTTCACCTAATTTCAGATGCCTAAATGAGAAATGGTCATCAGGGTGGAATCACTGTACATTCCTGTTCAGCTGACGAACAACCAGAGTAATTCAGATCTTTGTTGCACTGTTTTGTCTTCTGCAGACACAGTCCAGATATGTTCATTCAGGGATGTTAGAATGACTATGCTTCTGTATTATAATCTCACTGTGCATCTAAAGTCCTTACAGACTATTTATTTCCATGAAAACTGCTCAAAGAACAGAAGAGTACAAGCTTAAAACAGCTTACAATCAGACCTGCAGTTACAAATCTGTTTGTCTTTCTATTCATTCTTCTAATTTTCCAAATCAAACAAATATTATTTGATGGTTTCAGGCTTCTTCAACTCTGTTCAGGTCTCTGGAACTACACAAGATTTACACCAGTGATCTGAGATGAATAGGGCTAATTAAACCTACAGACACACAGGGTGAAATTTTGGTCCCTTCAACATAAATAGGAAATTGCCATCCCATTGAGTACAGCAGTTATCATTCATAGATTTGGTGGGCATTTTTTTAATGAAGAATCAAGTCAAAATACCTGTATTCAAGTTAGTCTGATATGAGTAAGGAAGGCCACAGTAATGTTTTTACGCTTGCTATTGTTCCTTTTACTCCAGTGTATTCTTAACTCTGCATCATATTTTACTACAAGCTGTTCTATGAAGTCTGGTAGGAGAACTCCTTGTCTAGGCATCTCAAACAAACTGTAAGAAGACAACTGAGGACTGATCACCCTTTCCTGTATTTAGTCTATAGCATGTGCATGGTACGAGTTGCTAATTGTGTTGCCTAGGTTTCTGTCCCCAGTCTAACAAACTTGGTAACAGCACTATTGTTGTGTGAAGGAACATGGTGTGTGGATGCAAACCAAGAGTTAGAGGCAATGGTCACGTAACAACCTACATTACCTCTACATTGGAGACAACCTCTTTCTTTTGAGTCCTATGAAAGTTTGTTGTCATTAGATAGAGAAAAAAAGGACGGGGATAAAAGCAGAGATAAGTTTGGGATAACGGGTTTTCTTTTTAAAAAAAAATAAATCTATACATATCATACATAAAGGGTCAAGGACAGGCAGCTTGGAGAAAGTAGGGAGTCTGAATTAAGGTCAATATAAGAGACATGGAAGGAAATTTTGTGACTTTTAGTACTCAGGAGGTCAGGCTGATAGATCAGAGAGTCACAGAAGACCCTGTGAAATAAAGAGGGGAAATATGAACTTTCAATGAGGAGCAGACTGGGACATAGAGCAAGAGGCCTTATTTGCTTTCTCTGAGCTTTGATCTCTTTGAAATTAATATCTGGGGTATCATATAAAGCAATATGAAGCTTGCATCCTCCTTTTGCTTATTTGGAAAAAGCTTACTTGGTCTTTGGAAGTAATTAGGGTATTTTGGTGGTTGTGTTTTTTTGTAACAGCTATTCCAAACATTCATTTGTTTTCATAATAATTAATTTGAACAAACTCCAGAAATATGTTTTAATACATTTGCAATTCCCAACAGAATATGGCAAATTGCATTTTTACATCAGAGGACAAATCAGTGACTCTTCTGGATGCACTGGAATGGTGCAAATAACAACCCACTGGGAACCTTGCAAAGTCTCAACTTCTTATTTGTTTAACCATAATTGCATATTTATAAATTACAGCAGACTTTTCTAATTAATTTTGTATCATGTGAATAACATTGGTTTGTAACAACCTGCTATATTAGTAAAATCATTGCCAAGAAAACATAGCAGTCTGGAGTCACATTTAGTTTGAAGGGAAATGAAAGGCAGCCGGAGCAGAGACTAGCCTTTTGTTTCACTCATGAGAGGTAATTACCAACTCCAAAATACAAAGATAAAAGCCTTTCAATAAACCAACACCTTCTGCACATTAAGTCCCCAGAATGCTTTTAATTCTGTCAGACACAAAGGAGATGTACAAATAAAAACATGATTTTGAGTCAAGCCAACCAAAGCAATATTATTTGGCAAAAAGGTGGTTATATTGGATTTCTTTCTTTCCCTAAGCTGTCAGCAGATGGAACACTGCAAGGTCCCATCCTAAGACACGCAAAACTACCTGTGGTCACTCTGGTTGCTTAGATCTTTCTGCAATCAAACCTGTGGTCTATGTAGTCAGGAGGGCATTTGGATATGAGCTGGCAGATATGACACAGAATTTATGGGAAATCCATAAACAACAGCAGCTGGAAGCCAGGCAGGATGTCTCAAAGGGCATTAAATGCCCGTGTTTTGGTAACTGAATCCTTCCCTTGATCTCTACAAGACCATAGTACATGGGCTTCATTCTGCCTGAGATCAAGCAGCTTACAAATCCCATCTGTTTTCACAAGGAAAATCTTGTTATGGGCTTCTGATTGGCAGAGCTAATAATTCCTCTTTAGTATAATTAATGTATTAACTTTCTAAGCAAAAATAATACAGTTGTTCTTATTAGGCCAGGCACACCGCAATACAATTATTATTAATAATGCACTTAAGATTGATTTAAACTCCAGTACTTGCCCTCTTTTTCATTGTTACATTCAGCCTTCCAGTGTCTCTCTTAATGTGAAGGTCAATGTTGCCTGTTTTTGCCAAGGAAGGGATTATGATGAGTTACCAATGACCCAGGTTCTTCACCCATCTTCACATGATACTTATGGTGAGGAAATTCTTACTCCATAGTTTGGGGAGCTTCCTGGGTATATTTTGATATGTTTTCTTAATACAGTCTGTTTTTTCTCATTGGTTACCAGCTAAAGTTTAAAGCTACATCATCACCTTTCCACTCTTCAGTTAACACAAAAACCTGATGTTTTATACATGACTACCCAGATTTGCTCGTCCTTCCCACACACGGCATTCAGAGAGCTACGCTAAAAGGATTTAAGCTAAAACAACTTAGCCAACAGTTGCTTGATAGCTAGACAACTGATATTACAGCTAAAAGAGTAGCCTGGACACATCCCGATGCCAACCTTTGTGAGGTCTTCAGTTATTTTTGCATGATGTCATGCATGATGATAGCTGGAGCTGTCATACAGTGCCACGACCTGTCTTTCTGGCAACTGAATGTGCTCCAAAGGTGCTTCTAAGCCATGGGTTTATCCAAGGGTTCCTCTTCTGGAAATGTCTACCACGGTCTTTTCAAAGATCTCTAAGAAGCAAGGAATACATAGAGTGGACATCTCGGCCTGGAAGATACTTTCAGTGAAGAGATAGCCAGGGAGTCTCCTCTCGGCTTTGCTACGGACATGAAGGTTTGTCTTGGGTATGTGACTTCTTTTTCTACTCTGCATTCTTAACTTGTATCCATAAGAAAATGAAAGTAAAGACTGTTCATGCAGTGCTAGTGCAGCCTGGATGTTAACAAGGTCACCAAAATCGCTGGCCTGAGTACTGTAGCTGACAATTTTTCTCCTCAGAAATGTGAAATTCTTTAACTCAAGGACTTTAAAAAGATAAAAATTCCTTAGGGTTTTTTTCACTCTCAGATCTCCAGAATGAAATCTCATAGAGCAAGGGATCATTGCAAACCTTTACAGCTGATTCCCCACCTTCAACCTAGTTTTTTCAATTATTTTAAAGACTTTTCTCTTAAATAGTAGCACAAAGCTCTGTGCCCATGAAACATAGGCGAATTAAACCAGTTTTCTCTCTGCAGAGAAGATGGTAGAGAATGAACTGCACATGACCAATGTTAGTCACATTTGATGTAGTGCTGGCAGGCATCCAAATATTACAGTGATGATGGTGGAATAATAATTTATAAAGAGCACAATAATACAGATTATTAGAACTAATGCCTCCCTTGTCCATCTCATTCTGCTACAGAGGAGTATGAAGGCTATTTGCAGTGCAGATCTTAATTGCAAAGAGGAATTTGGAGTTGTTGTAGAAAACTTTACTAAGAAATCTAGTGTTTTAAAAAGCTACTGTCTATTTTTTTAATTTTGCAAAGAAATTTGATTGGATTCTGATTGCATAAAATCTGATTCACAGACAGTGTAAATAAACATAGCTTCGTTGAAGAGCGCTGCTTAGCCCTCAGGAAACACCTGTTAGTGTAAACTGAGTAATCCTAATGAATTGAAGAGAGTTCTGGTGATATAACCAGCTGAGAATATGGCCCATATCATTCCATTCACACCCTGTGGCTGACAAGCATCACGAGAAAGAGTGGCTGCCTATGTCACAGTTCTGTAGAACCATGTGAGCAACACCATGTGCAAAAAAAAAAAAAACAGTGGAAAAGTATACTTTATGCTGCTTGCATTTGGATTTTTTCTGTTGCATTATGGCAATTTTTGCATTCAGGATTAGCATTCTCAGTTTTAATATGTTTGCTTACATGAAATGCAGATTGTAATTAAATGTCAGGCTGCTTAATTGTGCCTTCATTTGTATAAATTAGAATGTTGCTATAGAAAAAGAGAAATAAAACACCTTTCATTTCCCTCTCAATATTATATCTGAATTAATAGCTAAATTAGAGGAGACAAAATATTTTGGGGGGGAATCAGTGTTAATTAGTATTTCACAGTGTGGAAAGGATATGTCGCCACAGAGCATGTATCACTTGCATCACAAAGGCAAAATGGTTCAATAAAATATTTTTCTGCCCAGGGAGTGAGGAATGATCACTGGCTCAGAAAACCATCATTCAAAGACCTTTCTTCATACTGCTTGTTCTGGGTAATGATTTGAAGCCAGCACTGAGAAGGGATATGAGCATTTAAGGTGGGACTCGAGTAGAATTAAGGCACTTGAACCCAAAAGGACTAATACAGAAAATTCTTCTAATTGGACTTAAGGCACCTGAATCGATGGAATTAAGTTCATACTAGGCTTTACCATGTTTCAGAAAACAGTCAATCTTATGTTCTGGTGAGCACCCTCAGACCCTCAGGAATATACTGCAGACTGAATTAAAGTTGTGTATAACTGGCTGGTTACCACATCGTCTTCCCAGAAGCAGGAGGCCTGCCTATGGGCATTGCTTTCCTCAAAGGACTGCAAAACTCATGTCAAACTCTTTGCTGGGGACAGGGTTGCAGGGAAAGGAAAGTTCCTCCCCATTTCCTCCTTTTAAATTTTGCCGGTGTGAAAAGATGACTTATTCCTGGGCAAAGGGTGTGGAGAGAGAAGTTAGGACAATATAGAGCTTTGTAGGCTGGGGATTGGGTTGATGTTTCTGTTGGTCTCCGTTGATACTTTTGTTTATTCTCTTCTATTTTTTGATGGGAAAATTATAGAATCATAGAATGGTTTGGGTTGGAAAGGACCTTAAAGATCATCTAGTTCCAATCCCCTGCCATGGGCAGGGACACCTCCCACTAGACCAGGTTACTAAAAGCCCCATCCAACCTGGCCTTGAACACTTCCAAGGATGGGGCCCCGGCACTTCAGTTGCTGGGCAAGATATATTCACTCAATATTCACTGAGCCCTAGCTGAGAGTTCTTTTAATTATTTGTTTGCTACTGTCACTCTGACATTTCTGGATATTCTGGCTATCCTCATAAATCACCAGTTGCTTGTTAAAGCAACCTGCATGTTATCTGAGGACCAGCTGCCAGCAAAAGAGAAATTTTGAGGTCTTCAGCAGATTGTTGCTTCCTTGCAGTGGGGTCTGAAATGAAAGCAGTTTGTGTTCATATTAGGCACGACAGAAGGTATTGCTGACAGGTGAGGCTGGTTGCAAGGAAAGCATCAAGCTAGCAGGACAGAAGGGCCTCACAGCAGTGGGGCACGACTGGATCATGGTATCTGTAAAAAACAGCAAGCAGATGTCTCCCTGTGCTACTGGGATTGTCCTATGAATAAAACGTTGCTAGGACAGAGATTTTGCTGCTAACAAAGGAGCACATGCAGAGAAGTGCAGGCACTGCTAGGTCTGGTTTCTGTAGGGTTTCCTTGCCTTAGCTCATTATTCTGAACACTAATGGGCACACTTCGTAGCAAACAAGCAGCATGCAAACAGACAGTTATTTAGATACAAAGTAGGCAAACTAGACATCTTTGAATGTTTCTTTTCTATGAACGCTGACCTGATTTATCTATAACAGGGTAGGGCTCATTCCGCATTGTACAGGTCTAGAATTTCTCCAGGCTGACATATCATAGAATGGTTACAGTTTGAACAGACCTTAAAGATCATCTACTTCCAACCCTCCTGCCGTGGGCATCAACACCTCCCACCAGACCAGGTTGCTTAAAGCCCCATCCAACCTGGCCCTAAACACCTCCAGGGATGGGGCCTCCACAACTTCCCTGGACAACCTATTCCAGTGTCTCACCAACCTCAGAGTAAAGAATTTCTTTCTAATATCTATTCTAAATCTACCTTCTTTCAGTTTAAAACCATTACTCCTCATCCTATCGCTACACTCCCTGATCAAGAATGGGTCCCCATCTTTCCTGTAAGCCCCCTTCAGATACTGGATGGCCACTATAAGGTCTCCCCAGAACCTCCTCCTTTCAAGGCTAAACAACCCCAACTCTCTCAGCCTGTCCTCATAGGCGAGGTGCTTCAGCCCTCTGATCATCTGTGATGATATGCAGCAGCTTCAGTAAAGTATATGTGCCTAGAAGTATTTCACAACAGTAAGGCCTAGTGGTAGAGAATGGCCTCCATCTATAGCATTATATTCCCCTCCCCTGTGGAAAGGTCGCCACACACAAAGCAACTTGGGAATGGGCCCCATGCTACGTCTTGAACCATGCATGAGAATTGTATGGGAATGTACAAGATGGCCCATGCACAAGCTATGCCAAGGAGCAGCAAAGTTCCCAGGGACTTTCTTTGGCAATATTTATTTCAACAGGAAAGATATGGCTTGAAAACTGAGCGGCAGTCCTATGCCCAGTGGCTGAAAGCAGAAGTTGTTATTCACAGCGTGGTTATTCGCAAGTTAAAGAATGAAGCACAGGGACTAATTAGTCTTGAGCATCAAATTAAATTCACTTTCATGGGTTTGGGGTAGGGGATATTGTCAAAGGCTTTTTTAATTGCCCAGTTTCAGTTGAAACTGACTAAATTTAACAGCTATTTATAAGTATCTTTAAAAATCAGGCCCTACATGAAAAACAGAAATAAACCACCTTTCCTTCTGTTTATTTTTTTTTTTTGTATCAAAGTATCAGAGTAAGGAGAACAAAAAGCTTGATCAAATCCTTCCTAACATCTACTTGCCAAGAAGTGCTTAGAAGAGGAAATACAAGGGTTGGGGGGGGGGAAGGCAATGCAGTCATCTCTAACCCCTGTAATTAAGTGTTTCTTAAAGAATGCTCACTAATTCTCTGTGTAAGTCTGGGACTCAAGAAGCAGAGGGTCCACCTCCATTGTGCACTCAATGATGGCATGTTTCTGGGCTGGTAACCCCATACACGTGTCATGAGACAGAGAAGTGCAGTGCTGCAACCAAGTAAAAGTGTAGATACACCAGCACTCTGTACCCACATTTGCTTTTTGGGGTAAGCTGTATTTTCATCCAGGTCTCTAATTTTCCACCTTTGAATGTATTTTAAATATTTTTCTATACAGATGCTATCTTTTCTAAAAGAATTTGTTCATTACTGATGCAATCCACTTTTGCTGTTGCAGGTCATGTCATCAAGCAATATATTGTTATCAGTAGACCCATTGAATTATACATTTAATAATTTATTATGATTATTCATACTGCAGTTGTACTTCAAGACTTCCATCAAGGGAATGAGTCCATAGTGCAAAATGCTGTACGAGCCATAGATTTTCCCTCTATAGTCTTTAGGGAGGTTAGCAAAAGAAGACTTTTGCAGTTAAAACAAGTAAATTGAAAATGTTTTTTTTGTATTTTTTTTTTCTTCATCTTTTAACAAGAAAAACACTTTGACAATAGCAAGAGTTACAATTGAACAAGTTCCAGGATCAAGCAGACTTGAGAATGGCATTTCAGTTGCTGGTCAAATTTATCTTTGATCCATCAGTTGAAGCATTCCTAATCAAACTGTTCAGAGTCTTTTTAAGCCTGTTTGACTCATCACTATTCATGAAGGTGAAATCATTTCACGTACAAAATTAGAATGACCTACTTGATAAGTCTGTGATAAAAATGTAGCTGACTACAGCAGAGAGGCAGCACTTGCACCTGAGAGATAAGTCAGATTGAATGAGGCACTTCTTTTACGCTGGCTTGGAAGGTCAAGGAGAAGAGGCAGAATTTGGGTGTGATACACTATACTATAACAATGGGTGTATGTTTTCTTGTCTTGCTGAACACTAATACAAATTTGCAAAGAAAATGGATCACTTCTGAAGAAATATTTTTTTAGTTTTTCATGTTAGAACTGTATTTAGGATACAGTTGGATAAGATGAGGAGTATTTTTTCGCAAATCTTTACAGACAAAACAATGGAATTTGACATGCGTTTTAAAACAATTAACTTGTACATTGAAACAAATCTGCAGGGCTTGCATTTCTTCCTTGATTTTTTTTTTTTTTTTGAGGAATTATAACTGTCGGTATAAATTAACAAATCTACGTGCACAATGTTTCAGATCAGACAAAACACTACAGCTGATGGGACTAACTTCCTTAATATCCTTGTCAGGTTTTTCTTTTGTTTGTTTGTTCTGTTTTTAATCAAAATGAAAAATACTTCAGGGAATATCAAGTTTCCATTTACCTCTGTGTGTCTAGGGCTTGCTTTGTTTCTTTTTTTTAAGTGGTGGAGTATGCTTTCAAGGAAAATATTGTTAAAAATTAGAGCTTTTTTTTTGCCCCATGAAATAGCTCCTGGAAATGGAAATTAATAACATTTGTTTTACCAGCTTTGTGAATGTCCATTTCTAGTAGCACGTACTATGTTATGCATATTCTAATGCCAATTTCACTAAGCATATTTAATCTCACTCTGCCAATGTTCAGAGCCAACCAAAAGCCATGTAGCCACGTAGCCATGGCAAAGGAAAACAAATTATCTCTAAGATATTTGGCTTTTCCTCTGTCCCAAAAATCCTTTGAAATTGTTTGTGTACTAAGGTTTATTGGCTGAGGCTTATCACATCAACATCATGCTAACACGTTTAAATGATTCCTGGGTCCAAATTAGCCTTTGTCATACAGTACACAATAAAACTGTGTTCTAGTTTATTCAGTAATATTTGAACCCTTCATGGAGTTAAAACTTGATTCCTGATTTCCTAATTCCCATTCTAAAGCGTTAAGCACAGACCAGCTTAAGATCAGCTTTACACAACTTGGCCTTGCCAACAAAACTCATGCAAAGTCTTTCCAAAAGAAAAATCATGATTGTCACAGGATGCAGAGACTTTGCAGTCTTTGGTTGTATGCCTCCCTCTTTTCTCACCTATCTCCTGAAAATAGCTGTAACTTTTCTATTAAAGCCATTTTAAATTATGTTATCATAATACTGATTTATTTTTTCCAGTTGTTGATTACAATCCTAGAATCATAGAATCATACAATGGTTAGAGTTGGAAGGGACCTTAAAGATCATCGAGTTTCAAACCCCTGCCATGGGCAGGGACACCTCCCACTAGACCAGGTTGCTCAAAGCCCCATCCAGACTGGCCTTGAACACCTCCAGGGATGGGGCAACCACAGCTTCTCTGGGCAACCTGTGCCAGTGTCTCACCAGCCTCACAGTAAAGGATTTCTTCCTAATGTCTAATCTAAATCTGCCCTCTTCCAGTTTAAAGTCCTTACCCCTTGTCCTATCGCTACATTCTCTGACAGGAGTCCCTCCCCATCTCTCCTGTAGCCCCTTTAGGTACTGGAAGGGGCTATAAGGTCTCCCGGGAGTCTTGTCTTCTCCAGGCTGAATGACCCCAACTCTCTCAGCCTGTCCTCATAGGAGAGGTGCTCCAGCCCTCTGGACTGACTCCAACAGGTCCATGTCCTTCTTATATGCTCTGGAAATGGAATAGTCCCACTTCCAGCTACGCAAGAAATTAATCTGAGCTGACATTCGAAAATATAATTATGCAAAGTAACCTTTTAAATTTGTAGTTTTCAAATTTTACTGCCAGAGATTTCAAATACATAAAGTACACCAAAGTCCTGCTTTCTTTAATGGGAGTTGCACTTAGTCACATGAAGCGGGAACCAGTTCTGCCCCTTTGAGGTGATCTTCACCTTTTCTATGTCAGTTACAACCTGAAGAGAGTCTCATCTGTGGACTCCATCTGAGTTTTAAAAACTTCTTTAACTCCTGGAATATTTGTGTCTCCTGTAGCCAATTATCTCAGATGTGTAACCTTATCAAAGGCCTTTTGAAACTCAAAGTTGATGGCAACCCCTGTGGTTTGCGCATCTCACCATAGCAGGAATAATTCAGAAATGTGTTATCTGTTTCTTTGCTCTGCAAATTCCACCCTGATGCACCTGGAAATATGATCACTATCATGAACAGCTTTTTATCTCCCTCTATTATAAAAGAAACAAACAAAGCGCTCTGGGCTTAAAAAAAGTGCCAGTTTCTTACCCCGGTCTCTGCCTCCCTACCAGCTTCTATATTGGTCCGAAATTGTTGGGGTTTGTTTGATCTCCTGTCCACTGCAAATGTTTTGGGAGAAGCACCTGTGGTTATTTATCCAAATAAAAGTCAAAACCTACAGTGTAACTCAGTGATGAGTGAGAAGCAGGTGCAAAAATGCAAAATGCTTCACTGGACATAAAGAGTAAAAGAGGAAATGAGTATTGTAGAAATAGCTAACTATTTACATTTGAGTTTATCTTTTAAGTATCCTGTATAACAGTTATCGTGGTCAAATTTCAGTCTGAGAAATATTTCTCTTTCTATTCTACAGTGTTAATTCAGCATATAACACTTTCATTCCTTCTTTCGGTCACTGACACCACAGACTTCTGCCCTCTCATCCACCTAGCCATCTCTGTACCTTACCATCTCTCTTTTCTACTGTTACTTTTCTATAAATTCACAGTGACCTTGACTGTCCCTTTTACATTTTATTGGAATAGTTTTAATTTTTAGTGTCCCTCAAACTGTTCCTTTCCTGCTTTTGTGTATTTGGTTTGTTACACCTTCAAGAAAAGGTGAATGAACTACTGGATTATTATATCTGAGGCACTGTATTGATATGGTATTTATCCTACACTTCTGATCTTTAAAAGGGCCATGAAAGCATTCAGCTTCCCCTTTTTCTATAATCTATCTGAGGGGTTTGGAGGGCACTTCAATTTTAGCACCTTTCTTTGAAAGATTGACCCATGACACAGATAGATGTGGGCTGGATAAACTGTGGGTCCTAGTCATGCTGGAAGTTCTTTATCACGTAGCTTGTATGTCTTTCTCATACACTTATGATTTACATATGTTTGGGATAAGGACGAATTTTTCTTTCAAATTTTTAAGGGATTTGAAACATTGGTAGTGTCCTTGAATTTTGTTTTTCCCTCTTTTGAAGGTATAGTCTAATTTTTATGGACTTTTGTCCTTTTGCCCTAATAGTATGGGGAAGTTGTTGTTGCTACATGTGAAATGAAGATGTGTGGGGATTTTCTACCAAACATCTAGTACATGGTTGCCAATGACGCTGAACCATACAGTAATCCTGTGTTCAACCAGTTACTAACTCCCTTATTTTGTTATTCAGAATACAGGCCGTGAATAGCATGATTTTACAATGATGCACGAGAAGAAGAGGGAACAAAAAGCAGTTACCGTCCTCATAACTCTGAAACCTAAGGACTGCTAGGTGGATCAAAATGCTCTTGGTAGAGTCTGAATGGTTCCCAGGTTCCTCTAACCTACACCAGAGAGTAACTCTATTTCCGGCAGTTACAGAACTACAACATTTAACATGTCCTTTTCATCCTTACATTTGTCCTAGAAAGCCCCCTAGAAAATTTAAAGGAAATGATTGCACTGATAGATCAGAGGCGTTGGTCAAAGAGCATATTAAAACTGTTTTCCTCTTTATCAAAGTAATTATTTAGGCCACTGATTTCGTATCCAGGAGTCTCAGTTCCAGGACGTTCCTGGCTGCAAATATACAAGTACTATAGATGGTAAAAGGAAAGGACCTTCCCCCCCCCACTAATGTGGAATGAGTTCTAGTTTTAATCAGAGAGGTCTCCTGAGGATGAATTTGCCCCTGGGTACCTCCAGTCTTGGAGACTATCAACTAAAACGCCAGAAACAAATGAAAGAGTGAGAATTTTGCCAGCAAATTTGCTGTAGCCTTTATTTCATCTACCTATACTCTCACCATGCTATGAGTTGCATGAAAATCTTAGCTCTAACTCCCTCATTACCCCTCCAATTTAAATGTTTTGAAAGATCCAGTTCATCAACCGAAAATGCAATCAGCTCAGCCAGCTAAGTGAACACAACAGAGAAATCTATACCCGTTACCATGCAAGGAAGAACCACTGAGATTGATTCATTAGAGTCTGTCTTTCTTTTGCTAACCTGCTCAATCAGAAAGCACATCCTGTTGAAAATTTAAAGGACTTCCTGATAACTTAATAACAATATGGAAGCGGTTCCTCCTTGTCAGCATATTTAACACTGTAGTTTTCCGTTTGCGTCAAATTCCCTGGGTACAAATCGCTCCTCCAAGTTCCTCGGATGTTGGAAGCAGAGGGTCTTGAGACATGAAATCATTTATAACGAGTCAGCAATAATTTGTAAGAATGCCTTCTCTCAGGGGAAAAAAAAACAGGTAAATAAAAAGCAAAAGCAAACAAACCAGCTAAATTAATTCTGCTGCAGAATACTTAGCATGAATGGGCAAGAAAGGCACAGCCTGGGGGCACCATGCATCATAATCTATCATGACCAAGATAATTTATATCCAGATTTGCTGCGCTGCAGGAGATCAGACTAAAGAGAGAAATCTCAAGTGAGCAAAGGACTTTTGTTGTTCCTGCTACTTTTATTAAAAGTCTGAGCCTTTTATTAAAAGTCTGAGCATTTATTTGCAAACCCCAGACTCCTGTCTGGAGCTGGGCATTTACCTAACTGTATATCCTCAAATGTTTCTGCTGAGTTAATGAAGTGTGAATGGGTTTCAGTGATGAGCACAGGGCTTTTTGGCTTCAAGTTCTCCATGAATAAAACACTCTGGTCCAGACAAATGGGCATTCTAAATTAAAGATGCAGTTACTGTGTTGGATCATCAGGCCCGTGTCCTTCCAGCTCAGAAAAAAATTATTTCCAGAAGGTATTTTGTAAAGGATTAGAACTGTCTCTTTTAATGCATGAACTGGTTCTTGAGAGTCCTGCTGGTTCACTGAAGAGCCTCTTCCATAGCGCATCCCTTCAGGGGTTGTCTGCGACTCAGTGAAAGCAGTAGTGCAGTTACTGTCAGTTACATACACTTGTAGCGGTGTATGTCTGCCCTCTGATTTGTTCCCTCAATGCTCCTGGACTGTGCAAACAGTAACGTCCTCCTAACTGCATTAGTCAAACTTCAAACGCCTGGGTCAAGGCCTGTATCTATACTAACAATGTAATACTGACGGTAGTTGATAATTTCATTTTCTTTAGACTTCCTATAAGTAGCATATTGAATTTTCCTGCTGATATATATAATGGGTTTTCTGTTGTTGGTTTTGTTTTGTTTTGTTTTGTTTTTTAATTGTTTTAATGTAATTGGTGATGTTTGTATGATAGTTCCTTCTGAGGCTCCCTCCTACAGGCATTACCCATGCAGCACAGTCAGTATGAGATTTAGCTCAAGATCAAGGTGTTTCCTTGATTCTGTATGTGGGGGTCTGTATATAGGGGTCTACAGTGAGATGTCTAAATTGGCATTATAGTTTGTTATAGTTTGTTGATTAACCATGATGGACCTGATTTTTTTTTCCTTCTCCCTCCCCGTCCCGCCCTGACCTTAAACACAGGCATTTAGTGCTATTTGAGATATCACAGTGCATCCAAGGCATCCACTTCGCCGTCAGATATGAATAGGTCTGCTGGGAGATTTGCAACCAGGAGTGATACCCTGTCCTTATGCACCTTAAACAAGCCTTGATATTTAATACAGGGCAAAGTGAACCTCTATGTACTGTTCAGACACCTACGACAGAAATCTACGCTTAAGGGTCTCTAACCGGAGCTGAACAGTAAAATCAACAAAGAAAGGTGGAATCAGGCTCTGTGTTTTCTTAAAAAGAAGACAAGTTTTTTACATAATCCTGTAGTTGTAATGTGCAAGTGCTTTACAACCACACACAGATTTTCCCAAGAAGTCAGGAAGAGATTTTACATACCTGTTCAACTCTGGTGGAGAAGCAGAGTTGAAGAGTTCTCTGAAAAAAGACACATGTTGAAGTCAGCAGGATTCGCTTTATACGATTATAAGGGTTCACTTATCTAGACTATCTAGACCCTATGCCCACCAAATATTCTTTGTACATACCTATACAGTGAACAGGGAAAATTGAAATATTTGACTTAGCTCAGGGATACGAGTTGTTTGGCTTCGGGCCAATGCTTTCCGAAAAGATTGTCTGAATTATGGACCTGTTTGGTAAACATTTGCTCCTTTCCCAAAGTACTTGAATCCGTTTTAATGTTAAAGGTGAGTTTTGTTTCAGGGCTGCAAAAGTAAAGCTATTGCTTTAAACATCATAAAGCACAACATTTAAGCACAAGCCACTCATCATTAAGATTTGGTAGCATTCTGCATGTGTGTATCATCTGAAAAACAAAATTGGAACTGAACAAACAAAACAAGCAAACAAACAACAACAAAAAAAAACAGATAAAAAACTGAGGTGTAGGTTGCAGCAATTTGTCTCGTTCATCTTCAAATAGACTTCATGTGTTGTATTACAATCCAGCCAAATTACATTCAAATCTGCCATGAAAACAAATTCAGGTGCACAATGGGCTTAATTACGCTTTAGAAAATAAGAGCATCACCAATAGCAGAAGGGGGCACTAGAAACTAACTGCTGTATTTTCTGATTCTGTTTCTTCTTTTGCAATCAACTCAACATTTATAACATGTATTTAAAAAAAAATGCATGCACATAGTCTCATTTACTAACGAGTTGCCCTTCCACCCTTTCTCAAGGTCTTAGCGGATGTACTGTGATGTGTATCCCGTCTTCAGCCTTTACCTTTCATGACTGGTATTCTTTGGCTGCTCTACAGTTGCATAAGAGATTGCCACTTCAGCAGGCCCAGCAGGGCTAATTGGACCCTCCAGCAGTTTCCTTCTAGAAAATGATGATAGCATGCTTTCAGGGATGCAGAAACACAGTATTACTTTCCAAAGAAAGTATTATCTATCAACTCTTTAAAGGAACAAAAACATTTGGAGCAAAGTGCAAAACTAACAGAAGAGCTGAAAATAGGGGCATTACTTACACCTTGATGGAGTTACCCTTCAAAGAACCTGGAAAGTCCTCTAGAAGAAACAAGGATCACCAACTCCTCTCAACATCAGCATCTTCTTGTCTTTGCTATGGTAACTAAATCTTTTTTACCTATTATATTCAACTAGTTTTAATGAAGAACTCCTGTTATTCCAAAATCTTGGTAATTTTAGATTTCTGTTGATTGCAGGCATGATCTTGGGAAAAGAAAACCTTTCAAGACAAAAAGCACTAGAAAGCAGTGGTTAGCCTGTTATCCTAGCTGATTTAGAAATAAGGCTGTGCAGAATTTCTTCTCCTAGTAATTATTTAATTTTCTTTGCCTTCACTCATTTTTGGCTGTCTCTGGCGCAACACCATTCAAACACAGCAACAGGTAACTATTCTTAGAATCACAGTAAGCTGTCTAACCTGAAAAGCTCCTCTGTGATTCTGTCCTTCCTTTGAGAAACTGTAGACCTTTCCATGTTTTTCCATGCTTTTCCACAGGTTTTATAGCCAGAGAGACTTCCTTCTTAATTTTTTTTCCCCATCTATTAGCCAATGTAAGGAACAACCCCCAACCCCAAGAAGGAAACACATAAACAAAATTTCATCTTTCAGACTTTTTTATGTAGCTCAATTTTTCCATTATTCAATTTCAAGCTATTATGCTTTTCTTTTGAAGAGATATACAGAAATCTTTCCTCTCCCAAGTGTCCTGAAATGTAATAAGAAAGGGAAGGAAATATGCTTTAAAAATTTATATTGAGGGGTTATAGTGGTTGACATTGCAATTAGAGGTTAAGAAAATGCTAAAGGCATGTTGTCCTTTTAATAGAGGTTCCAATTCAGATCTTTTTTTCTCCCCGGGTAGAAGCAGGTATACAGGGACTCTGAAATGGATGCATGCAGGATCTGCTAAATGTGTTTCTAATTGTCTGAGTTTAATAATTGATAATATAGACATAGCTTGTGAATTTTTCTTTCACATAAAAGATAATTGTGCCTGAGTATACCATAGTCTGAAATTAAATGTCTTAAGTGCTCCAGGGACTAGCATGTACGTGCTATGAAAGATCATTCCTCTTGATCAGTGTAAGTTAGAACGCATAACAACTTTTATTTACTTGGATTATAGCGACATTCAAAGAGCTAAAGCAGGGCTGATGAGCCATGATGACAGGTGATGTCTATTCTCTTCCCCATAAGGAGGCAGTAAAACCTGTTGCCTGCCTTCGGTGTTCTATTCATTTCAACCCATCTAAAAGCTCAAAACAGGACCTCTGGCCTTCCAGGTTTCTGCTTCTAAGGTGATTTGTCTTCCTTTTGTGCAGACCTCTCTCTTATCCCCTTTTTTTCAGTCTCCTGCACCTCAGGAGAGCAAAGAAGAGGCAGAAACAATTGCTTCAGTTTTCTCCTAGTTTCTACTCCAATACTATTTGGGGGAAGAGGAAGCATTTTTCAAGGACTGAGAGGAGCAAAAGGCAAAGGGAGTATGAGGGATATCTTAGGAGGATACAAGATCCTAAAAATTTGAACAAAACAGAAGATATGAAAAAACAGCAAGGGAGGTGAGGTGAAAGCTGCTCATTGGGGGAACCTTCCAGGAAACAGAGAAGTCAGAATGTATCAGAAAGAAAAGAGAGAAGTGTATGCTGAAATACGACAGATGAGCAATATGAGAAAGTGGGCAAGAGAGAGAAGGAAAGGAAGAAGGGAGAACTGTGTCTATGTAAGATTTTTAGTCTGTGTTTTTAACACTCATATAATCATGGCAACAAATGTGTCAGAATCCTTATATATTTGTAGAAAAAGGGTTGAAACTCGTGTGCCAGAAAGGTAGGAAGAGTCTAGAAAATGAATAGGAGAAGGTCTGTGGGATACAGCCAAAATATTATTTTTTTTTTGCTAGATTTCCAGAAGAAGGCATAAGTGTGCAAAAGGAATCGTAAACAGGGAGCAATATTTTTTTCCAAAAGGGTTTGTGTTTACAGTGATTAATGTTAGGCCTGTACAGAAACCCATCAAAATCTAGAGCAATATTGGCTTCAAAGGTCTTTGGATTAAGGTTCAATTGACTCTATCTGTTGAGATGCCGGATGATTAACTTTTTATAAAGGGATGGTGGGCATTGAGTAGTATTTTGGCTTAGCAAACGAAGCATACCCCAATCTTACAAAGTTCTTGTTGTGACTGAGACAGAAAAAAAGGTACTTTCACAACACTGGCTGCAGTGAAGTGCCCACAGGTAATTTGGAATATTCCTTCTGCCCACAATTGCTCACTGCAGTGGGCTTTGGTGTTGGCCTGAAAAGGCCAACCAATGACAAAAATACTCCTGATTGTTTTCCATGGCACTTGCTAAGCACAAAGATGTTTTTGAAGGACTACCTTTCCTTGCACTGCTTGATTTTCCTGGAAGGTGAGCAACATGACATCACCTTCCAGAAGGCACAGTGCAGCTTTTTTCTCCCAGACCCCTTCTGTGTGGTTTTGCAAGACTGTGCTCTTGAATCATCAAATACCCAGGCAACAAAGGTTCAGGAAATGGGTTGGGTTCTTCCGGTTTTATTTTGTTTTGTAATGATGCTCTTATATGCTAACTTAAATGGCACAAATAATACTCCGCTGGCAAAACTTCTGTGACTTTCTCAAGAGTGCCCGTGCTTTTATGTGTTTGAAATCACAAGCTTTCATCTCTCGTTCTAAGGCACAGCGGTCTTTAATATGTGTGGTCAGGTGCCTGCAATTGCTTTCTTTCAATACAGAGAATCAGCACTTCAGAAAATTAGACACAAATCCTATATACAGGAATAACTCTGGATGAAAATTACTCCTCTGCTGCATTTCTGAACTAAAACTGGCTTAATGTAAAGATTTCTCCCCCCACTCACAATCTCTTCCAAGCAAATCAAAGAAATTCAGCCAACCACAGGAAGCCGCATGACAAATAAATAATAATAATAATCTGTAATTTTAAATCATAGGCAAAAGCTAGCCATGAAATTAAGAAATTAGAACGAAATACACAATGGTTAATTTAGATGCAAAATTGAACTCAAGAAAAGCACTTTTCTAGCGATGAGCAAATCCGTGTGCAATTACATCAACATAAAAAAGGACACTGGTAACCGCATAGATTCTGATACTGAAGATAAATGGCAGCAATGCACAAGATGATCCTAAAAGCTGGATAAAAAATCATTGCTGTGTTACAGTAGAAATAGAGGATGTTTGAAATGATTCATTGATGGCAAAGCAATAGTCATTAAGGCAAATCTAGAAAAAAAACAGTGCTAGAAACACGTTTGTGTTATATTAAAGATATGGTCATAAATAGTCTGTGATGACTTAGTAAGTGGTTAATCAAATCCAGGAGTCTGTCCAAGAGGTCTATAAGTTTGTGATAACCCTTATTTACCCTCATCTGTGTAGTCTCTAATAGAACCCTGGATCAGCACTTGCATTATTAAGACATACTAAAGAAATTAGTATTATGAATCCTTTATTTATTAGGTTCTTAAGTCTGCTTTACAGGGTAAGGTACATTGGGGTAAAGTGAAAGCCCAAGTACATTTATAAATTTATTCAGTGATAGATGAAAACTTAGAGTTAATAAGACACTTGAGAACTTTAAAAAAACCACTTTGCAGTTGACTAAATACTAACAGCGATAAATACTAAAGTTAATAACAGCTAGTCCACTCACTACTGTCATCTTTCCCATCTTTCTCATATGACATAAACACATCTACTTTGGAAAACAAAAAAACTACTTTTAAGTCCCCTCTTTTCTCATCAGTTTTATGGTCTCAATAGACCGTTATGATCCTTAGATCAAAAATATCTTTAGAACATTGGCTTCTTTTTTGAGACAGTAACACTTTTTTCCATTCTTGAATCAGTCTCAAAGGTTGATGGTCCTACAAAATTCAGCACAGACAATCATTGCTTCGGTCCAATGTCGTAGACTTGTTAAGTAAATACCCTATATTTTCAAATAAGAAGTCATTTGGAAAAAGAGACTTCATACTTTTATTTTAAAAAAAAAGAGCATGTTCTATTATGAAAAATCGGTACTTTTTTTTCAAGAAATATATGAATACAGAAGATCAAGATATCTCTTGTAAATTTATATTTCCAACAAAAGTGTTTCTTGAACATGAATTCTAATAGCAACATTCCTTCTATATAATTCATTAACTATATACGATTGAGAAAAATGCTGCCATTTTAGCTCATCAAAGGATGAATATGAACAGGTCAATGTGAAGTAATTGTGTGGAAAAAAAAAAGGTCCTTCCCTTTATCAGAGGGTGAAATTTCTTTAGAAATACCAAAGTCTTTATGCCATTTTCCAGTACAAGCTTGACTGGAATATTCTATGCAGTTGTGGCAGGAATTATGGTACTTTAATTACAAGTGAGTTGTAATTATGAAAATCAAGTTTGTTCTTTAGTTATAACAGTGGAGTAGCTGTGTGTCAGACCTGTGCCTATGTGCACATCCAGTACACTTACAGTCTTACTCAATGGCGTGGTCCAAGAGGTTCCTGGACAGCCATCTGCATAGACAGGATAATGGGCTGCCTGGAGTCAATATGAAAAGTCAAAAACTAAGTGAATGACCCAGGTTTCACAATTAAGTATTGGACTTATTGTTACAGGAACTGTTCAGATGGGAATTTCAAACAGTTCTATAAATTCCACCTAAGTCAACTCCTGCTGCATTTGGTCCAATTTGTACCTCTAGGTGGCCTGACTAAACTCCTGGGTGAACCATCCTGAAGACTTACATACATCATTCCTGCTGCAGGAGTGTTGTGCATAGATAATACAGTTGTAAACAGACAGTAGAAAAGTTTTCTTGCAGAACTGGTTGTGTAGAACTGTCTTTTGTATGCAGTTGAGGCATTCAATGCATGTTTTGTATGTATTTAAGGTGTATCAACAGCAAAGAGTTACGTATGTACTGGGGTGGTACTCATGGCATTACCATGTCAGAATCCCAACAAATTTGTTTGTTTGTTTATTTTAACAGTCTATGTATCTGTGTAACACAGTTCTGATCATTTGTATGTAAGTAAAAAAAAATGAAATAAGGCTAGAATAGGTACTGAAACAATCAATTGTACACAGGGAATGAGAAAATATACCTCCTGAGAATGTACTGAAAGAGCTTGGCTTATTTAGCATAATAAAACAAAACCTGTCAAGATATGTAATTGTGATCTATAAATATGGCAGGGGAGTAAACATTAATGAGAGACAAGTTCTGTTAAAGGACAATGTTTTTACACAGCTACTGTGAAGTAGCTACGAATAGACAGATACTGAAAGCTAGAAGTTGATTCCCATGGAGGAAATAAGACTTAAAAAGATATGCTGGTAAGAGTAATATGGGTAAAAAATATAGAGTTTTATGCTGAAGCTGTTAGATTTATAAAAAGGACCACATGATGTATGCCTGGGACAGCAAAGCACTGGACTTATTGACCTGGAAAGTCCCTTCCTTTCCAATAGTACATGTTTCTCTTTCAAAATTTAGAGGATGACAATCTCTTAGCTGTTAGATTGTCTTTTCCCCTACTAGACTGAGGTGAAACCTACCACCACTACTCTAGTTTGTGATTTCCAGCCTAAAACATAGGTCCACAGGGTTTTCACAGTTTGAATAACTGTCTGTTTTGAAGCACCTTCCTGAACCAACCATGGTGATGCCTAGTAAAGTGGCTCCTGCATTCATGCCCTGAGCAAAATAGGGTGGGTTCAGAATCATTTGGAAGCTGAAGAGGACCATATTTTGTGCTGAATCTAGCCCTGTAACCACGGCCTGCATAGCCTTGACTGCTATATATTTTAAAGGGTCAATAAGCAAAGAAATCACTGATTTCTGGTGGAGGGTGCTACCCTCACTCTGTGTTGGTGATCCTGATTAAAGATGTATTCAATGAATTTAACAACCCCGTCAAACTGCTTATAGGATTCATCATGCTCCAGCTGCATCTGTTAACCTATCATCTGGATGGGGCTACCAAAGCTCCATTAAACTACCCGGCTCTGTGCTGCAAGAGCATAGTGAACCATCTGCAAAATGGAGAAAGCAAGATAGGGGTCTACAGGTTCTGTCTGGATGCTTTAATAATACCCCTCTTTGGTCAGACTCATTCCTAATGACACCTATGAAGTGGGTTACATCTGCAAGATGGATTTATCAGAGGCCGCATCTCTTACTGTCCTCTGGCTCTGTTACAACACTCTTCAAAGTCATAAAATTGAATTTCTGCTTTTTGGCACCAAGGCAAGACCCTCAGGCAGGAGGGAAAAAAACTATAAACCAACAGCTGAAGATAATCACAAGTCACATGCAAACAACCCTCTCTTTTTCCGAGATGGTCTTTAATAATTCTGTTTTCTGGATTCACTCAGATTTCAGCAGGCGCTCATCAGCAGCGTAGGAGTCTTATTATAAGCAATAGCTAGCTTTTTGCTCATTTCACTGAACACTCTTCACTTCAATGAGTTTCAGTTCAGTCCAATTAGTCAGTGCAATTTAGTTTTTTCAATGCAAATCACTGGGTTTTAATTGAGTCCAATTAGGCACAAATCAATAAAAGTCAATTCAAACTAATTATCTTCTATACAAATCAATAGGATTCAATTAAAATCAATGAAGGTCTTATTCACTCTAATGACCGACCTGTTCCCCCTCTTTAGTTGCTATAAAAGGAGTCCACATATTGTTCAATGTGGTGGCTCTTGGCAAGTATCTCTCCTTTAGTGAGGGAATATTAATCATTAGAGAAAGTATGGAGAAAAAGATATGTAACTAGGTTATCCTTTTCCCATTTCTGACTCTTTTGCAGTGAATTTTCTGCAGTGAAATCTCTTTCAGATTATGCAGGTGGTTGAATATATGTGCAAATTTAGGCATACCTACATGAAAACTAAGCTCTGCAGTCACAGAAATTAAAAATTGATGAATGTGTTTATTCTCATTCACATTGTTTATTTTTACCCTAGAAATTTCTCCTGATTTTTTAAATGTGACTGTGCTTTGAAAAATTGACCTGAAGTTTGTTTTTAGCCATGCGTCTGACTGCTTAGTTTAACTGACAGAGGTCTCTTGCTGGTGTTAATCTATAGAGTAAGAAGTCTTCCAGTAAAGACCTTATTACATGCTTTTATAATGTGTACTACAAAGAAAACCTCACTATAAGTGGAGGGGGGAAGATATACACTATGGTAATCACAGAATCATTGAGGTTGTGTACTGGTTTTGCCTGGGATAGAGTTAATATTCGTCATAGCAGCTCATATGGTGCTATATTTTGGATTTGTGACCAAAACAATACCCTAACTCCCATGGTGGCAGTAGAAGATCCTGCCAAAACAGCCATATCAATATTCCTTAAAAATGAGGAGCTAAGATAACAGGAAAGATAACAGGATAAATTATTTCAGAATTACCAAGCAACTAATTATTAATAAATTGTACCCTATTTCCACCAAGAAACCAAATTTAATCTGTTCAGTATTTTAAAATATAACGTGTTGGTCTCATATGGTAGAATAGATCTGCATTCGGCTGTTTTTCATGTAAAAATGAGACTATTTTGTAACGTATTATATTTATTTGTGGGTTAGATGTCATTATGCACTTCTCTAACAACTAGTTTAAAAATAAAATTTTGTATAGAGAGAGACTGTACATCAAACTGAGGTAGTCCTTGAACATGGAATAAAGGAGCAGAGATACTGCCTTGATTTCAGATTAAAAATAATCTTCAATTTTTTTTTTAATACATCGATTAATATTAATTGTGCAAGTCCATAACACTTGCATTTTTGAAGAAGAAATCATGCTTTTTTACTGTGTAAGTGATAAAAGTGTGTATCCTGGGCAAAATTCATAGCTTGGAAATAGAGACAATTTGAATGTAGACTTCAACTTATACCTATAGGATGGTTTTTTGCTTCATGTTAGGCAGCTTAACCAAAAGGTTGCTATATTTCTATTTATTTTACCTTAGGCATTACATGCAATCAACAGTTAACAAACACTAAGAATATCAGTGATGTCAGTTAGATGTTTGACATATATTAATTCAATCAGCCTTATTCATAAAGAATGATGTGGTAAAGAATTGATATATTTTCTAAGTGCAGAGACTTGTAATAATACATAATATGGTGATTTAAAAAATAAAATAAAATAAAAATATATCTAATGAAAGCACAAAACCACCTTTTTTTAAAGCAAATATCTGCAAGAGTGGGAAGATACAGCTGGCTGGCTCCTTAGACAATAACAGGACAAGGAAAAATATTTAAAAATCTTCAGTTAAGCTTTCATCTTCAGTTAAGCTTTCCAGTGCAATATGAAAGATGGAGTTGAAGATGCAATGTTAGGTTTGTGGAATGGTTTTCATGTGTAATATGGGATCAAGCTACTTATGTTAGTGCATTAGAGAAGAGATTATTAAAGACCGGACCATGACCTAAATGGCTTCCAAGCTTGAAATAAATTAGGATGGTTTTTGTTTTACTGAAAGTGGAATCACAAGCAGAAGGGAGATAGAAATTTCTGCCCTAAAGCCTCACTAAGAACAATAAAACTGTTTCCCGAATTCCTGCCCACCTGTACGTCTCCAATTTCAAATGAAATACTTTGTTTTCCAATGTATAAATCACTTTGTACCAGATTGTTCTTGCTCATGCTGAGTAGTAGCTATTTAAATATCTCTACAGATGTCAACAGCTTTATATGAGACTAAAATACTCCCTGACTTCCTGCAGGTATCACGCTATGACCTAAGTATGCACATTTAAAAATAGCATTCAAATTATTAAGATTCCAAGGTCTTTTAGGATAAAAAAAATAGAAGCTTTCTTTTCCTCCTTTTTTTTTTTTTTTTTTCTCTCTTTCCATTCCTTCATTTCTGCTGTGGAGACATTTATTAATAAAGAGAACCAACTGATCGAGGTTTTGTTAACCTTAAATGTCTTCAATGTTCCATCTTCTAAGTGCAGTCATGGTTTATAACAGTCTATTACCAATTTGCAATGTTTCTGTTAAAGTGGATGCTCAAATGCACAGCCCAGTGGAGCTAAATGGATGTGGAGGCAATATTGTTCCTAAATATTTCTTGAATTGATGGGTAGACTGGGAAAAAAAAGAAAGGAAAAAAGTAAACACAAATTACACGACTACGTAATTCAAGAATGTACATAAATTTGCGTATAACAGCTGAAGGAACAGCATAACAAAATCAGATTAATCCTTTATTGAAATAACATGAAAATTCATCAAATATATAATAAACAATTTAATACTATATACAAGAGGTCGTAAAAAGGAGAAAGTGACAGTTTCTAGATCTATAAGAAGAACTCGACTTGTTTTGCTCTAGGTATGATGTTACAGTATTTTTTTCAGTGCCAAAATAAATAATAACATACGGGTGCAGGTGAGTTGGTCCAAAGAGCCATGTAATTTAGTGCCTTGTATACAGAAAGACTATCCTATATGATACTTTCTCTGAGTGCTTTCCCAGCCTTCAGGGGTTTGCTGCTGAGAAAGTTCCTGAATAAGAGTTGGTACTTTGCTGCTTCATCATTCTGATGGATTTCTCCTCTGTGACCTTGACCAGTGGTTTGTAGTCTGTAGTCAGACAGGTTCTTTCATATTCTGCAAGAAATAAGTAAGAGCACTGTTTTTACTCCAGTTAGCTCCAATTACTCCTGAGTTTCCCCAGAGCAGGCCTATCAGATAAGTGTGATATGATCTACTCAAGTTGTGCCTCAAGTTGTGCCAGGGGATGTCTAGCTTGGATATTAGGAAAAAAAAATGCTTCACTGAGAGGGTTATCAAGCATTGGAACAGGCTGCCCAGTGTTAAGTTTATGGTTGGACTCAATGATCTTAAAGGTCTCTTCCAACCTAGATTATTCTATGATTCTCCTGCCTTCTGCACATCCTTATAAACAATCTTTGTCATCCTTACCTAGTGATCATTCTATGTCATTGCTCAATTTCTCTACTTCTTACTAAGCTTTCAATATATTCCTTCTTCTTATACTCCCCAATCCATTTTCTTCTGGTATTTTTCAAGTTTCTAATTAGTCTTCTATACTGTATAACACTTTTTGGTTCCTTAAGTTTCCCTCTTTACCCTCTCTGTTATTTGACATTTCTAATTACTTCATTAGTGAATGAAGATGGTATTTTGACAAAAAAAAAAAATAGTTCTCATTACTGGAGATGTTAAAGGGAAAATGTACACAAAAGCTGCCCAAGACCTTCTGACAATTTAAATAACCTATAAAGAATGGATTTCAATTTCCTCATCTAGGAAAAAAAAAAAAAAAAAAAGATAAGTAAAAAGAGGATGCTAATATGTTTAAAGAAACTAACAGTAAAACCGTATTTAAGAGATTGATTCTGTTGAGTTCTGTATAGATTTTGCCACTGTAATTTCTGCGGCCAGAAGTTTTCCTTAGAGTTAAGAGGATGTGCTCAGGTAATCCCAGTGATAGGACTAGAGGTAACAGGCACAAACCTGAAATTGGAAGTTCCATCTAAACATGAGGAGGAACTTCTTTACTTTGAGGGTGGCAGAGCACTGGCACAGGCTGCCCAGGGAGGCGGTGGAGCCTCCCACACTGGAGACATTCAAAACCTGCCTGGACGCCGTCCTGTGCCACTGCTGTAGGTGTCCCTGCTGTGGCAGGGGGGTTGGACTAGGTGATCTCCAGAGGTCCCTTCCAACCCTGACCATTCTGTGGTCCTGTGATTCTGCACAGGTAACCTTGGGAGGGTGGAAGGTACTGTTCAAACAGAACAGAGGGAGAGAGGGAGGAGGGAACTTTTCAAATTTCATTCTTCCAAAGCAAGATATTTCATGATACCACCAAAGAACCTCTAAAGTTTTCAGTTATTTCTTTCCAAGATGTTTCTTCTGCATTACCTTGTAGTTTAATGCCTTTTGGGTGTAAGAGTGAGTCTGCTGGCAGTTTAGACAGATGTTGGGAGGGTCTAAAGTGCATGAGAGTTATGTCTGTATAATTAGTTTGGAAGGCTAGTAGCTGAGAGGTGGAGGGGGTTTCCATTTACTTTGAGAAAGAGTTTTCTCTCTGTTGCCTGTTTCATGAAGGAAGGGCAACATTTAGGCCCCAAGTTCCTGAAAAGAGGAATGGAAGTAACTTACTGAAAAATTGAAAGGTTGCAAAAAGTGAATCGGTAGAGGATTCAAAAAGAAGGCTTGGGCTTAAGACTGAATGACCATGGATAGACCAAATCCAAATGTGCTTATGACTTAAATCCTATTTCAGGTTTATTTTCCCCATATCAGTTATTTTTTATTATTAATAGTAATGAAGTTTCTGCCTAATATCTTAATCCCTTCAACAAATTTATTAGTTCTTCAGAGGTGATCAAATTTCTCTAATGACTAAACTTCACTAATAGGGAAAACTTGGCTGAGACGAGCATAAATATTTTTCCAGACCTGGGGCATGAAACTCACTTCACATACAGGGTTGCAAAGGTAGGTCTCTGCCCGCTCTCTGAACCCAAATTACTCCTAGGTCCTCATAAGCTATAGATCTCATACATCCAGTCCCAGTTTCCTTCTCATACAGTGTACAGCTGGATCTATACTGAGGGGTGCAAGGTATGAAGTATGGATGACACAAAGCTAAAATCTTCTCAGTTAACTCATTTGGCTTCTTACCCAATCTTTTTGACATTTTAGTGGAACAAATTTGATGCTCTGGATTGCACAGCAGTCCACAGAAGATTTCCAGACCTTTATTTGAATTCTCATTTTGGCAAACATTGCTATGAATGTGGCTTGGGGATATAAATGGTGTCTGGTAAAACCAGCTGTATTTGTTAGGGTCACCTCCAATGGCGGTAATTGAGCCAGCTCCATTTAATAGCTGTTTAATTCTCTTCCCCTTCAGTGTCACATTGAATCAAAAGTTCTCATTTTTATTTTCTTTATGCTTTATTTCAAAGCTAAATGGGCTGTACATATTACTGGTCTTAATCCTTCATGGAACTAGCACAAATTGACATTTTCCACATCCCAGGGTAAGACAAAGATTAATTAAAAGCCTCATGCTGGCCTATTATCCTCCTTTTTCATTTCATTTCTAATTCCCATGAATTTTAGACTAAGTTTAAAATGATTCCTTTTCCAAATATGAATAAATCCGAGCATCAGACTCTCAAAAAAACCCCCTCAGGAGACACCCATGCATCGGTAATATGCATGCCCAAGTGATGATAGGAAATTTCCCAAGACATCCAGTTCTCTAGTAAATCCCAGACCAGTTTTGCAGAGTTCAGATAAAGATGAATGCCCAAACTTCTAACTGCTCATCCAATTAAAGACTGTGAATCGTAGTCATATTCATCTTAAAGGATTACAAAGAAGAAAAAAGCAGTGGAGTTGTGGGGAAAGCTGAATGGGAAATCACTCCTCAGGCTCCCTGTTCTCAAAATACAACAGTTTCATCTTGTACAGAAAGATACAGTATTAGTTACTCATGTGTGTGCTTTTGTGTGGCTCTTCTCTTCTGTTATTAGTAATCAAACCGTAACAAACAGATCCATTTCAAGCAGTTAATTTAGAATAAAGGTTTGCACAATAAAAGCCCTCTCCCTTCATGAGAATTGAGGAGGAAGGAAAAGATGATGGAGAAATTGAGCTGTTGCTGACATGGACTTTTATGACTTTCAGTGTTGGCCATAATTTTGAGGAAAATAACTTTTGTTTTTGTAAGTTATTATTAAATACTCAGAGAAATTAGTCACCTCATAAAGAACAGAAAAAGAGACATGTTTATTTGCTTAGTATATTATGGAAATCACTAACTCATAATATTTTGAAGGTTGAATTCAATTCAAAATTGGTAAAAGTTTCAGAGATTACAAATGAAATATCTTTTCCTTATACTTTCCTTTAAGCATCTGACAGGACTACACAACTCTTTACTTCTGCTGTGTGTTCTCTAGTGATCAAGAAACACCCAATGGCACCATCCAGCCATCTCCCACATCCCATCAGACAAGAACCCTACTAGAAATGTGGAAATGTCTCCATTCCTCATTAGGGGTCAGTCCAACAAGCTCCATGCTGGGGGAGGACTCAGAGTGTCACACCTCCGCTTCTTTAGTAACTGTGGGTAAATGGAGAAAATACAAGATATGGACACTGTGATGATGGTGGCAGAGCTGTAAAGGGCACAGCTTCTTCTCTGACACACTGCATGGGGAGGCAGGAGGCGCTCAGGAGGAAGGAAAAGTCAGGTGGCATCAGATAGGGTGAAAAGGTTTTAATTGTCTCCACAGTTTGTTTTCTTGTTTTTTTTCTCCTTACTCCTGCTCCCATCACTCTTTTCCATTTGGTCCATTGCTATACATATCAACACATCAGTGGCATGTTTTCTCTTTGGATTCACATTGCATAGGAGGAACAGAAAAAAGAATCTTTGCTCCAACCAGGAAAGAAAGAGTGCAGGACAGTGTGTGCTCTTGTAACCTGGCAAAGAAATAGAGTTCACCCACCCACACACTCATACTCTGTCCAGTCGCAGGAGGCAATGACAGCCTTATTATTCCTCATGAAAAATCCAGCACACAGTTATAAAAATCCAGAGGCAGCTCCCATTTGTTCAATTATTTTTACTTTTTTTGCAAAAGGTTTTATTCATTCACAGACTTGTCCTTCCCCATAATTCTTACTGTCCTACTGTATTAGTCTTTTGCTTGTATGAATTGTCATCTAGCAGCATTACCGCATTATGCTGTTATTAAAAGCTAAAAAATGTTATAATTAGTTTAGAACAGAGAACAGAAGATGTAATTCTGATTGTGCTCACATTACGTCTGTTGTAAAACTATGTGCTGAACCGGATTGAATAATATAATTATACAAGATTTGCTGCCATGTAATTATACTCTCCTGACAAAAGTCAATTTATACATCAATTTGTAGTGTTTGAATAACTGTTTCAAAATAAATTATTCTATTAAAAACCTCTATAATCGGAAAGTCAAGAGTAGGAAAAAGTTATATAAATTATTTCATACTTTTAAAAATTTATTTTCTCCATCTTTCTAATGTATAAAAATATTTTCTTATTATTATGCTGGCTAGTCCGCAAATAGAGAACACACAATTTACTTCAGCTCACAGGGACAGCAAACCCCCTTATTTTTGCTCTAATTCTATTCTGTTCTTCACACCACATCATCAGTATAGTACTGGGGTCTTTTCTAGAAATTAATGAAGCGGTGTCATTAGGTATTTCCAATGCAAATATCCCTACTTTTCTCTTTCTTTTCCGCTTTTCTCTAAAACAATTACATTAGTGACGGCCAACATGGTTTCACTAAGGGCAAACCATGCCTGACAAATTTGGTGGCCTTCTACGACGGGGTTAGGGCGTTGGAGGATAAGTTGAGATCAACAGAAGCCATCTACCTGGATTTGTGCAAAGCATTTCACACCGTTCCACACGACATCCTGGTCTCTAAATTGGAGAGACATGGATTTGTCTGATGGACCACTCGGTGGATAAGGAAGTGGCTGGACGGTCGCACTCAAAGAGCTGCAGTCAACGGCTCAATGCCCAAGTGGTAAGCAATGAAAAGTGGTGCTCCTCAGGGGTCTTTACAGGGACATGTGCTCTTTGTTTAACATCTTTGTCAGCAACATGATCAGTGGGATTAAGTGCACCCTCAGCAATTTTGCTGATGACACCAAGCTGTGTGGAGCGGTTGACATGCTGGAGGGGAAGGATGCCATCCAGAGGAACCTGGACGGGCTTGAGACTTGGGCCTGTGCAAACTTCATGAAGTTCAACAAGACCAAGTACAAGGTCCTGCACGTGGGCCAGGGCAATCCCAAGCACAAATACAGGCTGGGCAGAGAATGGACTGAGAGCAGCCCTGAGGAGAAGGACTTGGGGGTATTGGTTGATGAGAAACTCAGTATGAGCCGGCAATGTGCACTCACAGCCCAGAAGGCCAACCGTATCCTGGGCTGCATCAGAAGAAGCGTGGCCAGCAGGTTGAGGGAGGTGATTCTGCCCCTCTACTCTGCTCTCATGAGACTGCACCTGGAATATTGCATCCAGCTCTGGAGCCCTCAACACAAGAAAGACATGGACCTGTCAGAGGGGGTCCAGAGGAGGATCACAAAAATGATGAGAGGGCTGGAGCACCTATTCTATGAAAACCGGCTGAGACAGTTGTGGTTGTTCAGCCTGGGGAAGAGGAGACTCCGGGGAGACCTTATCTGTGTCTGAAGGGGTCTACAAGAAAGCTGGAGAGGGACTTTTTACAAGGGCATGTAGTGTTAGGACAAGGGGTAATGACTTCAAACCTTAAGAGGGTAGATTTAGAACAGATATTAGGAAGAAAATTTTCACTGTGAGGGTGATGAGGCAGTGGCCCAGGTTGCCCAGGGAAGTTGTGGAGGCCCCATCCCTGGAAGCATTCAAGGCCAGGTTGGACGAGGCTCTGAGCAACCTGGTCTAGTGGGAGGTGTCCCTGGCCATGACAGGGGGGGTGGAACTAGATGGTCTTTAAGGTCCTTTCCAACCTAAACCATTCTACAATTCTATTTATAAAAGTCTTTTTGATTAATTTCTATTAATATTATTTTGTTTTTTATCATGCAGGACACAATCCAATAGCCATTCCACCTGGAATGGAAAATTGTTGTCTTTCAGGCATTCTTAAAGCTCTGCTGGTAGAGCCTGGAGAACTCTTATAACTCCCCGTCCTGCACATTCTGGCATTCAATTCCACCTATATGCACTGCAAGACATGCAGGTCTGGGTGCATGTAGGGATCTCAGGTTCTTTTTTTTTTTTCTACGGACACAGCATTTCTTTAAGAAATTAGCTGCAAAGTAGATGTTGCTGAAAAACCTACTGTCTTTCTGTGCAACATGGTAGGAACTTGTGTGTGACAGGGAGAAGAGAAGGAATTGAATGAATAAAAATACATACTGCATCTGGGACATTGCAAATTGTAAACATGTAGCCTCACGAAAAAAAAAAAAAAACACAAAAAAGACCCCAAAAACCCAAACCAAGACACAAAACCCCCATATATTTTTCAATGCCTATCCCCTTTCTGTATAGAAATCCCTACTTTTCAATTTTTAAATTTTTGATTTCTTGGAGAAAGAAACAGTTTTTCTTGCCACTGCTATCTTAAATAGTTTCTTTGCTTTGTAATATTTACTCATCTATATAAAATTTTAGCAATTACTATAAAGAATAGAAGAGCAATGTCACTTGGGTGACACTGCTTTGAATAAAAATGGGTTGGCAAAGAACAACATTGGTAAAATTAAAAGCACTGCTATTAATCAGCTGACCTGGCTGTTATTAACTCCAAGTCACTTGTGAACTGGATAATCTAAGCAATTATTAAAGCATGAATGTGAATTTAGCTAATGCCCTCGTCCTCCACATCATTATCTTAGGCATAATCACCCTTTGGTCCTTGAATGTCTTTTTCATCTGAGTGCTGAAACTCTCCACATGCTGTTTTCTTTAATGACTGCAAGACAAGAAAAAATTCCTAGCTAACACGGATCCTATGTTTTCCAGTATTCTTCTTGCATATTTGGAGATCTGTTATGTTGCTCATAAAAATTAACAGAGAGACAATCCACCAATTTTACAATAACAATTTTGCACTGAAATATTTTAGTTAGTTATAAAACTAGACTTGTAAGTGCCTTTTGTAAGTTGTGGGAAAAGTAGCCTTTGCCAAGACAGATACATTCCAATAGGGAAGTTGTCAAAGGCAGGTTGGATAAATTGCCCTCTTCCAGTGACTCTCCTCACTGGCTGTAGAAGAAATCTCCACAAGTAAATCAGGTTTGATCTCTGTGTTGTATGTTGAATCCCATCCCAACTTGCAAAGTGGGCTGAGTGAAGAGGCAAAAGCTATGGCATGTCACAAAGAGGTTCTGTGTTGAAATAGCTAATCTCTGATACCCTAATGTGTTTTACATATGACCAGATACCTATGTGTGCGCAAATGGATCAATTTCCTGATGAACTGACCATCAGCTGTGGGTTAACCCCAGTAGGCTGCTTAGCCCCAAAGAGCCACTCGCTCACTTGTACCCCAGTGGGATGGGAGAGAGAATTGGAAGGGTAAAAGTGAGAAAACTTGTGGGTTGAGATAAAGACCGTTAAATAGGTAAAGCAAAAGCTGTGCACACAAACAAAGCAAACTCAGGAATTCATCACTATTTGCTATCATGGCAGGTGTTCAGCCACCTCCATGAAAGCAGGACTCCATCATCCATAACGATTACTGGGGAAGATAAACATTGTAAGTCCAAATCTCCCCATTCTTTCTTCTTTCTCCAGCTTTTATTGCTGAACACAACGTCGTATGTTATGGGATATCCATTTGGTCAGCTGGGGTCAGCTGTCCCAGCTGTGTCCCCTCCCAACTCCTTGTGCATTCCCAGCCTATTCACTGGCGGGGCAGCGTGTAGAGCAGAAAAGGCCTTGACACTGTGTAGGCATTGCTCAGCAATAATGAAAACATTCCTGTGTTATCAACACTGTTTTGATCACAAATCCAAAGTATAGCACCTATACAAGCTACTCTATACCACCCAAAGCGAGTACACCGTCCTTCATAATCAATCGAGAAGAATAGACACTTTAAGAGTGAGTTACACCTGACCCATTTAGGCTGAGCTATATTAGACCCTGGAAGAATTTGTTTCCTCCCATTACCTGCAATGGGAGCCAACATAACCAGCTTATTTATGGAAACATTTGACAAAGTGAAGCTTACACCAGGTTGAGTGTATATATTATTTTTCCTGGTGAAGATGCAGGTACTGTGGTTCCTGGTCTCACCCATGTCAATCACCGAAATTAATGAGTGTAGGTGGCTAGAAATGATTGAGATGTTTCCAATTTCAAATTGCAGAAATCCTGTTATATATAGTTATTTTCCTCATTATACTCAATTTACAAATAGTGTAGAAAATTAGGTAGAAAGTCTGCTGCCAAGATATCATGCTCAGTGTTGAATCAAGTAGCTGTTAGACTGCATTATGTGGAGAGATCATGTAATTTCTTTTTTCTTTTTTGATTGCAGTCTCATTCCTTGATACTTGTATGGTATAGTCCAATTCATCTAAAACTTGACTCCAAGGAAAATGTTCTCAATGAGAGATGTGTTTTAAAAAGAAAAGTCAGATATTAAGATTGTTATTCAGTCAGAACCAAAGACACTTGTGTTGCTAATTTTTCTTTGAGTTTACTGACTCTTGCTCAAATGTCACTTGAGAGAAAAACAAATAGGTTTCAGATACTTACTGTTGGTTCTGAATTTATAGCTACTTATACCATACAGCAATTTAAAAGAAAAATGAAAACTGCTGGAACAAAAAATAGTGGCAGTGGCCCAAATAGCTCCTAACAACCTAAATGATTTAGGTCACAACAAACTGCTTTGGTGCAATGGAGGGAAGAGAGTGTACTATCAAAACTTTTCCATTAAAAAAAAAAAAAAGAATGTTTAGTTTATCTGTGGAAAAAGAATGTGGATTTATAATCACTTCTTCAAAGATGATAAACATGGCAAAAAGGATTTTTAGGGGTTTCTAGTAGACAAGTTTTGGATAAAAAGTAGACCTTTTATAGATGTTAATCTATAATCTAAAAATGTTAATCTTCTAATTTTCTTAAAATCATGTGGCTTGAAATAAATTTTAGCTTGCCTTACTGGGCAAGATTTGCCTGACAGTACAAGAATATAAGAAAAACAGAAAATATTTTTGCATAAGTATGTGTGTTTAAATAGAAAATATGTATGTATAGATGTACAGGCAGGCAAATATATTGATATATAATTTAAGCACAAGCATAAAATGATACAGGCTTTTGACAGATTCCAAATGTAATAATTAATGAGGTTTTAAGTAATCAGGTTTAATCCCAAATTATTAAGAAAGGTTAATAACTGAACACTGTATTTCTGCACAGTTTCCTAATTCTGATTAAATTATCAGCTTTCTTGTTATGCATCACTGTCTACTTGAAAGAAAGAAATAAAACCTGAGTGAGTATCCTTAATTGAGAAAAGACTTAGAAGACATGTTGCCTGGTTTAAATTCATTTGCCTGTTCAAATTGAAAACCAAGGGGCAGACTGTTGTGTTACTACCCATAAAACAGGTTGCATGTTGTCTGATTTCAAGCATTTGCGATATAACTTCCACTACTGAGCTATCAAATCACTCGTTAAAGCCAATTGAGTTTAGACTGAAATTATTTTGACCACTCCTTAACAACTTTTTCAGTGTATTGTGAATTGCTCCCTAACTTCCTTTGGCTTTATTAACCAGGGGCACAGTTAATTGCCTGTTTCATTGTACCCCTAAAGATACCGTGGGTTATGGCACAGGGTCCCCATTTGTTGGTTAGAAAGCCATGTGCCTGCTGTAGGTCCTGTTTCTCATTATCAAGCTTGGTGTGGATAGCCGAGATGGGATTCTTGGAAGAACAGCGTAGATGATACCTTACAGAAGCAATTTGCTTAAGCCTCAGCTTTCTACTCTCTGTAAAGGGCTTCTAAAATGACTTTCTCAGCATTTAGTTTGGTGATGTCCCCCCAGTATTAAATGCCTGAAGATGATATCACTGTTATATTCAGTTGATTATACCATCCCAAACCACTGTGAGCAATGGAAGTGGGATCACTGGGGAATTCATACTGGGATTTAGAAGCTGAGACATCCATTCATATCCAAGTTTTCTCTATAATTTCCAGGAATGGTTGAATGGTGGTTGAGAGTCCTCAAAAGTTAGTTAGATGGTCTCAAATGAATACCTTTGTAGATATCTTCTAATGACATGTTATATACAACTGATAGAGAATTGAAAAGTTAAGTGTGGTCACTCATGGTAAAGCTGGACTTGGATGCAATTTGAAGAAAGGTGATTGGTGGAAAATGCATGCACTGAACAGGATGAATAGTTAACGTTACCATTCTGTGGGCAATAAGAAAGTATTTTCACTTTCTTTAACGAAAGATGATTGTCATATAATTATCACCATTACGTACAGTAGTCAGCACTTGGATACGTTACCTTAGCAGAAATCAAAATAAGAATTTATACACAAAAGAGCTCTTGTGGTATCAGGTCTGACACACACTATCTGTTAAAGAGTTAAATTAATTTAACCAGAATTTACCTGATAAACAACTACATCAAGTATGTGCTGACAGGTAAGACTGCCAGTCTTTACCTGTTTTTACAGCTAGGGATACCAATGTGAACTCCTTCAGCCACGAAAGGCCTCCCTCATCCTATGAAACCTGTTCTACTGTGCAAGAGATGGGATTGGAAGGGAAATTACACAGAGAAGTTCTTGTTTTACACCATCTTCCTTGTTTGGTGGCACACAAGGTATAGGAGATGTAACCGAGCTAATGTGCTCTGAATTACTCTGTGGCGCATGTGCGCGTGTGTGTGTTGGGAAGGTCGCCCGACCGTCCGTGCATCAACCATGAGGTAGAAGTGTGATCTGCATGCTAGAGATCTAGGTTTGGGGAAAGGCAATGAGATATATCTGCTCTGCTCTCCAGACAGACTTGCTGCAAGGTTTATAGGCGTGACTGAATAATACACAAAATTATGGGAAATTAGAAGGCACTTTTTCACTAGTTTCTTGAGCCATCCACCAACTGAGCAGGAGGTTAAGATTCTCCCTGTGCATGGTGCGGTCCCTGCGCTCTGCCATGCAGTTCTCAGATCATCTTTTCTGTCCATTTGCTGTTCCTTCAGAGAGTCAGGAAATCTCATTTGACTCCTGATGGATGGCCATGTAATTTTCAAGTACTAGCATGGTGCATTTGTGTAATACTTTTACTGATTTAAATGCAAGAAGATATACACTGAGTGAAGATATGTACCTACCAGTCATTGAAGAATAAATTACTGGGACAGTAACAAAGATTAAAAGTAGATTTAATAAAATGGACTTTTATTTGGGTGGCTAAACTATGAAAGAATTAACATAAATTCTTCACATTTTGAGATTTAGATCATGCAGTGCTTACTCAGGTTGACAGAAATGTTCAACATTAATTGTTCTGGAGGAAATGGTCCTCATAAATGCAATTTGGTAGGATTCCTTGTGAGTAAAATGCTGATCCTTTACCACACTTTGTCACTTTATAGTATGTATAAAATCATGTGAGTTGAAATGTTTGTAGGGGAGACTGTTGTTCAATAAGGATAAAAGATCTGTGTTAGTGAATTCCTCTGATTTGGAAATGTGACAGCATTTTGCTGTTTTCAGGTAACAATACTATTCTGTGTTACTGCAGTTTGATGCCATCAACCCTCTACTTTTATACATTACAACTGTCTGGACCTCAGATGGTGGAGAATTTAAAATGTCCATGCCTGATCAATCCTTCACCATTCTGCTCACACACATCTGTGGTATCAATTAACACTATTTCCCACAGTGTTTTCTTGTGACAGGGATCTTGTTAGCAATGTACGCTATTGGTAATCACTATTTAGGCTTAACAACATCCAGCTTTTTCTGGGCCTGGGATTTAAAAAGCCACTTAAGCTCTAATTTTGGCTTCTTTGATGCTACTGCAATCAGGTCCTGGTGAGGCAATTGTATTTTAATTGATTATCATTATTAGTAATACTAATAAATTTATGCAACTGTAAAGATCCAATTTGATTT
Source organism: Pluvialis apricaria (assembly GCA_017639485.1). Lineage (NCBI taxonomy): Eukaryota > Metazoa > Chordata > Aves > Charadriiformes > Charadriidae > Pluvialis > Pluvialis apricaria. The sequence continues at coordinate 164,074,945 of CM030008.1, read as the reverse complement.
TTAATGAGTCACAAATCAGGCAGTTAGTCTTTGCAACACAGCCTCTGATCCCTGGATAGCTGCATTTCACTTCAAAATAACGGAGAAAAAATCTTAAGTTGTCTAATGAGTTTCCTGCTATTTATTCGCAAAGTATTTTTTTTAATTTTCAAGAAGAATATATTTTAGATTTTATCTCCTCTGTATCTACCTATCATTGTGATAAAAACCCAACGTTATGGTCATATTCTTTAAATACATATTACGTATCTGCTTCAAGCTGCTAATATATTCCTGACCTATTCCTTTTAAGACAGGTAATTAGTGACAACTGATGAGATGCCCATGGAAGTGGTCAAAAATCTGAAACAATAATTTTTCCAAAAAATAATGAAATTTTACATTTGCTTTCAATCAGAAATGAATGAAAAATAAACAACAATACAAGGAAATTTGATGTGATTTAAAGAAAATAAAAATTATAATGGAAAATAAGTCTGAAAGATATTGAGTATTCATGTAGTCAGTTGCAAGAGAATAGGGTATTCCCCGACAGCCAGGAGGATCAATGTTATTTGAACCATACCATTTAAGTTTAAGTTAACTTTTCTTTTAATTAATGCTTGATTTTGTATGTATACATACACTTTAATGGAGACAAGGTTGGGGATAATCCCACCCTAAACTAAAAGAACCCCAAATTCCCAATAAAATTATCTTGATTGTTTCAAAACACTGAAACCCTTTGACTCTCCTTTTTTTTCAAAAAAAAAAACCCAAAAAACCATTATGTTTTCTATATGTATATGAGAAGATTGTATTTTACTATAATGGCATTTATTTTTATGGAGAAAATAAAATCCACAACATTCTCTCTGAAAGTTTACTTATTGGCTTTAATTATGTGCGCTTATGGCTGGGATGCTCTCATCTTTCCCTAACAGCCATTTAAAAAAAAAAAAAAAAAAAGTTAAGCAGAAAATGTGAACTTTGCATTCCCAGAAAGCATAACTTGCTATTGTATCAGTTCACTTTTCAAAATTTGGGAAAGCCATTGCCATCCGCTTCCTCAGGCCTCCTACAAGCTCTATAACAATGCTGTTTGAGCATGGCTGGGAAGGTGATGGGTTGTTGTGTCGGATACCCAAGCTGCTCTTCCATTTCTGAGGGATGCTCCAGGACACTTAGGCTAATGAAAATGTCTGTCTCTAGGATCCAGACTGTCTTTGTCCTGTCTCAAATCAGGCCTGCTGGCAGATATTTTTGGAAAAAACCCTGGCAATGATTGATCAGTTCTGAGGCTCTGAATCTAGACACAAAACTAACAAAATGTCATTCTTTTACATAAAAATTCTCAGGAATTAAAACAAATGTTTTCTTTTATTAATGTTTAAAACCAAAGCGCTTTCCCGTAGGTGTACTTCTTGTTTGGCATGTATCACATCAAATGAGCAGAGAGGGCTTGGTATTTAGAAGAAGGAAAACCTAAATTTCACATTTCCATGTGCAAATGTGCAGAGCAATCCCTCTTTGGCACTTCAGCTGCACTTTTCCTTTAAGTTTGATTAAGACTTAAGCAATGTAGTCATATAAACAGAGTAATGCTAAACCTTCCTCAAACAAACAATTGGAAGCAAATTGCAGGAAATAAAGTTGGTATAGGGAATCATGGCTGAAAGTTAGTTTTTCCCTTTAAATAGGCTGTTGATATTCCATGTGAAGTTGGTTGAATCAACATTGTGCCAGGAACTTCACATAAATTCCCATGAACTGTCAGGGTGGTCATCCAGGAGTACCTGATTGTGACTACCAAGCTGTTCTGTCAACCTGAATATGAGGCAGTGTCTCTACTGAGTTTCCAACCCATTCCCTGTCCTCTCTTTTTACACTACAAGCTCTTCAGACAAGTCATATCCTCTGACAATCCATATGCATGGAGAACCACATAACACAGGGTTAGTACTGGCCTTTGCCATTGTTCAAATGTAAACAATAAGCATATAGAAGGATTGGATGAGTTAGAGAAATAGCATTAAGTCCACAGGATTTTTTTTTCCTTTCTGAACTCATGTTTCAATATTAATAAATTTTATCTGACAGAATGATCTACAGGAGACATAGGATCAATGTAACCTTCATCTTGACCAACTCTGACCAACATAAGACATGACTTAGGAAGGAAACAATTTAGGAAGGCAACTTATTTCTGCTTTACAATTGATGTAGAACAATGGATTGATATTTTAAAGTTATTTATTTTTTTTCTGGCTAGAGTAAAATATTAAAATATACAGGCCCTAAATTATTCCTATTCTTATTAAAAAAAAAAAAAAAGTGATCAATTGCTTGCTTTGTGATTTTCTAAAAGATTATGCCATTTGCTGTTGCTAACAAAATAGGGGGGGTTGTATAATTTATTGACCTAGGACAGCTCAGCAGAGAGGCAGCATCTGGTTGCTCAATGAAGTCTTGCATTTCACCCAATTTTCCACCTGGCTTGACGAGAAGATATAAATCTAAACTTGATAAATACCAACCACTGTTTCTGTGTCCTAGAAATTAATTTCCAAACTCCATTGTAAGACAGCACAGCAATCAAGAGCACACACAGGCAGCAAAAATAATATTGGTTCAGTGTATTATACTGGCAGCAACAACACTCACCTCTAACTATTCCGCCCTGGATTTGAGAAATATGCAAATGCAAGGTTATTAAAGTAACTGATTGCAGAAATATGGAATCAGTAGGGGTGTTAGCCCTGCTAAACTCCAGTTCAGGTAATTAAATTCTACCTACCTAAATTCTCTTGTTGTTTTATTTCTTCACTTTCACTTAAACTACAGAGCAATATTCTTCACAAATATTTATTTGGCTTCTAAACAGTATGGCTTTGTGAGTGTTTCAGCATATTGTTGTATGCTTTCTCTAAATAAAATCTTTGTCCACATGAATATCTTCCTAAACTTATGATAATTATGATAAAGAAATCTTGGCATGTCCACTTGTGGAAACTTAAATATCCTTTTGATCTTAAAGCAAGAAAAGACTGTGATATGAGTTTCTCAGGAAAATATATAAATCCTTCTTGCCAGATGCAGAAAATCAGGAATTTTTGTGCATTTTTCTGTGTGATGAATTGGGTACGAGAATGCTCTAACTAACTGGGGGCAGTTGTAAGATTCAGAATTTAGGATTGAGGTGCTGTTTTGGTGCAGATATAGAAAAGAAAGGTTTTTGATGCTGTCACTGGCCCATTTTTGTCTGAACTGGAGGGGTACAATGTCATATTTTGAAGCCAAGAAAGAACAATTTTACTATCTCTCCATAAGTCCATTGATAAAAGAAGGATTTATCTTGTAATTATGTCTGGCTGCAGATACAAATCTGTTTTAAAATTCTTCTTCCCAGTTCCATTCTTAAGAAATTCTGATCATAGATGAAGAAAGCTAGACCACTTACTTTTTATTAGTGTTATGAACTTGGCGAAAGGACTCATTTTGATGAAGAGTAATTTAAAAATATTAAATCCAAAAAAATAATTTTTTCATATATTGATCATTTAGTCTTTCAACTGTTTGAAACCCCATTCCTTCAGCTCCAAGTAGGAGCATGAACATTGTATTGGTGTTGTCATAGTAAATTGTTGGTACTCAGGCTCTAAATAGTATGTAGTCATGAGATCCCAGATTCTATAAAGATTTCAGTTTCATTTTACGCATAAAGGACCAAATTCATTACACCTTACTCTAAGCATTGACTTGAATGCCCATTCTGGAATTATAGTCAATTTTATCAATGGAGAAAAGCAGAAACTGCAGAGATAATATCACATTGTAGTGGAAAGTCTGTCTCTGGAAATGCCTGTTCTTCTGCACCAATTGTAAAGAGCACAAGAGTACACTCCACATTGGTCAATGTCTAGTCCCTGGTAGGAGGTATTTGGGTCCTCATCTGCAAGCAAAAGTTGTGTATAGTTAAGTATCACCATTTTAAAAATGGCTTGTGTAAATCAGTGGGATTCTTCTGTACAATGGCAATACTGTGCCTTTTGATTGAAGCTCTTTACATGGAATACTTTTGGTTTAAAAAGCACCAACAGAACCTGGGAATTGGAACTCAGTTCCAAAAATAATTTCACACTCTACAATAGAATTTAGGAATTTTGGGGTGTTTAAAACTCAATGGCAGTCCCTTCTGGGAAGTTGCTTAGCCCTGGACCTTGTTCTTTGACCTAAATGTTAACCTGACATTTGCATTTCTACCTACAGCAATGCTCAGAGGTATTCCTGCCAATTTCAAACTCCTTTTGTGTTACTATAACCACGAAAAAGATCTTTAAGTGTATGAGGCTCCCTGGTTTGTAAACTAAACCCCATGCTGAGTTATTTGCAGCTTTAGAGTCCATTATGTAACGTGTAATTGTAATAATAACAGTTTTATATTGTCTTTCCAAATAATGTTACTGTCAGGTGCCATTATTTAAGAATACTTCTAAAGATAAGGGTAATTATATGAACTTTCCTTTCATGTCCATAATTTTCATGTGGTATTTCATTCTCCTTTATTTTTGCCACAGAGACATGGAAAATACAGTAAAATGAGGCTTGAAGTTTTGAGGTTAAGCAAAGTTGCAATAAAATCTATTTTCTGTGGCTTCACTTTTATTTACCAAAGCAATCAACTTTCTTATTGCTAGTAGATATTTTACAGTTGACATGCTTAATCTCTGGACCTCCTAATTCCAACAAAATAAACTTTTCACATTATAATATAGAACTGCAATAAATATGAGAACTAATTGGCTTGAAAGAGTGCATTAGGAATATACTATCGGGTCATTAATTGGTGTCCGAGTTTCTAGAAATTCAAAAAAATACTCTGCTGACTTGTAAACCACATATGAATAACAAATAGAATGGAGACCAGGCTGCTGAGATAAAACTATCATGCACTCACCAACCTGACATTTAAAGAATATGTCAACAATTTAAAAGCTTCCCTTACACCGATGATATATTTATTCCATCAGGACTATCTTAGCATCTCAGATTGCTGACACTTTTCTGATTATGCTAGCCCTCTGCAGGATAGAGCTTCCTGTTTATTATCTTAATCACTTTAGAGCAAAATAAGTCTGCTTGTTGCATGTAAGAAAGACTCTCCATTTTATTAGCGGGTATTTTTTTTACTTCCAGATTTGTAGTAGATGTTTGATGGATTTTTGATAATCTTTATTTTGTGTTCCAATAGAAATTAACATACCAATGGGATTAGGAGACTTTTTATTTCTGGAATTTTGATTTTTTAATTTCTTCTTCTACACTTGAATGGTTTGTCAAACATAAATCATCCAACAACCTCAGCTAGTAAAGAGATAAGTAATTTTTTGTTATCATGCAGCGTACTGCATAAGCTAAACTATTCATTTCTAGCCCTGCTCCCTCCTTAAAGTATATGCAGTCAGAAATCCATAATGTCCTGCCTTTCTTGGACAAGTTATTTTGTATGTTAAAAGAATGCAGGATGAGAGTGTTCAAGATGCTTTAACATATCTTTTTTTCTGAATTTCCTCATCATCATTCTTTCATATTTTTCCTTCACCAAAACCTCCATCTTAATGTGCTTGTTTTTAAATAAATCTGGAGTACCTCTATAAAACTATATTGATTAATGAATGCAAACTGGAATTTAGCACATGTTTTGCTAGCTTCCAGTGTGCAACAGAGTTCTTACAAGATTTTGCACTTTGAAGGATAGTCCTACCAGTCTTTACTAAAATTAAGGTCATATTGTGCCTGGTGGTACTTTTAATCCTTGTGCCCATAAGTTACAATGCAAATGGTGGAACCAACCAGAGTAAGATCAAAAAAGGGTTGAAATGGATTTATAAGGCTATAAACCAGCTCTGTGGGTCTACCTCTGTGTCACTGGGCAGAAGGATGCTCCCAGACTCCTCTAGCCAGGCAGCAGACACAAATGTTGGATGTGTATCATCCCATCCTCCTCCCTACAGAAACAGGTTCTACAGAAACACCACCACTTACTTAATGAAGGCAGAAGAGATGGTATTTCATGAAGTCTGGCAGGTGCCCAGAAGGGAAAATATGGTGTCAGGATGCTGGAAAATGCACTAGTATAAGGGTACAAGTGTAATTTAAGAGACTAACGAAGTGAATCTGGATACCACAACTGGTTGCCAGGGCTCTAGGTCCTTAAGGAGATGGCTGTTCATCTGTCTTTATTTTAGCCTCTAAACAGGCGGATTAAATGGTTGTGATCAGTCACAAATAGTAACTTACTAGATAACAGTTCTTATACTAATAAGCATTGGCCTCTGAAAGGCCCATCAAATTCTTTCACAGCACTGTTATAAACAACATATTTCCCTGTCATAACCATGCTCAGAAAATTACTATTATTTTATCCTACTCTGATAGCACCAACAATGCAACAATAATTGGCATGACAAATAATAAGACACAGTCTGAGAGCTCGGTCTAAGGCTTGGGACGTTTCAGGGTTGTAGGAAAAAAACACAGCACCAATTCTTTTGTAAAACACGTATTTGTTGTCCTTACTGACTTTCTACCCACCACTACTAGTTAGTAGCTTCTTGGCACTGCAGCTGGAGTGATGATTTGGAAAGATTTGAAAGAAAAGACAGCAGTAGCTTCACACATCAATGGATTTTCTGTGACCATGTTTGAAACAAATTCTTGAAGACAAGAGTAAACTTTATGAAATAAGGGTTGTAAAGATTTGTAAAAGGTCTTGAGAGTGAAGGCAAAAAATAGGCTTTGGTTTATTGTTGTGCTTTGTTTTTTTAGGGGGGTGACTAGCATATTGCCTCAAAATTATCAGGAGATACTAAAAGGAAAAGAAAAAGGAATAGAACTTCAGTGTACATACCAAAGTGGTATTTATTCCCAAAGCACATTTCTTTTAGGAGGTGATGAAGATATTTATACAAATTTGGCACTAATCAACCTCTTCTGCATGTAAGCTCCCATATATGGTATAGCTTAGATGTAAACAAAATTGCAGGGTAAAGAAAAATCAGACAAGATTTTAGAGTAAGAGAAAAACAAAGAGGATGAACAGGAAAATGTGCTAAATCCTTTAAAAATAATGTAGATTTTTATAAATCCACAAGGACTGACAGCTCTTTGCTGAGACAGTGTCACTCCATCAGCTTTTGCTGGACCATCTATGTAACTCACCTCATTTTCAAAGAGACAAATCTAGTTAAAACATTAGATGATTTTCATTTTTACTACTATTTTTTATTTTTAATCTCAGGATTTTGTCATACTAATTTTTTTTTTCAACTGGAAAATCTAGCTCTGGAGGCGTAAAGCACTGATTCAGACCCTTCCAAGATTTGAATCTGATGTTTCCTAGAATCAAGTAGGTGAATACTGTTGACACTGAATTTTCCATAAAACCACCATATCTCAAAAAAGGGCAGAGGAGTTACACTTATGCTGGAAAGTAAATGAGAGAGGAGTTCATCTCTGGCTTTGTAAATATATAACAAATAAACAAGAACAGAAAGATAAAGCAAAAGTCTTAGGTTCTTAATAGATGGTGTATATTAGGCTGCGGAGTATTTTTTTTTTAAATCTAAATCTATTTTTCAGCAGCAAAATTCTGTAGAGTGAGGCAGGTCATCCATCATTTAAATGCTCATCAGACATGAAACAATTAGAAAGTGAATGTTGTCCTGAAATAATGAAGCACTGATTGTATGCATCTGTAGCTGAAGATATAAAAGGTAGAAACATTGGAAAATAAGATGGATAAAGAAAAAAGGAAATGTTTCCTAGTACAGCTCAAAGCTATATTATGGTTTATAAGGAGCTACTGTGTGAAAGCAAAAGAAGGACCTCACGTGATTGTAACATTGTTCTCTTGACCTTCATGTTATGGGCAACCTATTCTTCCAAAGAATTTCTTATTATTGGCACTGTGTATTGGTTCTGCAGTGCAAACCTGCAGTGACAACTGTGTGCAATTTGAACTTGAGCATATAAATACAGAGATTCATGCAGATTCATTAGTAGTACCGTCAGAGTTCTGGAAACAAGAGTTATCCTCATCCTCTTTAAACTCCTCTTTCAAACAGTGTTGTACTCTGACACTTATAAAAATAACATCATAACTTCACGTTGAGGTGCCTGAGGAACTGAGAACACTACCTGTGACAGTTATCAACACTGCCTCTTTGTTTCCAACACCATTGATTATGCCAGATGTTTTAAAGAAACTGTCATGAGAATAAGGGGAAATATTTATTAAAGGAAGGGGACGTATAACAGCTAGTTTTAAGATTAAATAAGGATGACTGTTATCTGATATGACTCAAAATTACTGACTTTAGAAAAAGACTAGGAGCAAACAGACTGAAAGATCAAGTTAATGGGATGAATGGTGCTAGCTGCACCGAGTTCCATTTAAGGTGTCCTCAAATAATTACAAGTACATTGCTTAGTTCTTCATTCCCTGCACAATGCTCAATACAACAAGTTGAAGCTTAATTATTTATAAATAAAAATATAAAACCAATACAGTTTTGCTCCTGTTTAAAATGAATCAGATTAGAGGCAAATGTCCTGGCTTTTCTACCATGCCTGGTGAGACGAACAGTCATTGAATGAGTGCTCCTTGATGGAAACATGTTCTGACCATCCACCTGTGATTCCATTACAAGAGACATTCTCTTATGCGAGAATAAACAGATTAAATTAAACCTGCAGCATCATGAACAGATGCTTCAAAATTTGACCTCTCATTAGGTTTTATCACATGATTGTGTCCAACCTACCACAGAACTTCTGAATATGAGACCCTCCAGTCTTCCACATATCTTTGGGAGAGTATCGATCTGTGAATGGCTATCAAAAAAAGGAGATTTTTTGCTTCATTTGAGAAAAAAAAAAAAAAAGAGAAAAAAAAAAAGAAAAGAGAAGAGAGGTTTCGTTGTTGTGAATTTTGGATGATGAAGATGCTTGCACGGAAGGACATTTATTCCAGACACACAGAGTTTTTAATATGGAACATAAATGTTTGTCTTAAGTTTGTAGATGCAATTTTCAGGATCTTAGCACTGATGCCAGAAAAGGTCTCAGATTTTTTTGTTTGCTTATTTATTTTGAAGTGTTATAGACACATTTTCTTCTCAGGTTCTGGAAGCTTTACCCTCGATCACACCTCCTGCCAGCTGGTAAGAACCCCGTTGCTTTTGGAAGGATTTACTTCTTCAGCTCTCTGGTGGGTGGTTACTAATGTACATTAGTGTGTTATCTACATAAAATAAAAGCATGTGATTAAAGCAGTTTAGGATTAAGGCATTGATGTCACTAACACTTCTCATTTACATTGCAGCTCTATACTGCATTAAGTCTTCATTGAGAGTGTGCTGGGTGCCTTTTTCATAAGAAAATTGGTGAGGGTTTTGGCCATTGACCAAAAGTTTGAACTGAAGGTGTCTAGCACCACTCTTGCTGATCACTGTGGGAATCAGGATCCAAGAATTTTTAATGCAGTGTGTGAATTTTCTGCTGACTAGTTACATCACTTATTTGTACATCTTATTCCTCTGCTGTAGAAAAATGGTTGTTAACACTGTCATATCTCAAAGAGGCAATGATGTGACAGGTCATTCATTTATATAAAGGAAAGATGATATAAATGCTAGCTTGATTATTCTTATCCTAATGTTCTGTGGAAAAGAAAGAATGTTCTGTTTGCTAGACCTTCTGGTCTCCCTCTCCAAGAGATTAATTAAGTGGTTTGTAGCTATAGTGACCTGAAGCCTGTGAAGAAGAGAATGAAGTGGGGCTCATTAAAGCATTAGCTTGCTTTTTGTATGCTTCATTTGGGAAAAAGGTGCATACTGTCTCTCCCTACCAGTCTGGGTCTGGAGGTACCATGCCACGTATTCATCACCTGACTAGATAAGGTTCCAATTATATCTCCAGGACTCAGTCTGCACAGTAAATATGCCTATCAGTTAAGAACTTCCATCACTGTGCTCAGAAACACCAGTCAATAGAGAGGCTACTTTGTACTTTCCTCTTGTCATACGCTTTTTGTTTGCTTATTTGTTTTTCTTCCTGCAAGTTTGCCGTGAAGATATTTAGTTCAGAAAAAAAATAAGCTTTACTAGAAAGCCTAATTTATTTACATTTTAAAAACAGAAAGTAATTTTAAAATTATTTAATTAAAAGAAAACCAGGTTTCTCATTTCAGAGGGCTTCTGGTTGTTTCTGTTAGTAGGCCAGTTTCATTCCTAAAACCAGTTGGAAGAGACTGCAAGAAATCTCAGGAACCATACCCACCAATTCCTACTGAGCCATGGGGAAAAAAAAAAAAAACCCAACCTTTTAAGTTTGCATTTTAAAAGTGTACTCTCAAAGAAGCAAGATGTTTTCATTCTTGTATGAGCATGTGTGCCATTTATGCTGTCAAAATTTGGAGTGAGTTTTTGTTGTCTGAAATGCTTCTATGGGCCTCTGCTCAAAATTTCTTGTAGAACGTACACCCAAACTCTTCTAAGATCATAATGCTTCCATATATTCAGACAAAATGACAAGGTATGCATGGCTTGTTCGATTAAGCCCATGTTAAGTGGCTTTTGAAAAAAAGTCATTTAGAGGTCATTTCTGGTTCAAGACATCTCTAAGCTGATAATTAATGGAACTGGGGATGATATGTCTAGTGAAAGCTTACACTCCTTGTGACTTTTCCTGAAACATGTGCTACTGATAACTGATGAAGGAAAAACATCTAACCTAGACTGACCAATAGTTTAATTGTTGATCATTTCTTCAGTTTTTTACTGTTTGGAGTGGTGGTAGAATCTTATCCCTATTATGAATTCAAGTGATAATTACTTACCGACCCCACCCCCCCAAGGCTTTAGAGCATCATTCTTGCAATTTTTAGGTTCTAAATAGAAATTTTAAAATTATTTATCCTAATTTTGCAGGAGAATTATTCAAAGTGTGTCAGGAGATGTTCAGACTTGCTGTTAGGAAACAATTCTTTACTGAGAGGTCAGGTCAAACACTGGGACAGGCTTCCTAGAGACGTGGTCAACGCCCCAAGCCCATCAGTGTTTAAGAGACATTTGAATAAATGCCCTTAACAACATGCTTTAACTTTTGGCCAGCTCTGAAGAGGTCAGGCAGTTGGACTAGATGATTTTTACTTTCCTTCTCACTAAACTATTCTATTCTATTCTATTCTATTCTATTCTATTCTATTCTATTCTATTCTATTCTATTCTATTCTATTCTATTCTATTTTTTTTCCTCCAGGTTGAGTGTTGAGATACCTGTGAACAAATACCAAAGTAAAACATGTCGGGATAGTGTTTCTGAGCAGTATTAATTGCCATTTCAAGTTCTTTTCAACCATTTTGAAAGAGAATGTTCTGCTTCTGAAATGACACATTCCCAGGTAAAATAGCTTCTGTCTTTTTTTCAGTCTGAGTTTATGTGTTGATGACTAGAATGTTAATGCAATAATTTACAGTTGCATTATCTTTATGGTTTTATATTATAATAACTTAATGGAGCAGAAATGCATTGCAGATGGACAGATAAAGACTGCCTGTGAAAATTAGAGAGAAGGGAAGTGGAATGTCTTTGAGTAGAGAACGTACTGCACTGGAAGGGAGATTGGTGATGAATATTAATATAAGTAGTGAGGTTTTTTTATCCGCGTTTCCTTCCATATTCCATGTTTCACACATGGCTTTGCAAAGCCACATGTTAGGCAAAGGCCGCGTGATAACTGTGAGTGAAAATACAATGGGTACTTTTCACTCATTAGCAGTTCACACAGACACAGCTATTGGTTTCCATTTTTTCTTACATTCAAAAGGACATCAGGATTATCCCTTCTTTTTTTTATTATTTTTGCCCAAAGTGTGTCACTGGATCTTTAGCTTCTGCCAAGACATTTACAAGACAAGCAGGTACAATGCCGATTTAACAGCATCTCCGCCAGGATGATGCTGTTAAGACTGGAAAGGGACTACTATCTGTTCTTGGAATGCCATGCCAGGGAGAAAAGGAAGAGAAGATGAGAAACCAAATGTCATAAATTGTTTGAATAGACTAAATTATGGTAGAAGATTAAAGGGAAAAAATATCCTAATAGCTCTGTTATGGTCGCAACTACAAATCTCAGCCGTGTGGTGAGGTAGTGAACTAGTTATGTTCTCTATACAGAGACATATCTGAAGACAGCTTGGTAGATGAAGAAAGGCCCAGAATGTAAGCAATTTGCGCAAAATCACAAATATAATAGAATACGTTTGTCATAGGAATGATAAAAAAGATTTAATTTGTGATATTATACAAATCAAATAGAAAAGAGAAGTTACATTTCCTGAATTATAATGTATAGAATAGTCTTTACATTTATTGCCATCAAGTCATGATTTCCTATGAATTCAAGACTTTTTCAAAACTTTAAGCATATCTCATCGTATTTATGCCAACAGTAAAATCAAATAGTTGTATAATATATTCACCCTGAAATGTCTTTGTAATAAATATCCCATGTGACTTTATGTATAGTCCCCTTGAGAAGTTTATGAAGTTCTCACTGATACTGTTCTTTAGTATTAAATTATAGTCCTTAATAACCACCTATTGACTTCAAAATCTTTTAGATGTTTTTGGTCACTAAAGAAGAATAAATAGCCATAGGAGATGTACGAGATGATTTGATTGGCTTATGAAGAGGGTCATGCAAAATAAAGAATATCATGTGTTTTAATATTCCTGTCTATGCTCAGTTTGAGTAATTTATGATATTTCCTCTCATAGCTGAACAATACATGCTGAGATTAGGATAGTATTCACACAAATTTTCTGTTAGGCGGAACAGTTCTACTATTTGTATTAACAAATATTTTAAGAATGTGAGGAATAAAAAGATAGGAAAGGAACAAATGTCAAGTGAATTTCACCTCATAAGTGGTAACTTCCAGAAAAAAGGGTACCTATAGTAAGAGTTGTCTTTCCATTCACGGGTCTCAGCAAGTAGTACTATGGCAAAAGAAAATTCACATATGAATTGAGGGTCTGAGGAACATGTCGTGTTTGAAGAAGCATGAAGGGATGGTCATCAGGGACTTTGGATGAAATACTCTCTGAATTACCTTATAATGAGTGAATGAGGCAAAAGTTGTTTTCTTTCCAACTGTGGGACACATTTAGGTTTAGCCACTAGGCACCAAGGAAAAATCAGCTCTCAGACTTTATTCCAGGAGTTTACTGCACAAGCCAGAGTGCAAACATCGTCAACGAGAAGGATAACAAGAAACTAATCAGGTTCCTGAGTTTCCAAATACTTAGGAGAGCTGAGGAATCAAAAGGTGTTATGTGAGATTTTTGAAATGAAGCAGAAAATGAGAAACAACCACTCCTGGGGATTGAAGGTCTAGATTAAGTCTGCTGTAGAAACCCTGTGACCTGCTCTTGATACTGAGAAAAATGAAATTTATTACGAAGAACAAACAAAGGTCCTAGAAACCAGGTTTATTTTTGGCGCAACTTTTGTAATCCAGAAAACTGGATTAGAGCCCCTGGATAACAGGGACAAGTTTCACCTTCTTGCCACAGGGAGGTCAGATTCTTATAAATACCTGAAGAAGAGCTACATATTTATAAAGAAGTTTATGCAGGCTTAAAATTTGTCTCATAGTAGTTCTTGGAGTGTATATATTTGGATGATATACTAGTAGAGACAACATTCATTTAAATAAATAGTGACAAAAGTATTTATAAATAATAAGATATCTTTCCTGTTACTGAAAGCACATAATATTCTCTCTTATTCTGTCATAGGTTCAAGCAACAGGAGAAACTGAACCAAGTTTTACAAAAGACAACTATAAAATATCAGAATAAGTGAACAGTGACTGCCATGAGGCTTTTTATTATCTTAATTTTAAAAATACTTTGAGAGTTTACTCTGGTATGTGAAGGCAGACTCAGATTTTTTTCAGAGAAACTGCAGTTGAACAAGAGCAGTGTTTTGGGGAGTGTTAGCTGATGCTGCACACACTTGCATACACACTTTCCTTAGAAATACAACTTAGGAAACTGCAATTCAACGGAAAACAGTAAAATGCATCTCTGTGTTACAAACAGTAGTCACAATTAATGAATGGAAGCATTGGTTTGCTGTGGCCTTAGCTCACTGCTGGGTCCTGCTGGTGGTTGATAAGCAAATTAACTCTTTCTTACCTCTAGTGCTGAAAGGAAGAGTACAAAAGTAAAGGGGCTTGGTAGAAGGGACAGCTGAGACCTTAAGCAAATGAACGGTTCTGATCACTTGCAGTTTTCTGATGACTCGGTTCATTCATGGTTACAAAGAAAATCATAAGGGTTTTTTTTTGCGTTTTGTTTGTCTGTTTGGGGTTTTTTACACTGATCATTTAGAGTTTCATTGTTAAATTATGTCACATTTTCTATTTCAGTAGGTCATAAAAGAAAGAGTACAAAACTGTGTAGTGAATAAGAATTACCTTTATGCAAGGATTGGCTATTCCTGGGCAGAATTTGTTAATATCATTTGTATGATACTAAGCCCCAACTTGTCTTAGGGCTTAGCTATGCAAAGTACTTGAAATCCATGTCAATAAACAACCAATTTCTGCTGTTAAACAAAGCTATTGGAAATCTCACTGTAGTGGTTGACTGGAACAAGGAATTTGGGGGTGGGATTCATTTCATGTGTTTGTTGGTTATAAAATATATTTATCTGCAACTGAGCTGGCTGTTTTGGCTTCCACTATGGTCAATGTAGTCTAATCAATACAGTCAATAGAGTTTAATGTGATTAATTTGGACAAATGTGTTTACTTTAGGGTGAGATAAACTTCTCAGACCTCAATTCTGTTGAGTTTATTGACTAATTCTCCACTGACTTGAAAAAGAAATTCAGAGTAATTCGGTCAGATGTGTCTACATCGAAGAAATCCATGGGTAGTTAAATGAACCCTAGAGTTTTTGATGCTCATCATCACAGAGCTCATAATCTTTAACAGGTAGATCTTCTGAATTACAGAGTAAAGATTTCTCCTTTTGAATTGTGCTAGTTCTGGTATTGTGAATAATTGGCAGCAGGCAAAGAAATGACATTCCATCTCAACAAAACTGGGGTATTTGGAAAAAAAAAGTCTTAGTGTCTTCATAACAAAGCTTGAGGGTATAAACATCTTACCTTTTACAGAAACATACAGTGCCTACACAGATTTCCTCAGAAGTACTTAACCTTGACTTATGCATAAATTGAACACTTCTTGGAATACAAAATATCAGAAGTTTCACCACAGGCTACTCTTGCCTAGTTCTAACAGGCTTTGCTCTTTCATATCAAGGAAAACAGGAACGGCTGTGAGCAGTCTGTGCTTAGCAGAAGAGAGTGCCCCTGATCCCTGTATTTTCTTGGGACAAAGTATGTCACAAAATAAGTCACAAAAAGATCTTTCTCGTGCTTATTTTCTGTTATTTTTTTCTTCCTTTACATCCTCTGTCTGTTACAAGACACACTTGCTCTCACTGCATTTTCTACATTTCTTTCTTCTTATGAAGTGTCAGTTATCTCTCCTTCCAGTTGAAGACTCTCACTCTCCTTAACTCCTCCTGGCGTGGAAATCATCCTGCAACTTTGATCATCTGTTATCTTCCTTTGTATCTTTTTTACGATTTCATTTTATTCTTTGCAATAAAATAGCTACACATATCTCTGCCACTTCTATCCTACAAGAGCTTTTCAAATAACACTTACAAGCAATAAACTGAAGGATAGGTATTTATTTGGAAACTGATTTGACAGTTCCTAATGGATGGTCCAGCTTGTGGTAAAGAACACAGACTTGGTGGTTCACAGATTTCCAAGTTAGCTGGGTCTGCGCAGCATCTGCTCTCTTCCTCCTGAAGCTCAGACTCCCATAAACACGCCTGAGTGCAGATTGTTTTCCCAGTTCCTCTCCTGTGGGACTCTGCTGTCGTAGACCTTGAAAATAGTGAAAGAGCTGCCCAAGTCTCCATCAGAAGGTACTTTCAGACCAGCTCTCAGGTGAGGATTTACTTTTGTGGGTACAGAAAACAGTAAAGAAAACAGTTGCAGGAGTTTCTTGATTTACTCTTAACACAAGCACCAGAACTCCTCTGCTCCTCTAGAATTTATCAAACAAATGAACAAAATCTATGCATTTTCAGACCATTCTAGGATTTATTCAATGTCTGTGTTGGAAAACCCATCCTTTGAAATCCAACTGGACGTCTCATTTTTTTCTGATAATCAACTAGCTTCTTTGGCTTAGGACTTCTAAAAGTATGTTCATACGTCTTTTGATATCCCTCAGCTTCTCAACACTTATTCATAATTCTGTGTTCCTGATTTTTCTTAGACAGAGTTGTTGAAAACAGTGTAACATCTGTTAGAAACCTTGCTGTCCCACCAATGTAGAGTAAGGTACAGATAGGCCCTGCCCCAGGATTTGTTGTCTATTTCTATTATCAAATGAAGTATTCAACTCACGCTTATGATTTTAATCATAACTGTTACCCTTCAATGTAAGTTGAACGATTTATTCTGAATTTGATAAGAAAGATGAAAAAGGGCAAAGCAGAAATAAAAGCTTGGCTTTTACAATGCCAGCGTCTTGTTGGGGGTTTCAAACAAGTTAGACTGAGTTTATTGAAAGAATGTCCCTTCGAACAGAATTTTAAAGATGTGAACTTTTGCATGAAACAAAAGTGTAAAATAATAATTATTATATTACAAGGAAAATTACTTTTTTTCTTCTCAATATCAATGAGGTCAGGAGGCTCACATGGGTGAGCAAGGAAAGGAGCTCCCTGGAAGTGTTCAAGGCCAGGTTGGATGGGGCTTTGAGCAACCTGGTCTAGTAGAAAGTGTCCCTTCCTGTGGCAGGGGGGTGGAACTAGATGAACCTTTCCAACCCAAACAATTCTATGATTCTATGATTTTCATCATTTACTTCAGTTTGAAGATTCTTCCTAAAAGCTGTTTCACTCTGTGTTATCTCCATTAAGCTCATTTCGTAGGTACGTTACCTCTAACTCCTTAACATATACATAAATGACATGCCACAGTCTTTTGTGAAAAAACTCCACTCAGTCTGGACCCCCTGCCTCTTGGGTACCTCATCCATCTGTTTTGCTGCATCCTTGTATGATTCTTTCAAAGGACCTGGGATGAGTTCTTCAAAACTTTGTGAGTAATGGCTACCTCTTTGAGTATCATGCAAGACTAACCTTGGTGGAAACAGACACGATATGTTCCTATCACAGAACATAATCACTCCATCAAACTATTTAGAAGCTATTGCTCCAGACTGAGTTTTATGCTATGTCTATTCACTTGCCTCTGCTTTCACACTCTTGTATTTTAATTGCCATAGCTAACAACAAAAGACAAATCCCTTCCTCTGACATTGAAATTCAGAAGCAAGGAGACAGCAACAGTGATTAGTAATTGTACGCTTTCCCTCTTTTTTGTCTGCATTTTATTTATATTTTTACCTTGAAGAATCTTAATCATCCATCTGCCAATTTCATAACAGCTGACATCTTCTGCTTAAGTGAGACACACTCTCAACCTTTGCAGGGAAGAGCGGTTAGAAAGCACACCAAAAATAAAGTAGGATCAGAGGATGGATTGCCATGTTAGCATACGTTTTCAGCTCTCATTTATGTCCCTTCTTGATTCAGCTTTAGTTTGGGGGAGGGAAATGGGAGTAGCACTGCTTTAAAAGCCATAACCTTTGGAATTAAAATGAGTTCCCAGCACAAACTGAGCAATAAAAAAGCAATCATATCACCAGGCTGCTGGCCCTTATTATTTTAGCATCAGTGTGATGGGCTTTAAAAGCCTTAGACATGCTGGGAAAGTTAAATACACGTGTTCCATTTAAAACTGACCAGCATTTAAATACGCAGACACCTGCCACGACAAGCAGTCAAGGGATTGCTCTTTCATTTTATAAATGGAATAAAACTGCTCAGTAGAATGGCATGACATCTGTGTGGATATTTGTTTAGTTGCTACTGGTGTACTTAATGTAAGGGATTTAGAGTATTAGGCTCAGACAGCATACTGCAGACTCCACTTCCCCGCAGTGACTTGTCTATTCAATGCAAGATTTAAGTAGTTGAACAAAGTGATCCTTTTGTCTATGAAATAAAGAAGTGTGTAGGGGTGAGGTGGCTTGTGTTCTCGTTTTCCCTTCCTGCAAGTACACTATTAGCTTTGTTAGCAACAGGAGCCGCACAATGCGTGCACTCTTGAGATACTGGTACTAGGATTGGAGAGGGGGAGAAGGAGATGTTTTTGTTCGCTGGGCAAATGGAACAAAAATTCCGTTTATCTGAGGTTTTGAACAGAAATACTTGTCTCTAATTTTGGGTTGGTTTAATCCTTTTCAATGTTTACATTCAAGTTAATTCTGAATTGAAAACACGTATTGCATTGAAACAAATCAATACTTTGAAAATACCATAACTAAATATTCTGATTTTCCAGATATTTCCTCCCTTGAATTCACACACAACTACAATGCCCTCTCCACCCCGCCCCCCGTGGCTTGAATTTTAGCATGGTTTCAGCTTTCCCAAATGTGCTTAGATATGGAGAGATGTTGAACTTACTGCTTACTGAAAATATTTTGCTCATGGCTAGCTTTTTTCCCCTATGATGGAATGAAGATACAAACAGAATAATATAGATTATTGCCGGTTGCAAGAATTATTACAGAAATCATCTTCTGTCTTTGTCTGTGTGTGTTTTCTTTTCCTCTGCTTGTTCTTCCCCCTTCACCAATGTAAAGCAATTGCTGTGCCATATTTTTTAGAACATCTTCCTTCCGCTAGCACTTTTTGTTTGTTGTGGAACATTCCTCATTTCAATATCTTGATGTTAGCTCTTCCTTCCCTCTCCTCTTTTATTGACAATTATTTATGCCGGAAATGAAAAACCATAACAAGGGAAGAGAGTCATTTACACTAGAGGAATGAGATCTGCTCTTAATTATCCTACATGAATAATTTGTCAGTGTCTCATTTCTGACCCTCTGTAAAAGGTGTCTAGCCTTTATTGTTTTAGCAAGCAATAAAACTATTAAAGCCAATTTGGGCTGTCATTTTCCCTGCTGCTTTTATTCTTTTCCCACTCTGATAAAAGAATCATCTGTAAAAAGACCATCTTCAAATTACTGCCACAATCCCAAGCTGAAAAAGGCACAGTCCTCTTTGTGTTGTGTGTTATTGTTAATGTAATTCAAAGAAGCACAAACCACAGAGAGTTAATCAATCCTATGTCCTTAAACATAATTTTGTAGCCCTGGTTTATTGTATAGAAGACATGTGAAGATAAATGATTGTGCTTGATTTTGATGCTGCTAGACAACATTTTTCACGTCACAAAAGCAAGGCAGTGCTTCCTTATACCCCATGGATCCTGTTTAAGAGTGTAACTCCCTACATTGACTTTTATCTTCTAGAAAGAAACATGTGGAACTTATACTACAAAAAAATATTCCAGAATACCCTGACAAAGAAAAAGAATCAAAACTGGGAGAAAGAGTTAATAAAAAAAAGCAACCTCTGTTATATATGTACTTGCCCATTACTTCAGTACCTGATCATCCATCAAGATTAAAGTTTTAATACTACTTGAAGGAATATTTCAGAGACAGGGAACTAAGAAAAAAACAAATGCTTGACTTCATTATACAGTTAATCAGGGACATCTGTATCTGTGCTTGAATACCTGGCACCACACAGTCCTCCACAAACACTGCTAGGATTTTGTTACAGTTTTGCATTCTGTACTGAGTCACCTGTGACTCTGTAATGGAAATGTGAGAGGAGACTGCATCAGACCTTCTGAGCTGCTGACGTACCCTGGAGGATCACCTTCTGAACATTATAATCTGCTTCTTCAGTAAGAAAACCTGAATGGAAGCCTAAATCACGCTCTAGCTCATAATCGTATTAACGAGTCCAAGTTATAAGGATCACCAGATCCATGGAGGTTACAGAAGAGCTAAGAGCACCCAGCAAGAGTGGCAAGCCCTGAAGGGAGGCAGGCACTAGATGACTGTTTGAAGGCACAGAAAGTCAATGGGAGATCAGAAATGTCAACAGGGTAGAGCAGGAAATTTTCTTACTCTGTGTCCTCTTTCTCTATATTCTCCCCAGCCTCTCTCATTTTGATCTGTTCTTTTTTTTTAAGTTTCATCCTTGTTTTGATAACTTCAAAAAATCATGAAAAAAAATATAGCATGGTTCTGTTTTTTCTGGACACTAGACTTTATTGAACACACAGCAAGTGGTTTTGCTAATTACTTTTTGTCTCATCTGGGAGCAAGATATCCTAGGAATACAGTGAAAAATGTTTCTTCTTAAGTTACCTGGCTAGGATTTACTGATGACAGAAATCTAAATATAAGTTTCAAAATCCTTTTGGGGAGTTCTTTAGGTATGAATTTGAAAATACTTTGAAAGTAATCCTTTCTCAGGAACTAAGGAAAGATTGTATCAATACGAGCAATTGGGACACACATCAAAAATTCTCTGGTATGTTTGCTTGTGGTGTAAATGAGTGCATTGATATTGACTTGAAGGATACGTCCATTCATATTTTAGTTCAAAAAATGCAGTAATAATTAGTTATTGATCAGTCACTGTGTTGGGTCTGGCTGAGATGGAGTTAACTTTCCCCATAGCAGCCCTCCTGGTGCTGGACATTGTATTTTTAGCTAGAGCGGTGTTGATAACACACTAAATTCTTGGCTACTGCTGAGCAGTGCTCCCACAGCATCAAGGTTGTCTCTCCAATCCACCCTCCTCCCTCCCCTGCCAAAGGCCAGTAAGCTGAGGGTGGGCAAGATGTTGGGAGGGGTCATAGCCAGGACAGCTGACCCAAACTGACCCATGGGGATATTACATACCATATGACATCAGCAATAAAAGATAAGAGGAAGGAGCAGGAGGAGGGTCAATTTTTATTAAGGTGTTTGTCCTCTGAAGCAACTGCTACATGTACTGAAGCCCTGCTTCTCAGGAGGTAGCTGGACATCATCTGCTGGTGGGAAGTAGAGAATAAATTTTTTTGTTTTCCTTTGTTTCCAGACATGGCTTTTGCTTTTCTTTATTAAACTGCCTTTATCTTGACCCATGACTTTTCCATCTTACTTTATGCCCTTGTCCCGTTGAGGAGGGAGAGTGAGAGAGCAGCTTGGTGGGCATCTGGCAGCCAGCCATGGTCAACCCACCACAATCCCAGGTAAAAGAGGAACATAAAACTGTCATTCTACATCAGCCCAGTGTTTAGCCATTTAATAAGCTGAGATGAGACAAGTGGAAAAAAATTTGTCGTGTGCTAATATTTCATCTACAAAAGCCTTTTGAATCCTAGACTGCCAGCAGAGAATTGCATGTATAGTCTTGTCAGTTCATGGTATCCCATGACACACTATCATTAGCTCTTCAGGCAGACGGATTGTAATGACTGCCAGTTATACTGCTGCAACACCAGCCAACCCATTATGTAGTCTCTTGTAATCTTATCAGGTATGTACTGCACAATGATAAGTCAGCTTGTGACCCACAAGTAAATGGCTCATGCCTGATCCCATTGACTGAATTTACAAGAGCTGGGTAAGGCATGTATTGGTGAGAAGGTAATGAAGATATTCAACAAGTTGGCTCTTATGGGGCCCATGTTCAGAGAATCTCAGTTTTCTATTTTCTGTCTCTAGGACATAGATGCTTTTTAGAGAGCATCTTCAGGGTCTAGAGGACCAAGCGAATAGGTGTCAGTCTACCATTAAGTATTCAGCTGTATGGATATTAGCATGCTGACAGATGGGCTCTGGATCAGAGGATTGTGTATATTAATAAAGAGGTAAATCCAAGGTTCAAAGACTTCTGGGTCAAATTTTCTCTTAAAATATTCCTTCTGAATTTGTTACTGAATATACTTGTGCCAGCCTGAGCTTTGTATTTTAAAGATTTTTGTTCATGATCAGCCAGCACTGAAAACTACTTTCAATTCCGCTGTTGTTTTTCTGTTCTACCTTTCTTAAAAAATGTATTTGAATAAGACCTTACATTCTTTGGCTCTGCCTTCTCTGAAAGTCTTCTGTGTACATTGCCGTCCTCTCCCACCCCCACTCCCTGTCCTTTATTATAAACCATAAAGAAGGTTTTTTCTCAGCATCTTTCCAGTGAGAACTTTTTTCTTGTAACGTATTTGTTTATTCAGTCCATAATCATACAGAGGCAGAATGAGCTGTAGGGTAATGCAGTGAAAACTAGGTAGTTGCTTCCTTGTGGAGCGTTCAGGGATTTTTCAACATGAAAACCCAGAACAGTACAAGGTAAAGGTGTTCTTGTGCTTCTGTGTGAATATAGACCCTATGCTTAAACGTAATCAAATTAGTACAAAAGTGTTATCTGACAACAGAAGGCATAACAGTCCAAAAAAGGCAGAGGCACAGTCCCCAAGCCTGATGCAAAGTCACAGAAATTAATGAAAAGGCTTCTGTGTGCATTGGATCAGGCTGTAACCTAGCGAATAGCTGTGAGGTATCTTTAATGCCGCCAGCACAGCTGCAAGAGGAAAACACACAAAAAGTAAATGATGAAGGGAGAGTATTTTCAGCCTGGCATCTGGGTCTTTTGACTGTCATTTCGAAAAGGAGATGGGAGGAGCCTTGCAAAATGCTCTGATAATTGGCCTCTTCCTGCCCCATTGAAGGCCGTCTCAAGGCTTTAAAAGTCAAATTTTGCTCATCTTTTTTTTTTTTTTTTAAATAAATTATTTTAATTTCTAGCCAAATGAATGTAAGTGGCATCAATAATAGAACTCGGGACCTCTGGCTCTAGAAATAGAGGTTGTCTCCTGAAGGGCAAAGCAGTGTGTCTTGTAGCTCAACCAAAAAAATAAAGTGATGCTCTCAAGAACACAGCTTTCATATTCAGTCTTGAAGAAGATGTCAAATAAGTAAAGGTCAGTATCAACTTGAATCCAGTTCATGTGTACACCCAAATTTTTCAGCTCAGCTTCTCTTACACTTAGCTGGTACCTTACAAAAAATAATTCAAAGGTATTTAGTCCCTAGCAAAACTGGAGCAGGAACTCAGCCAAAAAGGCATGATAATAGTGCTTGCCCACCACTTGAACAGCTTCCTCCAAGAGCCATCATCTAAAACAATATAAAGTAGCTAGCCATAAAATAAATAAAATAAAATAAATAAAATAAAAACGCCCATACTTATACACCTCCTTTTCAATTACAAATGTCACAAGAAGGAACAATAAAATTCAAGTAGCTTTCAAAAGACTAAAATTTGATTCAGTTAAAGATTTAAGTTTAGATTAAATTGAACAACATTTGTAATTGAATTTCAAAATTTTAGGAGGAAATGTCTTTGTGTCAGAGGCACTGTAGCCAATGATTTCTGTAATACATATATATATTTTAATTGGCTTAATGCTGTTTTAACTCAATGTGTTTTTGTAAGTGAAGTTGTGCTTTGGAATCTACATTGGATACATATTTTTCTTCATTCAAATGATTTTCTAAAAGGTTGGTGCCAGCTTTACTTCAATCATATTTTTTTAATTGGTAATTTCTTTAAAGACTCAATGGAAAGCTAAGTTATTCAAGGAAGGAATTAACTCTTGTTATATGTTTCTATATGATCTCTACAAGAGCCCCTTGGTGCTACTGTGATGAAACACAAAGACAAAAGGTTTGAAATGCCACCAAAGTAGCATCCCAGAAGTGGACTACGTTCCTTTCCATCACCTTGCCATGGACACAGTGTCTCAACA
The DNA here is from genome assembly GCA_017639485.1 of Pluvialis apricaria. Lineage (NCBI taxonomy): Eukaryota > Metazoa > Chordata > Aves > Charadriiformes > Charadriidae > Pluvialis > Pluvialis apricaria. The sequence goes on along the minus strand of CM030008.1, from coordinate 164,051,070 downwards.
ACAAAGATTCATTGTACAGGGCTAAAACTGATGTCCACTCCTGTCTACAGGTTTTCTGATGGACTACAAATCCCTGTGCCAGCTGGGTTGCTTGAAACATGTGAAAGCTAACATCAAAATTAGGATATTTAAAAAAAATGAAATTAATGTGAAATACAGAAAAGGAGATCATAGGCTTGTACGATATCATTTTGAACTAACTCCGTTAATAATGTCATTTAGCACATATTTTATAGCAGAAGCAACACCCACCAAGCTGTTCAGTGGTTTCTTGTCTTTCAGCTGCCAGAAGAAATTGCTTAAGATGGGATTGCTTTGTTTCTAGATATTATTATTAATTCTCTTAATTTTTTTGGAAGGCTGTATTAATTCATTGAATATACCGAAAAATGATGAATGGAGGCGAGTCTGTGGTAAGCGCAGCAAGCGAACCCCCTCCTTGCCCGCCCCCCCTCCCCTAGTACTGTTATCCAACAGGTATGAGGCCCTGGGCACGGCAGGACAGCCGGAGGACAACAAGGTGGACAGTCCTAATACATCACAGGAGACGCCAGGACTGGGAAGACCCGCTCAAAACATTAAGACCGCTGCTACAAGGAAGAAAAGGAGGGCTATAGTCGTGGGCGACTCAGCACTGAGGGGGACTGAGGGCCCAATATGTAGGGCAGACCCCGCTCTCAGGGAAGTCTGCTGCCTCCTGGGGGCACGCGTTAGGGACATGACTAAGAGACTCCCTAGCCTGGTGCTGCCCTCGGACTACTATCCGCTGCTCCTGTTTCATGTGGGGGGCGATGAATGTGCAGAAAGGAGTGCAAGGATGATTAAAAGGGATATCAGGGCTTTGGGACAGTCACTACAGGGATCTGGAGCACAGGTGATTTTCTCATCCCTACTTCCTGTTGCGGGCAATGACATTGAAAGGAACAGACGGGCTCAATCTGTTAACATGTGGCTCCGTGGATGGTGTCAACGCCACAACTTTGGGTTTTTTAACAATGGAATGACCTTTGCGGCATCAGGCCTGCTGGCATCAGATGGGGGCTGGCTCACTCAAAGAGGGAGAAGGGGTTTTGCCCAAAAATTGGCAGGGCTCGTTAACAGGGCTTTAAACTAAATTCGACGGGGGAAGGGGGTATTATCAGGGTTGCCCATGAACAGCCAAGGGATGTTACATCAAGGAAAGGGGAACAGGGTGCTGGTGAGGGCCTGCAGCCATTAGCTCCAAGATGTGCCAGCTACGCTGCAGTATGCCCAAACCTTCACGTAGATGAGCTAGGAGCTCCTGGACCAACGGGAGTCAGTCGGGAGGCACTGTTAGTACAGGACAAAGGAATTACAGCTGCTCCAACCAAATCGGCCGCAACGAAGACACAGCTGAAGTGCCTCTTCACAAATGCGCGGAGCATGGGGAACAAGCAGGAGGAATTAGAGACGTGTACACGCCTCCAAGGCTACGATCTCATTGGCATCGTAGAAACTTGGTGGGACGACTCCTATGACTGGAGCATTGGCATGAAAGGGTACAGGCTCTTCAGGAGAGACAGGCAAGGGAAACGAGGAGGCGGTGTTGCCTTATATGTTGATGAGCAGCTGGAATGTATGGAGCTCAACCTGGGGGAGGATACCGAGCCAACTGAGAGCCTATGGGTCAAGATTACAGGGAAATCGGGAGCAGGGGACGTTACAGTGGGGGTATGCTACAGGCCACCCGACCAGGAAGACCAAGTGGATGAAGCCCTCTATAGACAGATAAGGGAGGCATCACGTTCACAGACCTTCGTTCTCATGGGTGACTTCAACCACCCTGACATCAGTTGGAAGGATAACACAGCCAGGCACAGGCAATCCAGGAGGTTCCTGGATTGCATTAAGGACAACTTCCTTCTCCAAGTGGTTGAGGAGCCGACGAGGAGAGGAGCCATGCTGGACCTTGTTCTTACCAACAAGGAGGGGCTGGTTGACAGGGTCAAACTCAAGGGTAGCCTGGGCTGCAGTGACCACGAAATGGTTGAGTTTGAAATCCTCGAGGCAACGAAGAAGGTGCGCAGCAGGCTGATGACCCTGGACTTCAGGAGAGCCGACTTTGGCCTCTTGAAGAATCTGCTTGGTATGGTGCCATGGGATGAAGCGCTGGAAGGAAGAGGGGTCCAAGAAAGTTGGTTAATATTCAAGGACCACCTCCTCCAAGCACAGCAGCAATGCATTCCTACAAAGAGGAAGGCAGGCAGAAAAGCCAGGAGGCCTGCGTGGATGAACAAGGAGCTCCTGGAAGTGACCAAAAGAAAAAGGGAGGCCTACAGGGAGTGGAGACAGGGGCGGGTAGCCTGGGAGGATTACAGAGGAATCGTTCGAGCAGCCAGAGAGCGGGTTAGACAAGCTAAAGCCCAGCTAGAAGTAAATCTGGCCAGGGACATTAAGACAAACAAAAAATCCTTCTATAGGTATATCAGCGAGAAAAGAAAGACTAGGGAAAATGTAGGCCCTCTCCGGAAGGATACGCAAGAACTGGTCACCCGGGGCAGAGACAGAACTGAGGTACTCAATGACTTTTTTGCCTCAGTCTTCACAGACAAGGACAGCAGCCGCACTGCCCAAGACGCAGATTGCAAAGGAGAGGATTGGGAAAACGGAGCACCGCCCACTGTAGATGAAGATAAAGCGAGAGACCACCTGAGGAACCTGAAGGTGCACAAGTCCATGGGACCTGATGAGATACATCCGCGGGTCCTGAGGGAACTGGCAGATCAAGTCGTGAAGCCACTAGCCATCATATTTGAGAAGTCTTGGCAGTCTGGCGAGGTTCCTGCCGACTGGAAAAGGGGAAACATAACCCCTATTTTCAAAAAGGGAAACAAGGAAGACCCGGGGAACTACAGGCCAGTCAGTCTCACCTCTGTGCCTGGCAAGATCATGGAGCAGATCCTCCTGGAAACTCTGCTGAGGCACACAGAAAACAAGGAGGTGATTGGCGAGAGCCAACATGGCTTCACCAAGGGCAAGTCATGCCTGACAAATTTGGTGGCCTTCTATGAAGGGGTTACAGTGGCAGTGGACAAGGGAAGATCTGCTGATGTCATCTACCTGGACTTGTGCAAAGCGTTTGACACTGTCCCACACGATATCCTGGTCTCTAAATTGAAGAGACATGGATCCGATAAATGGACTACTCGGTGGATAAAGAACTGGCTGGATGGTCGCATTCAAAGGGTTGCGGTCAACGGTTCGGTGTCCAAGTGGAGAGCAGTGACGAGTGGCGTTCCTCAGGGGTCGGTACTGGGACCCGTACTGTTCACATCTTTGTTAGCGACATGGACAGTGGGGTAGAGTGCACCCTCAGCAAGTTTGCTGATGATACCAAGCTGTTTGGTGAGGCAAACACGCTGGAGGGGAGGGATACCATCCAGAGGGACCTGGACAGGCTGGAGAGGTGGGCCCAAGCCAACCTCATGCAGTTCAACAAGGCCAAGTGCAAGGTCCTACATCTGGGTCGGGGCAATCCCAAGCACAAATACAGGCTCGGCGGAGAATGGCTGGAGAGCAGCCCTGTGGAGAAGGACCTGGGGGTGATGATTGATGAGAAGCTCGACATGAGCAAGCAATGTGCGATCGCAGCCCAGAAGGCCAACCGTATCCTGGGCTGCATCAAAAGAAGTGTGGCCAGCAGGTCAAGGGAGGTGATTCTACCCCTCTACTCCGCTCTCGTGAGACCCCACCTGGAGTACTGCATCCAGCTGTGGAGTCCCCAACATAAGAAGGACGTGGACCTGCTGGAGCGCGTCCAGAGGAGAGCCACAAGGATGATCAGAGGGCTGGAGCACCTCTCCTATGAGGAGAGGCTGACAGAGTTGGGGCTGTTCAGCCTGGAGAAGAGAAGGCTCCGGGGAGATCTTATTGCGGCCTTCCAGTACCTAAAGGGGGCCTACAGGAGAGCTGGGGAAGGACTTTTTACTAGGGCATGTAGTGATAGGACGAGGGGGAACGGCTTTAAGCTGGAAGAGGGCAGGTTTAGATTAAACATTAGGAAGAAGTTTTTCACTTTAAGGGTGGTGAGGCACTGGAACAGGTTGCCCAGAGAGGTTGTTGAAGCCCCATCCCTGGAGGTGTTCAAGGCCAGGCTGGACGTGGCCTTGGGCAACCTGGTCTAGTGAGAGGTATCCCTGCCCATGGCAGGGGGTTTGGAACTCGATGATCTTCAAGGTGCCTTCCAACCTAAACCATTCTATGATTCTATGATTCTATGATACACATAAAGCATCAACTTGAAATAGGTATTATTTTAAAGTGATTTTTTTCTCTGATTTTTTCTGCCTCAGTATGTAAATGACAGTTACATAACTTAAATCAAACATCCTGCTCCATCTCTCCATTCTTGCTTCTACTCTATTACTAATACAAAGTTATTGGAAAGCAGCTCGGTCCCACTCAGAACATCAAGCAGAAGGTATCAGTGTCCACAAATTTATATTAACTTTATCCACAAAACCTCCTCTTCTACAATTGTTTCTTTGTCAGTACCCTTAATTGACAGCATCCTTTCTCGCTCACACTGTTTGCAAAATCTGTTTGTCTCTCTCCCTTGTTCTGCATTCTTTTCATATATGCATAATTTCATGTAGTTAAATAAAAAAATAATTCTAAGATTACAGTCAGTACTGTCTTTTCTAAGCAAATCATTACTCTACACTTACTGCACAGCAGGGTGACCTTTGAAGGACCTTTTTCCTCATTATGCCTTTCCAGAGCTGTTTCTTTGTATCGGACAATGAAGCAGACTTATCTGGTGGCCCATACCTGGCTGCCTCTAGACTAGCCATTTTTACAACTGTTAATTAATTTTTTTTATATACTTTCACCAAAACCTTGATATCATTATTAGTTTTTCTTCCCCTGATGAGATGGGGTAATTGTACGTTTCACTCTGATTGAAAAAATCTCTATGTTTTACATTTCAATATCTGAAGCTGTCTGATACCCTATAATGAGACATAGTTTTCTTTTTTTTTTTTTTTTTACTTTTTCTCCTTGCTCTGTGATTCCTTACCATCAGGTGTTTATTCATGACACAACACTGTAATGAAAATTCTCCCTTCTCTTTCCCTCTTAATTAAAGTCTTACCTTAAATTTTCCCTTGCTTCTTAGAGTAAGATCAAGGAAAAGTTTGCTCTTTAAGAGCAGATCTACAAAGGGATTAAACACACAGAATAACACCCAGACCAGGTGCTTCAAGTGCTTATGCTGTAATGTATGAAAATGCAGTATGCTACCAGAGAAGGGTGACACATTGTCTGAATGCAGGAGCCTGGATTGCTTGAAAAGCCAATGCTTAGATTCCTCCAAAGCATGACTCAAAAAATTCTCATAAACTGAAAAGTCAACACCTAGACAACAAAAATCCCCCCACAGGTCTGTTTTTCTGCCCCACATCTCTGCAGGTCATGGTGTAGAGCTCTCTCTGCAGGGTGGCCACCTGCATGAGCAAGGACCACTCAAGCAGTTAACAGAGCTGCTACCTACCTTGTGCAATATATTCCAATGGTTATAATACTTAGAAAGTGTTAATGGGTTTTGTGCTCCACCTGAGGGCATTTAGTTGAGCTTGAATAGAGAACTCGCACTTTCCTACATCACTGCCCTTGGAGCTAATGAAGTCAAAACACCTGCTGATCATAAGGTGCTGTGTAGATTCAGACTCTGTTAACAGAGCTCATGCGGAAAGCAATGTTGATCTGTCATTTGCAGTTTGAGTATTTGGCTAAGAGGAGAAAGAACTCAGTTTCTGTCCCTGTATCTATTTCTATTTTTTATGTATATGAACTACATAATTCCAGGAACTATGAATGTAAAGTAAAGAATGACTGACGACATTACCGATGCCGATTGAAACCCTATCCTTGGTCTGTGAGTCTGAACCTTACACCAAGTGTTAGTTCCTGCCTTAACCTGAGTTCTTCCAAGCAATTTACACCTACAGTTCAGCAGCATTCAGTAAGAGCTGGTAATAGACTAGCCTTTGCCACCTATTATCTATGAGGCTTTGTCAGTGAATAGCAAAAAAGTATAGAACAACAGCCAAGCAGAGCTTCTGAAAACTACCCCCAACTCAGTGATAGATTTCAAACAGGAGAAGTTCCTTTTTCTGTTTGGTAGGACCCCAGGGTACAGACCGAAGAATCCTAGTTTTAGTTCTTCTAATTCTTAGCAGGTTTTTTTAACCTCTAAAGCATTTAAATATAAAATAGATGAGTCATTCCCTTATTATGATCTAGGTGCAGGAGATTTTATTATTCATTGCTAAATATTCATGCATTTCCCCCTCACTCCACTCCACATAAAGCCATACTAAATGCATTGGTGTCTCTGTCAAGGAGCAGTAAGGGCTGGCTCTCCCAGGGGACAAGGAGGCAGGGACGGGTCAACCGTCAGGCTCCTGACAAAGTTTCTACAAACGCTTTTCTCTCTTTCTTTTTTTTTTTTTCAATATAAGTTGACTATTTCTAAAAGTAATCTGGATTTGGGAGATTGACTGTGCTGAAAATAGCTGTTGAGTAATGTGCTCCTTTGCATAGTTTTCAGAAAAAAAAAATAATTAAATCTAAACATTTGGGATACTTGTGGAACAGAATCAGTCATTTACTTTAAAGCAAGCAGAAAAGCTCAGCCAACAGTCACCCACAGGCAGGGCTCTAAGCAGCTTGTGTTCCATAGGCTCTGATTTGTGGCTTATTTCACATTTTCAATTAGGCCCTAATTCTGTAGCCCTTATTCATGGGGGTAGTTTCATTACTAGAAGAGACTAGAAGAGCACAGGTTGTTGAGTCTAGCCAAACAAAGGCTGAGAAGAGACATGATCGTTGTCTATAAATACATCACAGGGGTAAACACAGGAGAAGGAGAAGTACCATTTAAGTTTAAGGACAATGTTGGCACAAGAAAAAATGGGAATTAACTGGCTATGAATAAATTTAGGCTGGAAATCAGAAGAAGGTTTCTAGTCATGAGATCAGTTAAGTCGTGGAACGGAATGGGTAAGAAGAGAGTAAGGGAAGAGGGAAAAAATCTATTTCAAAGAAAAAGATAATTCAGGTTATGGAGAAGTTTATGATGAGAGTGCTGGGATAGCACACTCTTCATCCATTACACTCTTTCCAATCTTACACTCATTCTTTCTAATAAATGCAAAAAAAGAAAAGTCTTTTAAATTTTAATGCTTAATTAATCTAAAGTTTAAACTGTATTAGAAAACTCTGCTTGAGTGACATATAAACCTGGAACTGGGTTTAATACATTCAGGGATATATTCTGCAAAATAGGCCTTGTAAAACATTCAGGAATGCAGTAATAATCTGGATTATCTAGAGATCAAGAGAGACTACATGACACAGCTGTTCAGAACGGCATTCATTTGAAATCAGTATATTTTTGTAAACTTCGGGGCAAAGTAACAATATGTGTTAGGAGGCAAAAAGGGTTTAACTTTCAAGAGAAGGAGAAAACTGAGGCAACAATAAAAAGCAAAAACGGAAAATTGCAGAGAAGTCACACGTTCTATAGGCAAAACAGTTCACTCTGATGAATTGCACTTCACAAACCATACAGCTGCAGCCATCACAGTGTTGCAACCAAGAGGATATGGTGTGCCTTTTTTTTTTTTAATTTTGAATGTATGCTACCTCAGTGTTGTGGTTTAACCCCAGCCAGCAACTAGGACAATGCAGCTGTTCGCTCACACTCCCCTTCCCCCCATAAAGGTGGGGAGAATAGGGAGAAAATGAGGGGAAAGGGAAAAGAAAAAAACTCGTGGGTTGAGATAAAGACAGTTTAATAGAACAATAACAGAAAAAGAAAATAACAATAAAAATAATAGTAATAAGGGTAAAAGAATATACAAGACACAAGCCACTCTCACCATTGTGAACAATGATTGTGATCCTTACCCCCGCCCCCCTCAGCTAACCCCTTCTATATACTGAGTACGGTGTATATGGTACAGAACATTACATACTCATACGTAACAGCACTGTATAGGTCTCTTTCAAACACATATTAAGCATCTACCAAATCAAAATGCAAAGGTTTCCAAGTACTACAGTTTTCATGAAGTTGGATATTTAATTTGCTGGGTTTTTTGTACCCTTTGTGATTGATAAAAGATAGAGTCACCCTTGCAGATATAGTCGCAATGATCACCGTCGCATCTTCACTGGCTGTGCTGTTCGTAGCTGTACGATGGAGTACCCGGTTACTAAACTTTCCAGGACAGGGCTCCTGCTCTTGTTCCACACTTTCACTTCCACAGTTTCCTGCAGTTTGAGATCCTGGTTCATGTTTGGCTGTCTTGTCCATCAGCAGAATAAAAATAATAAAAATATAGTTAATAGTAGTTAGGGAGAATAGAGCTACAGAGAATGCAAAGGAAGGACCAGGCATTTTTCCAGGCTCATCCATTCAATGCAGGTGGGTGAATAACTCAGTCTGAGTACAGGTCTGGTTTTTGGGAGCAGACAGTGCATTAATATGGATCAAAAATCTCTCCTCAATTAAAAAAAAAGTCTGTGCTCTAGATAAGATACGTTTGCTCAGAAAAATAACATAAATTGAACTTTTTTATATGATTGTAGTTGTCAGGCAAAATACTTCAATCTTAAAACAAATCTTCTTTGTAATCAGACTGCAGGAAGATTACTTTAGCAAAGTATTTTAGCTATTTAGGAAATGAGTAAAAATATATACTTTTTCCCAATGTGAATTATTGATTCTCTGAAGCAGTATATGATGATGGTCTGAAATCTGACATCACTTACATAACTGGCACATTTAAGGGTAGTATTTTTATTTTTATTTGCAAATTATACAGTGTAAATTATGCATTCATACAAATGCTGCACTTCAGAAGACAAATAGTATGACAGATGACAACACTGAAAACAACACTGTAAGCAAAAGAAGATTTTTTGATATATTCTGTACATGGAAGAAAAAGTATTTTAAAGTCTATACTGGTGCCCATAATAACATGCAAGAAAAAAGTAAAAAAAAACATATAAAAAGAATACAGATGAAAGCCACAATAAGAATTTAAAATTACTAACTGTGGAGCCTACACGCATATATGAGGTGGGAGTGGTTGTGTTCAAGCTCTAAAAACTCCTCATTGGAATTCCTCTTGGTTTTATCAGACTTCAGTCTTACAAGTTCCCTCAATGTATATATTCACATCATACTCGTTCAACAGCGGGAGTCATTAACTACTGGATAAACTACAAAGGGAAATGGCAGATGCTCCTACAGTAAAATTCAAGTTTGAATGCTGTTCTGGAATGTCTCCACAGGTCTTTTTGGGATGAATAAAAAAATAAATAGGTGAAATTTAACTGTCCAGGGTAAACACAAGATAATATCAGAAGATCTGTAGCTTTAAATAATACCATCGCTTCGAAAATCTGCAAATCTCCAGTGAAAAACAGTTATGTAAGAGAGAGAAAAGAAAAGAGATACGAGAAAAGAAAGTTATTCACTACTTTATATGCAGCTGCAGTCACAAATTTACATTCCTATAGATGGTATAGTACACATAGTTTTTAAAAAGGGGTTTCATTGGATTAAGTAATTTGTTAAAAGAGCAAAGGTGTAGCTAGTAATTTATCTACTAACACTAAGTTTTGCAAATTGTACAGGTAAGTACTTTTTACCATTTAGCCTCTTTCCTTTGGATATTTTCAAGACATTTATCCATCTGTAGATGAAAGAGTCACTCAGTGAATATATTTTGTGTTGCAACTACAGTAGGGAATGCTTGCAAAAGTGAATCTTACCTGCAAATAAAAGGGGAAAAGAAACCTTAAATTGCACCGTTGATCTGTAGCCATCTCCAAAATACAAAATGACAGCGGTTTAATATTACATAAAAATGATGTAACAAGAGGTTCATAAAAAGTGAAGAAAAAAAAGTTCCTTTCTCCAATAGAAACTAGCAGAAAATTTTTTATAAAATGGGGGCTAAAACTGTGATTCACAGTCTCGGATCCAAAGCTGGTCTGTGAGTCAAGGTGAGACCCATAATGATAATGTTGTTTTTTCCTCCTGGGACTCGATATGACATCTCTCTCATTGGATAAACTATTTTTACTGTGTGAAAAAGTAAACCGAGAGTCACAGATAAATGTACTCGGAGTCATAAGTTACCATTTTTATTTTCCAAAAGGCTATAGAATCTTGTCATGCTCTTTAGCAAACAGCATGTCTCATTTTATCAAAAAGATAGTGCTACAGCTGGCTGGAAAACATTTCTGTGTCATGAAACAGTGACACCTCCCTGTTGTTTTCAGCTTCAAGTCAGGACAATCGAAGGTTTGAACATGGGTCACCCATCACATAGGAAATTGCTTGCATCTTCAGATTATTTAGAAAGTAGTTTCACTTCCACATCTGTATTGACATAGTCTTAAGAAATGCTTCTAAGAAGACCTGGCTAAATTTCTGTGAAATGTTTTTGTTTCAAAACAGGTCATTTTACAGCAAAATCTTTTTCTGGAAGACGTCTGACTTGCTTTAATTCTAATTCCCAGAAGTAATAGTCTTGCTGATGTCCAGTGTCAGACAGATGCATGGAGTGTGTTGAACCATCATCACTGCGGTGTTGAGCTCCAGGGTGTTTTGGCTACTTTTTCATTCAAACCAGAAAGTGGACAAAAAAAGCAGGCGATCTTTCAAGATCTACTATATCTTCCTACAGTTATAGTTCTCTCTTACCTACGCCTACACTTAAAACCAGTCTAATAACACTGTTACAAATTTTTCAAACTGAAGAATGTGAGTTAATATTGTTTGAGGTGCAAGTAATGAGATCAATATTAACAACAGTACACGCACTCTCATCCCAAAAGAATTTTTCTAATGATGATCTGTTGTTTAGAGTGAAAGCTCTGTAAAGTGTAGGTAATTTTTGCTCTCAAAATAAAATAAATAAAAGAAAGGATACACATTTGCTTTTTCTTTTAAATTTTCTAGAACATTTTTTAAAACTTAATGTTGGGTTCTTTGGACTGTGTGTTTGGTAAACCAGCCAAACACAAAAACATGTATTTGAACCCAGACTAAGTTTTCGCCTCCCACTACTGTGGTGATCTCACTCATAGTCCTTGCAAAATAGCTCAAAAAAGAAAAAAAAAAAAAAGACATCGCTGGCAGTTTGAGGAGCTCGAGGCGATAATAAAAGTCAAAAGATCACATTCAAGTACAGTAGCTGAGCTTTCCCATGAAACCTGTATAATGCCTATTTACTCTGTTTTCTGCTTCTGTCAAATGCATTAATCTCACATTTCCTGAGTGCTACATTTGATCAAAATCCATTTCATTTAAAAAGTAGAGGTAAAAAAGCCTGAAATCGTACTGTTGTACAGAACTGTACTGAGTAGGGCAACAAATCCTCAATTTTCGCTTTTCATGCCCTTCCACTGGAGTTTTTTTTTTTAAATCTAAACCCCAGATTAAATTCTGTCATATTTATTTTTTCAGAACAAAAGATGAATAGCCTAGTCACGTACATTTTCTTACATATTTATTTTAGTCTACTTAAAATTACTCATATTAAAACAGAGAACAATATTTGAAACTCGGCTGTAGTTTTCTTGCAGATTTGAGTCTGTTTATCTTTCAGACAGTTTCTTAAAGATTTAGCTCTCAAAACAAACAAATAAACAAACAAACCTCAAAAGAAAACAGAATCTTTGGTGTCAGTGCAGATGACAAAAAATTAATAACTTTGTTCAATCTCAGAATTTGGACAAAATTATGGCCTGGAGTAAGGAAGACTTTTCCTTGATCGAGGAGGATCTTGTTAGAGATCATTTAGGCAAACTTGACACCCACAAATCCATGGACCCTGATGGGATGCATTCATGAGTTCTGAGGGAGCTGGCAGATGTTTTTGCAAAGTTGCTCTCCACCATCTTTGAAAGGTCATAGAGAACAAGAGAGGTGCCTGAGGACTGGAGGATAAATAGTGTCACGCCAGTCTTCAAAAAGGGCAAGAAGGAGGACCCAGGAAACTACAGGGCAGTCAGCCTCACCTCTGTCACTGGATAGAACAGCTCATCTTGGACATCATCTCTAAGCATGTAGAGGAAAAGAGAGTGGTCAGCATGGATTCACCAAGGGGCTTGACCAATCTGATAGCCTTCTATGACTGGGTGGGTGGATGAGCAGTGGAGAGCAGTGGATGTTGTCTACCTTGACTTCAACAAGGCTTTTGACACTGTCTCCCATAACGTCCTCATAGGTAAGCTTAGGAAGAGTGGGTTAGATGAGTGGACAGTGAAGTGGATTGAGAACTGGTTGAATGGCAGAGCTCAGAGGGTTGTGATCAGTGGCTCAGAGTCCTCTAGCTAGGGGTGTTCCCCAGGGGCCAGTACTGGGTCCAGTCTTGTCCAATATATTCATGAACAACCTGGATGAGGGGACAGAGTATACCCTCAGCAAGTTTGCTGATGACTCAAAACTGGAAGGAGCGGCTGACACACCAGAAGGCTGTGCTGCCATACAGTGAGATCTGGACCACTTGTTGAGTTGGGCAGAGAGGAACCTAATGAAGTTCAACAAGGGCAAGTGTAGGGTACTGCATCTGGGGCGGAATAACCCCATGCACCAGTACAGGTTAGGGATTGACCTGCTGGAAAGCAGCTCTGCAGAGAGGGACCTGGGAGTCCTGGTGGACAACAAATTGAACATGAACCAGCAATGTGCCCTTGTGGCCAAGAAGGCCAATGGTCTCCTGGGGTGCACTAAAAGCAGCATGGTCAGCAGGTCGAGGGAGGTCATCCTCCCCCTCTACTCTGCCCTGGTGAGGCCACATCTGGAGTACTGTGTCCAGTTCTGGGCCCCCCAGTTCAAGAAAGACAAGGAGCTACTGAAGGGAGTCCAGTGAAGGACTACAAAGATGACCAAGGGAATGGAGCACCTCTCTTATAAGGAAAGGCTGAGAGACCTGGGTCTGCTTAGCCTGGAGAAGAGAAGACTGAGAGGGGATCTCATCAATGCTTATCAATACCTAAAGGGTGGGTGTCAAGAGGATGGGGCCAGACTCTTGTCAGTGGTACCTGGTGACAAGGACAAGGGGCAATGGGCACAACCTGCAACACAGGAAATTCCATCTCAACACGAGGAAAAATGTCATTACTTTGCATGTGCCAGAGCACTGACACAAGCTGCCCAGAGAGGCTGTGGAGTCTCCATCTCTGGAGATATTCAAAACCCACCTGGATGTGTTCCTGTGCAACCTGCTCTAGGTGAACCTGCTCTGGCAGGGGGTTTAACTAGATGATTTCCAAAGTTCTGTTCCAACCCTGACCATTCGTGATTCAGTGATTCTGTGATAACAAGCTTTTCCAGATCGTGGCCCAGAATAATCATATTGAATGTAGATATTTTAAAAAGCCAGACTGAAGAAGGTAACCTTTGTTATTTTGTAGAAAGATCCCACAGTAACATTGTAAGGCTATATAAAAAGTCAGTGCTTAAGCCAGGACTAAAATATGCACATCTTCCACTTTGAAAGACACTGAATGACCCAATAGGTAGCAATAAAATGGTCATACCTTACTGTCTGACCTTAGATAATCTTCATTATAGTTAAGCCCAGACCAATACCCTAAGCTTTAGACTTATAAAGCATCAGCTTTCAAGGCCATCCTTAAATAAGACTCAACTGATTAAAATCTAGTTTTTCTGAGGGTTTAGTATAAATGATACTTCTTCATTGATGGCAATGCCATACAGAATTAGCAGTTTCACATGCTGGATGTAATTCTCAGTCTGCTTATAGCTGCATCTGTTTTCCCTTACCACTACTGTGTCTCAGGACGGCTCTTTTCTTGATCCTCAACATTTCTGAAGAATTCAAAAAATGTGCTTTTATCTTCAGAACTAAAATATGAAAACTGTGTTAATACTTTATTAACAGACTGATATTGATGAATATAATGTTTTCCCCCTGCTAAACAGGTTACTATTTCAAATGAATACTTTGTCACAGTAACTTTTCATCACAGTCTTGTTACACAATATTGCCTTATGGAGAGCTCAACATTGCATTTAATGTCCTGATTTGTAAATGTTTCCCCTACTTAATTTCTCTCTTTAACATGGCAATGTCTCATTGTAATGGATAGTTTTCATTAAGTTCCTTAAATTGTTGGTATTTATCATTCGTACAAATGCATCCCTAGTAGTCTTTTTCATCTAGAAACCCCATTACAGTAGGATTACTGCAAATACATAATCTAAGACAGTCTCTGTCCTCCAGGTACTCATTCAGATATTCATGACTAGAAAAAGTATTGTAAACCTCATGATAAAGTAAATTAACTTATGCAGAAAACCTTAAATGTATACGACTGCCTAACTGTCACTTAAATCAGTGGCAGTCAAATACCTTCATACGTTGGACAAGCAGCACAGAGGAACTGAGTGCCTTTTTGCAGATTATACAGGCATCCTTTGCCAGAACTAGGAATGAATTTCACATATGTCAAGCTTTAATCCAGTACCTTTACCACAAGATTATTTTATCTTGCAAACCTTGAACAAAAAAACCCCAAAAATTGTGCTAGAAGAAATACTAGAAACCAGCCCATGTACACCTTAATTTGAGAAAGAACTGCTAATGACAACACCAAAACAGAATTACACAGAGTTGTGATGTATAATTTCTAGGGCTTGTTTATTTGTTTGACTGCTTTTTTAATACATGAAGGCCTTGGTCTTCTCTAGAATAATAACTAGAAGATTGATAGATTGCCTGTTTTAGAAATTGCATTGGTGAATGAGTAACACTTAGAGATTCTTATTTGCCCTGTACAGGATAATCCTTATCCTTACAGCAGGTCTGTTTGGAGAGAAAGAATTTTGTGCAATATAGGGTAAAATTAAATTTACATCATATATTCCAGATGAATGTTACATGAGTGCATCTGTGGCGAAATGGATTTGCATAAGGTGGAGGGGATAAAAGAAATGCATATTTAGGGGAGATAACATCACAAATGATATCTCAAAATATTCATGGTCAGTCATGGGATTTTCCCCCCTCCTTGTGACATGTAGTCATTAAAATGAGATGCAGAAGGAGATTAAACTTTGCATTTTTTCTCAAGAACCTAAAATATTAATATGATTTTTGGAAAGTAATGCCTAGAAACAGATGTCATAGAAAGATGTTTTCTTCCAGAGAGATGAGAATTTGCAATGCTGAGTCCCTACAGAAACTGAGCCCTCTGCAATCCACAGGGCTTCTTCCATATGCAGGGACAGTGGAGTAAAATTGGGATAATGGTACCTGGCTTTACACACTGGTCCTGTCTTGGTGAACCCAGTCCAGTTACAGGTACATCCTTAATTTTGATGACTGAATAATTGATAAAATAAAATTGTATTTTTTTAAAGCCATGGATAATCTCATAAGGTTGTTACCACAGTAGCATTCCATAAAAAAAAAAAGAAAAAAAAGAAAAACAACCCCCCAAAAAAACAAAAAAGAAACTATGCATAATTGCTGAAAGATTGTATCTTTCTCTTTCTTAAATTTTCTCTCATTTTGATTGAATTCATGTGCTTGGTGGGGCAGAATATACTTTATTTTTATTTTTATCTCAAATATATTCCTACAGTCACTTCATGGTTTACCTTCTATTGTTTTATGGGCATCAGTCATTCACAGATCACTGTTTGAAATAAAGTGCAGGGGAAAATGAGCGTGATTAACACAGCAGCTAAGTTGGCTCTGTTCTCTGTTCCAGCCGTTCCAAGGTCAAACAGAAATCCTATTGCTATTTTGTGGGAATTTTACGTAAAACCCACAGTTTGTTTCAAATGAATGTTGTCCATATGTCTGATAATTCATTTGCCTACGCGTTTCTTTTCCTACAGTGTTCTTAGCTCAGAAAAAGGTAGCAGTAAGAGCAATGTTGCCAAGTCTAACAAAATAAGGAGGACATTTACCACCATTTCTGTGCAAAGTACCGAGAATTTAAATGCATTTAAATTGTAAATCCTTCAGGTTCATCTTTTTATGATGTACAGCACCCAAATCCTCTCTGAGGATAATGTATTATAGTGTTATATATAAAACAATGTAACACAGTGTCTGGAAAACACCCGGATAAGATCAGGATCCTATACACCACAAAGATTGGAGCCACCACCACCCTGGTCACCAGGTTTCAAGGCAGTTCTCTAAATACATTAAAAATACTGTGCGGTAATCTTCTCATTGTTTATCCTCTACATAACCATAAGTGCTACGAATCATCCTGTATTCACAACAGCCTTTTGTCCAATTCTGTTCTTAAAATAATTGTGTGCCTGCAGCAATGCAAATCAGCCCCACTTTTATTTTTTAAAACTCATGCCATTTCAGAGTTTCCCCTCACTTCTGTCTTCCAGCTTCTTTTGAGAGAACTTCAGCTAATTCCATGTTGATCAGATTTTCCTCAGTTTAATAAATGAACATTTGATTACGTTGAGATGTGGGAAAATTTGTCTTTGTTGATATTCTTTGTGGCATACTTAAATATTATTTAGATGAAGTCACTTTCCAAGGAAATTACTCTCCGCAGGAGCCTGAAAGTGGCAAATCTAAAAAAAAAAAAGATTTGGAAGCTGTGCAGTGTTTCACACGTGAATAGCTGGAAACAGTTGGTTATGGAATTTTAATGGCTAGATTATAACCTCTATTGCTATAAGAGGCACAGTTATTACAGTTTGAAGTATGTTGTAATTTTTAAAAAGTAATTGTACATGGATTCTCCTAAACCAATAATACATCTCAGACTGATTTCCTACATTTAATATACGCTATGACACAGGGAGTGGAAATGTGAGTCTTCAGCATGAGCCTTCAGAACTGAGGAAGAAAATTGCAGCTAAATTATGTTTATTCAGAAGACCTTTTTTTCTTCTGTAAATCTTAAATGTAAATTTAAATCTTCCTTCCTTGCTATGATTAAGAGTCAAAATAAAAAAATATCAGGGGGGAGTGAGAGGATCTGGTACCCAGAAGGAGGATAGGTGCTGCAGGATCATAGAATGGTTTAGGTTGGAAGGGACCTTGAAGATCATCGAGTTCCAAACCCCCTGCCATGGGCAGGGACACCTCCCACCAGACCAGGTTGCCCAAGGCCACGTCCAGCCTGACCTTGAACACCTCCAGGGATGGGGCTTCAACAACCTCTCTGGGCAACCTGTTCCTGTGCCTTACCACCCTTAAAGTGAAAAACTTCTTCCTAATGTTTAATCTAAACCTGCCCTCTTCTAGCTTAAAGCCATTCCCCCTTGTCCTATCACTACATGCCTGTGTAAAAAGTCCTTCCCCAGCTCTCCTGTAGGCCCCCTTTAGGTTCTGGAAGGCCGCAATAAGATCTCCCCGGAGCCTTCTCTTCTCCAGGCTGAACAGCCCCAACTCTCTCAGCCTCTCCTCATAGCAGAGGTGCTCCAGCCCCCTGATCATCCTTGTGGCTCTCCTCTGGACACACTCCAGCAGGTCCATGTCCTTCTTATGTTGCGGACTCCAGAGCTGGATGCAGTACTCCAGGTGGGGTCTCACGAGAGCGGAGTAGAGGGGTAGAATCACCTCCCTTGATCTGCTGGCCACACTTCTTCTGATGCAGTCCAGGATACGGTTGGCCTTCTGGGCTGCGATCGCACACTGCTTGCTCATGTCGAGCTTCTCATCAATCATCACCCCCAGGTCCTTCTCCACTGGGCTTCTCTCCAGCCATTCCCCGCCCAGACTGTATTTGTGCTTGGGATTGCCCTGACGCAGATGTAGGACCTTGCACTTGGCCTTGTTGAACTGCCTGAGGTTGGCTTGGGCCCACCTCTCCAGCCTGTCCAGGTCCCTCTGGATGGCATCCCTCCCCTCCAGCGTGTCTGCCTTGCCAAACAGCTTGGTATCATCAGCAAACTTGCTGAGGGTGCACTCTACCCCAGTGTCCATGATCTAGATTCTGTTCTCAGTTCAGCTCCTGACTAGATGTGGGATTCTGGACAAACTGTATTTCTTTGTGGTTTTTTCTTTTTTTTTATGGCATAACCACATCACTCTAAGGTCATCCTTTTCTCTGTGAGATCTCATCACGATGGGACTCTGAAACTTCCAACTTTATGGGGATATATCTGTATCTATATATCTATTTATCTGAGTATCTATCTATAATCTATAACAACATCTATAACAATATCTGTAACAATATCTGTATCTATATTACTTTTAGTCATCATCACTGAAATAGCTGTGATTTCTGTAACTTCTGGTATAGAGACTAGGGGAGCTTGAAGCGGTGCAGTGAGTGGTCCTAGGTGACCCAGGCGGCATGAGTGAGGAGTCACACAGTTTGCTTGTTCATGGCTGGAACTGGCCTGAATGGACTCACATGGTCTTAGAAGAGGAATAAGACAACACTGTCAGGTGAAGTCAATAAGCAATTGGGATGGAACTCCCCTCTGCCCCCTGCCCCAGTAACACCAGATCCTACCTTGTCTCAGCAACTGTCAAGGAAAACATCAATTTTAAATGAAAAGTAGCTCATCTGACTGACTTGCTTCTCCTTTCCCCAGGAGACACTTGATTTTGACTGAAGGAGGCTCTTAAGAAGTGCTCTGTCTCATGTGCAAAGACTTAGAGAAACCTTGAAAGATTGGCACTTCCTTCTCTTTTCTTCTGATAATGAAGCCCGCTGCTTGTAAGCACAACAAAAAATCCACTATCACTGACTTATTCTGTGTCCAAAGCAGCAATTTGGTTCAGAAAATCCTAGTTTTGTTTGTTTATTTGTCTTTTGTTTCAATCTCTCTATTGTTTCGAGACAGACGATGACAAGTTAACATCATCTATGAGTAGATGGGTGTGAAACTGCAGTGTTTCCTAGAGTGGCCTGAAGGAAAGGAAGAGGATATCTATGGGACAGTCTCTCACGCCAAGCTTTAACACCATACATGCAGTTGTATGTTTGATCCAGCCGATCAGACTACATTTAAGACAAAGTAATTCACCAAGCTCTCAGCATGAGAGATGCAGGGAACCTCAGCGCCAACCACTTCTATCTACCAACATTATCTACTGCACTGCATTAATTCCTAATGTAGATATAGATTTATGTGTTTATGTCTGCACTGAATTCTCAGCTGTAGTGTGAAAATACTCAGCTTAGCTTCATACAAGGGGTTTGTATGACTGTCTTAGGAAGACAGTACTTTAAGATATCTCTTGGGCCACTTACGAGCTCTTTCTTTCATAGGCAATTTATCTATCCTTTCTATAAATTGATACAACTTTGCTTGAATGTATATGACTGCTGAAAAATCACTGAATTCAGTGGTAGTCAAATACTATAGTACATTTGACAGGGGGTTAACACATCACAAAGGATTTTTTATGCTTTTCCTCCCATTGTAATTTTGTTTCAGAACCTCAGTACTCCAATTCCCATTATTTTTATTCTGAGCTAAGGATATGGTCTACTACCTATGCCAGCCTTTATCATAACATAGTTTTTCTTCCTTAGTGCTTCCCATCCAGTCTCAATGTGCACAAAAACAGAGCTTGCACTTTGTTTGGCTGAAAATCTCTGCCAGCCTTTTTTTTTTTTAATTGAAGTTTTAAATTTCTTTAACTATCCAGAAGTTTTCCCTTTATTTATTCCATTTTGATATAATCTTTTCTGAACCATACTCACTATTCCTGACAAGGTTTTACCGGACTTGCTTAATAAATATAATGATTTTCCATCTCCACAGGCACTGCTTTTTCTGAGCCATCCTTGGATCCCATTAGCCTTTTCATGGTTGTGTTACACTGATGACTCACAGTCATCCTGTGATTAACAAGTACATCCAGATCCTTGTCAGCTTATCTGTATGTTAAGCTCCCAGGTACAACTAGAAGTTCTTGTTAGTCCCTAATAGCACAACCTCATATTTTGTACTATTTAATTTATTCACTTCAATTCAGACATTGGAGTCTACAAGGTCATCTCTTCCTTTCTGAATCTTCCTCTATTGAAAATGCCTCCTAAATTTGTGTCACTGTGGTGGTACCTTTTGTACTGACATCATTAATGAAAGTTTTAAACAAAAGTGGCCACAACAAGTGGTTTTGGGTTTTTGTGGGTTTGTGGGGTTTGGAGGTGTTTTTTTAAGTTTTCACATTGTATGTATCATTTATACCCTCTGGATTTTCCCTTCATTAGGGTGTAAATTTCTTTAAAAATGTTTTCTTTGTCTTCAGCTGTGAATAAGTGGATGTTAATTTTATACAGTAAGATTGAAATGCAAGAAAAAAAAAAGGAGCTGTTATTTTTTATTTAGTATGCAAAGTCTAAAAGCTAATAGCTAATATGAAATAAGTGAGCAAGTCACCAGGTGTGAGAAGATATTTAAGCATTAAAGCATAACAGACGAGTCACTGAGTTACCAAAAGTGGATCTTTTTTCACTTTTTGCATCCAACTTTCAATCTGCACCTTCCAAATCCTACACATTTGAGAATAGTGTCAGGAACCATTGCCCTGCTGCATCCAGCCCTTTGATGAGAGGCTGCTGCTTTCCAGGGCTGCCTTTGCCTCCTCTTCTACCATCTCATGAGATTTACACTCACTCTGAGCTAATAAGCTTGCTGGGGCCTGGCTAATTCAGCCTTTGAAACACTCCAACAGGAGCTTTCTAATTCCTAAGGATTTCTAATTCCAGGAGTTGAGTTCAAATCACAGTCTATTCACAGGGATTTTTGGCTGTTCATCCTGTGCCCTTACACCTCAGCAGTAAAGCACACGTCTTTGTTGGGGAGAACCTGGCTCAAACGATAACCCAGGTATTCCTCTTCATGAATGTAGATATCGACATCGTCTTCCTGGTTTCTCTGGTTGCCATAGCAATCAATGGCGAAAGGGAGAGTGGTTTGGGCAAAGCACTGCAGGAAAAAAAATGTATTAAATTGAGCTAGGTAAATGTAGCTGGCATGAAGTAACACTAACAGCTTGGGTTTAAAGCTCTTTTTTGTAGGGGGGGAATTTACAATGAGGAATATCAACAACTTCTGCCAAAACCCCCCTCTTGAGCAGGTGAGTTAGGGGTGGAATTGAAAAGCAGACATTTTTTGCATATGTACACATGGGTGACTGATTATACTCCCACATGGGTTTAAGAAAACATCACTATATCTCCCATTGCCTTCTCAGGGAAATATATTAGATGGGATGATACACAAGGTGCAGTGAAATTGTGCTTCCTGGGTACTAAACTCTCAGCGTAGGCACCCTCTTAACTCCGAGAATGAGTGCAGATAGGTGTGATAAGTATATGTTCAAGTGCTGTGTCTGAATCAAGCATTAATGCCATGAAGTTCAGCTCAGTAGAATTAAACAGCACGACAGCTCTCATGCATACTAAAGCAGATAAGCGGTGTTGAAAGCACATGAATTCAGGGTGTCCAGTATGTCCAAAAAGCTCCTATTGAGCTTAATAACTGCTGCAAGTTCTAAAAGCTCTGGAAATTGGACTCTTTTTGTACTCTGTTCCCAAACCGTAACCGACAGAGAACTTCAGAGATTCACTTTACCTCAGTTTCCCTGTGTATAAAAGGTGGGGGGGAATCCTGAAGTCTCTATACAAAATGTTTTTGAAAATTGCTGAAGAACAGTTCACCCACAAGCAAATATAATATTATTATTATTATTATTTGATAATAGCTCTGTTTAATCAAAACTTTTTGATCTGTCCCTTTAAATATATTTGGTGAGAGAATGCAGTGCAGCATTCAGTCTCAACCCTGAACAGTCAAAGTCAAATAACTTTACCAGAGCAGTAAGGGAATAATACAGAGGACAACGTGGGATACAGAAATATCCAAACTGAGATAAGCTTTTGAACTGAGAGCTGCAGCAAGAGCACAGCACATTAATTATGATGATTATTTATATTTCATAATTCTATAGCACTATTCATCTGCAACAAGCTTTCCATATATAGATACTGTAGAGAGGCTCCATCGTGAGAACCTTTTCTATAGCATCTCTTCCTGGAGGATGGTATTCAGTTCATACAGGATACTTACCTCAGAAGTTGGGCAAAACACTTTTATCTAAAGACTCCAGTCAATCCCAGCTTACAGAGAAACAGTATTTAGTTATTCAAAATGCACATGAAAGGCAGTCCTTCAGGAGTCTAAAAACAAACTGCAATCTTTTTTCCTGAGTGCAGTTACTGAGTTTCTGGCAACCTGAGAGAGACTTCTCTGTCTGCATGTTTAAGCTGCAGTCTTCGTACTGGACACAGCTTAAAACTGGAACATGTTGCACTGAAATTTTGGTGGATATAATTTTATTTTAAAAAAAAATATATATGAATAGCCTAACCTCCAGGAGGCTAGAAATTCATCTGAGAGGAAACCACAGCCTGCTATTATGCAGAGATCTTTTTACACTTCTCTCACTATGAAGACACTCTTCAAATAAGATTAAATTACTTTTAGCAATAAAGGGTGACCTATAATGGAAGTCAATGTTAAAATCCTTGTTACATCCAATAGAATCAGGACTTACCTATAATAGTGCTTTGTAGTGGCCTTATCCTTTTTACAGAGCAGCAAAGGGATTTTTTGCTCCTCTGATTCACATTTAGGCTGAATTTACTTAGCTGTGATGTATTGCTAGTCGCAGTAATTGAGGGGATGGGCTTTGTTGGAGGTTTGTCTGTAAATATAATACAAGGCTCATTTGTGCAGCAGTGAAAAGGATCTTTGCCAATGTTAACAGGAATTTCTAAGACCTTAACTTATGTCATGACAAGACTGTATCGAATTCTATAGCTACTATCACTACTACTACTACTAATAATAATAATAATAATAATGATGACAACAACAAAAAACCACCAGCATTCCAAAATATGTTCACTATCACCCTAAGCAATATACAGGCTAAACAGACAAAAAAAATTTGTAGCAGGCATCATACAAAACAAATTCTGCATTTGCAGCTGAAATTAAGACCCGGGGCAATTCCAGCTGGAGTAGAAGGGAAAGGCTCTGACCACTAAGCTCTTGCTGTTTTTAAAAAAAATGAGCATTGAAGTCTTTTCTGCAGGACAGTGTAATTCCAACAGAGACAACAGAAATCTGCAGAGCTCCAGGGTCTCCAACTCCTGCCCTCCCAGCCCTCTGCAGATAATGAAAAATACAAAGGTTTCAAAAGGTAAATCTCAGTAGCTTCAGGTTTAGGAACCAGTTACCAAAGGAGGGAATGCCCCTCTGCCCTTTCAAAGGGAGAGATACACCCTGGCTTTCTGACTAGTCTCTGAGCAGGGATATAACGAGTCCTTTCTTGTTTGGGCCATGTCTGCCAGTTGCACAGATGTTCCCCTCATTAGCAGAGGTGATGGGCTAGATGGGAGCGAGCCACTGATGACCGATTGGACCATTCTGAATTAAAAGATAAACAGGAAAGAGCGGAACACTGGGCAACTATTTCTCTGCATTTCTCCAACAATAAATGGTTCTGTGGGTATCTATGACAACGCTACGAGGATGGAGATGATTCCAGTGTTCACAGAATGTGTCTAAGTACAAACCTACGAGCAGAACAAGAGCAACGGAAGCAGGAAAATGAATTAGCTGCAGCTAAGCAAAGGAGGCTAGAAATATTCACAGACTTAAGTAAAAATGCAAGCAATATAATTTGTAAGAATTCAGTGAAGAAGATAAAGAAGTGCATGAAGTGTAAACTTAGAGAACAATAAAGAATCCAGGATTCTCCTTAAAAAGGACTGCATGAAAAGAGACGCTTGTATTAAATTAGGCTTACATTGAACTAGTTATAAAAATAGGCACAGAGATTTTTTATAAAATTTTACTTGCTTTATTTATTTTTAACTAAAATGTAAATTTTTTACAAACTCAAGATCTGCTTTAAATGCACTAGAAGAAGGAAAGAAAAAGAAAGGGAAAGCGACAACAAAAGGATTTACAGAGGCCAAATGCAACAATAGTAACATCAGCAAACTTGTGACGACCTATTGATTATTTCAATAACTCCTGGTTTCCTATGAATTTCTGCCTTGTGATTGACTGTTTTGCTGCTTTACTTTTTAATAAGCTTTGCTCATATTTAGGGCACTCAAAAGAAAATTTTTACTATGCAGAAGTCCCCTGTCAAATGAAATTTAAGTTCTCAGTGAAATCTTTTACCCACTCTGGAGAATATAAAAACTCTTACTAAGGCTACCTGATTTCTCCAGACTTTGTAGGAGCTTTGGTTTTGCCTACATTGTAGAACAGCTCTAATGTTGCTGTTGTCTAATGTTAGAGTTGTCCAAACTGGCAGATTTCTTGGACTCTTAAATCCTGAGTTCATTTTTTTTTTTTTCACATTTAAACTTCCAAATGTGAATTCCGAAAGGAAGGAAAAATGCTCATGGGCTTGTGTCTACTCACTTCGTGCCCTCATAGTGTAGACACAGCCTTCGAGATGTAGACACTACAGACAGTTTTGGTAGAAATTGATTGACAGTTCCAAAGGTCAGAACAGCAAGGAGCAGTACCCCGGCAACCGGGCACATATAGACTACGAATTCTTTTCTTTTCTTTCAGGTGCAATTCAGCTCCAGATGGTAAACTCCTGGATTTCAGTCTCTACATATAAGTGCATACATGTGAGTGAAGTATGTAAGCTCCTATTACTACCAGCAAATGGCTAAAATTTTACTCCATCACCTTCACATAAGAAACTGGTGCTGTCTAAAATACCCTGTGGTGACCAAGGTATCCATGAGGGCCTGGCAGACACGGCCAAGAACCTATGGGACACATATGTTACATTGAATTAGTACCTGAAGGCCAGGTGGAGTATTCTAGATTTCTGAGAAGGCACGAGGAGACTTACTTCTGGGTAGCTGTATCAACTCCCTAATAAAAAAAAAAATCTAAAGAGTGATTTGCCCTAAAATATTGCAGCTACTCAGGTGAATACTTGGAAGTTTAGAAACCTTTGTCACATTTAGACACCAAAATATAGTTGATTACAAGGTGGAGCTGAGTCCCATCCCCTGTTTCCATTGGAAACACAAGTAGACAGGATTAAAGTAATGAAAAAGTGGGGAATAAAAAACCTCTAAGAATGACTATGCAACATATTGGAAAATAAATAAATAAAATAAATAAATAAAGTCCTTATTAATGTCTATAAGATCAATCATCTGCTTAAATTAGACCGTGCGCTTAACTGCATTGCAAAAGCAGGGCCATATTGTGAAAGAAAAAAAAAATCAAAAGTGATTTTCACAAAGTGAATATTTAAAACAAAGACCTGAAGTACTTTTAATTTTTCTTTCAGTCTCTGGGCACCTACTTGCTCACCATCTTAACTCTTTTTCTCAATTTTGTTTTTTTTCTTTAGCAATGTGTTCATTGCCGTTAATCATGGCGCTTTCAGAAAAGAAAAAATTCCTAATTAATTAGCACTTTAGACAGAGGTATTTAAATGCAATTACATATTTGCAGCTTTGGGGTTTTAAAGAAGCCTGATTAAAGTGAACATTGAAGTCGAATCTGTTGAATTCACACATGAGAAAAATAGTCTTGGTTTTAAGCATATTTCAGGTGTCTCATACATTTTTAGGATGCAGCATTCCACATGTCTCTCAAGATCCTAACCAATTCAGTCCAAAAAGAAGGACCCTTTTATGTTTTATCAGGGATCAGCATCTGACAGAGGTGAATATTTAAGTTATTCTCCTGCAAAACACATGTTTAAGCCTACTACAATGACTTGTCCTGTTATAGTTATTTCGGCTGGCTGTAGTGCAGCTAAACCAATTACTAACTTATTGTAAGAGGGCTTATCACTCATTACTTATTGTAATGTCAATTTGGAACAGCTTGTAGATCCAAATGGTAGAGATTATGTTGCAAAACTATCCCTTTAAAAGGCACTTTATCAAATGCACAGCCAGGTAAACACATTTGAAATAAAGCTAGGAATCTGTATATTAGCAAATATGTGAAATATTTCAGTGATTTTGGCCTTCTTACTTGTTTAAATGTCATTTTTGGTGTACAAAATTCCTCTGCTACTGCTCAGCTTGGAGGGTGCATTGTGGATGTAAACTGTCTTTATTGGCAATTGCCAGAACTGCCTTTCTAGATTGCCTCTCTAGAAACTTTAGTAAATCCTTGTCAGTGTTTAAATGACTGCACTCCTGTTCCAGGCTGCTGCATTGCACCCAGACCTGTGTCATCAGAGGCTTTTTATATTTTATAGCTCAGAAAGTTTGAATTGTCCCATTGTGTTATTCTCCACATGAATTAACCATCATTTCAAAAGCTACTGAGGCTCTGCGTTATTCATAAAGCCATGTTTACACCTTATGAATTTTGGAAATCAATACTTGATCTCAATTAGTTTCCATGATTTTGACAAATCTGGAGAGAGAATATCTTTTAGAACTCTGCAACTATAAAAGAAATGTTCCAGCATGGGCTGGAGTATCTTTCCATCTTTCCATCTTTCCTCTGCATGCAAAACACATGGGAACTTTGTAGCTGCTACATACTGGATATCTAATGGTCATATAATTTAGGTTGCTCTCAGTCCTCAGCATTCCCTAGGAAAACAACTTCTTCTTATCAGAAAATGACTGGACTTAGAAGTTGCTTTCTCCTTACTTATTTGTACTTACAAACTCCTGTTTCACCTGTTCACTTGTTATCACTTTCCTCCAATAACCGTCTTTGTCTGTATGCATGGCAAAATAAATCCATAAAAACAGTATTTTTCATCAGCGTTTTTTCAAGATGCTGCACTACCTTCATGTAGACCATCAAGGGCCATTGCAGCATTTCATGCCCCATCTGTGACAAATTATTAGGGTGCAATCTGCAGTTACAAGTCAAAGCTATCATTTGAATCAATGTCTGTGTTAAAGTGCTATTGTCACCTCCTACTAACAGCTCTGTTGCTCACTGGTCACAGCTCCTGTTTCAATTTATTATTTTGGCAGCTCAAAACAGGTGATTTTCTCCCTCAAAGCTGTGGGACACTGTACCGAAACAATTCTCCAATATTGATTTAGAAAGCGTACCTATTAGCTTTTGTTTTCTGTCACCGTGTTGTCTCAACACCTGCAAAATTACTTCTAATAACAGTGTATTTGATTCTTTGAAAAATAGGGGTTTGGAGATAGGTGGGTCTTTAATTTCAAAATATGCTTTTCTTGCAAACCCAGTGATGACGGAAACAAGCATTTTTAAATGGGTAATACTGGCTGTTTACATTATAGTCATATTCAGGTCCCTCAATGAAAAACTAAGCCCCTTTGTGCAGGCTACACACAAAGGAAGAACTCATACATGCTCTGAGATAGTTTTCATGTCATATTAGCCCTCATTCTATCTCATTTTTCTCTACCTCTAGCATTAGTTCTGATTTATTTTTATTATTATTAATAGTAGGGATGTAAATCCTGAAACAGTCTATTAGGAATAAAATATTTTTGGGAGGCAATTAGGAATTAATGTTGACAGGGTTTAAAACTGAGGCATTACCAGCAGCTTTCAGGAAAACGATCTGACGGGAAAAGACAATTGATTATAATTTGACTTCCTCCTGCCCCAAAATATGAAAAATCAAACTAGCAAAAACACATAAAAGGACTTCATGTCTGCAAGCTTGTAGCAGTGTGGGTTTTTCATAAGCTGAAAGGGGATTTGCTGGTCTGTGATGAGTTGTTAAAAAGAAGTGTCATTTTTCATATAGATTCTTTCAGAACGTAAGCCAGTCTCTGTGTTGTCACTTAAATGCTAACCAGTAGCAGGAGCAGTTTAAATTGGCATTATTAACATTTATTTCCAAAGCTAGATGCTAAATGAACTTTGTTTTTGCTTCTACCTGTCTGTATTTCTAGCTTCAGCTTGAATGATGGCAGAATAATTGGAATCAAAGGTGATAAGAAAATGAAAAGTAAAGAGAAATCAAGTACTTATGTCAATCAATCAGTAACCAAATATATTAGGGAAAAATATAAATCTTCTCTTCCCAGAGATGATAGTTTAACTCATGCCATAATGCACATTTCACATTTCAAAGGCTATATAATATAAATTGGCTTTTATATTCAAAATACAAATCGGCTGTTGCTCACTTTCTTCTCTTGCTCTTCCTTAAAGTTGCATAAGGAATCTCAATAAACACCACGTTTTAAAAACGTAAGTCTGGAGAGACAGAGATGTCACAGTGTTTATGGTTCTGAGTTGTATACTCAGATGGAGGCGTTCTTTTTGCTGTATGTAGGTATTCTGGGACATGAGACAGTGAAACAAGCAGTAGTATGAATATATACCACTGCAAGAATAAACCCTAAAAATATTGCAGAGGTAAAGGAAATCGAAGGAAAGATTCTCACAGCTTTCGGTGAGCTTTGGATTAATGACTATCAACCTGCACTGACAAGATGGGACACAGACCTCCTGCCCCTCCATTGGAAGGCCTGGGAACTCCGACCTCATGGATGGTGAAGACAGTGAAGTGAACATCCTGTTCATTTTGCCTGACTTGAGAAGGCCTACAAATATCGTTTGCCCTTGTGGCAAATGAATTCAGGTCATTCTAAGAAGGATGTCTCACAGAAGGACCATTATCTCATCCTTTTTTAATACCATCACTGAGAAAGCAGATAGGACAGTTGCAGCCTACACAGGCTATGAGGACCACCTGCACCTCCACACTTTGCAGATAAAACCCTTCAAGAAGGTTGGCATTGTAGATATCACCCTAGCCAGTCCCATAGGGATCCCTCAATATGTTTAGCAAAGGTTGGTGGCTAAATTTGACTCACATCCATTTGGGGCCTTCCCTGAAAAACATAACATCTGTGCAGCTGTTCTACATACTTATATTGTTCTGAAATGAAGGCGTCTGCATGAGCCACCGGTATGTTATGTGTCTCTTCTACACCTCTCACATGAAATGTCATCTCGGTAACAGTGGACAGAGTTGGGACAACTTGCCTGGAGTCCATCCAAGGGACCCACACACTCCAGAAAGCAGGCTGTAGTGCAGTCTCCAGGACCCTTTCATTTCATATGTTGTGTCATCCCTTCATCCCTTAATGGAAATGCAGTGGGATGTTCCTTCGGCAATGATGCTTACTGATTAGAGAGCACGCTGCAGGGACAGTCGTGCTCTGTCTCTGTCTTCTGCCTCTTATAACATTGTTCAAAGCTTGAAGAACTGTGGCCAGCTCTATATAAATTGGGATCAGGGATCCTGAATCCTGTGTTTTGTTCTGTCACATTTTCCAGGAATAGCTGGTAATAACTCTGGATTTTCTATATCATGACTCATAGAATAGATTTGTGATTTTTTTCACTTACAGGTGGAGGGGCTGGAAACAAAGCATCCATGTTCCAGTTTAAAAATGCAGTAACTTTTACCACTACTAGAGCTATACATTTATTTTTTTTTTATTTTAATGCAAGTAACATTTTCCATAGTATAATTCACATAGGCAGATTATCTTGATGGAAATTTTGTGGATCAGAGGTTCTTTGGTGGCTTCTGAGGAGAAAGATGAAAGAGTCTCCTATTTGTTTTCATTGCATTGACGTTCACGGGTTATGAGACACTGATGTCTGAATGCCTGAACTGCATAACATGAACCAAGGACAAAACCTTGTTTCTCTCACACGCTATGTGTGTAACTTAAACACTAAATCCCTCTTTCTTTTTCTTTCTATGAAAATTTTCAAAATATATCAGATGAAAGGCAAAAGAAAACGTGGTTTTGAAATCCCTAAAGTTTTCAACATTATTATTTATGATATTCAAAAAGCTCCCATCAGCACATTAATTAAGATTATGTGTTAGAAAGGTAAATATTTTTTATTTATTCTATAGATGATCCAGAAAGTACACTTCTTTCGCAAAAATTATTTGATAGACTTTTAAGAGAAATAGAAAATCAGTTTGCAAAGGAGTTTCACTATGAAACGGATTCATATAAATTAAATACTTGTGTAATAAGTGTTTCATCTGTTTCTGCTTGCAGCTGATGCATGGACACCTTTGACTTGAGGCAGGCATCTCTAAACATCATTGTAGGAAGTTTATTTCTTCTTGGTTTTCTGCTCATTGTGTTTATCAATACACGTACTGAAAGATCAGAATATGCTTAAGTATATCACTGAATCAGATACAGATTACAGTGTAGGAGCTTGCAGGTAGTTTGGAGCTGATCAATGCAAAGTTGCTATTAAAAACAGCGAGTCAATTGCATTTGATGAACAACGGTTAGCCTACAGCTTTCACTGTCTATGCCTTTCTGCAGATATTTCTGATATAAAATATCTCACCAAACTTGAAAAACCTTTCTCACATCAGCCCAAAATTTAAGCATGAGGCTGTCACGTCCCAGCCCAGTGCGTGATGGGGGCGGAGGGGGTCCAGGAGGACCCGTAATTATTCCACGTGTGAGACTAAGACACAAGCAAGGTCAGATGCCACCTGCTAAAGCTTTATTATTATCTCCCATCCTTGATTACTGAAACGAGCACTAGAGCAAAGGAGGAAGTAGAGGAAAGGGAGAAGAGAGAAGCAGTATTATGGAGCAAAGCAAGAGTATAGTCACCTCCATAGGCCCTTTTTGATGTCTCGATGGTCCTCTTGGCATCAGCAGCGTCCTGTTGATTTACGATTCTCTGATCACAACGATGGCAGGGGTCCCGAGGTTCCCAATTTGTGGAGGGACATGGTACTAACTTATAGTTAAAGTCGGCTCGATACTTGACCAATCAGCATAGAGGCCACTTTTGCTTGGCCAATCTTTGCGTAACAAGTATCTCAGAAGACGGTTGCCCCTGATGGACCTCTTGGTGGTCATGTACACCACATCGGTGGACAACTTTAGCACACCTTGTAGCTTAGTTCAGCAAGTTTTGGGTGCCTCTGGCCTCTGTGACAAACAGGGTACGGCTAGTCTGCTTGTGATAAGAGCCATCTGGGCTCCTGGTTTCCTATTGCTCGGTAAGCGAATTTTGAGACATCTTATCGGTCTCCTACAGAGGCTCACAATTCTCCTTTGCTTAACATTTCCTGAACCCCAGGGAGTGTACCTTTGAGAGGTGATCAGTGATTCCAAGCAGCTAAGTATTTTGGGTGATTTACATAGAGGAATCTAAGGAGCCCTTCCCGAATTTAAGGATTATGTTGAGGATGTGCCTTATGAAAGCTCAGATGCTTTCTGTAGCAATTATTGACTCCAAACCACTAAACATACTTCAAATTGAAGAATTTGGAATGTGCATCAAAGTTTTTGTTAATTTAGTATAACTACCTTATAGAACAAAGAAGGTGCCAAGACTGCCATAAGAGGAAATGTCATGTTTCTTCCTATCATGTGTGAAGGGCATTCAGTGGGAGCAAGAACTGCTGACAATCCCACAGGGAAATTGAAGTGTTCACTTCTACTATCAAAGATGACTGCAAACGCTACTTTTGATGGCACCAAATCTACATACATATCCTCTTCTAAAAGAAGGGAAAATAAAAAATTCTGCCTCGGATCATGTAAGCTCCTCTGGAAGGATTTACTTTTCTGACCAGTATGGAAAGGACAGGGGTAGTCCCTGGGTCACTTTCTTCAGAAGTGTTCTGTTTTCTTGTGTTAAAGACTTTCTTGTCAGGACATCTAACAGATGATAGCACCTGGGTAACCTTGTGTTGTGACAACAGTGTATTCTGCTGTTGTTATATCAAGTGTCTGCAACCTCTGCCAGTTCAATCTGCTTGAGATAAAACTATCACTGAAGCTGTCGGTAAAGGCTTTGTTTGTAGCAGCACTGTGTTGACTGAATTTTGCTAAAAGACAGTCAAGTGACAAACTGATCAAACATCAGCTATCTGTTGTTGGTAGTCCTGCCAGAACGTGTCTTTCAATTGCCATGTTCTTCTGAGGCTCTGGGGAATGCCTGGTGGTTTGAAGATTTGTCTTCTGGTCCAGCCTAATAAAAAGATATTGACTATTTCAGTTTCATCACTATTTTGATGCACAATGGCAGTTTATAATACTTTTTTCAGCATGTGAACTGCCTATCTTGAAACTATTTTACAATTAATAGCCCTGTAGATGAAATAAGCAAGTTTTGACAGTATGATCCTTGTCCAAGATAAATGCTATTTACCACCAAGAATATTCATTGGCTCTGGTACATGCATGATGTTAAACAAAAAGAAATAAATCAAAAAGCTCAACGGTCCATTTTGAATCAGTACATTGGCAAGCTTGAGAACGGCACATCAATTCTGGCAGCCAATAGCACCCAAAGGAACAATGTGACATTCTTTGACTGCCCAGTCTGAAAGATAAGGTATCCATTTATAGCTGGGTCAGCTGAGGTAGCATTTGATAGAACTCAAACTTTAGAAAGCTCAGAATTTCATCTCTGAATTTCAATGTGAAGAACCTTAGTTAGAACTTCCATATGCCATACAGAGTATTTTTCATGGCATCACTTTAATGTATCTCACTTATACCCTACTGCTTGCGAAAAAGGAGCATAATCAGGAAATAATACAGAAATTGTGAATTCATACCTTTACAGAAAAACATTATTAAGATATAGGCAAAATACTGAATGACATTTTAAAAAAACCCCAAAATTTCATCGGGCTAATTGTCAAAAAACAAAAATATTTTTATCTCTAATGGTGGCAAACAATGCATTATTTTTATTCTCAAAAATCCCCAAATCAAAACCAGGAACAAAATCCTCAAGCAACTGTGATAGAACGGCAGTATGTCACTTGGGAATAAAATCTTTAGAACCTTGCAAAAATTCATTTGGCATGTAAAGATTTTCAAAAAAAAGACAAAAGAAGAAAATGTGTAAGTTTTTGCTACTTATATCTGAAATTGCTAAGATTTTTTTTCTCAGCAGATAGTTAATAAATTCAGAAATTCTTCTGTTAAGTTAGAAAGAAAACTCCTACCGGTTGTGACAATATGTAACATTCTGTATTTTTATGAGAACTTTCATTTTAAATGAAAAGGAGATCTGTAACAGTAATCATGACTAAATATTATTAAAAATGGAGAAGTACATTTTATTTTGTAAAGGAAAACAGTGCAAGGGGAAGAACAACAAGATGTGTTCAGTACAGAAATAATTATGTCTTTGCCGATTCCTGTGTAATACGCCATATATTTTGTCATGCCAACGGAAACAGTCATGTTGCGCTGTCTTTGCTCTTTCTAATCAATAAAAGCTACCAAACAAAGCAAGGTAGATAGCTGAACTAGAAGCAATTGTATTTGCTTTGGAGAGAAAAACTATGTCCTGATTAAGGGTGGCTTTGCTGAAATGAGTGAGTCAAGACCAGCTTACCGAAGTGTGCTCACTCCTAAGATGACTGTGTTGCTTTCAGAACCAGAGGTGTTCTCTCCACACGGCCTATGAACAGCCTGTGCCAGTACGCACCTGGACATACCACAGATGCCCTGGTACTCCTTTGTAGTCCATGAAGTTCATGTTGATAGAGTTAAAATCATTCGTACTACAATTCATATGATGACTTGCAGCCCAGACTTTCAAATAGAACAATTTGTACCCTAGACTCCCTTGATTCTCTTGGCCACCTATGTATTAACTATAAAGCTTGTTTAGGCTTATTTCTTCATATGTTTATATTTTCACTGCAGATGCCTCCATGAAATCAGATGGTTCATACCTTTTGTTAGTTTTCTGGCCTCTCTTAATTATTGCTGGGGATGACACCCTTCTGACTTGGATTACAAGTTGTGTCTTTCTTCAGGGTCTTCTGTGAACCTTTTCCAAAGCACAGACACTAGCTGTAAATGTCACAGGCATGATTAAGCAGATACAGTTTAAATATTTCTAATAAAGAAATGTCTGGTTAAGTGGGGGAAAAAAAAGACCCTACCATGATAGGTCAGAGAATCCCACCCTTAGAAATGCCCATTTTCTTTCCACTGACAAGAAACAGACTTGAAGGACACTAAATGAGATGTTGATCTTTGTTGTAGATATGGTGAAATGAGATTCAGTTTCCCAAATACAGACATTTGATGCAATCCAAGATCCACAGGGCACATGCTTCACCTATGTATTGCTCTGCAAAAGGGCTTATGTATTTTGCAGGTCTGATGTAGCTACCAATCCCATGAAGATGCCTCTGATATTCCAGGGCATCTCAAGCAGCACTAGATGCCTATATTTAAGCTATTCAGTTATGACCCTGAATCCATTCCAGATTGTTTTAAAGACTGGTTTTGGCAGTCATTTGCAAAGCAAAAAGTCTTTCTAGTTTACCTTTGCATTCTTGAACACTCCAATATGATAGGTTAGGGAAATGTGCATCTTAAGTCCTCTTTCTTTAA
Source organism: Pluvialis apricaria (assembly GCA_017639485.1). Classification (NCBI taxonomy): domain Eukaryota; kingdom Metazoa; phylum Chordata; class Aves; order Charadriiformes; family Charadriidae; genus Pluvialis; species Pluvialis apricaria. The sequence goes on along the minus strand of CM030008.1, from coordinate 164,016,636 downwards.
AAATTCACCATCTGAATTTTTAAACTATGCTTTTGCTGTTCGTAGAAATTTTCTTTAAAGGGACGGTCAGAAAATATCGTCTGCTGTAGTTTATTATCTTTATCCTTTAGGTCAATTATATAAGGAAGAGAATCTTCCAGCTAAGAGCTTTAACCTTTGCAAAACACTTTATCTTAATTTATTTATTTTCAGAAGTAAAACTTCAGCTTAATTCTTTTCAGAAAACATTTACTTGCCCAAATGCCTTTTCATAACAAAGGGATATATAATTATTTATATTTATATATAACTATTATTGGAGATCCAAAACAGAAATATCTGCTTAATAAAAAGTAGATATTCTGTGTGTTGGGTTTTGAAATATGGTGATGACAATGGCAAATGATTAGTTAATTATGATAGGAAAATTGTATCTAATCTCTATTGATTTGTGAGAGTGTGAGGGTGGTTAATTCTTGGTCTCTGTTGTTAATAACCTGAGATGAAGCTCAGCTGCTTTTTTGTAATACCATGACTCCCGCCCCAACCATTTCTGCTAATTCTCATTTTATTGAATTAAAATTTTTATTCCTAGTACAATCATTCACAAAAGGTGACCTAGAAATTGATTGTCCCCACTGAAGGGCTCTGTAACAGCACCGTTGCCCCAAAGTCTTGTAGTCTCCACAGAGAACCAAAGCTCAGATAAACTAAAATATCCATAAGGTTAGTCAAAGTGCATGTAGGCAGCTCCCAAATTAACTCAGTGACTTTTAATTTAGATTCAACTTCTAAAAGTCTTCTTTTTAGTCCCACATTAGAGCTGACAGAAGTTGCTTTAATTATTTAGGCTTTTATTGTAAAAGAATATTTCTTTTTTAGTATAAACTGGATAACTGGCTAAGCTTAAGCCATTAAGATGCTTAGAGTTCATACCCATCCAAGCCAGACCTTATCTTAAAATATCTGACCATTGTGAAACTCACCTCTTCAGATTCAGGAAACAAATCTCGCAAAATATTTGTCTGACAGCAGAGTTTATGCTCTAGTTGGGTGTTGGGAATTTCTGGGCAGGGGTGAAAGACCAAAAGAGAGAAATAAGCAGAGAAACTATTGTGGGTTCAGAGGCAACGCAGCTGAGGGCAACCTTCCCACTCACCCAGCAGCGAGGTGGTGACAGGAGGTGGAAAGTGAAGTGAATTCGGTGGCAAGATGAAGCCTAAACTCATACACAGTAGCTTTATTAGAGAGATTAATCAAGACTTCACTGATTATCAGCAATACTATGCTCACTTTGACTCACATCAGCCATTTGGACATAGTAGGACTCTTTCTGTATTTAACTGCAAGACAGACATACACAGGTAGTTTGTGAAACCTAGCCAAACAGTTTTAAAGATATTTTAAAAATCAATAAAACAACAACAACAAAAAAGACTGCAAACCTAGCAATAAATTCCAAATGAGGTAAAGAAAAAAAGCCAAGCCAAAAATTAAAATAACAGCCCCCTTCATAAACTCCCTTTTCCGGAAATAAGTATTTGAAACCAACCAGGGTATGGCATCCCTGCTGTTGTAGCCATGTATACTAGAATCAGATTAGCTGCATTAATCAGAGCAGAAACATTAACTGGATACCTTATAAAAATAGTCTTTTACCTGGTATTTCACTAAAGCAAGCTACCCTGCATCACTGCAAGATTTTCCATGTGCATTTGCAGTGTTCAGCACTTCCCAAACACTTTCATCTCTCACCGGTGGCTTCTTTGTCTAATACACGTGATTGATTGAATTGTGGAGTTATGAGAAGATAATCCTAGATCTCTGTCCTAATTTCTTTTGCCTTTTAGCTTTCTAGTATCATCTAGAGAAGTTTATACTATTGAACTTGTATACATATAGGTAGGTATGTATGCATACATATACACGCAAACACAGTATTGTCACATGATAAAATAGAAACTGTAAGGTAAAATTAAATATTTATCAATAATTTTGCATATCTAATACATATTCATACACATATAAGCCTACAAATATACACATATATATACATGTGTACATAGATGAGCCCTGTGTTTTGACCAGCTGGGTTTTTCCATCTATCTACAGAATCAAAAAAAAAAAAAAGAGAAATCGTCACTTGTAAGATCTACATAAAATAAGGTCTGTCTTACGTAACATTTATAAGATCTTTTAGATAATATCTAACAAATGCTTATTAGCAATTCATTTCCCCCTTTTTGAGAAGTGTCTGTCTTGTGTGATTGATAGCCATTGGTCTTTAAATCAGAGATTACAAGCGAAATAAGAGATTAAAATATCAACATGTTTGTTTATTTCTTAGCTTTTTACTGCTATTAGTTTTGCCATTTGAGACGGCAGAAATCTGACAATTAAGCACACTGACTTTTCCATCAATGCCAAATCCAGTGACAAGCAGCCCAATCAGCATAAAATTATTAGCATTCTGACGTTTTAGTTAGGACATAGGTATACTTAACGGAAGGCTTCAAACTACCTGAAAAGGAAAAAAACAACCACCTAACCAAAACCAATAAAAGAACAGCATTCTTTGCCATGTATTTGTTTGCTTCACTCCCATTTCATTCAGGAACATTATGTTAACCCTTCTCTGGTTCAAGAGCCCTAATGAACTTGAATACCTTGGCAAAGGTCTCTTGTGACCATTTATGGTAAATTATCTTCACCCAATCATTCTGTACGAGACAACATACATCTGTCTTCCAGTTTGAGGCAGAATGCCATCATCCATGCCTGCTGGACCGCCTTGACTATTACTGTTATCCATCAGATGCATTTCTGCCATTTGGCTGTTTTTTTCACAAGCCTCCTATTTGAATTAATGAAATCAATGAATTGTGCGATATCCTTGACACAAGGACTTGATTGTGTAATACTGGGCATAATGTTGGCATCACACCGCTCTGATACACACAGGGATGAGTACTTCCACCATCGTAGAAGGCGTAATGAGTAATCGCTGCTATAACTTCCACCAGCCTACAAGTTATCAGTTCAAAAGTTATGCCAGCTTCTTCTAACTTTAAATAAATTAAACAATATTTCTGACAGCCAATATGAACTCATTAGGAGGAGGATTTATCCTAATGGTTAAGCAGTTGCACAGAAAGGAGCACTGACAGAAAAACTTCAATGTTAGTAATACTAGAGAGGACCCCAGTACATCCCGTCAAGGACTGCGACACCACTGTGTCAAGTGCCAAGTGACACAGACCTCAGCAAAGCTGATGGAGGATATGATGAAGATTTTTTTTTGTGCACTGCAAATTGCCAGTTTGTCTAAATCAAGAAATTATGCTGCTTTTGCTAATCACGTCTTTTCTCAAGATTTTTTATATATTGGCCTTTCTTTTTATAATGTCAATTTGGAATATAAACTAACAATCATAGTAAAAATACACAAAAAGCATAGAAATGTTTCAGTTACTCCAAATCATGTGTTAAAACATTTTTAAGTATGTGCATATATCTGAAAGTTTAATTTTTTATCCTGATTTTGGAATGAATTGTTTTGAAATTGCAAATATTTCCTAGGGTAAGAAAACAAGTTAGTGTGCACCTCTATAACTCAGACCCTACTGAGACCATTTCACATTTCTTCATTATATATGGGTTTTTTAAATATTTGTAGTCAAGGGCTTGGCCTGTTTTCTATGAAATAGTTATACTGGAAAATTTTGAATACCTTTTCATTTCTGCAGATACCATCTTTCTGTATGTGCTTGTGAAAATTATGTGTGTATATATATGAAGATTCTAATATTCTTGCACAGAGTCTTAACTTTTTAGAAATATATGTATGTGAGGAGAAAAGCTTAAGCAAACATTACAGAAAGACACAGATATGTAGGAGGACCAGACAATTACAATAGAACACTGGTAGCATGTTTTATTCAAATATATAAGCTACTGATTTTATATAATAATTTCTTAATCCTATTTATAATTCCTGCTTTTGTACACCTTGGTCAGATTTTTTTAAACTTTCATGCAGATTCAATTACATGCAGCTCGATAACTAAAGATGTACCAAGGAATTAGATAAAATTTTGATAAGTAGCAGCTAAATGTAACTATATAAGGAGTTTATCTTTTTTATTAAATCTAGACAAGAGAAGTTGTTCTCCTTGGAGCTATTTTCATAAAATAATAATATCATTAGTTGATTGTATTTATTTTTTCTTAAAAACTAATCTTCATAATTCTGATTTCTGTCTTCAGATTTGCTATTATAATTAATCCTCACTTGTTGAAAGGATTTTCAACTGCTTCTGATTGTTGAGGTTCTCACTGAGTAAAGTTCATGGTCACTGCTAACTATATGATCATACCCATGGGTTTAAAAGACAATAAATCTGTGTTTGGTCTAAACTCACTTAGAATCATAGAATTGCTGAGGTTGGAAGGGACCTTTAAGATCATCAAGTCCAACCATTAACCTACCCTGACAAAACCCACTTCTAAACCATGTCCCTAAGTACCACATCTGCCCTTTATTTAAACACCTCCAGAGATGGTGAATCCACCACCTCCCTGGGCAGCCCATTCCAATGTTTGATAACCCTTTCCATGAAAAAATGTTTCCTAATATCCAGTCTAAACCTCCCCTGACATAACTTAAACCCATTTCCTCTTGTCCTTTCACTTGTCACCCAGGAGAAGAGGTCAGCCCCCACCTCTCTACACCCTCCTTTCAGGTAGTTGTAGAGGGTAATAAGGTCTCCCCTCAGCCTCCTCTTCTCCAGGCTAAACAACCCCAGTTCCCTCAGTCGTTCCTCGTAAGATTTGTCCTCCAGACCCCTTACCAGCTTTGTAGCCCTTCTCTGAACACGCTCTAATACCTCAGTGTCCTTCTTGTAGTGAGGGGCCCAAAACTGAACACAGTACTCGAGGTGGGGCCTCACCAGTGCCGAGTACAGGGGAATGATCACTTCCCTAGTCCGGCTCACCACACTGTTCCTAATACAGGCCAGGATATTGTTGGCCTTCTTGGCCACCTGGGCACGCTGCTGGCTCATATTCAGCCAGCTGTCCACCAACACCCCCAGGTCCTTCTCTGCCGGGCAACTTTCGAGCCACTCTGCCCCAATTCTGTAGCGCTGCATGGGGTTGTTGTGACCCAAACGCAGGACCTGGCACTTGGCCTTGTTGAACCTCATACCGTTGGCTTCAGCCCATTGGTCCAGTCTGTCTAGATCCCTCTGCAGGGCCAGCCTATCCTCAAGCAGATCAACACGCCTGCCTAGTGTCATCTGCGAACTCACTGAGGGTGCATTCCATCCCCTCATCCAGACCATTGATAAAGATATTAAAGAGAACCGGCCCCAGCACCAAGCCCTGGGGGCCACTTGACACAATAAACATCACTACGGTATGATATGCATTCAGCTGTCTTGAGACATATCGCCCCATGCTCTGACATCACTGATTCTCAGTAAAATGAATCACATCATTTACAGAAGAACAGGTAAAGACCAAGTTATGGAAAAGAACATACAGAAAAGAACTGGAAAATTATACTATGTCATTGATCTGACAAGAAGAATAAGTTTCTATAGTTGAATACAAAATCCTGCATAGTTTAGTGGTCTCTTTTGTAGATAAATTTGATCTATCTGTTGCTTTCTGAGTCATTAAAGATCTTATTTGTCTTAAGAGTGACCCTGAGTTTGATATTTCAGTCAAGCTGCAGCTTAGTGAGACTCTCTCTCTTCTTTCTAAATGCCATCAGCACTTGCCATAAGTCACAGTATTCTGCATGCTCTCTTAAACTGTTGGTCAGCACAACAGTAATATAGATACAGTCATCCAAGACAAGACTGCATTTCATGCATGAAATGGTTCAGTACACATACCGGCAAAGATCCTTAACAAAATACAGAAAAAACCTGATGCTTTATGTACCGAAGTTGAAATAATAGGAAAGGTCTTAATGAAAAAAAATCAAAATCATGTTTTTCTCATAGCTATCATATGGTCCACATTAGGATGTAATCAAGTTATTTAAAAATCTTTGACGAAGTATCATTTGTGTCAGAAGGCTGTAGATTAGAACTGTGCAATTCCATAGTTGGAGGGGGTTTGGAGACATTTGAAGTCCATCCCTTTCTTTCAAGGCAGGATTACATCTACATCATTCATGCCAGATGGTAAATGCACCTTCAGTTACGGAGACTCTATGGCATCCAGGCCAATTAATTTCCCTGTTACAGTAACCTGATCCCATTATTTCTTGCTGTAGGAACAATAGATATGGAAGAAATGTTATTCTCATCTCTGTTCAGAAGATTCTGTGTGTCTGAGGACTGTTTTCATTTTATAACTTCAGTTTCCCCGGGTTTCATCAATGGTTTTATTTTCTAGCTCAATCATTCTTCATTATATCCTTGGTTCTGTCTGCAATGGACCCACATCTTTCTTGAAATGTGGAGTCCAAAATCAGACATAGTATTCCAACTAACTTTTTTCTTTACTCTGGAGAGGGGAGGACTAATTTATCAGTGAGATTTAGTTTCAAATTTGATGATAGGTGTCTTTTAGCTTGTGCTAAATCATTCATATTGACAGTAACAGCTAGGTATGTGTTCTTAATAATGGGAGCATAAGAATCCAGTGAATTTGAAGGCAGAGCTAGACACCTAAATTAGATGTTTTAATGTGTAGCTTTATGCCCACAACATAAGCAGAGTGTAATCATATTTATATGCAGGTCTATAACATTTTTCATTTTTTTGCAAGAGTATGACATTGTCCCTTGTTTTCACCTTCGATTCACTGTAATCCCTAGACCATTACCTACAGAACCATCCTCCACAGCCATTTATTTTCTATGGTAGGGCTGTGCAGCTACTGGGTCTGGTGTGCTGCACTTACTTCTATAAATAACATTCTTTTTTTTCAGGCCATTGCTCTAGTTTATCAAGATCAGTTTGAATTATAATCCTATCATCCAACACACTTACAGTGCCTTTCAGGTTTGTGTCAGCTGCAAATTTAACAAGCATACCCTATATTTTTTTTCAATCAGGTTGTTAATGAAATAATCAGATAGTAGCAGACCCAGAAAACCGCCTAAAGGACAATCACTCAGCATATTCTGAAAACTAACCATTAATGATAATTCTTTGAATATGGATATCCAACAAGCCTAAATTCTACCTTTGTCCCAAAGGCTACCTTATTCAGACAATGTATAATTCTCAAAGAACATCTTCCATTGGTCTGAGTGCTCTGTATGCACCTATACGGAAGTGTCTCAGAAATGAGCGATGACTGCCTCCAGGTTGACTACCTCTGATCACAGGAGGATGACTAAGTCATCTTTCTTTTACAGCAACTAGCACGACTCAGTTTTCTGGCTGCACACTAGCTGGCATCTCTATGGGAGGATGGATAATGCTCTTACTCAGCTTAGTATGAGCAGGGCTCCCTGGGTTCCTTCAGCATCGTAAGGGTCAGGCCCACAGGTGCCTAAAAATAGTAATATAATAACTTATAATAAAGCATTATTATTGTTGTTGTTGTTATTATATACTCATTTCAGTGCTTTAAGAAACGAAGTATTACGCAGAAGGGGGATGTCACTGCTGATAACACCTGTTTTCTTCCAAAAAGCAACCTGTACTCCATGTGCCTATACCAGAAGAGTATTGCTGAGCCAATTCTTGACTGGAGTTAGTTTATGCTTTCTTATATGACAGCTTTAAGTGGCTTCTGGAGCAATAAATGAAATCTGATGGAGAAATAAGTGACAAGTCTACCTGGTCTGTCTAGCTGTCTCATGTTCAGAGTGACTGACTCTATTGACTAAGTAGTGGATATAGATCTGGCTGTCACCACACACACACACACACAAAAAAAAAAAAACTAACTAAAAAAAAAAACCAATCCCAATAAAAAACCTAGACACTTATTTTGAGTAATTTTCATAGGATTATATCTAAGAAGGTGCAGTTTTCTCTTACCTCTGCAGGTAACTGTCATAAATGTATGGTATCATTTGGAAAATAATTTTCTTACTCTGTACACGTGGATTGGCTGCAATCCTTACTGATATGCTAGGGTCTGAACTAGGAACCTGAAGCTTGTTTAGTGTTAGTGAGAGCTGATGAGTCAACCTCTATAAAAATAAACTGTAAATTCTGGTCATTGTTATGAAAAAAAGGTGAATTCTTGACATAATTAACAGGAAATAAAACTGCTAATATTTATAAGGCATTTCTAGATTTCATACCTGAGAGTAGAGTGAGTTAAAATACAAAGTCTAAAGTTAAGCTACCCACTGATCTGAAAATTCTAAGCCTTCACTTGCAGGGATGATTTAACATGGGATAATACAGATATTTTCCCATTTCTTTGTCTGTCTTGCTCTTCCATAGGAGTTCAGCGCCCCTTTATCTTGGTGGCTTGCAAAGCAGCTGTTGAACCCCTTACTACGGCTTCTCACAACAAAATAAACACAGTGGATAAGCAGCTACTTTACAAGCGTCTAAGACATCTCTGGAGTGATATATTAAAGAACCTCTGCAAGAGTCAATATTTAATCTGTCCCTAGTCATTATTTAGGGCTCAAAAGACTCATGTCTGGAGTGGATTGAGTAGAGAGTTCAGCAGATTTTACAAACAGCTATAAAAAAGTACATTATCATTGCTTATCCACACCTTAGAAGGGTCTTCAGGCCCTGATGGCAGAATTGTTACCTTTTACCTACAGACATGAAATTGGACTCCATTTCAGTCATGCACTAAAAAAATGGATGTGGTTAATCTAATTAATCGCCGGGGTTGCAGCCTCAAAGGTAGCTACAGACAGATGTAGTGTATGTGCATATCTATATGTCTATATGCATGTATTTATGCACGTGTCACTATTCTGAACACATTTCAGAATCCATTCCTAATACCAAAGAATTTGATTCAGAGCAACGGTTACCAACATGACTGACGAAAATGTAATTAGCTCAAGATGCCCAACTTATGCCCCCAAAAAATTCAGAGGATTTAAGCTCATTATTCCTTGATACTACATTTTTATATCCCAAATTTGATGTATTATATACCGTACCATGAAACCACCATTTACATTGCAATGAGATGAGATCCAAACATGTATACAGCTACCTTTACCTCGCTATGTCTATTGCTACCTCTATATATTCAGGGGATGTTATTAAGGTACATGTAAGAATTTGCTGAATATCATTGATAGAAAATTTTCTTGTGTCACAAACACAATTTTCAAAGGAGTTCTTTTAATTTTTCAGTACCCTTTGTGATTTTTCCCAAGCATGACATTCATGCTTGAATGAAGAATTCCATTCAACCTGCAGTCACCCACCCGACTGATCATCTTGCTCAAAGAAACAACGAGAGGTGATACAGATCTAGTAGAGAAGTTAAATGACAGGAAAATCAAAGTTATAGCAACTCGGCTAAGTGATTTGAGAGGTCAAAGCTCCTTGGCTGTTTGCTAATAATTCATTTCATGTTATTTCTAGACTTTGTAAAATTTTATGCCCTTTAAGATTTGCTTCCAAGAGCTAATAGGTGACAAAGTAAACCTTTGAAAAGGTTTGAAAATAGTTGATGGGGAAAAAAACTAGTTAATAATATTATAACTCTGCTTGCAAACATTATATTAAGTTCAGTAGCAACATTGCTTTTGAAATAGTATACTGGAACAAATAATTTTCTGTGGGAGAATAATATCCTTGCAATACAGATCTGAGAACCTGTTCATTATGCTCACCCTGAAAATGGAGGGCTTTTCCCAGTAGTGCATTTTATAGCATTTCATCCAAACTAATTTTGAAAGTTTCAAATGATCGAGCTGCCAAGACCCCCTTGGTGACTCCCTTCTCAAGCCAAAGAATTGTAAATATCAGAATATAGATATTTGAGCTATTTTTTTTTCCATTTCTGTTTCATTGACTGTTAAAGCTCACACCTTTTCATACAAAGTGGAGGACTTTAATGTCAGACAGATTCAGGTTAGAAAAAGAAGAACAAAAATGCAGTATAAATAAAAGTAATTAAAAACTGAAGTCTATATCTAAATGGGGTAGAAGGTGGTCTCTGTAAAAGAATTACGTAACCAGATCAAAATTAGGAGACTGAACACCAGGATAGCTTTTTGCTATCTCCTGATGAAGGTACAGAAACTTTTTGGGAACATGCCAGTTAGCAAAGGACAAAATCCTGTGATGGACAGTTCTAGTTTAACAATGTTGAGAGTTAAGATGCACTGCCTGCGAACACTCCCAGGCAGTGTTTAATTTCCAGCTATGAATGTCGTCACTACATTCTTTTTGGTGCTCAGCACTGTAGTAGAGGTTAGATTAGATTAGTTCATTCTCTTTTCTGAATCTCAGATCTGTGATATCCAATTCCTAATGGAGATCACCAAGGAGCTTTCTTTAAAAGCCTGACCCTATCAAACAGCATTGTGAAGTGCTGGGAGCTTTACTCAGAAGAAAACCTATACTGAACAGAGCCTGAAGAAAAGAATTTTCAGAGAAAGCGGATTTAGAAAGAAAATACGGCCTATAGAAGTGGTATATGCTACAGCTGCTGGTTTATCTGAGTTTTCTTTCATTTCTATCTGCTTTATCAGCACTTCCTTTCCTTCATGCACAACTTGATGTATGAAGGCTGGATTTTTGATTTCAAAGTCATGTTTTTCCTCAAAATAAGGACAATTATTTGCATAATGATTTCTTATGCTCCACCCTGAGCCAGGAGATGCTGGATATTTGAAATGTCAAGTAACTTAATATAAAGAGTGGTCAATCAATGAGAAGCAAAAACAGTCACTGTAGCTAGGAGGCAGGGTTACACACCATGTGGAGAGCTTTGTGGAAGTACTCTGCCAGGCGCACAACTCTGATGATAACAGCAGGTTTGTGGTAATACGAGGACCATAGCCACGACTGGTTAGAGGTGAAGTTTTTATATGAAAGAGGTGGAGATCATCTTAGAAAAAAAAAAAAAGGAACAGATTAGGCAGGAAGAGGTAATACAGGCAAAATAGCAATAAGATATCAAAGCCTTGTACTTCTGGCTGGCTCTGTCAGTGAGGTCAAGAACACACTCCTGCACCATTCTCAAAGTACTTTAATTAGCTACCTGTCTTCACTAATCTATGCATTCTTGTTCAATCCAGATACAACTGAGGGAGAACTGTTATTATTACCATTATCATCATCAGCATTATTATTATTAAACCAATAACGACACAACACATTGTTGAGTTACAAGTTTCAATACCTTTTAAGTTAATTACATGAAATGCAGTTTACAATGCTGCAGACTGAAGCACTTCTGCTGTTTTCACACTACCCACCTTCCAGATTTTAAGTTTTTCCAACAGGAGTTTGGGGGTAATACCAATAAATAAAAATTTTCATATTTAAAGTGATTTTTAAATAAAATGTATCTCCACCTGTTCCAGTGCAGCTCTTATACTAAAACCCTAGTGAACTCTTCTAGACACAAGTTTTGAATAAAAAACAGCACATAAAGCATAGATGAAGCTTTAGATAAAATTTAACCCAGGACAGAGAAAGACTGAGATTTTATAATGCTTGTTCTTGTTCTTGCAAACACTCTTGTGCTTAATTTTAAGAGTAATAGTAATCTCATTAACTTCTTGTATGCATACTATGCATGTAGGAAGAGCCAAGTACAAAGTAACACAAGGTTTGGTAAACAAAGAGATAAAGAAAACAAATTCAGAATGGCCGCTTGTTTCTCAGCATCCTTTCAGGACAAGAGTTTATCCATCAGGGATATCCCACCTGCTAACCCTGCTGCAAACACAGAAAATGAGAGAAAGAAAAACTGTGGAGGCTTCATTCATAAAATTCAATAAGCTTGGCTAAGCTGAAAGGAAGCTTTCACTGCTCCTGCTATTCATTTCCTGGCTTTTTTCCTTCTTTTGTCATTATCTTTTTCTGTACATACCAGAAAACAGACTTTCAACAAGAAGTTATTTTATCAAACAGTAAATAACTCCGGATCTGCCACTTTTACATCTCTGTACCTTCCCAGTTTACCTGACAAAAAGAACTTGCCCTTGTGGGTCTGAGCATGGCGGCAGTTACAACCATCTATTCACAAATTTTACCAGACTGCTCTGGAAGGACTGTAACAGCACCTCACTGGCATATTAATTCCTTGTTAAGTGCTGGATGAAAACTAATTTATACGTACAATTCTTTAATTTTGTTTTTCCCAGGCAATAATGTGCCACTTGTAAGACTGTCTCACCTCTTTATAGTTCAATGCCAGTAAAATAGTATAACTAGTTTTCCATATATAATATCTGTTATTTTAAACTATTATTTTTACTGAGATAGTGTCAAAAATCTTAGACTAATGCTTCGTTGTACAAACTATAAGGACAAGGCAGCATTCTCAAGGGTAAGGGCTTTTCTAACTGAATTTCAGAGACCATAGATGGAGACAGAAAGAGAAAGCAAAGGAAAGAGAATATCAGTTGATAATATGGGCAATAATTAGAAGTAAAAGTCACGCAGCTACTCCAGTTGCATACCTGAAATCTTTTGTAAACATCACAGAAAAACTGTGGTTTTGAGGGCAAAAGTATCTCCCTCTACTATTACGGGAGCTTCTGTTAGTCAAGGGGAAAGTGTGAGGAGAAATGAGAAAATACTTGCTTGAAAATCTGTCCACTGAAAGACAGGTTTTATCTATAGGAGAATATTGGAGCAAGAAGGCCTGTGATATTTATAAATTATAATTGTGTTAATAAGGATGTGCTTACTCTTAGCTTACCTTGAATTGATATATAGGTATGATAAAATACTGTAAACAGCAGTAGGCTGTAAGTATTTGGTAACAGTGTTATGGCATGGGCAAACATTGTTTAAGCTGTGTTTAAAATAAGTATGTGAGCAATGTGAGTAATAAGCGAGAATTTGTGTAGTTGCACTTAAGAGGCACGGGAAAGCACGTAAACAGCTACCACAGAAATAACAGAGTTTGCAAGACAAAGAAGAAATAATAAGATAAGCCCAAGGGACAGCAAATAGGAAGGACACCCTGCCCATTAAACAAAAAAATGTCTAGTAAAACTCAAAACAAGAAAGGGAGCCCTGGGAGCAGATGAGATCCCCATCTGTCCCCCCTGGGAGGGGAAAGAGTAATGTAAAACCAGATGAACAAGCAAACAAAATATGGGAAGACGTCTGCTTTTGTTTTGACTTACTTCATCGAAGAGCTCTCAAGCCTGGTCACCTTGACCTGGGAGACCAAGAACCACCAAGGGCTGTGGCTATCAGAACTGCACAGCACTACACAGTATCATTTCCATGGTAATGTATAGTCACAGCTAATTAACAGAATAAGTGTTAAAGACTAACTGTTTTAGTGATAAGTACAGATAGTGATTGGCCATTAGCACAAAGTGTGTTGCTAATGAATGAATCTAGTGAAATTTTCTTTAAATTTTGAAGCTGATCTTATTTATCAACACCTCTTGTAGTGATCTCTAGTATCCTAACTGATAAATACTTCTACATGCGTACAAAAATATATTGAGTTACAACACAGTATTGGCTGGATGCATCCTTCCAATCCCTGTCAAATAGGATTAGATGCTGTTATTGACTTTGCACAGGTGATAAAGAGAAGTTCTGGAAATACTAAGCGGTTGCTTGTGGTACTTTGGTTTGGTTCATATTCACCCGTGGTTATATGCTTGACATTTGTGCACCCAGTTGTCCAGACTGGGAGTCTAATAGAACTTGCTATAGGTCCTATGCCAGCTGGGCTTCCTTCACAAGGAAGTTGGTAGACACACAGCTGTCACTGCGATATGTATAAGACAGTCAATAGGTGCGTTCAGATCCAGGAGCTCAGAACTTAGTGCTTTCAGCTCAGACATGAACACAGGGAGCATAAAGCAGAATAAGGGATTTATCCAAGTTTGAGGATCAATACAATTGCATGTGCAGGGAAAGGGAAAGGAAACCACCAAACTTTAAAATTTTCTGTAAATACAGTATTAACGCTAACAATGTGTATTCTTACAGGCACAGGTTTTGAGTGAAAAAACCACGAATTTTCAAACATAGACTGGTGTTGCTATTAAGGTTAACAAATTATTGAATTACAAGGTAAGGATTTGAAGAAATATGCAGTGTGTTCTGAGTGCCAAAAAAGAAACCATATGTAGTTCAGACATATGAATAAGATTTCTAAAGTATGAACTAATTATGAATCTATTCCTCCTGGGTTTGATTCAAAGCTTCTATGAATTTCACTGAATTCTGGATTCAGGTTTCAGGTACCCGTTATCATGAAAGTTTTGTCATTTTTCACAGTAAAGGACCAAAAGATGTGACCAGCTTAGAAGAAGAGGCATGTTATAAAATACAAAGGAAAGATTTCACATTTTTCAGACTTGACTAATCAAATCTAATTATATAGAAGACATTTTCATCGAAATCCTAATTTGTTTAATTAGACAGAAATATCTCTGCCCATATTAGAAGTTAGTCCTCAATTATTTGAGGACTAAAATACATTTCCACCAAACAAGAATGGTCAGGTCTTTCTTAAGGTGCTAAAATAGCATGGCAGCAAATATGGCTTAGAAATAGAGGAATTCTTGGACCAGTAATAGTGAGTAAGATGTGACATATAATTCTGTACTACCTGTATCCTACTAAATACTTCAGAAAGTTTGTTTGTTTGATTGTTTACTTCCTTGCTTGGTTTTTTAACAGAAGAGAAGACACTATGATAAGATGAAGGAAATACAAAATCTCTTCTTTGCTTTATTGTACTTGGAAAATTATGCTGCTTTTTTCACGCTACTCTTTCTCTCATCATTGTCTGTTGGTTTATCCAATTATTTTATAAACCTTTACAGAAAGTATTTTAGCTTATTCTCTTGTCTTCATTTTTTTCATTTTTAGTTTTCCTATGGAATCTAAGACTTTGAGGAACTGAACTCAATGTGAGTTCATACGAACTACAGTTTATGCAATAATTGTTTCATAGACAGTTTTTGATAAATTGGTGATAAATTTACAATAAAACAATTTCATGATAAATTGTAATTCAGATACTGAAAGATTATTCAACGTAAATGAAAACAGGTCTTCACAGAAATAAACATTCAGTGTATAACTACTGTTAAAGCAGAGCAGGACAAATTAGGTGAGAAAGCAATCCAACAAAAGAAATTATCAGTGGAGTTAATCGATCATTGCTTTAACTTATCTTGTTTATTACCCTTCACTAATGATTTCATCACAAAAAAAAAAACCAAACAAACTGAGGACACACTGCCAAGAATTAATTAAAAAAAAAACCACTGACAATAGAGAACATTGCACAAAGATAGATATGAATGCACGAAACTACCCACAGGGTTCATAGCTGATGACATACACATACTTTAAAACTATCTTTGGGGGAAATCAAAAGTGAGGGAAGGGGAGGGAAGGGGAGGGAAGGGGAGGGAAGGGGAGGGAAGGGAAGGGAAGGGAAGGGAAGGGAAGGGAAGGGAAGGGAAGGGAAGGGAAGGGAAGGGAAGGGAAGGGAAGGGAAGGGAAGGGAAGGGAAGGGAAGGGAAGGGAAGGGAAGGGAAGGGAAGGGAAGGGAAGGGAAGGGAAGGGAAGGGAAGGGAAGGGAAGGGAAGGGAAGGGAAGGGAAGGGAAGGGAAGGGAAGGGAAGATAAAACTATGCCCAGCAGCCAGCTGCAACGAGTAGCAGCGGTGTCCCCAGAGTAGCATCCTCCTCTCAGTGTTGCCTCCAGTGCATCAAGTGCTGACAAGATGCCTTTGATGATATTGCTTGTTCTGGTTTATGATGCTATTATGCTGAATGGAGTATGTGTAATGAAGCACAGGTGCTTCATGCTGGTGGCAGTCATGTCCCATGTGAACCCACCATCGTAATGGTATCTGGGCTTGCAGGTGTGAGACCATGAACAACAGTGGGACAACAGCATGAAACCACAAGGAAAGACCATGCCCCAGAGGCACTGAAAAACTGCCTCAATAATTAAGTGAAGGATTCAAGAGTTGCAAGGAAAAGAGTGGCTGCAAAATTGCAGGTGGAAGGCCCGCAGCTTCACAAAGATTACGGCAATCCGAGCATTGTGCAACAAAAGAAGGACCACAATTACACTGTACAGAACTGAGGGACCTCAAGAACTAAAAATATTGTATTATCCAGTAGTTCAGTAATACAGAATTGCAATAACATACTTAGGAGAAACCATCTGACCGGCTAATTATCTTGGCTACATTGGCATTGGAAAAAAAAGAATATGCATTTCTACAATGCATTGTCTCATCCTAGACTAGACATTGAAATAGATCAGATGAGTTCTAATCTGAATAAATCTGTTTATTCCCAGGGAGTCTAAGGAAAGCCCTGTTTGATCACTTCAGATGCATTCATCTCCAGCGAGGTTCATGAAGAATATTCCCAGCTTTAGAGAGTAATAAATCTTTTCCTAGGAGATGGGATTTCGTCCATTAAAAGTAGCAGCCTAGGGTGGTGTACAGCGGTTTTTCCTGAACTGGGAGTACCCCAAGGGAGTGGAGAGACCGCCCAGGAGCCTGGACTTAAGCGGGGCAAGGAACAACTGCGGCCAAGCCCCCACAACCATAAAAGAACCCGCGGGGAGCTCTAGTGAGCAGGAATGCCACGAACACGGTGGGCAAACAGGGCGTGGCACATCAGCAAGGGCGTGGCACGGTGGTGGGCGTGGCACTTAGCGCAGGAGGGCGTGCAGGAAGGGCGCTGTAACTCTGCCAGCTTCATCGGGGAGCAATGGTATCCACCCAGCAGAAGGCCATGTCCTCCTAAACTCCGCACCCGCCGTGACTGAGGGAGCTTCCCAGGCGGCTCTGATGGGAACATGCTGCCACCCCGGTGCCAGGCTGCGGACTGTGCCCTGCTCTCATCCCAGTACGGGACGGCAGCAGTGAGCACACCTGTGGGAGGTGCGCCCAGGGAGAGGAACTCCTCCGCTTGGTGGCAGAGCTCTGGGAGGAGGTGAGTAGGTTGAGGAGTATCAGGGAGTCTGAGAGGGAGACAGACTGTGGAACCGCACCCTACCATCCCTGGGAGAGACCTGTCAGGTGAACAGGACACAGAATGCAGTGACTTAAGGGACAGAGGGCAATGATAACAACTTCTTGGAGAAAACTTCCTATCCTGGTACAGCCCTTGGATTATTACCCATTACTGCTTTTTCTTCTTAGGGAAGTCTGCTGCCTACCTGGGGTGCAGGTTAAAGATGTAATGAGAAGACTTTCTACCCTGGTAAGGCCCTTGGATTATTATCCATGATTGCTTTTTCATGTAGGCAGCAATGAAGTTGCAATGAGAAGTCCCAGGGCCATCAACAGAGACTTCAGGGCCTCGGGATGACTGGTTAAGGGATCAGGAGCACAAGGAGTGTTTTAATCTATCCTTCCAGTTCACAGGGAATGATGAGGGAAGGAAAGAAGACCCAGAATATCAATGCCTGGCTCCATGACTGGTGTCACTGGCAGAATTTTTGGTTTTTTGATCATGGGTCAGTCTACAAGACACCAGGTCTGGTAGTGACAGACTGGGCACGCTGTTTGCAAAGGGGAAAAGGATGTTTGTGGAGGAGTTAGCAGGGCTCATTGAAGGAGCTTTAAACTAGATTTGAAGGGGGAAAGGGATAAAACCAGGCTCACTAGAGATAAGCCTGGGCATGGCACACCAATGTTTGGCGGACAGTGCTATAGCGAGGTCCTTCAGTCTGTGCCACAATGTGCTGAGTACACTGTGGCACATTTGAAATGTTTTTATATTAATGCGTGCAGCATGAGGAATAAACAAGAGGAGCTAGAAGCTTTGGCCCATTCCCAGAGTTATGTCATCATTGGCCTAAGTGAAACCTTGTGGGATGAGTCCTGTGAGTGGGGACTGGGGTCAGGGCCCCAAGCCTGTCAGAGTTCAAGGAGCATCTGGACAATGCTCTTAGTCATATGGTTTGATTTTAGGTAGTCCGGCAAGGAGCAGAGATTTGGACTCAATGATCCTTTTTGGTCCCTTCCAACTCAAGATATTTTATGATTCTGTAATTCTATGAAAAGTAACCTAGAAAAGAAAAATCTGTGCATGTATATGAAGGCTGGCACATACTAACTGGGCTACACTCAGAATCTTATCTTTTGGACAATGAGGAAGCACACCTTATATATATAAAATCAAATAGTTTATTGTTACTGTAATCTGAAATCTTAGGAGCCTAATGATACTATCCCTTTCCCTGATGTTATGTTCATTCTCTCAGTTTTTCTGGTTGTACGGTCAATGGTTTCCTTCTGATGCTGGTGATGGGGATGTTACGGTGAGCCACCATTCTCTGAAGCCCTTTGCAGGGAGGAGTATGATGTTGATGGTGGTGGTTTCTTTTTCCTCAATTTAGAAGACCACTTAGGGTCTTCTATATGCTTTTGCTAACATGCTTTTACACTTTTGCTCTTTATTTACTGGTCTGCAGCTCCATATTACATCCGAATATGCAATATATGGTGCCTTTTATGTGTGTTAGATACTGCTTCCGTGTTCTCTTTCATAACCCTAAACCCAGTTTTGTCTAGCTCCATATCTGCATTTCTTTAACTGGCCATAGGTGAGTTGATGATAGCTGCAGGGTCTCCAGTGCCAAACTTGTGTCCCACCTCTTATCATCCCATGTCTACACCCCTCTCTGCTGTATCCTGTTTTTCCACTTCTCATGGCCTCTGTTGTCACACCAGACCCACATTTCTCTATGCTAGGTCATAGAATTGTAAAACTGTGGTTTGTACCATACAGCAATAAGTAAAATAAAACAAATCAGCCATAGTCAGCTCATCAGAAGGAAAATTGTTATGAACCAAGTTAAAAGAAAGCTGCAGATAGGCCAAAAATTTCACAAAGAGCAATGCTGACAACCTCAGAGGCCTTGCAAAATCAGCACAAAGCACAAAGCAATACGGTATTACAGGGCTACGTGGTAACAAACACGACACAGCCAAGAGCAATGCAAATGTGATGTATCATCAGCAGTATTTACTGGGAAAGTAAAAATCTATTAACGTCAGGGTGAAACCTCAGACAAGATACTTCCTGGAAAATGTGTGAAAATTCTTTTCAACACGTTTAATAAATACCAATTGAAATGCAGAAAAAGATTCCTTGGGTAATCAAGTGAATGAAGAGCCTGTGTTACATGAGTAAATGAGAAGGTTTTAGCTTGATTACTCTAGTAAAACAAAAGCTAAGAAGGGATGTGATTGCTACCTATAAATACAGGTTAGAGAGAATGATGTGTGGGAGTGCATGTAGAGAAGGAAGACAGAAAAGAAAGAGCTGCCGGTGATACACAGCCTTGGCACAACAGCAAATGAAAACAATGTATTTGGAAACCAGAACAAAATGCCTAAATCTCAGGGCCATGGCTCTTGGGAACAGCCTTTCAGGAATGATTACAGAGACAAGAAAATCTAACTTTTTCTGAAATGCCATTATATACTGGGGCTTCATGGAACACTGCACTGGCCTCCGTGCTGCAGACAGACCCTTCCAGTCCACAGCTCCTCAGCTCCTATGACAGAGAAAAGAATGATTTTTACAGTGAAAGCTAATGAGATTTCACAGAAATTAGTAATGAATGAAGGGCTGAGCAATGGATCCCCATAGTAACAGGACAGTTCTTAGAAAAGATTTATCTGGTGAGAGTTAATGAACTCATTTCTGATGTTATCCTTTAAATTACTTAGGATCATAATACTTTTAAAATATTTTAAGGGAAGTTGGTTGGCTAATTTTAGTTTGGGTTATTTGCCTCAATTTCTACCTGGAATTAAAATGGAATTTTTTTTTTTTATTTAATCAGATTTTAATCAAAAAAGATGAAATAAAAAGATTTAATGATTTTGAGTTCTAATGTTTTCACATAAACATTTTATTTACTTAAAATTACTCTTTAAGATTTCAGTAATTAAAAAACAGCCTTAGCATTTCAAATTTATATAGTTTTCTCTATGCATAACTTGCTGATCCATCATGATAGTATTTTAGCCAGTCTGTTCTATTTTATTCTGACATTTAACTTATTGACCACATCTATTTGTTACAACCAGCTGGCACAGCTTATCTTCTGTTCCTTTTAGGTCACTATGCTTCTTGACTTTGACATTGACAGAAACCAAAGGAAATTGGAATTTCAGGTCTGGTTAAAATATATTCACTTAGGCTATAAGTTATGTCACTATGCAATACTACCTCATATTTTCCAGCTAAACCACAATTCAGATTTAAAAAAAAAAATAAAAATTTCAAATATAAGGCTTGTGAGATGAGAAGTGAGAAACTCAGGTAATGTTGGATATGAAAAACCAAGGCAGCCAGGTAGGGAAGATGCATGGTCAGATGTTGATGCTACATTTTAATATGTAACACTCAAATCATACTAGTATTTTATGGTGTATTTGCTTTTGGAAATGCACAGCAAATCTTATTTGGAGTGACAAAGTTTTTTATTATTATCAGCATGGGAAATCCTAGAATCATAGAATAGTTTGGGTTGGAAGGGACATTTAAAGGTCATCTAGTCCAACCCCACTGCAATAAGCAGGGACATCTTAAACTAGACCAGGTTGCTCAGAGCCCCGTCCAACCTGACCTGGAATGTTTCCTGGGATGGGCCATCTACTGCTGCTCTGGGCAACACGGTCCGGTGTTTCACCACCATCAGTGTAAAAAATGTCTTCCTTGTCTTTCTGCCCCTCTTCTCTGCTCTGGTGAGACCACACCTGGAGTACTGTGCCCAGCTCTGGAGCCCTCAGCACAGGAAAGACATGCACTTGTTGGCGTGGGTCCAGAGGAGACCATGAAGATGATCAGATGCTGCAATAAGATCTCTCTTCTCCAGGCTGAACAACCCCAAGGCTCTCAGCCTGATCTCATAGGAGAGGTACTCCAGCCCTCTGATCATCTTTGTGGTCTCCTCTGGACCAGTTACAACAGGTCCATGTCTTTCCTGTGCTGAGGGCTCCAGAGCTGGATGCAGTACTTCAGGGGGGTCTCTCCAGAGCAGAGTAGAGGGGCAGAATCACCTCCCTCTCCCTGCTGACCACGCTGCTTTTCATGCAGCCCAGGATACAGTTGGCCTTCTGGGCTGTGAGCGCACATTGTTTACTCATGTCCAGCTTTTCATCCACCAGTACCCGCAAATAGTTTGATGTACAGAAGAAATAATATTTCAATTAGTGCAGAGATGCATCCACACATTCTGATTTAATAAATAAAGCATTTCTAATATAGGCATATTGTCCTGCCTGTAATACAGCTGGTATAATAAACCAATAAAAAATAAATATGAATTTACTATAACATTTTAGATGACATGTTAAAATTCCATACTAAAATATCAACATTCATATATGATTTTTTGCTAAAGCCAAATATCCTGGGAATTTAGTTTTACTGGTAATTTTAAAAAGATTAAGCACTTCTTATTTCGAAGCAAAACATCAAACTGTCAATTCTTCATGACACAAATTTTAAATTTCTTTCAATTCTGATTTACACACTTCATAAAGAGTTTTTCTAAATATCTTTTGCTAGCATATATGATTATTTTCTCATATTTCTTGGTGAAAAATATTTTTATGTATAATAAATGTAAACTTATATAAAGACATATAATACATCTCCCTTTTGCTGAAGCACAACTTGTTTAACCACGGTTTTGTTATTGTTTGTAGTCTACTTTTCATATCACTGTACTATATACTGGATTTAATTTTCACAGTGTGAACTCAATTTCTGCAAATTCTCAATCATCAAAAGTAATCAAGAGTTTTGCTGTTTTAGGTCTTTACCTGTACTTTTTTTTTTTTTTCCCATAGTATCTTAACTCCTCTTTAGATAAAATGGAGAAACACTAACCTCCCTGTTTAAAGACAGGGAACAAATAATGGAGATTTAATGAGTTGCTCAAGATCAGATAGCAAATTTCTAATACTGATGAAAAATGAAATTCAGTGCTAAGTATTCTAACCTGCCTGTACTAATTACGAAAGGAAGGCAAGCAAAAAAATATAAACATATTTTCTTTTTGTTTTCATCTTGTATTTCCCTTATCCCAACCCTTTACAGATATGTAATAAGTAACACACTCCCTTTGGTTCATCAGTATATACAGATATGCTTATGTAAAGTGATTCAAGTAGAACAGATCCTGAAACACACAACTGGGACATGAAAACCGAGATGAGAAAGGAACCAAGTTCCCCAGTAGTAATGTCTCTGGTGTTTTATAACGCCTCTAATTCTATTTGGAGTAACTTCTTTTTCTGACACTGGGAATTCCAAAACTTTGATGACAATACCTGTCTTCTTTTCAGCATGGTTTTGCTGGATTTCTTCAGTGCAACTGAAAAGGCCAAAGTCTACACTCTGGAAGTCTAAGGTAGCAGTTCTGCTAACCCCCTCTCCTTACTTCTATGAAAATCAACAGCTCTATCATTTCATGATCACTATGCCCAAGACAGCCTCCAACCATCACATCACCCACGAGTGATGGCTTCCAACTCCTCCCGTTTGTTGCCCATGCTGCGTGCATTAGTGTAAATGCACTTCAGTTCATCTATTGATCCTGCCACCTTTTTGGGGGGAGAAACCCTAATTCCTATGTGACAGTTTTCAGGTGCTTCCACGGTTTCTAATACATCAACAACGCTTGCATCTTTACTGTTGCGTGGACCTCCATCCCCTACCTCCACTAAGATGGCTAAGGTGCTGTGCGCATTAGTACAGGGACATTTCAAATGTGCCCCAGTGTATTCCGTACAGTATGGAGCAGACTGAACGGCCTCGCTAACGCAGCATCCCTCAAACAGTGGTGTGCCACCCCCACACTTGACTCTAGCAAGCCTGGTTTTATCCCTTTCCCCCTTCAAATCTAGTTTAAAGCTCTTTCAATGAGCCCTGCTAACTCTTGTGCAAACATCCTTGTCCCTCTTTGACATAGGTGTACAGTCTGTCACCAGCAGGCCTGGTGTAATGTAGACCTACCCATGATCAAAAAACCAAAAATTCTGCCGGTGACACCAGTCACAAAGCCAGGCATTGATCAGCTGGGTCTTCTTGTTTCTTCCCTCATCATTCCCTGCAACTAGAAGGATAGATTAAAACACTCCTTGTGCTCCTGATCCCTTAATTAGCCTTGCCAAGGCCCTGAAGTCTCTGTTGATTGCCCTGGGACTTCTTATTGCAACTTCATTGCTGCCTACGTGAAAAAGCAATCATGGATAATAATCCAAGGGCCTTACCAGGGTAGAAAGTCTTCTCATTATATCTTTAACCTGCACTCCAGGTAAGCAGCAGACTTCCCTAAGAAGTGGGTTTGGTCAACACATTAGACCTTGTGTTTGCCTCAGAAGAGCATCTCCTATGACAATGAGCTGCCTTTTTTTCTTTGTGGAAGTGGTTTTGATGCTGGGTGTAGGCCAGCTTAACCTTGGTGACTCCTCCAACCTAGAAGAACCGTCCTCCTCTTCATTGTTTTGTTCCACTTGCAGAGCCTCATACCTATTATACAAGTGTACCTGGCAAGGTGGTGGAGTCACAGAGGAGATGTGCCTGCTGCACCGAGGAGGAACTTGTTGCCATTGTCCCCTATCCCTTAAGTCACTGTGTTCAGCCAGGCAGAGAGATGATCCACTCTGCATCATTTATGAACAGTCCTGGATAACTGGGGAGGTCCCAGACGACTGGAGGTTGGCAAATGTGACACCCATCCATAAGAAGGGCCGGAAGGAGGATCCAGGGAACTACAGGCCAGTCAGTCTGACATCAGTGCCTGGGAAGGTCATGGAACAGATCATCCTCAGTGCCATCACACGGCACATGCAGGAGAACAAGGTGATCAGGCCCAGTCAGCATGGGTTTGTGAAAGGCAGGTCATGCCTGTCAAACCTGATCTCCTTCTATGATGAGGTGACCCGCTTAGTGGATGAAGGAAAAGCTGTGGATGTTGTCTACCTGGACTTTTGCAAGGCTTTTGACACCGTTTCCCATAGCATTCTACTGGAGAAACTGGCTGCTCGTGGCCTGGACAGGTGTACCCTTCGCTGGGTAAAAAACTGGTTGGATGGCCGTACCCAGAGAGTGGTGATAAATGGAGTTAAATCCAGTTGGTGTCCAGTGACAAGTGGTGTCCCCCAGGGATCGGTGCTGGGACCGGTTCTCTTTAATATCTTTATTAATGATCTGGATGAGGGGATTGAGTGCACCCTCAGTAAGTTCGCAGACGACACTAAACTGGGGGGGCGTGTTGATCTGCTTGAGGGTAGATTGGCTCTGCAGAGAGATCTGGACAGGCTGGACAGATGGGCTGAGGCCAATGGTATGAGGTTCAACAAGGCCAAGTGTCGGGTCCTGCACTTGGGTCACAACAACCCCATGCAGTGCTACAGACTGGGGGCGGAGTGGCTCGAAAGCTGCCTGGCAGAGAAGGATCTGGGGGTGTTGGTGGACAGCCGGCTGAGTATGAGCCAGCAGTGTGCCCAGGCAGCCAAGAGGGCCAACACCATCCTGGCCTGCATCAGGAATAGTGTAGTGAGCCGGAGTAGGGAAGTAATCATCCCCCTGTACTCGGCACTGGTGAGGCCTCACCTCGAGTACTGTGTTCAGTTTTGGGCCCCTCACTACAAGAAGGACATTGAGGTGCTGGAGCGTGTCCAGAGAAGGGCTACCAGGCTGGTGAGGGGTCTGGAGGACAAGCCTTATGAGGAACGACTGAGGGAGCTGGGGTTGTTTAGCCTGGAGAAGAGGAGGCTGAGGGGTGACCTTATCACCCTCTACAACTACCTGAAGGGAGGTTTTAGAGAGATGGGGGCTGACCTCTTCTCCCACGTGGCAAGTGATAGGACAAGAGGAAACGGGTTCAAGTTATGTCAGGGCAGGTTTAGATTGGATATTAGGAAGCATTTTTTCACTCAAAGGGTTATTAAACATTGGAATGGGCTGCCCAGAGGGGTGGTGGATTCACCATCCCTGGAGGTGTTTAAGAAAAGGGTAGATGAGATGCTTAGGGACATGGTTTAGAAGTGGGTGTTTTTAAATCAGGGTAGGTTAACGGTTGGACTTGATGATCTTAATGGTCCCTTCCAACCTCACTTATTCTATGATTCTATGATTCTATGATTCTATGATTCTATTATACAAGTGTACCTGGGAAGGTGGTGGAGTCACAGAGGAGATGTGCCTGCTACACCGAGGAGGAACTTGTTGGCATTGTCCCCTATCCCTTAAGTCACTGTGTTCAGCCAGGCAGAGAGATGATAGGCAATCCTCCGTATCATGTGTCCTGTCCATCTGACAGGTCTCTCCCAGGGATGGCAGGGTGCGGTTCCACAGTCTGTCCCCCTCTCAGACTCCCTGATACTCCTCAACCTACTCACCTCCTCCCAGAGCTCTGTCACCAAGCGGAGGAGTTCCTCTCCCTGGGCGCACCTCCCACAGGTGTGCTCACTGCTGCCGTCCCGTACTGGGATGAGAGCAGGGCACAGTCCGCAGCCTGGCACCGGGGTGGCAGCATGTTCCCATCGGAGCCGCCTGGGAAGCTCCCTCAGTCATGGCGGGTGCGGAGTTTAGGAGGACATGGCCTTCTGCCGGGTGGATACCATTGCTCCCTGATGAAGCTGGCAGAGTTACAGCGCCCTTCCTGCACGCCCTCCTGCGCTAAGTGCCACGCCCACCACCGTGCCACGCCCTTGCTGATGTGCCACGCCCTGTTTGCCCACCGTGTTCGTGGCATTCCTGCTCACTAGAGCTCCCCGGGGGTTCTTTTATAGTTATGGGGGCTTGGCCACAGTTGCTCCTGGCCATGCGTAGGCCTCCTCAGATGTTATGGCGTGAGCTGTGGTCTCCTGGGCGGTCTCTCCACTCCCTTGGGGTTCCCCCGGTTCAGGAACTCCCCTGTGCACCACGCTAGAGTGCTCTGCTGCTGATCATGCTGGCGTGGGAGCTGCTCGCCTCGGTGAGTCTTCAGTGAGGAAGCTCTAGGGTGCTTTCTTACCTAAGAAGTAAGTTCAGCCGTGCTGTCCCTTTTAAATAATCCAGTTTTTTGTTTATTTTTTTTCTCTTCTTCTTTCTTTTTTCTGATTAACTTGTTTTTCTATCAGGAGCTTTTATGCCTTGGGTAAACAAGACGACCTTTTTATATGCTACCCTTGCTTTTAGGTGGTCTTTGTGCCTAAAATTGTTGATAGAACACTCTCAATTTTGTTTAAGATTAGATTTCTTAACTGAATAAAAATGGGACACTAAAGTACCTCTTTTTCTACCCTTTTTGTTTCTTCCATCAGGAATTAAACTGAATCGCAGCCACAAACTTCCATTGCAACATTTTGAAAAGTACATACCTGAAGATATTTTTGGCATCATGTGTGTGTCTGCAATTTGTTTATTCGTCTTCCAAGGCAGCATAACCAGCAACAGAAGCCTTTTCATTCCTTTATAACAATTTACCACTTTCATTTTTCACCAAAAAATTAATTATGCAGCATATTTTACAGTCTTATCATTAGAGTTATGGTACGGGTTTCTGTAGAGACCCTTCATGACACATTAATGGCACAGATGATGGCTTGGTCATTCCATTTCCCTGTTAGTTTTAGGTGGCTCTTTATAGCTGTGCTGTTATCTCTGTACTGCCACGGCTACGCAGCTACGAGCAAATAAAGCAGCTGCCTCAACACCATGCCTGAAATACACTGTAATATCCCTGACAATAGCAAAAACACAATTTTTGGTACCTAGGTGGTTGGTACCTGGAGTAATGCCACAGAAGACAATGAAGGCCCATGGCCAAGATCAAAATGAAGTGGTGCCAGTGGTGAGAATAAAGCACGAAATCTGAGTGTAGGCAATGTTGAAGAGAAGAACAGGCTTTCATGGCAGTGTGGACATAACAGGCGATGACAGGGAATGCTGGCCCCTGAAAGGTGCTCTGTCTTGCGGGGTTTGGATCAGAAAGGCAAAGGCGCAGCTGCACAGGGAAACGTCAGAGCAGCAACCAGGAACGTGCTTGTGAAATGGATGCTGAACTGACGCGAAATCAGGAACTGAGCAAGGGGGAGGCCGGGACAAAGTCTGCCTTAAATTATATTGGAATAAGCATAATTGCTCTGACCAGACACCACATTTAGATGGATGTAAGTAAGATCACAGCACAGACACTAACTAATGTTATTTTTCAGGCCTCTTCATCTGAAGCCATTTTTAGGCAAATGCTGTAGCCCTGCATGATGCCCCATTCGATGAAGCCTACAGGATGGATAAGACTTACAGAAGAAGCACAAAATATGGATGTGCTCCATACTCCAAACTTAAACAAACCGGCAAGGCAGCTTTAGCCCCACCAAAGTCAAAGGGAATTTCACAACCACACAATCGTTAGCACAACAGAAGTGAGGACTCACATCTGCTCCATGTCCATTTGGTGGCAAGTAGCTGTGCATGGGATGTCCATGCGCCGTGCCCAGGTCTTGTCAGGGGGAGTGTGCAATGAAGGGTGTCCTCTGCGCGGAGGGTGCGGGGCTGCCCTGTGCCGGACACAGCCGGTCCCAGCCGGTCCCAGCCGGCTCCAACGGCCCCACCGCAGGGCACAGCTGAGCCCCTCAGCCAAGCTGGGGGCGCCGGGGGGAACAGAGGTTTGCGGCAGGGCCGAAGGCGGCCCAGGCAGAGGAGGAGGCAGCCCAGGAGGGAGCAGCAGCAGAGGCAGCCCCAGGGCGCAGGAGGAGGAGGGCAGGAGGTGCTGCAGGCCCGGAGCAGGGATCCCCTGCAGCCCTGCAGAGACCCCGCTGGAGCAGAGACCCAGCCCGCAGCCCGGGGAGGGCCCCAGGCCGCAGCGGGGGGACATTTCCTGCAGGAGCTGCGGCCGTGGAGAGCCCCGGCGGGAGCAGGGTGTCCCTGAAGGACTGCAGCCCGGGGCAGGGCCCGCGCTGGAGCAGGGAGAGGTGTGAGGAGGGAGGAGCGGCCCAGAGGGGCTGCCATGCACTGACCGCAGCCCCCATCCCACCCCTGCGCCCCCCGGGCTGGGGAGAGGGGGCGGGAGGGGACGGGGGGAGGTGGGAATGGGGAAAGGGAATGGGTATTTGTTGTTTTAATGTTTGTTTCTCATAACCCAAATCTGTTTTAATTGACAATAAATACTCACATTTGGATGGAAGTCCTTATGAAGCATATCACATACGTGATATTCACAACACTCGTTATTTAGTAATGTTTAGTTCACATTTAGTAAGACCAAAATGGTTGGACATGCACTCAAGACCTGAATCCTAATGCTCACATAAGTTATGGAGGAGGTTCACATTTTGTTCTTTTCCCCATATTCCTAATTTAATTGTCTTCAGTCAAGTACTGCTCCACGATGTTACAATATCGAGATAGCTTTATTTTTATTTCTTTTTCTCTTGTGTTTAATGTACATGTTTTTACTCTTTAACTAATTTTAGACTTAAAAAGAATAATTTTTGCTAATTACATGTTTATTTCAACAACTCATATCAGTACTGCCTGAATTATTCCAAAACTGAAGCTGAATAGGATCCCATTCAAGACGCTTTTATGCTCTTAACATCATTGCAGTGAAATAAACAATATGGTGAGTGATGCAGAGGCTGACAGTTCATAGATACAAATATCTGAATCTGTTTGACCAAAACATATGTATGAGAGAGAAAGCTATTTGTTCATGATATCTGAGATGAATATCCCTGACCCCAAGAAATTGAGGGATGAGAATCAGGTGGTGGTGATTAATGTTATGCAAACTATTTTACAAGTAAACCAAGAGCAGCAGAAATTGCTTTTCTTGCAGATGTGTACGGGGGGGGGGGGGCTTTATGACAAATCAGTTCCTTTTTCTCCATTCTGTGAAGTCTTGCATATTTCTTTGTCAGAATGAAAAATAAACAAGCAAAAAAAAACCCCAACAAAACAACTCTACTGTCTCTTCCTAACCCCCACTCTCAAAAGAAGGTTTTTTCGTATAAACGAAATTGTCTGATTCATTGCAGAGGGAAAGGGATTAAATTAGAATTAAATTTGATGCTTAATATAATTCCACTTTCTCCACTTTACTGGCAGAAAAATATAATCAAAAAGGTGCTCTAAAAGAAGGAAATAAATGAATATATGGAATATGTTTTAAGCTTTCATGCACTTCTGTTCTGTTCTTTTTTTAAAAAAGAATATTTTGCCATTGCTAGAAAGGGATCCTCAGAAGGGTGACTGAATGGAAGGTAGCATCAAAGCTTTCAGATATCTGAACCTCCAAACATTTGACTAATGTTGATTCATGCCATCAAAAAATGCTTCCTCATCTGCCAGTGGTACTGCTACAAAATAGGTCTTTAGTACCCAAATTCCTTAGAAAAAGTACCCCTCCACTGTATTCACATAGCTTTTCCTTTAGGAAGAAAAGGGAGACAGTGAAGATATATAAGCCAGAAAGGACCACCTAGTGTGATGAAAAGATGAGATCACTTTAGAGTATTTTCTACAGATCTCCCGAGTGAATTTTTTTTTGCATGCTATGTGAATATGTGGTAGAAATATTGCTTCTGTTAAAAGCAAATATTTGTGTCTGCCTCAAATTGTTATTCAGTGAGAAATCATATACCTCCCTCATTGCCTGTGTTATGTTTTTACAGTTGAAAACAGCAGTGGGAAATGACTATTGATTTGTTGCACAATTTCTTCTTGCATTTCTACTTCATCACGTTTATATACTACATAACCTGTGTGTGTATTCCTTCTTGGGCCATTGTAGGACTTCTCCATCAGTTCTCTCTCTCAACCCCAGAGCAAAATTCATCAGAATATTAAACAAACAACCCCGAGTTTCAAGTATGTTCACTTTCCAAAGGGTATCTGTAGAGAATACCAACATAAAATATAATGGTCAGGTGCTCATATGGTCTAAATCACCATAGGTCTACTTAGTGTTGCAGCTGTATTCATTTACAGTACCTGGGTATCTTACCTTGCCTACAGACCATCAATAATGTTTATTTCCACCAAACCAAAATTAGTCATGAAACAGTAAGTAACACAGTTTCCAGTGAAAACTGCAACTTTCTGAATTGCACAAGTCAATGACTCCTGTCTGCTAGACTGGCTTATTTGGACAAGATTGTGCCAAAGTAAATTAGATGAAAAATCTGAATGAGGTTAAGGTGCAAAACCTCCTAAAGTCAGCATAAAATTACTACAGATCAAGACAATTCCTTTGTCAATGGTCAGAGAGGAGCAATCATTGACATGGCTTATCTTCCTCTTCTTGCCCCTTGGAGGTGAGGATGACACTAAGGGAAAAAGAAGTTGAAGTAATAATATCAAAAGATCATGATGTTATATGAGCTAGGGCTCATAAAGGACCTCAGTTTTGCCATGCTTCACTTATAAATGTGTATCCCTCAATATCCTGTTTTATCACTTCTTTTTTTGGACGCAATTATGTAGGCATAAGGTGCACTGAAGATAAAAATATCCTGATCCTCCTTTAGGCTCAAACATCTAACCCGTAAGTGCAATATTGACTGCCTGGGAATAAATGATGGGAATTTTGAACACTGACACCTATGACAAAAGCATTTAACAGAACTCACTTTTTTACCAAGAAATCACATGGATAAGCGCACTGGCCAGGCATTTTCCCCTCTCCAATGAAATGTTACTATAACTGGCTGATGTGAGGAGTGCATGTGAGGAACAGGTGAGATATGTATTTGGTTATTTCCGTTGTAGAGGGTGGGCAGGAGAACCCATAAATTCAGAGATCCTGAATGGATCTATGGGGGGTGTTTGCAGAAGGTTGTTTAGAACTAGGACAATCTGGGCATCCACAGAAGCAGAATGGGAGATACTTGCACAACACAGTTGTTCAACAGGGAAGTCCCTTAGTAACACTCTACATAGGCTGCACGGCTCCCCTCAATCTGAGCAGAGTGAGAGAGGAAGAAAGGTTTGGTTTTATGTGCCTAAATCCTGTAGACTTTGGGGTCTTTAGGTGAATGTCGTAAAAAGAGTGGTGGAAGGGTGTTTACAATCTTCACCTTGCTCTTCCATGCAAGAAACAGCCACTGTATGGTACAAAGATGGCCTGAAACTCTACTGACCTTTTCCTGCTAAACAATAACCTAATGAGTTCTTGGAAGAGGAAGTGCTGCCTCCAGTTCCTCCACCTTAGTTTTCCATTACCAATTTCTTCTAAAGGCTTATACTAAAACCCCTGAAGTTCTACATGTAGGGGTGAAAACAGCAGCATCCTCCATTTCTATAGCGTCTTTCAAGCAACATCCTCTGTTTCTACAGTATTTACCAAGACCATCAGAATGTTTTTTGAGTGGAAGAAGAATATTCATTTTAAATACTTCACAGACATCTGAGAAACTGCAGAAGTTGCTGTAGAAACTGAGTGGGACATTTGATTTTCAGAGGTTCTGATCTTTCACTCAGGAATTCGAAGCCTTCAGCGTCTCTAATGAGTTTTATTCAAAATTATTTTTTATAATCACAAAGTCTATGGCAGATAACAGAATCATGATCTTATGGTCCTTCAGATGCTGTGAGTGTAAAACTCCACTTGCCCTTAGTGAAACCCACAGGATTTTTCTTGCTCACTCGAAGGCAGAATTCAGATGTAGGTATGGGAAGAGAAAGATAAGGAAAAATGTTAATCAAAATATGTAAGAAGCTTTTGGAAGCAATCGTTCTTGATATCTTCAATGTGCTTATTTCTAACCACCCAATTTTCGTTTCTCCTTAAGACGGTGTAGAAAACCAAAGCAATAACTTTACTGGGTCAAATTCAATTGGGGATTATATTTGCCTCTTCCACAGCTGCAAGTAACTGCATCAATTATCTGAAGTATATTAATGGATTAGTCAAAACAGAACACAGTTGGTAATAACAATAAAGCGGAAAGGCTTTTGCCTAGTTAATGTCTAGGCAGATACATTAAGTTACTGAAAAACAAGTGAGACATGTTAAAACATAAACATTTAGCATCCTCGAACAATGTGCTTATTGCTTATTAATTATACTGAAGTAGTAGTACTGATTAGTTTAATAGGAAACATCACAAATGAAATTATCATAAACAGAAACCTAGAGTAAATCCCTCAGCTACCTAGTTTTCTCGACTTGAAAAAGTAAAAAGAAAGATTTATTCTGGGCTGAAAAATGTACGGCAATCTACTGACAGTAAAAGGAACATTTGAAATGTATCCTCTGTCTATAATACCATTTCAGTATATGCAGCTTCTTGTTCATTATGAGCTGATGTTTCTGGACCATGCAAGATGCAAACTTCTTAAAGATTCTGAATTAAAGTGATTGCTTTTTTATTCAAGAAAGAGTGGTACTAGTAGTGGGGATTCCCTGAGTCCATTTGAATAGCAACTCAATTAATTGTTGCTATAGAGAGGCTTTGTTGCATGCTGCTGTCCTTATAGAATCATCTATGAAGTTGAGATTTTTTTTTCCTTTTTGGTTCTCCTTCACTCCAAGAAATGTTTGTTTTTCAGTGAAACCCAAATCTGACTTCTTATTCTTTGGTCTCTTCTGTCCTTTCCCCCGCAAGTTTTATAATACTGAAACATACCTTTCACTGGAAAGGTGAAAAAGAAAAAAGAAAGGGTAGAGCACGAAAGACAAAATAAAATTTTTGATTTCCTGGACAACAGAAAAATAAGAATGATATTGCATGCAAATAATTTCTTTCTGAAAAAAAATCTAGAGAAATAATTATTTCCCAACTGCCTTTAGTAATGATGGACCATTCTGTTTATTGGTGTTAATAAAACAACATGACCCCCTCAGCATTCAGAGGCCTTATACTATTATTCTTCCCTAGTAGATCAGCTCTACAAATGAGTCTTGAGAGAATATGACTTTTGTTAAAGAAATAAGGAACTGATATCCTGACAGTAAGTACAATATGAAGACATAAATTGAAAATGAATTTGAGATCAGCTAAAGTAAGCAAGGGATCAAATATTTAGATTAAATTGGAAACTGGCAAACAGTTTCCAAATTCAACTGCTGGAATTTATTAGAATTTGTTACTTATTTTTCCTTGGTGCAATATCCAATCAGACTTGAGGTATTTTCATAGTCATGGTATGATTTTGGGATAATCAATGTCATGTTTATGCAAATACTGCCTGATTAATATGATCTTCTCTCCGATTAGAGATTAATAAAGCTACTAATGAGATTTGCATCTCCTGTATTTAATTTAAACATTTATGTGAATTCCAAAAAAAAACCCAGGAATAGGCTTCCCATATTTGACAGAAGAGATTTAGGAGCCTTAGAATGAGCAATAAATCCTAGACTGTGAGCAAGGACTGGAATGATGTGTCTGAAATCCTAACACTTTAGGGGGCTTTGACTTCAAGAGAGGTAGCTCTGTTCAAACCTTTGAATTCATTCTTCAAAGTAGGTGTCTACAAGTGTTCCCTGGGAGAAATGAACCAAGTTAACTCCTGAAAATGCAGGCAGGGAAAGAAGCATTGCTGATGCCCATAACAGCGAAACAAGAGGGGAACTTGGACCCTCCCTAAACTGGGCACTTCTATCAATAGCTGCATATTAAAAAACGAGTTGTATTTTATCTTGGGGATGGGAGGCATTAGCCATTCATAACGGTTGCTTGTTTTATTTTGAATCAGTTCAGGGAATAAGTCGCAAATGTGCCTGCATATCTGAAAACGGGTAGGCCATTTTACTCAGATCCTTTTGATTCATCCTTGACACATCCATTTTATTGTGTTATATAAAGGTTATAATCCTGTAGACACACTTACAAGAGCAAGCCCTTTTGGATGTTGAGACAAGTCTGGGTCTAATTGTGGGATCTCAAATGAGCACAGGAAGGGTTACCTACCACAGTGCAGACTTCTCCATGTAAAATGAACATACAGTTTTGGGACAAGATGACTTCAGATGGACAAGCTTGTGGCTGTCTTTTAAAGATAGAAGGCTGTCATCAACAAACATTTCATTTTTAGTCTCTAGGCTCATTTCTGAACCTTCTAATCTATTTTGTTAAACCTGCTCTAACAGCAAGAAAGCCTCTATTCTGTTTTCCAAACAGTCTCAACCCACTGTAATTTATTCCATCTATCTAGACCTACTGCACAATTACAGTTCATCCTAACACACGTTCAGTGGACAGGCCAATTGTGCTGTATTCGCAGCCCTTTTGAAAACTTAAAACATAGCAGTCGAGGTCTCTCTGAGGAGTTACTTAACAAACATATTTTGTCTCTAAATTGCATGTTATCTGTATTGCACACATTACCATAAGGAAATAAATTTACAGCTTGCTATATTAAGGGCATATAGCTACAACGATGCTTACTTAGGGTACTGTAAATTCAGTCCAAATAATTTTTTCATACTATCAAAAAAAAAAGAAGTGTCTTTATCAACTGAAGGTGGGGTAGGAAAAACACCCAAAACAACAGGTGCTAAGGATTTAATTACTTTTTTGCTATACTTACAGAAATTGTTGTGTGCTTACCACATTAAATTCTCATGATCTATTGACAATTACTGCCAAGCAATTAACCAGCAATGATTGTCCTTTAATGTGTCAATCACTTCTCTGTGGCATTTAACTTAAATGGTTACCTCTGTAGTCACACACCAGTCACTCATGTTGAATATACCATGCTTTTTGTAGAAAGAATAGTGGTGTAAGGCTGTTTAGGTGAACACATTCCTGAATCAAGAGCTGGGAACTCAACACGACTCACTCGTCTAAGTGGCCCATACAGCTTGGGTCAAAATTTTAGGAAGTTAGGGTGGATTTTCTCACACCTAGCTCTGATGTCTACAATATCTATGCGTCTGTCTGAGTATGTCTTCTTAAGCTCCTTATGATCAGAGTAAAGAAACAAATTTCATGAGGTGGTTATCTCTACATTAAATATTTATTGGTGAATAAGGTAAAAAAAGGTTGATGGAAGTTAGTGGCTCTGGGGAAAGGTACGAAGCCCAGAAGCAGGTTGTTTATTTGCAGATGCTGTCTAACTGATCAATGTTGGATAGTTCTTTCTAACATGAATACAGAAAGTGATGTAGTAGAAATGCATAATGAAATTATGTCACATAGGAATAGGAAAAGATGAGTTTCATACTTTTGAATGTAAGTGCTTCAGTATTTCTAATTTGTTTGGTAGAATTTGTTCCAAACGAATTCCCTAAAGTAACAACAGGAATCTCCACCTGAATGTTTTACTTACCATGTGAATTCTAAAACCAGGTTCCATGTTGTAATCAGTGGATAATTTTTCAGTATTTTTATATTCTTATAGGACACCATAAAGATCGCAGAGATTCAGATAGGGATGGAGAATCCATTTAAACTTTATTTTATTTGCAATATCCATAGAGTTACCATAAATCCCAGATGATCTCTCTCGAGCCAGTGTGGGAATTCTGTGATTACCAACCATGCTGAATTAAATTTAAGTTGGGTTTCTTTGTAGACATTTGTTTTCCTGCAGTCTCAGCTTTTCAGTATACAATATTTATAAAACAAAGGTCTTTCAACTTGAAAATGTTGACTGCTGAGCTCAAAGAAATGAAGACTTGTCCAGTAACTCTGTATTCGTCCTTGCAATGTAATTCAACAGTTGTTCTTTTTCCTAGATTGAATGATTCTTGAGACTAAGCACAAAAGGTACTGCCTTATTTAAGTCTTTTTATTCTGCAAATAAGTTGGCTGCTGGCTTTGTTTCACTTAGCAAATACATCAGAGCTAGGGAGTATTTCTAAAATAGACAGACAAACATGAGAATCAAAGAACAATATCATTTTGCACGAACAGATGTGAATATCCACATTATTTAATGCAGGCATGATAATGTGACCCAGACTACTCAGTTCTATGTTCAAGAGGGAAAAACACACAATGTACTCTATTAATGATTGTACTCAATTAACGATGGACCTTTTAGCAAATGTCTAGGACTGAAACACCATGAGTTTCAGAATGAGTGTAATAATATCTACAAATTCCAGCCTTATTTTAAGCCAAGGTCAGGATCTCCTTTACAATTTGGATTTTTTCCCAAAACACCTGCATAGATCTGTAGCACATCATCTTATAAGGATGAAGCAACTAAAAGAGAACAGCGGAGTGTCCTTTACATAACAGAGAATGTCCTTTGGTTGTTGCATCACAGCAGGTTATTTTGTTTCTGTACATGTTCTAAGGGATTAAGCACCAACAGGGAATTTAAAATTATCATAAACTTTATTAACTCTTGTGCTTCCAGTCTCTTTGAGATGAGTTTTTGAGATGGGAACAAGTCTGAGGTGAAAACGAAAAAAATAATAGTCATGTCAGAACACAGTAATACTGATGCTGGATTTACTTAAAAATTCTTTTACCTTTTATGCTGTAGAACATGACTCTGTCTCTGAAGTGGTAATATCAGAAAGGCCCTGCCTGCGTGAATTTTTGCCGGTGGGGTCTGTGGATACATATATAGTTTTGGGTGTAGAAATAGCTACTAGCAAACACCTAGCTGAAGAGAGGAAATGTACGTGCCAAGAACTGGTGACTGGAAGTTTCCCAATGACTGGCAGTCCTTGCGATTAGCAGTTCTGTTTGATTTTCAAGAACTGATGAAATCAGCGCACCAAGAGCCTCCTCAATCTGTAAGAGGCCGCAGGCACCCGGTAGTGGCACAGCTGGGTTGTGGAACTCAAACTACACCCAACGGGAAGGCAGCTGTGGACAGAGACTACAGGTCTGCATAGACACATGCTGAAACAAGGATCTCTGTAGGACACTTTCGAAAATGTGAACTAGTAGCCACTGGCAACTCAGCACAACCCCACACTTCTGAGGAGGCGGTTGTTATTGTCACATTGCGGTTGAGGTTGCTGAGACTGCAATTGAGCCACCCTCCAGGTAGATAATTGTAAGTAAATGTTTGTGTGTGTGTGATTGAGCACCACAAACAAATAAGTCAATGTGTTGTGGGACTAGTTATCTGCTATTGATAATAACAGTTTAGCTCTACTAATAGTAGCTTAATGAAAAAACGGGTTAGATTCCCAAATAAGGAAAAGGGAATTTACAGCAATCTCCTTCATACTAAAGATAGGCAGGAGGCAGCACAGCAAGTAGATAAGGCACTGTGCAGAATAGCAGGCAATTTGGTTCTATGTGCATGCTCTGTGCCAGCCATGTATGCAAGTAGTTAATAGAAAACTTCGTATCAGAATTGTCTGTAGCTTAATACACAAATCACTTTTTGGGGTGATCTGGGTTGAAAATCCTAAAAAAGCACAGCTAAGCTTCCTCTGGTCTGCTTTTCTCTTGTAGATGGACAAGGTGGGAGCAGCAGACATGAAAAAGAGTTTATTTAGTTGCTCAGAATAGTATTCAGGTTTGTGAATCCAGACCTCATCTGCAGCACCAAAAATGTTGCCCGAATATGAAATTATGTATATACACACATTCTTTGATGACAATGTTAATTCAAGAACTTTCTTCCCTGCATGATTGTGCATAATTTCATCCATTTTATGAATGGAGTTGTGGGCTGTAAAATGAATTACAGATTTAGGTTAATAATAATAAAAAAGAAGCCCTCCCCAAAAGTTCAATGCTACCAATAATGAGGTGAGAATTGAATATGAATCTTGACTGTAACGTATTACTGATGAATGCTGCCTTAAGGCCTTGGGTACTACAAGTAACAGAATACCAGCAATAAAATAAACTTTACCAGTTTGGAAGTTCTTTTGTCGACTCTTGCTGCTATTTTATAGGTATTATTTAACTCAGAAAATAATAGTTGTTAAAAGACCGCCCTGTTTTGTTTTCTTTTTTAGTCACAAGCTGATTTGGTAGCAATCGTCTGATGGAAAATTTGTCCAAGTGTAGCATTAAATGATAAGCCAGAGCTTTTGACATTGCTCAGTAGAAACATAAGATACAATTCGTAACTGGAGAAGCTGCTGTGCACAGTTTGATGCTTATACAACCCAGCAATGACAGAGATTCAGACAGTAATGGAGGCTGGCAGAGTCTGGAAGATGGCAACAGGAATTCAGCGTAATAGAACGTGCTGATGGCAGCTTGCTGTAAAATTAAATGCCCTGGTGCCTGCACTGATATGATCCAAGAGGCACAGTTCAAAGGCACAAGCTGATCTCAGCAACACCCAGGTCTGGACTGATACAGTCACTTGGTAGCATCATTGGTGTTTGGCTCGAGGCTGTTTGCTGTTCACTGGAAGGACTTCAGCATCTATTAGAATGATCTTGCATTTAACTAGCAAAAAAATGCCTCAGCTGCTAAAAGAATGAAACTTCTAAAAGCATGCTATTATGAATCAGGATCGTTCCAGCACTAGCTGGGCATTTAGAGTTCTCTGGTGTGTGCATTATTGGCATCGTTATCCTGATTATCAGTGTCTACTCGGCTCATTTATCTGTGGATATAAATCTGTGTGCTTATGCTGAGTACTCACTGAGCATACAGGAATATTTCAGTGCATAAAATTTGGCCAATCATTTTTATAAGGTTAAAAGACCATTTCAGAATGACTAGCTCACTTCACCAAACCATCAATCAAAAAAAAACCAAACCCCAAACAGAAAACCAACACGTAAATTTCCTGTAATTTGAAATATTCACTGGTCAAAAGCTTCAAGAACTGTGGACTACATGCTTTATGCAGATTTTTGTGCTGCGCCCATATATCTGAGGACTGATTATGATTTACAGGCAGAATGACTTACAGAGAGCTCACTACATGGTTTCCATCCCCAGATGTCTGTTCCACATCAGGAGTGGCTCAGTTGCTCATATTGCAGAGTCTGAATCACTGCAAGTCACAGTTCCTGCAGTAATGAAAATAAATGCTGTGTTGGGTTTTGCCAGGTTGTGCAGTACGGAAATGGAGATACTCCTTCACTAGCAGCTTAGAAGCCTCCATGTTGAAACAGGAATATGTCAGACAAGGTCTAGGTGCTTAGTTAGGTGGCCCATGATGCTTGGCTGTGATCACCATTTGTAAGTCAACTGTATGTTGAATAGAATTTCCTACAAGAGCACCTCAAATACCAAGATCCCAGGGCCAGGATATCTCTTTTCATTCTCTATACTAAAAAAAAAACTGACAAAAAAAAACCACTGCCACCACCACCAACAATAAGAAAACACCCCACAGCCCTTTTTAATAAAAATGTATTTGCTAATTTTGTCCATAAGATGGTAACTAATAATTTCAATTTGATGTGATTGAGACTGTGAAGAGTTATTGAAAGTTAAAGTTTTTAAATTCTACTGAAAGTGTTCTTACGTAGTCATCTTTAGTAAGAAGACTGAGAAATGATAAGTTATTAAATGTCTTGTGTAGAACTTGGTCATGCTTTGTAGATTTTGATCAAGATGTCAAGAAACTGAACTCCTGCTGTATTTCTTAGTCTGTGGCTCTCTTGGTTGTGAGTCACCAGGTTTTGGGGAGCAGAATTTTATTCTTTCACAGCCTCACTTCTTCCCAGTGTAGAATGAACAGGTAACTCAATCTCTTTCAGGTGCAGCACTGAAGGAATTTGGGGGGAGGAAAGTAAAAGGATTAAGTTCTTAATGGGTAAAAATATACAGGTAACCCTTCAGATCACAATAACAGTATAATCTGTAGAGGTAATCTTGCCAGGTAACCCTTCAGATAGATCTCCATGTAGAGATCATGAACATGAGTTCATAGGATTCCATAATACTCAAGGACAAAGAGGCATTTATCCTCTAAATTTCTCTACTTTATTACAGATTACCACAAATACCACAAAAAGCCAACCTCATGCAGTTCAACAAGGCCAAGTGCAAGGTCCTACATCTGGGTCGGGGCAATCCCAAGCACAAATACAGGCTCGGCGGAGAATGGCTGGAGAGCAGCCCTGTGGAGAAGGACCTGGGGGTGATGATTGATGAGAAGCTCGACATGAGCAAGCAGTGTGCGATCGCAGCCCAGAAGGCCAACCGTATCCTGGGCTGCATCAAAAGAAGTGTGGCCAGCAGGTCAAGGGAGGGGATTCTGCCCCTCTACTCCGCTCTCGTGAGACCCCACCTGGAGTACTGCATTCAGCTGTGGAGTCCCCAACATAAGAAGGACATGGACCTGCTGGAGCGCGTCCAGAGGAGAACCACGAGGATGATCAGAGGGCTGGAGCACCTCTGCTATGAGGAGAGGCTGAGAGAGTTGGGGCTGTTCAGCCTGGAGAAGAGAAGGCTCCGGGGAGATCTTATTGCGGCCTTCCAGTACCTAAAGGGGGCCTACAGGAGAGCTGGGGAAGGACTTTTTACTAGGGCATGTAGTGATAGGACGAGGGGGAACGGCTTTAAGCTGGAAGGGGGCAGGTTTAGATTAAACATTAGGAAGAAGTTTTTCACTTTAAGGGTGGTGAGGCACTGGAACAGGTTGGCCAGAGGGGTTGTTGAAGCCCCGTCCCTGGAGGTGTTCAAAGCCAGGCTGGACATGGCCTTGGGCAACCTGGTCTAGTGAGAGGTATCCCTGCCTGTGGCAGGGGGGTTGGAACTCGATAATCTTCAAGGTCCCTTCCAACCTAAACCATTCTATGATTCTATGATTCTAAAAAATTACCACTAGCAAGTATATGTCTGATTAATAAATTGGATATATATCTCTTTCAAGCTGTCAGCAATTAATAATATACTGTCAATCAATAGTATGGCAATAATCAATTAGAGAAACAATCAGTATTAGAGCAACAACTAGTAACAGCAACAACCAAGTACATCTATGCTATTCCAGGTTATTACAAACTTACCATTAGTGAAGAAACTTATCAACAATATAACAGCAGATATACGTATGATAGATTTCTTATATGGATATATAAGAAATATATATACACACTTGTATCAAGTGAATTAGATGGATTTCAGAAGGGATCAAACCATCCCAGAGGGGAAGAGAAACCGAACTGATCCCAGAAGTGGACCCAGAGGCAGACCAATAAGATAACAGGCAGAGTCTCACTGTGAAGATGGTCCACGTCACAGAGTGTGGTGTCCGCCAGGCATCCCTGGTGAGAGTCCAAGATCTCATAGAAAGTTCATGTGGAATTCAGCCTGTTTAGGGAAAGAAAAGTACATGCAGCACATTAAGTTCTCAGAGAGAGAGACTCCATTGAGTCCTTTTTGTAACATAGAGATATAAGAGAGCATAGGGTATCACCAGATCAAGCAGTCAATAGGTGCTGTTAATTTCTGGTTTTCACCCATAACAGCCA
The DNA here is from genome assembly GCA_017639485.1 of Pluvialis apricaria. NCBI lineage: Eukaryota > Metazoa > Chordata > Aves > Charadriiformes > Charadriidae > Pluvialis > Pluvialis apricaria. The sequence continues at coordinate 163,975,232 of CM030008.1, read as the reverse complement.
ATAGATGATGATGTTTTCTGTTCTTTCAGGACATTTTTTATTCTTCAAGACAGTGTTCCTGTTCTTGCAGTTAGAACAGTCAGTTGCAGTTACCGATTCTTACTTTCTCAGGATGTTTTCCACTTTTTACAGACTATTTTTCACTTTTTCAGATAACAAATCACCATTACAGTTCCTAGTTAGCCACCAGGTGCCCACCAAGCTGCTTTATCACTCCCCCTCCTCAGCTGAACAGGGGGAGAAAATATGACAAAAAGCTTGTGGGTCAAGAGAAGGACAGAGAGAGAGAGCACACACCAATTACTGTCATGGCCAGACTTGACTTGGGGAAATTAATTGAATTTATTGCCAATTAACACCACAGTAAGATAATAAGAAATAAAAACAAATCTAAACCCACCTTCCCCACCCCGCCCTTCTTCCTGGGTTCAACTTCACTCCCGATTTCTCTACGTCCTCCCTGCCAAGCAGGACACAGGGGGATGGGGAATAAGGGTTGTGGTCAGTTCATTGCTCGTTACCTTTGCCGCTCCTTCCTCCTCACTCTTCCCCTGCTCCAGCATGTGGTCCAACCTATGGGAGACAGTCCTCTACAAGTTGCTCCAACGTGGGACCTGTCCATGGGCTGCAGTTCTTCACGAACTGCTCCAATGTGGGACCTTTCCACAGGGTGCAGTCCTTCACGAACGGACTGCTCCAGTGTGGGTCCCCCATGGAGTCAAAGGTCCTGCCAGAAGCCTTCTACAGCATGGGCTCTGCATGGGGTCACAGCCTCCTTCAGGGTGCATCCACCTGCTCCAGCATGGGATCTTCCACAGGCTGCAGGTGTATATCTGCTCCGCCATGGACATCCACGCGCTGCAGGGGGACAGCCTACCTTACCATGGTCTTCACCATGGGCTGCAGAGCAATCACTGCTCTGGTGCCTGGAGCACCTCCTGTCCCTCCTTCACTGACCTTGGTGTCTGCAGAGTTGTTTCACATATTCTCACTCCTCTCTTCTGGCTTCTGTTGCGCAGCAATTTTTTCCCCTTCCTAAATATGTTATCAAAGAGGCGCTATCAGCGTTGCTGATGGGCTCAGCCTTGGCCAGCAGTGGGTCCATTTTGGAAGCAGCTGGAACTGGCTTTGTCCAACATAGGGGAAGCTTCTGGCATCTTCTCACAGAAGCCACCCCTGTAGCACCCCTGCTACCAAAACCTTGCCACGCAAACCCAATACATTATCAATGGTATCTGAGGAAGTCTCTGGTTTCTCTAGGTACCTAGCTGTACTTCAAAGATGACAGCTGTACTTCTCAAGGATGCTTTTGGTTCATAGACCTAGTTGCCAGCCTCACAGTGCCCAGGCTGGCAGATATTTTCTGTCAATATTTTTCAGCAGACATTTTCTTCTGTTCAGTAATTTTCCTTTCTAACCAGGTCACCTTTATGGCTGCTTACATCAACTGTTAACATAAAAAGCAAACATAGACAAGTAAGGGAACCCCCAGATATTCCTACACAGTAGTTCTAATAAAAATAGAAAATCTTTAATTTATGAGATTATTTTTTTTCTTGTTAAAAAGGAGCAGAATAGGAAAGGTTGAAAAGAAAATTTTCTCTGAATGCAAGCATCCTTTAGCTGCAGTTGATGTAGTCTCTGAAGAAACATGTAAGAAGTTGATGACAATGAAAATTAAGTGTCTTTTTCTGAAAATGCTGTCAGCTGACCTGTCCATCAAAAAGACATAAAATGAGAACACTATTTCTGACCATGAGCTCTGAAGTGGACAGCAAGGAATATTGACAGCTCAGGGGCGGTTTAACATGGTCACCCAACAAAAAATTCAATTAAACATTATGTGTGGTGGAAAAGATGTCTACACCCTCCTTTTTATTAATATTAGATTTCTTTTGCAACTTTGCTGTTTGTAGCCCTGAGGATAGAGTACCAACATTCAAATCACCAACACTAACGCAACATTTCACAGTATCGTCAGGGTTGGAAGGGACCTCTGGAGATCATCTAAGTCCAACCCCCCTGCCACAGCAGGGACACCTACAGCACATTGCACAGGACGGCATCCAGGCAGGTTTTGAACGTCTCCAGTGTGGGAGACTCCACAACCTCCTTGGGCAGCCTGTGCCAGTGCTCCACCACCCTCAGAGTAAAGAAGTTCCTCCTCATGTTAAGGTGGAACTTCCTGTGCTCCAGTTTGTGCCCGTTACCTCTAGTCCTATCACTGGGCACCACTGAAAAAAGGCTATTCTCATCTACCTGGCACCCTCCCCTTAAGTACTTATAAGTATTGATAAGATGCCCCCTGAGTGTTCTTTTTTCTAGACTAAAAAGCCCCAAGTCCCTGAGCCTTTCTTCATAAGAAAGATGCTCCAGTCCCCTAATCATCTTTGTAGCTCTTTGCTGGACCCTCTCCAGCAGTTCTCTGTCCTTCTTGAACCGGGGAGCCCAGAACTGGACACAGTACTCCAGATGCGGCCTCACCAGGGCAGAGTAGAGGGGGAGGATTTTAAAAAAAAAAAAATCAGGGTTGGGGGGGGAAAAGATAAATAGTACCTAATATAATTTACAGCATTATTCATTACTCTATCAAATATTAACAACATATATCTTTCTGATTTTGACAAGTTTTCCTGTGTGCAAAAGACAAGTCATATATTCTGCAATCTACCCAGTCTCCTAGATTATGAAAAATAATCATTCTGGACAATCTGCTCTTGTTGCCTTTCTTGAAGCCCAATAAGAATGTTAAAAAGTGGAGGACCTGAGAGCAATGCTATATCCAAAACTGTGCCCTCAGAGATTTAATGGCAGAAAAAGACAAGGAGAGTGACAGAAAGCTAGGAAAATTTTTGATCTTTTGAAGTCAAAGAAAGTTTTATCATTCAACTGACTGCGCCTAAATCCAGAAATTCAATTTCTAAAATTTTATATTTGCATGAAAACAGAAAACCATAACCCTCTATTGGTTTCCCTTGTTGCAGACAGGGAATTGACAGTATGTCCAGAATGGAAACATCTTTTTCCATTTACTGTATTTCCTCTACTAAGCTATTATTTTGGTGTTCTTTATACTTGAGGTATCTGAACATGAAAACTGTAGGCAAAAGATGCGTAACACCTGTAGACAAATAAAAAGATGAGATAGGAAAACAGAGCAACCATTCATATGTCAGTTACTGATGGTGACGGTAGGGTAGGATCTAAATAACAGATGACAGAGAGTGATGCGAGACGTGAGAGGCCAACATGATATCTAGAGGATACACTGTGCAAGAACATTAGAAGACAGAGCACTGACTATCCCACAGTATGTTTCTTCAGGGCCATCTGCACTATCCTTTAAGCTTCCTCTAATTAACTAGTTAAATGTACTAATTGTGCACATATTCTCTCCAAGACAGATGTGTGCCTGCCTGAAGTTATGTATTTATGTGTAACAAAATGACCTGAAATATCTTTCTTTCTGTGAAACAGTTTGGTTGGTATCTACTTACTATCAAGAAGGGAGATAAACAGGACTAATAAATGGAAAGTTCAGGTGAGGTTAAATGATACTGTGATTTTGGTAAAGTAAAACATTATTGCAATTATCTGGTATCAGGCTCAATTAAAAGACAGATATTTTATACATGAAATCTTTAAAAGTTGCATCTAACAATAGCTCAGGTGCCAAACTGAGAAATTTAAGGCGCTGTAAGTCTCCACTCATTTGTTGCTTAAATGAGATATCTGCCTTCTCTTCCTGATCAAATTTCTGTTACTGAAATAGATGTGGTTTTGTGTCGCAGAAGTTGCAACTTCTTTTCTTAAACTTCCTCTGTCCCTGTAGACTAAAGATTTGGTCCTCTTTGGATCCGCACTCTCAGTGCAGTTCCATCGTTTCCAAAATGACTGATAACCCTTTGTAACTCAAGTCTGTATGACACCAAAAGCTTTGTTTACAGAAACCTGATAGGATTCCCAATGTACACATTTGCCATCTGGATAAATCCCTGAGCAAATTGATCTAATCCCATAGCTCAGCCTTCTTTAAACAGGAGGTTGGACTTAGAAACTTCCCGAGATCCCTTCCAACGTAGATAATTTTATAGTCACATGGGTTTCGGTGTCCATGTTCAGACATCTGTTCTAAAGGATTTCAAACAAAGTACCTGCAGGACGAAGGAAAAAAAAAGGTTTCCACAGATAACAGATTAAGTATTTGTCTGTGTTATGGAAACTCAGATTCAGATCATGTAACTATTACATCTGGAAGGAGGGTGTATATAACCGTAGCCTTCTTGAAATAAATGCCCTCTATGTTTAACCTGAGACACACAACACAGAGACCTGTTCTGGGAACAGGCACTTACCCCATTTTTTCAAGGAATAATAACTTTGTATAGTTGACACCACCCATATTCTATCTAAACAGTCTTTTTCATGCTTGCAATAGAAATGGTGTCTGCAACACACCCAACAGTGGTCAAAAGTTTACTTTGTGAGTGTAAGACTCTTCCCAAATTGCACCCATAAAGGGAGAAGGCTTTCTGGATACGGTGTGGTGATATCCTTTCTACTCTGCTGCCATCCCATTGTAGGCCTCCGTAGGAAGACCATTTACTTATTTTGCGATATTTGCATTGGAGAACAAGGGTATTACTTAACTAACCTATTTTCAGAGCAAACACATTCTTTCTGTCTCCTTTGCAGACATATCTGCATAAAAAGGAGTCCAACTTAATTTCAGAAAAAGAACTAATACTCCATTAGTTAAAACATTAATTATAGCAGTTAGTCAGCCCATAATTTTAGTCCAAGACAACTTTTAGAGTTTCAAGCATAGTAAACCTAGAAATTTTAGACAATCATTCTAAGCTCTGGTAGAAGTAACAGTGTGCAGAGTATGAATAGCGTACTGTTCAAACTGGTAAGTCACAAGGTAAAGGTCTGATGGCTGATATTCACATTGAAAGTGGAAGTAACATAGATCATTAAGCTGATGAGACAAAACGATGAGCCAGGAAAGTATTTAATAGAAAAATTGACTTGAGTTTCTTCTCTAGTTTCTAAAGCGGTAATCCAGGGACTGATATTGGTTTATGAGACCTTCTGAGTGGTCTATAGGTGATTTCACTACTGAACTTTTATCTTTACCAGTCAAAGAGGAGGAAAAGGACTTGGCTGTCTATGGTTATGTTTTATGTGGGTCCTGCATGTAGATGCTGTTGAAAGCAGTGCCTTTCCTGTGGCATTCTGTGTGACTGGCCATGTCAGCGCCCTCTGTGTGTGTGTCCATGCGTTTGTCTCAGGAACACGTGCACAGCTTTGTTACTGGTTGAACCAGAAAGCAGCAGCCGCGTCTCTCAGCCTGGGCAGAGGCTGGCCTGGGCTTCAGCAGCCGGGCAGGAGGCACCTGGGCTGGAGTGGTTAGAGGAGGTATCCGCACTTCTTACTTCCGCTCTATAGCTGGTCCAAAGAACTAAGCAATACAACTAAAAAATAGTGTAACTTCAAAGCTGAGAAATTAAGCTTGGTGTGATGGTTTGTCATCCATATGGAGTGTTGTGATGCTGGTTAAGTGTTATAAATGGAGGAATAGGAAGTTATGAGTTTACATATCCTCTGTCTGACACGCTATTTTCCGCACTGCTTGAGAATATTGACTGTGCAGATCTATTTTGCAGGTCTCTTCCTCAAGCTTCGGAAAGACATTACTCTTTTCAGATAAAAGGCCTCTAAAGTAATCTGTAATACTGGCACACTGAAAGGGAAGGTGGTAAGATGCAGTAACTGTGACTATAAAAGAAAGAAAATGGACATTTTTAAACATGAGACTATTTTTTCCTGTATTTTTTTCTTCTTTCATGGAAGAAAACACCCGCCTGTAACTAATTCCAGCAATATCTTGCAATGGTGTGTCCAAATCAATTGTAGTGTGACTACTTTAAGAACAGGAAGTTGCAAATTTTCTGCTACATTTATGTGTCATTTAGAGCCCAAAACCCTGGAACATGCCATAAATACATACAATAGAGATACTGAGATTCTGGACCATGTCCAGAGAAGGGAAATGAAGCTGGTGAGAGGTCTAGAGAACAAGTCTTATGAGGAGCAGCTGGGGGAACTGGGGCTGTTTAGCCTGGGGAAAAGGAGACCGAGCGTTAGCAGCTACCTGAAAGGAGGTTGTAGAGTGCTGGGGGTCAGTCTCTTCTCCCAAATAACAAGTGATAGGACAAGGGGAAATGGCCTCAAGTTGCTCAAGGAGTAGGTTTAGATTGGATATTAGGAAAAATTTCTTCACTGAAAGCATTATCAAACATTGGAACCGGCTGCCCAGGGAAGTGGTGGAATCGACATCCCTGGAGGTATTTAAAAGATGGGTAGACGTGGTGGACATGGGACATGGTTTAGTGGTGGTTTTGGTAGTATTAGGTTGATGGTTGAACTTGATGATCTTAAAGGTACTTTCCAACCTAGATTATTCTATGGTTCTATACATTGATCTGATTAATTCACCATGGAAATTTCAGATTTGCAATGGATGATCGTGACTTTTTCTCATCTTTGCTTCTACATTATTATATTGTCCTTTAGGTCAGCAATATGGAAGACCTGAATGCTCTGATTTATCTCAAAAATAAAGTCATGAGAGAGTCAAAAGAAGATAATGGAGAAATTGAAGACAATCCTCTTTGCTTGAGGAAGAAGTATGACATTTCTTCCAAGACTTTTGATTAGAACTAGAGACAATAAAAATATTGGTTTTTCTGAGGCATAAGGGCAGTGTGGGACTTGGTCTGTATATCATGAGACTAGAGGAATGCATTCAGTCCGAAGTGTTTAACACAATCTTTTTGTCTGGTTTCTTCACCTGTTCACTGTGTGGAGTTTCTCCACCTGTCCACTAGCAGTCTAGTTAGGGGCTACAGGGGGCATACACAACAGCCAATCCTCAAAGGGCTGTGCAGGATGTAGAATGACATAAAATAATTTAAAAACTATTTTATCTACTAGACATCTATCTTTTTCATTTTCAAGTATTAACTTTTTTATTTAGCATAACACAAAGAGAGCTTGGTGTTTACTACATCCTTTTCTTAACTGGCATAACTGAAGAGAGAGAAAGTAAACCTGAAATACTTGACAGGCTTTTCCTTGTAGACAGCTTTTTCTTCTAGTGTATTCTGTAACACAGTGCCTACTCTGAGACCAAATGTGAGAAATACTTTTCTTCCTCTCTGCTCTGAAAAACAAAAAATGAAAAAAATTTAGAAACCCCAGGTCATTATGCGTCCCTATGTTGCCTGGGCTCCATCCCAGAAAACCTGTCTGTAATGGACATCAGAATCCTTGAAAATGGTTATTTGCCACGAGAGCTTGACAGTTTGACCTTTCACTTCAAAATTACTTGTTGTCACTTCTTACCATACACCCATGAATGTCACTCTCCACATCATTTCAGTCTCTCATTATGACTAGTGGGTGGTATACCTGTAAACAGCTTTCTGTACTCTGGGTTTCCATTAGATTCACTCTGAGGTATATAATATGGCTAATACATTTCTGAACCAATTATGGAGGTAGTGCTTTAAAAAAAAATACTCTCAGACTTTTTCCCCTTAGAATCTTAATTTAAGTTTTGATAGCTCAGGTTCTTGGTTCAAAATATTGTAGAGACCTGTGCCCTCTTCTCCCTAATTTAAACACAAACTTTCTTGGTACGGATTGAAATTTTAATTGCCATTTGTGAGAAAATTCTTTCCAACAACAAAATTATAAAGAGAGGTAAACATTATTTCCCATCATCTCACTATGTTCTGAGGCATTTGGTGTGAAGTCCTCTGTGCTTTCTTAGTGTAAATCCTACATGTTGAATTACATGCTTGAATATACACTGAGGCAAGAACAGAAATATTCAAATCTGGCTACTAGGATTAAGTACCATTTTTGTTCTCTTTTTGAATATTTTATGTAACACAAGAATTGAAGCAGTACCCTACTGGTCAACGGTTGGTGAATCTGATTATGAAATGTAGTTAAAAGCTTCCATTGAGGAAAGTAAATGGTAGAATGAAACTTCTACACTGAGGAGGAGCCCTTCACTGATCCCTCCACTTTGGGTTGTTGAATGAAAGGAGTGTGCTTTTCATCTCACTCTGTGGAAGGCACCAAATTTCAGTCTTCCACTTTTCTGCTCCACAATTTAAATTACATCTCAAATGGAAATCATTCATTGTTGTTGTTGTTATTGTTATCATCATCATCATCATTATTATTGTTGTTGCTGTTGTTGCTATATTTCAATTTGAAATAAAAAATCCACTTATGTCCACAAGGTTTTTGTTTCACTTAATTGCTGGGACAAAAGAATTGGAAAAAAAAAAACCCACCTAAACACATAGCATAATATAATGTAATTTGTTCCAAAACCCAATGTGAGACCTAACTGAATAGCACAGGACAGCCAGTGCATTGTTCTTTCTGATCTCCATTACAACAGGAGGAAATATCCCAGAGTTATCAAGTTTAAGTGTACTTGCAGCTGTAAGACTCTATGTGCCATATAATAAGTGTCTAGGTTAACACATAAACAGCATGTGATACTCAAGGTGATGCTTTTTCAGAGACGTTTGTATTGCGCAGTCTAACCTCATTTACACTGATATACCTGAAAAAAATATTCACAGAATATTTGTTCATCCAAGTGACTTAACTCAGATGCGTGGGTATCCCAGCTGTGATATCTGAGGTGACCACCAAAGAAACACAAAGGATAGAGATCAATGGGTTTAATAAAGATACCCCTGAAAGACAAAGTGTTCCATGAAACCACAATTTTTCAGATTTTTTTTTTATTCAAGCAGAAAAGGGCAAATTTGCTATAAAAAACTGGAACTCCTGTTAAAAAATGCATTAAACTTCCTGAGGAAAAACTGATACATTCAGTATTCATTTAAAATTTTATATATTGATAAATACCATAAGTCATTGGTAATTAGACAGTTTTGGACACATTCCACAATAGACATTTAATCAATGAGGATTTTCGTGAAAGCTGAGTCCTTTCATGTAACCAGTGCTTCAAATCTAATGTGGTAAACAGACTTAAAAGGTGTAGTTCTGTAGTAGGTACATTTAGTACTTATCTTATTTTCTTGCTGGAAACATCAAAGATGTCCTAGTATTTTACTCAAGCACGAGGGAATGATTAGAAAATGAACTTAAAGGCATTTCAATATCTACTTACAGCTACTTCCCCATGTAACGGCTTCATAGTGATCAGAAAGATAACAGAATATTTTAACAAATATTTTGTCACCATGTGTGGTGCTATAAAATTTTACAACACAGTATATGCCACATGATCATTTCTATTACACACATCATGAAACACATTAAATGCTCTGGATTGAAACACCATTTTGTAGCAAAGTCTTTTTAAATACTGCTTTTACAATGAGTTCACTTAGGGTCTTTTTCTTCTGTCAGGATAATTCTTTCTTTTTTTTTTTTTTTTTTCTTTTCTTTTCTTTTAAAATCTCATTAGGGATCAAAATGTAGTTTCAAATGTGAGAAAGCCACCTGGAAAGGGATAGAAGGCAAGGGGAGAACATTCATTAAGTATAAGTAGCCATGTCCCCAGAGTGGGGGTCTGTGCTGGGAGAAGGTGTTCACAGGAGAGAGTAAAGAGGACGGTTTCACTTTGACGACAATGTTTCTGAGACATATAGGAGACAAGGATGGGTGTCTATGCTAGGACAGATCCTGACAGAAAAGAACTATCTATTAATCTGTGTTCTGATTTCTGCCATGGCCTAGGACCAAGCTGACATACATGAAATAGTGAATTCATGGAAAGAACTAAAGGTTGCAGTATAAGGACTCCAAGAGGCTACACAGTTATGGCATGGCTGAATCTGGATGAAAGTGCAGGCTATTGTCTCTCAGTGTACCGAACAGGATCAAGATCTGGTCTCTGGCCCTGAGAGTCAATTGCATAGCATAAATCAAAGACAAAATAAACCCTGTTTTCTCCAGCACAGCTTTATCCGCTTCCTGGGAGGTGTTGCTTCTCAAGCTGCCTACTAACTGTGCCCAGGCATGGTTTGGGAGAATGCAAGAGTCTGGTCTGGATGACCAAGGGACCAAAAGAGCCAGGCAAGTCACAGAGCACAGTTTCTCATGGAGTTGTGTCTGCTTCATCTAGCACACCTGCATTGTGCTTTTATTGGGGGACAAAGCATCCCCACTGCCCATTTTTTCCCATTTTGGTGAATAGCTCAGCTCCTCATTTCTACAGCCTCCAATCAAGCAGTTGAGAAGAACTGAGTTTCTTACGCATATGGAGATTGCCTATTCCCAGTACCGCTCACACTGACCTTCATTGCTCTGCAAACTCTTTGATGTTTTGCAATTAAAAAATACAGAAAAAAAGGGGAAGAACAGAAATATCTAGCTATTTGCAGTGATTCAAAAGTGATGTGGAGAGTCTTCTATACCAATAGTTCATATAACATGTTGCCAAGAAAATTATTCACTCCTGCATGTTGAAAGTATAGTTCTTAGATTACATGTACTCAAAATATTACCTTCTTTTACAGGACCTTCTCTTTGCTGTAATTTTTCCATATCATTTTGCCTCTCTTCTACTTTCTTTTTTTCTTCCTGTTTTCCCTGTGTTCCAGAATAATGTTATATCTCTTTGTCCTCTCTCAGTTTCCACTTTCAGAGCCTTGCCTACATGGGTCACAAACTCAGACACATAATCCTCTGCTATCTGAGCGAGGTCAAAATTAAGCAACATAAATTTCCTGTGATTAGAATTAGTTTCCTTTGCTTCAGACCAGACCTCCTGAGGGCAATCAAAACTGTTAAAAAGAATTGCTGCAAAATTAGTACTATGGAGAAGGGATTTTTTTTTTTTTAATCACCAAAGTCTTTATTTGAAACTCCCCACTGCCTTCTATCAACCTTTGAATCCTTCTCCTGAATTTAGAGCATCTGTAAAGAATTAGCTATGAACTCTGTTTCTTTAATTCACTAATACCCAGGGGGTTGACTTAGTTCTATTCATGTTAAATAGTTATTTCCTCTACCCAAAGAAATCAGTGAGAGTGATTTCACTCTTGGAGTGAAAATTGTGTGCAAGGTATCAGAATGTGATCCCCCTAGAAGTGCTTAATCCCAAATTGCTTCCCTAAATCAAGAACAACAATTTCAAAGCATTCCCCAATGCCTACCATTTTCCTAACACTGATCTTCTGATGCCTTTTGACCAAATAACACACAGGGCTGTAAACAAGCAGATGACTTGGCGGTAAGAGGGACACTGCTGTGGAGTACTGTATTATCACTGTGTTTGCTGCCTTCTTTCAGCCCCTGCATTTTATCTTGTTGTTATCTCCCACTGTGTCATATTTTCTCTTTAAATATTATTACACTAATCCTGCTATTTATGTGCTGGTACAGGCATGTGGAGTCCTGTTGAATCCAATGAGACCACATATCTCACTTTTACTATTGGGGATTTTGATTAAAAACTATATGGGACAACCACGAGGGAGTAATCCTGGCCCAAATAATAGTGGGGAAAAAAAAAGTTATGGGAATTGAACCATTGAATTTCACGGAGCCTAAGCCTTTTCTAACTAGGTAAACACATAAAATAATCTCAGGACTGCATAGAGATATGCATATGCACCAATATATGCTGGAGGCCACCCAGCTAGAAAGCAGCTTGGCAGACAAGGACCTGGGAGTCCTGGTGGACACCAAGTTGAACATGAACCAGCAATGGGACATTGCTGCAAAGAAGGTGAATGGAATCCTCTGCTGCATGAGACAAAATATTGTCAGCAGGTTGAGGGAGGTCTTTCCCTTTTATTGAGTGCTGGTGAGGCCACACCTGGAGTGCTAGGTCCAGTGCTGGACTCCTCAGAACAAGAGACATGGACATAGTGGAGAGAGTCCAACAAAGAGCCATGAAGAGGATTAAGGGTCTGGAGACCTAACATAAGAGAAAAGGCTGAGAGAGCTGGGACTGTTCAGCCTGGAGAAGAGAAGGCTCGGAGGGATCTCATCAACGTGTATAAATACCCAAAGAAAGGGTGCAAAAAGGATGAAGCTGAGTTCTTTTCAGTGGTGTCCCCGTGCCAGGACCAGAGTAAATGGGCAGACACTGAAACACAGGAGGTTCCCTCTGAACATCAGGAAATACTTTTTACTGTGAGGGTGACTGAGCACTAGCAGATATCTCAGAGAGATTATAGAGTCTCCCTCATTTGAGGTATCTAAAAGCCATCTAGACACAGTTCAGGTGGCCCTGCTTGAGCAGGGTGGTCAGACAAGATGACACCCAGACGTCCCTTCCAACCTCAACCATTCTGTGATTCTGTGAAATCTGTGCAGATCCCTACTGTGTAGGATAGATTTGGTGGCTGGAACTTGTTGAAAAATATGTTCAGAGTCAGTAAGTGGCATACTACAGTGAAACAGGGCCAGCAGCACCAGTTTCTGAGTAACTGCAGGAAGATTGGACATATAAGGATGCTTGTGAGATACACGTCACAAAAAATACCAGGAACACTAAGGCTTTAAATCTTGCGTTCCCTGTTTAATCCATGTTTAAAGGAATTGTTCCCCATTTTAATGTAAAATATTTTGCTGCACTGTCATTTGAGTGGTTAGCTGGTATTTCCAAGCTATATCCACCAAGGTATATCCACCTTGAATTCTACTGAGTGAAATTTGTTTTGATGTTCCCTTATTTACTTAACCAAGAAAGGAAGAAAGGAAAGAATGTAAATGCACAAAGTCATGTTAATTTCACCACAGGAAGGAAAAAACACAGCTAAAAATAAAAAAAACCCTTTTTTATTAAGAATGTCAGTGAAATGAAAATTCCTTTCTTGAAAATCCCCCATGTCTTTAACATCTGTAAACTCAATAATAAGTATTGTTTTACTCATTCCTCTTAAAGACTCATTTGCAAATCTTTCAGGCTGGAAGCAGGGGTAACCCATTTGTGGTCTAAAGCAGGTTCTGGATAAGCCATAAGTTCCTTGGGCAGCAGCTTCCCCTCCTCCCTGGAAATGATATGACATAAAGGTTTTGACTACTGCTTCCAATCAGTCTGAAGGGAAATGTTTGATATATTTCACAAAATATGAAAGTATTTTTAGATCGGAGACCTCCATCATGGCAGCTGCCAGCACCTTTTGACAAAAAATTGATAAAGCTTTGACATTCTGGCATCTAGACAGACAGAGAAGCAGCTGCAGTATCCAAACACAACTTTGAACTGATGTGACACTTGGGGATAAGGGTATCAACAAAGATTTGTGAGTTGATTCATATTCACTGAAACTATGACTATGCCAAAGATCTGTTAACATGACGAGATCTTTTTCCCCCCTAGTTTCAAAGCACTCTGTTTTCTTTCCGGATTTTACTAGCTAAAACCAAAAGGTTAGTGCATTATCCTAAACTTCTTTAAGCATCAGGACCAGACTGCTCAGTAGGTATGTTTAATGTTAAAGGAAAGTATATTCTGCCAGAGAGAGGCAAGGCTGATGCACCTCCACATCCCCAGGCCCAACCAGTAGTGAGGCTGAGCATGTAGTCCCAGTAGGCACATCTACACAGACCACACCTATACACCACATATATACATATATATACACATATACATATATACACATGGCTGGCCACACAGATCACACATAGACACACAGAGCACCCACATGTACACACACAGCACCAAAGGCCTCATCCTGCTCTCCTCTCTGGCTGAGCAGGATGGAGGTCCAGTCGCGAGAATTTGGAGATCTACATCCATACAAGATGGATCCCTCCAGCAGGTGGGCTCAGATATTCAGTCTGCCCAGCAGCTTCCCCTGGACCCCAGTCTCTCCAGTTGCTGGCGCCTGGATGTACAAGCCCCTGAGGCCATAGCCCCACTCCAGTTGCTGGTGCGGACTGTCACACACACAGAGCTGTCTGGGACTCCCCTGGTCCCCGAGAGCCATCCCCATTGCGGTTTCACCTTTAGAGTCACCCCTGGCTCCCAGACCCCATCACCTACTCGCTTCCTACTCCAGCTTGATCTTTGCTGGTGCTTCACAGATTTTAGCACATACTAACTTACAGTTGCACTTCATAACTTGCTAAATGTTAAATGTTAGGCCCCAGGCCTGTCACAGGAACCATCAGGGAGGGGAGCCAGACAGAGTGTCCCTTCCTCTGAGTCCCTAAACTGTGTCCCCACCTGCCATTGTGCCCCCATGCTCCTCTGGGCTTGTACAGATGGGCCTTTGATGGGCTGACGGCTCCTGGGATCTCTCTCCTGCCATTGTCTCTCTGTGTTCCTTTGCGGGTGTATGTATGGGCTTTCATCACATAACACTTAACATTTAGCGAGTTACAAAATTTAACTATAATTTGTTTATCTATTAAAATCTGTGAATATGAGCTAATTCCTATTAATTTGAATCTCCAAGAAGGCTAATGTTTTGCCACTTAGAGAAATATCATGGTACCAGGCATTGGCAGAGGGGAGGTACAGGGCGGCCTCTGCGCGGCGGGTGCGGGGCTGCCCCGTGCCGGACACAGCCGGTCCCAGCCGGTCCCAGCCGGCTCCAACGGCCCCACCGCAGGGCACAGCTGAGCCCCTCAGCCAAGCTGGGGGCGCCGGGGGGAACAGAGGTTTGCGGCAGGGCCGAAGGCGGCCCAGGCAGAGGAGGAGGCAGCCCAGGAGGGAGCAGCAGCAGAGGCAGCCCCAGGGCGCAGGAGGAGGAGGGCAGGAGGTGCTGCAGGCCCGGAGCAGGGATCCCCTGCAGCCCTGCAGAGACCCCGCTGGAGCAGAGACCCAGCCCGCAGCCCGGGGAGGGCCCCAGGCCGCAGCGGGGGGATATTTCCTGCAGGAGCTGCGGCCGTGGAGAGCCCCGGCGGGAGCAGGGTGTCCCTGAAGGACTGCAGCCCGGGGCAGGGCCCGCGCTGGAGCAGGGAGAGGTGTGAGGAGGGAGGAGCGGCCCAGAGGGGCTGCCATGCACTGACCGCAGCCCCCATCCCACCCCTGCGCCCCCCGGGCTGAGGAGAGGGGGCGGGAGGGGACGGGGGAACGCAGGAATGGGAAAGGTTTTGTGGAAGGGACACAGCATTCTTCTTTCTTGGGGGGAACAGGTGTTGTTTTAATTGTTGTCTTTGTTTCCCATTATCTGGTTCTACTTTAATTGGCAATAAATTAAATTAATTTTCCCTGGTTCGGGTCTGTTTTGCCTGTGATGTTAACTGATAAGTGATCTCCCTGTCCTTATCTTGAGCCACAAACATTTTCATCTTATTTTCTCCTCCCATGATGCTGCAGAGCAGAGGGTGAATGGGTGGCTGGGGGAGATCTGACAGTTGGCCAAAGTCAACCCACCACAGTCATCATCTCTAGTAGGACTTAGGAAAGGAACTTCATTTGACAGCAGTATGATACCATTAGGACTGACAATCATTTCCAGTGAGCATAATTGTATTGGTCTATAAAGGTAACTTGCAAATCATCCTTAGATCACAGGGGAAGAAAAAGAAAAGGATAAACCATATTCATTAATTATGGTTTAGTCCCTTTATTTTGAAAAGTATATTTCTGTTAAAAATATTACCAAGCAAATATTGTTCTCCAATAGACCTTCTCCCTAAACCACGCTCTGACTTCCTTTTGTCTTTTTTCCAAAAGGACGTTAGTTTCATTCTCCTCTTTCTCAATAAATAAAAAAAACAAGGAAACAGACAGACACCAAAAATCAATTTCTGGGGAAAAAAAAAGTCTGTTATTTTCCTTCAGAAGTCTTTCCACAAATGTTTTGTGGTATGAAATCATTTGCAAAATAGTGAGAGGTCATGTAATTAAAGAGCGTGTAATGAGTTTTACACAAACAAGACATCTTCAGGTTAGCATGAAATCTTCAAGTATTTTTTGTCTAGACTCTTTCCCCTTTTTCATCACCTCTCCCCCTCCCCTCTCCTCCCCGAACAAGTAGATCATCTCTAAAATTGTCATTGTGTCAACTAAAGACTGGTGTGTTTTCTTTTTTTTTTAGCTGGGAAGTATTTAAAAGGTGATAAAAATAATCCTTCTTTGCCGACATCTGCAATAATTTCCAAAGTTTTGATATGAATAATATATACAGATCTGCAGTCCCTGTTCTTTATATTCCAGATCTCATCATGGCTGATGTGATCTTATGATCTATACCATACCTACAAGACTGTCATACAGACATATGATTTTTAAAGTGGGGGTGGGAGCATGCAGAAAGAGAGGTTTATAACAGGCAGTGACATCCTAATATTAAAGAAGTTATAGAATGTTTTCTTTTATAGCTGTAATTTAGCGCTTTTTTATTTTTATATGGGCCATTTTTTCCCCTGCTATTTGTAGCATGTTTTTCCTTTGCAAACAGACTTAGACAGACTTTACTTAAGGAAATTTGACAGCCTAAGATATGCCAGAGGCAGGCATCACTATTAGAAAGAGCATCATTTTGGAAATTTGAATATATTAGACAAGCCAGAATAGGCAAAAAAAGCAAATATGCAAAGCCGGAGTGGGGAGAGAGGGCCAGATGCAGTGTGGGAGATGGCCTTGGAAACACTAGGGGAAGGGAAGAGCAGGACACTCTCACAGCTATGTACTAGCTCATTTTGTCTCCCATTAATCATTAACACCCTGGCACGAGTCTCACAATCAGTCTGCTGTTGCCTTGTCTTCAGATCTCGTATAATGTCCTGTCTTTCTATTATTACTTAGGCCTTTTTCAGCTCACGCTTTCCTTCCAGCATGTTTTGTGAGCCACAGATCTGACTGCAAGAGCATCTGGATGTGAGGAGTGACAGCTGGGCAGGAGAGCTATAAAAATCATGTGTTTATCTCAAGAAATTGGTTTGACTCAAGAAATTAAGACACACAAGATGACTGTAAACAAGATGTAGGACTTTGTCACAGATGGAGTGATGCACTGCACTCATAGACAGAAGCAGCAATACATTTATTGATATAAAACAGGGATTTAACAAAGTTTGATAGTAAATGTGGCAGTGGTTTAACAAGATTCGACGGCAAGGCACACTTGGTTATTTACTGCATAGAGGTCAGGGTCTGACAGAACTGTCAGGGAGACCCTCCTGTTGAGTCGAGGTTCAGAAAGGACCCCCTTGCTTTTTAAACTCCTCAGGGAGAAGTCTAGGTGCAGCTGCATCCAATCCTAGTCCCAGACTTGGTCAATGTCGAAAAGATTATATATGCACAATCAATCTTTTATATCACCTAGCTAGGATTTCAAAGTTTAGCATGCAATTAGTCACTTAACCGAGGATCTGTTGCGGCAAAGAATCTCTGAATCTCGAGAAGTAACCTTGAGAGGCATCCCTACTCAAGGGGAGATCCTGGTGTGCAGCCTGTTGCCATGCAGGAGAGCTCAAAGGGCTTTTGGGCTGTTCACCAATTATGGGGGTAAGATGATTGACCTATAGTCATATTTGCATATCAACCACAGTGCCAGTATTGTGGTTAGGTGGGCGCATTGCTCAAGTTAGCCCTTGGCTGTTATGTTGTTACCTGCCTCCCCAAAACCACGTTGAACCGGATGCAGTCATCATGACTAGGTGCACCCGTTATGACCACCACGTGTAGTTATCGCTTGGGCAGAATGACGGGACGTAAAGTTGAGGTTGCCGGTGGAGCACGCTGGCACGATTTGGCAGATGTCGAAGCTGCACTCATTCAGCTTGCTGCCTGTTGGGACAGAGAGGGCAGCTCAGAAGCAGTAAGAAACAGTGATGGTCCAGTTCTCCCTAAGGAAGAGGACCGCTCCAGTTGCTGTATTTGCATCCCCACTTTATGTGTTACTGTCTTTCAGCACATCCTATTCTCCCAGCCTCAGCTTCAGATGTTACCCTGTTCCACAGCTGGCACTTAAGAAAAATTCAGTACTATGAGTAACTGCATAACCTTACTGAAGCTCTGCTTTTGTTTTGGTTTTTTTTTTCATCATTTCACTCCCTAAAACCCAGTTGGCTATGTAAATACAAATAAATTAAAGTAAAAAGTAATATTCTTATCCAATAAATGTTCTCCAAGCCAGCTGGATGATTTGTATTGACTAACTATGCTCCACATTCTTGATAGAATACAATAAAAATACATTTTCACTGTGAGGTGGTTCTTCACAAAAAACTTAAAGCAATTGGTGATGTGGGTGAGGTTTGCTTTGCAGCATGCCATGGAAAAGCTAACGTAGCAGGTACAATGTCTCCTGGTAGGCCTAAAGGAGATGGCCAGGTAGGACTTCACTCAGCTTCCCACCTCAGCTTAAGAAGGGGTAGGAGAAAGAGAGTAAATAATCATTAGCTCTGGTGTAGCCAACTAATAATTTCTACTTGCTACGAGGAGCATGAAAGCATCTGTGAAATAGTTTAACCTCACTAAGGGTCCTTTCCCGTGTTCAGTGATGCAGATAACGGTACCTTCCAGTCCTAAGTGACCAGCCAATCCATCTGAATGGACAGTGTTTGTATGTATGTGCATATATGTGTAAATATATACTTATACACTTGTATATATACATATATATGTATGTTATAAACTGTAGTTGGAGAAGGCAGGAACAATTTTCCCAGGAAATATGTACTGACTTCATGTGTATATTCCATGAAATTAATTTGTGGACTTCGTGGGTGTGTCCCAAAGATTTAGCATGGGAACATGTGTTCCTTATTTTCACCACTACAGTCTCTGAACAGAAAGTTTGCTTGATTGCTGGCTAATTTTTGTGTCAAATCCTAAATGAACTATTAACCTCTCAGCTTTCACAAGAGTTGCTGGAACGGATGGGATCCGGTTTGCCACCCACAGATCATGAGTAATTTGTATCAAAAAGGAACATATTTAAGGAGAACTTGAGTGGAACTAGCAGTGATGTGTCTGGCATTTTGTAATCCTGCCATTGGCTAAACCCTCTGACAATGTATCACAACTTTAATCACATTAAAGCAGAAAGCAGAAAATGTCAGAAAAATACCGAGATGGCTTAGTGGACCAATGGCAGACAGCTGGGGAAAAGGAGAGGGCATTTCACTTTTCAGGGATTTGTCATCATTGTATGAACAAGAAATTCTCATAAAATTTGCCCTCATCACCTGTAATAAATCCAATGTATGGAGAACGAGTTCTGCAGATAAAACAGACGTCAGAATGGAGAATCTGATCATTCATTTTCCTGCGTCACACAAACTGACTTCTGAGAAGCCAAACTAAGTGCAAAGGCAGCACTCATCTTAAAGAAACACCCAAGTTTCAAATTTCCTGAGGAACAATTATATTTCCTTCACTTCTCCTGCGCACGTTATGCCTCACAGAGAACAAAAAAAAGGAATTAAGACTGAAAGAAACTCAGAAGGACTCTGCACACATTCTTGTAAATGAATGCATTTTGGAAATGCCTACTTTTTGATTCAGCTCAATAGAGTTGAAAGTCAATACAATGGCTTTCCAGAGTATCACAGAATGGTCAGGGTTGGAAGGGACCTCTGGAGATCATCCAGTCCAACCCCCCCTGCCACAGCAGGGACACCTACAGCACATTGCACAGGACAGCGTCCAGGCGGGTTTGGAATGTCTCCAGTGTGGGAGACTCCACAACCTCTCTGGGCAGCTGTGCCAGTGCTCCGCCACCCTCAAAGGAAAGAAGTTCCTCCTCATGCTAAGATGGAACTTCCTGTGCTCAAGTTTGTGCCCGTTACCTCTTGTCCTATCACTGAGCACCACTGAAAAAAGACTGTTCCCATTCCCCTGGCACCCTCCCCTTAAGTATTTATAAGTATTGATAAGATCCCCCCTGAGTCTTCTTTTTTCTAGACTAAAAAGTGTACTTACAGCTGTCTTCTGTGTGCTGCTGGGTAATTGCTGCTAAGGTTGAAGGCAGCAAAACTGTTGCACTCAATCAAACCCAGCCGGCATCTTCTCTCCACTTCTCTCTGGTGTTGCATTCTCCTTCACCATGATATTTTGAAGAACCTGTCAGTGCCACATAAAACAGGTGTTGCACTTATGACCTGCACTGAAATGTGATAGGGGAGGTGGACCTGGTTAAAAGGTATAGCAGTTTCAGGGAGCAATTATAATAGTGAAGTTCTGTGGGGACCCAATGCTGACATCCTATTATTTCTGGTAAAAATTGTCACTGTTGCAATGTTTAACAAATGCGTAAAACCAAGATGGATCAGTTGGAATAAGAGTGAAGCTGTACACCATGTTACAGAATACTTGCACACTTGCAAGCTGATGAACAAGATCTTGGAATGAATTATTAGAAATAACTTATAAATTATGGAAGTAGCTAGCTGAATAAAGATTTCAAATTGTTGTGGTAGCAAAGGGGACTGACTTGAACCTGGAATACATTAACTGAAAAATATCAAGTAGGAGTAGAGAAATAGTAGTGAGATAATTCTTGAATTGATTTAATGTCTACATACGAAAAAAAATGGCCAATCACAAAAGGTTTAAAAATAACTGTGAAATTTCATTGATGTTTAGGAAACTTGAGTTATAGGCAAATACATCCAAAGCCTCATCTCTATGCTTTACCCATGAACAGACTACAATAAAGTGAACATTTACAAACAGAAATAAATGGGTGGGTGGATGAGCTGGAAGCTGAAATTACATGGGCAAGACGCTTTCTTTTTTATAGACTCAGTGGAGAAATCACTATTTCATATCATCTGTGTTACACAAGGATGAAAATGGAGGGTCAGTGCAGTTCATTCTTGACTTAATATATAGACCTGTACGAAATCAAGGACCAGTCAGTAGCTGGACTTTGGCCAGCTGATGCAATTCTGTTCGGCATCAGTGACCCAGACTCCTGCTGCTCACTGGTGAGCTGGTTACGCTAACTCGCCCTTTTGAAACTGCAGCTCCCAGCAATTCCTCATTTCTATCACCTGAATAAAAACCGCACTTGAGACAGCAGAATAGATGCAAGGAAAGCTTTTTTATGTTTTTTTGAATGCTGTAGGAGGAGGCTGCAGAGCTTCCCACACCACTGTCATGGCACAACTATTTTGCGCAGTCATTTTATAACACTGATAAAATTCCTTGTGGTAATTACTAACTGCCATCCTTAGAATATATCTAGTCCCCATGGCCAGGTGAGCACCCTAATCCCAGACCTGAATGCATAGTCCAGCCACCTTTTTTCTTCCAAACACGACACCCACACAAATCCTCTGTGCCTGGGTTTCCATCTGGAAGGAAACCCAAATACATGTCTCAGTGGTGTGCGCAGACCTCCTTTTAATTTCCGTTCCTCCATTTTTGCATCATGATGTACAATAAATGGTGAACAGGAGTCCGGAAGAAAAAGATAGAAACAGGTCATTCTGGATTCAGTCCTGAGCAGGTGAAGTAGATTTCCTTCCAAAAAAGAAGAAAAAGGACATATACTGGTGGTTGACACATTGTACCAAGAGTCAGCACTCAAACTTCAGCCTTGACACCATCTTTTGTCCCTGTATCACCGCATCAACATGACTAAAGCGTTTAACCTGTTTGCTTCACTTGCATCTATTGAACCTTCCTCATAGATTTTTTTTTTCTGAGGTATCTTTATGTGTAAAAAATAACAATGCAACAAATCCTGTCTCAAGCAAACAGTCCTGAAAAATACAGTATTTGGATACTGGATTATCAATGATGTTCCTGTACCAAGCAGAGAAGGAAGAAAGACCTATGGAGAAGACAACGCATCCTCTCATCTCCATGAGGCACACAGAGGAGCACTTGCCAGAAGGCATGATTACTGCCAGCTCTCAACAAGGAGGAAGAGCCTCTTACATCCCCAGTAGAGAAAGCCTGGAGTCTCTGAGAGTATGAATAGGAGAGAGGATCTGGTTTTATTTTATCACGCAGCCCTGACTGAACACAGCTCTTTAGTTCTCCTGAAGTGGAAAAGTAGGAAAAGATTCTTTCCACTTCTCATGCTCAGTTAAAAAGCAAAAATAAGAGGGAAAGAAAAACCCACCAGGGAAATAACACCTAAAAATCCAAGTTTATAAAACATTCAATGATAAGAAATCTCAATAGAGGCTATACTGCCTCTGCTTACCCTGCACCATATTTTTCTCCTGTGACTCAAAAATTTTGGGAAAACCAAACTCTTCCTATCAAAGGTTCCCTCCTGCCCCCTCCAGTGCAAGGCCAGCAGCAGACTGCTGGACAAGTACCTGAGCAAGGAAGTTCCAGCTTATTGAAGCTACTTATAATAAGCGCTTGAGCAATTCCTGAATGTTTTGGTACACATAAGAAGAGTGAGTCAGATGTTAGCCTCACACCTTCATCTATTTGAATAATATATATTGTACAATATCCAATTTGGCTATCCTCAGTCTCTCATTCAAGCTGCTGCTGCGGTTCACTCAGACAGCCATTCAGCACTAATGACACAGATTTAAATCAGAGCCCGCTCTTAAAAGGCAGCGTGCCTGCATCAGCATCTCTTTGGTGAATAGTTTTGAGGTGAATTTGGGAGTTAGAGCAGAGTGTTGCTTTGAGGTTACTGAAATGGAGCTCGTTCCTGCTGCTGCTACAGAGTTTGTACAGAATTTTTACTAATTTTGACAGAAAATATCTAGATCTTAGGTAGTTTACTGAATTCTTAAAAAGAGACATTTGGAAAAAAAAAAAAAAAGACACCAAACAACAAAACTCAAGCAAACGGACAAAAAAAACCCTACCCTGAAACCAGGAAATGTTCGCTGTACTCAATTACTTGCATAACAAAGTTGTCTTAAAAAAAACCCTCCTATCATAAAAAGGATCATATATTATAGAAAAAAAGGAAAAAACCAAACAAACAACAACAGCAAAACCCTCCACTTAATATTTTCATATTGCTTGAATTAAGAAATAATAATTGCTGCTAGGAAGCTCCCTGAAATCAGTAAAGTGATGCAAGGAGTCAGAAGCTGAACAACACAAGAAAAGGTGTAAGAATTTGGCATGGAGACTGAGTATGCTGGGAATATTCAAGGTCACAAAGTTTTAAAATCACCATGAAGAGTTCATTACCTGACAAATTCAGCCACCTGAATAAGGTTCATCTGGCACCTGCTGCTCTCAACAGAAGTAGGAATTAATATGGAAAGCACCTGTTACAACACTGTTGCCTTATGCAGCATCAGTGGAGAATGTAAAACTAAAGACTCAAATCTCTCCTGTCTAATTTAGGACCTAAATGTTTTGCTTTTCCATTACTGTAATTGCTGTTGTCTTTTTTTTCTAGAGAAACACAGTGGAAAAAGAAATTTATTAAATATGGCAAAATTCACCCTTTTCAAAGTAATAATGAGAGAAATTTATAGGTAACAAAAGAAAAATGTCCTTCACACCATTTAAAGCTATAAAAGCTGATACAAGGTAAGGTATAAATCTGTGTCTCCTGAGTCTTGGCCCTGTGCTTTGACTACACAGCTCTGAGGTGAAATTCTAAAGCCATGACGAATAATATCACATGAGGTTCAAAAAATGTCCAAATAATGAAACAATGTGAATGGTCCTGCAAATTTCCTTATGGAAAATGCTCGGTAATATGAATTCCTTCTGAAAAGACAGTTCATTATTAGGTGGACAACAAGATGCAACCAGGGACATATAGAACTGTCACTCTTCATTTTCCACATGCTGCCTGAAGATTAGGATGATGAATACATTATGCAGAAAGATAAAAGAAAAGCAATGAGCCAAAGTTTTAACTGGTGTAAACCAATGTTTCCAAACCTTTTGGAAACAGAGGTTTAAAACTGACTACCTCTTGCTGTAGATACAGTTTCATTCTGAATTTAATTTTCTTCTTACATGCATTTTTAGTTTCATAGCTGTAGGCATCTTGTGAGCAATATGATATGTAATTTATTAGAATAGACAAGACCTAATCCAAATATTTGCAGTAAATAACCAGATAAGTTACTTATTGGGAGCAGGTTACAGATATTTTAATTTCTTCCTGTAAAGAATATATGTCAACATGGTAGAAAGAGTTAAAAACAACATCCTTTCTACACAGGTTAAACATATAATCTTGTAAAAGCTAAGCTGTTCAAAATTAGGCTTTGAGAAAAAAAATATGGAGAATGTTGTTAAAATGAACAATATTTTTTATACATGGATGGTAAATTTCGTTTGTATCTGGTTTGAGCTTTTTTTTTGCACTCTTTCCTTAAGGGATTCACAATCTGTTCTGCTGACTTTCATCCTGTTACAGAGAAATGACATTTATTATCTCACCGATAAAATGTGAGATGATTCTTTATTATTGGTCATGAATAAATTTGGAATGGAAATTAGAAATTTTCTAACTGTCACAGCTGTGAGGTCCTAAACAGCTTTCCATCAGGACAGGTGAGAATAAAAAGCTCTCTTGAATCTTAAAATGGGCATTTATCAATGCAGTGAAAGATTTAGATATTATGGTTGTCTGTTGATATGGTTGTCTGTTGTCTGGTGTTGGTGATCCAGAAGGTTTCTTTTATGTCTCTGCTCTGTTACAGTCATCTAAAACATTTTAGTTTTATATGTTTAAAGGATATCTAGAAGTCATAGAAACTATTTTCCTTACATATGTTTTCATTTATAACTAACAAAATGCGAAAAAATTACTAAGCATTTTTGATCCCTATATTAAATGGAACCTTTCTGTTTTAATATTGTTAGGTAATGTTATTTTTTAATCTTCTCCAAAAGCATTTAGTAAGTATTTTAACCACATTTTCTTTATTTATAGAGATGATTTAGTTACTCTTCTTCCCTTGAATACAAGGTCTAGCAATTCAGTACTTTTTTGTATCTCTTATCTTATTATTCCTTCAGTACAATTTATTGGGAAGAAAAACATTTTCCAGTGAAGCCTTAAAGAGCTGTAAAATAAAATGTAAGTGTACAAATTTTCTAGGAAAATAGTTTTATATATTTTCCTGGATTTTTTTTTTCTGTTGGCCAGTATTACAAGGATAATTTG
The DNA here is from genome assembly GCA_017639485.1 of Pluvialis apricaria. NCBI lineage: Eukaryota > Metazoa > Chordata > Aves > Charadriiformes > Charadriidae > Pluvialis > Pluvialis apricaria. The sequence goes on along the minus strand of CM030008.1, from coordinate 163,950,183 downwards.
AATTTCTGTCTCAAACAAACATGTAGTACAACCTGTTAAGCAGCTTAGACTTTTTACAAGTGATTAAGAGGTCATTGAGCAGATATATTTAGAGATTTTTATGCCAGTCTCTTGTGCTGCTAAAAATTGCTGAACTTAGTGAAATCTATTTAGTCAGATTCAGCATATTATTGTACCGGACTAATATTAAGCATTTTATCACCTCTAGATTGTGCATAGCAAAGAGCTGACTCTTTAAAGTGGTACTTAAACTCATTAGGAAATTATAGAAAATGAGTAGATTTTTGTCCATCTGCCTAACTAAGGAGAGACCTACTGTCCCTACAGTATTCTGTATAGAAATTTGTTCAGCTTCTTTTAATTAAATGTTTCCAACCACAGAAAAGCCTGCAGCCATTATAGGCAATACTTTCCTGGTGCCACTGATAGAATATCTTGTTTAATATCCAACATTAATGTCTCCTCCTCTATTTTTAGCGATTGTTTCTTCTTCTTTCTGTGGTAGATACGGGGACTGATGAATTCCCTTTCTATTTGTCAGTGATGTTTTTATTCACTGAAGATTTCTGCCATTTACTTTGACTTACTTATTTCTTTCCTTACAATGGATTATGAATTTCTGATCACTTTTGTTGTTCTTATTTTTCCAGCCAGCAAACATTTTTCTTCAACTGTGATATCTCAATCTAGGCAGAAGATTTTGGCTCCTATGTGGGAAAGATTTACTTCATGGGTCTTTAAGATATCTGCTTATACACTTCCACATAGTTTTGCTTTTCTCTTGTGATACAGTTGTCTTCTTCTGGGCTTCCAAATCATCATTAACACCTCACACACACACACACTGCCCCCCCAAAAAGGGTCTATGGCAACAGTAGCTATGTATGATTTGTCACAGGATTTTTTCTGTTGGCTGTTCTTTTAAATTTGTTTCCATTTTTATCACACTCTTGATCCTGCTACCAGCACAGGAAAAACGTCACTCTTTCACTTTGTAGATTTACTTTTATTCTTCTTCTACATCCCTCTTTAAAAAAAAATAAAAAATAGATAAAACATACAGTTTATTGGACTCCAGGATACGGTAGTCACAACTAAAAGTATTATTAAAGTATTTTAAAATAAAATAAGAAAATCAGAAAAATGAACATGTCCAATAAATCACTATTTCAGTATTTCACTGTTGTGATATTCCAAAATATAATTTCTAGGAAAACAAACTTTCTTGGGGAAAATTGAATTCCAACCTGTTTCTCAGTCCGAATTTTCTTGGGAGAAATCTTTACAATCATATATAATTTTGGATATGAAGTTCAGATGAGAATCTAATACTCTGATGAGTTTAAACAGATTTCTCAACATCTCAGAAACTAGAAAGCAAGCACATTCCACGTCATCATTGCATGCAGTCACAAAGAGCTGCAAAAGCATTAGAATGACCTAGGGACATAAAAATACATGTAGCAAGTTTATTATAAAATAATCATGAATACATTCATATATTCAGCTGAATATTTTAGCAACATTTTTAGAGAACGATCAGCAGTCTGGTATTCAAAGTCTGACTCCTGCATTCAAACATGGTTCTGCCGCTGTTATTGCCACCCACACATCCCTGACTGTGGTTTTGTATTAAATTTTCATTTTTGCCCCAGGGCAACTGCTGCATGAACACAGGACATGGGAGCATAACTTAGCTGAAACTTGGGAACCTGTTGGCAGGAAAGAAAGCTACTTATAGTTGAAGGGAAAACAAGTCTAAATTTCACATATATGACAGGTATAACTTTTTATAACTAATCTGATATGTACATTATAATATTTATATTAATTTATATTAAAATATTTTCATTAAAAGCAATTTAAGGGTCTTTTCTCCAGACTCTAAGTAGTTCCTTAAGCTGATGCATTTAAATATGAATTTTAACTCTTCCACTGAGCAACATCATTAAGCAATAATGTTAAGGTCTCATTCATTGATCAATGATTTTCCACAGAAATAGGTCAAATATTTCAGCATATGATAAAACAGAATCAAAACCTTCACGGAGAAGCCATTGATTTACACCCTTACCTCTCTTTCTGTGTAAATACACACACATCTGCCCATGGATATATATAGTATGTTTAAATATTAGTATTTTTCTCTATATATTACATATGTTAATGATCTAATGAAAGAGTTCACACTGAAAAGATTTGTGGCAGTGAGCTGTGGGATGGATGTTGCATTCATATAACCTACGTAAATAATGGAACATAATTAATTGGCTTTTTTTTTTCTATTCCACAACAAAATAGAATCATAGAATGAATCATAGAATGGTTTAGGTTGGAAGGGACCTTGAAGATCATCGAGTTCCAACCCCCCTGCCATAGGCAGGGACACCTCCCACCAGACCAGGTTGCCCAAGGCCACGTCCAGCCTGGCCTTGAACACCTCCAGGGATGGAGAAGTCAAATAAGAAGACAAAACTTGAACCCTTTCGTTCCTTAAATGTCCTATCTCTCAAAATTGAAATCTTGACCCAAAAAGAAGAGATTAAGAATTTACAATTTAGCTAACACTTCTAGTAATGATTTCAGAGATGGAGAAGAGTCCAGCAACTATCACTATAGTTAGTTTGAAGAACTAATGAGTATAATACCTTTTACAAGATGAGTAAGAGTAAACCCATCTTGTTGATCACTGCTTCTAAACATAAATAAAGAATATCAGAAGCTCCGCTGTGAGAAACAATTAATATTATGAACTGGATAGATCTTGTCAAAGAAGCTTATGAAGTCAGGGCTGTGGTCATGGTCCCTCCACAGGTGTGGAAACACTTGACCTGATGGTGACCATGCTTGGTAGGTTAACCCTGGCTGGCCAACAGGTGCCCACCAAGCTGCTTTCTCACTCTGCTGCTACACAGTGTATTTTACTCTTTATTAAATGTGTTACCATAGAGACACCACCAGCATCGCTGATGGGCTCAGCTTTGGCCAGAGGCAGGTCCATCTTGGAGCCAGCTGAACCTGGTGCTGTCTGACATGGAGGCAGCTCCTGGTCTCTTCTCACAGAAGCCACCCCTGCAGCACCCCCCCCCTACCAAAACCTTGCCATGTAAACTCAATACACCATGCCAAATGAAACTAGAAGTGACGGTTCCCAAACAGATTTGTGAGTCAGGATCTCAGAGCAGTGTTATGACTGAGTGACCCTATATCTGAAATAATGAGCCCAAAGTTGTAATGTAAAGTCCTACTGTCTCAAGCCAGGAAATAGCTCTGCAATGTGCTCCAGTCCACTGGAGACATCCTTGGTAGACACCCTGGGTAACTATCAAAGTGTGAAAAGGGTAACCACGCAGAACATATCTACACAGTATAATGCATTATGTAGCAGAAATGGATACCAAAGTCACAAATAGCTAGAAAGAAAATAGCTATGGATGAGAAACCAGGATATAACTCCCTGCTAATGTGACTACGCTATAGGAAGAGTTTGAGTATTTCTTTGCACCACTGGGTTGTGTAGCAGGTCCTGCTGGGGTGCTCGTAGATCAGAGAAATTAAATGGGACACAAAATATTTTTTTTCCGTCCTCCAGAATTATATTCCATGTTCAGTGATCTGGTCTCAGTCCCATAGAGATGACAGATGTTTAGTCAACCTTTGATGTCATAAGAAGGATGAGCTGAAACCTTCCCCATTCCCCCAGTAATCATTGGGGTTATTCAGCCTGGAAAAGAGAAGGCTCCAGGGAGACCTTATTGTGGCCTTTCAGTACTTAAAGGGGGCTTATAAGAAAGATGGGGACAAACTTTCTAGCAGGGTCTGTTGCGATAGGACAAGGGGTAATGGTTTTAAACTAAAAGAGGGGAGATTCAGGCTAGATATAAGGAAGAAATTTTTCACAATGCGGGTGGTGAACCAGTGGCCCAGGTTGCCCAGAGAGGTGGTAGATGCCCCATCCCCGGAAACATTCCAGGTCAGGTTGGATGGGGCTCTGAGCAACATGATTTAGTTGAAGATCTCCTCTGAAGATCCCCTTCTCATTGCAGGGCGGTTGGACTAGATGACCTTTAAACGTCCCTTCCAAGCCAGACTATTCTGTGATTCTATGATTCCTAATCCCCCTCAGTGAGACTGTACAGCAAGGGGTCCTTTTACGCCAGGGTCCTGTCTTCAAAAACAGCCATAGCAGGTGACTAGGAAAAATGCTAGAAAATGCCAAAAACAAACATGACAAACTCTGTATTGGCTTGGTTGTCTTCACAAAGCAGTTTTCTTTCCTCTCCTCGGGCATAATAAACTGTTGTTTGCTATTTTTGTTAGCACTGTCTGCACCAAAAAGTTATGCACGATGTGTAATACAGATGAACTCTTAACCTGTTAAACAACCTCACAAGTTGTCCTGTGACTATATCAGGATAGCTCCTTTCACATCCCACAATTTATTCAGGTTTCAATCAGCTGCACAACATGGTCCTTAATTTGAATTTTTTTTGACTTTCAAATGCTTTGTCTTTCAACCTTTATGATTCACTTATGTCTCTCTTTTTGTTCCACAGCTAATAAAAAGCAGTGTCTACCATCAGATATATGCATTCAGTATTCCTTCTAGCTCATCTGCATTTGATATATGGATATGTGAGTATGGGCAGTAGCAGGTTTACCTGCCTGAGACGTTGAATCAGAAGTTGATAGACACAGCAAGAACGCTGTGATGTTTTCAATTGTTATCATAAGTCAAACCTTAGATATGAGATTACTTCACCTGATTTCAATAATATGGTTACGCTTTCAATCCCCACACATGGGCTCAAAGTGAAGAAAAAAAATATTTCATTTTACAAGATGTTTCATTTACACCATGCAGACTATTGTTCCCATATTTTCACATGACTAGAATATCCTTATCTCCCAGCTCAGTTTCACCAAGTGCTGTAGTTCTCATATGAAGGCTTGGAAGCTAGGGCACATGAGACAATTAAGGAAAAGGAAAGGGTTAAATTATCTCATTGGAATAATTATATGGCAGTCAGTGAAAACACACAAGAAGGAAGAAATCTTGCCCTTATGGGGCAGAAGGGGCACAGTCTGGAATGAAAGTAAGCCATGTGTCAGCCAGGCTTACAAAGCAGTTGCGTCACCCTTCAAATCTTGGAAGAGGTTTTGTGTTCATCAGTGAGTGAATTTCATCTGGAGAAACAAGCTCCATTTAATTTACTACAAATCCTGTGCAAACCACTGATTTGCACGCTTAATTTTGCATTGCTAATTCTTTAAAATGTCAAACTTTCTTAAATGCGGGTAATTGATAGAAAAATCTGCCTTGAGGGTGGTTCAGCACACAGAGGACAGGGATGTTAACATTTCATTCCACCTAACACAGGAATGGTATATGCTTGGGGTTTATATGAGAAACGCCTTCTGCTGACTTTCTGCTTAGAGGATAATCTGATGTAATGATGCCAAATGAAAGGTAACTCATGCAGAGAAAAATAGGAACGTACAGGTAGAGGGGGAAAAAAAGCTTTCATTATAAGAATGAAAACTAGAAAACATCCAATAACTTTATGAGACTGCTCATGCCTAGAGGACTTATGTCTGCTAACTTTATCCATCTAAAGTCTGTTTGGAGAGAACTATAGCCAGTTGAAGAGACAGCTCTAGAGAATGACAGATCCCATGTTGAGATATACTTCTGATAGAGGCAGGGTATATATGACAGCTTCAAAGTTCCTCTTTTCTCATTCATTAGAGGATTGCTGAAGTGACCAGGTAAATGACTTCCTTGTTCTATATATGCTGTTAAATAGGGATCGTTCTCTGGCTCTGAGGCAAATTTACACTGACAAGCCATCTCTATACTGCATAGAATTTGGCACTGTGTCTCCTCTGGACCTCCTGATTGCCTCTTTGGAGTCATAAAGAAACATAATCTTTTGTGAATGCTTTTCTTTTTTTGCCAGTTCAAAATATTATAAATAACGTGATGGCTGTATAGCAACCTCTCACAGTGGTGTTTTCACACCACAAAGCTGAAAGTGTGTGTTACAGACCCTTGGACATGGCAGATGGTAATGTTTGAGAGTGCACATCCTGATGGAGCAGTGTTAGATGGCTGTGTAGGGTGTAAAGAGCCAAACCTGGTGCATTATTGTACCAACGGCCTGTTGGGACTTGTCTCTGGTGCATGTTAGCCTCTGAACCAACTGGGCATTGTTCAAGGAAGTGTTAGCTGGCACATGATGATCATTTCAGGATAAACACAGTCCAGAGCCTGGGCCTACTCCCTGGTCCTGGTTTATTTACCAATATACATGCAGCCCCAGATGGCTGAAGTTAAGTGAGATGAGCAATTCAGACTTATAACAACAGTCAAGAGTGTAATTGCTCACCAGTCATACCCAAAAATAAAAATCAAAAACTCACACTCTTTCCCTTGTGTTTATTCCTCGAAAAAATGCAGAACAAAAATACACAAAAGCTGACTCTTTAAAGATTTAATTTGGTATTCAACTTCAATTTCCATTTTTAATATCTTCTAAGACTGGTTATTTTTCTATTTTTATTTTTTTTAACTGGTATTAAATGCAACAGGGTATTATTTTTTGCTATTTTTTCTTTTATTTCTTCAGACAAAACTACTCACTAGGGTTTATTCAAATTCAAACTCAATTTTCATGACTGAGATTTGATTAGAGATTAAAAGTTTGATTCCATTTCCTAAGCATATGTCTCTTGTACCAGTTTTGACCCTTTAAAGTATCAGAGCCGTCTGCGTGGAGCTTGCAGATAAGACACAAGACTTGTAGGAAAGCTAGGATATTGTAGAACATGAGCAGGATAACTAGAGCACCTCATGTGACACAAAGTGCCTTTGTTTAGGCAACAGAATGGAGCACATAATATCTACAGTTTAGATGTCTGCAGTTTTGCTGTTGACCAAGATTGGCAGTATACCTCATGAAAAACTATAGACCACAGCTGTTCTGTACAGCTTTTCTGACCAAACATAGGCACCTACTTTAGATGACTCATACCCTAAGCTTCACTAACTTTATTGAACTAGCTCTCCAAGGAGCATGGTGGGATACCAGGCACTAGCTCAGCTATAGATATTTAGACTGTAGAGGTATGTTTTGCCATATAGATCTAATCTCACTTAGTATTCAATTTGCAGATATAGAGTGGAAACAAAAAAATGTACTAAATGCAGCATTTTGATCAATGTTCCTTTTACTTCTGAGGATACCGGTGGTTTTCCTCTGTTTCTGCTGGGCTAAGCTAGACAGTGTTTCCATATGACCATAACCATCTCCTTGTGAAAGGCATCTGGTGACTGACTGCACTGTGGGAGAGGAAGGTTATAGGTATACCTGAGCTATTCAATCTTTACCGAACAATGTGCCTTTAAGGCAAATTTACCCAGGGGAAGTGCAAAGAGATGACCTGTCTCAGAAGCAAATTGCCCCTGACTCATTTTGTCCCTGCCAGATGTACTGATAACTTCAAACAATAGGGGAAAAACTCACTACATTTATGTCATTGAGAAATATTACGAAGGTATTTGCAAACAGTGTCTGATGCCTGGGATCTCGGCTACCAGAGGGTTTACAATTGATTCTGGCTTTGTTTGCAGGCTAATCCCAACTCTTGGATCAGGTAAATGGAAAGTAATGACAAATCTCAGGAAAGTGATTCAGATGCTGCTGGTTTGGGGGTTTTGCCTTTTAAGTATTTCTGGTTGGTTTGATTTTCAGCAGGCCACTCAGGACCTCAAGTAATTAAGAAGTATGCAGCCACTAATGTTTAATCTCTGTTGAGCTTCCTCAGAGATGTGGTTTCCTGGCTAAGTAAGCGGCTACACTCTCAAATACAGGAAAATGTCAGTCTCAAAATACGTCCTTACTGTTTTCCCATGGTTTTTGCAGGAAAGCATTTACAGTTTAAGATGATACTGATGCGGATGATAGAGTGGTTATCACTGCTTCTTTTTCCTCAAGTCCATGTTTTTTAATAGCAGGAGCGTTTTTTTTTCCCAAATTGCTCCAGCTCTGAGCAGCAATAAACAGAGCTCTGTTTACTAACACAAAGCATTTCATTTCTTCACGGTGTCATGAATACAAAACAAACACAGAACATTACACAACTGGTGACACTTAAATGTAAGTCAATTATGCAGGTTTAATGTATTATACACATAGCATCTGTACGTGCAATATCATGGGAGTGAAAAGCACTTAAATAATTAAGTTAATGGGAAAGTACTGGGTAATTAAAGGGCACAGAGGAGAACAAATGGAATTTGTTTAGTGAGAGGTTTTATAGATTTTTGAAACAGGGGAGGATGGCATTTTGTAGCAAAGCTATGGTCTACCTTTCAGCTCACAAGTAGATGGTTGACGAGAACTTTCTCATCCCAGTCTTGCTTTCTGGAATTGCTTTCAAGGTTTTTTGGATTTGATTATGATTTTACACTACAGTGACATTGTCCCTGGTTTATACTAGAAGCAAGGACAAAAAGAGACACAAAAGCAATTTGGGTTGGAAGGAAAATGGCCTAAAGTTCATTACAGAGTGACAAGAATGTGGATGGAAAAAAAAAATTCAGGAAACTAGTATCTCCTTGATGCAGTCATGGTCGTAAGTCTGTGAGTATTTATGTTTCTTCTAATATAACCATCAATAACATAGTTGATAATGTTGCTATAACAATGTACGGATCTGCTCTGCAAAGTAAGTATAAGAACATGTGGCCTTCTTACAACAACAGACTTCTGCCTTCTGTGAAGCCAAAATACTATCTTCTAATTGAAGTCTTAAACATAACTGTAGCTGGCATACTGCCAGGTATACATACATCCAGACTCACACTGTCAAGGCAAAATTTACATGCAGTCAGATGGCTGGTGTGAGGCCTATATACCATTTTCATCCTACTTATGTCTTCGTGGCGCTCTACCTGAGTGATAGGTAAACTTTATTAATGCTGTTTAACAAGCAGAGAACCTTCCGTACAGAGAGGTTATATGACTTGTTTATATTTTAGTCAGGAGAATAAATAGAAACACATTGTCCAGCGGTAATTTTAAAAAGAAAATGAAGAAAAAAAATTCTTCATTCCAAGGTCTTTCAGGAAACTGGTGAAGAATTGACAAGGAGAAAGAAAAGCTCACTTTATCTCTCCTCCCTTTTTTTCCATAGTGTATAAGAAGACAGATCTCTACACTAATAGAGTTTTGTAATTTCTCCTTCTATCTTTCTAATAATCCTAGGATGGATTTCACTTGGTCTTGATTGAGTCCATTTAAGCACTTTACTACTTGTTCCATATTAATCTGATCCCCTGAGATACACAGAAAATGACTGTCTCTTAAGGACACTGTATCATTCTTTAATGAGAAAATAAATTAAGTATATCACAGCTATGTCAGGATTCTTTGTTATTTGACTTACAGCCTTGCTCCAATTTAGATTACTTTAGATAAAGAAACCTGCTTTCACAGTAACCACTGCCATAACCTTGCTCAAATATGTGGTTACTTTTCCTTCTATGCTAACATAAATTCAACTAAAATAAATATGCAATTTATTCACTAGCCCAGAGAAAAACTCTATCACTTATTTAACAGGATAGAAAAGTATACATGCAAGGCTGATTAAACATAGCACTATAGTTTGGGGTTTTTTTCTCCTCTTCAGTTTCCATTAAACTTCGCGAAACAGAATATGTGGTAAAAATGGAAAGACACAATATGCTGTATAGCTTCATTTAGATATAAAAAGTAATAAAGATAGGGGCAACTGCAGTTCATGTCCATTCACATTGACAGAAAAAGTGTGTTAACTTGTTTATCTCTTCTTTTACAAGACTCATTTTATTCAAAGTTACCTCCTTTATCTGGAAAAACAGCAAAGGAAACTAACCAGAGAATGACAGATTGTTTCAAACAAGATGCCATGAAAGTATAAAAAATAAGAAGTTCATAAGGGTTCAGTACTATGGTCTAACTATGCTCCTAGTGAAATCAGGGCCAACTCCAGTGGAATAATGTGGAATATGTCAGAAACTGTTTTCCTTGGCTGTTTATAAAAAGCAAAGCACAACAGAAAAAAAACAACCAAGCAAACAAATCCAAAACCAAATCCTCAGGAGATATGATAAGGTAATATAATGATTTCAGTTATCTGTAGTCATATCACTTAACATAATTTTTTTAAGTCACTACAAAGAGTACCAAGACAGCCTTTGACTCAGACTACATAGGTGTCATTATACATACCACAGAGCCTGCAGTGTTTTGCTTCATTCACAGCTTGTCTCCATATCCTCTGAAAACAGTGGAATGACTTTGAAGAACTTTAGGAAATTAAACAGTCTTGATTGATACTCTTCTCTGGCATCAATGCCAACTGTCATGGAACAACCTGCGTCTGTCCTGTTAAACGTTATTATTCTCTAGAATCATGTGCTTTCATCCAAAGTGTTCATTGTCTCTGGGCGGTGCTAAGTGTGCTGGTTGGGAATTGACTGGGATACTGCAAGTCAAACTATGTGAAGGGCTGCTCTACTAGTACCCATGACTATATTTCAGTGCCAAAGAACATTTCCTGTGTTCTCCCGAGGATGATCCGAGGGCTGGAGCACCTCTCCTATGAGGAGAGGCTGAGAGAGTTGGGGTTGTTCAGCCTGGAGAAGAGAAGGCTCCGGGGAGATCTTATTGAGGCCTTCCAGTACCTAAAGGGGGCCTACAGGAGAGCTGGGGAAGGACTTTTTACTAGGGCATGTAGTGATAGGACGAGAGGGAACGGCTTTAAGCTGGAAGAGGGCAGGTTTAGATTAAACATTAGGAAGAAGTTTTTCACTTTAAGGATGGTGAGGCACTGGAACAGGTTGCCCAGAGAAGTTGTTGAAGCCCCGTCCCTGGAGGTGTTCAAGGCCAGGCTGGACGTGGCCTTGGGCAGCCTGGTCTAGTGGGAGGTGTCCCTGCCTATGGCAGGAGGGTTGGAACTTGATGATCTTCAAGGTCCCTTCCAACCTAAACCATTCTATGATTCTATGATTCCCTAAGGACAGTTGTAGCCTTGGCTCCTATGTCTGAAGGAGCTTGGACCTTATTTGGGAGTGGGCTAGCAGATGTACCCAAATCAGAGACTACTCTGATGAAGGGACTTCCTGCCGTGCACAATTTTAGCTAACACGCATACACATTTATATTTATGAGTTGGGCATGACTGAAGTTTCAGGGGAAAAAAAAATCAAGGCAGAGAATTTACTAATGGATTGATAGCAGATCTCATTTACTCTGTCAGTCTGTATGAATGTCAGTAGAGTGAGGACACTGAACAATATCATTTGAATTTGAATCTGGCTTGTTACTGAGCTTCAGCTGTTCCTGAATATATGACAGATGGTCATGGTGAGTGGTTCATTCACCACCATTGTGTCCCTCAAAGTTACCCAGAAGAATAAGAACAGCTTTGTTCACTCTCATGATAGTCATTTTGGCTATAATTTCAAGAATTCGGAGAGTGAATCAGTACTATTTATTACTCCTTTGATGGAGTCTAGAGAACAACAGACTCATTTGTAGTTAAGAGAAGATATCCTCTTTTTTCCCTCTGACAGCACTGATGGATGATGATAAATTCAAAACCTTTTCTTTCATTTAATATATAAGAAGATCTTAATTTTTTTTTCATTCTTGTCCTTTGCCTTCCACTGCTACTGATACACTAGGTCCCATGCTCCCAGACATTCAGTTTTCATCATGTTTCTCTCTTTCTCTGTGGAAAGGTATGCATAGAGAACTGTCTTCAATGACATTAATGACTCTACCAGTAAAAAACTGTCTCAAAAGCAAGCTGAGCACTGACAAATCAAATAGACCTCAAATGAAGACAAAACACAGGATTTAGACAATGTCCCATTCCCAATATCAAGCCAAGTGTGGATTCCCAAAGGATGTGAGATTCAAAGACAGTTAGTCGCAACCTCCCATGGGTAGATCAAACCCTGGTCAGCTCCTGAGCAAAAGATGGCTAACCTCCCCAAACACCCTTCTCTCTCTTTCTGCTGCTGAGCATGATGTCATATGGCATGGGATATCTCTTCAGTTAGTTAAGAGGATCTGCCTGGTTGTGTCCCCTCCCAACCTCTAGAGCACAGTCAGTTTACTAGGCGGCAAAGTGAGAAATGGAGGAGGCCTTAATGCTGTGCAAACGGTGTTCAGCAATAGCTAAAACATTAGTGTGTTATCAGCATTGTTTTGGTCACAAATGTAAAACACAGCTCCGTACCAGCTGCTATCGCAGCCAGACCCAGTACAAAGACACATGAATGGCCAAGGCATCATCTGACTACTAACTCTTATACTTGAAGCTGGAGCATGCAAAATTAAACATTCTGAAATACAGTGAAATAATTCTTGCCCCTTAAAATAAAACTCTCACTTGATCACCTAGATCTCTCTTTCTATTTTTAGAATGGACTATATACAGGCCCTGAATAAGAAAAATTGCTCTGCAGCAGCACTGGCAGATTACTAGGGAAGCTGTGTGAATACTAAGATAGTAATTCAATCTGCAAAGAAACCTTAAGAAAACAATAACGGCAACAAAAACTAAAACATCAGTGCCCCAAAATGTATCTGTGTTTGCCAAATGCAATTTTTGCTAAAGTAGTTTCAACTAAGATGGTCCTGCTTGGTGTGACACCATCTGTTGAATTTCCCTCGCTCATGTACTAGTAAAGAGTAAGCGGCAACTTTACATAATTTAAAATAAAACAATCAAATGGGGAAACAACTTCTCAATTACAATCATGAAAAGGATCAGGTGGGCTTTTACTCATCCTACGGACCATTGCACAGCTGACTTCACATATGGGAAGACGGTTACTTAATCTTTGATATAGCCACTGTTTACACAGATTTTAACGCTGGAGGAAAATATTATTTCAATCACTTTTTTTCAGCTGCTGCTTTATTGAAGTACTGATTTTTTTTTTATGTTTATTGGGGGTTTTTGCTTGTCAGGGAGCAGGGTAGAACAATGGGAAGTTATGCATAATTTTAAGAAATATGTTTCACAATAATTGGGAATATTTTTTTCCTTTACTTCGTGTGTTTTCTATGCCCGATTAGATTAGAGGAAAAAAAAAAGATCTCACTTCTCCTGTTATTCTGACAGGGGTTTTTTTCCCAATTATTTAGGAATTTCAGATGGTGGTAATTTCCATGACCTAGATTTTCAACACGTTTAGTTGAAAGTTGATTCATGAAAGAAAGTACAGAGATAGTTGCAATGTAAAGGTTTAGTACTGATTATAAGAAGAAACAGGGATAGACTGATGAATGAGGTCTGAAAAACAGATTCCTCTTTCCAAAAGAATATGAACCACATTCATGTTGGTTCAGGAAGCTTAAGAAAAGAAGATTTGGGGGCCAGAAGGCGGGAGGCAGGCAGGCATTGGGTAGGAAACTCTTAAACTGCTTTAGTTATTTGCCATGAGCTGAAATATTGCCACTTCAAGAAGTAAGAGCACAGCACTAACAGGACACTTTCACTGATAGATCTTTTAACTTGAATAAGGATCAGGTCATGCATAAGTTACAGTTTTTTAAAGAACAGAGCAATTGCATTCGATGAAGCTTTCCCCCAGCACAACTCCGTGCGAAATGCTCAGAGCTCACAATGAGTTTAACCCACAAAGCTGCAGCCGTGAGTACCGCTATGCAAGCACACAGGTTAGGAAACGAGTTTGCTGAGAGAAGGAGCACCAGATCACTGCCATAATTACAAATGCTGACACAGAACCAAAAGCTCCCCCCCCAGCCCCCTGTAATGTGAAACAAAACCATCAAAAATCAGCCTCCTTAAATCAGATAATGTCTCTTCCAGGCCTCCTTGAGCACCAGCTGCATCTTGCAAAAGAATATTTATCTCGATTAACACAAGTGGACTCTGAAGAAGCGTCACATGGCTGTGCCGTCAATCTGGAGAGAGCCACAGCAGCTTAATGTTCCAGCATGCGTTGATGAGGCAAGATAAACAGGAGGCTACTCCACACACTGCACAACTGCAGCTCTCCTAAAACCTTGATTTTAAGTGCTTACAGCCCCTTCAGGGCTCAAGCGCTGATTATGAAGATTGTGAAAATTCAGGTATTGAAGCCGAACGTTCAGGTTAACATCACGCAGGAGCTGGTATCTTCCCACAGAAATCAAGCAGCAGAGGTGGTGTACCAAGCTCAAGTCCTGCTTCTGAGGCTTTCCTTAGCAGACAGGAATTTTCATGCTTATTTATTTATTCTTTTTGAGCTGCTAGCAGACTTATCACAAGGGAGAAATCTGCTGACATCAGGGAGTTAAAGGGAGATTTATTTTGAAAAATAGGTTTTTAAAAAGCTATTTTATTTTAATGAGCAGTCCCAGATACCCAGAGCTCCTGTCTTACTGTGGAGATTAGAGCTTTCCCAAAGTATCCTAACCACGGAGGTGTCAATTCCTGTCCCAAAAGAACAAACATATATTTGAATGTCTGATTTCAAGACACATTCTCAAGCAGTGATTCCCCCTCCGAGCCAAATTGGCTTAGAGAGAGGAAAGTGAGGAGGATGACTCATTATTGTTATATAAACAACATATACATACATATATGTGTATAAACACATGCATATATATATACACACATAAACATATGCATACACACATCTGTATATATGTCCTTATTCTGCTACAGGTTACCTGTGCTAGGAGACTTTAGCACTATTCATTTTTTACCCCAATGCGAAGTAGGTTATCACATCAGTGCCACACAGAAATTCAGGCATTAAGGTTCCTGCAGCCCTGCGTTGACTCTTCTTTTCATATCACCAGCTGAAAGGCTTCATTTCTAGGCGGTACCTTGCAGCAGTCATTTCTAGTGGGTTTGTGCTATCAGACAAAGGAGTCAATTATTGATAACCTTCTGGAGGAGCATTGGCTCACTGGACCCATCCCAAAGCACAATTCAGCTTTAGGGGTAGAAAACAGTGTTTGAGAACATTCATCAGAGAAAAGAGGTCTGAAAGAGGATAAGCTTTAAAAGGAGCCTTGAACTAGAGTTTAGCTAGTGTTATTTGGGAATTACTGAAGCCCCAAAGGGGCTATAACTTCTTTTAATGTAAATCTACCCTAGAAAGCGAATTTTTAAAATTGCTGTTTGACTAAACCTAGAAATTGTTGTTTTCCCCCCATTTTTAAGTTCCTTTAAGTCTGTATATTTTTCCATTGCAAATTATGCATGGCTATCAAAGAAAAAAAAAAAAAGGATATTAAATATAGAGTTGTCTGTCTGTATGATACCTGATCTGCCTAGTAAGAGTAACTTATAGAGACAATAAGAGTGTATGAGGCATTGCTAGAATACATATATGGATTAAAAAGTAAACAGAGTGTCTGTCTGTCTATCTATTGCAAGAATGAATGACAGAGGGAAAAACAAACCATGGAGTTAACAAGTAGTAATCAATTCCCTTAAGCATTGTGCTCAGTCACCTGACATCATGGATTGAATACAAAAATAACTTTTCTGGGGAGAAATGTCTGATAGCTAGCTTGCTGAAATATCCTAATGGAGAAAGACTGTTAAAAGCATTAGAGAGGGATCAGCCTTGCACAGATCAAAGCTATAGCTTGATTTGGAGTAGCTACCAGAAATCCTGATATTTCTCTGACACCTCATTTCACTTTTAATATATATGGAAAGAATCACACGTCCCACTCCTTCAGCTGCCCTTGAAACTCTCAGTCACAATGCTGTTAGTTCTTTTCTGTCTCTGTTACTTTTAAACATCATATTCAAAATGACCTGCTGTATCTTGCAGTGACCTGCAGACTGCAATCGGTCAGTCTTGGTGTTGTGGTGGTTTGCAGGGGTGGACAGATGTCTGATCAGCTCTATATACCTTCTCAAAGGATTGACTCTGAAGACTAATTTCCCCCTATTGCACAACACATTATGGTGCCAGCTTTCTGGCTTGTTTTTATTCTCTATATCAAAGAGGCAGATCCATTTCTTCTAGCTTAGTTTAAAGGCACTAGGACCATTATTCCATCTCAGAGCTTAAAGGACCAGCATCTTTCTTACTAACTTATGAACACCTAAAACCTAATATCCAGACAGAGAGAAGAGACTCACAGAATGTCCTTTGATTTGAAAAGTCATCCTTCTGTTTCTTGAAAGAGTTAGTGACAAAGAAACAGAGAGCACTGACTTAAAAAAATATTGAATGAGTCAAACTGAGGACTTTCTAACTGCAAAAGGTTTTTATGAAAGGATCATACCTACCCACAGGTGGCCTGACAAGCTATGAGAAAACAAGTGCCATAATTCACTGGGAAGAAGGCAGTTTTACTTAATCCTACCTCAAGGGAGCTATAGCTCAGTTTGTTTCAGTAGCGTCCATCAGTTCAGTGATCTCATAGGACAAAGACCAGAAAGTTCAAAGACTGATTGGATCTCTGGGGCCTCAATTTAGTTGTCTAAATAAAGGCTTCCAGTTCTGCCTGAGCCACTTCAGGGTATCTGTGACATCCACGTTGTCTGAGTGATATGACAAAGGACCTACAGGCCACCAGTGCCCTTCTGGAAGAGCAGCTGGAGATGAAGCAAAGATACCCTATGGCATTCAAAATGGCACTATGACTGCATTTAGGCAACCAACTTGAGTCTTCTCTGTCTCCTTCTGAGGGCTGAGCTGGAAATAATATTACATACTAAATATCTGAACAGGGAAAATGAAAAGAGGAAAAAGAACCTATGGGACGGAAAAGGACTTGTGCTGGGTACATTAGAAGAACTTGTTGGATCCAATTTGGTAGTGAAATTTGTGAAGCAGAGTCCATTCAGGGTAGGAAAGCAGAAGAGCAAGTTCATCAGAGGGCCACCAAGGTGGCTGGGGACTGGAACAGTTGCCCTATGAGCAGAGGCTGACAGGAATCGTCTTTTTCAGCCTGGGGAATAACAGCTTCAGGGGGACTTAGTTGCAGCCTTTGAACACGTACAAGGACATTATCAAGAAAATGGAGCCATGGATAAAGCCCTGAACAACATGGTCTGAATTCAGTGTTGAATTACTCTGTTTTGAGCAGGAGATTTGACTAGAGACCTCTAAAGGTCCTTTCAAACCTGAATGGTTCTGTGATTCTTACAAAGACCGCATGTTCTTCCATATGAGGAATATCTGCGGAAGTTTCCAAATAAACAATGAAAATTTTTCTCTTATGAATCCATGAGGTGTATGTGTGCATTATATTCAAACCTGGAGCAGACCTTCTAGTTCTATTTTCTCCAGAAAGAATCCAACTACTGTGAACTGAATAGTAATTGGGGATTCTCTTTAAAACTATACTACTGATCCTAATCAAAATTGTAATGTAGATGGAGCCTAATTCCTCAAGTTCTGCTAAATTATTTCTACAGTGTCTTAGATTTAAATTTAACTTGAAGTCTGGGAAATGGCTAAGTGCATAACATGAGATTTTTTTTTTAATGACTATTTTTTCATGAAGTTCAGAGAGGAGATGGACAATTAGTATGTTGCAATCTTTGCCGTATTTTTGTGTGAGAGTCTGTATCTCTGTACCTCTGCCTGTACCTCTGATTTTTTACTCTGTAAAATCTTCTAGGAAAGAACACCTTCTTGCCTGGGTTTGTGCAATACCTAGAACAATGAAGCCTTGGCCCATTTCTGAAGCTGCTGGATACTTTTGCAGTAATAACGACAGAAATCAACTGTATTAACTAAATAGTTACTCTCTTAGGCACACCAAAAGTCCTGGCCTCATTAAACCCTCTCTCATTGAAAAATGTATTGAAGCCTTGTAAAAAGAAATTAAAAACAAACGTTAAAAAAGGAAAAAAAAAATAAAGCCGTGTGCTCTTGCATAACTCAAAGGTTAGTTCTGTTTTGCTGAATTACTGCAATCTTAATGGAAAGTATTTAATTGGCACTTAGACGTTTAGGATGTTATTTTGTTCCTAGTAAAAACATGTTAACCAAAAGAAAACCCACAGACTTTTGACAAGCTAAAGTCCTACCCTCCTCACTTCTTTCCTCTGTCCCTCCTCTCGCCCTCTTCCTATCTGTCATTATCCACAACACCACTTAAAATCAGTGCAACTTATTTTTCAAGTGCTGAGGGATGAGAGCTTTTAACTGGATATTATCTGATATAGAGAAGTATGCCACTATTTTGCTGGTTGGAATATGCACTGCAATTGGTTTCATGGATCTACTTATCTCCAGCATCTGGAGATTTTAACTGAAGTGCAAATGAGAGTATAACACAAGCATATTAATTAAGGACTAACCACAGGCTTTGGCTCTGCTACAGGATGCACTAAACAACACACATGGAATATAGGTCAAAGAAGCAAGATATTAGATTACTTCTGAGTGCAAAAGTAATGTGTTTGATTTTAGCAGGGTATTGCATATGCAAGTCATTAAACTGGACTCTGAGGAGTTTTGTTTCCATACAGGTGATAGATCAGCAGTACTTGTTACTCCGAGGAATGCATATGTAGAGAAAAAGCTACAGACTGTTTTCTATGTGAAACATTTTTGATTTGCCTACCTGATGCAGCAGTAAACAGTGTTCTAATAATCTATGCACAGACTGAAAACTTTGTGCTAGAGGGTTCAAAATAAACAGTGCTGATATGCAGGTCCCCAATTAGATGTGGGGTTTACCTTTTCAACTCATGCTCATCTGTCTAATAAGCTGAATTTCTGGAAGGTTTAATGTGGTTCATTAAACGCTGCAGGAAACCCACAAACAAGAAATAAATGTCTTAGTAACCTGCTCAATGCCATTCTAGTATGGTTATAGGCAAAGAATCAACATAACTCAATGAACAGTGAAGTATTTTGTGGTTGAAATTACAAATGCAGAAAATCATAGAATCGTAGAATAGTTTGGGATGGAAATAATTGTTACAGACCATCTATTCCAATTCCCCTGCCATGAGCAGGGACACCTTCTGCTAGATCAGGTTGCTCAAAGCTCAGTCCAACCTGACCTTGAACGCTTCCAATGGTGGCACACCCACAACTTCTCTGGGCAACCTGTCCCAGTAAAATATTGCTTCCTTATGTCCAATCTAAACCTATCCTCTATCAGTTTAAAACCATTGCTCCTTGTTCTGTCACTACAAGCCTTGGTAAATAGTCTTTCTCTTTCTTTCTTACAAACCTTTCTTTATATTGAAAGGCTGCAAAAAGGTCTCCCCAGAGCCTATTCTTCTCCAGACTGAACAATCCAAACTGTCTCAGCAGTTTTCCATAGGAAAGGTGTTCTAGCTTTCTGATCATTTTTTTGGCCCTCTTCTGGACCTACCCCAAAAGGTCTACGTCTTTCTTGTACTGGGAACCCCAGAGCTGGATGCAGTACTCCAGGTGAGGTCTCACCAGAGCAGTGTAGAGGGGCAGAATCACTTCACTCGACCTACTGGCCACGCTTCTTTTGATGCAGCCCAGGATACAATTGGCTTTCTCAGCTGCAAGCGCACATTCCTGGCTTATGTCCAATTTTTCATCCACCACTATCCCTAAGTCCTTCACCACAGGGCTTCTTACAATCCATTCACTCCCCAGTCTGCACTGATATTAGCGAGTGCTCCAACCCAGTGCAGGACCTTGCCCTTGGCCTTGCTGAACTTCATGAGGTTAATGATACAAAATCACCCCTACTGGAACGCCACTAACCATTTGAGATGTCTGTTGTTGAAGGACCTTTCCCAACAAAAGTTTGAGAGAGGTGCAAAACATCAGCTACAGTCTGGTTAGTGCCTGTGTCAGTGTTACAGAGTGCTATTATACAGTGTCAGAAATATTCAGATAACACAGTGATTGGGGAAGATGGGAAGAAAATTTCTTATACAGATCACAGAACCACAGAATCTCCTAGATTGGGAAAGACCTGTAAGATCATCTAGTCCAACCATTAACCTAACACTGACAAGCCCACTACTAAACCATGTCCCTAAGCACTATATCTACACGACCCTTAAATACCTCCAGGGATGGGGACTCCACCACTGCCCTGGGTAACGCCTTCCAATGCCCGATGACCCTTTCAGTAAAGAAATTCTTCCTAATATCCAATCTAAGCTTCCCTTGGCGCAACTCGAAGCCATTTCCTCTTGTTCTATCCCCTGTTACTTGACAGAACAGGTCGACTCCCACCTCTCTGCACCCTCCTTTCAGGTAGTTGTAGGGAGCAATAAGGTCTCCCCTGAGCCTCCTTTTCTCCAGGCTAAACAACTCCAGTTCCCTCAGCTGCTCCTCATAAGACTTGTGCTCCAGACCCCTCACCAGTTTTGTGCCCTTCTTTGGACACACTCCAGCACCTCAATGTCCTTCTTGTGGAGGGGCCCAAAACTGAACACAGTACTCAAGGTGCGGCCTCACCAGTGATGAGTACAGGGGCAAAATCACCTCCCTGGTCCTACTGGCTACACTATTCCTGATACAAGCCAGGATGCCACTGGTCTTCTTGGCCACCTGGGCACACTGTTGGCTCATGTTCAGCCGGCTATCAATCAACAGCCCCCCCCCCCCCCCGGTCCCTCTCTGCTGAGCAGCTTTCCAGCCACTCCTCCCCAAGCCTGTCACGTTGGCGGGGGTTGTTGTGGCCAAAGTGTAAGACCCAACATTTGGTCTTATTGAAATTCACACAGTTTGCCTTGGCCCATCGATCTAGTCCCTCTGCAGAGCCTCCCTGCCCTCAGGCAGATCAACACTTCCACCCAGCTTGGTGTCATCTGCAAACTTACTGAGGGTGCACTCGATCCCCTCATCCAGATCACTGACAAAGATGTTAAACAGGACTGGCCCCAGTACGGAGCCCTGGGGGACACCACTCGTGACCGGACGCCAACTGGAATTAACTTCATTCATCACCATTCTCTGGGCCCAGCCTTCCAGCCAGTTTTCTACCCAGCAAAGTGTGTGCCCATCCAAGCCATGAACAGCCAGTTTCTGCAGGAGAATGCTGTGGGAAACGGTGTCAAAGGCTTTACTAAAGTCCAGATAGACAACATCCACAGCTTTTCCCTCATCCACCAAGCAGGTGACCATGTTGTAGAAGGAGATCAGGTTAGTCAAGCAGGACCTGCCTTTCATAAACCCACACTGACTGGGCCAAATCATCCGATTGTCCTGTGCGTACTGCAGGAGAGTACTCAGAAAGATCTCCTCCATCAGCTTCCCCGGCACCAAAGTCAAACTGACAGGCCTGCAGTTTCCCAGATCCTCCTTCCGGCCCTTCTTGTAGATGACTGTTACATTGGTTAGTTTCCAATCTGCTTGGACCTCCCCAGTCAGCCAGGACTGTTGGAAAATGATGAAAAGTAGCTTGGTGAGCACCTTCGCCAGCTCTCTCAGAACTTTTGGGTGGATTCCATCCGATCCCATAGACTTGTGTATGTCTATGTGCTGCAGCAGGTCACCGACCATTTCTTCCTGAACTGCAGGGGATCATCCTGCTCCCAGTCTCTATCTTCTAGCTCAAGGGGTGCCCTCTGTTCCCCTGAGAAGGGAATCACTCACAACAATTACCCTCCTTTTCTTTTTAACAGTAGAAGTCCTAATGCATGGGACTGGCTGGCTCGCCCTTGGCAACCCCCTGGGTGGGCCTTCCTCTATGTCCTCTTTCTCCTGCCCCTCAAGTTCCAGAGCCTCATACCTGTTGTGTAAGGGCAACTGGGAAGGTGAGGGAGGCTGGGGAGGATTTTGCCTGCCTCCCTGAGCAGGGACCTGTTTCCATTCCTCCCCATCTCTTAGGTCCCCTCCTTCTGCCTGATGGCGAGAGGGGAGGGGATCCTCTGCTACTTGTGGAGCCTCAGTCTGCTCCCTTGGCCTCAGGCTGTGGCTCCACCAATCTCTCTCTCTCACCCTCCCTGATACTCTTTAACATTTCCACCTCCTCTTTCAGTTCTGCCACCATGCTGAGCAGATAATTCACCTGCTCACAGTGCACGCAGTTGTTGTCTTTGCTGCCCTCCAGTATGCGGGACAGGCTTAGGCACTCTCGGCAGCCAGAGACCTGCACAGCTGCATGTTTGTGTGGGAGCATGTTTGAGTCGCAACATTCCTTCTAGCAACAGCTTTTGGCCAAGTGGTAACCATTTTTGGGTCCTCTTCTGGGAGGGTAATGACTACTGGTTTGCCTCTCGAAACAGGAGGGGGACCAGCTACTACCAACTGATCTCACCTCTTGAGCTGGCAGTGCTCCCAGCACCCTGCCCGCACACCCTTCTACGCAACAGAGGCCTGTTTGTCACTCTGGCTCTGTGGGCTCTCTCCTGAGGGCTCCCAGGTGACCCTCTGGGTGACGCACACTTGTTGATTGCTTGCTGAGTGCAGCTCCTTTAGAACTGCCGCTGGGGTCCTGGCTCTGCCCTCGCCGCGTCAGCAGCCTGCCCACAAGCTGATGGTTCTGGCCCAGGCTAGCCCCTCCTCCTGGCTTCGAGAAACTTCAAAAAGGCCCCAAAAGTGCCCTTTTTTGGCCCTTGCCACAGCGATTCCCTTCCCCAATGCAGACTTACCTGCACTGGAGCTGGTCCCCTCGGTGAGGGGGTACAAATGGGTGCTGAATGACCTTCTCCACTATGGACTTCAGAAAAGGAAGAGTAACGTCATGTAGTGTGACCATTAAAGATACCTGAGGGGTTTCCACTTATGCCCAAATGCCTGCTAAGGATTATTCTTTCACAGTGAAAAAACAGTACAAATTCCTAGGAGTCTTAGTCCATGGAGAATAAGAAAAGCATGGTCATCCAGAGGAAAGCAAGGCAGAAAGAAGAGGTATCATCTATGTTCTGATGGATGATACAAAGTGAAGTGCTAAAAGGATGCACTGAGAAATTCAGAGCCAGGAGAAAAATTGTTGAAGGTGTCTAAAAAGATCTAAGAGAGGTGCTGGTTCTGGAATTACATTATAGCATCCCTTTTCCTGTCCGTGCACTTCTCTGATTCTAATGGTAATTAATGTCACCTCCAGGTCACAAAGCCCTATGACCTATTTCCATTTCCAAGACTCAATAGGGAAGATCAGTGCTATTCTTCTATTCAGTGTGAAAAACTACAGAGAGATAGTAATAGAAAATACTGAAATACTCACAGATTTTTTTATAAAATTCTGGTATATCACCACTAAGTGATAGTGTTATCAAATGGAATTAATATGCATTTATTTTAATGTCAGGATATGTACTTACTTAATCAAATAGAAAAACAAAGTCTATGTTGAATTTTAAAAATATTTTGGAAGTAGTGATCATTCTAGTTATTCACAGATAATATAAATAGGCTGATGTAGGCCATCTTGTCCTCTACCTGCCTATTTACCCTTCTGTCTTTTTCCTGTAGCCCTCACAACTGTAGCATCTAAACACAATTAACAGCTAGCAAAATGGAACTGCTATTTTGATTTTCTAAACGCTTCTCCCTCAGAAATGTGGTAATATAACAAGAAAAGACTGATGGATCACATTAACACTTTTTTTTTTCTATTAATGTGAGCCAAACACCTCTTTCTACCCCTGGTTCTTGGCATTGGATATGACAGCAGTATCTGGAGTGCTCAGACAGGACTGTGGCAGACTTTAATGTACTAGGTACTGTACAAACGAGTGGGGAGAGAGAGCCTGTGTGAAGAGTCTCAGTGTGTAAAACTGAAAGAAAAAATGATATATTTCTGCTTTACAGGTGGCTATATGAAATGTGGAGACAGTTAAAAGCTTCTGTACGGGCATCACGCTTGAGGATATGGTAGAGATAAGAATTCATCTCAGACCTCTTTGTTCCAGTCAGCACTTCAATAACACTTCACCTCTTTCATCACTGGCTATCTTGATGTCTTGCTTTATCCTAGATTTTTCCAATATGACTTTTATCTTTAGATGGGCAATAGGAAAATATACACTCCTACACAGGTACTAGCAAATTATTGTGTGCATCAGCCTCCAAAAGAAAAAATGCAGAGATTTCCCACTGAGCTTCCCTCAAAATAATCAATAAGTTTAGATGAAGGGAATGCTTTATCCTCTTGGAACATAGGCAGAGGCAATAAAAAGAACTCTTGAGGTTAATCCCCTGGTTTTAGTGACCCTCATTTGTAGGATCACAGGAAAATTCCACTTGGAACAGACCTCAGGAAAACATCTAGTCCACCTCCTGCTCAAAGCATGGTCAGCTATGAGGACAGACCAGGTTTTCAGAACTTTATCCACTCTGGTCTTGAAAATTTCCAAGGGTAGGCAACAGCACAACTTGTACGGGCAATCTTTTCTGATATTTGATGGTCCTTATGAAGAAAAGTTTTTCCTTATATTCAGTCTGAACCTTTTTTTCTTTTTCCATGTATCCTGAGGACAAGATCCTTTAACAGATGCCAAGTGTAAGGTGGCATGAAAACAGCCTTGTTGCTACTGAAGAGCTTAAGGAGTGTTATTCATTAGATGTCATGAAGATACTGATGCAAGCTGAAAGACAAAGCACACATTCGGTGGCATCTAGAGTACAGTCTCGGAAATAAGAAGTAACAATCGGCAATTTTAAAACCTCAACAATCATCTTCTTAAATGACCATCAGGTAAGAAGAAACTACAAAAAAAGGCACAATGCACAAGGCACATTTTACCAAGCTTTATTAAAAATTATTTCTCTCTGCAAACACATACCAAATGATGTAAAACAATACTATCAGAGAGAGCTCAAATGAATTCCATCTCTTTAAACAAACTCTCATAGGACTAACCCTGATATCTTTGTGAGACACTCTTAAGAAAATATAAATGGGTCAACTACTGCACCAGAGTCAATATCCATCAGCCTCCAAAACTGAGAATGTTGTAGTTCACCTTTTATGAAGGAATAAATCAGGTCTAATTGGGTGGAAGTGACTGGATGGTTTAGTTTACCACTGCACTATCAGTGCTCTGCCTGAGATTTTAAAAGCCAACTTGGGAACTCAGGGTGAGAGACAGAGACACAATTATTAGGAGGTTTGGACTAAAGAGACAGGTACTTCTCTGTTCTTTCACCTGCAACAGAAGACTTCTTCACAAGTGTTTGTTCCCTAGAGGTTAATTTTCCCTTGGCAGTGAGTAACTTATTTATTTATAGTGACTTATTTATTTTTTGTAAGTTTTTAAATCATATTCTATTTCTGTAGAATTTGTGAGACGGCGTTTGTGTATGTGTATATGTGTGGTGCATCGATTAGCAAATTCATATGGAAAAGCCATAACATTGGAAAATCAGATATTATCCTATAGCAAGCAAGTGAAAGAGTCTTCCTTTTCTAAATCGTATTTCTAAAGAGGAAAGATGAGACCAGTAGCTAAACTTCTAGTCAAGGGATGATGGAAACATTTTTTTTTTGTTTCTAACCTCTGTTGCTGTTTGTTTTCCATACAATCTTAGGTGAGTCACACTGGGATTAATTTTTTTTACAGTTATTTAGGTACCTGGGGCAGGTTTCAAATAGAGATAAAGCCATTATCATACCTTAGGTATTTTTATGAGGACATTTATACTGAAAGTTACATACTCAGTAAAAAGAGAGTTTTCTATAAAAATGCCTTGACTGAATGAAAACTAAAGAGTTCCTGTAGACATTTTTTTCTAAAAATAACACACATTTTTCAAAATGCAGTTTTCAACAATTATTTTCATGTTGGACACAAATTATATTGTAATTTTGTCTTTCTCTAATTTCTAAGAAGGAGCCTCCACATCGGTGGTCTGATCTACAGGGATATCACTTTAGTACCGGCCACATTTCTGGTCTGATTACTCCAATGCTTTCTGCTGACTCTGGATTGTTCTCATTGCATTTCAGCTGTCTCCTGCACAACCATAAGGTACTTGATTTTCTGCTAATTGCTCTTTTTCCATTTTTTCCATAGCTTACTCTCCACCTTCATTACCAAGAATCAAAAGATTTGTGTTGAGGCTGGTTTATGTGCTGTGTGGCATCAGGGATGATAATGATTACTTCTTTGCTGGTTCTCCATCTGGTAGGATTGGAATATGTGTGGACAAACAACGAGCAGTCAGGGGAGGCTCATTTGGAAAAATTTTGTGAGGATCCAGAGATTTTCTAACACTCTCCTGTGGTATCATCTAGCTAATTAAACACACTCTGTGCTGCACACTCTAATAGGAGTCAGAAGAGAAGCAAGCTGACTGGCACATGGCTGAACTCTTGAGAACAAGCGTCCTTGAAACATCTTGGCTTAGGATTGTATGTGTTTAAAGCCAGTTTACATCACGTAAGGAACATACTATTTGTCATGCAGACAGCTAAGGTATAGTGATGAGTAGGAAAGAAAGCTGTCCAAACCCTAACACCAGCAAAACCAGATACAGGACTCATGACTGAACGGTGCTTCAACATGGCAGAAAGAAAATGACCTGCATAAAAGTGTTATGAATTTTATTATCAGACAAAAACAAAATTCCAATTATTAAGTTTTATTGATTAATATGAGCAAAGAGCAAAGAGGCAATACAGCGCTGGGCTGACAGGGGACTCTGCGTCCACCACCTGTCGCAAGCTTTTACCCGATACACGAGTCTTTTAAGTGGTTCGTTCTTCCGCGTACGTGACTTCCCGTTTTCTTACTCTGATGTACTCTGCGCATATTCCACTTGTTGCTAGGGGGTCGTCCTCTGCCTCCTGGTGGTCGTATGGGCTGAAGTAAGTAGTCTTCCTCATGTATCTTCTTCTCGATCTTTCTTGTTGGTTCCCATATATGGTATATTATTCATACAACCAATTCTATTGGTCTATTATGCATCAGCTTCCCGTAAAGCAAATACATGGTTTCGCAAGCAGTTCCGCAAGCTTTGTTCTGTTCTTACTAACTCTGGACAAACATTCTCATGTGTTAACAATTCCCCCCTTTTTCTTTTCTCCTTGAATGTTTGTCCGTTAGTTCTCATAACCCTTATAATTCTTCTGTTTCTTTTTGCGTGTTCATTTGTGTCAAGATTAACAACTTGGTGGTGTCAAACTGGGTTTTTATGAGTCTAGATCCTCGTCTACTGCAGCTCTTAGGGAGGTAAGTCCTTGTTGTTGTTGTGCTATTGAGGCGACGCCAGTAGCAGTTCTAGCTATTCCTAAACCGAGCAGAGTAGCTATAGTGATATCAGATATTGGTTCTCTTTTACTAATTTTATGTCCTAAGTTGTTCCAGTGTAAATACATAGTCTCCTCCCCATGTAAAAGTATTCTAGGCACCACCGTGACTTGTACACAAAACTCTGAGACCTTTCTTTTAAGAACAGCAGTGGAAAGGCATGATGTTAATCCAGTTATGGAACAGACCCACCATGCCCCAGGGCTAGGCAGGACCCATTTAATATTTAAAGCAGAAACCTGAATCTGGTTAGTACACAGAGCTTTTGTTCTATTGGTTATTTTTCCTATATACCAGCCACTCCCTCTAACCTGCTGGAGAGTAATTCCCACTCTCCGCTTCTTCCAATTGCATACAGAGGGACTGGCTTCATTAGAGGTGTTAAAGGGGGAGGCAACCGCTATTCCTTCATAAAAAGGAGGATTTACATCATAACATAACCAACAGGAAGAAGTAAAGCTCGGATTTGTCGCATTTAAGGCTTGGTAGGCTGCCTGCATTACATTCCATAAGGGCTCGTAGGTCTTTTTATCACCTACCATCATTTCTTCAGTTTCTTCGGTGGTGGGGATTGGATTTAGCTTTGAGGCATTTGATCTTCTTCCTCCTAAGATTAAATTAGGACCTATAGACTGCGGTGTCTTTACTTCTCGTTTCTGGATTACTATTAACCCGCCCCTATCGGTTTCGGGCTCCCAAAGCCTCACTCCCCAGGTTCTTCCTATTAGCCATCCGCTGTCTTGGGGTTGTAATCAGGGATTTGCAGTTCCCAACACCTTTGGGGATTACTTCACCATCAGAAGCGTAGCTTGGCTTTTGGCAACCATAGGGGAGTTAGGTTATGTTAAGATATCTGTCTGGAACTCCGACTTTCCATCCAGTCGCTATAGTTTCACAACCCCAATAAGCACAGTAATAATGATTTGGGAAATTACAGTAACTTCTTCCTGGATTTGAACTGGGACACCAATAGGTTGCCTTTTGATTTATTGTTCCCCATTGGTGCTCTGTGCCTGGACGGCATTCTCCCTGCCCCCTGCCGCCTGTTACGGAGCGTAGTAATTCGCAAATGGTCAGGTTAAAAGAGGGTGCTCCCGCAGTAACATTGGTTTGGAGGATTAGACTCATTAAGATAACAGCTTTCATCTTCCCCACAGGTTTTAGTACCCCTCTGTCTTCCTCGTCTACTCTTTTGCAGAGAGCAACGGGATTTCGATATCTTCTCGACAGCAGCAGGTAGTCTTCAGGGGAACTCAGCTGGTATCTTTGGCAATAATCTAGGTTCCCCCGTTAATTCTTACGGTGCACCGTCTTAGAACCTCACCCCAGTTTACAATTCAGACAGGGTGCATTTTCTTGGGGGGGGGGCGTCAAGGCACTCTCCACAGGAGTGCTAATTCTTTAAATACTTATTTAATTGTCTCTTCTGCTTCCAGCCAAATCTTATAGTACACTGTCTTACGACCTTATGTCAATTAGATTCATATATTTCCCACAACTCAGGTATTAACAATTCCCATCCACAAAACAGTTTGCTAATTTTTACTTGTTCCTTTGGTTCCCAAATATGCCCCAAAACTTTACGGCATTTCATGCAATATGATTGCCTGTTAAAGGATACACAATACCAGTATTTGTTACAATTTAGACACTGGCAAACGACCCAGCCTGAATGTTCCAAATTAGGATGTTTTAAACAGGGAATATATCTAATGTCTTCTGTTCAATCCAGTTGCGGTATTTCAGTTTCCACTTCGCAACATAGGGGATAGACTTGGGGGGGGTACCTGTTAGTTTATATAGTCCACTACCCCCAGTCTGGTTTGGTATTCGTCCCTCAATCCAGGGAGCCGAATGAACCTCTCGTATGGTGTTGCCTGGTGGTATCTGAAACCAACGGTATAAACTATGCCTGACTTCTCTTTGGGGTAGTGTCATTTATCATTTGGTCCTTATACATACTCTGCTTAAATCTCAAAATAACAATCAATTTGTTGTTACATACATCATCCTTTTCAAATCAGAAAAAAAATGCTGTACAGATATTCTCTCTTACAGTGTATAGATACGGTTTAACTAAAATACATAGATATAATAAAACAATATATCACAAAGAGATATTCCCTTAAATCACATTTTTAGCTCTTTAACTTTCGCGGATGGGTCGGCGATTCTTCAAACGGTTATGTTGGTTTCTTCCGTTCGCAGGCACCTGTAACTATATAGAGTCTTTTGTTTACTTTGGTTTCTTAGACAACTTTATCTTCAAATCTCCTGCGGGGCTTATGACTTTCCACTCGTTATTCTCTACAGGTCTCTTGATGCGACTAGCGGGTGTCCACCCTTTTTCTGCAGTCTGAACTGCTGTGTTGGTAGTTAAGAGTACTAAATAGGGTCCCTCCCATCTGGGTTGTAAGGCTATTTCTTTCCATGATTTTATAAGGACCCAATCCCCTGGTTTAACTTGATGTAGCATAATATCAAGAGGTGGTCTTTGAGTTATCTGTCCTTTTTCCCATAGTTTTTGTCGATATTTCATTAACTCGTTGATGTAGATATTGATGGTTTTATCCATGACATTTGGATGGTCATTAGGAACCCCTGCATCGTACGGCATCCCATATAGCATTTCAAAGGGCGAAATTCCTATGTCTGCCCTAGGTTGTGCTTTTATGTTGAGTAATGCTAGAGGGATACATTTTATCCATGAAAGCTTGGTTTCTAGCGTTAATTTTGCCAGTTGCCTTTTTAGTTCTCCATAGTGTTAAAAGGAGACATACAAGGTTCCAATAGTCCTTGTTTTGTGAGTCTCTCTATTTCTGGCTTTAAGCCTCTTCTCCCCTCCAGCGAAATAGGGTATTGTTTTATTTTGACCGGGAGCTCGGGATTCTTAAGTTCTACCAGGAAGGGAGGTATCTCCAAACGCCCCACAGTCTCGTCTGTATGCCATACCTCAGGATTAATCTTTTCCTCGTCCTCTATTCTCAATGGACAGAGTTTAATCTTTATTTCTCTGTTTCTTACTTCTAAATTTATCCCCAATTCAATAATTAAATCCCGTCTCAACAAATTAAATTCGGCCTCAGGTACTATCAAAAATCCCTTAGTCTTACCTTAAGTTCAGTTTCTATTTTTACATTTTTAACAACCTCCACTTTAAAGGGTTCTCCTTTCGCTCCTACCACCAGGGCTGTCTCTCTGGATATTTTACATCCGGAGGGCAGTTGTTGTATAGTGGATCTCTCAGCCCCTGAGTCCACTAAAAACTCTACTTCTTCTTGTTGGGGACCTAATTTTAATTTTATCAAGGGCTCACGATGTTTTTGAGTCCCCAAAAGGTAAAGCCCCTGACTTCCCTAGTCTTCTTTAAACATCTACACAATAATGAATCATCTTATTTTTACTCTTATTCCCAGTCCCAGGATAATACTTCCACATTTCTAACATAAACGCCAGAGGAGAATCTTTTGGAACTGGGGAACGTTTCATGGTTACAAGGGATTTGCTCTTTCCCTGTCCCATCTTCCGGAGTGCCTTCAATCAACCGTGTGTGCGCTCCACTCACTTCCCCTTGTTCGTGGCTCAAGCCTTCGCAGGCAATGAGAACCGCACTACTAAAGGGTCCACACTCGCTTGGGTTAGTCCGAGCTACCGGCCCCCTCTCATACACACACCACTCGGTACACTCCGGGATACCCGACCCCGACCGAACGGATTACCCCTGCCAAAGTGGCAGTTACTTACGCGTCCTGCGTCTTCGTCCGGACTTTTGTGCACAAAATTTAAGGGGTCGACTGGTCTTTCCTTGCCTCTTTGTTCCAAATTTCGGATCGTCGGTAGGAGTAGGACAGGGAACCAAGAGTGGGGCCGCCAGTTATGGCGGGGCGCCTCCCCAACCCTCAGAACCTAGCCTCTCTTCCTATCCGAGTCACGGCACCAATTGTTATGAATTTTATTATCAGACAAAAACAAAATTCCAATTATTAAGTTTTATTGATTAATATGAGCAAAGAGCAAAGAGGCAATACAGCGCTGGGCTGACAGGGGACTCTGCGTCCACCACCTGTCGCAAGCTTTTACCCGATACACGAGTCTTTTAAGTGGTTCGTTCTTCCGCGTACGTGACTTCCCGTTTTCTTACTCTGATGTACTCTGCGCATATTCCACTTGTTGCTAGGGGGTCGTCCTCTGCCTCCTGGTGGTCGTATGGGCTGAAGTAAGTAGTCTTCCTCATGTATCTTCTTCTCGATCTTTCTTGTTGGTTCCCATATATGGTATATTATTCATACAACCAATTCTATTGGTCTATTATGCATCAGCTTCCCGTAAAGCAAATACATGGTTTCGCAAGCAGTTCCGCAAGCTTTGTTCTGTTCTTACTAACTCTGGACAAACATTCTCATGTGTTAACAAAAGGGTGGTTGGCAGGATCAGTTGGGCAGGATTTTAATAGCTTCCACAAAGAAAATGGCAAGACAGCGATGTACTAAAGTCCTGAAAAAAGGCCAGACCTGGTTGTGTGCCCACTGTACAGAAAGCTGGTGTCTGTAAAGCAGGCATGTAAACAAGTCCTTAAGCCTCCTGTAACAAATTATTCTCTTCTTGAAATGCTATATGGATCTAACTGGACAACTTAAATCAGAAAAAAAAAATAAATTTATAATTGCTACCAAAATCCTCTTTCTCAGGAATAACACTGCTAGCAGGAAACAGCAATGCTGTGTTAAATAATGTTACGTTAAGATGAAATGGCAAAAGCTAAGAACACTGTGTTTACCTGAATTTAAAGATGGCCCAGTTACTTCTGAACTGTGCCCTAGATGACAGTGAATAGGGCTAATCGAGAATTGTTTAAATGAACAGCTCCACTTCAGAAAACTTTGATTTACTGTAGTCAAAATACTTCAACATAGTATATGTATGAAAATATTTCTCAAGAGTATCTCCCACTTATTCTGCATAAAATATGTGAATATTGATTGTTGCAGATACTTGACACTTTTATTGCTATCCATAAATCTTCCTCTCACATGTATATATATCCCAAGAAATGTGAGAAAACCCCACCTCAAGATCATCTGAAGCCTGATAAGTAAGTTGTAAAGTTATTAGTTCGTAACCATTTAGTTACAAAACATATCCCACCAAATGTGTGTATCAGCAGCCATATAACAGTTCTCACACAGGAACAGCTATCTCAGTGTTACCAGTATTAGAGTAAAATCAATTTTAAAAGCCCTTTTTTTCTGCTTTCTAGTAGTTAGTATTACTGTATGTCTTGCCGTATGGGTGATAATTGAAAGTAGGTTTCCATATTTGGCATTTTAAATAAAGAATACTGCTTTACCTTCCTCTCTTTCCAAGGTGGAAGTCTGACAGCCTGAGGGAACCTATTGACTTCCCCTCCACCATTGGTCCAGAAACAGGTATCTCCACAACATTTTTTTTTTTTTTTTTTAGGTATACATCAGTGTTCTATAAAACAACAGTTTTTCTTCTTTTTCCTCCAAAACCTGCAAAAATACTTCCTCAAGCAACACCACTTACCTTCTACTTAACTGAGAAACAGGAAATATCTCCAAGAAGATATTTCTTTACACGTCCCCATGTAAT
Organism: Pluvialis apricaria; assembly: GCA_017639485.1. NCBI lineage: Eukaryota > Metazoa > Chordata > Aves > Charadriiformes > Charadriidae > Pluvialis > Pluvialis apricaria. The sequence goes on along the minus strand of CM030008.1, from coordinate 163,917,378 downwards.
CCTGATGTCTCCCTGGATCAACTGCAATGTTGTGAGACCCATGTGGCTACTACCACATTGTCCCTTACAGGTTTCAAAGTCTTGTCTCTTCTCATAATGTTGTTTTTATCATTTCTTCTGGAAAAAAGAAATTTAATGCCCTTCTACCTGTCACAGTACACCCTATTATTTTTTGTTTTGTGGACATCAAAACAAAGACTGAGAGTCTGTCTTTAGGTAACTTACGAGTCTTCCCTTGTATCTGATGTATCTAATGTATCAGCTGAATATCAACACAGCAGCAATTCTGATTTTCTTTGTTTGGTTCCTCTGATGTCTCTAGATCTTCTGCTCTGATTGGTCCTAGCAGGTTTTTCATTTTAATTCTCATTTGGCACCTGGATATCAATTCAAAATTTGCAGCCAGTAAGATGTCTCTTCCTCCTACTGCTCACCACTTTTTATCTAGATCAGATACAGTCAATTTTAATAAACCTGGAAAAGATAAGCCTGTGTGTCTCGGTGATCTGTCTTTTTCCACAGCTATTCTCTTCAGGCTATATTGACAATGTCAACTTCATTTTCTTCTATTATTCCAACATTTAAAGCTATACTTTCTCTTCTGTTCTCACACCCTGCGTGGCACAACCTTAGTTGAGTCCCTACTTCATTCTGTTCCGCTCTATTGTCAGGAAACATACAATTCATTTCTCCCTTTGCTTTGGTCATAGAGAAAAGGCACTAGGACCTACCTGTTCTTTGTTCTGTGGGAAAATGACAGGCATGGCTTATGTCCATCCCTCTAAATGCTCTTGACCCAAGTGTCTTTTTCCGAAGATGGCGTGGTGTCGTTCATGCCCTAATGATAATTCCTGGCCTGTGGTATCCCAGTACTGTGCCCAGTCACTGATTGGGAAACTGCTAGTTTCAGAGCTCAAATATAGACCAGGCAGTTTGCCCTGGCCTGATTTGCTTTATATAAATAAATCAATCCTGAGTTACCTGGCTTTGTTACAGCACACAAAGCATAGCTTCATCACTGACCTATTCCTCTGCTACTTTGCTGAGTGATACTTGATACGAATCACGCACCCTGAGGTCTCTATTTCAGGTCATGTAAGACCAAATCACATTCAGTGTTGCCATGTTAAAAATGAAGTAGAAAGAAGTTGCATGGACATAGCCAAAGAACTAATATAAATCTCTCAAATACTTAATCTATACCTAATTCATGAAATATGGCTGTGGTCTGTCATGTGTTTCTGGCTGTGTCTGGCCTCTCAAATCTTACAGCTGGAAAGTGTCCATAGGAGCCAACTCCTCAGGGTAAGTTCACAACCTTCACTTGAGTCTGGGGCCTCAGGAGATGACACCTTTTCTCCCCAGCTGTGTTTTAGGGCCAATGTCTTTTTTGTGGCTTTGTGACTCAGCTGCAAAGATACGGGCATATGGGACAGGAAAGAGGCCACATTGCTGCAGTCTGCTAACGTATGAGCTACAGGTAGAGCAGTAAGGGATTGTGAAAGGGAAGCCAACAGTATGTACTTGGTGCATGAAATTTGACAGGTCTGACTGATAGGATCTGACACTGAGAAGTTCATATATCCACCCGCACAACTCAAGAGAAGGAAGGGTTTTGGTGCCACACAGAATCAGCCTCTTTCTGAATGATGGAGAAAGGTACAAGGTTCTTCACGACCGGCAGCAAAATTTTCTTCTGACACCTGAACACTCCTCAGAGGTCTGCTGTCTAGGGAGTGACCTTCTATCAAGGCTCAGATCTCACAAGTTCAGCAGACAGAGAGTTAAAAGTGCCAAAAAAAGTCATTATAGGCCAGGCAGCGTGCACATTAAAGGGAGAGATATATTTAGGAAGTAAGATAGATTAACATGTACAAGGTTAACATGTAATATGTACAAGGAGTCAAAATATAACGTGATCACAGTGCAAGCTACTCCAAAGTGTAAAGAACTAGAGTGATGAAATGTTATGTACATTTAATAACAATTTGGGTGCAGTGACTAAATCCATCAAAATCCACTTTATTTCTTTCCAATAATATACAAACTGATCTAAATTTCCTAGAGCCAGATATGACACTGCTCTATATTTAAGCCTTTTGATGATTTTCACTCTGAACATGTTCCATTTATCAATTTATAGTCTTTTTTTTTTCTTTTTTTGTTTGTTTTTTTTTTTTTCCTGAGATGTTCTTTTAACTCTTTTAAGTGCACTGACAACATGAACGTGGGTCTGATCTCTTTAAATGCTGCTACATCCACCTATAATATAAAGTAAGATGTCTTGAGTGTGGTCATAGTTCTCACTGTAAGATAACTGAAAGGAGGGAAACTAGATGGTTTTGTTTCAAAAAATAGCAGTGGAAGACTACTGTTTAGTACTGGTTGCATGAAAATCTCCCCACCAGGTGAGCAGTATTGAGTATATGCAGTTGAGAACATAGCATTCTGCTGTCAGTGTTATAAACTCTTTTAAACTAAATATGTTGTCAGATGCATCCTGCACTGCTATCGTAGTGCAAGGAAGGAAGGAATTTGGAAGCTCAGCATATCAGCTGTAGCCTGGTCATCAGCTGAGGATGAGGACTAGACATGTGCTCTGCAGGCAGCACGACTGCCTGGAGGATACATGCAGAAGACAAGAGTAATTTAGGAAGTGAAAAGGGCACTCTGCACACTTTGGGTCTGATTCAGCTGCTGATGTATGGGCATCTAGCGGCACCTGAGATACCCTGGGGTATCTGAGACATTCACATTGGGTCAACAGCAAGACCCATGGGGGATGTATAATCTCCTGGAGTAGCAGCTGGAGGTTAGGCAGGATGTGCTAGCATCTTAGATGACACAAGATGTTTAAATGTCAGCAACTGAACTGAACCCTCTGAGTTTTCTGAATCTGTATTTCTGTAGCAGATCTAGCTCCTGGCTGCCCCAGTCCTTTCCCTCTTCCTGTGGAACATGCTCCAGGCTCATTCTCCCATTCATTTCCCTCTCTTGTTTCTTGTTCTAGTTGAACCCTTCTCTGAGCAATGTCAGCACATTAATCTTACAAGAAGGTATTATTTTTATTTATTGTTTTCTTCTGGATTACAAAACCATAAGACCTTTACAGAAAGTTTTATAAAGAAGAAGGTGGAAGTGTGCAGCTGGCAGGTGAAATGCAATGACCAGCAATGAGGCTGCCATGGAAACATAGCCTAAGGCTAACAAGAGTCAAATCCTACTGGTAGATATTAATCAAATTTTGGGAAAAAGCAGGCAAATCTGCTATTATAAATATAATTTATGTTGGTCAACATTGCAGCAGCTAAGAATCTGCTCCTTATTTCTTTACAGCGGTGGTCACTCTATCAGTGCAACTGTTAGTATATTGGGCTTTTTAATGTGGTAAATACCACTGATCTAAACTTCATCCAAATTAAAGTGTTTAACTTAAAAGACTACTGAAAGGTAGAATTTGGAAACATAGCCACGTAATTTAAGGACCCGTATTTACACAGTGGGAATAATTTCCAGTGTGATAATTTAGCATCATAATGTGACACAGGAATTCTTGCTTCATTAACATCAGGTACCCACTTATGCAGAAACAAAGCAGAAGAAAATCTAGAAATTTTTAACTTTTTTTTTTTTTTTAAGTCAAAAAACATTTTTTGTTTTACCAGCAAAGCATGTAATATTCTGATACTTCAGTATAGATTGTGCAAATCAGAGCTGTCCAAATCAGGACTCATTTTAACACCATATGTTCAGGTCAAGACTTTTTTTTTCTTCTTTTTTGCATAACTGTATATTTTGTAAATACCATTATTTGAAAAGGATCTCACTCATTTAATTTAGAAATCACATTGTGTTGCTGTATCCACTTTTTTTCTTTCAAATGGTATAATTATGCAGTATGTACCTTTTGTCCAAAAAAGGAAGTGATGCTTTAAAATATTTGAGACATGTTGCTTTTAGTCAGTCACTCAGTAACACAACGTGATAAAGCTAGCCACCTAATTCTGGGAACTGAGTTAATCAAACAATACAGAGAGCTTAAGTTCTAATCATATATACCTGGTCAATCCTCAAAAAAAAGAAGTTGAATGCCAATTTCCTTGGTACATAGCATGCACTTTATCCTCACCAGCGACCTTGTGATGAAGAATGGGTATGCTGATTCTGACAGAAGATGAAAATTGTATTCCTATGAAACAGCAGAAAAAGCTTCATTATTTCAGAAATGTGAGATCCGGACCAACTCTTCTTAGCAAGAAACACAAAGAGGCAGCTCAAACATTTTAGATGTCAGAAGACCCATTTCTTCCAGGACTTGATATCCCAAAATACTAAATATGAGATACTACCAGAAGGTTGCTTTGACTTAATGTGGTCTTGGAGTTACCAAAACCATGAACATGAGTGACTCTGGAGAAATAATGCTGCGTGGAACAGAACTACTGCTGAATGCTGGGTAAAAAAGCTGGGAGGTTATTTGGCTCCCTCAACAAAGGGCAAGAGTTGTACAATGACAGTGTACAAGGGTGTTATCAGATGGAGATTTACATCCTCTACCTCTACACGGTCTTTGTTTAGAGAGAAGTTGTGGAAAATAAAGATAGACTAGTTCACACGAGGGTTATAATATCAGGGACAAAAAGGAAATTGGTGTGCTGAACATCCTAGATATTTGTATACTGACATGAGACGTATGAAGATAAACAAAAGATTTGAAAGCTTTAATACATAATCAGGGCTACAAATTAATTGCTGTAGCAGAGCTTTGAGGTAATTACGTATGACTGCATTATTAATAGAAAATGACTGAGGATCATTCAGAAAGAAAAAAAGAAAAAGGGAAAGGGTAAGAGACAGCACTGTGCACCAAGGTTGTCTATCATTAGTAGTGTTAGATAACCTTTAGATAAAGTTCCAGAAAAGGTGAATTGAAGGGAGAAGGACTGAGGGAGGCTTGACATTTCTTTAAAAAAAGGTAAAACAAGTACATAAGCAAACAATTCCACTGCACATAAAGGACAGTATTTTAATGAAACAAGATGGTTAAAGCTTGAACTCATATACAAAAAGAAACAAGAAATAGAAACTGAGATTAATAAAGAGGAACATAAATGTAAAATGAAATAAAATAACATGAACATGTAGACAGAAAGTTAGAAAGATCAAAGAGCAATATGGAGTGCAATGCGTAGGAGACATCAAGGGTAAAAAGAAATCATTCTTTGAGTAGTAAGAGAAACATCATGGAAAATCTTGATCTGATACTCAAGTTAATGTCGTACTTAAGTTTCCCTGTAAAAGGTCAATGACTAGCAGATGTCTGGAAATACTCATACTAGTGATAAAAGGATAAGATTTCTGAGATTTCTGCTTTGAATAAGGAAAGTAGAAATTAAGAAGCAATTACGAAGACCTGCTAAGTTTGCAGTTAAAATAATCTCACATTTTTAGCAATTATATCTACCTTAAGAACTGAAGAACTAAACCAGTAATAAGCAACAAGACCAAATTATATCATTACATCAAACCACTGTAATTTTCTTCTGAGACAGAGTTACAGGACTTCTGGATAAAGATGATGAAAGTAAATGGTGAAAAAGATACCTTAATTTTAGAAAGGTTTTGGTTCATGCTCTCAGAAGATTCTAACAAGGAACGGAAACATGAAAACATGGAATCACTACCACATGAATTTGGTAACCATTTGCATAAAATAGCTATCAATTCCAAAAGAGAAAAAATATATTTGTGGATATTTGCAGAAATCTACCTTGTATCCGATCAATGCATTCATTAACTGTGTAAACAATGAAAAAAAGAGTCCGTTTTTTCAGTTTGCTGTTCGTATGAACCTGAGAGAGAAAATAGATACACTAGTTGACATGAATAGAACTTGAAAAAAGTCTTGCAAGAAGAAAAACAAGAAAACGGAATGGGATACAGTGAGTAGGGGCAAGTATGAGATGTTACATTTGGAAAAAAATAGCCAACTGCACAATTATAGGATGGGATACGACTGTAGTGGATCTATAGAAAGAATATCTGGGAGTTAGAGAACAATATGGGTCAAATATGAGCCAAAAAGATTGTAGGGTGAAAATAGAGAACCTTATTTTGGGCAGTAGAAACTCCAAAAGCCTGTAAATGATGTGAATTAATTCTATCCTCTTTCAGGTTTATTAATGTGTAAGAAATTATGGAATTTCAGGTTTTGGATCTACTAGCATGCAATAATTAAAGATTCATCAAGAGAACTTTGGCAAGAATAAACAGGAGCCCAGAAAGCAAAGCAGTAGAAGAAAGACTGAACAGCTTCTTCAGTTACTGAAATGGAAATTGACTGATTCCCCACTGACTATGGTGGGAGCTTAGACACCTTGCTCATAGGAAGACACGCCTGCACTATGGACACCTAAATACAGGCATGTGAAGTTTTGATCTGAATGGTATCACAGCCAAATCTTCCCAATATAGTACTGGGATTGATTGCCTGGAAACTGTGAGGTCTCCATCACTGGAGGTCCTTAAGCAGGATTGGAAAAGCCTCTGTCAGGAATGAAGTAGGTGTGTAACTAATCATGCTTCAGGGCAAGGAGGTGAAATAAACGGTCTTTTAAATCCCTCTGGGAAACCGGGACTCAGAGCCTGAAGCCATTCATGCGCTTAGATACCTAGATCAAATGTTCCTATACTTCAACACAGACAGTCATTGAATTAAAATCAGACATAATCCTGGGATCTCTGAATGACTCCCTCCTGGGACCTCCTCTCCTCCTTTGAGTAGGTAGAGGGAGCACTGGGGAATCAGCCCGTCGGTAGGTTCAGCGGGCTAAAGCCGGTGCCTGAAGTTAGCTGGATTGAAAGGCACCTAATCTCCCTTTGAATGTTTTTCAGCAATATTAAGGCTTCCATGGGTGTAAGTATAAGGGGGTGACCACTTCCCCCGCCCCGATTTAGTGCTCTGCATTACTTCGTTTCCTGGTGTCTGATTGTCTGCCAGAATGACCCAGTCTGGCTCGATAGCTATGCAAATGCTCTTTTATTTCTAGTCAAAAGTTAACAATCTGCTAAAAGAGAGCTCTTGAAGTAGGACTCCCAGCTACTGCTTCTTTCCACAATGTTAATTGTAAAATGCATTTAAAACCACTCTTCTCCCTGCAGAATGGACTTACTATGCCACTAATTTCACGGGTGTTGTGAAGCAAAGAAGTGTGAAGTATTATTCCTGGAAGGAACAGACCCATAAAAAATCAGTTTAGCATGAGTGCTCTCTCTTTATCAGTGCCACCGACACCCACTTCTTTTTTTTATATATAGGAAGGGACAGTTCTATCACTAGAGCCAAATGGGATTTCCATGTAACACGGTTATGGTGTGAAGTAAAGTTGCACCATAAGCAAGTCAAGTGGTCCTACCAGTGGCCCAAGGAATCGGGAAGCTGCTTTTTCACTGAAATATTATTCACATCAGTTAGTATCTATTGTGGGTGCCTTGGATCATTCCAGGATGAAGAAGACCATCTTACCAAATGAGATGGGGTAGGACTCAGCAGTAGATTTGTTTACTGCCAAAGTGAGAATATCTACAGAACCCCTGGTGCGCGGAGACAGCATTTAGTGCGTTGACCTGATGAGAAGAAGATGTGTGCAGTAAGAGTGCAAGTAGTTGAAAGGCTCATCTCTTCCTTTCCACACTGTTGGCATTTTATAACTCCTGCAAATGTGGAATAGGCAATCCAGATGCAGTCATGATGTGGCTTATAAAATTTGATTTGTTCAGTACAGGGTTGATAATTTTCTTTAACCTTCATTATTTTCATTGCATTGTACATGGTTTTATAAATGAACATCAGACTTTCAATCTCCCTTTTCCATAGATAAATCTGGGTTTGGCCATTGGTGAGTTTTAGCAATTATGGGCTATAGACAAAGTTTTCTAAAGAAAGATTGAATCTTCCATTAGTTTTATTTTCATAAAATGAAAGATCTGGTGAGAGTGGCTGAGCTCACAAGAAGTTGTTTAAGAAATAACATTCTCTAGAAAGGAAAGTAGCTAACTTGGTTTTGGGAGATGCAAAATCTTCCCAAAGTCTTATTTCCTCAATTAACTTCTGCTAATGTGCCTGAATAGAATCTGATGGACTTTAAACAAAACTTGTGGTAACCTTTATGATGAGTTGCTTAGCTGTGATTTCATAAGCATGTCCTCAAAATCAGTCTCATGTTGTTGGTTTGGAGGTTTGGGTTTTTCTTTTTAATAACAACTACATGTAATCATGGTCAAGGTCCATCCTGCCTTTGCCACCCTTACATTTTTATGATATCAGGAAGATAGATACAAAAGGAATTAAATATAGAAGGATGAAGGTACCTTAGTTCTCTTGTATTGCCACAAAGTGTCACCCTTTTCCCATGCATTGCCTACCTTGATTGCTTTTATGTAGCTCAGGGAAAAAAAGTCTCCTTTAAAGGAGACAGTCCCAAAATGCAGGGACAGAATCAGGGTCTCAAGTTGTATAAAGTGATATATGTCCATGCAGATCTCTGATGACTGCAATGGAGATTAAAAAAAAAAAATCAGGTAAGGAGAAAACACTTGGTGTTTTGATTCATAGGTTGTTCATATTAAGTACCTTTGAAGATCACAACATGGTTAAAGCCCGTGATTAGTTTGTTTACAGGGAAGCTTATTTGTCCATATATAATCAATCATCTTGTTTGCATACATAAAAAAAAATGCTGTCATTGCGCTCTGATTGCACACACTTTGTAGATCTTCATTTCCAGCTGTTCACTGTCAGCTGGGGAAATGAACGAACTGATTTGTGGGTTCTTTGATACCACTGTGTTTGTAATTTGCTGTCATTTCCCAAGACAAATTAAAATCGGGTGGAACTAGGTTTTGCCAAATGTGGAATCGTGGAAGGGAAACTTTGTTCTACGGACAAGTGAGGACCAAGAAGAGTTCCCATACTACCAAGACTGTAGGAAATGCTCACTGCTGCCAGCTCTACCCAAGCTGCTGGCTGTCTACAAGGTGATAAAGACAGAAAGAGAAACAATTTGGTATCCATTGGGTGGTGGCGATATGAACAGGCCTTAGCTGTTGACTCAGCTGTGTACTTGACCCGCCATTGCAAATTACACTGAGGGTACAACTGTGGATCCTGACAACAAGCTGTTTTCTCTTTTTACGAGAGGAAGGACAAAAGTGTTAGTTGATGAGCTGGAATATAAAACAATTGAAGTTACCATAACTGATACATAAAGGGAAGGGATTGGTCTGGTAAAGATTAAAGGAGTTAAGATTACATAAACCATCAAATTTTGAGTGGTTGTGGGAAAAGGGGTTTAGTGATATCTTCTTTCATTTAAAATTTGTGCAGGAAATGGAAGCACCACCTAAGACCCCCTGGGGGAGTAGATGGCAGAAAAAGATGGCTGCCAGCAGCTATTTTTATGAAATGACATGGTTTGTTTAGATCTTCGTTGCTGCAAATACTGTGTGTAGCTGATCACCGTTATTTACGGTGAAACCTTGCCATTGCCAAAACAACAAAAGGCAGATGAGAAAATCTCTACTTGTAACAGTGGACAAAGAGACACTGCGCATGAACAGAGAGAGTCCCAGGGGACCCAGTTGCACTCACTCTGATTATATACAGAAAATGGTGAACATGTATAGGTAGTGTCCACAGTGAATGTGAGTGAACTTTGACCAGGAATATGGTCATGAGGGAATTATTGGACTCCTGGCATGTCTCCAGAGATGGTCAGTAATATTCAGACAAAGAGTCAAGCTCTGGGAAGTACAACCCAGCATGACGCAGTCAAGTTACAATCATAGAATCATACAATGATTAGGGAAGGGAACCTTAAAGAAGGGAAACCTTGGAAGGGAGCTTAAAGATCACCTAGTACAACCCCCCCTGCCATGGCCAGGGACACCTCCCACCAGCCCAGGTTGCTTAAAGCCCCATCCAACCTGGCCTTGAACATTTCCAGGGATGGGGCAGCCACAGCTTCCTGGGCAATCTGTTCCAGTGTCTCACCACCCTCACAGCAAATAATTTCTTCCTAGTATCTAATCTAAATCTGCTCTCTTTCAGTGTGAAGCCATTACCCTGGACATATGATGTTGAACAAGTAGGTCACAGCTATGACCAAAGTCTAGCTCTGAGCAGACAAAGATGCTTTCATGATTTCAGTGACTTCCAATACATTGTAACTGTATTTAGCAATATTTTAATCAATGTACTCATTGATTGTGCAGGGTTTCATCAACCACAATGATGGTACTGCACTTCATATAGATCTGTATCTTTTGATCAATTGATGCTATTATCTAAGAAGATATGAGCTGTGACTGAGGGTGGGTTTTTTACAGTTGTCGCCATTCTGGTTTTTTTTCTCAAAAGAAAATCTCTAGAAACCTGATTTCTGTTTGAGAAGCCTAGCCCTATGTTAAATTGTGTTGAAATCAACTAACATTTTCTGAAGTTATATTTGAAAACAGAGAAATGGAGGAATACACAAAGATCCAGAAGCCTGATTTCTGTGGAAAATGAGCCAGAAGAGAGGAAGCATCTGAAAAATATATCATATTGTTGAAAAAAATAAAAAAAGTTTAATTTGTGACACTTGATAATGAAATGTTTTATGACAGCAAAAGGAAATGGAATTTTGCAGTTTTTAGCAAAAATTAAGCTTTGTTGTGTTTATAGAAATGTGCTACAATGTTTGGTGATGGGAGGGAGATGTCAAAAAATAAGTTTATCATCTATTTAGGACTGAGTAAATAGAAGATGTGGGAAAATGTCACCTGGCAAAAAACCAACATTATCTCCCTCCAGTACATTGACAACTCTGAAACAAATTTTCTTGAATATTTATAGAGCAATATATTAGAACATAATGCTAAAGACAGGTTGCTATCTCATTTTACCTATAGATGACCAAATCATAAGAAAGGGAGCACTTGTTTCAAACTTATACCTCTAATAAATATAATGGAAAAAAGCTTACTGTCAAGACACTGATTAAAATTATCTTTGCTGGAAATTTCATGGTAAGGGATTGCAATGTTTTCAGACTTTCTTTTTTAAAAAGAGAAATTTCCTACTTCTGTTAAATGAACCAAGTATTGGGAATTCTGACACTTGTCTTGCATGACTGAGAACAAACAAAAAGGTGTGTTAGTAGAAATTAGAGTTTTTTTAATTTGTTAGTCAACAGGATTGCACCTGTTGTATGAAAGATAATACTGTCTGAAGTAAAACACTGCAGAAAAATGTAATTCTTTTTCACAAAGGTTGTCACAATTCAGCTTCAATTATAGGCAAAGAAAAGAGTTCTTCAAATGTGAAAATTCTTCTGCAAAAAATAATAATAAAAGGGAAAGATGGTGATGAAAAGAAATACCTAGAGCTTAGCTTTTTCATTTTTTTCTAATTTCTCTTTATTTCTGACAATTTAGAAATATCTTGGTGCATAATACAACAAAATAATAAAATAATCCAAATGTATAATGTCATTCTGAAAATGTTAGAATAATACAAATTTTTTGAACTAATTTCTGATGAGGGAGGAGCTGCAGGAAAACCTCTATCCCACATAATTTCAAAATGATAGCTAGCAGAATATCATTCTTCCTTCTTTTTAACCAGAGGATGACATTGTCTTGTAAGAAGGGATTGTTTTGACTGCCAGGTAGTGCATGCTGAGTTTTGGGATGGATCTCAGTCTCAAAACCTGAATATGTAGCTGTGTGGAGCTATACCACATAAAGCTGAATCAGCTACAGATGATGCTTGCTCTGATGTGTGTGCCACACACTGTGATTTTTAAAACTAACAATGAGAAAAAAAACAGTACTACAACTATCCTTTGAAGTATTGTGAACATATATACTTATTCTTAAACAGCAAAAAAGGCTATGTCCAGGGGTTATATAATTTATCCTGAATGAAGGCAAAATAATTTTATCAATTTAAATGCAGTGCATTTTTTTATAAAGAGACAACCATTTCCTTGGACTTTCAATGCATGGGCTGAGTTTTGTTAGTATATAAATGTTCTCATTATCAGGTTAGGTATGTAAAAAGAAACCCCTGAGAGCTAGCTGGCACAATAGCCTCTAATGGCTCTCAGAAACGTTGTGGTTTATCATGTCAGAAATCTGCTTAGGTCTTTTTTGCTAGTTTCTTCCTTTGGGTGTGCACAATATGAAGGATCGCTTTCAAATATTCAGTGATTGATAGTCAGGAAGAGAGACCCTAGACACAAATGGTTCATTAACCTTGTACCAGCTCTGCACAGCAGTTAAATTTCATATTAAACAGTGTTTTAAAGGTAGAGTCCCAACTTGCTTAATTTAGAATAGAGATGCTTTCCATTTTGTTTTTTTTTTTTTTTTTACTTTATTACACTGAAAATACAGATTACTATTCATGCCTGTGTAAAGCCTTAACCACAAAGCTACAGAGTCAGGTTCTTTTCTGGTTATTGCGTCCCTTATCCTAGGAACTTTGCCTTTAATTGTGGATAGTAGCAAGACTTCAGTAAGAAGAGTTCAGAGAAGCATACCCCAGGTCTGCAAAAAAGCCCTCTTCTGCAATGTGATAGATGTGGGTTTGATTCCCCTGGGTTTAGGAGTGCCAAGGTAACCTAAGGTAACTTAGGTCTCTAGTTTTCATGGCAAGTGATATAAACTTGTGGCTATTCTTAAAAGTAGGAAGCCCTGCTGCTCCCCAAAAGTGAAGCAGTCATCCGCTTACTAATACCTAAATTAGACACCTGATTCCAAGAGGCATTATTGATATGCGAGTCCTGATTTTTGTGTAGGCACTTAACTCAGATCTTCAGGTAAGTTCCTAATTCTGGCAGAGTGTAGGCGTCAGACATGCTCTTCCTAAAGGCATTTCTGATTTTCTGTTTATTAATCCGCCTAGTCCCTAAGACTATTCCTCTGACTCTCATTCTGAGATGCCCAATTCCCTCCTTTTGTTGTAGACTGAGCTTAGCTTTTTAATTCTAACTTCTGAGGTTTCACTGGGCTTTGAGCACATAAAACTTCAAACCTCATAAATAATGAATCAGAACCATTCATGGCAAATAAGCAAGAAAAACAAAACAAGAAGCCAATTGGTAGAGAGTTTTCTTGTTCGCTACCTAATTTTTCTCCTATCCTGATCCAAAATGAGGTTCTCTGTAGGAACAATTTGCTGAGAGTCCTTGGGCAAAGTCCTAGTATGTATTCGTTTTCAATCATTCACTTTAGAAACTCCCCTTGCCTTGCGCTGAGCTAGCTTGTCCTTGTCATTTCAGCTCATGTTCTGTCATCTGGCTTAATGTCTTTGGAAGGAGTACAATGCTTTGATTGAAAAAGTCATTTTTATAGTAGGGATGAACTAAATGAACACGGGGGAGGATTCATTATGCTGAGAAGAGCAGGCAGAAGACCTTGACTGTATTTCCTCCTCCCTTCCCATTATAGGGAGGTTAAAAGGTAGGGAGAACTTCAGTATAGAGAGTTGGAGTAAACCTGCGTAACTATTTTGCTGCCTACACTCAGTTGCAGAGTTGGTTATGAACTCTAAAAAAATCAAATGTCTCTGAGCTGATGGGGTCAAATTTTGATTTGAATCTGAACTGCAGAAGTTGAGAGTTTTTTCTGGAATCCAGATTGGTGTGGATGCAGGATAATTTCATTATTATTATTTTTTAAATGTCAGCTCAGTTCTGAAGGACAGAATTATCATTTCAGCAAACTATATTATAAATACCCATGAATACCCCGATAGGATGAGGGGAAATGGCTTCAAACTGGAAGAAGGTGCATTTAGATTAGCTATTGGGAAGAAATTTTTCACTTTGAGGGTGAAACAGGTTGCCCCGAGAAGCTGTGGCTGCCCCATCCCTGGAGGTGTTTAAGGCCAGGTTGGATGGGGCTTTGAGCAACCTGGTGTGGTGGGAGGTGTCCCTGCCCATGGCAGGGGGGTTGGAACTAGGTGATCTTCAAGGTCCATTCCAACCCGATCCATTCTACGATTCTATTATTCTATGAATCATATGCAAAAAGACAAAAAACAGCTTTGTTCTTTCTTTTTTCTCTCAAACCATCCTCTGATACAGAAAGAGGAGGCTAGAGCAGTAGACTAGTGGGAAATTATTTCATTGACATGCTCAGGAAGAAGAACAAGACACTGCATAAGTACAAAGGAGAAACTTCTGGGAAAGTTTAAACTGGTAAACACTGGAACATCATCCTTCCAGGTATGTTTTTGCAAATGCATATATAATCATAGACAAAGCTTTAGCAGGTAGGATGCAGGATCCAGCACCAAGTTACGTGGTTTGGCTTTCCTGAAGGCTACACTGAACTTAGCTAAATTCAGATGAATTTAGATCTATAGCAGAATAAGTTTGAAATGGGTCAGAACTTCATTTCACGTAATATTAAGATGTTCCTGCAAAGCATGAGTCTCTAAATGGACTTGGTGAGCTCAGAAGAGCGAGATTTCTCCCTTTAGATCCATTGTACTTACCATATTTACCTTCATGCAAGTACAGCTGAGGTTATTTTTTTTTTAAATTCTGCTTCTAGTCTTGACGATGTGTTTTAATATTTCACCTACTAATAGCAGAAAAAAGTGGGAACAGAAGTCTCATTTAAAATGTGCATTTTGGAGACATGTCTTCAAAACCAGTATGATGACATGGAACAAGCTGCGACAGAAAATGGGGGTCAATGCAAAGCTTCCTGTTCTTTCTTCTTTCCTTTCACAAAGCACATCCTTTTGCTCCTGCTGTCCCACTGTGTGCACAGCAACTATCACAGATGGATCAAGAGGTCAAAAGGTCTTACCACCTTTCAATGAACTGTTAATTAACAGCATATTAGTGTTCTCATTCAGACAAACAGAAGAAAACTTTGTGAGTAGCTTTTGTCTAACCTACATCTGAAGTCATTTACAAATGGCTAAGCAGAAGGCCAGCTTTTCGTGAAGGTTCAAAACAGGGCAAAACCTCAGAGCTCTGAGTTCACAGCAAGGAGACCTTCATCTTACAGCCATTCTGTCCCAGCATCTTTTATGTGTAAACAGCAAACACAAATTCTTAACTAAAACAAAACGCTACACTACGTGTGTAATTCCTCCCTTAGGGAGTGGAAAAGAGAGGACAAATTACATGTGACAGATGTTAGCTACATCACTTAACACGCTACTGAAAGGCATTCAGGATACATCAGAAAGGTATAGTGTAATGTTGAGAAGTACCTGAACAAGCTCTGAATGAGAAACTTGACATACAAACCCTGGAAGAGCACAATACGACTATTATGGTTATCCTACTACTGGTTCCCAGAGGAGTTCATTCAGAGCTGACATATGCTCTCATTCAGGCCATGCACTATGTCATGGAGATAGGTTTATTTATAGTACGAATGTAGACTATGCTTCATCTACAAAATCCTCATGCTCCCAGGCCCTGTTTGGTATAAAAAGCAGATTCAGTGAGAGATTAAGACATCTAAGGTGAGGTGTCTACTTCTGTACCAGATGTGTAAGTTCCCACTATACTCAAAGGAGCTGTATAAGTATTTACATGATGTAGATGTTTATTTTAGGGGTGGTTGAAATGTGCTTTAGGCTCCACTAATTAGGTGTGCTATTCAGTTACCTAAAAATAGCCATGTGGTGCCATCTGAGCTGCTCTGTTATAACCCGTCTGCCCTGCAGATGCTGCTTCAGAGTCATATGGGTTTCCTGTAAACCCTTAGTCAAACCCACCAGTCCTAGATGGCTGCTTAGACAACTGAATCAAACCCTGCTTGCCCACTGGCTATAACAGAAACTGAGATTCCTTGCTCCTGTGTCGGCATCCTCACTCAGACTTCTACAGGTAAGGACCTCGACGTAGAAATGAATCTTATCTCTTCTCTCCCTATACCAAGCCAAGACACAGACGCACCTTTGTCCCGTGTTTTCCTTACGCCTCAGGTTTCCACCAAATAAAATATGGATCCACAGAATGGGAAAGGAGCACTGCTGAGGGACAAGAGGTGTCTGATTTGCCTGACAGTGGGGACCAGTAGCACCTACTGGCCACTGTACATGTAGCCTAGCAGGTTACACAGGGTAGATGAGAAAAACCAAGCAAATATGATGAGGAAAGAGCCTGAGAGTGCTGAAACAAAGTTGCCCCCATCAAATGGTTAAAAGAAAGAAGTGAACTATAAACTGATCACAGAGAATTATTTTATGTCTACATCAGTACTTCTTGATAAACATTTTATGAGTCTTGATGCACAGTTTGCACACAGTGGTATTATGTGCTTTGTCTGCTTTTTTAAAAACATGTTTTACCCAACATGTGCTTATATTACCTAACAGTTGTTACAGATGTGCATGCACTACAAAGTATTATTTTCCTGTGGTTAATACATACCTCATTTAGTGAGTTAAATTCAGTAATACATACCTCATATGATTTTCTTACAGTAAGTAGAAAACATATGGATTGAATTTGTTAATTGTCACCATAACTGGTTGGAAAAGTAGCATTGAATAGCTTCACTACATTGGTTTAGGGTAGGGGTCATCATCGTAATGTCTATAAATTGCACAAAACCCACTGGGGTAATCCTGCCCTTTTGTGGCCTGCTCTCTTCTCACCAGCTCACTGATATAAAAAATGTGGATGAGGGTGAGTTTCATGAATCACACTGGTTGTGCCAGTTTAGCTGTATTTTTTCTGTGTTTCCTTGGTTCATGTACAACAGGGCTAAGTCTTCCCAGAATTGTCCAAACTACATTGTATGAGCAGTACTGTTTATCCAGTTAGATCTTGTGCAGTAAGGTAGCATTAGATGTGCTGCACACATGTAAGTATAAGTGTAAGGTCATGTGGCAGAGGAATTGTTGATATTATGCTTCTCCCTTGCACTGGAGAAAAGTGTACGATTGTTTGCCCAGAAAAGCTGAAAGTATTACTTGGGTGATTAGAGCACGGTAGTCATTTCTGTCTATAGGTTTCTCAAATACTGAGTGAATATTGCTTCACTTTAGGTCTCTGTACTCTGAAGTTCTTCTCTGAAAAACTAAAATAATAATATCACTCTACTATCTCTCAGGGCTGTCATCATCATCTTGAAGTCCAATTTAGAAGGAAAAAGTGCTCCAAACCTCATCTGGTTCTTCCTGAGGATTTCTCTACTTTAGGCATCATATTTTTCTGCTTAAAATGAACTGTTTCCTTCCCCTTGTTTCTCTTTCTAGATGGTCAATGGGAGAAAATGACTGTATGTATTCGAGAAGTAGCAAAAGTCTCTATCTACAAAATGCTGCCTCCATTTTCCCCTTTGTGATACGAGCTGCCCTACGAAATAGAAGCAGACTTGAAACTGCCCTTTTAATATAACTAAAGCCTGCTATTGACTTCAGACACCATACTTTGAGGGAAGAGAGCAAGGTATTTGGAGTATTATCATCTGTTGTAAGTGTGGGACCATCTAATATCTCCAATGGGCTTTCCCATGCATTCTTCTTTTGGGTGTTCACAGAAGGCTTCTATGAAAATAATTTTGCAAACTCTGGACTGAGCCTGTTTTGATTTCTTCGGGTGAATTGAAGTGGAATAACAATAGCAGGGGAGTATCTGCTGGCAGCTCATAAACCAGATTATGTTTGAAACCTGCTTCTGTCTGTTGGTTGCCTTCTGGTAAGCACAGGGAGTATGAATCTATTCCACCATGTCAAAGCAGTCTTTAGTGATATCAGCAGCTAAAAAAGTGATCTGGAAAAAATATGAGAAAATAAGAAGTCACTGATTGGAGAATAAAGGGCTAAAGGGTTTAGGTATGTTTGAATCATTTCCACTAATAAAGTTCCTAACTACTTCTCCCTAATACAGGTGATTCACTGCCACTCGACTTTTCAGCACCATTAATGCCCAGTTTAAAATATCCACGAGATGGATTACTGTACTAAATACTTTACTGTACTGGGTTTACGGTCAGGATTTAGTGGAAAGCTTCTTTCTCCTATAAATCATGCTATGAATATTGATTGTGGTACCTTCTACTTATCTAAAAGTTTTATGAGGCTTTAAAAAAAAAAAAAAAAGTACTGACTGTTTTGGTGGGAAAGATTCTTTCCCAGAAACTAATCTGAGGAACATCTCTAATATATGCCAATTCAGTGTTTATATAGTTAAGAATGACTTTATAACAAAGTGCTGCCAGTCCAGACTAATTTATTATATGCTATACAAGTGTTAAACTGCCTTAAATCAATAGTTAAGAGGACAGGAGAGTGCTTGGGTGTAATAAGTCATCATTTTAATGAAATATAGATTATCCCAAGACTATTAAACAAGTGGTTGGTGTCAGGAAAATTGTTCACTTTTTCAATGCTAAACAAAACCATCTATTTTAATGGAGTAAAATCAATAAGCAGCTGAGACCTGCCATGTAGCTTGAATGCCTAAGTAAATGTATAGTTAGAACTGCTCATTGATAAGTAGATGGGTTACTGCTTGCATGTCCTGGTTACTAAATCTGATTAAAGGAAATGGTTTAGGGGGAGCTGGAAAAAAAGGAAAAAGCAGAAAAAAACGTTTTGAGTTAACCACTTATTTTGCTTGACAGACACTTTCCAATTCCTTTTTCAGAAAATATTTTCCAAACTGCATAGAAACTGGGGGCTGAGGACAGTTCAGGAGTGGGGGAACTATTGTAATTTAGCAGTTGAATTGAAGGAAACTTAGGGAGCCCAAAAAGAAAGTAATTTAGAAACTTGACTCAGGTTGCAAATAATTGGTTTCCAATTATGAGCACAGTTTTACTTAATGTTTTCAGGATTATCTTAAAAGAAAAAAAATCTAAAATATAACAGGGTTGCAAACTCACCTCCCATCCATAAAAAAAAAAAAGTCTATTCTACATCAAGATGAAACCAAAGTCTTTAACCTTTATTCTGTGAAAATACCTCTTCTTTTGACAAGAACTCAGATAGCAAGAGTGCTAAAGCAGGCTGGAAAAAACAGGGTGAAGTCTCTTGAAAAAATATGCCTTACATTTAGGGTTGTTTGTGGTGAATATTTTATATTTTCAATTGAATCTCTCTCATTTTCTGTCTTTACAGAATAATTAAAAATTCACTTAGGTAAAGAGAGAATTATTTTATAATATGGAATTTAGGGCATTCAGCTAGAATGCAGAAGACTTTGATCTGAATCATATTAAGCAGAAACTTGAAATGAGGTCTCTCATGGCTGACTACACTGGCACTTGGGCAGTTAGCTAATCATAGGACTTCTTCGCTTTGATCATTTCTATCATGAGTCTGAGAAAATTCCCAGCACTTTCCAGCATTGGCTGTTTTTCATAAAATTTCTACTTGGAAAAATCGGAATTTTTCAGTGAAAACCCAACTCCAGATTTCTAATCTTAGTCTAGCTATGGTTCACTAAATCACATCCCATCCTGTTTCTTCCACCACCAGCTTCTCTTGACCCTGCCTTCTAGTAAAGCATATTTCATGAATAAGTATCAGGGTTGCTATCACTTGGCAAATTGCAACTTCTGAAGGTACACAACTGGAAAACTTCTAGAGAAGGCATTAGGCAAACATCTCTATCTTTGCCCACTGATTTATATTCATAAATAAGGCATTAATTCATGAATTGTGTTAGGTTACGTTTGCAGCTGGTTTTCTCTGAATACAGTTCAAAAGTGGTCTCTGACTTGAAGGAAAACTGAGGTTTTTTTTAAATATGTTTGAAGGCAAACACCCTGAGTTTTGTGACGCTTGTTAATGTTGGCAGCTAAAGGTACCTATCTTGCAACTTGTTTGCTTAAATATAGATATATAGTGCTGTTTGATATGACCTAAAATATTCCACCTCGCCACTCAGTGACTGGTCATAGATGCAAGAATAATAATTCTCAACAGGAAGAGTATTTCTTAATCTAATGCAACCAGTGAATGGACATTGTAACATTGCTCTTGTAAACAAACCTGGAAAAATCTCTCCATACAGTCCAATTAGCATGTTTAAGAGATCATTTTAAAATAATAGTTCCAGGAAAGTCAAGAAGACATGACCTTCCATAACATTTTTTCTGTTTTTTCAGTTATTGATGAAATGAATATAAAGCAGTACATAAACACATAACCAAACAATTCCTCCCTTCCTTCCTTCCTTCCTTCCTTCCTTCCTTCCTTCCTTCCTTCCTTCCTTCCTGTCTGTCTTTTTCCTTTCCATAATGTATCACTATATTTTTAAATTAAGCCCAGCAGGTAGGAAGGTCCTATACCACTTTCAAATAAGATCATTTGTCCATGTATTACAGCATGTTTCTTTTATAGGATTTCTTTCTGGGCTTAGCCCTGCTGCTTTCTGAAAGATGAGTTAAAGATCCTTTGGAATAAATCCTAATGATTGCCTAAGTAAATGCTTTCTACAGAGATGTGTGCAGTTAGATTTTACTTTTTCCTGACATCTAATTCTGAGACATTCTTATCCTTCAACATGGATTTTTTTTTTTCCCCTTTTCTTCTGTTATACCCTTTTCTCTCATTAAAGGCATTTTACTAAAGCTGATTGCCTTCAGCAATAATGGCATCTTGAAAAAATAAAGATGACAAAAATACATTGCTCAAATTTCGTATGCCAGTAGGTACAGATTGAATACAGGAGACAAAGTTCCGCCAGGTGTTGATGTAGAGAATAAAGGTAAAACTTCTTGTTCTTCCATCATTTACCATTCTCAAGGACTGGGCAAAAAATTTTACTTAGAGGACAAAGCTGATAGTAAGGGAACTATCACAGAACTGGCACAGCCAGCTCTGGGGCTGGGAGAGGTAACTAAAGAGCCCGACTGCCCTTTTAGGTGCAAGAAGATAATCTGCTGCAGGGTGTGCAAGCAGAAATCTGTTCTTTGAAAATTAAATCTTCTCACTGTGCGTTTTCTTGCAGAGGCTCTGTGCTCTGAACAAAAACAGATCAGATGTTTTGAATGAGACAGGGCTGATCAAGGCAGTCAGTTTTCCCTTATTCCTCTGCTTGGCTGGAGAAAATTAGGGTAAATTCTTGTCTCACAGTTGTCATCAATTACTAGTTTCTTTACAGAGTTGTAAGAGTAATGCTCCTTTGTCCAGCAGAACAGCATTTCGGCACATCCCTGTTATAGAATCATCTAGGTTGGAGGTGACCTTTAAGATCATCAAGTCCAACCATCAACCTAACACTGCCAAAAACTTTTTTTTTTTACTTGATCATAGGAAGTTCCATCTTAACATGAGGAGGAACTTCTTTCCTTTGAGGGTGGAAGAGCACTGGCACAGGCTGCCCAGAGAGGTTGTGGAGTCTCCCACACTGGAGATATTCAAAACCCGCCTGGACGCCGTCCTGTGCCACTGCTGTAGGTGTCCCTGCTGTGGCAGGGGGGTTGGACTAGATGATCTCCAGAGGTCCCTTCCAACCCTGACCATTCTGTGATTCGGTGAAAACCCACCACTAAACCATGTCCTTAAGCACCACATCTACCTGTCTTTTAAATACCTCCAGGGATGGTGATTCCACCACTTCCCTTGGCAGACTGTTCCAATGCTTGACAACCCTTTCTGTGAAGAAATTTTTCCTAATATCCAATCTAAACTTCCCCTGGCATAACTTGAGGCTGTTTCCTCTTGTCCTATGGCTTGTTACCTGGGAGAAGAGACCAATTCCCATCTCTCCACAGACTCCTTTCAGGTAATTTGCAGAAAGCAATAAGATCTCCCCTCAGCCTCCTCTTCTCCAGGCTAAACAACCCCAGTTCCCGCAGCCACTCCTCATAGACTTGTTCTCGAGACCCCTCACCAGCTTTGTCGCCCTTCTCTGGACATGTTCCAGAATCTCAATGTCTTTCTTGTAGTGAGTGGCCCAAAACTGAACACAGTATTGGAGGTGCAACCTCACCAGGGCCGAATACAGGGGGATGATCACTTCCCTAGTCCTGCTCACCACACTATTCCTGATACAGGCCAGGATGCTGTTGGCCCTCTTGGCCACCTGGGCACACTGCTGGCTTGTATTCAGCCGGCTGTCGACCAACACCCCCAGGTCCTTTTCTGCCAGGCAGCTTTCCAGCCACTCAACCCCAAGCCTGTAGTGCTGCATGGTGGTGGTGCGACCCAAGTGCAGGACCCGGCACTTGGCCTTGTTGAACCTCATACCATAAACCATACATGTTCTTTCCTTCTATGTATTTGACACAACATGTTTACTTCAGTTAACTGAGGTGAAATATGAAATTAACACTGTTAAGGATATAACTTTAATGAATATTTTCCTCCTTTTTTCATTGTCTGTGCATCACATATTTCAAATTTACTTTAAAAAAAAAAACCACAACTTTTTTTTTTCTTTTCTGCATGGCTTTTTCTTTTTTTTAACCCTAAACTCCAGCCTTGTATTGCTGTTAAGATGGATCAGAACAAAGAGTTTATCTACAGTACAGAGTGAGGGAAACTCATGCAAAGGAACATGATGGTATTTGGGAAATGACACACTGAACCAGCACTAGAAAAACATTTACGGTTCCCAAACAAAACCAGGGTTTATTCATATGTTTATATCTACATACCTGGCTTTGTATGGTCTTGATACTTATTAATTCCCTTCTTATCCTGTGTCTCTTAGGTACTCAGCTGAAGGTGTAAGAAATCAGCGTGTAAGAAGGTGTTTTTCATCCCTTTTCTTGTAAAGGTGTTTGAGGGTTGAAGAACAGTTTCATTTCAGGTAAGAGTTATCTTGAACTCCTGGATTAATCTTGAATGAAATCTGAAGTAAGCCTTCTCACAACAGTTGGGATAGCTTTGATCTTTTATTATTTTTAGACCTTGAGTGTTTCCTCTGGTTTGTAACCTGAAGAACAAGCAGGGAACTAGCCATTTATTCGCTGAGTGCTCTATCCCATTGAATGACATGCAATACCTTACACGTTACAATACTTCTTTCTGTGTCAAAGGACGGTGTATTAATTCACAGGAGTTCCTCGAGGCAAAGATAAGAAAATAAAAAGAAGACACATGAAACTAATGAGGAAAGCCTTGGTTGGTTCATAGTATCATAGAATTATAGAATACTTTGGGTCGGGAAGGACCTTTAAAGGTCATCTAGTCCAACCGCCTTGCAATGAGCAGGGGCGTCTTCAACAAGATCAGGTTGCTCAAATCCCTGTCCAACTGGACCTTGAATGTTTCCAGGGATGGGGCATCTGCTGCCTCTCTGGGCAACCTGGGCCAGTGTTTCACCACCATCAGCGTAAAAAAATTAGTCCTTCTATCTAGTCTAAATCCACCTTCTTTTAGTTTAAAGCCACTACCTATCACAACAGGGCCTGCTGAAGTTTGCCCCCATCTTTCTTATAAGCCCCTTTTAAGTAATGAAAGGCCACTGTAAGGTCTCCCTGGACCCTTCTCTTCTCCAGACTGAATTACCACAACTCTCTCAGCCTGTCCTTATAGGAGAGGTGCTCCAGCCCTCTGATCAATTTCTTGGCCCTCCTCTGGACTCACTCCAACAGGTCCTTGTCTTTCCTATGCTGAGGGATCCAAAGGTGGATGTAGCACTGCGGGTGGGGTCTTACCAGAGTGGAGTAGAGGGGCAAAATAACCTCCCTCGACCTGCTGGCCACTCTTCTTTTAATGCAGCCCAGGATACAGTTGGCTTTCTGGGCTGTGAGTGCACATTGTTGACTCATGTCCAGCTTTTCATCCACCAGTACCCTCAACTCCTTCTCAGCAGGGCTGCCCTCAGTCCTTTCACCTCCCAGCCCATATTGATACCGGCGTTTGCCCCAACACATCTCCAGGACCCTGTACTTGGCCATGTTGAACTTCATGAGGTTCACACACACCCACTTCTCAAGCTTGTCCAGCTCCTTCTGGTTGGCATCCTTTCCCTGAGGCATTTGAGGGTGCACTCTATCCCACTGCCTAGGTCATTGATGAAGATATTGAATAGTACTGGTCCCAGTACAGTCCCCTGAGAGACTCCACTGGATACCATGAGAGATACCATGGAGAGCGGCTTGGCAACTACATCAGACAAATTGCTGAGGACTCTGGGATGCATCTCTTCAGGTCTCATAGACTTCTGTATGTTCAGGTTCTTCAGGTGGACACAAACCTGATCTTCTCTTACAGTGGGAGGGACTTTGTTCCCCAAGTCCCCATGTTGCAGTCCCTCCACTCAAAAGCTACAGGAAGAGAGACTGTCAGTGAAGACTGAGGCTAAAAAGCCTCAGCCTTCTCCTCACCTGTTGTTACCAATTTGCCAGTCATGTTCATTAGGTGAGTACACTTTCTTTGACCTTCCTTTTCTGGCTGGTTTGGGTTTTTTGTTTGGTTTGTTTTTGGAGGTATTTTTGGGGGAGAGTTTTTTGGTTTTTTGTTTTGTTCCTTATACCAGCTTTTAACCCTAGTGCAAAACGTGCGGGTGATATGGACGTTCTTAGAACCTTTCAAGCCTTATCTTTCTATTTCCTTCTCTTTCCCTGACAGTCAGTGTTTGTGTAAATTTGCCTTTGAATCCTCAACATTTAGCAACAAATTGCAAACATGAGGCAGTGCTGCTTCCTGTGCCAGGCGCCTGGGTTGCATATGGAACTGGCATGAGAACTATGATTTATATTTACAGGACTGTTTGCCATAGATGAACACTGTCAAATAGATGTGGTCACTCAATGACAAAACCACATCAACTGTGCAGGGATAGTCTGAGTTTCCATTCTTGAGTGTTTCCTTTCCACGATGCTGTTTTTTAGTTTTTTTATAAAAGTCTAGAAATAGAATTGAATAAATAATTAATATTTTTAATACTGAAATACAGGATTGCTTTTAAAGAGATAAAACAACCTCTATCTGTGCTCCTGCCACCAACAGTCACGATTCACTGTGAAGGACTATTACTGTTTCTCATAGGATAACATAGGATAATGATTAATACTGATTGTTGAATGCAGTGCAGTGTGTAATGGCTTTATCTTTATCATGTCTTAACTGTTATACTGTTGCTTTGGGCCACTGTAAGTATGAAACTTTAGTTTCACCGGGGCTAACTCCACTTTCCATCCAAAAATGAAGAAATAAAACAAATAGCCAAAAAACCCCAGTAAAACAAAGAGGTAGCCATACCTCCTGTCTATAAGAAAGAAGGATGCTCTCACCCTGCTTTCCCTGATAATGGTTCCTGTGAGAAAGCTTAGTTCAGACTAGAAAATACCTCATTAAGTAGATATCCTTCTGGGTTTTGCAACATTAAAGGCTGTAAAGTTATTTGTGTCAAATTAGAGCAGTTAGAAATGTGGGAAACTTGAAGTCTGAAGGCTGTATGGACATAATTTTCACTATCATGACCCCTCATGACTTCAGTTTAAACAGTAATTCTAACCTTACAGGTTCTTGCATTTGTTATACATTCATCCTTTGTGATACAATGCAAGGCAATGTGTATGAAGCAGCATATAAATTCAATTTCTTTGTCTAGGGTACAGAAGAGTGGCTGTACATGCCCAGAAGAAAGGTCCATCTATCTAGAATCCTTCACATGTCCAAGACTAACCAAAAAGGGAATGCCTTGTGAAGAAAAGAAAAAAAAAAGCTGTTGTGACTGCAATCCTGTGAAGCAGCTCTCCAACTTCCTGAAGTCTGTGCCTCAAGAACTCCTTGAATCCAAGGTTGTCTCTGTATAAGATTAAATACAGATGCTGTCTCTTCTTTCTTTCTGTATATTGTTCTGCTGTGGTCAGGAAGCTCATCAGTTATAGCTCTATTTCTATCAGCACTCTTCCCAAATGTCTTTCACAGCTCTATGAGACTCAGCATCTCATGAAATGTTGGTATCTGCCTAAGGAAGACCCCCACAGGTTTCACTAGGTTTTGGAACATGGGGACAAAGTGGAATTTCGGATTTTACACCACAGCTTTTGGTGCCAGAACAATGCTTCAATTAACTCCACTAAAAGAGCAGTACATGAGTTCATGATATCCATTTTAGTTGTTAGGCTTACTTTTTAGAAATACATTGGTATACATGGTGAATGAGCATGTTAAGAAGAGATAGATTTTCAGATAAGACTGCATGAGGGAAGATAATTTAAATTCCATGATGTATGAATCAGTGCACTAGAAGCATACAAATGAAGAGAAAATTGGGTCAGTCTCCCAACCTAAAACCAAGTTAAGCAGCTAGACAAAGATATATGTGAACAAATTGTCTAGCAACATTCACCCTTTTGAGGGGTCTGCTTCACCATTGCCTTGTGCCATCTTTGTCCTGGGACATTTGCTGAAACTGCAGTTTCAAAGATGTTCCTGCTGCAAAAGCTTAAAAGGCACAACACAAGAGTTAAAAAACAAACAAAAAAGAACAAGAGGAAGCAGGAGATGAGAGAGAACTGTATGGGTTAAAAAGTGTATGTATAAGATGTTAAGAACTGCAGAAGTCAGTAAGGAGTAAGTCCTAATCCCATACTATGTGGCTGCTGGAAAGCAGATACAGGCTCCACCAAAGAGGTGAATGATATTGATTTTGTCTGACACACTGGCTTGCAAATTCTGGAGAGAAATGTGCTCCAGATTGTGCCTGTTTAAGGAGTAAATAGCCTAAATGTACAACTGGCTGGGGAACCACTGTATAATAGGAAAAAAAAAAACAGAACAAGATCAAAATTTTCAATTTTTTAAAATAATATTTTTTATTAAATAAATCTAAACTAAATATAATTTTTTCAGGTATGCTTAATGTTGACTGAAATGTCAAAATGTTGACTGACAACACCAAAGCTGAGTGGTGCGGTGAACATCCCTGAGGGACAGGATTCCACCCAGAGGGACCTGGACAGACTCAAGAATTGGGCCCATGTGAACCTCATGAGGTTCAACAAGGGCAAGTACAGGGTCCCTTACCTGGGTCAGGGCAAACCCTGGTATCAGTACAGGCTGGGAGATGAAGGGATTGAGAGCAGCCCTGCAGAGAAGGACTTGGAGCTACTGGTGGATGAAAAGCCGGTCATGAGTAAACAATGTGGACTCACAGCCCAGAAAGCTAACTGTATCCTGGGCTGCATTAAAAGAAGAGTGGCCAGTAGGTCGAGGGAGGTGATTTTGCCCCTCTACTCTGCTCTGGTGTGACCCCACCTGCAGTACTGCATCCAGCTCTGGAGCCCTCAGCATAGGAAAGACAAGGACCTATTGGAGCGAGTCCAGAGGAGGGCCAAGAAATTGATCAGAGGGCTGGAGCACCTCTCCTGTGAGGACAGGCTGAGAAAGTTGGGGTTGTTCAGCCTGGAGAAGAGAAGGCTCCAGGGAGACTTTATAGTGGCCCTTCAGTACTTAAAGGGGGCTTATAAGAAAGACAGGGACAGACTTTTTAGCAGGGCCTGTTGCGATAGGACAAGGGGTAATGGTTTTAAACTAAAAGAGGGTGGATTTAGACTAGATAGAAGGAAGGCATTTTTTATGCTGATGGTGGTGAAACACTGGAATAGGTTGCCCAGAGAGGCAGTAGATACCCCGTCCCTGGAAACATTCAAGGTCCGGTTGGATGGGGCTCTGAGCAACCTGATCTAGTTGGAGATGTCTCTGCTCGTTGCAGGGGAGTTGGACCAGATGACCTTTAAAGGTCCCTTCCAACCCAAAGTATTCTATGATGCTATGATTTTGTGAAATATTTTGGAGAGGAGAGGAGAGGAGAGGAGAGGAGAGGAGAGGAGAGGAGAGGAGAGGAGAGGAGAGGAGAGGAGAGGAGAGGAGAGGAGAGGAGAGGAGAGGAGAGGAGAGGAGAGGAGAGGAGAGGAGAGGAGAGGAGAGGAGAGGAGAGGAGAGAAGAGGAGAGGAGAGGAGAGGAGAGGAGAGGAGAGGAGAGGAGAGGAGAGGAGACGAAGTTCAAACTTGTATAGCCTCTTCTTAGGGATTCAAAATACCAGGGTATTTTATCTTACCCATACACAGACAGTAAATCAACTCTTCTTTTCTCATCTTTTTAATGTTGGTGGCATGTGAATGTAAATCTGTCTTACTATCATTCCTTACTAAAGTAACCTTCATGCTTTAAAGAATGACTGGTTCCGCAGATATTTTCTTTCCTTATATGGATGTCAGTACATTAATTCATTGATTTTGAATAAAATTCATCAGCTCTTCAGAGGCTTCAGAACTTGGTTCCACTTCACTGACATTATCTTTGGCCTTGAACATAAAAAAAATCCTCTAGATTCAGGTGAAATCAAATAAGATAATGTACATTTGTCTCATAAGTCTCCTTCAATGCATTTAAAATATATATTTTGAATGTTTTCTCTTTGGCAGGATGTGATTTTCATTGGTAAGAAATTAAGTATTGAAACAAGTGAAACACTATTACATTTAATTTAAACTCTCAAGAACTTCTTTTCTTTTTTCTATGCCTAAGAATACTGGTCACTGCAGTAAGAAAGTAACTGATACTTAATGACATTATCTAAAAGCATGACACCAATAGAAAAATAGCATGGAAATAGGTATTTATTATTGTAAAGATTGTCTCCATTTTGCATATGGCACACAATAAAGAAGTTTTTGTACAGAGCCTTGCACAGAAAGATTTTTGTCATGTTCACAGTAACTATTTAATCAATAATGCATGGGTATAATAATGTTCTGCAGCTCAGTTTAACCTTTTGACATCTCCATTTGTGAAATATTTAGAAGAACTAAAAATAATTGAACTACTCATTATTAATATTATCTATAATTTCATTCCCTCTCTTTAGCAAATTGTAAGTGAACCTGTCTTATTTTCTTCCAGTAAATGATTAGAATACAAGAATAATTTAGCCAGATTGTTTTCATCCTAATTTGCACATCAAAGTGTTTACTGTTCATGTTGTGGTTTTAGTTGTCACTTACATGAAATTTTCTCTGCTCTTTGACTATATAACTAAAATTTATGAAAGAAAATAATAACAAATAAGTGCATAATGGATAACACGTATCGGATGCACATTTTGGCATAGTGCAATAATACGTGCTAAAATGCATTAAGCTTTTGAAATCTGTGGACTTGTTCATGATAAATCACTTGCCCTGACAATCGCAAAAAGCTAATCACCGACAACAGGCAAATATGATATAATACCTAAACTAAGCAGTGTTTTCATTTCTTAAAATGTATGCTAGTTTTTATTTTGATGTTTTGAAATGTTTTTACATACTTGCAGCTTCAGAAAAATACAATCCATGAGTAACGTTTGTAAACAGTTTGAATTCTGCTGTTGGAAGAGTATATACAATTCATTATACCACCTTTCAACAGTGCATGTTAGCATTAACATATTAAATGTATCATGACAAAGCCTGTCTTCTCAAGAGTGGCCGCAGAATATAGGTCTGTCATTAAGTATGCAATAGGCAGATTTCTTGATAAGACTCACCTTGTCTGACTTTGGACCTCTATCTATGAACTAGCTGTCAAAATGTTTTTGTTTGTTTGTTGGGTTTTCATAGTTAATGGAGAGGAATAGCCATTTCCAGATAGCTATTCACATAACCTATGTTAGAAACAACTGCCTTAGCAGATGGGAATCTCACCCTGCAAATGCCTATTTTTCTACTGACTGTAATAAAGGATCGAGCTAACTACCTCAGATACAGATGTCTATAGTCAGGTAGGTGTCTAAATGTAGAAAATATGAATCTTACTCCTTTTGTTCTGGAAAATCATTTCACATGATTTCCCTGACTGATATTTGTTCTGTTATAAGATGAGTCAAGTAATTCAACTCCAGACTTTGATGACTGTAAAGGATCATTATCCGAATGAGGCAGGAGCAGGGCTCCACAGTACGGAGAAATGGAAGGACTGGCAAGTTTGCAAATTTGCTGACAATCTGCAGACTTAACCCCGAGCATTAGGAGCATCCTCAAGGTGATTCTCTATGTGTGAATGGGATAAGCAATGAGGGTTTTCGAGAAGCATTGAATGCAAGGAAATGAATTAAAAAAAAAAAAAGGCAGGACAAAAAAAGATTTTCTGAACAGCTTCATTCCTTTGAATACTCTGTTTCACCTACAGTAGGACTATGGAGTTGGTGGGGAGGCAGCCATTTGTATATGAGGCAAGTTCTTCCCTTTCTATGCTCCTGCAGACTTTCTATTTGACTCACAGGTACCTTGCAGGGATCTGTCTTCTATGCCATTGCTGAAGAGAGTTAGGACATTATATATGCAAAAGAATCAGCAGACTAAAAGTCTTTAGAAAGAGCAGGAAAGATCCTTAATTTCCATAGATAATTTTTCTTAGACAACCTTTGCAACTTATGTTTGACTTCTGCTGTGATAAAATTCAATTATGAGATTTATCTCCGTTGTTTGTCTGCTTGTGAAATGTGATTTTCAGGTAATTCCAACTTACTGAAGAATTCTGTATCCTTTCAAGGGCAGCAAATCTGTATGTAAGACAGAAGGGTTTGTCTTTAATATTTGCTAAGTCAGCGCAAGAGGAATGTGTTCTCTGCCAGTGAATCACAAACTGTTGTGTGGAATTACAGTGTGCCAACCACATTCTCCTCATAAGCCACACCAGAGAAGTGAAATACCTTTTAACTCCCAGAATCCCCCCTGTTGTCTCTACACTGTTCAGCAGTCCAGTTCTCAGGAAACGGCAACAAAAAGTATGTC
Organism: Pluvialis apricaria; assembly: GCA_017639485.1. Classification (NCBI taxonomy): domain Eukaryota; kingdom Metazoa; phylum Chordata; class Aves; order Charadriiformes; family Charadriidae; genus Pluvialis; species Pluvialis apricaria. The sequence goes on along the minus strand of CM030008.1, from coordinate 163,886,669 downwards.
AATAAATACATTTCTTAATGCTGGTTAAGTTACAGACATCAATATTTTAATCATAAATGTTTTCTGCCATGGATAAGGGAACATAATGAAAAATAACTAAAAGAACTGAGGTTTTTATTTAAATATTTTTACCTTTAACTGAAGAAAAAATAATTAAAAATAGAAAACAGGGAAAAAAAGAACAATAATCCAACAACAAGCTTTTATAGAGTCACTTTAAAACTTCCTTTGCATGCTTCTCAGGAGTAACTTTAGTGAAGACTTCTCCCCTGAGATGTGAAATGTGCTAGAGTTTGACATGTACCTTATTTCCACATTTTGTCATGGTTTGTAATTTAGTGTGTCACACATAATTGAAAAAAATTTGTAGATGGTAATTAATTTTATTTAGGGATAGCATAATCTGGTTCTCCATGAATGACACTAGCAATTTTATAAATGGGTAAATATGAATAAACCTAACACGACATGATCTTGTAAAAAACTAGTATAAATATCAGAAAAGAAAAAAAAAAAAAGTATGGTCTTACAGCAAGCACATTAATGAAAATCAAGTATCTTAATTATAAAATTAAATTCCATTCTTTCTCTTTTTAGACCAAGGTTAGCTCATATCTCTTCTCCCAGAGTGTAAGCTATTTGCTGATTACCAGGGAAAACTGTTACTGTTTGAATTTGCAATAACATTTCAACCTGCTAGTGTAATCATTACAAGAAAGTGTTAACAAAATCCCTCATGAGAGATTTACAACCGAGTCTAAAAAACATATACTGACGTTCTCATGACGTTTCCATCTGAACTGGGACCTGCTACTTCTTTAACTGCCTTGCTCTAGAAAATGACTTTACGGAGTTGCAGAATACTGAGGAAGACGGCAGAGAGCAAGATCCTTCCTCAGTTTTATAACCCTCTCATTGTCAACCTTTCATTCGCTCAAAACGGACATAGGCTGCCTTGTTAATACTTTCGGTTCCTGGGGAGTGATCTGCACTGACAAATGCTATAGCACTGTAATTCTCCTTAGCTTGGTACTTACACTGTCTTTGTCTTTGTGGTGAAGTGTACTCAGTGAAGCTTTAAAATGTGGATTTTCAGTTAGTCTTTTATTCAGTCAATTTTCTGAGATACTTCTTTGGCTTCATTGAGATTTAACAGGAGTGAAATTCTATTTCAAGTAAGTTCGGACACCCTTTACTATTCATATAAAAGTTTTTCTGTACTCATTATAGGCTTTTCAGACTTAAATGATCCTTAAAGTCTGGGTTTGCATTTATATAGCAGAAGACATGGGCATTTTTCTTTAATGATACAGGTCTTTGCTTTTTCAGCTGGTGATGAAGACTCAGAAAAGCAAAAGATGCTAGCGCTTAGATCGTTCAGGTGGGAATGAATTGTTAAATTAAAAAATTTAAGCATTGGAATACCAACTTAGGTGTCCTGGGGACTTTAAGCTTTCAAGTCTTGCCAAAGTTGATTAAACCTGACAAATATGATGCTGGACCTTTTTAGAAACTAATACAGGAGAAATCTATTATTATTATTATTGTTATTATTATTATTGTTATGGTGTGTTCATACCATGTAATGCAGATACTCTCGTATCTCAGGAGGGATAATGTCAAAAGAAAAGTTACAAGGAGAGAAAAAAAAATTAAAAAAAATACTCTCACTTATACAGAATAGCTACCATTCAAGGAGTTATATGAGAGTTTGGAAGAGGCAAATGAAAATGGTGAATGGTATGAAAAAAAATGCATACAGTATAGTGTGACTATAAGAGTAACAAGCTGAACTGTGAACATGACAGGAAATCTTTTTCAAAGAGAAAATAATTAAACTGCGGAACTCATTTTAAGACTCTGCAGAGGCCAAAAATATAATTAAATTCAAGAAGTGATTAAACACTTTCATGAAGGAAAAGTCCATGAATGGGTATTAAGCACGAAACAATGAATATGTGCTCTGGCTCCAGAGCACCCTCTGTTAAAAAATGCCACACAACTGGAGATGAACATCGTTCTTTTTTTCCTTTGCTCATTTCCTGTATTCAATCTAGCGGTATACTACTGTCAGAAGTTAAGATAATGATCTACAGAGGGTTTACTGTAGCTCATTACATGGTCTGCCTTGTTATTAATCAGCAGCACTGTACCCCAAAACATCCCTATTTCATTTAAGGTGTTTGATCAAATCAAAATGTAGTAGGAGCACTTATGGATTTTGTCTCTGTGATAAACGGAGTCTGTCCAGCAGGTCCTCCCCCTCTATTCTGCCCTGGTGAGGCCACATCGGGAGTACTGTGTCCAGTTCTGGGATCCCCAGTTCAAAAAAGACAAGGAGCTGCTGCAGAGAGTCCAGCAGAGGGCTACAGAGATGGTCATGGAAATGGAGCACCTCTCTTATGAAGAAAGGCTGAGAGACCTGGGTCTGTTTAGCCTGCAGAAGAGAAGGCTGAGAGGGGATCTCATCAATGCTTATCAATACCTAAAGGGCGGGTGTCAAGAGGATGGGACTGGACTCTTTTCAGTGGTGCCCAGTGACAGGACAAGGGGCAATGGGCACAAACTGGAACACAGGAAATTCCATCTGAACACGAGGAAAAACTTCTTTCCTTTGAGGGTGGCAGAGCAGTGGCACAGGCTGCCCAGAGAGGCTGTGGAGTCTCCCACACTGGAGACATTCAGCGCCTGGATGCATTCCTGCCCAACCTGCTCTAGGTGAACCTGCTTTGGCAGGGGGGTTGGACTAGATGATCTCCGAAGGTCCCTTCCAACCCCTAACTTTCTGTGATGCTGTGATTCTTCTAAGATGCTGGCAGATAGGAACAACATTCACTGTCATTCATTAGCTGTGTTCTGAAAATTAGTTGTCCTGGGCATAGGAAATCTGCCTCTCATTGACTCTCTGGGTGGGGTGGAAAACTCAGATCTGAATCTATCTGCAAGAGAAAATGCCATCCCCACCAAGCTATAGGCTATTCTGTTGATGAAGAGAGAGAACGAGCCTCTCTTTCCTACAAGTTGCTCTACTTTGTTTGGCATTCTTCCATACCTTCTGTACTCAGAGCAAAGTGTTATCCACAGACATAAGTTAATAACCCAGTGGTCAAGCTGCTGGTCACACAGAGCTTGCTGGGTCTATTTTCAAGCATTGCTAATATATTTTAGTCGACAGCTGATTAATGTTAAGTAAGCAATCATTAATTTGAACACAGGATAGAATCCCTTAGGATAGCCTCGAATGTGTTGATTAAGATACTCTTTATTAAAGGTTTGATTTGAATATTCTCACAAGGAGGAGGATGCTCTGAATACTTAGAAACTCAGCTGGCTACCATCAGAAAGCTGTTCTGGGCTTTGAAACCTGACAAGAGGATGCTTTCTGTTTTGATACTTGGATGACAAAAAGTAGAAACTTCCTGGCATGTATTTGATTAGCCTGAACATCACCTTTCATGTAATAAGAAACTCAAATAATAAATTCCTGTTATGATATTCTGCTATCGTTATGGGAAGGATAATTACAGATATTTCTTAACTTCAGTTATGATATGATGAGCTAATTCATAATTAATGTTAGAAGAAGGAAAAATAATAATCTTACTGATTCTGCTTTCTGTCAATACTGAAGATCCTTCCCTACAGCTTTTACAGATTCAGTGAATCTGTTTTATTTCAGGCTACCAGTGTATTCATAACAGTATAATTGCAATGTTTTCAGTAGAGCTATTATTTATCTATTTACCTAGAATGCAAGTGAGATCACAAAAACACACTACGGTTCCAGAAATTCCCATTAATATCTGGCAACTCTTCCTTTCATTTTAATTCAATTTTATTTTATTATATCTTTAAAACAGGATATATGTGTTTTTTCCTGATATGCTCTTTCACTTTAATTTAAGGCATGGGGGAGGAAAAAAATAATCTATAAAGAGACATCCTGATCTAATTGTTTTTGTCCAGCTCTACTATTGATATTGACTATTGTGAATACTAGACATAATTATGACTGTAATTAAAATTTTAAATAAATAAGCATTCTATATCGAAAGTCAAATTATAATAATGTGATTTTACTGAAGCAGGGCAAATACACAGTGCACTAAGTCTTTGCATGAATTATACATGAGACTTTATGGATGACTTACCCTAATTTGAACAACCCAATAGAATAAAGAAAAATACTGTAACTAGATTTCTGTGGGGGAAAAACAACGAGATTCAGATTAGTGATCACTCTTTTTGACACTGACATTCCTACTTTGTAACCATATGCTGAAAAAATGCCTCATAACAAAAGCTGGTTTTACCCCTTGCATGTTAAATAAACCTTGGTTTCTTCTCCCACTTAATGCCCTTATTTTGATTTCTGTATGTTTATTCCCAGCTCTTTTTAATTTGTTTTGAGGAAAAGCCATTCTCTATAATGGCCCTCTGAAAAGATGTTGTGGAAATAAGAAATAATGTGTTTTAAAGCATGAATCCCGGAGATAAACACAAGAGACATGAACAGATCTAAAAACTGTAGATCAAGCAAAAGAAATTGTGCTGACAGTTGCTTCACTGATAGATACTTTGGCTTCAAAATGCAAAACATGAAGAACCACATATCCCAGATGCCAACTTCTTCAGGTTAAGTTTGTACTTTTATTTTTTTAGCTCAGTCTTCACACCTACTAGATGCAAGGTCAAAATCCTCTTCTTTTCCACAGTCTTATTTGCCGACCCCTTACCTGAGAGATTTCCAGGAAGGTAATACACAGGGTGGCCTTGTGAGAACTGTCCCTTTCCCCCTGCAATTAGGGGGAGTGCTGGGTGTGGTCTTCCAAGAAATGCTAAAATCCCTTAGGTTTGTAAGGCATTTTAGGTTTCATCATTCTCTCATTTCCATCTTCTCCAGGCTGGGTAGTCCTTTGGGCTGCAGCAGTAACGTGAACCCAGCACTGCAGACAACTGCAGTTGAATGCATAACTTAATTATTTGCAGTTGTGTGAAAGAGAGTGAATCTCAAGTTATAGATTAAAATACGTATAGACTACCATCACAGGAAGTAAGTCTGAGTATTCAAAGGAAGGCAGATATAGTGCAAAAATGGTAAATAAAGCAAAGGACTGGGCAGCGAAGAGACCCAGACTAACTGGTATAGTGGGAGGGATTATAGGACTGAAAAATTGATCTCTTGCCTTTTTTCTGGTGTGATCTTCAGCTTTCTGCAACTGCTGGAAATCAGGTGGACCTTCAGATAATAGGGAATCTCTAACAGTCCCATGTGGAGGATCTTTTATGATAAGCTAGTGATTTCAAGCAGAACCTGAACATAGGCCATAGCTATGCATATATTCGTATGTTAGCGTAAGTGGCCGCTGTATAACCTGAGAGCTCTAGTATGCATATTTGACGCTTGGCTAACATGTCATGAAGGTATGTGTAAAGCTGACCTGTGTATATGCTGGTGACCCCATATACAACTCCCTTTTCAGCTCCCTCACAGCCTTAGCGTGCTAAAGGCCGTCCACCTGCCTTCCAACTGTGAGACAAGACATGGTTAATGATCATGATCACAGCAAAACTCACGTACAAGTGAGCAGACATTCCAGCCTATATTGAACCTCAACACAGATGGGTTTCTGCAGAGCATGCTGTGTGACCTGACAGAGAAGTCCATCTGGTGCTGACCATGTGAAGGGTTCCCAGCATCTGAGAGGACGTAAACTTATATAAACTCTATCTTCTGTACCTTCTGCCTCTTTTTTAAATTCCACTCTTATCTATATATCAATGTTAAGTAGCTTTAGTCCAACCCTCAGAGTCTGTACCAGTACATGATAACGTCTCAAGTAGTACTAGAATTTAGGGAATTTATTTGCAAATGGTTTAGTGACATTTTGTAAAGATATTTAGAGAGAAAACCTGAGTCCATACTGCCTATACTTTATTTAATTTACTAACTGAACTCCGCTGAGCATCATGGAAACTGAGACATCCTAGCTCTGATAAAAACTTAAATGCGGGTGCCTTGATCTCAAATTGAATTAGCAAAGCATTAAAGAATTTCACCAGACTGTGGGTACCTCTAGGTTTGCTTTATTAACAACTCAGAGTTAGGCCATCACCTCAGTGAGTGGCAAGTGGCTAACAAAGTACTTCTCCTATATATATGATTCCACACAATATTACATAATAGATATTTCTGTCTGGCAAGCTCTTCGTGTTTCTTTAAAGTCTCCCAGTTCTTCATTCTTCAGTAGTTTCAAAAGTTCATTAATTTTCAGCTGATTCTTATTGTTCCGTTCCAGTTCCTCTTCTGAAGTTGTAGCTCAATGGTGCCGATTCTGGTCACCACAGCCTCTTATCTTCTTTAAACAGTACCATCAAAGTCCACTTATAGACTTCTTAGAATCACTTACTTCCTACCTATTATTATGTTCTACATTTTCTATTCTGTTGATTCAGCTTGACCGGGGTTCAGGCCAGCCATGGTCAGGACTGTACAAGGGACAAAGAAGCAGCGCTTGCATAGTTCTCAGAGTATTGTCTTTAAGCACCTGCATTCTGTTAATCACCCTTATACAGTTACATCTATTCTTTAACTATTTTATGATTATTCTCAAAATATATTAAAAATCTAATGAGGCCTAAGTTACTTAAATCACTTAAAAGCTTATTTCTTTTACACAAAGCCAGCTATGAGAAAAGCTAGAGAAGACTAGAAAGTGGAGTTGAGAAATCTGGGTGAAAAGAGAGGTTTCAGTAGGACACATTGGGCCAGAAAGCGAATTGTGAGAAGTGAACATGTAATATCTCTATAGGATCTTGTTACTGTGGCAGGGGGGTTGGACTAGATGATCTCCAGAGGTCCCTTCCAACCCTGACCATTCTGTGATTCTGTGATTCTGTGAATTCGTGTGAGTTCTGAAAGACTTCTGGATTGTCCAATTTGTATTACACAGTGAATCACCTAAATAAGTGACAAAGGGACATTGTAATTTCAGAAAGACAGCTACTAGGGTCCTAAAATGGTAACAAAATGCCAAGTTTGTTCTCTCATGGAGAAAATGCCTTATAAAAAGTTTTTACTTTGGTTAAAAAAATGAAAAGCAGCAATTAAACAAATTTCACTGTCCTCACTTTGACGTCCTGGTTCCTAGGGCTAATCTAAACAAAACAGCTTTTTTTTCTTGTTTTTGCAGTCTTGCTAAGTAAATGAAAATACAGACTAAAGCAGGAGAATGGTTATTTTTGCATGATTTCTAGTGTTTATGCTGTTTGGGAAGCTTGCAACACTGCTGGGAGGAAGGGAAAGCAAATAGAAACCATGTATTAGTGGGTGGCACTAGGAGGCAGCTCTTCTGGACAATAATGATAAATCTCTCAGGCAGCCCTTTCACAGATATTGAAAGGAACCCTTAAAAGTGAAAACACAGACATCCCCCACTCCAAATAGTAATGCTGTAAAATCAAGCAGAGATCAAAGAGGATGAGCATAGTCAAAACCCTGGAAGATATTGCCATGGTGGGTGGGAAAGGAATAAATATTTATCTAGCATAAAATCACATCGATCTTGAAAGGTTAGTATTGCTGAGCTCTAAAAAGGGAGAAACAGAAATGAGGAACTGGAGGAATAAAACTAAAATTCTGTCAGCAGATATTTGGAGTAAGCAGTGGAATAAACAGATAGATTAATAGAAAAGGGAAGAAAAATCTTGGAAAAAGTGGTAGATGAAAAAAATGTGTCATTCTTCAGAGGTTACCGTTTTGAAAGGAGCCATTGCTATGATAGAAGTAAAATTTTCAGACAAAAGAAAAATACAAGAATTTATTGGGATTTCTTCAAAAGTGATTCTCAACATAATTACACCCAGAAATTCTCAGCTACAGACAAATAATATCCTTTGAGGATTCCTGAGTGTGAAAATGCAGCGCCTATTGTCACAATAGCAAATAACTAAAAAAGGGGAAAGACAAAGGAAAAGAAGAAATCAGGGTGTTGATAATGGTTTAAAATACACTTATCTTAAATCATAGAATCAAGGAATGATTTGGGTTGGAAGGGACCTCTGCAGATCATCTAGTCCAACCCCCCTGCCACAGCAGGGTCACCTACAGCAGGTTGCACAGGACGGTGTCCGGGCACCCATCCTCTTTTTTTAGTATAGTTTTTTAGATTAGAGAAACAAGAGTTCCCAACATGGTTCTTAGACCTTCATCTTGAAATGAAAAGCAATAAAAAAGTAGAACCAGGCATATATGTTGCAATACTAATAAAAATTAATGTGTTAATAGTAATTTTAGGTTAATATTTTACATGAATTTTTGGGCTTATTCCATTATTTTTCTATGTTGGTTTACAAGATGCTGAAAAAAAAGAATTATTTAAGCCTTTCAGAATAATATTGATCTCCATAATGATGCATAGCCCTTCTTTTCAGACATTTGGATGCAAAAAGTACAAGAAACCATAGAATAATTATTCTATGGAAGGCTTTTGTTGACTATTTACATTCTCCATATTGGGCCAAGGTTCTCACATCATCTCTTTAAATGAACTACTGCTTCCTATGGAAGCTGATATTCAACAGGGGTATAATTCATCTTACCTACCTTGTAGGTGGACTCCACATGGGCTTTTACATCTGAAGAAGCTGTCAAGACCCCCTGGATTCCTTGGTCAATGAAGAGAAATAGGCAACTATAGGAGATGCTTCACCAACCTGTTGAAGATGTCAACCTCTGAATGAGGTGGATCAGCTTGCATAAGTGCTAAGTCTTCCCCATTACCCATCAGGGAAGGAATCTAGATAGCTAGTTCAGATGTAGACATCTACACAGTAGATTACTAAAGTTAGAAGAGATTTATTCCACCTTTGATGCCTACAGTGGATTGAGGAGTGGACCATGACACAGCTCTCCCTTACATGCTGCAGGTCAGGACCTATTTCCTGCAGGGTAAACAGCATTGGTTTTGCTTATCATCCACATCACCCACAGCACAGACTCTCTCCTCTTGCTCCAGAGGATCCTAAGTGGCAGCTGCTATATCATACGATTTACAAAATTGTTTCATTCATTCCAGAGCTCTAAAAAGATGCACTGAGGAATGAAAAACCTACTGACTTACAAAATATTTACAAGAGTTAAAAAGCTACACCACTGATACAGAAAAATCACCTCTTTTCCTGCTATTTTTCATGCTGAGATAAAAAGATTTTTTACCTAATTATCACATTAATTTAGACATATTTCATACAGTTTGAATGTCTGAAGAAATATGTCTTGATCTCTGTTTGGTTCTGCAGCCCATAATCTTACTACCCCAAATTATGAAAAATTAGTTTTTACCTAAAAAAAACATGTCTGTTAACAACAATAACAAATGCTTAGTGTATTTCCCCATGTCCCTTCCACCACCGTGTAAAACTATTTACTGTAACTTCACTAATTTTTCACCTTTCAGATTAATAGTGAGAAGCTTGCATGGTGTAGAAATTTGCTGTCATATCAATGAATGACATAGTTTACAATTAAGATAAGTCATAAATTGAAAATCATGATAATAGCAGAAAAAAAAAGTCTACTTCATATTTCCATAGGGCTTCACCCTTTGAAGCAACAATGACATATCTTTGGACTCAGAAAAAGAGTATGGAACATTTTCTCTATCTTTTTATAGACAATTTAATTTATAATGAGGACTCAGTGAGCTTCCCTTCCTCTGTGCTGGATAATCTTTGCTCTTCGGTTCTTGTAAAATTTCTGCTGAGCCTGATTTGCATTTTTTATATAGGCAAAATCTAAACTACGTAAGGTCATTTTCTGCAGGTGTTGTAGGTGACATGTAAGAAAACCTTGGCATCTGCTTTGTATGCCTTTTTTGCATCCCCATGCATCCTTTTTGCAAGTCAAATTCTCAACCTTAGAGGCAAGTATCATTAAGTTCTTATACCAGATATATAATGTGAAACTTTCTCAACTGCAGCAACCCAAAACTTCAACCAAATGCTGCAAGTATAGCTAGCTTTTTAAATATATTTTTCATTATAGGCTTATTTTACAGTCAGGACTGTATTTATTTCTATCATCCATCAAAGATGAGCGACACTGAATGGCTGGAATGGAGATTCAACTTCAGATTAACAGAAAGCAACTCTGAAGTTAGGACAAATATTCACTCCAAAAATTTTACTCTGGTTCTGTCATTAAACAAGCCTAAAACTTCTGATCCCCCACCCAACCTCTTCTGCTCTTCCCAAAGTCTAGAGATGGGAGAGCAAGTGGGGACATTAAGTGATAAATCATAGAATCATAGAATGGTTTAGGTTGGAAGGGACCCTGAAGAACATTTAGTTCCAACCCCCCTGCCATGGGCAGGGACACCTCCCACCAGACCAGGTTGCTCAAAGCCCCATCCAGCCTGGCCTTAAACACCTCCAGGGATGGGGCATCTGCAACTTCTCTGGGCAACCTGTTCCAGAGCCTCACCACCCTTAAAGAGAAAAAATTCTTCCTAAATGAAAGTATTGAGAAGACAAGTCAAATGTTCATAAGTGTTACCAGTTGAAATGTGAGCAAAAAGGTACAGAATGTTTCCTCATTCCTTGGGTTTCCATGTGGAACAGGAAGAAGCATCTTCTGATGTTGCACTGCAGGCTGGACATCCCTTTTACAAAAAGTTCGTTTCTCAATTTACTTCATTACACAAGATAAAGAACATATTTTTCGTAGCTCATGGAATTGCTAAAAAATGTGTTGGTTATTAAGTCATTATTAAGAGTAATAAGGCATACCCAACTTCACATCAAATAGGGCAATTGTATACATCTTGTTTCTAACTGGAAAACTTATTAATTTTCACTGCAAACCTCCAAGAGGTTTATGAAGTTCCACTGGTGTCCTAGTTTGAGGTAAAACAGAACCAACCAGGACAACTGAGCATCCAAGAGCACAGAAACTCCGCTATTACTTCTTTTGAACTATTGAAAGATGTTGGTTTGCTGAAAAAAAAAGTCTCTTCTAGTCAAAAATTATACTTCTGAAATGATGAAAGCCCAAAAGCACACAACATTTGAGACATAAAAATTGCATTCAGGCAATAATCTTAAAGTGCAAAGGGCTTTATGTCCTAAGCATCAATGACTCACTATAGAATACAATGGATTTATCTGAAGAAAAACTTGATGCATACACCCTGTGCCCAGTGGGGTGCAGAAAAGTCAAGTCAAATGATGCCACAGCGATCACAGGGATTTCCCTTCCTCTTTCCATTGTGCTTATGTTGCAGATGGGTCTTACCATGGTTATAGTTTCCACATGACTATTTTCCAGTATTTCATATAACTTACTTTTATAAGTAGAAGCGCTATAATGAAAAAAGGATGGAGTAAATTGTATGTCAAGACTAAAATGAGTGACACTGACATGTTTCCACACAAAGAATGAATGAGAAGTATACCAGGAAATAACAGCAAAATAAGCATACAGAAATTCCTCCAAACTTAAAAAGGAAGGGCTATGTTCATACTTCTTACATTTTTTAAATTCAGCTGAAGTGTTTAATTTGAGGGTATGTATACCATAAGTTCCCTGTATTACCAGCAGAGAACATAAGACACTTCTACAGGCTGTTTCAGCCCCCAAAAGATGTTACATTATTCCAGTGGGAATAGTAGGCTGGTAGTTCCTACACAATAATTAATGAACTGCCTATTTCTACACTCCTAACACAGGTAATTTTTCAATGTACTAGCCATTTTAAGGAGCATCTTAAGTGGGCAAGAGAGAAACAGGAACACACCTGTTTTCTGGGCACCAGGATATCTCTCTGTGTGAACAGTAAAATCAACTCTATTAAAATGCTGCAGGACTGTCATATTACTATGGAGTCCTTACCAGCACTGTATTCTCCCAAGGATAAAGAGGGTTCTGATTTTGACACATTAAATTAAATAAAATGTAATTATTACGGTACTTACAGCAAGAGATTTTTTTAGAATCACACAATTTTAATAGTCAATAATTTTGCATGACTGCATCCTGTCTTATCAATACCAAACTTTATTGTCCTGCAATAAATAAATATGTTGAATTTAGGAAAAGCGGGTAAGGAAACTGCTCTTGTAAAGCTGCTATTTCCATTTGCCTCAGGTTGACAAGAAATGGAAGGGGAGCACGAGTTGTGATGCACTGCCACTAAATCTTGTTTACTATGATGCAGCGGCATGGTGAGGGATGCTCCCCACGCTTGCTTTAAAGATGATAGAGTGTTATTTCCTTTCCTCATCAACTTAGCCTAAAGCAAAGAACAGCAAGTTTAGAATTCTTTTAACAGAGGCAGTGCTGAAGGACTGAAAACAATGAGCCAAATAAAGTGAGCCCAGAGAAGGGTGTTGCACTAATTTGAACTATTTCAGTTCATTTTACTGTCATGACAATTTTTTTTTCGTTTTATGTCATCATTTTGTCTTTTCCCTCTTTCTGAAAAAAAGTTAAACTCCCTGCTGGTAGTTTTTCATGTGATGAATACATATTTTTATTGCTATTAGTTAACCACTAATGTTCAAAGCACACCAGATGATATAAAAATGTGCAGGAATAATCCTCCTTAAAAGAGCTTAAAGAATTATTTGTACATCTAGGAATCCAGCAGATGCTTCAGTCTAAATAAGGATTTCCCACTGCCAGAAATATAGAATATTTAAAATAGTTTAAAATACCACTGGTTTCCTTTTACCGGCATTTGCAGAAGGTTCATGTTAACCATTTAACTGTTTAACCTACCAGGTCAACCTGTCCCTTAAAAATCACCTGTTTCAGGGAGGAAGATCAGATTCCATGAGATTCCATTGAGTGATGAAATATTTCATCAGCTGCTTCATAAAGCAAAAAAAAATCCTCATCAAAATAAGGGGGGAACATTCAACTTCAGTCTTGGGTGGACTAATGATAAAGGCAAATGGAGAGGGACTGGAATGTTTTTAGATTCAATTTATTCCTTAAACACATTAACAAAAATGTGCTGTTCCACCCCTTGCTTTCTTTTCTTTTTTCTTTTCTTTTTTTTCCTCTCCATTTTCATTTTCCTCATACACAATTATCTAACTTTATGTGTCTCAACCTCATTAAGCTTGGATTTGAGCTGAGTGTCTTGAGGAATACAGCAGCTCAGAATTAATGATGGCATATTGCTCAAAAAAGCAAGCAGACATATTGTTAATGATGACATATTTCTGCAATGAACAGGGGTTCACAAGACGGCTGGAAGTTTGAAATCAACGGCACAGCTTCCACGATTTGAAAGGGGCAAGTTCAGCCCTGCACAGGTCCACTTTAAACTGCTCTGTGCAGGTCCTCTTCTGCTATTATCATATCTGTTGTGCATCATTACTTTTCTGATGCTGCAGTTCAGCATCTAACAGGGCATTGTGTTAACCAGCAAGAATTACAAAGAAATATATCTTTCTTCCTTTCCTTCATACTGATGTATAAGAGTTTGGAGGATGCAAAAGAAGGGGAAGGAACCTGTACTTGGTATGTACATATTTGTATACTATCCATGGTACTTGAAGGATACCAAATATTTTGTTAAGAGTAAGGAAAGGGGAGGTTAGTATTAAGTGAGGAGAAATAAAAATGAACAAAAGATTTAATCTTACCATCTTTAGAGAGGCATGTTTTGTTGCTTAAATAAATAAAATAAATAAAAATTAAAAGATTATTTTTCAATATGTACTCTCTTAGCATAGAAAACTTCTTGACACAGGGACCAGATGTTCTCCCATCCTGGTAAGTGTTAAAGGGAGGTATGCAGGAAAATCCTATATGTCTCTGCAGGAAAAATATTCTCAGATCTTCAAAATCCACTCTTTCAATAGCAAACAGTATCATCTACTGATTTTCTAAGGTGAATAATTTGCTTTACCGTCTGAGTCGTCATCAGACTGTCTTCTGAGACTTTGCTTCTATCCACGCTGGAGAAAAATGAAGAGAGTCATGGAAGTTCTTCATTAAGGATGCCTTTTCTTTTCATATAGGAATAGATTTTGAGATTATTTAAGGGAAGTGGTTGAGTCTCTACCATATTTCTGTCTATTTTCACCCCAAATGACATCAGCAGGACATTGCGTTATATCCTGTGGCTTAATCAAATAGAACTTCTGTTATGTCAAGGAACACTACACTGCCTTCCATTATAGACATGCTCAAAGAAATCTTAAAAAATGTTTAAAAGCTGTCCAATTCTGCACAAAAACCTCAATTTCATTCTTGACATAAAGATGTGTGTATCTTAAAACTTCCTCCTTTGAGCATATCCAAAACTGTCTGGACTTGAAAGAACAGAAGAGCTCAGAATCTATCTCATTTCCAAAGCCCAATCAATACAATAAGTCATTAGAGTTAGATTTCTTCCTGAGTCCCGTGATGGGTTTAGCCAGTTAGAATGTCTGATTTAACAACACAAACTGGCAAAGTTGATGTCTGTATGGATGTGATAGAGCAACGTACTTCTTGCTTTCATTGTATTTTTCTTATTAAGATGAATCCTAGAGGAAGAGAATAATGAAACAATGGAGATGATGACTTCTTTGGAACAGTTTGGAGATGTAATGCAGTGATGGCTTAATCTAAACTATAAAAACTGTCTTCAAAGTAGGAAAGACACAAAGACTTCTGGAGGGCAAGAGCTCTCAATCCCCAGGTGTAAGAAGTCAGGCAAGGAAGGCAAGAGACTGGCATGGCTGAGTTCAGATCTGCTGGTCAAACTAAAGGTCAAAAAAGAGATGCACAGACAGTGGAAGCAGGGAGAGGTATCCTGGGAAGAGTATAGGGACTTTGCCTGGTTGTGTAGGGATGGGGTGAGGAAGGCCAAGGTGGAGCTAGAGCTGAACTTGGCAAGAGACACAAAGAATAGTAAGAAGAGCTTCTATGGGTATGTTAGCCAGAGAAGGAAGGTCAAAGAAATCGTACCCTGCTGGTAAGCAAGACTGGCAAACTGGTAACAATGGTAGAGAAGGCTGAGGTACTCAACAACTTTTTTGCCTCTCTTCCCACACGTCTTGAGTGGATGAACTGCAAGATGGGGACTGGGGGAGTAAAGTCCTTCTCACTGTAAAAGAAGATGAGGTTTGTGACCACCTGAAGAACCTGAACATACAGAAGTCTATGAGACCTGAAGAGATGCATCCCAGAGTCCTCAGCGGTTTGGCTGATGTAGCTGCCAAGCCACTCCATATTTGAAAAGTCATGGCAGTCAGGTGAAGTTCCTAGTGACTGGAAAAAGGGAAACATTACACTCATTTATAAAAAAGGTAGAAATGAGGACCCTGGGAACTACCGACATGGGAAGACCACAGAACAGATCTCCTAGAAGCTATGCTAAGACACATGGAGGACAGAGAGGTGATTTGAGACAGTCAGCATGGCTTCACAAAGGGCAGTCCTGCCTGATCAACCTAGTGGTGTTCTATGATGGAATAACTACATCAGTGCACAAGGGAAGAGATACAGATGTCATCTATCTGGACTTCTGCAAGGCCTTTGACATGGTCCCCCACAATATCCTTCTCTCTAAATTGGAGAGGTATGGATTGGATAGGTGGACTGTTCATTTGATGAGGAATTGGTTGGATGGTCACATCCAGAGGGTAGTGCTCAACGACTCAACGTCCAGATGGAGATGGGTGACAAGTGGTGTCCCTCAGGGGTCTGTATTGGAACCAGATTGAGTGCACCCTCAGCAAATTTGCAGGTAATGCCAAGCTGAGTGGTGCAGCATGTGAAATGCCTCAAGGACAGGATGCCATCCAGAGGGACCTGGACAAGCTCAAGAAGTGGGCCTGTGTGAACCTCATGAGGTTCAACAAGGCCAAGCACAAGGTCCTGCACCTTGGATGTGGCAGCTCCCAGTATCAATATGGGCTGGATGATGAATGGATTGAGAGCAGCCCTGAGGAGAAGGAGTTCGGGGTACCAATGGAAGAAAAGCTCAACATGAGCCGACAATGTGTGCTTGCAGCCCATAATGTTAACCGCGTCCTGGGCTGCATCAAAAGCAGCGTGGACAGCAGGTCGAGGCAGGTGATTCTGTCCCTCTACTCCCCTCTGGTGAGACCCCACCCCTAGTACTGCATCCAACACTGGAACCCTCAGCACAGCAAAGACATTGACCTGTTGGAGCAGGTCCAGAGGAGGCCATGAAGATGATCAGAGGGCTGGAACATCTCTGCTATAATGACAGGCTGAGAGAGTTGGGGTTGCTCAGCCTGGAGAAGAGAAGGGTCCTAGGAGACCTTATTGCAGCATTTCAGTACTTAAAGGGGGCTTTAAGATGGGGAGAGTCTTTTTAGCAGGGCCTGTTGCTACAGGACAAGGGGTAATGGTTTTAAACTAAAAGAGGGGAGATTTAGATTGGAGATAAGGAAGAATTTTTTTATGCTAAGGGTGGTGAACCACTAGCACAAGCTGCCCAGAGAGGCGGTAGATTCCCCATCCCTGGAAACATTCAAGGTCAGGTTGGATGGGGCTCTGAGCAACCTGATCTAGTTGAAGATGTTCTGGCTACTGCAGGGGAAGTTTGGACTAGATGACCTTTAATGGTCCCCTCCAACCCAAACTATTTCATGATTCTGCAATTCTATGATCACACTGTTAAGCACGAAGTAGGATGTCATGTTCCCCACTGCAGTCTTTCTGGTTCTCTCATTTGACAATTATAATGTCTTGCTGTAAGAGGGCATATGTAGCAGGTGAGTGGTTGCAACTTGTTTCCAACTTGCTGAATGAATGTTCTGTAAATTGTTATAAGAAATATGTTGGATGATTATGAGAGCTTTGACTTACTGTCTGTGTTTTATATTGCTTTTTAGCACCATCACCAAGACTGAAGATCCTCTTCCTTTCTCCATCACCTTTTTCAGTCCTCCCAAAGGCAATTGGATGTCTCTCTCTCTTTGTGCTACGTGTATTTTTCCATTATATCCTCAGCTCATGCTCAGTAGCAACTCAGAACTGTGCTTTCTGTAGCTTTGCTATGCATTGCCTTGCGGGATGGTTTGTGTGGGAATAATAATCAGTGAGCTACCAGCTACGTGGGTAAAAACAAACAGAAAAGAATTCAAATGTTTAGTTGAAATGGTTTTAAATTGAAAATTAATTTTATCTGAATATGGTCCTATTATGGGCTTTCTCTACAATCTGGACATTTTTGGTCATGAAACCTGTAGGAATTTGGGAGGTTGGAGGTGTTTGTTCTATTGAACTGAGCTGAAACTTATCAATTAATCAAAGACATAAGATCAGACTGACAGACAGAACATGGCTGGACAGGCAGATGGACAATGGGATTTGGTAAAATCTGTTTCCTCGGAAAACCATAATAAACCACAGCTGTGCCTGGATATTTATTGCCTGATGTTAGGAGCCATAACAGTCAGCATGCTGGTTGTTATGTGACTGGCTTTGGGATGTCTAGCTCTGTATATGCATTGCAAAGTGAGCGTAGTTCTACATCAGGCTCCAGGCACCTCAAAGTCGGTTATTGTAGCATACAGAATTCTTTTTCTTGTTACTTAATCTAAAATATGTCATAATTACTTCACTCAAACTCTTAAACCAAAAGAAGTAACTTTGACACCTTTTATCTTATATTTTGACTCCCAAAATGAGAAGATTAAGGCCCATATTCTTCATTTTTTGGTGTTCATTGGAAGGTTATCACCTTTAAACCACCCTTGGCCTAAGGAAAATATAATATTCTGTTAACGGAATGTACAAGACCCTTGAAAATTAATTACAAACTTTTTTTTTTTTTTAAATTATGACTCCAACAGCCTAAATGAGTTTGAACTCTCTGGTTAACTAAATTTAACAAAAATAAATACCCAGTAGGACCTTTTGAAAATTTTGATGAGGAACTTAGACTACACCTATGCTAGTAAATTAAACCGGGCAAAGGAATTAAGCTAAACACTGGATCTTGATCACCTATGTAGCTAAACAGCCAGAATGTTCTTTGCATGGTTTTGGCCCTCGCCAACTAACAGCCTCCTACAACTCTTTTCAAAATATAGTGACTTACCACAGACCAGGGTTCTTTTCAGATAGTTATTTACTTTGTCTGTGGCCCTACTGTGAGGCTGAGTTTAATATTGTATAATATTATAATTTAATATTGTTTAGTATTGTATACACAGACTGTTCTATTCAAGCTGGCCTAAGTGCCAGAGGAGTCGTCTTGTCCTTGTTTCATAGTGAATACACACAGCAGAGAAGAGACAAAGTAAAAGACTGGATTAGTACGGTCAGAAGAGATCACTTTTGCTTAAACAAAAGCAGAATTTGAAGCAGAAAGGGCATTATGAAATATGTAAGGAAAATAAAGAGGAAGTTGGGAAGTCTGAAGAGAGCAGTAAGTGGCAAGAAAGAAGTGGGAGGGAACGGGAACACTAGAATTAGCAGCATAGGACAAAACCACTCAGAGACCTGACAGGGAGCTTGAACTTTATTTGAAAGACCACATGCACCCTTTGTACCATTGAACATTATTTTTGTTTCACAACTACTATGTTGCATGAATAACGGAAACATAATTAAATCAAAACAACCAAGGTAGAAAAGAAAGGCATTGAAAACCTGAGATTTTAAAATAACAGATTCCTTTTTCCAAGCCTAATTTTACCATTTACGAACAATTCCCTTCTGTGTGAGTAGCCTGTGGTTACTTAATGTATAGTGTCGTCCTGTTAATGAAAAGGGTCAGCACCCTCAGCTAAAATCCACCCACTCTGTCAAGTGCACATAGCTCAAATTCCCTTTCCCAAGTTCCCATTTGCCTGTTAAAAGGCCATTAGTGCACAGGGAGAACGGTAGCCTAGCTGAGTGTGGAGAATAGAAGCAATTATTACAATTACAAACATCTTAGTTTTCAAGGTTTTTCAGGTGATATCAAACTTTTGTTGAGAAATTAAGAGGAAACTAGGTAAAAGCACGATTTGGCTGAACATCATGAAAAATTAACAAGATTTAACAGTTCACGGAACTGCACCCTTAGGGACATGGAACGAAGTCCGTTGTTAGGAACGTCTTAATCTAGAGAGGGATATTTCTTTTCCTGCACTTTAAACGCTTTCAAAAATATAATTAAAATGCTGTCTTCTTTATGCTTATCCCTTTACTTTGCATAAGATCTTCCAAGTAAAATTTATAAAGCCACTATCTCCTTCAAAATCCTACTTTAAAACCTAGTTGCAGTGATGACACTAGAACTTCCTCTGAGGCCACTGCTATGCCTTGGACCACCTGTGACAGCTAACAAATTTTAAATCGCCAACGTGTATTATTGTATGGGTTACCCCACCTAGTACACTTGTACTGCTGTCTTCTGCACCAGGAATAGTTCAAGGTGATATTAGAAATAGCAATGGATAGGAACAGCAGCTTTGTCACTGTGGCCTATTGTGCCCAGAAGGGAATGCTCTCTACCGTGTACCCAAACTATTCTTTTCCACTCCTCATTTGTACATGAAATTAATACTCTTATATGTGTCTCTGTATTTCAGTCAAGATCTGGACTATAGAGGAGTAAAAAAAGAGTCTGTGAAAATCCAGACAGACAGGACAAACTGGGGGTTTTTTTTGAAAGAGCGTGGTGATTTCTTCTTGCATCGGAAACAGTAATGTTTCCATTGACTTCACTATGGGCACAAATATGCTTTTTTGTGTCATTCTCTGCCTATTTTCTCCCTTCATTTATATGCATGAGCAGTACCTTAAGTCATCCATATCCATATTTTATTGAGTACTTTATATCACAGGCAGCACGTCTGCATCTACAATCCTATTGCATCAGTCCTACTGTGAAGACATTTTCTCCCTTTCAAAAATATAATGAAAATCACTGTCAGCTTATGCTTAATCACGAATTATGCAAGCGTGTCATGGTGTGACTGGAAATAATCCTTGCGGATTCCCTGAACAAATTGCTGCACTTTTGTAGCCTCCTGAGTCCACTTCCTTCCAGGCCTCGCAGAATTTATTTACTCCATGTACTCCCAGCCCCCGTGCAGCTATACCTAGGAAACTAGTGTCTCCTTGCTCCCAGCGATCAGTGTTGCTACTGCACCTATATGCCAACAGGATTGGCATGGTGCTGGCAGGAGCAGCAGCACAGTTGCAGCGGCAGGAGTTGTGACAGCAGAACCAGGAAAAAACCCATCTCAAGGCTTTAACCCCAACCTGTTCAAAGGAACTACCAAGGACTTACACCGGCAGCTCAAAATGTTCTGTGTTGTGCTTGGAGGGGGTGAGGTAGTTCATTATGAATCCTCAGTAAGTTCATCTCAATACTCATGAGTCATGATGAACAACCAGAGTCTTTTTCCCCTTTGAGCAGTTCAGCTTTAATCGTAACCTTGATTTCCCACCTATTCTGTGAACAGCATTGAACAGTTTGGGTGGCATTAACTGCCTTGGTGGCAGATGCATATCAAGAAACAGTGGTTTAACTGAGAAGAGGACTAGCTGCCCTCCTACATTCAGCTGGTATTGAGAACTGAGAACTTCCAAAACAAAATTAGGCTTATAATCAGCAACCTTAAAAACTATTGATCCACAATAGTCATTTCAGATAATAAGCATCAGAGCTGGACAGATCGCATATTGCACTGTTGTTACCTTCTGGTCTCTGTAGACATGTCCATGTTTCTATCAAAAGGAACAACTGCTGCTCTTCTGGGCATATCTCACCTATCTATCTTCACTCTTCAGCGCTATTAATGTAGTTACTTCTATTTTTATGTTGCCTTTTAAAACCCGTATCAAACTTGGAAAAGCACTGTCCGTACAGCTATCAGTGTCTTAGATAGGTCATTTATAGCAGAGACATCCACAGTTATTTCTCCATTAGTTGTTTTTCTTTCCATTGCTGAAACAGCTGAGGACTTCTAAATCAAAAAAAGCTCAAGCCAGTGGGTTTAGAATAGGTTCTAAGGTGGTGTATGGCCTTGCACCAGATGTTCCCAACCTTTATTGGAGGAGGAGGTGTCTTACCAACTTCAGTGACATCTTTACAGGTCCCCTGGGAGAGGGGGAACAGTGCTGTACATTTTAGAATATCCTTGTTGCTGTTATGCCCCTGGAGAAGGGCAGAAAGAAAAGGAAAATGGAAGGAAAGCACTCTGAAAGGAAAAGACAAAGTCACTTAAGACCTGTCACTATTAAATATGCTTACCCATGTTTCTCAGCATGTCCAGGCATATTTTCTAGCCCTTGTAAACTAGGCTACCCATATGTTCCCAAACAATAATTTTAAAATACAAGTTTACTTACCAGACAAGAGTCCCCAGTCTCTCTGAGCTCTCTCACTGTTTGCTTCATTTAAAATGACATTTAATTAAACGAACAAGGACAGACTTTGTTTCTCCATGGGAGTGGGGGTATGCGCAATATCTTGATGAGTTGTTAAAAGAAAGAAAAAAAGAAACAGGAGTGGTCAGAAGATAATTACTTTTTATGCCTTTTCAGACATGAGTTCCTCTTCCAGACGACAATGTTGAAGTAATGTCATTAAAAGACATTTGTCTCAACCATGACTTTGCTACTAGCATTGAAATTTGCAGAGGCAAGAGAAACTTGCCAATTTTGCCTTGACAGAATAGACTTTTTCTGAAGATTTTTATCTTGCAAGGCACCACTTGTAGGTCATCCAGTCTAACCCCCAGCTCAAAACAGAGGCAGCTGGAGCGGGTTGCTCAAGGCCATGTCCAGTTGGGTTTGACTACCTCCATAGCCTCCCCAGACAACCTGTTTCAGTGTTTGTCCACAAATGCAGTAATTTTTTTTTTTTTTACATTTAAACAGAATTTCCTGCATGTCACTTTGTGTCCATTTGTTCTTTTTGCAATGAAAAACATGGTGAGCACTACCAATTTAAATTAAACTGTATTCCCAACTATGTCTGTGGAAATCAGACCTTACCAGAATAATATCAAGGAGATTAATATATATTTACACCAGTTAAAATGGTAAACTTTTTTTTTCTAATAAAACTGAAGAGCTGCCACTGACATTGGAGCTAACTACAATATTCAGTTCAGGCCAGCAGGAGCTATAGTCCTTGCATTGCTTTGTTTATTTGGATTACATGCGATATTTCCTCAAATTGTCTTATACAATAGTCTGGCCTTTCTGTTGGCTTCCTACAATACCAGCTGAGCCAGAGCAGCCCATTTCAGAAGCTCTAGATAGGAAGCAGAGGGAACCAGAACTAGAGGAAATTTAAAATTTGAGTCAACCTTATAAGAATTCCAGCTGCAGTTCAAGAGAGCTGAGTTATTTTAAATCTGAACGCTTAGACCATGAACCTCTTGCTAGATGCTGTAGCCTCTGGCTAGAAGCACAGTAGAGTAGGTTCAAAATAAAATGTTTCATTGATCTTATTACACTTAAAAACCCCCAACATCCTGCCTGGATGGAGCATGCACCTTCAGTCCTTTGTACTATTCCGTGCCATAATTCAGAATCGGCTATGCGTATCTGTACTAAAAAGCAGTCTAATTACCTACTTGTAACAATACACCCTCCAGTTATTCCTCGGTGCTTTTAACAAACAGAAACTCTTCATGTTTATATTTAAGTCTTAATTTTTAAATAAAAGAGTTTGGTGGAATTAATTTAAAGGGAATATCCATGCAAGTTAAGCAACAGAGCAAAGTATATCACCAGAAGCAAATTATCATTGCATTCCCTTTTGACTGTGCAAGGAGAACACCATGCTGAGGCATCAGCATTCAGTGGTGCAAAAACAGACAGTGAGCAGCAGGCCTGCAGTGTGATGCTGGAGGAGTGCCTTTCTTCTACAAAGAAAAGATGAAAATACCTCAGTGATGCCCCACAGCCACATTAGATTATTCCTTTAGGGTAGTATTTAAAGTTGACGCAAATGAAATGAGATTTGGGTGATCTGAATTGGTTTTCAAATTGTTCTGTGTTTTTTATACCTTCTTTTTTCCTTTTTAGTCATAGAAACGGTAAAACCTTTTTAAACAACAATCCTTTTCAACAGTCACTGGACCTTGAAATCTAAAAATAGTTGTCCACTAGAGTCCTTCAGCTAAGGAAACATAAGGGGAAGGAATCCATAGATTAATACTAGACTAGATCTGTACTGAAGACACACATAAAGCTGAGCATAAACACTTAAATGGCTTTCCACAAAATGGTCTATTGTATTTGAGTGCACCCTCAGCAAATTTGCCAACACCACCAAGCTGTGTGGTGCAGTTGACACACTGGAGGGAAACGATACCATCCAGAGAAACCTGGACAGGCTTGAGAGGTGGGCCTGTGCAAACCTCGTGAAGTTCAACAAGGCCAAGTGCAAGGGGCAATCCCATGCACAAATACAGGCTGGGCAGAGAATGGATTGAGAACAGCCCTGAGGAGAAGGACTTGGGGGTGTTGGTTGATGGGAAGCTCAACATGAGCCAGCAATGTGCATTCACAGCCCAGAAAGCCAACTGCATTCTGGGCTGCATCAAAAGCAGAAGGTTGAGGGAGGTGATTCTGCCCCTTTACTCCGCTCTGGAGAGACCCTACCTGGAGTACTGCATCCAGCTCTGGAGCCCCCAACATAAGAAGGACATTGGAGCAAGTCCGGAGGAGGGCCACAAAAATTATCAGAGGGCTGGAGCACCTCTGCTATGAAGACAGGCTGAGAGAGTTGGGGTTGTTCAGCCTGGAGAAGAGAAGGCTCCGGGGAGACCTTATAGCCCCTTCCAGTACCTAAAGGGGGCCTACAGGAAAGATGGGGAGGGACTCTTTATCAGGGAGTGTAGCAATAGGATGAGGGGTAATGGTTTTAACCTGAAAAAGAGTATATTTAGATTAGGTATTAGAAAGAAATTCTTTACTCTGAGGGCGGTGAGGCACAGGAACAGCTTGGCCAGAGAAGTTGTGGATGGCCCATGCCTGGGCGTGTTCAAGGCCAGGCTGGATGGGGCTTTGAGCAACCTGGTCTGGTGGGAGGTGTCCCTGCCTATGGCAGGGTGGTTGGAACTAGATGAACTTCAGGGTCCCTTCCAACTCTAACCATTCTATGACTCTATAATTCTACGACTCTATTCCATTCCAATAAATGCAAAACTTCTGATCGATTGTAACAGCAAAATGTTCTGTCTCATAATGAGGAATGGAAAGGCCAAGGATGAAACGCAGTTAGCTTGGCCATTCCATTCCATTTTCCAATATCATATCATATCATATCATATCATATCATATCATATCGTATTATCTATGTATGATGTACGCTATATACTATAACCATATACTGTATCATATTAATATATATGTATGCATATAAAATCTATGTATCTATAAACTTATACACACACCATTTATGTGCTTATATACATATAAATAGACATACCGTATTTTTTTCCTTAATAATGTTCACTGTTAATCAAAGTCGTTTTGAGGAGAAGGCAAGATGACTACTGCTGCGGTGAGCAGGCAATTCCCAGGGAAGATAATGAACCAGACAAGCTCCTGAAATTGAGGAACTGGGACTTTCAGGATCAGATGAACTTAACCTGTTGGCTGAGCGACCAGGAGAAAGTGTGATCCCTTTCAGGGGAGATTGTGAGTAATGCCTGTGTGTCAATACATAGGCAAAGTAAAGAATGGAGAAAATAAGTGGGTGCTGAAGCTGAGTGGAAGAATTCTGACGTGGATTGTATCAGTCAGTAGGAAACACTGAAACATGCAGGAAAGCAGGTTGAGATCAGTGATAGATACTGCTAGTGAGGCTGTTGAGCTGTACATGTAGCTTGCCTGTGAGAACAAGGTTCTTGGCTGATACTAACAAATACTAAACACCAATTGATATATTTCCCTGTTCAGAAGTCATTACAGATGTATCTTTTATCTTCTAAGAAATTACTGACCTAAGACATGAGCCAACCAGGATAAGTCTATTCCTGAACAGCTTCCTTCAAAGTCCAGTGATATTAATGCCAGTTGACCTAAGCCATTGGTTTGAATGAACCCTTTGGATGGAAACGTCAGAGTTTATTTGTCACATCCAATTTTAATTGTAGTCTTGGCAGGTGATCATGAATGTCAGAAAAACCCATAAGCTAGAAAAAAATAGAAGTTTATAGATACATAGATTTTTATATACATACATATATGTTAATATTATACAGTATTGGTTATAGTATATAGTTTACATCATATATTATAGAGTATATATATAAGATACTTTTCTTGGAACTTCAGGAAGATCCATTCAGTTGCCCACTGGCATTTAGGGCCAAATGTGTTGTCGTGCTATAGCTGAAGTGTCCATGTGGGTTCTGCAAGATATGAAACGGGATCCATAGGAGACGTCTTCTGGAGCAGTGGTTGGAGGGTAGCTGGATATGTTAGGGCAGTTCCAAAGGTATTATATGCCTGTGTTCACGCAAGTCCACCTTGCCTCTTTTGTAGGGATACACATTGAACATTTTGATTAAAAACTTCACTAGAAATGCTTGGCTCTTTTTGACCAGCTTTGATTGTGCCTTTAACAAACTGATTTCTTCGGTACTATTTATCACTGACTACTGCTTAATGACCTCATACTAAGTCTTGCTTTAATTAATACTTGTGGAATATATCACAAACGGAAACATCTAAAACCACACAGAGCGATAAATAAATAGAACGGATAATTGCCACCTGATTTCTTGCTCCAGCAGATTAATTCAAGGACTTGAAAGTGCTGTCTTCACAAAGAAGGAACGCTGACCTAGGGAATAATTATTTTTATTTTCTTAGATTCAAGAGTCTAGGACTCAAGTCCCGGTCTACATCAACCTTTCTTTCATGAACATGTTAATCATCCTCTTTGTTCTTCAGCTTTCCAGCTACAAAGATGACTAGCTTTACTTTACTTTAATAGGATGAATATGCTAAAGACTGAGAGGTGTCAGATACCACAGTAATGATGAGACATGAGATCTCACACAAAGTCTGTTTTGTCTCCATTAGGATGAAGGTCCGTATTTTATTCTGGCTGTAAAAAACAAAAGTAAACTTAAACATTGTCTGCTGTATTGACTGCATCTGTCTCAGACAGTTGTTACTAGTGTTTTTGTCTTGTGAACGTTTCCAGGCATGTTTTGATCAAAATGAGCTCGGTTAGGGAATTCACCCTGCTCAGAACTAGCGGTGCTCTCTGTGGCTGCAGTGCACGAGGCAGATTAAAAAGCAGGACAACTACAAAAACAGAGTGGCAACAAGTTGCTGAGGCAAGTTGGAAATGATATCTTCTCATTAGGCCAGTGATTGCCATAAAGGGACATATTGGTCTACCCTGAATCTTTTTGCTATCTGGCAATGATATAATGAATTACATCATTTCCTCTTACTCATGTACAAAATGTTCAGAAAACTGACTCTAAAACCACTTTCTTTTCAATATTTCAGTTTTTCTTGTTTCATTTTTTTTTCCTTCTTCTGCTTTCTGTTTAAACCAACAACAAAGCTATTATTTGAATGTGCTCTGTATATATTAAATCCATATATTTACATATAATACTTAGTCTTCATTGAATGAAGAATGCCTTAATCCATGACCATGTTTTGCCTATCAAATGTATAATACTGTTTAATTAAATAACTTCAATTGATGTTTGATACAGCTACTAATGCTATTCTCCCATATATGTTTAAGAAGTGGAGAAAATAGAAAATGAAAATTCTACCTTTCATAAGAAAAATAAAAGTAAAAATGTTGTTAATTTTGATCTGATAGCATTTGTGCCCATTGATCATACAGTTAATCCTGTTAAGTTGATGGCAGACTTCACCTCCAAAAAAAAATCCACACACTATTACATTTAAAAAAATCTAGAGATGAAAAATTGAGGAAAAACACGGATAAATGGGGATTTAAAACTAGATTTATATTCTTCTAAAGGACTTTGTTTGCATAAGGATGGATGCACTTTTGCATTTGTCTATTGTACAAATCTGGATATACACACAGGCTTATACTTCATTATGAAATGCAACCCTTACGAATATTTTTTGTTAATGATTTCTGATGGATTTAATGAATGGAAATAATTAACAACCTACTTTTTTCTTCTAGAATCACCTACTTTCTAAAGACCTAAGTCTTTCCCTTTGCTCCCTATTTTATGGAACAAGCCTATTTGCTAGCCCATTTCTTGATTCTAAAATTACTTAGACTGGTTAATTATATACAAGATTGTGGAAAAAATCTCCAGGGAGTTATAAAAAAACCAAAACTGATTGAGTGGATACAACAGAGGCCAATGAAGACTTCAGTTAATCAGAGAAAGGTAATGCATATGAGAAGAACTCTTTAACCCTGAGACACATTATGAGATTCTCAAAAAATTAAAATGACTATGTTTTTCTGCTGGAGAAAAGCTAGCACTCCTAGTTGATCAGCTTACAAAAAGCAATCTTTTTTATTGGCAGCTCAGCTCATTTAAGGAAGGAGAAATTAAGGTGTTGAAATTATGGACAGAAAATGGTACTGACATGTTATAATCCTATTATCAAACACAGCAGTATTACAGTATGTGTCTGCATGCACACACCACTAAAGGGAATTGTACCATTTGAAAACAGGTAATGCTTAACAGCATCAGCTCTAAGTCAGGGGGTTCACCTTGGGTTTTGTTGTTACATTGAATTAGCTCTATCTCCAGCTCTTGGGCCACTTCACCCCACCTGATTCTAAAGACTTACACAAGGCAGTTAGCTCAGACAATTTGGGCTGTATGCAAGTATCTGGTACTGTTTGAAGTGCCTCGGTATACCTTACCTGACCACCACTCAAGAGGTCAGATTCTTCACAGGTTCTGTGTCAAACCAGTTGTATTTCTGCAGTTATTTTGGATATCATAGGGCATCTTTGATGGTTTTAGAAGCCCATGTGTGAGCACCTGAATCAAACCACCTGGCTCCTTCTATATTCTGTCAAAAGAAACAGATACCTCAGAATCACAGCTGGGATCTGAATGATGGTCTACAGGTGCCCATGCCTCTTTGGCCAATTTGACCTAAAAAATAAAGGTGGGAGATTCCTCTGGCTACAGTTGGCTGTGTAGTGCGAAGAACTACAGCTGGGCAGACCACTCTTGACTTCCTTCATAGTAAGTAGAGAGTTAATTCATTGGTATTTGAGATGTGATTCTTTCCCTAAGGTTTACTTTTGTTTAGAGGAATTATATCTAAACTTCAATGACTGCTGACAAGATCTACACTAACTACTAGGGCAGCCTCCATAATTGACTCAAATGAAGACAATCTACATTATAGATGCTTAAAGAATAATTTAATTTCCTGAATAAAAAAGTTTCTACTGTTATCTGAGGTGCCCAAAAATATTTAAAGCATCCAGATGGATACAATACAGTACTTCTGGAACACTAACTAATAGTAAAGCTATGATGCCTTAGGTGTCTAAAACGGCACTGAATCCATGTGTGAATAATTTGAGTCCTCCATTAAAGCTAGAGAGATTAATGTTCAGGCTATGCTCATAACTGCAGCACTTCATTTTAGTCAAGTCAACTGAATCTATGATTTAGTGTGGGATCGAGACTAGTGGCCATGACAACGAAGAACAACATGAATTTGTTGTTTCACTTCCAGAAATTTCTGTACACTTTTGTCAAGAAGAATTATTATATTGAAAATTAGCTGCATTCCACAACTCCCTCTCCAAAAAAAACCCCCAAAACCCAAACAAAACAAAAAAAACCCACAGAAGCACCACATTTTAATCTTTATACTGGCAATTAGACGTTGCAGTAATCTTCATAAAGCTAGTGAAAACACTTTCTAGAAGCCTCAGCTGCAGTTGGCCAAAATATCTTACCACACT
The DNA here is from genome assembly GCA_017639485.1 of Pluvialis apricaria. Lineage (NCBI taxonomy): Eukaryota > Metazoa > Chordata > Aves > Charadriiformes > Charadriidae > Pluvialis > Pluvialis apricaria. The sequence continues at coordinate 163,857,771 of CM030008.1, read as the reverse complement.
TATGTCTGTTCAAGCATAAATACCACAGGTTCTACATATTACACCAGTTCATCAACATGGAACCAAACTCTAGCACCAGGACAGGAAAAAGCAGTGCTATAACCTACTTGAAGAACAAAGGAGATCAGCAGGAATCATCAGAATGGGTTTGGATTAGGATGCAGCAAGACTACCTGTAATTTGTGTAAAAAAACCTGTTGATATTTAATAACTTTGATTACACCACTAGCAAGTATAACCTAAAAGGAAGCAAAATATTTTCTGGACATTCTGGGAGGTTATTTCCTTAAAATCGAGTGATGGAAAAGAATTCCACCACATGGAATAAAGAAGTCCTGCAATAACAAATGCCAGAAAGATTGGCATCATCTTGAACAGAAAGGTGTAGGTTTTGTAAGGTAAAAGAAACTGAGGAGATTTTAGAGAGAGAACTCTAGAGATGAAGATGCCTTGATTGGGTTGAATAGAGAAAATAAGGATTACTAAAATGGTTTAATTCTTGATAGTGACTTCAGTGATGGAAAATATATCAACATAACAGGGAAGCACATCCACGTTTCAATTTGCAATGCCGACAGAGACAATGACATGCTCATATTTTGCATTCCGTATTGCAAATCCAGTTTGGTTTTAACACCTCTATTTCAATGCAAAGAAAGCTGGTTACACACTGCCACTGAATTACATACATCCTCCCAGCTGCCAGCTGTCCTGCTAAGGGAGCACTCTGCCTTGCCAGTTGCTAGAAATGATTGTTGTAAATTAATTTTCTCTGATTTTTCAAATCAGCACATATAGCAGTTCTGAATTTACTATGAACGTTTCCCACTTTAATCTGTCATGCGATAAACAGATTTTCTTCTTTCTGCTACCTATGTAACCTAGTATTAACTTTCTTCATAATGGAACACAAGGGGATGAATATCACCTACCATTTGTCTCTTTGAAGCCAGAATACATTTTAGCAATGTTAAAAGATAAGAAAAATATTTCTTTCTTTTGCTGAACTAAGGCAAAGCAGGTGATGAGACATTGGCAGTACAATCTCTTATTTCAAATATCTTTTTTGTTCTGTTAGGGAAATGAAATTACTTCTTCAACGTCTGCTTCAGCAAATGTTGCTGTCTCAAAACTGCTCCCTCTAAATTCAGAGCATACCTACCCCTCCCTTCCAGGAAGAAAATAACAGAAGTCATACTGTGAACTGGTCCCACTACCATTAAGATCAGTTACACCAGCAATCCTGCACTCAGCCCACTGTTTTGGAGACATTCTTTAGACAAAGGATTTTTTTCATTAAGCATCTGCTGTATTGCAAGTGCGTCTGTAACTATAAATTGCCCACAAAACGGTCCTTTTAGAAACGACCAGGACATATTTTAGGCAGATTTTTGGCCATAGTATAAAAGACCCTGAATATTTTTCCCTTGATCCTGATTTTACACTGGTATATGTCAACAAACTTCAGCCTTTATACTCCTGACTTACTTCATATTAAGTAAGAAGGGAATCAGTCCTTCATAGCTGAGCAGAACAGATGTGTGGCTTTAAATGACTGAAAATTATATTTCTTCACTGTAGATTAAACATCCTCCTACTGCTTGTTAAATGCACTTGTTCATTTGCTTGATTGACTATAGATTCCAACAGTCATCTTTTTTAGAAATGGGTATCCTTAGTTGAGGTAGTCTCAGCATTCAGTAGTTTGTTGATGCCAAGTCTTCTGCAGTACAACATGCTTTGAAATTTTCATCAACAAAATATTGTGTAGAATGTGAACAGAAAAAAAAAATAAAAAACAAAACACAAACCCACCAATGTTGTTTCCGCAGGCAGAAACTAGGTAACATAAACCAAGAAAGTTCTATTGACAAATGAAGCAAATTTGCACTCTTCTTCTGATCCTGTATTTTCAACTTGGGGGGAAGGGGAAGGAAGAAAAAAGGAAATTGGATTTCTTTGTACATCTCTCTTATTCTAAAATTCACATTTCACATAACAAATAGATCACATTAACACTCGCATCCATCGAGAGAAGCAGGGATATTATCTAAGTCCCATCATATGTCTCCAGAATTCCTGCATCTGAAAATTGACAGGATTATGGCTTTTCTCGTAGAAACCTTGAATCTCTCAAGTCAAGAAAAAGCCAATACATAGTGTCTTGTTCAAAGACTTTTCAAGGTCACTCTATTCAAGACAGCAACAGAAGGTCAGGGTAATGGTGATGTAGTCTCTTCCAAAACTACCATCAGAGTCCACTGGGGAGTCAAGACATCTTGTAAAGACTAATGGCATTTTGGCATCTGTTCTAGAGAGCTGCTCTGCCCCCTCCTTCCTTCCCCCTTTCCCCTTCTAGTAGAGGTGCAGCAGCTACATGACAGAAGGCTGGAAATGCAAGCATTAAGCAGCTAACCTGAGGTTGCTTTTACTATTTTTTTTAAAAATCCTTTCTGCTTCTGGGGTTCACATAGCTCTGCCAGAATTTCAGTCTGAATGGAATAAGAGCCAATTCCGTTGATTCCCTGGTGGCTATCTAGAATGTGATTCCTGTGGAGTTATTCATAGATTAGTTAGTGTCCTTTACAGAACCTCTAAATCCTATATAGGTTGGTGCCACTTATTCCTGGATTAAATCTATGCATTCCGCAGCTAATACTGACACTTCTCAATATAGCTCTCATTCATTTAGAGACTTTGGCAACCATTAAGGGAACTATCAAGGGGTTAGAAACAAAACAGCTCTCAGAGCTCTGACTCATCCTTCAGAAGCTTGCACAATTCCTCTGCATTTATTTTGACAGAATACAGAGTTCTTACATGCAGCAAAGCTCTGTGGGTATCCTGGATATTTTTGCACTGTGTGAAGCAAAGGTAAAGGGAGACATGAAGTCATACATACTGGCTTTGTTTAAAGAGACCTCAGCTCTTAACTTAAAATGTAACATATGTTCAGCCTCTAATCTTCTTCTCCCTGATGAGAGCGTCACCACTAGATACAATAAGGACAAGAAACTGTGTGGGAATTCAAAATGAAAGGATAGGGAAGTGTGCTTTATCATAAAAGACAAACTGAGTGCATGAATGGCTCTTCAGTGTACTGTGTGAACGCAGAGATCTACTTGCATGTTTTCAGATGAGGAACTGATTTCCTTCCAAAAAAATTTATCGATGCTTTCTGGATTTACACTTTGACCTGCCCCCCCCATGTCACTGAGATGTTTACACTGCCAGCTCACAAGGCCAGGTTATGAGACCTTTAGACATCATAGTTCAGATTTTCTTAGGAGGAGGCACACTTTCAAGGAACAAATAGAATCTCTGCTGCTCTCTATTCCAGACAATCTTGAGGATAATTAAAAACTCTGTCATCGTACTGCAAAATGATTAAAAAGGAACTGAATTAAAACCCCACAAAGCCTCTTGTCAAGTGTCTCCCATAGTATGAGATCTTGATTTTTATTTACACCTTGGTGGTGTTCTACTTCAGAGGTGTAACTAATACAGGAAAACAATAAAAATTCGAGCATCTGTTCTATCCCATGGACTAAATATCCACACTAGAGCAATGTTATGCTCTTTAGACCAGTAGTATGCCCCTCTGTGAGTTGGTGCACCAGGGAAAATCTGCATAGCTTGTGTAATTTAAACAGAATCACTTTTAAAGAAGTTTTGATTTGTTAATGTCATCTAATTAACCCACAGTGAACTAGGCATTAAGCATCAATAACAGCAATATAACAGATTAATCACAATATCAGAAACTTGTAAGATGTTAATAAAACTATATGTTTCTAAACACTCTTCAATATCTTATTCCAAGAAGTTATAATCACACACACATGCAAGTCACGTAAGTACACACACACACAGAGTTGTACACACATCTGCTGCCAGGAAGTGTGGGTTACAAGCACGCCCCCTCTTCTGGAAGGGCAGGTCCCCCATTTAGACACAGCTTTTCTTGGAGATGTGGGTGCTTTTGCTTTATTTGTACCTGTGTCCTTCCCTACACTCCTCTAATGCACACACCAGTGAGAAAGTACGCCCTGTGTTTATATACATCCCCGTATCTGCATCCTGGATACCTTAGGGCTTCTGAAATAGCACCAAGGTGAGTAATGACATAGATTTCCTGTGGTGAGAGTCCTGGAAAGACTAAACCACCCGGCCTTTGGTATGCATGTGTTGATGCCCACCTGTGAGCAAGGAGGGTGTCATTATAGCCAGTGGGGATCTAGTCAGTGAAACCTTGTGGTAAATCTGAAGGCAGACACCTGGGAAATCCATTCACTTATCGAAACAGAGGCATCTAATCTCATTTCAGACGCATTACAGTGCTCCTCCTTACCTTCACCTACTGCCCCACCAATACATGGGTGTCTGATAGGTTGCTCCTATGCTCCGTCATATCTGTGAGACCCATGTGGATATCCCATTTTATGATTTTGGGTAACCTATGGCATTCAAATACTGCCATTTGTCTATATTTAGGTGACTAAATCAAAACCCTTTTGCCTAATCAGCTGAGCAGTTCCCAAAACCCCAGTGGCTAATAAGAACAGATCTCTAAAGCAAGGTTTAGCTGTTTAAATGAAAAAGTTTTCATCTAGGCCATTTGACATGGTCTAGGGTATCGATCACTGGTGTTTAGCTGCTGCTCCAAGAGGACACGGATCTACCGAAGATGTTTCATGTCTCACAGCCTATGTGGATGTCTTCGGGCATCACTAATGGCACCAACCTGTGACATGTGATCAACTCAACTGAGCACACAGTGACTGTAGTGGGAGCTTGGACTTACAAAGCAGATGCAGATTGCATATGCAGATATGCTGGTTCGGAAGACAATTCCACTCTTTCAGCAAAACCTAACCTCTGCTCCCAGCCTTTTCTATCTTTCCTGATGCCTCTTCACCCATCTTTGTCATATTAGAAATAGCGTGGCCAGCAGAAGTAGGGAGGTGATTGTGCCCTTGTACTCAGCACTGGTGAGGCCACACCTCGAGTATTGTGTCCAGTTTGGGGCACCTCAATACAAAAGAGATATCGAGGTGTTGGAGCGAGTGCAGAGGAGGGCAACGAAGCTGGTGAAGGGTCTAGAAAACAAATCATATGAAGAGTGGTTGAAGGAGCTGGGACTGTCTAGTTTGAGGAAGAGGAGACTGAGGGGAGACCTCATCACTCTCTACAACTACTTGAAAGGACACTGTAGAAAGGTTGGTGCTGGTCTCTTCTCACAGGTAATTAATAACGGAACAAGAGGGAATGGCTTCAAGCTCCAACAGGGTAGATTTAGACTGAACATTAGGAAAGAATTTTTCAGAGAAAGAGTGGTCGGGCATTGGAATAGGCTGCCCAGGGAGGTGGTTGAGTCACCACCCCTGGATGTGTTTAAGAGCCATTTAGATGTGGTGTGGGGGGATATGGTGTAGGGGAGAACTTTGTAGAGTAGGGTAGATGGTTGGACTCGATGATCCCAAGGGTCTCTTCCAACCTAGACAATTCTATGATTCTATGATATTTCATGAATATAGTTTCCCTTTTCTCAACTTCTGCTCGAGAAGGGTAACAATAGCAGACATGGCTTTGCTTACCTCCTGCATTTAGAGCTGCAGCAACCTCCTAATGCACTGAAACTTTAATGCAGTTATGTGACAAACACCAAAATTAAACAAAGGCAAAGAGAGATTTCAGGATAACATGCCCAACTTTGGGTTAATTTTTGCAGGGATGCGAATATTTTTTTCATTATCTCTCAAATGCACCCTACAAAAGGTAAAGTACTTCTTTAATAAAACTGCTGTAAGCGTTTTACTCTGAACAAAATAATGCCTTATTTACTTTTGCATTTCTTTTGTTTTCTTCTCAGAAACAGATGGATCATTTCAGTTGAATCATAAATCAGATGTTGGCTAATGATTAAAGTCAGGAAAGCCTCATGATTTTGAAAACAGCATCTTATCAGATAATATCTGCGGGTGTACCATGTACACAACTCATTAAATTGCATATAAAATATCATGGTATCTAATATATATCATATGAATATGTATCTTTCAATATGAATGGGGATTAATGTGAAAAACTGGACCAGAGGCATAGCTGGTTTAAGGTTGTTTTATTAATATTCTTGTGGATTTTTTGGGTTACTTTTGTTATATTATTTCAAGAATACTTATTTATTGAGAATAACATTTCAAAGTTGTAAATAAGCAATACATAACCTGGTCCTCATTAACTTTACAGTCGAGGTCCAGCAGGTCTCTCCAAAGAATGACATGTGGGATAGAATGCTAAAAACAACATAGAAGACAGCCTGGCATTTTGTGTATATATAGTCTATAATTGTCTATAATGTGTACCAACATTATAACAACTGTAAATCTTGTTATGGGTTTGGACCAGGTATGCGGAGGGCTGAAACATTAGATTTATTTTTATATCCCCATTGGCTTCAAAAGAAGGTGAAGCTCTGGACTTCAGGAGGTTTTGAGCCTCATGCTTTTAAAATGGAACAAAATGAATGCCAGACTGGACTTTCTTGATTTCAGTAATACCCTTCATTTCAGCAGCATGACTGATTTCACCCACCTTGCAATCATGAATAGTTTTGACTTGACGTGCATGATCTTGTGCTGATTTATAAGAACAGGTTTTCATGTAAATCATAGAATCATAGAATGGTTTGTTTGGAAGGGACCTTAAAGATCACCTAGTTCCAAGCCCCCTGCCATGGGCAGGGACACCTTCCTCTAGACTAGGCTGCTCAAAGCTCAATCCAACATGGCCTTGAACACTTCCAGGAATGGAGCTGCCACAATTTCTCTGGACAACCTGTTCCAGTGCCTTACCTCTCTCAAAATGAAGAATTTCGTCCTTCTATCTAATCTAAATCTACCCTCTTTCAGTTTAAAACCATTACCCCTTGTCCCTATCACTACAAGCCCTTGTAAAAAGTCCCTCCCCAGCTTTCTTATAAGCCCCATTTAGGTACTGGAAGGCTGGTGTACCTGGAGCCTTCTCTTCTCCTGGCTGAAACACCCCAACCCTCTTAACCTGTCTTCATAGCAGAGGTGCTCCAGCCCTCTGATCATCTTCATGGCTTTCCTCTGGACTTGCTCCAACAGGTTCATGTCCTTCTTGTGTTGGGAGCTCCAGAGCTGGATGCAGTACTCCAGGTGGGGTCTCACCAGAGTGGAGTAGAGGGGGAGAATCCTCCACGTGCTGGCCATGCTGCTTTTGATGCAGCCCAGAATGCAGTTGGCTTTCTGGGCTGTGATTGTGCATTGCCAGCTCATGTTGAGCTTCCCGTCAACAAACACCCCCAAGTCCTTCTCCCCAGGGCTGCTCTCAATCCATCCTCCACCCAGTCTGTATTTGTGCTTGGGATTGCCCTGACCAAGGTGCAGGACCTGCACTTGGCCTTGTTCAACTTCATGACGTTTGCATGGGCCCACCTCTCAGGCCTGTCAACATGTCTCCGGATAGCAATTTTGCCTGATGTTTTGAGGACTATGTGAAAATTTAAGTGAATTATATATTTGCAGGTAGAGAAGACAGTGATACCATTTGCTCACTTCTGTCATTGTCAAACTGGTATTTAAGTAGGCTGAAGGTAGCCACGTCCTCTGCTTTTCGCCACAGTGTGAGCTTACAAATGACACTGATCATTATTATTGAGTCTTTTTCCATAAAATGAAAAATAATTCTCCTTTCTATTTTGCAGCAACAGGAATGAGTTTCTTGATACTCTGAGAATGATCTTTCTCATTGCTTGAAGAGCTCTAAGCCACCTGCACTTCAGTTCTGAATGAAAAGTTGGGCAGTATTTTGAAAAGGTGTTTGACCAAGTAATAAAGGAAGAGCAACATAGTGAGGATAACTCACAGAAAGGACTTAAAAAGGATCTCAAGGGATTCTGTGAATGTAATAGAAAATAAAAGATCGAAAACCTACCAGCATTCAAGCAAGAAAGTTTAATATGCTGAAGTCGGCAAAACTATTCATTTGAAACTGTCAGAAGTATTCATGCCATACAACAAGAAAATATTTCAAGAGGTCAAAGAATAAAATAGAGGCAACAAAAGCATAAAATATCATCCAAGCAACAGAAAATCCCAGGTGACACCACTCAGAGATAAAGATGACAGATATGTCACTGACAGAGAGAAATCAAGAAAGTGATGGAAGAATTCAATCAAGGTCTAGTTAACAAGAAAGTACATCTAGCACTGAACCTTGATGGTGATGTATAAAACAGGGAGAGGGTAGCATCCTTTGAAGGACTGTAGGGAGCTGTTAAATAGACATTTTTGCATGTGGAAATGATAAAAAGTGAATGGGGATAGCACAAGGTCCTAAATAGATAATTTCAAAAGACATACAGAAGTTATGAATATTGTGACAGTATTGTGCCCCTTGGAAAGATGTTCAATTTATACTTTCTAACTTTTTGTTTTTCAGAAAACCCCAAAGCAAAACCAAGACAAAGATAGTTCATCTCAGAGGGATGCTCGCACAGCTCCCATTTCTTCAAAATCTGAAAGGTTTGCAGTTATTTTGCATTTTCTCGTTGGTGTCCCCATCCCTCCATGAGGAATGGGGGAGGAAAGCTGTTTTCCACATTTTGCATTTAACAGAGTTGCTAAGGCAGCATCTGGTAAAATCTATCTAAACACTTGTCCCCAGGAAAAAGGCCTCATTATCAGCTGATTTGTCCTTTCTAGGAGCATGTGATCCTAGGATCTGGACATGATTAACCTCATTAAGTTTTCAAAAATGAGCATTCAGATCTAAACCCAAACAGTGTGAAGAAAACAGCTTATTTGAAAATAGCTCTCATTTGAAGGTTTCCATATCTTTGCAGTGCCGTGCTATCTTAACTCCAAAAATATTTCAAAAGCTCCTCTCAAATTATATCCTGTATTTCAAGGCACAGGAGCTGTTCACATTTAGTTCAACTGCAGCTCAGTGAAGGGATTGAGATCTTACAGCCCTCCACTTCCTGAGTAGAGGTTAGTGAACACATACAAAGTTAAAAGAGAGCAGGACAGACCCTGAAATTTTTAATCAGATGAAACTCCCATTCCTCGGTGAGAACTTTGCTAAGGTTAGGACTACTAGACTTGGCTCAGCTCCAGCGCCGGATCTGTGTGAACTTTGCTTAGCTTCAGGCCAATTAGAGTTCAGAGGCACAAAGGTACTGCAGAGACTTCACTGCCAATAACCCGAGGCCAGATCTTGAAGGTTTTCCTGCTTTCTTTCTCAGCACACATGCAGGCAAACTTCCACCGACACTGGGAGCTGACTGCCTAAGCGAACACATCAGGGAGGGGTTCAAAAATGTGTTGCACAGATTGTAGTGGGAGCTTTGCTGGAGGGGATTTCGATCAAAAATGTTAACCTCAAAAACATTAACACCACGCTAAGTTTTATTATTCAAGTATTACTAATACTGATTAGAACAACTCTACACCATGTCCTATATGGACACATTATGCTCCTTTCCGTAATTCTAACATTGTAGCTTAATATAATAGATAAGTGATGTATGGGAAAATGTTTCAATATTGCGCTATATGCAATTACAGTAATCTTAGTCCCTGTCCCATGACAGAGTTAAAGTGAATGCACTTAGAGTGTAGGCAGTTCTAATAAAAAAAAAGTGATTATATCATACAGCTTATTCAAATGTTACCATTACGAGAACAATTAGAATGATGAAATTATGTGTACACAGGGAGTCTTGATGATAGTGAAATATTCCCCTAAATGAAATAGTGCCTAGAAAGTTTAAAGATGCAGCTCAGAATTTAAATATGAAGAATTTATGAAAACAAAAATAGTGAAAATTGCAGGCTTTAACTTTCTTCACATGTGTCAATTTTCAGCTTTCTGTGAGCTGTTTAAGAAAGGCTATACTACATTTTGCATTGAGTTATACAGTATTAGATTATCTATTGTAGGGCACAGCCAAACTTTGTGAGTTTCTTCTTCATTCATGTACATACAGACGTGTCCCAAAGGCAAGCAGGGATCTCTTTGGTCTGTGATTTCAATATTATTCAGTGGGATTGATCATGGAAGGCAAGAGTTGTTGGCATTTCAGAGCTGTAGGACTTCACATGTATATGATATGTGCCAAAGAATGGGATCAAAAGAATGTAAAAGTCAAGCGATGAACCCAAACTTACACCAAAAAACTTCACATTAGACATATATAACACAGGTACACTTGGTAAATGATGAAATAGCAGTGGTAAAGTGCCATCAGCACTTTTTAGTTTTCCCTAGGGTTTGGATAAGTAACTTAAACAGTAGGCTAGATTTTGGGACAAACCATTTTCTCACTGCCCGCTAAATCACAGAGAAATACTGCTAGCTGCCATGAATGATATTCACAGCTCTTAAAATACAAAAGAGGACAGAAAGCCATGATCTGACACAGACATTGAGTCTAAATGGCACAAACTCACACAAATGGAACAACAGCTTTGCTATAAAAGCAGTGGCAAGGGCAATGTTAGCAGAGGGAGCACCCTGTGACACGTTGGAAAAGAAGAACAGGAGAAAAGGAGAACGGGGTAAATACCTCCTCTGAAATCAGAGTAAGATTAACTTCAGTTTTCTTGTCCAAAAGTATAAATTTTCATTGTTAAACACCCAACTGGGTCATGGTATCATGACCTCTGCTTTTGCTCTTCAGGGAGACTATCCACGTGACTTCTAGTGGTGTCTCTTCTTCAGGGAACTGCTCAGCTAACTTTAGGGCCATGTAAAGCTCCTGGAGTAACCGGTCTGGCATCCAACTCATCTATCAGAAAGGTGAGGGCCTCTTGTAAACCGTGTGTAATATTTTCATGCCCTCTGCAGATATCCTAGATAGTTGGGGGTATCTAAACTGGAACTAAACACTTGTGCTTCATCATCCGATTGTCTTTTCCAATGGTTCCTACCTCTGAAGTGGGGTTCAGTGCTGTTCAGCTGGTGGAGAGCAGCTAAGAACCCTGGTTTATTAACATATGAAACTGCAGGTGTAGTTTGGTTGTATTTTGACTATGAAGTCAGACTGAATGTACTTTGGTGAATTTTCATCTCAATAAAAGTTCACAGTTCTTTTCTTTAATGCTGAACTAACTTACAATTCCCATTAAAATGTCTCTTATCGGATGGAACAATAATTCATTTCTCAGCAGATTTTACTGTGTCCAGATTTTCTTCTCTCTTTGTGAAAGCATGCTTATGGCCTAAGAGACCCAAAAGAAAGAAAACTGGCAGAACTATTTAAAAATCCAACTAAAAAAACAAGCAAGTGAACAAAAAAAGTGTGCTATGTATGATATCACAGGCTACAGCTACATTATGAAATTAAACAATCCTGGTGAATGCACCTAAGGACTGGAAGTCAGCCACTGCTATTGTGTAACTGATTTTGCATGAGTCCCATACAACTCTTCCAAGCAATTCCTGAGTAGTTCATAAATCAACTTTTGGTACGAGCCATTCCCAGCAGGGAGTTTTGATGCCACCACTCTTTTTTTAATGTTAAGAAAATTTAAAAATATGGGCACAAATTCTTCTGTGCTCATTGGCCTTAGGTGCCTGAGAAAAGTCCCAAACATATTTACTAAGAGCATCAGAATTACTTTTACACGAATATGCCTCAGATCTCTCATTACTCTCATTTTCAGAGTCCAAAGTAGAAAATTGTGCATGTCCACGCCTTGCAAACAAAAGAATAATCTGAGATATACAGATGCAGACTCTCAGATGTATTTCAATGCCTCGGTTTGCGAGTGGGCAGCCACCCAAATGCCTCAGGGAAACTCCACTTGACTGAGTTCCCTGTAATCCTGCGGGATGTCATTGAGAGGGCAGAGCTTGGTCTCCCCTTGCACCCCTGTACCAGGATCAGATTCTGCCCTACTGTGTGACAGACTCCATGCAAACAGTGTTGTGCGACACATCTGCTGGATCTGATACCGAGGACATGGCTGTGTGGGGCAGGACGGCTCAGCCACTGATGTTCCTAAAACAATGCTGAAGAAGCCGGCTCTGCCACCAGAAGCTGCGTGGCCAGAGCTGTGTCAGGGTTAATTAGGTCCACAGAGAGGCAGGGCTCATTAGATGCCAGGAAGTCCTCACTGACATATTTCTGCTGCTTTTGGGATCTCAGCACCCTTTCATAAGTCTAGACTTTACTGTCTAGACGTACTAGTTTCCTCAGAGTTAACTCATGGTCTCTAGTCCTGCACTATCCCTGTAAACCTGCCTTGAATCCTTATTAGCTCAGCTCATTTTTTTTTAATCCTCTTCTGGACTTTCATTGTTTAAAGAACTAAAACCTGGAATTTGCTAATTGTTACATTTTTTTAATATATTTTCCAGCTAATGAGACAAGATCCCTGGGTGTAAGTATGTGGGTGCATAGAAATTCATGCTCCTTCAATGAAGAAACAGTTAATCATTTTTCTTTTGACATTAAATCTATTATTCATGTCAATATGACATGGATGTAAGACTGTCATTACAAGATCATTACAAGGAATTTCTTTATCTGAGACTATGCTAGGAGGAATGATAATTGTTATTGCTAATAAAAGTAACTGCTATTACTTGGATTTTAAAATATAATTACATGGCAGGAATACTTTGCTGCCATTTACTTACACAACCCATGTAATAACCATATAACTAAATTAGAAATGGATGAGGTGGATATTGGAGATTAAATCCAAATTTACCCTTTCTGATGGTATCCAGAAAGTTCTCGCAGGACCGGCTGAATAAAGAGCACAGAATTAGTGGGGAGAGACATTTTATTCAGCCTCTCGGTAGACACAGATGATCAGAAGATGAAGGCGGCAGTTGCTCACACCAGGCTGCCTAATGCTGCCAGCAGTAAAGCTGAAGGCTCCTCTGTCTGCTGCCAGGTTTATGCTACTGACCCCCGCAGAGACCCCCTCTGTACCCATGTATCCATATGGCTCTTCATACATATATGCACATTGCCTCCGTAACGCCTTCTCTGGTCTCCCAAACCTCCCTGGTGCAAACTGCTCCATGACGTTAGGATGCTGTGAGGGACACTTGCATTGATAGGGATCAGAAAAATAACAGATACATTTCTCCCACTCAAATAAATAATTAAGAAAAGAAAGTGCATGATTTATCTGTACCATAGAAAGTTTACATGAGGAATGTGGTAAATTGTAATGTGATTTGTTATCTGACTAAAGCTGAATATAGAGTATACAAATACCAGACACAGAAAGAACATTCTCTACCTGCAGTAGTTAGGGTGTAATAAATATTTTACTTTCCACGAGTTATTGTGAGTGTGGCACCTTTAACTGATGGAGCTGAAATATAAAATGAGGGCAGGATTCAATCAAAAATATGTCAGGCTTCTGTAACATGCCAGTGCTATTAAATGTATTTTTATATGTGTATAAAAATGAATTTTATGTAGCTCTGCCATACACAGTTTCTTTACCTTTTCTCATTCTGTTTCTTCACTCTGGAAGATGGTATAAGTATGCCTATCCATGTGCATGTCTGTGCATGTGTGTTAGATCATTCTGTTGAGAGAGAAAAAGGTAATTGAATGAGCTTGATGAGCTTTCCTTGATGAGCTAAGAGTGAGGGATTTTGAGAACCTGCATAATCCTGTAGGGAACAAGGGAATGCATCTCATGCCTTGCAGCATGGCTGTGGTGTATCACGGACAGTTTTCACCTGGGATTATACTTAGTGCCTTTGTTAATGATCTGGAAGACGGAGCATATAAATTCACCTTGCAGATGACACTACGGTGGGAAGTGTTGCAAAATACAATGTAAGGAGAGAGAAACAACAGTAGGGGCCTAAAAAGGAGATTAGAAGGAGAAGCAGGAAATGAGATTCAAGCAGGGAAAATGCATTTGTGGGAAAGAAGCAACTCAGAACTCAGCTGAAGCTGGGGAGTAATTTAAAGTCTGATTAAAAGCCTCTTGACATTAGTGGAAAAGATGTGCACTGATTTTAATGGGCCTTGAAACTGATGTGTTTTAAAGCACTTTGAGTTCCTTGAATGAAGGAGGCAATATACAGCAGGTCTGATCCTGTGGGGGAGAATTTGCAGTGTATGTGGGCAGCAGGAAGAGCCAGGGAAGCATTTCCAGAGTTATTTGGGACTATGAAAGTAATAACAACATTTTCAATCCCTTTTCTCTATCATCTAACCTATCCCCCATGTTTCTTGCAGATACGGAGGTGAATAGGGCCTAGGGGGGCTAGTTTATGAACACAAGACACTTCAGTTATGTATGTGGAATCCCCGAAGTTCCATTTGTCACTCTGCTCATGTTTGAAAACTATGCCCTTGCACCCCAAAAAATGCTCTTTAATGGGGTTGGAATGCTGTAACAGAGAACAGCATTTCAGTGGTGTGTAGTACAGGTTGTATAAAATAACTGCTTGGAGGATGTCTTGCAACAAACTTTGTAGATGTACTTAATAGTTTATGCTATGCATGAAATATTAAGAGCCCTTTTTCTTTGCGAAATCTTAATACAAAGAATTCCCCTGCTTGATTTATTAAGTGGGCATGATATAGTGTAGGTGAAGCCATACATTTGAAGTAGCAACTACTCATCCATGCCTTGAAGACTTGATCCTTTTTTTAAAATCAAGCATATACACAAAGCAGGAAAATCATCTTCAATATTAACATAATCACTAGCTCACCTGGTTGCCTATGAACACTAATTAAAGCTCATTTATTAATTTTAATTGTGCTACATACTGAGACATTAAAGAAGTAATCTAAAAATGCTCTTTTAGAAGCTAATATGACCACTATAACTATGTATCCTCACACCAGTATTAGGTGTATTTACCATCTCTGTACAGAATGTTTTTGCACACTCAGTGCAAAGAATCTTATTTTGAAATACGTATACTATATTTCTCAAAAATTTATTTTATCTGTACTATTTTGAATGTTTTAATTTATTTCTCTGTTAGCTCCTCACTTCTCTTATATTCATTTTTTCTTCCATTTTCACATTTCCTCCCGTATTTTTCCTTTTATTTTTGGTCCCTGAAAGAAAGAAAGAAAAAAAGACTAAAGAAAAAAATAAATGGATGAAAGAGAAAGTGAAATATCAAGTCTGTTTGAAAAATGAGCTTTACAAAACTCAATGCAAAACAAACAGAGGAAAAAAATATCATGTGTTCCCTTTTTGCCATTTCTGCTAAAAAATATGAGAAGGGAGCAAAAACAACTTTCAAGTTTTAATTAACAAGAAATATCTTAATAAACACACACACTTATGTAAGTTTTTAAACTTTGTTAATTGGAAAAGTAGGGAGGTACAGCGGTGTTGCACCTCACTGAATCCAAGCTATTATAAAAGACAGTGAAAGTGTAAGTGATAATGAGCAACTCTACTCTTTGTAACTGTGCTGAAATGTCTGCCTAGGACCTCTCTGAGGCATTCATACACCATGTTTCTAGTGAATTGGTCACAGAATTTGCTTCAAAATCTACACCCCCCACATGTCAAAGGCTTGACTTCAGTTTGCTCTTAGCACCGTTCTACAAATGCAAAAAGTACTTTATTTTTGTCTCACATCACGGTCTTTTCCCATTTCAAGACACACCAGCACAGGTAAGATACTCAAGCTTTCCTGATGAGCCCCTCCACCCAGCATGGTATCCAGGTAAACGGTGATGACAATGGAAACCTCCCACCATCACCAACATGACAGGCAAGCAGTTGCAAGGGTTAAATTCTCATGTTTGTCATATTTTCTAATTCAACCATCTTTGTTGTCTTCTAGCAGAGGGTTTCTTTCAGCTGACAATCTTATTGCTGGTGTCATTCAGAGTCAGCTGGCTCAGAGGAACATCTAAAGGCAGTGGCCCGTTGGAGAGACCCAGTGACAGCAGCAGAGTCACATGAGTGGCAGCCCTGTATCGCCATGAACGGAATAACGATGCACGGCATGCCTGCTGGGCTGAATAACCACCTCTCCTTGTCTGCCCTGCATGCCAGCTGGCGGGGAAATGTCAGATGCTTGCACAGGAGTGGGGAACTACTGCTTCCAAGCTGATGCCCGCATGAGTGTGACCTCGGGTGAAGTCTGTAGGAGAACGTCCTGCAGGAGGGGGCGACTGCCGTCTGCTCGGAGGGCTGTTTTTAGAGTCCGAGGGGCAGTGATAACTTCAGATGAAGCCATCTGAAAAAGATCTAAAGCGGACAAAGGAGTGCCTTAATGCAACAGAGGAACACAGGGATGGTACGTGTTGCATATCAGAGAAATGCTGTGACATTCAAAACTACTGCAGCTCCATGATAGAAAAGTGTGTTCTACAACAGTTGTATATGCAGTGTTGCAACTAAATCAGGCCTAAACATCTCTAAAGTGCACGCAGTGAAGCAGCGCTTTTTCCAGACATACCTTTATTGGTCATATGACTTGGCATGTGATATAAACAGACCAGGTTTTTTTGAGCCATGTGGGAATTTTCTTAAAAGGCATCTTCCTTTCAGGAGGATAAGCAATATGACTGAAAGTAATTGTGGTGCGAGAAAACAGAACACAGCCTGTTCCTTCAGAGCTGACACAAAGGATTTTGGAAATCAGGGGAATTTCTCCAGTGATACAACTGAGCACAAAACCAGGCCTTTAGTAAACAGAAATTAATACATCTACATCTATATAGGCCATGAAAAATACTTAGCTGAGATAAATCAGAATGTCCCCAGTGATTTATACTGACTATCTGGCCTTATTTATTGTGTGTCCATGCCCAGGTGTGGGCAGTGGGGCTGCGGGGCGGCCCCTGTGCGGAGGGTGCGGGGCTGCCCCATGCCGGACATGACTCCAACGGCCCCACCGCAGGGCACAGCTGAGCCCCTCAGCCAAGCTGGGGGCGCCGGGGGGAACAGAGGTTTGCGGCAGGGCCGAAGGCGGCCCAGGCAGAGGAGGAGGCAGCCCAGGAGGGAGCAGCAGCAGAGGCAGCCCCAGGGCGCAGGAGGAGGAGGGCAGGAGGTGCTGCAGGCCCGGAGCAGGGATCCCCTGCAGCCCTGCAGAGACCCCGCTGGAGCAGAGACCCAGCCCGCAGCCCGGGGAGGGCCCCAGGCCGCAGCGGGGGGGACATTTCCTGCAGGAGCTGCGGCCGTGGAGAGCCCCGGCGGGAGCAGGGTGTCCCTGAAGGACTGCAGCCCGGGGCAGGGCCCGCGCTGGAGCAGGGAGAGGTGTGAGGAGGGAGGAGCGGCCCAGAGGGGCTGCCATGCACTGACCGCAGCCCCCATCCCACCCCTGCGCCCCCCGGGCTGGGGAGAGGGGGCGGGAGGGGACAGGGGAGGGGAGAATGGGGAAAGGGAGTGATGGGAAATGTGTTTTAATGGATGTCTTTGCTTCTCACTATCCAACTCCAGCAGCAGTGCCAGCTGTAATGGGTGAGTGTCTTGTTTAATGGAAGCAAAGTGTCATCATCTCAATACTTACCTGAATTCAGGCTTTTTGCACTTGTATTTGCCTTTCTTTTCATACCACTTTGTTTCTTGTGACGGCATTCTACCTTCATTCCCAAACCTTTCTGGATTAAGGCATGGAATAATTCTTCTTTCAAAATTACTAACTTTACATCTGTTTGTTTATTCTTTGTTTCAGTGCATGGGGTGTCCGTACCCAGACTTTGGCTGCGGGGCTGCAGCGGTGGCTCTGTGGAAAGAGCCCCGAGACAGCCACATACAGATTTGAGTGATAGTGCAATATAAACCAATACGATACTGGCAAGGAAAGGTGCTCTAAGACCAAGGAATGTGTATTCTCAGCTTTATCAAGTGCTTATTAGAAAATGTAATCCTAGTATTCAGATCATTAAAATATACGCTTGCCTTGGAAAAAATGTAAATAGCAGCATGAGGTTAGTGTAAATATGTACATGAAAGTTCAAAATAGGAGAAAAACAGTGTTATAATGTGTTTTTTATACAAACTCTCTCTGTGGTATTTTCCGCCCGGGGATTTGAAAGTCCTTTAGCAAATGTTAATGAAATAAAGCTATCATCAGTTGTGTTTTGTTATTTGTAAGAAATGAATTATTTCAGGTTAAAATCACATTGCGATTAAGCTGCTGAAATAGTTAGAAACATCTACTAAAAGCCGTATGAGCCTTTACAGAAATATTTGCATATTTTTGTTCAAACTGAGAGCTAGCAGTAGAGCTAACTAAACTGGAGGACTTATGTTTGCCACGTGTGCTTCTTTAACACCGTTTATGGAATATTATGGGTAAAAAATCACAGAAAGTGGTTCTTTGCTTGCATTTCCCAGGCTATTTTTTATGCTCCCTTGAGTCCTCTTCCTGATGCAATTTGGAAACAGTTAAGTTGGTTTATACTATACTGTTTCCTGCTTCCCTATCTCACTTTTCCCATCCTCTCTCCTCCAAGCCTCACTTTGAACGTGGGCTGGATTTAGTTTGCCGTACCTTTAACCATCTAAAATATAGAAATCTAGAGTGTAGATCCTCCGTGTGTTCCGCAGAATCATCTAACCCTCTTTGCATCCCACTGTGGGGATTTAAGAGGATCATCATGTTGGGATACGTGATAAAAGCTCATCTTCACACCCACAAAGGAACACAGAGAGTCAACAGCAGGAAGGGGACCCCCAATAATACCCTGCCCTGACTGCCCCCACACCCATCCCAGGAACCATCAGCCCATGAAAAGCCCATCTGCACAAGTCCAGAGGAGCACAGGGGCACAATGGCAGGTGGGAACACAAATTAAGGTCTCAGAGGAAGAGAGACCCTGTCTGGGCCCCTCCCACGGTTGTCCCAGGAGACCCTTGGTCCTGCTATCCAAGCAGGTAACCCATCAAGATGAGTCAATGCTGGAGTACCTTTGCCACCAAGGGAGTTGGTGCCTGGGGGTATAGGACACTCTATGGGATGCAGCAGAAAAGCATTTTTGGGATTGGATAGGATTTATCATGGCCAAAGGTGGCAAAAGGGAGGGATCTAGGTAGTTTGGGAAGGAACAACTTTGAAAACAGGGGGACAAAGGGGATAAAAAGGTCATGTGTAAATAGCTGCTTTTCAGTATACTTATTAAATTACTTTCTAACGATTTTCCTGGGTGAGGGGCTCTCTATTTTGCAAGAAATGTGTATATGGGGTCTGGATGCCAGCAGCTGGGCTGGGACCAATGCTAGAGGTCCCATGGCTGGAGAGACAGGAATGAGTGAAAGCAAGTGGAAGCCACTGGGGTGGGACCAGGGAAAAGAGGTCCCTGTGCAGCACTTGGAGCAAGTGTGGGTGTGCAAGTGAGTTTGTGAGTGTCAGCAAAGATCGAGCTGGAGTAGCCAGGGAGTGGGTGATGTGGTCTGGGAGCCAGAGGTGTCTCTAAGGGTGAAACCGCAGTGGGGTTGGCTGTCGGGTTCCAGGGGAGTCTTGCCCAGCTATGTGTGTGTGTGTGTGTGTGCATGTTCTGGTGCAAACTGGAGCAGACCTGTGGTCCTGGGGGCTCGTATGTCCAGGTGCCAGCAACTGGGGATACTGAGATCCGGGGGCAGCTGCTCAGCAGACTGAGTGCCTGAGCCCTGCTGCTGGAGGGATCCACCTGGTACAGATGTGTATCTGTATATTTTCAAGAATCAGCTTCCAACCTGCTCGGCCAGAGAGGGAAGCAGGATGAGGCCTTTGGTGTTGTTTGTGCTTGTGTGACTGGCTCTGTATGTCCGTCTGTGATCTGTGTGTCCAGCCATGTATATATGTGTATATGTATAAATGTATATATGTGTATAGGTGTGTTCTGTATACGTGTGCCTACTGGGAATGCATTTTCATCATCGCTACTGATCAGGCCTGGGGGGCATGGAGCTGCAGCAGCTTCCCATTTTTCAAGCTGCCGGATCTGGCCCTATTCCCCTAACACATGTGGTGTCCCAAAAACTAACGAACTCTGTCTCTGAGCTGAGATCCCCAGCTTTAGGCCTTCCTCCCAAGAATTAAGGGCTGTTGCCATTCTCTGTCTTAACCATACATGTCAGGATAGCCTGAATCTGGAAGTACCTAACCCTCCTTCATCCTTTTCAGAAGTCTGCAGTGACTGCTTTAGACTTGATGGAGTCTGATGGGGATTATCTTACACTTGTTCTACTGTTTTACTGAGCATTGGGGTGTTGGAGGGATTGCTTGCCCAATTAGAAGACCAAAAATCAACAATTCCAATGTGTTTCAGCTCAAATTTCGTGCATATAAGGAGCTGAAAAAAGTCTGACCTGAAAGGTCCCCGTAAAATGCCAGGAGAACAAATGTTGTTTATTTTTCGTGATGCCTTGGAAACTTCTTCTTACTAATAAATGGTGAATATAATATATAAGTGATGTTTGGCCATTGACAAATCTGATCTGACCTTTCTCCAGCCTTTTTAAATTACTCTTTTGCTACTTAACTGAACCCTTTTAAGGACTGGTGTGGTTTTTTTCCCTTCTTCCCTTCCCTTCCCTTCCCTTCCCTTCCCTTCCCTTCCCTTCCCTTCCCTTCCCTTCCCTTCCCTTCCCTTCCCTTCCCTTCCCTTCCCTTCCCTTCCCTTCCCTTCCCTTCCCTTCCCTTCCCTTCCCTTCCCTTCCCTTCCCTTCCCTTCCCTTCCCTTCCCTTCCCTTCCCGTCCCTTCCCTTCCCTTCCCTTCCCTTCCCTTCCCTTCCCTTCCCTTCCCTTCCCTTCCCTTCCCTTCCCTTCCTTCCCTTCCCTCCTTTTCTTCACCCTCCCTCCCTCCCTCCCTTCTTATCTTTTCTTTTTCTTTTTTTTTTTTTGTTTTTTAATTTTCCTCACTGGCATGCCAGGTTTACTTGATTGTGACCTGGTTACTAAGGGAATGACAGTTGCTACAGTACCACTATTATGGTTTTGAGAAACTTGTTCATTACTTATAGCTGGTTCAATTTCTATCTTAAGAAACTTCTTATGAGTGCATTTAACATTCAGACTTTCAATTATCTTTTTTTTTCAGCTCATTAATTTGAACTGTAATTTCATTCATTTCAACACTGAACCGCAATCATACACTGTCTGGGTAGAATACTCTACTGATAAATCCAATAAAATAATTTTCCTTAGACTATCTATTGCACTTACATTATACATATTACCATAACCTAAGATGCACCTGCTGAGCTAGAAGCTAGAAATTGTTATAAATATAGAGTTTTATTTTTAAATTTTCCAAACAAGCTGTTGGTTTGACACTCAAGCTGTTATGCCAGTGAGAGGGATTTCATTACTCGGGATTTAGGAACTTTTTAAAAGTTTACTTAATTCTTTTTTCTGTAAGTTATTTTGATCAAGTTTTAGGGCTATGAGTCTTCCCACTCTTGCTTCATGTCCTGTCACATCTGTGGTAATGTTTATGTTGTTATCATCTGCTACTGTGAGTTATGTGGACTGAATATCACAAATTAATATGTACAGAAAAATAAAACCGGGTATTTCATTTACAATAAGCAAATGACAGATGAGGGATTGTTCCCTAGCTCTCCTACAACACAACATTGGTAAGCCCCGTTAGTAGTCTAGACTGAGATATATTGAAATCAGAACCAAATCTCTTCTGGGCCGCTGCATTGCCAGATTGCCCCTTCGATCTTGGCGGGCAACCTAGGCCACCATCTGTGAAACATGATTAAAAAAACTAATGCTCCACAGCTTTACATTGAGGACAACTTTATGCATCCTCGTGACACATTTAGAAAAGTTTTGGGTCCAGAAAGATGATAGAATAATATTTGGTGCTTTGAGGAGATGGTAAATACACTTTTATCGCTTTGACTTTGACATCAATAATATTGCTATATTCCAAAGGAACATCAGGCTGTACTGGGTTAGACCCTGTTGGTACTGATCCCTGACAGGATCAAATATTTTGGGAAAAGCTGTGAGAGACCAGCATCCATCCACCCTTGAATGCTTTCTTCATCATCCATCCATCTACAGCTTTGGGGTTTTCTTTGTTAGCAATTATAGCTGCAGCTTTATTCTTACTATCTTCAATGAGCTCCTCCCTGTAACACCGTTGCGGTGGGTTGACCTGCGCTGGCTGCCAGATGCCCACCCAGCCAACTCTCCCTCCCCCTCCTCGACAGGGCAGGGGGAGAAAACAGGAATGAAAAGCTTGTGGGTGTAGATAAGGACAGGGAGATCACTCACCAATTACGATCATGGGAAAAGCAGACTCAGCTTGGGGAATTTAATTTAATTTATTGCCAGTTAAACAGAGTAGGAATGTGAGAATAAAAGCTAAACTGAAAACACCTTCCCCCACCCCTCCCTTCTTCCCAGGCTTGACTTCACCCTCAACTATTTTACCTTCTCCCCAGTTGCCCCAAGTGGTGCACAGGCAATGGAGAATGCGGGTTGCAGTCAATTCCTAATGCTTTGTCTGTGCTGCTCTTTCCTCCTCGCAATATTCCCCTGCTCCAGCATGGGGTGCCTCCCACAGCAGACAGTCCTCCATGAATTGCTGCAATGTGGGTCCTTCCCACGGGCTGCAGTTCTTCAAAAACTGCTTCAGCATGGGTCCTTTACCATGGGCTGCAGTCCTTTGGGGATGGACTACTCCTGTGTGGGCTCCTGTCAACGGCCACAGGTTCTGCCAGGAAACCTGCTTCTGCATGGGCTCCTCTCCATGGGCTGCAGCTCCTGCCAGGAGCCTGCTCCTGCGCGAGCTCTCTGTGGACTTCAGCTTCCTTCAGGGCACATCCACTTGCTCTGGTATGGGGTCCTCCATGGGCTGCTGTGTGGATATCTGCTCCATCGTGGTTCTCCTTGGGCTGCAGAGGAACAATGGGCATCACCGTGGTCTTCATCACGGGCTACAGAGGCATCTTTTCTCTGGCACCTGAAGGACCACCTCTTCTCCTTCTTCACTGATCTTGGTGTCTGCAGGGCCGTTTCACATTTTCTCACTTCTCTCTCACAGCTGCTGCACAGCGTTTTTCACCCCTTCTTAAGTATGTTATTACGGAGGTGCTACCAACATCACTGATTCGCTCAACTTTGGCCAGCATTGGGTCCATCTTGGAGCCAGCTGGACCTTGGTCTGTTGGACATGGGGGTAGCTTCTGGTGTCTTCTGACAGAAGACACCTCTGCAGCTCCCCCGCTACCAAAATCTTGCCACATAAACCCAGTACAACAGTTAAGAAGCTGATGTTTTATTTTCTGTACTATTAAGCAAGGACTAGGCTTTTGTGTTTTGTTTCTCAATATTTCCATTTTTTGGTGAGCCAGGCTTGGTAAAATACAAGGTAAACCTAATCACTAACTATTAAATAGTCCTGGGTATTTGGGAAGACTCTTTCATGTCAGAAACCCCAGGTTTTCAGAGCATCCTTATGAAAGCAAAGTGTAAGAACTGCACCTTAGAGGAGCTATTTGAACTTCACAGGGCTTGGTTCATAGGGTTTGAAAGAAGTTTGGTTTGTAGAGATTGGAACGGAATCAGATTATAAAAGAGTGCAGGGAATGAACCTTCAGAGGGATTTGATACATCAAGGCTCTCCTTATCTCCATAGTCAGGAGGCTTTATCTGTGCCCAGCAGAGCACTGAAACCCAAGAAGCCAAGAAGTTCAAGCTGCCTGCCACACAGAAATCACTTATCTCTCCATTTGTCACCTAAACGCAGAAGTCATCTGGTCTATGCTAGTTTTGAAAGAGCCATCATTATTTCTCCAGGTCGCTGAGCTGTTGCAGCTCAGCGATGGTCTGGAGACTGATCCGCTCTCTTTTTCTGAGCCATTCCAACAACTTGAGAGATAGCCTTAGAGACTGGAGTCATTATCTGAAGCAGGGAAGTGAACAGGAGATTTCTCATCATAAAATGAAAAAGTGGGAAGGCCCCTTCTTCTGGCCAGAAACAGAAGCTGCTTATTTTGAGAGAGAAAGGGGGTTGATGGGAAAAAAATGATTTAGCAAAGATGCTTTGGCTTAAGATGCTATCCTATAAAGAGGACATTTTTCTCAATATGTTTGCTTGCAGTGCTTGGAGCAGCCCCAGGGAACAACAGGATCTCTGTCAGTGTCTGGTTATTGTCAGAGCTGTTATTTGTGCAGTTGTTATTTACTACTGTTTGTTATAACTTTCTCACACCTTCCCACATTCCTTATGAATAAAGACACCTACTTTCTTGGGATCCCTAAATTTCAGGTTTTCCACTGAAAGTGAGAATTTTGAGTTGCTAACAAGTTACTGAGAGGTAAAAACTCTGTGCATCAATATGGAATTAGAGCAGATGGAGTAAGCACAGCTAACAGTTTGAAATCATTGAGAAGGAGAATGAGCCTATTTTTCCTCCCTATCCTGCTTCATCCATCCCTTTTTCCCAGCCTGCTCTCTCTCATGCTGGCTCTGGTGCCTGTCTGGCTCCCTGATACAAGAGATGGGAAAAAAAACATTAATTTGTCAGAAAAAGAGAATAGTATTCCAGTAGGTTATCAAGCTGTGTCAGCTGCCTAAGGGATCCAACTCTCAGTCTCTGCATCCACTCCCAGATTATGTGTTTGGGTTGGAAAGGACCTTTAAAGGCCATCTAGTCCAACCCCCCTGCAATGAGCAGGGACATCTTCCACTAGATCAGGTTGCTCAGAGCCCTGTCCAACCTGACCTTGAATGTTTCTAGGGATGGGGCATCTGCCACCTCTCTGGGCAACCTGGGCCAGTGTCTCACCACCCTCAGTGTAAAAAATCTCTTCCTTATATCTAGTCTGAATCTACTGTCTCTTAGTTTAAAACCATTACCCCTTGTCCTGTCACAACAGACACTGCTAAAAATTTGTCCCCATCTTTCTTGTAGGACCCTTTTAAGTACTGGAAGGCTGCAAAAGTTCTCCCTGGACCCCTCTCTTCTCCAGGCTGAACAACCCCAACTCTCTCAGCCTGTCCTCATAGGAGAGGTGCTCCAGCCCTTTGATCATCTTTGTCGCCTCCTCTGGACCCGCTCCAACAGGTCCACGTCTTTCCCGTGTTGAGGGCTCCAGAGACGACACGGTACTCCAGGTGGGGTCTCACCAGAGCGGAGTAGAGGGGCAGAATCACCTCCCTCGACCTGCTCACCACGCTGCTTTTGATGCAGCCCAGGATGCGGTTGGCTTTCTGGGCTGAGAGTGTACGTTGCTGGCTCATGTTGAGCTTCTCATCCACCAACATCCCCAAGTCCTTCTCAGCAGGGCTGCCCTCAATCTCTTCATCCCCCAGCTTTGCAGGACCTTGCGGTTGGCCTTGTTCAAGTGCAAGGAAGTTCAGCAAAGATTTTGAAACCCTCTTGGATGTGTAGTGGCATTTAGCTAATTGCAGTGTAAACTGCTAGAAGTGGATGAATTTCTGTATCAAAGGTGCATTTTTTGTTTTCTTTTCATTATTTTTTTAATAAAGAAACATTTTCTATAAGCAATATCTTTTTTCTTCTTTTCTCCCTGTATTGGAAACCTGGAAAAAAGAAAACTAGTCCAGAAAATTTTTATTTTGTTTAACACAATGGTAATACTCTAATTTGACTATTTCCCTTTCATGAAAAAAAAAAGCAACGAAACAAACACACAAAAAAACCCAAACAAGTCAAACCCAAGCAAGCAGCCCAAATGAAGCCATCAAGTGCCTGACTTCCTTACATTATGCTCCCAAGTTTGTAAGCAGCTGCCTTTTCCGTCTCAGATACTTGGTCATAACAATGCTCCCTAGCTTTGGTATTGCGTACTTGCTCAGAGTGGAAAAGGGAGCTGCTGAACAACTGTCAGTGTACAGCTATGTTAATAGACTCGCTGTTATGTGTTTGGAAGGGAACTTTGCATAGGCTGCACGTTTTTAGGGTACACATTTCTCAATTCAGAATATTGTTTAATGACTCTAAAAGACGATTTTCTTGCTACACTAGAAGAAAAAGAAACTGTAAAAAGTTAAATACAAAATGCATTTTAAAAGCTCAGAAGAACAATTATAAAACCAGCCAAAGCTGTAGCTTATCTAATTTAAGTATCTTTTATTGAACTGCATGACTAGTTCCTATGAATGGTAAAATACTGTGTTGCATTGTATTTCTCTTGCAAAAAATTGATTAAATGGACTCAGTAAAAACTTTGATGACTAGGGAAATATGGATGGGTTTGATTTCATCATCTCAAAACATATATTATTCTTCAATGAATTATAACAAAGGAGAGGAAACAGAGGGGTAAGTTGCTTCTGGAAATTAAGGTTCACACTAAGAAATCATATTTGCAGTTACTCAGGATAGTTTTTTTCTTAAAGAATAGATCAAACCAAAATAAAACAGTACTGAGCAGATGTTTCAGAGGCAGTTTATTAAGAAACAGGGGAGAATTAAAGAAGGTAAGGCATCTTTTATTGTGGCCTTGACTTATCATGTATTCAAAGGTCAATTGAAAGTTGCAAAGAAAATCAATGTGTCACATGCTGCTCTACATAAGAGTTTTTGTTGTCAATGACCTGGAGTGAAAATGCTCCACAGACAGTGCCTGACATCCTCACAATAATAAACACACACCTTTGACTTTTCTACCCTGCTGTAATGCCTTTGTCCTCCCCCAGCCTCCCCATGCCTATCTCACTCCAGCCGGGCCTTTCATTCAGGTATCTCACGGCAATGAAAAACAAGATTTGCCTTCTGGGGCTGAAGGGAAAGGAGAAAGTGGATGATAAAACCTAATCCATACTTCCTAGATCTTCAGACAAAGTTAGTGATGTGAATCCAGATTACCCCTCACCTTTCACTAAAATACTTTTATGGGTAAGAGTCTAAAGGCCAAAGATGGGTGAATATCAGAGAATATTATGAAGAACAGATTTATTGAGGAGATAATGCTCAGGGTGGCTAATGAAGCTTTAACACTGCCATTAACAAATCTCCCAGGGTCCTCCCTGGGATCCCTTAACCCCCATGTTTATTTGGCTTTTTAGCCCCCAGCTCTGGTGTACAAACCTCAAACGTACAAGCACAGCAGCTTGGCCACAAGCACCATCAGGAAGCTGCAGTTGTATATTGTAACCCCAACAAAGGTCTTACAACAGTAGCGTGGGGGAGACACTGCCCAATGTACAGACTGATGTAAGAAACAGCAAGACGTTAGCTGTCTTTGATGCAATGGCACATCGAGCTGCAGGTTCCCGTTCTGTTGACATCAGGGATGTGTCTGAGCAAAAGATTTTTCACATGTCTCTATTTGAATTTAAGAATGAAGTTTTTTAACTGACATGAAGTTGCTGGTTTTGTGGTCTTTTTTTCACATCGCTCAATAAAATGTTTCCTGAAAAAGGATTTTTAAAAGTGACCAGTGTGTCACAATAAGCCTGCTAGTGTGACTGTCCCCACTTGTACCAGAAGAATACAAAGCACTTGAAAGTGCTTTAGAAGGTTTCTCCTTCTATAAATAGAAAGAAATATGTCTTTTTGCAATAGTAAAAATCCAAGTCCTATTTAGCCTAGGGAACTGCAATTCCTGAAGAAGAGTCATGCTGAGATCATAAGAACTGAGCAGGAAAAAAAAACGAGGTAATAACATGGTCGTTCAGTCAGGGGTGGAATTAATGAAGCTTGATTACTGACGATCCCTCCCCCCCACCCTGTGTGGATTCTCTGAAGTCTAGTGATGATGTTCTTAGCCTTTTCATCAGTGGGAATTTTTCTCTCCTCAGTCACCTGCTTTCATGGAAATTGTAGGAGTGAGGTAAAGCTTGAGCCATGAGTCCATAAACTTTCACTGAAGTTGGGTAACAGATTCGGAAGTTACTTGGGGAATGAAGGAGAAAATTGAATTATTGATTGATGTGAACACACACAAATATTTATGTATCCTTCACGATCAACCAGCTGTTGTTATCATAGGGAACTGATTACAAATAAATATATTTTCAGTAAGACTTCTTAATAAATATATATTTAATGACAATTATTTCCATTTTCTATTAAATTTTAATGTCTTGCATAAAATAAAGTCCAGGATGAGTCCAATATAGTCTGCTCCAGATGTAGATGGGGATTTTAACTCCATTGCATTGACATCAAATGCAAGATCAAAGGACATGCTTGGTTTTAGAACACTTCTGAATTTCTTCAGTGAGGTCGGTTCTGCAAATGGAGAACTAAATTATCTTCTAATCAGTCATGCTTATTTCCCAGTTCTGTATTCAGATGTTTTGGAGAAAAGCATAGTTTTCCTAATAACCTCACCAACGCATCACCCCCATAAACAACAGGAATATTGGGTAGGGAAGACAGTGGAGAGATGAAACATGCTGGGAGTAATCTCTTAGTTATTATCATTGTGAATTGATTTGAATTACAAGAAATTTTTATCTAGATAAAGCTACATATCCCACATCTACTTAGGTCTAGGAAATCATTGTGATTTACCCATATAAAATTTCAACAGCTAAAGCTATGTCTTGCCTAAGAGAAAGATGTGGGTTTGTTCTCATCAAGATTACAGTCTGAAAATAAACTACGTGTGCAGACAATACACTGAAAATTTTACCTTTGTTTTGGTGGGTTGAAGTAAGTTTGGGAGCAAAAAGAAAGGGAGTGTGATGATTTGTCTTTGGTGGATTGTGGTTTCCAGGAGCAAATGTATGTGAAGAAATATTTCAATTTTGGTTTTGAAGATCTGTGCAGATTAGATGTTTAATCTCTTGGTTTGTTTTTCATTCACTATTGTTTTCTGCCTGCATTTCTTTTAAGACAATTTGGTTTTTAGCTTATAATACCTAAAGTTAGGATTTGGACAGCTGTATGAAAATTATAAGGAATATAAGGAAAATTATAAGGAATAGCTTTCAAATGATATTTTTATTTCAAGAAAAAACTTACTGGTTTGAAGTCTATAAAAACTTGGGAGCTTTTTATTTTTTTATGGTTGATTTCTTTTGAAAAGACAGGTCAAACAGAAATTGACAGTGCCCCTTGATACAGAATATTAATTATACATGTACCTAGGGAATATTGTTAGTCAAAGTGGCTAAATAAATAACACGCAAAACATTAATAAATAATAGCATGATTAAAAATCTCTCTTAAACTCTCCAGTGCCACACAAAACTTGAATAAAGAAACAAATATTGAATTTTAAACCCATAATTAAGCTTCACTTTTCACTAAATAACATTCACAGTATTCAACAACTGAATAGTTTGTTCAGTTAATATACTTGTTGAGAAAACTGTTTTTCTTCCAAAAAAAAGTACATTCTGCTTTCCTGTTTTACATGACAGACTTCCTTTGACACTTGGGAGGGTTTAATTTTTCTTTTTTTTTTGCAGTTCATTATATATTTGTCTATATTAAACCTTTAATTTGGTCTGATTGAGGGAAGAAAGGCTCTTCAGAGGGATCTGGACAGGCTGGATTGATGGGCCGAGGCCAACGGTATGAGGTTCAACAAGGCCAAGTGCCGGGTCCTGCATTTGGGTCACAACAACCCCATGCAGTGCTACAGGCTTGGGGAAGGGTGGCTAGAAAGCTGCCTGGCAGAAAAGAACCTGGGGATGTTGGTGGACAGCCGGCTGAATATGAGCCAGCAGTGTGCCCAGGTGGCCAAGAAGGCCAAGAGCATCCTGGCCTGTATCAGGAACAGTGTGGTGAGCAGGACTAGGGAAGAAATTGTCCCCCTGTACTTGGCTCCGGTGAGGCCGCACCTCCAATACTATGTTCAGTTTTGGGCCACTCACTACAAGAAAGACATTGAGATTCTGGATCGTGTCCAGAGAAGGGTGACAAAGCTGGTGAGGGGTCTGGAGAACAAGTCTATGAGGAGTGGCTGCGGGAACTGGGGTTGTTCAGCATGGAGAAAAGGAGGCTGAGGGGAGACCTTATCGCTCTCTGCAACTACCTGAAAGGAGGTTGTAGAGAGATGGGGGTTGGTCTTTTCTCCAAAGTAACAAGCAATAGGACAAGAGGAAATGGCCTCAAGTTGTGCCAGGGAAGGTTTAGGTTGGATATGAGGAAAAATTTCTTCACTGAAAGGGTTACCAAGCATTGGAACAGTCTGCTGAGGGAAGTGGTTTATTCACCATCCCTGGAGGTATTTAAAAGATGGGTAGATGTGGTGCTTAGGGACATGGTTTAGTGGTGGACTTGGCAGTTTTAGGTTGATGGTTGGACTTGATGATCTTAAAGGTATTTTGCAACCTAAATGATTCTATTCTATACAGGCAGAAGAAATTTTAGGGAACTTCCAGTCATGAAATAAATGTAGAGAATTATTGATCGGAAACTGATTATTAAACTGAAACCTGAACTTTGTTAGGAGATGTGATACAGGCAGTAGTTATAACAACAGAGGTGTGATAAGAAGAAGAAATTGCCCTCAGGTAAAGGAAATGTGCAAAATGAGAGGGAAGCTTATTATACTCGCTGTTTTCTCTAGACTGAAGACCTTCTTGACTGCATCAAGATAATATAGATTGATCCCATTAATAACTGAAAAAAATGTATATTTTTTTCATGGCAATTTATGCTATTCCTTGGACACTCCCTCCTGGCAGCCCTTTATGGGAAGCCCTGCTTCTTGGCTATAGGAATGGCCAGAGCTCTTGCTCAGGAATAACCCAGGAGATTTTCCCAAGGGTGGCCCCCAGCAGCAGCAGTGCCTACAACAGTCCTTCCCACCTTGCCTCACCTGCCATCTATACTTACCATGCAAACAGATTGCAAGTCTCAAGCTGTCCTATCTCTCTTTACAGACAAGGAATCAAGCAGAAAACTTGCCTCCTTGAGAGGCAACAGGTTTCTCCCAGAAAAACTTCTGACACAGCCTTACCCCCAAATGAGGTGGGTTTTTTCCATAATTTTGTACTGTGATTCAATGCAATCCTTGTGTATTGATTGTAAGGTTACAAGATGCAACACCTGATTTCAGAGCACTTCTGGGACTGCTCCTTCAGCGTTACATCTGCTCAGGATTTTATTTTTAATATCTTTTTTTAAGATGAAGATTTTGATCCTTTGCATGAACGTGTTTCTTAGGGCACCACGTTGATTGCCAGTCCGTCAGTGAAATCGCATTTTTTCTCTCTACATGCTGCCTTGTGGTGAGATCAGGGTTAATCTACAGTCCACATAATCTGTAGAATCTGTCTTGGTCTCCAAGTGCCCAGCTGAGTTTGCATGTGTTTGTTCAAATATTGATCTTCTCCTTCTCCTGTACACGGCACGGAGGGGAAAGAATATGTGATTTGTTGTTCCTTGTAATTAAACAGTGATTAATTTTGCTATTAAAATGTCCTCTATGAACAGTATTAATAAAATATCTAAAAATAAAGTCTTCTTAAAAATAGGTTTCTTTACGCAATTTGGCAAACTTTTTTTCATGAAAGTCTTTCCCCTCTGATATTGTTTGTCTCTGACTGCATGTCAAAGACAAGACTACACATTTTTAGAGAGCGGGGTGTCAGTAATCAAGACCTGTCATGCAGATCTGCTGGGAGAATTTTGCCTTTATTGTCTTTTCCTTAACAAGCCGGTACCTAGTTCATGTCAGTGGGACTCATTTGATGTGATATAATGAGAGATGCAGTTGTGCCAGTCCTGCACAAAGTAAAAATTGGGTCAGAAAAGTTTACCAAGGATCATGCTAATGAGTTCAGAGCCCAAGACGTAAAAAAAAAAAGTCTCTTCTCAAATGTTGATGTTAGACAAGCAGCTTTATTCTTCTGCCAATTTTACAGCCTCCCACTCAGCATCCACTTAATTTAAAAATGAGGGATACCTAGTTCAGTATAGTCTCCTGTGAATTCCCATGGATTAGATGGAAGAGTAATACTTTTTACCTACAGCAAAAGAAAGTGCAGGTTAGTTCAGAGTAAGGACTACAACTCTAGGTAGGGTGTTTTTTTGTTGTTTTTTTTATATTTATTTTGTTTTAAAATTTGTGATCATGTAAGAGACTGGTAGTTCACAGTATCTTACAGCTCTCTGACTGAGCTTACAGCAGTTCTTATTTACACTTTGGTGGCATCCTAAGATTTTGCATGTAGTGTTGCTAAAACCATGTACCCAAAGAAAACTGATAAAATCCACCAAAACCTCATTCTATTTTATTACATCTCAGGGCTTTCAGGGGATGCGTGTGTGTGTGTGTGTGTGTTCAACTTTTGAAATTTTGAGCATTTAACTTACATTTAAGTCAAGATTTCTATTTCTACTTCTCTTTCATGGCGGAAAGATGTTGGTTACAGGCATATCTTCACTTAAAATCCAAGTAAAAATTATCGGATGTTATAAGTAAAAGACTTGGTGTAAAATTACAAAGATGAGTGACAAGGCCCTCAGGATAGAAACACATCTGTGCTGTGTGCAGAGCAAAACTGTGCTGCCATCCTCACCAAGCGGATCTGATTGCTTAAAAAACTCAGACTTGATGTGAAAGCAGTTGTTTAGACTCTGACCTCAGAGAATGTAGTAGAAGTCCACTTTTACTACGTGTCTTACCTTGATTTTGCATCATTAACTGATCAGCAGCTGGTTCATTTCACCTTTTTCTCTCTTTCTTTCACATACAGGATGCACTTCGTTATATTGGTGATATTCAAGTGTTAAAAAAGAGATTTATTGTACATCTGTCTTGTCAGTATCTGTCAGGAAAACGTTATTCCTATTTTGCAGATAGGAAAAGAACTCACTAACTGTGGGATTTATCTCACCTACTTTAGACCCCTGTAATGAAGCTGTCTCCGTCTGAGTTGGTCAAGAGAACTCTCTATATAGCAAATGGAGAGAAATGGATACAATTCATCTTCCAGGTTCTGTATCTCCTGTAAGATGAAAGGACTCCTACACTAGAAATGCTTATTTATCTCCATTGACCATATAAGAGAGCTCAGATACAGACGTCTGCAAAGTGGAGGTGTGATGTACTCTATCCTAACAGAGTGAGCAATCTTCCCAAAATAGCATTTGTATTCTATGGTTATTTCTACACACAGCATTCAAATACCAAGGTACCTTCATGCTAGTTCTCACTGTAGGCTAATGTACTTTGCTCAGAACTGCTATAATAAACTACTACTTATTTCTGACAAAAAGAGTTGAGATCTATAGCCAAGCTGCAAATGCCTTAACAGCTGTGCATTTATACTTTCAGCAACAGCAAGGAACTAAACCCTGCTGTCCCAGTCTAAAGTTTTGACCGCTGCATTATATTTCTTTGTGAATTAAGACCACAAGGGAACTATTGGTAGAGAGAAAACCTTGGAGCAGTCCACCCAAGACACAGAACTGCATCCTTGAGACATTACATGTTCTTCTGCAGATCCCTTGCCAACCCACAAGGTTATGGAGTAAGTCTCGCATCTCACCCTACAGTGAGAAGATGCTGGAATACCGACATCTGTGTTTTTGCAGATCCTCTTGTATGAGATTTCTCTTTTGAGGTGCTCTTTAGGAAACTAACCTTCAGCAGAAGGTTAGCATGGAGTGATGGAAATAAATTTCTCACACCTAATGCTTACACAGAGCATTTTCCAGGCACAGCAAAATACCCTTACCCTTACGGGAAATTTTCCAGGCATAATTTCTCTATCACAATGTCAAAAAGTAATCCGTTTATAATTGCAGTATATCCTTTATTGCTAATAGCAACCTGCCTACACTGGACAGGGTAAAGGAATAAAAGATATTAAAAAAAATTATTTTAAAGTTGTTTATTTCTTGCATTATATCACTGGTAATATAAATTATTCTTTGTTTAGTTTATAAAGACTTGTGTTTATTATAAAGAAGAGTACCCAGACTGAAGTTCATTCAGGAGACTTGAGGGGGAAAAAAACCCTATAATAGTATCGTCACTCAGAATCTCAATGTTCATTAGAAGCAACTTGATTATTCTGGTTACACTACAGAAATCTGAATCCTTAAAAAAAACGCATCATTCATTAACTTCTACATGAATAATTTGCCCTCCCCTGCAACCCATCCTTTTGGGGAGGCACTTGCTTTAGATGATCTAATTCTGTCAATATAAAGGCATCGGTACCTCTGTGGAAACTGTACGCCTTTATAAATCACTGTGTTAGAGAATACATGCAATATGCTCTTCAACTATGTGGAACTGTGAGAGGACTTCACTGTGACAAACTAAATACTGAGACCTCGAGCATGTATTGTACTCTGAAATAAACTTTTTAACAATTACTGAATTCAAGGGCAAGTGACACACACTCGGTTAGAGGAAAAGTTTGCATATTATCAGCAAGAAGTAGCAAAGCAACCAGCGTATTGTGGTTACCATCCAGGGCTGTGATCATATCAGATCTCATAAAACACAGATGATGGGGTCAACCCAGTACCCAAGGAGAACAGCCTTCAAGGAGAAGGACTGGAGGATGCTGTGCATGTGGTTAGTTCTCTCTCTGCCACTCTTTTTCAGTCCCTAAAGCAGTAGTTTCTTATTGATCTTGGGGCTGAGTTTACCTTTTTCCCTTGCCTTGCCTTGCCTTGCCTTGCCTTGCCTTGCCTTCCTTTCCCTTTCCTTCCCTTCCCCTCCCTTCCCTCAAACAAAATCAGTGTTCTTACAACTTACCCCATTGTTAGTTCTGTTACTGTAGCTTGGTTTGAAGTTTGATTACGCAAATGCTTTCACCTAATGATCCAATAGGTTTGGATTTTTAGTAGTTTTTTGTTCTAATATATGGCTTAGAAAATTTTTTAAAGCTCATCTAGTATAAAGACAAGCTGGTTTCCACTTTTCAATATGAAAAATTGTTGCATCAGCATCTATTTATCCATGAAAAATAATCTGAATAAAAAGACACAAATTTAAAGTTTAATAGTCATTCCATATTAGCATATCAATATATATTCTTATTCAGAAAGAAGATAATTTCTTACTAATCTGGTTAAATCTATTTTGGAATAATAAAATTATTTCAGAATAGCAGCATCCACATACGATATGGTCTAGAATGTTTAGCCCAAACTGACTATGGGTATAGATAAACTGTAGTTGCTGGCATACCAAAACCTCACCAGCTGAAGAGAAAAAAATGATTGAGACTGAATCAAGTTCCACCAGGTATATCAACTACTGAAAGCGCTTTGCTTTTGTGTAGCCCTTCTTGTCCAGGTCAACTGGTGATGAGATTAACTAAGTTCTTGACTTTCTCTTGAGGTAGGATGAATTCAAAGCCATTGTGTAAGTTACAGTTGTTGCAATTAATTTGAGTCTTCAGATTCAGAACAGAGCTATTTTCAGTCCTAGTTTGTGGAAAAGACAACATCTGTGTTTGGATAGTCTATGTATAGACATGCATGATTGTGTCAGAAAGTCTGGGCCTGAAAAGTATTTCCTCCACTGACCATGTTCAAACCAAATGATGGTACAATAAATGTTTGTCCTAAATTATGCCGCTAAGGTATAGAAGCATTTAGTTAACACTCTTGCAGTAGCATAGAAATTTGGTCTGTTGATAATGATTCTTGTTTGCTACAGAATAGTGGTGTTTCATGTCTAGTATAATAAGCACTTGAAAACATACAACTTACATGTCTATACATAAGAAACAGTTTCTTCATCTAGGAGCTAGTTTGACTTATATGAGAATATCTGACAGCAGGTTGGGGGAGGTGATCCTTCCCCTCTACTCAGCACTGGTGAGGCCGTACATAGAGTGCTATGTCGAGTTCTGGGCTCCCAAATACCAGAGAGACATGGACATAGTGGAGGGAGGGCCACAAAAGTGATTAAGAACCTGGAGCACCTCACATATGAGTGAAGGCTGAGAGAGCTGGGACTGTTCAGCCAGGAGAAGAGAAGGCTCAGAGGGTACTTTATTAATGTGTATAAATACCTAAAGGAAGGGTGTAAAGAGGACAGAGCCAGGCTCTTTTCAGTGGTGCCCAGTGACAGGACCAGAGGCAATAGGCAGAAACTGAAACACAGGAGGTTCCCTTGAACATCAGGAAACACTTTTTCACTGTGAGGGTGTGTACTGTGAGTACTGGCACAGGTTGCTTATAGAGATTGTGGATTCTCCATCCTTGGAGATATTCAAAAGCCATCTGGACACGGTCCTGGGCAACCAGATCTAGGTGGCCCTGCTTGAGCAGAGGGGTCAGACAAGATGACTTCCAGGGTCCCTTCCAACCTCAACCAGTTTGTGATTCTGTGATACGCTGGGCTTCCCAAGATCCCAGAAGCAACTCGTTGCGGGATCTCTTTCTCCACCAACAGCAATGATTTGCATTTCTAAAGACTCTCAGAGAGTGAAGTCCTTGTGATCTCTGTAGCACAATACCTCTTATACAGGTGTGTAAAGGAAAAGAAAGATTTCTGCATACAAAAATGTCACATATATGCATCTATGCAAAGGCCAGGACAGATCTTGTTCATGATACATTCACAGGCAGAATATTTCAGGCTCTATTCTGATGTCCTGTTTTAGCTGTAGAGATTGCCATTCACATCACCCCTGTTCCTCTCAGAAAGGTTATCAGCCCTTCTGACCCTCTGGCCGAGCTGTTCCTTGATCCTCATTTAACCCAGTTCAGTAAAAATGGACAGACGAGTCTAATAATAGTGTATCTTTGTTAACTTACCTCATGGATACTGAAGTAATTTTGGAAGCTACATTTCAAGCACATGAAACAATGATCAAAGGGACACGTTGGCAGGGAGGCAGTGACATGAAGCTATAGTAGGCTGTGGTGAAAGGCTCTCCACTGGCACAGCTGCACCTGCAAAAATAACTCAATAGTCAGAATAACAGCTCTGTAGTTAACACCTACAGTGTTCTTATCTCTGTTAGCAAAATGTAAAGAAAGAGAGGGAATAGTAAGCTTTATTGGGTTTTCTTCAAAGTACTGTTCAAATTCCGTGCAATCTTCAATGGATGTCTTTTTACTTTCACATGGAAAAACACTACAGACATGAGATGAGAGTCCTTAACTTATCATATCTAGCCTTGGGCACTGAGCTGAAGCATTAACGCTGGGAAAGTTTCCTAGGCTCTCTGTAGCACCAGTGAGTTCAGGCCACCAAAAATCTTGTCTTTGCCTTAAGAGGTGCTTGTCTCTTCCATGGTTTTTGAGGGACCCTAGAGCAGTTACACTCTTACTTTAGGCCTTCAGTGAAATCCTGCATTTATCTGAGCAGAATACAGACTGGAAAGGTTGATGCAAGTCACATGAAGAATATACAGCAGTGAAATAAAGGAACTTTTTGCTGGTAAGAAGAAGTTGTTTCACTGTAGGTGCTCCTTCTCGGTGACAGGGAAAGTACCCAACCTGCCCTGACATTAGGAGTAAGGCAGAGACAGACATGGTTGGAGCAGTGAAAGGGTTATTGCCTTACTCCTAGCGGTTTTGGTCACCTGCTTGACAGATACCCACAAACAGCCCTGTTCACATGACTTACTTCACCTTTGTTTTTTGATTCCTTTTCCCTCTTTTCTTCCCCTCCAGTGCTCTTCCCCCTTATAGTCTCCATCCCCTCCAAAATAAGCAGCCCGCCCACATTTGTCAATTGACCCCAGTTTTGTTCTCCTGGGTCATCAGTAGGGTAAAGTTAGTGCCCCTGTTTTTTAAACTGTAGTGTCCTGCAGACTCCTGTTTTACTGTCTAGTAACGCTGGTGATCAAGGTGTAACAGCTGCATAATTATTACTACCAACTTTGGTATTTATGAAATCCTGCAATTCCTAATGTTGTTGTCTTGTTACACTTGCCACAAGTCATGGTGGACCACCTAGATGCTCAAGAGTCCTTTGCTTACTCTCTGTTCCTTTCTGCCAGTTAACACTGAGAAATCTAGTGTCCTCTGTAGTTTTGATCCCAGAAGTTTCACCTATACTGTACTCTTTCTGGATCAAAGCATCTATTTTGCATTGCCATTACAATACATATCAAGAGGGTTTGAGATAGGCTGAAATTTTCATCCTTTATGTCTGTATTAGTAAACAGAAAAGGACTTTGTATCTCCAACTGCTATGAAACTTGGGGAAATATGGATTATGACCATACAGCAAACTGCCTCACCAAAACAGAGTGACTCCATCCATGCTGCCTATTGGGAACTTACCCTGGCCCATGGCGTCCTCCAAATTGTGTATGGGCATGATCTGGGAGAGTGCCTGGTGGCATGGGCCAAAACCGTGACAAGGAAGTTCTGAGTTTTAAAGGGTGTGGATGATTATGTGTCAGTGCTTGAGCCAATTCCCTGGCGTTGCTTAATTTTCTAGTATAGATGCAGTCATTGGGAGACATGATAAACACAGACAATTTGATCCCTAGTTTCTTTTTTGTTCACAAAATCATTATGCTACAACCATATTGCAAAGAAGGTGAAGATATCAATAGCATGGCTACTAAGGGCAGATAATTTAGAAATACATCCTGAAACATGGGGAGTGATTCTATACTGACTTCCTCAGATTATAATCCAGGCCACATTCACATTGCTTCCACTACCTACACGGAACTTTTCCAGAACCAGATCTGCGCAGGTCTGATGGAGGCCACGGAGGAAAGTAAACATTTAGGTTTACTGCATAAAATTTCATTTTTCATTCAAGTTATTACTCATATGTGCCATTATCTAGACTTCCAAATGTAGCAGTTCTTAAGTTTACATCCTACAGATCACACAATAGCATAAATAGAAATAATTTATGTACATTTTTGTAAGTAGAATTATTAGCAAGTGAGGCAAAAGATGATGAAAGAGAATGGAAACACGCGAAGAGCATTGGCTTCCCTTTCAAATCCTGCACACAATCTGCTCTATCTATATTCCATTCCAGCACAGGACAACATGCCACCTGCATATGGTATTACACCACACTCCCATTTCTCCATTTGAATTCTATCTCTCAAAACCTGGAATAAAGACATCAAGGTTTTAACCTGTCATTTTCCAGCAGGATAAGAGATAGGACAATTAATCTAGACATTAATCAAGACTTCCATATAGAAGAGGAAATATTAAAAATACTCCTGAAAGAGGCTCCCTTACACACACAGTCCCCAAAGATCTGTTTAAAAAGAAAGAAAGAAAGAAAGAAAAGAAGAAAGAGAAAGAAAGAAAGAAAGAAAGAAAGAAAGAGAGAAAGAGAGAAAGAGAGAAAGAGAGAAAGAAAGAAAGAAAGAAAGAAAGAAAGAAAGAAAGAAAGAAAGAAAGAAAGAAAGAAAGAAAGAAAGAACGAACCCACTCTACTCAACAGGGTTTTAGTTGCAATGATAATAGCAGCGCTCCATGGATTGCAGATCCTCCTTTTTAGAGGAGTTGCTTCGGATTCAGAGTATCCTGATCACTCCAGCTCAGGCTTGGACCCTAACTTACATTTTCTGCTATCTATGTGGGTTTTTTTCCTTTTGTTTTTGGTTTCAGATCTTGAAGAATCAGACCAGAATTTTCTGAAATTGCTTCACAGTGTCACATATTCAGACAGAATATAATGCAACTAACTATGAATAAATTCACTGGAAAATGAAATATTGTATTACATGGAATATGAAATATTGTATTAGAGAAATCACAAAACTATTTGGCTGCTTCAAAGCAAATTAGGGTAACATTGTTCTTGTTCCAAACAAGAAAGTAGAGTTATGCATTTGTCACCTAGGTACCCTGAAGGCACAAGTATGTATATAAAGAAATGTAGTATATATTAAAGAAAGTTGGATTTTGGAATAACTAAAAAACCCTCAACAAAACAAAACAAAAAAAACAAAACAACAAAAAAAAAAAAAAAAAAAAAAAAAAAAAAAACAACAAAACCAAAAAAAGCAAGATTGGTAAATTCTGGCCTCAAAACTAATGTATCAGAACAGAGTGTAGATTATAAGAAAGAACCATTTAAGTGATAGATCAATAATTTACTGTACATAAAACTTTCAAGTTCATCCTTAGTGGTAAATAGAGTTTTATTTTATAGTACATTTTAACTTATGGTGAATTAAAATAATTAATAAATATGAAATTAATAAATATGAAAATGAATTAATAAATAATGTTTAAATTACATTTAATAGTACTTCAAACAATTTTTACTAGATAAATAGATAAATGAAGACTTATTTATTAGGAATGCATGCAAAATTACTTGAAATATTTGAACTAATAAAAAATGTACTCCACGCTTAAGTGAGATTTTTCTATAGATATGTAAAATTTTAAAAGAATTGGCATTTTCAAACTGTTTATTTCCAGCATCATCTTTGAAGCATTTGATTTTGCTTTGCCTTTTCTACCAGGATATTGCTAGAAACTACCTGACTGCAGTTGTGACCAGTATCCCCCCAAAATCCCCTTCTTCCTCTTCCTCTTTCCCTTTGATAACCTAAATAAACTGAGGGCTAGCCCCCAGTAAATACACAGATTGATTTAGGGAGCCTGAGTTAGAAATGGCAATCTGTAGCGCTCTTTTGGGATGTGAGAAAAGCGGGTTTGAGCCCTTGCCATCCTGGAGGATGGAATTTAGCCAACAACACTGTTTTCTTGGTGAATACACCAATTTCTACACTACTTCACGTGCACACTCAGAGGTGCAAAGGGAAATTTTTGCAGGAGCACACACCTGTGAACTTCAGTTTGTTTCCTGAGTGTGTTTGCGAGAGGCACAATCCAAACACACCCCTTCTGACAGGCACAGCCTGGCTCAGCGTGCTGCCTCTTGCCACCCCTCTGTGAAACACCTACTCATGTTCATTTCCAGCACAGTGAACCTGTGCAACTGGGGACTGTGAATTTGTCTCCTGGAGGAAA
Source organism: Pluvialis apricaria (assembly GCA_017639485.1). Taxonomy (NCBI): domain Eukaryota; kingdom Metazoa; phylum Chordata; class Aves; order Charadriiformes; family Charadriidae; genus Pluvialis; species Pluvialis apricaria. The sequence continues at coordinate 163,817,005 of CM030008.1, read as the reverse complement.
ACATGCCGTTGTTAAGCACTGAAATGCTCAGTGTGGTGACATCTAAATTCTCTGTGAATCTGGGACAAAACCAGTGAAATTGAATCAAAGCATTACCTAAATCATTAATTTGCATTCTTTGTGAGTGCGCAAAATATGTACGTACATTGTGCTCGATTTTCTTGGGGAAAAAAAAAGAAACAGAAAATATTTATTTGTTGCCTCTTTACCAAAAACGGGAAAAGGGTCCCACTAGTAGCAGCACTTTGTTAGTGTCTTTTTTTTTCAAGCCAGCTGCGGAAAACAACAGAGTAGAATATGTCAGCATGCTTTATCACCACCATAACCAAATGACACGAAAGGAAAAAGAAAGTAGTGAGAATGGGTAACTAGCACAGAAGAAAGTTCTAACTGCTAAAATAATCTTAAAGCTCAGCAAAAAAAAAAGATGGGAAAAGCCTGGGGAAGCAGTCTCATTTTGTCAGCTTGGTTTCATGGTAATTACAGTAATAATAAAACTAATTACATCACATAACACCTCTGTGAGGCAGGTGAGAAATGCTGGCAGGGAGGTAATGTCAAGATAGCAGCTGAACATGCATAATAGGGAAGCCAGATGAAGCTCTTCTCTGAAGAGATCCCATCTAACCATATACAGAGCCCTAAAAAGGGGGAGTTAAGTGATTAGAAAAATGACTTTTCTAGAAAAGCAAGCATAAGATGCTTGAATTGATTATTGTTTGCTTGATAAAGGCTTGTAACTACAAAAAGAGGCAAAGAGAATTCTTCAATGTCTAAAGTAACCGGTTCAAGTCATTTTGCTACCAGCTTTGATTATCAGACAGTCAAGGTTAGGTGATATGTTTAGGAGAGACAGGAGATGATTCACATGGTTGCTGATGCTCAAAGAAGGCCCACACCGCTTGGTCCACTTCCCTTCCTTGCTGTATACTCCATTTATACTCCGAGGTGACTCGAGCATCCGCCTGGCTTCTCAGCTTCTGACAAAAAAGCTGACAGGACATTATTCTAGTTTTGGTGGGCTATTTTCCTGCCTGTTTAATGATTTAAAACACATCACAGAAGGGCCAAACAACTGTCAACTGGTGTTAACAGGGAGGTATGAATGTGCACCTGGGCGCAGCAGTAGCAGGAGTGGGACTGGGGGGCAGAAGACATGGGGGAACTGCGCATTTTCTGCATCGGGTAATGATTAGACAGGCTCACCTAACAGACTGTCTCCATGCAGTACTGGTACAAAGAAGAGAACATATCCGGGAACCCTTCCATGGCTGCCAAAATTAGATGTTGAGATTATGTTTGTCCAATGACAGTACTGAGGTGCAAGATCTGACTGAATCACTGTGCGCTGTCTTGGATGTTGCCACCATGTAACATGTAGATGCCAAAGGCCACGTGAATGCAAACCAGTGGCACGTTGTTCATCGCAGTATTGTCTAATACAGCCCAGTGCAGTCATCTACACTAAATCAGTCATCCGAGTTCCTTCTGCAGCCAGCTAACAAACCCCTCTGTGAGAAAATGAAGTCCCCTAATTTCAGATATTGCAGACTTTTGCTGGGAAGAAATGCTATCCATTAAAGTGAAGTTAGATTACTTTTATATGTGATATATTAGTTTCTTGTCTCTAAATAATGAATAATAGCAATTCCACACACCAAGGCAATAAAAGCATGTTAGTAAAAGATGGTAGAAGATCAGACAGCACTCCAAGGCAACTCATTAGCTGGTGAACTGAGCAGGGCCCAGGAGCAATTCCAAGCATTGGAATTCAATCGTCTGTGTTGTTAAATTCATGGAACAGTCCCTGGCATGATTTTGGCAGCGCTCCCAGACAATTCCTGGGCATAATTTAGATGTTAACACTCCCAATAAAGAACATGGGCAAGGCCACCTTGTCTAGAGAGTTAGACAACTAGTATGGATGCAAGACTGTCTGTGCTGCTGCTAGGTTCCGTGTCAGGGATCATAGCAAGGAGTGCTTTGCAGTTTTAAACATGCTGTGCAAGTGTGTAAGACAAGTATACCATGGATCCCCAGCTGTACTTAGTAGACGTGTCTGGAGGTGTCTGATGCAATGCACACTTTCTTCACAGTGTGCAGCTAAAAGCATAGCACTTACTCAGACTTTTTCATTTATGGATCTCAAAGCAACTGTGTAGGGTTTACATGGCAAGGTTTTGGTAGGGGGGAGCTGCACGGGTGGCATCTATCAGAAGACACCAGAAGCTGCCCCCATGTCCGACACAGCCAGTTCCAGCTGGCTCCAGGACAGACCCACTGCTGGCCAAAGTTGAGCCAATCAGTGATGTTGGTAGCACCTCTGTGATAACATATTTAAGAAAGAGTGAAAAATGCTGCGCAGCAGCTGTGAGAGAGAAGTGAGAAAATGTGAGAGAAACAGCCCTACAGACACCAAGGTCAGTGAAGAAGGAGGAGCAGGAGGTGCTCCAGGCACTGGAGCCAAGATTCCCCTGCAGCCCATGCTGAAGACCACGGTGATGCAGCTTGTTCCTCTGCAGCCCAAGGAGGACCATGGTGGAGCAGATATCCACACAGCAGCCCAGGGAGAACCCCACACTGGAGCAGATGGATGCACCCTGAAGGAAGCTGCGGCCTGTGGAGAGTCCACAAGGAGCAGCCCGTGGAGAGTCCACGGAGGAGCAGGCTCCTGGTGGGAAATCTGGCCTGCAGAGAGGAGCCCACACTGGAGTAGTCTGTTCCTAAAGGACTGTACCCTATGGAAAAGACCCATACTGGAGCAATTCTTGAAGAACTGCAGCTCATGGGAAGGACCCACATTGGAGCAGGTTGTGGACTGTATCTTGTAGGACAGACGCCACAGTAGATCAGGGCAACAAGTGAAGACAAAGGAGCAGCAGAGACAGCATTAGGAATTGACTGCAACCCCCTTCTCCCCATCCCCCTGCACCGCTTGGGGGGAGAAGGTGGAAGAGTTGGGAGTGAAATTGAGCCTGGGAAGAAGGGAAGGGTGGGGGAAGGTGTTTTTAGTTTATTTTTTATTTCTCTCTATCCTACTCGGTCTAATTGGCAGTAAATAAAATTAATTTCCCCAAGTTAAGCCTGTTTTTCCCACAATGGTAATTGCTGAATGATCTCTCTGGCCTTATCTCGACCCATCGTGTTTCTCCCCCTGTCCTGTTGATGGAGGAGAAGTGATAGAGCAGCTTGGTGGGCACCTGATGCCAGCCAAGGTCAACCCACCACAGCAACTTTAAAGACAAGGTAAATGTTGGAGCTGCATTTTTAAAAACAAGTTGTCTTAGCACACCAAAACTTGTGGAAATAAGGAGTGCAATGATCTTTTAATCATAATTTGACAAAAAAAAAGTTAAAATGTTCAGTATGTACAAAATGTTAAAAAATATGAAACCCTGGGAAGGAAGAAATATGAATGGGTCAAGTCAAACCATTTCAGTTTGAAAATTTGAAAGGATTTGCTATCAATCTGGTATGCATGACAATATAAATTAATCAAAAATTCAAAATATAAAGGTGGGTTTTTTTAAAAAAAAGGGGGAAGAAAAGTATGTAGAAACATATTTTATTATCAAGAACTTCATTTTTCAAAATTAGAATGAGGATATCAGTCAAAGCATGTTTTTGCCTTCAGAAGTGTAGGTTCTGATAAATCAGTATTCGCTATTGGAAAAAAAGTATCGTAAAAATTAATTACCAACCAACTGTGGTAAGTATTAGTCTTTCATTATACATCCTGGGAACTGAAGCAAAGAACAAGAAATAATTGCAAAGACTGATTAACAGAATTAAGTCTTTACTCGGAGGTGCTATTATTTTGAAACACTGATCCAGAGCCAAATGAAAGGAACAGGAAAAATTGTTATTTTCTTCTGGGTCAGAAATTGAGCCTTTAATTCAGCACCTTATAGGTTTGAATTTGTTGGTTAGGACTTGTAAGAGAAAGGCAGTTGCACTGTCCAACAGAGGACAAGTTTCATCAGGTGGATGTGAGGAATAGTCTCTTAGTGTACCTTACTACCATCAGCAAGGAAGAAATATTCAAAGGAGGCTAATTTCATTGCTGGAATCTGTGCAACTTCATTGTACAAAGTTCATTTTAAGATGGTTCAACTTGATTAGCAACTTTGTGTGATTGCCCACTACTTGCCGTTTTCTACGGTGTTTTCTCAGTATGCTGCTGATAGCTTGTAGCAGTGCTTCCTTTGTACTTCAGTAATATCAAAACATTACAGAATACAGTGAGAAGGAGAAAGGGATAAGTTTTGTGCTTTCTCTTCTAGCTGTCTGCATTACATTGTGCTACTTAACAACCTCATCTGTCTCTGTACCGGATACCTTAACTGCCCACACAACTTCTGTCCTTCACTCTTTTCTTGTCTGTGGCTGAACATACAAAGAAAAGAAACAAGTCTTCAGTATTGGGCAACTGAGAAACACATGTTTTTCATATCAGTACTATGATCCTGAAGCAAATCATTCTGTGCTTGGTTGGTCTCAGCAATGTCTACTTCAAACATATCATTTAATATGATGTGGTGTTTTCTGCTCCATGATGATTTTCCTCCTGAAAATCACCAGAAGATTTGACAAACAAGCAAACTAAAATTAAACTAATTCCCTTTCTGTCTTTATGAGAAAGAATTATAGGATGATCACTATGCACACAAGTCCCAGTCAGGAGTTGCCTTTGCAAGGGGAAGGTCAAGTCTGTACTGTCTCAGAGGAGACCTGCCCTGACCAACTCCATGGTAGCACCACGTGACTTTGACTTCATGGTGATGTGGGCTCAGGTCCCATACTTCCCCTGTGGTCTAGCAGTAAAGATCTGGGTTTTTCACTCAGGTGACACAGACTGGACACGTGGTGTGGACCACACTGGAGGAAAAGCAGAAGGCAGACTGCTTTCAGAAGCATCCTCACTCCCCAAGGCAGTACACACAGATGTAGGCTGCTACAAAGCGGGCAGCCTTTTCCATAATTTCTTTATCAGTGAATTGCAAAATGTCTCTGGGACATGGATGTTACTTGTCAAGAAAAATGTAAATGCCGTCTTTAAAAGGGTTGGGTTGGGTACTCCGGGATCAAATTATTAAGAAGATTGCAGAAAACATCAGGAAGAGCCCAGAGGAATCATCTCTACTGTTCTGGTCAGCTGCATTCAACAGTGATACACTCCGACAGGAACAAGTTCAGAGAAAGGCTACTAGGGAGACCCAAAGAATCCAAAAAGCTGTCACAGAAAGGGAGCCGTAGAAAAGTGTCTTTTAGCTTAGCTAAATGAAGATTAGGTGGGGATTGAATCATACTCAGGAGGGCTAAGCGTTAAGAAGTGAAAAGAACTACTTAAGTTAACTGTCAGTGTTGACATGAGAAGAAATGGTGCGCATTTAAGCTGGAAAATAGAAGAAAGGATCCTAGTAATCTAAGTGATATCTTAAATAGCTTTCCACGAGGTGTATAGGAATCACATGCCAATCTAGTTTTAAAATGGAACTTGTAAGATTATGAAAAAAAACCTTTGTGAGGTGGTTACTTACTTACTTCAGGAAGCTGCGAAATACGACGGCTTCAAAAGTCGCATATATTTCTACCTACCAAGTGAGAAAGAGAATGACTATGCTTTTCTTCACAAACTTCATGAATTTTCAGGATTTCCTCAGGCAGTTGTGGTGGCACATGCTGTATTTTTATCCTACAGCTGATAGCACAAATGTAAATATATTGCAGTTTTAACAGGAAACAATAAAGCTGGTATTAATGCCTCAGGCAAATTTTAACATATGTACACTATGGTAATGTGTGTCTGACTCCTACAGTCTAATCAACTTGGTGGACTAAAATTATAGAGAAAATACTGATTACAGAATCACAGAATCAAAATAGTTGAGGTTTGAATGGACCCTGGAGGTCATCTTGTCCAACACCTCTGTTCAAGCAGGGCCACCTACAGTTGATTACCCAGGACTGTGTCTGGATGGCTTTTGAATGTCTCTGAGCAACCTGTGCCAGTGCTCCAGACCCTTCATCATCTTCATGGTCTTTTCCTGGATTCTCTCCACTATGTCCATGTCTCTCTTGTACTGAGGAGCCCAGCACTGGACACAGCACTCCAGGTGTGACCTCACCAGCTCTGAATAAAGGAGAAGGATCTTGACCTGCTAGCCACGTTCTTCCTAATGCAGCCTTGGATACCATTCATCATATTTGCAGCAAGGGCACATTGCTGGATCATGTTCAACCTGGTGTCCACCAGGACTCCCAAGTCCTTTCCTGCCAGGCTGCTTTCCAGCTGAGTGGATCCCAGCATATATTGGTGCACGGAGTTGTTCCTCCCAAGGTGCAAGACTTTGCACTTCGTGAGGTGCAAAGGAACCTCATAAGGTTCCTGTTGGCCCATTTCTCCAGCCTGTTGAAGTCCCTCTGGATGGCAGCACATCCCTCTGGCATATCAGCCAGTTGTCCCAGTTTGGTGCAGTGAAAACTTGCTGAGGGTACTCTCTGACCCTTAATCCAGATCAGTAATGAAGATGTTGAGCAGGACTGGACCCATTATTGATCCTTGGAGTACACGGCTAGTCCCTGCCCTCAAACTAGACTTTGCGCCACTGATCACCACCCTCTGGGCCCGGCCATTCAGCCAGTTTTAAATACATCTCATTGTCTGCTCATTCAGCCCATACTCTTTATGGAGATCTTATGGGAGACAGTGTCAAAGGTGTTCCTGAAGTCCAGGTAGAAAATATCCACTGCTCTCCCCTCATTCACCAGGCCAGTCACTTCATCGTAGAATTTTATCTGTTGTTCTAGCATGACTTTGCTTTCGTGAAGCCTTGTTGACGACTCCTCATGATTTTCTTGTCCTTAATGTGTTGGAAATGGTTCCCAGGATTAGCTGCTCCATCAAAGAAGCTCTTTCCAATTTTTTTAGTGTCTAACGAATTTTATTATAATTACTGTGTCAGGTACTAAAACCATATGTCTCATGATTTCCATTTCACTTTTAAACAGTTGAACAAAGATCCTCTGTACTGAAATTTCAGAAAGTGCTATATACCAGCAGAATTTTAGTGAGACTATACTAGGTATTACTGAAGAGCCTCTTGGGTAAAGATGCAAGTTTGAAGAGTTTCAAGAGTTCTCAGAGCTTCATTAAAACAACTACAGTGGAAATACTCATACAAATTTGTGGCATTGACTATGGCTAAACTAGTTAAAGGTCATATATGGTATAAATTTATTTAGGAAGACTAAGGAAGAATTGCTCAATTTCTTGCTCGCTTTATTTGCATTTTCAGACAATTCACAAGTCTGGAATTGAGAGCATAGAAAACAATCACCTTGAATCACAGTTTGGAGCCTGACTCATAACCCGCTGAGGCCAACATGAGATCTCATGAACTCTACTATCAGGTCTTCTCTGCCTTTCTAAAAGAAATGATAAAATAAAGGTCCCATTTTTTCTTTATACTGAAAAATGGTTACGTCTATGATTTTATTATATTTCTATGTATATACACTGAAGTTATCTATATACATCTATAGTATGATCTACCAACTAAAATAAACCTCCACTTCATAGCTTTCGTATCTTTTTATATGTCTTTATTGACTATGCTGATAATCTTGTGAATCAGACAAGACTAGCTCTTTCAAGTTGATTCTGTTGCAGATAACCAGGAAATAGGTATCTACCGTGACTCGGTAAAGACTGACTCTTCTTTGACTGTCACTAAGGGATGTACAAATACAGTGTGATGTCAGTTATTACTGAAGGTTGTTTAAAGGTAATGCTCTACAGCTGCATTTGCTATATGGAACAGAGCTTGCATGTGAAGAACGGGTACTTTGTGTTACTGTCAATATGGTATTTTGTTGTTTCTTCACTTATCTTTAGGTCTACAATCAGGTAAGTTTTGTAGACGAAATGTGTTTATGTCCATGTCAATGAGGTGAAGAGTTAAAAGATTATGTATGCAATAAAACTGATATTTTGGATACCTTCTATAACAAATATCTTTATCTGAGCCAATGGAATCCCTGGGTTTTTTTCCTATGTTTTGGTAATGATGATAATAATCTTCATTTTATATGATGCTGCACTGGTAGCATGCAATAAAGTTGTCAGCCATGTTCAAAACTGGTATCATAATCTGCACCCAGAGTTCATGAACTGTTGCGCGCTGTAGCATTTGCAAATAATACAATTGGGAAAGAAGCTGATTTTACTTCTACCATAAATATAAGAACAACCTTAATAAATTGAAAGAATTGCACTGCAATGTAAATTAGGTTGTTCTAATGGATTCTAGCATCATAGTGAAATAGTAACCAGTGTGATTACGTTTTGCTACTTGGAAGATAGTAATTTTTAATTTTACCAAAATACCAATTGGTTTTTCATATTTGGTCATCTACATTTCTCATATTGGACAGAATAATTGGAATTTATTCACTGGAATTTCTTTCTGCTACATAGACATAAGCTTGGGCTAAGGAAAATAAATAGGACCATAGCATGGTACACGCAGAATGAAAATTCATTTGGAAAATGAACAAAAAAGATTTGGATCAAAAGCCAGATTACCTTGACTTTCTATTAACTTTGATAGAAGTTAGAATGGGATCCTACATACTACTAAACCATAAATATCATGGCCAGTGCTCTCCTCTGCAAACTGTAACTCTGAAAAGCCCTTACTGAAATAAAGTGAACTACTTTAAAAATGCCTCATTTTCTGCAGCATTACTGAGAAAGGAATCTTTTTCTTCCCTCCACCCCCGGAAAAGAGGGACAGGAGAATGTGGTGCTCCAGGCTTTGTACAGAGCAATGCACTACACTGATAAACATAAAACATACACATTGAAGCATGGGGTAAGAGAGTATTTGTAAGGAAACCGCTGCAGTGGAGTTAATAGATTTTGTAACTAACTTTCTCCATACCCATCACGTACTCTATTGGGGTGTCCATGCCCAGGTGTCATCATGGGGGCTGCGGGGCGGCCTCTGCGCGGAGGGTGCGGGGCTGCCCCGTGCCGGACACAGCCGGTCCCAGCCGGTCCCAGCCGGCTCCAACGGCCCCACCGCAGGGCACAGCTGAGCCCCTCAGCCAAGCTGGGGGCGCCGGGGGGAACAGAGGTTTGCGGCAGGGCCGAAGGCGGCCCAGGCAGAGGAGGAGGCAGCCCAGGAGGGAGCAGCAGCAGAGGCAGCCCCAGGGCGCAGGAGGAGGAGGGCAGGAGGTGCTGCAGGCCCGGAGCAGGGATCCCCTGCAGCCCTGCAGAGACCCCGCTGGAGCAGAGACCCAGCCCGCAGCCCGGGGAGGGCCCCAGGCCGCAGCGGGGGGGACATTTCCTGCAGGAGCTGCGGCCGTGGAGAGCCCCGGCGGGAGCAGGGTGTCCCTGAAGGACTGCAGCCCGGGGCAGGGCCCGCGCTGGAGCAGGGAGAGGTGTGAGGAGGGAGGAGCGGCCCAGAGGGGCTGCCATGCACTGACCGCAGCCCCCATCCCACCCCTGCGCCCCCCGGGCTGGGGAGAGGGGGCGGGAGGGGACAGGGGAGGGGAGAATGGGGAAAGGGATGGGGAAAAGGTGTTGTTTTAATGGTTGTCTTTGTTTCTCACCATTCAACTCTATTTTAATTGGCAGAAAAGTACATTAGTTTCCCCAACTAGGGTCTGTTTTGCCCGTGATGGTAAGCAGTACGTGATCTCCCTGCCTTTTTCTCAACCAATGAACTTTCCCATCTTATTTTCTCCCCGTCCTGTTGAAGAGGGGAGTGAGAGAGCATCTGAGGTCAGCATGTAATGTTAGTTTGAGATTGAAATAAGAGAAAACTAGCCAAAAGGGAAAAAAAATATGGAAAAAAAAAATGGCTGTAATTTGTATGTCTGTTTACTTGACTTTGAAACTGTTGAATTTCCCAGGGAGCAATCTGAGAGTCTAGTCAAGAAAAGGAGTACTAAATGCTCTAAAGCGCATGGCATGGGCTTTGTATTGTAAAGGTTCCCAGCAAATTTGGAATGTATTTTATACATTATGTCATACCAAGGAGCCTATCCAGTATATTTCACCTTCCAGATCAAGAGACAATGGAAAGTCAAAGAGAAGAATTCTGGGTAGAGGACTAAGTTGCTGACAAAGGGCAAAGTTTAAATAAAACATGTTCAGTGGAGTTGAATCAATACTTTATTTGTTAAGGAGAAGTAAAAGTACAAAAAAGCTTGTACAACTAGGCATAAAAAAGTGAGAAATCAATTCTAGTTAATTCAAAATGCTTGAAGAGTCACCTATGCCATTATGTATGAATAATTCAGGAACAGAAATTTATTGCAGACACATATTGTTTGGTTTGGATTTAGTTTTGCCCCTCGTTTGACCTGAATCCTGTAAAGAATGATATTCAACTAATTGAAATAACATTTTGCAAGTAAGACAATACCTTAGGGATATTTCAAGACTAATCCTGAAGTAAAATTTGAGAGATGAAATGTCTGATAAAGTTTATATAAATAATGTTATTTAACAGTGTGATAAATGTTGTACGTGAGGGTCTTCTCATGCAAGTTGTGTTTGTGTGTTGAAAACAGGTCAAATTTCTTTCCCCCTTTCTTTCTCTCAGTTGCTCTTTATTTGTCCCTATAGCCCTCTCGCATTCTTTTCAAGAGCTGATCATGTTTGGAAATACTTATTGACCTCCATCTTGTATTCACAAGAGGACTTCTTGCAAGACATTATTGAGAATAACTGAAATAAACCACAATGGTACAAGATGCTTTCAGATGAAACCAACACAAAAATATTACTCATGTCCCAAGATACTGCACAGATATCTGAAACCATAAAAAGCATACGCCTGTTGACTACGCATGTGTTACAGTGACTACCTGTGTTGAAGTCACTGCAACGATCTCTTGAAAAACAAACAACATGGATCCAAGTATGTTTTATTACTGGCTTTTATCGGTATTATACTAGCATTTATTTGTTCTACTGTAGGTCTATGTCTGTCAGCATCTCAAAATTTTAAAAGTATAAATGGATACAAAAAGCAAAACAGGAACCTCACAGATAAAAAGATATCATTCATCACTGGTTCAGAGTTACATTCAAGTCCAGTGTCAGTTCTGGGCTTAGAAACCAACCAAAGGAAATAATTTTGCAGCTTGCTCACTAAACTAAATAGCTGCCCTCAAACAGGAAATTGAAATCATTCACACACGGCAGGACTCTCTTCATTGAATAGAAGATGTGCAATGCATTGAATTTATTCAGACATAAGAGATGCTTGCTGTAGCTCACATAAAACTTAGTGTGATCCAACATCAGGGTCTCCATTGACAACAGTCAGCTTTAGGTATAGCTTGTGGCTAAGGTCTAAGAAATCCAGGTGCTTAATTTGAGATTTAAGAATTGGTGTCTTGCAGATGGCCTAATCCCCTACATAGTCTCATCCTTGGTGCACATAAGACTCCCTAGTACCTCTCTCATGGGTCTGAATATTCCTTGTATGTCTTCACTCATGTAGAGAAAATGTAGGCCCTCTCCGGAAGGATACGCAAGAACTGGTCACCCGGGACAGCGACAGAGCTGAGGTACTCAATGACTTTTTTGCCTCAGTCTTCACAGACAAGGACAGCAGCCGCACTGACCAAGACGCAGATTGCAAAGGAGAGGATTGGGAAAACGGAGCACCGCCCACTGTAGATGAAGATAAAGCGAGAGACCACCTGAGGAACCTGAAGGTGCACAAGTCCATGGGATCTGATGAGATACATCCGCGGGTCCTGAGGGAACTGGCAGATCAAGTCGCGAAGCCACTAGCCATCATATTTGAGAAGTCGTGGCAGTCTGGCGAGGTTCCTGCCGACTGGAAAAGGGGAAACATAACCCCTATTTTCAAAAAGGGAAACAAGGAAGACCCAGGGAACTACAGGCCAGTCAGTCTCACCTCTGTGCCTGGCAAGATCATGGAGCAGATCCTCCTGGAAACTCTGCTGAGGCACACAGAAAACAAGGAGGTGATTGGCGAGAGCCAACATGGCTTCACCAAGGGCAAGTCATGCCTGACAAATTTGGTGGCCTTCTACGAAGGGGTTACAGCGGCAGTGGACAAGGGAAGATCTGCTGATGTCATCTACCTGGACTTGTGCAAAGCGTTTGACACTGTCCCACACGATATCCTGGTCTCTAAATTGAAGAAACATGGATTCGATAAATGGACCACTCGGTGGATAAAGAACTGGCTGGATGGTCGCACTCAAAGGGTTGCGGTCAACGGCTCGGTGTCCAAGTAGAGAGCAGTGACGAGTGGCGTTCCTCAGGGGTTGGTACTGGGACCCGTACAGTTCAACATCTTTGTTAGCGACATGGACAGTGGGGTAGAGTGCACCCTCAGCAAGTTTGCTGATGATACCAAGCTGTTTGGCGAGGCAGACACGCTTGAGGGGAGGGATGCCATCCAGAGGGACCTGGACAGGCTGGAGACGTGGGCCCAAGCCAACCTCATGCAGTTCAACAAGGCCAAGTGCAAGGTCCTACATCTGGGTCGGGGCAATCCCAAGCACAAATACAGGCTCGGCGGAGAATGGCTGGAGAGCAGCCCTGTGGAGAAGGACCTGGGGGTGATGATTGATGAGAAGCTCGACATGAGCAAGCAATGTGCGATCGCAGCCCAGAAGGCCAACCGTATCCTGGGCTGCATCAAAAGAAGTGTGGCCGGCAGGTCAACGGAGGTGATTCTGCCCCTCTACTCCGCTCTCGTGAGACCCCACCTGGAGTACTGCATCCAGCTCTGGAGTCCCCAACATAAGAAGGACATGGACCTGCTGGAGTGCGTCCAGAGGAGAGCCACGAGGATGATCAGAGGGCTGGAGTACCTCTCCTATGAGAAGAGTCTGAGACCGTTGGGGCTGTTCAGCCTGGAGAAGAGAAGGCTCCGGGGAGATCTTATTGCGGCCTTCCAGTACCTAAAGGGGGCCTACAGGAGAGCTGGGGAAGGACTTTTTACTAGGGCATGTAGTGATAGGACGAGGGGGAATGGCTTTAAGCTGGAAGAGGGCAGGTTTAGATTAAACATTAGGAAGAAGTTTTTCACTTTAAGGGTGGTGAGGCACTGGAACAGGTTGCCCAGAGAAGTTGTTGAAGCCCCGTCCCTGGAGGTGTTCAAGGCCAGGCTGGACGTGGCCTTGGGCAACCTGGGCTGGTGGGAGGTGTCCCTGCCTGTGGCAGGGGGGTTGGAATTCGATGATCTTCAAGGTCCTTTCCAACCTAAACCATTCTATGATTCTATGGTGATTCTATGTGCATACATTCAGAAACACTCAACTTTGGTGCTAATACTCTCTTGCAATTTAGACTCCTGCAGAGGAATCCACACATCAGGAACCCAGGATGTCGTTCTGATTAGATATTGACAGAAATGAGCTGACTGAAAAAAAACAGGCAGAGGAAGTGACACTACTTATATTTTGTGGAATAGTCTTCTGGCTAGAGCACACACACAGAGTATGACCTTGTTCTGATTAGGAACTTCAGACCACATCTCCAGAGAGCTCTATGATCATAAAGATGAAGGTCACATAGAGGAACAAGGGAACGTAAGAGATACAAGATTTAATTTATCTTGACAGATGGATTCCCCATTCAGTCAAGAATATGAAATAATCTGAACAAAGTTTCCAGGCAAAAATAAGCTTAGTTCAGGAGCCTGCAGCTCACTGGTACTTGCACACTAATCTAATAATGGTGGGGTTTGGTTTGGTTTTTGTTTCTAATATAAAATGCATAAACAGCATAAAGACTTTGAGTTCAAACTCCTCCATATCCAAGATAGGTGAAAAATGAATTTTTCCTTTCTGGGGACCTGTGCCTTAACCATTTGGGTATTGTGAAGACATTTCTTTGCAATTCCTTCAGCTCAACATATGCAGCTTCCATAAAATCTCTTTTGTGAGGTTTTACATTTGTTAATACACTTACAGTACAGATTACATGTGTCTGGAGATACAAAAGCAGATTAACTATTTCTACTTTTAATCCAGTAATCACATTTTTTTTCTTAAACTAAGTCTCTTCTGAAGACCTAGGATTTCCTTAGCTGTGGAAAAACTTTCAGGTGGAGCAGGCAGGGATCTAGTAGCCATAACTATAGCAGTAAAATAAGATAACGGTCTGTTTTCTAATCCTAAAGCCAAGCAGTATGGTATGGCTTGTGTCAGTCCAGCTAAAAGCTCTTTGCCTACAAAAGAGAGAGGTAGCACCTGACCAGCCTTTTGAAAATGATCTCTCATTTTTCTGGAGGAAAAGAAGGTTATCAGAAGTAGTCAACATGGATTCACCAAGGGGAAGTCATGTCTGACTAATCTGATAGCCTTCTATGATGGCGTGAGTGGATGGGTGGATGAAGGGAGGGCAGTGGATGTTGTCTACCTTGACTTCGTCTCCCACGTCATCCTCACAGGCAAGTTTAGGAAGTGTGGGTTAGATGAATAGACAGTGGGGTGGATTGAACAGTGGTTGACAGATAGAGCTCAGAGGGTTGTGGTTGGTGGTGCAGAGTCCAGTTGGAGGCCAGTAACGAGTGGTGTCCCTCAGGGGACAGTACTGGGTCCAGTCCTGTTCAATATATTCATCAATGACCTGGATGAAGGGATGGAGTGTACCATCAGCAAGTTTGCTGATGATACAAAACTGGGAGGGGTGGCTGACACGCTGGAAGGCTGTGCTGCCATACAGCATGACCTGGACAGGCTGGAGAGTTGGGCAGAAAAAAACCTGATGAGGTTCAATAAAGGCAAGTGTAGGGTACTGCACCTGGGGAGGAATAACCCCATGCATCAGTACAGGCTGGGGGCTGACCTCCTGGAGAGCAGCTGTGCAGAAAGAGACCTGGGAGTCCTGGTGGACAACAGGATGACCATGAGCCAGTGATGTGCCCTGGTGGCCAAGAAGGCCAATGGCATCCTGGGGTGCATCAAGAAGAGTGTGGCCAGCAGGTCGAGGGAGGTCATCCTCCCCCTCTACTCTGCCCTGGTGAGGCCGCATCTGGAGTACTGTGTCCAGTTCTGGGCTCCCCGGGTCAAGAAGGACAGGGAACTGCTGGAGAGGGTCCAGCAAAGGGCTACAAAGGTGCTTAGGGGATTGGAGCATCTTTCTTATGAAGAAAGGCTCAGGGACTTGGGGCTTTTTAGTCTGGAAAAAAGAAGACTCAGGGGGGATCTTATCAATACTTATAAATACTTAAAGAGGGGTGCCAGGGCGATGCGAACAGTCTTTTCTCAGTTGTGCCCAGTGATAGGACAAGAGGTAATGGGCACAAATTTGAACATAGGAAGTTCCATCTTAACATGAGAAGGAATTTCTTTACTCTGAGGGTGACAGAGCACTGGCACAGGCTGCCCAGAGAGGTTGTGGAGTCTCCCACACTGGAGACATTCCAAACCCGCCTGGACGCTGTCCTGTGCAACTGCTGTAGGTGTCCCTGCTGTGGCAGGGGGGTTGGACTAGATGATCTCCAGAGGTCCCTTCCAACCCTGACTATTCTGTGATTCTGTGATCTGTGCTAACTTCTGGATGAGTTCAATAGGGCCACACCACACTAATACCATGCCAGAACCAGCCTAACAATTTAATAGTGTCAGCAATCATGCTAAGTCTGTCCTCTGGCACCATATGTTTTATTAATATAAACATAGTGGTTGAGCTTTAGACAACTGCTCCATGCTGAAGAATAGGAAGCCTGGATCACCCTGTGGGACTTTGTGCTCATGCTCCACTGTACCAACAGTCTGAGTAGAACAAAGGCACCGTCGATATTACTAATGGGCATTTTTTGTTTGTGGAAAATACAGCACAAAGCAGTCACTAAAACTACCCCACAACTTCGAGCTGTCAGCCCTAGCCACAGCAACTCAGGCACTTCACACTACCACTACTACTATTTTCCAAAGATGCCTTATTTTCTTGAAGGCAACTGCATCAAACAGGCCCCTGCTGAACTCAGCTGCCAGTGGTGCTGTTTTGTTTACCTGTGTTCTGTGAACAACCTCTTGCTTAGGATTTTGCTTTATGAGAGGCTCCGAGCAGAGACCATCTTTATGTTCTCAGCTTTTTGAGGGCTTAGCACAGAAAGTCCATGTGTGGGACTTCTAGGTGCCACACAAATGCTCTTATGTGGTAAACAACTGCATTGTAGGAAGTAGGATGCACTCTATTGACTAAGAACCACAGAGAACAATGTTCTTCTCCAATTGCATCTAGCTCCGACATGATCTCCAGAGGTCCCTTCCAACCCTGACGATACTGTGATACTGTGAATTTCAACACAGAAGCTTAGTTTCTACCTCAAAAGTAAATACTTAGCCGCACTTTTGTTACAGTTTCTGAAAATGGTATCCAAGCTGGCAACTTTAAACTTGGTTCAGAAGGATGTTAAGAGCTCTGCTTGGGTAAGAAAAGAATAGGAGCAAAATCAAGATCTGAGAAAAGCATTTTATCCTCAATCATTATTATGCTACAGAGGACTCCAGCAAACCAGAACTGGAGTTTTCACATGAACTTTGCAGTTATAATGGTAGGCAGCAAATTTCAGAATTGATATAGTAGGGAAAATCAAAGTAACTAAAAAAAAAAAAGCAAACACCAAAATACCTTCAGTGAGCGTAAGCTAAGTGTCTTGTGAATAAAATTATAATTATACCAAACATTTTTTATTGAGGCATGCATCATTATCCTCTAGGTAAATTATTCAGTGATTCATAGTCTAAAGAAATTTGCGTAATTTATCACTTATGAAACAATTCTTGAAAAGCATTGTCTTGCTTTTATATTCGGTGGGAAGCCTTGTATACAAGAAACAACCCTTTTGGGGACACACAGGCAACTCATATTTAATTTTGTTAACAGAAGTAAAATGCAGAGCAACAGTCTCACTGGAGACTTTGTGAGCTCTGCTAACTCCTGAAGCCTTTCATCCAAGTCATTAAAGTAATTTTAATCTGGCTGGAGTAGGCAGTATGAGAACATGCAGTAATTGAGCAGGAAAAGGAAAGCCAGTTTCACCATAAACTGGTCAGCATTTCTTCATTACATTAATTGTCTCAGCATAACAATTTGCCAATTTATTCCATGTACACAGTGATTTTTTTACAATGAATTTTAGGCACACATTCAGTGTTAGAATATGAGCTGTCTTGATTTTTACCATTTTATTGCTGTCATTAGGGAAGCGAAACCAGTATAAGATAGACTGCTTCAGATTATAGTGCTTCTTGAGAACTGTTGAAAGCATATTTACTTACCCAGCACCGTTCTTGAATTATCTCCAAAATATTCAGGGTATTTATAGGTGTGAATGTGAAACATTTTTTTACCAAAAGGATTTGGAATTGTTAAATTTTGTCTCTACAAAAACAGTGGGTTTGAAACTACAGGTGTTGCTCAAAAAGAGATATGATCTCATTTCTCAGAGGGAAAAAAAATGCTCAGGTAAAGCATGTTGATTCAAGCAAGGTTAAGCACAAGGGCCATATAACTTCTGGCACATAACTGAACTAGCTAATTTAGGGATATAACTGCCCTACACTCATTAAAATGAATGGAGAGAGAAAGGAAATCAATGGAGAAATGTAGGACACTCCAGAGGTCATTTAGATTTCAGGTGGGCAGCATCAATCTCATTTTCTATAGAATATAGAGGAAGCCTAAGATGACTATATTCCTATCTTACACGTTTCAATCAGGTGCTTAAACTCCAATGAGAAGGATGTGGGAATGGTGTCTACTGGAACAAAAGGAAGAGGTCCTGCAGACTTCAGCGACAGTCAGGGTTAGGCCTTAGATCAAACCTCCTGCCTTGAGCAGAACCAGATGGCAGCATTTACCTTCTCATTCCTCCAGACAGAAGACCACGTTGACCGTTTTTGAGGAGGCACAGTTATGCAGAGCTGTTGATAAGCAAATGAAATGTTCAGCTGCCTTTTTTTTGTGGTTTTGTTTTGTTTTGTTTTGTTTTGTTTTGTTTTGTTTTGTTTGTTGTGCCCTCCATGATTCAGTGAGGTACAATGTGCAGGCTTATTGGAGCAATTGCATACACCATGAATGCTCAAGCTGTCTCTGCGTTGCTGCCTAGGATATTTGGTCTTCCATAATTTTCTAATGGACATCCTGCTCAGCAGCTCTTGTGCTTTATGCTTTATGTTTTGTGTTCTTTAGAACCGGTTCTTCCTTTTGGTTTTGTGTTTTCCCCCTCCCTGGAAATGTCAAATTATTGGGAA
Organism: Pluvialis apricaria; assembly: GCA_017639485.1. Classification (NCBI taxonomy): domain Eukaryota; kingdom Metazoa; phylum Chordata; class Aves; order Charadriiformes; family Charadriidae; genus Pluvialis; species Pluvialis apricaria. The sequence continues at coordinate 163,798,735 of CM030008.1, read as the reverse complement.
TTTCATATTCGACCCTTTCGACCAGCGTGTACCTTTTTCAATATTGGACACGGCACATTCATCTATAATTTTATCAGTGCAGTCAAATTAATACAAATGCTAATAAAAATAAAACTCGGGTCAGGTTTGAAATCCAATAATAGCAATACACAGTACTTTATTAGCTCAGTAGCACAGGTAACCATGGGAAATTAGAGATATTATCTTACTCACCAGAGAACACTGATATATGATACAATAAAGTGTATATATTATGTATTCATTGTTAGCCAAATAAAAATAAATGCACAGATAAAGAATATAAATTAGGAGATGGCTACACCTGCTCTCTCTTCTGGTCAGGAAATTCTCTGTGGAGATGATACTTATGGCTCCACAGTTATGAAGATAGTTTCTCACCAACCTGATAAGCTGCTGTCATGTGTGGCTCCTCCTGAGAATATCTGTCAGGACAGACAGAGAATATTAATGTTGTTTTCAGGTACCTGAAACTGGCTTTCTCTGCCAATATCTGCGTGGTACACAGTATGTGCGTTAGGAACTGTCTGTATCCTCTCTGATTATGGCTATACTAATATATTAAATAGCATCTGAGGTTATGCCCTGACACCATAATATGACTGTTAAATGCATTTTTTTTAACGTACTGGTCTCTTGCTTGGCAAAGCAGTATTCTCCCACACAAAGTCCTGGTCACAGCTCTGATGTTAGCCTGGTCAGGAACCATTCCCAATAACAGTTTGAGAGTGGTGACTTGGTTTTGGAAACCGAGAGAGTCCAAGAGCACAGATGTGGGCTTTTCCATGCCAGTTGCTCTCAGTGCCTGGAAAAGTTCCCAAAGGTAGTTACTAGTCTTAGACATAGCCTCTGTGTCTCAGCTGGGGAAGACAGTTTTGACAAAAATGTAGTGGGGTTTTGGGCCAGTTGTTACCTACAGGCATCAAATATCCCAGAAGCCAGTCTAGCTTGAAATCTTCAGAGTGAGAGCAGTTTCAGGGATCCTGAAGACATTTCCTCACAGATCCAAGTTATCCTCAGGCTGGAATACTAGGGAAAAAAGAGGGGTTGGATTCATCCCTTTCAATTATTAAAAATCTCTCTGTCCCTAGAAATCCATCATAATTTCTAAAATCACATTGTTTTTCTGTGGAGTTTTAAAATTTTTCTGTCTTCCTAGGCTGGATTATTTAACAAAGGTTTTTTGTTTTGAAAAGAGCTTCTGTATTCTACCTCACAATTGAGGCATGCAGGGTTTCTGTACAAAGCGCATCCTTCAAACAAATTCTGTTTTGATCAATTTCAGTACAGTGCCTTCTAAGATAAAGGTCCTAGCTGCTGACTGCAACACCTAATGTTGGTACTATCATACATATACATACATACACAAGTGTATGTGTGCACACACACACACAGAGGTGCGCACGTAAGCTTTCTTTTAAAACAGCTCTTCCGTACTAGCAAAAGCCCCGCATCAGTAAGGCATTATCATTATGATGTTGTTTCTCCCATAAGGAAATAAGACTGTGAAGAAATCTTTCTCCATGTGTTAGTTATAGTCCTTCATTACGATGCATATAAATATAACATTAAAGAAACTGCCAGTTTTTATTACAGTCATCTGTTATTATCTGCAAAATCTACCTCTATAAGAATTGCAGGCTCTCAGAGGCAGACCCTCCTGTTCAAAGTGTTTTTGCTCTGAAAACTGAGACCTTCTTCCTCTGTTTTCTCACCTGTTGAGTTAAGGATAACCATCCAACTCCCTGCCGTTGCGATTTGAAATCCCAGGAGACCTGTCACAGGGAGATGTCAGCAGGGAGGCAGCCACCTCCCTTCTCTAGTTGGGTGATCAAGGGGCATGAGGAAATCTTGTCCTCCAGAACTCATAGGCTGTTAAGATCTGGAAAGAATATTTAGTCTTACTCTTTGCCACAGGTCTGCACTCAGGGTTAGGTAACTGGACAGTAACTCCACTGTCCCCACAAAAAAAAGGTTATTATTTTTCTGTTTTTGGCAATACATGTAGACTAAAGAAGCAGTTTTCATTATGACTCCCTCGGGCCCCCAGTATTGGTCTCTGTTAGGAAGAAATTGTACAGAGTTATCTTACTGACCTTCTCTGCCTCTTTTAATCCTCTTCTGCATCTGTCTCCATGACTCACTGAAACCTGGTCCTACATTCAGAGCGTGGATGTCTGCAGGCAGCTGCAGACACTCCTATCCCTCCGAGCCCCCCTTGCCATGCAGTTGCAGCTGAGCACTGGCTGGCAAAGCCCAGTGGCTTCTCATCTGTGCTTCCCGTGTGCCAGGGACAGCAAGGCACACAGCAACACCCAGTAGCCTCTTAGAGACAAACGTGACACCCATGGCACAATTAAAATAGGCAGATCGCGAACACGTGGCTTTCCTGCAGAAATGGTGGATGGCCACATGTTCACTGTGGTGTCCAAGCTTTATAGAGGTGGTTTAGTGGGTTTCCAGCTTCGCTTTTTCTCTATAAAAAGAAGTGGAAACCAAATTAAAACAAAACAAAAGAAACCCAACCAAACAAAAAAAATGAAAAGTAACCCCCAAAGCATGAGATTAATGGCAAGCTTAAACCACATGCTGTAAAATGTAGATAATTGTCTTTGCTCTTTGAAACACAAATTGTATGGGTGCTAATTGGACCATTGAATTTACACTGTCTCTGAGGGTTTAATCCCTTGGCTGTTATGGGTTGTAGGCTCAAAGCCCAGCTACTCCATTGTATGCACATCAGTATAAAAGGTTTGGCAGCTACTCAGACTCGCACTAGGACAGTGCCGTCAGTGCTCCTTCCCCAGTCTCCTCAGGTTCTGCCTTCTTTGCTCAGAGGAGAAATAGGTTTTTATATAGACAGTCTTCATTTCTACCAGTGCTGCAGTGAGCAGCACCAAGCAAGACCTCTTTCTTTTTTTCTTCCCCCCCTCCTTGTACTAGAAAATGGCATTTCCTTAAATCAAACATGAATAATCTCCCTTGTGTAGATGTAGGGTTTGTCTGCATTATTACTTCCCTGAGACCAGAATATTCATGCATTGCATTGGCACAGTATTCCTCATATAGATACAGGTAAACAGCACTGACTAAAGGAACCTGTGCCAGTCACAGAAGGACTTGGCCTGTCTTTACCTAAGGAACTTCTGCCAGCTCACATTTGCCAGTCAGGTGTCAGCCCTATTGCCACTCTTACTGTGCCAACAGAAGTCAACATAAAGATGCCTTTTTGGAAGTAAAACCATTCCTTGATTGACAGGGAGGGATATCAGATACTTGCATGCCAGGGCGACTGCATGACCATTCAAAACGCAGCTGCTCATAAACTAGATCTACCTGTAGGGCAGACCTCAGGCTGTGACAGTCTAGGTTTTGGCAAAAAAAAAAAAAAAAAAGGTGTGAAAAGGTGTGAACAGAAAGCCAGGACTCCTGCTGCATCCCAGCTTTCCCTTAAGCACAAGTACACGCTCCTGGAAGGTTATAGCATCTGTTTTCGAAAGCAGCTCTGTGGCACAGTAGCACGATATAACAGAGGGCAGGTTCCTCCCTGTCCTACCCTCCTGTTTTCCTATACATGTTTTTAGACTGCGGCACACGTCTCCATGCCAGGCCCATCTCCGTGCTGCTCATTAGCTCACAAGCGTTGCGTTGTTTCTCTGTCAAGAGTTTTGTTTGTTTTCAGATTGCCATGCACAGATTCCACTGGGAAATCAGAGAATACAGGTGGACTTTCTCAGTGTTGCTTTGTTGTCATTATGATAATCTTTAATAAAACCCCAACAAACGCACAAAAATAAACAACCAAAGGGCACGTAACATTCTTGTCAGAAGGAAGATGCCTCTTTTGACTGTCTCTGAGAAATGATCTGTGCGTGTAAAATTAAATATGCCAGGCACTTTATCTAACTGTCAATTCATTCAGCTCTTCCACACTTAACAAGCAGATATAAGCTTCAGGAACTGGAAATGTGTACAAACAGATAAGGGATGTGACAATATTAATCTTAAACATTAAGACAGAGTTGAACTTTCCATAGGAAACCTCATGGTACATGATGATATTTTTCCCAAGTGATGGTCTTGAGAGAGATGTGTTGTTTTTTATTATTCCTAACGCGTAAGAGTTCTAGCCAAAGAAAATCTTCATTAATCTCTTGAAACAGGAGGAGTTGGTTATTGTTGCAGGCAAAGAAGACAGGAAAGGGCTGGAAGACAAGAAGTACTATTTATGTTAGGATTATGTGAGAAAGAGAGATTAAATGATGTTCTGTGGATCACATGGAGCTTACGTCTATGGTTGTGAGATAGTAGCACTAGAGCATGCTCTAGATCATATTGTCTATGATCATCCATACTATTTGGTAGCATGGGTTCTAGCATGGTTATGGCCTGTGCCAAGACACACTACTCTGCTGGGCAGAGTTTATAGCAGAGCATGAACCCCCATGGTATGAGCACTGTCACCCTGTTTGGGGAGAAACAGAGTTGACCCTTAAGGTTGCCAGTTGTGCTGCATCACTCGACCCCAGGGCAAGAAATGGAGCTTATTCTTTATTTAGCTTGTTGGACCAAGAACTGGTCTGATATCTGCTGAACCTCTGGTTCAAGCTTGAACCTCAGATGCAAGCAGGAGATGTCTGTAAAAGCATGTTTCCTTGTTTCTTCAGGAGTAGTTTTCCTTCCAAACGTAAGTACTAATAGCAGCTCTATCTTTTCATTTCTTTCCCGGATTAGCAAAGGGAGCTAGCAACATGTAAATAAATCCACACGAGAGGGAGACATCATTTAATTAGATGGGTCTAGGTAAAGGCTAGAAGGCTTGCACTGGATACGATTAATAGCATGCAGCCAGTTTATCTGCTCTCCCGCTCATGAAACATGTTTATGGTTTGGATATTCATAGTAATCATTAGCATGGATAAGTGTTTTATTTTTTATGAACAATTTAACAGCATGTTTTCTTAATTTTTTTTCCTTTGTTTGCTTAAATAGCTGCAGAGAAATCTCTATAGGGAAAAAGTACAGTAGCTATTATTTCAAAGTACCTGCATCTCCAAGTACAAAAGGTTTTCTTTGTGAGCATAAATACTAGCTAGCATTTTGAGAAAAAAATAGCCGTTACAGATCCTGTCCCATCTGTATGTCATTCATGTCCATGACTGCCTGTGCCATAGTGGAAGGCTGACAGGGGAAGATACATACTACCATTAGCTGCACAAATTGGCTAAGTGGTTGGACATACATTCCCCAGGATCTTAAACGGGAAAGAAGACTTTTTGACAGAATGTGTGAATGGCATCTCAGGTAGATTTTTTTAACTGATTTGAAGAGAGGTTTTGACTGGCCAAATAAAAATCCTTGGCTGTCATTCAGAAAATAATCTTTTGCAGACCTTATGTTTGTCTGCACCACCAAAGGTTTTGTAGGTGGAAAACACTTGTTCAAACATTCTCCCTCATATCATGGTGGGGAGAAAGAGGGAAGATGGATGTCTATAAATGAGCAAAGGTGGGTGAATAAGGGATTGTGTGATGTGCTGAAGCAAAATTTCTTCTGAATTCCTCTATCCAGCTGACCTGTGATCTGATGTGACCAATCCAGCACACACATGATCCACCATTATTGAACATCTTAAACTTCGTACAAAATGAAGTTTAACGACTTGAACTATTTACAAAAGACTGTCCTACTTGATTGTCTCTGCCTCTGCAGGAGCGACTCCTATTGATCACTCACAAGCATCTTATCTGTGTTCGGTTTGGTGGATTCTGCAGCAGGAACCTCCCAGCAGAGTGCCTGGAACAGCCAGATTGCTCACCAAGGATGCTAATCAGCACACTGACCACACAAGAAGCTGCTTGGGGGAATATTTGCGGGACCGTCCAAAATTCCCACACTGGAGAGCTCCTGTAGCAATGAGTCAAATGAGTTGCTGTGGAGCCATCTAAAAGTTCAGTCCATTACCTTGTTTCAGGTGGGCCCATTGTATAATCTGTGCAGCTGACTAGATGGGGAGTTTCTGGGCCAGTCTTATGGGATCTTATGATTTCTGTTTACACAGACACGGCCCAGATGCACAGCTATATCACAATTATAACAGAAACTTGAATTTGATCCTTATTTCAATTTTATAGCTTAAATTCTATAGTTCTTAGCTCAACCTTAATGAGTCCTTTATGAGTCCTGACAATGTTAACTCATGCCTTAGCGGACTTTTTCAGCGGTATCTTTGGATTCAGCCTCACAAAAGACAAAGCATACTCTGGTCTTTCCATTCATTTCATCATGAATTATTTGCTCTATTTCAAAGGTCAGCCACTCAATTTGTATCTTTTGGGAGAAAGCTGTTAGTTCAATTTTCGCACTAGCAGGTGACTAAGAGAACTCAGTTAAACCATTTTACAACCATCATAATGCTAGAAAATGTTGACTGCTGTGGCTACCTCATTCTACTTGACCTATAATGTTGTTTCTGGCTTTGGGTGGTTTGTTGCGTTTATGTTGGGGTTTTGGGTGTGCGTGTGGGGGGAATTTCATGGGATCACCACTAGCCCTCTGACTTTGTTTATTCTGCTTCCTTTATTCATCTGACTGATCCTTCCAGAAGCAGGTCTATGTGCTTTTAAGATTGGAAACTTCAGCATAAATTTATGAAAACTTCTGAAGACAAAAATAAACCCCACAAATGTAATGAAAGTCTGCTTTCATATCATGAAAAAGAAAGCACCTCTGAATAATTTATTCAGCAAGCCCTAGCTAAGCATTTAACTCTTACTCACAGTGAAAGGTATACAGCCAGCTTTAGTGTTTATCTAACTGTACCTATTAAGGCTTAGACCAATAAATGTCACAGTCAAGAAAACATCCTGAAAACACTTTCCTATTTGAGAATATACATTCTTTTCTGATTTAAGAAATATGATATATTCAAAATCATCTATTCCTCCCGTGTCTCTGGTTGGAGATAATGTGACCTGTTGCTTTGAAAATGTGGGCACAATAGATGTACTATTCTTATAATAAGTCACCATGAAAGAACATAAGTTATTCTCTTTATTACCCATTTTGCAAGATGTAGCAAAATGTTTGCAGTTTGAACTCAGGATAGGAGACTGTATCATTTAAAGAACAGCAGCTGGTGATATTTATGCCTAGTAGAGAACAATGTGTGCTCTTCCCTAAAGTACCTCCAACTTTTATCTTGGCAGTGAGCCATACCACATATAAAAGATAATCAATGGGCTGACTCAATATTTATAATACAATTTGCAAGATGAATCTATTTGTGATTGAGCTAAATCTTTGAACACAGAGCTTAGGAGGAAAATGTGTCAAGACTACAGGAATCTTAGTTTTACGTTCTCAGAGACACATATGTAAATACATGAGTTATAGACAGAACAGTCAAAGAACAGGGCTGAGGGCACTAACTCTCCAGTTTTAATACTTCAAATACTTGACGAGTAATGGAAAGAATACGATATGTGGTATCGTATACAGCAAACTTTATCCTTCTTGCTGTGTGTATATGAGTCCGTGTGAGCTTTTGTGTGTGCCTGATGTCCCTGGTATTTGTTGCTTTGTGGTTGTGTACACAAGCAAACTAAGCGACCTCTTTGAAACAAAGGTTGAGGTTCCTTCCTTGCCATCACTGCTCACTGTGATTTCTGAACATTATTTCCAAACAGAACAAAATAAAGCAGACTGTCAAACTTCCCTACAACTTTCTAAGTTACCGTGGGGTCTGTCTTGAAAACCTTTGAGGTTGATTGCAATGAATCACTTTAACAGCCCGCGTAGCCACTGTGAAGACAGAGCTGTCATTGCATGAATGAGAGCTCTGCAATACGGTAATGTCTGGAGTTTATATTGACATGACTGGAGAAAATTACATAAGCCAAATTTCTAGTTTTAAGGTGCAGCTTTAAGGGCTCTGCTTTTGAAATATGAGCTTAGAAAGTTTTCCAGCCTTGTGATGTACTGGTAATAAGGTGGGAAGACAATAAATTAAATGAACTACTAATATGCTGCCAGGTATCACTATTCACAGATGACTGCTACAATTATTGCTAGGTAGTTTGGCATGACTCCAAGACTCCTAACGTATAGTCTAGGACACTCAAACAAATGAGCAGCTCCTTGGTTATGTGCTGCTGTAAGCACTGCCAGCTTTGCACTTACTAGGCATATGGCATCGTGCTCAGTTAGAAAATACACCTCACTGCCGATACAGATATCTCAGCTGTGAGCAGTATGAAGAATGATATTCCATCATAGGAAAAATATCCTGAATGATTTACTTCCAGGTGACAGTCTTGCATTGGTTTTAATACTACAGACAAATGTAAATCTTATTCTGACTATTTTAATTGTTCTTTACCATTATTGTTAATTTTTAACAAGATTTTGTTTTAGTTGTGCCTGTAACTTTGTGGCACCAAAGAGAAGTAAGGACTGTATTCATTCCCATTTGGGCAAGACGAGAATTTAACCAGATCTTGATTCCACATTTGAAGGAGAAAAAAGTCTTCATGTTCAGTGCATCTCTGTGTAGGTGAGGAGATGGGGGAAAGTAAGAGATGGGAGATGGGACTATGATCTGCCACTGCCGCATTTATGATAGACAAAAGAGTTAATTGTATGAGTGAAGGAGAGCGTGAGCTCAGATACACACACCTTTTTGCTGCTTTACCACAAGTGGATGAGTTGCAGTTGCATTTCCTATGGTGGACTGTTTATGAAACAACTGAACTGCAATAATTGCCCTCAACTCCAGCAGGCTGAAGTAGGCTGAGGCTTAGGTCACTGATGCAGACTTGTTACACCCCTGCTGAATAACGCTGGGTAGCCCCAAGATGAGGTGTGACATGTCCATGTCCTGACTCCAGTCCTACCTGCTGATGGCAGGTACCAGCCCTACCAGACTCACTGCACTTGAAGCAGAAATAACAGATGCACGTGACTTGGGCAGAAGCCATGATGTGCTCCGAGAAGAGGTCAGGGAATTGAAGTATACTGCAGGTTATCCTTTCATATACGTATATATTATATTTCTGTAACACAGAATCTATATTCTACTTTATTCCTGCTAAGGACAGAAGTCAATGATTCTAGAGTACAAATGCAGATTTAAGAAGAAGGGGAAATACCTTCCAAGCAAATCCTTCTCTATTGCTCCTATGGGGGTGAAAAAATCCCAGGCAAAGTCAGAGAGATAATGCCTTGTATGACATTAGAATTGATTCTCCTGAGGCATGTTGCCAATTTAGATGAGATAATAAGAATTTGTTCTACATTTGCATATAAACAGCTAGAATTCAGAAAGTTGAGCTCATTGTTAAATTAGGAAAATGTCTTATTTCCATTAAAAAAAAAATCTTTCTTAGAGGATCTCTAGAAAGACAAGGTAACAGAGAGCAGTTCTTGCTTGAGGTCTGGAAGGTCCAGCCTAACCCCGCTTTGATATCACTTGTCGTTAGATGAGACCTTCATTAACCTCTGTTGTGTCAGGATATATGTATTAACAAAGATTGGCTTCCTGTCTAAAATATTTTTAGTTCTAGATAGATCCTTATTGATCCTCTTGGTCTGTTTCTGGCACATTATTATTATGCAAATATCTAGATGACATCAAAGTCATAATCTTTCTGCACCTAATGATTGAAAGTTTTGTAGCAGTGCTCAGGTACTGTAGTGATGATCAGAGTAGACAGGCTGTCTACAGCCAGGCTTATACTTGGGCGAGTTTCTGATCAGCGGGGTCAAAATGGGAAATCTAATACTCTAGAAAATTAGAAAAATAAGTGACAAGGAACATTTTACTTCTTTTTTTATATTCTTATGACAAAACTCGTCTTCCTACCCTCAGGCACTGGGAAATAGGAAAGAATTGGAAACATGGAGAATTACCAGAGAAAGGAGAGACAGGAGCTTTAAAACCACTTTGCTTAATGAGGATTATGTATATTATAGTGTGAGTATACTTACATAAGTATTTTCTTTCTGTTCATAAATTCCGTTCTGGGTACTTTGCATGTAAAGATAAATACTATTAGTTTTGTGAGTGTGTCTCTGTGCATGTGTTTGCCACCAGTATCTTTCTAAATAAATAAGAAATTAGCTATTAACCTGGTAGCTACATCTGAAACAATGTGGACATAAAAAGATTAAATTAGATAACATTAATTTAGATTTTATGAGACTAGAGATAAAATTTAGAATGTATAAAATTATTTTCCTTAGGCACAAGGTGAGAGATTAATCTTACCTAACCTTAACTGTCTAAAAGTTAGCTGTCTGGGCTATCATTTAGGATCATACTACTATCAATGAAGAGATAAATGAGCACTTCCAGAAGGTCATTCATCCCATTTTAAGATGTCTGTCATCTCTGGAGATCCTAATCTGTGTCTTTTGTTTCTCTATATAGGGTCTAGCTGAGTAGCTTAGTCCCAATGCCTAACTTGGAGCAAGTGTGATTATAAATGGTTGTATTTGCAAAGTCTTCAAATACAACTGTGATTATTCGTGAACCTACCTTACATGCTTACGTAGCATTAACCCTTTTCTCCAACCAGAGGTAAAATAATAATCATTTCAAATCAAATAAATGACAGACATTTTTCAATATAGTAAAACAAAGTTTACTGAACTGATGTGTCACTTGGACCTCAAAATTATGTCAATAGTGAATACTTTATAAAGCTTCTTCTCTTCTGTGATGCAATTTACATTCTATGTTTGCATGTTTAAATGATCAAATAATTGGGGAAGATGAACATTTCTCTTCTTTTTTTTAATTGATGGACATAAAATAAATACAGCTGTTGTGAAACTCTTCAGTAACAATGCTTTGGTTAAGAGGGTCACCTGCAGCCTGAGACAGCCTGAGGTCATAACTTTTGAAGAGATCAGAGGGACTGAGGTACACCCTCAATCACATATAAATCATACAAATATCCTGAAATCAGAAACTGGGAGAGTATTTAGGAAAGTATCCCCAACTATTTATTTATATTTTCTTATCTTTTGTTCTAAGTACCCACTGTTGACCACCATCAGGAGTAAGATACTGAACTGTATTGAAATAACACAGCCATTTTTATTTCTTATGCTTAAATTGGTAGTATGCTGGGGTTTGTTTGTTTGCTTTTTCCATTGCAAAATATAAATATATAGTTCTCTATTATTGTTAACAGAAGCATTTCATGTTCCCCAGTATTTAATAATTAACTTCTGTAGTGAACCTGACAATGTCAGCAGAAGCTCAGCCCCCATAGGCTCTGCCTTCTGTAATTATGCCAGACAGCATTTTCAGAAAAGTTGAAATTCCAGTAATCTTTGGACTATGAGTAGGAGTAGAAAGAAATTCAGCAATACATAGCTTCTTTTTCTTTTCTTTTTTCTTTTTTTTTTAATATTAAGCCTGAATTATACGTGGTTTCAAGGAAAATCTGGCTTTAACTTACCTCCAGCCGGCATGAGGTCAAATCAAAACCTAAACTTGCAGGAATTGCATGAGCAAGTCACCTTTTTGTGTTGAAACCTGCTCTATTTCTGCCTTGCTGTCATCCCATGCTGCACATGGGAGAAGCTATCCCGTTTTATCCCATTGTTTATAGTGTGGACCCAGTGGCTCACATTGAGTCTTCTGGCTGGTGTAATTGATTTCAGGACACAATTTGAAATATAACCAAGAAATCAACTCTCTGCCCTTCAACACTCCTGACAGGTCCACTTAGGCTGAAGTCCATTCACTAAATATCTTTATAAAAGGTAATATGAAATTGTGGTTGACAGTAACTTCAGAGGCAATTGCTTTTGATCAAAAAATTTAGATTAAAGGTGAAGCAAGGAGATAAAAGGGGCCATGCTGCCTGTGCTGTAGTACACAATTTTCTTTTTTCTTTTCAGCAAAATAGTCTTTTGTTGGTTTTACAAGACCTAGGACATCAATCACAGTTGTGAGCTCTTGAGGCAAATGCCTGAACCTAGGAGTGAATAAGAGAGTCAGGGCTGATTTGCTGCAATATTTTAGCCGTGTATGAGATTACAAACGGAAAATGCTAGAGAAGATAAAGAGGAGGGAAGAATAACTTGTGTAAGTGGGAACCAGACTAAGTCAATGATATTAGAAGATATGATATTAGATAGATATTAGATATGATATTAGAAGAAACAGTTTTTGATGGGAAGAAGACCCACTGCATATGACAAAGCAGGGACCACCTTCTTTCAGTAATGTCTACTAGATTCGTCATCCCCATTCCACAATTCACAGTATCACAGTATCGTCAGGGTTGGAAGGGACCTCTGGAGATCATCTAAGTCCAACCCCCCTGCCACAGCAGGAACACCTACAGCACATTGCACAGGACGGCATCCAGGCGGGTTTTGAACGTCTCCAGTGTGGGAGACTCCACAACCTCCTTGGGCAGCCTGTGCCAGTGCTCCACCACCCTCAGAGTAAAGAAGTTCCTCCTCATGTTAAGATGGAACTTCCTGTGCTCCAGTTTGTGCCCGTTACCTCTAGTCCTATCACTGGGCACCACTGAAAAAAGGCTATTCTCGTCTACCTGGCACCCTCCCCTTAAGTACTTATAAGTATTGATAAGATCCCCCCTGAGTCTTCTTTTTTCCAGACTAAAAAGCCCCAAGTCCCTGAGCCTTTCCTCATAAGAAAGATGCTCCAGTCCCCTAATCATCTTTGTAGCCCTTTGCTGGACCCTCTCCAGCAGTTCTCTGTCCTTCTTGAACCGGGGAGCCCAGAACTGGACACAGTACTCCAGATGCGGCCTCACCAGGGCAGAGTAGAGGGGGAGGATGACCTCCCTCGACCTGCTGGCCACACTCTTCTTGATACACCCCAGGATGCCATTGGCTGCCTTGGCCACCACGGCACACTGCTGGCTCATGGTCATCCTGTTGTCCACCAGGACTCCCAGGTCCCTTTCCACAGAGCTGCTCTCCAGGAGGTCAGCCCCCAGCCTGTACTGATGCATGGGGTTATTCCTCCCCAGGTGCAGTACCCTACACTTGCCTTTATTGAACCTCATCAGGCTTTTTTCTGCCCAACTCTCCAGCCTGTCCAGGTCACGCTGTATGGCAGCACAGCCTTCCGGCATGTCAGCCACCCCTCCCAGTTTTGTGTCATCAGCAAACTTGCTGATGGTACACTCTATCCCTTCATCCAGGTCACTGATGAATATATTGAACAGGACTGGACCCAGTACTGACCCCTGAGGGACACCACTCGTTACTGACCTCCAACTGGACTCTGCACCACTAACCACAACCCTCTGAGCTCTATCTGTCAACCACTGTTCAATCCACCCCACTGTCCATTCATCTAACCCACACTTCCTAAGCTTGTCTGTGAGGATGATGTGGGAGACAGTGTCAAAAGCCTTGCTGAAGTCAAGGTAGACAACATCCACTGCCCTCCCTTCATCCACCCATCCAGTCACGCCATCATAGAAGGCTATCAGATTAGTCAGACATGACTTCCCTTTGGTGAATCCATGTTGACTACTTCCGATAACCTTCTTTTCCTCCAGATGTTTGGAGATGACCCCCAGAACGAGCTGTTCCATCATCTTTCCAGGGATGGAGGTGAGGCTGACCGGCCTGTAGTTTCCTGGGTCATCCTTCTTGCCCTTTTTTAAGACTGGAGTGACGTTGGCTTTCCTCCAGTCCTCAGGCACCTCCCCTGTTCTCCAGGACCTTTCAAAGATGATGGAGAGCGGCCCAGCAACGTCGTCACCACGACATGTGAGTTTGCATGTCCATCTATACCCTATTCAGTCTACCCTCAGACGCCTATAGGGCATCAAAAACAGGTGAAGGGATAACATGTCACATCATTGCCAGGACTTTGCTCTGTTTGGCTTTATAGATGGATTTGCTTGTACTCTTCTCTGTTCTCATGCCAGAGCAGATAATTTTACAGAGCTGCCTGTGTTTAGTTTTAGGAAAATTCCAAGATTCTCAAAGTAACAGGAAAGAGACAAAGTTTTCACTGAATTGTTATATGACGTCTTCTCTTAATAATAGGTAACTTGACATAAATAATATGGATAATTAAGTAGCATCAAAATATTTCTTGCATTTCTCCTTACCAAGTGCTACTACTGTCAATTCAGAGGGTAGTTTTTTCGTAACTTGTACTACTATGCCTTTATACATGAAAATTAGGACTGCATTGAGTGTAAAAAAACCCGAAACCCTGAGGTCCCGATGCATGGTCCTTAACTGAATCTGTGACATACTTTCAGGCTGCTATATTTTTAGCTGAAGTGAATGCCAATGTGAAAATGTTTTTACTGGATTAAATCTCTTCTTCTCAGAGCTTTGAAAACAAAGTAGGTTTTTCTGCTTTCTTGCATGCAGTGATTTGTACTACAGAACAGTTTGGTGTAGCACTACAAACATATAAGGTAGCAGGCTGCCTGGGAGAGCAGGAGTTTAGCATTTCTCCTTATCTCGCATCCTCTGAATACATGTGGTTTTCAGGGGGGACAATGCAGGAAGGAAATGAGGAAAGAAGTGTTCATGAACCATTCAAAATGCTCTCTTCCTTCATTTTGCAGGACAGATTTTTTCATTCAAGCTGTGACATCTGTCATACAAGTATTTATGGTTCAGGTAGCAGAGCACTTGCTATATGCAGTGGAGATTTAACCAAAATAGCTAATAGAATCTGATATGATTTCACCAAATGTAAATAACTGCTTTAGGATGAAATAAATTGTGTCCTAATCTCCATTAAGTATCTTGATTATCTCCCTACTGACCACAAGATGAGCCTACCGTCACTTGTTGATATAAGCACTTACATTTGTAGATAAGCACATTTAGTCGGATGGACTCCATCCCACAGGAGGCTGGAACCAGTGAAGAATCCATCAGTAGCACTGCTTAGATGTCTGCAAGCTCTCTGTATTAATCTGATGTGACAGCTCTTCCCCTTTGGGTTACACCTAAATTCATTGCCCTCTCCTTCTGCTTTTCCTGCAAAAAATAAAGTAGGTCTTTAGAAATCCTGTATTTGTGCCTGGAATGTCAGTATGGATACAGTTATACAAATATAATTTGGATGCTACTTAGTAGTTGCTTTACTAACCCAAATTACATCAGGGCATGTAAAGCTGGAGCCAACATTAAGCAATCACCTGTTTCCATCCAGTTCATTAATTTATAAGTATGTCTACAATTCTGACAGGCATTTCCTCCTCTCAATTCCTAAGAAAAAGACCAAAGAGAAAGATTTCACAGTATCTCCATGTGGGCTGTTCACACCCATCAATACGTCCTGAAACCCCAGAATGTAGCACCTTTGAAGAGTGGGAAAGAACTGTCCTGTAAAACAGCTCTTTCATCTTTTAATACACAAAGAGAAGACAAGTGAAATTAGCATAAGTGGTGGACTACATACTATATACTCAAGAGCCAAAATAGGGTGAGAATAATGTGGTAAAAACCCAAGAACTTTAAGAAGTAAGAAAATTGTTAACTTGGAAAAAGACTGATTTACTGGTTTGAGTAGCTGAAACACAACATACAGACATGCAAGGAATCATTTGTGCCATGATTGGGAACAATGGTAAGAATAGCCACAGTCCTATCCGATATGTAACTGAGAAAGAAAATAACCCATTAAAGAACTTGATTTTATTTGTGGTATTTGCCACTTGTGAATGTCCAAAGATGTAAGAACATATAGGATGAGGATCATATTATTTATTACCCATAGACTCTGGGTGATGTATTGTGATCCAAGGGGCAAGAGGGACACCAAACTCTCTGCATGTGTATTATCTTGCTGGACCCTACCTGTGATGGTGAGATTGCTTACTTAGTATGCTATATATACATAATAGTAAGTGATTAATCACTGGCCTGAGGTTTTGGTTTTTTTTTTTTTCTAAATGTGCCTTATGAATGCTGATCTACCAAGCTTTGTAAGTTCTTATGTAAATTCCTGCAAGTATTTAGTCACCCAGATAGTTAGAAAGTTTTCTTCTTGTCCACCATATTTTTTTCTAATTTTTTTAATAAATCTTATTCTTCTAGCCCTTCCTTAGTGGCCACAGAAAATAATCAATCACTACCCCTCTTATACCCCATCTTGCAAACGGAAGTGTTGATTTCATGGTATTTTCTCAGCGTAAGCAAAACAACAAAAAAAATTGGAAAAAGAGATTGTAAAGAAAAAAAAAGATAAGACTCAACAAAATCCAAATGAAAACTAATACAAGACTCTACAGTAGAACCCAGATTTTCTGACCGTCATATCCTGACCCTCATCTCATCCATCCTGCATTTTACTCTAATGGATTCCTCTCTGACTCCGGGTTTTCTCTGTTGTGCACATATATACGAGGAGCAGTGTTTGTAAGCTTAGTGGGTTACTAGGTTTAGTGCTAAGCAACCATTATCTGAAGTTAGAGTACAAAAACTTTTTCAGTACATTACCCAAGACACCAGCCTGCATATTTTTATCAAAGACGGTCTTCAGCATCACCAACATACTAATATTATACTAGACTTCTTCCATTCTATATAAAGATAGACATCACACAACTGTAAAATGCAGTAGGTGTTCGAAGGAGGTCTGGCCAGACTCATGTATTCACTTTAAATCTTTCTGATTTTACACCTTCAACCTATATAAAAGCTTTTCAGCCTTTGTTCCTTTCCTTTAAAAGCTTGTTGATCTTTTAAGTTGCACTCCTGCAAGTTTCAAGAACTCCCAGGGAGCCAACACATATGCACAGCAAGTCTGATGTTTGCTCCAGCTCCACAAAAATCACACACAGATGTACTCTTTTATTTCCTTTGTGATGTTAAGATCATCTAATCACACTCAGGCATCTTTGTGAAGCTGTGCTGCCTTCCTCACAGCCACCCATTTAGAGAATTAGATCTTTGAATACTGAAAGGTGTATACGATGGGGTTCCTCTGAAGCTGCCTAGACATAAAGGGATAGCATGTGTAAAAGAGACATCTTCAGAAAAGGCTAATTGTACAGACAGAAATCTACCAGGTAACTGGACACTTTTTTTCTATCCAGTATGTTTACCTTGCTGTTAATGTCTAGTAAGGAGCAACCATCACCCTATGGAAACCAGAGGGAAAAGGTCTGGAAACAATCATGTGGATTCAGTTGAGTGAGGCTGTCCACAAAATGAATGTTCAAGAATCATGAGTACGCTAAATGCTCGTGCTGGGATGCTAGCTGGAAGGGACAAGAAGGAAATAATTAAGACAAGTATACCGGTATGGAGCAGTGGGTGCAAGCAATGTGCTAGGAGGAAGATGTGACTGCTGCAACACTAGCAACATGGTAGCTTGAAGAAGTCCCTCACCAGCTGGAAAATTCTTAGAGAGCTATATGTCTGTGCTCTGTGGCTATATCCATACTAAGATTGACGTCAGTGACTATTGCCAAGCAGTGCAGCTCTATTGTCTGCACTAATTAATTGGTATAGTGCAACAATTAACACTCACAAACAATTGCTGCACACAGTTCAGGAGCTAGCTCAGGCCCAAAATAAAGTCTAAGAAACAGTTTGCATACCACCCTGTTTCAGAAGCTAAGTGAAATTATTAGTATGTGCGTGGGCATCTCCATGCCAGCTCTAGAGGATGATCTCAAGCACGTATAGTTTACGAGCTATAGTTTTTTCTCTTTCTAGTTCCTAGCGTTTCTGCAAACAGAGTAAATTTCAGTGAGTCTACAAATGGAATATATTTCCTCTCTTGAAAGCCAGCCTATACCAGGAATATTCTCATGTGTGAAAAATGTTATCATCACTATATGCATTATTTAAATTCATATTTTAGCTTGCATTTGCAATATCTGCCTTTTTTCCTCTGAGTTCTACTCAAAAAGTGATTGCAACATGCCCCTCATATATTGATTTAGCTAATGAGATCATAGTTACAGCCACAGATTTAGAACAAAAACAAATGGCTATAAAATGCTACCAACGGCTGGAGCAGATGTATGGAATGACCTTTTGGAGACTGCTTGAGGAAACCTTGTAAAAATCTCTTTTTGTTGGCTAAACCCATGTTTACTGCATAGCTAATGTTTTTTCACTGCCTTATGTGCAGTTAAAGACAGTAATTTGGACTGACACCAGTCATAACTTTTCATGCTTCATGGCAGCCCCCACCTAAGCTATTAATTTACCACCTGCTGAAGTTCCTGAAGAAATGAACTGTCAACAATTTTTCTTAAGCTCTAACTAAGAGTGCTTTCAAACAAAAGAAGGCCTGAGGAGAATGAAATATGTATGATATCCCAATGAATTTCATCAAACTATTTCACACAGTTCATATGGAATTAAAAAGTGGAGTGTTGAGAATATTTAGCAAACTTCTGAGCCTAGTCTCAGTCCAGTCTTCCACTACCAGGATTTGGTCTGCATATTTGAAACTCACACTTAGTAGTATTACAGTGGCGGGGTTAAATATGATGGTAGAATAGGGCTGATATTCACTATAATTCCTCTGGAATTTTATTAGCATAACTGATATCAAAATTAGATTTGAGATATGATGGCCCTGGGTATAAAAGTTTACATTTCAAAGCTTGGTTCACAAACACAAACTTCCCTAAAGCTTTGAGTCAGAAATGTATCAGCCATCTTTCAGGCATTGAAGAGTATATTTAAAAGAAATCCCTTCCATGGTGGCTGGAAGCTAAAACTTGGGCTGGATGGTTTAACTGTACACTAGGTCTAATGTTCCACATTTTTTGGTTATATTTTTAACAAGTAACTGTCTGAGTGAGTGGAACTGTGACCCTATACTTGGAGTCTTTTGTCTGCCAACACCCACAGAAAGCCACCGACTGCTCAAACCACTTTGGGGAATTTTGAAGTCAAATCCACATACAACTCATAAAACTATATTTTTTTTTCTGGAAGAATCCAATTAATTAAGTTTCTTTAATAGCTTTATATAAAACTTTACTTTTTAATGGATTTTTTGAGTAAAGTAAAACACCTTGTTTCACTCTACAACACAAACAATTCACACACATCTGGACTACGACACTCCATTTAGTCAAGTGTTCTTGCTCTGCCCATCTCTGTGACCATGATGAGCTCCAGCTGTGTCGTATGTAAACCATTGATCAATCTTACTATTTCTCCTCATTTTATATTTCCTCCCTCTTACTAATTCCTATTTTTCCGGGTTGCTTCTGCCCTGCAATAGACTCTGCAGGTCTTGTGAGAGTAATTCCAACGTGAAGCCTTTTGGACATTCTCATCTACACCTGTCTGGGTGCTGTAGGTAAAATCTTATTAAATCAAATATTCCTGATTTTCATTATTAGACAAAACTAGAATTTTTCTTCACAATTATATTCACGAGGCAGCTGAAAAAAAACAGATGTGAAAAGAATAGATGCCTCAGACGAAGAAGCTGTAACTTCAAAATATAGGTCAAGACAATTTGCAGATTCTTAGCACTTCTGAGGGCTAGTTTCCATTGCTTCACATGTACAAAGGAACAAGCTCCTTTTATTCTTAGGGAAACCAGAAGGTGCTCTGCATTCTGTAGAAGTGATCAGCTAATGCCACCCAACTTTAAGTCAGTCCTTCATTAAGGTACCTAATTTAGGATATCATTTCTCTATCAGTCCTTCTATTATCAGTGCTGAGCTGAGGTATTTCAGCCTGTCTGTAATCAGCAACAGACTGTGTAATTTGCTTAATCCTCTGCACTGCATATAAGGAACCCAAAGACTTTAAAGGTGCATTGGTCAAATGTCTAAATCTATGTGACACAAATCTCTTCCATCATTCCCCAATCCTTTAAGACCTCAAGTCATCTAACGGTTGAGAGATCAGTCAAATACAATGTTTAAGTCTTGTGTACAGTGTTACTCAGCTATCCATTTAAATTAAGCACTTTATAAAGTTAAGCCCTGAAGAGGGCTGAGGGAAAAAATGGTAAAATGCTGTGCTGAATTGGGACCTTATTCTCTCACTGATTTGCCTAAGGTTTTATTTCTAAACAAAAGATTTTTGTTGCCGTTTGGAACTAAGACGAGAACCATTTGTTACTTTTATGGGAGTTTATGGATGCTGTTCATAGACTTAGGGTATATACTTTGTTGTACAGTAAAACACAAACATTGAAAAAAACAGTTTTTCTGGTTAATCCAGAGTCCCATGGCTCCAATAGCTTTCAGCATCTCTATTACAAGTGAATTTCATATAACCTTTCTAGGTAGGTTTTACGCCGTAATTACATTTTGTGTTGTGCGAGAGAACAGATGTTTTTTTATTTTATTACATTGTAACTCAACTACCCCATGATAACATTACACAGTATTACCTAATTAGCAAACACTAATGCCTAGAACCTCAAATTAGATTAAAGCTAGACTGGGCCAACTAATAGCCTGATACATAATGAGGTACACGTTCCTGACTGTTTTTTTACAGTTGAAATATATGGAGTTAAAGAGATGAGAAGAACAAGACTGCCACATAAAGGTTTGTATCACCTTGTTATCTGGGCATGTGGAGACAAAACTTTGTCTATGATGTGAAGTTCCACTTGAAAGAGGGGAAGCAGGTTGTGAACACCAAATGGAAGGTAGTGGCTCTGAAAATGAGCGAAGGGTCACAGCAGACATGAACCCTCCCTTCCCAGTGCAATTATAAACTGGCAATGCAGTCCTGGATGTTTAAATAAGGAACTTTAACACAGAAGAGGGTACATAACCAAATTCCTCAATAGAATGTGGTTGACAATAGTAAAAGCATGTCCTTCTTTTGTTCACATTAACAAAAAAGGAATCTTCGAAATCTGGAGAAGGTGAAAAAAGACAAAGTATATGAGGATGGGAGCGAACTTTTAATGGTAAAAAAATTAAGAGTTCAAGTTGTTTAGTTTATCAAATAGAATAGTGAAAGGTGACCTGGACGCTTTTAATGTAATTTCAATTAATGCCTGATTGACTTTTTTGTTTTATAGAACCAGCAAGGCATAATGAGAACTAACATCTGCACACTGAAGCTGGGAAAAATCAAATTAGGAGTTCTTAGCAAGCCTGATGGAAGCAAAGGATTCTGCGTTTATATCTTCAAATCATGTGGTTTCATGTCTTTCTGGAATTCTTTGTTAACATATCATGATGAGGGTCTCAGTAAATGGTTCAGTTGCACAGTGTAGACATAAACAATATATCAGAGCCTATCTAAAGATACTGATGGTCCTTCAAAACATGGCCCCACTCCTTCTGATCTCACTGATCTGTTTTATCTCTCCCTACCCTAGCTCTCAACCTGGTGGTTTCAACCTGTTTCTCAAATTAGACAGCTTCTGCTTTCTAACAGTGGAATAATATCTCACACACACACACCCCCCAGTGAGATTTCTGCAAGATTAGCACACTGTTTTGCTTTACTGCATGGTCAGTCAGATGGTGGTCAGAGCTGGTGTGAAGGAGAGGGTAGAAGTGTGGTGTCAGGAGCACACAAGAGGAGGGAGTAATCACAGGGCAAAGGAATAATTCTCCTGTAGGTGGGAGTGAGCCATTAGAGTAGATGAGCCATAATGCACAGTGCCTTTGCACTCTGTTAATTAACAAGCCCAGTTTACACTGAATTGTTATAGGTCTGAACCTTCTAAGTGTTTTCATAACTTATTGTTTCAAGCTTTTTCCAAGATAACAACAAGCTTATTACAGAATGACAGACTAATCCAAAGTTTCTTCAAAGCAAGTGTTTGGTAATTCAGAGGCAATTTTGAATACTTAAGACAATTAAATAACTTTGCAATTACTACATTGGTATTTTATTTTTCATACTGTTTTCTAATAATATTTCAATTTTCTGGACATCTGGTTTTATCAGTTTCCATTTGGAATGTAATAAATATTTAAATTCACAGTTTTGTTGGAACCCGGTGCATAAAAGGTATAGTGATATTCTTCTGTTCATCCAGTTCTTATTTCAAAAGTATGAAAAATTGTTTAATACGTAATGTTAAATCCTTAAATATGATATCTTTGAAAATGAGTTGTGTATGAAAAAATCAATACAAAATTAGTAATAATCTCAGCCTCAACAATTTAAAAGTGCAGTACTCATCAGAACATAAATAGCTACTGCTTCACTTTATGGTCATTCATTGGTTCTTTATCTGTCTCTATATTCAATTTTTTTGTAGACTGGCTTCCCCCCACTTCTTTTGTTTTTAGGTATATTTAGCTCAGATCAGTTCCTACATATGAGTTGGATTTGCACATCGTTGTCATCATCATCATCATCATCACTACTACTACTACTACTAGTAATAATTCTATATTATACATCATTATAGTTGTATAATTGGTTTATCAACCAGAATACATGGTGTCTTTAATATTATAGGAGCAGGATCATTGACTTAGTCATAGCATTGTTCTTTAATGTTTATTAGTGAAATCTTACAATTTCTTCTCACAAAAAAGAAGTCTAATTATATTTAAGTATTTGATTACTGAGAAAACCCCCACATTTTCATGAATTCTCATCTGGTAAGATGATTTCTTTTCTTTATGCATTATTTATTCATTATTTAGCCTTACTCATTGAAATGCTAAAAAGATCTAGGCAAACAACCATATAACAGAAAAGAAAACATAATAAATTGTAAATAGTGAAACACATCACTGAAGATAAACACTTTGTAAACATTCCCTAGGCTGATACTGTTCATATACACTATTTCATAGAATCATAGAATAGTTTGGCTTGGAAGGGACCTTTAAAGGTCATCAAGTCAAACCCCCCTGCAATGAGCAGGGATATCTTCAACTCGATCACTGTATCGATACCAGGGGTTGCCCCGACCCAGGTGCAGGACCTTGCACTTGGCCTTGTGGAACTTCATGAGGTTCACATGGGGCAACGTCTCAAGCTTGTCCAGGTCCCTCTGGATGGCATCCCATCCCTCAGGAGTGTCAACTGCACCACTCAGCTTGGTGTCATCCACAAACTGGCTGAGGGTGCACTCAATCCCACTGTCTGTGTCACTGATAAAGATATTGAATGATACTGGTCCCAATAAAGACCCCTGAGGCCTACCACTTCTCACCCGTCTCCATCTGGACATTGAGCTGTTGAGCACTACCCTCTGGATGTGACCATCCAACCAATTCCTCAGCCTCATCCATCCATCAAAACCATATCTCTCCAATTTAGAGAGGGGGATGTCGTGGGAGACCACATCAAAGGCCTTACAGAAGTCCAGATAGACAACTTCCGTAGCTCTTCCGTTGTCCACTCATGTAGTCACTCCATCATAGAAGGCCACTAGACTTCTATATGTGCAGGTTCTTCAGGTGGTCACAAACCTGATCTTCTCTTACAGTGGGAGGGACTTTGCTCACCCAGTCCCTGACTTGCAGTCCATCCACTATAGAGCTGTGAGGAGAGAGGTTGCCAGTGAAGACTGAGGCAAAAAATTTCTTGAGGACCTCAGCCTTCTCCTCAGCCTTCTCCTTGTCCATTGTTATCAGTTTGCCAGTCTTGCTTGTCACAGGGGGTATGCTTTCTTTGACCTTCCTTTTCTGGCTGACATACCTGTAGAAGACCTTCTTAGCATTCTTTGCATCCTTTGCCTAGTTCAGCCTTGGTCTTCCTCATCCCATCCCTGCACAACTGAGCAGTGTCCCTATATTCTTCCCAGGACAACTCTCCCTGCTTCCACTGCCTGTGCATTTCCTTCTTGCCCTTTAGTTTCACCAGCAGGTCTCGACTCAGCCATGCCGGTATTTTGTGCTCCTTTCCTGGTTTCTTACACCTGGGGATCGAGAGGTCTTGCTCTCTGTGGAAAGCATCCTTAAAGATCTGCCAGCTCTGTTCTGCTCCCTTGCTCCTGAGGACAGTTTCCCAGGGGGTCCTGTTAACTAACTCCTTGAAGAGCTGGAAGTTTGCTTTCCTAAAATTCGGGGTCCTGACTTTACTCTTCCCCTGACCCATATCCCTCAGGAGTGCGAATTCCACCAGTGCATGACCACTGCAAACCAGGCTGCCTCCAACTGGCCATCAAATAGCTACTGAGAAAGAATAAAGATCTACACGGCTATGTCATTAGCGCATACTGGTTGCTAACTTAAGACAATTAAATTTGGTCTTAAACAATACATGGATTTTAAATCACAATAACTTAAAAAAAACCCCAGGATGTTTAATTTGCCAATTCTTTTGAAATTAAAAGTTTTGACTGTACTTTTTCTCCATAAATAAAGCCATCCTTCAGTAGCAGAAGGATTCAGGAACTGCTTTTAATAAGTAGTAGCAAATTTCACAGGAATTAGGAGATCAGGTAAATAGTCTCCTTGTTCCTTTTTTATATATATTTCTTACCTAATCCTGTATTTACAACCTTATTGAGACTTATACATATTCTTGACTTTTTGGGGGACTCTTCCCAGTGAACAGAATTGAGAAAATTATTGTTTTGATAATGAAGGTCCTAAGTTAAAAAGGACTTGGCCACAGATTCAGATTCTTTCATTGGTGAAATGAACTTAAAGAAAATCAATCCACACTAGTTGATAGGACACACTTGTTCATATTATGTAAAAATCAACACTTCTGTGTAGTCTAAACAAGAATATACACTGTGAAAGGGTCTGAGGTTTTCTGAGTCACAAACCCAAAAGCAATAATACTATGTGACTACATTAATTTTCTCATTGTTGCAGTTTAATTTTCACTTTGGCTATAGAGCAGATGAAATTGTAATTAGTTTATTAATTTATTTTCTATTCTAAACTGCTACTGTATCATAAATACTCCTGCAATTGAAAACAATTTAAAATGTTTAAAAAGAAATACTAAGGTTAACCTTTCAATTTGGATTCCAGGAAAAATAATTGTTCAGCCATTAGCTATAGCAGAATGTTAATATAACTGCCAGGAATTGTTAAAAGAAAAATGTTTGTGCCATACTAGAAGCAAATAAATAAATAAATGCAGCCAATTCAGAGTAAATGAAAACATATTGACCTAATTTCCTAGCAACTGAAAAATCTGCACGAAGAAGACCTGCTTGTATAAATTATGTATTTTTTATGTCTGTAGAGGAGACGGGAATGAGTGTCTGGTGACCAAATTTCCCCTGATGATTATCTTTTTACTTTTCTTCCGGCCCTTCAGTGAACTGGAAAAAGTTAACAGTGTTGCATTATCAGCATCAGATTTAGCTTGCTGGATTTCTAATGAGCTGGATGTCTCCAGAAGAGAAAATTTGGTGTAGAACAATAAAACAGCAATGCAGGTCCAGAAGAGAAAAGAAGTTGTTTGGTTCCTGCCTTCAACTTTCAGTAGCACAATGATGATAATTGGAGAAAACCTTATCTTGAACAGACATGTATCTTTAATACCAAGTGGAAAGTACAATTGATCCATTCTTCATAATACAAAACCTGCAGAACTCCATCTGAAAGTAAATAACTTGAAGAACACAAGCAGCATCCTAACTTACATGAGGCCATTCAGGAGTCTGAAGAGCTCCATGTTTATGCCATATCGGTAACGTTTTCATAAATCAGGAGCCAGAGACAAACCCTGGGGCCAGCTTAAATGCCAGGAGCCATTTGTTACTTTTTTAACAATACTCTTCTGATTGTCTTCTCAGACTGGAAATTGAGCTGACTTCTCATTTTCACTTCCTATCTCTGTGATCTCAAGGTCTGGAAAAGTTTATAGCACATGAGTAGCTGGGACCTAGAAGAAAATTAAAGACAACAAACATCACATCATGGAACGTGGAGATAGTTATTAATTTTCTTACGCACCTAGTATCTCCATAAGACCTGCAGCAGCTCTAAGCCAGTAGATCCTGTCTGAGCAGGTACTTCATATTCCTCCCCTCAGCCCACCTCCAGCGCTCTGCTGCTTCCAGGACAAGTATCCTCTGTCAAACCTTCAAGCCTCATGCACACTAAACACTGAATTGGCTTGATTTTGTTGTCACTGACATTTTTCACCACAGTTTTTGACTTCAGAGGAGAGTTCACTGATCTGAAACAGCTTTGGAGCAGTGCTGCAGGGTGACAATTTGCCATCACGCTCGCGTTAGGGGATGCTCGCTCTTGCTCACTGGAAGTGATGTCTTTTTAAAAGGGTTTATGTGATTTACTCTGTGTTGCTAATTGCATCGCCTGCAGTTACTAATCCTTGGCTTCAAAATCAAGACTCATGGAGTAGTTGTGTCCACGTTTCTCAGTGCTAGACCTCTCCAAAAGTGACTGTAACACTTGGCCTTGGGTTCCGTCTGCACTCCGTGCAGTGTCCCAAAAGTCCTAACACATGCTTATGTGTGCTTTAGTGGTGTGTGTGTATATGTCGTTTTGCGTTGTTTTGGTTCAAAGTGCAGCAGTAATGGGAGGGCTGTGCTGCAGCCTTGTAAAGCATTGGTTTTTTTATACCACAAACCTGAAGATGTGAATTGCATGCTGTGGGTAGAGGAAGGAAGTATGGCAACATGATTGCAGATGTAAAAGCTGCTGTAGGGACATGGAGGACTGCTGAGGACAAAGGGAGCCAAAACTACCTTTTGCCTACTGTTTATCGGGACAGGCCCCCGAAGGAAATTATTTGCAGGAACCGAGTTTTGTTTTAGATGGAATTGAATGATTCACTCCAAAATATGTCCTGAGAATACACTAGCATTTATGCAATCTGGAGGATGAGAACTGCAAGCTAAATTGTCTGGCAGGGTAAACATATCTTCTGTATCAGCAATACAGTCATCCTTGGAGTTGGGTTTATGTAAAGGTTAGCTTATTTTTATTTTGCTTATGTGAAATGAAAACAACAGGGAAAAGATAGGGAACGACTAGCCTTTTTTTTTCTGCCACCTACAAACCAATTGCTGACAGATCCTTAGCTGTGGTAAACTGCCCATTTTTCTGGCTTAGCACATGATCTACTTCTCAGTACCCTAGAGCTTAATCTAATATTCTTAACACTAAATTAACTTAGAATGTGAAATTAAAAGAGAGGAAAATTATGCACTTATAGTGACAGAAAACAGATCTTAATGATTTCATACCTCTGGCTTAAATGTAGTCAGTGTAAACCTTAAAAAAAATATTTAACACTGCCCAGATAAGTTAATAATTTTAAAGGAAAATCGGTAATATTTGAATTGCTATTTAATTTTCATTCTTGTTTTCCTGAAAGCATCTATGCGAACACGGCAGTGTAAAAGACCAGTCTTACATTGAGCATGCCTACTTCATATTGATGGTAGAAAATGGGTGGGATTTCATTTTAGGAATATGTCATAATCAGTGGTTCAGACATATGTCACCATATGTTTTAAAATAATGGACCTATCCGGTATTGAAGGAATCTGAAAAGAACAGTTCATATTTCTGTCACCTGCCTAAATACCAAATGCCACTGCAAATGGAATTACGTCACAGTTATTGGAGATGTTTGTTTATTTCCCAGAGGAACAAAAATGCAGGAGATAACACAATCCTCGGTACATCTAATTCACATTTCCTTCTGTCATGTCATGCTGTTGCAGCTCTATGTCCTCTCCTTTTCCCTCACTGAGATTTAGATGGTATTATGGGTCCACTGATATGGACCCTTGCCCGTTTTCATTATATAGGAAAACAGAACAGGTTGTACCACACAACGCGATATCCGATTCTTTTGAAGGTCTGGGAGTTGAGGATCCCTCAGAGAAGTGTCCTAGAACCACAAAAGCTCTCTGAGCTCATCAGAAGAAAGAGGTCAACATAGTGGCCTCAGTGTCACAGCACAGACTGAAGAGCTGAGAGATCAAGGCTGACTTAGCACTAGCAAGGCCAGTGCTTCTGATTTAGATAGTACCTGTTGCGCAGTTTAGAGTCGGAAAGCCCAAATTCTATTTGCAGGGTCCCATGTAAGTTATTCATAGTATGAACGAAATCCATCTTAAGGTTGCTGAACACAAACTCACACTAAAAGCCCTAAAAGATTTTATAGCTGCCTTGTCTCATTGGAGACCTGGCTCCAGCTTGAAATCTAAGTCAGCTGCATGTGATTCAAGTGCTCGAAATGGAATTTCTAATGCTAAAATGTAAACCACTTCACCAAGTTCAATTGGGTTCATATTTTATTATAGTTTCCCAAGACATGTAATAAACACCTGCATTAAGAAGCTGCTTAAAATAACTACACCATGGCAATTATTAAGCTACTTAATCCAGAAATGAGAGATCAGTGTATATTCTTTAAATATTTCAAAGCAGTTTCAGGAGATGAAAACCTTTGTGTTTGTTAAGTACTCACAATATTTCTGTCCTCTTTTACACCAAATGCAGTTCTGTTTGAACACTGACTTTAAACCAGACCATTTATTAGCCATTTTAAATGTGATTAGAAGAAAGTTTCTGGTTTTCAATTATTATTTGACGGAATCAAAATAACAAAAAGTACATTTTCCCTTGCCGATTTCCTGCTAAAATCCTGTGTTTGAGTGCAGCCAACAAGCATCATGTTCCTTTCTTTATACGAAATAATGGTGAATGCAGTCAGCACCATGTGTCTACCTCAGCTCATAAATGACTTGCTCAGTTACAGCTATAGCAGTTTTGCATAGATATATCTTTTTTGTTAGTAATGAAATAAAAGCACTATTTAAAACACAAAGATCAAACCTTATTTTTACTAAATACAGAAAACAGTCTGTTCTGATTTCCTCAGACTTTGTTAAACATTTTAATTTCCTGTGATTCATGCACGTTTACAAGATGTTCCGTTAAAGCCAAATGCTCTCTTTTTAAGAAAACTTTTCAGCTACAAGTGATAACTCTAGTTAGAAGTGGTGACAAAAAAAGTGATTTGCATTCTCAAATCTCATATCCTAAATAGCACTTATTCTTTACATTAGCAAGTGACTCTATAGCCAGAAAAACAGTTAAGTGAAAAAACTTATTCTAAAAAGCATTTATACAGAAAGTTGTAAGACATATATCTAGTGAGACACATACTGAAAAACTAAAAGTCAGCTGAAACTTCTTTCACTAGCATGCTCTTGAGCAGCTGACCTAGAGATATATTTACAGACTTCATTGATTTGCCAGGCCTGTGTGCTGAGGGAGTCACTAAATCACGTTAGTATGATAAGGGAGCCACGTAAAGTCACTGCCTGATGTTATAAAGACCAGTTGTGGGAACCGTCTGAGCTAGCAATCTCTGGAGAGGCAGTAAAATAAAACTTTTTTTTGAATAACGTTCGCATGGAAGGTATTCTGGCTTTGGCAACAAGGCATGAACATCACTGATGCAGAAGAAAAACCTTTAGTGAGTTGTCCTACTAGTCACCTACCAGGAGCAGACCAGCTGAAGTCCCATTGACTCTGACAGGGAGTTATACACGTCTTGTCCAAGGGCACAAGTTTTAGACAAGAAACGTCTTCTGAGACAGAATGGGCGTGAATAAAGAAAGGCAGAAGGGGAGACAGACTGTTCTCTGAACTCCTTTGAAAGGTTTCTTCTGTTGAAGAGCTCAAATACGAACGTGTTACTTAGCCTTGTCTTGATAATATGTAACCCTAAATATCACTGGGTGATTGATTTATATCTGTTTGAGGTGTCAATGCCTCTTTAGTGTTGTGGTGTACCTTCAGAAAAAGAACTGCCTTTGGCTATTATAAGAATTACTTTAAAAAATAACATTAATCCAGGAACTTGTCAGAATTCCATTGCATTTTAATGTGCCTTGAGTTTCTTCCTTATGCACCCAATCACTTGTGTATGTTTCCTTACTTCTCAAGGATTTCATGATGAGATATTATACACTGAGACTGAAATGTGTTATCAAAGCCATTCTAATATGAAAAGTTTGCACTTAGCAGTCAAGAATTATCCTTTGCTGCAAGTTAAGCCATTGGGTCACAGCTGTAGCAAACTCACACCAGAATCAAGAAATACTTCATTTTTTTTTTAATGAGAGAAGGATCTGAGACCTTTTACTGATGGAAGTGAGGAAGAAGGAACAAAAAAAGAAGAAAGCACAATGAAAAAGGTAATACTGTATTCTGAAATGTGCTTCTCTGCTAATCAGCTCATTACAGGCATTAACTGAATTATACAACTAAGCCAGAGTCAGCGTGAATGTCTGAAATGTTCACCCTAAGGAAAAGAAGAAAGGGAAGAGAAGTAAAAGATCTCAGTGTTTACAAAGGTGAAGTCATGTGGATTTGTGAAAGCTGACCACACCCAAATGAGTGTAGGTAAAGACAGGGGGGCTGAAATGTTTCAATCGCAAATCCAGAAAAGAATGACACAAAAGCAAATGCTTAAAGTAAATCCCTGATAGGAAGAGTTATGTCATGTGTCTAAACCGTACCAAATGCAGTGCTGAAAAAGAAAAGTGAAGAGAAAAGGAGGCAAACAAGTCTTGGTTCAGTGGTAGAACTTAAAATTTCCCTTATATAAATAGTGTATTCATCAGAAAGTAAAATTCTGGTCTTGTGCAGCTCTGTTAGGGATTCTGGAGTGGGAAAATAATGTCTATGTTTTGATTCACTAAGGTGAGGGAAGAAATCTCACATTTCTATCTGCTGCCTTAGGCACAGCACTCACACTGCAAGTGGGAGCGATGCCTGAGAAAATCTCACCCACTTCATTTTGCCTTCACTAAGCAACAGATTACATGCTGCTGGCTTGTTCAGTTTCTCCTGTTAATACTATTCTAGATATAAGTATATGAGCAATTAAAACTGTTCCAGGGCCAGAGCAGGAATTTGACTGTGTTTGGACAAAGGGAAAAAGATGTATTGGTATGGTTTTAAGCTCGGCTGCATCCCATGGCTACGCTTGCCCTAAGAAATACCAAAGAGTGTTCTCTGGACATTCAAATGTGTGTTAGATATTGTTAATGTGTTGATATGGTCCCATGTTCCCAGAGACAAAACTTAAACTTTTTTTTTTTTTTTTTACTGTGAGGGTGTACAAGCACTGTAACAGATTGTGTAGAGAGGTTGTGTAATCTCTGTCATTGGAAATATTAAAATATGATTGGACATTGGAAATATTTGAATATTAGAAATATTTAAAACATGACTGGACATTGCCCTGGACAATCTGTTGTAGTTGACCCTGCTTTGGGTAGGGAATAGGACTACATGATCTCTGGAGGTACCTTGTAACCTCGGCTATTTTATGACACTCTGTTCTTGTGCTTACCTGTATGCGTTAGTTGGAGACTTCATGATTGTTGTGTGCTTTGCAAATAAGCAACTGTCTCAGCCCAGCTCTTTCCGTATGCAAATTCATCACCTGCTGTGGATGAAGAATAATTCTGTGTTTTCCCCTTAGCATGCTCAAGTGAAGGTGATTGCTGACTTTCAGTCCTTTACAAATAAGCCTTAAAGAAGCAAGAGACAGTTTAATGCCAGCCTCAAATACTATTCCTCTAGGGCCTTAAAACATTTATCAGCATTTAATTTGGAGCAGTAACAACAACAACAAAAAGGATATTTGCTATTGTGGCAGCTGTGAGTTTCAATCATTAGATGAGTAATCTGATGAAGTGAGCTGAGAATGGGCAAACAAAATAAACACCTATAGTGTAGGCAGGTACTAGATAAACTGCTGCTGCTGTTAGTACTTGGAGATGCATGGAATTATTAACAATATTTTAGTGGGACAGGTCGTACCTTAACAAGTTAAATCAATAATAGCATCAAAATCACCGCTGAGTCTCATTTGTAATGGAGGACTGGCATACCTGACCCTGGCCCTCTCTAACAAGCATGCTGTCATTAACAGAATACATAATGAAGGATAAAAGCAATATTTCAGACAGCCTTAGAAACTGGCTTGCAAATTAAAGCCTCATCATGTACATTCACAGACTGAATACAAAAAAATTATCAAACATGCTGTTGGCTCTTTTATGCTATTGCCACCAGCCCTGTACAAATGACAATGAGTACATGTCCTGCTCCAAAACTGGGGATAAGAGTGGGAACATTGCTGTTCCTCTTGGCTCAGAAATGAAGTGAGATGAATCACGGCTATATTGTATCCCTGTTATTTCTGGAGGGGTTGAGCTGCTCTGTGCATTACAAAGATGAAGTCAAGTTTTGCTCAATCCTTGTCACTACCCAGTCAGATTCAAGAGCAATATAACTCTTTTACCCCACTCAAACAGAAATATAACAGAATAACAGAAAATCTACCAAAATAAACTTCTTTCCTTGTTTTTGTTTTGTTTTGTTTTAAATTCCTTTACAGGAGTTACCTTAATGATGAATTGGAACCATAGTATACTGATACCAGAGTAAAAGACACGGACTGTGTGATAAACAACTGGACAGCTTCCAGCAAAATCTACAGCTCCTGCACCATGCATTTCTTGCAGGAAAAAAAAAATGAAACCCAAAACCAAGAAGAGTAGTTCACTTTATAAAAGCACTCTGTAGAATGATTACAGAACTTTGTAAATTAAGCCCTATTTCTTATTATAACACCAGCTATAACACTATATTCATCTTTACCTATTCTAGAATATTATGTATCATTGCATCTGTGGTCACCTCTGTGTAAAATGGAGGGCATTTGCAAAGTTCATATAAGTGCTTAAAATTTTTTTATGGCACAGTAATTTTTTAGTGATGGAAACTGTACAAGGTGGAACTTTGTGGAAGGAGAAGGTATGACTTTTCTTTTCATCAGGTTAAGATGTGTATTTATATTTTAATTTCCCCTTGCCTTGTCTTGCCTTCCCTTTCCTTCCTTTCCTTTCTCTTCCCAGTTTCAGAAAACTTCCACTTTCTTTCCTGAATGGGAGTCAAATATTCAGTTTATATAGAGATATGTATATGTGCAGCCTTCAGAAGACAGCAAATGAAAAGGATAAGGAGAAATAATAAAATAAGAGAAAGGAAAGGCAAAGCATACATTTTAAAAGTATTTAATTTTTTGTAGCAAAACTGCAGTATGAATCAGAGTCAGGTTGCAGATGCAAGCATGTAAATCTCTGATTTCCTGGTGACCAATTTAGGTTGACTTTACAGTTCGGCAGCCTATGTGGTGGGTTTTTTTTCAGTTTGGGGAGAAATGGAAATGTCAATGGAAAAAAATTTGTATCAAACCAAAGTGAAATAGCTACTGTTTTGTGGACAAAATACAAGTAAAATTGTTATCTTGTTTGGCATCGACTTTACCAGAAGCAGAAGGATCTCCTGTCATTTTGAGGTTATTTAACCTTTTTGTTTAAACTTGTTTCTTCTAAATTAGATAATTTCTAAAACAGATAATGCTGTTTTGAAGAAAAGAGTTCCAAAGCTTTATTTTACTGAAGGGAGCCCTTTGAACATTTTGGAAAAATTTCCCCAGTTTTGTTGGTTTTCCTGCTGTTATTTTGTGCATTTGTTTCTTTTCAGCTGAATCAATTCTACAAAGCCTTCTCAATATTATTTTTTTTTAATATATTTTATTTTTAATCTGGTTCTGAACTTTTATCCTTTTTTTAAAGAAAAGAAACAACTGGCTATCTCATTCTTGTTGACTAAACAGCTCCAAAGACTTTGTGTCTCAAAACCAAGAAGAAAAGACAGTATGCAATCAATCTGGTAATGGCTGGCCATGGGTTTTGGGTTGTATGCAAAACAGTCCGGTGGATGAGCCAGGGAGGCAGGTCATATCCTCTGCTGCTATGGAAGCCAAAGAAGGATGGCTGGTTGGGAAGTCAGTCCCATCTCCGTCAGCCTTGCCTCATAGGACAGATGACCCAGACCCTTCATCGTAGCAAAGGCCCTTCACTGGACTGTCCCCACTATGTCCATGTGTTTTTTGTGCCGAGGAGCCCAGAACTCGACACAGCACTCCAGGTATGGCCTCACCAGTGCTGAATGAAGGGGGAGGATCACCTACCTCAAACTGTGAGCAATGCTCCTCCTAATGCAGCCCAGGATACCATTAGCCTTTGCAGCAAAAGCATATTGCTGATTGATGTTCAACTTGGTATCCCCCAAGACCCCCAGGTCCTTTTCTGCCAAGCTGCTTTCCAGCTGGGTGGGACACCAGGTGAAGGACTTTGTACTTCTCCATATTGAACTGTCCCAACCACCTTCGAATGATAGTAACTTTGATTCTTCTCTAACTCTTCCTATCTTGCTATATCGCTTCCTGGCCCAAATAGATAAAATTAGGACCTAGCAAGCCATTAGCAAGCAACAGTAATTTTTTTTTTTCATACCCTCCTTCCTGTGCAATCACACTTTATCCAGGGAGAGGGCCCTTTGTGATCAACAGGTCTCTGAAGGCAGCAAAGTAACTTGATGGGAAATGAAAACAGGATATCAAAATCCAGTCACAGGTGAGATAAGGAGTTATCAATAGGATGGAAGGACTCCCTGTGTCACAAAGCACAGCTTTTCCTGTTGCTTACCAGCTGTTCCTGGTGGCAGCTCCCCCTCTACAGACTTGTACAAAATACTGGAGAAATGATTATTCCTCAAGGCAACACACCAGCAGATTATCTAGTGTCCCAAAGGTTAAAATATTTAAAATAGAAGAACGCTGACTGTGATGCTTTTTGTCTCCAAGGTGTTTGCTGGAGCAGGACAGGATTTGTTAGATGTTTCAGTGATATGGAGAGGATTTAGGTACATTAAATTTATCCTCTGTTGAGCACCTGCAGGCAGCACATAACTGGAGTACATAGTTTCAGCTTTTATCTCAAGCTTGGTGGCTGGGAATGGGTACTACCATCATCTCCTTTCACTGTAAAGTTTCTTTAGAGCACTTATTGGCTTGCATGTCTTGACGGTGTCCCTTTGAGTGGCTTAAGCATTTAAGAGTTTATTAGAAGTGGATGTAAGAAAAATAAAACAAGGTTTATTAGGACATTACACTGTGCTGCAAGACTGGCAGAACAAGTGGCTGGGTGAGCTGATGAAGCTCAAGGGACAAACATGTGAACGATCTCTGACTGGGGAACACTAGAAAAATAATACAGGGCAGTGAATGACTTTTTGTTGGTGAAAAGAAGAAAAAGAGAGAAAGGGGAGTTAAGACATTCTGGCTTTAACCTGTCTAAACCTAATTTTGTGGTTTGATCAGCTATGTAGCAGTGTACTCTTGAACTTGGTCAGGCCTTCATAGATAAAATATGGTTTTATTGAAAAAAATAAAATATATTAATTTCTGTTTCAATGGGAACCAAATCTCTTGCTTATACCCTCCTTTCTTTTATTTGGCCATCCTTTCCAGCTGTCCTGCAACTTGCATACATGTAGAACTTAGTAAAAACCATGCTTATATTAATGCAGTCTGTTTTTTGACATGCTGCAGCTAAACAGGAAACATATTGCTCTTTAGTCTTTGACAGTGGAAATAAATTTAGTCCATAATTTTATTTTTATCCTCATTTCTGAACTGTCTGACTGCTTCTGGTGAAATTGCTATGAAATCCAGGTCATATATGTGTCTAAATAAAAGGTGGGCTTCTGACTTTATTTTATTTTTAACAGGCAGCTGCAGCAAGGTACTTATTTTTATTTTTAATGGGCAGCTGCAGCAAGGAACTTTGAAGGCTCAAAAGCAATCTTGTTTTCTTCTGTGGATGTAAGTACCAAACCTTAAGCCTCTGTCTGAACATATTTTGCTTCATGGTTCAGCATAGCTGCAAAAAAGGCAATATTTAGAAGTAATTTTTTAGTGAGGTAAATGTCAGGGTTTATAACTTTTTAGGTTTTTTGCTTTGTTTTGTTTTCATTAATGATTATTAAAGAAATCTTGAGCACAATAGAATCTGCATAGGATAATAATAATGCCTTATGAGCTGGGATTAAACTCCAGCCATATTTCAAAATTATCACATCACTGGAAGCTTCAGGACACATACCTCAGAGAGCTGAGATGAAGGAAAGACAGTGATCCTTCCCAGCATCGTTCCCAACATCACTTCCGTTTCGCAATGGGGGTAGGGCAGGTGTGCCCTCATGGT
Source organism: Pluvialis apricaria (assembly GCA_017639485.1). Taxonomy (NCBI): domain Eukaryota; kingdom Metazoa; phylum Chordata; class Aves; order Charadriiformes; family Charadriidae; genus Pluvialis; species Pluvialis apricaria. The sequence continues at coordinate 163,762,734 of CM030008.1, read as the reverse complement.
GTTGGCACCCCATTAACAACACGTATCCTGCTGTGGTCCCCCCGTCCCACAGAATGGGTGATTTGGGTGGCCTAGTTACCTCCAAGCTGTCTTCCACCTGGGAATGACAACTGTTTATCCTTCAAAAGGGCATTAAACCCTCCTGCCCTGCAGCTCAACAGGGCAGATGAGGAGTTTTTGTAACCCTGGAAAGCCTCATGGTACAGTCAAAAATAGGTCAGGGCATGGAGAGTTTGGTCATAGCTGAAGAAAGAAGGAGTTTTCTTGGTCCCACTTATTGTAATGTCTGTGGAACAGATCAGCAGGGGACAGCACAGAACTCCCTTCCCCTTCCCCTTCCCCTTCCCCTTCCCCTTCCCCTTCCCCTTCCCCTTCCCCTTCCCCTTCCCCTTCCCCTTCCCCTTCCCCTTCCCCTTCCCCTTCCCCTTCCCCTTCCCCTTCCCCTTCCCCTTCCCTCTCACTTTTTCCTTTTTTTTTTCCCCAATTAAACCCCCAAACTGAGATTACTGGGATTTCTTGGCTGACATTTTGATCTTTCATTGTATTTCTATATACATGATAAATACCTGGAGCACCGAAGGGGTGATAATACAGGATATGGTTGGTCTAAATACATTCAAATATGATTCATGTGCAATGCTTAGACCAGCAACAGCTCTAATGCTTTTTTGCTGTTAGGGATCTCTAAAGAGAATTTTGTGTGCACACGCCTGTAAAATGCAACAGAGATTTAAGAGAGCAACAACATGCAAAAATATTGTATCAAAAAAGAACTACCACTGAAGCACACGTTTGTATGGCAAATACTTATCAACTGCTTCCTGAACAAATTCACAAGACCCTCAAGGTGTTGGGACCTTTTAATTTTCTCCGATATTTCCCTTTTCACATTTAGACCAAGTTGACAGAGGCCTGTTTGACACAGGCGACTTTAGGAATAACCAGGAGACCCACCACTAACAGCTTTTGTTCATTTTTTTTCAGATACTACCCGTGTATTGTGGTGCCTAGATTGCTGCAAAAAAAAAAAAAAACAACTAAGAAACCAGTTCTTTGGGATGGGTTTCTGCCATGCCCTCCACAGGCTAACCTGGGCACCAGCCAGGCACAGATGTGGCACCACCATGTACTTGAGAACTCTGCAGCACATTAGATCTTTAGACAAGAAAAAAAGAAATAAATGAAATACACCTTTGGAAACTCATTGCACATGATCACTAAGACAGAGTGCCAAACAAACATTTTAGCAAGGCTCTGATGGGGATAGACGTCATTGTCCCCAAGAGCCACCCCAACTTAGATGATTACGTTTGGAATGGTTATTGCTCCTGTTAATGACCCAGAATCAGAACAGCTCAATCAGCCCCACTATGTGAAAAGATTTCTATATGTAAAATCAATGAAAAAACTTGCACCAAAGATTTGAGGCCTAGATGCATGTTGCTTAGGTGCATTCATGCAAAATTTCAGGCTGCTTCAGCAGTCATTGGAGAGAGCAAGAAACACCTGCAGAAAGTGATGCAGGGATTAAATGAGATCTTTCAGCCTGTGGAGGTGGCTCTCAGTCTTGTTTTTCTACTAAGAGTTCCTAAGGTACAAAGTGCTTCAGTTTTGTAGCCAAGGACATCAGTTTAGTAGGCAAGGTTCAGTGAAATTCATTCAGATCTTACAGCGTAAGATATAGAAACAATTGGATATAGCTGAAGAAAGTCTAGCAACACTTAGTGGTGTAATAAACAGTTAAGCTCCTGTCTGGAGAGCTATGCAGCTGACCAGATATAGGCTTCTACTCTGGATTGCTTTTGAGATATCATTGACTATATAGATTAGACCTTACTAATCACACTTTTTATAATATTTCAGATGACCTAGAATATCCTGTGGGACCCCATCTGTTTCTCTGGGTGCAGGTCATCTATAGATCTTATGTTTTAGCTGTTTGTGAATGTGGATACCTTAGGAAACAGAAGCTGTCCAAAAGAAAACTGAATTAAACCCAAACACCATAAAAATCCCACAACATTTCATGTGTCTTTCCACTATCAAGTGTTTGTTAGGATTCATAGCAGAAGTGAATCTTAAGGTGAAAGTTGAAAGCAAGAGGTATCTAACAACTCCAGACTTAGGTACTATTGTAAGAAAGACCCTATACATACCTTTGAAACAAGATCATACTAGTTTTTCAAGGCCAGTAGGTAAGTGTTCATGACAATTCATCCTAAGGGTGCTTTGATGAGATGTTTCCCAAGGTTTGCCTTTCAAAATTCAGTGAATTATTCATGAACACTACTGGTTGACTTCATCTCTACGAAAAATTCATGACCTCTTTATTCATTTTGCTACTGTCAGACTCCTCAGGGCTCAACAACTATTTTAATAAAATGTCATTCCAACTACTCTACATCATGGAATATGAACTTTTCTGGAACTAAGAAATAAGCCAAATCACATTCTGATTTTTCTAGTGTTATTGGGTATTATATAAATTAAACTAGAGATGTCAGTATATCCATGTTAAAGGTCATATGTAATTTCACCACAATCTCTAAGCCAATTGCTAAAGGAAAACAAACCACAAACACCTAAAGTTAAACATATGAGTAAGCCTTCATTTCTCTCTTTCAGAAGGAGTCAGAAGGCATTAATTATAGGGAGAAAAGATTTAGAAATGTCTATTGCAAGATGTTGACTTTGCATTTGTTGCGGACACCATAGTTAGTCTTTTCTGAAAATTATTTCCCTTTAATGACTGCTTTATGAAATGTATAAACATCAAGATGGCCAAAAAATACGTGCTTTTGAATGTATGGCTGTGGTTTCTTATTTGAACACGACTTATTTGTCCTGATTGCCTAAAAGCATAATCACAGTGTGGAGAAAAGAAAGGGAGAAGATATTTAGGAAAAGTCTTATTTCAGCCTTAGCTTGCTACTATTCTCAATGTGTGCTTGTGAGTTAGAAACCCCAACTGTCCCTTTTCCTCTCTATCCTTCCTGCCTCTGCATCATTCTCACAAGCTGTTGTGATTCTCAGTAAATAAAACTGGTGATTAAACAGCAATACTCTAGTAACTGCTGAAACTTAATCCTCCTCATTTGCATAAGAATGAAACAAGGAAAATAGAAGTAATCACATTCTCAATTCTACTCACTAATGCAAGGGTTTTTTTGTTTTTTGGTTTTTTTTTTTTTTTAGTTTATATAAACCAAATCAGATACAGAAAAGAAAAAGAAAAAGGGTGAGAGCTTTAATTTTCTTCTATAATGGCTTAGCAAATTCAGATTCTGGTTGGGAAGTGATAAGGTTTTCCTGTATGGGTACCCTGCTGTAAGCGGAACAAACAATTGTTAGACACAGAGACCTGTGAGACAACAAATCCACATGACGCTCTGAAGAGGGCATATGGAGATAAAGATACATTTTTATTTACTGTGAAAAAATATTGTTTCAAAAGATCTTATTTCCAGACAGGATCACTTCTGCAGAGCATCAAGTTTAGAAAAATGCCTGAGGCACCAAAACAGATGTGGGCTCAGAGCTTATGCTTCTAATTTGCGATCATATAGTAGTCCCAAAACTTTGCCACCCACTCTAGTTCATTATTGTTCAAATGCTATGATTAAAATTGTTCTCATTTCTCCATCACACTGCCAGTCTGAGGGCTCTAGCCTGCCAGCACGTTAATAGCCAGTACATTAAAAGATGCAAGTCATCCGCCTGAGCCATGTACTTTCTTTTACTTTCTTACAGGAACTTTCTTGGCTGACAGGAGTATTTGAACTCCAAATTTAAAATCATGAGCTCCCCACACCTTTGGGTGAATTGGGGCCATCACAACATGTAATCTTTAAAGATCAGTATCTGTTGGAACCTGTAGTTTATGTGAAGTCAGTTGTGTTTCAGGTGCCTGTCCTTATACAACAATTGAGATACCGTGTGACATTGTGTCCTTGAGTTTGAAGTTTCCGAAATCATAACTGCTTATTTACTCTTCTTCAGCTAAATCAGTAATAGTCTTTCTAGTCATCAGTAATCAATTATCCATGGATGATAAACCTTGGATAAAAAAAGGAAAGTACTTTAAATGTATTTTAAAGTGATCTGCATAAATAATGTACTAATAGCAGAAATCAGGCTTGAAGAGATAATAACGTATTGCATGGACAGAGAGGAACCAAAGGGCCTGATACACAAAAAGATCTGGATTACTAAAATCCACTTACCAGCTGAGTCATTCAGCTGCACCTTCAGCCCCACCTGAGGACATCTATTTTTGCCAGTGCTTTCACACTGGATGTTTTCAACACTTTTCTACAGAAAACTAGGTATTGATGGGCTAACACTGCCTAAAGAACCCATTCCAGTGCATATTTCGAATGCATAGCTACTGAATCAGACATCATAAAATCAAAGAAAAAGGTAATATTTTCGTTTCACCTCTTTTCTTTTCATTATTTTTAGTTAACACCTTCGTGGCTTGCCACACACTTGTGTAGTGAAACATTATCTTTTTCTCTGATACCTTCCCTGTCTATGTGCACCTATATTTTACTGGGCTTTAACTTATTTTCCTAAGGCCAGTACTGTTCGCTGGACCATGTGGACACAATTTCTCATGAGTCTAGTATTTTTGGGTGCATAAGGAAACATCCAAAACCAGTTGGGGACTGCATAAAATTTCCCTGCTTGGCCAGGTTTTATTAACATCTGATAAGTCAGCATTGTCTGCTGTTCCCTTTAACTTAGAGTGATTGTTTTGCCATGAGCAGCATGACTGCAGCATACCTTTATCCCAGCATCAAGATAATGTTCGTATTAATATCAGGAAATACAGTAGAAAAGTTTCACTTATTAGGTCTCATACTACCTGCTGGCTTTGAGAGAGCTCTGAGACATCCCTTGTCACCAGTAGGATGGTCACTTATGAGTCATTCAAGGCTCCTTACCCCTTTCTTTTAAGACCTGTTTGCTGTAACTTGTTGGTGTGAAGAAGCGGAGTTTCACTGCGTTCAGTGGGACTGCACTGATTTGCATCACCTGAGGATGTTTAGCTTCTGTGTTACACTAAACTGAACTAAAAAAAAAAAAAGGCAAACTTGCGGGGGGGGTTGTTGGTTAATTTTGGTTGGATTTGTTTGTTTCTGTTATCCACTACAATTGTTAAAGGGATTGTAGCTTCAGGAGCTCAACATTAAGTATCCACATACTAGAGAAATCGCAATCCATAGTCAGTGACACACGAGACCTCCTAGAGTTTTAGGATGACAGTTTACTGTGCAAAGTATACCGGAGATCAAGGAGTGGGCAGTGCAAGAAAAAACATGCCAGCTACTGAAATTAAGTGGCATTTTCTCTTGTCTTTCAACTTGGGCATAAAAAAAGGTCTCTGGGAAAGACACTTGATGATTGACAATAAGGCTTCACATCTTGTGGATAGCATGTGTATTCGATGACCTTCATCTGTTGTTCTATTAAAAGAGCAAAGTCATTATCTTCTTAAATAGGCAAAGGTGATATATAAAATCTCATTTTGTACTGAGATGCCACCTGCCTCAGAAGAAGCATCGTCTGTGCTGCTCCTTGGAGATAGGACTTGTCCTTTTTTTCCCTTGTTTTAAAGACTACAAAGGGCATTGGATAACAATATAAGGCCTTAGAATTCAATAAGGATTTTCCCTTTTCTCAGATATTTTGGTACAATTCCAATTTAAATTATGGATGAACTTGAAGGACAGATTGTCAACAGATGTCCCCAACCCTTGTCGCAGGGTGGGGAATACAAGCTCTGAACTCACCTCCAAAATCTCAATAACATAACTTTTAATTCCCTCTGACAAAAGTGGGTAGTGAAACCTCCACTGAAGGGCAGTGGAGGCACTGCAGAATTGGAAAATAAGGCAAAGATTTGCATATACTGTAAAGTACAACTGTTTCCTTGAGACACAGTATACAGTTTTACAGATAAACATATGTGCACATGTGCACATAAACACGTCCCCTCTTTGAGGAATGTAATTCCTTATTTCTCTGCTGTGCTACTGTCCACTGTTATGTTCGGCAATCTACTGATAGATCTGAGGAGGAGTCTCCACTGGTGTTTTTTGGTGTTTTTTTTTTTAAAAGGATACAAAGCCATCAGGTTGAAGTTACATATGTTAAGGCGAATGGTGTGTTTGTCTGGTGTTGAACCCATGATGACAGAAGAATCTGTCAGAGAACACAGAGGAGAGTTGAAAATATATAAAAATTAAAATAAAAACAATGACCGTGACTCTCATTATGAAGTTCTGAAAAACAGTTTAAATCTCCTTGTGCCTACAGCTTAGAATTACAGACAAATTAGTATTTTTGTCACAGTTCATGTGTGTACTTATAAATGAACTGGTATTACACTAGCCCTGGTTTGGCTGATTAGCTACTAACTAAAAAGTCTGACTCAACAAAATGTTCAGATAATTTAAGCAGTTTTCAGCAATTTTATGGCAAACACTTCTAGGTACCCAGTGTGGTGATTCAAACATATGTCATGGCATGGAAATGCTGGTTCAAGAAGCCTTTTTTGTTCATCCTATTTGACAGAGAGAATGTACTCTTTTTGACCCCTAGCCATACACAAAGACTTGGCTTATTTCCAGAGCAATACACAAGTCACGACCTTCTGACAAGGGTCCACATCTTTTTTTTTTTTCTTCTGAATCTTTACTTGTTATCAAGAGTGAAGGATGCAGAAAAAAGTGCATCAGAAGAACTCACTAACCTGAGGTTAAAAAAGGTTTCTGTACCATCTCGGTGAAACTTCTCTTGGCAGAAACCTTGCTTAAAGCATTTGACAAACAGCATTAATGAAACACAGACATTACTCAGAGGAAAACACAGTTATGTTTTCACAAGGGTCTAAAAATTATGTGGTACCAAATATCTGCATATTCAATTACAAATTAGTCTGCTTTTCCAGATGCAGTGGCTAAGTACAAGTTGTTCTGTGAGACCAGCCATGGGGGAAAATAAGACAGCTACTATTATTGTAAGGAGAAGGGATAGCCTAATAATTACTTTGATTGAAAAAACTTGAGAAAAAATGAAGAATATGAAAAATTGATCTCTACTCTTCAAGTTGCTGTTGCTAAGTGATCAGTTGGTACTTGAGGACAAGGGGATTATTGCTCAAAGTAGTGTTTACCACCAAGTTTCTCTTCAGCTTCTGTAAACCACTATTTATTTTTTTTTAGGAGAGAAAGTGTATTTTGACAGTCTAGGTTTTCTATATGCCTTAAGCCTTTCAGAGGTACCTTCAAGTAGATGATAAAGGCAAGCCATATAATTTATGAAAATATTTACATGTTCTTATCTTAGCAATGGTTTCTTAGAAGGCAGACTTTATGAACAATTATACATGATTGGCAAATACCATGATTGGCATTGCCTAGATAAGCCAGACTATTTTATGATCCTTCAGGTGAGGTCTGTTCCTTTATGAATATCTGGTGGGTTTGATATTGACTGATGCTGCTGAAGGCAGGTATTATAGTGAAGTCCTTTTGAAAAGATTATGAGTACTTGGTGTCAAATTCTTAAAATATGGACATCTGAAAAGGAACTTCTTAAAGGCATCCCCAATCTCAGGTCATACTCTCGGGGATGAGTCCCAAAATTTCCATTGCCTAATACTACATAATCATTTTATATTTTGTGTAGTCCAGCTTCTCTGAAGGCTGATATCCAGCCAAAAGGAATCACAAGCCACAAGTAGAAATTAGTCTGTCTAAATACCAACCTGTGAACTTGGACCTGTCATTTTCTGCACAGCCCACTCACCTGCCTCAACATATTCCATGTCTAACTCAGATTTTCAACTTGAAAAATATTCATAGAAAAAAAAAAACCCAAAGCTAGGCAGAATTTACAGGGATGGGTTGTTTGGGCAAGGAGGACTGAAGCACAGGAAACAAATTACTGTTCTATAAGAAAGGCTATTCTGGGATGCAACCAACTCTAAAGAGTGCTTGGGATGAGGAAATTCACAGAAGCAAAGATGATAATGCTCCTGCTTCTCTGGGGCATTCTGCCAGAACTAAAATACTTCTTTACATCAACTCTTCCACTTCAACCCTCTTTCTGTATTTAAATTTATAACAATTGAGGAGCACCATGACAAGACTTTTCAGCAGTTGACATTCATGCAGACAGTCAGTGTTACAGTGTGGAATGGGAGGTATAGGTTCAAAGTCAATATACATTTGGGGTTTTTTTTTTTCCCCAAAAAGCCCCAAACTGAGGCATGCTTCCAGTACTCCAGTCCACAGACACACACCCCAAGGATCAAAAACCAACAGCAAAAAGCATCCTCAACTCTTTTAAATTTTATATAGGAAGATGTTTAAAAAAACAGGCTGAATACAAAACTAAATACAAATTCTGATCTTTGGTTTATTTTTTTCTTTCTTTTTTTTTTTTGTGATAGCTATGATATACATATTTTAATGGGAAAAATGCAATAATGAAATTAAAAATGAAAAATATGTTTTGAAAGGTAGTTTTGGTAATACTCTGTGTGTGTGTGTCTTAATGTTTTATCCATAATACTATTACTTCAGTCCTGAGGTGCAGAGGTTGGTTTACAGCAAACTAAATCTTGTGTAGAAAAGTCAGGAAAATATAAGTGATAAATGTACTTCTTCATGAACAGTCAGGACTGACCTGTAAATCAAACCATGAAGCCCCCTTCTTTTCTGGACTCCACACAAACTGCAACCTGATCAGGGAAGCTGGGTTAAAAGATATGGTTATGTAGTGTGTTCACAGGGAGAGGTAGTACAAGAAATGAATAACAAAGGTATAGAGATATCAGGACAAATCTCAGGACTCTACAGTATGTCAGAGAAGTAGAGACCATGAGGGAAAAGAAGCATGTCTAGTACTTGTGTATGGGAGAAAAATGAAGAATTAAAACCAAAAATTATAAAAAAATAGTAAAAAATAAATAGAAGATAGACAAAATAAGGGAAAATTGAGAGAAAGATGCCTTGTTTCAAAGATGAACATGAGAACATGTTCATGGTGTAAGTTATCGGGAACTAGGAGAGCTTGAAAATTAAGCAAATGCACATGTGGTGGATCAAGGTCTTAGCAAAGAGAAAGAGAGAGCTTGATGGAAAAGAGGAAGAAAAAATCAACAAAAGATAAGGGAGCTTCTGGAAAGGAAAAGACAGGAAAAACGAGGGCTCACACCAGCTGCCTAGCTACCGAGCACCCTGAGGACTGCGCAGGGTTGTTTCTGCTGCCTCTTTACATTGCTTTCTGAGGTCATTCCTCACTTTATGTTAACAGCTGCGGAGGTGAAGCCCTGAAGGTGTCAGTGGAGATATAAGGGAAGAAACAACATGGCTGTGCCGTTATTATGATGCGCTGAGGAAGCAGCTGAGCAGGGCAACTGACACACTTGGTCATGCTTTTCCAAGTTTTATCATTTTCTGACAAGAACTGGAACAAAATCCATCATAGCTGGGGGCAAAATGGCTTACTTAGTGACAAGCTGTTTTGCTGTGCCTTAACCAAGCCCAGGTCTGGGAGAGAAAAAAAGGAGAGGTCTCTCCTTGAACTTACTGTTGCCAAAAAGACATCAACAACAATTACCTAGAAAGCAATCACACCTTGCAATGGTGGGATTTTGTTATTGCTGGGGTTTTTCGGGGGGTTTTGGGGATTTGTTTGGTTGTTGGTTTTTTTATCTGCCACTTAATTCTAACCTGTTAACTCATAGGTTTGGATGTAAATAATTTGTTCAAGAAATATTGAAAAAGATTTTTACATGTATTTTACCACCAAACTAATCTAATTAACACCTCTATTAATGCTGTCCAAGTTATGCTGCTATTTAAATTGCTCTTCAGACCTTGACAGATGAGACTACTTATATTTCTCCTGTTCATGTGAAGACACACATGCATCTGAATTCCCTTTCTTGGATTTTGACAGATAATAGACAGAACATGCAAGGAAAAAAGAAAAAAAGAAAGGCAAGAAAAAGGCTAGAAATAGATAGAAATAGATGAAGAAAGAATAATCCTGGATGTAGAAGGAAATCCAAACAGCTGTCACGGAAGGCAGAATTTTTTGAGGGTTTTTGATGTTTATTCATATTACCGTATTTAAGGTGCTAGATCAGGAGTAGGAAGACTTAGTTCCATATGCTTGCAGCTCTACAGACCCTTTATGTCATGATTCACACCTTTGTCCTGTGTCTGTTTCTCCAGCTTTAAAAGGGAGATGATATTTCCCTTTCTGTCAACATAAATTGATGAATACTTAAGTACCCACTGTTAAGGGAGCCTGATGGCTGAAAACAAGATACTGCCACTTGTTAATTAGACATCTGTGTGTAATGCCCTGATATCAAGATGAATTATGTAAAGCAAAATAATCTTATTTTAAAATATAATTTTTATAAATATAAAAGCATTCAGAGCTACACCTTCTATAAACAATAATGATACTCTTCATTTTGTGAAATTAGCTGAGAATGAATCCTCTCTCTGACCGCAGCTTACACTGAGCTATGCAAATCCGTCTGTCAAGAGTATCATGCTCTAAGAGCCTACCGGTCTTTGCAAACCCCTGCATTTAAAGAAGGGAAATCACTTCATGTGGAAGATTCCCATTATGCATGCAATGGCTCCTGATGGCAAGTGTTCTTCACCCAAATTAGGAATGTGTACAGTAGGGCTTGTCTATACTTACTTAATAATAAGTATTATTTAACCTGGGTGTGCATTCATTTTGACCTCCTGTTAAGTGATTTACTAAATAAAACATTGGTGACTTGTTTTGTTCTTAAGACTGAAAGAATTATTCAGCCCAAGGGAGTAGTCTGGTGAATAGATTAATATTCTGTCAGGTCACAGGCTGTTTACATCATGGCTGAGGATAAACTCAGCTGAAGTGGGAATGGCCAAAAATCAATCTTTTGTAAAGGTTGTAAAAGCCAGAAGCTTAGTAATTGTATACACAATTATTCAAGAAGTGTACAAAAGTATTTTTCTGCATAAACCTAACATAAATCAGCACAGGATTATATGCCACTGTCAGTTCTTGGAAAAGAGCGACGAATATATTTTATGAAATGAGAGTGCCTTTGCTTAAATTACAGAAGAACAAATCCTTTCAAAAGATGGGAATAGAGTCATACACAAGATGCATACGTAAAAGGAAGACAGAACTATCAGCTACTGCATGCCAATGTTTCTCCCATGCTGTCTATCATGAATATCACATTTCAAGGACAAGGACAAAAGTGAAGAAAGGACACTTCGCTCAGTCACCAACGCAAATTAAACCCAAGGTGGAAATAATGATACTTTAACGATCAACTGTAATTATGATATTATGATATCATTATGGTTGTTCGAATCTTTTTTAAAAAAAATGAATTTGCAAGTCTCCATACTTTTCCCAGAGGATAAAAGTGAATCCAGACTCTGAAAAAGAAAAGACAGGAAAAACAAAAAAAACCCTTCCTCATAGTTTTAAAAAGAATGGGAGTCTTGTAAAATAAAGTCACTGTTTGTGGAAAATAAGACACCAATTTCTTTCTAGGAGCTCCCTCACTGATTAAGACTTGAGCATGTACAAAGGTGTTGTGGTTTAACTGCAACTGGCACCTAGGACCACGCAGCTGCTCGTGCAGTTCTCTCCCTTCCCCCCCCCAGAAGTACAGGGAGAAAAGGGAGAAAAGGAGAGGAAAGGAACAGAAAAAAAACTAGTGGGCTGAGATAAAGACAGTTTATTGGAACAGTAACAGAAAAAGGAAAATATGAACAACAATAACAATAATAATGGTAAAAGAATATAAAAGATAAAGTAATACAACACAAGTCACTCTCACCACCTGGTAAAATGGTTGCCTAAGCTGCCCTGAGCGGTGATCACAGATCCTGCCCCACCCTGGCCAACCCCCATTTATATACCGAGCATCACATCTATGGTACGGAATTTTCCATTGGCCATTCCATTGTTCAGTCTATGCTCCTTCTCAGCTTCTATGGGAAGCTGAAAAAAGTCCCTGAATAGTATAAACATCACCTAGCAACAATTAAAACAATGTGCATTATTGACATTCCTTTCATGCCAAATACCAAACACAGCAACCACTAGAACAAAAATTAACTCTATCGCAGCTGAAACCAAGACAAAAAGAAACTGAGTAGCAAATGATCCATAGATCAAGGCAGGTTCTTGAATAAATCCAGACCTTTTAAACATGCTTGTGCCAGCAAAAATTTTGGGATACCTAAGGAGACAGTGGATAAATTTGAGGCAAAAATGCATACGTACATGTTTTTTGAGTTACCAAAAAGTTGTTCAAAACCAAAACAAAAAGCTCTTCTGTAAAAGAATGTTAAGGGTAAAAACTGAAGACCAAAAAAGGTAAGAAATGCATCTGTTAATGTTGTTTGTGTAATCCCATTCAAACTCATGTAAGTATGAGGCAATTTTTCATTTCAGGATCACATAATGCTTTCTTTTGCAGTATCAGACACGGAATCTAATCCTCAGGAACTAATCAGTAGAAATGTGTCTTCCTATCAGAACTGTGTAATTGTTATGATTGATCACTAATTAGATTGTATGCACCATTATGCACCCCAAAGCTATCAAATATGTCAGTCTTCTGTGTCTTAGAAAACCCTAAAAGCTATGACTTGAGTTTTCAGAATATCTGCTACTGTATGTGTCAGTACCAAAACTCCTATTGAAATTTCATACAGCAGAGCATGCTCAGCAAAACAGATCAGATCTTTAATGCCTCAAGATGGGATTGAGATGCTGAGGGGACAAGTATCAGGCAGTAATCCACAAGAGGAATGGTCTCAACTTCATCTACGTCTGATGGGATTCCCTAAACCACTGAATCCTTATATAGAGAAGGCCTGTGGTCCCATGTGACCACTGCAGCATATGCACAATACCATGTTATTGAATATATTTAACTTTTTGCAAAACATATCAAAACTACTTTATCTATTTTTATAGTTAAACTCCTGTGTAGTTAAGTTCTTGTGTAGTTAAACTCTTGTAGCAACTGTCCAACACAGCCACTCACTCACTCCCCTGCAGTGGGAAGGGAGAATCAGAACAGTAAAAGTGAGAAAACTCAAGGGTTGAGATAAAGACAGTTTAATAGGGAAAGCAAAAGCCACACATGCAAACAAGGCAAAATAAGGAATTCATTCACTGCTTCCCATCGGCAGGCAGGTGTTCAGCCATTTCGAGGAAAGCGAGGCTCCATCGTGCGTAATGATTGCTTGGAAAGACAAATGCAGTAACTCCAAATGTTTCCCCCTTCCTTCTTCTTCCCCACAGCTTTTTTTACTGAGCGTGATATCATATGGTATGATGTTGTGGTCTAATCCCAGCCAGCAACTAGGACCACACAGCCACTTGCTCACTCCACCCCTCCCTCCCTGACATGGGTAGGGAGAAGAGGGAGAAAAGGAGGAGAAAGGAAAAAACCTCATGGGTAGAGATAAAGACAGTTTAATAAAACAGTAATATAAGAGGATAATAATAATAATAATGGTAAAAGAATATACAAAATAAAGTGATATAACACAAGTTGCTCTCACCACGCAGTGAATTGGTTGCCCAGCCCATCCCGAGCAGTGATCGTGGATTCTGGCCCCTGGCCAACCCCCATTTATGTGCTAAGCATGACCTCTATGGTGTGGAATACTCCTTTGGACAGCTGGTCCTGTCTATGGTCTCTCTCAGTTTGTATGGGAAGCTGAAAAAGTCCTTGACTAAGGTAAGCATTAGCAACAACTAAAAAATTATATATTATCCACATTCCTCTCATACCAAATCCAAGACACAGCAGTCACTAGAAAGGAAATTAACTCTATTCCAGCTGAAACCAGGACATATGGGATAACTCAGGTCAATTGGGGTCAGCTGTCCCACTCCCAACTCCTTGTGCGCACCCAGCCTACTTGCTGGTGGTGCAGTCTGATGCTGTGTAAGCGCTGTTCAGCAATAACTAAAACATCCCTGTGTTATCAACACCGTTTTGGCCACAAATCCGAAACACGGCACCATACAGGCTGCTATGAAGAAACTTAACTCTATCACAGTGAAAACCAGTACACATTGTTACAAAAGAATGTTCTATGTGATCATCCCTGACCCTGCAGGAACAGGTCCTGCTGACTATTTACAAGCATCTTATCTGTGTTCAGTTTGATCAGTTCTGCAGCAGGAATCTCCTTGAAGAATCTCTGGACAGTGGGATGGCCCAGCTAGGATGTTAATCAGCACACCAAAGCACATAAGTAGTGCCAATCAGAGAGTCTAGGACCTGCCTGGGTGATTGCTCCTGTAGCAATGAGGCACATGCCTTGCTGTGAAGTCATCTAAGAGTTCATTCCATTATCTTGTCTCAAGTGGGTCTATTGTCTCAAATCAGTATATTGTCATCTATGCATATGACTCAGTTAGGAGTTCATGGACCAATGTGGGAATTAACAAATGCCCTGGTACTTGCACAGGCTTGGCCCTGACACCCAGCTACAAGTGTAATTTTTGTGCCCAGCACCAGAGCTGTAATTTGAGTTTCTTCTTTATTATCAGAACTCTAATTCAAAGACAACGGATTTTGCTACGGAGAGAAGATGGAGCTATACAGCTTTGGATGGGTATAACAGATCTTTTCCAGATAACAAAGAAACACGGAGGTGCAAGGCTCATAATATCACAGATATTGAGGGTTCCCACAGAACTGTTAACTGTTCTTTGCCAGTTATAGTATCTTCCTCCTCTATAGCATGTTTCTTCTTCTGCCCTTGCCATTGTCCTTCCAGTGCTTTTCAGACTGCCCATCTGTTCCTTAAGTCATTGTTCCTGTATTTTATGCCTTTCACCTTTTTATCTCATCTGCCCATTTACCTCATCTCAGTCTTGTTCATTTACTGAAGTACAGATGTTTTCAACAAAGGTAAGGATACATCAACACATGTAGGACAAAGTAGTTTAATAAAACTTGTTCTCTTTCTGTTCTTTGTATTGCTAAAAACTTTAACTGTTATCTTCCTTACAAAATTCAATGTTTGAGATAAGAAAGGCTTTTTTAAGTCTGGCAAAATTCTGACTTTCAAAACTTCGCACTGAACTATCTTAACACCCCAAGCTCTGACTTCTTCCTTTGTAGTGTCCTGCAGCATCCTCATGTCCTTACTGGCCTCATAAAGATGAGACCATTGACGCTTGTTGTCTCCAATGGTGATGAAGTCCCCTATCTTCTAGAATTTTGTGACCTCATGTAGTTTCTTCAGTACCTCTTTTTTTCTGTCTCTTCCACTTGTTTTCTGATCTAGCTGCTTTGTTACTGTGACATATCCACAGTTCTTTTCTCTACCTCTACATAGCCAGGCACAGGCAATCCAGGAGGTTCCTGGATTGCATTGAGGACAACTTCCTTCTCCAAGTGGTTGAGGAGCCGACGAGGAGAGGAGCCATGCTGGACCTTGTTCTTACCAACAAGGAGAGGCTGGTTGACAGGGTCAAACTCAGGGGTAGCCTGGGCTGTAGTGACCATGAAATGGTCGAGTTTGAAATCCTCAAGGCAACAAAGAAGGTGCGCAGCAGGCTGACGACCCTGGACTTCAGGAGAGACGACTTTGGCCTCTTGAAGAATCTGCTTGGTATGGTGCTGTGGGATGAAGCGCTGGAAGGAAGAGGGGTCCAAGAAAGTTGGTTAATATTCAAGGACCACCTCCTCCAAGCACAGCAGCAATGCATTCCTACAAAGAGGAAGGCAGACAGAAAAGCCAGGAGGCCCGCGTGGATGAACAAGGAGCTCCTGGAAGTGACCAAAAGAAAAAAGGAGGCCTACAGGGAGTGGAGACAGGGCCGGGTAGCCTGGGAGGATTACAGAGGAATCGTTCGAGCAGCCAGAGAGCGGGTTAGACAAGCTAAAGCCCAGCTAGAACTAAATCTGGCCAGGGACATTAAGACAAACAAAAAATCCTTCTATAGGTCTGTCAGTGAGAAAAGAAAGACTAGGGAATATGTAGGCCCTCTCCGGAAGGATACACAAGAACTGGTCACCCGGGACAGCGACAGAGCTGAGGTACTCAATGACTTTTTTGCCTCAGTCTTCACAGACAAGGACAGCAGCCGCACTGCCCAAGACGCAGATTGCAAAGGAGAGGATTGGGAAAACGGAGCACCGCCCACTGTAGATGAAGATAAAGCGAGAGACCACCTGAGGAACCTGAAGGTGCACAAGTCCATGGGATCTGATGAGATACATCCGCGGGTCCTGAGGGAACTGGCAGATCAAGTCGCGAAGCCACTAGCCATCATATTTGAGAAGTGGCAGTCTGGCGAGGTTCCTGCCGACTGGAAAAGGGGAAACATAACCCCTATTTTCAAAAAGGGAAACAAGGAAGACTCAGGGAACTACAGGCCAGTCAGTCTCACCTCTGTGCCTGGCAAGATCATGGAGCAGATCCTCCTGGAAACTCTGCTGAGGCACACAGAAAACAAGGAGGTGATTGGCGAGAGCCAACATGGCTTCACCAAGGGCAAGTCATGCCTGACAAATTTGGTGGCCTTCTACGAAGGGGTTACAGCGGCAGTGGACAAGGGAAGATCTGCTGATGTCATCTACCTGGACTTGTGCAAAGCGTTTGACACTGTCCCACACGATATCCTGGTCTCTAAATTGAAGAGACATGGATTCGATAAATGGACCACTCGGTGGATAAAGAACTGGCTGGATGGTCGCACTCAAAGGGTTGCGGTCAACGGCTCGGTGTCCAAGTGGAGAGCAGTGACGAGTGGCGTTCCTCAGGGGTCGATACTGGGACCCGTACTATTCAACATCTTTCTTAGCGACATGGACAGTGAGGTAGAGTGCACCCTCAGCAAGTTTGCTGATGATACCAAGCTGTTTGGCGAGGCAGACACGCTGGAGGGGAGGGATGCCATCCAGAGGGACCTGGACAGGCTGGAGAGGTGGGCCCAAGCCAACCTCATGCAGTTCAACAAGGCCAAGTGCAAGGTCCTACATCTGGGTCGGGGCAATCCCAAGCACAAATACAGGCTCGGCGGAGAATGGCTGGAGAGCAGCCCAGTGGAGAAGGACCTGGGGGTGATGATTGATGAGAAGCTCAACATGAGCCAGCAATGTGCGATCGCAGCCCAGAAGGCCAACCGTATCCTGGGCTGCATCAAAAGAAGTGTGGCCAGCAGGTCAAGGGAGGTGATTCTGCCCCTCTACTCCGCTCTCGTGAGACCCCACCTGGAGTACTGCATCCAGCTCTGGAGCCCCCAACATAAGAAGGACATGGACCTGCTGGAGCGTGTCCAGAGGAGAGCCACGAGGATGATCCGAGGGCTGGAGCACCTCTGCTATGAGGAGAGGCTGAGAGAGTTGGGGCTGTTCAGCCTGGAGAAGAGAAGGCTCCGGGGAGATCTTATTGCGGCCTTCCAGTACCTAAAGGGGGGCCTACAGGAGAGCTGGGGAAGGACTTTTTACTAGGGCATGTAGTGATAGGACGAGGGGGAATGGCTTTAAACTGGAAGAGGGCAGGTTTAGATTAAACATTAGGAAGAAGTTTTTCACTTTAAGGGTGGTGAGGCACTGGAACAGGTTGCCCAGAGAAGTTGTTGAAGCCCCGTCCCTGGAGGTGTTCAAGGCCAGGCTGGACGTGGCCTTGGGCAACCTGGGCTGGTGAGAGGTGTCCCTGCCTATGGTAGGGGGGTTGGAACTCAATGATCTTCAAGGTCCCTTCCAACCTAAACCATTCTATGATTCTATGATTCTAGGATATATTTGTGACTTTGATGACAAGATTGAACACTACTAAACCTGTAATTCAAAAGACATTTATTCCCTTTTTGCCACTGTATCCCATGTCTTTTTCAATGATAAATACTGAAACTTTTGTGAGCACCCCTGGCTACCTAATTTGGGACTTCAGTGCTAAAGCCCACCCGATATCCCAGTCACAATCCTATCCACTTACTTACTAGGACTGCTTGGCTCCATTCATCTGTGTGGATGTCAGCTTTCTAAGACCAGCTGACTCCAGGGCCAGGACCTAGCCTACTGTTCCTCTCCCCCTCCCTTTATACACTAGAAATGTAATCTGTTTGGGTTTGGGGTTTTTTTTTTTTTTTTTTTTTTTTTTTTTTAAATTTTTATCCATTGGAGCTATGATTTCAGATGTATAAATGCTTTAGAGCACATCAAAGAGAATCTTTCACTTCTCCAGTCTTTGGGCTTAGTGTCTACCACTTACTGAAGCAATGTCTAAACAAAGTTTACATTAAAGATCATGATTTTACGATGAGGGGCTCAGCCTCAGAATATGGAAGATAATTAAGCCTTATTACTGAGAAATATTTTGGTCATAGTTTGAATCCTAGATTCAGGCACAATTAGTGCTTTTACCATTAAAGTAGTTAAAGGTTGAGAAAAGGCACCACAAACCTGCTCAGTAATTACTTGCTTTTTGTATAATAGCTGTGTTGCGAAAGAAAAAAAATCCTTCCCTGAGAAAACATAAAAAAATTGCTAATCCAGAATCAAATGAGTGAGATAAATTTTGCAATTGTTTGAGCAAATGAAGTGCAAAATAACTCTTTAGCCTTGGGAACAGATAGGGTAGATTCAAAGTGCAAAAAGAAACATCTTGAAGTCAGGATTTTTATTTTGGCTAGCTGGATTTCAGGGCACTTCATATATTCTCCTGGGAGAAGGTGAAAGAACTAGAGGAGGATAAGTAGTTTTATCATTTATTTAACGTGAAGGTTGTCCCCATGAGGTGCTAATCTTATTCACTTGTCATCGTCAATCAATTTATGATGCAAGAGGGAAAGGTGTGGGTGTGGGCTCTTAAATCACTGAGTATTATGTGTGAGTGTGTCTGGGAGCAGCTTTGGTTCCATAGGAAAGTACTGTAGCCTCTTCAATTGACAGCACTAGCTATAGAAAGAAATATGAAATCCTCTTTCAAGCCTGTCGCCTTTAATTATAATCTTCTGAGGACTTTGCAGATAATAGTTCCCATTTCTTTCATAGTAAATCACTGAGTACGAGAAAGCTGTGTTGGCTTTCCAATGCCCAAGACAAATAAAGCTTTTGGTCTCCCTTCAGGAGCTTTGTCTCTTAACAGAAACATTTTCAAATAAAGAGTGTGCTGCTTTTACATATATTGCTGTATAGACTGTCATTCTTGACTTGAAGAGGCGGGGGGAAATATAGCCCTCACAAATCCCAAGAGATTGATTGTTAAGAAATCAATAACAGTAATGCTGCATTTTTGTGTCATTATTTTTTGCTTTGAGTTGCTTTACTACTTTTCCATTACAGCTCCAAGACTTTCTGGTCAACCGCTTAAGAGCAGCTTACTGAATTTCTTGGCATAAGCTATCCCTTAAAAGCATAAAAATGTAAAAGTGATGTTTCAGACTAAGAGTCCTTCTAGATCAAGACCCTGTTTCTAACTGGGCACAAGCAGACCCCAAGAAGAGGAAGAGCAGGGCAGACATATTTGCCTGGAGTATTCTCTTAGCCTTTGTTTATTTTCTGCTCAGGGCATTTCCTAAACCTGATGGAGAATATCAGCCCTCAGAAAATTTCTTTTCCTCAGCCTTTCCCCTTATGGTTCTGACTAACCCTGGGAGATGTGGATGCATTACTTCAGTTGTGCTTAAACTCATGCTTAATGATGAGAATGGGATTAAGAAAGTGGTCTCCATGGATGTAGTTCTGGAGTTCTGACATCCCTGCAAAGAATTTCACAAGGTTTTGCCAGCCATGACTGCCATGGAGGTTGGACTTCTCCTGAACTGGGAACAAGAGTGGATTTTCCATTTCCAGAGGTGATTACCCAGATGTAACCTTTGATCTCTGCTGAACGGAGTGCGGTACGGTGTAAATTTCTACAAGTACAGATATTGCTACACTTGGAATACAAGATTTAAAGAATAGGGTTTTTCGGTCTGATGGTTTGGTTTTGTTTTTTCCTTTGCCTTCTTTAAAGCTATAAGCACTAAGCACAAGGGAGCCATAGCACACAACCAAGACGCCTGCGACCAGTGACTGGAAAAATAATAACCTCACTCCATTTTCTATAAAGAATCATATTTCCATTTGGTACAGACTGGCTGAAATTTATTTCAGTTAACTTTGATCATTAAAAAGACACTCAGAATTTAAATTTTAAAAAATCTTGCATGTTAGGATAAAATCATGACCTTTTAAAGCTTTAAACAGATGCAACAATGCATACATGTGTCAGAATATACTGAAGATTTGAGTATGGGAATGTTTAATTCTTTATTAAAATATTAAGAATTCTAACAGACGAGACCAACTAGGTTTGTGTAAATACAACAGTGCCAACCTAAATTCAAAAGAAAACCTTATTCCCATGCTTTGTTTTGGGTTGTCTCAACTACATGTCTCCAAGGAAAAACATGCAGAGGACATTGTGGAAGACCTGTACTGGAGGAAAATGCTAGAGGTTTGTTGCTAATCTGTGTGTTAAAAGAGCAGTATGATGAAAAGCTGTGATGAGATTCAGGGGACATCAGTTTTGTGCATGGCCCTGCTACCGTATGGTCTTCATCAAACTAGGTCTTCTGTCTATTCCTCTAAATTTCCACCCTTGGTTGTCACTTCTTATTTATATTGTAATTTTTTGAGGGTGGGGACCATTTCTTGGACTGTGATTGTGTAACATTTAGTATTCCAGTTCCATGTCAAGTTTCAGGCTTCTAGGCACTATTGTGTATATATAAATGATACGTATGTTTATACTGATGACATCAATAAATGCATTTGGTATGTAAATAATCTCCAGTTTAAGTCCATGGGTATGATAACAACCACCAAGCTATATTGCTCTAACAGGTTATTTTATAATCTGAATTAGATTACAAGGTTCCCTCTGTAGTCAATACTTGAGGGGGAAACCTTCCACATAAAATTTAACAGCCACATATATCACACACCTATTTTTAGCCTAAATAAATTGCCTTCAAGAACTTTCTGTTTCTCTGTATAATTAATGGAAGGATTTTAAGGAAGTGGCATAGCCTAAGCCCCTGATTTTTGGGTCTTTACAGTGAAGGAAGAAAAATCTCAACCTATACCTGGTGTTAATTTTGCATGTTTATAGTATTAACAACATTACATGAGCCTCTGGTAAAATAGTCTGATTTGTGGTTCCTGATGTGATATGTTGGTATGAACTAAATATTTCACTGTAGCCATCCAGACTCTTTCCTGTGTTGGCATAGAATATTTTTTCTTGTTGGCAACTGTATGGATAAGACTTTCTGTAAGATAGTATTTCCATAAATTTCTTGGATACCATGTTTTACCTTGGCTTTTTGTTTCTCAGTGAGACACTTCCAGCTCCCTGTTTTGTTTTGGAGAGCTATCACGCTTCCAGTCTACAGTGGGTTTGGTTTTCGCTTTGGGTTTTTTTGAGGGTGGACATGTCATTGATAAAGGCCGGGTGTTTGGTGGAGGGGTGAAAGTGACCAAGTAATCTTGTATTCTGTACATTCATTCTTGTATTATAAAGCTGCTACTTCAAGTATCCTGTAGATATGTATTAGATTTGTAGATCTGCAATTTACACATCATCCAATAATATGCAGGTAGGCAGACTTTTCTTCTTCCATTATGGCTGCAGAATTCACTGTTCTCTCCACAATGCTGGGGGTTTACAATGTCTGTTGCTTATTGGAGTACAAGTGCAGAGTCACTGTTACCCACAGAAGTTTGCATTTTGCATGCCAGAGTTAGGAAAGACCCCCTGACGCTTTAGTGGTCCAAGGGTGAGGTGGATTCAGTAGGGGTGCAGAAAACCTCCCAAAGAAGATTTCAGCTCTGTAACACTAATGCAGCAGAAGGGCCAGCAACATAAGCGTGGTAGCTTAAAGTGATGTTTGCTACATTTAAAATCTTGATCAGAGCCACAGAGCCACAGCAAGGGTGAGGCAAGAGGGTACCCCCAGTTATGGTACTGCTACACGTTGCCCAGGAAGGAAGGTGCAGGACCATAGCAGTCACAGTGTCTGGCAGGAGGTCAGGAAATCCATAGGTGATGGGTGGATGTAGCTGTGTACGTCTTAGAAACCACCAGGTCTCACTAGGAAGTCATACCTGAACTATCTAGAAATTAGCCAGTTCAGGTACTAATAGCAGTGATGTGCAGAGAACTCAGAGCTTACACATGCTGCACAACCTTGCTGGGACCTTGGGGAAGCATTTGAGCAGCTAGCCTGCACCGTGTTATCAGAACAACATTAATGAGTTTTAAAGCCAAGCTGGGAATGTCCTCCTACTCTGTGTTGCACCTTTGCGAGCTGTATTCAAATGTCCCACAGACCCCTTGGTGCCATCAAGTCTCTGTGCATTGACAGAGCACAGGTTCCACTTCATCTCATTTTCTTCTTTTCTCCCTCAGCAATGTGCAGAAAAGCAGCTGGTGGGAGAGTTGGTTATGCTGCTTGACACCAGCTGAGAGCTCCCTTATGCCATGGAGAATTATAGACCTTTCATCAGGGTCTGTGAGCAAAGTGGCAGGAAGAGGAAGAGGGATTCTGGCATATGGCTGCACTCACTGCCTTCATGTTGAAAAGCTTGAGCTGGAACAGCCGCTGAACTCAAGACTGAGCAGGACAACCTTTCTGGGGTGTTAGGGATCATATGCTTATATAAGCTTGGGACAAAACTCCGGAGAAGGGCCAGGCAGAGACTGTCCTAGACAGGAAAAGAAGTAGTTCAAGACATTGGGATTTTGATAAAAGTGTCCTGCAGTTCTGAAGTGACTTTCTCCATCCTGGTCTGAGCAGCTCTTTATTCCCTTGTTCCCAACCTGATGAGTTCATTTCATCCTTTCAACTTCACTTCATACCTCTCCCTTTAAGTCCCTCCCTCCTTCCCTGCTTCTATCCTGTCTTCCGTCCCTCTCTCAGAAAGCACAGTTTTGGAGAGATGAGGAATGGGCATCTTATCAGAGCTAAAAAATAAAACCAAAAAAAAAAACAAAAGAAGGTTAAAGTAGGTGGAAAATGGAGAGGGGAAAGTTAACAGGGCAAATGAGCCTCTCAGGGAAACTTTGTCTCTTAATGCCTGTACAGCTGAAAAGTTGGGTGGTATTTAGTTTGTTTATTCCAGGCATATTTTAAAATTCTTCTTATAGACAGTTCACGGAAGCCATACCATTACTTTACATGAAATGCACTGGGGATATTTTACCAAAATAATAATTTTTGCTCCCATCTTGTCTGTCCCTAACTCCTACAGTGATTGAGAATCTCTTACCCGTTATCTAGTAGTTTAATTTACTGTAATTTAGTTCTGCATTGCTTTTGATGGCTTAATTACTTTCTAATTATTTTTGGCTGTGGGAGGAAGCCAGGTGAAGGCAGAAGAATAAGCTGCCACTTATTGTCTGTAATTTAGTAAAGTTACAGTTTCACTCCAAAATCAAGGTCTTCTTTTGCTTCGCATTACATGGAGAGTGATAATCCAAACAGGCAAGGGAGGAGGGAGAATTATACCATTATTAGCCCTGTTCGGACTGAAGAGGTGATTAAAGATGGATCAATGTACTGCCTGCCAAAAAGTAACTCCCTTTCAGAAATAATATTCCAGTCCACCCTACCAGCCCCCAACACACTCATCCTCTCTGTACTTTTATTTTCTTATAAATAATGGGTCCTGTGTTGCTCTTGAGCCTATTTCATTCATGAGTAACATGAACAACAAACAGATTGAAGAATCTCTCCATTGCAACATCAAAGGTTAGCAGCCATGAGCAGAAGTGTAATGCTCCTAATTTCCAGTTCTTTTTCATACCCTGGTCTTGGTAGGTTTCTCATTATACTCTTCCCTCCCCACCCCCCCGAACAAATATGGGACTGAGTTGCATCACCTCATGTTTGCCTCATTTAATGTTTGAAATTTCCTAGGGAATCACACACAGTCTGTTTCAGAGCAACAATTTTTATTGCAAGTTGCTTTGATTCATACTACGTACTCCCAAGACTTCCATGTCAGTTTGCTTAATACTTCATTAGAAATTAGTTTGTTTAATATTTCATTAGAAAATTCCTTCCTTATATACATAAGCCTTAAAAAGACAGATTCATGTCTGATTTTTTTAATCTGAAACAGAAAAAAATAGTCAACATAGGTTACGTCTTAGGTATTAGTGCATGCACAGGTATACACACGCAAATGTATGCGCAAACGTAATATTGTGGTGCTTGACTCATTCACATCCAAGAAGCCAAAAAAATGCATTAAAAAAAAATAATGCAAAGCTCCAGGCATGCGGCTCTAGGCCAATGATACAGATTACAAAAAAAAAAAAAAAAAAAAAAAGAGCTGCAGGCCAAGCATTGCTATGTTTGCCAGCTTTGACATATTGGGTGACAGCATAATACATTTAGCTCTAATCTAACACATAACCCCATTGTAATTAAAATCCAGCACATTTTGCACAAGGTCACATTTAGCTTTATTGACCACTGTGATGCTGGTAAAAGATTTATGAAGATGGCTTGAAACGTCTCAAGTGCTAAAGCAAATAGATGTAAAACGCTTCCCACTTGAAAACCAGCTGGGTAATTGTCCTTTTCTTTTGTGATTTTTGTAGAAATCTCTCTTGGTCTGACGGCTGCAGTATACCAGTCAGAAAATTCTCTGTGCCATTATCACTAAGCTTAAGGTTTTTGAAATGTCAACTATAAAGTAAAGCTGTAACAGTGTGTTCAATAGTTTTTTCTTTTTTTTTTTTTTACATGTAGCAGAATTTTGTGGATATTCAAACAGCTTCAAGACAGAAACACAAAACAATTTTTCTCCTGCCTTCTGGTGTGATTCCTTTGAGTCCTTTACTAAACTGAGCATGGCTATGAACTGGCTTTCTTTTTCCATTCTTAATGTAGATGGAGTGGGTATGCTGTGAGTTTGTTAGTATAGAGATGAAAATTGAGTACTGCCAATGCTGGCTTTGTGCAAGACTAGTATTTGGAAGCTGCAATCACATTTGAAGAAGTTTGAATTCTCATTTAAGAGCAACACTTATATCCCTCTTTCTAATTGTATAAGGCTTAAAGAAGCAAAGAAGCAAGGCTCAACATCCTTCTCATGAAACTTTAATATTACATTTGGCTCTAAATTCGGCTTGAGTAACCTGAGCTGTGGGAGTCTGCTTCAGCCAACGGAAATAACCAAATTATGACAGTTTAGTCACTGCCTCTTTTCCAATGGTTACATCCTCAGTAACAAGACAAAATAAAATGCAGTAGCTAATTTTCTAGCAACTATCTATCTTCTTGAATAAATTAGTTTTCTGATGATAATGATTGTCAAGATAGAATTTGGGTGGAGGGGGAGTTTTGACTTTCAGTATAAATAAACTAAAATGCAAAATACTTTTCAACCAAGTTTCTGTGACTTAAGGCAGTAAGACTGCATTGCAGCTTGAGATGACATCACATAAATATAGGTTGCTACATGTTAGTGTCTGCAAGTAATATGGGTATTTTATAAGAGAATCTAATGAGTATTTAAGCTTTCATTGTAGTCAGTAGAACTCTAGAAAATTTAGTTAGTGGATCTTAGACAACTAGTCAGTTTATCTTAGACACTTAACTTTGATCAGCTAAATATCTATCTAGACTCCACAGATGACAGAGACTGGGGTTTAGACTGACTATTCCATATCTGTTGCCTATGCCGAGGTGTCTAGCATCATTTTGCTAAAGTCTGATATCCTACTTGGTTTGCAGATCTGGGAGACGATGAGGCCATCTGAACCAAAAGATCCTGAAATTCATACCAAAGGATCAAGTTACATCGCTACTATAGATCTGCATCATAGTTATCTCACAATAGCTGAGCTTTGAAAAATCCTTGTTTGCTGGCCGTTAGGCAGCAAAACAGGTCAAGGGAAGGAATGGAATACAGCATAGCAAAATGATCTTCCATTGCTAAATTCAGTCCTCCTCTAAGGTTAAGAGTTTTCACTTAGGTAGTTACCATGGCTCAGCTGCCATTAAGTACATTTTTAAACAATAATAAATTGTTACATGTCTGAGTCTACAGTGAAGTTCAAAAAAAAAGATGAAAATAATGTACAGACTAACATGGAATGTTCATACTTCAGAATATTATTTTTTTTTCAGAAGAGAAATATGCACATTTTGTGTATCTCTGTTTCAACACTTCAACACTTGGTGTTGACACTCTCAGCTTCAAGAGTGTACCACCGCTGAGACAAAGAACTTTAAAAAAAATTATCTTTGCAGGTTTTTTTTGCTCAAGGAATAAATTTTAATGCAAGGAAATCTGGAATGGATCCAGTTCATGGACCACAGTACATTGGCTGGCGGCCACAGCCATAAAGCAGCTCCATGCAAAGCCCATATGGATGATCTAATGATAATCTTTGAAGAAGAGGGATTCTGGATGTTTTCAGGAGACGTATTGTTGTAATTTTGAAACCTGCTGGCAGAAAGGCAACTGTAACCAGGAGTAATGAAGCATTTGGTACTGTTTAAAAGTAGTGAAAACTGGGAAATTCTGCTAAAAGAGAGTTATGGGCATTGTCAAAACACCAACAGCCCAGCCATGTATAGGTAAAGTGGCAACTCACCAATCACATGCAAGACAAAAGATACCACAGAAGGCTAAATTATGTCTTCCTAAGAAACGTTCCCAGAAGAATCTCTATTGACTACATTTTAACTGTGTAATCCTGTAATGTGGTGTTGCTGTTGACAGTAACAGGTCATAAGCTTTGTACTGAGTTTGCAAGGCCTCAGGAGAGAAGCCTGTCAGCCTTTCTGTGTCTGAAGCTTTCTTGACCAGTTTTGTTTTAGTTGGTTTATCTGTGACAACAATTTTTCTAATTAACTAGGTGTCTATAATTAATTTGATTTACTTTTGTTTATCATGAGTCAAAACCAATGAGTTTTATACAGATGACAGTAACAAGCCAATATTTTATGCAAAATGCATGAGTTATGACTAACACAATGACATTGTGCAGAGAAATGTAGGCCTTGAAAAACATCAAGGCCTTGAGAAGTGAAGGGACAGGATACAGCAGAGAGGAGGGCAGGCATAGGGTGATAAGGGATGGGGCAAAGACTTGGCACTGGAGAACTCACAGCTATAAACAACTCACCAACGGTCAATTAAGAAAATGCAGACGTGAAGCTGGACAAAGCTTGTTTTAGAGATAACAAAGAGAGTACAGAAGTAGTGACTAACATACCTAATAGTCACCATATATAGTGAATCCAAGTGTAACACAGAGCTGTAGATTGATGGAGAGAGGAAAGGTATAAAAGTGTGCTACAAAACATATAATAATGACCCCAGGTGGATCCTGGAATGAAAAGAAACCACCACCATCGTATTATTTCCAGTGAAAGACTCTGGGTGCGGACGACACCTCTGAAACCTCTGAACATGAGCCAGCAGCGTGCCCAGGTGGCCAAGAAGGCATCCAGGCTTGTATCAGGACTAGTGTAGCCAGTAGGACCAGGGAGATGATTTTACCCCTGTACTCGGAACTGGTGAGGCTGCATCTTGAGTACTGTGTTCAATTTTGGGCCCCTCACCACAAGAAGGACATTGAGGTGCTGGAGCTTGTCCAAAGAAGGGCAACAAAACTGGTGAGGGGTCTGGAGCACAAGTCTTATGAGGAGCAGCTGAGGGAACTGGGGTTGTTTAGCCTGGAGAAAAGGAGGCTGAGAGCAGACCTCATTGCTCTCTACAGCTACCTGAAAGGAGGTTGCAGAGAGGTGCGAGTCAACCTGTTCTGTCAAGTAACAGGGGATAGAACAAGAGGAAATGGCTTCAAGTTGCGCCAAGGGAAGTTTAGATTGGATATTAGGAAGAATTTCTTTACTGAAAGAGTCGTCAGGCATTGGAACGCATTCCCCAGGGCAGTGATGGAGTCCCCATCCTTGGAGGTATTTAAGGGTCGTGTAGATATAGTGCTCAAGGACATGGTTTAGTGGTGGGCTTGTCAGTGTTAAGTTAATGATTGGACTAGATGATCTTACAGGTCTTTTCCAGTCTCATAGATTCTGTGGGATTCTGTGATTCTGTGACTAGCTATAGCACACACATCAACACTGCCAGGATAAAGCTACTGACCCTAGGATCCAGAGGAGCAGTGGGAGGGTGACCATAATCCCAGGAATAGTGGTAGAAACTAAAGAGTCCGCATATAACAATTTTAACTGCATCATTCTTCTTTCCTTTTCTGTAAATTAGATCTAGACTATTAACAACTAGATTTGTAAGATTTCAGTTACACTGACAATAATTTTTTGGCTTTATATATGTCTAAGATCTGTTTCTTCTTTGCCCATGAACAAGATTTTTAATACAACAATGTGCAGGCCTGATAGAAGAAATATCTGAAGTTAATGTAAATTTCGTACCTTAATTTTGATAACATCGCACCAATTTTTAAAAAGGGTAGAAAGGTGGACCTTGGGAACTACCGACCTGTCAGCCTCACCTCTGGGCCTGGGAAAATCATGGAACAGATCCTCCTAGAAGCTATGCACATGGAGGACAGGGAGGTGATTTGAGACAGCCAACATGGCTTCACCAAGGGCAAGTCCTGACCTTCTGTGGCCTTCTATGATGGAGTGACTGCATCAGTGGACAAGGGAAGAGCTATGGATGTCATCTGTCTGGACTCCTGTAAGGACACGACCCCAGAAAACATCCTCTCTGAATTGGATTGGATGGCTGGACTCTTCGGTGGATGAGGGATTGGTTGGATGGTGGTATCCAGAGGGTAGTGGTCAGCAGCTCGATGTCCAGATGGAGATGGGTGACAAGTGGTAACCCTCAGGGGTCCATATTGAGACCGGTACTGTTCAGTATCTTCATCAATGACAATGACATAGACAGTGGGATCGAGTGCACTCTCAGCAAGTTTTCGGATGACATCAAGCTGAGTGGTCCAGCATGTCAAACACCTCAGAGATAGGATGCCATATACAGGGGCCTGGACAGGCTTGAGAGAAGTGGGCCTGTGTGAATCTCATGAGGTTCAACAAGGCCAAGTGTGGGGTCCTGCACCTGGATTGGGGTAGTCCCTAGTATCAAAACAGGCTAGGGGATGAAGGGATTGAGAGCAGCCCTGCCGAGAAGGACTTGGGGATATTGGTGGATGAGAAGCTCAACATGAGCCAGCAATGTGCACTCGCAGCCCAAAAGGCCAACCGCATCCTGGGCTGCATAAAAACAAGTGTGGCCAGCAGGTCGAGGGAGGTGATTCTGCCCCTCTACTCCTCTCTGGTGAGACCCCACCTGGAGTACTGCATCCAGCTCTGGAGCCCTCAGCATAGGAAAGACATGGACCTGTTGGAGCGAGTCCAGAGGAGGGCCAAGAAATTGATCAGAGGGATGGAACACCTCTCCTATGAGGACAGGCTGAGAGATCTGGGGTTGTTCAGCCTCGAAAAGAGAAGGTTCTGAGGAGACCATATTGTGGCCTTGCAGTACTTAAAGGGGGCCTACAGAAAAGCCGAGGAACAATTTTTTAGCAGGGCGTGTTGCTATAGGGTAAGGTTTAATCATTTTAAACTAAGAGCAGGCAGGTTTAGATGAGATATAAGGAAGAATTTTTTTACAATGAGGATGGTGAAATACTGGCCCAGGTTGCCCAGAGAGGTGGTAGATGCCCCATCCCTGGAAACTTTCAAGGTCAGGTTGGATGGGGCTCTGAGCAACCTGATCTAGTTGAAGATGTCCCTGCTCATTGCAGGGGGTTTGGACTGGATGGCCTTTAAAGGTCCCTTCCAACCCAAACTATTCTACGATTCTATGATTCTATGACTTGATGATTCTATATCAAATCTGTCTGGGGATTGAAAAGACCATGATTTTTGGTAGGATATGAATGATATTCAGTGTTAGGTGAAAAACAATATTTCCTTTTTGTGTGAAATATTAAAAGTTTAGATTTTGTTTTCTCCTCCATAATTAAATAAAATCAAGACCTTTAAAAAAAGGTTCGAAAATTTATTGGAAAAAAAATCATTGTATTATGGTCAAACCTTCTTCAGGTCTGGGAAATCATCATGTTCTGTCTGATTCTTACATTTCATCATGCAATTAATTCATAGGGGCGCATTTCTTTATCTTTCTTTTTCTTTCTTTTGATGACAGGTTCCATCTTTGAGATCAGGAATATTCTCTTGAAGTCCTCAACTATGATTAATGAAGAGAAGTATAAAATATTTATTACTGTTCATTCCAGTGAAATATTGACCTGTAGTCTTTGCTGATGTCATCTACAATATGTTTGACAGAAGCCTTAGAAGCTAGAGAAAGAGTTGGATGCACATGGAGACAGATCTGTTACATATAGGAAATCCTCTAACAGAGTTCAAACATAACTGCAGCTATTTTAGAGGGACCTTAACTGAATAATATCTTTTC
The DNA here is from genome assembly GCA_017639485.1 of Pluvialis apricaria. Lineage (NCBI taxonomy): Eukaryota > Metazoa > Chordata > Aves > Charadriiformes > Charadriidae > Pluvialis > Pluvialis apricaria. The sequence continues at coordinate 163,732,226 of CM030008.1, read as the reverse complement.
ATCACCCATCAGGAACTGAATAGAACATTTCAGACTCTTTTTTATTTTTTTTAACCAACCAAGCTTTTGTTTTCCCTTTTGAGCCCTATGGAAGTTCCAAGGAATGGTTAGCAGATAGAGGGCTAAAATTGCACCAGTGTGAAAGGTGTTCTTTCCCTAGCTTGAGAATGGAGTTAAAAATATTTGAGGGATTTACCTTAAGAGGACTTTGAACGTTTAATTAGCCATGAGGTAGCGTGAAGACCTTGGCATCCTTGCCTGCACAAGTAAGTGAAAATTAAAAGTCCAATTCATTCTCCATTTAGACATTAACTGAAGTGTTAAAATTATGAATCTCGCTCTTTCAAATTGTCTCACACGTCATCAGAGAGAGAAGTCTGCCTCCAGAGAGATCTAAGATCTAAATTATTTTCAAAGCACACTTCTCTTTGCATTTACTGTAAGCAAGGTCTGAGATAACCAACAAAGACTGCTCCTTAAAATGCTAATGTTGGGTGAAATTAATCCAGGTGTAAGGTTGTCTATCAAGTTAAGTTCTGGTAAGTTAAGGCTATGAGGATATCAACAGTGTTCAATACGGTGGATTATGCACTAAAATCATTATAGACATTGAAGCTTTAGCGTCGTGTGCATAATAATTGAAAGTGTGACTTTCCAGGCCATAATTTCTGACATGATTGAACTCCATGTGTATTACAGGCTGATCCAATGAAGCTGTCTTCAATTTGAAAAGCATGTGCCTAACTCAGTGTGGTACTAACCTACCTAATAGGCTCTGGTCATTCTGCACGCTGAGGTTGAATCTTGTTGTGGTCTGTGCTGGTTCACATCCTACCTGTTTAGAGTACAGATAAATCTTGCAGGTGACCCAGTATGAGACTCAAATTTCTAAATCACTTAAGAATGCTGGAAAACGGTTTATAATGCTTGTTAAAGTATATCCAAAACCTTTGTTTCTGTTTCTAACACCCTCCCTTTACTAGTTGCAATCATATTTTCCAAAATGTACTAATATTTAGTTCATTTTCACTTGAGGAACTAAACCAATAGAAGAAAAAACATGAAATAAGAACATGGGAATGGAACTCCCATTTATCCGAAAAACTTTCATTAATCATTTCCCTCTGTTTTTAAAAGATGTCATATATGTATTGAAAAAGAGATTTACTGTAACTTGAATCACATAATCTGATTTATTCATGACCCTACCACAGACAGTCTTACAAGGACTCTGGATTTGTGAACAATGATCTATGGATGTATTCAGTGGTGCAGCTGAGATTTCTTAGACCAATGATTAATGCTGGGTTCAGGGTGTCCATTGTACATCCTCTACTATGGCATGAGCACTATATTCTGAAGTCCAGAACAATGTTGTAAATATATAATCATAGCAGCAGTTGGTATGATAGCACCAAAGGGAGTTACTAGCCGCAAATAATTACCATTTATTTTAATGGAGGTATGATGTAGCTAAAACAATAAGAACGGATTAGTTTAGGACCCTGAAATAAAACAGTCTATTGAAATTTTAGCTCAAGCCAACCACCATCAATCATAAAAAAAATTAAAATGTTAGATTGAAATGCTCCTGAATTCTGAGAATTAATATTTAGACCTGAATCCAGTACAACTATCAGATGTTTCAGTTGCCTGAATTCTGTCTCCACTGCAGACAAAAACCGTAACTCAGTCCTGCCTTTTCAATATATTTTCAGAAATGTTTCTCTAAGACACAGTAGATGCATGATCTCATTCCTACTTCCACCACTCACTCTTTTGAGCTTGCCAACAGTGGAAATACTGATGTTCCCTGAAGGTGTCCCAATGCTGTGCTCATCCTTTTGTTTGTTCTGTTGTGCTCTAAGGAATACCATCAGTAAAGGGTTTTACAGGATGTGAGATTAAAGAGTTTGTCCAGAGTGACTCTCTTTGACTTTTGATATTCGTTTGAACTTCAGTATTGCTCTTCACTAAAACAAGATCCACTCAACTTTTCAAAGAATTATAGAATCATAGACTCATAGACTCACAGAATCACAGAATCATAAAAGCATAGAATCATAGAATAGTTTGGGTTGGAAGAGATTTCCAAAGATCATCTAGACCAACATGCCTGCAATGAGTAGGGCCATCTTCAACTCGATCAGGTTGCTCAGAGCCCCATCCAACCTGACCTTAGAATCATAGAATCACAGAATCATTTAGGTTGGAAAAGACCTTTAAGATCATTGACTCAAACTGTTAACCTAACACTGCCAAGTCCACCACTAAGCTGTGTCCCTCAGCACCATATCTACATGTCTTAAATACCTCCAGGGATGGTGACCCAACCACTTTCCTAGGCAGCCTTTTCTAATGCTTGACAACCCTTTGAGGGAAGAAATTTTTCATAATATCCAATCTAAATTTCCCCTGGTGCAACTTGAGGCTGTTTGTTCTCATTCTATGAGTTGTTACTTGGAAACTTACACCCACCTCGCAACAACCTCCTTTCAGGTAGTTACAGAGGGTGATAAGGTCTCCCCTTGGCTGCCTTTTCTCCAGGCTGAACAACCCCAGTTCCCTCAGCCGCTCCTCGTAAGACACGTGCTCCAGACCCCTCACCAGCTTCGTTGCCCTTCTCTGGACACGCTCCAGCACCTCAATGTCTGTCTTGTAGTGAGGGGCCCAAAACTGAAGACAGTATTCCAGGTGGGGCCTTACTAGTGCTGAGTACAGGTGGACAGTTTCTTCCCTAGTCCTGCTGGCCACACTATTCCTGATACAGGCCAGGATGCTGTTGGCCTTCTTGGCCACCTGGGCACACTGCTGGCTCATATTTAGCCAGCTGTCGACCAACACCCCCAGGTCCTTTTCCGCCAGGCAGCTTTCCAGCCACTCTTCCCCAAGCCTGTAGCGCTGCATGGGGTTGTTGTGACCCAAGTACACTTGGCCTTGTTGAACCTCTTACCATTGGCCTCAGCCCATCGATTCAGCCTGTCCAAATCTCTCTGTAGGGCCTTCCCACCCTCAAACAGATTGACACTCCCGCCTGGCTTGGTGTCATCTGCAAACTTACTGAGGGTGGACTCGATCCCCTCGTCCAGGTCATTGACAAAGATATTAAAGAGAACTGGCCCCAGTACTGAGCCTTGGGAAACACCACTTGTGACTGGCCGCCAACTGGTTTTAACTAGAGTCACCATAACTCTTTGGGCCCAGCCTTCCAGCCAGCTTTTTACCCAGCTAAGAGTATACCTATCCAGGCCATGAGCAGCCAGTTTCTCCAGGAGAATGCTGTGGGAAATGGTGTCAAAGGCTTTACTAAAGTCTAGGTAAACAACATTCACAGCCTTTCCCTCATCCACTAAGCGGGTCACCTTGTCATGGAAGAAGGTCAGGTTTGTCAAGCAGGACCTGCCTTTCATAAATCCATGCTGACTGGGCCTGATCCCCTGGTTGTCCTGCACGTGCTGTGTAATGGCACTCAGGGTGATCTGCTCCATAACCTTCCCTGGCACCAAGGTCACGCTGACAGGCCTGTAGTTCCCGGGCTCCTTTGGGCCCTTCTTGTGGATGGGTGTGACATTTGCTAACCTCCAGTCAACTGTGAACTCTCCAGTCAGCCAGGACTGCTGATAAGTGATGCAAAGTGGCTTAGTGAGCACGTCCGCCAGTTCCTTCAGTACCCTCGGGTAGATCCCACCTGGCCCCATAGACTTGTATACGTCTAAGTGCTGTAACAGGTAACTCACCATTTCCCCGTGGATTATGGGGGCTTCATTCTGCTCCCCACCCCTGTCTACCTGAAGTCCAGGTAGACAATATCCACTTCTCTTTCGTTATCTAGCAGGCCAGTCATTTCATTGTAGAAGTTTATCAGTTAATCAAGTATGACTCCCCCTTGGTGAAGCCATGTTGATTACTTCTCATTATTTTCTTGTCCTTAATGTTCCTAGAAATGGTAACCAGGATTTGTTGCTCCATCCCCTATCCAGGAAGTGAGGCTGACTGGCCTGTAGTTCCCTGGCCCCTTCTTGAGGATGGGGGTGATATTTGCTTTCCTCCAATCTTCGGGCACTTCTGCCAGTTACCATGATTGATCAAAGACTATCAAAAGTAGCCTTGCAATGTCATCTAACAGCTCCCTCGGCACTTGTGGGTGCATCCCCTCAGGGCCCATGGACACATGTACGTCCAGTTTGCTTAAGTATTCCCTGACCTGATCCTCTTTCACCAAGGGTACATCTTTCTTGCTCCAACCGTTCCCCCTGTTCTCTGGAACCTGGGATTCCTGCTCAGAAATACTGAAACAAAGGTGGCACTCAGTACTTCTGCCTTTTCCACGTCCTGTGTAACCACGTCCCCCATCTTGTTGAGCAATGGTCCTACATTTTCCCTAGTCTTCCTTTTGTCTCCCATGTACTTTAAGCAGACCTTCTTGTTTTATCTGAAATCCACAATCAGATTTAATTTAATTTGGGCTTTGGCTTTCCTAACTTCATCCCTGGATGCTCAGACAATGTGTATCTGTATTCCTCTGAGGTTACCTGTCCTTGCTTCCACTCTCTGTGTACTTCCTTTTTGTGTTTGAGTTTGGCCAGGATCTTCGGGCATTTTCCATAGAATTATAGAATCATATAATGGTTTACATTGGAAGGGACCTTTAAAGATAATCTAGTTCCAGCATCCCTGCCATGAGCAGAGACATCTAGGGATCTAGGGATCCACTGGATCAGGTTGCTCAGAGCCCCATCCAACCTGACTCTGGACGCTTCTAAGGATGGGGCATCCACAGCTTCTCTGGGAAACCTGTTTCAGTATCTTACCACCCTCATTATAAAAAAATTCTTCCTTATGTCCAATCCAAACTTACTGTCTTACAATTTAAATCCATTCTCCCTTGTCCTGTCCCTAGAGTCATTCGTCTTTGTCTTCCTTATGAGTCCTTTTTATATATTGAAAGGCTACAATGAAGTCTCCTTGATACTTTTCTTCTCCAGGCTGAACAAACCCATCTCTCAGCCTCTCTTCACAGGAGAGGTGTTCCAGCCCTCTAGCCCTCCTCTCCTCTGGTCATTCTTGTGGCCCTCCTCTGGACCTGTTCAAATATGTCCATGTCTTTCTTGCACTGGGGTCCCCTGAATTCATATTCATTGGGGTGGATGTCTCTTGAGCTTAGAGGACATGATCCTTGAATATTAAACAGCTTTCCTAGGCCCCTCTTCGCTCTATGGCTTTATCCCACAGGACATTTCTAAGCAGATCTTTGAAGAGGCCAAAGTTGGCTTTCCAGAAGTCCATGGTTGTGAGCTTGCTTTCCACCCTCCTTCCTGCCCTCAGGGTCCTGAACTTCACCATCTCATGGTCACTGCAGCGAAGGCTGCCTTTGCTCCTCACACCCCCGATAAGCTCCTCCATGTTGGTGAGTATGATCTTGCCATGATATTCAGTGTTAGCTCAGAAACATGTCTAAACCTGTAAAATCAACAGCAATTTTACATTTTCTTCTTGATTTCTGATCAAAATGTTTAACAGCATCAGTCCTAGCATTGATCCCTGTAAAAGTCTCCTCCTAGTGATAAATATTTTTTTGAATGTTTACTATCCATTTTTTTATTCAAACTAACTGCTGCATTTAACATTGCAGCTCATTTTCTATTATTCTTAGGTTTTCTTCTTATCTTCCTTTTTCACAGTCCTGAATTATTTTCTTGTACTCCTAGACTTCAGCACTCCAGCAGCGAAAAGTCCAAGAGCTCTGATCTGAAGCTTGCTTACTCTATTCTCTTTTATCACATTGATGGAACAGGATAATTAGAATATAAAGGAGTGCGCTGTAGCTATCCAAAAGTCCCCCCAAAAAGCCAACTAATACTTCCTGAGTGCCATTGTGTTATACTAGAGGAGCGGTTTACAGACCATGTGGTTTACTACACAAGAAAGGAATTACATAATATTTTGGCCCATTTCACATAGAAGATTAAGGCACATAGAACAAAAAAGTAATGCACGAGTTTCAGAACCATTGATTTTTTAACTGTGAGAAATTAAAAGCACTACAAACAACTTCTGTTAATCTAGATCTCATTCAGGGTCATATGGTCTTGCTCATAATATTGTAGCACAGTTAAATGTAGCTGAGAGGTTATTTAATCCTTATAGAGAGATATCATAAAAATAATAATAAAAAACACATGAAAATGTCTGCTTCACTAGGAAATTATGTTTCTGGAAATTTATAGAACAGATGAAAAAAAAGTTCAAGTTCCCCTTATTTTTTCACTAGCACTAAGGCACAGCTATTTTAGTGTAAAACCTTAGTAAGCAATATACAAGTATAAGTATTAACTTTGAATCTCTGTATGACTTGAAGCAACTCCAGATTTCACCGTACTATTGTTGGCTCTGATCAGATTGGATCCACTTCTTTGTAGTGGTAAACTGTGATTATTAATTCCTTTTACAAAAGGAAGAAGAGAAAAAAAAGTCAGTTGCATCCCTCTATTTAATTTTACGTCTTCTACCATAGTCAAATCATGCTTTTGATATAATTTTATGACATTTTCTTGGTAACTACATATTAATAGAATCATTTGGCTGATAAACACACTTATCGCATTACCCTACACTGATGCAGAATAGACTATAGACAGAAACGGAGATAAAAGTTAGAAAAGGGACTTCCTCATAATCATGGTTTTCACACAAATGTGTCAGAATTCCCAGTAGCAACCTTAAATTCACTAAACTGGTCTCTGTTCTTTTATATATATTTCGGGGGGAATGAGCAGTGAGGTGAAAATATGAGTAGTGAGCAAACACTGACATCGCTCAAGCAACAGTGCCTTAGGACAGCTCAGCTCAACTGAAAGTTGGGTATAGTTTCTGATGTAGACTGCCAGTAAAGTCCACACAAAGCAGGAAACAGGATGCTTGGAGGATAAAGAAGTAATCCCTTTTTCTTCATATATGAAGGCTGAGTAATGTCTTTACATTACATGGGTGTACAGGCTATGGGGAGCTCTTTCCAACCAGCTATCTTCTCATTCATAGTGTCACACACAACTTAGGTTTGCAGTTTGTTATCACTTCCTCCCTAATGCCATTCAGTACAAATGAAGACTCATAGCACGAGAAGAATCACTGCAGTTGACTGAGCCATGAGAAACCAATTTCATTAATAATGGGAATATTCTGAAAACCTTTCTGCTTCACCTAGTTTTAAATGGTTCTGTTTTCCATAGTTCATCATATTTCCTGATGTACCCAACCTGACAATTTTACAGGTGAGTTGTTTTTTTTGAGGGGGGTGGAGTATTTTTGTTGTTTTGTTCAACATAGACCTTTTCAAATACCATGTTCTTCAAAGATATCTAACAATATTTTTGGAAAACACAAAATACCTGATACAGCTTTCATCTTTAATCTTGTTGTGTAATTTTCAAAACACCATTAAAACTGCAGAACAAAACATGGTGAAAAAGGAAAAATCACTGCTTCTATTATTCATAAAAAATATCAATTTTTGAAAAAGAGCTTCTTTTCTAACAAATTCTTTCTTGCATGAAAATTGATAACTGTTTTTCCCATTATTATGCTAGTTATTTATTTTTCACTTCATGTATTATAAGTGATGAATTACATTAAGCACAAAATTAAAAAAATACAAACAATTATCTAAATATCTTTTTGCTTTAGAAGAAGACGTTGCTATCTGAACAGAAATGCATTTTTTTTCCTTTATCAAGGTTTAGTACTTTCTTTTAATTTTTTGAATACTTTCTTAAAGAAAATAAAAATAATTATGCTATAAGGTTTCCTGTTAATTGAGTAATCAAAGGTTTATTGTCATAACAGTTTCTCATGTTGAAATTTTTAACTTAACAGCTTACATTATTGCAGTCTGGTCTATACAAACACATCACTGCCTTATCTCCATCTGTGACTAGTAGGTTTTGTTTCTGTTATTGTGGATTGCTGTTTTTCTTCATTCCTCGAATCAAGTAAGGGCAACTTTCTTGGTTTGGTTTGTTTTTTGGGTTTGTTTGCTTTTTTTTTTCTCTTGACACCCACTTACACTCAGTATCCTTTCCAATACAAATGATCCATATCACCAGCCTGCTCCCTTCACACTCTGAGTCTGCCAGTTGTGATTATTTCAAATAGAATTTGTTATTTTCCAGTGTTTTAAAGTGCACAGTTTCTGTTCTCCGTTCTACCTTGCTTAAATAAAAGGAAACTCCGTTATCACCGAACTTGCTAACCTACATAGGAATGATCAGATAGAAAGTAACTCTGTTAACAGGGTCTATCAACATCTTGGTTTTGCCTAAATTTTATTTGAAGTTTGGATATGATGTGGTCCTTTTGGAGCGTACTATGATTTTATTAGAATTGAAGGAATTGATTGTAACCAAAACTGTATTTTTTTTTCGTAAAGGGATTCCAGTAACAAAAATGGACTATATATTTCTCCTTCTCCTTGCTGCTTTTCCCCCTTTCTGTTTGCCTGATGTGTCCCTGAGTTCTGCTACTACAACCACGTGCGGGCTGCCATGTGAAGCGCATTGGAGAGCTAACCTGGATTAAACATCAGTATCGTGGGGGAAAAGGAGGGCTAATAACACAAGTCACAAACAAGCCCAGTGGCAGCAGTGGGGAGGGAGGGAATGAGAGGATCCAGTGGGAATGAATAGTGAGCCTGGAACTTTTGGTAGACAGAGGACAAGGACCTCCTAGAAGTTATTGAAAACCAGTACACTGAGAGACTGTGCTCTCCAGGCTACAGTGGGCTTTGGTGTTCAAAATAAGGTGCTAGATGTTACTGCAAATTTTCCAAATTTTTCCTGTTGTTCAATGAGTAATGAGAAAAGATGAGTTCTTCAGGGCCTTAGTTGTCATTTCTGTTAGAGGCTGAGCAACAAGTTATCAGTGTTTCTAACTGACACACTGAGATAGGTCCTGACTGAGATTTCTTCACAGGCTTTGAAAAGTCCCTCAAAGTATTTACCTAAGTTTTCTTTTTCCTTTTTGCTACTGTTGTGGTCTATCTGAATATCTCTAAAAATCTAGGTTTACATGTATGCCTCTTGTATCTGAAAGCAGAATATGTCCTGCATGCAAATTATGTAACAATTTTAAGTTTTCCTAATGCTGTAAAGAGTCAGAAACCATAATTTGGAAGTGTGAACTACCCTAGTATTCACAGGCAATAACCAGGTGTTAGGGATAATATTATTTCCCATTAGCTTGCTCATCAAAGTAAAGAAGGAAGGAAAAACATAGGCTTTACTACGAATTGTGGCATGCACTTTCCAAGATGGAAGTCAGTTCTAGTCTAAAGATGAATAAAATTTAGAAGACCAATTCAACAGATGTGAATTCGTATATTGATTAGGATGGAGACAATAACCAACCAAATATACATGGCATATGCTAACAATCCTAAGAAAAGCTGTAGTGAGGCAGAAGTTCAAATGGAGCAAGCTCAGCATAATATTCAAGGCAGTGGTATTTATACCAACTTGTTTACGACTTACAGCGATACAGAATTACCTAATCTCCATCTGTTTATCTCAGAAACAGAAGAACAGAAATAGCAGAGTACCAGACATGCAAACCATTTTTACTGGCATCCGTATGTCATTCTTGAAAAAGGAAGTATCAAAAGTGCAGAACACACACATATCCTAGTGCTGCTACAGGGAAAACAAACAAACACCAAAAAAGGCCTGCTTATCACATCTTAAAATTAGGTTAAAAAAATGTTGAAGAGTTTAACTGGATCCTTAATATAATTGTCCAAGCATTGCATTTCACTACCAACTATGGATAGAATTGTAAAAGACTCATTCTTATAGGTAGAGGAGATAAAAACATATGTAAAACAATAGTATATATCCCTAGAGGACGAAAGGCTGTTCAGGGAGCTACACCTTGCCAAAGGAAACAGGTGAGGTATTTAAAAGAAGCCAATATTGAGAAAGAAGTATGTCTGATCTTGTTTTCCTAATTGACACTCCACTTTTAAAAATTAGGGAGTGTTTTTCTACCTACATGCAAGTAATTAAAAAAGATGTACATTTCACATACAAAAGGTCTCTTTGCACTGTGCTGTCAGAGTGATGGGATATTACCTAGATATAAATGTAATCTACAATGCTTGTAAAATAGATCCAAGGCTGCCAGCATTATTTTCCTATATGTGCAGTATCCTGGCCTTAGCACTTTACTCTTGTTTCAGTGAAGGCAAAAGTTTAATTACCAAAGCATTAATTCCATTGTTTAGATTGAACTCAAGGCAAGAAAACACAATTTATCTGCAACTACACCTGACCTCTGCTTCCTGTGTAGTATTCTAGACCAGAGAGTTATTTGGAAACTAAATAATCCCTTGTTTAGCAAGAAAGTAGATTCCCAGGTTCATAATATGAATATGTAATTTATTGGGAATGAGATTGTTTCTCTTTCATCATCAGATGAAACAAAATGTCCACCAGTAAAATAATCTGTAAGCATGTTAATAATAATAACAACAACAATAGCTATTACAAAACCTTTCATCCACTAAGAATTATATAGTTCATTATAGTTCTGCTCACTAGTTGTATTAATTAAAATGGTTTTAAACTGGACAAAGTGGGAAAGGCAATTAAACACCAAGCATAACAAAAAATAAACAAGTAAAGTGTTGTCATCTACCAGACTTGCTCCTGGGATCTGGGGGAGAATTTATGGAAGTATCATATATGCCCGCCCAGTTATTACACTTAGTTAACTATTGCTGTACTACAATTTTTGCAGGAGACTGGATACTGGACTAAATTAACTTTTGCTCTGGCTCAAGTACTGGCCATTCTTGTGTTAGGAAGACCAGATCATTGGTGTAGGAGCTGGCATCCATCTATTTGCTTTACAAGCAGGACATTTTGGATCAACTAAAAAAAAAAATAATACTTAAACCTCCAAAAAAAGTCATGGTGAAATTTAGGTGGTTAAGCTGCAAGCTTCTGCTAGTAGCAGCTCAGCATTCACCTGCTGCTAAAACCTGGGAATCCCATGACCCGTAAGACAGAGATCCTCCACAGAAGGACCTCAGTTTTAGTAGGATGGAGCAGCTGGATGTGTGGCATGCGCCTGAGTCACGTCTGAGCAGGTTGCAGCAATGAGGGGTAAGACTCATCAATCTCAGCTGACTTCCAGTGCAGTCACCTGCATTTGAACTGGTTATCTGTGCCCCCATTATTATCAGTGGAGATCTGACCAATTCAGTTAAAGGAGTTTAAGATGCAATTCCTCTGAACAAATGTAGGCAACTGTTTAGGATGAGATGAATCACACCCTGAATTCTATATTACTAGATCTTCCCTGACAGTAAAGAGAAACGAAAGTGACTTGCTGAAAAGCACATTAGCACCCACATTTAGTCAGATAAATCCTGTTGTAAGGGATGCCTCCCAAAGAACTCAGTATTATAAATGTTCCAAAAATGTCCCTAACCCAGCCTGATAGGACTGAGCAGAACACCAAATGGCTGCTCTCTTTTCACCTTGTAAAGACGGAGAAAGAGGACTTTCTTCACTTAAGACATAAATTGGGAGAAATTACACTATGTGGCTATGTGAGAGACTGGAACGTCAAGTATTTGCCTCAAAGCTTGCTTACGTGTACCTTGCAAGGTGCGCCAGCAGACCATTCGTTGCTAATGCGGCACCACCAAAACCGGCAGCAGAAGACCATTGTGAGGCGCCACAAAAGCCGACGTTTGTCTGGGCTGGGCTGGCAGCCCGCCAAGGTCTTTTCCTGGTCTTATCAAAAGCCTGTGGAAACAAGCTTTGGTGTGCACCCACCACCGAAGAAACGGAAGACTGAGGACCAACGAGACGTCGCTGGATCCATGGTGGTGACTATCCTTTGCTTATCCTTCTGAACGCTTGCTTAGTTTCCTTCTAATATTTCCTGCCTTTCCTGTCGCTCCATTCCTCTGTACCTACTCAATAAAACCGGCCTGATTGGCGGCATTTGACCTCGTTTGCGTCTCAATCTCACTCTTGGGATCATTAGTAACCTCCCCCGAGCCCGAAATCGGACCGGGACTTGACAGGCTATCTACAAACAAACAGACTGGCCATATGAAAATCTGAGGTCAGGCCACTCTCAAAGAAGCAATGCATTTTAGTCTGACTTCTCCAGAGGGAATTTTCCACCCTTGGGGTAGGTCTAAATAATTTTAAAGTGTTTTACAACACATCTGCAGCCGTCTTTAGAAAATCAGGCCAGCATCACTTCCCACAGGCTAACTCGCATTATAGTGTCTATGCCCATGGCATAAACAGGTTGAAATTATAGTTAAGTACTTATATAATGCAGAGAGCTCTAAGATGGACTGATCCAAGGATCTGAAGTAGCACATTAAGTCTGGAGGGTCAAGCCTTTAGCTCAAATACTTCAGCACCTTGTGCCACACAGCACGGCAGATTTAAGCTCTATTTGTGTTCCCATGGCACTTGTACTGATCCATACCCAATATCCCTTGAGGCTTGTCTAAATTGCACTGCCTGATAACATGGTAAGAACACAGAGTTCAGCTGAGCATATTGAAAAACCGTGGTCACATTCCCTTTAGGCAATACAGTCTTATTGGATATGTATACCAGAAAAATAATTTCATTTCTGTTTTCAACTCTCCTTTCTTCCCCCCCTGCCCCTTTTTCTTCTTAATTCATGAGGTAGTAAAAGAAATTGGAAGACACTATTTTTCCAGCTGCCATGTTCACGCTCCTTTAAGGTGTCTATATTTTGAAAGGAAGAAAGACTCAGGAAGTGAATACCAAAGATTGTTATATTCATTAAGGCTGAAATAAAAAAATTAAAAAAAAAAAATGACGCTGAGCTATGGCTGGATGTACAGGGGCATAAATATCACTCAGTATTTAACCAGAGCTCATGTTGTTTGGTGTAGAAATCCAATAAACCTCTCTCTTTAAAGGCAAGTTATTTACAGTGTTTTTCTTCCCTTAGGGGATACATTTACAAGCTCAATGCCAATAATTCTAGGCAGGAAACATTGTGATTACATCTGAAAATAGTGTTCAGCAACAGATGAATTAGCTGTCCCTTTTGCTGGCAGATAACTCTGTTTGTGTTCCCATAGCTATTGTTTTAGTTAAAAAGTAATTTTTAACAGTTTATCAGGGATTAGATTAACACAATGTCATAGAGACATAGAATAATTTTGCTGGAAGGGATCTCTGGATGTTTCATGGTTCAATCTACATCTCAAAACCAATCTAGTTTCAAAGTTAGATCCACAGACATCCAAATATCAAAGCTTCAGGGGTTCCAAGCATCTGTCAAAGACCTGTAATTGTCATCAGGTCAAATTCCAGTTTTAAGACTCATTTGTATAAAATTCTTTTTGTTTTGGTATTCAATCAGCTTTCACTAAAGAATGTGGAGAACTGATTGTAGGGGGCAGTGCTACTGCAAGGTCTGGAACAACTTATACCTCTGACTTAGTCTCCCAATGATTTTAAGTTTCCAGGTTTTTTTTCTGGAATGTGTTTCTGATTTGTACTTAGCAAAAGGAAAGTCTTCTATGACAACTCCGAAACAACAGCCTGTGAGTAAGAGCATGAAATCTAGAGTGAATATTGGTTGGAGTCCTGGGGGAACCTTTCTCTATTGAATTTGGGTTTGATATCATTCTTAGCATGCAAAGCTTAAGGATGAGATAATGATGCTTAAGGTGCCTCTAAACAAAACCGGTTTATATTATTCACACTCCTAATGAGAAATGCACATCTAAGCAGCCTGAAAATCATTGGAGACCAACTACATGACTTCAGCTGCTTTCATTACCCTTATATCCAGTTTCCAACTGTGCCACAGGTGTACTTGGCAATAAACCTGGTATGAAGGCACACTGTGAGTGTTTTCAGCCAACACAAGAGCAGAATGTAGCCTCTCCTTTTGTAGGTCCTGATGCAGAGTAGTTGTTCCCCTAATGCAGGTTAGGTTGTGATAGAAGCTAATATCAGAGTAATGGGATATACAGGTAAACTGGGTTTATATGGCAAGGTTTTGGGGGGGGGGGGGGGAGCTTTTGTGACAAGAGGTAAGGGGCTGCCGCCATGATGGACACAGCTGGTTCCACATGACTCCAAAATGGATCTACCACTGGTCAAAGCCTACTATGTCAGCAAAACTGTTGGTGCCACTGTGATAAGATATTTTTAAAAGAGTAAAAAACACTGTGTAGCAGCTGTGAGAGAGAAGAATGAAAAAAAAATGTGAAACACTCCTGCTTTTTCATCTTATTTTGTCCTTCTGTCCCGTTGAGGAGGAGTAGTGAGAAAGTGACTAGGTGGGCATCTGGCAGACAGCCAAGGTCAAACCCACCACAGAGACTCTGAAATAAATTTCAAGAACAGATAACGGACCACTGGCATAGATTAATGTGAAGCTGTTCCTGCTGACTCTCTTCAGATTCAGTCCCTTACTGATCTCAAAAATAGTATGACAAAAATATCGTGAAACCACAGTCCCTTTGAAGTCTCCATCACCAGTCCTGTCACCTCAGCTGGTACCAGGTAGTGTGATTTTAAAGGCTATCATCCCTAACTGACGGATATTAACTCCATAGTTTATGTACAGGAAATGGCCAAATGCAGGATTTAAAATTGTTTTGATATGTAGTAAAAGAAGTGAATGTGAAAAAGCACCACTGAAATTCAGGCTTTTTTGGTTTGTTTGGGATAAACTGAAAGCATTGCACATGGTACACTTGAATGAAAACAGTCTTTTTTCCTCAGCCTTTCCACTTTCCTGGAAGTCAGGAATACTGAAGAAACCTACACTTTCAAGAAGTGACCTTTTTTTTTTTTCCATTTACAAAGACAAGTCCTGTTCAAGTATCATGTGAAATTCTTGCTTAATTCTTTTTTTAGTCTTAGTTCCTCATGATTATGGTGATGGCATATCTGCCAGAAAGAATTATTTAAGGAACCTGAAGGTTCACAAGTCCATAGGACCTGATGAGATACATCCGCAGATCCTGAGAGAACTGGCGGATGAAGTTGCTAAGCCCCTACCTATCATATTTGAGAGGTCGTAGCAGTGCAGTGAAGTTCCAACAAACTGAAAAAGGGGAACCATCATCCCCATTTTAAGAAGGGAAAAAAGGAACACCTGGGGAACTACAGGCCAGTCAGTCTCACCTCCGTGCCCCTCCTGGAAACTCTGCTAAGGCACATGGAAAATAAGGAGGTGATTGGTGACAGCCAACATGGCTTCACTAAGGGCAAACTGTGCCTGACAAATCTGATGGCCTTCTATGACAGCATTATAGTGTTGGTGGATAAGGGAAGGGCAACTGACATAATCTACATGGACTTGTGCAAAGCATTTGACACAGTCCCACATGACACCCTTGTCTCTAGATTGGACAGACATGGATTTGACCGATGGACCACTCAGTGGATAAGGAATTGGCTGGATGGCCACACTCAAAAATTTGTGGTCAATAGCTTGATGTCCAAGTGGCGAGCAGTGACAAGTGGTGTTCCTCAGGGGTCAGTACTGGGACTGGTACTGTTTAATATCTTTGTTGGTCACATGGATGTTGGCATTGAGTGCACTCTCAGCAAGTTTGCCAACAACACCAAGCTCTGTGGAGTGGTCGACACGCTGGAGGGAAGGAATGTCGTCCAGAGGGACCTGGGCAGGCTTAAGAGGTGGGCCTGTGCAAATCTCATGAAGTTCAACAAGGCCAGCAGGGTCCTGCACGTGGGCTGGGGCAATCCCAAGCACAAACACAGGCTGGGTAGAGAATGGATTGAGAGCAGCCCTGAGGAGAAGGACTTGGGAGTGTTGGTTGATGAGAAGCTCAACATGATCCAGCAATGTGCGCTTGCAGCCCAGAAGGCCAACCGTATCCTGGGCTACACCAAAAGCAGCATGGCCAGCAGGTTGAGAGATGTGATTCTGCCCCTCTACTCTGGTGAGACCGCACTTGGAGTATTGCATCCAGCTCTGGAGCCCCCAACATAAGAATAACATGGACCTGTTGAGGCAAGTACAGAGGAGGGCCACAAAAATGATCAGGGAGCTGAAACACCTCTCCTGTGAGGACAGGCTGAGAGAGTTGGGGTACTTCAGCCTGGAGAAGAGAAGTCTCCGCGGAGACCTTATAGCTGCCCTCCAGTATTCAGAGGGGGACTACAGAAAAGGTGGTAATGTTTTTAACCTGAAAGCGGGTAGATTTAGAGTAGATATTAGGAAGAAATTCTTTACTGTGAGGATGGTGAGACACTGGAATAAGTTACCCAAAGAAGTTGTGGCTGCTCCATCACTGGAAAATGTTCAAAGCCAGGTTGGATGGGACTTTGAGCAAAGTGGTCTAGTGGAAGGTGTCCCTGCCCATTGCAGGGGGTTGGAACTAGATGATCTTTAAGGTCCCTTCCAACTCTAACACTTCTATCATTCTATGATTCCATTTAGAAATGTGAGGGAATAACGTATACACATATAAAAGAGGTACCTGTTTTGTGTGATTACATTGTAAAAATACAATACCTCAACCCCCTTACTCACCTAAGAATACCTTGCTGATGGGACTAATCTTCCTGATATACACAGTGTCACAGCATGAACAAGGAAGATACAGAAGAGAAGGTTTTGTAGGATCGGGCCCTCGAGTGACCCTGGTGATTGCTTTTTCCTTTGGCTGTAAACTTTTGTGAAAATAAATTGCCCAATCTACCATTTGTCCCTATAGTGTTCCACTGTTTACGGATCATTTACAACACTCTTGTGAGCACCTTGCTAAAAGTACTTTGAAATATCAAAATGGACATTATTTGTGTAATGAGGTTTGGGTTTAATAGCTTCATTCACACACGAGGAATTGCAGGCTTTCCTGATAGGCATCTATTAAACAAAATGGTTTGCAACCTCTGCTTGAGGGGAGAAAAACCTTTGTGTTACTGCTCTGGCCTGAGATTAAATAGGGCTTATATCTGAGCAGGAGCTTTTTGTAGCAAGAAAAAGCAGCACATTTTTACTACAACACTTTTGTTAGGGTGACGACTGAAGTGGGAAATAATCCATGCTGCTGTCAAAAAGAAGAAAGGGGTTGAGAGAAATGTTTCAAGAACATGGGAGCCTAACTCCCAAAAGTATGCACTTAGGCTCAGTTTCCAACTTCATTAATGTTCTTAAAGTTGCCGGTGGGTGCCCAGGAGAATTTTCTGAAATCATGCCTTTTCCATCTTCTTAGCAGTCAAAGAAATTCCCATCGTAGGCCAATTGTGCCACCAATTGCACTCATCAAGATGGGATGAGCAAAACTGTCTCTTTCAGGTACAGCAAGCCATTTACTTGTCTTTATTATAAACCCTTTCACCATGTCTATTCTAGTTAATTAAACAGCTTGAAGGAACATTCATGGGTTCTGAAGCTTCATTCCACCTACAGCGAAATTGTGATTAACTTTGGCATGGTTTTAATCTGGGCTAGCCTGTACATTTTAGGCCTTAGTACAAGCTTGAGATCATTCCCAATAGGCAGTTTGGATGTGGCTGCTCTGATTTGGAGGCTAAGAGAGTTTAATAGGACAAACAGAGGCCATTGTCTTTCACTCAAATTTAGTGCCAGGGGAAAATTCTGATCAAATTTATTTTAATTCATTTTCTGATGGCTTGCTGTCCCAGTTTACCACATAAACTCTTAATACTGGCACTTGTTACCATACCTTAAAAGACTACTGACCTGATTCAGTCGTCCACCCTGGCGTACCTACTGTAATTTGAGATGCTTTAGAGTACCATGCATGGCTTCCACTTTCCAGAAAGGTATAGGTTCTGTATTATATTTGCCAGTCCCATCTGAAGGTTTCTGACAGCTTTAGACATCTGAGAGGGTGCTAGACCCCTCTCTATAGAAAACTGAATTTCAACTCCGGTGAAAATTCATTAACTATAATGGAAATTTACAGCTTGACTTAACCTTAAACACATGAAGCTATTGTGATCTGATTTGCTCTGGTTTATTTTCCCTCAACTCAGATGCCACTGCAGAATGGCACAGGTCCTATGACATAGCTCCCTAGCTCCTTAACTCTCAAATATATTTGACATTTCACATGGCTTTGCATACCAATGTTTAGGCAGCTACCTCTGTTTACATGCCTGTGCAATAGGTATTTTGATCTGAAGCTGAATTCTACCCTCAGTGACTGTTAATCAGAGAGTCTGTCCTGAAGGAGACACTAAAAAATCATTGCAGTGAACAGGTATGACTGTGTCCATGCTAATAAATTAAAAATGGCCATGTCAATGGCTTGGGTCAACTAGCACTTTATCGAGTAATGCCTGAGGACAGTCAGGAGTTAGTTAAGATCATGGACTACTGGAACTAGGCACTTAGGACAGGGTCTCACTATTTTTAGTAAAAGGACTGTTTCATAGTGTGGGCATGAAAGCTGCCGTGCTAAATGATCTCAGTGCCAGAGAGTGTACTTTATTCTTTATTTACCAGTTTGGGTGTTTTCTGTGTAAAGTTAAGTTGCAGTTTTGTGTCACAGTGAAAGTGATCTCACAGCCTGGTCTCTCTCTGTCACAGGATGGTCTCATTGCCTTTCTCTTCAGGCCCCGGAGGAACTTTCATTTTCATCTCCTCCTTCGCACCAGTATTGGGGCTTGTCTGATCTCTCAGAGAAGCAGTTCAGAGAAAGCTGCACATTTTTCTACTGTACTTATTTTACGGGTCACCTGAGGGCTTCATGCCCACAGGGATCACACTTCTGGAAGTGCTCTCACAAAGGAAACAGCCTATGGGTGCATTGGGCCACAGAAGGGACAGGGAAAAGCAGTATGGCTAGGAGACACTAAATCACCATTTCCTTTATCCGTACTGTCACAGTGCAGCCCGAGGGTTCAAATACCACAGAAGCCTCTGCTAATTTAAAAACAGTAGCGCAGTGGTGAAGTGGCTGACATGGTGTCCCCTCGTCCTGCCTCAACAGTGGAAGCTTTCAGTAGTGTGTTTTAGCCTCGCCATACAGTGAGTCAGATCAAGTGTCTGCTGGTAACTAACCCTGTCTGGTGGGTTAGCCTTGGCCCCCTTCCCCAGCTGCTCTGAATAGGAGAAGGGGAGAAAACAGGATGGAAAAGCTCCTGGGTTGAGATAAAGACATGGAGATCACTCACCAATTCCCATCATAGGTAAAAGAGACTTGACTTGGGGAAAAGTAATTTAATTTTTTTTTGGTTAGAAAAAGATTTGGATGGTGAGGAACAAGAACTAAAACACCTTCACACACCGCTCCCCTTTTCCCCAGGCGCAAATTCACTCCTTCCATCTGGACTTCTCCCTATCCCCGAGAAGGACAGGGGATGGAGGTTGCGACAATTTCATCCCAGCCCCTCTTGGCCACTTCTCCCTTCTCAAACATCTCCCTGCTCCAGTATGGGCCCTGCAGGCCTTCAGGGACAACCTGCTCCTGCCTGGGCTCTCCACAGCCACAGCTCCTGCAGGAAATGGGACGTACCCACAAGTGTTGAAGGAGCTGGCAGATGTTACTGTGAAATTGCTCTCCACCATCTTTGAAAGGTCATGAAGAACAAGAGAGGTGTCTGAGGACTAGAGGAAAGCCAATGTCATGCCAGTCTTCAAAAAGGGGAAGGAGGACCACGGAAACTACAGGCTGGTCAGAAACACCTCCATCCCTGGAAAGGTGATGGAACAGCTCATGCTGGATGTCATCTCTAAGCATGTGGAGGAAAAGGTTATCGGGAATGGTCAGCATGAATTCACCAAGGGGAAATCATGCTTGACCAATGTGATAGCCTTCTATGATGGCATGACTGGCTGGGTGGATGAAGGGAGAGCAGTGGACGTTGTCTACCTCAACTTTAGCAAGGCTTTTGACAATGTCTCCCATAACATCCTCAGAGATAAGCTTAGGAAGAGTGGGTTAGATGAGTGGACACTGAGGTGGATTGAGAACTGGCTGAATGGCAGAGCTCAGAGGGTTGTGATCAGTGGCTCAGAATCTAGTTGGAGGCCTGTAACTAACAGTGTTCCCCAGGGGTCAGTACTCAGGTCCAGTCTTGTTCAACATATTCATCAACAACCTGGATGAAGGGATAGAGTGCACCATCAGCAAGTTTGCTGATGACACAAAACTGGGAGGGGTGGCTGACACACCAGAAGGCTGTGCTGCCATTCAGCGTGACCTGGACAGGCTGGAGAGTTGGGCAGAGAGGAACCTAATGCAGTGCAACAAGGGCAAGTGTAGGGTCCTGCACCTGGGGAGGAATAACCCCATGCACCAGTACAGGTTAGGGGTTGACCTGCTGGAAAGCAGCTCTGCAGAGAGGGACCTGGGAGTCCTAGTGGACAACAAGTTGACCACAGGCCAGCAATGTGCCCTTGTGGCAAAGAGGGCCAATGGTCTCCTGGGGTACATCAAGAAGAGTGTGGCCAGCAGGTCGAGGGAGGTCATCCTCCCCCTCTACTCTTCCCTGGTGAGGCCGCATCTGGAGTACTGTGTCCAGTTCCGGGCTCCCCAGTTCAAGAAAGACAAGGAGCTGCTGGAGAGAGTCTATCAGAGGGCTACTAAGATGATCAAGGGGCAGGAGCATCTCTCTTATGAGGAAAGGCTGAGAGACCTGGGTCTGTTTAGCCTGGAGAAGAGAAGACTGAGAGGGGATCTCACCAATGCTTATCAATACCTAAAGTGCGGGTGTCAAGAGGATGGGGCCAGACTCTTTTTAGTGGTGCCCAGCGACAGGACAAGGAACAACAGGCACAAGCTAGATCACAGGAAATTCCATCTGAACATGAGGAAAAGCTTCTTTACTTTGAGGGTGGCAGAGCACTGGAACAGTCTGCCCAGAGAGGTGGTGGAGTTTCCTTCTCTGGAGATATTAAAAATCTGCCTGGATGTGTTCCTGTGCACCCTGCTCTAGGGGCACCTGATTTGGCAGGGGGGTTGGACTAGATGATCTCCTAAGGTCCCTTCCAACTCCTACAGCTCTGTGATTCTGTGTAATATCCCCCCGCTGCGGCCTGGGGCCCTCCCCGGGCTGCGGGCTGGGTCTCTGCTCCAGCGGGGTCTCTGCAGGGCTGCAGGGGATCCCTGCTCCGGGCCTGCAGCACCTCCTGCCCTCCTCCTCCTGCGCCCTGGGGCTGCCTCTGCTGCTGCTCCCTCCTGGGCTGCCTCCTCCTCTGCCTGGGCCGCCTTCGGCCCTGCCGCAAACCTCTGTTCCCCCCGGCGCCCCCAGCTTGGCTGAGGGGCTCAGCTGTGCCCTGCGGTGGGGCCGTTGGAGCCGGCTGGGACCGGCTGGGACCGGCTGTGTCCGGCACGGGGCAGCCTCACACCCGCCATGCAAAGGCTGCCCCGCAGCCCCCATGCTGCCAGCACCAGGGCATGGACACCTGATACATCCTGCAAGAAAGAAGCCCCAAACAGCTTTTTCAGGGTCTGTCATTTTGTAAAACATCATACCCCACACAGTCACAGACTACCCTGGGACTGGCTGGCAGGAGCAATGGCCCCACTGCCACCACTGCTGGTTAATTCAGCTGGACGTCACAACAGGCAGTCCTTTCCCACTGAAAACTTGGTGATGCCATTCTGTTTCAGCTTCCATTCTGTGACAGGGAGTCACCATTTTACAAAATGTCATATCCTATTTGTTTTCATACTGCCCTCTGATTGGCTGGCAAGACCTGATGCCTGTTCTGGTTTTCCCAGAAGTATGTCATAACTGGAAGGCCATGACCACATTATATACAAAAGTTGTTATCTTTGCCAGCACCATACACCTGTGTGTTTTCATGCTGCTATTTGATTTGTTGGTTGCCATTTTTTGAAACTGTCTTGGTTTGAGGTAAAACAGAACCAATTTTCTTTTCAGTAATTTTACTTTTCAGTCAAGTCTCCTCTAGCTCTCTGAAATTAACAGCATGTTTTTCAGACAGTATGCATTGCTAACCAATAAGGTCTGATTTTTATGGTTAATGCCAAGGAATGGTATGCAGAGAGGCTCTTGCTTATACTCATTGCTGTAACACCCAAGGGCAGCGAACTTCGTTATTTGCCCCGTTGGAGGGTCGGAAGCAGAAAAACATAGAGGGATCACACCTGTGGGGAGGGGCAGACAGGACAGGTGACCCAGAACTGACCAACAGGGTATTGCATCCCATCTGCCTCATGCTCAGTACAAAAGCTGAGGGATTAAAGGAGTCAGTCTCTTTCTTCAATGGCCAGCATCCAAGGAGGACTCTGTCTGTTGATCTGCCTTTGATCCCAATCCATGCATTCCTGAATTCTGATCCAGAATCCAGTTCCTGTCCATCACTGAGTCCAGTCTGGGACTTTCCCCATGCCTGCCAGTGACATGATCATCATCCTGGGAGCTTGATACTGGTTTTGTATATGTTTATTATTTTCTTATTACTACTACTGACTTTCTTTTTTGTTATTTTATTAATAATATTTCATTAAAGGAATTTAATTTCTTTTCAGCTCGTAAGTCTCTCTCTGTCTCTCTTTTTCTCTCCTCTCCTCTGTGCTCACAGACCAGGCACATGCAGCAGGTCCCGGGCACTCCTCTGTGGGGGCTGAGTACCAGCACCATTCCTGGGGGCTGCCTGCAGAGCTGCCAAGGAGGAGCCTGATGGGCTGCAGCAGCACTGGCTCTTTGGGGCCATCTGTAAGGAATGTGAGACCAGTGATGTATCCATGAGCCTATAGCCTTTGGTCTTGTCCCTTCTTGTCGCATAACTGCTGCTCGCTGGAGCTGGATAACCAGGGAACAATGCTGCCTGGCACTGGGGCTGGCCAGCTCTGACTGCATCCTGGAGGCTGTAAGGGAAAGCAGGAAGCCTTCACCCCCAAGCAGTGCCCCCAGCCCTCTCAGGGGTAGGGGTAATATGCCAACCCCACCCTGCTCACTCATTGCCAGGCTTGCTGGGCCCCTGGCTCTAACTTGGGGTCATCCTCTATGAGGGCACCCTTAATGGACACTGTTATGGATTTTCTGCCTATAAATATCTGGATCAGCATCTACCCAGTGACATAGCACGCATACTGGAGTGGGAAAGCAGATGCCACAGCCACTGAGCACCTCTCTGGTACAAGCTTTGCAAAGTGTCCTTGAGGGTTTTTTCCACCCAAAGGCCAGCTCTGTTTTGCAATGTCGCTTCAGGTGTTGCAAAGAGTTTCTCTGACCTATAGCTACCACTCCAGAAGGGTGCAGGATGGACATGAACGTTGTGCTTTGTCTGTCTGCTTAGTTTAGGTGTCTCAAATATGCCACAAACTCACAAATGACACTGAATATTTATCTGTAGGTAACTGAATCATCTCTGTACAGAATAATTCATGTGCTTAAAGTTAGGAGTCTAGTATTATTTTAGGTATCCCAGATACCTGCCTGGTCCCAACATGCCATTTCTCAGCTCTTCTGTAGGTCCTGTGTCATAAATAGCAGCTCTAGGTGGATATCTCAGTCATTCCAGGGCATCTAAAATATCTCTACATATATATTTTTAGGTATTTTAGTTATTTTCCTACATTGAGACATTTAAATTCAGTTGTACTGAAAGATATCGTAAGGGATGCAGTTCTGTGCTTCAGTGGTTACAGTTCACCTGAACTATTTTAGAACTCTGTGTCGGGATGGGATGAACCCAGTCCTACAAACGCTGGATTTGTTGGTTTTGATTTGTTTTGGTTTGGTTTTTTGCTTCAGCATTAGAAATGACCCTTTATTTTGACAAATAGGGAATTTAATCTACAAGGTATAATTATATGACTGAATGTTGAACTGCTTATTGCAGTATACATGTCTGTTAGGAACCCCTGCAAACATAATGCCTCCCCAATTGCCCTGTAGGAAATAATTCTGCAACACTGCATCAAGAATGTAGCTCAATGCACTGGGTCATAGTAAGGAAAAAATAATTAATTTTGAAATGAATTCACTTATTTCAATCTCTCCCACTCACAGTCATACTTTCAGCATCAAGTTGCACATAAGTAGTCTGCCAAGTGTTCAGGCACTATGGCACCTGTACCCCAGGGGTCCATCCAGGGTTGCTTGCAATGACACAGAAGACAAGGAACATCAGGTTTTGAGCCCCTTCCCACACTTCCTGGGTTCTTTTTTGGGGCGTGCTAGTTTTGGATGTGTCTCATCATACCTTTCAGGAGGTGACTGTGATTAATCTCTCTATCCTTTTGCACCCCAGAGAGATATCGGGATTCTGTTTCTGTTTTCTCATATACTGTAGGCACTTTGGTATTTGCTGGGGAAAAAAATGACAGCTACCTTTTATGGTACATATTTTCTCTTCCCAAAAGTCTCCCTAGCTTCTGGCTTGCCCCATAGTATTTCAGTAATTTATTATTTAAACAATTTAATTTAACTTTCCCCTTTCCTGGCCCAGGATTACAATAAAAGATTATAATTCATTTCTTTTTATGCAATCTTTTAATCTGTAAATACTAATCTGATCCAGTCTTCATATTCTATCCGTTTTTCTTATTGGATTCTGGTGAGCTTCATGGTGTGCCTTACCACTGTCACATCCTCCATTATTCACCTCACACCAACCCTTTTTAACTGAGACAAGTTGGGAAAAAAAGTTTGAGGGGAAGGGAAAGTCATAGCACACATAGAAAAATTTAAAAAAAACCAAGTGCAATGGATAACCAGACTTATTTCACTTTTAAATAATGTTTTAAATACTCTTTCTGTGAGTTGTCATAATGATCTTTCTGAATGTCCTGCCACATATTTATTAAGGGCTATTTTGTTGGCTAGTCATAACTTTATAGTTTATAATAGAGATTTCAATTGACATGAGATAAAGATCTTGATCCAAGTTCTGTATTCAGCACTTATGGTCGGGAGAGGCAGCTGATTCTTTCCTGAGATTAGCAGCATAATGATCAGTGCTGGATGAAGTTCAGTTCCACAAACCCCTGTTATGAGAAAGTCACGATGTTCAAAAGAAAATGGAGCTGTGCAAGAATCAGGCAGACGTTTTTAATGAACTCATACTAACAAGAACAACCTTGCTTTCTGCACGATTGCATCACAGACCATGTTTCATACAATACCAAACATTGAAACAGAACTTCAAAAATGACACAATGTTTGTATCTTCAATCTTACACTCTGTTAGGAGCAGCTGGAGAAGAAAAATCATAATTGGAAGAAAAGAACTATTCAACTACTTTATCATCAGACGATTAAGATAATTTGGCAAATTGTTTCAGAACCATTAGAACACTCATGAAAATCTGCTCATAAAAATGGAAAAATGTAAGCCCTCAAAAGCGGACTAAGTCACTAAAGAGCAACCTCTTTAGGCTTTTCTAATGGTTAGGATTGCTGTCTTCCACAGCAGCCCTTGCATGACATCCAATTTCAAATACTGTGGTGGTTCACATGAAAGTAAAATAAGTAAATAATTAAATTGTGTTCCATATGATTCTGCATTTCCCTAGTACATCTCTTGCATCCTTACAGCCTATAAGAAACCTCAAGAACTGAGATATTCCATTTTGCAGAACTGCTGCATCTTAATAGAATCTTATAAATCAGGTAAACAGGTAAAGGGAAATCTTGTCCCAAGGCAGGCACACAAATGTAACAAATCAAACGTGAAACTTCTTATTTCTGTCATGTCTTTAGTCCCAGACCTGTCTGCTATCAGACATGAATTCCTTGTTCACTGAGAAGGAATTAGTACTCAATTACTTACTGTAGGACACAAAATTCTAATCAGGGAAAAAAACCACTTCATTAAAAATGGTATATCGGTTGGAATATCATGTACGCAGCTCAAACTGCTGAACAGTCTAACTTTATTCCTGGTGTCCAGCTCCTGAAATCAATGGTATGACAGTAAAGAACAATCTATACTTGTTTAAGCAAAACCCAAAAATCTTGTTTGAGACCCTGGGTTCATCATAAATGATCCAGGCCAAAATAACTTTAAATAAATCTATCTTTTCCATCTCATGACAAGAGAAAAAGACTTACCAGTAATCTTTGACTGTGTAAACAATGACCTTTTTATGTAATCATCAGAATGTGAATAAAAAAGGAAATAGAAAATAGTCATCTTATTTAAAGAAACTGTTTCAGTAATAATAATATATGAAAACCATCAATATTTGCCAAGGTGATGAACTCAGTCTTTTATGCTAATCTTCTTTTCCTTTAAAGCACTTTCTTGCCACTTTTTGTGAACTCTAAGTGTCCTGTCTTCCAAGCCAAGTTTCCATTTGGCTTCTGTTCAGACCAGCAGTTTGTTTTTCAGTTGCTTCAAAGAGGGGATTTGTACCCCCAAGTTTTCCCTATCCCCAGGAGTATAATCAATGTGTTTTAACAGATGTGTTATTACAGACATGTCTACTGGTATGCTGCTAACCACACACATGTAAGAAATGAAATGCTAAACAATAACTTTCACTCATGCATCAAAAAATTTTATTAACAGGATATAAGGATCACCGGATTCTGGCCAGGCTTAAACAGCCTTTTTCCTTCTTTCTTTGAACGCCCTGTCCTTCTTGTGTTCTTTCTCCTTCCTTTGACTGATTCAAGTATGTGAAGAGATCACAGCACACATCTGTTTTCTGCTTCCTTCATCAGACAGACAGAGATTTTTGAAGGTTTTATAAGGTCATTGACTTAAAGATAAGGATTTAGCACAAGCCTCCTCTCTCACCCACCCTCTCTGTATAAAATTTATCTCAAAATAAAATTTCCAATTCACAGGAAGAATTGGTCGTAGTTAAGATAGTCTTGTGGGATGTTTTGTATACTTTATTGGGGTGATGGACCTTGTGTGATCACAGAGGAGTACATGGGAATGAGAGAATGAAAATTCATGAGAATTCATCTTAACAGTCTTCAAAAGATGGTGAACTTTAAGAGTTTGTTTAATGGAGGGTTTAAAAATTCTTTTTCCTGATATAGTTTGCAATGTCTTAGGTGTGTACTGCTGTTAGAAATTACACAGTAATTGACAGTATCGTCAGGGTTGGAAGGGACCTCTGGAGATCATCTAGTCCAACCCCCTGCCACAGCAGGGTCACCTACAGCAGTTGCACAGGACAGCATCCAGGCGGGTTTTGAATGTCTCCAGTGTGGGAGACTCCACAACCTCCCTGGGCAGCCTGTGCTAGTGCTCTGCCACCCTCAGAGTAAAGAAGTTCCTCCTCATGTTAAGATGGAACTTCCTGTGCTCCAGTTTGTGCCCGTTACCTCTAGTCCTATCACCGGGCACAACTGAAAAAAGGCTATTCTCATCTACCTGGCACCCTCGCCTTAAGTACTTACAAGTATTGATAAGATCCCCCCTGAGTCTTCTTTTTTCTAGACTAAAAAACCCCAAGTCCCTGAGCCTTTCCTCATAAGAAAGATGCTCCAGTCCCCTAATCATCTTAGTAGCTCTTTGCTGGACCCTCTCCAGCTGGTTTAAGTGCTTTTAAAACAGGTGACCCTGCTCTGACAGGGGCGTTGGACTAGATGACCTCCAGAGGTCCCTTCCAACCCTGACCATTCTGTGATTCTGTGATTCTGTGATTCTGTGCTCTGGCTATTTCAGTCCATTTTGACTTTTAGACCAATCGTCCAGGCATTCTTGGATACTTAAGATATACTTGGGCACTTGGGTAATTACGATGTACTTAATACTAGTGCTGGTTGGCAAGCCAGGTTGCCATTGGCTTCTGTTCAGATTAGCAATTCACCTGTTAGCAGCTTCAGAAAAGAGATTTTTACCCCCCTAAATCTTCCCAATTCCATGGAAGCGTAGTTAGTGTCTTTTAACAGAAGAGATGGCAAAGTCGTGTCTACTGATATACAGCTACTAATCGCATGTAAGGAATGAAATTCTGGACAATCATCTTAACTCATATACAGAGAAATGTTATTAAAACGGTATATGAAATTTGCTGGTAAATGGTCAGACTTCTTCAGCCTTTTTTTCTTCTTTCTTCAAATGCTGCTGTCCCTTCTATGCCTGTTTTCCTTTCTTTCAATCTTGCATACCAGACAGCAACACAAATAGGTCATGGTACACATCTGTCTTCTAAGGAGTTATCCTAGTTTAAATACTACACGAAACTACACCCTAATTTGATAAATTTGTTTTGGTTTTTATTTTCTTTGGAAGGGAAAGAGGGAAATTCAGTTAAGGCTGCTTTCATTCCATTCAGAATAACCAAATAGTAATTTCATATGCTTAAGCAATCCATTTTCAAATAACACCTTTAATTCAAATTAATTTTATTGAAAGTCTCTGTGCAGGCAAGCTTAAAAACTCACTTGAGTTTTTTTAAGAACATTAAGGAAATCTGGAATAATAGACACACACACAAAATTACATCCTTGAAGTCCATTTCATCACAGTAAAATAGAAGACAAGAAGGAAATTACATGTGTACATATACGTATATAAACAGAGCTGCTCTCAACCCTGATGCAATACAGTAGTAGTTCACAACAGAACGTACCATATTTCTCTTCAGTTAAAACCACTGTGAAAGAGCAAAACATCAGGAATAATGAGAGTGGTTTTACTTGATCAAGAAGACACGCTGACAAAATCAAGAGTGCAGTTAAAAAAAAATAAATAAATGCTGTGTGGATTGCTTTGATATTGTTGTAATTGAGCTAGTGAGGGTCTGAATCAGTCATGCCAAGAAATTGATTCATGAACATCTCAATGGAGTGTCCTGTGCACTTTGTAATGGTTCTTAGCTAAGGCCAAGAACTGTTTTCAGGGGGGCTCTTCTGTGTGTGTTCATTTGCAAATAGCTGTTTTTTTTTTTTTTTTTAATGAACAAGACACTTCATTAGGAAAAAGTTGCTTGCCTGTAGATGAAATTGAGCAAGAAGGCATGCATACACTAGAGTAGCAGGGCTACTTCATCAGGATGTAAGAGGCTCAAATACATTTCCTTACTCTGGCTTGTGTTAAGCAGTGATTTCAATGTTGGCTATGCCACCTAAATGTTTTCCAGAGTAATCTTTCATCTCAAATGAATTACTTCATTTATATTGTCTGTCAGATCTCTGTTTTCTCTGGCCTTCTGGTAAGCAGGAGGGAAACTACAGCTTTAATTCCTCATCCTTTGTATTTGAATCTGTTACCCTGTTGGGGTTTTTTTTGTACGGATTTTGTACCTGTCTTCACAATTTTGTTCAATGACAGACTTTGACAGATATGACTTTTCACCTCTTTGGAAGAAAAAGCTTTCAGACCTTATATTTTGAAGTCATTTCCTGCCAGTCTGTAACCTAGCAATACCTAGACCTGTCCCTAAAGTAATGTATGACATAGAAGAGATGAAAAGTTTTTATTAAGCCCAGATGAGTAAGCTTGCTTTCTTATCCCCTTTCTAGAGGATGAGCTGTTATGCTTGTGTTTATTTAAATAACCATCTCAACGTCCTTAAAACCCCGAGACTGGGGATATTCATGTGAAGACTCTTCATACCCAGAGGTAATCCTTTGTGGAAGTATCATATCTTTAAACAGTAAGAGTAAGCCCAGGCAGTCCCAAATGTGTGAGGGAAGCAGTTACAGGGAGTTAGCAGGAGGTACAAAGCGGTTCTGTCAAGAATCAGTAGCTAAAACAATGGGGTAGCAAGCAGATGTCTGTGATATTTGGGGGGGAGCGGGGAGTGGGAAGGGTACCTGAACCTACAGATATTAAAGACCTTTTCTATGAATGTGTTTGTATTTGAAATATTTAATTCATAAATTAAAAATCAAATAAAACTAAAATTTGTATTTGTTAGCCCAGGATACCTTTTCACTATAGAAAAACTCCATGCGCAGACTTCATGTTATCCTTTACAACTAAATCAGTCCTGCAAAGTTCCCACGTACTCTAAAAGTTGAGTTTTCAGTGTGTCATGTCATTCACTCAAAAGTACTCAGCAATTTTGCCCTTAATCTCTCAAGCCTCCACTTTGCAGCACATTGCAAGGTGCAGAGGGAAAGCTACTTATTCACACACGCACATGTATAACCTTTAAACCAAAGTGTTAATTGAATAAAATGACTGTGGGGAGCTAGTATGCACCAAATTGATCCCTCATTGAATTAATTCTACTTCATAAATAAAATTTAGTCTTAAAGGGGGATAAAAATGACAAGGGCAGTAAACCCAGATAATACCTTCAATTTAAACTCTCCTAATACCTAGCTGTTGTGTAAAAGTCAATTAGTCATCGTCAGACGTATTTTCTCAAAATATTCCCCTTGGAAAATATATTTAAAGGATAACAGTGATTGGCATGTGGTATCAACAGATGGATGTTATTTTTCAAAAACAGTACTTGCAAGTGCTGTGGGAAAGAGCTTGATCAATACCGTACGTCAACATTTTATAATGAATTTCATAAAAAAGTGGAGTGTACAGAAAAGATTTTTGCTCAAAATATTTCAGAAAAAAGGCAAAGTACTCTATTTTTTTAATTTTTTCTTCTCTCTATTTCTATTTTTAAATGTTATTTTACTGTTGAGAATAAACATGTTGAAGCATCGATGCACACATGCCCAGCCCAATTGGATAAATAAATAAATAAAGCCCAAAAAAAGTAAATTTTGCTCCAGATACACCTGAAAAGTAGAAATTTAATGTTATTTTCATTTGAATAAGGAACATTTTCAATTTAACTTTTTGTCTCTGCAGCTCAGAATTAAACTGAATTTCATTCATATATTCATGGTCTGTAATGTTTTGATGCACAAACAGTAGACAACATCTGCACAAGGTCCAGGTCTCGCCCTTCTACAGTTTAAGACAAGATCCTGATTACCTGCTTAGATGTCTTCATCTGAGATGTTCCCTGTCTTAAAAATTAGGTTTCCATTGGCAGAAGGAGTCGGCATTCAACATATCATAGAATCATCAAGTCATAGAATGGTTTGGGTTGGAAGGGACCTTTAAAGGTCATCTAGCCCAACCCCCCCTACAATGAGCAGGGACATCTTCAACTAGATCAGGTTGCTCAGAGCCCCATCCAACCTGACCTGGAACATTTCCAGGGATGGGGCATCTACCATCTCTCTGGCCAATCTGTGCTGGTGTTTCACCATCTTCATCCTAAATGATTCTTCCTTATATCTAGTCCAAATCTACTCTCTTTTAGTTTAAAACTATTACTCCTTGTCCTACCAACATTATTACAGTAAAACATATTAAGTACCAGGCACCTTACAAGTGGCCTTGATATTCAACTTTCTTATGCAATTCAATGGATTCCTTCCTTCTCCAGACCCTCATGGCCAGACAATGGACATGGATCTGTTATAATCTGCTGACAAGATGCCTCAGGTATTTCCAAGTTTGTGAGAAGCAGCAGCACAACTCAATAACTGAGTGATGCATGACAGGCTTATTGAAAGATGACTTTCTAGTAGCAGAATGTCATCAATGGCCTTCTCCTTTATATGTGATATGTTCATCACATGTTCACCTGTGCCTATGGTTTCTGTCCCTCTGGACAGACATACAGAATACCCTATGCAGGGAGGCAATGTCAGAGTCCACTTAAATATATAAAAGAGGCGCACAGTCTCTAAAGACTGACCTAAAATACTTCACACTGAAAAGGAAAACACCTATTTAAAGCAGTGAATTGACAGTTCTCAGCTATCTGGTCTTGTTTGTCTTAGTCAGCTTCATCTTTGTAAAACCTTGGTGAATCCATATGGGCAGACTCAAAATTTTTTACACCAACCCCAAAAAGAAGCTTCTCCTAGCTGTTTTTCATAGTGACCTTATGATTGAGCACTTACTGAGAACGTATGAGACCTAACTTTGATTTCTTTCTCTGCCTGCCTGAAACACATATATATTTTCTTGACGGTGAACTAAACATGAGGTTAGGTCTTGCTCCGCTGTAGAGGACAGAAGGAAGATGCCCTTTAATCACTTTACCAAAAGAAGGACACTGAAGGAAATGTCATGAGATGAGACAGACACAATTTATAAGGGAGCATCAAAGAACCACAATGATCAGAGCACTTTTCCTCTCTCTCATTCGGCAGGGAAACACGATTTTTGACTTCGCTTACCAGATATTTTCCAGTTGTAATGGGGCTTTGATAGGTAGATTAGATGTAGACAGTGGCACTTCATTTCATCCTTATGATTCCTACTTTTTGGATTTGCTGTCACCTAGTTTCACATGGAGACAATGTGGCTTCCTTCTTTCCATATAATGAATTCTGCAACTTGCTTTCTGATTAGGGTATTCTTCAGAGGAACAAGAGTTACAGATCTGAAATTATTTAATTGAAAGAAGGTACTGCACATAAGATCTCATATTTTGGGTTTGATGAACCACCCCTAAGTTACAGAGGGGCCGAATGACAGAAACAATGCCAGCAGCAACATCTCTTCATTTTGATGAACGTTTAATGGAGCAAGTGCTGCTGGATTGCAATAGACAATCCCTAGGTATCCCTTCTGAACTGGCACCCTCAATTTAGGAATCTCAACCCCTTATCTCTGGCTCAGTTTCTGGTCTGGCTGTGTGTGCACCTCAGCTAAGCTGCTTGCAGAACTACATAATCTAAACTCACACAGCTCTTTTTCTTTTCTGTCTCCATATTAGCTGTAGTCATACAGATGATGTTTTTGTGAAATTTCAGTCAGTTTTTTGACTTTAGAGCTTTAGCTCTTTTTTTTTCCTGGAATAAGGGAAATATTTATGAGTTGGGCCAAATTCTGACCTCACTTATTTGGACATAAAACTAGACCAAATCCATTGATCTACTTTTGATCAGTATAAACATAGCTGAATGCTAGCTGATATGGACAAATAATAAAACATCATACTTTATAAAGCAAAATACGGAACTTTATATGGTGATAACTGACACGCTGGAGGGGAGGGATACCATCCAGAGGGACCTGGACAGGCTGGAGAGGTGGGCCCAAGCCAACCTCATGCAGTTCAACAAGGCCAAGTGCAAGGTCCTACATCTGGGTCGGGGCAATCCCAAGCACAAATACAGGCTTGGCGGAGAATGGCTGGAGAGCAGCCCTGTGGAGAAGGACCTGGGGGTGATGATTGATGAGAAGCTCGACATGAGCAAGCAGTGTGCGATCGCAGCCCAGAAGGCCAACCGTATCCTGGGCTGCATCAAAAGAAGTGTGGCCAGCAGGTCAAGATTCTGCCCCTCTACTCCGCTCTCGTGAGACCCCACCTGGAGTACTGCATCCAGCTGTGGAGTCCCCAACATAAGAAGGACATGGACCTGCTGGAGCGCGTCCAGAGGAGAGCCACGAGGATGATCAGAGGGCTGGAGCACCTCTGCTATGAGGAGAGGCTGAGAGAGTTGGGGCTGTTCAGCCTGGAGAAGAGAAGGCTCCGGGGAGATCTTATTGCGGCCTTCCAGTACCTAAAGGGGGCCTACAGGAGAGCTGGGGAAGGACTTTTTACTAGGGCATGTAGTGATAGGACAAGGGGGAACGGCTTTAAGCTGGAAGAGGGCAGGTTTAGATTAAACATTAGGAAGAAGTTTTTCACTTTAAGGGTGGTGAGGCACTGGAACAGGTTGCCCAGAGAGGTTGTTGAAGCCCCATCCCTGGAGGTGTTCAAGGCCAGGCTGGACATGGCCTTGGGCAGCCTGGTCTAGTGAGAGGTATCCCTGCCTGTGGCAGGGGGGTTGGAACTCGATGATCTTCAAGGTCCCTTCCAACCTAAACCATTCTATGATTCTATGATTCTATGATAAGCATACATACGTACCTTACAACTATCCTATAAATCAGGTTTGGCAGAAAGAAAGGCCCAGAAGTGGTGCACACAGACACACAGAAATGCAAAGGAATTAAGAGAATGAATAGAGGGTGGATCTAAATGACTAATTCTCAGGAAAACACTTCTTTATATAATTTTCCTTTGTTAACGAGCTGTTTATGAGAAGACCCTAAAATCATCCGATATATTCTATTTGGTTATTATTGCCATTTATTCTGTACAGTTAAATGTGGGTATTGTGACAAAGTAATTTTGACAGAACTATAAATACAGATGAACAGCAAAAACATTTTTAATTTATCAAGGAATTTTGTGATGTGACTTTTTTTTTTTGTTTTACTGGAATATAGAATCAAGAAATGCCTGTTAAAATAAAGTACTGGAAAAAAATTAAGTGTAGGCATTACAATTATTTTTTTTCCCATAGAAAGTATTAGTAGTTCTGATCTGAGGAACTTCTAATAAAGCAAAAAAAATGAGGAAAAGGAATTATTTCATATTCTTAAAAGCTGATCAAGCTCTTCACTTATTTTTCTTTCTAAGTGAGCTTTGTCAAAAAAGTTTATTTTCAAGGAATCACAGGTTTCTCATTTTATTGTGGAGTTTCTGCACAGTTCTAGTTGCAAACTTACTTGACTAAGTTCATTTCTTTACTTGAGCAGATAATTCGAAGACGTTTTTCTTCTTATCTTATCCAAGTTGGAACAGGAAACAAAGATTAAATAAGTAATAGTGATCCAATTATCATGATCATTCTACTAAAGCAGGCAAAAAGATGGCTGTATAACAAGTGTATGCAAGTATGCAAATATAACCTTGAACACCTGGAAAGGTGCCTCCACTTGTTTTACAGGCCAGACGAGAGACAGAGGTTGCCTCCATTCTGTGTGCAAGGAGGAGGACGCATGTTTCCAGGCCATCCATACATAGAAAATTTTGGGAAAATACTTGTTTATCCTAATACTGTAGTTTATCCTAGGATATAATTAAGAAATCAAGTCGTTTTGGCTTTTTCTTTAATCTTAACCTCACTCATTCATTTCATTTCCAAGCACATTCTTTTCATTTTAGAATTTTGTTTTAACAAAAACTGCGTAGCATAAAACAACAGGACACAAATTTCTCACCTTGTGTCTCCTCTGTGAGCTATGGGATTGCATGCAATCCAGAAACAGTATTTAAATACCTCCATTAACATGGTATTGGTGTTTTAAAATCCGTTTTTGTCATCAGCAGTTTTTACTTATCATATTGGACTACAGCCCAGATACACAAAGGTCTTTGAGTATGCAATGCCCATTATTTCACAGCAAATAGTTGCTTTCAATAACACTGAAATCCCTTTTGAAAAACACAGGCCTCATTCCTGCCAGAGCCAGGTCCCTGTAGGACAGCAAGAGTCCCAAAGCTCAACAAGCTTTGCATCAGTTCTACAGGGTTTTGTTGTTTCAAAGCAATAACCTTTAGCTTTATCACAGCTCCTTTAGGAACTGCTTTCCAGACATACACTCTTCTGGGTGCCAATTGGCTTACACTGTTCATTATTCTGCTGGTTCGGAGTAAAAAAGCAATTCATCCATTCTTAAGGAGTCCTATTTTGACACATGTTCATAGAGTTTCAGCTGTCTGAACCCACTTCCTTTTTCTTTTCTTCATATGGAGTGTGGTAAAATTGAGTGTTTGTTTGGTCTAGGGAGCTGAGGAAATCATTTCATGAACTTTGACTGTTCATGCAGATAAAAGGGATTTGGTTTTTTTTTACAAGATTGGAAAACTCGGCCTTATGGCAAACAGCTGTTGTACTGAGGTGACCCTCGGACACTGTTTATGAAGAAGGAAGCATGTTCTTTTAGTACACGCAGATGGGCTTTCTGATGGTATGAATGACAGACCACACTTTATCTCCTACAGTCACTGAACTCTCTTCAACTTACTAAAAATGTTGACCAATGTCTCTAAACTAGTATATCCCACCCAAATTGTCATGGATGGTCCCACTTCTCACTCATAGCTGTGCATGGATCACCAGGGCTTTGTTACCACTGGTATTACCCAAACCTTTACTCTTCAGTGGTGGCACAACAAGGGTGTTGACTCAGTCAGTCACTGTTAATTTTATTTAGTGCAAAGGTGTCATACAGTATGTTACTCTCAGCCTCTAATTTTGCATGCTGTGTCACTCCTGTTCACAGTAGCCAGGAACTATTATTTCCATGGGAAATCACAGCACCAAAATCCTGACATCTCCCATGTTCTTGCTCTACTCTTCAGAACATTATAATTTTCTGATAACATGGAGGATGGCAAACTATGACATTTTCCAAAAGCCACAGGGAAACAAGTTCTCATCAATCAATCAACAGTACTCCTCTCCTCTTTTTTTCCTGACCCTGTATATATTTCCTCACACACATACAAAGATCCTGAAATATAAGCCAGAAATTTCCCAAAGCAGTGGAGAGGAACTATTACAATGCTGCATTCTCAAACATGATTACAAAATTAGGTACTTCAGCTCAGATTGAACTCCATGAATTACTTTTGGGCTTTTTATAGTTAAGGAATGGTAGAAAGTGTGGGCTTAGCCTCAAACACTTTACAGTCTAAGACACTGACTGAGCAAACCTTCAGCTTGCTTTTTGGTGGACTTTTTTGGTATTTTTTCTTTGTCTGTGTTCTATTTTTTTGGACCAGTTTGCATCCATTTTTTTTTATTGGCTCTGGGTGTTTACAGTTCCCTTCAATCCTCACAAAATTTGAATCTCTGCCCTTTAAGGCCCTCTTGATCTTTTGTTCATGCAGAGTAGCCTTATTTCTGTTTGCTTGTCAGTTCACTGGTGGATCTTTTTCTCTGGACTCCCATCTGTATCTCTGGACCATAGTTGTCCTGTTACTGTCTTTTCCAGTGAGTCCTAGTAGTCAGTCTTCTCTGCCTCGTCAGCTATCTGGATCCAGACATCAGGTGTGTACTGTGTCTTTGTTCCTCCTAAAAGCTCCTTGAAGAACTCTATATTAAACCCAAAACAAGCTACTGCCAAGCGGCACAGCTAACCTTAGTACTAATGGCCAGATTTGTCATCGTACTCTACTCTTTCTGCATTATATACCAGCAGCTCTGTCGTTAACTTTACCGCAACAAGTGGGACACGTGAGGGAAGACATTTCAGTGACTACTAGACTTGTGCTGCTCAATCAAGGGATGATGAGACAGCCTTACTGGAAAGTTGGAACTAATGCCTCTGTTAACATTTTCTATAATCCAAAAGATTTTGGAACTTAATGTTTATGATTATTAGCTTCCAGAGAACAGTGCTGGGCCTTGGCAGAGATTTCCTGTTGAATGTTTTCATTCCCTGTCAAAGTGTAAAAATTACAATTTTTCAGAAAGATTGAAAGAAAGCAGAAGTGGACACTCTATGGGAGGCTATTGATCCCGTCACTAGATTGGTCTACAGAATAAACAAAGTTATTTCTGGAGATCAGTGATCCTGGAGAAGATCTATTAGGAAGAAAATAAGGTTGAAATTTTTAAGGCTTGCCAAGGAATTAATATTAACAATTGAAATCAGACATCAAAACTCCCCAAGATGCCCTGGGTTACCTCTGTGTAAATGTCAATTCCTCTTAAATATATTTTAACACTATTCGACTTTCTTCAGTAGGGCATGCTGTGTATTAGTGAGCGTTTCTGGTTCTGATGAATAAAGGAGAAAACTTTGCTTACACTGCAGCTTCAAAGGAAGAATGGATCATAAGACAAGAAAGATCTTAGATCAATTAGATTAGTCCACTGCCATCAGAGTCTTATGCATCCAAATCATGCACCTCCACTAACAACATAAGCTACATTCTTATTTAAACTTAAAAATATCCTGCTATCTAACTATGTTTCCAAAAGTATAATCTAAGCCAGAACAGGCTGAAATACCCTCTAAACACTCTTGTTTTCCTCATTGACTGGATAATTTAAATAGGGATTGAAATGATTGGAGGTACCTAGAAGATTAGTGTAGACTAATTACCTAATTTTCACGTGGTCAAACTTACTGG
The DNA here is from genome assembly GCA_017639485.1 of Pluvialis apricaria. Taxonomy (NCBI): domain Eukaryota; kingdom Metazoa; phylum Chordata; class Aves; order Charadriiformes; family Charadriidae; genus Pluvialis; species Pluvialis apricaria. The sequence goes on along the minus strand of CM030008.1, from coordinate 163,694,374 downwards.
TCATGAAAATTATGTCCTTTTTTCTTTTTTTTTTTTTTTTTTTTAATACAAACTATTAATAGAAAGCTAGTTCAGAGGTTCATTTCTTAGATGTGTTGAAATCCTTTTTGTACTCTAGAACCCGTTTTTTGTGCTTTGGTTGGGTTTTTTTTTGCTGTTGGTTTTTTTTTTTTATTATTTTTTAAAAAGGATTTATCAACACTCCAAACAATGAAGATACTCCCAGATTTTCACCCTGAACCCCTTCATAAAAATGGCTTTAGGCCCTTCCACATCCTTCACCTGACATCCAGCTTTTATTGCAACTGAGGCATTGTAGCTTCATCAAAACCATTTTCTCACATTAAAGTTTTGCATTTTATCAGCAATAAAGCTGTCCATTAAAAAAAATTGTTCGATATTTTGAAAATATTTGCATATTTATAGAGTTAATAAAGGAAGGACTGACAAGACAGTGGTGATGGGATGGAGAAGATACCTTAGTGATGCTTCAAGGACCTGTACCTACTATCTTCACACTAGTAGATAAAATCATGGCCCACATGACTCATCAGCATATTCCATCCCAGTTTGAGAAAGCAAAAGACAAAGTCAGAGGCACCACCTCCTCCTCTGTTGGCAAGATGAATATCCTCCTGCTTGTTCTGCTTGCAAGCGTAGTTACCTGCCTAACCTGAGATTCAGAAGCAGATTATAATGTTCACACCCAGTCTTAACTCAGCACTGTGTTCATAGTTATGTCTGCTGTATTCTGAAGCAGAAATTCTGCATTTTCCCAAAAGTGGCATTGCTCAATGATTAAGATGAATGAGGAGATCATCTTTCAGGTGAGTTTATCACTCTCTTATTGCAGTATAGATAGCAGAAGGTGGTTTGCAATGAGAGGAGATTTAGGATGTGAAGATGTCTTTCTTCTTAAAGAACTTGCACTAAAACCTACGCATTAAAACCAGTTGATGAGAAGGAGGCGTGTGAGATATGCCCAGACACCATTCTCCCTCATGGACTCTTTCTTTTGATGTTTATTAACTTGCCTGTTATATTAAAGACTCCTTGTGGTTCTTGGCTGTAAATCAAAGTTCTCCTTAATCACCACCTGAGAACACCCCAGAGAGTTTTCCTGGTGTGCGATAACACACCAGCAGTTTATCCAAAGCTGCAGATCACTCTCATGTACATCGTGGCACCTGAGAGATTTGCAAGTAAGGAACATACAAAGTAAAACATAAAAGCTATCAGTAAGAACTGGTGGTGAATCAAAATCACTTTTAAATCAGCAGAGTTTTGTGGTAAGATCAGACAGCCTTTTATCGGGTTCCTAAAAACAAAGCAAGATGATGTGTTAATGTTTGAAGATTATTTTGACATTTCCTGGCTAATCATAAGGAATAGATTAATTGTAACATTATTTAAGGTAAATGCTTTCAGTGGTCATTGGTATGGTCTATATATATATTTTTTTTTTACATGTAATTATTACTGGCTAGTTTTCCTTGGATAAAATAAGATCTCAATTCCCTTTTTGGCTCTGTCCGTGGCTTCCTGGAAAAATCCTTTAATCATTCTGTGCCTCAACATCCCAGTTCATGAAAAGGGATAATTGATGGTGACTACTTCAAGATATATTTATTAAAATCACTGTGAAGAAGCTAGTCCGTACTGTTAAACTGATGGGGAAATCTCCTAAAAAAAATCATAATAGATGTCTTTAAACATCCTACGTACATAACATTTCATTCTGCAACAAGAAGATGAAACAAGCAGGCAGTTATTGCTTATTAGTAAGGATGAAATTACTCAACTGAATCACATGTTAAATTCTCCTTGATGACAACTGGTTGATAAGACTTCCAGTTCTTTGGCAAACATAGACAGTATTTTCTTGGCTTGTATATGCCTTCTGAAAAACAGGGTATAGAATAGCCCAGAGTAGTTGGTGACACTGGATAATGAGTGCCAAGTATCATGATAGTGTGTGTGTATGTATAAAAATTCAACACTCTGGAACCATGTGTAAGAGACGACTTGTAAATTCCCAGAAACAAATGGTGAGAGACAGGGGAGGCCCTCGGAGCCTCACTGAGGAATGTCTCAAACACTCGCAAGGACCTTGAGATATGGCTGTAGCCAAGGGGTGCATAATGTGGAGCCTGGACAATGTAGGCCTTGTGCTCAAAGAGCTGATAAGGCTAACACCTCCTTATCTCTTGTGTGACCCAGGAGAGAAAACTCATCTGGACAGCACAGGATGCGTCTGTGGGGGGGAAGTCTTGTGAAGACAGGGCTTTCTGCTCAACTTGTGAAGCTTGTTAGTTTCTCTGTTTTCGGGGCCATCGTGTCCAATGAGTGACCTTTGCCTCATTATCTACCAAATGCGTATTAAAGTTCACAGCCCTACATATGCTAATGAAGATTATCAAGATCATGCTAAACATACATGACTATGGGACTTGTCTCTCCACCCAAATCATGCTACATGTCACCTGGCAGGGAAAGAAACCTGAGCACCGTAACAGGGGGGTGGGTCGTACTGATACTGCAAACATAAAAGGGGAAAATATGTGCCCCTAGAGAGACTTTTTTCCCTGGAGATCCACAGAGAAGGGCTTCTATGAACCAGAGACCCCTGTTGGCTGGACCAATGCTGGAACCAGGACCAGTGATCTCTTTATCTCTCTCTCTCTCTCTCTCATTCCTCTATCCCTCTGTTTCTCTCTTTCTTTCCTCTTTTTCTTTTAAAGTTAAGTATGTAATGCAAGGCATACCTTACCACTCACCATAATTAATGGTATAATTTGTTGTACATCTGTTGTGAAGTAAAGCAAGGCGTATTTTACCACTTGCCATACATTGTTTTACCGTTTGCCATAATTTGTTGTATACCTAACCAATTATCATAGACCTAGCTAAGACATACATTAATTGCTGTGGGAATCTAATAAATGTTTTTGTATGGACCTTGAGAGTTGTCTCACCATAGTCCGCACTGCTGGGGATTTGCGAATCTGAGTCAATTCCCCCCCTTTCCTGAGTCAGGCGTGATACCGTGTTTCAGAATATTAGCTGATAAGAAACACCAAACAAATAAAAATTTTCTGCATTTGGTGCAAAATCTTCTTTCCAGTGCAAAATCACCAGGTCATGGTCAAATTTCCAAAGGCAAATTTGCAAGCTACAAGATATTCACATGTGCTGAGGAAGCCATTACTGCTCTAACCACAACATCCTGTCTTCGTGTAATTGGCTACCTGGCTTCTACTCTATTATTATTATTTAATGACCAAACAGCTCGTGGAAATGTTTTGTCATCATGATTTAAAATAGCATTTTTACTGAAATTTTGTAATGAAATATGCGCTACATGGAGTTTGTTTCATGTTTAGTCATTTAAATAGAGAACCATATACCTGGGTAACTATTAACAAACTTTTAGTTGTCTGTTTCTCACTGACTTTGGTGGTGTTGTTGATGAAGAGAAACTATACACTTTGTCCTTTATAAAAAGGAAGAAGAACTATCTGATCATGACATTGATTCAAGAAAACTGACTTCCATTCTCAGTTCAGCAGCATACTTGGGTGAGCCATTTAAATTGTTCATTGCCTAAAATTTCTATCATTCAACCAATGGTCAGTGTAACCCCACATTGCTTGAGGTTCATTAAAAATCTCATCACCAGAGGATATAGAACATCAAAGTCTTCTGTGTCAGCTTGTTCTTTGTTTTAGTATTGTGCAGTTGAAAGACAATGGTACCGGTAAAAATAAGTTAGAACCAGGCTCTGAACACAAGATAAATTTTCCCTGTTTTAAGAGGTGAATCCTTTGAATCATCTGAGATCCACATAGCTCCTAAGCAAACAAAGCCTGTGTTTATTTGGAAATTGGTCCAAGTTTACCACAGGGATTTTGAATATTGGATAAACTTCAGGTTTGTAACAAAAGGAAAAGTCGATATCTTTCACACTCCACGTGGCACCTATCTATGGATTAGCAGGAACAGTTTATCATATTGGAGAACCAAGAATATTGTGAAATGCATAATCAGTGCCCAAATATCTTCAAAGCCAAGTTCTCAGACAGTATTCAACCAGATTCTGATTTTGCTTAAAGTTAGTCCCACATATATTCACCCATGGATCTATATCTCTTTTCCTAGTTGAAGACTACAAATACTTCAGTATCGGCAGGTATGTTTCAATCCCTGTAAACCTGGAAACCAAGGTCCTCTGTTTGTTTGTTTGCAGTCTGTCCTACTTATTTTATATGCCCATTTTTGTAATATTTATGTGGAAAAAAAATATCCGTGCTTAAAGCTTTCTAAGTCTGTGGAAAAATGCCACTAGTGATTCAATCTCTATGGCTTAAGCTTATCTAGTGTTCCAGTGTGTAAATCTCTTGTCTTCATTGTATTGTTCAGTGCTTTATCCACGCAAATCTCTCCATCATCCCCCTCTCACAGCTAAGTAGTTGCTGCATCCAAAGCCAATATAAATATGAACAATTGCAGTGTGCTTAGGTCTGTCATGTTTCCCTAAATACCCCTTTCAGGATCATTTTCTAAATCATTCTGGCAAAGCTCTGTGGACACCTTGCTTACAATGTGTTACCTCCTTCCACTGCTTTAGGGAACTTTGCTTGATCTATGCAGCTGCAAGGGTATTATTAAGAAGCATAAGCCATGCTTTTGAGAGGGATGAGCTGATTTCCTGATATGCACATGGATTTGCATGGATGACTACAGAGAAGAGTCCAGCAGAGCACTCGTGGAATCAAAGTGCTCTTATTTTCCATATCGCTTGCTATTCTGGACAGCTCAGGGCCAGCAGAATGAAAAGCCACATACATCTCCTTCATCTCCCAGCTGGCTGGCTGAAACTCCTTGTGACCCATCTGGGTCCTTCAGTCACTGGCTTTGCACGTACCATTGTATGTGGTTATAGCACCACCTTAAAACTGTCATCCATTTATTATGTGCTGAATGTCCATTAGTATTACAACAAATTCTGCCTCCTGGGATTATGGTTATATCTAGCCCAACAGATTATTTTATTGTTATAATTTTTCCATCCTCCTTTTAATTTGCAAATATTTAGAAGAAACAATTACCTCCTTTCTTCACAGTCTGAAGAATGTGTCCCCTACATCCACGTCAGTGGCAAAATGGATAAAATGTTGTATGCTGCACACAGGTTCAGCTCTAAGTCTAAAGTCATGCTAAGAATGCTCCTGTTCTGCTTAGCTAACTGATAGTCTGGTGGAACTAGAAGCCTTACGTTGTGCTAGCTGTACTGTGTCCTAGTGCGCTATTAGCTGACTATGCCAGACTTAATTACAGCAGCCTGGTAAGGCGTCTGTGCTCAGGACAAACATTAGATCATTGCAGCACTGCAAAAATGTTTATTTCTGGTAAATTAAGAATAAGTGTTCTGTGTCCAAGATGGATTGCTCTTTCTAGATAATGTATCCATGGAATAATACCTACACTTTTGCTATATGAACGCACAGGTTATATCTATATGAATAAATTAAACAGATTCAAACTGTACACTGTCACTGAACTCTGACAGCACGGAACATCTTATGTCCATGTTGTTAAACTTTTAGACTTCAGAACTCAGAGGTCACACATGGTCTGCCTATTGGGAATAGTACCTGGCCTGTACTACCTCCCACAACTGTATTGGGAGAATGCAGTTTGGCCTTGGTCAAACTGTGCCAGGCATCCCAGGACAGATACCCTGACACTTTTTCACTTACTATGCCTATGGGTTTGTGCATGAAAGCACAATTACCAACTCCGGGCAGTAGATTTCTTGCGGTATTTTAAATCTTGTAAAACAGACAGGTATAACTTATTGACAAACACAAACTTCACTATGTCACTGAAAATTAAAGAAGCCTCGGTGAAAGGCAGCTATGTAAAGCCATTAGAAGAGAGGATTTACTTAAACAAGAATTGTCACATTCGCCATAGTAGATGTGTTAATTATGGTAATGTTATGTTTTTACTCTTGTCATGTTGTTTGAGGTGATGTGCATTACTGTGTCATGACAGTGCAGAGGCAAATGCAGTTCCTATTCCAAACATGTCACTAATGTTAAGATTTTAAAAGGAACTACTAGAAAGTCATTTCCCATTTCTCACTCGCAATGGGGCTTGAAGATTCTGCAGTTTTCTCACAATGCTTGAGTATTTTTCCCTCATAAAGTCAAGTAGATTTGTGGTCTATTATATTTACATCAAAATAGGTCTGAGCTCTCAAAAAAAAACCAGAAAGAAATTTATCTCAATAAAAACTAGTATGAAGGCTACACTTCTGGTAGCACTTTAATCCAATTAATTCACTATGGAAATAGTGTTTTATATACACTGGCTCTGGACACTGATACCAGTGCTGGTAAAATTAGTGCATCAAACAGTGCCAAGGAATGTTTCTCGACAAGGAAATATAACTGTTCATACTGATAGAATGCATCATGTGACGGTGTTGATCTGTGCCAGCTAGCAGTCTCACCAAAACCATTGGGCATGATTTGGGAATTAAGATGGGCCAGGAATCATTCCCTGAATACAATTTGCATGTGCCTATGCAAAGATAATTTATAGCCTGAGTGGAGGACTTTTTATGCCAACTGGCCTCAGAACCAGCCCTGGCAGAGTTAGCGTAGGAGTCCAGTCCTAGAAAACGTGGACAAGGAGAACAGTACACCCACTTCTAGTTGTGTGACACAATGCCAGCATCACTCTGTGCTTCAGTTAGCGGTGTGGGAAAGAGAGGAGGAGTTACCGCTTTTGTCATTGCTTTTTTTGCTGGTGAAACTGGGCTTGAATTTGATAATCCTGCATACTTGGTCATATCTTTCTGGTCACGTCTTCTACTACAATGTTTCCTGTTCTTTGTTCTGAGCAAATTGTTTGGAATTTTCTTCCTTTTCTTTATCCTTTATTTTCTTTGAGATGCGCGTTAACATGAGGGCAGTAAATACGGATAAAAAGAAAGGGTAGGGTAGGGAAACATTCTGCAAAATTAAGTTCAAATAGGGTAAATCCCAAGAAGCATCATACATTTATATCAGTGCAGCAATACCAGCTGTGTATCTGCCCAGGAAGCATATTCCTCCTTATCCTACACCTAGTGGCCATTTTCTGTATCTCTGTCATGTTTTGAAATATCACTTTCCTTTCTAAGTGTAAATGATTTTTTACGGTCCTCCTGGAGCTACCGAGTGGTACTTCAACCTAACCAGAAGAGAAGGAGCCTTGCCAGCACTAATTAATCACCCCAGTAGAAGTTGTTTTCAGAATATGACACTGCCTTTGTTAATAGCATTTAGGAAAAGCTGTCTGGAATTACTGTCACCATGTTAATTTTTGACAAATTACCTCAGGATCTTGGTCAGCCTACTCTGGCAGGTGGATCTTATTGAGAAGGCAATGACTAGCTCAAGTATGGCCTTAACAGCGTCAGGTCCACCCACTGATACAAGAGGGTAAGTCTGTTAGTGATGGGAAAAGGAATACAGCTGAGATATGATGCATTGTCAGTAAGTAGCAACAACTTTGCTGCAGTAGGCAAGACGGATACTTAACATTCACATGTTATAATTCTGACTGACATACCTGGACTAGTTCAGTTGACATGCTTACTCCATTAATTTTGTGACACAGCTTTATACTCAGCATAGCCTGATGAGTATGTATGTTACAAATGTGAATGTTATCTTCATTACCTTCATTACAGTAAATATTCCAATTTCATATCAGAGCTTTTCTATTAGTATTTTTATTCAAATACCCAGTCTGCTGTGTAACACCAAAATATAGAAAATGTGGTATGCTAATGCATGATCTTGGGTCAGATTAAATGTACTACAACTTTCCCATTAACTCTTAAGACGGAGGATCTGATTCCATTCAATTATTTGGTTATGTTCATAGAAGGAGACTATTGTTGCAAATTTTATACAAACAGTATTTATCGGACAAACAGATAGGTCAAAAAAAAAACCCCAAACAAATACTCCAAAATATATAGTATTTAAGTGCAAAGACAACATAGACAACGTGATGGGGGAACTTACTGTAAAAAGGTAATGGGTAGGAAGAAATTCTCAAGCTTTTATTGAAAACATCTAACCCTGATCACTTCTGTCTCAGATCAATTAGTCAAAGAAGGTACATTACAGAATCTCTGAAACTCCTGAGTTTTCAGCTGAAGATTAGTTTGCTGTCTTGCCTTTGTTGATCCTAGTGGACAGATATTTCAGGACTTTACAGTTTAATAAAATAGATCCTGATTCAAAGAAGCCTTTAAAAGTGTAAGTTACTGTATTACCTGGAACTAGGGAAATAAATTGACCTCTTTATTTTCCTTCAGTGTGATTTAGTGTGAGTATGTTAGATTGAATTACATAAGCTGGGCAACCCTTTGAATAGGTGTAGACATACCTTCAAGCTCTGCCAGACACCCATGGCCTATTCAACAAATTGCTTCCAATTTTCTTCTTCATGTTTCCCTCTTCTAATTGCCAGTCTAAATGTATTCTTATGTGTAGTCACTATAAACAGAGCAATTACCAATTATACAGTCAATTAGTATCTACCATGTTTTGAAAAGGCCAGGCAGAACCATCACTTTGCATAATCAGTTATATTAAAACATTTCTCTTGATCAATTGTCCTCAAGATAGGTTGAATAAATCTCTTGAAGCGGAAGAAAGGAACAGAGGTGTCGTTGGTGCAAGCAACCATTACAGAAAGGCAAGAAAAGAAGACTGAAGGGAAAAGGTTGCTATCCTACTATCCATTGCTTAGTGTTTCATAGCCATGATGGTGTTACTGAATCTTGAAATGGAATTCTGTAGAGCAAATAAGCTTGTGGTACTCAGATTTTTATAAAGGGGAAGATGTTTTGCTGTGGGTTTTGAGGGTTTTTTTTTTTGAACTCCAGATATTTTTTTAAAATCAAATTCTGTACTAAATTATGTCATCACTAATGTGATGCACAGTTCCACTCTAAGTACCACACTGTTCCCAACACTGTCAGCTAAACCACCAAAGAGCAACATTATTTCAAATGTTTATCCAAGAGTGTGGCACCAATTGTGTATAGTTATCCTACAGCCACAGAACTGTAGTATTGCTGAACTGAAGGCAACTGAGTGAATGGGTAACAAGAGACATGTCTTTGCGATCCATTTCAACCTTCTAATGGTTCAAGAGTTCCTTTATTTTTCTCTCATTTATACCAAAATAATTAGGAAGAAGTTCCTTGAATCCTCCTTGGTTACACTGATGCATGGCTCATTTAAGCGGAGTCAAGCCTACTTTTTGTATATTTGCATGGATACAGAGACTTAGTGCCACAAACGCTGTTCAAATGTCTGTATGTATAAACATAAATTTGTATGTACAGACACATATATGTTTACATATATCAAATATAACTTGGAGTTTAGCACCAAGAAGTTTTGTCTAGAAGAGTCTGCACACGCAAAAAGACTGTGTGCCCATACAGGCTCTGCAATAAAAATGCAATTAAAATTTTATTAATATTTTCATCTTAGGTATACTGAAGTGATAAAGCAGAGAATTTGATCTGAGTCATAAACCCAGGAAAATAGCCTTTCCACTGCTGTTGAAAACTCCCTTTTGAAATCAGAAACACCAAGGTGCCCATTAAGAAAAGAATGAATGTCATTGCACAGAAGTAAATTGCTCTCCATGCTTCAGCATCCTTCTGTAATGGAGGAGCAGGTTATACCCTTTCTGTCAACCACCTTGTTAAGAAAGGAATTGTCTGTGTTTGTGAAACAAATGCCTCCCTTCATCCGTCTTTGTTCCTGATCATGAAAGAGTCATTAGTACTTGAATCGAGGCAGGCAGAATCATCCCATCTATTTCTCCTTACTAGAGCTTCTTGGAACCACCAAAGAATCAAAAAATATGTTTAAAAAAGTTGGCAAATAAAGTAGGTAAGTGTAAATAACACTTGAAATCTGAGAATCGTCAGTGCTTTAGGTCTCCTCATTGCTCTTTCCTTTTGCTTTTCAGAGAACATATTTTCTCACTCTTGCTATCAGTTGTGAGCAACAAACTAAGGACAAAGGAGTTGCTCAAAAGATATATGTTGTTTGTCATATTTATTGACAAGCAAGGAAGGTTAAAACAGATCTCACTGAATGCCTGAGTGAGATGGTTCATGCACTGGGCACAGAGAACACAGAAGAATTTATTCCTCCTTGCTGGATTCCCCTTCCAGCTGCAGTCACCTTTGCCTTTCTACTGACATACTTATTCCAGCTGAGTGAGATCCAGGCTGTTGTCAAGGTCAAAGTCAGCTGTTTTCAAATAGGTCTCCTATGCTCTGAAGACAGGACTGAGGACCTCCCCAATTCCTGGAGCCATTCCTAGAGACCAGGGAAGTGGTCCTGAATGGCCAGTCTGTGTCGGATTTACATCTGTGTCCCAGTCGCGTGAGCCGTATTGACAGTACCCAAAGCATAGTTCTCTTGTTCATCATGAATCATATCAGATTAATAGCTCCATTCAAAAAGTTGATTATTTGTCTTCTCTGCTGTCATCCTCGTCTCATCCCTTCTAATGCAGATCCGCATACTGTCACAAGAATTTGGAACACATATTAAGAAAATGTCAACCATCAAAACATACGTAAGAAGGCAAACCAGCTTGCTTTCTATTGCAATGAATTAGGTATATTTGCATAGCTTGTTTTAGTGTCTCATCTGAGAACTGATAACATCTTTCAGAGGAATGACAGTGTCTCCAAATGAGCCAAATGGATGGCTACTCACTGCTGGAAAATATCTGAAAACAACATATAGGATTTTATTAACAACCTGTTGATGTCCCCCTCGATCAGGAAGCAGCATTCGGAGAGGAGTGTCCAGATGGTAAAAAGGACATAACAGGCTATTCAACCTGCTTGAAAGGCATGGAAAGCATTACTTCCAAATGAAAGGCATTAGCTCACTTGATCAGGATGACATTGGGAAACTTTTTTTTTTGTTTTCTTTTCCAGGTAATACATGTGAAGTGGAAAGCATCAGGTAATGAAGAAACTTGAACAAATTGCTTTCCTTTTCAGCACATGTGCTGGTGTCAGCCCCAGATAATGAAACAAGCAGATTCTGATGAAGAAAGCAAAAGTGTTGATCCTAATTAGAACAGACAAAGGCATTTTTCATCATGGATCCCTTGTTTAAAGGTTGACTCTTGGCAGGCATGTGATAGCTCAGTGCACTAACGGCACTGGTTACCAGGGCGTCCATCACACGGGGGATGTACAGCAAGTTCAGAACCAGACTTCATGCCTGGAACTGAAACGCCTGCCAGAAACAGATAGGTCATTCTCTTCAAATGATGACAGAATAATTGCCTCCCAATGGAGGGCTAAAATCTGCTGGCAGACCTTTTGGGGTTTCTGCAGCTATTGCTTATCTGCCTGATTATTGCTGAACTTAAGGAGACCTTAACAGGTTACCCAGGAGTCTTCAGCATGACACTAAACCCAGAAAGTAAGCAATTTTGGAACTTGGATCAAAGACTAAAACTCGACACCAGGAGCCCAAAATGTAAATGACAAAATCCAAATGTACAAACAAAGATTTTTCTAGGCATTTTCTAAGATTTTTCAAGAATCAAGCATAGGATCTTCCTAAGAAATAATATGTCATACATGTGAACAGTCTTTTTTATTTTATTCGCTCTTGGAGTGTCTAACATTAGCAACCACTGGTCTTATGTTTTAAAGCAGTACAAGGGACAAATGCAAAAGAAATTCAAAATGAGAGGACATTCATCAAAAATTTAGTTGAACGACTGCCCAGTAGCATTGGGATGACTCCAAACGTAAATGTTCTTTCTCACACTTTGTTTGTTTAAGGTCAGGGATATTCTAGTAGTTAGTTTAGATTAAATATTTTTTGTCATGTTGGCTACACTGGAGTGCACAACATCGACAGATTTTATGTCCGGAGTGGTTTCACAAGGGAAAACGGTGAGGCAGTCCTGTTGTGCAGATGAGTGCTATAAAAAGCTGCTCTTGCAAGGGTAAATGTGATACTGGATCTTGTCTTCACAATTTGACATGAAATGGAAGATAATGCATTCTGATACCCAGGGTTAATATCTTCACATTTTTTAGGACAGTTTATAAAGTGGAAAATAAGGCCAGATACAGAATGAAAAGATAAATCTTAGAATCATATAATCATTTGTGTTGGAAGGTCAAATAGTCCAACCCCCAAATAAATGAAAAGATAGTTTTCTTCTCTTTTCCATATCAGAGCCTTGCACTGTAAACAGAACATGGTTTTGATTTGATCAGGAAAAGAGTATTTTTCCTGTTGCCTAATTGCTGTTTATGAGGCTGATCCTTCTCTACCACTCTGGTGTCTCATACACATCTGCTCTTAATCACAGGCACATATTTGTGATTTCCCTTTCTGTAAGATTCAGGGAATTGTCCTTTTCCTACTGTTCCTTGAATGTAAAGATATAAAAAAGAAATACAGATACAACCCTCTGAGAACAGTTTGGAATTCAGCCCCCAGAAAAGTTACGCCCTGACTCTGATACAGTAGGAAATTACTTTGCACTCCCGGGGAATGGGAAAGGGTCGCTTCGAACATTTACTGCAGCGTTCCTCAGTGTGGGTCTGCAGTTGTTTCTGTGACAAAACAACCTGAAATCAAAGCAAGGTCAAATACTTCATTTGTACAGAAAGCAGACCAGACCTACGTGTAATTGTAGGCATAAGCTGATAGATCTTGTAATGTTCTCATCTTCATTTGCATTCCTAACTAGACTGTGAAGAAGAGCATCTTCATTTTTGGGAGGTTGTGGATACTTAAGGTTAAAATAATATGATGATGTAACTGATCTTTTGGAGACAATCCTTAAACTCAATGGCAATGACTTCAAGGAGGAAAAAGATCTCAAAGACATGAAATCGTCCACTGAGGAAACAAATGGATTAGGGGAATACGTTCAAATATGTCACAGAGAAGTTGCAAATTAAAACTTCTCTCTCTCTTTCCTTTTCGCTGTATATACATCTGTAAAAATCAATGTGAGTAAATATAATCTCAGCGTGCTACATCGTTACCTGATGTAAATTATCTCAGCTTCATTGATTTCTGTAAGACTATATATGTGTATTATAAAGGGGGACATTAGCTGGTGGTTTATTTTCATAGATAATCTGTCATTAGTCTACCATACATTCCTACAGTAACTCTTCTGAACTAAATTGCTGGGTAATACACATTTCAAGATATCAGTAGAGAAATGTTTTGAAAAGTCCAGTCAGGACCTAGCAAAAAACTAGAACAGAATGTGAGAAATAATGTCAAATATTTTGTCAACCAGAACTTTACACAGTGAGGAAAATGACAATGTGTATCCAATATTTTGAAATATTCAGTTGCACACTGTCTCATTTCCAACTTTGTTCTGAACTACCCAGTGTAGAAAGAAGTAACTATGTTTTATGACTTCCATACAGAGTGCTGCTGGTATTCTTCTTTTATTGCTGCTTCATAGCAATATCAGATCCTCTTTCTTAAGTAATATTTCAAAGTGTTTCTGTCTGAGTGGTAAGCTCGTAGGCTGCCGTGTTTATTCTCCAAGGTGTTCTGGGATGTGATTAATCAAAAAAAGACAGAATCTTTATTAAACCCATTTGCTGGAAAAATAAAATAAAATTTAAAAAAACTACTCATGTTATAGGACAAAATTAAGTGCACTTCATCTTGGATTACAACACAGAACTCTTGATACAAAGTGTCGCAAATATGCAGTTCAAGATTTCAAGACCCTGCTGCGTGGTGCATGACTCCAGCTCAAACATAGTTCACAGGAACCATACAGTACCTTTGAAATGTAACATGCTGTTACCAAGATTTTTGTGGGACACTTCTGTCTTAAGAGCATTTTGGAACAGAATTCCTCCATTGCCTGATTGTTTGGGTACACGGGCAAAGAGGGAGGGACATGAGGCAATACTCAGCTGCATTTATATCTCTTTCTGAGTTCCTGCTCTCCCCTCCATTTCTGATAAGTATTTTCCAGGCTGACATTGCAACAGTGGTGAAGCCTGCAGACTTAATTTCAAATCTGATCAGGAAAACAAATTTCTGTCCTCAGAAAATATCATTATTTGGAATAAGACATCAAAATGATTTGAGGTTTTTTTTTCCTTCTTTCTTTTTTCTTTTTTTTCTTTATTTTTTTCTTTTTTTTTTCCGTTTTTTTTCTTTTTTTTCGTTTTTTTTTTTTTTTCCCCACCCAAACTTAAAGACTTTAAGAAATTATTTTTGGAGAAGGAAAACGAAGGTTTTTGTAGCTTGTCAACTTCCTGCCAACTGAACACTGCTGTCAATTTCACCTCCTGACCTCTTGTCGATTTCATTTTCTGCCAGAAGGCAGAAAGTGACTCCAATGAGAATCTTCCAGGCAGGGAGCCAGAGCCAGACGCTGGTCACCTGCTTTCTCTGCCTCTCCAGTTCTCAGCATCCCCACCTGGACCAAGCCTTCTTCCAGTTCCCTAATTCCTCACATGAAGGGTCTTTGGCAATCATGTTGGTTTTTTTCCTTTCTTTTTTCTTTTTTTTTTTTTTTTTTTTTTAAGGTAGCCAATAAAAATGAAAACCGTAATCACAATTTTTCAACAGAAAATTCTAAAGTTTTTTTTCAATTTTTTTTCCCTATGGAGAATTTAGATTATTTTTTTTTTTCCTGAATGGATTGCTCTCTGTTCGAAAATCATTCTGCCATAAAATCGACTATCAATCAGCTCTGTTTCTTTCTTTCTCCTCTAATGCCTGAAAAGGGGCTTAGCTGACTCCAGAACATGCAGGAATGATGCTTCCTAATGTACTCAGCATGGCTGCTTGTGTTGGAAATGAGATGAAAGCACTTGAATCATTTTCCTTTTCAAATGGCAGTCTAATTAACATATAGATCAGCTGGCTAACACTTCCATGAAACATGTACGGTACTTGTTATTAAAATGCAAGCTCTCTTTGAACTTCAGCAGTCACTTGAAAATTTTTAATCTTCCGATTCTGCCTTTGTTTGTAATAGTTTAGATAAGAAATTGGACAGCCAGGGTGTTAAACCTAAGCAATCATTTGGACACTCTTAATGTCGTGGTTGTGCTTCTATTTGTTTAACACCATATATTATGCATAAGGAATCCCAGTTCAAGGATTTATCTAAATTGAAAGTGTTATAGCAGATGACAGCAAGAGGATTTCTTTCAAAATTAGCTTGTGTCTTTTTAGGCAGACTGAATTATCCCCAGGTCCCATGAAATCATCTACAATAGCTTTCACTGGGTCTTGGCAGCAATGGCACCTTCTGCTGAGACGAGCCAATGAACTGGAATATGCTTTTGTTGCTGGACCTGAAAACTGCTTGAGATTGGAGCATGGTGCATGAAAAACAGGGGGAAAACCCTGAGGGTAGTGCTACTGCTCACAGACCTGCACAACCTCGATATAAACGACAGGGTGAGTTTAGGGCTTGATTCGTGGTGGGGGAGAGGGAATCTACATAAGCAAAAAATTGCTTAAGCCTATAAGTGCTACACAATAGGTAAGAGAAAATTGAGTCTTGATTTGAATGCATTAAATAGCCTCTTTGTTTAATAAAAAAAGCCCTGGCATAAAATTACTTTCTTTGCTTGATATTTATGATAATTGTTCAATTTACTTCAACATAAACATGGACGACAGATTAGATGATTGTAAAATTGAGAGATTGGATTGTTTAAGTTCACTTTTTCTATGTATTGTAATATAGTCTGTGGATAAAAAAATGTGGATTTTTTGTTTAGTTGGTTTGGTTTGGGTTTGGAGTTTTTTGTTTTAACTGGTTTCAGCAATTCCAATGAGCAAATCACAATGTGTTCATGGAAAAAAATTATTTGGCTCTTCTTTTTTTTTTCTTTTGTGGATATGAAAAAGTTGACTAAAGTTAACTGTGGACAGTTCCAGTGGACATATTTCAGAGCTCACCACATAGGCAAGGAATTTAACAATGTGCTTAATTTGAAGTCACTGGGATTTAGACATCTGGTAATATTGGTAAATCATGCCCTTTAGAAGACTTTTTTCTTCTTTATAAACCAAACTTGGCCTTGATTTTCAAGCTGAATCTTTATTTCCAGTACCAGTTTTGCTCATAGTTTTCCACCGACAGAGGATCACAAGGGAAAACAATGAATGAACAACAGGTGGAAAACTAGAGAGACAGTTCATTTCACATGTCAAACTGGAGCCTTAGTTTGAAACTACAACTCTTCAGATGATGAAAAACCCCTAGCAAGGGTTAAAATTCAGTCTAGGGTTTTAAGATCTTGCTTTTCCAGACAAACACAAAAAGACCACTAAAAATTTCCTTCCTGAATTTAATCACTATTCAGTGTCAAAACTTATTTAGGTTTTGACAATGAATAGAGACTAAATTAAACAACAAAAATTTATCTCTCACTTCTGCTGGTGTTCTAGGCGGTATTCCAAAAGAATAGTCAATATACAACAGATAGACACTAAATATACCCTGACTATCTGGCTGTCTTTTTTTACCTTAGGCTCACTCACCCTCACTGCTGCCTTTGCATTGCTGGCAGGACGAAGACCAGCTGACAGGTTGAGCGCACACTTACTGCTTTCCCCTTTTCCCTCTGCAAATGCAGAAATTAGGTTGTAATCAAGATGGTAAAGACATTCTTCATCAAGTAAAATCCAAGATGGACAGCACAAACACAGAGAATGCTGTGTATTTTATTGATATGTTTCAGTAATCACAAATAATTAATCGAGTCCAAAGGTTCACCCGTTAGTATGGGAATGATATACCCCATTTCCTTGAATATATCTTTACTACATTTGAATCCTGCTCCACAGTATCTTCTGTCTGGTCTGCCTATATTAGAGGACAGATTGCTTCTCTTAAAATCAGGTTGCATGTTTCAAGCTGATACGAAAATCTAAACCCACATCTATAAGAGCCAAAGACCAAAAGACCGTGTACCTTCCTCCATTGACAGGTAAAAAAAATCCATGACAAACATTTGTACTTCCCAAATACAGACCTTTTATTTACATTCCCTAGGCCCTGTGTTTCAGTGCCTTTGTCATCAAAGGAGAGTTAGAATCAAACAAAGGATATATGTGAGAACTAAAGTTAAGAACCTGTTTTAAATCTCCTAAATAATGGTTGTGAATATCACTGTTAAAAATGCCATCTGGAGATCAAAAAGACACCTGACAATTAAGACAAGATGGCATAGTACCAGTTTGACATAACATGGTACTTGCAGTGGAAGAGAGCATTGTTGTAATTAAATACTAAGTAAGGTTGATCCATTTTTTAACTAATTGATGGTGAACTGCACTAGTGAAAATAATACCAGATGACTTGTGGTATTGGATAAGGGTTATCATAAACTGGCCATAAAATATTTTAGGCTGGAAACGAGGTAGGTTCCAACAATCTGAAATAGGAGATTTGGAATAGAATTTCTATAGGAATTATGGGAAAGGGAAACCCTAATTAATTTTATGTGGAGCTTGAAGAATTTATGAGTATGAATAGATGATGTGGTTCCTTCAGTTGGCAGGGAGTCTATTCAACAAACCATGAAATAAATCCTCGATGCAGGCTCCTCCGATAACAGCTGAACCATCTATATTCACTAGGTTTTGATTTCATCTCTGGTCAAGCATTTATTAACACTGGGATGAAGGATTAGTTTGGATCGACATTTCTTGTGATTGTACTTTAAATCTGCCATTGACATAGTAGGCTTTGTGTGTTGTAAACGCAGTATAAATACATGACTTTCATTAATTACTCTACATTATTATTATTTTATTAGCAGCATTCTGTGAAGCCATGGCTTACCAACACACTATCTCAGACAACACTTTTTGGTGACCTGTTTGTGCTGAATTTAAACACTGGCCTAATGAATACCCATCATGTAATATAGTAAGCATCATAACAAACATACCAATTAAACAGCACCTTCCTTCTCAGCTTCATAGTTACATTTCTGGTAAATCTTTATAGGCAGTGAGAAGATGATTAGCTTTATCAAATTTTCAGTGATGCTCTGAGAAGCTACCTTCCTTTCCATCTTCACACAGGGGTTATGGCTAAATCCGTGAGTGTTTAGGTGAAAGCTCACAGATTATGTTAGCAAGTTGCAGTGGATTGAGCTCTAGCAGTCTGACACCTAGCTCTTAATGCCTTCGTTTTACAAGATTATTACTGCATGGGATGCTTAGTACTGAGTCGTTTCAAGTGAATTAAACCAGAAGGTAGGAGGGACCATAATTTAACTGAAGCATTTCTTGTGTGCCTTGCCTTCAGAACACCACATTTTTGGATTCTCCCATCTGTGCAGCTTGGGACTGACAACTTAGAAAAAAAGTATTTAACATGTAAGGGTTAACAAATGAACCTCAAATGAGATGTAACATCCTTCTCTGTATTGAAAAAAAAAAAAGAGAAAGAGGAAGAAATCTGTTTTAGCAGAAGGCTTCCCTGTGATACCAAGTGATCTGACTATACTGAGTGTCATAAATCACTCTGAAAGAAGACAGACTTCAAAAAATTATTGTGGCAAAAATGCGTGGCTTAGATGGTCCTTACAGAGAAGGCTACATAGTACATTTGTCGTTGCTGCTGCTCATAATGATTTTTTTTCATTAGATTTATTTTCTACATGTCTGCATTTGTTCTTTCATGTCCATACTTAATAGATGCTAGGCGGTGAGACAAATGCTCACGAGTCTTTTCCTTTAAATGAAGGAAACATGATATAAAGACAAATCGGGTTTTCTCTCCTCCAAACTTTTTTCCACAAAAACATTCCTTCTAGATGACCAGTCTATATTTCACAATCTATATCAGATAAAAGCTTTTTATGACTTCAATTGGTGTCTAAAGACAACTGGATTTCATCACAGTATCCTGAACTGTAAATCACAGTAATGGTAGGTTTAGCTGCAACAGTTGATCTTAATCCCACTATTTGTATTATCCTCTGTTGAGGGCTACTATCCTAATACTAGGGAGGGCTAATTGGGGTATAAAACCACTTCTCAGCTTTCATGAAAACCAACTAATCCTGAGTTTGTTATGATTGCATTATGAGCCCTGTAGGGTGCGAAGACAGAAAAGAGCACGTTTCATTTAACCAACACAGGGACCTTTATTTAAGAAAAGTGAAAGAGGCTGCTTATATATTCTTCCTTTTTAGCCACCTTCAGTATAACCTTCCTGTACTGATGTACCAAAACCTATGGTACCTCCTACTGAAACTCTTCTATGCAGTGTATACATTTAAATGTGGGGTAGATCCAAGCTTTAAAACCGCTACTACTCCTCTGCCACTAGATGATCAGATCACCTTGTTTTTTTCACTCAATTTTTTCTACCTGTGCAGGGGGAGGGGAGGTGTGGGGGATAATCCTAATCTTCATCTACCCAAAATCTGAACTAATGGATAGGACAACACTAGTGACGCATGTCTTGCTGATAAGATATCCACTAAGCATTGCACAATGCAGTTTTCATTTCTCTTCTCTTAAGCCAGTTCTCCTCCTGGAGATGGTAAATTATGACTTCAGTAGGGAGAATCACTGTCCCAGTTACACATATCCATGAGTTCCTCTGTTTAGTCTGACTCTCAGAATATATAATGCTGCCTGTTCTCGATAATAATGCTCAGATTCTGATCTGTTGGGTGCTTGGGAGTATCCAGAGCAAGAGGAAGGCAATAAAGCTGGTGCTCCATTTTGGCCACCTTCTATTTTTATTTTGTCTCCAAGCTATTTTGAGGTGATTGGCACTTTTAATTCTCTTGCCAAAATCTGTCAGTCTACTGTACATGTTACATATTGGAATGAGAAGACATCCTGTTGACCCTGGATGCCCTTATTAATCCACAGTAAGACTGATACTAAGTTATGCATGTATACATATATAAATGTTCTAAATATACATGTACACATAGATAGACATATACAGCAGACTTTTAAAATTACCTACCCACAAAAGGTTCTTCTATCACCTCTGAACCTAAACCGTTTACAGCCTGAATCTCCACACATGCTTATATATTTTTTCTTCTGTTTGAATTCTCTTGAATTCTCTTGAATCACCTCTCATGATCTTCCTCTGTAGGTGTTTGACATTCTGGTTGATCTCTCTGTCCTTTCTTTCCGTCTGGCTATTTACTGTCTGTTCCTTTTAACAGCATCCTTTTTTGAGTGTAACATGAGCATATATGCATTTGACTTAAAGTCAAGCTGTTTATACATTTGAAATGAAGTAAAATAAATTCTCCCAGTCCTCATAATAATTACTTGTACCTCTGGTTAGTTATGACTTCTTCAACTCAGTAAACAAGCCTTGAATTTGACCTAGATGTTTTATGCTGGCACTGTCTTAATGTAAGTAGTCTTTGGCTGGTATAAAGCGAAATAAAGGTTTGTTAAACTGTCTGGTTCAGAGTCAGTTGTGAATGTTGCTCGAGATAGAGTAGGAATGATGTCCCTGTAGAGAAGAAGGTTCAGGAACACTAAAAAAAAAACCCTAATTCTTCTGTCAGTCTGGTAGTTTTGTGCATGGTTTCTTAACTTAGAATCATAGAATCATAGAATGGTTTAGGTTGAAAAGGACCTTGAAGATCATCGAGTTTCAACCTCCCTGCCATGGGCAGGGACAACTCCCACCAGACCAGGATGACCAAGGCCACGTCCAGCCTGGCCTTGAAAACCTCCAGGGACAGGGCTTCAACAACCTCTCTGGGCAACCTGTTCCAGTGCCTTACTATCCTTAAAGGGAAAAACTTCTTCCTAATGATTAATCTAAACCTGTCCTCTTCCAGTTTAAAGCCATTCCGTCTCATCCTATCACTACTTGCCCTAGTAAAAAGTCCTTCCCCAGCTCTCCTGTAGGCCTCCTTTAGGTACTGGAAGGCCGCAATAAGATCTCCCCGGAGCCTTCTCTTCTCCAGGCTGAACAGCCCCGACTCTTTCAGCCTCTCCTCATAGCAGAGGTGCTCCAGCCCTCGGATCATCCTCATGGCCCTCCTCTGGACCCACTCCAGCAGGTCCATGTCCTTCTTATGTTGGGGACTCAAGAGCTGGATGCAGTACTCCAGGTGGGGTCTCACGAGAGTGGAGTAGAGGGGCAGAATCACCTCCCTTGACCTGCTGGCCACGCATCTTTTGATGCAGCCCAGGATACGGTTGGCCTTCTGGGCTGCGATCGCACATTGCTGGCTCATGTTGAGCTTCTCGTCAATCAGCACACCCAGCTTACCAATGATGCCCAAGTTCATGTGTGAAGGGCAGGATGAACTGGGGACCAGCATTTCCATCTAAGGTGTGCCAGATGGTTTGAGCGTACAACTGATAACAGCATTGTCATACGTGAAATGTGATCTAAGGAAGTCTTTATGTTGTGGACTTCCCTAAAAGGTTGGCAAATGGAAGCCATATTGCAGCCAGTCATTCCCTTGGGTCCTGCACATGTTTTCAATCAAGGAGCAAGTATCATTCTTGGGGGTGCAAAAGTTAAAAACCATAATATGGGGGGAAATCATCCTTCCAAGTCTTATACTGTTCCCATATTCATGAGTATCATCACTATTCTTTTTTTTATTTTAAAGGAGACAGTGGTTTCACACCTATCACTTTACAATTGTTCATTATAAGTTTAAATTTCAGAAACAGAATTGAGATGAAGAGATATAAAGTGTCAGAAACACGCTCACTGTATTGAATTTTAGTCAGGGGCAAATTCAGTGGAGCAAAGGATATTTATTACAGCGCTGGGAGCTACACAGGGGATTTCTCCTCCTGTGCCTCAGTTTCCCCATTACAAATGTGGGGTTTTATTCCATATTCCTCATGCCTATTCATGTTTTTTCTTCGAAAACATTTGCATAATCAATGAGTTTTCAGAACACAACGTCCCCCCAATTACATAGTCAATGAGCTCTTGGAATGCAACCCACCCCCAAACATGCCCCCTCCCCTCTAGCGGCTCAGGCGCTGTGCTTCTTGGTGGTCACTGAAGTCTTTATCACCATGTCCTCCTGGTGGCTTCTTTACTCTTCACACTCCTGTGGTTATCTTGGCTAACAACACCACCTTTTGTTTTTCACAACGATCCAGTACTTTCAACTGTCGTTCTCTTTGATATCCCATCTAACACTATCCCTTCCCCCAAACGCATAGCAAGCACATACCTATCTTAGCTGAAGCCATAGCAAGCACATTTCTATTAACTGTATGGCACGCACACACCCATCTTAGCTGAAGCTGTAGAAAACACACATCCATTTTAGCTGAAGCAAAATTCTTTTGCTAAATTACTTATTACATAAAGAAATACAAAGAGGTTAAGCTTTGTTTACTAGACAAGTATAAGCATCTTCTAATATTTGCCTACATATATAACTTCAAAGGAAACCTTATACCAATTCAGTCATACAATTTTATTATTCATTATCCCGCTCTCAAAGCTTCATATACTCATGCTTAATTAATTTCTCTCAACTGTTAACTACTTTAAGTACAGACGACACTTGCTTAGTCCCTTTTATCTAGACTTTTCTTCCTTTCTTTCACCTCACCTAAATTCCTCCTGTGTACTCATTTGGATGTCATCGCAACATGGCATCAACTGGGTATTGAGCACAGATTAAGCATGTACTTGAGCAGCTGATCAGTGTTGAAATCCAGGTTGCCATCTCCTCACATTTATCAGTATCTAAGTAGAAGCCTGGGAGACAGGGCCAGGCATATTCTTCTATGTTGTCGTCATACCTTGTAGGTATGCCGGATCAGTCAATCCACCAGCAGTAGCAGAAGAGCTATGACTCGTCAAAACCTTTTTCCCAGACCCAAGGGAGCAGAGACCAGCAGCTCCTCAGATTTGCAACATGATCAAGAAAGTAACACAAAAAGGAACTGACAGTAGGAGGAAAAATACATTTGCCTGACTGAGAGACCATACTGTGGACAGAGCTGCAAAACAGATGGGAGTTTCTCTGACCTTGCCTGCTCCAAATTTATCGCTGGACATGTTTAATTAAAAACGCATCAGATGATTAAGTCATTTTGTTATATGGAAAATCTTGGAGTCCCTCAGGTGCAATCCCTGTTGGAAGAAACACAACAAGGACAAGATTCTTCATTGCAGCAACAGAAATCAGTTGCAAAAATAGTTTAAAGTCCATCCTACTGGGGAATTGGACAGGCTTGAGATAAGCCAGTACATTGGCTTGCGCTTTTTTATTTCTCTGGTCAGCAAGAAGACAGAGTAACTTACAATAGGTGTGAAACACCCAGTTGAGACAAATTATGTTCATGTCATTCCTTTATTTCCCTATTTCCCTTATAACCTATGTTTCTCTTGTATCAACTATTTTTCTGACTCAGTTTGCCCTCTCTGGGACTAGCTAAAACTTAGAATAATTAAAAGCCACACATGAGGAAGTTTTTGTAAATTGGGAGGTAAAAAGAACAAGATATTAAGAAACAAAAAAAACATAATACCACCTTAAAATAAATGCTCTTCAATGTGATCATCGAGAACACCAATATCTCTTAGGGTATTAAAGTGGATTTTCATTCAATCTTTAGAAATGAGAAACTATTAATTTAATGGGAGACTGGACAATTTATTAAAAGTTGCTATTAATGAGTGCTAATAGTAGAATTTACCATGTGTAAATTTGCCTTTAGATTCTTTTTAAAGGGATGCAGTACTTATAGTTAAAGTTATATATGTATATGTGCTCTCACACACACACGGTATGAACATATACTGCACACACATACGTACATGTATGTGTCTATGCTTGGCTGGTTTGCCAGAGGTTATCAATATGTAAAGGCCTTAGAAGTCCCTGTTCAAATACTTCTTCTCAGGGCAGACTACAGTCAAAAACATGAAAGTGGTTTAAAACAGTACCAGTTCCTTTGCCACAAAGACTTACCAATAAGAAATAAATATGTGGGCTCGAAGACATGGCTGACAAAAATAACTGCTAGAGTAATGCTGCAGTAAGCTAATCACTTCATATATGTTAAAGATGTCTCTGTCTTTCACAGTATAAAGTATAAACAAAACCAAAAAACCCAAACACCCACAAAATAATAAACAGTAGGAGCTACAAATTCCATGCAAAAGTGAGACTGCCCACAGTAGAACTGTAACCAATGGAAAGAGGAATCCACCATTGCAATTTCCTAACTGATCATCCTGAGCATCAGGAAATCAGATGTAATATTTTTTAACAAATGCAGTTCCTACTCTAATTGCAGCTCCTTCCCCTAATGAAATGTTAACGTCAATAATGCAGGGATGATGAGTGCACATAAAGTTCTAATGATACCTTCAATAAACCTTATACTTACCTTGACAAATATGCCTTGGTTATTTTTGATATCTGAAATGGTCTTAAATTATCAAAGCAGCTCACCGAATACATAAACATGAGACTACAGAGATTATTAATATTAAACATGAAATCTCTGTGAAGGAGACATTAAGGATCTGATGTGAACTGACAAAAGCAAATGAATTTCAAGTTAAACTTGCTACCTTGTCCTTAATTCCCTTTGGGGTGTCTACTAGTGGTGTTGGAATTGATGTAAAGTGGCATGAATGTTTAGGATGCCCATTGGTGTATTGGCAGAGGGGAACATCTTTGGGCTGTTCTCTGAATCATGTGGAGGATTGCTCTGGTTCCCACAGATTTAACTCAGACCTTTAAATGTTATGTTATGAAGTTTCAAGTATTTTCTAAAAGATCAGTCCAAACAATTAAAAATACAATGCTGCGTAAGACTGCTTGTTTTTTTTTAAAAAAATTAATTATAATCACCTATCTTTTAATTTTTCATTAAGTTTTCCAGATTTGGGCATCTTCAGATTTTCACCTCTTATCTTTAATTGGAAACAATGTTCTTCTCTTTCTCTTTTCCCCCAAAAAATTGATTTCTAATGCTGAGGTGCTATTTTTAATTACTCAATTAAATATTTGAACATTTGTTTTCCCATTTCACAAAAAATGTCCTGAAGCAGACATTAACAACAGGCACGGGATTGTCCTTAAAACTCCCCCATATGTAGAATGCTTAGGGAGCAGATCAACACACATTTTCTTCAGCAGAGGAGCTGCTTTAAGACATCTCCTGTTCCTGATCTCTTCTTTCTGATTGGGCCAACACTTCACTTTAGTGATGTGATACAACTGTTTGCCTTATCTGGTGAATTATAGCACTTTACTGAACTCAATTACTTCCCAAATAGTTTCTCATTTTCTATAATGGAAGTTATTTTGATGATGTGGTGTATGGTGTCCTCCTGCAGCAGTTACTTCAGCACAAGGTGAGAAGAAAGGAGCTGGGTTGTGGAGGAGCCAAAACTCTTCCATAGAAACTCACCAACCATCACTTTGGTGCAAAAGCAAGTTTTTTGTGTCATGGAGCTGTGAATTTAAGAAGGTACAGGCACCTAAGAGTGGAGATGCATTGTAACACAACCTCACCGTGTCAACTGCTAGCATGATAATATAATAGCTCCCTTTATAAAGCAGTCAAGCAGATTTAAATTAAATTAGAAAAATCACCTCAGGAGGGGAAGAGAAAAGAGGATTGGGACTACCAAGTGCCAGAGTCTAGTCTGATGCAAATTAAAAGACTTAATGTGATAAATCCCTAAGCAAATGGGCTTTTATAATGGAACTACCAACAGTCCCTCCATTTTAACAGCGCTGCCAAGCCTAGCCATATGAAAGCATAAAAGCTATCATCTGCTGTGTTTGGTCTAGGTTCAACTCCCTCCTCTTTGCTTCATGAACCATTTAGGAGACCAACTGACATCAGTAATTAGACCCTCCCTTGCAAGAACACACTGACAGGTACCTCAGGCAGTTCCAAGTCATTCCGTTCAGATTTATGCACCCTCTGTCCTGAAAAAGCCTCAGTCCAACCTTCCCTCAACCTACCCAGAGGGCAGAGCATGTCTGGAGTTTTAGTCAAATAAGTTGGGAGCTAAAAGAAATTTCTCAAATAAGGTAAAACAGAGCTACAAGCAGAAATATAAAATCAAAGTCTCAGAGTTCATCAGTGGCTTCGAGGAGCCTGAAACACTGTGGAAGTGAATTAGGGTCACACTTAAAACCATTAAATATGCAAATCTCAAAGTTTAAACTAGACAAACTATTACAGAAATCGTATGATTTTTAGAGCACCACTCTGTCTTCACAGTAAAACTCTCACATTAGTAATTTCTAATAAATCATTGAATTGTTATCTCTTCACAGCATGCCACACCGCCTATGTCAAGCACAAAGGCTCAGAAGTCATAAGTAATGGGAAATCTATGCCTTTTTCAGTTTCTGGGGATTCCTGAGCAGTCCGACAGATCTCTGTTTCTCCTTCTATACACTGAGAATAGTAGTCATCCTTGCCTGATGACTACTAATCCCTATTAGCAGAAGCATACCAAGGAATGGATGCTAGGTGCTATGATTATCTCACATGAAATACTTGCTGACTGGATTATCTAATTGCTCATGGAAAATAATGGGAAAAGCATATGGATACTCAAAAACATCTCACATGACTGTTCAGGTGCCTAAACAAATTACTCAGCTGTGTGCCATCAGAGCAACTCCTTCCCAAATAATTTACCTCCCAGTGAAAACAGCAAGATCAATTTATGGATCTTGCACAAAGATCTCTTGCACAAAGATCTCTTGCACAAAGCTAGACACTCCAGCTAAGGACCTGTTCTGAGCCCAAGTCTTTCTAGATTCAAACATCAAATGGCCTGTCCACCTTACCAGGGAAGATAAGGTCCACACGCATACTTGGATTGTGAACACACTGAGAACCCACTGCACAAGCAAGAGTTCAGAGCATAGTTTCAATCCTTTTGTAGCTCCAAATGGAGGGATAGCAATTATGAAACTATTATTACACACCCTGGAGGCACCTTCATGTCTAAACAGAGATAAACTCTTTAGGCACATGAGAAGATGAAGTCCAGCTCATCGGAAAGGTCAGGAAGTTTCTGCATCCCTATACGTTTGATCCCTTTTGCTACAGTTCTTAATAACCCTTTTATTTTTTCAGGGGACAACTTGTATCAGAAGATGAAGCAGATCTTGTACTACACAAGGTTAAATATTTTACCCTCCCTCTGTCTTCTGCATTTTTCTTTAAGTTGGTTTCCTCCTGAAGAGAACCCTTGTGTTCTGCCTGGATATAGAACATGACTGAGGATTTCATTTAATTAGGGGCATTCAGACATGTGAAAAGTTTGAGGATTTTCTGACAAGTCATTTTAAGTGAAAATCTCATGTGGCACAGAAGCAGTATGTTAAATGCAAAGATTACTCTTGTAACTTCTGAAAGTCCTTCCATTGGCTCCAGTGTGCTTTAAATGATACTCTCAGAAATCATTATTAGCTGGTTCGAATTCTCTGAATGAGATGAGGCCTGTGGATAGTGGTAACGTCTTTTACTAAACCATATTACACAAATGAGATATACGGAAATAACAAACCTTTTTTCTCTCCATGTAAACTTGGCTTCACTTCTATTTTTAGGGCTAATCATGACTCCAATAATTTCAGGGAATTTAGCATGAAGCGCAGTGAAAGTAACAGGCTATTACTCAGCCAATTGCCTATCAGTTTGGAGGGATTTAAAATGTGTACAGTTTAAAGCTATTACCCTATAAAGAATTTTTTTCATACTAGCTCACAAAATGTCCAGCTCCATGAAGATCAAGTATTTCTCAAAAAATCATTTTACCATGACCTTTCCTTGCTATTGTTGCTGCAGGTGAAAAGTACATCTCTGTCATCTCAAAGGACTGGAGAGACTAGAATGTTATCTAAATAGAAAAGGTACCCAAGAAGCTGCCCAGCTTTCAAATCCACAGTGGCTCCCAAGTTCCTCACAGTTTGGCTATAAATTAGTTGGTATCTGGAAATTAAATTCCTTTCAATGAATTGAAAGACAAGGGGATTGTCTTACCACAGCTGTAGAACTACAGCTACTTTAGGATCTTTTAGCTCTGTCTGATCTCATGCAGGATTAATTTCCTTTAATTTTGATTATGTGCTCATTAAAGATATAATCTAATATGTATTTCTAGGATCTCATTATAATCAATGAAGGGAGAAAAGCAGCACACCTACAAAACGATTAATCTGTCCTAAAACAGGATGACTCACCCCTCAGAAGGGAGTATTTCTCCACTTTGACTATAGAGGAATGATTAGCTTAGATTAGACATGTGCTTTTAAATAGGTAAAGTTAGGGCAGGTAAATTCTATTCTAAAGCAAAAATTCTAAGATGAATTTTCATTAACTCTGAGGACATTGTCCTCCTATACAGAAGTGTTTTGGATGCTTTCTGAGCCTTCATAACCAACATAATTTAGTATTTTCTTACGGTAATGTCTAGACCCCACAGTGGCATAAACAAAGGAAGAAAATATATAAATGTTTGTCCAAGAAGAAGAGCAATTCCCTGCTGTATACAGGGAAGATGTGTCATATCTTTGTGTATCAACAAAATGAATCAGAATTCCCCCAATGCTTTCCCCTTTGGGAAACACGTTATGGTCCCTGCTGAACCTGGTGGTGTGCAGGGTAAGGACAACTTCTCATTCCCTCCTCTTCCCACTCAGCATTGCATGGATTATAATGATAAGGAACATCCTGGTCTTGATGAAGTTAAAAACATCAGTTGTTGGTGTTGGCAAGGTGGAGGGGAAAGGCTGTAAAAATAAATAAATAACAACTTTTTAGAAATAAGATATTAAATATATAAATAGGTCTTATGACATTGTTGAGGGGAACAATGGCAGGAAGGGAAAAGAAAGTAAGATCTGGATCCTCATTTCTGGACTCTTTGTAAGTTTGTGCCTTTCTATCACCATTCACCAGTTTCTCATTCATGTAGTGTACCTGTAACTGACAACAGTATGTGCTTAACATTGGTGAATATAAAAACATACGGAAAAAAGGGAAAAGATACTTCTAATTACTGTTAAATAATGAAGTTATGAATGTTGAGGGTCCCATAATATATATAATAATAAATCCTGCCCCACCTCCAGGGCCAAATCAGAGTTAAAGTTGTTACTTATATTTCTTTTTACAAATTGTGTATAATTTTAAATTCCATTTAGCCCTCAAATCTCTCCTCTCCTTCCCTCCCCTCTCCTTCCCTCTCCTCCCCTCCGACTCATGAATGACTCATAATAGCACTCTTCCAGTGTGGTATATAAGCATATTGGTTTTGAGTATAAAAAATAGTTTCATCAAGCCTTTTCTCAAAAGTAAGAATGGTCTAGTGTTTTGAGCAAGTGATCAGGATCTGAGACATCCATGTTCAGTGCTCTCCTACAGCCTTTTCCACTTTTTTGAGAGACAGATTTTACATGGTAGCTAAAAGTAGGACTCATCTGAACCACCTTTGACCATTTAAAATTGGGTATCCAGTTTTATAAGCCGGCCATGCAAAACATCTCTGTAGTCAATGGAAAGATAAAAGCATGTCTAGAAACCTGTTCTGGATAATTCATCATAGCAGTCTTAGAATGGGAAAAAAACATCATCTTAAGAGTACTTTTCTCTTTCTCTCTACTGGCTGTATAGTGAAGTTGAGCTACAGATCTCATTCTTAAAGGATAAAGTTAATAAAAACATATTCCCTGCCAAGTGCCAAACGATGAGTGCACACATAAAACAACATTTACACAGACACCCACTGAAGACAGTGGTGACTGAGGAGCACAAATAATTTTAGATCTCTGCCTGTGTCTTTTTCTGTACTTATGAGGAGCGGCTGAGGGAACTGGGGTTGTTCAGCCTGGAGAAAAGGAGGCTGAGGGGAGACCTTATCGCTCTCTACAACTATCTGAAAGGAGGGTGTAGTGAGGTGGGTATCGGTCTCTTCTCCCAAGTAACAAGTTATAGGACAAGAGGAAATGGCCTCAAGTTGTACCAGGGGAGGTTTAACTGGATATAACAGAAAAATTTCTTCAATGAAAGGGTTACTGAGCATTAGAACAGGCTGCCCAGGGAAGTGGTTCAGTCACCATCCCCGGAGGTATTTAAAAGACAGGCAGATGTCATGCTTAGGGACATGGTTTAGTGGTGGATTTGGCAGTGCTAGGTTAATGGTTAGACTCAATGATCTTAAGGGTCTTTTCCAACCTAAGTGATTCTCTGATTCTATGATTCAGTTTCCCATCTATAAGAAAAAAATAAGAGATTCCTGTCCTCCCAGAAGTAGTGAGCACAAAGCCATTAAGGATGCTAAGACTCTTTAGCATAAGTAGATTTTTAGGTGCAAGGCGTGTCCAACGCAGGGTGCTCTGAAGCCAAGGCCACTCCCAAATCCAGGAGAAATAAGCATGAGTGCAAGAGCATTTATGCTTTGGTCATAGCATACACGGCTGAAAAATGTTGACAAATCCCAGTCCAAATCACATCATGGCCCAAAGGCTATGAAGCATTTTGGCAGTGTGAAGTGAGTATTTAGGTTTATTATTACAGTTGACACACTGCATCTTTTGCCAAATATGTAAGATCAGCTATGTAAGTGGGACATAAGAATTTGGGGTTGTTCAGCCTGGAGAGGAGAAGGCTCTGGGGACACCTTATAGCAGTCTTCCAGTGCCTAAGGGGGGCCTACATGAAAGCTGGAGAGGGACTTTTTACAAGGACATGTAGTGATAGGACAAGTCCAGAGGAGGCCACGAAGATGCTCAGAGGGCTGGAGCACCTCTCCTATGAAGAAATTGCTGAGAAAGTTGAGGTTGTTTAGCCTGGAGATGAGACGGCTCCAGGGAGACCTTATAGCAGCCTTCCAGTCCCTAAAGAGGAAAGGAAAGATGGGGAGGGACTCTATCAGGGATAAATCTATCAGTGATAGAATAAGGAATAATGGTTTTAAACTGAAAGAAGGTAGATTTAGATCAGATATTAAGAAGAAAGTCTTTACTCTGAGGCTGGTGAGACACTGGAACAGTTTGCCCAGGGAAGCTGTGGAGGCCCCATCCCTGGAAATGTTCAAAGCCAGGTTGTATGGGGCTTTGAGCAACCTGGTCTAGTGGAAGGTGTCCACTAGGTAGGGGGGTTGAACCTAGATGATCTTTAAGGTTGCTTCCAACCCAAACCATTCTATGATTCTATGATTAAAGCATTCGACTAGTGGCTAACAGATCTGAGCTTTGACTGTTTAGCTTTGACACTGGTTCCACGTGTACTCTGTGTCATTTCCCATCTCTGCAAGATCAGTCTCTGTCCTTGAATCTGAGAATGAAAAAGTGTTTAGAAAAAATTCATGTATGTACAATGGGGCCATAGTGGAGTTCTTGCTTTTGTGTATTTAATGTAAAATAAGAAGTTAAATACAGAGCGGGTTTTGGTGGTGTTTGCATCACGTGTTTGTTGCTACAGCTTAAGCCTGGCCTATACTTAAGAAATATTTTTAAAGATCAACAGACAGAGGGGATTAGCCCATTAATACATGACACAAAACCAGTTATCAGTGAAGGGACACAAATGAAGATCTAAGGAATTGTTGGCTGATAGAGTAATCATTTCGGTAAGAACTGTATTAAGTGCTGAGAGCTCACATATTTGTTTTTAAATAAAATTTATAATATTTCCTTTCTTTTAGCAGAGGGAAGTTGATTAAATCTCTCTCAAAGCAGGAAAGGCTATACTTCAATTCCCATTTAAGAGTTCAGTTCTGTGCCTCAGTAGCCTGTCGTCCATTCAAATTCTACCACCATGAGTGCATTTTGCCTACTTAGACTGCAAGTCCTTTACAGTGATCTTAGCAAAATGAAACCCTGATAATTTTGTTCCTTTATGTGTTGTTGTCATACAAATAGCAATAATATTAACCAATAATAGTATTCAGTTTCTCCTCATTAATTCTTTCAATCATGTTCCATGTGTAAAAAGAAAAAGAAAACTTTCTCAGAAACAATAAAAAATAATTGAAGGATATTCATCTTATGGCTGTTCACCATCTCTTTATTCTTCTAACGTGAGCAACTGCTAAATTAAATAACATTGGGTTTATCAGTTGAAAAGGAATCTGAATGGCTTTGTAATTCAGAAACAGGATAACATTTTTCCTTTAAGCAGTATCACAGCCTAATGCTATCTATACATCTCAAGCCCCTTTATTTATAATACAGCAATGTGGCATAAGTTAAAGGATGAAACACCTCCTTGTTGATGAAAATGTAAATTGCTACATGCTTATTCCTTGCTCACAGAAAGTCTCAATTTGTTTTTACACAGGAACAAATTTTGGCTGCTAAAAGGTAATATGCCCATGGAAGGAGTCATGCTTTGCAGTAGCTTTGCTGAAAACATGTCTCATGACCCTCCCTAACTCATCATCAAATGAGCGTTAAAAGGTGGTTTCATAAGGACTGATGACAAGAAGGACTTTCCCATGTTTTCAGTTTCAAGTCTTTCAGCGTAGCAGCACCATAGGCAGTCTTAAAGGCTGCTCCAGAATTTCACTACACAAATATTAAAAAAGCAACAAACAAACAAAAAAAACCACCTTCCAATTTTCATTGGAAATGGAAATTTGGCCATTTGGCTTTGTGCTTTCACCTTAGATAGCCCTGTTCCTTCCCTGATGATTATTGCCATTCATCAACCTTAAGATCAGAGCTTTGGTCCCTGTTTATCAGGTACAACCTCAATCTCCTCTCATCTCACAGGCATTTTCTGCATCTGCTCTAGTTTGAGTTCATCATCTCAATGACAGGCATTGGGTACTGAAACAATGAAGGACACAGTATACTTCAGGTGGTCTGACCGAGTCAGTCTCTGCTCTGGAAGGATCCCCTAGCAACTTCTTTACTTCAGAAGCCAATACGAGTTAGAGAGAAATCTGAGTCTCAAAGATTCTGATAGCAAATTCAACATGCCTAGAAACAGTCTCAGACATTGAAGCCCATGAGGAAGAAAGCCAATTTCTTCACTACTAGACTGTCTTAATATTTAAAACTAGGCAGCCTATTGGGAGTGGACATTCACCCTTCCTACCCCCTAAACCACACCTGTGAGGTGTTTGAGACAGTTGCACCTTGCAGGCACTAAAGTCATGCCAGACACAGTGTGAACAATGTAGTGGTTAATAACAACCAAGCAACAATGTCCAAGACCATTTCTTGGCACTGTTTAATCTATTGCTATGGATTTAGCCCACGCCATATGCCACCTCCTCATATCATCACTTCCACAAAGATAAAATTAATCTTTTTCACCTGGAGTCACTTGAACTTCCACCTCTCATAATCTATATGTGAAACAAGGACTGGTTTAGTTCCTCCCTTTGCTGGAATGGAAATGAGATTTCTTCTACTCTGTTTGCAATAAGCTTGTCATTACAGTTCAGAGCAGAATGTGGAAATGCACAAGGACTTCAACAGGTATGAGCTCATCCACTGCTGAACAGCTTATGGTCAGGCTTGGTGAAAAGCAAGCTTTAATTATAAACATTGAGATTATAGATAGAGAGGTTCTGAGGAACAGGATGGTCTTCAGCTGCCTAAGAAATAGTTTGTTTCAGTTGACTAGGCCTATGCAATTTGAGATGCTTTATAATAAGTGAGTTATCCATGTGGCACGTATGAGACAAGACCTCTAGGAGACCTGAGCCAGTCTGGAGCTGTAGGCAGAAGTCACCCTAAATACCCTAAATGCTGGACACCTATGTTTAGGCATCTGTATCTCTTCCAGTGTCCTGTAACTTCACAGTGTGAAGCAGATAACAGCAAAACCAAACCACTGACAATTAAAATAAATAAAGCTCAAAATGGAAATAAGCATTCACGTTTTGGTTGCTGAGACAAGTAAACATCTATTAATTCATCCAGGGACTATTTAAATTCTCCCCTCACCTCTACTTCTTTCAAGGCAAAGTGCTTTTTCTAAGGCAGCGTAATTTTCTACACATTGGACATCATGGAAAAGTCACTGTGGAATTCCAAAATAAGTGCCAATTTTAAATAAGATTAAATCAGTTTTCCTGGCCTCATATTACACTTCTGCTTGGTGTGAAGCATTCCCATTTCTTCTGTGGATTTATAACAACTGATTAATTAAATATCTCTAAAACCATAGTTAGTTAAGCAATCACTCCAATTCTTAGGAAACCATTCCCATACTATGAATATTATGCATGGACATAGTTCACTTACACACTCTGTCTTCCTTGTCCCCCTTTACTACGAAAAGCTCTTCATATATAGTTTTTGATCTCTAAAAAAATTATCTTCTCAAGAAAGAATTTAATAGTCACAAACATTGAAAAAGTAACAAAAGCCCAGTTCCATGAAGGTTAAAGCTTTTCCAGTTCAACTCTTCCTTTTTTATATCCCTTTAATTAAGAAGCTGCTCTGATTTATCTATCAAATCAGCTTTTTATCTTACAGTCTATAATGA
Organism: Pluvialis apricaria; assembly: GCA_017639485.1. Classification (NCBI taxonomy): domain Eukaryota; kingdom Metazoa; phylum Chordata; class Aves; order Charadriiformes; family Charadriidae; genus Pluvialis; species Pluvialis apricaria. The sequence continues at coordinate 163,659,800 of CM030008.1, read as the reverse complement.
ATTAAGACATTACCTGGCAATTCCTTAATTTCAGCAGTTAATTTAAGCACAAATGAAAAATCCACATAGCATAACCTGTGTTTTACTCAGAACTCTAACTTATCTAAGTGTTTTGAATATTAGTCTGTTTTGGAGTTATTCACTACTTTTATTTTCTTAATGAGGTTCTGAGTTTATCCTAATACAGGTAAAGGGAATATCCAAAATCTCAGCAACATATCTGGGTTAGAGACACTTCTGCCCTGCACAATTGTCTATATACCTACCTTCAAGTGACTTACGGTATAAATCATTACAGTCCTCCGCAAGGCATCAAAGGACGCAGTTTTTGCCAGATACCCTCCTCCTCTAACTTGGATGCTGGTTTTGATGGTGTAGCCCAATATGTTCTTGGAAAAGACAGAAGGCAGACAAGTCACAGAAGTTTGACTACTAGTTCTAATAAACACTGGTTTTAACCTCTATTTATGTCAATAACTCTGTGTGACTGGATATATTCATAAATATACCAAGATTCTAGTAGTTACATAGCAAAAAGGAGAGTAAATAGATAAGACAGGTAGAAAACATGACCTCTGTCTTTTCTTGTCACTGAGAAATGTTATATGTTTAATATAATGTTCTGTTATTTTCTCTATTCATTACTAAAAAAAAAGTTTTCCTTTCTAACAGAAGTCAGAGAAGAAAGAAAATGCTATAAATTACAAACCATTTATGCCATTCATTGGTTAACTGATGACTATAGATATAGAATCATAGAATCATAGAATGGTTTATGTTGGAAGGGACCTTAAAGATCATCTAGTTACAACTCCTTTGCCATGGGCAGGGACACCTCCCACTAGATCAGGTTGTTCAAAGCCCCATCCAACCTGGTCTTGAACACTTCCAGTCCATGTTTTCAACCATTTAGATTATTTTTAAGTTTTCCTATTTAAGTGACAATACAGATATAGCTGAATAAACTACACTTAGATTGTTTTGGAATGATTTATCTCTGGTAGTGGGCAAGAAGAAAAAAATATTCTGCTGTATTTCTCATAGAAGGTTGATGTGGGATTCAATTGACCAAAGGTAGATACGAACCTTATAGATAACCAGACCTAACTGAGTCTTTGTGTTCTCCTTTATAATCAGTTAAGAGAAACAGGCACAATTAGTGCAGTCAATCTCATGCTAAAGTAGACATCCATAATAAATCAGATTAATTGTGGCCTTGAGATGTTTTTTTCTCTTATTTGGCTTTAAAGGAAGCCTGTATCGCCTAGCTCTTGTCTCTGCACTGCCTTATAGACACCTGAAGACAAGTGAAATAAACACACTCCAGTGATCTAGCTATGATATCATAAAAAAGGAGTTTGATCAATTATTTAAATCTACCTATAACTATAGGGAGTCAGCAAACTGTTTTATCTTAACCTAGACAGTTCTGTTTCTATGATTCTATAAATACCATTCATACACATTGACTAATTTGAAAAACATGTGATTGTATGATGAGACATCATACGGATTAAATCTATATTTCTCCATGACACCATAGCATTAAGAGGATATGTTCATGCACAGAACAAATATTCAGGTGGCATTTAAACATTGCTGTTTTGGAATTGTACTAATAATTATAAAATGGTCTATGGAGGGAGAACATGCTCTGCTTTGAGGAATGGCAGTCATCACAACAAACCTTCAAGTGTATACAATGCAGTTTAGACATCTACAACTACACGAAGTAGGTGCACACTAGTTCTAACTGTGCCGAATTACCTTCATGTGGATAAAGAGTCACTTTAAAGGGCTGAGTCATCTAAACTATTTTAGAAATCTATCATGTGGATTAAGAAGCGCTTAGCTTTGCGCCATCATTTCTATTAAGTAGCAACTGACAGGCATGTGGAAGCGCTATGTGTTTCTGGATCAGAAAGAAGCAAAGCCCATTTCTTCTACCCTGCACGTTCCAGAAGATGACAACCCATAGCAGCAACATCCTTAAATTTTTAAGCAGCTTCTTTTTTTTTTTTGCCTCAAAAGAAATAAAAAATAATAAGAGAAATAAGACAGAAAGCTTTCCTATTAATTTATCAAAAAACGGAGAAGAATTTTATAATCTCACAGTGTTTTCCAAGCTTTCTTATTTGGGACCTTCTGTATGTACTGATTATTTTGGCTAATCCCTTAAAGATAGCACAAAGTATATGTGACTAGGAATTCCACTTAGGCTTTAAGATGCTGGTATTAAATATGATTCATGCCTAAATCACTGCCTTAGCTATTTGCCAGGTTTTGCTTGTATAAAGTTGCTCGCCAGAAAGCGAACAGGCGAGAAAACAAAATAAAGAAAAGGTGACTCATATTCCCACTTTATTTCTTGAAATGAGTGAGAAACCCTCACTAGGGGCAGGGCAGAAGAGTCACTTTATACATCCATTTCTAATACTGTTATGCGTATTTAGCTCAATCAAAAATGTCATAGGTTTAAATTGTCATGATTAGAGGTGTGATGTACCCAAAATGAAATTCTAAAAGCTTGAGGCTTGAACACTTACATCTGTCAACGTAGATTCTGAACAGAATCTTTTTTTTTGCATGCAGTGTGCATAGTGACACTGCATCCTTTCCAGTGAAAAGAAAGGTTTGGTTTGTTTTCTATTTTTTGTCTGGCACTCTTCGCACTAAAAATGGACGCATGTAAGAACCTGCTGATTTAAGGTAGGAAATTTTACAAAAACACCGAATGTTAAAGGAATAAATGAAATGGCACTATGGAAAAAAGTTCCCCCCTGCAGAAGTTTATATAAAGATCCATAAACTCCTGTTCAGTTATTGCACACCACTGGAAAATTGTATTGATTTCATAAATAACAATGAACGGTAGTTAAGAGTTCTTCATTCCTCTAAATGATAAAAGGTATAAAACAGACAATATGGTATTTGAGTTGCTTTCTCCAGAAAGGTAAGGAAAGATGACCCTCTCAGAATCATATTCTAGGATAAAACAGGAGTAAATGCAAGATTTCACCCTTTGACTACACTAGTAAATTACCATATTTAAAATGTCTTTTACCTGCAAACAAAGATCCTGGTCTTGTAACTGCCAGTCCAATAAGATAATAGCTTTAATAGAATCTGTAAAGGAATTGTAATCTTTACTGTGTAAATCCACCAGTATTCTTTTTATATACATGGTTTTGGTTTCATATTCAGTCCTAAAAAGCAGGAACCTTTTAAATAAAAGTGCGAATTGCATTTTTGGGAGTCAATTTCTAAATCTTGACAATTCTAATGTATTTTACCCTAAATAAATAAATCAATGAAACAAATCAACCTCTTCTGAATCTTACTCTAGGTATCTGAAAAAGAACTAAACTATTGAGATTTAAATTGTATTAATCACAGAATCATAATGTTACTCATTATATGGAGCTTCAGGTATGGTCTAGGGAAAGAGTTAATTGAAAGATTTCAGAAGCTTTGTTAGGTATTACCATGCTAAGGAAATTGTTCTGTAATACTGATTTTTGTGGCCGTCTACAATTATACTCATTCAACTTTTATCTGAACATGGAATGCTCTTTCAGAGTTCATTTGAAAACCAAAAGATTACATAAAAAGAATTTTTATATTTTTGCATTATAATGATTTTTAACAAGAATCCCCTGGCAGCTTAAAATATTAATTGAACGAGCCTGTCTGGCATATAAGCTAAGCTTCTGTGTTATAAATGAGTAAACTGATGTAGGCAGACTGAACTGCAGAGACAGAAGCTAAGGTCCTAGCTCTAGATTGTCTTCAGCTAGAGCAGCATTGAAGCATGTTTATAATTTTAAGCACGTAATTAAGTGTTATTACTGTTAATTCACTTGATTATGTTCTGACTGCACCAGAAATTCATGCAAATGGTACTTAACTTCTGTCCCAATTTGAAGTAAGAGATCAAGGAAGAACGTGGTAGATTCAGACCTCAGCTAACCTGGCACACTGTACACCGCAGTAGCCAAGAGATTTCAATGTCACTGCATCTCCAAAAGTATAACCAAGAATTTTGGCAAAAAATGGCTTAATGAAGTGATTTGAGGAACACCCAGAAGCTTGTCAATAGCCTAGAAGCTACTTAAATAACCTTCATACCTCCACAGCCTGTACAGAGGGAACTGTGATCTTTACCTTAAGGTTCTGTATTTATAACTTGATTTCTCTTTTTCATCTTCTGTTGGATCTGCCCTGCTTTCTGACCTCTAAGACCTCTTGACCTCTCTAAAATTTACAGATTTTTTCCTGAACTTGGACCTTTGACTCAAAAGACTTCAGTCTTTCTTATTCCTCTTTTCCCCACCACAGGCAGCATGGGTAGACTCCATAAAGTTTAGTAGAAATTACAGGTATGGGAATTAATATTTCTCTTCAGGAAGATGTGTTGCTAATGCCTACCTTACTGGGACTTGAGCTTAGCTTGATAAAGGTGAAGAAACAGATTTGTGTGTACAGCCACCATTGCAAGTGTTGGGAATGTGATTAATTAATCCGACCTGTTTAGCTGTCAAAATTTATATGTCGTCTCAAATGTTGTGACCCCTCTCAGTTATCATTGGGGAAAACACTCATCTCCAAAGACCAAACAATTTCACCTGTTGCCCCACATAGTTAATTCCTGTAACTTCTGTAACTGGCTCAATGGTTCTTCAGTCTTTAGCTCCCATCCTGTTTGTACTCAGCCTCTTGTGCTTTAGTTTCCAAATTACACTACTATTGACATCCAAATGACCATATTTGGAATAGAATAGAATAGAATAGAATAGAATAGAATAGAATAGAATAGAATAGAATAGAATAGAATAGAATAGAATAGAATAGAATAGAATAGAATATTCCAGTTAGAAGGGACCTACCATGATCATCTAAGTCCAACTGCAACTGCATATTTAAATTACCTTATCATGAAAGAACCGGAGTGATATTGGGTTTTGTCTTCTTTTTCATTTCCTTTTTTTTTCTCTCTCCGCAAATTCTGCAACTCAGAGGCCTCATCTTTTGTGGCAAAGTATCACCCATGCCTGCATTTTACACTGTTTCGTGCCTGTTTATTCACTGTGTCCCATCCCCAGCAAACAAGGATCCCATTCAATTTACTTATCTTTGTATGGATAAGGGAGGTAAAGGAAGAAAGAGAGAGATTGCAGCATGCGATAATTAATCAAAATGTCATCTATACAGACACACAAAATAGTGTTACTTATGCTTGTATTCAGAAACCCAAACAAATTGTTTGTTCTTTACACCTGTGTTAGCAAATAAAAAGGCTCTTTGGCACAGAGGGCAAACGGTGTGGCATAGTTCTTATTCCTAGAGAGGAACTCTTTGTCCCTAAAGCACATGATCTTGTCCATGCACCTTGGTAGCACACATGCAGTTTGTGCAGTTCTGTGTTGTGTTGGCTTGTGCTGCCTGGGGAAACAGTTCTGGGTGTTGTGGGAGAAGGCTCTTTCTCACAGGCCAAAGCTGTGCCAGGGGACACGCTGGATGATCGTGTATTTAACTCTCCTCCATCAGATTTTCTTTTAGACACACATATTTTTCCTTCTGTATTCCTGCAGCTGAACACTGTACTGAGAGTGGGGTAAAAATAATTTAATACACAGGTAAAATATAATAAATTAGCACTTAGATATTAAGTTGTGCTATGAAGAGGGGAAAAAGAGAAAAAGAGAAGTTACCTCACTTGCAAACTTGTATGTGTTGCATATAACATATTATCTGCATCAGGGAAATTGAGGAGAGGAAAACAGAGTGGGTGTCCTGTTAATGGTGTCTGGGGATATTCCAGATTCAGTAAATTGAGTTATTGCATCCAGAACTACAGATACTCAAAGCAATGAGACAAATAACAGCAACTGATAAAAGAGCTTAACCAGCTTGTACATCTTTATCAGATAGCCTCAGATTTTATGTGATTTTTGAGAAAATTATGCAGGATATGTTTTCCTGACTATATTAAATATGCAGAGATGCCTTAAAGTTACCTTTCTGAAAGTAATTAGATTTACTGCTTTACCAATTAAGTCTTCTAGAAGGCTGTGACAAGTTTAGTTTCCCGTTATTTTTTAAAATAACCTGCCTGTAAACTTACGAATCATGGGACAAATTAAATGTCTTTTCCTGTAACAATAGCCATAATCTAAAGGCTTTGTCTGGAATCCCATCAATACTGTACATTTGGCCAGCAAATGATTCATGTTGCATTAAATTACATTTCTGTTTTCCTGGGCTGCCTCTTCAAATTTTCTTGACACTTCAATTCATTAAGCAGATGGAGATGGAACATGTGACTGAAATATTTTGTTCAATAATACTTAAGTTCATTCCCTGCAAACCAGTGTAATCCACCGCTCTTAGAGCAGGGTTGTTTCACTTCAGCACCTTTCCTAATAACTGGTTGAAGGCTCCCTTACAGAAATCCATTTCTGGCAATTCATGCATAGTTGATTAAATATCTCTATTTAACCCCGCCTTTCCCTTGATAAATGCAAAGAAGCTGAAACTGGAAAGTTGTTGATTAAGATGATATTGGACAATTAATTATGCATTGTAATAACCTTTGACCCAAGAAAACGCTTCCTTTTTCTTTTAATCAACCGAAATGAAAAGTGATCAAATAATTACATGTTCTTGTCTTCCAATCAAGTTGTAGGGAGAGAAGAGATGTTGAGAGGAAATCAAGCAGAACCTTAAGGAAAGTAACAATAATAATGAAGCAAATGCAGAAGAAGAAATAAATCACTTGAAATTAACAATTATATTATTTTTTCACTTATTTCAGCATCATATACACAAGTGAAACACTCTTGAGATGGCTTCTGTTCTCAGCTTCATGTCAGTGCCACTAGGACATGCAAAGCTATTCCTGACCTCTCTGTTCATACCTGACTAAAAAAGACCCCTCATTTAGGAATGATTCTGTACCTGATTCTTCAGACGCTGCTTCTTTTGTGTCATTATTTCCCGGGGGTGGGGAGTGTGTGCATTTTTCATGAAGCCTTCTCTACAAAGACAGAAAAACGGACAAAAATGCGAGGGCAAACCAAACTCACAGGGCGTTGCATCAAGCACCACACAAAAAGAATGTTTATATCTTCTCAGATCCAACAGTCTTTGGAAAGTCAGTATCAACTCTAGATTTCTTCAGCCATTTTGGATCCTGGGAACAGATTTTGATTTTACTCCTCATGAAGTAAAAGTGTATTGAACTTAATAAAATTCCAAAAGTGAGATGAGAATTGTGTGGGTTTGGGTTTGGGTTTCAGGTTTTTTTGCAGTCCATAATAATGAGTCAATCCTTACCTGAGTAAACCAAGATTTCTCAGGCTGAGGATCTTGATCAGTAGGAACACGTGTCTCTAGCAGTCATGATTTAAACCCAGCCGACAGCTAAGCACCACACAGCCACCCGCTCACTTCCCCCAGCCCCCAGTGTGATGGGGGAGAGAAATGGAACAGTAAAAGTGAGAAAATTTGCGGGTTGAGATAAGAAGAGTTTAATAATTGAAATAAAATAAAATAAAATAAAATAAAATAAAATAAAATAAAATAAAATAAAATAAAATAAAATAACAATAATGATAATAGCAATAAAGGGGAAATAAAGAAAAAGGTAAAACCACAAAAAAAAACCCCAAGTGATGCAAATGAAAAACAATTTCTCACCACAAGCTGACCGATGCCCAGCCTGTTCCTGAGCAGCAGCCCACCCCCTGGCCAGCTCCCCACAGCTTATATGCTGAGCATGATGTCATAGAATCAAAGAATCACAGAATAGTTTGGGTTGGAAGGGACCTTTAAAGGCCATCTAGTCCAAACCCCCTGCAATAAGCAGGGACATCTTCAACTAGATCAGGTTGCTCAGAGCCCCGTCCAACCTGACCTTGAATGTTTCCAGGGATGGGGCATCTACCACCTCTCCGGGAAACCTGTTCCCACTGGTTCATCTCCCTCATTGTAAAAAATTTCTTCCTTATATGTAGCCTAAACCTACCCTCTTTTAGTTTAATGCCATTACCCCTTGCCCTGTCACCACAGGTCCTGCTAAAACTCTGTCGCCATCTTTCTTATAAGGCCCCCTTAAGTACTGAAGACCACAATAAGATCTCCCCAGAGCCTACTCTTCTCCAGGCTGAATAACGCCAACTTTCTCAGCCTGTCCTCGTAGGAGAGGTGTTCCATCCCTCTGATCATCTTTGTTGTCCTCCTCTGGACTCACTCCCAACAGGTCCATGTCTTTCCTGTGCTGCAGGCCCCAGAGCCAGATGCAGTACTCCAGGTGGGGTCTCACCAAAGCAGAGTAGAGGGGCAGAATCACCTCCCTAGACCTGCTGGCCATGCTTCTTTTCATACAGGCAAAGATATGGTTGGCTTTTTGGGCTGTGAGTGTACATTACTTACTCATGTTGAGCTTTTCATCCACCAGTAGCTCCAAGTCCTTCTTGGCAGGGCTGCTCTCAGTTCCTTCATCCCCGAGGCTGTATTGATACCTGACTCAGGCACAGGACCCTCTGGATGGCATCCTGTCCCTCAGGCGTGTCAACTGCACCACTCAGCTCGGTGTCTGCAAACTTGCTGAGGGTGCACTCGATCCCACTGTCTATGTCATTGATGAAGATATTGAACAGTACTGGTCCCGGTACAGCCCCCTGAAGGATCCTATGTGTCACCAATCTCCATCTGGTCATTGAGCCGTTGACCACCTGTACAACCAATTCCTTATCCACTGAACAGTCCAGCCATTGAATCCATACCTCTCCAATTTAGAGAGAAGGATCTTGTGTGGGACTGTGGGAAAGTAACGGAAGATTGGCAAGGAGGACTGTAAATACGCTCAAGTGACTCACACGTGGGGTGCTGGGAAACACATATATCACACTAATTGTTGTTTAGTCTTACATGCTTGACAAGTAGAACACCTGCACTTAGATAACATAGGTCTGTGATGGACTCAGGGTCACCTTGTCTAACATGTCTGAGATTCCTGCCCCACTGTTGAAGAAGATCAAAACACAGTGAAAAACTATGCCTGCTTGAACCCTGGCAATACAGGTGAGAACAGCAAGTCTGGGTTCTCACTCTTTCACTATCTTGCTAACAACAACTCTCTCGCTAATAAGGACTCTCTCACCCCGTGGTGTCTGCATCCCCTGCATGCATGCCTCTGCCCAGGTGTGGCTTCAGAAACCCCCTAGTCCACGAGGTATCGAGATTAAATTTGTTCTTTGCCTTTCAACCATGGTTTTGTGATTGTTCCTGCATCTTGTCTGCATTGACTCACACAGGAACTCTGTCAAAGTCCTTATTCCAGATAGATGACATCTGTAGGTCTTCCTGTGTCCACTGACGTAGTCATTCCATTGTAGAAGGCCACTAGGTTGGTCAGGCAGGACTTGTCCTTGGTGAAGCCATGTTGGCTGTCTCAAATCACCTCCCTGTCCTCTATGCGCCTTAGCATAGCTTCTAGGAGGATCTGTTCCATGATCTTCCCAGGCACAAAGGTGAGGCTGACAGTGTGGTTCCCAGTGTCCTCCTTTCTACCCTTTTTAAAAATGGATGCAACGTTTCCTTTTGCCAGTCACCGGGGACTTTACCTGACTGCCATGGCTTTTCAAATATCATGGAGAGTGGCTTGGCAACTACACCAGCCAATTCCCTCAGGACTCTGGGAAGCATCTCTTCAGGTCCCATACGTTCAGGTTCCTGAACATACAGAAACATATGTGACAGTTACCAGTCAAATGGTATGGAATATCCCTTTGGCCAGTTTGGGTCAGCTGTCCTGGTTGTGCCCCCTCCCAGCTTTCTGTGCATCTTCAGCCTTCTTGGTGGCAGGGCATGAGAAGCTGAAAAATCCTTGACTTAATGTAACCACTACTTAGCAACAACAGAAACATCAGAGTGTTATTAACATTATTGTTATACTAAATCCAAAACACAGCCCTATATCAGCTACTAGGAAGAAAATTAACTCTTTCCCAGCTGAAACCAGGACACTAGCAATGAGGTGCCTGCAAAACATCTTGGCAGTCTGGGATACTGCATGGCCCACCAACAAGGATGCCTCTCCTCTTGCAGCTCTGGAGGAGCTCTGCATGTCTCTTTACCTGCACTGGGAAGTGAGGACATAACTACTCATACCCTTAGCGTTCTGAGCAGTGTCATCTGAGGTGTTACTAGAGGTGCCTATCCTTCAGCTACCAGAGTTATGTAGGTATCTGAACTAGTGATGTTCAAATTAAATACTTTAAACTACCAAGTTGTATACCGGTCGGTATTGCTTGCCTTCTTTGGATTTGAAAAGTTGCACCTCCATGTGTTCTGATTCAACTAGCTATGGCTACAAAATGAAAATATTCACAGCAGAGAGTAATGAACATAAATAAGCCTATTTGCTAATAATTAATTAAAACAGAAACAAGTTGTAGTCAAAATTATTAAAGCAGTATAGGAAGACTCCCTAGATTTTTACTAGCAAGTTTGTTAAAAATTGCTAAGACATGTCCTATGTAATTAGGTGAATGATCTTGGCTATCTGTGGTTCTGAATACTTAGTGTGAACCTTTATTGTACTCAGTAAATATCTTTATTATTCTAGAATACAATGTTATTGAAATGCATTTTCAAATCAGTGAATGATCAATGATATCCTTAATATTAAAATGTCTTTCTAATGCTAGAAGTTTTCTTTAAGAAAGTATTAGAAAGGTCCTCAAATATCTTTTGTTTTATTTTGAACATTGAAATAATAATAGCTGCATTTAATTCACTGTGCAGTGAACTATTTATTTGACTTTGTATAAATGTGTTTCTTCCTTTTATAAAATTGTCATGCAGATATGAAAACTTTCATAGTCTTTTTAGGAGTTCTCACAGGATATACAACATATAGCGCTGAGGAGGGATGGAGTATATTATTCTCTCGTGAATATCACTTTTGATCACATCATTAAGTACACAATCCTGCCATACAAATGATCAGGGTGTTTGTGACCCAGTGATGTGGATATTAATGAGCATCTTTCCTTGCATCTGACTTTCATTGAACTTTTCATCACCTTTGCTGTTTGGAGAGCTTTGCATCAATTCCAGTTAAGTCCTTGCAGAACTCGTTTAATTTCTTTTACATGACTGACCTTTCTCACACATGACTGGCTGTCACAAGCTGAGGAGAGCTGGGTTTCTGAATCTTGAGCCATTTAATTTCATCAGGAGGCATTTTGCTGTAGGATAGGAAAGAATGTCCGAATACTTAACTCATTACATGCTTTAAAAATGATCCTGAGAGGGCAGACACAGACTTCCTGAAGCTCTTTGATTTTTTTTTTGTTTGTGGTTTGTGTGTTTTCTTGGCGGGGTGTTTACATTTGTCCCTCCCCTGCCCACAGCTTAATAATAAAAATATCTAGAAATAACTACTAACTGAATCAGCACTCAGTTTAAATATCCAAAAACCCTCTTTATTTTTTTGAGGTACAATGGAATACCCCGTCATCAACTGTTAATAATCCTTATTTACACCATCTGTATACCTGGTCTTATATTCATTGGCTTTTCTAAATCAATGTACGCTGTTCCCCTTTAAAACCAGACAGTTTTTCCGGTGATGAATGACTGAAGTTAATTTGATATTTGTACTATTCTTTTCATTGTTGTGAAGCTAAATTGATCATATATTCTATTATTTCTGAAAGAGTACCATTTTTACTGATCTAATCTAAAATCAAAGAAATTGTTTTAGGAGTAGTGATGCGTTCAATATGTTCAAACTCTGGGTTTTTTTGTTTGTTTTAGATTTACCCTATGATTCATCTGACATAATGTTTCTAAAGCTTAAACATTTAGTCTAAGCTAGTCTTTACACTCCCTTTAATGCTTGTGCAGAGAAATAGACTCCTCTAGAGGATAATTTGTCCTAATTATCTTCGATATCATAGGTTTTGATTAGTGGTTTCTGGTAATAACAGTTTCTCATCAAAGGAGCCTGGATAAGAATCCTAAACTAGATGCTTAACATTTTGGTAGTTAAGGCTAGGTGATGCAGACTCCACCCCATGGGTTGTGAAATACAGATTCTCTTTCAGTCCAGCACTGTACCAGGTTTTTCAATATCTGAGACACATAACCATGTAGAGCTTCTTCAAATGCCTCTCCTCAGTGTCCTTCATTTTGTTGATCAGCCTCGTAACTTTGTAAGCATCAAAGATATCACCATATCTGTACATATACTGTACATAAGTCCAGCTCTACATTAAATTCCTGCATGACTAATTACAGAAACCCAAAGACGAGGACTGTGTGCTGCTGGTGTCAAAGAAAATTCTGCTGCAATACCTGATTAAGGAGTTAAGCAGCAAGCACACCTGAATATCAGATTATTTGTTTTGTTTTGTTTTGTTCTCTTTGCATTACGTGTAAATGGAAGAAGAATGCACATAAAGTGCCCTGGAATGACAGTTATGTTGCAGCCTCAGTGTGACACTAGAAATATTTTTTTTTCACAGCTACAAGGTAACAGGAATTAAAAACAGTGAGATTCAACTGGATGACTTTAGTCAACTAATCATCAAAATAGTTCAACTGGAAGAGCACTCCTTGGACAATAGCCAGGTAAGTAAATTCCCCATCTATGCCTTAATTTCCGACCAGAAATCTATGGGGACATGTATAGCACAGTAAAAAAGATCAAACACATTCAAATATTGGCTCAGTTTCTCTCTCCAGTTAATGGATGTTCTGTCACTTTCCATGCCAAGGCTAAAATTAAAGCCCTCGTTCTCTATGAAGCCATTATTGAAGAAAATATTGTCGGATATATTGATGTTTTAAGAAAATAACAAACAGTACCATGTGGCCTGAAGAAGGCACTAAAGCTTGTACATTTTATCTGTCAGATATAGGTCTAAGAGATATACTTTGATATTTTCTTGGAACTATTTTAGCAACCTTTTCACAAAAAAAAAGGAGATTTACTCAGTATTTTCTTAAAATAAATTGGCAAATCATAACATATTTGTGTTTGTGTTTCTTTATTTTTACAAGCTGAAGGTTAAGCTGTTCCCAAACTGGCTCCTGCAGAGCTGGACTGTTAAAACTGAAAACCAATTCAACTATTACAAAGAGAAACAGAAAATTATTTGTTCATGTGTTATTCCAAATCTTTCTGCAACTTTAATATGGAGCTGCTGGATTCCTTGCAGTATTTGATATAGTGGAATTATCCTGTGATATAAAATGACAAAAACTATACAAGAAGACAGAATACAGATAAACTTTAGAGACCATCATGTTATTTTTGTAGAAATGGAAAAGTTCAGTTTGTACATGACAGTTAACAGCTATTTTTAATGTCACAGCTGGCGTCAAGGAACTGCTGGGGAACATATTATTTTCTTCATGAGGGTCTTCCTTTGAAAGTCGTGAAGTTCTGCATTGTTATGCTAGACTCTTGTTTCTGACACCCAAGTTATTTTTATTCAGGTATTGATGTGTGCCACCGTGATCCATTGACATGGAAAACCACAAACAGGGCAAATGCTTGAACAACCGTCAGTCTGCAGACGCAAAGCTGAGGTCAGGTGTTTCTCTGTCACTGATGCGCCATGGATTTGAACCCTCACTGACCAGTTATCTTCCTGCAAGTGGTTTGGCATTTCCTTTTTTATCATACTAACCTTATGAGTAAATGCAACAGGATGAAGTACCTTGAAGCTGAAGTTTTACAGAAGCCTAATGTATTTCAAACAGTGTCGAAGTTTAGGCGTGACTGGCACTAAACAAATGACGGTTGTTTTCTATCAACCCCTCTCCCTTCGCAGAACGGGAAGGGAGAGAGAATAAGGGAGAGAGACTTACGGGTTGGAAAAAAAAAAAAGCAGCTTTAATCAAATTTTAACAATAAAACTGGAAAAAATAGTATTAATAAGAAAATAATGAAATATATACAAATATATAAAAAAACAATATTGAGCTCCCAGGATGATGATTACATCACTGGCAGGCACTGGGAATGTTCCAGACTGGACTCAGTGGCAGAGGGGAACCAGATTTAAGAACTGGATTCAGGAATGCACGGATCCAGATCAAAGGCAGAAGAACAGACAGGGTCCTTTTCAGACTCCGGCCACTAAAAAAGATGACTTAACCCCTTTGATCCCTCAGCTTTTATACTGAGCATGAGGCATGTGGCATGGAATACCCTGTTGGTCAGTTTTGGGTCACCTGTCCTGTCCATTCCTCCCCACAGGTGCAACCCCTCTACGCTTTTGTACTTCTGACCCTCCAACAGGGCACATAAACTTAGCTGGCCTTGGTTGTCATGGGAATAAGTATAAGCAAGAGCATAGAATCATAGAATCATAGAATGTTTTAGGTTGGAAGGGACCTTGAAGATCATCGAGTTCCACCCCCCCTGCTGTAGGCAGGGACACCTCTCACCAGACCAGGTTGCCCAAGGCCACGTCCAGCCTGGCCTTGAACACCTCCAGGGACGGGGCTTCAACAGCCTCTCTGGGCAACCTGTTCCAGTGCCTTACTACCCTTAAAGTGAAAAACTTCTTCCTAATGTTTAATCTAAACCTGCCCTCTTCCAGCTTAAAGCCATTCCCCCTCATCCTATCACTACATGCCCTCCATGTACTCATCTCCACATACTGTTCCTTAGCATTAACTGTAAACCTCAAACTTATCACTGCTAGAAGCAGTCACTGTCTGAAAAACATGCCATTAATTTCAGAGAGTGCAGTCATTTAGAAGAGACTTAAATGAAAAGTAAAATTGCTGAAAGAAAATTGGTTTTGTTCTACCTCAAATCAGGACAAAGAGTTAAAACATCTGGAAAGAACTCACTACCTCTCCACCAACAGAAAATGAGAGGAGAGCTGGCCAGCCACTGGAAAAATTACTGCCAAGTGCCATCATGAAAAATTTACTATCATGTCACCTATTAGTATTCTCGTGGGGTTTTGTTGTGGTTTTTTTGTTTTGTTTTGTTTTGTTTTATTTTGTTTTCCCTAAATCTAGGTGGTTTTATTGTCTCTTGGCACAATCCGGTCATTTTGGAAAGTATTGTAATCATTCATTTTTTGAGGCGGCACCTTCCCATAGAAAACCATTAGGAGACTTAATAGCATGATTAGTCTATGTACGATTTCAGTCCATGTGATTACTGGCACTGGTCAAACACGGGAACAGGATTCCAAGAGTTGCTCTAGAACATCCATTCCTGGAGATATTTCAAACACTATTGGGCAAGGACCTGGGCAGACGGATCTAATGCGGAATTTATCTGTTCTGAGTGGAGGGCTGAACCACATGACATCCTGAGGGCCCCTTCCAACCAAAGTTATTATGTGATTGTGTTATATTTCTGGGACAGTGAATTACTCAGAAAACTAAAGGTGACACTAGGAACAGTCAGTTCATTAGGACCAGTCTCCAAGGAAGATGATGGGATGAAGCCTTTCCAAAACCTTAGGTTCTAGGCTCTTAATAGGTGCTTGTGTAACAGTTTAACTTCAGCATTAATAATGGAAAGTGCTCTCCCTTTCCCACCTTCTCCAATTTTATAGTATTTTATTGTCAGGAAAAGATACAGCAACTTAGAAGAGCTTTACGTTGCAAGTCTCCTGATTTACAGGAGTCCTCTGTTTTTCAGGATTTGCTGATGTTCAGGATTTGCTTCTCTTTTCCTGGGCCACTGATTTACTACTCTAGCGTAGAAGAATGTCATATTTAACTCTATTGGAAAGCACCATCTCTTTCATACGAAATTTTTCACTTCCCTAGATTCACTGTTCAAAATTAGCTATTACAGGTCATAGTGATAAATAAATATTTGTCATTACTGAGTGTACAGTTCTTGACTATGTGTGCCTAGCTTAGGTGCTCTGTATTATAGTCCTAAGGCCAAGTAATTTTTTTTTAATAATAGTAACCCCTAAAATTAGGCAGATCAATGAATTTGGTTCTAGATCACCAATAATCTACTAAGGTGAGTTATTCGTAGGGCCAGAAGGAAACACAAATATTTAGAGTCTCAGACCATTTTTCTAGCCACAAATCCCCTTAGGCGAGTATAGATTAATTTTTAAAAGTTCCTTTCCACCATAACATAGTTGGCTTAGATTTAACTGACACTATGCTGGACATTGGCAATGCTAAAATGAGAAAGTTCATTTGCTGTCTTCTAGGATAACACACAGTTATGTGAAGATGTATTATCAAATACATCCGCTGTATGTCTACAAAAATCCTCAAGCTTTGATTCCTGATCTGGGTACATGGGGTTTATAAAGATAGGGAAACAAAGATATACAGTGTTCTAGCAGTGCTTTAAGAGTTTTTTGCTTCCTGTTACGGAAATAGCTTCAAGAACAGGGTATGCTGTGACTTTCCCTCCCAAGGTCTTTCCTTTAGTTTAATTCCTAGTGACACTGGCTCAGTGTTGTAGGGGCAGTGCAGATGGTAAATTCACACCTGTCCTATATTTTGCACCTTGTCAGAACCTGCCACGGCATGGATTCCCTGGGAGTGACAGTATTATTAAACATCTTCTGGCAGAAGCTTCTGAAATCAACACTCAGCTCAGATATGCCATGAAGAGCTGCAATATTTTTTTTTTTTTTGAGAACAGAAGAAAAACAACAGCTCTTTGCTGTGATACAGAACTACAGAAGGACAAAGGAAAACAAGATAATTCCTTCTTTTGGAAACTGTGTGGTAATATAGCCTAGTAGGAAAAAAATAACTTTTTTTGAGGAAAGGAGAGTGAAAAAATCTCAATTATCAAGATTTTTAGGATAACATAAGCCTTGAAATTTGTTAACTTTGATTAAGGCTCAAGGAATCTGGAAGCACCATGTTGATATCACCAGCATTATTTTAGCTTTGTAAAATTATCCAGAAAATCAGAATCAGATTAAATATGTCATCAACACACATAATCAGTGCTACACTGATTACGAAGGGGGAAAACACCTTTCCTACCCAACAGATTCATTCAACAAAAAAGAGCCTGGGAGAAATTTGCTGTTAAATCAGAGGAACTTCATTTCATATGCGAGACTTCAAGTAATGGCACTGAAGAAAATGGCACCGAAGAAAATGGCACCAAATGAAATAAATGAAAAGGCTTGCTCCTTTATGGTTTATGGTTTCACACTTTCTGCTCTACTTCTGGCTAATGACAGTGGAAACTATATAGCAATTCTCAAAATTTCCTAGCGATAGCAACTAGTTTTGCTGGTCTCAGGAGCCAAGGAGATTGTTATCATGTTTTATACACTTTACTACTTTAGAGACTTTATTTTGGGCTGCACAAAAAGATCTGCCTTACCAGGTTTGTGCATCAATTTACCTTAATGATGATTTCATATATTCTATTAATAGCTGCAAAATCTCAAGATTCAAGATTTTAGAGCAATGTTACATTCTCTTAGGCATGGTAGGATAAATTTTCAGCCCGATCAGAGATGAAGCCCCAAAATGCACATTTTCCTCTCCGCTCTTTAGGGAAAGGAAGAATTGTTTTTGGGCTTGGCAGGAGTTCGTGCTTCAAAAACATCAGCTGGTGTCAACTAAACTTCTGCACAATAAAAAGTACTATAAGATTCCTCAGATATCTACTTGCAGTGAGGTCTCTAGGAAATAATAGTCCTCTGTATGTTAAGTCAATGAGTGCAATTTGTCTCACAATAAATGGGTCTCCTGTTTCCATCCTCTACCTCTCCCCTCCTTCGCCACTCTCCCCTGCACCAAGAACAGCGAGTTTAGTTATGCTCTTTCTTTCAACCACACTGGAGAGCTGATACTCCATCTCTTTTCTGCTCGAACCCTGCGAACCCGCAGAGCTGCCGAGGGGAACATGTCTGTACTGTGGAGGAGAGCAGCACTGTGGTACAAGCTGGGCTCAGAGCAACACGGTGGCTTGAAGGTGGTGAAGGTGGGAAGTGGTGAGATGCTGAGGGATGAAACATGAAGAGCTGGAGTTCAGTCTTTCTTACAGGACTGCCTCTCCCTCCTTTCACGCTGTCAGATCTCTTGTTTCTCTGGATCTCTGGCTTCAGTTTCTGGGCTGATCTTTCCCTGAATAAATCCATCATCCCACTAATTTTACTTCTGCATAAACCAAATGTCATGGTAAGGTAAAGGGACCTGCACAAAAGATCCAGTTCTTGGGAATTAAGTGGCAAGATGGGTGTCACCAGATCCCAATGGATGTGATTAACAAAATAATATCTGTATGTCCCCACCAACTAATAAAAAGGAAACACAAGCCTTTTTAGGCATTGTGGCTTTCTGGAGAATGCGTATTCCAGGTTATAGCCAGATTGTGAAACCTCTCTATGAAGTGACTTGAAAGAAAAATTGAGTTTATGAGGGGTCCTGAGCAATGACAAGCCTTTGAGCAAATTAAACAAGAGGTTGTGCATGCAGTAGCCCTTGGACCAGTCCAAACAGGACAGAACATTAGAAATGTGCTCTACACCCCAGCTGGGGACAATGGGCCTACTTGGAGGCTCTGGCAGAAAGCACCAGAGGAGACTCGAGGTTGAGCCGTAGGATTCTGGAGTCAAGGATACACAGGCTCCAAGACCAGCTGTACTCCAACAGAGAAAGAAATCTTGGCAGCATATGAAGGAGTTAGAGCTGCTTCAGAGGAAATTGGTACTGAAGCACAGCTCCTCCTGGCACCCCGATTACCAGTACTGGGTTGGATGTTCAAGGGTAAAGTTCCTTCTACTCATCATACCACCCCTGAAATACATTCAGGAAAACCAACAACAAAATCATAATTTTATGAAAGTAACACTCCTTTTCGAAACAGCCCAAAAGTTTTCCATCCCCTAGCTCTGATGGTGTCACTTGGACATAAGCATTAAAGGGCGAAGTAAACTTTCCCCAGGTAACAACAAAAGTGTAATTAGTAATAGAATCCATCACATGATGCCTGAGATATGAAGGTAGAATCATTATCCAAGTAATCATATTATACATCTGAATTACTAACCACTGCAGAATAGCACGTTTAAACCACTGCATACAAACACAAAGAGCAAATAAACCATGCAACACATTTGGCAGGTTAAGCAGCATTGCATCAACTAACTTCAAACAAAGCTCTCTAAAGGTATGCTATAACATTTCACTTAAGAACGACATGATGTGAGCTGTCTGTTTTAACCTCTGAGCAAGCCGGAATTCGAACTATTCAGGCAATCTATCAGAGCCCTGTCTGAGCCCTGCTCGAGCCCCGGGTTGGGCACCAATAAATCTTTTGCGGTTCTGGCCGGACTGGCCACTCAGGCGGAATGACAGATGCTCTCTCCCACCTCTTTCTCCAAGGAGAGAAGGGAGAGAGAGAAACAGACTTACAAGTTTAGAAGGAACTAAACTACTTTAATGAAATATTAATAACAAAATAAAAAGAAAATAATGAATTATATACAAAACCCGTATCGAACTCCCAGGATGACAATCACATCACCATCAGGCACTGAGAAAGTCCCAGACTGGACTCAGCAACAGACAGGAACTGGATTCAAGAACTGGGTTCAGGAACAGACAGATCAGGATCAAAGGCAGACGAACAGACAGAGTCCTCCTCAAATGGTGGACACTGAAGAAAGAAGGCTGATCTTTTGATCCCTCAGTTTTTATACTGAGCATGAGGCAGATGGGATGGAATACCCCGTTGGTCAGTTTTGGGTCACCTGTCCTGTCCACTCCTCCCCACAGCTGGGACCCCTCTATGCTTTTCCACTTCCAACCCTCCAATGGGGCACATAACAAAATTAGCTGGCCTTGATTGTTACAGCAATAAGTATAAGCAAGAGCCTCTCTGCATACCATGCCCTGGCATCAGCTGTAAACACAGAATCACAGAATCCCAGACTGGTCAGGGTTGGAAGGGACCGCTGGAGATCATCTAGTCCAAACCCCCTGCCACAGCAGGGACACCTACAGCAGTTGCACAGGATGGCGTCCAGGTGAGTTTTGCATGTCTCCAGTGTGGGAGACTCCACAACCTCTCTGGGCAGCCTGTGCCAGTGCTCTGCCACCCTCAGAGTAAAGAAGTTCCTCCTCAGCATAGGTCTTATCACTCTGAAAGCGAACAATTTCTGCACAATATGCTGTTAATTTCAGTAGTTAGAAGAGGCTTAGCTGAAAAGTAAAATTACTCAACTGAAAATTGGTTCTGTTTACCTCAAACCAGGACAACAAACAAAAGTAGAGACTTTGGAGAAGTGGTCACATTCAGTCCTTAGAGAGAGTCTGAGCACTCAAATACTATGACATTGTTATCGCAGCAATGTGGATAACACTTTCATGTTTAAGAAAATTGCTGTATATTAAATAGATGAGAAACTGGCTGAACTCTGTTCTGTGGACTTCTCACAAACATTTCCTTAAAATTGAATGGGTTTAGAGACCTGAGTAACCAGAAGAGCTGGCCCTTAAATCCTCCATGTACTGAAGATCTTGGAGAATTGGGCAAAAGTATTTCCAGGCATGATATATTAATTTTAATAAAAGAGTAGGTTTAATATATGAATATCCTGCTGAAAAACCAATAATTTTTTCAACAGCATAAACCAGTTATTAAAGTTGTTTTTTAATTAAAGGCAACTTAAATGCATTTGTGCACAAATGGACAGCACAGGGCTTTTTAAGTAATCACTGAACACTCAGAACAGCAAAAGTTTATCTAAGGTAAATTTAATTTATTTTTTCTCTTGAGATAAAAATTGTGCTTATAGCCAGAAAAAATTATATAAAAAATTTAATTGGTTTAATTTTATTTCCACATTTATATGAGCTCTAATTTTCTTCCTCTTTTCCCAGCCTCCTCAAGGTGACTGCAGTGCTGCAAGCACTGAGAGTCAGGGTGTAATGTCCAAGGACAATTCCCCTGTCTCTGCAGCATGTCAAGAGGAGTTTCAGGGCTGGGGTGGACTTTCAATTCCACATTCAATCACAGTATGATCTAAGAGGGTCAAGCCAATGGCAGGAAATCACAGAATCACAGAATCACAAGGGTTGGAAGGGACCTCTGGAGATCATTTAAGTCCAACCCCTCTGCCACAGCAGGGACACCTACAGCAGTGGCACAGGACGGCATCCAGGCGGGTTTGGAATGTCTCCAGTGTGGGAGACTCCACAACCTCTCTGGGCAGCTGTGCCAGTGCTCTGCCACCCTCAGAGTAAAGAAGTTCCTCCTCATGTTAAGATGGAACTTCCTATGCTCAAGTTTGTGCCCATTACCTCTAGTCCTATCACTGGGCACCACGGAAAAAAAGACTGTTCTCATCTATCAAAGGCGTATTTTGTTGATCTGATACAGCTATTTGCAGATGGCAGATTGGACAATTTTTTGTTATTAGCTTTAACAAGTAGGTTTTACCATACGAGATAATCTGCCCTTTACTGGTAGTATGTCTTAAAAACTACCTTCCATTCACTTACAGAGCTGTCCAATCTTCAATGTACTTCTACTCTTAACTAGGGCTATTTTAATTGTAAAAAAAAACAAGAAACACAAACCAAAACCACCACCACCAACAACAAAAAAAATACCCCCACAAACCCCAAGACCCCCAATTACCTCTCTCTGATACATTGAAAATGTTCCCATCTTTGTCTTCCCAGGTTCTCCTTTTTCCAATCTCATAAGACAATTTGAACCCTATGTTGACATTTGCCACGCAAACTGGATGATGCAGCAGTTGCACAGCCTGGGGAATAAGGAACCTCCCAAGCTGCATCATTGTTTGACAGAATAGATACCTTCTTCATCCGTTCGTGTTTCAGTATCCCAGCCTTGCTGTCTGCCACAAGCCCTCCTGGCCTCAGCTGAATGACTCATTTATATAGTTGAGTTCAAGCTAAAGTGTTTGGAGTTGACCAGTGAAAGGTATTCATTATCACTCATTTAACATTTTTTTCTTATTTTTTTTATTTTATTTTTCCAACTAATCCCCAGCTGTGCTTACCTGTCAAGAGTAACAATGCTACCCCTAGAATAAAACCTGAGGAAGTGAACTTGGCAATGTTAAAGCACACTCATTTCCCAAATAACTGTAATGTGTGGCAATCAGAGGTGCTGGTCTGTCAATATGAGTGCGTGGTTCACCGTTTGGATTTTGCATTCAATCACAATACTGATGAAAAGAGAAATGAAACCACATAGTATGTTGTGCTGGACTGGAAAAGTTAGACTAATTTCCTCAGTTTCCCACAGCCATGTTATAAGAATTTTGGAGTAGGTATGCTGATGCACCTAACCTTGCCTTATAAGTGTATTTATGGCCATTTCTGCAGGAGATGTCCCTTGTACTCCTATGCTAAGTGACTCACATTACAAGATTTGCCAAATGACCACTAGCTTCAGCAGGGCTCAGATTCCACCCCTGAAAAATGCAAATTAGGAGAGAAATGTGCAATACCACAGACGGCACAGCAAATTGAGAGAGCAATATATATTTTTTACAGGGTGGAAAAAAAGTCTTTAATTTAAAACAAAGAAAATAAAGACAATCCAGAATGAACTTATAATTGAAGTTTAATTGCCACCTTCGATAGAAGTAAAAATGCATAAGAAGAAGCTTTAAGAGCAGCAATCACAGTTAAAAGCATAACATGAGCATCTGGTTCTTCCATAATATGGATGATATGTTAATATATGATCTAAACATCATCTCTAATGTTTTATAAACAAAGATAAATTAACAGGATCAATTTTCCCTAGCAAATGTTCTCCACCTAACAGGATAATCTTTGAACACTAATAAAATAAACCACAAATCATATTTACTCTTGGGCTTACTCTCTTGCTGCAATTTAGCCTAACTTGAGACAATATGGCAAACTCTATTAGCAAAAGCATAATTTACTTTTTTTCTCCAAAGAATTCATTTTCTTTTAAGGTGGTTTTGCATAAACATAGTTACTCTCAGAGCAAATGGATTAATGATAATTAATATTTACTCATTAAATTAAATAATTTAATTAAATAAGTTAAATCATTAAGTTAAATAATTAACTTAATCTGAGTTTTCCGTAAAATATGCATCCAGTACTGTGAGCATTCATGCATTAAAGGTTACGACTGTTCTTTGTATCTAACAAGAAGACACCTATTCACAAAAGTGCATACGTATATTATCAAGTCTGTACATGATTAGAACTATGAGGATTATATGTACATGGCAATTTGAAGCCAGGGTGATTTCCTGAATTAAGATTCCTGTCCAGAATAATCACAACTAGTGCAATGTACTTCACGGGTGGAGAGGCCATTCTAAATATATTTGGGTTTGACTCAAAATCCATTTGTAGAGCACTTACTATGAATGTTCTAGGGGGGGCTAAGAAATGGAAATTACATTCCACAGAAAAACGTTGCTTTCTCAGTGAATCAGTAGATAAAGGTCATCCAGCAAATCAGCCAAAAACCAAAAACCCTCAATATGAAGATCTGTGCGAATGTTTACATGAGCACAAGCGACTAAAGACATGTTGAGGTCGCTCAAGAAACCATGAGAGGTTTTCTCCTCTCAGATGGAGATTCCTACTCCTCAGCTGTTGGTCCCGCTGACCCTTTTCACTGAGACTTGTACAGTCAGTCAGTTATCAGGTTTTACCTGAAAGAAAATTAAAATTCTCTTGAAAAGTAACAGTTTCTTTGAGTACATCCAATTACACCTTTTGTCTAGGCAACCTGCCAGAAAACTGGGAAGGTCAGAAAATAGGTGTGGAGAGACCTGGGTAAACTATACCAGCCAAATTTCCGTAGTAACAAAAAAAAAAAAAGAAAGAGAGAAATAAAAAAGTTCAATGAAACAAGCCAGTCCTTTGATTTCAAATGGGAAAAAAAAGTATATGGAATTTTTTCCATCCAGGTGCCAAGTCTGAATTCTTAGTGGTACTGTATAACAAAGAAACCACCAACAGACACAAATGTTGCATCCCTTACTTAGAACCAGAGGGAACCATCATTTCCCACTGATGGTGTTTCACGATTGATTGTGGGTCTTAGAAAAGAAAACAAGCAAACAAATAAACAAAACCCAAAACCAATAACAAAATCCCCTAGAGTTGAGATGATTAAGGGATTGGAACATCTTTCATATAAGGGAAGGCTGAGAGAGCTGGGACTATACATCTTGGAGAAGAGAAGACTCAGGAGGGTTTTATGCCTCTGTATAAAAACCTGATTGGAGGGAATGGAGATGAGGAAGACAGACTTTTCCCAGAGGAACCAAATGATACAACAAGAAGGAATTAATTAAAAAAAAAGTCCAAAATCAAAACAAAAACCGACCAAACAAACCCATATCAAATTCCATCTGAACACAAGGAAACATTTTGTTTACTGTGAGGGTGACAGCACTGTTACAGGTTGCCCAGAGACACTGCAGACTCTCCATCACTGGACATATTTAAAACCCAGCTGAACGCTGTCCTGCATAAGCTGCTTTAGCTGACCCTGCTTGAGCAGGGAGCTGGGATTGTTGATTTTAAGAGGTCCCTTTCAACCTTAATGATTCTTTGATTCTGTGATGCTGTGAATTAGCTGTACTTACAATGTGGCAAGTTTTGTGTAGCTTTAAAGTTTTAAACTTTATAGTTGATTCCACAGAAATATTGTTCATTAAATGTCTTACCTTTTTCTTCCTGGTACCAACCCAGAAAAGACAGTAAAGTTAGATGGATGGACTTTCATTAGATTTCCTCAAAATGTCATGTCAAAGGGATGTTGTCCTGGAAACCCTGAAGGCTGAACAAAGGGGACATCTCAAGTAGCTACAGTCTTTGGGGGTTGTATTCCAGCTCCTCCTTTATGGAGGAATAAGGCCACGAAGGCAATACTATGAAACCTTTCTACTTGCCTTTAAATGCAGATATAGACAAGCAGGATTCTCACAATGTCTTCATCTCTGTTGGCAAGATTAATCTGTATAACTTAGACACAGTATAGATATCTGAATTAGAAGGTTGGTCACTCCAATTTGTCTTTCCAGTAAACAACAGATATAATTGCTGTGAAGACGGATGAGATCATAGTCCCTTTCAGAGGCAAAATTTATCCCACCTTCCTCTATTGCTGACTTAAAGTTAAGATTACTGTGTCCCAAAAGAATGTCTGACACATAGGATTAAACTTGTTTGTATATGCCAACGGTGCTACATGATGGCATCCTACTATCCACAGTACTTGGCAAATGAAAAATAACGTGGGAAAATGTCCTCAAAAAGTTGTTGCAATGAGCTCCAGTCCTCTGTGTATTACTAGAAACACACCAGAAAAACTACTCCTTAGTTTTCTTTCTCCCTGTTCATCCAAATTTGTTTCATACTCTTTCTACTTAGGAAATCAAGCAGATAATTTTCCATAAGCTGGGCCCTCATTAAAAGATCTTGTACTACCAAGTACCCACAATGGGATTCATCACAATTAACTTTAGATCTGTAGCACAGATCTAAACACCAGCATTTGAGCTAGGCATCCCAGCATGGTCAGGAGACCAGCTCCCACTCCAAGCTACTTGAAACTTCGTTTTTTTTCCTAAGCAAATTCATTATTGCTTGTTTGTTTTCCTGAATATGTTTCAGTCAAGTGTGTGGGGTTTGGTTTCTTTGGTTTCATTTTTCTTTTAATTTTAACTAAGGTAAGGGAAGAGGAAAAAGGAAATCTTCATTTTTCAGTTAATGTTTTGGGTTTGGGTTCTCAAAAAAAATGCTTACAGGATAGAAAATGAGATCAAAGGCTTTTTCTAAAAGAAATATTTTTCAGAAATTAAAAAAAACAACAAACAAACCAAAACCACCCAAACCCTCCACAGTAAACAGCATTCCCTACCAGCTCTACCTGTCTATGAATAACTTTCTTTCCCTATAGTCTTCCAAAGCGTAGCTTTTTTTTTTCGCCTTTAATACAAAATCCTGGATGTGTATAAGCATTAATAGATTGAATGTTAAGAGAATAGTGAGAGAGAAGGCTCCAGTTCCATGCTGGGCAATTGCTGGTGAGGCCATCCCTGAATACCCAAATGAAACAGAAAAAAAAAATGGGGAAATTATGCTAGATGCTAGTGTGTACGTGACGTGCCAGACAAAGGTATCTGTTCAATGTTTTATTTCTCCTGCCCATCTGAATTGTTACACAATATAGCGAGTTTAAGAGCTCAAGTTAGTTTCTGTAGCCACTGCCTGACTGATGCTCCCTCTGATTAATACAAAATACAGAAGTAGATCCCTGTCCTCAGAGGAAGAAAGAAAAACTGTTTTGGCACTTCTGTTTGAATCTATCATCATCCGGGGGTAGCACATCATGTATCAATGCATGTGTGAGGCACTAGGAGTCATATATGGATGAAGAGGATCTGGCAGGTGAGATATCTGATAAATCTGACCCAAGTAATATGAGTGCATCCAAACAGGAACAGAGCAGTGGTTACTCATTTTGCGGCTGAGGTTCAAAATGTATGATCCTGACTCTCTGTCTTTGTGAGCTTGTAACCCAAGATGATTGACAATCCACCAGCAGGCCCATTTTCTTCTCTTGGGAAAACAGCAACAGCTGTCTCCGAAGCAACCTACAGGAACCAGGTAGTAATATGTCTTCAGTCATCCTTCTACCAAGCAAATTACAGTATTCTGGACAGGGTAAGAAAGAGGCCATCTGTTATTCCTCTTGATGAAATGTTTAGTGTGGGAACATTTTTTACCTTGCAAGGTGGCCTCAGAGGCATAAAGCAGCTCTACGACACATCTGTCTGTCGCTAAGGCATTACTTCAGCTACTAATGCCTCCTCTCCTGCTCACATTAGATTGATTTATATTTCAGCTTTGTCTTTTTTCCTTTTTTTTTTTTCTTTTCCCCAACCCTTTTTTCTAATTACAAGGCATTTTGGGGTTTTGGTTTTCATTTTTGGCTATTTTTACATGTCAGTGTCGAGCAGCTGAATTGCCCTGACAACTCGTTCAGTTGATTCTATACTAAAGATTCTTCTTCATACGTTGGTTTGCTATTGGAGGTTTCCTGTGTTTAACGCACATTTCAGTGGAAAGCAGACTGGATTTCCAAAATAATCGTGTGACTTTTCTGTTTATAGCAACACTTACTCCCCCTTTATTCTTCCACAATTTGAAGGGCAAACAATCTCTCTCTGGTCCTTGTGGAATATGTGGAAACTGGTCCCCAAGTTAACGTCCTGCAGAATTGCACAGAGATCTTTTTGATAGGGTTTTACAAGAGTGTATGAAAGAAAAACACCCTTCAAACATCTAGAGAATAATAGAAAATTGCCTAATGTCTACAGGGTTTTTTGAATGGTCTAGTAGAAATCTGTGCCATATACAACAGTATCCGATTAATTGTCAATTACATTGTCATGTAAAAAATCATAGAATCATAGAATAGTTTGGGTTGGAAGAGACCTTAAAGATCACCTAGTTCCACCCCCCCTGCCATGGGCAGGGACACCTCCTACCAGGTTGCTCAGAGCCCTGTCCATCCTGGCCCTGAACACCTCCAGGGATGGGGCAGCCACAACTTCTCTGGGCAACCTATTCCAGTGCCTCACTACCCCCATTCTGAAAAATTTCTTCCTGATACCTAATCTAAATCTGCCCTCTCCTGGTTTAAAGCCATTACCTGTTAGTAACAACCAGTTTTTTTTCTGTGAGATAATAATATACTTTGTTAGCATAGCCCTAACAGTACATAGCATAACTCAGCAAAACGCAAAAGTACTATTAAGTACTTAGCAAAAAAATGTGTAAGTCAAGAGCTGAGATATCTGCCCTGAAGCAATATATAGAACTTTTTTTTTTTGATAGATGTATGTGGATTCTCCTTCAGCATCACAATAAATGTTGCCAGACGGGTATTTTTAAAAGAAACAAATTATTACTTCCATGTGCACAGCTAGAGGGACAGGGATATGTCTTCAATACCATGTCAGATCTATTACTTGCAGACTAAGCGGTACCTGTTTGAGTAATCCCTAACAGCTCATGAACATTGGAACCACTGAACAGCATGAGCAGACCATTTTCCTCCCTGCTTGCTATAAAAGGGTAGGTTCAGTTACTTCTCTGGAATTCTGCAAGGCAACATTTATAAGTAGTTGTGCTGCTTCAGGCTTGGCTATATGCAATGCTCACTTGTGTAGGTCACCTGACCTTCTAATTTGATGTTTTCAAATAGACAATCCTCCAGAAATCCCCTCTTATGTGCTAAAATATGTAACTGTTACTTCAAAACTCCTAGTTTTACTCTTGAAAAATTAAGTATCTGAAGATTTCTCAAGACACAAAACAGGCAACAGCAAGCAACTCCAAGAGTAGGCCAAGCTTGAAAAGAATAAATGAATGATAGCAACTGTCTTGCAAACTCATGACATTCATGTATGTCTCTTAACGGCTATAGTTCTTCAAATGTTTTAAATTTTGGCCAGTGTGCTTGGCCACTGAAAAGTACTGTGGTTTACAGCTGACAAAACAGGTAACAGATTTGGTCCAACAGGCAATATGAAGGATTCATTAGGTTATTCATTTTCCCTTCATTCTCCTTTTTCTCTCAACAAATGATCTATTTTATTAAATATTATAACATGTTACAGACGCAGTCTTTTTATTCTGATGTGTGATGTATGCATTGCACCAGCATTATCTATTTGAATAGTTTATGTACTTTAGACATTCTAGACTGTAATATAGCTGCCTCCATCCTATGCTTCTGTGTTTAGAGGAATGAAACACCCCCAGATAATAAATATGCAGATTAGCTCTATCTGCCTCGCCCAAAATATGCTGATTCTGCTGGAAAACTGTTGTATTGTCTGTTATGGGCTTTGGCCTAAGCCTGAACTATTCACAGAATTAAGAGAATTAGGCCCTAATTCAGAATTTGCTCCTTACTGAGGTTAAGATTTAAGCCGCCGAACTCAAAAGGATTAAGTGTGTGCTGAAAATAGAGCTGTTGGTTAAGTACTTTCCTAAAGGAAGCCTTTATACAGACCTTTGCCATTCTGCTTTATTCTTCCAACAAACAACTTTATCTCATGGTCACTTTCTACCAAAGATTAATACTAATACATTTTTAATGTTCAGATTATCTGGATTCTCTTTGACCCTGTTCAATTGATTCTTTACATGAAACAGAACACAATACTTTCAGTTGTTTTTCCTTCAGTTCAGTTTATTTATTTTTAATCATTCATTAAAATTGAAATGAGAAATCAACAATATTCTCATGTTGAAGCCTTGTTTTGTATGCCTGAAAATCAATGGTAAAGTGTTTATCGAATTAAATGAAATAGTATCTGGTCCTTTACACATATTGATCTAATAAGATAAGGTCTTAACTATTTGCTATTTAGAGAGTTCAGCATATCCTTACAGTATCCCTAGAACTGATAAAATCAGACAGCATGATATGAAATGGCAAGATGCCCATTGACTTTCAAGAGGAAAAGAATGTGAGATAAGAGTCTTTTCTATGTTGTGTGCTTTTGTCCAAGGGCTGATTCCACGTTAACAAGTTCTGTGGTGCAGCAGAGGGAGATCTGGAAAGTGAAACAATTTGTGAAGATAGTTTGAGGTCCACATGACCTGTTTTTCAACGTTTTATTTAAATATGTCTCAATATCAATTCATGGACTGAATACATGTCTGTGGCTTGAGAACTGTACTGAAGCAGATCTCCCAGTTTAGTTTCACCTAAAAGGAATGTAGTGTGCAAGCACAGAGAGCATCCCCTGATACAAACCAAAGCATACTGCAGGGTATCTTGACAGTTCTCTTCAAAAGAGCATTTCTGATCTGAAATCAAATGCTAGTGAGGTGGGAATGTCAGTGAGTGAGCAAGAAGGATGTCCTCTGGAGTTGTTAGAGCTGTTGACACAATAACCTGAGGCAGAAAACCAATATAACATGTTAGGAACACAGAAGATAGAAATGTGCTTTTACATTATATGGGTGCGAAAGACCATATTAATCTCATAAAGTAACATGATTAAAAATATTTCAAACATTAAAGACAACTTTATGTTTAAGACAAGCTAAAGACATTTCTGCAGCAATTTCTTAAGGGGCTTTTATTGGAAACCATGATGTAACCCCAGATATAAATGCCATACTTCTATTACTTGACTTTAATCACTGAAATTGGCTGGATTTCTCAACAGAGTTGGCATAAATATATGTAAATAAATCTACTGGAGGAGAATCTGATAGAAGTAGATGTGAAGGAATGTTATCTAGAAATTACGAATTTGGTCCCTAAAATTGTTATAATTATTGCTATGATTTTACCTTCCTTTATTTGAGATAAAATCATAAGATTGTAAAGAACCAGCCATTTGCCAGAGTGTTCCTCTTCTTGATAAGAAAGGGCAGGCTTTCAAATCACGCTGTGGATTTTCTTTTAAAGACTGAAATTCATAGAACTGGAAAAAATTCAGATATATGCTTTTGACTTCTATTTCTTCCTTCCTTTTAAAGAGATGCAGTAAAATGACATTGGTTAGTCAGGGCAGTCATGAGACTATTTTGACATAGAATCACATAACAGCCCAGGTTGGAAGGGACCTTGAAAGATCACCTGTTCCAACCTTTTGTGGGAAACGGAGCATAGGTGAGATTATCTAAGCACCCTGTCCAATCGCATCTTGAAAACCTCAGGTGATGTGAACTCTACCACATGCCTGTGGAGGTTGTTCCAGTGATTGTTCTCACTGTAAAAAAATTATTTCTTATACTAATACAAAACCTCTCCTAGGGCAACTTGTACCCATTGCTCCTTGTCTTTGCCATGTGGCTACCTGTGAAGAGAGAGCCTCTGTACTCTTCATAGCCACCCTTTAAGTACTGGGTTACTGTGATGAGGTCCCCCCTCAGCCTTCTGTTCTCCAGGGAGAAAAGACCTAACTTTTTCAGCTGTTCCTCATAGGGCAGGTTCTCCATCCCTTTAACCATCTTCATGGGCCTCTTTTGGACCCTCTCCAGTCTGTCTGTGCCTCTTTTGAATTGTGGGACCAGAACTTGACACAGTCCTGACAACCGCTGAGTAGCGTGGGATGATCAGGTCTCAATCTCTGCCCCTGGGGATGCAGCTGGAGATCCAATTTGTCTTCGTTGCTGCAGACGCTCACTGCTGACTCGTCTTCAGCTGGTTGTCCACCAGGACCTCCAGGTTCCTTTCAGCAAGGCTGCTTCCCACCCACACAGGTCCTAGCCTGCACTGGTGTGGTGGTTTAACCCTGGCTGGATGCCAGGTGCACAGCAAGCACTCTATCACTCCCCCTTCTCAGCTGGACAGGGGGAGAAAAATATGATGAAAGGCTCGTGGGTTGAGATAAGGACAGGGATATCACTCAGTTACTGTCACAGGCAAAACAGACTCAACTTGGGGAAATTAATTTATTACCAATTAAATCAGGGTAGGGTAATGAGAAATAAAACTCAAATCTTAAAATATCTTCCCCCAACCCCTCCCTTATTCCCGGGCTAAACTTCACTCATAATTTCTCTACCTCCTCCCCCTGAGCAGTGCGGGAGGATGGGGAATGGGGGTTGTGGTCAGTTCATCACACGTTGTTTCTTCATCTCCTTCCTCATCATGGGGAGGACTCTTCACACTTTTCCCTACTCCAACATGGAGTCCCTTCCACAGGAGACAGTCCTCCATGAACTTCTCCAAGATGAGTCCTTCCCATGGGCTGCAGTTCTTCACAAACTGTTCAACGTGGGTCCCTTGCACGGGGTGCAGTCCTTCAGGAACAGACTGCTCCAGCGTGGGGTGGGTTCCCCATGGGGTCACAAGTTCTGCCAGCAAATCTGCTCCAGTGTGGGCTCCTCTCTCCATGGGGCCACAGGTCCTACCAGGAGCCTGCTCCAGCGTGGGCTTCCCATGGGGTCACAACCTCCTTTGGGCACATCCACCTGCTCCAGCGTGGGGTCCTCCATAGGCTGCAGGTGGATACCTGCTCCACCATTAACCTCTATAGGCAGCAGGGGGACACCCTACCTCACCACAGCCTTCACCATGGGCTGCAGGGGAATCTCTGCTCTGGTTTCTGGACCACCTCTTCCTTCTTCTTCACTGACCTTGGTGTCTGCACAGTTGTTTCTCTGACATATTTGCAGTCCTTTCTTCCAGCTGCTCTTGCATAGCAGGTTTTTTTCCCCTTCTTAAATATGTTATCACAGAGGCTCTACCACCATCGCTGATTAGCTCAGCCTTGGCCAGCGGTGGGTCCATCTTGGATCCAGCTGGCACTGGCTTTGTTGGACATGGGTGAAGCTCTTCCTTGAGCAACTGAAGTAAGGTTTCATTGGCCTCATCTTGTTTGTCTAAAATTCTTTCATTTAACAATATAATTTAGAACTTGTAAAGAGACTCGAGAGCTGAAGGGGCGAAGGGGAGAAATAGAGATATGATTCCTGTCATTATTCTTCTCTTATTTTAATTAGTCACATAGTTGTTCAAAGACATGCTTACACGAGCATGTCGCCTTATGGGACATACCATCTTGATGGAAGAAGGCATATGCCCAAAACAGCTTGCAATTTATTTGAAAACAGGATGCAAGACAAAAGAGATAATAAGTTTTTGTCCTGATTCTTAAAAATATGCCTGAAGTCCTACCACAATTAATAACATTACTCACTCATTTGGAATAAAGTATGGATTACATATTTTATTGTGCAAGTGACCACACCGGGAAGATGAAGAAAATAAAACAGATAAGAGTAGCAACACAGTAAGATACAGTGACTTGAGGCATGTGGTGGAAGATGATATGGGGGCATCTGGCTTAACTCTGGATCTGAACGCAGGTTACGCTCAGAACAGCACATCCCAAAGAAACCATCTCTCTTAGAGCCCAGGAGTACTCGGACTGGGTGATGTCTCAATATAGCTTAACTGATGTCAGGAAGAGGTGTCTATTTCCACAAGATATATTGCATTGCTTCTTTCGGATGGGCTATTTCAGGTCACTGGTAGCTCGGGGACTGCTTCACTGTTCTCTGCTGAGCAGTGTACATGAGCTGTTTGGCTGGCCCTGACGAATTCAGAGGTTTTCTATTCTCTGATTTTGGTTTGATTCATTTTATTCCCAACCTTAGTGAAAGACTTTGAGCATTTTCATTCACTTTAAACAAGTAAGGCCAACACTCTCACTTCTCCAAATCTCAGATATTTGTAACTGGGTGATAGAAATTTATGGCAATTTATGTATTATTTCCTCTAGCCCACTACTTTTCTATTTTTTCACTCACATAAGGAACCTTAAATAGGCATCAGTGCCTGTGCATTGACAACAAAAGGAAATCAAATATTTTTTCTTGCCAATGTAAATTGTGTTGTATGATCCTATTGCCCAAATCTTTTGAAGGCAGATTTGTTACCAAATATTGTGGTATAGTTTTTCATTGTATATGAATCAATATATTCTCCTAGAATTATGAAGCAATCAAGATTTGTCTGCATATACTAAATATTTGTGAATAGAATCCATAAAATTTAGCAAATAGCAGATTAGCAGTAAGTACTGGCTCATGATACATTTGACTAAAGTTGTTTTTTTTTTCCAATTGGTTAGAACTAAGTAGTTGAGTTTATTTAATAGACCATGTTAATTACTCCATCTCTGAAATTTATTGAAGAATTAAAATAAAGCACCAGAGACTTGATATACCGAAGGGAATGATCCTATGGCGAGTGTTACACAAAGGGACAATTAAACAACCTAGTACCACTGAGCCCGTTCCGGCTGGATAATTCCACTAAACTACTAACAGAGTTTGAGGCTAAACTTCATTCTGTGTTTTGTCACTGCATTAGCCACTGTGTCCAAGGATCTGACCTAAATTCCTTTTCAGATACTGGCAGAACTCTCACAGACTGCAGTGTGCTTTGGATCAGGCATCCCAAATCACCCAAATGACTGACTTTTCAGCCTAAAATAATGGAAGTTCACCAAACTGATTTGTCACCGTTGTCTGATGTTCACACATACTAATGAGTTCTGAAAATGTTAATTTGCTTTGTGCCCAGATCAAATACACAGCTCTGTCAGAATAAAGTAATTTCAGAGCCAAAAAAATTTACATGAGTGTAGTTTATTCTGAAAACATTTACATGTCATTAATACATTAAAATAATATGATGTTCAGAGCATATTTAACTGTGACTGGGATGCTCCTGATTAGGAATTGTGGACAGTGGAAAGATCACAACTTTTCTGTGTTGTGTTTTTTTTTTAGGCATCCCTGGATTACCTTACAACAAGGGAGCTGACACCTTCTCCTGAAGTGAAAATTGGAGATGACAATGCTTTAAGCTATTGTTTTCCTGTGGGATCATCTATTCTTATTCGCGATTGATAGTTTTGAGTTTTGCTGGACATTTGAGACAGGATTCAGCTGTCCAAACACAGGTGTCTGGTGCCATTTTAGCTTCGCTGCATCCTGCCTGGCCCCCAGCTCTCATTTGAGAAGAGAATGCGTGTATCTAATAACCCAACAAAACCAAACTGGATACCATAAGGAACGTCAAATAGGCATCAGTGCCTGTACATCAACAAACAGTGAGAATTCTTGGTCTTTCTTTTAATGGAAGCGTGAACATATTGCTCATATGTAGACAGGAGTATATTCACATCAGAATTTAAGGTCTTAATCTGGAGCTGAATCCTTCCCATGGTTAGTATATATAAACCCCTTAGAGATTCCTAAACTTCTTGTTGAGTGCCAAGCCTAACCCCAAAACAGTAAGGTTAAGCAAAGTCTTTCCTTTGCAGAGACCTTCAGGCAGATCTCTATTGAATTTCCTCAGAGTAGATATTGGGAAATCTTTTCTTGCAGTTTTCTGGAGAAAAAAGAACTGTGCTACTTCTTATCCTAACAGCAGAGACAATCTTCTTGAATGACAGAACCCAACATTCTATTTTGCTACACTTGCTATGGAGATGTTTTTTTCCCAATAGTTCGAGTGCCTTTTCTAACCCAGTGTAGGGCTACCACCCCATTCAGACAACTAAGGTGTTTCACCACACTTCAGATGACTAAGTATTGGATTGGAGAAGCCCTCACACTGATCCTGCAAAACAGATTCTTTTATCCCATGCATATATCTCATCCTGTTGAATAAGTTTTCTGCTTTTAAGAAACACTCTTTGACTGACAGCAGCTGGATTGCTGCTTCTCACTGCTGTGAGCAGTTGTGAGGGGTCAGTGAAAATCCTGGGAAGATCAGACTGCTCTTGCACTTGGCAGTGAAGGCGTAGCTGCACATGCTGTCCTGAACTCCTGCAGAAGCCTGTTCCATAAATTAAAACTTTTTGTTAGCAAGGCACGAGTCTTAACGATTGTGAGTGGAGTGGGAGCAGTGGGCACCAAAGCATCCCCGCAGATCACAACTTTCCTATCAGAGAGATCCAGAGCAGGTCAGCCTCGGGTGGCCCACCTGTTTTCAAACTTCGAGCAGCAGAGTAAGGGTAGACAATCGAGCCCAGGATCTGACTGGCAAATCAAACAGGCTCTGTACACATGAGCTGGGTCAAAGATATGGCCTTATGGGATTTCAGTGACCGAAGAGAATGGAGGAGAAATTTAGCCAAAGTAGCTTTACAGGCAGTCCAAACTGCCTGCCTCTGCTATTTGGCAAACTTTGTGAACAGGGAATCCAGGTGGGAGGTTATTTTTCATCTTCAGCCTTAAGTCAGAGCTGCTGCTCAGTCGGTAGAGCCAGTATTTTTTAAGTGTAGCCTTTCTGGAGGGCAATAAGCAATTGCGTTTCTCTTGACTGAAAAAGACTTTAAGTAGCAACGGGCTGCCTGGCAACAGGATTGCTCCTAGCTGGCTGCGTGATGTCGACCAAGGCTATGTGTGACATCACCCGGCAGCTGCCAGCCGCGAGCTGATTACAGACATACGATGATCAGCCATTTCGATTCACACACAAACAGCTCATTCATGCTCAGCTGCTGCTTTCCTCCCCGGGTAACAAAAAGGCTCTTTGGTACAATAACGGCACAGAGAATATCATCAGACCATAAGAAAGAGCATTTAACTCCATCATGTTTTCGAACAATGGTTCGGAAAATTACTCCCCTTAAGGTGCAAATAAAATTACATCGCCAAAGACATGATGTGGCAGCACATCTTAGTGGTACTGACTGTCAAAAAGTACTTTACAGCATGACTGTAGAATCTCCTACCCACTATAGGTAGGGCGGGTAAGGGCAAGTGGAAAGGGAAAAGGATCAGTATGCCTTGTTTAAAGCTGCCTGCCTTCAAAATGTAGCAGAGCAATTAGAGCTGAGGCTCAAACACAGCAACAAACCAGAGTATGTGGTCAGCACTAGTGCTGTGGCTGCATTTAAAACCCTGTTGAAACCCACAGAGCTGTTACAGCTCACGACCGTGAAGAATGAGGTTTTTACTACATACAGATATTGTGACAATGGAATTTGAGGCTGTTTATATATTTTTTTATTTTTATCACATATTGCTAGAATAGCTCATTCTGGAGTAAACATAGCTACAGAGGTAAATTGGTGTCATAGTCCATACTGCCCTGATTTGTTCCCCATATTAAAAAAGTAGATATCTACGGGCATGTGGAGAGCACCACTGATTTTCGTAGCTGTATTACTTTATCCATACCCTTACTGCTCTTTGATCACAGAAGGACGCTTACTCAGCATCATTAAAGTCAGTGTACAAATTCTCCATTGAAACTTTTGCTGATTTCTGGGATGCTATTTTTACCTTTATGTTTATAGTTTATGTATATGTAGTGCTGAGGGACATGGTTTAGCGGTGGACTTGGCAGTGTTAGGTTAACAGTTGGACTTGATGATCCTAAAGGTCTTTTCCAACCTAAATGATTCTATAATTCCTTTCTATGATATATGTGTATACTTGTGTGTGTATAAAAATCATTTGTCAGGGGACCTTTACATTTTTAGTTTTCGTACAGTTTTACTTACATACCTTTGTATCAAAGAAGGCTAAATTGCATATCAATCAGATTAATTTTAACCACCACCTTTCTGGGCTTTTTCCTTTATTATTTATCCATTTGAATTACTGTTTTATTCATAAACCTCCTAATTAAAACTTTTTTTTTTCTCAATTCTGTTATTTTAACTTTATCTCAGTCTCTTTTTTTGTGAAAACTCTGGGTTTTATGCAATGACAAAACTCATGTTCATCCAGTTCAAATTTTTTTCATCTAAGAGCTCAGGATATTTCAACATCAGATGTATGACACTAACGTGAATGTAAAAAGGAAGAAAAGAGTAAAAAATTTCAACCAAGATAATAATAAAACATTAAATATTCTTCCCATAATACCTTGGAACAATGATGCCTTTGTTCTAATGGTGGTTCTTTGATTCTGTAACGTGTCAGTGGTTTGGGTGTATTTTTAAAAGCTCAAAGGAAAAAAAGAAAAACAAATACCAGTGACATCAGACACTTCATACTTTAAATTATTAGCTAGCTGTGTATTTATATCACACTTGTCAAGTCCATACAGAAATACAGTATTTACTGCAAGGCGTTACAGTATGTCCCCCTCTAGTGGCCATTTCATTTAATGTGTTGATTCATTTAATAACATTTTCCAGGAAAACAGGTTTTTAAATTAAGAAAATGGGCTTTCTGACATAGTTAATTTGGCTGGCAGAACTGTTTGTTTGTTTTTTGTTTATTTTAATATTTGGAAGTTGAACTATCTAAAGTTCCAGCTGATCTATAAAGGTCAAGAATTTCTCTGAGACAGAAGTTCCCCATGCTAAAAATAAATTGTGGTACAACA
Source organism: Pluvialis apricaria (assembly GCA_017639485.1). NCBI lineage: Eukaryota > Metazoa > Chordata > Aves > Charadriiformes > Charadriidae > Pluvialis > Pluvialis apricaria. The sequence goes on along the minus strand of CM030008.1, from coordinate 163,621,927 downwards.
AGGGAAAAGGGGACCAAAAGAACTACCTGCCCCTACTGAGGAGAGAAGGCACATGGGACAGCTTACATAAATATTCTGCAGAACACTAATCACAGTATCACAGAATCGTCAGGGTTGGAAGGGACCTCTGGAGATCATCTAAGTCCAACCCCCCTGCCACAGCAGGGACACCTACAGCAGTGGCACAGGATGGCGTCCAGGCGCGTTTGGAATGTCTCCAGTGTGGGAGACTCCACAACCTCTCTGGGCAGCCTGTGCCAGTGCTCCGCCACTAATCAAAGTGTATCACTGAATGAGAACAGTTAAAATATCAAATTGATATTTCTGTGGACAAAATTAAGCAATATTATAGATTCACAGAGTTACAGAATCACAGAATCTTTGAAGTTGGATGGGACCTTCTAGAAATCGTCTCGTCCACCCTCCCCTCTCAAGCAGGGTCATCTACAGCAAGTTGCCGAGGAATATGTCTCGTTGGGTTTTGAATATGTCTAAGGATAGAAACATCACAACCTTGCCGGGCAACCTGTTTCAGTGTTCGACCACCCTCACAGTAAAAAAAAAAGCTTTTTCTTATGTTCAGATGTCTTGTATTTCAATTTGTGCCTATTGTCTCTTGACCTGTCACTGGATACCACTGAGAACAGCCCATCTCTCTCTGCTTCATTCCCTCCTGTAAGGTATTTATCCACATTGGTAAGATTCCCCTGAGATAACTTTTCCAGGCTGAACATTCCCCGCTCTTTCAGCCTCTCTACTCATAAGAAAGATGTTCCAATCCCTTCATTGTCTTCATGGCCCTTCTCTGGACTCACTTCAGGGAGTTGATACATACATATTCTCATCGTTTAAACCTAGCTGGCAGCTAGGATCACGCAGCCACTCACATATGTGTCCCCCTTCCCTCCAAAAAGGTAGGGAGAAGAGGGAGAAAAGTAGAGTAAAGGAAAGGGGGAAAAAACACCCTCGTGGTTTGAGATAAAGACAGGTTATTAGAACAATAACAGAAAAGGAAAATAACAATAATTATAATGACACAAGTCACTCTCAGGACCCAGTGAAGTGGTCATGAAATCCCACCCCCTGGCCAACCCCCATTTATATACCGAGCATGATGTCTATGGTACAGAATATTCCATTCGGCGTTCAATTGTTCTGTCTATGCTCCTTCTCAGCTTCTATGGGAAGCTGAAAAAAGTCCTTGAACGGTATAAACATGGCCTAGCAACAACTAAAACAATATGCATTATTGACATTCCTTTCATACGAAATCTGAAGCATAGCAATTACCAGAAAGAAAATTAACTTTATTGCAGCTGAAACCAGGACATATACTCATCATGTTCACACCTGTTCATACATGTGTGCACACACACAGATGCATGTAGACATAGATATGTTCTGCAGAAGTGCCATAAAGTTTCTTTGCCTTGGTCTTCTCAGACCTTTTGGGGTGGGAGGTGGGAAAGGCTATTTGACTGCCTTTAGCTCTACCACTACTATGATGGTTAGCTGAGGAAGCCTGTCCACGTGTTGCTGCATCAGTCTTAGGTTTGTTGATGCAAGCTCAGGCATTCCAACCTAGCTGATAACCTAATTGGGAAAAGATTAACATTTTGTTGCTTTTTCAACATTGAACTCAAATGATCCACAACTAACAAATTTTAATCTGGACAGAACATGCTGGTGTTAAATCCCTATATGAACTAAGGATTTCTTCTACCCCTTCTCTGGATTCACCCCGCTTGCACCGAACTCTAAAGACATCCTGTCATAGTCTGTGGCTTCCTGGGCTGTCACAACACCTATGTACCATGTTCAAACGTCACATCCCTCCCTATTTTGCTTTGTACTGCAAAATAAATGGAGCTGTGCCAGTGGTACAGTAGGGGAGACTGTTGTGGGTTAAGCCCAGTGGGCAGCTCAGCTCTACACAACTGCTTGCTCACTTCCATCTGGTGGAACAGGGGAGAGAATCGGCAAGGTAAAAGTGAGAAAACCCGTGGGTTCAGATAAGGATGATTTAATGGGTAAAGCAAAAGCTGTGTGTGCAACCAAAGCAAAACAAGGAATTCATTCACTATTTCTCATCTCCGAGAAAGCAAAGCTTCATCATGCATAACGATTACAGAGGAAGACAGACACCATAACCGCAAACCCTCCCCCTTCCTCCTTCTTCTCCCAGCTTTTATTGTTGAGCATGACATCATATGGTACGGAATATCCATTTGGTCAGCTGGGGTCAGCTGTCCCAGCAATGTCCCCTCCCAACTTCTTTCCCACCCCCAGCTTACTCACTGGCAGGGCAGTGCAAGAAGCAGAAAAGGTCTCGCCCCTGTAAGCACTGCTCAGCAGTAACTAAACCACTGCTGTGTTATCAACACTGTTTTGATCATAAATCCAAAACATACCACCACATGGTCTGCTATGGAGAAAAATAACTCCATCCCAGCCAAAACCAGTACAGAGACCAAAATTATAATCAAATCTTACAGGTGCCATCCATATATCTATTCAATTTAACAAGGTCGAGAGTTAACATACTTTGAAAAGTAGATGTGAATAACAGTGTCATTACCTAGAGGGACAGATACTCAGTCATGGTTGCACTTTTGAGGCTGAGGAAGCCAGTAAATGCCAGTTTAGACCAGGTGAGATTAAGGGTTTCCATGAATGCTTACCTTTACTAAGTGAGATGGAAAGACGAAAAGGTATATTAGCAGGAGAAAGCAGCCAAGCTATGTGTCTGCCACATACTGACAGTGCACTGGGACAATATAATGAGTTTTGAGAAGCTCACTGAAGAGCAAGGCACTTAGTATTAGACTTTGAGAAAATGTATGGCAGATGAACAGAAAATAAGATGAAGGAGAATAATTGGAAGCCAACACCTACCAATTTTGATGGTAGTGGGAGATAATTAAAGATCCATTAGAAAAACCTGCCAGTTACTTTCATGCCAATAATGCTAACAAAAACTGGCAATGGTACACTGATAATGGTGTTTTGATTAGCTGCATCCCCACAAGGTCCCTCAGCTTCTAGTGAACCATCAGTAAAGTCTGTGGTGGCAATTTACATAGGGTGATATTGCTTTCCAGGAAGTGGTTGTGGCTATGAAGGACATCAGGAAAACTCTTCTTGCTATGGTTAGATCTAGAAATGATTGCAGTGTCAACCATTCTGTGTAGTCAGGAGGCACTGCAATATGGAAGGACTTAGAGCCTCTCTCATTGCGGTCTTCCAGGGTGCTAGGCCAGAAAGAAGAATAGGATAGCCTTGTACCTACATGTGCTTGTCATTAACAGCTAACGGTCAGAATACTCCCATGACAGTAACAGCAGTTATCTTTGCAGGATGCTTCGGGCAAAGCTTATTTGAACTCATATATAGGTGTTATACTACATGTTCAAACAACCTTGAGTTAATTTACCTAAGTTGAAAACACTCCCATAATACCTTTTCTCCAGTGATCTTGCTTTACTTCATATATCACAATTTTGATCCTTGGATCTGACAGCTCCTTGAAGAGAAATTAAGGTTTATCTTCATTGTACTAATGCAGAAGGTGGATGAGTTGGGTAAATTCACTGCATTAGTAGTTAAGGCATTATTCTTGTGACCAAGCATCCTGGCCCTTTTCAAAATCTTTTATGCCTGACCTATCCCTACTTCATATAATTTCAGGAATAGTCATTTCATTGTGGCCTAAGTACTTCATTAGTCTGTAATGCATGCTAAAAGGAAATAATCACAGTTTATATGGAGCACTCATTTTCTCCATCCTGTAGAGGAGACAGCTGTCAAGGAAGGGTTTTGATAAATCATGAAACCTAACAAATTACAAAGAAAACACATATTAGTTAGAAGTTATTGTCATGTAAATAATCCATTTGTTTCATAAATAGTATCCTAATTGTCAAAAAGGCAGCATGAGGCACAAACCGATGTGATTAGACCAAGATGTAAACAAGAGTATAAAAGATTGATCAAAAGCATTTAAAAGTTACTCAGAATCTAATAATTTGTGTATGGGGCTTGCTCTGGGAGGAAGTGAAAATAACAAAGAAATTATTCAGAGAGGGAAAATATAATGATCTTTGAATAACAGGATGCTGAACAAATAATGTGATTTCATGCTAGGGAAAGTAAACAATAGTGAAATGAAAGATGAATTCTCTTAAGAATGATTATAGGGAGTTAAAGATGGACGACAAAGGAAAAAGCAAATATATTAAATAATTACCATCAGTCAATATAAATGGGGAGAGGGGTGAAGAACAGAGCTTTGCTGAAAGGAAGAAATGGTTTCCAGAGAAGAGGCCCTAAGGAACTGCAACACATACAGAAAAGAAGTTATGGTTAGTCACTTTTATAGTTGTCAAAAAGGCGAATTCTTTTAAGAATGTTAAAATGACAAATTTTAAATGAAAGCCTTTAAGGGAAATGCAGTTTAAGAAAAATTAAAAATATGGATTGCTGGATTAAAAGGAGAATCATATGCTCTATACATTCATATAAAAAGCCTATAGAAAGAGTCAGCTAATTAAACTGTTCAAAATAGAGAGGTGGCAATACGAAATGAGATGTCACTTATTTTTCCCAATGGAAAGTATTTCAGAAATTATAGAATCATAGAATTGTTTAGGTTGGAAATACCTTTAAGATCACTGACCCAACCATTAACCTAACACTGCCAAGTCCACTGCTAAACCATCTCACTAAGCACCACATCTACAAGTCTTTTAAACACCTCCAGGGACAGTGACTCCACCACTTCCCTGGGCAGCCTGTTCCTATCCTTAGTAAGCCTTTCAGTGAAGAAATTTTTCCTAATATGCAATCTAAGCCTCCCCTGGTGCAACTTGTTGATGCCATTTCCTCTTGTCCTATCTTTTGTTACTTGGGAGAAGAGATCGACCCCCACCTGGCTACAACCCCCTTTCAGGTAGTTGCAGGGAATGTCTCCCTCAGCCTCCTTTTCTCCAGGCTAAACAACCCCAGTTCCCTCAGCCGCTCCTCATAACACTTGTGCTCCAGACCCCTCACCAGCTTTGTTGCCCTCCTCTGGACACGCTCCAGCACCTCAATGTCTTTCTTGTAGTGAGGGGCCTAAAACTGAAGACAGTTTTTGAGGTGTAGAATTATGCAAAAGAATATTTTTTAAAGTACCATTGATTACCTTGATTAACAAATGGAGTGTTCATAGTTAACAATAAGATACTTTAGGGTGTTATCTAACATTTATTAGGCAGAAAAGTATTTTTATTTTTATGATGAGAAAAGAGTACTGGTCTGTATACTCAGCAGCTGCCAGCTAAGGTGCAGACTTGCTGCGGGATATGGGATCAGTGATTTAATGTCTGTGTGTCAGACTTTGAGTTGACTGGTGTTTGGCCAGATCTTGATAGTGAGTTCAGAAAGGCTTGACTTTCTTCCCTAATTCTTTTCCCTCTTTTTGCAGTAAGCTTTTTGGAACATGGACTGCCTGCTGATATGCAAAACATAATAGCTTTTAGCTACTGGTCTTCTGAATGCTGCTGAATTCAAATAATTAACCATAGTGAAAATATATAAAACAGTTAATGAGGAAAAGGCTGAATTGAGCAGGTAGATAGGAAACAGTCTTCTGAATTAAAATTGCTTAAAGAGGCCAAACACAAACAGGAAAAAAAAAAAAAAAAGAATGTGGGAAATGTTGAAAATGTGCTTTAAACGTGCCTTGAAATATATGGCTCCCAAAGAGAAAATGAAGAGAATGCCATCCTAGTGTGCTATGGGAGGCCAGTATAACTCTTCAGAGGTGGCATTATTGCTGTGAAAGGCACTTGTTATACCTCACCCAGAGCACTTTCTGCAGCTTTTGTTGCAATACCTCAGCAAGAACATAATTGCCCTTGAGCTAGTAAGAAGCAAAGCAGCAAGAATAATATCCTTTGAGATGTGTCATAGAGAAAGGTTAAAGGAGTTTGGTCTAGTGCGGTGTAAGAGAAGATTTTGTAACAAATTAATTGAAGTTGCTGGGGCTATTAACAAGCTACCAGCCATCATTTGAGAACAGAAAATCATGGAAAAATAAAGCTTATTAAAATGGCTTAATTTTAATACTTAGTCTGCTAAAACACACGACACAATAGACCAGAGGCTCATCTGGGGAAGCTTGAGGTCTGGCTGTGAATTCCATCAAATTACTCTAATTTACACCTGCTGAGGATCTGTCTTCCAATTAATTTGCCCTCAGAACATTCTTGTTCATATTAAACTTTTTCATTTTAGTAAGTCTAATAACTTACTAAAATGGATAAACAATTCTTTCAGAGTGACACACAGAGTGACTATCAAGAGAGTTTTTCTTTTATTTTATTTTGTTTCATTTCTCTCTAGATGTCTTGTTTTCTTTTCTCCTTCTTTCATTCAAACTCCACTAAGCAGTAGAATAGAGACAGATCAGAATAAGGTTCTTTGATCAATTGGGTTTTAGACAGAAATTGTGGGAAGACTTTTTTTCCTCTCCATGACACAGTTCAAGCATTTTGGGATCTTCTCAATGTCAAGTTTAATTTCATTTATTTCTTTATTGTAGTGAAGTGCTTGCCTAGGGGGAAATACTTACTTTGGAAAGATGCTGCCCTTAGATCACATATTAAACCACACGTTTGCTTGACGTGTTTTCAAAACTTAAGGTTAATCTAGGCTGACATACACTTAGAAACGAAATAAGGCCTACGGTTTCACAATATTGTGTCTGCAAGTGGTTAAACTTGATGGGAAACTTCTCCATAATGTATAATTTGGAAAAGTTGCTATATGATAATAATTTCATTCCTTTTCAGAGAACATCCTTGGTTAGACCTGGACCTGGACCAACTCTCAGGTGTTCTTTTCCATTGAGTCTAAGTCCTGAACTGAATGGAAGCCAAGAAAGTATAAAAGTGTGGAAAACAAGCAAAATACCATGGGAGCTACCCATGATTACGCTAGAAGCAAACAAATAGAAAGAATACATTAAAATTCAACAAGAACCTCAAAAGTCATTCTGTGAGCGGTGAAACTGACTGAGCCTTCTTTCAAATGACCTTGTGTGAATTAGTTGATCATGTACATGGATTCTATTATTTCTAACCAGAACTGGGTATGAACTCTCATCAAATTATAATAAAAAATGAGTCCAAGGCAGCATTTGGGCCTATAAAGGCAGTCTCAGTATACTGTAAAGAGTGTACCATGAGTCGTGGCCTGTGTCTATTGATGATAGTTCAGAATTCACGCCCCTCTAGGCTACTGGAGATCAGCACACTCCAGATGCCCTGGGCTTTATATTTCAGGTGAAGAAAAAACACTTCACTGGTCATTTAATTTAGTGGAACAGTTACTGAAGCTCTGCAGGCCATATAATCCCAGGCATTCCCAAATCCCTTTGTCGCTCTTCTAGACAAACACAGTAGTCACCATTACTGTTTTCTATCTCCAGCAAAGTTGCAGCCTGAAACATTGATCAAATTTAGGATCTCAGTGTGGAGGTCCAGAGCAGGTATAAGATCATCCCTGTTCTGGTGGGTTAGCCTTGGCTAAGGGCCAAACTCCAACCCAGCCACTCGCTCACTCACCCTGCTCAACAGAACAGCAGGGATCCTAAATGCTACGCTGCTTTACTGTGAGGGCAACTCTATGCATGATGGTGACATGTTAAGAAAATATTTGGGTCCAGAAAGATGATAGATTGACATCTACTGCTCTGAGGAGATGGTGTACTTTTAGCACTTTGACTTTGCGCTAAAGGTGATTTTGACACCAATAATATTGCTATATTCCAAAGTAACATCAGACTGTAAGAGCAGCAGTACTGGGTTAGGGTTCATTGGCACTGATCTCTGAGAGTATGAGATATTTTGGGAAAAACTGGAAGACAGCAGCATCCATCCACCCTTGAAAGCCTTCCCATCAACCAGCCATCCACAGCTTCGGGATTTGCTATGTTAGAAATTCTATCTACATCTTTGTTCTTACTACTTTCAATGAGCGCCTCTCTGTAACACAGTTGTGGTGGGTTCGCCTTGGCTGACTGCCAGATGCTCACTCAGCGGCTCTCTCCCTGCTCCTCCTCAGCAGGATGGGGGGAGAAAACAGGACAGAAAACCTTGTGGATGAAGACAAGGACAGGGAAATCATTCTCCAATTACTGTCACAGGCAAAACAGACTTGACTTGGGGGATATTAATTTCATTTGTTGCCAATTGAAATAGATTCAGGTAGTGAGAAACAAAGACAAAAAAAATAAACCAACAATTTTCCACCCTCAACTTTCCCATTCCCCCGTCCCCTCCCGCCCCCTCTCCCCAGCCCGGGGGGCGCAGGGGTGGGATGGGGGCTGCGGTCAGTGCATGGCAGCCCCTCTGGGCCGCTCCTCCCTCCTCACACCTCTCCCTGCTCCAGCGCGGGCCCTGCCCCGGGCTGCAGTCCTTCAGGGACACCCTGCTCCCGCCGGGGCTCTCCACGGCCGCAGCTCCTGCAGGAAATGTCCCCCCGCTGCGGCCTGGGGCCCTCCCCGGGCTGCGGGCTGGGTCTCTGCTCCAGCGGGGTCTCTGCAGGGCTGCAGGGGATCCCTGCTCCGGGCCTGCAGCACCTCCTGCCCTCCTCCTCCTGCGCCCTGGGGCTGCCTCTGCTGCTGCTCCCTCCTGGGCTGCCTCCTCCTCTGCCTGGGCCGCCTTCGGCCCTGCCGCAAACCTCTGTTCCCCCCGGCGCCCCCAGCTTGGCTGAGGGGCTCAGCTGTGCCCTGCGGTGGGGCCGTTGGAGCCGGCTGGGACCGGCTGGGACCGGCTGTGTCCGGCACGGGGCAGCCCCGCACCCTCCGCGCAGAGGGTGCCCCCATGTTGACACCTGGGCACTGATAGCCTGGATACTGAAACTAAGAATTAACAACTGAATGTAAAGTTAGTCATTTTGAAGGAAGACCAGACAGATTTGGGCATGAAGGTAGAATGTTGTCAAAAGAAACAAAGACGTGTGACGAGAAAGGTAAATACAAGTGCGAAAGCCTGAACCCAGGTAAGTGTTCAGATGATGGCATTTTACTTTCATTAAACAAGACACTCGCCCATTAGGACTGACATGTTACCTTAGCTGAAGGGATACTAGGTGATAAAAAATAAAGATCAAATTTAGATTGTTGAGGGTTTTTTCATTTTGACCCATCTGAGGCTTAACTCATTACATTGAGGACGAGATGCAGAGTCACGTGTTTACCTACCGTCAAATCCACACTGTCTGACCTGGAGTTTAAATAACGCACTTGAATGGTGCTGTCAGTAAAGGGTGGAGACAAAAATACCCTCATCAAAATTGCCTCAGTTAAATACACTCCTGATATCTTCTTTAGTCCAGTGAATCGATTTGGATTTACATGCCATATAGCATGTGAACGGGAGGAAGAATTTGCGCCTCAAAAGAGCACTCCTCTTTTTTGCTCATTGACTAGCAATTGCAGCTCACTTTTGACTTAAGTGGGATTAAATGATTTACCTTTCTCTTACAGGCTTTTCTCCTTATCAGTGAGAGAATCACATAACAGCTGTTTCTTTCAAAACAGACTAGGGGGGAGAAAAGGAATAAATAAATAAATAAATAAATGAGGCTAAATCAAAGAGAAACACATCCACAACTGAATCTGCACATCTTGTACCCAATTTGAAATACTTCCTTTTCTCAAAGATGAAACTAGTGATGCAGATGGAAAACAAATGAATCCACTGTGTTTGAATGCTCACAGGCAACAATGAGGAAGACTAGTTTTTTCTTTTTTCTCTGACTGCTGCTGCACAGACTAACCATGCATCGCTAATCATATTTACAGAGCTGATGTGCTCATAGGACGTACTGTTGGGAAGCAGAGTGTAGGGAATACAACCTTATGCTTTATGCATTTCAAGGAAATGTTGCAACAGGTTGTGAGAAATGCAGGTGAAATTGGAATAATTCTATTAGTAGTGGTGGGAAAATGAAGATAGCTTTTAAATGTGTACCAGCTAAGGAAAATAATCACTTGGAGTTAATTGACTCCAGTTGAAGACCTGGGGCGTGTGTTTTGATCAGTTCACAGCATTATTATTTTTTTTTTAAGTTCCTTTCAGTTTCTTCACCATTTTGCGGACACAAATAAAGTTGAAAACATGATGGTTTCTATATTCTTCGTATTAGACCTTCATATAAAAATGATAAATTATAGCCTTTACAAGTGGCAATGGATCTAGGGTCTCAAATTTGAGATAATTAAAGTTTCCTCATTTTCAGGAAGCTTTTGTTTTTGCTAGTTTGTTTGTTGTTTTTCTTTTGTGTTGTTTTAATTATAGCTTGTGGAATATCATATATTTCACACAAAAAGCCATATATGCATAGTCTTTGTGATTTTTCTAAAATCTTGTCCATCTAAAAGTATTTCTAATCATTCTTATTCGCTGGATACAGTGATGAAGGAAAGGAAGAATCTTTCACACCAAAATGAATCTACGACGTAATGCTCAAAAGGATTAAGGCAGTGAGTAAGGTATAAGGACACTGACAGAAGTAGCAGTATAACATCCTTATATATACCCCAGATATACACAGACAGCTCATGGTCACATATCTATTTAGACCATTCTCATGGCAGATGATTACAGACAAGTGACTTTATATGTAAATCAGAATAACTGACTTTATAGCCATCACGTGTATGTGCAGAAACCTTTCAACATGTTCAATCCAATTTTTTGTGCGAGGCCCATTTCTGTTGCCTGGAAGATAAAGCAGTTTAGAAGTTTAGAAGACATATTTAAATGTACCTTCATCTAGTTATTTTCATAGTCACATTCTTTTCTCTTTTTTCCTCAATTGATCTTCATCCTGACCTTGACTTGTCTTGTACCATTGTGCTAGATCCAAAATGGATATTTAATTATGGAGGAGAGAGATTCCATACCTATGGTGGGAACTCTGAGCTAACTTCAGAGGGGAATTAAGGTCAGTACTGCAGTGTTTAATTTTAGTGGTTTGTCAGAGGACAGGATCTACAACCTGGTGTTATCACCTGTCTAGGCTTTTAAGAGTATAATCTATAAAAGCCATAATACTGACCCTGGAAAGCATCTAAGATGGTTAATTGAAGATACTAGCAGCAGGATGATGTTTCTCAGGAATTTTGCTGCATCGTTCCCCTTACAATCTACCATCCTGGTGAAGCAGGTAATTCAACCAGGCCAGTTCTTAATCAAGACAGCGGTGTGGGTCCGTCTCTTTCACCCAGTAGCCAGTCATTAAAAAATACTCGTCTAGAATATACGAAACCCTGAATCAACTCTGCTGTCTGATTTAAAGCAGGCAATTTGAATCCCAATGTCCAGCATCCCAGCTGAACACATAGACCATTTGATCAGACAATATGCTCAGGTATTACTTCCATAATATCTAGTCATGTTTAAAAAGTCAGGCATAAATTGGGCTACTTGCAAAGCAAAAGGAGTCTGAGTCTCTAATTTAATGGCAGCGAAACTCATAGAGGAAAGACAAATACAATCCTGAGCTTTGCCTGAAAGTATTTGCACTCAAATAGCCTATGAAAATTGACTTGAGACCAGACATGGTCATTCAGATATCAGACTTTCCTATAAATTTTTGTTGAAGCTGTTTCAGTTTTTGTAAGTTAATATTCATCAGATGAGACTGCCAGAAACCATAACAGCAATCACTTAGGACGGAAGATTGGCTCTCTGTTCTTAAACATGTGAGTAGCAGAAGATTATTATTTGTTGATTTATTTATTCATCTATATATTTTTACATAGTAGGGTGTTTTCAACAGGAGACAAATGGGAACAATATACCCTCAAATAACTTATACTCTAATTGTTAGTGCATTTGCTTTAGAAAGGTAGGTTTGATATAGATTAGACAGAAAGACAGACAGAAAGAACTTAAGCTTTTCCATTTCTAGAAGAATACTTCAACTATTTGACTAAAAGGCAGAGAGTTATTTTCTCATCTAGCTGTCTTCTGCAGGAAATTAATGCCTTTCTCCTTTCTCTCCTTTTTTAGAAAAGGGTTTAGCTATTTAATTTCAGGAGAAAGATCAGTTTATGAGTCTTGAGAAGACTAAGCTATTTGGAAGTTCAAAGCCTGCTTCCCTCAGAGAGCATAACTAAAATTTCTGTCTTCTGAAAAGCATGAGTTGGGTATCATACCTTCCCTCTGGCACTGTATAGGAGACCCTGGCTACAGATCACTAATTCCCCTTCCCAAGAAAATGCTTTAATCCTTACTGCAAGTGAAACTTGAAGTATCCTTCTTCCTTTTTCTTCGAACGGTACCATGAACTCATCTAACATTCAATGGGAAATGCAGGCTTTGAAGGATGGATACTAATGTGTTATACCTTTTAAAAAATATGAATACTTGCTGGCATTTTTCAACACTAGAAGGATATCAAAGCTTTTTATTGACTCAGGTGGACTTTTAATTTCACCACAGATGTTTCAGAGTTGAAAACTTCTAAGAAGCATTTTGGAAAGTTGACATCCAACAAAAATCAATGAGTTCATAGGTGGTCTCAAACAAGAATCGCATCCAATCAATTTTTCATCTTGCATAAGGTTTTCAGGGCACTCATTAAGCTATTCTAGGCATATTGAAAAGATATTGATCTTTACTGAATGTGTAAACAAATCCTTTGAATGTTGCTGTATTGAGCACTCACAACCTCTATAGATAGATTCAGGAAAACAGAAAGTAATATACAGTTCTAGTATGCAGGCTTGCAATACCAGGTTCACCTTACAGAACACAATTCTTTGTCACAAGGGCACATTGTCGGCTCATGTTGTACTTGGTGTCCACCAGGACCCCCAGGTCCTTTTCTGCAAAGCTAGAACTTGTAGTTATTCAGTCCCAGGAATCAAAGGTAGTTGAACATGACATTTGCAGTATTGCTTTCCAGTGGTTCTTCAGAAAAACAGTGATTCTTGCAGGCTTAGATAGACATTGAGTTTGACATCCCCAGGCTTTTCAACTTTAATCAATGATTTCTGCATCAATGCCATTGATTACTACTTGCCATTTATGTAGAATGGCATTCCCAGTGCATCAAGAAGCTTCAAACGATGGAGAAATACCAGATCCTCACAAAATTGTTGAATTTATTAATGGACTTCAATAATAATACATCTTCATGCTACAAAACCTACTCATATGAGTATCCATTATTCGTAAGAAACATACAAGTGGACTATGCACATGATGCAAGAATACTTTAGTTATATGTGAATTTGCTTATTATTGTTTGTTTAATTTTTTTAAAAAGCCTCCAATAATAACAATAGATGAATGTACACTTCTAAGTAATCAACAATTCAGTGATCAATAATTATCACATTACTATGATAAGGACATTTAGTTTTCCTCCAACATTTTTTTGGCAGTGGATCTTGAAATATTTTGCAATGGAGTCTAAAATTATTTAATCCATGTAAGTTGCAAGATATACAGCACAGAAAGCAAATAGAGTGATGACACTTAGAAAAAGATGAAGATGGATGAACCTAACCATTTCCGCTTCCTTTCGTTTCCTAGCATACCAAAAGAAGAGTTCCTTTGATATCTTTATAGGATAGAAAATTCAAGTTCCATTTCCCCAAGTCTGCTTTTTATTTCTTACTAGCTTTGGAAGTCCAAAAACCTCTTTGATTTTGAACTTTGAAAGTGTTGCCCAATTATTCCAAAGAGCTAGTTGTTTGCAGCACCTGTTTCTTCTCCAACCCCTGATTTTTGATGTTGACAAACGTTGTCTTCCATCATGGACTATCTTCACCTGTTGCTGTAGATCACAGTATCAACTTCTCTTTCCCCTAAACATAGAGATGTACTGCAACTGACAGGGTGAGAAGGGAGAGGAAATTTTCTGTGACTTTGGTGCCACAGTAGAAATCTTATACAGACCACATTGGTGGGACCTGCTGATTTCTACTCTGACCGCCTTAAAGGTTGTCTAGTGTTTTGTAGACCTTATCTCTGAAGGCTTTTCACTCACGTCACCTCCAATGCACACATTGTAGTGACTGCCTTAATAAGTTGATGTTTCATAAAAGTCACTTATGTAAAGAAAAAGCCTGTACATTGCTCACAAAGTTCTTCCTTCAACCAACCTTACAGCCTCCACGTCAATAAGGAAGGGAACAATCATACAAAGTAAAGAGCAAAGGATTTCTGATAAGAATTGCATAGTACTGGGGCTGATTGACTCTCTCTGACACCTTAAAGCTTCCTGCATCAGGTAATGCCTTTCCTGAAGCCACTGCTGGTTCTGGTTGATAAGGGTACTTAAAATGCTGAAAGCTGTGATCTTGTTAAAAAGGGTCAAAAGCAGCAATCTTAGTAACATTTCAATGGCTGGATTATTGCTACTGAAGAGAGCAGTAAATGCCACTTACAACTAAATTTTCCACTTCAGCCGAGGTGCGGATAACTGTTCTTCTGATACCTTTCCCCGAAGGAAAGCTCTGCAGCAGTAGGCAAAGGAAAGTAATTACATATTTAAAAGTACAACTGTCTTCGATAAATTCAATGCAGTGAGGGAAAAAAAATAAACACAAACCCAGGGAAAAAAAAAGGAATTACTTACAGACATTTTTTTTATTTAATATATTTGATTAAACCAGGGAAACTATGCCAAATAGCTCAAGTTAATTGGTTAAAATCAACTAAGTTGTGTAACTGTGTATTTGCAGGGCTTTTTTTAACTATGTGCTGCACCTTTAAATGCCTCAATCTGTTTTCTTGTCATGGCTGCTCGGCTAACATACACCTTGTTATCCAAGATATGTTACGTTTATAGTTTTTCTTTCCTCTTTGCCTTTTGTTTGCCTTTTCTAAACCTAAAAGATGAGCTGGAGTGGCTGATCTCATCTTTGATCAGCCACAGGGGACAGAGAAGGGGAACATCCTGTCAGTGGTAAACAGGAGGCTTGACTGTACATGATTTGGAATAAGACAAATCCAGAAGAGATCCTGCTTCTTGAAATTGGACTATATACTCAGTATTTGAATCAACAAAGTCGGTCATCTGCTCAGTGCAGATAATTTCTGACTCTCAGAAACCAGTAAGCCTGATGCCTTTTATTTTATTATTATTAATTTTGAAATAACACTAGAAATTTTATATATTGCCTGAGGTTGTGGGCATGTTTGGGATCTGAATGAAGTTTCTCCAGGCAGGAGGTGTACAACATCATAAGATAAGGTGAACTCCAAGCAGCTTGAAGAATTTCTAGAAGGCTCAGGAGAGAGACAAAACCACTGGTGCTCTGCTCTGAGTTGGCCCCATGTGTTTTTCTAGTTATTCTCTGCATGAAAGCAGTTTTTGTGCAAGGAATTTGTATGCAACAGCTCACTGGATCTTAGTCGACGTTATTTAGGGAACAGCAACACTGGATGTTGTAGGCAAAGAAGAGGTTGTAGAGAGGTTAAATGTCCTTAGTGAGACTCAGCCCGGAGCTAATACAATTGCATAGTTTTAAGATTGTTCACGTCTTACATCTAGCTGGCTCAAAGGACATAACAAACTTATGCCTGACTACATTGTTTTGTGTAGGTAGTTCTGCATATTATGGTTGCCAAATCAAAGAGAGGAATTTGAACATAAGAAGAAAAAATAAGAAAAGGAGGAAAAAAACCAGAAACTGAAAGGAAGGGAAGAAAAAAATCAGCTAGTATAAATATTTTCAAGACTGAACTGGATATATACCTAAGCAACTTGATCTGACCCCACAGCCACCCCTGCTTTGAGCAGGATTTTTGACTAGAGACTTCCCCAAGTACCTTCTAGTTTGAATTATCCTGTGATCTCATGGTCCCAGACAGCCATCTGAAATGACCCTCCAAACCTAATCCAGACCTTCCATGTGATTCCTAAAACAGATGACATTAAATGCCAGCTTGTGGACATTAAATAATGAGGAGGGGGGTGGAAATGTGTCTTCTGTAGCTTCCACTGGCACTGGCTGGATTGATGTGTTCAACTATATCACATAATGCTGTCGTAATCACATAGGTGGGTTTGTCCCTGATCTGTGTCTCACTCTAAGCCATGGCACGTGCCCAGAGCTGCCTCGTCTTGACAGGTCTGAGGATCTTCATGCCAATATATAGAGCCACAAACTAAATACTTGTCTGTGTTTGCAGAGGGACTTCAACCAGGAGATCATCTTTAAACACTCCATAAGACTTATAGCAGCACACTGAGCACTAGATAGAAGGTTTTCTACAGAAGATAGAGAAAGAACCATAGAATCATAGAATGGTTTAGGTTGGAAGCGAACTTGAAGATAATCGAGTTCCAACACCCCTGCCATGGGCAGGGACACCTCCCACCAGACCACATTACTCAAAACCCCATCCAGCCTGGCCTTGAAATGAAATGAAATGAAATGAAATGAAATGAAATGAAATGAAATGAAATGAAATGAAATGAAATGAAATGAAATGAATGAAATACAAAGAGGTGGAGGGGAAATACCTCCTATCTCTTGACAGAACACAGAATTTCGAGCACTTCCTAAAGAAGATGGAAAAACAGAAATCCTTAATATTGTGCTTAGATCCAGGACAGGAGACCCCATCATGGAAGCTGTTTTGCTAAGCAGAAACATATATTTCTTTTAATTTTAATTTTAATTTTAATGCTTGTAATTTTATTTTTAATGTACTTAGTTGTATTCTATTACTTCTTTAATTTTAATTTACAGAAATGTCTGTATTCTGACAGGAAGTGAAAATAAGGATGGATATGAATATCTAGCCCAGTGGTTAGGGTAGTCCCTAATAGGATCTTATGTAGTGATTTTTCAGTGCAAAATAGTCTATTAACAGAAACCCAGGTGAGTTTCCTACATAGAAACTTATCAACAAATATTTTATAAGTATATTATTAATGCTGTCAACATGCAAAAAAATTATAATAAATAACAGAACAGAAACAATGCCTGCATAATGTATTTGTTAAAAAAATGACTGTAAATTTCCGCAATGCATATAGTGAACAAAATGCCACAGACAACAGTTCTCTACATGCTTGGGGGTTGGAAAGAGATTTTTTGTTGATCGATGTGTCTGTTCTTGTGAACCAATTTATTCTATTTTGCTCCTTTCCTTTTTTTTTTCCCCTCACTATCATGCTACTTTTTACTTCCTTTATTATTTTACAGACATTTCTACATCTTGACTTGCTGACGGTGCAGCCTGTTCTCACTGTGACACTGGCTTGAGTTCATCACAGTTTGCTCAAATTCTCTGCAGACTGGTAAACCTCCAGCTGTATTCACAAGTCTTTTTAGTCCAGGGACATAATTTAGTCAAACTAGAAGATGCTAAGCAGGCTGTCACAGACACTTTATTGCTCTCCACTGACCAGTTATGGAGTAAAAATATTTCATTTAGGGGGACCTGTTCATTTCCCACCATTTTTTTCTATTCTTAACACTACACTTCCTTCTCTCTCTACTGCTCATATTTAGAACACTACTTATGAGGCTTACCCATGCCTAAGTTAGATGCTAAATTAGTCACACTAGACTTGAGATTTTGTGAACAACAGCATAATTTTCTCTTTCATAAAAGCAAAAAAAGTTAGATGCTTTCTAGCCTTTCTAGCAACTCTCACTACTGCTTGTAGCATACCACAAGCTAAAACTGTTCTAAAACTGACTTATTTTGTCACCACATAAAATACACCTTTCCCATCTTAACTGATATTCTGCCCACTTTGTAAGAGACTACACTGCCTCATCTGGTGTTTCAAAATTCTAGTTTGATGGCCAAGATGATAACTGGAATATTTACAGTATAGCTGTTCCTTGAACTGTAGTCTGTTTCCATTGTGCAGTGGAGATTTGCTAGGAAACATGGTTCATAACTAAAATAATGCACTTGTGTGTGCATAGTATTGCATAGCTAAAGAACTGAGACACAACAAGCCTGCAGCACTGACCTGGTTCTGGTGAGCTAAGATGTTACCGATGGGCAAGAAGTCAGAGACACATCCTAAGGTGGTCTATGTTTGCAAAACATGTTTTTCTTACAAAATGTAAAGCAGGAGAAACGTGAATTTCAATTTATGGAGATGGTGTGAGTGTTACTGTTTGTCCTTAGCCCTCTTTTCTGCACCAGGAGGGGTGCAGAGTTCTTTCCAGATCTCAATAAGAAAGGCACAGCAGCAAGTGGAATAACAAAACTGCTGTAATAACAATAGTAATACCAACATGATAGGAACAAGGAAGACAAATATAGATAGTAAATAAATCTTAGGTTATTTCAGATGCTGGGAACCCCACTCTCATGCAGCATCAGACAGATCCCAGATAAACAGCCATAGCATGCTATGCAGATCCCATCCGTGGAGAGGTTCACCACCCCGTCACTACTGTGGCTCCTTATGTCTAGAATAACAAACAAAACTATATATTTGTTTTGACAGGTATTTTTTTATGCCCACCAGGACATACCTAGCTATGTGTGTCTCAGAACTGTAGCCAGGAATGGTTCGTACCTAGGGCCTTCCAGCATGTTCCCCTTTTTTTTTATGTCTAGTGTTGTACTGTGGTCACTCAAGCTAATCTATGGGTATCATCTCAAGCCTTAACACAAGGCCCACCATGGCTGACAGAGTTTGCTCAAGATCACTATCTCCTTGAGTACAATGTCTCAAGCAAGTCTCCCAGTAAACACTCATCCTTCTTGCATACTAACGAAAGTACTGAAATATACTGGATAGTTTGATCTGCAAAATGAAGAGGTCATGGAACTGTGCTCCCCATGCAACACTTCAAGTATTAATGACATTTACAGAAATATATGTTTACTAATATGTTATCAAAAACTAGATCACTGTGCATGTTATGATGTGCACCTCATTTAACCGGCAGTTAGACCTTTCATGAATTTGTATTAAATAAAATATTCACGAGTGACTAAATGTTTGCTTATTCCAATCACTAATTAAAAATTCCCATACTTTTTTGTTATAATATACCTAGTGACTAGTTAAAAAAAAAATTGCATCTTGTAGTTGGATTTATATTGCGAGTGTTTGGTGTACTCTAACATCCTCTTCCAATTATTATGATTTTTTTAAATATATTATTTTGAAGCTATAGCACCTGGGGAATAAGATTTCACATGAAAAAGTTCTATTTGCCATCTGTTCATGCGTGAAAACAGATGGGGGCCTCAGATAGATGTGGGGCCAACATTATGTATTTGACAGGATGGTCTTTTGTTGAAGGCACTAATTTAGGATTGAGAAGATCTGTGCTATACTGTCTCTGATAAAGAGTTTCTGAATATTCTTGAGTGAGTCATTTAATCTTATTCTTCCTTTTCTCTGTAACTAAAATAATCTTAATGATTTATATTTTTTTGTCACCATCATTGCTAAAGATGAATCCACTAGACTGGAAGCTGATAGATAACTAGGAATCAGTGATCAAGATCTCATATGTAGAATGTGTTCTGAACAAAAAATGATCCAAAATTACGAAAGGGATAGTTTACCCCAAGGAAGTAAACTTGGGAGTATAACTAAGAGGAAAGGCAAATTTATAATGAAGAACATCAATGATAATTGGGAGCTCTGTAGGAAAATTTATCAGAGATGGTGATGAAACTGCAAGTTTGCAGTCAAGAAACAGTATATGATAGTTTTCTGAATTCTCAGATATTTTAGCCTTACCATAAGCCACAAATGCAAGTAAGCAAATTCTTTATCCTTTCTTCCCCTAAGTCTCACTCTGATAGCAAGCTTTACTGGTAAAGGTATCTGCTCTAATCTAATATGCATAGACATTTCACTTAACCCAACATGGTATTTCAACTGAAAATATCAGCGTACAAATCATAATGTGTGTATTAATAAGATTAAGAATATCCATCTGACATTTTAATATGTCAACATCAAGGTCATGCTAAATTTCATGTTAGCAAGACTGTGTAAAGATCAAAACTTGGATAGTAAGTTATTCAACATTAGAATTGAAGATCTGAATTAAATGTAAGATTATTGGATAACTCAAAAAAAAGTGTGATAAAGATAAAAACAAACAGTAATACTAAACTACAAGGCTAGTCTAATCTATGTTATAGAGCCTAATGAAAAATTAGGTATCATCTGGGGAATAAAGTTGTGAGGGTCATGCAGGCTTAAATAATGAAGAATAAGGGTTTCCTACTTTTTAAGCTCCTGGTGAACCTGACATCCCAAAGTATATGTTTGCATTTCTGTTAGACACAGTGAAGGACCACAGAGTGAAGATCTCTGGAGGGAAATTGTGTCTTCCTAAGTTTGGTGGTCAGGATCTTCTCCTGTAGTCCAAAGGCATCATCTCATCTTTCTCTGTTGAGAGACACGAGTCAAAATTGAGCAACCAACATGCAGATGTTTAATGTCCATGTAGGTACGAGGGAATATCCTGCCTGGTGTCCTGCTGTCACTCCAAGAGTCCTTTTTCTTTCCCATCATTCACATGCAGGCACCTTGGATGACCTGAGGCACATTAAATAGTGCTAGGGACCTGTACTTCTGAAACTGAATTGATCTTTTGTTTAGGAGGAATAGTTAAATAGTTGTTTTAAGCTTAAGCAATAACTAGGTCCTTAAATCAATGTTACTAACACCACCCATCTGCTGGGTTTTCTAAATGAGCCTGGATACCATTCTGAAAATCATGTTTTAGCCAAGCATAAATTCTTTTCTGAGTACAGTGATAACAGCAACAGCTTGAAATAACATACCAGGTGACATACTGGAACTCAGACACAATGCTATAAGGTCTAGAGTCTTTGTTCTTTGTTTTTAGATTTAGAAATGGAGCCAAGAAACCTAAACCTATCATTCATAAACAACGGCAGTGCAACAGACTAATTGACAGTCACCAAGAAGAATTGACCATAGTCCTCTGTAAACAGGATAAAATCCCAAATTTTGCAACATACCTGTTAGATCCCAATTTGCTGTCGCTTAGTAAAAGGAATGGTGATAACAGTATTTTATTAGTGCCATCAGCACTCTGAAATACAGGGTTTAGTGGCAGGATTAGCAGTGGCAGTAAGAAAATACATGGTGTTATGGCTTTGTGGAATTATCAAGTGGAAATTAATTACTACTGAGCAGTGATTCAAAATGGATGCACCCTCAGGAGTAGAGTTTATTGCATAATTTTCTGCTGAAACATTTTTTTTCCCCCTTCTCTTTTTTTTGGCCAAACTAAAACATTATGTGGGTATACAATAATCCCAATGAAATATTCTTAAGCCCAAAGGCTGATTTTTGAAAAGGAATAGACAAAAGAAAGAGAGAAAGCAGTCCCAAAGTGCTGAATTATCCCAGTTTTCAGGGCTTTCATTTGAGACATAGAAGACTGTCAGTGCTGAACCTACTTGTCTTGCTTTTCTGCAAGCATCCTTACTGACTGTGTCTTTTTCTCATTAATCCTGAAAGAAAAGTTAAATAGAAAAGGGCCTCATTTCATTTCCCACTGCAGTGGAGCACATCACCAAACCCACATACACTGTGCTTTTTTTGCTGGTGATGAAATGGTAATGTCATTTCTCTAGATATTTCTGCACACAAGACACTGAGGTTTACATAGGAAAAAAAAAAGTCACATTCCTCAATTCACTCCTCTTTGCTTCAGGAGGTAGGGGATATAAAATGATAGTGTTCCCCAAATCAGAGAATTGTTGCTAAAGATATCATCCCCACATCCCAAAGACTTAAAAATACTTACTATATCTTCTTGCAGAACTTATACAACTTCTTTGAGAGAAATGAGGAGCCCAAACACCATTGTGAAAGAATACATCTTGCCGTATAACAAACATTCTTAAAAAGGCCCAGTGTTGATGTTAATTCACTTCAGGGAGTTTGATCTGAAAGAGCCTCAGGTTAATCTATAATCTTAGCAAATTTCGTTTTCCTAGACTTTTGTTTCAATAGGTTCTGATGCAAACCAGCAAATTCCATAAAATGGTTACATTATAATTAAATTATATGCTTTCCATGGCTAATTAACTGAACAATTGTCCTCGTATCCAATCTCAAGATTCATCTCTTCTTCTTGACATGAAAGATTTATAAAATTATTCTAAGGCTTCTTTTCTGATTTATTTTTTTGTGCAACCTGGCTTTGGCAGGCATTTTAATACCTGCATATCTTAGGTATCAGTGATTAGTATGAATCTTCATGAATATTCAGACAATGTACTTCATAGTACTGGTGCTATGAATAGTTTCTTTACTTGAAGCATAATTTGTGATGTATAGATACTACGGGATATATATAATAAGGTGTCTACAGCAGATTGAGTGCTCAAGTGAGGAGCCCAGGCTTCCCCAAGGAAAATAGTAGAGTTCTCTGGGACATCCCTGAAAACATCTTTTTTGGTATATCATATACAGTGTTCCTTTGGGCATTAACTTAAAGTACATGAAACTCTCTCAAAATCTGCCCTTACCAGGAAATGCTGTAAGTGTGCTTTGTTGGGTATCACTAAATCATTTAAAGTTAAGGGATTCATTGAAGCTGGATCTCATTATACCAGCTCTAAATTTGATTGATGGGGAAGAACCCAAATAAACCTAAAAAACAGGTGCCAAAGTCACCCACAGACCACCAGAATTGCACATGGAATTCACTGGAGCCACAAAGGGAACAATGCATGTATAACTGTAAAATTCCCAATGCAATGAACAAAATTAAAAAATGCATAAAAAACAGAGCCAAATTTTCAAAACGGTAAAAATGTTTCCTGAGACAGTATCCAGCTAACACTGTATTTTTTTGCTTTGCTTTTGTTTAGCAAATGAAGCTCTGAATACCCTGATCAATCCAGAAGATCAGGAAGCTTTTTTTGGCAAGTGAACAAAAGCATACACAATGGATTTAGCAAGCTGATCCTTCATTCTGGGCAGATGCCAGGGGTTTCATATGAAAGCATGAGGTAAAAATGCGGGACAGAGAGTGGAAAGCAACCCGAGCTGTGCAGCCACCAATTGATTCCTGAATAGCTGTAATGGGACTAACAGGACCACATGAGTAAATGTCTCATTACCAAGCTGAGTTTTATATTTCAGCACGCAGGCCAGACCCTTAGTGGGTGTAAATCAGCATAAACTGGCTGTGGATGCGGCACACTAATTTGTCGGATCCGACATTCTTTGGCGAACGATAGCCCTGTCTTCCTTCCCGTTCTTGCAAATAAGAAAGCAGTTTTGTGGAAAACTGACATTTCACTTCCACACTGTGCAAGGAAATAAATCTAACGCTTAATCTTACTTGTGTTCATGTACAGCTTCCCCTCCCACCTGCTGTCCTTGTTGAACAAGAACTTACAGGTTCAAGGCCTCGGGGCTTGGGTGTCATGATTAGCAATGCGGGCCTTAAAGCTAAGGTACTTTGACAGTTGTTCCATTTCCTAGCATTTACTTCAGCAGTGGATTGAAATACCTTAAGGAATAAATACTAATCTCAGACTGTGATCCCCAATCAAATTCTGGAACTGAATTACCCTTGAAAATTATTTCAAATCTCTCTTCTTTCTTCACTTACCTGTCAAGTTCCAATATAAGACCTCAGTTTTTATTGCTGCTAAATTTTTCCTTGTTGTTAAAAACAGATTGAATTTTCATTGGGCCAAGTTATTTTTGAGGGAGAAAGGAAAACGGCAAAAGTCTGAGATTCTAAACTGACTATTGGTCTTCTGATACAACGAAGCTGACAGTCCAACCTGCTGTACCAGAGGGGAAGCCCCCAGAGCACAATATGTAGAAGCATCAGGGTATCCATTTCTTCTAGATTGTTCCTCAGTGCATTTGCTGATGTATCATGAAACCCAGGAAGATGGCTAAATGGATAGTAGATAGTGGATAGTGTATAAGTGATCTGAAAGTCATGGGATCAGGACTTAAGGTAGGTCTGCAGTAGTAAAATAACAAGATTATTATCCACAAAGCTCCTACTTAACTGTTATCTGAACTCCAAGGAAGTTCGGGTTTCCAGAGTGATGTAAATTCTGTGTATACATACAGAAATATGAAAAAAAACCTAAGTTGGAAAGACCCTCTGGAGGTTCACTTACTCTGCACATGTATAAAGTTGAAGTTAGATCAGGTTATTCAGGTCTGTGAAAAGCTGAGTTTTGAATGTCTCCAAGAGCAAAGTATCAGCCTCTCTGGACAGCCTGTTTTGTGGATAACCACTCCCATTCTAAAGGGTTTTTTTCCTTATGTCTCTCAGAAATTTCTCTTTTACATCTTTGACAATTGCCTCTTTTCCTTTCATTTTATAGTTTTGAGCAGAGTCTGGCTCCATTAGGTTGTTGAAGACAGCCGTTAGATCCCTTCAGAGCCTTTGATTCTCCAGCCTAAACCAACTCAGCCTCTCCTGGTACCTTTTTGCTCCATAACCTAATCATATTAAGAGCTCCTTGCTGTACTTTCTCCATTAACATGTCCCTTCTACTGGGAACTGTTAAATCAGACACTGTGCCCTACATCTCTCAAGGGCACGGTCCTGCATTTGGTCTTGTTGAACTCCATGAGTCTTCTGTCAGCCCATCTCTCTAGCTTGTCAAGAGCCCTCTGAACAGTGGTCCTGCCCTCCAGGTTAATGACGGCTTCCCCCAGCTTGGTGTCAACCCCAGACTTGCTGTGGGTATGTTCGGTCTGTCTGTTTAGCTTTTTAATGGAGAGGTCAAAATCTACCAGCCCAGAAACATCTCAGATTCTACCACCTAAGCTAAAACAGGTTATGGAAGCAAGATGCATTACCTATAAGCAGTTTGATTTGGTGGCACTCAAAGAAAGTGTAAACAAAGTCTTGTTCAGCTGCTGAGAAAATACAGCAACATTTACTGTTTATTTTAAAGCACAAACAGATCAACTTCTTTTCAGAGGATGCACCTAGAACAAACCCTTATGCCTGAATAACCAAACACACACTTCCTCATTGCAACATATTCCCTAACAAGGAGCCTGTTAAGATCAAGGGGGAGGTTAAGTTTCTGTTGAATTTGTTTCACTTTATAGAAAAGAACTCAGGATTGATCAGGTCAGAGAATGGAGAAAACAAATGAGAAAGAATTTCTACTTGGGTAGTCCTCTGGGAGAAAAGTGGTGTGGGTTCGTAGGGCTGCTCTCATATTTTGCATTAGAAATGCAGCTTTGTGTCTTGTCCAGAAGGGAGAAATTGCATTCCTCACTCCCTACATTTCCAGTTATTCTTTCAGGTCTCAGAATCATTTAGAAGTAAATCACAGATGTCACGTGTTGGGCTCTTTCTTACTGTTTGTACTTGTTTTCCAAGCAACAGAAATCCACACAGTGGCTTACTTTGGAAAGCAGAAGCCCAAGTGAACTGTTACATAGAGCTGTTCATAAAGCAAACTCTGGGAAATAAACAGTCCAATTAGTCTCCTACAGATATACCCTGAACATCTTTATAGATCATATTGGGGAAACTCCAAGAATCTGGAGCGGTTGCAGTGGGCCAGATTTTGCATGCCAAAGCCTAGAATCAACCATTTCACAAAACAATTAGTTAAAAGAATAATAGAAAATGAAAGAGAAAGGCATCATGGAGCATCAAACTTGACACATGTCACCCATATGAGATTAAAAATGTGGGAATAGATAGGAAGGCTGTCTTGGGAGTAAATATTTCATGGGGAATGACCAGGAACAGTGGTAAGTAGATGACTGTTTAAATTCAGTCAGACAGACATATTTTATTTTGCTTTATGGAAAGCCCAGCATCTAAGTCACATTTAAAAATGTGGCTGTCATCAAATGCCAATACCAAATAGCTGAGGAGTGACACAGGCTTTTACTCACTCCTTAATTATTAATAGTCTTGTTTTGTAGAAATCAGACCTTAGGAAAAACTGTCAACTCATGCACAGAATGGCAATTTAGTGGCAACTCACCTCCTTGTCAGGCAGTGGTTCCCAGATTTACTCTACAGCTTGGGCAATTTCCCTAGAACCAGAAAACAGTTGCACAGCAGAAGAGTTGCTGCTGCTTAGGGTGGCATCTTGCCTCTTGGTGCAGCTGAGACTTCTATGGTCCTGAAGCTGTATGAACTATTGCAACAGACAAAATTGGTATCTTGCCACCTCCCACCAGGTCCCTGCAGTTGTAGGGCAAGCATCTCCAACCTGATTCCAATTATCCTGATTGCTAGGGAGTTGTCAAATCTGGTAGACTGACAGAGGTGATGTTGTCACAGCTTCATGCCCCAAGTCCAGCCAGCAGCAAGGCTGTGTGTGTATTATCAGTAGGCATGTGCCCAAACAGACATATACCACACACATATGCACATGCACACAGGTAGGCACAGCGATCCACGCAGACAAAAACACTCAGCAAACACATAAGCCTAAATTGCACCAAAGGCCTTGTCCTGTTCTCCTCTCTGACCAATCAGGATGGAAGTCCTTTACTGGAATATATATATATATATATATGTATATACAATGTGGATCCCTGCAGTAATTGACCTCAGGTGCTCAATCTGCCCAGCAGCTGGCCCTGCATCTCAAGTCCTCAAAGTTGCCAACACTGGAGCGTAAGATCCCCACTCCAGTTAATGGTACACAAACCCACTTGCACACACCAACACATACACACTGGATCCCTGCAGTAGTAGTCCTTAGACACCCAGTCTACTCAGAGGCTGGCCTTTTGACTCTCATGGGCCTCCAAACACCTCTTGCACAGAGAGAGACACACATGCAAATGGGTCCTTTAGTTGATCCCTAGACCTTACGGACTCCTCAGTAGCTGCTTTCGACCTCCTGGGCTCTCCGGTAGCCAGCTCATAGACAGAGACCTCTCTTGTGCCCTGCCCAGACCATCGCCATTTCAGTGCTCTTCCCTTGCACCCCATAATGGGTCCCATATCGCAGGCAGCGACCTCCTTTGGTTTGTGAGGTGACCTGGAGAGCCGCTCCATTGTCCCACCAGGTGGGTGCCTCCTCCAGCCCATGGGACTGAGGTTTTCCTGGGACAGTCCTGGAAGAAACTGCGGCAGGGGCTCATGTCTAAGACTGGGGCTCCCCAGACTGCCTTTGTGTCTCTGGGCTCCTGTGTGCCTGCAGAGATAAGCCTTTAATCACATAATCTGTCACTGATCTTTGTAACTGATCTCTCCGTTACTCCTGGGTAAATTCTGAACACTGCCAGAGACGGGGAAACCCTGACCTTGCCTTGATCCTCTCCTTTAATGACCTTTTCCCTCCTTGTTCTAGTTCTTTTCTTACATTTCTGTTTGAAAAGATGTAGACCACCATGAATGTTCCACTTACAATTCTGCTGTGAATGCACAATCAGAGAAAAATTGAAAGAAAGAATGAAGGCAGAAACCCCACAGAACAAAAAGCCACCAACTCTGCTAAAAGCTTTTTAAACATCCTGATGGTAGCAGAAGTTTATTAGTTTTTTTAGTGCATAATAAAAGTGTATGTATGTCTATTTATCCTTATCAGTGAGGTTTACAAGTAAACATCATCAGCAGAAAGAGCTATTGCTACATCACTGCTCCTCTTGTTCCCCACTTTCATGCGTTATTCCTGTTTTGTCTTCAAGAAAATAGCATTAGACTTTAATAACAACAGTATCAAAACCTTCAGACAATCTCAGCTAATTTATAACTAATAAATAAGGCACTTTATGTGCTCTGTACTACCATCAAATTCACTGAGGAGGAAAAAACGGAAAAAAAAAAAAAAAGTCGTTCCAATAAGTAAAAGGAATGGGTTATTGAGAAGCTAACTTCTTCTGAGAAAGGGTAAATACTACTACGTGGAATCATTTTTAAAAGGTGTTACATAGTTTCTCTCCCTTTATTTTTTTCCTTACAAAATCACTGTCCAGCTAAACAAAAAGCAAAGGAAGGGCATTGTTAAAATGAAATCTTTAATACTTTACGTTTCAAAGCTTTAATGCTTTTCTTCTCCCCCTTTCTCCTTTCTGACACACACATTCTCCTTTCTCTGTTTTGTAGCTTTAATGGAAGAAGTAACAAATGTTTGAAGGTCCCCCATAAATCAGCAAGATTCTGTGCCTGTATTTCAATCCCTCACATCTTTTGTAACTGTCTCCTTCTTAACAGTGACACAGTCAAGGTTCCAGCTTTGCCTGACCGGTCTGTACATCCCAGCAAGACTGAAACAATAACAATTACACTTGAAGGCGGGGAGGGGAAGGGGGAAACCAAAATGGCTTCACCAAAGCAAAATATACCAAGTGAGTCATAATGATTTCATGTTCGGAGTACACAGTTGTTGTAAAGGCAAAAACATGAGCTACGTACATTTCCAAGAGTAAAAATGTGACAGACTTTTAAAAGCAGTCAGAACAAATTAGTTAGTGTGTCACAGACTGGCATCGAAGTGGGAGATTTATATGAGGCGGAAACCCAGCGGAAGGCTGACATCTTTGAAATAAGACCAGAGATGGTGAAAACATTGCTGGATGATTTCCTTACAAGTTCTGAATGCAACAATTTTTAATGCCTTGTACCAATACTGTTATGGGAGGGTTATTAACAGGAACACTACTACACTGTGAACAACAATTTGTATAGGGTCTTCATTAACTAATGATGACTCCAACTACTGTCTAAAGCGTACTCGTGTAAGCACCCAGTCTAATACCCTTCCCTTTGCATCGCGACCTGTCCACTAGAACATACCTTAGGATGCAGGCTGCCTCTTTCAAATATCCATTTCCATTGCCAACTGTGACAAATCTGCTATGTTGCTCAAGCCAACTTCATCATTTTCATTTCCAGAGCTCTCTAAGTGGAATTCTGGATTTAGGGTGTGTTTGTGGCCGGATGTTAACTTCTTCTTAGGTGTTACTGCAGAAAAATTAATTGGGGACTTAGACTTTGGTTCCTCTTGCACAATGTCCATAGCCAAACTAAATATCTCAACTCCTTTTATAGTCAGTGGAGAGAAACAGTCCCTTCTTGGTGCAATACAGCTTACACTGAAGTAGATAGTTAAAAACAGTGCATAAAAATCCCTCCCTGAAAAACTTCATCTCTCTACTGGCTAGAATGAGAAACTAAGGTGATTAGCTTAGCTATAGCTGTCTAATTTAAAATTAAGTTAGTTGAAGCCCACCTCCATCTTCTGGCCAAAAAAGAAACTTGTTCCAGCTTTTCTGAATGCTGCCAAAACTGTAGTTCTTTGCTTCTGTAGTAGCCTCTAGCTCGAAGCACAGGACAGCAGGCAGGCATAGCTGAGCTGGCTCAAACTCTGACACCATTACAACCAGTTACTGATCTGTCTCTCCTGACATTTGGAATGGGTTAGTACAGGTAGGGGTCATTTCTCTTTTCTTGTCTCATTGGTAAGGAAGGGAGTTTTGGAACTATGAATCCCTGCTGGAATGTAGCATAAATATCAGAAAGTGGCAGAAAGTTGACCTATACTCTCATCCTTATGTGAAGAGACAAGTACACAAAACCTGCCACAATTAATCATCTGCTTCCTAACCAGCTTTGGTCAACTTGGGAAGCCTAGGGCTGTTGTTGCCCTAATTCTGTACAAGGAGTAGGTCTATATTTCTATTTGAATGCAAACTGGTCTTTCAAATCACTGTAATTTTTGCATAGATGAGAAAAGGGAACTGATCTAATGGTTTATTGATCCAATCGCAAACAGCAGGGCAAATGATCTTTCATGGCAAAGCTTGTGAACTATCTTTCATTTCTCCCTGGATTAGCACTTTTCTTTTCCCTTTGATTTAAAAATCAAATTTACAAATACAGTCTTTACTAACTTTAGTGTTAAAAAAAAAAGCCACAATTCACTTTTTTCTTTCCTTTTTTTTTTTTTTTATTTTATTAACATTCCCCCAGACTGCCATGGCCAAAATGCTTATATAGGTGTCATTGTTTTCACTCCTTCATGTTTATATATCAGTATGATAGTAAACTCAAT
The DNA here is from genome assembly GCA_017639485.1 of Pluvialis apricaria. Taxonomy (NCBI): domain Eukaryota; kingdom Metazoa; phylum Chordata; class Aves; order Charadriiformes; family Charadriidae; genus Pluvialis; species Pluvialis apricaria. Next base: position 163,591,907 of record CM030008.1, on the reverse strand, counting down.
TGAGTCAAGGATAGTATGCAGTCAGATGACTGCGCAGGCCCTTATTCTTGACAGCCATTATTTAGTTCACAGTTCACTGTGCCATTCAGTCCTTGAGCCAGTCTGCAGCTGCTGCTTCATCTCACTTCCCTCTCCTGCCCAAGAGAATTCTGCAGTTCTTCAAGGAGAACAGCCTTCTCTTACCTTGGCACATCAATGCTGTCTCTTTCTGGCTGAGTTCAAAAGCACTGTTGCAGTCAATCAATCAGGTGTAAATTCATTGTATCCTGGACTCGTTCTGTTGGGCATGCCTGTTTCCTCTTCTGCTTCCTCCAAATTACCGTATTGGAACTATATCATCATTTCTATGATATCTGATAACACCACACTTTCTTGCACTGAAACTAGTCCTTAACATAGAATCATATAATCATAGAATGGTTAGAGTTGGAAGGGACCTTGATGATCATCTAATTCCAAACCCCCTGCCATGGGCAGGGACATCTCCCACTTAATCAGGTTGCTCAAAGCCTCATCTAACCTGGCCTTGAGCACCTCCAGGGATGGAGCATCTGCCGTTTCCCTGGACAACCTGTTCCAGTGTCTCACCACCCTCACAGTAAAGCATTTATTCCTAATATCTACTCTAAGTCTACCCTCTTTCAGGTTAAAACCGTTACTCCTCATTCTATCACTACACTCCCTGACAGAGTCCTTTCCCAGCTTTCCTGTAGCCCCTTTAGGTACTGGAAGGCCACTACAAGGTCTCCCCAGAGCCTTTTATTGTCCAGGCTGAACAACCCCAACTCCCTCAGCCTGTCCTCATAGGAGAGGTGCTCCAGCCCTTGGATCATCTTCGTAGCCCTCCTCTGAAGTAGTTCCGACAGGTCCATGTCCTTCTTATGTTGAGGGCTCCAGAGCTGGATGCAGTACTCCAGGTGTGGTCTCACGAGAGTGGAGTAGAGGGGCAGAATCACATCCTTTGACCTGCTGGCCACGCTTCTTTTGATGCAGCCCAGGATGTCGTCAGCTTTCTGGGCTTTGAACACACATTACCAACTCATGTCCAGCTTTTCATCCACCAGTACCTCCAAGTCCTTCTCCCCAGGGCTGCTTTCAATCCATTCTCTGCCCAGCCTGTATTTGTGCTTGGGATTGCCCTGATCCACATGCAGGACCCTGCACTCGGTCTTGTTGAACTCCATGAGGTTTGCAAGGGCCTACTTCTCGAGCTTGTCCAGGTCCCTCCAAATAGCATCCCTACCCTCCAGCATGTCGACTGCTCTGCATGTGTCATCAGCAAACTTGCTGAGGGTGCACTTAATCCCACTTTCTATGTCACCAACAAAGATGTTAAACATAAAGGCAGAACATTACAATACCTCATCCCTGGTCACTTGCACCAAGGACTGACGTAGCCTCTGGTGAAACTTTTTCTGCTGGTCTGACGGTTGTCTTAATCCTACATAGTATTGTTCAATCGCACCACACTTTAGGCTGATCCTATCTTGACTCCCCGATCACTTCATAAACCTGCACAAGACCCTGCTAGGTTTCAAAGGAGACATGTACACACTATCGACTTGCCTTGCTCTACATCAAAAAGTGGTCAACTTTTCCTCATTAGCCACACGTTATGCATTCTGGTTCTCACCCTGTTTGGATCCTGAAGCAAAGTGGTTGTCTCAAAGGAAAAGCTGCATCGCTGGTGATAGGATACTTCACTAAAGGCTGCACTTCAGAGAAATGCAGGCTGACTCCTGCATTATGTATCCTACAACATGCAGGCTGACTCCTGCATTATGTATCCTACAACACTAACACAACAGGCTTTGTGCCCTTTTAGGCAGGGCAATGCCACCACTGAATGACCAGTGTGACTTCCAAGGTTAGGCAATATGCAACCCTAACTACAAGCTCTGTAAGAAACACTTTCCCAAGCTGCAGCACAGCTGCCTCTTCATTTGGAAAAATGAATGCTCATACACACACACACACACACACAGTCCCAGGAACACTACAGGGTTCCCTGAGGAAACTAAAACTAAGTGCTAAGTGGTGTAGGCTCACAAGTCAGCCCCAGAGAGAACTAACTCAGAACAGCATGGAAGTGAACTAGTTTATGCTGTTTAGCCTGGGGTAGAGAGTTCTCTTCCTACTGTGGTCCCCAAAGGTAGATGTTACTGCTCTATAAAAAACAGCATGAGTTTTAACACCACTTTTAGTTGTAAGCTCTATTTTTTTTCCTGAACATTGATATATTTACAATGTCTTGATTTGTGTTTAATATTGAAAACTCAGTGAAACCTATATGAAATTTTCAAAGTGCTCATTCACAGCAATTAAGTCATTTTACCTGCATTATCACATTAGTCAAAACAAACTTAAGCAGGTGTAATAATATTTTGAATGACTGCTGTAACATATATGCTATCATCTCACTGCTAGCATAAAGAACTTCTAATCACGTTTCTCTCTGTTTTTCCATCAGAATTACAGTAAATCCACAGAAATCCACAGAAAGTGGAAAAATAAAACTAACTAATCTAGATGGTATTTCTGACAAACTTATACTGATTTTAAAATACCTTTTTCTCAAATTCCAGTGTATGTTTTATTCAGAATATGAGCACTTCTCTTCCTAGTTCCATTCCTGAAAACAAATGAACAAGAAAAAAAAACATTGATTTTTGCTAACAGACTAATTGACTTTAGGCAATTAGTCAGAGATACTAACAGAACGCATTAATTAGCTAACTATTCAATATTTCCTATAAACTGTTCCTTGGACTACTAGAAAAGCTTTCATTTGCATTTCTGGATGCGCTTATAGTTTTGTTAACAATGCAGTTTTCCATGGAAAAATGTTGAAAGAAAGGACAAGGCAGGTTCCTTCAAATAACATGTCTTAATTTCTTCCAATATATGTTTTTTCCTGGAGCTTTGTCAGTTCATGGGACTCTAATTAAGCTTCATATTTCTGGAATTACTTAAGCAGATCCCCTGTTCTCTGTTTCTCTCTTTCCAGCTTAGTCTTTGTATTACTACCATGAAACACAACAATAATCCATATAAGCAACACTTTTAAAGGACAGCCTAAGTCCATTGAACAGTTTGCCTGCTTAAAGTTAATCAAATGTTTATGTATTCTTCTGGACTGAGAATATGCTGCTCAATTATCAAACAAGATCAAATCATCTGCGGAGCCACAGCCAAGCTTTGCTTGTGTGGTCCTATCCATCTTTGATGATTCTATAGCTCCCCACAGTTCAAACAAAGGCAAGTAATGATAAAACTCCTTACACTTTTTTATTTTTTCTTCTTTTTTTTCTCCTTTCCCTGACCTTATTCAGAGAAAAGAAGAGACTGGATTCTCTTCAAATACGTTTGTCCCTTGTTAGTCCAAGGAACATGTAGCTGATGCAAAATAAGTTTAAGACTTCCTGGATTACAGACTGAACAGTGTAGGCCTAATTATGTCCTAGTGTTCTGGCCCATATCCAAGCCTCTGTCTAGCACTGAGGAACATGACTGCTGTCAGGAGAAGGCCAGTAGCAACTCAGAGTGATATTTCACACCTTCTAGAGCAGAGAAGGGTTCATCTACAGTGTAGATAACCGAACTGGACTCGGGTCCCTTTATAATCAAAGGAAATACACTGGTGTTTCTATAAAAAAATTACTTAGATTAATTTCAGTGTGACCTAAGTCATTGTCAGGACTTCACTATCTAGTCATCATTTCTAGGATGTCAAGCTCATATGTAGTTCTTTACACTATAGATGTCTAACATTTGGTAAAAGAAATGCACTGACATATTTTCATTTGTATTTATGCAGAGTGGCATGTCCTCGTGCCAGCAGAGGAGACTACTTTGTACTGATAGGAAAATGTAGGGTTAGGGTGATAAGGATCTGAAGGACCCTACTGATTTTTGGAAGCACCATCAGTGTAAGATCCTGGAACACAAGGATGAGGCACCCTTGGGATACAGTTAACAACTCACCTTATTATGTCTCTCAGGAAAATACATGCGTGTTTATAAATCCTCTAACACAGTGGTAGTAATTTCAATTCCTTATTCAAAGAGATTGCTTTTCTATATATGTATATGTGAAAGAAAAGAACATGTTATCAGGTCAACCATAAGGCAATTGGTTTGACCACATCAGGGAGTAAAATGGAAGATTCTTTTAATAAAAGACAGATCATATCAGATGAGCACCTCTTGTGCTTAGAAAGATCATGATTTTCTGGACAAAGAATGAAAAGCATTTGTTAGAGTGCCATAGAGGCAAATATTAATCAAGCTGTGAAAGATGGAGTGCAGACAATAACTGATACACAAAGACATAGTAGAGCTGAAAGAAACGTTGTTGAATACAAAGTCCTCTGATATCACTGGTAGAGACAAAGTGATGTTCTCTGCAAATATAGAAAGGAAGGTAAACATGACAGAGAAAAATATAAAAAGAACATCTCTTGCACCAGAATAAAATTTCTAAAAGTGATTAAATTGGAACTGAAAGGAATGGTTTCTAACTTTCAGAAAATCTTAACTCTGGAGCTTTCCAAAAGATAAAGCATAAAAAAAGATTTTTTTTATTTAACATATCATTAAATAAGCTTTAGAAAATAATTTTATGATGCAATTGCTTGTTGTAGTATGATATTGGCCCTTTAGATGCAGGAGTTTCCACAATCTTGTGGAAACTTGTGGTTGAAGATTTTTGGCCATGTAAACATGGCCATTATGTTTGTAAATATAATTATTTGGATGAACTTGTCTTGAAACTACAGAGTGCTAACTAGAAATGTTAGTGTCCTGTAATTCACTTCCTAGTGGAATGGAATGGTTAATATTTGCAGTAATACTTCTCTTGTACAAAAATGATTCTTTTTTTCTTTCTTTTTTTACTTTTTTTTTTTAAATGCAGCAATATTTTGTTGCATTCTCTCAGGGCAGAAAATATAATTGTAGCACAGAAAATAATTGGTACATTACTCACGTTAGCCCTTTGGGACTGCTTTTCCTTCGCTTTTAAATGTTACTCTTTAGATAGGTTGTTTTTGAAACCAAAACAATATAAAGAAGGAACCATCTGCATTTTAAAAGTAGACTGCTGAGACGGAAGCTCATGTAACAGCTGATAGAGAAGGGACTTGCTAGGTCTATAACCAAAATAATGTATAAAATACACTTATTGACAATATTTTCTTTAAATTAAAGTGGACTATAAAGACATTTATTATTGCTTATTCTCTTCAGGAACATTATACTACATTTACATTTAAAAATAGACCACCATTTCTCCTTCATTTTCAACAATGGCCCTAATTCATTAAGAGTGCTATATGGTTAAATTAGGATGTGCTAGAAGAGCATCATGTCAGGGCATAAATAATCCAGGAGATTTCTGGAGAGCACCTCTCCTATGAGGAGAGGCTGAGAGAGTTGGGGCTGTTCAGCCTGGAGAAGAGAAGGCTCCGGGGAGACCTTATTGTGGCCTTCCAGTACCTATAGGGGGCCTACAGGAGAGCTGGGGAAGGACTTTTCACAAGGGCATGTAGCGATAGGGCGAAGGGGAATGGCTTCAAGCTAGAAGAGGGCAGATTTAGATTAAATATTAGGAAGAAATTTTTCACTCTGAGGGTGGTGAGGCACTGAAACAGGTTGCCCAGAGAAATTGTTGAAGCCAATTGGCCAGGTCTAGTGGGAGGTGTCCCTGCCTATGGCAGGGGGATTGGAACTCGATGACCTTCAGGGTCCCTTCCAACATAAACCTTTCCATGATTCTAGGATCTTCTTTGCCTTAGTTTTTGTGATGACCTCCAGCATCCCTGAGCCTTGTGGAGAAACCAAATGGAGTGAGGAACTACCAATGCAAAAACCTAGGAAGAGATGATTCAAATAAACTGCACCTGCAGTAGGCCATAGGAAAAGATGACATAGAAGTACAGCCAAGTGTACTAAGAGACCTGGATACTGTCCCTGCAAGACTGCTCTATGTTATCTTTAAAAGGTCGTGGCAATCAGAGAAGGTTTCCGTTGACTGGAAAAAGTGTCACAGTCATGTTTAAGAAGGGCAGCGAGGATACGACAGTGAACTAAAGTCTGGTCAGTTCAGACTAAGGCCCTGGAAAGAATATGGAGGAAATCCTCCTAGAAACCATGTCCAGACACATGAAGAACAAGGTGCTTGGGAATTGCCAGTGTGGATTCAGCAAAAATATCATGTTTAGGCATGTTTAGGCTGGAGAAGAGAAGACTCGGGGGGCATCTAATGGCGGTTTTCTACTGACTAATTAGGTGTTATAGGGGAGTTGAAGACAGACCATGCTCAGATAAGGCTGTTTAAGCATAGAAACAGATTGCCCAGAGAGGCTGTGGAGAATGTTTTGAATTTCTGGTTACACGATCACACTAGATAGGACAGAAAGTTTGCTTCCTCCAGAACCCTAACTCTGTACAGCACAAAGCACTAAAAAAAATTCAGGAATCCCTGTTGTGGCCCTCATGATTTATTTGCTATGTATATGAAGTCTCACACCAATTTCTAGTATTTAGCAAATATGGCATTGGAAATCTCTCCCTTAATTTCCACTATAATTGTGTTAACAAACCTCACCTGGGAGGACCTTTGTGCCCATGCATCCTGAACGATGCAGCCTAGAGTCATTGCTATACTGTTCATAGGTCAAATCTAAACTGTTATTGTCGCAGAAAAATATATTATCTGCTCACCATTTCCCTTGCTTTGGGAGAGAATAAGCACTTACAGATCTCTACTAACTGTTTTGTACATCCTGAAGTTACTGATGTTGCTATTATACTACGGACATCTCAGAGGCAAAGTTATGCCCACCCAGGAGCGATGTGGGAGCAGCTGTGCAAACCCTACTACTCCTAATCCACTGCCTACTACAGTATAGACCATTTGCAAAGGAAATGCTCTCCTGACTGCACACGGTAGTGCTGATGTGCATGGCAAGCATCACCTCCCCAGAAAGATTTTAAACTGCAAGAAACCTCATGAGGAAAAAAATGCTTATTAGACTAAAAAGAAAATGACTACTTCTCCACACAGTGTTTCTGGGTTTGTTATGCCCCAAAGGCTTCTACCACGTATCAATCAAACCAGCTGATTGAAAGAATACATCAGTTTGCTCAGAAGCTGGCTCTTAAAGAGTTTGGGCAGGGGAATGTCCACAGGGGGGGCACCTAAGTATTTAGTCTTACCATGAGGCTTCAAAGCACAAGTGCTTTTAGAGCCAATATGTGACTTCATTATTGAAAACTACAGATAATGCATTGAACCTCTATCACAAAAAAAGCAAAGTTGCATTTAAGCAAGATTAATGAAATCTTAATTGTCACTTTAGACGAGTTTGGATCCTTGTGTGATTTCTCAGGTCCCTGTGCTGCTCACATCCTCTGTTCATTCCTGATGCTCCTTGTTTAGGTTTTTCTTTCTTTTGCTTTCTTCTTTGCTTTCTACACCCATAAGGCAATTTTTACAGCCTTATAGGTGCTATGCAGAGCCAGTTTCTTCCATCAAGATGCTTGATTGGATGCTTCATGGATGGTTGACTCTCACTTCACATTTCCTTTCACTTGCAATTTCCAAATTGTGTCAACCTAATTTATGTTATCACTGAATTAGGTTAAATACAAAGAATACATTCTGTGTTACGAGGTCAGTGTTTTCTCAGTTCCTTTCCTGGGAACACTCTGCCCGTTTTTTGGGGGGGGCTGACAGCACTGTTTGAATGCCATTGGCTGCATAATGTGCTTTGCCATTTGCTGTGTGGAGGATTGTAGGAATTTCTGTCTTCTGGCTGGACTGTAGATTTGAATGAAGAATGATACACACAAGTGAATTATCTAGAGACTGTCAACCTACAAATTTCTGGTTCTAGCGTGTTCTGAACTCAAGCAGAGGATATAGTCCTCATCACATCTAAAATACCCTTTGAAAGACTGGGCTTTCAGAAGGATAGAATAGGGTAATATTTTGCTGCTAGAATCCACTTAGGACTTATGTACACTTAAGAAAGAGCTCCAGCATGGCAGTTAGTTCTTGAAACCTTTAAGATTCAAATGAATCAACCAGAGTCAGCTGAGCCGAGATACATATTATACTGACACAGAGCTGAAATATGTTTATTTTATCTTCTTTGACAAAGATGGTTGGTTCTGTGCCAATGGAGTCTTCATTGACTTCCAGAAGAGTTACACATAAAAAGGATTAGCAGGATTAGGCCATGAAGGCACGGCTTTTCAGAGGTATTGTTTCTTTCAAAGAAACAAATGGAGAGGCTTAGAAGTGCAAGCAACAGGTGAGAAAAATACATATTTGCTTCATCTGCACAAAACTGCTATCTCTCTTAAAGAAACTGGGATGAGCTATGAAATCTTACAAGGATTTTACTTGATTTGAAATTGTAAAAATTTTGAAGCTTCATGCATTACAAGACAAAGGGAAGGGGAGGAGAAGGTGAAAGGAGATAAAAATTCATCTTAAGTCACATTCTAACCTTGAAGAAAAATATATGCTTTGTGTAAACACTAGAAGCAAGGTACTGTGAGAACAGCCAAGGTTAAATTGATTGCAATGAAAAAAGCTACCTTGGAAATCATGCTGGTACATGTGACCCTTTTGTTAAAAAATTTGGTAAGAGTCATCATCCTGACTTGTTTTATACATAGATGAGGATAACTTAAATCAAAATAATCCTGGAGAGTTGAAAAGCAATTACTAAATGAAACTGAAGTGGGTTCTTGTCCTTAGTAAGTGTATCAGTATATAAGTAATACCAATCAAATGCTTTCCAGAATGGAAAAAGGGAATCTTTCCCTCCCTCCCTCCCTCCCTCCCTCCCTTCCTCCCTCCCTCCCTTCCTTCCTTCCTTCCTTCCTTCCTTCCTTCCTTCCTTCCTTCCTTCCTTCCTTCCTTCCTTCCTTCCTTCCTTCCTTCCCTTCCCTTCCCTTCCCTTCCCTTCCCTTCCCTTCCCTTCCCTTCCCTTTCTCCTGAATTTTGCATATTTGGAACAGAAATTTGTACAAAGTAAAGAGTTCAAGGTGAAAGCTACAAGACAAAGAGAGAAGACTAAGCTCTGGGTCCTTCTACATTCTTCATTTAATTTCTTCTGCCCCTGATGTTTTTCAGTAAGAGGAAGTTCAGCTATGGGTCATAGAGAGTTCAAAACTATTTAAATTGTTTCTGTAAAGAACAAAAGATAAATGTATCAAAATACCACAGAATAAAACAAGAAAGCGGTTCACATTTACTTAGCTATAGCAAGTGCTCTGTGATTTGTGACCTATCAGTTGCAGAGTATTACCAATGCCGAAGGTTCCTGGTCAAAGTGCCTTGGGCAGATGTAGTTTGTATTTCTGTCCTGTACATAACTGGGCCCATAGTAGTCATCAAAGCTAAATGCATGAAATGCGAACTTGTTCCCAAAATCTTTCAGTGAGGTAATAGATGTCATGCATTACAACCATCATGGAAACCGAGGAGCAAAGAGATTAGGGACCCAGTGAAGAGAATTATGAAATTGCATTTGTTTAAAGTTTATGGGAAAATATTTCTTGTCATACAATGGATAAGATGAATAAAAATGTCAAATTTCTATGAGAAAAATTGACTATTTAATGCCAAAAGAACAGTCAGAGCAATCGTACTCCTGGAATATTAAATGTTCATCTTCATCCATTCATTTGTTACTATTCTTCTGAAGACTTTAATTTGGCTCGGTCTTTTCTGTGTGTCCTATCGTGAAAAAAAATCCATTTTCCACTGTTTCCTGGTTGCTTGCCATGGGTGATGATATCAATAATAGCCATAAATTTGATTCAGCAATATTAAGGCATTATTTTTTTCACTGAGCATAGCCAAGGAATGTGTTGATATTTTCCAGTTATCACTTTTCTTTGAATCAACAGATTCTGTAAAATAAAGTAATATCTATTACCTTTGCAGCATGCCCTGAAACAAAAAGGATATAGCAGAATTTCAGTCGTGGAAATGGAAAATCTGTTTATGCATCAGAAGCACGTCTAAACAGAAAAGTAATTATCAATAAATAATTCAAATTTTTTAAATATTTTTTTCACTGAATTTTCTGCTGTGATTCAAGACAACTCCAGTGTTACAGACTTGGGATTTGAACACACAAATATTAAACATGAAGTTGCCTTTCCTCTCATTTGCATACTGTAAAAAGATGTGTTAAAGTTCCCTAAAAATACTTACCAGTTTTTCATAGCACATAGATATTGTCTTCAGGAGATGACAATCAAAATGTCTGAATTCCATTATAAACCCAAAATACAGACTGAATTTCCCTGGGTTTTTCTTAGTATTATCAGAAGTTTCAATGAATTATGGTTCTCATGGCATTTATGGCTACTATGATGTAATTTTACGGTTAAGAGCTTGCAAAAATAGTTTGATTGTCACTGTTACTATGTAGTGGGGTGAACCAGCAACCCGAGTTCAGCCATGCATCCTAATGGATGAATCAAAATGTCTCTTGACATTCCTGGAGCCAGGATTTCATCTAATGTCTTTAAGATGTGAGTAAAAATGTCACATGGGTAAAAAGAGATCTATACATTTCTCTTATGGTAATTTAAAAGGTCTTTATTAGAAGTATATGATAAGCCTTCATTAAGTTAACGCTAAGTACCTGAAATAAAAGCCTAATATCTAATCTTAGAAAGAAGTACATGTGAGAAGATAACTGTGTAGTTACTGCAGATCTGCTTTCCCATAAATCACTGAAGTAGCAACCTCTTTGTTCCTTATTTTTTGAATAAACACCATGTCTCATGAGCATAAATAACTATAAAACAGTCACACTTGCATGAGGTTTTATTAGGTTGTTCACATATATGAAATATTATAGTCTGAAAGCAAACTATATTACTTAAAAAAATAAATAAAAGCGTTCTAAAATCAAAACATATATTGAGCTTATGTCATATAAGAGCTTGTATGTAAACAAGATGTTTTAAATAATGAATAGTTCTAATAAGCAAACATTCACTTACAAGAAAAAAATGTCAAATTAGTGAAAAGCACAGAATTATAGAGTGTGACATTTAAATGGTGTGGATGCTTCTAGCAAAAAATTGCAGTCTGGCTTGAAGAAGCAAGATCTGTCTCTAGTTCTGACAACTGTCTATCATGCAAATGGAGTAAAAAAATTTCATACTTTTTTTTCCTCCTTGCCTATGTGGATTATTATATCTTAATAACAAGATCTCTTTCTTACATTATCTACTGAACTATTCTCAGCTGACACCTCTAGATGATACTGTAATACCAAATGATACTGATGACTTCAACTTTTTTCAGGAATTAAACTACAGCTGCAAAAGTAACTGTGCAGAAACAGCTCCTCTTTGCTCAATATGTTGTGTGTTTGTTCAGGCAAAAATAAATTCTATTTCCTATTAAAGTACTGATACAACCGAAAGGAAGAAGGAAGGTCACTTCTCAGTGACATTCACTGAAAGGGCAAGAGGCAATGGGCACAAACTGAAATAGAGGAAATTCCATTTTAACGGAAGAAAAAGCAGTTTTTAACTGTGAGTTTGGTGAGACACTGGAACAGGTTGCCCAGAGAGGCTGTGGAGTCTCCATCCTTGGGGACATTCAGTCTCCAACTAGAGAGACATTTGCGCAATCTGCTTTAGCTAACCCTGCGTTACGCAAGGAATGGGACTAGATGATCTCCAGAGGTGCCTTCACACTTCAGCCATTCTGTGATTGTGTGATTCTGTGTTTGTTTTTAATCTTAAAATTTCATCTAAATTTTGATTATATGATTTCCTTTAAGTTATAGTTTTATACACTTTAAGCTGGACATCAAAACTTTCTAAAGACCACCCTTGAAGTCTACATATTTCAAGCACAAAGAGTGAGTAATATCTTTGGCTGATCTCTTGGTTATTTATCTTGACATCTTATTCAGGTTACAATAAGCATATGGTCTTACTCACATCTAATTTCTTATCTGAATGTAGCTGAAATCAGCTGCTAGCAATAGGAACTTGTGATGCCTTTGTCTTCAGGAATAAAAAGCCCTCCAGCATCTGACAGCTTCATCTGAGTTCCACTTGAAGGCCTTTCACTAAGAAGATTGCAGCACTTCACACATTTCTTTACAAGGTCTTGTATGTAACCGTTTGTCTATTATGCTATTATTCTGTCAGTAAATCAATGCGTTTTCATAAACTATTAAGCTGTATTTTAAAAACCACTGTTCTAGCAACTTCTCCCAACTTAAAACACCTACTCAGACACTATCATGTGCTATAAATCATTTAACTGGCTGTATATATGATTTTTGTGTTTGTCTTTGGTGCTTTGCCCGAGCTCATTTGTGATTTTTCTCTAAACACAAACACTTCCATTGTTAATTTGTTTGTTTAATTTTCTAGAACAGGAAATCAAAGTGATTCAAGAACCTTCCCAAAGATAAAGATGATACGTTGGAAAAAAGTACAAAAGATTTCCTCATGTATCATTTGAGCCTTACTCTCAATTTAGAAGCAGGAAATTCAGAAGGTTTTGAGTCATTAGAAATAAAATGCAATTTGCACATGAACCCATGAATGAATTATTCACATAACTCTGGCCAAGAGCTTTGTTCATGCTGCAAAATGGAGACTTCATAAATTCTTTTATGTTATTTATTTTGTACTAATACAAAAAGCTGTCAAACCTATCCGTCCAATCTCTGCTGGGGCCAAAGGCCAAGATGAATTCTCACAAAATGGTCAAATCATCAGTCTTTTTAAAACTGACTTCAAGCCTGGACCAGAGCTTATCACCTACAAATTTTATTCATATTAGGAATTAGGAATTAACAAACTTCAGCAGTTAGCATGTGAACTTTAGCTAACCTTACAGGAACAGGAATTAGGTTTGTTATAAGAACAGAGGAGATCCTTGAGCATAAACAACTTGTCAATCACTGTGAAAGTTGCAAAGGAGAGGAGCAAATTGTGAACATCAGCAATTGTGACAGTCCGTTTCAGAAGCCAAGTGAATTTGAATGAGCTGAGTAAGAATTGAGTATTTTCCATCCAATTCTATAACATGACATCCAAAGTCACTTGGGGAGGAATCTTAGGGGACCCTACGCCACTACTTTTACTACAACTACTACTAGGACTACACAGAGCATGGCCACACTACACTTACCCAACTGAATTCTCCCATGGGCTGTGTCATCTCTACCACAGAATGAGAAGTTGTGTAATTTGCAAAATTCCATATATATATGTGATTAAATTGTTTCTGAGTCCATTTAGACTCAGCACTGTCATTTGATCTTGAAGTGTTACACAAAGTCACCTTCCGACAAATTGATTCTCTGACGAACTTTGCTTACAATTTCTTGATGAACTTACATAAACAGCACGCTATGTCTGTTCTTGAGAACCCTTTGTTAAAAGCCTCCCCCCTCTAAGGTTCACTGTGAACAGTGAAGGCTGTAGTCTGTGATGCTTTTTTGCATCTTGCTCTTTTCTTTATCAGAGTGAAATATGTTGGGTAGATTGGATGTTGCTGTGCTAATCATCACCAGCTGTTCATAATTGTTTAACAGTTACAGGTGCAGCAGTTTGCTACTGTGCTGTAGGCCTCCAATCTGCTCTTCCGAAAAACAGCTCAGCAACAAAAACTTTCTTCTCTCCTCTGTAAATGCTCAAGGAACTCATCTGAAAGGCTTTTTTAATGCAAAATACATTATCCTTTTCAATCTCTTGGTTTGTTGAGTTTTTTTTTGGGTTTTTTTTTACTCAGGGAAAAAGTATAGTAAGTTAAGTAGTCATGTGAATTGATAAGAAATGCCAGTCACTGTGTGTCCTGCTGGATACATGTGCTTCTCTACATGTTATTTCTTGTCTGTTAGTAGGGGCTCTGACAGAGGAAATTGAAGCATTATTTAAAGCATACATTCAGTCCCCCTCCTTGTCATAAAGGACCATAGCAATGCAGAAAAATGGTAAACATGAATAAAGAAAGTAGGTATATAAATCAGCAGATTGATTAATAGAAAATAGAAGCAGGTAGATTCATATACTAATACATTAATTCTCCAAGGAATATAATGGCAAAGTTTATCTTCCATTACTGTTTCCTCTGGCCAACCAATGAAAGAAAACATTGTCTATTCTTTGTGCAGGGCAGAGAGATGCTAATGGCTAGTTTTATCCAAGTAATAGACAACACAATGTATCCACTTCATCATATCTAGCAAATTTGGATGTGTTGCTGACCAGTAAAAACCCAATCCAGTTGAGGAGTAGGAAAAGATTTTTTTAAAGATTTACACTAGCCACCATCCTGTCATACAAAACTGTCTGCTTCCGAAAAGGTTAATTTTGGAGTTCTACGTAGGTTTGAGTAGTTGTGGAGGGTATTGTTGTGTAGATATACTTCAAAGTTATGACTTAAAAATGTATCTACACAATAAAACCTTTCACAATTAGAACTTACTCTGTTGCCAAGGATTAGAACTTCTAGCCTGTTTATTTGTCATTACTAATCATATTCTTAAGTATAAAACTAGGTCTTCTTTGTTGTTTGCTTTTTTTTTCCATAAGAAATAAATTTTAGAGAATTAGTAGAACAAAGGGCTAAGTGCTAATAGTTATGTTTGGTTTTGTTTTTGGTTTTTTTTTCTTTATCTCGCAGAAGATAGAACTGATATGTTGAAAAGGCCTGTAAAATTACAACACTCACAGTATCAAAATCACTGGAAGCAAAGAAAGAGAGACTATTGTAAGAAATTTGTAAAGACCTTAAGTGCCCAAAGGGCTCTATTACTTGTAACAGTAGGGAAAGGTGTGATGGGGAGAACACAAAAAAAAACACCCCCAAAAAGCACAAAACAAAACACAAGGTGTATAAATGACATACATAAAAGGAAGATTTTTGTAGGACTAAAAGTAAAGGGAAATACAAAATTATGGTTTTCCTGTTATACCAGAGAGACTGCCTTAATCTTTGCTTTGCATTTTTGTTGGTGGTGTTTTGCTGTGTTTTGTCACCTGGACATAGTTTTAAAAATGAGTATCAAACTCTCTGTTTCGTAATTCACTTAGTGGAATGCCAGACTTTTCTTTCAGAAATCCTGACAACAGCATGAGAAGCAGACCAGACCTACAGGAATGTCAGCTGTCACTGAAGACAGGATAAAAAATCCCCCAGTTCAAATGAGGAATAGTCTTTTTTTTTTTCCTTTGTTGCTTGCTGAAAACAACACAGAGAGACTGATAGAGCAGAGGGGAAAGCTGATACCAACAAGAAGTCATAGTATTTTACAAAATGAATAGTGTATGGAAAGTCTCAAAAAAATAATCACAGCAGCAAGAAATTCAGTCTAGGATCTAAAATTCTTTCATCCATCTGTCACTAATTAAAAAGAATGTCAAAGAACATATGGTCATGAAACTACAGGGAGTTAAAAAAGAAAATCAAAGGAGCTGCACTAACTGCACCTAAATAACAGTTTTCAGTAAGTGACTGACAAATCCCCCAGAAAGGTAGATAAAGTGTAGGAGGGTGACTTAGAATGAAGGACCACAAAGAATTTCACTGATATGATGATTTTTTTCTTTTCTGATACTATAAATTGTAGAAATGATGAAAAACTTCCCTTAGAAAACACAAGGGAGACAGGCTGTGAGGGAAGCCAGACTCCTTCTGTTAGTTTGTATGTCAATGTTTTCCATGAATGTCATCCTTTTATAATTGCTTTTGTTGATCTTCTCTTCCTCTAAATTTTACTGACTTCTGAATCATAATTGACTTTTTCTATGCTATTCCATTAAATTCATTATTAAAGAATGTAGTTTTCAAGAATTGAAAACCTCTTTTTCAATAATAATTGTCTCTTATGTCTTACAGATTGAACAGAAAAATCAGAGAAGAGTATGCAATATTTTGGTATAATAAATAACACTATGTGAAATGTATTAGACTAGGAATATTAAATGAATATTTTTTTTATTACCACCACTTATCGTATACAGAATCTATTTCAGTAGTCACACATAATTTTCTCTTTCTCAGTAGTTTTCATAATGGCATTTATTCTTTAGCATCATAATAATACGTTCCCCATAATTCAATCCTATTGCATTGTGAGTTTTATATGGGGAGTAACACTTACTCTGCAATTTATCTTTTTTGCTTTTCCTCCTCAAAGTCTTTTTCCACTCTTCTCCTTATCAGTCCTTCTTCCATATTCACTCATATTCTTACTAATTCTTCTTTTTCTCTGGCAGAATTTCTTTTTGGGGGAGGAAGCATGGAATAATTAAGTACTGACAGTCTGCAGGAAGCGTGTCCTTATCAAGAATTTTTCAAAAAAACACTCATCCCTCAAAAAACACTATTTCTGTCCAAAATTCTTCCTTTGGAAAAATCCTTTCGATAGTTTCCTGTTTTTAAGCTGAATAAATAAATGCTTGAAAAACATGAAGAGTAACCATCTTATTGTGTAAAAAACAATCTTGTTCTTAATAATACTGAAAAACAACTGGCTTTATAGCCTTCTTGATGGTTAAAATATACAAAAGGTCATTACTGAAACAAATAATTTTAAAATACTCAAAAAATATCATGTTTTGTACATGAACTTTTCTTCAAGATTTTAATTAATGAAATGTAACGAGTTGTGAGGTTTTTTCTCAGTTCAGGAATTCCTTCTAAAATCTCCAGAAATCTGACTTGAGAGGGTTACTTGCAGTCAAACTTATTCATATATAACAGAGTCCTTCCTATATGTACTCATTCAACCATCATCCATAGATTGCTGGGGGCTGGGAAAGCATATATCATGAGGGAGGGAGAAGAGAAGGTACCATACACATTTCCTCGGTTCTTATACACTTATATAAGTATCTACTGCTGGTAAACATTTCAAACAAGACAGATTTTTGACCTGATTCAATAGAGCTATGGTAATTAACTTCTGCTCTTTTTTCTAGATAAATACCACAGGCCTGAAGAAGATAAAATACAACACTTACTAGTCTTGAATTAGAGCATGGAAAGCTACCGACAGTCTTTGTCCCAAACATTACGCCCTACACATTCTTAAAAATTCAAAAATGTAAATGTTTGCTGAAAATAATTTCTAGTCACTGTCTTTTACTCTGCTTTTACCTGCTATATTCCTTCAGGATCTTCATCATCCCTATAACATAAGACCTTCACATGCCTTCCCATCTATCTAAGTTGCTATTACAAAGTAAAGAGGGAGGGAAGATCTTCCATGGAAAGTTCAGAAGAACAGCTTCATTTAATTTCTCTACTGTAGTATCTCCATTTCTGCTGACTGTATGGTTCTGTCAGCACTGTCTCTGATAGCTATGCTGCAGAGCACACTGGGCCAGCGGGCTCAGTTTAGCAGAAAGATGGGTCAGCAAAGGTGGCCAGATCACACACAAACCATACAGAGATACAGAAATGCAATAATCCCTGATACAGTGTGCTGATTTTAGTTGGGGTAGAGTTAAATTTATTCATAGTAGCTTATATGGGGCTGTGTTTTGGAGTTGTGCTGAAATCAGTGTTGATAATACAGGGATGTGTTTGTTACTGCTGAGCAGTGCTTACACAGCATCAAGGCCTTTTCTGCTTCCCACCCCACCAGTGAGTAGGCTGGGGTTGCACAAGAAGCTGGGAGGGAACACAGCCAGGACAGGTGACTCCAGCTGACCAAAGCGATATTCCATGCCATATGATGTCATGCTCAGCATATAAAGCTGGGAGAAGAAGAAAGAAAGGGGGGAACATTCAGAGTGTTGGCATTTGTCTTCCTAAGTAACTGTTAAGCGTGATGGAGCCCTGCTTTCCTGGAGATGGCTGAACACCTGCCTGATGATGGGAAGCAGTGAATGAATTCCTTGTTTTACTTTGCTTACATGCGCAGCTTTTGCTTTACCTACTAAACCATCTTGATCTCAATCCATGCGTTTTCTCACTTTTACCTTTCTGATTCTCTCCCCCATCCCACCAGGGGGGAGTCAGCAAGCGGCTGTGTGGGTCTTAGTTGCCAGCTGGTGTTAAATCATGACATAGAATCACAGAATCATAGAATGGCTAGAGTTGGAAGAAACCTTAAAGATCATCTAGTTCCAACCCCCTGCCACAGACAGGGACAAGTACCACTAGACCAGGTTGCTCAAGGCCCCATACAGTCTGGTCTTGAACACTTCCAGGGATGGGGCATCCACAGCTTCTCTGGGCAACCTGTTCCAGTGCGTCACCACACTCAGAGTGAAAAATTTCTTCCTAATATTTAATCTAAATCTACCCTCTTCCAGTTTGAAGCAATTCCCCCTCATCCTATCACTATATGCCCTTCTAAAAAGTCCTTCCCCAGCTCCGTGTAGGCTCCCTTTAGGTACTGAAAGGCTCCTATAAGATGTCCCCAGAGCCTTCTCTTCTCCAGGCTGAACAGCCCCAACTCTCTCAGCCTGTCTTCACAGGAGAGGTGTTCCACCCCTCTGGTCATCTTTGTGGCCCTCCTCTGGACATGCTCCAGCAGGTCCATGTCCTTCTTATGTTGAGAGCTGAGTGCAGTACTCCAGGTGGAGTCTCATGAGAGCAGATTAGAGGGGCAGAATCACCTCCCTTGACCTGCTGGCCATGCTGCTTTTAATGCAGTCCAGGATGCAGTTGGCTTTCTGAGCTGTGAGCACAGATTTCTGGCTCATGTTGAGCTTCTCATCCACCAGCACCCCCAAGTCCTTCTTGGCAGGGCTGCTCTCAATCCATTCTCCGTCCAGCCTGTATTTGTGCTTGGGATTGCACCAACCCAGGTGCAGGACCTTGCCCTTGGCCTTGTTGAGCTTTATGATGTTGGCATGGGCCTACCTCTCCAGCCTGTCCAAGTCCTTCTGGACGGCATCCCTCCCCTCCAGCGTGTTGACTGCACCACACAGCTTGCTGTTGTCAGCAAACTTGCTGAGGGTGCACTCCATCCCAACATCCATGTCACCACGAAAGATGTTAAATAGTACTGGCCCTAGTACTGACCCCTGAGGAACACCACTTGTCACTGCTCGTCACTTGGACATGGAGCCGTTGACCGCAACTCTTTGAGTTTCTTTTTGAGCTTTGAGTTTCTAGAGAAATGTACCAGTCCCCAGTCTGCTCCTAAGGTTCCTTGTCTGGAGAATTATTTCCTTCATGCCACAGTAAAACCTTGATTTTCCCCGGTATGCAAACTCTGATTTTCACTGGTGGGAATCACAGATCCCAGCATTGTGACAATGAAGACTACCCTTTATAATACACCCTGTGGACACTTACCTTCTACCTTAACCTCCTAAAGCACTCTGCTTCTTACATTTCACTCTGATAATCAGAATAGCTTTTTCTTGTGCTTCATTATTCCCTCACTTAAAGGAGTGTTTTGCAAATCAAGAAATATTCTTGCCATTCTCCTCTGAACCCTGCTCATGGTCAAGCACAACTAACACCAACCTCATCATCGGAATTTTTTCCTGATAACACATAAATTGCTTTCTGCAACTGCACAGATTGGTTGAAAACTTAGTCCTACACATCTCATCAAAAAAACAATCTCATCTCATATTTGAAAAATTAGTAAGATTCTCAGTCATAGCTGAGATTTGTGAAAGTGGAACCTTTTGGCTTTTGTGAGATGTGTTCAGCCTTGAAGAACGAAGGTCTGAATTCTTTTCTTCCTCAAGTGTACTTCAAAACAGAGCACTGCAGTTCAAGTACCCTGATTGCTGAAAAGAACAATCAAATAAGCATTGGATCACAATTAATTTAAAATAATTTTTCTGGCTGCCGTATGAGGAAGGAGGAATTATGCTTTTTTTCTTTTTTTTTAAGCAGTTTCAGCATACTTTTAAGCCCTACTGTGTTTCTTTTAATGTCAAAACAGATGAGGTGGAGGAAAAATGAGGCAGAAAGAGGAAAAATTAAGGAAAAAAATCCAGAATGTAAATAAAAATCTTTAAAATTTTAAAACAATATCTGTCTTGTACTCAATTTTAATTTTTTTTCAAATCTCCCTGTCCTGCAGTTTTTGCATTGGTTATTGGTACAGTGAATGACTACAAAGCAATTGAATGGGTAAGCTTCCAACCAGACCATTAAGACATACATATAAGAGACATAAGGTAATCAGTGCCCTCTTTGCTCAGATATCCGTGAGTAGAGACAGGATTCAAAGAGAAGTACTGGCAATGAATGAGAGTAGAGTCAGGGATTTCTAGAGAGAACTCAACCCCTGTAAAGCTGTGGGACCCGAGAAGCTGCATCCAAGGATGCTGAGAGACCTAGCCAATGTCCTTGAAAGCCACTCTCTGTCATCTTCAACAGCCTGTGGAGATTGGCGAAGGTCCCTGATGACTGGAAGAAAGCACCTGTCACAGCCATCTTCAAAAGGGGAGAATCCAGGAAACTAAAGGCCAGTCACTTCAGTCCCAGGGAAAATCATGGACTGAATCCTTTTGCACATATTTCTGGGCACGTAAAAATAGAAAGCAATTTGTAACAATTAGCATTAATTTATCACGGGTAAATCATGCATGACCAAGCAGGTTGCTTCCTGTGATAAGCTGTCTGAATTTGTGGCTGAGGGAGGCACGGTGGATGTCATTAACTTTGATTTTTAGAGAGGCTTTTGACATTGTCTCTCAAAATATTCTGCTATTCAAGTTAGCATGTTGTGGTGCCCATGTCTGGGCAACTGGATGGATAAAACACTGGGTAGGTGCTTAGGCTCAGAGAACCGTTGTTACGGACCGTATTTCACCTAGAGAATGGTTACAAGAAGAATACCACAGCCGTCTATCTTGGGACCTTGCCTGTTTAACTCTCATTGTCAGGAGATGATAGGGAAGAAGGGATTGAAGGGATAGAGTGTACCATCAGCAAGTTTGCTGATGACAGAAAACTGGGAGGGGTGGCTGACACGCCAGAAGGCTGTGCTGCCATACAGCGTGACCTGGACAGGCTGGAGAGTTGGGCAGAAAAAAACCTGATGAGGTTCAATAAAGGCAAGTGTAGGGTACTGCACCTGGGGAGGAATAACCCCATGCATCAGTACAGGCTGGGGGCTGACCTCCTGGAGAGCAGCTGTGCGGAAAGGGACCTGGGAGTCCTGGTGGACAACAGGATGACCATGAGGCAGCAACGTGCCCTGGTGGCCAAGGCGGCCAATGGCATCCTGGGGTGTATCAAGAAGAGTGTGGCCAGCAGGTCGAGGGAGGTCATCCTCCCCCTCTACTCTGCCCTGGTGAGGCCGCATCTGGAGTATTGTGTCCAGTTCTGGGCTCCCCGGTTCAAGAAGGACAGGGAACTGCTGGAGAGGGTCCAGCAAAGAGCTACAAAGATGATTAGGGGACTGGAGCATCTTTCTTATGAGGAAAGGCTCAGGGACTTGGGGCTTTTTAGTCTAGAAAAAAGAAGACTCAGGGGGGATCTTATCAATACTTATAAGTACTTAAGGGGAGGGTGCCAGGTAGATGAGAAGTGTCTTTTTTCAGTTGTGCCCAGTGATAGGACAAGAGGTAACGGGCACAAACTGGAGCACAGGAAGTTCCATCTTAACATGAGGAGGAACTTCTTTACTCTGAGGGTGGCGGAGCACTGGAACAGGCTGCCCAGAGAGGTTGTGGAGTCTCCCACACTGGAGACATTCAAAACCCGCCTGGATGCCATCCTGTGCAACTGCTGTAGGTGACCCTGTTCTGGCAGGGCGGTTGGACTTAGATGATCTCCAGAGGTCCCTTCCAACCCTGACGATACTGTGAGATGACACCAAATTGGGGGAAGCAGTTACTACTCTTGAAAGTAGGGGGCTGACACTCGGTGAGACCTCACAGGCTGGAAGGATGATCAAGAATCTAATGAAATTCAATAGGGACAAATGCAAAGCCCTACACCTAGGAAGGAAGAACTAGCCCTGTGAGGCTAACAGGCTGCATTAGGAGGAGTGTGGCCAGCAGGTTGAGGGAGGTGATCCTTCTACGCTCAGCACTGGTGAGGCCACACCTGGAATGCTGAGTCCAGTTCTGGGCTCCCCATACAACAGCATACAACAGGAGAGACTCCAGCAAAGGGATTAAGGGTCTGGAGAGTCTCACGTGAGGAAAAGGAATGTTAAGGGAATTTAGTTTCTTCTCTGACACGATAAGTCACTGTATTTGGTTTATGTGGTAAAGTTGTATTACCAGGGGTTTCCAGAAGTGGCTTCTGTGAGAAGAGGTCAGGAGCTGCTGCCATGTCAGACAGACCCAGCTCCAGACAGCTCCAATGGACTCACCACTGGCCAAAGCTGAGCCAGTGATGATGGTAATGATTCTGTGATAACATATTTAAGAAAGGGTGAAAAATGCTGTGCAGCAGCTGTGAAATGAGAGTGAGAACATGTGAAAGAAATAGTCCTGCAGACACACAAGTCAGTGAAGAAGAGGAGGAGATGCTCCAGGCACCAGAATAGACATTCCTCTAAGCCCTTAGAGATGACCACGGTGAAGCAAGCTGTCCCCCTGTGGCCCATGGAGATCCACAGTGGATCAGATATCCACCCTGCAGCCCATGGAGGACCACACGCTGGAGCAGATGGATGTACCTTGAAGGAAACTGCAGTCTGTGGAAAGGAGACCAGACAGGAGAAGGCTCCTGGCAGGATCTGTGGCCTGTGGAGCACCCACACTGGAACAGTCCACTGCTGAAGGACTGTACCCAGTGATGAGGGCCTACGTTGGAGCAGGGGAATGGCATGAGGAGGAAGGAGCAGCAGAGATGAAGTGTTATGAATTGAGCATAAATCCAATTCCCCTTCCCCCTGTACCACTTAGAGAGGAGGAGCTAGAAGAGTTGGGAGTGAAGGAGTGAAGGTGAGTCTGTGAAGAAGGAGGGTTGGGGTAAAGCATTTTTTATGTTGTTTGTTGAGGGTTTTTTTTCCTCACTGTCCTACTATATTTTTAATTTGCAATAAGTTAATCTTCCCTGAGTCAAGTCTGAGTTGCCTGTGACTAATTTTTGAATGATCTCCCTGTCCTTACCTTGACCTACAAAATTTTTGTCCCCTGTCCTGTTGAGTAGGAGGAGCGAAAGAGCAGCTGGGTGGGCATCTGGCAGCCAGCCAAGGTCAAAAAACACTCATGGTGTATTTCCCACTTCATTTTTTCTACTTTTTCACTAATTAGGCATTTGTCATATTTGTCATGTCGATAATCTCCTCCATTTCCAAGGATACTGTTAAAAATTCTTTCAGCTGTCGGTGGAGTAGCAAATGTGTAAAGAACAGACAAATATCTAACTATAATAAGTGTACATTTCTTCCAAAAGAGTGGTCCCCATTCATTCAAGTAAGGAGGAATCTTTCTTCTCTAGATATAATCATAGAATGCTTTTGTTGTTGTTGTCATTGTTATCCACACTTGAAAGAGTGAAACAACAATTGTAACTGTGAAATAGCAAAGGGAATATTTTCATTAACAGACCAGGGTGTTGCAGGATAGTGGTCATTGGCATAAAATACACAATTTGGCAGCTAGCTTGTTTAACTGGTTTTGCTGTTTCATTTTCATAGTGTTTACATATCCCATTGCTTTTTTGGCGGGAAATTAACAGAATACTGAGTTGGATTTCTGGCTGATTTAGATAGGTGTGACTTGAGTGAAATCACTAGTGATTCAATCCATCAATTACAGATCTGGTCTTCTTTAATCTCGGTTGCTCTTTATTTCTTACAGTGGAAAAGCTGCTAATCCCCAATTGCTTATTGTCTCTTCAAGGTCTAGTTCTGAAATACAGCTCATCAGCTCACTTATGAATGTTCCATAATAATCGTAAAACAAAGTTAATTCCCAGACTCCCCTAATCACCATGGTAACACACTCAGGCAAGCACAACTGAGAAATGGAGGTACCCTGAAAGATTTTGTCTAAAAATCAAAAGCCCGGTCATGTTCTGAGTACAGAGAAGATTTTTTTTGTGGAACTTTTTGTGGATAGTCTGTATGTCTACCTTTCCTTCAATGAAATGGCTCTGGAACCAGCAAGCTCTCAAAAATAACAAGACAGCTTTTCCATTTCAAATATTCAAATAGCATTAGCTCTTGAAATTCAACATGAAAACCAGTATCTATCTTCTTCTGACATTCACCAAGGTTTATTAATTCACTGCTATAATTTGACTGGGGATAACCAACACTGTAGGGTTCAAAGCCAAGCTCTAGTGATTCGTCTGCTTCGACACCAGCACCTTCTAATATACAGGCTCTTTCCCCTCTTCCAATGCTTTCCTTCCCAATATATTAATGGATAATATTGTTAGCCTTTCTTGACAGAATTAAAGAATTATTTTTATATGCAATACAGATAAGCAAGTACTTGTCCTTCATTGTACTTACTCTAGTAACCTTTACCTCCACAAGATCCTATTTCAACTCAATTTTTTTCAAATAAAGAATGATCAGAATGATACACGCTGTTCTGAGTGAACTTTTATCCTTGCCTAACACAATGGCACAAGAAGTTTGCAACATAATTCAGCTGATGACAGTCCTCTTTTATGTATGCATTAAATTCCACTGCTCCAAGTTTCTCACTATTTGTTCTCTCTAATTGGAATGGTTTGTAGCAGATATTATTTTTATTATTCTTAAATTGCCTGACTTTACAGTTTATATGACCAAAGTTCATTTTGCATGTATTATTGCTGTCCCTAAATTAACACATTTTGCCAGTAAGACATTCTGACCCTTTTGTTTGCTGACAATTCCTCATAGGTTTGTACCATCACCATATTGCGTAAATTGCTAAACAATACCAGTATCAATATGAATGCTAGGGAAACATTTTTTAAGATACTCCAAAAATTCTGTCCATAGAAAAATCTAGTCTAATGAATTCCATGAGACACATACCAATATTGGATTTATTGCCAGTAGAAACCCAAATACAAGCCTCCCTAAAAATATTGCCCAGATTCTTTTTAATTTACAGATTCCTTTCTCTCTTCTCAAAATATCACAACACCAAGAAACAATTTGCCTGTTGTGACTGCCTCCCCAATTTATATTGTTAAGGAACATAACAAACCCATCACAACTCGCTTTACAGTCATACCTGCTAGTGTACCATGTTCCTGTGATCTCATCATAGCAGTTTTCACATGCCGTATCAGCGGTTCGTATTCTGTCACTGTGTTGCCCACATTTCTTGCTTTGGTGAACAAATATTTCACTTGTGTCTCACTGTTTTCATTCATTTTCCTAGCTGGATTAGGCACAAAAATGTAATTGTATGTACTACTTGCTCTGCAGGTGTTCTTGTATCTATTATTTCTCTCTTCTTTTCTGTCATCTTTCCTCTTTATCCATGCAGTTCTTTTATATCGCTGTTGCCCTTTTATATGCAATTTTCCCATACTGAAACCAGTCCTGAAGATCACACATAGGCTTCCAGCCTTCTGTTCATTTTCTCTTGAACAAACACTTTCATCAATTGTGCTCATTTTCTGATACATTTTACCACTTTGTGTGAGGGCCTTCAATGGCCTGGCTTTCCTCCTTGTAGCCAGCTTGAACCACACCACGATCTCTATACTTATCTGTTCCTTTTTTGGAAACACAAAAGGCGACAGAAAATCAACCTACAACAGAAAATCATTCTTTAGGCGAGATGATCATTTATAAATGATGGTCTTATGCACTGAAGGTGAGTTTGAAATTTACACTCTTTTTCGTTGCTGTTTGCAGGATTTTCTCATTCCCTGCCAATACAAATGTGAGTGAGGAAATGCTCCAAACTGATTTTGGAAAGCATTTTATATTAAAAATAATCCTTTCTGCCCTCTCCCCCAAAAGACTTCCAACTTATTATTGTTATTATAATAACATAAGTTATTATTATAACTTATTCAGTTTATAATGAATATTTGTTGCAACACTATTGAAAGAAAGCAAACTACAGGGCCAGACGATATTTAACAGCTGGATGCAGGGGCAGTACCCTTAAACGAACTCTGCTGCTAAAAAAACTGCAAGTTACATTACTACTCTGGAGAAATGCTCTGGAGGTAACCAAGTTGTGCCTTGGACAAACCAGGACAGCGTACCAGTTACGCTCTTCAGGATCAAACTACATGACAAACCCAAAATTTTCCTGTTCTCAAGATGAGATCTTCTAGTGATCAAGGTTCATGTTTATTGTGTATAAATTATACATACTAAACTTTTACCCTAAAGGATGATAAACATTCTCTGGATTACAAGTTTCTAGCACACAATATTAACTTTTTAAAAGTTACCATTTACGTATAAGTTACAGAGCTATTCTTGATGATTTTCTGTAGCACTGTAAACCTCATGCGGTTCAACAAGGCCAAGAACAGGGTCCTGCACCTGGGTCGGGAAAAGCCCCGGTATCAATACAGGCTGGGGGATGAAAGGATTGAGAGCAGCCCTGCCGAGAAGGACTTGGGGGAACTGATGAAGGAAAAGCTGGACATGAGCTGACAATGTGCATTCACAGCCCAGAAGGCCAACCATATCCTGGGCTGCAATCAAAAGAAGCGTGGCCAGCAGGTCAAGGGAGGTGATTCTGCCCCTTTACTCCACTCTCGTGAGACCACACCTGGAGCACTGCGTCCAGCTCTGGAGCCCTCAGCACAGGAAAGACATTGACCTATTGGAGCAGGTCCAGAGGAGGACCACAAAAATAATCAGATGGCTGGAGCACATCTCCCATGAGGGCAGGCTGAGAGGGTTGGGGTTGTTCAGCCTGGAGAAGAGAAGGCTCCAGGGAGAACTTATTGTGGCCTTTCAGTACTTAAAGGGGGCCTACAGGAAAGATGGGGATAAACTTTTTAGCAGGACCTATTGTGACAGGACAAGGGGTAATGGTTTTAAACTAAAAGAGGATAGATTTAGATTAGATAGAAGGAAGAAATCTTTTACAATGAGGGCGGTGATACACTGGAACAGGTTTCCCAGAGAGGTGGTAGATGCCCCATCCCTGGAAACATTCAAGGCCAGGCTGGTTGGGGCTCTGAGCAACCTGATCTAGTTTAAGATGTTCCTGCTCATTGCAGAGGGGGTTGGACTAGATGACCTTTAAAGGTCCCTTCCAACCCAAACTATTCTATGATTCTATGACGAAAAATTCTACTTTTCTTGTTTTTATCACTCATAATACTTCATAATAAAACTGCTCATCAGTTTCAGGGGGTTCCCCTTCCAGAAGCAGACCCACAGAGCTAAAGCCACTTTCTTTACAGCGAGAATGCTGAAACTGCCCATGTTAAACCGAACCTAGAAATGCTAAACACATCCTTTTAATTTGGTTGGAGAGTGAAAAAAGTACCAGACTGACATTTGTCATGTCGTTCACACTTCCTACTTCATCTCCTGAGGCTATCTTTGTCATACTTATCTTTGTGGGACAAAACTCACATCATAGCTCATTAGCCTCTAAGTGGGTATCTGTTGCCTTACTTGTTGTCAATACAGTGGTCTTCAAAATTTTTCAGAAAAATTGTGTGGCTCAGCTGAACAGAATACTTGCCTGAAGTTGCCAATGTGCCCTTGATGGAGAAACTGTTTTTTTGCTGGGAGGCATAATGGCAATGTGTGCAAACAAATCTGATTTCATTGTGATGAGTTAGCTGATTGTTGTATAAGCCTTCACAATGTCTTTTCTTTTTTTCTTTTTATTTTTTCCCCTGCAGACTACATTCCATGACAAATAGCTTAAGAATGTGTTATGTTTTTGTGTGTTTTGGTTTTTTTTCTTTCAGTGTGAAATAGTATTAGTAACAGCCCAGTAAATTTTGAGGCCTGGAGAGGAAGCACAAGGACTTATCCTTCCTGAGCAGCCTCTCCACTCCTGGGTCGCTCCACCTGGGGTCTTCTCTACCAGACAGCGGTGTCACAGCAGCTTTGAGGTGGGCTCCATGATAGTCTCTGGGCACAAGAAATTTTCAGGCCAGTTTTCCATTTCTTCAGAGTATGGATTGGTTGGGAAGGTTTCTAATGTGTCATTTACGGACAGCTGAGCACTACATATGATAACTTATGGCAAGTATCTTTATAAATCAGAGAATACTTAACATGCAGCACCTGCTAAAAAAGGATCATGCACAATGTCAAATAATTTATAACATGTTTTCTTTGCCAGCTACATTTATTCCCAATCCATATCTTGCCAAAACCCAAATACAACTGTTTGATAGCTAACAAAATTGGAAAAAGTAGCAACTGCAGCAGTTGTTATGCAGCTAGGTATCCCATGATTGCATATACTTAGTGAACTTGTTTCTAACCATGTTCTTTTTTGGCATTGTTTATTCTGAGTAAAGTACAGAAAGCAAAACATTCCTCAAGAAAACACATGAAAACAAAGGTTAAAGAAGGCATGACAAGCATATTGCTTTGCTGCTACACAAAACACTTCTATAATTTGTTCTGTATTGTCTTCTCTCTCTACCTGACTAGCCTTAGTACCTGCATGTCTTCCATTAGAGCTGTATTCCTCTTTTTCGTATTTGCTTCACTACAGTCTGTCTTGAATCCTTTGTGCTTCATCATTGTATTAGTTGTAGGGAGGATTGGGTACAGGAGCTGGCAAAGAGTGGTTCTTTCATCCTTTCTATGCTACCGTTGTGCTTCAGCAGTGGAGCTTACCTTTCAGATAGGGAAAGGCAGTGTGAGCACAGAAAGCAACATGCCCATTCTCAACACTATATTTTCCTCAGCTTTTCTCTGGGAAATAAGTTTATTGAGTGCAATGTTTGGGATTTGATAAGGAAAAAAAGGAATTCTTCCTTTTTTTTTCAGACAGTGAGAGCAGATCAGTGTTGTGGTGTTGAGGACAAACCAAAAAGTTGCTCATAAAAATGCTTTTCACTCTTAGATATGTTTAATTTTCTTGAAACTGACACCTATCTGGCACAGCAACAAACATCACATAAACTGAATCAAAATTTAAGCAGCAAGCTAAGTGACTCTGAAATTTCCCCCTTCCTTCCCTTTTAGCCATTTCAGAGCTGTCAGTGAGAGCAGAAAGCTGAAATGTCTGTGTCTGTGTACAAAGAAATTGTGATAGAATGAAAAAAAAAAAAATCTCACTGCCATAAGTAATTTTGTGTTAAATGTGAAGAAAACAAGCTAGAAATGCACTTTGGCAGAGGAATAGGAGAAGGGTGGCTCATTAGTCAGAGAGAAAACATGAAAAAAACCTCTGAAACAAACACTGAAGAAGTAAGCAGGAAACAAGGCAATGATGCTTGTACATGTTAACAGACAGAGACAGTACTGGAGCTACATAAAGAGGCAGTCGACATTTATTTCAGAAGGGAGGAGGTACGTGTTTTAGATTTGAACAGGTCACACCCAAGTCCTACCGAACTCTATACAGACCTAGTTCAACTCTATGCCTTTTATATACTACAAAGAACACAATATGGTTTGACAGCTTTTAGCAGCCACAGTCCTTGTACAGTGGTAGGACTGAGTAATTCCACTGCAGAAATAAAAGCTTATTAAACTTGGTGTTGTAAAAGGACCACAAAAAATATAATCTCACTTTAAAAAATTATAATGTGAGAATAAGGCATGTGATTACAGGTGGCTACACATGGACAGACTGGAGAACGCAAGAAAGTACTGAATAATATTGATGAAATCACCCATCATGAAGTGCTGCCAGTGCATGTTTCGCCTTCAGGTATAAGGTTATTATATACAAAAAATAGAATGTTTATCCCACAACCAGGAAGTGTCCCTATACTCTTCCCAGGATACCTCTCCTTGCTTCCACTGCCTGTGCATTTCCTTCTTGCCATTTAGTTTGACCAGCAGGTCTGAAGTCAGCCATGCCCGTCTCTCACCTTCACTTCCTAATTTCTTACACCTGGGGATCAAGAGGTCTTGTGCCCTATAGAAAGCGTCCTTAAAGATCTGCCATCTCTGTTGTGCTCCCTTGCCCTGAGGGCAGTTTCCCAGGGGGTCCTACTGACTAACTCCTTGAAGAGTTGAGTTTGCTTTCCTAAAATTCAGGGTCCTGACTTTACTCTTTGCCTGCCACACATCCCTCAGAACTGCAAACTCGACCAGTGCATGATCACTGCAGCCCAGGCTGCCTCCAATCTTGACATCACCAGTTAGCCCACTTGTGTTGGTGACCATCAGGTCCAGTATCACATCCCCTCTGGTAGGACTGTCTATTACCCGGTTTAAGAAGTTATCTTTCATGCACTCCAGGAGTCTTTTGGATTACCTACAATTCACTGTGCTACTTTTCCAGCAGATGTCGGGGTGGCTGAAGTCCCTCAGAAGTACAAGAGCCTGCAGGCACAATGGCTCTTGTAGCTGGTGTAGGAAGGCTTCGTCAATAGGCTCCCCTTGATCAGGCGGCCTGTAGTAGACACACTCTACGTATTCTCAGCATTCTATTCTATTCTATTCTATTCTATTCTATTCTATTCTATTCTATTCTATTCTATTCTATTCTATTCTATTCTATTCTTATTCGTCTTTTTATTCTTATTCCATTCTTATTCTTCTTTTTATTCTTATTCCATTCTATTTGACTGTCTTTCTAGTACCCAAAGATTTTCCAGAGAGTTTTAAATTATACGACTAACAACTCTCAACTGTTGATTTTTCTCTCAACCACCCCCTGAGAGAGAAGTACCTTAAATGATGTGACTTATTTTGCTTTACGTTTTCCTTTTCTTCAGAAGCGTGTTACTAGGTATTGTTAGAGAAAGCACTTAGAGTGAGAAGTGGTGACACTTATGACAGTTCCAAGTTTCTGAAGTGAATTACTTCGCAACCTTGGACTGCCCCTTGAAAATATTCCATTTTTCTCTCATTTGCTCTCCTGTACCTGCAGACAGCTCCCTTGTGCCAAGGGACTGAAACTGTCAACCAGCTTCTTCATCTCAAAGATTTAGGTGATGTTTTTTTCCTGAAGTATCCTAAGCCAAGTGCTGGAATACTTTGAAGAGAATGTGCAAGACCTTGAACTTCATTCATTTTCTAACAAGAGGCAGTGTACAGCAGAGCTTTGTCTGTACAGCTGTGGAGATGTACTGTGGGAGCACGTTCCATTTAGAATTTTTTAAGTGTTGTAATCCTTGTGCCCTGGCAGGCCAAATTGCCATGGAACAACTGAGAGGTGAGGAAAACATGAAAACCCATCATCCACTAAGATGTGACACAGTCTTTTACTTGGAGATGACATTATCTGTAGTTGAGTTGATGCGGATGTGAGGAATCCATATGCATTGAGAACAAAACTTGCTGGTATTATGAACTTCCAAAATTGCAAAATATCATTTTAAATAAAGGAAGTGTTAAAAATAAAATTACTTCTTTTTTCCTCTGCTTTTTAAGTTACTAGGGTTTATTTGTTACTAACAGCAGCAGAAATATTTCTGTTACTTACTCACTGCTTTAGTTTCCACAAAGCTTCCAGGGGAAAAATATACCTATTTATATGTATTAATATACATATGCTCACATACAGATATGTGTATACGTCTTTGTGTACACTGTGTGGGAGAATGATGGATCAGGTAAGTCAGGACTGAAGCGGGCAGGCTGATCAGGCGCCCAGCTGGGACTGAAAGGTTTGGCTCCCATACCCTGCCTGTGTGATTCAGACTGAGGTACAACAAACTAGAACCCAAACACACGTTTTTGACAAAATCCTGTTTGGCTCAGAAAGTTTCTTCTTTTTCAGATGCAAAGTGAAAACAGTAATGAGAACTGAAAAGAGTCAGTGAAATGGGTTCTCCTCTGCTCAGCTTTACTCATCTCACTTTACACATTTCCATCAGATCTGCTGCAAAATCAACACACAAGAGAAAGCAAAAATGTAGCTATAACAAAGCTGAAGATAAGAAACCATTTTATAGGTTACAAAATATGAAATTTTTCTTCCTCTCTTTCCATCACCTTCTGAACAAGAGGATTTTAGGACATTTAAAACCACTGCTAAATCTGCTGAATCAAAATAAAGCTGTTTCATTATTAGCTGTTAATTTACACCACACTGACGTAAACAACTTGACTGTGCAGATGATCACCAAAGCAGAATCATTGCTAAACTTTTAAAATTTTATAACTCCAGTGGTCTAAACTTTAACATGCAAGTAGTCACTTCATTTTTGTCTGATCACTTCTGGCATGCTTTTGCTTTCCAAAGGAATGTTCACCGTCACGTTTGGAAAACTCAGTCCATCAAACTGATTACTTACAATCATTAATCGCTTATGAAAATGTAAACATCTTTCCAAATGAAGAAGTGAAAACTAGAAGAGTTACATAATTTGCTCTCAAAGTCTTCTTCAGAGAAACTGAATGTATGAAACTGAGATGAAAATTTAACTTTCAGCTAGAGGATTTAATTTTTTTTTTCCTTGAGCTTGTAATTCAGGACCATTTTCTAAAGATCTTAGTTTTTTCTCATCTATTTCCCTTCAAGGGGGACAAAAATATATGTCAGATGAAACTGCCATTCAATATAATTTTCCAAAATTGTAATTTTCCTGTTGAAAAAAAGTGAAAAAAGCTTTTGAACCCTGACAGTGTTGCTAGAGTGCCCAGTTTTCTTCTGGGAGAGACCATCTCTAGAGATAAGGTGTTCATCACTTTATCTACTCTGAAACTGGAAAAGAATGGTCTATAAAGTGATAATTCTATGTCACATTTACATTTCTACTGGGAGCAAAACTAGAAAGCCAGCTATATATTGCATCAAGCCAGGAACAAATTTAGTAGGAGAGGGACGAGAGTTACTAAAGGACCATAAACTACCCACCCACTTAGGTCTTTCCAAAGCAGTACTGCACTTTACCTGCGGATTTGCAAACCCTCCCAGCCGGAGGTAGGGAACTCAGGGCATTGCCAAGGAGCAACTGCGGGACATTTCAACGTCCCCAGGGAGCATGAGCGACCAGGAGCGCTGCCAACAAGGCGGGCAAACAGGGCATGGTGTGTCAGCCAGGGCGTAGCACATCCACCGGAGCGCGGCACGGCTATTTTCATGGCGGTCCACGCAGGAGGGCCCCGCAACCTGCTTTTAGGTCCACAGCCCAGGGAAGTGCTCTCGCTCTCTGCCAAAATGGTGGGCACTCCCCTCAGAGCTAAAACCAGTGCTCCTACAGAGAAAGCCCCGGTGATGTCTGACACATCCACCCAGACAGAACTGGTAAGGAAGGAGATTTCAGTACAGGTGGTAGGTTGCAGCGAATGCCCAGACCTGTTTCCTGTTTAAAAGGTAAATACCTTCATAACGTGCACATGTTGATGATCTGTCATGTTGAGGGGCCAAGTTACAGGAAACAGTTAAAAGGCTGTGCAGTATCAGAGGGGCCGAGATGGAGATAGATAGGTGGTTCCACAACCCTGTTCCTGTAGCAGACACCACTGAGAATGAGGCCCCTTGGACCCTGGTGACCCACAAAAGCAGAACTCCACTTCAGTCTCCACCCCCCAGGATCACAACCATAAACAAATATGAAGCGTTAACAGCTATGGACACCGATTAGCAAGATCTGCCACAGGAAACCGCACCAGCAGCACACAGTGGATACTGCAAAAGGAAATGATGAGTGCTAGTAGTGGGTGACTCTCTGTTAAAGGGCACTGAGGTGCCCATCTGCCAACCTGACAGGGAGTCAAAAGAGGTACGCTGCCTTCTGGGAGCTGAAGTCTGAGACATTGCTGAGAGGGTGTCACAACTTGTCAAGAGCACGGACTACTATCCACTGTTACTTTTTCATGTGGGCATGAATGACACCACAAGCCAGAACCTGGGCAGAATTAAGGAATACTATAAAGCCCTGGGGGTACAAGTGAAAAATACTGGTGGTCAAGTTATCTTTTCCTGCATTTTACCAGTTGGAGGAAAGGGGGCAGCCAAAACCAGGTGTATAATGCATACCAACTACATGGCTGGTGGTGCCATGAGGGTTTTAGCTTTTATGACAACCAGACATTCTTTGCTGACTATACCCTGTTAGGGAGGGATGGCATCCACCTATCTAGCCAAGGAATCTTTGGCAGCAGGCTGGCCAACTTGGTGATGCAGGCTTTAAACTCAAGGACTCAAGAGGTGGGGTCCAAAATGACAATGCTCAGGCCATCGCATCCAACTGGGTAATAAGCCAGGCCAACCACAGCAGCGACAAATGTTCCTTAGCTGCCTCCCAAGACAAGAACCAGAAGGCCAAACACCTCAAGGGTGTGTATGGCTATGGTAGATCTTCTTGCACCCCTCCAGGGAAACCTGAATGCTTGATTGCCTCTCTGAAATGCCTGTACACCAACGCAGGCAGCATGGGAAACAAACAGGAAGTACTAGAGATCTGGGTGAGGCTGCAGGGCCATGATCTCATTGCAACTGCAGAGACATGGTGGGATAGCTCACATAACTGGAATGCTGTCATGGATGGCTACGTACTGGATGGCCAGCAAGGCGAGGTGGTGGCGTTGCTCCTTATATGAGAGAGGAACTGACACATATTGAGCTCTGCCTAGGGGTGGATGAAGAACATGTTGAGAGCTTCTGGGTAAGAATTAAGGGACAGGCTAATATGGGTGACGCTGTTGTGGGTGTTTATTACATGCCACCTAATCAGGAAGAGGAAGTCGATGAGGACTTCTACAGACAGCTGGAAATAGCCTCATGATCACAGGCCACGGTTCTTGTGGGGGACTTCAACCACCCTGATACATGCTGGAAAAGCAACACAGCCAGGCACACACAGACCAGGAGGTTTCTGCGAAGCATTGATGATAGCTTTTTGACACAGGTGGTGGAGAAGCCAAGGAGGAGAGCTGTGCTGCTGGACCGTGTACTAACAAACAAAGAAGGACTGGTTGGGGATGTGAAGGTTGGGTGCAGTTTTGGCTACAGTGACCATGAGATGGTGGAGTTCAGGGTCCTGCAAGGAAAAAGCAGGGCAATAATTAGGATTGCAACCCTGGACTTCAGGATAGCTAACTTTGGCCTCTTCAAAGACCTACTTGGAGGAGTCCCACGGGCTCGGGCTCTAGAAGGTAGGGGGGTCCAAGAGAGCTGGTTAAGATTCAAGCACAGCTTCCTCCAAGCTCAAGATTAGTGCATCCCTATGAGTAAGAAATTAAGCAAATGAGGAAGGACACCTGCATGGATAAGCAAGGAGCTTCTGGAAAAACTCAAATGGAAGCAGGAAGTTTACAGAATGTGGAAAAAGGGACTGGCCACTTGGGAGGAATATAGGGATGTCAGAGTATGCAGGGATGCAACAATGAAAGCTAAGGCCCACTTGGAATTAAACCTGGCAAGGGGTGTCAAAGACAATAAGAAGGGGTTCTTCAAATACATCGGCAGTAAAAGGAAGACTAGGGAAAATGTGGGCCTGCTGCTGAATGAGGTGGGTGCCCTGGTGACAGGGGCTGCAGAGAAGGCAGAGTTACTGAATGCCTTCTTTGCTTCAGTCTTTACTGCTAAGGCCAGCCTCAAGGAATCCCAGACCTTGGAGGTAAGAGAAGAAGTCTGGAGAAAGGAAGACTTGAAAGTCTTCCTTGACTTGATCAAGGATGATCAGGTTAGAGATCATTTAGGCAAACTGGACAGCCACAAATCCATGGGCCCTGATGGGATGCACCCACCAGTGCTGAGGGAACTGGCAGATGTTATGGCCACAGTCCATCCTCTTTGAAAGGTCATGGAGAACAGAAGAGGTGCCTGAGAACTAGAGGAAAGCTAATCACGGAATCACGGAATTTTCAGAGTTGGAAGATCTAGAGATCGTCTAGTGACATGGCATGACATCACAGGCATAAGTTCGCACATAGGAAGTTCCATTTTAACACAAGGAAAAACTTCTTTATGGTTAGGGTGGCAGAGCACTGGAACAGGCTGCCCAGAAAGGTTGTGAAGTCTCCTTCTCTGGACATGTTCAAAACGCACCTGGATGTGTTCCTGTGCAACCTGTTCTAGATGCACCTGCTTTGGCAGGAGGGTTGGACTGGATGATCTCCAATGGCCCCTTCCAACCCCTACCATTCTGGGAGGAAATCAGTGAACAGAATATGGTTTTATAGACTGAGAAAGAGGAAATCTAGTCCCTGTTTTCACTCTGCGTTTGGACAGCATTTTCAACATTTTCAGTCTGTGTATCTCTAAACATTTTGAAAAAAGTTGCAAATGCACTTTTAGAAGTATTTGAGCATATTACCCAACACTGGTCTTTGCTAAGTGTGGTATCTTCACTTAATCACAATTTCTCTAGCTTTGCTATTATCAAACTCTCAGAACTGCACAGATATTGGGGTCATGGTTTTAAACTTAAAGCGGGAAGATATAGACTAGGTATAAGGAATACTTTTTTTATAATGAGGGTGGTGAAACACTGGAATAGGTTGCCCAGAGAGATGGTAGATGTCCCATCCCTGGAAACAGTCAAGGTCAGGTTGGATGGGGCTCTGAGCAACCTGATCTAGTTGAAGATGTCCCTGCTCATTGCAGGGGAGTTGAACTAGATGACCTTTAAAGGTCCCTTCCAACCCAAAGTATTCTATTCTGTATTCATGAGCCAACCCTGCCTGCCCATCATCATCATAAACTCCCTTTTCATGCCTTGTATCATTTCCTAGAAGTCCCTAAACAGATTCACTCAATCAATCTGACATGTTTTCATTGCAAGGTACAATTTGGTGACTGGCAGCTTGCTTTTAAGTACTGGTAAACCGGGTGTTGACATCTGGATACTAACTGGCACAGTGACCAGTGCTTTACTTTCTCTAGATGGCCTGTGCTTTGTCTGCGAGCAGTGATGTCTGGCTGCTCCACAAGGGATGGGGAACCAGGAGAGAAGCACAGTAGCAAAACAGAAGACAGAAGCACAAGACTCATAGCTGATCACACCTTATTTCACACAGCAACTGAGGAGGTGGTAACTGCCATCCTAAGTAGGCAGGTATGGTATGAACTGTAAAGGATCTGATTGTGAATCCTCTCTTTGTATATTATATAGTGTTCACTTGCTATGGAAGTGGCCATATGGCTGATATAACAATTTTTCAGGAAGAGGGGTTTCCTTCACCTGAAATTCATGAATTCAAGTAGATATTATTTGCACTAGAACCCAGATACCTTATCTGCTATAAGAATGCCCTGACCACCTTAGAGTGATCTGGAATAAATCTCACAGTCTCGCCTTTTGAAGATGTTCAATTTGGAATAGGATATTAAGTATGCATTGATCTTAAAGATGATAATTTTATAGCCTAGTGGTTAAGGAGTCTGTACTGCTTCTGTACTACTGGGATGCATTTCATCAAATGTTGTCTCCAGCACAGGTCTATATGGATATATGTAAGTTACCGAGGATCTCCTTATATCCACTTAGTAAAAATTGGCCCGCCTAAGGTGCAGTTCAATTCTTCCTAAAATTCATGCCTATATTTCTCCAATTAGAGCAAGGGTGATCAGCTTAGTGGAGCTGTCAAAACTCTGTTGCCATGATGTTGTGGTTTAACCCCAGTAGGCAGCTAAGCCCCACACAGCTACTCGCTCACTCCCTACCAGTGGGATCAGGGAGAGAATCAGAAGAGTAAAACTGAGAAAACTCATGGGTTGAGATAAAGCCAGTTTAAGAAGTAAAGTAAAAGCTGCATGTGCAAGCAAAGCAAAACAAGGAATTCATTCACTGCTTCCCATCAGCAGGCAGGTGTTCAGCCATCTCCAGGGCTCCATCACGCATAACGGTTACTTGGGAAGACAAATGCTGTAACTCTGATCAAACATCCTTCCTTTTTTCCCCCACCTTTTATTGTTGAGCATGACGTCATATGGCATGGAATATCCCTTTGGTCAGTTGGATTCACCTGTCCCAGCAATTTCCCCTCCCAACTTCTGGTGCACCTCCAGCTTACTTGCTGGAGATCATGTCCTGTTTCTTAACTTGATTGAAATCATTGCATTGCACCAAGGACAGTAGCATAATCAGGAAAGAATAAAGACAGAGAGTGTTCATTTCCCTCCACTGGCATACACAGTTCTAGACCCTCTTCTCAAATATCATAATATCCAGCTACTAAGAGAACAGAAGTGTGGATTACAAACCATATGGTTATGTCAGTTAAACTCTGAAAATACAGAAAACCTTTTACCAAGCTGCCTGTTTCTGAGTATATTCAGAAGTTGATCAGATAGCTAAAGTGCAACCATTGTTTTGTGATTTCTTACTATTTTTTTTTAATTCTGAAAATGTGTTTACTTTATGTTAATAACTATTTGTATTGGAATTCATTTAGCCACAAGCATCCAATACTCAAGGGGTTGGATGAACCCAAGGCAGAATTCCAGAATCAGCAGACAAGGAGAGAGACAATACAGTTTGCCTGAGCACACAAAGCAACTCAATGCTATGTTAAGACAGCGTAGTATCTTCTGAGCGCTGTTCCTGTGATTTACACATGGAACTACATTAACTTTTTTTTCCTTTTATCCATACCAAAGTAAGTCATCAATAAAATCAGTACCCTGCAAAAACACACAATTCTTTATCTTCTGACACAGCCATTAAAACAAAACAAACAACACACCCCCTAAAAAGAAGCAGAATAATAAATGCTACCTATTATCTTCCATGATGCTCTAATTTCTGATAATGGTAATCAGTATTGTAAAATTAAGTTCCTTAATCTCTTGGGAATGTCATTTTTTTTTGCCTGAGTGTTCCTGGAATTATATGAACTTGGGCGTCTGTGGCTCTGTGTGTGTCTGTTTGTGTGCAAAACCCTGCTAAAGCAAGGTATTTGCCATCCGTCTCATCTACACTAGTCTACACCATTTGCAAATATTTCTGGTACTTTGGCATTGCAGGAGATTGTATATACAATAAAGAAAACAAGAGCTTCATTCTACCTGTTATTAACAGCCTATCTCTCAAGAATTACTGCTTGGCTATAAAATGGTTCATCCGTGAAACAGGTAAATTTAATAGGATCAATTTTCTTCAGTGATATTCTGTTCAATGTTAAACTTCATCCATAGCAACAGAGATTCTAAATTCATGCTTAGGGCTAGAAAACTAAGATGCTTTATCATTAGTGTTCAGCATGGCTAGACAGTCCTGTTGAAGCCAATTATTAGGCAGTGTTTCCATGTCAAAGTAAGTTGGGAAAAGTTAATGTACTTGGGAAAGGGGAGAAAATATCTGATTCAATACTCTGCAGGAACTCCCAGTGACTAGATAACATACAACTCTCATACCACTACTGCAATAATTTTGTTAAAAAAGAGAAGGGAACATCCACTCATCAAAGTGAATGGAATCTTCTCCCATTGTCACGAGGGGCTCCCAAACGTCCCATTTCCCACACGCTAGTAGGTAATCGTGGTGGGTTAGCCTTGGCCAGCTGCCAAATGGCCACCCAGCTGCTCACTCCTCCCCCCAACAGGACAGAGGAAGAAAACAGGATGGAAAAGATCATGGGTTGAGAAAAAGACAGGTAGCTTGCTTAATAGTTACTGGCATATGCAAAACAGACTTGACTTGCTGGGAAGTAATTTAATTTACTGCCAATTAAAATACATTTCAGTAGTGAGAAACACGCAAACAAACAAAATATTAAAACCTTACTGCTATCCCTTTTTATCACAGGCCCAACTTAACTCCTTCACTCCAATGAAGAAGCAAACAAAAAGATAAATAATTTGGGCAGTTGGAAACAAAAAGACAAATATTAAAACATTACCTTTCTTTCACACTTTCCCATTCCCCCGTCCCCTCCCGCCCCCTCTCCCCAGCCCGGGGGGCGCAGGGGTGGGATGGGGGCTGCGGTCAGTGCATGGCAGCCCCTCTGGGCCGCTCCTCCCTCCTCACACCTCTCCCTGCTCCAGCGCGGGCCCTGCCCCGGGCTGCAGTCCTTCAGGGACACCCTGCTCCCGCCGGGGCTCTCCACGGCCGCAGCTCCTGCAGGAAATATCCCCCCGCTGCGGCCTGGGGCCCTCCCCGGGCTGTGGGCTGGGTCTCTGCTCCAGCGGGGTCTCTGCAGGGCTGCAGGGGATCCCTGCTCCGGGCCTGCAGCACCTCCTGCCCTCCTCCTCCTGCGCCCTGGGGCTGCCTCTGCTGCTGCTCCCTCCTGGGCTGCCTCCTCCTCTGCCTGGGCCGCCTTCGGCCCTGCCGCAAACCTCTGTTCCCCCCGGCGCCCCCAGCTTGGCTGAGGGGCTCAGCTGTGCCCTGCGGTGGGGCCGTTGGAGCCGGCTGGGACCGGCTGGGACCGGCTGTGTCCGGCACGGGGCAGCCCCGCACCCTCCGCGCAGAGGCCACCCCGCAGCCCCTGCCAGCACCTGGGCATGGACACTCGGTAAAATAGTTAAGAAAATAAACCTGTAGAAAAGCACAAAAATGTACAAATTAATCAAGTAAACCAGTGCTGAACTCTGTATCCACACTGTTGATGACAACAGGCCAGAGTGAACTGCTAGACTGCATGACAAAAGAAGACACATATTTCTTCCTCTCCTGCATTTCAGAAAAAAACAGGCTACTTGATTAGCTTGAAGTGATCTGGAAGCAAGATTCTGACCCTGTAACATATACCTATGTGACCAGCTGTAATAGGAGTATCTTCCCTCTATGTGCTATCTGACCTCTAACTTTATGAAGCTTATCTGCCACTTTATTGCCTACTTGGTTCCGTGAAGTCTGGGGACACATGATTTGGCTGCTAGAAAGTTCTTGTCTGTAACTTCATAATTGCACTCTTCAAAGGATTTCTGAAAATCTCAATATACAGATTCTATTGGGGCATCTTGATGGCCACTGTCATAGACCTCCAGTAGGATAGTGAGGCATAATTTCCCTTTATAAAAGACACACTGACTCTTTCCTCCTGCCTAAATCTGTGGTTTCTAGCCATGTAGTGAAGTCCACATATTGCATTCTTGAGGAAATTCTTTATAAAATGCACGTGGTGAATATTTGCCTCTTTCAGAGAAATACCAACCTCTTCCACTTTAGATTCACAACCAGGATGTTTGGGTTTTTTTTAAATTAAATGTCTAATCAAGTGTCTCCTTCCTTGTAATAAAAAAAAAAATAGCAGGAAGAAGCAGCAGATAGGGGATATCCTACTGTATTCAACAGTCCGTTGGTTGAAACATTCAGCTGATGTACGGAAGAAGATTTATATGCTTCTTTTGATTATTTGCAGCACTGTAGTCTTTGCAAAATATCCTATGCAGGTACAGTGTATTTGAGAATGATAATTTTTCGCTTCCTCTTAGCTAAACTGCTGTATTTTGCTTTGTACTCAACTATTTTAGAGCTTAGTGGTTGCAGTGTTCAAGTGGAAATTGTCCTTGCCGCTGTTGAATATATAAGGTAAAACAGAACAGTTTCCACAAGGAGACAAAGTAACACAAGATTTCGTGATGTCTTACATTTAGATGGTGACACCAGTTTTGAGGAAAGTCAAAACAGTGGGTTCATATTCTCTTAAAGAAGAAAGTGACTTGAGTTTCTCAAGTCAGTCCTAATCTATAGCCATAAGTGGGGCACATTTATTTGTTCATTGCCATATACTGCATGAGTTGCATATGGAAGTTAAGACACTGAGTAGCATAGGGCAGGAAATTCAATACTGGCAATGTATATCTGCATATATGTTCAAGTAACAAAACTGGGATCACATAAGACATTTTACTGGCCAAAAGCTGGTCATCTGGAAATTAATAAATAATCGCAGGATAATGGGGAAAATTGTTTGCTTCCCTTTGAATTTTGGTTCTTAGAAAAACAGCTAAGTATCTTAGTTCATTTTATAAGGTTAACATAAAATCACTTACTGAAGTAAGTAAATTCAGGCAGAGAAGAAAGAATATTCCTCTAACATCACCAAAGTTTGAGATATGGCATTTGTTTCCTTGTCTACGCATCTCTTTCTAGGTTATAGTCAGAAAATACTTTAAGTATTCCTGAATATATAGTAGTTATTCTCATGAGAAATTAATTAACTTAGTTAACTAATCTTGATGTTGAATTTGACCACCTTAAAATCTTTGCTCAGCCACCTCCTCCTTTCAGAAGCTGCTACATGTGATTTTTCTACTGTTTCTGTTCCTCCAGGATTTTCATGTCTACTCAGTCTTTTTTCCCAAGTAATCTTTAAATAACCCAAGAATTACGAACCAGCTTCAGCAAGAGAAGAAAATCTGCTGGTGGAGACGTGTACCTCGGCAGTGGTAAGGGAAACCAGGTCAACCATAGGTGAAGTCTAATCTTCAGGGGACTATACAAGGGGTTCAACTGAGTGCTTGGACTGTAAAGTCTAAGCTTTAGAAGAATGAGGACCTTCTTGACTTTAAGTTCAACTATTCTTTTCACTTACTCTGAGAGCTCTTGTTTAGTCTAATGTTCCTTGTAGGCCCCATTTCAACATGTTCAACTCTCTCTAACTGTCTATATTTACCTTCTGAGAGGTGTTTTGGGGCCTTATTCCCTTCACTGAGCTAACAGAGCAGCTGTTTGAATGCAGTCTGGATAACTTCTGGTTTTTATGCCCTAAAACTCAAGTTTTTCCTGGGACATTACTCAGGATTTGGGCTAAGGAACTTGGAGGCAAACCTCTGTTTCATAATGAAGGTATACTCTATATACCTTGAACCTGAAGGTGCACAAATCCGTGGGACCTGATCAGTCACATCTGCGGGTCCTGAGGGAACTGGCGGATGAAGTTGCTAAGCCGCTAGCCGTTGTATTTGAGAAGCTGTGGCAGTCCAGTGAAGTTCTTACAGACTGGAAAAGGGGAAACATCACTCCCATTTTCAAAAAGGGAAAAAAGGAAGACTCAGGGAACTACAGGCGGGTCAGTCTCACCTCTGTGCCCAGCAAGATCATGGAGCAGATCCTCCTGGAAACTCTGCTAAGGCACATGGCAAATAAGGAGGTGATTGGTGACAGCCAACATGGCTTCACTAAGGGCAAACTGTGCCTGACAAATTTGGTGGCCCTCCACGACAGAGTTACAGCATTGGTGGATAAGGGAAGAGCAACTGACATCATCTACCTGGACTTGTGCAAAGCATTTGACACAATCCCACACGACATCCTTGTCTCTAAATTGGACAGACATGGATTTGATGGATGGACTATTCAGTGGATAAGGAATTGGCTGGATAGCTGCACTTAAAGATATGTGGTCAACAGCTTGATCTCCAAGGGAAGACCAGTGATGAGTGGTGTTCCTCAGGGGTCGATATTTGGACCAGTGTTCTTTAACATCTTTGTTGGTGACATGAACAGTGGGCTTGAGTGCACCCTCAGCAAGTTTGTCAACAAAACCAGGCTGTGTGGAGCAGTTGACATGCTAAAGGGAAGGGATGCCATCCAGAGAGACCTGGACAGGCTGCAGAGGTGGGCCTGTGCAAACCTCATGAAGTTGAACAACGCCAAGTGCAAGGTCCTGCACATGGGTCGGGGCAATCCCAAGAACAGATTGAGAGCAGTGCTGAGGAGAAGGGCTTGGGGATGTTGGTTGATGAGAAGCCCAACATGAGCCAGCAATGTCCACTTGCAGCCAAGAAAGACAATCATACCCTGGGCTGCATCAAAAACAGCATGGCCAGCAGGTCGAGGGAGGTGATTCTGCCTCTCTGCTCCGCTCTGGAGAGACCCCACCTGGAGTACTGAATCTAGCTCTGAAGCCAACAAAAGAAGGACATGGGCCTGTTGGAGCAGGTCCAGAGGAGGGCCACAAAGATGACCAGGGGGCTGGAACACCTCTCCTATGAGGACAGGCTGAGAGAGTTGGGGCTGTTCAGCCTGGAGAAGAGAAGGCTCCGGGGAGACCTTACTGCAGCCTTCCAGTACCTAAACGGGGCATACAGGAGAGCTGAGGAAGGACTTTTTACAAGGGCATATAGCGATAGGATGAGGGGGAATTGCTTCAAACTGGAAGAAGATAGATTTAGATCAGATATTAGGAAGAAATTTTTCACTCCGAGTGTGATGAGGCACTGGAACAGGTTGCCCAGAGAAGCTGTGGTTGCCCCATCCCTGGAGGTGTTCAAGGCCAGGCTGGATGGGGCTTTGAACAACCTGGTCTGATGGGAGGTGTCCCTGTCTACGGCAGGCGAGTTGGAACTCGATGATCTTCAAGGTCCCTTCCAACCTAAACCATTCTATGATTTTATGAGTTTATTGCACAGGTATTATCCTATGCCAAGAATATATGCGTTTAAGTCATGGTTATGGACATAAGCACCTGAGCTGTTTGTAAATACAGTACAGATCACTTCTCTCACACTGGGCCACTTAACCCCTAAGATGTAAAAAAAAAATAAGACTTGTAGATGTCTGTGGCCTTCTAGAAGGTAAGCAATGGATGATTCCCTTAACAGATTTGAAAATTTGCTTCAGCTTTGACCTTTAGTACACCTTGGTTTATTCCTTTGGAGTCACCCCTGAGCCTTATCTGATACTGCTTTCTGATATGAACAAGTGATTAAAATATGAGCAGAGTATCAGTGCCCTGAGCAGGCAAGCAGTCATAATCTGCAACAACAAAAGGCTGACCCACTAAAATTTCAGTAAAGAGCTTCAAAGAAAATTATCATATGCTTAAATATAGCATATTCTTAAATGTGTCTCATAAAACTTGGCCTAAGAAAAGTAAGTACAAAAGAAGGTCAGACTTTCCTGAGCCCTGTCATAGATCTCCTCAGTCCAACAATATTCATCTAATAGTTCCCTACTTCATCC
Organism: Pluvialis apricaria; assembly: GCA_017639485.1. Taxonomy (NCBI): domain Eukaryota; kingdom Metazoa; phylum Chordata; class Aves; order Charadriiformes; family Charadriidae; genus Pluvialis; species Pluvialis apricaria. The sequence continues at coordinate 163,547,131 of CM030008.1, read as the reverse complement.
CCTTAGAGATAGTAAAGTTTTCCCTACCTTTTATTTTCTCTCCTTTCCGTGACTCTGTCTTCTTCATAGTGAATATTTACATGGTAGCTACCACAATGGGACCTCATCCTTGATGGACAGATTTTCTATTAAAAGAAGGAGAGTCATAGATGGAAATCCTCCTTAATTTGTGCAGAGCACATCAGGCTAGCACATAGATATTATACATACACGTATATAGATATAAAAATGATTGAAAACTGGTTTGGAAAAAGTGGCTAGCTATAGTCATTTTTATAAACAGCTGTCAACCTCCTTAACTGCTCATAGCATACCAGGATAGCTTGTGATGCCTTTGCAGACTCCAAGCTGTCATTCAGGCAGAGACTGGATGAAGATGCTGATGCCTTAGGAATAGATTCAGATTATTACTATGATGGGGATGTGACCATTCCCTTGCTCTCTCTGATAATGTTGCAGATATTGCAGTGACACACATTATCTTCCCAGCTGCCAACATATCTCAAGAGACAGGGGAGGGAGGGGGCAAGTCCAACCCCGTACACAGCGTTTTATCTAGAAATGGAAGTTTTCTTCACTTTATTCTCAGCAAAATGAGCAGGCAGCCTGACTTCCAAAGGAAATTTCTTGTGTTCCTGTAGACACTTGTCTGTAGAACCAACATGCTAACAATTAAAGGTTAGATTCTGCTCTTCTTCTTACAATGGGAAATGCTTTATTCAGCATTTAGTCCCACTGGGCTAAGGAGCACTGCAAGGAAATGTCCTCTCGTGGAGAGAAAAAGGCAAGCCATGTCACCCAAGGCATACCCTTAGGAAATCAATTTGCCTCACAGGGCCTCAAAAGACATGTCACTGAGTGCCAGAGGGCAGGTCTATTATGTTCCTTGCCTAATATAATAGGGCTTTCATCTGATATGGCTTGAGATCTCCCTACTCCTGTTAAACAAAAAATTCTATGAGTAGAAACTGAGTTGCGTTTATGCGGTGCTGAGCATGTACTAACAGCCCTTTCCAGGGAAGATAAAGTGCCTCGGAAGAGGTTTATGAACCTTTCTTCTAGGACCCTTATGCCGCCAGTCAGTTTCTTGCATCTTGGGGCTGGAGCAGTTCTGCTAAGGCTTATTTGAGGGACTCAATCATGATGTTCTCTTCTACCATAAAGAATTGCCTAAAGGATGCATTGGACTGCAAAATCCACAGGACTGACTTAATCGTCATGACTACAAAATAGATAAGGAAACACAAAAATAAGTGTGTAACTGCCCTTACCTTTGGGTATCTAATTCTATTGGGTGATTTAGCTTTCCAAACTTCATGACTGAAAACACATCCTAAAGAAATCACTAGAAAGGGAAATGGGAACTTTCATCAACTAGCAGAAATTGAGAAGTTAGCTTTTGAAAGTGAATTAATAAATTAACAACAAACTTTATTGAGGTCTTTATAAATTTATAACATTTTTCAGTTCTTGCCAACATACTAAAACACCATCATCTGGGAATATAATTTAAAATGTTGGTTCTCTGCAGTGTTGCTGCCACACTGAGAGGATGGAGTGAAATCCCTCCCCACTTTTGCTGCTGCAGTCTCCCTCTCCAATGACATCTAATGTTTCCTCACTCACTGCTTCCTCTGTGTCCATTCTGAAGGATGCAACAGTCCTTGCAGTGATGCTAAAAAAAAAGACAAAAACAAACAAAAAAAACCCCAAACAAAACCAGCCAACCATTCAACCAAGAAAAGCCCCAAAAACGAAACAAAACCCCTTGTCTTCTCTTCCCCCTGCCACCAGATGAGAGAGCCTTAGAACTCCATGTTGCAGAGCATACTAATATATATATGTAAATCAAAAATAAGGTTGATTACAGGCAGTAGGTTTTTCTATTACTTTGCCAACCTAACAGAAAGATTATATGGTTATACTCCTGTAAAACAAAATAACCTGCCTATGTGCACAGGAGAAAGTTGAGAAATGAGTGTTGAAAAGTACACAGTACAGGTGCTTTTAATTTATGGATACGTACACTGTTATATCAAAGTAAACAACATCCTTTATGACTTTTAAACATTCACACTATATCAGGTTGGATTCCAATGAGTGTGAAGAGGGTGACATTATTTTCATTGCTGCTCCACATCATTAAAGAAAACAAAATTCAGAAACATCTTTCAGCAGCTCTGCTTTCTGGGTTTCTCTGTTTTATGGCCCTTGTGTGCATTAATAATGAAAGCAGCAGGGAATTCTTCACTTGCCACAGAAAAAGAACAGACAAAACCAAACACAAATGAGAAAGAGATAGTAAGAGAAAGACAAAAAGGACTGTGTGATTGCTTAAAGTGTAAATACAGTTTTCCCCTGCCACACTAATGATAATTCACAGCTCGGTCTCTAGAATGCAAAAGATTCACTGAACTAGGACAAACAAACTCTCTGTGGATGTTTTTGATGACTCTAATAATCTTTTGATGATTACATTGATAAAGGTAATAGCATTGCTAAAGTATTCTTAGACTTCTGCGAGACATTTGATTTTGTAGTGCATAATATATTTTTTGTAGGAAAGGAGAATGATACTAAATCAACATGGTCCATATTAAATGGATAGGAATGTCATTATGTCATGCATCAAAGGATGCCTCTATGTAGCTTTTTGCAGACAGAGCTTTTACTGATTTTTCAGAGACATGCAAACTGACTCTACCTATGTTCTGAGCTGTAGGTCCATATGATCTTTAGCTTGCTGAATTTCCTGCCTATAGTTAATGATACCAAAAAGTGATTTTTAGGGAAAGTACTACATCTCTTCTGCTGCATGCAGTCCTAGGAAACAACCATTCAGAAAAGTATTTTAGCCTGGGATAAACTTCACCAAATTGTTTTCATATGAGACTGTCCTGGTTTGAGATAGAACAGAACCAATTTTCTTTTCTGTAATTTTACGTTCTTGTTAAGTCTCTTCTAACTAACTGCACTCTCTGAAATTAACAGCATATTTTTCAGACAGTGTGTGCTTCCAGAGTGATAACGTCTGATGTTTATAGTTAATACCAAGGAATGGTATGCAGCGAGGCTCTTGCTTATACTTATTTCCATAACAACCAATTTAAGTCAACTTTGTTATGCGTCACGTTGGAGGTCCAGAGGCAGAAGAGCATAGTGGGGTTGCACCTGTGGGGAGGAGCAGAGAGGACAGGTGACCCAAAACTGACCAATAGGGTATTCCATCTCATGTGCTTCATCCTCAGTATGAAAGCTGAGGGACCAAAGGGTTAGCCCTCTTTTCTCCAATGGCCAGCATCTGACTAGGACTCTGTTCATCTGCCTTTGATCCTGATCCGTGTGTTCCTGACTCCAGATTCAGAATCCAGTTCCCATCCATCGCTGAGTCTAGTCTGGCACTTTTCCAGTGCCTGCTGGCAACATGATCATCATCCTGGGAGCTTGATATTGGTTTTGTATACATTTGTAAATATTTAATTATTTTTGTATTAATATTATTATCTTTTCTTTTTATTGTTAATAGGTTTAATTTCATATTTCATTTAAGTAGTTTTAGTTTTCTTTTGAACCCCTAAGTCTCTCTCCCTTATTCTCTCTCCCTTCTCTCTTTTTTTTTTTAGGAAGGGAGAGAGCTTAAAAAAGAGCATCTGTCGTTCATTTAGTGGCCAGCCCAGCCTAAACCATGACAGAGACTTGGATCTCTGATATATGGGTTCCCCATGCGTCCAAACGGAGTTATGTATAACTTCACAAGGCCAACCAGTATTGGACACTTGTTTTAGGATAGGATAAATCACCCACTACAATCTGCTATGACAAAAGCTTTATCAGGAATTTTGATTTCAGATGACCGTAGTCATCTGAGATGAAACCCCCTCATCATCTCTCATTAAGAGCTATTCAGGTAGATGCTCTTTTAAAAGTATATAACTTCTTCACTTAAAATTACGGTAACTAAAGTCAGCTGTGCTATAGAGATATCCTGTCTTGAAATTTTCTTACTTACTTAAATGATAACAAATCTGTTCCTGTTAAAGCTACATCCTAGTCCTAAGCCTCAATTCAGAATTTTTCACAGCAAAAGGACACTAGAGAAGGCACCAAAAGTCAGAAAATGCATCACCCTTTTTGTGTTTTGATCTAAGTATTAATAGCCCACAGTGCTGAAAATATATCTCAGACTAATAATTTGAATGTGTTTCAGTTTCATTTCTAGCCTTAGGTCTTTGTCATGCCTTCCTCTGTTGGATATAGAATTGTTCAAACTGTAATCAGAGAAGTGTGCCTCAACCCTTAGCAGAATTTTAAGTTACTGTGAAAAATAGTGGTCTCCCTCCCAGTCACTTGTTTCTTCCCTGACATGCTAACCATATCTTTCATGTTCAAAGTTAAAAATGCAAGAAGTTTATGTTACCTTTGTTTGTTTATTATTATTACCATCATTGAGGCTTGAGTGCTTTTTTTTTGGTTTGATTTGTTTTTATCAGTATCTTTTTTTGCTTTGGCTGACATAAGGACATTTTTGGCCTATGAGATACTTGTCACAGACTTTTCCTGATGGTTGTATCTATATAATAAAGGAAGGTTTAGAGTTGCCTTATATAATTATATTTTCTTAAGGTGTTTATAAAATCTTCCACTCCGCTCTGTCCATTTGATCAGCAGCAAATCAAACAAATTTTGCTGATTCATAAGACCTCCACAGAGTCAGAGGGACTAGTAAGCAACTGAAGCATTGATGTGTTTGTGACTCTTTGTATATTTATGCATGAATATGTGTGCATTTACATGTATGTGAGTGTTTCTGATAGTGTGTGTTTAGTTTGGGAGAATATTTGGAAAAAAAATTAAAGAAAATCACAGCTGTGCTAACATATTCCACAGAAATTGCAATAGAATACATCTTACTGAAGGATAAGTAGCAACATCTGTAGTAATGATTAGAGATTAAATATCCAGTACTGAAGCAGCTGCAGTCCATGCTGAGGTACTTTGCCTATTATGTAAAAACATCAAGATGCCCTTCCCACAGGTGTTAGGCAGCAGTAACCATAAGGTGATAATGAAAGTCAAAAATAGATCTTAGTCCTTTCTCACTCAATACTGACAATAACAACAGACAAGATCTGTGACATCCATTATTCATTCCACTCCATTGTAAGATCATCCATTTGGCAGTGTAACATCCTGGCAAACCACCTAAAGCTCTTCCACTGAAAGTTAAAATGTCCCAACACATGTCTCTTGGGTAAATTGTGACACTGATCTACAGATGTGTTCTGTGTTACACGAACAGAAAGGTTATGAGTCCAAGGTAGCAGATGGAAAGCAGAGCACGAAGAAAAAGCTCCAAGTTTAACAACAGTCTTCCCATATTCATTAGCTCTTCTGTTAATGCCACATGCACTAAAATTAATAGGAGTCACCAGATAACATTTTTTTTTACTATTTATGAATAGCTGCTGAAGGAAAAGGTTGCACACTACCCTTGAGGCAATATTTTTATTTTCTAACCGTGCAATGAAAACAAAATTTAGGTTTAGCTTGAATATCTCTGCCCAAAATGCTTCCAGCATTGAGAATTATTGATTACTGAATACCAATATCAATAAATGTTTACATGTAGTCTAAAGCATTATGCATATGTCTGTCTTGGAAATGTGATTCTGTGGAAAATTTCTACCTTGTTTTTACAGGTTTGGCCTACAGCCATTTTATTATAATTTCTCATCACGTTCCACCCTACCAGCTGAGTCATCATCTTAGCAAATTTCAGTCTACAGCTGTAAATGAAGAAATTACTTCCAAGAAAATGTGATTATTCATTTCCTACTCTTTTAATCTTGTAATGTCTCAAGGTTGAAGATGCACATTATGACAATGTAGAATTACCCTTGCGTTTTGTCTATTACAACTTGCTTACCCATGTTCTCCAAAGAGACATGGTTTTGTAGCTGGAACTACTTTGAAGATCTCAAACAAATAAAGCTTGCACATAACAAGGGCAATTGCTTAAATTCAACATGTTTTGTGAAAACACATCAAACAGAATTCCAGTGAACTTTAAAAAAAACCCAAAAAACAAAACCAACAAAAAACCCAAACAGGTTCAAGAGAGGATGGAACAGAAGAGCAGAGCAGAAAAGGAGATTGAGAGAAATTACATGTTCATTTTTTACTGATGGGGTAAGAATGTTCTTTGTACAGGAATCCCTGTTTCTGTTGCTATATTGCTTCATTACTGAACTTACACCTGTATAAAGAGAAAATAATAAATCAAAAGACATACACAGACATACACACAGGAAAGTGCATTGACATATATTATATATAGAAATACATGCACATACAATATATATACACACCATATGCATAAATATACATACCTCCATATACTCCCATATAAAAATTGGTTGGTTTTCCTATACAATAAATATGTACACACATATACGCATCTATTTTATATACATCACAGAATCACAGAATAGTAGGGGTTGGGAGGGGCCTTTGGAGATCATCCAGTCCACACCCCCTGCCAAATCAGGTGCCCCTAGAGCAGGTTGCACAGGAACACATCCAGGCGGGTTTTGAATATCTCCAGAGAAGGAGACTCCACAGCCTCTCTGGGCAGACTGTTCCAGTGCTCTGCCACCCGCAAAGTAAACACGTTTTTCCTCATGTTGAGATAGAATTTCCTGTGTTCCAGTTTGTGCCTGTTGCTCCTTGTCTTGTCGCTGGGCACCACTGAACAGAGTCTGGCCCCATCCTCCTGACACCCACCCTTTAGATATTTGTGAGCACTGATGAGATCCCCTCTCAGTCTTCTCTTCTCCAGGCTAAACAGACCCAGGTCTCTCAGCCTTTCCTCATTCGAGAGCTGCTCCCGTCCCTTGACGATCTTCGTAGCCTTCTGCTGGACTCCCTCCAGCAGTTCCCTGTCTTTCTTGAACTGGGGATCCCGGAACTGGACACAGAACTCCAGATGAGACCTCACTCCCTCGACCTGCTGGCCACGCTCTTTTTAATGCACCCCAGGAGATCATTTGCCTTCTTGGCCAAAAGGGCACATTGCTGGTTCATGGTCAACTTGTTGTCCACCAGGACTCCCACATCCCTCTCTGCAGAGCTCCTTTCCAGCAGGCCCTATGCATACACATGTATATTTACACAGATATGTATGCATACATACACACAGTCATCTGTACGTAGCAATGAAAACATCACTCATTCTATAAATGACAGAAAAAAGCAACAACAATAGTTGATAGCATCTCTATTATGGTAAATATGAGGCGCTGCTAACAGCCCCATCAGAACATAGTTTGGGGATCAGCAAAGACCTTTGATGGTTCATGTGGGAAACAACTTCAGTCTGTGGTGAAACAATTTACTGCACTGCACTGAGCAGAAGTGCAGTAAATTGCCCATTGTCTCCCATGGATTCCACAGGTACAGTAACCATGAGGAATGTTCTTCTGTGCAATCATCTTCACTTATAATATACAGTTGTTCAGTGCCACATCTTCAAAACTCAGTCAGTACAGAAACTTGTCATTTTGAACATGGCTTGGTTTTGCTGTTGGAGTTCCACCTTGACCAGGCGTAAACTATAAGTGCAACTACAGCTCTTGCATTAGGATGGCCCGTTAAAAATGTGTCACTGTAGTTATCCCAAACAGGTGTGAAATCTTAGTGTTCTGTATAAAATTTCAGAAATGCAAACCAGAAAGAGGACAATTTTCCATTCAGTAAAAAAATGACTTTTCTGCAAACATTTATCTGGAAACCATTATGTTCACCCCAGACATTTTGATTTTATATCCCTGTAGAGTAATTATCTCAGTTGAAAATGGCAGAAATGATGTTAAAAAGATGAAACTTTCAGTATCAGTTCAGTCACTAAAATGTTAAAATAACTTAAGGCAGTAAGAATTGTTTTATTTTGAATTATTGCAATAAGTAGGGAAATAATACTTTTTGATTCACCAACAACTCAAAAATAAAAATATATATTAGAGCTAAAAATAATATTATTTAGAAAAATGAAAAGATGGGGGAAGTAATTTTGATCAAATTAAATACTGTAATTTAGAAAAAAAATATTTTTTGTCAGTTTTATCTGCTGTACCAGCCAAAGGAAATTTTGAAGCAACATATTGTTTCTAAATGTTAAATCCTAAACGTTTTGTTAAAGAATATAAAGTAAATATTTCCCATATTGGTTTATTTTACTTTGGTTCAGAATACAGAAAACCCTATGTAAATCTCAAAACATTTAATATAACTAATTAATACTGAATTGTAAGCCAAAGAAAAAGGTTTTGTGCAAAAGAAGGTGCCTGCTACCTAATATTAATTTTCAGCAGTTTAAGGGTCAGATCTTAGTTATATATTTTTTGAATGAAAGATGGAGACAAATATGGGAGCTCCGACTCTCTGACTACTTGTTCATCTTAGCATGTTACACTGCAGGGAAAAAAGAAGTCTTCCTACTACAAATACAGGGGTTATATAGAAGTTGGTTTTTTGCTCACTCTTTTGAAGACATGGCAGAAAGTGTGAGCACGGGCAAGGAGAAGAAATAAAAACGATTGTCTCTTCAGCTCTTCTTTATATTTGGCAGGGTTACTAGAACTTCCAGGCCCCTCATACCATCTTCTGATGTTCGGCCTTAAGTAACAAAATGTTGAGCGTGGATGAGAAAGTATGCAGTTGAGGGAGGGCAGTGACTTTGCCTGAAACTTGTCGGGAGGGAGGACAGCTGGATTGTAGGGAGGAAGGACGAGAAGATGCTAATAGCTTATTTGAATAAGCCACCTCCAGCAGAGCTGTGGCCTCATACATCACTCAGACAGTGCAGAAGCTGAACTTGAGTGTTGCCCATTTCTCTTACCGTTCGTTATCAGAGCAGCGAGTCTCTACTATTCACAGTCATCATGACTGCTACATGGTTTGACAACACCAGCTACTCTCCAGAGGCTTCACCTACCTAGAATTTAAGCAGCATTCCTCAGCTGGAAACCTTTTAGTAATACTCGAGCGAAACCAGACACAATTTTTCAGGGCCCAAATTCAGGTTGTCATAACAACTTGACACAGTTCTAATAATACTATTTTTATTACACTGCTTAAGTAGAAAGGACAAGATGTATTTGTTCCCCATAAAAGCAACTGCAATCCAACCATTCAGACTGTGTTCTTGTAATCAGATATAGAGCACCAGTATACCTCACAGCGACATCAGGTTACTCTCAGACTAACCCTGTTGATGTTGGTGTTTTAGTTTGAATTTATACAGGTGTACCTGAGCTCTGAATGTGGCACCAAATAACTAAGCTGCTTCTGCTCTTAAGGAAAGCTCTACTATTCAAATCAGAAAGGGTACAGGAACGTGAACATATTGAAAAAGACTGAAGTGGAAATAAGATACAACTGAAAATGGTGTTTGCTTAAAGGCAAGAAAGGAAGATCATCCATTCTGTACAACACACTGGAGGTAAATAGTCACACTGGAAATTTTTATCTGATCCTGAGACATTTACAGAATGCTTGGTAAAAAAAATTCTTCCTCCACAGTTGACTTCTTAGCCACATTTTCTGGGGCAATCATGTACTGTGTACTATGACGGAGGTAGTTTTCTTAACCTTCTTTAACCTGTAACTAAACATCTCAATGACCCACCAGGACAAAGCAATACAGGTGACACATGAATCTGTGTTCGGTTTCTCTGAAAGAAAAGAAAAGTGCACACAGGCAGTTACAGGTAAGGCCTGGTTTAAGGAGCCTGTGTCTCTCTTCCCACTTTTGGGATGGCATTCACTTCATCTCACTGTAGTCACTTACAACTTAGATATCGAAGCTAAGCTACCAGACTAAACTCTACAGATGTTGGAGAAAGCTGTCACGTGCACAGGGAGACTATCTTCTAATGGGGCCGGATTTCATACCTGTAGGGAAGACCAGATGTTATGCCTGAACCAGGCATTTAATTTTTAGGTGGCAGAAGTTAGGTGAAAGGGTTTCTACTCTCTCTTCCCAGTTCTTAGTTGTGATTCCACAGCTCTGTGATCTTTGTAAGCATGGAATTTCAAGACGTGAACCCTAAGCCATATCTAATAGATCCTCGGTTCATGTGTGCTAGGCCTTGTGGTTGCCATCCCTAGTCTTGCTATGATACATAAACTAAATTTCTGTTTTATTCCATACTGGTGGTATGAATTTACATGTGTTTGAAAAGCATGTGAAGGTTAAGGATAGGTAGGATCTGTGCAAATGTAGGGTGCAGGGAACTTGCACTCCATTTTTCCCCTATGCTTTTAGTAGGTCCTTGAAATGCCATTTTGTTGCTCTGCCCCTTACTTTGTTTGGGGGGGGGGGGGAAGAACAAACCAAAACCCCTTCTTTTCTTTCTTCACTTCTTTTCTTATCTTGATAACTTACAGGCAAACTTGGAGACCAAAACCGACCCATTTTTATAGTGAGTAATATGACTGGGTGATCTACAAGCCACTAAAACAGTTCCACCTGTGCCTTCAGCGGTATGAATCCTCACAGAAAAGTGATATATCACATGCATATGAATCCTAAATATTTAGTAATAATGTAATCAGGCGATGTATATAATATGGACCAAAAATGAAACAAATCTTTAGGTCATGTAAATTAGAATTGATCCATTCAAGTATTCAATATAAAGGCATCTAAGCCATTTTCAAAAGATGCTTCTAAAAGCTTTTGTTGTACTGCCCAACGAAGGGCATAACATCACAAATTCACTGTGCTAAAGAACCACCCGCTAGGCAATTTAAAGAAAAGGAACTCCTGAACAACTTGAAAAGAATATAATAGGGTGGCAGCCAAAACCACCCCAGCAAACCTTTTACCTCCAGAGTACCAATAAAGGAAGAAGCAAGTTGCCTGTGGTTTGTGCTCCCTTAGATTTAAAGACACTCAGTGTGATGTTTAAGAATATTGAACAATAAATATCATGTGGAATGTGAGGTTCTGCACAAAAACAATTTGCAAGAACAAAGAGAAAGCAAAATAGAAGAGTATGTGTTGTTAGCTGTGTTGTGGATATCAGTTTCTATATTAAATAAAGTGTTCAGTGTTTGAGTTCTTGATCAGTATGCAAAGTGTCAAACAACTTCTCCTTGCCCCTGCTTACTTCAACAGTTGTCAGTGCTCTTTACAGAACAAACAAACAGAAAGTATAAGTTAATCATGTCTTTGATAACATTTGCTTTTCCTAATATCACCTACAGTCTTTGCCGTAATGACACTGTTTTCAGAAAGATGGCTGATGTGCTGATAATACATATTCCATGCAAGTGGTTGTATTTCAGTATTGAAATACAGGTTCTGTGAAAAGTTCTGTCTGTATTTAGAAAACATGGTTTAAAGGAATGCATCTGGTTGCCCATTGCTTTGTACGTTACTGGATTATTGATAATTGTGCAAAGGAAATGCAAAGAACCGCTATCCATATATGAAGATCTTTTTTCCCCTTACAAAGGATAACTATTTCTGTAGCAGTCCTTGGGATCTCAGCTGGAACTTTTATCATTGCACTTATGGGACACCATCATATCCTCTGAAAGAAAAACTTTACTTTTGGTAGCAAAATTTGACTAACAGTCTTTTGGGAAAAGTAACCAAAGGGTATGATAATTCTACACAAGGTGCGGCTTAAGGGTTGAAGATAAGAGCATCTACCAAACCCATCTCAGAAACACCGTTCATGATGCAGAAGCTTCTTGAATTTTTAGTCACCTTTAAATCAGAACTTCTACATCTGCTTTCCATGTCTGTGAATCCAACAAAACATAAGTTTATAACAGCAGAACTTGACACAGAAGCTCTGGGGATATATTGTTTCCATTTTATATATTTAAGAGATTATTTTATCACTTCATTTTTCAGAGCCATTGTGTGGGTACCTAAACTCGTGGGACTATAACAGCATTTCTTAAAGACAGTGCTTTTCTTCTTCATAAGTTAAAAAAAAGATAAAAAAATTAGCTAAGTCTACTATATAAGAGAGTAAAAGAAAATTTGCTAACTGAAAAATAACACATTTCTTTAGGAACTGGAATCTTTTTTAAATAATGTATTATTAAATTGTTAAATAAATTATTAATATGGTGGTCTTTCTTTTAAATTAAGACAATTTGTGACCATAAAAATAAAGTAGAATTAGTAGTATTCTATTACAAATGGGCTCAAAATCAGATTGAGGTAAATTAAAAGTTCAGAAGCAAGTTTTAAGTAGCATTTTTATTTTTAGAGTCATACTTTAAAAAGTTAAAAAATGTGTGTATGTTTATATATTTGGAGTTCTTCTTTGAAATGAAAACATGCTTGAAGTACTAATTTTTGTGTGTTTGGTTTTGCAAATAGACTTTTGGTTTTCTTTTTTTTTTTTGACAAATTGAATTTTTAGCCATGCTATTCAGAAATTTTAAAAGCAAGATAAGCCTCAGAAGAGCTGTCATTTTAATGTTATTTTCAATTTGTTCATTGTGGATGTATTTGCATTTCAATTCTAACCAAATCCTCAGAGATCTCAAACCAAAGGTATGAAATTTTTTCATTCTTCATGACACTTCTGGGATGACTTTTGTTATAGAAATATATTGTGAAGGAAGATTGATCTCATGATAACATATCTTTTTTTTTATGTATAACGTTAGAGAAAATATTAAGTACAGCACAGAAGTTTTTCTCCCTGTGATGATGTCACTTTGATCTCCAGTGCATATGGAAAATTTATAAAAAGACAAAAGTTATTATCGTATTTCTTTAAGGGATTGGGGTTGTAAATCTGAAAATAGATTGGAGATGGCTGTTTTCCTTCCAAACACATTTGACTCCAAATCTTCCACTTAAGTAAAGCATTGTTCTATCCTCTGTATTTGTATCTGTCAAGATCATATCCAATATTTCTCTATTCTTTACTGTTGGCTGAGTTACTCTGGATATTCAGATAGATATAATGATGCCTAAAAGGCAGCGGAGAGTGCTCTAAGCCATAAAATCTCGCAGTTCCTAAAAGTTCACAGAGGTAGAATTGCCAAGACAGGAACTGGGCTATTTCTCATGAACAATATTCGAAAAGCTTAGCCAAGAGGGACAGGCTTCTTGTAATCTCCAACAACAAAGCCTCCTCTGTTTTCAAAAATTGCTCCTTGCTTTTTTTTTTTTTTTTGCTTTTTTTCATCTGTTTGGGTTTTTTTGTTTTTGTTTTGAAAGGAGTGCTTTTCTTTATCAGACTTACTTGGCATGCAAAATAATCTGCCAGCTGCATCATGTCTTCTCTGGGCACACATAAAAAACTAGTTTGGATGCCACCTGTTTGATTACTCATCTAGTGATGCCAGTTTTGATTTTGCTTGAACGTGCCATGAACGAAACAAAGAGCAACAGAATATATTTTGTTTTTCTAAAACATGAAATGAAATTGAAGAAGTAGTGATAGTTAAGGAAGTCCTGATCAGAACTGGATCTGTCATACCACCATATAAATAGCTCTACTGCATTTGAAATGTTGGACAATATATCCTGGTCGATTATACCAGAAATTCTCAAGCCTCAAAAACAATTTTTTATACTAACTTCTTTTTTTCTTAAATAGTAGAATTTTTTAACACCTTACAAAAAATGCGTGTGCATATATTTGTAACTTACTGTGTTTTCTTTCATTTTTATTTACATACATTTATATATCAGTGTGGATCTTAAGATATCAGAATATTCATAAATATGGCAGTATTTTTAAACTATTCTTGTATACTTTTTCAATTGAGTTATTTACGTTGTCATTAGAAAAAAATTGACATAGAAAAATCTAAAATAAAAGTCTAATTATTAATAAGTACATGCTTAAAATATGTAGTTGATTATAACTTTCAAAATGCCTCTTAACTGCAAAGGGAACCTATATTCATTAGTTCAGATGTAATCCCTAGATTGCAGCTGCTTGAATTTAGGCAAAATAAACCAATTATTTCTGATAAACATCTTGATAGGGAGTTCACTATTGGATATGTAGCTGAATTATATCATTCAGAGACTTTTATGAAATAGGGTATAAGAGGTGATTGCGAAAAAGATGAATGAATAGTTCCTTCCCTTATAGTCATTTTACACATTTTCAAAACACAGCTGAAGCAGACGTAGGATCAAGTTCTATGTTTATGTAGCAAGGTGCCTAGGCTCATTTAGTTTGGGACACCAACACAATGGACATCTATGAAACACTTCCCATTAAATTCAGGGAAGACTGGATTAAAGAGGAAAGACAAAGAGAGGTAAAAGACAAAATGTGAGTAAATGTAAGTGGTACCGGAGAGAGGGACGTTCAGACATGTTTCAAATTTCACAAATGGTTTTGTTTAGGACTGGCTGTCTGCTGATTGGGGAGAGAGGTTTGTTCATTTAAATTAAATGACTTTCCCTTTTGCTAGGAAAGAAATGAACTTAAAAGCTTTTTAATGAGAGATTCATATATTATTTGATATGCATCTGGGTACTGACAATTTACCCACTAATTATATGGAGAATGGAAACCAATTAATTATTCAAGCAGCTTTTTTAAGAGTTAATCCACCACTGCCAATGGCTCTCTACTGCAATGACTTTAATGTCTATCACTGTCACAGCTTATAAATATTCCTGATAATTGAATATTATAACTGTTGGTGTCTTTTGCATTATACAATTTAAGTTAGGCCTACATGAAATGTAGTGGAGTATTTTACAAGGGTTTTCTTGAAATAATCCAAGATGAAAGTATGAGGTAATTATGTGACTTGCCTTTAATTTCTCTTTTGGGAAGCTGATTGTTCAAAGTTCTCTTCAGTGTTTATAGGAGCAGCAGATGAGAATGAAATTCTGTACTTCAGGTCAAAGTGTGCATATATTATCAGCTCCTTAGGATGAGGAAAATCTTGTAATGTGCATTTACAAAGAAGCTCAGACATCTAACTCATACCACAGATTATTATCAGTGAATTGTTAATTATACAAAGTCCAAATATAAGGTTCATAGTTGGTCTGTGATGTAAATAGCAATATAATCAAGCAATTAAATTTTCATAAGGCTTCAGTACGGTCTATCAGAGATTTTGGGGGAAGACGATATTTTTTTGAGTTCCAATAAAATTGGAAACTGATTGAGATGTTACCAACATAATAGAGCTACAAATGTATAAACCCATTGAGTTCAAAGTATGATTTCTTTATTTCAAAAAGCATGGTCCTTGTCCTTTAGCTTTAATTATATTTTAATGTTCTCTGATACTGATACACTTGGCTTCATTTAGACAACTGATGCACTACAATCACTGTTTATTGTAGCAAATTTAATAATTTTATTGTTAACTTGGATTACTTTAATCTATTCCCTGGAGATCTCTATTTTGTCTGTTTTTACCATGCTAAACTGTTAAACCATGAAGGCTGGGAATATCATTTCGTTATGGGTGTGAACTGTC
The DNA here is from genome assembly GCA_017639485.1 of Pluvialis apricaria. Lineage (NCBI taxonomy): Eukaryota > Metazoa > Chordata > Aves > Charadriiformes > Charadriidae > Pluvialis > Pluvialis apricaria. The sequence continues at coordinate 163,531,633 of CM030008.1, read as the reverse complement.
ACTACCCCAACAGATTGCTGGTTCCCTATTTGCCAGTTTCACATAGGTGCAAAACCACTATTAAAGTACTGAAGGTGTTCGTAAGAGTATGTGGGAGGAGTGTCTGGAGCAGGTATCCGTGTGCCTGGTGCCGCCTGCTGGGGCGGGGTGAGTGTCTCTATCATCCCCAGCCCTGGTGTGACCTTCAGTGACCTTCAGTCTCTGCCAGCCGAAGAGGAGGAGGGGACTTGGCTGTCTGTGTTTATGCTGTATGTGAGTCCTGTATGTAGGTGCTGTTGAAGGCACTGCCATGTCAGTGGCAGTCTGTGCGATCGGCTGTGTCAGTGTCCTCTGTGTCTGTGTGTCCGCGTCTGTGTTTGTCTCTGGGACACATTCTCTGCTTCGTTATTGGCTGAATCTGCAAGTGGGAAAGGAGCGGTTGCATCCCTCAGCCTGGGCAAAGACCTGGGGTCCTGGGCACTGGACTGGGCTCCAGCGACTGGGCAGCAAGGACCTGGGCTGGAGCAGCTGGAGGAGGCGATCACATTTCTTACATCACTTAACAGTACTCCGACAACAGCTGTTACCATGTTTTTCTACATTAAGTGATTAACTGCTGTGGGAAGACAGACTCACAAGTCCAGTGACAGAAGAGTTTACTTATGTTAAAACCTGGGAGCTGTGTTGTACGCACACACAGACTGGGACCGCATGGCAGAATGATGTCACAGGCCAGCCTCAGAGCAGCCACTAACTTGCAGCTGTTGGTGATACATTTACTTCTGAAGGTGCTGTTAAAAAACATCAATAATTGCCCTGACTGGCATAATAGTAACACAGCTCTAGCATATAAGGTGATCTGACAAGGTCTGTGGGTCTCAGACGCAATCAAAAGTGGAGGAGCTCAAGAAGAGCAGAAAAGAATAGACAGCGTTAACTAAAAACCTCTTTTGAAACTCTAAGGGCAAATCTGAGACTGTTTATTGTGAAGGACAAAGATAGTGACTTCCTTAGAGAGCTGATTCAAATACCAATCGCACCTACTTTTTTCAGTTTTGATTGTTTGCATGTTAATAAATCACTCATTTTTGAGAAAAGTAAATGTATTTCATGAAAAATACAAGTTTGCTGAAATAGTTGTTCTCATTGAAGGGCAATTCAGAGTGTTCAAAGAAAAAAGGTTATTCTTGGATTGCATATATTTCACCCCATGACCCAATAACTTGACCTTGGTTAAAAGAAGTATTTCAGAAAGTCATCCTGTTTTTCAGGTGAACATAGAAAGCCATGGAAATCATCTCATCTGCTTTGGCAGCCTGTCCCAATAGTTTACCACCTTTACTGTTAAGATGTTAACTCACTTCTCGCTCCCTATTTTTCTGGCTTCAGCTTCTAGTTTTTGATTCTTGTTACGACTTTCTCTGCTACCGTGAGGTGGATTTACTACTTGTGATTTTCCAGCCATGAAGATACCTCCACTCCAGTAGCAAGTTAACTTTCAGTCGTCTTCTGTTTTTTCCAGCTTAAAGCGAGGGGTTTTGTAATATTTCACACTTCTGTATTTTTTTGAAGCCCTGACCTCCAGACTTACACATACTGTTCTAAGCCTAAGCAGTCCCCTAGTCTTTTACAGAACGGAAAAAAAAAACCCCAAACCTAAACCCTTTCAGAGGTGAACACATACAGTTTTCTTATTCCTGTGTCCAATGCCATAACTAAGCCCTTTACTCCAACATCACTGCAACCTCTGTCACCGGATTATAGTGGAGAATCTTCCTTTGCAACCCCCTAGGTGCATTTATGAGGTACACCCGCCTTACAGGTAAGTACATTAGTGACCGCAACCCTCATCCCCAGCCCGGCGCCCCCCGGGGGAGAAGGGTTGGGAGGGAAGGGGGGAAGGGGGGAATGGGAAAGGGGAGGGTGAGAGGTGTTCTTTTAATTTTGGCTTTGTTTCTCACTAGCCAAATCTATTTTAATTGCTGATAAATGCAATTAATTTCCCCAAGTCTAGTCTGCTTTGCTCGTGACAGTAACTGGTACATGATCTCCCTGTCAGGAGTATGGAAGTGAAGTTGGGCCTGGGAAAGAGGGAGGGGGAAGTTAGTTTTAATGTTTCTTTGTCACTACTTGAATCTATTTTAATTATCCATAAAATGAAATAATTTTCCCCAAGTAAAGTCTTTTTTGCCTGTGATGATAACTGGTAAGTGATGTCCTTGTCTTTATCTTGACCCACGAGCTATTTCATCCTATTTTCTCCCCCAGCTCTGTTGAGGAGGGGGAATGAGAGAGCGTCTGTGTAGGAGTTTGGCCCTTAGCCAAGGCTAATCCACCACACACTCCTTTTCAGATCTAATGTTATAAATAACTAATAACACAGAAATTTGTACACATTTGAATAATCAGCATTCAAAGAAATTATGTCACATTTTTCTTAATTATAATTTTCTTAATTATAGTCCCTGAATCCTTTTTCAAGCAACTTCTTTTAGTGATGAACTCTCCCTCACACGTAAATAAGCTTGTATTTCTTGCTACTAGATGGATAAGTTGTCTTATAGTAAAGTAGTTGTTTTATAGTACATATGATAAATTAACATTTTTTTGAATGTCTCACTTACTAGACAAGCCAGCTTACTCCACCCAACTGAATTTGCAGATTTGGAATTTATTTACTTTTCACTTATGTGAATTTCATGTCACCAGCAGACATGATGCTATACGAATAGTTCAGATGTTCAAGAGACCCCTTTTTCACAGTGTTCTGATAAAGGTAACTGAAGGAAGCAAATGGTTAAGCTGTATTCCAGAATTAGAGGGACTTCAGAAGAGAAGAGTAACTAAAATTGACCTAGAAGTTTCTCAGAAAGAAAGTACTGAAAAGTCTGTAATTGCTTACGAAATGAAGCAAGGGCCCCATGAGGCAGACAATAATAATAATAACAACAACAGCAGCAACAACAGTAATAATAATAATGTAGTAAAATAAGGAATGATCCAGAAAAGGCAGATAGAGAAGATCTGTTCCATGTGTCTGTGTGTGAGGATATTTGATAGTGTTATGAAATAGCAATTTCAAAACTGTTTAAATAAAAAAGCAACAAAAGTTTTCCACAGGAAGTAAGAGTGCAGACTACTTTGACATGAGTTTTACAGGGACAGATTAATCCATATTCCTCTTGTGAAAAAATGTCACAAATTTTCTCTTAAAAATATGGAATGATCATACTTAAAGACAAGATCATAAAAACATGATGATTCTTGTGACTGATTCACTATAGCTGGGGTCCTATTGGTGGACAGAGACATCAAATTAGAGGTCAATTAATGGTATTAGTTTTTACATCTCTATTCATAATTTAACAGCTCAAATTTCTTTTGTGCTGTCACAAAAAGAATTCATCGAACTTTCTTGTTTTAAAGCATAAAAAGTGACGACAAACCTCCTAAAAGAAGTCAGTATATTTCACACTTTCAAAGACTTGGTAAGGCATCCTCTTTCCACTGTAACATACATTTCTTTTGCACTTCCTTTTTTCTCTTCTGTCTGGACCATTTAATTTCAATGATAGATTGACCAAATTAGTGTTATCGACCAGAGCAAGGATACAATATAAAGTTCCTCATCTATCAATACAAAGGTTTTTATGAGCACAGAAACAAAACTGCCTATTAGGTATCCTTACGTATTTTCTCAGTCACTGAAAAGCTAAGGCAGAACTGCCCTTCACAATTGTTAAGACAAGGTTAAGCAGCATTACATACTAGTCTATTGTTTCTATACTTGCTGGGTGTTAATTTATAGGATGTTACAAATACATATTGCACCATTTCAATCTGGTTTATATCATCTGCTTTTGTACTTTATTGCAGTAAGAAAGTGACTACTAATATATTCATATCGCACTAATACCTGGAAACAATCAACCATATAATTCAGTCATTACACACTGTAATAAATATCAATGAAATTTTTAAAGTGAAGAAATAAATCTGACTAATATTTCTCTAAGATGTTTAGAGATTTCTCGTGTCAGTATGTATAACTCCAACCTGATGGAAATCTATCTTTATTGGATGAATGGGCAATCTGAACTGTTATGCAAATATGACCTTCAAGAAAGTTGAGACAGAAAAAAAGAAAAAAAAGAAAAGGAAAGATAAAATTGAATGTCCAGAACTATCTTGTAAATGCTTCTTGTTTCTAAATGAAGGTCTTATTATGCTTTAAGATCGTAAGTTTAATCAAGACAATCTATTTGTATTCTTTGTAACAGAAATAGTGAACTGTAAATTGTCTTTCCAAGCCTTAGATTCTGAGGACAAGACTAGTAACTTGGGAACTTCTTAGGAACAAACAATACACTTTAATATGCAAAGTCCAATGTTTCAGAAACTATATGCTCCAAAGACAGATACTTCAGTAAAATAATCCTATGTGTTAAAGGATTTCTTCTTTTTTTTTTTCTAGTATCTGCACAAATTGTACATTGCTTCCTAAGATTCTGCAAGCAAAATCTATGCTATAATAGTGAAGACAGAATGTTCTAACTCAAGCAAATATATAAAAAGTATGAGATAAGCGTTGAATTAAGTACATTCCTACAATTCTGGCAATTTGCAAGAATGTGACTCATCTACAAGTTATAAGGCACCTGTAGTAACTGCTGCTGTTGGCAAAATGCATTAAAGCTCTGTAGTGGGTTTTATGTTCATACACACCATAGTGCGGATATGAGAGTTATTCCATTCATCTACGTCTTTAGGAAAAGCTAAATGCTTTTACCTCATTTATGTCTCATATGCATCAGCCCAGAATTTGAAGGCAATAAAGGATATCCATTCTGAAGGGCGTCAGTGCCTGGAGCCTCACGTGACAACTTCTGTGTTCAGGCTGCAGGCAAATGATTAGGCTGCTGACTAGGTCCTGACCTGAGGTTAAACTAACCAAACAGGACATGGGAAAGTGCTGGATGCAACATAAAAGATTGCTGAATGTGACAAATAACAGTGTGAGAAGCTGACAAAAGATACACACAATGCCATGAATTTCACAGGTGGTTAACAGGTATTTTAATGTGAAATGTCAAGCCAAACCCTTTTTTTTAGCCATACCAAATATGTCAAAAGCTGGCCAGGCAGAGCAAGCGTCATAGTATCACCGTGCTGGTGTTCACTGAAGAGCTGCAGCATTTCAGAGCCCATTGCAACTGCTCATGCCTTCATAATGTTCTTATTGTCTTCAGTATGCAAGTCCAATGAAGTTAATTAATTTTGAGCAGTGAACCAAATTAAAGTTAACCATCTAAGCTGAGCTAGTTGCATCTTTGCTCTGTAGGCAACAGTAATACAGGAACCAAAAAGCAATTCATCCCAGGTAAATGTATAATATAGAGGTGATAAATCATCAACTGAAAGGTTTTGTTTCAACATACGCAACTGAATTATGGACACATTGTGATACAGGATGAAACTAGGCTCTTTGTATATGCATATGTGTGTATGTATATAAATAGATATACAAGTAATATTCTCTCCCTGATCTCTATTCATATTGTAACCATTTCTTCTTTGTTATCACTTAAAATATATAAACACTGCTTTTCATTAAGCATACAATGGAATTATTCATAAAAAAGCACAGTCAAGTTTAAAGTTCTTTTCTCTCAGTTTTTGTGTAAAATAGATGTAATTGTATACATACAACTTCAAAGCTTGGGTTTTACATCGCATTTCAGGTCATACCCATTGACCAGCTATGTTTCAAGGCATCAGGCTCAACCTGCAGCAGCTGCTCAGAGCCGAGAAGTTCTGCTGAAAATTGATATAGGATTACATTCCCTTCTGACTGACACCAAAAGGTCTTTCTGCAGTGTATTTGGAAATCACTATCACGTTCCTTGTCTTGAGACTGGAAATTCTGCCGGCTACAGTGCAACATGTCCAGTAATACCAGTAACTTTTCTGCAGCCCTATATTTGCTCTCATATAGAGGATTATATGCAGACAGAAATAGTCCAGAGACCCATTTTTAGGGTGACTCCACTTCCTTACTGCACAAGAACTTTGAACTAATCTTGTGTGTTCTGCACATAAATAAATTAGCAACATAAAGAACCATTTGCAGCTTAGAAGTAACATACAGATGACAGGCAACTCAGGTATCTTGGTGTAGTTGCGACAAGCTTCCAGATTAATTCTAAATATCATTGCAGACATCAATTTTTATTTTAACACATTGAAAAGGAAGTAGATATCAGATCATTTCTGATCTCCCTTTAGTCTTAGAATAATGCATTCCTGCTTTTCTTCACTGCAGAAAAGACCAAAAAATTCCAGCATGCTAAGAAATGTGAAACTGGAAGTGTTTTTAGTGACTGAGCTGTATCAAGAGATCTGTGTTCCAGGAGGCTTTCACCCCTTACTCCAAAAGCTAATTTTCACTCTTCATTAATGAACTCTTTCATGTGCTGTCCATGATTTCTGGCCCATCAACAACAGAACTGTGAAAACAAGTAATTTTAAAGTCTTGTACTTTTCTTATTGCAAATTTAGTAGTAAACAAACTTTCCTTTCAACCTTGATTGACAGAAGGTGGTCGAAGCACAACTTTGACCCCTGTAGCATTTAAAATGAACCCTATGGCAAATATATGAGGATCACTTTACAATAAAATAAACCTCAGAATTTTGCTGTCCAAGCCTTACTGTGCTATCCTCCATTAGTCTGAAAATCTCCTTGCTGCATCAAGGAAAGCTTAGGAGAGGGAGGCTACTGAATCCTTTATAATATTATGAAAATGTCATATTATGGCACTGTTCCTTTGAACACATAAAAGAGCCCAGGAAGGATTTTAGGCATGGATGCCTGTATATATAAACACAGAGGTCTACCTTTAGCTGTGTGATCATAATATTTTCCTGAAAACTATACTTCTAAAGTGCAGAAAGATAAAAGCAGCATAAACTCTGTTAGGTGTAACTGTAAAGGAATATATTTGAGAGATGCATGTTCTGTAGCTTCCATTTTGTCCTAACTGATTATAGAAACAATCTAAAGGGGGAAAAAAAAAAAAAAAAAAGGCACAAGCCCAAAGCAGTTTTAACCTTAAAATGGTTTGTCATTTCTTGTTCGTGAAAAAATAAGCTCTTTCATTGCCTGTGGTTAGTCACAGAAAAAGCCAGAATATGTCCTGATCAGTTAGAGCATCTCCTCTTGGAGGCCTGGTGATACCTGTGAATGATTATGAAATGGAAACATTAAAACAAGACGATTGTGATTATTTTTTTCGAGCTTTCCATGGTCCTGAATTCCAAGACAAAGCTGCTGAAGAGGATTGTGTTACCTGTCACAGCACAGTCCGGCTTTTGCATACTACTCATGAAATATTGAAAAATATGACAAAACACCAGTGTTTATTGGCACAGCTGTTCCATTTGCTGAAAGCATAAATATTTATGATCAGTCCATGGCTAGCACTGTGACAAGGTATGTCTCCAAAACAATAGAGTTGTGTACTTTGAAGAGATGGGGCTCTCTTCCCAATACGAACTATACCTAAATCTGGACACTAAAATGTGTGCAGATATGTATCTTGAATTCTGACACAGAAAGATATCTTTTCAAAGAAATCAGTTTGGGAATTTGTTGGCACAAACTGGAACAATATTTTTTAAACTCTAATATATGAGCTTTTGGCATTGAAACCATATGGATAATTTATATATACAAGTTAATTGCTAGGCAGTGGGCTTTGTTCTCTAGCAGTTTGTACATTTGTTACTATTATTCATTGTTTCTGTCATGACAAAACACAGAAACTGCATCTGAGAGCAACATCATGCTAGGTAATATTCAGGCATAATAACAGCCAGATTCAGAGAATTTGCAATTAAAGAATTAGATAGCCAAGTACAAAATTATGATCCTTAAAAATGTACTTTTCTTAAAATTGTACAACTCAAAATTGTTCTAATCCTCACCTAATCCTGGAGTTATTTCATCATTTGTTTGTTTCTTCCTTTGTACTTTCATTTCAAGGTTCTTGCAGAATGTTCTGTTTCTAAAAGAAATTTAGGATTTTCTGTTCTTAGCCCACTCAAGCTCCTGTACAAGAGGTGACTCAGTTTCAGTATGAATTCTTAGTTTCAATTGCCTAAATGTAGGATTCATGTGTTGCTAAAGGTACCTTTGGGTATTTAAGACATTTACTTTGAGCTGGAAAAGAATGTTCTGTACTTACAGAAGAATTATGTCCTTCTGCAACAGCATCTGGAGACCAGCAAGGATATATGCAGTATCTTATAGGGTACTGGATGCAGATCTTCAAGCAGCTGAATGGCTGATCTACCTGTCTGTGTTTGCGTAAGCTACTTGCACTACTGACTACGATCAATAGAGCTTAGTGAGCTATTCAGATCACCCAAAGGTAGATGTACAGGACATGATTCATATACTAAACATGTGTCCAATGCCATTTGAGATGCCGTGTGCATCTTATCTGTTCTCCAAAGTCTGATTCAGAAGGATGCGGCTCTCTTGAACTTCCTGTGTCAGATCTGTGAGTCCTGTGCAGATGTTGCAGATTTCCGAGGGCATGTTAAATGCCACCAGATGCCTATTGTCAGATAACAGAATCGAGCCCATGCTAACTCAATATCTGAATGGATTTTCAGCTTTCACTGTATTGGCACGATATTCACTGACTGAAATGGAGTTTAGATACACCCAGTGCCTTTACAGACACCCAAATTTAGAGACTCAGACTGAGTCACTCCATTTGTGTCTCATCCAAATGCCTCACATCAAAACTACTGTGTTGTAATCCATTCAAAATACAGCAAAGACCACGTTAAAAAAAAGCTATTTTCTTTTCATGCAATAGACAGGTACTTAGAACACTATCTTCAGATGAAGCAGACCAACATTTTATTCCTTTCACTTCAGAGATTAAAAATGGTATCATTCTCTTCCCAAAGCATATTTTTGCTAGCGGTCTCTAAAGTAGTCTGCTGTGAGATCTAAGGAAGAACAGGGTTTTATAACCCTCCTGTTTAATTTATGTTGTAAAGAAAAAAAATGAATGAGACACTGAGAAAAGGAATATGCCTCGACTTTGTATCCCGGTGGCTTAGTTTCCAAGCAGAGGCAAAACCGCTGTGACTTCTCTCCTGCAAACAGCTTCTCTAAACTACATTACTCATTCGCTTGATAGGATACAAATAATTAGTTGGTAGATCACCTAAACACACCAGGTCTTTTTTTCTAAGAGCTTCTGCCCTCTATTTTTAGATTACCATTTTAACACCATCATTTCCCAGGATGTTCTCTAAATGAAATACTACTCCTGCATCCCTCCCACATCCTCCTCTCTCCTGTAAGGCAAGAAGCAGCATTCATTGCAGAGCTCTTTCAAAGCTGTATGTATGTTGCTCAGTTCTTTAGCCAATATGTGCTTGCTGTGTAACAAAGAGGACAAAACAAGGAAATCTAAGATAATTCTATCTTTTTTTTTTTTCATGGGCATGTGGATTTTTGTTTCTTCCCTTCACTCAGATGCTATTTTTCATTAAAAGTATGATTTGGCTGATGTTAGCAACAGAGCTTAAAATTTAACAAACTGACAGATAGTTCAAATCATTGTTACTTTAGAAATGAATGAAGACTTTAAAAAAAAAAAAAAAGAACAAGCTAAAATGAGTTCTGGGTGTATGGATTAAACCCCCAGACTTTCCATATTCAAGTTACTACTTTAATCACTTGGAGACAGAGAATTTTTCTTTATTTCTGTCTTCTCTCCACCATATCCAAATTATTTTCTGCAGAATAACATAGCGGAAACTGAAGGGCTGAGGTATGCTCTGTCTTTGGAAAACTTGTAAGCCAGTGGTTAGGATATATTCCTGGCAATGGAGAATTTTAAATCTGAAACCCTTTCAGATGAGGGTGGAATTAAATCAGAGTGCTGTAACCGCTCAGGTGTTAGAAAAATATGTGGGTGGTTTTGCTGTCTTCATAGAGCCCAAAAATTGAAAAAGAGCAGATGACACTCTTTTTATGCAATCTGTCCTTTCAGAGTCAGTTTTAGACATTATCAAAGTATTTCTAAATTACTTAATCCCTCAAGAATTTTAAAAGGGAATACCTAGTTTCTGGATCCTTATCAATTTAGTGGCATACAGCTCTGCCAAAACTGAAGTGATCCTTGCCACCTGTGTGGATGTAACAACATCTGGGAAACTTTCAATCTGGGGAGGTGAATTAAAAGTTCTATCACAGCAGAATTGCAATTTCAAGCTAAAATGTTGAATCTAAATACAACTTTGTTTCCTTGTCTTTTGGTTGCATTTTTGTTGTTTTGGACATTTTGGTTTTGTCTTTTGTTCCAAAAACCACAGTAATCAGGATCAGATGAATTAAAGAGATACTATTTGCAGTTTTAGTCACATCAATAGTGGCTTGAATACTTTACTGTTGAAAATGCCTGTCAACAAATGGATTTGTCCAAGGGAGTCTGGTTATAATTTATTTATGTCAATACAGCTAAATCAGGAGGAGAAACTTGATGATCCATCCCAGTGAGTTCACTGAAACTATGTTATCCTGTCTGTGTTATGGATTAACTTCTGTGATAGTGATTTAGACATCTTGATTACTTGGATCCTTCAGCTAAAGATCTGATCTAGAGGCTCAAGTGTGTTGTGACTCATTTGGAAATCTGCCCCTTTTTGATGCAGTTCAGCAAGAGGAAGTTTCTGCTTGGGATCCACACTGTTGTGTGAGCTCACAACTTCCACTTGCCAAATACAACCTGGTGGATGTTCATTGCCTCAGGAACTGGTACTGACGTACCAGTTGAAGATTGCCTGTGACAGCCTGTCAGCTACAAAAACAAAAAACAAAAAAAGGAAATGACTTGGAAAACAAGAATAAATCTAGAAAATGATGATTTCCATTCAAGCGTATAGGAGAACTTGGCAGAGAATGAGCAAATAGACATATTGTAAGACAAGAGGGAACAAGGGAAATTAGCTTTGATATCCTCATGTGAGTAATATTTTTCTGGAATATTTTATTGTTATTGGTTCGAACTCAGATAGTAATGTATTACAGAAAACCTGTCTAAGAGAGAAAAGTATGCCAGAGCTGGGAATCTGCATATATGATAAATATTGAAGGCAGCTCCTAAAAAATGTTGAAGGAGTTTTCATGTTAAAAAATACACAGCCTTGACCTATCTTTGTTCCTGCAGATGCCAAGAAACTCAGTGTTGCTGTGACTAAGTTTATTCTAATGTCTAAGAGATTACACATGTCAAAGTACAGTGATCATATACTTAGAAAAGCCATACTTCTGCTTTAGAAGCATATTGCTTTATGAGGAGGAGGTTCTTGAAAGAAGTCAAGTGTTTAAGACTTGATCCTACTTGCAAAAGAGGAAAGCAAGACCATGTCTTCCAGTGTTTGCAGGATGTTATCAACTGTCTTTACCTTGCAGTGCAGTCAACTGTACAGACCAATAGATTATCCAAAGAGTGAACAAGGAGTGAATTAATTTCTCTGTAAGACAGAGTGCCTGGAGAGATGTACATACTGAAATAGCAAATTCACTGATCTGGCAATCCAGTGTCTTTTGCATTTATATTCATTAGGCAGGTTTTCTTTCTTTCTGTTTTAATTTTTTTAAGTGGATGATTATGGCTTTGTAAGTTATGAAATTTCTTCTTAAGCTCATAAAGAAAGAGAATTGTCTTCTAGGAGGCAGAGAACAGGACTGGGAGCCAAAAATCTTGAATTTTTCAGTCTGAAATAAATAACTCCATTAGAGTTTCCAATTAAGGTTTTACTTCCTTCTTAGAATCATAGAATAGTTTGGGTTGGAAGGGACCTTTAAAGGTCGTCTAGTCCAAACCCCGTGCAACGGTCTGGGACATCTTCAACTAGATCAGGTTGCTCAGGGCCCCATCCAACCTGACTTTGAATGTTTCCAGGGACGGGGCATCTACCACTTCTCTGAGGCACCTGTTCCAGTGTATCACCACCCTCACTGTAAAAGATTTCTTCCTTATAGACTTTCTTCCCTATAGACTATATTTCTTCCTTTGGACTAGCTAGTCTAAACCTACCCTCTTTTAGTTTAAAACCATTACAAGTCCTGCTAAAAAGTTTGTCCCCATCTTTCTTATAAGCCACCTTTAAGTACTGAAAGACTGCAATAAGGCCTTCCTGGAGCCTTTTCTTCTCCAAGGTGAACACCACCAACTGTCTCAGCCTCTCCTCATAGGAGAGGTGCTCCTTTCCTTTGATCATTTTTATGGCCCTACTCTGAACCCACTCCAACAGGTCCATGTCCTTCTTATGTTGTGGGCTCCAGAGCTGGACACAGTACTCCAGGTGGGACCTCACAAGAGCAGAGTAGATGGGCAGAATCACCTACCTCAATCTGCTGGCCACGCTGCTTTTGATGCAGCCTGGGATACGGTTGGCCTTCTGGGCTGTGAGCGCACATTGAAGGCTCGTGTTAAGCTTTTCATCCACCAACACCCCCAAGCCCTTTTCTGCAGGGTTGCTCTCAATCCCTTCATCCCCCAGCCTGTATTGGTACCAGGCGTTGCCCCAACCCAGGTGCAGGACCCTGCACTGCGCCTTGTTGAACCTCATGAAGTTCACATGGGCTCACTCCTTGAACCTGTCCAGATCCCTTTGGATGGCATCCCATCCCTCAGGAGTGTCAATTGCACCACTCAGCTTGGTGTCTGCAAACTTGCTGAGGATGCATTTGATCCCACTGTCAATGTCATTGATGAAGATATTAAACAGTACTCGTCCCAACACGGACCCCTGAGGGACACCACTTGTCACTGATCTCCATCTGGACATTGAGCTGTTGACCACTACCTTCTGGATGTGACCATCCAACCAATTCCTCATCCACTGAACAGTCCAGCCTTAAATCCCTCTCTCTCCAATTTAGAGAGAAGGATATTGTGGGAGATGGTGTCAAAGGCTTTGCAGTAGTCCAGAGAGATGACATCTGTAGCTCTTCCCTTGTCCACTTATGTAGTCACTCTATCATAGAAGGCCAGTAGGTTGGTCAGGCAGGACTTCCCCGTGGTGAAGCCACGCTGGCTGTCTTGAATCACCTCCCTGCCCATGATCTTCCCAGGCAGAGAGGTGAGGCTGACAGGTCGGTAGTTCCCAGGGTCCTCCTTTCTACCCTTTTTTAAAATGGGTGCAAGTTTCCCTTTTTCCAGTCACCAGGGACTTCACCTGACTGCCAGCGTGGTGTTCCTCCCACAGGATACTGTCCTTCACAAACTGCTCCAGTGTGGATACTTCCCATGGGCTGCAGTTCTTCAAGAGCTGCTCTGCATGTGTCTTTTCAACAGCGTGCAGTTCTTCAGGAACAGACTGCTCCAATGTGGGTCCTCCAGTGGGGCCTCAGATCCTTCCAGAAGACCTACTCCTGAGCAGGGTTCTCTCCATGGGCCACAGCTCCTTCCAGGAGCCTGCTCCAGCATGGGCTCTCCACAGGCCGCAGCTTCCTTGATCTTCACCAAAGCCTGTAGGGGGATCTCTGCTCTGGCACCTGGAGCACCTTGTCCCCCTCCTTCTTCACCAACCTTGGTGTCTGCAGAGCTGTTTCTCTCACATTTTCTCAATCCTTTCTCACAGCTGCTGTGCAGCACTTTTTACCCTTTCTTAAATATGTTATTAAAGAGGCATTACCAATGATGCTGATGCGCTCAGCTTTGAAGCTGGCTAAAACTGGCTCTGTCAAACATGGGGACAGCTTCTGGTGTCTTCTCAGAAAGACCACCTCTGCAACCCCCCTCTTCAGCCCCCCACTACCAAAACCTTGCCATGTAAACCCAATACACTCTGAGAGTTTATAATATTCATCTTGATCCAGTTCATCTACAGACTGCCTGTGGTTGTTTTTTTCTTATTTGCCACCTTTCTCCTTCCATTCTGTTCATCTACTAGCACCACCATTTCTTCTTTCTGAACCTCAGTGATATAGTTCTTTGGAAATAAAACCCACCAAAGGATACAAACCAGACAGATTTATAGAAATTCTTTGGTTGAGAAAGTAACTAAGCCAAAGGGTGCTGTAACTTGAAAATATAACTGTGAGAAAGTATCTTACGCTGTTCTTACATCTTTTTCTGAGTACCCACTACTGCCTACTGTCCTTAGCTGGTGTATCTGTGCTATGTTATTCTACACTCCAGGTTTTGGACAAGACAGGGATTCATGTGGCGGAAGAAAAATAAAAGCAGTATGTCAAAGCTTGTTTGCACTGACAGATTCTTTTTATAATGTCAGTTTTTTAATTGTATTTTTTGCCTGGTTTATGATACAGGTTCAACCTGCTCAGGGTTTAGAAACAGACAAGACAGACACTGCAGTTGTTGAACTAGAACACTTAAGTGTAATTTAATAATTTAAGTCAATGTTACCTTAGAAGGATGAACAGTAATTGCGATCTGTAAAAAGGTGTAGGGTTTGCAGAAAGTTAGGTGGATAGCAAATGGAAACTACATAAGACAGAAAGGAAAATCTGAAGGAGTTGCAATAGAAAGTCTGATTACACACCTCTGCTTTCTCCCCTCCCATCTGATAATGGTCATTTTCTGCAGTATGGATCTATTTAGCTGTGAAAATTTCAATACAAGTAGTAAAGGTTGGACTGGATTTTCTGGTATTGCAAGCCATCAAGGTCAGGGACTCTGATATTTTTTATCAACTCAGGAGATACATCACAGTTTTTATCTTTTACTCTAACTTTGGACACATTTTTGAAGAGGATCTGGTCTCAGACTTGCCATGCATCAAATTACCCAGTGACTACATGGCACAGGAATCACAGAATCACAGAATCGTCAGGGTTGGAAGGGACCTCTGGAGATCATCTAGTCCAAACCTCCTGCCACAGCAGGGACACCTACAGCAGTTGCACAGGATGGCGTCCAGGCGGCTTTTGAATGTATCCAGTGTGGGAGACTCCACAACCTCTCTGGGCAGCCTGTGCCACTGCTCTGCCACCCTCAAAGTAAAGAAGTTCCTCCTCATGTTGGAATGGAAATGTTAAAAGCAGATTATGCTTTGGAGGATTCTGCTATGAGTCTATGCAACATGTAGAGATGTCTAATCCACAGATGACATACTTTCCCAAAATAAATGTCCAGTCAGAGGCAAGAGGACAAACTGATGAGGATCAAGGCCTGATATAGAGGTGAATTCTTTATAAGCTATTGTTTGTGTTTAGTGTTTACATAGTCCAAACTAAGAGGCCAAAGAAGGAAAAGATGATTGAGATGATTTCTTAACAGAAAGAAACTAGGAGGTATGGAAATGAGAGGTGGAGGACTGGAAGGTTATCACTCTTTTTCATTGCAATTCCCAGAGAAAGGTCTGGCTGGATTTTGGGCCAGTTGTTCAGATTCTTAAACAATGAGCCAGCACATGCAAAGATGTTTGGCACCCAGCACAGACAAAGCACAAGATGTAATACAAACTTGTCTTCAATCCCAAATAAGCAGCTGCCTCTGTATTTATTTTTAACTATTTATGGAAATGAAAAAAAGAATAAAATACCCAACATGTTCATATATCATATTCTAAGGAGAAAATTTCAAAAGGCTAAGATAGTCAAGAGCAACTTTTTTGATGTTTTGGACCTCCAAATAAAGATCATTATACAATGCCAATAAAGCAGTCAGCTCATGCACGTGTCTGCCACGGGGTAGTGTAACCAGTTCCCAAACAAGCTACCTCTCCTGTGGAGTCTTCTGACCCCTAGACACGATGGCATAAGGGATGTTCAAAGATACACTGTGAGCTGACAGCCCTCTTCCAATTCAGGTTAATTATCCAGGACTGACACAGTTCAAACGCATGGAATTCATCTTATCTCTTTTTAGATATCTCCAAATTAGGTGGCAAAGCTATTACTCTACTTTCTATACATAATCAGTGAAGAGTGTGAGAGCTTCCTTCAGAAAGTGATTCATGACATCTATCTGAAATGCCTTTTTCAGGAAATACTTCTTGTTCTCTACTGACTGTAGAAGGAAGCTTAGGCAGCAAGTTTAGGACTAGCTGCCAATTTCTGGATGCTTAAATCAGGTGAAGCAAACCTGCTAAGTTTATACACCATTTTGAAGGTGAGACTGTACCGCTGTGCCTTGCTAACCGGGGTGTGTGACAGTAACAGAGTGCACATTGCAATGCTGTAGAAAACTTTGTAAAATGAGTTCAAACTGTGGTACCTGGCTGTGTTTAATAGCAATTTGAATTCCTAGCTGGTTGTTGGTTTACACTACTTTGTCTCTACTGTGTCAGTACAAATAGTTATTTGTTTAAGTTATCCCATATATGCCACTCGCATACCTTAAACTACCTGAGAAATTGAATCCCCTCTCGTATCCATCCCCTTATCCCTTCTCTTTCTTGCACTAATCGAATCTCACCAGAGCATCATAATATCATTGTGTAGATCAACAGACTTAGTAGTGGCACATTAATTTTCTGGTGAATCGAATATTAAGCAAAATATTCGTATTTGTTGCACTTGACAATAACTGATATCACAGATACTTGTATAATCAGAAGTGTAGGAAATGCAATAATATACCATTGTGTACTGGCCAGCCTGGCTTTTATATAACAGAAGCAGGGTCAAATCTAACTCTCCAGACACAATTTGAGCAAAACCACTCACGCATTTGCTCCCAAGACTGTTTTTTACACAGAGCACCATGCATGGGGTAGCTATTGCTGTATGTGAGTGTAAGGTTTCTTCACCTCAAATTGTTGCCCAGTTCCTTTCATGAAGAACAAATACCAAAAGGCAAATGCAAACTCATGCTCTATGTGTCCAATTAACTCAGGAAGTGTCAAACAGAGGTGGCACACATCATGTCCCTGCAGTGTCGCCTTCAGGACAACATTTGAGAAGATCTACAGGAGTACTAAAGCACTGTATTTCATTCTGCTCTGTATTTCTATTTTGTAGCATGTGCAAAACAGGAAAACAGCAGAACCTGTCGTTTTGTTACTTTTCCTTTTGTCTTCAAAGAAAAGTGAGCATAGGCAAGAAGGATGAGTTGGAATATTAAAACATTTATCTGTAGGTTGCTGGGGAATTTTTATGGTACCCCTTGAGGTGAATTAAACACAAGTTGTGCTTAAATATTAAAAAATAATAATAATTAATGAACATTAGGCAGAGTCCTACTACCATAAGCGGTTCTACAAGGAGTCTGCAAAGATACATCATGAGGTGATTCCTTATATGGCCTTGCACCAGCACCAATCCCATGAGCGGTTGCATGGGGTCCCTCTGCTCAGCCTTAGGTCCATCCCTCAGCTCAGCTCTGCTCCCCAGTGGTGGGCCCTGAGTGCTCGACATCCAGGATGGCTACATGGTAATGCTTCAGCTGTTAATCTCCTCACCAAGGGAAACTTCACTCCCTTCCAGGGAGCCCTTCTGTCTCTGACATTTCTGCTTCCAGCCAGTTTAACCCCTTCAGTGAATCGTCGGAATCCTTTTCTTCATGGGCCAGCATTAAGTGTTGTGAAATTTGGATAATGAGGTGAAGTCTCTGTGCTCAAAGAACAATTAAGACTGGCCTTGTAATCTCTTGTGCAACCCAGGGGAGTGGAGACTTGCCTGGCTGTAACGGGATGCAGGTAAAGAGGGAGCCCTACGTAGGTAGGACAGCCCTGGTTTTCGTCAGTGAAAATACGGTAACAGGAATTTGTGAAGTTCTTTGTTTCCTCGAAAGGCTATCATGCCCGATGACTCATTATCTGTGAAATGCATATTAAAATTGACACCCCTGCATATGCTAATGAAGATTATAGAGATCATGCTAAACATATATGACCATAACACTCATCTTTCCGCCCAAATCATACTACATGTCACCTGGAGGGGGGAACCTCATAATTTTGTGGATAAAAAGACGGGGAAAATGACTGTTAACTTGGGAGAGAAGAACCTCAATACCTGACGGACCAGTCGGCGGGCTGCATTCTTTTTCTTCATCCCAGGCAGTGATGCCTTTCTGCGTAAGAGCTGCACCTCTCACCCTCTGGAGAATGTTACCCCTGGGCTGTTGTATTATTATTATTACTGCTACCAATATTAACCTTAATCAGTAGCGCTATTGTAGTCAGTGAATTTATCAACAGCAATCCTGAATGTGTTCTGTCGCTCTCAATAAAATAACTAATCTTGATTTTTGTGAATCTGACTCAGTAAAAGTCCTTTGCTGGGACTCTGATAGATAAATCAGTGAAAGCCCTGGGACTCTGACAGACATATCGAAACTACATTCCTTTTAACGCAACAAGTGTGCACGCATAGTTCAGACATCAATATTAATCCAGCTCTTAGTCTTGCTGGCAGCAGTATATAAATCTAGTGACTAGTGACATTTTGCCACCATTCTAACATTTTGAAATTAGTGTGTTGTCATATTGTGGGTGGATATTTATTTTGAAAACCCACTTTAAAACTGATCTTTCAACCAAACTTTCTTAATCATATAAAAGTAACAGTAAATTTTATCAATCACAGTTTCTACCGACTGCAATATCTTTGTGGATTCCCACTTTTTGAAAAGGAAGGAGATATTCTTACTAAATAGAAAGTCATTGAGAGAGATGGTGGACTCACAGCTTCATTTTTAATAAAAAGAATATTTAATTAAAAAATTCCCGAGATTCTACAGAGATCATCTTCAACTATTCAAGATCATTAAAACAAACAAGAAAAATCAACCAAAAAAAGAAAACCCCCAAAAAACAACTAGGAGCAAATAAAAGTTTGGTCGTTTGTTGTTTTTTTTTAAGCAGTCTGGTCTAATCTTTGAGAGCAAAGGAATGTTGTGCAAATAACTCATAATAAGTGTGGAAATGAAGGGGAAGACAATAAATTTGGGAAAGGCCTCAAAAGACATGTTTGTGAACAGGAGAAAACATAACAAAATCGCATTGCAGACAGGGTTTTTTAGGATCCATCCAAATGTTAATGTTTATTTTCAGATTATTTAGTCACCCTCTGTAATATTTTTTGAAAAGCTGAAATTTGCTAATCTCAAAAACTAGCTTTGCTGATATATTTTACTTTTCCATTCATTCTCCCCTATTTTTTATTTTTTATTTTTTAAATTATTCCAGGTGAAACTACCTTCAGAATTGCAATTCTAGAAAATTTATCACATTTCCCTTAATAAGACAGTAAATGAAGACACAGAAATAAGACCACCCAGTTCTGGAAAAAAGAGAATGTTTGTTCATACAGAATAGCAGAAGCATAGAATGGTTGAGGTTGGAAGGGACTTCTGGAGGTCATCTGGTCCAAATCCCCTGCTCAAGCAGGGCCACCCAGACCTGGCTGCCTAGGACTGTGACTGGACAATTTTTTTAATATCTCCAAGGATAGAGAATCCACAGCCTCTCTGGGAAACCTGTGTCAGTGCTCAGTCACCCTCACAGTTAAAATGTGTTTCCTGACGTTCAGAGGGAACCTCCTGTGTTTCAGTTTGTGCCCCATTGCCTCTGGTCCTGTCACTGGGCACCACTGAAAAGAGCCTGGCTCCATCTTCTTTGCACCCTCTCTTCAGGTATTTATATACATTAATAAGATCCCCCTGAGCCTTGTTTTCTCCAGGCTGAGCAGCCCCACCAGCTCTGCCAGCTCTCTCATAATTTCTTCATAGGAGAGATGCTCCAGTCTCTTCATCTTTGTGGCCCTTCACTCGACTCTTTCCACTATGTCCATGTCTTTCTTGTACTGGAGAGCCCAGAAACAGATACAGAACTCCAGGTATGGCCTCACCACTGCTGAGCAGAGGGGAAGTAAGGGACTGAATTCAAGTTTGAACAGATGCTTCTCCTGAGATCAAGAAGAAAGAAACATAAGGAGAAAAACAAATCAGAGGAAAAATGAGTCATCAAAGGTATTCTGAGATGTTTCTACCTTAAGAGAGGTAACTCTGTTATGCAAATACAAAAGATGGACAAACAGAACACAATCACGACAAAAAACGACAACATACTCTGAAATATGGTCAAAATTTACATGATTGTTGCATTTCATTAAGTGTTCTGCTTCTCAGGAGGGAAAAATACAATTTATAGTTAGCTGATTCACATGAAAACTACAACCATAATTTGGATTTTATGTTTACCTAGGTAGGTAAGTTGAATCAATAAATTGAACTCCCTGTGAAGATACAGGAAAAGTGAATCTTTCTGCTAGCTGCTGCTGTTAACGTTTTTTTTGTAATTTCTCAGTTATACCCATACAAGATGGGACAAAAGAGCAAAACTGCAGTCTTTGAACATCTAATCAATGTCCTAAACCCAAATTCAACATTTCAATCACAACAGGATCCATCCAAACAACCTCCCACCCAGATAAATTATTAGAACAATCTGATTTATGAGATCTCAATATTCAGATTCATTATGGTTAAAAAAATCAAACAGATGAAGCTTCAAGAGTAGAATTAAAATGTAATAAAATCACCAGCTCAAATATTGCAATCATGACAGTAGTTTTCTCAATAAATAAAGATGACTGAAAATAGGATGTGTCATGCGAAATTTTGATATTTTAGTGTTTGAGGGATTTATTTTTCATCCTGAACCAAGGAAAGAACTGAAAGTTGTGAGTTTGTTATGGAAATAAAATTTATCTAACAATGATTTTGTTTTCTGTTCTGCCCCCCCCCCCCCCCCCCCCCCTCTTTTTTTTGCATTTGAGAAAGAAAGAAAGGAAAGAATGGAATAAGGGAAGGGAGAGAGGGAGGGGAGAAGGGAAAGATAGACAGTAGGAATAAGAGTGAGAATGAGAATGAGAATGAGAATGAGAATGAGAATGAGAATGAGAATGAGAAAGAAGAAGAAAGAAAAGAGAGAGAAAGGAATAATTACTGTAATTGTTATTAATTTCATGCATCATCTTTGCCTTTTCTTCTCAAAGTATAAATAACTGTACAGATGAAAAATGGTAAAAAAGATGATGTGCTCTATTAGCTGACATGTACACACTGCATTTTGGGTTTATAAACAGAAACAAATTATTTGGGACTAATGCACAACGGATTTGTGTGAAAACTTCTGACTTCCAGCACTTTTCTTAAAACCCATATTTAGCATCAGGATAAGTTTTGACGGGAAAAACATATCCATCTATTCTGGATGCTAATGTGAAATACTAACTGGGATGGATAAAATTATTTATTAGGAAATCATAGACTCCTTTTCCACAGGAATGATGAAGGAGCTCACACACACACATATCTATGTATGAATATACTCAAGTTTTGTTTGCATGGCTGAAGTGTTGTACAACTTAATGACAGCCTAGAGTTCAAGTCTTCAAATAATAGCTTTATTATTGCCCTCTTCATTTTGAAGTGCTGGTAGTGGGATTGCTCATCTACAGATATTGCTCCAGTTCTTTCCTTTTACCAGTAACCCTATTGATTTAACCTTGTAAAGTTATTTCTCAGTAAATAACACACCAGGATAAAATATTAATCAAATATACCAATTTTTTTTTTCATGATTACGCGTTAATTTAAAATATATGTGCATGCCTCTCTCTCTCTGTATATAGATACACATTACACATTTATATTTATATGTATTTCTGGTGAGCATATTTGAGAACGCAACATTTCGTAAACCAAGCAGTTCACTCAAGTTCATCGAGAGAAGTATGCTGACAGAAAAAAGATTTTTTTCTTTAGTATTATTATGTGCACCATACTTTTAAAGCTAAACTGAACATGTTATAAAAGTTTAACACAAGCAAGGTCTTTAAATTAACTAATAACAGATAGGAAGTCAGTTTATTTCTTTTCTATAATCTGACAGTTAGTTAAATATTCAAAACATTTTTTAATGAAAAAATGATCAGAACAGTAAAACTTCATCACTGCTTGCACAGCAACCCATACAATAATATTAGAATTAAAAATCAGATCTTCCTTAGATTTTAGTGTTAGGACTAGTTAGGAAAATACTATTTTTGGAATGTCATGAGAAAAAAAGAAAATTGCAAGAGAACACTTGATAAACAGAATATCCAAATATCCAAAATAGGATATCAATATCCAAAATATTTTCCAAGAGAACCGCTAAATGCTTAGCCTAGGTTTTTCTGATGCCATTGAACCCCATAACATTGAAGGAGGGAATCTGATTCCTTGTAAGACCAGCTTTAGTTAAGATGTTACTGCAGACATTTTAATTAGTGCAGTGCTACAGTTCACCAAACTTTTTAGGTACGGTTATAGAGAATACTTCTGGAACAAATGGATAGGTCTTTCTGGTATATCTATTGCACTGGTTTTATATATATGTATATTTCTGGAGGGTATAAATCAACATGATGCACTGATGCTGTTGCATGGTGCATAACCTAAAGTTCTGATTTGTTGAGTGTACTCTCCTGCTGTACTTGTATGCATCTGGACAACCTGTAGTCCCATTTCTTGATTGAATTTAGAAAGTAGATCCTATTATGATTTTTTTTAATATATTCTTATTTCAACCCAGCATTTAAATGAACTCAGAACTTTTAGTTAAACTCCTTTGCGTATTTTATACAATTCAGTGACTCTCTAAATTGCGCACTAGAGATTTGTGGTATTAAGAAAGCACTATAATTACTTCTATCGGTTAACAATATTATAGTTAAATGCTAGCTGAATTATTGAGAGACGTTGCTTAGTACTGTGGGGAAAATCTAAACTGAAATGCTAGAAAACTGTATTTCCACCGATTCTTCACTGGCAGGTTTGCTCTTTTTTACGGAGTTCCATTCTGATCCTGATTCAAACTAACTGGCATTTCCTTCATCAAAGGAGGTTTGGAGATTTTAAAACAAAAGCAAACAGGTAGAAATAGGTGAACATATCTAGATGAAATAGAAACCAATCATCTGAGTCAAACCTGCCAGAAAACTTGAAGTGACCCAAGAGGATTTTGGGTTTGAATACAGCAAAAGAGTTTTGAGAAAGTGTATGCTCTTTTTAGGATTGTGACCAAATTAATAGCCCAAATGCCTTGATTACAGAGGTACATCAACAGTAAATGACTTTTGAACTAACACACATATTATTTAACTGCACAATGTGTGCATAGCTGAACCAGGCTGTAACATCACATCATAGCTTGTGGTTGCCTCTTTCCCCACCCTTGATCCCTAAACATCCCGTAAGTCCTCTACAATCCCAAAATGCTCTTCCTCTGCAAACCGGTAACACCCCATACCCTCAGGCAGCAAACCCCATCAGTCCAAAGGGTGCTCTGTTGTGGACTCATTGTGATGGTTTTTGCACCTGGACAGTGGGTCTGAGGGTCTCCTGGGACAGCCCTGGAAGGGGTCCTGACAGGGTGTCTCTTCTTCCAAGTCCTTAATTTGGGCTTCCCCCTGCCATTGTGCTCTGGTGCTCCTCAGGGGCTCTGCAGATGGGTCTTTGATGGGCTGATGGCTCCTGGGCCAACCACTCCTGTTCTCTCTGAGTTCCTTTGAGGGTTTGCATATGAGCTTTTATCACATAACCTAACACTGCACATTCTTTGCTTCGACAGCTTTTCAAACATACTTTACGCAGTCTGGCTGATATGAACTTAACACAATAAATATATGGGGTTTTAAATTAAGAAGAACTATTACAGCTTAATATGTTTATTTACTAAATAGTTTTATTGCAAGATGATAAGAGAAAAAAACCCTGCCCGTGAAATAAAAATAATAGGTTAAATCCAAGCCAACTCTATCATAAAATAGATCAGCATTTTATAGCCATTCACTGCTTTGGTCCAGCTGGTATAAATTCAGATAACTCATTTGAAGCCAATTTATAGCAGATAATGAGCAATCTCAGTCTTTCAAGCAAAGAAGAAAGAGAAACAAGATGAGGGAAATGAAGGAAAGATGACTTTCAGAATGTAATATATCAGAGAAAAGAAAGGCAGACTCCAGGAACTTGATGCAGATGACAGTGACATCTGTCAGCAATAGGTTCTTATAGTGTTTCAAGGTGCCCATTTTCCAACTAAGGTGCTGTGGTGAGCGGCAAAAAGAGAACACCCAATGTTAGCTATCTTTCATGGCAAACCCCCCCTATCCCAAATAAGAAACAAAGACCATATGTTATTGTATCAATGAAGGACTTCTCTATGTGTGCAGATGTGTGTATATGTATGTTTGTGTTATTCCTGTTTAACAGCAGAGATTTTTTTAACTCCTGTCTTAACAAAGAGAGCAGAATTCGGTAGCTAGTCTTCACCAGAGATCATCATCAGAAAATTGAATAGCCTTTGCCAAACTGAGAACTCAACTTAGAATCATAGAATTTTCTAGGTTGGAAGGGACCTTTAAGATCATCAAGTTCAACCATCAACCTAACACTGCCAAAACCACCACTAAACCATGTCCCTAAGCACCACGTCTACCTATCTTTTAAATATCTCCAGGGATGGAGACTCCACGACTTCCCTGGGCAGCCTGTTCCAATGCTTGGCAACCCTTTCTGTGAAGACATTTTTCCTAATATCCAACCTGAACCTCCCCTGGTGTAACTTGAGGCCTTTTTCTCTTTTCCTATCTTTTGTTACTAGCAAGAAGAGACCAACACCCACCTCTCTACAACCTCCTTTCAGGTAGTTGTAGAGAGCGATAATGTCCCCCCTGAGGCTCCTCCAGGCTAAGCAACCCCAGTTCCCTCAGCTGCTCCTCATAAGACTTGTTCTCCAGACCCCTCATCAGCTTTGCTGCCCTTGAATGAACACTTTCCACAAAACTCTCAACTGGTATTTAAATGGCATAGGTTTTCAGACTAATGTAAATAGTCTAACTTAAACCACTTGAGGATATGACATACTATCTCTAGAACTTGCAGTTTCTTTCCAGACTGGCAACATTTTAAAGTACTTGTGTGAAAGGGATGAACCACAAAGCTCTAAGGTTAATTTGAATCTTCAGCACTTCTTTTGATATACTGGTTGGAATCAAAGGCCACTGAAATATAAAAACACATCAAAATCTGTTATTTTTATCTTTATTGGGTTTTTTTCTTAATAACTCTTTATTCTTTGAAGCATGTTTTGAAATTATTCTACTAACTAACTGCAAGTAATTTCTAACTAAATAGTGAAATCCATAACTTGTGTTGATCAGTGTGCTGTAATTGTCCTACCACTGTATTCTCATTGCATATGATGGAAATTATAATTGAAGGCAAACTACAAAGTACGTCAAGCAGTTATTAGAAATCCAAAGGAAATTTGTCTTTGATTATTACAGGGAATTGTAAGTCACCTATGGCCATGGATTCACAGTGATAAAATCTTCCCTGAGCAGCCCTTATTATCTTTCAAATTAAGTTTTAAAAATAATCTGTGAATACTAAGTTATGAGATTTATTTGATTTAGGTGGACTTCCTAATTCACTTAGACTTATGTACTCATTGGTCATTAGGATGTTTCATAGCATATTAGGCTCAGTCTGGCACTTAGCAATTTTAGAACATATTACTAGGGTAATGGATAATTTTTCTATTTCAGCCCTGTCCTTTCTCCCATTCATTATGATTGCATCTGTCATAATCTGTCTGATGTTGCATTTTCCGTAATGTCCCACACCATGGTACCTCACAGCTTCATGACCGCAGAGGTAAAACCTTTGTGCTGTAATACAACAAAATTAAAACCTCTTCATTCACTTCAGCTGATGTAATGTAATTACTAGCATGTTATGGAAAACAAATCACTTTTTCTGTTAACTTCGCTAATGCAATTAAGAGTTTTATGAGCTGATTTGCACAAAAATGGAATATCTGCTTTATGATAGAACTGGCTTCAAAAGATCCCAAACCAACAAACAAACCTTGTTTCCCAAGCACCTGCTGAGTACTTGTGATAAGTTTCAGAAAGCTCAGAAATATTGCAGAGTTTTAGAACAAGTGATTATTCATCTAAAATACCATAACAGAAAGTGAGTCGTTCATCATGTGATAGTTATAATACTCTCTTATTCATCCCATTAGGAAACAGAAAAAAACTAAGTAAAAAAACAAATCAAACAAAGCTATTTCCTTAATCAGGCTTAAAAAGTGCATCTTGAATTGGTAAAATGACCAGATACAGCAAAAATTGTGAAAATAATCTGAAGTTTAAAGAATATAAACTGTATAAACAAAACTATGCAAGGAAAAAAATCAAAGTAAATTCTCAAACAAGACAGAATATTTAAAACAGTATGCAGAAAAGACACATGTAATACGAGCAAACTGAAGTTTACGCTTTGATGGACATTAGTTGAACACAAATCAATTAAAAAAAACCCTAAAACTAGAAAAAGAGGATCAGATTGCAAGTAATTAATTAAAAACATGAAAGAGAACCCAGATCAAATCCCAAAGCAAGCTATTTCTAATTAATTCAATCAGACATGTTCATGACGAAGGAAACATTGATTTCATTACTCTAGGGCAGTGAAGGCTTAATTTCATATCCAGTGAAGTTAGTGAAACCTTTGTTATTAGCATAAGTAAAGAACGAAGAATTTAGAGTTTACATTGATAAACTGCGGAACCCCTTTTCATAGAATCATAGAATGGTTTAGTTTGGAAGGGACCTTAAAGATCATCTAGTTCCAACCCCCCTGCCATGGGCAGGGACATCTTCCACTAGACCAGGTTGCTCAAAGCCCCATCCAGCCTGGCCTTGAACACCTCCAGGGATGGGGCAGCCACAGCTTCTCTGGTCAACCTGGGCCACTGCCTCACCACACTCAGAGTGAAACATTTCTTCCTAATATCTAATCTAAATGTACCTTCTTCCAGTTTGAAGACATTCCCCCTCATCCTATCACTACACGCCCTTGCAAAACGTGCCTCCCCAGCTCTCCTGTAGGCCCCGTTTAGGTACTGGAAGGCTGCTATAAGTTCTCCCCAGAGCCTGCTCTTCTCCAGGCTAAACAAGCCCAACTCCCTCAGACTGTCCTCATAGGAGAGGTGCTCCAGCCCTCTGATCATCCTTGTGACCTCCTCTGGACCTGCTCCAACAGGTCCATGTCTTTCCTATGTGTGGGGCTCCAGAGCTGGACACAGTACTCCAGGTGGAGTCTCACCAGAGTAGGGTAGAGGGGCAGAATCACCTCCCTTGACCTGCTGGCCACACTTCTTCTGATGCAGCCCAGGATATGGTTGGCCTTCTGGGCTGTGATCGCACATTGCTGGCTCATGTTGAGCTTCTCGTCAACCATCACACCCAGGTCCTTCTCCTCAGGGCTGCTCTCCAGCCATTCTCCACTGAGCCTGTATGTGTGCTTGGGATTGCCCCGACCCAGATGTAGGACCCTGCACTTGGCCTTGTTGAACTTGAGGTTTGCACAGGCCCACCTCTCCAGCCTCTCCAGGTCCCTCTGGATGGCACCCCTCCCCTCCAGCATGTCTACCTCACCACACAGCTTGGTATCATTGGAAAACTTGCTGAGGGTGCACTCCATCCCACTGTCCATGTTGCTAACAAAGATATTGAACAGCACACTTCCCAGTACCGACCCCTGAGGAACACCACTTGTAACTGGTCTCCACTTGGACATCGAGCCATTGACCACAACTCTTTCAGTGCGACTATCCAGCCAGTTGCTTATCCACCGAGTGGTCCGTCTATTGAATCCATGTCTCTCCAATTTGGAGACCACAATATCATGTGGGACAGTGTCAAACACTTTGCACAAGTCCAGGCAGATGCTATCAGTTGCTCTTCCCTTGTCCACTGCTGCTGTAACCCTCTTGTAGAAGGCCATCAAATTTGACCAAGAATCCAAATGTCTCCTCCAGACAGCTCAGACTGATGGAAACCCAGGGTGATTGTGGTATCATTGATGGGAACTAGGTAGAGGGTCTACTGGAGATAAAGTCACTCACAGAGGTAAGTCCAAACCCCTCAGATTGCTGTTGTCCCTGGTGAGGTCAGTGTACCTGGATATAGATGACTGACTGGATCTAAGCAGGGCAACATCTAATTCTGCTGACAATTACATTTAGGAGGATATGTTAGGCTGCTACACTCAATCCCAGGAGGATTCTGGGGATAAAAAAGTGAAACAGAATGAATAATTTCTTTCCTGAAAAGCCTATTTTAGTGTATAGCTTATTTTCATTAATTGAAGTCCTGTAGGCTTTTTTGTCCTATAGAGCAGGTAAAAACCTTTATAATTCCTAAAAGATGTTTCTTTCTTATGGTGATTGCTCCATTTTGTACTCCAACATAGTTTTTCTCACTTCTGTTTCTCTTCCTTTGCTAAGAAGAAACTGGATTAGCTTGAAAATAACTCATCTTTCGACATGTCCACATGACAGCAACCTTAGAAGAATAAATAATTATATGGCAATAGCTTCTTAAATTCTCCCTTCGATGTAGCCATTCATTCCATTAAAAAGAGATTGAAAAGACTGAGTTTACCAAATCCACAAAAGAAATGACTAAATAAGAGATAAGTGGAACATTTTCCAATATGAAAAGAGTTTTTATATTGGCAAGATGATAATTAATTTTTGTCTGTATCATGTGGGAGTAGAAAAAGAAACACCCACCCAGGTGAAAACAGTTGTGTACTTTAAAATGAGGGATACTTACTTTCTTGCAAAGAAGAAAACAAAATTTTCTAATATTAGGTACAGGCGGAGTCCCTGGTACAAAATTTCCATAACAAGAGTTACTATGAATAAATCAGACAAAGATGTTTACAAAAGATGTGTGGCTCTTCCTTCAGCACACCAGATTGATGAGACGACCTCTTCAGATTCAACAGCCTTTGTTGCTGTGTTTCTGTGATACAGTGACCACTGGCGTTATTGTTTCTCACACTGCTCTGATGTTCAAATACCATTTCACTGATTGTAATGCTCTGTTCTTCATTGCTTTTCCAAATCTTAGCATTTTTGTTGAATATGTATGGTTAAGGAGTTA
The DNA here is from genome assembly GCA_017639485.1 of Pluvialis apricaria. Lineage (NCBI taxonomy): Eukaryota > Metazoa > Chordata > Aves > Charadriiformes > Charadriidae > Pluvialis > Pluvialis apricaria. Next base: position 163,502,638 of record CM030008.1, on the reverse strand, counting down.
AAGTGGAACAGTGCGTAACTTTGTTATAATAAACTGTGAATAACTGAATAAAAGTCTGAGATTCATAGTGATAATTAACTACTCCCTGACTACTTTCTGCTTGCCTTTTAATGATAATTTATTTTTTTACATGTATTTACAAAAGAAAAGATATAATGGGTGACTACTTCAGAGCATTTTTCTCCCTTTTCCCCCCTTAAAGGGACTTCATTTCACTTCCAAGGAAATCAGATGAAAGAATACTTTGAATTTCAGTGGCTGGCATTTAGATGTCTGCATTATACATATATATATATATTTTATTTACACCATAGAAGAAAAAAATTATAAACTATGAAATATTTTGTTCTCTGTAAGAAACATCTTCCACCAGATGGCCTCTAAGCACAACTGCAAGGATTAGTGAATTCAAGCATTTATCATTTATGTGAAAAAGAAATATGTTACTACTCTGTTCTTTTAATAAGAAGGGTAAACTCAGTCACTGGAAAATAAACTTCCATATCTTTGAGCCCAGCTACTCCATTTTGGCTTGAGTGATACCATATAACAATCCCTAATGGTATGACCAGAGCGCATTCAACTCCAGAAGAAGTCAGCAGGAAACGGAGCTGTGCACAACTGAAAAACAATCTCAGTCTTAAAGTGGAGCAGCATCAGATGAAAGAATACCTTTTAAAGGTGATAGTTCATGTGAACCGCCTGTGAACAGAACAGATTCATTCTGTTCTGTGCTGTTAAGATGCTCGTATCAGCACAGAGGCATACTGAGCCTCCAAACTGGACCGACTGTTATGGTAGACACAACGGCTGAATTTAGTCCCTCTGAACCAGAGGCAGTTGACTGAAAAACAAAAGGTAGAATCTTAGTGGGTGTCATTGTTTTCCTGTCATGGTAGAGAAAGAAGCCTCCAAAAATCAAATTAACTTAATATTTTATTTGCTTCTCGAAGTGTATCTCTATTGACTAGCAAAGAAGAGCAATGAAACTCCAAGCCTATAAACCTCATTTACATGTCATGAATTAAACAGGATCTATCCAGGGAAAGACACAAAAGGTATAACTCAAGGGACAGTTAAACACAATAAACAGGAGATAATTGTGAGATACTGATCAGCATAATAAAAATATTCACAGGCTTTGTGACAGAAGGAAAAATTCAGCCCTGCAATCCTTTTTAAATCATTTATTTGTCTATTTTAGATATTTTCTGTGATACAACACAGTGTAAATCAATTTAACTTTGCCAGTTTCTGTAGTGTTCTGTTAATCCTAATTTACATCAGCTGAATGATAGAGTAACTATTTTAATAAAGCCCAAAGTAAATGCCTATATTCAAATAATTTTGGTCAATATAATTTAGTATGATGCTTTCTTTTCTTAGATCCACATCCTTAAAATTATCTTTGCATTTCAGGCTCAAACTCAGAGTTTGGATACAAATGTTGGTTGAACCTGAATAGCTTTCAAATCGACACCAGGGGTGAGATTAATTCTCTGTAGATTTAAATAGGCAAATGTTAAGATCCCAGGAAAAAGCCAAATATTTGTCCCTCTCCGCTGAGAATGCAAAGCACAGTTCTGCCAAACTGTGACAAAATCTACCTAAAAATAAGATCTTGAAACTGATGGGATAAATCCTACTCACTGAGTGATCTGCAAGACTTGACTGTGTAGAGATGTGTATCTAAGCTTATTATCTAAATTCATAATACAGTCGTGAAAGAAAATTGGCACTTCAAATGTTTGCTCTATGTCATCATATAGTGAATGACTAGAGCAGGGTAGTTGGATTCCTCCCTAAAAATGTCTATTTTTCTCCACTGTCTAGCGGAACTAGATTCAAATGTGGTAGCCAGGTAGCTAGTTAGATATCTACATTACAGATATCTGTATTGGTCAGATGAGTCCTATCCTTAATTCTTTGTAGTTCTGGAACTACTAAATGATAATCAACTAATTGCGATTTTCAGATCTGATTCAAATACTAAATCAGAAAATTTTCTGTTTTCCAGCTACATTGCAGAAGTGTCCCTGAAGTCTAGTCATTTCTTTGTTGTAGCACCATTTCACAGTTCCCAAATAGCCACATGTGTAGAAGCATTCTACTGGTGAAATTGTGGATTCACATGGAAGACTAAAAACACGTTTCCCCAACTTTCAGAAGAATCTGAACTGACAGGCAGTTATGTTGTTACCTTTTTCAAACAAGAGAGAAAGTGGAGGCTTTTGTAAAAACAGTTTAGTACATTTTAACCATGACACACCTGCCCTCTAACTGAACCACAGTATGTTTAAAAACTCTTGTAAGTACAGGAACAGTTTGAACAGTTAATATTCAATGAACAAAACCAGCATTAGTTAGTAAGTAACATTTGGGAATTGGAATTTACAGGGAGGAAAACATATTTCATGTATTTTATTTCAGAAAAAGGTACCCAATTTCATTTTACACTAAGTTAAAGTGATTAGTCCTTAATATTGAATAAGTACTCAGTAATTTTTAGTGTTTACAAAGAGTATGGAATTTTGGTCTAAGACACAAAACTATAAAATTTGCTTACCTTTAAACAAAAGTATAATTTATGAAATTTACATTAAGCTTTCATTTTCCAAAATTTTTAGAATCTAGTAATTTAGGACACGTGTCTAAAAAAACTTAGAGTTCATTCAATTACACATGAAGAACTGAAATTTTCAGAGACCTTTGTATGTTGTAAATCAGAACTGACAAAAGAAAGAACTACTGAGAGCCGTGCTAAATCTCTGCACATAAATGAAGTGGCTAAGATGGAACTGAAGTATTTTCAAACATAGGCAAGCAATTCATGCACCTAGTAAGTGATGAAGGTCGAGTTAGCTCAAAAATATATTTTAAATTGAAAAAGTAAACAAACAATAAACAAACCAATCCCTCCTATCCTCCATGTCTATGAATGTCCTTTTGCAGTCTCTGGGCTTTGAATATCCACAAATCTGTGTGCCAGTTTAAATAGAAGTATTTTAATATTCTAAAGATGGGTGTAGAGCAGCTCTGTATGGGGATATATTTTATTAGAACTGCACACCACATCCTTGTGCATTATTTCAGTTAGCTACTTCCTCTGAAAAATAAAATTTAAAAAAATAATTAAAGAAAAATCCCTTTAGTGTGGCTGACATCGAGGTGCACTTCTAACATTTAAATAAATCTGCATTCACCCTAAAAAAGATTGAGATGGTACACTAAATTTTATTTCTTTCTTTCTAATCTTTCTTGAAGATATCTATTGTGAATGCTGATGACAGCCCAGGGGTGTCTGTCAATGTCAAACTCACACCACACGTGGCTTTACCTTCCAGAGTAGATTCTCTCCTAAGCAGTTACCACGCCACCAGGTTTGTCCATTAGGACTATGTCAGATGATCTGCAAGGCAACTCGCGGTTGGGTCCATTGTATCTGTCTAAAGGTGATGTATCTAACATGAACAGCTAGGATTCCTCTATAGTGACTGGAGGTGGATACCTCCATAGGATGACTCTTTCCATTCTAAATAAATGTATAAGATAAATTTAATTGCTTGCCCTCTAGAGGTGTATCTTCATTAACTGCAGAGGGAGCCAATATAGTTGATTTAGTTAGACACCTATTTTTCATTTGCCTAAGACTTCTTTAAATAATTCCTTCTTTGGGGATTTAAGAACCAGTAATTTCCACTTTTGAGAATGAGAATTAACTGCCCAAATTGCTTTGGATTTGTAATGATAGGCCAAAAAGAAAATTTTTATACTCTGAAGCAGTAGATCATGTGTCTTCTCACCTCTTTCTGATTTCAGACAGATGTGAACATTATCAGTAAAAAGCATTAAAGTGCCCAGAATACCCAGAAGAGAACACAGAGGGAACTGGCAATGTGTCTCTAAAGCAAAAATATAGAATCTCAAATGGTGGCAGCACATGTTGAAGGCAGTGGTTCAACACCATATGGAACCAGATGAAAAAGAGAACACTTCTGAGACTCCCCTGATTGTTTTTGACCTTTTATCATTGCTTTATCATAATGAGTTTGCAAGGTAAGTTTAAAGTCTCGCTGACGGGATCTAAGAAACAGGAAGAAACGGGAGTGTTGAAAGAGGTCTGCTATCTTGAATAGGAGCAAAGGAGCTTGCAGCTGTGCTAATTTGGCACGTTTCTGGTTTTTTGTTAGGTGGTGGTTTGTAACTTCCAGCATAGTCTGTGTGGGTATTATGTGTAAAGTTTGCAGCTTGTTTCCTGGTAACTGAAGCCCTTGACAGACATTCACTTCGGGATCTGTTAGGCTAAAAAAGATTATTGTCTTTGCATCTTCTTCACTGCCTTTCCCCTGCATATTACCAACCCCTTCACTCAGCCTTCAAAAACATGAGCAGTACCTGATTAAATTAAGGCAAAATGACCTACATTAACTGCAACTGTTTTTTAGTCTCAACAAAACTGGTAATTTTACCAATGAATTAGAGAGCATTTAAATAAACTAGTCTGTAGATTTTGGAGGGATGTATTCTTGACCCTCTGAGCAGTAATGAGCGGTCAACAATTACAGCCTTTTCTTATGTCGCAGCTATATCCACAAAAGTGCAGCTGTCTTCTACCTGAATACGCTCAGCAATTTGCCAAAGTAAGAGTTGCAGGCAATATGAATATCTTCTCAGTATATTCTTATATTAGTTTCAGTTGTACTATTAAGAAATAATGTACTACTGATAAAAAGCATATATATACTATATACTATGCTATAACTATTAAGAAATTTTATAATCACTGGGGGACAGGGATGGGGAGGAAAAAAAAGTAAAAAAACCCAACCACTGGTGATTAGAAATAGTAATGTGCAAGCAGTGACCTAAATGTAAGAGTCTTATACTGACTCTTTCCTTGGGGTGCAATGTATTTGAGTCACCATAGGTGTCTACTGCCATTTAAGATGCCATAGGGGATTTACGATGTCCTCACGGAGCCAACTGATAGCTAGCCATGTGTGCTTAAGATGAAAAAATTCCTTTTTTATATTATTGTGGAAGTCTAATTTCATTGAAGGTGGGTCTCTTAAGAGCTGTTGGTTGCCAGTTTAGGCTAGTGGTTCAACAGGAGCAATGAACGAGCGATGATGGCAAGAGCCTTTTGGCACCACAGCTAATGCATTACGTGCAGGGGATAGCCTACATCTTGCAGGAAGGCACATATGGAGACTTTCTCTCACTTGGAGCATAGCTAGAATAGGCAGGAGTGAACATATTGAATTTAGGTCAAATTGCATAAAAATGAAAATCTGTATGATGCAAACTAAATAGCGCTAACAAACACAGGGCAACAAAGTTTCCCACTTTCCCCTAATTGCTTATGTACCTGTGGTACAAAACTGGGGACCAGACTTGACTGTCACACTTCCAAGAAAAGACAGGTATAACTGCAGCCACTGTAACATTGATGTTGGGCTAATTTACATGACTGGAATTGTCAGGTCTGCTTATAACGTGCTTAGCAAGGACAGAAAGGGTTGAACAAGTGAAAAGTAAGGGCGAAGAAGAGAAGAAACAGTGGCACTTAGTAGTAGCAATGTCATATGCAATCATACCAGTTTTAGGGTTGATAGGTCCAGGGACCTCAATGTTAGGGGACCAAAGGTCTAAATAACAAAGAATGGAAACAGAGTGTATTCAAGATTCCTAAATTAAAGCAGAGAACAGAGGATTTACTTTTTAAGAAATGTATGTAAGAGGAAGAAAAACTGTGTTACTAAGGAGGATTTTGATTTTGGAAAGATATTAAAGGTCTCACACAAGCAGTAGTTAGTCAGTAGAGTACTTGAATTCATGCATATACGGGTGGGTTCTTTTTTCTTTTTTTTCCCTTACATTAGAGGTGTCATGCTTAACACAAACTAGTGCTATTTTGGACCTCATTATATGGGTAAAGATGAATTAATTGCTGGATTAGTATGTGGCTGTTGCTTAGAGACTGGTGATTATAACCTGCTTATATTTAATATAAACAGATAAAAGATAGTCCCAACCACTTTTATTTTGTTTCATTGATTGTAAGATGGTCCTGACCACCACTTCCTAGGAAACCACCAGCTGGTGATTAGCTTGTCTGTATGAATTATATATGGCATTTTAGAAAAGCTCAGTTTCCAAGCTAAGGAGAATTAAATGGGAAATGGAAGACAAAAAAAAAAAAAAAGGAAGCAACAGTATCTTTGAAAAATGGAGTTTTAGGAAAAAAATTTCTGAAATTATTCTACTATTTACTTTAGAAGTAATGATTCCATATTTGTAAAGAAGACAGTTTTTGTCTAGCAGTTAACCTGTCCTAGTGGAAAAATGAATGCAATAATTGGAAAATAAAAATCAGTATATATCAAAAGGAAGAAAAGGGACACAGATAACAATCAATATAAATTAGAAGTTATTAAGAGTAAAATACAATAAGAAAAGCCAAACACATGAAAGAAAATTAACGGCTCAAATAAACAACAAAGGCGACTGTGCATATGAGAAACTAGTTATGAGGATAAGTCTAATAGTTACAGGTGATATCATAAATAATTGTTAAGAAACCCCAGAAGTTTTCTTCTATATTTGGGAAAAAAACCTGTTATTGCATGACATAGGTAGTTTTGAATTACTGATAACTGAACAAATCACTATCTGTCTTCATTAAAACAGGAGGCCTCCAAAATTGTACCCAAGGAACTTTGGGAGTTTGTTGAGCAGATCTCTGGATATAGCGTCAGATATTTATTCTGGGATATAATAATAGAATATTAAAAAAGCTTGGAGAATACAAACATTTGCCCAGTATTCAAAACAAATAAAAAAAAAAGTATGTGGGCTGACTTGGTGACTGTAAGCCTGTTAAAGCAAGGAAAACTATCACTCAAATTTATTATTATGGACAATTAAAAGTCAGGAATGTAATTAATGTCAGTAAAAACAGCCTTCTGGAATATAGGTTTTATGAAAAGACTACAGAGATGATGCTGGTTGATACAAATAACAGGTCCTGGCCGCTGGAGCCAGCTGGGACCAGCTGTGTCCGGCACGGGGCAGCCCCGGCCCCCACACAGAGGCCGCCCCACAGCTCCACTGCCAGCGCTGGGGCACGGACACCCCGTACACTGGTGTCTCTGTGTCTGCATCCATGCTGCTCTCATGGCACCTGTGTGCCCATGGAGCAGCATCTGGAGCGACTGCAGGTGTGTGAGTGAGGGAGTGAGCTCTAGTGAGCATCAAGGCAGACCTGGGAGCCGGGGGATGTGTGTGTCTCAGGGTGAGGCACCTGGTGGACCTGGCTACCTAACAGACCAAGGGGTCCAGGACAGCAGCTGGAGAGACTGTACGTTTCAGGGGGATGAACTGAGACACCCATTTGCATGTGTGTGTGTGTGTGTCTGTGATTTTCTGTGCACATGGGGGATCTATAGTAGCAACTGGAGTACTAAGAAGGACTTGGAGGTCCTGGTGGACAAAAATCTGGACAAGAACTGGTAATGTGCGCTTGTAGCCCAGAAAGCCAGCCGTATCCTGGGCTGCAATCAAAAGAAGCATGGCCAGCAGGTCGAGGGAGGTGCCTCTGCCCCTCTACTCCACTCTGGTGAGACCCCACCTGGAGTACTGCGTCCAGCTCTGCAGCCCCAAACATAAGAAGAGGAGGCTGAGACCTTATCACCCTCTACAACTACCTGAAAGGAGATTGTAGAGAGGTGGGGGCTGACCTCTTCTCCCTGGTGAAAAGTGATAGGATGAGATGAAATGGATTCAAGTTATGTCAGGGGAGGTTTAGACTGGATATTAGGAAACATTTTTTCACTGAAAGGGTTATTAAACATTGGAATAGGCTGCCCAGGGAGATGGTGGATTTGCCATCCCTGGAGGTGTTTAAAAAAAGGGTAGATGTGGTACTTAGGGACATGATTTAGAGGTGCACCGATTCTATGATTCTATCAACCTGTTGGAGCAGGTGCAGAGGACGCCACAAAGATGATCAGAGGGCTGGAGCACCTCTCCTGTGAGGAAAGGCTGAGAGAGTTGGGGTTGTTTAGCCTGGAGAAGAGAAGGCTCCAGGGACTTCTTATCATGGCCTTTCAGTACTTAAAGGAGGCCTACAGGAAAGATGGGGACAAACTTTTTAGCAGGGCCTGTTGTGATAGGACAAGGGGTAATGGTTTTAAACTTAAAGAGGGAAGAATCAGACTGGATAAAAGGAAGACAATTTTTTAAAATGAGGGTGGTGAAACACTGGCCCAAGTTGCCCAGAGAGGTGGTAGATGCCCAATCCCTGGAAAGAGTCAACGTCAGTTTGGATGGCGCTCTGAGCAACCTGATCTAGTTGAAGATGTCCTCGCTTGTTGCAGGGGAGGCTGGACTAGATGACCTGTAAAGGTCCCTTCCAAACCAAAGTATTCCATGATTCTATGAGAGTGAGGCTGCAGGTTTTGGGGCTTGAATGCCCAGATGTCAGCAACTGGCAAGACTGGGACCCAGGGGCAGCTACTGGTCAGACCGAGTGTCCCAGACCAGCTGTTGTAGGGACTCATATTGCACATGTGTATATCTACATTCGCACTAATGTAGATACACACACTTCATCCCTGTCAGACAGTGACAAGAACAACATAAGGCCATGGGTGCTCCGCTCCAGCAGGGTCCCTCCAGGGCTTCAGGGGGACACTCCTCCGGACCTGCAGCACCTGCTGCCCTCCTGCTCCTCTCATCTTTGTGTTTGCAATATTTTTTTTCACCCATTTTCTCCTTAATCCTCACTGTGACTATGTGGTGTTTTACTCTTCCTCAAGTGTGTTTTCACAGATGCTCCACCAGACTGGGAAGAGAAATAAAATCCCTCTTTTACTCATGAGGTGGGTGTACCTGATAAATGCACCTAGGGGGTTGCAAAGGAAGATTCTCCACTATAATCTGGTGACAGAGGTGGCAATGATATTGAAGTAAAGGGCTTAGTTATGGTATTGGACACAGGAATAAGAAAACTGTATGTGTTCACCTCTGAACGGGTTTGGGTTTTTTTTTTTCATTCTGTAAAAGACTAGGGGACTGCTTAGGCTTAGAACAGTATGTGTAAGTCTGGAGGTCAGGGCTTCAAAAAAATACAGAAGTGTGAAAAATTACAAAACCCCTCGCTTTAAGCTGGAAAAAACAGAAGACGACTGAAAGTTAACTTGCTACTGGAGTGGAGGTATCTTCATGGCTGGAAAATCACAAGTAGTAAATCCACCTCACGGTAGCAGAGAAAGTCGTAACAAGAATCAAAAACTAGAAGCTGAAGCCAGAAAACAAGGGAGTGAGAAGTGAGTTAACATCTTAACAGTAAAGGTGGTAAGCTATTGGGACAGGCTACCAAAGCAGATGAGATGATTTCCATGGCTTTCTATGTTCACCTGAAAAACAGGATGACTTTCTGAAATACTTCCTTTAGCCAAGGTCAAGTTATGGGGCGATGGGGTGAAATATATGCAATCCAAGAATAACCTTTTTTCTTTGAAGACTCTGAATTGCCCTTCAGTGAGAAAAACTATTTCAGCAAACTTGTATTTTTCATGAAATACATTTATTTTTCTCAAAAATGAGTGATTTATTCACATGCAAACAATCAAAATTGAAAAAAGTAGATGCGATTGGTATTTGAATCAGCTCTCTAAGGAAGTCACTATCTTTGTCCTTCACGATAAACAGTCTCAGTTAATCTGATTTGCCCTTAGAGTTTCAAAAGAGGTTTTTAGTTAACGCTGTCTATTCTTTTCTGCTCTTCTTGAGCTCCTCCACTTTTGATTGCGTCTGAGACCCACAGACCTTGTCAGATCACCTTATATGCTAGAGCTGTGTTACTATTATGCCAGTCAGGGCAATTATTGATGTTTTTTAACAGCACCCAAGAAGAAAGTGGCTGTTCTGAGGCTGGCCTGTGACATCATTCTGCCATACAGTCCTAGTCTGCATATGCGTACAACACCGCTCTCAGGTTTTAGCATAAATAGACTCTCCTGTCACTGGATTTACAAGTGCCTTCCCACAGCAGTTAATCACTTAACGTAGAAAAACATGGTAACAGCTGTTGTCGTAATACTGTTAAGTGATGTATGAAAAGTGTAAAAAATCCACCTGCCCACACCTCTTCCCATTCCCAGCTTCCCTCCTTCCCTCTCCCCAGCCCGGGGGGCGCAGGGGTGGGATGGGGGCTGCGGTCAGTGCATGGCAGCCCCTCTGGGCCGCTCCTCCCTCCTCACACCTCTCCCTGCTCCAGCGCGGGCCCTGCCCCGGGCTGCAGTCCTTCAGGGACACCCTGCTCCCGCCGGGGCTCTCCACGGCCGCAGCTCCTGCAGGAAATGTCCCCCCGCTGCGGCCTGGGGCCCTCCCCGGGCTGCGGGCGGGGTCTCTGCTCCAGCGGGGTCTCTGCAGGGCTGCAGGGGATCCCTGCTCCGGGCCTGCAGCACCTCCTGCCCTCCTCCTCCTGCGCCCTGGGGCTGCCTCTGCTGCTGCTCCCTCCTGGGCTGCCTCCTCCTCTGCCTGGGCCGCCTTCGGCCCTGCCGCAAACCTCTGTTCCCCCCGGCGCCCCCAGCTTGGCTGAGGGGCTCAGCTGTGCCCTGCGGTGGGGCCGTTGGAGCCGGCTGGGACCGGCTGTGTCCGGCACGGGGCAGCCCCGCACCCTCCGCACAGAGGACACCCCACAGAGACCCAGTGCCAATACTTTCACATGGACACGCAGTACAACAGTCCACTGATTTGTATTTTTTTTTATTATCTATCATAGAAAAACTTGGAATGAATTCATGGCTGAACGTTAGAGGCACAGAAATCAAAAATAGAAATCCAGATCTAAACTGGTGATTAACTGCCAGAGTGAACTGCCTGGTGTTGATTCTCTACCTGCTGATGCCTTCAAAGCCGGAGTGAGTAACTAGCTAGAAGTAACTCTTTAGCCACACATAAATTTTCCATTAGGCTAATACTTTTAGACTTTATCCATGGGTGAGTGAAACTTAATGTCCTGTGTGGAGAGAGACTAAATTAAAAAAAATCACGTGGTTTTTTTCATGTTTTCTAGCACCTGAATCTGCAAATAATGAAATTAAACCTTTCTTGGTTTATTTCTTTAACTTTAAAAAAACAAGGAGAAGTAAACTATTCACCAGGGAATGATAATGGTACTAAAAGACTGGAAAAATATGTAAGTACTGTTATAAGAGGGCAGGCCAGGCTGCCTGACTGTGTCTGTGGCTTTCTCTCATGCTCCGTTCTTCTTGTCTGTGTCCCCATGCTTCTCTGTCTTGTTTTGATAGATGAAAGTTCAAGCAGTGAAACACGCTGTCAGACTAAAACCATTTGTCACTGAAAGCTAGCACTGGTCTGCGTACAGATACCGGGTCTGAGTCATGTCTTTTCTTTTGACAAGGATGTCAGTGCTATTTGTCACAGACTTGTTTATCTGCCAGATCAGACTGCCATTTTGCTACCCTGGGTCAGTGCATAGGAGAAGCGTCTCACCTCCAGTAACACTGTCAAATTACCCTCAGCATAAAGACGCCAAAGCTGGTGCCTTCATATTTTTTAACTTCAACAAGACAGGGTCAGTAAGAGTAGTTTGGCAAGTCCTGTGGGGCCATACAGAATGCCAAGGCAGCTCACCTGTTAAAAATCCATGGAATAAACATATGGGTGCTGTTAAAATGGTGTAAATCTTGGTTTCAAAGAAGAGATATCAAAAATGACCATATTGATCTTTCCTTTTTTCCTGTATTTTTATGTTTTGGAACATCCGGTGATCAAAGCACGCTTTGGCTACTGACAGCTCATATAGCTAAACAGTGGCTCTTTGGGCTGGAAATTAATCCTTTCTTTAATCTTCATGTTAGCAGAGAAGTGAATCGCAAATGTATCCATAAATGATTGGACCTGGTCCCATTATTGGGTTTACAAACATTAATGCGGGGATTTTTTTTTAATCTAAACATTGAAGGATTTAAAGAAGGATTTATGTAGTTCTCTTGTTCTCCAGAATCTTTTATTGCGTTTCAAACATGAATTACACAGACAAGGGCAGGAGACATCAGAAACATACCGCAAAGTAGTACTAAAAAGACTGCATTTGAACTGGAAAGGGAGATTACTATGCTAATACAAGAAGAGAAGGGTGAAAAAGAGATAAATATTTCAAATCCATCAGATTGTTCTTGATACGCACTATTATCGTTAAAGATTAGCTTAATTTGTAAATATACTGTAGCAGCTACTAATACATTCCAAAGTTTTCCAAATAGCTGGCAGTTTGGATGGCAATAGAGTTTGAAGATGAGAAATTCTGAGTTTTGAATAGTATGAGTGAAGTTGATAAAACCAAAATAGCATTTCTTCCATTCTTACACAAATGTGTAGAAACACAGAATTATCTAGGTTGGAAAAGACCTTTAAGATCATCAGATCCAACCGCTAACCTAACACTGCCAAAACCACCACTAAACCATGCCCCTAAGCACCACGTCTACCCATCTTTTAAATACCTCCAGGGATGGTGATGCAACCACTTCCCTGGGCAGCCTGTTCCAAAGCTTGATAACCCTTTCTGTGAAGACATTTTTCCCAATATCCATCCTAAACCTCCCCTGGCGTGACTTGAGGCCATTTCCTCTTGTCCTGTTGCTTGTTAGTAGCGAGAAGAGGTCAACCTCCACCTCTCTACAACCTCCTTTCAGGTACCTGTAGAGAGCGATAAGGTCTGCTCGCAGCCTCCTTTTCTCCAGGCTGAACAACCCCAGTTCCCTCAGCCGCTCCTCATAAGACTTGTTCTCCAGACCCCTCACCAGCTTCCTTGGCCTTCTTTGGACACACTCCAGCACCTCAATGTCCTTCTTGTAGTGAGGGGCCCAAAACTGAACACAGTACTCAAGGCACGGCTCGCCAGCTGAGATCTAAGGAAGACAATCACTTCCCTCGACTAGCTCACCATGCTATTCCTGATACTGGCCAGGATGCTCTTGGCCTTCTTGGCCACCTGGGCACACTGCTAGCTCATATTCAGCTGTCTGTCCACCAACACCCCCGGTCCTTTTCTGATGGGCAGCTTTCCAGCCACTCTTCCCCAAGGCTGTAGCGCTGCATGGGGTTGTTGTGACCCAAGTACAGGACCCAGCATTTGGGCTTGTTAAACCTCATACATTTGGCCTCAGTACAATTTTGGTACCAGATTTGAACTAGAAATATTTTGAAGTTCTAAAGGCTCGATATTCTCTTTTTAATATGCTTTGTTTTCAGACTCCCATAGACTTTTAGGCCCACTCTGCTCTTCTCTTTCTCCTGAATTACTAACACATATAAGTGGGAGAGGCAGGAGGTATATTATTTGAGCTATCTGAAAGATTGGGTGCATAGATCAGATATTTCTGTCTTACTAGCCCAGAACCCTGTTTTTTGCTCATTGATGGAAAAAAAATAACAGAACATTGGAAGTATTACTATTTCAGCCTTCTATGTTACGGTCTTAGTGTTCCCAGAAAGACTGAAGGAATACAGTGCAATCTGTGGGAAATAAAGTCCCTATGAACATCCTGTAACTCTGCAAGGTCTAAGAGTACCTTCATTCAAACTCAGTGAAGTCAGTCACACTGCATGAGTTTAACTCGAGTCAGAATTTTCCATAGCCCTTAGGAGATTTGTCTCAGCTTAACAACTGAGCTTTTTGAAGTTTGCTATACATTCTTGCCAGCCTCACCATGAAGAGATACAGGTGTTTTCTTAATTTTTTCAGTATCAGATGAATTTCTTTCAGGTGTGTCTCGCTGAAAGAACACTGGATGTTTCTATCCTCACTGGTTATTTAAATCTTTGTTCTTATGCTCTTCCCTAGCATATCGTCCACCCCCATCTGCCCAACTGCTAGCAATTCAACACAAAAAAACTAAGATTTATGAACTTGCAAATTAGTATGAACAACTAACAACATATCCCTTTTCTCACCCAGTATATTTATTGACTTAAGTTTAAGCGCTTGTTTTCTTGTGATTCAGAATACAGCCTAGTCCCTCACTGTAAAAATAAAACAAAGCAAACCTGCCAGTGAGATTCATTATAAAGAAGGAAAAATGTTAAGAAAAAACAGAATAATTTTCCACTTATTCACATGAAAACTTCTGGTGGAGAAATTTATGTTCCACCGTAACTGAACAGGTCTTGAATGAGGTGAAAGAGGAACAAAGGACTTGGGCTGTGTATATTCCATAGTGATTTGAGCTATTCAGCAATGGAGGGGAATTCCTCTGACCCAGATTTCCACCTTTAGCATCAGGAAATTCCCAAATACAACCAAGACAATACATTCTCAGTAAAGTTTTCCTTGGGATGCATCATCATTTTCTGATGAATGGGAAAAAAAAACCAGCAGCAAGAAAACAATTTTCTGAAAAGCCTTTCTTAGGAAGCATTTATGCACAGGGCTCCAGTAGCATAAAATCCTAATGACTTTTCTTGCAGAGGGAGGAAGGGAACATGGAAATGCCAAATGGACATACCAAGAAATTTAGTGCTCATTATCTCTTTAGTGCAGGGCAGACCTTGCATGAGAACTGAAATTCTGATTGCCAAAAGGAATGGTAGTGGACCTTCAGGAGGTCCAAGTCTGATTCTGGAAGGCTTTAGACAAAGTTGCCTTAAAATTCTGTGTTGAGCCTAGTGCGGTTCGGAAGCAAAAACCACTGTTATGTGGTGCCTTTTTCATTCACACTGTGAAATTTCAGTGTGAAATCATGTGACAGTCCTGATTCAAAATATGAAATTTCAGTACCACAAAAGCCAGCACAGTGAACACCCCTGCAGTCAGTCAAGGAAGAAAGACAAAGAATTAAATCAATAAGTTTTTACTTACTGGTGTTGATAACACAGACAGCACGTAACACAATTTAAAAGTATTTTGCTGGGGAGGCCATAGAATCCACTCTATTTTAAGAAACCTTTTTTTTCATTAACAGCATAGATGACGCAGAGGACAAAAACTTTCAATCTTTGTCTGTCTTACACTTTATAACATGTACTAAATGGAATGTTTTGCATATATTGGTGTGGACAATTAATAGATAAAGTACTCTCAAATGGTATAGATAGTGTGGTTTTGGGTTTTTTTGCAGTTTGGATTGTTCAGGTAAGTTTTCCTTACAAACAGCTTTGTGATGAAGAACATCTTAAAGGATTCTGGAGCTCAGGATAGCAAACTCTCTACAGGCTTGCATTATTGAAGTATCTGTGGCTCCGCAAGCCATTTAATATACCGTTATTATGTTGTGGGAAGCAAAGCACAGGTGACAATGACACTCAATCAGAGTGTGACAGATAGGTTTGAAGGTAAGTACCTGAGATGCTTGTGGAAATTAAAAAAAAAAAATATCTATCTGGAGTTAAAATGCAGGAAACTCAAACTTTGAAAATCTGCATTTTATTCTGTTTTGAGTTGTGCAAACAGACTGGAACAACCTGGGAAATTTAAGCAGGAGTTACGAAAATAACTGAATCACTGAAAAGAAGTGATGGAAGTCACTTCAAGAACTCATTTAATACAGTCCCTTTCCTCTCACCTGGGCCAATCACACTTACAACATCTCTGACTTGCTAATCTAAACTGATATAAAAGATGTCTTACAGCAAAGATGTCTTACAGCAAAGCTTCCTCGAGGAAAGAAATATTCATAGAATTATTGAATCATAGAATCACAGGAATCATAGATAGGTTTAGGGTGGAAGGGACCTTGAAGATCATCGGTTCCTAAGCCCCCTGCCATAAGGCAGGGACAACCTCTCACTAGACCAGGTTGCTCAAAGCCCCATACCTTAAATACCTCCAGGGATGGAGCTCCCACAGCTTCCCTGGGCAACCTGTTCCAGTGCCTCCCCGACTCAGAGCAAAAAATTTCTTCTTATTATCTATATCTAAATCTGCCCTCTTCCAGTTTATAGACATTCCCCCCCATCGCTCTCCTATCACTACACGCCCTTGCCAAAACGTGCCTCTCCCAGCTCTCCTGTAGGCCCCCTTTAGGTACTGAAAGCTGCTATAAGGTCTGCCCAGAGCCTTCTCTTCTCCAGGCTAAACAAGCCCAACTCCCTCAGCCTGTCCTCATAGGAGAGGTGCTCCAGCCCTCTGATCATCCTTGTGACCACCTCTGGACCTGCTCCAACAGGTCCATGTCTTTCCTATGTGTGGGGCTCCAGAGCTGGACATAGTACTCCAGGTGGGGTCTCACCAGAGTAGAGTAGAGGGGCAGATCACCTCCCTTGACCTGCATGGGCACACTTCTTTTGATGCAGCCAAGGATACGGTTGGCCTTCTGGGCTGTGATCGCACATTGCTGGCTCATGTTGAGCTTTTCGTCAACCATCACACCCAGGTCCTTCTCCTCAGGGCTGCTCTCCAGCCATTCTCCACTGAGCCTGTATGTGTGCATGGGCATTGCCCACGCCAGATGTAGGACCCTGCACTTGGCCTTGTTGAACTTGAGGTTTGCACAGGCCCACCTCTTGTCCTGGCTCCGGCAGGGATGGGGTTAATTTCCCCAAGGATGGGAGGGGACACAGGTATTCCACACCATGTGAGCCATGCCCTGGCGATGGGGGGAGCTGCCGGGGGGCGGGGGCAGGAAGTCGCTGCTCAGCGCGGGCTGCGGCGGCGTGGGTCCGGGTCCGGTCGGTGAGCGGCGGTGCCCTAATCGCGTTTGTATATTCCTTTATCTGTGTTATTGTTACTGTTTTCTCTTCCCTTTGCTGTTCTGTTAAACTGCCTTTATCTCAACCCACGAGTTTTGCCTTTTTCTTCGTATTTTCCCCCCATGGCTGTGGGGGGTTGGACGAGCGGCCACGTGGTTCGTTGTTGCCGGCTGAGGCCAAACCACGACACCTCTCCAGCCTCTCCAGGTCCCTCTGGATGGCATCCCTCCCCTCCAGCGTGTCTACCTCGCCAAAAAGCTCGGTATCATCGACAAACTTGCTGAAGGTGCACTCGTTCCCGCTGTCCATGTCACCAACATGTTTTCTAAACTCCTTCTCAGAGAGGACTCTAGGTGCAGCTGGATCCAATCCTAGTCCCAGACTTGGTCAATGGTTTATCTCTAAAAGATTATATATACACAATCAATCCTTTGTATCACTTAGTTAAGATTTCAAAGTTTAGCATGCTATAACCCACTTACCAAGGAACTGTTGCTGCAAGGAATCTCTTAATCTTGAAGAGTAACCATGACAGGTGTCCCTACTCAAGGGGAGATCCTGGCGTGCAGCCCACCAGCATACAGCCCACTGTCATTCAGGAGAGCTCAACAGGCCCTGGGCTGTCCACTATTTATAGAGTAAGATGATCGTCCTATAATCATATTTGCATAGCAGCAAGACATCTAGGTCCCTGTTCCAGACAGTGTTTGGCTACCATGTTTCCATCTGTCCTCCAAAGTCCAGGCACAGCCATCACCACCCCCACTGTTGGGCAGCGGTGTGTGTCAGGGATAGCACATCGCCACATCATATTTTGAACCATTATTAGCCTCATGAAAAATTGCCTGAAATCCTGGCAATGCAGCACTACGAGAAATTGCTGCCAAGTGCATGTGATGTGACAGTTCCTTAATTGTTGCATTAGTCATCGGGTGATACCTGTGGGAAAATGTTGGCTCTTGCAGTGAGCAGCTTGGGCTGACAGGAGCGTGTCTATGTGGTGCAGTGGTCAGTCTATTATTTCTGTGTCGGCAGGAGCTTTTTCCTTTCTGTCTGATTTAATGCAAGTGACCTGTAATCTAACAAACCTACTTAACTGTGAGACTGAGTTGCTGTAACTGTCATCAGTTAGGAGTTAGGTCGTATTGTCCAGTACTTCAGGTAAGACGCTAGACTGACAGACTTATGATCTAATCCCTTGTTACCAGGATCTGCAATACTTCTGCTCACTGAATACACAGTCATGGCTAATGAGTAGGATAAAGTATATCAGTCCACTTTCTATCTTATTATCAGGGTAACTGATAGGTGAAGTCCCTATCCTACATTCTTATGTAATAATTAAAGACAGACAATGATTTTTTTAATGTCACTTTTCTAATCTGACTAGAATATTTCCAAGTGGTCAAGTTTGCAGACACCACCAAGTTCGGCAGGCATGTTGATCTGCTTGAGGGTAGGATGGCTCTACAGAGGGATCTGGACAGGCTGGATCGATGGGCTCATGCCAATGGTACAAGATTCAACAAGGCCAAGTGGCGTGTCCCGCACTTGGGTCACAAAAACCCCATGCAGCGCTACAGCCTTGGGGAAGAGTGGCTGGAAAGCTGCCCATCAGAAAAGTACCGGGGGTGTTGGTGGACAGACAGCTGAATGTGAGCCAGCAGTGTGCCCAGGTGGCCAAGAAGGCCAAGAGCATCCTGGCCAGTATCAGGAGTAGCATGGTGAGCTGGTCTAGGGAAGTGATTGTCTTCCTTAGATCTCAGATGGTGAGCCGTGCCTTGAGTACTGTGTTCAGTTTTGGGCCCCTCACTACAAGAAGGACATTGAGGTGCTGGAGTGTGTCCAAAGAAGGGCAAGGAAGCTGGTGAGGAGTCTGGAGAACAAGTCTTATGAAAAGTGGCTGAGGGAACTGGGGTTGTTTAGCCTGGAGAAAAGGAGGCTGCGAGCAGACCTTATTGCTGTCTACAACTACCTGAAAGGAGGTTGTAGAGAGGTGGAGGTTGACCTCTTCTCCCAAGTAACAAGTGACAGGACAAGAGGAAATGGCCTCAAGTCGCACCAGGGGAAAATTAGATTGGGTATTAGGAAAAATGTCTTCACAGAAAGGGTTATCAGGAATTGGAACAGGCTGCCCAGGGAAGTGGTTGCATCACCATCCCTGGAGGTATTTAAAAGATGGGTAGACATGGTGCTTAGGGACATGGTTTAGTGGTGGACTTAGCAGTGCTAGGTTGATGGTTGGACTTGATGATCTTAAAGGTCCCTTCAAACCCAGAAAATTCTATGAATCTATGATTCTATAAGTTTACTGAAGCATTTGCTTCTCAATGTATCATGAGATATGCAGGTATACACTTTCCCATAATATGGTAGTTTCCATCTAAACATTGCAAAACATCCTTGGTGAAAGTTTTCATGAATTCAGCCTCACTTTATCTTGGAACAATTATTTCCTTTTTGAAACCTAAAGAAGTGACTATGTATAACTAAACAGTGGCAAGGATGCAAGAAGACTGGTTACCAGAGCCAGGAACACATCCTCAGTAAAGATGATTTTGATTGATTCAGGTCAGTAAATCTTGCAAGAAAGTCCAAGACATTCAATTACATTGCTGTTGCACATCTGTACACAGGGAACACTGGAGCCAACACAGGAGACTTTCACCAAATCTCGGATATTATCTGAATAAAATCATATTGATACTTGTATTTGTAGTCTCAGAGAAGTTTTGTTTTTCTATGTAACTGAACTCAGTTGTGCAGGGTGATTCAAGCAATTCACTCTGATTATGTGATATTCAGGGCTTTTTTCTTTGTTTTCATGGAACAGCTCAGCCAGCCTCAGGAGATAATGCTAACATGTATTAGTAGTGTTGGACACTACACATGGTAGTACATTCCTGGCATGGACTGTCTCAGGAATTTCAAGCATTGCTACTGACCAGTAAAGACCTATAATAGATATCGCAGTACATTACAGGGAAACTATGATGATTCACGATGTAAGATCTGGTACACAGTTGTTCTTAAAATCCATGTTGATTAAATTCTGGTTTCAGTTCATAACAGGGCAGTTGGGCATGACCATTGATAGAGGAAAGTAGCATGAGGGCCTGAGGAGTCATGAAGCTTTGCAAGGCTCTGGATAGGACATGTGCAGCTCATTTTCACATCAAGAATGCTGTTTTCATAAGCTCTTAGTAAGAGTAAGGCCAAGTGAAACAGGAATAATTTTAAATCACTCACCTCTGACCACAGATTGGGACAGGAAGAAAAGAGTAATTATGTTCTTGAAGAAGGGCTGTGCTAAGCATTGTAGCCTTCTGATGCTCTGCCTTGTAAAGCATTGTGGGGTTTGTGCAAGGAGCAGTTTCTGCATACCTCTCTGAACCAGAAAGGTGGGGAAATGAAAAGCAGCACAAAGATATTCTTTGCTGTATTTGTTTGGTATTGCAGCTCTGCCAACAGAGAGGATTTATAACTCAGGTCACCATTCACAGCAAAACCAACTAGGCTGCTTCTAAGTCACAGAATCACAGAATCACAGACTGGTCAGGGTTGGAAGGGACCTCTGGAGATCATCTAGTCCAACCCCCCTGCCACACCAGGGACACCTACAGCAGTTGCACAGGATGGCATCCAGGCGGGTTTTGAATGTCTCCAGTGTGGGAGACTCCACAACCTCTCTGGGCAGCCTGGACCAGTACTCTGCCACCCTCAAAGGAAAGAAGTTCCTCCTCATGTTAAGATGGAACTTCCTATGCTCAAGTTTGTGCCCATTACCTCTTGTCCTATCACTGGGCACCACTGAAAAAAGACACTTCTCATCTACCTGGCACCCTCCCCTTAAGTATTTATAAGTATTGATAAGATCCCCCCTGAGTCTTCTTTTTTCTAGACTAAAAAGCCCCAAGTCCCTGAGCCTTTCTTCGTAAGAAAGACGTTCCAATCCTGTAATCATCTCTGTAGCCCTTTGCTGGACCCTCTCCAGCAGTTCCCTGTCCTTCTTGACCCAGGGAGCCCAGAACTGCACACAGTACTCCAGATGCGGCCTCACCAGGTCAGAGTAGAGGGGGAGGATGAGCTCCCTCGACCTGCTGGCCACACTCTTCTTGATGCACCCCAGGATGCCATTGGCCGCCTTGGCCACCAGGGCACATTGCTGCCTCATGGTCATCCTGTTGTCCACCAGGACTCCCAGGTCCCTTTCCACAGAACTGCTCTCCAGGAGGTCAGCCCCCAACCTGTCCTGATGCATGGGGTTATTGCTCCCCAGATGCAGTACCCTACACTTGCCCTTGTTGAATTTCATCAGGTTTTTTTCTGCCCAACTCTCCAGACTGTCCAGGTCACGCTGTATGGCGGCACAGCCTTCCAGCATGTCAGCCACCCCTCCCAGTTTTGTATCATCAGCAAACTTGCTGATGGAACACTCTATCCCTTCATCCAGGTCATTGATGAATATATTGAACAGGACTGGACCCAGTACCGACCCCTGAGGGACACCACTTGTTACTGACCTCCAACGGGACTCTGCACCACCAACCACAACCCTCTGAGCTCTATCTGTCAACCACTGTTCAATCCACCCCACTGTCCATTCATCTAACCCACACTTCCTAAGCTTGCCTGTGAGGATTATGTGGGAGGCAGTGTCAAAAGCCTTGCTGAAGTCAAAGGAGACAACATCCACTGCCCTCCCTTCATCCACCCATCCAGTCACGCCATCATAGAAGGCTATCGGATTAGTCAGACATGACTTCCCCTTGGTGAATCCATGTTGACTACTTCTGAGAACCTTCTTTTCCTCCAGATGCTTGGAGATGACGCCCAGAACAAGCTGTTCCATCATCTTTCCAGGGATGGAGGTGAGGCTGACTGGCCTGTAGTTTCCTGGGTCATCCTTCTTGCCCTTTTTTGAAGACTGGAGTGACATTGGCTTTCCTCCAGTCCTCAGGCACCTCCCCTGTTCTCCAGGACCTATCAAAGATAATAGAGAGCGCCCAGCAATGACTTCCGCCAGGTCCCTCAGCACTCATGGGTGCATCCCATCAGGACCCATGGACTTGTGGGTATCTCGTTTACTTAATTGATCTCTATTTAGTTTGCCAGGTAAAATCATAAACACTGTGCAGAGTCATATGGACTTTCCCAGGTTTCTACCTCTGCATTGTGCTCCTTTCCTCCACAAGAATATGTTCACATGCAGAAATAAATTATTTTTAATAGTATCATTCTGTCATTCAGTGACTAAGATTATGCACGTCCTCTCTGAGCATCTCCATTCCTCAGGAGATGCTCCAAATTTGCAACATCTGCTGCCTCAGCTGGTCTTGCAGTTCTCATGTTGCATTTCTAGACTGTCCAGAGCTCTTTGCTGTCATCTTCGGCTAACCATGGTACATCCCACGCATTCTTCTGTCCACACTGTTGATAAAATTAATAAATTATGGAAGGAGGAGTGGAAAAAAGTCAGAGAGGTCACAAAAGACAGACAACCCATTAACTGGAGTTGCGCAACACTGACACTGTAATGTAACAAAGTTAATAAGGTATAAAACCTGACTACTCGTTTTATAAGCAAACTCTTTCTGGTAATTAAACCAATAGAGCAGAAAGAGTCAATTATGATGATCTGTGGCCATGTATACACAGGTACTGGGGATGCCACTCAGCTGTACACAGCTGCAGAAACCATTTCTGAACGAGGGATCTGATGCTCTTTAACAAGCAGCTTCTTTTTGCCAGAGCCAAACTAGCTAGCAAATCCCTGCGAGCAGGAAAATCCTTTATATATACTCAGGTCAACTACAGTAGAAGGCAGTCGATCCCATACTGATTTGAAAAGTAAGAAATCACAAAAAGAAAGAAACCTAAACTATTCTAAAAGTACTGACAATGCCGTATTTGTTACACCCCTTTGTCATAGATATATGCAAGTACTCAGGGATGAAGTATGCACTCATTGAGAACGAGGAGAAGGGCTGCCAAAAAAATTAAGGCAACATTTTCTCCAGTGTGAATGACAGCCTAAACTTTGTTAATATTTGCTTCAGCACTAATGGGAATGGGAAACTTTCCTGCAAGAAGACCCAAGATTATGATTATGTCTCTATATTAGGTCAAGGAAATGAATTTGGAAATGCCAAGACCTGTTTATTATACCTGTTATAAATCCCTTGGTATCAATTGAGTTCACCTGGGATGAATGTCAGTCATAAAAACAAAGCTATTAGGGCTGTCTTTGTCATACTGCCAAAGTAAGGTTGTTCAGCCTCAAAAACACGCTTATAGTCAGAAATCATTTCTTTGTTAATATTCAATGCTTTGATAGAGGGATGTGTTCAGAAAGCTGTTCCAACTGTGAATTTAAGGAATGAATTTGTAGTTTCCATTTTATGTGTTAATAATGAAAAGAGATGAGTTTCCATAGAATTTTGAGTGTAAACTGCATGAGGAGATTAAGTTGCAATCTATAAACCATCTCGTATTTAATTAGGTTTAACAGGTCACAAAGTAGTAGCATGTTATGAATAAGCCATGTTATCCTGCTCTTGTGTTTAAGTTGGAGTACAGCCTACACTTCCTGAAGTCCCAAGAAAGAAGCAGATGGGTTCAGCTGGCAGTAACAAAACAGAACAATGGCTTTCCAATATAAGTATTTCTATGGTGTTGTTTTTTTTTTAATTTATTCTTAAGCAGTCTGAATTAGTATCACTCCTGTATTATACATTAACTCTTATTGAAGTGCAAAGTAATAACTGACATCATGTTTATAACCATAAAGCATAGCTCAGAAGATGTTTATTTAAAAAATATCTACCGTAAGATACACTGTCAGTTACACTGACATAAAGAAGGAAGAAGTCTGTGCATTCAAAAGAAGGAAGTAGTGGGTTGTTTTGTTTTGTTTATCTTTTTAACCTAATGCATAATTGAATTGTGGTAGCTATGTCCAAAAGACATTATATTACTTAAGAAAGGGCTTAGACAAATTCATGGAGGACTAGTTCATTAGAAACCGTTCAACATATTTGGTGCAGGAATTTCCTAAACTTCAGGCTGATAATGAGTGGGATGTCACCCAGGGGCGGGAGTTGTTCTGTGTTTCTTCATGTCCTCTACTCTTTCCTCAGCCAGCCACTATCAGCCTCTTCTAGAGAGGGAGGGTCTTGGTCACATTTCTGGCATGGACAAACACAAGAGATCTTATGTTTGGAATAATTAGGCTTCAGTTGCAAGTATCCGAGTTATTTGCATGTATAAAATATTACATTTAAATTCTTCTTCTGGATGAAATGAAACACACTTTTTATAGTTACTGCAATTAAAATTGAGGCAATATAATCAAAGCACAACAGTTCTTACAGTCCGGTTATGGTAATACTAACACTTGTAGTTAATAACACAGTTAAGACTGATAAACAAAAACTTTCTAGGATCTATACATTCTTCTGTGTTGTTATGCTCACCTGTCCAATGTTCACTTGTCTCTGAAGGTCATCAGCTTCAGTCCTCCTCTAGAAGGATATTCTCTTTTATTCTTGCACTGACTCACCCAGTACTTCATTGGTTTCCAGTGTCGCAGTATACTTGTTTTTCTATTACTATATCTGAAACATCTTTCACTTCATTCCCATTTGTTTATTTATTTGTTTGTTTATACCTTTAGTCACCAGTATCTGGCCACCATGATTTCTTTGTAGACTCCTAGTACTTCTTGTGTCATCTTATACCTGCCCTCACCTAAACCCTACATTTTTATTCTAGGGTAGTAAGATAGTTCACCCTGCTTGGAGTACTTGCTTTACTACTTATCCATGAACCATGGCAGTACACCATACAATTCCACAAAGCCAAACTAAAGCTTAAACAAATTTAGATGACACTTAACTTGATGGCTAGATGAGCCATCTTTTTTAGGAAGAAATTTTTCACTGTGAGGGTGGCAAGACACTGGAACAGGTTGCCCAGAGAAGCTGTGGAAACTCCATCCTTGGAGGTGTTCAAGGCCAGGCTGGATGGGGCTTTGAGCAACCTGGGCTGGTGGGAGGTGTCTCTGCCCATGGCAGGGGGCTTGGAACTTGATGATCTTCAAGGTCCCTTCCAACCTAAACCATTCTATGATTGTTGTCACAACCGAAAGAAGCTAAAATCAGCACAAGCTAAGACAAGTCCAGACAAGCCATGAAATCTTTCAAGAACAGGTCAATACAAAGCCTACGCAAGTAATGATAAAGCAGTATATAGTAGTCTTAAAAACCAACAAAAAAAAAAAAAAGAGAAAGAGGCTTCTTACACCTAATTGCACTCACTTTGCCCAGATGTTAAAGAGAATTAAAAGGTGACAGAAGGAGTAAAAATTGAGTGAACTTAGACAAGAAAAGAACAAGTTGGTTTTCTCTATTTCTGTTTTCTCCCCAGTAAGTCTAAAGAGACTTTGTTTGGATCAATATAGATATCTTGCTTGTGCAGTTGAACTGCTTATGCTGTTCAAAAATGCATGCCTTTAGAATTGTTTTCATTCTTTTCCAATGAAGCATATTTAAATGGCAGCATAGATTCTCCTATTATTTACATGACATAAATCAGAAGCAGTTCTACTATGTCAAGGAAAAAATGCTGTGAGCAAGCGCTGAAGAATGTGGCCACATCATTTAAAATTAATATGTTCAGTGTATGCTCTATTTGTATTCACTGCTTTCTGTTCACTAAACATTTCTTTGTTCTTTAGGATATGAGCCATATCTCTCAAGGGTAATGCTTTATTCTCTAAAACAGTAAACATATTGACCACTGCTAAAAATCTTGTAAGACAATTTGCACTGCGTTAACAGGCCATGAATCTCCCTTTCTAAGAATCCATATTACAAAACAGAAGTTTAAGCAAAAACATGGCATTATATTGATTTCTTGGGAAGTAATATACGCAAATGTGTGTTTACATACAAAGATACATGTGCACATTCAAATGCATCCACAGAGTTGCATAAACAGCATGTATTGCACAAAACAGATCAATGGTTTCTTTGCTGAGCTATCTTTGTCTTAGATTTGGTACCAATTCTATCTGTATGAAATATTGATTCTTAATCAATTCAAAAAGAATATGGGCCTCAGATTACTGTTACAGTTCACAACTCTTTTTTTTCTTCTCAGACTGTATAAGGCAGGCTTTCTATCTACAGTCACCAGTGTATATATATTATATGTATGAACATACACACCATTATACAGTGGCAGAATATTTTCTTGAGCAGGCATAAACAAGTTCCCCTAATCAATTTTAGCCAGTGACATCCACTAAGACATATGTGTGCTGTGACATATAAATAACATCTATGTCTCCTTTGGCTTCTGGGACACGGTGGGAAGTTTCTGTGTCTATTATTAGACTTAACTCTAACTGTTCTCCACGAGAAATGGTTTTCTTTGTTACAGAAGCAAAGATTCTGCCTTTGAAAGCAATGTCTTCTTTCCTTCTTTTTTCTTTTTTTCCCCAACCATCTGGTTCGGCATTATGGAAATTATCAAGACTGTAACAAGGGAGTACCACTATTGAAATCTGTAGGTATTCTACCTTGTATGACTTTGGTTGATTAAGTTTTATACTTTCATGAGGACATGTGACAAATGTGATTCTGTAAGCTTTTTTTTTTTTTTTCTCCTCAGTTGATTGTCAGCTTTGATTCTTCCACATTTTCCTGCTGCTTGTAATGATTTCGTGACATTTTCTTTCCTTCAGAGGATGCTACATTGCCAGTTGCTAACTGGTCTCTCTAACTGTCTTACAAGAATTTTCATGGGATTCATTTGTTCTTGCGGCAAGTTTAGCACATAGCCATTCAGAAAAAGCTGATACTGGCATTCATCAATAACATATTGGGGTGAAAGGAATCAAGACAGATGATTTGAAAGGATTGGCTCTTGTGCAATATTACCAGAATTTTGAACCTGTACTAAGACTGAGGTCGTCTTAGCACCTTTAGTGTCTGTCCATCATAAGCCTTGAGCTGTGTGATCAACACCAAGAAACAGCTGATTTGAGGAGGAAAAATCATATTTTATTTTTGCAAATAGAAAAAATCTGTATTATTTTGAAGAGACTATCCACTGTGGTCAATTTTGGAGTGCAATGTGCACAAGTTTTTGTTTTAGAGAATTTGAGCAAATTTATGTATTTTCTCTCTCTCCTCTTGCCTGCCTTTCTGCAAAAAAAACCCAAACAAACAAACCAAAACCCACCTGCTTTGAGAAAAAAACATGTGGAAGACAAAGCATTTGTAATGTGTGAAGCTGGAGGATTTTAGCAAATGATTCACTCTGCAGGACAGATAGCTTAAAATTTCTCCTTGATTATGACCTTCTGTTGATCTGAGAGGTGCCTCAAATGAAATTAAAAATCTAAGGTTATTTAAATGTTCAAATTTTCTTTCTTTGTGGACCATCCTTCAGGTAAGTAGCTGTGCATGAAACCTGGGAAAAAGTGATGATGAGACTTGCTAATATTTTACTTACTCAAATGTGCTTTCAAAACAGGCCCTCATCTAGAAGGAATTGCATTATTTCCTTTAAACAAACAAACAAACAAACCAAAACTGAAAAAGAAACATTTTTTTAGGTGCTGTTAAATATGAATTATATTTTCCTTCATCCTTACAAATTTATAAAATAGTGTACTTTTCTGCCAAACTCTTCACAGTTTTTGCTAGGTGTCTGAGAAACCCACTAGTTCCTTTCCTAGTACTCTGGTTTGCATCTGACTTTTTAAAGGGTAAATGATACTTGAAGCAGAATAATACAGCTATCACACTGAGTTTCTGGTTCAACTACTCTTTCCGTTATACCACACAAGGGCAAGAGGTGAGAACAGGGTTCCAAACCTCTTCTTCACCAAAATACAATGCCATCCCCTGATCTCCGCTTTCAGTTTTTTTATTCTACTGTTCCTGATAGTAGTAATTAAATAAAAGGAGTTAATTTGTATTGCAAATTTTTTGGCTGTTGATTATACTTCTCTTAGAGGTAGTGAAATCTGGATCTGGTACATAATTAAAGAGAAGCTTTCTTTCCCAAAGCCTTTGATTTTTAAATCTGGAAGCCAGGCTCCTAAAACCTTTAGGTACCCTTGAAAATATTACCTGTGTGTTATCTAATAACAGACAAAAGTGCAAATGATTATTCCTTAACTAAAAGTCTGAACACTAAACAGTTCATTTCAGTAATTTGTCAGGTTTTTGATACCAGATAATCTCTAAGATGCAAAAGATAGATATACATTAATTTTGTAGGCAGAGTAACTGAGGACTTTTCTCCATGAATGTCAGTAAGTAAAGATGTAAATGTACTGTGCTTCAGCAGCTGCAGACCGAATTTCCATGAACTTCTGCTGATGTTTTAGCCAATGGTACCCTGTATGGCATGGCATCCTTGTTTTTAAAGTTCTCAGGGATGAATGAACTTGTCTCTTCCATACAGTTGCAGACCATCTCTACTCGTTTGCTTAAACTCATTGGCTCAAGGAGCTGCCTGAGCGCTCCTGACAGTCAACTCCGTGCTTTCACATTAGCCTGATCCACTAGCTTGAATTGAGGCTTCCTAGATTCCTAGGCAGGAAATCATTCTAGGATGACTCTGAAGCTGATATTTTCCACTTCTCATAACCAGAAAGAAAAAAAAAAGCATAACCCTACCTGAAAATACCAAGGCAGTGTCCTCAAGATCATCCACATAAAGACAAGGACATGTTTCGATACAATCTAAAATTGTAGGATCTTCTCCAGTCTGGTTTCACCCTAAACTACAAAACTGGAGCAGCTGCATGTCAGCCTTGTGGATGATAAGCAATTTGAGTCTTAAAACCATATATAGATGTCTTGAATGTCAGTAGCTGGGCTTAAGCAAGAGAAAAATATTCCTGCAGGCCTACACAAAATCAGTGTCAGCTGCTTCTGTGCCATTTGCAGTACAGCAGAAGTAGGCAACTACAGTTCCAATTTTAAATCAAATTAAGTAGCTCCTTTTTACAATCACAATAAAATTCTCTCCAAGTATTTCAGGTATCTGAGTAACACTCACAATTATACCAACACAAAGCTATAATGAGAATGAGAATGAGTTAGGCTTGTATCTCTTGCAATCATCTCCAGAATGGATTCCATTTAATGCCATTTTCTATTCTCATTGCAATCTTTGTCAGGCAAAGGCATCAGAATTTTAATGGCCAGTACAGTCTGTTTAAAAACTATAAACTCTTAATGGACTTACAAACAGAGACTTTAACCTTTTAAATATTCTGGACTCATCTCACTTCCCTCTCCTTACAGAGTTCAGGACATAAAAATAGGAGAGAATAGAGATGGCAAAAGCAGAATGCCAGCCACTTTAAAGGGAAAACTAGGGTAACTGAAGTGAAGATCATGTAGTCAGAATCTGAAAGTCACAGTCCTTAAGATCCACGTGACCTTGGATAAACTTATATTGATATTTTCAAAACTCAGTAAAATCCCCAAATCCACAGTAGGCAGTTGGCAAAGTGACCTGGCATTCCAAGGTGCTAAATTTTTTGTCACCTCTTTGATATATATGCGGATTGCTTATCCAAAGAAGGCAACGGACCTCTCCTGCCTTGTGCTGAGTTCATGTCCAACATCAACAAAGGAAAGCCAAGGACCTGGGAACTTGGATCTGTATCACCACTGATACCAGGTGAACCAGAACACACTGTGCCTTTAAACTGCTGTCTTTTTTCCTTCAAAATGTCTCCTCAATGAATCCTGATGTGTTTGTTTAAAACAGAAATATCCACAGGAAATAAAGAAATCCCAAAATATCAATTTACAACTAATTTAGGGATTTATCACTGGGAAAATAAATATTTGTGTAGTGATGCATAGATTTCAGAGACCATGATTTAGGGCAGCTCAGACTAGCATGCCTATAAATTTCAGTGCAGCACCGTGTGGAGATTAGCTTGTGGCAGCATATTAATTGCAGTTATGCAGTTCTGTATTCAAGCTAACCCACTTTCTTGTTGAATAAATTCTCTAGAGATAGGACGCATTTGAACAAGTGTATGTGTCTTCACCTGATATAGCCATGGAGATAAATTGATAATTCTCAGTGAAATTATTCAAAGATGTGCATCTAAAACTGCTTAGATAACCTGTTTGCTAATAGTACTTATTTCTTTCTGTTGACAGATGCTTTTTATTGACTGTAGGGTGCAGAGAAAAATATCTACATGGTATATATTTAAAAGCGTGCATTGAAGTCCATTCATGGTGCTACAGAACCAGCTTAGATGGTTTGACCTTCTGTCAACACTCAGCCTAATACACACCGTGAGGCTGTTCATCTTCTTTGCTGCAAGGGCACGTTTTTGTCTCATGCCCACCTTGGTGTCCACTAGGACCACCAGCTCCTTCTCTGCAGGCCTGGTCCCCCGCCTGTACTGGTACCTGCGCTTATTCCTCCTTTGGTGCAGGACTGCGCTTTTCCCTTTCGTGAACTTTACAAGGGTTCTGTCAGCCCATTTCTCCTGCCTGACAGGGTCCTTCTGAATGGCAGCACAACCATCTGGTGAACAAAACACTCTTCCCAGTTTTGTGTTGTCAGCAATCTAGTCTTGCCTTCTGTTAAGAAGTCTTGTAGCTTTGGCAGCATCAATTAAACCTAGTGATTCTACAAAATATCAGGTTTCCCACCAAAAGCCAGTAAGTGTTAGATTCTTGAAACAACATCTTTAAGGTGGGGTAGTTTGGCTACAGCTGAAGAGCCTGGAGTTTTCAGTAATTTTTAAAAATTTCAAGCCAGCTTCCAGAGGACAAATGCTTTATTGTTCTGACATTTCACCAAATAAGTCAGAGATATTTTGAGCAAAACATGTTGATCATAGCAGTCAGTTGTCTTTGGAAAAGGCCTGTCACCTGGAAAAAAACACCAACTGCATTAATCTTTTTTCACTCTTTCATCTATAAATGTCATACGGATAAGAAAAATAACCACGGCTCTAAGTCTCCTCTAATTCTGGGCAAATTGTTTCTTCATTCTTCTTGTAACTGGGGTTGAAGTGTTTCCAATGCAAAAGCTAAAGTAAGTGTATCTGAGCTTACATCCTGCAAGTATTCAAACAAGTCATTATTATTATTATATTACATATTGTAATCTGTATATATTATTAACATACATTTAGGTATGGCTTGTATGATCTAGCATAGAGTAAAAGTTAGCAGATCACCCTTATTCAGCAATGTGTTTAAGAATATATTTATTCAAAGAAGAAAATTCAAATCACCCAAACAAGCATTTCAAATGAAACATGCTGCGTTAGGTTTGCATGGCAAGGTTTTGATAGCTGGGGGGCTATAATGGTGGCTTCTCTGAGAAGATGCCAGAAGCTCCCCCCATGTCTGATAGAGCCAATGCCAGGCACCTCCAAGATGAACCCACTGCTGGCCAAGGCTGAGCCCATCAGCAGTGGTGGTGTTACCTCTGTGATGACATATTTAAGAAGGGGGAAAAAACCTGCTGTGCAACAGCAGCTGGAAGAGAGGAGTGAGAATATGTGAGGGAAACTATGCAAACACCAAGGTCAGTGAAGAAGGAGGGGGAGGAGGTGCTCCAGGTGTCGGAGCAGAGATTCGTCTGCAGCCCATGGTGAAGACCATGGTGAAGACCATGGTGAGGCAGGTTGGCCCCCTGCAGCCCATGGAAGTTAACAGTGGAGCAGATACTCACCTGCAGACTGTGGAGGACCTGATGCCAGAGCAGGTGGATGCACCCAAAGGAGGCTGTGACCCCATGGGAAGCTCATACTGGAACAGGCTCCTGGTGGGACCTGTGAACCCATGGAGAAAGGAGCCTGTGCCAGAGCAGGTTTGCTGGCAGGACCTGTGACCCTGTGGGGCACCCATGCTGGAACAGTCTGTTCCTGAAGGACTGCAGCCCATGGGAACGACCCATGGAGTTCCTGAAGGACTATCTGCCATGGGAGGCACTCCATGCTGGAGCAGGGGAAGAGAGTGAGGAGGAACAAGCAGCAGAGACAACGTGTGATGAACTGAGTGAAGTTGAGCCTGGGAAGAAGGAAGAGGTGGTGGGAAGGTTTTTTTAAGATTATTTCTCATGATCCTACTCCTGTTTGATTGGTAATAAATTAATTTCCCCAGGTGGAGTCTGTTTTGCCTGTGACAGTAATTGGTGAGTGATCTCTCCCTGTCCTTGTCTCAATGCATGAGCCTTTTGTTATATTTTGCAGTTGAGGAGGGGGTATGGCCAAGCAGCTGGGTGGGCATCTGGGATCCAGCCAGGGTCAACCTACCACACATGCATATACATGTTGTATGAGTAAATCTCAACTTAGTCATTTTATTTAGTGCTCTTTTGAGCTCCAGCCAGAAAGTTTGTCTATATAAATTACCAAGAACTCAAACTATCTTCTAAGTGGCAAGTGTTGAGTGTGCTTCCACTGATTTCAAGAAGAGCAAGTTTGAATCAAATATCTGTTGCAATGGAAACAGAGAACTCTTTCTCTTGTTATTTCTACATTTTTCATTAAGTTTGAACACTTATTCTTAATTTTCAGACAGAAATACAGATATTTTTTTTCCACTGTTTGGAACATATTCTCCCCTCTTTTGGGTACAGTTTTCACTTGCTACTTGTTTAGCTCTACTGACATCAACTAAACAAGTCTTAGTTTACATTGCATATAACTGCCAAATTCTGTTTATTGATTATTATATCTCATTAATACATTCTATGCTTAGTAATGAAAACAGCTTGTCTTACACAGAGTCCAATACTCTTGAAAGCTGATACTGCACCTTAGAATTTTTTAATGGCTAATAATACACTAAGCTAGTTTCAGCTTAAGACAATGAGTATGAACTCTATTAGTATTCAATTGGGCACTAAAAGCATATTGTGTAGAACATAGCACTGTTGGTAAGAGGCCAAGGCAGAAAAAAAAATAAAAATCATTTGTTAAAAGGTTTCTAGAAATTTAATTAAAAAAGAGAGAAATGACAGTCCAC
Organism: Pluvialis apricaria; assembly: GCA_017639485.1. Taxonomy (NCBI): domain Eukaryota; kingdom Metazoa; phylum Chordata; class Aves; order Charadriiformes; family Charadriidae; genus Pluvialis; species Pluvialis apricaria. The sequence goes on along the minus strand of CM030008.1, from coordinate 163,469,876 downwards.
ATTTCACTTTTTTTTTTTTTAATTAATGAATTAAAACTGAGGGTCACCTTCCCAACTAATCAGTTTGCAAATAAAGTTTTTAACTCTTTTGAGCAAGTGTTTCATGTAAGCTTGAAGAGATTTTAACTAAAAAATAATCTTTCTTCCAACTTTGAAGAATAAATTATATCTGAATAGAGACTAGGAACTATCAGTAAATCAAAAAGCCATTTGCAATCCCATTCTGCTGGCCTTCAAGTACAATCCACAAAAATACCAGTGTGGAAAGAGCTATGGAATTTTAATTATAAGTAAGCTACTCTTACAGTTATAATAATGGGGTATCTTGTGTGCACACCCAGTGTAATTACATCATTAATCCCTGTGGTGGCACAGGAACTCCTCAGCTTGTCTTCCTTGTCAGCTCCTTATTGTCTTCTGAGCATGGATGAGACAATGGACTGGTTTAAGACAATAAACTGACCTGAGACAAGGTGGTTGACTGACTTCCTAACCCTCTTCAATGGCTTATTTATAGAGAGGAAAATGGTCAATGGACACAGCTTATCTTAATGGGCTGTAAATGTCATGTAATGTGACCAAATGGGTAGACAGCAATTTGCTAAGAGCTGTCAATGGCTCAAATCAATATATGTGAAAGATTGCTTTTGTTGCATTTTTTTTTGTTTGTTTTTTTGTTTTGGTATGGGTGGTTTGGTTTAGGTTTTTTTATGTATGCATAACCCCTTCTTTTACCATAGTATCTAGCAGTTGTATCTTACCACACCTCAAGTTAAGAAAATTCTTTTTTCTCATTATTTAACTGTTAAATTAGGATAACAGGTGCATTTCCAGCCCTTAAAGATACTCAAATATCTCAATAACACAGTATTTACAGATGTCTATAAGAAAGGTCCAGTCCTCATATGCACAATCAATACCTCTGTTTCAGGAGTTGGAACCAAAGGCAAAGTCTTGGTTGTCGGTAGAGAAGTTAGTGCAAATTTCCATTGATTTCATTAGAGCTAGCACTACAACTGTAATATTTCCTTTTGTTGTGTCAGCTTATTTTCATTAACTAGATTACATTTGTTTAAAAATAGAAAGCCGCATACAAATGAGATCTGTTGATTAAATACCAATAAACTCCAGGCATGCAGGTTGGAATTTATATTACCTAACTTAAGCCATCTAAAAGTCAAATCTCAAATAATCATCTAGGCTCCCTCTATAGCCCACAGAGTCCGAAGGGTGGTTCTCTTTTAAAATTAGCGTTCACCTTACATTAAATGACTCCCTTGGGGTACCCATTTCAATCAGTTATAGAACAAGTCAAGCTTACGCTGTATGCCTAACTTTAAAATACATTTCCTTGGGACTGACTTCCAGGGCAACTGTTGATTTTAAAAGAATTGCAGATGCTAATGTCAACATCAGCAAAATTCAGCAGTGTAACTGATGAGCAGCTGGTACTAGACTGATGAGCAGGATGATTGCAATTCATCAAAGGACTAATGAAGATCTACATAAGACACCTCTGGTACTTTCTGGAGGAGAATATGAAAACCAGGAAATAGCTAAATATAGCATTTCAAAATACACAATATGAAATGAACAGAGTGCTACAAATGACTTAAAATTGTGTACAATCTCATTCTGTAGGTAAAAGTTGACAATTAAAAGGTACACAACTGATGTATGACAGAAGATGATAACCAATAGGAGGACATATGAAATGAGGTATAATATAAGGATTAAATGTTTGTAGAGGTGAATGATAAACTAGACCTTTTCAATTTAAGCTACAAGACAGGTGGACCTTAGAAAACGTTTTCGGGCCTCCTTTTCAAGGCATCATACTTGCTTGATATTACAATCAATAAAGAAACCATGTGTCCATTCATGAGTCTGCCAGAGTCTGGAACCAGATGAGATGCGAAGCTGACCCAGGTGGAGCTAGCTATGGCTAGCGAGTTAGCGGATGCTCTCTGAAGCTACAGGAGTTTATCCTGGTTTGCTGCACACCTGGACAGCCAAAGCTCCTTGATCCCTGTAGTAGTGAAACACAGGGAGACTGGAAGGAGTAGCCAGAACTATTTATTTTCTTCTGAAGATAAATCCCATGAAAAAACTGAAAGCATGCTTAGATATAAATATTATTAGTAAAGTATCTTGTGATGAACTCTTCTAAACAGATCAATACCTACTCTCCTTTTTAAAGAAATATTATGAAGTATTAACTAGTATAGGAAAAAGCTATGAGTAAGTATCTATATCAGGAAAAAGGTTTCCATTGGTGGTGTCCTCCTTGGCAAAAAGCAATAATTCTGTCCTGTTGAAATGAAATTATTTTCTTTTATTGCCAATTAAATAGTACCAGAAAACCATTAAAAAAACCCACCTTCCCTCCCATCGCTCCCCACCTCCCTCTCTCCCCAGCCCGGGGGGCGCAGGGGTGGGATGGGGGCTGCGGTCAGTGCATGGCAGCCCCTCTGGGCCGCTCCTCCCTCCTCACACCTCTCCCTGCTCCAGCGCGGGCCCTGCCCCGGGCTGCAGTCCTTCAGGGACACCCTGCTCCCGCCGGGGCTCTCCACGGCCGCAGCTCCTGCAGGAAATGTCCCCCCGCTGCGGCCTGGGGCCCTCCCCGGGCTGCGGGCTGGGTCTCTGCTCCAGCGGGGTCTCTGCAGGGCTGCAGGGGATCCCTGCTCCGGGCCTGCAGCACCTCCTGCCCTCCTCCTCCTGCGCCCTGGGGCTGCCTCTGCTGCTGCTCCCTCCTGGGCTGCCTCCTCCTCTGCCTGGGCCGCCTTCGGCCCTGCCGCAAACCTCTGTTCCCCCCGGCGCCCCCAGCTTGGCTGAGGGGCTCAGCTGTGTCCTGCGGTGGGGCCGTTGGAGCCGGCTGGGACTGGCTGGGACATTTAAATGTTAACATTTACTTCAGCACAGCCCTGCTTAGTGAGGGCATTGCCTGTGCTGGGGTCGCTCTATATTCCAGACCATCCTACTTCACGGAGCAGCTGTCTCTTGCTGCTCCCAGATTTTGGGTTGGATCTCGAAACATCACCACCCAGTCAGGATCAGCTCTATCCAAACTAGTCCTTACAGATGCCTCCTAAACATCTACATTGATGGAAACTGTGAAGAAAAGCATCAGAGCTGGTAGGTCAGGTTGTCCTGAGTGGCCTACTACATATCATACATGCTGAATTTCATCAGATGAAGTTTGCTGCCAGATTTTTTTTCAAGACATTTCAAAATGCTCCATGTCAGCTGAAGATACAAGAAACGTTCCCTGAGAAAAAAAACTGTTTCCCATCTCTTCCATTTTACCTCTTATTCCCCCAACATATTATTAAAGCATAGGAGGGTTGGGGTTTTGTTTGTTCTTTTGCTTGTTTATTTTGGGGGTTGCCTTTCTCCAGAAACGCTATAAACTTTTCCTAAATCTGTTGGTGTTTCTGCTGCCAAGACTCACAAAGGAAAGTTATTTTGTGTGAGCACAAAGGATGAAAATTCAGACCTGAGGTCTTTTTATCTCTTCTTTCTAACAGATTAAAGGTGGAGAAATGGAATCCAATCCCCTAGAGGCAGAGCTGCAAAATACTACAGTAAACTTCTTGCTTCATCCAATGGTATTGGGTATCCCAGCTGGAGCTGATCAGACAAATAAGTTTCAGGTTTTTCTTTTTCCCTGTGTAAATTATATCAGTGGCCCTTTTGTCCTTAGAGTCCATTCTGTTTTTAGAATCAATGAATTGATGAATAAGTGCAGTAAACAGCTGTGAGCAAACATTTTACACTTTATGTTTACTTGCAGAAATATCATTTCGATAATTTACTGTAGCAAATTCCACTACAGCTCACATGCAGTGTAAAAAGCTAATTTAAGAGTGCTTCTTGTTTGTTAGTAGTAATATATTTCACAAGTATAAATATAAATTGAAGAACTCAGGCCTGGATGATCCAGACCTTATAGGACAAGGTGCTACAAAGCACCATGAAGGATTGGTCACAGTCCTCAAATTTTATTGAGGAAAGTAGATTGATCCTACTTTCCTCACAGTTTTGCCAAAGATTAATTTAAAGTCACAGTGTATCCTTGACTCAGATGTATGCAAGTGGCACTCATTGCACCTTGATGAAAATGCTGTGCTGTATTGTATTTTTATTATTTCTCAGCTCCATTTTGAAGTAGAATATTATTTCTGTGACTAAGCAATCAGTCTCCAGCAGAAGGAGCACTGGCAATACAACGAGGTAAAACACAGTCCTTGGGATTTTATTTTGATAAAAGAGCTTTAAGAATTACATGTGATGTTCGTTCTCTGCTATGGGACATTGTCTTCCGCGTTCATTCAAGAGAAAAAGTGATACCAGTTTATCCACGGATGTTAGCAGCCATGTGCTGGTCCTCCCTCCCCTTCTACCACACACTCCTGAATTCAGTCCAGCTTTAACTGGATATTGAAGTCTGACAGACTTGCACCACAGGCATCAGACTTGCAAAAAGAAAGGGAAGGAAATTTAATTGTCTTTAGCCCTTTGCCCAGCTATAAATGCAACCGATGCTTAAGTTGTCCATCTTATTTCTTTTCAAAATATGATGGAGCTGTGCAATAGCTACCTGCTAGACATTAATTTCTCTTCAGAGTTTCATGACCTCCTGCTGTTGTTCGTGGTAGCATTGGTCTTGCACATGTTGGTCTTACACATGACCACAGTGGGGACACCAAAGTCTCTGTCCTCTGTTAGCTTGAGGAGACCTCAAGGGTAAGGCCTGAACCAATCTAGCCTGTTGGGAGGCTTTAGGAACTGCAATTACTTTCTTTTCTGAGAAGATTTGTGAAAGACAAAGAAAATTTAAGGCATTTAATATATTCTGTCATTGTGCCATTCCCAGCATCATTACATGACTCTTAGCAAAATGGAGTCACTGGGACCTCCCAGAGCTGATAAGTGTTCCCTTCCTAGTTTTAAAACGAATATGCCACCTCTCATGACCATAACTCTTATTTCTGGTACAAAACAATAACAGCAAGAGGATTATGCTAATTTATGTGGGGAAAAAGCATAGCCTGGAAAAGATTTCCTGAGGAGTTTAGCACCCAGTTACCTATTTTTTGTCCACTAAGCAACTATTCATGTCTGTTATCTCAGTAAACCTTTTAAAATCCTTCCTAGTTTCTTGCCAGACAGCCAGTAGATTGCTGTTTTGTACCAGGACTCTGCTAGACTGTCCAGGAGAAAAATAAATAAATAAATAAATAAATAAAGTGTTTTATACATTGCTGCTACACCAACCTAAATGGAAATCTGACTATTTACTGTTATCTGTAATTTCTAGTTCAGGAATAAATGCATTTTTCATTCTTGAAACCTAAATAGTTAATGTATCTTCTGCATTGACATGCTAAAGAAATCACAATGATACTAAAGGTGGGAGAGGAGATCAATAGAGTAACTCAGTGTTAAGCAGCTGGTTCCTCACAGCTCACAATCTCACTCTGATAGCACTCTTTTTTACCTTCCCCTCTCTCTTCCCTAAGAATTTATCGTTGGTTTTGTTGTTTGTTTTTTTCTTGTGTGTTTTGTTGAATACTATATCCTCTTTATAAAATACCATTCAAAGTCTCCCTGAAAACAAGTGATTATGACACGTATAATTATATTCAAGAAAAACTCTATTCAGGAAAGACTTATTTTCTCTGACAAAATCAAATCTCTGTTTTCACTGGAATGTCACATAAAAGCAAGTCCAAGGTCAATCTCAAGCTTGCAAAATTTCAGCTAATGTCCTAGACTTCATATAATCCAGTTTCAGACCAGCAAATGAAAAGTCTTGGTGGCATGATAGATGGTTTGCTACCATCAGGGATGTTTAACAGAGAGACGTTCTTATCTTAGACCTCTCTGAGTCATTTGGCACATCTGTCATATTTCCAAGGGAATGTTTTAATATTGAGGTACATCCAAAGAATGTGATGGAAAACGGTACCAAAGATCAACTATCTCTCTGGTCCTGTACAGCATTTAAGTGCAGTTGTACAATGATATAGACTCACATCAACAACCTTTCACCACGTATATGTCTACAAGACTTCAGTACGCATCGCACAACGCTTGGAAAACAAGTCTAGGTCTGAGATGAAAAACAGTTTGTTGAAATTAAGGCCAAAAAGGTCAGTGATGATGCTGATGAGCAAACAAAAGCACTTTAAAAGGTTGCTACTAAGAAGCAGTTGTTGGCTGAAGAATACATATCTGTCTTTGGGCAACACATATAGTTTATTACTCTCTCTGCATTCCTTGCTGATGTTAGACTCCTACCAACCCACACCTCTGAGTGATGCCTTCTGTTTGTCACCAGTTGCCCAAAGAGAATTAACACTACTCTAGCAATGACTGTGATATTCATGATTTTCTCACTTCTTGGCCGGGTTAAAGCCGTGAAATATAGCTTGCAATTAAATCATTAATTGCAGATACTGTCTGCATTGGATCTGCTGTGTCCAGGAGACACAACAAACATAATTGTCTGTTTTTATCGCTGCTTATCATTAAACAGCTAGTCAAATTCAGAATCTTGAGCCTTATTTATGGTCCCCAAGGGAGACAGGATATATTTATCTTGTCTAACCGTAAAATTTGCATTGTATATGTGTGCATGTGCTTCAAGTGACTTTATAGCCATTGGAGAGGAACAGGCATTTTTAGAAAACACAGGCCATGAGGTTGTGATCAACAGCTCTGGTCTGTTGGCACCACTGAACTTTCTGTATAACTGGGAAGTTCATGGAATTTCATGGTATTATTCTTCAATAGTACAATGAGCACCCTTAAAAGCAGACAATCATAATGAAGCTATTGTATTTCTTTGACCTAACGTCTCTTTTATGAACACATAGAAAAGAAAAATAAAAAAGAAAAAACTTTCCAATCAAAACACTTCACTGCATACACAGTTCTCTCCCCTGGGAGAGGATGAGCAAGAAAATGAGCTACAGTTGACACATCTTAGTCACTTTACTTAATGTGCTAATGGAAGATACTCCAATATTGTGGGTGATGAGGGCTGCATAAGAATTAATACAGTAGAATAGAAACTGCTTGCTTACAATGGGTAGAGACGAGAGATTCTGAATAGGACTAGATTTATTTTATCAACTATGCAGCAGTCAAAGCTGTTTCAATGAAGATAAATGAAGAACTCTATCATCTTACTTTGTAGACTTATTTAACCAACAGACTGTCTTCTCTATGATTTGTGATGGCTTTACACATTAGAAACTAACTGAGATATATCATGACTGTCAAATCCTGGTATTCCTGTGGGTTTCACATACAGTACAATAGAACCACTTTCATTATCTTTGTGTTACAGATAATGGATAATAAACCATCTTACAGTACCCAAAGGAAAGCCTCTTGGAGCATAGAAACACTCTTAATACATGGAATACATTTTAAACCTTTTTTTTTTCTGAAAAAGTCTTTGAATCAAAATGAAGATGACTTTATTTTTTAAAAGCGGCACTTTTTCTTCCTCTCCGCCCTTTTTTTTAATGGCAAGAGTACTTAAACTACCTCCTAACAGTAACTGTGCACTTATTCTTACTTACCAAAGCACTTAGTTTTCAGTAGCTGGAAAAGGTTAAGGGCTTGGGATTCCAAAAAACAAAATAGAAAAAGTTACTGAGCAATTCCAACTGTCAACAACATCAACTGATTTTCTACTTCCCCCATTTGAGCTCTTCCTCACTGGTTTCCTTTTGTGTGTAATGTCCTTCTATCTTTGTTCTTCCTAGTGCTGGACTGCTACCGCTCTTTTTTCCTTTTACCAACAGTTATTTCCATCTCTTTCCCAGTCTCATACACCTCTCTATGCCTCATAAATGATGTCACTGGAGTTTTGTAATTCAAAATGAGGAGGACTCACAGCAAACCTATTATCCTTCCAAAACAGGCAACCTCAAGAGTATGCAAGCAACATCTATGGAATGGTGTGACACCATTCAGTCATAAGACAACACTTCAATTAGCTAAAAATTGAAAAACAGGGCTGTCTCAGATCTCAGCATAGCCTGCAGATGTTTATTCAGACAGATATTAACCTCCCATAAGCTCTGTGTCATTTTGATGGTCATGTGTGGAAACCTCAGATACTTTCAAGCAACCCAAGTGGCATGAGATGCGTATCTTTCTTCCCAGCCCTTGTTTTCTCTGATAACCCTTATATTGCAAAGTGACTCCTTCACACTCAAGCTAAGAAAGGTATATTTGCTGAGATTTGTGTGTGCCTGAGATGCATCATTCCTTCGAGGTTTTGCATTCATTAGTTTTATCATTTACAGTAGTTGTGTTGGTGGTACACAAGATATAAAAGAGGCAAAGTTTGTAGGAAGAAGTGCTATTTTTAATTACATCAGCCCACGCAGTAAGGGCTAGCAGACTTTGAAGGGCACAGGGGTTTGACAAAATCTTCTTCAGGTCATAAGAAGGAACAGGAATCCTCAAGTCCAAGAATAAATTCAGGATAAAAACTCAAGGTTGAGATGATTATGTCAACCGATAGACAGCTTGATGGAAGAGCATATCCATTACTTGTACAACATATGGAGCTGTAGCTAGACTATTGCACAGTCCGTCTGGAAAGGGGGACTAGTTAGTATCTCTGGGAAAGGCTTAATAGAAGTTTAAAAAGTGGGAGAAAACTGTGCAGTGCTGTTAAGCCAGTCCTTCTTTCACACCAGTGACTTTTAGAATTCAGTAATCTGTGAGTTTTGCTTCTTTGGACTCTAAAGACCTAAAAAGTGTTTACAGGTTTTTGGGATGAAGAGGTAGATGTCTAGAATGTATTTTTGGTGAATTTTTTTCTGTCACTGAGAAAAAGATGTTCATGCCCTTCCTTAGCTGTATGTCTGAGGTCATTCCATAGAATTTTGTTGTTTGATCTTACTCATATATGCAAATAAATGCTTTATGTTCTGATATCAGCTTGAGGAGTTCAAATGTGCTTGATGCAGGAAGAAGTGGTCCTTTCTGCAAAGACTGTTTAGTCTACTATTTAAATAGATTTACCTGTGCTTTAATATCTTATATAAAGCTTCAAACTCTCTTGGGAACAGGCATCTTAAATACTTGCAAGTTGCCTAGCTCAATTTAAGCGTGCAGTTATTGCCATAATGATAATAAACTCAATTCATGTGCACATTAGTTGGTTCACTACAGTATGCATCCCCTGTATTTAATAAATATTTAACTGTCTACTGTGTAATAATTAATCACTTCAGCTTTCTTTCTAAATGTCCTTCTGTTAAAGTTGCAAGGCAATTTTATATCTGTAATAAATCTGCCTTTCCAAAAAGCAAGCTACGGCAGACAGTTCCTCTATCTCCACTGTAATCCAGCCCTACAATATGTATTTGTTCAGAGTTCACAATTAATTGCTTGTCAGTGGAAAGAAAGAGCAAAGAATTTGAGGCATTGAGGAGAAAAAGACCCAACCAAAAAATAAAGGCAGACAGTAGTTGAAACAGGGTCAGAAGTGTAGTTTAAAAGCATATCTTGAGGGCATAATGAACTTGTAACTAGACCTTTACCAATGACATCAAAGACTTCAGCTCTAGTCTCAGTTATGGTCCATGGCCTGCTGTGTGGCATTTCCTTTCAGCCCTTTGTGACTCTATGTCACTGGATCTACCAGGAAGATAAGGTTGCTTTTAGATTCAAAGAATATATAATAGCTATGGAAATACACCCACATTCTGGAGTTGCACTGAGGAATTTGATAGCGTTCTGTAGTTTGGAACCTACAGAAGATCTACACAGAGGACTGCAGATACTTAAAAGCTTAGAAGAAGTATCTCTGTTAATTGTATAGTCCTTCATAAAATACATAGAGACAAAAACCTTTCTTTTTGGGAATGGTCTTTAGTTCCTAAATGAAAAAGAAAAATGTATTTAAGCCAGTCAGCTATCATTATAGGAATTGCAAAGAGCAAATATACATTTTCTTATGTATTCTGTCTCTGGACTTCAGATGCATCTTTGTGCTTTTGGTCCTGTATCCTAAACCAAACATTGGCGTCAAGTATCTGATACACCTCTTTCAAAAATCATAGTATCCCATTCATTTTTTCAGAACATGGAAGAAGACGATGACTTCAGCAGTCAAGTGCCCTTTAACTGTGTCGTGGGACACGTATGTTCAGTTCCATAGACTGCTTCTGGCAGAATTTATTTTATTTTCCGTCAGAGACTTATTTAAAATACAAGAGCTCTAAGAGGAGGGAATAGGATTCCCCAACTTCCAGTGTCTTAGGTTATTCTATACTCAGGCTGTTTGAATACTCTTCTGGGATGTTTGGGTGCCAATTTCTTCATGCTTCGAATTTCTCTCTTCTGCCCCTTTCCTCTCCCCTCTTCCACAACACAGAGACAGTGCTCTCAGAGATACTTATAAAGGTGTTTACTGTCCCTGTGCCTTTCACAGAGCCTAAACTCCCAGGAATTCTCTGAAAATTACTATGAGATCAAGGTCTGTGAGCAAGACAGAGGGATGTCTGAGCTGTAAATGCCTTAGAGGTTTGGAGTGAGAAGAAGTCAAGCTGCTTAACACTGTCAGGTTATGTGATATAAAGCTTGTCTCCGTACACACAGAGGAGCCCAGAAACACAAGGAAGGCAGAAGAGCCCCCATTACTGCAGTCAGAGACATAAGTCCCTGCCCTGGCCCCTGCCAGTGCTGTCCCAGCGGAAGCCCCAGTCCATGGGCCAGGGTGGCACCCACACGATGGCGCAACAGGAGCAGCACTTTGGGTAACCTCACTAAGTGGGTTCACTGCCCAGGGTCATGGCACATATTACGGGATTCAGGGGAAGAGCATCCTGTGATTGTGCATGTCTTATCATGTGCATTTAGGGGAGGAGACAAAGGTATGGAAATGGATAGGCCTGGTGATCATGACGAGCGAGGTAAAAACTGAGGGGTAAGGGGGTAAAGGTGTCACATGTAAACAAGTTGCTCTCTGTTACATTTGTCTGACCATGCCTGGTAGTTTTATTGTTTTATATGTAGTTTTATGGCTGAAGGGCTCAGCTGTGCCCTGCAGTGGGGCCGTTGGAAACGGCTGGGGACCGGCTGTGTCCGGCATGGGGCAGCCCCCCACCCTTCTGTACAGAGCTTTTGTGTGAGCACTGAGTGTGTGTGTCTGCATTAATCTCTTTGGCTGGCTGTATACGTATGTACATACATGTTACATATCATGTGCTCTATGTGAGTGTGTCCACTGGGAACACAATGTTCTGTCCTGCTGTTGTTTGGACCTCAGGGCCATGGAGCTGTAGCAGTCTTGCCTCTGTTGGGCTACTGGATTCAGCAACTTCTAATAAACCAGGAAAAGAAGCAGATATTTAAATGTGCAGGGTGGTATTCAATTTGATCATAAGCTATCAAAGCATGCATGTCTTCATGTGAGCTGAATATTGAAGATCTCATGTCAGGACAAAGGAGACAGAGGACAGGATTCTGTTGCCCAGTGTTTTTCAGAAACAGAGAGGTATCTTGACTGCTCTCCAGGTGCTGTTCCAGCAGGATATGTATCCTCACATACACCCACATATTCGTGTGTTGTGTCTCCCATACCTAGAAACCCTTCCTTGTCCTGAAATGGCTCTTTCATCTGTGTTGAGAAATAGGAATACCATACATATTCAGCCCCAGCACAAAAAAATCTAGCCAATATTCAGGTGCCTGAAAAGTGCAAGGATGTCATGGAGGCTCAGAAAATCAAATTTAGGCAGGTGATAAACTCAAAATAAACTTTATTCTAACCAAAAATTGTTTAGCAGAGAACCAACTGGAAATGAGATATATCAAAATAATTTAACACTCCAACAGCATTAGCAAACCACAGATTCAGAATGTACGAGGAATTAATAACTGCATGGACTGACTCAAGAATTGCTAAGCTTTAGAAATGGTGATGCAAAAATAACACAGTCACTCACCTATAAGTCGAGGGCTCTCAACCTGTACAGGAGACGAACTGCAGGTGGCCTCCCAGACCACGGGGAGAGTCCCTGACTGCAGACCCGCTGCTTCCGAGGACAACAACCCAAATTTTCCCCTCTGGTGGGATCCATTTATACCCCTAATTGAATCTGAACTGTGATCATAGCCAGCTCTTATTGGCTGAGAGCCACAAACTTCCTCACTTTTTTGACCAAAATGCATATGTGCTGACCACCACCATGGTGGGCATGACAAGAGCCGTGGTGGAAAGTTTTCGTGAGCTTTTGACTGAAACTAGCAGTTGTAGGGTCTTACTGTAGAAAACATGACATTCTAAATGTGGATTTCACCTATGCAATATCAAACACTTCCCTCTGGCCAATAAGACAGGAATCTATTCACACTTCAGGCTTACACTGCAATCAGTGTTTCTCTGGGCTGATTCAGTCAACAAAAGGTCCCGCAATGCTTTCTGAAGGAATCTCTCCCCAGTAACTAGGAAAAAGCTTAGGATTTCTGCTTTCATGTATTCCTGGGAAGCGTAGGTTCAAGGTGAATGGGATGAAAGGATGGTTTTAAGGATGGACCTTGAGGTTTAACTGCTGATATTAACTTTGGCTGATAAGAAGTCAGTTTTAGATTTGAGTGCCTGAGTTGAAAGTTTAGATTCCTCCATCCTTTAAAATCCCTCTACTAATGAAGCCCTTAGGTGTTTATTAATTTATTTTGTCAAGATCCCATCAGGATACTTTAGCCCTATATCTCTTTTTAAACAAATTATGTGCATGTGGAAAAGGTAACTGTGTACCTTTCAGGATTTGGCCCTTTTGAAGAAATGTATACCAAGCTGTGTAAAGAATACCACTTGTCCACTTTCCCACATCAGCATAGTGCTCTCGATACTGATGTAAAATAAGAACAACTTAATAATAACACCCAGCTTCTTAATGCATGGAAAGAGAGACAAGGAAAAAACTGCTGGGAGCTGAAAATATTTAGATTCTTTCCTTGATTATAGCTGATGAAATTAAAAAATAAGACTCCAGATGTCTAACAAATAGGGAGGTTTTGGGGTTTTTTGCTCATTTGTTTTGGATATTTTTTTAGTTCTATTGTCAGTTAACTACCTAGGAGGTTCTACCATATAGATACATTTTAAGTATAAACCTTCTGCTAGTGTAACTCATGATCTCATTAAAAAAGCTCAGAGGAGGGAATCAGAAATTAATCCAAAATTAGACGTTAATTAGAAATGTGTGCATACTGATGTGTTGTGTGGCAGATACAAAGCCACTGCACACTGTGGGTTAAAGTAGCACTTTATACCTTGCCCTGAGCAAATTGTGCAGAAGCCAAATGCTCAGTAGAGATGTGGATCTCCCTGTAAATACAGAACAAAGAAATCGTCTTTGCCCCAAAGTTCTTACAGTCAGATTAGGGGAAAAAAAAGAAAAAGAGAGAGAAAAAGAGAAGCCTTTCTTGTTTTTCCTGTTTCAGGCAGCACAAACTGGAGTCAAAAGACCAAATTTATTCAGAAATTAATCTGTTTTTTTCTGCGAGCTCGTATAGTATCTGGAATGGAAGCAGAGCTGAACATGATGGGAAAAACACAGATATGTCACTGAGGTGTTAGGCAGAGTGTCAAACTGGAGAGTGGTCTTAGAGAATGAATACCTGCGGGGAAACAAGATTGGTCATGGAGAAAGACAAGTAGGTTGATCCTTAATTGATCAAGGTAAATGTTCCTTCGTTAAGTCATCTACTATGGCCAATTCTTTGCTGGCCAAGTGACAGCTTGTGGGTAGAACTTAGGCTATAGCCATGAGCACTGACAGCTGCTACCCACATCACCACTCAAGGATTTTCAGGAATCACTAACTCCCATGAACAAATAACAGTATGAGATTTAGAAAAAAACCCACAAACTTACAGGTTTCCCAGAATGCCCATAAATGATTAAAACCCCCTCCCTTTATTATTTTTAATGTAATGATTTCATGAAATAATCTTATTATTTTCAAGCATATAACAATCGATTATTGAACCTCTACTTCTGGTAATATACTATTCACTCACTTCTCGTTAATCATCTGCTCCACTGAAATGAACATTGCTTTACTCCAAAACCACAGAAAAGACAGACACAGAAATTCCGGAAAAAATTACTAAGAAATCATGATTTTTTTATATATCGTGCTCTGCTACCACTACCAACAGTAGCCAAATATAGCAGATCTGTTTAGAAATGTTTGTTAGAATTAGATCTTTTAGTTTCCACTCAGACCAGGATATCCTGATCAAGCGAGAAAACTCCCCCTTCTGAGGTAGAAAAACTTGTCTTAGGAACACCTTTGTAAGAAATTTGTAAGAATTTGTGGATCTAGTGTAAAGTTCTGAGGAAAAAAACAGAAAAATTGACAAAGTTAAGCTTTACTAGTAATTTAATGGCTTTTGTATTAATGGCGTTTTGCCTTGTAAGGGAGGATTTTCTGCCCTGAAGTAAAATATATTCCAGAAAGGAAAATCCTTTCCTGTCTTTTCCTTGCTCACTTTCTGTCTTTGTTCATACCACATGACTTGTTAAATCAAAGTTTCCATTTTAGCTTCATATACATATTGCATGAGTGTCAACTCATGACTTTTTGCATCAAAAGTTAATGGGAAAAATCATCCTTCAAGTGTCTAGGGCACGTCCAAATTATGGTCCCAAGAGGAAATATCCAGACATAGATGCCTGTTGGACTTTCAGAAAATGAGCTATTCAGCTTTCCAAAGGGATTTAGATACCCAATCACCTATAAAATTAATGAGAATTGGGCATACTCAGCCCCTAAGTGGCTTTGAAAAGCTTGTCCTCAAAATCCATACTGGTAAATAGTAATGGCTTATTGCTAGGGAGTTTCTAGCTAATCTCAGCACATACATCATAACAGCATCCTTTGCTGGGTACTTATTTTATTAGAGGAATTAATTTCTGTCATAGAAGACTACCAATATCTGAATATTTGTGAAATTGGTAATTGCAACAGCAAGGCTGTTTGATGTACAGATATGTGTTTATGTTAGACTAAAATACCTGATTAACACTTAGCTCCCTAAATCCAGCATTTTGAACATTGCTTTCTAAACAGAATTTCAAAAAACATAATTGAAGTTGACAAAGGGCCAATAAAATGCTAATAACTCACCACTTATCTAGGGGGACACTCTCATCTTGATAATCTATGGCTTTTGCAGCAGACCTGTCATTATCACTAATGCCCTGTGCCTTCTCTCTAATAAAGGCTGAATGGCAAAAACCTTTTGAACAAAGTCACCTGCCTCTCTCAAGATAATACTACTTCATGTGATTAATTGTTCCAAGTATTAAATATGGCCTAAAGTATTTTTTTGATATAGCAGTATTCTCCACATACAAGAAATAGAAAGATGAAAATAGGCTTGATTTTAAATAAATAAATAAGTACATGAATGAATAAGTATACAGCTAGCCTTTTATCTGTTTAAGCAGCATGAAAACTTAAAGATGCCTACAAACCAAATTAGTGAAATAAAGATATAATTTGGCTCTCAGAAAATCCAAAATAAGTCTAGGGTAATTCTGTTCTTTGTGTACTTCTGCCAAGAAACTGATAATGAATGATAATTTTATGTAGTTATATAATGGTTGTCATTGGCAGTACAAATAGAAGACTCCTATTATTTTCTTCACATTTCTTTCTGCAAAAGCTTTTAAACCCGGAGTCTAATCCAAACTGCATTGCTGTTGGCAGTGATTTGGGATTATAAGAAGTTGAGAGTATTTGTATTGTGTCAGACCATTTAATACTATATCCCACTGCTGACAATGGCCCAAAACAAAAGCTTAGAGAACAAAGGTGATATCACGAAAAGAATAAAGTGACTCAGTTCGTGGGAGAAGTTCTCAGCTTCCAGCAATTTGTAGTTCATTTTTTCCTGTAACTGTGAAGAAAAAGAGCAGGTGTGTGGCAGAAAGGGGTTACAAGGTGCTTTCACCTCCAGTTTACAGACTGGGAACCGAGGTTGTAAGGAAATTAAATAATTTTCCTAACCCAAACACAAAGTTGCATCAACAGAGACTATTAAAGGGGGTACAGGACTTACCTTGTAGCAGCTGTACATTTTAATACCAAGAAGGTTAAACTGGCTAATGGGTTGCTTGAAACTCATGTATAGAAATACTAGTTTAAATAGTGTTTGCAAACATCATGATATGGCAAATGTTAGGTGAAAAAATATATTTTAAACAATAGGAATGGATATAACTTTTCAACTGCTTATTCATAGTCACATCCCCAAATGATAAGTCTTTGAGAACCGTTTTGTTGATTAAATCATTAGAAACCAACTCTAATCCATAGATTTCCCCCTCCCCCCCAACTTTTCTTTCAGAAATACACTGACATAGTGGACTACTGAATAGTTTCTTTGGCAGTTCTGTCTAAATAATATTTCCTTGTAATTGGTCTGGTAATCAATATGACAGAGAATGGTCCAAAGAAACAAATTGTCATGTCCCTAATTAGATGACTATATATTTTTGTACCACAGATTTTTGAAATTGTTTTCCAAAATGTTCCTAGTATTTATGTCAAAAATAAATTATCACATTGTTTCAACTATTAACCCTTTGTCTTTCGCTAAGAGAGTTTTAAATTATAAAATGCTATGTAATAATTTATGCAAGCATTTTGCTTTTTAAATTAATTTAGTCAAGTTAAAACAACATTTTTTTAGGAAGTGTTGAAATAATCAACTCCCCCTGTTCTGTGGGGGAAAAAAAAATGTTGATGCTTATGTTAAAAAAATGTCCATTTAAAGAGTCCTTGTGAAATTTATACCTCATGCATAGAGCTATAATGCGAAATAAAAACTTATTTTAAACCATATCAAAGTCTGGGTGTAAAATAGTGTATGTGCACCATGGATGAACATCAGACTAGATAAGAAATATAAGTGACATGAGGGGAGTCTGAAAAGAGTGGGAATTGTTGCTTTATCTTTGGAAGGAGAAAGCGAAGTGAAGATCTTGTGGTTTGTCTTCATCTACCTAATGGTAAGGTGTAAGGAAAACAGAATGGGGCTGCTCTTGGAAGTGCAACAATAGGACAGAAGGCGATAAGAGGCTATCTGGACTATCTGACCTCTTGTAGCCTACATTATTGTGAGATCCTTTTAAATGGGAAGTTAACTTGTATAGATACACCCTGCAATTCTCTAAAATCTGAAGCAAAGAAGTTTTGTTCAGCAGGCAGAGAAAACGAAACCCGAGAAAAACACAGATTAAATTACTAAATGTGTGTAAAGAAATCACAGGTTTTTGACAATAACTGCCAAAACAAAATCCAGGGGACTTATCTCCTGGCACAGAACCGCCTGAATCACATTGCCTGTGATAAAAAGGAGAGAGAAACTGCCTCACAGATACTTGGTCACACTTCTCTAAAGAGGGTTTTTTTCTTATTTATATATGAAGAAAATGTTAAGTAAAAAAATCTTTCTGAAGGGCTTGCATGTATGAATGTAGAAATATTAGTTCTTATGGAAAAATTACTGTAAATTGATACTGACTTCTCTTGCCCTGTTTTTTTTGGGGGGTAGGTCAGTATTGCACTATTTTAATGAAACAGGTGAGATTTTGCTTCTCTTTCCAACCTCCTTCTTTGTGGATCAATATCAGCCTAGCTATTAAACTTTAATTTCTGGTGTTGAGGTCAATCAGCAAAGAAAAATTAGGTCCCAGTTTTCCCTGCTGCCCATAATAATTTCATAATCCATAGTACTATGGTGGTTCCCTACAGGAAAAAGAGCTGAAATGCACTCCTACCACCACAGACCTGATTTTTTCAGAGCATGGAATACATGGAAACATTCATTACCGTGTCTGATATTAATAGTCTTTGAGGCAAAATGCTGGTATCACCCCTATTTGTTTTATTCAACTATTGCATTCTTATGTTCCTCTGAAAGATAACTGTGATGCATCTCCCTTTCTGAAAAGTGACCAGGAATGTTAGGTTGCTCATGACTTAGGTGTGAATAGAAGACAAGGTACACATGTGGGGATCTTTTCTTTTGCTTTTTTTGTTTATTTGTTTGGGGTGTAAGACCCTGACCATGTGAAATGTTGAGTGCCTTCAACTTCTGTTGACCTTAAAAGGAGATGATGTCACACATCACTTTATCACCTCTAAAAAACAAGGATTTTAGGGAGAGCATTGTGAGATTTTCAGAACCCTTGTTAGGAAATCAGCAACATCTGATAATTTTTAACGTCTCTTCTGCTCTCACAATTAAAATGCCAAAAACTGTTCCATACAGAAATTGTTTCTGTATTAATGACCAATTAGGAATAAAAAGAACAGGAACAAGAAGAAGATTTCACTTTGTCATATGATAATTTATTCATGGTAGAAGCTGATGGAACCACATTAGGGTAAAATATATTTTTTAAATGAACAGGAGAGGGATTATTTTACCACCAGCTGGTTCACATATATCCTTGCAGTCTGCCTTGTTAGCTGTGAGGAATTGCAGAATTTCAATATTCATTATTAAAACATCTCACTGAGGTATCATCATGAATGTAAACAAATGCAGGAAAGAAAGTGCATTTGCCTAACGTGGAAGAACTGGAACCCATCTAGGAAAGTCAATGTTGTATCTATTTACAATAGATTTATACATCACATGAAAAATTCAGCCAGGTGGAATCATGCTTACTAATAAAGAGAGACCTGTCTTTTCACGGATATATTTTATACCCCAGATGTATCCAAGCATGTCCTATCAAATCATCCCATGATATTCTTGGGACACATGATCATCAATGAAGAGAAAAAACAAATGAGGATGTGCATATTGAAAGGAAGAAAAGTTACTTTTCCCCAGTTTATGCTGAGGCCTTGGTTCTTACTTTTTTATCCTGTAGTAAATAAAAAGAGTCCCTACCCAGACATAACAATTTATGTGATTTTATATTCTGCTAGACAATTTCTTATTCTGTGATCACTTGAATAGGCCCAGGAAGACAACTTTTCTTAAAAGAAATTATCATGGTAAAAGGTTTTGTTTTCCCTTTGGATTAAATTCTAGCTTTGAAGAAAAAGACATAAATGTATTTATGGAGTAAAAAATATACAGCTCAGCATAAAGCTTAGGAAAACTCTCATGTAAATCAACGGCATAATTCCCCATGGGTGAAGCACTGTCCTCACTAACAGTGATTGGAACTTGGGCATTGAAATAAAAAATGCCACAGTTTCACATTCAGACATCAATGATGCAAACCAAGGACTCGGAGCGTAATTCTTTGTTTTCTTCTTTTTCCAGAGAACGCTCACACTACAAACTACCCACTGCTTTGGTATACAAAACTGCTACAGTCCACAGGCAAAAAAAAAAATAAAAATCTCATTCTCCTATGATTTTAAAAGATGTTCAGCAGAGAACACTACAGGAATGGCTGTGCCAGCTTTCCACAAGATTAGTGGCCTTATAGAAGGTGACCTATTTATCCCCAATAGCACAGAGATCGGCTCACTGAGTTGTTTCGATTTTGCCCCTGAAGATTGGTCCTGTCTTCCTGAGGAGGCTTTTCATTGGAAGGTAGCAGTAAGGTAGCTCAGGGTGATCATCAAAAGGCAGGAACTGTGTGATTTCACTTGTACAACTTCACAGGGCAGTAAATGCTGATGTGAGCAGGTTGGAACTTGCACGTGATTTTTTTCTTTAAACTTTACTTACTAATTAGTAACTCAGTCCCAGAGGGGCCTAGTACAAGGGTTGACCATCTTCTGCCCCATGTTATTTCTTTTTGGTTTAGATAATGTGACACTCCCAAGTTGTCTCCATTCAGCATCAGTGACAGAAGCTGGGTACAAATTGCTGTTAAGGCATTCTCTGGGGATGTGAGTGTAGGTTTTGAGCCCCTTTCAGGCTAAAAATGGCACTGAATTTCATCCCCCCACACATCCCAAATGACTGTTGAAACCATGAAGTCTTCTCTTATTCTGAAAAAGCAGAAGGAGGCATTAGCCCTCAGGAGGACAATCCTGTGTTAGCTTTGCTTCAGTTTGAGGTACCGGTTTTGGACTGAATGAGTTGTATGACTCTGGGAGAGGAAACTATCCATTTAAAATAACCTGTGGCATCAGTGTTTCCCATTGTCTTGCTCCAAGCTGCTCTCTTGTCAGGGCCCAACTCTTTGGTTTGTCATTTTGAGGCCTCTAAGGTCTTCCTGCACAAAGACCCAGGCTGACTGTTGCAATACTCTCCAGACAGGTCCAGAGGGCAAGAACCACCTAAGATATGCAGGTCCTATCTTCTGTGATCTTTATTTCTTTATTACATCTAGCCTTAAGATTTAGTTTGTTAGGATGTGCTGATGTAGTCAATCTGAGACGTCTGACATAGTACAGACCTCTGTACAGATAAGGAGTAAAGGTAGAATGTCATACCACAGATTATCTTCATTTAAATGGCCAGCAGAGATGCAAAACTTATTTTTTTCCCCTTGAAGACATTTTTGTCGTTTATTGTGCCTCCGTTCTTAAAAGTAAATAATAGTCTCTCACTACCAAAACAACAAGAGTGTAACTGACTGCTCTTCTTATTTTGTATTGCCCCCCTGTGAAATATGCACAGCCTATATTCCCCGGCAGAGCATGCTGATTTTTATACCTAGTTTTAACATAAAGACTATTGTGCTAAAGAGTAGGGATGATATGACATTTGAAAAGCCTCTTGAGAAAAAAAACAGCAAAGTGGATAGCACTGAAAAATCATTCTGAACCTGAGATAATTTGAGCAGCTCTGCACCAGCGTTGTTCCACTGCTATCAGTGACAGGCGCTTCAGACAGCATGTTTGCTAAGTATCCAAATATATCAGTGGCTGTGTCTCTCTAGAGAGACAGTCTTATCTCTGCTAAGGCTGACCCGTGGAAAGGTTATTCAGAGAAAATCATCAAGAATTATATCCTGCTGGCCACCATCACACCTCTGGTGAGTGAGAATGCCACGGAGGATTAAGAGATCTGGATGAGCTAAAAAAGCAGCAGCCAGATCCCTTCTCAGCAGTTTCTGCCCCAGCACTGGCACCAGCATTATCCCATCGTTGTCCTCATCCTAATGAAAAAAGTGACAGACTCATGGGCTGCAAGCAGCTTAAAGCACTGTTGACCGGTGTCTTCGGTGGAGATGAGGCTAAAGATGCTTGGGCTGAAATACAAGCTTCCTGTGAGAGTTTGCGCAAGGGCCCCTTCCCTGCCTCATTTACTCCTCTCCATCTTTCTTTTTTCTGAGCAGATAATTTGGGAGACAGTGTCTCTTGTACTGCCTTCCCCTGGAGGTCTAATAAACAGCACATATACCTCCAAGAGTGCAGGGACCAGACGGGTTCTTCTCTCCCAAACAAGTGTCACTTTTTGTATTTCAGGTGTACATAACACTACAGGAACATTCATGTAAGCAGGAGGGAAGCAGAGATTTTTTTTTTAACAAGGGCAGCTATTTTGAACTTTGCCAGAAAGAACACTAAATAACATTATATAATTTTAAAGTTTTGAATGTCCAATAGGTACACAGTGATCTTTTTTTCTCCAGCTGTGAATGTAGGAATTTGGTGGTGAAATGGAGGGATGGAATTTAGTAACCAGGTTTTCAGAGATGCTGAGGGTACTTTTACTTAGAATATAGAAACTATTCCATTAAATGAAGTAGCTAATGTATAAGCCCATGTCAAAATGTACCAGCTCTGCTATTCCTGTAATAATGCATAGCAGGGAAGCAATAAAAAGCAGCTAAGGGGTAGTAACTTCTTAAACCACCTCCACTGCCTGATCAAAGAATGTGAGATCATAGTTACCTAAATAGTATTTAACTTGCCAGCCCTCTTGAGTAGCAGTTTAGAAATATTTAAATAGAAGGGTTTTTTTGTTTCTGTGTTCATTAACTCCAGAAAAGAAAGTGAGAGATACACTGAACTTACAACCAATGTTGTCTGTGTGAAAGCCAGTGTCCCTAAATAAATGAAGAAGAATAAGTTAAGTAATTGGAGTGAAGTTTCTGACTACTTCTCTATTAAGTAGTCATTCAAGCAGCATTATTTTTGGCAATTGTGATGCCAAATCACTAGATCTACTTTTTAACACTCATTCTTCTCTCTACCCGCTCTTTATACTCATCTGCATTGTGATCAGGATCTAAAATACACCTAGCTAAATAACACTGCAGGCAAATAAATTGACTTTTAACTTGAATGAGTCTTCCAACTAGGTTCTTATTTCCTGCATTGGGATGTACATATCTGCATGCACATACTGAAAGGAGAATGAGATGCCAGTAGGTAGATCAAATGGAGAGGGGAGAGGAAAACAGAAGTGATTTGAGCTGCTAAAGCAAATGAACCTCTAACTATGTCTTTATGGTCATAACAATACATGCCATTTAAAAAAAAAATATATATATAACTATCCACAGTATTGGACTCGACAACCTTCAACATTAGAAAATGTCAATATAGTTGATGGCTGTGTAGACCTCTTTCTGGCTTGTATTATTGGTTTAACATATTTAAGTATTCCAAATTTTTGCCATTTTAAAACATTTATTTTTTTGAGGCAGTAATTCAGTCTTTGTCTGTTCTATATGCTCTCGTTTCCCTAAAAAAACATCTTGCTTTATGGACTGTGATAATGATTATATGTGTGAGAGGGAAAGCAGGGACAGTGACATGAAAGGGAGGAAGAAGCAACAAATTTTTACCCAATCTTTTAAACATTTTTCAATTTCTTTTTCTTATGCCTATAGTCAGCTTCACAAACTGATCCTCTAACATAAAATATGTTGTCCCTTCCTGGTTCAAATATCACCTTCATTTCTGTCTGTACAGTGGTTGAAGTGCAAGCAAAAACCTTATAGCTATTTAAATTACTGTTTACAAGATGTGACAAACACACAATTCCCTACCAGTAGAGGTAGGGACTACAAGCTTGCTATAAGTATATAATGAGCAGGAAGAGTAGTTCCCTGATGCATTGATGCTGGTTTCAGAGAGACTTAATGACATACACCTGCCAAACACTGATGTGCAAGTTAAAGGAAATGGGGACTGTGTTTAAATTTTCTCCACTGAAATGTTCAGACTTCCTTACTCATTGCTCATGTATAAATGTGGAGGAGGATGTTTACAGAGTTATTTGATCCAGATCTGTTGCAGTGTTGAAGAACAGGACATGTTTTTTCCTCTGCAAATTGGCATCTCAGACTCTCCTTCAAACAAAACAACTTTACATTCATCATTCTAGCATTCATTGGAAACTAGTTTCATGCTCAGCCACATGAATTTCCTTTACAGCTCTTCATTACTATTTCTTTCTTCTGATCATCTGTCAGTCTCAGTTATTAAATAAGGTAACAGATTTTATCACTGGGGTTCTAGGTATCAAAATCAGCAGGGCTGTAGTAATAATTAAGGGGAGCAATACCACTGATGCATAGATAGCTCTTTATCTCAAAGCTCCCAACCCCTGTGCACATCCCCAGTTGCAGCATACCAATTTATTATTCTTTTTCACTATAAAAGTGAGTCCAGGGACCATGGGAAAAATGCTTTCTTAATAGCACATGCACAATTTCACATTAGGGTTTTATTCTGCTAGACAAGCTAATGGGTCATATAAGTGTCAGAGACATTACCATTTACAATTATCCCTAACAGCTTGCTTAACACAGCACGTTTTCAAAAGACATACCTTTCCACTTCACGGGAAACCTTACGCATGCCAATCTGCAGACACTTCCCATGAAAGCAAAAGTTATCATCTAATTAAACAAATGTAAAATAGTCCTGATGATCCTGATAAACTGCTTGATTCAGCTGCCTAAACTTAAGTCTCTAGACTCATTTTAAATGTCTTATTGCACCACGCTTGGCCTTCTGCTGCAGGGTTTCTACAAGCCCTCTGTCACATCTGCCAGTTCCTGCAGGTGTCTCAGGTATTCAGTGCAGCAGTTGTTTCAATCTCTGATGGCAATGTTAAGATACAGCTTCACGTGACTTGCTTTACAGCCTGTTTTTTAATGCTGTAGGGAAGATTCATGGTCTAATAAATTGAGGATAGTATTAACATTGGTTTTCAGAGGTCAAAGATGGAACACTGAGGGTCAGGGCCCTGAGTGAACCAGCAGGCTCTGATTGCTCTGGCCAGCCTGAAAACATCTTCTATAATCCTCCTCTACAAACTCTTCCCCCTCCCTTCAGCCTAGGAATTTAGCTGCATATGCTCAAGGTCATTCTTCATATGATGCAGCTATGTAACCCTAGAGAAAACTTCGGTGAAAACAGCTAAGCTGTGAGAAAGCTCTATGGAAAGCCTTATCCAGGACCTTCACCCGTGCTTGCACCCTCTGCCCTGTTCAGAAGCTGCATTTGAGCCCTTGCCCTTGGTCTTTGGCTGAGCTGCATTTCAGGTATGTCCATGCCTGGCCTTGCACCTTGCAGACCCTGACTTACTGTGTTGAACTCGGGCCTGACTCATCAGTACGACTAATGTGGTGACCATTGCTCTGTGCTGTCCAGACCTGCTCTGCTCTTACGGTTTGGGTACTGTGGGACTGTACCCCTTGCCTGCAAGGACACTGCCCTGCCTGCCTGCCTGTCACCTCTGGTTCATGGCCCCCCTTCCCCTGCAGAGCAGCCCACCTTCACTGTTCTCTGACACTACGGATAAAGGACTTATTCATTAAAGGTTCTGGAAACTATCTAATGTGTGTCACTACCTCCTACTGAAGATTACAGTAATGTATTTGCAGAACAGATTCATGAAAGTTCTTATATATAGTAAGAAAGCACATTTTTTGGGGATCCTTCTGTGTCTGTGCACTGTCCTTCATTTTTCTATTGCTACATGGCAAGCGTAAACATGCCACTAGGATTCAGATTAAACAGTGTTAAAATATCAACCAGTGAGCTTTCAGGTTTTTTTCATTTTTTTCTGAAATGGAACTTGTGACTTGTCGTGACACCATATGCTTTGCCATTCCTCTGCACATACTCACAGGAGGGAAGGAAATACCACAGAGTCAAAACCTAATCCTGAAGAAAAAGGTGGGCCACTGCCAGTGCCTGACAGTAGTCATGAAAAGAGACATGGTGAAGCTTAGAAAGGAGAATGGCAGACCTTGGCCACAGAAAATGTAGGTCCTTTCCAACTTAACTATCCTATCCTATCCTATCCTATCCTATCCTATCCTATCCTATCCTATCCTATCCTATTGTAAAAGGAACTCTGACTTCCTTTGTTTAATAAAAATCTGCATTACTGAAATGACCATTTGACCAAAGGACAATGCTTGACAGAACAATTTTAACATATAATATGTATATAAAGGCGGTTGGATGTGTGCAGCAGATAGCATTGCTTTCCCTGTCTGAAGATGTTAGACAATTCTACCTGCCTTCTGACAACTCTTGAGGCAAAGGAAAGCAGTAATTTCACTTGCAGCAATGACAAGAGAAACAGCCAGGATTGGGGTAGGTCTTTTCCCTGCCAATTCTGCAGTAAAATGGCAGCTATTTGTGCATTTGCAAATCAAATTGAATGCCCATTACACAAGTTGCAAATGCTCGTGCCACATCTCAGCCAGGTGAAAATCTGCCCCCCGTAAATGCAGATGTAATTCCTGCATTTTTCATTCCTTCTGTTACTGTACTCTGGGAGTGACTGAGCTGCTCACTTGAGAGGAAAAATGGAAGGAAGGAGGGGGAAGAAAAGGATTGGATGTTTATGTTATTGGTGGATGATTATCACCCTTCACTGACAGATGATTTCTACTGAGGTCACTGAGGTGTGTACTCTCAGACAATCCCTATTCTCTGAGCAAGCACAAACAAAAAGAAATGGAGGGAGCAAGGATCTGAGAATAATACGGGAGCTGCAAACTATCAAAACAATTTACTATACTTCTCAGATGAGACACAGTAGATCTCTGAAGGTACGCAAGCAGCTGACTCTCGTGTGAGAAAGCCAAACAGAAGGACAGTTCTCTGCTCACCCTAACAAGATAAGGTCTTTTATTTCAAACACAGGACTCACTGGAGTAACACACCTAGAACAGCCAAATTTTGACTCTATGGGTATGTACTGTAGCTTTTTACGTGCTGGGCTTGCTAAGTTAAGTATTCCAAAAGGACACCATCAAATAGCCATGCTTGTGTGCTGATAGCGTTTCCTGGGCTGATATTTTTTCACTGTGGATGAACGTCTCTATGACCAAAGCAAGACTTTTATAAACTGCACAAGGTAAATATATATAAACACATAAACCACCTGGTTATTTGGTGGGCTGTGGAGGAAAACGCTCTGTGCTCAGCATGAGTCACTGGACTAGAGAAATGCCATGACTTTATATTCTATAACCTCACAGCCATATGCAGCATCTTTTTAAAGGCACACATGCATTCCACAGCAATCTGCGATCAGCACAAAGCATAACTTCTCTCAGCACGGGGGTTTCTGTTTATGTTTGCCCTGGCTGAATCAAGGCTCCAAGCCTTCTGCTAGAAGGTGCATTCTTTGGGGCAGACCCCAGGGTTAAATTGCACAGTGTTTAATCCAGGGTGTAGTCATAGTGTATGCACCTGACACAGTCAAACTAGCTAAGACCGGGACATACAGATCAGTTGAGCAAAGTTTTGGCCAGTCGTTTGGAGGGGATTTTTCCACAAGATTATTTCCAACATGGCATATGCTAAATGGCTCAAAGCAGTAAAAGGTCAGCAGGCCTGTCCTAAAAATATTGGTAGTCGAACTATTTAAAGAGACAGTGAGGAATCTTCAGTGAAATCCTTGGTATTTTTAAGGCCAAAGCCACATGCAGCAGGAGACATTCCCTTTGTAATACCCAAGAGCTGACTGGCTCCAGGAAAAGAGAGCAGCATTAACCGCCGCCTGTTTGGAAACGTCAGTGCATGCTGCCACAGAAACGCAGAGACATATAAGTAACAGGGTAATTTCTCAGCAAATAAGTTCAGTACAACACCATCCCTCCAGCTCAGGATCAAAAGGAGGAGACCTTATGATGCACTGGTGTTCATCTGAAGTCAGTACTGCTTATCGTCAGGATTAGAGCTGCTACCGAGACATGGTCTTGGGAGAGAAATGCTGTGAGGAACAAGTGAAAATTCCTCTGAGTCTGGAGAGTTTAACCCAATGATCTTATTGTTATTCTTCCTTCCAGAGTGCACTCTGCTGTCACTTACAAGGCTAACGCTTCACATTCTGATGCTGGCTTTCATCGGAGAATCTTGAAGCATTTTACAAGCATTAGTGGATCAAGTTTCACTCCACCCAAAGCAAGGATAGTAAGTGGTATTAGTTGCAGTGATATTTGGTCGCTACCTCTTCATGATAGGAATGATGTCACTTTAGATGGCTTAAAGCTCTAAGCACATTTATGATGCTGTGATTCTATAAGGGGGGGAAACAGAAAGATATGTTTGCCCTGAATTACTCCTTAAATCACTGGCAAGACTGGGAGCAGGATGGAACCTGACACGCTCTGCCAAGCTCTGAACTCCAGCCCAGACCCACTCTCTTTCAATAAGTGACCCTTTTCCACAGAGCAAGTACACTTTCTGTGCAATCTGAGAACACTTTTGCCATTTAGTAAAAGAAAGGAGAAATAAAAAAACAACCCGTGAATACTTGGGCAGCTGGTTTGGATCTGCTGTTTGGCACATTTCAGCAGCTGGGACTCAGAGCTAAGGCTGATTTCTGCTTTTGGACTGCTGAGTTTTCCTGGTCCATAGTGTTCTCTGTGAAAAGAGATGAACCACTATTTTACTGGAGACTTAGTGGTTGGAGTATAGATGGCAATTTCAGTCTTACAAAGCAACTCATAAGCATGCTCCAAAAATACGTAGAGCATAGTATTTTTTTATGAGCAAATGGATTTCATGAGAGCTTGGATCTCACTGGAATATCTTTTCTTACTCCTGTTTCACAGAATCATAGAGTGGTTTAGGTTGGAAGGGACATTGAAGATCATCGAGTTCCAACCCCCCTGCCATGGGCAGGGACACCTCCCACCAGACCAGGTTGCTCAAAGCCCCATCCAACCTGGCCTTGGACACCTCCAGGGATGGGGCAGCCACAGCTTCTCTGGGCAACCTGTTCCAGTGCCTCACCAGCCTCATAGTGAAAAATTTGTTCCTAATATCTATTAAAAATCTACCCTCTTCCAAGTTGAAGCCGTTCCCCCTCATCCTATCACTACATACCCTTGTAAAAAGTCCTTCCCCAGCTCTCCTGTAGGCCCCCTTTAGGTATTGGAAGGAAAGGTTTCAAGCTCTTCTCCTCATTTTGCCTTTAAAAACCTATTTTCTCTGCAGGTACTTATTTCTGTTATGTTACCACGTTGTAAAGCACAACAGCTTTCATTACTTATCCTTTAAATTGTTTTAAACTCCTGTTCTCTAGCCTGAGAAGTCAGTAAAATTGTTCATTTCATCTCCTGGGGAATTTGGTTATTGTTGAGTTGCATTCTGGATTTCTTTCCTTCTTTCTGTCTTTGAGTAATGAGAACATCATTTAACAAGATTAAAATCAATGAATGCCTGTTTAGAGTCCAGTGCTTATTAGACTAGGTGTCATCCGTCTTTCAGCTGGAAGTTTTGTGAATATGTGAACCTGTATGAATACCCCTAAGTTGCTAACATCTGCACAGAATGATTCTGTGAGAGCTTCATATTTCTTTCCTTATTTCTTTTTCCTCTAAGTTTTCTGCTTGCTGCTGAAATCTGGTTCTCAGCTGAGAGAAGGGGGAAGCAAGTGAGAATGAATGTCAGTCTGACAAGAATTGTATCACTCTGTGCTAACAGAAACCTCCCTGGTCTGCACTGGTGTCTCTACAGGCTTGAGCAATATATCAGATACTATACATCTGGAAAGAACTGCATCCTCCCGAAGTCATGAAGCCCTCTGTAACCTTTCTGACAGCGTGAAAGATTATGTCCTCAATTTTCAGTGCTCCTCAGCATTCTTCTCTCTCGTCCCCAATGCATTCCAAATCCCACTTTCAAGAAGGCAGCCCAAGGCAGTTGTGTCTGTGCTGTCAGGCCTACTCTGACTTTCCTCCAGCCACATTCCTCATACACAGAGATGCTCACATATCCTGTTTCAGATCAGCGCTGGGGAAGAAGCTCAAAGCCCGGCCGATGGCTCAGTGCAACCCCAGACTCTTCTTATCGACTTCTGGGAGCTGTAGGCACAAGCAGGGCAGAAACTTGGGTTTTGTCCCAAATGCAACTTTTGAAATCATCCAAACACAGGTCACTCAGGACGTGCAACTCTGTTGGGACTTCAACCAATAATGTAAATAGCAAACAAGACTCAGAGGAGCTGAACTCTATAGTTAGGTCTACATTCACAGTTCATATTCTGGTCACCCTGTGACACCAACCTTCTGCCCACTGCTAGGTGACCTCTGATGTCTGTGCTTTCATTTGAGTGGCCTTTCATTGCTGTGAGGAGCTGTGTGTAAAGCCAATCCTTTTCTTCCTTTTTCTCTAAAAGTTACAAGCTGCACAAGAAGAGTTGGATCACTGGTGTGCTGAGATAATCAATTATCATATCATTTCATTGTTTCTTGATATGACTTCATCTGGCAATATGCCTTGTCTCACCAGCTTTCTGAATAAAATATGATTTGCACAGCACCTTTCCTGTGCATTTCCGGATTCCAGTTTTAAATACTAAGATTTAGTTCAGTAATATTTACATAAATTAGTTTTATAAATACTTGCTGGGTTTCTGTACTGTCTCTTGACTAATCATTCAAAGAATTTGACAAAGCTGGACTGTCAGTAGAGACCCATATTTATATCTGTGTGTGCATTCACTCCATCTTATAAAGAAGAGGTTACTAAAGCTTCTTCACACAATCATAGACTATCTATCTGAGGTGGGAAGGCACCTCTGGAGATCACCTAGTCCAACCCCTTTTTCAAAGCATTGTCAGCTAGAGCAGATTGTTCAGGGCCATATCCAATTGGGTTTTTAATACCTCCAAGGATGGAGACTCAAGAACCTCTCTGGTGCTCAGTCACCCTCACAACGATGGGGCGGAGGAAGAAGAAAGTATGTTTTTTTCTGTTTAAATGGAATTTTTTGTGTTTCAGTTTGTAACTATTGCCTGTTGTCCTGTCACGAGGAGAGGCAGAAAGCTTTCATCAATGTTTTAATCATATCTTGAGTATAAACTGACGAGTTAAGACACATTACACTAATGATCAGAGTAGTTGTTGTCCTGGTTTGAGGATGCTGTTTAGATTATCCAGTAGTGGAAGAGAAATTTGTTGATATCTCATGTTCACGCTGTCTGTTAAGGATATTTTCCATTGTTGCTTCATCTTGTCTAACATTATATCCTGTTAAAGAAATATTCATATTTTTCTGCCCACGTAGTTTGTGATGCTGACCAAGCTGTAGTTATTAGACAGTTGGATTCATCAATTATAAATGTTCTTTTCCATTTTCATTCCTTACTTGGTAGGTAGGTTATGCAGGATTTTAGAATTGTTCTGCTATTTTGCTTTCAGGTAATTCTGGTTTTTCATTATCATAGAATCATAGAATCATAGAATGGTTTAGGTTGGAAGGGACCTTGAAGATCATCGAGTTCCAACCCCCCTGCCACAGGCAGGGATACCTCTCACCAGACCAGGTTGCCCAAGGCCACGTCCAGCCTGGCCTTGAACACCTCCAGGGATGGGGCTTCAACAACCTCTCTGGGCAACCTGTTCCAGTGCCTTACCACCCTTAAAGTGAAAAACTTCTTCCTAATGTTTAATCTAAACCTGCCCTCTTCCAGCTTAAAGCCGTTCCCCCTCGTCCTATCACTACATGCCCTAGTAAAAAGTCCTTCTCCAGCTCTCCTGTAGGCCCCCTTTAGGTACTGGAAGGCCGCAATAAGATCTCCCCGGAGCCTTCTCTTCTCCAGGCTGAACAGCCCCAACTCTCTCAGCCTCTCCTCATAGGAGAGGTGCTCCAGCCCTCTGATCATCCTCGTGGCTCTCCTCTGGACGCGCTCCAGCAGGTCCATGTCCTTCTTATGTTGGGGACTCCACAGCTGGATGCAGTACTCCAGGTGGGGTCTCACGAGAGCGGAGTAGAGGGGCAGAATCACCTCCCTTGACCTGCTGGCCACACTTCTTTTGATGCAGCCCAGGATACGGTTGGCCTTCTGGGCTGCGATCGCACACTGCTTGCTCATGTCGAGCTTCTCATCAATCATCACCCCCAGGTCCTTCTCCACAGGGCTGCTCTCCAGCCATTCTCCGCCGAGCCTGTATTTGTGCTTGGGATTGCCCCGACCCAGATGTAGGACCTTGCACTTGGCCTTGTTGAACTGCATGAGGTTGGCTTGGGCCCACCTCTCCAGCCTGTCCAGGTCCCTCTGGATGGCATCCCTCCCCTCCAGCGTGTCTGCCTCGCCAAACAGATTGGTATCATCAGCAAACTTGCTGAGGGTGCACTCTACCCCACTGTCCATGTCGCTAACAAAGATGTTGAACTGTACGGGTCCCAGTACCGACCCCTGAGGAACGCCACTCGTCACTGCTCTCCACTTGGACACTGAGCCGTTGACCGCAACCCTTTGAGTGCGACCATCCAGCCAGTTCTTTATCCACCGAGTGGTCCATTTATCGAATCCACGTCTCTTCAATTTAGAGACCAGGATATCGTGTGGGACAGTGTCAAACGCTTTGCACAAGTCCAGGTAGATGACATCAGCAGATCTTCCCTTGTCCACTGCCGCTGTCGTAGAAGGCCACCAAATTTGTCAGGCATGACTTGCCCTTGGTGAAGCCATGTTGGCTCTCGCCAATCACCTCCTTGTTTTCTGTGTGCCTCAGCAGAGTTTCCAGGAGGATCTGCTCCATGATCTTGCCAGGCACAGAGGTGAGACTGACTGGCCTGTAGTTCCCCGGGTCTTCCTTGTTTCCCTTTTTGAAAATAGGGGTTATGTTTCCCCTTTTCCAGTCGGCAGGAACCTCGCCAGACTGCCACGACTTCTCAAATATGATGGCTAGTGGCTTCGCGACTTGATCTGCCAGTTCCCTCAGGACCCGCGGATGTATCTCATCAGGTCCCATGGACTTGTGCACCTTCAGGTTCCTCAGGTGGTCTCTCACTTTATCTTCATCTACAGTGGGCAGTGCTCCGTTTTCCCAATCCTCTCCTTTGCAATCTGCGTCTTGGGCAGTGCGGCTGCTGTCCTTGTCCGTGAAGACTGAGGCAAAAAAGTCATTGAGTACCTCAGCTCTGTCGCTGTCCCGGGTGACCAGTTCTTGCGTATCCTTCCGGAGAGGGCCTACATTTTCCCTAGTCTTTCTTTTCTCGCTGATATACCTATAGAAGGATTTTTTGTTTGTCTTAATGTCCCTGGCCAGATTTAGTTCTAGCTGGGCTTTAGCTTGTCTAACCCGCTCTCTAGCTGCTTTCATTCTTTTATTTCCATTCAAAATAGCTTCTTCCTGAGCTGTTTCAGTAAAAACCTTGAGGGGTTTATTCATCCCCATCAAATTACATTTATTTAAACTTCGAGCATAAAGAAAATACGAGCATAAATAGGGTCCAAGTTGTCAACTTGCCTCATCATTTACAGTTAACAGGATTAACTGGGTACAGCAACCAATGTGAAAAACATCTCAGAGTACTGCCACA
Organism: Pluvialis apricaria; assembly: GCA_017639485.1. Classification (NCBI taxonomy): domain Eukaryota; kingdom Metazoa; phylum Chordata; class Aves; order Charadriiformes; family Charadriidae; genus Pluvialis; species Pluvialis apricaria. Next base: position 163,437,137 of record CM030008.1, on the reverse strand, counting down.
GGATGAATGGACATATTTTAGTATTGACAACCTCCTCTCTCCTGCCCTCACTCTCTGTCTTTAAATATGCATATTATTTTTGCTGTTTAATGAATGAATATAGTGCTTCTTAAGAACTGTCTCAGGCTAGGCAGGGTATGTTGTTACTTGCATGTTTCCATGGCAGTATGGTGAAAGATTCTGGTATAGATAAGGGAAGATTGAATCCTCACTACACTAATGCTCAGACTTTATGCTTGGAAAAACAGCATGACTGTGAATAAAATATAGGTAGTGGAGCTGCTCCACAAACTTATTCATGTAAACTATCAGTCACTCTTGAGATGATAAGAACTTCTGAGTACCACACACCTGTGGTAGGTTTGGCATATAATCACTGGGGAAAAATTAATTACTGGAGTTAAAATCAGTTATTTGTACTCTTATTGGTTAGTAACAAAGTATGATGTAAGGTAATAAATACATATTACATTTCAGAGGATGCATTTTTACTTCAAATGAAGTATCTGCTTGAAATTACCAGAGTATATTCTATGATTTCAAGGATTTGGCATGAAAACAGATCGTTCTTATCAGGCATGATGCTCTGACATATTTGCCAACAAATACTACTGTTGAGTTATTTGCTTGATTGTCTGACTTTGTAAACTGCTGTTACTTTTTTTGCTTCAAACACGTCTGTAAGGAGGAGTGTGGGGTTCACCCCAAAAGTTCATTCTAGCATAGTATCCTTCTCTTTGAAAATGGCCTGTAGCAGCTTTTTAAGGAATAAAAATATAAAATAAGAAAAATAGAAAATAAGGAGTTAGTTCTTGCAGTGTAAGAGACATTTTGCAAATATGCAGACTAACAGAGCCCTCAAACACTCCTCAACAGCTGACACTTTTCCTTCTTCCCAGGACCTAACTCAATCATGTCTGTACTATACAAACTGTACTGTACTTAAAGGACCTACCAATATAACAGTGTATAGGTACTTTGAAAACCAGCAAAATCAGCCCAAAGTATTGCTGCATAAAATACCATCCAGTAGCAAATGCGGTTGATTGCAGGTGTTTCTGTATTTCTGAAGAAAAGCCTAAACAAGGCCATGCTGGGTTTTGTTCTCTGCTTAAGAAGCTTAGTCAGAATTTGAATTGAATTCCGTCTGTACACAAGGGTTGACAATACATCTTTTTCCTGTGATAAAAAATCAAAACAATTTGCTTTTCTTTTAATTAAAAAATCACAACTAGCCTGAGTGCTTAGCCATATTTAATCACCATGTTCCTTATTAGGACAGCAAATGACAGAGTGTTTGTTGCCAGATGGAGGAATTACGATGATACTCCTTCAAGTTCTCCCCACACTGCCTCAATGCCTCCTTTGAGGAGCTAATGCTTTTCTTGACTTATGACCTTGAATCTAGAAATTTCTCTAGAGACCGAAGCAGTGATGTATATTCTTGCCATTAGTTGGTTTATTATAACTAGCAGCACAGATGTCTTTCATTCTGCACCTAGGCAGTAAATAGGGATGCACCTATTACCTGAAAAGAAAAGAATGCAGAATGTCTGGAAGCCATAAAATGAGCTGTTAAGTATCAGAAAACACAGCTTGTCAAAAGGAAGCCTTTCACGAGAGCATTTCAGTTTCAGTGTCTAAATATGAAATTACTGGATGAAGGAAAATGCCAGAGGTAAAATATATATGAGTGTCACATGGTCTTACTGTCTATGGACTGAAATCCCTCCCCTCCTGATTCAGACCAATGAATTCACACACAGTGGTTGTGCTGCCATTTGTCAGTACCTCAACAGGATGGACAACTGGGCTGATGGGATCATCCTAAAGTTCAACAACAGGAAAAGCCAAGTCCTGCACCTGGAGAGGAATAATCCCATACAGCAATACCTGCTGAGGGCTGACCAGCTGGAAAGCAGCTTTGCAGAAAAGGTCCTGGATGTCCTGCTGGACAGCAAGTTTCACATGATCCAGCAATGTGCCCTTGCGATAAAAGCACCCAACAGTCTCCTGAGCTGCATTAGGAAGAGCGTTGCCAGCAAGTCAAGGAACTGCTAAGACCCATCAGGAGCACTATCGAGGACTCCACGGTGCAAGACAGACGTGGACATACTGGAGAGAATTCAATGACGGCATGAAGGTGATGAAGGGACTGGACCATTTCTCCTATGAGGAAACGCTGAGAAAGCTGATACCATTCAGCTTAAAGAAGAGAAGGCTCAGGAGGGATCTTATTAGTGTGTATAATTTGAAGGGTGCAAAGAGGATGGAGCCAGGCTCTTTTCAGTGGTGCTCAGTGACGGGACCAGAGGCAATGGGCACAAACTAAAACACAGGAGGTTCCCTCTGAACATCAGGGAACACTTTTTTACTGTGAGGGTGACCAAGCACTGACATGGGTTGCCCAGGGAGGTTGTGGCATCTCCATCCTTGGAGATACTAAAAAAAATGTCTGGACACAGTCCTGGGCTGTAGTTGTCCTTGCTTGAGAGGGGATTTGGACCAGTTACCTCCAGAGGTCACTTCCAACACTAGTGATACTATGCAATTTCATCACTGTAAAGAGCAGGGATTTGGGTTTTTTTTTGCCCATTCATTATCTTAAGCTTTTTCATATAACAAGGAAGTCTTTTTCTTGTAACAGGTTGGTAAGGAAACAATATACCTTCTGGGCATCATTATGTACATTCAGCTCATATTTTGATTGATATAGAAATGTTTTAGCACCCCACGTGTTTTATTTTTCCTGAAAAACCAGGCTGTTCCTGAAGATAAGGCTGTTTCCTTTCTGTTCCTTCTTACTGTGTTGACAATCTCTTAGACTTCACTGAACCCTGACTGTGCACTTACTACATTCTGGAGCTTTACCATTAGAAAGGCCGCCTTCTTTTTCAGAGATATGGCCCTTTTCAAAAGGGAGTATCTTGTCACAAGGGGTTTTGCAATACAGATAAAATTGCACATTCAAGAAAGCAGCAAGTTTAAAGTAAATAGTTACAGGTCTTAGCAGCAAATCCATGAAGCCATTTTTTAGAAGCAATGATAACCACTGGGAACACAGACAGTTAGAGAGCTGGCTCTGAAATTACAAGAGGAACCAGAAAGGGTCCAGTTGCTGAGGGAAACTAGTGAGATTAGTCACCTATATCAGCTATCGCTACATTGGAGAAGAAGAAAAGGTTTCTGCATCTACAAACATAATCTGGGTTTTTGGACATCATTAAGCTTACAGAACTCTTAGGATTTGCTTATCCATTTTAATCATTTACAACAGGCACTGGCAAGTCTTTCTCTGAATTCAAGGGATTGTATTAACATTAACATCCTAATACTAATGATGTTTTATATTAAGTGATGAATTTCATCCCAATACTTAATGATGTTTTATAAGAAGTGATAACTTTAAAGAAGAAACTGTTAATGGACATTGTAAATTCTTCAAGGACATTTTATTGGATTCACAAGAAACCATGATTTCATAAACACAGAGAATCCTTCATTACACAAAAAAAGCCTTGATTAAAAGAAGAGGTGAAAATGACTATTCTAGTTTAATATGCAATATGACATGGAAAAAGAACCACTTGAACATAATGAATTCAAATAGAAAATTTAATGCAGGCAGCTGATAAAGAAAGCAAAACAATCACTGGAGTTTAAATGGCCCAGTAAAAATCATGGGTCATGGCCCAGTAAGTAGGCATATTGCAATGAAGGTGAGCTCCCAAGTAATGCGTGCATCCACTGTTACATTTGAATGGAAATGTAAGAGATAAGGATGCAGAACAAGGAAAAATGTTTAGTATATATTTTTGGTTTGCATGATGCTGTGAATAAAACAGAAAGCATAGCATTTCTGATAAAGGTGGTTATAAGTAGGGTTTGCTAAAATTCAACATTTTCGAATCAAGGAATATATCTTTCTTATGAGATCTATTTTGAGGAGCTTCCAGAACAAGAAACAGTATAAAAGTAAAAAAAAAAAACAACAAAAAAACCCCAAACAAAACTCCCAAACTTGGAGTCGTGAGACTTCTTGACTGAAAAGACCACCAGCCTAGTTTATATATTTAAGTAGGACGGATAGATCTTGCTAAAACCGAAGACTACTTAGCCTGACTTCAATCCCAGAGAAAACAGTGTCATAAAATGGTTATCCAATAATCAAAGGAGCAAAACCCATGATTAATGGCTCTCCATGTGGCTCATCAAATAAACCTGACATTTTCTTGATGATAGTATAACTGCTGAAAATAATTTCTATGAAAATCCAAGAACAATGAGACTGTTTTACTAGCAAAGAGTAAGAGAATTGGTTTTGTTTAACCTGGAGGGGGGTGTGGAGTATTCTGTTTAGAAATATGTCTGGAACTGAATATCAATATATCTGGGTCTGAATATCAACATGACAGAACTATTTAAGATAAAGGGCAATTGTGGAACAAGAAACTCTTACTATAATTAATAAACTCGGGCTAGAATTTGGAAGGCTTTTAATCATAACAGTAATGAAGTTGTGATACACCAGGTTAATTGTAGTAGTCAGGCAAACATATTTGTTTTTCAATAGAGCAGTCTGTAAAGTATATTACATAACATCGTTTGTGATAAAATAAAACTGTATTCAATGACATGGAATGTCTCTTCCCATTCTATGCTGCTATTATTCATCCATCTGATAGAGATAAACATTTTGTTGTAGCACACTTGAACTTCTGCAGGGCATTTGAGAAAATGCTACACAATATTTTATTTTCTATGGAACAAATAAAACATCAAATGGATTAAAGTTACTTATTGTAGCAGCTGTTAAAGGAAAGTCATCCATGAACTCACCAATTGACAATTCTTATGGTAAAGATCTCAATAACTATATAAAATACTTACAGATGAATCTTCAAGATAAGAAAAAAAGGTGAGATAAATAGTGAAGATGACATGTTTCTTCAACAGGATATTCTAAAGTGTCTTAAAATTGTTTCCCTATAATCAACTGCTCAGTAACATGTGCAAAAGCGGGAAATTCATGCTGAACTTACTTGATAAAGGACCTTACAATGGAAAGTAGTAAGTCAGACAAAAAAAAGACTTTTGTGCAACAATAGAATATCATCTCAACATGCTAGCAGTGAAGTGCTGTAACAGAAAGGACTAAAATAATCTTCAGAAGTATGAAAAGCAGGACTGTCAAACAAAAATAAGGAAATTGCCTTGTCTCTGTACACAGCGCTGTCAAGATCCCCCACAGTTCTATGCTTCTTACATGTAAAGGGTACAGAAAAATACTTGTGCAAGAAGAAAGAGGGCAGGAAGACAGCAAAAACGCTCTATAGATCACATTTTATGTTGAAAAGCTTTAGGAGCTCAGTCTTTTCAGCTTATTAAAGAAATTGGGTTTGGCACTGCATCTGATAATGAGGTGAGTGGAGAGAAAAATTCATAACAGGATTCAGTGAACAGTGAGACCAGTTTAGGTTTGTACATCCCTCAGCTGAAAAAGCAGAAATTACAAAGCACTGTTTCCAAGCCATTAGACTAATCAAGCGCTGTAATAGTTTACAAAGAAGGGCAGTGAAGTTGCAGGGACTAGTTCGAGGAGAGATTTGAGTACAGTGATGTATATTGCACAGTCGTGTACACTGATACAAGGTTTTGCCTCCAGGTTGTCCTCAGTTAACTGGAGCTCAGTGAGCCCTTGATGCACACTGAAGTCACTCCTTGTACTCTGCACTAAAACAATCCATATTGTATCATTTGCTTATGAACCTTATCCCACTACAATACAGAGCTCATATTGATATATTCCCGAGAAATATTTCATATAAACCTGCTTTTCTAGGTTCCCTTTATTTTAATGACTATAAATAAATAGTTTGTGATCCATTACTAAAGGAAATCTCTAACATAAATCAAATTAACTGCAAACCGACAGTTTCTGGGTTTCTTCTCCGGGAGCCCAGACAATTAACTCAAATGTAAGTATCTGCACTGTCTATGTCTAAAGGTGATTAAGATGAATCCTAGTCCAGGGAATTAATCTTTCTTTCTAGGTCTACATCTATGTACAGAGGACAAAACCTAAACTTTTGTGGAATTGCAATTGGAGAACTTTGTGGATTTAAGGTATGCAAAAATAAATTCCAAGAATTCTGCAAGTATTTAGAGTATGTGAGGTCAAACTCACACAGTTAAAAGCAGCTTCCAAAATTAGGCTGAATTGCTGTTGGGACCTAAGCAGGCATTACATCTTGTCACTGGGTAAAAGCTTAGGCTAGTTCTTAATATTTGAACTTTATAGCCTTTTGAAGAAGATTAGATAACTTTCTGTACATTTCATGATGTAATCTCACTTCTGAAAGACAAAATACTTGTTACTTCTGGGCTCAGGAGTAAAAGTGAATGACCCTGGTGGATACTTATAGTCTCTGCACCTTCTGCTTCCTTTATTGATCTTTACAGAGGTTTTAAATTTCATTAACATGCTCATGTCTCTTACAATTTTGGTTTAAAACAATGACCATTAGCATGTTTTGGGTTTCCATTGGTAACTAACGGAAGTCAAGGAGAAATCCTTTTTATGCAAAATAAATTATGTTAAATTAGTTTGTGGTTTTTGTTTGGGTTTTTTTGTCGGTTTTGTTTTTCCCTAACATCAGAGTGAATGTTAATTTACCTGTAGATGATAATAGTAGTAGTAATAATAATTATAATAACAATAATAATAATAATAATAGGAAAGGTTTGAAACTAGGGAGGTATTTTCCACATGTTAAACTAACAGGGACTCTGAGCCTTTCTTGCCTTAAGCAAAGACCTACATGTTTTTTTAAATCTGTCCTGCAAACCCTTCACCATATATGAGAGCTCAGTTTCTCCTTTTCTCTGTATATATAATATAATATATGTAATATCTGACTCACTCACCCTCCCCTGCGGCGCTACGGTCACCAGATCTTAACTCCCCTCCCCTGCAAGGAGGTCACTGCTAATCCGTGATCCTCAGGCAGAAAGTTGTGCTGCACCTCTGCTAACAGTCACCAGTCATGGACGCTACTGGCCGAGGTCCCTGGGCACCCTCAGGGACTTATCTCCACACAGCTCTTCCATCTCCCAGACCTCCTCCCACTTCCAGGATGTTTCCTCCAACCAGGACCTTCACCTTCTTCTTTCTGGCACTGTTTTTCTTCCCCCCCGCCCCTTTCTTTTCAGGAACACATCTTTTTGGCACCACCTCTTCTTTCCAGATGCAAATCCATTTGTTTTCTTAGTCTAAAGAGTATAAGAGCAGAAGCACAACATGTGAACAGCCTCCTAACTGGTGGTTCTTTCTCAGGTCCCAACAAGTTCAGGACAATATTGTAACTTGAACTTCCAAGAAGCTTTCAAGAGGAAACCTGAATGACAAGATATTGGATGTCAGAACTCAAACATTTCTTGCTGAATGAGATCAGACTAAATGATAAAAATGACCTCAAAATCCATGTATCTATGAGCATACCAGGTGTTATCTCACCAGGTGTCTGTCTTTTGTGATGCAAGATCTCAGAGTAAGAAGCAGAAAATCACATTATTCTCTGCTATTTAGTTGCAACATTACTTCCCACACCAATGATAATGATTTAATTTTTTATCTATTACCAACTCCAGATTTTTAAGCATTATTATTTGATTGTGTTTTCTCTCCTTTTTTAAATATTATTTGCCTTAAGTTTATTAACTTGCATTTTCCCAAGGTAAAAGAAGTGTTATTTCCTTTCCCTTCTTGCTTCTTCTTGGTGAGTTTTTATTTTTTTTTTTTTCCTTACTGATGTTTCCACGATCTCTGTGTTGCATTTTTCATAAGTTCCTGTAACATCATCTTTGCATAATCACTAGAGTTTCTACAAAAGAACTCTAGCATACCAGCAGTCTTCTAACCATGTTCTTGTTATGTTGAAATTGATCATTATGCAGTTTTCATGGCTTCTTTGGATAGCTTTCCACACAAAACTGTGTTTATATAAGCTGATGTTCAGTAAAAGATCCCATTAAAGAATCATGGATTTACAGAATATTTGAAGTTGGAAGGGGCCTTTAGAGATTTTCTGGTCCATCCACCAGCACTGGACACAGCACACTAGCTCTGTCTCACTAAAGCAGGCGGAAAATATCACCTCCCTCAAACTTCACCAAGAGCAAACTGTGCCTGACTAGTCTAGTGTCTTTCTACAATGGAGTGACTGCATCAGTGGACAAGGAAAGAGGAACTGATGTCATCTACCTGGACTCCTGTAAGGCCTTTGGTATAGTTCTACACAGCATTCTTGCCACTAAATTGGAAAGATAAGATTCTGATGGATGGACTCTTGCACGGATAATGAATTGGCTGTATGCTTGCATCCAAAGAGTTACAGTAAATGGCTCAATGTCAAAGTGGAAGCCAGTAACTAGTGTCCCTCAAGGGTCTATACTGGGACCAAACTATTTAATATCTTCATCTACAACATAGAGAGTGGGATTGAGTGCAGTTGTAAACTGAAAGAGGGTAAAATTAGATTAGATATAAGGAAGAAATTTTTTATTATGAGGGTGGTAAGACACTGGAACTGGTTGCTCAGAGAAGTTGTGGATGTCCATTTATCTTGTCTCTATTTCATAGTTTATCTAACGATGCTATGAGTGACTGTGTCAAAAGTCTTGCTGTATTCAAGGTAAACAACACCTACTGCTCTTCCCTTACCTACTGAGACAGTTATCTTGTTGTAGAAACCTATCAGGTTGGTCAGTCATGATTTTACCTTCATAAAAATGTGTTTACTACTCCCAATCACCTTCTTCCACTTCGTATACTTGGAAATGGTTTCTAGAAGGATTTGCTCCATTGTGTTGCCAGAGATTGTAGCAGGAGCACACTCCCGCCTCTCCCCTGCGGGTGTAATGGTGCGGTACAGGGGCATGGTGGCTAGCATGGTGGGAAGCATGTGAGCCGCTGGTCACATACACAAACAACCCGCAGTCATGTACCCCAGATACCCAAGCCTTAGAGACCACCTCAGCCAATGAGCCCACCTAGGAGATCCCTTGACCAATAGATGACCACAGTTTAGGTATGACCCAGGCTATAAAATGGGGTCCCTGCTGGAGACTCCCTTTGAGTGGTTCTCCTTGGAGCAGCAGATCTGTGATTGGAAGCCCTCCCTTTGGATTGAGACATTGTCCAAAGTAACTTCCCCTGTGACTGAGTATCCTCACCTCATAGGTGATGGTTTGCGCATTTTGAGTCATCATTCTAAGCTTACATTTAGTACACACCATGTAGTATTAGTTCCCAAATGACATCCTGAGCCTGTAAAAAACTTATGTCTGCTAAAATGTTTGTAGTATAAGATCCCCGTTCACTTTGACTGTTCTACCTTTTTATAACACCATTAAACCTGATTTTTGGAAGATATTTTGTTGGTCTTAAACTTTTGCGACAGAGATTGAGATAATGTTGACCACTCAATATTTCTCCAGATCCTCCCTCTTGCTTCAAGACAGGAGTGATATTTGTTTTCTTCCAATCTTCAGGAAACCTTCCCTAATCATAATGACCTTTAAAGATAATCTGGAGTTGCCATGCCATGACATTGACCATCTCCCTTGCTGTGTGAACTATTGTATAGGCACTTCAAATGGGTCCCCAGTCATGGAGATTGCCCTGAAAAGGTATGGGCTTCTCCCACATTGATGTCCTGTGGATATTTCATTATTGGTGTGCATATTCTTGGGGTGGGGTGGCTTCAACCCTGTTATTGTTTTCAAGGTCTTTCTATTCCACATCACACTGCACACTTTGCTTGCCAACCCAGTCCACCCACCCCTACCTCACTTCTTTGTGAGTCATCATCTCGCTTATCGAATTATATAAACTAATTTTGGATCAACTCATTCTACTCTCCATAGCAAACCAGTCTGCTTACCATTAGTCTTTACTGCTTTACTTACTGCGGTTTATGCAGCATACTACAAACATAATACAGGAGCTCTTGAAGTACTCCAGCAAATGTGGCATTATGTGTGTAAAGTGGAGGCAAATTTTTTATTTTTTCTTATAGGGCTGTTCTCCTTAGAGCTTGCACATGTTTTCATGACATAAATACAGTCATTGTAGCGGGCAAAGTGAATTGGCCTTAATATACATATGTTTTTAATTCCACAGAATGATGGTATTCTAGATAAAATGCTCTGCTGACAAAGCCAAATAAGTATTCACCTGAAATTCCATTCATTGCAATGTAGGAACATCAAAATAATATTGTAGCAATGTAACATTTTTTCAGGATCCTTTCAATGACCATTGTAAATTTTATCCAAAAGTGTCCTATAAAAGCCATAAACATTTTTTCAAATAAACCAGTGCTTACAGCTCTGTTGATGTTGGGGGTGAGGGGACACATATCTAGTTAGTTACTTACTTGCTTATTTTTACTACCACCCATAAAATAAATAATGAATTGTGCATCAAAAAGCCAGGTGCTGAAAACCTGGAAGAAAAATAATAACACAATCTTTGCAGGAGAGTTTTTTTGTGTTTATTGGTTATTTTAGTTGTGCTGGGGAAAGAAGAAATAAACATGTCAGGATTCATCAGAAAGTCTGCATTTAACCATAAAAAATACACAACAGAACACTCAACAGATCAAATCCACCGGAATTTTATTTCATAATCTTCAACTTTTGCAGAATCCACTGCTTTATTGTTCTTTTGTTCTGACATGAATTGACATAGCTGTCTGACAAGGGTCTTGTGCATTTAATGGATACCAAACTCATCTGATGTAAGCAGACTTTCATAACATCTGCTACAAACTTGGTGCCATTTACATCAAATCCCGGCAGCTTTATTACTGCCTCAAATTGCTTTATGTACTGTTAGCTTTATTGTTTGTTATTCAACTTTCCCGTGTATTCAGTTGAATCTGCAACTTGTCCAGTGGTGGAAAGTGATAGGAGCTGGGAAGTTACAAGAAAGAATTTTAAGGCTGACATTTCTTTTAAGGAACATGTTACAGGGCAGACTGTTGCTGACAACATTCTAACCATCCAAAGCAAATTTTCCACCCATTTCAAAGACAGTTTTTTATTATCAACTCATCATCAGTCCCTGCTGACATATGACAAGCCTTACCATGCAGGCAATGTCAATAATGGCAGTAGAACCTCGTATATCACAGAATCACAGAATCTCCTAGATTGGGAAAGACATGTAAGATCATCTAGTCGAATCATTAACCTAACACTGACAAGCCCACCACTAAACCATGTCCCTAAGCACTATATCTACATGACCCTTAGATACCTCCAAGGATGGGGACTCCATCACTGCCCTGGATAACGTGTTCTAATGCCTGATGACCCTTTCAGTAAAGAAATTCTTCCTAATATCCAATCTAAACTTCCCTTGGCGCAACTTGAAGCCATTTCCTCTTGTTCTATCCCCTGTTGCTTGACAGAACAGGTCAACTCCCACCTCTCTGCAACCTCCTTTCAGGTAGCTGTAGAGAGCGATAAGGTGTCGCCTCAGCCTCCTTTTCTCCAGGCTAAACAACCCCAGTTCCCTCAGCTGCTCCTCACAAGACGTGTTCCAGACCCCTCACCAGTTTCGTTGCCCTTCTTTGGACACGCTCCAGCGCCTCAATGTCCTTCTTGTAGTGAGGGGCCCAAAACTGAACACAGTACTCAAGACGCGGCCTCACCAGTGCCGAGTACAGGGGCAAAATCACCTCCCTGGTCTTACTGGCTACACTATTCCTGATACAGGCCAGGATGCTGTTGGCTTTCTTGGCCATCTGGGCACACTGCTGGCTCATGTTCAGCCGGCTATCAATCAACACCCCCAGGTCCCTCTCTGCTGAGCAGCTTTCCAGCCACTCCTCCCCAAGCCTGGAGCGTTGGCAGGGGTTGTTGCTGCCAAAGTGTAAGACCTGGCATTTGGTCTTATTGAAACTTATACAGTTTGCCTTGGCCCATCGATCTAGTCTGTCTAAATCCCTCTGCAGAGCCTCCCTACCCTCAGGCAGATCAACACTTCCACCCAGCTTGGTGTCATCTGCAAACTTACTGAGGGTGCACTCCATCCCCTCATCCAGATCATTAATGAAGATGTTAAACAGGACTGGCCCCAGTACTGAGCCCTGGGGGACACCACTCGTGACCAGCTGCCAACTGGAATGAACTCCATTCACCACCACTCTCTGGGCGCGGCCTTCCAGCCAGTTTTTTACCCAGCGAAGAGTACACCCATCCAAGCCATGAGCAGCCAGTTTCTCCAGGAGAATGCTGTGGGAAATGGTGTCAAAGGCTTTACTAAAGTCCAGATAGACAACATCCACAGCTTTTCCCTCATCCACCAAGCAGATGACCGTGTTGTAGAAGGAGACCAGGTTAGTGAAGCAGGACCTGCCTTTCATAAACCCACATTGACTGGGCCAGATCATCCGGTTGTCCTGTGCATACTGCGTGAGGGTACTTAGGATTATCTGCTCCATCAAGTACAGATGCAGATGATGCAGATCCCTGGCACTGAAGTCAAACTGACAGGCCTGTAGTTTCCCAGATCCTCCTTCCAGCCCTTCTTGTAGATGGGTGCCACATTGGCTAGTTTCCAATCCGCTGGGACCTCCCCAGTCAGCCAGGACTGCTGGAAAATGATGGAAAGTGGCTTGGTGAGCACCTCCACCAGCTCTCTTAGAACTGTTGGGTGGATTCCATCCGATCCCATAGACTTGTGTATGTCTATGTGCTGCAGCAGGTCACTGACCATTTCTTCCTGGATTGTGAGGGAATCATCCTGCTCCCGGTCTCTATCTTCTAGCTCAAGGGGTTGGATCCTCAGAGTGCAACTGGTCCTATTACTAAAGACTGAGGCAAAGAAGGCATTAAGCACCTCAGCCTTTTCCTCATCCTTTGTCATGATGTTTCCCCCTGCATCCAATAGAGGATGGATGCTCTCCCTGTCCCTTCTTTTGCTGCTAATGTATCTATAGAAAGATTTCTTGTTGTCCTTTACAACAGAAGCCAGATTAATTTCTAGCTGGGCTTTGGATTTTCTAATTTTCTCCCTGCATAGACTCACGGCATCTCTGTAGTCATCATGTGTGGCCTGCCCTTTCTTCCAGAGGCCATGGACTCTCCTTTTTTCCCTGAGCTGCAGCCAAAGCTCTTTGTTTAGCCAGGCTGGTATTTGCTGCCAGCATGACTTACGGCACATGGGGACAGCGCCTTTAAGACTTCCTTCTTAAAGAGTGTCCAGCCTTCCTGGACTCCCACGCCCTTCAGGACTGCCTCCCAAGAGACTCTGTCAATCAGTCTCCTAAACAAGTCAATGTCTGCCCTTTGGAAGTCCAAGGTGGCAGTTCTGCTGCACCCCCCTCCTTAGTTCTCTAAGAATGGAGAACTCAATCATTTAGTGATCGCTGTGCCCTAATCAATCTCCCGCTGTCACATCACCCACCAGTCCTTCTCTGCTCACAAAGAGCAGGTCCAGCAGGGCACCTTCCCTGGTAGGTTCATTCACCAGCTCAGTAAGGAAGTTGTCCTTGACACACTCTAGGAACTTCTGGGACTGTTCCCTCTCTGCTGTGTTGTCTTTCCAGCAGACATCTGGGAACTTGAAGTCCCCCACAAGAACAAGGGCAAGCGATCGTGAGACTTCTCCCAGCTGCTTGTAGAAAGTTCATCTACCTCTCTGTCCTGCTTGGGTGGTCTATAACAGACCCCCACCACAACATCAGCCTTGTTGGCCTTCCCCGTGATTCTGAGCCATAGACACTCAACCGTATCATCACTATGATTGAGTTCTAAACATTCATAACAGTCCCTAACATATAGGGCCACCCCACCACCTCTCCTTCCTCGTCTATGCCTTCTGAAGAGCTTGTAGCCATTGATTGTGGCACTCCAGTTGCACAAGGCATCCCACCATGTTTCTGTGATGGCTACTATATCATAGTTTTCCTGGTGCACCATGGCTTCTATCTCCTCCTGTTTGTTGTCCATGCTATGGGCATTAGCGTAGATGCACTTCAGTTGGGCTAATGTTCCTGACACTTCTTTGCTGGTGGAAGCCCTAGTTCCTACCTGACTGCCCTCAGGCTTTTCCATGGCTTCTAACCCACCAATAACCCTTCTGTCTTTACCGCCCCATGTATCTCCAGCCCCTACCTCCACTGAGACAGAATAACAAAGGTCCTCGCTAGGCTCGCCATCCTGCAAAACCTGGCATGCTCCCCCTGGGCGTATTTCTAGCAGGCCCAGTTACATCCCCTTCCCCTTTTCAATCTAGTTTAAAGCTCTTTCAATGAGCCCTGCTAATTCTTGCCCCAGCATCCTTTTCCCCTTCTGAGACAGGTGCACCCGTATATATATATATATATCCCTTCAGTTGGTCATAGGATTAAGCACTTTAGTTACCTAAATGGTGCTTTTCTTCCAGATTTGATCAATGATAAACACAAAGAAGTGGTGTACAGAAAAAGAGATTCAGGTCCAGCTTATCCCTAGGTCTTCTTGCTTCCATTGACCCCCAGTAAGGCCTTAATTACTGTTGGTAATAGACATTTCTCCAAGAGCACACTTTCTCCTGACAAATCTGAATACTTTTTCAGAAGAGGCCTATATAATTGTTTCTGCTTCACAGCTGTCAAAGCTAAGATATAAGAAAGGGAAAGCAATTTGTAAAATCACAGTGCAGCTGTGTCTGCCCAGGCCAAACTATGCTTTCTAATAACAGGACAGTCTACCCATCACGTAGGATGTCTTCCCTTTTGGGAGCTTTTCCTTTTTATCTCCAGTGGCCTCCATTCAAGAATGCAACCGTGGGGAATAGCTTATGAAGCATTATAATAGCAACTAGAATACCAACAAGTTCTAAAGAGAAATCTTATTAAAATGTTGTATGTAAGAAATGTATGTTTAATTACATTTTAATAAAAAATATCCTAGTCCTTTTGCTGCTTACTATAAAGAGAGCACAGAAATGTGCTTATTAAGTGAAGTCTGCTCTAATTCTGTGGTTTTACAGCCAGCTGAATCAATCCATAATAGGAACTAACTCCAAAAGGGCTATTCGTGCTCTCTCTCTTCCTTACACAAGTGTGACAGCCCTGTATTTTATGTAGCTTCAGTGATAATACCCCTGTGAGATCACTAACTGACTAACTGGTCCAAAAGAAAACTGATTTTTTTGTTGTTTTTTTTTCTGTGTTAGCTTTCAATCAGGTCAGCAAATTTGTCCAATACATTCGATATTCTGAGACAGGCAGAAGCTAACAATTGAACTGTCCCCTGAATTTCCTGCCTGCTTATTCTTGTATTCTCCATCAATGACCAACATCAAGTCTTGTTTTGGTGAGGAATCGTCAGTCTGTAAGAGAGGTTCACTTTACTTGCATTAAATGACACAACACATAGGCACAAACATACACAAAGGCTAGTCAAGAAACATGTATTAAGCTGCCGCTTAAGTTGCAAAACAACTGATCACAGAGCAAACACAACAATTGCATAAAGAGTTGCAGCATGTAGAATGGATGCTTTCTGCTGGGCACTTAGCACAAATGAAAAGGATGGAAATAGTTATGATTATGAGAGACTTAGGTGACTCTTTCTGCATTAAAGGGCATTACTTTCAAGTTCAGATGCTCTGATACATTATTATCCTTCAAAACAGCCTTTTTCACTAAACTTTCCACGTGTTGCTCAGTTCTGTTCATGAAAAGATAATGATCACAAAGGCACACCGCAGTTGCACAAGCAGCATAAGAATCAATTAGTCAAGAACATATTTGTGATCGTCTCTTGAATAAGGATTTCACTGTCACAAGGATTTGTAGTCTTTGGTAGAAGGAAATATTGATCTGTCACTTCAGTGTGCTCCAAGCCAAGGAAAGAGCTACATACAGAAACATCTGATCAAGCAAATAACCTTTTTGTAGCAACAGAATACTGTATCTGTATTTGGTTGTTTTGTTCTTAGACCTGTGCTACTACATGCCACTACCACTTCCTGATGTAATTTTAGCTGTAATTTTCTGATATATACTCTTGATTTTATAGTGTGCCTTTTAGTATATATGTTTACCTATATGAATACATCTGCTTTTGAGAACTTCTGCCATAAATAGTGTTTTTAGAGTAGCAGGAGGATTCTTTTTATATAATTATATTATTTGATAAATACACAGCTTGGAGATTTCAAAGTTGTCCTGCTATGATAAAATAAGTACTACTATAATCTGTGATTTTTCAGATGATACTAAGAATGACACGCACCTCTGTCCATCTAACACTGCATTAAAACTTTCCAATCTTATATTTCTTATCTGGATATAGAAAAAAATATCACAATCGTGATGGATTCTTATCCCATGAGGCAGGAGAGTGCACTTATCTCCTGTCTACTTATGAGCAACTGAGGAACAAAAATACTAAAAGCAAGATTTAAAAATAAGATATTTGGTATTCTGTGACATTTTCAAAGATGTCCATGTCCCATTTAAATCACTAGGTACACCTTTACAGCTGTACAATACCTTTAAACACCTTTTCCTAAAATGTTTGTCCAAGGTCACAAAGAAAGTCTGCAGAGGTTCAAGAAATTTAATCTAGGACTCATAAATGCCAAGTTACTGCTTCATAAATAGGACCAACCTTCCTAGTAAGAACAGTCAGAAAGTGGGAACAGTAGTGTCAGCTGAGGATCTGTTTGTATTGAAGAGATGCCCTGAAGATGACTTAACTCAGTGCTGTGATATTGTACTCTTCTTTGTAAGCTCAGTGATACAAAGTCAAGTTGGTCATATACAACATCCTCCAGAATTGAGTCACTTGCCAACCCCTTTCAGAGACAGCCCCCCAGACACAGTGTTCAGTGTATTAAAGTATTAAAACATAGAGATTGTGCCCTAAGGAAGATTTCATATATAACCCTAAATCTGTGAATGAGAGCTCAAAGGAAGGCAGGCACAAGGAGTAGTTAACTGCATGGTCATAGTGTCATAGAATGGTTTGGGTCAGAAGGGACTTTTAAAGATCATCTAGTCCAACTTTCCTGTAAACAGCGACATCTTTCACTGTAGGAGGTTTACTCAAAGCTCCATCCAACCTGACCTTGAACAATTTCAGTGATGGAGCATCCACAACTTCTCTGGGCAACCAGTTGCAATGTCTCACTACCCTCACCGTAAAAAATTTCTTCCTTATATTTAATCTAAAACTACCGTCTTTCATGTTAAACTTTTGTCCCTTGTTCTATCACTACAGACCCTGGAAAAAGTCTCTCTCCACCTTTCTTATAAACTCCATTTAAGTATTGAAAGACCTCAATATGTTTTCCTTGTAGCCTCCCCTTCTCCAGGCTGAACAACTGTCAGCCTATCCTCACAGGAGAGGCGTTCCAGGCTTCTGATCATTTTTGTGGCCTCTTCTGGACCTGGTCTAACAGGTCCATGTCTTTCTTGTGCTGGGGACCCCAGGGCTGGATGCAGTACTCCAGGTGGGGTCTCACCAGAGTAGAGGGACAGAATAACCTCCCTAAACCTACTAGCCATAATTCTTTGGATGCAGCCCAGGGTATGGTTGGTTTTCTGGGCTCTGTGCCAGCTCACATCCAACCAATATCCCCAAGGCCTTCTCTGCAGGGCTGTTTTCAAATAATTCATCACCTAGCCTTAATTGATGCTGGTGTTGCACCAACCCAGGTGCAGAGCCTTCCACTTGGCCTTGTTGAAACTCATGAGGTTCACGTGGGCCCACTCCTCAAGCCTGTCAAGTTGCTTTTGGAGGATATCCATTCCCGAGCAGATCAATGGCACCACTCAGGTTGGTGTTATCAGCAAAGTTGCTGAGAGTTCACTCAATCCCACTGTCTATGGCATTGATGAAGATATTAAACAGTACTGGTCTCACTATGGACCCCTGAGGAACACCACTTGTCGCTGATCTCCATCCAGATATTCAACTGCTGACGGCAACTCTTTGACTGTGACCATCCAGCCAATTCCTTATCAACCTAACAGTCCAGCCATCAAAACCATATCTCTCCAATTTAACAGCAAGAATGTTGTGGGTGACCATATCAAAGGCCTTACAGAAGTCCAGGTAGATGACATCTGTAGCTCTTCCATTTCTCACCAATGCACTCACTCCATCATGGGAGGCTACTAAATTAGTCCAGCAGGACTTGCCCATGCTGTCTGTCTTGAATCACCTTGCTGTCATCCATATGCCTTGACATAGCTTCCAGGAGGAACTGTTCCACAATCTTACCAGGCTCAGATATAAGGCTGACTGGTCGGTAGTTCCCAGGGTCCTCCTTTTGACCCTTTTTAAAAATGGGCATGCTATTTCCCTTTTTCCAGTTACTGGGGGACTTCACCTGACTGCCATGACTTTTGAAATACGACGGAGAGTGGCTTGGCAACTACACATGCCAGTTCCCTCAGGACCCTGGGATGCCTCTCATTTGATGTCATGGATTTATGTACATCCAAGTTTCTCAGGTGGTCTTGAACCTGATCTTCTCCTATGATGGGTGGGACTTCGTTCTCCCAGTCCTTGCCTTAAGGTCCGCCCACCTGAGAGGTTTGGGAAGAGCAATTGCCCGTGAGGACTGAGCAAAAAAAATTTGTTGAGTACCTTGTCCTTTGCCATGTCAGTTGTCACCTGATCCCCTGGCTCATTTATCCCGAGGGCATAATTTCTTTTGTCTTCCTTTTCTGACTAATGTACCTGTAGAAGCCCTTCTTGCTATTGTTCAGATCCCTTACCAAATTTAGCTCCAGCCTTATCCGTCCTGATCCCATCCTTACACTCACAGTCAGCATCCCATATTCTTCCCAGAATGCATGTCCCTGCTTCCACTGCCTATGCATTTCCCTCCTATGTTTCAGTTTGACCAGGAGGTCTTTACTTGGCCATGTTGGTCTCCTGCCTTCCTTACCCTATTTCTTGAACACAGGAATTGAAAGTTCTTGTGGTTTAAGGAAAATAAAATATCTTTTAAATAGCTGCCAGCTCTCTTCTGCTCCTTTATCCCTGAGGACAGTTTCCCAGGGGGACGCATCCACTAGTTCATTAAACAGCTAAAAGTTCACTTTCCTAAGGTTCAGGGTCATGTCTAAACTTTTTGCCTGGCCTATATGCTTCAAGATCGTGATTTCCACCAGGGTATGATCTCTCAGCTGTCATAATGAAATACAGTAGGCTTAGGAAAGCAAATCTTGTTTGTGGCTGTTGTAGAAAGGTTTCTGATAAATATGAACCCAGCTATAATTATACAAAACAGCCAGAGATATTCTTCTGATGAAGAGCAATACCTTAATTAATTACATTACATTAGGGAGGTATTGGGGGTGATTTCTGCCTTGGGGACAAAATGTTCATACAATCTCCTGCAATCTGACACATTAGCAAAAGTTCACATAAAGAGTAAATGTCACATTATAGAAGACAATTCTTCTGGGAATAAGCCGGGCACAATTCTTTTTGACTCTGTCACTGACTTAGAAACGTCTCAGGAATCCTTTCTTGCATGCATTTTATGGCTGACAGCCAAGAAGGGGTAATCTCACCCCTGAATTCAGGCTCCTCTCAGGATCAACACGGTGTACTATCGGCATTATTTTAAACGCCATTCAGGAGCACAGTCCTGGGGGAACAGGCAGTGCAGCACGATGTGGAGACACACATTAGTTATAATGACGGCCAACACAAAGACATATGACAAACTTTTGCCATTCACATGTTCAAATAGCTTAAACTGTGACGTCAGTTTAATTTTATTTTGCATGGCACATGCTCTACCCTCTAAAAACATTTACACATTTTATTTCAGTCTCTGTTTTTCCAGGGTCCTGATAAGCTCTTTCTAGAGTTGCTGATGTGCTTTATAACTTGTAATTGGCATTCCTTCTAAAAAGCAAGCCTGTATACTTTTTTTTTTTATCTTAAATAAATTATCTTATGACTTTTTTTTCGGAGTGCCTTGAAAACTGGTAAAAGACTTCACTAATGAAATTTCATAAACCTCTCACAGAACATCATAATTATCTCTCTCTGGAGCTCTGCAGTACTTCTCTAATAGATATAAGGCATGGGAATGACCTTTCTTGTCCAAATGGTGTCAAACTCTGTGATCAAGTGATAGCACAAGAGGGAATGGGTTCAAGCTATGCCAGGCCAGGTTTAGATTGGATATTAGGAAAAAATTTTTCACTGAAAGGGTTATCAAACATTGGAATAAGCTGCCAAGGGAGGTGGTGGATTCACCATCTCTGGAGGTGTTTAAAAAAAGGGTAGACGTGGTACCCGGGGACATGGTTTAGAAGTGGCTTTGTCAGGTTGGGTTAATGGTTGGACTTGATGATCTTAAATGTCCCTTCCAACCTCAACAATTCTATGATTCTATTCAATGATTCTATGACCACATTCTAGTAAATTGAAGTATGAAAATTCAAGTGACCACTGAGCTCTGTTTACTGAGACATATCCCACACATAAAATAAACCAGAAGGGAAAATGAGGCACACTACAGAGAAACATTAGTCTGAATTCACCTTGGAAGCAGAAAATAAAACCTTGCACAGATAAGCATTCCTTTATTTGTGTCCTTAATGCAGACAATAAAAGGTCTAGAAGAGAAGCAGACAAATACATACAAAAATTAAAGGACAGCAGGAATACAGTGTAATAAATGGTCTCACCAAATGTAGTCTTATTTCTTATTTATTTATATTTTGCTTTTGGTTCTTATTTTCTCAGTCATACTTCATCAATACCTCAGATGAAGGTAATAATAATTCTTTCACATTGAGGATTACAATTTGTTACTCCTCCTGGACCAAATGTATCCCTGGTGAACCATCAACATTTTCTAAGGACCAAATTGTCATCTATGAATCCTTTATTTTCGTATTACTAAATTGGATATAATTTTTTTTAATTTATATGTTTATTTCTCATCTGCTGTTTCTTAATCCGGGAGGGAAAGAGCCCTTTCCACTTTTCAGGTCAATCTGTTGGCATTCTGCTCTGTAATTGTGCTTCAGACTATGTGTCTAGTGACAAATGCATGGGCGACTTGGAGGAAAAGAAGGACAAAATAGAAACTTTTTCCCAAGCATAGAGAGATGCTTGAAAAAGGGACATGTTCTAAGGACTCAGGAAAGCCTGATAAGGATTTTGCTTCAGCAAAATGCAGTGAAACCTTGTCACGTTGGTACGGTACTCATGTGGACAATGCCCTGAGAGGAAGCATTTATTGGTTCACTCACGATCTTGTTTATATACCCATAGGATTTTAAGGGAACACCTTCTCCCAGTATTGCACAGTTCTACGTGCATGTGTTGACCCACTCAAAGTCAGCATGGTGTTCTTCCCTCATGATATATACTGTCTGGGGACAGGCAGGACGAACTGTGCCTGTCTTAAAGTTGTCACCAAACATCTGATGTTACAGAGAATTGCTTTTAATCAGTTGAGATAAACAGTTACTTTTCCACAAACACAACTGTGGATTTTTTTCTCCACTGAGCTTGCACAAGTCCCTAAAGATGAGGACATGTTGAAACATGCACAGTGATGGGCATTTCAAATGCACCAAAATACAAAAATGTCTGAATCCAGCATTTTTGGCTCAGTCTGTGTAATAATGAGAAACACCGGCCAAACTCCTTCACACCAGATTCCAGTTACAGCCCCTGATTTAATGTCATCATGCAAGCAAAGATGAAGTTAAATCTTGTAAAAAGCAATGTAAGGTTCCAGTTATTTCCTCAGCCCAAAAGAAAAAGCTGTAATATCAGTATACAACCAATGTATTTTTTAAAACTGGTTATTTTATAAAAACCTCCTGGCTGCATCCAATGTTTTCATGCACAATCTTTCTTATTAAGTAATATAATTAACTGAACTAGATATTAAATGAGAAATGCATCCAGGTGCCCCTATCCTTTTCTGAGTCTCTATTTACAAATGATAAAAATGTTCTCAAGTGTTCTTTTTGGCTTAAAGTACTAAAATGTACTTACAGTATGCAGTTTAAATGAAATGAGACAATAATTAAATGCCAGTGAGGCTGCAAGCAAAACAATATTTGGGACAGTTGGCACCGTCGTCGCTTGCAGGGTGTGGTAACAATAGCTTCTTCAACTGAAAAAAACTCAAAAGGCAAGGTCTGAGCTTCCAAACAAAACACTTCAACTACTGATGGACTGAGCACCAGCTTGTTACTAATTGGGTGTCTGTTCCACACAAACAGCCATAGAAAGGTATTTTGTGTGCCAATATGACACTTTTCAGGGGAAAAAAATCCTAAACCAATTTAAAAGCTGAGTGTTCTTCTGTACAACCTATATTTTGAGATGCTTCCAACACCTCCCATAAAAAACCAGCAGCTTCTCTTGGCAAATGTTCAGTAAAATGCAGTGATGATCTCTGTCTATTTAGAGCAGGACGGAAAGGATGTGTAATCAAAGTGGGGAGGGATCTAACAGATAGAAAACAAGCAGAAAAATTCTTGTTGCCTGGTAAAAGGCTTAGACTGCACAGCGAAAGGTTTGTGCATCTTAATATGTAAACCTATATATTTATTTCTGTATTCCCTTTAAAGTGAAACTCATGCTGTTGCTTAGGTAGGGACAAAAAAATGGACAATATGAAAATAATTCAATGCAACCTTCATTCTGCCTTTGGGAATATGATTTGAAGTGACAAAGAATAATATCTGACTGCTTTTCCATTTTATACCATCCGTGCAGCAAATCAACAATTAGCCCTTTATAACAACAGTTGAGTTGCTTTGGAAGATGTTCAATCTGATTCTGGAACTGCTCCACTCCTCTCATCCCTTCAGTCCTTTCCTGTGTCTAACCCTCAATAGGTGGTAGCACATAGATAAACCATGCTGTTTTCCAGTACTCCTGATTTTGCTGTGCCCCCAAGAAAGTAATGATGTTAGACCTAGTACTGGGTCTGGCTAGGGTGGAGTTAATTTTCTTTATAGCAGCCTGTCTGGTGCTGCGTTTTGGATTTGTGGCTAACAATGTTTATGACACACCAGTGTTTTGCCTATTGCTGAACAGTGCTCGCACAGTGGCAAGACTTTCTCTTTTTCCCACTCTGCCCTCCCAGTGAGTAGGTTGGGGGTGGGCAAGAGATTGAAGAAGGGGACACAGCTTGGACAGCTGACCTGAACTGGTGAAAGGTCTATTCCATAACATATAGCATCATGCCCAGCAATAAAAATTGGGGTAGAGTAAGAAGGGGGTGGGAAGCGTGCACTTGATTTCCAAGGTGGCTGCTGCTCAGAGAGTGGCTGGGCATAGGTCTGCTGGTGGGAGGTGATGAACGATTGCTTTTGCATTACTTTTTTTTTCCTTTACTTTTTCTTTCTTTCTTTTTTTTTTTTTTTTAAATTTTTCCTTCACTTATTAAACTGTCATTATCTCGACCCACAAGTTTTCTCACTTCTGTTCTTAATCTCTTCCCCCATCCTGTGGGGAGGTGGTGGGGAGAGGGGAGTGAGCAAGTGGCTGTGTGGGTGTGTGGCTGCTGGCCAAGGCCAACCCACAGCAGACCTATACTTCAGAGAAATGTAGATTCACAATTCAAATGGAAATCAAAACACAGTCAGATTCCCCATAGCCATGGTATAGTGTGAAGAGATTGCATCATACTGAGAAACATGAAGGCAGACAAGGTCATGTCAACAGTGTGAAACCATTGATCAGCCTCGTATGACTTACTGCAGCAAGTCACTTTCTCAGTGAAGGTGTTTGTTGAGACTTTGTCTTTGAAATTCCAGTCCAAAGTTCATTAAAGTTAGTGGAAAGCTTCCAGTTGCCATCTTGCTGACTTAAATTAATGTCTTACAGTACCAATTCCCCTTTCTCCTTCTCAGCCAGAGGCAGGAACCTGTGAAATAATGGAACCACAAGGACCTTCCTCCTGTGGTGGACTGTGATTAATTCTCAGAGGAAAAGCGTGTAGGTAGGATAGGTAGTGGTCAAAATGATGGTGGCAAAGGTCTGAGTTTGCCTTGAACATCCTCTTTGGTTTAATTAGACTTGTAAGGCTTATGGGACGCTAATCATGCAAGTGGGAAGATCCACAGCACACAAAGGTATTCTGCAAGGTAACCACAGAATGAATCACAGAATGGTCAGGGTTGGAAGGTGCCTCTGGAGATCATCTAGTCCAACCCCCCTGCCACAGCAGGGACACCTACAGCAGGTAATCAGTTGACGTGTTATGAAATAGGCACTAATATGAGCTACTAGGCAACTCAGATACAACAGGATAGCAGATCACCCTTAATGTTTGTATTTAGAGCACTGCATCAAGCCAAGGTGTCTACAATGAAGATGCCAATAACTGAGTTTTCTGAGATCTTTTTAGAGCCAGTGAAGGGAACTGGGGACAAGAGATCTCATCCTGGTGTAGACATCTGAAATAAGTCAAATGCACTGTACCTATTCCTGTCTGTAAAGGTCCGACAGGGAGACTAACTCAGTTGTAGAAACATACATTGTGCAAGTCTAGTTAAGGAAAATTATTTCAGCCCTGGGGGCTTGATTCCATTGCCCACACAGAGGCACTTAGTGCCATTTGCTATGCCTGAGGCAATCCCACAAGTCTAGATACAGCTGTCACTCCTGAAAGTCACGAGTTCATATGGACTAGTACTATTTGGATGTCTCAGATACCCGAGCATATTTCAAACGACGCTAGCTGCCAGAGTTTAAGCAACTGAATTGAGATCTGAGAGACTGTAAGTCCATTGACATCCATGGAAGGACTTCAGGCAAACTGTAGCACTGATACGTGGCTTTAAAATTCTCTCTCTTGATACTATCACTGCCCAACTTCCTGATGACATCACCCAGCATGCACACATAGCAGAGTGCCTTTAAACAGAGGCAGTGCCCAAGGGAGTACAAATGACTAAAGCTTTCTTTCAGTTCAGTTTCTTTGGAAGTGTCCCAAATCAGAAAACAGCCAGTGATACCGAGCCCCCATCATTCCTGTTGGTTTTATAGCATTAAAATCATCCTTGATTAAAATCGGTAACTCGGCATTTTCACTTACCTTTTTATTTGTAACCAAGTGTTTCATACATGGCATTAGAAAATGGGAATTGGCTAACTCTAACTGAAACATAAGGTGAGGGTTTTCAATTATCTTACTTCCATGCTTGCAAAAATATTTAAAAATCTGTTATATATTGCACTTACACATAGAAAGTATAATTTGAATAAATCTGTTCCCATAATTAACATACTTTAATTAGAACAGCATGTCATATCAGTTGCTTTTTTTGCACTATGGCATAAAAATCTATATTTAATCTTCCTATTGTTAACTATAGCTAGTTTCTGTAATCATTTCATTCTATAATAAATTAGCATTGTTGTGGGTAAATTTAAGAAAAAAGTTATCTCAGTTCAGAAATAGAAATTTGGTTTACATGAAAGGAAGAAAATCATGAAATTACGATGCACAAGAAGATCAAGAAGAAGAAGAAGAAGCTCAGCACGAGCTGGCAATATGCTATCGCAGCCCAGAACGCCAACAGTGTCCTGGGCTGCATCAGAAGAAATGTGGCCAGCAGGTCAAGGGAGGTGATTCTGCCACTCTGCTCTCGTGAGACCCCACCTGGAGTGCTGAGTCCAGCTCTGGAGCCCTCAACACAGGAAAGACATGGGCCTGTTGGAGCGGGTCCAGAGGAGGGCCACGAGGATGATCAGAGGGCTGGAGCAACTCTCCTGTGAGGACAGGCTGAGAGAGTTGGGGTTGTTCAGCCTGGATAAGAGAAGGCTCTGGGGAGACATTTTGCAGTCTTCTAGTACCTAAAGGGGGCCTACAGGAGAGCTGGGGAAGGACTTTTTACTAGGGCATGTAGTGATAGGATGAGGGGGAATGGCTTCAAACTGGAAGAGGGTAGGTTTAGATTAAACATCAGGAAGAAATTTTTCACTCTGAGGGTGGTGAGGCACTGGAACAGGTTGCCCAGAGAGGTTGTTGAGGCCCCATCCCTGGAAGTGTTCAAGGCCAGGCTGGATGGGGCTTTGAGCAACCTGGTCTAGTGGTACTTGTCCCTGGCTGTGGCAGGGGGTTGGAACTCGGTGATCTTCAAGGTCCCTTCCAACCTAAACCATTCTATGATTCTATGATTCTATGATCAGATCACTGCACCTCTATTGATTTTAATGGAGCTTTACTGATTTACAGGAGTGGAACTGAACTTTCATGTTTTGCAGTAAAACTAACACAGTGACATACAACACACACATCTAATTATATATTGATACTCCACAAACGGAATATCATTATGGAGGAATGAATCACTATGTAGAAAATGCAAAAATCCCAAATCTGCAGATACAGTCAGAGATGTTTGGGTCACAGAGAGGTTTCTTTTGTATCGTGCCTTTATCCATTGCTGTAGAGAGTTTTGTTCTGTACCCAAAATCAATATTAGTTATGGATAGATGTGACTAGCAGATGATTACAACTGTATACGTGAAAACTATACAACATTTTGTGCCTAGGTGCAAATGTATTGATAGTCTATTGCGCTTAGATGATTTTTGTAAAGGATGACTTTGCCTGTGTTAACATCTTGTTTCTGGGATATGACGGATGCATACTCCACATCCATAACGATATCTATTAAATTAAAAAAAACCCTTATAAACAGGCAACGCAAAATGAATTCTGTGATTATCTAGTGCAAAATCTCAAATGCAACAGTATTTTTCCTAGTAAAACTACACCAATAACTCCATGGAACTGCTGTGTTAAAAAAGAATGCCTATGATCATGTGCACAAAAGAATTTAGACATGTAATTGCTTCCTTAGACTTATTTTGCACCATGGAAGTGATTGCCTAGCAGACTCTAGGAAAATGTGGGTCTTGATCTCTTTCTGATTGCTAACCCCCATAAGAATCTATTGCAGCTGTCTGACTGAGAAATCACTATTTAATTCTACCAGAAGGATATTTTCGCTCCCTTTTGGTCAAAGGTGTCAATGTATCACGACGAAAAACATAAGAACTGTTAATCTTTCATTTATGCTCTCAGTGTTGCTGCCTGGATAATACGTTGTATTTTTTTCTGACTTTTTAATACGATTTCCAGTTGATAAGCTATTATTTTCATTCCAGCATTTCTGATGAACTGAAATTCATGTGGCTGGACCTGTATGATTTTGTTTATTTCTCTTTGGGACAGAGTGGAGATAAAAGAGATCTATGGGTGACCACATAAAATATGCTTCTACTGCCAAGAGTGACCAGTTCCTCTGAATTACCATCTCTGCTGAAATGAGGAATGACTGCAAGGCTAAGTAAACAAGGAAAAGGATTAAAAGCAAAACACCTATTCAGAGAATAAAAGACACTGATCCAAGCCTTTATTTCTTTCTTATAGGTTATTTGTTATATAGGATATTTCTGTAACTATACAGTGATATTCCTTGAATGGACTTGGATGCAAATATCAAAGGTTCAAGCTATGTATAAGAGAATCTATATTCAATTTCTTTGAGACAACAATGAAATGTCAGATTTAATAGGAACGTAGTCGTAAGTAACAGAAGAGTAAAGCCTTGAAGGTATTTAACCAGACATACATGAGCATGAAGATTAAAGTTCACAGTGAAGTTGCAAAGAAACACGAACCTGCTCTGCTGCTTAGCAAAAGCAAGCACATCTCTAAAGTAATTGCACAGATATTCCTCCAGCTATAGCCACAGAAACCTGATGCTTCAAGCTGGGATTGGGAACACTAGTTAACAAAAGTGGTATAGCTGTATTTCTCTACACATTCCTCAGTTTTTTTCACACAGGCTGTTGTCACCTAGAATTTTTTCATCATCTGGACGAAAAAAAATAATTAAATAAAATCTTCAGTCTTTACTAAGAGAATTGCTTTAACGTTACTCTTCTGCTGCAGAGTGCCGAAGCTAACAGCTTTCCCCCATTGGCTTATCTCACATATTTATGAAAACCTGAGATAGGAAAGATGTGGTAGGAAATATACTTAATTCCCCTGACAATGAAGAATTGCTCTCCAAAGTATATTTTCTGCTCTGGCCAGGAAAAAAATTGTGCAGTGAATGCTTTGGGGTTTCCACCATTTCTCCTAGGAATTCACAGTAGCTGTCTTTTAAAAATGTTTTCTTTTGTTTTTCTTGTGTTCTGTTTTTCTAACTCAGTCTAACTTTTTTCCTCTTCCCCCTCCCCCCACTTTTTTTTTTAAAAAAAACCCTTTTGATTACTCTGACTTCCACTGTAGCATCTAAACATTGGCAAATTGGATCAATGTTTTGACTGTAGGGGCAATTTCTCTGAAAACAGCAATTCAAAATCAAGTCTCAGTCTGTTTTTCTTCACTTCTCTCCCCCCTTCATTTATCATGAGTTGTAAGAAAGCACATGCCTTAGAGGTGCTCTTTCTCTTTCTGTGTCTGGATGACATGGATAATATCATGCATTATTGTAGTGCATTTGGTATTAGAAGTAATCATCATAGAATCATAGAATGGTTTAAGGGAAGGGACCTTGAAGATCATCTAGTTCCAACACCCCTGCCATAGACCCACACACCTCCCACTAGAACCTTGCCCTTATTTTCTTATCTTCCTGGGTAGGTATTTGAGGTGATATTAAATGTTGACCAAGAGTAAGAGCTCCAAGGATATAATTGTGCTGGCAGCAGTGTCCATGTGTATGTCTTCCAGTGCACACAAGCTTGGGAAAGTGATGCTCTGGCTGCTGGGTCAGGAAACAATTATCACAAAAGAGTGGGAGGACAGGGGTTATCTGTTCTCTGCTCACAGTGACCGTATCTCATGGTCTGTTTTCAGCTACTAAAGTAGATGAGAGATTCCTAAGTGAAACTTCTCTCCAAATACTGTGAGATGGATCTTCACTCCAAAACAAGGGTGGCAAAGGTAATTTCATATCTTTTACCACACAGTAAAAGAGGCTTAAGTGAAGTCAAAGCACATCCTGTTCACCACAAGCAGTTACTAAGGTTCAGCTGGTAAATGATCAACATATGACAACTTTGTTGTATGTCAAAGCCCCTGCAAACTCCCAAATGCAGGGAGAGGGAAAAAGTTTCCCTTTTGCAATGGCCTGTTCTGGGGACAGAGAACTACATGCTTCCCTTGCTCATGCTGCATCACTGTGCTTTTCCCTCATGCTAATTTGAACTCTTCAACTTCGTGCTACCTCCTCTGTGGAGCTCTGGCTCTGGCCAGCTGCTCATGTCAGCATCAGCTTGTCGACACCTCCGTCCCTTTTGGAAATAGACAGATAGATATTCTTGAGGTAGATAAGTAACAAGAGATATGGAAATCTTCTGTTTCTTACCCAGTGTCATGAATCTTAGCTGTACCCCTGTACCACTGTACCTATCATCTAGTAAAAATACATATGAACTGCTTTGGAATTAGCTGTCTTGTGACCCAGGCAGACTGGACCAAACAGCACAGAAAATCGTGTGAAACATGGGAATGGACAGGCTAAATGCTTGCTTCTGCCTTAGCCAGTCAGTTTCTTGTTAACTTGGATGTGCCTATACTGCATGGAAATCATAGCAGCAGCTGCCACATTCACATATCCTACAGAGTGGTAGAGAATGAGCACATCTAATAGCTCTCCATGTTGATTCTCTTCTACTAAAAAGCAAATGCAGTTTTCACATTCTTAGATGCTGCTCTTTGGCATGACGCTGACTGCACGTAGATAACAGACTGTAGCTCAAAAGCTTTAAAAGGCAACCCAGTGTGATGTTCTTCAAAGTTATGGGGAGGAAGGGGGGACATCCTGTTGTTTTAACCTACAGAAGGTGACACTAAAGCCCTCTGAGGATATCTGAATGTGAATTCAGCAGGGAGAAGACTATTTTCTAAAAGAAAGAACATTTTCTTGGCATTCTCGGAACAAAAACAAAATACGGGGCGGGGGGCGGGGGGGGGGGGAAGTGTAACTGCCAAGAGTGATCAAATCACCCTGCTTTCAGAGACAAGCAAACTGCTTCTGACAAAGCTTCAGGAAGAGCATACTGGAACTCAGAAGCACCCCAAGCCTGATGGCTAAATTTCCTACCATGTCTCTGCCAAGCAGACCTTTACAATCAAATGAATATTAGAGGAGGCTAAGAATTTAGAGATGTGATATATCAAAACAGTGTGAATTTTAGAGATGCCTAAATACAAATACTCTAAATATGAGCTGCTTTTCTGACTGCTTGAGTGCTACTGGAAACCAGTCCCCACATAGTCACCACAGAGAGGTTAACCTGTACCCATCCATAATACTATGGTGAGATAGGCAGAGAATGGTTGCATGATCCCCGTTAAAATTCTCTCCTGTGTGGGTCAGACATGGTTGTCATAGCAGAGATGCTAACAAAAAAGTCAAACGTCTGCAGATTCAGGTTTTCAAAATCATAAGCATACTGCAAAGCTCATTTGCCCATCATATTAGGATATGAAATCTTCATGCCATGAAAAATGAGCAAAGTTTTGGAAAGCCAATGGGACAGGAAATAAATGCTCCTTTTCAGAAGATTCCCCAGCCTCACTGTGGCTTTTTTTTTTTTAAGTTTCAGAACTTATTGGAAGTCATTTTTTTCTGATGCAGAATCAAAATTAACATTATTTACTTTTGTGGTATTTCTGGTTGTACACAGCAGAAACCTTACAATGACTGTTGAATTATTTGTTCAGGTGGGGTTCTCCACACCTAACTTCACCGGACCGAGATGATTTAAACTAGTCCTCTAGGCTCTTTCTACTCTGATTAAGCTCATAAAAAGTTAGTCAGAAGGATGTTTATATTCAGTAAGATGAACTACCATTTGGATCTGTATACTGAAAAAACCTAGGGAAGCTGCATGAACCAGCTATCTAACTTTAAAATGGAGGAATTTAGGTGAACTGTAGACCACCTGAAGGATGTGAACACAACACGGTGCAGACCTGGTCCTGAATGAGCAATATCTTGCAAGCGATGTTATCTCAGACACATCACCAAGCTGGTAAATCAGTACTGTTTTTGTGACCTGAGCCAATACATTTGTGTGTCAACACACTCGATGTGCCAGGTTTTTGATGGAAAGCTTAGGGATCTTTAACACATCACTTCACTATGTAGTGTAGACACGTGCTAAGAGATCAGATCTGTTACATATAAAAATTTAACATAATGTAAAATATTTAGATAGACTTGAATAGATCCCCAGCACTGCAGGCTCAGCTCTCATCAAACTCCGTAGAAGTTGCTTGAGAGAATATAGGACATTATTTATTACAAAAATGAGGAAGGGATAAAATCTGAATCACTCTCTATGGAAGTGCCATACCTGACAGCAGATAAGAATGACAGCATCACCCCATTCCTCCCATTACCCCACGCAAATGATGGTTCTGCATCAGGGACTTGTTTGAAACTGCGTGGTGAAAGCAGGAAAGCTTCCTCTGCACATTCTTCATGTATGGGATGGATGAGATATTTCATTTCATACATCATTTACTGTTTGCTGCAGTTATTTCACAAAGACCTATTTTGACTTTGCTGGAAATGTGAGAAAGAGTTTCCAAGTTTGGAAATTTCTGCAAACAACAAGCTGAACTGCAACTCCAACTGACGTGAGTCATCAGAGGCCCATTGACTTCAATAGTGTTATATATTTATGTTATTTGTCTACTGGGTGTAGTTCTGAAGTCAGCGAAGCTATGTTAACATGGTAGAAGTGAGATGGGGAATAAGACTATTTTTTATACCTGGAACTGAATTTTGTACAAAGATATTTTACATTCTGTATTTAAACCAGTATAATCTTATCAGTGAACATTTTCACACCTTTCTACTGCTTTTGTATGTCTCTGTGAAATCTTGTCTCAGCAACTCAGCCACATCGTCCTTCAAAAACTTGGTCTGAATTATCTGCTATCTAGAGCAAGAGACAAGACTGTTACATGCAGCAGGTTAAAGTTGGTCCAGCTACTGATTGGCAACTTTCAGAAGTCATTTTGGATCAGAAAATCATTAATAAACAGTCCTTTTTCATACCCATTCCCAAAATGAACTTCCTTATGTTTGAGACAAAAATCAATATTCAATATGCTCTTCCTTTTCCTCTATTATCCTTTTTACTTGAATCATAGGGAAAAAAAGCCTACAGCTCACACGGTATATGAAGGATTAACTCCTTTCATTTTCTTGGGAAGGGCTAAGGGAAGAAAGTGGTGCCTGATAGTCAGGTCTACCCACTCATACCATACAAATAATTTCCTGGGAAAGTATTTTCACCTCTTCTTTCCCCAGTAGACAGTCATATATAAATATTATAGGATGTATTTGAATTGCAAATGGCTGAAAATTGAAATAAATTGGGATGTTTTTGAATATTGACATCAAAAATTAATTTACAGCGATGTTCTGAAAGAGCTGTACGATGTGACTTAATACATTAGGAAATCACCGGTCTTGATACCTGACTTGGCATTTCCCCTTTTTGGTTCCTAAATATGAAACTTCTAAATTTACTTTAACATCAGAAAGTAATGACAATTTTAAAAAGAGCCTGGCAGTATCCCTTTCACCCCCAACCACAAGGCTAAAGTTGTTTGTGACAAAAAAAAAGCCAAAAAAAGTTGTGGGTTTTTTTGAGCAGAACAAAACCCTAAACCAGTTTAATTCTCACGATGAACCATGTTACATTCTTCCTACACTCATTACTTTGAAGAGGAAGCTGCAAAAATAAAAGGCTGGACAGTCAAGCTCCAAATCTTTTCAAGCATGATTGTGAATGTATTTACAAGCAAGAAATGCTGCATGAACCAGAAAACAGTAAGCGCATTGCAAATCCTCCATCTGCCTGGGCTTGAAATAAGGACATTGCAGAGCTCATCTGCAGACGGATGTTGCTATTTAATGTGATTTCCAACAAACCATTCATTAAATTCATAGCTGCACCTGATACCCATTAATGTGTTCCTGCTTACAAGTTCTCTCAAAATAGGCTGTTCCACAACTTTTGGAAGCTTTACACACCAGATTATAGCAAACTGCAAGAAATGGAGGGTGGATGGTGTTAGGGGGGGGCATTCACAGTGGATTTCTGAAACCTTAGTGAATAGTTGATGATATATTTAATAAACAACTCGAATGGGTATCCAATGTCCTAAGTAGCTTTGAACTTCCCCTTTTATACAAACTTTGGTGTTGATTCAGGAACACACACGTAACAAGGAAAGTGGAAAAAATGCTTTCTGTAAATAGATAGCACTCTGATTTCAGGAAACTGAGAAAGGCTACAGTCTGACCTGTCATATGTTAGGAATTAGAGTCATTATCAGAAAACGAGTGCTTCCAGGGGTCTGTACAAATCTTGGTACTTTTAGCCTAACGACTTCAGCAGATCTTTCCTCATTTCAGATGGTTTGGATTGCCTTAACACTATTTTCAGATTAGATGTTGAATAAAATTAAAACTGGAAAACTTTTTTACTTATACCGGATATCTTGTTAAATCCTCAGTAAGACAACTACTAAAATGCTAATATGTACACTGATAAAGTGAAAGCTTATTAAAAAAAAGAAATCTCATTTCATCTTGCCGTTCCTTCTTGAGTCTTTGAACACAACTAAACAAAACATTGAGGTTTATTATACATGTAAAATTTTGAAGTGTTGGAATCAAAGTAAATAACAATTAAAAAGATTGTCTGAGAGTAAAGGATCAAACCATATAAATTCTGTCTTCCCCAATGTGTTTAACGATTTTATCTCACTCTTCATTTGTATATTGCCTTTCTGCACATTGACAAAAGCATGAGTATAGGCAATCATGAATGAGAAATCCCTGCTTTTGAGATATATCATTTCAAGGGTATAAAGATCAGCCATTTTCAGGTCATTGAGCTGATATAATGTTTCAACATATATTGCTTATGAATGAGCACTGTGCAAAAACTCTTATCACACCTTGTATAATGTGAAATAGAATTGCCCGTGTGAAGTGATGCTTTCTTAGACTTCTTTCTTTGACATTTGCACCTGTGTATTGTCTTCCTGTTCCCTCTCGCTGCTCAAATTTCTCTGTTCTTTACCAACTCTTGTCACATGTTTGTCTCTTGGATAAATAAGCAAATTCTCCCATGTGCTTTTGGTTTTTTCACCTTCTCTGTAAGGATCATGTTGCTCATTTCCTTAAAGAGCCCACTGACAGACGGATCAAAAATATTGCAGGTATTGGCTGCCTCAAATGGTGAGTGGCAGCAGTGTCCTCAGTGTGCAACGGTTATGACCTTGATCCCATACCTACTGACCACTGAGGTGATAAACCCTGTAACTGTCTCTTTTTCTACAAAATTACTGAAGCTGTACTTGTGGCTGAGCTCCGCATAGCTTGAAATCACCTAGTGAAGTCACATGCCTGTGCCACGTTTGAGCCCAGATCTTCCCGTAATACTAACCTGACACTTCTTGCTTTTAATTTCTGTTCCTCTCCTTCCAATTCCAGTCTATACTGCCCCTGGTCAGAGTAAAGTTCAGAAGAGTATAGGATAGCTATTCCTAGATGCAAACTGTAATCACAGTACGGCTATCTGTAGAGCATAGGGGCTGTTGTCTGATGTCCCTCAAAGGGAATGCTAAATATCACAAAACCTAAGTAACTTTGCATCTGAAGTACTGCTGAAAATTGTTCTCCCTGTGCTTCTATGGTACTGACACCAAAACATATACAACCTAGTATCTCTTTAGTCCTAATGTAACTTCAAAATTAGCAGCTGAACAGCAAAATTATGATTCCCTTCTGAGAAATATGCGCTAACAATTGTGATTTATTAGTTGTGATCAGTTTTGCATGCATAGTTCAATCACTGTAGACCTCCCCGGTGCAGGAAGAAAGGATCTACAAAGGGTCTTACTCCTAAGCCAAGGAGACCCAGTTGAACGTCTAACTTGAGCAATATCAATGTGTGAGAACACAGTTTGGTCCCTACTGACATTGCTGAGTAAAATACAGCAATGAAAATTGCTGATTCTTCTGTCTCAAGGCTCTACCAGAAGTCCCTACTTTGTCAAGGTGAGTGAAAGTGCAGAGACATACCTTTTTAGTGAAGAGTTTATAGTTTGTTGAATTATGATTATTCTTATGATGTCTTATGATTATGGTAATGATGTCTTATTATTCTTCTGACATCTATCCTTTGCAACAGAATACTGGAATGGGGAAGGTATTGTACCTTCCCAAGGAGACCACGATCCCTGAGACTTGGTAGTAAAGACCTGTCTGCAAAGCGTTAAAACAGCAGATTTAAGCTTAAGGCTTGCATTCAGCATGCCCAAAGAGCATTTACCTGAGATGCCTAATTTACAAGCCTGTATGCTCTAGGCTCCTTATTACAGTTATCACCCTCAGCAGCTGCTTAGTTTTCTCCATAGACTAGAGGAGAGCTCCGGGTATCTATTCTCGGGTTAGATGACACAGTTAAATGCCTGAGAAATACCCAAAGGTGCTAGTGACACCACTTATCTCAGATTCTTACATAATCCCCTTTAGGCGTCAGGGCTTCCTCGGCTGTTGCTGATTCATATTGCACTAGGAGTGTGTCCTCGTGGGTGGCTGTGGGGACATTTTGTTCTTTGTGCCTTCCTTCCTTCCTCCTCCCCCTCCCCATCACACTTGAATTCTCTGGCAATTCAGCTGCGATATCTCTTCATAGTGGCATCTTCCCAGGGACAGAACATGCTGTACATTTTTGCAATGTATTTAATAGAAATCAACATTCACCCATATCATTACAGCAGTTCTGGGAGCAGACTTTAAACGAAATGCTGAATCCCAAATATACCAACCTGCTTCACCCTGTGGCTTTTGCATTACAAATTCCTCCAGCAGCTGTGAGAAAAAGAGATAAGATCAGATTCTGTCACTTGTACCAGATTTCTCTTGTCCTTCAAACTGAAAAATCCAGTCGTAAATAGGTGTGGAGTCATATGTGAATATGAATATCTGTACAAATGCAGCTAGTGCAACTCCCCCTTTCTCCATCAAAATGCTAAAACCCCAAGCAGGTTGAGAGATATCACTTCTAGGAATATTTTCTTTCTAGAAGACATTGCATATGTGATAGATGATGCTCAGAAAGCTTTATTATCTTGTGTTATCCTGTGGCACTTGTAAATATGATTTCCCTCTTGTTAGTGTGGAAGTATGAGGCACAAAAAACGAAAAAGGTGCTCCAGGTCCTTGCAAAAATCATTAGTCAGACTGAAACCAACACTGAAACCACAAACACGATCACTGTTGCTGGCATGATTATATCATCTTAAAGTAGTGCTTAGAGACCTCCAGGTGAAAGCAAGTCTTTATTATGGTAAACTCTGGACACACCTATAACACGAATTCCTTCATAAAAGAGTTTATAATCCAATTGACATGATGTTGTCAGAAAAATGTGTAGAAAGTCATGCTATGATCCGGAAGGTAGATAAATATCAAAAACACAATGCAAAATAAAATAAAGGTGCTCTAACTACAACAGAGACAAAACATATTTGTCAGAGTGTGCTCTAAAGACTGCTGAGACTGGATTGTTCCAGCTCCTTTATTTTTAGGGGCTATTGTCTTTAGTTGCCTAATACCCTGCTGCTATCTGACACTAGGTCACCACCTTTTGGGTGGAGCCGAGCATGTAGGCACCTACCTAAGGTCATCTGGAAATGCAAATGCCCAAATCGCCTAAGGGCCCATTTTGCTCGGCTTGCTCAGATCACAGCTCTCACATTCCTGCCACACTCAGCACAGGGTACAGCAATCCATACAACTTTGATCAAGATCCACCAGTCAGGGACCAAGTATTCGGCTGCTCCCTTAAGGACACGGAGCCAGGAGCCAAAGCTGACCCCAGCACATGCAATGCCTTCACCCCGGAGGGTACTGGTAACAGGCTCCGTCAGCAGTGGTAGACACAGCAAGTGATGGACCAGGTCTGGGATACATCCAGGGAGCCCGGTCAGGAGATAAAGGGGATGGAGACAGAAACAGGAGTGGAGACAAGGCTAAAACATAGGTCCAAGGGTACATCCAAGATACAGGGACAAAGGCAGGGCTGGAAATGTGTTACAGGGCACACACAAAAGCCCTACCCAGGAGTCAAGCTGCCCAATGCATAGGTCCAACGTCCATGCAGAAGACACAACCAGAGGGAAGGCTGCAACCTACAGTGTAGGAAAATCCAAACAAAGACTGGGTGACCAGGCCTAAGCTTAAATAGTATTCCTGGTCCCATGGGCAAATGGTGCAGGTGATG
Organism: Pluvialis apricaria; assembly: GCA_017639485.1. Lineage (NCBI taxonomy): Eukaryota > Metazoa > Chordata > Aves > Charadriiformes > Charadriidae > Pluvialis > Pluvialis apricaria. The sequence continues at coordinate 163,399,775 of CM030008.1, read as the reverse complement.
GGCCGAGGCAAGGCTGATCAAGGCCATTGAGCCCTACTACTGTACTTTGCATTTCTGCATTGTTTCTTTGAGGTTAGGAACCCAGATGATAGAGAGAACTAACACTTAAGGGCTAATAGCAGGAGGGAACATGCTTGACGCAAAACATATATCTATAACCTTGTAGCCATTACATTGCTTAACCCATATCTATAATTATAACCTCGGCCATCATGTAAGACGCTTAATCAGGAAATAGCAGAGGGGAGTTGCAGAGAAGAACAGAACAGTCATGGCGGCCTTGCTAAAGAAACCGGCTGGGACTGACCTTGCGGTTGTGGAGTCTGATAAAAGAGAGACTGAGCCTACGCAGGAATAAAGAGTCACTTGCGGTGATGAAGAAGAGTGGGTTTGCCTTCATCCTCTCGACCCTCAAAGACCTCCACCAGAAGAAACTGCGCATGCTCGGTGGGGAGGAGATCACGGAAATGGCTCATTTGCATACGAAGCAGGATAGATAGTTAATATGTATAGGCGTATTGCGAAACCTTATGAATATGTAACACTTTGCTGCATAAATATGATACGAGCTGCTGCGTTAGGCGTGCACGAATTTGGTGGGATGACCCCCCGTGCTGCCCAGCGTTGAATAAAAACATACCTACTTTACAACCTTGCGGTTGTGGAGTCTGATTTCCGCACGTCACAGACAACCAAAGCTCCTTTTAACAACCAAGGTTCCTTTTATATTCAATGAAGATAAGTGATTGTTTCTTAATTAAGCTGAATCATCAGCTTCTGGAGGTACTAATTTTCTCTGGAAAGTTAATCCTAAATTCCTAAAACCAAGAACATGAGATTTGTCCCATCTTTTGCATAACAGACCAGTAGTTACAGTATTCTTCAGGAGCTGGAAGACCTGGGGTCTTACCTGGAAGGGATATAAGATCTCTGTATCAAAAGACTTCTCTAACCAATAGTTTATGTGTTACTAGGAGATGTAGGAGCTGTCTTAAGACATCTACATAAATTAAGCTACCAGCATCAGAGCTAAGACGCTGATAAGAGATGAAGCTTGGAGGAGCTTGTTTAACAACATGATTAAAATGCTGTATTTGGAGGGTATGTCTGTTCTCCTTTCTGATTGATGGGCCATGGCAGAGGAGCAGAGGAGGAAGGTTTGCATTTGTCTTGTTCTGGCTGTTGCATTTGAGGTTAAGTAGAGATTTTTCACATGGAAGAACATTGTACCTTCCCAGTGTGTAATCATGGCTGCAACTCAGAGGTAAAAAAAAAAGGTGTTTTCATAGAAGACCATGTAGATTTAATTGCTGTTCAGCAGGTCCTTGGAAATCTTAGCATGAGACCAGGACTTAAAAAAGAACCAATTCCCCAAAGAAATGTGGCAGGAAGCAGGGTTTTTTTTTTTGGTGTGTGATTCTTTCACCTTTTCATGTCTAACAAGGGAAAGTTGAATTTCTTTATTTTTTATGTATCTTGTTTTCCTTTGTTTTCAGATAAAACAGAAATTCAGAGGCTGATAGCTTGGTTTGCGCTCTTGGTATGCTCTTCTTAGGAAGACAATCAGGGTCTCTCTATGCAGTGTTTTGGCCATTGTGGGGTTTTGCCCCAAAGGCAGACTAAAGCTCTTTTCCCTTGTTCCTTGGCTTCTTCATGTCCTCATGTGAAACAGAGCTACAGGTCAGGGCATGGATATGCTACTCAAACACTCCTGTAGCCTCCTTCCTCCTCTTCCCCTGTCTGGGCTTTAGGTGTTGTGTAACAGGTCTTGGGTATCTCAACACCTTTATGGATCTCAGTGCAGATGTCTTAAATTCAGGGTCTGACACCTCTTTTGCATAAAAGCATATTCTTTTCTGTGAATCTAAGGCAATTTTCCCTTCATTTTCTATGATTATTATAGGCAACCAAAGAAAACATGTTTCAAAACCTAACACTCCCTGTCATTTATTTCAGAAACACTGTATTTCAGCCACCTATTAGTCTGAAGAAAAATGTAGGCATTAGCGGCTTGGGTTTTTTCTAAATCAGTTATTTAATATACAGCTGCACTGTAGCATGTTTATCAGAAATTACTGCCAAGTCTGAAATTGCTTCAGCTTATGCAGCAGGAGCCTACTCTGCTTTACACCAGTTGACTCCAGTATGACTACGTTCATTAGAGTGGAGTTGCTCCTGACTTCCACCTGAACGAATGAGGAGAGGATCAGGCCGGGATGTTTATTGCTACGTTTTACTACAGTTGCCTTTCAGTCCTCCCACTAAGTCTACGTTCGGTACTATTCTCTTTGATTGATTAAGATTAAATCATGGATGCAAATTGAACATTAGCCATCAGAGACATTTGAGATACATGTTAGGGTATTTATGAAACTGTTTTCTGCACAGAAAACAACGCGTTAGAAATAGTGTCTTGTATCTACTACTCTAATGTGTTAGTTCCCTTCTATTGTATTTTTTTCCTGGGTCTAACTACACAGTTGTTGCAACTGTTTCTCGGAGGACAAATGGTAATGGGTGGGAGGAAAGAGTGGGAAAAGGAAACAATCTCAATTAAAAATCATTCTTCCTCCTCCTCTCTCCATTGGAGGCTTGTAAACTTCCTTCCCCCTCTGTGCCGCCCACACCTGTACCTCAGACATGCACAGGACCTGGGCATGCATGGCCTGTGCCTGTGTGAGTAAAACAGGTTGGCCTTTTGCAAACTGCCTATTGGGAGTGGAAAGTGGCACGATTTAATTTCCTAGTATAGACATTAGTTAAAATTGCTGACAGCACTAAAAGCTGTATTTCCCTTCTACATCTTCACTCTCAGGGGTGTGAGAGGAAGTTTTTGCCTCTAGCAACAAAGCTTCCCATGAAACTACTCCAGTAAGAGAAGGGAATCTAGGCAGTGGGATTTAGAGATAGCCCTGAAATTTGCATCCCACAAGTGATCCTTATTTCTGCCTTTTTCAAAAGCCCTGGCCCTTTCATACCACGCCAAATATTGTACCTTGAGGATGATACAGCTGTAACCCACACATCTTTGGACACAGCTGATACCCAAAGCCTGCATCAGGTAATTCTGTGCAGAAATTAATCCAAATCCCATTTAGTCAAATTTTTCCAGCTATTTTTTTTTACAAACAGGGGAAAAATCATTCTCAGGTTTAGTTTTAAATTTTTTGTTAATGACCACACTTTCTTAATACAGAGCAAGAAATGGTAGCGGCATCATTTGTGTGTTTATTTGTTTTTAATGTGACCACTTTCAAATACAGACATCTTTTTTTTCCTGTCATTTCCAAATTAAAAATTTTGGGAGGTACATCTGGCCAGATTTAGAATAATTTTCTATGTGGATTTCCTGTGTTTTTCCAATAAAATTTGAGTTTTAAAATGTGGTATTTTAAGTTAACAGTGGAGAAAAGAATCTGTTAGAAAGTTATAATCTTCAATAACCACTTAGGAATAAGGTTTCAAGTGTTAATCCCGAATACGTGGAATGGAATATGAAAGAAAGATATGTGAATGGTAGGACCAAAGAGGGGAAAGGAAATATAAAGTAAGGCACAAAGTATTTTACCTCTTTATATGGCATCAATGACATCAGTTGTAAGAACTTCAGCATGTTAAATTACAGAGGGATTTTGTCTTTCTGGTTTGGTTGGGTTTTTTGAGGGTTTTTTGGTTTCGTTTTGAGGGTTTTTTTTGGTGAAAACACACCCTGTAAATTCTGAAAGTCTCTTCCAAACCCTTGTGCAAACGTTTTAAAATCAGTTGGAAAGAGACACTGTAAGTCACCTCAAAGATAGCCTAGAAACACAAAGAAAACAATGGACAAAAGTAAATCCTAAAGGAAAAGTCTGCATTGAAAACAAAAGAAAATTAAATTGTCTGTGTGAACTTTCCAGGTTGTCAGAGGACAACCTTATGGAAGAAATATCCTCACATTCTTGAGAAACTGTTATGCTGTGATGTTGCCATGCACTGTAGCTCTGAGCAGCACAACTGGACAAGTGTTTCAAACAATGGGAGAAGAAAATTCATGGAACTGAGAAGGTACCATTGGTCTTTTGATGGACATCTTGGAGATGTCACGCTATATACCAAGACTAAGGCCAACTATACTACAACACTGTCAAAACAGGGGAGAAAGGATATGGCTATCTTAAGGTTGTTCTTGAAATCATACAAGGTGCTCAGTCTTGTGAATTTGGGAGAAAACTAAAACTTATCAGAGACTGAGATGTAAGCCAGTCTACAAGCTCATAGCTGTCCTTCAGAAAAATTCTCTTCAAAGCATAAAAATATAGCTGCTCACAAGGACTGAAGTAGATAAAACACGTCTTTTCAGGTTTGTTTCACATTGGTTGCAAATAGGTAGCTGATAACCCTCATTACTGCTTCTAATCTGACTGCTACATTGTAGATTTTTTGTTTGGTCTGGCCTGTTTAATGCACATAGTGAAATCCCACATCATCACGCTTGTACCGAGGACTCCACACGATCTTTTGCAAAGAGATGCAAGCTCATTGTAGTCACAGTTTGAGAGGTGTGATACGTTAAATTGGGAAAATGGCTTTCAATAGAGATGCACTGCTTCCAACTGCAATGGAGTGTACCACAAACTCATATCTACCTGCAAAAATCTAAGTAGCAATAGCGTAAGTGCAGTATGACCAAACCTTGTCTTGTTATTGCATTTCAGATTTAGCTGGAAAGCTTGAAAAGATGGAGAACCTGCCGTTCCTTTCAGCAATTTGTTTCTTGGGCTAATCATTTTTACTATGATTTTCTGACTGATTTCTGATTTACATTTGTTTGGATTTCACTTCCAACAACTGCTTGTTGTTATGCCTTTCTTTGCTACATGGAGAACTAAAGTGCCTTCTATTTCCTCCCTCTGGAGGTATTGATGAACCATAATCAAGTTGCTTCTCAGTTTTGGTTTGGTTTTTTTTTTGATAAATGAAACATATTGCACTCATTAGATTTGTTTGTTTTATCCAACTGTTGTTTTTTACCCTAAATTAGACTTGTAAACTTTCTAGGGTACTGACCATCTTTTGGAAATATTTGTGCATAGTATCTAGCACAGCACAGCCTGAATTCCAAATGGAGACCCCATGTTTTATGACATTATAAATATTGATTCAGTAAAGCTGCTGTTGAAACCTTTTTTTCCTTGGAATGTATGCCAGCGTGTGTGTCAAATTTTCTTCTTCACCTCATTTCTCTTAATCCTACAATTTCACTGCATTATGTCTTTTGATAAAAGCACTTCCACCACAGCCAAGCTGTGATAGTTTTTGGTGAATGGACTGCAAATTAACTCAAGCTCAGTTCAGTTCAGTGAAATAAAGTCTATTAACTGATGATGGTTCCAGTTTCTCACGGATTCAATTCTTATCTCCTTTAAATCATTCATACTTTTCCAGGTGTAAAGTGCATTTGTTATAATTTAATCACTCTGCATCGTAGTTTTAGGAAATTAATTTCATAAAGACATTTTTCACCTGTTATATATATTTTTAGAATGTCCTTCTTTAAGTTTTCATTAAATGCATGCATATATTTTTATATCTCTATATAAGCTGTTGACTGCATGAGCAGGAAGTGCTTAACGTTTCAGAGCGGTGCTGCAGAGATGGCTTTTTCTGACCTTTAGTTGATCACTCTGTAGCTAAAGATAAACCTGTGAATTGTGCACCTGGGAAAACTTTCATAGAGTAGGGAACAAAGAGCAAATTACAAGGGCCAGACTCACAGTGGATGTAAATTTAGTCCTTCATATCAATGGCACCATCTCAATTTACACCAGCTGAGAATTTGGAAGAACTTGCTTCATGTTTGCTGGACAGATTTTTAAGACCTGCTCATTGCCTTTTAAAATCATATGAGACTAAGACTCCTGCAAAAGACTGACCCTAAATCATATGCACCTATGATTAGAGTCTCAGGAGAGATTTGTGAAGTGAAATGAATCTGTGAATTAGCCTTGGTGCAATTTAAAGTCAAATATATTAACTGACCCAGAATTATACAGGTAAAATTTGTCTGTGTTAAGAAAAACACTGTGTTACTGTGCCTTACAGTGTAACTTCAGCATCTACTGAAGCAGAAAGAGACAACTGGTTGCCAAGGAAAAACTCAGTCTCTTCGGGTTTCTAGAAATGATTGGATGCTTCTTTGTTTGGCTATGCAGCCTGGGACACCAAAGCGATTAAGGTGAGGTGAGGGCTTGAATCTTTCTGAAAACTCAGTCTTTTAAGGAGAACTGTTTTGCTGACACTTAAGGAATCAAAAAACATTTGTCACTATAGCTCATCTGCTCCACCCATCCAGATATTTTGCAGGTAAGAAGTAAGCAGAGAGCTCAGCTGTAGGTGTGAGGGGTGTGGTTCTTTCAGGAGGATTTATGTCACCACCATTTAAGGGGCAGGCTTCTGGCAAACCACAGAGTGAAAACAAAAAAACAGAATATAGAAGTGTTGTTTTTAGACTCAACTTTAAAATTATTTTCTTAGGTTATTCGGGCCAACCAAGGCTAGAAAGAGGATAAAGGAAAATGATCAATATGACATTGCAGGGAAGCGTAGTTGTGGTGCTGAGAAAAAAACTTTGGGTGAATCACTGAACTGCAGAAGCAATTGAAATCTTTGGTTCAGCTGGTATACCATATACTGGCTGGTGCTTATGGTTTCAGACTAATAAAATAAAACTCACTGTGTTATTGCTTTATTTTTCCTTGTAGAAGTTTTTTCTGAAAGGGTAATTTATACCTTTTTTTAGGTGGGTTATGCATTGCTTTGGAGTGGAAGGACATAAAATAAAAGCCACACTTTCATAAATGTTCTTTTTTTAAAGCTAGAGCATGGAATAGTAATCTTTAAGGTAACACTGAGGGTGTGTCTGGAATGATATAGTTGCTGTGTCGTGTAGACAAGTGTGTCTTCCTCACTCTTCAGCCTTCTGCAATTAGGTAGGCATATCTTTCTAAAGCATTTTAATAACATTTTATAGTGAATTCAGTGATTGTGGCAGGAATGTAATGAATTCTGAAAGCTTAATCTGAATAAACATGCAGGTTTAATGAACTTGTATACTCATCCAGACTCCGAGCACTAAGAGAAACTATACATCCCTAACTGAAACATATATATTTGCCAGTAAATCTATTTTTAAAACCAGAGATGTGTATTTGGGGTGAGTTGCTAGTTCTGTGCAGATTTCTTCTTCAATTTTTGACAGTCTCTGTGTGATTCAGTTCCTCTCCTGTTAATTAGTTGTAATGGTTATATTTCAAGTTACTCTTTTTTCACTACAAAACAAACACCATTTAGTAATGCACTAAATGCAACCTTGCCCCTCTCCATCTCTCCCCCTCTCTCTCTTCCCCCCCCCCTCCCCTCTATTTAATATTGCCCTCTATCTCTATTTTTATTCATTTTTCAAGCACTTTCAAGCAGAGAATATCTTGGACTCTATGTTTGTACAGTGCCTAATGGAATGGCCTCTGAACTCCTCTAATATTTCTGTAATAAAAGTATTATTAAAATGCATGATTGTGTCCTCTCAGATGTATGGCATATGGACCTCATTTCCTTCCATTTCCAAAGCAGACTGACCAGGAGGAATAAACATATTTGTTCCAACCTATTTGTCTCTTCTTTATGCCACCCAAACCTTCACACAAACTCTGGAACAAATGGAGCTCTGGTTTCCCATGGCTTCGTGTACTCTGGTTGCACTCACTGGCATTTATAAAGATTCCTTGGGACATTCAAACTGTCTGTCTTGTTGCTGCTAAATAAAGGGTGAGCTCCCAGGCTCTTCCCAATTGCATATTCCAAACACCTTTTCCATGACATTTCCAGGAGCTAATATCTTTGCGGTATGTCTCCCTTTAAGAAATCTGATATCATTTGGATTGTGGATTCCAAGAATATTTTGAGGGGAGATGAGAGTCACAGAGAAGACGAAAAAGGAGATCATATATATTATTCTCAGACCACTATACTGATAACCACGCAGTCACTGACCCACTCTTTCTGACAGTTCAATGAGTGGACCTTGCACAGTTTTACCCAGACCAGAGCCCCATTATTTTTTTTTATTGTGAATTTTCTCTCGTTGTTCATTGGTTTTAGATTGGGATTGACATTCTGGAGATATTTTGGCATTTTTCTTTCAAACTGAGGTTCTGAAACCATGCATCTATTTTGGTCCATAGCTACATGAGTGCCCAAACTGGCCAAATTCCAATTACTTTTCTCTTTTGCAATTTCGTCAAACAAATATTTAGCTTTTTTAAGTCCTGTGAGGAAACAAAATATAAGAAAGTGTTAGAATCTGTCTGCTGCCTTCATACTATGTTTGTAACTAGGCCATCCCTCTGCTTTTGTTGGCTTACAGAAGGGACTGTTGGCTGTCTGTTAGCCACAGGATCATGGTAATTTATAATACTAGTTTCAGATTGTCCCTGGTGATTCTCAGTTAGCTCAGAATCTGCATCAATGTTTTTGTTATTCTCGCTGCAGAGCCATTTCTGCTAGTTTAAGGACACTAGTAAGAGCTCCGTAGTTCGTTGTGAAAAATTGCAGCTGAAATAGGCAGAGGCAATAGCTAACCAGTCTAAGCCGTGCTGTGCCAAATGCATCACACCCTAGAAACTAAGTAATCCTTTGCCAGTACTGAAATTGAATAGAAAACAAATACAGAAGGGAAAGCTCTAAACTCGTTATAAAAGCTGTGTGATTTACAGGATTCTATTTGACCCTGTTCTAATCCCTAAACTCACAGATGATGGGAAAGGAGAGGAATGTCTTCTAAACTACATACAGAGGTTAACAAATGGGAAAAAATAAAAGAAGAGGTGGAGATGGAAGGTAATAGCACTTGGCTGCTTCTTCATACCAAGGATGAATTCTGCTGCACTGTATAATTTCTTAGCCCATGTGTAGTTTCTTTCTGCTTGTCTAGAAGACCTGTCAGTTAATGATTCAAAATGTTAAGGACATAGTAATTAACAGGTCTCTCTGATCCTTTGATTAATTATACAGCAAAAATGATCAGTTCTGAGTCTATGACTCCTCTTATTCTCCATTTTGCTTTCCTGAGAAAATGACGAGGAAATATTATAATTTCTCATGGCTTTTCATTAACTTTTCTGTATCAAGACTTAGTGATGCATAATTGCATCATCTTGAAATAGCTTTCTGGAGCTAAGGGTTATCCTTTAGAACTGTTCCTAAGAAATCATTTCAGTAGACGTCTGCAGGCCTGGCTAGAAAAGTAGGCACTAAATTTCAAAAACTGGAACTTAAGATTTGTCAGCTATATGAGATAGGGTTCCATTTTAGACGATCTGGCCATTAAATCACTCATATGAACAGAGGGCCTCCAGACTAATAGTAGATACTGAAACCAGTTCTACATCATTCAAATGGATAAAAGAAAAAAATCCTCTAAGGACATATAAGTAGAAATGATGGTGAAATTAAAAAGAAAACAATACAAATATTTTGTAGGATAAGAATTCTGTGAAATACTTCCCTGACAACTTTATTTGTAGTTTTAATTAGACCCCATTAAAATGGTGTTTGAGCCCCCAAGAAAATAAAGGAAATAGATTACTTTGAATATTTGATATTTAGGCTAGTTTTTGTTCAGTTAACAGCACTGTGGAGGCAAAGGAGAATGCTCTGAAGCCTGTAGAGATATACTCAGGATCCTGCCAGATCTCTTTGGCTGAGTTTGCAGTGCACTGCACTGAGATATCCTTTCTTGTTCTAAGCATGCAAGTTGGATATCAGTAGTCTGGCCCCTTAGCAGCTTACATGGAGATCCATAATATCCTGTAAGTTCATTCAGAAACACTTATTAAAACATTATAGGTTATTCTGAGTTTGCAGTGTTCCTGGATTTGTACTGTCCACATTCCATTGCACTCCAAGAAATACTTAATTGGAATGATTTTAAAAATCCTATTCAAAAAATTGAAATCATTATTTTTTGTTTCAATTTAAAAATAAAGTAACTGTAAAGAAGGTTTCAGTTTCCTTATGTGTGATGCATAAATGTCAGTTTGCAATAGTTTCTAGGATACCAGTTATATATGTGAAAGCTTCATTACCATAAATGAGAGAGAACAGTCTACTTTAAAGCCCATGTACATGCGAATGTCCAAGCACCAACATCTACCAGTTTGACTTGTTCTGTCAATTGGGTTATCAGTTAGGATAATCACCTTCCTTCCTAGAAAGCAAGTATATTTTAATAAAATATTCCAATACTGAAATTTGATATGGCCACCTTAAGAAAAACAAAGCAAAACAAAAAACTTACGTATATTTTTTAATATTATTTCTATATTTAGTCTTCTGATAAGCACGCATACCACTAACACATCCTTGAGCTAACATGAGTTCTTGAAGCACTTAGGTATGAAGATTACAGGATAACTCAGGTGTGAAGGAACCTCAGGAGGTCCCTAGCCCAAACTCCTTCTGAAAGAGGGTCAGTTAGGGGGTCAGACCAGGTTACTTGGGGCTGTATCACATCGGGTCTTGAAAACCTTCAAGGATGGAGATAACACTACCTCTCTAGACTACCTGTTCTACTGCCTTACTGTCCTCAAGGGGAAAAATTTTCTCTTTATATCCAATCTGAATCTTTTTTTTTTCAATTTATACCCACTGTCTCTCATGCTTCCCCCACACACAGCCTGGCTTCTTGGTGATCTCTCCACAGCATACTGGGGGCTGCTGCTAGGTCCCCCCAGTGCCACCTCTTCTTCAGGCTGAACAAGAACTTGGCCCTCAGCCTCTGCTCACTGGCTAAGTGTTCCAGCCCCAAGCATCTTTGTGGCCTCTGCTGAACTTCCTGCAGTTTATTGATGTTAGATCAAAGATTCTGGAAGTCACATTTCCATTGACTTCAAAAGGGATGCAGCTGGATCACTCACTGTGTGAATATTTTCTTTTGGGCTATTTTGCTACAGACGCTGAAGTAATTTTTCAGGGTTAGGAGTACAGATTGTACATGTGACTGTCCAAATCGTGAAACAAGGTAGGATCACAAAAGAGTGTCTCAGAAGTTCATGCAGACAAAACTAGTGCATTCAAAGGAGATAAAAGGCTGTTTTTGTTCATGGTGGTGCTTTTTGTATTGCAATATCTTGTTCCACATTCACAAATGCGTGCAGATTTTGCACTCATCTTCTCCCCATCAAGTATTTTTCTGGCCCTCCAAGTTATCTGTGTGAATCAATAGTATAATCGACGGCTTTTTGCACTGGCAGCTGAAAAAATCACAGTTTGCACCATGCCTGCCTTCAAAAGCAAAGCCACATATTCCTTTGTGTGGAGAGAGTAATCACTGTAAAGGTAAAGTGTATGCAATTTCCAAATGCCAAATTCTATAGAGAGAAAAATACTACTTTGCTTTGTGCTTTTCAGCTAGCTGAGGGCCTCTCGTATGACAGGCCATAATCAATAAATCATGTGCCAGTTGTGCTGATTCTGTATGTCAGGTCATATCTCTCCATTTCAGTTTCCAGTTTCTTACAGAGTATTCACTTGTGTTCTATTGTCATATCTTTCCACCTCCTCAGTGTCAGTTTAAAAGCTGTTATTTTTAGGCCATAGAAATTGCAACCCGCCTGCCCCCCTCTCCTCAAAAAACTATTCCATTGGCCAGCTTCAAAGCAGGGACATGGAAAGTCCTCTGCCTGAACTCCAGTCAATGTGATATACCAAGGAGGCCAAATCCTCTTACGTGCACGTCTTGTCCACAGTGGGCAAAGGAGTGCCATGATGACAACTTGTCAAGACTGATCAGTAATAAAGATTGTAGAATTTCCAGAAAAGGTCCGTGTGGTGGAAAGACATTTATTTCTCTCCCTCGTAAGCAATTGTTTACTCAATCAGGCAGCTTGACATCTCTAGTCTTGCTAAGGAAATTCCTGATTTGGCACGCTTCACGACACAGATTGGTTAGACAGCCAGAGCGGGAATTCTCAGAATTAGTTTATGTATCAGAAATCTGGCTGCCTGGACTGTGTGAGTCACTCCAGCCTGACCTTGCACTCAGCAGGTTTCTCCAAAATGATAAGTCAAGACCGTTTAAATCACTCCAAGGGCCTGCATTAATCCTGGCTCTATATCTTAACCTTTGTGCTCACTCTTCCCTCCCTTGACTCCAGAGTTCCCCACGTAACTTTAGGAAAAGTCTGTCTCCTTTCTACTCCTCATTTCCCATGGTAAAGGAGGCATGCTAGTAATTGCTTACAGTTCAGTGATGTTTTGAGTATTGGTTAATATTTCTGTGTTTTCAAAGTCATAAAGATGTACAGATAATACATGCATACTGCAGTTCCTAACTATCATAACTAGGGACTTTGAAATTAATGGCATATGTATAAACAACAATGTTATTTTACTTTGCTGTCACATTTTTCACTGCGAATGAACATTCAGACAGGGAAATAACTTGGAGAAAAGCCCTTTTCTGAACCCTTCAAGGACAGTCCTTCAAATAATATTCTCAACTGCTGAATTACATTGACACGTTCACATCCAGTTCTCTTAAGTGATGATGATTCAACTTGCAGCTGACAAACTTGGAGATTTGTGGCCATCTGGCTATTTCTACCCTTTTTCTTTCTCCTCTTTGTTTGTTTGGGTCTTGGGGGGGTGGTTGTTTTATTTTTTTTCCCTCTGTACTGTTTAGAGCTCACTTTATATACAGCCTGTCCGCCTCCGTCTCTTCACCCTCCTCTTCTAAACCACATTGAATTCTTCTTCAAGCTCAGTTTTCCTGTTCTGGGTTTAACTAAAGGCTTCCATCAGTCAAGAAATTGAGTTTTGAAGCTCCAACAGCTACCACAGTTGGCTCAGCTCTTAATGTTTGGCGTTTCTGATGTGTCCTATTAAGCAGAAAGAAATGGTACATTTATTTTTTTAATGGTTATAAACAAGAGGTTATTTTTGTCCCTTTTTTTTTTCTTCTTGAAATCTGTTGCTTTAGAGCAGATAAGATTCTTTTTACTGTCACAAAGTGATGGTAGAGTATCTGTGCTCATAGTAAAGGTATTTTGCTCTTACTTTACCACAGTTGGTTGTGTTTTGTTTTGTTTTGTGTTTTTAAATAAAATAAAATAAAATGGCCACAGTAGATTGGGAAAAGGGAGTTAGTGTAACGTGGAAATTCCTGAAAGAAGTGTTCCTCTGTCTTCCAGAAACATTATTTTACATGCCTACACAATATAAAGAGCTTGTGGAGGTGTGGACATGTTTCTTGGCATAAGACTTCAAACTCATCTTCCCTAAATTAAGGGAATTTGCCTAAGCATTGAAATATAGTGCCTTTTGAATTAACTTAGGAAATCCAAGACCTCTGCATGGTCCTGGCCAATGTGACACTGGTTTTAGAGCAGATCCATGTTATTCTGGGGCAGCAGCTGGTCACATGAGATACCACTGAAACACAAAAGTGGCACTAGATGCCACTGTGGGGACATACATTTCTCCCCATCACCTTCCCTTGCACGTGTCTGGTTGCAGTCCTGATACCAATTATATTTGAGGGAGATCTAGAAGTTTAGTCAATACAGTAATTGCAACTTGGGATGAGATCAGCTGGATTAAAAAGCTATGTTTCAGAAGGATTCTACATTTCATTGTCTCTACTGGCCAGGGCGCTTTCATTCTAAAGGGAATTACTGTGAAGTTTTTCTCATGGGAATACCTACACTGTGAACTTTCAAATTTAATCATATGACTCCCACCTAGACAGAGGCTGCAGTTGGTGAGAGCTTCTCAAATGTATGCGAAGTGCAACTGTTGATAGGTACTGTTTAGGGAAAAGAAAATATCAAAGAGTTGTTGGGCAAGGACATGAAGAAAAAGGGGGTTTCAGTGAAAACTCTTACTACTTCTTATGTTTTGGGGTTTTTTTTTGACATTCCTACATTTTATGCCTTATCCTGCTTTTGTGCTCAGATGATGATCAAAACTAAGACAGAGAACAGGACTGTTCTGCACTACCTTGCAATATGTACTTCTTCAGTTCTTCACAGATGATTTAGCAGTGCAAGAGTTCCCCACCTACTCAAGGATGCTGCTGTGTTTTATGGTGTAAAAGACCTCAGACTGAAGAGTGTTGTCTTTAAGCTCTTATTAGCTGTAGGTGTGGAAAGAAGGGGCTTCGTTCAGCTGAGGATAATTTCCTGTGCCTTCTTGACAGGTCTCTGACTTTTTCTTTTTTCCTAAAAAATTCAGGAAAATCTCCATACCACATGTGTATTTGGTATGTGTAAATCACTTTACTGTTGTTAAAGCCATTACTTACCTTCTTCAGCACAAAACAACCAAACAAGTGAATAAAATTTTTTTTTTCTTTCGGTGCTAACAGTAAAAAGCAAAATACATTAAGTGCTGAATCCTCTTCCTCATAACAAAATTGTTCTATATGATGAGCACCCTGGAGCTGCAAGGATTAAAAATGTAGACTGAGTGATCTAAAACTCTTTTAATTATAACTGAAGAGCTGCAGGCAGGCATAAACATCTTCAAGCCAAACAGAGTAATTTATAACATTAAGGTTACATGTATAAAAGACAAACTTTTTTTTTTCTTTTTTCCTTGCAGAGTTACCCAGATGCGTCGCATGCATGTAAGAAAAATAGTTTTATTTACCACTTTTAGTTTTAGAAGAGATAGGGCTACATCTTGCTATTGTGGTATGCATGCAAAATACATAACAGCCCTTAGAGTATAACACAATATTGAATTAATGTGATACAGGCAATAAGATTATTCCTACAGAGGCAGATTTTATTTACCTATGTAGCAGACAGCAGAACCCAGATTTTTAGGACTCTACCAGTCCACATGATAGGGAAGATATGATTTTGCTAGCAGTGGTCACTGGGTGGCTTACTTTGTAAGGCACAGACTCATCTGAAGGTGATGACATTTATAACAAAAAAAAGCTAGTGACCAGAATTGGTGGAAAAAATTCTGATGGTATTGTTTTCTACCAGAAGATTTGAATCGTACTGTTAAGATCTAATAATTTAAAATATGGTAAATTATCAAAAAGTATTGCTAGAAGTTAAAAGAATAAAGGCAATATGCTATGTTATAACATGAAAAGTTAACACTATGACTTTGACATCTAGAATTTGAAACTTACCAAAGGGCAACTCTGTGTAGTGTTTGAGATGAAGCAATCAGAATTATAAAATAAAAATAAAATATTGCAGCATAAATTCCTCCCTGGAACTCTTAAAGGCCAGGTCGGATGGGGTTTTGAGCAACCTGATCTAGTGGAAGGTGTCCCTGCCCATGGCAGGGATGTTGGAACTAGATGACCTCTAATGTCCCTTCCAACCCAAACCATTCTACGAAATGTTTCAAATATTTGATCATCTCACTCTTTAATGAGAATCATATTCTTAAGTAACTGAAAGGGGCTTAAAGGCCACGATTCAGCTGAAACAATAGAAGGCAAGCTTTGTTTCCAGGGACTCTTCATTACCTCTCTGTTTTGAGGATCCAGCAGGTGGTTCTTTATGGGAAAGGATTCTTACAAAACTTGTGATATAGTAATTCCCGAACATATGGTGCATTCTGTGAGTTCATTTTTGACTTCTTCCCCTTCATGTCCAAATTACTAGATGCCTTTGAAGTACAGATCCTCACATTTGGGTAAACATGATACATTTCTAACATTAGACGCTTAGAGTAATTTGTGACAGTGCAATGTCTTACAGTAGTTAGACTGTGTACGTTAGGTCTGGCCTCTAATTGTGATATAATGAACTTCAGATGACAGGTTTTTTTCTTTCTTCTGTGAGCTTCCATTACATAAAAATGAATCAGTAGCCTGCCTCACATTTCTATTCATCCTGTAAACATAAGCCTGGAGAATGTCTCTTTTCACAGAGTAAATAAGAGGACTTCATCACTGATGAGCATTAAATTGTTAATCATTTTTTGCCATTTCCATGGCCTGAAAACAACATAATCTGAGATCACTATGACATTCCAGAGTTGCAAAATATTCTCTGTGAAATGCCCTCTTCATATTCTCTTTTTCACTAACACAAACCAAAACTTTACAATGGAGGGCACTTTACTGTGCTATATTAAAAACTACTGTAAGAAAGAGATCTTATTTGTCCATGCAAATGACCAAACGATAAACCAATCTATGCCCCATTAATATTTTTGAAATTGCAAAAGAATAAACAAACATCAAATAGAACTGGCATTAGAACTGCGAATGAAAGAAAAATGTTTTAATTGGCGAGTATGCAACAGCTCAAAGATATTTTTTAAAAAAATACAATTGCACACCGCAGTCACTAGGTTTTAGACAGCAGGCTCCTACACAGTAATTCAGAGCTCTCTGAAGAACTGCTTGCATATGTGTAGGGAAAAGCAAAATACCTCTGAGTATCTTTATTCTAAGAGAGGAGATACAACAAGCCAGCCAATGGGAAACACAGCCAAATGACTGTGTCTGAAAGCACAAACTTTCTGGAACTTACACACCTGCAACAAAAACCTACTCTAATATCTGCAGCACAAACCCCCATGGCATATATCAGCAACAACTCCTCCAAAGGACTGAGAAAGTTTCACGTTTCTCCCTAAAACACATCAGCAAGCAGCAGTACCATTGTTCAACTTTATGCCACAGTCTATCTTGTCTTTTCCTCTCAAGCTCTGTCTTCCCTATTTCCCTGGACCTAGGTAAGTAAGCCTTACCACATTGACAGGATTCACTGCAATGTCTTTTTTTTTTTTGACTTGCAGGATAGCACATGGAAAAATGCTAACATAAAGCAACCTGAAGAGTCAACAGAGCAGTACAAACTTCCAGCATCCAAAACCAATGACATTTGATTCTCATTCTATACAATTGCAATATACCATATTTCATACTTGCAACTTAGGTTACTTAAAGACATCCAAAAAAATTATTCGTCTTCCAGGCTGAGCACTAGAAATGTATGCTCAGCACTGTTCTCACCAGGGAAAGCCACACAGCTAGCCAAGACAGCTTGTTTACAGCCAAACTGTTTTGTTATTTTTTTTTTAATAAGTTCCCACATCTTATTTATTCTAACTCTGTTGGAATAATCTAATCAGTGCTCTAATTTTAAATGTTTAATTTCAATTTGTAGCTCAATATGTTCTGTAACTCAAAACACCTTCTCTGATTCAAGCATTGTCAGCAAAAGGCCCATATGTGTATTTACACTGTCTGCAAGGCTGAGCCTACAACCTAGATGCTGATATATTTCACCAATAAGTAGAAGAACTGCATTCAGTCAGCAATTTGGTCTTACCGCTTAGTCCAGTACCTCTTGTTTTCTGTGCTATTTCGAACTGTGCTGGGTGCCTGCAGTGTAGATTGTGTATAACATAACCTGGCAACATACACTGAATAGCAATCGCCTCTGAGCCTGCCTCGTGAGATAGGCTGCTGTGAGAAAAGCTTGTGGGTTCAGAAGAAAAGTGAATGAGAAAGAACCTGATTCTGTGGTTTAGTGGTTAGATGGAAAATTTGGGACAGGGCAGGGCAGGTTTCCAGTCAGGCGTGTGTCTAGGTCCCATTAGAACTTAAGTGCCTTGTTGAATTCAAACCTTAATTAGAAACTGCCCTTACCAAATGTCAAAATGTTCCTTTTCCCTTCATAAAACATTAACGACCGCTAGAGATGGAGAAAATGGGCATCATAATTCCCTTCTGTCATCGTATCAGGACTCCAGTCCACATGGTTTCCTCGGTACCAGCATACAGGGAGACTAACATACAGAGCTCAAACAAGGTAAATATAGTCTCTGCTTTTTTTTTTTTAATAATGCCATACACCACTTCTGGGTCACAGTGAGAAGTCTAAAAAATACTAGAAAAGGAAATGGTACTACATGCACCAGACACAATAAAAATAACTAGTTCCCAAGAGGCTCTCTGTGAACCTTATGAATTGCTTGTGGAAATAATATTAAGCACCTCTACCTCTATAAACATGGCCTTACGTTATAAGCAATTTTCCTGTAATAACAATGTCAAGAAAAAACACTATGATTTCATAAAATAGCTTTGCTGCTATTAATGTGTTATCCTTTTTTAAAAAAATGTTATAGCCTTGAAGGCATAAGGAGAAGGAACTTATTCAAAAGGGCAAAAGTTGCTCAAGGACTTCACTTAGGTGAAAATACTCCATGCATTAGACCCTCAACTAGTCTAAATTGAAAGTGCCCCTTTGAAATTCTTTACACTGGCTAATTATCTGACCCATATGGTTAATTTTTTTAAGACCACCCAATAATGTGCGTTACCTCACCACCATTCTCACTGAGTTTAGCAGGAGCTGTAATTCGTTGCCGCTCCAAACAATAAAGCTTTTTAAATAGCTTCATATTGAATACCAAAGTGCAGGAACAATGAAAATTAGCAAATACTTTTTGAAAACCTGACCCATTTGATTCTGTGACAACATCCAGAGGTGATTACTATGTAATACAAAAGACAGTGATCAGTTCACCCATAAAATGAATAACATATTAAAATGTTTTAACCATCTTAAATGTTACAAAAAAGAATAATCAAGAGAAAGCTGCCCTTTGCAGTGAGGTAGCACTATTCCCTCTGTCTCCTTTGAATTAGAGGAAAGAAAGAGGAAGCTTTTAAGGCAGTTATAATCTAAGGTCTCTTAAATATAGACCTGAACACCTTTTTTCAGAGCATAGATTTTTCACCAACAATGGTGTTGCAGACATTTTAAAACTGCTTTGATAATTTGACTTTAATTCACTGAATAATTTCAACCAGAGGTAGGGAGAGAACAAAAACACAGTTGCCAGCTGAATTCACAAAAGAACTGGAACAAATTGTTTCTCTTTTATCCAGAAAACGAATGAGTGCTGACCAGCATGTGAGGGACTAGTCCTAGTTCTCTATAAATGGTTTGGAGCTCTTTTCCCATTACCCCTAAGGTGAGTTTTCCAACCACTCTGCTTTTGTTTATGTTTCTAGTGCTTTCTCTTAAAGTTGTGCTCCTTTGCATCACATACCAACTGAAAAAGGGACTGGGATCTAGGCATTTTGTCCCTCATGATGGTGTCTTGACCACCAGCATACACTGCAGAATGAACAGTAAAATAAATATACAAAGCAGAACAGCTCTAACAGGAAAGACTGATGGGTACCTTCCTTAAATATCTCCAGTTTACGGGTTTGGGGTCTACTGGGGACAGCACTATCCAAGTCCTCTCTCTGAACCTACAGAAGTGTTTGAAACAAGCTTTCTTGTGTCCTCATAAAACCTTCTGAAGTGCCTGAGCGTCTCTCAGTATCTCCTAATGACTCTGTCCCATTTGCTATGAAATATTTAAATCCTAATTGAGTCAGAAACTTATGCAACAGCTTCATTGTCACTTGAGATCATGAGGTTGACTTCCCTCCCAGAACAAATGAGCGGAGAACTGGATTTCTCACTTTCTTAAAAAAGTGTCTTAAGAAGAACATCATGGACCACCACTAACACATTACAGAGGCAACTTTTTCTTCCCCTGATTTTTAGTACAAATGTTCATTTATGAACTACTTCTCTTTCGGCTGTACAATATATTTTCCCTCATTCAAATAGTAGAGATTTGGCAGGAAAACACATATTCGTGCCTGCACACATGCACTTTAGTTTTGGACAGCATGAACTTTTTTTGTTTATTTGTTTTTGGCTCAACACTGAAATGGTAGATTAATTTATTCACTATCCCACTGATAGTAACCTTTTAAAATTAAGGAGACATAGTTAATTAAAATGAAAAGGTTTATTTAATATAATTTAATGTATGAGGCCTTTTTTGACCTTTGATTATTGAAGATGTTCTCAACAGATGACTCCTGTGAGAGACACTTAAAACTTGAGATTGAGAACCATAGCTGGCTCTGACTTTCCTCGGGCAAAAGGACACTTTCAGTCATTTGTGCAGGAAACAGTCCTTTGCTTGGCTAGTCCTCAGGCTGTGAAAAGAACTCCAGCAGGATCCTGGGCCTGTCACAAGAATCAGTACTACCATTCCTAGCTGAAAGAGCACAACTTGCCCTCTCTGACAAGCACATAGATCAGAGGGCACCTTAAAACAACAATTAGGAAAAAAAAAAAAGGAAAAAAAAACAAGAAAAAAAATGCCAAAACAGAAAAAGAAACCTGACTGAAAGAAGAGAATACAAAACATTTTTTTCCCCTGGGATAAGATTAGAGTGGAACAAACTCCATGTAGCAGATGTTTGTTGTGGCACTTAAAGTAGTACTGGAAGGTGCTCAGATGCCTGTGCCTTTGCAGAGCAATTGTGAAATGTGTCTTGGCATGCTTGGAGACTTAATGATATTAAAAAGTCAAAGCTATCACATGCAACAAACCAGCCTGGTCTGAATTTTGGCAACTTGTTATTTCATATGGTGCAAATAATCATAAAATCAAATGGCATCTACTTATAATTTTATAGTAATTGCTTCTATAGCCCTTGCCAGTTTTTCTGTAATAACTTCATGTATAATTAGTACGTAATCTTCAGGCATAAATAACTCTCTAATTAGTCTGTAATCTGTAATTATAATGTACTTACAGACTAGTTATTTGCTTATTTGGACTCTGTAAAATAAAATACCTTCCTGATAAAACACTGAAGGAGAATTATGTAGATTTTGTGTTTGGAGATCATTCTTAGAGCTGTCAGGAGAAAGAAAACAAGTTGTCATGCAGTTATTGAAATTAGAAAGTGTTCATTAGTTACTACATGTTTATGACAATGGATGATAAAAGAGGAGATGCAGATTAAGAAAAAAAATCAACAGAAAGATTTACTGAAATCATACAAAAGTAAACAGGCACTTTTCAATTTCCTGTGAATCCAGATAACAAGGAGTCCTGGGATGAGAAACAGCAAGAAAGAGTATCAAGATAATGTTTTATTCCAGCTGTTTGTTTTAGGGCCTGGCCCTTTCCCTTTCCCTTTCCCTTTCCCTTTCCCTTTCCCTTTCCTTTTCTTCAGTGAATCACAGAAACAAAAAGACTAATACTATTCGATAACCAGATAAATATTCCACTGGCAAGAAATGTATGTGCTACTGGATCTCAGGAGAAGAAAACCTCAGATGAAAGGATTTACTCAAAAATTACAAACCTCAGATGACAATAAATGTAGGATAAGTGAGTTGGTACATGACATTCTGGGAGGACAGTTTTGTGACAGCTTTAAAACTGTGATATTAAGGTAGTTCTAAAACACTTACAATTCCCTAAGATGTTTTTCTTTTTTTTAGAACCTTTCTGAGCTACTTGCAGAGTATGCAACATGAATAATATTACTCTCTAGCATGTTGCTTAACAGGTTTGCCTGTATTTCTGCAATGATGCAGTGATGAATATTGGTAAATCTGCACCTTTATGACTTTTAATGTTAGAACAGAGAGGAAAATATTATTGTTCTCAATGTGGTGAAAACCCATTGCAAAAGATGTTATTTGACCTGGAATTGGTCCATATTTTGAAACTTGTGATGTTTCAACATTCTATCAGCAGGCTGATTTGCCAGATTATTTTCCTCCCTCCCTCCCTCCCTCCCTCCCTCCCTCCCTTCCTTCCTTCCTTCCTTCCTTCCTTCCTTCCTTCCTTCCTTCCTTCCTTCCTTCCTTCCTTCCTTCCTTCCTTCCTTCCTTCCTTTTTCCCTTCCTTCCTCTTCACAAGAAATGCAACAGATATAGTAAAAGAAGAAAGATAAAATGAATAGGATGGATAAAACAATTCCGTTAATGTTAAATAGAAAAATCACAAATAAAACCAGAGCTGGAATACAGGTTGCAAGCTAATGAATAAGTCTTCATATCAAGTTAACTGCAGAATCTGATGTGCTTGCAAATGGGTGTTATGGATTACGTTAAAGCTCCCCATGGAGGTGAAAGGATTTTTTGGTAGGGAGAATTTCACAACTAGAGCTAGGTTCTATGCTAGAAGATCCAGACAATTAACAAGTTTAAACAGGAACATGAAATGAAACAGCTCTGGAATTGGAATTGAAATCCCTGTGAAAAAATGTCTTACCTTTTTCCTTATTTCACAGAATCACAGAATGGCTGAGGTTGGAAGGCACTTCTGGAGATCATCTAGTCTAACTCCTGTGCCCAAAACAGGATCTGCTGGTAGAGGTTGCTCAGAGCCACAGCTACTTGGGTTTTTAATATCTCCAAGGACAAAGACTCCACAGTATCTTTGGGTAACATGTGCTCGATCACCCTCACGGTAAAAGCTTTTTCTTACATTTAAATGTAATTTCCTATATTTTGTGTCCATTGTCTCCTGTCTTATCATTGGGTGCTATTGAGAAGAGTATGGCCCTTTTTGTTCCCATTCACTCCCCTCATCAGTTTCAACTCCAGGTGAGTTTTGGCTTTCCTAATCCCATCCCTACATGCTTGGATAGTCTCTCTATTTTGCTTTTGGATAATAGCATTTTTCCACCTCTTGTACACTTCCATTTTCTGTTCAAGTTTTGCTGGGAGCAACTTGTTCATCCATGCCGGCTTCCTACCACCTTTGCTTGATTTTCTGCTTGTCAAGATGGTCCAATCTTGAGCTTGGAGGAGGTGATGATACTTGAAAATCAACCTAGGCCTGCTTCCCTTCAGGGCTGTTTCCGGTGGGGTTCTTCAAGACAAAACTCTACAGTGGCCAAAGTCTGCTTTCCTGAAGTCCAGAGTCATGGTCCTGCTTTTTTGACCAACTTCCTCCTCTCCAGATCCCAAACTCATGCTCACTGTTTGCAAGCATGAGGTCTAGCAATGTGTCTGTCCTCATCAGCTCCTCAATCATCTGTGTCAAGAAGTTTTCATCATTACACTCCAGGAAACTTCCTGGATTTGTTGTGTTCTGCTCTATTGACCTACAAAGAGATATTGGGGTGGTTGAAGACCCCCATGAGGACCAGAGCTTGCACATGAGAGGCTCTTCCAGTCATCTGGAAGATTAAATTGATGGAATGCCATGCAAAAGTAGATGAACAACATACTTGACTGTACTGTATATCATATTGTCATGAGAGATGAAATAATTGAGATCTTTTTGTTAACTTACTTAAAAATCTTACTTGAAAAAATCCATTATTTGGAAAATGACTAGTTGTTAAAATTTTTATAATTGGCTTTGATCCCCAGATGAGACAAAAAGTCAGAGTTTCAATTCTGATCCTGTCATTGCATTTTTACATGGCTGCAGAATTTTGTTTTGAACATATTATTTTATACTGTAGTATAAACTCACAAATAAAGAAAGAACAACATTTTGGTAATAATGAAAATACATTCTATATTGTGAGTGGTGATATAAGAATAATTCAACATGAATTTTATTCAATGTTATTAAAGAAACAGATATGCTCATATAAATGGTCTGTCTTTTTTTAAACATGAACTTTTCTGAAAAAAATAATTAATTTTCTTTTGAAAAGGAAAGGTCTATTTGTATTTGGTAACAATTGTGTGGAAGTTTAATTACTGGTGATGAACACTGTCATTGTATTTTGTCATAATGGTCAGATAAATTTGCTCCATTGACTGAAAAATACGGTTAAGACAAGGAAGAGAAAACAGAAGACAAGCAATTTTACGTTCTTTTGCGGTACTCATACTGCATGAATGAATGTGGTATAAATGTCAAATAGAGGATGAGTGTGCTCCCCCATGAAGCTGCACACAGGCATTTATTCCACATTGTTATACTCCATGGCATGCACTAGCGTTGTCTGATTTGTGAAGAAGACACAGTCAAATCAGCTATTCTTTGCGTCTGCCCTCAAAGTCTTTCAAAAACACCCCTGCATGGAATGCTGTAATCCGTCTGTGTTTCCGAGAACTTAGGGCTAGAGCAAATAAATGCTAAGAGGCCAAAATACCATTCAGGCAGAATTCTTCTCTGGAAAAAAGAGGGGGAAAAGAAAAAAAAAATCATCCTCACATTTATCTGAGACAGCTCTCAAGACTTCTGGTAAAATCTTCCTTAGGATCCAACACTGAAGTTCTTTGCCCTTCATCTTTGCTGACCTAACATGGAGGCAATTTAGCTATAGATTTCAGAGTCTCCAAAACAGGCAACCACGAAAAAAGGAGTCTTGAAAAGTCCAATTTCTTTGCTACATGCATCACTTTGGGTAGATGAATTCCACGAAGATGCAATTAAATAAGAAACTAGACTTTCTTAATTTTCAGAGGGTGAGAGATTTAGGTTCTAGGACAGCCTCACACTGATTTTTCAAATTTCAACTCATCAGAAAAGGCTGAACAAAATGCCTTACCAATGAAAATGCTTCCCAGGCCTACCAGAGCTGGGCTATTGAATGGTTAGAAATAAAAAAATGTTAAGGATATGGATGATGAGCAGGTAAGCAAGAGCTTCTTCAAGTTAGGGTGTCCAAATAGCATATGAACCAACTATGAAATGTCACACATTGCTGATTATGTTTATGT
Source organism: Pluvialis apricaria (assembly GCA_017639485.1). Taxonomy (NCBI): domain Eukaryota; kingdom Metazoa; phylum Chordata; class Aves; order Charadriiformes; family Charadriidae; genus Pluvialis; species Pluvialis apricaria. Next base: position 163,375,245 of record CM030008.1, on the reverse strand, counting down.
TTTATAATTAGTTTATCAAGTTATTAAACATTGAGTGGACAAGAATGAGAGATAAGTCTTTCTCACTTTTAGATGAGTTTTGTACAGACCAGACTTTACAGTTTGACCTTTAAGTCCGTGAATGTGGCTTTGCTATGGTCCAGCTTGAACAAGAGGTTTGGAGAGGATACGGGTCTCACTTTGTCTTAAAATACCACTCTGAAAATCACTAAAGAAGTTCAGGTATCTATGAATCTGGAGATCATGGGACAGGGCAGATGTCTTGGTACTTATTACAACTCATGTGGCACAATCTTCAGTATGGCTCCCAGAAAGAGAAGCCATAACAAGCCCAATGGGTCTAAAATCTTTTGCTTTCATTGTGCTGTCTCGACTGCTTTTCTATGCTTCCACTTGAATGTTCTTCTGTGGCAGGGCCTATAGATAAGACTATGGAAATTTAAAGTTTTGCTGGATAGACAGGACCACTTTTAGGGGTTGGATATAAATTCAAAGCTATCAGAGTATTTAATTTTTCAAGCTCCTTGAATTAACATTCATCATACCATCAGTCATTTAGTCCACAACTTATTCTCTACCCACACAAGCTTTGCTTTTCCAGAGATGTATCCTTCATTTCTAGAAGTTAGGATCTTGTTTGTTATAAAAAACCTGTAGCTGTCATTCTTTCCAAAAGAAAAAAAATATCCGGTTTGTAATAAACCACATGTGATACTATGAAAAGGAAAGGAGAAAAAAAAAACAAAAAAAGAATCAAGGATAAGCTTTTGTATATCATTTGTATGAAGAAAAAAAAATATTCACGCCACTGAGTTAAAAGGCTGCCAGCTCATTTAAACCTCCAACATCTTAGATCAGCTCTGCAAGCGAATCACAGTAGACTAGCAGGCTGCTATTTGCTCCATCCTTAAATGTTATTTAAAGCTGCCTACGACCAAAGCTCCAACTCTCAGAGATTTAAAAGAAGGAGCATGAAACAGCTGTTCATTCTTCCATTTCCAAGTAACACATTTCAGATGATCCATGCTTTCATTTAAAGTTGAAAGCCCCAGAATAAATACGCCTTGTAGGCTACCCAAAAGTTAATTTGCTATCAGTTGCCAAGGCAGCCACTTGCCAATGCTCCCAGTTTTAGCAAAACGCTGGGCAGAAACTGTAGCAAAAATAAGGGGGAAGTAGGACTGGGATTCATGAATAGCATTACCTCAGAGAAAAGCATGGTTTCTAAACAGACCCTGGTACTGATCCATCAATAAGGAACAGAGGAGTTCTAAAACCACCTTGGAATTACATTTATATGCAATTGTGTGGAACAAATCTAATTATATTCACAATTATAACACTTATTTTTAGCAGAGACAAACTGCTAAAATGCATAATGAAAACCACAGTACAAGGAATGAGAAATGAATTCAAAGACTACATGAAAAAAATCTTTATCTGAAGTTAAAAATACAGAGAAGGAAGAAAATGATGACTTTCAAAACATTGTTTGGAGGGAGGTTCTTTTTCTTTGTTTTGGGTGGCTTTTTTGCCTTTTTTTTTTTTCTGATCACCAGGTTTGTGAACTATTTTGCTTAGCGAAAGCAAAGTTTCCCTATAACATGGAGGGGTTATATCACTGAAGGAAGAATTATACCACACAGTTGGATGAGAAAATGAGACCACACAAAAAAGAGCAAGATCTGCCACTGGTCAGGAGCACATGGCCAGGAGGCATCACAAAAGGGAGTTGACACGGACTTTGTCATGCTTGAACAATACATGCTTCTTTGTCACAAAACGTGGGATTTATCTCACCTAAAAGATGATCTAAAGTAGTGCTGCTGACTTTATACTTAAGAGCCAGAAATAGGTGGCTCCAAAGGCACCTTGCCTACTTTTGGCACCTGTTACAGGATGCAATTATTATTTTCAAAATATTTCTGTAGCTTCATTAACTATAGAAGGAGCCCATGGAATTTGCTTACACTGAAAGCCTACATTTTAAGCAGTTATGAATAACTGAGGAAAATCTCACCTTTTGTCTCCACTGAGGAACCAATCTATTGAGAACTGAAGTTTCAGAAGAGCAGGAGGCAAAGCCGCTGGCTGAACTATTTCAGCTGTGGGTCAGTTGGTGGTGTCCTTCCACAGCCATGTTTAAGCAGTCATGTTATCCTAACACTACTTACTACTCAGTACCTTCTACAGCAAACAATGATATCTGTAATGTTTTGGAAGGCTCTTAGGAAGGTCACAGGGGAGAAATAATGAATTTCTTTTATGATCTTGATAACATGGAAAGTCCTATTTTACGAATAGTCCTTATGCCCTTTTCAACCCTTCTAAATGCTTGTGCACTGAGGGGAATAGGGGGAATTCTTGCTTGCCACAACAAACTTAGCTTTTTCATACCCTGACAGCCAATATATGGCTCAATGCAAATGCAAAAAACACAGGGAATTATCTCTGCCAAAAACTCTTAATCCAGGAGTTCTTGCATCTATTGCAGAAAGCCATTTAAACCTGACAGGGTGCCTGCAGCACATCAACCAAACATGGTTTACAATTAGTTGTTGATTTCCATGGTGGTTTCTCAAGCTCTAAGTCCATAACCCCATCATGGAAGTGCTACCTAAGAAAACCTCTGAGTCCTAAAGTAGCCCCACACGTTGTGGCTGCTGGCAGTCCCTGAGTGTGAGAGGGCAATCTATACGTATGCTGCTCTCTAGGTCACTCCCAAAGTACAACTGAGAAACAGATGTTCCCGTTGGCAACATTATGAGATCCTCAGCAGCCAAGTGAGGGGCACCTTTGCCTGAACTCACTGAGATAACAAGTCCACACTGAGAAAGCAAAGCTTCCTACCACAGTTACTATGACATCTGATGTGATGTCACCCCTACAAAAACAAGTTAATCCAACAGTACAGAGCAGGACCAGATGCATCTGCACTATTGTAATGAATTAAAGTATCTTTGAAAGAACGGGTACTTTAATTTTTGTCCATATTGGCGATTCAATCCTTGCAAAACTTTCATGTTTCCCCCTTCCTGTTTGATTTACATCGAAAATGGCATTTCTGACAGACATAGAGACACTGGTTGAAAAGGACATCAAGATTCTGCTCCACGGTTCTCTTTTGATATGTAGGTTTGCAGAAGTAAATATGCACTTTGCAATACTGCTGAGACAATACTTGAACCACTGAGAAAAATGGGGTAGACTTAGCTTATTATTCAGTGTAAATAAAGGTAGCACATCCTGAATGTGTACAAGTCATTTTCAGACTAATAAAACGCTTGCAGTAGAATAGACAGTAAAGAAAAAGAGCAGATAGGATGTTGCATGGGTGACTGAACTCTGGCTCATGAGCATTTTACGTATAGCTCCTGACCAAGACAAGATGTCATGACCTGTTGGCAGCAGTAGCATGAGGTCTTCTGGGTAAAAAGGAGGAGGTCAGCTAGATAAAGGATGTTGAAGGCAAAAGCAGCTGACAACCCTGGCAACTGATGGCATATTCAGCTTCACAAGAGAACAGTGAGACTGTCTACTTCCTCTAAGCCAACGTCACTCTGCCTTTAGTGGAGTGAAGTGTGTCATGGATCTTATAAAGATCTTGGTATGTGACTGATTCTGGCAGGATGGCTGTCAATGACACAGCATCGACTCCCAGCAAGCTTGACGTGAACCTGCAATACGAAGTTAGCACTGTTGAGGTTACGTCTGATTCTTAGGCCAGTCCTGCAGATGGTTTAAGTCCATGAAGTTGAAGCAGCAGCTGAATTTATAAAATAAAACTGAATTTAAAGCACCAAAACAGTAATTGGGAAGTAAAAGCGAGGTGGTTACTGAGCATATTTTACACAGATTCTACTCCATTTCAAATGTTACAGCTTCTAAAGATCTATAATTGAGCAATTATGAAAGAGAGAAAAGAATGATCATTTGTGTGTGAGTGTTACAGAACAATGATAGACCATTAATTGAAACACTAATTACCTTTCATAAGTGTTTTACGAGGCAGACAGCTTCTAACACAGCGCTGGAAGCAACACTCAGGGCATTATTTCCATCAAAGCTTTTCGGTTGAATTGCACTATTGTTTATAGCTACTCTATCTACCCTCAAACAGCGTGCAAATTTAGATACTTGTTTCCATGGAGCAACCTCTCATTTTTATCTTACATTTACTTCTTCACAACGCAGAAACTGTTTCCTGTGTCCGCTCCTCACGTTGCTTGGCAGTTTACTCTAACTGTAGTGCTGTTATGAATATAGACCTTCAGTTGGACTAGAAGAAGCTAGCCTAGCTGAGCCTACTCACATAAACACATCTACGGAAAAGAGTAAGCCTACTCTTACAAATAAGTGTTTGCCAGTATTCCCTGTGGAGGTTCCAGGATTGGTCCAATAAAGGCAAGACGACGTCTTGAAGGTAATTGCTGATATTTAATGAGAATAAGGATAGGAGAGTCAAGACTCTGGAATTAAATGTCTCCCTTGCAGATAAAGAAAACGTATGAATATGATTAATATTGTTTGTAAAAGCAACTTCATCATAAAAAAGAATTTATTTGAAATTTCAAATATTAGTTTTTAGCTGTGTACGTATCTTTATTGATAGAAATGAATGTTACGTGTTCATTATAAATGAGCTCACACTTTTAACTTATGAATTATCTCTTCTCTTTGTCTCTTCTAACACACATTGCTCTTTTGAGACCAGGAAGTTTGGCAGGTGGTAATCTTGGCATCTGACTTCCTATTACCTTTTTCGGTGGTCTTTGTCCCAAGGCCTCAAACGTTGAATGCAAATTTGGCTCGTATGAAATCTGTTTCTTGGAAACATAAAGATGGACAGATGCTCTGGACCCCTTATTTGCATAAGAGGTTTTCTGTGCATATATATGTAAATTAGCATGCTTATGTACATATGTTTGACAGTGTGAATCTATTATTAAGTTCCAGCATCGTCTAGACTTGAATTGTCTTTATTCTTAACAATTACTTGCTATTTTGACTATAAAAATACCACTTATGATTGTGTTTTACTCTGCTGACGTTAGGGACTACAAATCTGGTGGACCTGACTTGGGAAGCTTTGCGTCTTAAGGACTGGTGCAAGAAACTTAACTATTTTACAGAGGAATAGTCATCATAAATTGGTTGTTGATAAATATTCAAGGTCACACATGGGACAAATACTCAGTCTCATGGATAGGAAATGACTGAGGAACTAGCAGGGGTATAAATAACATATGACGGAGGAACCAGCTGAGGGATTAATTTCTTCTCAGCACAATGTTTGTGCTTTAAGTGGAGGTTGCATAAACACCTCATAAACCAGATGCATTGTTGTGGGATTACAAAGTGGCTTATGTGAAGAATGCTTGTCAGTAAGGCGATCCTGGGGAAGGTCCTGATAAGACCTATCACAGTGCCGGGAACAGCACCGCTGTGGTGTGTACCCATACACCACTTTTAAGAGAGCAGTGAGATAAGGATACTGGCATAATTAATTTGATTTCATTGAGGGAGTTGCCAATGGAGGTAAAAAACACACACTCCCCACATAATTTACAAATGTGTTTTGCAGACTCAGTGGCAAGTGTTGAAGGTCTCAGGACCCACTTAGCAAAACAAGTTAGCAAGAAAGGGCCTAAGGAAAAGCTGGCCTAGCAACAAATATGTTTCACTTGCCTTGGACCTAATTTATTGAAAATGCAAGCCAGACTGAGATAGCCAGACTCGCAACAAGTAGGCAGGAAACAAAAGTGGAAAAGCAAGTGCTGACCTAACATGGCCAAGGAGCAGACACAAAACCCAATAAACATCACCAGAACCTGGATTCCACAATGATATGGAAGATGATCTTGAACAATAGCTTTGCTTATTTGTAGTAGACACGGGGATACTTTAACGTATCTTATGAGTGTTCGTCACAAAATCAGACATTGGACGTCTAATATGTCACTCTATTTGTGCTTTGAAGGTGTTTGCAGTAAATCAGAATACATATTAATAAATTCAGTTTGTCCACCTTTGAAAAACAACTGGAGAGGGGACTGAAAGTATTCATGTAATTGGCAGGTCTGATTGGTGAGTGACAGCTATCCTTTTTTTTTTTCTTTTTTTCTTTTTCACGAATAATAGTATTTAGTGTTATTTTTATAGGAATGCTTAAGGAACTTAGGTATAGACCACCAAACATGTTTAAGCATGGTAATGTTTACTTTCTAGGGACCCTAATCTGTAGTGGTATGCTGAGCTGCACCACACCATAGTGGTGGGGTAAGCGGATTTAAAGGGGGTTGACGCTGGCCTCGTCTTGTGAGCCATCCTTTTAGTGCCAAGCCAAGACCACCTTTCATAGAAAAAATGTGTGAGAAAGCAATCTCAAATTAAAGCACTGTTGAAAGTGACAAAATTTAAGTGATGCTCTACTGAACTTGTTATAAAGGTACTTCCATGAGAAATCAAAGCTTTAAAAGAGGCAAAGTTGCAGACAAATTTGAGGTAAATATTTTGATCACAGACAAAAAAGAGGATTTGGTGGTTTCATTACAGAGATATACTGTGGATAATGTGATAATTCACAGAGTTTAACACGACCTGAATTGCAGATTTGAATTCTGAAATGCATAGAACTCAGAACAGGGGTTTTGCGTGTTATAATTGGAACTATGAGGAACCCCCCCAACATTGAAGTTGTTTTCTCAAACTGGTATTTCCCATTACTGAATTTTTTTGAATCACTGGAACACTTTGGTGATGGAAATTGTTCTGTATTTACAATGTAAGGTCTCACTTTCTGGATGGGGAACGTAACCTAAATCTAGGAAAGGATCAAGCAGATCCTGGTATATTGAATGGTTTCTTAATGGGGAAAAAAATTGCCAGCAAAATTCGCATTTCACCTTTGAAAAGTGAGTTTCCCATTGAAGAATATTTCAAATGATCATCCAGGCCCACAAGGTGTTTTAATCACAGAGATTGTCCTTGTGTGTTACTTGACTGCAGCATGGACACCAGTGCGTGTCCCAATGGGTTTAGCATTTATTACCTAGGCATTTATTAATCTGCCTAAGCAAGCAGAAAAACCAACAACGTTTTCATTGATATAAGTGAAAAGGCCTCAAGATCATCTGTTCTGTAAACTGGTTCACATAGGCTGACTCCTGAATCTGCCTAAGGTTGTCAGTAGGCAATGAGGATTTTCCACGCATTCAGATTGCAGAAGAAAGGATTCCTTGGTCTGCAACCCTCCAGTCAACCAAAAAGAAATCTTGGCAGTTCCCATGAAGGCCAGCAAACCAGATGCTTTTGAATCAAATACTCCTAAAGTGCTAAACAGTCTTCTGACACCGTGAGCCTGATAAACACAAAAAGCCCTGGAAGAGGAGTGTACGTGGATGGTTAAACTCCAGATTCTGGCATCTCATCTCCACTCTCTCCAAGGAAACATCTTAATGGCCACTGGCTCTGATGAGCTGGTGCACACATAACAGGAGGTAAGAGGAAGGGAGAGAAAAAACCACAATGAATCAAGCGCCTCATCAGTAACAGGAGGAAGACAGAGCCAGAGTGTGACATACATAGCAGTTCTGCTTTTGCAAACTGCTTTGCTAATTAGTAGTCAAACTAAAATAACAGATTCTATGAGTTTTGCCATACTTCCCCTCCCTGCATTGTCATCTCATAGTACAGTTGTAATGTGCCTCTCCAGTCGCCTGCTGAGATGAATGGAAAAAGTTGATCCCCATGTACTAATTTAAAACACAGTGAAATGCTAGAGACAAGGATTACAGCCGAATAAATCTGTGCCATGTCAGGGTCGATAGGAGAGGGAGGTATGTGAGACTGGAAGAGAAAAGGGTATAAAACAAAGAGAGAAAAAGAGAATCATAGATTCAGAAGCTAAAAAACCCTATTGTGATCATCCAGTCTGACCCATGTAACACAAGTGATAAAATTTTACCCAGTAGTTCCTGAATCAAACTCAAGTGCTTACAGTTGAACTACAAAGATAGCTGAACTATCTTTTAGAGATATAATCAGTCTTGAAAGAATTGGAGTGAGGAAGAACTGATCTCACCTCTTGATTAAAGCAAGGGAAAGCAGAAAATCAAAAAGGGAAGAGAAGTAGCCCTGCAGTGTAGGAACACTGAGGAACCTCCACCAAAACATGGATTAGCATGCTCCTGAAAAAAGTGGTTCAGAGCCAGACTCCTCTCAGTGGAAGGATAACAGGCAATGGGCACAAATTGAAATATAGTAAATTCTATTTAAGAAAACACATTTTTATTGTGAGGATAGTTGAACACTAGAATCAACCAGTCCAGAGTGGTTGTAGAGTTTTCGTTCTTGGAAATATTTAAAACTGGACTGTACATGGCCACAAGCAACCTGTTCTAGTTGATGCTGCTTTGAACAGGGGATTGGACTGGATAATCTCCAGAGGTCCCTTTATACCTTAATAACTTGTGATTCTTTGAATGAAAAGGTATCTGGTTTGTGAAGGTATCTGGTTAATGTTTATTGCATAAAAGCAAAGACAAGAGACAGAAAAAATAATAAATCACACCTAGATACACTAATTGACCCAATCAGGAGACAACAGGGTCCACAGTATCATATCACAAGTTGAGACGCTGTATTGGATTTACGTGACAAGGTTTTAGTAGTGCGGGGCTGTAGGGGTGGCTTCTGTGAGAAGACACCAGGAGCTGCCCACATATCAGACAGAGTCAGCTCCAGCCAGCTCTAAGACAGACCTGCTGCAGACCCATCAGTGATGCTGGTGGCGCCTCTGTTATAATAAATTTAAGAAAGGGTGAAAACACTGTGCAGCAGCTATGATATAGAAGGGAGAAAATGTGAGAGAAACAGCCCTGCAGACACCAAGGTCAGTGGAGGAGAGAAGGAGGTGTTCCAGGCACTGGAGGAGACTGCAGCCTGTGGAAAAGACCATGGTGATTGAGGTTGTCCCCCTGCAGCACATGGAGGACCGTGGTGGATCATATATACACACTGCAGCCCATGGAGGACCCCAGGCCAGAGTAGGTGGACACGCCCTGAAGGAAACTGCAACCTGTGGAGAGGAGCCCACACAGGAGCAGGTTTTCTGGCAGGAAATGCAGTCCACGGAGGACTCACACTGGAGCAGTCTGTTACTGAAGGATGATGTTGTGGAAGGACCCACACTGGAGCAGCTCTTGAACTGCAGCATGTTGGAAGGACTCACACTGGAGAAGTTCATGAAGGACTGTATCGCATGGGAACGACCCCATGCTGGAGCAGGGGAAGAGTGTGAGGAGGAAGGAGTGGCAGAGACGAAGTGTTATGAACTGACCACAATCCCTGTTCCCCATCTGCCTGCACTGCTTTGGAGGAAAAGCGGTAGAAGTGTCTGGAGTGAAGCTAAGCCTAGGAAGAAGGGCAGGGGAAAAATGGCATGGTGATTTTGTTTGTTTGGTTGGTTGTTTTTTTCTCATTATCCTACTCTGTTATTAATTGGTAATAAATTAAATTAGTCTTCCCTAAGTCGGGTCTGGTTTGGCCATGACAGGAACTGATGAGTGATTTCCCTGTCCTTATCTCAACCCACAAGTTTTTTGATATTGTTTTTTCCCCCTGTCCTGCTGAGGAGGGGGAGGGAGAGAGCAGCTTGGTAGGCACCTGGCAGCCAGACAAGGCCAACCCTCCACAGGGACTGTTGAGGAAACTACTCAAAGCATGGAGAGGGTTCAACCAGAACCCCATGGGTCTTAATGTCTACCAGATTTGGCTTCCCTTAGCAATAGGTGTGCACCTCTGAATTTGGAATAGCTACCTGAACGTGTTTGTCTGAGCAGTTCCTTGGTTGTCTTGTATATGTTTGAGCTACAGTTTATGCTCCAGCATTTAAAAGAGCTGTGATATGCACTGCAGTCAAGTACAACAATGGTAGAAGTATGGAACAAATGCAGCAAAGTCTCTTTCTGGAGCTCTTAAAAATATTTGCAAGTAAAGAAGATGTAACATCAAATTAGCCCATTCTGGGGGTGCTTGGCAGAGCACAACCTATTTTCTTTTAACTTGTGTTGGTATCAGCAGATACATGGCACAGTGCAGAGCTGCAAAAATATACTCAATCCAGCCCTGCAACACAGCAGCTATTTTAGTTATCCACAACTCTTATCAATCACATTTATTCTGGGCTGACTCGCTTCAGTAAGAAAGGCTGCAACCCCTTCTTCTGGGCTTTCTTGTGAAGAGGTCTGTTCTTGTTGCCTCAGTGACTGTTTGCAATCACCCACACAGGCACCGTGTTGTCACATATCTCATCTGTATACATACTATCCACCCTCATCTTCAATAGTTTTGAAGGAGGAAACCACACAGATATGTTATATTCCCCCACGCAAGATCACTAACAGTTTCTATGGCTCCTAGAACGTAGCCACCAGCGGCTTAGCTTCTGTCCCAGCAGTGCAAAGAGAACAGCATAGTTTTATTCCTGCATGTTCCTCCTGTGCTCATTTTTCCTCTCTTGAAGGACAGTTGATCTTGAAGGACAGTTGCTAATGTAGTTTTTGTTTTTTCAAGGCAGCTGACTTTTTCCTCTGTTTCAGGAAGATTCCATTTCTTTGTGTACGGTTCTTCTGAAGGACAGTTTTGTTATTTATCAAAACAGCCAACTAGTCTCCTATAATGTCCAAACCATGAAAGTCTTTGTGAGCTTCAGGCTTTTTTCTTTTTCTCTCTGTCAGTCTTATACTGTTTTCTGCATGGAAAGAAGGTTAGTTCAGGACTGCGCCTGGTGGTCAGAGTGGGACCCTATGAGTGGTTTATAACTCAATTCTCCTACTTTCTAAATAAGTGGTTCAATCACTGTGCTCTAAACACATACACCCAGGGGTTTGTTTGCTTCTTTTTATTAGCTGGAACTAGCACAGTGGTTTTCAAAATTTGATTTGTGGAATTCTATGTCTGAGAGCCTTATAGCCTGCAAGAGGTTGCAGAGGAAAGTGACCTATCAGACTTGTGTTCTCTTTACAGGCACTGACATTTTCACTTATAAAAGGTATAACATGATACACATCAGAAACAATTAAAAACAACCTCTTTAAACATCTCCTTCATCAGCACGTAAAACCAATGGTCTTTCCTCCAGAAATAACCAAGCTCTTTATCCAGTCAAAAGCAAGCGTAAACATGTAGTCTGCCACAGGCATTTTGCTGGGCCACATACCCGCTGTCTAGACATTGTGATGTTCTTTAACTTGAGCCCCAAAAAGGACAGTTTGAATAATACCTCAGACTGAGGATTTTAGTGTTTAAAAAGTATGTGACAACAGGCTTTGATCCCTCACAGAATGAGTTGCAGCTTCTGAAAACCTAGAGCAACCACATCCATTTGTGAGACTTGGTTCCCCTCCTTTCCAAGATGATCTCAGAACTGAACTGAGGTGGTCATCACTCACACGTCAGGGAGAGCTTGTAAGATGAAAGTGATTGAACAAGACCAGAACATTGCTTGTGCTTTGCAAATTGTATGAACTCTTCATTTTGATAAGTTTCCAAGAATATGCTTGCTTTTTTTTTTTTTTTTTTTTGGGGCGGGGGGAAGTTTATGAGACTCATAAATTGCAGGCCAAGAGAATGTCTGTCTTTCACACAGAAATGTTCTTTATACATAAGCCCATCTCTTTTGAAACAGAAAGACAAAGGAAAATTGGCTTTTAAATGTTGTCATGTTGGCCGTGTCATCGTGGCATCTTTAGAGACATGCTTCACCTGCTAATGAGAATTATGTAGCATGAGATATGTCTATGGAAAGGATTTCTTTCACTCGTCTAGCTATGTATAGACATAAAAAAGGGTTACCATCTTCTGTCATGATTTGGCCTACAGCGATAAAGCTGAAGTGGTTGTTGATCCTTGTTAGCGCAATATTTCAGCACCTACTAAAGTTAGCGGTTTCTGTCTCCCAAACAGGAATGAAACAGAACAGAGCCATTAACTTGAGATTGGGAATGGAGCACAATGGCTTGCCCCAGCATTGTACTGGAAGTCTGCACAAGAGCAAAGCCTGGAGTTAGACTATCAGCCACCTGTTTGGCAGATACTTTGAATGTAATTAAGCAGCTTTTTTTGAATGACAGGGTTGAAAAATCTGTTTCAAATCACTCTCATAAAAATCTGCAACCACAGTTACAAAGTCTAGGTCTGAGTTTCCGATGCCATTCATAAATGCCTGGTCGGCTGGGAACCACTGTTAAAAAAAAAGTCATTTGTTGAAATAAATTACCATAAGCAATGACAATATGAGTTTAACTTTGGGTGTTCCATGTGTCTGTTGCACTTGGACTGTGTCTCAGGTATTCAAAGGACTAAAAAAGATATGCTCTGGATTTAAATGACCATCATTCAAGTCAGCAAGTGCACAGCAAGTGTTTTATGTAGGATTTTTTAAGTGACTGTAATCACTAAATGCATTAGGCTATAATGGAATTACAATCCTTTAAACAAAGGGAGGGAGAGGGCATCTTCCTTTAAAAGCCTGGGAAGGAAATTAAAGGTTGCTTATTCAAGAATAACAGCACCTAGAGAGAAAATCATGAGAACTACATCCATTGTACTAAAGTATCTCTGAAATGTTCATTAAGCCCACTATGATTTCACTCTTTTATTTATTTGCTTCGATTTCTAATTTGACCACTTTTCCATGGGCAGGCAGGAGCCTCTTAAAGGATCTATTAACCAAAGAAATTTTAGCATTTTAGCAGTTTCTTAATTCTAGCTGTCCAAATCAGTTTAAATTCAACAGTATTCCTCAGAATGCCTAAATGTACACGTGAATGTTTTGTATGATATTATAGTAGGCATTGTATGTGTAAAAAAAGGCTGTCTTTGCTGGACCAAATCATGACTGTTCTTTTGTTTCTTATGTGCTTCTGATGGTCAAGAAAGGTGAGTGGGTTTTGCTGTTGTTGTTTTTTCCCCATTTTTTTTTATCAAGTGCTTTTGGGAGCTGGCCAATTGCATTTTCAGATCTGCTTGAATTTAAAGAGTCTAAACAAAGTTTTTCTGCTTCCTTCCTGATACAATGCACCAATTTATAAGCCTAGTTCTTGTCTTACATGCTGCCTGTATTCCTGCTCTAAGGATCTGTCCTTGAATTCGTATGTTCTCCTGCATTGATAATGCTCAGGGAAAACATCTATTTCAGAACTCATGAGGTTTCACTCTTGCCACAGTCCCTCAGTGTTTCTAAGTCTTTGCTACACTGTTCCTCACAGCTGGGGACTCGGAAAGAGTTCAGACTGATAAACAGTATGATTTCTTATATTGGAACTAAACCCAAACTATTATTGAGAAGTTTAGTTGGACTCAAATGGGAATTGAATTAGGATTCTTCTAATTATAGTTGAATCAGAAGCAGAACTTCTACCGAACTGGAAACCTTAAGAGTCCAACTACTTGCCCCTGATACTTTTAGAACTGGAGCATGCTGGAATTGCTGTTTTAATCAGAAATGACAAAAATAATAAGTAACCTACTCAATGCAACATGAAAAATCCACAAAGTAAAAACTTTTTTTTTACGTGCACTGTAAATGCATGTAAAACTGCCATTTTTTCTCTCTCAAAAAGATCTGAAACTCTTTGTTAGATAAACTGGTTGGTGTGACTAAACAGAATTTGGCCCAGCGTTTGTAGTCTCAGTTGGATGCTTCACGCCTTCCATCCATTTATTTCAAAATGAATAATGATGCATGGATAGATATTTCAATCAATGACACTAGAGGTGATAAAATAACATTGCTTGTGTTTCCACTGGAAATTTTAAATCTTTTGTAGTTTTCTTTTCACTAATTTTATTGGGTTAGGGTTTGGGAGGAAAATCTAAAATCCAGTTCAGAAATACCTTTTTTTCCCCCCTGCTTTTCTTTCCCTGAAACTTTTATGTGAAAGATTTTGCCTCAGCTTTGTTATTATAAAAACTCTGTTTAAAATGGCAAGCAGCCTGTGAAGGTAATTTTTACTGCAATTGAAGATGTCTCTCATTGATTTCAGGGAGCAGTGGATACAACCTTTTATTTTCAAACATTACTGAAGGCTGTGGAGGTGTGACCTCAGTAAAGATAAAGGAGTTTAAGAGATTTTGTTTCCCAACACAATGCATTTTCTTAACCAATTAGTACAATTTGTTTCTATCTATCTATCTGTGTATCTACACACCTAGGTAGTACAAACATATATATGTAGGTAAATTCTGGAAATTTGTGCTGGCAAAATGTGTTATTTGCAAAAATGAGATATGAAGTGTTATCTTTGTCAGTTAAGGTCAGCTTTACTTTGCTGCAATGCATCTAGAAAGATAGTTTTATCCACATGCCACTTATTTTCTAAGTCCATTCTATATCTATTGTGGGTTTCCATCTGCCTTTTCATTAAAAAAAACAGACCAAAACAAAACACAACTGTACTGCTCAGGGGCAGTTTCTGATGAACTGAGCTTCTCAATTTTTCCTTCTATAATTGTCTGTGTGTTGCTGCTGTTGTTTTAATTTGCTTTAGCTTTTTCCCCTAACTAAATTCCCCAGGTATCTCACTTTTCAGATAAGGTACAAATTATTACAATTAACTGCTATTAAAATTACAAGTATGCAAAATATTAAGCAGCAGACAGGCAACTCATCATAGTAGGTGCTCCATAAACATTCATCAAACAGATGGTCCCTTCCTCAAAAAGTTGAACTTTTTTAGAAATATCTTTTCCTGAATCTGGACAGTATTTCTTGAAAGGATATTGCAGTCTTTCTTTTCTTCAGATCTAGATAAGAACAAAGGTGTCGTATAGCACTAATATATCCAGTCTTCCCAGACCTCCCAAATTTATTCTCTCACATTGGATGAGATACCATCAACCAGGTGATGGAAATATGAAGGGCTTTGTGAAAGACACCTTTCTAGGGAGGACCTGGAGAGTGCACTTTCTAGCATGATTCTTTGAAGAAGGGGCTTGCAAGCATCTGAAATTTTATCTTTGATGTAAGACCACAGCCTCTTTCTCCTACTGTGGATTTACTTGTCTCAGAACCAGGTGAGCATGAGCAGACAGAAATCAGGCCAATCCACTGGGGTTTGCACTGGATGAAGGAGTCGCAAACCTGGAGGCCATCCACAGGGCACTGCTGCAAATAAATGACATCCAGGGATATGGAGAGAGAATGAGCTGGGAGTTATACTCCAATGTGTGAGCAAGAGGTTAGTGAGACAGGGAAGATTTGTTTTTTCCCTTGATCCTAATTTTCTGAGGAAGATATTTATCTTTCAGCCTCTCCTCCTCCCAGGACAATTTTCTTTCCTCAAAATTTTTTCAGGTTAGATGATCTGGGTGTCCTTTGATGAAAATTTGGAATTTTTGAAGGAAAGTCACACTTCTGACTAACAAAAACACAATTACTGAAAAACATAATTTTCTTGAAAAAGAAAACCCCCATTTGATGTCTACTGAACATTTCCAAATACACCTAATAGGCCTGGGAAATGTGATCATATCTTTATCTCTTGGATGCCCATAGCAATTGATACAGTTATCTACAAGTTCTCAATGACCATGTTATTTCCTTGGCTGAAGTGCGTGAAACTTAGTTCAGTCCTCTCTGATGCCTGTAGTTTCTGTATTTATAATCTTGAATACACTGTTGACCCCTAAGGGAGTGAAAGGGTCCTTTTTCCCAGCTACTACAGTGATTATGCTACTACTTGTAGCCTAATTGAAATGTCAGACAGAAAACAAATCTGGGGAGTCAGTGAATCCACAAATAAGGAAAGCAAAGAAAATCTTTGTATAAATGCTGTGAAGGCTGAGTTTTGCACAGCTCTAATCTTTGTTTATTACACACAAGGAACTAGACTTTATAACATCTAGGCACCAATTCAGACCAACTAAAGTGATGAAAACCTGATTTAAGACTCCCACAGCAGCATCAGCTCAACCCTGTTACACAGAACAGTTATGAAGGCACTTTGTTAGATGATTAGGTGAAATATCTGACAGCCTTTTCAAGATGAAAATACTATAAATTAAGCACAGTTGGTTTTGGTTTCATCTTTTTTTTAATTTTGTGTCTTCCTCTTCTTCCCAGCAGGACTCTCTTAAAATTCTTGAAAACAACTTGTTTGGTAACAACACAGTTAAAGCAAGTGCCTGAGCCCATTCCAAGAGAATCAGTGTTAACATGTTCAAGAAAACTAACAGAAAATCACCGAGGCCAAATGAAACTGCTTTTTTTTTTTTTTTTTTTTTTTTATTTATTTTTTTTTTTTTTTTATTTTTATTTATTTTTTTTTTCCAGATGTAACAGTCTTTGTAGATCTACTTCTAGATAGCTTCTCTTACTTGTACACATGTACACCTCTTGGATGAGGTAAAGGCAAGTGATGCTATTTGAAAAACAGCAGGGAAAAAATGAGCATGTAAGAGGTAAATATAAACCTGACTTAGAGGTAAAGATCAGACTGTATCTGACTTCAAAGGCCCAGACAAAAATCTAATATGAGGGCTCTTCTAACGCAATCTTATCATATGCACGAGTTTCTGCTTTCACCTTTCAAAAAAATTATACTGTAGCTGTGCATTTTCCCATAAAGTTCATGAGTGCCATGCATTTCAAACCCACAAGCTGGCTGCTTTGAGAATTTTAGCTTGTATGTCTCATTTTGAACAGAGCAGGTGTCTGTAGAAACAACCCCCAGTTTTGCAGTTCAATTGCCTTAAATAAGGCTGATAAATCCATAAGGAGAGCAGACAGATAAGTACCTTATTTACCAGCTTCTCTCTGAATTAACAGCAAGCCCATGATGTCATAAATAAAGGTGAGTTACTCTACATAGTGTTACGGTTTTGCAACAAGCAGAGAAGCAGTGATGCAATAAAATAACAAAATAACATTTTACTTGCTTGGAATGCAGAGCAGTGACTTCCATATTTCTATCTTTACAAAATAAAATTTAGAAAAAAAAAAAATCCAAACAAACTTTAAAATGGTTCAAGCATGTGCAAAGATATCAGAAAGCAAATAAATTCTCCTGATCATATGGTTTTGTAGAGCTCAATTGTCTACAAGTACAACATTGGTAGCTATGTAAGAGGTAACGCAATAAATAAGCTTTCTCATGCAGCATACCGTTTCCCAAATGCTCCTTAAATATAACCACTAAAACATTCCTCAGACATAACTGCTAACCCCCCCAGTAATCACGTGATTAGCATTATATACGTTCCACAAACCTGTTTTCATTAGTGCCGCTCTCTCAGGAAGAACAACTGTCATTTTTCCTTCCAACCCTCACTACTACCAGCTGGACAAAATTTCCCTGGGAAAGAACTTTTGTCTTTGAAAACTGTAGCCGCTTCTTTTAACTTCAAAGGTGGAAGCAGCACCCATATTGAGCTTTAACTTAAAATCAGGTGATTATTGAGTCTCTTAATTGCATCACCTTTGACTTCTCTGAAATGTGTTAAAGATTTACATTCATCCTTTCCCCTATCCTCTTATTTCCTTTCCTTATAATTATGAATGAGCAGTGTTTAACCTATACAGGAAAACAAAATTTAGCAATATGTACTCTCCAGTCTTCAGAATAATAACGTGAGGAGAAGACCTAAGGACAGACAGCAAGGTTCCCTCCTTTTTCGCTGTTGCTCGGGTCTGCCTGCATGTTTGCTGGTGCATGGTAGGTGAATGCCCCAATGTTGGATGAAATATTAGTGTAGTAATGTTGAGAACTCCTCAGAAATAAACTGTGAGCATTTAGCTGAAACAAACTCACCAGGTAACCTGAAGGAAATGTGTTTTACAAATCCATTGAAATAACTTTTTCTACATCTGATTGTTGTCATGTGTATCATTTTTGGCCATGGAGAGCAAACATCAGCCACTACAAAATAAGTAGCTTTTTTTTGTTTCTGCATTTAGCTTTCTCCAACACTTTGTCATTCAATTCCACGTCTGACTGTAATAGTTTTTGACAAAGCCAGTAGTTATTTCTGGAGTCAGATGATTACTTTCCAATTCTACATCTTTATATTAAGCTAATGGCCAAGAATATCTTCTTGAAATCATATTAATCTTTGTGCTAATGATATAATTTCATTACTACCTTTTCCCCATAGGAGACAGCTATTCTTTAAAGACAGCTTCAGTTTCCTGAATTAGAAAGGTCTGAATTGCTTTTGGGTTATTTAATGTAACCATCCCTAAAGTTCATAATTATTTAGCAAATGAAATTTTGTTTCTGAAGCTGTTAACTGTTCTGGGAAAGGCATCAAATAGGGACACAGCAATAATTTCCTCTTAAATATTTTCTTGTGCCTAAGTAGAATACAGCACCATTTATATATTCTGGCTACTATGAAATGGCTATCTTTGTCCTCGGTAGCTTCACCAGTAGTTTATGATATGCAATGAAGACTATTTTTTTGCCCCTGAAGTGGTACTGTAGAAATTTAATAAAACAAACAAAAAAAATGCCTAAGGACTTATTTTTTTTTGTATTCTTCTGTTGTGTAGTAGGTTTTTCTCAGCTTTTGGTGCTGAAAACCCCTTCATATTTTGAGGGGTTAAAATCAAACCGATTCATGATGATACATATAAGTGGAAAGAATCTTCCATCATATAGCCAAAAATAGTACAAACTACAAGATATTTGGCAGTGATCATACACTCCCAAAAGACTTTTTTTTTTTAAATTATTTTATCTCTTTTATGCCCACATGATTCCCCAAGTAAAAATTCTGACTATTAAAAAAAAAAAGTCCTTGCTATTTTTTAAAAATACATCCTTGCAACTTTTTTGGAAACGTCTTGATTTTACAAATGTTCTTCATAATTCTTCCTGATGTGTTCGAAAAGCCATCTTAACTCAGCCATTGTGGTATTTCAGATATTACTCTTTGGATCACAGTGGATTCAACGGCTGTCCCTTAGGGTCATCCTCATATCTAAAGAACCTCATCAGTTTATGGACGTGGTTTGGTCTGTGCTTCAGTATATCTTCCTGGTAAGCTTGGAAGGTGTCTGTTGTCTACTAGCTTGAACAGTGAATTTTGTGGTTTAGGTGTTTCGTATTGACCTGTGAATGAGTAAAGTCTCATAGTGGCTTCTTCATCCTCGCCATATTAATTTTAATTTTTTCATCATAGATGGAAATTCCCCCACATCATTTGCAGAACGGTGTGAAGTAAATTGCTTTACATTGCAGTGCAGTGCTTTACATAACTGGTGAGAGGCACCGCTGCTAGATAGTGCTTTTGATCTCCAAAAACCTGCCTGGACAGCTGCCAGGCAAGAAACCGAGGAAACAGAAAGTCCTTGTAAGAAGCAATACATTACTTGCTTTTAAGATATCGTAAACTAGACTGAACATCTTGAAAACTGCAGCATGTAGGAGGAAAGGTGGAGCAGGATCCATTGTCCACAGCAGACTACACAGCTCCTCTGACAAGATGAAAGAGATATTGGTTCTGCACAACTTCCAGGAACCTACAAAGAGAGGGGAAAGTCCTGTTCTAAAAATGTCAAGGAATAGCACGACACTGGGTTCTGTACCCACTAAACAGCACTAGCACCCAGAGTCTCTGATAGTGATGTGCAAGAACTGTTCAGTCTTTCTCACCACAGCTTTGTTTTTTTGTCGTAGGTGGCAAGTAAATTTAATGTCCTGAAGCTGCTGCTAGTTAATTGAGGGTTTGGGTGGGAGTCAACCAGAGTAACTATTTGCCCACACTGGGGAGACCTTCTTTCCCTTTAGAACTGAACTGAGTGGGCTGGATGTGTTCTCTTTGCTAACTGGCATGACAGGCACATTCAGTTGGTGCAAACACAGTCCACATATAGATAGAGATGGGACCAGCAGCTCCCGCAGACTATGATATTCCCTGCTGCTGAAGAAAGAAGGAAAGAAAGAAAGAAAGAAAGAAAGAAAGAAAGAAAGAAAGAGAGAGAGAGAAAGAAAGAAGAAAAGAAGGAATGAAAGAAAAGAAAGAAAGAAAGAAGGAAAGAAAGAAGGAAAGAAAGAAAGAAAGAAAGAAAGAAAGAAAGAAAGAAAGAAAGAAAGACAGAAAGAAAGAAAGAAAGAAAGAAAGAAAGAAAGAAAGAAAGAAAGGAAGGAAGGAAGGAAGGAAGGAAGGAAGGAAAGAAAGAAAGAAAGAAAGAAAGAAAGAAAGAAGGAAGGAATGAAGGAAGGAAGGAAGGAAGGAAGGAAGGAAGGAAGGAGGGAAGGAAGGAAGGAAGGAGGGAAGGAGGGAAGGAAGGAAGGAAATTAAAAGAAAGAAAGAAAGAAGGTGTTAAGGCAGGAAGGAACGACTGGAAGGCTGGAGGGCATGCAGGAAGGGAAGAAGGCAGGAAGGAAAAGCTTTGCAGTGGAAATGATAAAAAGGCCTTTATAACAGCATGTTGACACCTTGTCAATGTGTATACACACCCCATAGAGCCTCACCGGTGACTTCAACAAATTCGTGTTCTCAGCCTCCTGTGTAAAGAAATTAATTAGAAGACTAATTCGGGATAATATCAGTTAGATTAATTCTTGTCCTGTAATTTTATTTTTTCTTATAGGAGGATAAAGAATATAAATATTTTTGTCCATTCAGCTTTGTGTTTGATGATTAAATATTCCATGGATACAACCTTAGCTGGCAGGAACCTTCAGAAATGTGCAAGACATTCATCCAAGTTAGGTGCCTTTTTGTATTTTTCAAAGATCCTTAAAGAGAACAAGGTATTACTGCAGGTTTTCATGAGAAACTTGAACCTATCAAGTGCGAGTTGGTATAAGTGCTAGTGCAAACTACTCATTCTACCACCATGTTTTTGCACACCCATCAGCTGATATGCTATACAGTTCTGCTATATGACCTTGTTTAAATAAAATCTGCTAGCCACCTTTTGAGCAGCTGGGACAGTAACAGGATGGCTTCTCATACGTTTGATGAATAGACAGTGATGTTTAGTGCATACATGAATATCTAAAGACATATGTATAGGAGTCTATACAAAACAGAAGTATTTATTCTTTGCCTTTCATGTAGTTTTAGCATTTCAAAATGAACCTCCCCAGTAAGAAGGCAACACTGTATCTTGTGCTGGGTTGATAGATCATACCTTTTGTTAATTAGCTCATACTAAATTACTGTCTACTCCCTCAACATTATTCAGAAAACTATTCATGTAATATTAATAAAAAATGCATTTATAGACATTGTGATTGGTCTGAAAACAGTACACACAAGAAAATACATGGAAAAAAAGACTATATATCCAGGAAATTAATCACAAAGAGTAATTGAGTCAGTTGCTGTCAAATGGGTTTAAGCAAAAGCCAGGAGGAAAGGCTAATCTAATGGTAAAGGAAGTGATCTACAATTATATTTCTTCCTCTGCTAAAGGTGTCCTCTGTGCCCTCATTTGACCACACAGAATTTAATTTCTCTGTCTTCAGACTGTAAAATGGGGACGATGTTCTGTCTCTTCTGATTTTCAGTTCCTTGGTGTTATATCTTCCTTTAACCTGGTTTTGCTTGAGGCTTTTAGGTGTAATTTAAGCAAGCAATCTTGCCCATGTGATCTACACTTGTGAGACAGATCTGCTGTGTTTGGACCACAATTTGATGGTGTCCTCTGCCCTGCCCACACTGGACAAGGGACTTACAGGGAAATACTGAAGAAGATGTCCTAGTTCCATAGTCATTACACAAGGAGGAGAGAGGATCTCATCTTAGATCTTGATGCTACATTGCTGAGAAATTTGGGTAATAAGAAAAGTGTTCTCTCAGCACAAGCTTTCAAGGTCTGTATGGTGTCTCTTAATTATGTAACTTCTGAATTACATACTTTTCCATGTAATAATTTAAAAGCTAACAAAAAAAATCCAGGGTTTTTTGTTTATCTATATTTTTAATTATAGAATTCTCAGTACTATATTTTTTAAAAAGAAGTGAGTTAAGTTCCTTTGCAAATCTTGTAATATAAGGGGCAAGGAGAATGCTCATCTGCTGCACTCTTTTCTCTGTGGTTTTTACTTGTTTAATTATATTAAGTAATTCCTGTTTTTCATATTTATTCCCTTCCAAGTATAATTGATTTGCATGGCAAAGTTTTAGTAACGGAAGGGCTACAGAGGTGGCTTCTGTGAGAAACTGCTAGA
The DNA here is from genome assembly GCA_017639485.1 of Pluvialis apricaria. NCBI lineage: Eukaryota > Metazoa > Chordata > Aves > Charadriiformes > Charadriidae > Pluvialis > Pluvialis apricaria. Next base: position 163,353,058 of record CM030008.1, on the reverse strand, counting down.
AGCTTCCCCCATGTCCAACAGAGCCAGTGCCAGCTGGCTCCAAGACAGACGTGTGCCCTGACCAAGGCTGAGCTCGTCAGCAACAGTGGTAGCATCTCTGTAATAACATATTTAAGAAAGTAAAAAAAAAACAAACCACCACAAAACCAAAAAAACCCTGTGCAACACCAGTAGCAATCAGAAGAGAGGAGTGAGAATGTGTCGGAGAAACAACTGCAGACACCAAGGTCAGTTAAGAAGAAGGGTGAGGAGGTGTTCCAGACACCAAAGTTTCCCCTGCAGCCCGTGGTGAAGACCATGGTGAGGCAGGTTGTCCCCCCGCAGCCCATTGAGGTCCACAGTGGAGCATATATCCACCTGCAGCCCATGGAGGACCCCACGCCAGAACAGGTGGATGTGCCCAAAGGAGGCTGTGACCCCATGGGAAGCACACACTGGAACAGGCTCCTGGTGGGACCTGTGAACCCATGGAGACAGAAGCCCACGCCAGAGCAGGTTTGCTCGCAGGACCTGTCACCCCATGGGGGACCCACAGTGGAGCAGTCTGTTCCTGAAGAACTGCACCCCATGGAAAGGACTCATGGTGGAGCAGTTCGTGAAAAACTGCAGCCCATGGGGAGGACTCACGTTGGAGAAGTTCATGGAGGACTGTCTCCTGCGGGAGGGACCCCACGTCAGAGTAGGGGAAGAGTGTGAAGAGTCCTCCCCCTGATGAGGAAGGAGAGGAAGAGACAACATGTGATGAACTGACCGCAACCCACATTCTTCATCCCTCTGCACTGCCTGGGGTGAAAAGGTAGAGAAAATCAGGTGTGAAATTGAGCCCAGGAATAAGGCAGGGGTGGGGGGAAGGTGTTTTGAGATTTTATTTTTCATTATGTTACTCTGATTTTGATTGGAAATAAGTTAAATTAATTCTCTCCAAGTCAAGTCTGTTTTGCCCGTGATGGTAATTGGTCAGTGATCTCTCCCTGTCCTTATGTTGACCCATGAGCCTTTCATTGTATTTTTTAATCTCCTGTCCAGCTGAGGAGGGGGAGCAATAGAGCAGCTTGGTGTGCAACTGGCTTTCAGCCACAGTCAACCCACCACACAAAGATACTTTAAAAATTCTGCCAAACTATTCTTTTTTTAAGGGAAGGGAAGGGAAGGGAAGGGAAGGGAAGGGAAGGGAAGGGAAGGGAAGGGAAGGGAAGGGAAGGGAAGGGAAGGGAAGGGAAGGGAAGGGAAGGGAAGGGAAGGGAAGGGAAGGGAAGGGAAGGGAAGGGAAGGGAAGGGAAGGGAAGGGAAGGGAAAGTGGAGGACTATATCCCTATAGGCCAGTGGTTATTCAGGTACTTGACTATTTCACCTGACATGAAAGACACTTAGTACTTCTACTTAACAAAAGTCTGGTCCAGGTTACAAAGCCATTACAAGTGGTTTTATTTGTCATAAGCCAAGACAAGCTTGTCTTTGTTTCCAAGACAAGACCTCAATGAAACTACAATTTCTAACAGGTTTACTTATTTGGTCAAAACTTGAACCCTATAAGTAGACATCTAGCTTGTGTGTCTTTGCATTGGGTTTCTGAAAATACTATGGCAAATTAATCTGCTGTTGTGTTGCCAAAAAAGCCTTTCTCACTCAGCAAGAGGTGGCTTAAGCCATGAACATTGTTTCCTGGGCCACCTAAAAACTGAAGAAGACAGTGGAGATCAGAGGTGTTTAAGGACAGATCTAATTATTTTGTAGACTATTAATCCTGTCTTCAAACCAAAAGGAAAATTTACTCTATGTTGATCTCATAATTTCAGTTCATCTTTGAACTGGAAAACCTCAAGTGAGAAACAGTCACAAGAGTAATCTGTCCAAAGCTGTGTGCATGACTCCTCTGATGAAACAGGTTTCACCCGGCAGACTGAAGAAACAAAGACAGACTAATTTCCAAAGACATTGGAGACCCTTAGAACCACTCTTTCACCTCTTTGCACTCACTTGCCTGGGGGAAGAATCCATTGCTTCATAGAGATGCATCAAAACCACTCGGATCCTTAGCTCCACAATACTACCATTGTACACTGCTTGTGTATGAACCCATATGGGCTGCCAAGTGCAATCAAGAGTCTGTCTTATGTTGTGACTAGTTTTTACCTCCTCCTGCTTTCCATTATCACCTCTCCTCATAACTTTACATGGACTTGCTTGGAGCTGCAGTGTGGTCTTTCCCTTTTCTGTTCAAGGGAACAAAAGATTTGCCCCAGCCTGTTCTTTAGCATGGTAGGGAGGATTAAAGCTGGAACACAGCTATGTCAAATTCATCAAAACAAATGGATCCATCATTCCTGTGATGCAGACAATGTTTTAAAAGAAGGTAGGAGGACCTCAAGAAGTTCAAAGGACTGATCAACTCACATTGATTTAATACCTTTTGGAAGTGCAACTTGCTAGCATCTGACCCTGTCTTACTGATGCAGTACAGTTCACAAAGCAAGGTTCACTCTGGCTGCCTCACAGCTTGGCTTTGAATTTTCTTGCCTTCCTTCTGTCTATTGATCCATTTCTCTGAAACCAAAGTTGTTCCATGGGATGTCTTTTAATGTGCTGTAACACATTTACATTATTTTCACATGTTTAAAGGTCACAAGTTTAATTTTGTACTGTATGGAATTTGATTAATTTATAGTTCTTCTAATAAAATCCTTTTTTTCCTCTTTGTTTTTACCCAAAACAAAGCATATGCTGCTCTCCTACCCTTTTAGAAACCATTAATTTTTTTTCTCCTTGCCTTCCCCATATCTCCTTAGGGGAAAATCATACCATGTAGATGGTCACGGTAGAGGGCTGTAACACATCCTACAGGGTTCTGGACTGCAATAAACCATATACTTTCCTGGCAGGGAGAGTGTCCAGTTTCTTCCGCCTTAGTCTTCTGGGCCTAAGTCCAAGCATAAGCACTGTCTCTTCTCCTGACAGAAAAACATAACTGTGATCTACCTGTTAGGAAAACCTCTGTCTCTATGTTCTTGTAACCTGTGTATCAGGTGTGATATACTGCCCTGTTTGCTTTATGAAACCCTTGTTTCCTGCTGTCTTACTCAAAATAATCCTCAGTCTTGTAAACATTCCTTTTTTTTTTTTTTCTTTTCATTTCTCTTTTATTTCCTGGGGGTTAAGGGTTTTTGAGAGTGTAGATTTTTCTCTTAGAAATGACTGATAATTTTTTTATACCCTTAATTTGCTGTGGTGATTCACACTATTGCATTTCACAAAAATATAATCAAGTTGTCGTGACACAGAAAGCAGAATGTGAATTATGCTAATGCATCATATTACTATGCAAAGTAAAGCCATGTGGTTGTTAAAGTCAGTAGACTCAAAGTGAGATGTCAAGAGGGAATTCTGTAAAAAAACACATACATTCCTCTTGGGTTTTGGAAACGTCCAGCCTTTCCCTTCAACTTTGCTTTCAGTGGCAGCTCTTGTGCAGAAACAAAGTGTTCAAAACTGAGAAGGCTCCGGGGAGATCTTATTGCGGCCTTCCAGTACCTAAAGGGGGGCTACAGGAGAGCTGGGGAAGGACTTTTTACAAGGGCATGTAGTGATAGGACGAGGGGGAACGGCTTTAAGCTGGAAGGGGGCAGGTTTAGATTAAACATTAGGAAGAAGTTTTTCACTTTAAGGGTGGTAAGGCACTGGAACAGGTTGCCCAGAGAGGTTGTTGAAGCTCTGTCCCTGGAGGTGTTCAAGGCCAGGCTGGACGTGGCCTTGGGCAACCTGGGCTGGTGGGAGGTGTCCCTGCCTATGGCAGGGGGTTGGAACTCGATGATCTTCAAGGTCCCTTCCAACCTAAACCATTCTACAATTCTATGATTCTATGAATTGGTGAAAGAACCTTCCCATAAATAACTTCTGAGCAAATGAGGCCAAGGGAACTCTCCAAATGAAAAAAAACCCAAAAAGTACCCCTGATGTGTTGGGTAAATAAGATTGAAATGAACTCAAAATGTAGAGCCAGCTAAGCCCAGAGAACATTAGACATGACCAAGTGGGATGCTGTTATAATCAAAAGTATCAAAAGCAGCACTTAGATCTAGCAGCATTAAAACACTCCAACATCCATAGTCAGAGTGCATTAATAAACCAAAACAAAAATGCAGGCAAGAACACTTTCTGTGCTGAGAGTGAACAAAAAGCCAAGCTGGAATTTATCAGAAATGTCCCTTTCCAGTAAGCAGTGAATGACTTCACCAGGCAGATGCCTTCTACCTTCAAGACTTAAGGTTACAGCCAACTCTGTTCTCAACAGTCTCAAAACCAATGAATTCTGCCAGGGGATGTTCAAATCAGTTTTCCACTGCCCATATTTGTAAGATGAAGACTAGTAGAGAAATTCAGATTCATTGCTAAATGAATCCAAACTCCAGATGTGCTGTGATTCTGAGAAGCTGCCATTAATATCTTTTTCAATGAAAAATATCAGTACGAACTATATTGAGATCACCAAACATTTCCCCTTGGCTTATTTCTGTTAATTACAACAAGCTGGAGTTTTTATAACCTATTGAATGGCAGCAGACACTGCAGAAACACATGCAGACATATGCAGATACATGTATACACAGATTTTTAAGAGACAAAGACAAAAGGAGACTTTCAATTTTTTATCAGCTTTGAATTCTATTTGAAGGTAATTATAAGCCATATGAATAAAGTTAACATTTAGCCGTAACAAAATAAGAAATAGTGTTGTATTAATCCATTCCCCAGCAGTAGCACTAAACTTGGAGAAACTGTTTAAAGTGGGATAAGGTCAACAGGCCAAGCCACAAACTGCAAATTTCTTACACATCTTCAGTATGTTTTATAATGTGGCCTTTGTGCAGTTTGATAACAAATGAGTTTCAGAAGCCTTCTGTTGCAAGCATTTTTTTTTTTTTTTGCATTTCTCTGCATACCTGGAAAGACTACTACCAATGCATAATATTTTTGAAAGATAAGAACAATAGCAAAGTCAAGCACTGCTTCACCAATAAGTAAATCACTCTTGAAAAATGATGCAGCTGTAGGACACTTGTAGTCCTTAGAGTGTGAATAATCAACCTATATTATTGTCAAAGGATCGTTTTGGCTCACCATTGGAGTTGACATAGGCCAACAGGCTAATGGTGTCATCTGACTGTTGTCAAAGAGCTGTCAATTCAAGCCAGAGAAATGTAGGGAAACTTATTTATTCACCCGGTCTCTGCAAAAGGAAAATCCATCTGAAAAAAGTATTTCCTTGTGACTTTGTTTATATATTAATGTCATTGTATGAAAATCTTCCCAGAATCAATATAAATCCTAAGGACATTCCCATGAAATAAATAAGTATGGGTGAGAAAAGTGAGAAACCATCAACTGTTTTGTTTTCTTGGCCTACAAATGCCTGACCACTGACAGTGTTTGGAATTCAGAGCGAAACAGATAAATTGCAGCCTTTCCTCTTCATCCATCTGAGAGACACCATCTCTGTTCGAAGAACCACCAGGGGTAATTCTTTCTTCATTTTCTGGGCTACCTCCAGGTAAGTTACCTCTGCTGTTCTGGCTAGTCTACACAGGCTCATCCCAGAGAATATACTAGAGCTTAAACCTACTCTGGTGAGATCTCTGGTACTCATATAGTCAAATCTACTCATATTTTAAAGCAAGATCCGACAAGGATTTTTATTTCACCAGACTGTAGTCGTGTTAACTTTGGGGCAAAGCATTTTTGCTCTCTGCTAAAGTAATTACAGAAATTCTGTGGCATTTGTTCTGTGGCATTCCTTTAAAAACTGGAAGCCATCTACCTGTAAGTGATTCAGCTTGATGTGGGAAAGCCAGAGTGAAATTCTTTGGCCTTTGATACTCAGAAGAGCTGATAATTTCCTGCAATAGGTTTTCCCTTTTTATCTTGCAGCAAGGCCCAGTTCTCAAAGAACTCAAAGACATGCATCATCAAAGCTGCCCTGCATAGTCTTGTTTTCTGTCACTAATTCTAGCAGGGCTACACCAGCTTCAATTTCAAAAGTCCACAAGCATGGAAAAAGATGCTTAAATTTAAGAATGCTTAAGAACAGGCTTAAATTTATACTTAACTTTGCTATTATTCTGCAAAAGACCAAGCTCTAGCAGGTGTTTTTATTGTACTGCTGTGTTTTGCTTTTTTTAATCAGCTTCTAAGGAGCCATTTATGAGATGCTAGTTGAAGTGTCATTTCTGATAACCACTGATAGTAGGATATGTCCCATCAATAGTAGGAGACATTCAATACCTTTCTAGGCCTGGTCTTTTCAACATCTTTAGAAGCATTTTTAGAAATAATAGTCATAGTAATAGAAGTAGTAATAGCAATAATAATGTCTATTTCAACCTTACATTTGAATTTTGATGCATGGTGTTTAATATAAGTCCCAGTGGGACTAAAAGGGAAACACTCTTAATTCACATAGCTAATTCCAGAAGAATGACTCCATACCAGGCATGTCAACTTTTACCACATTTATTAAATCCATTGCTAATTCTGTAAGATTACATAAATTAGACTTTCCTTAATTGACAGTTGCAAAATAGTCTCCCTAGGAAACTTTCATCTAACAGAAGATTTAAAATTCCATTAATAGCAATGGCAGCACTGTAGCTAAAAGAAGGGAGGTTTGCCTGATATTTCGTCTAAAATAGTCAAGGTAATTGATGATGGGGGGGGGGGGGGGGGGGGGGGGGGGGGGGGGGGGGGGGGGGGGGGGGGGGGGGGGGGGGGGGGGGGGGTACAGAGAGAGAGAGAGCACCCATTATCTCAGTGATTGATAGAGGCCTTTTTCTAATTACATCAGCCCTTTGCAGTGGAGACAGGTCATGGTACTTATAGATCTGCAGCTACAGGTTTAAGAGTATTTGACAAATAACCATAATTTAAAATACAATTATTAAAAAAGATAAGATGGATTCTGTACAACTTTTTCTGCACATGTAGGACAGCAAAGGAAGAATGGAAACTTTTCCGCAGTTGTGAATATGACGGGGTTATATTTGGGGCTCTGTTTCACCAACAATACAAAGGGGGAGCTAGCAGTTTAAAATTGAAGGGATTTCCCCAGAACTATGTGAGGTGAGTGCATGTGATCCAAATAATAAGAATGTAAAAACAAAATGTATGTAACTCCTTAGTCTTTATTACAGGTGATTGCAAGGCAAGACAAGGTTCCTAGGCACATGGGTTTATAGCTATAGCTCTGCAGAGTGAATGCAAAACTACAGCAAGCCAAACATTTCATTGAGGTCACCATGACTGATGTAATGAATGAAAAAATGTAACCTTGCTAAAGGTGGAGACTGATATTCAGAAATTTTATTATCACTTACATTTCAGATCTCTGTATTCAGAATCTCTGAAATAAAGGATCTCTCAAAAACTGGGATATTAACGAAGTTAGTCATAAAACTCTCTTTGGTTCCAATAAAAGCAGTTTATTTAAATAAAAAAGAAAACACAGTTAAATGATTTTACAAGCTGGTAAACACCCATAACTCTGGTTCTGATCTACGAACAGTCCATGAAGTGAATACTAGATGACACAAATGAGAACATAGCCTGAAAGAGAGTAACATCTCCCATTACTGGCATGTTCCTAGCTCTCAGCTGAAGTTGGTTTTCCAGTTTGGGCCTTACTCTTCAAGTGAGGTTTGAATCAGTTTAGGGGAGGAGAGGAGTTTCCAGGGAGCTATTAATCATTCCCAAGCAGAAAAGACTGAAATGACTGGAGCTGCTCAAATTAAGGGAGAGAAGACTGGATGGAGACTATGTAAATGGACTTGAAATGTCTGTTGCTGAAAAAAGATTGTGACAAAAGGAAGAAAAACCCTGATTTCTGTGCCTATGGTTAATAAAAAAGGAAGCAGCAAGGTTAAATTGAAGGAAAGATTCAGAAACAGACATCGGAAAGCTTTTAAGAGGAAGTGTAAAATGCTGAAACAAATTCCCTGGGGATGTTGTGGAGTTCTGCTTAGACATCTTGAAGAACAAGTTAGACAACATCTGTCAGGAGCAGCACTTGTACAGTTCATCCTGCCCTAGGGAACAGGAGGAACTTGACAAACTATCGAGTTCCTTTCCTAGTCTTATTTTTATGACTAAAACAGGCAAACAAAATACTTCCTAGAATAAGAATATTTACGTTTAAATTTCATAAGCTAAAATTCAAATGATCACAGTTATTATTTAAGTTTATTGGCAAAACCTTTCAGAGTTTTCATAGACATTTTCAGTTACGTTGCTCTTACAGAGTAGGTTTAAAGATGATAAAAACATCAAACACAGTAGATAAGAAAAGGTTGGTTGCTTGCGGTGAATTTCCTTTTACAAATGAGTACATTATCTGTAAATCTGAATGTTTTGGTTTTCAAGAACAAACACAAATAGAAATGTTATTTAAAGCTTATTATTTATTTTGTTTGTTTGGGGGAAAAAAATGCCACAAAATTTCTCTTTTCCCCTTAATACCTTTTCCCATAATCTATTGTCCTTAAGTAACATGTGGGTATTTATTATAGCTTGGTTTATTTTCTTTTTGTGTGTCTGTGTATTTTTGTTGAGAAATTGAAAAATATAAATGAAGATCCTGAAAACTTTTCCCAAAAAGTTTTATCTAAGAAGTATTTCCTCATGAAACTGTTGCCCAGCTCTAATAGTTACTATTCCCGTATAAAGGACATTCAAACATTCTGGTGTGTTGTGCATATTGTAAAAGCTCTTATAAAAATAAACAGATCAAAGTGACCTTCTAAAGTAGAAGAAATAAGCCTATATAGTCCCCCTGTTATGATTTTAGTTCATCAGTATATCTAAATATGAATATTGTAGAGAACTCAGGATGAAATGTATTGATTGGGCTTCCATCTTAAGCTACACTTTAAAAAGTGGACTATGCCCACTCTTAAGATCAATCCATTAGGCTAAACCTTGTGCCTTTTTTAAGACAGCTGTAGTAATCTAAGCTTTGTGCAGGATGTTGGAAAAGGCTCATGGAAGACTATATCCCTTCTGGTGTCACAGCTGCAGGCCAAAAAAGATAGGCTCTAGGGTTTCCTAAAATGTGAATTGCACACTGAATTTCTCACTCCTCCTTTAGGCAACTACGTTTCTTTACAATTCTCTCTGTGCTACATACACTCCACAACACAAAGCAGTCACAGAAGTTTGGACAGCTTGGTCTTATTCTGCGTCACCTGAATGCATAGTGGAATTAATAAAACGGACTAACCACAACGTACAGACTGGTATTATACAGCTAATTTTTAAGTCACAGCTTGGCAGTGTCTCAATTTGAGACATGGACAGATCCTCGAACCTCAAGGTTGAAATTGTTCCTTTTTGAAATTAATCATCAGGAACAGCATGAACTTCAAATTCCACCACTGATTTTAGGTGAATAGTGAGATTAGATCAGCACAGACCAGATATAATACAAGTTGTTCCTCCTTGGTGGGAAAGGCAGGCAACAGAAGATACAGACCTTCCATAGGGTTAGAGCACCTCTCCTATGAAGACAGGCTGAGAGAGTTGGGGTTGTTCAGCCTGGAGAAGAGAAGACTCCAGGGACACCTTATAGCAGCTTTCCAGTATCTGAATGGTGCCTACAAGAAAGTTGGAGAGGGACTTTTTAGAAGGGCTTGTAGTGATAGGACAAGAGGTAATGGTTTCAAACTGGAAGAAGGCAGATTTTGAATAGATATTAGGAATAAATTTTTCACTGTGAGGGTGGTGAGGCACTGGAACAGGTTGCCCAGGGAAGCTGTGTATGCCCCACCCCTGGAAGTGTTCCAGGCCAGGTTGGATGGGGCTTTGAGCAACCTGGTCTGGTGGGACGTGTCCCTGCCCATGGCAGGGGGTTGGAACTCTTTAAATGTTCCTTCCAACCTAAACCATTCTACTATTCTATGATTCATAGAGAAATTGCCCACAAAACCTGCCCAATTCTGCTTTGGCATATGTGATAATGAAGTCCTCCCACCCATTGCAATGGATCAAATCCAAACTTGCTGTTTAGGTCTATGCTTTATTAGGTATTTTTAATCTGTTTAAACTTCTGAGTCTACACACAGAATGGTCACTAACAAATTTTACTGTAGCCTTTTGCAGGCAGCTATGAGCTATCTAAAGATATAAATTGTAGTGAAGGGGAACCTTAGCCATGGTTCATGCACCTTCTCACCTCTATACTTGGGCTTTTCCTTTCTGAGGGAAAAAAAGTTTAGGAATAAAATAAGTAATTAAATCAGGTCTATATATGGAGATTTGTGGGGTGGAACTAAAAGGAAATATGGAATTTAAGCCAGGGCTATAATAATTTGAATCTGCCTGCCTAAAATCAGAGGACCTATGACAGACTTTATCATGTGAAAGAGATGTATTTTTAAAAAGCACAGTTTTCCCATGATGTCCATTAATTTCATGAGATTTTTTTTTTTTAAAATGTAAAATTAAATGTTCAGAAAGAAGCAGTGGTAAGAGGATAGCATAAAAGTATCATCTTACTAATGGGAAAGCAGGATTATTTAATTCAGGATGAAGAGTAGGGGTAAAAAAAGATTTAAAAAAAAAAGTCTGTTTTGTTCATTCATTCATTTTCCAAATAAAATTATGTAAACTTCATTATTAGAACTTTTAAAGCTGCCCAGGAAGAAAGATCTAAGTAGTATATTTTCAAAAGATAATGAAGTATCCTTCCCATATTTAACTCTCATCTTGATGTACATCTCACCAGGGTCAAATGATTCAAACATTAATACAACTTTGAGAGAACTCATGTTAAAAGTAATGAAACAGAAGTACTCAAAGGACCATACTCTTTTTACTGGCCAAGAATGTTCATTCAGTAGCTCTCTGCTTTTGAAAATCTGAACTTTCCAATTGATTCACGCAATATTGCTTATGAACCATTTCTGGCCTGTCATGACTCAGAAGGATGATGTCCTAAACATGTATCAGAGCTTCCTAAGCAAGATCAGGGCTGACTCCCTTCACTCGCATGGAAGTATGGACTTGTGTGTGAAATTATAATGCTTGCAAATATAAGTTAGGCTCTGTGGCAATTCCTAGCATTTTAGTGTATCATTTTAATCCCTTTAAAAAGCTTTCGCATTCTATCTTCCTCTATTAGACATATGCCATACTTCATCCAGCTCCAAAGAGGATTATGAATATATAAATCAATCCAAAGAATGATATCCCAAACAGGGAGCTCTGAATTTTTTATTCTACCTCTATGCACCTTGTCACATTGGGCTGCAGTTCGCTAGGAGGAAGTAATACGATTTCTCCCAGTTGTGCTTATTTGCAACTCATTCTTGGAACAATAACCAACCTTGACCCATGACTGACCCTGAAATAGCCCAGGAGAAAAAAAATAAAAAAAAAAGAGTGGTGGAGGTAAGACTAAGCTAATACTGTCCAACTGACACAATGCAGCACATGCAAAATAAGAATTCAGATCAGACCTTTGCGTCAGCTGTGACACATCTGTCATGTAAGTTGAGACATTCAAAGGACCTGAACGAAATCCTTAACCCAGTTTATTTTTACCTGTTTCAGTGTTCTTTAGAATACAACACCCATTTCAAAACAAACATGCAACTTTATGCAACGTATTTCATTGCAGTAATTCAGAGCAATATTCATAAGAGGACGTCTCAAGAGTTACCATCTACTCCATTTTTGTCACTGACAGCAGCGGGTGGTCCATATACAAATATGAACATATTTGTACGCATGGAAAGAAAAAAAACCTCATCAAACAGTAGCAGCTCAGTCGCTTTTTTATTTTTTTAAGGCTAAAAAAATGTTTTTAATAACATCCCTGTGATTGAACACAGGGCACAAAATAGTCCAGAGACTTTTAGTTCTATAACTGAGGAGTTAAATATATTTTTAGGTGGTTAGGTGTTGTTTTTTTTTTTTTTAATTGGGAATAAAAGAAAAAAAAAGAAGTTTGAGAAATTATGATCTAGCTTGGACTATCAACATAATAAAAGAAAAGGAAATTGAACTTAGACTCAGGGATCATAGATTTGAGTTGTCGCAAGAGCTATCAACTACCACCATCGCTTAGGGAACAGAATTATTCTTTGATGTGCCAAAACTATTATTTTCCTCTGGCCAGTCTGCTGTAAGAGAGGGATCAGTAAGCAAAGCGTTCTTGTTCAACTGTGTTTCTTGACAAAGAAAAGCCCTGAAATCCTCTAAACTACTTCTCCTTTCTGCCTATGCACTTGCTTTGCTCTGGCCAGTAACTTCTCATTATAGACAAGAGATAAATTAGCTTTTAAAAATTATTTCCTTTTGGTTCCTTTTAAAAAGAAGGGAAATCTGTTCTTGGTGACTGTGGGTTGAAGTAGAAGTCACATGTCCATATATTCATTCCCAAAATACTTAGTATTTAAGGACTGAATTTAAGGGAAAAGTATACCCTCTCAGTAGAGGCTATTAGGTGTGAATATGAGGCCCAGCTTCCAAAAAAGACTGTTTGAGTGCTTGAATAGAGATTTTGGTGTTAACTTTATCTCTAAAAGATGCAAAATTTACTCTCTCTATTTGAAATAGGGTACTTCAAAGATTAGGTGATTGAACAAGGAAATCACCGGCAAAGGCAAAAAGAAAAAGAAAAACTGGTTATCAAATGAGTATGGAACTTTGGCTTTTAATTAAAAAGTATCATGTTGGGGTCCCCATGCTGTTCTTCATGCATATCTATCTGTAACTGGGAAGACATTTAAGTGTATCAAGATGATTGAGAGCAGGGGGCTATATTTATTTAGGATTACCTGTGCTTAATTGGCAAACAAAATATCCTCTGAAAATAAATAATTAGAGCCATTTTGTATTAAACTGCATTGCTTTCTCACTTGAATCTTTTAAATAAAACTGAAAACTAGAAACTTACTACACTGCATCAGACAATTTACTTTTCAAATTGATAACTTCTGTAGAAATCAGTCTGATTTTTATGTATCTTGTTAATGTTCCAAAATTCTAAAGTTTGAATACCTAGAAAGATCCCTTAGTAATTTCGCTTTTTTTTACATCAGAATAAATATGTTGCTCTACAAAATCCATTGTATAATCAAGAAAGAAAATATCAGGAATGCAGTCTGGCAAGATGGTGCTACTTGTCCTCATTTCTCTTTTAAATGACTATCATGTGAAAGACAGAAATGACAACACAGAATAAAGAACATCTCTTTACTCACTGAATAGACAAAACAGTGTAACTTCAAAAGCACCTTTGAAAAGGTTAAAATATTAATTGTCAAGAGGGTTTGGATAAAGATTCTGATCTTATTTTTGCCATAGTAACTGGGTGTAAATCCAGCAGCTTCAGTGGAGAGTAAATTGTATCAGAATGAGGCCCCCAATTCTGCATCAAAATTGTCTATCATTGACATGCAAACCCGCTATAAGGATTTCTTAGCAGCCTCTCTTGGGTTCATTTTCAAGAAAAACAGTACCAATAGAAGCTGGTTTTCAATACTTGAAACAAATTTTCCTTCTGAGGTGAAAAGCATATGATAAAGTATTCACAACCAGAAGTGTATGTTTGTGTACAGTTGGGTAAAACCAGTTAAATATGAAAATATAAAGGTATATGTGTGTATATATATCCTTTAAGACTTAACAGAGGACTGAAACCAAAATAAACAATGAGATCCACAAGATCATGTCAAATCTGGCTTCTGCCTAGAAAAGTCCACCGAATCTTAAACAAGTGCAATTGAACAAGATCCAGAAGTAGAAACTGTCAAAACACATTGATCCACTCCCCTCTGAAGAAGGTGGTACAATTTTCAGTGCCTCTATGACTTGTTTAAAACTGTGTACCTGTTCCAGGACTTCCTCTCAAATCTCTAGTTCTGGTGATCCCGAGGGTGGGAACACTTTCAAGAGCTTTCTGTGCTCCCACATCTCCATTTTCCCACTCATTCATCATCTTTTTAATTAAAGAAACTCAAGGAAGGTTAGAGGAACCTCTAGTTCCAGTCATAAAAGCTTACACCAGGGAAAAAACCCAAACAACCTCTTGAAAATAATTATTGCATGAATAAGACAAGGCAATGTGTTTTTTTGGCTCTACAAGAATATTCAGCCTGTTCCAGGTGCCGGACACAGCCGGTCCCAGCCGGTCCCAGCCGGCTCCAACGGCCCCACCGCAGGGCACAGCTGAGCCCCTCAGCCAAGCTGGGGGCGCCGGGGGGAACAGAGGTTTGCGGCAGGGCCGAAGGCGGCCCAGGCAGAGGAGGAGGCAGCCCAGGAGGGAGCAGCAGCAGAGGCAGCCCCAGGGCGCAGGAGGAGGAGGGCAGGAGGTGCTGCAGGCCCGGAGCAGGGATCCCCTGCAGCCCTGCAGAGACCCCGCTGGAGCAGAGACCCAGCCCGCAGCCCGGGGAGGGCCCCCGGCCGCAGCGGGGGGATATTTCCTGCAGGAGCTGCGGCCGTGGAGAGCCCCGGCGGGAGCAGGGTGTCCCTGAAGGACTGCAGCCCGGGGCAGGGCCCGCGCTGGAGCAGGGAGAGGTGTGAGGAGGGAGGAGCGGCCCAGAGGGGCTGCCATGCACTGACTTCATCGCCATCCCAACTTTTCTAGATTTTCCTGGGTTCTTTCTAGTTCATATATACTTAAGTGAGGGGAAATGAGAGTCGTTTATGTAGTAATATAGAGGGGCTTACTTGTAGATGCTCTCCGGTACTGCTATTTAGCAGCTGGCACGGATGCATGCCGTGCTAAGGGGGATAGTTCACTTTCATGGAAGCAATTAGTTATATTCTGTGACCTTCATTACGCCTAGAATCATGATCATATTCATGCAATATTCAGATTAGACAAAAGATATGACAACTGATTCTCTGCTAAGTTACTCTGCTTTTGGTCCAGTAAGTGTCTTCTAATTAACACTTGTCTCAGTGAAAGGAAAATGAAGTCCATACTTATGCATCCACCTAGATTAGCTTAGATTTGCTTAGATTAGGGGAAATTGTCTAATGCATATGTAAGAGCTATGAGTAGATGGCCATAGTAATACTAACATATTACTGCTAATAAATCCGCTTCTATACTTAACCAAATTAAACTCTCATCAGCTGGTACATAATAGTTCCATTGTCATTGACTTAAACATAAAATGACCTGATAGCAAGGTGACAATTTCACTATTGCCATTACCTGCTATTGAAAAATGTGAATTACTTGCAGACAGTAGAGGGTTCCACTTGCAATTAAATTAGCACTAGTGGACATTTCACCCACATCCAGGCAGATCATTGGAGAGGGGGAAAAGACAGATTCTAATTTATCACAAGCTACTGGTTCTTTGTGAAAGAGACAGGTTTAAGTTATTCTTGTCCATTTTCTGAAACCCACAGGAGCTTGAAAATTATCTGATCATCTAACTGAATGATTTATAACTCCCTTTTGGCCCCACACAAGGATTTGCCCCTAACAATTAATCTTCCTGGATATAATTGGAGTTAAAATTAAAACTACATTACTCCTCAATTCATTGGGATGAACTTGGCATGGACTTTTGTAACAGCTTCAGGTAACATACCCATTAACAATGGCACATGATACCATGTTTGGCTGCCCAAAAATGAAAATGAGGCAGGGAAAATTAACACAAATAACAACCTTTTATCAAGACATCAATACCTTCCAGCTGCTCAGTTCTATAGTAGCAAATTGCTGCAGTAGCAATTACCTGATATTGGTAAATGAAGCTATTCTTAAGCCCCAGTCGTATAAAACACAGTGCAATTCAAAAAAAGTCACTAGCAAAAGTAAATTTCTACTCCCCATTCAAACATAAGAAAGAATTAATGTCGCTAGTGAGGCTTAGAATGGATTAGCAGAGAAAGCCAGAGCTGTGCACAGGCCACAGGAGATCCTTTTGGGTGCAGAAGAAAAAACCTTTTTTTGGCCAATGGCCTGACTGCATATTTGCAGGGGATAAACACAAAGTGTAAGTCTTTCTGTGAAAGCTATTAGACCCCTCAGGTGCTTTGCAAACAAGATTTCACAGCAAAAAGCACAAACCAGCGTGGCGGGGTTAACACTTAAAACAGTCTCTTTGAAAGGGGGGCTGCTTTGCTTCCCATGGCAGGGTCCTGTGAGGAAATCCACCCCAAAGTTTCATTGATAAATTTTATTGCTTGGCTTGTTGAGTTTCATTTGCCTCTTTTTCTTCATTTCCTTGAGGGAGTTTCTCAGTCAAGACGCCATAGACAGAACCCGTTTGCCAATGTGTGGGTATTCAGTGCCATTTCAGTTGCCACGAAACATCCTTTCTCACCCCTGGCTGCAACTCCAGAAGGACGCGGGTATCCTAGAGATCTGTTATCACAGCTAGAGGTCTCAGGCAGATGTTTTGGATACTCTGGCATAAGTCAGTCTACAGACTGAAATGGAAATCATTAATGTTCACATTTCAGCCATGTCAGTCAAAATATTTTTGACAGAATATTATCCAGCAGAGGAAAACATTAAATTGACTTTCTGGAGGAATGTTACTTCCCAGATAGACAAACATGTTAACATTTACTCTGAAACCTTATTTGCCTCATTTGGCTCACTAGCAAAATGAGATTAATCTTCCCCGTATTCTGCAGGAAAAATTCCTTAACATCAGTGATCTCCGGCGATATGTGAGAACCAGAGGTATACTGGTATAGATTCAGCTTTCTTCATTCAGGCTGGTCCATTACTGGTCCATAATGGTTTTTTATAGGAAGGTTGCACTACCCCACTCAATGCCAGCCAGGCTGACTCTGAGCAAACTCTTACATCTATGTAGCACAATAAGACGTGGGGCAGAAATCCTAGCTTCAGCTCTGGAAGATGCAGAGCAGTTCCCTCTGTGCAGCATCCAACCTTATCAGAAGGGACTTTTTTCAGAAGACACAGGTGTCTCTGCCCAGTGCTGCACTGTGTGTTATAGACTTATGCTGAAAGCCCCAAGGCCAAGTTGGATGGGGCTTTGAGTAACCTGGTCTAGTGGAAGGTGTCCCTGCCCTGTCCTGCCCAGGACACCAAGGGCAGGAGGGCTGGAACTAGATGATCTTTAAGGTTCCTTCTAACTCTAACCATTTTATGATTCTATGCCATCACTCAAAAGTAGAGCAGAGCATTCTGAACGTCATTACCATGTGGAAGATAACACCTTTTTTTTTTTTTTTTAACTCAATTTCTGCTGCTTCCATTGGTTACATTTGTAGTTTTGTTGATCTTGTCTCCCATCCTCCCCTGACCCTGCATATTGAGAACCTCCCCTGGGCTTCAGACGTGGCATAAACTCTTTTTTCTTTGGTCATATATATTTGGTACAGAATGCCATCCAGGAGTAATAGACTGCTAAATGAACCTGCTGTTGTCATTACATCTTCTGCTTCATGGCAAGACAACACAAACTCCTGCTGTGTAGTTTGAGCTACATCCCAGTCCTGAAGAATAGAAATTCCACATGTAAGAGTACTAGAGATGAAGGATTTCAGCTTTACAATAAAATTGCACATCAATTTTGGTCAATCTTAATGCAGCTCAATTATCATCAGCGAGCACTCTACTTTCTAGAAGCATGAGAGGATTACAGGCCCATAACAATAGAAGCAAGACTCAACTTCAAAAATAAATAAGGACAGTATTAACCAAAAGTCTCTTTGAGATTGGGACTCATGACTCTGCTATATGAACACTAAAGGCTAATCCTTAAAATACAGAGGTATCCTTATGAATATTTTCTTACTAGTAACCTCCCTGTGGGCAACAGTTGTGACTCACAGAAACTATCACCATTAAGAACAGCTTTCTTTCTATGCTCTCCATCATAAAAAAAAAACCAAACATTGAAACTTAAATGGGAATAAGGTTGTTCTTTTACCCAAAGAAATATGTTGCTGCCTGAGAGCTGAAAGGCAGCAGCAGTGGAAGCTTTTGCTGTTTTGCTGTGTATAATAATATATACGTTATCAATAAATTGGACAGTCTGTAGCATTTTCAGTAGGACATTCATAAAACAGCCATAAACATGAAATAATTATTTCTGCATCAGAGGGCTCACACACCCAGACCAAAACTCCCTTTCTGTTGATTCAAGTGCTGTACATGTCTGTAACGAGAAGGAGCCCTATATAGGTAACTGCTTTACAATCCAAGAAAGTAAATAGACTATTACTCCTACCTTCTTTTAAGAGTGAAGAATTATAAGAAGGCGAGTTTTAAGAGTCAACCCTGCAAAACAGATTTGTGCAAACCATATCCAGATCAGTATGTAAGTTATTTGTTAAAGGTCACACGTGAAACTTCAGACAGACTTAGTAAGGAAGCTCAGCTCTGTCGAAGGTGGTATTTGGTCCCTTAAAGAGCATCGGAACCTTTTGGTTCCCTTTGTCATAATTTCTACCTGTTGTCATTTAGGAAGATAAATGGAGCAGCTTTGCTTTGCTGAAAGTCAGTTTTCAGGAGAGGGCAGTACTAGAAATGTCCATCAGAGGTCAGAAGATAATCCTTGATCCTCCAACACGCCTGAAGAAAGGTGATTCTTGTCAAATCCTGAATAGATTTCAAATTAGAAAAGCTCCTGAGGTAAATAATATGTACCTTTGCTGAGAAGAGGAAAAGAACACCTAAATGTGTTGCGATTTGGGTGGTTTTCCCCTTTTGCTGCTCTAACAATGAAGGATTATAGTAAAGCTTTACCAAATAATGAAGACGTATGACATAAGGGAATGAAAACTGCTCAAATTGTCAACACATTCTGTTTTGCTGCTCAGTATAAATCTTTTCTTTGCAGATGCAGATGTTATTCATTACGTTGTAGATAAATTCAGAAATGTGGTTTACACTGATTTAGCATTGTACTTAATTGGTTTTAAATCTAATGCACTGCAATAAGCCTTAAGTGCTACTTTTCTGTGAAATTTAAAAGTGAGCAGTACTGTAATTTTGCTTTGGTAGGATTTCTCTGGAAGCAAACATGCTTCATTTCAACAGCCTCTCACTGGGAATAAAATAACAAAAAAAAAAATCCCCTTAAAACATAGCTTTCTCAAATGACCTTGGTTTCAAAAAACTCGCATTTGGGGACTGCATTATTTGTGAGGTTTAGGACTGTGAGACAGACACAATAGCAAATCTGGAATCATGGCATTTAACATTTAGCTCCTAATAATGCAAAAATCATCAGACTATCAGCAAGCGACAGCTGGTGCGCCAGAGCGACGGGTGTCTTAGAAGCACAAAGGAGAGCAACACAAAATACTGCTGACGTTTTGCAGACCTGAATACCGTACCCATATCTTCTGCTGCCTAGACCTGGACCAGGTAACCACGAGACTACTCTTGTCCTCAGTAACATATGTTCTGTCATTGAGAGCCAAGATATTTTGCCAGATTGAATTTTTGTGCTACCATCCCTTCAGACTCCTGCCCATAGAATAAACTTTCCATGCCCTTGAATTCTCAAAGGGAATTTATTTTAATTACTATTTTTCCGAGAATAATGGTCCTGAAGGTGTGGCATATAGCTACCAAACATATTAATATGGCAACCCAACGACCACTCTGCATCTGTCTTCCTGAATTTCTCCTTTCCTCCTTTCTTTCATTTCCATATGAATCATAGCCCAGATGTCATGGAGTTTGATGTGTTGGCTTCCTAAATGAAACTGTGCATAACCTACCTCCTAAACAAAAATTATAACATTTTTTCTTTCATAGTAATATTTTTTAAAAATATGTTGGCTTTTATTTTTGAAATTATTTTTTATTGAAATCTCACTCTTCAAAAATCTTTAGCCAAATGAAAAAAAAGAAACCAACACTTTTTTTTAATACAAATGTCTATATTTCTCTCTTTGTAAGCTGTTTCTGACATATTTAATATATTTTTCAAATATATATATATGTGATCATAATGTCTTAAATAACTTTTGACTGGTAACCATCAAGTGTTGTATTTTTCTTATTCTCAGATCTGATCTTTATAATCTTTTTGTATGATTTTCTATTCCATTACTCAATATTTCCTTGTAAGTTTTAAAATATCCCAAAATAAGACTAGGAGATGAAGGGAGAAATAAAAGCTCATTTATTCATAATGTTAAAGAAAAAAGTAAGTCAAGTGACATCCTCTCTTTGAAGGCGTTTATAAGAATTTTACTCAGGATTTAAAGTAAGAAAAACACAAAGTAGAAATTGAACTTTTCTGTAGTTCGTGGTACTAGAGCTTTGGCCAGCCATGGAATGCCAGTCCCACATACAATCTCAAGATGACTGTTCACTGAAGCACCTACACTGAAAAAGATTGCAATTACTATTGAAAACATGCTGGATGATATGAAGTCAGACTAGCTGAGGACAGTTTTATCTCACATACTTATTTAAATGTCTGCTAGAAGCACACCGGCCCTTTGAAGATTATTATCTAAACTCAGCCAATGTTTTTGCAAGTCAGTTACGGGCATAAACTGCTCTTTAATTCAAGGTCAGTCAGGGAGCTCCTGGAGTGAATTGGTTTCTCAAGACAGAGGACTTTGTTCTTTCCTCTTCTCTTTCCTGAGATTACTGGGTAGCAGTATGACATCTCAGATTTAATTTCTAATTTTAATTTTCACATTTCATTGGTTGGTTGGTTGGCTGGTTGGTTTGGGTTGGTTTTTTTTTTAGTGAAATGTCATGATACAGTGCAGGAGACAGACAATGACTAGAAAATGGCTTTTTGTTTTAGTGACATAATTAGAGTGGAACAATTACCAATTTAAAACGTGCCTCAGACATCTTAGTATCCCTATTTACAGGCAGGATATCCTGTGACTTGCAAGAAAAGCTTATCTGTTAGTCTTCAGTAAGTTTTCTGGCATCTTACAAAGCTTCAGTGAAAAAAAAAAAAGTGAAGTAAATCCTCCCAGCAGCACACTGTTCCTTTTAAGTAATGCCAGCTCTGCAATATGAACCAGCTTTTCTCAGCTTAGCTTTTCTCAGTAGCAAAGAAAAATATCTGGACAGTCCCAGGCACAAGCTGTACACATCCCAGTCTTTTCACCTCAACCTCAAATCTGATCTTACTTGCCAGTTTGCTCATCTCTTCTTTCTCCAATCTGCATCACTGTATTACACTGTTTGTATCTGCTTCCCTCACTTCCCAACATCATTCCTAGCTGCAGCTATCAAAACACAGATAGACAAAAGTTGTATTTAGTAGCAGCACAGCTCATTACAGTCACTTATTAGAAGCAGTGATTATTCAAGAACAGGGAAAACGCATAGTTCAAACGTTTCAGTTCATGACTGTGAGTTAATGAGTGACACCTAATTAAGAGTGATCAGCTATTGACCTCTGTTAACATGTATTTTGAACATAGGTTATTGATCATCTGTGTTACAAAAAGGGATATGCTGATTAATGCCAAATATTAATAATAAACTCCGTGATTACTAAAAATTAATTTTTTGGGTTCATTATAGGCCTTTTGTAAATATGCATTTTTCATATGACATCCCACAAAACAGGTATAAAAATATTGAGCTGTTTTGCAAAAAGGGTCATGTTTTCCTCCAGTGAAAATATGCAGTGTCCTTGGATTTGATAGGGGATTTCAAATGTTACTTTGCAAAATAATCTTCAGGGAATATTAATATTAGCAGTTCATTGATACAATATGAAGTACTTTAAGTAGAGGCACAAACCAGGATGTGTGCTATTTTCAGCCATGGACTTTTTCCATGACAACATCCATGTCTACGCAATGTACGTCTATGCCCTTCCTGTCTGCAAATTTTTCCATGCCATCTCTAAGTCAGCTGGGAAATATCTGAGAGAAGAGACATTTCACCCTTGATCTACCCTCAGGACAATCTCAGAAAAATCATGTTTCTGTAGCAATGGCAGCCCAATTTTCTTAATCCCCAGAGAAAATACTGTGGGTAGTACCTCTTGGGCAGCATACATTAGAGATATTAGCTTATTAAGAGTAATTAGGGTACTTCACATCTCTGTGAGCTACAGTTCTCGTTTGTCATATCTTCAGCAGATGTTGCTGCATTGCTTATATTCAGCACAACAGTAGGAACACAATATTTTTTTTAATGAAAACTAATATTTAAGACAACTTTATTAAATCGTGTTAGGAGCTAGAATTTTCCATATGATATGGTAAAGTCTTTTAGTCTTACCATAACATGAAGGTTACATTAAGCCACTGTTCTTCGGTGCTTGCTTGGTATCATGGAACAGATTCACAGGATGGTGTCTGAGTTTGATTATTTGTTCCCTTTTTTTTTTTTCACTATAGTATCAGTGCAACAGCAAATGGAACATATGAGACTAGTCAACCATAGTACTATATAGACTCCTTAGGGAAATATATACCTGAGCATGCTCTGAATTTTAGGGTATGATTGAGATACCCCTCTCCCTCAACACAAGTGCTTCCCTCTAAAATTAATCTAAAATGGACTCCTGTGGGAAGTCAGTGTGTATGTGTCTAGAGAATATACCCTCAAGCCCATCAAAATTTTTCATCAAATGTCTTGAACATAACCCATGTTTTGGAGATACACTACTGTGATCAAAGAACAAAGAGTCAAACCAAATCTTCCAGACCTCTGAATAATTATATCTCAAATACAGAGAAGTCTAAGAAACAGGTATCAAAATGTCTTTTTGTTCCACACTAGGATCGAAATTCCAGCTTTCCTAATGCAAACAGGAATTTTGCCATTAGTTTCAGTGGAATCAGTATTTAAAGCCTGGACTTTAGGTTAAAGTTTTCCTCAACTGTTAGTAGCTCTGAAATGCTGTGGTCTGCATTTTCTTTTCTTCAGGTCCATTAGGACCGTCTCTGACAAACATGCTGAGTCCTCAATAAAGTGTATTTAAAGAAAAGCATATTGTTGAACTGATTATTTACAAAGATTGAAGTTTTTGGAAACAGGACACTCTAGAGCCAAGCTTTACAGCATTTTTAGAAGATCTAACAATGATTTGAAATGCATGTATATGCATTTAATGGAACATGTTTTATACTAATTCCAGCCACAGTAACTCATGTTAATATGCAATATACCCATTGTTCGTTCTTGATGCAGAATGGAAATAGCTTACTAGCGTTTTCTTACAAAATCATTAAAAAGTGCTATGCTGGTTAATCATACTAGCACTTTGATGTGTTCCTTTTACTTGTTTTTACAGTATAACATTTAGCACCTTCACTGCTATTCTTACAAAATAATATCTTAGCAAGATGTCTACACCTTTCTGCCAACAGGCCCTTTAAAGGTGGCACAGGTACAGTCTGATAGATGTAAAGAAGATATTTGCAGAGTATAATGCAAATTTTTAAACTCCAAGAAATTTAATTGTTAAAGACTTTAGTAAAAACAAAGAAAATAATATTCATGACTGAAAATGGATGGTTATTTTTTCTAACAGAAAATATCACGGGGCAAATAATCATGATCATTTGAGATTTGGGTGGGGAAGAGTGAAAGGAAGACAGTTTTTAAAGACAGACAGGTTTTAGTGTGTAAAAAGAGGAAAAATACCTGGAGAATCTACCTGAGTTTTGACTGCATTTTTCTTCTCTTGAAGACTTTAATGAAACTGGAGCAGCCAATTGACAGAAACTTGGTGCAAAACCTATCTCACTCATCTTTACATCAGCCTATAAGTGCTGCTGGGGCTAAGCCAAACACCCAGCTATTAGTAAAATGACAGCTTCCCTCTTGAATTTCCAGAATTGATTGTGGCCTCAGAGTTGCTTCTGCTGCAGTCCTGGTGGGCAGTGAGAGCAAAAGCACGATGATACGCAAAGCATAATTTATTCTCTGGTTATTCCTGCCAAAAAATAGAGCAGAAAGAATTTTTGAACTTTCCTTAAGATATGGAATGCAAAAACTCCCATGATGATAAATGAGATCACTGCCGTGCTAGTCAGTCGTCTTTGCTTTGCTTTTCCTTTTCTTTCTCTTTTGGATCATGTCCTGTAAGTGCAAGAAACTCCTTCAAATGTTCAATAGCTATTTATGATTTTAAGCTGCTATTATACCCAGCCTGGAGCAAAAGTCATACTCCTAGATTATAGTAACAGCCAAATAATCAACTAACGGTGGAGTGCAACTCACACAGCATATTATTTTAGTTTTTGAGAAGTCACAATAAAATCAATGAACTTACTCTCAGAGTAAATTACAATTCAGTGTAATGGCATATGGCCCATAGTGTCTTGGAAAAGTTAATCAACATAATCAAAATTCCTCTCTCAGCAGCAGTATCATTTGTCACATGGTAGAAAATTTATGAGGTCTGTGCAATTACAGATAAGTACCTTAAACTATTTTTAACAGCAGACACAACTTTTACCAACACCCCAAATCCCTGCTCTCTATTCAAAAAAGTTCTTTGTTAAAAAAAAGTGTAAAAATTTGGATTTCTAACAATATACAGCTGGTTCAGGCAGTTCACACGATGTGCCAAATTTTATCTTTCACAATTTTCTCTTTCAAAGGTGTGTAATTAGGATGGCTAACGTAACACTCACATTAATTTATACCATAAACACAGATGATCTGTCACAGAGCAATCTTTGCATAACACTTCTTAGAGAAAATCCCAAGCTATTAAAAAAAGTGTGAATTACATATACTCACTTGCTTAAAATAGATTGTGTAAAAATTAATGTGCTTTAGCTAGTAGAGTGGAAAGTTACTGTTTATTATTTAAAGTGCAATCCTGGTTAGAGACAGCCTCTAGAAAGTATATGGTAGAGGAACTGTTTTCAGGTTTGCTAATCAGAAGCTTAATTGTGTTGCCTGAAAAACAGATATTTGAGAAAATGAGCATAGTGTATCTATAGATACGTGGAAAAATTTGACATATGAATATATATATGCACATAACTCATGTTCATACAGTGCCTCTCTGTCTCCCTCCGGTAACTACATCACAAACTTGCTAATGAATGCACTAAATTTATTTGTTACAGTATGCTTACTCTGACTTTTAAATGTAGATGTGTGTGTTTCCCACACTCAGCACTCAGTGACCCCCTGCTTTTGGGCTTTTAGAGCTGCAGCACTCTGCTCTCATCCTCGCATCTCAGAGACTCTGGCTACCCTGTGTTAACATCTGCCTGTCTGCTCTGATTTGGTAAGCTGGATGTCTGCTACTCATGCGTAATAAGACTGCTGTCCACCTGTATGTGAATTCCTACAGAAACAGAACATAAACATATGACACCTCTCTGACTTCTTTAGGCCACTGTAAATACAAATGCACTGTGCTATAAGTGCTTTTCTTTTTATTTTCTGAGAGAGATTAATCTTTAATCAAGCAATAATTCACAGAGGTGCATGCTGAAGCCTTCACTCAAACTCTGTTCAGGAAGTGTCGTATATCTGTCCTTTACCCATGCCTTATCAAGTTACTGTTGAAGTCCACTGAAAGGATTCCATTAATCTTGTGTTTGATCCATACATTTTGTTTTTCACTAGGAAACTGCAAAGAAAAAGGGGAACAAATAATTTCAAGGAAAGGGGCAGCCTCTGGAAAGAACAGTTCATCACAGACTGTTAGATTGAATGGCATTTAGGCACCAAACCTCGTGCTGCACAGTCGGTTTCCTTTACTCATCGCGTTAACAGGGAATTATGTGCCCGTGTAGGAAAGTAGATTCTTAGACACATTTAAGAGTCAGTGAAATTCAACTGACATTTGAGGGAAATGGGATTGAGAATTAAAAATATATAAAAACCTATGCCCTCAGAACACCATGCTCACAGACATATTCCTCATTTTTTTGACCACGGAGTTTGTGGTTTGGGCTCCTGTTTTTTGATGAAAGAGTATTCTTTCTCATATCTAGAAGTCTGATGTATAAATGGCTGAGGTGGGATTCATTTGAGTGACAAAATGTGGGCATCTACAGTGTAGTTGTCTGCAAGTCCCTCTTCACTTCCTTCGTACTCAGAGGAGAGCTGGTAAACAAAGACAATGTTGTTTGTGGTATAAGTCATCCCATCTTAATGTAAACGCTAATATTTTGTCAGAGAAATCACAGCCCTAACTCGCTGAGCACAACGGTTAGGATTGCCCAGATATAGACATGGATGTTCAAAATATCCCTTCTTGTCTCCAGCTGCCACTCCAGAAGGTGTGGAGTATTGAAGGAGTATCATATGCACCAATGCAAACATTTCAGGCACCCTGGGGAACCCCCAAGTGACACCAGGTGTGTGTGACATAAGTGACAGAAAAGAAGACTCAGGGGGAATCTCATCAATACTTATATATACTTAAAGGGAGGGTGCCAGGTAGATGAGAAGAGTCTTTTTTCAGTGGTGCCCAGTGATAGGACAAGAGGTAACGGGCACAAACTTGAACATAGGAAGTTCCATCTTAACATGAGGAGGAACTTCTTTCCTTTGAGGGTGGCAGAGCACTGGCACAGGCTGCCCAGAGAGGTTGTGGAGTCTCCCACACTGGAGACATTCCAAACCTGCCTGGACGCCGTCCTGTGCCACTGCTGTAGGTGTCCCTGCTGTGGCAGGGGGGTTGGACTAGATAATCTCCAGAGGTCCCTTCCAACCCTGACCAGTCTGGGATTCTGTGATTCACCAGCCTTTTCACTGGTAATCCAGGTACGCCAAGGCATTAGACATGTGCCTTTTGGGAAATGAATCAAGCCCTAAAATGCAATTTATTTCACCTGACTTTAAGCATGTACAAGCAGGTGTCCAAATCCCAACTGGTTGTCCAGACTCCCGTAATAGTCAACAGAAAGCCCAGCTTTCCCTGACACGCTTTGATAGTGGCTCATGTAAATAAGCAACAGGAACTGAACTGCAGAGGAAAGCAATGGTATGGTTTGTGATATTTCACGAATGTAGTGCCAAATCAAAAATAAATTATTAGAATAGTTGCTTGTACTTAGGATCTGAGGAGACTGTGATTGAGCTGGGCATAAAATTGTGTACATTTAAAATTCATGCAATGTCATCAAGGCACTAAAGACAGAGAGGTCAAGGGGCGGGCATTTTTATGTATTGCATTATTTAACTCACACTTTACACCACACAAAACAGTTTTCCCTTCACCTTGCTGGAAGCTGCAGAGGCCATTTCGATGGGGAAAGGACAGGAACCGAAGGCGTAAAAGCCGCTTTGCCAGGGCCACCTGACGCATGCCGTGCCAATGCAACAGGGAAGCCACAGCAGCACTGTAGAACAACTCTCCTGCCCCAAATTTCATTCAGCCCTGGAGCACACATAAGTAATAGGGAGAATGACAGCGTGTTGGAAAGCTTGCCACCAGAAACAAAGACAGTTTATTCAGGAATGTACTTAGAAAAGATAAGTTAAATTCCGAGGGGAGGGGAGATGGCTAATTTAATGCATGCAAATGTTAGATAAGTCTATTGCTGAAGTACAAGCTTATGATGATTTAGGTTGAACTGACTAGCAGTTGGGATATACTAATCTCCCTCTTCATTGATAATAAGCTTACAATAAATGTCTGATTTTTAGACGGTTGAAGTTTTATGGGTATCTTCTGCCATAAATCACAAAACATTGGTTTATGCTGCAATCAAAAGCTATGTAAACATAAAAAAAAAAAAAGTAGTTTGTATTCTGCTAGACCAAAATCAGGTTAAATATAACTACTTCAGGTTCTGTTGGGCCTTTGGCAGCAGTATAAGCTCATATTTCAGCTTTCTGTGCCCAAGTTTCTTATTTATGGAATAGAGATAAAACTTCATCCATTTGTTAAGCTAGTAATTTTATATGGGCAAGCAGTAGTGGTAAGTGAGATCCTAGACTGTTCCAGTTATTTGAGATACATTAATTTATTGTTAGATTAAATAAAACAAAGTAACAAATCAAAATACACTGCATAGGGGATGAGTAAATTGCTCATGACTTTGCTGGCCAAGCTTCCTCTTATAAAACAAGGGAGATTCCTGTAATTTGCGTAATGTTTCTGTAGTTCCCACCTTCTTGTGTTCAGCCTCATATTGTGTTTTCACTTCCCAAATCGCAATATTACTAACACATATTTGACTATATTTAAATGTCCTCATCATGGAGGAATCCAAGTGAAACTGATTTCTGTCAGCTTTTAACTTTTTCCTTGAAAATTTCCCCATCTGTGATATCTGTTTTCTGTGTCACAGTGTCATTCACGCCTTTGTTTTACACTGTCCCACACCTTTGTTTACAAAATTGCACCCATGGTAATCAAGAGTCTGGCTCAATTTACCTGTCTTTGTATTTATTATGTGAGGAGTGAAAAAGAAAAACAAAAATAGTAAGAAAGAAGAGAAAAAGAGAGACAATTCAGTGCGTGACCTCATTATTAAGCAAAACAGGGTTTACTTACACAGAATGATGTTAATTTGTTCTCATTCAGGCCCAAATATATTACTGTTTTCTTAGTCTTCGCTAATGACATTCTATGTGGCAATGAGTAGTCTTTTATATTTATATATTTGAACAGTGGAAATACAAGACTCAACCTCTACAAATTGCAGATTTAACAATTGTCATAAAACAGAATTTAGTAAATTCAGACCACCCATGTTTGGCTATATTGCTGTGGTTTTATTCTCATACTTTAACATACTCCTGCATTTGTTTGAAGGGTTAATCTATAGATAGGGAACGTGAATTTTCTGTTGTAAAATTAAATGGTTTTAACCCCATGTGTGTTTACTTCTGTCACAAGCAGGTGACTTAATGAAGATTAAGACGTGACCACAGATTCTGTATCCCTTTAGCCAGAACCTCCTCAAAAGGTCTAGGCTGATTTTAAAAAGATAAATCCTGCTTTTTTTTTCCCCTGTAATATAGTTTGGGAAATGCCATGGGTATCTCAAGTGATCTTTGCAAACCTAACTGAGTCATGGACTTTACTCTGGTGACAGTGAGATAAGAGCACAAATCCATTATCCTTTAGTTAGGGTATCACAGTGAGGTAGGTGTCTGGGGCCAAGCACTTCTCTGCTTCTCTCACTTTGTTTTCTGAAATTTAAAATAAGGGAAATGATTGTGTATTGCTGATGGGTATGCTAGCAAACACAGCTTAGCTTTTCCAAATGACGGGTAAGATACACTCTAGCTGGAAAAAAAAATCCATAAAAGAGTTAATTGCCAAACATATACAGAAATAATGTTATCTTTTTGCAACACACACACACACATACGCACGCACACATCATCACTTAAGGAATTAAATACTTGATGGTTCAGGATTACTCATTTTCCGATCTCTGTTGCCTCCCTTCATGAAGTTCTTTGGGGACCTTTGCGCAAAATTAGTAATTGCCAGACTTAGCCATTTTTTAGTAATTACAGATCAGTTTGTAAGTTCCTTGGGGCAGGGATCAAGCACTGTGGCCTTGTCTGGGAAAATGCACAGGAAACCCTTGGCTGCAGAGATAGATAATAAATACAAATAGTCATAAGTAATAGTAAATGCCAATGTTTGGGGGCAGTTATTTATCTTGTGTAAAACCACATAGCTTCTGCCAGTTATAGTAGGGTGACATCAGTTTGCACAACAGAAAGTAAGAACTTTATCCCCAAAAGAACCTGTTTCACTCAGTGAACCTGTGCTGCTTATCACCTAAGCTGTGTATACAATAGTTCAATTGGAGTGAACTAATTTGTTTTCTTGATGGGAATATTCAAGACATGTACAGACATTTGTCAGTCTACATCGCTTGGTCCAATGACCGTGCTTTACTCCCTGATTCCAATATTATAGAAATATAGCCTTGGATGCTTGAGCTTGGATGCATCCATGTGTCAAAAACATCTCCAAATTGCTGCTACGTGATGAGGAACTCACTGGACAACTCCCTGTACATTATTGAAGATCTCCAAGCACCAAGGGTTCTGCATCTGAAGATGTTAAAGGCGGTGCTGCTCAGATGTTGCAGTAATGTTGCACAAAAGTGCAGTAGTTATTAACCCTCTGAACACTGTCAAACACCTTATTATTGCCCTTTGTCTTTTTTTCAGTGTCACTAACTGGAAGAGAATGAAAAGACTTGAAAGCGATTAAGGGCTCACTTCCTCTATAGTTTACCTGGCAGCGGAATACTGTTATTGATCTAGGATATGACAAAAAGAAAGTCTTAAACCCATTTTAAGCAAACAAAAAGAGTGTCCTGCACTCTTCAAAGACTGATTTAAACCATTTTTTAAATTAAAGAAAGTTTCATATGGACTGACACATATATTTTAGGTTTCCAACCCAGGCAATTTGAAGCAGCCGTGGTATTAAACCCAGAAATTGGAGTTCAGAACAGAATTTCTGACATGCAGCATTTCTTTGAATGGTTTGAGGGACACTGCCATAGTAAAGGTAAGATCCCTTTCATTTTGAACACTTCTTCCAAATTTCTTTCATTTGGGATTTAGTTCAGGTGGCCTATCTACATTTCCCAAACCATTGTAAGGATTAATGATGCCAAAACAGTTGTGAGCAAGCTTTTCAACTGCTATAAATCAAAACTGCTTCACTGAATAAATTGGTTTAATGGCACTATGCTAATTTACATTAGGCGAAGATTTGTTCTTAGGGTAGTGCCGGGAGTTTCTATTTGACATGATCTGATCTCTTCATGACCAAGTTAGGTTGGTCAGCCTGGTTCTAGGCACCTGTGTGTGTGTAACTGAACTTAACACTGCTCGTTTGTATGGAGCTTTGAGCAGTCTTCATTTATGTGTCCTACTTTGTGCAAAATAATTCAGGAAGGTTGTGGCACTGTTGGACAATGGTTTGAGGTGAGCAACAAGAATACTCAGAGGCCTTGAGAATTTGAACCATGAGGAAAGATTGAAGAAATCATGACTGCTTAGTTTAGAAGAACGAAGACTGACGTAAACACACCTGGAATATAAGAGGGAATATAAAGGACATAACTCTTGGCCATGCCTACTCTGGTTAGGAGGACAAACATTAGACATTGGAAAACTGGTGAAGGGTAGAGATGGTGAAACACTGGAATACTTTTGTGAAATCATCATTGTTAGAGATTTTTAAGAGTAAGCTGGACAAAAATGAGGCAGGAATGGCATGAGCCTATGGGATCTTGTATTTTTTTATCTCATTTTTTATTTATTTCTGTGCTGCAAAATCCTTGTCTTACTTTTTCAAGTTTCCCTTTTAGTTTTTAAACCTGTTTTCCTTTCCAGAGCTTGCAGTGCAGCCGCCATATTTTGAGGGACACATGGACTCCCTCCAGAAAGTAGCAACCAGCCAAAGAGTGATTGCAACATTTTAAATCACCTGATCCACGCTTCCTGAAGTGCCAGTACCTGAACCTTTTCCCTAAAGAAGTGCTTTCTTGTCTGCTGTATTGTCTCCCTATAAAGGCATGGGGTATTTGATTTCCTCATTGACCTGACATGCACTGTATGCTAGAGTAGTATATGGCCAATCATATACTGTTTGTGGCCCAAACAGATGTTGGGAGGGAAGGGAAGGGAAGGGAAGGGAAGGGAAGGGAAGGGAAGGGAAGGGAAGGGAAGGGAAGGGAAGGGAAGGGAAGGGAAGGGAAGGGAAGGGAAGGGAAGGGAAGGGAAGGGAAGGGAAGGGAAGGGAAGGGAAGGGAAGGGAAGGGAAGGGAAGGGAA
This sequence comes from Pluvialis apricaria, assembly GCA_017639485.1. Taxonomy (NCBI): domain Eukaryota; kingdom Metazoa; phylum Chordata; class Aves; order Charadriiformes; family Charadriidae; genus Pluvialis; species Pluvialis apricaria. The sequence continues at coordinate 163,321,384 of CM030008.1, read as the reverse complement.
GGGAAGGGAAGGGAAGGGAAGGGAGGGAAGGGAAGGGAAGGGAAGGGAAGGGAAGGGAAGGGAAGGGAAGGGAAGGGAAGGGAAGGGAAGGGAAGGGAAAACAACTTCTGGAAGAAAAGTAACGTGTTAGATCAAATGATCCTCCACATATTATGAAAGCCACCTTACAGATACAGACACAAGTAGAAAAAAACCCATAACTCATATTTAAAGTAAAACAGCTACTGATTTTTCCTTCCAAATATTCTCAACTATCTTAACAAATGGCATTCTTTTAGCATTCTTTATAGTTTGAAATGAAAACACATACAGAGATTTTTTTAAAATAAAAGAACAGAGAAAAATAGACTATCAAAATAAGCTTCGGGCTGAAAAAAAGTGGATTTCAATAGAAGAACAGAAATTTAAAGCTTATGGTGTAATGATACCAATTATTTACAGCATAAACCAGAAATAATAAATATTTCAACCCACGTCAACAAAAACATGACAAGTAGAAGACAAAAGATAATTTTTTTCTTCCTTTGGGACTGATGTGTCAGACTAATCAATAAAAGCCCATTGTATTGTACGTATTTTTTCACTAGTGGAAATGTATGTGTGTATATATATTTTATTAGTGAAAAAATACATAATCTTGATTATGTTGACTCAAACACACAAAAATATTAAAATATAGCATTGCGGAATTACAGGTTTGACCATGTCTTTTATTGAACCTTTGTCTGCCTGGCAACATCAGCTAGACAGCCATTTATGGGAATACATGACATCAGGAGCTGTTGACCTTCATGCCACACTCCTTTGAAGGGCTGCCTGTAGGTCCTGCCGTGTCTCTGCATCTTATGGAAACACCCTCCCTGCCTGATTTCCTATCAGCACAAGGAAAATGCTCTTTCTAAAAAAGGCAGCAGGGAGACGTTTATGGCCCTCTAAATGAGTTCTCACCTGGAGGGTTGTGCTGCAATCCACCAATCTTATACACCATCATACTGTAAAGGGGTAATACCATTCTTCAAGTGCTTGTTACTAAATTTTGTTCAGCATAGATATTCTGAGAGCATTAATTTAATTACATTTTTTATGCATAAGGATATATCTTTACTAAATCTGAGGGTTGTCAAAGATTTAGTGTTTATAGGGTGGGGATACGAAAAAGAAAGAGAAAGATCTATTGTTGGGAAGAATGAATTGAAATGCAAACCTAGAAGAAATTCTTAGAAGCTGTGCCAAAATGATTTTGGAAAGCAGACAGGAATGTGTCCTACTCTTGGAAAGCTGGGAAATGAAACACGCCAAATAGTTAAGAAGTCTCTTCTATCTGTGTTATGGAGAAAGACACACATCCCAACTTTTGGGTCAGTCTCTTTTCTGATGGAAAATTAGCCTCCTTTAATTTTAATTGCAAACTCTTTCTTTGGTCTCTTGTGACCATTAATTTTGCAGGCTAGTCAGATGTTTCCTTTAATCAGCTCTAAATTTCTTCTTATCCTCTACCCTCACAGATTCACCATGCCCTCTAAAATAGCAGTTGCAGATACTATTGACCTGAATCCAATATTTATGCAAGGCTCCTGGCAGCGAGCCATTTAACACATCGTTTCTCACAATCCCCAAGTGGCAGGTTTGCGCATTACAGCTTATCTCATACAGTCCCAAACACATGGAGTTGCACCCTTGAGTATCTGTTCTACATGGACATTAAGGTGGAAGATATTTTTTAGGTATACTTTGCTCATTTTCAAGCAGCATTATCACTTGCAAAGCAACTTTGATTTAATTCACTTAAGGGCCAAATCAGGTCTTGGCAGTAGCTTGTCATCTGTACTTCAGAAAACATGACTTATTTATAAGCCACAGAACAAATAAACGTCCTCCAAAAAACCCAATCAACACAAGAAAAACAGAAATCTGGATCAGAGATGAGTAGTATGGCAAATAAGGCCTCTCACCACCTAAGCCAGCCTCTGCCTTTGCAAATGTAGAACAACCTTCAGTAAGGGGAAAACTTCACCTAGCACTGGAGTCTAGACAAGCTACCAGATAAATACTGTGCTGAAAGTAGCATCAACTCCTCCTGAAGTGGATCAAAAGCCTCCATGAGATATAAACATAAATATCACTATTAAAATAAAGTGAGAAGGGGGGAACAGGGAGGAGTGAATTCCAAGTAGAGCAATGAGGCTAAACAAGCTCCAGCCCAGCTGAATGTCAAGGTATCCAGATGAAAAGGCACATACCAGATGAAAAGACATGTAATGAAGTCATTGATTGCAGTTTGTCGGCCAAGCCACAGATCTCATTAAGGTGGAAAGCTAAAAACATCCCACACCAAAATAACCTATTACATTACAGAGGAGGCGAATATCAAAGCTGCTTAACAAATGTATTACACATCAAAGGCAGCAACCAGCAAGAGGCATCATTAGGCATCCTTAGAAGGAATGGTGGGACTACAGAGTGTCAAAAATAGAAGGATCGACAGATAATGGATTGTAATTATAGGTACCATGAGATCTCTGCAGACTCCCCTGGGAAAACGTAACTTACAGTATGCAATAATTCTCATTAAATATAGTTTCATGATTGGATTTGCCAGTGCTGCTGCCTCTCCTGTATTCTTCTTTCTTTTATTTATCTGTAAGGTGCAATAATTCACTGCTACTACCACATAGATAATCAACTTTATTCTTAAATTTTCCATAGAACCATGGCCATAACAAAACCAGGTTTTATTTTAGCCATATTTTTAACATGCTTATTCAATATTATTTGTATAGCCCCCCCCTGCTAAGCTGTGATGGCATTCTCTGTCCTACCAATGCTGGAAAAGAAGGTAGCCCTGTCCTGAAAAGTTTGATATCTAAGATACAAGGTAAGATACAATTTCCAACAGAGAGAGGAACAAAAGAAAATAGTGCAAGAGCATTCATTGTGTCATCACCCAGTCTCCACATAACAGAGCTGTAGCCCTTAACAGTTATGTTGTAGGCATCATAGCAAAAGACATTTTAATAATCAAAATACATTGACTTGGGAAGTGTTTATAGGGAATCCACCCCATTTGAAAGTGAAGTCAGTTATATTGTATTCATTGTAATATGTATGAGCTAGGAAAGAGGTACAAAGAGGGCTGCTTCTTAAGGAATATGTTCTTCAGAGAACATCTATGGTTAAGACACCTGATTTTGGAGAAGGACAGCAGAAAAATAGTAGGGGATCTTCATACCAAAGCATACTGGCAAAGCTAGGAAGGTCTGTTGGGTACCGTTTGGAGACAGAAAGGCTTCTCAGAGGTTAGGAGTCCTGGCTGGCTGTGCTGGGTGAGAAACAGCTTTTGAAGTGGCTTCCTTTGCATAGACACAAAGGAAGACTGACCTTACCTAGATCATGAAAAGTATACAACAGTTATGGTGACACATGAGTGAAAATTCATCTGATCAAAGTTTAGACATCTGTCATGCAAAGAGTGACATTTGGGACAGAATTCAGATACAAAAATTAAGATGTCTAAGTTGAGTTGTTATGTCTCAAGTATAGCTAAATATATCCCTAAGGCTTCACTGACTGTACTAGCCAAATCTCGGTTGGGTTTAACAGGAGCTTAGAGACTTGGCTCACATGTAGACACCTGAATTGAAGACACTTATATTTAGGTATCTGAGTCTCAAGCTGAATACCCACCCCTGCAGTAGGATTTCAATGACTGAATATGGGCATCAAGTGTCCTCTTAGATACTCCTGACTTCCATACACCACACCAGAAAGACACAAGTGACTCACTCATGAGTTCTGTGAGTATCTGTCATCTCCACACAAATTTTTTTGGATCCCCATGAGAGTATCAAATGATGTACGATGCTTATGTTTCAGCAACCAAATCCAGTCACTTCTGTCTGATGTTAACTGCCCACTTCTAGAATGCAATGTTTACAACCCATTTTAGACGTTTACTTTAAAATGAGTTGAATGAGAAATTAACAGGAAATTAAAAATTATATCTATATAAAATATTATCATATGCATATTATAATTTAGATGTCTCTTGAGTTTCCCAGTGAAATCTCAGCTACTGTTCTATGTACATCTTAAACTCTATTGAAAACATTAATTTAGGTTAATTGAAAATGTTGTGATGTTGTGATTTTTTTTCCACATTTTTAAACCTGTTTCCTAGGAAAAGGAAACCTATATGATCAGCCTGTGTGTCATCCGTCTGTCATTCCCTTGTCCTCCCTCCAAATATCTTTAAAACTTAATTTTCAATTTCAACCGCGTGTGAGAGAGGGAAAAAATCTCAAATCTATTAAGGACAAAGAAGTTTCATTAAAACAGCAGATGAATAATGGAGAGTGATGTAAAATACTGATCCCACTGGGGAAGTGTCCAGATTTTTTGGTCAACAATAAAACTGAAACATATCAGACAATGCACACCAGGTACAGGAAAAGTATCAGCTAGAATGGACACTCTGTTAGACACAGGATAACACAGCCATGAAACATAGAGCCAAAGGACAGCAGACATCAGAAATCTGCTTCCATAAAGCTTCAGGAACAAAGACGTTTTTTGCTAAAGAAGTTAATCTGTAAATTAGTAATATAAGCGTGGTACTGTTTCTGATATGGATATATGAGGAAAAACTTATAAGGAGAGACAAGAAGGGGACAGAATAATGGATACTGAGTAAGAATCAGAAAGGAGGATTGCGAATATCTTCCAATGAACTTGCTGTTAAGTAATGGTAGGGAGACACTTGAGAAATAACCACGTTATAGCAAGACAAAGCAAATTTCGGTTTAGAACATGGAAACTGTGACTTGCATTGATGAAGTTTCCATACAGACAAGACAGAAAAATGCTTCTAAACATGAAGTATCATTTGCATGTTTGGTTTGTTTTGTTTTGTTTTTTTTTTTAATCTTTTTTTAAACTTTTAGAACATTAGTAGAAATTCACTCTGAGAGTTGTTGACAGGGACTAGATTCAGAAATGGACTGGACCATCTAGATTTCCTTTCATCACCTCTATTTTTAAGTCTGAGCTACTCAGCTGTCTCAAAAACCAATAAAAGACAAGCCAACATTACCACCACCAACAAAAAAACAGTCCAGAAAACAATTAATTCTATGATAACTGTCTTAATTTGGACAAAGTGCCTTCAGGAGGAAGCTCAGACAGCTAGCTGAACAACTAACTTCACATGTCACCTCCAGACTGTATCTCAGAAAAGCATTCTGGGAATGTATAATTTAAAATAGTGAAAAACAAAATAAGATCTGAACAAGAGAAGTGTGGGTGATAAGGAGAAAAGACCAGCTGTGCATATGGCTCTTTGGTCCACAGCTTTGGAAGTAGGTGCCTAAATTCTAACTCAGCCCTTTTTATCATACCTACATATTTTACTGCATGTAGCCTAAGGCTTATTAAACTCTCATATGCTTATGTACTAGTTTAAGATTTATTAAGACTAGGAAAAATCAATACAATATGTTTGGGGAGGGAAGGGATCCATCTTAGTTTGTGAAATGCCAAAGTGAAAGAAAATGCTCATTAGCCTTTCATGCTTTTACATGTCTGTTTGCATATTGATCCTTATGGGCAAATGAGAAGGAAATTTGTACTTTTTCTTTTTCCTGCCTATGAATGACATTATGGCAACACAGAAACCAATAGAAATTCTGCCACCAGTTTCAATAGCATTAAAATCTGACTGCAAGCTATAACATATCTTGACTCTTACTACACTTTCTGCTATATACTATTATACATACATACACACACACACATATATGTATCAGGAAGTTAGCCCTTGAAACAGTGTCCCCCGGTTTCTATGAAGTGCTTCAGTGTTTTGACTTTCTGGTTTTGTCCAGAGCAAACAGAAATCTGTGCCTCATTTATTCGTTCCCCGTTTAGGGTAACAAAGAAATGGTGCAAGAAAGTTGCAGCACAACCAGACATAGAGAAGATTGTTTCTTCGGGTGGTAGGAAAAATAGCATTGCTCAATTAATAAGTTCTACCAATTACTTGTCAAATATACAGGCAACTTTGCAAGTGAATGTCTCCATCTCTTTAAACCCATTCAGAGAAAATCGGGATTTACTAAGCAATCAGCCACTTTCTGGTAGTGTTCAACAGGAAACAACAGCTGGCTAATTTAAAGTCAATGATAAAGCTACAAGATTTAGTACAAATCAACCAATATGGAGAATTTTGTTACATAAAGCCCTGAAGCAGCAAATCCTTCTCTCTTTACTTCATTTGTAATCCTATCTAAAAGCTGCTAGTTTCACAAATGGGACACAGGTGTTCGGTGTAACCAACTCTAGCAACTGAAGTCTCAGTTTCCCTTCTTAATGCTAAAGAAGTCCAAGTCCCTTACAAAACTACAATCCCCCCAAAAGCTCCCTATAACACTTACAATTCTACTAGTGGTGTGAAGAAATCTGTGTAGGTATTCCCAGGTGCAGGACCCTGCATTTACTGTTGTTGAACTTCATAAGGCCCATTTCTCTAGCCTGTCAAGGTCCCTCTGAATGGTGGCACAAGTGCCTAGTGCCTAGTGCCAGCTTTGCATTGTCTGCAAATCAACTGCAGGTGAATCCTACCCCATTATCTAAGTCAGTAATGAAGAGGTTAAATGGTATTGTCCCCACTATTGGCATGATTTCCCTGTCGTAAGTTCTTACTGACTACTGTAAATCACATTCCTGTCCTTCATATGTACGGAAATGGTTTCCAGAATGAGTCACTCCATTACCTTCCCCAGAACTGAAGTGAGGCTGATCAGCCTGAAATTCCTTGGATCCTTCTTTTTACCCTCTTTGAGGATAGGATTGATATTTGCTTTCTTCCATAAATCTCTCCCACCTGACACTGCCTTTCAAATACGGTCAACAGTGGCATGTCACTGACATCAATGAGCTGCCTCAGCATCTATGGGTGTGTCCTGTTACATACCATGGACTATTTTATGTCTAGTTTGTTTAAATGTTCCCTAACCTGATCCTACTCCACCAAGGGTAGGTTTTCCTTTATTCAGACTTTCCTTTTGCTCCCATTGGCCTGGGATTCCTAAACATCTGTCTTACCAGAGAAGTCACTGAATTCCTTGGCCTTTTCCATGTCCTTAGTCATCAGATATCTTGCCCCATTAGCATCAGGTACACGTTTTCCCTAGTCTTCTTCTTGCTGCTGGTATACCTTTAGAAATCTTCCTTGTCACTTTCCACATCCCTTACTGGATTCAACTCCACCTGTGCTTTGGCTCTACTAACATCACCATTGACCATGATCGGTCAATGATTCTTACTTTCCTCCTGGATGACTTGTCTCTACATCCACCTCTTGTATGGTTCCTTTTTATATTAGACATTTGTCAGGACCTCCTTGTTCATCCACACAGGACTCCTGCTGCCTTTGCTTGCCCTCCTGTAAATCACGATGTATTATTCTTGAACTTGGAGGAAGTGATCCTCAAAAATCAATCAACTCTCCTGGACTCTTCTTTCATCCATGAGTGTCTCCCACAGAATTCTTCCAAGAAGATCCCTGTAGACCTCCTGTGTAGTGGAAAAATAGAAGGCTACAGAAATGCCTAGTATTTGCTTCCCCAGAGAGAAAGACTGAAAAATATTGCAGTTAGATTTTATGAATTAGGTATCGCATGTTGCCTTGCTTATCTGTCTTGTTGGTGGTTTGTTTTCTCCATTTAATACAAATATTGTTTCTTAAACTAATTAATCTTTGAGACTGGGGAAAACTAGGTCACTGAGCAACAGAAATCTTATTTTAGTTTGCTCATGTTTCTGTGTGGAGGCTCTAATGAGTGTGTTAATAATGATTTCTTCACATTAGAACCCAGTTCCTGTTGCCAGTCAAGTTCTGGCAGAAGAGTTGCATTACTATTATTTTTTAATTATGCATTTTAAGTATGGTGATTGTCTTTCTGAAAAGAAAACAACAACAACAGCAGCAATAAAAAAAGGTATCCAAATACCCTGAGGTCATAATGCTTGGGCACATGTTTAACATGAGACACATATTATTGTTTATGAACTGTGAGACTATTCCCTGCTCCTAGATTATGATGCCGCAGGAGGTAGCCACTTATGGGGTAAGTAGCTCAAATGTTAAAATGATAACCCCATCTCTATTATCCATAGAAATGTCTCAAGGCCAAGGACCTGAAAAACACTGCAGTGACTGCAAGAGCAATGGTAGTATAATGTCAATGAACGTGCCATTTATCAGCTCAAAGGACATATTTGTTTAAAGAACAAAGTGTTTGTTGAACCTGAAGGGAAATGGAGTAGGATGAATGTCTCTATAGCAATGTATCTCTTCAGTTACAAAGAAAGCATTCTACATGTAAAAGTGTACAGGACAAAAAAAATAGGAAAAAAAAAAAAAGAAATCTCCCCGGGTTTTCCAGTCATTAAAAGAGGAATATAGGTACTGTCTAACCACACAATTTGTGAAAAGGAATTGTTTTGAAACAGTAAGAGTGAAATAACATCATTAACTGTGTTCTTGATTTAGCAAAGCTTTTGAGTATGTCCTTAACTTTAAGTGTGTACTTATGTCCCATTGACTATGTAGGGACTGAGTCAAATACTGATAAATTAATTCCATGATTAAGATAATTTGTTGATTCCTGACCTATAGGAATGCAAGGGTTAAAGTGGGTAAATTAAGTAAAATTTTAATGAAGGGAACACATTTTGCCAGATAGCCAAGGATTTCTTCCAGATGCATAACCTTAGGTAAAGAGCAGTAAAAGATTTTGAGACCTGTGGAAGGCAAGAAGCTATTTTGACTGCACAATGGATAGAGAGTACGTAAGGAAACAGTAAGGAAAAAGCTGCTGTTTTATTTCCATGGTCCACAAATTACTCTCTACCTTAGACTTATGCAAAGAGATAAAAGAGATTGTTGGACTTTAACAGACTTGGGATCAAATTTATCTCTAAAGCAGGGCTTTCTGTGTCACTTACTCCTCTTTCCTCTTTCCTTACTTACTTCCTCGGCTGTTTCAATGTTCCCTACCCTAAAAGAACCCAAAACAAAACAAAAAAAACCCTGCCAACATCACAACCAACCAACCATAAACAAACAAAAAAAACCCAGTTTTAGATCTGTGTAATTGTACAAGGCAAAACACACAGAGCCTTTGCACTCATTTTAGGACTTGAGGTACTTTTAACGAAAGGAACAAGAACATCAGAAAGCAAACTGGACACTTCTATTTCTCCTTTCTTCTCACTATCACCAACAAGAATGCATATTTAGGGGTATTAGTGCAGACAAATAAGAGGTATGGGATGAGACTGAGCTTATTTCTAAGAGGGTTCCTGAAGAACTAGATAGGAGCTACAGTAAGAGGTGTATGAATAAAGCATATGTGCTGAGGGAAAATAGCGATTCACAGGCTAGGGAAGTCTTCAGATCTAATGTCTACAGAAACAGGCATGCTATTGTGTCTGTCATATTGGCACACGAATGACAAAACCTCACTCATTTGTTATTGAGCCCAAGCTCCATGGCAGAGCTTCAAAAGGACTTTTGTGTAACTGCACACAGGGCAAGGCAGTGATAACAAAATCACAAGAAATACTTTAAGCAGTGAGTAGACCGTAGAGCCCAAGCCACCAGGATCACTGTCGGAATTATAGTGAGGCAATTCCAAGAAGTTTAATATAAAAATTTTTTTTATTTCCTATTGTTTTCAATTCGATTGTTAAAGATTTGAAAACATTTTTCTAGAGTTTGAATGGCAGAGGGCTTCCTGCAGCATGACAACGAAGAGTGACTACGCACAGGAATGAATAAGTTCCTAAGTGAAGAAGGTTGATGGGGTTTTTGCCCTCAACTAAAGCATCTTCCTTACAAGCCACTCCTTTTCAAATGCAAAACTGTTATCTGCAATAGTTTTCAAAGTTGGATAAAGAAGTACCTACGTGCTTTAGTGGACTACATTCCTCATTCTTCAGGAATGTTTTCTTTAAAGATCTTCACATACCTGGTGTGACTTTTTTTCCTTTCTATGATTCAAATAAGTTATTAGGAAGCAAGAGTCTTTCTCAGACAGACAGAGCAGAAAAAAATCTTATTACAGAAAAAAAAGACAAATAGAAATAAAATGGCCTGACACACATGCACCCTTGAATCTGAGTAGAGCATACTGCTGCCTGTCCTGTATGATTATGTCAACAGAAATCCTAATTATCACAATCTGAAGGCTTGGTTTGTGGCTTTGATTATGTCAGGACCATACTGCTCCTGGTTTCTATAGTCTAGATATTTTATCCACAGTGCTGCTATTAATAAGCTGTATGTTGTGACCCTTACTCTGCCTTCACCCAAAAACCATGATTACGTCCTGACATTCTCAATCAGATAATCACATCTCTGAGCTCAGTTCTGCCGGACTGTAGTCTGCATTAACTGAATTGGACTGACTGTTTCTATATGTTTCTAGTTTCTAACACACAATTTATGTGCAGGAAGTTCTCCTGTGAAAAACATTATCCTTCAGGAGATGAGAAGACAGAGCACAACTCCCTTTACTAAAGCAGTTTCGTACTGACCCTAACTTATAGTCACCAGGGACTTTGTTATTGATAACAATTTTAAATGGTTACAGTCAGGTGCTATCACCATGGACAGGAACGTGAAGTTCCAAAATAGGTCTGCAAGTTACTGTTTGGTAAAACAGGGAAGGTAAACTAAAAGGCAAGCAAAACAAAAAATCCATTGACTTCTCTAGAAGCTGGAAGAGATCTAAGGGTTAGAGACAGCATCAAAAAAACAAAACAAAACAAAAAAACACGTAATCTTCTGAAGTATTAGTCCTTCCCCATTTCTTTTGTTGAAGGGAAAGTTATTTCTTCCTAATTCCTACCTCCTGGCTCCATGTATACTGGTTCCAGGGTACAAGGTCTGGGTACCTCATGTGGGTACAGTTATAACTCTTCACTATGTGTGTGGATGCTATTCAAGTCTAGTCTTACAATGGCAAATGGGCATGAACAGAGCGTTAAAACAAGAAGATGACGGAATGATCATAAAAGGATGAAATACACATCAAATACCAGAACACCTAGAAAGAAAATTGAATGGAAAACTGAAGGGAACAAAAGATGACCAAAGGGAGACCGCATAAATAAAAATCTCTGCTTAGTCCTAGTAGCAGTTCTACTCCACTGTTTTCTTTAGTATCTGACTTAATTACAGTTGTCGTTTAACCCTGTTAGGCCTCTCAGCCCCAATGTTTTGGTCACAAATTCAAAACACACCACCATACAAGTTACTATGAAGAAAATTAACATTATGCCAGTCAAAAACAGTACAATTACTTACAGAAGGGCTTGAGCATGTGGGAACAAACATAAGGCTAGGATATGTTCATGAACACCTTCTGATGTCCCCTGTCTAAGGCTATATTTTCATTCACATAGTAAAGAAAATCACTTTTTTTTCTGTCAGGAGTGACAATAAAGTTATGTCAAATAGACAAAGAATGAAATTAATTTCAAGCAAGAACTCCTGGAATTCTTAAGATAAAAGAAAACAAAACTTGTATTATTTAGGTGACAATCACAGAACAATCTTCCTTTTTCTTTCTAAGATTTTTTGGTAAATTAAAGACAGAATAAGACATAAGATGTGACCAAAAAAAAAGAGGTTTTTCTGCAACCAATATGTCTAAGCTAACCTACCAATTTCTTCCACATTTTATCATTACACAGATTCCTAAATATGTCCATGAAAAGTGCAGATCTCCCTATAATTTATTTCACCCTATTAAAAATAGGTTTGATTTTCTTACCATTCATGCGTCTGATAGAAGAATCTCATATATCCTCTGGGAACTTGCAGAGCACTGATTGACAACCCCTCAGTTCCACTCAGTATCTCAAGGATGACTAGCTTTGCAGACACTCTTCCGTCCTTATTTGTGGCTTTTTCTCTTCACTACAAACTAATTTAGTATTTTCACTACTCTTCTAGTAGTGAAAACAAGTCCAATGAGAGATCATCGTCAGAGTCATAGAATCACAGAATGGTTTGGGCTGGAAGGGACCTTTAAAGGCCATCTAGTCCAACTCCCCTGCAATGAGCAGGGACATCTTCAGCTAGATCAGGTTGCTCAGAGCCCCATCCAACCTGACCTTGAATGTTTCCAGGAATGGGGCATCTACCACCTCTCTGGGAAACCTGTGGCAGTGTTTCACCACCATCGTTGAAAAATATTCTTCCTTATATCCAGTCTTTCTAAGTACAGGCAATGCTGATTTTTTTCATGTTGAATGTCATTGTTGAATGTTACAGGAGTAAGTAAATTCCTCACAACTCTTAAGAGTTCTTTCTTAAATACACAAGCACACAAACACATGCATAAAATAATTGACTTCCTACACTTCATGGGTCCTTTGTTAAACCCAGTCAAAGTACCATTTTTTCTACTTCCAAGAACTTTCTCTGATTAACATCACCTGTTTCTTCCCTGCTGCAAAGGTCAGTTTTACAAGACTGAAGGTGACTGGTGTAAAATCTGCAACTGTTCTTTAGTCCTCATGTAATTCTATTGCTTCTGAAAGCACTTTCAAAACTTCCCCCTCTGCATTCCAAATCCCACTTCACTTTAGCAATCAATATTTAATACATTTTTGTTGGTGTTATTTTTTTTTTTTTACAACTACCTTTTCTACTGTGAACATGAATTACTTCAGCATATTAAATGAATCACATCCAAGTTTACTTCTGCTATCACTTATGTATCTGTCCACTGGTACAAAACACCAGGGAGAGCCTGAGCTGGAAAGGAGCTTCCTAGCCTACAGTTGATCCTGCTATAAGTAGGTTTTTATATTGCCTCGTGTAAGACCTAATCTAACAATGCTGTGTGCATGGTCAAAAACTCTGCTGGATTATTCGAAGCAACATTACCTCTTGACTAAGCCAATAGCTTGTCTCAGCTGGAAGAAGTGATTCAATGTCCCTGCAGGGTCTGCTCTTAGAAACAATCACTGGTGACAAGTACTAGACCAAAAGCTAACTAGGGCTATCTAGTAGGGGGGTTACTTTCCAATTAAATAGCATCTGTTTCTTTCCATAACTGCAAAACATGTAGAGAAACAGTACCAGCCTCTATGAATGTCACTCGGATTTGTCCCATGGTTGAGATCTGAGTCATAGACATATTATGGCCACAACTAATTTGTAAAGCAGTAAGGCAGGAAAGCAGTTTTCTGCAGCTGCTTGACTCTAGAACTGTATTTCTATGGCTCACCATCAAATTACTCGGGTTTTATAGCTTTGGAAGTATCTCCCTTTGGTTCTAATCTCTGTGGGAAGTGATAGCTATGCCTGCACCATAGCTAACTTATCTCTGCTGATTGGAGGAGACTATGTTTGTAATGGGTATCTCCAGCTCATCTTTAAAGCCTGAGTCTGCCAACATGCATCAGGGATTTGGTGCAAATGAGGGAAGGGGAAAGTACAAATGATGAATCCACCATCATGCTTATCATCCAGCTTTTTCTGCCAGAATAGATGAAGCTAGAGGCACAGGCATCTGGACAGCTGCTCCAGCCCTCAATTTCCGTGGCATTTGTGGAGTGTCCCTACCTCTTTATTTCAGAAGGAACTCCCTGGTGACCAACAAGCTGCTGAGACTTCACTGGAGACAGGATTTGAGTTTAATGAGCAGAGATTCAGCAAAGCATGAGCAACTAATGATGTAGATTGGAAGCCCCATATTGTTTAGTGCACTGCCAGGTGTCAATTGTGATTCCAGTTGTAAATTAATATCATCTCAGAGTAAGTGGTCTGGTGTATGAAAAAAATAAAACAACTGACTTCATTAGGAGAGGGTTGGTCTCATGGGAATGAATTTTATACACAATGCAGGATTATTTATTTTTTAACTTGGCATGTTGGAAGAGAAACAAATCCTGCCAGCTTGCAGTGAAAATAACCAAGGAGAACAGATGTACTGTAGCATATAGAAGAGATCAACACAGAGAGAGAGATCAGGGAAAAATACTGGGAAAAATACTTTGGCTGGGAAGTTGCCACATCTGGACCTTTAAACATTATAAAATCACAGTTACTTCCACTCCCCACGCCCTCCTCAAAAGAAAAAAAAGAAAAATAAAAAAAGTGTTATGCTCTGTGTGAGATCTTTAGAGTCTCTGAGAATAATGAACTCAGGAATAAGGTACTATCTGGTTTAGCTCTTCCCTACTTCAGAGGCTATTAGCTGGGACTCAGCATCCCTGCTCTGTCGATCCTTCATGGATATATTCCCTTCTGTATTCTGCTCTGATCACCCTGGACCTCAGCAACATGCTCTGCAGACATTTCACTGAAGTGGGTAAAAGCATAAGATGACTTTCATTTTTTGACAAACCACCTTTCTTTTCTGACTGAAAGGAAAATGGATTAGTGAGAAAACTTTAAACTACTCTTTCATCCCATGTGTCTATTTTCATATACACTTATACAACCCATCACCAGTTTAGTCAGCACCTCTTCCACTTCCATTTTAAACTGCTGAGAGTCACAACCTAATAACTGCTCAACAAAGCTGTCTTGACTTTTTTAGTGTGTAAAGATACTCTGGCTGAGATTCTGATCATACAGATGGTCCTTGTCCTGTATCTCCACTGCACTGCAAGCGTGGTCCATTACAGTGCACTAAGTCATCCTAGATGCTTGTCCAGAAGAACGTAGAATTCCTTTGTTTGTGTAGAAAACCATTTCTTTATCCTCAGTTATTCTGTAAAGAAGAAGAATCAACACATTCCCAGTGTTTCAAATGTGCTTGGAGATCTGTGGATGAAAACACAGACTATTATCAGCCTTAAAGGAAATTAACTGAGTCGGAATGGGAAAATAACTACAACAACAGTTAAAAACCTCCCCGTTTTCTTTTTTTCTTTAATTTCTTTGACTGTTGTGACAGGTAGCAGAGGTGTGTTATAGACTGTATGCATTACTGTGATAAACTAATGCAGTCATGTGTAAGGTTTTAGTCCGAGGCACTTCAACTGAGACGGGGATGTATAATTGCTTTGCAAATCCCATTACAAGGGGGCAAGATGAAGCAGGTTCTCTGACTAATAGACTTGCAAAAATCATGAAGTCTGATTGAGGTTCATTATAAAATAATGCTGCTCACAGAGTAGGAAAATAACAAGGCAGCTCCATTGCCCTCTGGTACTCCTCGCATGTGGATCACAGTGAGAAGGAACTGCTGTCCAGCAGGAGGTGAGAAGGATTCAGCTGCTCACGGTGCACATTCTCAACCTCCTCTGAGACTTATTACTGATAATGCCTATAGATCATTACAACAGCTGCTGCACTGATTCAGACTGGATCATCACCATTTCATAGGAAGTCATGGAAAATACTTGAAATTGCAATCTTAGAGCTGCAGCGAGGACTGCTGTTGGGCTCTTTTATATTTCAAATGTAGGTCAGCCTCTGGCTACTTTTGCTTTGCTTCTGCTTAAGCTACATTTCCTCTCTTTTTTCTCTGTTTAGATTTTCTGTTAAATTATCTGACAGGAAAGATGCTTTTCTATTTTTGCTATGTCTTGCAGTAGAGATATTAGAAGCTTATTACTTCCTTAATGTGGTAAGAGCCGAATCGTATGATTTGAGTGTGTTATTTTTCTTAGTAATGTCTTGTTAGAGTTCTTGCTAATGTCAAACATAATCGGGCCCTGTAGTTTTATGCTGTAAAGTGTGATTATCATTGAATTTTCATACTGAAAATTTTAAGTACATCATTTCATATGCAGTTTTAAACACTTACTTTCAGTGGGAGACATAATTTTAATCGTTACAGTCTAAACCAGAAAGGCACATTTACAATAGCTAGCAGCCCTGTAGGAGCAACTGAAGAAAAGGCATATTTCATAAATCAAAATTTTAATCTTGGGCCTCTGCAACAAATTATCTCTAGCCTTACTACATGGCGCTTCTCATCCTGAGCTGTTAAATGGTCCAAACTGTGAGTTCAGTTGTTGGTTACAAACCATTCATAAGTCTCTCTTTCAAGGACTGGACTTCACAGCTCTGTGTATCCCCCATATTACCTTTAAGTCCTGAAATAAACTGTCATCTCCACAAAATAGGTTTTCTACAAAGTACAGAGGTAGAAATTAAGTTTTGATGTGTGCTTTGTAAACAACTTAGATTAGGCAGACTGAAATCCCCCTCAATACAGCTGCTTGTTCAGTGCAGAAAGTTGGAAGAGGAAAAAACAGAAATGTGCATCGTTCATGTGTATGTGCTCCAGTAATTGCAAATGAAAAAAAAAAGAGGAATGGATGGGTTTGGGACCATATGTGTCTTCTTACACTTAAACCAACCATTTACTGGCAAAATTTTTCCAGGTTTTTTATTTTGATTTTAAAAATCTTCCCAAATTAAAAGCAGGTTCATCTTGGATATGAATGAATCTTTGCAGAGTCATAATGGAACATGGTGCAAGTTTTAAATGAGTGCAAAGGTAAATGCATACTCATGGATGGTTTTGCATGGTTTCAGCTCAAAAACTAAGCGAAGTCTCTGTGGTGTCAGTCTCATCTTCATTTTGGGCTTTAGAATTAAGTTGTACTTGCAGGGTGAGGGTTAAAGAAGTTCAGAGCTGGCTGTGCAGGTTAGCACCATCACTTTTGAATGAGCTATGAGGCAATATCCAACTGATACAAGTGCAAAAACTCTCTCTTCCCCAGTCCAGTACAAACAAGGTTTCAAATTATTATGGCAGAATGGATATGGAACATAAGAGTTGGTATGTGCATGTATGACTTTAAAAACTGTATTAGAGGAAAGCCAACCAAATATAACTCCACTATGCCTTAGGCATGCACAAACATATCTATACATAGTATAGATAATATATACATATGTATATATGCATATATTATTGATTAGAGTAGACAAAGCAATACAACACATCATCTCAGCTGAATAGAACATTAAACATTTCTGTAGTAAACTGGGTAGTGAAAAATCAAAGAGGACCCAGCCTCCCAAGCTTTATTCACTCACCCTTCACCCCCCAAAAAGGACACAATGAATGAATGAATGAAAGAATGATTAAATAAATAAGTGTGTATGTGCACGTGCAGGTATATATGCATTTCTGTGTGTGCAAAATTTTCTTTTGATTGAAAATGTAATGATTTCAGAGAGATCTTTTAGGGTTTCAGTTCTTCATGAACTAAACAGGTTCTGCTTGTGGTTTTTTTTCTCCCCCAAAGAAAGCAGTCCCATTCCATGAAAATGTCCCTGCTGTCAAAGAAACACTTTTCTATCAAAATTTTTCTATTGTTTCTATTTTTTAAAGCTAGCACAATAATAAAACTCCCACATCAGCAGTGCTCATTAGTTGTTATAACTTAGCTATTATTTTTATCACTCCAGCTGTCTAGGTGCTTTACATTCTTGTAGGAAACGAGTCACCCTTGCCATGAGGACCTTCTATTTCAAACAGGCAATTCCCAAACAAAGGCAAGGAGATGGAAACAAGAGGGGAAAGCACAATGAAATGATAAACTATCTTACAGAAGACCTTTTTTTTTTTTTTAATTAGTTCAATGGAGTATTCATGAACTCCAGGATCGGTTAGGTAATGCCTGTCTCTGTGCGGGAGATGTAATATTTAAGCATGTTTTGGAACAAGTGTGCTTAAAAAAGGACTTGTTGGATTTGGAGGAGAAGAGAAATTGCATGTCAGACTGAATCAAGAAAGTGATTATCAGCATAATTGTGCCCTTCCCTAGGGATAGGAAACATGGTCAGGAGATGGCTGCTCTGATAGCCTGGGAAGGAAAATAGACAAGAGTCATTGGCTCATTTTCACTGTAAATGAAGCTTGACAGAGGATCTAAGACCTCTCAATATATCAGTGTGAATCACTAGGCCATAACCAGGCTGCTATTAGCTGGTAGCAAAGCTTTCCACTAAGTATTCTGATGCTGTTTTTTTCTGACAAGTTGAATAAGAACATGGCAAGACTAGAAACCAAGCCATGACTTCCTTGCTGGAAGCAAACTTTTCCTAAAGACTGCATCAGAGTTAGGTAAATACCAAAGTTCTGGTTTATTTCAAAGAGGAATTAGAATTCTTAATTGTTAATATCAAGTCTCTGTGGGAACAGGGCCTTCTGTCTGAGTTAGGAGTATCGCTGAGATAAATGTGTTGGGTTTTGCTTGGCTGAACTTCAGGCAAAATATGGTTAGATGCTGAAATGCGGTGCAGTTCCAGTGAAGGTGGTTTGCGTAGGTGGAGATGTGACTTTATTCAAAACTGTTTGGCTCCTGTATTGCTAGGCTGAATATCTTACACCGACCTGCAAACTCTTCTTCAGAATAAAACATGATTAATCCTGTGTTCCCCAAATCTTTCACTGTAATGTGTTAAATAGATATACATATAACATTTCTGTAGGCAAAGTGCTTCACAGAGTTCTAGATATTGTGCCGTTACTGTTCCTGGACATAAATCGTGCCTTCAGAAAGCATATCTTAGTCAATAAATAAGGAAGAAATGAGAAATAGAAAAGATTAATTATGTGGAAATGATTCGTATATGTTCCTTATTTTAACAAGCAGTTAATCAGCACTGTAGCATTTCCAGGAAACATGATCAACTTTAATATATTAATTTCTTAATAGCCTCCAACAAACACTGAAAATAATTAACACCCCTGCTACTTCAGACTGATGATTTTTAGAGATGAGTGGGTTTGATTGTCTTGAGAGCGAACAAATCCGGCTTGAGGAGTTGAAGCGTTCAGCTATATATCCAAGTTTTGCTGGGTGGTTTCTTTTCTGGTTTGAAGGGAAAATAGTAAAGATGAAACAATTGTAAAGATGAAACAAGACATAGTAAAAATGAAACAAGACTGGGAAGAATGGAGGTTTGTTTGTGTAAAGAGTAGATGAGTGAGATATAAGAATAGAAAAGACTTTGTATAGAGAGAGTAGATGAGAAGAAATGCCCCCTTGAATAGAGTTTATAGATCATATTATTTTGACAAACAGATGAATATGTATGTCCAAAACATGCCTAAGTGACACGAGAGCTTAAATCCTGTTTTAAATATGAAAGGGATGGGCAGGAGTGAATTTTAAAAGATTTTTACGCCCTTTGTCCTTTGAAATATTTTCAACAACAACAAAATTCAAGTGAAATGCAAAATAAAGAATCAATCTTAAAAAAAACCAAAACAGAACACAAAACCAGGACCATTATTAAGCAGGTCACCTCACCTTAAAAACAATCTTAAAACCCACTGAAGTCAAGCAAATTGTAAACAAATTTAACTTATTTTGAAATATTTGCTGTGTCAAGGCCAGATGTAATTGAAGATGAAATGGCATAGATTACTGATTCCCAAATTGCCATCCAAGTGGTGTTAGTGGTCCATGAAGCCATAGAAAGTGGTCCCCAGGTGGTTCATGGAACCTTGTAACTACAGAAAAGCGTATGGTGTTTTGAGGGCTGACAGTGTTCTCCGAGCTTTGTGAGCTGGTGGTGACCATATTGGGGAGGTGGATGAATATACATTCTTGGAGAGGAGCAGGAAAGTGAAAACACACAGAATGGAAGAAAAAAGTGTGTTGCCAAGAGATAGTGTGAGGGATTTAGACTGGGATCCTCTACATCTGCAGAGGAGCTGTGCATGATGTCCACTTTCTGCAAAGATCTCTCTTACCTCATGAAAACCCAGCTTTCATTATCTTTCTCTCATTTTATTTCTGTGTTTTGTTAAGGAGATCTGTAGTCTCAGATATAAAAAAGATTTCATAAATGATATATGATATTTTGTTAATCTGAGTTTTTCTTCTATCCCTCCCTGTCATTGGAGACACAAAATCCTTTGCAAATCCTGAGTTGAAAGTCAAAGTCCCTTTTTTGGAGAAAAAAGAGAAAATACCCTTTTTGTTTCTAAGTCTGCTTCATCTTCGTGAAAGATTCATGGCTTGACAGCCCTGCAAACTAATGGGCTCTAGTTATTCTTACAACAGACCAAGCACAAAGTGTGCCATTATGAACTTCAGTTGCTGCCTCAACTTTGTACTTGAAGAATCAGTTTTGACTGGACGTTACAGAGCAGTCTACAAATATGTAAGTCATCTTCCTTGTTAAACATTGACTATTTTACCATTCATACTAAACTAAACCACCAGACTTTACAGTCTCTACTGCTCTCTACAGTCAGTGGAGAGAGAAGTCTTTAACGGAGGTATCCAATATAGATGATTTGTTATTTGCCAGTTTGCATCTTTTCCCAGTGAGCTAGAGAGGCAGCCCAAACTTCTCCTCTGTTGATGAGTTTTAGGATGAGATCGTGGTTTTGATGGATAAAATACATGCTGTCAGTCCACATTTTAGACTGTATCTAGAATGCAGTGTCCAGTTTTGTCTCCCCTGATACAAGAAAGACATCTACAAACTGGAACAAGTTCAGCAGGGAGCACTGAGTTGGTCAAGGTTAAAGCACATGCCCAGTGAGGAGAGCCTGAGGGACTGGAGCTTGTTCAGCCTGAAGAAGGGACAGCTTCAAAGGACCTAACAGCAGCGTCCCAAGAAACTATGAGGAGGTCATCAAGAAAATGGAGCCAGGCTTCTCACAGCCTTGCAGTGGAGTTAATCTAAGGGTAAGAATATGTATATGCTTTTATCAGGGTCTCTCTCCTGTGACCATAAAATGAGTTTGTTCAGCTTTTAATTTAAAGTAACATTTGATCATTTACAGCTGTTCGTTCTCTGGGACTTTCTGCTTTTCCTTAGCAATTCACCTCAGCTGTATTTAGGCACAAAAATTGCTGTAGGAAACTGGTGCTTTATGAAAAAGAAGAATGATGGTATCTGTGACAGCAAGGTTGTGACAGGAATGGCCACATTGTGACTCAGAGTGAAATTATGAATGAAAAAATGCTATTAATAGCAAGCTCAATTTTTTGGAGGGTGTAGGGAAATAATGTCACCTAAGATGATTTTCAGTTAGGATATCTGAGTTAAAATGGCAAAGGCATTCACCCAAAGCTCCTTTAATTTGGACAAACTTTGTGCTGAGATCCTGGCTCAGATCCCGACCCAGAGTGTATCATGGCTGTAACTATCTAAAAAGCTGTAGATTCCAAAGTTTGAGATTTAGGTACATGTGGAGTGGATGGAAGGTCTAATTTCCCAATTTAAATGCATCCTGCAAATTAGATTAAGAAAATCTCATCTCAATTGTGGCAATCACAGGGAGAACACAGATGTTCAGCATTTACAGAATAATGTTCTGTTTTAAGGCATCGGTTATTCTTTGCTAAGTAGCCCAAATCAACACATTTCCATTGCTTCCAGCATATCTATACCAGTTATCAAATTAGGATCTGCAGCCATTCATTTCAAGTGCTAGCTTGGCATCAGTGCTTAGTGGGCACCCTAATATAAAAGACTATTTGCTAACAGATGCAATTGGTCCTCTACTGCACATCATCCAGTTTTATTCAGCATTTACCTGCCTCAGTTATCTTTATGCAGCTAATTCACAGATGCAGCAAACCATGTATTATTTCATTTAACTGAAGGATCCATTTATCCCAGTCCCACTGCCAAATATGCACAGCATAGGAAATATTGATTTATTATTACTAGGGGTGGCTTTGTTTGTTTTCTTTTTTAACTGTTATTATTGGAATCCTTTAGGTTTTCATTTGAAGAATTTAGTCTTTTGCAAAAATGAAGGATATAATGATAAAAAAATAATTAAAGAATTCAGATTACCTGCTATTTCTGAGCTGCACTTGGAGTAGTGATCTGCACTTAGGTTCTGTGATGGGATAACCTCAGTTGGCCATCAGGTATCCACCAAGCCACTCTGTCATTCCCCTTCCATCAACAGAATGGGAAGAAAATATGATGAAAAGCTCGTGGGTTGAGATAAAGACAGGGAGATTACCCACCAGTTATCATCACGGGCAAAACAGGCTCAAATTGTGGAAGATTAATTTAATTTATTGCAAATCAAAATTAAAATAGGATAATGAGAAATAAGAACAAATTTAAGAATACCTTTCCTCCACCTGTCCCTTCTTCCCAGACTCAACTTTACTTCCAACTCTTCTACCTCCTCCGCCTGAGTGACACAAGGGGATTGGGAATGGGGTTGTGATCAGTTCATAATGCTTCTTCTCTGCTTCTCCTTCTTCCTCACACTCTTGCCCTGCTCCAGCATGGAGTCTTTCCCCTGGATACAGTCCTTCACAAACTGCTCCAACATGAGTCCTTCCCATAGGCTGCAATTCTTCATGGACTACTCCAGCATGGGTCCTTTCCACAGAGTGCAGTCCTTCAAGAACAGACTGTTTCAGTGTGGGTCCCCCACAGGGTCACAGGTCCTGCCAGAAAACTTGCTCT
This sequence comes from Pluvialis apricaria, assembly GCA_017639485.1. NCBI lineage: Eukaryota > Metazoa > Chordata > Aves > Charadriiformes > Charadriidae > Pluvialis > Pluvialis apricaria. The sequence goes on along the minus strand of CM030008.1, from coordinate 163,298,940 downwards.
GGCATGTGCTCCTCTCCATGGGCCATAGCACCTTCCAGGACCCTGCTCCAGCATGGGTTTCCATGGGCTGCAGCTTCCTTCAGGGCATATCCACCTGCTCCAGCATGGGGTCCTCCATGGGCTGCAGAGTGGATATCTGTTCCACTGTGGACCTGAATGGGTAATCTGCCTCACCACATTCTTCAGCATGGGCTGCAAGGGAATCTCTGCTCCGGCACCTGGAGCACCTTCTCCCTCTCTGTCTTCACTGACCTTGGTGTCTGCAGAGTTGTTTTCTCTCACATTTTCTCACTCCTCTCTCCCAGCTGCTGTTACACAGCATTTTTTACCCTTTCTTAAATATGTTATCACAGACGTGCTACCAATGTCACTGAGTGGCTCAGCTTTGGCCTGTGGTGAGTCGATCTTGGGTCTGGCTCTATCAGACATGGGAGCAGCTTCCAATATCTTCTCACAGAAGCCACCCCTGCAGCCCTTCCACTACCAAAACCTTGCTGCATAAACCCAATGCAAATTCTATTAAAGGAACAGTTGATGTTTAGTATTTTCAAGCTGAAAAAGAGACCTTTTGATTAGGAAGGCAAAGGATATTACTATCTTCAATGATGTAAAGATTAATTGGTATCAATAGAAAACAAAAATGAAATAAAATAAGAAGACAATGTGAGAATGTGTGAATAGTCATATTAGGTCATACTGAAGGTCCACACATCCCCATATTCTGTTTCTAAATGGTCATCATGCTTATAAAATTAAGAACATAAAAGTGATCAGCTGCTTAAATCAACCGTCCATCCCTGTGGAATCTCCCTCCTTGGAAGTCTTCCAGATTTGGCTAGGCAAGCCTTTGCCAACCCAGTGAGACAGTAGTCCCACCTAAAGTAGGAGGTTGTCTTCAAGGACCTCCAGAGATGCCTCCCAACCAATTTTTTTTTATTCATTATAATGATACTTTCCCCAGTATTTTCTTCTTGCCTTCACTGATTTATTGTGAGTCAAGGAAGTCTTGAGCCAAAGACAGTTTTTATTTAGTGGTCTTTAAATAGTGACCCTTTTTTTCTCAGCATTTTAGGTGAGAAATAATAATAAGGCACTTATCCTTCAGAACACAACCAGATGCTTTCCATGGTAAATCTGCTGTGAGACAAACTGACCTTTGAACTTGGAAATGGGTGGGGGCAGGGCAGGATTCTCCAGGCATTTTTTCAATTTTTTTCATGCTTCTGAAAATATGTTTCCCAAATATTTGTTCTATACTGCAAGCACATTTCCCAACAGGAGGGTTTTACAAGTGACAGTTTCCTTGATAACCTCAGGCTGTGTGAGGGAGCTGCATGACCAGACTTTGGGAGTTTTTATGTGCATGTTGTGATTCATTTTTTCACTTCCATTGCAACAATAAATAATTAACTGTCATGAAGACCAGCCCTTAGAGGGCAGCTTGTCTCAAAAAGCTATCATCCCACTAGGCAAAGCCACACAAGAACTTGTTGTGGTCACCAGATTCCCTTTTGTATTAATAAGCTGCTGTTATTTGTGGCTTAAGATATCATTGCTCACTGTGGACTGGAGGAGGGAGGAAATAATTAGCTGCTGGCAAGCACGTGGGAAGGAAATTCATTTTCATCACTGACAAATGGAAGGAGACACTCTCAGCCACAAATTATTTTAAGTCACACACACATTCTCCAAGTCTCAAAGGTCAGCCTGGAGGAGTGCATGATGAACCGAGTGCTGGATTGTCGCTGAGGTAGCCCAGCCGGGATCAGTGTGACGCTACGTCAGCAGCTGTACAAACACGCGTGCCCTAAAGTATATTTACATCTATGAACTCTCAGATCATTTTTTTACACAGGGCAGGTCTGGATTTGTCAGGAGGGGGATGGAATAACAAAGACCATGAGATGATTGAACAGCAGTGAATGTAGCATACTTTGCCTCATCAAGTTTCATGGTGGAGTCCACTGTTGGTTACAGGTCTCCAATTTCTCATGCCCCAGAAGTCTTCTTTATGACTGCCACATAAGAAATTTCAGGGGGGTAAATTTGTAATGCCCATGTCCGTTATAAGTAACACTGTCTTGTTATTGGGAGACAAGAAAAACAACACCGTGAAAAGTCAGTCAGTCCAAGGACGGCCTTAGGAAAAGTGAATGCACAATCCTACTTACCCCCATCCTCAAGGGCTTTGCTGAGCCATGAAATATGATAACAACCCCAAACTCCCACTGAAGTCTTTTTGTCATACTTCTAGCCAACAGTCACCTCACTGCTTTTCCTCTTCTGATCTCTGTCAGGGTATCTGAAACTCCTGCAGCAGGTGGGCAGCTGGTGGGTCATGACTGGTGCTTGTGATACTGGTAATGATTGTCCTTTTAGTACATTGTGTTCACACCATCTGTCTGTCGTATTTGCCTGCTCTGTCATGTTTGATCCTTGCGTTGTAAACTCTTCAGGGTTGGATCTCTTTTGACATGTATTTCTGAAGTGCCAAACAGAGTAGGCTTTTACTTTAAAAGTTCTGGACTCGTACTATTTGACATATAGATATAGAGAATAATAAATAATAATCAACTATTTTTTAAGCAGTGAGAAAACCAATATCTGGGTTAGTGATATTCTCAGAGATGTATAAGCCTGTTCCTAAAACTGATAGAATTTATGGCTTATAGGAGAACTAATAACTTTTTGTAATTTTCAAAAGACAAAAAGCTATTACAGCTGGAAATAAAATATTAAGAGAAGTGGGCACAGCAGCTGAGCTGAAGTATTAGTTACACCTGGTACCTCAGATTCTGCTTTTCTTTCCCAACAATATAAGAGTACTGGACACATTCAATATGTGATATCTATTTCCCCTGTTGCTCTTTAATAACTACTGCTATATAGCTTTTTCTCTGGACAGAAAGAGTAATTCTTCTGTCCATCACATGAGATGTAACTGCATGTAGAGAAAATAAAAGCATTGGTATTACAGATGTATCTTTGTTTGCACTTATTTCCTTCAATGTCAATTCTACTTTCACCATACCCCTCAGCAACAAGTGCTATATTAAACAATCAATTAAATGTAAGGTGGAAATTAAATATATTTGCTTTTCGAGTGCTACAACACTTACTGCGTGTACCATACCTTGTCATTGCACAGGAGTGTTCGAAATAAAGTATTTTAAAGTGGAACCACTGCACAAAATGGTAGTTTGTTTCGCAGAAATTAAAGATGTTATAAAATCCAAAGCACTACAGCCCAAGCAAGCACCTCCTGAGTCAGTATGCTTATTGTACTGAGACACTGAAAAGCGGTAGTGGAGAACAAATTAGACATGAACATACACTACTGACGTGCGAAAATCAGACTCCACAACCGAGAAGGTTGTAAAGTAGGTATGTTTTATTCAGCACTGGGCAGCACGGGGGGTCATCCCACCAAATTTGTGCGCACCTAACGCGGCAGCTCGTATCGTATTTATGCAGCAAAGTGTTACATATTCATAAGGTTTCTCAATACGCCTATACATATTAACTATCTATCCTGCTTCGTATGCAAATGAGCCATTTCCGTGATCTCCTCCCCACCGAGCATGCGCGGTTTCTTCTGGTCGTGGTCATTGAAGGTCGAGAGGATGAAGGCAAACCCACTCTTCTTCATCACCGCAAGTGACTCTTTATTCCTGCGTAGGCTCAGTCTCTCTTTTATCAGACTCCACAACCGCAAGGTCAGTTCCAGCCGGTTTCTTTAGCAAGGCCGCCATGACTGTTCTGTTCTTCTCTGCAACTCTCCTCTGCTATTTCCTGATTAAACGTCTTACACGATGGCCAAGGTTATAATTATAGATATGGCTTAAGCAAAGCAATGGCTACAAGGTTATAGATATATGTTTTGCGTTAAGCATGTTTCCTCTGCTATTAGCCCTTAGCTGTTAGCTCTCTCTATCACTACAAGAGCACAAAGCATTCAGTAGCACTCTGGGCTGCAGGAACAAAAGTATGAATAGTAAGGTGGTTGTTTCTGACTCAGACTATGACTAAAATCTTATCTCCAATTACAAGCACCCCAAAAAAAAACCCCCAAAAACCAAAAAAGTCAATTCACATAAAAAATAAAATGGTTTTGGATTTGGGAAAAGTGGCTAACAAAAGAAGCTATACAAAAAATATACAACCTCACATTCAGTTAGTTCCACCAGAACTACTCCTACTTGTAAATAAGTTCTTCAATAATTGTCATCTGTCCATATTCTGACATAAGTAAATGGCAAATTCTCTTTCTTGATCCAAGGACATTCTGCAAATATCCAGGTTTTGGTGGAGGCATCACTGTATGGAGCATTGGGTAAATACAGAGATACATTAAGGAATAAGAATACTCTCAAAGACATCTAATGGTAAGGAAAATGTTTTTAGATAAAAATAGCTTGTTATTACTTTCCTCTATATACAACCTCAGTAACAGAAGAATGAATTATATTTTACTTTTTGTTTGTTTTATTAATGGACAACTTGTGGGCAACATATGTAAAAATCCAGGAGCTCAGTGAAATTACCTAAAGATTTACAACATCCATTAATATCTAGGAACGATATATATAGAGAAAAATGTTAGGTCTACATTTTATTGACAATGCAATTGAGACATAGCCATGACTGGTGGTCTGGCTGCAGCCACCCACCAAAGCAAGAGAGGAAATACCACTTGAAAGCTCAGCATTCACTTCTTTAATCTTCTCCCGCCTTCCCCCCCCCCCCCCCCCCCCCCCCAGGTTTTCCAAACCTGACTTTTGGGTTTTTATATTGTGGTAATATCCCTAAGAAGTCGCCCAATTTGGACATTCTGTCAGCATCACAGGGTGGGGCTGGCATGGAGGGACACGTGATCAGTCACAGTAAATAGATACTTCTGTCCAGGGCAGGTAGTATTTTAGGAGAGTGGTGTATATCAGTGATGGAAACTGTCACCCTTCCTGCTAAAACCTGGATGACACAGTATCACCACTGTAAAGAAAAATCTGACATTTATGGTGAGATGATATTACAGTTGGTGGTTCAATAACTTTTTTTTTCATTTTTGATTTCTGAGTTTACCCCTGCGTAGGATTTCTCACCATCTCTCTCTGCCGGAAAATACTGAGATCATTACAAGTACATTTCCTATGCTACTATAAATAAAATAATTTAAATATTCATCTGCAAACATGTATTCTAATAAATTATATAAAGAGTACTTATGATTCACTACAAATTATTGGATCCTAAAGCCCTGTGAAAAGCATCTGATTTTGAAAAATTGGTGCATTTATTTTTTCATAATGTGAGAAAAATAATAAAGTTTGAATCATCTTTTGGAATACATCTCTGCCACCTGAGGTTTCGTCTAAATTATGGAAATCAATAGGAGCTCTTCTGTCAATTGCATTATGTACTGGATCAGACCTGCAGAATATTATACATCTATTTGCATTGATTACAGGCACTTTTTATTCCCACTCCTGGAACTGGCTGCAGTACTATCACTGCTGTTTAGAAAGGGCAATGTAGCATGTCAGTTTGAAAGATTGTCACCTTCTGGTCATACTCAGTTAGGAATAAACAGATGTAATTTCCACATTTCCCAGGTCCAGCCTTATACTCAAATGCTACTCCAAAGCACATTCCACCTTCTGTAATGCCATTATTCCCATCACACAATTGTCCCTGTCCATGTCATTGACTTCTTTGCATCTCTAAGACTTCAGTTTCCTTTGTGCAGGGCTCAGGCTTCATTTTCTCACGCTAAGCAATCACACAAAATGTCCTGAACCTACAACTTCTTTAGCTACTCTGGGACAGATTCCTATTCTGATAAAAAATTATTAAATTTTAGAACTGTGAAACATAACCTTTGAGGTCGAAAAAGAACAGCTCATTGGGGGTTGTCAAACTACCTGGAGACTTAAAAGCTAGGAGGTTAAGAGCTGGGGATCACAGGAAGGTGGGAATAACTGGGACTAGGACAATGCATATTAGTGAAGCAAAAGCTAGGCTGGGACATGGATTCCACTTTTGTCACGGGCTGTGTGATGTGATGTCCTAACTCAATCTGAGTTTGTCATGGCACACCTCATATAAGCACCCCTCTCATGTGAAGTTACAGGTGCTTTCCAAGAAAGCCGAACAAATTCTGATTTGTTCAAGGCTGAAAGCTAAATGTTTCTTAGTTTTGCCTTAAATGTGTGCTCATATTTTAAGCCGTAACTTGATAATTTAAAGCAAAAAAATAATAATACTTACCTAAGAGTGATTTTCTTCTAATAAGTAGTCATTAAAAGATAATTCACTGACACCGACTGTTGGGATGCCTACAAGCCTCAGGATTTCCCATAGGAATTCCATTGGAAAACAAAAAGAAGGGACTAAAGTTGTAAAATCTCACTGGAGTAGCACAAGAGTCAAAACCCCCCAGAAGCTTTTTAGGGAAGAAGGGAGGGAAGAAGGGAAGGAAGAAGAACTAATCCTCTTTTAAAATTTGTCAAGGGTAACCAGCATCTTTTTTTTTGTGTTCCCCAACCTCCCCTTTATTAACTTTTACTGACATTTTGAAATATGACAGAGTTAGTCAGTGAAACTATAAATAAGCCAACCCCTTCTCCCCCCCCCCCCCCCCCCCCCCCCCCAGGTTCCAAATACAGTGTATTAGATTCAAAGCCATCATTTCTGTTTTGCATAATTGACATCATTATCTGTCAGGTTGCTGGGCTCAGGTTTGCAGTCATTATGAGATCATTAGAAAAAGGGTTGTAATAAGTTCACAAGGCCAATCGGCTCTATTCTAATCACTGGAGAAGAGAGTGCTCAAAGGGGCCTCCGGGAGAAAGTATTGAAGCAGCTAGAGGATTTTTAATGACCAAATCAAGTTAGGAAAATCACCACCTGTGCCTCAGTGAACAGGATAATTTCAGCTTGGAGTGACGGTGAGTGTAAAATAGATTTGTAATCACTTTTATTTTTCTCACCATTCTTATTTGATTATTTATTTATTTGTTTGTTTGGGTTTTTTTTGGTTTTTTTAGGGATGGGGTTGGTGACTGGGAATTTAAAGAGCAGAGCAGCAGAAAAAGGGGGAAAAATACAGAAAATAAGGTTATTGAAGGAGAATAAAAATAACATCCTGTAGTAGCTGAGTAATGAGTTGCACATCAGAACAGAGACTTTGCAAATTCAAGAAAATATCAAACATTTCAAAATCAAGGGGAAACGATTCTGTAACCTAAAAATAAGAAGTGCGGTCTTTTTTTTTTTCAGTAGTCATTGGGGAGAGAAAAGCATTGCCTGCAAATGATTCAGTCCATCATAATTTGTCCAAGGTGACTGGACAGGTAACTTGTCTGGGAGTGTCTGCTTTTCTCAGTTCACTTTAGTAGGAACACAAATGAGTAGCAGAGTTTATGAAGCTAATTATTAGACAGTTAAATGCTCACTCAAAGAGTCAAATGATGCTCAGTCATTATTAGCTCTAGTTGGCTCAGGCACGCTTATTCTGCCTTAGACTGCACACTGCACTTCAATTTGCAGTTACTCAGTTCTTCCCCAAGAAATTGCTACTCTTGTGCTTTATCTTGCCCATCCAGACATCTCCAAAAATTGTATTGCCTTCTTCCATATTGCCACCTTCCATTATTTGGAGATATCTATACAATAGTTTTTAGAAAGACTAGAGCTCACTTTATCTATAATCCTGAGCAGATGCTGTAGGAAACCCTAAGCACAAGTTAAGATAGAACATCTTTCATCAGCACTCGGTAGCTTGGACTGAACACCATGTTATTTGTATTCACAAGGCTTCTAGTTAATGTGGAGCACAGGCAGAGAAAATTTCCATCTGCTTTGGATGCAAATCGAATGAGCTCATGTCTGCTCAGAGGGCAAGAACCCATGTAGGTGTATCCTGCGTCTGGCTTATCTGTTAGATAATAAATTAATCAGAGCAAGAGCAATCTCCTTTTTGAATGTTTGTACAGCCCTCAGCACAGGAAATTATGGGTTCTGCTGAGGTCTGAAAAGGCCACTCCATTATGAAAACTAAAATTTAGAATGAATGCATTGTCATCCATATCTTCATTAAATAAATAAATGGAGCACATTAAAGCCAAGGTGAAAAATATTCAACAGATATACTTCTAATGGAAAGATAATTTAATCGAAAAATAATCTGTTCACAATATTCTTGTATACATTATTTTATTTGATCCTATTACCAGGAACCCATTTAGTCTGCATCCTTTGGAAGATATGATAGGGAGGGGAAAAATTAGGCTAGATGAATGGATAATATGTGGGATGAATGAATCTTCCTGTGTTAATATATTTTAGATTAACTGAGGTGGATAATTAAAATAATCTTTTAAAAACCAGGTATAAATAAGGAGACTGACTAAGAAAAAGATAGTGTCAGGTCTATTTTTTTTTCTTTCTTTCTTTCTCTGTGTCAGACTGTTCTTTATCTGACAAGCGAGGTTGCTTGTTTGAAGGCTTCTTTTCTCTCCTCTTTTTTTTCCCCCTTCCTCTTTTTCCTCACAGAAACTTTTGACTTTATTATGAAACATTGCCATCCACAAGAGGGGCTATTTAAAGCAAGGGAATAAATAGTAGTTCCCTTCCTCTACATATACTATCATTTTTGTGGTTTATTTTGTTCAAAAATGGAGTTTAGGCCACCAAAGAGCATGTTATGCTGTGTGAAATTGCTATATAAGATTACCCAGTAAATTAATCAATAATGGACCTACCAGTTCTTAGGGAAATCAGATTACTTCTCGATCAAATACAAATAAGAATCTGATGCCTTCCCATTTCTTTTTTCTAAAGTTGGATGAATCAAATCATCTGACCCTTGCTCATTCCCTTTGCGATCACTCCTAGACATGTTGAATTACTGGGAAGCTTCAGTTACCACAGTCATCAGAAGGTGCAGCACTTTGTTGACCTTCCTGGTTTTCAGATGTGCTCTGTACACCTTTTTGTTAAATGTTTTGTTATTTTAATGCATGTTAAAGTCAATTTATATCCTTGAATAAGTTAGCACATCTGCCTGACACTGCCTAGCTAGCCCTGGATGGTGAACAGCGCCTTCAGCACTAATGTAGGATACACTTCATGACTTGAACTGTTAAGCTACAACTCTGGTCTCCCTATTAAAGAGAAACAGACACTTTTAGAAAATAGCCATCTGAAGGAACATATTTCTGTCTATTCATTATAACATCAGCTGACATTCTTTTACCTGTAACTTCACATCTTCTGAATATTCATAAAGCATAGCATGAACTATTTTTTTTTCCTGATCTGCCTTCCATGGTCTTATGTCATTATGTTAAGAATGACAGCTTGAACTCTCTGTATCTAAGAACACCAGTATTTCTAGGCACTGCATTTACTCAGCATTGACTAAAGACAGTGGAAATTCTTCCACGTGTGAACGTGTGGCAGGCCACCATGCTGAAAGAGTAGCTCCTTTCACACTTGACATCAATAAGCAAACAATTCTGTAATTACAAGATCAACAATCTGAAGCATTTGGTTATGTCTGCAGGAAAAGATATGAAATACATGCTAAAATAACCACAGTTCATCTTAAAGGAGAAAGCGTGCCTCACTAGGCATGACAGACAGAGCCTCTAGCAGGACTCATGTGAAGAACAGTTTGACTCACAGATATGGAGAAGTGTTCCTGCAAAGCTCAAATTCCTATTTGAATTCCTTGTCTAATTTGTGAATCATCTTGGTTCTGAGGCTTATGTGAAGAATTCAATATAAGCAACTTTCAGGACTCACGCAGACTATGTGCATGCTGAGATTTGTTCATCACCAGAAACTCTTTAAGGACTCTAGACGAGAACAATTAATCAAGTGAAAATTTATTTTAGTATGTGATTTGATTCAGTTACTGTCTTAGGCTCCAGGCTCAAGGTCCACATAAAACCTTTTTACAAACTACTGAGTGTTTCCAAAGTCCCTCCTGAGTTGCGTGCATGTCAGTGTATCAAGGTTTAGCTGATAGCTCTGCTTGTACTGAGGTTTTTGACCTCAGTCCTTCATTAATCTATATGGTAAATTGTGCTACCCTTTTAGAAGATCAGTATGCTATTCTGCAAATTAGTCCACTGGAAAAAATACATCACCCTTACTCAGGCAGAGAAGTGCCTTGCTATGTAGTCTCACTGAATTTAATGACTGAGCTGAATAAGAAAATATTGATAACACTCAAATGAGTAACAGAATATGCCCCATAATTGTCCTGGATAGAAACTAAGGATTTTAATTCTTCTTTTTGCTTCCTTTATTTTAAATGAGGTGTTCTTATAACTGAATTAAAAACTCAGAAAATCTTATATTTGCCTGGCAGAGATTTTAATGAGGGCTATGGTTTCCAGTGATGAGATTGAAAACCCACCGTATCCTGTCACTGATGAGTCCCCTTTCCTAGCCTTTGACCTGATCAAAGACAGTGTAAATCTAGTAAATGCAGACTGAAGAGTTATTATTTTTCTTTGAAAAATCCATTTTCATGGACACTCACCTTTCTGTGGACAAGTGTGGGCTTGTTAGATGGCCTTTCGTGATACATGAATATTATACTGCTAATTGGATCTGCTTTAATATGTAGCTTTGCCGACAAGAATATGAACATACCAAAGGAACCACAGAAAAGATATCAGAACCAGTAATTTAGCCTCTTCTGGCATCTTCACCTTTTTTTCCATGCTTCTATCATAATGAAATTATATGTCCATTTTTTTATTATTATTTTTCACTCTTACAAACAAATCTATGAGATGAAATACTTCCTTTGGATATAAATCCCGCATGAGAGCTGACAGGGGCTTAGTGGCACTTATTGATGAAAACTTTATGAAAGTTTTTTTTGTCTCAATTGGAGAAGCCATTTTGGATCAATTTATGCCTAGTAAATCCATCCTGTATTGATTTCCTCCTGAGCAGATGGTCCTTTTTGCTTCCAAAAAGCATTTATAGTAACAAAATTTTAAATTACATTGAATGTTGGAGTAAATATATATATATATACTTCTTCTCATTGTTGTTGTTGTTATTATTATTATTAATAATAATAATAATAATAATAATAATATTGGAGCTTGTTTCTTGTTTGCTTAGTAGGTATGCAAACTTTAAGCTAACATGCGAATATTTTAATCTGAGCACACTTATTACACAGTTGTTTGGGATTATGAGAGATTCTGTGTTGACATAAACTATGCCAAGAACATCTTCCAAATTTTCTGCTTTAAGGAAAACTTTCGGACCCTGTGCCTTCATGAGGAGAGTAACAGTGGCTCAGCACTGGTCAGAGACTTCCAAATATGACTCTTGCTGTTATAGTGTTCTGCATACAGCCCAGTAGCATCATGTTGAGAAAGAAACTGCATACAGGACCACAAGTAGTGTAGAAGTGGGAAAGAAGGGAAGTCACTTGCCGGTTCACAGTAGGAAAAATTTTACTAAATTATTCTGTATGGAGGGAACATGACACTGGAGGGAAGGGATGCCATCCAGAGGGGCCTGGACAGGCTTAAGAGGTGGGCCCGTGCAAACCTCATGAAGTTCAACAAGGCCAAGTGCAAGGTCCTGCACGTGGGTCAGGGCAATCCCAAGCACAAATACAGGCTGGGTGGAGAATGGTCTGAGAGCAGCCCTGAGGAGAAGGATTTGGGAGTGTTGGTTGAAACTCAACATGAGCTGGCAATGTGCACTCACAGCCCAGAAAGCCAACTGCATCCTGGGCTGCATCAAAAGAAGCATGGTGATTGAAGGAGGTGATTCTGCCCCTCTACTCTTGTGATACCACACCTGGACTATTGCATCCAGCTCTGGAGCCTTCAATACAGGAAGAACACGGACCTGTTGGAGTGGGTCCAGAGGAGGGCCACAAAGATGATCAGAGGGCTGGAACACCTCTCCTATGAGGACAGGCTGAGAGAGTTGGGGTTGTTTGGCCTGGAGAAGAGAAGACTCCAGGGACACCTTATAGCAGCCTTCCACTATCTGAAGGGGGCCTACAAGAAAGCTGGAGAGGGACTCTTTACAAGGGCTTTTTAATTTTTACAAGGGCTTGTAGGGATAGGATGAGGGGAAATGGCTTTGAATTGCAAGAGGGTAGATTTAGAATAGATATTAGAAAGAAATTTTTCACTCTGAGGGTGGTGAGGGACTGGAACAAATTGCCTAGAGAAGTTGTGGATGCCCCATCCCTGGAAGTGTTCAAGGCCAGGCTGGATGGGGCTTTGAGCAACCTGGTCTAGTAGAAGATGTCCCTGCCCATGGCAGGGGGGTTGGAACTAGATGGTCTTCAAGGTCCCTTCCAACATAAACCATTTTATGATTCTATGAAATGGGCAGGCAAAAGGAGCATGAGCAGCTCTACAGTTTCTACAAAAGGCTCTGAGGTAGCTGCAAGCCAAATCTTCTACAGAAGTAGACTGAGATGATCCTATAAAACCTTCACTTAATGGAAAGAGCTGTGGTCTACACCAAAAGAAAAGGAAACATTTATAGCTGCATAAGGGTTAGATCTGAGCTCCCCAGGCTTCACCTAATTAAGATTTGTTTTCCAACACTTGGCTTCTTTTAGCAATACATGGTTACTAGAGTGCTTCCTACAGAAAATGGAAGGGAAATAAGTGCTTGTTGACTCACTGTTCTGTAATACTTAAGAGTGGTCAAGCCTTACAATACTTAACTCAAATAACTAGGCATGCTATTCAAATACCTTAACAAAATACCTAATCCTTTCTTGGAAGTGTCTTAAATGACTAATAATTAATGTTTTATGTATCAGAATTACACCTAAATCATTATACTCTTTTTTTTTATTTTCCTACTCAGAGCATATCTGCATTACAACTCTTCTTTCTGAAAACTAAAAAAAAACTGACAAAGAACAGTCAATTAACCGTGTTCAGCATTATGGACCATATTTTTTTTGCTTTTCACTGAAGCCTTGGACAGGATGATGTTTTTTTCTGTGAGATCTCAAATATCTGCAAAGCTATAGTAATTGAATGCACAGAATAGAACACAGTACTCTGCTATCTGACACTGCAAACAATAAATTTCATTTTCCTGTTTTTCTAGAGAAAAAAATCAGATGACAGATGGTAATCACTAGGAGATAAAGAGAAGGTTTTATTACCCAAATACGTCTGAGAGTGATATAAGTTTCCTTATGACTTTCCCATGGAAAGACATCTTAATAAATAGATAAAATGAACATTTTCTATGAAGATATGAATTCTAATTTAAACTTTGATCGTCAAGGTCAAAGCTTCTCCTCCAATCTGCATCGCTATACCATGAGCTCCAACATCTAGAAAAGAAGTCAGAGTTGTTAACATTCAAATTTTAGGTGGAATTGAGATTCTAGGAGTCATAAGAACTTCATTATGCTAAGCATTGTGCCAATACATAATACAGAGCAGTCCAGATGCACCTTTTCAGTAGATGAGATGATCAAAGCACAGGAGGGGAAATAAGGACATAGAATTATTCAAGCATAAGTCACAGAACTGAAATTGCTTAAGGTCATAATAATTAATTGGATCTAGCACTCGTTATTGGAGAAAATAGAATTTCTGGTCCATCAGAAATCAAATGGTCTCTCAATTTGATCATAGTGTCTCAAACGTCAAAACTTACTATTTTCCCCACTTCTGGGAAAGAAAGCTATACCGCCGCAAGGGTTATACTGCTACTCCAACTGTAAGGGTTATATTACTAGTAGTGCTCAGTTTTCATATATTTTGAAAAGGAACAGGAATATTTAATGTGGAGGGGGAAAATGACTGTTTCTCTTACTTCTTACCTAACATTATTTGAATTAAGTACTATTCGCCTCCACCACCCTTGCTTTTCAACTTCTCTGTTTGCATAAGTAACACAAATGGATGTAGATATGTATGCTTAAAAAACAGACATGTAGATATATATGAAGTACAAAAATACTTTGCTGCACCTTATCATAGATTTTGATTGGATCTGGAATTACATCAGCAAAACTATTACTGACAAACTGACTCTCCTGGTAAAGGAATACTGTAAGATTACTCATTGCTAGGAAAAGTTTTACTATGAAGCAGAAACTAAACAAAATTTAAGATTCGACACCTGAGGATTTTAAATCAAGGCAACATCCTGATCCTCAGTATTGCATCAGTGTTCTACTACCTAAACAAAGAGAGAAGGAAGATGAAAAAAAAGTGTTGACTTTGCATTACCAGCTAAACACTTAGCACACATGACTGGGCATGACCTTTCTGTTCAAACACATGCTCTCATCAACCAGGACAATAGAAGATGTCAGCCTGTAATGTTTGATATATATTCCACACGCTTGGTGAGCTGGATATGGCCCATTTTACTTTCCAATGAAGTAAGCGGTCCTGAACACACAATCATTTCTGGTAATTGCTTTTTTTTTTTTTTTCTTTTTTCTCCTCTCTGCATTGCAATGTTGGATGAAATATTTTGTTTTTATTTTCTTGGTTTTATGCCAAAGTTTATACAGCTTTCTAACAGAGGCATTTGCCTTTGAGCTTAACTTGAGGTTTCAATGATATTCAAGCTGAGGGTACTATGCAGATAGAATGGTCTTCATGACCAAATGTCATCAAGTGAAAACCCAGGGAGTTGATGACTTTTTAAGGGGATTTCCTGCTAGATATGAAACTAACATATTTGTTTCTTAAAGAGATTAATTGGTACCATACAATTGTACCATCAAATTTTTACCACACAAAAAGATTTTACATCAAAATAGAAAAAAAAAAGAATAGACCAAATTGCTTTCCCATAGAGGCAACCTTGACAGTGATAAGACTGTGTAACCAATTCACTGTGCTCTCACTGGAATCAAAATCTCGGCTGGTAGTTATAAGGGTGGTAAATTACCTATTTTTCATCTTTGCCCCCATTAAATGTTAAGGCTTTGATGGTGTCTTTGATCCCACCACTGATGGAAAAACTGGAGAGAGATGGAGAAGGTAGGAGGCACTTCCTTGTATTACACCACGAGTTGCATCCTGATGCCATTTCTTTATTGCATCAGTCACGCAACCTTAGTTATTTCTATTATTTTTTTTTTCCAGGAGGCCGCTATTCTACCTCTTCTTTTGCTACCTGAAATATTCATCCTCATGCTCTCCGACAGAAAACACAGTGCAGTGGAAACAGGACTCCCTACAGTACTTGTTCTTCCACATCATCTTCTTTCTACATTTAATCAGTGGTACTCCTGGTCTCCACGGCCAAGCCAGAGTCAAATTTAAGCACAAATTACCAAAGAAGTGACCAATACCATGCTCACCAAATTCAAATAAAGGCTGTGAAGGTACAGATCAAAGAAGTGCATTTCTTTGCAAGTTTACAGGAGTACTTTTGGTCTTCAGCAAATCTTAAATAACACATCTTTGTGTTACAATGAGAAAAGGTCTATTTTCCTTCTATGTTTTCTTTTATTTTGTCTTTATTCTACACAAAAACTTCAAGGTTAAGTTCATACAATAATTAAAATCACATTTTGTGCATATTATATACTTATAATCCATTTGAGGTTAACAAAACATGAGTCATTTCATTTGCCTCCACCTAATAACTCTCAGTAATGCTACATAAAAATCCTGTAGGCAATGGAACCTGAAGAATAATTTACATTGCCACAGTGTATTAGCAAAACTTGGATTCTGGCCATAATGTTGAAGCCCTGGCTATATTTTTTGCTGGGAGTGCAAAGTTCTGTAGTGACAACTGCAGACTTGGATCTCGGTCTGGCTTTGTATTTCATTCAAAATATGGCATTTCAACAGATAATGTCTCCAATCCGACGGAGCGGGATTTCTAGCCAAATCTTGACACAGTGTGATCCAGGAGTATTGTAAACTATTTACCTGAAGGAAAACAAGTATCTTCAAAATGAAATCTTCTCACAATTTGCTTGGCCAAGAAATGCTTCTAGAGAGGTGATTATCAGATACTTCTAACAGGCACAGTTATTTTTATTTTCATCACTTCATGACTGATTCATAGTAGGGGCTCAAACCAGTGTCTGTGGGATTCAAAAATATTTCTCGCACTGCAGTGATCTGCAATAGATTGACATCCCTTTTTATTTTCTATGTACTGCATCAGGGCACAAAGAACAAATCTCAAAAAGGAGTTCAAAGATAAAGAGAATGAAAAGTCTGGCCAAAGCAGACAACATGCTCCCTTAGAGAAGTCAAATACCCAGGATAGGTCCTGATGTCTCATTCATTGCTGCTTCTTTGCCTGAATGACTGCGGACTACATCTCTGTGATATGCGAGTTAGATTTCTGTGAAAGAAATATAGTTGGAGTCAACCAGAAAGCCAAGCAAAAAGTTTGGTGTAAAACTGAAGAAAGCAAATGTAACGTATCAGGGATCGACACAATGAATGGAGCAGTGACAGTGAATCCAGAAAGCAAGATGGACATAATTGTCAGATATAAAAATTAGCAAGGCTAACAGAGGACAAACTTGTTCTTAGCATGATCTCCTAGAAGTATATTCAACTCAGGTTTATATGTGGCCTGTATTTCTTTAGAAAACCTTGTGAGAGGATATCACAAAATGTGCCTCAAAATAGCTTTTATCCCCATTTTACACAGGAAACTCAAGGCAGGAGTTCCTGATACCTCAAAGTCTATCTAAACTGGGACTTGAGGAGAGTCTAGATACAGAACCATGTTATGGTTTTCTGTATCACTCTGTTCTCCAAGTGCTTCCCATGATCAGCTTGGTGATGCCTTGTGGGTGTTCCTCAACATCCTCTGGTCAGATGATGAAGCAACTTTTCTCCTTGGAACTTTTTCTTCTTTGAAACTCCGGAACATCCTTGCTCCTGAGTTTCAAAAATAAGATGAGCAGATATTTCCACTGCTATTTTCTCTGGTTATCTTTTAAACAGAAAAACTTCTATCCAACCAGCTGTCTATTTTCAGGACATGATTTGCCTGAATCCCAACTAGGCAGAAACCCTCATGCAAACCCAGTTTGGATACCTAAGCTCCACAAAACTAAGTATACTCTTCTCTCTTATTTTTTTTCTGCACTTGTCTAGATGCATCCTTTGTCAGAGACAGCTTTCTGGATCCTTCTTTCATTGGTTATTTGGAGAAACTAATAGACCTTAACATCTCCTTTAGACTGCTTTATCTGTTTTGGACAAGAGGTTTGGACAAGTATCTACATATCCTGCTGGGCTCACGGTCAAAAAGAAAATCTACAGTGAAGCAAGAAATGGAATCCAAGTATCTCAAACCCCAATTTATAATCTTAATACCTACACCATACTTCTCCTCTGGGAAAAAAAAAGGCAAAATAAAACCAAAACCACTGTACTATGAGAGTTTTAGCACCTTCCTTCTACAATCAAAGAGGGGATTATTCTACCATTGATTTTCTAGGACTTGTATTCTAAGACTGCCAAATAAGGCTCAGTCCTGCAACATAAGTTTCATTGTGATTTAGAAGAAACTACTCACATGTCTTGTATTAAGCACCCATTTAAATGTCTCTGTGACAGAGGCTTAAGAAATTAGACTGTACTCTTTTCGAATTCCTGCCCCTCATTCTCTCAAATCATCCTACTCCTTCATCTTTTCCTACTATTGTTTTCATTCACTTGTGTTCTTAGTTGTAATGATTGAAAGCTCCTTGGGATATTATTTTACTTTTCATTTGAATCATTTCTCTATAAAGCCTAATACAATAATCAGCTAGTAGAATTTTGAATGTTATACTAAACCACATAAAAATTATAACAAAAACACAACCATTCACTTCTGGAGAGGGAACTGGATGAGACCACACCAATAGGTCTCTAAAGCAGTACTTGTATTAGTAAATTAAACATTTCCAGGATGATCTCTGATACTGAGACCATCTGTCACAGAATTGTATGTGTCCACGCGACTGAACTCTAAAACTGCATAGCTAAATCCAAACATGTTTATGAGTGTTTTCAGATCCATGAAAGCTACTAAACTGTGCTCAAAATCTTATTGAGACAGTGCCATTTATCAAAGCCAAACCATATCAAGGACCATTCTAACAACTCAATGATTGAACAGGAACATTTCCTGATAGTGTTCATATTCCTGACATAGCCTACAGATCCAAAAGACAACTAAAAAAGCTGTGATAAGAAGCCATTTAAAAGTAAGAAACAAGCTCAATATGAGTGAATAGTGTGCTGCAGTGGTCAAGAAAGCCAACGTGATGCTGGGTTGCATCAATAAGGGTATCACCAGCAGAGATAATGAAGTCATTATCACACCCTACCAAGCGATTACCAGGCCACACTTGGAATATTGTGGTCAGTTTTGGTCCTCGCTATACAAAAAAGATGTGGACAGGCTGGAGAGGGTTCAGAGATGGGCCACAAAGGTGATCAAAGGACTGGGAAGCCTGCCATATGAGGAAAGGCTGAGAATTGGGCTTGTTCAGCCTTGGGAAAAGAAGGCTTAGGGGAGACCTTATCATCACATTCCAATATTTAAAGGATGGCTACAGAGAAGATGGAGAGTCCCTTTTCACAAGGAGACACATGGAAAGGACTAGTGATAATGGGTACAAGTTACTTCTGCAGAGATTCTGGTTGGACATGAGGAAAATTTTTCACAATGAGAACAGCCAGCCATTGGAATAATCCCCCCAGGGAAGTGGTGGATTCCCCAACATCAGACATTTTTAAGATTCAGCTGGACAGGGTCTTGTTTAGAGTGTGCTTTTGCCAAGAAAGGTTGGACCAGGTGATCCTTGACCTCCCTTCCAACCTGGTATTCTATTATTCTATGATTCATCTTTATAACTAGAACTGGCAGAACAGTTCAATGTTCCTGTGCTCAGGACAGCATTAGCCTGAATAGTTCACTGTTCTTTACTTGCTGTTGCTGTTGTTTTTCCTCTGCTTGAGAATGACACTTAAGACTACCTTGTGTAAATACTGGAAAGAGAACTGTTCCTCAGGCCGTGACAGCAAGAAATTAAGCATTTGAAGAAAAAGATTTTCTGAAGGACCAGACATTTTTACTCTGTGAAAGGAATCATATTCTGAACAAGAGGAGCAGCAATAAAAATACAAGAAAATACATCTATTCAAAAATACACGTATTTTTGAAAAAATACAGTTATACGTACCTCAAAAGAATGAAGTAGTGATATTCTGTCTCCAAAGAGAAGCTGAGATAATAAGCAGCTCAGCTTTGTTACTAATAAGACTGAGATTTTAATTGAGGTTTAATGACATGGAACTTACACTGCTGCTCTTAGAAAAAGAGTCAACTTTCACTTCTCAGTGACGTCCTGTTCTCAGCTGCTGGCACTCAAGGGCAGCCAGCCCAAACCATTTGGTTGGGCTATACTAGGAAGATCTGAGAGCACTCTGAGACAAGAAGCTCATGTTGTTAATTTAGGCTCAGTTATTAAAATGTTAATGAAACGTCAGCCACAATACAGAGCCAGAAGAAGAAGAGAAAGGATGAGAAAGCAAACCCACTGAGTGAGAAACATTGTCAGTAGGCTCAAGTGAGGCTCACCTATACAGAAATCTGTACGGCCTCTTGCTTTAGAGGAAAAGAGATATACACACCTTTTAAAGAGCGATAGATTAAAGAAAGGTCAATGGCTAAGCTATTGCATTTTTCCCATTCCATTTTCCTTCCTTCTCTTTACTCGAAGCCCAGACATGCCTCCAGGCACTGTGTCTTTAGACACCTGTGACTTAAGGCACCCATAACATGTTTGTCATAAACATTCACCATTTTAGAGTACTACCTAAAAAATCAGGAGAGTAATGCTTATACGCCTTTAAAAAAATCTTAAAAATACTGGCTGGAAGGTTTCTTATCTTGGAAATGTAAGTAACTATTTTCATCTTTATATCCCCAGAAGCATTACCTTAGCACTTGAGGACTTGACCCTACTTATATGCAGCACTGCACTGTTTTCTATCAGGTCTTCTATAACTGTTATGTACATGTCAGCATGTTTTGCCTTTGAACACATATTATTTGGAAAAGTATATATAAAAATAAAAGACATGTTTTTTTTGAACCTGTTTAAGCAGAGGAGTGGGACAAGATGAGCTCCAGAGGTCATTTCCAACCGCAACCATTCTCTGTTATTTTGCTCTAAACACACAAATACATCTGTGCTTAAGAATGTGATGCTGTAAGTCTTTGTTTTCTGGCATCACTCTCACTGCAGTCCCCTTATCCTGGGGAGGGGTGTGCTGTGGAGTGAGGTTTCTAAGTGTGGCAGACTCGCAGCCTCACAAAGAAGCAAAGCGAGGGAAGAAAGAAAGACAAAGCCCTTGACAGCAGGACAAAATGGAGGAGATTCAGTAACAACAAATCCAGCTTTGCCTTAATGCAGTTCATCACACCATCAAAACGAATCCCTGGCAAACACGGGACAAAACTTCTGAACACAGAAGGACCCTCTGGTGGCACGGGACTGTAATGAAGCGTCTGCTGTGCTGAATGCACAGAGATACAGCAGGGGCTGAGGAAGAAGTGTTTAAGGAGACAATAAAAACTACCTAGCAACCAGCACTGCTGAAAGTTACTGCTTCACAAACCACAAAATGAACACCTTATGTTTCCTGAGCCACTGTATAAGACACCTAAGATTATTGATACTCCTCTATTCAGCAGTGATGTTTTGGGACATATTATGCATGTTATTTCCTTTATCAGAACAGGTGTCAATTAACAAATTTCTTAACATGTTACAGGGCCATATAGTGCCTTTATTAATTACTGTAGGGGCCCATTACACTAGTGCTAAAGACATTTGTGAAGTTTACAGTGGCATAAAGGTATCTGCAGAATACAATAAAGTGTAATATAGGGATCCCTCAACTATTTCTGGGCAGATTGGTGCATCCCTAAAGCATGATGCGCTACCACCCACTGACTGTAATCAGGGTCCTGAGAGCAAGAGAGAAAACTTGGAGCATAATGACCTATCACGTGGCTTCTGTCTCCACCAATTCAACAAAATGAGTTATCTGTTCCTAATTTAACTTGTCTCCTTTGTATTGACAAAGCCTCTTGTCATGTTAGCTTTCCATTTACACGGATGAACATAAAGATGGATGCGTTTGTATGAGCTGGAAACTTTTCAAATAGGAACGGGCACTTAGGTCTGTGTTCGTACAGCACCTAATATAATGAACAATGGACCCATGCCCGGAAATCCTACATTTTGTCACATCAGAAATAATAACTGATATTGCAGTTACTCTGTGCTTTGTTTTAGAATTTTTGTCTACTTTGCTCACAGCATCAGTCATATAGTCTATTCCTCGGTAGAGAGGCATAAACAAAGATAAAGTAAAATAACAACAGCTGCCAATTTAGGGTTATTTCCACCCATGAACTTATGTTCCAAATGTACTTTTCATGCTTATTTATTCTATGGTGGGAAGAAAAAAGTAAAATAAATTATACCTCTTCTATTTCCATACATTGATATCTTTATTTGTCAGCACTAAGCTAGTGATTCAGTCAACTGAGAGAGTTGCCAAAAAGCTTGAGTGGCAAGAACAGAAAGCAGCTCAGAACAAGTGAAATAATAGCTACCAAACGGAAACTTCTTAATGGGAGCTGGAAAGAAGGTCTCAGACTTGCTGGAAAGTTGTCAGAGAAAACAGGTACTTACTTTTCTTGACCAACACGCACTATTGTGACTTATGTTGGTGATATTTCAGAGAAAACTTTTGAAAATCTGGAAACCCCTTTGCATACAGTGTTTCCAATAATCCAAAACCACATTTGACACTTTTGGGCAACCATATTGCAGACATCATATAAAAATAGTCTTTCCTCTACTACAACATAGAAAAGGTCTCATTGCCTCGTGCACCCAAAGTTTTAGAGTAAAAAGAAAAACCTGCAAGAAGGTTGAGTAACACAGGAGAATTATCTTATTTCACAAAAACTGTTTTTTCCAGTTTACCAAAGATATTTAACTGGCTGCAGTCCCTACAGTGTCCAAGAGCATCATAACCGTCTTAAATATTATAATCGCAAGTCTGCAAGACACAAAAATGTAATTTTACCTATTTTATTGGTGGTTGTTTTTGGTGTTATTTTATTATTCCAGATGGGTCTAGTTAATGATTTTACACTGTTGAAGTGTATTTGATAATCAAAGCATTGGCTTTTGTTCTTTTAATTTTTTTATTGTTTATTGCTGTTTTCCACAGAAACACAGATATTTTGCTAAAATTATTGATAGGAAGATATATGAAATCCAGGGAGAAATCTCTGCACACTGTAGCTACATCTACACCAATAAACTATGTGTACCCCAAAGCATTCCCAGACACTGAGATAAGCTGGCAAGGAGCAACTTGCAATTATGCTAACGAACTGTCAGTCACCAGAAGAGAGTAACAGCTTGGAAATTGCCTACTGGGATCCCTGGAGTGGCCTAATTGCTAAATCTTATCCAGGAACCCTTCGAGACAGTGCAGCTGCACTGGGCCAAAAT
The DNA here is from genome assembly GCA_017639485.1 of Pluvialis apricaria. Taxonomy (NCBI): domain Eukaryota; kingdom Metazoa; phylum Chordata; class Aves; order Charadriiformes; family Charadriidae; genus Pluvialis; species Pluvialis apricaria. Next base: position 163,276,376 of record CM030008.1, on the reverse strand, counting down.
GACACAATAAAAACTTCCGAAATATTACTAGTATAGACACGTGACTTAGCATGGCATGGGAGAAACCTGAATAAAAATACATGATATTTTGGGCTTAATCCAATTTCTCTTTCTCTTTCTTCATCACATGCACAGAGAAAGCAGAGGTAGGTCTGAAAAGTTTCACACCCTTCCCAATTATCAGAGGATAAAGGGCCAAGACCGCAACATGCATTAAGAAGGGACACAGAGTTGCCTGTAGTAATAGATACCAATTTATTACATCTATAATAGCAGAGTGCAGCTCACTGCAGTATGTCAGTACCAGCTTGCATGCAGACACTCTTATTATGGCAGTAGTGGGAGCGTACCACCACATGATCATGGTAATAATTCTTCTGGATCTGGACTTGTTCACATACAACCACCTTGAGTTTTCCCATACTCGTGGATGAAAAGATCATCTATCGTGCCTGAGAGATTTCCCACAGGAAAACAAAACAGAACTAAAGCACGTAATACATTTTTTTTTCCTCTAAATTTTGGTGGTTGAGATTTCTGAAGTTGTCTTCCCCCAAAAAACATTATTGTTGTGTGTTCCCTGCCCTATCCGTTTGTACAGTGGGTGTATTTTAACCCCTGCTATGTTTCTCTTGATATCCAAAGCATTCTGTTTCACTGTAAAGAAATAACCAGCCACAATTTTTTCTTTTTTATTCTATTAAGGTATTTCTGTGGGAATAAAATCCAATAGCAGTCAGACATCTTCTTTGCTTGTAACGCTTAAACTGTTATGACATCAAGCTTAGGACAAAGCCTGAAGCAAAGCAACGAAAATGTTTGAGGTTTATCTGTCTCTCGTTATGGTCCCAATATGTTTATACCTTTAGTGTAGACAGGCATCAGCATATTTGTTAATGTTTGATGAATGTGTATTGTTATATATCATGTAATTTCTTGCAACAATATTAATTGGTCAACATGAGCCACACCTGTTTTTTTCTTCATATAATCCATGTGAAAATCCTGTACGGGAGAAACAAGCTGCTCAGTATGCAACATCCCAGGGCTGGTCTGTATTTCAAACTGCCACCATCTTCATATGTTACTGTGAAATCATTAGGCCAAAAATTTCAGACTTGGAAGACTAAACCTTAAGTTTCTAAATGTGAATATACGTTTCTAACTTTAGAAATGTTAGCTTTAAGACATTAATAAAATATACCTACAGACAAGTAAATCTTTCTCATGTTAAAGACAGGCAGAAATTCAAAGAAAAAACTAGACTAGAAGCTGGCTATATTAACTCACAGTTCCAAACCTATCCTCTAGGTAGGTAGATATACAGATAATATTCTCAACAGAAATACGTACTACAACATACAATACTACTACAATACATTCACAAAGAAATTGAATTACATAATTACTTTAGTTTATTTATGGTAGTAGCCAGTTTCTTAAAAATATTTTCTGTTAAAAAAAATCTATTTTTGACCAATCACCTTATAGAAATAGAAATTACTCTCCCTTCTTCTAAATCATGTTCCTGATGAGGCCAACTAAAAGTCATTCAGAATTAATGCAAACACATTTGTGGATTATTTTGTTTGTTTGTTTAATAACAAGATCTGGTATAGGATGTAAAAGTTTTTGAAAAAATACTTCTAATTGGAAATATTTTTTGTGAAAATACAGATAATTTGAAACTTTTTTAAAAATTATAACCCATTTGATTTGAAATTGAATTAAAGGTTCGTCACGTTTCTATAGTGGGTGTCTTATACTTCCATTTTTTTTTAACGTGAATTTGTCTCATATAATGCATCAATGTCTCTGCTCTGGGTAAAGGGAGATATTGTATCATGCGTGTTCCACCCCCTGACTGCATCATGGGAAAGGCGTATTTGTAGGGAGCCAGACCAGAGTAAGTATGAGATAACTAAAGTAAAACTGCTGTAAGATTCTGTGGCACCAGATTCTATATGTGGGATTTGCTCTAGAAAATTAAAATGTTCTGTATGAAGCAATTGTCATTAAAGGTCTGTTTGAAGTTCTGTCAGACAAGTTTTGTTGGAGACATTTTGATCTGCTTTAACCAAAGAATTTCTATTATTGAAAACTCAGACTTGACATTGCACATGATAATCCCCCAAACTGATTTTGCATTATTTTGTTTGATCTGATATTGGAATTTATTTATTTTTTAATCCTATAAATATTTTTCTTTTTAGCCTTACTCTCTTCCCCCATTGCTGTCTTCCACCACACACAGTAAAAACCTACAGGTCAAAGTAAAAAAATTCTGTTATCTACAGTATGATTCCAATCCTCTTTTATTGTAGTTTCTGTCAACAGCAGCATTTTTTTTTCAAAATGATAAGAGAAAATATAAAATATAAACAAATCGGCTTCATTCACAGCTGTTTACCATAATGTTTAATTGATAATTTGCTATTAATTATGAAAAAAACCACAACTCCCCCACTGAAACTCCAATCAATTAGTCCACAAAAAATATATAAGCCCTATTAGATCCACCAATTGAGATGGTATTAGCATGTGGTGTTTATAAAATCATCTAAAAACATAATACTGATGCAAAAAGGTTAATTTTTTTGAAATTTTGGACTCATGCTAAAAGCTGCCAGTGCCTTCATCTGAAGAAAGCCCATATATTTTCTTTCAAGCTAGTGCTTGGCTGCATCAGCTTTGCTAAAGAACCAAGAGCTGTTCACCTCTAGAAGAAGGGGGCTGAAACAGATGGTTGAGAAGAGTCCAAGAGCACTCAAAGGCTCTTCCAGATGCCCAGTAATTAGTTGTCTTATTGAAAGCCAGGAGTCTTAGATCTCACATGCAAGCTGTAGCCCTTCCTTGTCTGTTATTTAGTTTACTTAACTTGAAATTAGACATCTTAGGTAAAAATCTTTACAAACGAACATTTTAGAAGCTTTCAGTCAAAAGCATAATCAGGAAAGAAATGAGCATGCAACAGTGATGTACTTCTAATTTAGAGTGTATGCAAAGGAGAAAACTGGCCAGGAGTATAAGCAGAGCATTTCTGACTGTTTAGAACCACCAAGCAAGTAAAAAATATATAAGCACCAACATACTAATTTTAGAGTACAGAAAGCTGGAAGTTATGATTGGTTTGATCATTGCTACAAACCGTTGAAAGGGAGGAAGTTTTTAGTGAATTTAACCCATGAATGAAAGAAGAGAGAAGGTTGAGATAAACATCTGGAGAAAAGAGAATCAAAGGGGGAAGAAAAAGAGGATGAGATTGGCAGTTCTTAGAGCTGAGGAAAGCTTATGGTCATTGAGGAAGACGAAACAAGAACGTACTTCTGTTGAACAAATCAAGATTTTTATAGTGCAATGATCAGAATTCAATGAAAGCCAAATCTGAAGAATAGCAGCTTGTTCTCAACAGATGATCCAGTGTTGCAGGTCAGATGAACCGAGACAGAAATAGGCCTGCAAAGCTGCAGCCTCTGAATGCCGTTAGCTAACTGTAAACACGAAGAAATGCAATCTATATTTTTTGTCTACACAGAGAAGTCTTATGTATCAGATCTAGGGATCATTCAGCAACTCCTTACACATTACTTGTCACTAGGCAGTTGGCTGACAAAAGAACCATTTCTTTGATGTATTTGTGTGTTGTAATTTAATATAATAGATCAAAGTTCATGTTTCTGTGGATAAATGTATAATGCTGAAATGGAACATAAGCATCTATTACTTACATACCATTTAAAAAGAGCATCAAATTTCTCCTGCAAAGAAATTTTTTTCATTGTGGACTGTACGTAGTGCTTACACATACTATTGTAAAGCCTTCATGCTTTCAAAAAAATCTGTTTAATACTAGAGCAAAGCCTGAAGGTAGCATACACTTTTACAAGTAGTTAAAAATCAATAAAGGATGCAGGATTTCTCCAGAAACACTGATAATTATTGTATTATTTTAAGATTTAGAAGGAACTTCTTGCTTGGTAGAGGAACAAGTGAGATGACTTTGAATGTAGTTTACTAATGGGGTAGAATGGGGCAGTTGCAGTGATTTTTCATTTCAGTTATAATATATTAAAATATTACAGTGAATTTATTTGTATAACGAATCGGAATTAGTAAACTTAATTCATACACAAAACTTGATTGCTTTCTTTTTTGCTGCTTTTTATAACAAGAAAGGAAATGTGTATTTCCCATGAAATGAAAAATGCAGTTCTTGCCCTCCTCTATTTTTAACACCACTTCTTTGAAGAACTTGTGCAGGGAAATCTGTTAATTGAAAATACTGACAGGATCCCCAGAAGGCAAAAATCCAGCTGAAAATTAGTCTAAAGTTTTACTGAAATATCAGAAGTTCTTGAAACTAATTAACTTCTCTTTGTTGAATGCATGCTAATGGAATGAAACCGTTCCATTCACCACTTCAACATAGCTGAATAGTTTTCTAATAGATTTTTTCTCAATGACTGTTATCTTACGAATATCTTTCCAACCTCACTCGGCCTCAATAGAGCTACAGACTAGTAGCAGGAGTTAAGGATTTATTAACTGGGGAAAAAAAAAAGAAAAAGAAAAGATTCCCATCAAGATGTGCATATTCCTTTTTTCTACTTTCCTTCTCGACTTCTTTTTTTCTGGTTTGTTTTTTTTTTTTTTCTTCTTTTTTCCTCTGGCCAGGGTGCAGGTGTTTGTATTTTTGAAGGACTGAAGGTCCTTCCTATCAAGCAGCTCACTTTGAAAAGCAGCCTGCTTGGTAGGTGCTGACGGCATGAGTCCCGTTGTACTCCACACACAGAGTAGCTTACTGCTGCACAAAATCTGAACTGTAAGCCTCCTCGCTGCGCAGAGTGCTGATCTCAGGCCCAGAGTATAAATTAACATCTGTCACATAGTCAAGGCACCCCAAATTAAACCAAGTGTCAGATCAATTGCTAATTTCTAGGCCAACATAAGGAGTTTATGTCAGCAAGTGTGGTATGATTTTAGGAAGATTTTAGGATTTTTTATTTATTTATTTTTACATCTCATGTCCTAAGAAACATTCCTTTCTGTCCATGCTGCTGGCTGTAGAGTAGCTCAAACATAGCTGGGGTCCTAGCCCTGAGATGGTCCCAAGCACCCTGCAGACCTGCTGCAGATGGTCCCAAACACCCCATGATTCAGGTCACAGACTCACCAAACCCCCTGAACAAAGCCCGAGCCACATGCAGTCGCACAATTTACCTGGGCTGACCCTCTCCAGAAAGCTCCCAAGCGTGGCTCATGGCAGTGATTTTTGGCAGAAATTGAGCATTCATGTTGTACCTAAAGGGTCAGGCTTGGTTTTGGGAGCAGAAAGACTCATGTTTACCTGACAGAGCAGAGTGCAGAATAACAGTCAGTGGCTGTGACAAATATTTTGAGCCACAGTGCTACATCACGTAATGAGAATTTGGAGGATTATTTTGTGTCTGGTTCCAGTAGAGCCCTAGGTCATTTAATCTTATCCATCATTGTCTGGAAAGGATTGTGTTACTGATACACAAAGTAAACATCCATCAGTTTATCCGAGGGATCCAGTGAACTCAAAGCATTTATGAAAGATATTGTATTTGCAGCTGAAATCAAATAATTGATCTCTGTGTAGGTTACATCTGCTTCACTTTGCATGAAGTTCATCCCACAATAAAGTTCATTAACCAAGTGAGGATTATTGAAATATTCCTTTAAATATTAAATAAATAATTTGCATTTCATAAGTATAATGCTTTTGTCCTTCCAGTGCAGTGTTTCTTGTTATACATTTATTATGCTGCAGTCTAGTTTCCTGGCAAAAATATTTCATTAGCCAGACTTCACTGAGCTTCAACCTTTTTTCCCATCAAGTATAAGCCCACATTACAAATATGACAATTTTCAGCTCAGGGGAAAAAAAAACCAACTACCAAAGCCACCTCCAAACAATAAAAAAAAAAACAAAACCAAGAAAAAAAACCCAACCCCAAACCTTTGAGCAACCCTTTTTTTTTGCAAATGCTTCCCACTGAAGATCATTTAGAAATAGTTGTTGATTAATAATAATTCTTAAAACACACTGAGATGACTGGGATGTAGTCTACGTCTGCAGAATAGCAGGGTACCGTCTGATGATAACTTGGACCTGGAATCGACCAAACCTGAGCGAGCTTCTTGTTTTACCAGTATTAAGTATCGGAACAGCCACAGCTTGTGTGCCAAGCAGCTTACAGTCTAGCTCAGACATATCTCGATCAGACAAAGGACAGGAAGACGCAAAGAGGGAAGTGACTCATCTGAGGTTATATGGCAAAGATAAAAAGCAAAGGTCTCTTCAATCCCTTTTCTCAGGTCACCAAGCCCCACTGCCCTTCTCATTGGAAATGTATTCTGGTCTTTGGATTTGATAATGTCCTTTCAGAGCACAGGATGATGTCAGCTGATTAATGTTGCAGACAGGAGATTGCAAGATCACCCAAGGTTAATATGATAAACAATTAGAGAACTTAAGATGCAGCAGAAATCATATTGTCTGACAACTCTCTAATTGTAACGGTGGTGTAGCTCTGAAACAACCCCCCTCCCCAAATGCACACAGTCTGCCTCACCATCAATAATAATTCACAGCTCAGTGCTGTCAGAGATAAATATTGCTGATCTCAAGGCCGCTGAAATCATCCTGAACCAATAGTTACAGCCATCAGCGAGAAAGACAGAGTGATAGAGGAGACAATACCAGGAGAGCAGCTCTTAGCTTGCATTTGCCACCAAAGCCCTCTGTGACTTTTAGTTAAGTCAGTCATGAAAGAAAATACTGACCATAATACCTACATTTGTGTTCCTCACTCTGCACGTTGGGCACCCTAACAAGAGTTTTGTGTGTTAGAGGCACCAGGAGTTCACAGACCTCAGTGAAGTTAATATGACTGAAAGTCGGTCCAGTCAAAAATATGAATGTGAGCACTTCAGCAAGTCAAGCTGCTCCCTCCTTTTGAACCAGAGTTTGAAGGAAGCAAGAAGGGCCAAAAAGACTGTCAGTACACATATGAAAGGAAGACTGGAGAACGCGAACAGTCAGAAAAGGGTCTCAGGGAGTGCAACATGGAGTATATTGACACGGGGATAAAGGAACTGGAGGGACTTTACGGTAACGGAGTGTATTGACACAGGGATAAAGGAACGGAAGGGACTTTACAGTAACGAGTACAAAGAGGTTTACAGAAAATAGCTATAGATTGGGGCAATGGTACAGGAATGCACAGCGTTAATATCTCTGTTCTCCATTCGCTTTAGATCTATTAAGTCATTATTGTCCAGTTTTAGTGGTGTGTAAGTTCAAACAATGTCCATTGAGCTCCAAATTCAGGCTTACAACGTCTTTGTTTGGTAAATCTGCATTACAAATAAGATGACATGAGTAAAAGAGAATGAGAAACAGCTTTCTCAGAAAGCTGAAGAAAATAAACATTGTCCAGATTTAGTTAATTTTACTAAAATGTTTTCTTTGAGGTATTTTATCTTTAACAGTTGGAAAGAAAAATCTCTTCAAAAGCTGAAATTGAAAAATTAAATCAGTGTTTGTTGAAATGAAACTTGTTTTTAGCTGAAGCAAGGTTTTTATCAGAAGTGATTTGATGGGCCCAGCCTCATTTCTTAATAAATTATTCATGCAAAAGATGCACCATGTCAAAATTCAAAGATGACAACATCCCAGGTTAAAGGAGGCAGTGGTGTCATGGCAAACCTACAAAGTACATGATAAATTCAGAAAAATCTCACCCTTTAAAATCCTGAGTTTCTGTGAACTTACCTGACATGGATCTGAAGTAAATACAAACAATGAAATCTGCTGATTTCAGATCATATTATTTAAATATCCCTACAGAAAAAAAATACTAAAATAAAGCAAAATCTCCCATATCTTAATAAATGAAAATTAATTTTATGGATATTTATTTCCATCAGTTCCCTTTAAGATCCAAACAGCTGTTCAGCTAGTCGATATGGGCTCAAAGTGTCACTTTTATTTCGTTGAGAAAATGGAGAAGGTTGCACATGGCCACTTGACAATAGGTCTCAGATTTATATGTTACCATGGATGTTTAACCAGGGAGTGATGGGAAGAGTTTTTAGCAAGATGGCACGATTTCATGCTGGAAAAGTGTTGATTATCTGTTAAAATTTTGGAAGAAGCAAGTGCACTTTGACTGCACACATATAAAGTACCAGGAGAATTTTTTCCAACAGGAAAGGACTGAAATCTGAACCAGAAATTTTTAAGGAGATTACAACTAAAATAAAGTGTAAACCCAACAGAATTTAGTCAAATTTTTGATGCTTGTTTCACAAGGTGAATAATAATAGTAGTAGTAATAATAATAACAAAAATAACAATAACAACAACCGCAGCAACAATAACAATAAAAATAATAATGATGATGATGGTGAAGATGAAGATGATGATGTCATTTAATTTAAAGTAGAAATGGATGGCTTGCTGCCAGACTGGATTCAAACACTTCTATGATAATGGTAAAAAGTTATGACAGGAGAGATCCTTTGAGTTGAAAAATTAATTGTTTCAGACAAGCTGTCAAGTTGTTAACACTAACGTGCCCTAAATCTAAAAATTTATATACCCAGAGACCAAGATTCACACTTGATTGTACCTGACTAAGAGGTTTTCAGTTCTGTAATGATTTTTGGCACTGGAAATATGCCTGCAAGGTTCAAACACTTTAGAGGAAAATTGCCTGGCAGATTCTCTGCAGGCTTGTTTGATTACAAGATCAGAGTGAATTGACTGGAGATGTTAACAGCGGTTTTAGGCCCTTGTTTTAGAAACTTTGAGAACACACTGTGAAAGACCATGAAAACTTATGAGCAAGTGGTAAAACATCACCGACAACATCTTTCTTTATCCTGGATGTTGTGTTGGGACATAAAGATCATTCTGTTTGAGTCCTCATTGAGCTATGGGAGTTAGACAGTTTCACAAAAAACCTCCACCCAACAAACCAAAGTAGCTTCAATTTTTCTCAAGTATGAAAAAAATAGGAAGAGTTTATCAAGAGACAGTGTGATATTTAAAGCTAAGGAAATAAACAGACTATGAGCTGATCTAGGTCTTCACTTTCCACTTAGAACTGGAACAAAATTATTTTAGGTACAGAACTTTGTCTTTTAATATCTGTCCTCTTTTCTCTGCTCTTTCTGATGCCAGCTGAGTTTTGAAGAATTAGCTCCAAATTACTGTGGGAAATGCTGCTTTTGTAGTACACTCAGGCTACACAGAAATGATGGAAAGGAAATCTGGTGATTCAACTTATTACCATTACATTTGCTGACTTTTGTAAACTCTAGACATTTCAGCAGGAGTTGGACTGTGTCACTGTGGTGCAGCACAGTTGGAGAAGTCACAGTGCAAACTGTTGCCATTCACAATAGGTCTCCCTCCAACCCTGATGGAGTAGCAGTATTAAACACCAGCCAGGCAGGCTGGCGGCAAAGTCTCGTGGCTTTTTTTTTTTTTTTAAATTGGTTGGAATCAAGTGCTGAGGTACCAATGGGCTGACGCCTGTTCTTACCTCTGCTGTCAGAGTGGTTCCAAAGAATATTTATCAATATGGTGATAGGCGCTTTATATATATAAATATAAATATAAATATAAATATATATATATATATATATATAAACCCTCTGCTCCATCTTAAAAAATCATTCAGAAAAACTCAAGCTTGAGTAATAAAATCATTTAGGATCCCAAATCCCACTAGAGTTATGAGGACCAGAGTTTCAGTCTCAGGCATCCTTAAATTTCAGAGATCTTTAGATTTACAAGGATGCTAGCTTTTTAGATGGAAGTTTCATTGCTAAATAAACTTAGCATCATCTGAAAGACTCTGCTGTCAGTCAGCTCTGCGCTGGCAGAAGACACCGACCACACCTTTTCATTAACGTCACTGTATCATGTGCAGTCTATTACTGTAGTAGAAACCAGACCCTGAATCTGCTTTTCTCCTTGGAGTAAATAGGGACCAAGTGTCTAATTGGTTGTTATGTGGTCTTGGCCACTACCTTCTTAAAATGAGCAAGACAAGCAGATACACAGATCATCTCTAGCTGGTCACCTAAATGTGACACAAAACATCCCAAAGCAGCAAGATTCACTTTATACTCTCCCTTGATCAATGTGGTTTCTTCACTCTACAGTAGAAGCTCGCCTTAGCAGCCATGCCTCTTTATTCCACGATAACCTTGCAATTTCAAAAATAATTTCTCTATTAATAAAGACAATGCAACATTAAGTTTAATCCTTTTTGGTCAGGAGGAGAAAATGGCAAAGGTTTTTTGACTACATTTGCAGAGAGACAGCTTTTCAATGATAAAATGTTGTAGTATTGGTCTCTGCAGCTTGAACTGAAAAGAAACAACAATGTTGAATTTGCCAGGGCGTCCTCAAGCATACTTAAACTCCATGAGTGACCTCACCAGCGCTAAGTGGAAACAACCTGCTGTCTCAAATGCATGTATTTGTGGACACCATTTTAGTTGTTCTTTATTGTATTTAAGCCCACTAAAATTCTAGGTGTGTAAAAAAACAAAAACGAAAAGACTATACATTTTAATATCCACGAAGCATTAAAACATCCTATATTTCCTTGCTCCTTGTGGCCAGAAGTGGCTGAGAATTGGTACCTTCTGTGAACAGATTAATCTGGGAATTTTTGTCATGAGTTGGGAGATTTTTACCAAATTATTGCAAACAAAGTATGAACTTAAAAATCATTAAACAAATCACTAACTTTACAGTAGCTGTCACTAGCACTTCAGGTATGACACAAGCACTTTTGGCGGACTGACACAACTACAGTATGCATAAAACATTGTTAAAGATGTATCAAATGAGTTCCTATATGTACCAAGATTACTTCGAATGCCAATGACTGTAAGATTGAAGCACATTAAAAGTAATAAAGACACCAAACAAACCAATAATTATTTACCATAAATTGCAAAACTCTGGTGCTTTCTAAAGAATCATTTGGTACACAAGCCACAAGAGACTGAAAAGGATGCACTCCACCAAGAGCTATCAATAGATTCAATAGCAACACATTTAATAGTATTCTGTGTAAGACTTTCTGAAGGGAAGGATATTTCATTTGTGATGACGGAAAAAAGTCATTGTCCATGATTTAATGACGATAAAGTCCAATGTTGCTTTCACTTCTACTAGGTGATGTTAAATATAAATGTTGGAAGAGATGACGGGTGGGGAAAAACTCACAAGTGATGAGAGAAGCCATGGCATTTTGGTGTAACTTCCTTATGCTGACCGGACAGGGGAACACCCAGAATGAGGTGTTCTCTGGTATTAGATAAGCAGGATGAAACCGAGTCAGATGGAAAGGGCCAAATCCATGAAATATGAATAAAGTATAAATGATCGTTTAACTCTAGTCATTGTAAATTAAAGTTTTGTCAAGTTAGGGGAAGTCTAATAAGCAGTATTTTGTTCTTATTATGCCTTTTCTGATGTTACAGCCTTTGAATTTTGTTCTGTTTAGCAGTGAAGGGATACATTTTCATGCTAAAGAAGTAAAAAATGGCTGCCCTGAGTCATATGACTCCATGGGAAAGAAGAAAAATTGTTCAAATAATAAAACCTGATTATCACAGCCCTCACCAACATTTCAGTCTTACTCTGCTGCTTTTGTAATGTATAGAATCATAGAATCATAGAATTGTTGAGGTTGGAAGGGACCTTTAAGATCATCAAGTCCAACCATTAACCTAATCTGACAAAACCACTTCTAAACCATGTCCCTCAGTACCATATCTACCCTTTTTTTAAACACCTCCAGGGATGGTGAATCTGCCACCTCCCTGGGCTGCCTATTCCAATGTTTCATAAGCCTTTCAGTGAAAGAATTTTTCCTAATATCCAGTCTAAACCTCTGCAAACTTACTGAGGGTGCATTCGATCCCTTCGTCCAGGTCATTGATAAAGATATTTTTATATATATATATAAAGATATTAAGATATTAAGATGTATAGGGACAGAATGAGTGAACACATGCTCAGGGTAGTAATTGTCTACTTTACTTCACAGCCTGCAGCATCTCCACCTACCTTGGTGTGGCAGGAAAAGAGACAGCCAACCTGCCATCCCAAACCAGTACTATACCACTTGCTAGCAAGGTTGCAGATAGCCCCATTTAATGAAATACCTCTCTTTAGCTCAATAAAAAAAAGTGTATTAGATATCAGCAAAGGATTCTGTTTGCTTTTAATATAACTTATTTTAAGTCCTAAGGATAAGCCATTTTTTTTTATATAAGGCTTAAAGAAAAGGTTTATATGAAGGCTATAATAGAAAAACCACCCACACAGTAAGGTTCCTCCAAAGATGGGTAATGTTTGCTTTTTCTAATCACCATTTTTTTAAAACACTCTTGTTGACCTCAAATTTGAACAAAGCACTTTCACTTTGGCAGCAGACTAAAGATAAATAATCTTTAAAGTATTTAAATAAAACTTACAAAACAAAATCCTGACTTTTCGTATAATAGAAGCTTCCAGTACTGTATCAGGGATTAACAACAGTACATGGTCCTATGGACTAGTCCAGGACCATGACCAACTGGAGAAAAAGGAGCAGAACTGGAAAAAGTATTCCCCTGAAGCTTTGCAGCAGCATGCACGCAAGAAATCAGTGTCAACCCAAAACAAAATGTCTGGTATAAATTTTGCAGCTGGAAACTTTCAGTAGCATCCATCTTCTTAGGTATTTTACATAGATAGAAGTAGATGGAAAAAAAAATGTGTTTTGGCTAAGCTTGTAAGGAAACAGGGGAATGTTATCTGTGCTGTGCTTTGAAAAAAACCCAAGCTACCTGGTCAGAATCTGTTCCTGAGAGCACAAAGGTCACCCACAAAGTTGCACAGGGGCTGAGAAAGGCTCTGGCGGAGAATGTAAAAATACAGCTTTTCTTTTGTTCTCTTGCATAAGAATTCCCTGTGACCACAAGAAATCTAACTTGATAAGGATAAAATATTACTGTCACCATAGCATCGCCTGCCATGCCGCAGTCAGCTCCCAGATCACCTTCCCTGCAGTTCCTGCTGCTCCCAGGCAGGGAGACAAAGCTGAACTGTGGGTCAGAGGGAGATTGATTTACATTTAACAGTAGCACATAAAGATATTTAGGGGCTCTGGAGAGATGACCCACCCGCAACCCAGAGGCGGATATTCCCCATGGAATAGGGAGTATGTTCACATACAAGGGTGAACATTGTAGGAGATGACATATAGTTTCTTTGGTCCAGTCCCGTTCAATATATTCGTCAATGACCTGGATGAAGGGATAGAGCGTACCATCAGCAAGTTTGCTGATGATACAAAACTGGGGGGGGTGGCTGACACGCCGGAAGGCTGTGCTGCCATACAGCGTGACCTGGACAGGCTGGGGAGTCAGGCAGAGAGGAACCTAAAGAAATTCAGTAAGGGCAAGTGTAGGGTCCTGCACCTGGGGTGGAATAACGCCATGCTCCAGTACAGGCTAGGGACTGACCTGCTGGAAAGCAGCTCTGTGGAAAGGGACCTGGGAGTCCTGGTGGACAACAGGATGACCATGAGCCAGCAGTGTGCCCTTGTGGCCAAGAAGGCCAATGGCATCCTGGGGTGCATCAAGAAGAGTGTGGCCAGCAGGTCGAGGGAGGTCATCCTCCCCCTCTACTCTGCCCTGGTGAGGCCGCATCTGGAGTACTGTGTCCAGTTCTGGGCTCCCCGGGTCAAGAAGGACAGGGAACTGCTGGAGAGGGTCCAGCAAAGGGCTACAAAGATGATTAGGGGATTGGAACATCTTTCTTATGAGGAAAGGCTCAGGGACTTGGGGCTTTTTAGTCTAGAAAAAAGAAGACTCAGAGGGGATCTTATCAATACTTATAAATACTTAAGGGGAGGGTGCCAGGTAGATGGGAACAGTCTTTTTTCAGTGGTTCCCAGTGACAGGACAAGAGGTAACGGGCACAAACTGGAGCACAGGAAGTTCCATCTTAACATGAGGAGGAACTTCTTTCCTTTGAGGGTGGCAGAGCACTGGCACAGGCTGCCCAGAGAGGTTGTGGAGTCTCCCACACTGGAGACATTCAAAACTCACCTGGATGCTGTTCTGTGCAACTGCTGTAGGTGACCCTGCTGTGGCAGGGGGGCTGGACTTAGATGATCTACAGAGGTCCCTTCCAACTCTGACCATTCTGTTATTCTGTGATTCTGTTTAAAACATAAATAAAATAAAATAAAATAAAATAAAATAAAATAAAATAAAATAAAATAAAATAAAATAAAATAAAATAAAGTAAAATAAAATAAAATAAAATAAAATATTGTGTCATTGAGAAATGGGTGACTGAAAATACTGACAGCTACAAACGTGGTGATCCAGAGGTCAGACCTATGAATTGCTTGTTGGTAGATCTCATGAAACATCTAGAAAACTTCTGCTGTATATTGTAAGGGAGGGATTTTTTTTTTTTTATCTTATGCATATGTGAGAAGGACTAAAGGGAAGAAAAAGGGAAAAGCATGATAAAGGAATAAAATTAGGGCATGGAAGCAACTTTCCCTTAAAAGCCTGCTTTTCTTTTATGAGCATATGTGTGGTAACATGAAGATTGATTTTTATTATTTTTATTTTTTTAATAACTGGAAAGCTCTAAAACAGAGATGAGCCAATGCCAGATTGATGGAATAATACCACACAAGCCAAAGAGGAGAGCAGACAGCTGGCATTAAACTTTGGGAGAGGGAGTGCTTGGAACAGCCAACATATGCTAGAGAAAGGAGAAGGGGGAAAAAAAAAAGAAGTAAAAACCGAGGACGAACTTTGATTTCCATAACTTCTGTGGTCAAACTATTCTTGCTGTGGGCTGGTTATTTACCTGCTGTGGGCTGGTTATTTTCCCGCTCAGTAAGGATGTACAAACTCCTCAGGGCCATAAGACAGCCCTTAAAGAAACCACGAAAATTCATGTGAGAAAAACATTTTTTATGTTTATTACCTTCACTAAACAGGGGTTTGAACTTGTGCTGAAAATCAAAGAATATAGAAAATGACTGCTCCAGTTATATACAGCTGTATCTTTAACATTCTTACTAACCACTGTAAGAACCCAAATACTGATCGAATGCATTTAGGTAATTTTTATGCATCTCTTCAGCTCTCAATGATGCAAAGCACAGACTGTCAGCCAAAGGAGAGGTATTCAAACCACTAAACCACCCATTTTTGGCACTGTTTCATTGCGTACTCCTATCTTCTCCCCAGCTTCCTCTATGCAGAAATAAGAACACAAGGAGAAGGTTTACCCTCCTGCTAAAGTCCATGAAAACAGCGATAACATAAAAAAGATAATAAAAAAAGGAAGATAGTAATATTTTTGCTCATGTCTGCAGATCAAAAAATAATGTCAGCTCAAGACATATACAGAACAAAAATGTGAATTATACTCTGATTTCAAAGCAAATTTAACTTAAGAGTTATACTCAGGGAACTGCATGTACGTGTATAAAGCAGTGCTGCTGCCAGTCCTCCCTTTTTTTCCACTGCTTAAAAACTGTTATTTGGAGGAAAGAAAGTTTGTTTGTCCTCTCTTTACACTGATGATTCAGTACAAAAGAAGCCCAACAGTTATTGTATCTGCAACAACTGTTCCACAATTTGACTGTATTGTTTCAGTAAAAAAACAAAACAAAACAAAAAAACTTTAATAAAAACTAAAAGCAGTCCTTCTATTCCAAGAAAATATGTTTATTGCATTATATTTCTAGTCAGGCTAAGCTTTTACTTCGGTTACTGAGAGGGACATTCAAGAGTAAGAAAAAAGCTTCAATAATCCAGGCAGTACTAGGAAATAGTATTCAACTGTTTCATGATCATTCAATTTACAAACCATAACTAGTGAGTACATGCCCTTTCCTTTAATAAAACATGCCCTTTCTTTTAATAAAAGGTGCCCAGTTTTCTGATTAACATTTCTTCTTTTTATTGCAGTTTTGCTTTTTAAAAATGTTTGAATTTCAAGGGGCATTTAAGGAAAGTAATTAAAACTGGAATTGCTTTTAAGTCACCACACCATATTCCATTTCACTCCTCCAAACATTGAAATGAAGCCCATGATTTTAAATTAGAATTTGCCTACACTTGAAATGTCTGTGTTTATCAGCTAAAAAGAAAGGGAAAAAAAAAAAAGAAGGAAAAAGCAGGAAAAAGCAGGAAAAAGAAGGAAAATAATTTCTGCATCTAGATTCATAGGAATACATAGCTGAAAAAAATCCCTCAACTTTCCACAAAAGTTATGAGTATCATTGTTTTCCAGACTACTAATTGGCATAACTGATCATCCAAACTTTTTTGTATTTTTAGGCACACCTTAGAATGCCAGAACACAGAAAGGAGAATATTGGAGTGATTTGAATCAGCTCATCACAGTGCAGAAACTGTAATGGTGTTGATATAATAGGACCTTAACCTGGGACCTGGGACACTTAATTCAGCGAGGTAGATATAAGGAGTTCTGCTTGACTGCAAGGAAATGGAGATGTGCAAAATGAAATTTCCTGATACAAGACGGTACCATAATCAAGGGATTTAGTCATAGCATTAAGAGTGAGGTTTAGGAGTATGATTTCAATATTGACTAGCAGGATGCAAGGAAGAAATTACTTCTTACACTTATTTTTGCCCTAATGTTAAGCTGTTTACTTAGTTGGATTTATTCTTTTTTTCTAGTAAAAAATAATAATTGTTTATCATGTTGTGAAAAGAGTCAAGGGTTAGAGAAGGTTATTTATATCACCTATTGAAAGGAGACAGGTTTCATCTCTGCGTAAGACTACTAACTAAGGTAGTGTTGTGCTTGTTTTAAAATAAACTGGCATAAAATTTGGGGAAAAAAATACTAGAATTATAGAATCGTAGAATTGTTTAGGTTGGAAGGAAACTTTGAGACCATCGAGTCCAACCATCAACCTAACTGCCAAAAAACACCACTAAACCATGTCCCTAAGCACCATGTCTACCTGTCTTTTAAATACCTCCAGGGATGGCGATTCAACCACTTCCCTGGGCAGCCTGTTCCAGTGCTTGACGACCCTTTCAGTGAAGAAATATTTTTCCTAATATGCAATCTAAACATTCCCTGGTGCAAATTGAGGCCATATCCTCTTGTCCTATCACTTGTTACTTGGGAGAAGAGACTAACCCCTACCTGGCTACAACCTCCCTTCAGATAGCTGTAGAGAGCAATAAGGTCTCCCCTCAGCCTCCTTTTCTCCAAGCTAAACAACCCCAGTTTCTTCAGCCGCTCCTCACAACTCTTGTTCTCCAGACCCCTCACCAGCTTCGTTGCCCTTCTCTGGACTCACTCCAGAATCTAAATGTCATCCCAAGTTTCTTGGAAGGATTTTTTTTGTTGTATTTATAAATATGGGGGAAATGACTTTGTGTTCTTCTGGAAAAATCCTTTTTTGGTTAAGCTGTTAATTGGTAATCAGATTGAAGTAACTTTTTTTTTTTTCTTTTTCCTTCCAACTAAATAGCCCGAAGTTTTACTTACCCAAAGTACCTGGTGGTGTAGAAAGAATAAAATTTTAATATCAGCCCTCACAGAAAATGGGAGACACCCTGTTTGTCTGAACAACGGGTTTTTCTGAAGTGGAGTATTTCTACACTGATTTCACCAACCTTTCTGCAGTAGTCTTACAGTAATTAAACAACAGATGATCCCATATGAAATCAGAACCATACTCTCCAAATCATCCTCAGTGGCTGTTTCCAATGGAGCCATTACTGTTTCAAGATTTTTAAACACTTTGAGGGCCTCCATCAATTCCATTCGAATTTTGTAGAGTACAAAAAAAAATAATCAAACATTTCAAAGCAGATAACTCCTGTCACTAATTCAAAGACCAAACTCTCCAGTCTTTATAGATATGGAGACACTTCTTCCAGTTGTTCTACTCAGTAAAAAATCCCGAAGTATTAATGGCACCATCTCAGTCTTGTCTTTGAAAGTAATCATACGGTTTAAATATTTATCTTCAAAGACAGTATTATGCAATTCAGTGAACTCATCAGATATTCCTGTCATTAGCCACAAGACGTAGGGATGAGACCACTTGCCCTTACTGCAGCAGTTTATGATCACACGTCCCAGTAGGGGAGATAACTTTCCATAAATACTCTCCTATTCATGAGGTATGTTTTGAAGAGACGAAATTAAGACAATCTTCTCCTGAAACATCTCCTTACCTCTTTACTCAATCTGAATTTCCAAGGTCTTTTGCCTTAACAGTTGAATAATGCTCCATTTAGTCTTCCCACTGATACCCGGTCTCTCTGCTTGATATACTTGCTTTGCTTTATTAAGACAATAGGAAGCGCCTTTTGTTTAGGATCTTATTTTCTATTCTTTTTTTTTTCCTCCAAGAATATAAGACTTATGACATTGTTGGCTCTTCCTGGTCTTTTGAGTGAAACCAGTTGCATCATAACACCTGGCACTGGATACTATTTATCATTTTCAGTTGGAAAAGTAACTATTTTACAAATTTTTTTTCTCCATTCAAAATATTTGATGATCAATTTTAAAAAATGCAGTATTGCAAAAAAAAAAAAAAAAAAAAAAAACAACAGAGAAAAGGGAAAAAAATTGTCCCAGACTTGGAAGATCTTAACTCATTGTGAAGCCAATTCCCATAATCAGGAATGGAGAAATGACACGGCTTTTAGTATATACTCCTATATTCCTCATGTCTCTTATCCGTTATCACTTATTGAGTTTGGAGACGACTCATTTTAAGCTTTTCCTTTGTATAATATATTTCTGTACATTATGTATAACAAATTCATCTTTGACTTTGCTAAACAATAAAATGTTTGGCCAACAATGCATTACAGTACTTTAAATGTTATTTTAAACCAAATCAGCAACATTATTTCAATCTTCTAGGAGATCAATGAAGTATCAATTGCACAAATAATTTGTCTGGCTTGTATTAGAAATAGCGTGGCCAGCAGGACTAGGACAGTGATCGTCCCCCTATACTCAGCACTGGCGAGGCCCCACCTTGAGTACTGTGCTCAGTTTCGGGCCCCTCACGACAAGAAAGACGTTGAGATTCTGGAACAAGTCCAGAGAAGGGGAGTGAAGCTGATGAGGGGTCTGGAGAACAAGTCTTATGAGAAGAAGCTGAGAAAACTGGGGTTGTTTAGCCTGGAGAAAAGGAGGCTGAGGGAAGACCTTATCTCTCTCTAAAACTACCTGAAAAAAGGTTGTAGTGAGGTGGGAGTTGGTCTCTTCTCCCAAGTAACAAGTGATAGGACAAGAGGATATGGCCTCAATTTGCACCAGGGAATGTTTAGATTGCATATAAGGAAAAATATTTCTTCACTGAAAGGGTTGTCAAGCATTAGAACAGGCTGCCTAGGGAAGTGGTTGAATCGCCATCCCTGGAGGTATTTAAAAGACAGGTAGACGTGGTGCTTAGGGACATGGTTTAGTGGTGTTTTTTGGCAGTGTTAGGTTGATGGTTGGACTTGATGCTGTCAAAGTTCCCTTCCAACCTAGATGATTCTATGGTTCTATGATATCAATGTGTTGCTCTAAAACAAGAGAATCAACAGCAGCCAGTAATGGTCAAAGAGAACAACTAGTAACCTGGAAGAGGTATAAAGATCTTAAGGAAGTAGGGAGGTAATAAGATATGATGGCAGAAACACAGTTCCAGCTGCTATTACAAGAAAAAAGAAAGTTGGGTTATTTAATCTCTCATGATTAATAAACAAAAAATATAATGTAAAAACTGGTATATGCAAAGGTTGCTATACACAGAAGTTCTCCCTATTAAAAATATGCATGTTTTCTTGGAGCATGCTTGCCACAAGATGTCTAAGATACTATTTCTCCGAGTAAAACACACTTTGCAGTTTTCATATACATAGCAATCGTCACAAACTACATTTACATGGGTCTAAAAAACCAAACCCCAAACACACAAAACAACCAAATAAAAAACCCCTCTTGATATGTATAAATGTTACTCTTACAGCCTGCAAAGGCAATCACAGACTAATGGACTTAAGGCAAAGGTTCATCTATGGTTGAGTTACTTCATCTTTGTTGACATTTCCTGTGCTTTCTGTACACAGATGTTGGTATTCAACAGTGACAGAGGTTAGATATGATCTTAATGGACCCTGTCCAGGCTGCTTCAGCACAGAAAATCTGATGTTTACGTGATCATTTTTCTTCTTCATATATACAGTAACACGACTGGTGAAAGACCCAATGTACAGTCTTAAGGAGTGTTCATTTGATGAGGGGTGGAGGGGGAAGCAGAATGTAACATACTTCTTACTACAGGAGAATAGATGTAGACACAACATGAACACTAAGAGCAATCAAGATTTATCATCGACTTGAACAATCCCCAAATTCCTGAGGTTGAGACCATCTTCCTGAAAGTTGATACTGATCTGGCTTTGGACAAGTGATATACTGCTTTTGCACCTCAGTTATTCTAAGTATAAACTACACAGAGCACATATATTCTTCTAGCAACAATCCAGTCACGTGGTGAGACTGGATCTACTCTGGCTCCCTGAGCTTCCTTTCTCTTTTTTTTTTTTTGCTCACCCACCCACTACACCAGTTCACTGCAACAGTGTTGATTCTTCTACCTTTTTTCTGTCCACCACTGTTTCTTCCCATTTGTCATCTG
This sequence comes from Pluvialis apricaria, assembly GCA_017639485.1. Lineage (NCBI taxonomy): Eukaryota > Metazoa > Chordata > Aves > Charadriiformes > Charadriidae > Pluvialis > Pluvialis apricaria. Next base: position 163,255,596 of record CM030008.1, on the reverse strand, counting down.
CTGTCAAACTTCACCTTAAGGACTGCTAAGTAAATGTTTTCCCCTTTTTCTGAGAAAAATCTGAAAAGGAGAATAAGAAAAAACTAGAGAGGGCACCTAGGTTATTGATCCTAGTCTCCTACACTGCAAGCAACCACTCCAATCCCTTCCTAGGGCAGCAGAGACAAGCAGACTTTTCCTAGTTACTCGTCGCTGAAAGCCATCACTGTAAACACCACATTGCCTCAGCTTGGGCCACCTAACACAGATATAATCTACAGGATGAACATATGTTTCAGTAAATCCAGTGCTAAATCAGTATCGAACAAGAGTTAATAAATCAAGCAGTTTCCCTTCTATCATAGGAGAAAGGCTGTGAACTAGCACTAGATTTTCTTATAACGGATTTAATCATTCAGAAAAAGTAATTTTGATAACAGTTTCAAGATTTCTTGCAATGACACGAGCCCAGTTTATAATTTCATGTTAAAGCTAGTTAGCTTCCCTGCATTCAGGGTATTTTCACTTAGCATCCCAGCTCTCAAAAGCATCTTGCCTGTGTTCTTTTACATTAATTGACCAGTGATTTCTAATCCACCTTCACCTAAGCAACAATGAAACTTGGCTTTATTTAGGCTCTCTGTTTTCCTCTTATTTCTTTGAGTCCTCTAATTAAGGTATTTTTTTTTTACTCTTGCTCTGGCTGCAGTGCACAGTTGAACACCTGTTCCACTTCCCCCAGGTGTTTCCATTTCAGTGACTGGCAAAGCAATCTCCAGCTGCATAGAGATCCTCAATGCTCTTTAGCTCTAAGGGCAGTAGCTGAAATAGATGGAGATTATTTTAAAGTTCTTCTACAGAGCATTCCCAGAAATACCTGTACTTGCTCCGTGACACTAAGTAGAGAAGGCTTAAAAGAAAACCCATGGTCAACAACTTCTACAGAAGGCAGAGGCTGCATCTCTCCACTTAGAAATCTTCTTGTTCTCATTGGTGCAGCTTCAATTCAGGCTTCCTGAGAATGTGGAAGCCACTGACATTTGAGCTGCAATTGCACAAAAAAATCTTACTACCCCTTCCTTGAAATTAGGGGTCATGCAGATGTTTTCGAGAGCTATCAGACAGTGTGTAAATTCTGGTTTGATTTACAGATCTTGCTGGCACAGTTCTGTCAGTGACATTACCTTCTGTTATTCCTGCACAATACTTAAATGCGATAAAGCCTAAGAGAAGAGAAGAGAAGAGAAGAGAAAAGAAAAGAAAAGAAAAGAAAAGAAAAGAAAAGAAAAGAAAAGAAAAGAAAAAGCCTTCCAGGGCTTCAAAGCCTTTGCACTGCCATGATAAAATGTAATATCCAGCTTTTACTGACTCTAGATCATTACAATCCAGCAAGTAACACAGGAAAAAAAGCAAGAAAGACAAATATTTGGAGAGGAATAATGCCTTATTACAGAAGTGGAAAGATTTTCACTGCCTGTTCCTTTTATCCTTTCTAGAAATATATCTCCCAATCCTGACATTATATGTTTGTATTGGGAGTCACCTGAACACTGAGGTCATGGCTATAATGTATAGATACAGAGACAAGTATTATCGGAAAGCCTGAACCGTTACCAGTGAAGTCCCATGGAGTACTGTAGTAGCTCAAAACCTACTTTAATTCTTAGACCTCCTGCATAGGTTGTTTGTTTTTGTTTACTGTATTTCTATGAAAATTACCCAATAATGTCTCTTTTCAAGATCTTTAGTAGAACAGAGGGTGTATAAATTATGCAAGTTGTTAAGCTATAGATGTTCATGCCTGATTCTTTCTACCAGGCCCAGGTCTAAAATATTTAACATGAAACCCCCAAACATAAAGCCATAGTAGGAATGACTGGGAGAAGAAAACATAGCCCCTGGGAAACACAACCTGAAGTTAAGGAAATAGTAGGCCAGAATTTTATCTGTTGTGTTGCAAAATCTCTTCATTAATGGAAATGAATTATGCCTATTTCTTTCACCAAGTAGTCAACATCCAATGTTAGTCTCAAATGCAGATCTTTTTCCCTCTATCTCAGTAGAGAAAATGAAGTCCCTTTCCTGTTCATGGGTAGACAGTGTAAAGTTCTGCAATGGAAAAAAAGTTTAATGGATGAGACAATTTAGACAAATGATGTGGTAAAGACAAGCTGCTTCATTCTTTTGGTGATAGCCCCACTCTCTGCAAGCCATCCCATAGCTGCTGAGTGTGTAGCTAGGTCAGTGGTATCAAACTAGGACAGAGGGATTTACCCTAAAGTTTTCTGTACAAGCCTGGGTGTAATTAAGCATAAATTCTTTCTTTTGTCAAAGTTAACACATGGTAGAAACTGAAAACATTCCAGCTTCTACAAATCTGGAGGTAAGCTTCATGGGGTCAAGGGCAGCAGATTGCTTTGACAAAGAGGAATGTTGGTGTTAGATAGAAGGTCCAGTCCTCCTAATTCTCTTTCCACAGACAATTCCAGCCAAGGTCATGTTCACAGTGACCATTTGCTAAGTGAATGGAGTGAATGAAACTGATTTTTGGGCAGGTTACCTTGTCCTTTCAACCAGCTTTCAATTTCTTCCACTGAAATTAATGCCATGATAAAATCAGAATCATCTCCCCCCATCTTTAATAACAGGGCATGAGTCCCAGGTGGTTTCATATGCTTTTCAGTTTCTTTTACATATCTTCCTGAAAAAAAACACTTAATATCTGATTTTAAAAAATTTATTTATTTATTTACTTGTGCCTCAGGAGAGCATACCTTATTTGCAATTCCTTTCTGGTCCACTCAGGCATGCTGGCAAATGGGTAGTCCGAATGCATAGAGCAAAGGTCAATGAAACATCTGCTTTCCTGGTCTTATTATTACCAGTATGCTCTTTTCCAGCCTCTGTTGTTCTGGAAATCTTTCAAGCATATAATGGGTAAAGTTCCCTCATATCTGAACCTTCAGCTCCAGCTGACACCTCAGTAATTTGTTTCCCATAGCAACTCATTCGGGATTCTTGACCTTGATGGAATGGCTAATGTGGCCACTCCTAACTCAGCTTCAACACCACGGAGAGACTGTAAGTAAACCATGACAAGTGTATTTGTTTTACAGCCTTGTTTTGTGTTTGGTGCCTTTATTTTATTAACCCTGGTTTGCTCTGTTTCAGTAGTGCCCCATAACAAGAGCTTAATCCCAGATTTCTCAGTTTTAAAAAGAGATATACTCAGTGGCTTGTTGTAATAGGTTGATATAAAATCACACATAGCACTCAAAGCATCTGCATTTTCAGAAAGAAAATGGTATGGTATCAGAGTGTTTCTGTTTCAATTCAAACATTTCTGATGAGATCTCTATGAACAGCATTGCTTACTTTTCAGAGACAAGACAAGAACTGAGCAATTCCACCAGAGACACTTGAGTGTATTTCTGAAGATGAGTGTAGTGGTAAGTCAGTAGGATGAAGTTCATGTTCCTGTTATTACTTCATAACAAAGTGTAGCAACTATACAATTGAGTGAGCAGTTTCTTAGCACTTTAAGTATCAATGAAAATTTGCCATTGACTTAAATAAGCCATATTTTTAATAATGCATTGTTTAAATTAACATTTTCCCCTCTTTTTTTTAAGTAAATAATGTTTTTAGGGTGTGTAAATAATATATGTTTAGGAGTAAAAATTCCATTTTTTCCTGAAAAACTGAAGCAACCAAAAATCGAAAGAGAAACTATTTTGCCAGAAAATCGAAAGAGAAACTATTTTGCCAGAAAATCAGAATTTTTCCATTTAGAAATGCTCTAAACCAACTCAGGAGACAATCGGTCCATTAGACTCCAGGTCCTGATGTCAATGGAATGGATTTCCTGTTCAAATAAAGTACCCATAATATAGAGATGATAAAGTAATAGATGATGACAGCTTAGATGAAAGGAAGCATCAGAATACCATGGGCAAAATGATTTGTCATGGAGTTTGGTCCACAGAGAGGAAGAGGATATATAAGGTATCAGCTGTTTAACTTCCATAAAGCATAGAGGGAGATTACTAGATTTAATGATTAAAAAAAAAACAACAAACCAAACAGCCACAGATTTTTCTTACTAAGACAATGTTGAAAAAGAGGGAAAAAATATAACTGAAAATATTTCCAACATTACTTGTTCAGTTACTTCATTTGAAAAGAACTTGTACATTAAGCTGATTATAAAGAAAAGGTGTCTCTGTTTTAAAAGGAGGGAGAATGGATGTTTGCATGTATGTGTGTGACAGGGAACACACTTCAGAGCTGTGCCAGGAGTTAGTCACTCTTCTCTTCTCCAAGCTAAACAGATACAGGTTTCTCAGACTTTCCTCATAAGAGAGGTGCTCCATTCCTCTGATCATTTTTGTAGCCCTCTGCTGGATGCTCTTCAATAGTTCTCTGCCTTTCTTGAACCGGGGAGCCCAGAACTGGACACAGTACTCCAGATGCGGCTCACAAGGGCAGAGTAGAGGGGGAGGATGACCTCTCTTCACCTGCTGGCCACACTCTTCTTGCTACACCCCAGGATACCATTGGCCCTCTTGACCACAAGGGCACATTGCTGGCTCGTGGTTGACTTGTTCACCAGGAGTCACAGGTCCCTCTCTGCAGAGCTGCTTTCCAGCAGGTCAACCCCTAACCTGTACTGGAGCATGGCGTTATTCCTGCCCAGGTGCAGGACCCTACACTTGCCCTTACTGAATTTCTTTAGGTTCCTCTCTGCCTGACTCCCCAGCCTGTCCAGGTCTTGCTGTATGGCAGCACAGCCTTCTGGTGTGTCAGCCACTCCTTCCAGTTTTGTGTGAACAGCAAACTTGCTGAGGGAACACTCTGTCCCCTCATCCAGTTGCATGATCCATGCAACTGTTTCACTAGGCAATCCTTAACACTTCTTTTGATTCAAAAGTGCTTGTAGAAACAAAACCACACAAAAATAGAAAAAAAAATCAGCAAAATTCAAGCCATCATGGAGTATCCATACCCACAGGAAAAAAACAGTGATCAGCCAGTGAACAGTAATCATACTATAAACTACAGTCAGAACAGCTGGAATGATAAATCAATAATTTAGCTAGAAAAAACAATGTGTAATAATTAAATTAATGTAGCTAGAAAAGACAATGTGTAATAATTCATTTAAAAAATAAATAATTAAGTAATTATTATATGATAGCTTACATCTTATGAGCCTGTACTTTGAGTAATGCTGTGACTCTGCAAACAAAGCAGCAGCAGGGTTTCCTGGGTCTTCCCTGTGCCATTGTTTAGCGAACAAAAGACCCCCTGAGAGAGCAGAGCTTTCTGCCTACACAGCTAAGATGCTTATTCAGCCACGTTTTTAAAGCTGACTTGCAAGTGGAATGACAAAATTCCATCATCTCCACACAGTACCAATAATATTTATTTAGTACCTTTCAATCCAGAGGAATTAATGTTCTTTATATTAAATCACATCAGAAATTAGTCTGATCTTACACCTCAGTAAAGCAGGAGTAACATGTTAAAATCTAAACAACCGGGAGCAGAATCAGCAGTTGCATTTCCATATTGACAGATCTTGATGAAACAAAAGAATGAATGTTTTCGTGCTGTACACTATAAACTATGAACTCTTCAACCAGGAAAGAAAGGTGAAGCTGATTTAAAACTGCTTGGTTTTTTTTCTGACATCCCAGACTTCAGATGAAGTTAGCAAATTAAAGAGCATACATGAAAAATTTTTATTGTAACTTCTGTTTTTTACAAATGTATGCAGTGAGGCTCTAAGTATTGTGACTTTTTCCTCAAAAAAAGATAACAAAAAGACCCAAGAAGGGTCAAAAACATGTCCAAAATTTCAGAGGAGATACTAGAAATGAGATCAAGGTCATGAATCCTATCCTTGCCTCCTGGCCAATGGGTTTACCAAGACTGGATTCAGCAGAAGACACGAGGTGTAGTTCCCCATACCTCCAGCCATGCAAAAGGGAAAGTGAATGCAGCTGCTTCACTTGCATCTGTCTCTGTCTTGAGTTGCGACTCCATCTCATCTTTCTTTCAAACCAGTGAGGCATATATTTGTACAGATTTTCTGAATCTACAAGTACAGTCTGGATGCCTCTACACTGTGAGCGGAACATTATGCAAAAAGAAGTTAGAAAGATAATGATGAAGTTTAGGCTTGTCTGACACGTTGGAGTGAAGGTTGAAAGGACCTGATAGTCATCTCCACATGCACCAGGGGACTATATACAAGAGGAAAGAGAAAAGCTGTTTCAGCAAAAAGGTAAAGCTGTAGCAAGAACAAATAAATATAGATGAGCTGTGAATAAGAGTAAGCTTTGGGTTTTTTTGTAACCAGCAGGATAGCAAAGGTCTGGATCAGCCTTTCAATATCTGAAAACAAAATACACTTTATGATGGAGCTCAGAAACTTCAGGAGGAGCGTAGTATACTGTCCCCATAATACAGTTTTGATGTTATTGTATGGAAGTCCCTATATCCCTAAATTATCATATTAGTGTGGTATTGCAACCATAGTAATTGATCTTGTTTGAGACTGTTAGTAAAACAGACACTGATCCAGATTATCTATCAACTAATAATATCAGACAAAGGTGTGAATTTATTGTTGATGGTTTACAATAGTCTAGCTAATATCAGGATATATAGTGTCAGGTAAGCAAAATTTGCTAAATAACCCATCTCATTATTATTATGGTAGTGGCTGTACGTACCTAGAGGCAATCGAGTCACAGTCTTGATAAGATGCTGTAAGGGAGGACCAGATGCACACCGAAAGATGCTTTCCTTGTATAAGAGCATAATCTAAAGAAGCTCAGCTCCCACCTACAGTATTACTCACAGGGGCTGAGATTCCAGTACTCAGTGTGCTAAGGACTTTCAGAAATTGTCTTTTAATGTTCCTTTTGGAGCAGCCAGGGATGTTGCTGGAAACCTGTTCCTGCCTGCAAGGAATTGGTAGTGTATAAATTGTGTCTAATGTCCTAGAGGCAAAGGGGAAAGAGAAAGGGATAAATGGTTGACTCAAGGACACAGTGAAAATCAGTAACAGCAAAAAAAATCCTTTCTCCTAACCCTTGTTCAAGTGTCTTGACAACCTGACTGTACTGCTCCTCCATCACTCTCTTTCTTTCAAAATAGTGCATGTGATGTACTGATTGATCAAGAGTATTAATTATCCTGGGTCTTAACTGAGCCAGTGCTTGAGTTTCATAACTGAAATCCTATTCCGACAAAGGAGGCCACTTTTGCTTTGGCTCACCATTATGATTGATTCTAAAAGGAAAAAAAAAAACCAAACAAAACAAAACAAAAAAACAAACAACTTTTTTCCTCGTTCTTTTCTGGAGCCACAAGGCTACTCAGAGTGAGGGAGGGATGTTGTCTTTTATTCTCACAGCAAATCTTATAGCACTGACAGATTAACTGAGCACAAGCTCTTTCACAAAACGATGCCACATGGAAACATATGCATATGTTCTGAAAAGCACCATGTCATTTACACAGTTCAAGTGGGTGCAGGTGAGAATTAAACAAACATCAGCTCTAAGCAGCTTCTCAGCTTTTCATACAGTTAGCAGATTGTCCTGTGGTGTACAGAAAAGGCTATTGTTGCTTTTTAATCTCCTTTCAGTGTAGGGAGCTACTGTTCTCTCTACTGTGCTGATAACACATAAATTGCTTATCCTCCAAAGCAGCCTTCACCTGACCACCGACTGCACTCTCCTCTTGCCAGGCTCCTGATAATCTCTTCCCACTTCTTTTTCAGTCTGTGTTGTGTTTAGCTTGAGGGATTTCTGTGGCCCCATACAGAAGTAGAATTAAAAAGGTCCTTTTTCCTTTTTCTCCCCCTTCCCCCTCCTCTGCTTTCCTGTCTGTCTGTGAGGTGAAAATCCATTGGGGGGAAAAAGGAAGGAAAATGCAGTGATGGTGCTAGCATGCTGAGTAAAACTCCAATTCCGAATCGCGTTGTGAGGTTTCACATGTGCTGTGAAATAATTACAGGTCACAAAGAGGGGGCCAGATTCTCAGTAGTGTAACATGGCGATTTCTCAAAATCCACCCCACGGCTCCACGCTTGACCAGCTGAAGTCATTTGGCGACAGCTAATATTTAACTTCCTGAAAATAAAGCAAGTCTCCTTTTACTCTCTCTCTTTTTTTTTCTTCTTTTTTTGCTTTCCCTTTTTTTCCCCACCTGGAGTTACATCACAGTAAGGTGCAGATACAAACATTGTCTGGTGACCACAGAAGTCAATGAGATATCCTCACTTTAAGTGCTGTGTAGCCATCTCATCCTCCAAACAAAAGATGTGCAAAGATGTATACAGAAGGCACTAAAAAAAAAAAAAATCAATGAGAAATTAAATATGGCAAGATTATTTATGAAGAACAAAGAGAATAAAAAGGTGATACATAAAGTAGCAGGAAAGCAACCCAAACAACACTTCACTTTTTTTCCTTTACTGTGTAAGAAGAAACTGGAAAAAATATTCTGAGTATAAACTGAATAAAATAAAATATTTGGAACTTGGTTTTTTTACCCATGTGATTAAACAGAAGGAAGTAATTGGAGTGTGGAAAAGTTATACAGTTTTTACTTACAGAAATTAAATCACGGGTAAAATCTTTCCAGGCACATTTGATTTACTGGTACTGATGAAACTTGTGTGGGTTCCTTAATATTGAGTATTCCTTAATATTAAGCATTCCATCTATGCCTTGTGATGAACACTCAGTGAAAGTCATCAAGACCTCTGCTGAATAAAATGATCTCTTTGGAAACTCTGATGCTGCGCAGAAGGGACCTCACTTCAGATTCTCAGGACTTACTCCCTGCTCCTCTGTCAGAGATTTTTACCTGGCAGTCAGGATCAGTGAGGCACAGGCAGGAGCTTCTCTCCCTCTTCAGCACGGCAGGGCAGAGAACGAGGAGTCTAAGGACAAGTCTAAGGACAAATTGAAGGACTGATCTTAGGAATGGCTTAGCTCCCTCCCTAAGATGAAAAGCGAAGATGAAGAGGGACCTCAGTGGGGTGGCTGTCAGCATTCTCAGAGCTCTGTTTTCTCTGCTTTCCACCCCTGCAATTACTGCAAGCATGTGCTGAGGTGCTAACTCAGAGTGAAGGAGAAGGATCGTGGCTCATCACCCGAGCAGTGGTGTGGGTTGTACAAAGTTCTGTAGGAGATGATTCATCCTGACACCTATGTTAGTACGATGATATGTTTTTCCAGAGATGTCCCGAGCACTTTTCCAAGTGCCAATCTTGCTGCTTAGGAAGACTTCAAATAAACTAAGTCAGACAAAAGTCAGTCTGGTTTCTAGAGAAATATGACGAGGTCTGGGCAGTGATATTCTGTCACCGAGAAGTGGATAGGGCGTGACTGGAGCAAGTTTGCACGTGTATGCCTGTGTCTGAGCAGGCAGATGGGAGGCAGTAGGAAACTCTGTTGTCTCTGGCCCTTACGGGTCAGACCGAGCCACCCCTGGACAACCCACCTTTCTCCACACTGCATCTTTGACATGCACCAAGTTCTTTGTGGGTTACCTCAGGGTCTTGTGCCTGCAACGTGCCAGTAGGCACTATGAGGCTGGGGAACTGGAAGGAGCAGGCTGGGGGTCAGATAGGCAGGACACATCGGTGGGGTCCTTACACCCTGTATGTAAACAGAAAGAAAGCCTCTGCTTTCCTTGTATCTGTGTGTAGTAGTTAGCGCATTGTCCTGGTTTGAGGTAAAACAGGACCAATATTGTTCAGTAACTTTGCTTCTTAGCTGGGCCTCTTCTAACTACTGAAATTAACAGCATATTGTGCAGACAATATTCGCTCTCTCAGAGTGATAAGACCTATGTTTATAGTTGATGTCAAGGCATGGTATGCAGAGAGGCTCTTGCTTATACTTATTGCTATAACACCCAAGGGCAGCTAACTTTGGTACTTGCCCCATTGGAGGCTCAGAAGCGGAAAAGCGCAGTGGGGTCCCACCTGCGGGGAGGAGCGGACAGGACAGGTGACCCAAAACTGACCAACGGGGTATTCCATCCCATCAGCCTCATGCTCAGTATAAAAGCTGAGGGATCAAAGGGTCAGCTCTTGCTCTCTTTCCTCAATGGCCAATGTCTGAGGAGGACTCTGTCTGTTCGTCTGCCTTTGGTCCCGATCCTGAATGCAGATCTGGAATCCAGTTCCCGTCCGTCTCTGAGTCCAGCCTGGGACTCCCCCAGTGCCAGCCGGTGATGTGATTGTCATCCTGGGAGCTTGATACGGTTTTGTATATATTTAATTATTTCCTTTTTATTTTATTATTAATATTTCATTAAAGTAGTTTAGATCCTTCTAAACTCATAAGTAACTTTTTCCCTCCTCTACTTCTCTCTTTGAAGAGGGGTAGAGGGGAGCATCTGTTGGTCCTGTCTGGGGTCCCCTGTGTCCCCAGTAGCCGATTTGGCCTGAACCAACACACACATGCTTCAAAATGGTGTGGCTTACTACCCTTTGGAAGGAGAGAAGCGTGGACCTCAGCTGGCACCAGCAATGGCCATGTGCACTAACTTTCAGGACTCACAAAGGCTGCAGGCTGTGGACAACCACAGTGATGATTTCCAGGGAATTATCTCACTGCTGTTCCTCATGAGACAGCTTGGCTGGTCTCCAGGCACACTTAGATCATTCAGCTACTCAGGTCTAACTCCTTAACCATCAATGTCAGAGCTAGTGCCACCTAAAAGTGAAACCTGGTCTCTCAAATCCAAAGCAATGGGAGTGTTAGGGGTTTTCTGTTGTGTCTGTGAAGGTAAGCAAAGTTGGCTGTGGTCACACGTCTTACAAAAACTAGAACTGTGCCTAGGGTCACTGTAGATTTGAGGCAACGTGACTATCCCACTAAATGACCAGATGGGATGCTCTTCCTGCACCTGAGTGTTCAAACCCCAAGGCAGCAGGATGAAGTAGAAGAATTTGTTTGTATTCTGGCATGTAGCTAACTTGACTAGTTAGTTCTAGGCTATCTGAGAAGTTCTCCGTCTTCCTTCAGGAATGAACTGAAGAGCATGGTCAGGGCCGAGCTTAACTTGCCCTTTAGTATACTAGTTAGGACGGGTTGTTTTCTCTCTGACCATGTTCCAAAAGTTGCAACAGTGTGGATAGCCAAAGGTTACTACTGCAAATAGTGCTTGTACAGAACAGTGTCAGTCTAGCCTCAAGTCCAAAATTTGCTGCAATTCCCCACTTTTTATTTTTGGTTTGGTTTTTTTTTTGTTTTGTTTTTTTTTTTTTGTTTGTTTGTTGTTGTTGTTGTTTTCAGTTACCAGGCACCATTAACCCCTTGTAATGAATACAAAAAAATTTCATTCCATAGAGTTTGACTGTAATATTTCTGTATGTTATCCATTTTGTTTAATGACTTTTACAGAGTAGGAGCATTTGGGGAATATATTCTCTTGTCTTTTCCTCAGTTAATGTTTTTTGCTTGTTACAAAACACATCAGATGTATCTGCCAAACACTCTTTACCTGCAGTAAAGCCATCGCAGGTACTGCCCTAAATAATGCATTTGGCAGCATCCAGTTGTACAAGTCCATGTTAATATGACAATTTACAGAGTGCAAAGGTAACTGAATCAAAAGCGTCAGAATGATGCATTTAAACATAGGCGATTTTAACCAAAATACCTGTATTGCATTTCCTAACAAGGAGGTAGTTTTGATGGAAATATACCCCCAAGTTTTGGGCTCAAGTGCTGTAAAACCAGGGTAATAAACCAGAGGCATGGACTATGTAAGTATACAGGTCAAAGACTAATCCTACTTATATAATCTTGTGAAAGAATATAATGAGATAATTAGGAAAAGTCAATGGACAGTTTTAAGATTCACAATACTTTCCATTAGTTCTTTCAGACAAATCAAACTATGTCCAAAAAATTCTAAACCACTTATTTTGCATTTTTACCTACTTTAAATAAAATAGTTTGAAGTGATTATGACTTTTTAAAATATCCAAAGGTTTTGAGACTTAAAATAAGATCTAATGTTTTACACTGCGATTAAGCAAAGCCATTTATCTCATCTCAGAGGAAATGTCTTGAATGTTTTGACTTTTCAAAATTTTGGGGCACAAAATGTTTATCCAGAGCAATTCTATACATGCTTTTTGGGAGTCTGCTCAGAGTGAACACTTATTTGTGTAACAATATATTCTTGTGAATACATTATTCTACATAGCTGGTGAAAAGGATGGAAGGCATGTCCTATAAGGAGTGGCTAAGGACTTTGCGCTTGTCTAGTTTGGAGAAAAGGAGGCTGAGGGGCGACTTCTTTGCTCCCTCCAGCTTCCTGAGGAAGAGACGTGGAGAGGGAGGTGCTGAGCTCTTCTCACTGGGATCCAGTGACAGAACACGTAGGAATGGTTCAAAGCTGCACCAGGGTACATTTAGACTGGACATTCACACCATCCAGCGTGACCTGGACAGGCTGGAGACCTGGGCAGAGAAGAACCTAATGAGGTTCAACAAGAGCAAGTGTAGGGTCCTGCACCTGGAGAGGAAGAATGCTAGGCACCAGTATAGGTTAGGGGTGGACCTGCTGGGAAGCAGTTCTAAGGATCTGGGGGTCCTGGTAGATAGTAAATTATCCACGACCCAGCAATGTGCCCTTGTCGCCAGGAAGGCCAATGGAATCCTGGGCTGCATAGGGAAGAGTGTGGCCAGTAGGTCGAGGGAGGTCACTCTCTCCCTCTACTCTGCACTTGTGAGGCCACAACTGGAATACTGTGTCCAGTTCTGGGCTCCCCAGTTCAAGAGAGACAGGGAACTACTGGAGAGAGTCCAGCATAGGGCAACATAGATGACTGAGGGATTGGAGCATCTCCCTTATGAGGAAAGGCTGAGAGAGCTGGGACTCTTTAGCCTGGAGAAGAGAAGGCTGAGGGGAGACCTTATTTTGGCATACAAGTCTCTAAAGGGTGGGTTGAAGGAGGATGGAGCCAGACTGTTTTCTGTGGTTCCCAGTGACAGGACAAGGGGCAACGGGCATAAGCTGGAACATAGGAAGTTCCATTCTAACACAAGGAAACACTTCTTTACAGTTAGGGTGCCAGAGCACTGGGACAGGCTGCCCAGGGAGGCTGTGGAGTCCCCTTCTCTGGAGATTTTCAAGACCTGCCTGGATGCAGTCCTGAGTAATGTGCTCTAGGCAATCCTGCTTTGGCAGGGGAGTTGGACTAGATGATCTCTAGAGGTCCCTTCCAACTCCTAAAATTCTGTGATTCCGTGATTCCATGATTGATTCCATGATTCCATCATTAGGAAGCATTTGTTTACCAAGAGGGTGGTCAAATGTGGGAACAGGCTTCCTAGAGAGGTTGTCAATGCCCCAGGCCTGTCCATGTTTAAGAGGCATTTGGACAATGCCTTTAATAACATGCTTTAACTTTTGGTCAGCCCTGAAGTTGGTCAGGCAGTTGGACTAGATCATTGTATGTCCTTTCCAACTGAAAAATTCCGTTTCCTCTCCTCTCCTCTCCTCTCCTCTCCTCTCCTCTCCTCTCCTCTCCTCTCCTCTCCTCTCCTCTCCTCTCCTCTCCTCTCCTCTCCTCTCCTCTCCTCTCCTCTCCTCTCCTCTCCTCTCCTCTCCTCTCCTCTCCTCTCCTCTCCTCTCCTCTCCTCTCCTCTCCTCTCCCATTCTTTGCTATGAATGAGTCTGTGAAATTGCTAAGAATGTCCATTACTATGTAACAACAGTTAATCCATAAAATTTTACCAAGTTCCTCAACATCTTTATTTCAGAACACTGGCCTTTATGGAGTGTTATCTCTGAGAATCAACAGTGTCAGAATATTAAATAACTATCTCTTCATACATCCTTTCTACCAGAAAAACTTTACAGAGCCTGTGCTTGTACACTGTTCTGGTGTATTCTGGAGATACCTACTGCTTGTGCCAAGATGCATTGGAACATCCATTTAGTTTTAATTTTGTGATTATATCAGAGAGATGGAAAAAAGTCTTATTTACTTTAAGCATTTTTGTTGATGACATACAGGTTGCTATAAAAGCTGGAAAGTCAGATCAATTTTATGAGCAGTTAAATTGCGTCTATCCAAAGGTAATTAATTTTATGGTAGAGGTTGAGCAAGGTGGTGCTATAATATCCTTGTATCTCTGATGATAGGAAGAAAAGATAGCTCACTGGCTATTAAATGTTTCCAGATGTTCACATTCTGTGTCATTATTTATATTTCAGGTCCGTTCATTGTTTTTTTATTAAAGAAGTTCTTCTCTTCTGGATAGTTAAATGTGCAATTTATGAATGCTCTAATGAGTATTATGTATACCAAGATCTTTCTGAAAATTAGCTATTAATTTAATAGATGGTGGCTATCTTCTGCTCATTTGCAATGTGACCAACAGTTAGACGCATATAAGTGAAAATAATAGTTCCCTCAGATTTCCAGAGATGATAAGAGAGGAAAAGGAATATAATAAACTATCGCTGGTTTTCTTGAAGACTGAATATGGAAAAGTTGAGAATGTAGTTAATCACTTTCACAAAACATCACTGAGATATTCTGCAAGAGGTATAATTAGATTATACTCTCAGAGAAGTAGAAGCCACCACAGCTCAGAAAATAGAATATGAGAGAAAAATCTGTCTGAACAAGACCAGGAAAATGAGATCTAGGAGTGTTTTGTTGCAGCCTTACTTCTGGTTTTAGGACTTACGTATAAGAAAATCTTGAAAACTTGCAGTAGGTAATTATGAAAGATTATATCCTTTCAAGTAGCTTTTATCACTCTCTCTTTCTTTTTCAAAAACCAAGCTACTGCAGATGGTATCCAGATAGTCTGAGCAGCCATTGAAATGTCCACTTTCCTTTGAGAATATTGTTAAATTGTGTATCTTAAACAAATTTTCTGTGGAAAAAAAATCCCAAATTTGATTGACTGTTACGTGAAAAAATGTGTTTCTTTTTTCTAGTTCTGACAAAATGTGTAAAGGTGCCTTGTAGGCTCATGTAATGTTCTTTATTCTTTGCAACATGGATCAGGGAAAACAAATGTTCCTAATCCAAATTCATTATACTTGTTCATTTTAACGTGTTGACCCTTATTTCTTTCCTTGACATTCTCATAAGGTTTTTCTTCTTTTTCACTGAGGGGGCTTTCTATGTCCTTTTTTAATCCTGTTGATTTTTTAAATTCCTTCTTGTTTTGAATTGTCCTTCTGGAGAAGTATTCCACCAATGCCACATAGTACATTAGATGAGCTCACACAGGATTAGGCACTATGCAGAATACAGACAGGCACTATAATATAATCTGAAATATCTCAATCTCATTCTTTGTGCATTTTAATATTATGATTGCGTTTTTTCTGCAGCTGAACATTTAGCAGAGGTCTTCAGAAATGCCTTTGTCCCTTTCTTAATCTACTGCTGTAAGTCTTGAATGCTGCAAGGTTTGACAAGTTATTTAAGAGTTCTTTGTGCTTTATTATTTGATCTTTTTTGGCACAGAATTTCATTTGCCATTAAATAACCCATTTATGTAAGATGAAGCCCCTCTGAAGCTCATCAGCAAGCTTTTTGTCCTTGACCAAGGCTGTAAGAATAATTAATATTTTGGTATGGCTGCCAAACAAAGGCTGATTAGCATTTAAACAAGTATATAAATGTTTCATTGTTTCTTCCCAAAATGAAAACCGAGGATGAACAGGTTACCGTATTTGACAAGACACTCACTGAACCTCAAATGCAATGCTCTGGTGCTCACATAGTTTGAAGAGTCAAAGCAATAGAAATGTTAGCTTCTCAAAACTGCTGGGAGAGGTAACAGCTTCATCACTCTCCAGTAGCCCAGTAGATTGCCTGCCCTACTCAGATGTGGAGAAGGGGCCTTTGTGCCTACAGACTGAAATGGCTCTTTCCATTTAGTAACAAGGCAGGCCAAGACAACCTTGTGCACAGACTTGAATTCTCCTGTAGATGCTGTTCTACTTGTCTTTTTAAGCTCCTAGGATGAGAATTTAAGTCTGTTGCAGTCTGGTAACTGAAATGTGGACATCAGAGCATGTTTCCTAACACAAGATGGGGTGGTGTAAATGGAGGTGTTACCCTTCAGCTTCCCACAATTCACTTTTCTGATAAGCTACACTTTAAACCTGATGGTTACAGTATTCACATTATTGCACTTTCTGTAAGGTTAATAGAATAATTCATCTCCTTATGGCATAGTCTAACTACCGGTTTATTGGAAAGAACAAGTTGCCAACTGTTTGACAGTTTAGTTCTTCAGACACTTTTTCCAGACTGATCTCTTCTACATTTGACACAGCAATTCTGAAAAAAATCAGAAAGAGTTTTGGCAAAATAACTATTCTTGTCTAGTATTCTTCTTCTACCTTCCTACCACCTTCACCTTTTTCTAGCTCATCACTCATCACCTGTGATGACAACTACTACACAGACTAAGCTGTACAAAACCCAGGGAAGTTCATTGTTAACTCCTTGCCATATTGAAAGTTTACTACTTAATTCCATTTTTCCCACTCTTTTATCCAGTTCTTTGCCTTACCCTGGTGTCACACCTTCTTATCTGTTTTAAAACGTCATGTAACAAAACTTCTAAAAAGTATTCCATACATCTGTATTAATTATTTCTCATTACTTGTTAATTAAGAAGAAGAAATCTTATGTCACGTGAAATGAAGTGCATAAAAGACTGAATACCTTTGGTCAACTCAAGTCTAATTTAAGATGTGTTTCAAGAAAACACACAAAAGTCAGTGGTCACTGGGCCTTATGATTGCTATATACTGATGGAGAAAGGGTTATGTATTTTCATGCATGGATTTCCATGGGTCATCTGATTCTCCACATGAAGATTATTCCATATTGAGAAATGTAATTACATGTTTAAGAACTTTGATAGTTATTTTCTTGTTTGTTTCGAAGGCAAATGGTGGTAGTTTAGTCAGAGAGGTGTCCATTTGCTGCATACACAATGGTTTCACGCAGTTCACTTCTGCCAATGACTGTAATGAGGTCAGAAGGGTTATTTGCAGGCAGGAAAGAGCTGTTACAGGACCAGGACCGAAGCAGGTGAGGGTGGTTCTGATTTTCTCAAGACAGATGTCCTGGGAAAACTTAGAGTACTTCTAAAATACTGTATTTTTGGAGTGTGTCAAATATACACTGAAAAACCTGAGATAATCATAAGGTGCTAGCTGTCACTTTCCATTTAGAAGAGCAGTTTGAGGTCTCTATGAAGTGCTTTTCTCTTGTAATGCACTGGTTAAAGCACTGACCCAGGGTAGGAGACATCGACCTTCCACTTTCTCCTTCGTTAAATGGGATTAATTCCCACCTCCCTCAGCTTCCAGGAATACCCAGTGGTGGTGCCTGAGGGAGGATGAACCCTACATTTCTTATCATGCTGCTTCTTTGCAGTTTGAAAAAGTTCAAGATCAATGGACCTTAAATACACTGAGGAAGCATGAGTGTGTTCCCTGGTAGCTGCGATGTTCACCTGAAAGAACAACAGAGTTCATCTATCTCCAAAATAAAAATAAGAAAACAGAAATTCGAAAAAAAACAGTTACAGGACAACTGGCTCAACATCTTACTCAAATGAGAAAGTATTTCTCAGTACTATCCATGCGTACCTATCACTCCTTGGGAGTGCAAGCCCAGGCTTGCCTCACAGTAAATTCATCCAATAATCAGAGGGAGATCCTTATAGATACCTATCCAAATCTTGATGTCAGCTGTGATTCACGACCTTTGATACAGCAGGTAAATGAACAGAAAGTGAGATTTATTTAATGCTATATAACAAACCTTGGGGTTAGGAGTCCAAGCTCTTTGACACAGTCAGCCTTAATCATTAGAAGGAAGCTATTTCAGTAATGAGTTATTACAACCCTGGGAGCACTTTGGTCATGGTTCATCACCATGGTACACTGTGGACCTTAATAGTGTCTTACAATGTCAATATGTGCTTTATTTAAGGTTCGTATCCTTTTAGCCAGTCAGAAAGAATAAAATTCACCCCTGCGCAGCAGGCCAGAACATGGTCTATTCATCATGCTAGTCCCACATGAGTCCTCAAAATGTATTTTAACTGAGATGAAAGTGACACATAAAGCTTCTGTGAGGTCTTTGGCACACAGCTGGATTTCAGCTGTGAATAGCAAGGCACCAGTTCACAAAAAAAGTTATTTGATGGAAAATTTCCCCATCAATCAGATTAGCCAAATGACATTAATAATTCCTCTAGCCTTAGGTACGATATCTGAATCTTGTCTTTCCGTATGGTTTTGGGTAAGCAAATCCCATGGAAAATAATGGCAGAAAGAGAATAGTAAGAATGGAGGAGGGGCTCTTTTAGAGTAAATAATTTGGTTCATTTAACTCAAAGCCAAAGAATTCAACATCAGGCATCCACCTTCTGCATGATGGCCAGAAAATTAGATTCCTATGAAGTGCTTAAATCCCAACCCTTTTTCTCTGTGTTCCACTCCCTTTCCTTTCTCTGTTCTTTTGCTAGGTAATTGCCAGAGCTCCACAAAAAGGGGAGTTTTCAATGTGGTTTTGTATAATAATAAGAAAGTTCAAGTTGACCTCTCTTGTTCAAAAATATTTTTCTTTATAAAGGAGAAGCATTTTTGTTTAGCTTATTGCGCTAACCTTTCTTTCATTTTAAGCATGCTTTGAATGTTAAGATATTATTTTTAAAAACACAATCATGTAACTTTTTAAAATTAACAAATTGCATTCCAAACAAAAATTTTCCATCAGAAAATAACTTTGTTTTTTATTTCCCATAACCTTTTGTGAGTTCATTCATCTTGAACTGATTAACTACCCTGACATCCAGAAGTTTACTGAAAGTGTCTGCTTAGTTCTGGCTCTCAGTAATTAAAATAACATTACTTGTTTTTTTAACAACAGGTGTTTTGAAAAAGATATATTAAACTAAGCACGGCTATTTTCTACTTGAGTTTTATATAAATAGTACTTTTGTTCTGAGTCTGCTCTTTTACCAAGAAATCAATAATAATGTAAATAGGTGCCAGGGCGATGGGAACAGTCTTTTTTCAGTTGTGCCCAGTGATAGGACAAGAGGTAACGGGCAAAAACTTGAGCACAGGAAGTTCCATCTTAACATGAGGAGGAACTTCCTTCCTTTGAGGGTGGCAGAGCAGTGGCACAGGCTGCCCAGAGAGGTTGTGGAGTCTCCCACACTGGAGACATTCCAAACCCGCCTGGACGCCGTCCTGTGCCACTGCTGTAGGCGTCCCTGTTGTGGCAGGGGGGATGGACTAGATGATCTCCAGAGGGCCCTTCCAACCCTCACCATTCTGTGATTCTGTGAAAACATGAAAGCAAGTGGTACTAACAAACATTCTGAATTGATGTGTATTGATACTGGGGGCGGAGTGGCTCGAAAGCTGCCTGGCAGAGAAGGATCTGGGGGTGTTGGTGGACAGCCGGCTGAGTATGAGCCAGCAGTGTGCCCAGGCAGCCAAGAGGGCCAACACCATCCTGGCCTGCATCAGGAATAGTGTAGTGAGCCGGAGTAGGGAAGTAATCATCCCCCTGTACTCGGCACTGGTGAGGCCTCACCTCGAGTACTGTGTTCAGTTTTGGGCCCCTCACTACAAGAAGGACATTGAGGTGCTGGAGCGTGTCCAGAGAAGGGCTACCAGGCTGGTGAGGGGTCTGGAGGACAAGCCTTATGAGGAACGACAGGGAACTGGGGTTGTTTAGCCTGGAGAAGAGGAGGTTGAGGGGTGACCTTATCACCCTCTACAACTACCTGAAGGGAGGTTTTAGAGAGATGGGGGCTGACCTCTTCTTCCACGTGGCAAGTGATAGGACAAGAGGAAACGGGTTCAAGTTATGTCAGGGCAGGTTTAGATTGGATATTAGGAAGCATTTTTTCACTCAAAGGGTTATTAAACATTGGAATGGGCTGCCCAGAGAGGTGGTGGATTCACCATCCCTGGAGGTGTTTAAGAAAAGGGTAGATGAGGTGCTTAGGGACATGGTTTAGAAGTGGGTGTTTTTAAATCAGGGTAGGTTAACGGTTGGACTTGATGATCTTAATGGTCCCTTCCAACCTCACTTATTCTATGATTCTATGATTCTATGATATGTAATTTCATTGCTTTACCAGGCTCCATGTATGCCTGCTGGAATCCATCACATAAGATTAAACAGGAACTTCACTGTTTATATTTACTGGAATCTGAGAAGTCAATAGTATTCCTTCTAGAAGAAATTATTACAGCACAGCCCAAGTGTTTGGGTCATTCCGATGGATATAAATACAAATATTTCGTATTTATATGCATCTTCTACCTCACTATTAATAGTGTTAAAATGCCCTTGGGTCGAGATTAGGCTCAGGGAAAACCCGTCACTTCATATCCATTTTCTCCACAGAGTTTCCCTCAAAGCACTTTACAGTTGACTGTCTAACAGATACAGATGTACCTAGGAGAACATGAGGGAGAGAAGCCAGCCTTTACAGAATACAGAATTGTAAAATTAAGATTTCAGTAAGTAACGTTTCTTCACACAAGTCCATCACATAATAGTATGTTAAGAACAGTATAACCAGAAAACCAAACTCAGAATATCCAAAAATTGCAGTTAATAGAAGAACTTAAGAGTCACAAAACAGAACTCTTCAGGGTTCAGCTGCTCTATTATACTGCTATTCATGTGAGGTTGCAATCAATTCCTATCACAATCTCTAAGGTACTTTTGAAGCTAACGTTGTAAAACAACCAAAGTTCAGTCTTTATGATCAGGTGTGCAAAGGCCACCAGGATGCTCCCATTACTGCAGCTTTACTATGCCACAGGAAACAAGCACACCGAGTCCATTAAAAATGAAAAGACTCATAGTGGATTCATGAGTTACTGTGAATCATTTCACCCCTTATCAGTGCATAAGGTATATGCACACTTTGGTTATTCAGTATAACTGCAGTGCTTCCACTAAATGGTATGCAGCAGGACTATTGCACTTAATATGGTATGTGGCTATAGATCTTCCTGCATTATCTCTTTTTTCCCCCATAAATTGCTCACATGTAGCATAACTCTTTTTGCCCAAGCGAGTTCCTTGGACACTCGGAATGGCAAAGGCAAATATGAAATCTTCCATTTCTACCTGTGCAGAGCAACAAAGCAGTAGCTGAAATGAGGATTTTGCGATTTTAAAACATCCAAGAATTATTAGAAACACAAAGCAAAAGATTTCAACCCTTTCTTGAATTTTTTTTTTTCCAAGATGCTCACTGATGTACTGTTCAACTGGATAAAATTTTGATTGCAGAAGTCCACTTATACAGAATTATAACTATTATAGATGGTTTTATGGTTACAAACACAGGGCTGGAAGCCAATGAGAACAAGGAACAGATTTCTGAATATCTCTGATTTTCCTGTGGGATTTTGAGCTTAAAATTAAGGCAATTAAGACACGTGTCTTAATTTTTCCATCTATAACAATAAATTTACTAAGGGCAAAAACTAATTAATCATCCCAATGCACCTTAGACTTTTCTCCAGCATGCCAGTGCAAACAGAACAAGCTTTATTTACTCTCTGTTAGGACAGTTAAAAGTTTGCATTACTTTCCTTTGCCTAGGAAAGCCCATTGATTTCAGCAAGCTTTAGCAAGGGTCACAAGATTTGTACACTGTCTTAAAGGCCAGATGTTACTCATTTTCATTGAAATCACTACCCTCTACACAGCAGAAGAATTTATTTTCCTTTTTCCAGTCTGGTGTTAGTCTTCTTTCTCACTGGCTGGGTAATTTGAACTCTTCTGTCTCTACGTGTGTTCAGGAAACACTAATAAACTATTTTTTTTCTGCACTGATTCAACTCAGCATTTTTTCTGTTATCTTTGCTAGTGCATTATTTAAGTTTGCTTTTGGAGCCAAGATGTTTAGAAAGTACTACATATTAAAACTTGAATGGAAGTGCTCCTTGTAATTTGTTTCCATATAGAAATTTCATGGAATGAATATATATACAAGAATCCCTCTCCCGAGTGTGTCTCAACTAATTTCCAAGTAATCACTTTTAGTTACGAGAGGATGGTTTATTCAGTTTTATTCACACATGTTTAAGCATTTCCATCAAATCCATTGGAAAAGTCTTCTTCAAACTCACTGAGGCTGCCAAGCGTCTATCAATAAGTAAAAGTTATTTAAATGCATGCAGCACAACTAAGAATAATGTATTTTTTGCAACTCTTATGTCAGAGATTTTTTAGTCTACTGGCCTACAGCTAAATTTTGGTCACCAAGAGGGGTAATAAAATGTCTGTCAATTATTATGAGTTAGTCTGGCTAAATACATACAGACTTTAGAATTGTAACCTCATATTTCTTGAAGTGACCCCAAAGTTGCCCCACTAAAATGTCTTTCATAGTAGT
The DNA here is from genome assembly GCA_017639485.1 of Pluvialis apricaria. NCBI lineage: Eukaryota > Metazoa > Chordata > Aves > Charadriiformes > Charadriidae > Pluvialis > Pluvialis apricaria. Next base: position 163,233,133 of record CM030008.1, on the reverse strand, counting down.
ATGTCTTCATAGTCCACATAGTATGAAGTAAAAATAAATAAATAAATAAATAAATAAATAATATTCTTTTTGCATCTGTGTTGGAAACAAAATACTCTCAACAAAGCTGCTGAAATGACATGAAGCAAGTTATCCTAATTACTTCGCTTGGACAGCTGAAGAACTGAAGCAGTTCTTAAGATGTGCACAAAGAACAGCTACTATTTAACAAAAAAAATACAAATTGGAACCTGAAATTTGGTGACTACACTTTTCTTATCAGAATAGGTATGTAAGAAAGATAGAGCCTAGATCCCCAATTGAATTTCATTCCTAAAGACTCTACAGCCTTGTTGTAGTGCAACAATAGCAATATTTGTTTTATGATGACACCAACAGGTCCCAGCTAAGAGTGGGGACTCCATAGGGCTCAGTGCTATAGAAACACATTAACAGGTTTTAATATCATCCTGTGTAAACATACATACAAGAGAGCCAGTATGAGGAAGGAAGCACTGCTCCCAATTTACGAAGAAAAAAAAAAGATGAACTATCCCAAGGTCACACTACAGCAGAGCCAAGAACTGAACATTGTTTTGTTAAAAACTGGTTAAATACATATATTTATATATATCTATATATATTGTTGGGACCAGTACTGTTTAATATCTTCATCAGTGACATAGGTGGCGGGATTGAGTGCACCCTCAGCAAGTTTGTAGATGACACCAAGATGAGTGGTGCAGCTGACGTGCCTGAGGAACAGGATGCCATCCAGAGGGAGCTGGTAAAGCTTGAGAAGTAGGTCCATGTGAACCCCATGAGGTTCAACAATGCCAAGTGCAGGGTTCTGATACCTGACCGGTATCAATACAGGCTGGGGGATGAAGAGACTGAGAGCAGCCCTGCCAAAAAGGACTTGGGCGTACTGGTGGATGAAAAGCTGGACCTGAGCCAGCGATGTACGCTCGCAGCCCAGAAGGCCAACCGTATCCTGGGCTGCATCAAAAGAAGTATGGCCAGCAGGTCGAGGAAGGTGATTCTGCCCCTCTACTCCACTCTGGTGAGACCCCACCTGCAGTAGTGTGTCCAGCTCTGGGGCCCTCAAAGCAGGAAAGACATCGACCTGTTGGAGCAGGTACAGAGAAGGGCCACAAACATGATCAGAGGGCTGGAGCACCTCTCCTGTGAGGACAGGCTGAGAGAGTTGGGCTATTTCAGCCTGGAGAAGAGAAGGCTCCAGGGAGATCTCATTATGGCCTTTCAGTACGTAAAGCGGGCTTATAAGAAAGATGGGGAAAAACTTTTTAATAGGGCCTGTAGTGGTAGGACAAGGCATAACAGTTTTAAACTAAAACTTATATCTGGATTTAGACTGGATATAAGGAAGAAATTTCTTACAATGAGTGTGGTGAAATACTGGCACAGGTTGCCCAGAAAGGTGGTAGATGCCCCATCCCTGGAAACATTCAAGGTCAGGCTGGACAGGGCTCTGAGCAACCTGATCTAGTTGAAGATGTCCCTGCACATTGCAGGGGGGTTGGACTAGATGGCCTTTAAAGGTCCCTTCCAACACAAAGTATTCCATGATTCTACAATTCTATAAACAAACCACACATACCTATTTTATTGATGTATTAGACACTGAAGTAGAGCCAGATTCTCCACTGTCTCCACTGCTATGGTCACCTACACCAGCACAAAACAAAACTTTCACTTTTCACTAAATGCAAAGCCATTGTAAGAATCAAAGACAATCAAGAAAATTAGTAAGAAGAGGTTAAATCAGTAAAGCAAAGATCTGTAGAATAAGTACTTCTGTGCTTAACATTACAAAAGAGAAAGTAATATCTTTGTAACACCAAAATGTTTTTTCTTCAATTAGATCAGGTCACTCATTTCCCTGTTACTGTATCAACTAAACTATTGAATGGGATCCTCAGATGATGATCTGTTTATGACAATGTTAAAAGACTGCCTAGAAAATATTGCTACAATTTCTTTGTCTTTCTCCCCCCATATATTTCAATCTCCCTAACGTGATCCAGAATTCCTCCCTATTTTTCTTTTTTCTCCCTTTTTCTACCCAATTTTTGTTTTCATCACGTACTAGTCCTTCCCCTCCATTATAGCTCTCACACCCTTCTTAAGATTCATGCCAGATCTTGCCTGTCTTTCACACCTTTAAGCACTTCTAGCCTCTCACATTGCTGCTTATTCCAGGTTCTAATAGCACTAGCACAGTTTCTGTTAAGAGCCATCTCAGCTGTGATGCTGCAGCATCCTAAACTGACACAGGGGGATTGCAATGTCATATCTGTCAGGGCCCACTGAGCAACCTTGTGGGCAGAAATGAATTCTACTGAAGGACCTGGTTAACTGTCCATTGGAAAATAATTGAGAAATGTGAAAAGGTAAAAGTATTGAATGTGTTGGTTTTTTTCTATATGGCAATCACAGGTTATCTCTGGAAGGCATGATTTAAAAAAGAAAGACAAATAAGAAATACCGGGGTTTTTATTCAGAAGACTGCATAGCAAAAGTTCAGAGTGGAAGGGCCCTTAGCACAGAGCTCAGAGGAAAAACTGCTGCAATTTATTTATTTATTTACTTATAGCATAAAAAGAAGGATCAAGATAAGCTTCTGTTTTCGAAATGGGAAACTGTCAGAAGAAGGGATGTTTCTTTCTGGTGCAAGTACCCACATGGGTACATGCATATATGTTTTGTCCTTCCCTAGTTATCTAGCACAGAGGAGAGGTGGACCAATTCCTACCTACTGTTACGGACTTTTGAAATTTTCCTTCAGCCTGATGAGAGATGGCAATTTCGCTGTAAATAGGCCCATGCTTCTCAACTAGGTCTGTGAGCAATGTGGACCATCATGAACGAGAGACTCTGCTGGCAGAAGTGGAAGGAGAAATTCCACAAACAAATTTCGTCCTTGTTGTGCCACGGTGGCTGAAAGTCTTACAAAGGTCTCCAGAAAATCAACTAAACACCAGGCACTTATCTAGATGACCTCTTGTGGCTCCCTTCACCCCTACCTATGGCCCATAGTAATAAAAGGTGGAGGATACTATTACCCTCTAGAGGTCCTACTTAGCCCAAATTGCAAAACCTGCAGCCTGCTTGTTACCTAAGCCTTTGACTGAAAACGAGGGATTGTATCCCAATGATGGCTCCGTTTATAATTTTGTGACAATAATAATAGATAATCTGTTGCATTTAAAAATTAAGCCTTGGTTGCAAAAGGCAGAGATCTCCCCAAAACCCCAGAGAGGCGTTTTCTTATTCAGGTTTTAATAGCAGTTGTAATTTCATCCCAAACCTTTTAATCCTCCATTACAAAGTGATGCATGAGAAAAAGAGCAATCAGATCTGAAATATGCCTTCTACCATCTTCTTAAATATCTCAGTCAAAATCTCATATATTGATCTTAAGTTCCAGGGAATTATCCCTTGGAATATCCCCAAATCTTGTTGCACAGCTTTTGTCATGCCTCTCTGCAACATTGCCTGTTTATTTCAGCAGTTCCCTGATGTTGAAATAGTACAGTAGTTGGTTCCCTTACCTAATATTGCTATGATTCAAGTCTCCAAAGATTTGGATGTTTAAATAAAAAAAGGTTTTATTTCAAGCCCATCTCACATAAACTGTTATTGATAAGACCACAGTCACACACAGCTGACTGTCACTCAGGTGTTTATGTAGACAGAAACAAAAATCCCATTCCACCTCACTGTTAATCAATCTTTGTCACTCCACCAAGTTCTTTTATCTGATAAGCTCCCCCGTGGCTAGGAGAAAGAAAAAAAAGTATTCTGTAAATGGAAGCCCTGCAGCCCAAACCAGCAGACAGAAGGAAACACAGCACCAGGAGGAATACAGCTGCGCCTGGCAGCTGCAGGTTTTCAGGCCAGCTCATGTCCCCCAAACACCCGCCACAGCCGGAGGTGTGCTGGCCTGTTTCTCCAGCTCACCAACAGCTCTGTGCTATAGCCACCGTGCCTCAGACCCTTCTCCAATGTGACATTTTGTTCGTTCAAACCAAAACACACTCTCACAGTCCAGATTTATGTCTTTCCTTGCCCTTCTCACCACTTATCTGAGCCAATCTCCATCATAAACACCGTTGCACTGAGACCATCCCTGCTAGCTCTGATCCATCAGCAGAGACCTGGCCTGTAAGAGCTAGCCAGGAAGGCAGCTAATCCGTCACAGGTGGCCCAGGCACTATTCCCATTAAAGGCTCATCTGGTTTATGACAGGTCTAATTTATATCCCAAAGGCTGTCTTCACCTTCATGATGCTCAAGGCTGAGCCTGCACTCCAATCCAGGCTCCCTGTGGTCACCCACACTGCTGATGTTTGCTCACGTCCTATGCTGAGTTGGGATCAAGTCAACTCTGTCTTCCTGACCGTGAATCAGGGACATAGACTGGGTATTGATGGTAGCTTGAGATGCACAGCTAGTGGCTGGGCAAATGCAGCCAGCACAGCATCCTGCCATGCACTGTGTTCAGACACAGTGTTGACTCTTTTCCCTCTCCCTGCGTGATACTGAAGGTGAGCCGTTAAGCACCAACGTGTCCCCCCAGATGGACCCAGATTCCTGCTTCTCTGGTTTGGATGGTTTGTGGACAGTATTTCTGAGATCAACGAAGAGCCACAAAAGACTAAGTAGAAGGAATGCCCTTGCCTACCAGAAACATGAGATGATTCAAGAAGTACAAAACCACTAGGGCCTACCAGCAGCTCCGGATGAGACAGAACAGGGAAAAGACCACGAGAGACATCTCTGGTGGGGATACCTAGGCACAAGACCTTGGGTGGTGCCAGGAGTTTTGCTAGCACTCACAGAAGTCATCTTCCGGTGCTGATATGAGGGCTAACCTTGCTGCAGAAGAGAGGACCGGAGGAGAATGAGGCTCCTTTGGAGACTGGCACAGAACAAGAGCTAGATAGAATGTCTCCAATATCTCCAAACACAAATAAGATAAATTGCACCAAATGCGAACTTGCAGATTTCTTCTGGGATGCTGCCATGAAGATAAACAAGGTAATTATATCAGTAAACAGAAGCAAGAGTAAAGGGAGTAACATAAAGAAAAAGAGACAGCCTGGTGGGTAGCAAGTCCAGGGAAGGGGGGATCATCACTAGAGAATCCTTGTTCTTCAGAAGAATGTGTTTGGGCTTTGTAGGGAAAACTTGCTGAGTGAGCCTGATATAAAAAATTCTGTGGTCACGCACTGAGTTTCTAATTAGCCCGGGAACAGTGAAGGTGGGGAGGAAGGCAAGAGGTTTGTTTTAGGGTGCACCATGAGAGAAAACACTGTAACCCCAGTCCTTATGACTTATGTTGACAGTTCACATTGGCTCCTTATGAGGCAGGAATAAGTATATCACAGCCTGCACTTCCCTCATGGGAGCTGGAACAGAATTGGATTGGACAAAGTTGGCCGCAAGTGCCCTGTTCACCTGTTTTGATGGCATGGGTCCTGCTGGGCTAGCAAATGTTCTGTAACAAGCAGCAGGCTGTGACAATGCATATGGCATTTGGGACACTGCTGTGCAAGTGATTATTTTAATTTTTTTTCATGAAGAGCCCAGCTGGAGAGTTTGAGCCAGTGTTTTCCAGGTAGGACACGTGACTCAAAGCAAGAGGGGGTTTCTGATAAAGCCATGAACTTTTGGTCTCCTGATACTGCGAGTGTTCCTGTCTGAGAGAGGGAAGGGGGTGCCAACGTTGCTCAAGGCAGATAGGGATGTCTGGTGACTTGTCCAGCATCCACACACTCAACATAACTTATATTAATTGCCATTATAGTCCATCAAGGGCTGTGACTGAGTGACAAAATTTAAAATTCAAATATTTATAACTCCCTTTACACAAGCAATATATAATTACACAAATGCTGTTTCTGTCATTGGATGGATTGGGAAAGATTTCCCTAGTGATGTTGTTGATTGTTATCATGATGGATACAGTCTCTGCCTGATGATTCTACCCCCATTTTAACACTACTTGACGTAGACTCTTATCTACATATCACGGTTTAGGCCAAATCAGCCACTGGGGACATAGGGGACCCCAAATGGGACTGACAGATGTTCCCTTCTACCCCTCTTCAAAGAGAGAGGCAGAGGAGGGAAAAACAGATTTATGAGTTTAGAAGGATCTAAATTACTTTAATGAAGTATTAATAATAAAATAAAAGGAAATAATGAAATATATACAAAACCGTACCAAGCTCCCAGGATGACAATCACGACACCGTCTGGCACTGGGGGAGTCCCAGGCTGGACTCAGTGATGGATGGGAACTGGATTCCAGATCTGCATTCAGGATTGGGACCAAAGGCAGACGAACAGACAGAGTCTTCCTCAGACGTCAGCCATTGAAGGAAGAGAGAGAACGAGCCGTTTGATCCCTCAGCTTTTATACTGAACATGAGGCAGATTGGATGGAACACCCTGTTGTTCAATTTTGGGTCACCTGTCCTGTCCACTCCTCCCTGCCAGGTGAGACCCCACTGCGCTTTTCCGCTTCCGACCCTCCAATGGGGCAAGTAACAAAGTTCGTTGGCCTTGGGTGTTATAGCAATAAGTATAAGCAAGAGCCTCTCTGGATACCAATTCTTCATTAACTGGTAAGAGACTCAAGCAGACATATTCAGAAGAATAATAGCTGCTGTCTGGGGCATTTGGTACTCCAAAATATCGTGTCAACATTATTGTGAAAACCAGTGTCTGGCATATTTTGCTAAACTGCTACTTCAGAAGTTGCGCATTTCCTATTAGTTTTCGGCACTATACAGAGGTTTCAGTCCAGATAACGCAAGGCCGTTTCCTCCAGACCTGCTGTTCCTCCTGAAGTGGGATGGAATGAGCCTGGGCCACAATCCTGACCCCTATTATCTCAGCAAAAGTATACGGACATGCTGCTCACAGATTGTGAATGCTGTTGATCTGAGGCATGACAGATTTGGAGACAGCACTTTGAAAGGCCATGAAGTAGGTGGTTCAGATGATTCAGGTCAGGTGTGAGGCTTACAAGAGCCAGTCACAGATGAATGTAAAGATGTGTAGGACAGCAGCTGGGTTGAATTTCAGCCCCGTGAAAGTGCAATGTGAATAAAACTAGCAGAAGCCAGTGGTGAACAGGAGTCATTGGTGTTGGCTCTACTAGCTGCAGCTACTAAGCCTGGTGAGCTGAAGATGTGAAGTCATCAGGAAGTGAGCTTAACACAGATGTGGCCCAGTAGACGCTAGAAAAACCATGAGCCCATGGAAGTGCTGGAGAGAAACACTTCAGTGCAAGAAGGACACACTGAACCCAGTAATCATCATACACCAGTGCTTGTCAGAACAGCATATAAACATTGATGACAACTTTATGTTGAATCTACTTCATGAAGAATTTTAGAATTTTATATTTTTATTTTTAAAGTCTTCTTATTATTATTAAAATTATATTTTATAATTTTATTGTCTATTAGATTGATTTTGATCGACTATTCTAGACCAAAATATTTATCTCAAAAAAAACTTTTCAGGGATGATCTTCAATAATTTTCTGTTTCCAATTCATCCTATTTCTCTCTATCCCATTTCTTTTCATACATCATGGACTGAAAGTGAAAAAGGGATCAAATTCTGTGGAAGGCAGAAGACTGCCATGTCACAGTAGATGACTAAGGTGATGATACACCTACCATCCTGTCCCATAGTGATATTTAGAAATTAAAATGTTTTTTGTTTCAGCTATGTGGTGCAGGTCTGAATTTCTGACAAAAAATTGATTTGGTATTTGACTATGTCAAATAGTATCAACAGATGAAAGACATTCGCATCAGTAATATAAAACATGACTCGTACAACAGCATCACTTGTTTTGCGAGGATGCAAAGTAGGAATATGAAAAAGACATTATGTAAGGTAAAAGAGAATCAGGACCAAACTATTTATAAGGGAGGGGAGAAAGCTGCTTCCTTCTAGCTTTTTAAAATAAACTTCAAATCCTATATCTTTTAGTAACATTATTTTCCAATTATTGCTTGAAAATTGTAGAATCACCAGAAAAAAGACATATTAAATCTACAGTCAATTACAATTTATTGGAATACTCTTCTTGCTTTTTAATTCTTCCTTGTATTTTATTAAAATAACTTTTTTCCTAAGGATTATAATACCTTAAATTTCCATTAAAACTAGCAACTAAGATAGGAATCAGGATTAAATTTATGTTTTCCCTCTCACCACTTCTTGAAGATTTTTGAGGTAATCTCATTAGTTTTGGGAGACAGTAATTATTATAATTTAATTATAGTAAATTGTTTGATTTGCCTTTGTCTAGCTAGGGCTTTGTTAAGGAGCTAGTTCTGTACAAATGTGAAGGCCTGGATTCCAATATCTCTTTCTTTAACATGTTTTACAATATTTGTTATCTAATTCAATTCAATTGATGTGTTGAGGCCTATGACTTCATAATTACCAAGAGAGCCACAAATTTCTTAAGAGGTGAAATACATGGTGCTAGCAAACTAAATTAAATTCTGTATTTTTTTTTTTTGATTCTTGCATCCAACTGTTATCTGGGTGCAGGGGAAAGCAGGAGGACAATTTCTTTTTCAGATGCACAATTGAGCTGACAGTTACAACTGAAGTGAAAGTGCATCTTAGAAAGTTGTTTCTGGAAAGAACAAAACCACTAATCAGCATTTTCAACAAGAATTGTCTTGAATTTATCCAGGACTTTTAAGAAAAATGATTGGTTTCTACTTTTTCCAATCTTGTTTTCTTAAAACATATTTACTGGAACTCTTGTTTTCATTGACTGGCCACTGCACAGATAATTTGGGAACTGGCTACTCCAAAATGGATTTGTCCAACAATTGTTTAGGGCATTTTAAAATTGGTTTAACTATTCAGACGCTTCTTAAACCTCCTGGTAAGTGACTAATCATAGAGTTTTACTTTTCTGAATCTTTATATCTCGTCTTACCCTAACCAGAAAAAGAAATCAAAACAAAACAAACAACTCCCTCACTCCCTGAAACACGATAAGCTAAAATCCTACCTTTTTATTTCTACATAATTTTACTAGTAATAGGAAGAAAGTACTCTTATCAAAACCCCCTAAAATGGTTTTGATAAACTCCTTGTCAGCTCAACACAGAAGAATTAATTCAGCCTTTATTACAACAGAATATTTGAGTATTTCTTTTTAGCTTTCCCCTAAGACTAGTTCTGGAGGCAGACATGAGGTCAGCAGAAATGGAAGACCATGGAGAATTTTTCTTCCTGATTTGCTAATTCTAGAAGGGAAGAAAGAAGGGAGTTGATTGTTGCTAAAAAGGACCATTTATTTTTCTTTAAGTGGCCAAACAAAACCTTCAAATAAAAAAATCCCAAGCAAAACCAAAAAAACTGAACTTACAGGTGATGCTTAGGTTAATTTTAATCCCTGGAGTGCCATTTTCTGCAACGTACTTGTCAGTTATATCAACTACCATGCAACTATGCAAAACACAATTCATGTTATCCTGATTTTCATTGATGCTTACAAGAAATTATTACTCAAAATAATTGTAGTTGCTCTCTGCTGGGAAGAAACGATTGGGGGTGAAGGAGGGAGAAAGACGGGTGTGGAATGACAAGGTAATTCCAAAAATGAATGTTTCATAGATTATTAATTTCTTCTAAAAATACTGAGAAATCTTGAGTTGCTGCAAAAGGCTTTTGTTAGAGCTGGAATAAATCAGTACAAGACTTACAAGGCAAGTTTGCATTAAAACATCATTGGTGCTAGGGCCTCACTCTAAAGTTGGGCTAGTTAGGACATGTTACACTTGGGCTTTTTTTAATTTTTTCACTGAAATGCTTCTTCTTAGGTAATAAAACACTTAATTGAGATCTATTCATAGAATCACAGAATGGTTGAGGTTGGAAAGCACCTCTGGATGCCATCTGGTCTAACCTCCTTGCTCAAAGAGGACCACCTAAAGCCAGTTGTCCAGTATGATCTTCTAAAAACTAGTAAAGGAGAGAGTTCTGAAGTTTATCACAAGATCTTCTGTCATTTTTGGAGATATAAAAAGAAATATATTCTTTTAAAAAGAGTTGTTTTATCGACTGTTCTCACATAATTATATTCTGCCTTCACATTCAGATGGGTTTTATTCTACTTCAGTGCAAAATATAAGAAGGAATGGACAGGTGGAAAGGAACCAAGAACAAGTGAAAAAAAAAAGTTGATGTGAATTATATTTATCCTTCACCATATATCCCCTGAGGGGATGAAGTAAAAAAAATGCCTACGTGTCATTCTGATGAACAATTGAGAATTTATTGAGTTAAAACAGAAATTGTTCTACATTTATCGTTCTTTGGGAATAAAATCTTTCATCTGGTGAAATACAACAGAATAGCAAAAGACCTCTTCATAATCTCAGTTATGATAATATTTGTCATAATACTTACGGGCAGGTTGCTTTGAAAAGACCAGAGCATCCTGGTTCTCTGGGACTCTTTAGCCTGGAGAAGAGAAGGCTGAGGGGAGACCTTATTATTGCTTATAAGTATCTAAAGGGTGGGTTGAAGGAGGATGGATCCAGACTCTTTTCAGTGATTCCCAGTAACAGGACAAGGGGCAACAGGCATAAGCTGGAACATAGGAAGATCCATTCTAACACAAGGAAAACTTCTTTACAGTTAGGGTACCAGAGCACGGGAACAGGCTGCCCAGGGAGGTTGTGGAGTCCCCTTCTCTGGAGATTTTCAAGACCCACCTGGATGCAGTCCTGAGTAATGTGCTCTAGGCAATCCTGCTTTATCAGGGAAGTTGGACTAGATGAGCTCTAGAGGTTTCTTCCAACTCTGAAAATTCTGTGATTCGGTGATTCCGTGATCCTAATCTATCCACAAGCACTGAAGCTGTTACGTATATGCAAGATGTTTTCATGTGCTTATAACACGTCATTGAAATAAAATTACTGCATCTCTCAAGCTCTCTGTAAGAATTAATTTCTGCTTAAAATTTGCCATGATTTCCCTAACAACACTCTACACTGTTCTACTTCTTCTGGTGTAGTTTGGGGTGAAATGCAACATCAGCTTGTAGTATGGGATAATTAACATGAGTAGAGTGCTTAGCTTAAGACCGCACTCACAGGTGCTTTCTCCATGTACAAGCAAATCATCTCTTCATAAAGAACACACAAGGAGAGGAAACTTGTTTTAGCACTTGAGTAGCACAATCAGGTCTTGACAAGCTGAGCAAAACTGTGGATATACAAATCATAAATGTCCAATCTTTTTTCCCAGATAAAAGTATTTCGAAAAGCAAAACAATATTAATTAAAATTTGGAAGAAAGTATACAGTAGATACAGGCAATAGAAATGTTCAGAAAGAATAATTCATATATCTATTTTCGGGATTTCTGTTGTTGTTTTGGGGAAAAAAAAAACCACCACAACTTCCTGAATACTGATAACAGATTTTTACCTGCATGATCAATGATTTTATTTTTATTTTTTACCATAGTTCATGGTATCAAGAATAATATCATCTATCATTGCTGGCATACTACAATGCAATATAAAATATTTGAAGTATTTGAGTTTAGCTTGGTAAAAATATTTAATGGCACCTGCTAGTTAGTAGCAACTGAAACAGCTTATCTGATAATCAACTTCTTTCCCATTTCCTGTAGTGAAATGCTTGAACATCTACATTAAAGAGTCTTCTATCTGTGGTATAATTAAAGAATTTGTATCCAAATGTTGAACATTTTGATAAAACCCTCCACATATAAGGACGCTGATTCATCCAAGGAAATAAGATACTTCAATCTTTACTAATAGCACTTGCCCTTTATGATTTGGAAAATAGGTAATATAGTTATTTCAACAACCACGTAGGTACTTCCAGAAGTCAGCTACATTAAGTCAGCTACATTAACATATAGAACAGCATTAGATCACATACCATGAAAAGACGTGAATGTGATTGAAATACATAAACTAAAAATCAATGCATCAGGATGTTTTAGAATTTCAAAAATATTTCCCCAAATTTATTATTAAAGGAACTTAAAAGATATTTGGTTTCACTCTAACTTAGAATGAAAACAAAGGATAAAATGTCAAAAATTCCTAGAAATTCAGGACTTCTAGCTTGGAACTTTTCTATTCTTTTTTTGAATCCTTTTGCACTGGCTTCTGTTTAAATACAAAAGAGAAGTTTTGTGCCAAGTTAACTGCAAAGCAAACTCATGAACTCTCCTTTTCTTCTTGGAATTAATCTTGTTAATTGTGGCAGGACCTTTCTCGTCACTCTTGATCTCAGTCTTAATGTTGCTTCCTTTCTCCTGCTGCAATAATTTTTGATTATTTTGTTTTCCTTGACTTTGCCTGCTTGTGACTCAGGACCCAACATCCATCCCATCGTCTAAACAGAAGAAGATTCTAATAGGGATGTCACACTGCTAGCTTTCATGGGAGCCTTCACAAACAGAAAAGCACCTGGCACATGTACATAACTCCGTTGGCCTCATCAACAAATAACACTTGAAAATCCAGCCCTGGAGGTTCTGCACTCTCCCCTTTGGCTGCTTGATTCCTCTCTGACAGAAAAAGATCAAGTGAAATTGTGTATATTTTCTTTGTCTTCCTTGGAGCTGAGTCAAGTCCAGAGGGAAATTATAGTCTTATGATTGTGAACAGGAAAAGTGGTTAACATATGGCCCTTACGTTATGGGGTCACCAGAGGGTACTGTGACACAAGCTCCTCTCAGAGTATGATCAGCTGAAGGAATATCTACCTTAGCAATTTTTCATGGTTGCTGACATGAAAATACAGATTTCTTCATGTACCGGAATGGGTGGGAGAAACATTGCCTTTGGAAGATGATAACTGATTGCAGAAAAATCACCTTGGTATGTATCAGTTGATATGTATCGTAGATTTCCTGTAATCGTCCATGCTGGAAGCAATCTTTTAAGCCATCCAGCTTTGCTCTGTGCAGAAACAGAAAAGTTAATTCATACCTTTGTGTATTCTAACTTTAGATGACCCAACAAAATGAACAGCCTTAAATAATCTTCTTTCAATGCTGGGAAACTTTTCCTTGCACTCAGCCTCAGTATGCTGAATTTAATGTTGCAGTTATTTGAATATCTCTTAGAACAGAAAAACAAAAATTCTGCTCGAAGAGCATAGTCATTTCAAGACACACTATTAGATCACTTTAGGAATTTTGGCTGCAAGACAGAGAGGGGAAGTAATAGGGAAAGTCTGTTGGTTTTTTTTTTCTTTGGTTTTTTTTTTTCTGTTTTTTGGTGTTGGTTTGTTGTTTTGGTTTTGGGGTTTTTTTTTGAGTATTCAAAATTCAACCAGCTTGGATTTTAAAGAAAATTCCCACACGGTTTCTTAACATTTTTCTCATGTTTTCCATTTTTCTCCACTCACCCAAAGAAAAGCTCATAAACCAAAACAAAGAAACAAATAGAGTCCAGTGTAGGGAAGTTTTATCAAAAACATGGAATAAGAATGCTAAGAATAGGAATAGGATACAGTAGGATTATTATGTTAAAAAACTGGAGAGGCTCCAGCAGAGGATTACCAGGATACCTGTGACCATATGGCACTACATACAGGGTGAGGTTCAAGGAGCTCAGACTGCTTTATCATGAAGAAAAACTACAGAGATGATGGAGCCAAACTGTCCTCCACAGTGGCATGACATATAACAAGAGGCAACAGCCTGGCAGGGGAGATTCAAACTAGGCACTAAGGTAAACCACATCACTAGGAGGGCAGTTCAACACAAGAACAAGCAATAGCAGAGGTGTAGACCCTCCATCTATGGAAGTTTTCACATCTTGACCTGTCAAGCCCAGCTGGCCCAATCCACAGATCCTGATGTTGACAATAGCCCTGCTCCAAGCAGACAGCTGGACTAGATGGCTCCAGACATTCCTTACAACCAACATTGCTATGATTCCACTTTAACATACTGTGGAAAATGCCATACAAAAGGAAGATTTAAGAAATTATATGGGGATTTCTTTCATATCTGACTAAGAAAAAAAAAAAAACAAACCAAAAAAACCCTTTTGAACCTATTCAAAAGTTAATCCTGTTTTACAATGATGTCTGATGAATATTTGATAAACAACATTATACAATGGAGGACACAAAAAGCAAAATGTAATGATCCAGGATACAATTGTCAAACAAAAGTATTATTATTTCCTTTAAAACCAACTATCTTTTCATAGGGCTCCTTACCCTCTAAGAAATACTTGCCACGTGAGTGATATTGTTGCACTGGATACAAATGCAACCCATCTGGAGAAAATGTCTCAGGGAACCAGCTGCTGGACCAGCAAGAAGGCTTTCTTTGGGCCGCTCTGTTCTGGCTGAGAAAATAGTAAGTCCCTTTAATTAGAACTCTGCTAAATGAAATTTGGATTCCTGTCCTGCTGTTGTATACAAGATGAAAAGGTACCCTCCATCTTTCCACACCCCCAGGACACTCTTTCACTTGGTATAATAATTGTTACAATGCATCTGTAATGACTACAGCTGGGCAACATTTTCCTAACAAACCAGAAATAATTTGCAAAGCTTTCAGCAATCTTGGGCCAACTTCTGGCTGGTTTTCAGTCAACCTGAGTCCACATTCTGAGCAAACTCCCGTGCCAGATTTTGGCTGAAACTTGTCCAGGAATGCTTATGCCAGGAAGGGTTTTTCAATGTCACCTGGAAGTCACACTGGCCAGTTGATTTTGTGGTTACAAAGACTTAGCAAGGCGAAATTCAGTAGTTTCAGATGAGGTATATATTTTGAGCCTTTTCAGAAGGGAGCTAAAATCCAAGACTCTTGAGTATGAACCTACAGAATATTAACCGAAAATAATAATAATAAAGTGTCCTTTAAACCCTCTGGCACAGAAATCCTCTGTTTCACCATTGCCTCAGCTGGATTTTCTTTGCTCGTATTTAATTAGATCTGTATTTTTCAAAGGACTGTTACAGGTAACTTTTTGCTTTTGCTTGCCTTTTTACAGTGACTAAGTTTAAGCCCACAAATTCAAGACTATCCCTTGAGACAAGAGCAGTTAGCTATGAGGTAGAGGAGAAAACTCCCAAGTGTAACCGAATGATCCCTTTGCCTGACATGTCTCCTTCGATTTTCATAAGTGCTTTACTTAGCTATCTGGACACAGCTGTCTAGGAAGCAAGACTGTAAACAAGCCTCAGATAGCTCAGCAGCTGTAATACAATTTCAGCCCTTCTTTCTTCAAAATCTGTATTAGAGAGACATATATGTGTGTGTAAACATATATACACATATGTGTGTTTAAATATATATATACATATGTGTATATGGAGGCAAAGGGGGAGGGAGAAGAGAGGAAAGATGTGTCCGTTAATGAAGGCTTGAGTCTATCTTTGACAATAAAAGAGATTATGGACTTGGAATAAAAGCAGACAAAAATAAATATAAGAAAAAATTTCAGATTTTGAATAAAGCTATATCAGCTGTTTAGATGCTATGCATTCAGAGATTTCAGTTGAATTAGCTAATAAATGCACAGAACTACTGACAGATATTTGAAAACATTATGGAGAAGTTCCAGAGATTTAGACACGGTATCAATCTTCCAGCATTTGACCCTGGTAATTACTGTTTTGTAAGTCTAATTTCCAACCCTTCTACACAACAGAATGAGTTTCAAGAAAAAAAAAAAAAAAACAACAAAAAAACAGGAAAACAAAAATAAAACCCCAACCATGTAGAGGGTATCAGATCTATGAGTAATAAGCTCTGTGAGTTTGTAGATAAACAAATCATAGCAGTCAAACTTGATTGCTTTTCTTGAGAACTCAGTGAATGAAATAAAAAAACAACAATAACAGAACAGAGAACATATCTGGATTACACAAGAACACTGGCTATGGCATCACAGTCATTAAAGTCATTTTGAATGTAAAAATTGTCAGATAGAGCAGAAACAGGCTATGGAGCCAGAGAAGATAAAGATAGTAAGGCAGAAAGTTTGTGGGGTGCATCTAAAACGGAACAGGAATCAACAGCAGGCTGAGTCTCATCAGCCTCCTGAGCAGTGACTTGACAAAAAGAGGTGAGCAGTGTGTAGAAGAGATTTGTGGCAAGGGATGCTACAAGCATTTATGGAATAAAAATTCTATCAGAAAGGTATACTCAGCAGCTATCTAGGCTGACAGCAAATAATTAACCTATGTCCATGTTACAAAAATACAAGGCAATATGCTGCTGTGGCATGAAGAAACATGGCATCGCACTGGAAATGACAACACCAGAGCATTAATCTTAGCTCTGCTGCAAATTTTAGGTATGGAGGTGGCTCAGGCCTCAACTTTTTTGAGTCTTTCCTTATTCTCCAGATGTTGGCTGTTTAACAAATGCAAGCTCTAAATTCTTCATAACAGGAAACATTCCCATTCAGCATTTGTACAGCACCTAGAATATCAGGACAAGGTCTGGACCACAGCCTTTGTCAACTCTTGTCCATGCAAAAGTGTGACACCAACATAAGCAGTGAAAATTTACTTACAGCTAGTCTAGTAAGATGATGAATTATTGTATGCTTGAACACACCACCATATGTTCCATGCATGGATATCCACAATTTCCCTCCACCTTCTCCATGTAGTATTATTCATTTTTGAAGCAGCTTTTATTCTCCATTTGTTCAAATAAGGAACAGAAAATTGATTTTGCCTACTACAGAAAAATGCATTTCTCTCTTTCCCATGTATTTGCAAGTGTTTCCCAAGAAACAAATAAAATTCCAAGGGGGGTGTGGGATATTTATGCAAAAAAAAAATTATATTATCCAGTATTAGAATGCTAATGTTAACTGAAAAATTTGGAGAGGATATTAAACTTCATGCATCAAGAATTGTTCCATTCTCTTTCGCTGAAAGCTGAATTAGTTTACATTTCACACAGGGTAAGAGCACAGTTTCAAGAGAGCACGTAATTTATTGAAGTTTCAAGAAGTATATTACTCTATGGTAACATGCTTATCTTGCCTTACCTCTCTACCAGAGGATCAGCTTCTTGCATAGCCTTTCTCCTTCAACCATCTTTGTATCAAACACAGGATTCCAGACTCAGAGGGTCACTGAGTTCCGTCTTTGTATCCAGACTCTTACCCAATAACCTCCACGAGATCATAAAACAGCAGAGACACTTGGAAACACATGCAAAAGTAAACAGCATGATACTATTTAAAGAAATAACATTTACAGACTAACGTGAACTCCTTGAGCCCAAAGCAGAATAAATATGAGCAGTACATCTATTAGCTGCAAATGAATAAAACAGTATTTATAAAATGGTTAATTTAGATCTGATTAATGTTTATAAATGTGTTTACATAAGAATTGGATATTAACCTATAGCTTTAAAGGGTTTAATTAGCCTTGGAATATTGTCTCAGTGTACAATGAAAAATAACTAATTCACAAAGGAAAAAGGAAAGAAAATCTGCAAGCACAAATGAGGTCAATTAATTAAGCAATTTGCATAAATTTGAATGGTTATTTTCAGGGCATTTTTGACATTTTGCACTTCCTATTCCCATCACACCAGCAAAAATACTTTTCTGTCACCCTATTTATATGATACATCAATCATCTCATGGGATCACAGAATACCAGCACACAGTGCAGTATAACAGCTTTGACACACAAGCTTTCTGAACCGTGCAGAATCTAGCATCCCATTTCCAGCTGTACTATCTTATCACCAGCAGATGCATTTACAGGCTGTTATAGCTTCATTCTTACCTCCAAATGGAAAAAAGAATATGAAATATGACTTCATCTCCATTACATTTTTACATCCTGAATACCAAACAGATGGTAACAATTACAGATGGGAGTATATTTCTCACACAAGAAGCCAAATGCTGCATAGCTCACCAATTCAAATCTGGAACGAGTCACTTAATGCATTTTGTTTATCCAGATCTAAATTGGTGGAAAAGGGTAGAGGAATTTGGCTTAGCAGTTACATATTCCCATAGTTACCCTGCAAATACTACAGCAGCAACGTCTTCTTTATACAGCTGTGTCCACACACATCCTTTGGCTTCTTTCTATTATCCTTATAACAACCAAGGCAAATTTACTAACTCAGATGTAAGAGGAATGTCATTTGCTTTGGAAAGGAGATTCTTCTGTGGCAATTCCTGTATATGCTTATTTCCCAGAGTAGTGCCTAGCTGTAAGAGGCTGTAATACAGTCTGGGTTGCTCTCTACTGGCTGAGCTTTGTCAATCCACCAGACCAAAGTCATGATTCAAGAGCTGGTGGTCAGCTGAGAGTGCTGCTTCCCAGCATCACCAAAACTTCAGGTCACTGGTGTGTCATCAGCTCAGGCTCAAAAGCTAAAGCTGAAACTACTGACACAGCCTCCTCTCTCCTTTGGTCTACAACTCCGCAACCTCCCTCAAGCTTATATTTCTCTGGTTCATGTCTGCTTTCATAAGAATAATGTGTGACCTTTATCCAATGCTGTCAAATAAACCTAATGCCACAAATTTAGATTTTATATAATCCAATATTGTACCTACTCTGACATATTTTTTACAATACACTTTACGGTACTTTTCATGGACTGTACTACTGAGAACAGTAATTAATTTATTGAGTCCTTCTGTTTTGTCTCACATCTGTTTAATATTGTCACAAGTGAATTTTTCAATGGTGTATTTCTTTATTTATATAGTGATTCCTAAGCCACAACTTCAACTGATGCAAATAGTAATTTGCTTAACTGAAGCCAATGAAATAGAACTGCCTTAAACCAGTTGAGAACCAGGCTTTTGTACCGATATATATAAAGGGTTAGCATGGAACTGAAAATATAAAATAAATGTAATTAAAGGAAACACTAAGGAAACTACTAAGAAATATATTTTATTTTCTTCATTTTGCATCACGCAAGGTCAGGGCAACCTCCGGCATCAGTACAGGCTGGGGGATGAAGGGATTGAGAGCAGCCCTGCCAAAACGGACTTGGGGATATTGGTGGATGAAAAGCTGGACCTGAGCCAGCAATGTACACTCGCAGCCCAGAAGGCCAACTGCATCCTGGGCTGCATCAAAAGAAGTGTGGCCAGCAGGTTGAGGGAGGTGATTCTGCCCCTCTACTCTGCTCTGGTGAGACCCCACCTGTAGTACTGCGTCCAGCTCTGGGGCCCTCAGGAAGGAGATGGACCTGTTGAAGCGGTTCCAGAAGAGGGACACAAAAATGATCAGAGGGATGGAATACCTCTGCTATGAGGACAGGCTCAGTGATTTGGGGTTGTTCAACCTGAAGAAGAGAAGGTTCCAGGGAGACCTCATTGTGGCCTTTCAGTCCTTAAAGGGGGCCTACAGGAAAAATGGGGACAAACTTTGTAGCAGGGCCTGTTGCGATAGGACAAGGGGAAATGGGTTTAAACTAAAAGAGGGTAGATTTAGACTAGATACAAGAAAGACATTTTTTATGATGAGACTGATGAAACACTGGCCCAGGTTGCCCAGAGAAGTGGTAGATGCCCCATCCCTGGAAAAGTTCAAGGTCGGGTTGGATGGGGCTCTGAGCAACCTGACCTAGTTGAAGATGTCCCTGCTCATTGCAGGGGGGTTGGACTAGAGGACCTTTAAAGGTCCCTTCCAACTGCAACCGTTCTATGATTCTATGATAGGTAATATTTAAAACAAAAATCCATTTCAAAATTGATATTAACATGAAAATCTTGAAACAGGTAGGCACTAAAATCTGTAAAACTTTCAGAGGCTGAAAGAACGCATTTGAATTGCTTCATGATGTTTCATTTGTTTTTTTATTCATTTTAATGACTGCATTTCTTTCTCTGTAGACCAACATATATTTCAAAATAAATCCAACTTTAACTCCAATAAGATCAAAAAGTGTTCATTTGGAAAATGTCATTTTCATCCAATTCAACATTTATCCCCTTGCTATTTTTGCCAGATTGAGCCTTTTCTTACAAGCATTTGTGATTGAACCATTCTAATATGATAGAGGAGACCAACAGAACCCTTTCTCTAACTAACTGCTTTTCTTCTCTTCCACAGAACTGCAAACTTCTTACAAACAATGTAACAAGTAAGCTTTCTTTCACTTAATGCCTTGCCAGCCCATTTTGCTTTCTTTATGCTGCTAAGTACCACTAAGTCACTAAGTCTCTCAGGTATATTATTGTAATCGCTAAAAAATTGCAGCAGCAGACGTTACTTCCCCAACTTCCACACACTGATGGTTTCTCTATAGAGCAGCACCCATGGTGTTTCCATCTGTTTCAGGCTCAGCCTAGTCATGTAGAAAGCAGCACTTCCAAAGACCTTAAAAGAAAAGATATGTTAAGAAAAGAGGAAGTGATTAAGACAACCAACAGCTGGTAAAACGTCAGAGAAGATCTACGAGATCAGGACACACGCTTTTCCCAAATTTTGTCTGTTCTTGCTGAAGTGCTTGAGGGCTGAGTGTGTTTTCACTAAAACTGCCCAGTGAATCCTACTTTATCACACCATGAATTACTGAAATCAGAATTTCCTCCACTTGACAACTTCGTCATCAAGCAGAAATCCTTGTGACCTGGTTGGAATTGCTAGTGGTAACCATGAAAAAAACAACCCCCTTGCAGTACTGTCATCAATTTGGTAGTGAAGCTATTCACCAGGGGTGCAAGTGTCTTGTTGAACCCAGGATTTCCTCACACTTTGGGTAGTGCTTGAAGCACTAATTCTATGGTTACTGTAAGGGTGCTTATTCAAGTCTTTCTCCGTCCCTTTTCATGAGAAACTTGGAAGATTTTGTTATATTCCTGACGGGGGGACAACAACAACAAATCCAAAACGTTTTATAAGATGGTAATAGCATGACCTTCCCAGCTGTAATTCAATGTATGATCTAATCTGAGGCATTTTATGGAATCACGGACTCACAGAATTTTCAGAGTTGGAAGGGACCTCTAGAGATCATCTAGTCCAACTCCCCTGCCAAAGCAGGATTGCCTACAGCACATTACTCAGGACTGCATCCAGGCGGGTCTTGAAAATCTCCAGAGAAGGGGACTCCACACCCTCCCTGGGCAGCGTGTTCCAGTGCTCTGCCACCCGAACCGTAAAGACATTTTTCCTTGTGTTAGAATGGAACTTCCTGTGTTCCAACTTATGCCCGTTGCCCCTTGTCCTGTCACTGGGAACCACTGAAAAGGGTCTGGCTCCATCCTCCTTCAACCCACCCTTTAGATACTTGTATGCCATAATAAGGTCTCCCCTCAGCCTTCTCTTCTCCAGGCTAAAGAGTCCCAGCTCTCTCAGCCTTTCCTCATAAGGGAGATGCTCCAATCCCTTAATCATCTATGTTGCCCTATGCTGGACTCTCTCCAGTAGTTCCCTGTCTCTCTTGAACTGGGGAGCCCAGAACTGGACACAGTATTCCAGTTGTGGCCTCACCAGTGCAGAGTAGAGGGAGAGAATGACCTCCCTCGACCTACTGGCCACACTCTTCCCTATGCAGCCCAGGATGCCATTGGCCTTCCTGGCGACAAGGGCACATTGCTGGGTCATGGATAATTTACTATCTACCAGGACCCCCAGATTCTTCTCCTCAGAACTACTTCCCAGCAGGTCCACCCCTAACCTATACTGGTGCCTAGCATTCTTCCTCTCCAGGTGTAGGACCCTACACTTGCTCTTGTTGAACCTCATTAGGTTCTTCTCTGCCCAGGTCTCCAGCCTGTCCAGGTCACGCTGGATGGCAGCGCAGCCCTCTGGAGTGTCAGCCATCCCTCCCAGTTTGGTATCATCAGCGAACTTCCTGAGGATACACTCTGTCCCCTGAAAAAGTTGCAATATCTCTTATAAAGTTTATGACTCTCTGGGAATTATTCCTTGACTCTTGTGAGGAAACAAATTTTAAAGGGATGCCTAGTGAGCTAAAATTCAGCTGCACTGTGGAGAGAAATGCAGAGTCCAAACTTTTTTTTCAGAATGAAGGCAATAATTTTATCTGTTGCACTGTTTTCGGCAAAAATATCTGATGTGCTGTGACAGAGGGTAAAGATTTAAAGGATGCATGGGCTTTCTGGAGAAGTTAGTCAAGAAGGACAGTTTAAAATTGTCTAAGATATCTGCCTGTATCTTTGGCCATTCTTATGCCCTTAAAGCTCATGCTTCATTTGTTGAAGCATGGAGGATCAGCATGTCACAGCATCTCGCAATATATGAGCTGCATTCTGGCTCAAATGACTTAAAAAGCATGCAGATATCTCTACAGAATTGAACGCAACCCTTGTGTTGCATTGTGACAGAATATATAGTTCTCGATCTCCCAAAACCATCACCTCCGAGGTACTCACTCTCCTTCTATATTCCCTCCTCTCCCAAAATAACTAGAATGAACACTTACTAAGTTGGTATTTTTCAGAAATATGTGCCATGCTTGCAATGTACAATTCTTGCTCCTGGGCACCTAACGGCTGCTCCGTGCCCTGCCTGTGAATTCAATAAACATGTCTGTTAGCAAAAGTGTAAACTGCAGCCCATGCTTATCCTGGAAAATATATCAGCTCATTCCTAAGCACTGATGTCTGGGGGCAGACATAGTTCCAGGCAAGGATATAGAGATTTATATAGAATTTGGTAAAAATTATTTCAGTCTGTAAAGGGTTTAAATGTACATACTACCAAGTTTTCCTTCAAATTCTCTGCAGACTCTCCAGCTATGTCTTAACTGATAAATCAGAGACAGGGCACAAGTCTGAACACTGTCCTGAGATTGTCACTACAGATTAATTATTAGCACAGTCCCCGGCATGGGTTTTGCCCAGGCCAAGTAGCATTCTCTCAGGCAAAGCTCAGGTATGTTTGGGGATTTTTCTCAATAGGCTGGAAGGATGAGGCTACACTGGTTTGAAGGGGGAGAGTATTAACTATATGAATATGAATGGAGCTACATCACTTGCCTTCAGAGCCAGAAAGCAAGCCCTTTCCATATGATCTTCTCTTTTAGACAAAGATATACTCAGCGTAGTCAAGAAAATGTAGCTTGAGGTTATACTGGCTGCTTGAGAGTATTGGAGGGTTGTGTAGGGCCAGGACACACAAACCAGGTAGAAACTCACTCATTCTGGCACTTGGGAGGGTTCATGCAATATGACAAATATAAAAAAAATTCTACAGAGGATGGAAGCAAGGACGGGTAGCCTGGGAGGAATACAGAGAAATTATCCGAGCAGCCAGGGGTCGGGTTAGGAAAGCTAAAGCCAAGATAGAGTTAAATCTAGACAGGGACATCAAGGGCAACAAGAAAAGCTTCTACAGTTATGTCAGTGATAAAAGGAAGACTAGGGAAAATGTTGGCCCTCTCCGGAAGGAAACGGGAGACCTGGTCACCTGGGATGTGGAGAAGGCTGAGGTACTCAATGACTTTTTTCCTGTCTTCACTGGTAAGGGCTCTAACCACACTGCCCAAGTTGTAGAAGGCAAAGGCAGAGACTAGGAGAATGAAGAATCACCCACTGTAGGAGAAGATCAGGTTTAAGACCAGCTGAGGAACCTGAAAGTGCACAGATCCATGGGACCTGATGAAATACTTCCACGGGTCCTGAGGGAATTGGCAGATGAAGTTGCCAAGCCACTAACCATCAAATTTGAGAAGTCATGGCAGTCCAGTGAAGTTCCCACTGACTGGAAAAGGGGAAAAATAACCCCATTTTTAAAAAGGGAAAAAAGGAAGACCTGGGGAACTACAGGCCAGTTAGTCTCACTTCTGTGCCTGGCAAGATCATGGAGCAGATCCTCCTGGAAACTCTGCTGAGGCACATAGAAAATAAGGAGGTGATTAGCGAGAACTGACACAGTTTCACTAAGGGTAAATTGTGCCTGACAAATTTGGTGGACTTTTATGATGGGATTACAGCGTTGGTGGATAAGGGGAGAGCAACTGCCATCATCTACCTAGACTTGCTCAAAGCCTTTGACATTGTCCCACATGATATCCTTGTCTCTAAATTGGAGAGATATGGATTTGACCAATGGCACACTTGGTGAACAAGGATTTGGCTGCACGGTCAAAGAGTTGCAGTCAGTGGCTTAATATCCAAGTGGAGAACAATGACAAGTGGTGTCCCTCAGTGGTTGGTATAGGGACCGGTGCTGTTTAACATCTTTGTTGGCAACATGGACAGTGGGGTTGAGTGCACCCTCAGTACATTTGACAACGACACCAAGCTGTGTGGAGCGGTGAACATGCTGAAGGGAAGGGATGCTATCCAGAGGGACCTGGACAGGATTGAGAAGTGGGCCCATGCAAACTTCATGAAATCCTGCACCTGGGTCATGGCAACCCCTAGTATCAATACAGGCTGGGGGATGAAGGGATTGAGAGCAAAGAGGACTTGGGGGTACTGGTGGATGAGAAGCTAAACATGAGCCAGCAATGTATGCTCGCAGCCCAGAAGGTCATCCTCATCCTGGGCTGCATGAAAAGCAGCTTGGCCAGCAGGTCAAGGGAGGTGATTCTGCCCCTCTACTCCACTCTCATGAGACCCCACCTAGAGTACTGCCTCCAGCTCTAGGGCTGCCAAAATAAGAAGGATATGGACCTCTTGGAGCGGGTCCAGAGGAGGGCCACAGAAGTGATCAGAGCACTGGAACACCTCCCGTTCGAGGACAGGCTGAGAGAGTTGGGGTTGTTCAGCCTGGAGAAGAGAAGGCTCCAGGGAGACCTTATTGTGGCCTTTCAATATTTAAAAGGGGCCTACAGGAAAGATGGAGTAAGACTTTTTACCAGGGTCTGCCGTGACAGGACAAAGGGTAATAACTTTAAACTGAGAGAGGGTAGATTTAGATTAGATATTAGGAAGAATTTTTTTTTTTTTACTTTGAGGGTGGTGAGGCACTGGAACGGGTTGCCCAGAAAGGTTGTGGTTGCCCCATCCCCGGAGGTGTTCAAGACCAGGTTTGATGGGACTTTGAGTAACCTGGTCTAGCAGAAGGTGTCTCTGCCCATGGCAGGGGGGTTCAAACTGGATCATCTTTAAGGTCCCTTCCAAACCAAACCATTCCATGATTCTATGATTCTATGAACTGTCCCCAAAACTGCAACTAGTTTTTGTTTTGTTGCGTTGATTCACTCCAAAATAAAACTCAGAAGTCAATTGATATTTATGCAGTTTGGAGGATCACTTGGTCCCAGATGTGGGATTGCACTGGTGATACATTTATTTAGCAATAAAGACTCAGCGGATCCTCAGCAGCTATAAGTTTGGTCCATTGCTATCACAAAAAGTATCAGGTATCTGCAAGGGCAATGAACCAAGATAGAGGCAGCACGGCCATTATATGAGAAGGATTACTCCTGGCCTTTCCCCATAAAAAGTGAGATGGGTTTTGGGAAAGGCATGAAGCCTTCTAAACCCAGGAATAAGCCCACAAGAAAAGCAGAAGGAGCCCTGAGCCAAACACAGATGATGAAAACTGGAGGGGGCAGCAGTATAAAACAGAATAGCAGAGTTTATCAGTAATCCTACCTAACACCACCAGATTGCCCCTAGTAGAGTCATGGCTCAAATGAAATCAAAGATGACTACACTTACTGAGGGCTTGATCCAGTGTCCTTTCTCTCACAAAGCTTCGCACAGAGCTGAGAGAAACTGATGAAATCTTCTATAAAAAAAATAAGATAGACTCTCTCTTGCTTTCATGCTAAAATTCTCTGACAAAAGGAGCTCCTCAAGGGTGTTTCAATACTTTAACCTGAAGAGTGGCTAAGCATGAAATGGATGCTATTGGACTAACAGCTTCTGGGTGAGTTTTCAGAGGTAATGGAATAGTATCCACATGCATTGAGAAGGAAAAAAATTTGCTGAGATAAGTGAGTTTGGGCTGATTTATGAGTGAATTTCTGGGTTTTCAGCAGGACTACAGAGTTTCATAAAGGTCTATTTGAAGGTGTGATAATGTTTTCATCTATTTATAATGCAAATTAGAGAAACAGGTATTGAGAGGAGAAGAAAGATACATTTCTTAATTAGAAATTTATGGAAGTTTTTCCCACAATGAAAAGATAGAGTTATTTTTACCTGGGAGGTATTTGTAATAGTGCAGGGACACAGTGCAACCTTGTATATGATTTTGTTGTGATTAAGCCACTGTCATTACAAGCAGCTACATCAGATGACCTCTAAAATATGAAAACAATCACTCTTCGCTAACATTCTCTAAGTCTCAGCTTTGGCAGACAGACTCATCAGCCTCAGGTGCTACTCCAGCCATCTCCCCATGCCTTAATCATTTCAATCTCTGCTTGAATTGTAAGCCTGAGAGCACCTGAATGCCTCCTGGTTGGTGGCAGCCAGACTGACTTTGTTAAGTCTGGAAGAAGACAGGAAGCTGGTTAAGCTTGTGAGCTCAAATTAAATGGCTGACAGTGAAACCTGCTAACACTGCTCCTTAGAAAAACATGGGAGGTTTTTAGACAGTAGCTAGACCTGACAACTTCTTACAGATTTGCTGTTTATCCTTGGAAAGAAAGAAGAAAAGAAACCCAAACCCAAACCCCACAACAACACCTTTTCCAAGAAGTACTTAGTTTGTTTAGATACTAGCTCTTATTGTTTACTAAAAAATCTTTAAAAACTCCTCATGAGGGACATCGTTAAATGTCTTTTGGTAATACTCTCTATGCACTGAGATTTCCAAAGGTATTTGGCAAGGTCCATTAACAAACATGTTTGATGAATTTTAATTGCTGTGGGATAAGAGGGAACATTTTGACCCTGAGACTTCCTGAGCCAGAGATGGTGTTTTTGTTTTCAATAGCTTTGATAAGCTTTTCTTCCCTTCCTTAATTTTTTCACTTATTTTTGGGGCACATGCAAGCTTTTGGCTTCTACAGTGTCAATTTTAACAGATGATGTATTTGCAATAGAAGACACAATCAACTATCATTTCCTACTTATCTTCTCCAGGCCAGTCACGACCATATAGAAATCATAACCTCTGCTATTCAAGCATCTCTTTGCAAAATCATT
The DNA here is from genome assembly GCA_017639485.1 of Pluvialis apricaria. Classification (NCBI taxonomy): domain Eukaryota; kingdom Metazoa; phylum Chordata; class Aves; order Charadriiformes; family Charadriidae; genus Pluvialis; species Pluvialis apricaria. The sequence continues at coordinate 163,206,037 of CM030008.1, read as the reverse complement.
CTTCTTTTCTCTTAGAATCTGCAGCTGGCCACTTTCAGAGCAACGATACTGGGTTACAAGGACCTATAATCTGACCAAAAGAGTGGGGTTTATGTTCACATGTAACACAAAACTGTTAACTCTATCTATACTAGCGCTGAACCGTAAACACTGATACCTGGAAAGTGTTATCCTGCAGGTTATGGCACCACTCTCTGTAGCAGAGGGGCAAATCCCACAGTGTCCCTTGGGCATAGATTCCTTGTGTGGAAGTTACACTGCAATCTGCACCTACAAGGACCTCACAAAAGGGGTGTCAATAACCTCTTGGAGACCCAGGGTCAGGTTCTCCACTAATATAAGCCAACACTGTGGCATCAAAACTTAAACCAGAGTTCCTGTTTCATGTTACACCATGGGGCCAGTTTGGAGCTTATGCAAACTCCACTGAAGTTAATAAAAGTCATCCCTCTGCAGCATTTGTTCATCAGTCACTATTTACCGTTGTTTTTTGGGGTGTAACCTGCAAGGGTACACGGGTCACTGCTTGGCTGAAGTTAAAGGTCCTTCTGCTTTCTTCAGTACTGTGTTTTTGTTGGGATTCGTCCACTGTTTTCTCTGCCATTTATTATTAATTGTTTAACTGCACCATAACCTATTGAAACCCTTAGCTGGGAAACTGCTGATGACACTCCTTGGCTTCTAAGTATTGCTGGCTTTATTAACTTTCAGATCAACTGGCCAGCCAGGGGATTTGCTGAGCTAGGCTGTAAATCCTAGCTGATATCTCTAAATGCAATGTGTTTTCTAGCACTAATTTAACCCTGTTTTTGCGAGAGATTAATGTACACAGACTCACTTTAAGATCTGCTTCCACATATGAATATTTTAAGGGTTCTTCGTCAGATCCCTGCAAATTTTCTGGTGAACCCAAGTAGGAGCTGAAGCCCCAAGCCACGTGTGTATGAAGTTTAGAGGCTGTTTTTCACAGTTTGACACTGGAGACAATCTCACTAGATTTCTAAGCAAAGCAAAGAAACAGACTGAAAATAAGAATGTCAAAATCACTTGCTCTTGCATCAGCCTTCTCTGACACTTGATAGTGTTGAAGCCTTGTAAATAAAAGAAGGGTGGCATTCTCAGTATTCCAGTTTAATGGGGATCTCTTTCGTAAGTCACACATTTAAAAGCATGTTTCCCCTTTGTAAACAAAACTAGAGTCTTTGCTTCAATATCTTTCATTTTCCTCTCCAGTGAAAGATTTCATGATTTTTCCTTAATGCCCATTCTAAAGAATTCAGATTCACCAAAGACAAAAATGAAGGGGAAAACAAAAGAGGAAGGAGAAAAAGGCCATATTTACACATAATTTTATTTGGTCGAACCTGGGACAACCACAGTTCTCCCACACTAAAACCACAGGAGATTTACCAGTTATCTGCCATAAGCAACCAGTACACTATCAAAGCTGTATTGCATATCTAATATTTTCTAATTCAACATTGCCTACACAGCACTGCACATCCGTAGCACTTTCTCCTTTTGCATGTGACATTTGCAGTTTAGCATGGAAATATTTATGTGGCAAACCTCAAATTAAAAAATGTTAGGAATACTCTTCGTAAGATGAAGACTGCACAAAAACTGGAGATTCATTTTCCCTGCTGTTTGTGACACATTTTTTCATCGGTCTTTCCAGAAGGTTATATATTCTTTTCTAATTACAGAAATCTTCAAAACATTCCCAAAGCTTATTAGTTTTCCTTCTTCCATTCACAGCTGTAATGCATTTCAGAGCCACTTTGACATTCCCTTTGACATGTTTGACAGGAGACTGATATCATATCGCTGTTTTTTTCTATCCACCTCATGTCCTGATTAAAAATAGCGTAATATTAAGTAGCTCAGATGAGGTATGTTTTTTTCCCAAGAAAACAGATCTTTTACCATGGATGGGCAAACATATTTGACTAAAAAAAAAATCATTGATACTGCAGTGAGAGCCTCTTTAGCACTTATTCGAAACAAACCAGAATTCTGAAACCTTCAGGAAAGCCTGTTTACAAAAAAATGGGAAAAGATCTTATAAAAATAGTTTTAAGCAGCTGCATTTTAAAAGCCTTATTTTTTTTCATACCTATACTTATCTGTGTATATTATGCAAAACCCGTAATTAAAGGTTATTTCTAACAAATCCAACAAACGGTAATCAACAGGAGTGTAATCCATGACTAAAATCCATTAAGCAAAGTTTATATGGAAGATAATGGAAGATAATGCCTTTTTTTTAAAAAAAAACTTAACTGCTATAGATCATGGGGAAAAAAAGAAAACACTTTTGGATTCAGATCTACTTCATATCTGAAACAGAAATAGTAGAATTTGGGTTAAGCATAGGTTTAGAGTCTTTGTAATCAGACCAACAAACTGACATAAATATGGTTGGTACTTCATCAGAAAAAAACATTCTTGAGCATGGTACAGTGAGACATAGGGAAAATGGGGTTTTCTCAGAATTTCTAACCACAAGCAAAAATAAACATAAACTGCTAGCTCCTTAGAACCAAAACTTCTCTGTAAATTATATCAAGGATGTAATCAGGTGATGTGTGCATTTGCTGGGGAAAGAGTGTATGTATATTTGCCTTTTTTTAATTGATAGCAAATATGTAAGGGTATTAATGTAAAACTGGAGACTTACATTCAAGCCCTTTCCTGACTCAGAACACAGGGGTGCTTCATATTAAAAGTCAGGCTCTAAAACCATCCTGGAAGGAAAAATCCCTCTTTAATCTTCTGCATGTTAAGAATCTTAATTTTAACCCAGAGAGGAATGGATATTTCAGAAAATCTGAAAAAAAAATCATTCACACACTGGGAAAATCAGCTCCTATGCACCTTCACAACTAACTTGAAGCATTAGATCATAGGCACAGGGGAATAATTTCATGAGCTGGTAGAAGTAAAGAGCTGTTAGTCTCTAGTGAGCCAGCCAGTGAACTGGGACATAAAACAAACTTTGCCAATGTGTATATTGTAAGAATTTGCCTGTTTTCTTTTTGTCTCTGATTTGGAAGTGTCAGAAATCGGTGGTGGTGGGGAAGTAGTTATTCTCATGAGACTTCTACTGCAAAGTAGAGTGGGAAAGTGTGCAATTAACAGTGTGCATTTGCCTCTTTTTTTTCTGAAGGACTTTAGTTGGGAAAAAAAAAAAACCACAAGAACAACAAAAAAAACCAAATACATGAAAAACAAGACCCAAATCACATCCTAAACTAAATTTTAATCACTGGAAAAAACAAGATTATTCAAACTCCGTATGAAGTCTGCATATTAGCCATGGCCACAATGAAAGGGCTTGTTTTCACCCTAATAGCAAACATTCAATATTCCATTATAAGAGTTAAGGGTCATCCCTAAAAGTGGGACACAGAGTATTTCTGATCATGCTTCATTAGTTGTGGGCACTACTGAATTAGAACCTAAGTAACTTGGACATACTTTGGTTATCTTTTGATCTACCTAATTATCCCCACCTCATTAACAGAAATAATATGTCTACCACTTTTGCTTTGCCAAAATAATGAGAGTATTTTACCTCTTGGCAGTTGAAAGGAAAGTGTCTGGGAGTAACGGTATCAAATAAGCGCTCACCCGTGATAATGACTTTCTGTGTTTTATATGTAAAATGTAAGAACAACAGAATGCCATTTTATCTGACAAGAAAAAAGTAATGAAAAATAGCTTTCTATTGATTTTCGCCCCAAAGTGGTAAAGTATACATCCAGTAGGTACATCACGGCTTTATTGTTGAGTCTAGAACAGCATCTAATGTTGTTAATTAAATGCAAAATGAACAGTTTAAACCCAATCCCGTTAAAAAAAAAAACAAAAAAATCTTATTGTGTATGGCTCCTTGTCAGTTCCTGTACAGAATCAGGGAAGGAACTACAGCTTCTCAAAGTCTTCATATTCATTTTCAGGAAACAAAGATGATGAATATATTCTGATCTCATTCTGCTCCTTCGATGAACATTGTACTCCCAAGAGTGAAAGGAGAAGGAAACTATTTTATAACTAGAATCAGATGGATCAGATTAAAATAAAAAAATGGTAAATGACAGTAAGAGTTACTGACTGCTAGACGGATTTCTAAAAGGAAAAATGAGAATTTTGGAGTTATTTAGTGTGTCTTGGTCACGTCTGTGGCAGATTTTTTACTTACCTGTGATGCACATTTAATAACCTGAGGTTCCTTGGTTAGTTACTGGGGAAACAGACATAGAATCACAGAATCATAGAATGGTTTGAGTTGGAAGGGACCTTTAAAGATGATCTAGTCCAACCCCCCTGCCATGGGCAGGGACATCTTCCACTAGATTAGGTGGCCCAAAGCCCCATTCAGCCTGGCCTTGAACACTTCCAGGGATGGGGCATCCAAAACTTTTGTGGGCAACCTGTTCCAGTGTTTCACCACCCTCATTGTACAGAATTTCTTCTTTATGTCCAATCTAAACCTACCTTCTTTTAGTCTAACACCATTACCCCTTGTCCTGTCACTACAGACCTTGGTAAAAAGTCTTCCCTGTAGGGCCCCTTCAAATATTGAAAGGCTGCAATATGGTCTCCCCAGAGCATTATCTGTTTCAGGCTCAACAACCACAACTCTCTTCAGCCTTTCTTCATAGGGGAGGTGTTCCAGCGCTCTGATCACTTTTGTGGCCCTCCTCTGGACCTGCTCTAGCAAATCCAAGTCTTTCTTTATCTGGACGCAGTACTCCAGGTACTCCTTCGACCTGCTGACCACGCTGCTTTTGATGCAGCCCAGGGTGCTATTGGTTTTCTGGGCTGCAAGTGCACATTACCAGCTCATATTAAGTTTTTCATCCACCAGTACCCCAAATCTTCTGCAGGGCTGTTCTCAACCTGTTTATCACCCAGCCTGAACTGATACTGATGATTGCACCAACCCAGGTGCAGAACCTTCCATTTGGCCTTCTTGAACCTCATGAGGTTTACATGAGTGCAATCCTAAAGCCTATCAAGGTGCCTCTGGATGACATCCCTTCCCAAGTGGATGAACTGCACCACTCAGCTCAGAGTTATCAGCAAAGTTGCTGAGACTTCGCTGAATCCTACTGTCTATGTCATTGATGAAAATATTAAACAGTACCAGTCCTAATATGGACCCCTGAAGGACACCACTCATCACCGATCTCCATCCGGATATTGAGCTTCTGACTGAAACTCTTTGGATGCAACCATCCAGCCAATTCCTTATCCATCTAACAGTCCATCCATCAGACCTGTATCTCTCCAATTTAACAGCAAGAGTGTTGTGGGGGACCATATCAAAGGCTTTACAGAAGTCCAGGCAGATGACATCTACAACTCTTCCCTTGTCCACTGACGCAGTTGCTACATCATAGAAGGCGACCGGATTAGTCAGGTATGATTTGCTTTTGGTGAAGCCATGTTGGCCAGCTCTAATCACTTTCCTGTTTTCCATATGCTTCGACATGTCTTCCAGGAGGATCTTTTCCATGATCTTACCAGGCACAGAGGTGAGGCTGGCTGGTCAGTAGTTCCCAGGGTCCTCCTTTTGACCCTTTTTAAAAATGGGCATGATGTTTCCCTTTTCCAGTCACTGGGGACTTCTCCTGACTGCCATGACTTTTGAAATATGATGAAGAGTGGTTTAGCAACTACATCTGCTAGTTGTCTTAGGACTCTGGGATGGATCTCATCTGCTCCTACATCTCCTGAGAGTGTTTAAACTACAGCCTTAGTGCTTTGATTTACCCCTGTCAAAGGAGAAAAATGAAACGGGCAACTTGCCCCAAACAGACTGAAAAGCATTTCCTTTTTTAATAACTGAATAGTATACAAGGAAGTTAAAACCCATTTGATATATTGCATTTGTCAGGTTATTTATCTTAGCACAAGTAAATCAATGTAGTAGTCAATCAATTAATGAGATACTGATATTATCAAATGTTATGATTGTCATCAAATATGTCAAATTAATCATAAGAATCAGTTTCTACAGCTATGAAATGTTTTAACAGCAGCAATCAGTACCTAATGCTGATAATGGGAGGAATTAAAGGGATAGAGTTATAGATTTGAAAATCAATAGGACTCATCAGATTTCATTATACCAAATAAAAGTTAATCAAGTCAAATTCAATAGCTCATTTTTGGGAATTAAGATCATATCATATTGCTAGAAAAAGACCTTTGCCCAAGCTGTTCTGACTCAGTTTGTCTCTAGTTCTTTCTAGTTTCGAATGCAATGCAACAAGAAGATAAATTGCATTGAAAAGATTGAACACCCAAAAAAGATGTTTTCTTTAGTTTCCAAGTAAATGCCACCTGGAAAAAGCCTTAAATATTTGTTCTGTTTTGCTTTCTTTTCCAAAATCCAGGAGCATAGGAGAAGAGATGCTTAGAAAAACACTGAACTACTATAACAGCTTTACGGCTTAAATCTAAAACAACTATACAAAATTTTTAGTATTACACAAAAGGCAATGAAATTATATGTACACAGGATTGTAAGGAATTTGGATTCAATATATCCCTCTAAGCTCTATGTTTCTGTAGTCTGTAAGAGCTAATGATATGTTTAAAGTCTCTACTATGCACACTCATAAACAAATGTATATGTGTACACAAGTTTTTCTTTCCAGTTCATTACTTTCAGTCCTAATTTTTTTACCTTTATGTTCTCTCCTCAATGACAGACAGATATTTTCTGCACAACACTGTAACAATTCAAGGTATTGTCCAGCTACTATGTGATTATGCAAGGCAGACGAAACACGAAGAGTTCTTAGGCAAAGCAGTGCAATTCTGGATAATAAAGCTAATTGTAGAAAAATATGGAGTTTGTTCAAAACATAAAATCAAGAAACTTTGTGTATCTAAAATGGAAAAGAAATCAGATACACACCAAGGAAACCATGTCTTCAACTGCTCAGACTGTAGGAGACAACTCTGACATACTTCACTTTCCGTACAGTAAAATGTGCAGAAAAAAGTTTATTTTTAGCTAATTCAAAAATCAATTCCATAAAACAAAATATTCCATTTTGGCCATACTGCATAGGAAAAACAGATATACTGACTTTCCTAGTGAAAAATAAAATAAACAAAGTAAAACAAATCAAAATAAAATAAAATAAAATGAAAATCACCTGAAAAGTTGGAAGTATCACAGATAATATTTTAATTTTTGCTAAACATTGTTCCTTAAAGTTATTAGCACCTCACATTTTTCTATTATGACATTTACATTCTGGTTGCCAAGAGAACTTAGAGCCAATGCATTTTCCACATAAGCTCTTTAGAAAATGCCACCTGCCCACTATGTCTATAGAGTTAGTTACAAGTACTCTCTCTTTCGTAGATACTTCCCTGAGAAGTCTCATATTTCACCTGTTCTGGGCTGGAATAACACAGTTGTCCTGTTAGCAGATTTGAAAGAGCCATATGTCTTCTCCTCTTATCCTTCCAGTACAAGGTTTCATACCTAAAACAGGTTGCAGCTCAAGTGCAAGGCATGTAAATTTTAAGGCCCCTATACAGGTTCTACTCGTGTGCCAGATGTCTAAGCTCCCATGATATTCACAGTAATTCTAAATAATACAGTCAGTGAATTAAAAAAACAGCTGAGAAGTCCATAGGGAACAGCCAAACTCCTTAAACCCAAGGCTTGATTTATTTTGTCAGCAGGAGTAAAGCATTCAAATACAAGAACTATTAAAACAACAAATAGCCTCCACAACTGTTTGTCATATAAAAACTTGGACATCAGTTCAGTTGCCTGAAAAAAAGGCATCCAGTCCTGATTAAGAAGGTCAAGAGTATCCAAAATACAGATCAGTTGCATATAACACAAGAACTGACAGAGACCTGCGCCTCTTCAGACTGGCAATTGGAGATCAAGCAGCGTACCCTCCATAGAATATAATAGAATAGAATCATAGGATTATAGAATCATATAATCATAAAATGTTTAGGTTGGAAGGGACCTTAAAGATCATCGAGTTCCAACCCCCCTGCCATGGGCAGGGACACCTTCCACTACACCAGGTTGCTCAAATGACCATAGATGAGAGCAATTAAATTGATCCCTGTCTATCTCTAGATTACAGCCAAAATAATTTACAGTTTCTTATACACCAATTTTGGTTCCCTATGTCTCTGCATTTCTGTCTTAACTGATCATCACCTCCATTACTTTTTCTCCCTTTCCTAGAAGACATATAGAATAGAATAGAATAGAATAGAATAGAATAGAATAGAATAGAATAGAATAGAATAGAATAGAATAGAATAGAATAGAATAGAATATAGTAGGACTATTTCAGCTGGAAGGGACCTACAATGATCATCTAGTCCAACTGCCTGACCACTTCAGGGCTGACCAAATGTTAAAGCATGTTATTAAGGGAATTGTCCAAACATGTTCCCACGCATGCTGTCACTGGATCCCAGTGAGAAGAGCTCAGCACCTCCCTCTCCACTTCCGCTCTTCGGGAAGCTGTAGGGAGTAATGAGGTCACCCCTCAGCCTCCTTTTCTCCAAACTAGACAAGCCCAAAGTCCTTAGCCACTGCTCATAGGACATTGCTTCCAGCCCTTTCACCAGGTTTGTTGCCCTTCTCTGGATGCACTCAAGGACCTTCACATCCTTCTTAAATGGTGGAGCCCAGAACTGCATGCAGTGCTCAAGGTGAGGCCGCACCAACGTTGAATACAGCGGGATAATCCCTTCTTTTGACCGGCCGGTCATGCTGTTTGATGCCCCCCAGGGCACACTGCTGGCTCCTACTGAGCCTGCTGTCAACCAGCACTCCACATCCCTTTCTGCAGGGCTGCCCTCCAGCCTCTCCTCTCCCAGTTTATACTTGTGTCCAGTGTTACTCTGTCCCAGGTGCAGAATCTAGCATTTGGACTTGTTAAATTTCAACTTATTGATAATTAACCAATGCTCCAATCTATCTAGATCCCTCTGCAAGGTCTCATGTCCCTCAGGAGAGTCAACAGCACCTCCCAGTTTGGTATCATTAGCAAGGGTTCTAATGGTGCATTCAACTCCTGCATCCAGATAAAATATTGAACAGAATTAGCCCTAGTAGCTGAGCCCTGAGGACCACCACTGGTGACCAGTTGCCAGCCAGATGTAGGGTATGCTCCGCTGCATAAATAAATTACCCTCAGGAGTAGATTTGGAGAGCTGAGTCCTGGACGGGTGCAGGCCTGTGAGGTTTCCTCCTGGCTGTTTCTTAACTCACTCCCTGCTTAATTGATACTGCTGGGTGCTCTGTAGAGAAAATAAAATTAATCTCTTTCTTCGGTGATCAGTCAGTCTCCAAAAGCACGTAGATCACAGGGAACCCCGTTTAGGCAATCTAGACCTAACTTTTAGGCATATAAATGTCAATCCATCTGCACTAATATCATAATACCAACTGTAATGTGGTATTATGGTGTTATGCTACTGTGTTTTGAATGCAGTTCTTTGTGCATTTTGGTAAATACGTTTCCAGTCCCTTTCAAAAGAATGTCTCCTGAGAGATAGCCGGTATCCTGTTTTGTGCACATCTTGGCTTCCATTTGAATCCATTACAGCCATCTAGATTTAAATATTGTTTTTTCCTCCTTCTTGCACATTATTTCACAAGTTTTTAAAAACCTCATAGTTACTCTTTAATAACTGGAAGCAATTCAGAATTTTTAATTGCCTGTTAAGGGAGATCAGAAATGCTTGTAGTGTAAGGCAGTTCAGATCCAAGGGAGATTATGTTGTAACATTTTTTTTTCCTCTTTTTTTTATTGTTACTTTTGCAAATTAGCAGATTTCTTAAAATAACATGGCTATAATTGTGCATCTGTTTTCTTACTGGTAGTGACATTCATTTCACACTAGCCAAGAATACCAGCACTCAACAGCAAGACATGTATAGGAAGCTGTGACAGTGAACAGAGCCTCAGCTAATAAACTGTGTCAAGTTTGTGTTGGTTCCACAAAGCCCATGTGTTTCTCTATCACGCTCCTGAGATTGGCAGGGATGGCTGAAGCCTAGGAGTAAACGAGGAAGCAGCAACAGCAGCAGCTCCAGGATGGGATGAGGAAGAGGCAGCAGTGGCAGCAGACATGGACTGCAGTGGGTTCAGGAGAAAGAGAAAGCAGCAGCGAAGGAATTAATCTATAAAGACTTGCAACCCACCAGCAGCCACGGTGTTCTTTCTGCATTCACATTAAGCCTATGTTTTCAAAAGAGAGGAGAGATTATTAAGGGCTGCTATTACACAGACACTTGGAGGTACCTCATCTTCAAGGATGTTTTCTGACATTTGCAGGTTTCTCATCCCAAAATTCTGGTGTCAAAATTGCTGATCCTTTTTATATTGCACACTGTAGGATAGTGTAACAGTATAGTTACTCCATGGGCTTGACGTAAACTGGCTATTTTAAAGTACAGGTAACAAGAAAGAGTACTCACACCATCTGTCATTACATTGTTTTAGGAATATTTTCACTGTTGTTGTTACATCTTGATAGTTGAGGTTTTTAACCAGAGCCTTGTGAAGGCCAGACTGCGGATGAAAGCAAGACAGATTATGTTCAGCCTAGGAACAATGATTTTGACTGTTTCAAGCAAAGTAGCAGAGGATTTTGTAGGTACAACATCCAAGGTATAGTCATCTTTTTAGTGAGGTTTGCAGACTAACAGTACTGTGAAATACCTGATCCCTTCTTGTATTACAATTATCGATCAAATTAGGGCTAGAAATCTTCAATTTCAGATTATGCTGTTCCTAATCCTTATATCATTGAACCAATTGCTGAGTGAAGCAAGGAAATGTGTGTGTAAAAAAAAAAGTGTAAATAAAATATCTTTACAGACAGCATATACTGTGTTATCTGAACACTTCAGAATATTTATGGACTTTATCTTGACAACTTCACTGTGAAGTAGGGAAGTGCTATTAAATTTTAAGGACGAAGACCTAAAATACAGAAATGGAAAGGGTCAACTTTAAAAGCAAACCAACCAATAAAAAATCCTACAAAACCAAACAAATAAACAAACAAAAACCCCTAAAGTAAATAGATCTCAGGCACTGATGTCCCTGGACTGCTGCTCTGAATTTTGTGTCCTGTGCTTAATATGTGTGTTTGGGACATTTTGGAGAGTTAAAACGATCTGGATAATTTACAGTCATGGTCCTTCTTGAATGTTAACTGAACTGTCCTAGCTCTCCTTGGCTTTAGGCATTAGATAGCTGATGTCTGATCCTGTGCCTGAATTGCATCACCACAAATGCTTATCATACTCTAGGTCTTTGAAGAAGGAACTGTTTATTCACCATTTGTACAGACCAAACATAATGAAGTCCTACTCTTAGTGACTCAGCTTTCTTGATCTTTAAACCGTAGTAATAAAACGACCTTCTGAACAATGTAACAGCTGCAGAAAGATGATAGAAGTATTTGTTATTAAAGAAAAAATGGACATGAACACAGGAAATTCGTGGGCTGACTGAAACCCTAATCCATCCTGTCCAGGAAATGTTTCTGTGAAACAGAAATGATAATTAAACACTGAGAAAGAAGAAGGTTAATCTGATAATTTTCTTTTTTCATTCTGAAGGTTTCATCCAGATTCCCAAGTTTAAATTGTTGTGTTTTTTATTCCTTTCTTCTCACACATATTTTGCATTCTAGCTTAAAATGTTTAATAATCTTGTTGCTTGTTTGCACAGCCACTTATTGCAAGGTTTTGGTTGTTTATTTTTGACATACAAAATACTTGGGTTTGATTGCACTTATTTGAATATCTTTACATGCATAATTAAGATTTTAGCTAATATTCACGCCTACAAAATTCACAGTGATGCATATGCATATACACAAGGAGGAAAAAGTATTCTTAAAGGAAAAGAATAATTAAGTAAGTAACATTAGCTACTGTGGTGCATGAAAGTTACTGAAGAGCCCCCTTTCCTTTTGAGAAATCTTTCTTCTGAATATTATTGAAGGACCATGCCCAACATACATCTCAGCTATTGAGCATCCTATGTCAGTGCAGAGTCTCATTGATTTTGGTAGGATTTTGTGTTACTGGATCCAGGTGCAGAATTGGAGCCAAAGTTAGAATAGAGGAACATTGATCCGTGATGGTATGGTGATTCCTGTCTTTCTGTGCTATTGAATCACATCACGTTTGAAAGTCATTGAATTAAAATGAATATGCCTGCAAATAAATGTGAGGCTTTTGCAAACTGCAGCACAAAGTATGTCAAATTACTCTCTGAATGATTCAGGCAAAATTTCTAAATGACTTGGTCACACAATCCATAGAGTTTGTAATTAAAAGTATGCAGGTGCATGAATATGGGTGCATTTTTCTCAGATGTGCTTCAGAGACCTATAAAAGCCTCAGACATTACTAGAGATGTGCCGAATTAACCATAAATAATTCAGGTAGCCTGAGAACCTCTGCATCTGCTGTTTTGCAGAGAATCTGCGTGTACTGCTATTAGCTTTCCTTCTACCCACTACAATTATTTTTGAAACAGGTCCTTGCTATTTAAATGTACAGCAGGTATTTGAAAAAAAAATCCAGATGTGCTATGTCGAGTTTCTCCAAGACACATCAATACATTATTTTGGGGTCACAGACTGGCGTTATGTGACTTTAAATGCCAAAAATCAGAAAAAAATAAATTACTTCTCAGCTTTGGATAGACAGTTCTGTTCTTATACGCAATATTCTATATAAATTCTTGATTGCTTTATAGAAGATCATGCCCCTAATAAAAGCGTTTCTCCTTCTGCATTTTTGACATTGTTCTATTTCTTTTTCTTTTCTCCCCTTCCATAAAACTAATTCATGCAGCGCATTTGGTTCTCATATGCACTTAGTTATCCTAGAAGTATAATAAGTTCATGGAATTAGTTAACATTAAAAAGTCCTAGCAAAACAGAGCAAATTATTATAAACACAAAAGAAAAAAAATAAAATTTGAAAGAGAAACGGACGATTTTGGGCTGAGTTCGGCTGTATGATCTATAGTCTCTTGAGTAGAGATGGGTGAAGTGTTTTTTGACCTAAATGTTTCTACTGAAAAATACAGAATTGTGTCAATCATATAAGCCACCTAAAAGTAACATAAAATAATGCTTTTTATCTCAAGATTTTTAAAACAACAATAACACTTTTGTCTGAAATTATTTTTGCAAATGTACTTTTGAAAGTAATTTGAGACAAAAAATTGCTTTTGTTCTTTTACAACTCTTGAAATAAAAGACATTTTTCCTTAATGATAAAAAAATCCCTACTTTTGAGAAAAGCAACATAGTTTGTTCAGTCCAAAACATTTTTTTTCCAGAGCTGACACAAAAACACGAGTTAATTATTTGCTCAGCTCTACTCCTGAGTTTAAACAAGATCCCTAAGGGCTTTGTATAGCCCAGATATCTTTCTGTCTCTTTTTGTCTTTCCAGTGAGGAATGACACTTTTCTTAACTTATTGGGCTGTTATATATTTCAGGAGAAGAAGATAATCTTGAGATGATACTCTGCAATAGACTGCAGGTGATCTTTGCTCAAATCCCAAGGTGGTCTTAAGGTAGTATTGCATGTTTGTGGTTGTACAATACCCACCAAAATAAGGCTTGTTCACTTGAATTATTGCACATCAACAGAGGGTTGCTGCCTTTCACAGGTCAGGTCAACCAGCGGAGGTTGACAGGCCCACTCACAAACTGGTTTTTCAATGAGGGGGCAAAGGAATCCCTGCTGTGAGGAAGAATACATACTCTGGCTTACTTCAAAGCACAAATAGATTGACACACTGTTGCCCCTAAGGAATAATTTTATTATCAACAGCTATACACTACATCAAAATATGTTTACTATAAGTAAGCAAAACTGCAATTGAAGGAGATTTGATCGCTGTAGGGAAGACTAGGTTCCCATGTTGCTTCTGGGGTCCCTGTGCTGCTCCTTAATGATGTTGTGGACCTCACTTTCCACTGCTTGTTTCTCTCTATCTCCAAATCTTGTCACCACTCTGCTTAAAGTCTTATGTAGTCTCCTGAATGAATTTATTTTATCTAGTTGGGGCAAAGGGGTTGCATATCTGTCACAGGCCTTATGTCACATTCACTGCTACTTCTTGTGGTCTTCATAACTGCCTCTAACTTCATGTTGTCATTATGTTAGATGTAAGGCAAGTGACACATCTTTATAAAAAGGCCAGTTTTTCCTCAGTTCTTTGCTTGCCAACGTACTAGGCTAGGTGGTTCCTAAAGCCTCTGATACCACTAGAACAATGTTTTCCATTGACTCTGTAAAGCCCACTTATGAATCATGATATGCTGCAAAAAACCTCTAGGAATATCCACCGGGCCACCAGGACGCTGCACAGGTTGGTGACTCCATGGGAGCCAGGATCTTCAGGGGAACCTCAGGAGACTAGAGGGAGGCATTAGGGGGCAGCCACAGGCAGACCCCAGCCCAGAGTATCAGACACCTCTGCGGGGGTGTTGCAGCTACACAGAACAACAAAGTAACGCCATTTTATACCAGTTGAGAAGATCTGGTAATCTCTTTCCAAAGTCCTAGATAAACAGGAAAAGGTCAAAAAGTTACTTCTTTGGAAGAAACTGGTCTGTTTCTCTGACAGAAGTCTTTTCTAGAAGATAAACCCATGAATCCACTTAATCTAGGCAAAATAAACTGTTCTCCATTTTTGTCTATACTTTAAATTAGTTTTCATAGAATGCGGTCTAGTCAGTATCTCTCAATCCGAGTTTCCCTTCACTATGTAATAATCAATACTGTGGTAACTTTTACACTTGCTCAATAGTTTTTTATATAAGATTAATTGCATATGTGTATAAAGAAATACATGTTTCCAAAGAGATACATTTATCTTTGAATCCTTTAGGGTTACAACATTATAAAGAAAATATAAAACATTATGAATAAGATTTTATATGAGGGAATGCACGACCTATCTGGAAAAGAAAAAAAAAACACGAATGAATTATGGAACACAGAAGACTTTAAAAAAAAGGAAAGAGGCTACTGAATATGGAAATTTAAGGATTTTCAAGTTTCTAACTTGGAGCATCTTTATTTTGGTGAGTATTAATAGCAAAATTGCACTGGCAATGTAAATCCCAGCAGAACTTGCAAACCTTGAATCAGAATTAATTTCCTTTTGTCTTTGCTGTAATAATGACTATATATGGAAATAAATCTCATATTTCTTCATTGCTGTTTTCTTGAAGTCTGAAGATTGGTGAGGGAGGAATTTTAGCTAGATGGCAGAAGTAATAACATGTTCTAGGTTGCGGATTAGCTATTTATATGATATGGACATGCTGTGGCAGGAGTCCACTGACTTACAGTAAGGGACTTTTCAGATTCCAAAGTTATTACAGGCTGGACAAAGCATGTGCAAACACAAATGCTAAGTCACTTGTCAAAGGTCACAGAACAAGTTGATGGCAAAGCTCAGGAAAGAAATCTTTTCACACCTGGGCAAAGGTCTTAACAACTTGACTGTGTTGATTTTCAACATCCCTTTTTGGAGGATTGTTGCTTCTGTAAAATCCTTGATTTGAATGAAGCTATTCACATGGGGAATCATAATCCATTAGGATTAGGCACACAGCCCAGACCTGAATGCTGTTAAGTGGCTTGCTGGTAACGAACTGCGGGACCCCGTTACAAATCTACAGTCCTTTCTACGTTGAATTAAGCCTGTCTGTACATTGTACAAGTTTTTTCTCATATATTTGAGTAACTCCAACACAATCAACTCCCCTCAATGGTGGATCTAAACGTTAGCAAAATAGTAATAATATTACTACTATTATAGTGTTGATATTCCTACAAATAGCTTGGGGAGATGGACAAAGAAACTAGTAAGCTTGAACTATACTGATCCTTCTCTCAAATCATTCTCCCAAATTAGGTTGTACTCAAACCCATCTGTTATTGCTCCTCCAGTTCTGTGGAAAACAGGAGGGTTAAATAATTTCAAGATTCTACTTGCCCCCCTCCTGAGTACATAATTTCAATATAATTTTTGGAAGAGAGGGTCAAAAACTATGAAAATAAACTACTCTCCCACATTTATGTACAACCTAAGAGGAAAATGAAGACATTAACCTGAGTATAGGCCTTTTGCACAGGAAAAACTAACAGGAACCACATTAATGTTATAATCACTGTCAAAGCATGAGATTTAGAGGTGAGGAGGAAAACAATTTAAATTTTAAAGAACTTTTCTGAAAGGGCTTGCATTTTCCCAAGTAATATCTCCCATTAATTTAACATGTTCATTGTTTTCCTACCCATAGCCATCAAATTATTCTTCCTTTTTCGCATATAGTGCTGATATCTACTGATGGATTAGATTGTTTACAAAGTCTGCAGCTCAACAGATTTTGAAAACTGCTGCAATTGAGAAGTTAATAGCTGGTTCTCTTCAAAGTGGAAGGTCAGAATTAAAACTCTGTCTACAATGGGGCTGTCACTGTGAGTACAAGTTTGCAAATGATCTGAGGCACAAACAGAATATACAACAGCAAAATTTATTACATAACTTTTAAACACTTAGGAATATGTTTGAGATTGACTTTGATATGTAGGTAGGTGAGACACTTAAAAAATGCAGCATTTTGGAGACAATTTTGACAAATGATACTTCCTCCAACAATTGGCCAGCAATAGAAGCTGTGTCACTTCTAAGTGCATCTAAATTGCCTAGTACTATTAAGAAGTCATTTAAGCTTCAGCAGTGTTTTGTCTGATTCTGAAACTGAGCACTTAAAATGTATGCCTTGTCCAAACACATAATGAAAACATTATTTTTTACTTTCTTTTAAGCCAGTCTTCCTCCACAAACACATACACATCCCAAGCTGAAAAGAAATAAAACAGCGAATGATGATGACATGTTCTATCAAATGCATGAGTGGAACAGTATCTATCACTGTGTCAGCCTGGGTATAAGAGCTTTCTTCTAGGACTCAAGGGGATATGAAAACAAAAAAGCCTTTTTTAGCACTTTATGTGATTCATGATTTAGAAGTAACATCCATGAGTTTCATAAGCTAAGGAAATCTTAGGTAGATACACAGTAATACAGAATAAGTGAAAAGAATATTTGATTAAACAAACCACTCAAATGGACATAATAATTTAGATTTCTACATAAAATGAGTGGGAGAAAGCTTCTGTGGAAGTTACTAAGTACAATTTACAAAGTCATACAGACTATTGTAATTTATTTCTCTTATATCCTTATATATTTGCGCAGCTCCTAGAACTGGTAAAAGTCAAAGCACTGATGGGAATCAAATATAAATCCTATGTTCCATAGTCAATGAAAATGGAGCTTTTTTCTTCTGATCAATCTTGAAGCCATTTTCTCTACCTCTTCCAATGGAAACGCACGGGGAAAAGGTATAGACAGTTACAACATAGCCACTTCCCAGTCTCACAAGGGCTCAGTAAACAATTTAAAAGTTGCTAACAGCATAACTATTTATAAATGGCAGCTCAACAACGTAAAAAAGTCTGAAGGACAGTCTATTCTTAAGGAAGGATGGGGATAATACTGTGCTGGGTAAATGTAAATCTTATGATGATTACCAATACATTGCCTCAAAGTCCACCTTTCAAATGTGTATTTGTACACCGAGGTAGAAGACGACTTACTTGTTTGTGCAAAACTAATTACTTTTTTCTTAATATCCTTCTTAAAGATCCCTTTTGTTCTTACAGAAAATAGATAAATAAATAACAAGTAACTGTTGTGCTGAGATCACTGCTCAGCATGCCAAGAAATAATCTTGGCTTTCTCAGGCTCTCCATTCTGTCTGTATTGATGAGATTTGCATTTAGATTGTGAGATTTCTTAGCCAGAGAAGGTCGTCTTTGTTCAAATTTTGTATGGTCCCCACTCCCATGGGAATCTTATTCCACAACGTGGGCTTCTAGGCAGTACAGAACTCAAAACGTATATCATGAGGAAAGTAGTCAATAAGCACTTCACTCACGTCAATAAATACTTCATAAGTGAGTGAACACTCATGCATTGATGATAACTTGAATAGTAAGAACATTTAGAGAGTAGTGTGATGGCAGGGAAATAAGCACAGTAACAGCTGTGTTCCAAAGACTGAAGACTTTGTCATTAGAAATCTACAGCTACGGAGGTACAACTCCAGAACTTTGTTTTACCATATGCAATCACTGAAAGCACAAGAAATCAAAAAATTTGCATTCTTTTCGTGAAGAAAAGATGGCAGAAAAGAAAATGTTCCTTCCCACACAGAGGTCCAGAATTCAGCACTGATTTAATATTCAAATGAATTATAGTTCCTCACATGTTTATCTTAGGACTTAAATGTATTGTTATATGCTTTGCAGGATCAAAATCTTTGCCTTTGAGATGCTAGCATAGTAAAAAGCAAGACACTGCCTAAATTCAGCAGTAGGTAAGTAACTTGCCCTTGTTTTCCTGACCACTGGGTTGTGGCCTTTCAACATGCCTTTTCTAGCAGTCTTCTTGACAGCATTCCTGCTTAAGGAGAGACTTGTAATACAAAAATACATTTTGAAAATCTGTGGAAAATAAAAGGTATTTCAATAAGCCAGTCTCTTAAGCTACAAGAGCTTCTGTCGATGTATATCAGAAAACGTTTTTAACAATAATATCTGACGAAATGCAATCCAGTTTGAAACAAAAGCATTGTTTATACTGAATTACAGTGAAACTGAGAACCTATCCCTAATTATCCTCTGAAATAAAAACTACATGTTGTACTGTAAAGAGGACTGCATATTAAATGAAGACTTACCACTGTATTGTTGGACAGCAATTCTATCTATGTCTAACTTCTTTATTTAGCAGATAAACTTAGAACTGGATTCTTTCCAGAAGGTTTCAATGTCCGATCAGCTCTACAGTACAGTATCGGAGCAATGAATACAGTAAGACAATATGCTTTCACAACAGCAGTAAGTGAAATTCAGCACTGACACGCAAAAAGGTTCAACTGAGTGTCCTTTACTTCAGCTTCATTAGAGTTCAGCTTACTAATCGGTAACTGCGCCAGCCATTGCTGCAGGCAGTCTGAGGAGATGAAAGTGAGAAAAAAATACTGTTCTTGGAAGTATCATTTCCAGGGGATATTAGCTCAAGGGTTCACAGTTACACGCCACCAAAGCACTGACTCAGCCACTGATCTAAAATGTCATTGGGAGAATTTATGCCTTGGAGCAATTGGAAATTTCCAACTATCTACAGACATTGTTCTGGTCAGAGTTTTAAATTCAAAAATGCTCACTGTGGACAGGAGTATGAGAAATACTGGATTCAGATAAATCAATAACTTATTTAAGACTCCATCTGTACTGTAGGCATGTGGTGAATCATTCACATTCACCCCACAAAAGAAAATAGAAAAATATACCAGTCCCACATATGAACCATTAGAGTCAGCTGATTGGTCAATCATCCCTCAAATTACCAAAAATTGTCTGGCATTTGACATAAAATCTACAGTTTCTGCTATTGTGAAACAAACTGGTTCAGAAAAAAAAGAAAACAGAATTTGGTTTTGTATTTATTTATTCAGTTGTGTTCTTTAGTTTGTCATTTCAATACGCTTGCAGGAAACCATAAAATCTGGGTAGCAGTTTAAAATAGCCCAATTACATTTTTAAAAATTTTCACAAAAGGGTCTACTGAGCTTGCTTACTCTTTTTAAGAACTAGCACTAAGAACCTTAAAGTACTTACCTGAGAGCCTGAACTAGTAGCTTTGAAGTGGCAATCATGGAATCAGCAATTCTGGTCGGTGGTTTTGACTGCTGTTCACTGCTGTACAACTTCTGGCACTCTTCCCTGCCCTCTGCCTGTATTGCAGCCTCACGCTGCTTTTGCAAGGGTCGTACTGTTTAATGTGTTGCAAAAAGTTGCATTCCTGAAAATCTGCAAGAATATTCATAGCTTTTTAGCAAAAAAATGAAGCAAACTACCAAAACAGAAATAACTGGGAATAAAACCTTGAGTCCTCCTAGAGTTTGCAAGACGAGAGCCTTGTGCATCTATTTCATGTTGTTTCTTAAAGAAGTGATGCTTGTGCAATTATATCGTTTTTGTGCATATTTGTTTGTGTTAACCCTAAATAGCTCTTGAACACAGTTTTTGTGCCCAACCAAAAAGACCTTTGATAAAGGTCTTAAATATAGTTCCTTAAGTGAACCTGAGGGTTCCTTAAGTAGCACCTAATATGTGCTTCAAAGAAAAAAGAGGCTATTAACACATCTTCCCCTTCCACAACATCATATGAAAGGACATGACACAAACTTAGGCTTTGCTAGATGTCAAAAAATCCACCACTGGGACATGAAAAACCCTCTGACCTCATGATGCGTCAGGCATTGTCGAGTCCAATAGCACCACCCATTCCCAAGAGAATAAGGTTTCAGTATTCCTGTGCTCCATGAGATAATCATTAGTTTGTGGATGCAGAGGCTTGTCTCATTGCTTTTGGCTGTAGTGTAAAGCCCAATGCAGAGGAACCCTGCCCATAAAATCGATCTAATACACTATATTAATTCTGTTGCATTTTATAGAAAGAAACCTGAGAGACAAAGCCATTCCAGAAGATCATGAGAGGAAAGAGATTTGAATCACTGTATTCCCTGCCATAAAGAACTAGTCAATCATGAGATTATTGTTTTGGGCTGAGATAACCCGCTGTGGTGCCATTGACAGGGCTGAGGATTGTAGCGCTTATGTTCATCAGCACCTACTACAGCACTGACTCCATTAACATGATGAGGAAACATTTGTTGCAGCACAGGTTTTTTTGAGGAAAGAAGTCCACAGGGCTTTTGTGCTCACCATACTTTAATACTGCAAAATATGTGAGATTGTGTTTATTTCATATATGTGCCAGTTCTGTTTCCAAGCGGTCAAGTCCTTTTGAGTTTTTGGGGGTAAAAGGACATACTTAAACTGATACAGGTTTGATGGTCCTTCCCTCCTGAGGATGTGCTACAGTACAAAATCAACTCAGACGCACGAGTTCTTTCCTGGATCTGGACCATATTTCCCAATTCTGGGAAGCATAGAGTCCATCATGCATTGAGTTATCTGTTAGATTGGGAAAAAATGGAGAGGAAATTACTAACCAGATTAAGTCAAATCAACAAAGGCATCATTCCAGGATCAGGCTAAGAAGATGGATTGTTCATTATAATTGGCCCAACCATTTTTCTTTGCTTGTTCTGTGGATTATTTTTTTTACCTACAGGCTAATCATTGCCACCTGTCTGCTTCTTGCCATCACAAGCCATGAATAAACTGAATAGTAGAAACCACACTTTAATATGGGAGACCACACCCCTTTTGCACCACTCTTCTGTGTAGTGGCTGTTAGAGTTCAGCAATATAAGGAAACATAACACAGAATGCAACTGGGTTTTTTTATGTCATTTTCATAGTTAAAGAACATTTCTTGAAATTGGTTTTCATTGTTTATCTTGTTCTCACTTAGAAAAAGACAGGACCACCTGCATATAGATAACGGGAAGGGAAATGAGTTTTTTTATCTTCTATTTTAAGTACAAACATTGCTCTTTATAGTCAAAATCTTCTAAGGGATTGATGGTATCTTGACTGTATTTGTTTTACTTCTTCTCAATTCAATTTACAGAAAATTTCCTAGTGCAACAAGCAACAGAGTAAATACAGTGATGCACAGCATAACAGCATTAAGTTTCTCTCATTTTGGTCACTTGCCAACGCTCCACCTGAGTATGAAATGAAGACTCCAGCTTCTCAACAATTCAACCTTAGAATTTTGTGATTTGTCTGAAAGAAATTAAAAACAGTTAGCAATGCTGGGACAAAGAATGATGAAAGGCCACTTGTTTTGTGTCATTTGTGGGATTAATCCAACAGAGAAATGAATACCCTTGGACAGCTACAAAAAGGTATGGTTTCTCATATAAACTTTTAGTATAATTGTAATGTGGAGCAGACACATTACATAATACCCCAGTAATCCAAGCCTCCCCATAGTCTTGTCTGGGAGACCTGTATGTCAGCCCCTATGTCCATGCATCACTAGTATGAAAATCATATCATAAAAGAGGGAAGCGGGGAAAGGAGGTAGATGGCCGGCATTCACATATCATTTTGCTATAGAGTGGGATATTAGTCAGGAGACAAAGCCCCTGGAGCTAGAAAGCATTCCTATTGTCATGGTACATACTTACCTTTGTCATCTAAAAGTAGCATCTGTGGTGCAACTGTGATCTAAAAACAACTTCAGTGATCTTAGAACAACTTTAGTGTTCTAAAATCACTTCTCAAAGTCTCTTCTTGCTTAGCTTGAAATTTTCTTCTATGTCTGGAAAGTATGTCTCTGAACAAGCCCAGAGCTGTTTTGTTAATGATTAGATACATCTCGCTTCTGTCTAAGTCCCATGGAAACCATGGTACCTAGGCATATTCTGCAAGGATTCTTCAATCTCCACCTGAAGTTCATGTTGAGACACGGTGCAAAAAGGGATCATGATAAAGCGTTCAGCTTTCTGGGTGACTTAGTAGCTGGGACACAGCCTGGGTTTTGGTCTCGGATCCAAAGATGACATCTACTTTCTGGCCCAAGAACTCTTTAATGTGAGCAGTGTAATACTGAAGGAACAAGATCCAAAACTCAGAATTTCCCATACAGATTGGTGGCCTGAGCACAAGGCATAGACTGCTTCCTGTGCCTTTTTGTGTGCTGTTTATTTTTTCACTCTGTACCTATGAATGTAGCATATCCTTTCTGTCAAGAGGTGTACTTACAGCAAGAGTAAAAAGAAACTAACTCTTTGGATGCTTAAGTTATTCTGCTACTAAAATTAACAACATACCTAACAATGTCCTTCGTGTAAATCTTCATTGGAATATGAACTAATATCATGCTAAGTTATGCTTTAGATAAATTCAAGACTTCTTAGAGTCTTAATACATTTTTAAACTTTTTTTACACTGGATTACCTTAATTCATCCTGGAGTGGAAGTGAAGAAATTCAAATCTTCCCTGAGAAGAGATATTACTGCATGTTTCCCAACAATTTTATGAATAGCTAATAAGAAAACAAGCACTAAAACATGTTATCTTGTGCACATGACTTCAAATACATTGGGATTGGAGATGTTAGCAGGTTCTGCTTCTCTTGTCTCTTCTTTGCTCTCATAGAGTACATTTGCTATGAAATAATAACAGAAGGATGGGTTTTATTTTTTAGCCAAGAACAATTCATAGTTCCGTTTTTGACTTCTCTTTCCAAACTTTTAAATTTTATTTGAATTCCTTCAGTGTTAAGTAAAGGGATCTAACTGCGGGATAGTAAGTTCTTAACTAGACATTTTGCTGACATTAAAGATAGCCTTACATGGCCACCTTTGGGTGTAAGTTCTCCAGTAGGACTGATCTCTGCCTTTTGAAAGTCCAATTAACTCTTGCTCGTGTACCATACTGGATTTAGAGAAACTTGGCAACCTGAGAAACTTGGCACCTATTTTCCAGCTCTAATCTTCAAGCGCTCTACACATTGATTCGAGGTGAGATGTTACTCGATCATGTTCCTTCATAAATTGTAGCAAAAAAGAAAACTGACTAGCAAATCTGCCACTAAGTGTGAAGACAAAAATAAGTTTGGGATCCATGTTCATTTGAAATGAGCACTTCCTTTTGCACCAACCACTACCATGTAACTACTTTACCTGGACTGCAGACTTAGGCTAAATTAAACCAATGACTTAGTGTGAAATCTCCATGTTCCATTAGCCAGACTCCCTGAGTCATAAAGTCCTGCTTGTTCCTAAATGAAAAGTCAGGGGGTTTATTTCATTGACTGGGTTTATGGCAATGAAATACAGTTACATCAGGAAAACTTCTGACCTTCTGCTGTATCTTTTTAAGAACTGCCCTGCTAATGACCATTCATATTAATTGGATATCTGAAAAACAGATGTTTCAGTACAATTCTTCATTCCCTGATGTTCAGTCACCCTGCTAATAGTACTTACTGCCACCCATCAAGAGATAATAGACTCAATATAGTGTAACAAGATTAAACTGAGTATTTGACTAACATCAGTGTCTGTTCTCTGCCAGTGCCAGATAACTCACCCAAACATTTTAAGTTTTACCTTGTTGACTCTGTTACAACACACATTGAACCCGACCCTCTTAAAACACCTGTTATACTCTCTAGTGCTAATAAACCAATGAGTGAACATAGGAGTTGAGGACTTGTTACTTACTCAGTTTTACCAGGCCTGCTGTCATGGCAGCAACCATTCTTTGAAGACCAGGGTAGACGGGGTAATAACTCCCAAGAGAACCTCCACATACATACATCTTTCATCTCAGTTGCCAACCTTTTTAGTCACTGTAAATCAGAGTAATTCCATTGCAGAGATGATGTGAATCAGTTCAGTTCGCTTTTCGTTTTCACCGATTGCTTTTGTCCCATTCAAAAGGTGAAATTTTGAGTACTAAATGTAAGCTCATCATGCACTATAAAAGTTGTGGAGAAACACATCTTTAAAATAATATTTTTTATAGGCTATTCAAAATATATTCCTATTTTTTTCACAAGTTAGTTTGGTTTTAAACTTGAACAGCATGAAGTGGATCCCAGACAAAAACCTGGAACTGTGTTCTTTTTAGATAAGTTTCAGAAAATGTGTAGTACCTTTACTATGGTCAACAAAGTGTATATCTCCCCCTTTGTCCTTTTTTCCATCCCATGGGTGTTTTGATCTAATGAGGCTGATCTTTCATTTCAGAGATAAAATCTCATGTGTTTAAAACTAAAAGGGTCTTTGCTGTCAAACCAGTTGAACATTTCTATATTCTTGATTGATTGGTGGATAAACAGAAAGATAATATAAGCCCAAAGCTAACTGGTAATATAAACCCAAAGCTAACTAAAGTTAATATAGATTATTTCATTTTATTATTTTATTTTCATTCAGTTCCATCTACAAATAAGGAAGCTATGGGTGTGATCTTGTGAGTATAAGAGCCCTCATGTATATACCGGAGTTGTGATTGCCCTGACAAATTGCCTCCGTGAACACATAAATAACACACTCTTTACAATGTTAATTGAAGAAGGATCCAGGAATAGTAAATACACATTTTATTCTATAAATCAGTTTGACATACTATGGCTTACTTGAAACATATGCATCAAGGATGATCAGAAAATTAATTAATATAAGAGAAAGGAAATGAGAAGAGAAGACATCCTGGAAGACTGTTCAGATTTCCAAAGTAGTTTATTAACAAAGATATATTCCTGTTGTCAAAACCCACTTTTCAGCCATCTTTCTTCAGTGCTTGTGCATGGGACCTATGAATAGACACACAGCCATTGATGGGAGAGCTGATGGCATATGGCAAATCTCTTACCAGAATGTTTCTCTAACTTCACTGTGAGAGTGCACGTATTTCCACAACTTTCTGAGCCATAAACCTTTAGATTAGGAAAAAGTTGTTAAAGATCCTTAAAGGTTTACATGACTCTATTTCTTCTTATATACTGTGTGATATCTCTCATAAAATGCTTTTCACTTGACCCTAATTGAGGGAACATCTCTGCCAGCCAAGCTGGGGGCGCCGGGGGGAACAGAGGTTTGCGGCAGGGCCGAAGGCGGCCCAGGCAGAGGAGGAGGCAGCCCAGGAGGGAGCAGCAGCAGAGGCAGCCCCAGGGCGCAGGAGGAGGAGGGCAGGAGGTGCTGCAGGCCCGGAGCAGGGATCCCCTGCAGCCCTGCAGAGACCCCGCTGGAGCAGAGACCCAGCCCGCAGCCCGGGGAGGGCCCCAGGCCGCAGCGGGGGGACATTTCCTGCAGGAGCTGCGGCCGTGGAGAGCCCCGGCGGGAGCAGGGTGTCCCTGAAGGACTGCAGCCCGGGGCAGGGCCCGCGCTGGAGCAGGGAGAGGTGTGAGGAGGGAGGAGCGGCCCAGAGGGGCTGCCATGCACTGACCGCAGCCCCCATCCCACCCCTGCGCCCCCCGGGCTGGGGAGAGGGGGCGGGAGGGGACGGGGGAAGCCTGGAATGGGGAAGGGGTAAAGGAAGGTTTTGTTTTAATGTTTGCCTTTTATTTCCAACTACTGAAATTAGTATTTATTTTCTTTATCGGAATTAGAAAGAAATTTAATTAATTTTACCCTGGTAAGTCTGTTTTGCCCATGATGGTAACTGGTAACTGATCTCCCTGTCCTTATCTTAACCCACAAACTTTTCCATCCTATTTTCTCCCCTGTCCTGTTGAGGAGAGGGAGTCAGAGAGCAGCTGGGTGGGAATTTGGCTCTTAGGCAAGGTTAACCCTCTGGTCCTGTTGACTTTTTGCTGCTCTGCAAGTTTAAGGGTCTCATAAGAGAGAGGGAAAAAGGCAGTTCCCAGTTTAGCGTGGCACCTTCTGTGAAGGCTGTTTTACCACTTGGACTGGCTGACACTCATGGGCTTACCTAAGGTGGCTCAGATTTATGAACTACAGCCTTTAAGTCTGTTTGTAGATTTGGCCTTGTGCTAATCAATAAATAACATGAAGAGCTCGATGAAGAGCCTTAGTGACTGCCCGAATCTCTCTGTTTCTCTGCTCAGCAACTTCAGATCAGGTTCTCATGCTGAGTTATAACTCTTAGCAAGTAAGTTGTTGCCCTCTTCATCAGCTCCTGGTTTGGTTTACACTGCAGACACCATACAAAACACATTGCAATGTCTTTTTGAACAACTACATCACATGGATCACAGTGGCACCCATAACATCTGAAATTGTCAAAACCACTTACCAGAAAGAAGTGAAAAAAGTTGTGCTGACCATCTACAAATGTAACTAAAAGCATCTGCATAACTAACAGACCTCATTAATCTGTAAACAGTAATTATTACCCATTCGTATAACAGAATGTTAATTGCAAGAATGAATGTTAATGTAATATATAATTAATCTAACAGGATTCTAAATCCACATACATTAGGAAAGTAAGAGTAAGTCATTCATGCCTTTAATTATCTATGTATATTTGGGTTGCTTTCAGTGAGACAGAAGCATAGATTATAAGACCCAGAAGAACTCTCCATTTTCTCTAATCTCTTCAACAACAAGTTATTTTGGGTTAATGTGGGGAAAGAAATTACTTGCCTACAGCAGAATATGACCTGCAGAGGTATAACTCTGATACCAGAGTCCTGTTACCAGTCAACAAGAGCTCTGTTTACATCACTTGAGGATGTACCCAGCATTTGCACCACTATAACTAAAAGTTTTTGTTCATTTTGACAAATTTCAGCTGCAGAAAAAGTAGCTATCTACCATAAACTGGGTTGTAAAAGAAGTGGAGCCATGATAAAACAGTGTTTCTCTAATCATGATGGGCTGTGTACAGAGAGACACTATAGCTCTCAGGGGGGTTTTATATAAAATTCCTACACATGTCAACAGGAATTGTGTGGACACATCTGCGGCAGAATTTGGCCCTATTTCTGTTGGAAAGAGTAAGATTATGAACAGAAATATAAATGTAAAGTTTGAACCATTTTATTGTGGAGAAAGAACAATCATACCAGCCCCGCATAAAGAACAAATTACAAGACCGAGAGTCTTTTGCTTGGAAAACAACAGCTGGAAGCAGGGGAAGAAGGGGCATAGAAAAAAATGCAATAGAGGTCTGTAAAATGAGAACTGGCATGGAGAAGGTGAATAGGGAAAAAATGGAAAATTTGGGGAAGACAAATTTCAGCATTAATGGCTTTCTAAGATAAGGAACTTTTTGACAGGGATTAGACAAATTAATGAGACAAATATCTATGACAGGCTATTAAATATGAAGGAAACTGTTCTGGTTAAAGAAGCTTCTGAATCACCAATCATGGTGCTAGGAAAATATTCTAGAAATATTTGCAATGTTCTTGTCCTATTCTTGTACCTTTTTCTTACACCACTCATTAGTGGTCAATGCTGCAGTCTCAACATGAGGCTATATGAGCCTTTAATCAAACTCAGAATGATTTCTTACTGGGAAAAAGAAAAAAAATGTTCTTTGTTATGAATAACATGGAGCATTTCTTTTATATGCATCAAAACAAAAACATTCTGTTGTTTTCAGTAAGCAGTGCAATAGATCCTATTAACACTAAAATCCTCGACTACTGAAACCTATCCTAGTTCACCTTTCTTTTTAAGAACTCTTGCCAGTTAGTACTAATAGTTATGATGCAAAATGCAAAACCAGGGAGACTTCTGCATTTGAGCAGGAAAGGTTTCCTAGTTGGTTTTTTTTCTGTTTCCAGTTTTTAAAAGTTGCTTAATACCTAACAAGTCCTATATAGATATGTGTCTGGAATATTCTCGGAGATTATTGTCAAAGTGAGCAAAGGTCAGGCAAAAGAAGTGCACTATTAAGTCTTTGAGGAGATGACAAAAGCGTTCAGCAGATATAGGCTGATTAAATTATGCTAATCTATTTTTTACTTACAAATGTACAATTCCCCCAGATGGGTTTTGAATAAAGTTTGAATAACCAGCAAAGCTTATCTTTCCATAGGGAAGCTTCTAGCAATGATTTCTTACTGAATTGTGTGGACAACTCTGTGTAAATGCGTATGTACATTCATGCAGGGATGTACACAACATTGATCCAACATGGTGAGAAGAGAGTGTTGTTTGCACAGCAAAATTCACACCAGGATGTGTGGCACACACTAGAGAGTAAAATCATTTTAACACTCTTACCCACACCCATTAAATATACATACTTATTTACTCACATTCCCACACTGCTTTGATTATGTTCTAAGTTCTCCCTTTTTAGCATTGCAAAGGGCTGTGAAGTAGAGAAATAGTGATTATATCCATTTTAACCAGAAAGAAAAAGGTTTTTCCATAAGTATCCAAGCCAGACAGATGCTCCCAAACTCCAGGCCCTGATTGGCAGGTCCTACTTCTCCTGATTTCTGCAAACGTATTCTCAGAGTGGCTGAAAAAGTCAGTCACTGACATTGAAGGAGAGAGTCCACCCGTTTAATCTCATTTCTTAATAGTCTCTTTGATGTAGTTTAATTTTCAATTAAATGCCAGCATAAGCAGAATCAACATTTTGATCTATGTGTTTTAATAGATAAAAAGCCTTGTATCTTTCAAAGCTCTGTGACTGTTTTATTACATTTTTTAGTTAATCCAATGAGAAAAATCCTCTAGAATTCTATTTGTCACATTATTCTTTTGAAAGTATCAAAATCTTTTATATAGCTAGCAATATAAAGCAAACATAGTTCATATTAAAATCAATACTCATTGACTTTTTAATGCAAAACAGTTTCTACCTCAAGAGCTTTGGTTTACTTTATTTTTTGTGTTGTATCATGGAAACATCACTTTAGCTAGCAATCCATATTTTTACTAATAACACTTATCCAGCACATTTTCACTTCAATTTATTTAGTGCTGATCATCCAAGCATAGGAAAACACTTTGCAGTGTCTAACTAAAAAATGAAGAATGTCAGTAAAAATAACACCTTTCTTCATAGTTTTTCATCTTGTGTGTTTACAGAGCCAGGTCTGCTAAGTGGACTGGAAGTTGCATGTTTTTCTTATTTTTACTCGTATTTTTCTTGCAGAAGTCACACAAGGGTGTGAAGCCATCACTGTAGGACCTTTACTATTATAGTGACTCTAGCTTTACTCTGTTTCTAATCTGAATCTCCGGGTCTGCTGGGAAAACAAAAATAAAAAAAAACTATACACCAGCAACCCAAACTGAGCTCAGGACCTGTTTTATTAAACATTTTAGAACTATAGTGTGCAGATGGGATTCATATCCTTGCTTTAAAGATGAAAGTGGTGAAGTAATAAACAGTTATTCTTACTCCTACTACTAAGGATGACAAAAGTCTCACGAAAGTCCTTTAAGTAGGTAATATAAAATTCCTGTGAAAATAACTCATAATTACTGGTAAAGAAACGTGTACTGTTAAGAATTCATTTCTATTATTTACCATGGGTAAATAGTACTGCAGATCCTAAAAAACCTAATATTTTTCTAAAATGGCAGTGTATCACATCCATGTCTTACCTCTCATATTTTACTTTCTGATATATCTTCATCTGTTCACATTTGCATTATCTTTTATTATGTTATAAAATGTAGAACCAATTGAAAAAGACAATATATGAAATATTTTGGTGGCTGGACAAGGTTTTTTCTTCAGGTTTGTATGTAATAAACATTGTTTTTTTCCAAAGTTAATATCAATGTTTATTGTCCTTTAAGGTAATTCATAATTTTGTTTTCAGCTTAGATCAATATTTGTAATGTTACGTCAATATATCATGACAAAATATTTGAACTTTATGGGTATGGCTTCCAAATACATTTTATAGCCTCTGTAAGGTAGTGTCCAGTGCAGTAATGGACAGCACACACAAAGTTTATAGTTGTCTGTACAGTTTGGAAAATCCAGAAGTGGTCAGTGTGTAGCGAAACTTCACAGTACTTTTCCATTCCATGTTGTCCATGTCTTCTCCTTGTGATCCAAGCCAGGTTTTCCTGACAGCCCTGTTTGTTCTCTTTCTCACTTGCAGGTCTTTGGTTTTGACATATTTTTGCTACTTAACTTGAACTCTTTATAGCTCAGTTCATCTCCAGAAGAACTTGGAAACTTCACTTTGTCTCTCTCATCTGCCTACTTATTAACTTCCTCTTTTGTCCCATTCCACAATCTTTTAAAGGTGAACTTTAACTCTGTAAGGTTTTATTCCCCATTTCTTAAAAATAATTATTCAATTCCCTCAATTCTTTATTTTGATTTTAAATTTCTGTGTGTGGAGCTGTCTTCCACTTAATTGTTTGTCTAGGTACCAACACAGTGTAACTCACCTCTTTTAATTGGCTCTTCTGGTTGGATCCTACTGTAACACAAGCAGTAACTAGGACTGTAAGTCATAGCTTTTGAGGTCTTTTATGATCTCTTCTACCAAGGTGACAATAACTAAAGAAATATTTACTCTCTGTGTCTTTCTTCCTTCCTCCTGCATATAGAACACTTCAAAGACACTTGATCTCCCGTTTCCTTAGGAGAATAAAGCACAACAATACAGGCTGGTATTTGCACTAGCAGCTAGTACTGAATGTATTGTATTGAGCCCTCAACAAGTGTAGATAGAGTCTGTGCCTGAGAAAAAAAAAAAAAAAAAAAAAGAAAAGCAACAAAATGCCTCACACTCCAAACTGGAGGACAGATAGGATCAAGCAGAATAAGAAAAATAATAGTGGTTTTCAAGACTGAACCACGAAGTATCAGCAATCAAAGGATAAATAGTCTTCTAAGAGGAGGTTGAAATCAAACACCATACTCTTTCAAAAGGAAACTTGGTGTTTTCCTAGAGGGAAAGCCCAAGTAAATGAAAATGGGCTTTCCCGCTTATGACAATGAAGGTGAAAACTGCCATTGAGGTTTCCTGCACTGGAGAAGAATATGGGTCTGGGAGAAGAAAAGATGCACAAGCACTGGCTAGTAAATGCCAAGCTCACAGTCACTATGAGCCAAGCCCCTGAAATGATGAGGGTCTTCTAAAATGATTTGTTTTGCTTCTATTTTTTCTTTAATTCAGTTTCTCTTATCTCTCCACATGCAAAAGCCTAAAAACCACTTTGCAAGAGCACTTGGATCCCCAGCACATGTCACAAGGATTTTTGCTATGACTTTTTCTTTGATTCTGCAGGTCTTAAGTGGCTTTGAAGATGACTACAACTCAAAATATTTCCTCACACCACAAATTTAATATTTTCTCACAGTGTATAGATAAAGCCATTTCAAAGGCAAGTCCTAACTAGGACACTTGAGAATGATTTAATGCAACATCTTTTTTTGCTACTTTGAAATCATGGGTTTATTGCAATGGAGAGAGTTAACAAGATTAAAGTATTGATGAAAGTCATGTTAGAAAATGTTTCGTGGGCTGCAAAATTTCTGCACAACACAGCAGAGATATGTCAGCCTCTGAAAAACTCAGTGAGGAGGCCAGTCAGTCAGACTCCAGGGGAGGAGAAAGCAGAGCCAAAACTGTCACTAGATTGTCATCCAAAATGAGTTCCCACAAGTGTACACTGGTGGAAGGGCCTCCCACTTTGACTTCCACCTCACCTACACCTGGAAATAAAGCTCCTCTTTCTGAGACACTTACCAAGCAAAATTTTTTCTTACAGCTCTAGGAGACCTCTGCATTTTTCTTTTTATTACTCTTACCTTTATCTGCTTTTCACGTTATTCCTGTAGTTTACATGCTAGGATTTCTAGAGCATCCACTCCAGAGCCATGGATATATATTGTGGGTATCCCAAAACATCCTAAGTGCCAATAGGTATCTGTATGTGGGGTATTGAACTGAATCCCTTGAGCAGAAACACAGGAGTTTAGAGGATCATTCAGCTGACTTGCCAGTAAGTGTTAAATTTAGAATAATTTTCTCACTAGTCTCAAAGCAGTGAAAATTCTATTGATGAAAATGGGAAATTAGGTACTGACTGCATATGAAGACACCTGTATTCACTCGTCTTAACCTAGAGCTGCAGATCTGTGTTAGAATTCCTATTTGATCCCTGGTAAGTCACCAATAGCTTTGTACCAAATATTCTCAAATTAACATTTCTTTTGTGGAGAAAGGCACTGTGAAGTTATATGCCATTTTTAAAACTGAGTGACGTAAACAACCTAGATGGATATATTTCTCAGAAGTACCACTTAGCTGCAAGGTATGGCTTATGGAAACATTATGCTCAACTCTCTTTGTCATAGATGACAAATACTCTGCAATTTTAGGATGTAGTGAATAAGCATAGATTACTATGAAGCTGACGATCTGCACTATTGCTCTTGGACAAATCAATAGATCTATTCAGCTTTGAAAACAGTATACAGCATATGGGACCCTAAACTATGTGCAGTCAAAATATGAGCCTGCAAATCCACTAGAATAGCAAAGTAGTATTTCCCATAATTCAGTGAAGTTCTTGTCATTTGATAATTCCAACAAATAAACAAACAAACAAAAAACAGTTAAGAATTTGACACAATTTGGCAGAAGGTGGCATTCATCTCACCGAATGTATGATATCAGTAGGAACTTAATTAGCTGTACTAGACCACTGCTATACCTAGTGGAGAAAGATGAATGTTTTCACCCGCAAGACCTTTGGCCCATTTTAGGCCCCTATTTTAGGAAAAAAACCTGCATCTTTCTTAAAAGTGTCTCTTACAATCTGTTTTCCTGTAATGACCAGTGAAGGATTACAGACAACTAGCTCAAAGCATATATAGTTTTAATGCTCAACAAGGTAAGATTGTCTCCACATAAGCGTCTGGTGCCATTTT
The DNA here is from genome assembly GCA_017639485.1 of Pluvialis apricaria. Taxonomy (NCBI): domain Eukaryota; kingdom Metazoa; phylum Chordata; class Aves; order Charadriiformes; family Charadriidae; genus Pluvialis; species Pluvialis apricaria. Next base: position 163,172,561 of record CM030008.1, on the reverse strand, counting down.
GAGCACTGTGGGGTAACCTCCATCTGGGGCTGGAGAACAGTGTGGCTCTCCTAAGTTCTTTGTAGCATTTGCTGCCTGAGTGCAGAGGTCTTCAGTACCCCAGAGTTTCTCTAATGATCCAAAGACCCATTTTTAAGCAGCTTGATTTACTCTGGTGAAGTCTACCTTAGTCAGATGAACATCACCTCTCTTTTGCTGAACCCATCTGGAGTACCTATTTATCATTCAGACGTGTGTTACTTCAAGCCTTTTTCTACGTTGCACCTGGAACAAAATAGGACTGCTAGCCAGGAATGAGAAAAAAAACCCAAACTATTTCAGATCATTTACTGTACAAAAAATATTAATGAAAAAGACAATCTTGGAACAGGAGAAGACAAAAAGAATCTCAGTTTGGTCCACCGAAACAGTTCATTCAATCTAAATTGAACTATTTTTTTAAAAAAAATCTTTAGTGGAGTTGGATTACATCTTTACATTTTAAAAATTAAATATATGCACAAATACACTAAATTATAAACTATAATTCAAATTGATGCTATTTTCTTATATTTTCAAGAAATAGAACTTATCCTTTACATAATTTTTTTGATTGCTACATTAGTTGCCTGTTGAAAGACAAAATTAAAAAAAAAAACATAATAGACTGTATAGATTTTCTGCTATTCAAAGGTATAAAAATATTACACTCAAAACCTTGTTGTAGGCAAAAGGAAACAAACCTTATACGTAAAGTCAAGAATGTCTTATTAGTGTAACTGAAATCTTAACAGCCTACTCAAAGAATTGTTACTAGTACCAAAGTAATACAGGGAAAAATACAGATTACATTTTACATATTTTCAGTGGTGTTTTACAACTGCTTTTTTCTTTTGTGATCTGCTACTCCATGTTACCATTAAACTTATTGTATGTGAAGTGTCTTATCTAGACAAGATATTTGCTGTGTTTACTCATTGGTACCTACCCCTAAAACCAGTTTTCCATCCTCCCTGGTCTGCATTTCTCTAGCTGGCCATTGGTGAGTTGTTTATAACCTTGGGATTTTCAGCATCATGTTGCATCCCCTTTCTTTTGCCTATAGTCTTCTGCAGTGCATCCTGTGTCCCCACTTTTGAGGGCTCTGCTACCATCCCATGACAATACTCCTCTACACTACATCATTATGCAAGGGTCATAAGTAGCTGATGCTACACAGAACAAATACTTTTTACTACTGTCTATGTGAAAATTATGGTTGTACCACACAATTGTACAAAAACAAGCAAAATTAAAATAAATTTAGCAATAGCTACCTGGTCATTAGAAATTGCTGCTACCGCTAAAGAAGCTTAAATAAAGCTCCAGACAGGGCAGGTCAACTTGGAACAAAAACTGACAAGTCTTGGGGTCCTGCAGAGTTAATTTGAGGCCAGTGGTCTGTTACTGACAACGACAAAATAGTATTTACTGATCTGCAGAGCTACTGAAAGAAAGCATGATGGCATTTTTGTGGTTAATGTCGTTTAGTATATATAACATGAGACTGGTAGTTCAGATATTTTAATTCCATTCTTTACTCTTTCCCAGATACATCATGTCTTTTACCTTTCCATAGCTCAACTTACTGTCCTAAGAAATGGAACAATATTGCATTTGTTGCAGTTATCACAAGGATCAATTAAGTAATGCTTCAGAAAGATTTCAACATCTTCTGAAGAGTCTTTATCTTGTGAAGTGCAGAACACCATAGCTTTATTGCAACATTTGAACACGCATTTAGCTTGAACTGCTGAGACTTCTCATATATTTAAAGATGAACACAAGAATCAGTGTAGTCAAGAAAAAGAATCACAATATAAAGCACCCAGCAGGACTGAACTCAGAAAAGTAACTAGACAGGGAAAAAGTATTGTTGGGTTTGGGATACCCCCCCCCCCCAACACCAAGTCTTGTCAGGCAGCCATGAAAACCAAAGCACACCATGACTCTAGTGCCATGGCTACTTTATTCTGTGAGGAGCATCAGTGACACAAATTCTACGTGCCTTATTCCTCTGGAGCAATGTTAGGATGTGTCACAGTGAAATCATTAGGCTTGCACCACTACAGAAAAGACACTAACATTAGCATCACTGTCAGAATGTAGCCCTTTTTCTTCTTTTTTTTTTCTCTTTTTCTTCCTCTTTTTTCCTTTTTCTTTTTCTTTTTCTTTTTCTTTTTCTTTTTCTTTTTCTTTTTCTTTTTCTTTTTCTTTTTCTTTTTCTTTTTCTTTTTCTTTTTCTTTTTCTTTTTCTTTTTCTTTTTCTTTTCCTTTTTACTTTTCTTTTTCTTTTTCTTTTTCTTTTTCTTTTTCTTTTTATTTTTATTTTTCTTTTTCTTTTTCTTTTTCTTTTTATTTTTGTATTTTTCTTTTTATTTTTCTTTTTCTTTTTCTTTTTCTTTTTTTTTTCTTCTTCTATTTCTTCTCTTCTTTCTTCTTCTTCTCTTTCTTCTTCTCTTTCTTTTATTTCAATTTTCTTTTTCTTTTTTCCCTCTGCCTCTCTTTTTTCTCTTCCTTTCCCTTTCCCTTTCCCTTTCTCTTTCCTGTTCCCTATTGTTATTCAAGCCTTCCTCAAGTAAAAATCACATTGAAGTCAGAGTGGGAAAAAGGACCACAAGAACCCCAGGTAACATATAAGACTTGTTACAATACAAGAACACCAGAAAAACACAAGGAAATTCCTGGGATGTCCTCCACTGATGGCTTTCAGCACAGATAATTCATGCATTTACCCAGAAAGGGCATGCTGTCAGAGATGTAGAACTGCCACCATGAGGAACATCCCTACCCTGCTCATACTGCACCTCAGGACTGACTGTTTTGCTGCTGTTGTGTGGCAATCGAGGAATGAAGACAAGTAGGACAACCAGTCCCAAAGGTCTGGAAGGACAGTGGCTCATCCTGCTGCACAGTGTCCACAAGTGCCATGTTGCCCTAGCATACTTCCCAGATGTAGTTTCCTGGATTTCTTGTGCCCCGCTGTGTTGTCCCACCAACAGATATTGGGATGGTTGAAGTCCCCCATTAGCACCAGGGCTTGTGAACATGAGGCCGCTCCTATCTTTCTACAGAGGGCCTCATCCACTCAGTCTCCCTGGTCGGGTGGCTGGTAGCAGACCCTCACTGTAATGTCACCTGTCCCTGTGGTCTCTTTAGTCTTGATCCAAAAGCTCTCGGTTGGCTCTTCATCCATCTCCAGGTGGAGGTCCATGCACTGCAGTTGCTCATTGACATAGAGGGCAACACTCCCTCCTTGTTTTCCCTGCCTGTCCTACCTAAAGACGCTGTATCCTTCCATTCCAACACTCCAGTCATAAGAACGATCCCACGACATCTCTGTGATGCCAGTGAGATCATAGCCCTGGAGGTGTGTGCATGTGTCTAACTCTTGTTTGTTCCCCATGTTACATGTGTTTTTAAGGTGGGTCCCTGTTGAAGCTGACTTACTGGCTGGAGTAGCTGCAATCCCTTTGTGCTGCTCTCCAGGTGACGTTCCTTTGAGATGTGTTACCCGTGTTTCCCCATTGACTCCTATTACCTCAGGAGCCCCTTGGTCATCTTCATAAGACTGAGTGTGCTGCAGTGTACCCAGCACACCTTGGAGTAACAAGCTGAGGGCCCTCGCTAGCGCCACATCCCTCTAATCTTGGTGTGTCATCCCTTGGCTTGTCACAGGCAAGCCTAAAAATACCCCCTTCCTCCATCAAGTCTAGTTTAAAGCTTGGTCAATGAGCCCTGCTAGCTCATGAGCAAAGACCCTCTTCCCCCTTTGAGAAAGATGAACCCCATCTGATGCCAGCAGGCCTGGTGCCATGTAGGGCATCCCATTCTCAAAAAAAACAAAATTTTGTCAGTGACACCAGCCACAGAGCCATGTATTAACAGACTGAGTGCATCTATTTCTTCCAATGTCACTGCCCATGACTGGAAGGAGAGAAGAAAAAATAACCTGCACTCCAGATTCCCTTACTAACCGTCCTAAGGCCCTGAAGTCTCTTTTAATCACCTTGGACTACATGTTGTGACTTCATTGTCACCCACATGGAAAAGCAGCAGTGGGTAGCAGTCTGAGGGCCGTACCAGCCTGGGAAGTTTCCTAGTGTTGTCCCTAACCCAGGCCCCAGGGAGGCAGCAGACTTCCCTAAGAGGAGAGTCTGCCCAGCATATTGAACACTCTGTTTCCTGCAGAAGGGAGTTGCCTACAGCTATAACCCATCTTTTCTGTCTTGTGGAGGTGGTCATTATACGGGAGTCTCAGGGGAGACCTTATCACTCTCTACAACTACCTGGAAGGAGGTTGTAGAGACGTGGGGGTTGGTCTCTTCTCCCAAGTAACATGCGATAGGACAAGAGGAAATGGCCTCAAGTTATGTCAGGGGAGGTTTAGATTGCGTTATCAAACATTGGAACAGGCTGCCCAGGGAAATGGTGGAGTCGCCACACCTGGAGATGTGTAGATGTGGTGCTTAGGGACATGATTTAGGGGTGGTTTTGGCAGTGTTTGGCTGATGGTTGGACTCAATGATCTTAAAGTTCCCTTCCAACCTAGACAGTTCTATCATTCTACAACCTTTCTGGTCCTGGCAACTCCTCTGGTATAGTTGGACCATCATCCACATCATCCATTGGCTGGCCTTCCACATCCAAAGCCTCATACCTGTTGTACAGGGGCACCTGGGTAGGCGAGGTGGGCAAGGAGGGTATTCGCTCGCCGCCCCTAGCACGGAACTTGTTTCCATTCACAGCTTTCGATTAAGCCACTGCCTTCAGCCTGGTGGGGGGAAGATACGGGATCCCTTTGATCTTGTTTTTTTTCTGGTGACTGTCCCTGTTTCTCTCTCAGGAAGTTCAGACCCTGATTCCACAAGCCTATTTCTGTCTCGCACTCTCTGATGCTCCTTCGCCTTTCTACTTCATCTCTTAGCTCTGCCACCAGGCTGAGCGGATCATCCACCTGGTCACACCTCACACACCTGTCTTCACTGCTACCATCCATTAACTGTGTAAGGTTGTGGCACTCCCCGCAGCCTGAGACCTGGGTGGCTGCATCTTTCCATGAGAGCTCTGTCTGTGTGGATACATCTACTCTGGTAAGTGCACAGGACGTAGCTTTCTGCCAGGTGGAGACCATGGCTCAGCTCCCTCTCACCAGCTGAACTCACCTCTCGAGCTGGCAGAACTTTCAGCGCCCTTCTGTGCAAACTGCTGCACAAACTACTGTGCCTACTCAGAAAAGCTCAAGAAAAGCTGCTTTTCGCCACAATCACCCAGTTCTGCTGCTGGCCTGCTTGCACCAGAGCTGTTCGTCTTGGCAAGTGACCCTTAGCTGGTGCTAAGGTAAAAAAAGCCAGACCACAACATAGTTGTTCTTGATTGACATCAGTGTACACTCCTCATTTTCAAGCAAGACCCTGTTTTGCTTGATGAGCACAGTTGGTTTAGGGGAACACAAGCATGCACAGTGCATCTGGCTTGAGAATCCTAATGGACACCACCATGCCCTCCAACTAACACCAAACCAGTAAGGAATTAGACAACACAAGTGCTTAAAGATGTGCCTAATCCTTTTACACACAGGATAGTAGTCACGCCACAGACACTGGGCTTTCAGTTCCACCCAGAGATGCTTTAGCAATTCAAGTGCATAAACAATGTACAGCAGAGCCATTATCTGCCTGTATAGGTTGCTGAGCTGGTAGAGATTTAAAGTGTCAAAAGTAATTGCATGGATCTGTGATGTGTGGAGATTTTTCAACACAATTTGTGTTGTTACATTGATTAAACCATTTCAGTTATCTGGGTCATCAGACCACAATGCCAAGTCATTGATTCATTGCACAAGGGTGAAGGAAACAAGGTAAGGATTTGTTTTCACTGGTTTTATCCCCTTATCACTGCAAACGAATTAATATATTATTTTTACATTTGTCAGACACAAAGACTTTTACTTTTCACACAAATGTAGAGAGAAGCAGCTAGTTATTTAATGGCTGAAGATCTTTACTCAGCTCAAAAACACAGAACTGCAAAATTTCAAGTACCCTTGGGGCAAGCTGTTCTGTCTCCATTTGCTAGGAAGAAAGGAGTAAATTTAATTACTACATTACTTTACATCTGATACTTCCTGGATCCTGCTGATCAGTGGAATCAGAAAACTGAAAAAAAAATCATATCTGATGGTGTTTTCAGTGATTGGAAAGAACTTTAATATATCAGTAGAGATGCAAATGAAAAGAAAAAAAAGTAAAGCTTATTGGAATGAGAAATTTAATGATGTTTTAAGTTTTGATGGAAAAACAGAGATAATGTGTACCTAAGTCAAGTGGTGCAGTTGAGTGTAACAGTTTAGAGCAATCTAGGGGGAAAATTGAGATGTTTTTAATTTTTTTTCTTCATTTTTTATGTCTACCTACAACCTAACACCCAGAGTTAGAGGGAATGATTACAACATGCACAAACAGCGCTCCAATCTATTGTCTTTGAAGTCTGTGGCAAAATTCCCATTAATTGATAAAACCACAGGCACTAAGACAGATTTGGTCTGGTCTGCTGAAAGCTAGGATTTCACAGATTCAACTTTGTAAGGTGTCCTGGTTTCAGCTGAGATAGAGATAATTTTCTTTCTAGTGATTGCTGTGTTTTGGATTTGGTATGAAAGGAATGTCAATAATGCATATTGTTTTAGTTGTTGCTAAGTGATGTTTATACCATTCAAGGACCTTTCTCATCTTCCAATAGAACCTGAGAAGGAGCATAGACAGAACAATGGAATGGCCAATGGAATATTCCGTACCATAGATGTCATACTTGGTATATAAATGGGGGTTGGCTGGGTAGGGAGGGGAATCCACGATATATACTCGGGTCAGGCTGGGCAACCAATTCACTGCACAGTGAGAGCGTGGAGCAGTTTGTGAAGAGCTGCAGCCCATGGGAAGGACTCACACTGGAGAAGTTCATGGAGAACTGTCTCCCGTGGGTGGGACCCCACGCTGGAGCAGGGGAAGAGTGTGAGGAGTCCTCCACCTGAAGAAGAAAGAACAACAGAGACAACGTGTGATGAACTGACCACAACCCTCATTCCCCATCCCCCTGCACTGCTCAGGGCCGGAGGGGAGGAGGTAGAGAAAACCGGAATAACGTTAAACCTGGGATTTGAGTTGCATGTTATCAGAATTACTGCAGCAGGAACCCCTTGCTAGCCAGGATAGGAGAAAGGGGAGGAGTTCATTGCAATGTTAAACCCTATAACCTTGCCAAACGTTGTCCCTAAGGCACATCACAAACGGTCCAGGGGTTGAGATTTTAACAGATATACCTTTAAATTCATAGGAACATAGAATCATAGAATGGTTTAGGTTGGAAGGGACCTTAAAGATCATCGAGTTCCAACCCCCCTGCCGTGGGCAGGGACACCTCCCAGTAGACCAGGTTGCTCAAAGCCCCAACATCCTCAACCTGCAGCCTCTGGGCACGGACCATGTCAGATACAGACAGGACAGCTGACCCCAAGTGATGAAAGGGATATTCCATACCATATGAAATCATGCTCAGCATATGAAGCTGGCAGAAGAAGAAGGAAGGGGGTGGACTTTTGAAGTTACGGTGTTTTGTCTTCCCAAGTAACCAATACACATGATGGAGCCCTGCTTTCATGGACATGGCTGAACACCTGCCTGCCAATGCGAAGTGGTGAATGAATTCCTTGTTTTGCTTTCCTTGTGTGTGACTTTTGCTTTACCTATTAAACTGTCCTTATCTCAACCCACAAGCTTTCTCACTTTTACTCTTCTGATTCTCTTCCCCATTCCAACCAGGGGGAGTGAGTGTGCATCTGCGTGGTCCTAGTTGCTGGCTGGGGCTAAACCATGACATAAGGAGATAAGCCAATACAGTAAGATCATCAAATACCTATTTTCAACAAAAGTAACAGAAAAAAGAAATTATTGAATAAAACAGTAGTAATTTAGACCAATTAAGAATACAGCTTTACCTGCCGCTTAAGTTCAAATCTGGGTTAGGCACGTACAACCTTTCTTTCAAAAAGTTAAGGAAGTATGACTTTCGTCTTCAAAGTATGGACAAAGTAGCCTCCTCCTTTTCAGTCTCGTTTCTTATCACTTTTTAAGTGTAACACAGCCTAATCACTGGACTGTGTGTATGAAAGTGGGGAGAGCAGTATCAGATAGAAGCCTTATATTTTGCAGAGAGACGTGGTACCTAGTGGTAAGAGCAATGGTGCAGGAAGTGAGAAACTTGGGTTTCAGTCCCCACACTTTTTCCTTCTGTGTTTAAGACAGTGTAAAGGACTCTTGTTCCGTGCTGGATCCTAAATACACAGTTACTTGTGCCTCTTCACGTTGCACAGCAATTAAGTTAAAAAAGTCACGCCTCCTCGGCTCAGGCAGCTACACGATTTCTTTTTCTTCCTTATGTGATAGGTATTTTTGGCTGCAGGGTTTCAAAATCTGTGCCTCATCCTTCTGTTATACTGATTAGTCTATGCTTTGGTGGCTAGAGGGGCAGAAAGCCTCCGCTCTGGGCTGGGAGGTAGATACACATCTCTTGCTTTCTGAAGAAGTGTGCTGACATCATGCAAATGGTGGGGGGGTCATCTCTTTCTCTGATTCCATTTCCAAGTGTCCTTCTTGAGCCTGCTGTTTGACCTGCACACTTCTACTGGAGAAAGCCATACATTCTTCACAATCCTTGGCAGCAACAAATTGCCTTACCACTCACACTGGAGCACTTTGGAACCAACTCTCGTGTTAAAGTATGGATGAAATTTTGTGTTCCAAAGTAGAGAAATTGATTAAAGTTCAAGTTCAGGTAGTCATAGAAAAGTGGCCTAAATCCTAGCAAAGTCCCACCTAACACAAAAAGCAAGCTATCCAAATTTAACATTCAAATACAACAGCTGTGGGGAAATCAGATTGTAAAAAAAGGCTGATTTCCCACTGACCTGGACTATTATTTAAAACAGGGAACGCTGAGAGTATCATCCAACAGTATTATGCAGTTTCACCAGCAAAGCAGAACAAATCAGAGAGCTCTAGCAAGTAATTATTCACCAGCTATCTCTGAACCAAGGGCGATATTCTTGATGGAAAACTAACAAGAGACCTAGGAAATTTGTCAATTGCTTTTTGGGCAGAAGAAAGAAGGAAAATATTCTTCGGAAATTATTTGTTACAAATTACTTCCTCAGTTCTATTTTTAATCTTTACTCTTCAGAAAGAAACCTGTGCCTTTTAAGGTGTACACTCTTTGCTGTATCCACTCCTTATGTTTACCAGACTTTGTATGAGTCACTGCTTAGTTACTGCAGTATTTAAATTTGTAGCTGTCTATTTTCTTGGCATCCTACGTAGAGTAAGACATAAAATGTTAATCTGAGATGATCGCCATATTTCAAATGAGGGAGGTAGTAAAGAAAGAGGAAAGGTTAACTGGCATACACGATTTCCTTTTTTCTTCATGTCAGTGCCAACAGGTGAAATTCTTGTCTTTTTGTGGTTCTCAAATCTCCTGCCATGATTGTTTTGCAGCCTCAGGTGTTTTTTCGTCAATACCTGACTGTATGTAGCTTCATACGTACTTCTAGATCTTAAAGCGCATCCTTCAGCCAACAAGCTTTACTGTTCCATCATTCCTCATTGACTCATCAGTGACACATTTGTTATAAACATTCACCAATCCTGCTGTATCTGCCTAGTGTTTTGTGAAAAAACTTTGTGCAGTAAAATGGACTCTATCAGATACATTTTCTCCAGGATTTTATTCTTCAGTTAAATTCTGCTATCTATTATTGTTGCTGAGATAGAATATCTCTACTCCTGGGCGTCTCTCCTGCAAAATACTGGGTTATTTGTTTCAGGAAACTATCATAATCCCATATTCATCTCTGCAGTCTTTTAGATACTTTTTAGATGCAACCATACATTAGTTTCAGCCTTTGTCCAAAAGAAAGGGTTTTAAAAAGTGAAATATTTAGTACCTTGATACACAGCTTCCTTTAGATGGATTGTTCTGCAAAGACCAGATTATCTAGAAATTCTGTTGTTTTTAAGACGTCAAGTTCTTCTCTATCACTTAATCTCTACCAGATTGCTTTAAGATGACAAAGTATAAGAGTAGAATTTAGAAAAAAGGATAAATTCTAGAGACAGGTTTCTCTCTTTTTCTCTTTTTTTTTCCTTTTTCTTTTTCCTACCTCTTGACAACTGTATCTGTTTATATATCCCAGTTCTAATCTGAAAAGAATATGCCAAGATCTTATTTGAAATATACAACAGAAACTAAATGATGGAAAGATTAAGCAGACTGATTAGTCCTCCCAACCAGAGTAGGTCTGTCTCATATCACAGAGCCCCGCGTTTCGTTCAGCTCTAAGTAACAAGTATCAACGATGAACACGTTATTGACACAGAGTAGTACATTGCTGACGAAGCACTTAGAGGGAAGTCCTGATCAGTATGCGGAAAAAAAAGATTATAGAAAAGCTGTCATGGGTATATCTGACTATTTTCCATGTGTATAATGGGATTTACTTAGCATCTATGCCCAGGCACTAGCAAGGGCTGCGGGGCGGCCTCTGCGCGGAGGGTGCGGGGCTGCCCCGTGCCGGACACAGCCGGTCCCAGCCGGTCCCAGCCGGCTCCAACGGCCCCACCACAGGACACAGCTGAGCCCCTCAGCCAAGCTGGGGGCGCCGGGGGGAACAGAGGTTTGCGGCAGGGCCGAAGGCGGCCCAGGCAGAGGAGGAGGCAGCCCAGGAGGGAGCAGCAGCAGAGGCAGCCCCAGGGCGCAGGAGGAGGAGGGCAGGAGGTGCTGCAGGCCCGGAGCAGGGATCCCCTGCAGCCCTGCAGAGACCCCGCTGGAGCAGAGACCCAGCCCGCAGCCCGGGGAGGGCCCCAGGCCGCAGCGGGGGGACATTTCCTGCAGGAGCTGCGGCCGTGGAGAGCCCCGGCGGGAGCAGGGTGTCCCTGAAGGACTGCAGCCCGGGGCAGGGCCCGCGCTGGAGCAGGGAGAGGTGTGAGGAGGGAGGAGCGGCCCAGAGGGGCTGCCATGCACTGACCGCAGCCCCCATCCCACCCCTGCGCCCCCCGGGCTGGGGAGAGGGAAGGAGGGGACGGGGGAAGCTGGGAATGGGAAAGGGGTAGGTGAAGGTGTTGTTTGTAATGTTTGCCCTTTGTTTCCCACTACTCAAATTAGTAATTAATTTTTTATTGAAATTGGCAATAAAGTAAATGAGTTTTCCCCATGTAATCCTGCTTTGCCCATGATGGTAATTGGTTAATGGTCTCCCTGCCTTTTTCGCAACCTGTGCCTTTTCCATCCTATTTTCTACCCTTCTCCTGTTGAGGAGAGGGAGTGAGAGAGCAGCTGGGTGGCCTTCTGGTAGCCAGCCAAGACCAACCAACCACAGGGAATGAATATTTTTTGTGTTTGATTAAGAAAAAGATGCTGGTCATCATCAGAACATTTTAGAAAGTCTTTGAATGACTTTTAATGTGAAAAGAAATAAGCAAAATGTCTTGGGAGGTTGTTAAGATGACACAAGGTGAGGTGTTGTAGACAAGCTAATGCACACATATATGTATTCTACACTGTAAATTCACTTATTTGTTGCTGTCAATCTCGTATGACTGTGCTGTTTAATAGAGATCTCTGTACTTGAATCATGCAAAAAATTGTTTTCTTTTTATTACGCCTCAGAAGTACATTGGTGTTTAAGAAGTTTTAATGTTTTTTAAACATTCTTAAATATGGGTACATTTTATTGGAAGAAAAATATCTGTTTTTTCAATAAATAGAAAAGTAAAATTTTAACGATAGTATTTTAGAAAAGAATTTAGGACCAAGTTCTGTCTTGCTAGAAGTAAAAAGTGCAGGTTTCTGATGTTCCTGTCACTTAAAGATTTCCTCATGGTTTACATTAAAAAATGAAAATAAAAATATATGCCATCAAGATGAAACATTGGGGACATAAAATCAGACACGTCTACAGTTGTAGAACAACCTCTCCAGTATTTGCAACATTTTCTTTCGGTCTTACAAATTAACTGCTTCCCTCAGGTGGACATTTCTCATGCTTTCTTGAGGGACTCATCTCATTCAACCAAAGACATCCATCATGCAGACTCACTTTTGTCATTGACCTGTTCCGAGGTTGGGCAAGTCAATCTCCCTGTTTGCCTTTCCTCAACATTGTTCAGCTTTACGTGAGGGAAAGTACACTATAAACTCACGGGGATGTTCTTCACGGGATGCCTGATGTAACCCAGTCTAGACAGCAACTTAAGCCTTTCACGAATGCTGTTGAACCACAGCTACACATATGTCGACACCCACACACATGTCCACACCCACCGATAAGCAGAACATGCATAAAATATGTGCACATATGTTCTATGTTGACTTCAAGTCAGGCCAGTGAGCCCAGTCCTGAAATTATGTCTAGTTTTCAAGAGAAAGGGCGTTTCACATAATTGAAACTTTAAAATTAGCAAACAGAGATTAGTGGCGTTTACCAACCTGTTAATATTCTAATAGAATTCAGTAGAGACAACAATGTTTATATTTAATTGAGTCACATAAACTGCTTCAGAATCACATGACATGTTCTGAGAGTTTTTCCTTTTAGCTTCAATTAGAGACAACAGATGACATAGTCTGCTTAAAGTAGCAGTCAAAATGTTCCAAAACTTCTTCTAATAAACTGATCTGGACTGAAAACTTTTCTTTTTCTTCCTTACACTGAGATTTAGCAACATGGTTTTATAAAAATTGCAAGGTAATAACATCATAAGAACTAGGGTTGTTCCTCTGTTTGAGCTTATTTCCACCAAGAATGAATTGACTTACCATGCATGTGTGATGGTAAAAAAATAGCCCTTAGAAATCTATTTTGTCTCATTAATTTTGACATAAAATTTAAGACTGTAGAGTCATAAAGCATAAATTGGGTAAGTGCCACCCTGCATCGATCCTTTAAAGAAAAGGAAGTTGATCATTCTTGGTTTATTTCACTAGGAAATTATTTGCCTGGATTACTTAAGTGTTTAATTAAATTGTCATATAACACGTATAAAATATCAAATAAAATAGTCTTTTGCTGTGCCACTACATTAATTTTCTGTCATCAGAAGTGTTTATCTTGTTATCTGCCTAACTTAAACTTGCCCAGTGCCAATTAAGCGTTATATCTGAATACATTTACAATATTTAAATTCCTTCTTTTATTGCACTCTTGTTAAACTTTTAATTTTCTTTCTGTTGTAATTAGCGTTTGGGGAGTTCAATTTCTTTAACAGGCTCTCTGTAATTTACATTTTATATTACTCTACTTGTTTGTCCTGAGATCAGTGGAGCAACTCCAGATTTGCTTAGCGGAAAAAATATTGCAGGAATACTACACCGTTTATGAAAGATTTCTTCAGCTTTATTTCCTAAGGAAGAAAGGCTTATAAATTAGCTTTTTGGACTTTCTGTCTTCTGAGTCCCCGTGCCCCTCATGTCTGAAAGCAATATTCAGTATGATCCAAATCTGATAGAAAGGGGTAGGTTCTAATGATAATTAAATTGCAACCAACAGTCCCTAGAATATTTTCTGTCCATGACAGCATGCGTGCTCGCAGAGGACACCCAATTGCAGTACAGAAGTCAGAACAAGTTGAGGACTGTTTCTGATACACAGCTTGTAACCACTGTTTTGAAAACTAAGGAAGTTTAGCTGTACCAGCTAGTTTGGTTTAAAACAGACTTTCATGGCCAGCCAGCCAGAGTCCCAGGCATATTTCATGCATTTTTCATGTCCAAGAATGCCTAAAGTGTTACCTGAAATGCAACCTCGGAGTCCAGTCACTTGGATAAAGGCAGGAATGAGGCAGGATATGGTATGTCTAAGTGGCTCGCATTTTAGGGCGGCACAGAAATAAATGTGGAGACTTCATGGGTTTGTGGCTGTAAGAGGTCAGTCTCCGCACCAGAGTATGTTCCAGTTTCTTCCTGTCTCCCAAATATACAGCCAGCCCAGGTCACACTGTCCTCTGGTGTCAGACACGGTGTCTCTCAGGGACATTCCAGCCTTGCCTGAAGTCATCCTCCTCTATAAGGAAGTCTTGAGTCTGGTACCCTGAAAAGGTGTGTAGTTAGACTGTGCAATTAAGATAAAGCTCCTTATTGCCTCTCCTCAGGTAATAACTCATTGGAGAAATTTGTGAAGCTCAATGTTTCTAGCGTACTTTGAAATCATTGGCTTTAACTGGTGTTATTATTGCAGATGCAACACTATGAATGTATGGCTATATTTTTCAAAAACAAGAATAGGTCCAATGCTTTAAATTAACCCAAGAGCCAAAGCACTTTGGTCTACTGTCTGCCTGTTATAATTTACTAGGTAAATACCCAGAGGAACTTGGTCATTTTGTCTCCCTCCAGAAATAAGGTCAACTAGAAATTTCCCTTTAGCTATTGTCACTCACTAATTCTGTCCAGGTGATTAGGGTTGGGTTTTTTTTTTCCCTTTTTATTTTTTTTGGTTTTAAATTTGTTAAGTGTCTTTCCCCTTCAGTCACCATTATCCAAGGTAAGCACTATTAATTTGAAATTAATGGGAGGATAACGATGCAGCACAGGTTGCAGAGCATCACAAGGAGCTTGATTGTGCTAGAGTACCAGGTTCTTTTTCTCATTGCCTGTGGCTCACACCTGACTGACAAGAAGCCCGTTATGGCTTGCTTACATAACACCCAAAGTTGTAGAGAGAAATTCTGCCAGTTACAACCAGAAATAAAAAATTCTTGCCTTTGATTACCCTTTAAATTTCCTTTGAGTCATGAAGAGGATGATTGTAATATGAAAAGAAACAGTGGACGTATCCACCCTCATGACTGAGGGGCTACAATCCAAAGGTGAACCCTGCCCGTTCAGTCAATGGAACATGCACTTCAGGGAGGGGAGGTCTTGATCCCCACTTGGACCTGAACCGCGTAACCTTGCAGTTCCTAGCTGTTTGCAGTGTGACAATTGCAGTAAATTGGTATTGACCTTGGTAACCACCATCCCAACCTCTTCAACCTCTAACAGAAACTGCGGGAACACCTCCCATATGGCGTGTTGCACACAAAAATGCCAAGTAGCGCAGAGTAAGCCAGAACCTTATTGCCATGCTAGCCACGCAATACCAGCATGCAATGAAAAGACACTTGTACTTCCACACTATAAGGGGAATACATACCGATGTGGGGCACGAGTAAATGTGTTGATGGTAGCTTCTAGGAAGTGTAACTACTAGAACTGCTGTTCTTCTAACAGTAGTAGGAACTAGGAACTACTATTAGAAGAATAGGCCAAAAGTGTGATTTTTTTTATTTGCAAATTCTGAACGATTTGTCCTGAGATGAGACTCATTTGAATTGTCCTTGAACACATTCATGACATTTTAGATTTGATGTCATGAATGGAAACCTCCCCATGTTGTGGCATAAATACTGCAGGCACTGAAGGGAAGAAGCAAGCTATGGACTCAGAAAAACAAACATTTCCATCTCTTCCATAGTATTACTTTGTTAAAGGGAAACTTTCAACCACTGCATCTCCAGATACATATGACACATTTTTCTCCTGAGAATGTCTTACACTGAGTGTGCACAAAATGGTGCTAACATCTACACACACACTGTACACATTTTTTCCACCTCAGACTTCTGAAACATTAACTATAACTCACCATCCTTGGGTCACCTTTCAAGAGACAAAAAATATGTTAGTCTTTCTTCACAGCTAGAAACTTTCAATATTCAGCCATGTTAAAGATTTTCGGTTTGGGTTTGTTTTCCACTCTTATTACAGACTTTTTTAAAAGCATACATTGCCAAGACCTTCTGCTGGCGCTTTAATAAGAATTATTTTACTTACAGTTGACTATAAGCGTCGTTTGGGACCCAGAATTGTGAAAGCATAGTGTCTCGGGGTGGGGTGGGGGAGTTGGGGGAAAAGGAAGGCCAATTATAGGCACAAGTTGATTCACTAAGTAGCAAAACCACTGGGGTGTCTTAATAAAGCCAATCCCCTACCCAGGGAATCCTCCAACAGTCTTTTCCACCAGAGCAGACCTTATCCAAGCGGGAAGTTCTTTTGAAACACATTGAATAACCTCCCTCTCCCTGCCTAAAGAGGCTTATTGGTAGCTCTGAGATGGCAGGATCAGGGTCCAACAAATATTTCTCTCATTGTTACAACCCAGCTGCAAGGGTTTAATATAACTAATGGCAGCGGGTGGTTTCTAATACCGAAAGGTCACTGAGTTACGGGAAGCCACCTGGCCCTACTGTATCTTTGCAGCTTACAATTATTATTATCTATTATTGTTCTCTATTTATAATAAATACATCAAAATCTTGAAAAAAAAAATCCATCCAGAGATGTAGGAGTCCTTGACAGAAATAAAATATGAAATTTAAATTAAAACCAGCAGCTGCTCCTAATCAGCAAGCCAAAAAGAAATAGCCAACCACAATAAAATGAAGTCCAGACAATGCCTACATTTCATGCAAATTTCAGACCTTAACGTGTCATTTCTGAAATACTGGCTGAAAAGACAGACATCAAGCAATTTCTTGGAGTCCCTCATATTTAATCTGACCTCCAGTACCAACTCTCTCTTCTATTTTACAAGGATGCTTTTTCTTTTACTGCCAGATTGCATTCTGGGTCACCTTTAAGATGTAGCTTAACACACTGTTCCCCGCGGTGCTCTAGTCCCAAGGGCACCTGAGAACAGAATATAGCAACTAAATCTGCTTTCTTTCCAAAGCTGACTTCTTTGATATTGCTGTTGTGAGATTATTGTACAGCAGTTGGGGATTCAACAAAAACCCCAGAGGTCAAATTTCAGTAGCTAAACACAGGTGTTAAATTCAGGCAACTACTTTGATTTTCACTATATATTCAGTCAAACAGGGCCAGCTGATCTTTACCTGTGTCCTTTGCGTGACTGGTCTGATTGTCTCAGGTGAGAGAGGTGCATACATAAAGCTGAGTACCAGAAGGATAACAACACTGCAATCCAATGTCTGCCTTCTGGCTGGTAGCTTCTTACATATGCCGAACAGAAGAAAATATGGTACCATTTTGAAATGTGTACAGAAATGTCCTTTGGGACGAAGAGAAATTGTACAGATCTGGTCACTGGGAATGATGAGCCAAAAAAGACCACAACCCATGCTGATAGTTTTACCACTTTCTGTTCCAGTCTAGTCAACCCTTACTTCTATCATAGAAAACAGAAGAAAACTGACAATATCAACATGGAAATCCAGTTTTCATTCATAACTATCTTTACTTTGATCATTCATACATGAGTACAAAGCGCAAATCCAGCAAATGGTGATAATTTGTGCCAACAAGTTTCACAAAATACATTTGTGTTATATTAAATTATTTTAATCACTTTTTCAGCTTGCTTGCTGTTGAGTTTACTGAATTTCTTTTTGGTTTTTTTTATGGTGACAAAGTAGAGGAACAGGTTTCTGTGTGACTTTCTCTATGCCTCTTCCTGGTATTTACCCTCTGAATTACCACAACACTTAAGCTCTGTTTTGAAGGCTTACATAAGAATATAAAAACCGAAGCATTCCTAAATACTTTTCCAGGAAACTTCCAAAGTTCACAAACTTGCTCTGAAATAACTGTCAGGAGTTTGCATACTATCAGATAGAAATTGCAGAAACATCATTAAAAGAAAGCAACGAGAAAACAAAAAGCTGCAGTAGAATTCCTACCTTATCACTGAGGTGTGTTAGAAAATTTCCTGCAGTTTTTGGTTCCAGAAAATTGTTCATTTATGAAAACTTTTCCAGAAAATTTTCACTATTTCTTCAGTGGTCTTTATGAGGAGGGTTTTCTTTTATAATATTGTTTTTGTTTTGTGACATCCAACACTGAGAAGTCTTGATTTCACTTCTGGCATTTAGGCACTACTTTAATATACAAAACAAATAAACCAAGGAAGGAAAATTACAATTTTGGTAACCTTTTCCGTGAATGCTGAAAAGTGTCCAGATGCATCATTAAGGTCAACACTCCAATATCTATTTCTTTACTAAACCGAAATACAACTTAACATTTCTTTCTTGTTATCATCCTCTTTCCACAAAATATTTTTGTTGCTTCAGGCTTTGTAACTATATGAAGCCACCTTAGCTCCAAATGTCTTTTAACGTATATGTATACTTTGCTGGTTCTAACACATCATAATTTTAATAATATTTTTCAGCCCTCTCTGCTTTAGAGAAAACTTTGCTTCCTGTTCCGTTTTGAAATGTTTCTTACAGAAAAGCATAAGTGCTAGTGAAAACAGAGTTGGAAACTGCATGTGCCAATCAGAGATGAACATCAAATGGGTGGTGTTAACAGAGCCTAGAGGTGCAACATTTCACCGACTGAATGAGGCAATCAGTCAGCTGCTGGCAGAGTAACACCTGATCTGATGGTATTCCAAATGTACTCTTTTCATCTGCTGGAGTTCATCTGAAAATCAATCTCTCAGATAAATTTTTCTCCAAATTTCTGAATGGAGTAGATGGTTGTCGGTTGGTTTGGGTTTTTTTTAGCTTCTCATTCGTCTTGATAAGACAATGCTCATTGAATGGTTCTGTGATATTACCTTAGCTAGGTGTAAATAATAAAGTTTCTTCCTTTTTGTTGTTGGGGTTTTTTTCATAACTGATTTCAAAGTTATGTTGGATTTCACAATCTAATGTTGGAAAACTATTGTTTCTCCTCATTTCTGATTTTAAAATTTAGGATGCTGCAATTGCATTAAAGAAAAACCCAAAATGTTTGTTGATGAACATAATTCTGATTTTTACTTCTCAGTGAGGTATTCTTATTTCTTTCTTATGTTCCCTTCTTCACTTTTAGTTTTTAATTAGTACTTGTGCTTTTTTGGCAACTCATTGCGACAGGTAGATTACTGCAGATGGAAGCACACTCATAGCTGTTCCTGGGAAGCTGGTGACATAATCTCTTCTTACCTTAGCACAAGCAGGACTTGTTTGTAGTGGGTGAATATTGATTTGTGTTCATCTGCAGCATAAGCCTCAATTTTAAAAAGCACTGAACGTTCACAATTTAAGTAAAGGATTCAAGCTACTACAAGAACAAATAATATATAAACATATACGATTAGCAAATACTGTGCAGTGGTAGAGATTCATTAGTCAATGATGTGAATTATACATTTACAGATGAAATGGGTTAGATAGTACTAATCAAAATGCAAACCAGGATATTTTATAGGTAGAACACAACTAAGATTTGTCTGTGTGTTTCTACATTTAATAAAGGTTTGAACAAAGCCAGGACAGGCAAGATTATTGAAAAGATAAACCACATTAAGATACTAAGGCGAGTTGCTCTTTTATAAGGCAATTCTGTAAAAAATCCCTTTACAGGATAGCCCTGACAGTCTAGATGAATGTGCCCAGAGCTAGAATATGAAATTTAATGTCCCATGACATAAATTTAACTACATCGGGGATGAATTTGGGTGAACAGAATGCATTAAGATAAAATAATTCCCAAAGTAAGGTGAATCAAACTGGTATGAATAAATTAACAGAAATGGACAAACAATATTCCGATAGGCTCCGTGTTTGTGCTAGTGGAGAACTAATAGTCCTGAAAAAACGCTAGTAAGATGTTTGAAAGGAACAAGGTCCACTTGTAAGACTAAGCACGTTTTGAAATACCCAATTAACATAATGTGAAGATGCTCAATTTCAGAGAATTCATCATATTTAAGAAAGCAAGTGAGCAACTCGATAAGGTGTCTCTATTCCTGGCCGATCCCACCTCATCCCCCACCCTTCCTGTTTCTTCTCCTAAAGAAGTAACAAATCATTTTTCAGGAGATGTTCATGGGAAATCACTCCTATGATTTATGCTGCACAGTCAACACTTGCTGTGGCCACCTGGGAAAAATGGAAGACTTAGAGGCACATGTTACCCGTCACGTGGGTACACATAAATGTGCAGAGCTAACATTGCTGCTGTCCGTGCCTTCATGGCCGATAGGTGAAAGAAAGTTGTGAAAGTAGGCTGTGGCTGCCAGCACTGCTGAGTGTAGATCATTTGGTCTCATTAGAAGAAACCTGAATTGTCAAAAGACCATTGAATACAGCATAACAAAAATTAAATGAGAAAACAGTCAGAGTCTTTGGTAGCCAAGCTCACATATTCAAAGTCATTATTAAATAACTTTTGGAAGAAGCGGCTCTGAAGAATGTGGAAGAACCTCGCTATGGCTGACAGGACAAGCTTTGTACATCAGCTCCCAGAAATCTGTCCTGTGGGTTTGCCTATCCCCAATCTATATCAACCATTTGCTTTTGAAACTGTAAAGCCAAATTTTTAGAAATATTCTAACTCAGCTGAGGCACAATACGCAAAGAGTTGTCTTCTTTCACTTTTTTCCTTCTTTGTAAGCAATTTCGTGCATTTACCCATTTATAAATTTTAATGCAGAAAGCCATTAGAACAGTGACAAGGGGGAACCCAACGAGGACATGACAGTGCCTTTTATACCATGTTTGAAAAGTGTACAATTAGGACAAGCAGTTTCATTCAGCCTCAGTCCAATTAAGGTTTTGTGGGGTTTCAGGTCATTTAAAGCTAATGCCATTTTTTAACTCTGATTTCCCTTTTTCATCTTTTGTAGTACTGAGTATGTGTCAGAAAAAGGAATGTTTAGACAGTTTCAGTGTAAGAAAGCTCTATGACAGGCTGAAACAAGACATAAAGAATAGAGCACAGTGACTTAACAACTACTTTTGTTCCCCAAAGAAACACAAAAAGGTGTATCATAAAAATGATTTCAGGGAAGTGCTGCTGTAATCCAGTTTCTTTCCTGTTACATGAAGATCCAATGATACAGTTTCTACTGGTTGGATTTATTAATAATGATACAGATTTCTGTAACTACCCCAGAGAAGAAGATAAGAGAAATTATCGTGCTTGATTTATACAGTAGCCATTCTCATGCCCTTACGCATCAGAAGCGTACCCTGCCTTTGTGAGAATGACAAAAAAGCTGGTCAGGAATTTTTCTGCAAAATGTTTTTCCCACAAGAAGGAAAGTTTGAAAAAAAAAACAAACCCACAAGCAAAACCCCAAACCCAAAATTTAATTCAAGAAAAATTAGGGTTTATTATTTTGAAACTTCACACACACACACATAAAAATTAAAAATATTACTCCTGGTGACCTGGGGATTCACCTCTGTCTGATGTACTTGATGTATCTAGGCATTGTATTCCACACAGAAGGCCCAATCTACAGAAAAAAAAGTAAGGCCATGTTTTCTATGTTCTATAACAACTACTTCAATATGTTTTAAAAAATTGCATGCAACACCATGAGAAAAAATATTTCTGCTTTGGCATGTTGAAGCTTTTTTTTACTGAAGGCATCAAAGCCTTCTTTCACAGAAAAACGAAGAAATCTTTTTCAATGAATAATCCTGAGTTTTCTGTTTTATACACAGATTTAGGAAGGACATAAATATTGAAATATGAAAGTTTTAAAGTATGTTGGAGTATAAAAGAGAGTATCATAAGAAGGTTTATATTTACTCCAGCACAAAAGCCCCATCTTGTAGGTAAGCAATTTTTTCTAACTTCTAAACTTGACAAGTCAGAAATTTCCACTGTCACTAAAGTTACAAGAAATTGAGAAGCAATGAAAGAATTTAATTTCCTGATTTTGAATTTACAGTACAGTAGTATATTGTATTTTTTCAGTGATCATCTGGCTAGCATTAAAGGGAATATATTTGTTTCAGTAGTGTTATCAATTGATCCGTATGTGACAGTATGGGGTTTCAGAATTTTCTCAGAGAAGCAACAACTTTTTTTTCAGGAAACAGTTTCTCTAGAAAGTGGTTTCAGGTATGAAAAATGCACTCAGAAAATTTGCCAACCATTGATTTTGTATAATTTATTTGTGAAATGTGTCACTGTAACATTATCTTCATGCAAGACATCATTGCGTTTGAGATTTTGAAAATTCCTAATAGAAAGCTAAATACTTTCTACAGGAAGCTCTGTAACATTTAAGACATCAGAGTAAGTCTATAAATAAATTAAAATTCATGTTTAGAATGACTTGACATTTTAGAAATGTCTATTTGTCACCGTCAACTTTTCTTTAAGACTTTCAAAGTACTACAAATTGCAAAGAGCAGCCAGGAAGTGGTTCAATATCTCTTCATTGCCATCAAACAAATGACTGTATTTTCGTTTGGAAAAAAAAACTCTTGTCAGTTTTATTCCAGTTTAAGAATGATAAAACATTATGCTTGCAGACTGTTTTTGTTAAAATTGTCTTTGTTTCCAGACTGACTGCTGTGTGTCCAGTTGAAAAGTTGATGAAGATAACTTGGGTTTCTTGGAGTCTAGCGTGAAATGTGGAATTTCTCATAACACCTCATAACACCACAAAATAATCTCTGAATCTTTCTCAACGTGGACCATCAAAACAGTGAGGAATATGTATTATACTGCACAGATTCTTCCTGACCCCTCTCCAGAGCAAACGTAGGGCTACAAACAATGTAGCTAGAAACTGGGCATTAGTCACCTCTCTAAGCATGTCATCTCATTCATACTAGACGTCCTAGCGTATCCCAGACTTCTATGTGTGCTAGTAGACATCACACATGACCTACATGAGACCTGTATGCTGCAAGATCAACAGTTGAAAGCCATGCAGGGTGACATAGACATCTCAGACAGCACTGGATGTTTCTGTTCGGACAATTTCATCACACCCTTTGGGTCAAGCAAAATGACAGAAAATGTATTCAAATACAAGGGAGGAATAAGTTATGAAAATAGACACCTTTCTATGAGTATAAATTTTTTTTGGTAGATTGGGGAGAGTAGTTTACTCATTCATATCTGCACAGGAAGTCAAGAAGCAAAAAAGAATTTGTGAAGGTGTTTGTGCCCCATCAGGGAGAAAATCTCAGTGGTGAATTTGAATCTTTTTGAGAGAACATCTAATCCAAAGAAATGTTAGAGCATGAGCAATCAGATTGTGAACTGCTGCACAAAACATCCAGAACTGCTGCTTGCATTTTCACCTCAAGTACAGAGATACTGAAGTGCCTACATTTTCTCCTTGACCTTAGAACAGGATCAGGCTTTTGTTGTGCTGCATTTGCACAGACACTTACCGAAAGTCAGCACTTGCAACAAAGGTACCCAAAAAGTTTACTATCTAAGGCTCTGATGCTGCTAATACGCAAGTATGTACTCGTTCCTGCACATGAATAGCCCCGTTGAATTAAAGCATGATTTTCTGCAAGAAAGACCTACGATTTTGGAGGACATGTAAGAAGCGGTGTGACAAAAGCACTCGGATGTTGCGGAGGAAAGCAGAAGCACTTTTATACATCCATCAATGCAAAGGGCAAACCAAGCAGGTGTTCAGTTAATCACAATAATCTTGCTGCCAAAGTCCTATTTATTTCTTCTCCTTCCCAAGATTACGTGCTACAACAGTCAGTCTGATGTAGCACAACCGTGTTCCCCGCCTTTGTATTTTTTCTCACGTGGGAATGCTGGCATTCATACCAGGTGATAATCTTTGCAACAGTGGCTTATGTGTATGTCTTGAATTGTAGAGGAATATCTACAGTATAGGCAAATGCCACTCAGAAACCCAGGCTGGCTTTTAAACAAATGATCGAAGTGTTTTGTCAATTTGGAGAAAGCTTTTATTCTGAGCTCTCCCATTTTCACATAGGTTGATTGCATGAATTCTAATGTAAAGTAGTGCTTTAAAAACCTTCCTGGCTTCCAAAAGAGAGACTTCAGAAAAGTACTGATTTTTTTTTTCTCTCCATTTAATTTTTGCTTGCTGCAGTGTGTTTCCTCCTATTTGTATTCTTTTCTTTTTAAAGAGGTTTGCAGGTCATATGCAAACAAGATTGGATGAGACACAGGAAAGAAACACAGATACGGCAAATCTTTGCACAGCTTCTTCACACAAGTTCCAACATTCTCCAAACTCTTTTATCTTTTTTCCTTTTCCTTTTCCTTTTCCTTTTCCTTTTCCTTTTCCTTTTCCTTTTCCTTTTCCTTTTCCTTTTCCTTTTCCTTTTCCTTTTCCTTTTCCTTTTCCTTTTCCTTTTCCTTTTCCTTTTCCTTTTCTTTTTCCTTTTCCTTGTTCTTTTTTTCCTGTTCTGTGTTCTTGTTCTTTTTTCTTTTTTCTCTTTTACTTTTTCTCCTTTACTTTTTCTCTTTTTCTTTTACTTCTTCTCAGAATGAATAAAGACTACCCAAGTTCTTTTATGCATGTCTGCCCTTTTTCTCCTCCTTTTTTTTTTTCTTGCCCCACAGGGCTCTCACAGGAGAGGAATAAAACATGAAACAGCATATCTTTTTTTTTTTTTTCAACAGAATGCAACTTTTAAAAATCTGAATAGGAAAAGCATGTCTTATTGCAGAATCAGTGCACAAATGGGACTGTGGGACTAAGTTATTCTTTGCTGCACAAACTCTCACTGAAATGTCTGTTTGCATCTTCTGGCTTTGAAAATTAGCATGTCTAAATGAAAAGGTATATTAGAGCCACCAAAAATGAGAATGAGGTCACTTTTTTGCTCTTACCATCTAGCATTTGTAAACTGCTGAGCAGTGATTATTTTTCTTTAATGTGAGATGTAGTGCTGGACACTCTGGATAAGGTATTTGCTTTTACTAAATCTTATGGTGAAAGCATTGATAAACCAATAAGAAAGCCCCAAAAGGCAGCACTGTCATTTTATAGCAATCATTGCCTTGCGCTTATCACTAATTACCTGGCACCCCACGCATACAACACTGGTTGGAAAAGTGAAAAGCTGAATGGATAAATTTGCTTTGTTGGAAAATTGTGAAAGATGTAGAAAGAAATGAACAGATTATCTTAATTCATTTCTATAGTATAGAAATAAATGCTCAAAAAATGGAAGTGCTTCATGTTACAGACAGCAATAAAAAGAAAATATTTCATACTCTAAGTTGTATTTTGAGTGATTTTCTTGGCTTGGTTCATTCCCTTTGCCCATCTGGAAAGAAAATAGAGTTAGATAATTTCAAGACCACTTCCCCCTGGCTCCAAACACAGAAATAAAAAACGTTCATTGTTCAGAGAAGGACATCTTTGCCAACTACACAGCCCTACAAGAAAAGCAGAAAGTACAGGATTGCCATTTTACACCATCTTCTCGTAGTCTCCTAGGAAGAAGTGGATGTGAAACCGGCAAGTAGTAAACAGAGACTCGGTTTAAAGGAGTAAGCAGGGCGGCTAACCAGTTATTCATGGTTTAACTGCATTCAATGACAGCTTTGAGAAGCAACAATAGAAGAATCTACAGGAGAATTTTCATGACCATGTGTCGTGGGTTGACCTTGCCTGGATGCCAGGTGCCCACCTATCTGCTCTATCACTCCCCTCCTCAGCTTGGAGGGAGGAGGGGAGAAAATAAGGTGGAAAAATATCATGGGTGAAGATAAAGGCAGTTTAATAAAGCAAAAGTGAAGGCCATGTGCAGAAGCAAAGGAAAACAAAATATTTTATTCTCTATTTCATATCAGCAGGCAATGTCCAGCCACTTCCTGGGAAGCAGGGCTTCAGTATACGTGGCAGTTGATCCAGAAGTAAAATGTCCTTAAGGAACTGTAATAAGAAAGTTTAAACAATGCAGTTTAAACAATGTCCTTTCTCTGTCGCCTTTTCAACAAGATCCAACCTCTGATCTTTTCCCGTTCTCCTTGTGCTCCAAATCAAACTCTTTTTTGACCAAAGATTAAATTGTAGCCCTTCTGAAGTTAAGATCATAGAATCATAGAATCATAGAATGGTTTAGGTTGGAAAGGACCTTGAAGATCATCGAGTTCCAACCCCCCTACCATAGGCAGGGATACCTCTCACTAGACCAGGTTGCCCAAGGCCACGTCCAGCCTGGCCTTGAACACCTCCAGGGACGGGGCTTCAACAACCTCTCTGGGCAACCTGTTCCAGTGCCTCACCACCCTTAAAGTGAAAAACTTCTTCCTAATGTTTAATCTAAACCTGCCCTCTTCCAGCTTAAAGCCGTTCCCCCTCGTCCTATCACTACATGCCCTTGTAAAAAGTCCTTCCCCAGCTCTCCTGTATGATGAATTACTGTAAGATGAAATCCTGTAAGATGAATTACCCCTGATAGGATGAGGGGTAATGCCTTCAAACTAGAAGAGGGTAGATTAAGATAAGGTGTCAGGAAGAAATTTTTCACTCTGAGGTTGGTGAGACACTGGAACAGGTTGCCCAGAGAAGTTGTTGAGGCCCCATCCCTGGAGGTGTTCAAGGCCAGGTTGGATGGGTCTTTGAGCAACCGGGTCTAACGGGAGGTGTCCCTGCCCATGGCAGGGGGTGTTGGAAATTGATGATCTTCAAGGTTCCTTCCAACTTAAACCATTCTATGATTCTATGATTCACTCTCCTTCAACAGGGGCAGCATTTTATCCCAATTGACTTAAGTCTCAGTCTTATTGTAAGCTTTGGGGACAAAACGAAAACTAATCAGGAAGAGATCATTGACTCCAATGGCTTTGGGTCACTTTCCCATTTCAGACAAGCAACACCAGCACCTAGGAGAACCACTGAATAAAATTGTGCCTTCAACCTCTGTCTGCACCTGTACCTGCAGAAGAGGCAATATTTGACGTTTTCCTAATGAGGACCTCATTTCTAAATCCATTTAAAACAATCTGTTGCCTAATACATCATTTAGCCTATTATTTGTCCTTTTAAACTGCAGCGTTCTCATGTCTTCTTGAAAGATTTTTAACCCTTGGCCACACACTGATCAACATAGTTCCTTAACCTCTGAAAGAACTCAAAGGTTCTTATTTTTCCCTTTTCAAAACTTTTAGGTCATGTTCCTTTTTGAGATTCAGTATGAATCAAATTTTCTCATTATATTAGCGAAATTCAGGTCACCACCCTCCTCAATCTGAAAATTATTTTAGATGTATCTCAGAATTTTCTCAGCCCCCCAAAAAAATAAGATGGGGTCTTATCTCCCTTTTTGCCTGTTGGTAAAGATGAAGGACAACACTGAAAAATCTGCTGGAGATCTTTGTTAAATTTGTTGGCTGTAATATTGACTAATAAATATGATGAATAGATATTTAGCCTCATTTTCCTGTGGTTTTTTTGTTTGTTTGTTTGGGTATGTTGGGTTTTTTTGGTTACCATTTTGGTTTTATTCAGCATTTACTATGTTTGGTGTTTTAGGTCCTTATATACACCGTAATAGAACACGTACATATTGTGT
The DNA here is from genome assembly GCA_017639485.1 of Pluvialis apricaria. NCBI lineage: Eukaryota > Metazoa > Chordata > Aves > Charadriiformes > Charadriidae > Pluvialis > Pluvialis apricaria. The sequence goes on along the minus strand of CM030008.1, from coordinate 163,145,166 downwards.
ATTAATTTCCAGTGAAAAGAAAGATTCCATTTCTAAAGTGTGATAAAAATCCCACCAATAGTTTTAATAACAAATTAAGGTGCTCTGTATCTCTTATGAAAGAAGAAATAAGAGTATAAGATATAAATATATAGGGCAGCAAAACGCAGGAATCCTCTCTCCCAGTAGTCCACTCAGGCTATTTAAGTATTTCTTTCCTCAGTCACAATTCCCTCTTGTCTATGATTATTACAGAAGTCTGCACTTATTAGAGAAATTTCCTTTTTGTTTGCTGACTGATATTTTTGCTGATACATTATTTCCAACAGGAATTTCTCCTTTGTTCCCAGAATAAATGGCTACAAGACGCATTTCTTCAACACGTCCTTCCTTTTATTCTATTAAATTTTACCTGCTCAGTAATTCAAGATCACAGCCAAGCTATGGGCTTTCTTTTCTGTCTAAGCCCAGCTCTGTGGTGCAAACAAAACATTATCAAATTCCTTTTCTTCTTGTTACATGCAGTGATTACACTAAATCCACTAAATCATTCAGATGAGGAATGTTAACAGAGGAGATGTAGTGTAAATATATGCACAGAGCAATCACAGATTTCCCTCTTCTCTGAAGCAGTCATACAAGCAGAATTTGGGGACAGAACTGTCCTTGTCTTTCCTTATTTTTAATTGGAACCATCAAAACCACAGAATTCAGACTGAACTATAAAGCCAGTCAAAAGTGTTATTTCAAATCAAATGGACACAATTCGGTGTGTCAGTGCCAGGCTTTGAATCTTTTCTTGTTCCACCCCTACTTTGACAAATCAACCTTTTCCTATGCACTGAGCAAATTCATCCTATTCTTTAAAAGCTATTGGAAAACTATGTTTCTTCCAGTAGCCTGTTAGTACAGAAGATTGCCTCCATGATCTTACATTAACTTTCATCTTAGCCTTCCAGGATGAAGTGAAGAGAACAATGACAAAATGGAGAATATCAAAGCCACTATCTGCCAAATCACAGTAAATGTATACAATAAATATAGTCTGCAAAAAACGCTTCCTCTGTTCATAGTGAATCTTCACCATCCTCCATCAGACAACACTGCTCCAAGTATCAGCTGGAATGCTGTGTCTTATTTAAAGCAAAAGCTCCTTTGGGTAAAAATGTCAAGAGTTGAAGTGGCATGCCTATGGTACCACATAAATAACAATAATATGTCTTCAATGCATTGAATAACAATCCATTCAAGCATTTCAACAAATGAACACTACCGTCAGACTGTGCAAATCATAGAAATTCACAGCGAAAAAAAAGCAAGTCCTTTAATTTCTGCTAATATTATAAAACATCTTTCACTTCTACTTAATAGCAAAAGGACTGGTTTCATTAGGATAGTAATAAAGTACACTGTGAAGATTTCTCACCTCAGGGGGGAAAAAATTACTCTTTTGCATGTGTTACATGAGCGTTTGATGCCTTTTCGGTGTCTGGAATTTAAAATACAGATGTGTTGGCATCTGGCCCCGAGGTCTCAGCCACCACTGCCACAACCCCGTTCGTAAATCTCTAAGGTTTCTATTCCCAAAGCGTATGGGCAACATGTTCCCGTGACAGCTCAGCTATAACGTTGATGTTTCCTAACTGTGGCAACATGTCTGCAGGGATGTGGGCTGAAACCACCAATTTAAGTCACGCAGGCCACAGAGCTTTCAGAAGGGAGACACCTTTGCTATTACTCACTTGAACTGATATTGAACTATGTTACCCAGAGGTTAAAAGGCTGCTGCTGATCCCCAGAGCCCCATGAGACCTTCTACACTAGCATTTATTTGTACAACAGACAGTTCCCTGTGTTTTTAAAGCAATTTGAAGCATGGCACTGAAACTTGTGCCATCTGCAGCTATGCATCTAAGCAATGGCTGCTTTATTTCCAGGTAGTATAATGTATATTAGAAATATGAAGCTGTACTCACCACAACCAGCTCTGGAATAAGATAAAAATACACCAGCTGGGACAGTGAGTAGCATGAAGCAGGCATTTTACAGGGTAGTACATGTATTCTCTATCTTTTTCATAGACACTTTCCTGATATTAATGTCAAATGATATAAACATGTTTTCTAATCCTGGCTGTATTTCTGACTTTCAGTCACCATCATCTTATTAGCATTCTTCAGGTCTTTTTTCCCAATTTTTCTGTGATACAGAGCGGCAGGGAAGTTTTCTTCTCATACCTTCGAGGTGCTTTTAATCTCTGTCTGCAGGTAACATGCCTCCCCCCTGGTGATGTGTGTGTAGTTGTCTCTGCAGGTGGGTCTTTATCTAACCCTTTTTTATGCCTCCCTGACTCACAGCGTGCTTTTCCCACTTTTTTTTCTCTTGGGTAATCACATTTGCTTTCTCTCCTTAGCTTGCACATATTAGCCTTTCTCTAACCCAGTTCCTTTGACTTACATATCTGCTTCGTTGTTTCTTTTTCTCTGTATGTATCTCAATTCTTCTGCCTTTTTCTCCAACCAATTTTATTACTTTCATTCTCTTTTTTTATTCTCTTGCCCCTTGTATAGGCTTCTGTAGTTGTGACTTACTGAAGGCAGAAAGGTATGCAGAAATATGCACAACATTTCTCTGTCTACTCCCATTTTTCTCAGCAATCATGCAACCTTCATGAAGATGAATCCTGAATATTGAGAATGAAGATGTACTCAGCCCCCCCCAGATTTTGCAGAGGGGTCAGAACCAACCCACAGGATTTGTTGGCTTGGATACGGACACTTACTGCAACCCACTATTCCTGAATACTGGATCATGATCTAAACCGTAACAGAGAGGGAAAAAAACACTTTCTGGAAGATGCTATTAGTCATATGATTTAGTTTTAGGTAGTCCTGCAAGGAGCAGGGAGTTGGGCTGTCTTCCAACCGGAGATATTCTATGATTCTATGGCTGCTCCTTGTGGTCCTCAAGGCTTCATGTCTCAGTTTCTCCACACACTTCAACACTGCTGTGTCCAAATGCCTTATTCTTTTCCTAGCCTCTTTTTTTTTTTTTTTTTTTTTCTTTCTTCATTGGAATAGTTTGCAAAGAGCAAGCTTCCTTGGGGTATAAATAACCATGTCAAAATCCATGTCACAGACTTGCAATCTAACTTTAAGAAGCAAGCTGTGCTATTTCATTTCTTTTTATTATAAGTCACTTCTCCAGAAGTCGCTTCTGCAGAAGATTGAAATCTTCGGTATCCAAAGATCTTATGCATGCAATTTTTAAAAGATCTCAACATCTGAAATCTGAGCAAAATTCTCAGGTGAGCTTTGTCCTTATTGAGGTATTAAAAAAGAACTGAGCAGAGTCAAATCAAACTAAACATCCTAATAAGGTCAGGCTACACAGTTTGGGAAAAGGTATTTAAAAAGCAGATCCACTTTTTAACTACAAAACATCTGCACATCTAGCTCTGTGGAGGCTTTTTCAAGTATTGGTGACTTTTTAATCCTTAGTATTTATGGGCAGAAGGATCCCAATGCAAGTCAAAGAACTCTGTTCCTTCACCCTGTATTCAGCCTCCTAATTTGAATTTTACTAAAGCATATTTTCCAGTAAGTTGTAGCTTTAAATACATCAAAATAGGAGAATTTTCCGTCTCCCTCACTAGTGTTTTTTTTTCCAGTTTTTTTTTTATTTTGATTGGAATAAAAGTAGATTTAAAATAGTTTGTGTTTCCATATGCCAATATATCCAGTACTTCAGTGAAAACAGTACAGGAGAAAGTCAAGTCACATCACAACAGCTCACTGCAGATGCTATATGTGACAGAGAACTACAAATGAAAAAATCCACATAAATGCATAATACTTTCCTTAAGCAGTGATTTTTGAATGCTCATTTTGTCTGATTCTAGTTAAACATGGATACAGACAGTTTGTGTTCTTGTGAACCTGCAATTAAGAGACCCAATTAACAAACTTGAAATTGCACAAAGATATATTATTTTGTCAAAAGTCCACAAAGACAATTTCTTCATAAATTAAAATGGTTAAAGCAGCATTACCTGATTTGTCATTAAGATGGCGCAGTGTGTTCTTCCTGGACCTAATTATCCTTTTGATAAATAATTATCTGTTCTCCCATTTCTACAATTTAGAAAATTTGTGATATAAAAAAGAATAGGTTCGCTTCTCAATTGCATGAAGGTATACTTAACCCCCTCACCTCCTTGAAATGTAATGGAGACATTAAAGAGAAAAAAAAACACTAAGAATGACCCTGTGGCTTGCAGATGATTATACAAGTAAAGCTTTCACACCAGACTCGTGCTGCCAGCCCTGGGAGTGGTGTGGATTCTAGTCAAAGCTCGGTGTTAAAAAATGTACAGACCAGGAACATAAAAAGTGGAAAAAATACAGTAAGATTTAGTCTGGTATAACTTTAAGCAGGAGCTGAGCAAGCTCCTGACCAGCATCACAAAACTCTGCTTAAAACTCTTCTGCTTCCCTGCTACTTTGAGCATCTCCCAATACAACAGGAGACAAAACCTGACTTTTCAAGCGAAGACATTTATGAATGGGCTGATGCAGGTGAAAAGCTGCTTTTCTTAGTGTATTACAGGGTTTCAGAGCAGTGAAGCTGACTAGAAGCAATCTGACTGTTGCTCCCAGGTAGGATAGGCTTTGGGTCCTTTCAGTATTTGGTCCAGTCCCACTAGATGCTTCTTAGGTAACACGGTTTTGTTTTGGATTAGGTGGGTTTTTTTGGGTTGGTTGGTTGGTTTGGTTTGGTTTTGGGGGGATGGTTTTTGTTTTCAATATTACACTGAGTAAAGCAGTAACACTTGTGGGATGGAATTCACCTTCTCCACCCTTTGCCATCCCAATGTTAGTAACGGCTCAGGATGCAGGACTTACAGGAGACCTACATCTTGCTGGACCAGTTGTTAGACATCAAGTGAAATACCCTAGAACAGTTAAAATAACACTAAATGCCTAAGATTAGGCAACTACATTAAGCATCCGAGTCACACACAGACTTCATAAGTCACTGATGCTTTATCTGAATGAAGTGAAAATGAGATTCACATAGGCAATCAAAAGGGGACATTTACACAGGTAAGCAGATGCTTCTGGTCTGGGATTCATCTGACCTGAATTTGAGGGGAGGCAATTCAGCTCCACACTCAGACACCTATGTGTAGGGGTCTACCTCTGAGCTAGATGTGAAGGAGCTGATTATGATCAGTGGCAGCTTAGTGGTTGCACTCTGGAAGAGGAGATTTGGGTCTCCTTTCTCTGAAGTGAATGCCCCTCTCACTAGACTACATGACACAGAAGATGGTTTTCCAGCACACCTTTGTGAAAGAGCCATTGTAAACCTTGCCTGAGTAACAGAAACTCTGTAGAGGAATTGAAACACTCTGGTAGAACAGAACACTTTTTATACGTTCTTCCCTTTTTTAAAATTTTTGGCTGAAAGAACATTCATTAATTCTCAAGTCATTTGGGCTACTCTGAAAAGGTCCTTTATCGTTGAAAAAAAAGTTACCTACATTCCATTATTTTAATTTTTTTGGGTGGGTTGGTTGGTTGGTTCGTTTGAGTTTCGGGGTTGGTTTTTTTTGCCTTGTTCTATCATAACTTCAGCTATTGTAGGAGTAGAAATACAGAACAAGATTCAATAGCAATTTCTAGCCCTAGTCAACAAGAAGTTAACTTCAGTTCTACCTTGGTTGTCCTTTGATGGACTATATGAAAGAAATGAAGTTGGCTGCATTGCAAAAGAAGGAAAAGATAATAACTTTGGGAAAGGCGGGATTTATCTCATATCTAGCTGGGCTTGATTGTAAATAGGATTCCTTTGCTTCCTTGCTATAAGGAATATCCCCTGAAGAAAAGATCTTGCTGGACACTTTTTAAAATTTTTCTTACAACTTGTTGTTTAATCAGCGTAAAGATTAGACTAATTTACAGGTTGAATTAGTGCCAAAAAATAAAAATAATTCACACACACACACAAAGAACCCCAACTCTGTAGTTTATTTTGTTTATATCCAACATTCCTGAGGACAGATTTTAGCCAAATGTATTTTTACCTTCAATGGACTATTTTGGCTTAAAGCTTGTCCACCTAAAAAAATGCATCCTACAGAAAGGTTAGCTCCTAGCATGTCTTTTAAGAGCTGCACATAAAGCAGAGGTCCAGGGATGTGGAAATGATGAACAGAGAATCCTCTTAAATTCATGACAAGCTGAAAAAATTGTATGCTGAGAAGAGTTTTGAAGTCAGGGAAGTTGCCACTAAAATCCTCTGTAGATATGCTTCTTAAAAGTTACACTGATATGTTACACAGCTATGTTGCCTGTTTGAAGTAAAAATGACTATGATGGCCGAAGCTATAAAAGGAAACAATGTAAGATCTGAATCTGTATTTTTCAAAGGGAAAATAACCTGATATGTCACTCACAAAGGCAGCTGGACCTTTTTTGTCAGCAGCCTCCTCCAGTGGTCTGGTAATTTCATAGATTTCACAAAACAAAGCTTTGCCAGCATTGGCAACTTTAAACAATTTTGTGTTGTAGTGAAAAAAAAACAACCAAAACCACTCTCTTGTTTGTCTGTAGTTTATGTGTTGTCTGACTTTTCAGGAAGCTCTCATTAATTCTCACATTTTACCTTCTGTTCTGAAATGGTCATTTGTGACATTTATTTATAAATATGATAGTCGATGTCAGAATCTCAAAAAGGTGAAGCATCAATATATGATGACATCCTCTGCATTCATTAATTTACCTCAAGGATTTTAAAACCCCTTGCAAGCTATATACAATATATAAAATATACAGTATATTTTTCCCTCCCAATGGCCTGCAGCACAGTTCAGGAGCAGAACCTGAAATCTTTTCAAAATGGATAGTAACAATATCCAGCAATGGAAGGATGAAAATGAAAAATAGTGTTTCCATGTTGCTTAAGGAACAGAATTTTAATCAGAACCATGGAAACTCCACCCCTAATGACAATGAAATGTGAGGAAGAATTTTTAATAACTTACTAATTCTTTTTAATAGTTTCTTATTAAATTAATTTCTTAATTGAATAATTTCCTAAATCTTTTATATTTTTCTCGTTTTGTTATTGTTTGCCCATTGACCGGTCTTATTTAATGGTCACTCCTCTGCAGACCATTATCAGAATGTAAGCAGCATCACAAGAGTACGACCGGATGGGACCAAGGATCCACCTAGTCTGATGGTGACTGTTAGCTGATGTTTAATAGTGAGTGTAAGGATAAGGAAAAGATTTAGTTCTGACCCTCACAGTTTCTGGTAAGCGGTACCTTAGGGATTTCTTGAACTGGAAGCTGATTCAGTCCTTGGTAGCAGTAGATAAATGTTTGTCCTTGTTTTGTTTGCTTGTTTTTCTTAATTCACATTCTTTCACAACCCGCAATACCCAGTCCTGGTAAATTCTGCTGTTAAAACAAGTGGTGTAAGAAAATTCACTTCATTTTTTTCTAGTTTTTAATGTGTTTATTGACAATTTCTTTGGGTGTTCCCTGTTCCAGTATTATAAATGCAGTATTCTTTTTTTTTTCTCCCCTTTCTCAACCTCTCCTCACCCCCTTCCCAGAATGTCCATGTTTTTACACTGACCAGAAATGAACCATTATCTTGGATGACTTCTGAAATGCCTTCTTTTCTTGGATTCTATAAAAAAATGAAAATGCAGAAATGTACAGAGAGATTTCAATAAATCAAGAAGCAGCTAAAACAATACATATCCTTCTCAGTGGGCATTAGCCATTATTCCTCTCTGGTCATTAGCGCGGGAGAGCTGACTGTGCATGAATTCATACAGAAGAATTAATGGGCCACATCTGAAAAGATAATAGCTGAGCTATTAAAGCCAAGAAAGAACCTAAAGGAAAAACAGGGAATGCTGAGGAAAGATTAGATGAGAAAATACTGCACCAGGGACTGTGTATATAAATATATATTCGTATACAGCGTTACAGACAATGGGGTTGGTTCCATTTCTTCTGCTTGTTCAGTTTCAGAATTTCAGAGCATTTGTGTGTAAAAAAACACATCAGCATCAAACATGTCTGTCCATGCCACCAAAAAAAGCAGAAGATGTCCCTCATTAGCCTTCAGCAACATTATATGACTGCCAAGACTTGGTCAAAAGTAAAATTTAAAGAGGTCATTATAAAAAAAAAACAAAAACAAATCAAGAACCACAAAACCGAACAAAAAACCACCCCCCACACCCCACCAAATCTCAACCAAACGGAATCATGGCACTATTACACCAAAGCTTCCAATGCTTAAGTAAGCATATTTTCTTTTTTCACCAAATGTGAATCAGGTGGCCAATAAACTTTTTTTTTTTTTTTTTTTAGTTAAAGAGAGGAAAAGAAAACAAGGTAGGTAAAAAAGCAGACAGCCTATTTATGTAACTAAGTCTTAAAGTAAAATTATACCAGTAGTAATCTGCTAGGCCAACTCACTGCTTTCTCTTTCCTGCAGTAGTTTTCATGAACTATTTTAAAAGTTTAAGTCTTGCTGGTCACAAGAGCTGAACTGAAGCTGAACTGAAGCTTTTGATGTTTGACTGTACTAGCTGTGCCTTGCTTTGCTGTCTCACCATAACTGAGGTTTTGTGCCAGTACTTTCCTCTGGCTGCTCCCCTCTCTAATAGGTGCTTTATCTCACTTAAGAGCTTTGCACGGTATTTTTACACAGTGTTGGAAACTAAGCACAGACAATCTATAGCAGCTCCTTGTGTCCCAGCTCTCAACTGACTCCTTGAAAAAAGATCAAGTTCCTCTATCTCTCATACTGCACAAAACATTATATAAAAACCTTATTTTCCTTCTTTCTTTTTTTCTAGTAAAGTTTTCTAGTTTCCTTCTTTTCTTTATTTTTTCTGTAAGTTTTACCTTCTGCACTGGAAATGGGTGTTGAAGTGTGTGGTAACAGTTCACTTCCTACTGGATGCATTTGACAGAGTTCATTGGCTTGGACTTCTGTATTAAAATTACAGATCTGCTCTGCTTTATAACATAACTGGGTTTTTATAAAGACATAATTGTCAAAAGAAATAATACAACGTATTAAAAAAACATGCTTTGATCATGTCCGTGAGTCTTTTCTATTTATCTATCTTTTGCTTCATCAACTCCACCAAAGCATCCCATCCCAAGCAATTTTTGAGGTGAAGGGATAGGAAGAGAGGCAGCACCTTTGTCATAGTCCTTTACCATCAGATTTACTTGGACAAGATAGGAAACAATGCAACACCTTGGACGTGGTGAGTTAGATAAAATCTGATTTTCTCTCCCACCTATTTTGTGCACTACAAATTTTAAGGAGAGCTGAAAGATCCACCCCAGAGATAAAGATGCCACACAGCTTCCAGAAAGCATATAGGCAGTACAGCAATGAGGGTGTGATGTGAGAATCTGAACATATCAGACAGGAGTAATGTGCCAAGGTTGTGATGCTCAGAGTTAAAACAAGCCAGTTTTCCTTTAGAACTGTGTGTAAGGGAAGAAAACTATTTCCATACCAAAACAATGGACAAATATTCTTAGCGTCTCACGTAGCCTTTTGTGGTCAAAGACAAACGCTTCCAGAGGGTGCTTCCATTGTGTCCTAAAATGGGTCCCCAGGGTGAGATAAATCAGCTTCCAGAAGAGCTGACTTTTATGTTTGACTTCAGAGACAACCTAGGTGGGTTTTTTTTCTGGCTATATGCCTGACTCATTGAATTTTAAGCCTCTCGGCATCTAGCACCATGTCAAATACCTTGGGGCATACAAGAGAAGCACGGGAGGTTGGGTGGGTAGCCTACAGGACCGATGAAGAGCTTTGCTTTTCCGGGCAGGCAGAGAGAGGGTACCTCAGAGCATCTCAAATCATGATAGGCACTTGTGTGTGCACAAATTATTCAATATGTTAATAATATGGAAGACAAATACCAACCCAAATGCAGCATTACAAATGACTAAAAACACAGGTATTCAATATTATGTTTTATAAGACAGCAAATATGGATGTGGTATACAACTGAGATTCAGTGTTATAGTAATGGATTTATTTATTTGGTATAAATACAACTTTATTTCAGATTTATTTACATTTTCATTTGTTCATATGGAATTGGATGAAGAAATTGAGTAGATTTTTACTTACATCCTTAATTATACCCGCTTTGCATTTTGAGGAGTGGAGAATTACTGAACACTATGCTGTGAGAGTTTGACCTAAGTATAAACTGCCTCATTTTACACTATGTAAATAGCAGTTTAATCCTCTCTGGGTGACCTTTGTCTGATTCAGTAAAAAGAACATTTAGACAGATGAGAAAAGTTATGCACTCACTCAAATTCTTCCCTGAAAAGAGATTAGCCCATGGTTATGCATTTTCTTGGTTCTTTGGCTATTGAAGTGGCTTTTAAGTGACAGTCATTGGTGTTTATTTTTCTGTATGTGTTTGTATTTTGCAAATAATTCACTAGTAAAAATAATTATAGCTTTATGGCCATCATAGAAACCACCTCGTGAAAAATGGGAAAAAATTCCTATAAGCCCGGTACAAAGGAAAGAATTAATGAATTCCAGCAAAGAAAGAAAACACTAAAATACCTCTACAAGATTGGAGGCTGTTTTTTAACCTGAAATGGGGGAATGGGGCTGGAGACAGGGGCGTTAATACTGCAAAGCTTTCAAGCCTCTGTCTTTTTATTGTCCGTAGAAATAGAAAATATTTTTAGGGAATCTTTATAACTTGCTTCACTGAACTCACTGAACTTCTCGTTAACATTTTCTACATGACATAGACTATGACAAGTTATAATAGTAAATGACGATTTAGAAATAAATGTCCCCTGTTATTTGTCTTTCCAAATGTGCCCTGTTGTACCGTGGAGTTTGCTCAGTCCCAGCTTTATGAAACATAAGCAATGAACTGTCTCTATTCATTTACCTTTTGTCTCAAAGTTACAGCAAGTGACAGAGTCTTGTTATGTGACCTACAGCAAAATGGTTGGGGCTAGATTTTCAAGTGCTCAGCATCCTGTGTTCCACTACAGCCTTTTACACACTTGCAAAAAAAGCAAAAGGGTGTGATCCATGAATATCAATATGTGTATGAAGGAAAGTTGTCCTTTCAGGAAAAAATTTAAGAAAATGACTTGAAAATAAATTTGGGAGGTTTGAGCTGGAGAGAAAGATTTGCAACAAAAACATAGCTGTTCGTGGAGTTGTACACATTCCCCATGGACTCATTAGTGTCAGCTGGAGAGATCACTAGATAGGTTATATCTCCCGCAGCCCCAATTTTTAGCTTGTTTGTGTTTTTGAAGATGGAAAGTTATACAGCAAGAGTTTTCTAACTGTGATACATAATGGCAGATATACTTCACTTAGGGTCGTGGCCCATCAAAAGAGAAGGTGCAAGGAATGAGCTGTCTTCTCCAGGAGATTCTGCAACCTCCTTTTGAATGAAAATTATTCCCTTATTTGGGGGGGTTGTGGGGGAAAATAAATAAATAAAATAAATAAATAGTCATTTCCAATAGAAATAAAAATACTTTTGACTTTCCTGCTCCATAATTAAGTTGTTGAGTGCTGATGAAAAACATACGGTCTGCATGCCTACAGAAAACTCGGAATTAGCTAGGCAATTCAAGTGCAGAAATCACTGCCCACCACCCTATTGCTTATTGTTCTTCCCACCTGCCTGTGCACAATGCTTGTCATTTGCCATGTACACAGATTGTACACTCGGCTTGCAGGGACCGCAGAGCTTACAGGGCATCTAGAACTGTGAGGGACTGCTCTATGATTGTGGACACTATGGACTACGCTAATTGGAAAAGTACAATATAATTTAGCAAGCTGTGAAATGTGTACAGTCGAATATATCTGTCCCAATGGCGTACTACAAGAATTAATTTATGTATTCCCTTCAGTGTGTTCAGAGCTGCTCTGATAAGAGGTGCTACATAAGACCTAAGAATTATTCATTTATTATTTATTAGTCATGTTACCTCGTTTTATTATACGTGGAGAGAAAACAGATAGCGAAAGCCTGATTCTTTAAGCTTAGCATTGCTCAGTTTGCACTTTAGGCAGCTTTTGCAGCTTCCCTCAATTTATTTGTAGGCACAAAGAATTTGTCACCTAGGAACAGATCAATGGACTAGCTGGAACAAGTCCCTGTCTCTAACAGTTGTCAGTGCAGCTGCTTCAGAAAAGAGTGCAAAATTATTATAGTGAATCTTATTGTGTGGTGTGATATGTTACAGGACAATTTTGTCTAACCTCAGTGCATCACACTATACCTTAAAAATAGGATTGGATAGCTCTTATAGTTATACTCTTACTGTTGTAATACCATTGTTATTTGTGTTTATGGCACGATCCCGCTCTATTCTTAAATCTACAAAGCTACCCAGTGTTATTGACACACCACCTTCCCGTAGCAATGAATTTCAATGGTGAGTTATCCACTTTTCAATGAAAGACCTTAGTCTTTGACCAATTTTAAAAAAAAAAAGGATATGTCTTTAAATTGAATTGCATACCTCCTCTCCCTGAATTTTGTTTTGTTTACTTTCAAGAAAGGGAGAAGCAAGCATCTCGGTGTGTCTCGCTATAAGATTTTTTATACATGTTTTTCTGCAGGAGCCTCCTGACTCTAAGATCACTAAGTTTCTCCCACACATACCTGCTAACACTCAGAAACTCAGCAGAAAGGAGTCCCTTTGATCCTGAGCACAACTTTCTAATTGCCCTGAACTACTCTACTGCAGAACAGTTCTATGAAGACAAACTCACTGGAGGAAGGGGCTTGCAATGCCAAACTCATTTTTTTTCTGAGCCAGATGTGAAGTTGGGTCTCCTGGGCTGTAACTTGAATGCATTAGCTTGGTCTTAAGAGAATCCAACGTTTTGCATCCCCATGGACTTCACAGCCATCATTTTAATATACTCTGAATTTTCTCATGGTACTTCTTGCTGTTGACTTTGCTGAGGTTACTGCACCAGAGATAAGCAATACCCATGTGCTTTCTGAAGCCCCATGACAAGCCTGTTTAATTTGTCTTTTAAGTGACTTCCTATGTATTTCCTGGTAAGTGTGCTTTATGCTCCACAAAGCCTGGCACATGCTCTGCCTCGTGTTTCTCCCTAGCCCCTGACACTGCATCTTTTAATTCCCCATACTCCCTTGCATGTGACCGACAGAGAGGCCACTGCTGTTACAGTTCATCTGTCTAAAGATGTATTACTTGAGTGTGTCATCAAGCAAAGTCACTTTAGCAGCATAACACAGCAATACATTATCAGAGGAATGGTATTTTGATGATGTATTGCTGTGGTACATCAGAGAAATGCAAAATGGCAGAAAGGCGGTACATATCGTCACCCTTATGAAAGTAAACTAACAGGGCACGTCTCTTCAGCTAGCTGAAATCTGGGAATTTTCAGCTGGTTTTATCAAGACTAATGAAGTATCTTTTAATGGACATTTATATGCACCCATATAGAGACATTCCCTTTTTTACTCTTTCCCTATCAGTTTGTGTGTTATATTCTTCATGAAAATTATTCCAGAGTCGAAGTTCTCCCTGCTAAAACTTAAAGGCTTCTGTTTGTTGGATCATACTAATTTCTTTGACAATGCATGATAAAGACTCAAACAAGCTAAGGGAGAAAACTCCTCTGATGATTGAGTCTCTCTGCCTGATAAAGACTTTGATAATGAAGAGGGATATTAGTCTTTACATGCTGAAAAGGAGGAAATTATATGGATGCATGATCAGCTTTACAATGTCCACCTTCTTCTTGCATGTCAAATCTGGCTTATTGCTTCCAGAGGAATGGAACAGCAGGGACTCCCTCTCTGGTGCAGAGACCTCAGTTGTCCATCAGTCTCCCTCTGTGGTCATCCCAAGGGTGCTCCACCTCACCCTTCTCACGCCCTTTTCTGCCCCTCCTATTCCCATGACAGACACAGCATCACCCTCACCCTCACCATAACTATATCCCATTGAACCTCTACTTCTGAAATAGCTAAGGTGGCTCTGTGCAACTGCCTGGAACATCAGAGGACCAGATCAATCACTCCAGGCATCGTCTCCAGTTCTGTGTTCACATGGCTACAGCAGAAAAGGGAGTAGAGAGATTCTTCTAACTGCGAATTAAGCCTTTGGGCTTATGCCAGCGTCATTCATGCTTGAAGGAAAAGAAGAACAAAATAAATAAGACCAGCTAATTTTCAAAGTTGGTTTTTAATGTACAGTGTTCTTCAAAGTTTTTTCTGTCCAGTAAAGGAGTCTGTTTGACTGTAGGACAAGTTATTCTACTGCTAGATAGGAGGCCTCTATTTTCTATAGGTAGTTTTGGCACCCAGACTGCCACACTGAGCCCCTTGCTTAGCACAAAATAACACTTTGTATGGAACAGGAGGCATGAATCATTGCGTTATAAAAATAGTCTCTTCACCAAAAACTCCATGATAAGTAGGTTTCCTTGTAGTCAGATTGTAAAGCATGCAGAAAAGGCACTCTGACTCACAACGTGGAACCAAAATCAGCCTTATCTTTCTACTAATATTTAAAAGACATTATCTGATTATTTTGTACTACTCTCCTGCAATTTATCAGAAATAATCTGTCACTTTGCCCTTACAATGCCTGTTTTGAGTTACCTTTACATGGTGTAAATCCCGCACATTGCCACTGAAGTTAGTGGAAGTACACCACAGTAAAATGAAAGGGAGGTAAGAACTAGACCTAGTATTTGTTCACTCCATGCAGTTTTAGAGAGGTTCCCATGATTCAAAATATTCTGCCTCATTTATGCATAGATATTTTTTCAAAGCCTATTACAGGATAACTGTTGAATCTGTTTAACCAGCTTCCATGGCATCAGGAGGTACACTTTGATGTCGTTCTTTGATGTTCAAAAAGAAGAGCTTTACCATTTTATGAGACACCAGTATTGGGTTTCAACAAGCTTTGTATTCATACAAAATCCCTCAGCTGATATTCTTGCAATTTTGCACCTTTCGTGCACATGTTAAAAAAAATAGTTACTTTTGCAGTGCTTACACAAACAGCTGTGAAGGTATACCAAAAAATACAATAACAAGCAGACTGCTCTTTTCAGTGCTCTGTCTCTCTCTTCACATTTGTCAAAATCCCAGTACATCTTCTTCCAACGCCTGTTAAATCAGCTCCTCTGCTGACGTAAATTGGTCTTACTCTATTGACTTCAATGGGACTATGCCAATGTACACTGGCAGAGAGTCCTCCATCATGTCTACATCTATAATTAATTCCAACTATTGCTTTCTCACTCTCATATATTACTTTTTCAGAGCTTAGGGTCAACAGAACACCATATTTTTAATACATTACACATAATAATAAATAAACCAATGAGATAATAGTACTTCCAAAACACTTAGAATAGATTGTAATAAGCTAGTGGATTATGAAGATGTTTGAATCCATCATTTGAGATGCTAGCAAAACAACAAGTTCAAAAGATGAGTACATTTTATGCAGTTTAAGTATTCTGCTATCATGAATCACCAAGTTTAAATATTACAGCTCAAAACCCTTTTTAGTCTGTTCCCAAGAAATATTAATCATTTTTTAACTGCAATTTTTCATTTCTTATGGAATGGATTAGCCCTGAAAAAGAGCTCTCCATTCTAATTATGGGTATCCATCTAAAAGCAAATAGCATAAGAAAAATGCTGGTTATCTGTTAACAAGTTCCTCTTAGAAGGTTACATTTGCTTAAAGATAGATCTGTTTATTTAGTGCATACTCTCCTTTCCACTGGCAGAGGAAAATCAATTGGAAGAAATTGTAGCTGATAAGGTTTTGAGCAGCATCACCACTAACTTGCCTGGGAGAGATAATCATGCTAGGGCGCCAAGCTGAATTTGGGTGGGTGGGTGGGACGCTGTACCTTCAGAATCAGAGAATCTGTCTGGTCCGCTCCCTCCCGTGCTGGACAAGCACTGAATTTCATTGTTGGAGGAGGGTCAGTGATCTTGCCATACCACAGCTCCCATTAGTCTTCTTAAAAAGGAAGAACAAATGTATGGAAGGGTGTCTCCAGCTGGGTTACCCAACAAGCACAAACGTTGGCTCCCTTGAAGCTTTACTCTGCTACTGAGGCCTTCAGAGCACCTCAGAAACGCGGGGCAGGAGTAACCAGAGACATTAGTCAGACTTCAAATTTGCTTTTTCTTCCCAAAATGCCATTAGTGGCCATTGTAATTCAAGCAAGTACATCTGTATTTTTGATTTATTTATGCTTAACATAATATTGCATTACCTGTCAAGAGGGCAACATAATACTTCGTAAATGGATCGGCAAGAAAAATGTTTTTACAATGTCATGAACTGTTGATGGCTTCCTCTGCCAAAGCTGACATCTGGATGTTTAATTATAGCAGTACGTTACCAACAGCATTCTCACTCCGTAATGACCTCTTTTCAATTCAAGAACCAGTAGGCCATATTAAGATTAGCTACATCATGGTACCCAAGGGAAAAAATCCTAATTTGAAGAGAAAGCAATGAATTTAAGGTAGCCGTAGTTGCCTGTGCAAAGATCTCTGGTAGTCTATTTTACTTTTAAAATGTGTGGATGATGTCATCTTGGTTGCCAGAAGTGCCAATAAGATGGAGGAAGATACTTGGCCAAACATACATTGATGAGGTAAATACATCAGTGCATAATAGCACATAGTACACTGGAGTGGATATGTTGCATATACTATGTGAGTGAACAGGTACAAATTCTCAGGTAAGCAAAAGACTGGTAGTTCTTCCTGCCTATATGAGGAGATACATTATAAAGAGAATCAAAGTAGAAGAAGCAGATTTCATCAGCTGTTACTGGAGAAAATCAGTTTCTAAAAAGCAATATATTGAACTGTCTGACAGCATCCAGCCATCCGTCCAGACCTTAACTGTGGGTAAAATTCACCTGATTAAACATACTTGCCTACAGCAGAAATATCTATACTTGAGTCACTTCTGGTTTCCTTTACGATCAAAGGAGATCAAGTCAGCTTGGTTACTAGATACAATTCTCCTCATTTTAAAGAGCAGTAGAAAAGTTCTCCACATGACAGGGTAGAGTTGTTACCCTAATTTCTACATATGAGAACTCGCTATAGAGACTACAAGACGTGTTAAAAGCCACAGAGTTTTCACATAGTTCAACGCAGAATTGAACTCCCATCTTTCTGAAGTCTAATTCAGAGCCCATCAACAAGGCTCGCTCACCAGACAGCTCAGGGGAGGGAAGATTCATCTGCTTGCTGAAGGGTTGGATACTGAACGCAGCAGAATGAAATGTCCTGGCTGAGCAAATAGATTTTCTGGTGTTTTCAATGGCTTCCAAATACTTCTGTGTATCCACTTGAAATTAACTTTTAAGAAAACAAGGCAAAAGAAATGTTCTGTCTTTGTGTCATTTTTCTCTTTCTTCTAAAGTATGTTTAAAAAGGAAAAGGATTTCTGACAGCAGCTATACATTCATCCTAGTTTGTCTTAAAAGATCACTTCTTCCCCGAACCAGGAGAATTAAATGCATAAACCCTTTCATAGCAAGATATGCTGGAGATTAAAGAAATAACTATCTTTCATAATTCACATATAGCAGGAGTGAAAAATAATCTGTTATTATCTAGATCAAAGAAAGTAATTTATATCCAGACATGAATACTTAATCATTAGACCAAGTGATGTTGCCCATATTAATATAGACAAAATAAATCAGCCTTCAAATCTTCTGCAGGCCTTAAAATAAAAGGAAGATGGATCAGCTGTTTGCCACTATAAAAAAGATCTTTTACAGAATGAGTACGCAGTGACTAACCCGCAAAATAGCACAGGAGCAACACTATGAGGGAGGGTCAGTTTGATTATCACAAGACAAATTAATTACACACATATTCCTGATACCTGCAAGTCTACAAGAACACCATGATAGAAGTTTGTATTTCTTTGTTTTGGGGGGAGAGGGGCTTTGCTTTGTTTTGGGCCTTTTTTTTTTCTGTTTTTTTTTTCAAAACAAAATGTCCTGGAGTGATGTGACAAAACATTATTTTCTGAGGTCTCAAAGTCCTGTTCAGGGCTATTGTTCCTGTACTAGCTCATCAGCATCAATCAAAGGAAAGGGCTTCCAGTAGTCTTAAAGTCAAAACCAGATAAAAGATGTCTTATTCTGGCACACAATGGCAAATGTGCAGGCTGTGTCAAGAAACAGCATTGTTCAGGAAAGGATTATAATCAAGGAAATTATTAGTTAAATATTAGACATTATGGCCACCACATTCACCAGCAGACAGCCTGGGTGAAGTAATGGATTTGGTAGCCACACAGGAGATGAATATGAATGTGCTTGGGAGTTTTTCAAAAATCCATGTCCATAGTATTCCACATTATTGGATGGAAGGGATCAGAAATCCACTGGAAAAGAGATTTTATGGATTTGTCCTGCTTTGCCCCAGCTGTGAGTCACGCACCAGGAATAATAACATCTTGGAAACACTATTCTTGAAATGCTTGTGTAACCAAATGAAATTATATCTTGGTACCTACAGTTCATGCTCCCAAGTAGTCAGAATAATTATTATATATTCTTGTTGTATTTGTTCTTAAATTTGGAGTTTGGGCTGCTAGGGACAGATTGCAAATTTCCCATGTACCTCTTCCAGATACAGACTGTGAGCCTCCATGTACGCTTTAGTTATTTACATATACAGAGTCTGTTACAGCCTGCGGCCAAATACAGTGCGTTGTTTTTCCTGTGTTCTTGGCCGGGCATAGACTGATCAGACTGGGAAGTATAGCTTAAGCAATGAGTGAACGTCTAATGCTTAATTTCAATCACATCAGATGCTTATAATTTTCAGCAACCAGATCCAGCTATATTAGTAGAAGGTTTGGGTCCAGATCATGATGATACGCCGATAAATAAGCACACACAACAGAGGTTTGTGTGAAGCTTAAATCAATTGCCTGTTCTTTTTCATCTTATTTAAAAAAAATTAAAAATACATAAAGTTAACCTTACTGGAAGGAGGTGGACTGATCTCTAGAAAGTGAATAAGAGCTACCACATTTATAGCGAAAGCTGTAGTGTAACTCACGTACAAAAATAACAACAGTGCAGAGCTTCCCTTATATTATGTTAATACACCTTAACCATGATGGAGAGGGATGAAAGTTCATAGGAATGGGAAATACTTGATGCATACCCACTCAGTACTCTGCTGAGGGCCACAGATAAGATACTGCTAAATCCGTACCTGCTTTTGTAGAACTTTTTTATCTGTGTTCATAAAGTAGCTGCAACAGTGGTTCCTTGTCTGTGCTCCTAATAAACGAGAGCCTGACAGTAAAAGATAATGCTGGGAAACTGGAGACAGCCAGTGAGGAAGATTCAGACTGGACATGAGGAAACATTTCCCTTAACTAAATGCCATTTCATTAAATAATGTGATGCAACGGGGAGGAAAGCCCGTAGATTTAATAAAAAAGGTGATAGTGAAGATGAAGTCTACAAAGTATTCTAATTTGATTTAAGAAGCTGTAAACTTTAAAGTCAAATACTTCCAGTGAAAATTTCTTTTGAGAGTAAATTGCCAAAGGACAAGGGAAATCTTTAGAAAAAAATCATTTTTCTAATAAAAACTTTAGATTTTCCTTAGACGAACACTGCCATACAGATGAGATCTGATATTGCATTGCATACATGCATGTGTATGTATATGAAATCATTAGCAATTGTACCATATTATCTACTTTATGCATACGCTGCATAAAAATAATGCTTCTGCAGTATTTTGATAATGTGTAACAAAATAATGGGTTTGCAGAGCACAATGGAGCAGAGTTTTATTGAGGTAATTTCTGAAATTAAACTTTTTTATAGTACTAAAAAACCCAAATACAGCCTACTGCAAGCATAAAAAAATCAGGAAGAGGAACTTACTGCATGAGAGTTATGTTTGCTTACAGTATCCAAACTAAGCTTGCAATGCCTATGCATGCAAGGAAAAAAGAGATGCCATTAGAACAGAGACAAGAAACATTAAAGAAAAGCAGAGAGCCAAGGAAGAGTTCATACCACAAATAGTTTCACTACTAAGCATCAAAATATTTGGGCCTTAAGTGTTATTTTATGACATGCCAAGGTTCATCATCATGCGATCAGGGGGACAGTTTGGAGGCACTCTGCTGCTGAAAGAGAAATCTGCTATGCTTTAACATCACAGACTTTGTTCTTGGTTATTTTTCAAGAAATTAGTTAACAACACCCTTATTAGAGTCTTTGGAGAATTTTGCTGGACTGGAGCCAAAGACCTGCTTAAAGGAATTTGCTCACTTCAGAAGAGCTCAGCAGATAACAAGGACTCAGGGGTTAGACCTTTGCCCTGTAAGAAACTGAAGAACATTTGGGATCAAATTGCCTACTCAGCAAAAATGTACCTGGGACACTCCTTCATTAGGAAAGAAAAAGAGAGTATGGCCTCTGTTCATGTGTTTATTAATGTTTCATGTTTCCTTAAACTGTGTATCCTTCAACTTTGTTGAAAAAAAAATATATATTTATATTCATAATATTTTTTGTAATGTAACATTTATATATAAATAATGTTCTCACAGTATTCCTCTCCCACCCTTCAACCCCTACATCTCCACTTCAGGAATACATTTATTTTTTATCACTGCAAGCATAAGGCATTACTTCTAGATCTAAAGAGAACATTACTTTTTAGCTCTCAACAGAACTATGAGCACTAAACCTTGCTCTGCCTTTGAAAAGAAACCTTGTGCAGTTTATTTTTGTCAAACGTATTTGTAAGAAAGTTGTGCAATGACAAGAAAATAGAAAAGTAAGTAAAAAAGGAACTTTTTTCCAGTGGGGGTTACTTAATTTACAAAAACATTGATTTTATTGAGAGCTTTGTTGTGGTTTTTTTTTAATTATTACTTTTGAAGTTACAAAGAAAATATATTTTTTTATAGCTGCTCTTTTTTGCTGTTGTTGTTCTTCTTCCAGAGATTGCAATGAAATTAACACATTAGACTAGACTAGACTAGACTAGACTAGACTAGACTAGAATAGAATAGACTATTTCAGTTGGAAGGCACCTACAACGACCATCTAGTCCATCTGCCTGACCAATTCAGGGCGTCATCATGACTCAGTTAAAAAATGTTATTAAGGGCATTGTCCAAATGCCTCTTAAGCACTGACAGTCTTGGAGCATCAACCACCTCTCTAGAAATCCCATTCCACTGTTTGAAGGGGATTTAAAATTGAGTATTCCAATTACTTCATCTGTATCCTCTAACTTTGCTTAAATGTGAAGAAATTACGAAAAGCTGCAACACGAAAAAGGGAACTGTGCCACAAAACCATCTTTTGAAGATCCCATGAGAGGCATATACCACCTGTATACCATGACAAAACGCTCAGGACTTTCTCTTTCCCCCAGATGCAGAGAATCACTCTGTTGTCACAATTTTAAAGAAAAGACCCAAGGATAACCTCGAAAATAAGAAACAGTCTCTCCATATGATGCCCTAGGATATAGTTGTTCAATAGCAAACATATTTTCAGTCAATTAAACAGAAGCAAAACAAGGCTGCTTCCTTGACTGGGTAGAGGAAGAGATGGAAAGAGAACAGGCAGAGCCCTCTGAGGAAAGCCGCTGTGCCATGAGCCTCCCTGACGTGGAGCCAGGCTGGTACCACCCCTGCTCCAGCCTATACAGCTGTTACTAAAGTCTTACGTACCAACATAACCTCAAATGCTTTGAACTCCAAGGGCATTGCAAAGCCTAAGTTAGACTGTAGCATGTGGGGTTTTTTTTGTGGTTTGTTTTATTTTGTTTTTATACCAAAGTTTAAGAAAGTCCCTGTAGAATCCCAAAATACCGGAGGAATTAAGGTGGAATAAAACAATTCTTCCCACATTTTCACTCACTCCTAGCTCAAGAGAGAAATAAAGCCACTGAGTATCTCCCATCAGGGAGAAATCTTCCATTAAATATCCCTGGCAAGCTCGCTGTCCTAGCGGTTATGTCCCTAGGAATATATCCAGAAGAAAAACGGTCTTGTTGTGTGTGCACCCTGTGAAACTGAATGTCACAGCGAAACCTTGGACCGGTACATTTTTCAGGTAATACTGAACTCGTTCTTACTAGCTAAGGAAATCTGACTGTCTGCAAGCCTGCTAGGGTCTATGCTGCAGTTCTTGCCAGGGATCATGCTGACATCCCTCCCACAGTTTGCTTAGAGAGCAGATGAAATCTTTGTCACAAGCCACAACACCTGCCATAGCTTCCTATCTAAAAATAAAATCTGATCCTTGTATCTCACTTTTTTCTTTTTTCTTTTGTTTTGTACATCAGGGGATGACACCAGTGATTCAGATGATTCAACTCTTTCACTGGAGCTTGCCAGAAACCTGGCTCTTCACGTAGCCTTTCTAAAAAGTGCTAACACTCAGAGGTCTCGGTGAAATTTGAAAGGAAGGAAGTTTCATCTTAACACGAGGAGGAACTTCTTTACTTTGCGGGTGGCAGAGCACTGGCACAGAATGCCCAGAGAGGTTGTGGAGTCTCCCACACTGGAGACATTCAAAACCCAACTGGATGCCGTCCTGTGCAACTGCTGTAGGTGTCCCTGCTGTGGCAGGGGGGTTGGACTTAGATGATCTCCAGAGGTCCCTTCCAACCCTGACGATACTGTGATACTGTGTGAAATAACCAGGCTGGAGTCTCAGGCACATGGCATCGCACATTACGTAGTGGTGGGGAGAAGCAATGAGGGCATAAATAGGCAAGAAAGGCCTTAGTGACTGAATGATAAAGAATACAATGGATATAAGATCTCATGGCGACACAGGAAGAGAAATCATGTTAGTTACAGAAAGAAAAAAGAAGAGAGAGAAGAAAAAAATCATTATTTTTTTTTAAATAGTCAATTCCTATCTTTTTACTGTCTATTTCTCCTCTTTCCAAACATGGGCACTCTGGTGTAGTATAAAAGCAGGAGTCTTAAATTGATAGAGCAAGAAAGTATTTTCATATCTATCCATTATGACAAATTAACAGACTTATAAACAACTAAAAAAAAAGAAAATGTAAGCTTAACTGTAGAGGGTCTTCTCCATCTGTACAGTACAGACATCAGATTCTGATTAACTGTGATACAGAACTAATCTTTTCAATTAATGCAAATGAGCTTCACTTTTATGTAGACTATTACCAGAGGGCATTCAATGATATTTTTATTCACCACATTTGACCTTAAAAATGTTTTGTAGTCATCAAGGATACAATTTTTCACACAGTGGGGATGTAGGAACAGCTAATTAAGTGGTGTTTAATGACATTTGTTCCTTAAAGGAGGGCTGATTAAATGTAGCATGTAATTTTTTACCAAATCAGGCAATTCAGCCAATTTCCAAATGTGCTTAATAAGCTAGGCCTTAATAATTACACATCTTACGTAGATGTACCACAGTCACAATGTTTTGTGGGCTGGTAAATTTAATGTTACTTATTTGCGAGCCTTAGTTAATTAGAATGCAGAATTCTTATTCTTATTCCAACTGTATTCCTTTTCGAGAATAAAAGAAATTGTGTCAGTTTTAGAGAGTGGAATAAACTCTGTATTCACTTGTGAACACTCACTGCAAAGAAACCTTGAAAGCATTTCACAAGTGCAGTTTTTGAGATCTTACTTTGGCGTTTTTAAACCATCCTTTGCAAACAAAAACACAGTTTGCCTTGGATTTGAGCCATGGCTAGCATGGCACCCTGTTTTGAAGATCAGCTTGTCTCCATATCAGCACAGTTTATATGGTCTAAGAGAAGCTCAAGGTTCCTGGAATGAGTGAGCAGTTGACTGAGCTCATATACGAGGAAAGATGGAAGACATAGCTCTTTTTTCACTGAAAACCAAGCACATTATTTTCACCATATTTAGGAGAATTGAGTAATTGTATTTCACCAGGAACTGCTGACGTTGGTTGTTTACTGTATTAGAATCATAGAATCACAGAATAGTTTGGGCTGGAAGTGACTTTTAAAGGTCATCTAGTCCAACCCCCCTGCAAAGAGCAGGGACATCTTCAACTAGATCAGGTTGCTCAGAGTCCCGTCCAACATGACCTTGAACATTTCCAGGGATAGGCCTCTACCACCTCTCTGGGCAACCTGTGCCAGTGTTTCACCACCCTCACTGTAAAAAATTCTCTTCCTTCTATCTAGTCTTAATCTACCCTCATTTAGTTTAAAACTGTTTCCCCTTGTCCTATCTCAACAGGCCCTGCTAAAAAGTTTGTCCCCATCTTTCCTGTAGGCCCCCTTTAAGTACTGAAAGGCCGCAATGATGTCTCCCCAGAGCCTTTTCTTCTACAGGCTGAACAACCCCAACTCTCTCAGCCTCTGATCATTTTTATGGCCTCCTCTGGACCCGCTCCAACAGGTCCAAGTCTTTTCTGTGTTGAGGGCTCCAGAGCTGGACGCAGTACTCCAGGTGGGGTCCCATGGGAGCAGAGTAGAGGGGCAGAATCACCTCGCTCGACCTGCTCACCATGTTTCTTTTGATGCAGCCCAGGATACAGTTGGCCTTCTGGGCTGCAATTGCACATTGCCAGCTCATGTTGAGTTTCTCATCCACCAACACCCCCAAGTCCTTCTCCTCAGGGCTACTCTCAATCCACTCTCTGCCTAGCCTGTATTTGTGCTTGGGATTGCCCCAGCCCACATGCAAGACTTTGCACTTGGCCTTGTTGAACTTCATGAGGTTTGCACAGGCCCACGTCTCAAGCCTGTCCAGGTCCCTCTGGATGGCATCCCTCCCCTCCAGCGTGTTGACCACTCCACACAGCCTGGTGTCATTGGAAATCTTGCTGAGGGTTCACTCCTCACTTCCATGTCGCCAACAAAGATGTTAAACAGCACCGATCCCAGTACCCACCCCTGAGGAATACAACTCATCACTGCTCTTCCCCCCTACTCCACTCTGGTGAGACCCCACCTGCAGTACTGCATCCAGCTTTGGAGCCCTCAGCACATGAAAGACATGGACCTGTTGGAGCGGGTCCAGAGGAGGCCCACAAAGATGATCAGAGGGCTGGAGCACCTCTCCTGTAGAGACAGGCTGAGAGAGCTGGGATTGTCCAGCCTGGAGAAGAGAAGGCTCTGGGGAGACCTTACAGCAGCTTTCCAGCGTCTGAAGGGCACCTACAAGAAAGCTGGAGAGGGACTTTTTACAAGGGCGTGTAGTGATAGGGCGAGGGCTAATGGTTTCAAACTGGAAGAGGACAGATTTAGAATTGATATTAGGAAGAAATTTTTCACTCTGAGGGTGGTGAGGCACTGGAACAGGTTGCCCAGGGAAGTTGTGGATGTGTTCAAGGCCAGGTTGGATGTGGCTTTGAGCAACCTGGTCTAGTGGGAGGTGTCCTTGCCCAAGGCAGGGAGGGTTGGAACTAGATGATTCCCTTCCAACCTAAACCATTCTATGATACTATAATCTTGTCCTGGTGCAGCCCCTTCTCAAGTACTGTGTGCAGTTTGGGGCACCTCAGTATAAGAAGGACATCAAACTATTGAGTGTGACCAAACGAGGGCGACCAAGATGGTGAAAGCCTCAAGGTCAAGACTTATGAGGAGCGTCTGAGGTCATTTTGTTTGTTCAGCTGTGAGAAGAGAAGTCTGAGGGGTGACCTTGTGGCAGTCTACACTGCCCCCTCAAGGGGGGCAGCAGAGGGGGAGGTGCTGATCTGCTCTCTCTGGTGACCAGCAACAGGACATGAGGGAATGGAATGAAGCTGCATCAGAGGAAGTTCAGACTGAACATGAGGAAAAGGTTCCTTACTAATAGGGTGATCGGTCATGGGAACATGCTCCCCAGGGAAGTGGTCACGGCACCAAGCCTGTCAGACTTTATATGCTTTCATTTTAGGTTGTCCTGCGAGAAGCAGAGATTTGAACTTAATGATCCTTCTTTATCTCTTCCAATGTGAGATTTTCTATGATTCTATAATTTTAGGATGCTCCCACTCTAGACTGTTGTGACTGAAGTTCAATTGATTGTAGGTGAAACAACCAAATCTAAAGTTTTACTGGCTGAAAACCTCTGTCAACATCAGAAAGTGTTTCACTAATTCCAAGGAGTCACAGATATCGGCACTTTGTATAGGAGCAAAAACACCACACACTCCTCCCCAACAAAACATTCAGGATTCAAAGAGCTATGAATCAGTTATATGACACTGTGTCCAGTTTTTTAAATTAAAAGTATCTGAAATGCTCCTACAGCTTGATAATTGCAGATCAGGGATAATGACACATAAATAAAATACTTAGTATGTTCACAATCAAAATGTTATTGCTTTACAAAAACGTTAATTTTATTGTTATAATTACAAGTGCTTTAATTACGCTTTAACAGCCATCAGGGGTCATCTCCCAGTTTCATCCACCAGCCGGCAGTGACACTTCTGCCAGCTGCAGGAATGTATATGCATGTGTGTTTTGAAAAATAATGATAGTTTTCACCTACTTTCAAGACTCTTTCTAAATTATTATGGGCCTCCAGTGGTATGAGGAGCTCCAGTGGAGTGGCACAGATTCAAGAGAATCATAACAGGAACCTGGCTATATTGAAAATATAGCTTTAGCTCTCATTTTAGCTCTCTTGTAGTCATGATAAATGCATATGAAGTAGTATAATCTTGTAATGATAAACTGTTGAGGTCTAAACAATAGTCACCAAAGATTTATTTAGATGATGACCTTTTTGAGACGATACAGCAAACCTGGCCTTCCCTAATCATTGGGAATGACGGTCTGTACTAACGGTTCAGGTGTTCAGTGAGAGCCAATAGCCATGACAGAATAAAATTCCCATCTGTCTCTATGTATTGGGTTTACATGGCGAGGTTTTTGTAGCAGGAGGGCTACAGGGGTGGCTTCTGTGGGAAGCTGCTAGAAACTTCTCCCATGTCCGAGAAAGCCAATGCCAACCAGCTTCAAGATGGACCCACCCCTGGCCAAGGTTGAGCCCATCAGCGATGGTTGTAGCGCCTCTGGGATAACATATTTAAGAAGGGGAAAAAACTCCTGCGCAACAGGAATTGTAGAGGGAGAAAGGAGTGAGAGTACGTGAGAGAAACAACTCTGCAGACACCAAGGTCAGTGAAGAAGGAGGGGGAGGAGGTTCTTCAGGCACTGGAGCAGAGATTCCCCTGTAGCCTGTGGTGAAGAGCATGGTGAGGCAGTCTGTCCGTCTGCAGCCTGTGGAGGTTAATGGTGGAGCAGATATCCACCTGCAGCCCATGGAGGACCCCACACTAGAGCAGGTGGATGTGCCCGAAGGGGTCCGTGACCCCGTGGGAAGCCCGTGCTGGAGCAGGCTCCTGGCAGGACCTGTGCAGAGGGGAGTCCATACCAGAGCAGGTGTGCTGGCAGGACTTATTACCCTGTGGGGGACCCACACTGGAGCAGTCTGTTCCTGGAGCATTGCAGCTTGTGGAAGGGACCCACGCTGGAGCAGTTCATCAAGAACTGCAGCCCGTGGGGAGGCCTCACGTTGGAGAAGTTCATGCAGGACTGTCTCCTGTGGGAGGGACCCCACGCTGGAGCAGGGGAAGAATGTGAGGAGTCCTCCCCCTGAGGATGAAGGAGTAGCAGAGACAATGTGTGATGAATGAGAGAAATTGCCTGGAGAAAAGGAGGCTCAGGGGAGACCTCATCACTCTCTACAACTATCTGAAAGGAGGTTGCAGAGAGGTGGGAGTCGACCTGTTCTGTCAAGTAGCAGGTGATAGAACAAGAGGAAATGGCTTCGAGTTGCGCCAAGGGAAGTTTAGATTGGATATTAGGAAGAATTTCTTTACTGAAAGGGTCATCAGGCATTGGAAGGCGTTACCCAGGGCAGTGGTGGAGTCCCCATCCCTGGAGGTATTTAAGGGTCGTGTAGATATAGTGCTCAGGGACATGGTTTAGTGGTGGGCTTGTCAGTGTTAGGTTAATGATTGGACTAGATGATCTTACAGGTCTTTTCCAATCTAGGAGATTCTGTGATTCTGTGAACTGACAGCAACCCTCATTCCCCATCCCTCTGCACCGCTTGGGGGGAGGAGGGAGAGAAAATCAGGAGTACAGTAGAGCCCAAGAAGGGAGGGGTGGAGGGAAGGTGTTTTTAAGATATGGGTTTGTTTTTCATTATCCTACTCTGATTTGATTGGTAATAAATTAAACTAATTTCCTCAAGTTGAGTCTCTTTTGTCCCTGACAGTCATTGGTGACTGATCTCTCCCTGTCGTTATCTCAGCCCACGAGCCTTTCATTTTGTTTTGTCTCCCCTGTCCAGCTGAGGAGGGGGAGTGATAGAGCGGTTTGGTGGGCACCTGACATGCAGCCAGGATCAGCCCACCACACTGTAGCAGCTCTGGCACTGTTTTATCTCATCCTGATGCCTTGCAAATCTTTAAGTTGTGCACCACAGTCTATGTACGGATGGTGATACAAGAAAGAAGTATTTTCTATTAGAGGTTTCAGTCTTTATTCAAGAAAAGAAATGCTTAAAGCAAACACTTAAGGAGCATGTTTTAAGATTTTTGTAATGAGAGAAATCAAATAGCAATCATTAATTCTTGGTAATATTTGCATTTCAACTCTTTTCAGGACAATGAAACACACCTTGCACCACAGATTCTCAGTAGCCAATTAAAGATGATGTAAATTGAGTCCAGTGTCAGTATTTTCTGACTTAACTGCCTAATGTCATTCTCAGAGGTGTTCTTTTTTTCACTTTTCTTATTCAGTATTCCAAATTTAAATCAATCAGGGACTAACTTTCTTCCTCCTTCCTCTTGAGAGATTCAGATTTTCAGCCTCATTTTTTTCCTGTGAGCACCTTCTCACCAATCTTTTTCTGAAATGTCAAGGGCAGAGGACCCAGTATCTGTAAAAATTGTCAGTGACTTGAACTCACTCCTCCTTCATCATGTAATGAAGTCTTCAGTTTCCTATGCACTGACAGTCTTTTACAATTTAAAACAAATAACCAGACAATTGTTCTATTTTAACAACAGATTTGGTGGAACTAGACTCATTTTGGCTAATGAACTGGCTGACACTGAACGCTAAGGTGCCAGTTCATCAGCAGAAGTGGCCAGTCAATACCATGCTCAGCATTTCTGAGAACTCATACATCAATGACCATTGACTGTCAACAGCCGATAACAAGGACCCGCTCTATAGACATGCCAAGCTTGGGTCTTCACAACTCTGCCTTATGAGTGACAAAAGAACAAATCAGAAATGTCCATACTATTGGCATTTGCAAATTCCAGCCACCCCAGTTCATTTCTCTCTTTCTCCTGATAGCAAACTCGCCTGCCACACTTCCATCCTTGCTGATAGATGAGTTTGTATTAGAGTAAATTGCTTAAGGAATGATAAAGGGCGAGGAGTTTGGCCACTGAACACTTATATTTGCCATGATGACTCTTTGTCTTATTTCCATGCTCAATTTTGGAAAGCTTTTTGAAAGCTTTTCTTTGAAAATTGAAACATTTCCGTATGCTTTTGTCCCCTCCCCGCTTTGCAAACTGATATATTTTCATCTTTCTGTGTCTCAGCTGGGCACACAGCATGGTTATAAAATAGGAGTGTTTTTCCTCTGGCTGACAGTGGGATTTTTCCTGTATCCATTAAGCATCTACATATTTATATACTTCAAATATCTATTGGAGAAAGGTAGAAAGACGGAGAAAAAGGGAAGAAAGCTGTAAATATAACCAAAGAAGACAGAGATGGGAGAGAGGCCTTGTTGATCAGCTAGTCTATTACCCTTTAAAGGAAATATTACTCTTCACAATATATTTTCCTCAAGATCAGTCCAATCTCATCTCAAAATATTTCGAGCAATGACTTTTCCATCATGTTTCTTCTCAGATCATTCCACAACAAAATAGATCTCATGGCTAGGAACTAAGCCCTAATGTGCAAACATACTCTGAATGATTTATAAAAACTTTTCTCATGAACTCTTCATATCAGGTAATAAGTTACTTCTAATAGTTGAGTTCCTAGTGGGGTGTGGTGAAATTCCCTGTATTACTACTTTGCTTGTTATTTACTATCTGTTAGATTACTAGTTAGGGGGTCTTGGTATGGTTTGGTTGGGTTTTTTTCCCTTTCTTGCCTTCATTTGCTTTACTCTATCAATGTGATCAACATAGCTAAATCAAAGCTACATGCCATGCCAAATGCACTGGGCACATTTCTTTGAGATTTGTGTAATTTTGAAATAATTAAGGCATGTGTTTAGCATTCTTTAAACCTAAAAATGCATTTGTTGCCTCACACTGAGTAGCACATGTGACATTCAGTTCCTCATCTGTAAAATGGGTGCAATGTGTAAAATAAGAGGAAGATACTTCTATTTTGGCCTACTTACGCTGTGAGCTCTCCAGGGAAGAGTTGAGAAATATTCAAGAAACAATCACATAATGAGAAATAATCAAAAGCTGAAAAAAAATCACAATCAGGCTGGGATTGATTCTGATTTATTATTTTCTTTGACAAGACATGCACATTACTTCTAGTAGGAGAATTACTAGTTTATTGAATTCAGAGAAAAAAAATATTTTCTAATATCCTATCTTTCTTTGAGTTCCTTGCAGTTTCTTGTGACAGCCAAGTTTTATTGTCTTACTGTACGATAAGCACTATCAAAACATTTCAAAAATTTGTCACAAAAGTTCTAAGTATACCCAGTTGTGCAATTGATCTTTCTAAACAACAGATTTCTGTCTTCATATAGTGGTCCCCATGCAACATTAGCACCTGCCAGTAGTAATTGAAGCCTGAGATCCCAAATCAATATTTTCCACAAAATTTAGAACAGAAGTAGCTATTTTCAGTATAAAAATAAACACTCCTATGTCTGAAAGCCCAGAGATCACCATTTAAGACAGAGTATATTCTCTAGACAGAGAAAGTACTTAGCTGATTTACCCCCTTTGTATATAAGGATGTCAAGAAAAAAACTATGTAGTGAAGTCTTGCAGTTAACTAGGTTTGAGAATTTTTTCATAAAAACCGTTTAATTGAGTCAACAGAAAGCAAGCTTCAAATTTAGTGGTACCTTCGTTTATAAATAATGAAAAATATTCAAAATATTTGTCTACAATAAGTCAAACTAATAAAAAAAAGGACAAGCAAATTAAACAACAAATTGATTTGCGTTGTGGTATAAGTTTCAATCCAGTGCAGAGGACTTCAAATTGTCACAAGAAAAGTCGAATAATGTAATTTTAAATCAATTGAGTTTTTTCTTCTTTTGTATTCCAGCTCATTCAAAATGTAGTTATTTACACAGTTTTAGTGGAATTCTCCAAGGCCAGGTATCACCAATCGTTCTTTTTCATCCATTTGGGAGGAAAACACATTAAGTGGCAGATGTAGCAACCTCTTCAGTGTGAGTTTTTCTTATGCACTCTACATACGATGTGTTTCTCATTCAGTCGGTATGGA
Organism: Pluvialis apricaria; assembly: GCA_017639485.1. NCBI lineage: Eukaryota > Metazoa > Chordata > Aves > Charadriiformes > Charadriidae > Pluvialis > Pluvialis apricaria. Next base: position 163,113,573 of record CM030008.1, on the reverse strand, counting down.
GAGTGGGAATCCTCTGATTAAATAAACACGTCTGCATTTGAGCTAGATAATGGACAGTAATTTAACATAGGCAATGAAATCCAAAGTGCACAAACCCATATTGAGAAATCTTTCTGAATCCCATTTCTGACTGTAGCTCAAGCTCAGAGTATACGGTTTCCACCTGCAAGGAATGGAGCTCGAATTACTCCCTTCAAATACACCAGTACTCAAATTCAGATTCACTTCTGGTATTTTCTGTGAACCTTAGCCAGCAAAGGACAATCTTTGCCATAACAGAAAGCTTCAATAAACTAGAAACTTTCCCTTTATTCTTTTCTTTCCCTCAACTAGCAGACCTTTTCATGTATAAGAAAATTTCCGTATTGGCAGAGATAGGTGTAATGTCCCCAGGACCAGCTGAGGTCTGGAATTGCCTCGGCAGATATTTTTTTTCAACAGGTGGCCAAGAAAGGTAACCACTTAATGATGCTGTTTCAGCACTAACTTCTTTGGCAGTCATCATAAACATTTTCAAGATAGGAAACAGGTGTTCCAACACGCTTCGCTGGGCAGAATGAAGAACAATTCCCTCCCTGGTGTCATTGTACATGATGTATTCAATGATTGCTACTTTCCAATCAAGAATACGTTCACTAATGTAGTAGAGAACAATCCATCTGGTTTTGTAGTCTGGAATGAGTTGCTGAAGTGGAAAGTCATTACTTTTGGGGGAAGGAGGGGAGTAGTGTCTGGAAATAAGGCTGGCTGAACATGTTTTGCTTAACTTTAAAACCAGCTGAACCCTGCAAATGTGGCTAGAATATTTGAGGGATTGTTTTTTCATATAGGGGAAGCATGTGTAGGTGGGAAATAAGGAGAAGCTGAAAGATGAAAGGAGAAGAAAGTCTAATTAAAAGGAAAAAAAATCTATGAATCAAATTCTTACCCAGTGTGTGTTATTGTTCCAGAGGCAATGAAGTTTTGCTGACTAATGTCAGGTGAGGATTTAGTTGTGTGGAAATAAAGCCCATTTTTAGATTCCTCTTATCATTAATACAACCGTCACACTAAAAAGTCTGCATTACCCTTACTTGACTGGAAAAACCCAATTTTGTCTTCCAAATATAGAAAAAGATTTCAGCATTTTAGCTACTGTCTTGTGACAACGGTTGGCAAACACTGCCCTCCCTGAGGGCAATCACAGTGTACAATGTAACACCTGCATTACCTAGAAAATCTCTAAACTGGCTTTTGATGAAGAGAAGGGAGATTGATTTTGTGATGAATAGCATTTAGCACAATGCCATGGTGGTGATCATAGGAAAGAGGCTCAGGAAACAGAACTAATTTTTGTACCTTAAAACACAGAAAATAACTTTCCAGGATATTAATTTTTACATTCTAGGAGCAGGCCTAACTTTAATGGTGTTTTGTTCTTTCTTCTAATAAATGGGTAAGAGTGCTCATTCACTTATTTTTGCTCAAGAATTGTAGTAAAAAATCAGTACCCTGGCCCTGTGAATTCAACCCGGAGGGTAGTGGATCATATGTCACTATGATTTTATTGTGTTCTATCACATATCTTCATGCCTCTATGAAATGTACCTTTTTGTACAGCAAATCTGGTGTCTCAGACCTCAAAATTCTTTTTTACTTCTGTTTTTCCATTGTTTTCTTTTGTGCAGATAGATAAAGAGGCAATCTTACAGGAACTATGGAGTTATACCTTACAGAAGGAGAAAAAATACAAATTAAAGCAATAATGAGTTATAACAAGCTCACTTAAAAAGTTTTTTATTCACTGCAGAAGATATTATTAAGAAAATATGAACATTCTTAGATAAGAGATTTAAGAGGACACAGAGCAGTTTCATGTATTTGTTAGTTCAGAAGACCGTAGGGAATACTTGAAGGATATCATCTTAAACTTGCAGCCTGGATCAAAATTGGAGACTTTTAAAATTCAGTGTATGAATACAAGAAAGTAAAAAGAAAGAGAAAAATGGACAGGGGAGATAATGTTCATTTTCTCAGCTTAACACTCTCTTTGTTCATGGGGGAAAAAAAAGAACTATTCTCAGTTACTATTGAAACCTGCTAGGAATCTGGATGCTCTCAATGCATCCTTAACCTGAGTGCATGTGGGAATCATGAGCTCTTACAGATTCAAGGATGATTGGAAAATTGTCAAACCATTTTTACTGGCATTTTAGAACTACCCCTCAGGAAGGGAAAACTGACTGAAGGTAAGTAAATTTGCATGGGGAGAAGACTGGATTGGTTATCCCATGGTAGCATTATCAGTTTGACATACTCTCAACAGCAGTGAAAAAAAAACTCACAAAATACGTTGCATAGGCTGGCTCCCCTTATACCTGTGATTATAGAAATCAGACAGAAGCAAACCAGCAGCCTACACTGCGAAGTTCCCACCATAATCATGAATTGTCTGAGAGAGGGGAACACTCCGTGTCTGGCATAGTCTTGACTGATTTTTGTGGTTTAGCCCCAGTCATCAGCAAAACATCACACAGCCACTTGCTCGCTCCGATGCAGTGGGATGGGGGAGAGAATTGAAAGTGTAAAAGTGAGAAACCTTGTGAGTTGAGATAAGGACAATTTAATAGGTAAGCAAAAGCATGTGGAAGCAAAGCAAAACAAAGAATTCATTCTCCACTTCCCATTGGCAGGCAGGTGTTCAGCCATCTCCAGGGAAGCAGGGCTCCATCACACGTAACAGTTACTTGGGAAGACAAATGCCATAACTCCAAACATTGCCCCATCCTGCTTCCCCCAGTTCTGTTGCTGAGCATGAAATCATACGGTATGGAGTATCCCTTTGGTCCATTGGGGATGGCTGTTCCAGCTGTGTCCCCTCCCAACTTCTTGTGCATCCCCAGCCTACTCGGACACCTTAAGAAACAGAAAAGGCCTTGATGTTGTGTAAGCACTGTTCAGCAGTAACTAAAACATCCCTGTGTTATCCACACTGTTTCATCACAAATCCAAAACACAACACTATTCAAGCTACTAGGAAGAAAATTAACTCTATCCCAGCCAAAACCAGTACAATTTCCACCCCTTATTCCACACCATTTAAGTCATGCTCAACTCTCACACTATCCAACACATCCTCATTAACCACCACTCCCCTTCCCATCCTTTGGTATATACACAGATATCATTGCCAAACCAAATAAATTCAAGGCAGCACACAAAAAGCCCCCATTAAAGTCAATGGGAAAACTCCCATCAGTAAATCAGTATTTCCACATTACAGAACAGTTGGGAAAGTTGAAGATCTTAATACGGCGTCCAACAGGCCTGATGCTATGAATGAGTCCGTCATAGCACTCAGAGTGCTCCTTTGGTTGAATTCATGGTTAATGCACAACTCAGACGCAATGTGCAGTTTCTGTTCCCCTTATTCAAAAGGTGCATTAGAAGAAAAGAATCAGGGAATGCAACAAGCATGATCAAAGGCATGGAAGAGCTTTCTTATGAGGAACAGTCACATAACTATTCCTCTAGTAGCCTGAAATTCTTCTGCTTAGAAAAGAGATCATTTAAGGGGGATTTGACAGAGGTCACAAAGTCATGAGTGGCACGAAGCAAATGGACAAGGAGTAAAGCAGATTGTGTCTTCTGTATAAGAAATAGAGACAATCAAATTAAGCTTGTAAGAGTCCAATTCAAAAGGAAAAAAGGATTTGGTTCTTCACACAATAGATTGTAGATCTGTGAAACTCCTTGAGAAAGGATATCTATGGGTGCAAGACAATTTCGCTGGTTTAAAGAGAGATTGGACAAAAAGGGGGAAGCTCTATTAGGGGTTAATGAATAGGCTAAACAGAGGTGTAGGATGGAAGCACCATAATTGCTTCCTCTGCTTATACTTATTCCTATGCGTCCTTTTTCAGCTGCAGTTGAAAACAAAAGGGAGGACTAAATGGATAGCTTTCTGAACTAGTTCAGCCACTTTTTATGTTTTGGGGGATTTTTGCCACTGAGTTTAGAAGCAACAAGTCTGGTCTTTTAAACCGTAATTAATTTATTTAGGCCATACTCAGTGCATACAGAATAAAACAATTAACTCCTCCTTGGTTTGCAAATACCATCCAGAAATATCACACTTACTTCTTCCTTCCATTTTCAGCCAAGTAAACTGCATTTAGAAGAAGAGAAATATTTAGTTTTATTATTTAGAATTTTATTGTAGAATTAGTTTGGTTAAGTAGAATGTATTTTGTTATACAGATAATAGGAAAAGGCTTCAGATGAAAAATTTTATCAGAGTTGCAGAGAACAGAGATGTCATTTGCGGCTCTGCAATTTCTGTTCCATAAGCTTGTCAGCCTGCATTAATGCTTGTTTTTGTCAGCATGGAACTTGTTAAATATGGCAGGAAATTTGGGAGGGTGATATGTGCTGCAATTTGTTCTTATCCCATTGCAGCCTGCAGTCAGATTTTGTTGGGGAAGGAAGATGTTGGGATTTTGTTTCTCCCCATTAAGTTAATGCAGAAGAATCAAATAAGACTTGCATTGTTCCTTGCAAAATCATAAAAGCATAAATGAGATGTATCAGACAGATCCTATTGTATATTTATGTAGACATCTACAGCTATTCTGGTGCATTGTTAAAAAAAAACCCAGCTGCATTGTTTACAGTATTTTTTTATTGATATAAATGAGCAATTGAAACTAAATTACTGAGACATGTGCTTTCTTCCTATTTCAGTTTGAGTTACCCATATGTTCCAAAAAGGAGGTCTTTTCTACTCAGGCCAAAAATCCCACAGAGGAATAATTGATGAGATATGAATCACTTCATTTCTCTGAAAGAAAGGGGATTGTTTTTATACTCTTGCATCTTTTGGTCCTTCCTCACCTTTAATGACATTCACACGGTGTCACCTATAATTAGTGTCATGAGATACAGGAACAGTTTGAAACAATCAAAGCTTCTTTTTTGGAAAAATACAGAAACTTAGAAGGAGAAAGCCTATAAACATATGGTGTTTAGTCAGGTGCTCTGTAAAATACAACTTTCCTCAGGTGAAGTTGCTGCTAACGCTTTTAATCAAAAGACTACAAAAAGAATATTGTTTGTCCTTTTTTTCCCCTTCTCCCTTATGTTTTTTATTTTACTATTATTTTATGAAAAATAAAAGTCATGCCCACATTTTGTGTTTGCATGTGTGTGTTTTTCACTAAATAAAGGAACAAAGAGGGCAGGGAAGGGAAAAAAGAATAAATTATCCTAAAACCAGACAGTGAAGCGTAAGAAAATGATGAGGGCAATGAAGGTACAACTCCTTACTGACCAAGGAAGGGAATACCAATGACTTGGTCTTTCACTCAGTGACAGGCCCCCAGAGCTCTCATCAGCTTCTCTGTATCTTACTTTTGAGATGGCTGAGCAGCAGCATGGACTCGCTGGGAGCAAACTGTAAGTTCTGTTGAATGTAAAAGGAATGTGGGTTTGGGTTTTGGTTTGCACATAAAAGAAAGTATATGAGAGAGAGAGATATATATACACACACAGATCCATCTCACTACAGAGATTTCATTGTCATTACTGGGACACCAGTCATTCTCCCCTTCCTTTACTACTAAATTACTACTGAATTCTGCCAAATTTATGCCCCAGAAATCCTGCAGGGTGCCTTCTTGCTCTCTAGGTTGGACTTTTAGATTTCAAGTGTCCCTACAATTTCACTCTATAAATGCAATTTACAGGAAGCAGGTTCTGAGAAAAAAAAAATCCCTAAGAAACAGATAAAAAGTGAGAATACAATTCTTTTCCAGATTGATTCAGCTGAACTTAGGCTTCTGTATGCAAAGCCTATATCTATGTTTAATCATAGAATCATAGAATCATAGAATGGTTTAGGTTGGAAGGGACCTTGAAGATCATCGAGTTCCAACCCCCCTGCCACAGGCAGGGATACCTCTCACTAGACCAGGTTGCCCAAGGCCACGTCCAGCCTGGCCTTGAACACCTCCAGGGATGGGGCTTCAACAACCTCTCTGGGCAACCTGTTCCAGTGCCTCACCACCCTTAAAGTGAAAAACTTCTTCCTAATGTTTAATCTAAACCTGCCCTGTTCCAGCTTAAAGCCGTTCCCCCTCGTCCTATCACTACATGCCCTAGTAAAAAGTCCTTCCCCAGCTCTCCTGTAGGCCCCCTTTAGGGACTGGAAGGCCGTAATAAGATCTCCCCGGAGCCTTCTCTTCTCCAGGCTGAACAGCCCCAGCTCTCTCAGCCTCTCCTCATAGGAGAGGTGCTCCAGCCCTCGGATCATCCTTGTGGCTCTCCTCTGGACGCGCTCCAGCAGGTCCATGTCCTTCTTATGTTGGGGACTCCACAGCTGGATGCAGTACTCCAGGTGGGGTCTCACGAGAGCAGAGTAGAGGGGCAGAATCACCTCCCTTGACCTGCTGGCCACACTTCTTTTGATGCAGCCCAGGATACGGTTGGCCTTCTGGGCTGCGATCGCACACTGCTTGCTCATGTCGAGCTTCTCATCAATCATCACCCCCAGGTCCTTCTCCACAGGGCTGCTCTCCAGACATTCTCCGCCGAGCCTGTATTTGTGCTTGGGATTGCCCCGACCCAGATGTAGGACCTTGCACTTGGCCTTGTTGAACTGCATGAGGTTGGCTTGGGCCCACCTCTCCAGCCTGTCCAGGTCCCTCTGGATGGCATCCCTCCCCTCCAGCGTGTCTGCCTCGCCAAACAGCTTGGTATCATCAGCAAACTTGCTGAGGGTGCACTCTACCCCACTGTCCATGTCGCTAACAAAGATGTTGAACAGTACGGGTCCCAGTACCGACCCCTGAGGAACGCCACTCGTCACTGCTTTCCACTTGGACACCGAGCCGTTGACCGCAACCCTTTGAGTGCGACCATCCAGCCAGTTCTTTATCCACCGAGTGGTCCATTTATCGAATCCATGTCTCTTCAATTTAGAGACCAGGATATCGTGTGGGACAGTGTCAAATGCTTTGCACAAGTCCAGGTAGATGACATCAGCAGATCTTCCCTTGTCCACTGCCACTGTAACCCCTTCATAGAAGGCCACCAAATTTGTCAGGCATGACTTGCCCTTGGTGAAGCCATGTTGGCTCTCGCCAATCACCTCCTTGTTTTCTGTGTGGCTCAGCAGAGTTTCCAGGAGGATCTGCTCCATGATCTTGCCAGGCACAGAGGTGAGACTGACTGGCCTGTAGTTCCCCGGGTCTTCCTTGTTTCCCTTTTTGAAAATAGGGGTTATGTTTCCTCTTTTCCAGTCGGCAGGAACCTCGCCAGACTGCCACGACATCTCAAATATGATGGCTAGTGGCTTCGCGACTTGATCTGCCAGTTCCCTCAGGACCCGCGGATGAAATGTCCAAGCTCCCATTAGACATCATGGCAATTTGGTTCAAACATACATATATGGTGCTGTCTAAAAGTCTGTAGATTAGTCAAGGCATCTCTATGTGGTTGGCAACTGTGACAAATAGTGTGCAAGAGACCCACACCCTTCTGGAGTCACAGCTGGGAGGATAGCTTAAAGCTTGTGAGATGTTCCTGGGCACATTCCTGGGCTAAGGAATCGAGCCTGTCGTCAATATAGCCAACGTAGCCCAGAGTGCATATCTAAAATAAATACCTACTGTGCGGTCAGCTGAAAGATGGACTCCAGTTACCAAGTCTCTATTGACTATAATGAGGCCACGCAGTCCCAGATAGAGTATGCAGAATTGTATACACCAACACCAAACTTCAGGTGTCTTGCTCTGAAAATAGATCCAGTTCTAGAGGTTTAATTTAGCTGCTGAAATATAGGGGTCTAATGCTGTGCGAAACACCCTTGTGTTACCTCCTCTGCCTTTAGGTATTGACCTGCAGGTCAGTGTCTCCAGTGCCCATGCCCAGGTGCTGGCACGGGGGCTCTGCAGAGGTGGCTTGTGTGGGAAGAGGCCAGGGGCTGCCTGGTGATGGGGACAGCTCTTTCCAGGACCCAACATCCCCACCACAGGACACAGCTCAACCCAAAACTATGCTTTCCCTCCAGTCTGGATTTGATTGATATCCGGAAGCACCCGGCCCTATTAAAAAGACCAATTTCAGCACTCAGGTTCCTCAGAGACTTAAAATCCCACTTCCACCTGCAGGTGTCTCAACCCTGCCATTTTCCTCTTAAATATGTGATATAAAAGCTGTCCTTGAAAGAAATGTGCTAATCTATAATCTTCAATAATAATATGAATACTAACAAGCAGCATAAAATGCATCAGAAGCTGCCAGTTTATTCTGAAAGAAGGAAAGGGAGATGTAGTGTCCTGTGGCAAGATGACATCCTGATGCTTAAAACATTCAGGCAATCTTTTTAAACTGCTGCCTCTGCGGGATAAGATTTGCTTTATTTTTGTTGTGTAATAGCTGACTTATTAGGTCTTCATATCCAGCTGGATCTTTAGCCACAGGTATTATACAAGTAATAAACAATTTATTTCTCTCTCCATCCTTATTTTATTTCCTTTTTATTTTCTTTTTACCTTTTTTATTTTTTTTTTCATGGTAGCTGGGTTTTCATCGACTATCCAAAATAATTGATGTTTAGAAGTCCCATGTTGTTAATCACCTGTTTCTCAATGTGTATCTTCCTCTGTTTCTTTTTCTTAATTGAGAATTTACCCTCTAACAGAGCTTTCAACATACACTCAGAATTTGGTTTGCCTGTCAGAAGCGGAGAGGAGAAAATCTCATCCGATTTTAGACTGTGTCTCGGTGTTTTGAGCAAGTGGAAGGGGGAGCAGGGCGCAGTTGATGCCGGCACGCACAGCAGTGCTGGGAGGTTACCAAGCAACGAGACGGAGATGTGTCACAGGGGCAAGGGAGATGGGGAAGATGAACAAAAGTGTGGACAAAGGATTTGAGAAGATGAAGGGAGGCATTGCGATTGCCTGACCCCTTCCTTATTTCTTATCTTGAGTCGCAATGGTATCTGTAAATACAGGCTGTGTAAAGCATCTCAATTTGTTTACATGGGCCCTTGGAGGCAGAAGGGATGGAGAAAGTCTGGCGTGCGACCTAATCATCAAAGGATTATCCTGTCAGTAGTCCACTGCGTAAGCAAAAGGGGACAAAGTGTGCATATGAACATAAAATGCTCATGTTTTTCACTGGGCGAGAAGGAGTCACAGTGCAAACAAATCCTGTTGCAATATACATACAGTGAAAAAAATATTAGTCAGGCGTGACTTCAAAAGAGTTTACACAGCATAGAACAGCTTAAATTTGGAAGTTAGATTTCTTGGGCTTGTGAATTTCTTAAAATATATTCTTGCACCAATTTCCCACACCTTTCTCTCCATACAAATCATTTAAATGAAATCAGCCTTCTTAAAACTGAGAGAGACAAGGAGAAGTTGGCATGTAGAATCCTTATCTGCCTACCTTAATTTTTGTAAGGGAATTTATGTCTATCAGGCCTTTTAATGCATATTTTAGTCCCTTGTTAGGTTTCCAAGCTTGAACGAACTGGGATAACAGTAGATGCTTAAGGAATCATACTTGCACTTTGTATAGTAATATGGCAAGATAAAGTGTCAACACCTGTGTTCAGCTCCGCCTACTCTTGGAACCAACTTCAACAATCCCTTGATAAATGTAGGAACCTGCTTTATGTTTCCCGGAAATGAAAAGTTTCCTTATAGGCATCCTAAACACGTAAGAACTGTGGAACAAGTGTATTTCATGACATTATTAACACAGTATAAATTCATGGGGCTTAGTCTTCTCTTCTTGGATATGAATTGTCAGAATTATAGCATCAATTCTAAAAATTAACTTAAAAAACCTGCATAAGTATTTTGTGTTGCCAGATATTGTCCTAAAGTATTTATTCTGTAAATTATAATATATGTGTAATAGTAAATGAAAAATATCTGAAAGACATTGAAGCTCATCTTGTATTTTTTTCTATCGTGCTTTTTTTCCACTTTTTCCCACTGTGGGAAATTGAGAACTGATTTTTAAGCCTTTGACAACAATGATCCAGCAATTCATGTGAACAAGTCAAGTTTTTTCTAGGTCATTACTGCAGAGTGATGTTTTTAGACCCTGGGGTTCAGGAAGAAATAGTGATTGCTTTCTCTTTGGAAACATAAAGCTGAAAAAGGACAGTGACCATTTGAAGGTGCTGTTTTCCTCAGTAGTCCTCTCTTAGTGGAATACAAAAGTTTAAGCAAAGAAACAACTCTAAATGTTGCTAAGTCAGTGTCTGAAACACCACTGACATACAAAGAACTGGATTCCTTGTTATTCAGGTACCATTTCAAAGCATTTCCCCAAGGTTAGCTTGAGGGTGAGCTGCACCAGCAGGAGACTCCATCATGTTGTGGTCTCAGCACTTTTCCGCTATACCTTAGTGGAAATTCATGTCACACATTATTCATTATAGAGCTCGGGGACTCCCAGACCTGCCAGTTGAGAGGTGTGTCACCTGCACTTACAAGCTACAGAAACATGGCCTTATCTCTTGGCCCTTATAAACTCAATTTCTGTGCAACCTTTTATACCTAACAAGTTGCTGTCTGATGACCCTCTGTTAAGCTTTCACAAAATTTCCTACAGAGTAGAGCACAAACATGTATTGCTATCTTTTTACATATATCCCTCAGTAGCTGGTTGAAATTTTACTAAAGTTAAAAATGTGATATAAACAAAAAAACCCCATTTTTTTTAAATTAGTAATTATCCATCAGGTTCATTTTCTTTTTCCCCACTTGCCACCAGAATGCCATTCAGACTGTGAGATGCCCTATTTCAGGCTGCAATGCCTATTCATTTACCAGAATGGATGTATATACCATACCCACATTAGAGCCATGCATATGGCCATCAAGATAATCAGTGTAGAAAGAAAAGTTACAGATTGTATCTGCCAGTGAAACAGCCTCCTACCACCCTAATTAAAAAAATAAATAAATAAAGTAAATCCACAACTCAGTTACCTCTGAGTAAGTCATAGGCTGATATTTGTTCTCAAACAAGATAATCATTAAGGCAATTTATGTTACTTAAGAAAACATATATTTCTGAGTTGAAATAACAGGAAAACAAACTGATTGAGTAAAACCTGTGGGAGTGAAAGAGAATATTGTAAACTGGGACACCAGACTGGGCACAGAAAGGCAGTTATCTGGAGAAGCTGTAGATACACCAGGTATTCTCCTTGGACCTACCTTAGGAAGAGTATTTCTAGGAGAGCGGAGGTAGCAGAAGAATTCTTTATGTTTTCTAGAATGTGGACGCAAATTCAAATGCTGTAAGTCATTCAAATTTAATAATGCCCTGAATGTAGGACTGGCAGTGAGGGACTACTGTATTATATCCCAAACTGTATCTTTTCAGAAAGAGGACACAGCAGGGGACGGAGGAAACAGATGATCCCACATCTGCCTGTTGTGGAGCTATTTTTGTAAAGGTTGCAAGATTACAGCTCTGATTATTGTCAGAGATGCAGAGATCTGGCTAAGTCTTTTTAATGAAATTGCTCTCCTTAGAATATACTACTCTGTCCTAACCGAAGCACTTCATGACGAAATGTGTCAACTGAATTTTAATCAGAAAAGATTTTTTGTGTTCAGGTTAAAATTCCCAGTGAGAGAAAACCTACTTTATAGTATTCAATATGCTGATGATTAGGCCCTCTGTGATCTCTGCAGTTGAAGGAAACCTTGATTCTGTGTCCCAGTCTAACAATTTCCCTGTTACCAGTGAATATTTTAACCATGGGCTAACCACACCACAGGCTCCTAGTTCCTTCCTCCCCAGAGCCACATATGAACTACTTCATAGAATCATAGAATGGTTTGGGTTGGAAGGGATCTTAAAGATCATCTGGTTCCAACCCCCCTGCCATGGACAGGGACACCTTCCACTAGACCACGTTGCTCAAAGCCCTATCCAACCTGGCCTTTCCAAAGATGCTTTTTCCAACGTAAGATGAAAGAGTAAAACTCTTCTCCCCAAAATGCCGAACTGTTTCCCAGAGATCTTGTTCTTAAAATCTGCAAATCAACAAGAGAGACTGGGAAGCTACCATTTCCAACTCCTGCGCCCCCAGACCAGCATCAGCCAGTGCTGTGCAGGACAACACTATTAGGCAAGTCTCACTTGCATAAAATCAGGAGCACACGAGGGTAAAACAGCCATGCCCTTGAAAAGTGGTACAAGACTGTGTTTCATTCTTATCATCTGGGGTATATTCCTCCTCAAATAGAACCAGGCCCTGATTTGAAAGTTAATCTCTGCTGACCTTATTAGGCTGCAATAACTATATAACATCACAAGTCACAACTCCTGCCTGTGTTTTGTTCCAGTAATTCAATTACGATGCATGTGGAGCAGCCGTGTAACACCAGCGTTGTGTATCTAGGCCACTTGAAATATAAATGGACACTATTAAAGAGTGGAGGCATTTAGATATAAATAACCGAGGAGTGCAATCAGCTTCAGAACATCAGCTTTAAAAAAGCAAGCTTGTCGTTTGCTTACAAATGCCTGTTTCCCATTTGCAACAGTTATTTCTGTAAGTTTGTTCTTCTGTTTTAAAAAACTGCTTTAACCCCAGTTTGAAGTGAAACTTGCTGGTGTCAGCTGTTGCTGGGGGGAAGGAGGGGAATCTCATTTCAGGTAAACTGGGTCAGTTCCCTTCTTTGTCATTATGAATAATTTCATTGCTGCAGTTTAAAAAAAGTTATGTAAGTTGTCTGGATCATGGAGATACTCAAATCACATAGCAGCAAATGGCTAGAAGATGTGTGCGGTTTCACCTATACACAACATGAAAAAATTCTTTTAGACATACTGTTTATAGTAAGTAAAATCAGTTCCACAAATATGGAAGAAGTTCATACCCTTATCTAAAGTGAACTATTCCCACATTTATGTATAAAAAGCATAGCTCTTTGCATTGATAAAACACTTTTTTGTTTTATCCACTGAGTTTATTTGAATTATTCTGTGGGACAGCATAATTCCTTAGATAATTCATGTTAAAACCACATTAAAATATTGTATAATTTAACACAGACATAAAATCCTATATTACTTTCCCCATAAATCTGTTGTGAATCTTATGAGTCAGCGTATCACTAGTAATTTTCACTTTTACAGTCTTTGAGGGCTCATTTCTTTCTTTTTCAAATTTCTGGGGACTTTTGTTAGTGGCTTTTTTTTTTTCTTGAAAATATATTATGTATGAACCCAAAGATGTGGAAAGAGAAGGAACAGTGAGACTCACAAATAACATGAGTTCCCTTTGGAATAGTTGTTCCATAAGGTTTTAAGATACCAAAACATTTATGCATTGTCTTTGAGTTCCTAAGTTACCCTACTAAAATCTATTTTCTGTTATGGAGATGCAAGCAAACTCTCCCAGAAAATCTAAAAAATCTTATTTTGAAATGCAGTCAATCATAAGAGATTTCAGTCTTATAAAAAACATTTATATTCATCAGATATAGAAAACAGATGTAAGAATTTCTACCACTGTTAAATATTTTCTTCTTTCTTGGAAAAAAACACATTACCTTTGGCGACTGCAATATAACAGAGGGATCAGCTTCAAACAAAGAGGAGACATCTGAACTTAAGGAACTACATCAGGATTCAAGTGATTCAATTTTACTCTTTGGCTCTGATAAAGACTTCGAAAGCACCCTTAGCTAATTACTTTCAGCTAAACTGGCTCCATAGCTTATACGAATAGGACTGCACAATAAGAATCCTGTCACTTATGTGAATAAGGTTATTTGTGAATTATTCATATCGAATGTACTGAAACAATTTGTCATTTTCCTGGAAGGAAATTAATTACCTTTTTTTGGGTTTTTTTTTTTTAAGGGGGAATCAGTGCCTCACAGTCTGATCCAGTTCCTGTTCTTTTAGCTCTTACATTAGAACAAGGTTCTCATTTTTTTTGTTTAGAAATTAAGCTAAAGACCTCGCTGAACCATATTTTCTTCTCCCTCCTTACTACATCTGTCTTTTTAATATATATTATGGAAGGTTATGTCTAGTGTGGTTTGCAAGTTGTGGTCTCAAGATGCAATGCTTTCAGCAATTCCTCCAGGAGATTCTGCTGCAGTTTAATGCACTGCATTTATTCACAGCAACATTTCCTAAATATTGACATACTGCCATCATGCATATAACATTATATGAAGTTTAAAATAAGACATGGTGGAGCAACCAGCTTACTTCCTCTTCCTGGTAGCCCATATATATATGTCAACTCATTACCCTCTTGGTCAATGAAAAGTTTAAAGAATGACTGGCATTTTTTTTTCTCCTTCAGGGTAAAGAGCTTTAGCACCTTCACTCCTCAGAGTAGAAACTACCTAACCTCAATCAACAGTCTTATTAACAGTTTCTAGCTTGGACTAGCTGTGTAACAGGATCTTCCAGGCAAGATTCTTAGTCCAAAACAGACATCAGTTCTTTGACTGTTCCCCTAGATGTCCTCACAGGCTATCTAAAGTCACTCAGAGACCTGTGGATGCCCAGTAAGCCTTAAATCTTCTCAACACTATAATTACACTACTGATGCACCCTGTCCCACCAGGCATTGTTGCTAAGGCTAGCTTTTCTCTAAGCCCTACAGACTCCAACCTTGTTATATAAAATGGAAACAGTGTGAAAGACAAAATTTGATCCATTGTACATGGCCAGATGATGGGAGAAGGTTGGTGTCTAGAAAGAAGACATGGGAAGGTGGTTCAAACCTAACTAAATTAATGGGAGATTTAATTGATGAAAAAAACATATATAGCAAGTAGGATTGTGAAAGAGGGATAGGGTTTCATGTGCTTTATGCAGTGCATTATACTGTGCTGCCCCAAACGTTCAAATGAGCTCATGTAAAGTTAGCTTATTGGTCTCTCCTGTACAGTGCTCTGTACAATGCAGGGTAGGTACACCAAGAATATTAAAAGGTGAGACAGACACTTGGCTCTGTGTCAGGAGGAGCTAGCACCTTGAAAGAAAGGGTGAAGGTGAAAGATGGGTAAGAAAAAAACAGAATGGGTGGTGGACTAAAAGGAAATGTTGATAAAGACATTAGGATCTTCCATTCATAATTAGCTTGAATAAAATTTGCATAATTACAAGTCTTTGAATAGGAAAGCTCAAGGGGAAAAAGTGGAGGCTGCTCTGCCCCTTCAGCGGATACTCATCAACAAAAAAAAGATGAGTCCTTGACTGTTGCTGGGATCCCTCAGCAATAGCAGTCTCTCATGGCACTTCTTAAGTAATAATTTGCTTTTCTGACTCTGCAGTCCCTTTCCACTAGGGTGAAGTCCTGTTCATTTTCAAGCCATAGCTTGACTAATTTCGAGAAGAGAAATATTGCCCACATCTTGGAATTATGACTTGATCTGAAAATATTTTGTTAATCTCAGTAAGCCTCTCATAAGAAATTGAACCCAGTCCTTTTGATGACCAAATGGCGCTAAGTTATACGCCAGCATTAAAATGCACTAAGAAACTTCCAGAGAAGGCATCAAGGACTTGCATCCCACCTTATGCTTTGCTACATTTGCATCAATGAAGCGGCATAAATAGGTGTCAACAGGACTGACACCCCCCACCCAAAACCTCTACTACTGTAATATTCTATTAGGATCTTGTTATTCATTACCTATGGTTTCATTAGCACACTTACTGTCCATGGAAACCATTACATCAGGCTGCATCTGAGGATGAACTGTTGGATATATTAAAAGCTGCTTCTGAAACTCTACAGCACTTAACGGTTTTCTCAGAGTTAGTAGAACGGATGATTCATGTTCTGTCCCTTGCCTTTAAGGATGATGGACCTACTCCAATTTGGGAGTAGGAAGGAGTGAAGCAGACAGCATAATGATGCACAAACACCCAGAGTTCCTAGACGTATCTAGGGATGTAACTGTCTGAGTTTGGGAAACAGCAAAACAGGAGCACTGAAGTGTTATCTCATGGGTAATGCTGGGAGGCTGCAACTGCACTAAACTCAGACTAAGGAATGCATTTTCCATTTTCTAAATTGTCATGTTCCCAAATGGGCTCTTAGAGATGCTTTGCAATCTTAAAAAAAAAAAAAAAAAAACAGATTCATAGGGCTTCAAAGGTCAATTACATTAAAAAATGCTGAATCCTTTTACATTAATGCCCTAATTGTTTTTATTCCAAGAGTTTTCACTCAGATGTCAAATTCAATCTCTCTTTCTCTTCTCCTGGGTCATGGATGCTTAATATTCCTTACTGACACATAATGAACCTTTTTATTTCTCTTTAATACACAGCTTCTTTAAAATTAGTCTCTTTAAATGATTAGCTCAATCTATTGTTCAGCGGTTGGATGTCAATGGTTTTTTTTGGGTTTTGGGTTGTGGCCTTTTTTATGTTTCTATTAGGTCTCTGCTATTACCAGTTATTCTTAGGAAGAAATTAGATTGGGCAGTAGCACTCAGAGGTCAGCAAGCACCACCAAGCCAAAAGTGTTGGGAAAATGAAATGTCAAAATCACTGATGTGTAGAATTTTGCCCATCTCTTCTTTTGAGAATCTCTTTTCCTTTCTCTAATATAAAATAAGAATCACTAATGCCTGGTGAGTATTTATCTGGAAAAAATATTTTCTTCGTAGAGTTTTGAGCTGTGGACCACCATAGATGTTAAGCTACCAGAGTGAAAACTGAAGCACCTAGAGACAAAAGAGGTATTCCCAAGTGTTTCGAAGAAGGACCGTGACTCCTGCACTGATATAGTTTTCTAGCATTCTCAAGGGAAAAGGCAGCTGTGGTAAATACTGTACTGAAAGCATCTGGACAGCTTCAGATTTGAAAAGTTTTATTCCCTCCCAGACATTTTCTGCTGCTCAGCATTAGCTATTCTCCACCCTCCTCCTTCTTTTGCCAATCATACAGACATCAAAAAGATGAAAGCGTCAGGATGAGAGGACAAAGGAGACAACGGCAGAGAGAAATGTGATGCTCTGAAAATAATTCAGAAGGGAATGAAATTAGGATAGCTGTATTCACCAGCAATGATCACCATGGACACTTATCCTCTTAGCATCTTTTAATGTCAGGTTTGTCTTTATGTTGCTTGGGTCAGGACATCCTCCAGACTCATTTTCTATTAAGCCTTCTCTGCTTGGTACTGGATCCTTAGGTCTCATTGTGTTCTTCTCAGCATTCACCTGGGATGCAAGCAGCTCACCATGTTATTGTACTTTTGTTTTTACTGTGAAAACAGAACAGGCTCCTATTGCAAATACCCCAAATGTTGGAACAGGCAAGTACTACTGATTAAGAGAAAATATCTTAAAAAGTGTCAGGCTAGAGTGTCTTAAAATGCCACCTTGAGAGACTCAAAGAGCATCTGTTACAAGCTGAGGGTTGTTTACTGAGCTATGTGGAACGAGCTGCTGGATGTGGTACATGTGGTCTCTGCCTGGCTGCTCCCAACAGGGTCTTTCATGTCAGATTCAGTAACAGCTTGATTGTCCCACGAGTGGGAGTTATCACGGTGCTTTGCCTTTACTTAGCCCAGCTCCCACTGAAGTCGGTAGTAAACCTGCTCAACTGACTGCAGAAATTTGGTCAACATAAGGTGCACGCTGCAGAATTCTTACCCAAGTCAGAAAAACCCAGTTGCCGGTTTCTCTAGTTCTTTTTCAGCAGTCTCACCACTGAAGCTAAGAAAGATTTGAGGTACCCAAAAGCCACTAAATCTTGCTCACCTCTTAAATATTATTTCAGTGTTCAAGAAAGCTTGTCACTGGAGTAAATAATAAGAATATCTTAGTAAATAAAGAATGAATCAGAGACAGCATTTTCTGTGAATAGTGAAGGGATTTAAATACTATGGAGGAGAAAAAAACCCCACAAAACAAAGAAAGAAAATGCTTCCAAATCAGTAAGTTAATACCTTTAGAAGAGATTGTGCATTGTATTGAACGTTTGTCAGGCTTATCCAAGTGTGTAGGTTGCTGAAAGTGAGTGAGCACCTGCTGCGCTGATCACTGGCAACAATCAATTGTGGAATAATTAGTCGAAGAGAAGTCCCTACCACTCACAACCCTATTCTCTGTTCCTGTCTGTTGAACTGGATGACACACTGATGACACTGGATGACACTGCCTTCAAGAATCCCAGATCCTGGAGGTATGAGAGAGAGAGTCTGGAGAAAGCAAGACTTTCCCTTGGTGAAGGATAGTCAGGTTAGAGTTCATTTAGGCAAACTGGACAGCCACAAATCCACGGGCCCTGATGGAATACATCCATGAGCGCTGAGGGAGCTGGCAGACGTTCTTGCAAAGCCACTCTCCATCATCTTCAAAAGGTCATGGACAACAGGAGAGGTGCCTGAGGACTGGAGGAAATCTAATGTCACTCGAGTCTTCAAAAAAGGTGAGAAGGAGGACCTGGGAAACTACAGGCCAGTCAGGCTCACCTCTATCACTGGAAAGGTGATGGAACAGCTCATTCTGGATGTCATCTCTAAGTATGCAGAGGAAAAGAAGGTTATTGGGAGTGGTCAGCATGGATTCACCAAGGGGAAATCACATCTGACCAATCTGATAGCCTTCAGTGATGGCATGACTGGCTGGGTAGATGAGGGAAGAGCAGTTGACATTGTCTTCCTCGACTTCAGCAAAGCTTTTGACACTGTCTCCCGTAACATCCTCACAGGTAAGCTTAGGAAGAGTGGGTTAGATGAGTGGACAGTGAGGTGAAATGAGAACTGGCTGAATGGCAGAGCTCAGAGGGTTGTGATCAGTGGTGCAGAGTCCCGTTGGAGGCCTGTAGCTAGCAGTGTTCCCCAGTGACCAGTACTGGGTCCAGTCTTGTTCAATATATTCATCAATGACCTGGATGAGGGGACAGAGTGTATCCTCAGCAAGTTTGCTGATGACACAAAACCAGGAGGGGTGGCTGACACACCAGAAGGCTGTGCTGCCATTCAGTGAGACCTGGACAGGCTGGAGAGTTGGGCAGAGAGGAACCTAATGAAGTTCAACAAGGGCAAGTCCTGCAAGGTCCTGCACCTGGGGAGGAATAACCTGATGCATCACTACAGGTTAGGGGTTGACCTGCTGGAAAGCAGCTCTGCAGAGAGGGACCTGGAAGTTCTGGTGGACGACAAGTGGACCATGAGCCAGCAATATGCCCTGGTGGCCAAGGTGGCCAATGGTATCCTGGGGTGCATTAAAAAGAGTGTGGCCAGCAGGTCGAGGGAGGTCATCCTCCCCCTCTACTCTGCCCTGGTGAGGCCGCATCTGGAGTACTGTGTCCAGTTCTGGGCTCCCCAGTTCAAGAAGGACAGGGAACTGCTGGAGAGAGTCCAGCAGAGGGCTACAAAGATGGTCAAGGGAACGGAGCACCTCTCTTATAAGGAAAGGCTGAGAGATCTGGGTCTGTTTAGACTGTAGAAGAGGAGACTGAGAGGGGATCTCATTGATGCTTATAAATGTCTGAAGGGTAGGTGTCAAGAGGATTGGGCCAGACTCTTTTCAGTGGTGCCCAGCAACAGGACAAGTGGCAATGGACACAAATTGGAACACAGGAAATTCCATCTTAACATGAGGAAAATCTTCTTTACTTTGATGGTGGCAGAGCACTGGAACAGTCTGCCCAGAGAAGCTGTGGAGTCTCCTCTGGAGATATTCAAAACCCGCCTGGATGTGTTCCTGTGCAACCTGCTTTAGGTGAGCCTGCTTTGGCAGGGGGATTGGACTAGATGATCTCCCTTCCAACCCCTACCACTCTGTGATTCTGTGACACAACTATAGCATGCTGAGAGTGGAAGGGGAACCTTCCCTGTGCTGCCCAGTTCTTCCAGATAGAAATAAACAAAGTTGCCCTCCAGCACAGATTCTTGCTGCATATTCAACATGTCACATTTTTCAAGGAAATGTCAAGGGACTGGTGACCACTTGTAGCTAATTCCCATAAAATTTAAGAAATCCTTTTCTTGCTCCTTCTCAAAGAAAATATACTTGCTGCAGTGATTTTAATAGTTTCTCTGCTCCGCTTTCCTGCATTTATAGTGTGCTTAAGAAGCCTATGTATGAGATTTTGGAAGGCAAGAAAGCTGAGTATCTTCATATTGGCTATTTGCAAGATTAGCAGAAACATGACACATGATTGAAGAGTGACAGCATTATCTGGAGCCAAGTCCTGTGTGTGCAAGCCCAGGTCTGGATGTGCACACCAGCTAATACATTTGACTGGCCGTGCTCCTCCTTTCTCTCTCACAGCTGTCTAGGCAGCAAGTTGAGAAAACTGGAGACACTCTACATACAATGCAATGTGCCACTTTGCATATAATGTGAATTTTTGTTGTCTTATTTATGCAAATTCCCTGCCATCAGATCCTTCATTTCCTCACTCTTCCTCCCACTTTCCTTCTTCTGTAAGTTTCTGCTCCCCTGAAAGCTTCTGTCATCATTGGGAAACACCAGTAGTCAGTCAGGAGAGTCATGGAGTGAAAACCCTCTACCTGGTCCAGGTTGGGCTTGAAATACAGGCACAAGTACAGCTGGCAGGGCTGCTCCTCCTCCCCGCTCAGTGGCAGGGACCTTACTTAGTGCAAAGAAAGAGAATGAGATCTTGCAAAAGCATCAGTACGCTGAGCTAGCTATTTTGCTATCCTGTTTTGAGTAGTAAGATACGAAGGCAGTACTGTTTCTATGACACTTTTCAAAATATTTCAATATTAAATATTAAGCTCTACAGATCAGATCCAAAGCCACTAAATAGCACATAGTCAGAGAAAGAAAAGGCCTTTTAAATGTCCTGGTCCATCCCTTTTTCAATACAGAATTGTTCCTTGGATTTTGTCCAGTCTAGTCTTAATTGTCCCAGCACTTTCCTTCGGATGCTGTTCTCCTGCCAAAGACATTCAGGCAGATGGTATTAGCAAGGCAGGGAAAAAGGGGCATTTCCTGTTTTGCATTCCTCCAGAGATACATTAGGGAGCTTTCTTGATATTTGTCCATGATATTTGATTATTCTGCCGTTAAAATGTAATACATTTTAGGGAAACCATCCTCATGTCTTAGCTCTCACCTTACACTCCCATCAACTCCTGATCATGCATTCACTTAGTGGCAATCAGAAAAGAGGTATTTTGAAATTATGAGTTCTGCTATGGGATTGTGTTACATGGGTTCCAATATATATTGCGATGTATTATAATCCTTTATATACATTATATTTTTATTATTATATATCATATGTATTATATTATTGTAAATTTATGTAGTTGTAATGCCGAGTGTGCATTATAATTTATTATATTTATTACAGTATGCATTATAATATGTGTTATGTAATGACATAGTACCTGGACTTGCACATTATTTGAAATATAGCACAGGCAAAAACCTACAAATAAAAGCAGGAATTTTTTCTCCCAAGACCTTAATTCTGACTCATTTAAATCAATGGAAGTTTTGCCATATCCTCCAGCAAGACCAAGTTAGTCCCATCGCAGGGGAAACACTATGTCCTTGTTCTAGGAAAGCCCACAGCTTCCCCAAGTAGTGCTGCTCCACCTTAACCTCAGTGAAGATTTTTTTCCATGTACAAACCCATTCTTCCTCAGGATGTTTGCAGCCTGGGAACAAATTCACAGCACACTGGTTTAAAACGATATGTTAACATATACGGATATAGAAGCAACAAACTGAGTGAGGACTAAGGTTCTTGACGTGTAACACCTATCGGAAAGCACTTAATGTCATTTGTGCCCTGAGCACAAATATTAGCATGGATGTCTGTACTTCATGATGGTCAGACACAAGCCATCTGTATGTGACTCAAAAGCCCCATATCCAAAGTCTTATAATATTCTCCTTTGGGCTGTTGAGGGAATAATAAAAAAAAAATATTAGCCTGACACGGCACTGGGCTACGAGCTTTTTCATACCCGCTTTCTCTGTTGAGACCTGTCTGCACCTGACCATGTATATAGCATACTGTCCATCTGTATTTAGGCAGTTACATTACTACGTTGACCATCAGATTACCTGTATTGCTCACTGAGACAGCTGGAACTGTAGGTTTTGGAAAAATATACGTGAATCAGGCCATGCTCACCTATGGCCTTAGAATTTGCCTAATACAAGATCACACCTGAGTGTTTGTGGTCAGTCAGCTCAAACTACAATGTCTCTTCATTGTATCATTCATCACAGTTTTTTATATTTTGATATGTCACTTTTTTAAGGTGAAAATTGCAGCATTTTTACCAGCAATTTTTTTTACAATGCCCACACATTTATTTACTTTTGGAATTATCTCCTGTGACATTTTGGGCTAATTACAATACCAAATCAGACCAAGTCAAATAAAACTGGGCTAGAGAGCTTTCCATTTCATTTTGCATCATATTTATTCACTGTATGCAATAGAAGTGGAGCATTGTAAATATAATGGAACACGTGGCTTTTTATGTGCACTGTGAAATCCATAAAATCCTATATTCTGAATAGAGAGATAATATTATAATTACTTGCATTTTTCCCCTGAGTGCACTGTATAGGTATTAGCCCATACAATTTTCCTTATTTTAAAAGACTTATTTCGGTTCCTTTCTAATATTAGCTATTTTTGTTGTTTTGATTCTTTGTTTGTCTTTTGTTAGAGGATAAACTAATTTGTGAAAAAGAAATGGAAGCATTTATTCTCAAATTCATCGATACATTCAACATTGCTAATGCACTGTTTTTTCCATGCCCAGCTCTAAAATCTAAGCCAGAAAAAAAAACAGAGAAAGCCTTTTACATGAACAGCAAACTCAAATCTTAATTACCTGTAGACATCCAGAGGTAGTTTCAGACATTCACGTGGGTGAAGAGGGGTTGTTCATGTCACCTTCCTGTAATTATATGAAGACTGGAGTGGAAACCATCGACACAAGGCAAATGAAACCGATCTTGAAGAGGGCACTGTTATAAAGAATCAGTGAAGTATGCACCACTAGGCTTTGACCTTCATACAGCAGGAGGCAATGAAACAAAATTCTTTGATTTGAGAGAGAGTTTTAAAAAGTGAATTAGGTAGTTTATGAATCACTAAGGGCCAGGATTGCAGCTAGCACTGCATGGGTGCGCGAGAATATAAGAGAAGGTTGTAAGGAGCCTTCCCTCTCCTTGCCTCATTCTTGGTCCTTGGACTTTGTGGATGTGAAGGCTCAAGTACAGATAAAGGACTGGAAACCCCAAGGAGTGCAGAAAAGGGTAATAGCCCTTTCATTTTCTGGGCTAGCTGACAGAGCAAGGTCAGTGGGGAGACAGCACAGTGGATAGGAAAGAGGAACATATCCCCTTTACTTTAAGTGCTTGAACAGAGTCTTTTCAGTCCCCATGGACTCCCTAAATTCCTACCCCACCTCAACCCAAATCTAGAATGTCTCCAATGGCATATGTTAAATACTATATTTCAAACTGGTCTGCAGCCTTCTGAGGGTCTGTGAACTACAAAAGTTAGCTAAGAAAACTAAACCTGCTTTCAGTAGGTTTAAATTTTCAGGATAGAGCTTGGATAATTTGAAAGCGGATGAATCAGGAAAGACTGACAACTAAACCCCTGCCCTAGTATTTAGCAGTTCAAAATCTGCAAGCTGCCTTTTTCTTTTAGTCCGCGGCACCTATTCAGTTCTGTCTGTGTCTCCTGAGAACAATTTTAAGGTGTATTTCAGATTCTTTTGCAGATCTCTGCAGGCAGTCATCCTACAGACTACCAGTCTCTCCTTCCAAGGTTGTCCCACCACTTGTGAGCAACAGCAAAGCAAGGATAGACTGGAAGTTTCTGGCTGTAAGTCAGGAACAGATATTTTCAAGATGGTTGCTGAAGAACAACTTCTTGGTTCAACTGTGTATTTTTGGAGAGTTACAGAGATATATCAGAATGGCACTGAGTTGGGATCTGAGCAGAGAGTGAGAGTTGAGCTGGGCAGACAACTGCCAAGCAAGTGAATTACAGCAAAGACCATCAGCAGAAATGGTCTTCAATCTTCTTCTCATTTTCAGTCTGGTTTTAAGCTAGAATATACACTTGTTTACATGCCATGGCACTGTTCTTAAAACCTGTAGTAAACCTGTGCTTTGTAGAGGGAGAAAGAAGTGTTTGCTGGTCCCAATACAAAGAAGGAGTGAATAGCAATCAACACTTAACTCACCCCTAGAGGGGTGAGTTAACCCACCAAAATGTCATCACCACAATGGAAACGCCACACCAAGCCTCCCTGTGCTTATCATCAGTTACTGATTTTTGTACTTTCCAAATTTACAGCTAGAAAGGAACACACCAGGGTGAAACCTTAAGAGGATAATATGTCACCAAGTCACATTTCCATTAACCGAGGATGGACATCTCATCAGCAGTGTCCATATTTCAGATGGCATCCCTCTCTCCAAAAGCTCTGTGTCAATCTGTGGCTTTGCTTCCTCTCTTGGCCATTCTAGATAGTTTCTGTTACACCCTCACAAAATGACAAACCTCATTATTTTAGTTGGCATTACATGCTGTTTTAATGACCTTATGTTTGCCTCACCTTTCAGACATTAGAAACAGTGTTTGACTCTGCAACTTCCCCTACAAATGTTCTACCGGTTGACAAATTATTAAATTCTCTACATATATGGGATAGGTCAGGCCCTTAGCACCATGTGTAGTTATGTTTGCTTTGGTTATACCTATTTTACTTTCACCCTTGACATGGATATCCTGCTACTGAATGCTCCAGCACTTCTTTTCCCATCAGTTCTTAACTACAACAATAAACAACCCAGCACATTCAAAATGCTGCAGAGAGGAACATATAAATATTTCATCATGCACTGGCTCTTAGAAAAATGTGAACAAATTAAGGCTCTCATGTCTCGCTTGTGAGATCAGTATTTTATCTTCTCTCTATTAAAAAAGTAATAATCAGAGAAATGCTGTAAACTAACATGAGGTCTCCTGAGCAACATACCGCATGTCATTAGCCTGCTATTTATATCACACACACAGCCCCAGAAGTCATGGTATAAGGAAAGGGTATGCAATAATTAGTGCCAGAAGAGTACTGAGTTCAACGTGCAAATGAAACAAGTACTAATCATCCAGATGGTGTCATCTCTCCAGAGTTTCACTCTGACTGAGGATTATTAATCTTTCTTTTTTTAAAATTTTTGTTCTTTTTAATGCAACCCACAGAAAAATAAATGCAGAGGGTTAAGAGGCAATACAGTATCATTTATTACTGCTGTTAATTAGTTGTGTGATGATGATGCCTGGAGATATAAGAGAACAGAGATCAGGTCCCTATTGTGCTGGAGTCTGTACAAATACGGAGAGATGGTCCCAGCTAAGCATCATGAAGGGGATCACAGGCAAAGTGGCTTAGACATACAGCAAGGGATATCTGAAGTCCCTGCCACATGTTTAACGTTTCGTGACACCCTTTTCATTTTGACCATCATTTTAACCCCTCCTCTGCCCGTCACCACTTCTCACGCTTCCAACTTTTCTTTCTCTTCTGATTTGCTTCTCCAAAGTTCTGCTCCCAGCCTGTGACCTTGGACTTCTGCAAGAATCCTGAATGTGTTCCCTTCTCTTCTCTTTCAAAAGCTCTTTTGAAAACAGCACTTTTCCAACCAATTCCTTCCTGCTTCACAGAATCCACAAGCCCATTAGCAATTTATAGCACTGCTTAAGTATATGATCAGAGTCATCTGTGAGGCTAAAATCTGCTTTTAGAAACCAATATTCTGCTTTTGCTGAAGTCGGAGAAGTAACATGGTTTTTAATGAGGGCAGATTCTGATGTATGTTCTTTTCTATATTTTCAGACACTTTAAAGCCAGACTTAGCACCTCCTACAGTGGTTCAACAAAACATAGGGTAGAATTTCCTTTGCCCTAAATTCTGTGTAAACTTGAGGCTTATTTGTCCATTACTAAAACTGAAGATACTATTAATATTGTTGTTGTTGTTACTATTATTGTTAATATTGCTATTAACCGTATTTTCCCTGTCTACATTTTGTTGGCAATCATACTGATTTCTTCAATAGGGGTTACCTGATGCCATGTAAGACCCAAAACTGAATTCCTCAGTCAGAACTGACACTACTGATGGGTGTTACTTTTACTATGAGCCAACATTAAAAAAAAAAAAAAAAAAAAAAAAAGATTTTTTTTTTGTTGTTGTTGCTGTTCTTGTCCATCCATTCAGAGAAAGATTTAAAAAACTGTGTGACTTCGGTCACTTGTGACCACGTTACCCACATATACCTCCACTGCCATCAAGATATACACTTGTACTGATGCAAACAAGTGGACAATCAGATGCAGAAGAATGCTATGTTGGTTGAGGAGACCAGAATTTAACTTTCTGCCATGCAAAAGTTTCCTCATGTTCAATAGAAGAGGCCAATGCCCTGGGCTATTAAGATGGGATGCCACGGGGAGCAGGGAAAAGAGGGGAACTATTGGCTGGATATTTCCTTTCACCAGATGCTTTTGCCAGACCAGTAGGCTCCTCAGTCTTTAGAGGCTCTGGTTGTCAATTCTTCATCTGTAAAATGAGAATACTTTATTTCAGGAGGTGCTGCAGGCATAGATAGGCAAAGATCACCTGTTGCTGTGACCCTAAAATAGGGAGATGCTGTAAAAGTCTTTCAGAGGAAGGCAAGAAGGGCAGCTTCTCAACACCTAAGTCTTAGTAGGCTCTCAGCCAAATTGCCACCCTGAATTAAGGCTGATCTTCCTGTACAATGACTGAGGAGAGATTAAAAACTGATTCCACAAAGCTACCCTCCCAGCTGAGGTAGGACTAGGAATTTCTGAGGAGAGGTCTGTTAAATCTCTTTTTTCCCTGGACTTTAAATGTTTTGAGGCTTCAATCATCTTTAGGCTTCATCAGGCAATTATCTCCTACTAGGGACTCAACTGGCGGTGGGCTAGCTGTGGAACCACAACCTTGAGGCTGCAGTTGGTTACGTTCATATGCCAGTTGTTTCTCAGGTAAGAGAAGAGGTGCTATTTTTAAAACTCAAAACTTACAGAAGAGTACTAGACCTCAATTTGAATACCCCTCTTAGTTTGCATGCTTTTCTAATGGGGGGAGGAATTATTGCACAGGGGCTCCAGCGTATGTCTCTCCCCATTAACCAGGCACTAACCAGGCACTCTACAAAACTCTAAAGCACCACTTTCCTCTGGGTATGATGTATGTCATTAGCAATGGGTCTGGCAAATGAAGAACTAGCCAAAACAGTTTACTGTTGCTGGTGCTCCTGACTAGCAGTGCAGTGAAGCGTTCATCTTGTCAGCAAGCACAGGACTACCAAAGGCCAGTGAGTTAACTGCCATTCACCTGGAGAGATTGGTCTTCTGTGTCAAGCCTCGCTGCATCCATTAACTACATTGCCTTCGGTTGTGTGAGGGGCTGAACAACCTCTCTTCACCAGTAAGGCTGTGGGAGTTGAACGTTTTTTGGAGGTGAGAGTTGGGAAGGCTGACTTCGCATGGGAATGTGCTGCTTTTACCGCCACCTGCATGAAGAAAAGTTTTTCCCAGATCTCCAGAAATGGATTCAGTTTTTTTGTTTTTCTTTTTTTTTTCGGCAAAAGCAAGAATGAGGAACTGAGTGAGTGATAGCCTGCAATGTGTGGGTCTGAGATGCCTGTCTCTGCTCCAGATAGCATGGCAGAGGGCCTACCTACATGGGTATGGATCCAAATGCTGGGCTATGGAGCACTTTTTTTTCTTCTTTTGTGAAAAACATACCAGTGTTTTATTGCAATGTCTAATTGTGCCAGTATGACAGGCTGGGGAAATCAGGCTTTGCTTCAATCTTGCCAGAACCTCAAAAAACAAATTCTTCAGAGTGCAAGGGAAAAAGTAGTAACTACGTCTTTATAATAGCTTATCTTCAGTAAGAGCAGGGGTCAGTGGAGCCTCTGAGATAACTTTTGGTAGTGGTAGCAGGACTAAGACACTCCTCACATTTGCTGTAATGCAGAGTTTTCTTCCATTTCAGTTCTTGTTACTAATTTATTACTAGATCATTCAGGTCCACAAATACCAGTTGTCTGTCTTTCCCTTTCTTACTCCAAGCTGGAATGCTCAGCTTGCGCGTTCACAAGAAGCACAAAGCCGTCTTTCCTCACCTTGGCATCTCAGATCTACTACTTGTAAAATGTTGCTTTTTTTCATCCATGTGGGGTTCTGGGACCAGGAAACAAAAGACCCCCCACCTGCCATTCTTTCCCCCTGGTAATATAACCAGAGCAAAACATAATACTTAAAATTCACAGCATCTTGGTTTTCAGGAGAATCACCCTCAGGTCTATCTATTCTGTCTTCTCTGGAGGAGTCAGCAAAATGGGAGATTTGTGCTATGCTTGGCCATTGCCTCATTTCTTTTCTTTCTTTTCGACCATGTGCTGCCTTCAATCTCTTGGAGCTTCATATGTCAAGAGCAGGAAGTAAGTGGGGCGTGGGATTTTCCTTTCAGCATTGTTCAGGCAATGACAGGATGCTGCACAGATGGAAGAAGCTTGTTTATACTGAATGCGCTGGAGTTATTGATAAAGGACAGCTTCATCCCTCTCTGAACAACACCCTCTGTCCTGGCATCTTGAACAGGTGCCATGAGCTCCACTCCAAGATTAGCCATAACCTGCAGGCAAACAACTTTTTGAAACACAGCCATTTGAAAGAAAAGTCCTGAGTTTTCTTTCTTGTTCTGCCCCCCGCCCCCCCCCCCCCCCCTTAAAATTGTATATATTCCTTAAACTATTTTTGGCTTCCCATGTACAACTGAGACAGCAGTGGTATATCTTGCTGCTGCAGCCATATGTAAAAGAGCTTAGTAGGAAGTTCTGTCTTAGCCATACTACATGTGTCTCAAAATTCGTGTTCTCTTAGAGATGTCCACACCCGAGGAATGTAAGATTCACTGTAGAACCCCACTTAATGAGGACTCCCAGCCATCTCAATCAGAAACCTCTTCTCAAGTCCAGGAATGAGTCTATCTAGTAAGACCTCATAACCCCCCCTTCAATCTGTATTCTGTTACCACTGTCTACCTCTACCTATGCCTTTATACAAAAACCTTATGAGAGAGGCTTTTTTATTCCTGCACATAGATTACAAAAAATACCGTGTTTTGATAGAATCGGGTTAAACACAAACTCCTCATAACACAGACTCACTTCTTGAGAACGCCTTAGTGCTCAAGAGCAGACAGAAAGGCAAGTGAAACAGGATCTACAGGAAAAGGCACAGAGAAGAAAACAGAAAGCGTCGTAATGCTAATCTGTAAAACCTTAATAGTCCTTTATCTTATATACTACATGCAATTCTCATCCCTACATCACAAAAAGGATGTAGTAGAACTAGAAGAAATACAAAAAGGGACAAAAATGACTGAAGAGATGGACTATCTTCTATATGGACAGATATTAAACAGAAGATGTGCTTGTCTGGAAAAAAGAAGATTGGGGGATACACGATAGCAGAATATATAAGTTTTGAAAATCCTGGAGAAAGGAAATAGGCAATGATCATGCATTATTTCTCACAACCCAAGAATAAGGGGGAGTAGGGACACAAGTGAAATTATGAGGCAGGTATTTGGCAAACATCAAAAGGATTTATATTTTCATATAGTGCCCAAGGACATAGTAGAACTCATAGAAACACAATTTTAGAAATGCCAAAATGTGATTTGACAGATTCTTGGAAACAAAGTCCATCAACAGTTTTTGCGCATAAATATACAGATCCAGTGGTGAGACAGAGAAGCACCTGAAATGCTGGTTCCTGGGATTTAGGAAGGTGTATCAGAAGAAATGTCACTCTTGGCTTTTCTTGTCTTCTTTCCTTCACCAGCTATCAGGAACAGGTTACTGCTCCACCAGGCTATAGTCTGACTAAGAAGAGTCTTTCTTTGGTGCACAGTGCACCGTAATCACATCAGTGATTACATCAGTATCACTATATTAATAATGACATTAAAATATAATACTTGGTGTTACTTGCTTTCACGGAAGAAATGTTAAAGAAGCAGAACTTCAAGAGAGGATCTTTTCCACCCACATCTTTCCATGATAGCTACTTGAGTTACTGCATCTTGATTAGGAAATAACAGCGCAGCCTGAAGTCAAGGAAACACAGAGAGACAGTTACGAGATAAAGTTTTATTTCCTAGAAATCCAAGTCCAAATGCTCTCAGTCTTTGCAGGACTTCTGCTGTGCAGATATATGTACTCCTGCTGACTTGTGTCAGGGTTTTGCAATATGCAGCGGTCCTTCCTTAGTTCTCTCTAATTCATCTCTGACTGTGTTCAGTTTGATACCGAAGCAAAGGAATAGACAAAGAGGGTTTTTTAAATCTCCCTGCAATCCACCCTCACCACATGAGTAATACATAAAAAGAATAGGAAAGGTTATGTTTTCACCCTGGTCCTTACACTGAGAGCAACACACAGTTATATAGACCTAGAAGACTTGGAGGTGAATTTCCCATGATATCTGGAAATCATATAACAGGCAGATGTGCTTGCCCTGAGTGGCCATGTCTAAGCTAACAAGCCCTGCTGAGGAGTCACAGAATCACAGAATGGTCAGGGTTGGAAGGGGCCTCTGGAGATCATCTAGTCCAAAGCCCCTGTCACAGCAGGGACACCTACAGCAGGTAGGTGTCCCATAATCGTTATTCTGTCTCTCTCTAACACAAATGGAAGAGCTGACTGGCTCCCACAACAAAATTGCTCTTAGCCCTTTGCCTTTATTTCTGCTGCCAACATGTAAAAATGTTCAGAACCCAACCATGACGATGAGATCAATCAGCCTTCCTCACAGGGAGATAGGTGGAGAAGACGTGTAGGAAAAGGAACAGAAGCTTAGAGGTGCTGGTCAGACAAGCTGCTGACACTGACAACGTGATCTAACAAGGAGATTATTCTTCGGTACACTCTACCCTTTGGCCACTGGGCCTCTCAGACCCTACCTTCTGCACATTTGTTATGCCTTACTTGGCATGGCTTCTGCCTCAGCTGGGAGGACAAGGAGGCATGGAGGTCAAGTGGCCGGCACGGTGTTGCACTTAACAAACCATTAGCAGACTTGGTGAAGGGATGCAATTCCTGACAGCATATATGCTTCCTTCCTCCTGTACAGATCCAGAATGTGCTGAAGTCAAGAATATACTGAAACTGATGGAATTCTTCCCACTTATTCCCTGTATTATGGATCTGGCGTTCTGGAGATTTCAATTTCAATAATTAACGTAAGACGAAAAAACAGTTGTGGTGGTAATAGAGGAAATAAAAAGTCATTTTCGCTTCACCATCCTCTTCTCTTGCTGAACAGATTTTTACTACTCCTTGCCTCTTTTTGTTCCAACTGCTGGCATCTCTGTAGAACTTCTGTTTTGAATCATTTTGGGGCATAAACACAGGAAGCTGAGGCACCTCAGTGAAATGAACATGGTATAAAAAAATAACAGCCATTAGTGGGTTTAGCGAAAGCAATGATCTTATCAAATTTTCACTTCTTTCCAGAAGGATCACAAGATACGAAAACTCAGTGGAATCCCTTACTGGTGGCACTTGTGCATCTCATGGGTACTATGAAGGCCTCAGTCAGTGCCCATTTATACTGGAATGATAGGAACAGAGGATAATTCAGGAAAGGGACCTATGGAGCTTATCTAGTCCAACTTAAATCAAGGTCAACTATGTGGTCAGAACCCATATTTTTAGATTTATTTTTTTTTTCAAGATATTTGGGTCTTGAAAGGAAAATCAAAACTTTACAAGGTGCCTACATATCTTTGTGTTCTCTGTGAGTTTATTAAATTAGAGGTCAGATACCAAGTTCTGCTGCAATAGCAGACTTGAGAGAATGACTCAGAAGCACTCTTCCAGGTCTAGTCCCCATGACTCACAATAAGAAAACAAGTGACAATTGGTCTTGAAATCCTGCATCGAAAAAACACAGGGAACAAATTGTGCCTAAATTGTTGTGTGCGTAAATTATTATTGTCAGCTGGGTCACTCCTATTCCCGTCATTTCTTTTTTCTCCCCTGTCAGAGTGATAAAATAGACACCTTAATTCACAGAATCACAGAATCACAGGATGGTAGGGGTTGGAAGGGACCTTTGGAGATCATCTAGTCCAATCCCCCTGCCAAAGCAGGTGGACCTAGAGCAGGTTGCACAGGAACACATTCAGGCAGGTTTTTAATATCTCCAGAGAAGAATCTCCACAGCCTCTCTGGGCAGACTGTTCCAGTGCTCTGCCACCATCAAAGGAAAGAAGTTTTTCCTCGTGTTAAGATGGAATTTCCTGTGTTCCAGTTTGTGTCCATTGCCCCTTGTCCTGTTGCTGGGCACCACTGAAAAGAGTCTGGCCCAATCCTCTTGACACCTACCCTTCAGACATTTATAAGCATCAATGAGATCCCCTCTCAGTCTCCTCTTCTACAGTCTAAACAGATCCAGATCTCTCAGCCTTTCCTCATAAGAGAGGTGCTCTGTTCCCTTGGTCATCTTTGTAGCCCTTTGCTAGACCCTCTCCAGCAGTTCCCTGTCTTTCTTGAACCAGGGAGCCCAGAACTGGACACAATACTCCAGATGCGGTCTCACCAGGGCAGAGTAGAGGGGGAGGATGACCTCCCTCGACCTGCTGGCCACACTCTTTTTAATGCACCCCAGGATACCATTGGCCACCTTGGCCACAAGGGCACATTGCTGGCTCATGGTCCACTTGTCGTCCACCAGGACTCCCAGGTCCTGCTCTGCAGAGCTGCAGATTACATGGTGTGAATTTCACCAAGAGAGACTGGAGCCTGACAGGTTTGGTTCTGGCTGGATGGTCGCACTCAAAGGGTTGCGGTCAACGGCTCGGTGTCCAAGTGGAGAGCAGTGACGAGTGGCATTCCTCAGGGGTTGGTACTGGGACCCGTACTGTTCAACATCTTTGTTAGCGACATGGACAGTGGGGTAGAGTGCACCCTCAGCAAGTTTGACGATGATACCTAGCTGTTTAGCGAGGCAGACATGCTTGAGGGGAGGGATGCCATCCAGAGGGACCTGGACAGGCTGGAGAGGTGGGCCCACGCCAACCTCATGCAGTTCAACAAGGCCAAGTGCAAGGTCCTACATCTGGGTCGGGGCAATCCCAAGCACAAATACAGGCTCGGCGGAGAATGGCTGGAGAGCAGCCCTGCGGAGAAGGACCTGGGGGTGCTGATTGACGAGAAGCTCGACATGAGCAAGCAGTGTGCGATCGCAGCCCAGAAGGCCAACCGTATCCTGGGCTGCATCAAAAGAATTGTGGCCAGCAGGTCAAGGGAGGTGATTCTGCCCCTCTACTCCACTCTCGTGAGACCCCACCTGGAGTACTGCATCCAGCTGTGGAGTCCCCAACATAAGAAGGACATGGACCTGCTGGAGCGCGTTCAGAGGAGAGCCACGAGGATGATCAGAGGGCTGGAGCACCTCTCCTATGAGGAGAGGCTGAGAGAGTTGGGGCTGTTCAGCCTGGAGAAGAGAAGGCTCCGGGGAGATCTTATTGCGGCCTTCCAGTACCTAAAGGGGGCCTACAGGCGAGCTGGGGAAGGACTTTTTACAAGGACATGTAGTGATAGGACGAGGGGGAACGGCTTTAAGCTGGAAGAGGGCAGGTTTAGATTAAACATTAGGAAGAAGTTTTTCACTTTAAGGGTGGTGAGGCACTGGAACAGGTTGCCCAGAGAGGTTGTTGAAGCCCCGTCCCTGGAGGTGTTCAAGGCCAGGCTGGACGTGGCCTTGGGCAACCTGGTCTAGTGAGAGGTATCCCTGCCTATGGTAGGGGGGTTGGAACTCGATGATCTTCAAGGTCCCTTCCAACCTAAACCATTCTATGATTCTATGATAATCCACAATGATTTTTCTCATGCAAGCTTGGGAACTAACAGCTACTGTTCTTCTGAAGACTACAGTGTGGAGCTGAGGGATGCTTTAAGCTGAGAAGGTTAAGAAAAATCCCAAGCCTATTGCCTGAAATATAGCAAACAAATTAAGTATGTTTGCACATGGGAAAAATAAAGCAAAACACTTACATGACCTTAATTGTTTTAAAGAATCCCAGGAGTATCTAGCCTAAAACTTGTACGTATAGAGAGGGAATACAATTACGTTTTCTATTCCCAACCATTTCTCTAAGTTGAGGTACGAGAGCTCAGGTGCTTGGCTAGGCACGGTATCTTACACTAATTAGATAGATACACTTATCTCATACTTGCATGCAATTTTGTATAAAGTGGATGAAAACAGATAACAAACCAACTACTTCCTACCAGAAAAACTATCTTCCTCCCCAGTAAAAGACTGTATATGCTTTATGATTTCCGAAGGCAAAAGAAATTCTCCTCGCTTTTATGAGAGGTGTGGGGCCCTGGGGCCCAGTTCAATGGGAGAGTGTTGTATTTGGTTTAAAAGGCTGCTACTCCATATGGAAAAGAGAGATCAATGACAGCAAGCTCAATGTTTTCTGAACAGCTGCTTCTTGCTGCCGTCAGATTACTCAATGCATCTTGAATTTGGAGATGTTGAATTCCCTTTTGGATGCAGGTTTAGCCTCTGCTGCGGAGACAGCTAAGCAAGGCAGAGCACTTACATTTACTTCAGCAAATGGAAGACAAGGAATGGTCTTGCAGGAGAAGCAAGGACAAATCTCAATCATTAATACAGGAAATAAAGGCAGTCCTATAACAGGAGGGCATCAAGGGATAGAATTTAAATTTATATATTATAATTTTAAATATGTTCCTAAAGCAATGTACTTCTTCCATCCATATTTGGAGGCATTTAAAATTCACAAATGTGACTATTTTCAGTCCCAAATATCTCGCAAGTCTGCAAGTTCTGTCTCTGAGCAAACGTAGAAGCACTTCCTTTTTCTCTGTGTAGTCTGTTGAGCAGTTCAACATCTGGTTAACAAACAGGTTTCACTGGGATTTGGGAATTAGGCATTTCTACCCTCATTTTTCTCCTCTGGGAGCTTCTCATGAAAAGCGTTCTCAGAGCATAACCAACATATCAGATAAGAGTGACACTTAAAAAAAATACAGCTTGAGGAAATACCACACTGTTATAAAATCTCCTAATGGTCACATAGCTGCCTGGCCCTTGGGAGGCTTGGTTTCAATTCTTTCATCAGGAGGAGGAGCCTCAAAGCTATACCTTCCTGGCAAATGCCCTGTCTCTCGGGAACAGGGTATGCTGGGTGGAAAGGCGATGAAATTCTGCCACTGTACAGCAAAAACTAAAATGAAATTGTAAGGCTTTTTTTAGCTAAGAAAAGAGCATTAATAGGAATAGGATTGTGCAGTCCAATAGTTAGGGAAGGGACAGAAGTGGCATTTCCCCCTCTCCCTTTCTTCTGAAAAGGGAAGAAAGTTGGAATATTTAATCTATTCTGTAGTAGTAAAGAAGATTGACCGTGACCTGTTGTCTGGCTACAAAACCACGGTGTAAATCCATGGATTGAGACTTATCACGCAAGAACAGGATGGACTCACCTGTGTTGCCTACTGAAGCCAGCCACTGGTTTAGCTATTCCCTATGCCTCATCCAGGCATTGTCCAAAAGACTGCTAGAGAGAGTAATAGCAGTTAAACATTATGGATAAATGCATACTTGTGCTTGAGAGTATTCCTTGACCTTATGTATTTTACCCTTCATTGCCAAAAGAGGCTGACATTCAGAGCGTCTTGTTCCCCAAGCAAGAGAGACCAAAATTTATGAAGCCTGAGAAAGTCCATCACCATTTTTAGGTCACAACAAAGGTAAGCTAAGCCTCCTGGAACATTTGTGTGGTAGGATTTCTTTTATTGGAGGGAGGGTTTGGGTATGGAGGCACTGGCATTAATCCTTACTCACAATTCTAGCAGTGGCTAGGAAAGAGAACTGTGCGTCAAAAAGAAGGTTCCTTCTTAAAGTTTATTATTTTATTTAGCTCTGTAGCTTTTTCAGCATTCAATCTCATTTGGTGGGGAGAAGTGCCTTCTCACAGATGTACATTTTATAATAGACATTGCAAAGATGAAAGGAGTAAAGGAAAGCATTTCTGTCTTAAGTACACTCATCTCTCAAATGACCAGTCAGCATATGTAGACAGAATATTCAGTTACTGTAATTTAGTACACGACAGAACATAGAGTACTGAGAAGCAGAAGTCAATAAGAATATTTAATAAACAGGAGCAGAACAGGAAGACTACACTGAATTATCGCCAGCTTGTTATCCTTACAGGTCCTATTCTATCAAATTTACTCTCCTTAAAAACTAATTTTCCTTTATTTCAGTTAGGCACTCAACCTTCTCCACCATTCACAACAATTGCCTCTTCAGAAAATAGACAGAGGAAATATAGAAAAACATAGTCAGCCTGAGGAGGAATAATGTAACTGAAGCAAAGACTGCAGTTGCAGAAGTGGAGATAGAGCCACTCAGCTCAGATCAGGGGCTGCTGCTGGAATCTTTCCGGGGCTTGCAGCATCCTGCACTTTACACTATTTACTGACCGGTTCATAGCAAAGCAGACCTACCTCCTCCCTTTCCTTTTTCATCCTTTTTTTTTTTTTGTGTTATAATTGGCCTTTTTCCATACAGTATATTGTTAGCCTTTGTGCATATTCTTACTGTTCTAATTGCTTAAAGTTGAGCAGGACCAGGAAATACAATTAAAAAAAAAAAAAAGAAGACATAATAAATTATGCACCCCAAAATAAAGGATAACACTTTGGGTCCATCCTGTTAGCTCAGTGCCACGATGTCAGCCTTACTCAGTTTCTTGGCTGCCATGTTCTCCCCAGGGAGTTAACGTTCATAACAGATGAAGACAAAGGAACTTGTTAGTAATTGCAGTGGGGATTTCCAATCTCAATGACAGCATGGGAGGTCATGGAACAGACCTCAGGACCCATCTGTTAAGTTTGGGTTAGCAAAGTAGACAGAAGTATTGTGAATTCAACAACTCTTCATCTGTTGAATGTCTTCTTGTTTCCCCTGTGGAATTGCTCACCTCGGCCTTTGGAGGGCTGGTCAGACATCTACACTGCAAAAAAAGGGCCCTGTAAGGTTGAAACACCAGACAGAAACATCAGAGCAACACTCCATTGCTCACCTAAAGACCCAGCCAGTAAGGTCATTTCTTCTGTTGCTCTGGAGTGTTCAGTAGATTTAACCACTGACGTGTGCTTACCCTCCACAGCACAATATATATATGCAAGAAAAAGATGTTTTATGCAAAAAGTAAGTCAGCCACATGAGGAAAACTAACTGCTTAGAAATGTATAAATCTAACTCAGCCACACATTTGCACCCACATTAAGGAACTGCACGAATAAACTGCATGATTTTTTACTGACAACTGTCACTGAATTAACTTGAATTGCTACAAAGCCAGAGGCTGAGTGCATGTTTTAAGGTATTTTCTTATAGATTCATACAGTCTGGGCTCCCCCTCAAAGCTGATTCCTGGTCACTTTAGGGAGAAAAAGAGAAGCTGGCTATGAAACAGGGGGATCATATTTGACTCCTGTGCATTGGGTAGACACTAGTAAATCCAAATTGTGCTGTCCCAAGGAATCCTCTAAGGACTGCCACCCCACTCACACAGCACAGAGGGGCTCCCAAGCAGTCTGTGAATGTATCCATACACCTGGGCTGTTACCTTTGTGAAAACAAAGACTTGGATTTTTTAGTGCTTTCTAATCAGGAAATGTGGCCATTAAAGTTCACTGTCTAGGTTTTCTACCTAATGAACAAGTCAGAGTTTTGTATATTCAGATAAATACACAAAATGGAGTATTTTGAAGGTTGCAGTCTATCTCTCGCTATCCATTTGACCCCTGGAGTAGGGAGAAATCCCAGGACTCAGTGGTGAAGAAAGAAAAAACAGCTCTCCATTCTGCATTAGCTGACATTACTGGAAACCTCCTGATCAGAGAGTGGAGAACCAGCAACAATGGCATTTTGCAAAGTGAGTTTGAGGACATTATATACCCTCAGCTAAACATGACCAGAAGACTGTTCTGCATCATGAGACTTCATGTTACACAGGAGGAGGATTTTTAATTATTCAGAAGTAGCTTTTAAAACGATCTAGCTCCTTCTGCGTGCAGCAGATCAAGAAGTAGGTCCACAGGCTCAAGAAGAGAAGACATGAACATCCAAAAGAGACATCCTAGGGCTGTCCTGAGTTTCTAGAGGTGCAGTCACTGCTCAAGGAGAAATGTAAAATCCTGTAATATGTAGACAGAGTCTATCCATTTGCCTTTTCTTTGTAGGGAGAGATGAGGACTGAGATGAAAAATGTGTGTGATAAGAAAATCCCTACCTTTCCCTGACTCAATTCAGCTCCCTGTGCCAGGCTAGTCTTGCACAGTAAATGTGTTTTCTTATTGTTTTTCTTATCTGCCTCTTTCTTTCTTTGCTTTTTTTTTATGGCACACAGCATTTCCCATTACTTTTCCCTGATTTCTCACAGAGGTTTTTCTAACCTGTTGCCCTGACTGACCTGAGCTGGAAAGTGAGCTTTGTTATATTCCAGGACACTGATCGCTAATGGAGAAGCAAGAGAACCTATCTCACACCAAATTGCACTTTCACCCCAAGAGTAAGCTTGTCATAGAGTTGTTTTTTTTTCTTTCTCCAACCTCTGCCTTTTTATTAACTCTGGTCAAAAACCCACCCATGTGCAAGCCAGCCCATGTGCACATCTACTGTTGAGTTGCACCCTCTCATATCCAAGATGATTTTGAACTGCAGATTTGTTGTAAGTGGAATATTCATCTTTTGTGGTTCAAGGCTTTGTTTGACACCAGTGAAGTCAGCTTCAGAAAAAAACGTCAGCTTTATGGAAATGCATCCTTGGACTATGATGATCAGCAGCACTGAGCCTTTTCGCAATGGTTTGTTGTGGAAATCTGCACTCTAATGCTCACGTGGTATGGGGAGACAACAGCATTTAAATAAATCCAGATGTAATGGTATGAGACAGTTATTGGTTAAATAGCATCTACTCTCAATACATAACGCTTGTTACAGCTAATCGGAAATACACACGCACACATGATTATGAGGAAGATACATCATGCAAGGACCAACAGGTTTCATCTGCAGTTATCAAGGCCAAAGCTTTCCAAATTTAGCTGTAATAAGGCAGTGCTTTCCATGGAGGAAAAAGCAACCTAACTCTTTGTGTTTCAGCATTTTCTTGTTAGAGGATGGGCACAGGGATGCTCGGGCTGTGCCCAGTGGGCTCAGGATCATTTATTGGACCAAACGAATCAATACTGCAGCTATGCAGTATCTTTATCTTTATAATGGAGGACAGTCTGTGTCTTACAGAGGCCTACTCTCCTATGGCTCATCATGGCTACTCTTTTAGTAAGGGCAAATCCAAACCACTTCATACCAAAAAGAAGAAGGAAAACAAAAATAAAAGCAAACAAAAAGCACTTTTTTTTTTTTTTCACAAGCTACTCTTTAAGCAACACTAGGGGTCCATTCACTGCCAGTGGGATTAATGGAAAAAATTCCATAGGCTTCAGCAGGAGTAGGATTTGGTGTGTATTAAAATAATTTAATAAGCAAAAGAGAGACTGTTTTACAGGTGGGAGATGTCCGCTTTTAAAGGTCTTCCATGTTTCTACTTGCTGGATGAAATCGGCTGCACCTCCAGTATGAGATGTCTGCTGCCACCTCAACTCTGCAGAAGAGTCACTAAGCCTACACTCAAGACACATACTAATATGTAAGGGAGGTTTCTTTGTACATAAATATTATATTAAGAAGGAGGAAAATATTGTACAGGTTTGAAAATCCCTTCACTGGCATATACTTTATAGGCAGCAAATTTGCATGTCTCTGCTAGTCGAGGTTTGAGTCTTTTTTTTTTCTTTTTTTCTGGTTAAATCTCTAGAATTTGGGGTTTGTTCTAGAAGAAAACTTATTTTTTGTTAGAGGAGGGTTGTACTGTCACACTCCAGACAACAATGAAACACCTCAAGCTGCTTGTGAAAAGGCAAGTTAGATAGTGCTCTGACTCTGAGAAGAATGACTAACTTTGCTTTGAAAGGCTGACCTAAATTGAAGAATGCAAAAAAGGGAGAGAAACATAGTTCAGTGAATATTCAGAAACCTGAGCAGTTGTTTATACTACTATAAAAGTGCCAAAATAAAGACTTTCATAATATGTACTTTTTTCTTTTTTTACCATATCATACTTTTTCATGTTGTTTGGGAGTCAGAGAAAGGCTGTAATTCTGTGGCCTTACTAAAAGCTCTCAAACTTTGTTTTAAATTGCAGTGCGGGGAAACTCATTTCTGTTAAAAGTCTACCTTCAAAGAATGAGGATTATAGCACATTTAATAGATTCTGATATAATCAGACTAGTTTTTTAACCCCCTTTCCTAATCCCACAAGGCTTTATTAAAAACTTTTTCAGAGTCAGCATAAGGTATACTGGACTGAGGCTATAACAAACAAGAAACTTTATCTCTTAACCTCTCGATGTCTGCATATGTCTGAAAGGAAACAATCTAGTGATGGAAGAGCTCTGATGCTGAGTGCCCAAATTTTCTTGGGCAGGTCCCAACACAGTATTGGTTAATCCAAAGAACTAAAGAAAGACAGAGACAGACATATGCACACACAAACGAATGAGTTAGACTTAAAGCACTGCTTGCAAACCGTGATTTAACTATGCACAAGTGGAAATATAAATGGTCTCCTAGCGTAACAGACAATCTGACAGTTTTATATTGGACAGGAGATGAGATTAGCTCTGCAGAAATACAGCTAGATGCAAACAAGTGCTAGCCGACTGTGTATTGCTATATATTGATACAGACAGATTTGCAAGTTCATACACTTTATGAAACCAGACACAGGATTATTATTACTTGCTTGCAACAGAAAATAATAAATGTCAGTATATGTAGGTATATAAAGCATAAACAAATATTCTTTTTGGAGGGTTATATTCTGACTTCCTTGTTATAATCCTCCATTTTAACAATAATTAACTGAGGAAAAAGCTTTACGTTGCATCCAGTCTCTGTCTGTCTCCAGTTCTTATCCAGGTAAAGCTGTCTTGCAAAATTGTGGGCACCATTTGCAAAAGCATTAAAAGAACAAAGCAACTTCAGTGCCCTTCTCAGAAGCGGTTTAGCCTCACAGCCTTAATGGTATGAGAGCTAACACATAACCTCCAAGTTGCCAGTCACTTTGAGCTACACGGGCCCCAAGCTCCCTCTCCGATACTCCATTCCATCAGTCCGAATACTGCCTGCCTCCCTCACATGCAACATTTCGACACCTAGGTAATATTTGCAAAGCCCTTTGAGGACTGAGCATGAATGATTTTACAAGATCTAGTAAAAAAACATGGCACGACTTTTTCATTGTTCCAAAAAGCAGTATCATAAAACCCCCTAAATTTTCACACTAAAAGTACTGTTTCTAATTTTATTATTTTCCCACTGAGAAACTATTTAATAATCCGAATGAGAACGTTTTAATTTATAAGAGAGTTCCTTCTCTCCCTTAGGACAAAGACTTTCACTTTTAAGCATTTAGCAGATCAAAAGTGTTTCAATTCCATATGTGATGTTCTGTCCCATAAGGAATATTGTGGTTTTAAAAATGTGAGATGGCCCCTCACTGCTATACATTTTCCTCCACTGTGATAATTGTGGGGTTTTACTCCCACTGGGAGAATATTTTCTCAGAACTGGACAAACAGCAATTCCAGACATCAAAGTAACCCTTTCAGATTCAAACAATCCACACTGACCCGTAAGGTGTTTCCTATGGTGCCGCCCGTGGTACAGGGGTTGGATTCAAACATAGTTTTAAACTCATCTGTTCCTTCAAGAGAAGCAGTGAACCTGTTTTTTTTGAGACTCATCCAAAATAACTCAACACTAGACAAGTTTTGAGGTGAAAATAAGTTTGAGGGTTGGGCTTTTTTGGTTATGCTTCTTTTGTTCTCCCAGAAAAGGAAAGGATTAAGTATTTATAAACAATCTTGAACACCTCTTGGGTGTTATTAACCATGTTTACCCTCGATGGCCCCATAATAATAATAATAATGCAG
Organism: Pluvialis apricaria; assembly: GCA_017639485.1. Taxonomy (NCBI): domain Eukaryota; kingdom Metazoa; phylum Chordata; class Aves; order Charadriiformes; family Charadriidae; genus Pluvialis; species Pluvialis apricaria. The sequence continues at coordinate 163,071,390 of CM030008.1, read as the reverse complement.
AGAGCAGATGTGGCATCTACAGAGGCATCTGCCTTCTCAAACACTCACATGCCCACTGTATTTGTCAGTTATCAGAGACACCATTTTGCCAAGAAGGAAAAATCATCAGGCAGCTGTGTGCTGGTAAAATTCATGAGAATTTTGCAGCCCAAATCTCTGGCAACTTAAGCTCTCTTAATTGCACCTAAATGGCACCTCCACTCCAACAGCACTGTCTACATGATGTGGTACAGACTGCTGTAACCCTCTTGCCGCATTGCAGTGATAAATAGCTGTGATGTACCACTTGCTTTTACTGCCACATGTACCAAAACCCACCATGTTCTCCCACGTTTTCATTTGGAATTAAGTGTCCTGCTCCACCAAATAGGCTGAAAGTTGGGCTAGATGACCCTCCCTGGGGATGTTGGACCAGATGACTTTTAAAGGTCCCTTCCAACACAAGCTATTCTAAGAAAGCCAAAAAAAAAAAAAAAAGTCTTAGGACAGTCTTTAAGTTTTTACCATGCTGTCAGTGTGGGTGTGTTACAGTAGCATGATGTGTCCCCTGGACTACCTAACAGAATGAGGCAAAGTCCATGCAGAGGATTGTGCTTTCGATCCCATGTACCCTGATGCAAGCTGTTTGGAAACTCGGGCGTGAAAACCCGGTTCCAGAAAAGTCAACCATGGCTTTGCAATTGAATGCCGTAGGGACAGGCTGCTTCTCTGAAAATCACACAAAATGTATTTTGTTCTAGAGGATAGGAATTAATTTTGGTTTGTGTTTTGTCAAGGAGAAAAAAAATACTGAAATGGCCCAACTGGGGCACAAAATCTGCTTGCAAGAAGCACGTGGTGGTGTCTGTGCTCCATCCAGCCTCTCATCTCATTTAAGGCAAGAGATAATGAAGAAGAAAAGGTGAACATGGCTCAGTGACCCTTTTCAGAGCCTTTCCCACAGTGAGGGTGAGATTTGAGAGATGTCCAATTGATTGCTCCAGTTCCTTGTGCATTTTCCACCTTGCTTATGAGAACTCCCACTGAGCAACAACTAGAATTTGAGCTTTGACAGTGAAAAGGCAGCAGTCTGCACCATGCCATTTCAGTCACACTTGCCTCCAGAGGGTGGGAATGAACTCCTTGTGGATGAGAAGTCTACAATGGATCAAATTTCCCCAGCCTCCGATGCAGGCCACACGACGGCAAACGGCACTGGTAGGGAAGTATGTAACAAGGTCCCCAATGCTGCAGCAAAGGATGGGTGGTCACCATAGCCAAGACACCACAACCCACTCCTATTAATCATCTGAGCTGTGGTAATTCAACAGTGGCAAATATTTCCCTGGTCTCTGCTTGTCTGCTGGCTGCCTTGCTAAACAATACGCTTTGTGTTTAATGAATTTTCAGGTAACAGTCTCGGAAAGTGAGCAAAGGCATATGAGCTCCTTCGAAAGGGTGCACTGGAGGCACTCTTTAATTACTACCCTGTTATTGCTGCTAGCTCACTGTTTCTTCAATGGTTATTCCAAGCTCTACTTTTGCCCCTTATGCACATTTTAAATTAGAGTAAATCCAGCAAATCCAATCAGGTTAGTGCATGCAATTGAGAGAAGAATTTGGTCCGTTTTTATTGCTCTTCTTTTATTTTTTCCTCTTAATTTTTAATTAGAGTGTAAAAAATGAAACCTGTGTTTTATTAAATCCTTATTTATGAAAACTGCTTCAAACCAAGCACTGGGTTATTGTTCATTTTACCATGGTTATAAATATTGGATTAAATTAAATATGACACAGACAATAGTCAGAAATTTTAAAAAGTGATTTATAAAAAAGGCAGGATGGGCAATCAAGATGATAGTGGAAGCATGTGTATGGCTATGCGTGTGTGTGCATATATAAACAAAAAAAAACCACCAAGAAGTAGCACAGAAAATAAAAAATTGAACACTTGAAGAACAAAGCCTAAAACTAATATAATGCTCAGAATTTATTTTCCTATACTCTTCCATCATAAAACCTCAAAGCACAACAGAGCTAAAGAATCAATAGATACAACACATTGCACATATTCTGAAACAGAAATTTATGAAATAAAATTCTTGTGCAGCTTATCTTTAGGTTTAGAGAGACAATCCCCTACATGGAAACTGTGAAAATCCTTCCTAAGAACAATAAAGCAGGTGGAGGCATATGAGCCGATGCACTGGCTGTTCCATGCACACTGCTGGCAGACATTTAAAAATCAGCTGTCTTCCAAGGCTGTCAAATCTTTGACAATTTTTGCAGTCAGCTTTTCATTTATGATTCTGCTAGTGCATAGTTCGCCTTGCATTGAAAATTAAATAATAATCAGTGGGGAGGGAGGAGGAGCGAACACCAAGATGTATGTATTAAAAGCGAACCATGCTCATAATGCCTTTGTGGGTTCTCATTTTGATCTTCCATAATGAATAAATATGTAAGAGGTCTCTGTTTCCACTCAACACTACTGACCAAAGTTGAAAGCCATTCATTCAAGCAATTTGCAACTATAAATGCTTAATGGGTCAGTTTCTTCTTGGCTCAGGTATTAATTTATAATTTTGCTGCATCACATGTCAGAGAAAAACCCAAACCTCTCTGTTTATGGTAATTAAATGTTAACTGTATACTCTGCTGACAAAAGGTACTCATCGTGACAGGACAACGGATTAAGAAATAAGTGACAAAAGATACTAGCCTTGCAAAGAATTAAATCGAATCCCTCCTTGGAAGAAAACAGGAAGATTACATCATTTCTGGTGCCACTTAGAAACATAGGGACTGAGTTTGAGCTGATATTAGTGAACATAGCTAAAAAGACATAGAAAGATAGAAAACTAGACGTAAAACAGGCATTCAGGCCGCTTGAGTTTGCTACCAAGGTTAGTGATAGCCTTTATGCATGACCTTAGTTACTTACAGAAAGACATCACAAGTAACACATCAGTGTCGAGCAGCATCCTAAGCAAACATTATCCACCAATTTTCAGTATGTAGGAAGTGCTGCTTCCCCAGGCTAGAGTCCTTCTGCCATAAAGGTGACAAAACACCTCAGGGTTGTGGCTGATCACCTGGACCCCTGGATATTAATGCCAATTAAGAATTTTCCTGGTAGTCTTCCCTATATTTCAGTTCCCTTCTCTGTAAAATACAATTAGTGTTTTCTGTCTGACAGAGCTGGCAATGCCTGTGAGGTGCTTAGATACTAGAGGATGGAGATCATACAACAAAATGGCTACATCAGCTCACTTGCACCACAAGGGGGGCCTTCAAAAGATCAGCACTTGCCATCGACTGTCATGCTGAGAGACCTCACGCTCCTTCACAGGTCCCTCATTACACCTCAGTAATGCTGGAAAAGGAAAACTTTTTTTCCCTAGGCATATTTAGAGATATCCATATATATAAGCTGCCTTTGCTACATTATCTCTACATCCATGCGTGTCTCAGCACAGAATATACCTGTGCTTGAATGCCTGTAAATCCTTAAATCCCAGTAAATCCCTCAACTGCAAAGTCACAGTAGAGCTACTTGTAAATCTTGGACTTGATTCTCCTTTCACTTGCGGTGGTTTCTCCCACTGACACCTCCTTTGCTACAGTGAAAAAAAAAACAAGGTCTCCTTTTTCAGATCAGATTCTCTAGGTGACATGTCTACAAAGAAGTGTTTTTTTTCCTGAGGATTCATATTGCCTGGGGCGAATTCAAGCAGTAGAATCATAGAATGGTTAGAGTTGGAAGGGATCTTAAAGATCATCTAGTTCAACCCCCTGCCATGGGCAGGGACACCTCCCACTAGACCAAGTTTCTCAAAACCCCATCCAACCTGGCCTTGAACACCTCCAGGGATGGGGCCTCAACAGCTTCTCTGGGCAACCTGTGCCAGTGTCTCACCACCCTCAGAGTGAAAAATTTCTTCCTGATATCTATTTTAAATCTGCCCTCTTCCAGTTTGAAGCCATTACCCCTCATCCTATCCCTACAAGCACTTGTAAAAAGTCCTTCTCCAACCTTCTTGTAGGCCCCCTTCAGATACTGGAAGGTTTCTATAAGGTCTCCCTGGAGCCTCCTCTTCTCCAGGCTGAACAACCCGAACTAGCTAAGACACTAGTTCAACACAGGAGCAGCTATAGCTATTGACTACCAAGGTGACTGGAATGGTTTTACCTACCACGAGGTAACTGAGAAGAGAAAATTCCTGTGACTTATTCACTAGTGATGTCATGCTGATGTCATCACTGGACAAACCAGTCCTCATGCACAATGTGATTGCCAGGGGAGGAAGGTGAGACACTGTCTTTGCCCCTGTGGCTGTACTGGCTGCTATGCGTGGACAGCCTGAGTAAGCTGATTCCTGTGCTCCTCAATGTCATTTTTCAGAAGGAGCATTCAGGGAAAAATGATGTTTTTGGAGCCCTGCTCAGGAGATTGCTTTGCCCTCATCAGCCTGTTTTTTTTGAGTCCAGGGGCCAAACTCCTACAGACAGGCAGAAGCTTCTTGGGCAGTTTGCATATCTTATCATGGAGAGTGCTGTTATCTCATTGATCTACTGAGAACCACCCAGGATGAATTCAACTACAGTGTGGTGAGTATTAGGTAGGAAGCCAAATGACAGTTTTATCCCTGTATGTCAATTGCTGAAGTGTAAGTTGCATAACAAGTACAATTTCAATAAACCGTGGAAAAAAAAAGAAAATTTCAATCCTATCCAGATTAAATATATGTGACTCTAGATGTTTCTCAGCTGTGTGAAGGTGGTCTGATAATAAGCAGTGTATATGCCATGAAAAACATGAAGCAAGTTGGCTAACTTTGAAACCTCAAGACTTTTTCATAGCAAGTGAAGCATGAAGTGTGTTGTTCGTATAGATATGCATATCTATATATTAAGCTTGAACAAAATCTGCTGAGTTTTTTTCTTTACTGCTCCTACAAAACATCAGCTATTGCAGAATGTCACTCTGGTGAAAATACGAGCATATGTATGAAATTGATTTAGTGCCAGCTAAAGGAACATTAATCTAGCTGCAAATTTTCACTGCGGGGACATGGTGCAGTAAATTTCTGCTAGTCTAACACTAGAGTTGATATTGCATGATATATGACACTTTCGTTTGGAAAAGAAAAGAAAACTTTTCTTCAAAACCTTAATTGACTCTTGTATATTTCTGGTTACAAATTGTACTGGATAATAAAGGCAATAAGTGTTGCAAGTAAGACCATATTTTTCAAACACTCTGAAAGATGTACAATTATGTTGTCCAGCTCACTGTATTCTCTTCATTCTCTTTGTAATATCTGGGAGTTAACAATCTTAATTCACATTGATTTCCTACATGGATTTTTTGGTTACTAATATACAAGCAGGACAAAAAGAAAATGCCTGTGCTTCCAAGAAATCCTTAAAAGTGAAGTCAAGAATTGGACTGCCTCATAGGATATTCTGTAGTGATTCCAGGTAAGGAAAGGTCCTGGGACTGCACTATCACTCAAGCAAGAGTTCAATATGGAGTGGTTTACTTTTACTGTGCTTACCTGAGACTATATAGCCAAGGGAGTAACCACAGTGACTTCATATGTTCCAAATACATACAAGGATAAGCATTTTATATAAAATAGTTCATCCAAAAAAAAAGGCATTGGTGCCATCCCTGTTGCACTACACAGAGGTCCGAGCTTTGGATCAGTGTGTGGGGATACAGTGCTGCTCTTTCAGAGTCAGCAAACCACCAGGCAAGCCTCACCGCTGGAAGGTGGTAGGTCACAGCAGAGATGGTTAAAACAGCTCTGAGAACCTCTGTTAGTTCTTCTCCACTGGCTAGTATGTAAATGATTTGGCTGCTCACTTATACAGGGTGAGATATCAAGGGTAAATGCCTTTTTCTGCCTGATCCAGACCAAGGATCATTGATCTGAATTTGAACATTATCTTATGTCATTAGGCAGTCTGAATGGAAGCACGGCCCTATTTTCTTCGGCAGAGTTATTTTTCTTACTGCAGGAAAGAATCTTTCTTTACTGCATCATTTTCCCTTTCAGCAAAGATAGGAAACAAGAAGCATCTGCAGGAGCAGCCACTCATGCTGGAAGGTACTTAACATCCTTAGAAACAGTACTGACCTTTTGGTCTGAGATTGCTTTAGATCCCGGTGACAGGGTAGCTAATACCCCTTATACACACTACCTTTCTGATTTCTACCAGCATTTCAGCTATTCCAAGATGAATTCTCCTTCTGCTTTTCTCTGCACATGTGCAGACATACACACGCACCCCTCAGATGCCCAAACATACAGACGAGCTATGCTTACAGACAGATGGGCTTGCAACGGGGTGTGCTTTATTCATCCAAAGAAGTAACACAAAACAGTACGGCCGTTCCTGCAGCCTCAGTCCATGCTTCACGCTGCGTTTTGTCAGATCTTCAGCTGGTGCAGCTTGAAGAAGGCAGGTCCTTCTTCCTTTCAGTGACTTGCTGAGCCCCATGTGGGACGGCTTTCCCTCCCCCTTTTTTAATGAAGTTCTGGTAGCAGGACACTGTCGGGACTTGACTAGCTGTGAGGGTGAGCACTTGGACTGGCTCCAAAGATACTTTGAAGTCTGCAAAGGCAGGAGCTTTTTGTGAAGCATTCCCAATCCAATGACTGTCTCTCAAGTCTGACATGCCCTCTACAGTCTTGACATGCTACTTAACTGGATTTTTTTTGCCTTGTCCCTCCAGATGGAACAGCTGGTATGAGGTTTTACAGTATTTCCAGTGGCAGCCATAAAGAGACCCTGATATCCCTGCACAGGAAGGGGACACGGTCATGCCAACCATACCAAAAAAAGTAGGTGCTGCTGTGTTCTGTAACAGGTATTTTATTGCAAACTGTAAAGGCGATCCCATTTGTATCTGTTAATAAAGGTAGACCCATCTGCAGTCTTTCTTCTGCCATTCCAAAGTAATCTGTCCCATGGATTAGCTGAGGTCCTGCATATGCCACCTCACAAACAAATGATAGATGTTACAAATAGTTGGGCCCTGAGGTTTTTTTAGGACTCTGTTGGGAGCAGTCCATTCTGAAATCTAAACTACCCTAATTGCCATGCAGGGATCAGAAGTATATTCAGCAAGAACTGAAAAGGAAAATCTCAGAGGCAGCATAAATAGAATCAGATTGTCTTTAGCTTAATGGCGGAAGGAAAAAAAATGTAAACGAAAAATGCCCAGCTTCAATCTGAGAGTTACTGAATTGTCCACACATACAGATTAAATAAAAAAAGTTTGGATACGAATAAATGATTGTAGAAGAAAAAGAGGATGGTTAAAAGAGATGCAGTGTTTTTACGTAATATGCATTTTATACACTAAAATAGCTGAACTTGCTTTGAATGTGACCTTCTGCCAGAGGACAAACCTGACAAATTTCACTCTAAGGCTGGAGATTCAGTAGATGATAACAAATGGCTACAATCAATACTGGAACAAAGAGGTAACTTCACCTTTTGGCAATAGGGAAGGGCATGGCTCTACTTGGTAAGTGTACACTTTTCTTGCTCTACTGGTTCACCCAGTACAACCCTAAAAGTTTTTGGTGCTGCCTGTTTCAGAGATTCCTACAAACACTCTCTAGGCAACTAAACAGTGATAAAGAAAATTTTCTTCTACCTCACAGTATTTATAGATTATTTCTCCCATTATGGATTAGAGGCAGATGAAAAAACAGAGCTGAAATAGTTTCTCTCTGAAGACTGAAAAACTGAATTATAAGTCACAGTTCGCATTTTTAAATGTAAAAAGTCAAATAATCCCACTTTGATGATGTGGGAAAGAAAAGTTTTCAATTAACTTATTCTTCCTCAACATGGGCTATTTTGAGTCCCCTTAAAGACTTTTGTTCTTTCAAAAGAGTTAAAAACTTTCTATTTTTGCTTAAGATTGGTACATTATTGTTTCCTAGGACATTTTTTTGTTAATGGCTTCCACTAACTGATCACTAGATGTAGCCAGTAACTCTTTCCAAAGCTTTTTTTTTTTTACCTTTGTACAAAAACATAAAGTATATCAGTGACCAGGATTTCTATTAGATCTTCTCTGGATTAAGAGAAGCCCTCTGCTGAACTCCCTACAGTTTGCAATGTCTTCTTCGCAGTGGGGAGTCCAGCGCTGGACACAGCACTGCAGATGTGGTCTCATAAGAAAAATCCAGACCCAGCCCATCTGCGGTCTGACCATTTTCAATTTGCATTTCACATAGCAACAGGTGAAGGCATCCAGTACCTTCCAGGTTCAGCTTTTTACCCTGACCGATCAGGAGTTGTGCATGCATTTGCTACGACAAGTGACCCTCAGATTTCTGGCAGCAGCAGTTGTCACCTTTCCAGTATTGTAGTTTTCTAAGTTTTAGGACTATCAGGCTGTCAACGCCATGGGCTGTTGACCTAGCAGTATTGTCAGCAGATGTCCCCTCTGAATCCCTCCCAATTGTTGTAACTTTCTAACACATTTTTCTTTGGCTTCAGGATGTTTAACTGAGCTGCAGAACGCTTCGCCAAATAACAAGGGTAACAACAACAGTAACAGCAGCAGCAGAAGGAAGAAAGACTCATGCAATCAGTCAGGGAGGAAATTAGGACACTGAGGTTGGGAATTGGGGGTAGGGGGGAATGCTGCAACTGACAGGAAAGGAGATTGAGTTTGAAAAGATTTTTACAAGAGGACTCAAGAATATCCCACCTGAGACTATCTGTGTGCTCACCTTCCGAGATGGCTTCACCAGCAGCGCAAGAGAGACAATGCTTTTTGAAAACTAAGACAGCACATACACAAGAAATCCATTGTTACATGGCCAGGTGGGATCAGGCTAAAAGAAAGAGAGACACATATTTCTTAGACTATCACCAAGAATTAAGATGAGCTAAGTGAAGTTCCTTAAATTTAGATGTAAGCCAACACTTTAGGTACTAAAAATGAGTAAAGCTGACCTACTACTGCTCAATGCATTCACAATTAGACTGATTGGGTAACTATAAGCCAAATTTCAGTTTCTCCAGGAGACATACCTGTAACCTCTTTGGGACATGGGTGGAAGTATGGGAATTTCTAAAAATGTGATTTGGGGTTTTTTTAAGCTTTTTCTTTCCAACTTTTAGCAGCAGATCTTCTTACTCTGCTAGTGACTTGGGTTTAGACTTGAATAAGTTATTTTATCTCTCTGTTCTCTGGTCTTCTGTTTTGCTGTGTGAGCAACAGACACGTGTTAGCTCCAAGGATTTACAGCAGGTCTGGCTTTGAAATGAGATGTCTAGATTACCACAACATAGCTGAACCAGAGGATCTACAGTTGCTCTAAGCCTGGCATTGGCCTGTTTTTCTTACATACTGCAGTGTTTCTCATGATAGAGAGGTTTCAGCTACACACAAGCACTGAACTTTCCTTCTTCACCCAATATATCTTCATCTTCTAGCAGGGTCTTTCCCTGGCAGTTATAGTAAAAATTCTCCACTAGCTGAAAATAGTTCCTAGTTTTTCACTGTCTATTTATACACAAGTTGCCTGGTCAGTGCTCAGTAGGTTTCTTGACATTTTAGCAGGGCAGACGAAATTCGAATTATCTGACCCCCATTTGTGCTCCTAATTCCCAACCTGTCTCCTTGGATACATCCTGATTAATGAAATAAACAGGAACAGAACAGCACAGGACTAGGGCCTCAGCATTGTCCGTAACACATACTTTTACTTATCTGCATACTGCCCTGCAATTCTGTAGACTGGTCACACTGCTTCAGGGAACAGTGTAGACCAAGAACCATTGAGAGAGTTGGAGATGGGGTTGTTCAGCTTGGAGAAGAGAAGGCTCTGGGGAGACCTTATAGCGGCGTTCCAGTACCTAAAGGGGGCCTACAGGAGAGCTGGGGAGGGACGTTTTACAAGGGCATGTAGTGATAGGACAAGGGAGAATGACTTCAAACTGGAAGAGGGTAGATTAAGATTAGATACTAGGAAGAAATTTTTCACTTTGAGGGTGATAAGGCACTGGAACAGGTTGCCCAGAGAAGTTGTGGATCTCCATCCCTGGAGGTGTTCAAGGCCAGGCTGGATGGGGTTTTGAGCAACCCGGTCTAGTGGGAGGTGTCCCTGCCTATGGCAGAGGGGTTGGAACTTGATGATCTTCAAGGTCCCTTCCAACCTGAACTGTTCTATGATTCTGTGATTCTCCAGAGGCAGTTTGGGTGCAGATGTGTGTTTTGGAGACGGGAATTTAGCCACATATATATAATCTGCAGTGTGCAACCTCTCCCCAAGGCCAGATTGCTAGTAGGGATGTAGCCTTTCATATTTCACCTGGCTTGAATTTTGAAATGCATTCTTAAAGCGGTTGTAACATGCCCCGTTCTAGGAATGCTGCCGCCTAATTTTGACAGCCACAACAGATTTCCCCATGAAGGAAAATAAGGGCTTCTTAGCACTCACATCTGGGAGACAAAACCGTCTTCAAAAATGACTTGTAATTCTCAATAGCACAAGAGACGAATGACCAGTGCAATTTGTATAGACATTTTGCTCTCAGATCCCCTAGCCATGTCAGAAAAAAATGCTTGATCTCTCTATGAGATCTGTCCTATCATAAAATGGAGACTGTCACAGAAAGAGCTTTAAGATCTTGAAAGGACAGCAGTATGCAAAAGCAAAATATAATTATTGCTCCACAGCATTCAGATTTTTCTTTAAATTCTTGGGGCTTTTATAAGAAAAGGTGGTGGGAGGGAGGATCAGCACACAGCATAGCACAGAAAAGATTTGCACTGACTTTACATACGTACTTCTCCGTTGAGTTTTGCTGACCTACTTTCAGAAGCAGGAGAGAAGATCCTGGCCTAGAGAATCTAACATCAACAACAAACCCCATTTATTAGAAGGGAAATCTACATGGTTTTTTTCATTTTCTCTCCCAATTTTTTTCTTGATAAAACTTCAGACAATAAAAGCACAATAAATACAGGTACCACATTAGAAGTAATCCTTCATCTCAGAAAATTATGTTCTTAAAACAATTTTGGATTCCCACCTGTCTCTACAATGATACACTGAATGGCTGGTTTGTGCTGAATCTATTGTAAAAACTATTAAAAAGATCATAAATCCAAATTACATATTAAAATACGCATTTAACCCAGGAACTTAAACCAGACTAAAGAAAAAAAATTCTCTTTTTCTTTCCCTTAAATTATCTTAAAGTCTCTACTGACATGCATTTTCTTTTCTCCACAGATTTTACTGACAGCCAATTTTGATAGGTTCTCTTTTTTACCAGCTTTCAATATTTCATGACAGTTGACAAGTCAGTGTTAACATAGTGATAGGATTTGGTATGACCACCAATACTTAAGAGTAAACTTTATTTTGGAAGCAATAGCTGCCATCCTTTTAAACAGATATACAGTCTTGATATATTAAACTTACCTTGTATAGGAGCAGAATATGATGCTAGGTGAGCCACTGAAATCTTCACGTTGTTTTCCCTTGGGTAAAAGTACCCAAGGCAGTAACTATCCTTTTTTCTCTTTCCTGTGTATTTATTTATGCATTTCCCCAGCATTACCATAGGAATACAGGCATCAGGTATTCCAGCATGGTTGAAAAGGATGTCACTGAGGTCACACAGGAAGATTTGGGGTGTTGCAGAGTAGCAGGGGCCTGGGGCAGAAAAGGTAGGAGACATCTGTGAAGCGCAGTGTCTTCAGCTCCTGGTCCTCATGGCCCGGTGTCCTCATGGGACACAAGATCTGGGAACTCCTAACAACAAGAAACTGCAGACCCTGTCTGAGAGGCAGTATCACCTGGTGCCAGCCAAGTTTCCATTACCTTGTTTAAAGTTCATTTCCCTCATCCTGCTTAACACACTATTTCTGACACAAGCCAGGATGCTGTTGGCCTTCTTGGCCCCCTGGGCACACTGCTGGCTCATATTCAGTCGGCTGTTGACCAACACCCCAAGGTCCTTCTCCGCCAAGCAGCTTTCCAGCCACTCTCCCCCAAGCCTGTACTGCTGCATGGGGTTGTTGTGATCGAAGTGCAGGACCCAGCACTTGGCCTTGTTGGACCTCATACCATTGGCCTCAGCCCATCGATCCAGCCTGTCCAGATCCCTCTGTAGGGCCTTCCCACCCCCAAGCAGGTCAACACTCACGCCTAACTTGGTATCTTTTGCAAACTTATTGAGGGTGCACTCGATCCCCTTGTCCAGATTGTTGATAAAGATATTAAAGAAACAGGCCCCAATACCAAGCCCTGGGGAACACCACTTGTGACTGGTCACCAACTGGATTTAACTCCATTCACCACAAGTCTTTGGGCATGGCCATCCAGACAGTTTTTTACCAAGCAAAGAGTATGCCTGTCCAAGCCGTGAGCAGCCAGTTTCTCCAGGAGAATGCTGTGGGAAATGGTGTCAAAGGCTTTACTAAAGTCTAGGTAGACAACACTCACAGCCTTTCCCTCATCCACTAAGCAGGTCACCTTGTCATAGAAGGAGATCAGATTAGTCAAGCAGGACCTGCCTTTCATAAATCCATGCTGACTGGGCCTCATTGCCTGGTTGTCCTGTACATGCCGTGTGGTGGCACTGAAGATGATCTGCTCTGTGATCTTCCCCAGCACCAAGGTCAGGCAGACAGGTCTGTAGTTCCCCAGATCCTCTTTCTGGTCCTTCTTGTAGATAAGTGTCACATTTGCTAACCTTCAGTCAACTGGGACCTTCATGGTTAGCCAGGACTGCTGATAAATGATGGAAAGTGGCTTGGTGAGCACTTCTGTCAGCTCCCTCAGTACCCTCGGGTAGATTCTACCTGGTCCCATAGACTTGCATGTGTCTCAGTGCTGTACCAGGTCACTCACTATTTCCCCTTTGATTACAGGGGCTTCATTCTGCTCCCTGTTTCTGTCTTCCAGCTCAGGGGGCTGGGCACCTGGAGAACAACTGGTCTTACAATTAAAGACTGAGGCAAAGAAGGCATTAATTACCAGAGCCTTTTCCTCATCCTTTGTCACTATGTTTCCCCCCACATCCAATGAGGGATGGAGATTCTCCTTAGCTCTCCTTTTGTTGCTAATGTATTTATAGAAACATTTTTAATTGTCTTTTGTGGCAGTACCCAGCTTAAGTTCTAGTTGGGCTTTGGCCCTTCTAATTTTCTCCTTGCATAACCTCACAAAATCTTTGTAGTCATCCTGAGTTGCCTGACCCTTTTTCCAAAGGTCATAAACTCTCTTTTTTTCCCCTGAGTTTCAGCTAAAGCTCTCTCTTCAGCCAGGCTGGTCTTCTTCCTCAATGACTTGTCTTTTGGCACATGGGGACAGCCTGTTCCTGTGCCTTTAAGATTTCCTTCTTAAAGAATGTCTAGCCTTCCTGGACTCCTTTGTCATAGAATCATAGAATGGTTTAGGTTGGAAGCGACCTGGGTTGGATAATCTAGTTCCAACCCCCCTGCCATGGGCAGGGACACCTCCCACTAGACCAGGTTGCTCAAAGCCCCATCCAACCTGGCCTTGAACACTTCCAGGGATGGGGCATCCACAACTTCCCTGGACAACTTGTTGCAGTGCCTCACCACCCTCAGAGCGAAAAATTTCTTCCTAATATCTAAACTAAATATACCGTCTTCCAGTTTGAAGACATTCTGCCTCGTCCTATCCCTACAAGCTCTTGTAAAAAGTCCCTCTCCAGCTTTCTTGTAGGCCCCCTTCAGATACTGGAAAGCTGCTATAAGGTCTCCCTGGAGTCTTCTCCAGGCGAACAACCCCAAGTCTCTCAGCCTGTTCTCACAGGAGAGGTACTCCAGCCCTCTGATCATCTTTGTGGGCCTCTTCTGGACCTGCTTCAGCAGGTCCATGTCCTTCTCATGTTGGGGGCTCCAGAGCTCGATGCAGTACTCCAGGTGGGGTCTTATGATAGCAGAATAGAGGGGCAAAATCACCTCCCTTAATCTTCTGGCTACGCATCTTTTGATGCAGCCCAAGATGTGGTTGGCCTGGGTTGTGATCGCCCATTGCCAGCTCATATTGAGTTTCTCATCCACCAACATCCCCAAGTCCTTCTCCTCAGGGCTGCTCTCAATCCATTCTCTGCCCAGCGTGTATTTGTGCTTGGGATTGCCCCAGCCCACATGCAGGACCTTGCACTTGCCTTGTTGAACTTCATGAGGTTTGCACAGGCCCACCTCTCCAGCCTGTCCAGGTCCCTCTGGATGGCATCCCTTCCCTCAAGCATATCTTACACTATGTAACAGATTTTCTACAGTCAGACCATGGGCTAACGTATATTCCCAGGGGTAGCAGTTAGGACCATTTTATGATGTCTGTCTTATATTCTGACACAGTAGTTCTGTACTGTCCGTAGCAATGATGCCAGCAGATAAAAAACATTTGTAAATTTGATTTTATGTATATATATATATAACAATTAAAACCAGCATCCTGATTTCTAATGTCCCCTTATGTTCACTCTTAGTGATATAAAGACCAAATTCTTCCACTTTCTTCCACTAGACTGATCTACATCAGGGTGTCTCTCTAAAGAGCTGCTAATAAATAGCTTCTTCCACCTTTGCAGAGGTCTTAACATATTCTGTTCATAGTTTTTAAGGTGCTCTAGCACATCAGCTCCAGCTAAACAAGATTTGCAACTTGGAAAACAGGGATCTCTGGAGAAAACATTTCAGCCCATTGTCTTTGCAGAAAGTGAAAAGCTGTTTCCAGCAAGTCATTATTTCCTTGTTCCTACTGAATGCAACATTAGGGAGCTGTCTGAATATTAGCTATACAGTTATTCATAATAACTGGATTCCACTTAAGACTCTTACACAGCAGACCTGACAATAACCATGCTATTACTGCACATCAGCCCCATCTCTATGGCAGTACCTTCTATTTGGGTATCAGAGCTCCTCCTCTTGTTTAATGCATCCTACCTCAAATGGTTTTCATAAAGTAGGTAAAATACAGTTATACCCATTTTGTACACAGGAGGTGAACACAGAAACACTGCAATGACTTACATGCAAAGTCTGTGCCACAGACATGAATTACACTCCAGAATCTAAATTACAGCACTACTGCAATTTCCTTCCCTCTTCCATTAAACTAAATTTGTTTAAAGCAATGTAGCAGCAAATCCTCTACACAGAAGAGTAGTGTTGCATGAAAGGCTTCCCCTCTTTGCTAGTCACAGACTACTAAAGAAAGGGGAATGGCAGGCAGCTTATAATTGTTGGTGCAAGGACTCAAGCAGGTAGGAATCACCTGAGCTAACTTGAGCAATCTGTACTACAGTTGTCTACTGTCTGATGGCGAAAGTGCCATTTGAGATATCCTGGAGACTCCCATCTGGCTTCTAGCAGCTGGTCTTGAAGACTGTCAGTCTGTGACAGTTCTGTCTCATTTCAGACTTCCTTGTGCAGTTGTTCAGACACTTCAAGCTATCTAAGGTGGCACTAGAAACCTGTTTGTAGGCAACTGAATCAAGCTCCAGCATGAATCCAGCCAGCCAGCCCCATGGCGTTTAGTTGATGCAGAGAGTCACACAAGGAAACAATGCCTGTGTTTCACACTTGGCTGGTCCTATCTCTTTTAAAGCTATGTTCACTGCCCACTCTTTGCATGGTCAGCAATTTCCTCCTCTAGTAATCTTTTAATGTTCCTCCTTGCGTTGCTATAAAAGTGTAATCCCCAGTGAGCTAAAAAAAAAATCATTTCTATGACTTTATGAGATGCCCATTTGGAGGAGGTCAGGAGAAGGGGTTCTGATGTTTATTATTAGTAACTGGAGATTTTATTTTTCAGCTGCTTTACCCCCTTTTGCAGTTCTTGTCTCAAGTTTAAGGTATTTGCTTTCAGAGGTCATCAGCTGTATGAATTATAACCTGACTTTGAGCAGGAGGTTTAAGTACACAATGTGAATCATTTGATTGATGGCCCATTTGACCAACTCTGCAATCAGGGTCCTTGCTCTACAGAAAACCTGACTGCACCGCCAATACTACAGCATCCCTGGCTGCCAGGAGGATTCAGGGTCAGTAGCTGCACTATAATAAAATCTGCATCACTGTTCAGCTGGCATCTTGCCTGCCTCTCCCCTTGGCTGCCTTTCATTCTTCATGTAAGAGACCCAGGTCTGGGTCTTCTGTCCTCCATCCTTTTGCTCAGGCCAGTCTGTCACTCTGTCAGTTACAAGAATTCCCGTGGTCTTTTGTATCCAGTTGGTTAACCAAGAACAAGGTCTCTGTTGCACTGCTTCGCTTTCACAGGAGTGGATCTAACCTCAGAGAAAGCCATGAGCTTGAATATCAGGGACAGTGGAAATACCACCAGTGAGAGTTGGTCTACTTTTGTTTATTCGTGGGGAATTTTTTTGATGAAAGACAACTGCTTGAAAAAGTTGTGTCCTTTCTGCATATTTTTTTGTTGTTTTTTTTTTTTTTTTTTAAAGACTAAACCAAAGGTATTTTCATTTTCCAAACAGTAAAACTTCCTGTTCAAAAAAAGTTACACATGAATCATTGGGACAATTCAACAATCAGGGAAACCACAGTGCCTCATGGGAAAGGAAATACAGGTAAGGACACCAGTCTGAGGAAGAGAGGAAACCTCCGGACTACTTTTCCCATGAGCCACCATGGCAGCTTAGATAGACATCATTCAACACTAAATATCTCTGAACTGTAATAATGTGAATCAGTTTGATAAAATGAAATATTTGGATGTGAGGTGGCAGGACTTGAAAGGCAATGTTCCATTTCTACTCTGCAGTGTTCACTCAAAAGATCTGTTCTCTGGCCTCCTAGATCCCTGATCCTACTAGCAGACTTTGTGGCAATGCAGCATTGATGTCTCCCAAGGAAGATGTAGTTCTGGAGCACTTCAGCCAACTGAACATTTTCAAGTCTATGGTATCACAGGCTACCCAAATTAGGGTGCTGAGAACTGGCTGATGTCATTGCCAAGCCACTCACCATTGTCTTTGAAAGGCCATGTATTTTGGGGGAGGATCCTGATGCATAGAAGAATGCAGACATCACTCCATCTTCAAGGAAAGGCAAGAAAAAAGATTCAGGGGAAACAAAGGCTGGTCATCCTAACCACAGTCCCTGGAAAGGCATGAAATAAATCCTCCTGATGGTTATTTGCAGCCACATGAAGGACAAGTAAGTAATTGGAAACAGCCACCATGGACTGACCAAAGGCAAATCAGGCCTGACGAAGCAGGTTGCCTTATATGATGAGACTGTTTGTGTGGACAACTGGAGAAAAGGAGACATTTGTATGTGGTGCCCGTGCCCTGGCGCTGGCAGTCCTGTGGGGTGTCCTCTGTCCTCTGCGCGGAGGGTGCGGGGCTGCCCCGTGGCGGACACAGCCGGTCCCAGCCGGTCCCAGCCGGCTCCAACGGCCCCACCGCAGGGCACAGCTGAGCCCCTCAGCCAAGCTGGGGGCGCCGGGGGGAACAGAGGTTTGCGGCAGGGCCGAAGGCGGCCCAGGCAGAGGAGGAGGCAGCCCAGGAGGGAGCAGCAGCAGAGGCAGCCCCAGGGCGCAGGAGGAGGAGGGCAGGAGGTGCTGCAGGCCCGGAGCAGGGATCCCCTGCAGCCCTGCAGAGACCCCGCTGGAGCAGAGACCCAGCCCGCAGCCCGGGGAGGGCCCCAGGCCGCAGCGGGGGGATATTTCCTGCAGGAGCTGCGGCCGTGGAGAGCCCCGGCGGGAGCAGGGTGTCCCTGAAGGACTGCAGCCCGGGGCAGGGCCCGCGCTGGAGCAGGGAGAGGTGTGAGGAGGGAGGAGCGGCCCAGAGGGGCTGCCATGCACTGACCGCAGCCCCCATCCCACCCCTGCGCCCCCCGGGCTGGGGAGAGGGGCGGGAGGGGACGGGGGAGGTGGGAATGGGGAAGGCTGGTGGCAGGGAGGCATTTTTTTAATTCACTTTTTTTCTCACCCCTGGATCTATTTTAATTTGTTCTATATTAAGTTAATTTTCACCAAGTTGAGTCTATTTTGCCCGTGATGAATCTGGTAAGTGATCTCCCTGTCTTTATCTTGACACATAAGCTTTTCCATCCTATTTTTTCCCCCTATCCTGTTAAGAAAGGGGAGGGACTGATGCCCAGCTGGGTGGGCATTGGGCCACAGTCCTGGTCAACTTACAGCAATGTTGTATATCTTGAATTTAGCACGGCTTTTAACATGGTCTCCTCATAGTGCTCTTATCGCCAAATAGATAAGCTACGGGATGGGTAACTGGGTGGTAAGATAGGCAGATCATTGGCAGGACCTTCAGCCTAAAACAGTGATGATCACTGGTTCAAACTCCAACTGGCAGCCAGTTATTAGTGGCTTTTCTCAAGCATCAATATGTTTAGATTATCTATTCAAAATCTAATTGCTCTATTCTATTCCAAATATAAATAATTCTCCGTGATGGACTGGAATTTCTGTTTAGCAGCAGATCTCCAAGTAAAACTCAGACTAGACGTCACAACATTGT
This sequence comes from Pluvialis apricaria, assembly GCA_017639485.1. NCBI lineage: Eukaryota > Metazoa > Chordata > Aves > Charadriiformes > Charadriidae > Pluvialis > Pluvialis apricaria. The sequence continues at coordinate 163,052,877 of CM030008.1, read as the reverse complement.
AAAAACCGACAACTTTTGGTTGCATGTCTTGAGCAACAAGAGCTCCAAACCTGGTGTCCTTCCATTGCTTTCAGTTTTATACCAGCTTCAGGGCTTCTTTAGATGTCTTTTGAGCTATTTACCGAGCTATCCAATGCATTTTGGACTGTCTCTGCTTCTGTTTTGGTTTTGCTTTTTACTTTTATCTTTAGAGCATTGAGGACATAATTTCCAGGTTTATTCTTGACATATACCCAAACTATTAGGGCCATCACTCCATAATACTATTTTGTCTTATCCTAGTGTTTTCCTTATTACTTATTTTTTTCTCTGCAGTCTTGAAATTCTCTACATACCTTCAGACAACTCATTTTTAAGTCAATATATTTCGTCATCAAGTTTTGCTGTTCTCCAGCATTGCTATCTGTATACCAGTATAACATCCTAGTTAGCCCATATATGCCGATTTCATGGTTGTTCTTGCAGATACAATGAAGCAGTATTGAGAAAAGGGGAAAAGAAATCCCTTGATGTAGTAGATTCAGGGGCGAAGGAGGTTCAAAGTACTATGGGGGCTTAGTTCCCAAGAACAACAACCCGGGAGCAAGAACCAACAGCAGAGGATGCTTTCATATTTTATACAGCTAAAATTTACCATAAAAGAAAAAATGTAAAATACACTGCACCCCTCCCACTCTCTCTTTCCCACTAGTGATTTCACCACCCTTGTTCTCTGCTTACACGCTCCCTGTCTGGTAAAATGGCTCTTGAACTCTGTATGGTTCCTCAGCTTCAACAGGGAACTGGAGTTTGTCACTACCGTATTCCCTTCTCTGCCCTTCCAACACAGACAGGACAGATCATACCTGGGGAAAGAGACTGGATACTTGAACCCTAGGCTAGGGTCTCTTTCACTGATGAATCTTCTAATCACTGGGTTGGGTTTTTTTAGTTTTTATATTACATAAAATATATTATTGTATTATACAAATATTGTTATTTTGATACAATTACACAGTATATTTGTTATATACAATTTGTTATGAATGCCCCATGTGTATTGTGTTCTATGTATATGATGTATGTTACATGAAATTCATAGCAATTTATATGCAGACACTACAGAAAATGCTTTTTATAGATATCTATAAATGTGGTTATGAAGTTGGCTGTTACATAAAACCACCAGCAACAGCTTCTTGAGGAACCCAGTTCTGTCACTGTATGTTAGGTAAGATCTGAAACGCTGTACGGAGCTCCTCAGGAGACGTCGGCCTCGTGCTGCCTCGTTCCTGCTTCCTGATTACATTTAGACAAGAGGTAGAGGTTCAGAGCGGGCTGTTCTGAGCCCGAGGAAATTTGAAGAGGCAGGAGAGTTCAAATGTCACCATCCTTGAACGGTACCTGAAAAACAGTCGTGGGAATGCAATTTTGGAGCTAGACACATCAGTCTCGCTTAGACCTTGCGCTAGTTGTCTGCATCCATGCCCAGATCAAGCCCCCAGGCTGGGAAGCTGGCTGATAGGTTTATTCCTAAAACTTTCACTAATATACTGTTCCTAGGGTCGGTCCCATGATTTCTTTCTGGGCTGCACTTTTCCAGCCATTCAAGTATTACTTAACAGACATGTTTTGGGTAAAATGGTTTGGTTTGGTTTTGTGTGAGCAAGTGGATGATCTGCTGAGCCTGGTGGCAGAGCTCAGGAGCGAGGTTGAGCGACTAAGGAGTATCAGGGAGAGCGAGAAAGAAATAGACTGGTGGACCCAGGCCTTGAGCTCCATGAAAGAGAGACTGGGCCAGGCATCGGAAATAAGAAAAGACCACGGGGATATCATCTCTATGCCCTCTAGGGCTGAAGGGACGGAAGGCAGAGGCCTGCCGAAAAATGATGAATGGAGGCGAGTCTGTGGTAAGCGCAGCAAGCGAGCCCCCTCCTTGCCCGCCCCCCCTCCCCTAGTACCACTATCCAACAGGTACGAGGCCCTGGGCACGGCAGGACAGCCGGAGAACAACAAGGTGGACAGTCCTAATACATCACAGGAGACGCCAGGACTGGGAAGACCTGCTCAAAACATTAAGACCGCTGCTACAAGGAAGAAAAGGAGGGCTATAGTCGTGGGCGACTCAGCACTGAGGGGGACTGAGGGCCCAATATGTAGGGCCGACCCTGCTCTCAGGGAAGTCTGCTGCCTCCCGGGGGCACGCGTTAGGGACATCACTAAGAGACTCCCTAGCCTGGTGCAGCCCTCGGACTACTATCCGTTGCTCCTGTTTCATGTGGGGGGCGATGAATGCGCAGAAAGGAGTGCAAGGATGATTAAAAGGGACATCAGGGCTTTGGGACAGTCACTACAGGGATCTGGAGCACAGGTGATTTTCTCATCCCTACTTCCTGTTGCGGGCAATGACATTGAAAGGAACAGACGAGCTCAATCTGTTAACATGTGGCTCCGTGGATGGTGTCAACGACACAACTTTGGGTTTTTTAACAATGGAATGACCTATGCGGCATCAGGCGGGGGCTGGCTCACTCAGAGAGGGAGAAGGGGTTTTGCCCAAAAATTGGCAGGGCTCATTAACAGGGCTTTAAACTAAATTCGACGGGGGAAGGGGGTATTATCAGGGCTGCCCATGAACAGCCAAGGGATGTTACATCAAGGAAAGGGGAACAGGGCGCTGGTGAGGGCCTGCAGCCATTAGCTCCAAGATGTGCCAGCTACGCTGCAGTATGCCCAAACCTTCACGTAGATGAGCTAGGAGCTCCTGGACCAACGGGAGTCAATCGGGAGGCACTGTTAGTACAGGACAAAGGAATTACAGCTGCTCCAACCAAATCGGCCGCAACGAAGACACGGCTGAAGTGCCTCTTCACAAATGCGCGGAGCATGGGGAACAAGCAGGAGGAATTAGAGACGTGTACACGCCTCCAAGGCTACGATCTCATCGGCATCGTAGAAACTTGGTGGGACGACTCCTATGACTGGAGTGTCGGCATGAAAGGGTACAGGCTTTTCAGGAGAGACAGGCAAGGGAAACGAGGAGGCGGTGTTGCCTTATATGTTGATGAGCAGCTGGAATGTGTGGAGCTCAACCTGGGGGAGGATACCGAGCCAACTGAGAGCCTATGGGTCAAGATTACAGGGAAATCGGGAGCAGGGGACGTTACAGTGGGGGTATGCTACAGGCCACCCGACCAGGAAGACCAAGTGGATGAAGCCCTCTATAGACAGATAAGGGCGGCATCACGTTCACAGACCTTGGTTCTCATGGGTGACTTCAACCACCCTGACATCAGTTGGAAGGATAACACAGCCAGGCACAGGCAATCCAGGAGGTTCCTGGATTGCATTGAGGACAACTTCCTTCTCCAAGTGGTTGAGGAGCCGACGAGGAGAGGAGCTGTGCTGGACCTTGTTCTTACCAACAAGGAGGGGCTGGTTGACAGGGTCAAACTCAGGGGTAGCCTGGGCTGCAGTGACCACGAAATGGTTGAGTTTGAAATCCTCAAGGCAACGAAGAAGGTGCGCAGCAGGCTGATGACCCTGGACTTCAGGAGAGCCGACTTTGGCCTCTTGAAGAATCTGCTTGGTATGGTGCCGTGGGATGAAGCGCTGGAAGGAAGAGGGGTCCAAGAAAGTTGGTTAATATTCAAGGACCACCTCCTCCAAGCACAGCAGCAATGCATTCCTACAATGAGGAAGGCAGGCAGAAAAGCCAGGAGGCCTGCGTGGATGAACAAGGAGCTCCTGGAACTGACCAAAAGAAAAAAGGAGGCCTACAGGGAGTGGCGACAGGGCCAGGTAGCCTGGGAGGATTACAGAGGAATCGTTCGAGCAGCTAGAGAGCGGGTTAGACAAGCTAAAGCCCAGCTAGAACTAAATCTGGCCAGGGACATTAAGACAAACAAAAAATCCTTCTATAGGTATATCAGCGAGAAAAGAAAGACTAGGGAAAATGTAGGCCCTCTCCGGAAGGATACGCAAGAACTGGTCACCCGGGACAGCGACAGAGCTGAGGTACTCAATGACTTTTTTGCCTCAGTCTTCACAGACAAGGACAGCAGCCGCACTGCCCAAGACGCAGATTGCAAAGGAGAGGATTGGGAAAATGGAGCACCACCCACTGTAGATGAAGATAAAGTGAGAGACCACATGAGGAACCTGAAGGTGCACAAGTCCATGGGACCTGATGAGATACATCCGCGGGTCCTGAGGGAACTGGCAGATCAAGTCGCGAAGCCACTAGCCATCATATTTGAGAAGTCGTGGCAGTCTGGCGAGGTTCCTGCCGACTGGAAAAGGGGAAACATAACCCCTATTTTCAAAAAGGGAAACAAGGAAGACCCAGGGAACTACAGGCCAGTCAGTCTCACCTCTGTGCCTGGCAAGATCATGGAGCAGATCCTCCTGGAAACTCTGCTGAGGCACACAGAAAACAAGGAGGTGATTGGCGAGAGCCAACATGGCTTCACCAAGGGCAAGTCATGCCTGACAAATTTGGTGGCCTTCTACGAAGGGGTTACAGTGGCAGTGGACAAGGGAAGATCTGCTGATGTCATCTACCTGGACTTGTGCAAAGCGTTTGACACTGTCCCACACGATATCCTGGTCTCTAAATTGAAGAGACATGGATTCGATAAATGGACCACTCGGTGGATAAAGAACTGGCTGGAGGGTCGCACTCAAAGGGTTGCGGTCAACGGCTCGGTGTCCAAGTGGAGAGCAGTGACGAGTGGCGTTCCTCAGGGGTCGGTACTGGGACCCGTACTGTTCAACATCTTTGTTAGCGACATGGACAGTGGGGTAGAGTGCACCCTCAGCAAGTTTGCTGATGATACCAAGCTGTTTGGCGAGGCAGACACGCTGGAGGGGAGGGATGCCATCCAGAGGGACCTGGACAGGCTGGAGAGGTGGGCCCAAGCCAACCTCATGCAGTTCAACAAGGCCAAGTGCAAGGTCCTACATCTGGGTCGGGGCAATCCCAAGCACAAATACAGGCTCGGCGGAGAATGGCTGGAGAGCAGCCCTGTGGAGAAGGACCTGGGGGTGATGATTGATGAAAAGCTCGACATGAGCAAGCAGTGTGCGATCGCAGCCCAGAAGGCCAACCGTATCCTGGGCTGCATCAAAAGAAGTGTGGCCAGCAGGTCAAGGGAGGTGATTCTGCCCCTCTACTCCGCTCTCGTGAGACCCCACCTGGAGTACTGCATCCAGCTGTGGAGTCCCCAACATAAGAAGGACATGGACCTGCTGGAGCGCGTCCAGAGGAGAGCCACGAGGATGATCCGAGGGCTGGAGCACCTCTCCTATGAGGAGAGGCTGAGAGAGTTGGGGCTGTTCAGCCTGGAGAAGAGAAGGCTCCGGGGAGATCTTATTGCGGCCTTCCAGTACCTAAAGGGGGCCTACAGGAGAGCTGGGGAAGGACTTTTTACTAGGGCATGTAGTGATAGGACGAGGGGGAACGGCTTTAAGCTGGAAGAGGGCAGGTTTAGATTAAACATTAGGAAGAAGTTTTTCACTTTAAGGGTGGTGAGGCACTGGAACAGGTTGCCCAGAGAGGTTGTTGAAGCCCCATCCCTGGAGGTGTTCAAGGCCAGGCTGGACGTGGCCTTGGGCAACCTGGTCTAGTGAGAGGTATCCCTGCCTGTGGCAGGGGGGTTGGAACTCGATGATCTTCAAGGTCCCTTCCAACCTAAACCATTCTATGATTCTATGATTCTATGAAAATCTCAGCAGCTGCTTGTATAGCTTGGTGATGTCATTGAAGTATCTATCTCCAGAAATAAAGTACTACTGGTTTGTACCAAACCTCATTGTAATCACTGGAAACTGTCCCACTTGTTAATGCAGAACAGGGAGGGCTGAGTAACAGGAAAATACTCTTAATATAATAGAATATTGCTCCATGGGGCAATTTGTCAGAAACAGTTGGGAAGGTTGTGATCCGCATCCAGTCCTGCAAGATCACAGCAAGGGAGGGGACAAGAGACAGCAATTTCTGGAATGAGGAGGAGGCAAAGGGTGCAAAGAGCAGGATAAGCAATTCTCAGAAGCTCTTTGGAAAAATATAAACAATCTGGTAAGGGGGAGGAGGTGTGGGAGCTGAGCAGAAGCAAATTAAAAGGATAATTAGAAGAGAAAAAAAAATGAGTTGCTGAGTACATTTTAGCTGGTGAAGCCAGGGATTTCAGATGTATTCACAGCAGACAGATGGTAAAAAAAGGGAAAAAAAACCAACAAGCCACATCACACCCTATAATCAGTTCCTTAGCATGAATATTAGGGGGATTTAGTTAGGGATAGAGAATAAGAAGTTGGCAGCCTTAATACACAATTATTTTGTTTTGTATCTTTGCAACAGTGGAAGAGGGATCAGAGCAACCAGAGACAAAAGCCACAGCCCTGGTTTATTGTGGGGCATGAGCTGGAACAATCAAATAATCCTCACCGTCCACCTAGACTGATATTTTAACTGTAGTTTTCACGTTTCCCTGTGTAAGTGGTTGGGACTTCCTTTTTTTCTCGGACACAAATATCTCTGGGCACCTGGAAGTTTAATTAATGAACATACTGGTTAACTAGGTACGTCATTTTCCGTATCAATATGGCAGTATGCATCCTAAAGAAAAAAGAATGGAAACAAAGAACAAATGAAAAAGAACTCAAACACCCCATTCCCCCATCTCTGATAACATCAAATAACAGAAGCTGCAATAAGCAAAACAGGAAAGAAGGGAAACCATCTCCCCAACGTTATGAAGAAAGCACATGTCTTCCCAACACAACAGGGTGAAGGACAGAGATTTGCAAAGCAGTTCTGACCGCAGTGCACCCTCATGGCATGGGGCAGAGAACAATGCAGCAAATTGCTTTGGGTCAGCACCACAAATGATGTTTTGCTCTGGATACAAAAACGGCCCATGCAAACCAGCCTGGAGATCTCTACATAGTGTGCTCCAGAGCCTCAGATCTATGTCTCAGTCCTTTGGGGCCAGGTGGGGCGTCCCTGTGACATACTCTTTGGCAGAGATGCTTCAGTTTTGGTTGCTTCTCTTTTTTAGTGGCTAAACAGAGACACTTTATACAGTATCATTTTTCTTGAGGGATGTACGTCAAGAGATGACTTTTTTCACCTGTCTAATCTAAATCTGGGTGAAAACTATAGTCAAGATGAACAGAATTTTCCTACAGACTTGGAGAAACCCTAAAAATAGGAAATATTTCATTAAAAAATCCAATTCCCACTGGAATTACTAGCAGAACTCCTGTTGATTCAATTAAGAGAAGAATCACAGTGTTTATAGCCCCCAAACCTGCTAATACATCAGGACATCTGACTCATGAGGATAGTAACCAGAGGCAAGCTATTCACACACTTTATTATTCATGGAATCATGACTCTGGACAGCATAGATGAGACCAAATTGATTTTAAATAGGGGAGTATTTTTATTGAAGGCCAAAACTTTCAGATAATTTTGCTGATTTCAACAATATTTTAAATTTGCACTGCCTTGCTAATTGGGAAGAATTACAACAGAGGAATTACTAAAAGAAAAAAGAGTAAAAGTTTGGGCTTTTTGGTCTTCGCTTTCAAAACGAAATGGAAATTAAATGGGGAAAAAGAGAAAAAGAACCCAAACATGACCTTTGTGATTCCTCTGATATAGTCTCTCCTACAAAGATGATTTGGTTTTGAAGTGTTGCAATACACACGTTATCGGTTCTTGTCTGGTTGCAAATACATTGTGTTTTGTGTGGTTTGGTTTGGTTTGGTTTCTTTTGTTGCTGCTGAGGAACTGCAATTTGTATAAAAAAAGGAAAAGGAGTTTCGTAGGTGTGTATGTCACAGATAGATAGGTGTGAGATCGGGAGGGAGAGTTATCCATTCTAACCATGGATCTCCCATAGTTCCCTTCAGTCCATGCTGTGCTGCTCATGAGCTGTGAGTTTCTGGACATGGTCATGGCTACAAAGACCACCAACTTCAAGAGAGGGCTGTGGCCTTTCCGGCCCTGGCCAGGGGGGTGAGTGAAAAACTCGGCAGATTCTTCCTCCATGGTCTTTGCAAAGTCCATGCTGTGCCATAGCTTTCCCAGAAACCCTCAGTGCATCTCCCCAGCCTCCCTGCTCCCTCCAGGCCAGCAGTACGAGTCTTACAATCAGCTGCATTAAACATCATCAGCTATGGGAAGTTTCCTGCAACAGCAATGACGTAGATCACGTTTCCTCCAAGCCTCTTCCTCTCCCAGCTGATGGATGCCTCAAGTCCCTTTTTGTGCTGCCCAAAGTAGGGAATAGAATGGCCTGGAGGACCTGACATGGAAAGAAATGTCGGAATATGGTGGATAACACTGTGTTCACTGGAGGTACAACCTTCCTTTCAGAAGAATTTCTGAAGAATAAAAGTCTCCATTTTCCCCTGGCACCATGCCTGGCTTTGCAACAGCTATTTCCATATTTCACTTGTTTCATCCTGGAGGCTGTGATTCCTTGATAGACCAGAACTTGCATCACTTCATCTCCCACTTAACTAATTTGATGAGGAAAATGGAACTGCTATGGTGGCAATTTAAGTGTATTAAAGAAAAAAAGTTAATGCAAAATTTTGATTCACCAAATTTAAAGTCCATTTCCATTACATTTAATAAGTTCAGCCTCTCTTAGTTCATCTGTACTTATCTTTAAGTCTGCATGGCTGGGTGGCATTAGAAATAAGAAGATTATTCATAGTGGGGTGCTCTGCCTATGAACTTTTTCTTAGCTCTTAGTAGAGATAAAGAATCTTTGCTCAACTGTATATCATTTCATAATCACATGAGTGGTCAGCTTTTCTGTTCTTATAAAATCAAATCTCACACCATCAGCCACAGATCTTTGAAAAAAATACCAAAAGGAGTATAATTAATTCAAACCGAGTAATCCTTAAAGTATGAGGATAGTCTGACACATGCTTTTTTATTTCCCTCCAAGCATACATGAATTATGAGATCCAAATCACAGCCCTTGTAAGGGACTAGTACATGCATTTGTGTAGGGAGGAGGGAGGGAAGGGAACTTGCTACATTAATTGTCACCCTTCCAGTTTAAAACCGTGCACAAACCATTTGGGTCTGAAGGCCTGAATCGTGATGTGGTACCACCGCACATCAAGGAAAAGGAGGCGAGGAAACGAGCCCAAGGAAAATGCTCTGCAACAATTGGCATTAGCATAGTGGGGAGGGAGCATGCTAAAAGGCTGCCACTGGGATGGCAGCAGGTGCTTAAATTCTGAAAGATGTTAAGGAGTGATTGGGGGGAAAAAAAAAGAAAGTGAGAGGAACACTTCCACACAATCTTGCAGCAGCAGCAGCAGCAGCTGGTGCTTCCTTGTCTGTGGAGTCAAGGAGAGGGAGCGAAGCCCTTGGAGCCGTGGTGGGAGCAGGTGGGGGAAGGCACTGCTGTTATTTGCAGCAGACGTTCCTTAGCAACAACCTTGAGCAGATGGGAGCCCGGGTACCGCTGCGCAGAGGCTCTGTCAGCAGCCCCTCGTCCCCCTCAGCCTCTGCCCTGGGCAGGGGGAGGTAAGGCAAGACAGCAAAGTCTACCAGAGAGCTTTTCCCCAAATAAAAAGAAAGGGATAAGGAGATCATCTTTGCTTGTCCTAGCTTGAAGCCCAAAGAGACGTGAAAAGATTTTATTAAACAAGTTTGATAATTACCAACAATGTTGTTGCAATTAGATATATAGTAGTGGTATGTAATTATAGAAGTGTTACACATATATGTACATACATACAAACATATTCTTTTACTATAGCTGAATAACTTGGATTTCTAGGGATGCTGAGAAATCTTGGAAACTTAAAGAAAATATATGTGACCAAGAGTGTCTTAAGGTTATCCTGAATCACACCTAGGGGAAAAAAAGAAAAAAGAAAAAGGAACATACCAGGTCTTAATCTGCATCTGAAGTAAAATATAAGGTGATGGATGATTCACAGTTAAAAAGGTTATTTGAAAATGGACAGTTCACAGATGCAGAGGATTTCAGAGAAAGTGTACGTTGACAGATGAATGTGTTACCAAATTAAAGAAAACTGGATTCTTCTGTGGGATAACTAATTAATCGCACATGGAGAATGTGGAGAATTATCAAAGTTGGAGACGGTGGATCTGCCTGTACACAGTGCCCGTAAGACTGCAACAAATACCACCAAATTGCCCAGGCACCCCTTTTTTCTTCAAAATCAGGTATGTGGAACTAAACACACTGATGTTCCATATTATGTTACTGTATATGTAAATATTGTCTTATTATCATTAAAAGAAGATAAATTCTACTGCCTGCAATTGATCTGGCATCATGCCCTTGAGACTTGGTTGTAATCTGCATGCAAAAGCAATGGGTAATAAAAGTACAAAGGCCATAAAACTTCATGGTCAATAAAGAGCCGTAATTGTCTCTAGGGGGAAGGACAAAAGCCCTCTTTGGAGAGTTTGTACATAATAAAACGTGGTGGGATTTCCTGAACCTTCTCAGGGGCAGGATGTTGTTTGAAACATGTCTATCACCAAATTAGGATTATATCAGACAGATTTATGCCCTCAATGACTCTTTTCTATTAATACCACCATTCATGAAAACCTGGTAGATTAATTGATTTATCTTGGTTGATTACCTTGATTAATCAGGACCTAGGTGAACATCTTAAAGACTTAGGATCAGCTCTGCAGCCAGCAAAAGCAGATAAACACTTGATTATGTATTCTGGTGAGTCAAGCTCACCCATATGGGATCTCATCTCCTGTGTCTCCATTTCCCTTCTGCTAATCTAACCTCTTAGCAACATTTTAGCAATTCCTGTGGGTGATACAGGCATTGAATAGAAATTGGAAAACTACAGATGAGTCTGAACTTACTTCCATTAAAGCCGATGGATGCTTTATTCCATTAATTTCAAGGACGTTAGTCTCAGCAATAATGGTATTTAATATTCTTTCTTTGGCAATGTCTGGACAAAATGAGAACTCCTTTTGCTTCCTTCTGTAGAAGTATAGCTCAAAAAGAGTGTGGCCAGAGTAATGCTGAAGTTTTCTTTCTTATCAGAATTTGCTGAATAGCCAGAATTGTGCAATTTTGAGGAGGTGGTTAGTTTTACAAGCTTCTCCTGTGCACCCTACCAGTTTACCCATTTCAAACCTTTCAGCCCACTTGCTCGTCCACCAGGTAACCGAAGTTTCTGATGATTCCCAGCTTCTTGACAGCTCACCTACCAGATGGGGCAAGATCAGAGCACAGAGAGGCTTCATGGATCCTCAAGAGCCAAAACTCCCTGTCTGCTAGCTAGAAGACCACCATGCTCTCAGGGTCTCCAGAGTTTCCATAGCTCCTTTTCATCAGGTCCAGAGTCAGGGCTCAGTCTTCTTTCACAGGTAATTTTGAACTGTTATTTTCACTGTGACAAGCAGTAAAACAAAATTTCAAAATATCAGGTCTTGTATGAAAGATTTTCTTACCCAGACACCTTAATCCAAAATCTGGGAGCAGGCTGAACCAGCTTTGGTACATAAGCAAAGTGGTAACGTTCTGTTCAGCACATAGCCAGACAACGTCATTACATGGTCTCAGATGGGGCCATTTCTCTGTTTCCAGTTATTGTCCTATTGGGTCCATTTCTACGCAATACAAAGTGGACTGGACTAAACCATAGGGGAGGTGGGTGTGTTTGTTTATTTGTTTGTTTGTTTGTTTGTTTGTTTATTATTCACTGTAATAGCGAAGGAGGTTTCACAGGATGAATTACACATCTCCGCCAAAAGGGCAGCAACTTTTAGCCAAAAGGCACTGCTGTCTTACACTACTCAGATGTGAGCCCATGAACACGTTTGGCAACACCTACAAACTGATTGTGCTGAATCTATGTATACCTGCATTGACTTCTCTACTGTACTGCAAAACAGCAGTGTTAGCATTTCACCAGATACTATTCAAAGCTGCCTTAATGTGAAATAAGTTTGATTTAAACTGATGTAGGATTGTCCAGGTAGGAATTTGCAGTACTTTTGTTGTGTTGATTGATATCACTTCTTCACTTAAACAATAGCAACGAGTAATGCAAGCAGGCAGGTAAGGGCAAGATAAGGCAAAAAAGCAATATTACTATTGTTGTTATTTTAGCAGAAACAAATTGCAGCTGCAATCTTTCTCCAATCAATAGCAGCAATTGCAACTTACCATCATCTTAGCCTTTTTCAGGCAACAGTTCTCAAAATGTGGTATGGGCAGGGGCTGAGGTTAGCAGGCAATGCCCATCTACAACATCCTTGCCTCACAGCTGCTGCCAGCATGTCCATTTTCCTGTTATTTAATTAGGTAATTTAAAATAGCTTCTCCCACCCCTCTTCACACCCACAAGGCAAAAGCCACTACTGACATTTCCAGGACAAGAATATATGGGTTTGTATTCTTTATCATTTTATCCTTCATCAGGGCTGATTCTTTTAACTGGTAGGAGAGCCAACTTCACGTTTCATAGAATATGCCCTTTTTTATGCAAAGCATTAGCTAGAATGACATTTCAGCACTGATCCTGAGAAAAGGACATTGCAAAGTGTCTTTATGGTGAGATAAATCCAGTGTAGCATGAATAAAAAAATTTCCAGTGCATTTCCATTCTGATTACATATCTACTTGGAAATCCAGATAGCTTGTTTAAATCATCAATCTACTGGGTTCAATGCCATGGAAATTGCAAAGAAGTTCTGCTTTGCAGGACCTCCTGCACTGTGTCTTGTTGAACAAATTTGAATGTGCCTATGTACAGAGCAGAGAAATTTGATTGGGACACTTCTCGGTACAGATTGTGTCACTTTTCATACTAAACTGATTTTTTCAGGCTTCAGTTCAGCAGGTTATGTCACTTGACTCCAAAATAATTATTTTGAAAAAGATTGGGTTTTTTCTTTACTTCCATAGTAAATCTGGGTTTTTTTAAGGGTTCATAGGATCCTTTTTTAAAGGATCCTCATCACATATAATTTACTATAGTCTTATTGCGCAAGTATTATTAATACTTCTATTTTTCACCCATAAAAGTAATAACATGGGAAACAACTCCTTACTTGATTTTGTTAAGATTCTTCCTTTTCTAGAAATTCCACTATTCCAGTTAATCCCTAAAGATAAAGAGGAAATTTCCCTGCATATAATGCAGGCATCAAATAGCAAGTGAAGTGTTTCTGGTGCAATCATTGTTATTCTCACCGAGCATACAGATAGTGGCCTGTGGAACAGGGAAAATCTTGGTGCAGATTTCTCCAACCAACCCTTTTGCTTACGGGTTACTTTGCTCTCAATGTACTTCACATATTACACAATGTCACAGTCATTACAGGATACACAGATACAGTGCTGAGGCTGAAGTGAACAATTGCAGAACAAACTTTTATATTTAACTCTGATTTAGAGGGAGGGATATGATCTCAAAACTGCTATTTAAAAAAAGCTTCAAAAGAAAAATAAAACTCAAGATGGAAGAGGTCGTTCTTGGACACATTTTCTTTCTTTTTTTTTTTTTCCAGTTCTGACATTGAATATTTATTTCATTCTTTTTTGGTTTTGATAATAAAAAATCCCATTACATGAAACTCCCAGTATTTCACTTACCCCAAAGGATACTTAAAAGTAGCAATCTTTTTGTGTGTATTCACAGCATTTCTTTTAATATACCCTTTTCCTTATTTTTAATTTTAAAAGTTGTCTAGTGTTACATATTTCAGGTGTTCTGGCACACTCTTAATTCAAGCCTCCTGGCACTTCTGCAGAACCACCTCCTGCAGGAGTGAGATGCAGCTTTCATGCCAGATTCCCTTACAATTTCCCTGTGACAGCTACCCCCCTTTCCTTATTTACCTTTCTGAAATAAGTGTAATGCCACCTTCATGGTACAGGGGCAGATTAACAGCCATCTTCTAAGTCCTTGTATAACAGCATCATCTCTTGTGCAAAGAAGAGACAAGGACCACCATAAAGCCAGCACACACAGGGTAGGGGATAAACCACCTTAATCTCTGCAGTCAGCTTGTGGCATAGCCTGGAAGAAGATTGCACATAAACAAGGGCTTCTCAGATCTGGCTTATCTGAGTACCACCGTTCTGAGCTCTGTTCTGGACAAGTTACATGTGTAAGAGGAGTCAACACTCCATCTTCTCCACCCAAATATTAGTACACCCTAACTCCCTTTTCTTAGAGCAAAACTCCATGCCTGTGTCCAAGCCCTCCACCATCTAGGACCCAGAGCTATGTCTTCATGAACATAAGACCTACCACCATCACTTACATTCCAAGACTTTCCCCATCTGCACTTGCATCATCAATTCAATGCTTCCTTCCTTGCCAGTTGTTTCTCACCCATCCTTTTGGATGTTAATGGCCAAACAGGTATTTAAACAGAAGTGCATGTTTTCTTACACCTTGGCTTAGATATATATCTCTTTGAAGAAGCCACCAGGAGCAGCTACCTCATTTCTTTTGCATTTGCTTGTGCCCAATGGGTGGCATGCACAATGTGCTTGATAAACTTCAGAATAAACTATTCCAGACTCCTGAGCTGTCTGTCTGTCTCTTCACTAGCAATAAGGTCACTCTTAAAAAGAAAGCAATAAAACTTCTTCTAAGTAGAAGGAAATGACCTTTATTTGTTGCGTGTCTAAGTAAACTGCATAAAAATAACATGAAGACTGTGCATGAGATAACCAAAGATGGTAAATTTAGGCTGACTCTTTGTCCTTAACTTGAACTGTTCAATGAGAAAGTATAGAGTTGTCATGGTTTGTTTTGTAAAAACAAAGAGTTGGCCTTAAATCAGATTCTCTTGGGATGTGTCATTTGGCTATATGCTTAGTATGTTTTCAGGTACTTCCTGAGCTGCCTCTTATATGAGACAGAATCACTGGGAAAGCAGGAATGCTGAAATTCCATCACTGGGGATCAGAGTCCCTTAGGACCAGGTGCTATAAAGCTAAATCACAACAGCAGAGTCCCTGCCCAGACAATTCAGAAGTTAAATGCCAGAAGGGATGCAACAGATGAGCCATTCAGACAGACAGGGTGAGGAAAAAGAAGAACAGGCACTGGCTGAATGGATCTGATAACGAAAAGAACGAAGGTCAAAAGAAAAAGGCTTGTGAATCTTGACACGGTGGTTTCTTGCACATGTGGGAGTGATGGTAGGGAAAGCATCAATAAGCTTGAAGAAAAGTTTGAGAGAAACATGCATGGGGGGCTATCTTCTGTTCTTAGTCATCTACAACAGTCTGTTGGGTGACTCCGGGTTTTTATAGCCTATCCAGTTTGAACCGAAGTGTTCTGAGATTAAAACCAGACAACAAAACACCTTAAAATATAAAACACAAAAGCGTACCAAGTTAGACTTGGGGCACTTGTGAAAAAAATTCTGATCAGAAGTCAGACTGCTTTCCAACCAGGTAGCTGACATACAAGTTTCAGCTCATATTTGAAACCAGTTGAATCCTCATTTTCTTTCTCTTTATATTTAATGGCTACAAATAGTCTATGAAGTTCAAGAAAAAAAAAAAGTTAAATTAATCCCTCTAAACCTGATCCCCTTCACTTAACACAAATTTAAGGAAAACAGAAGCACTGAAGTTGGATTAATTGGAGGCCACAGTTTTTATTTATAATCTATGTGAAAATATATTCAAGATATGAATCAAAACGTGTTTTTCGCTACAGGGTTGTCCCTTGTAATTCATGCTCCAATAAGGCTCAGTTCCCTCCAGAAATACTGTCTCCCTAACCCTAATAATTTTAGACCTAACTGCTGGTACACTGCTAGCTCCTGGATCATTTGGTTGCTGGAACAAGGAAATAAATGTAAGACTCATGGATGATTTCTCAAAAGGCAAAGTCTCACACTGATCACCAGTAAACCAGTCATTTGTCATCTGATAGTTCCCATCCACCTTGGCAAAAGAAGAAGGGGTAGAAGTGCCCCATGCAGGCTAAGCCAGCTATCTTCCTGCCTCGGGGGCAAATTGTGGGTTAACCGTGGTGGGCAGCTAAGCGCCACACAGCTGCTCACTCACCCCCAGTCAGATGGGGACGAGAATCAGAAGGCAAAAAGTTGGAAAAGCCTTGCAAACCTCATGCACACATACACCAGTTTTATTGCTGAGGATGACATCTTATGGTATGGAATATCCCTTTGGTCAGCTGGGGTCAGCTGTCCGGGCCGTGTGCTGTACTCTCCCGACTTCTCATGTACCCCCAGCCTACTTGCAGGCGGGGTGGTGTGAGAAGCAGAAAAGGCCTTGATCCTGTATAAGCGCTGCTCAGCAATAACTAAAACATCCCTGTGTTATCAACACTCTTTCCATCACAAATCCAAAACACAGCACCATGCAAGCTACTATGAAGAAAATTAACTTAATCCCAGACAATATCAGTACACAAATCAAGATCCACACCTGTGCAGAATTTCAAATCTGTTCTTTAGTGAAGATTTGGCAGCCCAGAAGGCCAACCGTATCCTGGGCTGCATCAGAAGTGTGGCCAGCAGGTCAAGGGAGGTGATTCTGCCCCTCTACTCCACTCTTGTGAGATGGCACCTGGAGTTCTGCATCCAGCTCTGAAGCCCCCAAAATAAGAAGGACATGGACCTGCTGGAGCATGTCCAGAGGAGAGCCACGAGGATGATCCAAGGGCTGGAGCACCTCTCCTATGAGGAAAGGCTGAGAGAGTTGGGGCTGTTCAGCCTGGAGAAGAGAAGGCTCCGGGGAGATCTTATTGCGGCCTTCCAGTACCTAAAGGGGGCCTACAGGAGAGCTGGGGAAGGACTTTTTACAAGGGCATGTAGTGATAGGACGAGGGGGAATGGCTTTAAACTGGAAGAGGGCAGGTTTAGATTAAGCATTAGGAAGAAGTTTTTCACTTTAAGGGTGGTGAGGCACTGGAACAGGTTGCCCAGAGAGGTTGTTGAAGCCCCGTCCCTGGAGGTGTTCAAGGCCAGGCTGGACGTGGCCTTGGGCAACCTGGTCTAGTGGGAGGTGTCCCTGCCTGTGGCAGGGGGGTTGGAACTCAATGATCTTCAAGGTCCCTTCCAACTTAAACCATTCTATGATTCTATGATTCTATGATTCTATGATTCTATGATTCTATGATTCTATGATTCTATGATTGCAGCCTTCCAGTACCTAAAGGGGGCCTACAGGAGAACTGGGGAAGGACTTTTTACTAGGGCATGTAGTGATAGGACGAGGGGCAATGGCTTCAAACTGGAAGAGGACAGGTTTAGATTAAACATTAGGAAGAAATTTTTCACTTTGAGGGTGGTGAGGCACTGGAACAGGTTGCACAGAGAAGTTGTGGAGGCCCCATCCCTGGAGGTGTTCAAGGCCAGGCTGGATGGGGCCTTGGGCAACCTGGTCTAGTGGAAGGTGTCCCTGCCCATGGCAGGGGGGTTGGAACTGGATGATCTTCAAGGTCCCTTCCAACCTAAACCATTCTATGACTCTATGTTTCTATGATTCTATGATTTTGAAATTCAAACATTTATAGCAGGACTAGGAATGGAAACTCAAGAGTTGAATGCCAGGAGGTAGTATACTCACCAGAGATGGCCTTTCTCACCTAGCAGAAAAAGGTACAGAAGAAAACATAAACTGGAAAAAAGAGAAGCCAAATTTTAATGTATGAGGTAGTTAAACATTTTACCAAGAGAAAATTTTCAGTCAAAACAGGAATTTTTTTGTTGAAGTTATACTGTAGCTGTGTAGTTTGCACCTCAAGATACAACATGAGGATTATGAAAGTGATTCTTTTTGGCCTCAAAGTATACGAGAAATCATTGATCCCAGGTGAAAATATGAATAAAGTTCAAAACATTTTTTCTACTTGTTTTTCTATAGTATCTACTTTTCTCAGATATCATCTTTTCTTCATTGGTTTCTTTGTTAGTCCTTGGAAACCCTCACCAGAGTGATAGGCCAGTATCCTGCTGTTCCGCATACTGCACAGATAGACAACAAAAAGATGGCCTCTACCCCAAAACTGCTCACAATAGAGCTGAAACTGAACATCTGGGTAGAGGTGGGGAAATGACGGCAAAAATTCAGGCCTCAGAGGGGGTGGACGCATAATGTTGTTAAGTCTTTTGTGGCGTTCATGATGAGGATGGACTTTAAGGGTATTTTGGAGGGATGAGGTTATGAATTTTCCATTTGTTATTGGAAAAGCACAGCAGTAAGGGAAAGGGCAAGAAATGGAAGCCAGCAGATCATGGGTGAAGTGGAGGCAGGAGTTGACGTGCTACTGATTAAAAGAAACTGGGTGGACAGTTCAGTTAGTTCAGTTAAGGCAAATAGGTGCTTTGTTTTTGTTTTTCTTGTAATAAGAAAGGAGAATCCCGAAGGAAGTGCAAAAAGGTGGCACGAGAAGGGCAACATGGTCAAAGTAGCAGCCTGAGAGAGCACTCCTGACAGCAGCCACTTGTAAAGATAAGGGGAAGACAAGCTTGTACATGATGGGGTCACAGAGAAACATGTTGCCTAATCGGAACAAGAGCTGACCAAAACTTGGGCAGGAATGTCAGAATGGCTGTAAAAGCCTTTAGTTTAGGAAAGATGAAGACCAAATTTGAAGATAACTAGGGACCTGCAAGATCAACAGAACAGTGGGATTAGCTGTAGCAAATAATTTCAGATGACTGTAGACAATGCTTTTAATAAGAGCAGGAGACAGACATGGGGCAAATGTTGAAAAGGCAGTTAGGGTTTCTTTCGGGTTTGTTTGTCTGTTTCTTTTCCTTTTTCTTTTTTCTTTGAAAATATGTCAGATAAAGGAACAGATAGGTCAAGAGGGAAATGCTTGCAAGGTGGGGGAGTCACTGGGGAAAGAGAGCAAGTAGACACGGGAAGTTGATTAAATTCTTCTGCCTCCCAGATTGGGGGGAGGAACTTAAATTTAAACAACCGAATTTCTTCATGTTTTGTGGAAATACATGAAAGAAGACCCAAGTTAGTGTACTCTCTGAGGAATGGTGAACCCCAACCTCAACTATAAATTAAGCATCAGAGATTCAACACGGGAGGGGAATGGTATGAATTCTCCATCCATAGAAACAAGTTTAATGAGAACATCCATCTTGACATGAGAGTCCACACTAGTGGAGGCTCCACCGTGCATGTTTCACTGCTCGCAGCAGCACTTACTAAAAAAATAGCTTCAATTACCTAAAATATGCCGCAGTTCCATTTTTGTATTGGTACCTTTCTGATGTGTATTCTATTCTTTTTAAAGCAAAAGAGAGAGATAACAGAAAGAAACGAACAAAAACCCCTGCAATCGATGCTTTTTAATTGCAGTTCTCTAGGAGGGATGATCAATGATCGTGAGTTATTGTGGGTTTTCGATGTGCTTCATGACCACATCACAATGTCACTGGTATGTTACTAACTTAATTGCGCTCTCTTCCTTCAGGAGAATGAGTCCTGACTGAAGAGCCAAACATCTCTGGTGAGAATTCACAAAGCACATCACGACTTCCTCCCAGCATCAATAAGAGAAAATAATACTGAATGGTCTTTCAGATTGACAGAATTTCTTTCTGATCCTATTTGGAACATGCTAGAAATTTTACTATACTGAGTAGATGGCTTATTAAAATAATTGTGGTAAGTAATTTTGTACATTTTGACAGTGTAAAAAACTACCATCAGTTTAAATTTATGAGTTAAAACCAAACCATGCTGTAGATAAATTCCCTTATGAGTACTAACACATAAAGGCTTATTCATTTTTTATTTTTATTTATTTTTCCATTTTCACAGGAAAGTTTTAACAATGTTTTTTTCCATCCATTTAGGCCCAGCTCCAATATCAAGGTAAGATGTTGGGAAATATTGTGTCATGGTGTAAAAAATATCAAAACAAAGTGGTAGTTCAGCATGACAAGACAACATATCACTGCCCAGCTGGGATGCCAAGAGGAAAATCAAAGCAAGCACTGGTGTTTGTAGGCTCCTGCACAACATGACAAATGTATGTTGTTATCTCAAGAGGAAGTGTGTAATGAACGATGCTTTGTCTTTGAGAGTCAGCAGCACTAGGAGCAACTGCGGTTCCAGTAAAGCTTTGCTGCCTAAAACACTTTTATATTGAACTGTTGAAAATCAATAGCAAGAAGAACTCCTGTTCCTGTATCTTCTACAGGAAAGACTCCACGCAGACTTCCTACAACAGGTTCACGGCTGATGGGGAGCCTTGTAGCTCCTTCCGAGAGCGAGCAAGGGAGGGCGGAACTCACGGGTTGGGATCCATCTTGCCTCACCTGCCAGGGATAAGCTGCACCTTCTGCAGGCTCGTGATAAATGATGCCCTATTTCCAGCAGAGGGAGGCAAGAGATATTTGGTGGATGGCCAGTCACATCCTAAGGTGACTCCTAAGAGAGTTGCTGAGTCTCTTGGTGCACTGATGGGATATGATTTTGGTTAAAAACGGAAGGAAAAAGGAAAGGAGAGGAGAGAGGGATAGGGATAGGTATAGGGTGGCATGGTTCACTTGTACTCTTTCTCCCAGGCTATGCTGATGCCATGAGGTCTCCGCCTGTCACGGCCTTCCAGTGCGAACAAGAGACAGAGGAACTGTCATGCATTCACTACACTGCCCTGTAAAAAGTATCTCTGATCCACTCAGAGAAAAACATGTACCATGTTACTCAGCTGATCATCAAAAGGGAGGGGTTCCCGAGGAGACCACTGCTGAGATTGACCCTGGAAAGGGGCAAGGGAAGTGGGGAAGCAGGGTCTACTTGGCAGGTAGTTTCTTGTCCCCATACTGTGCAGGAGGATGACATCGGGTCCTGTGATTGAACGGGGTCCGACATATAGATATAAATAAATAAATCAAAATCCCTGGCACAAACATGAAAGCTGAGAGTGTTTAATTCAGGCTTGACTGTTACTTTCTCCTCTGCACCAGGACTGAATCACTGTGAGATATAAAGAAGCATTGACTCTATTAGGTTTTAGCTATTCACCATATTAATCATAATCCAGCTCACCTTTCAAAAAGTAAATAACATCTTTAAGATTATCAGACTGAGTTTTGAGCAACATTTTTCTTATTAAACAAGCACACAGGACTGAGAAAAATCAATAGGAAAGTTAGACTAGACTCCATGTAGAAGGTGTTTGTTATCACCCGTAAGTCACTGTAAAAGATGACAAAGCTGCCACATCATGGAGAAAAGCAATTGTACAGGGCTCAGGTGGGTTCAAGTTTCCGTCTTCTCCCCTCCTGTAATTCAGTGCATCATGTGTTTCCACCAGCTAAATGAATCTGCTAGCCTGCCAGACACAGATGGTCACCACAGTGACAGAGCTTAGTGTGCTAATTTCCATTTTATAGCCCATGATTCCTTCTCTTCTCTTTAGCAATAAAGAAAGGAATTCTAATTCTTCACAGACAGCGCAAGTTGATGTGATCGAGTGAGTGTAACAGCCCACAATTGCAGGCAGCTGGCTGACCACATCCATCTATGGAAGGGAGGGGATCCTCATTTCAGTTGGCAGGAGGAAACTTGAGTGACCTCCACCACATTCATCACCTGGGTGACACAGTCCACCTCCCTCACTGTCCCAGTCACCTCAAATAACTTCCAACAGCAATGCAGATTCAGTGAAATTGGTATAGTTTAGATGGCGTTATTATGTGGGAAGATTTAGACTAGGTATAAGGAAGAAATCTTTTATGATGAGGGTGGTGAAACACTGGCCCAGGTTGCCATGAGCGGTGGTAGATGCCCCACCCCTCGAAACATTCAAGGTCAGGTTGGATGGGGCTCTGAGCAACCTGGTCTAGTTGGAGATGTCCCTGCTCATTGCAGGGGGGTTGGACTAGGTGACTTTTAAAGGTCCCTTCCAGCCCAAACCATTCTATGATTCTATGATTCCATGATTCTACGTATAAAAAACATTTTACTTTCCAGATGGTCTGATTTTTCTGTGCAGTTTCATAAATATGAAACTTTAAAAATTAATTACTGATGCTAAGTTTTAGGGGGAGGGGATGTTTTTATTCTTTGTTTATTTGTTTGTTGTTAAGGGAGGAGGCTGGTTTTTGACCAAAATGGAATTTCATCTTCAATTGTTTCTTGGTATGTAAGAGCTATTGTTCATTTGTAAAGCATTAGAACATGCAGCTGTAGTAGGAAGATCAGTTGGAACAAGATGAGGTAAGTACCATCCCAGATAAATATTTCTAATCCAAAGGAAAGGTGATAAAAGGAAAAACAGAAGCAGAGAAGGATTAATCGAATTGCCTGTGGCTTTAGAGCATCTTTGTGTCAGAAAGAGAATCCTTATATTTGCCTTCCATTCAGTTAACTGCTTGTAGTGGAAGTTGCTCTACATCAGTGAAAACAAACATATGTGTTAGATGTTAAGGACAATGAGAAAAATAATAATAGCATTAAAAAAATAATGTATGGGTTTGCGGTAGTACCCGTTGCAGTACCAATCATCTCAGACATCTAAGAAAGATACTACTTTTCCTTCTCCTCCACTCTGTAGCTACTACATGGGTAGAATTCTCTATTCTACTAGTGACTTTCAAATGGGCGTTAAGCTTCACAGTTCACTCCTGTTAACTAGATTAATGGGCTATTATTTTCTGTGTTTGTCTTACTACCTTTGTTAATTTTGACTTGAAATGTAGCTACTGATGATCAATAGGGCCTCTAATATGCACATATTTACATTATTAGAAGTAATAAGTCATGCACAGAACTCATAGCTGAAAGTTTACTTTGTTAGCTGTGTTCTCCAGGCAGTTTCTTAACCTTCACCTGTCCTCTGCATATATTTTGATAACAAGTATTGAGTGACTCTCTAAAGTGAATACTGTAACCTGTATCATGAAATTAATCAATAATACTTGCTATCCTTGATATTACATTCTGGGGACATTTAATTGTACATCTCTGGAGCACAGGGTTGTTTTAATAATGTGTCAATATTAATAGCTGGTTGAAACGAAAACCAAAAATTTTATTCCATCTTTAATGGTATAAAAATTGGTCCTCATTTGATGTAACAGAATTTTTAACCCAGAACTATACATTCCATGAAAATGGAATTATTTGCAGAATCTTCCCAATTTTGAACAGAAATTCTAGGTATTGCTGCAAAATTCCTGCCATTGCACAGAAACCCGGACAGTTTGCAAGCAGATTAAGATCATTCTAAGCAAACATCTGCATCTGGTGTCAAAGCTACAACATCTATATGAAAGTATGTTTGATGCACACTACAGCACACTTTCAGTACAAGCAATCACTATTAAAGGGTGAATATGTGGTCACCTAGAAAAGCCATAGGTAGACTTGTGCACATGGGAAGAGGACTGCCTCCCTAGGTCTTCTGAGAGAAGGAAAGGTCTCTGCATGAAAACACCTGCCATCTGATTAGACAGAAAATCCTACAGGATACACTCTACTTGAATACCTGGAAAATCAATCTAGATAAAGTCATCCATGATTGTTTCACAAAGACATAATTTCTTTCTCGTTCTCCTCCACACCTTTTTGTTAAAGAAGAGAATGAGTCATGGTTGCCCCTTTGTAGCCCAGCCTGAATTTGCCTACAACCTGAAGATACAGACAACGGGCACTTTTCTGAGGTGTCATCATAATGTGGCAAAAGTTTCCACCTTAGGTTAACTTACTGGCTCTGAGTTTCTTATGGAGCATCTCTTGGGAGCTCCGCACTGGATAGTATCCAGTTCTTCAGTTCTGTATTCAACCATGATAGGCAAGAAATCCTCCCTTCCCTCCCCCATTTTCTTACTTATTCATCATGTACCACCTAATTGCTGAAACAAGCAATTTATCTGGGCAGTGGAGCACTTTTACGACACAGTCCTCAGTAATCTGTGGAGCAGGTCCAACATATATATGCAATACGTGCATGTATTTCCACAATCAATGGCTGGAACACAATATATATTTACAGACAGCATCAATTTGGCTGTCACAGAAAATGAGAGTTCTAGCGATTCCCAAGCTATGTGGTATACATGTTAAAAAACACATAAGTTTTTTAAGAACTAACAGTTCTTTTTAGGTTCTTTAGAGGGAAAGGGAGACACTACTTTTGAGTTACAATACGGTTAGACAGTTATGCTGTATGTGTCTGGGATCACTGTTTGGCACAGATTTGCCTATATCTGTACTATTAAACTCTCCCAGCCTGTGAAACAGGGTGGGCACATCCAAACTGCTAACTGGGAATGATCTGTGCTGATTCCCGAAATGTGTCCAGGATGCATTTGGGAGAGTGCCAGCTGGCTGGGGCCAAAATCATAACAGGAACCATTTAACAGGACAGGCGATCAAGATCCTATCCCTAGGAATATTCCCTGGCACCATTCAATTAGCCAGGAGAGATGTAGTCCAAAAGTCTAATCTAATTACCATGAAAAGAGACAGTAATTCAGTGGCGATGTTTCATTGCCATATGCTGGCATCCTTGGAATCTAAAAAAAAAAAAAATCTTAAGGAAAGTTTTGCCAAAGGAAAGCTGTAAAAGACAATTGCAATAGGGAAGAAATTTCAGGCATGACATGACACTGCGAGCAGAGTGAAGATGACCAAGGGAAGAAAATGTGAGCCCATAGGAATGGCATGTGATAAAACAGCACTTCCCTTGCTTCCTTCCAGACTATTTCAATAGAAGGGAAATATGGTGAAAAGCTGAAGATGCAAAATACTCAATTGCTTACAATGATGTGCTGCTTCATTTAAAAAATACCCTTTGAATGCTGTGTTTGCATTACTGGACTACAGAGTCAACCACAGCCTGTTCTGTAGGGAAAGCTCAAGTCAGCTTCCATTTAAACCAGATTTCAAGGTCTGATATCCTGAGACTGTGTCCTGGACACAGTTATTGTGAGGAACATTTTCAAGAAACAGAAACACTTTGTTAAGAAGTCTTACCAGGAAAAGCAAGTGTGACACATACATTCTAAGGTCTTGTAAAATTCAAACTTTCCCAGTGAAATGGCAATTGGACATTAAGAAGGCTCCAGGGACGCCTTACAGCAGCTTTCCAGTATCTGAAGGGGGCCTACAAAAAAAGCTGGAGAGGGACTTTTTACAAGGGCATGTAGTGATAGGACAACGGGTAATGGCTTCAAACTGAAAGATGGCAGATTTAGATTAGATATCAGGAAGAAATTTTTCACTTTGAGGGTGGTGAGGCCCTGGAACAAGTTGCCCAGAGAAGCTGTGGATACCCCATCCCTGGAGGTGTTCAAGGCCAGGCTGGATGGGGCTTTGAGCAACCTGGTCTAGTGGGAGGTGTTCTTGCCCATGGCAGGGGGTTTGGAACTGGATGATCTTCAAGGTCGCTTCCAGCCTAAACCATTCTATGATTCTATGATAAATACCTCTTCAAGCTGAACTGAAGAGGTTGAAAAAATATATGTGTTTTAGAGAGAAATATCAACTAGTCCTCCCCCTGGCTTGGATTTACCAATGGGTAAGTGAGCTGAAGTAATCTACTTGTCATTTATATTTGGGGTGGCACATGGACTGAACCATGGGAGAAGGAAAAGACTGTATCATGAGACTTCATTTTACTGCTGACCTTGGATCCATATCTGCCAGACCTCTAGGGCCAGCAAAAGTCTGGATCATGGTAAGCCACCGAACCAGCAAGGAGGTAAACAACTAGTGCAAAGGACATTTCTTGCACTATGGGCTCTACACAGTATCAACTACTGGATCCCTTTGAATACAGACTGATTCAGAAAGTGGAGAAGGAGGGCGAATTCCCTCCGTGTTTACTGGGACACCAGCCTGGGGTATAACAAATGTCTCATCCTTCTCTTGTTAAGTGGAAAATACTTATCTACTGAACCTACAACACAGCCCGACAGTGAAAAGAGGACTACTTATAACCATGTTCTCACTGAATGGAAAATGTATATGTAGGACATAACGGACACAAAAGTAACTTGGTTGCATCTCAACTATTTCTCCTTTATCTGGACAAATACAAAATTTGCTTGAAATGACTGCATCTCAGACGTGCCTCACTGCCCACTTGTATCTTGTTAGAAGGAGAAGTTGTCACAATATGATGTATATACCCTGTTAGCTTTTACCAACTTCCATTCACTAAATTGCGGGAGATGGATAAAGGTCAATTGGTGGCTGAGGAAATTGAGTTTAATCACAAGCCACCTAAGTGAGGAAAGGCATTACCATCTGGCATTATATACTACATTAAACTGACTGTTCTCTGGCCTGTAAAGGTCATTGTATATTGTATGGCAAAGGTTGTGCTGTGGAAACACTAATTGATTTTTAATATTGGCTGCTGGTTTTCCTGTACAGGGTGTCAAGTGCCTCTTGGGAGTACTTACTAACACTCATTCCCAATTCACTCATGATTGCCACCCATGCCAGCAAAATCAGATGGACTTTTGATGTCCAGTCCAGCAAAGCTGGAAAAGAACTAAGGATCTCGGTAATAATCATGACTCTGCCACTGAATGACTATACCGCCTCTGTCCAAGTTGAGTAATACGTTTGCATCTCTCATCTAGAAAGCAAGATAATCCTGTCCTCTTGCCCATGGGATTCAGAGATCGAAAGGGCAAGTTATCATCCACAGAACTGGTCTGAGCACTTGGTGCCAGGTCCATAGGGTTTTAACTGGTTAGCTCATATTGAATCTCAGCTGCCTTAAATGTGAGCTAAATAGCTCAATATAGAAAATACATCAACAAACTAGAACAAGTTCAGTAGAGGCCACTGAGATGATCAGGGCTGGAACACCCTGAGAAGAGCCTGAGGGATGAGCATTGTTCAGCCTGGAGAAGAGGTGGCTTTGGGGGCACCTTACAGCAGCCCCCAGTATCCATGGGAAGGTCATGAAGAAGACGGAGCCAGGCTTTTCACAGTGGTGCATGGTGGGAGGATGAGAGACAACAAGCTCACAGAATCTCAGGCTGGATATAAGGAGGAACTTTTTTTCCCCATGAGGACAGCTACGCAGTGGAGCAGGTTGCCCAGGTACATTGCACCTTCTTCATCCTTGGAGGCTTTCAAGACCCAAATAGATAAAGCTCTGAGCAATATTATACGATCCCACAGCTGACGCAGTTTTGAGAAGGAGGTTGGAATACAGATCTCCTGTGGTCCCATTTGACCTGAATATCTGCTGACCCTATGAAATGGGTCCAGTGGTGCTGGATACTCCCTTTGCGTGAGCCATCTGGGAGAATGGACAGGTGGGAAGATCTATCATTCTCCACATCCAGCACACACAGAAATCATGAGTCAGATGTATTTCCAGCAGCTTCCTCAAACACCTCTGAAATGGGATACTAGAAGGTGACACCTGCCCTTTGAAAAGATTCCAGTTAATAATTTTGTTTGGCATTTGCATACATGTCCAATAGGCTGCTTCTGATTGTCAGCTTCAATGGCATGAAATGCATTTGGATCACATTCAGTTACAAAATGTATGCAAAATCTAAATCTTCCCAGTGCCTGTTAGTTAAAGTCAGATGGATTTCTAGGAAATCCTGAAAGAAAGAAAAGAACAAGATTTGGAAGGATGTGGTTCAGAAGGCTCTGGTGTGACAGACTGTCTGGCTCACAACGACGGGCTGCAATGACAGAGGAAATCCCTGGCATGGCAATGGCAAATTTCTGTGTTCATAATTCCCTCAGCCCTAATATGAATCTTGGAAGGCTAATCATGATTTGTATTAGTTCACTAGTACATAGGAATAGCCACAATCTGTGACTGAGTAGACAGAACTGAATGATGAAGGCACTTTTAAAAAAACCAAAAACTAACGCCCCCCCACAAAAAAAAAACCAACCCAAACCAAACCCACCAAACCAAAAAAACAACCTTCACTGTTTCAGAACTGTGTATTTCTACAAAAAATCCTGGGACTTCTGTAAATGGCACTTCCAGTAGTTAAGACAACATTACCATTTATGTTCAACTTGTCACAGCTTTGCACAAATGCTCACAATGAGGGGAAAAAAAAAACAACAAACCAAACCAAAAAGGAGATGAAAAAGCACTACCAGGGCTTAAAAAGAACAGAGGAAAACAAAAGAAAACTCATTCCCAGTGCAATCCAAGCTCCTTTTTGTCAGATTTAAAGAATTTCATCCAATTTCCCCATTAATCAGCTGATAAAGCAGACCCACATTCTGACATGAAGCATAAGATAATGTCAACATTATTTGCAAACTGCTACATTACACTGACAGCCTAATGTTTATTACTGTCAAATTACTGTCATTTTATTAAAAGGACCAAAAGAGCTGGCTTTGCTAAGCACAGCTCGCAGTCCCACTAGACTAGCGGAGCTGCTCCCTCTTCCCCCATGCTGTTGTCTGTGATGGAGCACGGTACATCCATTTGTCTGCACAGACAGCTCTGTGAACATGCTAGCTAATCAACAATGCAGGGAATTTTAAATACCAGGACACCTTTTTATCTGAATCACCCTTTGGTTTTTGATAGGTTTTTTTGTTCGCTTTTTTCCACCCCCTAAAGCCTTCATATGTATTATCACAACAGTTTATTCTCCTCATAGATATTCTCACCGTAGCACTTGTGCTGTGCGGGCCAGATTCTGCTAGCCTTCCTCAGTTTGAAAAGCTTTCTCTGCTGTGTCAGCTCTGGCACATGTGAAGTACAATTTTAGGAAAGATGTCACTGTGCTACCTTCTCGATTTGGACCTACTAGACAAAGAGAATGCAACATTCTCATCACCTACACTTTTCTAGTACAAAATGAAAACACTTGGTAGCAGATCCGTGCTAACCCATTTCATAGGCTTGCATGTAAACACCCTAAATGTTATTTTGACATTGTTAACAAGGGTAAAACAAGAGCTGAAAGTTGGATACTGCACGATTCGACCTTAAAATCAGTGACGATTTCCTAGAAATAGCACTCCTAAGAGCTGACACAATGCTTACACAAAAAAAGAGGAGGGCAGGCACTGTCTCCTGTGGCCTTTTAAACAAGATTTGAGATCCCTTTATCCAGCTTTGGGAAGAATTGTTGGCTTTGCGTTTTTTGAGGGGGAAAGGACATATGAGCCTTCTCTGCTGAATGACTATGGGCACTACTAGCAGGAATGGGATGTCTTATGCTGCCCTCAATGCATTCATAACACAGTAGTTTAGCTAACGGTTAATAATTTCTTGCAGTAGAACTTAACATGTCAGATTAACTTCACATGTCTGACCTATAAAGGTCAGAAGGACTGTTTTTTTTCTCAACTGCATACTTAAAAAAAATGAAGAAAAAAACCATCAAATATAGAACTTCTGTTGTGCACCACTGGTTTGTCTCCACAGAACTCCTCCGCTTGGTGTGACCTTTGCCTCCAGTGTTTGCTTTTACAGTTAGTAATGAGAAAACTGCAATTAGGGTTGGTTCAAATGAGAGTTAGAATGACCATTTAAACTTTTCAGAACAAAGGAAAAAAAACTCAGGACATACCTCTCTACACATAGGCGAATACACTGCAAAAATACACATTCAATAGCAAGTCCCGTAGCAACGTAATTAGTATGATAGGTGGGAAATAGAAAAGAAGTGAGCTGAGGGTGAAAAGCAATGGTGTTTGGTTGTCACTGGAAGATCTGTTAAATATTCCCAGCTAAAATACTTTCACCCCCCAGTCCAGCTCAGCGTCCAAACCAGGCACCATTCATCTCATTGCGTTTTAGTAGCCACTTTCCAAATATGAAGCTGAGGTTTGTGGAATCAACCATAGCAAACCAGAAACAAAGGAAACTTTGTTAGACACCTGCACGTGAGAAACTTATGCCTCCTTTCACCACTTCTTATGGCCTGTTCAACTCTGAATCAGAAGTTCTCATATAAAATTTAATGCCTTTTTATTAAACTATTTAAATTAACCTATTTAAATGTCTTTGCTTCATTTGTATTCATTATTCTATGTCCACCATTTAGGGGAGCACTCCACCTCATCCTCCAAGACCGTGATGACTGTCTCTTGCCCTGTTCATGAGACACAACCCTTCTCTCACGTCAGATACCTATTCCACATTGTGGAGATACTTCCAACCCCTGCTTGCAGCCGTCCTTACTTTGAAAAAGTAAGGCTGCCGTGATGAAGGGATCTATGGAGATTACAGAGCAGGAAAGAGAATCTCATATGGACACAGAGCCTTTGTGTGAAAAGCTTGTTTTTTTGGTGAGCTGCATGTAAACAAAGACTGATCCCAAGGGTCTGGGAAATCAGCATCCTTATATTTTGGAGGAGAATTTTCTAAGTTGGCTTGGCCAATACTGAAAAACAGAAACAGCTCAGGACTGACTTTTTCTCTGCAACAGGAAGGAGCAACCTTGCCTTCCACACATGCCTAATCTGGAATGAATTATCTGCGTCAAGGTCACTTCTTCATTGTCCTCATTCTGTGCTACGTGAAATGGCCAAGATGGTGCACCTTCCCTCTTGGGAAAACAAGATATTTGGTGTTTGGTTTTGAGTGGGTTTTTTTAACATCTCAATTGCATCACAGATTGCTTGCTTATTAGCTAATTTTACCAAAGAACTTAGATCAGATCTTCTTCTGATATAAACTGTGGAAGTCAGCTGAAAAAATACAGTAGGAATAAACACAAACTCAAATTAAATATAACTCATCCCAAGAACAGACAAGAGCAGCACATCTGGTAGAATCTTAAGGCTGGTTGGTTTTTTTTTTTCAATTTCAAATACAAATGACCTCCAGTACACTGAAATTTAATTGCAAACATTTAGTCTGATTTAGTAAGCCTGAAAGTCTGCCTCTTCTAGAAGAGCTCACTAAATTATTTTTCTGAGTGGGGGGAGGTGAAAAGAGCTAGTCCTCTGCAGGGATATAATAATTTAAGGATGCATTCCTACCAATATCCAAACCATGGCTCTTAAATCTGCAGATGTCTGAAAAAGATTTTTAAATAAGGCAGAAGATTAGGGGCTCTTTACTCCCAGGGAATTTCACATGCTTGAAGAACAGCAATTGCTTTGTCTTCTGCTGAAATGCAGCTATCTCTGGGGTAGAGAGAAGCAGCTGTGTAACACCACACAGCGATGCCACACAGGAACTTGACAGGAAAGGAAAAACAGCACGTGAAAGCACAGTGGCATCAGGAACTTTGCTAGACAAACTGTGCAGTCATTACCCACTCAGATTATTGGGACAGAGATGGGAATTAGGCTTCCTATACCACAGGGCCTTTAAACAGCCCCGTGTGGCAAAGCTTGAAGTTTGATATCTTATTCGAAGCCTGGCAACTACCACCTTACAGGGCCTTTCGCTCCGATACCGCTGCTGCGAGTGCCGTTCTAGTGTCATCACTGCAGATACATTTTCATTGAGGAGCAACATTTGGTTACAGACTGAGTTTGCTGGTGTTAATAACTTGGGCTGCTTCCAGAAAGGGGAAGAAAAAAAAAAGAGAGAAAAAAAAACCCCAAAACAGGAAAGGCAGCAATCCAAGTATGAATCAAAAGCTGTGCAACCCACGGAGTCAACGGGGACCTGAACTGAGATAATAAATACCTGGATGTGATGAACGTTAGAAGGCTTAGCAATATGGTTCACTTGCTTCTCAAACAGGGAAGTACAGGGTGAAAAATTAATGCGGTTGCTGGAAATCTAAGAGACAAATAATCAGCTTTGCCAGAGGCTTAGGAGGTGGTGATGGGTTTGCCCATAAAGGAATTTTGCTACACCTCATTAAAGAATGGGTAAATGTAAAAGGCATCCAAAGAAGGAATATCTAAGCAGTTCTTGTGAAGCTCATAAATCGCTGCTATAAACAGGAGGCTGGTGATCTGTTACTACCTTCCATAGGTTTTAAGTCATCAGAGGTGCCTGTTTTGCACAGCTAGGCTTTGCATGACCTGCTTGGACGGCACAAGTATGCCACCCCACCACTAACCCATGGGCCCTTTCAGGAGAGTAAGAGGTGGCCTTCATATGCTAAATTTAGGCTTAAGTGAAGGATTTAGACACAGCTAACGTCCCACTGGAGGCCTGATCTATCGCACCACCACCACCACCATCAGCAACAACATGGGAGCCAGACCTGCTCCTCTCATCCACCGTATAGGGACACAAGGGCTGGCAGCCCGCAGCGCTCAGGCATTCGCACTGGCCAACGCCAGCTTTGTGGGGGAAGTAATGCTTAGATATCTTCATCAGGCAGCGGTACGTGAGATAGGAACAGGGGACTTATCCAAACAAACCTCATCTAGAAGTCAATATCCCTTACATTTTTTTTTTCCAGTTTATTTAATCCCCAGAATATTATTGCAGCATAGCATTATGCACGACCACAGCAGTACTGTAACAATACAGTATCAATCCCGGAGAACAGCATGCCGGTAAGTAAAAAGAACTCATGATCAGGAATAATATCAGAGACTTATTGCAGAGGACTGAGAAATCATACACGGCCCCTCAGGCAGTGCACTCGCAGGGCCGGCAGGAGACAGTTACACCAAAAGCCATGGGACTTCTGCTCCTGACTCTTTCTGCCATGTTGGAAACGGACAGATCTGTAGGTTACAAAATGAAAAATGACTGAAAAAGTGATAACGAAAGATTGAGAATACTGTAAATATGTTTAAGATGATGACACAGGGTGTCCGTGCCCAGGCGCTGGCAGAGGGGCTGCGGGGTGTCCTCTGCGCGGAGGGTGCGGGGCTGCCCCGTGCCGGACACAGCCGGTCCCAGCCGGTCCCAGCCGGCTCCAACGGCCCCACCGCAGGACACAGCTGAGCCCCTCAGCCAAGCTGGGGGCGCCGGGGGGAACAGAGGTTTGCGGCAGGGCCGAAGGCGGCCCAGGCAGAGGAGGAGGCAGCCCAGGAGGGAGCAGCAGCAGAGGCAGCCCCAGGGCGCAGGAGGAGGAGGGCAGGAGGTGCTGCAGGCCCGGAGCAGGGATCCCCTGCAGCCCTGCAGAGACCCCGCTGGAGCAGAGACCCAGCCCGCAGCCCGGGGAGGGCCCCAGGCCGCAGCGGGGGGACATTTCCTGCAGGAGCTGCGGCCGTGGAGAGCCCCGGCGGGAGCAGGGTGTCCCTGAAGGACTGCAGCCCGGGGCAGGGCCCGCGCTGGAGCAGGGAGAGGTGTGAGGAGGGAGGAGCGGCCCAGAGGGGCTGCCATGCACTGACCGCAGCCCCCATCCCACCCCTGCGCCCCCCAGGCTGGGGAGAGGGGCGGGAGGGAAGCTGGGAATGGGGAAGTTTGGAGGGAAGGTGTTTTAATTTGCCTTTTTTCTCATCTGTGGGTCTGTTCATTCGGCTGTAAAATAAATTCATTTTCCCCAAGTTGAGTCTATTCTGCCTGTGATGATGATTGATAAGTGATTTCGTTGGGTTTATGTGGCAAGGTTTTGATAGCGGAAGGAAGGCTTCAGGGGTGGCTTCTGCAAGAAGATGCCAGGATCTGCCCCCCAAAGTCAGACAGAGCCAGTTCCAGCCAGCTCCAAGACGAACCCATCGCTGGCCAAAGCGACAGTGGTAGTGCTTCTGTGATAACATATTTAAGACAGGGAAAAAACTGCTGCACAGCAGCTGAGAGAGAAGGGTGAGAAAATGAGAGAGAAACAGCCCTGCAGACACCAAGGCTGGTGAAGAAGGAGGGGGAGAAGGTACTTCAGGCACCAGAGCAGAGATTCCCCTGCAGCCCATTGTTCTCCCCCTGCAGCTCATGGAGGTCTGTGGTGGAGCAGATATCCACCCTGCAGCCTGCGGAGGCCCCCATGCCAGGGCAGGTGGATATTCACAGGCTCACAGCTTCCTTCAGAGAAGGACTGTTGCCCGTGGGAGGGACCGCATGCTGGAGCAGGGGAAGAGGAGTCCTCCCCCTGGCGAGGAAGGAGCGGCAGAGACAATGTGTGATGAACTGACCACAGTCCCCATTCCCCATCTACCTGCACACCCGCGGGGAGGAGGTAGAGAAAATCAGGAGTGAAGTTGAGCCTGGGAAGAAGGGAGGGGTGGGGGGAAGGTGTTTTTAGATTTGTTCTTGTTTCTCATTGTCCTACTCTGATTTTGCCTGGCAAGAAACTAAATTAATTTCCCCAAGTTAAGTCTGGTTTTCTCATGGTAGTAATTGCTGAGTGATCTCCCTGTCCTCATCTCAACTCATGAGCCTTTCCCTGTGTTTTCTACCCCTGTCCAGTTGAAGAGGTTCAGTGATAGAGCAGCTTTGGTGGGCACCTGGTGGCCAAGCAAAGGTCACCCACCACAGTGATGTTCCCGTCTTTATCTTGACCCATCAGCTTAAGAGATCTGCTTTTTTTGGATAAATATAGCAGCCCTGATTTGCAAATATGACCCTAATGGCAAAATTTTGAACTCTATTTTTTTCAAGACTGGTGACTTGTACTTGGGCAGTAGCTGTCTAAATCAAAGCTTTAAATCTTTTAACGCTTGCTCTGTCCTAATCAAACCGTAATCTGTTATGGCCAGGTACTTAAAATTATGACTATTGTTCTTTTGAAAGACACAGGTGGATCAGGAGGCCCATCCTGAAATATAGCTGAGGCTTTTTAAATTTTAAAGCCTCTTACACAGAGTCTAATAGGAACAATACATTCACAGATACATAAACTAATGCAATGTTGTGTTCTGCCCACTAGATGTGAAATGCTGCAGGTGCTCAAAAGAAAGTAAATAATAAATTGCAGTTCACTAGTTTTTTGTGTTTTCTTTTTTCTTTAATACTAAGAAACTCTTTGAAAAATAAATGCCTGCATATAATTGGAAATGTTGCCTGCTCTCTAGATGTACCTGTAGTAGAACAAAAGATCTGCAGGGATGATTA
The DNA here is from genome assembly GCA_017639485.1 of Pluvialis apricaria. Classification (NCBI taxonomy): domain Eukaryota; kingdom Metazoa; phylum Chordata; class Aves; order Charadriiformes; family Charadriidae; genus Pluvialis; species Pluvialis apricaria. Next base: position 163,018,005 of record CM030008.1, on the reverse strand, counting down.
ATAAGTAGCACTGTTTCTCAAGCACTATCTGATTAACAGCATTCCCATTTACACAATCTGCAACTTGAATTAGCAGAACAGAGTATTGTCAGTGAATGACAATAGTGGGTCTGGTGGTGGAGAAGCATAAGGAAGTCAACTCCTTCCTGCTAACATATGCTGATCATTGGGAACTTATTTATAATCGGCTTGCTTACAGTCTGTGTTTGCACAAGAGAGAAGACAGAGGAGGGAGCACAGACTTCATCTTTATTGTGTTTATTCAGCACTAAATTAATACTATTACTATATTAACAACTACAATTATTTCAAAAGCCATATGGGTCAGTGAGGAGGTGTCAGGCAACCTCAGGCAACCACATGTGGCTTCTGGCATGGGAGAGCAGTGCTCTCGTGTTCCTCAGGCTAGCCAAATTATACCTGGTACACCTTTCTCTCCCTTTCTTCAATGGCTTTCTGACACAGCTGTCTACAAAGGAACCTACCACAACTACAGTCCAAATTTAAAAGCACGTTTTGTGGGTCCAATATACCTGAAACACATAAGCCTTGATATACAGTGGAGGGGTTTACACTCCCTGATGCTGTAAGCACCTTTGAAAAGCCTGCAGATGCTTACAGCATCCTTCGACTGCACTGAACAAAACCGTTGTAATGGTCCCAAGGCCTGTTGGCTGAGGGAGAAAGATGTGTAAACATCTTTCTTTTACAATGACTGAGTTCAGAAGAAAAAATAACAAGAAGTAAGCATGTAGTACGTTTTTAACCTCCTTTTCATGCATTTTTACAGAAGGGAAAGGAGGAAGGACTTCTATAGTTTTAGGTTCCTCTCAACTACCTTCAGCTGGGTAAATGCTGAGTAACTAGTCCAGTGTACTAGGTAATGAAGAACAGAGGGAGATTTGGGGGAAGATTTATCCCATTCCCCCTCACCCCCTGACATATATAAAAATAAATACAAAGCAAAAGAACGATGTTCTTGTTGCCTGGATGTCACATCCACTGTCAAGAATGAGAATCTGGGGAACTACAGGCTGGCTGGCCTAACCTTGGTCTCCAAGAAGGTTATGGAGCAAATCCACCCAGAAGTACAGTTCCATGCATGTGAAGGACAAGAGGGCAACTAGGAACAGCCAACAAGAATTTACCAATGGCAAATCATGCCTGACCAACCTGGTTGCCTTCTGTGGTGACTGGCTTAGTATAACTGTGGAGAATGGTCGATGTCATGTACTTTGACAAGCGTAGCAAACTTGCAGTCAATCTGGAGATACAGAGTGGTTGGATGGACTCCATGAGGACTGGAAAACCAGGCTGTATTGAAAAAAATAGGTGGACTCCAAGGGTGGTGGTCACTGGTTTCAAGATTTGGTGGCAGCCAGTTCCTCGCAACATGCCTCAGGGATCTATACTGGAGCCAATACTGGACAATAGGATGGAGTGCACCATATGTACACCTGTAGAGAGCAGTTTTGGGGGGAGGGAGGAAGGGGGATGGGGAAGCAGATAATACATTGCAGGACAGGTCTTCTATTTGGGTAGACCTCCGTTACACTGATATTACCGTGTTACAGAATCACAGAATGGTTGAGGTTGGAAGGGACCTCTCAAGGTGATCTTACCCACCCTCCCTGCTCAAGCAGGGCCACCTACAGCAGGTTGCCCAGGACTACGTTAATAGAGAGAACTACAGTTTGAGTTCTGTCAGTGTCCTGTTATTCTTGCTTCTACTTTTTTGTTGTTGTTTACCCTCCCACTTGATTTTCTTATGTCTTTTGAGTGGACATCCCAGCAGCACTAGGCATGTCCTGAGACAATGTCATGCTTTAAAAATATATATCTTTTCAAAAAAAGTTTAAAAAAAAATTATTTTAAAATGAAATAGTAACTCTGTTCCCAATACGCATTTTCCTGCAAACCAATGTTTTTCTGGGAAAATTCCAGTTTCTGAGGAATATCAAAATTCTACAAGTTCAGTAGAAATAAAAAGCCTCATTGGAACAGTAGTATCCCCTGGAAAATTGCACCAATGATAAATTTTAGGCTTGTTTTGGCTCTTTTTCTGTGTAGTGCAAAATGATCTATGAGCATCACCTCTTAAGACAACAACATTTGAAAGTTAGTGAATTCCGTAAATGTTAAGAAGCGTGGACATATTAAGTCTTAGATTTCCATTAGCAGAAGTGCTGTATATTTTCTGTTTCCTATTTAAAAGATTTCCTGCACACATTCCAAAGGAGAGCTAATCTTACTTATGCAGCTGTGGATAACTGGATAAGTACACTGGATACTTTTATGTTCCTTCTGTGCAGCATCTAACGGTTATTAGTGGGGGCTGGATACTGGTATTTTAGACACTAGGCTGAAATAGGAAATCTTTTACTTCCTATTATTCTAATATTTATGCATCGAAATTCAACTGCATTTTCTATTCTTTAGACTTTCCTTCAAACCAATCCCATATAAACCTTTCCTTGAAGCAGCAACTAACATTTGTAACGTAACCATAAATTCCCTTTTGTACAATTCCTCTCAGCCAACATTGAAGTTAATCCTTAGATTTACGATGCTTAGAAACAAACAACACCGTGTAGCCACGTTTAACAGAAAGCTCTGGAAACAAACCCTGAGTATGAAAATGTCCTGATAAATATGTATGCTAAGGCGGCTAAGTAACAGAAATGTTTGGAGCAGAAGCTGTCAAAAGATGGTCTGCCTTTTCTGCTTACAACAAGCACAGCATAAAACTTTTGTTGAAGGAAGGAAGGACAGACAGCAGGTAACTAACATGGTTACATACACATCCCCTCGCCTACTCCTACCTATTTGGAATCGTTCCCTCTATACTGTGTGGCAAACCACATCTCCCACACACGTTGCTACAAGAGCCGTCTTTGGTGATTTTCTCCAGGTATCCTTTTATGTCCAGACCCCATCAATTTTTGCTGTTTTCAAGGTATCAACAAAGCTGGGTTTGGAACCGAATTATGACTCACCATGCTTCACTTCAGACACCTAAGGTTTAAACATCCAAATAAGTTTTATCACCTACACGAGTCAAGGAGGAAGAGCCAGGAGCTTTCAGAGGGTGAGTGATCTGATCTCAATGTACTTCTGTCTCAAAAAGATGAGTTACCCTTTCAGCTTGTTTCTCTTGGTTGGCTATAAGGGGAGCCCGAGTAACCAGTCCAGAGTTTGTCATCTGAGTTGTAGATACATACATCAGAACTGAAAAATCCAGCCCGCTTCTTTTCTTCAACAAAATTTAGAGGCTTCTCTTAAGAAGTAGATGCTGTTTTTCAAAAAGCATAATTTTCAAGTTAACCACAGCAATATGCAAGATTTCTAAATGTTGCTTGCATGAGCAACAAGAGTTGTGTTGGTGTGTAAGTATCAGTAAATACCCACTTACCATCACTTTCACTGTTTGTAAAGGCAGTAAGACATGCATAATAATATCTATACAGAAATGGAGAACTCATCCTTGTTAATAAGGATGCGTTTTGATCATCTTAACCCCCAGATATGTCCTCTATTAGCCTGCAAATCTGGGGGGAAAAAAGTGCTTTCTTGTGATGGTTAGAATTATTATACAACAATCACGAATCCATGACTTTCAAGTTCAGACACAGTTATTAGATCATTCAATCTAGTCTGCTACGCAGGAAAACCAACAGAAGTTCATTCTTCTGTATGTGGCTTGCTGCTGTGGTTAATCACTCTCATTTGAACCTAATTTCTCATTTAAAACTGCAGGGCTTTTACACTCAGCATTAGTTCTTACTTTTTTCCACTACTAGATTAGAGTCATTTAGTACTTGTTATTTTCTCCCTGTGAAAGCAATTATAAATGATAATCAAGCTTTTTAAATCTCTCACGGTAAGATATCATCTTCTGTCCTTTGAATTATTCTTCTGAAAAGCCCTTAACACATACATTTAATTATGTACACGTGCATATAAATCTTATTCAGGACTACACAAAGTGACCTTTCAAAGGGGTATTGATTGTGGCATTTACAAAAATTATCTGCTTATACCTTTGAAGGATATCTCCTAAAATTAGTGAAACTATTCCTACCGTGTGAGGGGTTCCAGTGTCAGACTAGCTACATACAGGTAGAAAACAAAAATAGTGGTTATCATAGACCATGCCCGTGACCTACATTTTTCTTACCCTCTGACCTAGGATGCACCACTTCAACTTCCTGACATCAAATATGTCTAAATCAAGACTGAACTCCAGGGAATAATTGTATATTCTATGACAGAAAAATGACATTTTAAAGATTAGCAGCTATTGCACAGCTTCCCAAGGTAGCTTGGGGAAGATAATCTCTGGAGCATGGAGGCTTTTCCCTTCCGTTCCAGAATTTGAAATCACAGTATCACAGTATCGTCAGGGTTGGAAGGGACCTCTGGAGATCATCTAAGTCCAACCCCCTGCCACAGCAGGGACACCTACAGCAGTTGCACAGGACAGCGTCCAGGTGGGTTTGGAATGTCTCCAGTGTGGGAGACTCCCCCACCTCTCTGGGCAGCCTGTGCCAGTGCTCTGCCACCCTCAGAGTAAAGAAGTTCCTCCTCATGTTAAGATGGAACTTCCTGTGCTCCAGTTTGTGCCCGTTACCTCTTGCCCTATAAATCCAAAATGAGTTTTAGATTGCTTTTTAACAACCTATCTTCCCCACCCCCATCTAGTTTCCTGTTGTATAATATGTTTCTATTATTTTTTCCATTTTCATTTCCTCAAATCTGTAATGAGCGTAATAAAAAAGTAAACGCAACTCATGATCACCACTGTAAAACATACCACAAAACTTTACCGCAATCCCTTATGCATTTATCCCACAGTTCTTTCAAGAGGAGAAACTGCCTGAAGATCATCTCTGCTTTCTTGACTTATACTTCCTTAGTTCTGTCAGTCTTAGAGGGACTCTATTTCTGATGAAACAATAATATGGTCTTCAAGTGAATAATGAAAAACACACACACTTGTCTTATTAATATGCTGTATGAGAAAATCATCACTGGAATATTTAAAATATCTAAGGGAATTTTCTATTCAAAACATTTCAAGTTAGAGCCTCAAGTGCTGTAAAAAAGTGAAACTTACACTAAACAGAATAAGATTAATTTTTGGATGTGGATAATTCTGATCATCAGCATGAGTCAGATGATTTCCAATATGCACGTAGGCAGCATTCACCATAGTTTATACTCAGTCTTCTCATTTGCTTTCAAGCCCGTAATTAACTACCCTGAAAGGTCTACTGAATTTTTAAAACAGCAAGTATTTATATTGTGATATGAACATTGCAAAATGATTTAGTAAGAGCCCAAAGTCCGTGAATGCATGTTCAGCAGTGTAATTCTTTAGCAGTCTTACTACCCGAAGCAAGAACATCTTCGTCCATAGCTTTTTGAACCAATAATTATATTATCAGAAGAATAAACTTAGACACAAATGTATTTGGCTTCTTTTTTAATATATCCTTAATAAGAGTAGCAAATTCTGTGAGATGGAGTATGCATATTTTCTCTCAGTAAGAAACACACAAGAAAGTTACCTCCATATTAGGAAACCCCAGCTCTTAATAGGAGAAAGAAGAAACAAGTAAATTTATCAAATGACTAAAAAGCAACAGTTTCATCCTCATGAGAGGTTTAGGGCATCAGGATCTTTTACAAACAGACCAACAGCAATAGCACAAGTTGTCACTTAGCCTTTTGCCATAGAAGACAACGAACTATTGAGTTCATCGGTTGCTGCTTGAGTAAGCATTTGGAGCTGTTCGTTATGTTTCACATAAAAGGGAGAAAAAAAAAAATCAGTCTATGGAGATCAGTAAAAAAAAAAAATCAACTTCCCTTTATCTTCACAAAGGGGCCAGTATTTCACTTCTGGTGAAAACTTTCTTTCTTGATTCTAAATTTCAGCAAGAATATAAAGATAAGCTCATTTAAGCTATTTTATATGAAATGGTTCTAGGCATAAAGAACTGGTTAAGTGTTTAGCTTTGCAAAAGCAGAAACTCAACTCCAAGGACTGATTTACATTTGATTTCTCTTAGGGTATAAGAGCAGAACCTTCTTTAGTCAAGAATTCCAGCCCAGTAGCTTTCTATCTTGAAAGAGCATGAGTTATTTTGATAACTGAATATAATGATTCCTGAGAAATTTTGTCATAAATCTTTATTAAATCTAAATTATTTTAATTTCATAATTTTCAAATACAGCTTTGACTGAAAAGGGGAAATTTCCATTAAGCTTGTTCCCTAATTTGCTATTTTTAGGAATGCAGACATTTCATACTTTCTTAATACTTCCCCAGTGAGGAACATAAAAAAAGAACTACACAGCAAAGCAGCTTTATTTCTGCCCTCGGCTACAGTTTCTAAGCATTTTTAAAATCCAAGTTTGCCAGAGATGTTCTCTTCACTTGCAGTCGTAGAGAAAGCCTGCCTGAAGACAAGGGTCAATGTGCTGCAAACTCATTGAAGTATCTGAGGCTGCACAAACATTTATCATCTTTGCAATATGTGCTTTAAACACTAAATACCTTCAATAATTTCCATTACCAAAGGGGTTTTTCTCCCCGTTAAACAAATGCAGCTGTCTTGGACAAAATTGCTGAGCTTGTGAAAAGAATTCTCAGCCCTTTCATCCAATTAATCTTTTTCATAATCTTAAAGTCAGAGATATTCTGATTCTTGGCGTGCATTTACTCAGCTGCAACAGTACTGAGGTCCTTGGACACTGGGAACCTGGAAATTCTACTTTAAGTTGAGCCTTTTAGCACACAATTGTGAACCTGCTACAAAAATCCAACTATAATGCTGAATAAGTAAAAAACACTGCAAAGTTCTGTGTGGAGAAATGGAAGCAAAACCACTCAAGGGCAGATTTGATCCTATATATAATATTGCTGATAAATAAAGTTTAACTTCGCATTTTGATCTTTAAATTCTTTTCAGTTCCTTTTCCCAGAAGAATGAGAAGTTCCAACTTGAGAAGTATGCTCTGCAACATCATTGAGAAAGATGTATGGCCTCAAGGTTTGTTATAATACATGCTGCCAGACAGTATTATGTCATACATTTATTTATTATGTACCTAAATGTGTGGAGATCCCCACATTAAGAGTATTGGAAAGACTGTGATGCAGACTGGACAATTCATTTGAAGCAGCGGCTCATGTCCTTGCTCAAAACTTAAGCAAGGCAATGTCATGTAGAACTAGTATCACAGAACAGAGCATCAGGACCGTCTCATAGCGCAGGTTAAATTCATCACTGAGAATGCACCTGGTCTCTTGAAGCGAATGACAAAACTATTCTGATGATACCCAGATTTCACTCAAAACACAATCACAAGAAATACATAAATCTCTACTTAGTGATGATAAAAACCAGTAGAAATGAAGTCCAGGCTTCAAAGCACAGAAACAATTCTTAAGTTTTTAGTGAAATCACGTACCTGAAAATAAATCAAGACAAACAGCTGGATTGCCTGCAGTCAACCCACTTTGACTGGACCCTAAAAGTTCCTGTGTTCGGCCACTCAGTAATCAGACGACCTCAGAAAAAAATACTGGATTTGCTAGATAGTTTTGAGAGTCACATATTAAAATAAATTATACTAGCAAAATATTTTAGTATTGACATTAAGAAGTTCTGTTTTTCACGACTCCAGAATGGAAGGCTTGATACTTTACCCATTAAATATTTCACAGCACTCCTCAAATGAGATTGTGTTGGTAATCCTGTCACCCGGTCCAAATTACAGCAAGTGAATTTGCACTCTGCTTATCTAAATTCCCCCCACAGTATCTATATACAGTTTTTATACTTGGCTGGCATTTAAAATGTTAGGTGCTGTTCCACACCAGAGGTTCCTGCCTGTCAGTCTGACGGGAATCATTATTACACATCTCTTGCACTTATTCAAAGGTTTTAGGATTTTGCTTTTACTTATTTAAATAATTACTATTACCTGCTGTGGAAGACATTACAGAAACGCAGTTGTAGTACAGTGAGACATGATGGCAGGGAAAAAAGTCTTTCCAGATTTTGAGATTAACTGATAAAAACACCTTAAATATTTGAAGGTTAAAAATACAGACTTTTTTGTATACTGTCCAAGTTTTTTGATCTATTAAAAATGATATCTTACTCAAGACACTTTGAACAGTGCCAGGGGTTAACAGGAAATCTTATTTTACTCCACATCCCCAAAAATTTCAAAGCCATTATTCAACAGTCAGTATATGGTATTAGAAGTTATGGATACATGTTGAAGAGAAGGCATTTGGTGTGAAGCTAGTAAATGATATTGTTTATTTTCAAAATAAAATAAGTGAGACACCCAAATTATGCTTTTCTCAGGATGAATGAGATTCAGTGAAGAAAAATGCATCTGATGGAAACATAACTGAGGAATGGGAAACCTCATACTTTGCAAGCAGCATTTAGGAAAAAGAACACAAGAAATTAAATTATCAGAATTTTATTTCCATTACAAATTATCACAATCACAATTATTATAAAACAGAGAAAGCACTGAGGAAACTTGACTGTTAGATACAAGATTTATCAAGGTGTAAAAGCCTCATCCAAGACTACTACTAGAAAACCTGTGACTGTATATTAGCAAAAACATTTCTATGCATCAAACACCAAGTGAAAGAGAATAAGCAGCATCGTATAACTGACAGGGATTAACACACCTTCGTGTTATACAAGTTTCGGAAGGAAATGGAAGTTGGAGTATCATTTCTACCCAAGAGCCTTGTTTGGAGTAGACCTGTTCACAAGTAGCTACTAAGAAAAGCTTCAGCACAAAACACCAATCTTCATTTTAACTTATCCATGTTGTTCATACATTAGACAAGCTACTTCCAAAAGCATTTAAATTCTAGTCATGAAACTTCACACACTCTCTTACACTTGCTGCATAAGGCTAAAAAGAAACACTAAAGAAACATGAGGTTGCATTATTGCTTTGTAACAGGAACTGAAATGAGAAGTCTTTATTGAGCTCCAAACAAAACATTGTTGCATCACAAAACAATTGAGTTTAAATATACAATTATTTTAAAAAGTGTATAATATACACTTTAAGGCTTTAATACAAGAAATACAGAATAGGGTTTTCATACTCCGTAGCCCGTCTCACTGTTGTCTAGGCACACGGCTAAGTACAATGCTCTAAGCAGTCCGTAATTAACATGGCAGAAGTTCCTGAAAAAGAGCAAAATATAATTTATTTGTATACATCCCCACACTAGCAACTATGAATTCTCTGAAGACTGTCAGATTATAAGCAGCAGGATCAGGCAATTATGCACATAATAAATGTATGTAGATTTATGGAAACTGTTGCAGAAACTGCTATCATTGAAATTCAGTGCAAACGTGATAAAAGGGTTCAATAAGGCAAGTTAATGATATGGTTAGTTATAATAATTAACATTACTTGTTTGACAAGTAACAGAAATTGACCACTGTCAGAACACAAAATCCTACTAGAATGGAGAAACACTCCTAAGTTAGTTCGTCACAATAAAAGAAAGGCTGCCTTCTACATTGTTGGTTGGTTGTTGGTTTGTGGTTTGTTTTTTTAATTTAGGGATCTTTTTAGATTATTTTCCCCTCTTGAAAACCTAAAGGATTTTCTTTGCAGAGATTACTCCAAAGTAAAAAACCAACCAAACAAGAAAACCCACCAAAAATGCAACAGCAGGACACGATGCTAGTGCATGTTATTTCAGGAACAGTCAAGAGAAGTTTTGTACTGCACATAGGTAGTTTCTAAGAATACATAATACCAGCTGTTTGAACTGATGTAGCTTACTGTGAACACATGGATAGGACAGGAGAATTAATACAAATTTTAAGAGGTATGAAAACATTTTCTCAGGAAAAATATCAATGTGGAGCATTGAAAGAAGGAAGACTGTATTTATACCACTGTCATGCAATATATGCAGACTTTTTTCTTAAATGTATCAAATCTAGATCTTGCTACTCATTAAAAGAACAAATAAAATTGGACTAAAATGGTTAACTTTTCTGTCAAGGTATGCCACAGTTACTGAATTGGAGCACCGCATGGCCACGGACAACTCCATGGTCTGCCAGAAGCACATGTGGCACATGCCCAGAACGATCACTTCTGACCGTAGGATGGGTGCGCTCTTAGCCAGGAGGGGAATTTTCTTTTAATTCCCTCATGTGACCCACAACATCCAGTCATACAACATTGTCATGCAATGGTGCACCCAAACAGCCTCCTCATGACTTGACAAGGACACACTTCCACCCTCCTTGTCCCAAAAAAGCGAACCTGGAACAATTTAACAGTTTTTAGGGCAGAGTAGCAGAAAAAAGTAGCACAAGTGCGTACTGACACATTCATCCTCCATATAGGAGGCACTAAGGAAAGACAGCATTAAAAAAAAAGTTGGATAAATATTACAGGAGGTTCAATTCACTTCTGATTCATTTATTTGTCTACTAGCCATCCCTCCTACTGGATACTTTAATTTCAACCCATGGTTAACATAAAACTTCGTATTTGCAAATGAAAACTTGTTATGACTTATGCAACTCATGTGATTTAAGATGTGAACAGAAGTAGAGATTTGGCCAATTCCATTATAAATTTTTTTAAAGCATATACTCAGTTTTGCCATAGCAGTTCTAGCAGCTGGTATCCAATCTTTGCGCCCTTTGAACTCCAGAGGACAGAAATCTTCTCCAAACTCTCCTAACCTTAAAAGGGTCCTTGGCTTTAAATCTTTGAAATACTCTTAAAATTGTTCTGAAGGCATTTTGTATGTACAAAAAGTTCCTTCAGCTTGTGACAGCAGTATCTTAAATTTACTGTGGTATATGGCTACAGTGCAATATATGCAATATTTCAAAGTATAGAGCTCTATTCATCTAAGTCACATCAACTAAAGGCACTGAGATCATGAGGACAGCAGGAAGAATTACCATTCCAAGGAGTAAATAAAGAAAAAAATATCTTCCATTTAAAATATATGCAATCTGCACATAAATACAGTTAAATTATTTCTTAGTTTATATATAGAGTTCACCAGAAACAATAAGAGTTAGCTTTCTTCAGCTAACATTTCTCAATGGACTTGTTTTCCTTCATTTGTGCCAAAAATCAGTGCACTCCTTGTGCAGAAATGCTTGACTTAGAAAATCACTGTACAAAATGCTTTCTTCAGCTTTGGAAAACCATTTTAGACATGTTTGCTGACCAAATTAGAGTTTTAAATTCCCATTTGAACCATACTAGCATAAAACATTTTTTTTTTCTTTCACCTTCCTCTGTCCAATGAAATACTTAATTGGTTGAAATGTTGTCAAAGCTATGTACACCTTTCAATAAACAAACAGCCGGAGGACAGTGTCCACACACTGGGACATTTTGATGTACAGTTTAATGATAGTTTAAAACTATGATTTTTTTCCCCCCCCAGAACTAAACACAGCCAATGATTTCTGCTGGCCTCCAGCTCAGTACCTGTAATCACGATGTAAATTAAAGCTTTGTGTATAAAGAATTAAGAACCTGATCAAAAGCTCCATTATTTCTCTAATAATTTCACAGATGAGTAAATATACCTACCAAAGCATCAGAAGATTAGGGTTTTTGTTCTCTTGGCTGTCCAAGGAGGTGGGTTTCCTGACAAGAGAAAAAAAAGATATTTTTACTAAATTTCAAAGACTTTCCAATAAAAGCTAAAGAAAACAGTGTAAATCAAACTATAATTAATAGAAAATTAATGATTAACAAAAAGCTTTAGATAACATTTGTACTGTTTAAGTTACTAGAATTTATGGAAAAATAATATATTACAAACTATTGGTTATGAGGTTTTACAGTTGTTTAATAGGGAATAGTTTGTCCAAATTTAACTAGCTAAGCTAAGGCTTTTTAGATTACTAACACAAATTAAACGTTTTAAAATGAGAATTTAGGTGTCCTTAAAGTCTTTCCTACATTCTAAAATGAAACTTTCTAAGTTGTAGCCTCCCTGTTTTTATTGGTTATATTAAGATAAATTAAGTGAGATTAAAATCTTATTTGATTTATTTACCTTTGCAAATGAAGACCGTTTTAAGGGTTACACATCCTCTGCCTCTGACGAAAGCGACCTCAATTAGTCAAGTCAGAAAGTCTTTAAAAGCTTTGTGTTTATTGCTTCCAGCACGGAGCGAGGTGGTCATTAACGTACCAAAATTCTCATAAAAATTCCAAAGTTGCACTAGTGAAAAAATGCTCAACAAGATGAAAACTAGTCACATCTTTTTCAGAAAATTCATTAGCTATTTTAAACCATTTTTAACAAAAATATTTTGATTTAATGTGGCACTCAAGCAGATCCATACCATTTGGATACTTTAAACAGCATTTATATCTACTGTGAGTATATATATACATTTAGGTTTATACCATTTTTTTTTTAAAAGAAGTTGCGCAATGTTTAATATGAGCCTTTTATGCTGATCACTGTTAAACGTATTTCTCCCTGTTTACTACTATTTATGAAGTTTTATTATAAGATAAAGCATAAAATTAAATCTCACACACACTGATTTTCTTTCAAAAGTTTATTTAGTATCAAGCAAGGGTAAAACTTTGCTTAACACTACAGAACATTTCAAGACTTGTGTTACAAAATACCACATTATTTGCATTTGTAATTTGCTTCCCTTTTTACGCATGTTTGCAAAGAGAAAAACTAGCAAATGGCTGAAAATAAAAACTAGAAACTAAATTGTTGAAAACCTTTAAAATAAAAGGTTACGCTTATGTTAAAAGAATGGACTAACATATTTAGTAAACCTATTTTTTGTTTAACACTAGTTAATCAAAGGTTATTTTTTTGATCACCTATTTTTGAAATACAGTTTGGAAATAACAAAGTTCCTTGTTTTACATATCTTTCTGTCCAGGTTGTTCTTGCAACAAAATATTTTAAGTTCAGTCCATCCATTCAGATTTTTTAAGCGCTTTGATTTAATAAAAAGGGATTGTTCATAGAAAAAATTACTTTGAACAGTATACAGGACTGGTGGAGATTGGATATTTCACAACATCAGACAGTACAATCAGTATCTGGCATATGGCTGGTCTCTGTAGACTCCTTTTGTTGTCCTTGCAGAAGGTGCCTTGTGTCTTGAGTTGGTCCATTCTTCTTGCCCTACAAGAAGAGAAAAATATAGTTACAGCCCTTCCAGTGTTCTCAGACGCTGTATTTACTTTTTTCATTATTTAATTGTGAATTAGATATCAACATTTTATCTACTGAAACCAATGTTTACAAAGTAAAGTGTAACTCTTGAACAAAAAAAATCTGGGTACAACACATCTATATGAGCTACCCCACAACGGTTTTTCAGCACATAACAGCAGGGAGTGTGACAGGCTAACGGCAAAAATATTTAGGGCTCTGGCATTCAGGCTGGACCTGCTTGTTGCAAATACACAGAATACACAGCTATAGTAGCAGACTTACAAATAATTATGCTAGGATAAAATGAATGGAGGATATGAATTATGTATAAGCAAATAAGCTACCCTCAGAAATAAGTTTCTTTGCATCAATACCAATTTAGCCTTAATTCAAATATGCAATCCAATAGTGAAAAGCCTCAAGTATCACTAAACACACCTGGGGCTTCTAATAATCTAAGGGCAATATTCAACTTCACTGTAAACATACACTTCTAAAACACAAGAAATAGGAAGGCAGATTATAAGAGAGTTAAAAGGGCAAGGGAGATTGCTGGTTTGAGTTTTGACAAAGTAAGTTTTTTAAAAGCTTGTGCTATATTTAATGCTTCATAATCCTGCCACATTTTAGTGGTAATAAATATTAACAAAAAGTAGCAAAGTATTGTCTTAACAAATGAGAATCAGACCTACTGGCCCACACACTTGCAACAAAAGAGAAGACACAGGACCAAATGCAGAGTACAATGCAACAGTACTTACACTTTAATCAAATAAACAAAGCAGAGGACTGCCCCAAGAGAAAAAACAATAAAACTCAAAAAGCAAACACAACTGAAAAGAGTGTATGTGCTTCCAGGTCTGCTTTTGGAGAACTGCCGTGCCCTTAGCAGACCGGTGTCCAAGTGAACCCAGTGCAATCCAGAAACGAAGCGTGGAATCCAAATGACTAGGTATGGTAATCTAAGATGTAGGCATCACTTTATCTTTCTAGTCAATTAAAAAAGTGGAAGTAAACAGTCAAAGAACCCCCGTACTTTGAATGGTAAGCTAACTTCCTCAGACAGTAGATATTTCAAATTAGGTGACAAGAATCCCGTAAGTCAAGGGTCCAATTTCACAAACTCTTTGCAAAAGTCTCATCCTAGCTACTTAATTTTTAAAAATGTAAGTGGTTGCCTGCAGACCCTAGGTTATACATAATGCCAACGGGGTCAGAATATTTGCCGAGGCGGTAAAAGGAACAAGTTCAAATTTGGTGCAAGGCTGAATTGAACTTGTACCTTAGGCAAGTTCCACACGAATCTGATAACAGACTAACATCCATGAGAAGCAACTTCTTGTGCTTCTTCATCACATGGAAAGCAAGGCTTATATTAAGCAAGGAAAAAAAAACCCCAGCTTAACAGTAACGGCAGCTGGCTGAGGAGTAGGAATTAAAGAATATCTTAGCTTTTAAGCACCACTGCAAGTACCTGTTTAAATGTAAAAAGCAGTCTTGGTTACAGTTTAAGGGGAATACTTGCTGCTTTTCAAGCAATTGGTCAAATCAGTAGGATAAAGAGTCACCTAACTTTTTATCAGTTTGCATGCTGCTGCCATTCAGGGCTCTGAATCCTAAAAAAACCCTGTTATTCTTCCTGTATCCTCTGGATTGGCACCTGAGCTTCTCAGAAGAGGAAAAGTTCAGGTACTTCCTGGGAAACTGTCTCCTCCTGGCCAGCACTAGGCAGCTATCAGCAAGTTTGATGATGACACAAAATTGGGAAGAGTTGTGACACACCAGAAGGCTATGCCACCATTCAGAGAGACCTGGACAGGCTGGAGAGTTGGGCAGAGGAACCTAACGAATTTCAACAAGAGCAAGCGTAGGGTACTGCATCTGGGGAGGAATAACCCCATGCATCACTACAGGTTAGGGGCTGTCCTGGTGGACAACAGGATGACCACGAGCCAGCAATGTGCCCTTGTGGTCAAGGCGGCCAATGGTATCTCAGGATGCATTAAAAAGAGCATGGCCAGGAGGTCAAGGGAGGTCATCCTCCCCCTCTACTCTGCCCTGGTGAGGCCACATCTGGAGCACTGTGTCCAGTTCTGGGCTCCACAGTTCAAGAAAGACAAGGAGCTACTAGAGTGTCCCCAGTGGAGGGCTATGAAGATGATCAGGGGAATGGAGCACCTCTCATGAGGAAAGGCTGAGAGACCTGGGTCTGTTTAGCCTGGAGAAGAGGAGACAGAGGGGATCTCATCAATGCTTATCAATATCTGAAGGGCGGGTGTCCAGAGGAAGGGGCCAGACTCTTCAGCAGTGCCCAGCAACAGGACAAGGGGCAACGGGCACAACCTGGAACACAGGAAATTCCATCTGAACATGAGGAAAAAATTCTTTACTTTGAGGGTGGCAGAGCACTGGAACAGTCTGCCCAGAGAGGCTGTGGAGTTTCCTTCTCTGGAGATATCCAAAACCTGCCTGGATGCATGCCTGTCCAAACTGCTTTAGATGAACCTGCTTTGGCAGGGGATTGGACTAGATGATCTCCAAAGGTCCCTTCCAACCCCTACCATTCTGTAATTCTGATTCTGTGATCTGCTCACCATGCAGTCTTATGACCTTTAGTTCGAGGCACCTAATGTTCTTTACATGTTATAAGGATGATTATTAGTATCTAACTCTGCATTTAAGAATGTACTTGAGGGTCAGCCAGTTTAGAAATAAAATGTATAACTATTTATTTGTAAGTGCAAAAACGTCAGTGGCTTAACCCATAATCATTCTTCAAGGTATTTGCAGTCTTCCTCTCAACATGAGTAAATACATCACTTAATATTCTGAGTGGCTGTGCTTTGATAAATAGAAAACCAATTTTAAATGCAAAAGCAATGAAAAATCCATATTTTCAACCTTAAATACTGCAATCCACATTTTTCTCCATCAGTCAACTCTGTCTACATTAAGTGGTTTCATACATTTTTTTCCCCCATCAATTTTGCATTAATGAAATAGTCTTAGAAATATCAGGCTTATAATGGCAAATAGTTTATTTTAATGATGAAATAAGGATTTAAGCTATATATCTATCAAGACCAACTGAAAGTGCTGGGGGACAGAGGAATTTGAAGTGACCTCTTCTTTTGATGAACTGACTTCCCCCCTTAAGCAAAATAATTAGTTTAAGCAGACGACATTGAGCAAACTTCTGTATTAGGTGCATTTATCACAACAACTTAGCTGAGGTCATTTTAGTTTTCAGCAGGAAGCACTTCCAAATGGAGTTCAAGAAATACAGCGTGGAAAATTTTAAATGCAGCTCTAAAAACCACTGAAGCATCCATTACTCAGAATCACAACTCTTTTACACTAATTACTAACAATCCTCAAGTGTTTGAGATTTGAGTGATCTAGATTATATTTCTGTGATCTCTAGCCAGAGATTTAA
The DNA here is from genome assembly GCA_017639485.1 of Pluvialis apricaria. Lineage (NCBI taxonomy): Eukaryota > Metazoa > Chordata > Aves > Charadriiformes > Charadriidae > Pluvialis > Pluvialis apricaria. The sequence continues at coordinate 163,001,311 of CM030008.1, read as the reverse complement.
CATTTATCCTTTAAGCAAAGGTGTCTTTTAACATGCTTTATGCTTCTAATCCGTAACAGATTTATTTAATTAAACCTGTCACCAACACACTCGAGCTAGAAAAAAATGTGATCTTTACCACTGGCATATGTTTTTTCTTCATTATGCACTGTTTTGTCTCCATATGAGCAACCCACTGCCCTCATGCCTATTAGCTACCTAAAGTACTTTCATAACTTTTACATAATGACTCCCTGCTTGATTTCACAAGACTGATGCATGAAAATGAACTAACACGAGAAGACCATACAAGTCTAAAATGCACTCATTTAGGCCACAGTTCAGCTGAGAATTCCATCATATTCTTACTTTGTACCAAACTTCAACACCAGTTGTGCCACACCAGAAGCATTTGCTTCCAGCTGCAAACAGCTCTTGAATAAAGGTCTCGGATCCCCATTCTTTTCCTCAAGTCTCACAGAATGGGACATAAGAAGGGTATTTGAAGCATGATTTACATATTTTATTTCTTTGATTTTACTTTCACACGACTATGTCAGCTAATAGACCACAGAAACCTCCTTCGGTATTTTTCTCGATAACCACATGAGAAGCTGTGTGACAGTGCAAGAATCCGTGAACAGCTGTTATCCACTACAGAACTGAAGCTTGCCTTACGGAAATTCTTTTGATTATTTTTTCAAGACTCTACTACTGTATTCATTCAGCTCATAAAGCTACTCACCGTAAGAGTCATAAGTTTCTTCACTCAGTCCATGGCCATAGTCATAGTAATCTGCTCCACTGTACAGGAAGAATAAAGTAGGAAGAAGAACAAGAAATAAAGCAGTTATATTTTAAGAAGCAATGCTTATCGTTACACATCCTACCTCTGAAAAGAAGAAAGCTTGAAGGATATAGACATGCCCTAAGGTAAGAAAGGTAAGCATCATGTGACACAATGACAGCTTAGGTCCTTTTTGTTCATTAATTAGAAGAGAAACTAAACCATATTTACTTTCATTTTGCTTTTTTTTTTTCATTACTGACCCCCTGTTCCACAACGTAAATGTGGATGTGGGAATTTTATATTTAAAATTATACTTATAGTTGGCAAGGTTGAAGATCCTGCAAGTGCCAATGAAAGAAGAATAGGAGGTGTAGGTACTGAACCAATTCATTTGTCATAAATTTCTTTTTGTTGCTTACTGCTGCCTTGTATTTTGCCTTCGCATCTTTGAATTTCACTGATAAAAATGCAATAAAGGACAAGCAACTTGCTGATCAGAGGGTTATATAGTTGCTATACATGTAGCAGTTCCTGTGTCTTCAAATCAAGACAAACGTGCACATATTTAGTGGAAACTTGGCAGTGAGAGGTTAACAGTTGGACTTGATGATCTTAAACATCTCTTCCAATCAAAATGATTCTACATGTAAGTGCTATCACTTTAACAGGCAGACAAGAAACAACAATAGCAACTAAGTCAAAAGCAGAAGTGTGCAGTCATGAGGATTCACAAGTATGTACAAATACCCTAATCATGGCCTAAAACAGGCTTCCAATTCATAATGGCATTTTTATTTTTAAGACTACTGAACGGAAACTGAAGCACAAGCCTTATTACATACTACTATTCCATTATGCTTTCATATTTCATGCAAGTATAACTATGAACAGTTTTACATAGTTGACAGAATAAAAGTGTATTTGACATATTTGTAGGACATCAAAAGCAAACCTTTTACTTGCTCCTTTCCTTTCTAACCACAGCCAGACCCAGGGCTGACAATATTTGGAAAATACTCTACAAACTGATGCTATCAAGTCTTTACTTTCTGAGTGAGAAGGAACCCATTAAAAACTGATCACTAGCAAGTAATTGACAAAATGTTTCTAATATTAGATTGATTGCTAACAAAATAAAAAGCAGAGAGAAAGCAATTTATAGCCTTAACATGAATTAGCAGGAAAAGCATTTATATAAAACATGTCACAATCACTAAACCGACACAAGACAAAGATTATTTATTGTGTTTGAGTTTTGGTTTAAGTGTGTGTTTGGGGTTTTTTAGACTAAAAAGTCTTAAATCCCACAAAATAATCCAGGCCAGAAATAACACAGTTCTGGTGTGTGCAAATGCATATCTAAGAAAGTGTGGAAAAGTATTTGTTATTGCTAATATAAGGCTTCCTAAACAAACACTTAACTAGAATGCACTATGAGGGTCCACAGAAAAGTATCTGTATACAGTCTAAATGATGTCCCTGGTTTGCCAGTCCATGTGGTGAGGACCCCAGAATAACAAGGGCAAATTCAGAAGCATAAGAAATACCAATTTTGCCCTGTAGCAGCCAGTGATAAAATACTCTTTATTCTGACAAACTTAAAACTGACATTCACTATCCTTCCACACAGTACTTGATTATTTATTTTAAGGCTGTCATCAAGTTTAGAAGCCTACAACAGCTGAGCCCTATCCCTGTATCTGTCCCACGTGTCAGAATGACTTTTGCAGGGTTCCATTTCATAGACCTAAAATATTAATAAACAAAAAAATGACTCATTTTACAGCATGTAAACTGCAAAGCAAATAAACATCAGAAAGGAAAAAAAAAATCTTTTACTTACACTGAAAGTATATCAGGACCCATCTTTACTAACAGACAGACCGTTCAAAATTAATAATCTTTCCAAAAAGTACAAGTTATAATTTGAAGTAATGCTGCCTAGTGCAATTCCATACTCTCCACTCTGACCACTTTCGTTTGTGCTCTATGAACGCCACTCTCTCAATTCAACTTTACATTAAACAAATGCAAAACCTTCAGATAAGACAACTTAAAGACTATGACCCAAAGGGTACATACAGACAGCTGTAAGGAGTTCTGGGTAAAAAAGAAAATGTTTAAAAGAATTTTTGTTTCCCCCGTAACAATCCGCATAGCCCATGGAGTTCATAGCCAAAAATCAAGATAACTGAGTTTTTTGGGAGGAATCACAGAAAAATCTAGTACTATATATGAAGTTACAGCTTACAGGACTTTTTCTTTCCCAAAGCAATCACCTGCTAAAAGGAAACCTATTCAAAGGAACCCGCAATATCAAACTTCTGTAAATTGTACATTTGAACTCATAAACTGAGATCATGGAGGTCAATTCTATTGAGAGGAAATAAGTAGCTATATTAAATAATTCTTCATCTGGACAGAAGGTGTGACGTCAGTTTTTGTTTTAAAAGCATCCTGGACATTTATTTTTTTTTATATGTGTTCTCTGGCACCTGAGCATTCTGACTGAAGGCTATTCAAACTCTGCATTTCCCTTTAATGGATTTATTCTGGAAGGGAAACTGTTTTCTTCCTATTCCTTTCGCTTCCTCTGGTAGACAGGAAAACAAACCCACAAAACAGGTTCGTTCTTCACCTCACAGGCCTTCCTCCTTTCAGAACAAAGACAAAACATACAGTGGATTCCTTCCTTTTTAACCCATCAAGACTAAACCTGGAGTCTGCTTTGAGTTCATATGTTTACAAATTTGAAGAGTCTTGAGGTAATTTTTCTTCAGGTTTCTTAATTTTCCCTTACTTCTCCAGTCATCTGCAAGCAGTTTCCTCCTAGCAGCAGATGGGGGCAGTACCTGAAAATTCTGCGGTGTCTACTTTGTCGACGGATAATTACACTGCATGACAGTCAGGTGAGTTTTCAAGCATTTTCCTAACAATCAAGTAAACAGTACAAGCACAACCAAGACTGGAGTATCAGCTGTGAATCAGGTCTTTTGTACATACAGAGCCTTTGTTTATATCTACTCATATCTAATCTTTGTGTTCCCATTCCAGCACAATGTCTTTGGGCCAACCAGAAAGAAGCAGAGATGGCAAAGAAAAAAATGCTCTGATTTTCCATGACAACCTAAAAACTTGGGCCATCCAATGGCACAGAAGGATTAGCAAACAGCAATAAACATCACAATTATTTCAACTTTAATTGCTGAGGACTGGGCATTAATTCTACAATGCTTAGGGGAAGCGTGAAGTGAGGCTTAAGCAGTTTAAATAAGGCTGGGGGAAGCACCTGTTTTCTCTATTCAAGAAACAGCCTGAGACAGGGAAGAGCAAACTTAGATTTTAGCACTGTATCACTGATGGAGTAAGGCCTTAGAGAAGCTTTTTTATTTAGTAAAACAGAGGAGTGGGAAGCTTTCTGCTAGTTTTCTAGAACCACTGTGCTGTGAGTAATGTCTTAAAATACTTTAGAGGTATTCAATATAAGCCTTCAAAGGTCTTGTAGAATACAACCTGAATTTCTCAGGCTTTTCCACTAAGCTGATTGTTTCTGAAAATATCTTGATGAACCATAGTAGAACAAATCTTTATAAAAAAACTGAACAGCAGTAACTGGTCTTGATATTATGTTTAAGTTTTAAGGAATTCTTACCTTTTATACTGTATTAACTATTAGCTTATTCTGTCTAGAGATGCTGGGATATTCTCTTGGGACAGATATCAACAGAATGGTAGAGTTTCAACCTAACACTCATGAAGATATCAGAATAGGGACAGAATTTTTGGGACAATCCTAAGAACGGGGATGCCACACAGTGCAAGTATTCTACAGTATTTCCAAAAAACCACAAAGATAGTCAAAACACATTGTGATTAACGAATGTGATTGCCACAGCCCTTTAGATTTGATACAGGCATCTTTTAGAGTCAGTATTATGTCATTTCTGTGTTTGAAACACCAGTAGTACGGCAGGGAGCCTGATTACTAAGAGAAGAGTAAAAGGTATCCGATTGAAAGCTTCTAGTTTAATGGAAAAGCGCAGCCTTAAGCGTTGACAAGCCTGGTTAGGAGGTTTAAGCACTAAGTGAACCGAAACTTTGTCTTTACTGATAAAAAACAGCCTTTGTAACCAGTTCAGCTTCTTGTAATGCTTACTAGAGAAAAATAAAAATTCTGTTTTTCTTTTGCACATCAGTATCACAAGTAATTTTGGGACTGATCCCTTCAGACAGAAGCCAGGGCAGTTTCAGAAAGCGACCAAGAAACCTCGCTAACAAAGGTCTCCTTTTGCGGCAAGAGTAGTGCTGCAAGCATCACCTTTGTCCTTCTACACAGAGTTTGCACAGAACAGCAGCAAAGTAGAAAGAGCAAATGAGGATGTCTCCAGCAAGGGGTCTTATACAATAGACCTGACTGATATGATCACATCCAGACAGAACTCTTCAAGGACAAGCCTCTTTCCACAGAATGGTTTGGGTTGGAAGGGACCTTGAAGATCATCGAGTTCCAATCCCCCTGCCATGGGCAGGGACACCTCCCACTAGACCAGGTTGCTCAAAGCCCCATCCAACCTGGCCTTGAACACTTCCAGGGATGAGGCATCCACAGCTTCTCTGGGCAACCTGCTCCAGTGCCTCACCACCTCACAGTAAAGAATTTCCTCCTAATATCTAACCTAAATGTACCCTCTTTCAGGTTAAAACCATTACCCCTTGTCCTATCATTACACTCCCTGATAAAGAGTCCCTCCCCATCTTTCCTGTAGGCCCCCTTTAGGTACTGGAACTCTGCGATAAGGTCTTCCTGGAGTCTTCTCTTCTCCATGCTGAACGCCAACTCTCTCAGCCTGTCCTCACAGGAGAGGTGCTTCAGCCCTCTGATCATTTTTGTGGCCCTCCTCTCAACTCACTCCAACAGGTCTGTATCCTTCTTATGCTGGGTGCCCCAGAGCTAGATGCAGGTGGGGTCTCACCAGAGCAGAGGGGCACAGTCACCTCAAGATTCCTACCAGGTCCTCCTTCCAGATTCTTACCAGATCTTCACACTCAGCTGCTTCTGATATCAAAAAGCACCCGTCAACAGTAAACAGGAAGAATAGTGTCCCAAACGTTGCTGTCAAGATAACAATCACTGTAGTGAAGCTTCTCATAACTCCACAATTGCCTTGAACGTTGAGTTGAATATCTATTCTTAACGCTTCTGTGGGTCACTAGAACACCATATTCTGTAACCCAGCTGACAGCAGGTTAGCATAAAACCAGGATATCAAGAGGAGATCCACATCTTTTCTTGCATATTGCAGACAGATTTTTAGTTAATGCCTGGTTCTGCCACTTCTTAGCAGATGTTTTTGGTACATACTCTTATCCCTGCATCTCAGTTTATGTCTGTAAAACAGATAATGATCTCAAAGCAACAGAGACCTGTAAGTGAAAGCTTTATAAAATAGAGAAAAATGATGCAATCTTCCTTAAATTATATCCCATTGTACCCTCATACGGATAATACAAATAGCAAATCTATTACCTGTAATCCTAAAAGATGACCAGAGTGCCCCCTCAAGGATTCCCTTAGCTATCACTATTTAGAAATTACTTCTTATAGCAGAAGTTATAATAAATTTCACTTAGCAAAATGCCCTCAGAGGCATCTGCATTCTGGTGCTACCTGCCAGGCAGAGAACTATACAGATTTCCCTAAAGCTAGCAGTTTTACAATCTGAAGTGTCCAGTTACTGCTGTCTGTGAACTCATTCAGTATTCCCCCCCATGTCCCATTTCTCAAAACAGGAAAGGTAAATGGCAAGTAGCAGAGGTGACTGAAGCACACAGTACAAATACGGCTTCTTCTCAGGAACAGCAGCAGGCAGCTACAGTTTTAACTTGAAACTATGAATAGAATACAGCAACAATCCATTCCTAAACATGAAAAACACTACGTAAAGCACTGAAAATTCACTACATCAAACAAGAAAGCACCAGCGGAAGAAATTAAAAACTCAGGCTGCCTAAATATCAGCATTTTAGTTCAGCCTGTGGATTAGAACCAAGTCCCAGCCAGCCTCACAACATATTTCATAGAATGATTTAAGTTGGAAGGGATCTTAAAGATCATTGAGTTCCAACCTGCCTGCCATGGGCAGGGACACCTCCCACCAGACAAGGTTGCTCAAAGCCCCATCCAGCCTGGCCTTGAACACCTCCAGGGACCGGGCATCCACAGCTTCTCTGGGTAACCTGTTCCAGTGCCTCACCACCCTCAGAGTGAAAAATTTCTTCCTGATATCTAATCTAAATCTGCACTTGTTCAGTTTGAAGCCATTAGCCCTCGTTCTATCACTACATACCCTTGTATAAAGTCCCTCCCCAGCTTTCTTGTAGGTGCTCTTCAGATACCGGAAAGCTGCTATAAGGTCTCCCTGGAGCCTTCTGTTCTCCAGGCTGAACGACCCCAACTCCCTCAGCCTGTCCTCACAGCCGAGGTGCTCCAGCCCTCTGATCTTCATGGGCCTCTTCTGGACCTGCTCCAACAGGCCCATGTCCTTCTTATGTTGAGGGCTCCAGAGCTGCACACAATATTCTAGGTGGGGTCTTATGAGAGGGATCACTTCCCTTGACCTGCTGGCCAGGCTGCTTTTGATATAGCCCAGGATATGGTTGGCCTTCTGGGCTGTGATCACACATTGCCAGCTCATGTTGAGCTTCTCATCCACCAACACCCCCAAGTACTTCTCAGGGCTGCTCTTGATCCATCCTCCACTCAGCCGGTATTTGTGCACAGGATTGCCCCCCGGCCCATATGCAGGACCTTGCACTTGGCCTTGTTCAACATCATGGGGTTAGCACAGGCCCACCTCTCAGGCCTGTCCAGGTCCCTCTGGATGGCATCCCTCCCTTCCAGCATGTTGTCTTCTCCACACAGCTTGGTGTTGTCAGCAAACTTGCTGAGGGTGCACTCAATCCCAATCTGTCTGGTTCACAAAGCAATTTGGGGAATGTGAATTAGACTGCTATCAGAGGAAGTCTTAAACTAGCCAAGTGTGTACCAAATGTGTTCCAACTGGTAAAAGAACAATGATGTGAACCAACATAACATTGCAAAAAGATGTTTTTTCTTTGCTTTCCCTCCAAACAGACAAGACTACTCAGGACAGTAGAAGCAGCAGTTAATAACAAAGATCTGACAGGTATCAAAGTCTTCAGACTATCCATTGCAATACCAGAGATAGCTGTAGGTATTATTCCATCTAATTCTTGGTTATCCCTTGAGTCCTGCATAAGATGTTGTTAGAGATCCAAATGACGTTCCTTGTCACAGATTGGGGTAGAAGACAACATTGCCTCTAATACACTATCTATCCACAAAAACTGCACAGACGGTATGTCACCATTCTGTCATTACTGCTCATTAAGATATGGATCACACCTTCTTGTCTTTCTAATTTATTGAAGGAATAGTACAACTTTCATCAGTTTCCTATAAATCTGATAGCCTTAACCACCAATTGAAATTGAAGAGCATTTGAGAGAAAAAGTATCATTCCATGCCAGTTTTCTATGATAATTCAAAAATAATAAAAGTGCCATCAAGGAATGTATTTGGTTAAAGACAGATGAAGTTTAACTGTTTTCGGGGCTGCATAGTCATAAGCATCTGAGAGATCTTAAAAGCAATGTATTACCATGTTCAAGATCTTCTAGTGGAAGGTGTTCCTGCCCATGGCAGGGGGGCTGGAACTCGATCTTCCAACCTAAACCATTCTATGATTGTCTGATCTTTCCAGGGCTTCTCCAATGCCCCTTACACAGCCAGGTTACAGCCTTGCCTCTCCAAGTGCAGTAGGGCAGACCTTTTCCTCTTGTGTTAAAGATAATTCAATCCACTTAACTGCCAAGACTTGTTTGCTGGCCTTATGTGGGCTCTACTACTTTTATCAACATGCGTGTTCCAAGCACGTTGCACCTGACACACCACGATAAACCTCAAATTCTGATGGTTACTAAACTGTATTTTTCATCGACTGTCAACTGAATGATGCCAAATTTGTGCTTAAAAGTGCAATTTACAGCTCCCAGTATTTCTTCTAAAATAAGATAAAAGCAGGAGAAACAAATAAGACCAATTTAAAGTTTTCCTGCAACTCTCTCCCTTTTCTAAAGTTGTCCAATTAAATAGATATTTCCTCACCAATGGAAAGAGGGAAGATTTTTCTTCCCTTGATAGCAACCAAGTGCTACAGGACAGTCTAAGAGAAAAAACTGCAACTTTCAATTACTGCTAGTAAGCAGATATAGTACATTGACTGGAAACCAGCAAAATAGTGTCAAATCATCTACAAAAAGGTGTTCTGCAACAAAAATGTTCTCATGCCTCTCAACTAATAGAGATTGATTTCCAAGAAAGTGTGAGTTTCCAGTGAAGTTCCTTCTCCACCTCACACTGGGGAAAATAAATCTTCCCTATATATATTCTTCACTGTCTACTGCAAGCGTGAATTTATGATGCTGTCCTTTCTCCAGCCATAGAGAGTCTCCTTCCTTATCATGGGATCTCTTAATGAAACCGGTAGAAAGTTCATTACTGAGACATTTGAAAAGTTATTTCTAAATGAATAATAACTTTAATTTGTAAGATTTGGAAGGCTGATTAGCCAAGTTGTGTCTCCAAAGACAATATATTTAGCGGCATTGCTGCAGCATCCTGCTGAGGCCTAGCAAACGCATACTCTCCCTCTTTCCTTTTTGTTACCTCCATCATCCAAACTTAAATTACTTTTAAAAAAGCATTGTAATTAAATTGAAGCCTTTGTATAATTAAAATATTTTTAAACTACAACTAATCCCACAAGTTACCATTAATAACTACAAAATAGCTTGTAATACTTCAAAAATATTCACCGTTAATGAGTTTTTCTTTCTCAAAAGATCTTATTTGACCTATTATTTCTCATATTTTCACCTGTGTAACCAGTGAAGGAAGAAATCCTAAATCCTACCAAATACTCATCCTCTTATAATTATATTGTGATAATTCAAGCACCCAGTTTAAGATGCTGTACAATCACCTAAGTAAAATTAAACCAATCAAGCAAAATAATCTAATTTTATGAAATTATTCCTTTTTTTGGATTCCTCAAATATTTAAAAAGTCACATCACTCCTTTTTGTACTACAACACCTCTAAGTTTTCTCCAACAGGTCTCTAAATTTATTTTTAAATGTATTTTCACTTGTTTAGAAAACGTTGAGTCACAGTTAAGTTTAATAGTCACATAGTCACAGTTAAGTTTATAGCAGAGCCGTGAAGAGCACAAATTATTTTTGGTATCTAAAAAGCATTTTAATAAGTATAATTAGTCCAAATTAAAAGTAATCCTAAGATGTCTTAAATAGTGAAGTCATCTACTAATGTCAACACAACGAGGATTCTGAAAACCTTTTCCAATTTTGAGTGCAGCATGTGATATACTTAAGATTAATTTTTTTCCTTAAAGGTAAGCTTTTTTCCATCATTACACTTGTATTGCCTTAGTCTTACTCATGTTTACTAAGGTTTCAGATCAGATGTCTGTAAACCAGTTTTAAAAGAAAATTGAAGCACATATGCTAGACTCAGATAGTTTTATGAGTGCTATTGAGGCACTTGTGAATATTTTATCTTGTCACATTTTAACAGGTAACAAAGGAAAACTATCTAAACCTGAAGAACTAGATCTGAAAAACTGAAGAAAATCTCTTCCAATAATACAAGCGCAAAAAATTAAGCAGGAAACCACATGGCAGGAATTTTCAGTTAAAAGATACATTAGCCTGTTTATGCTAATGCTTTTGAGGCTTTATTTGCACAGAAGTATAACCTCCAATAAGCTTGGACATATCAGGTGTTTGTAAGCAACAACAATTGCAAGATACTAGCCATTTGCACTGTGCCCAGAAATCAAACTGCTGTGGATTGATTTGATTTATAAGTCAGAGCATGAAATACAAACAGCTACTGGCATTAAAATCCAGAGCATTACATCGTCAAAAGCTACAGTAACAGACACTGATTTGCATATAATGCATATTTATACACCCTGGAAATGCATGATTGCTGACAAACTTAACAATGTAAATTTAAAACACTGAGGACCACAAACAAAATGTTAGCAATTAAATTTCAAATACCAATAGCAACACCTCCGTAAGCTAATTTCAAATCCATATACTCAGCTCTTTATGAAAATCCTCTTATAAACAGCAACGTCGTCATCTTTTTGTGTGACTGCTAAACACAGCTTCAGAATACACCTGAAAATTTGAGTTCTTAACGGAAAAATGGGCAGGGTCTTGCCACGAACTACATAATAGGAATCAGCTTCTCTCAAAACTAAGATGCCTCTGGAGCGGCACAAAATCAGGGACTTAAAGATTTGAAGGATTTTAGAAAATCAATTTAGTTTTATTATTTATGCATCAGTTGAACAATGGCCATTGCCAGATTTCAAGGTGGGTTTTTTTCAGTCCTCTTTTCAACCTGATATCCAGTTACTTTATTCTTAAGTAACTACTACAAGCTATGAAACACAAACTTTTTCAAACCTTTTAAGCCATGGGGTCTTTGTGCACAGTCTTCCCTACTTTAAAGTAATTTTGTCTTAACTCAGTCACTGTTAAAACAAACAATAAAGAATAAGGCCTCAATGCACGGCATTCATAACATGCTTAGGAATTACCACATGGGCAGTGATCTTTTTATGCTTTTAGATAAGTAATTCAAAATAAAGTTGCAGTTGAGTGAACTAGAGGCATTGAATAAACGTAGGTATACTAAAGAGAATTTGCCAATTCCCTCAATTCAGATTAGCTTGACCGGATGGCTTTGAGGTTCACGGGCAACTTACACATATTTGAATGTATCCCATTTTCGTATGATTTGGAATGGCAGCAATTATTGTCAGATATGTAAGCAGAGCAACTGAGAAACACTATGTTTAAGCCAATGGCACAACGGTTGTTGCAGAAAAATCTAGAGCGTTAATAGACAAGTGTGGAAACCAAAAAACATCACAGAAAACCAGAGAGAAAACCAGCAGTTACCTTAAGTCCTAATCTTTCCCCTTTAACATAAGCATTTGGATTAAATTCTGCAACAAAGTGAAGGTGAGATCACCCTGACTTAAAATTATATCTTCAAACTGTTTTAGCTAAGTTATAATTGAACACAAAGTGACACTACTACATGAATGAATTATTCTTGCCTGTCCTGGTCTAGGCTGGGATAGAGTTGACTTCTTACTGGCAGCTGATACGGGGCTCTGTTTCAGATTTGGGATGGGAACAGTGTTGATAGCGCACTGATGGTTTTGGTCGTTGCTGAGCAGTCAAGGTCTTTTCTGCTCCTCACACGACCCCACCAGCGAGTAGGCTGGGGGTGCACAAGAAGTTGGGAGGAGACACAGCCAGGACAGCTGACCCCAGCTCACCCCAGGGATATTCCATACCATATGACATCATGCTCAGCATATAAAGCTGGGGAAAGAAGGAGGAAGGGGTGGACATTTGGAGTTATGCTGTTTTGTCTTCCCAAGTAACCAATACGTGTGATGGAGCCCTGTTTTCCCAGAGATGGCTGAACACCTGCCTGCTGGTGGGAAGTGGTGAATGAATTCCTTGTTTTGCTTCGCTTATGTGTGGACTTTTGCTTTACCTATTAAACTATCTCAACCCATGAATTTTTCTTCATTTTTCTGATTCTCACCCCCATCCCAACTGGCTGTGTGGTCCTAGTTGCCACGACATCACCCCTAAACAGACACAGGCATATAGTTATACAAACTATTCCTTTTACAGTTGAGACTGCTGATCTCTGTTGTAGGTAAAAAACAATGAAGCTAGACGAAAGCAGGGTGGTTGGTATTTTTCCCCAGGAAAAAGCAATATTCAGTTTTAAATACTAGCAGACAAGCCTGACGTTTTTTGAAACTTCTGAGTGCCATGAAGCAGACAGATGGGGTTCTCCACATTTTTTTTTTTTGTACTACAGTAACTGTGTTAGCCATTCTCTCTTGATAGTAAACTTAAAAGCACACAGTAAACCTTTAATGCTGGTGGAGAGGTAACAAACTCAGCCCCCTTTCTCGGCAACCTTGTCACATAATCTGAATTTTAGTAACAAACATCGTTCTCTGGCATGTTAACTTTCTGCAGCATCTGTCACTGCTATGAATGGTTGATCATAAGTACCTCTGTAGTCATCTCAATGCTATTAAGCAGATGGCAGCGCTAAATCCGAATGATGTAGTACATCTCCCTGGTGGACTTTGTTTCCATACACTACCATTATTCTACAATTCCTCAGTGATAAATCTTATGTATTCTAGAGAACATTAAACAGTGAACTGACAGTGCCAATTGATTTATTAACATCCATTTCCCTTTGCCCTATTATTGTCTTCGCAAACACTTGTGCAGATCATATGTGGAGCCGCTAAGGGACAAAAGCACTTTTGCTCAATTTGAAACATATTTCAGAGATTTGAAATAAATAGATTTTTTTTCCTTCATGCTGAAAATGTTTAAACTCATCTACAAATTTAAATGAAGACTGAACTAAATGCTTCTACTTCCTCCACAACGTTCTTCTCTGAGTTTTCATAATAAAATTAGTCTAGCTTTAGCATCAGGCCATTAAAACACCCACTGCTTTCTGCAATAAATCCAAGCAAAGGATTACAGTTTGATACAGATTTGAGGAAGTCCTTTAGGAGTCAGCATGGTTGTATAAGTAAGCATGCATAGACACTGGTGAGGGGAGCTGACAAATCTACATGCACCTGACATAAAATATCAGCACCAGCAGTCACACAAGCGTGGTGTTTCACACTTTAACTCCCCTTCTACCGTAAGATCCCAAAGAGGCTTTTAAGCATACAACTGCACAGGTTAAATTACTACGTATGTATGTAGAAGATATTTTATGAAGGAATTACTGACTGCATAATGTGAAGTTTGCCCTGTACGACAGAGTAACATTCAGCTTTGTCTTGGTGCTCTCCTTAACTAGGCATTGAGTATCAACCATACATGACCATAGTTTTGACAACATTCATTATGCTCTATTAAGGTAAAACTGTCTCAGCTGCTTTAAGTGTTTGCTAGCCTTTAATCTTCTGAATGTGAGAAATATTTTGCTAAATGTATTTTAATTTTTTTATAAACAATAGTGAAGAGCCCAGTTGATAACCGCCCAGTTTATATTAGTAAAAATATAATCTACCAATCCTCTGCAAGAACATACACATAATTTAGTCACCTCTCTTCTAAAAAATCAGTTAAGATATCTAGTAAAGCTCAGTACAGCTCTAAGGGATAAGTTTTTTGACCATAAAAAATAATTCTGTTATAAGACATCCTGAAGCACTATTTGGGGCTTTGTTGCGTGAACAAACAACTGTGGATAAAATATTTTAAAGGAAAACAATTTTTTATAGGATTACAGGGCATTAAGACAGATGAGAACTTGGAGAAAACTCTGATGTTTCTTTCCCTATTAGTGCTGTGACAGGTTTTAACTAAAGCTTCAGATTGCCAAGCACAGAAAGGATACAGTCTCACACAATGTCAAATAAAATGCTGTTAAACTTCTAAACACATGAATTGGTAGCAGTAAGCAGTTAGGTTAGAGAAAGGAAGATTTTTTTTTGCAGAGGTTTGCAAAGTCTCAACTATCTTAATGCACACAGAAATACACAGTATGCTATTCTTCATATCTGAATATATCACCCACCCTAGTCCATCTCAAATTTGGCCATTTCTGGGAAATGCACTAGAAATGTCAAAATTAAAAACAATAAAGGAGAGTCATGCTGTACTGGATGGTCAAATTTGGAGAATTTCCGTCTTTAGCAGGTGAATCACTAAAATAAGCAAAAACCTTAAAAACAAGTATTTCAACTGTCTCTGCTGTATCAACACCTGTACATTGTACACACAATGCATTCTTGCGAACATTGACCGACCAAGTTTGATGAGGTGCAGGAAGAGGACGCATATACTGAAAAGCTACTGCAAATAGTTTAATGAGCAAATCCATCTTTTCAGTTTACTAGCTATTTCTCAAATTTCCTCTTTAATACACAGTATAATTAATATCACAGTCTTCCAGAGAAATTAATATCAGAAGACACACTAGAAATACTATTACTTTAAGATTACCACTTTCAACTTACAAAAGGAAAGAGGAAAAGTTATTCACGCATGCCTGTAACTAAACGATGCATTTTAAACACGTGAATGTCCTCTATGCGCAAATGTATTTTCTTCCCATGCTTTATGAGGGCAAAATATCAAGAATGATATAAGGCTAAACTATGAAAACAATACACTTCTCCCTAATTTCCTTCACAGTAAGGACATTGTAATGCATCTAAATACGATAAGTATCTCTTAGTGGTTACAGAATGGCATTTTGCAATATGGGCTACTATTTGATATTCAGATTAAAGAGAGGAATGCTGTTCTAGGTAGCTCAGATGGCTGTTTATAGTTATTACTTTTTGCCTGCCAATACAATCCTAAAAATTTTTGCCAAGCCAGAAAATATGCCAGAAAATGAGTGTTGATACCCCATGAGAAACATACAAGTGAATCATTTCTTGTTTTCTTTTACCGTGCAGCACTTAATAAAACGGGGGGGGGGGGGGAGAATGAAGTAATCAGAAGATAATGAATTCAACAAAATCTAACAGTATATGTATTGTGAAACTACAGGTAAAACAAAGCAGAGCAACCATTTTATGAAGTAGCTCCTTCCAGACTGAGCTAAGCATGTGCGCATATTAAATCTAAGAATATTATACATACTCTTATGCTTTAGCCCTTTACAAGAGCAATTTCATTTCTTGGGAGATTTGCTTTTTGCTAATTTTAGTTCAAAGGGAAAAAAAATCTTAGTGAAAACCTTAACATGGAAAAAATATCAAATCCAAGTAACATTTAGTTTTGGCTCAGGCAAATGACTTTGTAATGAAGTCCAAATGTTTGTCTGCAATAAACCCATTTACCAACACTAGAAGCAGTAAAACAGAATAGAATTACCAACATAAAAGTTGAGGACTATTTTGGTAATTTTCTTTTTAGACAAAAAACCATTATCAGCAGCTGCTCCCTAAATGGAATATCTTACAGAGCCTTGTATTTTGAAGGTTCTACACCGCTGGTTTCTTAAGACATTATTTTTATCAATTTTCAGTAGCCTACAAGACTGTGTAGGAGCCAAGCATCAGACACAAAGGTGTTTTCTTTCCATTAGTTCTCAACAATAATGAAACTTGAACTTTCCACTAAGCCTTTTCACATTGACTGAATTGTTGGGCACAGGAAAACATTCATAAAGCTCTGGAGGGAAGAGGGGCGCAAGAAAGCCAGGAGGCCTGCATGGATAAACAAGGAGCTCCTGGACAATCTCAAACACAAGTAGGAATCCTACAGAGGGTAGAAGCAAGGACGGGTAGCCTGGGAGGAATACAGAAGTTGTCCGAGCAACCAGGGATCAGGTTAGGAAAGCTAAAGCCCAGATAGAATTAGATCCGCAAGGGACATCAAGGACAACAAGAAAAGCTTCTGCGGGTACGTCAGTGATAAAAGGAAGACGAGGGAAAATGTGGGCCCTCTCAGGAAGTAAACGGGAGACCTGGTTACTCGGGATATGGAGGAAGCTGAGGTACTCAATGACTTTTTTGGCCTTGGTCTTCACCAGCAAGTGCTGTAGCCACACCACCCAAGTCACAGAAGGCAAAGGCAGGGACTAGGAGAATGAGGAACTGCCCACTGCAGAAAAAGATCAAGTATAAGACCACCTGAGGAACCTGAAGGTGCACATAGGACCTGATGAGTTTCATCCACAAGTCTTGAGGGAACTGGTGGATGAAGCTGCCAAGACACTATCGATCATATAGAAGAAGTCATGGCAGTCCAGTGAAATTCCCACTGACTGGAAAAAGGGAACATAACCCCCATTTTTAAAAAGGGAAAAAAGGAAGATCCAGGGAACTACAGGCCGGTCAGTCTCACCTCTGTGCCCCGCAAGATCATGGAGCAGATCCTCCTGGAAACTATGCTAAGGCACATGGAAAATAAGGAGGTGACTGGTAAAAGCCAACGTGGCTTCACTAAGGGCAAATTGTGCCTGACAAATTTGGTGGCATCTATGATGGCGTTACAGCATTGGTAGATAAGGAAAGAACTGACATAATCTAGCTGGACTTGTGCAAAGCACTTGACAACATCCCACATGACATCCCAGTCTACACTGGAGAGACATGGATTTGATGGATGGACCAATGGGCAGGTAAGGAATTGGCTGGATGGTCGCACTCAAAGTTTTATGGTCAACGGCTTGATATCCAAGTGAGACCAGTGACGAGTGGTGTTCCTCAGGGGTCAGTACTGGGACTGGTACTGTTTAACATCTTTGTCAACAACATACGCAGTGGGATCAAGTGCACCCTCAGCAAGTTTGTGGACAGCACCAAGCTGTGTGGAGCGGTCGACACACTGAAGGGACATCCAGAGGGACCTGGAAAGGCTGAGAGGTGGGCCTGTGCCAACCCCATGATGTTGAACAAGGTCAAGTGCAAGGTCCTGCACGTGGGACGGGGCAATCCCACGCACAAATACAGGCTGAGTTGAGAACGGATCAAGAGCAGCCCTGAGAAGGACTTGGGGGTGTTGGTGGATGAGAAGCTCAACGTGAGCCGCCAATACGCACTCACAGCCCAGAAGGCCAATGGTATCCTGGGCTGCATGGAAAGAAGCACAGCCAGCAGGTCAAGGGAGGTGATTCTGCCCCTCTACTCCTCTCTCGTGAGACCCCACCTGGAGTACTGCATCCAGCTCTGGGGATACCAACATAAGAATGACATGGACCTGTAGGAGCAGGTCCAGAGGAGGGCCACAAAGATGATCAGAGGGCTGGAGCACCTCTCCTACGAGGACAGGCTGAGGGATTTGGGGTTGTTCAGCCTGGAGAAGAGAAGGCTCCAGGAAGACCTTATAGCAGCTTTCCAGTACCCTAAAAAGGTCCTACAGGAAAGGGGAGGGACTCTTTATCAGGGAGTGTAATGATAGCACAAGGGGTAACAGTTTTAAACTGAGAGGGTCAATTTACATTACATATTAGAAAGAAATTCTTTACTACCAAGGGTGGTGAGACACTGGAACACATTGCCCAGAGAAGCTGTGGATGCCCTATCCCTGGAAGTGTTCAAGGCCAGGCTGGATGGGGCTTTGAGCAACCTTGTCTGGTGGGAGGTGTCCCTGCCCATGGCAGGGAGGTTGGAACTAGATGATCCAACCCAGGTCCCTTCCAACCTAAACCATTCTATGATTTATACAACAAAATTTATGTTGAGTGTGTCAACACTACAGCAAAGTAGATGTCAGGTGTAAATGGCTTTCTCAGCTTTGCTGTGAACAGTTCTGTACTAATTTCAGACATAGCTACATTGTAAAAGTCTTCAATATTTAGCAGAAGGTAAAACAGTCTAATCAGTATCTACTTATCAGCATCACAGTATCCACCATTATCTCCCTTTCCAACTATTTTCTTCCCAGACATCAAATTTTAAAGCTCTAATGACCCCAAAAAACTTAAGCAATAATGCACAACTAGAGCATATTTTTTACCATTTTCTTTATTTTCAACCATTTGAAATTTAGTGCCATAAAACTTTCAAGAAATTATCAATGAAATTACAAAATCTGCTGCTGATCAGACTATGAATGCTGGGTTTAAGAGAAAAATAGCGAGAATATATTACAACCCAGCAAAAGGTGCACAGAAGGTCCCCTTCCAGACATGCACATTAGAAGTACCTAATAGTGGGGTCTATCAGCCAAGCTGCTAAATAATGTGTCACATGATATTTGCCATTAAGTTCAAACTACCATCTAATACAACTAGTTCATACTTCATAGCATTTTTCCCCCATCATTGGGACACATTAGTATTCCTTGTAATTCATGGAGTTTCCAAACAGCAACTCTTTTGAAGAAATCAAAATTTTAAGAAAATAAATCAGAAGTGCTTAAAAATACTGTTGAGAATGAAGCGGGGGAAGGAACACAAATGGCAGGAGATTGAAATTTGTCACGAAGACAATTCCACAAAGGAGAAAAACTAAAGGGTCTACTACTTTTTTTACAGCCAAAAAACAGTAAAATACTGGAATATAATCACATTTAAGAAGAAAATGTAATCAGGTCTGTGCTTCAGATGATTTAATACCTTTTATAAAGTTTTTTTTCCTCATCTCCCTGCCCCCACTCCCTCCTGAAGTAAATCCAAATTGTTTTCCCAAATTTCCTGAAGTTTTGAAAGCTTCCTGATTTATGATTTGACATCACTAAAACTCTTTGAAGTTCTCATTTCTGCTTCTTTTCAACCACTCACTAACTTGACTTTTATACCTATATGATACTAGAGACAAATAACACTGGGGGTTATTTCTAATAAGCCTCTTAACATTTTTGCTGTTTAAGATGAAATTGAAAACAATCTTTAAGCAAAACTAACTTTCCAACTGTAGAGTATTTCTTATATAGTTACAACAGATCTGAAGGCTTACCTTTGAGCTTGAGTGCTATAGCTGTTATCATAGGAATCATAGCTTTGCTCATCATAAGCAGTTCCATAACCATCATCGTACTCCTGAAAGGATATAAAAGAAAGGTAATATTAACCACAAGCATGCTCCAGAAACAACATAGTAACCTAGTGCTAAATATGGAAGACAATACTCTCCTGAAATGCATATATGACATACGCACACCATGAAATGGCAAAATCTTAGTGATATTAATACAGACTATTTCCATTTAGGAAGTCACACACATTTAAGACTGTAATTACTTTAAAGGTATTTTGAACTATTGGCGATGTGTTTCAAAAAGGTTTGTTTGGTTTTTTTTAGTTAACACTAGCTGTACAGAGACAGTACAAATACCTCATGTATCCATGAACTTAAATTTGACATGATGGAGCTACTGATCTTCAAGAAAGCTCTGGAAAGCACCTCAAGAATCAAAACATCTGGATAAATACTGTGCAACTGACTTAGCTGGCTTATTTCTGGACAATACATTCAATATTATATGTAGACTACAGATGGGAAAGAAATTCCCTAGAGAGAAGACTAGTAAGGAGGACTGCTTTACTTCTTTGAATGCCCTCTGTATAGTCGTCAATTTGTTGGAGTTTAGCATCCATTAAGAAACTAAAAATAAGGATTTCTTCCTCCTCCCACATTATCCACACTATTTAAGTATACACTGTAGTAATACTCTTCCCAAAATAGCACTGGATTTAAATACCAAGTTGAACAAAACACCACCTCCAGCTACAACTCATACAGAAGTTTAAGATAAAAACAAGCGAAAATGATGCTGTGTTTTCCCAGAAAAGTTGAACTATAGAAATCCACAGAACTGTCACCAACTTGCTTCATCCAATAATAAGTCTGAGCAAAACACATAAGTGGAAACTGCACTTACTTTGTATTAATTTCTAGGAAATCTTAATACCCAAATCCTATCCAAATACTCCCAAGACCTCAACGGATATTTAGGCGCATCTTGTCCAGTTTTGCCATGAGTGATCCAATGAGAAGACACTTCGAAGATACAGGGACCCAGAGAAATGAAAAATGGGCATCATCTTATATATGATGTTTTCTGAATAAGTGTCTACCAAACCCTGACAACGCAGAGACAGAGTCTCATGAAAGAACAAACTCTTTACCAGGAAAAGAAGCCTTTAAGAATCTTCCAGCGATATCAGAAAACAAAACCAACTAGCAGTATCAATTAGGTAGGGATGACAGATGATGGACTGATGGATTGGAATCTGACAACTTTCCAGACATTAAGGAAAGCTTTCTATAGCAGAAGCCAGTGACAACCTCAAAACAACTGATAGGAAACTGAATTTGCTGAGAGTTTTTAAGCATTTTTCCAGTCATTTGAAATTGCATATATGGAAAACCAGGCAATCTGCCCATCAATACTGCTTCACCACCACTAGATCAGGGAACATGATTGTTTCCCAGCAGTGATTAGAAGAAGGGTGTCTATGAATATTTGCCAGCACACATGAGTGACTGCCTTTCCATAGGTCTGGAAGAAGAAACGAGGATTCTAACAATTCTCTGTTGTAAAGAGATCTACGGATAAATAGTCCCACTTGAAAAGGAAATACATTGTTTTCTCTTTCAGTAGTTCACTGTCCTGAAACTAAACATTAAAATAGAGTCTTAGCATTGTCTTTGCCCATCTGATATGGATATGGATTTTTCTTGATAAGCCACAGACTAAAGCCACAAAAACATTGCCTCCTGGCAGTTATTACGAACAAGCACTTTATTACTTATTGATGCAATACACAGACATCTGTTAACAATACAGACATCGATCAACAGCAGAAGCTGAGCCAACTTATTCAATCTGTTCCAGAACATTTACATGACATTTGGTCTTCTCTCACAGAACCTCCCAACTGTGAACCAGCCATCCCTACGAGGGGCTCCCAAACTTTAAACCGTGCACACCCAGCAGTGACAACAAATTAAAGCAGAGGACTGAAATTAAGCCTCTTAA
Organism: Pluvialis apricaria; assembly: GCA_017639485.1. NCBI lineage: Eukaryota > Metazoa > Chordata > Aves > Charadriiformes > Charadriidae > Pluvialis > Pluvialis apricaria. The sequence goes on along the minus strand of CM030008.1, from coordinate 162,979,908 downwards.
CACATTTGGAAAGCTTTGCCACTAAGGAATCATTGAGATTTCTTAAGCAATCAGTCTTATACTTCAGTTAACTGTTTTACTAAAAAAATTGATTATGACAGAAAAGGGGAAACCAGACTACTCTGAAGTTATGGTGTATCTATGACTTCTTGAAGTCAAAGGAACAAAATAAATTTGAAAGAAAAAGACCCTTAACAAGATGTCCAGCAGAACAAAAACCAAAAAGTCTCTCCAAATAGCATGGAGAGATCCATGCTATACCAGACTTGTGTCTGGTATTTGCATTTCTCTTCCAGAGACATTTTGCCTGGACCTCATTACTGTTTACCATTTTGTGTTAATAAATTGACTACTGTAGAAATTAAGTCCTGCATTATTACATTGAAGATGGATCTTATAAGCTTTGAATGGAAAGATATCTGGTTTGTAGTTTATGTGTGGGACACTTGTCACTTAGCATTAAAAAGATCGATCTGTGCTCTTGCAATTACTATAACCTGCTTAAATAGGTCAATTCTTCCTTTTTGTTACTGTACTTACATTTATAAACCAAAAAATTTGTATTAAAACTGAGATAAGCTTCGTGTGTAGCGTGCTGTACAACTAGAATAGGTTTAAAGAGCTGCTCTCAATGGCTTGTTCTGTTAAGAGATAAGAGACTCAAATTCCGAAACATTTATTTGCTGTGCACTATTCCCTTGAAGTAGCAATCAAGCAGGGGCAGCTAAAGTATGTTTCAGAGCCTTCCCTGAACTAGGGCTGACACGGTATTTTCTCTTAGTCATACAATATTTGAAAACTTTCTCTTTCAGGAGGTTACAAATAAGGTTGGCCCAGGCAGAATGTTTTACATTTTAGATTAAATCCACACCGAAGTATTTTCTTTCTGAAACACAGACCTCTTGTGGCTTCAATAAAGGTTTTCTTTAACTTCATTTAGAAGCTAGGTGAAATATCCTTGATCATCTGGCACGTTTCTGTACTACAAGATATCATGCTAACTTAAATGAAAATAACTATAGTTTTTACACATATAACAAAAATGGACAGGACAGAACTTAAATATGCACAGATATCTTGTACTAAAGTACATCAGATTCACTGACAAGCATTGCTATACAGATTTCTTTCTGCATAATATGGGAAGAATTACACCTTCATAAGAATATTTTAATTGCATTTTTCCTGCTGATTTTTCAGCATGTTTCAGGTGTAAAAACATTAGTTTTCATATTTAAAGCCATTATTCTTCATGTGGATGACAGCATTTGTGTTCCTACCACCTACCAAACGCAATACAATGGACTTCTCTACTCTGATTACACCAGTCTATAAATAGCTTTCCTAAAGGTATTCCATAATCAGAAAGAGTTTACTGGTGAAGTAGTATTTCCTCTCCCACTCCGAAAAAAACAAAAGCCCAAACAAGATCATATTTTCATCCCATGAACGGGAGCATTTTGTTTGTTATTCATTTTTCTACTTCTCAGGACAACCTAGAAAACTAACTCTCATTGGATTTAGTCTGATCAAAAAAAGGGAAGCGTGCCATACAGTTTGTGCTTACAACAAAAAAGTAGAAAAAAGAGCTGAAAATGTATTTTCCACACATTTGCAATATTATTCAGGAAAGTATCAAGAGTGATTGTCCTGACTTCTGTTAATTTCAGTCTTAAGACTTTTCCCCCAAAGTAACAGTACAGCTAGAATTACCAGACAGATCTTCTGAAAAGAATATGAAATCACTCTGTGAAATCTCAAACCTTATTAATAACTCCTTTATTAAGACAGACTATAATCCAGAATCACATTACACTTCCTCTTAAAGAGAGCTTCTGCCCACAGTTGCCCCAATGAGAGCGCCCGCAGTTGATATAAACCCAAAGAGCAGCACCACTCACAGTAATTGTTCAGTGCAAAGTGCAGAAATTTTTCATGAACAGAACCAAAGGCAATGTGTAAATATTCATCCTTCAAGTTTATTAAATAGTAAGTTACTATCACAGGTCAAAAGATGATAAAAGCAATGAAAGCAATCTTTGCCAAAACCTCTGCACTACCCAAAACATTATAAATCATGCTAAGCCTTGCTCATCAGTGTTTCTTTCTAATAATTAAGTACTCTAAACATACCCTTGTTCATGGCGAATAGGAAATGGTGGCTTTAAGTTATAATCTGCTGGCAGTGACAATGACAGACTAGTGTTTGGGCCCTCTTTAGGGAAAATTAACAATGCTTCAAAGAGAACAAGACAGAGAAACGGGAAGAAAGAAGGTGGTATAAAGTGCATTTTAACAAAAAGGCCATTTGCAGTGCTGGGAAAAAAAATCATGAAGTCAATAAGAAATCAATTTTCCAGCTCTCCCCAACTAAGGAAATCCATCCAAGGGGAAAAATTAAGGCTGTTATCACTACAACTAAAAGGTTGTTCTTTCTTTTCCTCATCATTCTCTGAAATTAATACTTACACCAGTACTTTATCACAGAATACTGGAGGAATGTCTTCTTTTTAGATAAAAGCTATCACAGCCAAAAAATTGTTTGCACAGAGATTAACTTGAAGGAGAAAGAACATCAGACAACATCAGTGCAGTGCAATGAAGACATTTTTTTTGCAAATTAGAATTGTAAAGTGAAGGCACAGCCATTTTGTTATGTGGAAATAACATCTCCCCCATCATTTAATCAACATGGAATATGGGGCAATCAAAACAAATATGGGTAGCTACTACCATCTAAAGTCTGAGTGATAACATTAAGGACATTAGCAGCAAACATGCACAGACTGTAAGGCCCTATTTTGTAGATTTTCATCTGTTTTCATCTAGAAGGAGCCGAGTGCATATTCAACCAGAACAAATAAGGTATTCCCGGAATGAGAGATGTACTACTGGATTGTCTTTAATGCACCTCAAAAAAAAAAAGAGTTGCTAATGAAGACAGGCAGTAACATTTAAACCAAGTTACTATCAGGCCAAAACAGTTCTGGTTTTCTGTATACAACAGCAGGGAGCAGTGTCAGAATCAGGACAACTTATGCTCATTCAATAATATCAAGCCAGAAAATGGTCAGCTTGGATCAGCAGCTTAAACTCTAAAAATAGTTTGAGAAGAAAATATATTGTATGCACATTATCGGTGAACTTTCAACTTCAAGATGGGCAGGTGGAAAAGCTTTTCCGCCTCCACAGCCTGAGTTCCTGACAGAACGAAAAGATTTTCCATTCTCTCTCCACTTCATCCCAAAAACCCCAGAGAAGGTAAATGTAAAAGGTCAAAAAATGAAACAGAACAATTGAGGGACTTAACTTTTTAAAGTTTTTTTTTTTTACTTTTTTTCTTCTTGCTTGTCCTGCTTAGCATGAAAAAGAACACTAACTGGCAAAAAAAGCCAAGTAGTAATGGTTTGCTGTTGTGAACTTGTTTTCCAAAAGTCTTACCTGAATTCACCCTGACTTTAAGAATAGTCTTAGCACTTCCAAAAAGCCAGAACTCTGTAAATACATTGCTTAAAACAGGTATAAGACCCAAGTGGAAATCACAACTTTATCCACGGAGGGTAACAGAGACAGGATGGACAAAAGATCATTTCTGTAGTTCCTAGAGAATGGAGGCACCTCCAACCCTTTTCCAGGAGCTTTATACTCAAAACAATTAAGCAAACTAAAACATTTCCAATTTGGTTAAGATGTTGCATGTTATTAGGAAACTACCAATATACAGAAGACCACAGTAAATTAAAACATGGTGTGACTCTTGCAAAGTGACATTACAGTTATACTTGAACAATAATCAGGGAGAGTTTAAACTCTTTTCAAAGTCTTGTGTCATCTGGATTAGCCCTTACTTTGCCACCTCAACTCCAAGCAGCATTTCTTTGTAAATAAAAAGCTTTGGGTTTTTCATATTGTATACGAAGTTTTTGCTCTTTTTTCCTACAGAACTTTCCGTTTTCAGCCACAAACAGTAAACGAGCAAATGAACATTAATGAGAAAAAAGTCTAAGATAAAAACAGTTTACCCTACAAAATCAACATTGTGTCAACAAATCCAAAAAATTGCTTCCACAGTATGCTTTTTTAATCCTAATTTTCAGTTTTTCAAATCTAAATCAAGTATGATCTCAATGAGGAGATAAACAATTCAAGCTTAATGCTGGAGACCAAAAAAGAATTTGCATCAGCTTTTAGGAAGGGGCACTAAAAAACAGGCTATAGGTTATTCAGCTGAATGGGCTCTCACCTGTAAATAGCAAGGCTTTGGATTCATTTTGTTCAGTAATGGATACATATATGTGTATTTTATAATAATCATTGGATCGTGAAATGGATTTCTGTTCTTAGCCATCCAGCTAAATGTCATTCAAGAACAAACTTCCCTTAAATCTACCCACAGATTTGTAAGGATTTCTTGCAAAACCCAAAGGGCAGAAGCCAGTGCTCCTGATACCGTATGCTGGGACAGACAGTATCCTCGTGATTGGCACACCATCTCCAGAGAGAACCAAGGGAACATAAACACCTGGGACAGCCATTTGAACTAAGGGCCTTCCACTACTGCAGAGATAGTGAGCTTTAATTTAAGAAGAGACATATAGCATCACATCTTCTGCTCATCGTTTGGGTGGGATCTTGTTAGCCAGCACGTTGTGTAATGTCTTTTGGGTCTTCCCCATTTTTCATGGGAAACAGTATGAGCATAGTCTCTAATATTGTAATACCTACAATAACCGTGTCTCTTCTAGTATACATAGTGTGAGTATAGTCTCATAGTACAGACTTAGTATGAGAATCACAAGCTTAATTCTGAATTATGTCTGAAGCACTGCTTTGTCCACCAGTAAAAGCACTGTATTTCTGGAAATATCCAGAAATGTAAGCTTCAGGAACTATAAACTTTTAAAACTTAGCAGTCCCTAAGCTTTAGGTTCTTCCAGAATCAAGCGATAACTAAACAGATTTTAAAGAGCAGATTTTGAAGTTTGTTATCAGCATGCCTTTTGTATCCAAGTGTTCTGCACACCCTTCCATGTAGTCTGTATCTATCTTTAAGTTAAAAAAAAATCTTTGCACATAATGGGAAATAGTTCATAATGTTCTTTTTCAAGTTGCAATTTACTTAACATTAGAAAGGCTCCCTAGGTCTCTTACTGGTAGACATTCCGTCTTAATTCAATTTCTTATTACAGAAAGTAATCTCATTGAAGCATTCTAATTGAAGCATTAACTGCTAGAAATTATACACGTGGTCACTGCATTAGAAAAATCTGCCGCTGAGGTAACCCTTGTCTGAATACAAGATGACATCAATAAAATAGCCAGAAACAGATCTGAGGCTCTGCCACAACTTCCCCCCCCCAACACTAGGAACATCCAGATCTGATTGTCTTCTGAAGAAGTGCTGAAGTAAGGCTTGGCCATAGCTTGCTAGATTGCCGAGTTTTATTTTTCAGAGCAGACATTTTACACTGCCACAGCAACCAACTTCAAATCCATGTTTAAAGTCCAAATCTTAATGCCTAAAAAATATCTGATTATCAACTCATAAATCAACTCATAAATCTCACTTTGCATTTAACACATTTAAGCAGCCAAAATGGGACAGGGCATGCTCACAAATACATTCATACAAAGTACTGAATGAAAATACTTACAGAACATTTACAAAATATTTACCTTTGTAAAATGAAGGTAGAAGCAAATACAAATCGAATCTTAAAAAAAGCTTCAGACATATTGCTGTGTTACTAATTTGGAAAAAGCCTCAAAGTCTGAAGCTGGTGAGAAGAGGACAACAGGAAGAGGCAGAGAGCAGCAGCTGTTACTAGACAGTAACCAAGACTGAACAGTTATGGTCTAACCTATGTTTGACTGAACATTGGCTAAGGAATTGACACTATCAGAGAGTAGTGAATTGCTACCATACTGTTACTAATTTCCTGCTTATTGAAAGTTATGGAAAAGCTTAAAATCTCTAGCCAGTAGTTAAATACAATTTTTATTTCTTTTCTTAACAGAATAAATTGTCAACTTACAAATACAGAAAAATATTTTTACCTATTAAAGAGTTTGGTTCAATGAGTGGAGAAAAATTCTCATATAAAGAGAATGATGTCCCTGAAAAGATCTGTAAGTGCTTCGATAAATCTGGCACCCATTTAGTATGATTTCCCTTATCCAAGTATTATAAAAATAATCCCGGCCATGCTTCACACGTCCTACTACGCTTTTCCTGACCTGAGCATATGAGGACATAAAAATTGGAGGTGTGTTAGCCTTCAGAGAAAGTTTATCACACCAAACAGAGCAGTGAGGTTAGAACAGTGATTATAAAACTGGCTAGCCATAGAGGTCTGAATTTTATGCTATCATCTAAGCTGATGCTACAGCTATTAAAAAGACAATGTTCACAGAAAATGATAAGGAACTGTCATTTCAGTGACTTCAAAAACTTCACCATGGTACTACCAATATGGTGAGGTCCCAAGAGGAATGGGTCCTGGGGCCGAGAGAGATATAAGTGAGACGGGCAACACTGGAGTGGAAAAACTAGTTATACTGAACGGGAGAAACGTGCAGATATTACTGCTAGTCCGATATGTTGCATGACTTCAGCAGAGAAGGTCACATCAAGTATCCAGACAGTGTGACAAACATCCCGGAAAGCTGACAGACAACAGGGGTAGTTACCTCTGAAGAGCTTTCTGTAAAGGTAAGTTCTGGACAACTTCCCTGTGGGCTCCAAGCACAGGACAGCAATGATCACCTGGTTCTGTTCATCTTGAACTCATGTTAAAACGCATCTAAATTCAAATGAACGATTTTTTGCCTGTGGCATGATTGTACCTGTGAGATACTCCCTCCAGAATTAACCCCTCCAGTTTTCCAGAATGAAGTAGGTATTGCGCTTCCCATCTTGATATTATCTTTTAAAAAAGAACTTCTTAATCAACAAGAGGAAGGACAAGATAAGGATAGGCAGGAGGCAGAAATGAGTAGTTTCTATGTAGGTGTTAGATATTCATTGGTCTCAAGGACTACAGAAAGTGTTTTTCTAAGGAGTGAAGGAAAATGGATGCTTTTTGTAACTCAATGATGGCCTCATTTTCTGTCACAAGGTATACTTAAAAGTACACCACCAAAGGAAAGGGCAAGGACTCAATGTACCGAAAGCCCTGCATCTTTGAGATATTTACAGTTACAGAAGGCAAGTGGCTGAAGGCTTCCCTCCAGAATATAGTTTGCTTCTTTCTGAACTTGCGTAGTTTCACATTATTTTAATGAGTACAAAGCAGAGGCTCGTAAGCCTAAGGGAATGAAAAGCTTCGTGAATCCTCACAGACTTTCCAGTCCTCAACAGAAGAGTTCTAAAAGCTGCTCTGCAATCTCTCTGGATATCCCAGTCTCCGAGGCTCTGAAACTACATGCTGCTTAAAATAACATCGTATGATGCCCACAACCTCATGGGTTTTTTCAGTCTACAGACACTTCTCAGCAAACAGTGACACCTTGCCCTGCTCAGATATTCAAGTTAGCAAACCAGCACTTAATGCTAGATATGGCTAAATAGAAATTAGTATCAAAAAGACAGAAATACTATAATGACTCCTACTGTGTTACCTTAACCTGTAAGAGATACAGTTAAGGCACTTTGATAATGTACTACAAATGGGCAGGTAAAAAAATACCATGCATTAAATTTAACATACAATATACTAATGGTTCATGTACTAGCAAAACTTTATTCTAATGAATCTCCATTTTAAAAGATGAGTCACAAAAACCATGGAATTTTAGAATGGACCAGCTAGCACTGCTTTATCAATTACAGCTTTAAATATCTCTACCCCAGTTAAGATACCTTGTTTGGAAGATAAGCGATCCAGTTCTAGAGAACATTCTTTTTAGAAGTTATTTAGCACAGTACTACTTTTCTTTGTAGTGCTATTTTCTAATTATTCTCTCACAAGTAAAGCATGCATCAGGATACTGATTCAAACAGCTGTTATTTCCATGCCACTTCTATATGCACGTGCTATAAATAGTAGCTATATATAAATATGAAGTTGCTCAAAGAGGTTTATTTTCTGCCACATCACCATGCATTCTACAGTGCATGCCCTGGAAACAGGCTGTTAAATGAGGACTAATTCCTTTGAAAGCACTGTGAAATAACCACTTATTTGCACCTTGACTAATCAAGTCAGGAGACATTTAAATACATTGTTGAAGTACTAGTTCTCATGACATCAGTAAACTACATTAATTTCTTTTGAATTATTCAGGTACATGTATAAAGGTTTGTACTAATGACATTAAACTTTCTGCTTAAAGCTATACATGTTACATAAAAAATTAGGTTTCTGATCAAAAGGACAATGGTTGAGATTGGATTTAGAGGGTTTTTTGTGGGGGTGAAAAGATATGGAGAAAGTACATGGAAGAAAGGTTGGAAGAAAAGCAAAAAATGTCTAAATTGCAAAACCCTTCCCTGGAACTCAGGAACTCCTTTTTCAGTAGTCTGAATAAAAGAGACAAAGTCCAGACAGACTTGGGTGTAAAGAGGGCATGCTAAAACCTTTAAGATATATAAAACATTAAAAGCATTGCCCTTGAAAATGTAATTTCTTTAAGATTAAATCCATTTTTGTGACTATAGTTTTGATTTAATAGGCTTTTTTATGTCACTGCTCTGTAAGTTCAGTTTAAATTAAGTTTACCCTAATTCATAACTGTCTATAATTTTCAGTCATGTACAATATAAAGTTATTTGATATGTTTCTTTAATTTTTACTAAAATAAAGTCAAGATAAATATGTATGGCTTATTGAGATACACTGTACATTGTTAAAATTTTAGGATCAATTCTGAAGCTTTCATAAAAATATTTTAATTGTCTAATTGTTAAACAGTTATATGACCACAAAGATAGGTTTGGGCAGAAGAGTAGAATATTATTCTCAGTTTTAGTTGAGAATTAAAAATCTACTGACAATGTGATTTTTCAGAAACCTAATATAACACTTTTAAGAGGTACATTACTATTTTGCCAAATGCACTGTAAGTGTCTTTATGGTAGTACATATAACCTGAACTTTTATTAGTATGAAACAGTTCAAGCCTGAGAAGGCGATGAGAGATGACCACATTTGCTGTAGATTCTGGGTGCAAGACTCAATTAGATACTAATTAAAGGCATTCTACCGAGTTCTAAACTCATAGTTAGGATCATCCCTCAAAAAATCATACACTTTATGAACGGTATAGCAACAGCTTGACTTACGTATTCACCGTACGTCTCCTGTGCTGGAGGTGGTGGAAGGGGCCGGTAGCCTGCAGGCGGAGGTACTCCTCTTGCTCTGGGTGCTAGAAGTCCGCGGCTACGACTGACCGGTCCTCTACTGGGAGGTGCTCCTCTGGGTGCTGGTGCCCCTCTCGGTACTCCCGCTGGTGGAGGAGGCACTCCTCCACGGCCCCTGTGAATATATGGGTCACTCACCATTAAATACTACACCCTTGGCCTCCCTTTCAACAGCGCCCTCCCCCACATCATGACAATTTTGCTTCGCTACAGCCAGGAAAAGTCTAAAAAGTGTATAGTTTGCCTTTTTTTTTTTCCCCTGTATGCTTTAATCCAATTACACACATTATACAAAAATGCTGAAAGATACAAGCTAGACATGTGATTCAGTGATGAACTTCTCACTAGCTTGAGCTATTCTCGCGCACACAGAGACACCCAAACCAGTTTGCTGGAATCAGTCAACTTCACTAGAATTTGACTTATAGTACGTGAAATCACAATCACAGAATAACAGGTTAATTTGTAGCTGTCAGGCTATATCCTACTCAAACCCTGCACAGAAGAATCAGTTGCAACTCCCTTCCGATCCTGCGTAAGCTAAATGCAACCCAAAGATCACACTGCCTGTAAGAGATTGAGCGGTTCAGAAAAATTACATTTTCCTCTGGTTCTAAAGAGATTTCCAGCTGTTGCAGGAAACATTCAGACATGTAATAAATGTGCATGGTGATTACAGGATATAACCTGATGTTCTATACATATTTAAGAACAAGAAATAACAGTTATATTCAGTTTTTAAGTTCTGAAAGAATGATAAGCATTAACTTGCATTTTATTACTTTGGACACTTAACATACAGATGAAAAATTTGAGACCTAAACCAGAACAGTTTTCAAAAATATCTGATCCATTTAGAGGTGGCATTCCCCCCCCCGCCTCCCTATAGTAAAGGGAGAGACTTAAAGGTACAATCCATGAGAAATTTGCATCATTTATCCTCTTTTAAACAGGATGGCTAAGACACTGCTAATAGACATCTCCTTTTTAAAGGAGCTCATTTCACCCCATGGACTATAATTGAGTTTAATTGGGTTTAAATGACTGCTCTGTAGGTACATAGACTTGTTCCAAGGAAGTCACACCCTTATTGTATACAGTAACAGATACATAGAACAAAAACAAGCACAAACTCTACACACTAGTTTTCTACCTATCAAGCCATCATCTAATTAATCTCAACAGCAATAATTGAGTGAAAATACCCTGTCCTGATTTCAATAGAAATTTCCAACTCAAACATTATAAAGATCCAGATTGGGCCTTAAGATTTCCTATCCCATTTCAAATAAGTCACGTAATTTCTCATTGGTAAACTTATCAGAAAAAAATACGATCACTTTATCACAAGTAATTAGTATTTGGAAAACTGCATCACTACATGAAGAATGCAAAAACGTAAATACTTGATACAATCAGGCTAGACTTTATTAATTCTAATTACCGATTAAAACACAGTCACAAAGTATTTTAAACAAGCCTAGAGAGTAAGTGATTTAAAACTGTGCTTATTACTTGGTTTTGGCTAATCTGTAGAATGCCTCCTCAGGACAGGGCACCAGCTGCTTATTTGACTTCATGGTAGTGGGGGCAGGGGTGAGCAGTGAAGTTCCCAGACACAGCCTGCTGAAGTAATATAAAGAAATAGCAGATGTGATACTTTCCAAGTGAAGCCAAAGAAAGGGAAATGAACCTATTGGCATAGACAATAGTCAATACCAAGTTAAAAAAAAAAAGGTCAGTAAAAAGACTCAAGAATCACTAGCCATAATCTTCACGGCATCCTTCTGACAGGGTGCAAGTGAAAGCAGCAGGAAACGGGACATGCTGAAAAACATGGAAAAACATTTGAGGGAGGGAAAAAAAAAAGAGTACAGTTTTTAGAGCCAGCAGAGATTTATTCTTAGAGAGTAATTAGAACACCAGACTCATGTGATGAGAAGGCCTTTTCTGCATTTCAAAAACAGTTAGTAGGACTGGAGTGATGATGGGTGGGAAATCATACTTCTCCTATATTAGGAGACCATTTACATGCTTTTTTGGGGGGTTTTTTTAGAGTTACTGTCAGAAGAATAAACAGCCTGAGATGTACAGCTCTGTATTACCCCACTCAGATGGTTACTGCACCGGGCTGGAGGAGACTAGGAAGGTGCAGAGATAGGAAACCCGGTAACGGGACAGTTCAATTACCACCATGCGGATTTGAGTCACCAGGGTATGATGCTAAAAGCAAGTTTTTAGAAACTGTAAATTGTTATTTCGCTAAGAAGTTGGCAGGGAACTAAAGAAATTTGATTGACATTAACAATGAACAGAAACTGACTCAAAATATTGAGGAACCACATGAATAGGAACCTTTGCAAGAACAGCAGATCAGTTCTGGTATTGCTTAATTTGAAAAAGGGTAGCTATACAAGTTGTGTTTAAAAAGATTTAAAAGTAAAATTTATATACACAATATGGGAAGACATTTAGAAAAATCCCATGGGAAGTCAGAGACAACACACAACTGTCAAAAAAGAAAAAGCTTAAGAAAGGGCAAAAGGAGCTCAGTAAGGCTGGAACAGCAGGGTAAGGAGAGGTATTAAAAGAGGTATCACTTGAAAAGCTGAACCCATCTCTAACCTCAAAGGACAAATGCTAATAAAACAAATGTAAAATAGTCAGAAGAGCAGGTCAGAGATAATTTAAAGAATTTGTAAAAAGCCTAAAAAAAATAAAATAAGTCCTTCAAACATTCTGCAATGAGGAAACCTGCCAGAGTGAGGTCAAATCACCACTGAAGAACAGTATGCTATGTATATATGTATGTATACATTAAGTTTTTTTGCTACACAATCAAGAAAGATTGGACAAAGTTCACATAGTAGAGCCTTTCCTTAAGGGGAATGCATTGGATGGTGCCGCCAACTGTCTTAGAGACAAATTACAGAAGACAAGGAGCAAATAAAAGCAATTGCACTATCTTTCTGTAAGCTACAACAGGACTTCAGACACCTAGCTCTAATCTGTAGCTGAATCCCAACCTGACTGCTAAGGAAAGGAAAATAGCAAACAATATTCAAAGCAATAAAGTATACAAGGGGACACTTGGGAGTTACACACACAAATTTATATATCCTAACATTATACAAAGTAATAGGTTCTGTGCTATCACTGCCCATAGAACATCTAGAATTAAGATTGGTCCAGTGGTCAGGCCAGTGAAAAAAAAATACAGTTTTAGAAAATATGAGAAGAGAACATAGAAAACTTTGTTACCCGACTGTGTGTATTCACAGTCCTGTTTCTTAATTTGCAAAGAACCTAAAAGAATTGGAAGTGTATCAGAAACCATGCCAAAGATGACCAACAGTATAGAACTGCTGACATATAAGGAACAATTTAGTAGGTTAAGACACTTCATACTACAAATGACAACTGAGGTTTATACAATAGAATTCAATAGAAAAATCAAAGGAATGGAGAAGGCTGAGAGGTGACCTCATGGCAGTCAACAACTCCCTCAAGGAGGGCAGTGGAGCAGGAGGTGCTGATCTCTTTCTGGTGACCAGTGACAGAACAGAAGGGAATGGAATGAAGCTGTGTCAGAGCAAGTTCAGATGGGACATTAGGAAAAGGTTCTTCACTGACAGGGAGGTCGGTCACTGGAACAGGCTCCCCAGGGAAGTGGTCATGGCACCAAGCCTGTTAGAGTTCAAGCAGTGTCTGGACAACACTAAATCATATGCCTCAGCTTTAGGTAGTCCTGCAAGGAACAGGGATTTGGACTCAAGCCGTATGGGCCCCTTCCAACTTCAGATATTCCAAGGTACACAAGGAATTATTCAGTGGTTATTTTCAGTGTGAGAATCAGGGGATATCAACAAATAGGGATAGAATATAAAACCAGATTGTCTTAAGGCCTGAGACACTATGACTGCTCCTATGAAATGCAATCACTGGATGACAGAAAGGTTGGGATTTGAAGGGACTGCTGGAGGTCATCTGATCAAACCTCCTGCTCAAAGCAGGGCCACCTAGAACCAGTTGCCCAGGACCATGCCCAAGTAGATTTTTGAATGTCTCCAAGGATGGAGACTCCACAACCTCTCTGGGCAACATGTGCCAGTGTCCTGTCACTGGACACCACCTGAAAGAGCCTTCTCAGTCCCAGCTCTCAGGCTTTCCTCATAGGAGAGATGCTCCATACCTTTCAGCATCTTTGTGGCCCCTCACTGAACTCTGCAGTATACGCCCATGTCCCTCTTGTACTGGGGAGCCCAGAAATGGATACAGCACTCCAGGTGTGGTCTCACCAGTGAGAAGTAGAGGGGAAGGATCACCTCCCTCAGCCTGCAAGCAACAATAATGCAGCCCAGGCTACCATTAGCCACCTTTGCAGCAAGTGCTGGCTCATGTTCAGCTTGGTGTCCACCCAGGTCCTTTTCTGCCAAGCTATTTTCCAGCTGGGTGGCCTCCAGTATAGGGTTGTTCTTCCCCAGGTGCAGGACTTCATACTTCCCCTTGTTGAGCTTCATAGAGTTCCTGTCAGCCCATTTCTCCAGCCTGCCAAGGTCGCTCTGGAGGGCAGCACGACCCTCTGGCATATCATCCACTACTCCCAGTGGGGTGTCACCTGCAAACTTGCTGAGGGTACGCTCTGCCCCATCATCCAGATGATTAATGCAGTTAAACAGGCTGGATCCAGTATTGACCCCTGGGGTACACTGCTTGTTACTGGCCTCCAGCTGGACTTTGTACCACTGATCACCACCCTCTGGACCCAGCTGTTCAGCCAAATTCCAATCCACCTGTCTCCTCATCCAGCCTATACACCAGTTTCTCTTTGAGGATCTTACGGGAGACAGCCTTCCTGAAGTCACAGCAGACAATATCCACTTCTCTCCCCCTACCTACCAGGCTTGACACTTCATCACAGAATGATGTCATGTTGATCAAGCATGACAAGCAGCACAACTATTGGAAATAACTTTTCCTTTTGATAAAAGTGTGCTATATTAACCCTCAATCAGAATGCTTCTGAGTCTGACATTTGATCAGTCTCCCAATGCATTCCCTTGCCTGTTAGCCCTCTTAATCCTTCCACTATTTCTTTGTTATGGAAGAAAAAGATCTTTGTTTCCACTTTTATAGGCCAGAAAGCATTATCCCCAAACCTTGAAAGTTGCATGTTATCAATGTCAGCCATTGTCAGCCAATGTTATCAATGTCAGCCCATGTCAGCCTTGACTAACTGCTCATACAAGAAGGGTCTTTTTATTTTTCCCTCCTCACCACCATGCAGTCATCTCATTCCCTTTCAGAAGTCTTTTGAATGTCCTTTTTACCGCAGTGCCCAAATGAACTTCTACAGTATTGAGACTGCCAATATATTCAGGCTAATGGTATATACAAATAGGCACTGAAACCCCCACATGTCTGTCTTCAAACTTTGTATACTTTGATTGTGTAAGTACTATGAAATAGAGTTAGTGTGCCTTATTTTCAGGACATCTGAAATAAAGAGGTCCTTGCCTGTGATCTCTCAGATTTGTGATACTGCAAATACCCAAGTACAGAAGCATCACAGAAGATATTAATGTTTGGTTTTCTTTTTGCTATATTTATAAGAAAAATTCTACTCTTCTGTATCTTACATCAGTATATTATCCAGAATCTCATAGATTTCTTTGGATGAGGGCAACCCTACTCCTTAAGTACCTATTAACTGTATTTTATACTAAACAGGCTGCAGCAAAATAGATAATACTTAAACATACTCAGTAAATCCTAGCTTCTAGCCAGATGCTATTATCACCTCCAGACATGATTTAACAACAAAATAATCATCTATGTACTTGAAAACATTGAGTCCTACTGTCAAAGAAACATTTTACTGCCCTAAAACAGATTATTCCAGCTACGTGAGAAAAACTTATGTTTCATCTTTATTATCAGTTTGGGTTTGATTTTCCTGAATTTATTAATCTGGCAGTGGTGAAGCCAGTGGAGGATGTTAACCCTTCCCCATTAAATGCACAGGTAATTTAGGTGGTTATATTAATTTTACTCTCATTGCTGTGTCACTAACTTACAGGCTCTGCAGTGAAAAGGCCTTTTTCAATCTAGGTACCATGGACTAGACCAAATAAAGTAAATCCCAGTAACTCATTTAATATCTTTTGTTTTCACTACACACTGAACAGTGAACCAGAATAGTGGGGGGAAATCTAACTTAACTCATATGACACAGCATTCCTTGAAGATAATGTAATGAAAATATTTTTGTTGGAACTTGAATCTTGCCCCCATAATGTTATTTCATTATTTATACTTGTAATTTAGTATGAGAGGAAAAAGAAAATAAGTGAAGCACTAAATTTCTATAAAGCTATCATAAATACATTAGAGAATGAGAGAGCCAGCCTTTCACAACAGTGTTAGAATGTTGTAGGTGATGTGTAAATACAGCGTAGTAATTATAGAGGATAATCTTTATACATAGAAAACCCTGAAAAGTGTACCTTACTGTGTACAGTTAAGATATTACTTAAGAAATGCATTTTGTACCTGATTAAATTCTCACTGTTTGAATAAATATGTTTAAATAACGTGTGGAAAAACATTAAGAAAAAATCTAGTACCACTCATACTCACATTGTACTATGCTACACTTGGAACATTTGTGAATCTTTGGAATTAATTCACAGGTACTAATCTAATCACTGGTTGTCAGTAAAATTGTATTTTACCAACTTGTACAACTTAAACCCATAGAAAACTACTTAAAGACTTCCTCTTTGGCCTTTATTAGCAATAATTTGACATATCTACTTTACAGTAGTCCCACAGTGTTTCCAGGATATTTTTTTCCAGCAGACCAAGTTATTGCCCTTGAACTATAGCAGGCATAGCATCTAGCCAATACACCCCTCTATAGCTCTACTTAATCTTTCACTCTCTTCTCTCTAATATTATACTGATTTTTATTTCAAGTTTCTCCTTGCACTGAACGACCAAGTTAGTAAAATTACTCTGATTATGAAATCACAGCTAGAGTCAGTTCACAGCTTTCTTTCACTTGTTTTTGCAAAAGAAGAATTAAATGAGTTTACGCACTATGAAACTTCTTAATATCTCCCATCCAGAAGGGGAAGCAAATGTAAGAATGGCTTTATAATAAGAATAATTGTGAAATTTAGGACCAGTTCCTTAATACTGTATTCAATGAGGAAACACTTGAAATCCTTTAATTTTAGCATTCATAATTCCATACACCTGCAAGGATTTAAATTGTTCAATAAATGGATCTAACAAATTTTGTTACCAGATGTTGATATATTTTCTTCCTTTGAGCACAGCCAACTACAGTCAATGTTTCTCAAACAGTAAATATTTTATATTAGACATCTGAAAAGTAACAGACCTGTTATTTTAAAGTGTCAGCACCAAAACATTGAGCACTGATATCCAGAGACCACTCAGAGCCAGGATTCCTGCCTTTTAATCTTCTTTAAAATGAGTCTACATTGAAGTTAACATTCTTACACAAGTTTTATTTCACATTTATTTGAAAACAGTAACATGTTCATGTTTTAATTTTGTGAAAAATGGGGGGTTTATCACAAGACTAAAGAAACAAAACACACTGAACTGATACCTGCCTTTGTCCTGGATCCTGAGCTGGCTTTGCCAAATATTTTTTGTGCTACAGAATGTTTTGCAGACCTACGTGCTCTCAACAAGTTATTCCTCAAAAAAGAAACCAATTGATTCCAGGCATATGACAGGAAAGATCTAAGCTCGATCTGGTGACTAACAAAGAACAATTGGAAGTTGTGAACACATTACAGCAGTGATCCACATCACCTCATATTACTTCTGACATATAAGGCAGCAAATTTTAACCTACAACTTCTGTAACAGTTTTATTTGTCCCCAGAGTCACCCTCATTCAACCATCAGGATCCCAGCCATGCATACACTTAAATACGAATAAAAAGATAAACGGGAAAAGTAAAAAAACCTCAATCTCATGCAAGCATAAAACAGAATTTTGCTATTTCTTTAGACTATTCCTACATGTTGGCTCTATGAGCAATTACCTTTCCCTTCCTTTATCTTAGTGAAACCAAAATATCTGCTTTCAAATACAATTGCTCTCTTTATCTGGGGAGTGAACCCAACCAGCTCTCCCGTATTGTGGCCTTTCAATACTTAAGGAGGGCTGCCTGTAAGAAAGATGGAGAGAGACTTTTGACCAGGGCCTGTAGTCACAAGACAAGAAGCAACAGTTTTAAACTGAAAAAGGGTAGGTTGAGATTGGACACAAGGAAGGCATTTTTACACTGAGGGTAGTGAGATACTGGAACAGTTTGCCCGGAGAAGCTGTGGATGCTCCATCACTGGAAGTGTTCAAGGTCAGGTTGGATGGAGCTTTCTTTGAGCGTGTCCCTTCCCATGGCAGGGGGTTTGGACTAGATGATCTTTAAAGATCCCTTCCAACCCAAACCATTTGATGATTCTAACAGTGATTTCTACCTATAAGTGACATGAATTGTCTCCCCCACCCCAAAGTAGCAAGGAAGATTCATCCATATTAGACTTACTAATATTGTCCTCTAGAATGTAACTTTTAAAATATATCTTGGAGTCGGAATTGAGTGATCCTTAAATCTTATTTTTACTTATTTTTAAAATAGGAATGTGAAGTTTTAGAGAAGAAATACTACTTTATTTGCAAAATGTCCTTAGAGGTGTACATTAACATATATGTTAATATATGTTTGTTCGCAGTCTTTAGTTAATCAGAAGTCTCAATTCAGATTTCAGTAGTATTATTTATATTGCACCGATTCAGGATAGGAATTCAAACGCACTAAAGAAACACCGGTTCCAAGAGGTATATCTTCTAGCTACTCACTGTAACAGTATCACATTAAACATCATGAATCCTTTAAGCTTCACAGCACAATAAATTAAGTAACTAGTATGATGCTTCAATTTATATAGTTGCCTCCAAAAAACACTTAAGAATGCCAGTTTGCAATAGAAACAAAGGAATGGAAACCAAACTTTCACTAGGGGAAAATTCTCATGTCCCTTTTCTTGTTGCACAGAAGTAGGTACTAAAGACAGTAAGTGTTCAGCATAAACAGTACAGAAAATGTAAGTGTTGTGATTACAGCTGAAAGTCATCCTTAACAGTATTAGGATAAAAAAAAGGGGGGGGGGGAAGAGGGCAGAAGGAAGCAGCTATAAGCTCAAGATCAATGATGAGAAAAGTCTATTCCTAAAGGTAAAGCTCAAAACTCTCACAACTCTTCTACACCAAATTCCATGCACTCACCCCCAAAATTTTACTTGGCTCTAGAGTGACAAAAAATTCAGTCAAGAAAATCTGGAACAAGCCAGAAATAGCAGAATAAAAAAAATTACAAAACCACAACCATTAGGAAATTACTTACCATATACAGGAATACCTGTGCACAAGCTAGAATTTTGTATGCAAGCACAAACGTATTGTTTTCTACAAAGTAAAATTTTGGTATGGAGCTAAACATACACGTAACAAGTCTTCTTAAAAGAAGGCACTTGATAAGATGCATTATCTCCAGTTTCAACATGTCTGATAAGGAGTAAAAAAAGGCATAAATTAGTACTTTGGTCCTTTTAAGTGAAACTGTTCAGGAATAATAAAGGCTTAAAAAAATGGGATCTTAAACACAATCAGTTATTACATCCTCAACAGGATGTTTCATGTATCAAGGCTGTTATCTTAAAAATATTCTATGGAATATAGTGAGGTTAGGATTGAGGTTTTTAGACTTCATTTTACAAGTCTCATCAAGCTTTTCTTCAACCTCTCCTGCATATCTCAGGGATGCTTGCTATTAAAACTGGTTTATTTAACACTAAGACAAAGCCTTTAACAAAGCCTTCCTGCAACAAAGGTATTACTCACTGAAATCAATTTGTGCTAAAGAATCACAGCATTACAACTGAGTTTAAGATCTTTAACTCAACAGCTGTAGTATCGCAGTAGCAATGACATTAAATTTCACTTAAGGAATCTTTTATGCTAACAGAGCACTTCAATTTGAGGGGAAAGTCTCAGAGTTTAAGACAAGCCTTAAAGTAAGGACAAGTCAAACAAACCAACAAACTCAGTTTTCTTTAAAACATAAAAAAGGAGATGACAGATACAATTTTTAGCTGTCATCTCCAAATCAAATGCTAATAACATTTGAATTTACCCTGAAGGCACTTTGATAGCTGTGGGCTAACAGAGTGAACTACAAAGGATTTTGTGAGCTACTTAACAGCATGTGTGTCTCACATAAAATGCAGGTTTGAAAAAATAATTTAGCAAAATCCAGAGGATGGAACTAGAGATGTTAGAAATTCAGTAGTATGAAAAGTTAGTTATGAATGCATATGCTAGATACTAGTAGTGGAAATTAGGTATGACACTTTAGTGATAACATCAGACCAAACAATAACCTCTGTATCACCAACACTAGCTTAAGGTCATATGAAAAATTAGGAAAACATGAAACAGAACTGAGAGTGTCTCTGTACTGAGCATCTGTAGCAGAGCTGTTACAGACATCTATGGGAAAGTTAAAAACAGATCTTTAAGAATTGAAGTAAAATTAGCAAAAAACCCATCTCCAAAATCAAATGAGATCTCTAATTTGCAAGCACTTTTGTATGGCTGATTACAGTGCTAAAGAAGTGAACCTTGGTATATAATTACTACTACTCTGAACAACATTAAAATCAAGGAGAGAAGTGGAATAGATATTACACAATATTAAGAATATAAGAACAAAAAATTGTTGATTTAGAAAAAATTATATTCTTACAGGATACAACTAACAGTTAAGTGTAAGTTCTCTAAATTCAGATTCCTTCTGCATTGCGTTTGCAATCCTTACCAGATACATGTAACTAAACAGGTCTGTATAAATGGAAGAATTCCTCAGTGCTTTTCTTCTAACATGCTTAATCTGAATTAACACACTTCAGAAGATTATTTTGAAATTATTTAAAAAGCTGAAATGTAAGTTTCAAGCTTCCGTTAATAAGCACCATAGCCACAACTGAAGGAAAATAGTTCACTGTAGAACTGTTACACTTAGCTGCTGCAGCCACAATCTCTGTACTGTAACAGAAACAGTTATGCACTTCTAGTTTGTTTTCACACTCCAGGACTCAAAAGAGTTGAAGCTGTCATCTCAATACCGCAAGGAAGACAGGGGATGCTAGAGTAAAAATAAAACATCTCCTGTGTCAGAGAAAAATAAAGGAAAAAATAGCAGTAGACTTGTCTATTCCTGACTCAAACAAAATCTGCTATTTTATTTAATAAGCACAAAACAGATGAGACTAAATCCAAATTCTACCTCCAAAACACTTCCATAGCATTATTTTATCAGGACTATAAAAACTTCGTAATACAGTAAAAGGAGTATGTATATTCCATAAGCTAGAGAAATTGATCCAAAATTTGTGTCAGTCAAGGCAAGATATACCAGTTTTTCAAAGCCGTGAGCTCCAGAGGGCCAATACACAGACCATACGTGCACCGATGGAGCAACTAAAAATCAGAAGTCAAGCAGCACAGAAGTCTTGCCATGCTGCTCACAGTAAGATTGAACATCTTTATGATGCACGTTGTTTCTTAACTTCGGTGCCATTCAAGTTTAAGACAAATTTCAGGACAATTGTTCATTCAGTCTAAGCTAGACTACCTTCAACAAATCAAGCTTTGTTTCCCTTATCTTCTGCTCTTATTTTGGATGTCCTTCACATATTTCACTATTGTACTCTGGGTTTTTTTTGTGTTTGAAGGGAGAAGCTTAAGATACACACATTCAAATTAATTTCCACTGCAGCTGAGATACTTACCTGGACAAAGCAGGAACTGGTACTCCTCTTGCTCGAATAGATGGTTTTCCACGAACTACTGGAACTTCTGCATTTTCTGAACCCCCATTTAAATATGTTAATTCTTGAAGCTGTGCCTGTCTGATTTCATCATTGTAGTCCTAAAACAGGGGGCAGAGCAAGAAAAAAAAAATCAAACTGTTCAACAACCACACCAAGTTAATATCAGCAAACAATGCTCCTGAAACCTTCCTCTTAAAAAGTTGAACATCCCATTGAAAAAGTTTAATATGCAAAATATGAGAGGCATATTATTCAGTCAAGAATTTGTAAAATAATTCTACTTATTAACTGCAATTTTTGCTCAGGCATGTTTTTCTTTCCCACTGCATATTACCTCCATGTAGCTTTACCAATTGAAATGTCAATGTTCAAGTTCTGTAGATAGGGAGAAACAACAACTAAAAAAATCAAGGTCCCATTTCTGAGCTGAGATCTGGTTTGTCGCTCCAGCTGGAGAATGATAGTGTATTAAAAGCAGGAAAAATTGCATCGCCTGGTGTTGCAAAGCAATACAGAAGTATTGCAAGTAAGTACACTGTAGAGAACAGTCCCTAACAACTAAAGAATAGATTAGAAATCTCCACCTTTAAAATCAGGAATTAAAAACAGAATAAACAATGAAATTCATTTGATACAAACGTGCACTGTTACCTAATAAGAGCTCCAAAAAGTTAAATTCTAGAACATGCAAGGATAAACAGTTTGAAGACACATGGCTTCTTATTCTGCACAAATCCTCTCTCAAGGTCTCTTGAAAAGAAAGCTGGAGTTATTTACATGGAATTAATATGGTACTTGTCAAAGACAGACACAAGAGTCTTTTCCGGGGTCTTGAGCCAACCTCCAAAACAAGCACATCACACTGGAATAAAATAGATACAGCAATCAACTCTTGAGCTGCACGTATTTTTCTGCCATTTTTCCTCCACTTAAAGAAAATCAAAGAATGCATCTGTAAAGGTGAATCAAAAAACCTTTACTCTGTGTGTATACGTACACACTAAATATCAAAATATTAATAGGTCCTCTAATAAGAATGAAACGATACTTTTCATATAACTGCTCTTATCTTCTGCAAATCCTCCCATTTCAAAGGCAGGTTTATCCAAGTACCATCTATATTTACATTTCAGTTACAAAACAAGGGCTCTGCCTCTCATTGGAAATCCAACTTTATTACATTTATGCACTATGCAGATACCAAAGGACTGTCAGGCAGCCTTGCATCAGACAACTCACTGAAACAACTCCACATTGGAAGGAGATTAAAACATTCACAAACTCAAAGATCTCAATTATCCTTGAAACATTGTTTCCCCAAGCTTCCACAAACAGCAATAAGAACATTTTCCTTTACACACCGCTGCTGAAGATAGTTAGTGTTAAAGTGGCACTACAAAGGCATTTTGTCCACACTGTCTTAAGTAGGCTCTGAAATTTAACTCACAACTGTGCATCTGAGATCACCCTCTATTTAGCAGCAGAAACCAACCAGCCAAAGACGAAGAAGAGCCTGGAAGACTGAATCAACTGTTTCAAACTGTAATTGAAACTTTTGAGAAAGATTCCACTGCAAAACAACTTGGAACAAATGCACAGCCAAACCATCGCAGGGAGTACAACAGACAACTGAACATTACTCTGGCCAACTATGGGACAGAAACCCACTTCATATTTGTACTTCGTTGCTGGACCAGAACTGGCTACAAATGCAAAATTCTGTGCAATGTATGGAATGAAGAACTTCCATCTTGAAACAAAATGCTAATAAATTGTTAAAACCGTACCACAAACACAATACTTAGGACTCAAAGTCCCAGCACAGCATATATCAGAGATACCCTTCACAACTCTCCACAAGATATCCTACTCAGAACTGCGCTCCTAGAAAAATACCTTAATTCCATTTAATTTCTTAACAGAGACATGCTTGGGTTACCACTGTGCACGTTGGGTCCTTTTTCTTCCCAACGCTTTCTCATTTTCCTGTAGCACACTACTAGACACACCAGCCTTAGTCATAGACAAGGACTCCACTGCACAAAGGCACAGAACAGAAAATACGGCCCTTATCACATATGCCAGAGGCAGCAGGAGGACACAGAGTGAAGAGGCAACACAAGGCAGTATCAACAGAAGTAGCCGTGTGTCACGGTGTGGGCAGGACAGGCCACTGAAATGAAGAGATGCTCTCCCCCACCTCTCTGCCCAAGGAGAGGAGAGACACACAGAGAGACAGACTTGGGAGTTTAGGGAAAAAGCTAAACTACCGTAATGAAAATCTTAATAAAATTAAAAAAGAAAATGAAATATAAATATATACAAAACCATATCAAGCTCCCAAGATGATTATTACATCACCAGCAGACACTGGGAAAGTCGCAGACTGGACTCAGCAAGGGCAGGAGCTGAACTCAGGAACTGGATTGAGGAATGCATGGATTGGGATCAAAGGCAGACGGACAGAGTCCTCCTCGGATGCCAGCCATTGAAGAAAGAGGGCTGACCCTTTGATCCCTCAGCTTTTACACTGAGCATGAGGCAGATGGGATGGAATACGCTGTTGGTCAGTTTTGGGTCACCTGTCCCATCCACTCCCCCCCACAGGTGTGACCCCTCTACCTTTTTCTGCTTCTGACCCTCCAACGGGGCAAATAACCAAGTTCGCTGCCCTTGGGCGTTATAGCAATGAGTATAAGCAAGAGCCTCTCTGCTTACCATTCCTTGGCATCAGCTATAAACATAGATCTTACCACTCAGAGAGCAAACAGTTTTCTCCACAATGTGCTGTTAATTCCAGCAGTTAGAAGAGGCTTAGCTAAAAACTAAAATTACTGAACAGAAAATTGGTTCTGTTTTACCTCAAACCAGGACACCACAATAAGCAACGGTGCTAATCCATCAAACTGAAATGGATTCTTCAATTAAAAGTAACATGGTCAATTTATGACTACCCACTGCTGGCAAACAGCACACTTCAAATCTCTTCCCCACCTAGAACACTGCACTCCTCCCCTGCAGAGTTTAGGCAGAGGCAACACTCAAATTTCAGTCAAATGCTGCTGATTAATTTCAAGTGAACAGATGTATTCTCATTTTATGAATATTGCCCATCCTGACTTTGACTACAGTCTTCTCTGAAGATGGAGGATGCTTCCTTCTGTAGGAATGACTACATCAAGACACATGAGAGATTTTCTCCCTACACGGAATTACTTACATGACCCAACTAAGCAACATTCTTTTAGATTGTGATTTTCACCCAGCCCTGACCAACACACCAGCAGCAGCCCTCCTTGGGATCATCTGTAATCTAAGGTCTTATTCAAATTTATCATTCAAACTCTTCATAAAAGCTTTTTTTATTTAATGTTAGGACAGATTCCTGCAGAACCCTATGCAGTTTTGCAAAACACTCAAGTAGATCTTTATTCTGGCAGCAAGCAATAAATAGTCATCAGGTTTCCAGCCATGTTTATACACACACACCTTACAGTTATTCAGCAGCTTGTTTAAAGAAAAGTGCTTGAGTTCACAAAGCCTACCAGCTCTTCCAAATGCCATTGAACACTTTCCTCATCACACCTTGCAAACCAAACATGCAGTAGGAAAGGCAGACTACAGGAAAAACTTGTAAGTTCTGCTCACATTGTAAATGGACTGCTAAAAACTTTTCTCAAAGGTATTTCTATAGGTAGCATTAAAGACAAAGTAAACAAGTAACTCAGGTAGCCAACAGCAAAGCATAATTAATGTTGTGGCTGTCAAAAGAAGAATGACTATCACTACTCAAAAATTAAGCAAAACAGCTTAAGAAAAGTTCCATTGGCCAAAGCTGCAGTGATCACAGTATAATATAGGACCCAGGGGAGAAGTGAGGTTGGAAATAACTGGCTTCATTTTAATTGACAGAAGTAATTCTGGGATAAATTAATACCAAGCACAACACCCACCAGTCTACAGTCAGACTGCTGACCAGGTGGCCTGGCCAAAACATAGGAACCAGCTCATTTAAAGGAAGACAAAAGAATATACTTGAAGTCAAAAGGCACAATTCTACCTGCAAAAGACAGGTGAGAGTCAAGGCAACATGATAAGCACAGCCAAATAAACTCAAGTCAGAAGGTTTTACGTCTTGGTTTGAATTACACCAATAGTTTAGAGGGAAGTACACCACTGCAGCTGCTTGAGGCTGAACTTCAATGCAAAGGTGCTTGTTCGTGGACCTAAAAAGGTCCAAGAGGAGAGGCTAAGGCATTTTTCCTATGGTCAGCTACTGTAAGAATATTTTGGATCCCACATTCTAGCACCACTTGTGATTATATATACAGGCCTGGTCTGAAAAGTGACTAATGACCATATTCATTAATTAGGATCAGGACCTAAAGTTGTCAGAAGGTATAGCTAGCTTACATTGCAAGGAGAACACAAATGAAGATCTTAGCCATATATACTGATAGCAGGACTCCTTACTTGAAGTAAAACCGGTAATTTGCTAAGAAAGCCACAATAGACCTTACAGAGAATAAAAATCATACTGCATTTGGCAGCAGTTAACCAAGTGGTAGTTCTAGAGAGGACAAAGTGCTCCTTTTTGCTTCCCAGAGTGGCTGCTGCAAGGGGGGCAGTAGGGCAGAGGAGATTAAGGCATTTAGAACCATTCTGATAAGATTATATTTGAAAAGCCAAAGGGAAATTAAGACAGTGTTGGCTTGATCCCATAGTTCAGAAAAGATTATGTAGCATCAGTTCAGCTCAGTACAATAAAGATGCAATGATCAAAAATTAAGACAGAAAAAAGTATACAACCAATAAATGGAATTGGTCATTATCAGCGTGTAATTCTACTGGCTTAACAGCAGTAGGGTAATGGCTAGGTTGTGATAAGCTTGCTTCATTTATTATGACATGAGGTGAATCAAGCTCAAAGAAGAAAAATACAATCTCTGATGAAGGGGGCAGCGGGATGAGATATACCCTTACTTCCAGTGCATGCAAAAAGCACTTAAATTGCACATATTTTCATCTAAAAAGAAAACAGCTGTTTGCTCACAACAGTAGCCAAGAACTTAGTTCTCCCTTATCTCTTCACACAATAAAATAATGAATCATGTAAATACAGTAACCTTCAATATTGTGACAGCCCAGCATTCCTACAAATATTCTGTTGAGTATGTCCTATCTAATCAGTTAGGATGTTTGAACAATAGTATGTTTATTCACCTTTTCATATCCATCAAGACAAAAGTCATTTGGAACCTGCAGACAAAGTTATGATGTGTTTCTTTATAATAGAACGTAATGCTCAGGACATTTTTTGGGGGGCAAAACAGTCTTAAGGTGCGACCACATTAGTGCGTTTCACATCAGGATCTATTCCCAAATGAACCTCCTAATGATCATTACTCATGCTTTGCTTCATATAACAGAGTAGTATTGGGGCATATCAATTAACTTTCAGACAAAAACAAGCCAGAAGAAACATTCAAGGAGCACATAATCAACTCCAGTCACCCGGGGACTAAAGTTTTCTGGATCTAGACTAGGTTTAGTATGAACTAAAATCCCCAAAATGCACACAGGAGCACTGTCAGGACATCAGCACCAACTGCATCATCCTGAAGTACAGCTGGCAGTCCCGCCCCCAACGGGCTGTAGTGGCCACACAACATGTATCCCCAACAGGTCCCAAATACACCTACACCGTCTATACCCTGTCAAATATTTATGTGCTGCAGTCAGATACACACCCTAGTAAAGTTTCCTTAGCCAGGTCTCCCGTATTTCCAAGATCTGACATGAATCAAGACTAACACTTGGGTAACATTTTCAGCCATAAAAATAAACAGAAGTCATTGCACCTTGAGGATGCTTTGTTTTTTATATTCATTCGATAACCAATAAAATAGAACATTGAAGAGCTACTACAGGTAGGAACCTCACACACAGTACCACCACCTTAAATGCCTCAGCTTCCTAAGATAGCTTGGATTGTTGCAACCAGTTTAATATCGCAGAGCAATCAAGGGTGGTTCTTACATGAGAAGCAAAAAAAGGAATCATCTGTAGAAAGACACTGGAAACCCTGCAACACCATAGTCTACACATATCCCAAACCCGGAGTGCAAGCTTACACTGGAAATCACATCTCATTTCATACATCCACACATCGCAAGTTAAAGACAAATATAACCCATTATCACTAGCTTTGTGAGAAAAAAATGATACAAGACAAAGTTGTATTGATTCTCAGCACTGAACACTAAACCAGGATTAGGGGTGGGAGCAATTCTACAACTTCCAAATTTATTCTTAGTCAAACAGAACCCGATGCTTCAGCTGTATCAAGAACACAGAAAAGCCCTACCTTAAGCAAAGTTATTTTTCCATATTTTACAGGTTTTTACAATTATTTGTAAACTTAAATACTTTGCATATGACCAGTTAAGCAAGAATAAGTTGCTTTTTTATTGTAGGTCATATCATGAGGTGAGAATATGTGGACAGTTATACATTCACTCAATAACTGCCTATGAGAAGTATTTGTAAACATGAGTACATATTTCACAGGTGAAGGAAAATAAGCAACATGACATGACCAATGTTATACAATAAATTAGTTTTAGAGACAATTTCTCACTTAAGGCTATCAGAATTTTTACAAAAAAAATTAAAATACTAACAGGGATGAGGAACTTCTTGATTTCTTCCAATGCATGTCCCATTCTGGCATATGCTTCTGCCGGTGGAGCAAATACTTCAATTAAAACATGCAGGTCATCATTTAGGTGGAAGTACTTTGCCTCTCCACTTTTTCTCAACTCTTCCTCCTAGGTGATAAAAAAAAGAGTTGGGTTTTTTCCACCTTCTTACTTAAACATATTATAATCCAAGCGTTAAAGTTGCTTCAGAGGCATTTGCACATACTGTTTACTCATGTGCAGACATGAAGAACTAAAAAAAAGTTAAAAGTTACATTTCTGATACACTTCAGACCAATCACATTGCTAAAACATCAGAATAGTATCAGTTCGCTTATCAAGAGTAACTAGTAACACACAAAATAGGACCCATCAGCTTCTGCTCACATACAGAAACTGCAGCCCAAGGGAGAATGTTTCCAGGGATTTTCCCAAGCGCACCAGTTTCATGTAGAAGACACTGAGAAACACTAAGTGAACTTGAAGCCTATTTTCTCAAAAGTAAAGTCTTTAGAAACAGGTTTGATCTAATATTCCACAAGAGCAAGATTCCTTTACCAATATTATTTCAATCTTAGTATTATTGCACCACTCAGATAATTCTGATTTATTTTCTGTTCTCATTGAGATTTCTATCCCATGAGTACATCCTTCGCAGAACTGTTCTACTTGGACATCAAGCTAACAGCATATCAGACAAGGGAGGAGGACATTAGACGGGAAAAAAATAGACTTCACTAGCTATTTCAGAAAAGAGTTTATTTCTTTTATTCTGCTTCAACCAATCCACTTCAACATGACTGAAAAACAATGATTTCAAGGTAGTGAAGCAGAGGTAGGTTCTCAAATACTTGCATTAAGGTGCAAAATGCTCATGGACCTAAAGGACATCATTTGTTAGTCTCAGACAGGCTCCCCACTTCCCATGTGTGTCCGACAGGTGCATTCCACGAGACTGAACCAACATTAAAGTTAATTTCATTGTATTACCAGATCACATCATATCAAATTCTTAGCAGTTCTGCTATCAAAAAAGCCCTAAGAATTTTTCCCTGCTGCTTATTGTATTTAGCAAGCACCAGGTAAGTACTTCATCCTTTAGATTACTAAAATTATAGTTTTAATGATAGTTGAAATCTGCCCCCACACACACCCCTTAATTATGGTTGAGGCTTTTAAGTAACAATCCATTTCTGCTGCTCATAACATTCTTGCCATCATACTTTGTGCTTGACTATGGGGATGTTTAAAAAAAATCAACATAAACTAGTCAGCTGTTCAAGCATCCACAGAAGGATTATGAAGAGGCCAGAGTCAGCAGATATAGACTGTCAGCAAAACCATGATCTTCTCAATAAAAATAACAGATCTTAGAAATAGGAAGCGAAGTGATATAAACATTACAGCTCTTAAGCATTTACAGTATTACAGTATCATCAGGGTTGGAAGGGACCTCTGGAGATCATCCAGTCCAACCCCCCTGCCACAGCAGGGACACCTACAGCAGTTGCACAGGACGGCATCCAGGCGGGTTTTGAATGTCTCCAGTGTGGGAGACTCCACAACCTCTCTGGGCAGCCTGTGCCAGTGCTCTGCCACCCTCAAAGGAAAGAAGTTCCTCCTCATGTTAAGATGGAACTTCCCATGCTCCAGTTTGTGCCCATTACCTCTAGTCCTATCACTGGGCACCACTGAAAAAAGACTATTCTCATCTACCTGGCACCCTCCCCTTAAGTACTTATAAGTATTGATAAGATCCCCCCGAGTCTTCTTTTTTCCAGACTAAAAAGCCCCAAGTCCCTCAGCCTTTCCTCATAAGAAAGATGCTCCAGTCCCCTAATCATCTTTGTAGCCCTTTGCTGGACCCTCTCCAGCAGTTCCCTGTCCTTCTTGAACCGGGGAGCCCAGAACTGGACACAGTACTCCAGATGTGGCCTCACCAGGGCAGAGTAGAGGGGGAGGATGACCTCCCTCGACCTGCTGGCCACACTCTTCTTCATGCACCCCAGGATGCCATTGGCCACCTTGGCTACCAGGGCACATTGCTGGCTCATGGTCATCCTGTTGGCCACCAGGACTCCCAGGTCCCTTTCCACACCACTGCTCCCCAGGAGGTCAGCCCCCAACCTGTCCTGATGCATGGGGTTATTCCTCCCCAGATGCAGTACCCTACACTTGCCTTTATTGAACCTCATCAGGTTTCTTTTCTGCCCAACTCTCCAGCCTGTCCAGGTCACGCTGTATGGCAGCACAGCCTTCCAGCGTGTCAGCCACCCCTCCCAGTTTTGTGTCATCAGCAAACTTGCTGATGGTACACTCTATCCCTTCATCCAGGTCATTGATGAATATATTGAACAGGACTGGACCCAGTACTGACCCCTGAGGGACACCACTTGTTACTGACCTCCAACTGGACTCTGCACCACTAACCACAACCCTCTGAGCTCTATCATTCAGCCACTGTTCAATCCACCCCACTGTCCATCCATCTAACCCACACTTCCTAAACTTGCCTGTGAGGATGATGTGGGAGGCAGTGTCGAAAGCCTTGCTGAAGTCAAGGTAGACAACATCCACTGCCCTCCCCTCATCCACCCATCCAGTCACGCCATCATAGAAGGCTATCGGATTAGTCAGACACGACTTCCCTTTGGTGAATCCACGCTGACTACTTCTGATAACCTTTTCCTCCAGATGCTTGGAGATGATGCCCAGAACAAGCTGTTCCATCATCCTTCCAGGGATGGAGGTGAGGCTGACCGGCCTGTAGTTTCCCGGGTCATCCTTCTTGCCCTTTTTGAAGACTGGAGTGACATTGGCTTTCCTCCAGTCTTCAGATACTTTAATCACAGTTATTTAAGACACATGAACTGTCATCTAACACTGGAAGCTAGATGTTTTCATCAGTAGAGTTCCCCATATACTTTGTTTTTTAGTATATATGCATGCTATCTAATATTCCCTGTCCCTTTTTTTAAAGGAAAAAATGATCACTGTGCAGTTAGATGTGCAGAGAATTGAGAATTAAGAAAACTCATTTCTGTAGTTATCAATCATCTTGCCTGGTAATAGCAATGAGAAATAGAATGTCACAATTTCACATGCCTGGTGAAAAAGGATTTCAATTAGCAATTTTAATAAAACTTAAGAAATTTCAGTGCAGGTTATTCCAAAATCATTCCCATAAGCAAGCTTTCAAAGTAACTTTATCCTTTTCTCTTGCTTCACTTAGATTAAATTTTCTTTTGTTGTCTTTTTTTTTTCAATTCTGTAACATCACTTGGCAACACACTGCTCTCCACAGCTCTTAACAGCACGCAAGTGAGAATGAGCTCACTCACTGACCTACATCTCTCAACCTTGGGCACACATTAAGCACTTCAGGCTTTTTTTTATTCCCTGTGATGACCAACACAAAAGCCACAGCTTGTTCCCATTCCAGTATCCATCACTGACAGTATTTTGAGCTCCCACAAACCCCTCTGCCTTCCATTACTTCACAGTGCACACATGGGCCAGGCTCGCCTGGTCCACGTGGATGCTGCGTGGTTGGCCAAACCAGAGAACTATTTCCTCCTTGACTGCAATGGAGATTGAGAGCTGCTGAAAAGACAAAAGTCAAGAAATGCAGAACAAGGGAGATAAAAGACAGCAAGGTGGCCACTTCCTTTAGTTTTTCTAAACAAATCAATCTCTCAAATCTCCATCTTCTCACAGAACATCTATGACACCAAACAGCTCATGGCTTGGACAATCTGATTTAACTCCATGTTTCCAGTCCAGACACATCCCTGCAGTACTGCGCTCTGGGAGCATTATGAGAAAGCTCACTCTCGGCTTTGTTTCTTGTGCTGTTGTATTTCATCTCTTTGTGGTCCTGAAGGAAGCATGGCACTAGGCACAGCTTACGATCCACAGCAGCACGAGGCATCTGGCAATATGCCTTAAGACAGATGATATACTTTGCCCCGTATTTTGTTGTACCTATAGAGCCTTTTGCTTTTCATCCTCCTTGTCAAGCTATCAAGAACCAGATACCAGCCCTAGAAGTCTACTGCTTTAAATCAGTAATCGAGCAGCAGTATTTATCCAAATACGCTCATAGTACTGTCCATTTTCGTCTTTACTACACCACTTATGACAGATTCTGAATTTCTTTAGGTGCTACCTGATATTTAGTTTTAATGTTGTCTTAAATTTGGCTTCTGTGAGATTTTATAAACCATTCAGAATACTCAAGTTGAAAGGCCTGTACCAGTCTCCGACTATTGCTAACACATGAATAACCAACTGGGGTAGAAGGCTTTAACTTATTTGTTCAGATTCACATAATAAAAGCAATCTTGTCATGGAATAAAGACATTCTGAAATGGGTCCTTTTACTTTTTCACTCTCACACAGACACACGAAAGCCTAAGCTGTCTCACAACAGGTACCTCTGCACTGACGAGCGAAATGTCAGTGATGAGGCAACAGCACAACTTGAAAAAAAACATGTTAACCGAGAAGGAGAATTACTGAATTTAGTATTGCGTATCACAGTAGATACATGAAATAGTCCTCCAGATGTTGACACAAGAGGTGGAAATAGAAGCCTAGACTGATTCTAGAATCCAGTTTAAGGAGTAAGGAAAAAAGATACAGAAAAAATATTTCCTGAATGTGCTCTTAAACCCAAATCTCTTATTAGGAAGCAGATTAGGCATTCTAAAAAGGCAATTACAAGTCAGAGCTGGAGAAATACTGTTGCTCAAAATGAATTTAAAGTCAGACTGGTTTATCTGTATTTATTATTCTGGTTTATCTAACTTTTTCCCCTAAAAAACCTGCAAAAGGTGGTGATCTTTGCTACGTTTTCTCAACCTTTCACATTAATTAGCTTTCTTCCACAAGCCTTTGAAGTTCCCTTAAAGTTCAAAAAAGATTAAAATGTAAGTATTTAGAAATTTAGCTTAGAGAAGTCTATGAAGTTTACTGCTGCTTTTCCTCAGGAAAAAAAGTTAATCATCATTATTCATGTAGAACTTGTAATGTAGCAGGTGTACTAACATGTAAGTGTTTAGAATCTGACAACCTGATCCAGAGCCTCCAACAATTTGTTCATCCCAGAATCTGCGATCGCCATCACTATTTAGCCACACAGCATATGCTGCATCACTTCCAGTGACAGCAAAGATGCTACAATGCACCTATGAGAAAATAGATCAGATACTCAAGTGTTTTGTGGTGAAAATTTGGCTTCAGTGTAAGAGTATACATCAACTGAAGCTTTTTTCAATCCTTGAAAATCTAATTCCAAAGATTTTGCTACTTGTAACAAAAAAAATCTAACCACAATAACACTTCAAAACCAAAAATAGGGTGTTTTCCAAAAATTTTTTTTAAAATTATAGTTCATGCCATTGAAACATCTTGTATCACCAATGCACTTCTGAAAACAAGGTTTGCACCAAGTTCCTGTTCACCATGAGAATACAGTACTGTTCAGTAGATTTCACTTTCATCTAATCCTTAGAAAAGTTTAAAAGTCAATGAGAATTGGAAGAAAGGCCTACATAATGGCAGTTATACTTTTTATTCAATTCCTCCTGTCCTACAGATGCAAAATAGCAGGCTAGAAACTTGTGGATTTTCTGTTTGGTCAGAGAACCCACTGGAAAAAAAGGGAGAAGCAACCATGCTGGAGAGACTATCATAAAGTAGTTTCGGTTGGAAGGGACCTTTAAAGGCCATCTAGTCTCCTGTAAGGACAGGCTGAGAAAGTTGGGGTTGTTCAGCCTGGAGAAGAGAAGGCTCCGGGGAGACATTACTGTGGCCTTTCAGTACTTAAAGGGGGCTTATAATAAAGATGGGGACAGACTTTTTAGTAGGGCCTGTTGTGATAGGACAAGGGGTAATGGTTTTAAACTAAGACTAGATTTAAACTAGATATAAGGGAGAATTTTTTACAAGGGTGGTGAAATACTGGCCCATGTTGCCCAGTGAGGTGGTAGATGCCCCATCCCTGGAAACATTCCAGGTCAGGTTGGACGGGGCTCTGAGCAACCTAATCTAGTTGGAGATGTCGCTGCTTATTGCAGGGGGGTTGGACTAGATGGCCTTTAAATGTTCCTTCCAACCCAAACCATTCCATGACTTTAAGAGTGATGCACTTCATTATTTGTCAATATCACACTAAAGTTCCAACTAGATTTTCCAAGTAATGCAAAACCTGGTCACGTGTGAGAATTTGGCAGCCTTTCTGAGCAGCAACTCATTGACACTGAATAATTCAACCCTGGGCTTCTCTTCAGCAAAGAATACTTTTCTCATACCAAAAAATATATATAAGGTTCTCTTATTTGCTAGTTCCAAAACGTTAACTAAGATGGATGAAGATCAAGGCAAAAAGTAAATACTGGTTAGTGAAAGAGATGGTTGAAACAATTAGTACACAGACAATCTACATGAAACTAGAAAAAAAAAGTCTTAAGGTCTCTTGTTTGGTTAAGTTCTCCACATACAGAGTCCCCAGCATGCTGAGCAGCATCCCCAAAGAGCTAGGGGATGAGTGCAACCCGGTTTATGTCATTAACTGACAGGATCCCTTTGTGGCACCACTACTTTCTTGCACATATTCTGCAGGTTCAATCAAGTACCAGAATCAGCATCATTAGTGGTCTGCTTTAGTCCTGAATGATGTTTTCTGAAGGACTATTCCAAATAGGTACATACAAGGCGTTCCAGCTGTACCATTCCAAAGTATCCAACCAGGTCATCTCTATTGTCCCTTTTAAAAACACAACCAGACCCGCAATGACAGGAACCTTACTGTTTCTGAACAGAGATTGTGTTGAA
This sequence comes from Pluvialis apricaria, assembly GCA_017639485.1. NCBI lineage: Eukaryota > Metazoa > Chordata > Aves > Charadriiformes > Charadriidae > Pluvialis > Pluvialis apricaria. Next base: position 162,945,072 of record CM030008.1, on the reverse strand, counting down.
GTTTTCTGCAAGCAATAGCTCAAACAACTTCATTAGCCACTTAATTTAAAAAAAATTTAGTCAGTTTTGACTAGCATCTTGATCAAGAAAAAGCCAAATAAAGAAATTGAACAATTCTTTCATTACCAAAGGAAATGAGAAAAATTCAATAGAAGCCTTTAAGACTCTTCCCCAGGATTCTGACTTAAGTTGGGATCTGAACTTTTCAGCTTGAGCTTCTGCTTTTAATAAAACAAATTTTTATACTGCAGAGCCATTAGAAAAACTCAGGGGCCTTCCTACTCCATGACACATCATATTTTGATATAGAAACATGTAATATAGCAACAGAAGAATGTCAGTTTGATATATTCCACAGTAACCGAGAAAGTTCATCAAGTGTCACTTAAAACAGAATTTGGAGACTTACTTTGTCATCCTAGCTTAGAGCAAGTTCAGTTTATATTCTTTTTTCTTTTCTGGTTGAACTTTCATATTTCCTCTTACAGTTACTAGCAATGTAGTTTTTCATAACTAATTGTGTAACACTAAGATTAAAGTTGCATTATCTGTATTATGTATTACATTACCAGCTCCCATTCAAAAAATCCCTCCCACCTTCAAGCCTGTATGTATTTACATAAATATAATTTATACTTATGTAAGTTATATTTAATAAAAATATTTAAGAACAAATTAAAAGTTTTTAGCTCTTAAGTTGCACAAAAAAATTCTCAGCTCTGAATTCTTGATAAATACTTTAAGTCACATAACATACTTCGCTGATGAAGTGTGCTGAAAAATATATAGCTTAGGAAAATCAGTAGCCAGCCCTCTAAGTCACTCTTCCATATGAATGTCATTATCAGTCTTTATAGCACACAGCATTTTTAAGTTTCAGACTACATAACCACAGATGGACTTTACTGGAGGCCTATAAAACATGGTATACTACAGGAGAGAAATACGTTCAGTGTTTTAATTTGTAACATTAGGAATGCTCCAATTAAAAAAACGCAGCTTACCAGACAGGTGACATGGTATCTTCCCACTGATGTACACTTATCTGCTACAAATTTAGCCAGATTTATTTCAGTAGAAAGAGTGAAACTGATTTGTACGTACACCTATCAAGCTACAGGTTTATCTTCTGCTGTGTACTTTGGCTTCTCTAATGGATACATCCACCATAACCGAATACTTCCCATAGACACAACTGCAATTTGTCAGCTGCTTAAGCTGCATACATCATCCTCAGAGCTGTGAAATTTTTTCTGGTTGTGTTTTACCTCCTTTCATCAGCTGGTTTTTTGTCTAAAAGTGTTATTAGATTATATTCAATTTAAACATTAAGTGTCACTGGGAGGGTGGTAAGGTACTGGAACAGGGCGCCCAGGGAAGTTTTGTATGCCCCATCCCTGGAAATGTTCAAAGCCAGGCTGGATGGGGCTTTGAGCAACCTGGGCTGGTGGGAGGTGTCCCGGCCCATGGCAGGGGGATTGGAACTAGATGATCTTTAAGGTCCCTTCCAACCCAAACCATTCTATGACTCTACAATTCTATGATAACTTTTTTTACATGGAAATGTCTGGGTCTATCTAGAAGTCAGGTTTCTTAAATGTGAGAACACTGCCATTCTCACTCAGGCATTACTTGTTACAAGCTGGACAAGATCAATGTAGAATACTGCACTCTAATGCTTCACTTATACCCCCAAGGACGGTGTGTGTGTCTAAGTACAGCCCATGGTTGCCTCAAAATACTCATCGTGAGAACAGACTCCTTAGAAAAGGGACACCATCTGAACCTAACCAATACAAGGATATCATATGCTTTTTATTTGCTCCCCAATTTTTGTCACAAGCTTTGTTCACCTCCCCAAAGATTTTAGGAAAAAGTCAAAGTCCAGGTATTAAATACTCCACTAGCATACTCAGGTCTTACCTTTGTCTTGTCCCTCATAGAGCCTTTTCCCAAAATAGACATTTTTGTCAGTGTTTCTTCCTGCAAGCGCTTTAGAGAATTGCCACGTGGACCCAAAAGTTTTCCCACAAAGTTGAACTGCAAGAAAACAGAGAAGCCATTAAGCTGATTGGATTTTTAAGCATAAATTAACAAGTAAAGTACAAACATGTAGGACAGTTAGCAGCATGTCAGTGGCTCCACCAGGTGCCAACAGAAACACAGATGTATCTGAACTCAAAGAACTCATAGTATAAAGAGAACTTTGTTTATCACACTCAAAACAACAGATGTGCTCAAACTGCAATTCAATTCTCAACAATTGTTACCAGGTACATAAAACCATAAAAACAAAGCTGGCAGCAATCTCAGATGGCATACTAACCAAAGTTCTGAAGACGAAAAGAATATCTTAATTGCCTTATCCTCCCTTGAAGATTTATGAAGCAATACAGCAACCCATACAATATACCCTACACTAACACAGAAACAAACAGGGAATTAAATCCAGAGAACATAAGCATTTAAATCCAGTCCCAAAGCAGAATCAACACTCAAGAACTTCTCAACTGACACTCAACCCCCATTATCACTGAAGTTTACCAAAACCAGTTGGGATTCATAACCATGGCATTACACTGTTGAGATAAATAGGGAGAAGAAAGTGAAGAGCCACAAAAATAAAGGAAAACCCAACCATGTCCATTTAGAGAAAACACCAAAACATACAGCTGGTGCTCTTTCAGCCCAGAAGGTGGTTCAGAGGGAAAATAGGCTAAAGAAAACAGCTATTAAAAAACATTCGTAAAAGGACAACAAAAAAGGAGAATCTGCCTATTGTCATTTCAAGGACATAAAATGGGACTTAGAGCCAAGATGTGTGAGAGTTTTCATGCGCACTGCTCCACAGGGCATGTGTTCCCAGCCCCACATCCTGGCAGAAAAGCCATGTACATTCAGCACTCCACTTTTGCATATTACTGCATTGCATTTTGGAAGGTATATGAAATTTGAAAGATAGTTACAGGAAAGAATTGAGGAGTCAAAGTATTCAGACAACTATTTTAGTTGGGAAAAAAATTCACAAGAGCTGATAAATATAAGCCACACTTGGAAGTTTTCATGGAATGTTGTAAATCCTGAAAATATTTTATTTCTGTAAGTATTGGATCTACATGGCAAGGTTTTGGCAGCCGGGGGACTACAGGTGTGGCTTCTGTGAGAAGATGCCAGAAGCTTCGCTGATGTCATACACAGCCAGCTCCAAGACAGACCCTCTGCTGGCCAAAGCTGAAGCCATCAATGATGCTGGTAGCACCTCTGATAAAGGATTTAAGAAAGGGTAAAAGTTTCTGTGCAGAAGCTGTGAGAGGATTGAGTGAGAGAGAAACAACTCTGCAGATACCAGAGTCAATGAAGAAAGAGGGGGAGGAGGTCCTTCAGGTGCCAGAGTAAAGATTCCCCTGCAGCCCATGAAGACCATGGTGAGGCAGGCTGTCCCCCCTGTAGCCCATGGAGATTACCAGTAGAGCAGATAACCACCTGCAGCCTGTGGAGGACCCCACACCCACCAGAGCAGGTGAAGTGCCCTGAAGAAAGCTGCAGCCCATGGAGAGCCCACTTCAGAGCAGGCTCCTGGCAGGAGTTGTGGCCCATGGAGAGGAGCCCATACAGGAGCAGGTTTTCTCCAGTCCTTCAGGAAGGGACACATGCTGGGGCAGGTCTTGAAATGCAGCCTGTAGGAAGGACCCATATTGGAGAAGTTCACGAAGGACTGCAACCCATGGGAGGAACCCCACAATGGAGAAGGGGAAGACCACAAGGAGGAAAGAGTAGCAGAGATGAAGTGTTATGAGCTGACTACAATCCTCATTCCCCATACCTTTGTGCTACTCAGCAGAGGAGGGAGAAGAGTCATGAGTGAAGTTGAGTGTGGGAAGTAGGGAATGTGTTTTTTATTTCTCACTAGCCTACTGTTACAATTAATTTGTGACAAATTAATCTTCCCCAAATTCAGTCTGTTTTGCCCATGACCGTAATTGCTGAGCAGTCTCCCTGTTCTTATCTCAACCCACAAGCTTTTCATCTTATTTTCTCCCCCACATCCTGTTGAGGGGGGGGAGCGATAGAGCAGTTTGGTGGGCACCTGGCAGTCAGCAAAGGTCAACCCACCCCAATTCCAGTAAAAACAATACTGCAATAGAGATTAAACTCCTATATGAGAATATTTACTGTCCCAAATAAAACTCTGTAAAACCAGGACATTCAAACTGTTGGAATCTCAAGTGACAAAATCATGCTAACAAAAAGATACTTTCAGGCACAAGAAAAATACAGTGATGCTAAAGAACAAACAGGCTTAAACTGCTTGTTTGTGGCCTCAAGTTTATGAAACAGTTTAAGTTCTTTGACTATTCCTTTTACTGTCACCAAAGGGCCAAGATGAGCTGCTTCAATCTCCTTCTTCTGGAGGAATTTGAAAATACTTGACAATGGGATAGTAGCAGCTCAAATAATCCTTTGTTGCTACATGGAAAGTGCTGATGGAAGAAAGGCCCAGCTACAGGCACCCTACAATGCAGGAAGTCTACAGTTCACCTACTTCAGCTATGGACAAAAAAATGCAAGCATTTAAAGCCTACTAAATATGAAAATTTTATTCCCCTTATTACTTGTAAGTTCAATTCCCAGCGTAGACATGAGTTAGAACCAAGATACAATTGAGCAAATGGCTTATGGATGACAGAAGCTATTAAATTTAAGGCCCTGCATGAACTAGTAATTTCTGAAATTATCAGGTCAAATCAAGAAATCCTCAGGCAGTTTCTTTAAGTTTATTAGGTATATTCTTTTTTTCCTTTTTGGTCCTAACATACAGTCAAGGAAAACATTCATCAGAAATAGGATGCCCGGCAAAACAGTAGAAGTCTCCCTTGTTGAGAATATTCAGGACTCAGGGCCACTGATGGGGGCCTCTAATCTAATTCAGAGTCATAATTTCAACAGGAGGTTGGACTAGATGTTCTCTAAGGTCCCTTCCAATTTGGACTTTTGATTTTATTATTATTGAAGGTATAACTGTGAGGAAAGCAAACTGAAATAATTCATAACAAGTCTGGACTTCTATAAGTCAGTAATTCCTTGTCAACAGTTTCCTTAAATAAAGGATCATTGCTTATAAACAGGGAGTCCATAGTTAATTTCAAATGAAAGCTTTCATGTAGTAGAATACCACATCAATTTTTCAAGCATTACTTAAGATTACTTAGGTTTACTTTAAAATAGCCTTATAAACTATTAGGAACAAAAATAAACACTGCATACATTTTAAGAGATTTTTCATTTACAGTAAAGTATGCTGAGATTATTTCAGAATGTTGAGTACTTGGAGTCTGATATAGTCTAAATTTCTAGCAGTAATCTTAGTTAAAATATTCAGATGAAATGTTACTCAAAATTTTTGACTGCAGTATAAGAGTAGGCAAGCATGTATTTAACTATGCAATGCATAGCTCTGAATATCACTTCCCAACTGGAACAAACAGCCACCTGACAATTAAAATACAAACTACAAATCATGACAAATGGCAATGCATACCTGCAACAAAAGCAAAATCCACTTTGTATGTAATCAAAGTAACTAGAAGGCTTTGGAGCTCAGAGAAGACTTGGGTGTTCCAAAGCACAATTGTTTACTCCAGCTGTATTGTTTATTTTAAAGCCAAGTAGTTTAATACATTTTGTTTATTTAAAACTTGACCTACAAAGCTTTAATACCACCAAAATTGTCATCTTCTCAAAACCAAAAAATCTCAAGCATTGAAACTAGGCATTATGGTAGTTATACAAGTAACCACACAGCTGAGATGTTCTCAACAACACATTTAATGAACATGAAAATGTATTAGCTGTATCCTGAGATCCACTGAACTATTCTTTCCTGTGCACTGAGGCTCCAAATATTAGATCTGACAAGTCTGAAGCATGAGAAACCCGTGCTGCAAGTCTGAAATTCTGCTGATTTGAAAGCCCATACCTCTAGATATAGCTCAAAGACACAAACAGTAAAGGTTACTAAAAAATGGCTTACAATGCAGTCCCAAAGCCTCTTCCCTCCAACATAACAAAGCTAAAAAGCTTTGGAACATTTCAGTTGATTATTCCATAAATAAAACCCATTTATGATATTGAATGAATCCCTTCAGTAGGAAAGAAGTGATTTACTTTGAAAAGGTACTGATTTTGTTCAAGCTATTGGTTTATTTCCCTTTTACATCAAATAGGAAACATCTGATCAGCAAAAGTTTATTTTGACATATTTCATAGAGAAATAGAAACACTCAAGATATCAACCACTAAGTTACTATCATTATTTATACACTTTATCCCTGGTAATCAAGGAGTATGAGGACTCAAACCTAAAGTTTAAAAACTGCTACACAGTAAGACACAAGTTTTCATTAAAAAATTAACAAATCCAGTCTATCTGCTGGTGAACCAGAAGCGGATAAGCCTGGCAGATCCAAGAGAGCTCTTACACAAGGCAGCTCATGTACGAGTTTCATGGGTACTTCCCACACCTCACATTCCTAGAGTTTATTTGCCCAAGAACAAAAACCAAGTTCGGGTCTGGAATTGAAACCAAACTTATAAACTATGTGAAGTAGAGGCACTGGAAAGTAACAAGGACATCTGAGCAGCTCTGTACAAATCTGAGTCATATTCACTAGCTCTGGCTCAGAATCAGACATTCCAGACTCCTCTCTTCACTCACCCTTCTCCCTAGTACAGCACAGTCATATCCAAACTGCTGAAAATACCCAAAACTGTCCTTAAATTCACTGCCTTCAGCTTAACATTGCATTAAAGCAGCCGCACTGCTTTCCAGCACAAGGTGGTCTGGAAGCTATTGCCATATTCACAGTTCTACACAACAGCTGAACTTTGAAGATCCAGCCGTGAATGTTATCCTACGCTGGACAAATTATCTATGTTAAATCAAGGATTGTCTGTACATTAAGGCAGCTTCTGATGTCTTCAGTAAGAATCAGGATCTTATGATGGTATGTAAAACAGAATGTAGAGTCCCCAACTCCAAGTTGCTTCTAGAGCAGCTCTGAAGGGTATGTCAAATATGTTACCTCAAACAAAATTACAGCAAAACATGTAAGGCATCTCTGCAAAAACAGCATCAAGATTCAGATTAACGGACCTGGGAGGAGATAATTGGGAAAGATGGGAAGAATTGTTACCCCAGCTATAGTTCAAGCCCAATAACAATCCAGTTATCATAAATGGTACCATCTGCAGTCTCACATCATTACAAAGTATCACCAAATATATATTGGTTTAAGCAAAAGGATGCAAAATTTAATGGGTGTTCTTATTTCCTAAAACCTCTGATCACTGAAAGCACATCCTCCCATATCTACACTTCTGGTTGACTTTGTGGTTAGAGATACACCATGAAGTGCAACTGTCCCTTCTCAAATTGCTCAGACATGGGATTCTATCCCTTGGCCACAGTGTCTACAAGTCCACAGATATTGCTTAACTATACTGAAGGCATCTATTTGTTTCCCCCTCACAGATTATCTTAAACTGCTGTGTAACTACGAAACCTCCAATTTAAAATACATTTTAAATAGAAAAAAGTTAATCAATAATCAGGTTTTTGCTTGAAAACGGTTTCTTCTCTAGATATTCATAAATCCTCATTTTAAGGAGCATTTTTGCAGATATAGTACAGTGGAGATTATGGAACAGCCATTTCTTCAGAACCCCCAAATCAAAATATTACTTTAACAGTTATCTAGGGATTTACTTCTTTACCAGATCACTGTGTGAAACTACTCCCTGAAAACAATTCCGGAGAAAACACAGCTACAAAAATTATACAAATGAGTGTATATATTTTTTCATAAGCATTTAATCAACTACATGAATTTCAGCAAAAAAGGAATTAATGCCAATGCTACAGCATTTTTAAGTGTATATATTACAGAAAGGGGGATATAATAGAAAAAGTAATCCTTGTTTATCCCCAGCAAGACAAGTCTGCTGAGAATGGTTCATCCAGCTTAAAATACTTAGTGGAAGTATAAACACTTGACCAAATGCTTTTTTGTAAAGCTCTAAGCAAGCCATTGTCATTAAAGCCATAGAAAGCTTTCTTGGCATATTAGTTTTCTGCAATAGCTGCTCTGTCACAGGATCACTAGAAAAAATAGTTAAACTAAGGTTCAGAGCATTTTCCCTTACAATGACCTGAAACCAGGAAAGCGTCAAGATTTCTCTTACTCATTTCAAGAAAATACGGTTTTTATAGAAAGGTAAATACTTCAAGCATCTACATTGTACCACAAACTACTCTCTCCTTCACACAACAGTGATAGATCTTTAAAGATTTATTCAAAACAGAAAGCTTGGTCAATTACTATGAAGTTCCTCAGAAGCTGTCCCTGGTATTACATTTGATGTTTGTTCCTCCATATCACTTATGGTTACACAACCACATTCTCTCATTCCTACTCTAAGAAATCCTTAGAGCTAAGCTATTATGAAAAAATGTTTTCTAACTACTCATGTGATTAAAATATTAATCTCTCCATGACTTTACGTAACAACTGCAGATATACTGTATATGACAATGACATTTTAAAATAGGTATCTGCACTTTAAATGTTGAGCTAAAAGACTTAAATGGATACCAGTAGATAGGTAACTTCTGAGAATATATATTTAAATTATCACTTCGGGGAACACACGACAGATCATTTCTTACCAACTTCTGAGATTTACCCAGTATTTAAGTGTAGTTCTATGAGCAATTTTTAAAATGGTAGCCTGTCACAAAACGGAAATAATTGTTCCCATAGTTTTGATCCATCTCACGGAAAACCATCATTTCATTTGTCATCCATGGAAGCTATTTCTCCTCCAAATTCAGAACACTTGAGTTCACTAAACTGTCAAAGCAAAAATCAGATTTCTGAGACTAAGCTACTTCATGAGACATTAATTAAAAGCGTGGGAGGGGGATAACACCCTCCTGCCTCGTAGGTACATAGCTAAGCTATGAAACCCTTCACACATGCTGGCATTTCATAGCAGTGTTAGGATAGATCCAGAGAGTCCCTTCACCAAGGCAACCACATCACAGCTTTCCACAGCCAGCTCACTTTTTCTGCCTTTATCTTTAAGTCTGTGCAAGTTTGAAGATTATTTTCAAGCATGAAATGCAACAGAAGTACTGGTTTACAGGTCACATTTTCACACTTGACCTAACATCAGCTGAGGTATTCAGCTGATCAAATAGCAAGGTGTATTAAATCACCCTGAACTCCATTGCCTAAGCTGACAAGATCTCATTCCACTAACTGCAGTTCAGACATCCAGCATCCCCATGGACTCCTACATATAGGTAACATGATTTAGAACTGAATCCTACCTCAAAAAGTTGGCGCTTTTCCTGTAAGGTTGCATAAGAGTCCTAACCTCTTTAATCCCAGTTACAACAGGATCATAAAGAGCATTATCAAAGCTTATTCAAACCTCACCTAAATACCTCAGATTAATTTCCATATCACAGCAATTCACACTTCTCTGAAGAATGTGTAGAGCTGGACGAACCCGAAAAATTCACAAGACTGTACACAATCAGATTTTGAAGAGACCTGACTGGACCTGCAATCTATAAAAGTCTCCATAAGGTTTTGTCTTGCCAAGCAAGCCTATCTGTCACCGTATCAAGACATTAATTCAGGTGTTTTTTAATGTGTACAGGAGTCTGTAAAGAACACAAATGAAGAAATTAATTCAAATGCACAGCCAGCCTCAAGCAGAAACTGACCGAGACTATCTTGACAAATTAGTTCATAAAGCAGACAAAATTCAGGCTGTCTTGGTTATTCTATCACCTTCTATCAAGGTCCAGAAATGGAAACATTTAGGCCAACTAGCTCTCCTATGAGATATTAGGCCGGTTAACATTGCCAAGACCTGAGCAAGACAAAAGGTCCCAACTAACAGAGATAAATACATAGCACTGCAGAAGCAACCAAGAGCGGTGAGGTAGGAGGCAAGTTCAACACACCACTACAGAGACTCAACTGTTTGCACACCAAGTAGAAGACCAGAAACTCATACAGGGTTGGGTTTTTTTTTCAGGGAAAGCAAAGATGCCCAAAAAAGTGAAACACCTACTTTTGAAGCTGAGGTCTACCAGATTCTTTTCCAATAGAAACCCAGCTGCTTTGAACTTCAGTTGAATAGCTTTCTGCTGCAGTTAACCTGTCACCTTCCAGGGCTGTCAGAGGTAATGAGGCTGAATTTGCACAGGACCCAGCTCGGAGCTCGTGAGAATATATCTGACAGGACAGGTAATGTGAGCAGGCATTACAATGCCCGGCTGATCAGATCAGAGCTAGGACTGCCTGACCTGTGTTGAGGCTGTTATGATTTATTCAAGCAGTCAGAGTTAGAGAGAAGCTTTAAAGAGGGAAAGGGCAATGGAATACTTAAAGGAAACTTAGTTAACCCTGTGTCAGGTTTAGTAAGCGGTCTGAATGGGGGCAGTGCACCGGTGGACTGTTTTTGGTCCACAGACCTCATTTATCACAAAAAATTACGATTGATATTTCATTAATCCTATCTGTATACCTACACAGCAGTCACCTTTGCTTGCTGAGTCATCACTGGCAAATATAAACAAAGGAATAGTTTCTGCTAGCAAAATTGCTTGTATTTGTAGTTAGTTTCATTTTCAGGTATTAAACCCTTTTAAGGATTTAATAACCTTAACTCGCTTTTTTGATGCTGTTTAAAAGCAAGATCATTTATTTGGGGAAGCACTATTCTATTCATAAAGTTGAAACAAACTTAGTCTTTCCTCACCACTTTGATACCCAAATTTGCCTTATTCAATCCAAACCAGTACCCCAATACTAGTCTGGCAGATTTATCAATTATTGTAGTGACTTGGTCAGCTTCAAACAGCTGATTCTCAGTTCACTAATACCAAAAAGACTACACTTCCTGACAGACTGAAGGTATCTTTATTTTTTCAGGATCTTGCACAATAGCTTACAGCATCAGTGTGGACTGTAGGCATACAGAAACTGATGCCAGCTTGCCAGAAGAATTACTCCAATTTCAATATTGACATGCACATGAGCTTTTTGCAACGATTTCATGCATAAAGTCTTAAGTTTCATTCTTTTGAAGCATTTGTCACCAATACCGATCAGGAGAAAACTGCTTATAAGTCAGAACCAAATCTTGTAAATTTTTCTGAAGAACCCTCACTTGGCACCTTTTACAAGTGACACGTTTGCACTAATACTAAGACCGCTTGTAGGCAAAACGGTCTAGAGAACTGCATACGTGCACAAAAGAGAACAGTATAGAGGCATAAAGCATTTGTGAAGCGTCATTTCAGGTTTTATAAGCACCACATAATACCTTCTGCTTATGTTCTGCAGAATCTGAATACACAATGCATGCACTCTAAATACAGCTCAGTGAAACCACGACTGGAATGATTTCATTTCTCCCCAAAGGACTTGACAAAGCACCCCTAATTTCTGAGCCCTTCTCTGAACACACCTAACAAGGAGAGGATTAGTTTTTAGAGCAAACATTAGGATGCAAAAAGACTTTGCTCCCCTGTGTACAGGCATTCAAAACTCATGTCACTCACTGCAGACTACAGGGTGCCAGAATAAAGTTCTGTTTGCCATGCTGAAGCTATGTCACTTCATACAGTGTATTTAGATTTATTAGATCTCAGGAATAAACCCACAAGCCTGGTCCTAGTAAACAAGTGTTACTAAACTGCAGTGACTGATTGTGGTTTAAGGTGGGTGTTTTTCAGAGAAGTTCAAGAGTACCTGTCATAAGTCTGAATTCACACTCACCTTCCAGAATACTCCTATATAGTGACAAATTATAATTCCTTTTGACTATATGGCATCTTTAATCAGTAAGCTTAAAAAATAAATATCCATCTATATGTAATAAAATGGAAGTTTCCAAGAAAAACTGACCCCCCTATATTGGTGTAAAAATATTGTTTAATAGATAATACTTGGGATTTTATACGCTCTGGCAGAAGGGAGATTTGTGTGAGCAGAGATACCAGTATTTTGCTTTCTGCAAAGAAAATCCTCGTGGAGCCATAGGAACTCACATGGCATGTATTCTGCACAGCAGTTGTACTGTGCCCCCTAAATCCTGGTGGTCTAAGCACCGACATACAGGATTACACCAAAGATCTATCTAGATATAAATTCAGATTTCTTTCCATAGCACATACCAGACTTTATCCCAGCTCGGACAAAGACTGTCTCCATGGGCCAGAACTACTGAGTGCTCAGCAGAGCACACCCACTCATTCAAAAGACAGCAAGGGCTTTCCTACTAGCTATTCTAATTCAGAATTTCAGTGTTTAGTCCTTTAAAGAAAGTTGACACTACGTAAAGAAGCAGAAGCATCTTTCAAAGGCACCGTTTCCCTTTTTAACATCCATTTTGCCTTTCTTCCTCTGGAGGTCAAGTATCTACATCTCAACATCTGTAAGAAAAAAAATCCCAATTACAAACACTGACCATGTAAGCTTCTCCTACCTTTTACCTTCCCATCTTTATGTTTCTGTATGTTTGTATATAGCCCTTTCCAGTCATAAAGATGACTTAAGTCAGAGTTTTAAAGAGGTGCCCACAGGTAAATGGTATGCAATCTTGAATTCCCTGAAGCAGTATTTCATGAAACTTTGAAGAGCAGTAAAGCAATCCCTGCAAGTTACTCACAGTCTGTGAGGAAGACACTGATAATGTGGAAAAAAATATTTAGAAAAAGTCTTCCTATAGAAATGGAGGAAGGAATGAAGGAATTCCTTTCCTCCATGAGCAGAAACAGAAGCAGTCTTGAAGTTTCTAGTGGGAAGAAAAAGTCATTTCAAACAAGTGAAAAAAATGCTAGCTGATTTTCATAACATTAACCTTAAAATCTAAAAGGGACTAAAAGAATAAAGCTCCACAGTCTATTGAATGCTAAATAAATGCTTACAGGTAGCAATATGTTAGTGTGGGATAATACTTGGCAGTAAAGCGTTAAGAATTCATGGTGGTCAAAGATATTGACAAAATCCCTCCAAAATAGACTGTACAATTAAGTAGGGCAGATTTAACTAATTCAAAACTAACAATGGCTGAAAATTAAGACAATAAGTTTACACAGTAAGTTCTTTTAATGGTGCAATTTAAGCTACACTTCTACCTACAATAAGAAAGTTTCAAAGCCTGGCATCAGAGTCAACTTGGAAATATTTCATTGCCTTTGCTATCCTGAAATGGAGGAGCTTGCTACTCTGAAAATGATTCATTTATTTATTCCCAACATACTATTTTTTTTTTTGCATGACGGACACCGCTTTTTGCGCATTTATTCCAAAGAGAACCATTCCTACCTCAGAACTTTATAGAACAGAATGCAGAACAGCAACAGTAGAGATAGTTAATGTTGCTTTAAATGTAACAGTTAAACTAGTTAAGATATTAGTGGAATATCTTTTATAAGCACTTAGATTTATCATGTATGAAAACCAGGCTTACCTTAGGAAATTGTTTTACTGGAATCAAAACTTTTTGTCCCAACTTCATATTTTTATTGATGACTACATCAATATACTTTTCTTCTTCCTTTCCTTCCCCTTTTTGGTATTTTTCAATTTCTGTTAAAGGAAAAAAATAGTTATTTTCTCAGTTTAATATAACAATCTAAAAGCTGAGAATCTTCAAAGGCAGTATAAATTAAAAACTTTAAAATTAATACTGTATGGCATAATACATGGCACAATTTGTAATTAGTACCTATAATTAGTTACAAAGGTCAATGGGGTAAACCATGTTTTGCTTTTTCAGGCTTTTTTAATACTCACATTTGTATCAGCACCTTGAATTATCATTTAAAACACTTGCAATGCTAGCTTTTAGCTTGATACTTAGGATACATTTATGTTTTATATGGCTCAAGCAGGAAATACTATTCTTAGATACCTTTATTCATTTTTAAATTCAAAAAACTTACAGCATGGTTTAATACTTGACTATTTTATTCCACTATACTATAAACAAAGTGCACAGTTTTAACAGTGGCTGTCTACAGTGCACTTACAAGCAAATGTCAAATCAATCTTTCAAAATTTCAGGAACATAATCGAGGCACATAGCTCACACCCAAAAATCTGAGACTAATGTTATACCAATAACAACAGAATTAGAAATGAGATTTAGAAGTTCAGACCCAGGCTGCATGATCACTCTTTCCAGAGCTACATAAAAAACTGATTTAATTCTCTCCAAACACTGTCTCTCCAGAGTGCCAAATGAAAAACTGCAGATTTCATTGGTGGGGAAACACAAGGAGCATACAAGATGACTAGAAATGAAGCGCTGCCTGAAGCCTTTGTTGGATTGGAGTCCAGCACACTGAGTTGCAGCATTAAACACATTAGCACAGGACATACCAAAACCCAAGCAACTTCAGTAGTGCGACCAAAGTTCTTCTATGGACATCCAGCATTTGTCCTCCCAAATCTCCAAATATCTATTAGTTTTTCACAACAAAACACACTCTTCTACTCTACTTAACCAGTAGAGGTTAATGACATTTATCAAGACCTTGATGTTCATTTAGCAGGAACGTGATGTTATGCCATCAGGAAACAGTAACAAAAACCTTTGAGTGCAAATAAACTGATCAAAGAAACACAGAAAGCATCCTTTAGGTAAACGTTAAAGGACAATTTAGTTTGACATGACTTCCAGCGAAAAACAGGAGCAGTAGTAAACCAACACATTTCTTACTACTAATTTATTCATTAGCAGCTTTCTTCAGTGAATACCAGTCCATTCCCACTTACCACAAAAATGAAGGTGCTAACATCTTTCCCAATAACTGGAACTCCAGTGTTTTATGCAAGTTTTCACCTCACTAGCACAGAATGGAAAAATACAATTGCATTTATTCAAGTTAGTGTTTAGTGACTGACGAACTAAGAAAGCCAAACCAGCCTCCGACTACCCGAAGCCTGCTTGAAAGAAAAGCCTTCTGCAGCTATACTTTCCAATCTTCTTGGCAAGTCCCTAGGAAGTTTGATTCATATGAATTCTAGTAATGTAAACATTCTGGAGGAGCCCTACTCTGTAAAGCAACCTTCCTTTGAAGTGCCCTTTGTGTTGCAACATGTTCAGAAAAAACTCCAAATCCCTCAGCCTGCAAGCCTACAACTACTGAGGAACAGCTGAATCATGGTAAAAACTGAATTCACATGTTCTTTGTAGATGTCGCTTTATGGACTAGAGAATCATGGGCAATTAAATAGATGTGAAATTACATTGAAATTCATTTCCAGATGAAATTAAAACAGAAGTTTTATAGGGTATGATGTTCCCACTCAGAAAGCAGGTGACTGGTATTTTTTTAGAAGTCAAAGTTTGAGTATCACATTCAGGCATGTGTAGTACTATCACAGCATTCAAATACAAATAAACTTACTTTTAACACTCCTGCATCTTGATATAACAAGAGCAGTTATGGTAAAGCTCTTTGATTTTTCTTGGAAAACAAAACTAGATACTTAGAGGTTTGTGTGTTTGAGTGGAAAAAAAAATGATACTGATTTTTAATGCTGCTATTGGTATACACTATTAACAGTGTAAACACTCAAAGCTGATCAGAAGTATGCTGTTCTTTAGCAACATTTTACACTAAGAAACACCAAATATTAAAATTGTAATAAGAATACATCCATTTTGTTACAACTGAAGCAAATGCAGTTACAGCAAAATTTAATGTGACTTCTTTAGTATTGACTTTAAATGTTAGGACTAGAATTTGTTCAGAAAAATCAGAAAAGCACAGTTCAACTCCATTCAAGATTAAAAATTAAACTAATGCACTGTGCTTACTATTTTGGAACAGATCAGTGCACCGAAGATTCCTGGTAGTCAGACTGATACAAGATCTTTAGAAGTTTTCAGTAGCTATAATTACTGCTACAGTGAAGGACCTTTTCCTGAAAGCAACCTAAACTTACAAAATAATAGTACCTTTAACAAAACCCATCATGCTTTTATGAACTGGTAAAGCTAAAAATTTGTTTTCTCCTGTTGAGTCATAGTATTGTACACAACTGCATAGTACGGCATACACTGCAATCCCCCTGCCCCCCTGAAAACTAAGTTTTATAAAAATTGTACTTCCAGAAGTAGTAGGGAATTTTAAGTTACAACAAATTTATGAATGAACAGTGGTTTAAGGACCTTCTTAGAGTTTGCCAAGAAATATTACACCTAAAAGTGAGTGTTTCAGGAACATTCAGATGTCTCAGACTTGTCAAGGTTAAAAATATATTTGAAGAGTTAAGAACAGAGCTCTAACAATATCTCAGTAACATTCCTCAGATGAGCCAGCTGCATAAATTCCTTAAAAGCTCAATACACTTATTTGTATTTCCTAAATGTTTTAGCTTGAATTCAGTATTTGAAGGACTTGACTGCAACAACTTGATTAATGCTAGAAACTCATAATTCTATAGTATTTGATTTAGTTAATACAAAAAAATTAAGGTCATAGAAAGAACATTCCCTTCTTGCCCAAGTAATCGCTCAACTTGAAATAGCTGAATACTAAAAGAAAGCCATTCATTGCTTTCAAGATCTGTTTTCCCACCCCAAATAGCTACATACTTTTCACTGACCATTAAGAACCATTTCTTTATTCTTTAACTTTCACTGTTTAATCAACTTTCCATTTGCTTGAAGAAGCTATGAAACCCATAAGAGGCTTCCAACCAACTTTCAGAAAAATGGATCACTATTTTCCCCATCTGTTTTAAAGTCAAATGACTTGTTTTTCTTCTAACAAACAGCCATAGTCCATTGCCATAGCACTATGAAATAAAAAGGAAATTTTCCTATTATGGTCTGAAGTTAATCAAAGTAACTTAAGACCTTATGCATATTTACCGCTATAAGATAAGGCCACTGAATTACTGAAAATTTATCTTACATTGAGACCACATTTTATCTCAGATTTTTCTGGGTTTTTTGTCATTTCTTTGCACTGAAATCTGAGGTGAATAAGAAATAAAGTTAAGCATTAGAATTTTATCCATATCCGCACAGCTCATTCAATATCTATCATTCACATACATCAAGCTTTAGATAATTAGGGAAAAATCATGCCAGATCACACAGGAAATCCAATCAGATTTTCAAGGTCAAATGGATAGGAAGATTTGCCTTTTCCTAATCCTTAGATTACATTCTGTACTGCTTAGCTATACGAAGCAATGACATTTCCTAGATCACAAATAGTAAATAAACATGTGATTAAAGCTTCCCATAATGCTGGAGATTAAAATCCCATGTTCTCAGACTAAAGATGCAGCTAATGCAACAGTCCAGGAATTTAACTGGATGAAGCAATAACTGCATGGATTTTTTTTGTTTACATTTAATCATAGAGAGATCTAAGCAATGATTACTTCTCAGTTAATTCACCGAATAATGTTGCTAGATATATCAGATAATGACAAAGTAGAATTGTTTCATGTTAATCTTTAGGTAGATTTAATCTTCCTGTAGTAGAACTGCAAGCCAGGATTCCAGCCCCCTCTGGTAAGCCAATATAAATACTTGTGTTTAATGTAGAACAAAGCAATGCTCTGTATTTGTCTGCAGTAAATCAATAT
Source organism: Pluvialis apricaria (assembly GCA_017639485.1). Taxonomy (NCBI): domain Eukaryota; kingdom Metazoa; phylum Chordata; class Aves; order Charadriiformes; family Charadriidae; genus Pluvialis; species Pluvialis apricaria. The sequence goes on along the minus strand of CM030008.1, from coordinate 162,927,373 downwards.
AATCAATGTAAGATCAAATGTCAAACTCAAAGTAAAGAGAAATGTTTATTGCATTTGTCCTTAATACAATGTTTCCAAAACTCAAGATCAGGAAAAACAGGAACCAGGTAAAATTTGTCTGCAAGTCCTTAAGAAACATTCTACTATTTTTCTCAAATTCAAAAAAGTCTTGCCAGACACCCCATCAAATCCAAATAATTTCATGTTTTTCTACTTTAGATGGAAGAACACATGAAGAATCCAAGACTCAAATTCAAGGATATCCAAATGACCATAGCTTCAGAAAACAGGGTGTTGACAGAACTGCACTGTAATTCCACTAGAAATGGTTTCCACATTAATTTGAAAGTGAAAATATTCTAAGAACATTATCCTTTATAAATACTCCTAAATAATGCCTGACTGATATACTCTGAAGTCATTTTGGAAATTAACACTATGCAACAGCAGCAATACATTTTGCTTTATTTGGAGATTTCCAATTTTATTAGCTTGTAGCTAAGAGAAAGAAACGGCAAAATTTAGACCAGGTCAACCAAACAAGTTTGTTATACAGCTACTTAAGCATGCCCCAATAACAACAGTATTTCTTAGTAAATTGTCAAGACTTCATAGTTGTCTTGGAAAAAAACCACACAATCTTCAGTTCAGAAAGCTCTTAAGACAAATTGAAGGCTGTGGAAGTATCTTTATACACTTTCCCTGTCCTTTTCTTCTTGGAAAAAACCCTGCTATTTACCATAGCTGGAGATAAAACACTGAGCTAGATAGATATGTCATCTGACAGTATGATTCCTTATCATTTTACATTAGATATCAAAATTATCATACTAGAAAAAACAGACTTTGGCTTATTAGTTTGGATTTTATAAAGATCTGCTTTAAGGACCACACCGGAGCTTTCATAAGAGACAGGCTTCCAGAGGAGGAGGGGGGCTCCAAGTCAGTCTCCATTAGTTTTTTCTTAATGGAGAAAAAAAAATATGGACAGTATCAGTTCAGTTTCCTCAAACTCTCTACAATCCTTCCAGTTCAGAGTATCAGCAACTACTTTTGAAACAGTCTTTGGGATCAAAACATTGCTTTTATATAATGCGTAAGATTCTCCAGCATTCTATACTGTTTCCCATTGGAAAATTTTCATTGTGGCAAAATCCACAATTGTATCTCAGAAGGTACATTTTAAGCACACCTATTCCAAGAATGCTGGCTATTAGAACTTTAGCAATGAAGCCAAGTCACAGAAAATCTGCTATACTGATGTTGATTTAATGGTCAGTCCTTCCATGACTTGTTCTGCTAAATCCAAAGTGCAGTATCATAGGACAAACCCAACGATACTTCTAGTTTTGATGATGCTGATGACAGCTTAATCTCATTGTCATAATAAAATGGTCTCAACTGTGCTTCACATTGTATGTCTCACATGGGACTGTATTTCTTCCTCCACTAATGGGCAATTAGAAGTTATCTGAAACAGTACCTCTCCAACAAGTAGTTCTTGTCTTCTCAATTGAAAATAGTACTGCACAACATGAAGTTGAACTATAATCAACACATTAAGGCTTTAATACATTTCAAAAGGCTTTCCAAACTAAACCCCACAGATTTCCTGAAGGTAGCCTTTAAGAGACCCACAACTCACTCTCCCTGTCCTCTTGATCAGAATGAAGCTGGATGACCCTCCCAATTTTTACACTAAACAGAAGAGAAACTTAGCCTCCTGCTTTTGAGTATCTTCAGATGTCTGGCACAGCCTGGTTAGCTTTAAAGCAATTTCTCTGTATATATTCAGAAGAGATGCAGAATTCCTCAGTTTGAATTGTATGTAGCATCCCAATGACCCAGGGAAAAAACAACACAATTAAGACAGCAGCAGCTGCTTAAACATTTTTTGATGTAAGTAAATGCTTGGACAAACACCCCTTTTTCCACCCGTAAGATTTCTTCCAAAGCAAATACTGACTAGTGTATCTTCACAGAAAAGGCAAATTAGACAACTAAAGTAATCAAGCAAATAAAACAAAAATAGTCTGAAAAATTTTAAAATAAGGGACTTCAATATATGTGGAATGGCTACATCTAGATCCATCCTGGATGGGTCTATAAGACCCAAGTCAAAAATGCAATAAAATTTTCAATTTTGAACACAGCTGCTCTGTTACTGCACCCATCCCCATTCCTTTACAAACTTCAGAAAACTATGTATCCTCCTCAGCCGTCATTTTGACACTTTAAAAAACAGCCTTTTTAAATCACAAATTTAGACTCCACAGTAGATCTTAATTCCGAACTGGCATAAGGAGTAATACTTTGAGTATGACCTGTGCATAAGAAAGAGGAATTTGTTTCAACAAATGCACATTATTACATCAGTTGAATTCACAGTAACTGTCTTTTATAAACCACCTTAATTTTGTAGAAGCAACTGACAATGAATCTAATTTGAATTTACAATAAAATGAGTGGTTCACGCTAGAAGGATGTCTACAACATTCAGCATACTCAAATTAATAATAACCCTGTTGAAGGACTTGAACCAATCTTTATTTAAATTGCATTCACAGGCATTGTAAGTTCTTTTTTACAGTCTAAGTACTACTGTCTGCACTGATCTGAAAATACACTTCAGTCACCAATATGACAAATATTTTGAATAGGCTTTTTAAAGCAATTCAAAACTAATTGAACACCTATTACCTTCACATCAAAAATGACTACACTAAAATCTGTTCAGACTGATTAATATTAGCAACAGAGTAAAAAGTACCACAGTAGAAACTGTCAAAAGTAACATTTAAGATATGAACAGATGTTCAGTCAGTCTTGCTCAGGAAAAAAACCAAGTTGTAAACATAGGCTTCAGTCCCATGTACCCACCCTACTCCACTGAAAATTACTATTTATCTCATTGTGAAGAGAGCTTCTGAACTTATGAAGTGCTAAAATTTCATACATGATTTACCTACTGTTGACAATTTTCTGTAAACATGAACATTTGTACATTAGCACAGTCAGGTACCTACTAGCTGCAAAAATATCAACTCATTTGCTCCATAACTTAAAAAAATAAAAATTCCAAAGGCAACATATATATGTTGAAAACCAATGTCCGACAATCCAAGGACAAAATGTCCTACAGTCAAGTACTTCAAAAATTCGCATGCTGCATCCTATCAGGATGAAGACACTCTACTTCCCTGTTCCTCCCTGCTCCAGGAACACCTAACCTTGCTGCCTAAGCACTGGCAAAAGCACTGGCTCCTATTCTGCTTTGAGCAGGAGACCGGACCTTCAGAGGTGTCTTAAAGCCTCAGGCATCCTATGATTCTTCCTATAAGGAGGAAGTGTCTAAAAATGGATCCATACTGTCTTGTTTTTACCCACTGTCTCTACTGAGCAAAAGCCTATAGATAATACTATTCTTTCTGCAAATACCTTTTTTGTGCTTCTATACAACAGCAAAAGTAGTCCCCAAGCCCCAAAGGGAAAGCTCTGGAAGCGCTCTAAACTATTTAGATGGTATGGTGGGAACAAACAGAGGAGTTAGTATTAAGCAGTCCCCTCAAAAAGCAGCATGTGCAAACGTGGCAAGTGGCAGTATAGATATAAAGCTACTTTGGATGCAGATTTCAAATGTAAATCCATGACTTTTTATTTCAGAAGGAGATCCAACATAAAGACCATCTTATACTACTTGGGGCATAGGCCTTAGACAAAATGAAGTTAACATTTTGTATCAAGAGCCCTTATAAAAAGCTGATCCATTTTTCTTGTATATGTATGAACACGATCAGGTAGCCCTTACACAAGATTTAGCTTGTCATCTTGGTGAGTCACCAAGAAGGGTCTATATCCTTTCTTCCTTATTATGTACATAGCACTATTCAATAAACTTTGTTATTCCTTTGACAACTTTCACAAGAAGGAAAAGCATAATTCAGATCTCATTTGAAAAATGGATACGACCTGCAGCTCTTAACTTGCATACATCACATTTTAGACTATTGCCAAGTTTAAAGACTAGCCATAGCACATCCAGTTACTGAATTCTAAAGCAGACTTGAGCATGATTAAAGAACAAATTTAAAGCTTTTTAGGGCACTGGCAGAGACAGTGCATTCTAAAAATCTGTCAGATTCAAACAAACCGCATTTAATGTTGGAAGATACCCCACTACCAAAACACGTCTTAGTAGGGTATCTTCCATCCCCATATTTTGTATATTTGTTACACAAATAAGTATACAACTGTTTACTTTTTAAATCTTGTATAATATTAAGTATGTTATTTCCCCTATTTCTCTAAAAATCATTTTTAGCAAGTCTAGCCAGCACCCTCCATCCCAACTGACAGGCAGCCAGGGTACAGCCTCACACTCTGGCAGCCCTTAATCCAGGGAGGTGTCACATCCTGTTGATTAATCCTAATAAAACACAATTCACACCTATAAGTCACAATTTACTTGAAATAATTGCTAAACCACATATTTCAGAAGAGTCACAGGCACTGAGGGAACTGGCTGATGTCATTGACAGGCCAATCTGTTTTTGAAAGGTCATGGTCATCAGGGAATGTTCTTGATGACTGAAGCAAAGCAAGCATCAGTCCTACCTTCAAGAGGCAGGAGAAGGATCTGGGGAACAATACAGTGATAAGACTCACCTTAATGCCTTGGAAGGTGATGCAGTAAACAGCCCTGGAAAACCATTTCCAAGCATATGAAGGACAAGGTGACTACGAGTACCCTGCATGCACTTATGACAGGGAAGTCACACCACACCAAACAGCCTTCAACAACATGAGTACCTCTGCATCAACCTCACCTCCACAGATGAGCCAGAAGCAGCTGGTGTTGTCCATCTCATCTGCAGTAAAGCTTTTGATACTGTCTTCCATACCATCCTCACGTAAACTGAGGAGGTGCAGGCTAGAGAAATGGACAGCAGGGTGGACTGAAAATGGACCTGCATGGCCCAGAGCATTGTGATTAGTGGCATCACCCCCAGTCCAGTGGGGGCCGGACACCAGTGGTGTGCTCCAAGGGTCAATACTGTTTAACATCTTCATCAATGACCTGGCTGACGGGATAGAGTACAGCTTCAGCCAGTTTACAGATAATAGAAAACTGGGAGAAGTAGTTCAAACACCAGAGGGTTGCAATGACACTCAGAAGTACCTTGACAAGCTGGAGAAATGGGGAGAGAGGAACCTCATTTAATTCAAAGGGAAGCACAAAGTCCTGCACCTGTGGAGGAATAACCCCAGGCACCAGAGCAGACTGGCAATGAAGCAGCTTTGCAGAAAAGGACCTGGGAGTCCTGACAGGCTGAACACACACCAGGACTGTATGCTTGTGAAGGCCACCATCAACCTGGGCTGCACGAGAACAGCACTGCCAGCGCTCTGAAGGTGGTGATCCTTCCTCTAATCAGCAGTGGTGCAAGTTTTAGCAAGGTACTTGTTTGATTTCTACTGTTTTGCAGAAGAGTTTTGTAGAGTTTTTTTTAAAGGAAAGATTTTTTTCCATCTTTGGTGCTTTTAAAGAATACTAGAATTAAAGAATACTAAATTAAAGAATACTAAATACTGTAGCCCAGAAAACCCTGATTTCTTACCTGAAAGCATGCCAGAATTTCATGTTGCATCACAGGATTATATATGCTTATATAGTCCAGAGAAAGATTCAGACAGATCCAGCGTACAGCAGTGCACTGCTTCCCCTCCCCATCGCCCCACCATTACTCTGCTCTGCATGGTGGGAAGGGTACACGTTCTTCCAAAGTTGCACATCTCTTCCCACTGCTTCCCAAAACACCATGCTGTCTCAAATACATTTTTCTATCCAATAAAAACTTGTCATTGCTCATATTTCACACAGTGTTAGGGAAAGGAACAGAGATGAGGCTATCACAAGCACCTGTAATGCTTCTAAGTCTTACGCTGAATTCAGTGAAACTCGGAGTTTGCACCAGGCACTGTGAGGGCTTAGAAAACTCATACTCACTGGATCCAATGTAACCATTACTAACAAGTGTAATCTCACTTTTACTACAGAAATTGAGAAAAACATCTGTATGTTCCATAACACTGCACTGGTCAAGTGAACACTACCACTGCTTTGGAGCCTATAAAATATTAACTGTTGAACACAGTACACAACACAGCTGGAGTAACCTTCACACACCTGTTTATTCAACCTACTGTTCATAGTTTTCTCAGCTTGTTGATTCTAACACAAGTTTCCTGGTCCTTTGATGTAAATTGCTCTGAGATTCCTGAGACTTCACACCTGCAACTTTGTTTACTAAAGTACAAACTATTGATGTGCAAGTGGGACAGGTGAAAAGGTAAACTTGAATAGAAAACATGAAACCACAGATGAATGAAGGGACATAACATTGTGGATGGGTTGTATTTTGATCCATAAAACAAACATAGCTCACAAATTTGAAAAATGCATTTGGAATACTTATGAAAGAGGTAACAACCCAAAGATTCTATAGCATTTGTGCTTTCTGGTCCACAAATGTATGAAACAAAACCTATGGAAGTTAGTTGGCGCATGTAGAAGAAAGGGAACTAATTCCAGCACACCACTCCGGATTACTTTAACACACCTCTAATCCTTCAGAAGGCCATTACTCCCACTGCCAGCAGACAAAAAGAGACAAACCACTACTTTTGATACAGTTATTGTAGGCAGTACTTTTATTGTATTATTTGTCATCCATTACAGTCCTTGGTTGCAGTAACACAATTTGGTAGGAAAATCATACAAAGAGTTTGTACATTTACCGCCCTATGGGAAAGTGCAGTTTCAGAAGCCACATTATCTTGTGTAGTTATGCAATGAATTAATTTTAGAAATGTTACTGTTTTAGTCCAGCTAATTTCAAAATCCCAGCTTTCACTGAACACTACAACTTTTCCTGCCTGTGGCAGGGGGGTTGGAACTCGATGATCTTCAAGGTCCCTTCCAACCTAAACCATTCTATGATTCTATGATTCCTAGTGATGACTGTTTGCGCTATGAGTTTTCTTCTGGGAGTAATTCCTATATTTAATAGTTTAAATAACAGATTTCAGTACACATCTACAGATTTTACACAGAATAATCAACTACTAGAAAGTGTCACATGCATGAGACAGTTGACATCTTTAAGAGCAGTGGAACAATTCACAGCCAGAGAAGTACACCTACATTCAAGCTGAGACACGAAAACCAAAGCTAAACTGGTCACTGCTATCAGTGGTACTGGGAAAATGCTACTAGCCACAGAAACCTGCCCTGCCTGTCCCTCACTTGCCTTCATAATCCCATATACCCCATATAGTCAAGTTTGGGCTCCTTCACCCCTTCTGTCTGCCAAGAAACAAGAAAAGTGCACATGTCAAGAACCTGACATGCCATTACTTCTTGGTTGAGCGATGTTTGAATTGCCTCTATATGGGAAAGGAAATTTTGATGCTCCAGTCCCCAAAAGTAAAGATTCAAGTTACCTTCTAGATGTGACAGAGGAGAAAAGGGATGCATTTGGGAAAAAAAATATAGCTGCCTAAGAAATTCAGGGTCTGGGTGCCCAAAGGATGAAGGACAGTCCAGACAAAGCAATAACTACTTAATATGGTAAATTGTTCTATCACTCCTTGCTACTAGCAAGAAGGAAAACAAATTGCATTTGGGAAGAACAAGACGAAAACAGCAGTCATAATGGGTTCTTGTAGTCCCATGAATAAGTCTTCCTAAAGAATGGTTCTTATTTATATTAAGTTTCAAATCTCACTACTCCTCCTTGATTCATTGATTTTTGAGCAAGCGCAGGAATGATTTACATAGTCACAAACAGAATAACCACCTAAAATGCTGGAATGTGCTAGTTCACATCAACCCAAGAAAAGGGTGCTTAACTGAACAAGATCTGACTGCCCATTAATAATACATCTGGAAAGAACATTTAACAAAGGAAAAGTTAAACTCTTCCTCAAACTGTCAGGAGAAATATAGGCAGAAATACCTCTACCAAATTTGACATTAGTATTTAAAGACTCAGTGTTTCACAAAGCAAGAAAATACCAGAAATGGTAGAATGAGTATTTGCTGAATATAAATGGAAGTACATTCCCAGGACTGCTTTTTTTTGCAGTATCCCTTTCTGAAGCAACACACAATCAGTTTAACAGGTTACTATTCCAATTTACTCTAGCCATATCTTAAAAATATGAACGTAACACTAAATTATCACAACGAGCTGGGAATGAGGAAAAGCTTTTTTTTATTAAATTCATACAGCTTTTATTTTACCCTTGCATAATAACTATCATTGGCAGTACCTCTTCACAAGAAGCAAGGGATTAACTACGTAGCTGGCCAGGAGCATCTATTCTCTTTAATCTATTTTTTCTGAAGGGGCCATCTGCTCTTATTTCTACATTTCGTAGCCTAGCTTGAAATTGCATTCACTACTCTATTAGGAGTTCAATTAGTTACATGTAAAAATTTCTCCCATGTCAGGATAGCTGTCTGGAGGATGAAACACTGCAAGGTAAAGAGAAAATGGGTTATTACCAAAAGCTGATTGACTATAATTGATACAGCTCAAATAGCTAATTAGTCATCAATAAAATGAAGGGAAAATAATGCTAACATTTGTTTTATTACAACACAGCTTGACATCCATTACTGACAAGTACACACAGCCACATTTTAAGGTGCTGAATCTGAATAAAGGGACTACGTTTGCTTTCTGTATTCTCTGCACTTGGTTCTTTTCAGATGACTCTGCAGAAAAGCTTCAAATCTCTCCTTTGATAACAGCATCAAAACCTTCCAAATGAGGTGCCCAAAAATACCTCATGCAAATGCTGACAGAACATACCTACATGATTAGCACCACTTGCAGACTTCTGAATAATAAATAGTTACCCTGAAAAATTCACTCACTACAAACTACTGGTTTGAGTTCTAGCCAGGTATTACTCCCGTACAATAATATCAAGTTAAGTAAAGGATTTTGAAAGGATCGCACAGAATGAAACCTATAGTTTTATATCCTACTTGATCCAAACGGTAAAGAAAGTAATTCTGATTCAATTTTTTCTAATCATTTCACTGCTTTCCCCAGAAGACCAAGCAGGAGGCTATCCAGCAAGCTGAGTACTTTAGGCAGTGCCTAAAGCAGGTAACTTCTCAGCATCTTCATGCAAGCCATCCTAAACAGGCAGCGTTCTAGCCTAGATAACCAGCCATTGAAACCTCTGGCCATTGCTTTGAACACGTTGACAAAAACAAGGGATCAGTGCCTTGAAAGACCTACAAGCTACTCAGAGGCAGAAAATACATTATGTTAGCATAACACTCACCATACCACTGAAGTCTAAAGAAACTATGATCCACTAGTTAAGAAAGCAAATCAGATTCCTTTTCTTTTATCAGGGGCATTAATTTAAAAAGGATAATTTGTCTAGAGCTCCTCATACAGCCGATCTCACAGCCAGCTACTTGCCACTTATGTGATAATGAAACACACATTAGCAATTTTCATTAACCTTATATTGAACTATATGAACTATTACTTAGTGTTACAAACAAGGACTATTATTTCAGGAGATTTGTAAATTCCGTAAGTGCACCTATGAACAAACAATTTATAAACAACATGGTAGTTTCCCCGTACTCTCCATTTAATCAGCTGATAATAATGTGATATTAGGAAGAAAGTTTTTAATGTCAGGGTGGTGAAACACTGGCCCAGGTTGCCCATAGAAATTGTGGGTGCCCCATCCCTGGAAGTGTTCAAGGCCAGGCTGGATGGGGCTTGGAGGAACCTGGTCTGGTGGGAGGTGTCCCTGCCCATGGCAGGAGGGTTAGAACTAGGTGATCTTCAAGGTCCCTTCCAACTCTAACCATTCTACAATTCTAAGAGCTTGGAGTTTAAAAGTCTGTCAAAGCATTTCTTTTAAAACTTCATTCAACATTTACCAAATTCTGATTGACTGACAGCAGTCTTACTAGTTAAAGCACACATCAAGAGAACAGCACAGCCCAAAGCTATTTCAGCTCCCATCCACATCTCAAACGTATTTGGAAACCCTGTGTCTGAAGATAAGGTAGTCCTACTACAGCCACAGCATTCTGTCTGTATTTGAGCCTAACCTTGTGTTCAAGGTATGAACAATAAAGACAAATACCTATGAGACAGCATAGATGCAACCAATGCTAATTGCAAACAGGCCAGTTACCAGTTAAAGCTTTTATACCTTGAGCACCGGCTTTTTAGTCACATAGTGAAGCTATGTGAGAAGTAATACTAACAAAAGGATTCTCTACACACTATAGTCTGAGTTAACCGAATATCGGCTTTTAGCAGGGACCTGTGCTTTAAGCAGACAGAACACATCTGGCTGCAAGAGTTATTGTGACAAGCGAAGACCAATGGCACCCAGCACTCGTGTGCGGCTGTCCTCAGCAGGGCTGAGCCCCCTCTTCCTCAGGGAGCCCCGGAGGGACCAACCCAGGCACGGGCACTGTGCCTGCCACATCACCTGCATACCCTGCTGCATCCTGGGGTAAATTGTGCCAGAAAATGGTCTACAAAGCTCTCCAGAATAAGCTGCACCCAAAATGAAACACCTCATGATTTCTCTAATGCTTAGTGACCCACTCCTAATGCAACGGAGTTTCCCGACACAGATAGCATGCAAAAGCCTTCCTGGGTAAGCTCTATCTTCATAATTTCGGCATCACTGTATTTGAGATAACCTGTAGGTATCCTACAGGAAAACACATTGTGGAACACTTCTGCTCTTTCCAAAGTGCATTCATATTAATACTTCATAATTGCCTGAGATCCTCAAATTCACAGCAAAACAGCTGGAAGAAACCTTAACAGGTCCTTAATTCCCTCACAGGCATTTTATATGGCTACACTTATGTCATTCCCAATATTTGTCTCCCATGGTATTAACAGGTTTCTGTGAAGATTTCAAGTGTCTGCAGAATAAAAATGTCTGAAGAACAGATACAGCAAGCTTTAAGAATATAAATCTTCTGTTGTTTGCTTTTATACAGGAGGCCAATAAAAACCTAATCATTTTCCCAGACCATGGATGCATGGTGTAATAAAAAGGTCAAGGGTATATGACAAGTGAAAAGAATCTTTGAGACCAATTTGTGTTACAAAAGACAAATTGGACCACAGTAGCCCTTTCCAGTCCCAAGATCCAGTACTAAGGTGTAACACCTCACCTTGCAAACTAGTCAGCCTAGGGTATCATCAGCATATCTCTAGAAAAGCAGCAAAGAAATCACTGCAACCTGTCTTCTGTGAAGCAGATTAGCTCCTCCACACACATCAGGATTTAAACAGAGCAACTGAGTCAAATCATTAGTAAGAAGCTGTTTAACTTTGAACAACTCCACCTACAACCAAAGTTTTGGGGAACCCCAGTAAGGAAGACAGAAAAGTCACTATGACACTACCTTCTTCCTTGAAATTAGGACTTCTTCATCCTAAAAAAAAAAGCAGGCTGGAAGTGGTCATGAAACAGTCAGAAAATAAAGTGAAAAACCACTCTAGGTTTCTGAACTTCCACAACTGTACCAAGAACATTGTACTCAAACTGTGTGAAGATAAGTCTAGAAGAGAAAAATCTGCTTTTCTTCAAACCCAGGGAGTATAGGGTACAGTTAAACAAAAACAGGAAAGAACCAAACCAACAGGACAGACCCTAGTACTTCTCACTTTTGCAAAAGTGAAATTTATCATTTAACTTAGCTTGGAGATGGGCAGAAGACAAAAGGGTGATTTTTACTTCACTGATTTACCTCATAGAGCTGTATCACTCAAGTCTGCATACAACAGGGCACATCATTTCTGCTTGGTTGCAGGAGAAAGACAACAAAAAGATCAGATCCTCAGTATGAGGGTTAAGGAGCTCGGGGAGCAGAAACTGGGCTGCTGACCAGAGGTGTATCAGGATTGGTGCTTCACTGCCACTTCTAGTTGACTGCCTTAGTTAATTAGGACAGATCAAAAGGATCCAGTAACAAAAACATTTGTCCTTTATCAGTAACTGGACAAGGAGACACATGAAAGCAAGAATGACTGCATTAAAAGCAGTCCTTCCATTTCTACATCTTTTAAAAACATCATTATTATTGCAAAGCAGAAGAAAAACTGGCTGAAAATACTTAAAACTTTTTTGCTTTCAAACGTATCTGCTTTCCAGAGTACCATTACTGGATGTTCAGAGGCAGTAAGAAACTACAAGTGTATTTTAGTCTCCAAGAATTCAGTAAATGCAGCAGCATCAGAGCAACAGAAGCAATCTTGGATTCTTCCTAGATTCTTTGTCTTGCCCACAAAAAGGCATCTTCCTCTAATAAGTACCCCTTCTGTACAATCCAAATGGATTAGTAAAGTTGAAGAAAATCAGTAAATCCTCAAAGGATTTGCAACTTCAGATTTTCACTGTCACTACATTATACCAAGATCAGCAGAGCAGCAGTTGTTATAACAAATTTTCTTTTTGGATTAAGTGCAAGAACAATAGGTTTACTGAAATTATTTCTAATCTTTGAGGTTTCCAATTATTTTGTCAAGAAATGCTTCCTAGAAAATAAAGACCTATAAAAGAACACCTATATAGGCCAAAAAAGTGAAAGATTTACCAACTGCAAGCATTAAACTGACATTTGTTTGCTGCCTTGCAACTTTGTTCCTGTCGAGCTGCTAGCTGAAGCCAAAAGTCTGATAAACACATCAAAATAAGAAATGGAAGGCAGCCAGCAAAACAGCAACTGGAAACGGAGAATAGGAAGGAAATCCATTTAACTTCCCAGTTTCTTATTAATTTTACCTTGACAATAAGGTAAAAGGATAAAAATGACAACATAAAACAGAACAATAAGTGATAAATATGACAGAGTTGAGCTCAAGCAAAGGAATACTTTAAGATAGGATAAATGCAAAGAATAACACATGCACTGCTCAGCTGTTGAGATGCTCAAAAATACAGATTTCTCAGCTTAACAAAAATGTTTCTTCATTCCACCTCTTCAGTTGCTACTTTTTAATTTGCTCCTTGTCATAAACAGCCAGGCTACAGCTACTGTATATCCCAAGTCATTGACAGTTCAGTAAAGAGCCAAACAGTTTAGATGGAGATTTAACTGTCCAGAAATGCATCTCATTTTGAACCCAAGATGTCAAGAGATGCAAGATCTACCAGTTCTTATATTTAAGAGTTAATCATTCACTGCCTAAAGCACTGTGCTTTATTTTTTCATATGCACTTTTTCAGGCGGACACTTCATCACCAGTTTAAAGGGCGTCTTCACACCTTTATTTACCTCTGTGAAGGTAGTAAGGCACTCAAGCCACATATTTAACAATCATTTTCACAAACCTATCAGACTAACAAGAGGCCTACAGGCCTTCCCAAGCTTGACAAGCATTGTGTTTTTTCCATTATCTTCTTGAAGATTAAGACACATGGACTTCTGTACCTAGAAGGTTACAACAAAGTAAAATTCCCTCGTCATATGTCCTTACAGCCTTAGCTTAAGGCCATGAAGATACCCGTTTTCTAGGTAGTGATGCACTTGGAGCTCACATTTAGCTGCAATATGTGGTTTTTAAGTCATTCCCAGTACTACCACCCCTACATCGCGCAGGTGAGATTTGCCTTCCCAGCTCTCAGGGGTAGGTAACCCCACTTTATCAAGATACTCTACTCACCCAGTATAAACAACCTGTCCTTTATCATTTTCTATTTGAAAAACAGTATTAATAATGTAAACACTAAGCCTGCAAATTCCTGCAGAGCTCAGCTAAGAACAGTCCGTTAATTCACCATAAAATATTAGGTGTGTCACTTACCAGTTAATCTGTTTAAACACGCTTTTTACTGAAACTGCTAAATACTAATTAAAAAGTCACTCAGTACCACACTGAATACTTTACGGAGGCTACTCAGCTCTGAACTTTGATACCCAATTCTGCCAAATCAAACTGCATCCTAAATTCTTTTTTCTTAATTATACTTGAAGTCAGGGTGGGAACTCAGAGGGCAGAAAGGTCACACACAGATTTTAAGTACATGCAAGTTAAGTCAAACAAGCCACAGGCCAGAAGAGCAGCCATTCAGTGCTGTGACCTTCTTTCTGATTTCTCCAGTAAATAAGTACTTAGAAGGTTACCGGTTTAATTTGCATGGCTGCTGTCGAAAAGGATTGAAAGTGACAAACCATGTCAGTCTAAATTTGAAACCTTTAAATTCGATCTCTCTCATTGACTGCCAAAGTAAGTGTGCAAGTGAATTAGAAGTCAGCTTTAGACTAAATGTGATCATCGGTGAGTGGCTGCAGGCTGGAGTCATGCTTCAGAGCAGATGAGCTGAGGGTGAAGTATGGATGATTATCTTCAGCTGCATTTCACAGCAGCCCTGTTAACATGACCAGAATACCCAATAAATCACTTCCCCAGCCTTTTAAGAGACCAAGACTGGAATCTAATTGTTAATAAGTCCTATGACTTTCCCAATACAGTTCCACTGCAGTAAAGCAGAGTCAACCACTACAAAAACACAGAGTTCTGAAGTGTTACTGAACAAGGAAGGCTGGAGACATGAGGGAGAGTCTCTGAAATATCCCCTCCTCACTCCAAGTCTTTTTAATTTTCATGCTGTTTTACAAAAATAGGAAGAGAACCAAAGTCAGCCTTCCCGAGTTGTACAGTGCCACCATCACACCGCATCAATTCCCATTACTGGCACTAAATCTCTCATCACACTGAGCCTGCCAAATAACTGACACACATTTTCATACACTGTTGTTTTGAAGTCTGATTACTAGAAGACAACAAAAGAGTTTCTTTGTCTAGCTAACCTCTAAATAAGACAATTTAAAGTGAGCCGCTGTCTGAAAAAAATATATTTTTGTCTGAAGGGCATACTACAAAATTTACTATTTTATTCAAATCAATAGGACACTCCAAATAATCTTAAAACCCCATTAGCTTTCTTCAGTTATATTTGCTTTACAAAATGCCTACGACCTTCATAAAGCATTTCATCAGCCTCCAAGAGCAGGACACTTGAAAGAAATGTCATTCATATGATCGAGATTACACTGAGAAACAAAGGAGAGTTTGAGGTTATTCAGCAACGGAGTATATGTAACATCATTAGCACTGGGAAGGAGCAGCACCACACATCTGTTCCATGCCATAAAACGCCTGTCCTCAGAGGAAAGTGGATGATCCAATAGCAAAGTAATTATTTATTTCACAATGTATGTACATCACTTCACTACATGTAATTAAGTACATCTTTTAGAATGGGAAAAATTAAAGAAAATCCTTGCTAAGCACCCAGAAGGCCTTACATACCAAGATATTTTATTCAAAAATCAGTAGCATCTATGGAACCTTAACTTATAAGTTCCTTCTTCAAACATTTTTAAAGCTACCCCTTACCTGCTTAAAAAAAAAAATCAGACAGTTAATATATTCCACAATGCAGAAAGTCAGTACAGTTTTCCTCGCACTCTATTCTCCCTGATATCTAGGGAGGTACTGGTTTATTTGATTATTGAACTCCCACTCAAGAGTTTGGCACAAGAACCAGCGAGCCTCTCCTGATCACTGCCAGTCCCATGGCTCAGCAAAGCCATTCGATGTACAGCTAGCACATACAGCCATCTACTGATGGGAAGGCTTCTCATTGCTGTACATCATCTTGTCAGCAATAATTTAACGGTAGCCTCGCCAATTTAAGACATTACCTCAGATCTCAGAGCAGCTAAAATGAGTTTGTAAGGAAGAATTCCATGGGTACAGTCTACAGTAAAGTAAAAGCTGTCTTTCAGCAACAGCACCAGGACTCATGAGGATTTCAGCTGCCCTAAGTTTGATTACAGCATCCTCTCCACCTACACATTTAACATTACACAAACCAAACACCTGCCAGGCATCTGCTTTAATGTCTCCCCTGTTACAAACCATGTATAGTATCAACATGCTTTATTTACAGTTAGCTTCATCCATCTGCAATTTCACATACTTTACCCAACATTCACAAAATACTTGTCATAAATCAATGCTATGCATAGATATGAAAGAAGACAAAGTAACTCTTACAGATATTTCAATTTTTTTTTACAGCATCACTCATGAACTAGGTTATGACAATCAACATTACACTTGCACATTTCCATACAACTCCAAATGCAAACAAAGTCAGCCTTCAAAATAAAGGTCTCAAAAAAGGTTAAAAAATAAAGGTGCTCAGTGCTTCGCAGTGATAAACAGAACTGGCCTGATTTCAGAACAAGCACCACTTTCGCATACAAAAGTATTTTTCAGATTTTACATAAAGGTGAGCACCTGAGAGCTGTAAATAGGAAAAATACCAATGCACATGCACTAAAGTCTTGCTTCTTCACAGAACCTCATCCTTCCCAAGGCTCTTCAATTACAAAACTTATTACAAGATAATAATTGGACATAATGTTCCAGTTCCCGTTGTCTGTACCAGCTGCAAATTAATCCTATTAGCATGGTCACCTCACTACACATGCAAGATAAGTCTACTTCTAAGCTATGTTTACAGGTAAAAATATCCTTTTTTAGGAAGGCTTAATGTTCAAGTACACAAGTAAATCATCTTAATTAGAGCAAAGGGTATAGTCTAGTCTCCTGTTCTAAAATTTAAGCAGCAGCTGAATGTTTCAATGACCGTTTAAAGCAAAATTTAAGCAATAGGTCTTACATATTTGTCCCAAAGAGACAAGTCAAATACTTGAGCAGAGTTTTTAACAAGAAAAATCAACACTTCCAGGTACTACACAGGAACAATGAAGGATACTGATCTTTGATTGTAGCGCTTTCAAAATGCTTAAAACAAGGTTTTGTCAGGACAAGAAGAGATGCTAGCATCTCTTAATTCTGAAATACAGATTAATAATACTGCCTAGGAAAGTATTTTTGCAGCATGCTAGTTATCTCCACATTGTTCTTTTTTAACCGAAAGGCTATCCTGGAACTCTAAAAGCATGTCAAGCTCCACTTTTTTCCTACATCATTTAAAATTATGTAATTTGTGTGTACCCAAATTATAATTTGTAATGATAAGCATAATATGCAAATGTGTCCACTTCCATTTGAGAACTATAATTAACAGATTTTGGAAGTCTATACACAGGACTTTTCCCTAGAAACCAATTTTCAACATGGTTAGAAATTTGTTAGCAGTTTGGCTCTTTTGTCTGCACAGTATACACACTTCAATTCCTTCAGCATCTTGGCAGGATTTATTAATTCTACCATACAATTCTTCCAAATCAATCTTGAGTTTCTGAAGAAAGTTGGCTAATCTACAGTATTTCAGTTTAAGTAGTATTACATTTACTATCTGTATTACAACATCAAAATGCTATTACATAATTAAGCCAGCTATTTTAAGCACTTAAAACCTTTGCTAAGACATTCTTACACATACCTGGAAGAAGCCAAACAGAGAAACATGTTTCATTTTAAATTGAAAAGCTAAACAAACAGTCAAAATTAGACATTTGCCTGCTCACTGAAGTGTCATAGAAAGAACTCAGTGGACCTGACACACAAAGTACAAGCCAGAACTATTACATATACATTTCCACTAATATTTGCTGTCATTTAAGTGCACACAATTGTTACAATTGACAAGAGAAACAGCCACTGATAAAGTTAGTGTCATGACAGGATGGGTTTGTAAAACATCTCCTCTTACTTTTCCCACTTGTAATATACAGTCACTTCACCTTATTTCGTTCTTTGGTGACTCTACAACTGCCTAAAATACTTATTTCACATAGAAGCTATGCAAATTTGCATTTTAAAACACAGTTAACCAGTTGGCAGTCACACTCCTTTATTTTTTTTACCCATCTCTAACATATGCAATACTTCAGATTTAATGCAAGACTTCACTTTCAAAGTGAAGTCAAAAAGGCAAAAAAATCTAGAGACATACTGGAATAAAGACATTGGATCCACATCCGTCTACATTCATTTTTTCACTGACAATATAATTTATTTTTGGAACTGAAAGTATGCATGCAAATACCACGTCCTCCATGATAAAAGCAAGCAGAAGTCCGACCTCTAAATTCTCATTTTAATGAGAACCTTAAAAAACTATCACAGTCCTAAAAAGTCACAATTTTTTATAACAGCCATACAGTCATACCTACATCCATAAACACTGTTCGTAAACTAGTAAATCACATACTTCTGTAACTTCCTGAAATAGATTACATACACAGAAGAGATTCTTCCTTCACTACCTGGAGAAGAACTTCACTAATTTGCAGCCTTAAGTTCTCAGCCATCATGCTAAATTTCAACAATTTTTTTTTATTTACAGCAAACAATACAACTACATTATTTATCAACATAGCTCTCCTTCTCCCACTACCAACAGTGGTATTTTTACAAAGTTAGGAAAAATATGCAAAATGCCAACCATCCAAAGACACGCAGCTACAAATCACATGGCATATGCATTCCACAGCTGAAACATTGACAGCTACCCCTAACTCCAGAATATTTCAAACAATAGTTGACTCTCATTCTGATTTAGAGATGGGCATTTGCAGTTCATTACACACCAAAAACTACGACAACGCGTTAAAAGAAGCCACATTGATTTATACCTATTCCTGTTATAGGAAGTAAAGTACACTAGCACAGCTCTGTAAGCACTTCAGTTGAAGCCAAAAATCATTTTGGCTGTCATTAAGTTATATTAGAAGATCTGTTCATAACTTATTTCAACTTGGCCATCCCGAGCACTGTGTCAAGTGTTTGTGTCTGCAGAGCTGCACTTGAGAGTCGCCTGCTGATTATACAATACTTCCAAATTTACATTAGATCATGTTGTAAACCATATAGTATTACTTTTCTGTTCAGTAGAATATCATTGCAACAAAGAGCTAGCACTTTAAAGCATATCTGACATGTCAGATGCCGCAGGGGCAGGAATCACTTATTTTCAGTTATATAATTGCAAAAGAAAACACACTTTGGGGTTTTTAAACGATTCACTAAAATGCATCGTTGGTTCTTTAATGTTTTAGTCACAGAGCCAAAAGTTCCTAGGAAAGGACATAGGTCGTAGGCTCCTTTTTAAGAAGGCTCACCCATACGTAAGCAATACGCTGTTTATTGCTCAGCAATTGTTTATTGCTGTTTATTGTTCCACTGGAAGGGGAACAGAGGAAAACCTTTCGAGGGTTTTAACCGCCCTGAAGCCCCGGCAGAGCGCAGGAGACCCAACCTGTTCTACACAGCAATTCAACTTGGAATCACGTATAACCCAAGCAGCGAGCGACCGTGCCCGTGAGAAACACGGAGGGAAGAGGATAAGGAGGAATTCGGGGAGACGGCCCAGCGCCGGCGATGCTCCGCCTGCCGGGGAGCAGCCGGGGGAGCCGGGCAGAGCCCCCCGACTCCTCCCCGCAGCCGAACCGGGGCAAGGAGCCGGGAAACACCAGCAGCCCGAATACACACGCACCAAAAACAAAACCAAACCAAACCAAAGCCCGAACAACCCCACCGAGCGGTGCAAAGCCAAGAGTCGCCCCCTCACCGCGCACCCCCGGGCGGCCCTCACGAACTCCGGCTCGTCCCCGCGGCGGGACGATAAGCGGCCGCGCTCCGCCGGCCCTCACCTTGGTTGACCAGCCGCAGGGCGTGGGTGAAGGACGGGTCCAGCGAGTCCTTCTCCGCCATCAGCTCGGGCAGGTACTTCTCGTCCATGGCGGCGGCCTGCAGCGGCGGCGGAGCCGGGGCGCCGGGTGCCCCCGCGGGGAAGGGGGCGGCGGCGGCGGCGCGGGTCCGACTCCCAAGCGGCGGTAAATCCTCGGAGGCAGCGCTTCCCGCTGGCCGCCTCCCGCCCGGGGCTGCGGGGACGCATCCAGAGGGAAGCGCCGCGAAACTCCGGCCGGGAGCGGGGAGGGAAGGGGGCGCGGGGCCGGGGGGACGCCCCCCCTCCGCACACAAACAAACACACCGGACAAGGGACGCGGAGAAATCCCTCTGCGGAGGCGCTGGGGGAAAGGGGGTGAGAGGAGGAGGGAGAGGCGCTGACCCGGGCGGGACGGGCCCCCCCCGGCCGCCCACACACGCGCGCGCAGACGCCAAGGGAGCCCGTGAGGCGGCCGCCGCAGAGCACGAGCCCGCACCTCCAGCGGCGCTGCGCCGACTGAACGGGCGAGCCCCTCCGCGCCAGGTTTAAATACCCCCGCCGAGGCCACGCCCCCAACCGCCCACCGAGCCCCGCCCCGCGCCACTGCCCCGCCCCCGGCTCCTCCCAACGGGCGGTGATAGCAGAGCCCCCTGCACTGTCGCCCCGCCTACTCCAGTGGCGGCTCCTATTGGCTGGCGTGGCTTGTCAGTCAGGGATGGGCCTCAGCTTCCGATTGGTGGCTGCCCTTGTCCTTCCCCGCCCCGCCGGCGGGCGGGTGCGGCGCTGAGGTAGCGATCGCACAGCGGCTCTTGACGGGGAGCGGAGCGGGGCGGGCGGAGGGGTCCGGGCGCGGGGTCGGCCATTACAGCCCACAGCGGACCGTCTCCTGAGAGGAGAGCTGGCGCTGTGTTCCTCCGGGATTTCGCGGGCGCCTCGGCGCACGGTCGCCTATATCGGCGCCGGCGGGTCTGCGGGCGTTCGGCCTGCGGGAGTGCCCGGAACGGAGAGCTGTAGCGAGGGGCGAAGGGAGTCCTCCCGGGGCCTCCCGCCGGCCGTGCTCCCCTCCTCGGGACCCGCTCCCCGAGCCCACGGGCGGCGTGAGAGCGGCTGAGGGGAGCCCGGACAGCGTCCTGACCTTCCCTTTCCAATCTCAAGGGGAAGGGGGAACGAAGAAAGGCAAGACTGGCTTTTAAAGGAGGAGTAAAGCAGCCGGTTTAACTTCTTTCTCTCCCCAAAACAGCGGTACTCTTTTTATTTATCCAGCATTTTGTACTTACGCCTCTAGTAATACAAAGCCCTTTCTAAATACGAGCCAGGAAAATCTTATTTCTGCTGAATTACACCAGCAGGCCATGGTGGTTCAGCAGCAGCCTGTTTTACAGGAGAGAGAAGCAGGGTTTGAGAGCCCTTGCTCAAGCCTATTTCCCCTGTTTTTTTTCAGTGGATACACTCGGTCTATGAGATCATTATTCTCTTTGATCTTTAGTTTTGAGGCTTTACATAGCTTCCTCATTAGACCTGAGGTGTTTCATCAATGAATCTTTGGTGACAAAAGCCCAAAGGAAGCGAGACCAACTTTTCTGCTGGGCAACAGAGCACAAGGGCAAAATTACTAAAAAAAAAAAAGGGAAATTACTAAATCACTAAAAACAAAATCCTAATGCTAAAGTAAGATTTTGCTCTTTCTGTTGGTTTTAAACCAACATTTACTGGAAAAGTCAGTAAGAAACTTTATGCAACAAGCTCCAGTTAAAAGACCACTGAAAATATTCTTATACATGTGAATCAAATAATCACACATTTACTTTTGCATTTCATTAAAAAAAAAAAAAACCAGTTTGCAACGTATCTTAGTCATGTCCTTGCAAGATGGGGAGAAAAAAGCTCTGAAAAAAGGCTAGCATGAGAAATCACAAAGCTTGGAAGCAGAGGTTAAGGCTCCATTCTCAGAATTACATGTGCTCTTTCACCCTTAAAACAGAAAGACCGTGTATTAAGGTATCTTATTTCTTGTTGTATTTTACAGACCGGAATATCTCATAAACCAACGTCTGATATGTTACAGTATGAAGCATACTTGATTTACATTCTGTCTACAACTGTTCCAAATAAATCTTGACCCAGGACTAACAGAAACAAATTTACAAAGTTATATTTTAAAAGTTCTCCTGCATGACATCAAGCTTGATGTATACAACTAAAACATACAAGCAACTGGAAGAAGTTGGATTACAATGAATGTTTTATTTCAGCCTTCCATATACATTTTCTATATAAAGCTACTGAAATGCAGCCATCTGTTGTGAAACAGGCAGACGCGTACAACTTTGACACAGAACAATATGTAGGAGTGTAATCTTTATTGAATGACCTGGAGCAAAATAATGCCTATTTTTGCCAGTAAAGCCAAAAATGTATTTAAAGTTCCTCTACAGCATACAGGACCTCAGACAGAAAGATAGCTATATTGTTACAAATGGTGTAAAACACAATGTACCTTTCTTGGAAATAGTCACATTCTCCCTGGTAACTGATTAAATAAACATTTGGTGTTTCAAGAAACCACAGTATTTCTTCCCAAATTATACCAATTCCCTCTAGCTTACAATAGAGAAAGGCTTACTGGAGACTTGTTTCTCACCAGGTCTATAATAATACAGGAATTATAAAATTATCCACATTTTACCCTATTGTTCAAACTGAAAGCTGCACATAACAAGCGCAGTATATTGTTTTCTCCAATGAAATTCACTAGGATGTAATAAAACAAGAGGAGAACAGAAAGGATGGGAAATGATGAGCCTCAGGCCATAGAAAGCAGCCTGGGATACGGTTAGCCGGGAAAAGCCAGCTGAGCAGAGCGCTTACTCTCCAGCAAAGGCAGGAAACACCGACTTCTTAAGGACCGATTGCTTTCTTGCTACTGAAATCTACACAAAGCTTGAAAAGCAGCTCGATCAAGGAACTGCCCAGTAAGTATCAGCTTCAGTATTCACAGATGTTTAAAAGTCACAAGTCCAAACTTTTAAAATTCACACTTTAATTATGTTTATCCCTACTCGCCAACGGTAAACTAAATAGGATTTTTTACACGTGTCCACTCTGCTGTCTATACGCATGCGGTAGTCTCAGGAAGTTAGCTTGGTAGGTGCACATCAGTCAAGAACCGGTGTCAGCGTAATGTCCATTACTTCCCTTAAAGCACCAGTTGTCTGACCTGACAGAGGGCCTGCCTATTTATAAACAAAAATTCTAGATGCCAAAATTAATATTCATACATAATAGAAGTACTAGGACGTGTTAGTACCTTCACTCTCAGGGGTGAGGTTCACTTTCTTACTTCTTGTACCTTTTGATTCAGCCGACAGGGCATCTGATGACTACGTGTGAAGAGGCTGAAACTGAGCTGCATCCTCTCTCTCGTACGTAGGTTCTGTAGAACTTATTGCAGTTACATTGTCCTTATTTTCTGGGTTGACATCACAAGTAGTATTTTCACCATTTAAGTCTTTGTTCCTAATACTGTAAGTACACCTAAATATTTGTAATTTTGCCTAAATTACTGTTCATTCGTATTTTTTGTTTTGTGTGACTACTGTTACCCCATTTATTCAATGATCATATCAAGCTGCCACTGACCATGGTAGACTTTACATGGTTCTAATGGAGTTCTCACCTCTGATTTACCTCTGGGTTCCTGATTTAAAGCTCAGACCACAACAGACTGTTAAGGAATCATTATTTATTTGAGACTTCAGCTCATTAAAATGCACACAGCTGAGGACCTATAGAAGCAGGGTCTATTTTGGGAAATAGTTTGTCACAAATACCACATCTATTGAATATGTCCTTGATGTGACTCACCACCACAGTTCTGATTAGCATGTTGCTAAGTAGGTGCTGGCTTCCTTAGTATTCTGATATATCACTTGCCAATTCCTATTAGGCACATGGAAATTACCATTGCACTCCTTTTTCCAATATTCATGTGGATGTTCCTTTTTTTTTTTTATACTTGCAAGTGGGTTAAAGCATGAAAAAACAGGTGAGTATACTGTCATATCAAGACATCCGTGATGAACCATTTTCAAAAGCTTTGGATGCTTTCTTCTAAAAATTCATGGCTTTCGCTTTTATACCTTTTGCCTCATAGTTCAAAGGTTAGGTGATTTTTGTCCCTAATGAAGCTTATTTCATTATCAGCTATGTTAAGGTTGCTTCTTTTAACAGCTTTGTTTTCATGTACTGACTACAAATATAGTTGCAAAGAACTTATATGCCTGAAAACCATTTTTTTTTCCTAACACAAGATACTTTCTTCCTGCAAACATGCACCTGTTCATCCAAGTTTTCCATTTGGTTTATACCCTGTTTTATGGTATTAAATATCAGAAATGGGCTGACAGGAATCTCATGAAGTTCATTAAGGGGAAGTGGAAAGTCCTGCACCTGGGTAAGAATAACCTCAGGCAGCAGTACATGCTGGGGGTCACCCAGCCGAAAAGCAGCTTGGCAGAAAAAAAACTGGTGGTCTTGGTGGACACCAAGTTGAACATGAGCCAGCAATGTTCCCTTGCTGCAAAGAGGACTAATGGTATCCTGGGCTACATTAGGAGTCGTGTTGCTCGCAGGTTGAGGGAGGGGATCCTTATACTCTGCTTCATACTGGTGAGACCACACCTGGAGAGCTGTATCCAGTTCTGGGCTCTCCAGTACATAGACATACTGGATAGAGTTCAACAAAGGGCCACAAAGGTGATGAAGGATCTAGTGCATGTCTCCTATAAGGAAAGGCTGAGAAGACTGGGACTGTTCAGCCAGAAGAAGAGAAGGCTCAGGAGGGATCTTATTAATATATATAAATACCTGAAGGGCGGGTGCAAAGACGACGGAGCCAGGCTCTTTTCAGTGGTGCCCAGTGACAGGACAAGAGGCAATGGGGCACAAACTGAAATGCAGGGGGCTACCTCTGAACATTAGGAAACACTTTTTTACCTTGAGGGTGGCTGAGCACTGGCACAGGTTGCCCAGGGAGGTTGTGGAGTCTCCCTCCTTGGAGATGTTCAAAAGCTGTTTGACATGGTCCTGGGCAACTGGCTCTAGGTGGCCCTGCTTCAGCGGGGTTGTTGGACCAGACGACCTCCAAAGATCGTGTCCAGCCGCAAAGGTTCTGTATTGTACAAAAGAGACTCAAAAAAGATTTTTTTAAGGATTATATGCCTTATTCAAGTTGTACATTTGTATTTTTTATATTGTGTTATAGAGTCAGCACTGAAAGAGCCAAAGGTTTATCAAAAATTTTGTTGAATCTGAATTGATTATGTTTAGTTTCTACTGTTCCTGTGCACTCTTATCTGTTATGAAAAAAAAGTATAGTATCCACAAGTAACTACTCTTCTGATAACCATAATTTTACATTAGTGAAGGGCTACACTTAATTTCTCCTTGTTATGTGTTGGCCTACAGTGTGTTTCCTTGAATGCGCTAAGATACTACAGTAGGACAAGTAAATGACTAAATGTTTCGTGTTATGGAAAACATTCCATAACATTATGTGAAATCATTCAGACTGTGATCCCAATACCATTTTCATCCTTCCCTCCCCAGTTGCTCTAGATTTCTGCCAGTCTTAGTCATCGTCTTCATTATGTTCTTCAGCTCTTGTAAGAAGAAAATATTTTTACTTGCTTTAAGCCCTGACTCCAGAGAGTTAGATACATCTCTATTCCTAGACATAACCAAAATGATTAATACCAGTTTTCCATCAAGTGTAATTGAATTTTAGATTGCATCTCCTTGTATCTTTTGTCTGTGACATTAGGATTTTGCCGTAATCTGTTGTTGTTGTTGTTGTTTCAGTATAGTAGCAATAATGGTTAATTCCAAACAGTCCTTCTAGTATATCATTGCACCTTCCTTAAAAATCTTACGTGCAACAGTCATGATAAAAAATATTTTCTTTAACGGCCGTCTTCCAGAGAGCTGAAAAGTGGATTGCTACGTTCTGCCTGGCCTGAACTCCTGGTATGCAGGTAGAACACGTGGTACGTAGAATGTATGAGACCTGGAGAGCAAAAAAATTACATCGTCTGTAGCAGGTAAATTTTAGCATTCCACCTGATTGTTCTTTTTAGGTCTTAAAAGCTAATGCACTGTATCAAAACAGTCTCTCCAGTTTCTACTGCAGTAACTGAGGCAATACATTGCGGTGAGTTCACCACCTTTTTCATTGTACTCATGTATGCCGTGATCCAAAGGGCTTTTTTCTTTCCTTTAGGCATTATTGCTAATGGCAGTGGTAACAGTGCACATAGTCCTGGGACTGCATGCACGTATACCCTGATCATATGCTGTGCCTGTGGGCATCGTGACAAACTTTATTTTCTCTGCTCTGAAGTATTTTGTAAGATTAAAAGAATCTTTTCTAATTTTGTTTTAAATAAAGTGGAATGATTTTACAGCTGTCAGTATTGGCTTTGTATGTGTATTTATTAAAAATCTAGATTTTGACATTTTCCTTTGTATGCTTGCTAATACTCACTTCATATAATTCTAATGATGCAAAAGATGTCAATATTATCATGGTGAAAAGACTTTTTTCTGTATAGTCTTTTTCTCATCTCATGTTTGGATATAAATGCTTCTTTACTACTCCTTTCTTGATCCCGTACTGTAGCTATAAAGGAATGTTGTACTAGTGTTAAATTCCTTTGCTAGGAGCTTTTGCAGAATTGTATGCTCTTTACTTTCCTATTTACCGATGTAGTATGCCTATAAAAGTGGTTTGCTTTGTGCACTTTGTGACTGTCTTCTCTAGTGCTGGACAATCAACATGTCTTACAAACCTTGATGCATCTGGTCCTCCCACATGCCTCTTTTATTGCTCTGAACGTGGGTGATGGCAAATCCAGTACACCCTTATCTTTGTTAAACCTGTCTTCTTCCTGGTTGCACCTCTTTTAGCACATTGTGTTGTGTGCTAATGAATGTTCTCTTTTGTTCTTAGGACAGCTTTTTCCAGTGTGAAATTGTTTGTCACTAATTTTTTCTCTTATATTCAATCCCATTAAAAGCCTGTCGTTCACGGACTGTCTTTCCTAACTACCAAGGCCTCATCAGCCATAACTTATCAGTTGTCTTAGTAAGACCTTGATGTGTCTCACAACATTTAGTTTTGGATGGTGATGTTTTCTTTAAAAAGAAGCAGAACTCAATTCAGAACAATAATCTGTGTTTTCCTCTCTGCTTGTATGATTTTACTGGATACCTGAGCTTTGAAAATACCCCTGCCTTTTTCCTTGTTATATGGTTGAATGAGCGGCTATTCAGGGTGAAGAATATTGTCTAGTCCAACCCTGGAAGAAATCTGCTGCATTAGTATCTTTTATATACCACTGTTTTCTGCCGTACTTCTTTTCTGATCTACCCATGGCTCATTTATTTCATTATTCATGAAAACTGTAGATAGTTTTTTTTCGTTCTGATAATATATCAGAAAATATCATTGTTCAGATTGCTCAGATCCTCAGAGAGCTGGGGTAAACTGAAGTTATGATATAATAGAGGCCATTTGGTGATGGCAGTTTATTGCATTTGCTTTTAAACAGAGTTATCTCAGACACAGTAATCATGAAGCAGTCTTATAAAAAGCATTTCTTAAACTTCTTTTCAGGAGGAGGAGGAGGAGGTATAACAGTAAAATGTCCATTTTTCTTCGGGAAAAAAAAATTGGTTTAAATGCTGGAAGATGGGAGTTTTTAGTCCAGGCGCTCACCTGCACCAGCTACTTCTAGGAGAGTGAGCCAGAGCACACCTCACGAAAACTTTGCAGACTGGGATGAGACCAAAGTACACACAAAAATAATAACGCTTGTAAGTGACCTTCAAGAGTCTGCATATCTGAAGTGAGATTACGAAGCAAAGCAACAGCTGTAGGCAAACCCCAAAGGAACTGTTGGGATAAAATGCATCGAGCACGCTAACCTGTTCATCTTCTGTTTAGGAATGGGAACGTGCTCCTTCTGCACCTTCTACAGGCAGCAGATGAAAGCGGATGAACTCGCTGGGAAAGACAGCAAGACTCAGCTCCTGCTCAAAGTATGCAGGCAAATCAGCATGTGAATCATTGATTTTATAAGTGCTCCGGCTCCGCCAGGCATATGTCCTACAACGGAAGGATCAAGCAGTGCAAAATGTTCTCGCTCTCCTATGTTCTCGGTATCTTTTATGACGCAGAGAGTTAAGGGACAGAAACAGAATCATCAAACAGTTCTCATCAGAGATTTGCTCAGCTCACTAGCAATTGCTGAAAAGGCTAGCGTGTTTTTGTGTCTAGCTCCAAATAATGTCATTTGCAGTTTTAACACAAAGTAGTTCTGTTTTCTAAGGCCCAGAGCTTTCAAGCCACCTGTCAATAGCAGCTCCACACTGAAATGTTGATGTGAGCGTTACATATGTATCTCATTACTTAATTTTGTAATATCACAAAGCAGGTAGCCAATATATGCAAAACAATTGTTTTGAAAAATATTTCAGCTGTGTATATACTGATAATTATAAGTAACAGAAAAGGAGAGTACCCATGGTGGCAAGGCAGAGTTGTGTCAGATAATATATTTATGAATATTGTCTCACAAGAAAATTGCTCTTTAATTCCATCACATAATAAGTTTAAATTCAGTTCTAATGGAACTTCTAACCGTTGTGTTTTGGTCTTAAATTTTGAAATAAAATGTTTCCTTACTGAAATTTAACTTTCTCTAAATTTTTGCAATAAGCAAACTAAGTATTACCTCTTTAAGTTTAGCATTTCTTGCTTTAGACAGTAAATAGACTAGGTAATTTCCATTTCAGTAACAGTCTGACTTTGTTTTTAGATTTTCTTTTACATCAGACATGAACTGAAATTTAAAGTGCCTGCTCTGTAATCCGATAATGCATTAGAACAGTAATCTTGAGTTCTTTGTAATAGTTCTATATTTTACAACAATTATATGAAATATATAGCCAAATATTTATTTCTGTATTTGAGATAAAGTAGTCTGGGTGGAAGTATCAATTAAAATTGGTTATCAAGATTCATCCTCCCATTAATTGTGTCACTGTAAGAGGAAAACAATATTTGTATCATGCATTATTTAAATGCTGAGTGGTCACAGCGTCAGGTAGCATTACATGGAGATAAGGGGAGAGAGAGTTATTACAACAGTTATCGCAACCCCTCATATTGTTTTACAGTTGTAAGGTGGTATCTTGGTAGCTGCCTTACAGCCTCCATTCCTGCATACAGTTTTGGGAGTGTTTAAAGAGATCAGGTAATTTCAGAACTTCACCTTAAGACATGAAAATCAGTTTTACCTGCCGTGTTAAAAAAAAATAATCCAGAAGGACAGGTTGTAATTGCAAAGAGTGTATGGGAATTTTTATGGTGTAACAAGAAAAAAAGCATGTATAAAAGTATCAAATCTAGTTACATTTAAAAATATCTGAGCACTAATAAATCCCAGGGGAAAGTGCTCTGGGAATGTAGTCTGGCAGTTACATATTACGAGATTGGATTTTGGGACTCAAGGAGCGATTCCAGAGGTTGTCCCAGATTTGTGAGTCCTAAATGTGTTGTGGAAACAAGACAGAACGCGTAGAATAGAGCAATACGAGAAGAGCTGAGAGCGCTGATGCTTTGGGGGACGGTGAAAGGAAATGTGGCTGTGAGAAGAGAAAGAGAAGTCACCGGGGAAAAAAACGCAAATAACCTGTTTCTACAAAGTATGCCTGAGAATTCACTGGGTGAGAATGACCTGATTTCAGATTTTTAATTTAGAACTCAATTGGGAAACAATAGTCCTGACATGTTCACAAATATCACGGCACTTTTGCCCACATATGAAGTTTTAGCAAAATGAGGGAAGGTAAGAAGCAGGACTATTTCATTACAGAACAGTGTATAAAGTGAAATGTTAAGACAAAAATACGCCTTTGCTTTCCTGCTAAAAGATTTTAATTAAATGTTGTTTCCCTCCCTCACCCAAACATTTTCCTTAATAATTTGGGATATCGAATTAATGCAGTTCTGTGACTTAAACTGAGAAATACATTTTTGTCAAAAACAAGCTACTAAAAATCAATAGTTTGAGTTTTATTGATGCACTGTCTTATTTTGGCAGTGAACAGCCATGAATGTAAGCTTGGGTAAGAAATGCTTAGTAAGGCTTAAAATGTATCCAAGCACACATTTCCTTAAAAATAATACATCAATGGGCTAATACCTCAATTTTGGGTCTTATTCATGGGCCTGTAAATAAATTTTCTTTTTTTTTCTTTTTTTGGTTTAAATTACTGGAGAATTAGAACATAGTACTTCCCAACGAAACCACTTCTGTTATTTTTTTTTAAGGAAACTGTGACGTTTTGTTGACTTTTGAGGAGTTTACCTCTTATGCAGTTCAAGTAAAAGTGCAATGCTTGAAAAGCAGGAAATGGATAGGTCTTTTAAATTACCTTGAGAAGCTAAGGATATCTTTATAGCATTAGTAGTCAGTAATTGATGCATTCCTCCTAAATCTCAACTTTGCTGCTGCAGCAAGTCCTGAAAATTAGCATAACAATCCTAAAGAACAAATGGGTCCCTAGCTGTAAGTTTCTCAGCTACTGATTTTTTCATTCGTTACTGTGATTATTTTTTTTTTTTTGGTGTTTTGCCACAGATCTCTTGTTCCCATGATACAATATGCAGTTAAAATGATCTCATTTTGTATTTGTTTTTCAATAAACAGAATGTGTTACACAAATGTGCCATCTTCTTGGTTGTATTACAAAACAAATACAATGTTCTAAATGACACAAATAATTAGATTTTTAATATTCATTATTATATCCTTTTTTTTTTTTGATTCATGATGATGGCCTATATTATAGCCATAAGGATAATAACGTGACGTCTTATGTTCTATATTGCATTAGATTTCCACAGCAAGATTAGGAAGCAATTCTAAAAATATCCCATCTTAAGTATACCCTGATACATTTCCATTTCATTTTTTTTATATCACATAAATAGAACAGCTATAATTTTATACTAGTAACAGATCTAATTTCAGTAAAAACACTTCAGGTAGGCTGGGACAAATTAAAGCTTAAAAGTGGGAATGTGTGAAAGAAGCATATGCTTTCATTCAAGACTTATGGTATTTAGCTACGGCGGCGTTAAAGTCTTGCTGTGTTTTCATATGGAAGAAAATACGAATATTCAAATTTCCTTAACACAACAGGTCAGTGGTCAACTGCGGGTTTATAAAAGATTGCTTTGGCAGATGCTGTTGCCCTCTACGTGCAAGGAAAAAAATCGACATGGCTTTTCTTTCTTGACAACAGAGTCTTACAGTGAGCTGCGTGATACAGAACCAAAGAAAAACAGAGTGGAACAGACCCCACGAGGTCATCTAATCCAAGTTTGCCCAAGGAAAGAGTCCAGGGGACACTAATATCTGCTGAACTGCCTTGCCAGAAAATTGGATACAATGCCTCTGGTAAGGGCCTTTTCTTATACTTACAGACATCATCTCTGATGTAAAGCGTTATGGGATGCAAGTGCACCAGGACAGAGCTCACTGTAGGAGTTCAGCTTATACCTGAAAGCTGTAAGACAACGTAGATAATGTTTATGCCACGTGTTCAGGTTATGCAGGTTGTTCTTACGCATCCTGCATCTTCTTTGTTTATATTCACCCACCCTAAAGAATGTGAGTAATTATGTTATGCCTTTAGAATCTAAGTCTCTATACAAGTGCCCGGTTACATTTTCTTATATTAAATATAAGATAAAAACCTAACTTTACCCCCCACTGTACTATTTTCCATGGTATGAATTCTCTTCCAAGTTAATTCAGGGCTCATAGAAGATGCTGAATTGACACCACCATGTCTATGTACATGGGGAATGAGTAAATGGCACATGAAAGAGTCCACGTGTTTTCCACACCACCTTTCTAACGTGTTTCATTCTTCACCAGTTATCAAAAGAATGTTAGTAATACTATCTCCCAATTAACCCCTTTTTAGCTGAAAAGGTTAATGATTAGTCTATTTTTTATTTAAAACTTACTGCAATAAAATTGCTGCAGACTAATGGTCTTCTGTGTCTCACTAAATGTAAAAGCCAGAGGAAGGCACTTGTGAAAGGTTAACATAAAAGTCATGGGCTTTTGAAGAATAAATTCTGAATTAAATCTTCGCAATTAAAATGTTAACGCTTCAGTCATTTTAGTTAGATTGCTATGCACTGCAATATGGGATGGGTGAAGTTCAGCAAACATTATTCAATCTCAAAATTGCTCCAAATGGAAAAGACTCAGAACATAGGTGTGGAGAGTATTATTACTACAGTAGTGGTAAGACAAAAGATCTTAATTCAATACAAAAAATAAAAGGAAGTCAAAAGAGGTGTGCTTGTCTAATTTTTCTTTTTTATTGTAAACCCACAAAAACTTAAAGGAATTTGATAACAGGTAAGAAAGCAAACACTGTAACTTGAGAAACAAGTAAGTTGTTTTCTTCTTAAATAATAAAATCAAAGTCTGTTGACTATTTGTGGCCCCACTCTTACAGGATGGTTCATCCATATCTAGGAGCTTAAAAGATCTAAACTTATGGCATTTCATTGCTATGACTGTCCTGAGATTGAGAGGACTAGTGTTTGTGTCCTTCAGGAGAAGTATTCAGCCATATAAGATATTGTTAATAAAAATAAGAAAATTTAGTCCACATATTCATTTTAAAGACATAAAATGGAGTATGTAATTTCAAAATAGCATATGAGACACAGGAAGAAAAAAGAATAAATTATAAGCTAATTTAATGTTCGTATAATCTTTATTGCAGCTAGCTTTTTCTTACACTGAGCTCTCAACTTTTGTTTTCTTTCAGGGTATTTTGTTTTGGTTTTGTTTTGTTTTGGGTTTTTTATTAAAGAAAAGAAACCCATACATCATTTTTACTGATTACTTTCATCCAGATCTGCTGATGCAGCAGGAGTCTTTACTGGAGTAATTTCTAACCTGATTTTTAAAAAGCTATCAACCTCCACCCTTAAAAACCTCAAAACCCTAAAGCCTCACACACAGCTAGTGATATTTGTAATATGTTTCTTTATCCAAATTGAGAAAGAAGCAGCCCTGGAATTCTGAAGCCATTTCTGATCCTTCAGAGTCTTAGAACGAACCCACCAAAAAGGAGATTGGCTCTAATGTTAGAAATTTTGACACAAATAAAAGTTAGCATGCATTAAAAATGCGAAAAGTCATATTACCTCACATTAACAAATCCTTTGTGGTTTTGCAGATTTTTTTAAGGTCCTCAAAATTGAAGCTCTCAATATAGCTGTAGACATTTCCTATGCTACATGTCATTACACTCTTCCTGTGTTGAGGAAATTCTTAGATTTTTTTCACCCTTCAAATTTTGTTATAAGGAAGTTAGTTATTATAATATTATTATATTATTGACAGATACAACAGTAAAGTAAGATGAGACAAGATAAGGTCCCTATAAGAAATTAATCTTTTGTCTTTGTTTGCAAATACCTGCAAACCCTGAGTTGAGAACAACTCTACAATACCAGTTGCAGTGGGTGATTTGACTGGGTCTTAAAATCCAGCCACGGACAAAGCTTCAAGAGGGAAGATTCCTATTTTATGGGTCTTGACACCTATTGAAAAATTAACTGTTTTGCAAAACAGTCTACCAAATGTAGTTCTACTGCAAGTGATTATTTTGGTAATTAAACCTTATTAACACACTGAGAAAAGGGGGTGAAGAGCTGGTAGTGTTTGATAAAACTGTATCTTACAGTTAAAGACAACATGGCACTAACAACAGAGCGTTAGGGTGTAATAAGGCTCCATAACCTTGTCTGTGCTACATTTGGTCTAGGTTACCTGGTGGGTTTAGAGTTTGTATTTTCTTTCACTAAAGAAACCAGATGCTTTTTAGGAGCATAATGTAGGACAGTTTGGTTTGGGTTTCATTATTTGCTCCATTATAGGGCCTGTGAGCAACATGCAATAAATCTTCTGTTGAAATCTGTTACGGTAGGTTTTTTTTGGTAGTAGTAGAGTGGTTGAAATCCTGAGTTTTATTACATTATTTCAATATTAAGACAAAGGAGTGATATAGCTTTTTCTTATACCACTCTGTTATCTTTATGCTGTAATCAATAGTTTTAATACACTGTAGATGTCAGAGTTTCCTGCAATGACGATGGTGTAGTGATCTTGCAGGTAGGTGTTGCTCTCCTGCTGGAGAACATTTTTAGCCCTTTGAATCTGAATGACAAAGAATTTCTTGGAAAATGCAACTTACTATTTAGTTTGTGAAACAACAATCTCTTACATTTTTAAAAGAGGGTCACAAGAACTGCATGATGTCTTTTAGAAATCCTCAGTGAATTCTTTTTGCTGTCATTCTGAAGCTGCCGATGGATATTTAAACCAAAAAGCTGATTTCTAAACTTGATTTTGCATGAACTGTGTCCAAGCAATAAAAATGTATGGCTTAAATTTTGTATATGAAAAACAATTAACTCTTAATGAGATCTTAAGAGAACTTTTAGACACGAAGGAGAGAGAATAGAGGGTGAGTTAGAATTGCTGATAAACATAGCTGTAGTTCTGGCTTCTCTGATTTCATTACTGTCCACCATTACTGGTGGACAGTAAGGCCACCACCTGCGATTCAACGTAGAGCACACACCAAGGACTGTGCTCTCTTTCAGCGTAAAGGTGAAACAATATTCACGTGAGTGAACAGCAGGTACCAAATACGCGCATCTAATGTGACATGCAAAGCCTAGAGCAGCACACCCGACCTCCAGCTGCTGTTGCAGGTGGATGTGGATCACCCATAGATCTCGTGCAGTAGCGTCTCTCCCAGTATAAATGACACCTTAGGGAATCTCAAGCAGCACTAAAGATGCTTACGCTTAGGCAACTGAATTGAGCCCTTCTCATTCCTGGAGAATTTCCTTTTCATAGCCTAGCTTATGGAAAGTCACTTCTTGGACAGACAAAAATAGTTGGAATGATTGAGATTTCTCATCCCAGTTAAGAAAACAAATATATTGACTTCAGACAGTGTTTATTCTTCTGTAAATGACTGAGGTGTACCCAATGGCAACATTCTGTTTCTTTGATGTTAACCCCAATGAAATCTACCATTAGCTGATTTGTTTTTGCAGCCCAAGTCTACTCTGTAAGGCTAGTGATTATAAAAAATGTTTAAAGAATGTAAATGTTTGCTCCTCCGTGGCTTTACTAGTTTGTTTGTTTGTTTGTTTTTCTGTAGGAATTGAAGTTCTTCACCAAGCTTTTCATGTCCTGACAATATTTAATGACATTATGGTGCTTTGGTAACCTCTTTAAAATATAGAAAACAAGCTTGTATGAGAGCAGTTGAAAATAACTACCAGTGTAACTGGTAGTAGCTATGACCCCACTGTGCCAAAGGTTGTGCAGGTGTTTAACTTCAAACATGTATGCAGATGTTGTATGACGGCCTCTAACAAGCACCTTTATAATGGGGACAGGGAGCCACAGAAACCTTAGCCAAAATGAGCCTTCTGCATCTTCTCACTTTTCCATGATTTTTCAAGTCTGTGGAGTACTATAATCTGCTTCAGTGAGCAAAGACATCCTCCAAGAACAGCTTCTCTGCTTAGCTGTTCTCTGTGGCAATACTTCAGTGAAGTGGAACTCCTTCAGCACTAGCAGCCTGCAGTAAAATTGTCTCGCACCACCACTAAAGACAGATGGATAAAGAACAGCAGTGATTTTTTTTTTTTTTTTTTTTTTTTTGCAATGGTTATTTTTTAAGTGGTTGTTCCCAAAAATGGAAGCCAAAGCCTACCATATGCTTTCTCTGCAATGCTGTAGGGAGAACTAGTTCCCTTGGGGAGACAATCCAAAGACCTTCAGGTTCATTAGGGAATTGCTAGTACCTCAGCAGTTACCAGTGGGAAATTCCGAGCATGGGAGAAGTCCAGTTTTTATGTCGTCGCTGCAATTTAGACA
The DNA here is from genome assembly GCA_017639485.1 of Pluvialis apricaria. Lineage (NCBI taxonomy): Eukaryota > Metazoa > Chordata > Aves > Charadriiformes > Charadriidae > Pluvialis > Pluvialis apricaria. Next base: position 162,891,581 of record CM030008.1, on the reverse strand, counting down.
CTGCGATCAGTTTTGCAAAGGAAATGCTACACAGCCTCCTCAGAGTCTGGAGTCAAAACCGATTCGTTAGGGAAGATGCCTGATCTGAAAGAATGGAAAAAAATGTTGTGCTAAAAGCATTGTCATGCACTCCTGGTACAAAATAACCTACTGGTTTTAACACTTAATCATAGAATCATAGAATGCTTGAGGTTGGAAGGGACCTTGAAGACCATCTAGTTCCAACCCCCTTGCCATGGGCAGGGACACCTCCCACCAGCCCAGGTTGCTCAAAGCCCTATCCAGCCTGGCCTTGAACACCTCCAGGGATGGGGCATCCACAGCTTCTCTGGGCAACCTGTTCCAGAGCCTTACCACCCTCAGAGTGAAAAATTTCTTCCTAATATTTAATCTAAATCTACCCCCTTCCAGTTTAAAGCCATTCCCCCCCATCCTATCACTACATGCCCTTGTGAAAAGTCCTTCCCCAGCTCTCCTGTAGGCCCCCTTTAGGTACTGGAAGGCCGCAATAAGATCTCCCCGGAGCCTTCTCTTCTCCAGGCTGAACACCCCCAACTATCTCAGCCTCTCCTCATAGGAGAGGTATACATATGTATAATCAGAAATACTTTTACACTAGTGCCTATTGCCTTGACTTAGGAGTGTAGACTCCCAGAGTCTCGACTTGCCCTCAAGATTATTTCTTTTTTAAATCCATTGACTGTGGAATGCAAAACATAGTAGCCTGTAGGTACATTCAAAGTGTTCCCTTGTGCTGAAAAGGAGGAAAGATTGCTATGGCAGGAGGAGAGTAAGCTTCTAACTGCCGAGAGTAGCTTTCTGAGAGGGGAGAATCTTCCCAAAGCACGCAAGTTACTTCTCAACGGTTTCTGGGTAAATATTGCAGTTATTGGACTATTATAATGATAGATGCTGCTGCAGCTGGGTTTTTTATAAAGAAAGAAGTTATAAGTGCATTTTGGCAGCATTTGGACTTTTGAGTATGGATCCCCACTGGTCTTAGAAGACCTCTTCCAGACTGAGTGTCTTGATTTTTAGGCATTGCTCTACGTATTTTTTTTGGATCCTGACAGAACCCATGCTTCAGGCTATTGGGGGAGGAAGACAGAACTGCACCTGCTTGGAAACACAAAATTGCCATATTTGTGTACAGAAAGGAGTTACCGTAACAAATAACCTCAGGTTGTTTTTTTATATGCACTTTTCTTTTTAATTGTGTGTGAATATTCCTAAATCCCGCAGCAAATTTAGTTATAAAATTAGCTTAAGCACCTAGCGTCTCTGTTTTCTAAGTACATAAGGAATAAGACAAATGTCACAATCAGACCTGCAGGAATGTTAACATTCCTACTCCATCCGCTTCACAGATGGGAAGATGCAGAGAAAAAGGAACAAACAACATATCTCAGCATCTCCAAGTTAATAATCTTTCTCTTTTCTTTTTTTTTTTTTTTGGGGGGGTGGGGGGAGAGTGGATAAAATGTTTGGGCTGCGATAAGCATTTGTATTGAAAAAAAACCCACAAAAACAAACAGGAAAAGTATTTACAGAGAAGTCCTCAGAGCCCTGGTTATTACAACAGAAATTCCACAGCATGCAAACTGACAATAAACAATCTGTGTGCATAATTCATTTTATTTGAGGGAAGACGTGAGGAAAAAGCAATGTACTGAAAAGTACTTTTGTTTTTGTTAAACTAAGGGAACCCCTTGGGATGCCTTCCCCCGTTTACCAATTTCCTTTGAGAAGTAAGCAAAGCTCCGTGAGCCTGTGTGGATATGCGCATTTCTGGTGTCTCTAGAACAAGAGAATATCATCACACTGGAGTTTAGAAACAGCTACAATTCTTCATTGCTCTCGTGTCGCCTTTCCCTAGTTAAAAATACTAATTTGCATGATTTACATTACAGAACTAGGCACCTGGTCTAGTTACGTATTCTAGTTTTCACCATTGTTTTCGTGTTGCCCTTTTCCATAAAAAAACATACGAATCCAATAACTCTCCACAGAGTAAATTTTCAGCAAATATCCTCCAAGCCTATCGTTTAGCTCTGATGTACTGCATTATCAAAATGGAAGAAATTGGCAGCTACTTCCAGCCAGTAAAGGTGAGTAAGCGCATATTTTCTCATCTTATTTTTATAGGGAAGAAATTCTATTTCTGTACCTTGGTAAAAGCAAGCAAAGCTTCAGTTAGTTTTAAGGTAATTTTCAGGAATTGCGCATCTGATTTTGATGTCATTGGTGCAAATCAGAAACAAAATTTCACTGTGAATGGAATTAGACTAATGTTTGCAGTTAAATAGATCAGGACAAATACTGTCCTTCCTATTTCTAAAAAAAAAAATCTATCCAAAATAAGGAGTATAATTAATTATAGATGAAAACTTCTATCAGGTAATGACATTGTAGAGAATATTGCTAAGTTATTAATTACGATGATTACTCTGTTCAGCTGCAAGAGGACTGTAGTTCACAACCAATCAAGTTGTTTATAGGTTTCCATTCCCACCAACTTGTAGAAACAATATTGTTCTTTAGGACAAAAAAAAAAAAAAACAAACCCCAAAAATACTCAGTCCTGTATAAATTCATGTTCCCAGTAATGAAGGTAGGTGAGTTTCATTTGGTCAAATTCTGGATTTCTCTGCAATTGTCTCCCCTGGATGGCTTAATTTGTCGGAGTGACATTGGGTACACGATCTGCTCTCTGCTCTCTGTTGAGCTACTGGGTGCAACTGGTTCAAGAAACCTGTTCTGGTTACCCGTAACCCCAGAAGTTGTTTAATAAAATCAATGGAACTCTTTCCTACCTGCAGGCTATCTCATCTCTGACATCAACGCTGGAAATGGCAACTTTTAAAAATGAACTTTCTCTGTAATATTGCTAACTCTCATTAATACAGGAATGAAAACATACACTTACGTCATCGCAGGTTCCTGAGCGGACTTTTTGGGACTCAGCACTTCTCGTCTTCTAGATGAGACTTCTACACTTAAGGGGAGGGTGCCAGGTAGATGGGAACAGTCTTTTTTCAGTGGTACCCAGTGATAGGACAAGAGGTAACGGGCACAAACTTGACCATAGGAAGTTCCATCTTAACATGAGGAGGAACTTCTTTCCTTTGAGGGTGGCAGAGCACTGGCACAGGCTGCCCAGAGAGGTGGTGGAGTCTCCCACACTGGAGACATTCCAAACCCACCTGGACGCTGTCCTGTTCAAATGCTGTAGGTGACCCTGCTGTGGCAGGGGGGTTGGGCTAGATGATCTCCAGAGGTCCCTTCCAACCCTGACCATTCTGTGATTCTGTGATAGTCAGCGTGGGGGCAGAGCTGCTTTGTAACCACTGACTTTGTGAATCACAAGTGGGTCTGAATCCCACATTTAACTTGACTTTATAATTTCACAAGTTGTTTTTGATAAAGGTAGAAGCAAACAGCCAGAATATTGGTTGAACTTTGCATTTTTGCTCTTTCTCTCTGGAGTAGAACTAAATGATTGCTCTTTGCTCCTTTTGTCCAGCAAGAAGAAATAAATAAATACATCAAATGAACAGATGGTTTTCCTCTTCCTGAAGCTGCTGGGTGTCTCATGCCTGAGGCATGTAAACGCTGCTTGTCCAGTTTACTGCACTTCTGTGGAAGATAGCTCTAAGGACCTCCCAGAACTGTTTTATATGAGCCTCATTACAACAGTATCAAAGTGCATGACAGTCATAAATGGATTTGCCTCTACAATAGTGTGATAATTAGAGAACTAATATTTTGTAGATGAAGATCCGAAGCACGGAAAATTGCTATGACAGAGCAGTGGGTTCGATTTCAGCTAGCGCCCCATACAGCAAACCATCGTTCTCTGGGATCCTGGTGTATCGTCATCATCTGACCTGGGCCAACTCTGCCTACGCTGGAGCACGGCAGAGTGCAAGGCAGGTATAAAAGCAGAACTGTTTAATGCCATCGGCTCAGGTTTCTGCTCGTATCCATCATCTCGGGTGACACACTCTCACAGGAGCGGAGCTATCAAACCTGGAGCTGATTTGCATTTTGCAAGCTTTGAGTGAAAGCAAAATTAAAGCCAGATGTTTCTACCTGCCTGAGCACACGCTCTTGGCACAGACAGATATACCAGGCAACATCTGATATTCCCAGGGATTAACCTATTAGACTCACTTTAACATTAAAACCTCTTCACTAAAGAGGAGTTTCAATTGAGATGTGTATTGTGTTTCTCCCCATGCGTTCTGTGTAGCGAGCTAAATAATTCAAAGTATAGAGGGCCTTAAAATTGTCCACTTTGGTTCTTTATAAGTGTTTCTACCTTTCTGGGTTAATTGTTCTTGGGCAGTCAGGGGAGATGATGGCACATTTATCAATACTTAGAGGTGCGTGTCTTTCTGTCTTCGGGTGAAAAAGGGCAAATACCCTGCATATGAAATTTCATGGGTAACAGCAGAAAAGGAAATGTTAGGTGCATGATCAGCTTCAGGAATTAAACTCTGGTATGTATGGACCAATAGAAATCATAAGGCATTATTTGAAATAGCACTTTTCCTATGTTATTTTCATTTTAAAATAACAAAAATCCTAAATAATGCTGTCTTTTTACAAGTTTATGGTAGCTTTTAAGACTATACTAAATGCATAAGACAAGAATATTAAGTAAAGCCTTCTCTGACTGTGATACTATGTAAGTGAGAGTCAATTTTTTTTATGAAGTTCCTTCAGAATCATGGAATGCAGGGGTGAAAAAGACCTACAATATTCTTCAAGTTGCAAAAGAATTGTTAATTACATGAAAAAAAATATTTAGGTGAATCTGGAAGAAAAAAAATAATTTTGATTTTGTGGACTTTTATTCTGATGAGAGACGGTGTAGGAACAGGATGTCTCTTGGGCTTCTGTGGTTTCTGATTTTCATCTGTGCCGCACATAGCTTTGTTTCTTCTTGTGAGGTTATAATCAAGGGGATTGATACAGTTGAAAATTAATAAAGCACAAATTTAACAGTTTTTTGTCAACTGAAAGGAGAGTCGTATTAAAACACCACTTTCGGTTTCTTCTTTTGCACAGCAATTTGCAGTTTTGAAAGATAAGTATTCATTCTGTAGATATTCCTTAATTTCTAATGTACAAAGAAGCTCTTTCATAAGCATGTACAATTTTTGTTTGTTCATTATACCCCTCTTTTTTGTTATGCCACGGCTGTTCAGGATAAAGATAGACGATGCTATACCAAACAAAAACCCAAAAAACCCAAACCCAAAACTAAACCACTTTAGTCTTGGGTAAATAGCAAAACTCGCACATCACTTTTCTTGCAAATACTCTCAATACTATTCAAAGTAGGTACAAACGTATCAGCCCCTAAATATCTATCCGTGCCGTATGTTCTGTATTTTGCTGTTCTTGTTTGGAAGTTGACCCGCGTAGGGCGCCGTTACTGTGTGCTTCCCAGCGCGATGGTCGAGGGCCTGCGGCAGCAGGAGAGACTTTGATCATGAACTTGCAAAGTGGCAATGCTGCCTCCCGGTGGCTTCCTCTGTCCTTCGTTCTTGATGCCTTTACACTGTAAAGCTGTTTTTTGGCTGAAATAAATCGTGTTGTTTCTTTTGTATTTTGAATGCTAAATGTGCACAAGTACATACCCTCCTTTTTTGTGTACAGTAAGATGTTGCTGCATCTGTATGTCCATTTGCAGGATGTTTTTTCTGAATTTTTCATGTGATTATTCTACTACAGTTGCAGCAATTGAGACTCAGGCTGAAAACCTCAACACATTGTTTTCTTCTTATTCTGGTTTGGCAAAATTATTTAGGAAGGTGTGCAAAGTGTTATAGTCCTGTCCTGGTTTGAGGACAAAGTCAAATTTGGGTCCAGAGCAATTTCTTTTGCAGCATACTGAGCGATGGAATTGCTAGCCACTTCTCATCATTTTGCAGAATGTAAGCTTTTTTCATGATTTAATGAGTCTGTATCCTTCAACTTAATTATATGCATTAGCTTTTTTGTGTTGCTTATGGCTTTCCAAGAACACCCAGGTCCACTTGACCTGCCTGCACAAAGAGTGCGGACTCGCTCAGAGATGACTAGGTGTTCAAAAGCCGGCAGTCACTGTTAAAAGCAGGGTCAGCCTTTCCAAAGTTTTGGGCGCTCATTCCCTCCGGCAGCTCCCACTGACACATTCATGGCCGGCTGCTTTTTTAACACTTTGTGTACTAAGTAGCTGAAAATCTTAAAATGGGATCAAATTGTAGACAGGTGTAACATACAGGTGTGTATATAATGAGAAGAGGCTTGTAGCTACGCATACGCACAGGACACAATTAGTGTGTAAGAGAACTTTCTTTGTAAACCCCAGAGAGTGAGATCTTGAAGTTGAAAACTGACGCTGCTGTTTCAGAGCGTTTCCAGGAGCTTGTCCGAGAGGCTGTCGGCTCTACACGCCATGTGTTGGCTGGGAAACGTAAAGCTTTACAAAGAAGTCTCTGCTACCCGTTTCCCTTCATACTAAATGTGGGAAGGAGGAGGAAAGGAGCTTAAATGATCGATGGCGCAACAATTTGCAAAAGTCCTTGGTTTTAATGTTTCATTTAAAACCAAAACACTTCCATTTTTTCAAGCTATAGCCACTGTTTATGGAGGCATGCTGTATTAATTCAAGCAATGATATAAAACCAGTTGAGGTGGTTATGCCCTTTTTCATGTATTTTATTCAATTATGTGTGAATTACAAAGCCTAATTAAATGTCTGTTTTACTGAATGTAAAACAATTCTCCTTTTTTTAAAGGTGAAGTAAACAAGAAAACTAAATTAACTGTGAATTTAATATGATGGCTGTATGGTTAATTTTGAATTTTTATATTAATATTTTAGTTTGCTGTTGAAATAACAATGTTTTTCAGTTTGGAGGTGTAGTTTTGGGGGGTGCTTTGTGTTTTTTTTTCTTTGTCACCTGAGATCTGTGCTTAGGATTTCATCTGGCCATGTGAGAGCAGCTGCGCTGGATGCTCCAGGCCCTGTAAAAGTTACAGCCTACATTTTTAAAGATAATTACTGATTTTAGGTAACCATTTTAAGCAAAGAAGCCTAAAACTCAAGGCCACCATGCCTCCATACATTCTTGGCTGCGTCTTCTGTTTCTGGGTGGAATTCTGTCCAAAAGTAAACAAAAGAAGAATATGACCAAGCCCTTGTGTCCTCCAATTAACAGAGATTTGCAGAGGCAAGCAGAGACATTGTAGGTTGGTCGGCATGTCTCATGTTGGGTTTCAGAACCTGAAGAGCCCAGAAGGACTGGTGACTTTTGCATATATGACTCCTGACTGTACATCAACTGATAATTATGGATTTAGACATAGCATTAAAGACAGGAGACAAATGTGAACTAGCATGAATCTGTATCAGCAGCCACCTTAGTGGAAGATGAGAGTTACCAGCATAGAAATACAGGACTCCTGAACTGTTTGCACTGTTTTGTCTCCATGGACGATGCGGGTGTCGAAATGCTGAAGCTGTGGGGTAGTGAAGATGGATATAGGCTCATTCTGACCTCTCTATGTCAGTAGATATGCATGCGTCTATACTGTGCAATGAAGATGTGTTAATCAAGGGTCAGTACTGGGACCGGTAATGTTTAGTAGCTTTCTTGGTGACATGGACAGTGGGGTCAAGTCAGCAAGTCACTCAGGAAGTTTGCTGAAGACACCAAGCTGTGTGGTGAGGTCAACACGCTAGAGGGAAGGGATGCCATCCAGAGGTATCTGGACAGGCTGGAGAGGTGCAAAACTCATGAAGTTCAACAAGGCCAAGTGCAAGGTCCTGCACCTGGGTTGGGGCAATCCCAAGCACAAATACAGGCTGAGTGGAGAATGGATTGAGAGCAGCTGTGAGGAAAAGGACTTGGGGATGTTGGTGGATGAGAAGTTCAACATGTGCTGGCAATATGTGCTAGCAGTGCAGAAAGCCAACTGCATTCTGGGCTGCATCAGAAGCAGCGTGGTGAGCATGACGAGGGAGGTGATTCTGCCCCTCTACTCCACTCTTGTGAAACCCCACCTGGAGTACTGAGTCCAGCTCAGGGGCCCTGAGCACAGGAATGACATAGACCTGTTGGAGTGGGTCCAGAGGAGGCAACAAAGATGATCAGAAGGCTGGAGCACCTCTCTTGTGAGGACAGGCTGAGAGAGTTGGGGTTATTCAGCCTGGAGAAGAGAAGGCTCCGGGGAGACCTCATGGCAGCGTTCCAGTACCTAAAGGGGGCCTACAGGAAAGATGGGGAGGGACTCTATCAGGGATTGTAGCAATAGTATGTGGGGTAACGGTTTTAAACTGAAAGAGGGCAGATTTAGAATAGATATTAGGATGAAATTTTTCACTCTGAGGGTGGTGAGGCACTGGAACCGGCTGCCCAGGGAAGTTGTGGATGCCCCATCCCTGGAGGTGTTCAAGGCCAGGCTGGACGTGGCCTTGGGCAACCTGGTCTCGTGGGAGGTGTCCCTGCCTATGGGTTCAGTGTAAAACAGGATGGTGAGAGTTGGTTTTTCCAACTCTACTTTGCAGAAAAAGAGGAAGGGAGAAACAGGTTCACCATTAGCCAGGTAATCAAAGAAATTAGGTCCCAAGTTTTCTTGTTATTATTGCAGCAGCATTTACAAAAAAAAGCCACAAAATTCATGTCCACCCGTCCCTTTTTATGTTTTTATTTGTGTGATTTTCTATTGCCTTATTTCCTGTCATAGGATTGCCTTTTTTACTCCACAAGGAGGTTTCCTTGCTAGTTGAATTTTTTGGGAGAGGAGAAGCAATCCTTGTCATGCAGCAACTTTTTCTTTGTTAGACACTTTGTCTCTCTTGCACATTCAATTCACTAGTGCCTTGCGGTAAGGAACATATTGCCTGACAAGATAGCGCTGTTTAATAAGTGGTTAAATCTTTCTATGTTCCTGATAACTTGGCTTTGAGGAAGGTGGAATGGGGATATTAAAAGCTTTCAGTTGCAGACATGTGCTGGAAGGACAATCTTGGCACTGTACTTTGGGAGCGCATAAAGGTTAAGTGTAAGAGGGATGTTGTGCGTTAGTGATTACACAATTCTGTGCAGGAAAGCATTCTGTATCTTCTAACAATCTTTGTCAGGCATGTCTGCCTAATTTTCAGGTTTTGGCAAGCTCTTGGTTTACAGCAAATTACTTTTTTTTTTGCAAGAGTGGTCAGTCCAGGTAAATTACGAATTTTCCCCCTTTTTACTTTACAACATCTGAGCCTCCAAGACAGTATTTAGTTACAATCCTCTTCTCCTCCTGGCTCAAAAGCTTTGTAGAATTGCTGTTATCAGTTTTCTGTCCTGTGCCTGTATATTTGAACAGCAGGAATGCTGCAGCCCAGAATCCAGGACCCACAATGGCTCTGCCCATTCATGATGTCGATGACATATTGTCTGGAGCACAGCAGAATTCTGGTAAGCATCTTGGGTTGAGAAAGATACATGCTGTAACTAAAGCAATATTCTGTTGAAGAGACTGCTATAAGTAAGAATCTCGAGTGCTAAAAGTTTTTCTTTCTAAGCAGTTCTAAATTAATTTATGACACTGAGATGGTCTGTGAGTGCTTGCTATGGCTTTCAGGGAGCTGGTTGCTCACATGCTTTAGTCTAGATTTTTTTTCTTCATCTGCTGCTCCATGTGTCTCTATTCTTTTTGCAAATGACAGCTCTGAAATGTGTAAAAGTGCCTGAATGGCAAGAAAAGAATCTAGCTGCTGATGGCAAGAACAGACACTATATCGGAGCAAGGAAGAACTACTCTTAAGTTGCTGCTCCCAGAGCTGTCATTTTCGAGAGAAAAAAGCTGTCCCGTGCAGGCAGGCAAGAGGCAGACAGGCAGTGTGTGCAGAGGATGATGGTGAAGAGGGATTCACAGGAATGGGCAATATTTCCAGTGAGAAGGAACCATTTAACATGGCAGCCCAGCTTAGACAACAAGAGTCAACAACAAGGAAGCACAGGAGTAGAAAAAGAGACAAGGATCAGAGTGTGATGAAGCATATTCAGAGGAGCAGAGAAAGAGGGATGAACAGATGGATGCAGCATCATTTTTTACACAAAAAAGGGAAGCGAACTGTAGTATTACATTGAAGACATATCTATGAATGCATATGTATGTGTAAATATTTACTTATACATACGTATACTTAAATATAAAGTGCACACATTTTCTTAGTACTATCTATATGAACAACTGCTGCTGCTATAAAATGATTCTTATGTTCTTAGTGCATAGTTTGAAAAAGGTTATGAACCCCTTTGCTAGGAGAGATAAGAGAGCTTCTGTACTTCTCAGCAGAGGGAATATTCTGTAGCGTTTTGATACCATTACCTTATTCTAGTTCCTCTGTATTTCTGTGAAGTGTATGTAGAGACTTGCATAATTCAAGTGTATGAGTTAATAAATTACAGTTAGAGTATATCCAGTTACCATAATTGCTCTTAAATAATTAAACAAAGCAATCTTAAATAGGATACTGCTACACTGCACTAACTAGAAAGGTGTCATCAGAGTTACTAAAAACTGATCCCTTAAGGTCCCGTTCCACTGTGTACGTAGAGTACAATTAGTGGCTGCTTTGTGGGTCTAAAGGAATTGAGTATAAATCAAAGGCACAGAGCGCTTGTAGGGAATCGAGTGGAATTTAATGACGAGAATTGTGTGGGTTATGGAAAATGTGGCTTGGTCGCTGATGATGTGTCACATGAACTGCCTAGCTTTGCGGTGACTCAGCTGACCTGCCTGTAGGATGGCTGTAGCCCCCTTCCAGGTCACTGCAGGAATTAATGCTTATAAAGTTCTTTCTTACTCTTCAAAGAGGACACTACTTTTTAAATCAACATCTGGAATGAAGATGTTATTGGAAGACAGTGGTGTATATTGACCATGCTTCAATCAGGCCTTGAAGTCCTGATGAAAGCAGAAAGCAATGCTCTCGTAATTAGTTCCACTAAGATCTGACAATTTACTTACATAAGTGAAGGATACACAATTAGTCCTTTGTTAGGTCTCTTGCAGGAGCTAAATTTGTACTTGCTAGCAATGAGGTAATAATGGGCTGATTGATCCTTTGTGCAGACCTAAATGAAAATTTTAAAACCCAGAAGCCTAAAACAACGGAAAAGGAACATTTTTTTTATGAAATATTCTCATCAAATTCTCACGTACATAAGAAAAAAATGAACAGTGATATAAGTATAGTTCTTTTCCATGGAAAACTAGAGATACTGTCTGAAAACTGAGTAAGAGCTACAGAGCATATCAACAAAAAACTCTGTGGAAGAACTTTACTCAAAGGCTTTTTACTGTCTTTGGTATTTCAGATGTTCTCACCACAGGTGGGCCATATATTGTGTTACTTTCTTTGAGAAATTGCAGGAAAGCAGCTGGTGAAATATAAGGTATCATCCAACACTTGTTCCATATACAGTAAAACAGACCAGTAATGCAGGTTTCTATGATTTATCGATGAAGAGCCAAACCATGTACTGGAGTTGCCTCTAGACAACTCACTCAGTGCTCTTTTAATAGTAATAACTGAGATTTATATAGTGCCTTTCATCCCTCAAAGCATTTTACGAACTCCTTTAAACGCCCTTTTTGAGAGGAAATATGAGGCCCATGAAGAACACATGACCACTGCTTGGGCAAGAAACAATTGTCTGGCGAAATATGCAATACCATTATACAACAGTCTGGGACAGGAAGAGAAAGACAAAGGTGTCAAAACAGAATGGCAGATAGTATGTAATTAGATACATTCTAAATAAATGCCATTTATCTAAGCACCCTGGTACCGGAGTCTAGCCATTATACTGCAGGACTTCACTTCCCTTAGGAGAGACTTTTGAATTTTTTTAACTTATAAAGTGAAATCAGTCCAACACTGAGCATTGAAATACTTTCCTATGTGTGCGGCTGCAATGAGAACGTATTTTTATCCCTGGTAGTTCCACTATCATAGTATCCAAAATATATCAGGTGCTGTTCAGTTGCTGTAGATATAGTTCTGGTACTAAAAAAAGAAATAAATCACAGGACAAGAAAAAAAGAAAGCGAGGGATGTACAAGAAATTACAAGAGGTGCTATTGCAGCTTGCTCTGCTCCTTCTTTCACACTTTGCGTTTGTCTTGATCATCAAGTCTGATTTGCCATTCTCATTTTCAAAGAAACTGCTTTTCTGCTTCATGTCAACTGGGAGGTTGTTTTCACCTTTATCTCAATCAACGAGAGCAGAAGGCATGTATTCAGCCTACAGTCAGATTGGGTCCAAATCTGGTTTAACTTGCGTACCGTGTACATCAGTGAGGCTCTATGAAGTATAAAGCAGGACAGCATTTGACATGTTGGTTTGTTTGTTTGTTTGTTTTTAATAAATACTTTGAATGTGTTGGAGCAGGCTGCAATATTTTTTAATTCCTTTCCTTGCCCTTTTGAGTCTTCAGAAGCCCTGGAGGGGATGCCTCTGGGAATCGTTTATTTACAGACAAGGGAAGAGAGGTTTATCGAGTACTGAAAATATAATCTTGTTTTGTTGCTGTATTTTCCACTTTTATTCTGAGAGATTAACCTGTACAAGAAAAGCACTTTAATGGAATATAACTGCTCTATGAAGAGGGCCTGAAGAGATATCTATGCAGTATTTATATGCTGTCTCAATTACCACTGCAAAATAGTTTGATGATTCAGCAAGGGGCCTTAACAGTATCTTCAATAATTCTTTCCCATTTAGGTCTCTGAAGAAGAACCGAATCTATACTATTGCTTGGTCTTTTATTCCCTTTAGGTCACACATTTCAGTACAGAAAGTACGCATGTAATCTGTGAGTTGGAAATGCGGATGAACCAAGCAGCAAGGCTGAGCTGATTGGAAAGCCAAGAGCTGGTAACAAGGCAAACTGCTCTGCACAAAATACTTTGAGGTAAACGTGCATGGTTTCCAGTTACATTAAAAAAAAATTGTTGGGAATATACCCCTTACAAGAACACACACAGCACTCTCAACTGGAATGCAATGCAACAAAGGAAATGTTTTGCTTCAAACTGTTCGTGTAGTTACCGTGCAAAGCAAATGTATAAATTTTCATTGTCTCCGAAGGCAAAAGCCCAGGAGTTGAGGCAAGCGAAGAAACCAAGAGCAGAAGTTGGAGAGAACTGGTGCACAGTACTTGTGCGGGAGATGCTGTAAAGAAGAATATTTTTGAGCAGTGTCAGAAAGCACATCAGGGGAGTCGGTAGCAAGTGTCAGTCGCTCAGGAATACGCAACGATCTGTTGTTAAGAATATTGTGACAAGTTATATGGAGCACCAAGGGATACTCCAGACTTTATCAAGAGTGAGGCGATCATTCCCACTGCCGTAAAAGTATCTTGGCAGGCAAAGACTAAAAATGTAATAAAAGAGGGGGGTGGGGGGAAATTCTGTCTGTGCCCATAAAAGAGGACAGTGATTGTGTGGTTATAGTGCTTCATAAAATCCTTCAAGTTAGCAGGAAGGCAAGAAATTGGGCAAAAAGATGAGTACAAAGCAACCCATTATATTTTTGCTGGAAGCTGGTAGGGTGGATGAGGGAAAATACCATTGGATCCTGAGTCTCATTTTATACCTTTCTATAAACAGCAGCTACCGGCCACTGTCGCGGACAGGACTCAGCAAGATGGACCTTGTCTTGAATTCAGTATGGATATGTTTTGCATTTCTAGCTAAAATAAAGGATAGTAGTAAGACTGAGAGAAGCAAAATGATTTCATTAATTAAGTACATATAGTGTTTTTACACAGAGCTGTACAAAAGGGCAGGGTGGAAGCTGTGAATGCGGTGACAACTCATTTCTGGATTTTATTTTTTTTTTCCTCTCTGGAAAGCTGTGGCAAAAAAGAACATGCAACACAGCTGGTTTTCTTGATAGGATTCAATAATTGTCCAAATTGTTTTTGCATAAAAACTTTCTTATTACAGGTTTCTTTTCTGACCTAAATGATCTCTTTCATGGCTCGCAAATGAATGATATAACCAACAATTGTTGAAAAAACGCCAGTTCTCTCAGTTCACAAGAAATATTTTGTGGCAGTCCTTTACTTTCTCCTCATTTTCTTGAAAAAGTCTTTGAGACTGAAATATTAAGTTCGATATATCTTGTACATATCCTCAACACTGAGGCAGTGCTGAAAGATTTGTGGTTTACCCTAATTTATTCAGGCTTTATTCTGCTTCTGTAAGACAAGACATGGTAACGGGTAAAGATTCAGGCTTGAAAATACAAGCCTTTGGAACAGGAGATTTCAGTTGTTTAGATATAGCAGTTAATGAGAGCTGTGATAGCTCTCTGGAGATACATAAAAGACTACTAATGACTGGTTCATTTATAAGTGATGAAGATCTCTCAAGATCAAAATCCTTCAAAAAATACAATAAATAGAGAGCTGTGAACTTGTGGAGATCTTGACAGTGGTACACGGTCATTGTCACCCCACTGGTGAGATTTCTTTAATGCTCAACTTGTAATGGAATTATTTTTCATTTGCGACATCTTGCAAAATATTTAATTTACCTTTTTTCTTCTGCTTCGCATCTCTGCTTTGCAGAGCCCAGTGGTTTACAGCTACCATATGTCAACATTTTCTCAGTCCCATCTTTTCTCTGCTTGAAAGTTTATTTTAAAAGGAATTAGAAGATTTTGCGCAATTCTGTGCAGCTGCAATGTGTTCAGTGTCCCTGTAGACACAAGAGGACTCGCAGCCTCCGCTTGTTGGATGGTCGGCCCATTTGGGAAATTTCAGAATCATAGAATCATAGAATTGTCTAGGTTGGAAGAGACCCTTGGGATCATAGAGTCCAACCATCTACCCTACTCTACAAAGTTCTCCCCTAGACCGTATCCCCCAACACCACATCTAAACGGCTCTTAAACACATCCAGGGATGGTGACTCAACCACCTCCCTGGGCAGCCTATTCCAATGTCCGACCGCTCTTTCTGTGAAAAATTCTTTCCTAATGTTCAGTCTAAATCTACCCTGTTGGAGCTTGAAGCCATTCCCTCTTGTTCTGTCATTAATTACCTGTGAGAAGAGACCAGCACCAACCTCTCTACAGTGTCCTTTCAAGTAGTTGTAGAGAGTGATGAGGTCTCCCCTCAGCCTCCTCTTCCTCAAACTAAACAGTCCCAGCTCCTTCAACCATTCTTCATATGGTTTGTTTTCTAGGCCCTTCACCAGCTTCATTGCCCTTCTCTGCGCTTGCTCCAGCACCTCGATATCTCTCTTGTATTGAGGTGCCCAAAACTGGACACAATACTCGAGGTGTGGCCTCACCAGTGCTGTGTACAGGGGCACAATCACCTCCCTACTTCTGCTGGCCACGCTATTTCTAATACAAGCCAGGATGCCGTTGGCTTTCTTGGCCACCTGGGCACACTGCCGGCTCATATTCAGCCGCTTGTCAATTAGAACCCCCAGGTCTCTTTCTGCCAGGCAGCTTTCCAGCCACGCTTCCCCAAGCCTGTAGCGCTGCATGGGGTTATTGTGGCCCAAGTGCAGGACCTGGCACTTGCCCTTGTTGAAACTCATACCATTGATGTTGGCCCAATGATCTAATCTATCTAAGTCTCTCTGTAGAGCTTCCCTATCCTCCTGGGAATCAACACTCCTGCTTAACTTGGTGTCATCGCGAACTTGCTGATGATACACCCTATGTCCTTATCGAGATCATCAATAAAGACGTTAAACAGAAATGGTCCTAACACTGAGCCCTGAGGCACACCACTTGTGACCGGCTGCCAGCTGGATTTAAATCCATTGAGGACCACTCTTTGGGACCTTCCAGTCAGCCATTGCTTGATCCAGCAGATCGTAAATTGTGCAACCATAGATCAGCTGGACAACATCTGTGCAAAAGGTCTTACCCTTGCTGAAACACCAGTACAACTCTGCATTTCTGCCTAGAAAATACTTATCAGAAATACTATAGACCCCAGAAGCGAACATTTGAAATGCACGTGACCCTTTCCCAAACATCATCTAATCACTAGGCACAGAAATGCGTGGCCATATGTGAATATTGGGATAATATCTTTATGTATTTATCTCTCTTCACATTTTAGTCTAATTTGTATGCCAACACTTATTGAAATTTGATCACTTAAGTATAAGTATAAAACATCAAACCCAAACTTGATATTTTTATGGCTAGTTTTACTGGATAAATAAACTAAATAATTATTTCCATAAATGTTTTCTTCTGTTTTGTTGATAAAAAAATACTTCTTTGGTTACCTGGAGCCTTGAACTTGGAGTGAAAGCTAACCAGATCTTACCACAAGAGTTCATCTGAATCACTGGGAGAGTTGGACGCGAAGCGTAGGCCTATGTTATTTGTAAAGTACTTTTATGACTTGTGTATAAAATCTGTTCTACAAATACAGCTTTACTATTACTTAGTTCTCTCACAGAATACTCAATGCAATCATGAGAAATAATTCTCTATTATTCTTTGTGTTTAGCTCTCTCTTGCCCGCATGGGATGGGGGGGGTGCAAAATCCATGATGTGAAAGTGAACTCAAATTACAGCGGACAGCATCAGTGTTTCAGTAGCTAGAGAAGCAGACATTGGTTCATGACCTGAAAAGTATCAAGCATTTGTAACTTTCACTGAAGTCAAATTACAAATGCTTGACACCTCCCAGTGCTTGTCCTGCTATTCTGAAACATAGATTGTGACAAGAGGAGAGAAAATGGCAGTTTAGCAGGAATTAAGGGTTAAGTAATCAGAATATTCAGCAGCAGCAGCAGCTGTGCTACAGTGGATGTAGCAGATCTCTTTCTACCAAAACTAAAATTTTAATATGCCACACATGGATGAAAAGGATTTTGACCATTATGTCACTTCAAAAATTAATATAGCTGTGAATAATAACTGTAATTCATTCCAATAACAGGAATATTTATATAATATTGCCATACAATAATGGTTAAGTCAGTGAGGAGTTGTAATTTTACCCCTATTGATTAACTCTAAATTATGCATATTGATGACTAGTGCGGAAATAATAGATTGTTTTCAAAATCCCCTTTTCCACTTTTACTTGCTGCTTCTTTGTTTTATACAACTCTCCAATCTTTTCCATTAGTTGATGTACTTCTGAGGGCACAGGCACTCACCTCTTATAGCTTGGCCATTAGGAATTACCTTCATGAGAGCAACGACTACCATTTAATATATTTTTAAAAAAATTGAATTCCAGTCTAACTTAATCCTAATGACACAAAAGTAAATAAGATCCTGCATTAATAATGGTGCAAACATCATTAATAACAAGAATAAAAATGGTAAATGACTGAGTTACTAAAGTGTTAAATTATCCACTGTGATATCTGTTTTCATGAGGTCAGGCACCAATCTGTTTATTGCAGATGTACACAAGGGCCTATTTTTAAAAAGATGGTGCAAATCATTTGCACTTATACAACAAAATACCAATTTCTTGGGTGATTCCTGAAGTGTTTTGCACATGCCAAGACATATCACTTTCTCCATATTACTCACCATCTTTAAGCAATGAAGAAGAGGAAATTTCAACTCAGCCGGAGGGTCATTAGAAAAGAGCAACAGAGCTCAGATCTATTGACTGTGGTTTGCCCTGTGGTTACTGGGCCTTGAGATTTTTTTAGCAGTAGCCTATTGACTCTTGTTGAATTAATTCAATATAAGACTTAAGTGCCTACAAGTGGAGTTCCCTGATGCCTAGAGTTCCATCCGGATCTCAGAGGTTTGACTTTCTACCTGGTATACAGGAGGATTTAGGCAGAGAAACCAAGTTAAGACTGAACCTGTGAAAGGTTTCATGAAAAAGGCTAAACTCAGCCAGAGGTATAGTTTTCTTCTTCCTCCTCTCTCTTCATTCCATCCCTTATGATAGAAGAAAACCGCCCTAAGAAGAACAAGTGAACAGTTTTCTCCTGGAATACTGCGGTCCAAGGTCTCTCATGAATGTACAATGCAATGAGACCATATAACCCTAAGTAGGCCACTCCGGTGATTATAGTAAGCTATTAGATCAACTCAACCATTTCAGAGCTCAGGTTGACCTCTCACCATGTAGTTTGTTGAATCTGCTAAGCATGTGGATGCATTTTCAATTCTGACTATCTTCCAGACATGAGAAGTCTCAACAAAGGTCTTCCAGAGAGAATTACCTAGCTACTTGGAACCTAGAACCCAAAGTCCTCTCTTTAGGATAAGCCCCTACAAGTGTTCTCTCAAAGACAGATGATGATGTGATGATGATTCACTCTTGTCTTTTTAAAGAGGAAGGAGAAGCAGTAGTAGTGTCACTGCTTTACGTTCAAGACAAGTGGTTAGAAGCTCTGACTCACAAAGTGAGACCGTGGTCCAAGGTCTTTGTCAGCCGTGGTGGTTTCAAAGAAGCTACACCTATCTGTTCAAACATCATCCTAGCCACCAACAGGGCCAGAAATCCTCTTCCCCATCTAGCGTAGTCTGCTGCCTGTGAGGAATGTGCTAAGTGATACGACATATAGAAAATGTTGGTAGTACTGTCAGGTATCACTGAAAAAATACACATAGCCTGCAGCTTCCAGACAACTGTTGGTATGCCGATTATGTGATCCTGAACAGACCAGATGGGCTCATCAAGGCACGGTGGACCTACATTGCTTACTGTTTTTACCCTGTCACAGCCCAGGTAGAAAGCAAGAGGTCGGGAGCTCTGTGATTAAACAGGGCAATTCGGGGCACGCACAGTGAGTTCAAGGCCAGGAGGAGAAACCTGCTTTGCAGGTGTTTCAGTGGTAGGAATCAGCTGAGCTGAGCCCTGTGTTGGATTTACTCCTTCCACTTCTGTTTCACTTGGCAACACCTTTTCCCCATCTCCACCCGAATTTGGCTATAATTCCTCTTACACCAGTCATTTAACGAGCAGTGACCTCTGTGAAGCCACAGCCCATTTTCAGTGGTAAGAACTGTTGTTGTCCCTAGTACCACCAATTGCTCCAGCGTCCAAGGGCACTTTTAAACCTACGAATATAGATTTCTTGAAAGTAATGAAATATATATTTTACTAATAGGATCAAAATCTTTCTACTTAGTTATCAAGTAAAGTTTGATGAACCTAATCCAGAATGTAAGTTATTTAGGGATAATAACGTGGTGCAGTTGATAAGAGAAGGAGGTGGTACAGACATGCCTTTCAAACTCTCAGCCCTTTGAGAAGTGAGAGGTAAGGGGGCAATAACCCTCTTCAAGCTGAGAAACATTAAAGAGACATCTGAAATGTTTCCCTTGCAGATTTTACCTAAAAGTTGATTTATTGGTGCTTTAACGCTCAAGCATATTCAGTAAGTAGGAGCACAGATGTGGCCATATTTCTGACTTGATAAGCCTGATGAATTATGGGATATAGGACCTTTTATCCTGCAGCCTGTGGTCAAAAGTGAATGCAGTGATCTCAGCCCTGTTTCTTGTGGTCAGATGTCTACTTAGTGACCCTAATTGTTGGCCTCTGCAGTTCTTTCAGATGACAGGATGACAGCTTACTTGTTCTGGAGGCATATTTGCAGAATAAATGGCCTTAATAACATGCTTGTCAATCCATGACAAAGAAGTTTTCTTTTTTATCCCCTGTGCTTTTCCTTTACTTTGCAGAAGCCGGACAATTCATCACCTTTTGTGAGAAATACATTCTGCCTTTAAAGGAAAAAGTGACATTCCAGCTTGAGTTAGTCAGTACTGGGGTTTGATGTTTTATCACTACAAGAGAAAGGTGGCAAAGATTTTTTTTCTTCTTTCTTCAACTCTCTTATTTCTCCTGTTCACCAGTTTCTTTCCCACTTTCCTGCACACTACAGTATAGAAGCACATCCAGGAACAGAGAATCGCAGAATCACAGAATGGTTGAGGTTGGAAGGAACTTCTGGAGGTCAAGCAGGGCCACCTACAGCCAATTGCCCAGGATGATGTCCAGACAGCTTTTGAGCATCTCCAGGGATGGAGACAGCACAACCTCACTGAGCAAACTGTTTCAGTGCTCGGTCACCCTCACAGTACATTGTACCTGTTGGATCCATCTTGTCTGGAATTGTCTGTATCCACTATTTTTATAAACTGCCTTAATAACATGCACTGCTGGCTACTACAATGGAAATGTGATTTTTATGATCTATGATGGCTATAAATTTCACCCTTTTGTAAGCATCTCTTTCTTGGCATATACACTTTCATACAACAAAATCATAGACTACTGTTATTCTAACAAGTCAAAAGTAACCAAGACCATCATCTGCCCCTGAAGCTAATGGCTAGTGTCCACACTACTGAAGCTTTGTATCTTCCAAAACAGAGTGACAGGGAGTGATCCCTGGCCGGTGCTAACTTGCAAACGGTTCTTCAACAATTTTTGGGGGACTGCTGGTTGGCATGGGCCAAAACAGCACCAGGGACCATCTGAATGATTGAGCAGTGCATACGGAGAATTGAATACCCGTGTCCAGGAATGTTCCCTGGCACTGTTTAATGTATATACATTATACACTGTATAGACATAGCTGTAAATTCTGTGTGAAAGCGACACTAATGTGGCTATTAGGTAAATAGGAAGAAACCTTTGACCTTAGAAAACACTTTCTGTGCTACTCTGCCATTGAAAGTGTGGATCTTTGAAGTAGTTGTGAGAAATCAGTATTTGGGTAGCCAACCTTCTGCTATGTTTGCTGTGAGTATTACTGGGGGATTACAGGGAAGGGGGAGAAGTGCCAATGAAAACCTTCTACCTAAATTTAACCTCAGCTGAGTTAACTCAATGGATATCAAAGTAAGGCAGAATTTCAGACAAATTAAGTGGAGAATCTCAGCGCAGAGGAATACTTCCCTCATCTCACGCCAACTTGTTATTTCCCTTACAGGGCTTCAAAAGGGAAATAAGGCATTCCTGCACACTGGGCTTTGAAGGTGAGCTGCTTTGTGAAAACTCACTGCAGTGCTGTGTTGCTGAAACCAACAGTTTGAAAATGTAAGCTATGCTTTGTTATAACTGATCTTTTAAGTCACTGTAGAGGCTAAACACAAACCAAGCCGTTTCTTGAGCTGCATCTGAAAACAGAAACAAAACCCCAAACCAAAACAAAGCCCCCCCAACAATCTGAGTTGTGTTTCCCAGCTCTTGTATTCACTTTTGGGCCCTGCTCACATTTGACTTCATGTCCCAGTGAGACCCAGATACCCTCTCTTTCTTCCCTCTGTCCACAAACTGGGAAGGTGAACAAGCCCCCAGCAGGGCCCAGTAAGTTTCCCAGCCTGGAAGATCAGAGGCTGGGAGAAAATAGATGAGGCCTTGGAGGTTGGAAAATGATGCTCAGAGATGAACATAACAGCCCTGCTAGGAATAGATAGAGAGAATTCGGTCTGTCACTGCTTATACCACTTGGCCATGTTTCAGTCCTTCAGTCCAACAATAGCATCAGACTATGTTTAATGTTTACAGAAAAATATGAATGATGTTTTGTTGCAGGGACTGATGGCTTTTCAGGTTTCACCCATCTGGTGTACCAGTACAGAATTGATGTCTCACACAGCATGCAAAGCGGTTGCATTTCTTTTCAACGTAAGGCCCTGTGCAATGGCATTTGTTGTATGTGTTAGTAATACAGTTATTAACTTCATGTTAGAAAAAACTCTTTTGCTGACTTACAGAAATTATGTAAAAATGATTTGGCATAAATTGTTTCATAGTATTCCTTACTTGTACAGTCTCAGATGACCAATATTAAAACTAGCTACTGTTTATCTTCACTTCCTTTTGAAAATTGCTGTGAATTCATAAAGGTTTATCCAATGTCCATTGAAGTCAATGGGATATAAAAGGTCTTTTAACAGCGAATTAATTTTTCTGGTGGATTAAACGGCTTTAGGTAAACGGCAAATTAAGTAATGTAAATTTATCATTAGTCTAAAGTGTTATTCTAATATTATTAGTTTTACTATAGTTTCCAGGCCAGGGTCTGATCTCAATTACGCTGGCATGAATGCAGATAACTGCTGACTTAGAGCTACTAAACTTTTTCTGAACATTTACTGATGTAATACATCAAAATCTGGACCCCTTGTTCTTCTTGGTGGGACTTAAAATGCAGGTTTCTTTTTCTGGTTTTCCAGGTGGTGTTTCTGGTGCAGTCTACAATAGTCAAACACAGTATTCTTTATTAGAGTCAGTCTTGTTGCAAGACACGTTTTTTCCCCTATTTTACCGTTCTGTGCTCTTTCTTTGGAGAAGAAAAAGTGATGCAGTTGCACAGTTAATAGCTTTTTACCTTACTACTGATTTAAATCCTCACTTTCTTTAAGAAGTTACTAAAAAACCCCAACCAAAACCTGAGCTTTTTCTCTAGCTTTTATGGAAAAGGGACAAGAAAAACGTAATTTCTACCACTATGGAATGACAATACTTTAATGTCTGTCTCCCTGATAAAATCTAGGGGAAGTTTATTTTCCCTAGGTATCCTTGTACGTGCGTAAATAACAGGGTTTATAAACAAGTGTCCCTATCCATATGGTCACCCATCTGGTGGTGAAGAATCCCAAGAGAGATACCAATTAGTGGGAGCACAAACATAAAGTTAGGAAAAGCTACTAAGAGCTACCAGCACAATCAGAACGAATGTGTTTCTAAAGTGTCTTTCATCTTGAACAACCCTGCTGGTACTTTCTGAGGAGGAATTATTATAAACATAATTATATGATGAATCTTTGATATACAGGGGAATTAAAAATAAGACAACTTTCTGTCCGAAAGTGCAGAGATTAAGGGATGAGCACCAACATGCTGCTGTTAAAGACCTGTCTGCCTCTGCTTAAATTCAGAGCCTTCCTTTGGACGTGTACGTTCCCAATGCAGTAGAAAGAAACTAAACCTGTGAGAATAGCGACCACAAGAACTGTGTGCCCCTGTGTGAGTCTGTGCATCATGTTAGAGCAGCAAACCCCAGAGCCCCCTTTTTTGATTATTTCTTACCTGATTACCTTTCTGCCTTCCATCAGACAACAGACGAAGAAGCAGGGACTTGAGATCAGCATGAACACTTTCTGCAAATGCGCATGCACCTGCATCGCATATTCTTGGGTATGGCAAGGCTTCAATTTCGCAAGTTGTTTGGAATCTGCCTGTGCTAATTGCCAGTGCGCTTTGGGAGTGTTGGGGGATATAGCTTGACACCCCTTTCTTAAACCTGTCTGCTTTTATATTTGGGTTGTCTTTGGGTTCTCAGTATTCCTGAAAAGAAACCAGACTGTGTAAGAAGCCAGAGCAGAGGTGGTTTTAAACTGGTTTAAAGCTGTGTCCAGACTTATCCCAACAATGTCCTTTTCTTATTGACAACACCTAGGTGGCTGCACGCTAAGCATAAATACTCTTGTCAGGTTTCTGCTCAGCACAATAGCTGCCCTGAGTCTTATTTTGTGGTATGTTATTCTCTGTGTCTCATACCCAAAGTCCAGACACTCAGCAAAGAGTTCTGGATTCTGCCTAGGGGGAATCAGACCTCTAAATGTCACATATTAGCTTCCAGGCATAGGAATCTCTTATTGTATCTAGCTTAGGAAGCAAAAAGTATACACTTCGGGGGACAAATGTCTTTGGTGAGGAAGTATTCATGTCCTTTTCAATGGCGAATGTAGGATACTGCCACTAATCATTTCTGCCAATTTTTATTACTTAGACACTATTTGAATGCGATTTGAGGAAATTAACTAACTAAAGACTCTCAACTGAATATTTTGGAATACAGAATGATTAATCTTCCAGCAGAATCTGAAAGAATTTCTGATGTATAGAGTGTTTTGATTGGTAGTCATGGGGAAGATTTTCAAAGGTCAGGACAGAAGAGGAATGCAGAATTTATCCAGGGAAAGATTGGAGTTTGCTATATAAGCAAGTTAAATTTACATCAAACCTAAAGAGAGGTTAACATTATTTAAATTTTCAGTGCTGAAAAACAAATGACTGTAATGTATACTATTCTACCACAGTGGTGCACTACACATGCAATAAAGATTAGGGAGCTCAAGCTATTATTGTAGGTATGTATGGTTATTGCAAAACTTTGCATCAGAATTTCAGTTTTGGTAAGATTTTTCTGGGGGCAGTTAGCTTATATCATCCAGATGTCTGCATTAAAAGAAGTTACAGCAGGTCACGTTTCTCCTCTGATTAGTAACTATAAAAGCTGTAACGTATCATTCCAAGCACAGTGTTTCAGGGCCTTTGAGTCAAATGTGATCACTTTACCAGCGAAAAGATATGTACTCATTTCTTTTCCTTTGCTGTCAGAACTGGTAACTCAGTTTGGAATATGGCAGTCAAACTGTGCTTTTCTCTGCTGGCACTTTATTGCCAGCAGTAACAGTTCAATAACACCTCCATAACCCTATTGCCATTTGCTTGTCCCCGAAGTTACACCAAAAGAAAACTGCTCTGCAGAAAATATCCTTGTAGGGATGGAAATTAGTATCATGTGTAGACAGTGGAACATAACCTGAAGACAGTATGGATAAAAATGTGACACCACCTTTATTGCCAGGAGTGATACAAAAAAAAAAAAAAAAAGTACCTGAGCCAGAGCTGGGTCTTGGGGAGATGTCTCTGGGAGTCAGAAACTGGGCATGTAAGTGCACGCTGGAGCAAACATGGCCCTGAAACACAGCCTCCAGACCCTAGGTGGGTAAGTCCATGTGGCACCTGCGGTGGAAGACCCCAGCTCTGGTTGTCAGAGTGTGGGCACAGGCTTTGTAAAGCAGTGAAGGAAAAACCTGTCAAATTTTAAACTGAACTTATTTGATATGAAAATAACTGACATGCAATGCTTATGGAGCACTACAGTCACTTTGAAGAGCAGAAGCACAATGTAAATAGCTATCACAGAGAACTTATAGGACTAAAATTATCTACAGCAAAATAGGTATAATGAGACACTGAACTAAAAAGAAATCTGTGCTTACATTGTTAGGATGGATGAAGGGTATGGATCTGTGTCTCTGAATAACATGTTATTACTTATCAACCTGAGAGACATCTAGAGACAGCTCAGCTGTTATGATACCCATATTTCATATTGCACTTAATATGAATTCTCATCTAAATGTGTTACTGATTGTGATAGTACAGTTTCATTTGAGTTTTTAATTCTGTTGACTTAAGTATGGCTATTTCATATTTGTCTGTAATAGTTGCACATGCAGGCTGTGCTATGGGTATTGTATTGTCCCTCAGAATTTACCCGAAGATGTGAGAAGCGTGGAGTTTAAGTCTTCAGAGAATGAAGGTCTAATTGGTAGGTGAAGAGAAATGCTTATGAGAAATGCAGATAGACCAATGACCCAAATAGGAAGAAATCTTTGTGGGGCCCGAGGAACTTACTGAGCTGGATGCTGTTTGCCTGTTAGATGTGTCGATTTTTGAGACATTTGTATTTAATAATAAAGACACTGTTTTGCAGTCTACTAAGGAAATGGCAAAAGAATCATGTTAGGTCTGGGGAGGAAGTGAGTAACCTTGAACGGCAACCTGTACTTCTGGAATAAGGGACTCCTCTCTATAACAGCTAGAAACAAGCATTTTTCTGCTCAAAGGGCTTATTTGTGGCCAAGACATCAATGTGTTTCTTTATAATATTGATTTTTTTTCTGAGAAGCTGAGACAGTGAGGAGGATATTAGCTGATGCAGTGGTAAAGACTTCAGATTACTTGAGTGTTGACACTAGCAGCCTAATTGGAGGAGTCCAGTGCAGGGCCCATTTATGACCAGAGATGAGAGACATATGAGAGCACTTGAACTGCAATTTCCTGAAGAGAAATAGAGATGTATGTCCAACATACAGTCTCCAAGCCTGAACAGCCAACTGTGAGAAGATATACAAGCGGGAGCAGTGGTCAGTTAACTCATAAGCTCTTCACAGCTGTAAGGGTAATGATAATTCCTGATGCCTGGGAAGGAAGCAGGGAAGTGCCTTCTAAATTATTGGAGTATTAATATACTTTCCCAAGTTTACATTCTGTCCTATTTTCCCCAAAAATGTTCTGCTTATTTTTAAGAATTACTGCCTTAAGGATCCAGGGGACCCCCACTGCTGACTCCGGAAAAGTGCGACTTCCTACAATTTCACCAGTTTCAGTCCAAAAACATGGATTAGCAATCTCTTGGCAACTTGGTTTCTCTAACAATGTTACGGAATCTTATCAAAAGCCTTTTTAAATATCCAAATATATAACGTATTCTGCATCTCCATTAGTCACATGCTTACAGAATCCCCATAAAACTGTGACTGGATTGGTAAAACAGGATTTCCCTTGAGATAAGCGCTGACAATTTTTCTCCAATGCATTGTGTTTATCCATGAACAAAGTGATCTTACTCTTTGTTACAGCTTCAACCACCTTACGAGTGATGAAAGCCAGACTTACTGGTGTGTTTCCCAGGATGAATGACCTAGGGGGTCTGTTATTGCTTCTATACTTGCTTTTCTACAATTGTATCACATGAGCTGGTGTCACAATCTCCCTATCTGGAGATAAAAAAACTCAAGAGGTGCACTGTGGAGTGTCAACAACTATTATTTGACATCCTTATGTGGAGAATACCGTGGGTATATGGTAGATTGTTGCTATGGACAGATCTTCCACTTCCAGAATGAACAAAGGGTACAATGTTCGCATTCTGCTGGAATACTAACCAAAATAGCAATGGTGTGTGCTCCAAACTTCTCAAGTGGTAAGCAGTACAGCTTCTAGAACAAAGCAGTCTGCCTCAGGTTTTGTAAGGCTGAAATTTTCAGGGTGCAAAAACTCTCAACAAGGTTGGGAAAATGGTCTGAGTAGAAGTCTGTTTCACCTCTCTGTTGGGACCCTGGCTCTCTTGTCTGAGGATCCATAGTCGTGATGGAGGACAGAAGGAAATTAATACCTTGGTTTATGTACACTCGACTTCAGAGACATCCTTCTAAGCAAGAAATTTCCTGGGCTTTTGATAAACCCCCAACTAAGAGTCCTTAAAGAGAAGTAGGTGGTTGGCACTGCCAGGAGGTCTGAGTGCTGGAGCTGAGGGCTATCTCAGCACCATTGCAACCAAGGGTGGCCCCTTCCCTTGGGTGACCGTGGGGAGAATCTGCTGGGGAGCAGAGTGGAGAGGCCATGTCTAGGGCTGACTTCTGACCCAGGGGAGCTGCTTTACACTGTGTCTCTGGTCCGCAGTCCCTGCCTGAGCTGCAGCTCCACTGGGCTGCAGCCCTGCATGTGCTAGGCCATGGGTGCTGTTGAGACAGGCCCCAGCCCTGAATCATGGGCCACCATAATGGCCTGGCCTTGTACGTCCCCATCCCCACAGAGATGCCTGATGCTCTTATCTGGGGCTATACCTGATTGTCCACTGGTCTGCCCTGCTTCCTGGCCAGGGGTGGTGGGACATGATCTGGCAGGTGAGGAGGCCCTGCCCTGCCCACCCCCATGGGGAGCCCACGCTGCAACTAGCTGCCAGCCCTCAGGGAGACGTTTACCCTCACAGTTCGTGTCACACCCTGACAGTTAGTAAAGTAAAAAAAATCGATATTCAGCTTTTATAGGTAAAGAGACAGGGGCATCTGGGAAAAGTTTAGGACAGTGCATCCAGTTTTCAGTCCTCCAGTGCAAGAAAGACATCAGCAAACTGGAAGGAGTTCAGTGGAGGGCCACTGAGATGGTCAGTCGGGCTGGAGCACTTGCCCAGTCAGCAAGGTTGTGCCATTTCCATTCTTGAAGGTTTTCAAGACACAATTGAATAAAGCCCTGAGCAATGTGGACTGAGCCCATAGCTGACGCTGCTGGAGGCTGGGCTGGAGACATCCTGAGGTCCTTGCCCACCTGAGTTATTCCATGTTTCTATGATTCTAAGTTATTATTAGTCATAACTTTCATAATAAGACCAACTAAGAATGGGTCTGTGCTAAACAGAGCACAGCACAAATTTGGCATTGTAGACAGTTGCTTTGATTGTCCTCTTTATTTCTTGACACCTACTTGGCTTCTCTTGCACTTTGATGGAATATTGCGTTTCTCAACTATGAGATGTTCCAGTTGTAACAACACGTGACAAGAATGGCATATACCCCTTCAAAAGTTAAGGAAAGGTGTAAATTTTCTTGTTGATAATTTAAAAATCAACTTTTCTTGCTCAAAAACTTTCTGTTCTGGACCTTGTCACAGATTATTCTTTGAAGAATCTTGCTTTTATGCTGTCTGATGTAGTCTTTCACTCATCTGAAAAGTGATATTTATTTAACAGACAAAAAAATACAGTTTATATATGTATGTGATATACACAGTGAGACAAATCTTTAGCAGCATAAATCAGCGTGCCACCTTTGAAATCCATGGATGTATATTAGTAAGTCAGAAACTAATGGGACCATTACATACCATCTTTGCGTATCTCTGTGAGGCCTATCTTGGTCACATACAAAATCTCATTTAAGGCCTCATTTCACTTAGGTATTTTAATAGTTGCCAAAATTTAAGCACGTCATTCAGTTGATTGCAAAAAGATTCATCGTGTATTTAAGCACCCTGCTGAATCATGATAAGGAAAATAAGTGAGTGATATAAAGGATAATTTTAGATAGTGGAACATGCCTACCAGCACGCTGGAATGCTCTATCATGTATATGCTCCTTTTTCCCCCAAAACCAGAGAAAAGCAAAAAAGTGTAACTTCTCTGCAGGGTCCCTGGTGAAGGATTTGTAAAGTCAGCAAATTTCTTTACTGTTTGCTTTGCAGTGCAATACCTTAACTTTTCAGTTGCTTTCCCTGTAACATAGACCTGTGCTTTGTCGCTTGACCTCCTCTGTTTCTGCCTTTACAAACTGCTCTTTTTTAAAAAGACCTTCTGCTCAAAAGATTGTCAAGTACTGTGGTTTCTATTTTCAGCTCGCAGTTAAAAGCTCTTTGTTATTTTCACAATCCTCCCTTCTTGTGACTTTCACACTACAAAAAGGCTATCTAATTCCTATCGCAAGAATCCTGGCAAAACCACTCATCAAATTAGGCCAACTGAACGTAAGAACAAATCCTATCATTTGGAGTAATATGCTTGGGGAACCAAAAAGGAAAAATATACAAGAGATGCTCAAAAAATAAGCACAGGGAAAGGTTTTTTTATGGCAGTACAATATTGTCCTTCCACAGTTGCTGTGGCGCAGTCCAATTTGTTAATTAAAAAAGCACTGAAGGAAGATTTCAGTGTGATCTAACAACACCGTTGGTAACTAAATGTGGAGCCACTTTGAGAAAGACAGCTGTAAGAGCCCAAGAAACTTGTGTAAAAGTGGACAGAGATGTAATTATATATACGGTAAATACGAATTTATTAGAGTAGGCACGCATATACAAACAGATGAACCAAGTCCGGAATGCATGAGGTTACTCTGTAGGTTTTTGTTTCTGTTTGAAATGACTGACACATTATTAATAGTTTTTACATCCAAAAAAATGAATCAGTTGTGCTGGCCCTCTGTGTGCAGAAGGTACACCGGTGCCCAGTGAGTCTTGCTAAGTCACCTCAGTCAGGCATTTTCTCTTTCCAGCTATGCACTTCAATAAACAGGAGACAAAGCTGACAACTGATTGCCTATGATTCACCTTCCTTTCAAGCTGCTCTTTAGAGTACACAGTATGCAGAAATCCACTAAACCTTTTTTCTGACATAGTTTTGTTATGTATTACAAAAGATGGCATGAGTCAGTAACTGTGACACCGATGGGAATTTGGAAGTTCTAGACCCAGTCCTTGGTTCTTCACTAGAATCTATTAAAAACCTTTAAGGCCTTTCATTTCACTCCACCTAAACTCCACCTCAAGGATGCGCAATATTTTCAAATTCTTCTCCTCTTCTATTATGCTTTTTGCTGTTATTGCTCTGTTTTTCAGTGAATCTATACAACAGCTCGAACAGTGAGCTCCAGTCTTCATTGCCTCACTCATCATTGATCAGATCACTCACCAAATGTTGCCAACACTGTGTTATTACTTGCTTTTTATATAATAAGAAAAATATGTGGGAAAAAGTACCACTAGTTTATCCCTTGAATCCAGACCATACTTTTAAGACTATGCTTTCAGCAGATTTGCTTTTTATATTATTCTCTCCCCTCTTGACTACCATTTTTATCTCCTGACATATGTGTCATGTCAGCACTTCAGCCACAAAGTGTGGAAAAATATTTACTCTGTTTGCTACATCGTCTTTCTCCCGGTTACAGCAGATGTGTTTGCGGCGCTTTTCAATCCAGGAGTGCGTAAGAGCAGATTCAAGTTAGGCTAAAGGCTAGACTCAGCTCTCTGCAGAACAAATTGCTCTGCTTGCTGACAATTGTAGCTTCTTGTGAATGTGTGTAAGAATAAAATTGGTATTAAGATTACAAGATTTATGGGGCAGCGAAGACATCTTTTTCTTCTGCTAGAACACGTGTCTGAATCAAATGGTTCCATTCATTCACAGGGCTGTAATAAGACCAGTGAGGAAGCT
The DNA here is from genome assembly GCA_017639485.1 of Pluvialis apricaria. NCBI lineage: Eukaryota > Metazoa > Chordata > Aves > Charadriiformes > Charadriidae > Pluvialis > Pluvialis apricaria. The sequence goes on along the minus strand of CM030008.1, from coordinate 162,860,979 downwards.
CAACGAGTACTTAGTTGTGGGGATGGTGACTGGAAAACATTCAGGGTTTTTTTCCTTATTGTTGTTGCAAAGTAGGTTGAAGCAGTTTTTCTGAAATTTTATCAGTTGCAAAAAAAAAAAAATCTCATGGGGAAAATATTTTGGAATTAAAATATTTGGGATCTGGATTTTTTTTGGAAAACCTACCTTGCGAATTGGGTTTGGAATTTTCTATTTTGTTATTTTGTGGGCTTTGTGTCATTATTTTGATGTAATTTTAAAATAAATGAGAAAAAATCATTTACCACAACGGCATTGCTGCAGCTGGCTACGCTATTTTCCTGGGGTGGTGGTTGGATTGTGGGAAGCGGTCACAATCTTCAGTGGCCCCATGACTTCAGAGTTACTGAAATATGTTGACCAGAAGAAACGTCCCTTGTCTCTTTTTACAATTAAACCAACTGATGCTTTGTAAGTTGAAGTTACTGTGATTCGTGGTGTAAACCTACTCCAAAACGTAGACATTCCTACAAAGCAAACATTTGCATTTTTTACTTAAATCAAAACTCATGGAGTAAACTTCAGTCCATAAATGTGCTCATTGACTAAATCTTACTTTTTCAATCTACTGGAGGTGGGACCCTTGAACTCAGTGGATATTTTGAGAGCCAATGAACTGTCTTATGTGGGGCTTCATAATTAGAGGTGATGCTTCTGGAGGAGAGTAGTGTCTGCTGGAGAAAGATTATTCCCCTGTTTAGAAAGAATTATAAACTTACCAGAATAAGACATCTGGTCATTCACCTTCTTGGCAAAAACCTCCAGAAATGATTGATGGCTCATAGTCCGGCACAAACAGAAGGGTCTGCCAGTGCTGTAAATTCCTCTGTTGTCTGTACATCCAGATTAAATCCTCGGTGCTGTTCCTACAGTCCGTGAACTTATAGCAGGCTCAGTACATTGGCAGGAACAGCAAACGAACTGATACAAACTAAATTTGCTTAACTAAATTAAATGCATGGCAATGCTAAGAGAACTGAGTTAAGGGCCTTCAGGAAATGTAAAGAAGGAAAAAAAGTATAGGCTTGTTCCCCAGGGGGAAAAAAAGACAAGATTTAAAGGGAGACATCAGGAAAGAAAAATCTTTTAAATATAATGTGCATATGAACTGAACGCTTTTGTGTTTTTAACACATAATCTGGATTTGCTGTTGCATGGAGGGTGGGCAGGGATAAGTCTGAGAAGGATCTGTGCTAGATGAAAATAGAAAGCTTTCAAAGATTTAACCATGCAGTAGAGGGGAGAAAATGCCCTTCAGGTTTTTTTTTCCTTTCAATAATACACGTCTGAGAAACACAAAGTGGCAGAGAAGCACTTGGAAGGAAAATGCACAGTAATTACCCAGGCTTTGAGGTTCCATGGAGATTTTTTGCCAGGCCAAGTTCTCCAGTTTCACTGTTGTGACTCAAAGTGAAATTTATCCCTAAATATTAGTGATCCCAGTGTGGCAGCCACTATTGTCTCTGATTCCTTAATTATGCTACCATTAACCAGAGAGAGAAAATACCCTTGATATTGCCTTGACTTGAACTGATCCTGCAGAAATTTGTTAGGAAGGGAAATCCAAAGGGATCATAATTTTTTCCACTCATCATAATATTTCTGACAGCTTCTGCAACTTTTTTGTTTCTTTTCAGCAAGCGAGTCTGCCCTGTAGAGTGGAAGGAGAAGTGGCCCATGCCCCTGCCCCAACTCCCTCAGCACCTTGGCAGGAGCAGAGATATCCACAGTCAGGTTTGTCTCTGGATTCAGGGTTTCTCACTTCTCCCAGCTGCTCTCTGGCAGTCCTGGAGCTGGAATTACGCTGCCTCCAAACAGGACTTTTCCAGCCACAGAAAGACACTATAGCAAAGCAATAGAAAATCTGGCTGCATGAATAATATGCCTCGTTTTCCCCAGGGCTGAGGGTTGATGGCTCCTTTACATAACTTATTCCATCTCTTCATCTCTGCTCAGATTTCTTTTTTCGTCCCATCAGCCTTGCCTTGAACTGGGAGCAGATTTTGCCAAGGACTTGAACCACGGACAAGCAGAGAGATCAGCAATAGAAACCTAGAAATCTGTTCTTCCACCTGATTGTGAAAGTTGTGAGCTCTTCCAGGCTGTTATCTCTGGAGGCTGGCCAATTTTCAACCTGGCTGTACGAAATGTATTTGTGAAATCATTCACATATAGCTGGTTTGGAAGAGTATTCTGACATGTAGCTCTTCTCCCAGTGCCACAAAGTGGTGAAATGGAAAAAGATGAAATCTATATTTAATGAATTAAAATTTCACCCCGTGTAAGCAATTCCGTGTCTAATGCAGCCAGCTCTTGCCAAGTTTTCAATAAAACAGTATATTCACCTGACATTTATTTCTTGAATAAAGCCATACTTGAGATCTGTATGTTTTCATGCTGAGATTGTTAGCAAACTGCAAATAGATAGAAAAGTTTGGCTTTTCCAGCAGGACAGCAATACAGACTTTATTAAAAAGAGCAAAGCAGGACAAAAAGAAATCGTACGTGTATTCCTTTAAATTAAGGGGATTACTGTAATGGGACATCTGGTACTTTAAAGTGCAGATTGCAAACTCGCTATGCTGTATCATTTTAATCCCCATAAGTAAATGCTCCCTTCCAGCTTCCTTTCCTGTATTAGTTATTCTCCTGCTTGCTGTCCTTGTATATGGGAAGAAAAAATCCAAGGGCAAAACATTGAGAAGCAATTTGATTTTGTAGACACTTTGTCAGGCTCTATCCCCAGAACTTGTGCGGATGTGGGAGAGGAGTGAGGCTATGCTGTATGGCTAAATCACATGCTTTAACATCTCAGCTTCAGTTCAACACGACATGACTTCAGGCAGACCCAGAATTTCATATGGGAACAGTTAAATAACTGCAAACATCTAAAGCAGAGCAGAACAGCATCAGGCAGTGAGGGGTAAATGCCTACAGGCAGGCCAAATCTACAGAAGAAAGAAAATTGCAATGCTATATATTCTGCATAACAAAAGAAATGTACTTGTGATGAAAGCTGGCTAAACTTATACCAGTTTTGGATAGGAGATGATAATTATTGCCATTGTAATCCTGGATAATTCTTCAGTATAATTATCAGCCTCACCAGAGTTTATTACACACGTGGTGGCTGGAGATTTGTGAAGTCTGGATAGTTGCTAGCCTCTGGATCAGGATAACATTCTGCTTTTTTTTGTTTGTTTTAATCTCTTATTTCAAAAAGCAGATTATTTCCTTTTTTAATTTTAAAGAGGACTCTTCAAAACAGATAAATAATCTTACTCTGGGCTGATAGTCCACATCTATATTTGAAAAAAATGTTTTGAGTTTTATTACAAAACAGACAGATTTATAATACTGATTACTATATTTATTTCTAAACATTCTTTCTGCTAAACATGCATTTGTTGTATAAGAGAACAACCATCTGTGAATTTCTGAATTTCATTAAACAGATGATAAGTGTTTAGTGATAATGATTTCATTAAACAAATGCTAGTATTTTGTTTTCCACAGGATTAATACATTTCATACACAAGAATTACCATAAACTAGTATGGACTTTAAACAATTTGCAAACTGGAAATAGTCCCAGTATTATATCGTTTGTTTAGTCGATTCAGATTAATTAAGAAAAAACAGGTTATAAATCTTAATTATTATTAAAAATTCCTCTGAAATTAAAAAAAAGACAATCATAGGGGTTTTGTAACTTCTGCAATTTATTTTGGAAATGGTTAGCACTGCTTTTAACAGCATTTTGTGTGACTAAATTTTTTGTAAACACAACTGTTCTTTCACAAGTATTTACATGAAAGATTTCTGTGTCTTTCAGGCAAATGTTTCAGCAGAAAGGCTTTCAAACAGTCTGAAAGTCATTTTGATGCACAGATAAAAAAAAATGAACAAATGTTTTGCCTTTACTTGTCGTAGCTGTTCAGGTGGCAGAGAGGGTCTTACTGAACCATCAAATCAGAGATACTCACTAAATGAGCAAAGCCGAAGGTGGGCACTGACAGCTTGAAGTGCCGTACTGGGCTCCCAGTGAAGAGCAAATGTTGACAAAGAGCATCACCCAACACAGGGAAGAGGGAACCTTGGAGGCTTGAATAGTTTTCTAATGGTTTCTGTCGCCCACATTTGCAGAATCCATTTCTCTTTTCTATCATGATGTAGCTGCTGAGAGCAACAATGACAGGTTGAGATGACCTTTGTTCCTTTCCTCTGGCTTCCAGCTCTTCTCTCATTTGCAAAATCCTGAGTAGAAAACATGTACAAGCCTTCATGCTCCTCCTTGCCCTGCCCTCCTGACAGCACTTCTCTAAGAGGAACTGACACGTAAAACGTAAAAACTGAAAAATTTTTTTCCATTTACATCTTCATAGAATCATAGAATCATTTAGGTTGGAAAGGATCTTAAAGACCATCTAGTTCCAACCCGCCTGCCATGGGCAGGGACACCTCCCACCAGACCAGGTTGCTCAAAGCCCCATCCAGCCTGGCCTTGAACACCTCCAGGGATGGGGCATACACAACTTCCCATGGCAATTTGTGCCAGTGCCTCACCACCCTCAGAGTGAAAAATGTATTCCTAATATCTAATCTAAATCAACCTTCTTCCAGTTTGAAGCCATTCCCTCTTGTCCTATCACTACATGCCCTTGTAAAAAGTTCTTCCCCACTCCAGCTCTCCTGTAGGCCCTCTTTAGGTACTGTAAGGCCACAATAAGGCCTCCCTGAAGCCTTCTCCAGGCTGAACAACCCCAACTCCCTCAGCCTGCCCTCACAGGAGAGGTGCTCCAGCCCTCGGATCATCCTCGTGGCCCTCCTCTGGACCCGCTCCAACAGGTTAATGTCTTTCCTATGTTGGGACCTCCAGAGCTGGATGCAGTACTCCAGGTGGGGTCTCACCAGAGTAGGGTAGAGAGGCAGAATCACCTCCCTTGACCTGCTGGCCACACATTTTTTGATGCAGCCCAGGATACAGTTGGCCTTCTGGGCTACGATCACACACTGCTGGCTCATGTTGAGCTTCTTGTCAATCAGCACACCCAGGTCCTTCTCCTCAGGGCTGCTCTCAATCCATTCTCCACCCAGCCTGTATTTGTGCTTGCGATTGCCCCAACCCAGGTGCAGGACCTTGCCCTTGGTCTGCACCCCTTCCCAGGGTTTCCAGCTGATTCCATCTTTATTCCTAGTTTACAGCACACATTTTTGTTATTAGTCAGTAGTACATGATCCTGTATTCAGTACAAGTGAGTATCACCCCGTTTCTAGTATTCAGGACTCAGACCGCTCCTCTGGATCTGTGCAATCCTGATCTATGCCTCTCACAACCTTAGGTCAATGGAGAATTTCAATAGCTTTTTTATGCTGTGTTTAGGAATTAAAATATTAATGGTAAGTCTGGAAGAACTCTGGAGAACTTCCCTAATCGCTTCTTTTCAGCATGACACCTCCCTGCTGGAGTGCAGTTGGCTCCCCTTAGCTAAACCTCTTCCCACTTTACAGATGTTACACCGATTCTCCATTTTTCTACCTCACTAGTGTTTTCCCATGTGTCACCATGTCTAATGCCCTAGTTAAATTCAGACAGATTTCATCTACTGCATTTCCTTTGTTTGGATAATCAGTTATGCTATCAAAGGGAGATATCTGATTATTCGAGCATTATCTACCCTTGGTAAACTATTTAGCATTTTATCTCATTTTCTGTTTACCTCATGTAACTAACATTCCTCAATTATGTTTTTAAACCTACTGAAATATTGAAGCCGAAGCTTTGGACAGTAGGTTATTCCAATAATTTGCCTTTACCCTCACTTGAACTGTTCTCCAGGTATACTGACGTAAACCCCTCCTTGGCATTTAGCGCATCTTCATCTGACAGATCTCCTGGAGTCTGGAGGCGGGGGTGGTCCAGCCTGCCTGCTTGATTTCTTTCCACCCCAGAGATGGAGCTTTGCTTTTCCATAACCTCTCATCATCCCCTTGCCCTGTGCTCAGTACCATCTTCCCAGCAGTAAATGAAGACGCTGTATTCCCAGGGGCACACAAACAGCTCGGAGAAATGCTTTATCTAGTGCTCACCGGGAGTAAGAGTTCTTCTTTACAGCTCTCTCCGTAGCTGTAGAGGAGCACTGTGCTATTTTTCTTTATGTAAACAGGCCATTCTTTACATCCAGTCAAAGTAATCGCAAACAGCATTTTGACTGCAAAAGCACAGAGGACTTCCCAGGCTTAGATGAAAGTAGTTAGTTGAGGTTTATATAATTCTTGTTTGAATTCATTATACATGCATGGAAACATGAATCTTGCAAGAACTTTTCTAACTATGTATTTTGGTGCCTAAGGAATACCATTCTGCAGAGATAAAAGCCCAAATCCAGCAGACCCTTGTATCAGAAATTCTTATCTAATTTTCAACATTTATAGAAGGATAATTACCTTCCTCCTCTCACCCCCCACTGTTTTAACAAGGAGTTGGTTAAACTTCTTTTTCTTCCAGAGGATGTAGCAAAAGTTTGAGATCCTGTTAACCCTGACTGGTAATCTCAGTTCCTTCATTGGCTCATACTGGAATTCTCATCCGGTCATTTACATCAGCATTTTCAAGGGCCTTTGACAAGCTAGTTGCCTTCACTTCGTATTTCTAATGCGAGAAACCAAGAACTCTGTTTCGGTGATCCAAAGCTGTGTTACTGTGAGATCAAAGAGATGGAGCCAAGAGGGTGCCAGGCTCCTGGCTGCCACCTCATGCCCACTGTGGGATGTACCGTTCAGAAACCCATGGTGCACACATGCGCTAAATAACAGTAGTAATAGAAGTGATGTGATACACTGTTCTCTGGAGCATTACAATGTACCACATTTTCGTGGATCAGATGAATGAAGGAAAGATAGGAAATGATTACTCTGCAGGAGCCTGAATCAATCCCTCCCCATTCTCTACCAGACCTGGAAACATTTGGCTCTTGCAAATAATCTTTAATCAGATAGGTCACGCTATTAAAGTCAATGGCTCCTTCTGTGAATAAGGACTACTCAGCAGGCTAAACATTTGCTGGACCGATTTCTAAGTCTTAAAATGCTCAGAGAAAACACAAAATGCATTCTATAAATTCTTGTTGCTGCACTTCACATTTTACTACAGAGTGAAATTTTATTGCTAGCTGTCATTTATTAGAAAAAAAAAAGAGAGAAATATGAGCAGGACCCAGATGGCATTGTGCTTTTTACATAATTGCAAAATACTTATGTTACAGGCAATTTTCATTATGTACTAATCAAACTTGTGTAATCCTGTCACTGCACTGTCAATACGATTATCACATCTGTTTAACAGAAAGTTGAGTAAAAATCATAAAGAAAAACAGATAAATTAATGTTTGTCTCAATGGAGACGCCAAAGTGGAAAAGGTCCTGCTGCAGTTGCAGTTCTCAGCATACAAGAAGTCAGCATGAATTGTGGCATCAGTGTGAAATACTCCGGAGAAAAGCAAGTGGTATGACAACAATCAGACAAGATCACAGGAGCAGTTAAGCCAGCGAGCAAAGATTTTACGATGTCCCTTGTGAACATCTGAAAGCAGCACTCAGAACCTGCTGCGTTTCCTTTCTTTGCCATGCAGAGGACAATAATACCTAAAAGCGCATCTTTGTGATATGTGGTTTGGTTGGGAAGAATTTCTGGAACATGAAGAAAGAATCAAAATATAGCAGGAACAGTAAGAGACAGGCAGAACGTTCTGGCAGCATCCCAGAAAAAGACATCACAAATTTAGCATCACGGGCTGTGCAGGAAGGAAAGGGGACTCACAATTCAAATCTTGCAATGGCTGCACAAACAGGCATTGGAACTGTGAAGTGCTGCTCTAGGATTAGTGTGCCACCGGACGGTGACAGTGTTGATGGCTACAGAAGTAATAGTTGCGATCATCACACAACACCACTACAGTCACCCTCAAATCATGAAAAACAGTTATGACTGCAACCTGTAAAAGCCTGCATGAAGACCTTGCCTTGAATCTTGTTGATGGACTGTCTGCAGACTCTAGTGACCACTGTTGAAATCTGACATCTGGTAAGGATGACTGCTTGATGACCGTCCCTTTACTTACACCGTGGAGCTTTGTAACAACCGGTCAGAACAGTCTCCAGCTCCAGACTTTCAGTTTTCAGCCAATTTGCTGCAAAGTCCTGAATTGACCACCCTTGGGAGCAAGATCCTCTACTTTCCTGCGATTTTTTGTCCCCTGGTAGCTGGGGAAGAGCAGATCCTCAGAGCTCTCTGCACAGCTAGAGCAATGGCAGGCAACTCAGGTGCCCTGACACAACTGCAGAATCAAAGAAGAAGTCTCCCTTTGGTTTCAGCCTGCCATTGCCCTGCAGTGATTACCTCCTCTAGGATCGCAATTTTGGCTGGAACCAATGGTACCATCACTCCTTTGCATACTGCTGGCTTGCAAACCCAGTCCACCTAAACCAGGCTAGCCTTATACGCCACTGAAGCCTAGTTGGCCTTAAAACACCAGCCTATCTTTTTAAGCATTCAGGACCACGTTCATCTCTTGTATAATCCCCAAGGCATCTAATTTCTGCCCGTTGACATTCACATGCTGCTCAGGTCCTTGGCTGTAGAGGAAGCCCTGAAGTAGGATTTTCAAAGGCTTTTTCTTCTGATCACAGCTGAGATCTTACAGAAGAAACACCTGGAGCCCAGCTAGTGTCTACTTCCTAGTGTGGTCACGGCACTGATTTATGATGCGGGAGGTGTGGATTCAGTCTTTTATTCTATGGAGATCTTTGAACCCACACTCCAGGCAAAGAGCTGACCACAACGCTACTGAATACTTTTGTACTAATTTCTCATATTTTGTTTTGGTGCCATTCCACACTTTTAGGAATGAGTATTTTTATAGGGCAGTTGTGTGGTCTAATTATTTGTGTCTAGATCTGGGATTTCTTATTTTCTGGGCCAGTTTTGTTATTTTTGGTACATGAAAAAGGAGCAGGAAAATGCATGGATATTATCTGGAGAGCTTTGGTAACTTCCTGTTGAGGATTCCAATAAGCTCTTTTGTTGAATTTTTGGGGAGAGTTTGAACAGGCCTATGCTTCATTGTTCATATGCTTTTAAAAGACAGAATGCAACAGCATGAAGGTCTGTGCTGAAGAAAATGATTTTTGATAAAAATATGTGGTGATACCTACTAGCGATAGTTCTGAAAATCTCCAATATGACTATTCTCAGTCATGCCTGAACTTGAAATTTGGGTGCAGGAGTAGACTTTGGCAATACACAGAGATTTAGAAACAAAATCCCAACCTGAGAAAAATCTACTGACTATGGATTCTACATGAAGCACTTATAAATAAAGTCACAAAAGAATACCATGGCAACAAAGAAGGAAAAGAGATCAAACTATTCATTATAACAGACAAATCATATGCTATCTTCATTGCAAGCTTTATAATCTCTTGTTCTGCTCTCTCGTACAGCATCATAATACACAATCTTGACTGAAGCACTGTGGAACTGTTATTTTCCCTCCGATATAAAAGCCATTGACTTGCAGGAAAATTTCACTGAGAAAATATAGTCTATATACAAGCAAACGAAAATGTTACTTTTTAAAACAGGCACTTTGATATATAAGCAGATAAATAAAATGCATTTAATCCATAACCAGCCATAAAATGAACACTGGAAGCTAGGGAACAAAGTCTCAAAGCAGAGGAAAATCACCAGAGATCAATAACATGCACAAAATTTGAAGAATTGCTGCAAAATATTAGCACCTCCCTCCACTTTGCTGCTTCTACTTTCTCACATCTTTTGAGTTACAGCTGTGTGCTTGTCTTTATGTATAGGGCAACTCTAGTTTATTGCCTTTTTACTCAGAGCAACCTACCACCTTAGACATCTTCAAGCTCTTTCACACATGTAGAAGGGACTATTGTTAAATTATTCTTTTGCTTTATATTTCTGCTCTCTACAGCTCCTAGAAGGGCTGTGTCTCCTCACATAGACAGTTCTATTGAATTTCCAATACCAGGTTACAAAATATGATCCATAACTGGTTGGACTCCAGTTACTAACGATTTCCAAGTACAATGCCCTAGGATATCCTGCCTGATCTCTGTCTGAAATTCCATAAGGATCTGGGTCTCACAAGAGTCCTGTCCCATACCTGTTACCTGAGTGAGACGTCTGGGATGATCTGGCACATCTCAAAGAACTGCTGTCAGCACCTTTGTTTCGGCAGCAGGATCCCATTCCTACTGTGGGATCCATCTTGTCTAAGCTCAGCTGTCAAGTTGAAGCTTGTTCAGTGGAGATCCAGTTGATAGTCAATGGCATCTAGAACGTGATTCACTAGACCACATATCAACATTCATTTTAAGAAGCAATAAATTGTGTCCTAAACTTCTTTGACCAGTATGGGAGCCCACGGTAACGTGTACATATGGACATATTTAGGTAAATTATGTGAACCCCACTCTGCCTTTGAATGAGGCAATCTATTGCCATATAGTTTTAAGGTAATCAGTCTGGGTTTTTTAGCATAGTCTTGCAAAATGTCCAATAGGGGAATTGTTTTCAGCACACATGCTATGCTGCTGGGACATTCCAGGGCTCTGTGTTTGATGATATACTCAGTTGGACCATGCATGGCTACCGTATAAAAGATGTGTGTCTGGTAAAGATGTTAAACTCAGACCAGACCTTATAGATGAAGATATCCCCTAGCACTCTCCTCAGTTCTGGAAAACATGGCTGAAGAGATGGTCACCTACTTCTTTAGGAGCACAAATGAGCCTTCTTTGTGCCTGGGAACTGCAGGTCTTTGTTCTTTGTGAACCGGATGAGTGTGTGTTTGTGTGTGGGGCAATTAACATGTCCTGCCCACTGATATATAACTCTTCTTCAGAACTTCAAACTTGCTATTGACTACCCAATATAAAGAATATGATCGTGACAAAATGACCAGGCTATTTGCACGTGCTCTGTTTATTACCTTTACAAGTTAGAAGAGAGACACATTGATAGGAGGTTTCATATTATAGGTAAGAAACATCATTTTCTCTTTATTGTTTCCCCTAGTTTTCTTACTTCTGTTTTTCCAATTATTTTGATTAAATTTACCCCCATGATCTTATTTTTTTCTTGGACATCTAATAGCAAGTTAAAAAAAATCACAGCTGATGATAGGGCAAAGAATTGCTGTGGGTTTTATTGGTTTCTTTTTTCTTTAGAAGTTACAGCTTTAGCACTTTAAACACTACATAAAACATAAAAATTACTCCGAAATGGTGCAATAATATAACATAAAAAATGCTACCCTAAATTAATATTTACATCTATTCTTGCCTCTGCGTGCTGATCCATTTTTAAAGCACTTGCAAGATTTTTTTTTTATTCTGAGGCTAGAAAATAGACTCCAGTACTCTGGTGGAAGGACACGTTATATTCCTACTGGTTGATAGAGGAAGAGAAAAGGAATTCAGTTCTGTCCCATAAATAAATAATAAAAATAATCTCTTCTTGGGGAAATTGCAAGGTCAGTTCATTTCCTCATATTGATCGAAGTGGTCACTTCCTTCCTTTTTTCATTTTATTGGATTATTTTTTGGTCTAATCCTGCTGTGTTGTGAGATAGTTCTATTAGATTCTAAGTTGTCCATGTAATGTGAAAATCAGCTCTTCTCTGAGGTCACATCTATAGGGATGTATCAAGAAAACAGATTTTATTTTTTTTAAATAAATTTAATTCATAGTCCATTTATTCTGGTTTTTTTTCCACTGTTTATGGGCTGAGACTCTCCAGTCAGGATCATTCCTCAGTGCAAGCTGCAGTACATTTTCCTCGTTAGCTATGTCTTATTTATGAAAAATGCAACAAGTAGGTGTCACAGTCAGTAGAAAGGCACAGGTAAGAGAGAGCAATGGAGCAGGAGGAAGGCTGTGTGTTCACACTGATCATCTTTACACTTATCTACTTGGAATTTAGTAAATTAATGTCAGATGTATAGAATGAGAGAGATACAAATATCCGAAGATCCTTGTCTTCTGGCCAGTCTTGGTAATTTGTTACAGGAAACATAGGTGGAGGGCATTCTTGAAAAGACTTACAAGAGGGGCTTGAAAGAGGAATGGGCTTTAGAGATTATTCCTGAGTTGTAGGTTAGACATAAAGAGTCTTGTTGAAAAGTATATAAGGGGTTCTGTAGGAAAGTGATATGAACAGGAGACCTGGGAAGAGGGAGGTCATGAAAACATAGAAGGGTGAGTCCAACTATTTTTGTACAGGTATTTTATGCAGAGGTAACCTCCGTTTGACTCACAGTCAGTGACTCACAGAGGGATTGTGAAGGGACTCAAGAAAATAGGTGTCGTGCCTATAAAAAGCTACCAGCATATCAGAGATCAGATTTAAAAGTGGGGTAGCAATTAGGAGGTCAGGGATGAAATCTAGACTAGCATACTTTCTGCAATGCACATGGAAAGGAGGGCTTGGATAAGAGGCTAAAGTAACCTGTTTTCTTTTAGGTATGTTAGTTGCTAGCAAGGGGAGAAGTAACTCGGATGAAGTCTGGTGGAAGACACATGCCAGGAATTGAGAAGCATGCTTGTGGGCAGCAGTCAAAATTGGTCAAGTAAAATCAGGATTAGTGCAGAGGCTGAGCTCCCAAGGACTCCACAGAAGTGAGAAGATAGAAAAGTAAAATAGTAAAACCTACAAAATGGAAAGAGTAAAAGCACGAGCAGAAAAGAGGAAGGAGGAACTGGAGTTACAGGCTACCCACTTACAGAGAGCCAGAAAAAGTCTGCTTTTTAGGGAAGAATGTGGCTGACTGCATGAAGTGTCTGAAGGGTCAAGGCAGATGAGAAGAAAATAGGCACTTGAGTTTTTTCATGACTAAGAGCTCTCTGAAGACCTTGAACAGCAAAGCAGAAACAAGGAGCCACAGACAACCAGAAATGGTCCAGAATCCAGAAGGAGCTCAACACCTCCTGTAAATACAAATAGATCTGCCTACCACAAATTTTATTTATCCTGTAGAGTCTTACAGCACAAGAACAGTATTTCAAAAATAGTATTTCTTGACTGAGAAAAGCATCACAGTGGGTTCTTGCCTGAGAATACAGCCAGATTCCCTGACATTTACAGGAGATAACTCAAGGTCATTTATAGCACTCAGAGTCTGGGCACTTTCAGTCTCTGCCTTTTGACTTCAGCTCTTGTTTCAGTGACATCCTCTGTTGGTTTGGATAATGGTAAGTGGCAGACTGGCCAGGAGCTCCAGCCTCCTCCTGCGCAGGGGACTCCATGCGCTTTGCCTAATTACACATCAGGGGCTGCTACGCTGTCCCTTGAAGTGAGCGTAAATCAGAAGTCAATTGTCCATTCTAATCAGATTTAGACAGAATATATGCTACACGAAGTTTCAAGTGACTAGAATTAGCTTACACACAGTAAACATTTCAGGTCTAATCTGATCATTTTAAGTGAAAACTAGTGAGCTTTAACTGTAGGGAAGAAAAACCACGCTATAATCGATAAGTAAGGAATGACCTGAGAGAGGCAACCAGCATGTCCGATTAATCATCCTACCAGCTGATCAGATTTATGATATGAAGCAAATTAATCACATGCTTTCAAAAAACTGGGGTTTATACTATACAAACCTTAACCACAGCCTTTGCTGTGGTAATTTGATTTGTGAAAATTTCCTCTGAGACAGCAATGGGATATGTTTACAGCTGAAACATATACAAATATTCATCATTGTTTTCTAATAGCTATTGTATTAACTTTTTCCTGAGCGCTTTTGCTTGAAGTGACTCTCTCTTGTTACTTGGCTGTACATTCTCTTTCTCAGTGCTTACACATGCATGAGAAGATGTAACGTGGACTCTTTGCTGGAATTCAATTTCTCAACACAAATCATGTTCTCATCACAATAATAAAAACAGGTTTTGGTTCCAGATAGATTTCATTTTTTTCTTTCCTTTTTACTACAGTGTCTCCTTGTATGCAGTTTTTAGAAGCACTTTTGCAGAGATATTGATTTTTTTGTTACATGAAACATCAGTTTTCATGATACGAACTCGTCCTCTCATCCCTTGTTATAATGTCGCTTTCAGGGAAGGGGAAAAGAGGGAAGGGAATGCCCTTTTCTAATTTTTATTTTTTTTTAAAACTGGAACTATAAACTTCCTATTAAAGGTCTTTTAAGTTTGTTGTTGTTGTTTAACACAAATTGTATTTCCATATGGACCAAGTTAAATATTTCTCTTCATAGAATCATAGAATGGTTTAAGTTGGAAGGGACCTTAAAGATCATCTAGTTCCAACCCCCCTGCCATGAGCAGGGACACCTCCCACCAGACCAGGTTGCTCAAAGCCCTATCCAGCCTGGCCTTGAACACCTCCAGGGATGGGGCCTCCACAACTTCTCTGGACAACCTGTTCCAGTGCCTCACCACCCTCAGAGTGAAAATTTTTTTCCTAATATCTATTCTAAATCTCCCCTCTTCCAGTTTGAAGCCATTCCCCCTTGTTCTGTCACTACATGCCCTTGTAAAAAGCCCCTCCCCAGCTTTCTTGTAGGCCCCCTTCAGATACTGGAAGGGTCTACAAGGTCTCCCCAGAGCCTTCTCTTCTCCACTTCCCAAAGAAAGGCCAGACCTGTACTCTCCTAAAGGATACAGGCTACCAATTTAAGTCAAATTTTACTTAGATAGGCATTTTGCAAAGGGAATGTTTCAACAAACCCAAATACACCTTTTCAATAAATACAAATACAATCCTTAACAGGAATCAAGTAGCAAAATCTCTGTGATCTGCTGGAGAGAGAGTGGATTTTGTGTTCAAGTTCAGATAAGCAGAAACTGTTTTTTTTCTTAACTAAACAATGTTAAGTTAATGAGGCAGAGAGAAGGAAGAGGTCAAGAAACTGAATAATTTGTTCCTTATCTATGGACGTGTCCAGTTCTTTGTATTCTCCCATGCCAGCCCTTTCGCCTTGCAGTTAGTATACATTTCTCTATGCTATCCAGAATGGGAGTCAACAAACGCTTTCCTCCTGAATGCCCTGTAACAAACCAAAAAATAAACTGATAAACCAACAAAACAGTTGGGAAACCTCTCAGGCATTGCAGCATTCCTGGCAGACAGCATCCACTTGGGTGTCTCTGCTTTTCTGCCAGGACATCCCCATTATGGATAAAGGGATGTATTAGCCTCATATGGTCCTGGTACTGCGTTTGTGACAGTGGCTTCCTTACAGAGATCATGCAAAACTGGGCATAAAGTTCAGTTCTCAAAGTGGCTCTTCCCTGTTTTCTCTGTTTAGTATCATCTTCTGCTTTTTCACAAACTGCTTTAGATTTGTCAATACCTCTTTAAAGGTATTATTATTTAGTCCTGCAGTTTAAGTCTCAATTTGATAAAAGGTCAAACTTGTACTAAGTGAGGAATGAACCACGGTCAGAACACTCTCTGCAAAAAAGGAATATCTCCTAACAACAACAACAAGTTTTATCATGCACCTCTTACAGAGAAGGAGCTGAGGCACAGGCAGATTAAGTGGTCTACCCAAGACTGCTGTATGACAGCCAAAACCGAACAAGAGACAAACCATGGTCCAGGAACTACCCCATTTCTCCCCTCTTTTGTGCCTGGAACAAGCTCATCCATGCTTTAGTTCTCTTATGCCACATTTCCTTATCCATTTTAGTCATGTCTATATTCTTATCTTTTCACATTCTCCTGTATTAATTCAAAATACTGCTGTAAAAATTATTTTCCTGTTGTGGCATTTTCAACCACGCCATTTTCCTCCCTGGTTCTCTTTTTGAGTTTCCCGCTGTCTACCACATCAAGCATGTCTTATTTCTTCTTTTTCAAGGTCCTTCACAGCCCAGACCTCACCCATGCTCTATCAGGATGGCAGCTTCCTCCTACCCATGCCAGACATGAGCTGTCCAGGCCCCCAGTGTCTCCCTCACAAAATTTCCAAAGTCATTTCGTTTCCCTCCTTCATATTCCACATTAAAATTCCTCTGGTGCCTATGACAAGCTTGGCAGTGATGGGCTGCAGTTGTGCTGAGACCAGGACCAACCGCAGAGGCCAGTGTCGGCATATTGGCTTCTTCTGCTCTCCCATCTGTCTGCATCTCTTGCTTTCCACTGGAAGCTCTTTGGGCAGAGGCCATACTTCTGTCCCATGGTGGTAACGTAAGTAGAACAAGAGGGTCATGGTTCATGACAGTGGCACCTCTTCCTAAAGCAGTACAAATACTAAATCAGTGTCATGACACCAGCAATTAATTTGGTCAGTAACACCAGAACCAAAAGCAGTAAATCACTGCCACTGAGACCTAACCCAAGCCAAGCACAGTGAAAAACCTACCGGACATTTTTAATATATTGCACTTCCACGAATTCAACCCAGTGCAGGTTTTGCCTTTTTGTGACAGCATTGCAGTATTGGCTTGTGTTCAATATCACATCCTTTCTAACCTCCAAATACTTCTGTGTAGTACTGCTGCTGTAATCACTCATTTGAGGGATGATCTATTTGACTGCTGAGTATTCTAACAATAAGAAATGGAAATAGAAGCCTGGCCAAAAGATTTCTCTTCTGAAGGCATCCTTTGCCAATAAGCATCAGCAAAAGCTGTCCTGTCAGGGCAGATACATGCATGTTGCTCTCTGACTCCAGTACATCCGAAATTAAGTCGCCAACTTCACCATTGGAGTTCAAACTATGCATAGGGGTCAGTTCAATGGCAGTGACGTCACAGCACTATAGCGCATAGGACCCGTCATTCCCCCATGGGTTTTTTCCCCCAAGTCAGGCATATAAAATCACTGACGTTAATTTAATGAGTTGGTTTTCAGGAGATTAGTCTCACCATGAGTCGAATTATTCTGAACATATGGAGACCCAGTCTGGCTATGAAGTATGTAAAAGGATGGTAGAGATTTGGGAATGCAGACTTTTTGATTTGAGTGAATCTTGTGTTAAATACTTTAACTCTTCATACCACTGTTGGGACTGGTTTGTTGTTGTTTGGTTTTGTGTTTTTTTTAACCTATGGCAATGCCAGTCACTGTAGTTAACTCCAGTTTAGGTCTGTAACAAGGCAGAATGGAGGCCAGGGTGTGTGTATTTTTGAGAAATAGGATTTATATAGAAAACAATAAAACATGGGAACAGCCAGATCTTGGAACAAATACAGGCTAATGCTGAAGTGTAGTCATCTCTTTTAGAAATACAGAAAACTCTTAGGGACAAAACATATTTGATATCTGTGTGTGTGTGAGCTTCTGAGATCAGGGCCCCCTGAATTCAAATTTCAGGGATAAAAATCTCAGATGCATCTACGTGAGTGAGAATTCTTAAATAAAGACTCTGTGTGTGCATTTGTTGTTATTTTTTTATTCTTTTAGAGCTCAGTCCATGGAAGGAGTTAGGTGTCTAGCTGCTGCTTAATTGCCCTCATGGAATTTAGGCTAAGCAGCTCCTCTGTTGCTAACCAACAACCTGAAAATCTCATTTTTTGGTAGTAACATCGCCCAGGATCAGACACCATTTGCCCCTTGTGAATAACCACTGTCTAACTGTCTATCTCATCCTTGTTCTCAATTTAAATTCTCAGTCAAGATGTTATTATATCTCCAACTTACCCATGAGACCCGTCTTCAAAGGCATTTTGGGAAGTGAGAAGGGTTGTTGTACAGAACATTTTACCCTATAGTCTATTGATTAGAACAAATGCCAGACTTGGGAGATTCAGCATCATCTCTACCCTCTGCCTATGAGATCTCTAACTCTTGGGAAAGAACCTGAACCGCAACTGGAAGAAAGTGTGTTTGTGTGTAAGCCTTTACAGTCTCCATCTCTCCTTTCTAAGGAGTAGTTAAGTAATTGTTGAGTAGTAGCAGTGGTAGTTGCTATTAATTGCAGCAAGCATTAGCATTCAGTTTCTTTCTCTTCCTTGTTGGTGACTCAACCTTTGCATTTGCAGAATTGTTGTCATGAGCTTTATCTCTTGGTGGTCCCATAAATATTTAGGGAATCTGATAAAAGTGAACCAGCTTAAATGTGAGAACTTTAGAGCCTGTTTTTCCAGGCCCCAGAGCTCCCCTTCAGGTCCTTTCTCTCTTGCTAGGCCATGGAGTCTTGTGGCGAAGGTGGGAATGAATGTCCACAGACGGAAGAGGAATATCATAGAATCATAGAATGGTTTAGGTTGGAAGGGACCTTGAAGATCATCGAGTTCCAACCCCCCTGCCATAGGCAGGGACACCTCTCACTAGACCAGGTTGCGCAAGGCCACGTCCAGCCTGGCCTTGAACACCTCCAGGGACGGAGCTTCAACAACCTCTCTGGGCAACCTGAATATGAGGCCGGATCATCCATGGGACTGGTGATTGCTTAACCATGGGGAAGAAGGAAGTGACATCAGAGTTTCTCAGGACAACCTGGTTTAGGTGTCAAGTTTCCTGAAGTCTGGAGTTAGTTATATGCTCAGTCCTGGTCTGCATGGCTCACTCCAACCCTTTTCATTGGTTAGGTACAGGGGGCATGAGGGGGGACAGATCTCAATCTGAGATTCTTGAGATCCTCCGAAACAATTACCTCCCTGCCTGGTGAAAGCAATTTGAGCACCAGAAACTGTGTTAAAGCTGTCTCACTTTTGGCAAATTTTCTGAAGCCTCACTTTGTACAAATTGTGGATTAGTTCTACCTCTGTGTCAAATGGTTCACACTTACTGAAATCATACAGGTAATCTGTGCATTAACGCTACAGATCATAAAAAATTACATTCTTCAACTCACAAACAGATGCAATTCTGTGTACTTCAATGGGCCACACATATTGTTTTGACAAAGAATTTGTCCCTTCAATGCTAAAAAGTGCTCAGGTATCATGTAGATGTGATACAAGGCATACAGCTGATACTACTGATTTTTCACCTTCTAGTTTACTTAATGCCTTTAAAATAAAATATAAATGATTCATAAATATGCTTTCAGCCAGCAGAAATCAAGGGGGTTGCTGTAAGAGCTCAGGTGGAACAAGATAAAAAGCTTACGGTGATCTGCTCTAACTTCTTATTCCCTGAATCTACAGAAAACTGATATAAGTTAAAGTCTTACACACAACTGTAATGCAAAATCAAAAGAGCCATTTAGTATCTTTTATTAAACACAAGGAAAGCCATTTCAAAAGAGGGGAGAGGATAAGTCTTCCGCAAGCTCACCACAGGCTCCCATTACAAGGTAGTTAACCAATTATTTTTATTTCGGCATAGATGATAATTAATCAGAGCTATTGTTCAGGTGTGCTGAAACCGGGCCATTTTCACTGGTTTTGCACGACTTGAAAAAGGTTGCCTGCACGACCTGCTATCTTTTCAGTGCGTACCAGCGAAAGTATCTGTTACCTCAATGAGGAAGCTGTTGGACCCATCTCTGCTGTTTGTCGGGGTAATTCAATTGATGTTCTACCTAGAACCCTGCAGGACCACAGCTGCTGCAGTGGATAGACCTTCGTTAAGCCTTAAGTTACTGATTTAACAAGCTGTGCTAATGAAACGGACCTTTAATGAGGTGCTTTTAGCCAGGCTCAATGTATTTTCCTCTTCATCTCAGCCCTACATTTCCCGAACTTTTTTATAATATAGCTTAGCAAATCCCGTCATTTTTCAACTAAAATGACCCTTGATATCTCATTTAATAGATGAACATATAATATTCAGCTATCCCAATTAACTTCAACAGTGGCTGTGGCCTTTCTCTAAGCAACAACTACTCACCAGGCTAAGGAACATGATACTGGACTGGAGGGCCTTTATCCTGACTCACTGGTAGTTCAAATGTCCTCTGCTCACAAATTAGATTTAAAATGATACCTTTAATAAGTGATATCCCTCATCTTCCACAGTGCTGTGTTCCAGCATTTAGGAAGCTGTGTCACTTTTTTAATGACAAATATTAAAATCATGTTCTTTGATAGTAGCTTGCCAGAAATCAACGTGTTTGTTTATCAGCTACTCAGTTTGATGCAGATTCACATAGTCATTAGCAGAGATAATGACAAATTGCTCCGTGTGATTGGGATGTGAGCTGAAACCTCAAATAATAGTGAAGTAGTCCACAGATCACCCAGCATAACTGCCTTACTTGAAAGCTACTCTAATTTTGTAAAGCAAGTTGTCAAATCGATGTCTCTGCTGTCAAACAAAAATATATTTTTAAAGGAATGCCTCAAAAATCCATAGAGGAAACGCAAGTGCAGCACGACATTTGTTTGATTTCATTCCTCAGGCGATGCCGTAAAAATTGATCAGACCACATTTAATGGAGAAATCATTAGAAATCTAATTCAACCAACTCCAGAAATATTTATGAAGAGCAGTTAAAAACCACTGATATGATACAGGAGACTACTTGTTGTAGTATTATTAATAGCTAGGAAGACACAGCTTCAACATACGATTTCTTCAGGAACTCCGTGATGCATTTCCAGCAGCTTTTGTACAATGAGTTGTTATTAAACCAGCACAATCTTCCAAATTGCTGTTAGCTAAAGATGGGCTTTGTATGACTTGATATTTATCCATTTTGACCTTTAATGCCTTTTACAGTAATTGTTGATCCAGTAGAAATCTACTTTATCTGTCTTGCCCTGGTAGAAATATGACTGCAAGCTTTCACTAGTCAGCCCTATGGCAGTCTGTTACTTAATGTCATGTTTTTATTTAACTCATTCTTCGCCACATGTTGGTCCTCCCTGGTCTGTAGTGATCTGCACTTGCATGTAAATGTGCAATGATAATTAAATCTGCTGATGAAGAGTGATTGCCATTCTGTAATACTACAGGTCTGTGTGAAATCTTCTCAACTGAGAAACAAGCACTTTCTAGTCACTACAGAGGTTTCCGATAAAGGCAATAGTATTTTTAGCTCTTTGAAAGACCTTCTTGGTGCTCCTCAAGTGTTTTTCAACTACTCTTTTCCTCTCCTCCCTTCATTGAAAATTTTACACATCCTTGCAAAAAAAAACCCAAAACAAACCTAAACAAGTGAAAATGGATTTTTCTTTAAAGGACTGTCATCCCAGAGAGCTCCTGCCAGGACTGTGTTTCAGCAGAGCATCTCTTGGAGGTGCAACATCTACTATTAGAAGGGAATTCTTTATTTGAGGTAGGCTGCATTTCCTGTAGTATAAACAGCACTCTTCTTCACAGCTGTGCAAGTCCATGGGGCTGGACAGCAAGGCTCTGTGGGGTGGAGCTGTGATTATTTCATGCTTTTTCTTGACTAACCAGTGCCAGAAGATGATCATAGTAGAGATAAAGCCTTCCTCTTAGTCCAAGGACCACAGCTAAAAGACGGTTATGTACATTGAAACTTATACACATACGCACACAAACACACATGCAAAATAAATGGAATTGAAAGACCATATTCCCAGATTCTTTCTCATGTCTTTATGCACTCCTTAGCATACTCAAGACACCAGCTTGCCTGAAAGACGAGTAATATGACACGAAAAAAATTAACATCTAAAATTTAACATTTCATACTTTATACTTTGATCTCTTGTCCCTAGCTCTATACAGTCAGGCAAAGCCCTTAGTAATGGGAGAGAAAACTGGTCATTAATTGTTAGGAATTTTATGTGCATGGGGATTTTCCATTTTGATTTTTCCAAAGGGCAAAGTATTTCCACACACTTTTGGTGACCCAGGGATGCCATGCATCCAAGTGTACGACTTGCTTTGGACTGCAAATAGCAGCCATTATTGCTTTGTTCAGAGAAATCTCAGCTGTGACAGAGCTTCACAGCCCTCTGGAGGAACTGCAGCCATGTTTTGTAGTGCTGTATGCTGGGATATTCCAGATGTCCCTGTCTTATATCCTCAATGCTAAGAGAAAAAAGTCAGGAAGAAGGGTCCAAACCTAGGTTTGCAGACTGGTGGCTGAAGGGTGGTCTATCAGATCATCTTCTTGGAGTCACTGAGATACAAGATCTTCGAGCAGGCCAGATGCAGCACACAGAGACGGAGAAGGCCAAGCAGGTATATGGCCATCATCACATTGCATACTCCAGATTGTGTATGTTGCATAGGGTGGTGAAAATAGGACATGGCTCTCTTCCTTCCCTTGCCCCATAAATCCCTTAGTCCTTGATTTAATCCTAGGGCTGGCAGATCATTGATTAATGAACTCCTTCCAATATTTCTCGACAACCCTGAAGAAAAGACAGAATGGATGGCTTCCTTTACGAGAATAACACTGGTGATTTTGACATAAATATTTGCTAAAAATAAATATAGGGTGGGAACTACTTCCTCAAATATGTTGGAAAACTTGGCTTTCATCCTCTCCCCCTTTCATGATCCCATATCAAGTGAAGGTAGTCATTTATGTCCACTACCTTTGCAGAGCAACAGGTATCTACCCTCGTCAGCTGACCTTGGCTCTGCATGCAGAAGAACCAGCAGACACCTCACATGGATCACTACTGGGAAACTCTGCAGTCCATACAGAAATGCAACTCCTCAAAGGCCAAAAGTTGCCTACAGGGTGACAGAGAGTGCGACGTGTCCCTAACCAGGACGTTGGGACTATTGCAACTCCCTGGGATAGCCCAGGACCCAGAAGCTTCTTGGGAAGTGAGAGTGCAATGAGAGGAAAGACGTGGAGGTTGCATTGAGGCTGTCAGGCAGGAGGAATTCCCTTTCCATGTGATACCCAGAGAGCTGAAGTCACTTCAAAAAATGGGGGCGATAAACTCTGAGAGGAGCACTGTTTGGAGAGTAGAGAGCAGAGAGCAGAATGTAAACGGCATATTTGCTCACTGAATGTTCACAGAGTGATGACAAATTGGGGACAAGTAGCTGCTGTGTGTGACATTGTAGGGAGAAATATTTTTCTAAGACTTTCTATACACATGCTGTTATTTGA
The DNA here is from genome assembly GCA_017639485.1 of Pluvialis apricaria. Classification (NCBI taxonomy): domain Eukaryota; kingdom Metazoa; phylum Chordata; class Aves; order Charadriiformes; family Charadriidae; genus Pluvialis; species Pluvialis apricaria. The sequence continues at coordinate 162,837,945 of CM030008.1, read as the reverse complement.
CCTTAGTTACTTCTCCCCAAAATCACTCTCCGCTCTCCTCATTCTCTAACAATAAAAATTCTCCTTGTCTTAGTGGTAAATATACCCATGGTAAAGGAATTGGGAGTCAGAGAGTGTGGGGTGGGTTTTTTTTTTGGCCGTGAGTCATGGTGAAGGCTCCAAGTAATGATCTGTGAAGTTTACAGAGAACCCTCATATATCTCAGTGTGGCCCTTCCTGCCACCAAGATGTGTGTGTGAAAATGCATATAAACCACATTGATTTGATTGGGCTAATTTGAAGGAAATTTCTGGTCCACAGAGGTAGGTCATGCAGGGTTTATCCACCTTGAGGTGATTGCCTGTTTTTTGTGTAATTTTGAGTCTTTGGCAAGAGATTCTCAGGATATTTAATGCTGAAAATCATATTAATGTGTGAAGGGCTGAGCAGACAAATATACCTGTTGCTTGCACAAGAACATGTGAGAATAAGAGTCTCTCTGCACCTCTCTAATATGAAGGATTTTGAGAAGAAACTTCTCCTGAGAATCCGATGTCGTCACCTTCTAACTGATCACGCTGTAAGTATTAGAGACATCTGCGAGTTTTTCTGTAGAACTGAGAAACAGTTAGGGGTGGATTAATGGACTGAATTAAATGTTGTCATCACTTGTAAAGTCAGTTTACTTAGGCTGTAATTATAATCTACCTAAAATGATAAGAACTGCAATGTGGTTTCACGCACCCTAGCTGGGAAAGCAGCTAGCGCAGGAGAGAGTGGGAGGGAAGCTCAGATTCTGACAATGCCCATCGCCGTGGTGTGCTATGGCACAAAAGGGAAATTCTCCTTGAGCGCAGCCAGAAGTGTATCTCTCTGAAGCATGAAGATTTGCAGCTCTTCAGATTTTAATGCTGATGAACACTTAGAATAGAAACAGCAATTTGCTGACTAATACTGGAAAATTGAGGTTTTGGTGAGGGGGACATAAAAAAATTCACAAATACTTTTTGAAATTCATATTATTTTTTTTTTAAAGCATGTGTTACATTGTAAAATGTAGTTTTATTTTCTGTCCATGTTTTTTCTAGCAACAATAATTTAAGGAGATAGGCCATAAAATTTTATAAGAAATAAATCTTTTGTTATACCAACTAGTACATCTAGAAAACTTTGTGGAGCATATAAGAAGTGGTATATATTTAAAAGGTTTTAGATTAAAAGAAAAATATTTTAGATATCACTTTTGTTTTGCCAAGACCCAAGATGATCACATTTCTTTTTCATTTTGACTCAAATTACTTTTTACAATTATTAAATTCGATGTCAAACCAGAAATAAATGTACTTAATCTAGCTCCATACCTACTGTTTAAGCTCCATGTTATTAATTCATAAATCACTGAAAAAGGGATTTTAAGAATACTTATTTGTAAACTTGCAGTGCATTTTATTAACAGTTGTAGCTGAATAAAAAAGAGGATAAAAAAGCTAAACAGATACTTTATAATAGCATTTCATTTAAAAAAAAAATTAAACGTATCAGGATAAGCCAAAATATTTATATCATGTAGATTTCATTAAGAAGACGTTAAAAAAATTCTATTTCTCCCACCAGAGGCAATTCTTCCCCACAGCCAATTTTTCTAAACCAGATGAGTAAGAAATTATGTTATTCACTACAGACTAATACTACTGGTTTTGCTCATTAGTATCTGATCTAAAGTCATTTAGATCTGTGCTGTGCCATATTGAAGATGATGTGGGGTTTCATATCATGTTTCAGCAGGAATTTTCAGAATTATTGGGTTTTTTCTTAATTCACCAAGGTAAATTTTTAAAAAATGTCTTAAGCTACTTTTCCCAGCAAAATGTAGTAATCCTGGATGAACCCATTACATTTGGAATTTTTCTTGAGCGTTTTTGTTACTCTTCTGTAATTTTTGAGAGGAATCGAACCAGGAAGTATCATTCCAGTACCCCAAATTCACTGTTTCCCTCCATACAGATAAGCAGATCATTTCCACTTTGTTTGTGAACTGAGGAAATTGTTCAGTGACAGGGCTAAGTCAAATAAGAAAAGATTTAGAATCATGGAATCATGTCATAGATTGGTTTAGGTTGGAAGGGACCTTAAAGATCATCTAGTTCCAGCCCCACTGCCATGGGCAGGGGCACCTCCCACTAGACCAGGTTGCTCAAAGTCCCATCCAGCCTGGCCTTGAACACCTCCAGGGATGGGGCCTCCACAACTTCTCTGGGCAACCTGTTCCAGTGTCTCACCACCCTCAGACTAAAGAATTTCTTCCTAATATCTAATCTAAATCTACTATTTTTCAGTTTAAAACTGTTACCCCTCGTCCTATAACTACAGTCCCTAATAAAGGGTCCCTCCCCATCCTTCCTGTAGGCCCCCTTTAGGTACTGGAAGTCTGCTATAAGGTCTCCCTGGAGCTTTGTCTTCTCCAGCCTGAACAACCCCAACTTGCTCAGCCTGTCCTCACAGGAGAGGTGCTCCAGCCCTCTGATCATCTTTGTGGCCCTTCTCTGGACCTGCTCCAACAGGTCCATATCTTTCCTATGTTGGGGGCTCCAGAGCTGGATGCAGTACTCCAGATGGGGTCTCACGACAGCAGAGTAGAGGGGCAGAATCACCTCCCTCGACCTGCTGGCCATACTTCTTCTGATGCAGCCCAAGATACTGTTGGCTTTCTCGTCTGCAAGTGCACATTGCCGGCTCATGTTGAGCTTCTTGTCAATCAGTTCCTTCGCTGCAGAGCTGCTCTCCAGCCATTCTCTGTCCAGCCTGTATTTGTGCTTGGGATTGCCGTGACCCAGGTGCAGGACCCTGCCCTTGGCCTTGTTGAACACCACGAGATTCGCACAGGCCCACCTCTGCAGCCTGTCCAGGTCCCTCTGGATAGCGTTCCTTCCCTCCAGTGTGTCAACCACTCTACCCAGCTTGGTGCCATCAGCAAACTTGCTGTGGGTGCGTTTGGTGCTATTGCCTATGTCACCGACACAGGTGTTAAACAGTGGCAGTCCCAATACCGAGCACTGGTCCCAACACTGATGTCAATTTAATAGAGTGTATGTTGATTACACATTCTGGAATGGTTTTATTTAAGGTTACAAACTCCATAATTTAGAAAATTATCAATGCTACTAAAATTATGATGTCTACGTTGCAATATTTTTCACTAACTGTGTAACATTTGCCTCTCCCTTCCTGTAGTCCTATATGTTTGTTTGGAACATTGTGTCCAAACACCATGTCCATCGTGTCCGTAAAGGAGAGTTTCAGGTAAGATGTCACAGGATCTCCAAGAGATGACTTCTGTAGAACAGCTACTCAAGGCAGACCTCTGCAGGCACCCGTTCCCTCCACGCTTAACTAGAAATATAGCAATCTCAGCCCAGTACCTGGAGGCAGGACCACTGGTAGACCGTGATGTACAATACAAACTCTTCTTTTGAATGAAGGTGACCGCACCATGCCATTATTTTTGTTCACAGACACCCCAAGGCTTTCACGAGTATGGTTTGTTAGGTGTTTACAGCTGAGGTTTAATATGTGGCTAAATATAGTCTAATAGTTCCTTCATCCGCACTCTGCATCATGACATGGCAAGGCTTTTGAAGAGTAAGTAGGCCATCCAAAACAAAAGCAGAAAATTAAATTCAGCATCCTTAATGCGTGGTGTTTTCCGAAGCTTCTGTTACTTTCATGACATCTCACCAGAGCTATTTATGTCTATGGGGAGTTAGGAAAAAGATCGCATATTGTGCAGAGAGCACAGTGTTAAATTTATGCAAAGTGAAGAAAAGTGTTATCTCAAAAAATATTTATTTCGTCGTTTTTGCCTCAGGGATTGTGTTTTGTTATATCTTTAAGGACAGCAGTGCTATATTAGCATTGGGTTTAAAATTCTTATAAATATTAAGAACAGGTTTAATCGGTAACATTTATACAAAACAGTACATCAAGCTTACCATATTGTGTAGAAAGAAACACCTTTACTGCACCACTATCTGTTCTTCAGCTAGACTTTAAAATTGGAAACAAAAGATAGTTAAAAGAAAAGAAAGATGTTGAAAGGAAGCAGAAAGATGCTGCACTAGCTTCTTCAGTATTTGCTTTCACATGAAATTTAATTGCTTTGTAAGGGGCTTGAATAGTTATAGCAAAATTGTGGTAGTTAGAATGCAAAGGAAAAACGTCTGTATCTGCAGCAACAATAGGTTGTTAGTGTGTGAAGAGCTACTGTCTTTGGATGGATCCCTCCACTTCTATTTAAAATACTCCCTTGCAAAGGACATTTTGCAGAAATGTTCAAGGACATCAAACAAAAAAACAACCTCGTCTCCAAGGATATCTAATTACAACACACGTGTCATTTTAACAGTGGAATGGTTTAGTCTTAAGTATCAACTTGCTTTGCTCTTCAGGAAAGTGTTTTAAAGGGAACTCACAGCAATAGGCTGACCTGAAGTGAAGCACTCTTCCCCCAGTCCTCCCCACAACTGTATGGATGCCAATATCTCGAACTGATTACTAACAGTGGGAGCGTTGGTGGGTGTCAGAGCAGAACAGTTTCATTTTTATGGCCCAAATCATCTGCATGTAGGCATAATTTAACAAGAAGCAGCCAAAACAATTTCAAAAATATTAGTTGTCTAAACCAGGTTTTTTTTTGTTGTGGATTTGTTTTTTTTTTTATTTTTAGGAGTTTTAATTTCCTTTTATGTCCCTTTGTAAAGCTTCCATTAATGTCAAATGAATGCTTTATGCATAATTCCTCTGGTTTTCTAAATGGAAGCAGAATTCTATGTTGAGACCAGTTTTCCCATGACTTTCTTAATACAAGTCACTGAAGGTGGGACACTGCCTCTTTGGGGGTCACTCGTGTGTAGGCATCTTCACAGAAAAAGATGCCAGGATGTAACCTCTACCTGTAGAGGATGTTTCAGAATATTAAATACGAATGAACTTGGATTTCCGCTTCACCCAGGCCTCCTCTAGTCCTTCCTTTAATATTCACTTTTGCCTCAAAAGACATTATTGTATTCTAGCAGAAACAAGGCCCTTCCTCCTGCTTCTCCATTCTCTTAATGGAATAAAAGTCCTAGACCCTACCTGTATCTTTTCTGACAGACTGTTCTCTATATTTTGTTCTTCAAAGCTGGGAGGGAGCTCCCACATCCTCCTTGGTAGGCTGTGCAGGTGCCTGGCTAAAAAACACCCACCAACACAAACTCCAAGACTTTTCTTATGATTCAGCCTGCTCAGAAACTCTCCAGGTGTCAGGTTTACAAGCCCAACCTCAAAACCAGCGGTCACTCCAGCTTTATCCGTGTACAAAGACTGTCAAATGTCCAGCTGTCACACAATACTGCTAGGGTTTCGTTTATTGGACTGCTCTCTCTTCTTTTTTTTTGACTGGTAAAGCCTAAGACATGGAGGAGGGGGGGATCTTTGACTGTATTTAGTTTATTTTGGATGCTATGAAAGAAGGATGTAATTAATTTTTCCTCCTTGGCCCTAGGCTAAAGATGTAAGATGGAAGTTGTCCTCAAGTACATCAGATGGCAATCAGCTGAGGAATCGTACCCTTTCTGGCCACTCTTTGGCCCTGTAACCTTCCTGTCCTGACACTGCTCAGCCCTAGAGAGCAGAGGAATGTTTCGCTCTTTTACATCTCATGGCGTTTGCTGAGTTTAAGTGTGGAACTACATTTTCCTGAGAGTAAACAGAAGGCATGAGAGATTTTCCTCCAATCTAGTGTGTTTTGAGTGTTGTTCTTTCTGTTCACTGTGAGACCTAGTAACCTCTTGTACTTGAAACCATTTCAGCTCCTCACTCTTAATTTTTTATAGTATACATTCCTTCTCTCATTTTTTTTTATTTGCATATGTGTTTAGAACCTCTGTTTTTTAATGTTTTATCACTCAGGAGAAGAAATAATCCCTTTTAGGCTTTGTTTTAAGAGTTTCAGAAACTCGGAAATGGCATAATGCCCCCTCTCTGTGTTTCACCATGGTACCTTTTTAAATGCTAAACCTTTAAGGGGAAAGATCAGCAACACTCCTAATGCAGATGCAGACCTTTAGGAAGCACATCAATGCAAGCTGCTGCTCTCAGGGCTTGCAGATTTGAACCCTGTCAGAGTTTATCTGCTGCCAGCTTCAAACTGTGGTTTGACATTTCTGGTCAAGAGGGGTGCCCTTGTGGGTCCCGAGAGGGGATGAATCTGAAAAGACAGAGAGGAGCATATTGTCTCCCTACAGCAGTACACTGCCAGCTACCACTGCAGAGATACCTGTTACCAGCAAGACATTGCTTTGAGGAAGCTCATCACAGCATGATCTTACTTGTGCCTGAAGTAGCAAGCCGTCAAAGCACAGCAAGAAAGAGAGAGATGGCAGGAAGCATCAAAGAGGAACTGCTAAAGACTGAATAGGAATGAAAATAAAAGCTGCAGCCAGTGTAACTCCCTTCCCAAAGGAAGGGAGCAGAAGTGCAATGTAAGAAGGAGTGGTCACAGGAGACCTCAAGGCCAATTCATTCCTCCTGTAGCCCAGCTGTTACAATAGGCTGGGAACTCAAGTGAGAAAGTCATGAGAAAATTGCTGTGGTGCACAAAAGATGCTTGTAAAACACTGCAGTGCCACGTCTCAAAGCTGCTGGGGGGCTGAGATATTACATTGCATTTTTCCTGCTTTAGCAGATGAGCTGTGGAGCTCAAACTCTTTAGCACTGCAAAATCCACATCTGCTTTCGTACATAATAGGATAACGATTGCATATGAAGCCAAGCCAGGCCAGGCCCACGGATCTGAAAGGGGCAAGGAGACTGCTGGCAGCCACAATCCATGTCTTTGTCACCACCAAGCCAGGTTGCCCTTACTGTCTGGGAAGAGAATACGAGGACCATTTCTCACTGGTATAAGAATGCAACTGTTTGTCTTCCTGTAATTTAGGTATCCATGAGAGAGCCATTCCCAGGAGTAAGTTCCTTATTATTTTCAATCCATCCTAGGGGCAAGCTTGAATACTTAGAACCCTTAAGCCCGTCAAGGACACCCACTCCACTTACAGAATCACGGAATCACGGAATTTTCAGAGTTGGAAGGGACCTCTAGAGATCATCTAGTCCAACTCCCCTGCCAAAGCAGGATTGCCCGGAGCACGTTACTCAGGACTGCATCCAGGCGGGTCTTGAAAATCTCCAGAGAAGGGGACTCCACAGCCTCCCTGGGCAGCCTGTCCCAGTGCTCTGGCACCCAAACCATAAAGAAGTTTTCCTTTGTGTTAGAATGGAACTTCCTATGTTCCAACTTATGCCCGTTGCCCCTTGTCCTGTCACTGGGAACCACTGAAAAGAGTCTGGCTCCATCCTCCTTCAACCCACCCTTTAGAGACTTATAAGCAATAATAAGGTCTCCCCTCAGCCTTCTCTTCTCCAGGCTAAAGAGTCCCAGCTCTCTCAGCCTTTCCTCATAAGGGACATGCTCCAATCCCTCAATCATCTATGTTGCCCTACGCTGGACTCTCTCCAGTAGTTCCCTGTCTCTCTTGAACTGGGGAGCCCAGAACTGGACACAGTATTCCAGTTGTGGCCTCACCAATGCAGAGTAGAGGGGGAGAATGACCTCCCTCGACCTGCTGGCCACACTCTTCCCTATGCAGCCCAGGATGCCATTGGCCTTCCTGGCGACAAAGGCACATTGCTGGGTCGTGGATAATTTACTATCCACCAGGACCCCCAGATCCTTCTCCTTAGAACTGCTTCCCAGCAGGTCCACCCCTAACCTATATTGGTGCCTAGCATTTTTCCTGCCCAGGTGCAGGACCTTGCACTTGCTCTTGTTGAACCTCATTATGTTCTTCTCTGCCCAGCTCTCCAGCCTGTCCAGGTCATGCTGGATGGCAGTGTGGCCCTCTGAAGTGTCAGCCACCCCTCCCAGTTTGGTATCATCAGCGAACTTGCTGAGGGTACACTCTGTCCCCTCATCCAAGTCATTGATGAATATATTGAACAAGATTGGACTGAGTATTGACCCCTGGGGCACACCACTGGTTACAGGCCTCCAACCAGACTGTGCCACTGATCACAACCCTCTGGGTTCTGTCACACAGTCAGCTCTCAATCCACCTCGCTGTCACCTCATCTAGCCCACACTTCCTCAGCTTCCTAATGAGGATCTTATGGGAGACAGTGTCAAAAGCCTTGCTGAAGTCAAGGTAGATGACAACTATGGCTCTCCCCTCATCCAGACAACCAGTTATAACATCATAGAAGGCTATCAGATTGGTCAAGCATGATTTACCCTTGGTAAATCCATGTTGACCACTTCCAATAACTTCCTGTTCCTTAACGTGTTTGGAGATGACATCCAGAATGAGTCGCTCCATTACCTTCCCAGGGACAGAGGTGAGACTAACCAGCCTGTAGTTCCCCGGGCCCTCCTTCTTGCCGTTTTTGAAGATTGGAGTGATGTCGGCCTTCCTCCAGTCCTCTGGCACCTCTCCTGTTCCCCATGACCTTTCAAAGATGATGGAGAGTGGTCTAGCAATAACATCTGCCAGCTCTCTCAGCACTCGCGGGTGCATCCCATCAGGGCCCATGGACTTACGGATGTCCAGCTTGGCCAAGTGGTCTCTGACCCAGTCCTCCTCAACTTAGGGAAAATCTTCCTCTCTCCAGACCTTCCCCCTTGCCTCCAGGGTTTGGGGTTCATGAGGGACTGCTTTAGCAGTGAAGACCAGAGAAAAGAAGGCATTCAGTAACTCTGCCTTCTCTGTGTCTTCCACCACAAGGGCACCCGTCTCATTCATCAGTAGGCCTATATTTTCCCTAGTCTTCTTTTTTCTATTGATATACTGAAAGAATCTCTTCTTGTTATCTTTAACTGCAGTGTCTAAGCTGAGTTCCGATTGAGCTTTGGCCTTTCTAATTTTCCCCCTGCATAGCTTCGTTACATCTTGGTAATCCTCATAAGTTGCCAACCCCCTTTTCCGGAGAATGTAAGCTTTTCTTTTTTAACTGAGGTCCAGCCAAAGGTCTCTATTTAGCCAGGCTGGTCTTCTTCCCTGTTGACTCATTTTCCAGGACATGGGGATGGCCTTCTCCTGTGCTTCTAAGTGTACCTGCTTGAAGTATGACCAGCCTTCCTGGGCACCTTTGCCCTTCAAAACTGCCTCCCAAGGGACACTCTTGACCATGCTCCTAAACAGGCTAAAGTGTGCCCTTCAGAAGTCCAAGGTGGCAGTTCTGCTGGCTCCCTGCCTTGCTTCACCAAGAACTGAAAATTCTACCATTTCGTGATCACTGTGCCCAAGACGACCTCCAGCGACGACCTCCTTACGTCAGCCTTCAAGCAACGTGTCCCTGTGACAGCAATCAAACTTCACAGGGATCATGCAGATGATCAGGCCCAAGACCAAGGCTTGGTACAGTGGGACTAAATGTACTTAGCTTTAAAATCGAGAGATGGTCACTGGTCAGCTGTACGCAAAGACTGAGTTTCAGAAAGTTTTTCACATTGTAAGTGCCACACCATAGATGATCAGCCCTTTACATTCCTAAGCCTACCAGGAATTTGAACAAAGATCAGAAAATATGTCTCCTTCTGACCCTCAGCTAGAACTTTGATTCCAGAAGACTACACAAAATCCCAGAAAGACTTTGCTATTGATATTCGTTGAATGTGAGAAGCTGTCAAAATTTGTGATGGCAATTCTGCTAGGCAGACTGAAGAGTCTTCCTGCAGGGTTATAAACCATAATATAGGTACAAATAACTCTCAGAAAAATAGAGTAAAGGAGAGAGCTTGGTATCAGTACTTCAGAAGTGGCAGAAACAAAGAATCATTGGGATGCTAAGAGAAAAATGAACAAATAGGAATGTTTGGAAAATGTAGGGAATAGCTGAGAGTCCATGGATTTGTCAGAAAATGGATCTAAATGCATTCAGATAAGAAACTGGGAGTCTCCAGAGGAGGAATAAAAAGAAGCCACATAGTTACGCCACTTTAACTTTTGCAACCCTAACAAATAGACAAAAGAAGGCATTTTGTGGTGCTGCTATAACAATATGCTTGAGGTTTCCTGTTGAAAGCACTTGTGCACTAGTTCTGCAAGATACTACATATTTATTGAATGCATTGCAAAAACAAGTCACTTGGGCTAGTGCTCGAGGTTTTAGGACTTTCTTTTGCCCTGAAGTTAGTGTTATACAGGACCTTGACGGATTTGACACGGTTTACAAACATGACTGTGAGCATGGCTGCTGCATTAGAGTAGACCCCCATAGACTTTGGTCCTAGACTGAACTAGCTGTTGTGACATGATATGGTTTAACCTATCTTTGCCAAGATCTACTGCAACTTCATCATTGTGATGTAATTCGTTGATCGTGGGATCACTGAGAATGTATTCAAACTCAGAAGAACTTTCTAATTATGTGAAATCTTTAAGTGCTTGCCTGATTTCAAGAAGATTGTGTTATCAGGATTGTATACAGAGGATTTATTATCTTAAACCTCATCCTGCTTCTTCTTTGGATTCCATAACAGGAATAAGGTATTGGGACAGCTTATGGAGTATTTACACCATACAAATTTGGTGCTCTTTATCAATGAGAGTAAAAATGTGTTCTTGACTTCAGTGAAGCTGTATTCAGGATGACCTGGCTGTCTTAATCACCTTAAACTCTGATTCAAAACTGCATGCCTTCTGTGATGCCGCATACACATACGCTTATATTTAAATGCATATTTAAACTCTATTGTAATCAATGGAGTTTAAGCACATGCGTGATGTAAACACGCTTTTTAGGTGCTTCCTTGAATAAGGGCAAATTTCCCTCCTCTGTTTCAGGAGGGAATACAGCTTATCTCAGGACAGTAGTGATACTTACTGGCACCAGTTGTCGTTTTAATAAAGAAAATCTGTAGAAATGGTTCACCTGCTCTTGCAGCAGCTGCTGAATCTCTGTAATTTATAAACCAGTGTTTTAAAGTAAATCAGGACCAATTTTAGCCTGTGAACTCAGGCAGTTAAGCAGCTGGGGCAGCCTAGGTAGTGGTGAGGCTGACCAGAGCCACCCTCGGCTGTACGGTCCCTATCTCAGACTCCTTACAGTACCCTTTTCCTGGGCTCTGTCTTGAATCAGAACTGCGAGTTTTACACTTTCTCATCTAATAAGCCTGAATATTAAATCAAAATGCACAGTCACTTGTAAAAGAAAACTCTGGTCCTGTTAGCTCTCATCAATCTTTTCAAACTGTTTTTCTATTGAGATGTCTCTGCTCTGATGTGCAAAAGTCAAACGCAGAAAAAGGTGGATGAAAAACTGCCTCCCAAGTTCTTTTATGGCTTTGAAATTATAGTTTATTTTTCTACCTTATTCTCCCACTTTTTGATAATCGTTATTATCTCTTTTTCCTACATGTTTCTAACAGAATGACACCATTAATAGTTGAGCAAGTTTTCTGCTACCTATTATTCCTCTGCACTTTTTAAGGAACAGTGTTCATTTAAAAATTCAAACTGGCAACCTCCATCTGTGGGCTCAGGGCTATAAACATGGAGATTCCACTTTGCTTTTCATTTTTAAGCATGATAAAATACAGCTTATTTAGGTCATTGCACACTCTTCTTTTTTTTAGTTTTGCTTTCTTGTGAGGGATACAGATTCAAAACAAAACTGTTTGCCACTGAGTTCAATCTTCTGTGCTGTATTGCACATGAATTACAAGCTACGAATCAAGGTTTTTCTAAGGTTAGCTATCACCCTGGTATTTGAACATCTCCGATATGATCCAGAAATCTGGTAAGGGTTAATCTAGGTCAATCTACCCAGCCTGAGAAACGCTGTGGTCTTATCACAGGTTAAAATAGCAGCGAAAAAAACAAAAGAAACAAACAGCAATAAAGGCTTTTGTTTGGTTTGGCAGGATACTCTGTAAGGGTTTTGTCATGAGGTGCAATTGCTAGTTAAAAAGCAACTGTCCTTGTCTATACAGCTTTTTTAACTGGAGTTAATAAACTGTGATGAGAAGTCTGTCTTTATTAATTTATATATAACGGTGTAGATGTACCCCACCTATGCTAGTTTTGTCATCAGGAACAAAGCTGAAGGTTATTGAGGAGAATTTCTTTCTTTACTTTGTTTCACAAGCAAGGAATAAGCACAAGTCAGCTTGCGCAGTCGGGGGAGTTGCCATGAGGGAGCAAAGTCAAACACATCAGTTTGCATTTTGCTTGGAAAGAGACTCAGATGGTGTTGGCCCTCCTTGTAGCATCCCGCAGCCTCTGTGCAACTCTTGGAGCCTACAATCCTCCCTCCTGCTCAGTCAATAGACCATCGTGCCCAGGCTGCGTGACAAAACCCCCAGGTGTACACAATAAAAGCAGGAACATTAGGTAGAGGACAAATCCCAGCCCATGGAGCGTCACGTCAAATGAAGAAGACAAAGGAAGAAGCAACACTCTCCAAGTCAGGTAAGTATGGCTGTTAGGAGGCAAGGCCCTGAAGACACGTATGATGATATATTCAAATCAAGGGGGACGATGTGGTCACCCTAGACTGTTCAGGTGGCAAACCAGCTGCATTACTCACCAGCCTGTGAGCCTGCAGGGCACGGAGCTTTATTCCAAGGTGCTCAAGTTCGAAGGCTTCCTAGCAAGACCTGTTTTCCTGTGCTCCCTCCTCCTCTTGTCCTCATTGAGATACTATTTTTCATTTTAAAAAATGCTGTATTTCTGCATTATCTTTATACTGTCAATGATTTTTGCATTGATATATGTTGGAGCTGGTCTTTAAAGTAATAATAGCAAGACTTGGCAACCGCAAGCATTTCAGAAGCAACTGGATCTGCCTTGGCACACCTCTAGTTTAAAAGATACCTCACTGCAATTAATTAGCTGGAATCTGAGAGCTTCCAGAAGGAAAGTTTTATGAGTTACTTCTTTCCTCTGGGAAGGTATCATTCAAGCCAAATCGCTGTTAACTGACATATTCACTCTTGAATTCTTTCAACTCAGCATCCACTCAGACTGTTTTCTCTCTTCTGAGGAGAAGTGCCTGTGGAAAGTTATGCACTTTTATCCACTGCTTTCTGATTCTCTTCATTTATTTATTTTTTTCTGAAAAAGAGAGAAAAAAGTACATTTAATGTTGATGTCACTGCTCTTGACACCAAAGTTTTCACTCTGCCTGCAGAACAGATGGAGAGTTACAATGCCAGCAGGGCAAACTTCCCTCACTGCACAGTACGTCTTCTTTTCTTCATTAAAGCCAGTGGAAAGAGTCTCCTGAATATCAGATGCGTAAATGGATGTGCCAGCATCAAAAGCATTTCCCCACTGCCCCTCCTCAGTGGGAAAGAGTTCCCACTCTATCACCCACATGTGAGAGTCCTCTCCTTAACACTATCAGTGGTAGAGGAGTCTCCAAACATCAGGACTGGTGCTGACTTCTCGCTAGCACCTCTATCAGGCTGATTGTCTCAGCCATCATTTCTTCTGTACTCCTCCTCCTCTGATTCTTCTGATTTGTAGGAAAGTTGGAGCAGGTCCTGAGAAGACGGGTTAGGCTCCAAGCCCATTGATCCATCTCCTTGCCCACCTGAAAAGAGGTGAATTGCCTGGGAGCTCTCCTCTGCCCTACGACAGCTCCACCAGGACACCATGTGAATGCAGGTGAAGAACACCCCTGTCAGAGGGCTGCAACCAGGTCCTCCTCTCCAGGAAGAGTTGTTGTGCTCCTCTGGATGCTAATGTTTAGAAAGTCGGAGGGGAAGCTGAGAGGAACCTTTCTGCTTTCTTCTCCTGTTGCTTCTCCCATGATTTATTGCAACAGGCGAAAGCCTAACCATTATGGCCTTAATGGTAGTTCCATATTTTTCTCTTGACCCAGGAAAGCAAAGGCTTATGTGACTTATGTGAAAATTTAACATTTCCTTTATCCTTCAGGGATCATTCAGGGCTCTTTAAGTTCAAGTCATGTAAGCTATAGTTGCTGGGAGATTCATCACTTGATAAATAGCCGTTCTCAACAGAATGATTAATAATAGGATTGATATTGTCAGTGGTTCTGTTTCATGCTGTACACTGGCAATTGTGTTACCATTTTGCTTTGGGTATAGGACGCCTCTTTATCAAACCACGCTTTTTCCTCTAAACCTAGGGAGTATAAGATAGCGTTGCATCATAAATTTTTAAATATACCCTGTTTGAAAGCAGACTGATTTCCTGTCTGACTTGCTCATCTATTACCTAGAGAGGATGAAAGTGAAGTTCTTTCTTGTTATGTAACCTTACCCCGCTCTGATTATTATGCATGAAACCACATTGCAAGCGCGTCAGTGTGAAAAAAACTTGGGAAACTGTTATAGTAAACAAGGAGAAACTAAACGCATGGATTGGATTCCATCAGGGAATCTTAACTCTAAAAGCCACCACACGTGGTCTGAAATGTCACACAATTAATTATCATTTGATTTATGCAGGAACTCATTATGGGTATGAGCAAGGATGAGCAAACTGAACATAATTAAGCAATTCCCTTGGTTATAGGCTGTACTATCAAAGAACTTTGGACATGAACCACAGCTCCAGAATTCGGCTGGATTTTAAATTTCCCGGTGCAGCAGAGAAATGACATTTTTTATTTTTGTTTTTACTCTTTTGCCTTGAGTAACTGGAAAATTAGAAAGAATCAGCAAGGAAAGAAAATATTTTTAAGCTGAAAAGTAATGATTTAATATGCTAAACATCCAGAGAGACCTCTTTTCTTTTCCATGCCCTAGTCAGCATGCAGCCATTTATTTAGCCCTGGGCTAATGAGTAAAAGCATTACTAAATGAGAGCTGGTGCAGCTCATGCTGTCTTTGCACCATATCAGAGAGGCACAGAAAAGAAAGGGCAAGCATGTCTTATATTCTCCAAAAGCAGGTGTTCGAGTCTTCTCAGGTTGGCTCTGGCTCCTCAGCATTGGTTCCTAGCTAAAAGAAGGGTAGGAAAGGAAATTATATGTCCTGGATGCCGTTACTTTGCAGGAATGATGTGTCAAATTAGGACATGTTCCATATTTGATTTTAAAGTATGTAAATGTAATGAAATCTAATCACCCCACTCTCTATGTTACAGGACGGTCAATGCACTCGGAAGATGTGTTCAAAGAGAAGGATCCGTGCACTGGTCTATAAACAGAAAGGGAGACATGACTCAGCATCCTTTAAAGTCAAGAGGAAACTTTTCACTCACTAAAATGAGGAGTACACATTGCTCAAACCAGGTTAAAATATCTTCCAGCTGGTTTCATACTAACAGTATTGATTCGATTTTCATTTTTTTGATGCCTGCAGCTTAGTCACTCACCACAGATAACTACACGTAGATGTCTTAAATTTCAGTTAAGGTCTGCCCGTGAATAGATAACAGTTGTTATCCATGCCTAATGGGATAAACTAAAGCATTTTAGCTGTAAACCAACTAACTGATAACAGGAGCACCTGCACCTGCAAAGAATAAGCAGCAGTAGTTAGGGCATAAAACAATTATCAAACATTTCCAGCAAGATGCCTATTCCTTCACTGCGATCTACCAGTTTGGGTTTTTTTCACTGTTCTTTAAGGATTACGATACTGTCTACTGCGGTATCAACTGATTGACTTTAGAGATGATATCTTTATTATTTTTGAAATGGCATGGAAAGTATATTTACAATCTGAATGTTTGTCTCCTGGTAAAAAATAATTAAATCGGGTTTTTTTATTGTGGATTTTGAAAGGGAAACTTCCCTCCACTCATCAGTGAGCACGCACATGTCTTTTAAGATATTTGTACCAGATAAAGATGATATTATTATTATTATTATTATTATTATTATTATTATTATTATTATTATTATTATTATTATTATTATTATTATTATTAAAACATCACCAAAACAAGGTGTGCCAAATCTGGGCAATTTAAAAATAAGATAAAATTGAAAAGAAAAGTAAGTGGGGCAAAACAGAGGGATCAAAACAGCTGCATAGTTATGATGAGTCCATAATGGTGCCTCTAGTTGTTGTTTGGATGAAATTGATTCCCAAAAATATACCCTGTAGCTTTCACTATTAGATAGACAGACGTAGTATAATAAGATTGATAAGATACCATAGTTATGGTTGTTCATATTTAAACATATTAGCTTATTTTAAAAATTATACAAAACTTGATTGCGAGCAACAATAAGCAAATTTTCAGATAAATCAACTTCCAGTTTAGGAAGACCTACATTCATGGATCTTTAAAATGAAAAGTTTCTATTCCTTTTCCAATAGTTTTTCAACAAGAAAATTATTTTTTATGAAGAAACAGGGAATTTAAACACTCTAACCAAATTAGTTAGCTCTGCTTGCATTGTTTGCCAATGTGTATTTAGGAATTGTCATTTAGCAACAAAGCAATATTGTTCCATCACATGCTTTTTTAATGTGCTGATATCAACAAAACAAAAATGTAGATTAACAGCAATGTTTGGAATTTACACAAAGTTCATATGAAATCGTCAACAGGGTGGAAATCTCTGAAAAAGATCATCTGGTAGACTGTGTAGATTGCATCACAGTTATGTATGGTGACCTCTCAGGTGCTTTGGTTTACCAGTGGAAGTTCAGCTTCTTTTCCACAATTTTTGTATTGCTCTGAGCTGAATGTAAGGACAAATGAACAGATCATTATGCTGTATAATTTACATTAAGTTTTTCCAGTTGTGCTCTTTAGGGGAGAGAGAAGGCAGGGGGCTGGGAATCAATTATTCCGCATTTGAGAATAGATTTGGAAGGGCTTAAACCTGGATTCCTCTGTGGGCACAGCGCGGTGGCTGCTGCTGAGCATTTGGCCGCAGTCAAGGTCGGGTGAGTGCAGAAGAGATCACAGCCAGCAGATAAGGGATCAGTAAGAGTCACTCACACCACAAAGCATAACTTAGCATTTATTTATTCATTTATCTTCACTAGCCTTTGAAGCTGCCCTCCAGATCATGTCTGCTGTCCCCTTTGACAGTAAGCCTGAAAGTGAGGACTGGAAGGTGCCTCTGGAGAGGAGAAAACCCCGTGCATGCGAGCAGGCTTTCAGACAGCAGCCTGCCCTCAGACAGACTGTTGACTTCACAGACAGTGAAGTGAAGATGAGGAGATTGTGCTATGCACATGACAGCCAAGTAACTGACTGTGAAGGGTTGTGTAGACACCATTCGTGTAGCAGCACGGTTGCAGGTCACAGCGATACAACAAAGTCATCAGTGACTGAGGAATGTGCCAGCATGCCAGTGCTAATTTAATTTAGGTCATGTGGGTAAAACAGAGTGAAAACGTGTCTTTCTTTCTTTTCTCTGACGTTTTCTGCTCTGTCTTCTTTAACTAGAGCTGAGTGAGACCTTCTCACTGGAGCATACGCTGGTACAAAAGTGCCCCTAAGTCATCTCTGCACTGCTCTGGGAACAAAGTGAAGGATTTATCTGTGACTAGAAGCTTTGAAGACCCTTTTGGACTCCGAAAGAATAAGAAAATCTTGGTAAGCCTTAAGGGAAGCTGAGGAGGGTCCTGGGAAGAGCACTGATTTAGTATTTTAACTTGGTACCTTCATATTTGGGGATGCATCCAAATGTGAATTTGGGCATTTTTTGATGTGTCTGAATGACTAGGTTGAGGCCTGAGGGAGAAAGAGCCAATTCTCAGTCTGTCATAAAATTCCTGCATGATTTAGGAACAGCCATTCAGTCTTTGTGGCCCAGACCTTTAGTCATAAACCAGAAAAAATACTATTTTTTGTCATTGTGTAATTTCATTGTCAGTGTTATGAGATCAGAACTAGCTCTTACTAACCTTTATACAGCTCATTGCAGACCAAACACACAGCACATTAATTTCCACGTAGCCTTGGTCTTTCTTGTGATGTATATAAATAGCTGATAAACATAGAGAGGAAGGAGGTATGACACCTCTTATAAACTGCAATCCAGGATTCAGCTGTTGAGCTGAGTCCCTGGAGCTGCCGCCTTTAGCATGCTTTCAGGTGTACTCTACACTGCTTTTTCTTTTTAATTCAGATTCCTTAATCCGAGCACTGACTGACACAAGGATATGTAGAATGTAAGGACATCTGGTTAACAGCTATCAGCATGAGACAAAGATAACAAACAAAGATAAGAGGCAGCAAAAATAATAAATTAAACACCTAGATATACAAGCCCTAAGGAAAACAAGAGATAATAGACAACGGCAAAGACTTGAGCTCTCAGGTCATTGGCTGAGGGGCCATTGAACAAATGATTCAAGCCTTTAGAGGGTTCAACCTGAATTTTCTAACCGATAAAGAAGGGAGGAAACAAGTGTCTCCCATGCCCCACAGGAAAGAGCAAACTGATTATGGGCTATTTGTGGGGGCTTGTGGGGTTGCATAAAGATGCTTTTGGAATGCTTTGAGGGAATTCTGGGAATACATGAAAATTATTATGGAACATTTAGGGGAAGGGCCAGATTTGAGAAAGGGAGGGATGAAGGTGGATCAGGGTGAAACAGGCATGGGAGAATGGGCAACTACAGTCTGTGCTGTCTTCTTATTAAATCCTATTCCCATTTTCTGTGTGACTTCGCTTTCTATGTGATTCACATATGAACGTCAAGCTGGAATAGCCAGCCAGCACCTGGGAAGACTCAGGCTTGCAACTGGTGGCTGAATAAGGAGCCCAGGGCTTGCGCTTAGTTACTGGACAGTTAAAAGTGCGTGTGTCGATTAGTGAACCTCAGTTCTGGTCATCTGTGTTTTTCATGCTTATGTGAGTGCTGTCGGGTTTTATGTGGGTGCTGGTAAAAGTCCTGCTTTTGTCCCTGAAGGACTGCAGCCCGGGGCAGGGCCCGCGCTGGAGCAGGGAGAGGTGTGAGGAGGGAGGAGCGGCCCAGAGGGGCTGCCATGCACTGATCGCAGCCCCCGTCCCACCCCTGCATCCCCCAGGCTGGGGAGAGGAAGAGACAAGAGAGGAATGGGTAAAAGGGGTGAGAACAAGGTTTTATTAATTTTTTACCTTTGTTTCTCACTACCAAAACATTTTAATTTGTGGTGGAATAAATTCATTTTCCCCAAGTTGAGTCTGTTCTGCTCATGACAGTAATTGCTGAGTGATGTCCCTGTCTTTATCTCAGCCCACAACTTTTTGTCCATCCTATTTTCCCCCTCTTAAGGAGGGGGAGTGAGAGAGTGGGCATCTGGCACCTGCCCGAGGTCAATCCACCACAATTGTATTATAGTTTAGTAATACAATAGAGCTCTGGCTAGCGAATAGTGACGTGCACAGGTTTCTGTAACTATGTGATCTCTTCCTGCCCACAGACATGCATTTCTGTATCTAGAAGAAGTCCTGGTAGAACTGAACTACTTCAGGTAGTGTTTGAAGATCTGCTGCTGAAATGGCTATATAAAAATAGGATACTAATAATATTAGTATCATAACAGCTCTGTTTTTGTTTCTGTCTCAGCGCAGAGTGATATAGACACATGAATAAATGAAGAGGTGTTGGTTTGAACTTTCACGTTTCTGAGTGCCGAATTCAGGCCATCAGTTAGATCAGGGCCTGTTTTATATGAATGTCACATGCCCTTGCCCAGTGAAATGAGTTAAACCGAACAAAACTAATTTTGCGTGAGTAATTACGCCTCAGTAGGACTCAAGGTCATACATCCTGACATGAGTGAAGTGGCTTTCATAGCCAGTGAAATGAGAGTCACCTTGAGGTCATCTTCTTGCTGGTTTAGAGGAAGTGCATGATTAGTGACAGCATTTGAGTATATATACTGTACATTTCTTCATAAAGAGAGGGAATAGGAATGCAGAGCTGAAAGGATGGCATACTTTCAGGAGAAAGAGACCTACAATGTCTTCTTTTAATAAAAGAGAAGAAAAATAAAAAGCATGTTTTCCTATCACTAGGTGTTATAGAAAGTTTGGCACAAGATCATCTTCCTTGGCACCATGTTTAACATTACAGAACAGGAATTATGAGTTTTGTTAATGGCCCAAATATCATACTGATCATTTCCAGGTTGTTATATTAATCAGCTGAAAGCATTAAAAAAATCGTTTGCTCCTTTTTATTTCTTTTTATCACTGTTTTCCCCCTCCAGCTAATTTCAGTGTCTTTCTTGTCTACACATACTTTCAAGCTCCAGCTCCTTACTAGCAATTCTGGGTTTTAAATCAGATGTAGCATTCTTTTCTGTGCACAGAAGATGAGTCTTTTTCATTTGAGATGACCTTGTTTCTGTTTCCATTAGTTTCATGCATCAAATTAGAAGACAATACATGAAGCTGGATGAACCAATGGTCAGGTGCAATGCAATAAATCTCATAGACATTTTCTAGTTATAATTTGACTTTTGGAAGCACATACATCCTCACATAGTAAATAGAAAAGTCAAATTACTTACTGTGCTGCAAACATGTTTTGTCACCTTGAACTTATTGTTGCATTTCAATCTTCCTGCTTTTTTTAGATGGTAAAATGGTCTCTTTTTTTTTGCCTTTTGGTAAAAAAAGGTGCTTACCTTTTAAGGTAGGCACTTACAGTGTCTACCTTATAGAAAAGGCATGAACAAGATTCTTTGAGATAATTTAAATATAGTAGGATTACACAGTCGTCATTATAGATATAGCCTGAGCACTTTCTGCACAGAAAAGTTGTCAAGCGTATAGGTGTAATCAAACAAGATCCTGGATCTAAGAGTGTAGACTGCAGGCAGCACATGTGTTAATGACAGAAAACAGTGAATCTAAACATTTTGGTTTCATACTCTTTTAATCCATCTTCCTCTCCATCTCCTGAAATTCCCATTACTAGAGCTCACCTTTGTGTGTTTCCTCAGCCAGGTTTTATCTTATCATAGTGAGATCAGGCATTGGAGGATGCTTCCCTCTCACAGCATCAGTTGCTTCAGAGCAGCAGTGAGTGGTCTGTGGCTTCTTTGCAGGACGCAGCTCCCCAGCCGCTGATTTACAGAGAAACCCCTTCCAGATATGAAGCAATTGACAAAAAAAAAAGAAAAAAAAAAGGAAAACAAAGGGAGGAATTCCAGGTAAAGAGCAACTGATGACAGTATTTTTCTTATATCTTTTGGTGTCTTAGGTAGATTATCCTATGTGTAATAAGCTAGAAGTTGTGTCTAAAGCTTTCCCTGCAGCTTAATGAAGATAGCAAAACTGGATTCTCAGAGCTTTCAGCTTTTTCCCCCAAGAGGGGCACTATAATTCTTTTTAATTTAAGTGAAAATAGACAACAAGTTCAGGAGTGGAGTGCAGAGGACTGGCAGACATCTCCAATAGGAAGGCAAATTAAAAGCGTCCACATAGACAATAAGAAAAGAACCTCAGAGAGAAGCAGAAACATCTGCTCTGGGGTTCTTGGAGAAGTTCTCATGCAATGTCCTCTTTGCTGACTGTCTTGTCTGCAGCCCAAGACATGGCTTTTTTAAAAAGCCATCTAGAAGACAGGCAGGCAGGCAACCTTTCACCTTCATGTCAACTTAGAATATTGAAGGTCACAGCCATTCCAGTGAAAGCCTCTTAACCAGGTCCTAATTTGGCCCATAAAAAAAAAGAACAGAGCAACAAAGTCCAGGAATGAAGAAATCAACAAAGCTTAACTGTCTTGCAGGCCAGAAAATGACAGCCTAAAAGAAGGCCTTCTCCACTAAGAGATATTAGTCAGTACATTTTTTTCTCTTTTTTTCCTGAGGTAGCAGACCCTTTGTCCAGGAAACAGCAGACATCTAAATACATGCTTCTGTCAGTAGGCTGACTACCTACTTAAGACTGCCTGAAGGCAGTCAGACTTTTACTTTCTTTTATTACAGAGACAAGGGGTTTGTGAGAACTTTGCGAGGTTTTTAAGGAAGCTGTAACTTCTTCACACACTACAAAAAAAAAAGCTTTGCACTGAGTTAGGGGTAGGAGAGAGAACTTCCACAGAATCGCTGAGGTTGGAAGGGACTTGTGAAGATCGCGTAGTCCAATCTTACCTTTCTCAAAACAGGGTCAGCACAAACAGGCTGCTCAGGCCTATGTCCAGTTGTGTTTCAAATATTTCCAAGGGTGTAAACTCCACAGCCTCTCCGGGCAACTTGTTCCAGTGTTTGATCAACCTCACAGTGAAAAAAGTTGGGTTTTTTTTCTTATGTTTAAATGGGATTTCCTGTATTTCATTTCAGTTCATGCCTTTTGCCTCTTGCCTTGTCACTGAGCACCACTGAAAAGAGTCTGGTTTGATCTATGCTCCATGCTGTCATATATTTATACACATGGATAAGATCCCCCTGAGCCTTCTCTTTCAGCCTCTCCTTGTATGTCACATGCTCCAGTCCCTTAATCATCTTCATGGCCATTCACTGGACTTGCTCCAGTATTTCCATGTCTCTCCTCTACTGGGCAGCCCAGCACTGGGCACAGCACTCCTGATGTGTTTCACCAGGGCTGAGTAGAGGGGAAAGATCACCTCCCTGGTAACGTATTGACTAAGGACGAGGATAAGGCTGAGGTACTTAATGCCGTCTTTGCCTCAGTCTTCAGCAGTAGGACCAGTTGTTCCTTGAGTTCCCTAACCCCTGAGCTAGAATACAGGGATGGGGAGCAGAATGAAGCCCCTGTAATCCAAAGGGAAATGGTGAGGGACCTGCTTCAGCACCTGGAGGTGCACAAATCTATGGGGCCGGATGGGATCCATCCAAGGGTACTGAAGGAGCTGGCGGAAGTGCTCACCAGGCCACTCTGCATCATTTATGAACAGTCCTGGATAACCGGGGAGGTCCCAGCCGACTGGAGGTTGGCAAATGTGACACCCATCCATAAGAAGGGCCGGAAGGAGGATCCGGGGAACTACAGGCCAGTCAGTCTGACATCGGTGCCTGGGAAGGTTATGGAACAGATCATCCTCAGTGCCATCACACGGCACATGCAGGAGAACAAGGTGATCAGGCCCAGTCAGCATGGGTTTGTGAAAGGCAGGTCATGCCTGTCAAACCTGATCTCCTTCTATGATGAGGTGACCCGCTTAGTGGATGAAGGAAAAGCTGTGGATGTTGTCTACCTGGACTTTTGCAAGGCTTTTGACACCGTTTCCCATAGCATTCTACTGGAGAAACTGGCTGCTCGTGGCCTGGACAGGTGTACCCTTCGCTGGGTAAAAAACTGGTTGGATGGCCGTACCCAGAGAGTGGTGATAAATGGAGTTAAATCCAGTTGGTGTCCAGTGACAAGTGGTGTCCCCCAGGGATCGGTGCTGGGACCGGTTCTCTTTAATATCTTTATTAATGATCTGGATGAGGGGATTGAGTGCACCCTCAGTAAGTTCGCAGACGACACTAAACTGGGGGGGCGTGTTGATCTGCTTGAGGGTAGATTGGCTCTGCAGAGAGATCTGGACAGGCTGGACAGATGGGCTGAGGCCAATGGTATGAGGTTCAACAAGGCCAAGTGTCGGGTCCTGCACTTGGGTCACAACAACCCCATGCAGTGCTACAGACTGGGGGCGGAGTGGCTCGAAAGCTGCCTGGCAGAGAAGGACGTGGGGGTGTTGGTGGACAGCCGGCTGAGTATGAGCCAGCAGTGTGCCCAGGCAGCCAAGAGGGCCAACACCATCCTGGCCTGCATCAGGAATAGTGTAGTGAGCCGGAGTAGGGAAGTAATCATCCCCCTGTACTCGGCACTGGTGAGGCCTCACCTCGAGTACTGTGTTCAGTTTTGGGCCCCTCACTACAAGAAGGACATTGAGGTGCTGGAGCGTGTCCAGAGAAGGGCTACCAGGCTGGTGAGGGGTCTGGAGGACAAGCCTTATGAGGAATGACTGAGGGAACTGGGGTTGTTTAGCCTGGAGAAGAGGAGGCTGAGGGGTGACCTTATCACCCTCTACAACTACCTGAAGGGAGGTTTTAGAGAGATGGGGGCTGACCTCTTCTCCCACGTGGCAAGTGATAGGACAAGAGGAAACGGGTTCAAGTTATGTCAGGGCAGGTTTAGATTGGATATTAGGAAGCATTTTTTCACTCAAAGGGTTATTAAACATTGGAATGGGCTGCCCAGAGAGGTGGTGGATTCACCATCCCTGGAGGTGTTTAAGAAAAGGGTAGATGAGGTGCTTAGGGACATGGTTTAGAAGTGGGTGTTTTTAAATCAGGGTAGGTTAACGGTTGGACTTGATGATCTTAATGGTCCCTTCCAACCTCACTTATTCTATGATTCTATGATTCTATGATTCCCTCAACTTGCTGGCAATGCTCTACCTAATGCAGCCTGCTGAATTATGCTGGATTGTGTGCAACTCGGTGTCCAGCAACATGCTCTGCTCTGCAAAGCTACTTTCCAGCTGATCAGCCCCCAGCGTGTGCTGGTGCATGGAATTTATTCCTCCCCATGTGCAGGACTTCACATTTCCCTTTGTTGAACTTCATGAGGTTCCTGGCTGCCAGTATCTCCAGCCTGACTGGATCCCTTTTATAGCAGCACAACCTTCTGGAGCATCAGTCACTCTTCCCAGTTTTTTACCATCTCCAAACTTGCTGTGGGCACACTCTGTCCCATCATCCAGGTAATTCATGAAGATGTTTAACTGTACTGGCCTCTGTATCAACCCTCGGGGTACTTCAATAGTGACAGGCTTTGAACTTGACTTTGTGCCACTGGTCACAGCACTTTGTACCCAGCAGTTCAGCCAGTTTTCAGTCTACCTTGCTGTCCATTTATCTAGTCCTTACTTCATCAGTTGAAGTGGACATCACAAGAGGCATCATTGAAAGCTTTGCTAAAGTCAAGGTAAAAAACATCCACTGCTCTCCCCTCATCCACTGAACCAGTCATCTCGTTATAGAAGTCTATCAGATTGATTAAATATGATTTCGCTTTCAAAAATCAATGCTCAACACTCATAATCACATTATCCTTCATGTGTTTGGATATGGCTACCAGGAGGATTTGCTCCATCATGTTCCCAATGATTGATTTAGTAGGACCTGTAGTGATAGGACAGGAGGTACTGGTTTTAAACTAAAAGAGGGTAGATTAAGACTAGATAGAAGGGAGAAATTTTTTACAGTGAGGGTGGTGAAACACTGTAACAGGTTGCCCAGAGAAGTGGTAGATGCCCTGTCCCTGGAAACAATCAAGGTCAGGTTGGATGGGTCTTTTAACCTGATCTAGTTGAAGATATCCCTGCTCACTGAAGGGGGGTTGGACTAGGTGGCCTTTAAAGGTCCCTTCCAACCCAAACCATTTTATGATTTTATGACTGAGGTGAGGCTTCCCAGCCTTTAGTTCCCTGGATCGTCCTTCTTGAAGATAGGAGTGATATTTGCTTTCTTCCGGTCCTCAGAAACATCCCCTGATCATCATGACCTTTCAAAGATGATTTAAAGTGGACTTGCAGTGTAGTCATCCAGCTCCCTCAGCAGTAATGGGTGCATCCTATTAGGTCCCGGGGACTTGCATAGGTCTAGACACCCTAACTTGGTCCTCCTCTACTGAGGGTAGGTCTTCCCTTCTACAGACATCCCCTCTGGTCTCAGAAGCCTGAGTTTCTTAAAGGGCTATCTACCAATACAAACCTGGATGAAGAAGGTAATAAATAACCTCAGCCTTTTCTGTGTCCTTTTCACTTGTTATTCTGCCCCATTTACGAGCAGTTCCACATTTCGGTATCATTACTGCTGATACACCTGTAGAAGTCCTTTTTACTTCCACCAACATTTGTTATCAACTTCAGCTCCAGGTGGGCTTGGTCTTTCCTAACTAGTCTAGAGCTAGATAATTAATTTTTTTGCAGGTGCTTGGATGACCCATCCACCTTTCAAAGGTAGTTTGCCAAATGATGTTTTTTCTTTCCCAGACAAGAGGTTAAACATGCTTGTTGAGGCTCAGCAGAAGCTGGGAGATGTTTTCTCAAAGAAGCAAGATGCTGCCAGTATTTTTATGAATAGTATTGGGCCTTAATGTGAGGCAGCACTGCCTGCCAAAAGCCAAATGCAGGGAGACTGGAGATGGGAGCCATGGCATTCCACAGAACTGTCTTTCAACCTGCTCCATCTCTCAGCCCAGATTTCCAAATCTCCCTGCGCATTGTCTTCACCATTTTTGGTCCAGACTGCTGACGCACTTGTGCTTCACAACTTCTGGTGAAGGAGTTGCCACACCATGACAACTGCTCTGAGTCCAGTTCTCTGACCTTGCTCATTGCACCGTGATGTACAACCCTCTGACTGTTCCCTTAGGTGTTTTCACTTCTGAGCAAAGGCTTCTGCTTGCAAATGTTAAGTACATGTCATGAATAGTATTTGAAACACAACACAAACGTGAACAGGTAAGGAAATAGTGCTTTAAGATGACTGCTTCAGAGACATCGTTATGCACAAAAAAAGAAGCAATAAAAAGGGCTCACTGTACAAGAAACAGAATAAAAACCATCAGCAGTAAAGCTTCTCAGAGCTTTGTCCACTTCCCCATTCCCTTTTTCCTCCACCCAAATGCTATAATTTAGGATGTATCCCCACAGGCTTTATATATTGGTACTGTGCGATAGCTTCTCTTAGGTTTAAGACTGTCATGGTATGCTGAGGTCTCTGGTACCTCAACAGGGGCTTGCAGTTTGGATTATTGCAAATAGAGGGAAAGGGTGTCTCATGACTTGTAGCATGAAATACTGGTCATAATTAAAGAATAATTTCATTTCTATTTACAGAAAGGCCATGCAGGAGCAAGCTTGGAAATGTTCAGTCAATCAGCCATAGTCATGAGTCATTCAGCAGCTTAGCAGTCTCGCCATTACCACTCAGCAGGTCCAAATCAACACATTAAGTGATATAAAGGAAAAACAGAAAGGAAAGAAAAGAATCATGGTAGAACTGTGGTATGGGACGTAGTAGCTGATGAAGGATGAGGACAATGAAGCAAGAGGAAAAGACTACTGCATTTTGTGGGTCTCATCACATTATGATCAAATAGAAGCACACAGAGCTGGGCCTATTAAGGAATGAGAATGGGTAAAATTGTGAATAAAACATAGTAGGGAGGAGGAGGCGGGCAGGAATGAATCTGTAAGATCTGTGTCAGCTAGAAAGGGAAAATGGATCCATTTTCTTTCCTTGTTGCGGTGGGCTTTACATTAATTAAAAAAGGGGAAGAAAAAAAAAAGAGAACCCAGCTGCCTAACAAAGCAAATGGTCTGAATAAAGAAAGGTGCTGAAGGTACTTCTATCAAAAAGCTCCTATTAGGCCCAACAGAAATCACAATCCAACTCCACAGGTTGAAGGAAAATGAAATTCACTTAGAAAATAACAGAAAGAGCATGAAATACCAAACCACTTATTGCACAAGATCCTGTTGGTATTTTACAACCTGCTCGAGAATTAACCAGTCTGCATATTTTTGTATGGTGATTTCATTTGGTTTCATTGTTGAAAAGTAGATCTGATACTAAACAGTTTCCAAATTCTGTTAGAGAGGAAATACATAACAGAGCTCATGTGAAGAAGTCAGGGAATATGTTGTGGATACAACTCCTGTGCATGAGCATTTGGTTGATTTGATTTTTTAATTTTCTCTAATGCAATTGTAATTCTTTCTTTATGCCTCATACATGGACCGTCACTCTTTGTACACAGCTGTCTTCATTTTCAAAGCTGCCATTCTGTATGGTGAAACTTCATGGCAATGTAGATGGATTCTGTGAGCAAAGAGCTGACCGGCTTACAAAGGCTACAGCAGCACCATATAGTGCCAGAGAAGAATCCAGATGTTAAAGAACAGCTGGAGATAGATAGCACTTAAATACCTCTGCT
The DNA here is from genome assembly GCA_017639485.1 of Pluvialis apricaria. NCBI lineage: Eukaryota > Metazoa > Chordata > Aves > Charadriiformes > Charadriidae > Pluvialis > Pluvialis apricaria. The sequence goes on along the minus strand of CM030008.1, from coordinate 162,810,096 downwards.
CCAAAAGCAGACAGTCCTTAATATTTTGGTAAGAAGTAAGTCCATTGGACTAACAGCTCCTGGCTGAATGTTTGCTTTCAACTCTTGCATCCAAACTGAACAGTCCAAACATCTGTCTGTGACATCAGCATCCTGAACTGGAAAATGAGAGCAGGTCAGTGACCAGCAGTCCTTGTGTTGTATATGATTGAAGTAACAAAATTAGGTAAGCAAAAAGACTGGGGTTCATCCCACTAAAGTTGCATCATCTACAGTGTGGATATCTACATTGGAGCTGACTGTTCACCTTTTGAAGCATCTATATATAAAGTAGGTATGTACTTTAATATGAAATTAATCATACTGATTATAAATGTAGTTGCATACTATGAATTCATTTGAACATATCTATCTTTTATTTGATGAATACTACCAAAAATAGATGGTATAAAAATTTCCTATAGAAGTATCAATACGTTCCTAGGAAGTACCTAAGAAATACCATGGCATTTTTAAGGAGAGAGCTGAATAGTCTTTTCTGGAAAATAACTGCACTTAACAGTATTGCAAACATCCAAAATACATCTGTGGCATCCCCAGATAGTTCTCTTCTGCTGTAGGAGGAAAAATGTCTCCACACTGAATCCATGCTATTGTTTCATCAGATTATGAAAGTTTCATAAGTTTATGAAAGTTTCATAAGCAAGGATTGGCCAGGCAAGACATGAGGGGAAATTATCAAGCATGCTTAGCTCAAATGATGTAACAGCAGGTATGTGAGAAGCTTATTAGGATGGAAGAAATGAGGATGAAGAGAGGGCAGGGGAGGAGAAATACAATGAGCAAGATGAATGGTGGAGTCATTACTCATTCTGAGCCAACTAGGGTGATAATCAATTCCATCTCTACTCCTCATGAGAGTTTTAAGCAGGATGTTAACTCTGGGCTCACAAAGCTTTGGTTTCTGTCAGGGAAGCCCAGCTGACTGCACCGCTGGGCCATGTTACAACCACCTGAGATTCCTGCCCCTGTTTGCACTGATTTTAGTTCATTGCTAGTCTGGCTTTTACTTTAGCTCTTTGATTCAGTTAGACTGTGCTCAGTTGGAAGCAGGAGGATATCCAGGTTAATGGTGGTCAAAGGCTGAGCTTTCAAGCTCTGATGACTGGTGGTAGCACTGGGAAAGTTATGCTGCTTAGTCTTAGTCTTAGTTGGCTTTGACCGTAGTGTGGCTAATAACACTGACCATGATTGAATAAAATAGAAAACTTTATATGAGGCCTAGGTAGTGCAATATCTGTCTTGCTCTCGAAACCAGCTGGGATTGATTTGGTTCCGAGCATAATTTGGAGCAAAAATTATCCCAGAAATTATGAAGAACCTCAACTTCTGGTTGTGATAGAAGTAACCTATAAAATGCTTGCTGGGAATTTTTAAACAAATTTTTTTTTTTTTTCTGGAGATTTCTTTTTTTCTTTTTAATTTTGGTCAGAAGTCTCTTAGTACATCAGATTAGAAGAGTGTGTAAGGGCTTCCCTTGATGCTAGAAGTCTGTCAAAGATGGAGTAAAATGTAAACTGTGGCTGCAGGGTGACTGGTATATAAAATGGAAACTACCTGAAGCTTTATGGTGCTTGGCTGAAACTAAGAGAAAAAATGAATAGCTTGCCTGAGATCGATGACAAATGGATAGATAACATCATGGCAAGATAAACATGCAAATACCTGATCCGTGTGACACTTAGATAGGAGATCACTGACATAACTATGAACCATGGCAGATTCATTTTTCTGAACAAAAAAAAGTAGAACAAGACTCCAAGGAGATCTATCAAGACACATGGCTGCCATTCAGAGAGAGGGCCCTGTCTTTGTTGCATGCCCGAGGCAGAGGAGCACATATGCTGTCATATCCAGTCAGAATACCCCATGTTGTTGGCAATTACTCACCATTATCAGCATAGATAACCTCCCTAGTTACTGGGAACATGACTTCCCTGGAGTTGCTACATCACGTGGCTGATGGACAGTGGTGGTTCTGTCATCACAGCAGCTGGTGTGCAAACGTGCTGGCTTGTGTTTGAATGATTGCTGATGTTGCTGTGCTACACACATTAGGTGGGATACTGTTTGTGTATAGCAAACAGGTTGCCCAGAGAAGTTGTGGATGCCCCATCCCTGGAAGTGTTCAAGGCCAGGTTGGATGAGGCTTTGAGCAACCTGGTCTAGTGGAAGGTGTCCCTGCCAATGGCAGGGGGCTTGGAACTAGATGATCTTTAAGGTCCCTTCCAAGCCAAACCATTCATGAAAACAAGCACTTGTAACAAGATTATCAATAATAGTTGGAACATTTTTTTATGTAATAAAGGATGATCTAACTCAATAAATACTCCTTGTGTTTGTCATCATCTGATTGAACCACCAGTTTCTCTGTGGAAATTGAATTTTCATTCCCAGAGCTGTAATACTCTGTAACAATCAGGAAGCATGAAAAGGTATAGGATGCAGTTTCTGGTCAAAGTTAGAGAGTGACCCAGGCCAACAAAGACAGTCAGTGAAAAAAATCCCTTAGAGCAGGCTTGATTTTGTTTCAAATCGGGGCCGTCTATCTGGAGGAAGATGTTACATTCTCCAAAAAAACATAATTAGCCCCTTTGTGGTCCTGCTTTTACATTTCAGATTTATACCATATGAAACAACTCTAACCAGGAGACTGAATGACTGCCTGACAGACACTGTAGCTTGAAGACGAGCTGTCAGCTAGAAGATCAAACCCTAGTCATGCAGACAAGGCATTTAAACCATTATTCTTGCTGTGTGTTCTTAAGACTACCTGTAAGGGCCAGTTAATACTGTTAGTGCCCTCCAGGCCTGGACACCAGCTTATAGTGAGCTGGAGTAATAAAGTCTGAAAAGCCTTCTTTATGAGAAGAAAGAGAAATGTCAAAAGTTGGCCATTTTCAAAAAGTTTAGTTCTTGCTTTCCAGCTAGTCTTAGCTATGAGGCTGCCAACTGACCAATTTAACACAGCATCTCAGCTGATTTGGGCTTCCCTATTGGTATGAACAGTCCCCCAAAAAGCAAGGGTGTTCATTCTCATCAGCAACTGATGGCCAAAAGGGCAACCATAAACTTTTCTCTTGCAATACAGCCCTAGCTAAACTGTCAAAATGCTTCTTTGCAACTGCTGCTTCATCTTCTGGGAGTTTTCACCGTGATACTTTTCCTTTGTGGATCACATTTCCACTTCCATTTCTTTCTCTTAGGCAATTACAGACACCTTGTTTGACAAATGCATTGGCTGTTTAGCACAGTACCTCCTGTAATTGTTTTCCTTGTAGACTGTGGATTTTAGTTTTTCTGTGCATAAGAATGATAGGAGGGTTAGGGACTATGCAGGAGGCAAGCAGCACACGCTTCACTTGTGCTATAATACTATATTCACATTGAAGTAAAGTGCTCAACACAATTTCTATTTTTATACCGTGTATAACTTGTTGATGGTGCATTTTAATGTAATGAGGTATTACATTGTCAATATGGGAGTGAAGACAAGGTCAGAATTTCCTCCATCCTATTTTGTTATATAGGTTAAGTGCAGTCCACCTGGGGAATGTATAAACAAGGATGCCCAAACATTTAAAATTACAAGAAAAAATTTTTAAGATTTATGGTCTCATGTATTTCGCATGTTGTCAGGAAAAAATATCCTAGGAGATATCAGGCAAGTGTACTTCTCTTTGATTAAGGAATTCTTTTCCTTTACTAGGAATACTTTAAAAATTTGTGAATATGGCCCTAAAACATCCTCCATTGTGCTTACATGACAAATAGAGTCCAAAGTTAAATGTCTTGACTACTTTAAAATTAGACACCACTCCAGGGATTCTGCAACTGCTTGGGACATTCCACATTGTTGATGTTTTGCCTCTAGAGTTGGACCAAAAAGCTCCAATGCACTGGAGTGAGTAGGAAATTCCACAAAGGTTAAAGACGTTTTGCTCAAGACTCCATTACTGACTTTCACCACCTAGAGCAAAATGGGCCGAGGAGGTGGAGGGAGAGGTGATCATAGATTCATAGAATGGTTTGGATTGGAAGGGACTTTAAAGGTCATTTAGTCCAACTCCACCACAATGAGCAGGGATATTTTCAACTAGATCAGGTTGCTCAGAGCCTCATCCAACCTGACATTGAATGTTTCCAGGAATGGGGCATCTACCACTTGTCTGGGCAACCTGGGCCAGTGTCTCACCACCCTCATCGTAAAAAAAATTCTTCTTTCTATCTAGCCTAAATCTATCCCCTTTTAGTTTAAACCCATTCCCCCTTGCCCTATTGCAACACGCCCTGCTAAAAGGTTTGTCCCCATCTTTCCTGTAGGCTCCCTTTAAGTACTGAAAGGCCACAATGAGGCAATAAGGTTTCCCCAGAGCCTTCTCTTCTCTTCTCCAGGTTGAACAACCCCAACTCTCTCAGCCTGTCTTCATAGCAGAGGTGCTCCAGCCCTCGGATCATTTTTGTGGCCCTCCTCTGGACTCGCTCCAACAGGTCCATGTCTTTCCTGTGCTGAGGTCCCTAGAGCTGGACGCAGTACTACAGGTGGGGTCTCACCAGAGTAAAATAGAGGGGTAGAATCACCTCCCTCACCCTGCTGGCCACGCTTCTTTTGATGCAGCCCAGGATGCGGTTGGCCTTCTGGGCTGTGAGTGCACATTGCTGGCTCATGTCCAGCTTTTTATCCACCAGTACGCCCAAGTTCTTTTTGGCAGGGCTGCTCTCAATCCCTTCATCGCCCAGCCTGTATTGATACTGGGGGTTGCCCCAACCCAGGTGCAGGGTATCTGTTTGGAAAGGGGAAGAAAATTTGGGAAGAATTGATTGGACAGGGAAGAAATCCCATTGCTTAATAGGCCAGGTTGCAGCTTGCCTGTCTTAGGAAGGGTAGAAATCTCTGAAACAAGGATGGGGCACAAAGATGAAGAGTGATGTTATCTTAGGCCATTTGCTTTTAGTTTTCTGTCAGAGCCCTCAGACTCGTTGCCGCAGGCTCCTTCCCTGGGTAACAGATATAATCTTCAGCAACGATGTAAAGGGCTTGTGAGGATTAACACATTAAATTTTCAAGTTTACAGTGGTTGAGGAACTGATGTTGTGTTGAATATCAAGTCGCCAGTGACTAGGCTAATAGGCCTCTGAGCATGCCCACAGTGAACTGGTTGTTTCCAAAACCTGCAGTCTCACAGGCGATGATGTATTCTGTGCTCTCCCTCCCAACTCCTGGGTGTGCAATGCATGTAACACTGAGCAGTCTTAGATTATTTATACTCTGATTTCAGACCTCTATCTTCAGAAATAGTATCCCAGAAAATACATACTAAATCGACGCCTTGCTTACTTTTTTTTTCACAAAGCAGAGGCATCACCTGCTTTTCTAAGTAGCTTTTTCAACACAAGGAAGCAGCAGTCTGGGGTATTTGTGCTGACAGACTTGGCAGCCTTCTCCTGTTTACATGGGCTGTAAGGTATCGTTCCAACTTGAGGCTCAATTCCTTATTAGATAAAAATTAAGCTATTATCTGAAGAGGCATAGATATGTTGAAATGAGTGTTACTGGAATTTGCTATGGCTTGATATAGTCATAGTCTAAATGCTGGAATTGATGACCGTACTCTCCAATGTATATGACAGCAGTACTCAGCTTACATACTCTGTATTCCAGTGACAAACTGGTGATGGTAATTCACATCTATGTCACTTTTCAGCTGGGCAATGTGACAGGAAGGCTGGGAAACTTGAGAAACCCTAGGTGATACGGCCCACTGCAGACACCCCCTGGGTGCTGCATACACGCTCGTCCGTGCCTGCCATACATAACCAGCTAACAGCAAACAAGGTGCAATGTCCTCCTGACTGCTTTGAAGTGTGCAATGGATAAAGTGTGAAGCAGCAAATAAGGCTCTGGCATGATGACAGGAGTTGACAGGATTTATTTTGGCAAGGAATTCAAGAGTGGTATAAATCTTTTGTTTGAGCATCAGATCTTTATTGGGAATTATCCCTGCCTGCAAAAGGATTCCCAGAGCAAATAAGGGCCATGAAGAACATCAACTGTCTTCCATTTTCAGTGCAAACCATTTGCCTTATCTAGCAGGGGTGGGTTCAGACAAAGTTCCAAACTCTTCAGCACATCCACCAAGATGACCAGAAGCTCAGTAGTTTCAGAAGCCTGTCAGCTGCTCTAGTGTGGCACTATGACCAACCAACACGTCCTGTGGAGAGGCTTTATCTTCACAAAGCAGAAGCCTATTGGTTTGGGCAGGCTACAACACCATCACAGCTATACAGCTCCAAGGCTGCTGCTGGCTTGTGCCTGGCTAACTGGAGGGCAAAAGCATAGACGGGATAGGATGGGATGGGATGGGATGGGATGGGATGGGATGGGATGGGAGAAAAGAGTAGAGCTCACATGCATACTGTCCTCTTTCACAGGGTATTCTTTTAGCTTTCATCTGAATGATCCATGCAAATTACACTGATTTTGGTGCAGCTGGAAGTCGGAAGTAAACCCATAAATGGCAAAGGGCCCAGATCTCTGCTGCTTTATGTCTTGCAGATAATCATCTGCCTCTTTGAAAGGTGCATGAAGAATTGTCCCAAAGCAGGGCTGTAGCATCTAGCACTCACTTTTTCAGGTGTAAATCACTGCGCAGAATGCAATGCAGTGGAGAAACAAGCCCAGTGGAGTTGTTCAGTTGTAAAACTGGTCCAAGAGAGATCTGACTCAAGCCATACAGATTTAAATTAGAAGGAAAAGGTTATGAACACTAAATGACTTTGCAAATGAATAGTTCACAGAATCTCACCTTCCATACTTTCCATACTTACTCATCATCAGAATCCACACTTCCATACTTACTCATCCTTTATTCCTAGGGAACAGATTTTATTATTCCTGATAATAATCCCTCTATCGAGGGAGATGGGGAGGTAGACAGGGAAAAGGGAATTTAAAAGGGGAAGAAAGAGATAATTGTTTTCATGTTCTCTTGCCTGAAGAAAACTCTTTCATTTTGTTTTTCTTCTACAGACAATGGAAAGGCTGGAGAAAACAGAAGTTGGTTTTGGTGTGTTTTTTTTTCTTTTTCTACACCAAACCTTACACCATAATTGAAGAAAAGCTAAATTAGCAGCTTTCCATTAATGAGATCTGTGGTTGCATTTTAATAGGTTGACTAAATTGTGTTTCATGAAAGGAATATTAAATTTACTGACAGGAAAACAAAACAACTTTGTTCTCAGAGACTTGTTTGTTCAAAGGTCATTGATCTTTTTAACTGTATTTCCTTTGCGCTGTGTCTTCAAAGACAGATAACATAACAGCTGGGGGTGGGGGCAGGAGAAAAACATTCTTGTCAACTTTATAAAATTTGGGTATAATATTTATTTTACTGAAGGTGACTTCTTTCTTCTTGAACTAAGAGATCTAATTCTCTAAAAACCCCTCAGATGGTTGTGGATCTTAGTAACAACCACCGGCAATGTCTGCTCTTGTATTTTTTAAATCAATCTAAAGAGAAAAAAAAGACCTGGGTTTGGATATTAACCACTCTCAAATGTCTAATCACTTCACTTTGGTTGCTGCTCGAGATAAGAGCTTTTCTGGAAACAAAAGCCTGATAATTGATTAACAGAAAAGTAGGCTTAGGTTCTTGATCAAGCCACAGAGGTGAAGTAACATACGTTACCTTAAATTTCTCTTACCTTGCATTTACTGGGAGGCTAGAAAATGTGCACACTTGATCACTTTGGAATGCCTAAAACCGGACTATCATGTGTTTGTGTCTTGGTTTGCCCCTTCTACACTTCAAAGTAGGTAAATTCGGGCCTGTTCAATTTATCAATTATTCTTCTGTGGATCAGACAGTAGAGTCATGCCTCTTCTCCATGAACAGTAAAGTTCTTCAGGCACAGCAGCTTTTCCAACGTGTCCTTGTTCAAATTAGCACTCTTCTTACTCTTCCATAGAGTGGATAATATATTTGGGGGATACTCCTCAGACAGTGGCTGCGTTTCCATGGTGCTGTATATAGCTGGTACGCATTTGAGAAACCTTTTGAAATTACCAATCCTCTCTTTGCAGATTACCACTATCGCTGGTTTTTTTTGTTTTGTTTTTGAAAAAGAGACCTCCTTGCTTGTGCACGATATTTTTAATGTTAGTCATTTTCTCTCTTTTTCTCTTGGTGCCTATATTCCCTTCAGCCCACGGAGAGGTGGCCCTTTTTGATGCCCATGATTGTTCAAATGGTAAATAGGTTTTGCACACATGACCAAGTTATTTCTGTTTGATTCACTTCTTACTTCAAATTTTGTTTTCAAAACACTAGCAGCATTTCATGAGGTGTTTCGCAGGATATGCCAAGCAACCCATTTATTCTGAGTGAGAAGCTCAATTATTCTGAGACTATACTGAGCTGCTTCTAAAAAATGTGGCTTTTTCCGACTTGTAAAAATAGGAAGGAAATAAAGCAGTAAGAAAGGGTAGAGTAAAGGGTCACGTCTGAGTCAGTCTTCTTTCTCTTTTCAGCACTGGTATTAAGGCTGTACCTAACAGCCAGTGTCCCATGCAATTGGATTCAGACAAACACATGGACAATGTTTGCTTTCCCAGATAGCTGGGCAGCCCTGGTGTAATGACAACCGTAAAGAAAGAGGTAGGGGACCCAGAGGGCAGTGTTTTTTCATGCTTTCACTAGATATGCCTCACTCACAAGTGTAAATACACGCAGTAAATATTCCATTAGTCTATATTTTATATTTAGACCTCTGTTTCTTTCTCGAGACTATGAAAACCAGATCCTTGTCCCTGCCAGCCCTGCCTATACTTTTTGTATATCTGTTAAATCTCCTTCGTTTTCTTTATTTTGCTTATTTTTGCTATCACTGTCTGCCTGCTATTACAAATCCTCTTGACCAGCTCCCCGAGAAGAACACAAGCTCTTTTTCTTCTGTCATATTTCCCGTTGATCTTACTCACTAAACTTTCCTCTTCTGTAAGCCCTTTACCCCCTCAAAGATAGGAATTACACTGGTGACCTTGTAGAGACTGGTAAAACACCCCTGAGGCAGGGGTTGGCTGGTTCATTCTGCTACTTCAACAGCCCCAAGTGTCTAGGCAAGTCTGCACAATTAGGAGCAACCGTTTTGGCATAGGGATAAGTAAAAATGCAGAATATGGTGCACGCTATAGCCTCATTCACCCTGCTTTGCGTTCCCACCCAGGAAGGGTAGGTGACACAGTATGTGGCATTAACTCTGCTAGCCATGAAGAGACTCTTTCTTTACCTTTTGGGCTCTCAGAAGGAACCGAGGACGGACTAATTTTTTCACTAGTTAGTGAAGCTGGTGGGGGGTCTAGAGCACAAGTCTTATGAGGAGCGGCTGAGGGAACTGGGGTTGTTTAGCCTGGAGAAAAGAAGGCCTAGGGTAGACCTTACCACTCTGCTCTCTGGAACTACCTGAAAGGAGGGTGTCACGAGGTGGGAGTTGGTCTCTTCTCCCAAGTACAAGCAATAGGACAAGAGAAAACGGCCTCAAGTTGCACCAGGAGAGGTTTAGGTTGGGTATCAGGAAAAATATCTTCACAGAAAGGGTTATCAAGCACTGGAACAGGCTGCCCAGGGAAGTGGTTGAATCACCATCTCTGGAGGTATTTAGAAGACGAGAAGACATGACACTTAGGGGTATGGTTTAGTGGTGGTTTTGGCAGTGCTAGGTTAATGGTTGGACTTGATGATCTTAAAGGTCCCTTCCAACCTAGATGATTCTATGATTCTATGACTTTAGCCATCTCTTGTCATTACTCGGTTAATCCTTTTTGCTTTCAAAAATGGATTATAGGTTCAGTTCTTCACATGACCATACAAAATATCAAAAATATCCAGCCCAAACCATGACAGCTCTGAAGGATGATGCATATCTGTTCCAATAAAAACGTCCATAGGGTAATCATCTACATGTGAACAAGTAATCTAGACTTCTCATGTAGTCAAAGACAAGCAGGCAAGGGGTGATTCATCTCATAAAGCAGACAGATAAAATAGAACAGATGATTCACATTCCAAGTGTGCTTATTTCTTTTCATTGACTGTACTTGGAGCTAGTTCAGACAGAGGTATCTACATTGCAAACACTTAAAGCTGGGTGAAAGAGTCCTTTCCAAAGGGATTTTAAGTAGAGATGAACTTGGCCTTTATCACTGAACAATTAGCTGTATTTTAGAAAAGTTTCCTAAGTTTGGGGATGGGGTGTTACCATTTAGGTTATCTAACTTTCTGATAAAGATAAACAAGATCTTTGCTACTTATGAGAAGAGACTTCTATCGAGCTAACAAAATCACGTGCTGGCTCTTTCTCTATGGTCTGCCTCTTTTGCTAAATATAAACAGCAACAATTCAAGATCCCTTTTATTTAGAGATTGCAGCCAATGGGACATAACTGCATGTTTCTGACTAAATAGTTTTGCATGGAACTGAAGCATCCAGTAGCCAAAAGTCTACACATAATTAGTTCTTGCTCCTCTTTGGCAGCACTGGATATTCCTTTGTAACAGAGATATTGTAGTTGGATATTTCATTTGCACACTTAATGTACTCTTATCATGCATGTACTTGCGCTCACACTTGTGCTCATCCTTCTTCAAGTCTACACCAGTTAAATCCCAAGACTTCTGTTTTGGCTAGCTGGTTCCTCCAGTTAGTTGTCTCTCAGTATTACCTGTGTTAAAATTGTCACTCTGATGCTTTACAAACAATAAGAATATAATCAGCTGTGTAACTTCCCTTCTCCATTTCAAGGATTCTCATCACCTGGTAATGAGTTAAGTAGAGTGTGTTTGCTGCACCAGCCAGCCTAGGGGCTTTTCTGGACTAAAAGAGAGTGGACTAGTAAAGCAGAGATCAGGGTGTGTTGTCTGTCCTTCTGTAATTTATTCTCATTTCCTAAAATAACTGCCCCACAATTGAACTTCTCCTACAGTTAGAAACCATATTTAGTGAGATGACTGGTGATTTAGGCCCTGCTAGAGTACTTTGAAGTGTGTGATAAGACACCATATCTCAAGGAGACTTCCGTAGGAAAAGCGTAAGGATCCCTCCAAGGGCAGCTCAACAATAAGACCATTAAATCTAAAGTATTACAACTAGGTCATGGGAAATAAGGTCAGAGATGCAAGGCTTTTGTATTGTACAATGAATGTGAATGAGAGCTGAGCCGCTGAAGACAGTAGTAATAAAAAGCGTGTTATCAGAACTAGTTTGTTACACAAACTAGCTGACACATCTCAAGAGTCAGCATGGGTATTTCAAGCATGAAAACTTGCTGAATGGACAGTACACTGATGATAAAGTACAAGATTGCAAATGATGCTTAATGATGGTTGAATAGTGTGTGTTCTCTTTATATATTGTTGGGGTTCTCAGTATGAAAGATCTACACAGAGACATACTCACATCATAGTCACACAAGGGAAAAAAAAAAGAATACAAAGGGAAAAAAACATAAAACAAGCCCTCCTGCTATCATTATAAGCCATAAATTGCACTGGTACCAATGTATTTTCTCTGCAAGCCAGGGGTCTTCCTTCAAAGCAGCATGGAGGAAGACAAGGAGATGGAAGGGGGTAGAGAAGCAGATCGTGTTCTTGTTAGTTTAATGATTTATGTCTAGGTTTGTTTGTCTTTGGTGTGATTAATTGCTTCCAATTATCTGCTACCACGAAGTCTGCTCTATATGGAAAAGATGCATCCCTGTGGGTGGGATATCTTATCTTTGGATGAATCGAACCCTGAAAATGTCCCAGTGATCTTGTGTCTGACACATTTTTGCTTGTATGGGACAGACTAATAGAAATTAAATCACAGAAAGCAAAGCAATCTGGGAGGGAAAGAGACAGAGGATCCCAGCCAGATATTTTTTTTTTTTCAGAATCTTCTAATTTTCAGTGTGCTCCTAACTCTTGTGCACCTTTCCACACACCCCACTCCTTGTTTTAATTATTACACATGCCAAAAGCACAACTGCCCTGCATTCAGTCACCAGGTTATAAACGTGGGAAAGGGAAGAGGCAACTGACTGTATGGAGTCAGCTGGAGCCTGGACTTGAACCAGGGCACGCACAAGCTATGCTATCCCCCTCCTTACAGTACATGGGAGGACCTGTTATTGGTGAACACTGGCGTCTAGGAGACAATAGTCAAGACTGGGAAGTTAGGTGAGAAACCTGCCATCCTTCTGTGAGTGGTGTGCATGGCATTTCTACTCACACAGTGAGCTCAGATCAGATCAGTGTCTTACTCGGTTTTCTTCTTAGGTGGACAGGAAGGAATTATTGGTGATATTACCAAGCGGCAGATTGTTTCAGAAATTTGTGACGCAGTAGATATAAAGAGGTGGGTTTGCAAAACTGCTACTTTATTTCTCGTACACTGCTGAAGAAGGGGACAAGGACTGATGTAGCTGTGCTGTTCTCTGGCTTTTACATCTGTTTTGACTGTGTTCTGTGATGTGATGAGGAATGAACCCTGTTGCAGGTCACTTTGCCTTGTTTCTTCTGGAATCTGCTCAGTATTTTACTGTTGCTCCTGGCTTTTCCGCTGACCTACATTTATCTTTGCTTTTGCCCTTCTGCTAGGCATGTAGCAACGCTTCCCTGGATGCCTTGTCTCCCTCACCAATCCAACCTTCCATCAAGGTCCTGTTCATTCACTTGTATTTTATCAGATAATATTAACCATATAATTTCACCATGAATTGAGGATTTTTCATTTTCTTTATATCAGGGAAGTGCATCTGTAATGTAACAGGATTGTATGTCAGGTCTGATAAGGAGACCAGAACTTCTCTGTTTCACTCCCAAATGCTTTATAGGCCACATTCTGACTCTGGTAGAAAGATGTTTGAATTTAACTCAGGGTAAAATTTAGCCTGTAGTATAACCTTCCTGTCAGAGCCAACAATTTACTATCTATCTATCTAGTTTGTGGATAGCATGAAATTAAGCAGAACCACTATCCTAAACTGTAATAAAATCTATTGACATCCAAACTATGTATTATGCATATGTAGTCTACTATCCTGAGGCAAAAATGCACAGAGGTTTGACAGCAACCTAATGAAGAAATGCAAAAGAAATAGGATTTAAATAAAAAATCTGCAAAAGGACAGAAAAGGTACCCGATAGCCAAAGGGCTGGTTCCCTTTAAGATCTTTTTCAAGAAAGTACAACTCTTGGAGCAGGAAGAGGAGTTATGAGACCATGATGAGGAAGATTAAAGGGAAATGAATGCGGTTGATTGCAAAGGATGAAGATTTTTGTTCGGAAATGGGTATCAGGGCTGCAGGATATGGTGATGCAGGAGCAGTCAGAGCACAAAATGAGTCTGTGTGATGACACGCTAGGGTAGGGGAAGGAAGAAACCAATGACCTTCCACAGTAGGGCTAGAGATTGAGTGCCTGAAGGGGATCAATGCTCCTGATGGGTAGGACAGGGCTACTTCATTGGTTTAAGGAAATCCTGTTGGGTAATTTTACCAGTTCTGACCAGCAGGAGCCAGTGCAGCAGTTTCTCTTTTGCCAGCCAGCTGGCTTCATGTCTGGACATTGAGTTGACACAAAGACTACATTAAAGAGTGCAAACAATAGCAGGCTAGACAATGAGAGACTAACTAGCTCCCACAGGGATGGGGGCACCAACAAATATCCAGACCTTATAAATCTGCAGGAAAATTTATTTGCAGTCTCTCTCCAGACTGTGGTCTGCCATCTTAAGAAGTTGGGTTTTTTTTAAAGACTCTAAGCAATAGCGTAAAGGAAAAAGTGTTGAGATTTCATCCTGGAGAGAAAAGGCTAACTGTCTCAAGGAATGTTTTTTTTTCTCCTTTTTTTTTTTAACACAGCTCTTCCTAATCACTTTTTTCCATCTAACTTACTTATTTAAAAGTTAGCAGTCATCAACATTACCATCCTTAATCTAAAATGTGTCAACATGCTGAATCCTACTGGGATTTTACAATTTATTTTTAATGTGTAAATTGTCTTCAAGAATTAAGGATACTATGATGTTCATAAAAAGCATATTCTTGCTATCACTGGAGAAATAGAGCTAAATAATAAATTAAAGTCTTTCTACAAAAAAACATTAATTCTTTGCATACATTTGTTTTTAAAGCTCTCTTGTTTGTGAGCAGTAATAAAAAATATTCTGCACACTCTTTTTTGATAGTGAGATGAGAAAAGCATAATAGGAAAGTAAAATTAAATTATATTTCATTACTGGTGACAACCTGAATAAAACATGGAGAGAGCATTATCAGACTTCAAGAACTTCTGGCACCTTCACAACAAACAGAACAAATCTATATCCACTTAAAAGCTCCCACACATTAAAGTACCCCAAAATAATCATCTCTTTTTTCTTCAGCTGCAAACTAGATGAACTGGCAGTGAACAAAAGGAAAGCGTTTCCTCTTGAATTTTTCATAAGAGCTGTGTTTCAAAAGAAGCATATCACATTGTCTTCATTACTTCATTCCATACTAAGGCACACCCCAATGCTGCACTTAAAAATTTTAGAAACCTCTCTGGGAAAAAGATTCCCTGGGCACCCAATTTCAATCATATGCAGACTTCATGAAAACTGATCCAGATCAGGAGTAAACGACACAAGAGGACATGACGTTCTTACTGATAAATGATCTTTTGTTTGCTCTGAAAGCAACCACATGATGCAATGCAGCATAGTGCCAAAAGTTAAGTCTTTTAAGCATCCAGGCAGCTCAAAACTTTTTTTTTTTTTTTCCCCCAAAGCACAGACAGGTAACCACTACACAGATTTAGGGGGTGGCTATAGGAACCTTCCACTCTGCTCAGTGCTGATGCTGCACATTGAGAGTGCTGTGGCCAGTGCTGAGCTCCCCCAGGACAAGGGAGGCTTGGATCTACTGGAGAAAGTCCAGTGAAGGGCCACAAAGATGGTTGGGCCACTGGAGTATCTGACATACAAAAAAAGGTTGTAAGAGAAGGGACTGTTCATCTGAAGAAGAGAAGGCTCAGAGGGGATCTTAACCATGTGTATAAATACCTGATTGGGGAGTGTGGGGGTTGTAAAAAAAAAGGAAGCCAGACTCTTCTCAGAGGTACCCATTGAAAGGACAAGAGGCAATGGGCACAAATTGAGACACAAGAAATTCTGTTTAAACATAAGAAAAAACATTTTCACTGTGAGGATGGCCAAGCACTTGGAACATTGTGCCCAGAGAGACTGTGGAGTCTCAATCAGATATATTCAAAACCCAGCTGGACACAGCCCCGAGCAACCTGCTGTAGCTGACCCTGCTTTGAGCAGGGTGGGTGGCCTAGATGATCTCCAGAGGTCCCTTCCAACCTCAGCAATTGTGTGATATGAGTGTGGCAAAGACTACAGCAGCTGCTTTCCTGTAGAATGTGTCTCATTAGCCAGAGAAGCTCTTCTGGGAGTGCAGCAACTCTGGAAGATATGCCTTACCCAAAGAGAGCTGCTGGGCTCAGTAGAGAGATAGTGGTGAGATCCCTGCTGTTTTCCACAGTTTTCCAAGGTAATGAACTAAAAAATGAACTGTAAAATCCTCTGAGCACAGATCCTGCTTTGTTTTGTAGGTGTTACCTATTGTTCAGGGTCATCTAGGTACACACTGTGCTGCAATAAATAATAGATGGCCACAGAATGAGAAAGAATCACAGAGTAAATCTGGAACCTGCAATGTCCTTGCCAGAGTCTATTTAGGACAAAAACAAAACAGCTCCAGCAGAGGTCAGTTAAGGAAAACTTCTGTTTTGTTGAAAGATTCGCTTTGGCATAGACTATATCTTTGAAAGAAAAATACCAGGCTTTTTGTTGTGTTTAGGCTATTAAAATATATGCATTTCTTAAAAAGAAATAAAGACACGTATCCTCAAAATATTAGCTACTATTTTTGCAATTCCTTAAAAAATTTCCTAACACTGTAAAAGTCAAGAGAAACTATTATTATTCCATATTAGTTTTCCTAATTTGGGTCTATGTGAAAGTTAGAGTGGTTCCAATTTAGTTTAAACAGTCCTAGAGGATTGTTTCAGACTGAGAGGTTTCTCCTTCCCTTCCACCCTTCTTCTACTCCCTTGGAAAGCCACAATGATGTAACTCTTCCCTGAAGTGCCCCTCCTAGCCCGGTTCCCCATGACAGGGTCTTGTAGTTGTTGCCCATGCTGTGTTTTTGATCACATCAGAGGGCCCTCAATAAGGCAGCACAAAAATAAATACTTCATCTCCTAAGAATTGAGTATTCCTGTGGAGTATCTAAAATAGTGCACAGCCAACCTCAAAATCATAATTGATCAACCTTTAATTCTTTAAACAGTAAACGGTAAAAAATCTCAGCTGCATCTTCAATTTCAACTGAGGATGTGAAATCAGGAATACCTTTAAATAGCAGAATACATGACCCACACTCATCTGTCTTCACTGCTAACTTCTGTTCCACTATTTAAGTATTTTTCTTTCTGTTTTTTTGGTTTAGGGTTTTTGTTTGTTTGTTTTTTTTATGGTTGGTTGGTTTTTTGTTACGAACCTACAATACATCTCCTTTAAGGTAAGACCTTCCTTTCATTTATGTTTACAAAACTTAGCCCTTCACAGTAAATGAGCTGTGAACATCAGAGAAAATGGGAAAATGTATCAAGATTACCTGAATGAAGAGATGTAGAGAACATGAACAGGAAAATAGAACAAAACAGAAAATGCAAATTAGAAAAATCAATAAGATGATAAGTATTCAATACAACGTGAAAGAAGAACAACTTGGAAAGTACAATTCTAAGAAATATTATAAGAACTGTACAGGACTTTGCAATGAGATATTGCAGAAAAATATGCCAGTGCTTAGGTAAACATTGTTCTCCATACTTCTGGGATATGACTTCACATTTAAGTGTGAAAAAAATATCATCAAAAGAATTACCTAAAAGCGTATGTTAAAAACTTTGAGGAATAAATGAACAATAAGAAAGCTGAATAAAACTAAAAAATTGTATCTTGGTTAAATATGCAATATAGAGGAGAATAAGCAACAAGAAGATGAGAATGATTTAGAATATCACTTAGAAGTATAAGTACTAGGATGAAATTAAGCTCAAGGTAGCATAAAATGAGGGTAATTCAAACAAATTCTGATGAATTGATGTTTTGAAGGACCATCTTCCCAGAGGAATGGTGAAACCATGGTGAAAATTTATAGAACATAAACAAAGGTAAAACAGGGAACTTCTGTACTGTTGGAGAGATATATGTATTTATTCACCCATACCATCTGTTTATTAAAGTGCTTTGGCCGAAGAAACATGAGGCAAACCTTTCTTTCCTCATGTGGCAAAAGCGGGTACTACTGTAATCAGCATTAGACTGCCACCAGCGGATTAGCACTTGCGACATGTAGCCCAGAAGTGGGACAGAAATGATGGATCTGGGAAGTGATTGATTTTTGAACTAGTGGGTGCTGGAGAACCTGCTAGGAATAATATAAGCAGATATGTGGTCATGACCAGTGACAGGAGAAGGATCCTTAAATAACAAATTGAGCTCCCAGGATCAAGCAATAAAGGTGTTAAACAGTCTGGCAGGCTTTCCCAGGACAATACATCACAATGAGAGTTTAGGAAGAGGTTTGCGGGTTGACAATTTTGTATTTTACTTCTTTTTTCCTTTATTTGAAAATGTAACATACAAGTCCCAGATATTTATTCCAGAGAAATCTCTGTGTACACTTCAAAACATAAATTTAGCATTTTCTCTGACCAAAAAAGCATAAAGAACTGAAAGGCAGAGTGACTGTCACGCACCTTTTCCCATATCACCATTTCTAATCTGGCTACATTTACAATGTTGTAATCAGAAGGAACATTTAACACTACCCACAGAGCCCCCTTCCATCATCCATATCTCCACACAGGTACTCTCGGGTGGCTATCAAGAGGTTGTCACTGATTTCCTCTATTTTGTGGTAAAACCTGTATGAATAAATTAGTTTTGGACTGAGAGAATCAGTTCTGAATTTTGGCATTTGATTGCTCTGTAGTCTGGACCCCTTCCAGGAATGTTCCTTTTCTCCAGATTTGTGTTCTGTGGATTTGTTAATGGCCCAATTTCTGCCAGTGTTGGTTTCTAGAGGAAAATAGGCAACATTGGTTACTGCTGTAGTTTATTGAAACAGTGGAAGAGATTGTGGCTTGGAAGACATTTGTGGTCAATGAGAGCCTGTGTGCTGTCCTCCATTTGTGATTTCTCTGCTAGGAGGCTGCAGAAGTTAAGTGTCACTGGCACAGAATAAAAACCAGTAACTTACAGGACAGGGAAAGGCAGACTTCATCCGGAACAACTGCTTGAATTTCAATAGGGCCGTTACTGAACCCCAGGTCCTATGAAGCAGAGGAATCACATTCTTAGCTTTGAGCCCCGCTACGGTCAAAAGTCCCTTTCAGTGCCAATCTGGGTTCATCTAAGTTTTTTCATAGGGCAGCACACACTTGATGGATGAGGCAGAGATGACAAATGAATAATATCATGTTCCCATTTTACAAGTGTTAAATAGGGAGTTTAAAAGACCATCACTATCCTCATTCCTGCTTCTTTCCTGAGTCTAACCGATATCCAGTCTCAGTCTTTGTCTTCACATGCTGCTACGTCTTCATCTCTTTGTGGGACAAGTAAAGATTTACATTGGGGTATAGGTACTCATATAGATAAAGGCCCAATGAACCATAACTGAAAGATGGGACTTAATTTTCTTAGGGGATGGACAATCCCAGTTTCATTAAAGCAGGAGGAATTATTTTAACTAATCCTGCATGGCTGAGTTGGGAAATTATTTGATAGCACTCACACCATTAAGGCTCCCTGTCTTGCCTACTGCACTGGCTATGTTAGATGGTACAGTGTTTTAAGGAAGGTCATTCTTTCAGTAAAGACAATTCGTTCTCTGGAAGTTTTTGAGAACCTCTTAGACAAATATCCATCAGGAACAGACTTGATAGAATTGATACTTCACAGAGCAGAGGTAGGAAATAGATGAGTTCTGGAGGTTTTCTCCTGTCTTGTTTTCTATTACGAACTGAACAAACTACACCTGAAAATTGAGCAATTCAGCTACCCCATGGAAAAGAAAACCAGCAGGAGTTTAGCAGACAGCTTTCATGGAATTTAGGGACTGGAAGTGAATATTTTGAGAAGAAACCAGAGGAAAAAAGAGCACTAGGGGATGGGAAAGCAAAACTGCATAGACTGTGGTATATTCACTGGAATGTATTGGGGCCTACAGTAAGTTGTTTCATTCAGCTTTTTCTGTAAGATGCTTCCTTACAAGGCATTTAAGACGCTTAGGAACTTAATTACTACTTAGTAAATGATAGTGGTACATGGTTAGTGTTAAAGATGGAATCACATCAACAAACAGATGAGATAAAAGCAATCAAATGTTACTCCTCTTTCAGGTTTTTAAGTGACCCAGGACAAATGTTTTGATCCCAATTCATTTCCAAAGTCAAAGTAGAAACCACACAAGTGTCAGTAAAAGTCCCCTTGCTACCAGGCAAAATATAGAGAGTAAAGATGAATTTTAAATATTTTTTCATCCTTGCCTGGCCAAGGTGGAGACTTATTGACAGGCATGTGTGCAAAAGCTTCTGTTGCTGCTGCTTGCTACACCTGATTTCGTAAGAGGGAACTTCAGTCTTAAGGGCTGTCAGTTTGGCACCTATAATGAGCATGATATTCATTTCAAAAGGAAATCTACCAAAAAAATAAACTTCGCGTCTCTACAAGCAGAACTGTTGATCTCCCAAGATAGTGTTCCCAGCCCACACACCCCTCACACTACCATGTGCTGTTGCTTCTTTTCTTTTTTTTTCCCCCAATCTTCCTCATTACATTTCCTTGGCAGAAATTCCACTGTGGATGCTAGCAATAGACTTGCCTTGATGCTGCTCATCACAATCCCCTGTGACAGCTTAATATCTCATTATCAACATTAATAATAAACGTGTGTTTCTCTGAATATGCAATGTGAGAATCGAATATATATATGGGACTTCACACTGCATTTATTTGAATGTGTAATGGTTGGTATAAATGCAGCTTCAAAGTGCTGTGAGTGAAGGACACGATTGGCATGCAGAACCAGACTTGACTGAGAGCTGTGGCGTGGACTTCTTGTGTGCCTGAGGGTAAGTTATTTGACCCCATGCAGACCCTTTTCCTTATTTTTTAAATCCCTCTTGCACTTTTAGGAAATGGTTTAAGTTTGGTGTGCTACATATTGCAGTGTTTAAATAGACAGTCCCACTGATACTGACATCTTAGTCTTTATATGAACATTGGAAAGTTACAACTACAAACTGATAAATATAGATATAAAAAATCTGATATTTGCATGTCTGAAGATACGTATTTATGAATAGTTAATGGCTTATTTTTCCCTTACATGCTGTCTAATGATAAATATGTCTTTCCGAAGTAAACTTTTATTTTTATTCTAACATTTTTATTTTATTTAAAAGTTCCTATTTTTGAATGAATGAAAATATTTTAGTATAACTTCAAGTACCAAAAGCTCACACGCAATCAAAACCAGTTTCATAGATGACATAAAAAAGGCAGAACATTCTTGTCATAAAATAAAAACTGGGCATGAAAGCAGGTCTTAAAAAAACTAATTTCTGTTTTTAATTTCTGATAATATTTTTGTTGGTACTTCAATTTCTCGTAGCCAGAGTTGTAAAGGTTTTAGAACCGCCTATAAAAAATAGTGGTCAAAAGGACCACTCCTTTAATGGATATTGGAGACTACAGCTCATTTGGCCTTACTGTGATGGAAGACATGCTGGTGGAAATAAATGCATATTCATAGTAGGGGATTCTGGAACTCCTCAAACACTGTTACTGAAGAAACCTCCCTCATCCATGCCAAAGGTATATTCCAGCCCATGGACAGGAGATAGTGTTAGCAAAACCATATGTACTTGGGTCAGTAGTGAGCAATGTGCTTATACTTCAAGCTAAATTTCGCAAGAAAGAAAAAAAAATTTAAAAACCTGCAGAAGGTCAGAATATATGAAAATATTTCCATTTACTTTCCCATACAGATTGATAATAGATACATTAATCTTAGCAACTGTATTCTGACCTCAGTCTATCCTGGCTGTCAAATTTTATGAAGAGAACATGACTGCAAAAAAGATGTCTAAACTCATGGAGACTATCTAGAAAACAATAGAATTAAGATGAGAAAATATCACTCTGACAGCTGTGTGTGTCCCTAAGCATTTCCCAAAACAACTTCTTGCATGAAGCAGCTCTTGCATAAACTTAAAAAAATGAGACTGTGGAGTCTACTGTCTAGAAAGGAGTCCAGTCTAGAAAGAAAGGTCTATGTGTGCTTAAAGTGTTATGAAACATCAAAATGGAATGGTAAACTTTCAAAATGGAGAGGAGGACACGCACAAGGAATGCTAGCACCAAGTATTTTATCTGCTCTCCTATGGGGAAAAAAAAAGCAATAAGTGGTTCAAAGTACAGTAGAAACCCTTTTTCAAGCATGAAAGCAGTGTTTGTTTAGTCCTTCACTGAAATATAAACTCAGCAGCTCCAGTTTCATTTGAAAGATGACAAAAACAATAGAAGTTTTTCAATTTACTGAGTTAAAAAGTCAGGAAGGCAGAACTCTTCTCTGCAGCCCAGATCTCTTCCCCACCCCTCCACCACCCTTTGGAATTCACTCTAAATATGAAGCTATCATTGTTCTTTGAAATTGAGTCTGCAAGAAATGAAAGTTAAACAAGCATAAGTAAATCTCATGAAGAAAGGACTGAATATAAACAAAACATTGTTTTGAAGTTGTTGTTTTTCTTACTGAAGAACATTTATCCCTAAACTGTAAGTCTAAAACTGTTTTCAGAACAGAAATGTCTTCAGAAATATGCCACAATTAAGAATATGCCGCTTCTAAGATTTACACATAAATTTGCCAGGTAGCATCAATATGGTCAAGGAGCTGTGATTAGGAAGGTGTCTAATGCAGAAATACCATAAAAATCCATGCACGAGAGGCCTTGAGTTTGATGGGCTTGGAAGAGGTCTTCAAGCAATGGGATCAGAGAAGAAGGAACAAAGATTGTTGGCTTCGACTTGCTCTTCAGTGACATGCACAAGCTTCTGTTTCCCTTTATTTAAATTCCTAAATAATAAAACAACTCAAATTATACTACTTACATTCCCAGTTTGTGTAGAATTGTCCCTTTTATGGGATATTTAAAGCAGTTTTAAGTTGTTAAAACTAACTTGACGTCCCAGCCGTAGGTACATCCAGGGCTGAGATGCAGCTACCCAAAGCAGATACTTGATGTCCTACAGAACAGAACCATTCTCCTCTGGCACATAACCAGCTCCCACAATGTGCCACCTTCTCTCTTCTCTTGCTTTAGAGAACTGGAGAATTCCCAAAAATATTTCCTCTATACTCGTCTCCTTCTGCTCCTTTCTAAGATCCTTGGAAGACTGTCTTCAAGCTTACTGCCAGTGGCCTCCCACCAATGTCAAAATCATGTTAATTCATGTGATGACTTGCTTGTGTCCTCACACCTGGAAAGCCTCAAATTGGAACTGAAGCTGGCTGAAAGCTGCGTACTTGATTTAAGCTTAACTTCTTGCCTTAAACTTTCTTTAAATCACAGACATTTCAGAGCCTTGTTTAGACAGAGGATCAGGACTGCAGAGCTTAAACATGCTGATAAAAGACTAAGCTGAAAAACTACTGCAGTGTAAACTTGGTTAGAGCCTCTGAGTATCACTCTATTATGAATATTAAATAACAAAGATAATAACCCTGTTTCTGCCAATTTCTGTTCTGCTTCATTCAGCCCATGCAGAGTGTATTGAGATCTCCATCCATCCATGAAACCCTGGAATGTCTTGCTGGCTGGTATTATTATTAACAAATGAAAAGCATCAGGAAGCGCAATTCTTGCTAAGAATTTTTTATGAAAAATAAAACTAATGTAAAATTTTGACTTACTGGCCCAAGGATCACAGTTTCTCCATCTGGCGCTCTGTCTGTCCAGCTGTCTGTCTAAGAGTTCCCTCTCCTCTACTAGCAACAGCTTCTGAATCTAGTAGCCAATTCCAAACTTCCTTGCCAAAGAAGTCAAGTCAAGTTACAAAGATATTACAGTTCCAGTTCTTGCATGATCAGCCATTCTTTTTGAAGATCAACACATCCATGAGAGAGAGAAGGTTCAGTTAGTACCACACAGAGGGACAAGACTCAGGGCAAGCTAATAGCTCTCTTCCCTGTTTGGTCTGTCTTGACAACCAGTTTTTATAAGTGAAGTAACCAATCTGCACATGTGTTACTGGGAATCAGCTTCAGCACGTTAACTCTTGCCCAGAAAGCAGTAGGTGAGTGCTGAAGGGATCTGACAGAGTTTTGATGAGGGAACGAGGACATCAAAGTTATGTTAAGGCAGAGGAACCCAATTTGTTTTAGGTAATTCCATAGAGACCAGGCTGAGCGAACTGCAGCTTAATACCAAATTAAACTAAGGTTAAAATACCACAGCTTATTTAATGGTGAAGTTTTAACATGTTTGCCTTGCATCTTGATGTGAGATTGATAGGAATCATTTTACTACAATACCAGTACATTGGGTTGAAGAATATATTGAAGACCTAGGGAAAGACAGATAAATATGAAGAGGATTAAAAAATCTCTTTGTGAATGCACCAGCTGACCAATACTTTTGAAGACTTTCAGACAACTCCTTAACACAGAACCTTAAGTTCCTGTTAAAGCATACAGGAGTTTTCTGTGGACTTGCAGTGGGGTCAGGACCATAGTACATGCTTACTGTTTGAGCTGTGATAACGCTAGGAAGAGGTACCTGCTCCATTCATCCCATTCCCACTCAGAAAGATGCTCTGCTCCTGTTTCCCTCACAGATTCTGTGCCTATGGCACATCTAGTCTTATGCTGACAAGCCAAATATTCTGTGTCATGGCAGAATCTGGTATGCAGGTTATAGCAAGACAGAGCACCGGTCCTAACAGTCAAGTCCTGCAGTGGACAAAGAGAGAAAAGTAGGAAATATGAACAGTGCATTTTTGGCATGTTGCTGGAACCGGAAAAAAAGAAAGAAAAATATGAAAGATAGACTAGAGGGGAATCAAGACAGACATGTTTTCCAGCAAAAATATAAAAAACTGAAAATCAGGACCCACCAAAAACATTTCACTAGAAGACAAAGTTCAGTTCATCTTAAAAGCATCATCTAAGCTGTTAGACGAAGCCATTGCTGTTTTGGATTGGCACCTCATGCAGCTGTATTTTCTTAATGGTGGTTACAGAGCAAACGCACTCAGCAGGTCTTTCCCTGCTGACTTGGCACTTCTTGGATCCCCGTGGATCCATAAGTGCAGTTCTTATTCATCAGTCCTGCACACAAATGGTTGTGTGCAGCAAAGCTCAGGCTTCACAGAAAACAATAAATGCTTTTGAAATTGTGTTGCTTTGGTCTGAATGCTCATTAGATAAGTCTGCTCTGGAGTCAAGGGACACTTAACGATAGCCTCACATAGGTCTGATGTTCTCTTTTAGCTATACAAAGTAAATTTCAGGTTTTGTGCAAGGCCCCACATTAACTGCTGTGGAGACTGGTGTCTTCAGTCTCTTCACAGACGTCTGTTGAGACAGCACAGCAAATTTTCTTACAGTACTTTCTTCTGCAGTGAAAAGTTTCTATCTGTTTCTCCTACTTTCTGTGGCCCAGCCAATCCCTACATTGCACTTCTATGGCAGAAGATATTTTGTTCTGTTGAAACTAACAAGTTTCAAACCAAGCTGAACTTATGCACTTTGCATGAAAAGCACAGTACTCATCAGAAAATAATGACTCCTGATCACTGAAGACCCCAGCATCCTAGACCTACAATGTCCTAGACAGGAAGTTCTGGAAGGGTCATAAGACTATCTGGTCTAGGCTCAAGACAGATCCTGATTTGTATGTAAGATGCCTAACAGAAGCTACCTTACTCACAAACACCAGGTTAAGGTTTATTGCTTCTTTTGAACTGATCTACTGCTTATGAAACACAGAAATGATTTGCTGTTTATCACTCCCCCCCATATGACGCAGCTCTAGATGGAGTATCACACCAGTCTCACCCATTCTGAATGAGGTACTATTAATTGATCCCTCTGGACTTACTCTGTGAGTCTACTTCAGGCACTGATTTGTTCGTTGCCCTCATCTACATTACTTCAACACTGATTTTTTTCTTCCAGATAATAAAGTGGTTACAAGTTTCAAAGTCAATTATAGCCCTACATATGGAATAGTTAATATCAACAAAAAAACTCCAGATAATTTAAAGGATAGCTCTGAACATAATTTACAACATATCTTACGTATTTAGATTGACTGCATCTTGGGATGCTTAAATTTGAAACAGATGGTCAGGTGATTTGAAAATCACTCAAGGAAATCTGGAAATTAGCTCACAGCAACATGAAGGAATATCTGCTAGATTGAAAAGGGAAAAAAGACAGGGCTGTTGATTGTGCTGGCGAGTAAATGAGACTACAATAAGATATTTGGTTCCATAGACTGGAAAGAATCATTTTCTGGGTTATGAATATGATATTCACCATGATACACACTTAGGAAAAGAGAGACACATTCTGACAGGCAATGCTTAGTTGCAGGCAGTTTAAAAGCAGTGCCAATATAGAAACAGGAAATGTATCTTATAAATAAACATGACTAATGTATGAAGACTCCAGGAATTTGAAGTGACAGTTAAAGTGGCACCTTGTGGTTCATCATATTTGATCCCACTGTGTCAATGTCACAGTGGCAGCTGGTATCAAGAATCACTGGTGGGGAAGAGGATAATAAGCTTCTCTCCTCATCCTCACCATCTTTCCTAACCATGTTATTCATATTTATGGGGGGTGGAAACTGGGACAGTGGTTTTGAAAAGTAGAAAAAAGAAGGAAAGTCTAGGTTTGCTATACTCAGATCGTGTCCTCAAGTAAAAAAATTAAGAAGTTTCAGCAGCAGGTAGGGAGGAAGACAATAACATTTATCCCTCCATAGGAATGCCATTCTTCTCTCAAGTTCTGATATATGATCTCCTGCCCAGCCCTGCCCTAAAGTAACCCTGTTTTGTGTCATATATACAATTTAATTGATCTGTGTAGCTGCATAATAGAGAATGTGGCTCCAAACCCATTCAGGCAGAGTCAAATCTCCCTTTAGCTAGATGACTGTCCCAACCATTGAGTTATTGGGTGAGGAAAGTGAACAGCAATGCCTTTTCCTTCTCCCATGAGGGGTCTGAGTCTTCCCAGGCAATGTATAGTGCTCCTAATATACTTCACCTGGATGCTGAATGTTCCCCTGGCTGTCCAGACCCCTGTAAGTCAGGTTCTGCAGTACTTTGCATCAAAAGATTTAACACTCCTGCCCCTATCTCAGTCCTACACTTAGAGGTGAAATTCAGAACTTGGTACCTCTGGGATTTCATACAAGGAGCCCGCTAGTGGAGGCACAAGAGTTTTGCGCAGTGTATTAGGGCTGGAGACGGTAGTTGGCAGCTATAGCACTACTAACAAGGAATGACCCACCAATACTGACAACCCCTTTTGGCCAACTCCACTAGAGTGGAGTTGCTTTCTTTAGAGTCACTAGAGTCAGAATTGTTGTCTTTATTGTTAGACTTTATTTTGCTCAAGGAGAGCCCCATGTCTTACTTGTTCAGACTATGCACTAGATCATATTTTTCTCTATACCCCACAGTGAAATGCATGTGCAAGAACATTCTGAACACGGCTTAATGTTCATCATTAGCTTGTCAAAGCCTTAGGTGGTGCACGTGACTTTCAGGAGACAAGGAATGCTGATGACCCAGGATACTATGGAGCTTTCTAAAAACTTTCCATGGATCAGCAATAGCCACATAAAATGGAGATAGTCTGAAAGGACGTTGTTTTCCAGTGACTTCTGGAGACCAGCACTTCTAATTGTATGTTATCTCCAGCAAGTAAGTCTGGGTCTGGGTGAAAGACACTCCTCTCCTTAAAGATGGTACCTCTAACATTTGCACCTAAACACCCTCAGCACTGGCACCCTCAGCACCAACAACTGTCTAATGACTTCTCTCATTAGTACTGTATTTATATTAAAAGTTGGACTGCAACTGTTGGAAATGTGCAAGTTAACTTTTCATCCTCTCTAAAATGTATTCACCTCATTGTAACATATACATGGCATTTGCACATTCATCAGTATTTGAAATCCAGTCTTTAAATTGTCCTATGCATGCACATATATTTATAAGTTAATAAAAATATACCCTTTCCACATTTTTTCTACAATGAAATAGCCTGTGAGCAAATTACATTTTCTTTTTACTGTTTACTCAGCACAGTGAAAGAATACATTGACTGCTAAGTTTCTATGACTTTTTCCACTACAGCTTAAGAAAATGGACTCCCACTCTTATTAATTTCAAGTATTTTCCTTGTTGTCCCATAAATTGTCACTGCAGCTCTGACCTCTTTGCAAATTCACGGTAGAAAGAATTAAGACACCTATTTATTTACAGTCATTTCCAAAACAGCTGTGCATCCACACGCTTCTCACAAGTTTTCTGCACTGTGGGTGTTTCAATCATAAAACCATGTGGCTGGCATATAAAAACAAATCCATTTCAAGAGCTGAATTTCTTAATTGGATGACTGGAGCCATATAACGGCCTGTGATCTAGATCTTCTATCGATCTTTTCCTTACTGTTCTTTAGTCACATGAGTTGTGCCACTGACTTCATTAAAACTGTACATATGGAAAAGGATACCATGTCACGTTGTTTGTTCCCATTTCAGTTCTTGAATTATCTGCTGCTGGCATATGAAAGATCCTACACAATCTGTCACTTTGTTAATGAGTGAATGGTGTAGACCTGGAAGCAGCCTGGTTCACCCTGCGCTGGAAAGATCTTGGTTAAGGCAAACTGTTTCACAGTTTTCAAATTTTTCCCACCTCCATAGCTCAGCCTCATCAGAATACTTTAGCCCCCGAAACAGGAGAAAGAAAACTGTCTAGAATTTACTTTCTAGTAATTTCTTAGGTCAGTTATGACCTAATTAGTGTCATTAAACATAAAGATGTCATTGATACAAATTAACAAGACAAAATAGAAGAAAAGTATTTTAAATAACCTAATTATTGGAACAAAAGTAAAAAGCAACAACAAAAACGTAACAAATGAAAATCAGGCAAGAACATTACTCTCATACAGCATGGCAGAGAACTATTTGTTGGTATTAAAAATTAAAACGGAAAACAAATGGCCTAGGGATAATTCAGGTCCCACATAACAGACGCTTAACACTTGCATGATAGCCAGAGCCACCACCTAGGCATAGGATGGAAACAGATGGTCCCAACCAACATGAGGCGAAATTGATGTTGATCACTATGAGAAGGGCAGACAACAAATCATCCGCAGCCTCACAAGTGGCAAAGGGCTCAAGACGGCCATTGCCACTGGGGCCCGGATGGTTGATACTATCAGAACTGTATCAGTTTAACCCTTTCCCCACTGACAATATCAAGGTTACTCTCCACTCTACAAACACCTTACCAAACCAAATCACGTTTGGATTTTGAGCACTGATTTCAGAGGATTTACTCTGTATTGCAATACTGACACAGGGCTCAGGCTCGGGCCCAGACCCACTGTTGTTGACATTTGCCAGCATGTTGGCTAATGCCACCAAGGATGCCAACTGATTTCGCAGGATGGACGCAGGACTTGGGGTACTTGGTCAAGCTCATATTCCACTGCCCCAGGCAGGATGAGCACAACTGGTCTGTGGGCTCACAACTGAGCACAGTACCAAAGAGAGCCCAGCAGTACTGAGAGTTACATGGGATTAGCTTCGTGTCTAAATGACTGCCTAGAAACGATGATCTTGAGGGAGGCCCACCACAAACCTCACCAGCTTTTACTAGAGATGCAATGTCCGTGCCTTCACTAACGTAAACACACAGAATCACGTATATTGAAACCAAGGAAGAAGGGCTTCTCAAATGAGGCATTTCACTCACTGCTGGGGAGAGCATGAAAGAGCAAATTGTGAATGTCAGGAGCTGGTCAGATCACTTAATGTGCTACTAGAGCTCCTTGTGGTAAGGAAAGTGCCAGAGCTCTGGCACAGGCTGCCCAGAGAGGTTTTGGAGTCTCCCACTCTGGAGTCATTCCAAACCCACCTGGATGCTGTCCTGTGCAACTGCTGTAGGTGTCCCTGCTGTGGCAGGGGGGTTGGACTGGATGATCTCCAGAGGTCCCTTCCAATCCTGACCAGTCTGTGATTCTGTGAATCGGCATCAGCTAGGTAGGAAATGGGCTAAGGACATGGTGTACTACTGTAGCAGGCACTGTATTATTCTCAATCACGCATGAGAGTTTTTCAATATATCAGGAAAACTGGCAAATATATTTTGGGTTAACATAATAAATAATTTTAACATAACTAAAAGTTGATAAAAAATTAACATAAGGACAATACTTCATTTATAAAATGTCTAAAGGATTTCAGATATGAAGATGCAAAGCCATACTTTTAATCTAGCATAGAAAACAATAAAGAAACATCTTTTTTTAATGACCTCATTCTTGAGTGTATTCTGCCACTAATCCAAAGTTGTGTTTGGGTAAATTGCTCATTCTAGAGATTTCTGGTTTCCTGACAATTAAGCGGGAAAATAATAATTATTGTTACAGTTAACAGTTACTGCTACTGTTAATAATTATCATAATGCTCTATCAGAGAAAATTATTGTGATTTAGGCAGAAGCATGGATTTGTCAACGAGGCAAACTTTCTGGAAATGAAACGAGTTTTAGAAAAAATTATATTTGCCTGTGATCCAATGAAATGGAAGGAGTGTATACGCCAAACTGATGATTAGGCCATAAAAAGAGTCAACAATAACTAATTCATATGTAATAACATGCATTTATTTATAAGGTTACAAAGCCTGAAAAGTTCTTAGTGTTACAGACTAGATACTTGAGAGTGAACATAAGGCTGTCTGGATCACAGCGTCCTTTTAGTAACTTATGATTAAATCATGCTACAGATAGCAAATAAAGCTTTATTACTGGAAAATTATTTCATCCAGCACATAAAATTGCAGGAAGAGTCCTTTCTTAATTACAAATTTTACTTAGTTCTTTGGTACTATCATGCAAATGTTTCCTTAGAAGAACAAGCATTGCCAAACTAAATTAGAAAAAAAGTCACGGGTTTATGAGCTTTAAAAAATGGCTAAAGCAATTTTCAGAAAAGTATTCTAGGTGTAAGCCAGGGAAAAGAAGTGAAAGATCACAGACTCAGGCATTTCAGATAGTTATTGTTTGCTTTAGTGTTAAATGATCTTGTGGTTGAAAATTGCACTGGGCCTCGTCAGGGCCACATTATCTAAAAGTGGATCTATAGGTCTCGGGGTAAATCATAAAAAATCAGCCTGCCTCAGTATTAACGTTACCCTCCTTTAAAGGAAAGTCATGAGATACTTTCCTGCTTTGGTTAAATACAAATATTAAATAAAATTAGAGTAGATCAGCATAGGACAAAATATATATGTAATTTTCACAGCAGATATGAACTTAGGCAAGTTTCAGCTTCTCTGTTGCACAACTGAAGATACTCTCTTAAAGAAGATTAATCTGTTCTTAACTGGTAGAAGGGAGTCAAAGAAATACAAAAAAACCCAACCAACCAACCAAAATAAAAAAAAAAACCAAAACCAAAAACCCCTTCTTGACATCCTGGAATGTTTTGGGGAATAGATGAGAAGTGTAACAGAGGTGGTTCCCACAAGGTCCTGATGCACTGGAGCAACTTTATTAAGGAGGAAGACGCCCATTTCATTATCCCTTGATTTGTTGCTGTTGCCATCTAGTGTTTCACAGAGGGCTGCTGGGAACAATGCTGACTTCTGCCCAGTTTTGTCATCTCCTTTTTAATCTAGTTCCATCACACTTTTAGTTTCTCAGATCTGTAGAAATGATCCTTCTGTCCACACCTTTTTTGACAACACCTTCCCCAAGCTTCCCTATGAATAAAAATAAGCCCAGTTGACATCAAGCCATAATTTGCATGAGCTAGTTTTGCCAGATTCTGGAGAATTTGCTTGGGATGCGTGCCAACACGCGAGAAGTTGAAAGAAAGCATCTCAAGGTCAGCAC
Source organism: Pluvialis apricaria (assembly GCA_017639485.1). Lineage (NCBI taxonomy): Eukaryota > Metazoa > Chordata > Aves > Charadriiformes > Charadriidae > Pluvialis > Pluvialis apricaria. Next base: position 162,778,737 of record CM030008.1, on the reverse strand, counting down.
AAAGAAGGAGGGTGTAAGCGAGAGAGGTGTAATCAGACTCATCATCGGCATGTCTCATGCTGTAACAGAAGAGCAAAACCCCGTCCCTCGCGTGGCTCTGTTGTATAACGCATAGCCTGGGTGGCCAGTACAGCAACGCACACTTGTTCGTGTGACTGACTCACGTCCTCACACCTGCTGCTGCTGACACGGTCTCTGCCTTTGCAGTCCTACCTGTTTGTAGCTGCAGCTTGCAGGTTTGGGTATTTTGTACGGTCTGTGGCTGTTGTCGTGAGAGGCATCCTGGAAAGTTTCCCTCTGCATGGTATATTATAGCTGACAGGCTGGTCACGGATGTGCTGCCACTTCTGCTCCTCAGCAGCTCCTTACAAGATTTCTCCTATCCTGTGCTCTTGTCAAGAAGGTTTTTGCAACTGTCCTGTATTGTGCTGAGCAGTTAAATGAAATGTTTCTACTGCATTTGAAGACCCCTATCACAACAGGATCCCATTGACCATATTACTCCTCGGAGCACAAAAGCAGCTGTCATTCATAGATCTCTAAAAGTTACTCCGGGCAATAACCTGCCAAGAAAGGAATTAGTTTTACGGTAAACGTGCTTTATTTCTTGCCTTCTTTCATCTGCTCGTAGGGCCCTGCATCTTGGCATAGTGGTCACTTAAAAACACGACTATATTGCCTCATTGCTTTTCAGAGAAATGGGTGATATCCTGTCCAAATTAGAAGCATACAGACAATCACCTTTAACTACATCCCACCAATACTGCTTCTGCTACCTCACCTGGGAAGTGCAAGTACTATCGCTGGCACAGCCAGCGGATACCCAACATGCCTCGTCTTCCATTCTCTACCTCCCAGCTCTGAATTAGCGCTACTTACAGATTTTGCTGCATCTGTAAGTTAAACCCACCAAACATCATTACAAGAAAATTGCTGCCCTACTGTCAGTAACATAGGAACAGATTGGAGTGTTCTTGTTTGGTTTTGGGTTGTCTTCCTTTAGCGTTCTGTTCATGGTGTACTTCTAGGCTTGCGAAACATTTTCAATTACACCTCTTTTAGTGTGTGAGGAGCACTTCTGACCGCTCCTTTGCCCTAGTAAGCCCGAGGGCCAGGACTCCCAAGTAAATTGTCTGACCTAATGCACCAAATATAGAGCTCCAGAGCCAGAGTTGCCCTTCGTGAAGGATGGAGAGTGTGTCCAGTTATGGTCCAGGCAGTAAATCTGGTAAAAAAGGAAGGAGTGGAGACATAAAGAACAGCTTCATTTTCCGTAAAGCACTGCAGATCCCACTTAGTATCAGGTTCTGGTGTTTTCAAAAACATTGCTTTGTCTTTTGGATTTTTGCCTTTTTTAATCTGGTATTTCTCTAATTAGCAACATACACAACAATTTGATTCTTTCATACTGGAGCTGGTGGCAGAAAGGCAGCAGTGCAGTGTGATAATGGGACTCCTCAAGCAAAGAACAAGGTGATATTAAGAAACAGATGAGATTTCCAAACCCCAACTTCATTTTTACTAATTATTTCCATACCTTCCTCATTCAGACAGCTCCCATGGACTGTAGCCTTTATCATGGTATTTTGAACAGAAAAATAGACTTCAGGGGCAATTTGCAGGAGCACAAGTGAGTCAAAAGAAAGTGGCAGCTATGGAATTTTCTGAGATAAGATAAAAAAGCACATCATTAAGTGACTTGATGATGGTGAGCAAAGTTAAAAGAGGAATACCCCTCCTTGAGATTTCTTTCTTTGTCTAAGTAATTAATATATTATTGGCCTCAAAAAAAAGGATTAGACAACCTTGTCTCTTACTTAGAGCAACCTTGTTAATAGTTATCTTGCCTTGGAAAAAGCTAACACTTTATATTTCTCTAGCGTTTTTCACCACAAAAGTACGTAGTTGGCAGTCCTTATTGCAACCACTAGGAAGAGCAAAATCCTCATGCACCTTTGAAGGGCAAATGCTTTGGCTGGAACATAGCAGTTAATTAATATTTTTCTTGTTCGCAGTACTGCAGTGTCCCAACCAAGGTCAGGGCTGCATTGTGCCAGGCACTGTAAAGATTCATGGAAGGAGCAAGTTGCTGCTCAAAGCTCAATAGAGAGGAATGATAGCAGTTGTCGGGCAGAATGGGAGTGCATTCAAACCAAATGCACAAAATAGCACTCGTTGCATGAGTTTTAACCTAGGATTCTGCCCAACTTGCCGTTCTGCCTAATAGCACAAAAAAATCCCCATGTAACACAAAATTCAGTGATTTTAGGTTATCCTCTAAAGATGATAGGCACAATGGCAACTTAATTATCCTCCTGAAACAGCGGTTGATAGTTGTAGTCAGAAATCAGTTGGAGTTTACAAGTGGACGAAGTGAACATTATGGCCTTTGCTAAGATGAATGTATCATTTTTTTATTCACAGCAGAACAATCTTTAGTTGCATGTGTGGGAATTGCATGGTTTCCTCAGACTGAACGTTCTTGTGCTGAAATCCTGGCCTGAATAAAAATGAGTTTTGCAAGCAATATTGAAATGGAGATTCTTATATAATGTATATCTCTGGGAATCTGGGTATACATGGGTAATGAATGTAATACAATTTTAATGAGAATTTCATTTTATGACTCAGGATACAAGAAGACATAACTTCTCCTAATATAATTACCTTTGATTAATCTGTGGGAGTTATTAATTTCAGACAAAAGTTTTGCTTTTTCGAATGTCCAGACTAATGAAATTACTCTTATTAGTTTGAGGGTAGATGATGACACAGATATGACAAGCACTGAAACAGAGATGTATTGGACAGCTTACTGGAAATTGAAATTACAGCAAATGAATATTGCACGTTGACCCATAAGCACAGCGGGCCACTTTTTCAACAAGAATTCTTTTATCTCCTCACTGTTAGCACTCTTAACATACATGCAACACAATCTGCTTTAAGCTATTACCAAGCACTTCTCTGAAACTCAAACCAGGAATGAGAAGGAAGGACTATTAAAAGAACAAAAGTATTCCGCCCAGGCATATTAACATTATAATTTATATTCTGTATTCTGATAGTGGCCGAGGGGGTGAAAGAAAATTGGGCTCCATTACATGAAGAGTTGTTCAGACTCTCAAGAAAATAAAGTCTGAGCTCAGAAGAATTCAAAATCTTATTTCCAGCACCCAAAAAAATGAATATATGAAACAGTAGCAGGGAATTCAAAGAGGTCTGATGAAGGAGACGGTATTAAGGAAGGATAGGGAGATGGACTGTACAACTGTTTAATCTCTTTGCTTGCAGTCTGCTCTGTTTTTCTACATGTTCTCTTCTGCTGAAAAGGGGTGCAGGAAGGAAAGCTGCTTGCCTGCCTTAACTGACGGATATTCATCGCGTGATGTGGATTCACTCTGGATTCGGATGAACTTGTGCCTTTCCTGAGAGCAACCTGAGCGAAGCAGCTGGAGTGCAGAGCAGGAGTAGGGCAGCAGCAAACCTGTAGCAAAGACGGAGACCGGTAAACTTCTAGAGAACAAGTAAAAAGAGACTTTTCCAGGGACCAAATGCATCCTGCTCATATAGTGTTTGTTACAGTCCAGAAAGGAACTGAAAATCACTGGACTGAGCCCAGCATGGTAAGAACCAGATCTGAAAAGGCCCTTTGAAGAATCATAGAATCATAGAATGGTTTGGGTTGGAAGGGACCTTAAAGATCATTTAGTTCCAACCCCCCGGCCATGGGCAGGGACACCTACCACTAGACCAGGTTCCTCAAGAAGGGAGGATCTAATTGCAAACCCTTTTATTTCTATTGTATTTTACCCAACAGATCTTTGATTTGAAAACTTATTTTAAAATTCCACTAACCTGCCTGGTGTTTGTGGTGTGCTTTCTCACCACTTCAGAGCTCTGACTTACTTCAGGTCCCGTCATATCCATCCACATACCTAAATTAGCTATAAAGCAAATGTTAGGGGTGGCAAATATTGAGACACAGAATTTCACAATGTTTGTACCATGGTCCCACAGAATGCATGGAAAAATCCAATTAATTTGATATATTTCATGTGTAGAAGAGCAAAGTATCTGGTAGAGGATGAAAGCCCAAATGAACATATTACTAAATGAATTTGTCTCTGAAATAAGCTAAATTCTGAAGTCCTCCCTTACAAAAAGCTTGCACTAAATTTTAACAAGTTTGCCTATAAAGGGTTGGGAGAAAATCGAATATTATTTTATTGGATTTAGCAGTGGATGAATATTTCTCATTCTGTCACAATAAGATTATTTACTCGCAAAGAGGTACTAAAATAAAATATTATGAAAGATAAATGCTTATCTCTAAATGGCAAATACTTTCCCTATATATTCTTACTTTGGGGCACAAACATTACAAATGTGTCTTCTTTTTTAAACATTATTTTTCCTCCAACATTTTTACCATTACCTTCCTATATTTATCATTGCTAGCAAAATCCATCTCCAGTTGCATCTATATTCCTGGATGGCCTACTTGCAATATATTAGGTGAAGGCAATATATGAGAGCCAGGTTCTCGCCTTTTTTCTGTATTTCATACTGAAAGCCTTCTTTTGGGGTCTGCTACCAAAACCACCAAGAGAGACTTTTTGTTAGTTTCTTCTTACAGTTGTACTTTACTTATTTTAAAGTTATCTATCTTATAAGTACTTACGTAGGTGTTTATAAGTCAACTGACTTATAAGTGAATTTCTCCTTACAGTTGCTGGGAAGGGAGTGAAAACATATTTTTACTGAGTTGATGAGTGCTATGCTTTGCCTGCCTTGCACGTCAGAGCTGAGCTTTGGAAGGAGCCATCTCATATTGAGCCCAAGAATACCTGGAGACTTGCATACAGTTGAGACAGGGCAACAACTGCGCTGGACCTCCTCTGACCTTGATTTAATTCTCAGAGGCTTTCCCAGACTTCTTGTATGTTTTTTTACGTATTACTTAATGAGTGTGGGCCTCAGCTCCCCTCTACAAAATGGGAACTGTTCCACACTTCTGCACCAGTCTTTCAAGTTCATTTTGCCTCAGCAGACACTACGCTCTTCAGAGCAGGAACATCCACTCCCTGAGTGAGAGCATCTACCTTAGCGGGGTTCTGCCCATGACTCTAAATGTTTTTATAACACAAATAAAAGCCAAATAAAATCAGGGACTATTGGTTAGATTTGTGCTGTTACGAATTGCTTATAGGCATCTGTAATGGTTTGGGCAGGACTGGCCACTGAAATGAATGACAGATACTCTCTCCCTCCACCTCTCTCTCAGGGGACAGGAGGGAAAGAGAGAAAGAGACTTATGAGTTTAGAAAAAAATCTAAACTACTTTAATGAATATATTAATAAATTAATAAAATAATTTTAAAAAGAAAGAAAGCAATGAAATATATACAAAACCATATAAAGCTCCCAGGATGATGATCACATCACTGACAGGCACTGGGAAAGTCCCAGACTGGACTCAGCTGTGAGCTGGATTCTGGATCTGGACTTGGGAATGCATGGATCAAGATCAGAGGCAAAAAAACAGAGTCCTCCTCGGACACCGGCCATTGAAGAAGAGAGAGCTGACCCTTTGATCCCTCAGCTTTCATACTGAGCATGAGGCAGATAGGATGGAATACCCTGTTGGTCAGTTTTGGGCCACCTGTCGTGTCCATTCCTCCCCACAGGTGGGACCCCTCTATGCTTTTCCGCTTCTGACCCTCCAAATGGAGAAAAAACCAAAGTTAGCTGGCCTTGGGTGTTATAGCAATAAGTATAAGCAAGACCCTCTCTGCATACCATTCCTTGGCATAAATTACAAATAATGAGGTCTTATCACTCTGAGAACAGTGTCTCCACAATATGCTGTTAATTTCAGAGAGTTCGGTTAGTTAGAAAAGGCTTAGCTAAAAAGTAAAATTACTGAACAGAAAATTAGTTCTGTTTTACCTCAAACCAGGACAGCATCTACAATAAAAGATGAAAATAACCATCCTACTTGATAAAAATTAGAGATCTTTCACTTCTACTGTTTCCCTAATAAATATCTCACTAGCACTCTCCCTCCTGACTTTTAATTATGGGTCTTGTTAAGTTCATGAGCATTAAACAAATATAATTTCCTTACTTAGGCAATCCTATTACAAGTGATTCAGATGTACCTCACAACTTTGTGATAAAGGCAATTGTGCGTTTTCCTTGTCAGCCTAGAAATAAGCATTGTATAGAACAATCCTACTCTGTTTTCCAAATTACAGTGCAATAATAGGCTCGTAGTTCCCAGTCACGACTGAGTTTCTGTATCTCCTCCATTGTTTTCTTCTCTCTTTCATTTCCATATCTACATCTTCATTTTAAGTTAAGAGCTGAAGAATTATTCAGCAGCACAAACCAACAATTCTTCTTCCCTGTATAACTTTCTTTGCAATTTTAACACACTATTAAAGATTCTGGAAAGCGTGTGCGTTAAAGACTCTATGTACAGAAAGCCAAATTTTAAATCTACTTTGCAGATTTTGTGTCTGCTCTTCCACCTCGGAAGACAACAGAATGGCAACATTTGTTTCCTGAAAATAGATGGTGAAAATCCGACAAGGGGACTTAGCTGCAAACCATGTAGATATTAGAATGGTGAAAAGCATAAGAAAATATACTACCTTTAAGATATCACACCGCTAAGGGTGGCCCAAATGCTAACTAAAGATGATCCCCAATTATAAAAAAGCACTGCTCTGTATAAGTAATCTTAATGAGCAATGAAATTAGACAGTGGAGCTCAAAATAAAATTACGATATAAATGCAGAAATCTCATTACTCAAGTGGTATGGAACATTCAACATAGAAATAGGTCTGAAAGTAAAAGAGTAATAATTTATCTTTAAGTTTTCCCTTCAAATTAAAACTTTGTCACATACCATTTTTCTGAAGACATCCTGAAATACATAACTGGCACCATACCACCAAATCCGTAATGCCACTTGTGATAAAAGGTATATAACTTTGTGTCCCACAGTGTTTCTCTGCATCATAAAATTAGCCAAGGATTATGTATTTCAAAGCAAAGGACTGAGCTCCAGCATATCGAAGCCATCTGCTGAAAGAATCAGACAGAAACTGCCACAATCACCAAACCACTAGATACTGCCAGCTTTACCTAAAAGGAAACACAACATGTCACACTAGTCTGACATTCCCTGTTGTCAAAGAATATGACTCGCATACTGATCCAGCAAGCATCTGAGCAGCTTTAAGCACTGAAATGGTTCAGACTGATTTTGTCAACTGGATTGAAATAGAAGAAAAGGCAAAGGATCTAGGATCAAAGTGTTCCAGCTCCAGATTGTGGAGCTACTATTCTCAGCAAAGGCCATTCATTTTGCATGCCCTGGCTCAGACAAAGGTCTCAAAGATGAGAATCTAAAATAAGTGACAAATTTATCAGCTTCCAAAAAAAAAAAAGAATAAAAAATTGATACTATTCTGTCAAGGTAAAGTCACCAAAGAAGATTCGAAATAAAAGCACTACACTGAAAAGAGATTGCCTGGCTTCATCACGACAAGTTTACAATATTGGTTCTTTCAGTTTTGTCTATACTATAGACTATACATGGCCAAGACACAGAAACAAAGCTGGTCCATGCTCATCCACACTTTTTAATGTCGTAGTCTTTCTGTGCCAGCTGGCACTTTTTCCAGAATTGTTTTGGAATAACATCAGTGAGGGACTCTCCCTGATACTAAGTATAGATAAGGTCACCCCATTTAAGAGGAGAAGGGGAAGAGACTTTATCCAGGCAGATGTGAGCTGCACCACGCTATCTGTCCTCTCAGCCAAAAAACAGGCCCTTGCTTCATCTGTAGATATGTAGCCTTTCTGTCCATAATGAGAGGGATTACACACAGTTCTATATCATAGTTAAGTGGTACCTGCATCCCTGAGCCCCTGTAGGTGAACCTTCCAGGCATTGATGGAAGCTGTAATGTGTAGGAGGACAGTATCTCTGACATAAGGAAATAATTTGCTCCCAGAGTTTTCAAGTTAAAGAAAACACGAATTCCTTACATTTCAAGATGAAAATGTTAGTCGTCTACAAATCAGTAAAGAACTAGAGAATTTTCTAGTCTTTATGCATTGCTCTAGTGATATTGCTATATACAGTGTGGAAAGCAGTAGCAAAGTGACTGAGCACTAAAAAATGGTTTTGTCAGAGCATTGGCTTTCATCTGCAGCACAGAAGTTGGCCATCTTGTGCCTAATATAGTGCTGGACTATGTCTTCTATCTTGCAAGCAACAGGTGGTGAGCTTCCCGTATCTTAATTTACCAGGTAATAGTGTCCTTTCCTCTTTTTTTGCCCTGCCATGCACCCCAGAGCAAAAAAAAAGAAAAGAAAAAAAGAAAAGAAAAGAAATCTGTAGAGAAGCACCATTAAGGGACACTAAGCAATGGGATGCAGAACCCTCCAAGCCAGGGGACTATTGAATTTGAGAGACACATCTATAGCTCTCAATGGGCCTGTCTTGTACTCTTAGAGCTCCTTGACATCGCATCATGCATCTTGTTTTTTTCTTTCCGTACGTCAAGATTTCTTTTCTGCAGTTATTCTTCTCATCATGTCAGTGAAATAAAAACATCGAGCTATTACCGCATGCTGTATGCTGCCAGCACTCTATTCACTCTCTGTGCATTAAACTCTTAGCCTCAACCGTGTCTCTGTTTGGACTATAAGTTCTTTGGGGCAAGGACCTTCTACCACTATGTGTTTGCAGAGTGCTTAACACAAGAAAACCATGTCATTCCTTGGCTGTTAGGCATGGCTATAATAAACATAATAAATAATAATAACCTTTTTAGCAGTCCACCAATTACCAGAGATCAGAGTAAAACCTTGCAGGAAATGAGAAAGGCGCCTGCCCTGGGATACTTTCTGTGCCATTCTTAGCACAAATTAAGACCAAAAAGAAAATTGTTCATAATGAGCTCTAGATGAAAGTCTTCACAGGGAGGGAAGAACTATACCAGAAACTGGGGGGAGGGTTCCTCCTGGCCTCATCTTTGCTACAGGCAAATGGTCTTGGCCTAATTGCAATTTTGTCTTTTAGAATTTGACAGAAATTATGGCACAAGAGCAGTCAAAATGGGCTATTGTTAGATGTGTGCTCTTTTCCCTTTTGCCCAGTTTTTTGGAGTATGGTTGTCTTTTTTTTCCCTCTGTTTTTTTTCTCATTCTCTCCATCTCCCCAAACAGCTCTTGCGGTGTTCTTTTCCTCCTTCCTACACGCTCTACTTCTTCCTCACTTCAGTCTCTCACTCTGCACCCCAAAATCATCACTCACACCCCCACACGACACGCAGCCATCCTCCCCTCCGCTTTTTCTCACAAAAGCTCACGTATGCCTGCTCTGTGTATGGTGTTCCCAGGTGGTGATTAATGAGAGCTCTAGCTGGAGCTAAAAGCTGTGATGAGTGTCTATATAATAACAAACATTAGTGCGGGCGAGGGAGGCAGAAGCATGCGTGTATCTTCCCCAGGCTGACAACACACTTACTATTTCATAGCAACTGATTTAAAACATGGAGTTCCTGGGCCTCATTTCAGCTGGAGTCCCCTCAAGGTCCTGTTAACTTCTGAGGTGCAGGAAAAAACGCAGGAGAAGAGTCAGGCCCATATTACATTACTAGGAGAGGATCTGTGTCTCTCTAGCTTGATTATCATGTTAACTCTGTGACATCAAAGGGATTTTCTTGCTGTTCAAATGCCACAAAAGAAAAGCAGGAAAGGTTTCAGCCTCTGATCGTAGCCGCGTAAGTGGGACATCCCTCTTTCCATAAGATGCTGCATGGGGCTGTGTCCCAGGGGTGTACGGAGGTCTCTGCTGCAGCAAGAGCTACCAGCTAGCTCGACCTGCCACAAACACCCTCCTGCCATTCTCCCCTAGTGATCTCATTCAGTGCGTCTGCTTGTATTTCAGGCAGAAGCCCATTAGGTCCTTTGACGATGTGCTTTCAGGAAAACCAAGAAGTGTGCAAACAGAACAAGTGACATTTAATCTCTACTTCTGCACTTTTAACCGAGAAGCTTGACAATATAACGTGATTGGATAATGATTCAGGGAGCACTATTGGAGGGGAAAAATACAAAGAAAGCAGTCAAAAGGAAAAAAAAAAAAAAAACCAAAACCCAACCAACTGTGATCAAAACCTAGATATCTGTTAGAGCTAATTTGCTAATTTATGCTGAGCTGGGGAGGAAAATTTTAGACTGTTGTAGGACAGCTACAGGGGAACAGCTGAGTTTCTGTATCATGAAGAAAAGTTTCCCTGCAGTTGCCTTAATAATAAAGACTTAAATTAAAAGTTGTGATGTCAAGAGGCTATTTCCATATAAATGTTGTAGAATTAAGTCACTGGAACAGGTTGCCCAGAGAGGTTGTTGAAGCCCCGTCCCTGGAGGTGTTCAAGGCCAGGCTGGACGTGGCCTTGGGCAACCTGGTCTAGTGGGAGGTGTCCCTGCCCATGGCAGGGGGGTTGGAACTCGATGATCTTCAAGGTCCCTTCCAACCTAAACCATTCTATGATTCTAACAGGACAAAAAACCACAAAAATCAGAACGAGATATTTTAGACTCCAGCTTGCATTTAGAAAGTAGTTTAGACTTACACATTGCATACCTTTGTAGCTGCCATCAGAACTAGGGCCAGGCTACAGTAAAGCAGTTCCAGTGTATCATACAGAGTACTTAATGAACGGCCAGACTCTGCCCTGCCTGATATCCCGTCCAACCTGTACACAAATGAAGACAGAATGTGACTTAAAGCACCAGCCGTTGCTCTGGATTGCCTTAATTTGACTACATTAGATCCTCTCACATAATTTCTAATCTTGTTTTCTTTTGTCTAAATTTGTCATACGTGTTATTGGCCTCTGTTATCTTTGCAGTTTGGTTTCATTTAGCTAACCATTATGACTTCTCCTTTTTTTTCCCCCTACTTGCGCTCACTGCTGACTTTGGAATGTGGATTTGAGATAAATGAGGAGTAAGCAGAGATCAGAATCTATTGTGCTCATTAAAAAACTTTCTGGCTACTTTGCTCTTCAAGTAAATAGTATATAACAAGCAGTCTGCTAAAAGATGAAGATCCAGGATAATAGAAGACCTTGTGCTGTTGTGAGAATAGTCAGCAAGATGACGAGCCCTTGGACACGTAACCTAGTCTTCGTCCATACGTCACAAATCGCATACACACATGGTTTTACCCAGGCTGATCCTTAGGGTGGAGTAAGAGCCAAATTACACCCTTCTTGAGGAAGAGTGTGATGGGGTCACTGGGACCTGGCCTTATTATCCCAAGTGCAGTACTATTTATTCTCTCTCATGAATGTGCCAGGATTCATTTTGATCTTGTTTCGGTTTTCGGCTTCTAATAACTCCGTTAAGAGATGACTGCAGAAGAAACCTTCCTGGACATTTGAGGATCAGACTTTCTCTCCTTTGCATATACACTGGATGCTTCAGCTGTGGGGAACTGGGATGGCTGTAGGATTTCTCTGCTTTCTGCTCTTAAGCTACCTGAGTGTCACTCTGCTCCTTAAAAACAGTCCTTTGCTGTGTCCCACTCTTGAGCCTTCTAGCAGAGACATACTGAGGGAGGAGAAGCCAGGAAGAGAGAGAAATAGGCTAAGTATTACTGGAGAAAAAAATGTTGTAGCCTCTTTGCGGAAGACATGGCCTGGCTTGGGTCTGAACGGAGGAGGAGAAAGGGAAATTTGGGAACATCAGGGCATATCTGGAGAACTGTGCAGGATATTTTTTGCAAATACCACCTGCATTTTGTCAGCCATTAAAGGCCTAAATGTATCAAGAACTGAGTCACCACCTCAATTAAAATGCTTTATTCCTGATTATTTCACTGTGGAATTGTTCATCCAGTTCAGGAAAATAATTTTTGTCCAAGTCTAAGAAGTATGGCCTATAATAATTCCCAAGGCAAGGGCTACGCTGGACAAATATCCTGACTCAGAATGCTTTTCTCTTTATAGCATTTGACAGCTATTTCTACAACTTTTATTTAGACACATCTCAATTTAAAATCTGAGTCTGATGGAAACGTTCTCTTCTAGGCAGATATGTTCAAAGCTGAAGTTCAGCCCGGCTGGAACATTTAGTTTTTCCCCACTGAGTTATATGATCTTTTTAATGGAAGTGTCATCTCCACCTTAATTATCGTTGTACAAGGAGAAGATGTTATAATATTCATGACAGCAAGTAAAAAATAACTAGATGTAATATATGGGTATATCTATTTTCTAAGATTATTGATCTCTGTGGTAGAGGCTCTTGGCAACATCCAGTTCTGGAATTTTTAACAGCGAATTTCAAAGAAAATAAACGGAGAGGCAAAGCTTTATGTAAGTGTCCGGTTTGGGAGAATTCAATCAAAGATTACACTGTGTCTTAGTGTTTCTCAGAATTGGACACTAAAAATCTGGAATTCTTTTCCCTGTGGCCTGAACCCTATTTTTATAAGTTCCTCCTTTTACTCCATTGTATCTCCACAGAGAATAAAGATCTACTTTTACCCATTTCAGAGCCTAGTTTTTGTCTCTTTTTGTTTATTATGCCCTGCTTCCCTTAAAGACAATGGCAGGTAATATTACTGAACATGTCTCAAATTGAAATAGAATCTTAGTATTTATGGACTTTTCTTTATACTTATAAGGTAAGTATTTATTTTACATTAATTCTGTATCCTCTGAACATTGCTGAATTTTTTCCTTATCTATGACATTTTTTTTTTTTCTAGCACTTCAAGCCCAGTATTTCTAATACCATCTTTTCTCTTTCGAGATTTTAACATTGTTATTATGCTTCCCCTCAGTTTATATAGACAAAACAGTACTGGTTCACTTAGTCCCTCCTCATGGACCATTCTTTCTAGATCTGTGTTTAGTATGATTTCAAAACAGTTTTAGTCTCCCACCTCCTCAAAAATCAGCCAGAAGCAGCTAATAAAATTTCCCCTTTAACGAAATTGCCCGGTGAACTTGCTCTAGAATAAGCTCCATAGCTGTAGAAGGATTCAAGCTTTATAAATGTTTTGGGTTAAATTTATTTTTAATTTGAGCATTTTAAATAAATCTTTAAAGAGAAAGTAGTGTATGGAAAGGGAAATGGAAGATGCATAAAGGTTCTACACTAATAGAGTCATCCTACCACAGTAAAAGAATATCTATTCCTACTTTTTTTGTGCAGGTTTATTAATCAGTTATTTGAATAAGTTATATCAGGAGCTGCATATTGAATCTTTTATTAAAAAGGTACCACAGAGAAGCACATTACATTAAATGACATAGAAGATTCTCATAGATAAACAAATATTAAAATCCAATGAAGATGAAATACTATTTTTCACATATATATAGTCCATGCTTATTTATCTTCACTTCAGTATACAGGCACTCCAAACAGGGTTTAATACGTAAGTTTTGACTGGACATGGTCTATATGATTAGTTTCCAGTTTACTCTTTCCATTTTCCTAATTGGTAATTTTTCAGACTTTTTCTGTTTCAGGAAACAGCTATGCTTTCCACTGGAGAAAACACAAATCCTTAAGAGTGACTTTAAACTTGTTAACTATATGTTGACTTCTGTTAGTCATCTTTCATGAAGACTATTTATGAGTAGTCCATCAAACCATCAGGTTTCTCAGATCACAGGTTTAAAACTGCCTGCAGAGACAGTCTAATGATAAAGGTCATCAAACCTAGACAGTAGTTCATAAATAGTTGAAATTAAGATATCAGCACTTATGAAAAAGTTAGGAATGTCCTTTTTTTTTACTTTTAGTTTTTTTCAACCTGCTGTTCTTATGTGCATCACCTAAAATCTGACCTTACACAAGGAGACAAAAAAGTAAAACATCCTTCCTGTTATCCTGTTTGCTTTGTGCTTTTAACAACACTTTACTATGTGTTTGCACTGTGAGGACATCTTGGGTCACCAATCTATCACCTAGTGTACTGAACAAAAAAAGAAAAAAAAAATTAAACACTACCCCAGATTTAGTACAGGTACAACACAAAGTGCACCAGGTACATTATCTGGAAAGATAAAGCAGGCAACAGGAGACATGGCAGAATTGAATAATGGTGAATAGTCAGTACCCCACACTGTCTGCTGGTAATTTGATTTGTCTGTGCAGATCTTCCAGTATTTCTAAAGAATAAGAAAATAGGATCACAAATACCTGCAGTTGACTGCAGATTTTATTGGAGACCTCTTAAATCCTTAAATAAACACACAAACAAAGCATAGGTCATATACATAAATATGCATGTAAAAGAGCATGTATACCTTTACACATGATTCATAGAGCATCCTACACCCATGTGCACAGCACCTCTATACCAAAGCATATATTTTGCAGAGGGAGTAATACAAAACATAAAGAAAGTTCTTACAGAAAGGAGATGCTTCAGTAGCCTCTGTCCCTGCAACCTCAATTTATTAAGCAATAGTCAGTTAAACTTGCACAACTAGCTCTGTGTTCTCATGCTCTCTTTTTGCAGTTTACTGGTAAGTAACATACAGACACACTCTTTTGGTTGTACTTATACCCTCTGGACTGGATTATCAGACCTTCATGTTTCTGCTTGAAATTCTAACAAATTGAATTATTATGAACCACCCTCACAAATTTCATTGCCTGAGTCTGGACAACTACCGATGATATTCAAGGATTGACACTAGCATGAGGTGCTCAAATGGTTTTAAATCTTTAGCTCTACCTCCTTCTCACTTGAAATATAAATGGTCAGCTGAACTTTAGTGCAGAGATAATCAATAGGAATCAAGCAGAAGGGAGGAGGCTGTGGCAGAGTGGATGAATACTTCAAAAGAGGCAATGTCAATACGCTTATCTTTTCCTCACACTGCAAGACTAATCTGCCTCATAGACATCAGTGTATTCTCCATCATGAATTAGTGTCTCTTATAGTGTGGCTCTTCACCTTTTTGCTTGCCAGATAGGGTTTGCAGTGATGCCTGTTTAGCCTTTGGAAGTAAGGAGGCAGGTACGTGCTTTGTAACACTCAGCATGTCCTGAAAATATTCAAAGTTTCAGGCACGCTCGCTGCAAACAGAAATCTCCAAAACTGTGGACAGTTTTGAAGAGTGTGGATTGCATAAAAACTCCAGATGAACCGGTCTTGCTCTTTAGTTGTCAAAGTGGCATATTTCTTGGGTGTAAAATTTCTCCTTTTATGTGATTGGGTTGTGATTAATCGAGCAGTGTCAAGTTGGAGGCCTGTAACCAGTGGTGTCCCCCAGGGGTCAATACTCAGTCCAATCTTTTTCAACATATTCATCAATGACCTGGATGAGGGGACAGAGTGTACCCTCAGCAAGTTTGCTGATAATACCAAACTGGGATACTGTCTGGCTGACACTCCAGAGGGCCACGCTGCCATCCAGCATAACCTGGACAGGCTGGAGAGCTGGGCAGAGAAGAACATAATGAGGTTCAACAAGAGCAAGTGCAAAGTCCTGCACCTGGGGAGGAAGAATGCTAGGCACCAATATAGGTTAGGGGTGGACCTGCTGGGAAGCAGTTCTAAGGAGAAGGATCTGGGGGTCCTGGTAGATAGTAAATTATCCACGACCCAGCAATGTGCCCTTGTCGCCAGGAAGGCCAATGGCATCCTGGGCTGCATAGGGAAGAGTGTGGCCAGTAGGTCGAGGGAGGTCATTCTCCCCCTCTACTCTGCACTGGTGAGACCACAACTGGAATACTGTGTCCAGTTCTGAGCTCCCCAGTTCAAGAGAGACAGGGAACTACTGGAGAGAGTCCAGCGTAGGGCAACATAGATGATTGAGGGATTGGAGCATCTCCCTTATGAGGAAAGGTTGAGAGAGCTGGGACTCTTTAGCCTGGAGAAGAGAAGGCTGAGGGGAGACCTTATTATTGCTTACAAGTATCTAAAGGGTGGGTTGAAGGAGGATGGAGCCAGACTCTTTTCAGTGGTTCCCAGTGACAGGACAAGGGGCAACGGGCATAAGTTGGAACATAGGAAGTTCCATTCTAACACAAGGAAAAACTTCTTTATGGTTTGGGTGCCAGAGCACTGGAACACGCTGCCCAGGGAGGTTGGAGTCCCCTTCTCTGGAGATTTTCAAGACCCACCTGGATGCAGTCCTGAGTAATGTGCTCTTGCCAATCCTGCTTTGGCAGGGGAGTTGGATTAGGTGATCTCTAGAGGTCCCTTCCAACTCTGAAAATTCCATGATTCCATGATTCCATGTCTGGATATTTATTTCTACCCTTCAAGATCCCTTCCCTACTGTACAAAGAAATTAATCTGCGAGAACTATTAACATAACATCTTTCTTCAGTCTTCAGGTATGACTTTCATTGAAAACGAGGCAAGTTTGCCATATGAACAGAGGCAAAAAAGAGTACCCTTCAGTGGTTTCCCCAGGCCAAAGTTATTTCTACACTGAAGGCATTGGCCAAAGCTGGATGTACATCAGGATGTACAAAAAAGATGTAGACCAGAATAGAAAATGCAGAAATTTGTCACGCCCGGGATGACAGATCCTCTTTTCTCATCTGCTACCTGTCCAGGAAGAATATTGGTAAAGTACCTACTTTTGACATTGATGTTTATTGACAATTCATTCCTGTTGCTGTGGGAGCAGACTACAGGTACTCTTAGTGTCCCAAATTCTGCTGAAATATGAGTTATCCTTACACTTCTCCCTTCCACAGCCCCCAGAGATTCAAAGTTTAAATTGTGGCAGACAGAGATGAAATAGAGTTAAATAGGACCCAAATTCCAACCTGAATATACCTACATATTAGTTATGAGTTTGTTTTCCTAGTACCACAGTGGTATGGAGATGAGAAGCCATCCTTAACTTATCCTGTGTTTGGATGTATTTAGACTAAATGTGCCTGACTCTAGTGTTCTGTTTTTTCTTGGAGTTCAGATATGCACTATCAACCATTTATTCATGGGGATTGAAAATACAGGACAAAGGAAAGTCCAAAGAATGACCTACAAAAGAAAGGGTCATATAGCCCCCAAAACCATACCCTTAGTGTCAGTTGATAGAATACAATTATGCAAGTGTTGGAGGGGCAGGGGGAAAAACGGTGTCAACATGGCTTTCAGTTTTACCCCAGCATCCTTATCTAGCACTTTTTAATCATGCTGTGGACTTCCTACCATAACTGGCTGGGCAAGTAGTGAAGTTCACAAAATTACCGATGAAAAGTAGAATCTGTTTCTTCCTATCCTCATAAGGCCTCACTCTTCTTACTCTTCAATGACCTCATCCACCAGAAACAGAATAATCTTCTCTCCCTTGCTAATCTCTCCTGACTACCTCTTTTACCTCCTGCCAATAAATTATTCACAGTGTCCAAATTACTCTGCCTCTTTTTATTCTTTTTGTACAGGGAAAAAGTCCATGATTTATTTTTATTGTTTCTTCCTGAACCAAGGCATCTTTAGAAAAATACCCAACCCCTCCTACTTAAGCATGTTGGCACACTTTTCCCCTGGGATGTGTAGGTGACGAGATTAGGAAATTCCCTCTGGGTACCCTGCACTCCATCCAGAGCTCAATCTGTGCATTGGGAGGTACAGATCTTCCACCAGTGAGAGATGAAGCAATGGCAGTATCTCTGCAAGCGGCAGCACACGTGCCTTGAACACTGGCAGATCCAAGATTGATTTTGCCCTTTCGTGCTTTTAAGAGTGAGGATAACATGAAAATGTAGGAACAGCTATATTGGGTCAGACCAAAGGTCTGTCTTGTCCAATATTCTCTATCCAACAGTGGCCAAGGGATGCAGGGACGTGCAGGGACAGCATATCATGATATTCCACAGGACACCCTTACAATCTCTAGATCTTTGCAGTCCCAGACTTCCTGAGCCAGCATCCTTACATTTCCTAGTCCTTGATATTTTTTTCTTCTGTTAATTTGCCCAGCTGTTTGCTGAAGCAGAGTTAACTTTTAGCATCCACACTACAGTGAGGAGCTCACATGCTACGGGAATAAGCAGCTTTGGTTTCTTTCTTTAATCTGCTAGGTTCGTTTGATGCCTCCTCCAGCATGGACTGGAAGAAACAGTGAACAGTCATTCCATATTCATCTTCTTCCGTCACTCATGGTTTTAAAGACCTTTATCATGCTTTCTTTAACTCACCTGCCTTCCAGCCTGAAAAGCTGCCACAAGACCATCTCTATAAGTGACATGTTATCACTGCTTGGGGCTGCACTAACCGGCTTTGCCAAGAAACGCGGTGCCGTGCGAACTGGGGAGGCGCGCCTTGCAGCGGGGTGGTTGTGTGCCCAGCCGGTCAGGAAGCAGGCTGAGGCTGTGGTAGCAGACAGTACAGCCTAACAGCATTAAATCCAGGAGAGGATGTTACTTTTTTTCCTTTTTTGTTGGGTACATCAGGGGATAGACCCAAGATGATCTTACTGTGCGTTTTCAGGGTGGGGGGATGTCTTTTTAGACAAACTGTTGTAATCCCATGGATGTTGTGGTTCACTAGTGGCTGGAAGCCACTGGGTTCATTCCTGGAGCCCATTGCACTGGGTAATGGAGCTCCTGGGGACTGAGCTTGGTTGGCTGTGGTTGGCAGGGCTAGGCCTGTCCCACCACCCATAGCAAGAGAGCAAGGCAGACCAGGGGCAGCCATGGGCAGCCCCAGCCCCAGGGAACAGGCTGGGATGGAGGTCAGCACAGGGGTGGGGTGTACGGGGTGTCCATGCCAGGTGTTGGCAGCACGGGGGCTGTGGGGCAGCCTCTGCGCGGAGGGTGCAGGGCTGCCCCATGCCAGACACGGCTCCAACGGCCCCACCGCAGGACACAGCTGAGCCCCTCAGCCAAGCTGGGGGCGCCGGGGGAACAGAGGTTTGCGGCAGGGCCGAAGGCGGCCCAGGCAGAGGAGGAGGCAGCCCAGGAGGGAGCAGCAGCAGAGGCAGCCCCAGGGCGCAGGAGGAGGAGGGCAGGAGGTGCTGCAGGCCCGGAGCAGGGATCCCCTGCAGCCCTGCAGAGACCCCGCTGGAGCAGAGACCCAGCCCGCAGCCCGGGGAGGGCCCCAGGCCGCAGCGGGGGGATATTTCCTGCAGGAGCTGCGGCCGTGGAGAGCCCCGGCGGGAGCAGGGCGTCCCTGAAGGACTGCAGCCCGGGGCAGGGCCCGCGCTGGAGCAGGGAGAGGTGTGAGGAGGGAGGAGCGGCCCAGAGGGGCTGCCATGCACTGACCGCAGCCCCCATCCCACCCCTGCGCCCCCCGGGCTGGGGAGAGGGGGCGGGAGGGCACGGGGGAAGCTGGGAATGGGGAAGGGAAGAGGAAGGTGTTGTTTTATTTTGTCTCTCTGTTGAGTCTGTTTTGCCCATGGCAGTAACGGGTGAGTGATGTCTTTGTCTGTATCCTGAACCATGAGCTTTTTCATCCTGTCTTCGCCCCCTGTCCTGAAGAGGAAGGGTAGTGAGGAAGCCTTTAGCCATGGTTAGCTATCACAGGGGGTCAGGATCAGGCCTGGTGAGGGGAAATCAGATCAGACACAGCCTGGGATGGCTGGGCAGGACCATGGGGCACAGACTGACAGCCTCGGGCTGGACTGAAAAGGGGCCCCTGCACCCATGGGCAGGGATGTGAGAGGCACTGGGTGAGGCAGGTCAAGGCCAGCACGTCCTGTGAGTGCCCTCAGGGCCAGGACACAGAATCACAGAATGGTCAGGGTTGGAAGGGACCTCTGGAGATCATCTAGTCCAACCCCCCTGCCACAGCAGGGACACCTACAGCAGTGGCACAGGACGGCGTCCAGGCGGGTTTTGAATGTCTCCAGTGTGGTAGACTCCCCCACCTCTCTGGGCAGCCTGTGCCAGTGCTCTGCCACCCTCAGAGTAAAGAAGTTCTTCCTCATGTTAAGATGGAACTTCCTATGCTCAAGTTTGTGCCCATTACCTCTTAGTTACATTTGGAAGGAATCCAGCTCATGCCCTCTGAGACCTCTGCACAATGCAAACCAAAGGGCACTAAGTGGAAAGAATGAGGAAGCTCGCTTTAAGAGCATGCTCTCGATGTAAACATGCTAATGCTTGCACTCCAAGCTGTTTGGATATGACCTCATCCATCCATCCATCCATCCATCCATCCGTCCATCCATCCATCCATGTGTGGCCACAGCGTCTCCCAGCTGGTCTGATCAGAGCTGTGTAATTTCCCACTGCCTCTTTAGTCAAGGCTAGCTCTATCGGACATCGCCATGCTCCAGAGCTGTTCAAAGCCATTTAAAACACTGAGCATGTTCCCTTAATCTTACCTTCCATAACAAAAGTGCAACAATATATTTCTTCAAATTAAATAAAACAAGTCAGCAACAACAACAAAATCATCAAATATCAGAACTAAATGAAAAAGAAAAAAACCAACCCAAAACAAGAATATACCACAAAACAAAGCATTCTGCCAAACACCCTGCGAGGGAGGAGAAGCAAATAAAGAGCATATGAAAGATATTACTTATGTTTCTTAGTGCACTTCTGGGAGACACTCATGGAACAGGGGGAATGGTCTGGATGCCGTGGCTAACATGCCTGCTATCAGCAGAGGAAAAGTGAGATGATAATAACCCCTACTGATGTATAGTCAAGGGACATGAGCTGACAAACAGGAGTATGATTCATGATCCTTGTGTTAGAGGGGAATGACAAATGATTGATAATATGTTTCCACATTGCTTCTGACAGGTGGCTTGTGGAAGGAGAGATCAATCCCAGCTTGTGAATAGTGGAGGGATCTCAGCACAAGGTAAGAAGGCAGCAGCTAACATGCGAATTATACTCTACAGTGCTTGAGATCTTCTAAGCAGCAGCTGTGCTTCCCTTTGGGCATTTTATACAGTAAACGCTCTATTTTCCAAAGCATTCAACATCCTCTGCTTTTCCCTGATGCTTCTGTGTGTTCCGGGTATTGAATATCATACCAGAATGGACCTTCAGTAGGACATACATTTTTTAGCAGGGATTTTCAATAATTCACAGGATCAGGCCCTAAATATGCACGATATTAGATGAGAAATTTTCCAGTCTCTTTACCATGCAATTTCAAATGCAAAGAGCCTCTGGTTTCTGTGTAGCAGCAGTGTTTCAATCTCCCAGCCATATAAAATGCCTGGCTAATTGGACTGGTAGAGGAAAGGGGGATTTTTGTGTTTGATAAATTAATCAGTGAGCACTGCTGTACATTTCCCACTAAAATCCTTAATTAGACTTAAAATGCCAAAGAATGGGATTCTTTATTTTTAGCCAGGAGTTTAGTTTTTAATTGAAGGGATGACTTTTGATCCTCCATTAGCAAGGAGAGAAGAAAGCCTTTCAAACGGAAGCGGCACCCCAGCTGTTGCTTAGCGTCTGAGAGGTTCAGCACTGCACTTCCACGAATCCCAGGAGCCTATTGATACTTAGCATAAACACACTAAAAGGATCAAATTGACATTCACACAAGCCACAGTCCAAGAAATCACAAAAGCTTTTAATCCAAGCCTCCGTGTAAAAGGATAGCTTCTAATTAGCAGTCTAGACTAATCATCAATGTTTACTTTATAAAAATGAAGCTATCAATACAGAAAGCAAAATCTGAAATATTGGTAGAGGCCAGGCGTAAGCTGGAAGATCATTTAGTCATTCACTGTCCATTTCTTTCTTGCTCAGTTTTTCACTGTTTCCAGAGCTTTTGTAACCAATGAAGACAGTGAAATCTCTGAGGCTTCATTGGTTGCAGATTTCACACACAGAAAAAAGGCAACCAGGGCAACAACCAGGGCAAACGAGGATATCCTGTAAGAATTGACTATAGATCTTTACTCCTGCCTTATACTTCTCAGATGGAGCTATCACTTAGCTGGACCCTTAGGCAGTGTTATAGGGCAGCTGCAAGTCAAGGTGAAATGCCACTTACAGTCTTTCATTAACCCTCCCGGGCCTGTCATTAAATATGGCAGGCTTAGCATTTTTCACTTCAGATGAAAAAGCACGGCTAATCCCAGGAGGCAGATTTTTTTCAATGCCTAAATTGATGAACAAGACAAGGTCAGCAATTTTCAGTTTATTGACAGAACTCTATTTACTTTTAGACGTATTGAAATGGTATTTCGGATGCCCTGGAGCAGAACTGTGACCAAAACGAAAAGGGAGAGGTTTATGAGAACCATTGCCATTATGCTACCTGAAGTATTGTGAGTGGCTTTTGTTTAACTTGCTAAAGCAGAAGGTGATATTTTGTGATTAGAAAATATTTTCATAAGAAAAGAACTTTAATAAATGTGACAGCACAGGATAGATGGAGACAAACACAGAGAAGCAGAACAATAGAGAAAGAGGAGAAACTGCAGCCAACCACCCATTTAGAGTTAAATATAGGTTTAGGTTTTGATGCAAAAAATGTGTGTGGGCTTTCTGCTTTGTTTGAGGTTTGTTTGTTTGCTTAGGAATGATTATCACTAACAAGCTGATTAACTGATCTGGACTTCAGTGAGAGAAACAGAGCTGACCATTTGAAATCTGTCCGTCATTGTAGCAATTCACTAATGATAGTTACTGAAAGCCACAGCTGAGCTCCACTTTTGTTTACAAAGCTAAATAACCTCAGTTTATTCATAATGAAGAATAATAATAAATAACCACATATTGCTGCAGGAGCCAGGACACGGTTCATAAGAACTGGATTTTCTCCTTTAACCATTGCTGGAATGGGTTTGCCCTGGAAGGCCCTGCCTTCAGCCAGAAAAACAGTGGGTTTGTTTTCTTAAAAAAAACAAGTGCAGATTATCTAAAAGTAGGCCAAAAATGAAATGAAGAGAAGGCGGTAAATGTTGCTAATAAAGACTAGCAAGTCTAATTAAAATCTGTAGCCTACTGAATTTAGTTCAACCCACTAAATCAGTGGCAGAGCAGGGGACTTGCAGCCATACAGTTGTGACTGCATCTCTGCTGCTTAGGGTTCTTGGTAAACTGACACTTAACCTTTGTTAAAACTGCAAAAAACCCTGATACCTGCCTTGATTTTACTGGAAGTGAACTAATTTCTGCTGGCTAACATGAGTGAGGAACACACCTTTGTCCCCAAGGAAGATGGAGTTTAAGGGCATACATCCTTCATAAGAGGGATATAGTTTGTTTTGGGGAAAGGTGAGGTGGGATCCTACAGTATGACTAAGCCAACTCCATTGGGGGAGGTTTTATTTTTTGTGGGGATTGTCCTTCAACCACCCCACCTTTTCTAACCGAAATGATCTGGTTACTAAGACGTTGAAGTAAGCAGCATTTCTGCATTCTGATTCAGTCCCAATATTAGGATGTCTGGAAAAGAAACCCGGGTGCCAGCAAAGAAACCAACACCAAAACTTTGGGGGAAGGTGGCTGGGGTTGAATCTGTCAAGGCTGAAACATGCTTCCCGGGCTGCTCTTCCACTTCTCATGATGGATCAACTACCTTAAGTTGGGTTTGAAATAAGTATGACTGCAGCCTTTACGCCTGCATCTTTGACAAGTGTCCTCAAAGCCACTGAGGACCTTTAGAGAGAAGGGTATCTACCTTGATGGCTCTGAAGAAGCCAAGCTGCTAAGAGCCAGCAGTTTAGATTTGCACAGAAGCAGGACTTTCTTGTCAAAAATGTAGACACTAATAGGCATTAGCCACCCAGTGAGCCAGACAACCTTGGGGGGCTGCAATTTTCCCCCGTTTGCCCTTCAAAGACCCCAGCTGGTGCTGAGTAGATGTGTATGCATGGAAAGTGCCAGCTGGCAATTAATCTCAGAGAGATTTCTGAGTAGGAAAACATTACTGTTGTCCTGGAAGACCAAGGACAAGAATGATACAAACAATTTCTGGGTGATCTTTCCAAGTAAAATTCTTGTAGTTCATCAAGACTAGATTTGCAATTTTTAAAAAGTGGTGAGCTCTTGTAAGGGATCAGTACCTGATTTGTGTGCTGTGAACAGGGAGTAGCTAGGATTTTGTTGATGATCCCAGGGTTTCCTAATGAGAGCTTTCTTTATGTCAACGATTCCTGTCAATCTTAACTAAATTCTCATTCCATTTACCCTAGAGTACATCTGTGGGCTTAGCAAGTCCATGTTTTTTTCATGATGTCTTTCACACATGTATTTACCAGCCTGCTCTCATCTGGCTGCAAATTTAACTTGGCACTGCAACTGTTAGCCACCAAATGATGTTCTTATAGACACCAGAAAATGTGGCCAGCATCCCTTCCACTTCCTTAGTCCTCTCTCTCTACCGTGTCAACCCACATGCCCCATTCCCACCAGCAGTACCCTGGGTAGGGAATGCAGGAGATTGCTACAGTGGAAGCTTTAGGCACAACTTCTATGCACGGGGAATAGCGGATGAAAGACACAGTATCGCTCAGACGTATTGACGTATTCAAACCATCAACACCAAATCAGCCACAGACCCTCATCTCCTACCTGCACACGGTCACTAACACCTTCACCCCAACTTCCACGTGTGTGACCCACCTCACCTCTTCAGGCATGTTGGTGTGGCTCCATGCCGTTCTATGCAAATTTTGGTTCTATGCAAATTGCTTATGGTATGCAAATCAATGCATTAAATAACTAGCATAAAATGACACATACGGAGATGTGCATAACTTGGCAGCTATAAATCTGGAATCGTTCCACTGACGTCAATACTTTCACTTCAGATTGGCTCCAGTATGGAAGGTGTTGAAATCTGGCCCTGTGATATTTTCAGTCAGCTTCTAAACACTAACTCCGGATGAATGATTACAAAGGTGTAATTATTATTAATGTCTTGTGGTTGATGTTTTTTCTTTAGGTTTGTACAGCTAAACATACATCCAAAGGTGGATTGCAGAACATACTTAATTTCGACTAAGCTGACATTGGTCAAAAATAGAGAACCCTTAGTTTATAAGATCTCCAGGCAGTATGAGCCTGGCACTTTGGCCCTAATCACAGAATAGCTTCTCTTGTAAAACAGCCAGGGCAGATAATGCAGGATTTATGCCAAAAAAAAAAAAAAACCCACCCAAAAAAATCTTCAGAGGGAGATGTACACCCTAAAGTGTTTCAAATCAATTTAGAATGGGGAATGAGTATAGATCAGTTCAGTGTTACATGCCATGTATTTTTGATCCGGGACTGAGTGTCTAGAAGCGTATGTACCATCTTGTGTAACCACCCCCTGACAAGAATCTGCTGTTATTGTATGCAAGAAAAGCAGAACATGGTAAAGGTTAATGCTGCACATGGCAGAATCACAATACTGAGCAGGGGCCCCGGTTGCTGACTGCTTCAAGTGCTGTGCAGTCATTTACACATTTGCAAATGTCGTTTTCACATGGCAGAATTTCCACCCACTTTTGCCTGAATGTAAATGACTTCAGGAGATGCCAAGCATTAAGTGTTCTCACAACTGCCCCCAACATCCCACCACTCAAAAAAGAAGCTTCAAAACACTCCTAGAAAACACTGTAAGACTTTCAAAATATATCCGTTTGTGTTTCTGAACCTTCTTGGTCACTAGTGGAGCTAGGCTGAGATTTAGCAGGATACTGAACTACAAGACATGTGAATCGATGACAAGGAGATTCAGCAAAGCCTGATAATGAGAGACTTTGGAAGAGTCAGGCTCTGCTCCTGCTGTCTATTTGATCTATTCAACTCACCTTAAATTCTGTTTCATTTTGCATGAGTGAAAAGCTACAGGAGGTTTGTATGGTATGGAGAAGCTTCCAGATTTCTTACTAGTTAACTGAACTAGCATCAGAGATTATGCATATAAATACTGAAGCAATCTAAACTGTGGAACTGTCAGTGTCTATCCGTACATACAATTTAATGTTTATCAAGTGTGTACAATATTTGTATCAGTGTTTCCTTTTGGGTTTTTTTTGTTGGGTTTGGGGATTTTTTGTTGACATCGTAATCATGATATCTTTATGTTTGTGTTGCTATAACTAACTTCTACTTCAGCTGACAAAATTAGACCCTCTTATTATAGCTATCACTTTGGGAATGTTTTTGAATTTGTTTAGGTTTTTCTTTTTTAATCATAAGAATCTCCCTGCAGACCTGAACTGACATCAATTTACCACTGTCTTGACATCTTAAAGTTGTTTCTTATAAAATTTGCATTGGTGTCATTTTGTTTCAAGCTGATGTTGTGACAATGTCTCCCTGGATTTATACTGAATATTTATTTTCATTTTGACATAATGTCATCCCTATAGCCCTTCACTAGCATCTATCATAAGTCTGTGGATTTAAATGAAAAGTGGTTTCATTCTGTAAACTGCAGTAACTAACTGAGCTTTCTCAGTAGCTTTTCTGACCTCAGTATCTGGCTATTGATTGCACTTAGGTTTGTATAGAAATGTCAAAAGTTCCTGCCCAGTGCTTTAGGCAGCTCTTCCATATGTACCAAATAAGGAAATTAAACAAAACCTTCCCTTGAAAATAAATAATTACCAATGGGAAAGGGGTGAATGCATGTTTGTAACAGCAGCATCAAAAAACCAACAAGGCAGTGCTGGTTACATCACTTTGAACTGCTGAAAGCTGCTGAACCTCTTTCTCTTTCACTGAAGCGGTAGGGACACCTTTTTGGAACTGAACATACAGGCTGTTTCCAGGCATTTTCTTGGCAAACAAAAAGTCCTCAATATCTATACATTTGATATGCTTTTGCTACTTTATTTAAACACTAAAAATTACAATAAGCAAGGTCTGGTGGGACCCAGGGTGAGGAAAGGTCCTGTGTGGCAGGAATATTTTTGAACCTGGTTTATTTTTTCAGCTCTTTCATTTCTAAATTCAGAGAGACAAGTAGGACAGTGTGCAATATCACAAATGCCTTGTGATCCTTCTTGAAGTAGGGTTGTTGTGTGGCATAGCTAGAATCCCCAAGGGCACATTTGCAAATTATAAAACAAATTCCTACCTGCAGTTGTTCAATATTCCTAGGATTATCCACGATCCTGACAGAGTGGTTTGCATAAGTGATTTTGCAAAAGCTATTGTTCATCAGAATACAAGCATGGCTTAATGAGGTATTTGCAGCAGTAACATCATTTATATGTTCTGGTATAAACAGTTCAGCTCCTATACAACTGCGTATCTGGTAAATCACAGTACAGATACAAAGGAAAGGAGCCCTCAACAGCAAAAATTGTTAATTTTTAATGGATCAGCCCATCAGTACTAAGTAATGATGATGGCAACTTGCTTTCACTGACTTGTCTCACCAGCAGTGCCTAGGCAGAAGCTATACCCCTCACGGTTTAACCAAAATTAAGAACTCAGAATTGAAACTTCCATGCATGTGGAAGGTTTTTTATTCTGCCCCACTTACACAGTGAAGAGTGCAATTTGATTGCCTAAAAAGGGTAGTCAGACGTTATTTGAAAAGGCTTCCAGCTCGTGCTCCAAAAGCACCTAGGTCTCCAGAGGTCCCGTGTCAGACCTGTCAGTCTCATGTGGATGTTTAGATACTGCAACGGTAGATGTCTATCTTCAGGCAATGAGATCAAGCCCAAAGTATGACAAGATCAGGACGAGAAACATTTTAACAACAGTGCGAGTAAAGAAAGATCTGGAAAGGTGGTGTGCGAAGCTGGTAAGAAAAGTTTATCTTACAACTCTTCAAAATGAAAATGATTACTTTAATATAAGTTTAACTGACACTTTGAAATTTAGATTGGAATTAGTTTTTAACTTCATCTCCAAAATTCAAAGGGGACCCTGAAACTACATAGGCAGAAACTGAACGCAAGGGTTGCAAAAAATGTGCATAAAATATTAGATATCTGTATGAGCAGTGTCAATTCCTATAGATGATTTAGATAAGGAAAAAACATAGTATATAAACCAATCAGTGAAGTTTCATCTAAATCATTAACTGTTTATTGTGTATTCTTTTTATTCCCTTCCAATATTGAAATATGCTGTTGTTGTTAGAATTAACTCAGTATATTTTTGTTATCTGTATAAACACTCAGTCTGTGTTTGACTTCAGCAGAGTTTCATATTCTAATTAAATGTTGTCTGTCAGATTGGAGTGTCTCTGTCAGTAATTCTTGTCTGAAAGGGAAACACCAC
The DNA here is from genome assembly GCA_017639485.1 of Pluvialis apricaria. Lineage (NCBI taxonomy): Eukaryota > Metazoa > Chordata > Aves > Charadriiformes > Charadriidae > Pluvialis > Pluvialis apricaria. The sequence continues at coordinate 162,750,565 of CM030008.1, read as the reverse complement.
CACTGGAAATAGCACTCTGTGTTGCCTTAGGCATGGCAATGAACACTCGTATTAGTCTTGCATTTTAACTCTTCCAAGCATTTCTTTTCTGATCTTAAAGTTGGTCTTACTGAGTAGATGTTTTGAAACGAACTCCTGATTTTTGGTGCCTATCATTGCAATCCTGTTTTTCACATATGTCAATCACCCATAAGCAGTGCTAGCTCCAAACACAGTTTGGGGACTGCAGCATATTGCGCAGGGTGTCCAAAAATGTATGAAATGTTTTGACAGTGTGGCTTGGCTCACGTTGATACTGAGCTTTCTGTCTGTGGACCATGGTTATTAATACTAATTTACTTGCTAAGGATACTTTGCAATGGTCGGCATCTTGCTACAACCTGTGTCTGGCAACAGAAATGCTAAGAAATTTCTGCTAGCAAAATCAAGGACAACAAAGATTGGAAAGCAACTCAAAAAGTATGAGTTGCCCAGAACCTTGGTTGTTCACAGCACTGAGCTATTATCATAGCCAGCCTCGCCATACCAGTGCCGGGGCAGTTCTGTGGACTTAGAAGTGATAAACATGGGACCACAAGATGTTAATACCCCCAGTTCTGCATTTCAAACCTGTGTAGCTGGATACAGGTGAGGGCTGGTCTTCTTATACTTCCCACAGAGGTTTCTCCATGGCTAGAGGTTATTGTCCTCAAAATATACAGCTGTAGAGATTGCAGTTAGCTATTAACTAACTGCTATAAACTGGGAGTGTCTCTTGCTGGGAGAAAAGAACTGACAGAAAGGGTTTGTGTATTCTCTTTATAGAGGATACAGTCCCTTTATAGGAATTCCATGCTGTCCTGTGACATAAGACACTTAGATTTTATGCTGATCCCCATGTTTGGACAAGTTTGACTACAGATTTCTGCTTCGCTCACCATGAAGGACCAGTCAGCTATTAAACCAAGGGCTGTAGTACCACTAGCTGTGGAGAACTGCTTGATGACAGCGTTTTATAATGCTTGGCTACGAACTGAGATGCTGCTATTCTTTCCAGCATGAAGAATCCAGACATATACAAATACAAGCATGTGTATGTACACTGTAATTCTGATGGTCACATGATAAAAGGAGAAATCATCTGTAAAAGAAAATGAGATAAGGTGAGTTTATTTGCATGTGCTGACAGCTCTGTGAAGGATATATTGAAATCTTGCATTTAAGTTTCAATATGCAATGGTAACAAAGAAAAGTGCATGAGGACCCTTTGAAGATCTAATGTCTATTGACTACTATTTAAAAGTCAACCATAGGTTTCAACAATTTTTTGTTATAATTTTAATGTGCATTTGGTGTTAGCAGCATACTCCATCTTTCAATGGTGACTGAGTACAATCAGCACCTATTTCTCAAGGATTTACATATTATGATCTATAATTTTTAACTTGGTGAAATCCGTTTTCAAAATGTGAAGAAACATTCCAGATGGTGCGCAGGAAGAAGGGGAGTGTAATACAATTGTACATAATATCACTTCAGCTTCTCCCTATCCCATTACTTAAAAACTCTCCTTCAATTAAGTGTTAAGAAAATAAAAATGTCTTGGACAAGAAGAATAAAATCAACAGTAATTAATTGCTTCAATATTTCTCACAGCCATTCCCCCTCCATAGGAAATTAATTTCCATTCATACTACAGACAAGATACAGGAGATGGAAGGGGAGAAAATTAATTTGGCTGATGTCATTCTGTAGTTTAATCCCAGCATTAATATCCTTTGTATAGTGACTGGGAATGATATCTGGATTCAAAAGTAATTCTGTGAAATTTGAGGCTTTACGGAATTGATATTGTTCTGGGAATGAAGATGTTGCAATCTTCCTACCATTTGCAATAGCCAGTAAAAGTGAAGAATCAAATGAGTGCTAAAATTCCTGTCCCTCTCTCTGGAATACACAGCTGTCATCATCTCCCACTCCTGTTTTGTAATGATCAGATAGACTTGCCAAGATAGTCACGTCTATGATCGTCTGTGTTTTGATGGATGAGCCCTTAAAAAAAAAAAAAAAAGGTTGTAATATGCCTGAAGGCAAAGAAGTGAACAGCCGTTTCTTTGTGCAGATCTTGCACTGGGTGCTATATTAGAGAAATTCTGGCCAGAGGAGGAGAACTTCAGAGACATGCCAGGGTTACGGATAAATTTGCCTTCCCATGTACAGAGCTGTCAGGTCTCATGCCTTCGCACACAGACTCACAATTAAATGCCATCTTATTTTAATCACAGACAGGGGGAAAGTTTCTGTGTACGTAGTGACACAGACAATCTGAAGTCTTCTTCCACTTGAAGAGGGAATCAGGAAAGAGATGGGTTTGGGTTCCTATCTGCATCCCACTCCAAAGAAGCTCTCTTAGGAAGTGCATCCTCCCACTGCTGAGTAGTACTTTGATGCAGCTGTTGTTGTGCACCCCAGTGCGCGCTGCATGCCTGCTTGCCTGATTAACAGTCCCTGGGGTTTACACAGTGAGAGTGAAAGAAATCGTGGTGGACACGCCACGCTGGGGGAGCGCTGTCTGCTGACGCTAGGCTGGGGCAGTTCAAATCCCAGAGGAGGAACGTGGCTTCAGTTTTAGAATCTAAGAATTTGTCTACAAATTTTAAATGTCCTACCACTGCCATCGGCAGAAGCTTCATACGGTGAATTTAATGCAAACCGATTAAGCTTTCTCTTCCTGAATCTGAAGCGAGCCTAAACTCCTACCTGAGCTTCATTTCAATTCCATTTATTATAAATGCTAGGGCTTGAAGGATAAATCTAAAGGGACTTCACTTGTATTTGCTGGAGAGATTGGTGTGTCTCCTCCTGACATTTTGATTTAAAAAATCATCATTAGACTCAGTGTATCTATTTCTGTGTTCATTTAATGGAACATTATCGAGAATAATTGTTTAGTGAAAAGCGTTCTCATTTACATTACTGTATGTTGTTTGACCTTCCTCAAGAGCACTGGGACACCTCCAAGCACACCACTCAGCTTTGAATACTGGCACTTGTGAGCCCATCCTTACACCCTGGTAAGATGATTAATGTACCTTGGAAAATCACCTAATGGCTTGATACACTTTCTATGCTGCCTCTTGTAGGAGAAAAACAGGATAATGTGAGAAGTAATTTATGGGTATGGAGGAGCAGAGACAGAGAAACTCATTCAGAAGTATTGACAGGATATCTGTAGTGCTTGAGAACCACACAGCAGAATTTAAAAGCATTTGTGAAATAGAGTGATATTGGAAGAGATCCCAAATACATGGAGACACCTGGCTGACAAGGATGTTGCCTATTTAGACTGGTGGAAGGAACATGAAGAGATTTATCTAGTCAAAATATTGACCTGGAACCTTGCCTTTTGTTAGAAGTACTTGAAGTACTTGATATATATGACACCAAAATGTCCTAAATTGAGTTTGTTGGTTGTTCTCAATTCCATCCTTTCTTGTCAGGCTAAAGATCTTACTTTCCGTGCAGAGCTCAGAAAGGCTGATAGTTCTCATAGAAACATAATGTCTAAAAGAAAAAAAAAAAAAGAAAAAAGAACACAATCTTCTTTTTCAATAAGTATATGTGTGTCTGCCAAGCTTTTTGCCTCTCTCGGTTGCTGAGCATCTCTTGAGACCTTGCATTAAACGTTTTGAAGCAGGGAAGTCACCAAGAAAGAACTGATATGCCAAAAGGTTTGGAGCTGTCATCCCTCCTTTTTGGATACTGGACTTCAGTTGTAGCAGAAGGAAAGGATGTTAACTGGCCCACCCTCTGGTTAGCAGTGTGAGAGAATGGCTAGAAAGCTGTTAATACAATATGTGAGTGTTTATTTGTATTTCATTTTTATGCTGAGGTTCACGATCTCAATGGCATTCTGTATTGACATTTATGAATTTTGGTGGCTGTAATTCTTTAAGTTTATAATGGTAACATTAAAACATCTGTTCTAAGTAATGGCATATTTCTGTGATTCATTTTTTAATATTAGGACATGACAGATACTGCTTATCTGCACACTGTGGATGCCCTTGATGTAATTTCAAAGTACATCTTAAGTGCAACAGTACAGTATCAAATTCTCCAACAAGCAATTTCAATCTCAAATCTCCCATGTGCTCAAAAAAATTCCCCACTCTTGTAATTACAATTCCTGTCCCCATTTTCAAAAGCCTAAGAGACAAATGAACTTTTGTTAAATGCCCTAAATCATCACTTATTTGCCCGAAGGTGTTAGTGATGGGTCATATTCTTTTCACACGCGGAGTAGAGCATTATTTCTTGAATTCTCCTATTGATTTCAGCACTGGCAATATACAATTATTGTCACTGAAAATTTGTCACTAATCATAGAATTTCCAACTCTCTCTCCATTGTTCCAGAAATAATATCTTGCAGTAGTGCTCATATCACTGTCAGTTTATCAAAGAACAACTTCCAATTGAAAAGTCATGAGACGTTATTAGCCTATACTGTACACAAAAGTTAAAAGTAATGTGTCATCTGGAAGGCAGAATACATTAGATTCCAACAGTGTCATCAAGAAGGGGTATGAAAATCCTCTAAACAAAATAGTGCAGTCAACGGGCTTATTCAGCCGATCTCTAAGTATCATCAGTATCTTTTATTATTGCCATTATTATTATAGCACACTGGGTATTTTTTCTTCCATTTGACAAAAAAATGTAATAATGAGTTTCTTTTTATTGGCTTGAGACTATCTACGGGTGACAAAGAGGATTTTTTATAATGAAAAACTACTAAGAGGCACAGCCACTTTTGGCAAGTTTAAATTATGAAAGCAATTCTACCAAACAAAATTCATGAGTCACAAACATGCTGCCACTGCAACAAAAAAAAAAAAAAAAAAAAAAAAGGCAGACAAAACACAGCCTCCCCTTCCCCTATGTGTAACACACATATTGGTACGGATCTAGGGATTGAGCTGGTTATTGCAGGCAGACTTCAGGACCGGCTGAGTTAACTGCTTCTCTGCTATCGTTCACTCATAGCCTGGAACTGAGATTGCCCCCTTGAGATGTTTTGGAAAGGGAAAGGGAACATAGCTTTCCTCTGCCCACAGCTGAAACTACTGTATCCTTTGTGGGGAGGGAGAAGGTAAGTTAAGGAGAAAACAGGCTTTGTTTTCAAAGTAGATGCTGATATCAGATTGGTCTAGAAATCACCAAAGTGTTAAAAAGAAAAAAGCTCTGACCTCTGTTACATGTTCCAGTGCTTTTACAGTGGGCCTTCCAGAATTTTAGGCGTTTTAGCAGGCTTCTTTCACCACAGTAAGTCAGTCTCTGTGTGCAAAACACTAATTTGTGTCATGGATACCTTTAGTAGTGCAAGCAGTCAGTCAGCGAACTTGGTTGAGAGATTTGCTCTGTGAAACAGACACGGAATTTTTTGTATTGCATCTCACTTTCACATGTTCTGCACAATGTGTTCAGATTGACCGTTTTCTTCTCCCTCCTCCCTGTCCAACTAGGTCACAATGCCACATAATCAATGCTCTAGGTTTCCCAGTTACAAAAGCAGATCTCCGGCCCCCACCAGCTGAAAAAAAAAAAAGGCAGGAAAAAATAGCTTTTTTTGCTGAGGGTTTTTTCTTGCATGTAGTTAGAGAAAACCACAGATAGCTATCTTCTGCTTCAAAACATGTAAATATGCAGTGTTATATTGAACAAAACAGAAAGAAATTACTCATCAAGAAATTCGTCAGCAAGCATGTAATTAGAAACGGATTCCAAATCAAAATGCAGCCAGAAACTGCAGAAATCCACATCTAGAAGTAAACAGCTTACAACTGCTTTAGGATAAATATTCTGCTATACTACAGGAATTTAAAAAAAAATGAGAAAAAAGGATGAGAAATACAGTTCACATTACCTGTGGTTACATAGACAGTAGCTAAGCTGATTTTAAGACACTCAAAGAATCTGTGTTTAAAGATACGTATTTGAAAAAAGAAGAATTGATCTTCACTGATATCAGTCTGTGGAGCTCTGACCTCTGTTTTCATCAGCAAGCCTTTCTGGCAGGCAACCGAGAGTCAAAAGAAGGTCTTGCTGTGAGATCTACCAAATTCACCATGACCCTAATTCATCCTGCCTAATGTTGGGAGTTTAACTACGACACCTTTACTAGGAGTGCAGTCCCTCTACACTCCCTAGAAGTTCTACAGAAAGTTACAGACTCGGGCCAGGCATCTGACAAAACTCTTCTGCTCCCAAAACACAAAAGATGCCTCTGTTTGACTATGAAAATGCATGAATGTCAACAAATTCCAAAATTGTCTTGAACGAGGACAAAGGCTCTAACCAGGAGACTGTGGTTTACTTCTGGGTAGGAATGGAGATTTGGGTGACACTGCACAGTAGCATTTGCTTTTGATATATGCTCTCAATGTATTTTCTTCCCTGATCATGGTGTTCATGAAAAAGATATGGATAGACTCTGATGGCTGCAAAAAAAAAAAAAAGGCTTATGCTGCAAAGAAAGGCTTATTCTGCAACTAAATCTTTTAAGTCTATAATGAACCTAAACTGCATCTTCAGCTTATTGAATTGAACACTACGGAAGGATCCTGCTCTGTTGAATAGATCACACACCCCCTGCAAAGGCTTTTCAGACAATCTGGAAGCATCCATCACTGTGTTTCTTTAAGCTCCGTCCACTGATTTACTGAGAAGCTCTTGACATCTTGCAAAGTTCTCCATCTCAAATTTGTGAGTCTCACCTATCTCCTCCTGACTTCTGCAAGAAAATCACGAGCAACTAATGTCATTCCAAACCCATGCCTCAGCCAGAGGGATATAGTTTCCAATCTTTCATCAAACATATTACAATCCACTGAACACTGAAGAAACTTATCCTGGATTCATTGGCTGTAGTTGAAAAAAGTAGTGTCAAATTTGCTACTTGTGAGAATACCCGTGGGGAACTCATGGAAAGGCCAACTTTAAGCCTTTCTTAGTAGTAAAAGTAGTAGTAATGCAGACACAGCTTTGTCTGGATGTAGGCAAGGGCATGGAATTGTATAAACCACGTTAATGATACTGGTTAATGAAATTCTTCTGTCAACAGATAAAAGATTTTATTAGAGGCCTCCCAAATCCTTTTGCAACATCTGCTATTGTCAAGCATAAAACACTGCTCCTCACTTGAGAAGCACAGCCAAGGATCCAGAATAATGTGTTAAAATGGCTTGACATCTTCCCACTGAGTTGAGACAGAAACTGCGTTTCCATTTCTATTCTACTAACCTGCAGTATACCACTAATACCAATTCTTTCTTTCGCTCTAATCAGCAGCCAGGTGAAATGAACAAGTAGCAATGACTTCAGACTCCAAAATATGGAAAGGACAAACTGTTCTCTTTGCTAACTCCACATGACATTACCACCATTAACAAAATGGTCCGCTGTGGTTTATTCCTTCAATATATTTTACATGGTGGACGTTTGCGATGTGCATCTTCTTTCATTCCTTTCTCAGGAAGAAAAAGGAGTAGCGAAGTGCTTTCTTTTGGGTTTTCTAGTTTTCTTGCTCTAGCTTGATGTCAGATATACCAGGGCACATTGAATACTCTCACAGCTGGAAAAGAAGGGTTATGAGACCTGGGATATGATCTGTCTGGAATATATTAGATGACCCATTCAACCATGTTCCAAACAGCTGAACTCAGAGCAAATGTCATTAGGATCTGAAGTCCACCACCGGTGATGAGTCAGTAGAGTGCCCTGGAGACACTGATTCCTGCTCCTTCATCTTAACTGAGGTTTTCCTAGGACTGTTCCTATAGGCATATAGATTGCATTTTCACTGGCTCTTGTGGAGATCATAACAAGGTGGGAATCTTTTATCTCTTACTTACCTTTTATCTCTTACTTACATCTTATCTCTTACCTCTCTTTTAAGGATTTTCATGTCCCACTACAGGGACAATAAACCACCATCAGAACAAAACAGGAACTAGGCTCTTGCTTTACTTTGCTCCATTGAAAATCTTAGCTTGAGTTCTACTTTCCTGTAATTTCTGTGGTACATATTTTTTCATTTTGATTACATTGCTGTGATTTTTCTTCTCACCTGTAACAGGTGTCTCTCTAAGATCATTTACCCTACAGGCAACTGTCTTGTTGGGAGCATAAATCCTGCTAGAATCTCTCAATAGTGAAACAAAAGTCTTTGTGATACCACATTTGCATTTTTTATTGTTTTTAGATATTGCGGTTTTTCCTCTCCATCCGTTGCCCTCTCCCCCTTTTCATGGAACCCACCTGCACGTACACACAAGGTATTAACGTGGGCCTGAAATTACCTAATTCACACGGGTAGTTTTTAATAGGCTACTAAAGCCCTAACACAAGTTTCCCAGGTTTGCTGTGGAATCTCCATTATTAAGCAGATACATCCAGAAGGATGTTAGACAAATTTTTAAGAATGAGCCTAAGAATGAAATGGAATGTTAGTGGGGCTGACATCCATGAAATGCCTACCAGCTATGCTGAGGAGCTGGGGAAGAAATGGAGTTCCAAGTGTATTTTGCAGATGGGAGGTAAAATCATTGCTCTGTGTTGCCTTAGCAGCTGTTTTTCTTCCTCCTGTATACCAGGAATTTGGGTCATCCAAAACTCTGCTGGTCAGGTGATAAAGCTTTGACATTTGTGCACATGAGCTTTGTACACCTCAGAACTGAAGGCTCCAGCGTGCTGCCTACATGAGGTTCCTTCTAGGTTGATTTTCAGTAATAATATACTTACTTACATTAAGAAGGGTTAGAGAAAATTATTAAGACGAGACTCTTGTTCTAGGGAGAAACTGTTATCCTTTTAATAATAAAATAATTTTAACCAAAGGTTCTTAATTTCTTTTATTTCTTTTTTTTTTTCTTCTTAGGGTAATAGTAGACATAATAAATAACAGTAATCTGAAAGGAAGTAAAAAAAGGATATCTACCTGAAGTTTTAGTGGTCTTCCAGATGTTGACAGCCTCCCCCTCTCTATTCAGCGCAGTTTTGCTTTATTACTCGCATTGCACATGGAGTAATAGTTTCCTCACTGAGGATTTGTCCAACACGTGGGGCTAAGGCTAAGTTTACATCTTCTCCAATTATAAGAGGGCCATTAAGTTCAGATAATGTGAGATATAAATTTAAGAGGAATTCTAGGGAAATCATAATTAGGTGCAGAGACATTACATGAGTTTAATGACTGAGATTTAATTTCAGTTTTCAAGATTATAAATTGAGAATCCTTATCTGGTTCATCTTCTTTTTTTCCTTAATTAATTGGAAATTTATTTCCAAGCAATTAAGGCAGAGATTCTTTTCAATCCCTAAGTGTTTGTGAGCTATAAACTAATGTTCTCTACCTTGCTTTCAAAACTCTGTCCTGCTAATTTCGCTGAGCTCTTTCTGACAACATGATAATGCCTGTGTGTGTTTTAATGTACAAAGAGCAATCTTCATTTCAGTTTAGCTATCCTGTAGAAATTAGGTTGCTCAGGACTTAGAACTGTAGCATTTCATAAATGCTGATAACTTAGAAAGATAGTCCCCCACAAAATCATACAGAAGGGATAAAATTGAGAAGTAACATCATTCTGCAAGTGTCTAAAAAATGGCTTGCTGAGATGGTCTGTTGTGGTGTTTTATGGATTCTAAGTTACATCATCTCAGCAACTAAAATTGTCCCACTCCAAAGAACTTGGGCTGTGACTCACTTAATTTGACTCTAGCCGTGTACACATTATAAATCAATCATCTGCTCTCTCTAGTGAAGAGTGGCATCTCCACATAAGGGAAGCTGATCCCTTTTGATGCAATTGGCTCTTTGCATTTCATTTCTTGATGGCAGAGGAATGATTCTACATGTCAAACCTACACACTACCTGGGCGCTAAGGTGTGATACCCAGTGGGTGTGTGCATGCATGCAGGAACCAAGCTGTTGGTTTTCCTGTTTTGCACCGTGTAAGGAAATCAAAACTTCTCCTTCCCACAGCTCTGCATCTGGATGCATTTAAAAAGTGAGAGCTGGTATATTAATTTGCTTTTTATTCTTTTGAAGTGCTGTTCTAGTCAAACATGAATGCTGCACCATCCTGCATAGTAACCAAGCATACAGCATAAAAGATAGTCCCTATGCCTAAGGACTGAAACCTCACAAGAAACAACTTTAGGAAGCAGATGTTGCCTTTGCCTTTATTTTTTACAGTGCTGAAGCGCCTACTATTCCATTTGCTCTTGCTTTCCAAGAAACGCCACCAAATATGCCCTGGGAGCCTGAGTCAGAAGCAACCCTTGAGCCAAAAAATCCAGGCATAACACAGAGCCTCCTGGTGCTAAGACAGAGAGGCTGGGACTGAACAAAGGAAAAGCATACTACGTCAGCTTGGTTCTCTTTCTCTCGTCACTGCCATTCTGCCATCATTCAGGGCAAGTCTTACACTTTTGCAGAGTACAGAGTATGAGGAGAAAACAACCTCCTTCAAATTCAAGGTGCTAAGGTTCACATACACTGTCTTTGTTTGCCAAACTAGTTTAAGAAGGTTCTGCCTTCTTCATCCTCTTTAGCTTAGTTGCAGTCCCCGCTGCAGTTCAATATTGTCTCTGTCTCATTGGTATTGATAAACATTGAACTGGTCTTAAACTTGAGTGCTGGCAGAGGCTAGCTGGCACAGCTTAATAACAAAACCACTCCAGAAGTTCTTGGAAATTTATGTTGTTTTAAAAAAAAAAAATAATTTTCTGCTTTGCTGCGTAGCAACACCAGCATTGTTTTTCTCAGTACAGGTGAAGAGGCAGTGTTGCCTCTTGGTCGAAACAAGCATCGGGGAATAAAAAGTTCTTAAGGTAATTTACAGCCAAATAAGTGTCAATGGAAGTATACCCCAATAAATGCTATTTTCAGAACCAAGCTGGTATCCCCTTGGTATTTGGGATCTATCAAAATGGAAAGTAGGAAAAATAGTGAGGTTTTAGATCAATAGCTTCAGCAAAAGAAAGTGAAAATTATGTTCTCCTTTAAAGTAATGAATTGAATGATTTAGAGGGTTAGTGGCAGCAAATACACTTTACATCTAAATGACTAGTTCCACTGTGAAAAGACAAACTGACCTGCAGCGAATGAGTGTTTACATTTGTAGCCTTTCTGGCCAACAATTCAACCAATGTGAGTAAAAAGAACAAAAAAAAAATCCTCCGGAGGCTGTTTCAAAGACAAAAATCAGCATTCAATGAAATGTGCATGAAAGTGTCTCTTAAGTGTCTCTTGTGGAAGCTCAGACTCAAACTGCTTTGGGTTTTCAGCTTCAGATGACACACAGCTGGTTGGCTATGACATTGACTCATGCTTGCTGTGTCTCAGGTCTCCTTTCTTCTTTATCAGATGTGATTCCTGGGTGAACCAGGACTGCACCAAAGTGACATTTCAGAGTCAAAATATTTTCAAGTTTTCATCAAAAGCTCAAAATCTGCCATGAGAAAATCTGAATTTAAAAAAAAAAAAAATCATTACTTTTTCTTGAGTGAGTGTTTTTTCAGACAGCTGAAGAGTGTAAATTGAGAAGTCAGACATAGAGCAGGTTATGGGACCTGGATCTCCTTGTAGAGGTGGCTGTTTCAGTGTTCACATGGTCACAAAGTGAGGAAGTTAACCTTGACTGCATGGTAAGCGATATTTGAATAAATAAAGAGATTCAGTGTCATGGTAATGAACTTTCTGCCTGAAAAGCAACACAGGAAAAATCTGGAGTAAATAGGTGTTTGTGGCTGTCTTTTCAAGCAGGACCGTGGCAAACTCTGGGTTTAATACGTCATGCCTTCCATTCTTTACTGAGTTTCCAAGGTTAAGAGAACAAATGATAAACAAACACAATCGTTGTGTGCTATCAGCCTCCATTTCAGCGTGCTTGTGTGAGGAACACCTTGCTTCTCCTGTTTTATTCCTGCCTTCAGCTCAATTAGATGCATCTTTCTGAGGCCAAGCTCCTTTATACAAACATGCATTCTTCCCATAATTGCCTTTTAAACAGGGAGCTTTCTCAGTATTTCCTAAAGAATCAGCTTTCTGAGAATCTGCTGTGTATTGATACCAGCTTCTTAGGCTTCTGTGAGGTTTTCTTTTACAGACACAGGCTGTAGTTGTTTATCATCACAGCTATTTTTAAAGCACCTTGGACTGAGACCTGACATCTCCGTTGCAAGGTGGAAAAGAGACTTCTCACTTTCAGTCACCACTGGCCTCATTTTTTTTCTGGCTGTTTTCTTGTTTTGTTTGAAAAGTACTAGTAGATTCCAAGTTTAGCTAGATTTTTCTCCTTATGTGCTCCTCTTTTTGGTTTCTGTGGCTTATTCAAATGATTAGTCTTCCTTCTTAATTAGGAATAGTGGTATTAATACTAGCTAGGAGTTCCAATGATGGATCACTACATCATTTTACTTTGTCTTGAAATACGGCTGAAAATATGCTCACAGGTAGAAATACGAGCCCTGCCCAGCAAGATTTCCAGTTGGGTTATAAGGTAAGAAACAGCAGATGTATTTGCAAAGGAGAACACAAGGCAATAATTACAGTTACAATTCCAACAGTCTTTTTAAATTCTCTTTAAATATAAGGTAACTGATCTGTATTTTTTGTTATATTTAGTACCATTTTCTTTAGCATTGGTGAAGGATTATAGACTCCATCAGGCAGATCATCAACAGATGTAAATTACTGTAACTCCATATATATTGATGAATTTACCAGTTTACCCTCTGATTGCCAGAGTCTGTGGTTTTTATCTTTTGCAGTTATCATGTACAATCAGTAAAAAACCAAACCAAACCAAACCAAAACAGAACAAGTTATTTCAGGAAATACATGAATTGTTAACAGACAGTCTAAGATGTAGTCACATACTCGCAGACTCCTACAGCAACGGCAACAGTTTGCTGGCACTGTTTACATCTTCATTCCCATGCCCTCCAAGACATAGCAGCTGAATACGTGTGGTTCCTATTCTTCTGTAGAGCAAGGCAAAGTAAATCCATTCGCCCCTTTGCAGAGGGGGCTTAAACTGGAACAATTGAAGTTAATTTCCATGAGTATGTTTCAGTTTGCACTCAAACGAATTTGGAGAGTTCACGAGACCATTTCCATGTGTTAGCTGAGAGGATGTCACAAACATCTGAGGGTCATCAACTCCAGACCCCATTACAGATGTTCCAGGGGAAAAAAAAGTGCTGACTGCACATTTAGGAAAGGCATAATGGTTATGGTTACACAGTGAACAAAACACATAAAAAAGGACATCACCTACGTGTCATGTAAACGCACATGTGAAGATGTAACCAATTTTTCAGTAGTGCAAGGAGGAAATGCACCTGGGGAGGTGCAGCTGATCAGCATGCCCTGCTCTGAAAAAAGAACTTAATATCCATTTGCACTGAATAAAGCCCTGGTGGGTCATAGCAAAAATTTCCACGGAGAAGGCTTTGTTAAAAAAGAGTCTCGGTGGAATCCAGCTAATACGGCCAACATTACATGTTCTAATGAAAGTTAGGCAAATTCTTAAAAGCAAAACCTGAACTCTGAAGTCGTCTTAGTTGAAGAGTTCAGAGGTTCGGCCAGGGAGTTGCCAATCTGTTTTCTCATATCAAATTAACATCCCTTCATCACACATGTAGTTTATCCCCTTCATGGCATCTGTTTTTTTCCTGTTTTGCTCATGAAGTTCACAGTAGGTTTGGGGTTTCTTTGGTGGAGTTTTTTTTGTTGTTGCTTTTTTTTTGTTTTGTTTTTAATAAAAGCAATCTTTGTTCTCATTAAGTTATGCCAACACTCTTTTAGCATTGCTTACAGCTCTCAGGTTTTGGACAACAAGTATTTTAGTTCAGTTATTGATGATTGTATGATTAATTCATTTTAGGTAATCACAGCAAGTACAGGCAAATGACATTTTAGGTCTTTTATTTGCAATTATGCAGATTTTAAGCATAGCATTTTGTAACACATCAGAGTGTTGGAATTTCCTTTTTTGTTTGATAGGCTGTTTGAATGAATCTTGAGGCTTGAGTCAGTCACCTATTCAGAGGTGTCAAGTGTTATTTGCAACGCCTACAGGTAGCTGAGCCATCTTCATGGGGCTGGCAGCCATTGCACAGAACCTGCTCGCCTGGAGCAGCAGCTGGAAGTTGAGCAGAATTGCAGACGGAATGGCACTGGCCACCTACCCATCCTGGGCACCTTTATCCTGTCCTTACCAGGTGAGATTCAGTTTAAGATTAAGACTCCTAGTTATAAGTGTCTACAAATAGATGTTTACCTCTGCTTTCGGTGTCTGAGGTGCCATTGTAATCAGTCAAGATTTGAGAGTCTCAGTTCAGTTGGTTGAATGTCATCTCCAATGGGACAAGACACCTAGTGCACCCTGTTTTTCCTCTGGCTGCCGCTCCAAAAGGTCATGTGACTCCTAGAAGTTCTATGTCATAGGTTCTTGGATACCTTTCAGTGTCCCAGGTGCCATCAGATATCTATCTATAGGTATCCACTTGCATGGCTCATCTTATCAGCACAGTCAATGGCGCCTAGAGAGCAATTCAGCTCATCAGCCAGTCTACTTTAGGGTGAGCTAATACGATCTCCCCCTCTGCTTATATTGGGTAGTGGCAGTATTCAGACACTCTCAGGTAGGTATGTAGGCATTTTGAGATAGCATAGGCATATGGGGCTGGCAGATGCAACATGGGACCTATGAGATACCCAGACTCTTCTGGACCAGTGGTTGGAGACCGGGCAAGATACCCCACTGCATCTCAGATGGCAAGAGATGCCAATGTTTGGGTGTTTGAACAGGCCCCATAGATCACCATCTTACCAGTGATAAGAACCCAGTGGATATTAAGTAGATCTCTAAATGTAGTTTTCTTAAATTGGGTCCCAACCCCACCCACTATGTTTGGAAACATGATACAAGGTGTGTTAGATAAAAGAGAACATTCAAGGTTTTCTGCTCTTGCACAACATATTCTCCCTCTAGAGCAATAACAGCCATAACTTTTCCATTCTTTGAGTCAGTTTGTGGTGGGCTGACCCCAGCCAGCCTCCAGATGCTGACCCTGCCTTTCTCTCACTCCCCTCTCAGAGGTATGGGGGGGGGGAATTGAAAGAAGTCAAAAGGACTTATGGATCGAGATAATGACAGTTTAATAAGAAAAACAAAAGCTGTGTGTGCAAGCAAAGCAAAAATAGAAATTAATTCACAACTTCCCATCAGCAGGCAGATGTCCAGCCATTTCCTGGGAAGAAGGACCTCAACATGTATAACAGCTGCTTGGAAAGGCAAATGCCATAACTCTGAAATTCCCACTTCCCCCTACTTTCCCTGAGTTTTATTGCTGAGTGTGATGCCATATGGTATGGAATAACTCTTTGGTCAGTTTGGGTCAGCTCTCCTGGATATGTTCCCTCCCAACCTCTTGTTCACCCCCAAACTCCTTGCTTGGGAGGGTGGGGGAAGAAAGAGGGAAAAATTTGACACTGTGCAAGAACTTTTCAGCAATAGCCAGAACACTGCTGTGTTATCCACACTGGTTTAGCCACAAAGCAAAGCACCATATGGGCTGCTGTGAAGGAATTTAATTCTGTAACTTCATCCCAGCCAACCCCAGTACACCATTCTTCCAAGTAGGTAGTAAAAGGATACGCAGATTGTCTTCTGGGTGACATTTGTACAACACGACAGTAAGTGCAATATTCCACTGCTATTCTTTCCTATATCTATGTTCTGATTATTCCTGAAGGTCCCTGTCACTTCTAGGACACATAACAGACCACTCTGTTTTGTAGAACAGAGATGGTCTACACCCAAATGGAAGAAAAGATGCAAGTGCTTCAGTTAGGAAGATGGAAGAGAAAAAATGGGGCTTTCAAGAATGAGATGACAGACCTCCATGCTAGATTGCCCATCCAGTCTCCAGTGCCAAATACCTCACTGATCCACCATCACCAAAGCCAGTGCTGTGTTTGAATTGTATTAACTGGGAATCAGTAATTTCTAGTTATGATATACATTCGATGCATGTCGTTTCAGTTCTCATAATCTGAATGGAAAATGTTTGTGAGGTTCAGAACAACAGTATTATTTTTGTAGATCCCAAGTAGTCTGCAGGTTTAGTTTTGCCAATTGTAGTTTAGTATAACAGAATTTTTCAGAAAAATTTAGACTTCAGTCCTACACCAGTACTGCCAGGAGCCAATTTGTTATTGGACTGTCTAAGCGCACTGTGATATGGCAAACATCCTGTCTGGATGCCAAAACCACAATAAAATTGGGCATACCTAAAATAAGACTTAACCAGAGACTGTAATGAGATCAAAAACTAGAGCTCTTTACCACATCAACAACTTCCCTGAAGCTTGTGGGAAAAGCATATTTCACTGGGATTTTACAAATCATAGTCATCTTTGTCCACTGCATACTGACAAACTTGCCACTTGTCAGTTAAATGAGGCAAATTATTTTTTCTTTTAAGATTAAAGGGGCAGTTTAAATTTCCTTGTTAATGCAAAGCAGACTACTGGGTTGAATGCTCCGATTGACCTAGTATCATATGACACATTAGGGACTGGGGAAATTAAAACCGGATTACCCAGCACATTCTCTTGAGTCGAGCTTTTCTGGCACAAGATTCCCATTAATATTTTGCTTCTAATATGTCTTCTATGCCAGGGGTACTAAAAAGAGAAGGGGAAAAAAAAAGGGAGAAAAAAAGAACAGAAAATGAGTTTATATTGGATTTGGGTAACTGACAGTGATCGCTATCAAATCACAGCTTAAATAATATATTGTTCAACAGCGTAGACACTGTATTGAGGTGTTCAGAGCATTTATGTACAGAGAGTAAAATCTGCTGCCTCCTTCTCCTGTCTGTCTGGAATACAGATGCATACACTGAAGTTGTATCATTTAAAGACAAAAACAACGGCAACAGCAATGATGAACACTTCAGTGGAGCAAAAATGGTGAAACAAAGATGGCTCACAGAGAGCCATGGATGCTGTATGCCTGCCTAATTTTGAGAGGATGTTCCATCCAAGGTGAAGGTAGCAATGTGAACCCAAAGCATGTGGGTGAAGGGACCTGCTGGGTTCATACCTGCTTTCAGGGCAGCCCCCTGAAAGGGAAACTTCATTTTTAAACATCCTGTGATATTTACCATTGGTCCATTAAGACTGGGGCAGGGGGAGCATGGACGACACACTCTGTTAAGAAAGAGAACATCTAGCCTTGCCTCCTTCCCCCACATATTCCTTTATCCTTGCTTAACTGCCTGTTTTTATAGCAAAGTCTTAGCACAGTTCTAAGGCCCGATTCAGTCTTCCAATGATTGCCAGCTACAACACTGCACTGCTGGCACTGACCGTGACAGGAGAAGAATTTGCTAGCTGACTGCGCAAGATGGGCAGATGTTGGGTGAAAGATGGATAAGTGACTTGCCAGAGTCAAACAAACACCGGGCTCCACGCAGTGCCTTGCCAACTTCCCCTGCAGGATCCTGCCTGCTAAGCTCATTAAAGTTCACAGCAGAATTTGGATGGTAAATTGAATAATTTTAGGAGCACAAAAGTATATTAATTTACTTTGAAAACTCTATTAAATGTAGGAATGGTAACACCAAAGTTTATTAATTGTGACATGAATGTATAGGAACAACAGCAATTTAGTAATTTGGAAAGAAGCAAGCCAAAATAATCTTGTAATTAAGGTAAACAGAGCCAAGAGGAACATTATAAACTAGATCTTTTCTGTCTCATGCATTAATCACAAATGATCAAGGAACTCTACATCCGCGGGGAGCTGGCAGTCACATATCAGTGATATTTGATATAAATCCAGTATAATAACAGGAGTAATAATAACACTACTACTGCTGTGGATAATAGTAACATCTAGTCCTTACATCTAAAATACAGCCCTCATGTCAGTGGTTGCAGCTCTACCGCTGTCAAAGAATTGTGGATGCCATGGATTTGGCCGTTTCACTTCAATATGCTGAAAGGGACATATTTTTTCCTTACAAAAACTAATAGATATTAAGATGACTAAAAAGGCAATGCTGTTTTGCAGGCTAACTGCTTTGTATCCTGGTATTTTCTCCTTCTTTTTGGAGAAATAAAGGCAGAAAGAAAAAGAAACTTAAGATGTTTGGCTCATCTCCAACACATATTGACAATCCAGCCATGCAAATACTTATGCCCAAATGGTTTTCAACCTGGACAGACTTACAGTTCCCACCTGTAAACAGCGAATGCCAATATCAGAGGAAGGAAATGCTCTCAAGTACGTGTTTATTTGGTAAAGTAGTGTCAATGCATTCCTTGTCAGAGGTTTATCTTGTAATGAAGATTTGGGTACAAAGTTTAATATTTTACAGCAATTTTATTTCAAGACTGACATTTGAAGGGGAAAAATAAAATAAAATTCTTGAGAACCTAACCGGACAATAAGTTGACACTGACATTTAAATTAATTGACTATTTTTTTAAGCATCTACTGTAAAAGTTGTGATGACAATCATTTGTCTTGTACTATCTCTTTCCTTCTGATTTTGCTTGTGCAAAGGCAAAAATGGAAGATTTAATTTGCCAAGTTTTAAGGCATTCAGAAGTAATTTACACAGTGAAGTTGTCTATTAAGAAAAGGTCTATTATATTTCGTGCAATGAATGTATTCTGATAAGACTGCAGTATGCAGCACTCATGAAGGCGATGTAATGCAAGTGTCAGAGACAGATAACAGAGTCTAAACAAACTTTGATTACCAGTGAAAAACTAAAAATTGGTAAAGGTACAATTAAATTCTAACTAGCAGATTTTTCAAATGGATAATGAGAAGGGGAAAGTTAATTTCTTCAAAATAGTAGCACATAAATGACATTCTGACTACTTATAAATGAGACTGAATTTTAACAATTAGTCCTAATGATAATTACCCAATATTTATAATTTGGGTAATCTAATCAGTATAAATGTTAATGCTGTTTGTAGTTTCAGAGTGAAGACTAGGTTTTTCACATAAGGATATGACTGTGAGCATGTGACTACTTTGTTGTGCATAAATAAAGTATATTATATCATTGGCAAAAGGTAAACCATACAGAGGATATGATGATTCCGTTCTTTAAGCGCTTCTGCAACATCCAAGAAAGCACACGCAGGTGTATATTCTCTGGGTGCAGATGGCAGAGGCCCTGTTTCAGTGGGACTGAATGAGATAAGACAGTAAGAAATCATATGCTGTTAAGCAGAGGTTCCTCAAGAAAAAAAATATATTCTGATGACAACTGAGATTGACAGCGTTCCCCTACCCATGACAGGACAGATTTCAAGAAGAAAGATCTCCAAACTTACATTCCGACAGAAAGGATTGAGATGTAGTCTGTCTACTATTTCTCTTCTGAAACCACAGTAACTGGAAGTTATTGAAAGTGAGCTATGTGCACACTTTTCAATCAAAAATGGTTGAAAGACGAAGAACGACAAGCTAGTGGCTGTAAACTCACCTGGAGTGATGGCCTCATCCTATCTGTTGCACTGCTCAGGGTTTCACAAAAACAGTTCTGTCGGGATCCAGGTATCGATGGAAATAAGTGCAATAAGAGAGGAATACCTCATGTAATGAAAACCGTAAAAGACTGGAGTTATTTATTTTGGCAAGGAGACAAGGGAGACACAACAAATAGTTTGGGAACACACAGGAGAGTTGAAACTGGAGGAAATAATACGACTCAAAAAGGAAACCCATTCCTAATTGCACTGTGAAATTCCTTACCATAGAATGCTATTGAAGCAAGAGTATATCAGGGTTCAGAAAGCAAAAGGATGTTTCGATGGTCATCAGAATAACCATATTGCTAATTATTAACTCTATGAATATTTTATGTTGCTTGTTAACTATTTATTCTGTAATGGATTATTGTTAGCAAACATTTGCCTTTTAAAACGTCTGACATCTTCCGTTATTCTCGCTGAAAGTGAACAAGATCATTGGTAAACATGCATCTTTTCAGTAAAGACTTTGGAATTACCTTCCAAGTTTTCCATGGAAATGAAACTAAACTCCCTATGGAAAAGATGGTGGCCGTTATGATTGAGACAGCAGGTGTTTAAAATTGTTCCTGCTGAGCAGAGTACAGGATTAAAATTTTACTAGGTTGGGAGAGGTATAAGAACACATTTTGCTGAATAGAGAGCCAATATGATAAACTGATACATTTTGCAGTTATCCTGAAGTGAATACAAGCTACAGCTCCTTCCTAAACCACATTCAAAGGCTGCACTGAATATTTCTTGATGATCGAGTCATTTTTTAAATGTAGTAGAAGGCAAGTTTTAATTTCTTCACTTTCTCAGTGTGTTCAAGGATGGATGACACTATGAAAATACAGGGACAATCACTGGCAACTAACACTGTAATTAGCTTCCAGAAAGGTTAGTGTTTTATTTTTTTCTTTCTTATTCTCTAATGAAAAAGAGCTAATTGGAAAAATAAAGGCCACGTGACTGTGTTAAAAGTGTTTTGAGTTTTGGCTAAGTCAAACACAAGAAAGAAATATGTTTCATAGACAGAGTGTGGGTAATATGTCCTGAGGGGTCAGCACAGTTAGTCGTCCAGTAAGTAAGGTCAAATTATGTGTGAGGCAGGGATATTTAGCATAAAAACAGTATTAATAATTCATGTGGCAAGCCAAGTAGTGGAAAGATAAGATATAGTGATGGGAAAAAAATGCCAACAACAAAACCCAACCACTGCACAAAGAAAATGGAAGGAAAAGCTCATATAAAACCAAAAGCCAATAGGACAGAGAGGTGAAAATGCCAATTAAGGCTTTCCTTATATATGTCCACACAGATTCAGTCTTACAATAAGACAGTGATTCTGGTTTCTGTCATTTGCTTGCCAGTTATCTCAAGCCAAAGTGCAGAACCTCATGTCATATCTTACCAGTCAACTACATACTGTTTATCTACACTGCAGCATGATAAAGAGAAACAAAGCTATCTGGATAAGTAAATACAGGAGCACTATGTTAGGAAGAGAATGGACAAGGTGCTCCAGGTCTAAAACAGAGGATCCTGCTATCCGGGCATTAAACTCTGTAGGAGTTTTTATTTCTGAAACTTTCTCAAAAGCCTGAAGTCCCCCATGAAATACAAGTCTTGAAAGAGCTGAGTGAGCTGGCGTCTAACTAGCGCTATGCCTGTCTGGGATCCGGAAAGTACGCCTTTTCTAAGCTTATGATCCCTAAGAAGCATTAGGAATAGTGATGTGTTTCGTTAGGAATAGTGATGGATTTCACAGTATTCCTGAAACCAGAGTCCTCATAAAATGTGGTTTCTTCTGGCTGACACTTTCTAGCACATATATGTGCAGAGCTACAGGTTATTGCCTCAAAATAGCACATCAGAAAAGCAAAGTAATGGGAGGGAGGCCACTAACAGCATTCACTGAAGATAACACGCTTGCAATAAACTCCTTTTTCTGCTCCTCAGGTTTAAATACCAATACCGTTTCTCACTCAATTGATTAGTGCTTTAAGTTAAGGGCAGGGACAAGGGGAAAGCAGAGATGAGGATCCACCCCAAAGGAACAATATTTCTGGCCCTCATTCATGTTTCTCTGAGAATACCAAGAACTCCCTGAAGTGCCTATTCCAGGGGAACCACGTTGTGTGGCCTGCTGAGTCTCCATCATTTTATTAGACGTCTCTCATGGAATCATAGAATAGTTTGGGTTGGAAGAGACCTTTAAAGGCCAACTTATTTCTACTCTAAATCTTCTCTCTTTTAGTTTAAAACTATTCCCCCTGGTCCTATTGCAACAGGCTCTACTAAAAAGTCTGTCCCCATCTTTCTTATAGGCCCCTTTTAAGTACTGAACAAGGAACAGATGCTCCTAGAAGCTGCGCTAAGGCACATGGAGGACAGAGATGTGCTTTGAGACAGCCAGCATGGCTTCACCAAGTCCTACCTGATCAACCTAGTGGCCTTCTATGATCAAGTGACTACATCAGCAGAAAAGGGAAGAGCTACAGGTATCATCTATCTGGATTTCTGCAAGGCCTTTGACATGGTCTCCCACAATGTCTTTCTCTCTAAATTGGAGAGATGTGGATTGGATGGGTGTTCAGTGGATGAGGAACTGGTTGGATGGTTGCATCCAGAGATTCATGGTCAACGGCTCAATGTCCAGATGGAGATTGGTGACAGGGGGTGTCCCTCGGGGGTCTTTATTGGGAAAAGTACTGTTTAATATCTTCATCAATGACACAGTGGGATCGAATGCACCTTCAGCAAGTTTGCGGATGACACTAAGCTGAGTGGTGTGGTTTACACACCTGAGGGACGGGATGCCATCCAGAGGGACCTGGACAAGCATGAGAAATGGGCCCATGTGAACGTCATGAGGTTCAACAAGACCAAGTGCAGGGTCCTGCATGTGGGTCGGGGCAACCCTCAGTATCAATACAGGCTGGGGGTGAAGGGATTGAGAGCAGACCTGCCAAAAAGAACTTGGGCGTACGGGTGGATAAAAAGCTGGACATGAGCCAGCAATGTGCACTCACAGCCCAGAAGGCCAACCGCATCCTGGGCTGCATCAAAAGAAGTGTGGCCAGCAGGTCAAGGGAGGTGATTCTACCCCTCTACTCTACTCTGGTGAGACCACACCCGGAGTATTGCATCCAGCTCTGGAGCCCCCAACATAAGAAGGACATGGACCTGCTGGAGTGAGTCCAGAGTAGGCCACGAGGATGATCAGAGGGCTGGAGCATCTCTCCTATGAGGAAAGGCTGAGGGAGTTGGGGTTGTTCAGCCTGGAGAAGAGAAGGCTCGATGGAGACCTTATTGCAGTCTTTCAGTACTTAAATGGGGCCTACAGGAAAGATGGGGACAAACTTTTTGTAGGGCCTGTTGTGATAGGACAAGGGGGAATGGGTTTAAACTAAAAGAGGGTAGATTCAGACTAGATATAAGGAAGAATTTTTTTTACTAAGGTGGTGAAACACTCGCGCAGGTTGCCCAGAGAGGTGGTAGGTGTCCCATCCCTGGAAACATTGAAGGTCAGGTTGGATGGGGCTCTGAGCAATCTGATCTAGTTGAAGATGTGCCTGCTCATTGCTGGGGGGTTGGACTAGATGACCTTTAAAGGTCCCTTCCAACCCAACCTATTCTATGATTCTATGATGTTCCCAGGCACAGAGGTAAGGCTGACAGTTTGGTAGTTCCCACGGTCCTCCTTTCTACCCTTTTTAAATATGGGTGCAACATTTTCCTTTTTCCAGTCACCGGGGACTTCACCTGACTGTCATGACTTTCAAATGTCATGGACATGACTGGGGAACACTGCTAAGAAAAGGGAGTCCTTGGTTTACATTCCTGCTTCACAAAATATTTAAAATCACAGACTAATTTAGAGTGGAATGGATCTCTGGAGGTCATCTAGTCAACCCTTCTGTCAAAGCAAGACTGGCTTTAAAGTTACCTGAAGCTGTCTGTTAGATCAGGTTCTTGTCCAGCTGAGCTGTGACAGTCTTCAGGGGTGGAAAGTTCACAGTCTCTCTGGGTAACATGTGAAGAATTTGTGTGTGTCTGTGAATAATTTTTCTTTATAACTAACTGGAATTTCTCTTGTGGCAACTGTGACTATTACCTCTTTTTCCTTGCTGCGCACCTCTGAGAAAAGTCTTGTTCTGTCTTCCTTATAGGTACCCTTCAGGTAGTCGAACACAGCAAATAGGTCTCCCCTTAGCCTTCTCTTCTCTAGGCGAAAGAAACCCTGTTTCCTAAGCCACTCTTTGTTTATCATGGGATCCAGTATCACAAACACGCTGGTGGCTCTCCACTTGACTTGCTCCAGTTCACCTGTATCTCTTCTGTACTGGCAGACCCCAACTGGACATAGTTCTCCAGATGCAGTCCTACAGCTGCCAAACAGAAGGGAATAGTTACTTGTCTTGATTTCTTACTAAAGCAGCCCAGCACATAGTTCAGCCTGTTGTCCAGAGGCACCCCAAGGACGTTTTGTGCTGAGCCGGTCCCTAGACAGACGTGCTTGGGTCTGTACTGCTGTATGGGGTTACTCCTATACAGGGTTTTCAGTTGAGTTTTTTTGAGCTTCATGAGGTTCCCATTAGCCTGTTACTCCAGCCTAACGGGTCCCTGTTTGGCTACGTTACCTCTTAGCTTATCTCTGGCTTCATTTTGGTCTCAAAAATGGGAACTAGATCTTCCCAAGATAGATCTGGTCCAGAAGGAGTTAGTCTGTTGTATCAAATAATCCCTCAATTTGGTGTCACCTTGAAACTTGGCATGGGTGTGCTCATACTGCCCAGGTCATTTGAAGATGACAACTTACCAACCCAGCATCAATCACCAAGGAGCAGCTTGGTGAGGCGCAATGAGTGGCATAATAGTTTCCAGGTAAACTTTGAGTTGCTGACCACTACCTTTGAGCCTGACAATCCAGTTAATTTAATACCCACCATGCAGTGTACCCATCCAGTACATATATTCTCATTATCGCTGCAAGGATACTGAAGAAACTGTGTTAAAAACTTTCCTAAAGTCAACGTAAATTATTTAACCCCCACCCTTCCCATCTCCACAGAGACTGCCATTTCATGATGGAAAGCAATCAGACTGGTCAAGCACAATTTACCCTGATTTATTACCATGATTTATCCAGACTCTATGTTCCCAATCACCTTGTCTCTCGTGTGCCTGGAAATGGCTTCTGTGTATAATACCTTTTTATCAGCAGCTAGTGAGGCAGGGTCTGGGATGCAGCTCTCAGCTATGTGCTCCAGCTACAAGAAGAAGACTTCACACTCTTCACTACAGCAGAGTTAAGGTTTTTATATGAAGTGAAACACCTTCCAAGAAGGGCCAAGCTGTGGGACAGCCTGCAGTTTGCCTTGCAGTTTTTCAAGGACTCCTGTACTCCACGGTTCAGCACCTACAAGAAAAAAGGTATAATTTAAGACACATCCTTGCCTTGATCATTGATTTTTGTGAATCCTGCTTTTAGATATTGAACTCACTGTGCACAGACATTGACATTAGGGCTGTAATTCCTCTAACATGCCTGGGTATTATAGCACCTAAATTTCTCACTTTAATCCTTAACTTTAACCTCATTTGCGTACCACATTGATATTACAGTAATGCACTGTATGCTTCAGTGGTACTCACATAGTAGGCAGAATTGAAGGTGACATAAACATTTATTCTAATGATGACAGGAGTAGAGTTTGAGGCTGGAGTCAGGAAGACCTGACATATGTGTGCCTAAGTAAATTGCAGCTTTGAGTTAGACCCTCAGACTTCCCACACGTTGTCAGGGCAGAGAATACACCTCAAAAGCAGTAAACAGAGACAGGAGATATTTTAAAATAGCAAATAGGAAATTCGAAGAAAGTAACAAGTCTTATATCTTGTATACCTCTGAGTTAGCAAGGTGACTCAATACAGGAAGATGAGTCTCAGTTATGATTTAGCTAAGAGAAGGTTAGGGCCGAATTTCTTGTCTGAAGACTTACCAAACTCCTGGATTTGGTTTTGAAGTTCCCATGTTCTGCTGATGCTCTGGACTTACATCTTCACAGTTACGGACCGTTGCCTCTGCAGAGCACAGGACTGTGCATTTTAGAAATCCTCTTGTTTGTGAGCATATTTGGAGTGTATAAAAGTGATAAATCAGTTCTGGAGATATTTTCTAGCAAGTGTGAATTCCTGGACGCTAATCAGAGGAAGGCTGTGTAGAGGGAGATGTTTCTTGTTTTCAGTGGTCTGGGCTTATTTGGGTTAAAGCTGAACAAAAAGAAGAAATTTTTTGCCCTTTTCCTCCTCTGCATTTCTGTGAGTGATAAAACTTGAGCTGTGCTGCCAAAATAATCACAGCTTAAAAAGCTGCTTTAAGGGATGGGGATTATCTCAATTATCACAGCTCTTCCAAAGGTATGAGCATAGAGGACATCAATCTGATAAGACAAAAATCCTTGTGTTTGTGTTCCCATATCTATAAATTCTATAATACACCCAGAGGCACCACATCAAGTCACACTCATGCCGTGCCTTACTCATGCAAGTAAGAGATCGGGATTAATTGGTCTCCTGAAACCGTGGAATTGTGATACCTAACACCAGACAGTAAATTACCTCCCCCTTTGTTTAGAGCCAAACAAAGGGGCAGCTCTGCTGCAGCTCTGCGGCAGCAAAACGGACACCCTGCCCTGCCTGAGTCCCAGAAATCCTTCTGGTGGCAGGCCAGGATGTAGACAACATTCAAAGCCACCCTTTTGCGTTACAGCAAATATAAAATTGTGTGCACTACAGTATTCACCAGTTTCCTTTGTAGATTCAAGTAAAGACTGTACTGAAGGGACTGTCAACAAGATGCATCTCACAGACAGCTCAACTGTACCTGAGCATCCCGCGCATCTCTGATTGCGGCTAGAACTGCTCTTTGATGCACAGTGGAAAGACGCACATATCGCTGATACCCAGGCAGCAGAGTAGGTGCGCTGTCTCCAAGCTGGAGGATGTCTACTTAATTGTATCGTGTGCACGTCTTTCAGACAGCATAAGAGCACTTGACTTGCTGTCTTCTCTGTTCAGATACTTACAATGTCTTCACAGTACTCTCCTGTTTCTTCTGACTTTTGTGCCTTATAATTAATCCTTGCACCCATGTAAAAATCACATTATGGCCCTTCTATGAATATTCTGAAATTCATGTTTGTGGATGGAGTCACAATGGGGTTTGTAGAGCTTGGAGGACCAACGACTGCCTGTGACCATAGTACTTTTACCTTCTGTGGGCTCCAGGCTGGCAAAGCTTGAAAGGCTTGACAGTCACGCTAAGTCCCTGAACAGGCAGAGATGGGCAGAGGCAGTATATCAGGATCACTCCGCTCAACATGAAAGTTGGATCTCGCTTGGCTATTGTTTTTCTTCTCTTGTTATTCTTATCCAATTAAATAACTGTAATAGGAAATGACATAATTGGTTGATTGGGTTTCTGGAACATAACACATGTGGCTTTTGACCCAAACAGACTCACAGAACAAGCAGACAGAGGAAATAACAGCAAGAGACAGATTCCTGTATTAAACTGGAGTCAGGACAGGGTTGTTAAAAAGGTAAAGGGGAAAGAAACTTCCTCGGTGGCCTCAAAATATGTATGCTTGAATTATTCTGATATCATTGGCAAATCCTTTGTCTTCAGGTTTCTCAATTATACAAAATTGTCAAATCAAATATTAGAATAATGTAGTAATTATGCTTCTGTTAGGCACCCAGACTGTCTCTGGGTAGATGCTGTAATCCTGTTCACAGGTATAAGTATTCTAACAATGCTGTGTCTTCTGAGTAACAGGATGTTACCTTAGCCATTATAAAAGAAAATGACATGAGCTGATTTGGAAAACAAACAGAAGATAAAATGGGCTGAAAATTGCAAATTATAAAGCTGGAAAACAGATGAAGAGGACTATCTTTTCAAAGATCAAATACAGCTATTTGCAGCAAAACTGTGGGAAATGAGTAGGTTTTCCTCTCTTGTGTGGTAGTTCTGAGAAAGTGTCCGTGCTTGAGTAGGGTATCAAACAAGTGCATTTGCTGCCCTTCCAGGAGACCAGATGCTGGTAAGCTGGATAGTAAGCTGAGGGACAGTGTGGGGGCAACTGCTTAAAGCATCAACATTGGTACCTTTGCCACTTCCTCAACCAACTCCTTTTTCTCCCTCCCTGTGTGAGGAAGGGGACAAGCAGAGGAGGGAAAAGAAAGAAACAAAGTAGATATCATTAAAAATATAACCAGGTGAAGGAAAGGGCACTTGAAAGTCAAGATCTGGCACTCAGGCCAAACTCTTGAAGCAGTGGAAAGCATTATTGATAGGTGATATCAATAATAAATGTGAATAGGAGGTAAGAAGCTGAGAGGAGGATGCGAGTGCAGGTTTGCACTTAAAGAAGAGGGATGGAGCTTGCTTGGGCTAATGAGGCAGTGGCTGCTGCACTAAGGGCAGGAGGTTACTTGCTCTGAATTCTCTTTTGGCTTTGCAAATGCAGGGAGGAAGTGGAAAGATTATGGAATCTTCCCTTTCTGGTACTGCTGCTGGAGAAATCTCTCCTGTTCTCTATGTCACACTGAGGCCAAGTTATTAATGAATGTCAGCTCTTTTAGAGAAAAAGCAGTGACAAAATCTGCAAGTGCAGAAGGTGGAAGGGCAGAGTCAAAATGTAGAGCTGGAGATGCAGTCACAGCGTCAGCTCTGTATGCACGTGCTTCACTTCACGTTCAGACAAGGAGTGTGGTGTGGTGTCTGGTAGGTGTCCTCATGCTGGTCATTGAGTGAAAAAGACTGCAAACATGTATGGCTGTTGTTCCGTAAGACTAGGTCCACAATACACACATCATGTGGACCAGAAGGCGGTGTTTGGATGTTTCCTTTAAGCAGGGCAACCACAAGCTACCTCTCTCTTGTCCTCTCTTCCATGTCTGTGCTAAGTACATTACAGTACATCTCAAATTCCTGTTCATGTGAGGGTAAGAGAAGTTTATTCTTCTTAATACCGCCCAATTAAGACTGACGATGACTAACAAGAAGTTGTTTCTACTCAGCTAGGACTTGATCCTGCTGCTATTGACTTTTGAAGAGCTGAAGAACCTGTGCCTATAGTTACCTTCATACATCTTGATCTCAGTGCAATTCATCAAGTATCACACGTATTTCAGGAACATCTTTGGAATCTCTGAATGTTCCAGAGATACAGAATTTCTCAGGAAATCTCATGGGATTTTCTCAAAGGATTTCAGCAGCTTTGAACTTTTTGGAATGGAAGGGTAACAGGTAGTTCCTGTTCTTGTCTTGTTTTGTTTTTTCTAAACAGGAATATGAAAATAAAATCTAAAAGCAAATCCATATTAGCTGATCTCTTCTTCAAAACTTCCCAGAAAGTAAGGTTAAAAAACCAGAATATTGGTATTATGGGAGAAATCATTCTAATTCTTTACTGAGTCACCTCTATTTACCTAACTCTTATGCCTTTTCCTATTTGTTTCCCAGGAACACTGACCCTTCTCCTCCACTCACCTGGTTAGTGCTGAAGACATGTATTCTCAAACCTAGATTGAGTGCACTCATCAGTGTCTAAAACAATCTTTGACAATAAAGGATGAAGATGAAAACATAAAGTTCTCTTCAATATAAGTGCAGGGCATATAAAGAAAGCAGGATTTGAAAACCTAATCAATCTTTCTAAGGACTGAAACAATTAGAACTGATCAAAATATGTAAAGAAATGTGCTTCCAGCAGCTGATATAAGCAGATATTTTTCAAATAAACATTTTCAAATCACATATTTTAAGTACATACTTAATTTATGATACATTCACTGAGATTTTTGTCTTTCCTGTTTTCTTTATATTTAGACTCAGGTGAGAAAAGTTTGATATATGCCCTCAGCCAATGATATTTTTTTCTGTTAACATAGCATTTGTAACTGGATATTCTTTAGGGGAGCTTTTCTAGGGTGTAATTTCCATGAAACTAGGGAGAAATGGAATTATTTCTTGCCTCAAGCTAAACTGAATTTATCTCTTACTAAAATCTCAGTTGTTTCTTAGTGTTGCCTCTAGGTGTTGCAGTACTGTCTCCTACTTGTGAGGGCTCATTTTTACCTTGAGAAGTTCAGATAAGTTACCCCAGAGAAGAATTAGGTCATATAGGTTTTAAACAATGATTTAGAGCCTAGTACCTAGAATAAAGGGCAGTAAAAACTCACGATATCATCTAGTCTGGGCACCAGCGAGTGCAGTGTTGTGCCTTTTAGATATAGTTAAGTGCACATTATGTAGTGTTCATCCCCCTGAGAGCATCTTCCACAGTCCAAGCCCCTGCAGCACCCAGGAGCATTTCCTGACACTCACTGTGCCACTTGCCTCACTTAATATCATCCCATTACTCTTAGATACAGCCCTTTGATTCACTTTTTTAAATCCTCGCGTTTTGCCTGCATAAACCTGCCATACGTTTACAGGCAGATTCATGTTGTGTTATCCAACACAGGAAAGTGCAGCACACACTTTGCAGTGGACAGTGTCCTCACTTCAGGTTGGGAAAAGAAGTAGAGAATAAACCTTAATAGGCTGCGTTTGCGTACATGTGGATATAACAAACAGAGCACAGGGTGCAGTTCCTCTAACTCCAACATATACGTCTGAAGTAAGTTATATCCACTTCCCTCTGCTGTGTATAAAGAGGGTCTTCTCTAGACAGTTTGTGTAAAAGTCCACAGTGCAGATACCTAAACCTAGGAGAGATATATTTCACTTCAGGTCACTGTGGCGAACGATCCCACAAAGTGCCAGAGATCTCAGGGGTCGGGTCCTCTCCAGCACTAAGAAAAGCAGAGAACACGGAAAACGGCAACAGCGACTCATTCCTCCTGATTGTCACCACTGTGTAGCCTGAATCATCACCCCCGTCACTGTGACATAATCCTACAAGGTGTTGAGTGCTTTAATTCCAGCCTGAAAGTGGGCACCCATGGGCACCAAAGTATCCCCTGGGCTCACAGTGTTTAAGGGACAATATGAGCAACTTGTTGGGTCTACCTTTGGGACTTTGCTTCAGGAAGAAATTTTTCACTGTGAGGGTGGTGAGGCACTGGAACAGGTTGCACAGAGAAGTTGTGGAAGCTCCATCCCTGGAGGTGTTCAAGGCCAGGCTGGATGAGTCTTTGGGCAACCTGGTCTGGTGGGAGGTGTCCCTGCCCATGGCAGGGGGGTTGGAACTCGGTGATCCTTAAGGTCCCTTCCAACCCAAACCATTCTATGATTCTCTGATAAAGCCCCAGCTGCAGGTCTGACAAGCACTAAGTAGTGCTTTCACATATAATAAGCCTTTGTGAAGAGGCATGGGCTTAGGCATTTGTTAATCCTACAGCTTAATTTGATATAATAATTACTAAAGGAAGGAGCAAAGTTAAGCACCAATGTTTCATATCTTACAGTAGTAAGTTAACTACACAGAATTGTGTTCTACTCTTGTTAGCCATATGGGGAAAATAGACTGATTTTCCCGACACTCTTTGAGTCATCTTTTTTCCCCCCCAGCTGAGCTTTTTTTGTGAATGTTATCTATATCTTCAAGCGGAAGCATGTGTTATTGTGGACAGCCAGAACCAAATGTTTTAGTATTGCTGCAGCATGCTTGCCATCCCTCTCTGGCTTCCGCCTATGTAATGATTACAGCATTTGCTATCATAATGCAATTTTAAAAGTAACTTTTTGCTTGCTGAAGGTCAAAAGGACAAAAGGCCATTCCATGGCAATTACTTTTCCTGTGTTTTAAAAAGGAAAATTCAGGTGATGTTACTTAAAAATTTCCCCCTAATATTTCAATTTTGTACTTCCTGCCAACCATACTTTGCTGAAGTTGCCTCAGATATTGTTAAGAACCGTGTTGTGCTGTTCATCTAACCTGTAGCCAAAAAGTAGTTCTCATCAGAGAAAAAAACCCTGCTTTTCTGTAGAAAACATTTTCCCCAATGGGAAAAAAGTTAATACTAAAGTGAGTAGGTATTTTCAAGAACACATTTGATTTTTTCTACAATCAAGAATGTATAATTTTAGAAAGGGAAAGTTTTATCTGTCAGCTTCCTGTGTGCCAAGCATCATATTAATCCTGACTTCAGGTGGATACTGTGACAGTGCCTCCACCCTTGATAAACCATTTAGTCTCTGTTCAGGCTAGTAAAGAGTCTTCAGACTCTCATTGCACTGTGATGTGGCTTTAGCTGATAAATCAGAGGATTCTTTTCCTCTCTGCCCTCCCTTCACCACATTAATATTGATTATTTGAAAGTAAGGAGTCCCAAGGAGTGGAAGTGGATACGCCTCGTTGCCTTGAACAATTCTTTTCCCTCTATTGGGACAGTACAAGGTAGATTAATAGTGTGCTTGCAGACACTAAATAATGTTAATGTACTTGCTATTGATAGAGTGAAATAACATGAGTAACTTCAGCTTTACTTAAAACAAAACATTAATTTTCCAAGGCCACTAGGATTCATGTAGCTGGTCAGTGTAATGCATACAACCTTTTTTTTAAATATGTGATATTTGTGTTTTTAAACGTGAGGCAGGATTTTATTGCCAGATGGAAGACAAAAAGGGATTTTAATTCATTGCTGATGCTCTCAGGCTCTTGCCTGCCTTTAATCTAAGTCCCTGCTTGATTTGGTGGGTAAGAAGATGCCTTTTCTACTAGAAAATAATGCATACCAGCTTTATCCTGTGTGATCCTCTGGCTATGTAAAAATGCATAGGAAATCTGTATGTGTGGATGCTGTGGTTTTGTATATGTTTAAAAAAAAAAAAAAAAAAAAAGAAAGTTTCCATGCAAAAAAAACGTATTGGCAACAAGGGAAACTCCACTTCCACATCTATCCATTTGAATGCTCTGGGAAATTATTACAGCCATGTTGGATTAAATAGTGAGTATTTTATAATAGGCTAGACCTCTGCTAGCTGGAAGCACGGATGGTATTTGAGCCACAAGGCTTTCTTGACCTTGAGGCCGATTTAAAGCACCTGCAGTCCATAGCATGGTTTCCTTCCACAGCTCCTCCTGCCTTTGGTGCATGAGAAGCATCTTCTATGCCATGATGGGAAACTTGGAGGAAACTGCCAGGGCAAAATGTAGGTGAATCTAATGACATGCTGGTGATGGCTGCACATCCACAATGCGGTCTAGCAGGGATCACGACGCAGCAGCACAGGCTGGGAGGCAGTGAGGGCATTGCCATGCAGGGTCAAAGCATTGCCATGTTACCAATTGCCTCCTGGCCCCACCAACTTGCTATACGACTTTGTGCAACTCATCTGAACTTAAAGTTGGAGTTCACCCATCTGTAACTACGACATAGTAATAAATTATGCGTAGAACTTGAATTACGGCAAATTTGGCCCTGCTTTTCTCTTTGCACTCTGCTCCTAATTTCTACAAATGTGTTTCTAGTTCATAAATATTCACGGAATAGCTCATGTAAACAAATTTTGTCTATGTGTTATTCATGCACTGTTTGCTTTGATTGTGCAAGTTCCTCTATGTGTTACTTATGGTGGGTGAACGGTCATAAAAGTCACATACTATTACTTCTGGTACCTGACTGGGTGACTGAATTTTCTAGACAGGAATATAACAAATGACAAACTGTGGATAATGAATAGCAAGTAACAAATAATAAACTATACAGAATGAATATTTGGAGGAATAATTATTTGTGCTGAAATTCATGAAACTTTTAGGATTTGCCAGCATTTTTTCTCCCAGACAAAATGGTATTCATTTGAAAGCTCATGAATGATAGATAATCTCATCTCACAAATAATGACAGTTCAAACCTCAATTAAACAAGCTTCACAAAACCCCTGGGAGATAGGCAGTAATAATAGTTTTATATTACTAAAACTGATACGTGAATATTTTCCCAAAGAAGTTTGGCATTTAAGGGCTATTTCAATACCATTGAAAGAAAAGCACTACTGCAAATCAGTGAAAAATACCATTATTGTATTTGTCAGATTCCAGCATGCAAGAAAATTAGATGAAGGACACTCAAGATACCAGCTCTGGTGGACTGATTAAGGAAAACAACGTCATTTACTTGTGGCAGGTCAGCCCAGAGCCTCTTCCAGACTCAGTGAATCCTACAGTTACTTGACAGTCTGCCAGCCCACAGAGAAAATGCCAAAAATTCCTTCTCACCATGTGTGAGTTAAATCATAGTTAAGTGATTAACTATCAGCACAAAGCGCAGATTACCTGCACCTATCCAGCTTGTCAGGAGAGAACAAAACCTGGTTTCTGTTGTAGTAGTTACAGATTTGTAAGTAGATCTTACAGAATTCATTATTTGCTATTTGTACCAAGGTAGCACCAGCTTCCAGGGTCATGCAAATGGCCAAAGCATCTTTCTGTCTCATTGATGGTCCCATTCATAGCTGAATAGCTCAGCACCTAACCACAGTTACATTTTTCTGATTCTGCACATACCTCAGATGTCTGTGGTGATGTTGCATTACCCAGAGGAGGAACGCCCTGGCACAAGCTCCTTCACAGATGCAGAACATGATGTTTATCTGAGAGGACTTGTGATCAAAGCATAAGGTTTATAGGAGCTCAGTTTTCATCATGCTTCACTACTGCAGAGTTTGAAGTGATGAAGGACAGGTGATGTAGTAAACCAAAGCTTCTTGCAATCCTTCCAGCAGTCCTTATGTTGGAGCACCTTGGGTACCAACCTGCTACGCTCTTACTGTATACTATTTCCCCAGGAGGTAATAGGGAACTTCATTAGCCACCATACTATCAGCTCTTTGGTTTGTGTGCAAAAGTCCTATAAAACACCTACAGGGCTCCAGCCTGGTTTTGGACATTCTGTACTCAAACTGAGAAAAAAAGCTTTCTTATTTAAGGCAACAGAAAAGCAAGTATCCAAAGCCCCTCATCTTCTAAACGCATGCTTGAGCACACAAATGCAAGTATGAACAGCATTTTTGTTTGGGTACTCAGAGGGCAGAGAGAGAACACAAACACTTGGTGAGCAGAAGACAGTGACAAGTACCAAGACTGAAGCTGGTCTCCTTCATGCCAGTGTTAATCTGAAATAAACCAGTGTTTATGCTGATATGAACAGGATCTGGATTAGGCATGTTTTCGCTACAGCTTTCAATCTTTTTCATCCTGCTAATCAAAGATCTGTTCTCTGTGCTGCTATATTAACAAACTTGCCCCAAAAAAAAACCCAAGGAACAGTTTCTGCAGCCTAATATTTGCCCAGAAGACAAGGATATAACCTTTGGATTAGCAAGACGACTTGTTAAACTAGATCAAGAAAATCCTGCTGGCCTCACAGAGCTAACAGCAGCTCACTTTCTGATGCACTGTCAACTCTCAAGAGCTGGTTCTCCCTTTTCTCTCTTCCCCCAGTAGGTGAGCGCACTTAACAGCCTTCAAAGCAGCCAGGCTTCTTCCTTTCTTTCTTTTTGTAGGTAATGTTCCCCATTCTCAAAGCAGGAAAAAAGATGGGGTAAGTTCCTATTAAGCCAACACAGCCCTTCTTAAAATCTCAAGGCATCACTGCTCCTACCCTCTTGAACCTTTCATACTCTTAACAGCTTGTGTTTTTCACTTTTCTTTTACAGCTTGAGTTTTTGAAAACTTACTTTTTTTTTTTCTTTCCTCCTGCCTGAAGACATTTTTCTTCCCAGAATGTTTAAATTCCCTCACACTGCAGGGTAAAGGAGCTGATGCATGTTTGCAACTTTATCAGTATATTGTCACGCTTCTCCCCCAGTCCAGCACATACTAGGAAAACAAGCTTAGCAATGACAGAAAAGTCTTGTGACATGATACCTGGGAAGAAGCCCCTTGTGCTTCCAGGACTGCACTGGGAGTTAGCCCCTACAGAGGTCTAGTCCTTTTTCTGGCATTGATTTCTGCTCTGACCTTTGGCCAGTTGTTAAATCCCTGATTTTCAAAGGTGCTGAATGACTGCCACTAGGTAAAATCCTTTTTTTTTTTTTAACTAAGGTCAGTAAGAGCTTTGCAGCTGGAAGCCAGGATTTCATGTACTCACTTCAGTTGCAGCTGTGGGTGTTCCGAAAATCATGCGGCGGGGGAGGGCAAAGTGCGTAAGCAGAAAGGTTAAGTCAAAACCAAGTTGGAAGCAGCCTTAGCTGTGTTTAGTTTCTTCAAGATATGATTCTGCCCCAAATGTTGTCAGACGGATTAGTGACTGATCCGATAAGGTAATGAATTACTTGTCAGTAAAAGCTGTGCCATGTAGTGAATGATTGATTATAAATGAAACACGAGATCTTAGTACCTGACATAGGTCTTGTTAACAGGGGAGATGAAGAATTATCACATGATGTCACGTAAAAAATAAGGCCATACGAAGCGGCATGCACTGCTGCGTCTTTTGTGGGATGTCATCCACACTTTCTCAGTGTGGATATGATACCATCTATTAGGAAATGGATTCAATTTTGAAGCTTGAAATCCAAAAACCTAAAGTATCCAGAGTACTCCATGGGCAGGAAGACTTTATCTACATCTCCTTACTCCCTCAAGACAAAATAATATAAACTAAAGCAGGCTCAAATCTTGTAAATTGGTGTCTTGCATTTGGTACCAGAATAATAGTCAGGTCAGCCAGATATCTGAATATATATTTTTTTCTATAAGCTTCTTTGACATTAAAATGACTGCATGTACTGAAAGCTGAGAATAAGAGAAACTGCATTTCTGGATGAAGGCTGAATGGAGCTGAGCTACAAGCAATGGGAGGAGACTTAATAATTGACTTAAATACAGTGAACAATGCTGGAGAATGGGTATAACAAAATGACACGTTCCGGCCAACAAAGTAGCTGGGCTGTTTGCAATAAACTAGCTAAAATACGTACTTCCTGCTACGCGCCAAAGGATAGGAGCTTTAGAGTATCAGGAAGCAAATCTCAGTCAGCATAAATTGTCGTAGCTCCAATGACTTCAAAGTTGCTAAAATGATTATGCTGGTAAAGCGTTAGACCCTACCTGCTTGCCTATTTTTTCATCTCAGGAAAATCAGACAGAGCCTTCACAAACTACAGAAACGCGAACGCTTCCCACATCCACATTTAAATGCATCTTCTTTGCCTACCCCAGTTATAAATAGAACTGGTTGACATTTTTCATTCACATTGCTTGTCAATAAAAAAAATGGCCTTTCAGTTTTTTTCAGAATATTCTAGTCCTGTTGATGTTTTGATTTGTTTGGGCTTTATTTCACCATGCTCTCTCAAATAGAAATAAAAGCAACCTCTTCTCAACACATAATTTTTTGTTTAATCTCTGCAAAGTTAAAAGCTTTTAGTTTTTCACAAACGTTTCGTTTTTCTCATCATCTCAAGATGATGTAGGGCATTTTCCTACGCTTCCCTAATCAGACGGATCATAAATGTAATTCCAAAAGGGACTGAACATTTAGATGGCTAACTAAGTCTAGGCTAATTTAATCATTAGCAATTGATGATTTAAACTGGCAATTTCTAGTGGGGTTGTTAGCTCATATCAGATATCAGGAGAAAAACTGACTGTGTGATCGGATTCTGGCTGAGGTGAAGTTTTCTTCCTTGACGCCCGGAGGGCTGGCAGTCCCAGATATAAACCAGCAGAGAATAGGGATGATAGGTCTGACCCTGAATAGTATTTCAGATCAATTCTTTGCAAGACTTTTATTTTTTAAAAAGTTAAGCTGCCTTATCTTCTGACCGTCTCTAATTACAAATCTCAGTTGTGTTCAGAGCGGAATTTGTTCTGTAAACTGTTTTCTTCTAAAAACAACTTTAACAGTTCTGACTTCTCTCCTTGAAAACTTGAGTTTCCTGTTTTAGTATCTTCTTGTCTTCTTCATCTTTGAGCTATTTTTCACAATTTCATTGCCAGAAGAATCTTCACATCTTTTCCTTGCTGTTTCTCTAAGTCTGTGCCTCTCCTGATATGTCTTGATAACTATTTCCTGGCCCTTACAATATGGGAAATTTGGCAGAGAGTCACCTGGGAGAGGGTCTCCAGGGGAAACTCAACTCCTGTGTGATGGGGAGGTGGGATAACAATACAGATGAAATTGCATGCTGTGATACAACAGTCCATGCACACACCACCAGCACATGCTGAGGACAGGGGCATTCTCCATTACCCCATCCTTCCTCATCACCTCCCAAGCAAGCCCATCCCCAGTCTCTCAAGCTCCCAGAATAGCGTGGTCTGGAGTACCAGGAAAAACTCCCTGCTTGTGGAGGTTTGTAGATTTTGTAGGTTCAGCCTGGTTCTTTCTCAGGCTTTTCCTTCCTGTTAACAGGACAATGTTTGGGATTAGATTTGTTTCAACACACCCAGATCAGTTTCTATTTTCCTCTATATCATTTCATGGTTTCCCTTCCAGTGTTCCTTTCCCCTCAGGCTGCTTGTATTGTTCTCCTGTCCTCTCTGGCACCCATGACTCCTCACTGTTTAATGTCACCTGCAGATTTTATTAGGGTGCCTTTACTCCCAGTTTCTGAACTACATAAAAGCAGGTTGTAGAGAGGTGGGGACTGATCTCTTCTCTCTAGTAACAAGTGATAGAACAGGAGGAAATGGCCTCAAGTTGAACCAGAGGAGGTTTAGATTGGCTATTAGGAAAAAGTTCTTCACAGAGAGGGCTGTCAAGCATTGGAACAGGCTGCCCAGGGAAGTGGTGGAGTCGCCATCCCTGGAGGTATTTAAAAGATGCATAGACATGGTGCTGAGGGACATGGTTTAGTGGTGGTTTTGGCAGTGTTTGGATGATGGTTGGACTTGATGATCTTAAGGGTCCCTTCCAGTCTAGACAATTCTATGATTCTGTG
This sequence comes from Pluvialis apricaria, assembly GCA_017639485.1. Classification (NCBI taxonomy): domain Eukaryota; kingdom Metazoa; phylum Chordata; class Aves; order Charadriiformes; family Charadriidae; genus Pluvialis; species Pluvialis apricaria. Next base: position 162,712,052 of record CM030008.1, on the reverse strand, counting down.
ACTCTATATACAGTGGGGACCAATACCATTTGGTATATTGCTGTAATGGATGGTTTACCTAAACTAATACCTTTCATCTTTGTCCTTCATTAGCAGTTCTTAGCAAAAATTCAGAGAGATGCGTTTTACAGCCTCAGAGGAACCCCTCTGCTTGAGTGTTTCAGAAAATATTTCACCATTTTAATGAAATATGGCATTCACAGCTTGCTCTTTAGTCCTATTGAGAGGAAACGGTTGAAAACAGATACACATAAGAAGAGAGACTGGTGGGAGACATCTATTTTTTTTCACACTGGAAGCAGCTATGGGGCATGAAAATAAAATTAAAACCAGCATCCAAGAGGAATACGGAAGTAGAGCTCATTCAGGTACAATGATGACTCTCCTGCAGAGGAGCAGACATGCATCAGCGTAACAGAAGGAGGCCAGGAGGCAGGGACACCTCCGCTGAGCCTGGCCGAGGAGTAATGGCATGTCATGGGCATTGGAGAGAATGCCTTGCCTGGAGGGGAAACCAACTGATCAAGACCAAGCCATCATCTCTGTGAAAGTGCTGACTTTGACAGCAAAAATAACCTTTGACTGTATTTGGTTGATAGAAACTCCTCAGGTTCATCTGAGCCCCTCAGCCAAGCTGGGGGCGCCGGGGGGAACAGAGGTTTGCGGCAGGGCCGAAGGCGGCCCAGGCAGAGGAGGAGGCAGCCCAGGAGGGAGCAGCAGCAGAGGCAGCCCCAGGGCGCAGGAGGAGGAGGGCAGGAGGTGCTGCAGGCCCGGAGCAGGGATCCCCTGCAGCCCTGCAGAGACCCCGCTGGAGCAGAGACCCAGCCCGCAGCCCGGGGAGGGCCCCAGGCCGCAGCGGGGGGATATTTCCTGCAGGAGCTGCGGCCGTGGAGAGCCCCGGCGGGAGCAGGGTGTCCCTGAAGGACTGCAGCCCGGGGCAGGGCCCGCGCTGGAGCAGGGAGAGGTGTGAGGAGGGAGGAGCGGCCCAGAGGGGCTGCCATGCACTGACCGCAGCCCCCATCCCACCCCTGCGCCCCCCGGGCTGGGGAGAGGGGGCGGGAGGGGACGGGGGAGGTGGGAATGGGGAAGGGATAGAGGTGAAGTGTTGTTTTAATTTTGTCTTTATTTCTCACTACTTGGATCTGTTTTAACTGACAATAAATTAAATTACTTTTCCTCACGTCAAGTCTGTATTGCCTGTGATAGTAACTGTTAAGTTACCATCCTTGTACTTATCTCGACCCATAAGCTTTTCCATCCTTATTTTCTCCCCTCATCCTGTTGAGGAGGAGGAGTGAGAAAGCAGCTGGGTATGAGTTTGGTCCTTAGCCAGGGGTAACACATCACAGTGTTATTCATCCCATACCTAGGAGCAGAAAAAGTTTGATTTACCCTCTTCCAAAAGCCTCATCATCTCAAAATAAGCAGCAAGCATCACCCCAGGCTATGAAAAACAGGGCAATGGGGAATTGGGTGTGGAATCAGTCTAATAATGATGAGAAAATGGAGGGAAGAACAAATGAGTCCAAGGTCATTGCTTGCCTTGTTCATCCAAGTGTGCTTAGTTCCTCTTCCAAATCCTCTGTCAGACTATCAGTGCCAATCCATTCCGAGTAATCTTGCTTTACCTTCAAAAGCCAAAGTGTCTATTGCTATTGCCAATGAAAGATGGGGAAAAAAATAAAAATATTGCTGAAATTGAGGTGAGTTTGCTGGGTATAACATAAGAAATGTCCCTAAAAAGGAAACAATTCAGAGATCAGTGTATCCTTGCTTAATTCTGCTTATTCCACATCTGAAACAACGTTTGCATTTTGCCTGCACAATGTTGAATAGGTATGTGAGAATGTATGCCAAGTCCTAGAGGTCATCATTATCTCCTCAGGGATACTTCAAATACTTCAGATGTAATTTGAAATCATAAAATACCTATTTCAGCCACCAGGAGACCTCTGTTGATAGGTTGGAGGATCCTGATGCTTTCCCATGTCACTTAGCGACATACTCGGAAGGAGATATCTCGGCGTTGGTACCCAGAGGTCACAAGTATTTACACATCTGTATAAGCAGGTGGGGGGTTAAATCCCATTATACATATTATGCAAGGCAAGTGATAGACCAAGACATATTTGTTTCCTAACTCCGTAATTAGGCTCCCAAATGAGTGACTGCTGATTGCTTAGCACTTTTTAAAGCCTTAAGGCTGCAATTTTTGCAAAACTAATGAAAGTGGTTTCAGGGGAACTTTACAGCTTGCACAGAATCTGAAACATTGTAGTCTTCAGGATTTTTTTTTTCCCTCTAACTAAAAACAAAGATTTGGATCCACAGAAAGATAAAATGTAAAAACAATTCAGAGAACTACAGAATCTTTAAATTTGAAGACAGTATATAGGGCTCCAAAAAAAAGAGTTGCTGACAATGTAAACTTGAGTTTTAATTTCTAGGTATCCAGAATATGACTTTAGTCTATGATTTTCTCATTTTGATTCATTTAGTCAGAAGTTTTTCATGTACATTGATCTGGAAGGTTTTAAATGGGTATCTTTCTGTCACAGGACAGATATAGCAGAGTAGGAAACCCAAGCATTTTCAGTGTTGGGTTTAGTGACTCAAGTTTTCTTAGAAGAATCGCAAACTTACCGTTTTGGCCAAAGCGGGACAAATATTCTTGATATTTAGACTTGTGAACTGTAGTGAACTGCAGAGGCCATGTGTTGCTGATTTTTCTTTTTTCTGCCATGTCAAAAATAAAGACCCTGGCATGTTTTGCTTGGCATTCACTTATTTACTGTTTGACAACTCCAGAATTTAAGACCAATATTAACACAGGAACTGTCAGACCAAATCAGTCCAGCAATCTCTCTAATTCATTTCTGTCTCCGGGGAAGCCCAATGCGAGCATAAGAAGGTACAAAAAGCCCTAGAGCAGGCAGCTATGGAATAAATTTCCTTCTTTTTTAATACATGTTATAATAAGAAGGATATTAGTGATATCTAGCCAAGGGTCCATATATTCAGTAGAGCTATCCGCTGCCTTATTTTTGTCACCAGTGTTCCTGGAAATTAAAAGAAGGAATGCATATGAGAATGCCCAGTGCAAGTGCCTCTGATCTTAGGAAATAATTGGATGTTGGTCCAAACTTGGCTGCCCTATCATGTACTAAAGTCTGTTAAAATCATCCTATCCACCAGCAAGACAGGGAAAGAGAAACATGGAAGAAAAGGTCACATTAGCAGGAAGCAGCTGGAATGATTCCACAAGGTTCATTTTATTTAGTGGGACCAGTTTCTGTTTTACAAATTCCAAATCCATGCCAAAATTTAATGGCACAAACATGCACAGAATTTCACACTTAGATATATACTGTATCAGGGTGACATTTCAGAAATGATATGCAAGGAGTTACACTTACATGACTGTAAATAATAGTGGTCCAGTTCCCCAGAGATGGCACTAAACTTTTACTACATCCTCTGCAAACACTGCCACAAGGCAGTGCAGATTGGCTCCACAGTGTACACACACATAAACCACCTTGCTTTAGTAGAAAGGCTGAAACGTTTATTAGAGGAAAAGATTATAATGATGCAGTTTAAACCCTACTAAATAACCAGGAATTGATGAGAAAAAATTCAGCTTAGTAAGAGGCAAGTTCGTTCTTTGTCATGCTGACAGAGGTGCTTCTACCATTAAAGAGAAATCCATTTTGTGTTTCCACAGCTGTTTTCTTCTTGGGCTCTTAAAGAAACTCAAGCCATCAGAAACTCAACCATCTCAGAGCATCCTTTGCAAAACTCCTTGATTTTGTCTTCCTGACCTGGTATTATACAGATCAACAGATCCAAATATTTAGAGGTCTTCCAGCGTGGAAGTCCACAAAATTTGGCAGTTCCAGCAGTCTCAAAGAACTGCTTCAAAACGAATAACTGCCCCATGGCTGCAGACAGAGGAAAAACACCTCCAAAGGAAATCTACAAATGTCATGTTTCAGCAGTGGTACTCACATCACCTTCCTCCCCAGATTTTAACCCAGCACCCCGTAACAAATAAAGATGGTCTCACCAGAATTTCATCTGCCACACACCCTTCTGAACATCATAAATTATCCCCACAGGTTCCTGATAAAAGGAGACACCTACTCTCTGGTTCCCTCAGTTTAATAACATTCTTCTTTTGCACTAGGCCATGGGGGCTGAGTAGTGTGTATTCTCAAGGAAATTTCTCAAGTTCAGTCTATAGAGTTAAGGTTTGTTTGGTTCTGTGGTGCTTTTTTTTTTTTCCTTTCCACAAATTCTTCGGAGACAAATCAGTCTCAGGGAATGTTGATGTGTCTGAAGACACTTTACAAGCAGAAAGAAAAAATCATCAGTCACATTACTTGCTCTGAATCATTCACTCAACTCTACTACTGACAACTTGGAGTTCATCCAAAGGTTCCATGCTCCACATTGTGTTCAGGAGCAAACATTCTCTAAAGAAATGTTTTTGCATGTTAATGACTCATTTGCCTTCAGTAACCAGCCACACGTGTCTATAGAAATCACACCAAGTTTAAGATTCCGTTACCTAACAGCTTTAATGCAACATCATACATCATATTTTCAGATGCAGCAATCTGTCTCATCCTAATTCTAAGACTGCTAAGAACATCCTTACTAAGTCCATAAATCACAGTGCAGGTGCAGTCAGCTGTCACACAAAGGCTGGACTGGGGCTGCATAAGCTTCTCCTTCACGGTTCTGCCAATGCACCTCAGAACCAACTTCCAGGTAGAACAGAGAGAAATCCACCATTCTTTTAATTCATAACACGCATTTCTTTCTTTTCAGAAGATTGTTTTTCAAAACTTCTGTATGAGCAAAAAAAAAGTGCTGCTTTGGTGTTTTGATAAGGGAAAAAGCCTGTTTTGCAAGGCGCAGGTGCAAGAAAATCATCAGGGATTCTCAGTTTTAAAGGAATGGGGTCTACATTTAAAGGAATGGGGTCTATATTTAAAGGAATGGGGTCTAAAAGAATGCGTAAATGGTTTACTGAAATGAAGCTGATCGACATCTCTGGGAACACCCTCCAGAGGGAGGGGAAAGATAACCAGGCTGAGAGAAACTCTGGGAAGATGAAGACCTGGTTCAACACATCTCAGCTAGTGTACAGTCCTTGAGGACAACATCCAGCCACTGCACAATAATCCCTTATCTTCCAGGACAGCAAGCAGTCTGGGGAGACTCATCTCAGGCTTCTCCGTATTAGGTGTATGCTGCTGCATAAGGCAAATTTATTCACATGTTAAAGCTCATCTCCATTCCCTGCATGATTTTCTTGAGAGATGATTTAATAAGAGACATTTCTGAGGAACCCAAAATTTATTTCTGCTTTGGCAAATATTTTTTTTCCTGCAAAATAGGCTTTGAGTTGTGCTGAAACTGAACCTAAATGCAAAACCACTTTCTGACACATTTACGCCAACGGTTTGAATCCATTTCTCCAGCTGTGGTCAGCTGGCTTTAGTCTAATCAGACTCTCTTTGCTCCTCTCAGTGGAGCAACTTCATTTCTAATGCTTTACAGAGAGGGCATCCCATCCTATGCTGTAGAAATTAATGATAAATATTCACCAGCAAAGAACTGTGAATAAGGCTCAGCTCACCTAAATTGAATCATCTACTTGAGTCTTGTAGGCACCTGTAGCAGAAAAGTCACCCTATAGGGGAAGTCTAAACAGAAATAAAGGGGTTTGTCTGTCTCCATGAGCATATAATAGCTCCACAGATGGCTCCATCTGGGTGAAATATACACCGTAAAATACAGGGAACAAAATCTCTACCTTTATTTCCAAAGATAATAATTAATATAAGGAAGGGATTAAAATGCTCAGCCCCTTTCAGTTATAAGCAAGGAATTACTTTCCCTTTGGATTGCTGTTTGTCCTTGTTGATTCCTGTGATGGAAGGACTCTGGCGGATACACGGACATACTTTTCCCACACCTTGCTAGCATTCTCCTTTCCTTAGGCAATTCATCCTACAGCTAAAAAAAAGCTTATACTCTTCTTTTCTTTACAGTAAGAATATTTAATAAACAAAAGCAGTTCTTAATATATATATAAAATATATTGATCACATCTATACAGCCGAGAGTGGCGCATTTACAGCTATATAATAAAATGTCTTTCAATCTTCTGGTTTATTCCCTGAAAGAGAAAGAAATATACAATTAGGGTTAATTTTTCATACAACCTTTCTGGAATATTTTTATGTGCATGATAATAGGTTACTTTCCAAAAAGGAAAAAAAAAGAAAGATGAGACAGCAATGAAAATGGAGATTCATGTGTCCTAGAAGTCTTTTTCTAGGTCACTACGGGAGGACAGGACATTACAAAGGCAAAAGAAACATTTGCAGATTTCTTCAGGAATTCCCAGATGTGTCCTCCCAGCACAGAATACCTCATTATATTCTCGCAGCATTATGTGCATCAAGGAAGGTATCACCGCATTCATCCCATTGCTGGGAACTACTGCACAGTTTCTCACATCACATTGTTCATTCCCCGAGACAACAGCCCTGGTCTTATTCTCTGCTAATGTCCTGAATAGCCTGCTAAACACCTGCTATAGCATATGATTAAATTGTACTGTGTTGGCATTAAATCTGCAGTGCCAGGAGGAGCATTGCAGATGTTTCTTTTAAACTGATCAGAAAGGAGAAATACGGCACATAAAATATAACCAACATCTCTACTGTACTCTTTCAAGCCCTGACATAGGCACCTCCTGGAGAATTTTTAGTGTGCTGCTTGCAGTAACACCTAGAGGCCACGTCCAGAATATACCCAAGGGTAATGGGTTTATTACTCTGGAGCATTATTAGCAATTTTCCAGACTCGTTCATATTTGAGATTGAATTATTTCTTTTTTTCTTTTTTTTTAACTTTGTTTTCAAACTCTAGTAGTTCCTTTATTGATAATGACCTGATCAACCTTACTGGTAATTTTATATCTGAAACAAATATTTAGCCTTGCTAAAGCTTTGTTCTGGGCAGAGTCTTCCAATGATATGGTGCCCAGGGCATGGTTAACTCTGTGGGCAACTGTGTTGACTCTCCTTATCACAGGTCATGAAAAGGAATATGTGGGAAACAGAAAAGTTTGTCTATTATTATATAGCTGGACAGATTGTTCCTCATTTGGTTTTAGCAGAACATCTATTATTATATGTAGTTTAATTTGATCCCAAAAGTTAGATCCCAACTGCAAACTCCAAGTGTTAATGTTACGGATTTTGTAACCTCTCAGCTTAATGCTGTGCAAGTTTTTGGCTTTACCCTTCTGGGATGAAATCTGGGCTCTACCGAGGCCAAAGCCAGGACTGCCTCTGAGTTTGTCAGAGACACAGGGCCACTGCCACAGAACAGTGCAGCAGCAGACAAGCTGAAGTTACCTGAAGTTACTCTGATGTTGCCTCTCCTTTGTTCCCCACCATGAACAATGTCATCTCACCCACGTAAGGCTTTCACTCCCAGGTGCTTAAAACAGACCAGAGATGAGGCAGATGAGTCACCTAGCTCTATTTACTTTGCTCTGTGTATTCAAGCTGAATCATTTGAGTCCTTTCCACAATATCTCTGATGCTTTCTTAAGAAAAATAACTTGTCCCACACCTCTGGGAAAGTATTGAACCCGCCTCAGGGCACTGTATCAGGAAAAGCCATGACTTATGTCCTGGCAGCAATGTAAGTGGATTAAGCATCAGTAGGGACACCAGAATTTTAACAGGATTCTCAAATATGATTAGTCAAACATGGACTTTCCAAATTCAGGTGTTCAAATGCAGGTGTCAAGGTTATTTCAGAAGAGCCCTTAAGAGGTGTGAAGTGGGATGTATTTAACTAAATGTTACTATTTATAGAGTTAGACTTTCACCTCCAAGCAAGTCACTCTGGGATGTCTTTGCAGTCAGCAGAGAGCTAGTCACTAGAGTTAACGTAGTTCGTGGCATGACTCATCTCACCCTAAAGGAGAGAATTGCATTTGGTCAGATGAATCATACACTAATCTCCATGGTCTGTATTGACCAGGTCACCATTGACTATAATAAAAGTCTAGGCAAGTGGTAGACACCTGATGCTAGGTCAGATGAATCATCTAACTAGCAGGCTCCCAGCCTAACCTTCCCGGAGCCATTATCTGAGGTCCTCCTAACACTCCACTAGGAACATCAAGGGCTCTGAGTTCATCAGAAGAAACGAAGGCATGTCCACGTTGATCCACCAGAACTGGGAGCTGAAAGAGATAATGGGGTTATATCTTTGACTAGGTGCAGCAGGTGTGAAGCATCGTGGAGGCACTTAGCTGACCTTTCTGCGGGTTTTACGGCTGGATACTAAGCAACCTGACAGCAGATCTCTACAATAATGACAGAAAAAGTCCTGTACGCTGGACCTAGCTAACCATCACAGAGAGGTGAGTGACTTACCCTTCCCCTGCTGCAAGAAGCACCAAGTTTATTTTGTAGACCATCCTTCAAAGAGACTCCATGGTCAGGAGGTGCAATGACAAGAGATTAATGAGATGATTAAGGTTAGCATCACAGCACCCACTCTGCTGAGAACGCACATCAGAACGATGCATCGATAGTAAAAAACTAAATTGTTCTAGGTATCGTTGAAATGTTTTTATTAGATTTCAACCTTTTCAGAAGCAGATTTCTACCACAGCAGACAGTACATAATAACACTTTGAATACCAAATGAAAATATTGAAAGGGAACTTCGTAGCGAAATGAAAAATTTTAATATTTGATTCTGCAAATGTGAAAAGGTCAGAATTTTCCTCCTGGGTTTTCTTCTAAAACAGAATTTGTGTAAAAGAATCTGAAAAACCTGATCTGCAAAGCATTCCAAATCATGGTGTGCTCTAACAAAAAAGTTTTCATCAAGCTTTTTCTGATCTGCTTTGGGATTTGCATACTTGTATATCTCTCTTCTTAATATGTAAGCTTGTTAAATTATTATAAGATAAAATGAATGTTATTGTTAAGGACAACTTCCAGGCCTCCCTCAGGTAGGCTGGCAGCTTGCAAAGCCAGCTTTGTTCTGGCCTATTTATGTAGCATTTTCATTTTGATTTATTATATTAAGATCCGTGGCATTTAAGCAGGACTGGTTCCAAGCATGTCTGTGAGCCTGGACTTACTGCACTTAGAGGGAGCAGGTGGAGAAAGGAAACAGTGAAATCTGTCACCAGCTAAGTTAATTCAAGCGGGAGATCTGCAGTTTCTGATTACTCCACACATAAAGGAAAGCCAGTCTCTGAGATTAATGGTTACAAATACTTCTATGGATATCAGATATCTAAGAAAAGACCTCACTAGGAGACAGAAGTGCTGGGACAACAGATAAGCCCTGCGAAGGATGAAATGCACAATACTGAAGAAGAGATGAAAGGAACAGAGAGGCTTTCAGCCCAACTGAATGTTTTCAACTTACAGTGCTTCAGGATTTGCGAATAACTGAAGACAAGAAAAAAATCAGATTCGTTTGCACTGGAAACGTAACTTTAAGTACCACCTAGTGAAATGCCCTCTGAAGTATAAGGGATTCCAAAGGATCCCATTGATGCCTGGACTAATATAAGCGTAACAGTTCATTTTCCCAGTTCTTCCTCACCTGCTGCATATCTGCATAGTGCACTCATATCATCAGAAGTGAGAGACAAATATTAAGGTCCGAGCCACTGCACCAGGACAGACAGAATGACATTTGTCTGCAGTCAGTACAACCCAATAAGAATGACATGTTTGAGGCTCCATTACACTGATGGTTTTCCCACATTACAATCCCTGGCACAGCTGCCCCAATGCGAACCACTCACCCAGGCAGGCGCGACTCCTGCTTGCACAAAGTTTACAGCTGCGTCCGTTGCAGAAAGCAGCAGAGCTCACATCATCTCAGCTGCAGTGGCTCAAGCCATTGCTGCTTTACTACCCTTTCCGAGCGGTGCAGTTTAATGAGCCAATGGTGTCCAGGTGCTAATACCAGGCCAAAGCTCTGGCATGAGTAGCACCTTCCTTTGGAAACAATGCAAAAAAAGTAATTTAAAAATAGAGAAAATAAAGCTGCATTAGTGAAAGAATAGCCCCTAGGTCAGCAGTGTGTTCTCTACAGTCATGAGTTTGCACTTCATTTGTGCAGGCGAGGCTCCTGCTTCCAGAACCAGGGTTCATCTCATTGCTTAACTCCTTCTGGTCTTAGATCTCTCTGTTTTTCCTTGGGTGTTTGTTGGGTGTCAGTAGTCAAGCTTGGAGCTGAATGTTCAGATGATATTTTGCTTAGTGTAAACGTCTGGGAATCGGGATACATAAACTAGATTTGTACTAAGAAATTAAATGTGCTTAGGACCATTCTCTGGCACTGAGGCAACTGGGCATTGAAAGGGCTACTCCAAAGTGTCCAAACCACCTCACCCTCTCACCCTCCAGGAAAGCATAGCTGCATGGGGACTGGTTATTGGGAATGGTTGCTTGCCTGTGCTAATTACTGAGCTGTGATGAAGAACAGTTTGGGAGAGTGCTGGTTTACTAAAAGGATACCAGGAACAACTCCAGCAATTTAACAAAGCAGGCAATTGAGTTTCAGTGCCAAGGGATATTTCCTGGCTCCGTTTAATTTGCTAGCATAGATGTAGTCCCAAATTCTCAATTCTTGGTGCACCCAGGCTTGTGTGTCACGGTGCACCTTGATTGGTGGGAGCTGGATGCTACATCTAGTTTAGGAAGCACTGCAGAGCTCAGCCTACGCTGAATACTGACATCCCAGTCCTGTACACAACCTCTGCAGGGAGAAGGGCTTACTCTGGTCCAGCTGTAGTCTGGTCCTGGGGGCTGAAAGCTCAGTAACAGTAGGAGTGCATGAGGGTATCTTCCAGAGACCATCTTCTGGTTTGGTCTCACCTGAAATAAATCCGCTTTGCACACTTGAGGACTGCTTCAGGATTCAAAACACAGGGCAGTAAATGCGGATGGGTGGAAGAATTGCTTCAAAACTGCGTTTCAGATCCTAATTAAAGTGCTAATGTAGAGACACCTATACACCTTCAGGTCCAATTAAAGGCGGTCACTTACTCTCAAGTGTTCCTCTTTCAAGTTATAATCAAACTGTTTGTTTTTCTTAGTTCTTGGTGTATTCTGTTATGATCTAACTCTTTGGTTCTTGGTGTATTTGTTTTCCTTGTGAAACCCTTGTTAGTGGTAAGACATATATAAGCCTGATTGATCATACATACTACAAAACGCAAAATTTGTATACCTGTAGAATACTTCATTGCTGACTTCACCTTTGCTATGCTTGATTATTGATACTTAATTATTAATCTAAGCTGTTGTTTCATTCTCCTGACAATGTAAAAATAGCTTTTTTGAAAAGTATTTTTCAGCTCTTGCAGGAGGTTTGCCAGTTAGGCAGACGTGGTAGGTCTCACCCAACCCGTGGGACAGTAATTCTTTATTTTGATAGCATATACAAACAAAAACAAAAGCCTTACTAAGTAATTGTCAGGGTCGGTTATTTTTTTCATGCAAGGAAATCCCATAAACAATGCTCTGAGAGGGGTCTGTCAGGGTTGGAGGATGTCTCATAGCTGATAAGAAAAAAGTGCATAACTGCTTTCTGACCTTCTGGTTGCAAATGCACAGTGAACCGGCAGGGCCTGCAGACCCCTTACTGACACTTTTTCTGAAAATAATCATTCAGTTTTGATGTACAGCTTGCTCCATGACAGCGCCTCAGGAGTGTACGGATGGAGCTGCTCTCTTCCACGGTCTAACTCATTGACCGCCTGGCAACTGCCATGGGTAAGAGGCTGCAGAACTGGTGGAAAGAAGCAGCTGCCAGAAAGGCTGGTGCTTTCCTGGGAGCATGAAAACTTCTAATAAATTATTACTATAAAAATACACAATCAGTGCAAGAAAGATGCGCATACTTCAGTCTCTCAGACACAAGTTGAAAGTCCCGTCTGTCAACCAACTATCCTCTAAACTGAAAGGCTGGCTCAGATTACGGGGCTCACTTTGCTCCTTGGTCCCTTTTTCAGGTCACAGATGTGAGGTTTGTTTCTGCAAACATAAGAGAGAGAATAAAATACTGTAAGTGACAGTTGCTGCTTAGAGGCGATCATTTCCCTCTGGCAGCCTTCAATATCACATGATTCACAATAAAATCCTGAATATTATTTTAAGTTCATTTGACCTCATTCCATGCTTACAAATGACCAGACATTTCAGTGACTCTCATTTAGGAGTTAACTTCCTATACAGTCTATAGTCACCTCTGCAAGACCAAATTTTCATCCAAGCATGATCTTCTAGAAACTACTTGACACATCATTTCTGGTTGGAAATAATAAATACAATACCACTGGGTGGAACTAGTCAGAGTAGTAAGCCCTGAAATTGTTAATAAGTGTTTGCAGTTGCACACCGAAATCTTTGTAAGACTGAATATGTCATTCACACTAGAACAGCCATCAACATCTCCGGGGGCTGAGATAAACGAATAGCGGTTTATGGTTGTTGGGGTTTTTTTTGTGGTTTTTTTTTTTTTTCCAGAATACTTCAATTTACTACTTCTCCTGGGAAGAAAACAGCATTTTCAAAGACAGAAAGAATGTGCGGACACGCAGCTCTTATTGACGTCTTTGAAAGCCACCATTTAAGTAGGATGATTTACTTAATAGCCATATTTTACTTGATTCTTTGTCAATTGGCTTCATTAAGTCCTTAAAGACATTGCCTCATCTTAGAATTAATTCTGACCCCTCCAAAAAAGGGCCAGGGCATTTCAGTCATTACTTCTCAAAACACTGCAGTCACATTAATGTGAGCTACACTGTTTTGAGCCGTTACTACAGAACACTGAAGTTTATTTTTATAAGGTTGCTAGGCAGTTAAACCACCTTGAAAGAAAGGAACTATCTGTGTGAAAGCATGTATAACAAAGTTATTGATGGAATGCTAAGTAAAAAAAGAATAGGCGAGAGCTAAATCTGGAGATATTTACTGGTGCACTGCTACTGTATTCCAGCAACAATGACATTTCAGACTGCAGTTTTCAACAGCCACTGCGATATAATTTAAGCCCCCAAATCAAAACTACCAGTGCTTTTGGACACAAGAGTTGGGGAAAGAGTTGATTTTAAAATAGTATTTTTCTTTCCTCCAACTTTCTAAGTCTCACAAGTACATAGCAAGTTGTACTTAGTCTCTTCCTCTTGGAAGAGGACTTCCTCACTGTCTTTGATGTAAAACTATAGAACCACAAGAATAACTTAGGTGTAAAGGGACTTCCAGAATTCATCTACTCCAACCTCTTGTGCAAAGCAGGGCCAGCTTTGAAGCAAGCTCTGGCCTGAAAACCACTCTGAGCATCAGAAGTCCAGCATTGTCTTGAATCAGAAGGGTTGTCATTCACATGAGTACTGACCACTTACAAATCTACTAAATCTCATGTTTTTTTCTCCTTTTGGCATACTACTTTTTGACCTCCTGTCTGTGTAGAGCATATGGGAATATCACTTCTGGGCAAGGCAAACAGGTAACAGCATTGCCATCTACCCGTGCCCTAGCCCTGTGTTTATACATATTTACAGTAAGACACGTGAAAAAAAAAATCCTCTCTCCCCACACCAGTCTCGATAAGTTCTCACAGTTCTTTGCTGCAAATACCTTGAGCTAAGGGACCATGGTTCACATTCATTATTATATTTGAAAATAAATCTACTAAAACTGGCTGAAAGGCTTGCAGAGGACTTTTTAAAACATTACTGTACATTAATACATACAACATTAATGTTTTATGTAACAAATATTTCCAAAATGAAAAATACAGAAAGTTTAAATTTTAGTATTTTTGTGATTTTTTTAAATGAAAATTCTTCATTCAAGGACAAACATTGAAAAGAGTTCATTATCAATGTTTTAAGTTAAAGACAACTTTAGTTTCTAGTTAATAATACCTATTAACAAGGTTCATAAAAAACCCAAGACCCAAGGTGTGGGGTCAGTCTAGAATGTACTCTTCAGTTAGATTGGAATTTTTGACTGTTAATATATCCTCAGGATCCTCAGCTAATTAAATGTTCCATGCAAGTCAGTGGAACAAAGCAACAATGATGATTCCATAAAGGTAGTTCTAACTTTGCCTTTTGTTATTTAAATAAATTAAAAAACCGAAAAAGTAAGGGCAGCAAAGAAAGATTTATTTATTTATATTTTATAATCCCCGGAGTCTAAGGTGTAAATCTTAAAGGAAAAACATCCCCTAGTGCAAGATGCAGGTTAAAATGAAGAAACTTGGCAGCAGTTTCTGCTCCAAGTGCTCCATATACATTTTCTGGTTACAGTTGAGCAGATAAGCCCAGCTCCTACGGAAATGAATAGGAGCTGGCACATAAGTACCTGTAAGAATCCACACTGCAGCCCATGATAAAACATCTGGTTTATCTTCGGCAGCAGAACCAGTAGAATTAAGTAGTTAATACTTCAAAGTGATACAAAACGTGGCTGTAAATTCGACAGAGCTTTCTGCTGGAGACCGTGTAAGGACAGAATAATAACAGCAAATTGATTCACCTAAACCTTTGCTTTGCATTCGCTATAATACAGGCTTTCCAGTAAACTACTTCAGCTCTCTTCCACGTTAATAATAACTACCTCACTGGTTGTTGAATGGGACACACTTACAGACACTGGTGGGAAAAAAAAAAAGAAATATTACAGACATGGGGGAATGTATTCTTTGTTGGAGCTCCCATTTGCTGCAGTTTTATAAAGATATAGAATTTGGGTCAATGTAATACAGCAGATCCATGTAGTGCCTTAATACTATTGTTTTTCTCTTTTACAGCCTGCTGAGATATAAGTGATTGAAAAACTACTCCATGAAAACCAAGCAAATGCATTTCTCCCTGGTTTTACTCTCTCCCCCTAAAAAGACCATGACTGGTTTTGTTCTCACTGGAGAATTAACTGCACAGATTTTATAAAGGTCATTGTGCCAGACACTGCCACTACCGAAGTTAATGTCAAAATGGCTTCTTTTCCACAGTCTCCTCCATAAGGACAATATCTCACCCATTTAGAGGGCAGCGCCACAGGACCTCTCACCCCATGGTCCCACATGCACCCAAGCAGCCTGAGCCATGATGCCCCATGCGCCTCAGCTGTGGGGTAGGAAAGCAGCAGTGGTGCTTGCAGCGTGTGTCAAACAGACGGCTTGGAAGAGCCTCAGACTCAGAGGAGGCCTGTAACAAGGTCTCTTCCCAAAGGCAGTGAGCACGAGGACCCTTCAACAGCGTGACCTGGACAGGCTGGAGGGTTGGGCAGAAAAAAACCTGATGAGGTTCAACAAAGCGTAGGGTACTGCATCTGGGGAGGAATAACCCCATGCATCAGTACAGGTTGGGGGCTGACCTCCTGGAGAGCAGTGGTGTGGAAAGGGACCTGGGAGTCCCGGTGGACAACAGGATGCCCATGAGGCAGCAATGTGCCCTGGTGGCCAAGAAGGCCGATGGCATCCTGGGGTGCATCAAGAAGAGTGTGGCCAGCAGGGCGAGGGAGGTCATCCTCCCCCTCTACTCTGCCCTGGGGAGGCCACATCTGGAGTACTGTGTCCAGTTCTGGGCTCCCCAGTTCAAGAAGGACAGGGAACTGCTGGAGAGGGTCCAACAAAAGGCTACAAAGATGATTAGGGGACTGGAGCATCTTTCTTATGAGGAAAGGCTCAGGGACTTGGGGCTTTTTAGTCTGGAAAAAAGAAGACTGAGAGGGGATCTTATCAATACTTATAAATACTTAAGGGGAGGGTGCCAGGTAGATGGGAACAGTCTTTTTTCAGTTGTGCCCAGTGATAGGACTAGAGGTAACGGGCACAAACTGGAGCGCAGGAAGTTCCATCTTAACATGAGGAGGAACTTCTTTACTCTGAGGGTGGCAGAGCACTGGCACAGGCTGTCCAGAGAGGCTGTGGAGACACACTGGAGACATTCCAAACCCACCTGGACGCCGTCCTGTGCAACTGCTGTAGGTGTCCCTGCTGTGGTGGGGGGGGTTGGACTTAGATGATCTCCAGAGGTTCCTTCCAACCCTGACCATTCTGTGATTCTGTGAACACCATTTCACCTCCTATACATGCACACAACAGTCTTCCTACCATCTGATATTAAACACAGGCTTCTGTCTGTCTTCTGCATGGATTTGCAAAGAGGAAGATTGCAATTTTTTTTTTTTTTTACTTTCATGGCACTCCTTAGCAACCTTCCCTCTTTGGACAATCCACCCCCATAGTCACTGTGCAACTAAGATTTTGTCTAATCTGAGTGGATGAGTTCTGTGCTCCGGCTCTGGCTGGTCCCTTCTGAGCTGTTTCTGCAGTGCTCTTTTCCGTGATGAGCCATGAGTGGGGCAGTTGCAATCTGGCTTGTAAATAGTCATTGTGTTTTCACTGTGATTAAAGTCTCAACATTTCTGATGTTTTACAGACTTCCTACAAATATTGATAGCTGTAAAAATAAAAATAAAAAAGCTGAATTATAAACTTCACAGTTCATGAGGTTTTTCCTCTAATAATAAAATCATTTGTCTGCATAAGAAAGGAGGAACATTCCTTTCCTCAGAAGTAGCCTTCTTTGGGTCTCAAAACCCCTAAATGCCATCAGCTGGAAGACTGGAACAAAAATAAAGATGCAGAAATCTTAAACTTTGCTGCAAAATCTTACCCTAAGGTAAAATTGATCCACTCTGCTGTCACAGAAGCCAAGGGAGGTCAGACACTAGTTCCCCAGGTATAAGGCAGATCATGATTGCTCTGACAACATTCACAACATGCTGGGTTTTGTCCTTATATGGGTTATTATTTCTCTTAATGTCATGCACTGCAATCTTTTTAAAAATGTGGCACCTGCATCATGCAGATACTGCTGCTTTTCGGGAGCTGGGGTCTCTGGTCATCACCACACTTCATAATTTGCGTTCTCTGGTCCATCACTGCAGTCATTGTAGCATCAAAAGGTACAGCAAGGGAGGATGAGAGGCAGGAGTCTTTTTCTGTGTGTCTGCCAGCTAGAATAAAATGCAAGCCATCTCTCTCCACTTCTCGGGTGATAACACAGGTGGTTGTAGGTCTTCATCTTTTCACGTTCTGCTGCAGACAGCACTGGCTTCACAGCCACAAATCAGGCAAGGTGCAGTGCTTGACTCTTCCTACCCCTCTGCCATGCCTTTTCTGTAATTCAGATCAATCACTTGAAGTGTTCGTAGAACTAGTTTACTGCTTCAGATGCTGCCAAAACAAATGAGTCATGGGCAAAATTAAGGACATTTGGTCACAGGAAGCCGTTGCTCTTGCCTATTGCTTGTAAACAGATCTGGATATGCCTATAACAGAAACCTGATCTGGTGGTTTAGCCCCAGTAGGCAGCTCAGCCCCACACACCGCTCGCTCACTCTCCCCGATGGGATGGGGGAGAGAACTGGAAGGGTAAAAGGGAGAAAACTCATCGGTTAAGACAAAGGCAGTTTAATAGGAAAAGCAAAAGTTGCACACGCAAGCACATTAAAACAAGGAATTCATTCACCACTTCTCATCGGCAGGCAGGTGTTCAGCCATCTCCAGGAAAGCAGGGCTCCATCACGCATATCGGTTACTTGGGAAGACAAAAGGCCATAACTCTGAATGTCCCATGTCCCCCCCCTTTCCTTATTCTTCCCCCAAATTTCATTGCTGACTATGATGTCATATGGTATGGAGTATCTCTTTGGTCAGTTGGGGTCCACTGTCCCAGCTATGTCCCCTCCCAGCTTCTTGTGGACCTCCAGCCTACTTGCTGGTGGGGTGATGTGAGGAGCAGAAAAGCCTTTGACTCTGTAAGCACTGTTCAGCAATAACAAAAACATCACTGTATTATCAACACTGTTTTTGTCACAAACCCAAAACAGAGCACTATACACGCTGCTATGAAGAAATTTAATGTTAGCCCAACTGAAACTAGCACACCTGGCCACATGTGTTTGCAAGTCATTGGTTTAAAGAGACGTGCCTTTTAAAACAAAGGAAGCAACATGCCTGGGATGGAGCGGCAGCGCAGGAGCCATGCATTGGCCCCTCTGTGACAAGCTTTCAGCAGGAGTACCTATTCAGTTTGTAAAACAGCTGTCAAGCAGCCATAAATGCAAGAAAAACGGTATTTTTCTTTTTTTCAGATATAAAGGGAGGAGCCCTGTGAAAATGTTAAAATGTCACTATATACCTGATGTCCCCTGCCCCTCCTCCAAGCTCTAAACTTCAAATGGACCATCTGGATTTCCCCAGATCAGGCTGGACTATGAATTTCAGGTGGGAAAAATAAAACACTATTAACCACAATATTTTCTTTGTAAAGAACATACCAACTTCCTTTAGCTCCAGGCAAACGACGGGGCAACTTCAGCTCCTGGAAGGGACCCTATGACCCTTCCATTCATGGCCCTGATCTGGTGACAAAATCAGCACTGACAGAGAAATAGGTATTGTGTATGTTCACTGATGTCACAACCAAACCTCAATAACAATTAAATTTTTTTTTCTCTTCTCATCGCACTTAGCAGACTGAGGATGCTGACTGAAGCCAGCTTTTATACAGGTGAGGAAAATAATTGGCCTTGTCACAACTCACCGGTCAGCCAATGTTCCATGCCATTTATTTATGTTAATCTGGGATGTCCATCCCCAGATGTGAATTTCTGAAAATTTCTATGTTCTGCCAGTGCTTTCTCCTGATTCTTCAGCAAAGACGCTGAAAATAGTGGGGGAAATACACAACATAAATTAAGTCACACTGAATACTAGCCTAGGACTTTGGGAGGTTGCTCGGGTCTTTCAGAATATTCACGTAGCACAAAGATGTTCAATAATGGTCAGTGTTCATATATATTACTACGGAGTCCAACATTCTTGATTTGAGCATAAACATGGGATGTATCTTCCCACAGCCAAAGAAATGATGACTCCAACTGGAAGACATGAAATCAGCTCACAGGGCCCAATGCTCAGCTGTAGCAAAATAAGATCTCTTTTAACAAAATATGCAGAGTTATGCTATTTTGCACCAAAGTATTTCAGGATTTAAATGTTTGTTGGTATAATGTAATAACAGCAAGTGTCTCTGGGCAACTGGCATAAATTATAGTAGTTTCAACCTTTATGGGATCTGTCTATAATGTAGCTTTTTCTCTAGCTAGCTTTACAAACCCACCGCCACTAAACAGAAGGTAAACAGGAGTTTATCCTGCTTCCCATTTTGGCAGTGAAAAAACCTTCATCTTACACCCTGAGAAGTTGATATAGCTAGAAGGAGCATTGGAAGCAGAAAGTAGTTTGTTTTCCAGTTCCAGTAATAATTTGCAAAGCCAGCATCTTAAAAACAAAACAAAACACAACACAACACAACAAAAAAAACCCAACCCAGGTTTTAACTTGTAAACTGAGCACATCTCATGTAATTAGGGAGTGCAAATAAATTAACTTTATAACCTAAGGGTGACATACTTAAAGATTATAAATCTTCCACCTGAGAGCTGTTGGAAAGATGAAGACTATCTCAGGAGAAGAGATGAACCTTTTCCTCCCCCCTACATGGAAATATTTCAAAACAGACAAACCACATAGGAACACACTATCTTGTCTTGGAAGAAGGTTGACCAGCAAGCTAACAGTTCTTCTACTCTCTTAATATCCTGCTTGAATATCTTAATCTCAGAAAAGCATGCATCCACAAAGGTGTAGTTTTATGTGGTTATGAAATTAATGTTATTCACTGACTTCCTGAATACCGTCCACTTTCTTATCTTTATTTCTATATAATATGAAATGACAAGCCCTGAGCAAGTCATTACTATTTGATGATTACGAATTAGCTGACCTCAGGCCACAGAAAGGTAGCACTGTCTGGCAGACCGCAAGGTGTTTTAGACAACAAACATATCGTAATGTTCTGATCTGCAGCTGGACATTTCTGCTAGCTTAGTAGTCAGGTGTTTCATCTTTCCAAAAAAGAAATGTTCACCTAAGGAAAAAAGAAGAGACCTCTTCCTATACTTAGCAAAGCAATACTATTTGCTAGAGGCTATCAGTGCAATCAGAGCTTTATTCTCTTCTGCTGACTGCCATAAAAATTATTCTAATGCAGGAAACATTAAGAAAGCCCATTTCAAGTATAATGGACCATAGGCTAAATCAAATACCGAGTGCTGTACCATATAAATTCCTGTCTGCTTCCAGAAAACAAGTAAGGGACCACCAGCATTTCCCTGAATCCCTACAGGGGATGCACGTCAGCAGCAACATCCCCAAAGCAGAAGTAAAGTACTCCCCTCCTCCCCTCCTTTCTAGTGCCTGTACTTTCAACATGCCCAAAGCAGCCCTTTCAACGCAAAATCCTCCTTCCAGAGTTTGGAAGAGACCAAAGAAATAAAACCTGAGTCTGAGGCAGCCCTGCCACTTAAAGGACTGAAATCTAGCCCCTCTCCATCTGTTCATATCTTATTTTATTTAATCTCACTTAATCAATGCGTTTCTGTGTCTTGCAGGCCACGCTGCAGCAGCTGGCCCAGCTCTGCGCAGAGTGGGAGGGATTGCTGAGGCTCCGAGTGGGGCTTGGGCAGACTCAGCTGTCAGATATGGCACACCAAAACCCCATCTACCAGACCTTCCCAACAAGCGTTGGTGAACAGAAACAGAGAGCAAAGGAGGGAAAGAGGTCATCCCTTGCCATTGCCTTTTATAGGGGATAAGAGGAGAAATGAGCCTCTTTTCCTTGGGGGAAACATAGAAATGCTTGAAACCCTCCATTCATTGCAAGGAAGGGGGCAAGAGAGACTGTGAGCCCTGTTCTTTCAGAAGGAAACCTTAAGAAACCTCCTCATGGCCTAGGAGATGCGAAGTAGCTTGGATACACCTCCTCCCTCCTACATGTATAGACAGAGTGCAGAAAAGATTAAATTTACAGCGTGGTTGCTCTGGAAGTGTGGGACACTGAGATGCCCCTAAGATGTCAGAACCTGTCTATGTGGTATATTGTGGGCAGATGCATGGAAAAGATGAGTCAGTTCCCATGCAAAAGATGTGTAATGGCAAAATAACTTAATTATGCTTTGCTGAGAGGCCAGAAACTTTGGGAAAGCTGAATGCATTGGCTCAGGGTCAGTGCCCTGCTATCGGGAGTACACAGTTGGCTGATGTCCCAGCCCAGGCAGAGCATCCTGGCGTTTGTCTGTAATGTAGTGTGGAGATACACAGCAATGAACCTGTTGAAGACAGCATTGGAGGCTGCAGAAGAATAGGATTTCTTGAAACAACCGTTTATTTGAACTGGTCTAGACTTCCAGCTTCCACAAATCAGTTAGTTTCTATGTGTTTTAACACTTGAGATTTTGTGCATCATCTGTAATTGTAGCTTTGCATTCGCTTTCGTAACTCTCTTTAATCCGATTTTGCAAAGTTGCCAATGGATCTGTCACAGATCAAAGACCCCATTGCTTCATCTTGGGAAGCAGATTAAGTAGAAGGAATTGGAAAGAAGCAATATTCAATATTCCTCCATCATTACACCAAGCCAAAATACAACGTGGTTTCTGCAGCGTAATCTCAGCCTGACTTTGACGCCATTTTAATAATCATCCATCAGTCGTGACAGGGCCTGAGTGAAATTCATTGGTCTTTATCAAATTTTAAGTAGACCAGTGCTGAGGCATGAAAAAACCACCAAACCCGCAAAAAGTTCCCCTGAGTAACAGGCATAGCTGATAGGCCAGAAGAAAAACTGTAAAAAACTGTCATTTTCCCCTCTCTTGTGTAGTAGGTTTGAAGCACAAGCCTGCAGGAAGGATGGTCTCTGTGAACTTCAGCTCAAGGAGAACAGAGCACCCAACTTCAGAATGCAAATTTGGTACATTTCATCCATGCTACGGACACATTAAATATTTATCAACATTTATGTGATGCCAACAGAAACACAAAGGGAACCCCATACACAGTGAGGAGCTTTTACCAAATTTGTTGTGCTGCCTATTTCAAAAATCTCACAGTAATTCTTCTTCACAGAAGAGTGTTATAGACTACTTGGAATGCAGGTAGGGTTGCATGGACCCTTTTTCTGGGCTTCCTGACATTGTCAAGCCCCTCAGGTGGGAGCTCATCAGGTCACAATCACAGACTCACAGAATGGTAGGAGTTGGAAGGGACCTTCGGAGATCATCTAGTCCAACCCCCATGCCAAAGCAGGTTCATCTAGAGCAGGTTGCACAGGACAGTGTCCAGGCATGTTTTGGATATCTCCAGAGAAGGAGACTCCACAGCCTCTCTGGGCAGACTGTTCCAGTGCCCTGGCACCCGCAAAGTAAAGAAGTTTTTCCTCATGTTCAGATGGAATTTCCTGTGCTCCAGGTTGTGCCCATTGCCCCTTGTCCTGTCGCTGGGCACCACTAAAAAGAGTCTGGCCCCATCCTCTTGACACCCGCCCTTCAGATATTTATAAGCATTGATGAGATCCTCTCTCAGTCTTCTCTTCTCCAGGCTAAACAGACCCAGGTCTGTCAGCTTTTCCTCATAAGAGAGGTGCTTCATTCCCTTGATCATTTTTGTAGCGCTCCAATGGACCCTATCCAGTCACTCCTTAGGTCACTGTCATAACGTTGGAGGGTAGCACATGAGGGATTTGAACTACCTTCTACTTTCAGAGATAAGGGTGTCCAAAACTAAGATGTTTCATCCCTTCTTTCCCTTCTATCCCTTGACTCGTCTAGCCAAACCAAACAACCACTGCCCTTGTTGCTCTTGTTAAGGGATAGTATTTAAATACTTCTCCTGACGAAGACGTTCCCACCAGGTCTTAATTGCTTCCTGTCCAGCTCCTCATATCAGCTGGTGCAAGAATTCATGGGAACATGCTTTGGTGGGATCAGTGAAATGAGTAAAAACAAATGAATAAATGAGACATGGGGTTGTAGTAACATTCAAATGGGAAGCGAAGTGACCTCAGGAGCAACAAGGATTGCATTGGAACAGGCTGCCCAGAGAAGTGGTTGAGTCGACATCCCTGGCGGTATTTAAAAGACGTGTAGATGTGGTGCTGAGGGACATGGTTAACTGGTGACTTGGAAGTGCTAGGTTAATGGTTTGGCTTGATGATCTTAAAGGTCTCTTCCAACCAAAATGATTCTATGATTCTATGATTCCAGTGCTCGCTACAGCTCTCCGCTGGGTCTGCAACTTCAACTGTAGCACCTCAAGAAGGAAGTCACTCCTTGATCACCTCTCCCTTAAGTTATAATGGCAACTACACCAACATGTACCAGCTTCACACAGCGTGCTCATCCTAAACCTACTGCAGCAACACCCCAAGCTCAGTTGAAGCCTCCTGGTGCTACTGTAATTCAGCTAATTAATGCTAATTTTAGTCAGTTGTTCCTGTGTATCCTAGAGAATAGAGTGACTATTCATTAGCCTTGGTGTGTACTTTGAAAACAGCTACAAATTAAAACTCTTTTAAAATGCAAAATGTTATTTGCCTACGTGCTGCTTTCATTGAGCAAACAGAAGTTAAGGGTGAGGAAGAAAGAAACTGCCGTACATAGGTTGCATAAGAATGAGATCTACCATCTCACTGTTACAGTGCCAGTCCCCCCAGCCCACATGGCTGTAGCCCCATTCATGGCAAGGTGACCTTTATCAACAGCGTGCAAGGTACAGCCTGAGCAGGCAAATGCAGTCCATGGTGTTACGGTACAAAGTTCAGGCTTTGATCTCAGACTTCAATGGTTGAGATGGTGGTGCAGATCCCAGGGGATATGGATTCCTGTGTAACATGTAAATTCAATACGGTAGTGCCTGTGATTTCATGCCTCCAGCTCCTGCCTCGAGGAAAGATGAGAAGCTTTTTCTTCTGCATGGGAGGGATGTTACTTCAATTCCAGGGGAGGAGAGTGGTGATCTTAGTGTTGCTGGATTGCACCTAAATCCCTAGCAGTAAAAAGAAGTTGACAGCTATGTCCCCAAGTGCATGGCACAGTGAGCCTACACTTCCAATATTTCTTAAATCAAGGTCCAAGATGTCCACAGAGTGATATTAAACCAGGTTTGATTCAAGGCACAGGCAAAACAGGTGACTGCACAAAGGTGTTCTGCTCTTGCTGCCAGGGCTCAGGTTAGCAAAAAGATGCTGCTAAATACCTCAAACAGCAAAAGCAAACAAGGTTTTCCACAAAGTCCCAGCCTGCTCTGCTTCCCCCTCTTTTCCTAGAGAACACACCTGATTGCAGGCAATAGCAAAGCCAAGCAGGGAAGAGAAATGAGCTGTAGAATCACTGGCATGCAGCTCAGAAGTGGGTGGAAGTTTGGAAACGTGTTTGATGAGCCTCTGAGTATGGCAAGACCTATAGAAAAGAAGGAAACAACAGCTACCGTGGGATGGGGCCTTGGAGTGACAGGCTTATATAAGAGTTAAAGTGGGGATAATCTTAACAAGGAACAGACCAAAGCCTGAAAATGCTGATGGCCCCTGTGAGAGTGTAAGGAAACCACATAGAGCAATGAAATAGCAGCATGAGCTGCAAGCCCTGGCGTTCTCGTTAAGGCTATTGGCCCAGGAACTGTGAGAGAGTAGTTTCACAATCCCCCTTCCTTGCAGGAGAAAGCTAGCATAGCTCAGAGATTCAAGAAGCAATGGCATCAGAAATGAAAGGCTGTACCACCCAGGGAAGACAAAAGCCATCTTTGCAACCTATAAATTAACTCTGATCAATTAATATATCTGAAAAAAATCCTCAATCAAGTGCATATGCCACAGGGTGGCAGTTATGGCAATGCCTGATGACTTCTTCACATCATGCAGTACAATGCTCTTCCAGAGTCTGACACAACAGGTTCTGGCCTTAGAGTGAAATTTACTGGAGGACTCATTTTTGTTTTCTCCAAAGGCTGTGGAAGAGGAAGAGAAAAAATCTACCAAAACTCTTGTTCCTACCAATGTGAAGCACTACGTTGCAATCTGGAGCCTTTGTGAAATGGCAGGGCACCTTGGAAATGAGCCCAAGTTGCTGTGCTCCAGGTGCAGGTTGTAAAGATCCCGCTTTTGGATAACACCATTGGTGTGATGGGTCTAAACAATTTATCTATGACTTCTCAGACTGGAAAAGGGGAGATTTAGAATAGATATTAGGAAGAAATTTATCACTGTGAGGGTGGTGAGGCACTGGAACAAATTGCCCAGGGAAGTTTTACAGGTCCCATCCCTGGAGGTGTTCAAGGCCAGGTTGGATGGGGCTTTGAGCAACCTGGTCTGGTGGGAGGTGTCCCTGCCCATGGCAGGGGGGTTGGAACTAGATGATCTTTAACCCAAACCTTTCTATGATTCTATGACTTGTGCCCTTCAATGACATTCACTAGTGGGTTGTGTGTACTGACATATTTAAGTCTTGAGTCCTCTGAATATTGTAACTTCAGAAGCTGGCTGAAGCGAGTAGGCAGGTGATATGGTGAAAACTTCTGAGTCCCTGGAGCTGGTCTCTAATTAAGAAAGATACTTTTCAGAAAGGTGAAACCACAAATTCGCTTTTGAATAGATCTTATTTTCCAGATTCAACATGAGCTGAAATAACTGCATAAACACAGTGTATCAGCAGACATTGGCTAAACATGTACGAGCCACAGGCTTCCTATCTGCTGGGTAGGAACTTGAGGCAACCTCATTGACACTTGATCCCTTTACCTCTCCCCAAAGGGTCTGTGTTTTCCAGTGTACCCACTTTTTGTATACACAGCCTTTCTGACGGCAGGCAAGCTTTAGAAAAGACCAGCAGAGGAGGTGCCTTGCAGCCTCCAAGTCTTCCTTGAAGCACATATTTTTCTTCTGGAAAGGCAATAAGGTGTCATACTCGTATTAGAAGGGAACACATCAGAGGACCTTTTCTTTTTCTGTTAAGGTAGGTTAAATTACAGTGTGTGAGAGACAGTTGTAAAGAAACATTGTGGTATGAACCAGCCATCCACAAACCAGCTCTGGTCCAGAAACTGTGTTAGCACAGTGTTGTACCCAGGATAACTGGCTTTGCTGAGAGTTTTGCCTCCAACACAGCTACAGAGCCTCCATCCCAGACCGAGCTTGAGCCCAAGATAATTGAAACTCTTCCAGAACTAGCTCCCACCTGCCTGCGTGTGTACACTGCACTGTGAAACTTTCCTGCACAGGGTCCACTCAAAGTTTGGGGAAACAAAGGCTTTAGTCTGCAGTATTCTTTCCCATATTTGGCATCATTTATGACAAAGTGAAATCTGGAAAGATGCCGTAGATAAAATAATAGCATTTCATGTTTAAAAGAATTTTCTGTACTATATAAAATCTGTAAAAGCAATTACCTACTTTTTATCTAATCCCACTAGGGATTAGCTGGTTCCTTCCCAGCGAATTAAGTTTTTGAGTAGTTTTTTGGAGGAAGAAGGTGGGGAAAGAGATAAAACAACTGACTTTTATCTGTCCAGGTAATCATTGGTCAGAACAGGTAACCTCATAAACCACCATTAAAGAACTTTCAGAAAGAGGGAGAGTTATTTGTCCTGTTCACATGATCTGCTCTCAGATGTGGTATGTTCAGAAATGTCAAAGAACAAAAATATCACACAGCCATTGTAAACAATATTCGCCAATCCAAGATAAAGCATTTCAGGTCTACTTAAAAGTCAGAGCCAAGAACACACTGCTAATACCGTTGCAAAGCAGAAAAGTCTCATTACAACATGATTCTTTTTAACATCCTGTTTTCGTTTAGTTTCTTCCCTGCTTCGTACACATGTAGTGACTGCTTGTTTATAATGTCAGCAAGATAGCACTCCTCGGGGAAAAAAACGGGGAAAATGCACCAAATCTGGCACATTAAATCTTTCACACACATATGCATCTAGTTAGCGCTGTGGGGCAGGAATTTTCTCACATGCTCAGGACCACGAGGTCCTTGTGTTGCCACAATACTTTGAGAGAGGGGAGACCGAACTGCAACTTAGAGGCAATTCTCGGGCCATTCCTAAGGCAAAAATTTAAATTATTATTTGATCCTCACCTCTATTTCTTCATTACAGTGACTGCCTTTGTTTGGTGTCATAAATCTTTTCCAAGTTCACTGTGTCAGCCTCAAAGGAAACCATTCCGCCCAGCAATCAGAAAGGTAGAGAAGCCAGTGAGGTATTTTTGAGGGGGAAAACCCCTCCGGAACAGCTGCCCAAAGGAGCAGAATCACACAGGTCTTACTTACAAAGATGGTTGTTAGGTGTGTGCAAATGCAGAAACAGGGCAGCAAAACTTATTTTCTGGTTAGCAGCACTCCTGTTTCTTGCTGTGGATTCTGCAGGGGAAAATGCACTTAAGAATCTCTCGTCAGAGAAATTGTTTCTCAGTGTGGTACTCAGTGCCCTGGTGCAGTTCAGGAGAGGTGAGGACGTGTGCAAGGCCTACATAAAGCAAACAAAATGCTGCTAAGACCCCTATTACAAAGGCTGGGAAACTGATGTAAAAACGGCATTTATAGTAGCCCTTTTTACTAATGCCAACTTTGTGAGCCGTTTAGTTTCACCATAAGCCCTTTTTCACTGCTCTTAAGACAATTAGCTAAGTAGCAGTAACGCTAGAATTTTCAAGGATATGGAGTAGCAATCTACACGATCAAAACAAAGTTCAGACCCTGCCCTCAGTGCCAACCAATTCCCTCTGGACTAATGGAGAGGCAAAGCCCTGGGTGAGCCTTAGGCTCTCTGCTCTCACTGTAGATCACAGGGATTTCACCTACTAATAAGGATTCCTCTTCAGAACCTAATGAAGACTAGGGGATCAAGCCAAATCAATGCCACTTTTCTTGTCCTTCTCACACCTATTTTTATCCTTCCCTTGAGAGCCTGGTACATCCCCCAGACTGGTGCCTCCCCAGCCATCACCTTATCTTGGCACCCTCTGCATCACCATCCTGGCAGGAATGCCTTTCTTTTCTGAGGCAGGATGGTGGGATAAGGACCATGAAATTAGCAGCTGTCCTGATTTAAAATAAAGAAATTATCTAAGGCCCCATTTGCCTCCTCTGTCTTTTTTTCCCTGTTCTTTCACAGGTAGGCCTACATTTGCCATCTCCTTTGTCAGATATGAAGTTGGAAAAGGTGGAGGTTTTGTCCTGGAAAGAGATCCAGGCATTTACTGAACACTTTCCATCTCCCTAAGAGGGGCAGAGCAGTTCTTGCAGCATCAGAGAAGAGTATTTAAGTTGTTTCTGTGGCTCACCAAGACCTGTCAGATAGATCCGATGTGAGAGCAAAGGCCCTTTATATTCCCAGCATGTCTTCCTGACCTGGACATGAAAACAAGAGCCTTGGAGGGATCACCCTTATGATTATGTCCTGCTGGGTCTTTACCAGTAAAGTTTCCCTTACTCTCACTTGCGATGCATCAATTCCCTTCACCTCACTTCTCTCTAAACGTGGCAAAGAGGGGCAGGAACACAGATGAGATAACAACACCTTGATTAAGGCTCCTGATGACCAACAGGAACTTCATAAATATATCTGACATTTTTAATGTCTTTTATTCACTGCTAACCTTCAAGAAGCTTCTTCACTTCTGCCTCAGTACTTATTTGCCCCTTCCCTTGCCATCTCTGTCCCCTTAGTAAGTGCGCACCTAGCAATTTACCTAACAGTGCATGGAATTGCTCTTCACAAAAGGAAGCTGCATTTTCCCTTTGCGTAGAGTTTGCTTTAATCAGAGGCTTCAGCGTGAAAGCCTACACATGCCTCCCTTGCAGCTCACAGATGCGCTGGGAAACTCATTCAATTCTTTGAACATCCATTGTGGCTCAGGGCTACGGTCAAGCACCCTTAATGAAAAGCTGTTTGTGCAATTTATTTCCTGCTGATAACCAAGAACACCTCCTTGAAAAATAAACACACGAAAATAAAAATCCCAGGAAGCTGTCAAGCCTGCTCCCCAGTTTCTAGACTCTTCCATGGTAACTGAAGTTAGAAAACTACAAAATCCACCTCAGAGCAGCCAGAAGTCTCAAGCGAATGATGACTGCAAAGTGTCTCTGTTAAGACACTACTGTTTGTGTTGGGCAGGTTGTGTATTTTCCCATTGCAGAATAATTTCCAAGGATGGCAAAAGAAAAAGGTGCTTCCATCTTCCCTTCTCTCTTCTCCTTTCTTGCCTTTCAGTAGCCCATATCACAACTGTCTAACTCCAAGCAGGGCCAGCATTGGGTTCCTCAGAGCTGTGGCACTTATAACAAACAATTTCAAGCATATGAGCATTTGCCGAATTTTTCTGCTTAGCCAGCAGGAAAGGATGCGATATACACTCATCTGAGCGTACTCACTTTGAGTTGCATTGAATGGGAAGCATTATCGTATGTGCAGTGACTCGCAGAAATCTTCCTTCAGTCTTGCAATTTGCTTGAGGTGCCAGTGCGGGAACAGCTTTCTATCACGACATCCTCAGGAAAATACAGCATTGGTATGCATAGGGAACATGGCAAGCAAGCTATGTTTAAAAATGGGGTCTCCACCACCCTCTCACTGGTCAAAACCCATTTTCTGTTAAACCTCATTTTTTGCAAGAATACACCCTTTTGTCTTCAAATCCCTCTAACTTAACAAAGAATTTCTGAAAGCACAAAAGGAAGCTCTCCTAATGGAACAACTTCAAAACTTGAGTCATGAGCTTCAAAATGCAAGGGAAAGTGGCTTCCTGAACCTAAAAGTGAGGGCTGTGAGTCAGAAAATTCGTAAACTTTTGTTCTAAGGTCTCCATGATGAAATATGGCCTTAAGACTGGAAAGACTTGTCCACTCCTATAAATATCTCTTCTTACTGACGATACTAAGTATATACATAAAAGGATAAATGCTCCTAGGTACTTTAGACAATAGTCATACACCAGAAAAAGGTGGTCAAAATGAGCAATAATAGCTTTAACAACTGACTAACCTGTTCCTGTCTTCCCTGTCCAGGCTTCGTAGCTAGGGTGACTGATATGTCAGCTACATAATCAGTTTCAAATTCTTCACTTTAATGATGCAAAAAATACACCTAAAGAGAAAAGGAGGGAGAAAGGATGGATTTTGAGAATAATATTGCCATTGAAAAGCATGTGAGTGAGTCAAGCTGCTACACTTTGTGAGCAGTGAGCAGTCTGTGGGGAGGCTGGCCATCAAGACCTGAACTGCATGGGATAAAAATTGCTGCTGTACAGGGGCAGGTGGAGACACCAACATCCGTGCATTCAGTTGTGTTTCCATAGCTGTGACTGAACTGAGCATATTTAAGTCCCCACCACCTTACCAAGGACTCTGTCTCCACCGTCTCTGCTTTTCTTGCTGCTTTTTCCCACAGGCTTCTTTTGAACTTTTCTGGGTTTGGCTTGCACTTAGTTTACATTGTCACAGAATTGCATATTTTACTAGTTGAACAGCCGGGAGAAGGGTGTTTTTGTTTAGGGTTTTTGTTTGTTTGTTTGATTGTTTTTTTTTTTTTTTAATTTTACACTCAGACTTCAGCTATTTACAACTGTTCTGTAGACTCCCTTTGGTCTTCCTTGTTGCGGGGTTGGGGGCAGCAGGGAGGGGGAAGAACTTGAACATCCAACAAACACCGCAGACAGTCTATGGCTTGCTTGACTCCTTGCACGGTTTGGTTTGAAGGGAGAAAGGAAACAGCTGGACTGCAATTATCAAACTCTGGCAACTTTTGTGGTTTATTTTCCTCAACTCCTGAAATTGAACTTTTGAGAGAAGTAATTTAGTTGAGAGCTTTGCATCTGTAGAGCACTTTCACTCCAAACACAAATCCCAGAATTTAATAGATTGGGTGGGGGCCGATCTGTACAGAACTAATTGAAGGAGCTGCAAATATAGACATTCAATCCTGATTAATTAGAAGAGCAAAAAGGAACACTCTAATTCCATTTCCAAATCAAACCAGTTGTACCACAATTATCTCAAGTACCTCAGAGACGGTTGAGTTCACAGTTAGTCCCTTCTTTTCCTCAGGGAGGAATGGATAGCCTTGTGCACAAGGAGAATCAAAAATCCTTGAGCTCTGGATTCATCGAGTTACTTGTCTCTCCCAGTAATAAAGTATTTTAAAAAGATATAGTTTGTATTTGGGACCAGTTTTCAAAGGAGCCCAGTGTGCATGTTCAATGATGTTCAGCTCCTGGGGAGCTGCAACGCCCCTGGAAATCTACCCACATGTTGAAATAGCTAAAAAGGAGCTTTTCTGGAAATCTAGCTTTGATAGGCTTTGTTTTGAAGATGGGATACGTCAGAAGTCCATATAATGAGGCTTGCCTTCCTCAACTTTCCAAATGATCTGGGTAGTGGGATGTATGGTATTACCCAAGCTAGCAAATCTGGTTTTGCTCCGAAACTAGAAAAAAAGTCCTTTCCTGGAGATCCATCTTTTCCCTTCAACAACTCCCCTATCTGCCTCATTTCTCCAGCTGGAAGATTTTGGTATCAACCTTAATGGTTCTGACACATGGTAAAACAATGACATTGTAGTTCGTTTCTGACAGCACTGCCTTTCTGCGTTTTCTCATCCCAGGCTCATCTCCATCCACCATCAAAACGCGGTTGCCTCTGCAGCAGACAGCAGCTGTTTTAACAAAGCTACAAACAGTACACAAAAGCTCTGGAAAAGAAGCAAAGAACTTTCCCAGTTTGAATCTGCAACAGGAATCTCAGGCCAAAGGCAAGAAAATGGACTGTTGTCTTCTCAGGTAGCTCTGCGAGACAGTCTTCAACAACCACAACTGGTCAGGGCCTCTCATTTTGTACCTCAATTGAAAGACAGCTGTTCTATTTTCTAAATGGGAAGATAGTTCACCTTCAGCCTGGTTTCAGCTGCTGCAGCTTTTTTACCATTAAATATAACTCAGAATAGATTATCAGCATGGGGAGAAGACAAGAGAGTGTTTGAACAAAACAAGCCATTAATTTTCTACATAGAAGATAACAACTCTCATCCTGGAGACACTGCTGTGCTATTGTCTGAAACACAATTTTCATCTGAAATTGGGCAAACCATTTGGAAAGTAATTCAAGTTTCTCTAAAGGGAGGATGTATAACACACTGACGGTGGTGGACGGATTCAGTACCCACAACTATGTTAACTGTATGCAATGAATTGGAAGCATCTCCTTTTAATAGGTCCTAATTGCAACACTCTGTCCCAACAGCTTATTTGCAAACACCCCAGAACATTTCACCTCTTTAACTCACCACCATCAAGCTTCACTTTGTTAATTCTGCTGCAGTGTCATCACTACCAACTCGTGCCTTTTGTTTTGCAGCTTATTCTGAGTGGTGATCTAAGTCATGGAAATGTTTTCCAGGAAGACATCCAAGGAAAAATCTGTCTCTGCACACACCACCACCAAAACATGAGGACTCTGACATTTCAAGTGTTATGACTGACATGTCAATGACCTCTATACATCTCATTGCATGGCCACCGTTTTAGAATAGACTACTTATCAAGCTACAGGCCAAGTGGGGGAATGCATCACTCCGTGCCCAGATCAAGTATTTTTTCGAGACATGAACACACACAGAGCTTTCCACCCTCTATACTTAGCAGTAAAAGAAAAAAACAGCCTGGGTACTGGAAGCCTAGGGATGTTCCCTGTGAACAAGTTGGCCCAATATTTGACCTCTCCAATGCCTCTTACTCTGGATCACAACAGCCTCCTTCCCCACGCAAGGCAGGGTGAGATCTCCACCTCCCCTCCACTCTCAGCTACTGCAGTCACATGCTGATGCAGGCTCAATGCCGACATGTTTGTAGATAACATGCAAAGATGATGCAGAAACTCCTCCCAGCCAGCTGTAGACTGTGAAGTACCATTCTTTGGCACTCCTTTTTTTGAGTTTAGTTTGGGAAAGGCATCCAGATCTGTCCAACAAATGCCACAGGAGTGAAGTATATAACCCAGGATTGCTGTGTAAACACAAACAGTATGTCAAGTAGAAACAGATTTTTATTTTGCTTTACCTCAGAATCTCCAAACAATGGAAAAGTTAAATCTGAGCATCACTTTTGTGGGTACATGTGATCAAAACTTTCATGTTTCATGCAATGCTGACAGAAAACTGATTTTAAGAGATAAGAATACAGTATGTACAGAGTGATAGATGATCTTCTACAATATTACTTGTGATTTTCTTCTAAACAAATTTGCAGGGTTATTCCACCCTCTGAATATCAATCAAGCCCAGGAGCAGAAAAAGGAAAGAGGATGGATGAGGGAGCAGTTGGAGTAACGAGCCTTTCTATTGTAATCTCAATAACAGATGAGATTGCATCTGCTGCTTTGCTGGACCCTGAGCAAGTGTAGGGAAAAGAAGTATCTTATAAAGGCAAGAATAAACACTGTGTTTGTGCACACGAAGACAGCAATAGGACAGAAGAAGGCATGTTGAAGACAAATTTTACCAGTTAGCTTTGGACCTGACTTAGATTTCAGAAGTCAGTTAAATATAAACTTACTAAATTGCTTTAAGCACAGCCCTGGCTAGAGTTCCACTATGCTTTCCATTAACTAGTTTTGTTGTAATGATTTTTTTTCCAAACCATCATAAAAAAATATTAATTTTTAAAAAGTTGTATTTAGTGAGGTGAACTATAAAGTAACGAGCAGTCTTTTTGTGGCTTAAGAAAGGGTTTCTTTTCACAGAATCATAGAATGGTTTGGGTTGGAAGGTCATCTAGTCCAACCCCCTTGCAATGAGCAGGGACACCTTCAACTAAGTTAGGTTGCTCAGAGCCCCATCCAACACAACCTTGAATGTTTCCAGGGATGGGGCATCTACCACCTCTCTGGGCAACCTGTGCCGGTGTTTCACCACCCTCAGCATAAAAAATTTCTGCCTTATATCTAGTCTGAATCTAAAGTCTTTTAGTTTAAAATCATTACCCATTGTCCCATAGCTACATTCAGCAAGTGTAGTCAGCAAGGAATAAGCACAAGCTATGTTGAAATAAGACATTCTTCAATCAGAATAGACACCCGCACTGGAGTTTGCACAGACATCCTTAAAAAGAGCTGTATGTACATGTGAGCACAGTGTCAGATGGCCCAGACATCCATGTTGGATTGTTTTGACAACAGCAGCATAAAACAATACAGCCTGAAACACAGAGGGGCGTAATGCCTAGTAAGAGACTAGTTGGAGCAGAGGTTCTCGTTTCCTGGGAGGAAATTTGTCTATGTGTTTTTTAAAATTACCCCTTGTCTCCAAAATTGTTATGAACACAAAAGCTAGGTGAAGCAAAACTGCAGCTGTCCACTCCTCACAACTTAGAACCAGGTGACAGACAGCACAGACACACAGAGGGACAGGACGGTGCTGTGGAAGTGGTGGTGTCCACCGTCATCACTCAGCCAAACACAATGTTGTGAAAACACTTTCCTTTCTCCCTCCACCCCACCTCCCATGGCTTAGTTTCATTGAGTTATATTGTTCTTTGCCTCCCAGACACCTGGACAAGAATTAGTGCTGCCTCATTGCATTTACGTGCTTAGCCAAGCCATCCCAGCATTTTCAAGGTCACCATCTCCAGTCTCCTGAGGGTGTTGATCCTTTGGTTTGCCTTTAGAGAAAACAGGGGAGATAAACTTCCAAAATGGATAGAAAGGACAAAACTGAAAAAGTCACAATATATGTCACTTTTGCATAATACAAAAGATGGAGGTCAGTTAAAGGTACTGCCATTGCTCACACAAAAAAAACCAAACCACCTTATATTTGGTGGTGGTGGTGGATTAGTTTTTTGGTTTTTTTTCTTTTATCCACAATGCAGTCAAGGACACCTGCTAGAGAGACTTTTTCTTCCCAAAGGCAGTGACTTCATCATTTTAGCCTGAGTAAGCTACTGCTGTCTCACCCCATTCATTCGTACAACCACCTCTGTCCTCGCAGCAATAACGAACTGCAACTTTACCTGCTGGTAGGTGAGAAAACTACTTGCATTTGTGCATTGAGCAGAAACTGATTTTCTTTTGTCTGTTCCTTTCCCCTACCCCATCCTATGCAGACAAAACTGCACTCTGGTTCACCAATGAATGGTTGGTGTACCAAATCACAGAGTTAGCCTTGTTATACTTACTACCTTCTGCTTTTAGCCTGGCAAACATCCACAGAAGCTGCATCGTCTTCAGCCAAAATATAAGAGACGGGGCTGGTCATTGAATGGTGGTGGAAATCATTTGCCTTGAGGTTTTTAGGACATTTGACAACTATTAATTGGTTAGATGTCCGATGTTAACTACTGTGGCTAGTTGACCCTAGCCAGGAGCCAAACACCCACCCAGTCACTCATTCACTTCCCCTCCAGCAGGACCTGGGGGAGAGAATCTGAAAAGCAAAAGCTGAAAACTCATGGGCTAAGATACAGACAGCTTGATAAGTGAAAAAAAAAAGCTGTGCGCAAGAAAAGAAAAATAAGTAATACATTCATTACTTCCCATCGACCGGCAGATGTCCAACCACTTACTGGAAAGCAAGGCTTCATCACATATAATCATAGAATCATAGAATGGTTTAGGTTGGAAGGGACCTTAAAGATCATCTAGTTCCAACTGCCTGCCCTGGGCAGAGACACCTCCCACCAGCCCAGGTTGCTCCAAGCCCCATCCAGCCTGACCTTGAACACCTCCAGGGATGGGGCCTCAACAGCCTCTCTGGGCGACCTGGGACAGTGCCTTACCTCACTCGCAGTGAAGAATTTCTTCCTAATATCTCATCTATATCTCCCCTCTTCCCATTTAAAGCCATTCCACCTCATCCTGTCCCTACATGCCCTTGTAAAAAGTCCCTTCCCAACTTTC
Source organism: Pluvialis apricaria (assembly GCA_017639485.1). Taxonomy (NCBI): domain Eukaryota; kingdom Metazoa; phylum Chordata; class Aves; order Charadriiformes; family Charadriidae; genus Pluvialis; species Pluvialis apricaria. Next base: position 162,676,107 of record CM030008.1, on the reverse strand, counting down.
TTATAGGCGCCCTTCAGATACGGGAAAGCTGATATAAGGTCTCCCTGGAGCCTTCTCTTCTCCAGGCCGAACAACCCAAACTTTCTCAGCCTGTCCTCACAGGAGGGGTGCTCCAGCCTCTTGATCATCTTTGTAATGATTACTTGGGAAGACAAACACCATAAACATGAATGTTCCCCTCTTCTTTATTATTTCCCCCAGCTTTTATTGCTGAGCATGCCGTCATATGGTATGGAATATCCCTTTGGTCAGTTGGGGTCAGCTGTCCCTGCTGTGTCCCCTCCCAGCTTCTTGTGCACCCCCAGCCCGCTTGTTGGTGGAGCAGTGGGAGAAGCAGAAAAGCCCTCGATGCTGTGTAAGCACTGCTCAGCAATAACTAAAACATCGTTGTGTTATCAACACCGTTTTAGTCACAAATGCAAAACACAGCACCATACAGGCTGCTATGAAGAAAGTTAACTCCATCCCAGCCAGACCCAGCACAACTACTGTGTTTCCTTTCTGCATATTTACTTTCTGCCAAGTTCTCATCTTAAATTAGTATCTCAACTGTTTCGGACAAGGTCTGTCTTTATCAGATATTTACCTACAGACAAGATACACAGTATAAAGAGTTAAAAGTGGCAGAAAAAGGATAAACAAATAGTTAAGAAAGTTGTGGTTTACTGTCTTTTATTTGTTTGATTTATTTAATTTTATTTTTAGTACATAAGGAAGAGTCTGTTAAGATTGGGAACAGTGTTGTATTAGGGGATACAGAAATGCTTACTAAGGAAAGTCCGTGCCTCAATGCAATTTTAATCTAAGTACACAACAGGAGAAAGGTGAGCACAGCAAGTCAACCAGCAGGAACTCCACAGTCTCAGTTCAGTGCCTAATCCAGTGAACCATGCTACCACTACTTTGAGGAATGAGGTAAACTTCACCTTTCCCCAAAGATGCCAGTTTTCACACTTCTTTCCCAAAGGTCTTTAGTGCCTGGAGATGGGGTTTGGAAGCTGTTTCTATATAAGGCACCAGGATGGAGAACTCTGCTTGAGATGCATTTAAATTTCAAGTGCATCTCCTTGGTAAAAAATAAGAGACTATGTTTGAAAGAATCTTTGAGGAGTTTTATTTGTAGCCAGCCATGCTAGCTACACGAAGACCTATTTACAGAAATTTTGAAGAAATCCCATGCAGGCTATTAGCAGATACCAAAAACTTTCTTCCCATGGAGCTGTAATTCTTTTTTTTCCCCTGAAGCAGAAAAAAGACTTTGCATTTGAGAAAAAGTTGGTTCATAAAAATGAATTTGGAAAAATAAAGTGTGTATAGTCTAATCAGTGACAGAGTTTCTCTGTGGATGCTGATTTTGACTGCAGATTTACCTGAAAAAAAAGAAGACCCCAAGCCAGCAAAATGCTTAAAACCCCATTTTGAGCTTTAATCATGTGAATAGTTTTGTCTAAGCCTTGGAGTCCTCATCCTGCACCTCTGAAGATAATTAGAGTTTTATTATGCTGAAGGAAATTGCAAATACTTACACAACATGATTTAGGGATGCTGCCTTGGAGTTGGAGTTAGACATATTTCTTCCTCCTGACTCTGTGACCTCGGGCAACTCACTGCATCTCTTGACTTTGCATCTCTAAAAATGGAACCAGCGGCTGCTTCCTTCCATCTTTGGAAAGAGCCTTTCTAGAGGAAAAATGGTGTGTCAATCTTCATAGCCACTCAGGCCCGAACTTCTGTTATGAAACTACCTGTAATAAAGATGGTAACTACCCGTACCTGTAATGCAGAATTTAGTCCATTAGCACTTGAGCTGAGACCATCAGTTCCTTTTGTGTAAGTTGTCAAAGAGCTGTCAAAGTGACCTACTGCAGAGCAAAGCTCTCTGCCAATGCTGGTTTCCTGGGTCATGCCACCTGTCTGTCCCCCGCCACCACCCAGGTTTCACTCTCGCTGCTATATTTCTGGGTTTCATTTAGCAGCTAGACAAGAAATGGCACTGCTCTTCTGGGCAATTTCAAAGTAGAGGAAATAATACCAAGGGGAGACACAATAACTGTCTGCAGATAAAGAAAAGAATGTTGCACCAGAGAACAGGAAACAATTATTATCATTAGTCAGCAATGATAGAGAAAGAAGTAATTAAGCTTCAGCTGCATCAGGGAAATTTTTAGACTGAATATTAAGAAAATAGCTGAAAAAAAGACTAGGCTGAGCTGCCAAGGATAGTTGTGGTGTAACTGCAGTATTCAAAGTTACACCTCATGAATGTCTTTCTGTAAATAGGCTATGAACACACTCGTCCTATCTCAGCGTTCTTGTAGTCTGAGATGGGAAAACATTTCTATTCATGGCAGCACCTAAATGTGCTTAAATCCCATTCACATAATCTGAACAGCCAAGGAATTCAAGTAGAGCTGGAGCTACTGAAGGGCACTGGATGACAACCAAGTAGACGTGAATCCTCCCCAGACACCAACGTTGTTCCCAGTGCAAGACAACTGGTGAGAACCTGCTATGACAAGTCTTCACCTCAAATGGGTGCTTGTAGAGCCAGAGAACCTGTTTTTATCCAGACTGCAGTCATACAGTTGAGACTTTTATAGTCTCGTGACAGCCAGAAGGTGACAGCGCGCAGGGAATCGAGCCCCGTCCCAGTGCAATGTAAGCACAGGACGGAAGGGAGCAGGTGCTTCCTATGGCCGTGACAGCAAAGAAGAGCCTGATCACAAGTGTTGTAGGGGACAGTCACTCCTTCCCACCGCTCATCTTTAGCCTCGCAGGAGGAATTCCATCTGAGGGCGACTCTGAGCAGAAAACAAGTTTATATACTCTGAATCCTACCTGGAGGAGCCTCTGCCCCAAGGGGAAATGCATGAAAGAGAAGAGCAAGTCCTCCTCCCCTCCTTCCTGCCCCCCCGAAACCCAGCAAAGGCAAGGTCGCAGAGTTTTTTGTGTGCTGAGCTCCGTCCTATTTCTGGCACAGAGCAGGATATGGAGAGGAATTACAAGGAACTACAATTATTGTTTAGAGCAAAATCAGAAAGAAGGGGAGAGAGAGAGCATGTATGCCTAATGGCACAGTTTTTACTGCCTTCCCGTCTCCATATTTCATTCATTTTGCTAATCCACTGAAGAAATGGCTCACTGGCAGGCAGAATCTTGAAGTAGCCATTTAAATTTGCTTGATGGCCCCCAAGGCAAGTCAATTTTCAGTCTGACTGGCTTTAATCCCAGTGGAGAGCCCTGCCATGCCATTACATGGCACAGCAGGAGTAAGAGTGGGGACGTAATCACATTACAGCACCGTTCCATTTAGCTGTAATCTGTAAGGATCTCATGAAAGCATCAACCATTATTATGACTCCTGATGTCCTTCAGGCAAAGTCTTTGTGGGGAAAAGGAGAAGAAAAAAAAAAAAAAAATCTCTACCTGTCAAAAGGAGACAGGCACTTTCATTCAAAGGAAAAGGAGATGAGATGTAAAAGTGACACAATATTATTTAAACATCCTATTACTAAAATTACAGTTCATCTATATAAAAGTGAGCTATAGGACCTTAGTATGTCAGCTAGATCAATGTACCTGCCATGGTCGCAGAGATGCAATGAGCTGAGGAAGCGTTTGGGACACAGAATTTGTTGTAAAGGCTTCCAGCTTCAGTCCATCACGCCTGGTGTCCTTCCCGCAGCGCTAAATAGCTGCTGCAGAAGGCGATGATGGGGAGGGCGAGGATGGATCTTCCTCAGCCCATTGCTGCCATGTTCAAATCCCGAGACTTGAGGCAACTTTAGCATAACCACAGCTGGTTTTGAGCTGGCAGCTTTATTAAGAATCGTATTTGAAACCCAGCTCTGGTGTCTGACTCTTTGACCCTTTGTGGTAAATGTAGGCTGAGTACACGCTATGTGTGGAAAACGTTGTCATCGGAGGCTGCAAATCTACACGGGTATTTATCAAAGTGGACAGCTCCAGGATGGAGTGCGCATGGACAGGATCTTTGGAGAGTTGCTCTTATTTCCACACCTGGTTTTGACATTTAAAAAATCAAGCCAGCTTTTCAGCCGCAGGTTCTCTGTTTGTAAATGGAAACTCCTGGTAACGTGCGTAAATGGATGAGCGAGGCATCACAGATACATGTCATCATACCATGAGGCAGAGGAAAACAGTCAGTTTCCATGAGCTTTTTCTCCCCACCTTCATCCCCAGTGATCTGTGAACTGTCTCAAGGAGTATCAGGGAGATGAGTGGGACTGAGGAATCTCAATTTGGGATGACTGTAGACAGAAGGAAACAAGAGGGATCCAAAAAAAAGGGCATACAGAGTGTATTCATGAAGATGACCATTTTCTGAAGATGCAGGACAGGGCCAGGGAGAAGCGAGGATGACACAGTGGCAGGACTGAGAGCGTTACACTCTGGCATCCAGCCTGTGAGAGACGATGCCAAGAACGGCTGTATTTCTTAGGAGGGCATCGATCCAGGAGATGATGTGTAGTAACAGTGAAGCCGCTGACAGCAGGCCAGGGCATGTGAAACATGCTAGGACTCCTGATTCTCAGGGTAGGATGCACATGGGAAACCACAGCATAAAAGCCAGGTATACCACAGAAGGTAGTGCTGGAGATGCTGAGATAAAGCCTTGATGGCTGATGTTAGTGACCTAGAGTCGAGAGGAGCTCAGTCAGAGCACTGAGCTGCGCATGAAGGACAGAGCAACACTCCCACAGCACCAGACCCAGCAACCTGGTTGCTGCAACAGACGACATCTCTGGCAGAAATAAGATGACCAAGGAGGGAAAAGCTTGGGTTACTGGGAGGATTTGGAAGAGCTGGAGCCCAGATCAGTCTCAGAAGGGAATGGGGTTAGGACTCCAGAACAGACTGGGGAAAGGCCACACAAGGCTCTTCTCCTAAACTGCAGATGTGGTTTCTGCAGCGGACTCAAAAGTGGGGCAGAAAAACAAAATGTAGGTGAGGAGGTGATGTTCTCTTGCAGGAAAACAGAAAGCAGAAGTCATAAACAGAGGGATGGATTGGAATGAGACAAAGCCCAGAGGAAGGAGGAGATCCTTGCAATAATAATGTATTTAAATGTGTTTACCTAGGCACTGAAGGGATACAGGGGAAGACCCACCCTACAGAGCCACGTGGATTTTATTTGCCTGCTACGAATGGGCCATGATGTGCCTGACCTGGTCAGGGGACTGAGAGATGGGACGTCCACTTTCCTGTGAAACAATCAGGCATGGAGTCACAGGGAAAAAGCAAAGTAAGAACCTGGCTGGATGCAATACAGTTCTGGCAGCTCACTGAGAAAAAGCTGTCTCAGACTGTGCTGGGCTTTTTTGTTTACAAAAAAACATACATATATATAGTAAGAGATTTGTGGAGACAAGGGGCATGGGAAGTTTCACCCCTCCTGCTGGATTTTAATGTGGCACTCGATGACTTGTAATGGAAAAAGATCTATTGTTTCTCCAGTAGCAATAAAGTAAGGTTAAAACAAACTCAAACATAAATTTTACAAACAACCCCATATAAACACAGCTGTTCAATGAACTGATAGGACTGGTTGCTAGCTGAGTACTGCCCTCTAATGTTGTCATCTAATGGAAATGTCCTTTACAATGTCTTTTATTAATGAAACACCATTTCCCTGTGGGACAACAGAGAAAAAAATGATCGCTCTTGAGATTAGGCTGAAGTTAACCTAAATGTAACCTTGACTTTAGCAGATGTGGTTTTGGCTTGGTTGCTTTAACAGTCAGTTATTTTCTACATCATCAAATAGACAGGTAATGTTTAACAATGCTGTTTAGAAACTTTGTTTTGGAGAAAAAGCCTGTTGTGGTTAGATGAAGTTGCTTGGAAGACAGAGCCAGGAATTAGTTCATAACCATCTTTTTTTTCTGAACAAGTTCAGCCCAAACGGACACTGTCTGGAAGAAACAGATCCTGCTCACTGGGATCCAAAAGTTCTGGTGCTTCTTAGAGCCTCTGAGAAACTGGAAATAGAAATCCAAAATGGAAAGGAACTCCTATATGTTTCTAGTGCTTTCAGCCTCTTAGCAATAGGACTCTCCCTTACTCCAAGGCTTTTCATATCAGCCCCATACATAAAATTCACCTTTCATACTAATCTAGACTGTAGACGGTTTGTAGAGCCACCCACGTACATGCATTCCTGTGTGGGTCCCAGAAATGCAGTGTCACTGGAAATAACTCATAAAGTTAAAGGTTGGCTTCTGCCCCAATAGAGAAGATTTATATCCCTTTCAGTCTTTTGTTTTAGGATTAACTGATCAGCTCCCTGCCTCCATGGTGCATGGTGGCAATAAATTCAGCTGTAGAGGAACCCAGGTGTCCTGAGGCCAGTGCAGTGCTTTAAAACATACAGGGAGGTGCATCTCTTACCAGTCTCCACATCATTCATTGCTTTCCAGGCTTCTTCAAGCTCTTCATTTTTTCCCCCCATGGCACCAGCCTTAATCTTTTTTCCCAGTGCTGCTCGTGATTCTCACCCAGGCCCTCTCCATTCCTTTTGATAGTGAATTTCCCACCCGGCAGAGCATCCCGTCCCAATCTGTGCGGGACATGGCGTGCACAGATAGCTGTGCTTTGCCCTCGAGCTGTACTGCAGCTGCCTCGCAAGCAGGCACCAAGCCACAGATCTTCCTCATGGGTCGGGCACTTATTTTCCCAATGGCGTCTGCGTCTGACTCACCTTTCCTGAGTCACTCTTCCTGTCACTGTCATACCTACCTGACAGCATTAAATCCCCCACTGTCACTTTACCAAAGGATTAGAAATCCTTCCAGCGTCATTTACCTGGGACAGAACAATTTTCTTCGGGGGGCTATTTTTCCTTCTTCCTCCTCTTATTGCTGCTTGACAGGAAACCATCTCATGTTGTTCTGCTCCAAAATGTCACCTGTCTGTGCAGCAGCAGTCCCCATTTCCCTCCCTTCTTCCCACACCCTGCTGTTTTACCTGACTTTGAAATGGCAGCTCAGCAGACTTTATAGAATCCTCTACTCAATTTCATTTTATTTTTTGCACAGCAAACTACAAATATATATATATATATATCTGCTGAACATGGGTATCTAATCTGGGAACAGTAAGAAGTTTCAGGGCAAACCCCCATGGTTCGAATTAAACATAAAAACAGAAGGAAAGACTGAGGTCATAACTAGGTAGGTAGGTAGATAGATAGTTAGATAAATAGTTTTTTATTTAAGTACTCTGCCTATTACAGTTTAAAGGCAAATACCTTTTTGCAGATGTGAGGTCTGCTGCCATCTCAGAACAGATAAGGCTACGTGCTCTAAATTATTGCAGGAAACAGAAACACAAATAGCACTGTCTCCTGTATCTGGACAGATATTCCCTTTTTATTGTCACCTGCCTGACAGCCAGTCTGTTGCTGCTTACTAAAACCTGTCTGTAGCTGAAATCCCCAGGGTAATAAGTTCCCTGTGAAACAGGTTCCTGACTGGAAAAATCTGCACATCTTTAGATTAAATCAATAACAATTAAGAATTCTTTGAAATCTAATTGGAAAAGCAGCTATTTTGATCAGCACTATGATGTTATCTGGAAATTGTATTTTGTTTATCTACAGCAGAAGAAGGTTTTCTTCTTTGTGGGATTGGTTTGCCAGCTTCAGACACATCCTTTGATCTCTCAGATGATACAGTGAACTGAAACATGGGGGCAATCAGAAGGATTATCACGGGATGGGAAACCATTTGATCTATTTTTAAAAGTTTTTTTTTTATGAATAACTTTGGGGGTTGGTTATCATTAAGAACGGAAGAGACTGCTCTCCCATCTTTAACAGTGTTAGATTTCTCTGAAGATGACTGATTCATGTAGTTAATAATACTTAGCATTTATATAGTGCTTCCTAACTTCAAAGCACTGTACAAATATTTCTCACTAATACCGCACACCAAACTTCCGTATTATTACTTTCAGGGAAGGATGAGGCTATTTGATGTCTCCATATTCCTGTGGATAGTTTTCTGTTCAGGCCCTTCTTCAGTTGTCTGAGGTTAACTGGGACAGGAAGGCCTAGTGAGAGAAGGAGAAAGATTAAAGTCGTGGTCAAGAATACAGTGAGAGTCTTTCAAGCCCATCGTCTGAAAACTGTCCTACTCATCTTGAGAAGGTCTTCTACACCTTGTATGGACTATCCTGTCAAGTTAACTGACTTTCTGGTGCTTATTGTAAGGACAGCACCCATGTTTGAAGATCTCTAGCAATATCAATGCTCACCAAAAAAAAAAAAAAAAAAAAAAAGAGAGAAAGAGCATGAGAACATAAGCACAGAAGACATACTGTGCTTTGTGTGAGAATATCTGATGTTTAAAACAAAACAAAATCCAAACCCTAGGATGAACTTGAAACTCTAAAATGTTGGTAAGGCCCTTTTTTTCCCCCTCGAACCTAGTTTTCCTCTAGTACACATTCATGCCAACAAATAGCAGATGGTGGTGGCAGATATGTACTAAACCAGCTAAAATTGTATTCCTTGCAGGAGTATCTATCATGCTGATCAGGCTGAACAGTCTGTGCTAGCAGCAACGTCTGGTCCACGCTTGGAAGGAAAGATCAAAACCTTTCTTGAGATCTCTTTGGATTGTATTTCAAGTGGCTCATTTTACAAACAAAGGTAGATTTGCTCTTGCGGTTCCTGGGAGCCACTCAAAACGGCAATGTTGCTGTGTTAGCCATGTGTCTGCCCTGAGAGGGTGGCTCAAAGCAAGCCAGCATCAGGGACGGAAAGGGGGGACCTCGGGTGCGTGGTGCTCCCCTGCTCTAGCAGGTGTCCTCTCTCACATGTGGACTTGAAAGCAGCTTGCAGCTCTGACAGCTGGGGTCTACAGATGAGGCCAGGCAGACCCAACGTTTCTACTTGGGCTTGCTGCAGTGTAACTTTTTCTCTTTTCCAGGAAGATTTCCTAAGAGATTTCTGAGTCTCTAGGTCTTTGGCTTCTGTCTGGCTCACTGAAGTCAGCTGTGACAATGTTTCTTGCAGCACAGAAATTTGTTCACCAGGAACTGGCATAAGACCCATTTTGGAAAGGACAGTAAGGCTGTCATGGATAAGAAAGAGAATTAAGGGAAGCTTACATATACAAGGAGCTCATCAAGGATCACGGCTGCCCTGGCTTCCAGGAGATCACGCCATCTGTGCTAACATATTAAAGAGGGACCTTTGAGGGGTTAGCATTTTTTCAGACACTAATGTTTTTCATCCCAGTCCCCCAAAACTTCAGGGGGCATCCGTTGATCTTTAATTAAGGAAATTCATAGACTATGAACACAGACCTTACCCTTCCAGTCTTTTTCCTTCTCCCAACACTTTGGCATAAGACTATAGGGTAGGATTACCTTAGAGGAAGAGCAGGTGGCCTGAGAGCCACAAGTCCTGAGCTCTGAACAGATCTGTCACCGGCTTGTGGTGTGATCTCAGGCCAGTTACTGAAGGCCTGGTATTGGGACATTCTGGACACCCACATCTCCCACTGACTCCAGAGGAAGCATCATATGTTAGGTAAGTTAGAATTAAAAAACTTCGACCTTTTTGACTCTTTGATGTCTCTAAGGAAAAAATGTGATTTCTCATATCTACCTCCACAGGGTATTGCGCCACTTCACTAATATTCATATGGCACTGTCAGATGTGCACACTGTGAAAGAAACTACCGTAACTCTGCTCTGCTTCTCACAGTGTTGGTGTAGCACAATGCCGAGGCTTTGAGGAACTGCCCAGATTTTTCTCTACAATCCTCCAGGCACCTCAGCAAGCTGATCTGATGTTTGACAAAGCTGGCTTTCTCCAGGCATTCTGGCTGGTAATCCTACATGGTCTTTTTGTAGTGATACTACTTTTTCCCTATTCACAGTGGCTACAGATGAGCTGATTTGAAGTTACCCCTTGCTTGTAGGTTCAGCCTCTTATTCAGTCGATTTGCAGTCTTTTATCTGATTGCTGAAGAGGAAACTGGGCTTTGCTCTTACGCAGAAGCAAAGCCACAACAGCAGCACCAAAACTTGGCATGCATGTCCAAGCTTTGAAAAATGGCAGTGCATTGGGCTCTAATAGAAGAGAAAGCAGACCCTGTGCCTGCAGGGAGCTCAGCCAGATCCAGCATTTTTCAAAGATGCCCCATGTCTTCATCAGTATGCAGATCCATCTGCACTGCTGAGATATCTGCATGGTACAGACAGGGAGTGGGGGAATACATTTATAAATAGGAGCACTTCATCTTTCCCTTTCCTGCTGTCCCCACTCTCCTGTAATCCCCACTGATGGAGGTACTTCACTGCTGAGAGCTGCCAGTTCCACCCTACCTTCATACCTGCTCTAATGTCACCAAACGTTTCTTCTTTGCATTGTAAATGAAGTAAAGACACAGGGGATGAGAGGTATGGATGGGGAAGGAGGAATAGACTCCAGCGGCTATCAGGACTCTCAAAATACCATCTACCATTTGATTAACAAAGACAGGTACTAGAAATGATGAGTCTGACATTACAGTGCCTGCATGCTATTTCTAATGGGTGTCTTTTAAAATCCAACAGGTAAATAATAGCATCTCCTTGGAAAGGGTGCACACCATAAACCTATCCTCTGTCGCACAGCAGCCTGCACCAAAATATCTCAGAACACCGGGTAAAGCTAACTCTTCCTGCTCACTGCGCTAGAGGGTTGTTAAATGTTGTATGGTCACAGGGAAATTAAACATTGCTCCTACTCATGCTTACTCACATGAGAAGCTGTTGAAGCTGTAGTCACACTGAATGCAGCAATCATGTTAGTACATCAAAGTAACAGTTGCTCTGAAGAAAAACACAGCAAATAACTATATGAGACACAGCTTTTCTGCAACTGGGTTGAAGTTTTTCTCCTGGCATCTCCCTGTGATTTTCTGGCAAAGTCCGTAGCAGAGCTCCAGAATTCCAATTTTCATTTCTTGTGCCCCAACAGACGACAAACCTCTAGTGAAACTGTGCCATGCATACAGTCCTGGCTCTGCTGTGGTTTGACTGCCTGGCGTTTGTGTGTGTTTTCTTCCTTCCCCAAGTTCACGCTGCCTGTTGGTAAGCTGATTTATCTTCATTGGTCTGATTGCTGATATAGAAACTGAGCTCTGCCTTCTGGCACCGGAGAAACCACCTCAAATGTCTTGGGAGAGACCAACATCCTTCACAAAGCCTAAAAAGTCATATTTTCTATCTTGAAAATTTTCATTTCTTATTAAGGAAGTAATAGAGGAAGTTCTGGAAATTCTGTCATCCGGCACTGGGGATATAAATGCAGTAATGATTTGAGTAAAAGAGTTACTTTTTAACAAAAGATGAAAAAGACGCTGAATCAATTTGCCCTCTAGCCAGATGACTCACAGATTTGTCAGAAGCCAAAAGGTTACAGTAAACACTTAGGGCAGTTCTGCTATTTCCCCTGGAAAATAGATGCCCTTGTAATTGTCAAATGATGCCTCTTGAAACAGTGGATTTGAAGAAGTGTGTATGTATCAACCATCACATCCATGAAAGCAAGGGAGAAAAGCAAGTGTCATTACATGGACACAAGTGTGGAGAAAATCCATGGACTGCTAGTACAGTGCTGAGCAAAGTGACAATAACAGTTCAGTGGCAGATCTGTCCCTGGTTCATGGTATAATTCAATGGGAAAACCTGTTTCTGAAAGGCTGTAAAAACTTTACGTAAGATGAGGCCTCCTCCACTGGCAGATACGTCGATCTTACGTGACCTCCACAAACATTCAGTAGAATAGGTCAGCAGACCTGATTTTCCAACCACAGCCTCCCAAAATGGCCATGAAGAAACTGTTTCTTCTTACTCTTCACATTGCCAAACGGCTGCTAACCTCACCAGGGAGTCTGGGACGGCAAGATGGGTTTGCATTAGACAGGGAAGCAAGCCCATTCCCAAAGTGGTTCCCTCAACACAGAGGGACACAGACTGTCCTCATGGACAATATGACTCAAATATGTTGTTACATGTCAGCATTTCCTAACCAGCAAGGTACCTCTCCTTATTAAGACAAAGCTCAGTGAGACACTGACCTCAAGGCGGGAAGCTCTAAGGGATCAGCATAGACTTTGGGAAGCTCCAATGGCTTTGCAACACATCCCAGCATCTAGAATGCCCAAAGCTACTCTGGATGGAGTTATCCAGGGGAAATTAGGTGTGCTGGCTGGTTTCCAGCCCAGGAGAGAAAGGGATAGCAGGGCCAGGAGATATAGTAAGGGAGAAGCAAAGGCACAAATGAAGGGACGGTAAGGTGGGAAAGAAGAAATTTGAGGGAAGAGGATGTGATAGACAAGAGGGAAAAGGAGTAGGCAGCAATCACAGGAACAGGAGATAATGACAAAGGTGCAATACTGGGGGTCTTAGAGCAGAACCTGACAAGAGTGAACAGGGGTTTAGCATAAGCACGAAGGGAACACACTGGTTTTTGGTACTCATGAGTGCTCCTTGAACCCTCCTAACAGTCCTGTGTCTCTGCACAGCTTCTCACATGTCATCCCTGTTCATTAGAGCTTTTCCAACACTTGGGCTGATGGAAGTTATCTCAACAGCCCAGCTGACCTGGAGCTAACTGAGAAGATATCTGTGATGCTGGATATCTAGTCACTCTATCAGGTAGGGTGCTGCTGTCTGTGTAGACACAGGGCAGATCCTGGGTATATCCACAATATACGCATTGAACATCACTACAGTGTGTGCCCAGTGTGACTAATCCTTCCTAGAGGTGCTAGTTTTCACTCCATATGTGTTTGCAGGGCACCCACTGTGTTTGCACAGATTTCCATCCAGGAAAACCCAAGAATAAGTACGTCAGCCTTCACTCTGCTCGGGCACTCGCACTACAAGGCTAACACATCCAGGATGCAACAGATGGGCTGACTGCACACACACTACACAACCTGTGTACGCTCATTTCTCTCTGAGAAACCCTGATGGGAAAAAAAGGCAACCCTATGTGAAGACTAACTTCAAGTACACAAAGAACTATTGCATTATTTGCTAATCCTTTGCGTTAGAAAGTGCTTGTTGACATATGAAATAATAGAAAATCAAGGCTTCAAGCCTTCGGGTATTCAAACTGGGACCTCTGCAGTGCAGAACTGTGACAGTTTTCCCAAGTGACATGTGGCTGTGGAGCAGCAACTCATTCCACCAGCGCAATCTCTATGTCGGTGATTCTTCCCATGCATTTGCGCAAACATCAAACTTCAACACAAACATACTCTGAGACAGGGGCAGCCCCCTAGACTCTGAGGTGTCTCACCACTATCTCTGCGAAGTAAAGCAGCAATGATACGAAGATGCAGCTTATAACAGGCCCCCGGGTCTAAGCAGAACTTTTGGACTTGGTGAAACATTGCTTTAAGTCTACCAGTACATTTTCTGGTTGGTAGCCAGATCTCACAACTTTGCGCTTGTCACACAGTCAGATAGACCCTACAGATCAATCACCTTGCTTGGCAATGTCACGTCAGATTGGGATGACAGTAGATTTCATCAGAACCTGGCGTGGGTGCTTTTATCACTTACTTCACATATGGAAAATCTCATCTATTTTTGCCAGAATTTCATGTGGAAGAACTGGGAAAGGTTGAGGAGGAGTAGAAGGGGAGAGGTGTGACAGCAGTGTCAGTCTGTCCCATTTCTGACATTTGAAAAAAAGGGATTTTCATTTCTCATTCTGTGCTTAGTTCTGACCGAAAGGAAAAAAAAAAAAAAAAAAAAAAAAGATTGCGGTGTATTAAAAAGGGAAATCTGAACAAAGCTGTTGTGTTCTCAAAAAGTATTTCTTTTCTCCCTGAACTCTCCATTCATGGAGATTATCAATATTTTTGTTGGGTTTTATTCTCACTTGGAACAAAACTGGACTTCAGAATCATATTTTGTCCTGGAACAGGGTTCTTGTGGTCCCCTCCTGCAGTGCCAAACCAGCATGGTTTCAGGAGGACGGCACTGCCAAGAGCACAGTTGCTAACTCCACATTTATATCTGGATCTCACCTTCTGAGTCAGAATGTTTACTTTAATACTTGTATGACTCCTAAGTATTTCATGGTCTAAACTAAAGGCATGAACATACAGATGTGACATTTCTATTACACCAAAATCAGGTAAGACAGAGGGTGTCAGAAGTATGGATGACTAGAAAGCACCATGCGCGCTGCAAACTCTCCCCATTGCCACCTTGGCAAGCCTGGGATATGCAAGGAAACCAGGGGCACATTAAGCTACAGGAAAGCGAGTAAGGCAGAGTTTAAGGCACAAGTAATGGGAGAAGCAGGCAGGCAGCCAAGAGGAATAACCTTGACTGATGAACAACAGGATGTGTGATGTCCTTTCATGTGGAACAAAAGGCAAACATGAGACTTTACCCGTGTTCTTTCTGCCTGAAAAACACCACTGATTACACACAGCAGAGGTGAAGTTAGAAGTCAAACACAAGCCCTCAGTCTTCTCTTTTACAACCACAACAAGGCAACAGACAGAAGGGGATGAAAAATGCAAAATATCCCAGTTGCCATGTAAAGCTTTGCTAGAGGGATCCTAAATACAAAGAAGGGACTACAGGCACTTAGCAGTTTTCATGTCCTCTTGGGTGTTTGGGAAGGAATCGCCAGGGGGAGAAACTATAAATCTGTGAATTACTGAGTCTGTGTGTCGGCCTGGAGTACACCCAGTTCCCCCCTCCCTTTTTTTGGAGGGGGAGGGGGTGGGGGGGGTTGGTGGCAGGCTTGTTTGAAGGCAAACGCTGAGCAAAAACAGATATAAGCAAATCAAGAGATTCCAGCTGAGCACTGGCTATGAGAGACTCTCCAGAAAAGCGATGGGCTACAACACTGCAAGTCTTTCAGAGCCCTTCCGTACTGACCAGCAGCAGTCAGCTGCCCACAGCAACACTCACAACACAGCACTGCACTAACCAGAATAACCAATAGGCCAAACTGGGCATAGAAGGGATCTTGGTTCAGTTTTTCACTTGCCTGCTTACAGCGCTGGACTGTGAGGTACCTTCGAAATTAGTTTTCAGCTGATGTCATTACTCTCTTGGTTATTCTGGGTGGTTCCGTGTTTCTCCGGTTTTGCTCAGAAACATTATCTGAGGATCTGTTCCGCTGAAGCATCTACATTCAGGGGTGGGGGGTGGGGGTGGAGGGGTAAGGAAAGCATTTCTGATGAGTTTTCATTTCTGAATGGAAAGCTAAAAATAATTGCCAACTAGCTGTAAGCAGAGCACAAGTATAAATCACACGTGATTCGTGGTACCAGCATCCAGTGGGAGTTGCTCGGGAGGGATTGCGTCCCCAGGGCCCTGGTTTCAATGTGACACTGATGTGTTTGGCTTCTCTCCCGTTTCTGTAGAGCATGAGTAAGACTTCAGCCCCAAGACTACAAATTCGCCTGGGATGTTGAGATCTGCAATCACACTGAATTGTTTAAAATGGTTCCCTTTGTCCCCATAGGACTCATTTATTCTGATCTGTGGTAGGTAAGATACCTTTCCCTGTTTTGGCTAATACATGAAAATAATAATAAAGCTTTCACTTTCATTTCTCTTTCCCCTTAAATCCACTATCTGCTTGGAGCTGTTATGGACTTGAGAAATCTCTGCTAATGCAGGACCAGGAATATCTTTGTATCTGTACAGTTATCCAGAGATTTCTTTCCCTTTCCCTTCACATTTCACCATGTGTCTAGGGTATTGTTCTCTTTCTCAGTTACCAATGACTAATTTAAATTGTCCCAATTTTCGACTCCGTTCTGGTAGCCTCCCCCGCTGACCCCAGAGGAATTGCCCGACATACTTCCCCTCCTTTCTTTCTCTCATTCTGTCTCCCCACTCAATATCTAATAATTTATGTAAATGAATTCCTCAGTATCAAAATAATGTGGGGGGAGAGAGGGTGGGTCTGACTGATTATGAAGAATATGTGAACAGCTCCAGGAAAACAGTTTTTTCTTGAAATCTCTGTACCCTGCAATGCTTCTCCTTAAAACTGCCTTAATCAAGACTCTGTTCACATTAGCCAGTGATACTTAAGCAAACTTAAGATAATAATTTTCAGGTGAACTACATTTTCCGGGCAGTAACCATAAGTCAGTACTTGCAGTTCAAGCATAGCAGACCATTTCTAATCCTAAAATCTAAAATTATCTCCACTTATGAGTTGCTCCTTTAAATGGACACATTCCTTAAAATGACATCTTCCACAAGTCTTACCTGTTTTATGTAGTAGTGTGAAAACAAAGATCATTTGCTGATGAATCTCTGGCATTTGCCAACTTTGAAGGCACGTAATTACCAGAAAAGGGTATTGCTGGGGGACCTGGGAGGCCACAATCCCTTTTGCCCACTGGCATCACTGCTATGACTGAGAATTTGTTCATTCAATTACACGAAGGTTGATCTATTTCGCTGTCTCCTATGGTAGTTTTACGTCGTTCTGTATTCAATTTGTATGCTGCAGACATATTGGGCTTGATGAATGCAGACAAGAATTTTATTTCATTATCTTAAAACCTTCAAATTACACATGCACAATAAATATTGACAGGGAGGTGAAACGGAGGCTTTGCTGCAACTCACCGCAAGAGTTAAAAATGGCAGAAGGGAGAGTGTCGGGGAGGTGTGACAAGCACAGTAGAAAGCCTTGACTCTTTTACTGGCGCATTAAGTGGGGGCTGGTACCTGCTAACCCCCCAAGTGTCATGACCCGCATATAGGGCATGTTCTCCTTAGATCCATCTCCTAGATCCTCTAGGGGATGGGGGGATTGTTTATGTTTCTGCACTCATTAGTAATACTAAGGCACCAGTAAGTAATTGCATAAACTCTCTTGTTCATAATTTGGTATTGTTTTGCTTTAATTGGTACTGGAAAATTAAAATAGGATCATAAGATAATTCAGCCTAGAAAAGACCTCAGGAGCTCTGTAACCCAGCTTCCTACTCAAAGCAGGGTCAGCTATGAGATCAGAGGACATTGCTCAGGGCTTTATTGAGTCAAGCCTTGAAAACCTCCAAGGACGGAGAACGCACAACCTCTCTGGACAACCTCTGCTTCCAAAAACTTACCTAGTCTTGCATCTGCTCTAGCTGAAGAAATACAATTTTTTTGCAGACCCCAGAAGCTACAAAAATACTGTTTGTCAAGTAGCATTTTCTAGTTGAGGACTTTAAGCAAGTTGCCGTTTACAAACTGTCATTGTCTTCCAATGTCGGGTTTCCAAAAGCTGTGCTACTACAAACCCTGGTAAAGCCACACTCCCCGATGTGTGCAAGGTCCTGTCTCAGAGGTCCTGCCATAACGCTGCAGCCACACTTGGCTCAGTTTTACCGAGTATTTCACAGTCAGGAAAAACGATGCATAGAGAAGTTTGTGACTCGCACGTGGGCAGTGTAAAAGCACTAAAAAAAGATGGGAATTTCCATTTGCTGCCCTGTGTGCCATTCTCTACATTTTCTCCCTGGCTGTCTAAGCAGACTTCAGTCCTAGTCTGCTCCTAACGGAGTGGACATATGCCATATGGGATGCACAGTTAACTCCTTAACTCACTTGCTTTTATTGCCTCATTTTTCTACTGTGGTTATTGAAATTTACAGTTAATGTATAGATCTTATTCCTAAATCCTCCCTGTTTTGATCCTGTTCCCTACAAGACCATAATTCCCTGCTCTTCAAAGCTTTTCTTCAGTGTGTTGTAGGCTGGTGTGAATCAGACCAACTTCAAGAAGCTGCCAGGGGCAGCATCAAGGTTTGCATTTTTATGTGCAGTTCTGCAATCTGGCAATTAAGATGCCAATAGACAAAGTCCTGCCTCTGGCAGCCCCCTCTGCCCTTCACAGCAAGACATCTGAGTTGCTCATCCATTAGGCTTCCTCATCACTGCAGCCATCAGCATTACATTTTATGGAAACTCATCGCCAACTTCGCTTTCCTTGAAATTCTGCCCTGTACTCCTGGAGCTGTTTGAAAAGTAGTTTAGGTATTGATGAGTGGGATGAGGGTGAAGTAGGGCAGGGGGGGGAGGGAGAACGAGGGTAGTGATAACCTCATCAGCTTTTCAAGATAAGTCATCTCCACTCATCACTCAGGGTCCCTAATCGCAGAAGAGCACCAAAGAAACTGCAGAATTTGTCCATCAGAAATGACCCTTCCTTTGCAGCCGTCACAGGACTACTACCCGTGTCCATGTAACGCGGGTCTGTGTTAAGGGAATATTTCTGGTCTGTGAGGAATTTCGGTAATAAAATTTCTTTCAGATTGATGCAAAATAAAGAAGTAGATATTCTCACTGAAAGCAAATTTCCCTCTTCCCCCAAAAATAGATTGCTTTGGCATGATCCAAAAACTCCTTTTTTAGCCAGAAAATAGAAATGTTTTTATTTCAACGTCTCTATTACATGTCATAAACTGTTTTAATTCAATTTTTTTGTTTCAAAAATATTTTCTTTTGGAAATTTTGGTTCCAAAAACGAGAGGAAATTGTGCCCTGATGTCATTGGCATTTTGTGAGTTTTCTCTAAAACGAACTTCTCGTTAACTCATCTAATTTCTATAAATATTTTATTTTATCTTAATGGAATCATACATTTCAAAGGAACATGATTCTATTCCATGTCTTCTGATTTTCACTGTACTAATTATAAAGATGTTTATTCTAGGCTATTATAAAAAGAACTTTGTGGGGTTTTGCTGTAACATTTTCACAGACCACTTAATGCCAGAAGCAGGTAATGATGATGGGGAAGGTCTTACTGACCACGTTTTCCACTCCAGCCTCTTTATTGTACTATTTGCATAAGAAAGGAGATACGAGCTGCTTTGATTTTGTCACAGGTATTCAAAGCTTGCCTGAAGTAGGAAGTCTTAATTTGTGTGAAATCTTAGAGCCTTATTTCCCATCCAGAGACATGCACAGCTCTGGCCACGTAGCTGTCGCCAGCGCCGACGGGGGCTCTGTGAATCACATCGGCCCCCACAGTGAGCTGAGAACGAATTTCCCCCCAGCTGCCTCTTTGAAGTGCTGCTTGAGTACAGCCTTCACAGGCCACAAGTGAGCTGACATTTTGTGCAGCTCCTGTTTTGCAAGCGGGCTCAAAATAACAGCAAAGGAAGATCTTTGACCCCGACTGATATTGCATATAGATATAGTTCTAAAGATGCAGTTTTTGCTGGCGCGATTTGGGAGAAGGAGAGGGAAGCCAGAAATATTTAATTAAGAAAAGCATAGGTATTTGTTTAATATGTGGTTTGCCACGTGAAACTGCATGTGAGAGAACATTGCTTGGTTGGCTGGGTTCTAGTCCTGAATCTGTTTGCTATAACATTTACTGTTAAATCACTACCAGATTATCTTCACTGTTTAAAGAAAAGTTAAAATCCACTTGCTTTATCTCAGGGTAATTAGTTTGAGGACTGTGAGGCTGAAGTCAGTGCGTTCATCTCATAAAACTAGTGTTCTCTTCCAAATTTTCTCTTCTGTGTGTTGAAGCTGTTACTGTTCCTAGCCAAAAATTACTTCCTCTCCACCCCCATTTCAGCACTGTTATATCCTCTTCAACCAAAACTAGCTAAAATAACTCTAATCACCTATTTTTACTGTTTGAGTTAGGGAGTGTTCACAGGACTCATTTTTCTGGCAGAGCTGAAGGGCTTGCAGAAAGGGAAAAGGAAAAGAGAGTTACAAATTCAGAGGGGAAAATAGCAGCTGAACATTATAATGTTATCAACTGGTGGAGGTGTTTGCAGACAGCATCTATGGCCTAAAATGACTGTTTGGGGATTTTTTGTTGTTGTTGTTGGGGTTTTGGGGTTTTTTTGTTTTTCTGGTTAGTTTTTTTTTTTACTGCAGGATTACTCCTAACTGTTAATACAATTGAAAAAGAAACTTAATAAAGAAAATTAAGTCCTATGGGTTTTTTTCATTCTCTGTTGGGTTTCTGGAAGAAGCAATTCATGGCAAACAAGGGAGACAAACCTGGAACCTCTGCTACATTTTGCCTCCTATTTAAGAAAATTTGTGATTCTACATATAAAGAAAACTCCAATAACTTGCCATGTGGCCCTAGTAAGTTACATAAGCTAAACTTTTTGCAACTTAATGTCTAAAACTAATCCTTTAATCCATATTTAGGTTACTGTAATGAACTCATCTTAAGTGCTATCTGCAGGTGCTCAGACATACTGAAAAACTGATAAAGTATATATTTATTCTTACTTAAGGCACCTGAATTTGAATTTTTTGGCCATAATGACTTCTCCTTGGTGTTAATGAAGACTTTCATACATTGAAGGGCTGTTCTGATGTTTGTATAGAAATTTTAAACCATACTTCTCTGTACTTGCTGAACATTATGCTTCAAGCACCAAAAGCAGTCCAAGTAGCATGAAGGAAATTCTAGCAGTTTTTTTCCTATTCCATGATAGGCATTTTTAGTAGTTTGGGGGGTTTTTTTTGCAATGTTTGGAGGAACCTCCCTCCTCCCATTAACTCTATATGGGGCTAGATGACACATTTGGCATAGAGAGAGACTTGCTGAAGGTCATGGTATTGGGAGTGGAGGCACAAGCCCTGTTTACATACAGATTCTGGCTGGAAAAAAAAAGAAAACACGTTCATCCCAACAGTTATGGTTAATTAATTTAACTCTTTGTTCTCTGCCCCTGGGATTACAGCTACAGGGAAAACATTTTCTTAGAAACCTAAGCTTTTCAACAAGTTCTGATGAGTTCAGAAGAAGAGACAACAAATTCTCACCTGTCCAAGTTGCCACTAATGGTCCAAATGCTCTGGCCTCCTTTCCCCAGGTGCCTCCATCTCCCTCTTCCCAATGTTACTGATTGTCTTCCTTAAATGGAGGAGTAACTGTGGGCTTTCAACATTGGCTAGTAAGTGACAGACAAATGGGGAAACAGGACTGCAAAGCAGGAAACAAGGAGTAAAGGTGCACTGATTTCTTTTATCCGACCTTTGCTCAACGTTTCTTCCTTCTGTTACAGAGGTACCATCCTGACTAGCCCCATCAGGTAATGTGGGATGAATAATAAGCAGTTTGGTTACTAATTTTCTGTGGAACGTTGCACAGAATTTGTTAGGAGTGTGGATTTTGGGGTAGGAAGGGCCAGGTAAAATTTCAGAGGCTGCATTCCCAAGTGCTGTCCATTATCTCTTTCCCCAGGATGGAGCCACAGCACTAGCAGCTGAAGGACTGGCATGTCACAAGCTTTTGTCTCTGGAACAGCATTTCCCCAAGTGGCTGATAACTGGCTCAGTCTATTCCACAGAGGATGTATTCACAGCCTGCCCTGATACATTTATTATAAACAAAAGCCTAAGAATGTTAAATTTTGTCTGTAACAAAATGCTATTCTGGCTATTCAGATAAAACAGGTTTGGCTGGGGGTTTTTTAGATGCAGAGCTGCCTTTGCTGTAGGAAATCTCACGTATTAAGAAAAGATCAATACCACAGCTAATGGCCTAAGGTATCAAAAAACCTCACTGGAGGAAATGAGAATGTTGTCTGGAAACCAGATGATGATAATCCTCAGGATAAATGGATTTAGAGATTTCCGAAGCCGTTTTAGTAAACAGAGGGCAGACTTAGGCAGTTATTTCAACAAGTTCCTTTACAAAAGAGAAAGAGATTGCCATTTTCCTGTTTGGTTTTCGTCTTGACATTGATGAGTCTCAGTGAATATTTATTAACCTCTTAGATGCAGGACAGACCTTTTAATAAAGCACCCTTTTCTTTTCAGAGAAATCGTACAATACCCGTTTTGTCTTGCAAACATTGTCCTTGCACGTACGGTTGGCAGAGGTTGGCAGAGGGCCATCAGTTTCCCTGGGGTGGAGCAAAGGCAGGTGGAAAACTTGTAAAGGATGCAAGGCAGAGCTCAGACAAGTACCATAAAGCAGAGATCACTCGATTCTGCTCTCAGTTTCATGGCTGTGAACCAGAAGGCATCTGGAGAAGAGCAGTGTTCAGTGTGGCCAGTGAGACAAACAGCTCTACTGCCTAAGGTTGGAGGTCCATCTAGCCCACCTAGCCTTGCTCCTTCTGTCTTACCACCCCTGCAACCACCTCATTTCCAAGCTGGTAATTGATAGTCTAGGTCATCACTTCTCCTGTGAAAGTTATTTCATGACTTAGTTCATATGTGTTATATTTTCTAGCTGTACTGCTTCCTCTATGAGGATAACAAACACCTACAGCATCCAAGATCTGGGAACTCGCGGTATTTATACAGACGCTTAGAAACATGCTCTGTGTTGCTCCCTGTTCTTCCCCATATCTTTTTGACTGCTGCAGAACACTGAGCTTACATGTGTCATTTTCTCCCTCTTTGGATAGAAGCATATGATCTACTTTACAGGACTTTAATGGATTATGGCGTGTCAGCTAAATGCCCGTCACCGACCGTGTGCTTACCCAGACCAACAAAAAGGTGAAACACATAAGTATAACGCACCATAAGTGTCAAAGCAGTTTACCTTGCAGTCAGAGTAGGGTCAGCTATGCCCATTCAGCTGATTTGCAGTAACTCACTGAGTCATTGCAACACAAACATATTTAAGGGGGTCCATTTGAAAAATGGGAGGTCTGGTTTTGCCTGGGGTTGACTTACCCCTCACTGTGGTGAGCCTTTGACTCACTTCAGTTTCAGATATACAGAAATCCCCACCAGAATTCCAGCTTTTAACTGAAAAACTTATGGTTCAACCAGCTCCAGGTTATGACTGCCTCCTAGCCGCCAACTTTCACCAGGTCTCCCTAGACATGCACTGGGTGCAAGCTGTAAATATGAGATCTACTTCTGGAAGCGCACCTTCCCCTGTGTCCACCATTCTTTCTTTTCTTATCGTATGGCAAACACGTTGACATCCAGGAAAAAATGCAGTTAGGAAGAAGTCCACAGCTGGATCTTCAGTAGTGTCAGCGGGTGCTTGAGAGAGGGCTGTATCACAGGACTACAGAAAAAGTCAGTTTGGAAGGGACCTCTGGAGGTTTCTAGTCCAGCTTCCCGCTCAAAGAAAGTCCATGAATAGCAGGTTACTCCAGGCGTGTTAGTCAAGTTTTCAACATCTCAAAGGACGGAGATCCCACTGTATTTTAGGGACCCTATCTGACCACTCCCACAGTGATCTTTTTTCCCCCCTTACATTGAGACAGAATTTCCTGTGTTGCAAGTAGAATTCGTTTCCTTTTCCTCTATTGTGGTGCATCTTTAAGAAGAGTCTGGCTGTGTCTTCCCTGCACACACCCCACTACACAGTTAGATAGATAGCTTTCCCTTCCTCAGGCGGAACAAACTCACCTCTCTTAGCCTGTCCTGCCGCATCCTGTGCCCCAACCACTGACCCACATGGTACCCCTCTGCTAGGCTCACCCCAGTGTGTCAATGCTTTTTTTGTGCACTGTGCCAGTGCTCGTACTGGAATCCCAATGCTGC
This sequence comes from Pluvialis apricaria, assembly GCA_017639485.1. Taxonomy (NCBI): domain Eukaryota; kingdom Metazoa; phylum Chordata; class Aves; order Charadriiformes; family Charadriidae; genus Pluvialis; species Pluvialis apricaria. Next base: position 162,652,593 of record CM030008.1, on the reverse strand, counting down.
CTCGCAAGTGCCAAATAGAAGAGAATAACCCTTTCCTTTGAAAGGGAAAGATCTACATTCCTGCTCTCTGCGCAGCTGGTGCTTGCTGCAAGGAGACATTGCAGATTCACATTGAGCTCATCATCTGCCACACCTGCAATCACTTTCTGCATCTCCTATTCTGTATGCATAGCTCTGGAAGCAGCAGCATCTTCTGGACATGCACACGCACCCATCCTGTAATTCCCTGAGTCTCGGGCAGGGAGCATGCAAGGATGTGCCCAACTGCTGCCCAACCCATGCACATCCATAAAAAGGCACGTATACTAGTCACACATTGAGGACGCGGTGGATTCTCTGCATGCCACAGGCACTCTGTGGTGTGTATGTACACCCACCCAGCCATAAAGCGTAGGAGGAGACATCGATTTGGTCCCCCCTTCTCTTCCAGGAGAGGGCACCTGGCCGACACAGCGGGAAATGAGCATCACAGCACATCTTTCAGAATGACACCCTGCCTTGGGTGGGTGTCTACTGAAGACTGGAGAAAAGAATGCACCATTCAAAGGACCATCTATGCTTCATCTGAAGTCTGATACATGAAACTTTGACGGCTTTTGTTACACGTCATATTCAAAAAATTTTGTGTGTGTTTGTTTCTTTGTTTGCTTTTAAAGAAGTGATAAATTTAAAAGGAAAAGTGGGCCTGTTGGATAACCACAGTTTTCTCTGATTGTAGCTCCACAAAGGCACCCTAAGACTGACTAACTCAGTTTTATGGGGGAGGGGGGAAATCACTGGGATGTTGTCTTCTCAGACCTTTCCATTTTATTAAATCTTTTCTGGCCTCTGTCACCACTTTCCAATGAACGCTAAGAAAAATTTCCCTGCAGCTTTCTCTGTCCATTCTAAATATTTATCACCCAAAAACATGTGTCATTTTTAAGGAATGTTTGCCAGTCTTGATTAAGGGGAGAGGGCAAATAATCTTGGAATGGTCCGTCTAAGTTTATCCTTACAATTTTTCTTTTTTTATTCATTTTGCTTGAAACAGTTGAGCCTCAGTACAATTGATTTCCCAGCTCTCTTGAGTGGGTTCCAATGTTGCTGACAACAGAAAAATTGAATGATTTGTTGACTGTATCCATAGATGTAGCACTCTTTACTCCACGTAGAAATTTCACAATATCTTGCGACTTAAAGCTGGCATTTTCTCCTTTCTGCTCACGAAAAGATCAGTATTTAGAAAAAAAAAAAAGAAGAAGAAGAAACAGCATGTTCCCCCAAAGGGCTGTATCTGTGGGAATGAGGGGACACTGAGCTAGGAAAGAGCAACTGGGGCAATGCATTGCAGAAATCTCGAGCTGCACCCTTGTATTTACTTGCTGGACATGGTTCAGCACTGCCATTTTCCATATGTACCACAGCCTGCTGCCCGCGCAGTTACAGGAGCAGTAATAACCCATCCCTCTCTGTCCCACAGGAGCTCTCTTTCATCAGCCACCTTTTCTCTCAAATAATTAATGTGATAATGTTAAACTCAGAGCAATTACACCTTGCCCTACTTAGCTTCACATCTATTTTCTCTGTTTGAGAGTTGCAGAAAACTCTTTGTGCCTGAAAGCTCATCTGCTTTTTTGCCAGGTGTCTCTGTTGATCTAATACATGGTATTACTTCTCCACAATAACTTTTCCTTTTGTACATCCTTAAAACTTTGTAAGAATACTATCACTATACTGTGTTATTATGGCTATTGTATTTCTGACTGAGCGTAAAGTCAAGAATTTTAAAGTCATTAAAAATCCCCCAACACATCTCACAAAAATAGGAACGTTAGTCCAGATTCCCTGGCCCAGTAAGCACAACCTTTACATGATGTTTTGGCTGAATTGTAGCTTTTACTTTCTGTTGCAACTGTCGGTTGTTAAACAGCTGTGATGATTTCCCCCAACCCCCCCAAGAGATTGAGCTTGAATGAATTATAGATATAATACAAGCAGTCTTAGACATGCATTACCCAAAGCCTCTTACATGGGTCAGAAACAGACGGTTATTGTCCTATCAGATCTTTGGAATAAAAATCCATGGACTTTGTGAGACGATCCCAATGTATTGATTGCTATAAAGGAGACTGAGAATCTTTGACTTGAGATAAAAAGATATCAGACGTCTGTGATTAACGATCAGCAAAACTTGAATGTTGCAGAGAGAGCTTTTAATTGATTCTATCAGCGTGCCTCTCTGTGTGTGTATATTTATGCACCAGATGTGCATATGCAAAGTGTTATGATGTATATAGATTGTACATATGTGTGTGTCTATATATAATATCTGTGCGATGAATATGTGACAGGGCCACAAGAGCCACACACACACGCTGAGGGGTCTGGCTGCTGGGTCTGGGGGCCAGCTCAGCACCAGCTCATGGCCCTGCCTGGCCAACCCAGGCTGTGTCTCATTCTGGATCCCCTCACTGTGCCTGATCCTGACCCCCACCCACAGGCTGATGTCCCAGCCTGGACTTGGCCCATTCCCATCCCCAGGGAGGTGCTCGATGCTCACGAATGGGGCTTCCCCCAGCAGCTCCCCAAGCCTGCCTTGCTCCTGGCTGGGGAGTGGTGGTGGGATCGGCCCTGGCTGTGAAGTCCTGCTCTGCTTCCCCGGGAGAGCTCCCATGGCCCCCAGACCCAAAGAACAGCTAACCTACTCTGGACCCTGACACTGGGACTGTTAGGAAAATAGTAGAAATAGAACATGGGGTAAGATGGGATGGGATGGGATGGGATGGGATGGGATGGGATGGGATGGGATGGGATGGGATAGAACAGAACAGAATAGAGGAGAAGAGAAGAGAAGAGAGAAGAGAAGAGAAGAGAAGAGAAGAGAAGAGAAGAGAAGAGAAGAGAAGAGAAGAGAAGAGAAGAGAAGAGAAGAGAAGAGATTCTCACATGGAAGAAAAAAAGAGAGAGACAGAAGAGAAGAGGGAGGAAGAAAGAGGGAGCAGAGGAAGAGGGAAAGAAGAAGAGGAAAAAAGAAGAGAAGGAAAAAAGGAGAGAAAGAACTACAGAAATGTGCAGTGTGAATGTGTTCTTACAACTACACTTAAGGGTAGGCTCCTCCAATAGAAGAAATAAGGAGATGACAATCAGGACTAAAGTTTGGACTCTGTCCAGAGAGAATTGACTTTGTCAGTCCTGTCCTATTTTGACCTTTCCATTTTGCAAGGGTAATTAAACACACCAGCTTCAGTTTGGATCTTGCTTCAACTAGTGATTCACCTCCACTGACAAGGGAAAGAGCTACACAGGAGAGGTCCAAACCGGCTGCCCAAAAAGCCATGTCCATATTGGTCTTATTTTATGCGAATATAATGCCACCAAGTAATTAGCAATAAAAATACTGTTCAAGAGCAGTGTATGCCATTAAGATTGAGTAATTTGGTCTTTAACCCATCTAGCAGGTACTGCAAGATGCACTAAGTGACTGAAACCCATATATCTCATTATAATAAATATTTTATAGATCACATCTCTGCCCAAATCACCTTCTATGACATTGTTTTTAAAGCCACTGACAGGTGACGGGGTGATTTCAGTGGCTGGTAATTGGAAAGGAAATCTTCCATTGCCATGTTAAAATGAACCCATATCGATAACAACCAAGTGTTTTCATTTGATCCGTGTCAAATGTCAACAGTGCAATAAACTGGTGACCCTGCTTCAATTTCTGTAGGTCAGAGGATGAAAGACCGCTTCTTCCCCACTTTGGGTGCCTATTCACCATTTTTCACTCTCAGGCTGACGCCTACTTGTGAGAAAACTCTCGCAGTGGACATCCTGCTATATTTGTTTTGTGGAGAGGCAGAAGACATTGCTATTTAAGGCTGTAAATCTGGCATTTTCCTAAGTGCTGAAATTCACACCTTTACATTTCTTGCTAGATCCCTGCTATATAAGGTGAGCAAAGGTAACCATGCTGCTGATATTTGCAGTAGTCCTTCATCTCACTCCTTTCGGGACTGTTCCCATGTACATAAGTACCCTTCATCTCTGACGTCTGACGCCAGCTCCTTATCCATTCTTGTGTGGCTGTGAGTGACAAAGCATCAAAGAAAGCTTCCTAACTGTGAAATTTATTAGACAGGAGAGCAGAGTCCTCTGGGGGAAGTGTTGGAACAAAACTCCATCAGAGGAGGGTTTAGAGCTAAAGGGGATAAAACATTGTAGGGGGGGATATAGTGTTAAATTACAGTCCTGCAGTGACAGGAACTGAGTGGATACTTACAACTACTTTTTCATTCCCCAAAATAGGGCAGGGAATGGGAAGAGCCTTCCCAACTCATCAGTGGGGTCCTCTGCCATCATGCTATATGATTTTTTGTCATTAATTAATCACATGCTCTGTCTTCAAATCATTCAGGATTCCCTCCAGCCCTCCCAAGGAGGGGGGTGTCTGAGTAATCAAAGCATCTGGGTCACTCATTCAAGTACCTCTGCAGACATGAGTAGAAGGCCATGCTTGATCCTCTTAAAAATGTGTCACAATTATTCAGACAAGAGACCCAAAGGCAACCTGAAGTGATGCTAGCCAAGCCATCTCCATTTGTGCAAATTTAACACACCTGATGCAACTGACCTCCTAGGCTCCTAGGAAAAATGAGGCTGTTTTCTTCAAATGTAATAAGATCTATTTGTACAATTGTAGCTCAGTTGAAGCCAACCCATGACCATAAGACCATGCCAGAGTCTCACTATCCTCATGGCTAAAAACTTTCTTCTACTTTTCAACTTAAATTTATTCATTCTTAATTTTCTTTTGTTCTCTGGACAAAATTTCTCTTTAGCTGAAACCACTCTTGCTCTTCACTGGTGTGTAGCCCAGTGCTCATTTATGGATCACAGTCATGTTCTCTCACCCTTAATTGTGTTAAAATTAACAAGCCAAGCTGTCTTGGTGTAAGACAGGCACTTCCATTGCCCAGATAACTGTTAGGGAGAAAGTAATGAACAGGGAATAACTGTTCGTTGTCTTCCTAAAAACAAGAATTAGTGACATTAGAGGAAATAACAAGGATCAATTTCTAAAGATGGAAAAGGTGATGGTTTTCCCAGATCTTGTGACTGCAGAAGTCCCTGATGCCAAAGAAATACTGAAAGTTCACATTGGTTCAGAAAGCAAACTGCAAGCAAAGTGAGCAAATGAAGGCATGGGAGGAAATCCAGTAGAGGAAAAAGTCATGTGAAGATATTAAATGCAAAGATTCCTCTTGCTCAGGAAGACTTTAAACTGAAATTTGCTGAAGACTGACGGTGTTTTGGGGAACTATTACACATGCTTATACTATCTTACAGTCTTTTTTAAGCTTTCACTCTTGGTGATCATCAGAGACAAGCTATTGCACTGCATATGCCTTTAGTCCGAATCTTTATGGCTCTTCTTATCATAACTAATAGTTGTTCACTGAATCTGACCCAGTTTGAGTCCACAATTCTTGCAGAAGGATAACTAGCATGGCAGTCAGGATTCCAGATGAGTTTTCACAGAGTCTCACACAGGGCTGTTAAATTCTTCGCTCTTCCCCAATGAAAATATCTTCCCTGATACAATGCAGGCTTATGTTTTGACTCATAGTCTTCCTGTGATCAGTCGCTGTGTCTACCTCTTTCTCCTGCCAAGTCATGTCCCCAGCCATTGCAGAACTCCTTACCGCCCCAAAGTGTGTGACTTCGCATTTTGAACTGCTGAATTTCATCCCACTGCTGCTTCTCCAGCACTTGTGATCGTTTCAGTTTCTCTGTATGATACTTCAACCTGTTTTGAACTGATCATACCCGTCACTTCCGTGTGATCAGCAGACGTTAGTTAATTTGTATGACACTGGCAGTATCCTCGTGAGGGCTACTGTGGGGATGGCATGTCACTACTACTCACACCCTCTGCCACCCTGCTCAGACTCAGCACAGGCAACAAGCAAAACTGTATTTCATTGGAAAATTATAATTAGTCAAAAGCAAAAGCCTGGGATGGCAACAATCAGGTTTCCCTGAAGAATATAGTAGGAGAAATTGCTCTGATCTGCAGAGTCCCAGTCCTTCTCCTGAAGATAAGGCTGGTATTTGTAACCTAGGCTTCCTATTTCAGAGGGAAATCCTATTTTTATCTGGGTTTTCCTCTGTATTTTTGGTGTGAAATTTTGCACATTGTTAATTTTGTCTTAGCGAAGGTCAATTGTTGGAACCTTAGATTTTCACAGAACACAAAACCCAATTCGCACCTGATTGTACTGCTTCCTAAGCAAGTTGAAGCAGGATTTTTCATTACTGTACATATAAAGATGCTTTATAAAAAGCAAAGCAACTGTGGCCTATTTTATAGCATTGGTATTATTTTTAAAGCACCCTCTACCCACCCTTCCAGCTGATTTCCAATGTCTTATTTTTGAATCTACAACCCTAATAAAATTCTAACTTTCCCCATACTTTCCCATTGTGTCCTTCAAAAATATCATTAATCACACACCTGAATCACTTTTTGTTCAAAATAATTCATCAGAAAATGACAAGTTAAGCCTAATCAGTTAGCCTTTGTTCCCTCAAAGGCCTCTGGCTATTAAGTAACAACCCTTGTCGCACTTTAGATAGCATGACAGACTGGAAAAAGAAAAAAAAAAAAAAACACCAGCCAAAAAATACTTTTTATAACTACAAAGATAAACAAAATCTGATCTAATGCTACTCCAGTTGACTTTGGAGTCTAACACAAACCTTGGATTGACCTCTTTCTGGGCAAACATAACAACCACAGCAATTATTAGCGTACCAGCCCAGGCTTAAATCCACTGAACATTAAACAACATTTGGTCTTTGAAAAACTGGGTGCTACAGTCTTCAATCAGCTTCTGCCCCTCATCAGCTTTACAGCATCAGGGAAATAAAGGACAAGAATTGGCTGGACACATGATGTTAGACAGGTGGAAAGCTGACCTATGCTTTCAAGGGCTGTTGCCCTTTTAGCCAGGGTATCAGCATTAAGATTTTAAAACCCAGTATCACTCACAGGAGTTCAAAGACGTCTTTTATTCCCACAGAGAATTTTTACAGTGTGCTTTGCTTGCCATTTAAATGTTTTTACTCTGGATTTATTGCTTATTTTATCTGGTGTGCAGTGCTAGCTGCTGATATTTGCAATTTGAGTTTCTTAGATTGTTAAAGCAGACACAAATTGTTGCACTGTATGTTATCCCAGAGACTGTAAAATGTGTGATATTTCATTTACGGTAGGATTGGTAGTAATGAGACCATACATTTAAAAAGAGTAGTATTAACTTTTAATCCTCGTACAACCCTTTGAGGAAGATTCACTAAACTGAAAAGCATCGTCCTGTTTCAATGAGACATCTTAAATATTCGTTCTTTTCTAAAATCAATTTAAGAATTAAATATGTTAAAGGACCAAACTGTGAGATCCAGTTTGTCATAACAATTTGCCATTGCTTGCACTTCCTTACAGATAGATATTGCCCGGAGATAGACAGTCATGAGGGATTTGAGACTAAGGGAACATGCATGGTAGTTTTTTCTTTGCTTGCTACCACAGTTTGTTCATCCTGTAGCCTTGAAAGAGGCTCCTGAGATACAATCACTGTTTGTTTTCTGTATTTCAGACTGGCTCAATCAGCTCACTCAAATATGAAAAGCTCTCACAATAAGAAGCTTATTAAAGGCGAAGGTAGAAGACAGCGCATGTGCAAGGATGGGGACAAAGCGGAACCCGACCCGCAGTGGCCGGAGGTCCTTCAGTAGGGAAGGACACCAGCCCACATTGCAATGCTGTGTTTTCCCAAGCGGCGTGAGCCCTTCTCTCTTGGGTGTTGGGAGGTGGCTGTGATCATGCAGGCAGTTCGTGGGAGCTCAGGCTCTCTCCACCCACAGTGTGGCAGGCACTGCTGGTCCTACAGTGCCCCAGAAAAAGTTGTAAGAAAAGAGCTCTAGCGTGTATGATAATGCGATCGCAGCCCAGAAGGCCAACCGTATCCTGGGCTGCATCAAAAGATGCGTGGCCAGCAGGTCAAAGGAGGTGATTCTGCCCCTCTACTCCGCTCTCGTGAGACCCCACCTGGAGTACTGCATCCAGCTCTGGAGTCCCCAACATAAGAAGGACATGGACCTGCTGGAGCGTGTCCAGAGGAAGCCATAAGGATGATCAGAGGGATGGAGCACCTCTCCTATGAGGAAAGGCTGAGAGAGTTGGGGCTGTTCAGCCTGGAGAAGAGAAGGCTCCGGGGAGATCTTATTGCGGCCTTCCAGTACCTAAAGGGGGCCTACAGGAGGGCTGGGGAAGGACTTTTTACTAAGGCACGTAGTGATAGGACGAGGGGGAATGGCTTTAAGCTGGAAGAGGGCAGGTTTAGATTAATCATTAGGAAGAAGTTTTTCACTTTAAGGGTGGTGAGGCAGTGGAACAGGTTGCCCAGAGAGGTTGTTGAAGCCCCGTCCCTGGAGGTGTTCAAAGCCAGGCTGGACGTGGCCTTGGGCAACCTGGTCTAGTGGGAGGTGTCCCTGCCCATGGCAGGGGGGTTGGAACTCGATGATCTTCAAGGTGCCTTCCAACATAAACCATGCTATGGTTCTATGATTCTATGATAATGCCCTATTGATTTCAAGCACCTCCAAGGTAGTTCCTTTTTATGTCGATCGGAGAGACTTTTTGAACCAGTGCAGCGTTGCCTCCATTTCCTAAGCTTTTGATTGATATCTCATTCATCAAAATGAGTTCATCCATTTAGGTAGCATTTGCTGAAGACACAGACAGGTTGGCACACAGATGAGTTTATCAGGGTTGATATGAAGTCTCAGCTTCTCTATGGGGTACTTGTCTATGTGCGGAGCTTGTCAAAGGCACGATTATCCCTCTTCATTCCATGAGATGGTGCAACCAAGACCTGAGGAAGGGGTCTGAGAGAGAAAATTCTGCTCTGCTCAGTCCTGTGCTTCTGCAAGTGACCTGCCTTCAAATACACAAATTACTGATGATGACGTCAATTCTGTGCAGTTTTGGGCTGAATAGGGCTCAATAAATTGAGAGTTTCCCAGACTGTGTCTGGGTGTCAACTAGATGCAGAGGAGACTTGGGGCAGAAATTCCATATTACACAGAGAAAGACACATAGGCTTGGCAACTCTGCTACAACTGCTGGAGATTTTTAAAACAATTGATACTTTGCTAAAACTAAACAAAACAAAAAAATTCGAAGGAATATACTTTTGAACGTTCTTATAGATGCGACAGAGAAAAAAATACTGCATAGAGCATCACTATAACAGATCTTTGTAGGATTATTTTTTTCAAAGTACCTTATTATTTGGAAATCTTCATTTGACATTTCTGGATCTTTTTTTGGGAAAAGAGGTGGGGTTTGCGGAGGCGGTGCACGATGACCAGCTGTTAATCTGTGACATGGAAAATTCACATTCAAACCTTCATTTCTGCCTGGGCCTCCTCTATCCAAAATAGACCTCAGCAGATTATGACGAAATATTCTGGAATTACTTACACATCTTCTCATGACAAAAATGTGTTCTCAAAATAGATTAAAGAACACAGAAAAGTATAGCTTTGAAGGGACCTCTCGATTTTATTTAGTCCTGCTCAAAACTCAGCTCTTTGTACTGAAGTATTTATTGTTTTATCCCACAGGGATTAAAAAAAAAGAAAAAAAAGGGGGAGAAATTCCTTTTTCTCCTGTTCTTTGCTTCCCTTGAAATTTGAGCGAGCAGCCAGCATTCATCCATCAAGAAACTTTGGCTTCATGAACTCTGGCTTGGTCTCAACACCTAAACCCTCAGCAAATAATACCCACAAGCCCAGAAATCATGGACAAGAACCCTAAGAAGATCTTTTTTCCTAAAAGCTCCTGGCCAAAAATCCTTTCCTCTTCAGGAGAAGAGTTCCTTAGAAATGCCACACTACGTCCTTAAGGAAAGGAATCATCTAGCTGTCTCCTCACTTTTATGCAAACGTGTATACACAGTTCCTGTTGAATAGAATTGACAAATATACACAAAATAACAACCTTAAATGCAGGACAACAACTATTTCCATGAATCACTGTAATAAAAAAATGCAAACTTGTCAATACAGTTTTTCTCAAATGCCTCCTCAGTACACACTGTCAACTCCACCCCCAGTACTTCTCAGACACTATTATTTTCACCATTGCAGCATCTCTTAAACAGGTGTCTTCTATATTGCCGTACAAAGGAAACTAATGAATCAAAGTAGGAATGTTCTTGAAATAGGTCTCTTAAGTGAAACACTAGGTCAGAGCTAGCACAGAGGGCACTGCTAGGCTGCTTTGGGCTAGAACTTAACCTCCTGTTTGGAAAAATATAGGAACAGAATATCATAAATAAGCCTTTAATTTGGGTTTAATGGAGGTCGTCGTTACAGGCTGTTGCCTTCATCTATTAAAGAGAAACTTAAGGAGATTTGAAACAGGATCAATTCTGCTGTCATATAGTTAATAAAAGTGAATAATTGTTTACTTATAAATTAAATTCCATGTGGAATAGGCATCTAACAAGGAAAGCTCAGCTAGGTGATTAGATATTGGCTTCAAAGATGAATTGGCATTTTAATAGATATTTTAATTGATGCACCTCCAGTGGTGGATGGCTATCCAAAATGCAAAGTCTTGCTCACTTCACATGAAGAAAGTAAATGCACATTTGAAGGTAAATACTGAAACCTGCATCCTGACCACTTTCTTTGCAACTCCTATTGCCTAACACATGAAAACAAAACAAGCTACATGAAACCCACCTCTCTGAAGGACTAAGCACATTCAGTCCCTTCTAACTTAAGCAATGATGGACAGCAATCACAGTTTTCTGGAAGGAGACTTGTTAGCTTTGGAGTCACCTTCATCATTTTTCCTGTTCCTTGAAAGACTCTTCTAGTTCAAGGGAAATTTCATAGATTTCAATAGCAATGCCACTAGAGCTGCTACTATCTCTCTGAGCAGTAATACAGGTAAATACAGCCCCTGCAAAAATAGAAAAATAATTCTTACATGCATCTCATGCTTATCAAATCTCATCATGGCATACTGTGATTAATCTCTTGCAGACAGTTTCTTTAACTCTCATTTAATGATAAATATCTGTATTTCTTCATAGTAAATAAAGAAGCTCTTGCACCACCTCACTCATGACACGAATGAAAAATGATAAGCCATGAACTGATACCATTTAGTTTTGTTTCTCTCCAGATCAGGCATTTCAGAAATCCCATGCCAGATGAGCTGACCATTCTCACTCTGTATTTTGTTTGGTGGTTAGAGCTTATGCACAGATAGTTTTCAATGCCTTTTGATCGCATTTTAAGGACTAGGTCTAAAGCAGTTTCTGGACATACGTGTCTTGATGTCTAGGGTGTGGGTTTTAATAAATATTTTCCTGCGATTAGCCTGTCATCCTCATCTGTTACCGCTCTTAAGTAGAAAGCATGAAACTTGCCAGAGTTCCTACAGGCTTGCATATCTGCAATCCCCTCACATGATTTTTTCTAGTGAAGTGAGGGAAGGAGGGGGCGCGGTTAGAGAGAGAAACTCATTCCTGCAGTTGCTTTTGGTATTCAGACAAGTGCACTGGGCTGATCTTCTAGGGACAATGGTTAATGTTGTTGTCTGTGTCTTATTCCTAACCATGGTCTCTTTCTGCAGGAAGCTGAAATTAAAACTTTCTTTAGTCTTCTGCTCCTCCCTACTTACTTATTACATTTCATTAATAAAGCGCAATATTGCACAGTATTACTCCAGGAGTAAAACTCACTTCTCTCTTCTCCTACTCATGTTTTATCACAGCTGTTCTGCCTTTCCAAATGAACATGCCAGATCTATGGGATCCTCTCTGCTGTCTCTAACTCCTGTTCTGATTGCTTGACCTCAGAGCCAAGCGATGAATGTAAGTATCCTGACACCAACTTACAACGAGCTCTTCCAAAGAAGCTGTTTAAACCACTGACAAAACGAGTCACTAGACCATCATCAAAACGCCGGCTGCAGGGACTGAATGCAACAAACTACTACTACTAGATACCATTTTAGTTCAGGTCAGGACCACAGGTGAAGCCTGAGATGAAACAGTGAAGAGATGTAACTGAGCAGCACGTATGATGATGTACGGGTACAAAGGTGACAGAGAAGTGGAACCTCCCTACAGTCACTCTGAGAAGTACAGCGCAAGCTCACTCTGGAGTGGTCTGGAGGCTCTGCCCCATCTCTGAGTATGGTTCAACAGTGACTTTATTCTTGAAGTCACTGAACCAGTGACTTCAAGAATCAAGTCACTGGTTCAGTCCCAACCCTACAAAGGAGAAATTAGGAGCTAGTCTGATGGTTGCATGGTGGTGCAATACAGGAGGTTGCATGAGATCTGGTTTCCTTGCCATCTTCAAATTTGTGGTACAAAATATGCCACTGAGTCTTCCTGGAAAACTCAAAGAGGAAGAGAAATGAAGTTGGGAGCATCTGCCCTCTGTTCTTTTCCCTACCTCCCCTTCCCCCAAGAAAGCCCTCTCTGAGCTGAGGCTGAGGCACCCTTAGAGCCATGAAAAAGGTTTGCTTAATGAAGGACCTTAATGGAGGACTTTTTCAGGTAATCACACCAGGCATAACATTTTCTTTAATAATATATACAGACATGCCAGTTGGAAATGCCACAAAAGCTGTGCAACAGTTGAGCACAGAGGACCAGCCTGGGGCCCTGCTCCGAGCCTTTGCCCTGGCGGCCAGCCCAGGCAAAGGTTTGGTCCCGCATGTTGAATGACTCTGCTGATACCACCCATAACACCAGGAAGCAATCACTGTTTCATCGTGCTTTCTGCCCAATGTTAGTTAAGGCACTGTCCATAGCATTGCACAGCCTATGGAAATGTTTTCTCTGCATCGTAGTTTAATGTATCTTTTATTAAATTTTTCCAGAAGATAAAATAAAGGTATTGTCATTTGCTGTGAAAAAGTACGGGTAAGAAATGCATCTTGGGGTTTGGTTTTTATTTCACGTTATTTTTCTTTCCTTTTAACAACCAGAAGGAACAGTAGCCATGTAAGTTCAGCTCCTCTGCTCTCCTGTAATCTACCCTTTGATGTAACTAACCGGCAAAAACATATTTCTAATCAAATATAGTCTCCCATCCTTAATCAGCTCAGCTTTAAAATGCAGATCAATGAGATAAGAAAGAGCTGATTTAATTAGCCCAACCTCAGCAATGCTACAGCATATTCTTATTACAGAAATAATGGGGAGCAAGAGGAAAGAGATTCATCATCATGAAAAGACGGGAAGGCAGAGGAAAGCAGGATATTTCCTATGTTATCTAAGGGTGATTTTCACTCTGGCTAAAGAGCCAGCACATGCTTTATGAGCCATTTAAATAACACTTAGGCCTTGTGCTTTGTCCTTTAGCCTAAGGATGAATTTCTTTCACTAAGCAGCAATACCTCTGGAAATCATCACTCTTGGGTTTGATTGATGAGCCAAAGACAGCTCCCACCACTTGGTGAATAAAGAGGAAATATGGCAGGCAGAAGCACAGCAATAATGCACATTTATGTAGCCGCTTGGGAAAACTCACCCACATGCACTTTACATATCATACACTTAGTCAGGCACTCTTAATGGAGAGGCAGTGTGCTTTAATGGGAACAGCATAGGGCGTGCTTCCTCATCCTGCTACGGCCATACTGTGTGACCACAGGCAACTCACTGCACCCCTTGCACTTTGGGGGTGGGGGGTGTGTTGTTTTGCTTTGCTTTCTCCCTCCATCTCATTAGGATTTGGAATTTTCTACAGAGTAAATCTCTTCCTTCCCCCACACTGCAGGTACCCTCCACAATGGGGACCCTAGCACAACTGGAGCTCCAAGGTATTGCAGTACAGATACTCAAGGAGCAAAACTAGTGCAAGTTTTCTCTCAGCTTGTTCTTCCTCCTTTATGCCTTCAAAGCAGCAGACCACTACCTTACCTCCACCAGCTGTGTGTAACCTAACTCATAGAATCATAGAACTGTCTAGTTTGGAAGGGACCTTTAAGACCATGAAGTCCAACCAACTTGAAGCCCTCCTCCATCCCCCTGGAGCATGGGGCTCACTGGATCAGATTATTCCAGATTTGGTCAAGAGTGGAGAAATGCTGCCACCTCCACACAGAGCACACAGAATACTTCAATTGCCACTGCAATCTTGCAGAGGCCTCAACAACAGGAAAATCAGACCTGTAAATGTCCAGCAAGGGCTTTCAGACAGACTCCAGCAGTGGAGTTGGGATCAGGACCTAACCTTTGCTTTGGTAGGCTTTGACATTGACACTGTTGCAAAGTCAGGCCCAACCCACACAGATCAGGGTATGCCAGCTCCTCGTTTGAGTGCTAATTCCAGGGATGAAGTTCAACTTCAAGCCTATCCATCATTACAAATGGAGCTAGTTTGTGACATCCACACTCAGCAGCCACTGCCTGGGAGATAATTGCTCATCGTGGAGGGGAACTAGCACAGGCTGGGATAACCCTCAGGGCCTTTCTCCTCAGGGACGGGAGCACCAGAGGCAAAGCAATTAACAGAGCAATTAACCCGTTAGCCAGTCATATCTCTTTTTTCCCCCCCCCCTCCTTTTTTTTCTCCATGTTCTTAGACTTGTGCTACTCTCCAGTACCTCTAAAAACAGCAAGGAAAGGAATTATCCCTCTCTAGCTGAGTGGGGCTGAGATCAGTCTCTAACCCCCATTCCTGCCCCCTACAAGACCCCAAGGGTGCATTGCGTCCCTGTGTTTCACGTTACCCTGGCGAGTGCTGACATATAAAGGTCTGTGCTGCTCCTCTTGCTGGGCATCACACTTTTTTGTGTTGAGGATGGCCTTCAGGGTTGTAGACACACATTTTCTTGGGGCTGGGCAGGTGGAAGAGATGACTGTCTGCAACTCAGCCCCAAGTGGAGAGACACCAGCCTCCACACACCTCTCCTGCCTGATAAACTGCTTATGTGATAGTTCCCTGGCATGCTTCACTAGCAACGGATAGAAAAAAGCCTACTGTTTGGATTGATTGAGACGGGTCTAGAGCCCAAAGCTCATCATCAGTCTGGGCTCGATGGACATGGCTTGGCTACTTTAAACAGAAGCAGTGCCGTTTCTGTCCCTGAGAGCCAAGAGACAACAGTGGTAGCTTAGAGCTCTTCTCTTCCCTGCATTCTTCTCCTCCCCTCCAACAGGTTTGTCTCCCAGACAGTAAATTAATCTTTTTGTGAAGACTAGAACAGCTATCCCAACTCCGTTATTTCATGATAAAGGTTTGCACAAAAGATATTGAGACATGCACAAAGGTTTGTTAGCTGGGTGCATAGCTGATGGTGTTCATCAACCCTAAAGGTGAAAGCTGGTTGTGGGGGAATACAAAAACTCAAGAGTAGACAACAGAGAGAAAGGGAAAAGAGAAAACTCTGTTACAGTCAGTCCCTGGCAGCCCCTCTGGGCCGCTCCTCCCTCCTCACACCTCTCCCTGCTCCAGCGCGGGCCCTGCCCCGGGCTGCAGTCCTTCAGGGACACCCTGCTCCCGCCGGGGCTCTCCACGGCCGCAGCTCCTGCAGGAAATGTCCCCCCGCTGCGGCCTGGGGCCCTCCCCGGGCTGCGGGCTGGGTCTCTGCTCCAGCGGGGTCTCTGCAGGGCTGCAGGGGATCCCTGCTCCGGGCCTGCAGCACCTCCTGCCCTCCTCCTCCTGCGCCCTGGGGCTGCCTCTGCTGCTGCTCCCTCCTGGGCTGCCTCCTCCTCTGCCTGGGCCGCCTTCGGCCCTGCCGCAAACCTCTGTTCCCCCCGGCGCCCCCAGCTTGGCTGAGGGGCTCAGCTGTGTCCTGCGGTGGGGCCGTTGGAGCCGGCTGGGACCGGCTGGGACCGGCTGTGTCCGGCACAGGGCAGCCCTGCACCCTCCACGCAGAGGCCGCCCCGCAGCCCCCATGTTGACACCTGGGCACGGACAACCCACCCCCATCACCGAATCACAGAATGGTCAGGGTTGGAAGGGCCCTCTGGAGATCATCTAGCCCAACCCCCCTGCCACAGCAGGGTCACCTACAGCAGGTGACTTACCTTTGGCTGCTCCTGCACACAACAGTGTGAGAGCAACAAGGGGGTAAAATGTGAAATGCTGCTCTGGCAGCCAGGGGAAGGGTGCAGAGCTGCGAGGGGAAATTGGGCTGCACAGCCTGAAGACCTTCAGTGATGCAAAAGGCCAAGGCACCTCGCCACTGTGGAGTTTGGCATTGGCACAGCCTCAAGGCGGTTCCCCCCACCTCGTCCAGCAGCTTGGTCCTGCATTATACCAGCCTGAAGTATATGGGGCCGGGCTGAGAACCCTATCAGGAGGCACTGCATTTGCTCCTCCAGACAGCCACCTTCAGTGCCAGATCTTAGATACAAGTCAACAAATGGCATCTTGGACACCCAAAGTAAGATCAGCTTCTCCTTTCAAAGCCTTGAAATGAAGCTTTCCATCAGTGACTCCTCATCATCGAGAAATCTGCAGAATAACACTCACCCCATCCTTAGCACCTGAAGCCTGCACGTCCCTCCATTTAGAAGATGCACAATGCTTTTGTTAATTAGAGCCTTAGTTTAATATGAGCTGTCAAAGTTCACTTAACTTCAATTAATTGTTTCTCCCGAGCTTAATTTCTTTAGTTAAGTATTGATTAATCATTGCTTAATTATGCCGGAGTCTCACTGGGTGATATTTCAGCTGTACACTGCAGCAATGCATTGCTTTCTAAAAATACTCTGGGAATCATCAGATATCTTATGCATTGCTATTATTGGGATGACTTTTAATATTTATCTTTTCATCCCTTATGTTCCAAAATATATATTTAACATGTTATGTTTAATTCCACTGGTTTACAGCTCATTTTTCTCTATGAGGGTAGGTTTTAGACCAGAGTTTTGCATTGCACAGTGTGGGGAGAAAGGGCTCAGTGTCTGGCTTCCAGCATCCTGTGCCTGGAAGAGGGTGTTAGGAAACAAGGGAATGGTCTTACTGTGGCAGAATACTAACACATTTAAACAACTAAAATATTGATAATATGTTTTCTTCTGTGTACCTTTTAGGTGGCATACAACAATGTTGACTCAAATACCACCTGTATTTCCTCAAAACTACAATGTTAGACCTCGTCTTATGAATATGGCCTTCAGATCAAGGCACCTCCAGTCTGAAATCTCAGTCTGTTCTGAAATACCAGGAAGAGAAAACTATGAAGTCCTCCACCTCTCTGTTGTACCTTGAGAGCACTGTAACATCAGACTGAATTGCAAGTGTCCTAATTTTCACAGATAAGTAAAATAACTATTAATTTTTACCAAGGTTTCTCTTGAATTTAGATGTTTACCCAAATAAGATGTTACGTTTTATCTGTAGTGAGAAATTAAACAATTACTTTTTCCCCAGCAATAATTTCCCTGCAGTCCGTTTCAACATCTAATTTTACCTACTCACAGAAGCATTTTTTATTATTTTTCTAAATGAGAGTCACTCCCCAGAGAACACTTCTTGGCTTCCCGTGGTTTTATCACAGTCAAGGGTTAACTTTCTCCCTTTGGTACATGTTCACTTTTTCAGAGACCTCTAAACCTACTACTACTAAAATTTCATTTTGAACATATAGGAGCACTAAGCATTATTTACTACTGTCATCCCAGATGCTCGAATGAGCACTGGTAGGAATATGCTATAAAAAGAGTCATCAAAATGACATCCTTTTCTACTACATTTCACCTGCTTGGGTGTGTAAACATCTGGTACCTTGGGAATGCACATCTTTGCTATGTGAAAGACAAGATAAACTGGTAAAAACACTGATTATTATATAGATCATGAAAAACACTGCTGTGTTCTGATGCTGCATGACACAATACAATAAGTTTTCCAGAAAACGATGGATGAATTAGTCCAGGTAAAAAAAGTACTGACAAAACCATTGCTCAAACGTTCCAGAATTCAGTTAACCTGGTCTTTGTTATTAACTTCTTATCATGACTCTGCATTTCTGGATTCTGACCAACAACAGAAACCAGAAGTCCCACTTCCATAACATAGCTTGCTTGTATTAAATTCATAGAAGTACATAATCAAGAACCTGAAAAGTCAATCTGTTGTCATGACTCTCATTACAACTGTATCCGAGTCCAGCCCACTACCATTGTTGGTGCTGAACAAACATGGTCCTGCCCCGGCATGTTTACTCCAGAAGAAGAAACAAAGAATTGGAAAAAGGAAGTTTTACACTCCCTGCTTTCTGTAAAGGAAACTGAAGCACTAAGACACAATGTGCAAAATTTTCCAGTGTGATTTGGGGCCATATTCATTAAAATGATTAGTCATTGATCTTAATTACAGTTCCCAGGATCCTGCACCATGGAACCCCAGCTCTGTTTCTGGAAGTCTGTGGCAGTGACTGGATACACATCCCCGACTTTCTCGTGCTAATGCTTAAACACAAAAACCTTCCAATTTCATCAGCTTGCTTGGCTTCAGCCACATCCTCATTGCTCACTATTATTTAATTATGTTGCACCCAGGCTTAGCAGACACAGTCATCAACCACAGCTGTTCAGAGGCTTTACTAGCACAAAACAAACTTCTAAATCTAAGACCAGTGAGGAGAATAGATAGTTAAGTGGGAAGTATGAGTTTATCAGGGCAATCAACCTGGTCAGAAGGGCTCAGAGCTCCTCCAGTCACCTCCTGTAGACTAAACCTGGCCTGATTAAGGTTAGGAGAGATGGCTAAATGGTATATGGCTCTGAGTATTTAAAACATTCCTGTTCACTCCACCAAAGGAGTATGCACAAGGTCTGCAGTAGCTCTTCCGTCTGTCACATCCACATTGCAAAACAGAGCACAGTACCATGCAACTCTGCACCTAATTAGCTGCTGGAGTTCGGAAGTTTTATCTCCCACTGCATTAATAATGTGACGTGTCCAGATTAAAATAATTATAAAAAAATAAAAATTAAGAGAGCCATGGCTTATTTCTTTCAGCATGTCTTCAAGTGAATAGAATTGCATGGTTCCCCAGACTGGTCTGTCTTATCTCCTCTCTGCTCAGGTCTCTGAACCACTTTCTTCACCCTTCCAGCTCACCTGAGAAAAGGGCAGAAGGGTAAAAAAATCCCTACAATTGCCGGTGAACACTTACACCGAGAGCAGCACATGGGAAGTCTGCAGCTCTGCTATGGATTTCTGGTCTCTGGGGCCTGCAAGGTTGTCTGGATTCGGGATACGACATCTTGTAGAGGAAGCACTGTGATTTGCTGTAGAAAATCGTTCAGGCATGAGAGCAGAGAAAGAAGTTGTAAAAGTCAAAGAAGGATCCTTGAGGGACATCAGCAGTGCCAGTATATACGAGTTCAGTGTGTAGTCTCTTCTCGGCACATTTGCTTTGGACAAAACTATAATAGCAGCTTCTCAGCTTAGAGAGGTAAATGTGCCTATTAGAATACTTATCCTAAGATGGGGGTTTTTATTATTAATAAAGAATCAAATAAATGCTGCAGGTCACTATAACTTTGTCAGATTTCCTTCCCTAAGAATTTTTTTCCATTTTGAATGCCACTGTGGAAGTGACTGTAGTATAATTTCCTTCCTTGCTTTTCAACAAAATAATTGCTTCGTACGGATTTTGCAGATTGTTGATAACTAAATTAGTGGCTCTTTTGTAATTGTTTCTCTTTCTATTTCCCCATTTTTTACTTTAGAGGGGCTACAGTTTTGCTTTGAATCCCACTCTCCTGGTAGCAGCACCGTTTTCACGTGGGCTGGAGCACAGTGCTGGTTTATGGGTGTTCTAATAAAGATCGGTAGAGCAGACTAAAAGGGAAAGAAATGCAGATAAATTCTGAGGGATTGGATTCTGCCTGTCTCAAATATATTATGTAACTCTTCACCCTTTGAGCAGTCTTATTGATTTCGTTGGAGGAAGAAGTTATTGCAGAAGGTGAATAAGATGTCAGAATTTTACCCTAAATATTTCACTTAGCAAAGAAAGCAATGCCGCAAAAAGATAACAGGTGCCGAGCTGCAGAAGGATGCAAAATTTACAGTGACAATAAGAACCAGGCAGCCTTTTGCTTCTTTGTGAGGGTGCCATCTTATTGAAAGCCTTTAATAAACAGCAGTAGCTGTGTCTGAATTAAATGAAAGACCCTGCTGAACAAACTGAGAGCCTTCTAATCCTTACAGAACCACAAATAACTCAAAGAAGTCTTGAAGTACCGTGATAATGGCACAAGAAGATGGGTATCTATGTATTATTGTTTTTGTGTACCTCAAAGAATGCTCTGCAGGAGAAATAATGTTGCATAAAAAAACCAAACGCGTTTCTTTCAAAAAAGCAGACAATTAAAATTATCCAGAAGTTGAGAAAAATATGAGTAAAAAATATTTCGCTGTATGTTTGCCTTTGAAAGTCTACATTGCCCTTAAAACAATTTTATGGTGGATATCGTGGCCTCTGGATTAACATAAGTGACTGATTGAAAATCTTTATAAGGATGTTAACATTAAGGACACAGCTCTTAAGTTCTACAAATGGAAAACTGATTTCAAAGAAATAAAGAAATGAGAATGGATATCCATGAAACAAAAATAATATATTCATAAAGCCCTTTTTCAACAGTCAAGACATGAAGTGATGACCACTGAACATGTCATCTGGTTTTAAAATTGGATTGAAATTGTTTAATTTAAAGATTATTGGAAAAACTGAAAAAGGAAAGAAAGAAATACAAGCCAGCTGTACCTGTGGTGTGATTGCACTGTCTTCAGTATAGATAAGCCACTGGTTGATTGACTTCTATGATGTAATCTTGGATGTGCATGAAGTAAAGAGAATGTGGCGCTGAATGAACGACTGGAAAGTGTACAGGGCAAAATATACTTGATTCAGTGCCAGCAAAGCTGGGGGAGAAAAAAAAAGTGAGGAGGGCATGTTTTTCTGTATGACCTTATAAAAGAAATACTGAAAAATGGACATGCTCCAAACCAGTGGAAGCACAAAGCACTGGGCAGAAGAACTGTGCCCTAGATGCTCTCATCTACCCCAGAATAATTCTCTACCTTTACTAAGTGTAGAAATTCCAGCTCCTGCCGAGGCAGGGCCTCCTGGTGCCTTGCACAGTCTCAGCAGCACTGAGGGTGGAGGTGCGGGGGAACTGCCTGACCCTCACTTCTCCAATAACCAAACCACTGGACACAGAGCGGGTAAAATCCCAGATATTTTGAGCCTGCCTTCTGCTCGGGCACAGAGCTGTGTGCCTTTGTCCCTTATACACACGGAGTCATGCCTCCATACACATACTAGGGCAGAAACAGCAACAACGGATGACATGCTTTACTCCGCATAGAAAGACACTGAAGTATAGCATCCACTTATTTTCTGTCATACCTTTAAATCAAGGCTAAACGACGTGAAAAGCAAATAGATTTTAAGCCCTTGTAAACTCATAGGGCAAGCTGAATGGATAAACTAAGATGATTCACCATCGTATATTATCCTAGTGTGTTACAGTTGGCTATATAATAAGTTCATGGCCATCTTGAAATGAGTGGAAAGGTGAATGCTTCCATTGTGATTACTTGGCTAAAAAAATACATGCCGGTAATCCCTCTTCTGACCTTCTTCACCATTTAATTGCAATATTTTAAGGTTAACAATGAGGAAAATGCCATGCACTTTTCAGGGAAAACCGACCAGGATTTTTTCAGAGATAAATTACTTAGAAACAGGGGGGAAATAATATTCTTATTGAAAATGACTCCTTGTTGTAGATGTCCCAGGTTAAAAGATAGCTAGGCACACTTGCCCATAAAGCTGCAGCTCCTGCAATCCTGTGACTGGAGGGGAATCTCAGCTTCTCTCTGTCAAGTTGAAGAGAAAGATTCAGTAGGAAATTTCAGTCCACTTGTTTGGCTGGGAAGAAAAGTTTCAAGGAAATAACCTGAATGTATCTGCTAATGTGCCTGAATGCACAGCCAAACTGAGACAGCAGCTCTGATTTGTGTCACCTGGCATAGTCATTTCTATAAGGTTTTAATTGTATATGCAGCTGTCCTTAAGGGCCTTCAAAGAGCTAGTCCCCATCGTTCCTAGCGAATGACTGTTTAACAGATGGGAAGGAAGAGGAGGAGCAAGGATGCAGAAACTGATTCTGTTGATGCTGAGAATTGCTCAGCCGCCACTTCTCTCTTCTCTATTGTAAAAAGAGTCTCCCCCAGCCCACCTTTGAGGTGAGTGGGAAGAGCAGGACCATTTCAGTGGGAAAGCATAGCCATCACCCAAAAATAAGGTCACAGCTGCCAAGTTGGGATCTAAACCACTGTTTAGGACTGGGTTGAACTACATATGAAGCTACACTCCATTCACATTTTGCTGCCCGGCTTTGTTATTTGGCTCCTAGAGCATCCTTTGCACTGAGGATCCAGCTGATTTTTCTGGGTGGGAAATCACAGATGTAGTCTGAGCATTACAATGTATCCAGGGGAGAAATCTGCTGTGTGGCTGGACACCATCACTCACCTGTCTTGCCACTTGACTGATTTGAGGCAGACAAGACAGTCTGGGCTACCTCTCCAACTTCATCTATCATATGGATTCATGGGCAGTCCAGTCTTGAGTTTGGTTGCGGAAATAGGGTGCTGATGAGGTCTGTCCATAATCTGGTGGTCTGAATGGAGTTGCACGCTGCAAGATCACAACACAAAGAACTTTTCAGAGAGTATCTGAGAACACCTGCACGCACAGCAGAAGTAGTAGCTTCCATCATGAGACTGAACTTGGCAGCTGGGGAGCATGGTGCTCATGGAAGAGCAGCCTGGCAGTGGTCCAGACGTTCTGGGTGTGACTATAGAGCTGAATGAACTTCTCAAGTAGTCCCAAGGAATGTTTTCCACCATTAATGGATCTGGAAGAATGACCACAGATTCATTATAAAAGTTACTCTTTCGTTCCTGGTCTCTCCAGAAAAAAAAAAAGAAAGACCATGACACTTTGGAAGACAATCTGTTTCCATGTTATTTCTATGCCTGGTTCACACGTTCAGGAGGATCAGATGAACTTCCTAGCTTTTCTGTTCTCCTCTAGTACCAAATTACAACATGTTGGTCCTTTTCTTTTTGCCTGTCATGTTTTGAGCAGCTTCTGATGAGATAGATTAAAATCATTTTACTTATTTATAACAGTTGCAGTAAATTTCGGGGTAAATCAGGAGGCTTTTGGACAGGAGTACACTGTTTCTTTCCCTCTTTGAGTTAGGGCTGTGGAACATGGGGAGCTGATATTAGGTTTTGGCAATTTAAATCTGTTTAGCAAGGTTCTTAAAAATCTCTGCATGTATATCACAGAGAACCTTTCACATATTGCTTTAAATAATTCAGAACTGCTCCAATATTGTATTAAATAATTCAAGAATAGGACAGGCTTCGTGATTAATGATGTGTACCTGGAATTTCTGCAAATACAGCAAGGAGTCAAAGTATGCTCTAGATACAAGTGTCCTGGCACCAGATCCCATTTACTCTTTGCCAAGGCAATAGTATGTATTAGAAAATTGGAAAAGCGCCTGCTACTCAATGGAAAACCGACTTAGGCCAATGGTTAATGTGGCGGCTGCTGAAAGAGTCTGTTCTTTCTGACAGACGACACTAATTTGGCTGAGAACCTCTATTGTCTTCTGACTCCTATTTTT
The DNA here is from genome assembly GCA_017639485.1 of Pluvialis apricaria. Lineage (NCBI taxonomy): Eukaryota > Metazoa > Chordata > Aves > Charadriiformes > Charadriidae > Pluvialis > Pluvialis apricaria. Next base: position 162,628,825 of record CM030008.1, on the reverse strand, counting down.
AATCTTCACGAACAACATTTGTGCCTGATGTGAAAATTAAATGGAGGTATAAATATTTCTGCGGGAGCTGAGGGTTTGTCCTGGTATTTTACCAGCCCTGATCTGAGAGCACAGGAACGACGTGCTTTGTAAAGCAAAGCACATAAGCTTATTTTGCATGTTAACTTAATCCTAAAGGGCTCTGAGGTTGCTGTTCTTCCCAGCTGTGCTTGGGTCTGCAGTCATGAAAAGTACCTGGAGAGTCTGTTGTCCTTCTCCACTTGTTTTTTGTAGGGAGATGGACGTGGAGCAACATTATTAAGGTAAAAACCTAAATACTAGAATTTCTAAGTTTTTACCTTGTTGACACAGAAACCACTTTTCCTCCTTAGTAAAGTTTAGAGGAAACCTGCTTTAGAAAGTACTATCAGTGTTTTTGCCTAGGAAATTAATAGATTTCTGTAAGATCAAAGTATTTTTTTTTTTGGTTAAGGGATTTCTCTAAGACAGAAGGTAAATCAATGCTACATTGAAGTAGGAGTAAAGAAAACAAACCCTCCTAAATATCCTTTTTTTTTTAAATAAAGAATATGCTAGTGAGCAGAATAGGATACCTAGCAAGGAGATTACAGATATCAGCACTATTGGAAATGTTCTGTAGATATCTTTATAGGAGTCTGAAATTGTACTCCCAGAGCAGCTGCCTCAGTGAGCAGCCACTTTACAAACATCAAAAGGACCAGCTAATTTTATTGGATTTTGGATGTTTTCAATAGAAAGACTCCACAGGGGATACACCGAAATGTGTCCAGGTTTAATATTTAAACACATTCAAGATTCCTAGAGGAAGAGACAGGGGAAAAAAAAAGAGGGCTGCTGCTGTGGCAACTGTATTAGGTATGCCATGGTCAGTATACTCCAGTATAGACCTCTCTGCCCCAGCAGCAGCTGGTGGCCTCAGGGACGTACGGATAAGGTGTGGGACCAGCTTGGATGAAACACATTTTTAGAGATGCTGAGCTGCACAGGTGATCTTGACTTTAGATGTACAGGCTGGGGGAGGCGAGGGGGGGTGTTGTTATTGTTGGGATTTTTAACGCAAGCTGCATCTCAGAAGGAAACTCAGGTATTTAAAGGCAGGGACAAAAGTCAAGGCATCTCAAATGACTGGTATCTAGAAAAAGCTCTGTATACACATTTGCATTTAAATAGCAGCAGCCACTGCAAATCGCCTGCACAAGTCTTTATTTCAGTGGTTTTGAGATCCACGCTGCTGTAAACTCCAGCATCTTTTTGCTGGCTGCAAAACGCTGCTCACTGTTTCTTATTAAAATCAAAGCTCTGAAAGATGACCAATTAGAGTGTCTCTGGGAAAGTCTCAGGGGTCAAGTGTCTTCCTTAAATAAAAGGGGAAGATGCTAATTGTCCATCCCTGCAGATTACCTGGAAGGAACCATAGGCTTCCTTTAGTGTTTCAGACCACAGGTAGGAAGGGAAGAGAGAGGATATTGTATGTCAGCCACTTCTGGGGTTCAATGGGGAGTTTGCTTTCTGTAAAGAATGAATGTCAGCCACCCACACCCCATAACCATTTAAATTACAGTCTTCCTGTTATTATAAAGTGATCTCCTAAAGGAATAAATAAAGTCGACAAAAATAATCTTCATCAAGGTTGACACTGATTACTCCAGACTGAACTCCCTCACGCATGGGACTCGTCCACCTTTAAATGTCATCATGAGATGACACCTGTCTATCCTGCTGTCAGTCTGAACAGACAATAAGCCTCCGTTCCTGGTGGCTTCTTTTCCTAGCCAGACCTATTCTAAGTCACAAAGCACAGGATGACAAGTCTTAAACCACCAAATACTGAATGGTCTCTTGTTATTCACTGTATCTCATAGTAGGAGGGGGGAAAACCACTGAAGAAGGGAAGTGAGGGGGAACTCCATGAGATTCATGGCAGATGAATTTAAAACAAATAAAGTGCTGGATGTTGGTTCTGTAAAATTAATTTCTGCAAAAGACCATGTAGAACAATGAAGTGACAGAAAACATTCTCACTGGCAGTGCTTTGGATTAATCAGCTGTGGGAATTCACTAGCCAGCTATTTCTGCTGCATATCGGGGACAACGGTTGGCCATGTGGCTCTGTGCTTCACAAGACTGGTCTGCTGGCACATATTGTCTCATTTTTGTTGTTGATTGATTGTCAATCTTTCAGAATAACAGGCTCAGAAGATCATAGGTACTGCCGTATCGAGTGAAATCAAAGGCCTAACTAGCCCTGAAGCCCCTATCGTAAGCGAAAGAAAGTCTGAGAAAAGGAATCAGCCTGTTGAGAAACCAAATCGTGGCTGGTCTCTGTGACATGTCCCATCTGAAACAGAGATGAGAATGATATTCAGATTTTCTGAACTGGCCAAAACCCTTCTTCCTTAGTCAGAAAATACTTTATTATTTCCTGATGACTTCCAGTTGTTTTATTAAATTGCCATCACCGGGAAAAAATATTTCAAAATGTAATTGTTCACTGAAAGAGATTTTTTTTTTCTATTTTTGCTGCGGTTCATATTTCATTGCATTACAATAAATTGATATAGTTCCCTCATGCCTCTTTCTATTAGAGGGTGCCTTGGATATTAACAGTTCATCTGCCACAGAGCAGCTTAACTGGCCTCCCCTGCCCAAAAGCAAAAAAGTGAATGGTTATGGATACTCTGTGATACAAACTGACATACCCTCAGGGCAGCATATACATTTATAATTTAATTCCCTGTGAGTTATTTCTTATTATTAGAATGGTTTTCTGTGCTGGTAAGAAATCCTATTTCTGCTCCCAGATGGATAGCTCAGATAAAGTGCCTGCCTGACTATATACCTTTTGTCCTGTGCACAGCAGGTCGGGTCGGACAGCCTCCTGCTGCTGCGCAGGCTCCCTACCTTGGGCAGGGTGCTGAGAGGTAGGGAAACACACCTCAGGGGTCCCACTTTACAGATGCTGCCAGACACACTCCTGGCAGACAGTGCGGTCGTGATGCAGTAAAAAAACATATACACATATATATGCCTATACATGTATACATAGAATATTACATTCATTAGCGTATAGGAGACTTCAGACATATATGGTGGGGCTTTTTGCCATTATCCAGTCCCTTTTCGTGTCTGCCATTTAACTTCTTTGAAGCACTGAAGATGCTCTGCAATTCAGACAGGCCTATTCGGCTACTGTATGAGTATAAATGAAAGAAAGGACTAGTTCCTCTGAGCTACCTCCAAATGTAAATTAAGCTGCACTTACTGAAGAACACGTTCAACGGCAGCAGGAGTACCATGTTCATATTTTGCATGTATTAAAAAAAAGAGCCTTCCCCATTTTGTTCTAATATCCTCCTAGTCAAGAACTTCAGGCAAGAGCTACAAAGGATTAAAATGGTTTTACATCTCTCCCAGCTCCTCAAGCAGCAGTGCTATGCTGTAGCTGCACGCATTGCTCAGACAAGATATAGCAGCCGGTAACTCCGCAATTATTGGGCAACGGCATACCACAGCATCCAGCAATACCCTGGTTAGTTTGTTTTTTAGAGGAGAGGCTAAGTCCTCTACAGAAAAAAAAAAAAAAACAAAACTATTTAAATAAACAAATAGATAGGATTATCTGAGCTTCCCGGGTAAGCATCATGCTTTTCTTAGAAAGGCACTAAGCATACCTTTGACACCTAATTAACACTATAAAAGAAACTAAACATATTGGTATAGTACTAAGATTTTCTTCACCCTGGTTGCATTGTCATGACTAAATAAAAAGGACTGATGTCTGGCTTTAAAAAAGGAGGAGGGAGAGGAGGTATGGTGAGAGAAAGGAATTACCCATTGATTTATTCTTTTACTTAACAGCAAAGGGGAATGAGCAATTTAAGGTCAGCTGCATATTGCTCAGCTGGCCTCAGATCCTGCAAAATTACCAGCGTTGTGTGTTGCAATAAATTGCATACTTTTGTCATCCCTGTTTGTTTGAAATATGTGTGAAATGAAGAGCGAAATAGCTAAGGCCAGCACTAAGGACTGCACTGATCTGCCTGGAAGGTGAACGGGAGACAAAACAGTCTGTTTTGTCTTGCCGAGTGATATGAGTGCCCCTCTAAGGCAGAAGCGGCCCCACTGCTGTTGTAACTGCTTCCTCACCATGGTCCAGCAGCCCCGGTACCAGCGACATACACAGCCAGGTTGGTCAGGAGGGGTGTTGGCAATCCCAGCAGAGCTACTCCTCCCGATTCTCTCCCTCTGTCACCCACTGACTCACCCCAAAGGGCTCACTTTTGTATCTGTGCAGAGTTCGCGTGTTGTCTTTGAACAGATTCGTCCTGCAGGCTGCTCAGTCATCATGCTTGCAGACACGTTTACGCTAACGCCCCTAAAGAACTCACCCCATGCAAAAGGAATAAATTAAACGCCGAGGTGTGGCTCAGCGAAGGCAGTGCATCACACAGCGAGCGGGTTACTGACAGTCCAAGTAACTTTCCAGACTAATGACTCTCTCATCAGTCCAGGAGAACAGATCCTGTTGCTCCAGAAGGTCAAACTGGCCTTTATTTTCCTCCTGGCAATGCAAGTGCTGATTATAGCGCAGTATCCAAGACAGGTAATTCATGTCAAAAGGTGGAGAAAGTGGCTTTGCTTATTGATGTGTTGTCATCGCAACGTTCAGCCTTTCTGTTCCTAGCTATTCATGTGAGTTACAGCAAACAATGCTCGCTCCTGGCATTAACTTGCTCCCCAGGCAGCTATTACTCAAAATGCACAATGGCCTACGGGACACCAAAAGATTTGCCATTGGTCTATTGACCAGGGGCAGCCTTGTATTGCACCGTGTAATGAAGTAGCATCAAAAGACATTTTTCCAGAGAAATTTACCAGGTTGGCAGCCCACAAGGATAAAATCCTCCACTTACTCACCAGTTAGGCTGCTTTTGACATCACCCAGCGCTGCACTGACCCCAGGAACAAGGGAGCAAATTGGGGTGTTGCCAACACCGAAGGCACTGAGGGAGAAGCATTCAGTGGAGCATCTCATCACAGGCAAGAAGGACTATTTCATCACACCTTCATTTTGTTAGAGGTTTGTCACCAAGACCTCTCTTCAAAACACAAGGCAAATAGCACCCTGGTCACCTCTACAACAGCTGAAAGAAAAAGTTGCTGGAGATTTGGTGAGCATCACTATGAATCCTGCAGTTCTGAAATGTTTCCTCAAATCCCAGCCCAGGAAAGACAGATTAAGCTGTCCAGCTTGATAAAAGTGATCCACTTGAGGTGATTAGTTAGAACCTTGGTGAAATCTCCATACTCTCTCAGAGTGACCTGATCATGGTAGTCGTATCAGGCGGTGGATTTCAACGAGTCTGACAACAGATTTCAACCCATCTGACCATTAACTCTGAGCTAAATGCGGAACGCAAAACTTAATTTCTTAGCAGACATCTAGAGGCTTGACTCGCCAAGGCGAGCAGCTCTGGTGCTGGCACGATCTCCAGCAGAGCGCTCTAGCATGATGTGCAGGGGGGTTTCCTGAACCTGAGGAACCTCAGGGGAGCAGACAGACCCAACAGGGGTCTCGCGTGACAGCGACTGAGGAGACCTGGGTGGTGCCAGGAGCAATGGCGGCCAAGCCCCCACACGTATAAAAGAAACTCCTGGGGAGCACCGTGAACAAGACATGCAAACAGGGTGTGCAAGGCAGTTTGCATGGAAAGGCGTGCAGGAAGGGCTCTGTAACTCTGCCGGCTCCACCAAGGAGCAATGGTATCCGCTTGGCAGAAGGCCGTGTCCTCTCTAAACTCTGCACCCTCCACGACTGATGCAGCTTTGCAGGCAGGGCTCCATTGGGAACATGCTGCCACCCAGGTGTCCCTGCTCTTATGCCAGTATGGGACAGCAGCAGCGAGAACACCTGCAGGAGGTGCACCCAGGCAGAGGAACTCCTCCACTTGGTGACAGAGCTCCAGGAGGAGGGGAGTAGGTTGAGGAGTATCAGGGAGTGCAAGAGAGAGACAGACTACTGGAACTACACCCTACCCTCCCTGAGACAGGCCCAACAGGCAGACAGGACACATGACATGGAGGATTTCCTATCCTCTCTCTGCTGCACGCAGTGACTTAAGGGATAGGGGGCAACGGCGACAAGTTCCTGCCTTGTGCAGCAGGCACATCTCCTCTGTGACTACCCCACCTTCCCAGGTGCCTTCGCATAATGGGTAACGAGGCTCTGCAGGTGGAACCGAACAATAACGAGAACAATGGTTCATCTAGGTTGGAGGTGTTGCTGAGGTTAAGTCGGCCTATGCCCTGTGTCAAAACTGCTTCCATAAAGAAAAAAAGACACATCATTGTCATAGGAGACTCCCTTCTGAAGGGAACAGAAGGCCCAATATGCAGACTGGACCCACTTCTTAGGGAAGTCTGCTGCTTACCTGGGGCCCAGGTTGAAGATGTGACAAGAAAACTTCCTACCTGGTATGGCCCTCGGATTATTATCCATTATTGATTTTTCATGTAGGCAGCAATGAAGTTGTAATAAGAAGCCCAAAGGAAATCAAGAGAGACTTCAGAGCCTTGGGACAACTGATCAGGAGCACAGTGTTCTTCTCTACCCTTCCAGTTACCAGGAATGACGAGGGGAGAAACAGGAAGACACAGCTGATCAATACCTGACTCTGAGCCTGATGTCACTAGCAGAATTTTGGGGTTTTTAATCATGAGTCGGTTTACACTACACCAGGCCTGCTGGTAACAGACAGGGTGCACCTTTCTCAAAGAGGGAAAAAGATCTTTGTGCAGGAGTTAGCAGGGCTCATTGAAAGAGCTTTAAACTAGATCTGAAGGGGGGGAAGGGATAAAACCCAGCTTGCTAAAGATAAGCCTGGGGGTGACACGCCAAGGTTTGAGGGACAGTGCGCTAGCGATGGCCTTTGGTCTGCTCCACACTATGCTGAGTACACTGAAGCACATTTGAAATGTCCCCGCACTAATGCGTGCAGCACCTTAGCCATCTCAGTGGGGGTAGGGGATGGAGATCCACATGACAGCAAAGACGCGAGTGTTGTCGATGTGTTAGAAACCACAGAAGCACCTGAGAACAGTCCCATAGGAATTAGGGCTTCTCCCCCAATAAAGGTGGCAGGATCAATAGCCCAACTGAATTGAATCTACACAAATGCACACAGCAAGGGCAACAAACAAGGAGGAGCTGGAAGCCATTGTGCAGCGAGAAAATTATTATATAGTTGCTATGGTGGAATGACTCACACAGCTGGAGTGCTACAATGGTGGCTGTAAACTCTTCAGAAGGGATAGGCAAGGAAGGAGAGGCGGTGGGGTGGCCCTGTGTATTAGGGAGTGTTTTGACTGGAGTTTGACAATAGTGATGAAAAGGTCGCTTGTTGATGGGCAAGAATCAGGGGAAAGACTAACAAGGTAGATATCACAGTGGGAGTCTGTTATTGACCGCCCAACCAGGATGAAGAGGCAGATGAAATACTCTATAAGCAGCTGTGAGAAACATCACAATCACCAGCCTTTGTTCTCGTGGGGGACTTCAACTTACCAGATGTCTGCTGGAAATACAATACAGTGGAGAGGAAAGAGTCTGGGAGGTTCCTGGACTGTGCAGAAGATAACTTCCTGACACAGTTGGTGAGTGAGCCAACTAGGGAAGCGCCCCGCTGGACCTGTTGTTTGCAAGCAGAGAAGGACTTGGTGATGTGATGGCTGGAGGCCATCTTGGGCACAGTGATCATGAAATTTTTGATTCTCAGTTTTGAAGTTTTTGATTCTCGGAGAAGTAAGGAGAGGGGTTAGCAGAACTGCTATCTTGGACTTCTGGAAGACAGACTTTGGCCCGTTTAGAGGTCTGGTTGACAGAGTGCCTTGGCAGGCAATTCTGAAGGGCAAAGGAGTCCAGGAAGGCTGGACATTCTTCAAGAAAGACATCTTAAAGGCACAGGAGCAAGCCATTCCCAGGTGCTGAAAGACAAGCCGTCAGGAAAGAAGACTGGCTGAACAGAGAGCTTTGGCTGGAACTGAGGGGAAAAACAGGAGTTTATGACCTTTGGAAGAAGGGACAGGAAACTCAGGAGGATGACAAAGATGTCATGAGGTTATGCAGGGAGAAAATTAGAAGGGCTAAAGCCCAACTAGAACTTAAGCTGGCTACTGCCGTAAAAGACAACAAAAAATGTTTCTGTAAATATATTCACTACAGAAGGAGGGCTAAGGAGAATCTCCATCCTTTATTGGATACGGGGGAAACATAGTGACAAAGGATGAGGAAAAGGCTGAGGTGCTTAATGGCTTCTTTGCCTCAATCTTTAATAGTAAGACCAGTTGTTCTTGGGGTACCCAGACCCTGAGCTGGAAGACAGGGGTAGGGAGCAGAATAAATCCCCCATAATCCAAAGGGAAATGGTTAGAGACCTTCTACAGCACTTAGATACAAACAAGTCTATGGGACCAGATGGGATCCACCTGAGGGTACTGAGGGAGCTGGCAGAAGTGTTTACCAAGCCACTTTCCATCATTTATCAGCAGTCCTGGCTAACCGGGGAGGTCCCTGTTGACTGGAGGATAGCAAATGTGACACCCATATACAAGAAGGGCCAGTAAGAGGATCGAGAGAACTACAGGCCTGTCAGTCTGACCTTGGTACCAGGGAAGGTTATGGAGCAGATCATCTTAAGGTCCATCACATGGCACGTGCAAGACAACCAAGTGATCAAGCCCAGCTGGCATGGGTTTATGAAAGGTAGGTCCTGCTTGACTAACCTGATCTCCTTCTACGACAAGGTGACCTGCTCAGTGGATGAGGGAAAGTTGGGGGTGTTGTTTAGCTAGACTTTAGTAAAGCCTTTGACACCATTTCCCACAGCATTCTCCTGGAGAAACTGGCTGCTCATAGCCTGGACAGGAGTACTCTTAGCTGGGTAAAAAACTGGCTGGATGGCTGTGCCCAAAGACTTGTGGTGAATGCAATTAAATCCAGCTGGCAGCCGGTTGCAAGTGGTGTTCTCCAGGGCTCCATATTCGGGCCAGTTCTGTTTAATATCTTTATCAACGACCTGGAGGAGGGGATTGAGTGCACCCTCAGTAAGTTTGCAGACAACACCAAGATGGGTGGGAGTGTCAACTTGCTTGAAGGTAGGAAGGCCCTACAGAGGGATCGGGACAGGCTGGATCGATGGGCTGAGGCCAGTGGTATGAGTTTCAACAAGGCCAAGTGCTGGGTCCTTCTCTTGGGTCACAACAACCCCATGCAGCACTACAGCCTTGGGGAAGGGTGGCTGGAAAGCTGCCTGGCAGAAAAGGACCTGGGGGTGTTGGTTGACAGCAGCTGAATATGAGCTGGCAGTGTACTCAGGTGGCCAAGAAGGCCAACAGCATCCTGGCCAGTATCAGAAATAGTGTGGCCAGCAGGACTGGGGAAGTGATTGTCCCCCTGTACTGGGCACTGGTGAGGCCGCACCTCGAATACTGTGTTCAGTTTTGGGCCCCTCACTACAAGAAAGACATTGAGGTGCTGAAGCATGTCCAGAGAAGGGCGACAAAGCTGGTGAGGGGTCTGCAGAACAAGTCTTATGAGGAGCATCTGAGGGAGCTGGGGTTGTTTAGCCTGGAGAAAACGAGGCTGAGGGGAGACCTTATCACTCTCTACAACTACCTGAAAGGAGGGTGTAGCGAGGTGAGCGTCAGTGTTTTCTCGCTAGTAACATGCGATAGGACAAGAGGAAATAACCTCAAGGAAAAAATCTCTTCACAGAAAAGGTTATCAAGCATTGGAACAGGCTGCCCAGGGAAGTGGCTGAGCCACTATCCCTGGAGATATTTACAAGATGTGTAGACATGACACTTAGGGACATGGTTTAGTGGTGGACTTGGCAGTGTTAGGTTAAGGGTTGGATTCAATGATCTTAAGGGTCTCTTCCAACCCAAATGATTTTATGATTCTGTGATCCTATGTACATGTTTGTCCTTTCCTTAAGTATTCTTCCATTACGGACACTGTTGCACATAACAAAGCAAGTACCATGAAGCTCCCCACTATCTCATTTCAGGCTTCACTGGCTGGGAAGATCAAGCTACCCGAATGCTACAGCTCAATGAGCTGTGCAGCAGTGTGAGCCACAAGGTGTCATGGGAGTACTGGAAATTTGCTGTTTGTTGCTCCTGGTCCTCTGTCAGCATTGACTTCAGTCTCACAGCGCTTCTGTGAATGAGAGCACTTTTCCCCAGCTCAGCCATGGGAAAAGAAGGGAAGGTCCTGCATGTCATTTACCCTTGTTTTGGATCAAAAAAATACTGGGTCCAAATAGGTCCACTTTTCACTGTGTGCTTTTTCTCCCTCTGGCTTTGATTTGGTGTATAGAAGAGAAACCTTTTTCTCCACTTACATTTTACTAAGCAATACATTGTGGAGGACAGGGCAAAACTCATCCATCTTAGGTGAAGCTTTCTGCTGGTCCTAATGTGGCATTAGGATCTCCACATGCCATCTGAACTCTGCACTGCAGGTTGCCCAGGGAAGTTGTTGGGGCCCCATCCCTGGAAGTGTTCAAAGCCAGGTTGGATGGGACTTTGAGCAACCTGCCCTGTGGCAGGGGTGTTGGAACTAGATGATCACTAAGGTCCCTTCCAACCTAAACCATTCTATGATTCTAGGATTCCAGCACTGAGAGTGGTGGAGGTTGGGATCCCCCAGCTGGGGTTGCCACATCCTTTGGAATAGTCCTAGCTGCTCTCATGGTGTTGAGGAAGCCTTTTGGATCAAGAAGGTGCATCAGGCAATGAAGGGTCAGTAAGCTGCATGCAATTAAATGTTCTTTCTACCCATGGGAATACTCAGTAGACACATGCAGCCCTGGTGACCGAGACATGCTCTCTGAAAGTCAGGGGCACCGTTTCTTTACCCTTTGCTACTTTGCTGTGATGACTCTGCAGTGAGTTTGCTGGGGTTGAGGGTTGTCTGGGCACAGACACGTGGTCTGAAGTTATCAGCCACTTCCCATGAGCCACTGGGTAGGCACACAAGTTTTGGTCATTTCTAAAAACCATTCCTTACAAACCACCTTTCCCAGTCCACTCCTCCAGTCCTTCACTTGGTCTTTGTGTGCACACACACCTACTCCTCATTACGGTAGAGGGCAGGGGCTATGGTCCTTCGCCACTGTAATGATTATACTTTTGTGTTGCTTGTTGCAGGACAGGAAGGAGATGATCAGTGCTTGGGTGAAGTCTATGTGCAAGGAGCAGCCCTGTGGTGTGCCATTTTTATCTTTGACATCATCCTTTCATGGCTTGTCTAGACAAGAAACAGTATTCTGAAAGCCCACAGGACACCAGGAGCAGTTGTTGCAATCCTACAACTGATTTTGATGGGCTGCTGCTCCCTTCTCCAAGATCCTGCGGGGACCAGGGGAGCTGGCTGGCTCGGGAGCTGCTACCTCACCAACAGGTACGATACTTGGTGCAGCATCAAACAGCCTCTGCAGGGACTCACCCGGAGCTGCTGGTTGCCTGGATCTTGTTTACGGCCTAGGCAAACTCCAAATTCAGTAAGACCCGAGATTCCCCAGCCTTGCACAGAACAAGGGGCAGTCACCTCGCATGGAAACAAGGTGCTGCCCATCAGCTGCATCTAGAACCATACTTCCAACTTCTGCTCTTGCCCCTAGTCAGGCACAGGTTTTAATGATGTGTTGAACTTGCACAAGCAATGTAAATTGCCCTGAGTATGCCTATCGCATATGATACTAGGCATGTAAATGCATGGAGCTGTCACCCAGGCTTCATCTTCCAGGGGAGCTTCCTCTAAAGAACACCGCAGTGCCACCCACAGTTTTGAAGGTCTGGAGGAAGCTCTTCTAGAGCTACACAAAATATTTAGCATAGCCACACACACTCAAAATGCCACTTGTGTAACTGACAGACCTCAGGAAGTGGCTTCTAATTTGTTGCAACAACACAATTTTTCAAAGTTTCCAAGATTTTTGTGCATTTTAGAGTGAAAGAACATTTATTGCCACTTTTATGTGTAAGCTGCCTACAGCTCCATATTACTTGGGGTATAAAGCAGATGAGCAAAAGGCCTTTAAACTAGTATTGTCGCACCTCTGATCTTGATTGATGTTGACACCAATTAGCAGAAAAGGAATCTTCCAGATAAAGGAAAAGAAGATTTTATTAAGCCCTAAATGCCAAGAGTCAGAATTCAATGCAAAATTCATTAGTGCTTATGGCAGAAGTCCTACCAGCTATTGCCAAGGGGTTAAAGGGAAATAAAAATTACATAAATAAGATTCTCAGGACTTTTAAATCCTAGCTTGAACAGTAAATGTGTTTGGGTGATTTTAGCTTGCTATTCTATACTCCCTACTTGTAAAGGCTGTTCTGTCACACTCACTAGTTTTAATCAGAGGCAAGTCCTACTCAAATCAGTTGTATTCCTCTGAATGAAGAGCAAAGAGAAAAATAGAGGTCACAATTTTTTCATTCAGTTCTAAATCCATTTTTTAAAGTAAAACGTTCACCAGGTAGAGGAAGAGGTCTTCACATGGTATAAATATAAATGTAAAATGTATAAATGTATACACGTATAAATGTATAAATATATAAATGCATATACATGTATACAGGATCAAAATCTGATTTTAAATTTCTGGCTCATGTACAGAGTAAAACAAATACAATCATACTTGTCTTTGCAGACTTTTTCCCATAAACAATTGTACAGAAAAATAAAGGAACTTTGCAAGTTTCCTTATGTTTTATCACCAATAAATCCCAGTTTAACAAAGCTCTGAAACAATATCTGAAAGCTTTGTACAAGTAAAGATTAAATGGGCTTTTTATGAACCAGAAATGAGATTGTGACAGGAGTCTGGAGAACTTTGAGGACCTGCTCTGTAAGAGAAATGCCACAGCTGCCTGTTAGTCTAACGTACAGATCATACGGAAACTGTTTTGGAGCAGGAACAAATATTTGGTCAAGTTGAGGTAGTTCCTTCTTATGGCTTGTGTTCCTAGCACTCAGAAATCTTCTTGCATATTCACGTCTCTCCATGTTCACTAAATCACATTGTGCTTTCTAACACTAAACTCTTCAGCTTTGCAAGAAAAATCTGAGAAAGAAGAAAGACTGAGCTCTTGCCTGCCCAGAGACACACTCACAGATTTTTATTCCTTTCTACTTACAGCATGTCTGCTCTTTCAGTTCAAAGGACTGCACACACGAACGCTGGTTTCTTACAACTCAATTTATCCAATGATAATTCAATTTCAACATGTCCTGAGACATGTTCTTCCACTGGCAGAGGATCCTGATGACCATCAGTTTACATCTATATGTCAGAAGCCCCAGGGCAAATGTTGACTCTGAATTTACTTTCCAGTCTCATTTACTGCATCAAATGTCATCAGAGATTTTGACAGCAGCATCCTGAACTCATAGCTAGAAATTTACTGCCATTTCTTGCTTGTTGTGAACGTTAGGGATTTGGTTTATACATCTCAGGTTAAGCACTGCAGTTCTTTGTTTCACTTTACTGCTGTAGTGCTATTCTTCAGAAAAGACTTAATCCCAGATTTATTTTAAAAATTGTAGCATCCCATTGTTGTCTTTGCATTGTTTGTTCCTGCCCTCCAACCAACCATTCTCCCTTCTTTAACGCATACCTGTTGTCTCCCTCCTGCTTATGGCAGGGGTTCATTTTCTTGTTATAGATTTGAACAACTTGCCACACAGTGAGAGCTTTGCTCTCTGATTGGGGCTAAGCACTAATGTTATTTTTAAAAAATCCTTGAAGGTTGCACATAAAAAACACTACACTGTGCTCTGCTGTTAAATGGCATACTGTGAAAATTGGTGAGCTTGAAAACTCTGATTGGAAAAAGGAGAATAATTCTAGAAATGGGGATGTGGGATTTCAAGGAATATCTTATGTAGACTCCTACTCTTGTCTGATACTATATTGCCTCAGTTTCTCCTCAATCCTTTTCAGCCGTATTACGCTCTCACAGTGTTTACATGTTCTGTAAATGAAGATGGATGTCTGCTCATTGATAGTGGTTATCTAAGCTGCTCTGTTTCTTGGGCCTTGATCATACTTCCTAATATACCATTTTTACAATAGAATCATAGAATAGAGTCATAAAATAGTTTGGGTTGGAAGGAACCTTTAAAGGCCATCTAGTCCAACCCCCCTGCAATGAGCAGGGACATCTTCAACTAGATCAGGTTGCTCAGAGCCCCGTCCAACCTGACCTTGAGTGTTTCCAGGGTTGGGGCATCTACCACCTCTCTGGGCAACCTGGGCCAGTGTCTCACCACCCTCATCATAAAAAAATTCTTCATTGTTTTTATAATAGCAAACCTTTTTCAACTAAACATTTAAATGTGAAGAGAAACAGGGTTCCTTTTCTGAGTGTAATACCCACCTAGCAAAACATCAGCATTGGAGCTAGAGCCAATGCCACCAACATTCATCAGTCCTTCAGCAGCAAGTAACGCATTGCAGAAAGCTGTTTCCTCCTCTAAAGGATCTCAGCCACAAAATATTGAGGAATCTCTCACCAAGACTGAGAGACTATGACTGCTGTCTCTGTATGTACACAGCAATGGAGAAAGCATTTGTCTAGAGAAGTATTATGCATGGTTTCAGCCTCTACACCTCTAGAAGGGTCTCTCCTGCATTCACAGAACTGTGGGGGAATATTTGAGAAATGAGTAGATGAAGTGTATTTTTCTTCTCTTTCTCTTGCTTCTTGATGAGGAGAAGATAGGAAAAACCTTATTGTGGAAGGAGAACTTGTGAATCTGTCTCTCAAAACTATGCTGGAGAACTCCTTGGAGGACCAGAGTGGGTTATTTAAAAATTTAAAATAACAGGGTATTGACTCAATCACACAATAGATATACTCTCAGTCGATTAACAAAATAAGAACCAATTCTTGGTTAAAAATCTATTTGCAGAGAGTGAGATCTATTTCGACATGTCTGGATTCTGTTAGTTTTTCCTTTATTACAAACAAAGAAGACAGGACTTGATGTGATTTCAAATTTACAGTATATCAACAACAACATTTTAAAGCTTTCTGATGCAGAGACAAGGCAAAATTTATAACTCTGCCCCTTTTCTCACTCTGAAGTTACCTGTAAGCAGTCATGCAGAGAATAGAAAATGGAGCATTTTTCATAGATATTCATATATAACAGGACCTCAGCAGAAATGCTTACATTGCCATCTCTGTCAGATTCTATGAATCCACAAATCCAGCTAAATACCTAATATCACAACTAAAGATGTGCCTAGACGTGCAAGCTGTCAGTTATTTATAAAAGGCTTCTTATGAGGACCAGCACTGACAATAATATCTGCAAATGTCAAAGGGCCCTCAGCTGTCAAACAAGGAATCATCATCCAGCTGTGTGATAAGTGTAACTGCCATGTGCTAAGTCTACAAGCAAAACATAAGGGGGTAAACAACAGCTACCACCAGGACACCAAGGATGAACCCGACCAGAAAAAAAATATGTGAGCAATATAGTAGGGTTATTGTTAAGCCTGATCCTGTTGTCGTTGCAGCACCCATTGCTGCCAGGGAACATCAAAAGTCTACCTAGAAGTGTTAGCGGCATTTCTGTTACTTCTGTCTATGCATCGTCAGACAGAATGGTCAGTTTTGGTTGTGGTAAAATGTGAGTCATTGCCAGCAATCTTAACAGCTACCATTTCAACTGGTGCTTCGACGCAGGTCATGATGGGTGGAAATGGTAGAAGTATGGACATGTGCATACTTTGAATCTAGTCCATGATCCAAACCATCTACAGTCATGACTGGCAAAAGACGTACAATAATCTATATCAGGCATCAACACCATTGCTAGACGTAGAAAAGGTATTACAATAGGTTCCATGAACTTGTATAATGTCTTCTAGAAACCATGGAAACTTTTAGTATCCACATTATCCTGTGGCAGGGAGCTCCACGGTTTAGCTGGAAATTGTGAAACTTGTCAGATGTAGGAAATACAAACAGGATTTTCTTGACCTGTAAAGTAACTTATTGAGCGAGGACATTTTTTTTCTAAGCTGACAGAAGATGGAAGTCATGCTCCATAAAACATGTAGACATAATCCACAACAGCAGAAAAGCACCAACAATTACTCAGAACCCCTCTATTGACTGACAAAATGTAGGCATATACTATCAGTGCAGACCAATCTTTTGAGTACTCAAAGTGTGTAAATTAGACCCAAAGTGTAAATTACACAGTAAGTGACAAGAATTTCAGAACATTGATCATCTTGAGTCAGTCATTTGAGGAATGAATTCTTTCAAGAATGATAAAACTGCTGGTCTTGACGGCATCTGACAGCTGAGTAGATAAAATACCTTGGTTGAATGACAAATATCTGAATACTCCAACTATTTATTGTGTATTGCTGTCAGCGTGTTAGTGCATGTATGTCATGGCACTCCAAAAATCAGCAAAGGATGCTTCAGAGCCAAAGAACAGTAGGCCTCTGTCCATACGGCATCATCTTCACAAATGGCATTAGCATCTGATCTTAATTAAATTAGTTATCACCATTCGCTAAATGGCTCCTAATACCAGAGCAAGCTGGACTGTTCCCAGAAAGTCCCTGCTGTTTAAGTGCTTAACATCAGTGAGCAGTTCCAAGCGAGCCTTGGGAGGGCATGGACAGAGACTCAATGCCTGTAGATCCATCAGCAGCTGCTCATGACACTGTAAAAAATCTGAAGTATGTAATTATTTGTAATTATTAAATTACACAAATTGATTGTCACTCCATAGGAATTGCACACTGAAAAGTTTATATAAAACCATGCGAGAAATAGAGCCAACGGTGCAGCTAGCAGTATGAACTATCAGAAAAGCATACTTGTACCAATATTTTTAGCATCTGTCAAAACACTAGCATATGTCAAAATAAGCAACCAACCTATGATCATATAAAATCTTATTTCTTGCAGGTGACTTAGGCATCACAGTTCAAAATTAGGACTTCAGTTGTAAGGACTTCATGCAAAATCAAGGCCATGTGTACCTGAGCAACTTTCCTGGATATCTGTTGAGCACATCCAAAGCCAACTGTATATGAATTCAGACAAAACATATGCAAGTCTCCTCCACCTTTAGACCCAATAAGCTACTAAACAGTTTTGCACATCCAAGATTGAGGGTGATTCACCCACGACTAGCGCCTGGTCTATCTGGGCATCATGCTAAATTGCACACTTTTCTGAAGGCCAGAGAAATCAAAATGCAAAGTGAGTGCCTGTAAGATCTCAGATTCCAAATGGAGGTGAAGGGGGGATGAGGAGACTGATGGCAACCAAATAATGCTGTGAATTGCTGAACTTGCACAATACCGCTCAGTGCCTGTACGTGTGCTCTGTGTGGGGGATATCAGGGTTTGCAGTTAGATAGGCTGAAATGGATCAAAATTGCATTGTTTCACTGGATATCTTGGATAAGCCAAAATCAGCGTGTCTTTCTGGGCATCATCCTATCTGATACAAGGAAAGCACTAGCTATTACCTGAGAACACACATTGCATGTTTATGGTGGTGCTGAAGAGTTTTCTAGCTACAGCAGAAATACAAAAGCCGTGGCAGCCACACAATTTGAAATATACAACATAATCAGTAGGATATTTAAAATTAGCATAGATTAAAAATAAATAAATAAATGGAAAAGAAGGAAAAGAAAAGTACCTTGCCTAGTAACCTGAGAATGGATTGGACAACTTGGAGACCTTCTCACACATGAGTCAGCTGGAAGAACAAGAACATGCAGAAATGTGATTATTATAAAAACACAGAAATGTGTGAACATAGAGACTGGTTGAACAATACAGCACATCTTGGTTTGCGGCACCATGAAAGAGTTGTAAAACCCTAAAGATTTAGCCCTGGCAACCCATAGGTCCATCTTTTATGTTCATTTTATGAAACTGTATCAGAAAACAAGAAAAGGACGTATAACAAGAAAAAAGAAGCACAGAGATAGCTGTGCAGGCATGGAAGGATAAACAACTCTTTTCTTCCCTTTCTGCAAATCAGAACAAAGGCAAAAGACTGCAAAGCCTTTTTCAAACCCTAACGGTCCTTGACAGGAAAGAGGAAATAATGCCCTAATTGCCAAAAATGGCAAGGAGAGGAAAGAGGGCAGAATGTCACGGTTACAATTTGTTTCCAATTCATTCTCTCTCTCCAAGGTTCCTTCTGCCCTTTAAGAAATCTGTGCTTAAAAAATAATGGACTAGACAATTTCCAAACCAGGAGCCTGGTATAATTCATTTTAATGCCACTCCAGTTGGCTGGGCAATACAATAGATCATCACATTGCGAGAGAACCGTTTGGTCCAGACTATGTATCAGACTGAACTTCTGGATGTATAGCGTATTTATCATGACTATGCTGTCACACAAGGTTATCATGCTGGTATGCAATATTTCTCCACCTCTCCCTTAGTGAATTTGGTTCTTTTAGCCAAAATGGAGCTAATCACCATAAAAAAACTACGCTGACTTTTTCAGAGTCAGACGCCCAGAGTTAAATATCTACCATGACACACTCAGGGACAGTATCGGCACACAGTATGGTTTCATATAGTCTTCAAGACTATTTTTCTTAGTATGAGCCAGTGTTTAGTCTCGGAAAGATGTGCTGTATTATACTTAGTTTCAGCTACACAAGATATCCTTCACTGCTTTTCTGTTTAGAATGAGCTCCCTGAATAAACAGAGGATTTCTTTTTTCTTATCGTTATTCCCCTTGTCATAGAAAAAGAAGAGAATTCTGCATAATTTTGGGCCACTTTTTATCCAGATCCAGTAGTGAAACACTTGGAACACTACGGACTTGGGGTCATTTGTGGTTCCGCTACTAGGAAACCAAGCCAAAAGGTCCAAGACACCACAGGAGAGATGTCAAAGACCCTGGGATCAGAAAAAGTGTCACAACTAATTAAAACTTTGTTTTGGAAGACAGTACTTGATATTTCCACTGCTTTCATGGGAAGTCTGTGCTCTGAACTTCTGACAAATCAGGTCATTTATTCAAGCTCCTTACTGTGAACGAAGGTCTCTGAACTGAGCTCTGACTGCTACTGTGAACTTTGATCTGAGAGGTTTAACATATACGAGGGTAACAGAAATAAAATCCACTTTTGCTCAAAGGTCATTGTCAATAGCATTTATTTTTTCTGGTCTTGTTTTCTGTTCCAGCATACATGCATTTTTGTCTATAAGTGACAAGTTTGACCAGACCAGCATTGATTAAACCAAACTCACAGACTCACTCAATATTTCAATGATTGAGGATTGCTGGAGGAAAAGAAATATTTATTTTTGCTTCACCTTCCATTTCCAGCTAGGAATGAAGCCAGCAGTGACAAAAATCTGCTGTGCAAAGGTCTTTCTGTGCTATTTCCATCAGGAAAGCCTTGTGAATCCCCCAAGAAAGCTTTGTTCTCATAAGTGTCCCACCTTGTTCCAATGAACTTCTGAGGTCTGAAGAGATGCATGGAGGTCCCTTCTGGCTAACCAGATTACTGCAAACTCTCTGCCTCCTATTTTTCTCCTCTCCTTAACATTCACAGCACTGCAGCTAAACCTCCTTACCCATTACCATTCAGACTGTGTGTCTGTTTACTGATGGTCCTTACCCCTTTCCATCCATTAAATGTTGCTCCTTCCTCCCCATATTTATGCTCTTATCTTTATCCTTTCCCCCTTGCTCTGCCCTCACAGTGTTTCCTCAAGCTTATTCTTTCTTCTGCTCCATCAGGGCTGGATCACCCTCCTGTTCTTACTCGGACTCCTTCACTTTCTATCTCCTCGACAGACTTCTCCTTCCACTCTCTGCAAGAACCAGAGCTACAGGCTTGGAGTGCAGTCCCGCGGGCCAGTTTCCCTGAGTTATATTTGGGTAGGGCTTCACAGCACATCAGCCACGCTGTGATAACTGGTCATGTTCACACTCCCACCTCCTAGCAGCTGTGAGGTGGTGCATGCTTCTGAGAGGGAGTTGTTACTCCAGCAAAAGATCCTGCTGGATCTCTAAGAAAGAAGAGAACAAAACTTAGTAGTAGTAAAGAAAAAGCAGGACAGAGGCAATGAGAAATCCAAGTTGCGTGGCTGGAACAACCCATGTTTTGTTGCTGCTACTATGAAGCAACAGCAGCAGTAGTAACAGTACTATGCTCTTACCAATTTTTAAGAAGAAAAGTGATATTTGCAGCATGGAGGATAGTGTGGCCACCAACACCTGGTGTCTCTCCAGTGGGCTGTAGCTCCTTCAGTGTAGCTGCTGCTGGGCAATAGGAAAGTGGCATCAAGATGGTCTTGCGTGGCATGGACTTACTGCACGTGTTATCCCACAAATGCCTTGTGGCAGCTGGGGACAGAGAATAAGAGTCAGAGGTAAGACTTGGCAGCACTTTCACCTGTACTTAGCAGGGGTCAAGGCTCTCTCATGCTGAGCCAGCCTCCCAGATCAGCTTTGAGTCCAGCAAAGGAGAAGGATGGCTTGATTGAACCTAAGCCTTTTTCCTGGGATACAGGCTTGAAGAATTTAAGGTTGGAAAAAGCAAAACCATCGTGTCTGGGGAGAGGTGACTGGGAAACTGTTGTCCCAGCTCACTCAACTATTATATTCTTCATCATGGCAAATTCCCCATTTAGTTCAGTGAGAGCAGACTTTGGCCAAAACCAAGCAAAGGCCTGTTTCTTGGGTTGCATTGCTATGTGCAGGATGAAGAGCGTAACCAGGCAAATCTCCTATGATATTGGCATTAGAAAGGTGCTCCTAGGGCAGCATTTCTCAAACAGAGGTTCATAAATGACCAGCGGTCCCTAAGATTTTCTGGCTTTTGGGTATACCATGCACGGGAAGCCATGGACCGAGTCAATAGACTGAAGCTCTTTGATCTTAAAGGTATTTTCCAACCTAAATGATTCTATTCTGTGAAATGATTTGGCTACGGCAGATCACCCTGCAGGGTGCAGCAATGAGTAAAAACTCAGGTCAGATGGTCACAGCAAGCAACTGGGATCCAAGAGTTCTTGCATTGGCACATTACCCTCAAACACTGGCATAAAACAATTGACATTCCTGTACTTCACTCAACACGAGCACAGTTAGCGTTACTTGAAATAATAGACAGCACCTTACCTGAGAAATGCTTTAAAGTTGTGAAAACATCAAGTATCACAGCACAGTAGAACAAGATCCCGTCTGTTTGTATTGACAGATATGAAAATCAGGGCTCCTGCCGTCTCACATTTTCAGGGTAATTGCTAAAAGAGAAAATGATCTATTTGTCAAGTCAACTCATTAAACAAATTAAGACTTTGAACTACTTGATTTGGGTGCAAATTTAATCAGGGAGTGAAGGGGTGAATTGACACAGAACACACTTCCTATCTTCTGCCCTAGGGCCATTTTAGATATTACAGTAACACAATATTCTTATTGTTATTCTATAAGCTAGCTGAAAATCAGCATTACTTTGTGTGCTTCTTTTCCACAGTGAACAGAGGAAGTGCTTGTTCATACATCTGTAGTTAAGATGCATTTTAAAAAGTAAACAGAGACTGTAAAGGGCTTAAATGTCTCTCACCTGTACTAATTCCGGCAGTAGGAGGACAGGGAGTGTAGTGCAGCCATGCTGATACAGTCACTTGGGGATCAGTACCCATTTGCTCTTCAGGACTTTTACATAAGCAGGCGGCAGTGCGAAACACCGAGATCTGTCTAGCTCCCTCCCATCGCGCTGCTGGCCTGGTTCATGCTCCTGCGCTGCATAAAGTGGTCCTGGCTCCATGAGTGCACCCCAACAAACTTTCATCAGGCCTCTCAAGTTGAAGCTTGAGCTTTCCCAAGGATTCATTTCAGTATTTGAAGAAAATCAATCCTACTCATTCCAATTAGGCAGCCAGTAAATAAATCTTGTGTCCTGTCATTGCAGGTTTTTCTGTCATGTTGCAGAGTGCTTAGAAATTTTCTCAAAGCACTTGCAGCGCTCCACTTGTTTCTTTTCGACAGTTAAAACTTTTTACTTTTGCATAACCAGGGTGTTTGTTCAATGCATACTTCTGTGCCGAGCAGAATCTGTGCTGTATTTACAAAGTAAAAGCCAATACAAAGAGCGCTCACTGTAATGAACAGCGTTTGGAGCGAAAAGTCTAATGAGTATAGATGCTATCAAAGCTGTTCTCTTGCTCAGAAGTGAATGTTAATGCCAATTACTCATGTTTCTTGATTAAACTCTCTCCGAACATTAAGTACTGCAGAAAAAAAATCCTCCATCACAAAATATGCACAGTGCAGTTGAGTCAGAAGCCGGTACCAAGAATCTAGGGACAAAGTGTACTTGGTGTTGTGGTCCTTCAATGACTGTTACCATGAAAGTACCTTGGATGTGATTTATAAAAGATATCTGTGTTGCGTATTCCACTGGATCACAGTCAAGTAAGTGGGCACCAGACAAAGATGTACTTCCAGGGCAAGGGAAGTACTTGCATGAGTAAATGACTGAATGAGGACATCTTACATGGAGAAACAGGAGATTCCACTAAAGACGTGTCAGTTCTCAATACCTACATATCTGGGCATTATATAAACCATAAGACCCAGCTAGTGATCTCTCATAGTTGGAGTTGGGGCTACTGCCTCAGTTTGACTGGATCTATGTCCCCTACTCTATGTGATAAACTGTTCTGGGGTTCATCTGCAATAATTTCTTCTAGCAATATTTTGATATGATACAAAAGGGACAGGTACCCCACTATATAGTTGTATACCTGAGCTCTGGAATTAGAGGAAATGCACCAACAAGGAAGTCAACATCAGGTTTCTCTTAAAAGGTGAAAAGCTGCCTTGTCAAAACTACAGGAATGCATGTTTGGTTTCTATTCATCAAATGAGAGTTTAAGAGCAGAAGGATGATTAAATAGTGTATTCCCAGCCATCTTCTCTGTCTCAGGCCATTGCGCTTCATACAGCTATCAGCTACCACAGATGTTTCCTAGAGCTGCAACACAGTGACACCCTAAACCAGCCCTGGCACACCGAGCCGCGCAGTGGATGTAATATTGGGAACAGACAATAGCAGGAAAGTTTAGAGCTGAAATAAAACTGAAGGTGACTGGTGGAAGAGCTGTTCTTCCTTTCCATCCCTGGATTCAGACTGAGCTGAAATCTTCCATCCGAAGCCTTGAGGGCCACATGAGCGTCCAGGACCTGCTGAACCTGCCTTTCAGCCAGCACCTCATCAGAGCATTGCTCACCAGAAGAGTTCACAGCTAAAGAGATGTTTTATATAAAAACTGTGGGGAGAGGAGTGGCAGGAACGGGGACGTGTCTCACCCAGGGACAGGCAGGAAGCCATTAGCAGAGATGGAAAAGGCCACAGATGTCCCAGTTCCAAAGACTGTGCTTTAAATATTTAACTACCCAATGTTTATCCCATTTGTTATTGATAGATCACAGCAACCTGGCATAAATAATGCTTTACACTTTGAAAATATCACTTCATAAATCTTCATGACAGGCGTGTGCGGTGGGTGGGTAACCAGCGTTACCACCACTTCACCAAACTGGGACACTCATGCGTCACCGTAGGTAGAGACAAAGCTGCCGAAAGATGCTCCTACAGTGATTGGGTTAGGGAGAGCCCAAAGGCCAACAAATGCCCGCAGAAATCCCTCCATGAAACTTGTGAATAGCAGAACATAGTGTTTTAAATCTAAAGCTATGGCTGCTTGAGGATAATTTGCAAGAAGTACGAGAGTGACTCCAGCTGAGCAGACAATTTGCTAGGAACAGTTTAGCTAAACGACCACCAACGGGAGGAGGCGACCAGCGAGGCGGCTGGGCTGGGCTAAGGCTGGGCAGCAAAGTCCCAGCGCACCAGGGATGCCTGGACGCCGTGCCGGCCCATGCCGAGCCTCCGATCAGCGCAATTGCTACCAACAGCACTACAATTCTCACACAAATTTAAGTTAGCAGGAGAAAAAGAAGGAGATTGGAAGTAATGGGGGACATATGAATCACATCTGCAAGTCTTTGTGTAATTTAGTTTCGAAATTTAAGACTTAAACTAATGTATTCCTTGGCCAAAAGTTATTCTAGCTTCTCTAGGCAGGTAGTAATAGAAAGAAATGTGATCTTTTTGATTAAGCCAGAACATTTACTGCCACTGGGAAGTGCTGCACATAATGTACCACGGGGATATGGTGCTTTCTGCAATTTCTGCTACAACTGCAATATCTTACAGTAAACCTTCAAAAGTACAGTATATAGGAAACCTCAAATCATCCTCATTAACTGCATTTATACAACAGAGCACCTATCTGTTAAAGTGTTAGACGTGCTTCCAGTAAAATAAATTAAGATTAAGTCCCGATCCTGCTTCCAAATACCCAATATAAATCTAGACAACTTGCCCTACTTCTGAAGCGTTATTCCAGATTTAAATCTATTCAACAAGGCTCTTAAATTTATGTCTGTCTTGGGCACTTGAGTGTTTCTACAAGTGTCATCCAGGCTGCTCTCATAAGCTTTAATTCTCCAGTATCTTGGAAAATTTAAGCACATGCCAAGGACTAAAAACTGACCTCCAAGGCCAAAAACAACAGATTGGCAGAAATTTGAAAGCTAATACAAAACCGCTAATGAAAATCAAAAGGCACGAGAGGTTCAGGAGAAAAAAGAGAACTTACGATGTTTAGGAAAACAGTAAAATCCTGGGAGGAAAAAGGAGAGCTGAAGTCTGTGAATGTGCACCTTCATTTCAAATACTCCAGTATTTAGTCCTGCCTCAGGATCCCATCGTACTGATGCTGCACAGAGAGAGGCTGAGTCTCTGCCTCCCCAAAAGCTTACACCTGAGACTTTCCCACTTAAGATTTCCACTTATCTGTAGCTACTTAAACACCCTACAAATTCCACCATTATCTGCAATCTACTGTTAGGAAAAATAATGTGCAGGAAAGAGAAATAACTTACGTAAGGCCTTATCACACACTCAGTCACTAGGAAATGAGGCCTGGGTATCCATCTATTCTACTGCCGTAAGTAGGGAAAAATCTAGGTATGTTTGGCAATAAGCTTTTGGGGTTTTGCTTGGCATTCAGGCTCATGCAGGAAATGGAAATTTCCTGTTCCTGTCAACCTGAAATGCCTCCGAGGTCACAACTGCGCAGCTGGAAGATAGTAAATACCACAGCCTCATTTTCTTAATGCATACAAGAAAGAGATAAACTCAGCCTAGCCCTATAAGCTTACTTTGAGATCATCTTTATGGTCCAGGTAACTCCTGGCTCAGCCAATGCAGGATGCTTAAGTGATATTGTAATATGAATAATAAATCTTAACTTGGGACCAAGAAGGAAAGCTATTGAATGCTCACAAACGGTGCTGTAAAAAGCCACTTCAGAGATCTGTGCGAGCACAGGGGGAAAGATCTGCCTGGCTGCGGGCATGTGAGGTTGCCCAAAGAGGGCACAGGGATTCTTGCCTTGCTGTCCGCAGCAGGTCTTCGCCCACCTTCTCCCACACTGCACTCTGGACGGCACACCTGATGTACACGTTGATTTCTTCCCTGAATAACCATCCCCCTAATTAAGCTGAATGCTTCTTAATTCAGCCAGCTTGTAAACGTCGCATTCATTACTCAGAGTTCTCCCGATCTGAGGGAACTGAAGGGAAACGAAAACAAAGCTCCTCACAGAATTTAACACCCACCCCGCTGGTCTGCAGAGACTCAACTTGAGGTGAAGCCTGGCTCCCCCGCATCGTTCGTTGTCACTTGCAAACAGAAATGGGAGGAGATAGTGGCTGATCACCCACCAGGAGGACCAGGGGCTCTTCCTTTAGCGTGGCCAAAGCCAAGGGACATGGGGACAATTCTTGAACAGGACCAGGGGAAGAAGAAATAGGCACAGCTCTTCCAGGTGGTTGATGCTGATTCTCCCACCTCCTTTTCCGAAGCACAGCAGATGCTGCCCACAGAGCAGCTGCCAGCCCCCAGCTGTTGTGCCATTGAGCTCCAGCATGCCCGTGGTGCTCGTACGCTGGAGCACAGGGCTCAGCTTTCTGGCTCCCAGCTGCCTGATGGCTTGGAGAATTGGAAGGAAATATTATACTCTCTCTCCCACCTGCTTGTGCATTAGTCACAAGCCAGAGCAGCATCCAAGCCTCTGTGTTTGCATCGTCCCACCCCCGAGGGAAGGACGGGATCTGGTTGAGGCTCACAAGAAAATGGCAACTGAGCCGTTTGGCTAGGCTACACACAAAGAGCCCTGCCTTGGCGATGGATTAGAGTGGGCGCCTCGACAGGGCTCCATCTTTATCTTCTTCTTCTTTAGAGGCTGCTGAAAAAAACACCAATAGGTCAGTGCAAGAACAGAAGATGGAAACAGCCAAACATAACCCCGTAATGGCACGAGAGAGATCGGGAGTAGAAAAGTCCGTTTTGCAGCTGGACTTGTGTTTTCAGAGACAGTTCCAATTTGATGCAAAAGCATTTAGAAATTTGAGTTGAATACAGTGAGTCAGAACAAGCCAGAAACTGAGCTATTTTCACCCGGAGCAGTGATATTCTATTTCAGTTTTCCCAAATATTTTGACTCTCCCCGCACTGATCCACGCAGAATAAATGGAAGTTGCACTTATGCTCGCTCCCTTCCTTTGGCTGGCCTCCCGCCCTCAGTCGAAACAGGGCTCTGCGTCTGCATTCTCCTGCTCCCAGAGGACTCCTGCACACCCACCTGCCGGGTCTTCTCGTGTGCAGCTCTCTGCATCTCAGCCCTCAACAGCAGTATTCGCTGGAAGAAGGCCAGGAGGCCAACTTTCACCCGGTGACGAGCCCGCTTACCAAAGTGCACTGACTTCCATCATTGCCTCCATAACCCACCCTTTGGGCTGGTTTTAAATTTCTCTGATCAAGTAGAGAAGAGATCTGAAGGCAGCCATCTCAGATCACCTCCAGCTTGGTTTGTTTTTTCCTCCTTGCTTTTATGGATCTAGGTTTCCTTTTTTTTTTTAAAAAAAAAAAAAAGGCCTCCAAGCAAAATGATCTGTTTCAGGTTGAACAAAACACCCATTTAAATCCAAATGAAAGATTTTGAACATGCAGAAAAAAGAAAATAGCTTATTTTAGGTTTACCCCCCAAAAATATGACACTGCTCTAATCAGACCAATATAAAGACCCTGTCAAGATTTTTCACCACAATACCTAAGCACTGTAACCGGACAGTACAACTTCTGATTATACAAACATGACTTCCCCCATGCCTTCCCAAATTTTTACTCAGTTAATCATTTTTTTCTCTATATAGGCATCCAGGAGGAGAGTTTTTTAGGAGGATTATTCACTGAAATTTTTTTAATACATGTGAGTATGTTTAGAAATTTTCACATTTTTGAATACATGCACTTTCACATGCATGCGTGCACATCTAACTTATTATTGGTTTTTAAAATAAAATGGTTCTGGACAAAATCCCAAATTCAAGGCTGTTTGGGAACAGCTCATATTTGCTTTATTCATGACAGAGCTGTTTGACGCTGTTCTCGGACTGTGATTGGACTGATGGAACATCTTTTTTCATACGGAGAAACAGAAAATTTTAAATACCCCCAAATCCAAGTATCACCATTCAGCCAACTATTCATATGGATTAAGCGGAGGTCTGGTCTTCGTGAATAACTGGCAAGTTTGTATATTTGTGCGCCACATAATAAGATCCTATAAATAATATTAAATAGAATTTAGACTTCAGAGGCTGAAATTCAAAATCAAGCTTTCTAATAGCACGACTCTCTCCGCAGCAGTCCGGCTTCGCTTGCCGACTAGTAATGCCATACGGGAGACAGGGTATCAGCAGTGGGATTATCGGGCATCCCATTTCCATTATTCGCACATGTAAAAATCCACATTCCTTTATATGACATTTGGCAAACTTAACATTATGACCATCCGCTTCATTTGTCTTTTTAAAGAAAAACAATTGCAAAACGATGGCAGATCTAAACAAAACCCTAGTTTACAAAGAGCAAGGAATTTTCAGAGGGTCTCAGGTATTATAATAGTGGTAGCTTGATACTGCAGACATAGCATGTTGCAAAGATGAGCAACTCAAAGTAGTAAGAGGAAATCAGACTGTAAAGTGTGCTTACACGGAGGGAAATAAACTGATACAAAAGAGAGCACAGGTCTCAGCACAGATAGATAACCAGCGATGCCAGAGCTGACCAGGCACAGTGAGGCAGGGAAAACCGACAGCGAGTGTGAAGAAACAGAGTCCTTCGGGCTACAAGATAAACTGTCAGAAAACACACCGAATTCACATTTCAGAAGCTGCTTAGTCTGTGTCCTTTGCAAAAGTAAGAGAAGCAGCCGGTGAGGTTTGTGAAGGTGCAGAGGACTATAGGAAAGGACTGGAATAGAGCATGGGACAGAGATGGAGGCATCTGCATCCCCAAGAAATGATTAACCAACACTTATCATGTGCAGCATCAGTGACAAATACTGTTTCTCCCTTCCAACAACACCAAAGAATCAAATTTGTAGAAACGTTAGATTTAGCTTTTTCACCCTTAAGTTCCAGAACTGGAAACACCGGGGTTTTCATAGGGTGAGACACTCTCAAATTCCTTAGTGGGTGAAGAAGAAGATTTCGTGGGGGCACCAGATAGGCAGAACTAGGGGAAGCTATCTCCCCTATAAGTGACGTGAGTTAGTTATCTCCCCTCTCTCAGTCTTTATGTTTCCAAAAGGCTCCTACCTCCTCACCCCTGGGTTTTCCTACAAATTATCCTCCTGCATCAACATTCAAGGAAAAAATGACAGAATGCAAATATTCAACTGCAAAAATGCGAACAGCAGAATTCTGTTGGTTTTTTTTTTTTCCCCCCCCAAGCTGGTCACTAAACACAGGAACGTGTTACAAGCTGGTCCCCACTTCATCCATGACCCTCTGGGTCTCCTTTCATGAGGGCAGAGCCTCCAGGAGGAAGGCTGACGCAGGCTTGCATGGAGAGGCTGTCTGGCTGCAGCGAGAGGATGAGCTCTCACCCTTTTAAGAGAAACGACAGGAGAGACAACTGCGTGTAACAGAAATCTGCAGCGCCTGTCACAGCGGGAAGGCAGCAAGGCCAAATCGATGGATGAGCAGCATTGCCCAGAAGCGCTGGAGATGTTTGGTCCTTTGGGCCACCTCTGCTTACGCGTGACCACCTCTGCGCATCCAGCATTGGGATGAGCAGCCCGGCGAACCCAACCAGATGCCCATCGCCTCCCCCTCAGCCATGAAACACAGCCGGCGGGCACCCGCTGCCGAGCCGGTGCCTGGGAATAACAGGGCTGTGCCGAGGCCGTCTGCAGCCCCGCGGGAGACTTAACAGCCCTGGGTGCTGTGTCACATGTCGTGAATCAAATTGGTTGCACGGGAAAATTGTTTCAAAGATGCCTAAAGTGCAACTTGTCTTTTACATTGCAAATTCTTTAGGGGGGTAAAAAAAGAAAAAAATCATGCATTTTAAGGGCTTGGAAAGCATCTTGTGTGTGGCAGGTGCTGCTGTGAATAAATGACAGGCTCCATCAGACCGAGCGGCTTGCAGGTTCCTCCTGGCCGGGTGGCACCTGAGCTAATGATGTCGAGCTGGAGGCCTGTGTACCCCATCACCCATCCCCGGAGCCAGCTGCTCCCCACACCTGCAAAATCTGGGCAGAAAACAGTTCCCTTACAGATTTCATCTCTGACTGGGACGTGATGACTCCTGCTTCTGCTGCCCTAAAAGAAATTATACCTGACAGGAGCTGAGTGTTTGAATCGAGTAGGATTTCCAACACTGTGCAATGGCTTTTTTCACCCCGAAAGTTAAACTTTGCGCAGTTTGAAAACAACTCTGGGAGAAGATGGCAACAGCTGAAGGAGTTTGGCTAGAAATTGTGTTGCCTCTTGATCCATCACGGCTGTGTAGCAGCTCTGTGTGCAGACTCACGGCGTGTTTGAAGGTGGTTGGGATGGCTTCAGGCTTTTGGCTTTTATGCAAGCAGATTTTCATGCTTTGATATCTTCTCTGACATGACTTTTGATCCAGGGGAGGTGATGCTGACACTTTTTTCACTGGGAATATTTTATTTGTGTACAGTGCTGCTAGAGCATTGCAGTCGCCTGAGTTATTTTGGAGGAGCTCTTTCACAAAGATACAGCCTAATAAATGTGATGAAAAGCGAGAGTTCTGCTAACTGCAGTCAGCGTGCCTGCCCTTGCCTGGACCAAGGCATCGCGGGTCAGCGGCACATGGGGACCAGGAGAGGAGGTCCAGGAGAGAAGGGGCAGCACAGCACAAACTGGTCTGGGAATCTGCGCAGTCAGAAGGGAACTTTGGAATAGTCAGATTACTCCCCCAAAAAAAAGGGAATGATGTTTCAAGCTGGCAAGTTTTAGGAAAAGTGAAGAAACCCTGGTGGAAAGCGTGCGCTTTGCTGTTCCTGCCAGGGTAAATCAGCACGGGGAATGAGGGTCACCAGCCAAGGAATGCTGTGTGCCTCAGGGAACCCCCTGCTGAAGGACTTTCAGCTAATTGCGAAAGTCAAACATCCATATTCCTGCTAAAAAAAAGGCTGCGCTACCTTCATCAAGCATTTTAGCTACAAAGGGAATTGTTCATAAAGGCAGAAGGAATTAAAGGACGTACTATTTAATGGGCCAGATTGGTGTGCACACTGATGAGATATACTTCAAATTGACTAAATGTCTGTTTTGACTGGAATAGTCTTTTTTTTTTTTTCCTTGGCCAACATTATCTGTGATTTTTGTTGTTTGTAAGCCATGTCCTTTGCTGTGACCCCAGCCAGAACTGACACTAGCCAAATATAAGGCGTGCGTAAAAAAAAATAAAAAGGAAAAGAAAGAAAAAAGACAAAATCACTATATGCCCTAATCTAAACCATTCTAAGGCCCATTGAAGCAAATGAATTTTGCGCTAATGTAAGTCTCACCCCACCTAAAATAAATCCCAGCCTGATTGCAGCCTGCCTGCGTACAGTATAAGGACTCACTAGGGCACAATGCAAATTATACCAACTGCTTAACCAACACAGCTGACCTCTGCGCTGCCAACCGAAGGAGAGAAATGGGACTGCACACCATCGTTTTCTCTTTCCTTTCCTAAACTGATGACGTAGTCTTTTTGTGTGTGTGTCATGGCATGAAAGCACAGTAGCTTGGAGCTGGTAGGCGTTACAAAGAGCTAAGCTGGCCTGGATTTATAATCGTGCACCTTTTCCAGTTGATGTAGTTACCCAAGTGCAAGCCTCTGTAGCGGGACTTCCACTGGAGTAAATCTTGCACAGATTTACCTTATAAAGGAAAACTATCCAACCAAGCCAAATCGTTTCAGTGCAGAGCAGTTGTTAGAGCTTGTTTACATGAAGCTGCTCAGAAAAGTTGATCTGAATTTTTAAGTGGATTAGTTAAACTGCATTAATTAAAGCCCTTTGTGGGAACTGTCAGAATTAAAGTGGCTTTGATTTGATTTGGTTTACTTCTCTTCCAAGGCTAAGTCATATTAAGGCCACTTTAATTGTGAAATAGGAGGTTTAATGCAATTTAGCTAATTCACTTTAAACTCCTGCCTTTAGTTAATTTAAATCAACTTTCCTGATTGTCCCTGTATAGACAAGACCACGAAAAAGTGAAGACCACATAAATAGAAACACCTAAAAGTAACTTTGAAAAAAATCCAAATATTTCACTAGCACATCCAGGGCGTTACTATCTTCGTCACCAACAAGCTTTGGGAATTACAGGTAACAATGTCAAGGTTCAAGGAGGCAAAGTGAGAAACAGATCCTCGGTGCTGAGCTACAGCTACTCATCAGAGACAGGACAGCCAGTCCTGCACAATAACTTTACTCCAGCCTAAAATAAAAGATGAAAAGTTAAGAAAATGCCTCTCAGCCCTCAGAAAAATACAGGTCTTGGGCCACAGGCTGTGGAGGGGGAAGAAAAGAGCTGCATAAATTGGTGAAAAAAGAAGGAAATTTTACATAGGGCTCTGGTGACAATTTCTGCGTCCTTTCTCCCTCCTGATCCAGAAAGCACAAACAGTATTGGCAAAATGCTGTTGGAGGAGAGCTGGACTTCTTTGCCCTGAAAGCGCTGTGCAGACCTGTTTCAGGCGCTGGTTCCAGATAATAGCCATGCGGCAGCCTGAAGAGATTTGGGACATGGAGTCACACCGGTGACTTTGCATGGCCTCAGGACCAGCACTGAGCCAGGAGCCGATCTGCCAGACCACCCCAACGTGTCACCTATGAATTTCAGAATTCAAGACGAATCTTTGAAAACCGCCTATTTGTACAGGTACAAATTGCTTTCATAAGACACCTCAATGCCTAAAAAAATCTACACCCTTTTTGTATCGTATTTTTAAAGCTCATAGACTGGCCTTATGCGATCGCGCAGCAGACAGCCAACGTTACCATGAGCCGTGTTTGCAATGACAGGGTTACTCGGCACCAGATGAATGATTAGAACAGGGAGCTGCCACATTAAATGAGAGGGAGTACAAGACAGGCTGCTTGTGCTGCCGAGATCCATTTTAGTATTGAATCATACTCCAAATGGCAGCCTAAGTGAGAGTAGAGGTGGTGATTAGTGGGACTGTGTCTGTTTGGAGATGGCTGTATGCATGACTGAGCATGAATGGCCTGATTACGAGGGGGTGTAACTCCGCTCAAAGGGACCCAGCGGCAGGGCTGAGGTAGCAATGATTAGCTGCCACGCAAGGTGAGTTATTGTCTCCTGTGAGGCTAAAGATATACTGTACTTAATAGTTCATTGGCTAAACGCATTCAAATGGTTCATATTGCCGCAGCCGGAAACATTCACTCACGTAATTAGTTTACCTTCCTAGTTTAAGCCAAATGGAAAATCCCTCTGTAAAGCACTCTTAAGGCCGCCGTTGTGCCGGTGTTGATCAGCAGAGTCCTTTTGACTTTGCAAAGTTGCCCGGTTTTCCCCAGGAGGACGCGAGGTCCTTTAATCCCCTACCTTATCACAATGCCTTATCACAGCCATTACAGGGATGTTCTAGAAAGTTCTCCGGATAACCTGACCCCAAGATTTGTAACAGCAGCTGCTGAAATCAACGGAAAAATGAGCTGTCGTGTGACAGGGTTGTTACCCGTCAGTGATCTTAATTCCAGGTGTGTGACAGGGAGGACAAGAGATGACTCATCCCTTGTCAGAAATCCTCTGTGTCACAGGTTTGCAGTTGTACCTTTTTCCAGAGGAACCTCAGCTACTTGCCCGTAATAAACGATCTTCAGGTGATTTCCTCTCCCTTCTCTGGGAGTCATGAATATTTGACTTAACAAATTAATCTTTTCACTCCCTTCACAGGAAGACAGATACCTTTATATATGGAGTGCAGCAGACAGAAGATAAAAAAAAAAAAGTAGGCCATAAAGGAAAGTGTCTGATTTTCAAGTAACTCTGTTCATCAGGGGGGTTAGGCCAGACCCTCGACTGCAGCAGAGCAATGCTATTTAAATCAGCAATTGTATGCCTCCCTGTCTTTCTATCTCACTTGCCCGATTTTGCAGGCAACAACATTCAGAGCCTAGACCTGGGTCTAAAATCAGCGCTGACCCAAGCAGTTTCAGCATAACCGATCCTGTCATCATCCTCCAGCAGTGTTTAGGAGGGAACTTGGACTTTTTATCTCATGAAGCTGAAGAATTCAAACCAAATTTCTCTCTCTTCATAAAGCTCCTGAAATGACGGGGCTGGGAAGGAGGGACTCCTCTGAGGTCCTCAACATCAGCATAACCATGTCATCAAATTTAGCTGGTTTGCTGGTTTGCAAAGGTGGTACTCAGCAAGGCACGCTGCCTTCTCGCGACTCTGTTTCAGAGGGGCAGAGGTTGGATTTGGATTAGCTCTCTTAATGCACAGACACATGGCTTTGGGGGAAGAGGACCCCGATATGAATGTTTGGCGCTAACCACACTCTGTCACCTGCAAGGCAAGGACGTGTAACAGCAGTCAGGGGTGGTGCCAGCATTTTGTCATTGCTGTGTTATTGTATCTGTTCTTTTGTCTGAGTCGTTTTGTTAAGCAGGGCTGGGTTGTGGAAAGGGCTGCTTGGATGCTCATAGTCCTCCTTGTGCGGTATTACATGCCATGAAGAGCTCACTGAGTACAGGCAGTACTTAAATTTCCACACATCACTTATGGTCATCCCCAGAAGGCTAATTCTGCTGTGGTCCACAGCAGGATATCAGGGTCTCAAGACTCATCCATCTGTTTGCTTGCATTTGCTTCTGCATTCCTTGCTTTTGACCTATCAGATGTGCTATAGAGCCCTGCAATTATTTTTCCATTCATCATCTTCTTTCCTGACTCATTTAGCAAACAAATACTTCTTGACCTCCTGTGCGTTGAGGTGCTCCATCCACCTCACTGTGGTGGGAAGTGTGAATCTGCTGCCTTTGGAAACCCTGCAAGCCAATAGCAGGCAACAGTTATCCCCTGGACTTCTTGTTTCAGTTCCACTCCAGCGCTTGCTCATGTAAGAAAGTGAATTTTTGGTCTGGATTCATACAAGAAGAACAAAACAGCCTGCTCATTTCCTATCTTCAGGCAGACTTCCCAAAGATTGTAGGAAGAGGATCGGTGGGGAGCCTAAGGGCTTCCTGGCCAGGAACGCAGCGGGTGATCAGAGCATCGGTTGAACGAGCACATTGGTACAGTCAGGTGGCTGCTGTGCCCCAAAGCAGACCAAAACTGCTGAGTGCCACAGCCACCTGCTCGCTGACGTCCCTCCCGCACCGAACTGCATCATACCTGGGTCTGACCCCCACAGTGCCAACCCGAGGGGCTTCCCCCCCCCAAAAAAAAGGGTCTTGCCACTGTGTTGCTGTTTCTCTGCATTTCCTATGAAGGTATGAGAAAACTAATGTAAGGAGAGATTTGTACAAACAGGGGTGTGCTGTGTGCACCTAATGTCCGGGATGAAATGGCACACCCAAAGCCTCCGTGCTGAGCTGCCAGATTGTCCTCAAAAGCATCTCTCATTGCCACTGGCTATTCGTGATTGCAAAATGCCTATTTTAACCACGGAGAAGCTGGCCTGCCTTTTTTCCAGAATTTCTAGTGCAGAAAAACAATGTTCTGTTGTCCTTCTGCAGCTGAAGGGGAATGTGTTGGGGGAGACAGAGTGATGGGGCTTCCGTGATGCTCTTTTGCCATTCCCTTTTGTTTCTTTTTTTTAGTGAGAAAGGCAGGGAAGGGGCTCTGGCCATATGTGAGACAAAGCAGCTTTGCTATCAGGTAATGAAAGCTGCTACCCAAAAGGAGAATTGGAGCAAAGGTGAAAGATTGGAGTGTGTTTCCAAAAATTGAAAAAGGACATGTGCCGAGAGCTGTTGAAAGGTGAGTCCTTGCAGTCAAAGAGGTGGTCTGTCTGGAAGAGCCTGCCAGTGGGGGCCCTTTTCCTAAGATATTGAGGCTTACGCAACACTTTTGCAAAAGGAAAGGCCCTAAAAGGTTTCCCCAAAATGACAGCACTAACCAGAAGAACCAGCCAATGGGTTCATTAATCTCAAACTTTATTTTGAGATGTTTCACACAGAGATGGTGGGTGGTGTGGGGCTCCCTTTCTCCACAGCTACAGAGAGTTTCCAGCTGCCTGTAGGACCGTAATGCTGTGCAGACTAGGGCTATGGTGTTTGCTTATCTTTAGGGCAATGTCTTTGTAGAAAGTTGCAACACTCTCCAGCTGAGTGGTAGAGGAATGAGAGGACAGGCGCGTGCCATGATCTGGTCATGTCGCTGTCTGGGGATGTAGCTGTCAAAGACAGGAGCATCAAAGAACGGAGCAGCTACCCCCCATTGCCACTGGCAGCTCCTGCTTCCATGCCTGGGTCTCTGCCAGCCTCACGTCAAGGCTGTCCATCCCATATCTCCCTGATGGACAGGAGGCACCCATCCCAGGCCAACCATGTCACCAACACCACTGCAATGTGGGCCACCACCAGTGTTTTCCCTGCTGTAACCTGGACACTAGGGCTGGTGGCAGGAGCTCATGTGTGGCCCAGCCCTTGGCTACCTGAGGAAAAGGTACCTGAGTACCTGAAAAGTACCTGAGGGCTTTGCCACGGCTGGAGGAGCTCCCAGCTCCCTGTAAGACCATAACGGGGTATAGGTTGGGGATATCTTATCTGTCCTGTAGCGCCCTGACAGCTCTCTGGCTGAGTGTTGGAGGAGGGAGAGGACAGGAGTGTGCCATGGTCTGGTCATGTCCCTATCCAGGCGTCCAGCTGTTACAGACAGGAGAAGCAGCACAGGAGGAGCAGCCACCCTCCATCGCCACGGGCAGCCCCTGCTTTGGGTTTGGCCCAAAGACAGCCACTCCAGTGACTGACTGATACAGTCAGTTTGCATGATGCCACAGCTAGTGAGCTCACGACGAGCAGTCAGGGCCCACGTCCTCTGCGTGCGAACCCTGACCTTCCTTTGGAGACCACCAAAAGGGTAGATAATTTACAGTTAATAGATTATAATTTTTCAGGCAGTGGACCCGTGAGCTGTGCAGTCTTCAGATGGGAGAAATTAAGATCCCCCAAAGGCTCCCTAGTCCTCTATGTTTTGGGCTTAAACCAAGAAAGTTGTCTAAGGCATCTCATCTGCTGCCTTCTGTAGACATATAGCCCTCGAGGAAAGCAGGTGTTTTCTAGACATCAGTAAAGCTGCTGGGATGAGAACCCGACTGAGCAGCTTTGAACAGTTCATTACCCATTTCTGGGCCTGTATGCAAAAGAAGGTGCTGAAGCACTGTAATCCTCTAGCATTTTGCAGCTTCTTTGCTTTCAGTCTTTGCAGAGGTAAGTGGTTACACAGGGTGCAAAGCAGTGACGACTCAAGCCTGCAGTGTTTCCAGATGGGACGAGCAGCACCGGCGTCTGAGAGACCTCATGAGAGCTCCTGCCTGCATTTTTAGACACCGGGAGTTCATACACTTTGGCTAAGTTCCAGATAAGCATGTGGACTTAGCGATGCTCTTCTGAATTCAGCACAAGCTCTGAACTATTTAAAGCTTTTGTTCACTCATCGCTTGTCATTTCCTCCTTTTACCCAGAAATCTTAATCCCTGTGTGAAGACACTGTTTAAACTATCTCAGCAACTAGACAATATAAGAAAATGAGTAAGGGCACCTTGGCCAGGTTTACATGCCGCAGGAGGTGCTGCGGTTTAGAGATGACGGAGCGAGTCAATAGTAAACAAATCCTGGCGGCAGGTTTTTTCACCTGCTTCCTCTATAATGAATCCTTTGGAAATCTGGCACAGCTGGGACTTGAGCAAGGGGCTCTTTGGCTCCCTATTT
Source organism: Pluvialis apricaria (assembly GCA_017639485.1). Lineage (NCBI taxonomy): Eukaryota > Metazoa > Chordata > Aves > Charadriiformes > Charadriidae > Pluvialis > Pluvialis apricaria. The sequence goes on along the minus strand of CM030008.1, from coordinate 162,591,355 downwards.
ACGCTGCTCCATCATGAAATGTAGTGATAGGCAGAAAAGTAACTGCATAAAAATGGCACCTAGGTGCTGTAAATATGTGTTCTCTGTGGGTCTCCCGAGGCATATGTGCTGAGTTTAAGGACCGTTTGTGTTTTTTCTCCCTCTCTCTCTTTCCTGTAGCTAGGGATGTGCTAGCCATGTTGTGCTCAGCTCTCCTGCCTCTCCCACAGTATTGCCAGTTAATGTCTGATTCCAGAAGCTTTGCAGTTGGCAATGTTTTAATAAGCAGAAAGAACACAGCTTGATTCTCAGGTAACAGGCTGAGCTAGCTGTGCTGGCAGTCAGAGAAAAAAACATGGTATTGACTTGAAGACTGAGTGAATTTGGAATAGAAATTGCGGAGGAGGAATAAATGTGGCATACCAGGATGTCACTTTTACACTTTCCAGATGATAACTGCACTTTAAAGTGGAGAATCTCTGACAGTGACGTCCTCTTTTAAGCATCCAACATCTATGCCCGTACTTGGTCCTCCTGCAAACCCCCTGCTTTTCCAGCTCTGTCTGACTCACATTGTGTATGCTTCACAAAACGCACTGACACAGGCGCTGTTTATCAGAGTTACTCAAGTTTGTTTCCAAGTTAGAATTACCGTTTTATGAGGAGGTGGCTGGGTTAAGAGAGGAGAAGACTGCACTTTTCGGGCAAGGACATTGAAAAGTACTCACCGGGAATAAAAGTTGCAAGCTAAGTAGCACACGTCTGACTGTGTTACATAAAAAAGTGCCTGAAAACTCTTTTCTTGCCCCTCACTGCAGTATCTTTCAGAGCACCCGTGAAATCAGCATCCGAGAGAAATTATTTTCATTATCTTCTGCTACCCCATTGACCAGGGTATTTATTCCTGGAAAATGATCAGCTGGAATCTCTCAGTTTGCTAGATATTTGGGATGTCATCAAGTGGTACCGTAGAGGGACCAGGTGCCTTCTGCAGGGCAAGGCCACATCTGTGTGTGTGACAGCAGTGTGCCCACAGTGCCCCGCTACAGAGGGGAAGGGGAGTCATGGCAAAAAGGCAAGCCAAAGGCTAAAAGTAGCTAGTGTCTTTTTGGGTGGCAGGATCAGCCCTTGCAGGCAGATCCTGTGGCAGTGAAATATCTAATTTATTTTCAGGAAAGGGTGAAAAAGGATTAAGAGCAAGAAATCAGGCTTTTTACTTCTCTGGAAGAGAGAGGCAGTTTGATAATAAGCCGCTTTCCCGTCGGCAGCTCAGGGTGATGCACTTCCAAGAGCCACGTCCTTTGGGACAACACCCTTGGTGAGTGCGGTCAACCCTTTAGAAATCTTGTTAGAGTGTGAAAGCGAATGTCTGTGCGCGAAGGATGCGAAAGCCTCTTTCAGAGGGCGAGGAGCTGACCCTGCAGGGAGGGATGTTTCACAAACTGACCTGCACCGGGGTGCTTTCACCCCCAGCAGAAAAACACACGGCCTTCTCTCCCCTGTATCTGCTCCCAGAGGCAACCCCTCTCCTCCAGGGCTCCAAAGACATATCAAAACAAGTGTTTCTAAAAGACATCAAATCGCTGTTTTATCAGGCCACATTTGGTACCAAAGATCAAAATCAAGCCTACATAAAAATCACTAGCAACATGTGATTCAGGAAAAAGTCAAAAGCACAGTGAAAACAGTTATTTTTTTGCCTCTAAAAGCTATGTTTGCAGCCTGACTATAATTGTCCTGGAGAACCAGAATGTGAAAATAACTGTAAAGCTCTACTGTCCAGACCCTGCGTAATGCAAACAGTGAATAAATGTTACTAACAGGAAAAGGTGAGTTATTTTTAAAATTTAGTTTAATGTTACTGTGTTATTAATAATATATTTAAAGAATTATTTTTAGCTATGTCCCTAGATCCAATAAAATATTTATGTGCTCCAGGACAGCAGTAAAAAGATGAGGAACTACTTATATCTTAGTGACCAGTTCTATAAATATACTGGTAAAAATTAGTAATCATTGTCATAGCTGGCTCAAGAGAGACTTGTTAACTAATTATAGATCAAGCTGTGCATTAAAATTAAAGCCATTTGCAAGATATTACAGCAAATGTACTGTTCCCAAGAGAGAATAGATTGTCAGTCTTGGAACCTTAAGTGGCTGCATAACCTCTGCAGCTTGGTCAGCGTAAAAACAAGTTTTCAAACACCATTCCCCTGTCACGCCTCAAATCAGACTCGATAGAAATACCGCCTAGGATGGGTCATTCCTTGGCCATGGAGCCTGTGACCCCTCGAGACACCGCCAGCTGGGGTGAACACGTGTCTGGCCAGGTCTGGTCTGAGGTCACACCACACGCTGCAGGGACCACCAGGACATTTTCACATTTTAGCAGCCCTGGACTAACTGCCAGATTGAAAAAGCACTTAGGCACTTTTTTCAGCCAGACCTATTTGGGACCTTACTCAAGATAATGCCTAACCCATTGAATTTCTTCATCTGAAGACCCTGTAGCAGATGTGCTAATAACAGCACAAATTGCCCCACTAAACTACTTTTAGATATTGTGAGATCTTGGCTGTTACTCTCTGGTCTTGTGTTTTACAGTACTTTGTGTGATGGGATCTCGGTCCATGATTAGTAGCCTTGCCACAATATAAAACACACAGAATAATACCAGAGGCATTATGCTCCTCAAAGCTGTATTTCAAGAATGTGAAGTTTATTTCCTGATTTAATACTGCCACAGTCAAGCAGATTTGGTGCATTACATGGGCCTAATAAGAAGACTTCATAAGTATTTTAAAATTGTGGATAATTTGAGAAAGAGGAGGAAGAGAGAGTATATTGGCAAGTAAATCATACTTTCTTGTAAATCAGAATTTCCAGGATTCTGTCCTGGAACAAAATCTGGGGCTGAATGGCTGACGAAGGTTAAAGCCCAGTGAGCACAGACAGGGAATCTTTATCACCTTGCACTGCAGGTCAATCACTGAAAATAAAAAAAAAAAAAATTAAAAAAAAAAAAAAAGCAATACACAGTGCAACCTTGAACATCAAAAGGACCAAGCAGGCTGCCAGAGAGGAGTGGGTTTCTTCCACTTGCTTGATCTTTTTGCTCCAGCTAAAATATTATTAATATTTTAGTATATTGACTGCTGCATACTTTTCTAGAGCAACACCTTTAAAAACCAAGCCCATGCAACAGAGAGATGAACCTGGATGCTCACTGACTGAGATCAATTGCAAGAGACAACACTGTAAAAAAGTGGTCAAAAATGTGGACTGAAGCCAAGCCCTTTTTTTTTTTTTTTTAAATTTGGATTAAATTTTCCATATCCTTATAGAGATCAGAGCATCTGGTTGCAAAGCAGCTGCTGGCTGTACTGCAGCATTCAATTACAAGTAATCTGCATCACTAGATACTTTTAATGTGCCTGAAAACTATTTTGATCCAACAGAAATTGGTTTACTGTATGCATTTACAGGTATACAAAGAAAACAAAAATTACCACTGAGCTAAAATTCAGCTCATTATTTGCTATTGTGGCATTAATTATTGACCAGATTCTTATTATACAATTATGATTCTTATATACAATTTAAATCTGCCACTAGCAGTAGTCATTCTTCTGAACGACATGTTGGAAGGTGTTATATGAGAAATGAAACCTTAAAATGCAGAGTAATAGCACAGCCCAGTGGCTTATCAAAGAATAAACCACCACTCAGAGATCTAGTGATCTGAACAATCTAATATCGTATTTTATTAAAAAGTCTGGAAAATGTGAGGATGGGAAATTATTCTAGGGTCAGGTAGAAGTAAGAGATCTTCATTCAAATCCCTTTTCTTTATCCAAAATAGCTCTGAAAAACTGTTTCCAGTTATGCTCGCTATAAAGCTCAGCTGTCACTCTCATGCCATTTTATATAGAATTATTTAGCATTACTATTCAAAACTATATTTAGAATGATCATAGAATCATAGAATACTTTTATTTAGGATAATTTATGCTCTAAATTATGTTATTATCATAATTCTATTGTTATAAAGAATTATTCTGTATCTCATTATTCCCTTACATACTTGTTTGCGTCTGCTTTTATTCTCTTGTACAATTTGCGTATATCCCAGCAGTCATCTGAAACCTATCGACACTGGCTTACGTCCACTTATTTATTTCAAGAAATAGTTGGTGTCTGAGAAAAACATACATCCCACCACCATCACCACCAAATTAGTCCTGGGTGTCTTTTACTGTGTCACAGCAACACGTCAGAGGAAAGCAGCAGCTTGTTGTTGCTGCATGGGCACCAGCCTGTACGCTGGGATTTTTGAAAACACCCACGGACCTACGCATGGTACACGGTGGGGAGGCATCTTGAAGCACCGGTTGCAGCTCTGGTCCTCAGCTGTGCAACCTGAAGGTCTTCTTGACCCCCTTCTGGCCCACACGTGCAGGTCTCCTCCTATGAGCGGGAGGGGTGGTGGGGTGGGAGAAGGCCGCGTGCCCTTGTCTCATCCCATTAGGAAGATGGGATGCATTTGGGGGTGCCCTGGGACATAGGCCAGGGAAGGGCTCTCCGATTTCTCACAACCGGTGCCTCTCTAGGCCAGTCCATGGGAGAAGGGTCCAAACAGGGCTCTTGGACACCTGAAAATGCAGCCCATGCACGTTAGCACACGGACAAGGCAAATATCTGGCCAAGTCACCAGGAAATACAGTGGGAAGGGCTGTGCCATAGGTCTGGCTCCCCTAAGTAAACAGAAATGCCTTAGTTTAGGAAGCACTGCTCTTTCGCCTGGGATGAAGTGCTGACCCCATCCCTTCACAGGCGACACAGCTTGTCGCAAAACCTGCACAGCGTCCAGAGCTGGAGTAGGGATATGCCAGCTGGGAGGAAGGGGAGGGGAACCCCCTATTGTTAGTGAAAACTTTTGAAAGGAAAAAAAAAAAAAGATCATGTAGTGATCAAACAAGATAAAAAACACTGCCGGAGAAATGGCAAATGAAAAACAATGAAAAAAAGCATTTGAGGTATGCCATTTGAACCAGCAGTCAGGTCAAAGAGCCTGTGTTGATCGTGTAGCAAACACAGGTCCCCAGAAGCTAGATAGGCATAGATTTCCTTCTATTGACTAGAGGAAACAATGTACCTGTCCTAGATAATTCCCTAAATTAATTCTACCAGAAGATGCTACAGATAAGAGGTGACCTTGCACACTGAGTCAGTTTGTTAGACAAGGTACAGTTGACATAGCTAAGTCCTGCACACCACAACTCTCCGAATCTGAATTTTAGCATTGTGTGTGGTTTAGATACATCAATTCAAGTTTCCATCATTGCTAGTCCCATGGTAGCAAAGGATGGGATTGAAATAACAATTAATAATAAAGCTAAAAAAAAAAAAAAGAGAGAGAGTGAGACTCTGAGCCTCTGAGCTGTATTTAGTGCTTTTAAATTTCAGTACAGCCCCGGAGAAAAATAAATGTCATCTTCTGGCAGTTTATCCAGAAAAAAAAAACAAAGGTACACCTCGCTAGTAACAAAGTCCCTGGGGATTTAAGGATGCATGAAGAGACAGATGCAGTCAAAGGAAAAGCTCAGCACCATTCCAGGTGCTGACGGTTGCAAGCAGCATTGGTTTCACAAGATGTAACCTAAAGGCCACAGGACACTGTAACGCTGGAAGAGTGGTACCACCTCTCAGTTGTGGTGTGGTGCCAGCAAAGAGAGTCTCAGCCGGCCATCACGCGTGAGGAAGTCCCAGACAGTGACCCAGTGGCTGGCAAAAGGAGTATGTCAGATATTATAATATCTCTGATGGCGGTGATGGTGATGTGACTCAGAGACAGCTTCAGAAGGGGGGAAATGTCAGAGATCAGCTGGACACTGAACCCTGGATGGTTTCCAGATGGAAAACTGGATGTGGTCCCCTGTTTTGAAGGTGTGTGGGGATCTTAATCTGTATTAACGTTGCCATGACACTTGCCTTTAGGACCAAAGTCCGGTCCCTGTATGGTTTTAGTTGTTAGGACAGAGGTAGCAGACAGCCGTGAAGCAGTAACCTGGTGCACTGCCTCTGCATGGAGGTGAAAAGCAGAACTGGAGTCCTTGCAGGGAGTTGCTTCGAAATTCCTCAGGACTGGAAGGCAGTCAAAGATAAAAATGCTTACGGTGGGTCTTCAGCTCAAGGTAGCCACCTAAAATCAGGGGCAAGAATAAAGGGAAGGAGCTCTTCTCACGCACATGTCCTTGGCAGTACCAGTTTCAGACCGTGAGAAGGAGCCAAGCCATACACATCCTTTCCCTTGTCTACAGCCCGAATGTGGCCTTGGCCAAAACCCGAAGTGTGGTTCCCAGTAGTCCTGCTCAGTTACAATCAAATGTCAAAGACGCCTAAATTTGGTGAGCCTTGCTGCTTGAGTTTACAATTCTCCAGGAGGCTGCAGTGATACTTCTGTACCACTGAAAACTCCCCCAGACCCAGGATGGCTTAGCAGAGCATCCTTCCAAAAGCAGGATCTCTTACAGCTATTTTCTCTCAGACCCAATACAGTAGATGCTGCCACAGGAGCTCTTGCATGCATGTTCCCTGGGTGACAGAGAAGAGACCTCAAAAAGAGGACAAAGTCCACAGCTGTGGAGCCCAGCTCCATCAAGATGCTTCCCAGTAAGTCTTCATGCGGTACTGTGTACTGCAATGGAGGACTTGCCCAGTCCTAAGTATTCTCCTGTTGATCATCTATAGGCTGAGTAGGATAATTTTTTGTGGCTCCCTGTTCAGCAGCTCTCATTTTCTTCTGTGTATCACACTCGTACTCTAGGTCTTGGTGTCTAATTCGGGTTGATGTTCCTTCTCTTCTTTTGGCAGGGCACAGTGTGCTTCCTTGCTGGCCAGTTTTCCTTCTTCAGCCTTTCAAACACCAAGTCTGTTTGTCTATCCATATTTTCCTGCTTGGGTTTTTCTGTTTGACTGAACTTTACACTTGTGTAGTTGCTCCTCCAGAGAAGCTCAGCCCTCCTGGCTCTCCTGTTCAGCAGGAGTCTGCAGACTCCGAGTTGTCCATACAGCCTTCCCTCATTCTTGAATCCATCTCTGGACCCCGTGTTTTCTCCACTTGCTTCCCCGTAACATCTTCCATGAGTTCTCTCAATCGTCCCTCTGGGCAGAGAAAATCTTCACCAGGAACATCATCAAGAATCATGTCCACAACTGAAGCACCCATGCACAGATCACCACCAAAGCACAGAGCCTCCAAACCAGTCACCAAATGACAAGAAACCCAACATTTCACTCCCCTTTTAAGGAGTTACAGGTTTCCTTTCATCAACACCACAAACCACCCTGTATATTTTTTTGCTGATTAGTGGCTGAGGGGTGGTGGCAGTGCACACAGCTCTGCTATACTTAAGCAATCTTTCCACCGATATTATCTTCTTGATCCCAGGTGAATCTGGGATTTTTTAGAGGGTCCTTTACACTAGAACAAAACTGTCAATCCTCTCCTAGAAAATTAAACGTATGACGATCCCAAGGGATTCACTTAAGTATTTGCATTCCTGCTTACTAATGAACTGTTCTTGCTGAAATATAGGTTAACACACCAAATATTTTTATGTGTAAATTTGGAACTATTACAATACTTTTCCTTCTCAGAGACTTCATAGAGGAAATATGCAGAATATCTTTGCTTATTGTTCGTGCGTTGCTCTGCTATCGTAGACTATTTCCATTCTCTTGTTTATGATAAACTCACTCAAAGTTGTCACTAAAGCACTGCTGTATCTTGTCCTTTGTCTCAGGAGGCCTGTTACCCGAAAGTCTTACTTTACAAAGTAATATCATATCTGTGCTTCTCCCGCCTACTTTTAGCATTTGCTATACTTTCTTGAAGAATGCAGTGATTTCCGATGGCGAGCATGTGGTACTGAAAGTTGCAAATCCCAGAAGCCTTTGCTACTTAGGAAAAAACGCAGGATTTCCTTCAAAATACTGTTCAGCTTCTCAGAGATCTAATCCCCATCCTTAGGTTTTGTTCCTTTTCCCTTTGCCCAATCACTTATCACAGGAAGGAAGATTATTTCACTCTATTCCTTGCCTCATCCCTCATGAACTTTGTCTTTTCTGTGCGTATATTACATTCGATTTTTGCCTTCCTCTCTCAGCATCTGAATTTATACAATTTAGGGCTTGTAATGGTTTCAGGCAGATAAAATATGTCATTCATGAATGGCTTGGACTGTGCTTGATGTGTTTCCCTTCCTCATTCAGAAGGTGAAGAGTTTCAATAAAATGATGTCCTTTTTGTCTAATTTCCTGCTTTGACTTGGTCTTTTCACTCTCCTTGAAAGCAGAGTGAGTAAGTACTTGGGGACTACGTAATTCACTTATAATTGAAACAATAGACCATAAAGGCTTCTTGAGAGCAATTACATCTATTGAGCCAACGAGTCAGTTGTGCATTTGCGCTGTCCAAGTAGTAAAATATATTTATGATTTTTTTTTTTTTTTAATGAAAGTTACTGCTCACTTAGTCTTTAGAGGCAGCACAATGCATCTTGAGACAGCAAGGCTTAAATGTGAATCTACACGAGCAGTGTGCGTGCCTCGTCATGAAAAAAAGAGCGCAATATGTTTTGTCTGGGCATGCTGCATCCAACCAAAGAGTTAGTACGTGTGTGATCAGAACCAGTCTGAGAGATAATGGTTAATCTATAAAAACTAAAGTAAAAATTAGATTTGAGAGCATGGTGCTCCAGACGAGATAGTAAGAAGGGGATAAACTACATATTACTAAAATAAGAAGTGCCTCAATTCCTTTGTTTGCTTTTATCCTCAACTACATCATAGGCTGATTCTGCTGACAAGCTTAGTTCAGGGCAGAAAAAAGCAATTAGACTGTATTAAGCCGTCCATCCAAGAGGGATTCTGGACAAATCAAATCCTGTGCAAGGCACTGGACTACAAATGAAGGAGCCCGGGATCAGCTACTAACTGTGTCAGAAACACAGTTGTGCGTATGATCCAGCAGTGTCTGTGCCCTGTAACCCTCTGCGATTCTGGGCAAGCTGCTTAGTGGGTACCGATACCCAAATGATGGTCTCCATAAAATGGAGAGCAAAGTGCTCCTTTTTTTTTTTCTTCCCTCTGCCTCCTTGGGGTCATCAATAGTACACCCGCTCCTTCACTAAGCAGTACAAAGGCTGTAAACTCCATGGGGGCTTTGCACAGGTGTAGGAGCCCGACCCAACCACAATGGGTAGGAATTTAGCCTCAGGCTGAAGGAGCACATCCCCCTGGTGCAAGACAGAGCCAAGGAAAAAACATATTCAGGGCCTCACTGAGTCGGGGCCCAGCAGGGTATGGTCTCAGCAGCTGGGAGGTCCACCCAAGCTAGGTAGCTCCATGGAGTACCTTCAGATTAGTGCAGTGAGAGTTTTGCGCTAACAGGGCTGCGCTGCTTCCAGCATCTGAGCCAATGGCCCATGTCTTCAGCCCCGTGTAAACACGACAGCGCATTTGGAGACTGCTCAGATACCTCTGCTGCACCTCTACAGTGTGGCTTTGCAAGAAATATGTGCTTTATGTGATGAGGCTTGTTCTCTGCTCCGCAAATATGCTCTTCTCCACGGCAAGTGTTTCAGCTCCCTTTTAGAAGTAAGCATGCATTAAAGTGCTTTTCACAACGGAGATAATTGAGTACATGTACAGCATCTATCACAATAAAAGCCAAATCTCAGACAGATACTAGGGCACTATCAAAGACCAAAAAAAAATAATAAATAAGAATTCATAAAGCTTTCAGTCCAACACTTTCTGCCAGCACTAAATCCATTAAAAAAAAAAAATCAAGTACAGCACTTACTTAATTCTACAGACTACATGGGCACTACTGCAATACAAATAAAACTTACAGCTATTACTATTAAAAATAATTAACAATGTTGTCATTTGTAGATTCTTGTCTTTTTTAAAACTGCCCTTCTTTTTTGCTTTCTGAAACCTTTTGTATTTTTTTACTTTAATAATTATCAAGTCATTAAAAAGAAAGTTGGGTGTTATTCTAATAAATACCAAGTAACAGCAAATGTGCACTTCCAGGTTATAAAGAGGAGGTTTATAATGGCAATGCTGATATAGATCGTTCCTGTTGCCACATCAGCAGGCCATCACGAGAACATAGGGCTCCACAAAAATGACATACCGAGCAGTACTGAAAATAACACGAAATTTTTTGGTTGGTCTGATTTTTTTTTACTGTTACATCAATGAGCCAGCAACCCTGATTTTCTTAGTTTGTTTTTTTTTTGTTTTGGTTGGTTTGTTTGGGGATTTTTCAGAGATGGGGAGGCAGTTACTAGAAAATGTGGCTGCTTTTATCCGCGCCATTTTAATTTTTATATTTCCCTGGAATTGTCAGGGAGACCAGTTTTACAACACCAGTAACAAAGAGGAGAGAGACTATAACTTTGCTTTCATGAGGTCAAATATTCCTTAGGAAAAACACAAGCTTTTTACAGCCTTTTACAGTTTCTTTCTGCTTCTTCACAGAGTAACAGCAAATTCTTGAAAGGACAGACCACCTGCAACTCCAGCTTCATTGAAAAAGGCATGGAGGTACTTAGCACTTTGCCGGATTCAGGCCAGATTCTGTATTTACAGTGACATTTATTTAAAACTGATTAATGGGTTTGTGCTGACAGAGCTAATGCTCAGGAAGAAAACCACCTGTCACCAAGCTGGGTACCTCATCCAAGCTCGTATGCCAGGTGGCCAACCTCATTGACCATCAGTTTCTGAATCCTCCAAGCCATTACTTCTATGAGCATCCCTGGCATGAGCATCCCTGGATCCTCCAAGCTTCAGTACCCCTTCCTGTCCTGGCTGCTCCTCTGCAGGCAATCCCAGAAAGTTTATGAACTTTTTGCTAAGACAGAGATCTGCTGAATTTTAAAAATAATAAAACCCCTTAGAACTCAGTTTCCTAATTTGGAGTATACATAAGGGCTCCCTCTTAGCTTCAGAATTTCACAAAGCTTAAGATATCTCATACAGTTTTTGGATAATTGCCTCAAAGACATGAAAATGCCTCCCCCTCTGCTTCTGAAGAGCTCCATTCATTAATGAGCTAAAGTGTGCAAAGCAACTTGGCTTCAAAAAAGAGTGCAGTGAAATACAATACAGCTCTTCCACATCCAGTATAGGAAGGAAAACACAGGTAAAATAATCTTCATAAGCTTTTTAAATGACACAAATCTGGGGTGTGTTGCAATGAGCAAGAGTCTTGTCCAGCTTGAGCTCACGCCGACCAGCTTTTCAATCCGTGGCATAATGAAAATGTCTCTGCGAAATCCGCCAGTGTGACGCATCTGTGTCCGCTTGTATCTGCCTTGAGCACTCGTGCAGCAGCACTAGTTCACACACCACTTACGCGCACACACCGAGTGCATGACGTGCTGTGACTGAACAAGTTGGGATTGACGCAAAGCTTAAAGCCAGCTGCAGGATGCCACAACTGACTTGCAAAGGTCACATTCCCTTTTCTTCAGGTTTATAGAAAGCTCAGGTTGGGCAGGTCATGTGCCTGTTGACCACAGCTCCACTTCTACTCTCCTGCAGGGCACAGAGGAAACAAGCAAGAGAAGGTGCAGATTGAGGCAATTCAGAAAATGGCAATGTTTGTTTTGACAACTCCTGACTTCTTGGGCATGAGTTAGTAGGATTTTCCTTGGCTTTAAAACCGCGATTTCAAAACTCATCATGCCCAAAACGATTGTGCCAACAAATTAACGTAATTTCAGATGTGGGGGAGAACAGCTGATCAAAGCAGGGGGGTGGAGGAGCTGAGGGATCTTAAAGAAGAATATCCCGAAGGAAGAAATTGCTGCCCTTTCCTATAGATATTATTGTGATTGCTTTCTTCTTGCTCTTATATGTTCTTCACGCTCACGTGATGAAAGATGTTAAAAAATATAACACAAAAGTAGGCAAACCCTGAAAATATAATGCATCTGCCAGAAGAGGTCTAGAATTAGGGAGAGAGAGGCTGTGCATTCACTTCTTAGTGCCTTTTCTTTAGGCTGGGGAAATGGCGTGAGCTGCATCTGTCCTTCGGGCCTCCTCCTGCTTCTCCAGCCACCCATCTCTGCCTCGCCAAGCTGCTTTGTGTTTCTGAGCCCTCCTCAGAGAAACTGTTGCTGACCTGGCAGCTCCTACCTGGGAGTGTAGGACTGAAGAGAAAACACTGTTTTTCTGTTCCCTCACCCTGTCTGATCCCCTTGGCCTGTGGATGTGGATCTGGCTGGGTTCCAGAGAGTGAATGTGGTGATAAGGGAAGGCAGAAAGGTTTTGGAAGGCAAAGATATAGTGTTACGCTGGGCACCAGCAAGGAAGATAATGTTATTACTGTGATGCTGGCATATGATACCGACGGGTAACATAGTGCAAACTCAACCATACAGTCACAATTTATCCCAACTCTTGGAAATGACTGAACTAAATATTCAGTGAAAAAATAAAAAAAAAAATAAAATAATTGTCATTTGTAATAGTACCAAGTGAAAAAAGTAGCAATTCTTGCTTTAAAAACATTATCAATGCCAATTCAATGGAAAGTTTAAGAATATCCTCAGGGATAGGAACAGAGAATAGACATCATAAAAAAATAAAGCCTCTTCCTGTTTGTTGCCTCTGGAAATGTCTCCAGCTGGGGAGGCTGAAAGAAAGCAGGGAAACGGACAGGGTCCTTTCTCAGAACGACAGCGCAATGCAAGAGGGGAGCACAAACCACACCACTTCCTTGCTCCAAGGTGTGATGAAAGGTACCTACACCCTCCAAAGACGCCTGCCACCCCTGTCCTGGGCTTTCACAGCCTTTCCAGTAACATGTCCCAGTATGTAATTATCCTCCTAGTTGCTAAGTGTTATCCTAATGTCTAAGCAAGGTTGCTCTTGGTGTGTAACAAACGCCTCTTTAGTTCTGTCCTCAGCCTGGGGAACAAATGGTGAGTACCCCCTTTGTAGCACTGTTCTTTGTTTGAAGTCTGTTTCCACATCCACATTTGATGCTGTCGTTATTAAACTGAACAACCCATTTTGGTCACCCTCTCTTGATAGGTCATGCTGTCGAAATCTCTTAGCACTCCTGTTGCTCTCACTGAGGTCTGCCCTATATACGCAGATGTATGCATGCACATACACACCCCCTACTTCTTAAAGTATGTGTGCCCAAAATGGGACACATACCCCAGGAAAGGTCTTGCCCCTGCTAAACAGAGTGGAATAATAGCCTTTCATCTCTTACATGTGACACACACGAGAATGGCTCAACAGCATCTTATCTGCTGGGTTATATTCAGCCTCTGGTCTAATACAGCCCTGTACTCTTTTTTTACTATACTGGGACATAGACCCATATTCACCACTTTGGGTTTTTTTTTTTGCATTTCATTTTTCTTTCAAAGGTGAAATACTTTGCACTTACTGCTATTGAATTTTACTTTATCAATTACAAGCTATTTCTCAAAGTTATCACAATTACTTGAATTCTAATGCTGTCTTGCAAAACACTTGCATCTCTGTGCAGAATGTTATCTTCTGCGAATTGTATAAGAGTATGCTGGATATCACCAGGAAACTTGGCAACAAGAACATCCAACCATTCGGGAACTGGGGCAGACCTGTCAGCCCCAAATGACCTTGACTGTAGAAAGTGAATAATTTACAAGTTCTCTTTGAGCATTACTTTTTCAGGCAGTGGTGCTCTCCGCCTCATAGCAATTTCCTCTGAATGAGGATGTTCCTCCTCCTCAGACATTTTAGCTCATGCCTTCCTCCAGCCGGTGGAGGCTTCCTCATGCCTCCTCACAGAAAGTGGCCTCAGAGACTTGATGTGCTGGACTTTGTCTGCTGATGGTGAGGCTCGACCTTGAATACTTTGTTCAGTTTTTGGCCCCTCACTGTAAGACATTGAGGTGCTGGAGCGTGTCCAGAGAACGGCAAAAAAGCTGGTGAGGGGTCTGGAGCACAAGTCTTATGAGGAGTGACTGAGGGAAGTGGGGTTGTTTAGCCTGGAGAAAAGGAGGCTGAGGGGAGACCTTATCGCTCTCTACAACTACCTGAAAGGAGGTTGTAGTGAGGTGGGGGTCAGTCTTTTCTCCCAAGTAACAAGTGCTAGGACATGAGGAAACAGCCTCAAGTTGCACCAGGGGAGGTTTAGATTGGATATTAGGAAAAATTTCTTCACCGAAAGGGTTATCAGGCATTGGAACAGGCTGCCCAGGGAAGTGGCTGAGTCACCATCCCTGGAGGTATTTAAAAGATGGGTAGATGTGGTGCTGAGGGACATGGTTTAGTGGTGGTTTTGGCAGTGTTTGGTTGATGATCTTAAAGGTCCCTTCCAACCTAGATGATTCTATGATTCTATGTGGGGTATCATCTGGGTTACGCAGTGCTCATATAGACCAGTTCTCTTCGTCTGTCAGTGACAACATTTCGCAGGGCTATGCCAAGAGTTTTACTACAGCCAAGACAAAACTGTTTTGCCTTTATCCACTGGGTTAAAGAACTAAACTGAATTCATGTGATATGCTTTATTCTTAACAAATCCATGTTGGCTGCTTCTCATAGGCTTATAATCCTCTAGGGATGAACGAATAATTTGCTTCAATATCTTTCCGAGTATCAGAGCTGCAATGTTTGATTTACAATTGTGAGTCCTCCCTTCCCCTGTTTTTTAAAGACATAATTTACTTTAACATAAATCAGCAGAGCTGCCATGCAGGTTACACCCATGCAAATGGATGGAACAATGCAGGGAAAGTTCCTGGGCACTGGGACTGAATCCTCCCTATCTTACACTGCGAGAAGAGTGATGGTTTTATCTCAGCCAGCTAACATTTTCCCAAACAATTCCTGCACATGATGCAAGAGCTGGTGCAGTTTGGGTGAAGCCATCCTGTTTTGGATGGCAGGAGTTTAAAAATATAGCTGTAGCCAACCATTCCAGTCAGCCCTGAGCAGGATAATGGCCCCACTGTTATTTATTTTGTAGATTTTGCCTCACTGATCCCTGAAGAAAAAACCAACAGAATACTTTCAGATACCTGAAACAGTTAACTGAGTAGGTAAAGGAAGGAATATGATCCACTTCCTACAAAAGAAAGAGACTTTGGGGAAATGGCTGATGCCAAAAATTCTTGTCTATTTGATACAGCCCCATCAACAGGGGTCTGTCACAGTAAAACAGAGCATCACACATCGCCCTTCAGCAGTGCAGCTCAGTTGCTGGGGCTGGATCACTCCCTGTGCTCTCCATCCAGTCTGTGCTCAGCACCTGAGGTTTTCCAGAAGAAATTTTGGATGGGGTAGAGTTAGTCGTAGTAAATAATTCATAGCCAGTCTCTGGAGCTACATTAAGCAATGTTTCCAATGATGTTTCCAATTAATTTTTAGGTAATAGTGGTGCATGGCGTTCTGCGAGGAACACTGAAGGTTGGTAGAAGTCCATTCATCAAACAGTGATGGGAACCATGGCCTCTGTGGTGTACACAGATGTTGTTCTAATCTAGGGAAACATTAGAGAGAAAAGTTAACACTATAAGATGAAAGATACATCACAGTAAAAGATTTCTAGCCTTATAATTAAAAACAGAAGAAGGTAAAAGCATATCTATTCAGCTGAGAAAGTGGACTAATAACTAAAGATAATCTAATTATGATCTAAACCCAGAAAGAACAGCTTTTTTTTCCAGTTTTCAGTGAGACAGATGATTCTGTATTGTGAAGGGGGCTCAGAAGTGAGCAGAGACTATAATAATCTGCAACAAAATCCTTGTGGCACGAGCAGCAGGAGAGCAGAGGTGTGACAAGGGCAAGATGTGATGGCAGGTTTGACGCTCTGTGACGGGACCAGAGCAGAGCCAAAGCCTTAGCACAGATCTACTTGCAAATTGTCCTCAAAGTGAGCACACCAAACCCCCAAAAAAAAAAAAAAAAGAGTTGACTATGAAGAGTTTGTTTTTACTAGAAGACAAATTAGAACAATCAGTTTTTAAAATAGAGAAAATTGGATGTTCTGGGTGAGAGACTTCAGTGTTAAAGATTGTCTAAGTAAGTTTTCCTCCATACGCCCTCCACTTGTGAAAGAGTCAATGAAAACTCCTCAAGGACAGAACTTGGCTGAGCAGCCTCACATGATGAGCTGAGGGGCAGCTTTGATGGGCGTTGAACAGCCCAGTGTGTTGATTTTGGCAGGGTTTGGCCATGCCCATGCACCGGCAGCACAGGGGCTGCGGGGCGGCCTCTGCACAGAGGGTGCGGGGTTGCCCTGTGCCGGACACAGCCGGTCCCAGCCGGTCCCAGCCGGCTCCAACGGCCCCACCGCAGGGCACAGCTGAGCCCCTCAGCCAAGCTGGGGGCGCCGGGGGGAACAGAGGTTTGCGGCAGGGCCGAAGGCGGCCCAGGCAGAGGAGGAGGCAGCCCAGGAGGGAGCAGCAGCAGAGGCAGCCCCAGGGCGCAGGAGGAGGAGGGCAGGAGGTGCTGCAGGCCCGGAGCAGGGATCCCCTGCAGCCCTGCAGAGACCCCGCTGGAGCAGAGACCCAGCCCGCAGCCCGGGGAGGGCCCCCGGCCGCAGCGGGGGGGACATTTCCTGCAGGAGCTGCGGCCGTGGAGAGCCCCGGCGGGAGCAGGGTGTCCCTGAAGGACTGCAGCCCGGGGCAGGGCCCGCGCTGGAGCAGGGAGAGGTGTGAGGAGGGAGGAGCGGCCCAGAGGGGCTGCCATGCACTGACTTAGAATCATAGAATCATAGAATGGTTTAGGTTGGAAGGGACCTTGAAGATCATCGAGTTCCAACCCCCCTGCCATGGGCAGGGACACCTCCCACCAGCCCAGGCTGCCCAAGGCCACGTCCAGCCTGGCCTTGAACACCTCCAGGGATGGGGCTTCAACAACCTCTCTGGGCAACCTGTTCCAGTGCCTTACTACCCTTAAAGTGAAAAACTTCTTCCTAATGTTTAATCTAAACCTGCCCTCTTCCAGCTTAAAGCCATTCCCCCTCGTCCTATCACTACATGCCCGTGTAAAAAGTCCTTCCCCAGCTCTCCTGTAGGCCCCCTTTAGGTACTGGAAGGCCGCAATAAGATCTCCCCGGAGCCTTCTCTTCTCCAGGCTGAACAGCCCCAACTCTCTCAGCCTCTCCTCATAGGAGAGCTGCTCCAGCCCTCGGATCATCCTCGTGGCTCTCCTCTGGACGCGCTCCAGCAGGTCCATGTCCTTCTTATGTTGGGGACTCCAGAGATGGATGCAGTACTCCAGGTGGGGTCTCACGAGAGCGGAGTAGAGGGGCAGAATCCCCTCCCTTGACCTGCTGGCCACGCTTCTTTTGATGCAGCCCAGGATACGGTTGGCCTCCTGGCTGCGATCGCACATTGCTGGCTCATGTTGAGCTTCTCGTCAATCAGCACCGCCAGGTCCTTCTCCACAGGGCTGCTCTCCAGCCATTCCCCGCCGAGCCTGTATTTGTGCCTGGGATTGCCCCGACCCAGATGTAGGACCTTGCACTTGGCCTTGTTGAACTTCATTGCCATCCACAGCTTCCTCAAGGGGGACACCTCTCTCTGGTGACCAGTGACAGAACACAAGGGAATGGAATGAAGCTGTGTCAGGGCAAGTTCATATGGGACATTAGGAAAAGGTTCTTCACTGACAGGGAGGTCGGTCACTGGAACAGGCTCCCCAGGGAAGTGGTCACAGCACCAAGCCTGTTAGAGTTCAAGCAGTGTCTGGACAACACTCTTAGGCATATGGTTCATTTTTACGTAGTCCTGCGAGGAGCAGAGAGTTGGACTCAATGATCCTTATGGGTCCCTTCCAGCTTGAGACGTTCTATGATTCTATGACCATAACCTCCATCCCCACCCCCTGCGCCACTTAGCAGGAGAGGGTTTAAAGGAGCGAAGTCAGGCCTGGGAAAGGTGAGGGTGGGAAAGTGTAATTTTTATTTTTTCTCTTTGTTTCTCACTACCTGAATCTATTTTAATTGGCAACAAATGGAAGTAATTTTCCCCAAGTTGAGTCTGTTTTGCCTGTGATGGTACTTGGTAAATGAACTCCCTGTCTTTATGTCACCCTTTTTCATCCTCTTTTCTCCCCCTGTCCTGCTAAGGAGGGGGAGTGAGAGAGCAGCTGAAGGGGTGTTGGCTTCTGGCCAAGGTTAGCACCCGGATAAGACTGAATCTAGTACAACTTTCAAGACAGCATCCCACCACAGCCTCACCTGGGAGCTGAGGAAGCCCCAGCTCAACGAACTGAAGGGAAGGTGAGCTGGAAAACTGGCTGGGTCACTGGCTCACACGGCTGCAACCAACAGCTGAACATCAGGGTACAGGCTGGCAAGGGAGGGCCCCGGGGACCAACACAGGGCTCCAAACACACTCATCAGCAACCAGGAAGATGGAATGGGCTGCACCCGCAGCAGAGTGGCAGGTGACAGTAAAGTGGAGGGGGGCAGAGAAGAAGTGGGGGCTGACACAGCGAATGGCAGCGCTTCTACCAACAGAGACAGACAGTGATAAACCCGAGGATGGGGCCAAAAGAAACCTCATTGGATTCGAGAAGGAAAAGCGCAAAGCTCTGCACCCAGGGCAGAAGGACCCCATGCATCAGCACAGGCTGGGCAGAGCTGGGTGAGTAACAGCCCTGCTGGAAAGGGCCCAGGTGCTGGGGCAGAAGCAGCTGAAACGGGAGCCAACGTCTCCCTGCAGAGAAGGTAAACTGCAGAGGACCGCAGGTAAGGGATGTTATCCCTTCTCTGCCTGCCACGGGCAAGGCCACTCTGCAGACACCGGCTGCTCAGGTGAGCACCCTCACTCCCTTCGAGGAGAATGCTGAGGAACCAAGGAGGGTCCGGCCCTGGGCCACCAAGGTGGTCGGGGCCTCAAGGGCGTCACCCACAGGGAGACGTTGAGGGAGATGGGCCTGTTTTCTCCGGCAAAGAGAACACCAGGGACCATCTAAGAGCTCTCTACAGCTACCAAGATGGGAACTCAAAAGACAGTCGAGACAAACACTCTCAGCACTAGCAGACAGGATAAAAAAGAGCAATGGCCACAAAGGAAACACGGAAAATTTGTGTTGGACACGATGACAAACTTTTCCACTAGGAGGGTGGTGAAGCCCAGGAAGAGCCTTCCCAGGGAGGCGGGGGATTCTCTGTCCTTGGGGGATTTCCCGGCTTAGTAGGACAAAGCCATGGCTGACCCCACCAAGTGCTAGTTAGAGCCCTGCTTTGAACACATGGTTCTGGAGGCTGGAGACCTCCAGAAGTCTCTTCTGACCAGGATTACAATGACACTGTGATTGTAACAGCTGTAAAACAAAAATGTGGTGGACTAGTTTTGATAAGTAAGGAAAGTAATATAAATCAGGAGGAATATTTGCAGTCACTGCAAAAGAGCTCCCATGCTTGGCATAAGGCGTTTGAAGGTTAAGTCCTCTTGAGGAAAAACTGCAATAAAGATAAAGTTGGTATAAAGAAAGTTGGTGACATCATAAAGATAGATGACCTGGTTGGGTCACACCTTCTTTATTGTGAACATTTACTTTGTTTTGTTCTGATTTTTAGAAAAAGAACCTGCTGCTCTCTTTTCAAGAGAAGCATAGCAGGGAATGCTCCTTGCAGCAAAGGTATAGCTGAGCAACTACTGCTATGTTCCTGCAATTGCTGGAGGGCTGGTGGGCCTGAGATCCCTTACAGAGTTCCAACCACGCTACTCAGCTCTGTGGCAGCATCTTTTCCCCTTGCACTCCAAGCTTTTGGCACTCGGACATAGTAGGTGGATTCAAAACTAAGCAGGAGCTGGGAGCTGCCATCTTAACTACAGGTATGAATCTTGTGCGAGTGTTTTCCATACTTCTAGAATTGAGGAAGAACGGGAATCAATACATCCCTGGAGGCAAGTTGCCATCAGCAAGAGTATCTACAGGGTCCTGCCTCTGTTAGGGATAACGGCTGAGTCTGAAAACCCATGTTCCCTCAAATACTCCATTGGGAGGAACAGAAATGGGATGTTGGGACCATGACCGATAGCTGCTATGGATGCTGCAAGTGCATAATGACTGGCAAGGGTGAAAGCAGGTCTTGGGGACCTGTGGTGTGTAGGTATGGTCTCAAGCAAATACTGCCATCCATCCAGCTTCTCTGAAAAACTGGGATCACATCTGACTGGCCGAGTTCAGAAAAGACAAGTTCAGTGTGGACTAGGTGAAAGGAAGGGCTTTTTGAAGGACCATGGGAATGGAGAGTCTATTTTATAATGTCCTGTTTCATAAGGAGTCTTGTTTAGTCTGGCAGAAGAGTGGCTGCAAGGGAACATGACTGCTTTCTATAAATACAGCAGGGAGGGAAACACTGGGGAGAACTATTTAAGTGAAAAGCCAATTCTGGTGCAAAAACAAGTGGTATAAATTGGCTCAGGAGAAAGTTAGTTCAGAATATTTTTCACCAGCTGAACAGGGATGTCCTAAAGCTGCTTAATAGCTGCAGTGTGTTGAGGGGAGGCATCCAAACTATTTTTCTGACAGAGTTTGACAGGTTTTGAAGCAGGTCATGTGGATGTTTTTAATAGCAGACGACGGGACTCAGTCACCCAGGAGCTGCTCTGCCTCTGGCCCGGCAGGGCTGGTGTGTCGGAGGGCACAGATGCTGCATCCCTCGTGCTGTTCTGCCATCAGGGCAAAATTACACTGCTCTTTAAATTGCTTTAGTAAACACAGACTAAATGTTTTCTTTTGCTTTCACAAATTTCTTGTTAATCTCAACACTGTTCTTCCTTCTTTGTTCCCGTGGTGTCCTGGGGAGATACTGTAGTCCAGCCAAAGGACCAACGCCGCCTTCTGTGCTTTATCCTCTATTTTTCCCAGTGCCATCTGACACTGCCTCTCAAGCAGCGTACCTGTTATTCCCTCTTCTCCTTCATCTCCATGCTCTCCCATCCATCTCCCTCTTCCACCTTATTTCTTTTCTTCTGCTTTGTGCTGCACCGGCTGGATCTTCCCTATCATCCTGGATCTCTGACTTCAACTCCCAGCTCTTCTTCCACCACCATTCACCACTTGCCTCCCACGTCTTCCTGAAGAGGGTTTGATATTACCTACCTGCAAATTGATATTACACGGGAATCTATACCTACCAGATTCTGTGTGGAGTGTCTGCCTAGCAAGAGTATCGTGTGATGGAGAACATAAATTAAACAAGAGCCGATGTACATTGATATAAAGCGTGGCTTGAGGGACTACAGCTGCTCATTTCTATGAATCAAAGACTCCAGGAGATTGCAAAGCATGTGTTGGGGGACAGAGAAGCAGCACAGCTGAGTTAAGGAGGATTTTTTGCCTTCCTTTTTGAGGTGTTGGCCTTCTAGCTGGAAAGAAAGTCCTGGATCCCCAGTCCCTTGCTGTATGGTTCCTTCTACCTGTGACTGTTGCCTGGTGTGCAGAGAGTGTTTAAATCTGTTGCCAGAGTGCTCACTAAAGAGCAAAACACATCCTGCTCTGAAAAATGTGTCATCTGAAAGTCAAGCAGAAAAGCATAATGATTATATACCCTAAAGTGGACACTCAGGGTGTGGTCAACTGGACGCTCTTGAGGCTCTGCTGACTCTCCATTGACTCTAATGGGAATTTAGATACCCAGCTCAGAGGTAGATGCCCACACACAGACATTTAACCAATTAACATGCACGTATCAAGTGTCATTGGAGATGCCCCAGAGTATCTCAGAGGTATTTATGGGACTGGCAGAAATTACATAGGATCTACAGTGGCCTCGTGACCTTCTGAAGCAGGAGCTGGAGGTTAGGCAGAGTCCTCTATGACATTTTAAATGGCACTGAAGTTCTATGTGCAGGCGACCGAATCAAGCTTTATGTGTCTTAATCTGGAGCTGGATTGCCCCTGAGAAGGCTTACAGCTAAAATAAAAATTTCCATGTGCGGCTGAAGAAACCAACTAAGCTGGTTTTGCAAGCTCCAGAGTTTCAGTGCAACACTTGCAACTCGATATTGCTTATCCCCTAAGAAGAACACGGACCTAGAAATAAAGAAAACACTCATGTCTCCAAAGAGGATCAAAAGCAAAGTCTGAGCGAAAAATGATAAAGGCAGGTGACTGTTAATTTATTTATATCACAGGGTACAGTGGCTGAAGACTTTGACACTGTAAATAAGAAAACAGTGTTAGAAATGGCCTAAACTGAAATAAAACCAACTTTGAATGAAAACAAAGTGTTCACTAGCTCAGAGATGTGAGATTAACTTGGCTGCTGAGTCAATGGATCAAAAATTGCATTGATCTAACGCCTATGACTTTCCACATTATGTCCAGAAGTGTAACCTAAGTATAGCTAGACTGGAAGATTGCTGCCTGACAAGTGCTTTTTTTTTTTCCCTCTTAACGGAAAATTTCAGCTCCCTTTTTCCAGCGGTCCAAAACATCCTCTGCTTCCCACATTGTGAGAGGACAACAATGCTCAGCTGTCTTTGGCCTGAGTTATGGCGCCGTGCCAGAAAGAATCTCAAGTTGTGAAAAGTCTTAAATCAACACATTTTACCACTGAAGAGTGAGGAAAAACAGTTTCTAAACCGTATGAAATATTCATGTCTAGCATCTTGTGAGATACCATCTGGTTAGATCAAACCAAAGCAGAGCTGATAGTGACATAGAAACACACTGGATAGAAAGTAGGATGATGCGACTTGAAGATCATTGTTTCGTGACCTACAAAAGACCGCTGCAAAACCAGCAAGCATTACTTCAGGAACAATTAACTTTTCAAACAAAGAAAAGCCTGAAAAAGAAATGTGGATCCTTTGGGTCTGTTATTAGGAAAATCATAACGTATTTCAACTAAAATCATGACTCTCATGAAGGCATTGACAATTTAATTGCAACTTACTTTTTGCCTAAATATTAAAGTGTCTAAAAAAAGCCCCACCGAACCCCAAAACTACCAAACAAGCACTTCTACAGCCAGAAGAATAAACAAAGGGCAAATCCTGCTGCAGACATTGTGATCTCCCAGCATTTTATATTTATATTCCTAAAAGTAACGATGTCCTTTTTTCCCCTGAAAGCCATTGTTCACGGGGCGTAGTACTTGAGAGACCTGAGTTTTTCTCCTGCCAGAGCTACTTTTCTGATATATGACCTTGAGACAAACATTTTGTTTCTGTTACTGCTTCCCCTCCCATTTTCAGTCTCTTCCAGACAGAGATGGTTTTACTGTGCCTCGTACCATGGGGCCTCGAGGTGCCATTGCAATGTAAATAGGGGCAGCACAGGTGCAATTGCGAGTGGAATATGGCTTTTATTATCCAGTTACAAGGTCACCGTTGGGTGAAAGGATTGCTGCATAAAACATTACTGAGCCATCAGCCTACGGCTGCCTCCCAGTTAAATAATAATGTTATTTCGAATGCAGGGAAAGTATTTGAGGCTCTCCCAACCTCACCAAGTTTGCGGCACCGTGGAACATCAGCGGTAAAACAGCCCCACGCAGGTGAGTATGAACACAGAGATGCTTAAACTGCCAGGGCCTTCCCCACGCCGTCCCTGTCGCTTGCAATTTACCCGTTCCTTTTCTCAAGGTTAATTAAGCTTCGTGACACCTTGGAGGATAAGGAAATATTGTATCCAGCTCCGCGGAGGGGAAAGATGAAGGAGGCAGAAATGAAATGGCTGCCTCGGAGTGGCAGAGCCGGATTCGGGATGAGGGTAATCTCCATTCCCTCCCTGTGCTGCGTACCTTGTGATAAAACTAAAATGCTGCCGCTTTAACAGCAGTGTCAGTCACACAGTATGGGCTCTGCGCAGGCTTTGAAAACCAGGGAAGAGAGCATCAAATGTTCCAGCCCACTTAATTTGAAAGCTGCCTATAATAAACCCTTGGGAACGTGTAAAACAGACAGGTCAAATTACATAGTTACACAAATCTCACTGGATTTCTGGCATTTAGGAATAAAAGGCTTTGATCTGTTCAATTTAAAAGTGCCTAAAACATGCATACACTATGTTAAAATCTAACATTAAATGCTTTTCTTTTTGTATTTTCCAAAAGCTTAGCTAGAGACAATTTGTACACAGCACGACAAAACTTTGCCTTAACAGCGTAAATATCAATGCACAAGTAATTTGGCACAGCGTGGCATTGCAAAATATTTTATATTCAGTAAAATGACAGTTCTTATCTCGTTCTTATACACAGAAACCCTTAAAGAAACAATCTACCGCCCTTTAAAAGCCTCTCTCTATTCCTCACTTCCCCATCTATCTTATTTATAGCGCTCTCTCCTTTGTAAAGCCCTCCAAGATCTAAGAATGAGAAGTACTCATAAAAACTCTGTGTGAGCCGGGATTTGAAATCAGCAGCACTTATGGACGTTATGCATATGACGGAAAGACTTCAGTGCAACGCTCCAGTATTCAAAACCAACCCCACATCGCAGCGTCGTCGTCAACAATTTTGCTTTAAACCAGCGCTCACTTAAAGTCTGCATAAATGCATCAAAACGCCTCTTAACCCTCCTCCCACTTATTTTCGGCAGGCGTTTCACTGCGTCCATGAGCAGGGATCCTCTCTCCCCGTTTCCCCTCATTGCACAATTGGCTTTCCATGGGCCTCTCTGGCAGCTCCAGCCCTTTGGGAAAGCAGAGTTTATTCCTCCCCTCCTCTTTCAGCCTCACATTGAGGAGGAGGTTTGCGGCAGGGACACGATGCTGCAGAATGTCAATGCCAGAAGTGGCCTTTCTCATGGAAATCAGGCGCGGGAGTCCGGCATTGTCCATGCAAGAAGGAGAGACACCGCTTTTCTTTTTTCCCTCTCCCTTCCTGGGAGATTATATTTGAACTGATGAGCGCTGGCTCCCTGATGCCTCGTGAGTGCCAGATCCTTCCTCAGGATTGATTTCTCCATCTCCTCCCTCACCTACATTGTTGCGCCATCTCCTCTTTGTCGTGTCCCATTAGTCATTACGGGCTTATTTTGCCATTTTCAAGATTTCATGGCTCAAAATGCCAAATAAGTGGATTTGAAACGAACTTACTCAAGCCAAGGACTGTATTTATGTGCCCCAGTACGTGGTACACAACCACTGATTACACCATCTGACCCCTGGGAGAAAAGGAAGTATCGTCCCTACCGAACTGGAGGGCAACAGGAGATGTGCAGGAAGGAAACCCCTCCCCTGGGGACACGCCGGTGTCATATCGACATATCCCTGGTGGCATATTTAATTTATGCCCTTCCCAAGAGTTTGCTGTTCAAAGTCTTCCTCCTGATTTGACTCAGCAGTGATTTTGAGGTGGGGGGGATTAGTAACATGGACACTGCAATTTTTCAGCGTTACAAATACGTAAGGCCCAAGTCCTGGTGTCTTAATGTGCAGCTCATGGTGGTTGACAGTCACATCGGCCCCACATTTGTCTAGTACGTTAGAATACGGTCACTCCTGGTTGCTGCTGACTTGCCAAACTCACCCCCTTTGCAACCCTGCGAGCCAGCCACCGTCAGGCTCACGGTTTGGAGACTGGAAGAAAAAAAAAAGAGACCCATCCAAAAACGAGCTGGGACCAACCAGAACCGCTGTGCAAAGGCAGCAGATCCACGCAGGGGCTCCCCAGGACGGGCTGGCGTTCCCCTCACCGGGCAGGTCTGCACCAAACCCCGTGCACACCACGCTGCACCACTGCGAGAGCTGCCTTCCACCCGCACGCTCCTGCTCTGAATATCACCAAAATCTGAGCGTTTTGCACGCAGTCAGTAACACAACACTCCATCTAGTTGGGCTGATAAGAAATAAGCCATGTCACAAATTCACTGGCAGTTAAAAAGCTCTCTTTAAAGTAATTTCCTTATTAGATCTCTGCCTTCAAACAGGCAAGACCCAGTCCACGTACGAATTCACACTGCAGACCCTGGTCTTGCTGCGATAGGATTTAAACCGGTTTGTTAATAGTCCGGGAGAAAGGCATCGTGCATTTCAAAGGTGGGGAAACTGTGTCTGTGCCTTTTTATCCACCCCCAGGAAGGGTTCGTGGAATACATCTCAGTGTGCATTTCTGAGGAATATTGGATTGTATTTCTGAAAGAACATTTCTGATTAAAAATCCTTTGAAACTGTCACTTTGGAGCTACAACAGATTATGTAGCACACACAAAGTACGCAGTGTGTTCTGCATGTAGGGTAGATCAAAGACGCAGTGTAATTGCTAATTGATAGCGTATTTAAATATCATGCCTGTGTACTTATCTCAACTTAGAGCCCGCAATACGTAACGTGCTGTTAATGCACGCGCCTTTCATGAAACAAGGTACAAACCCGGAGAGCAAGCCTGGCACAGAAGGCTGCACGCCACCCGTGCGCAACCTTTTCACAGCTGACAGCGTTTGAAGCAAAGGCTTTACGCATAAAAAAATGTATGCACACATTGTGTAGCGAGGCACCGAGATGTGCACCCTACCACATGTTGTACATATTACGTATACGAGATCTACACCAAATGTTTTGTGGAAAGTAAACGCAATTGCCCAAACAATAGGAACGTGCTGCAAGTTGTGGGACTGGGGAAGCAGCTTGATCCTCGGGGAGTACTGAAGCACCGTGGGATATGGAAGAGCACCAGAGATGGAAAGGAGCACGCAAACTACAACGGCACTAGCGTGGCGCGTGTGTGTGTGTGTGTGCAGAGAAAAGGCAGTGTTTAAATCTGTGTGTTAAGATTTAGGAAGGATTCACTCCACCGAGGAGTGTGAAAGAACGCGTCCTCCCTCTTTCACCCCTATCTTTCCACTGGCCTTTAGTTTAACACACCGATCTGCCCCGGGCTCCACAGCAGCCACATGCAGCATTCGCAGCATCACAGAGTCATCTAGGTTGGAAGGGACCTTTAAGATCATCAACTCCAACCATTAACCCAGCATGGCCAAGCCCACCACTAAACCATGTCCCTAAGTGCCACATCTACCCGTCTTTTAAATACCTCCAGGGATGGTGACTCCACCACTCCCCTGGGCAGCCTGTTCCAATGCTTGACAGCCCTTTTGGTGAAGAACTTTTTCCTAATATGCAATCTAAACCTCCCCTGGTGCAACTTGAGGCCATTTCCTTTTGTCCTATTGCTTGTCACTCGGGAAAAGTGACTGACATCCACTTCGCTACACCCTCCTTTCAGATAGCTATAGAGAGCGATAAGGTGTCCCCTCAGCCTCCTTTTCTCCAGGCTAAACACCCCCAGTTCCCTCAGCTGCTCCTCGTAAGACATGTCCTCCAGACCCCTCACCAGCTTCGTTGCCCTTCTCTGGACACGCTCCACCACCTCAATGTCTTTCTTGTAGTGAGGGGCCCAAAACTGAACACAGTATTTGAGGCTGAACACTCAGCCTCACCAGTGCTGAGTGCTCCTCCTGCTCCACACCCCTCTACCTCTGCTCCCGCTGCAACACCTCCCTCACAAGAACTCGGTTTTCCCTCTGACGCGCTCTCCCACGTGCTCCATCCCACCCCTCCCTCCTGCATCACTGACAAACATCGCTGGGGTTTGCGGGGCGAAAGCATGGAACTGCATGCTGGCGGCAGCCGCAACACAGCACATGGTACAACGTGAACTATATGGACAGTTCACCGTGCATACGTACATTGCACAATGTGGTCCATAAAGACCACGTGCTCCATGCATCGTGCACCTTATACACCATGCACCCCACGTACCCATGCGCCCTGCGCACCATATAGACCATGCGCCACACACCCCACGCACCCGGTACATGCCGCACACTATATACACCACACACACCATATAGCCATGCACCCTGCACACTATATAGACCACACACCCCATGTCGCCATGCACCACGTACCATGCACCCCACACACACCAGGTACCCTGTGCACCCCACACACCATATATGCCATGCACACCACATACTCATTGCATCCCTGTGCACCATGTAAACCATGCACCCCGCGTACCCATGCACCTTGTGCACCATATAGACCATGCACCCCACATACCCATGCACCTTGTGCACCATATAGACCATGTACCCATGCACCATGTAGACCACGCACACCACGCACCCATGCACACCACGCACCCATGCACCTTGTGCACCACATAGACCATGTACCCATGCACCATGTAGACCATGCACACCACGTACCCATGCATCCTGTGCACCATATAGACCATGTACCCATGCATCATACAGACCATGCACACCATGCACCTCACACACCATATAGACCATGCACACCACGTACCCATGCATCCTGTGCACCACACAGACCATGCACACCATGCACCTCACACACCACACAGACCATGCACACCATGGACCCATGCACCCTGTGCACCACACACCCATCGCACCATATAGACAATGTAAACCGCCCATCCCGCGCACCATATAGACCATGCACACCATGCACCGCACACCGTACAGACCATGCACACCATGGACCCACGCACCATACATACCACGCACCCCATATACCCATCACCCCCCGTACCCGTTCCCGTACCCCCGCTCCCCGCCCCCCCGCTACGCTCACGCGCGCGCCGCCGGGGCGGGTGGGATCGAGGCTCCCCGGCGCGCGCTCATTGGGCGCGAGGGAGGCGGCCCCGCCTCTCCCGGCTGCGCGTGCGCACGGGTTTGCCTGGCCTGCGTGCGTGCGTGTGTGCGTGCGTGCGTGCGTGCGTGCGTCCGGGGAGAAGGCGGGGGGGGGGGAGGGGGGCAGGGCCGGGGGCGGGCAGCGCGCGCGCGAGGTGGAAGGGGGCGGGGATTGGTTGCCATGGGAGTGACGTCAAAGTGTGTCGGGGACAGGGAGCGGAGACACGGAAAAGGTCAAACTAAAGGCGAGGAGGAGAGGCGGCCGCCGCCGGGCCGGGGCCCAGGCGAGGCCCAGCCGGCGCCCTGCCGGCCCGGGCGGCTCCGCGGGACCCGGCAGCCCAGCGAGGGCGGCGGCCGCCGCCAGCGGGGGGCCGCGGGCGAGCGGGCCGGGCGAGGCGGCCCCGGCGAGGCGGCCCCTCCGGTCCCCGCGGCGGAGCCGGCCGCCCCCCGCCGCCTCCCCTCACAGGTAGGGGGTGGGGGGGGGGGCGCGGCGCCCCCGCGGGGCCGCCCCGCGGTGGTGGCGGGCTGGGGCGGGGGGGCAGGCCGCGGCCTGGGGCGGCGAGCGGGGCCCTGGGGCGGGGGGAGGGGGGCGAGGGAGCGCCCTTCTTCCTCCGCCGGGGGACGGGGGGGGGGGTGCCCGGGGCAGCGGGGGTGTGTGGGGGGCGTTTGCGATGGGGGTGAGCCTGGGGAGGGGGCTCCCCACCGCCTTGCCCTTCGCGGGGCGAGACGGGGCTCTTGCGGGGAAGGAGGGAGCCCCGCATCCTTCACCGTCTCGTCGTGTCACCGTCCCCCCCCCCCCCCCCCCCGTGCCGGGGGTCCCTTTCCCACCACAGAGCCCTTGAGCGCTGTGCTCTGTCCCCCCCATCCCCCCCAACCGTGCTTTGACCCCGTTGACCTGGGAACAGAAGTTCAGCTTATTTTTTTTCCCTTTTTTTTTTTTTTTTTTTTTTTCCCCCCTCTCTGTGGGCTGTAGGGACTTCTGCCCCGCGCCCTGGCCCCCAGCTTTGCATAACTTGTCTCCCGAGTTGACTGTCCCTTCCTCCCTGCACTTTGCCCTTGCCCGGTGGTCTGTAGCATGGGGGAGTAAAACTATTCAAGGACTGGCTTTTTTTTTCTCTCTAGTGAGAGAGCTGGATCACAAACAAGGCAGACTACCTAATAATGTATATATATATACACATCCCTTTTCTCCCCCCAGCAGTTCCGTGCTGAAGCAGTATTCTGTGATAGTGTAGAACAAGGCCCTTGGGTATGTTTTTTTTTTTTTTTTTTTGAGAACCCTGTAGTGAAACTGCTATTGAATGCCACAGGCAGTCTGTTGTCTCTTCATGTTCAAAGAATAATTTAGAGGAGCAGCAATGACTCATTAATATAAAGTATTATTTGCATGAAGGCAAAAGCAGGTGAAGTTTTTTACTTTACCACAGACTTACTCTGTGACCTTGGATCAGTCTTTCTGCATCAGTCCTCTGTTTGCTTATGAATCAGGAATAGTGGTGCTTTCCAAAAATGTACTGTGAATAACTATGCTAATGACTGTGAAATGCTTATCTGCTATAGTAATAAGAGGTAGATAGTGATGTTATTTCTACTATAGAAGCATAGAGGCTCTACCCAGGATGTGAATGTTTTGCTTGCAGAATTTTCCTGTAGTAGCTACGCTTTGATGGAAATAAGCGCTTGCTTAAAAAGACATTTAATAACCTTTGATATTGCATGATCTGCACTGTGTGGTCATCTTACACTTCATATTTTTATGAAGAATGTGCTCTAATATGCTTTTAAAGGGCTGCCATTCCACAGTGCAAATAGTTTGTGGGTGGTTTTTCCCTCCTGTTTGCCTAGAACAAAGCTGGTGTTCTCTTCCACTGCTAAGGGAACCTTGTGAATTTCTAATGTGGCTGATTATCTGTGATAGTTGGCATCTCTGAGCTACATGGTGTTCCATTTGGTGTTTTGGTAGGGAACTTGAAGAGAGGTATTCTAATACACTTGATATGATGAAGAAATTACTTCTGGTGCTTACTGGGATACCACTCAGTGCCAGGGCTGCGTAGTTGCATTAGCTTGATGCTGTCTCAGGGTGCTTCTGTATTTGCAAGAAAATACTAAAGGCAGTGACGATAAGTTCCTTACGTGTGTAGTGGACGATAAACCGAGCAGTTTCAGGAGCAGCATTTTCCCTCTCACCTTATATGATGCTCTCCGTAGAAAATCAGATGCCTTAAGTATGCCGTAGGCAAAAACTTCAGTACAGGAGTCCTTGAACTGTGAAGGAGTTACCTGTCGTGGTTCACGTGCTGCTCTGAAGTGGTGTGGAGCCACTGCAGTAACGGGTGAGAGCAGCCAAGCACAGAGCTGGGAGTCGCTGCTGTGAATACTGACCTGAGTGAGCTAAGTTTTCCCTCTTTATAGTTTTGCTTTATACTAACTTGTGCAGCTAGGTTGGTTGTCTGTCTCTCTTTTTTTTTTTTTTTTTTTCCTTAATCTATTGTAAAAGGATACAGCAGGAAGAAGCACTATTTGGCTGATATCTTCGGGGTTTTTTGAAAGTAATTTGATCTGTAGTTTCTCTCTTGTCTACTCAAGTCAATACGAAACTTCCATAACCAGTTTTAACATTAAATAGGAAAGCTTTTATTTGTTCAGGAAGATGTAAGCGCAGCACAGTTGGGGTTGTTTGGTGTTTTTTGGGTTTTTTTTGTTTTTTTTTAACAAAACTGAAAGCGACTCTGGTAAAATGGCAATTCGTTGTTAAATCATAATATGTAGGTGCCCTGGAAAAATCAAATACCCGGTTTCATAGCTACCCTTAGGCATCTTTAATTTATGCAAGCAGGGCTCACTGAGTAACTACTCTAAGTCTCATTGACCTTAGTAGGTTTGCAGAGGTCATATTTTAACACAGATAAGTTGAGCTTGAGCTATTTTTTGAGTAAGTATTAGGAGCAAGTATTTGTGTACATAATTACATGCTTTTTCCAGTTCTCCATTACATTTTCTGTTTTTCTTTAGATTCTTGCTTGTAAGTGCTACAGTAAATTTAGAGTCTTCTTGGGTTTTATTTTTTATCTCTCATCCTAATATTAGGAAGAAACACGGGTTTTTGGAAACAAGTTCTTTTGCAAAACCTCGGTAAAACAGAGCAAACTGTGAGGTTTTACAAACAGCTAGAAAGGCCAGTTTTAGGATCAGAGAAACTTGGCATGCGGAAAGCCGGCGCAACCCGAACGTATACGAGTGACATCAGCATTTTCCTGAGCCGTTTATGCTATTCCCTTCTGTTGGTTCGCAGCGGTGCCTTGTGTCTTATGTAAGCTTGCACTGTACATCCTGTCCTGCTGTTCTCATGCATGAAAATTCATTGGCGTTATCTTACTGTAGGTTTTGAGAGCTGAATAGTTATTGGCTGCTTGTTGTCTTAAATGTCTACATGCAAATTTCTTACGAGCATACCAAAGAGATCTATGCCAGGAACATAATACTGCTCTCCTTGGAGAAACAACCTGGAGTGAGATGCAGCTCGTCCCCCTTCTCCTTTTGGGAATGGGAAGTGTAACCACTGTGAAGTAATGTGGCTATGGAGATAGTCGTGAGAGAGGTTTTACTGGACAGGAGCCTTCATCTGTATCATCCATAGATGGACCACTAATGCAGTTTTGATGGCTGGTGATAAAACAGCCATAAAAACCGAAGGGCTAAAGTTTCACCAGAAGCTTCGATAATATTAAGACTTGAAAATAAAGGCTTTCATATACTATTACTGTGCACTTCTTGTTACAAGGTCTTCAGGAGGATTTGTGCCTTCAGATACTGGTGCTTTAAACTTGTGCTTGTAGTTGGCACTTAGTCACAATGAAGATACTGTCACTTAATGGGTGGAATTGAAGCAAACCCTCCATTGTAAGCTTTCAAAAATAAACATTCCTTCTGTTTTTCTTGCTTGCTAAATCTAGTTCAAACTTGTTGGCATAAAATCCTGCAGTAACACAATGTTAATAGTTTAATTCTAAGTAAATTAGACACTCTCTTTGAATAGTATCTAATGTTTCGATTACAAAAAAAAAAAAATGTTTCTTAAATACACTCCAGTCTCTTTTGTTAGTGCTCTAGCAGTGTGAAGGAGCCAAATTCCTGCTTACCTGTCTTGGTGAACACGGTTGTCCTTGTCCGGCTCCATGGCTTGTTCGGAACAGCTGGAAAGTTTCCTTATGAGCAGTGATATAGCGCAGTCATGTACATGACTGTACAAGACGTATAGCTCTGCAGTGGAACCATACACAGAAGGGTTGACGTGGAGGAGAAGCGTGCCTGGAGAGGAGCGCTGGCGTGGAAGGCCTGTGGAAGTAACGAAGAAGTCTTCCTGTGACTTTCCAGAAGCGGTCTGTTCCGTACTGCATGAAACAATTTCTCATTGTAATGGAGAAACATGGGGAATATAAGACTTGACAAGGAGACTGGTTATCTGAAAAGGAACAGGTGCAGTGCTTTGCCACTTAAAAGCTAAACAAATTCCTCTAAGTGAACTGTTCTTGCAGAGTTTAAGGAAATTTATTGGCAAAACATCTAAGAGGGACTTGAATTTTCATTTTGAGTAGGGAATTGCATTATCACTATTGCTTTTATCACACAAATCTAGGAATGCATGGGCTTTTTCTAGTGCTTTTGTTATTTTTGAAGGATATGCAAATCTGTTTTAAAACTATGTGCAGGAAAATGGACAGCAATGCAGTTGTATGCATTTTAGCAGAGACTTGTAGCAGCTGTAAGAGTAAACCTTGTAGAAAATAAAAATTACTTCAATAGCACCTGCATGTCACACATTCAAGATTCCATTACATTATATTTTATTGCTTAACAGATCTTTATGTGAATATGAAAGTCTGCATACGTGTTGCCATTATTCAGTAGCCTTTTCATTCTGTAGATTTAGGCAAATAAAGTGTAGTCTGGATGCTGAAATCTGCTAAAACATTTATAAGAAAGTTGGCTCTTGGAAAAAGTTTCCCACAGGATGCAGTGGGTGTCAGGTCTAAAGGTCAGTGGCAGACAAAGTGAAGTGAAGGCTCTCTTGGATTTATTTTTCTACTTTTTTTTTTTTTTAAACAAATCCTCCTTATGTGAAGAAGCATGGAACTTTTCTTTGTTACTTCCTGAGTTTCCAAATGCTACCAGGCATTTACAGGTTTGTTCATACTGAAGTGTTTGTTGAAAACTTTTTTTTTTCCTTAGGAGAGGGGGGGGGGGAAAAAGAATCGGTGCAGTTAATACAGTCATGAACTCTTAGCATGGAAGTTTGTGGTGTAAATCAAAAAAGCCAGATGGAGTTTTAAGCGACTGTCATGTACAACTTAGGAAACGAACATTCCTGATACTAATAAAAGGGCCAGATTGGAACTACATAATTAATCCCAGCGTCCTTTTCAACACATGATAAGATCTGGCTATAACAGCCATAGAGTTAATGGAGACAACTGTCAAGTTCTGTGAAGCAGTGGATTGTTTGCCTAAAATAAAAATACCTGCATGCTTCCTCTTGTACGTATCTACTGGTGATTAGTGCACATGCTGCAGTTTAAATGGGAAAATAAGCATGAGTAGTGGCTGACTTGGTCTTCAGTCTATTTCCTCTCTTAAATAAGTATGTAAATATATTTATATACATATTTAATATGTATAATTCATCTGCATACATATTTTATGTATCTAAATATATTTGAAGACAGGAAATAAGTATATAGGGTTTTTTAAGTGGTACATGGCAAAACCATTCCTCTGTCGGAGTCGATTTGAAATGTAATGACCGAGGAGCCCCAGGAAACAATCTTATGATTAAGTTTGTTCGCTGTATTTATCAGTGACCTGGGAGAAGTGTGCAGGAAGGTGCTAAAAAAAAAAAAAGCTTATGAGATGGCACAAAGTCTGTGTCAGAGACAGGAGGAGTGGGCAGATGGCAGTCAGTACAGAACAGGTGAATAATCAGATTGAGAGCAAGCTGAGTCGACTATGTGAGTGTTCTGTTTGCGTGCTACTTGCATTTTTGATTTAGTTAACGTGATAGCAATTTTTCCTGTTGTGATCTATGGAACAGAGAGGTAAAAAACGTGTAGCTGGAAGCATATATATAATGGTGAAAGCATGCCTGCCTCTGTCAGAGGGAACTTCTGGGATAAGCAGAAAGGTCAGTGCTTTCATAACTATCTGGACTGGAAAACCCTAAACTGTTCAGTTTTATAGACTTCACCTGCATGGTTATTCAGATCTATCTTTGGCACACGTAACATAGAATAATATTAAAATTATCTAAAATCTTAGTGCCTGGATAACACAGGTGTGCTGCAGGATGATAGATTGGGTTGGCTTTTTCTAAAATGGTCTAGAAGGTAGCAAGACGTATTTGTGATAATTTGTTTACATAATTTATTTTATCTAGTTTGTTTGAAAACTTTTTGGGTAGCTGTCTAGCCTAACTGTGTTCATTGCCTGGCTCCATGATCTTTTCCAGATCGTTGCTTGGGGGGGCACTACTGGAGTGGTGAAGGTAAAGAACAACAGAGGGATGGTTGTACTGATGAATGATTGATCCTGTAACACCTAGCACAAAGCTAAGGATTATGCCCTCTCAAAAAAAATACCTAGAAACGAAAGAACTCTTCCCCTACTGATTCTTGCTTCAAAAAGGTTATAATATTAATTTATCATAATAATAAGGCATACATGTGGAAGAGACTGTATTTGGATCATGTTGATCAGCCTATTGGTAACTTTGTCAATACGATAGCAATCTCAGTCTTTCCTGTTTGTTTGTTTCAAAATGTTCCTGCTTTTTTCTTTTTTCGGGAGCTCTGTAAGTTACAACTGCAGTGAACTGGTCTAACTGGGGAATGCCCTGCTACCCAATAGAGAGGCATTGCGTTGTCTGAGCTGGCACTATTGAGAAGAAACACAACCCACCTTGCAGTTTAAAATTTATTTAGTACAGATAAGTCTTCTATGCCCAAAGTTACCCTTTAGTAATACCGGTTTGCTCCTGGTATACTGTCTTCTTAGGATGTCTCGGTCTGAACATCACCAGTGAAGAGTTTTAATAGCACAAGAAGGTTGAGGGGAATTAGGTCTATATTTCTGCAGAAATGAAGGTTAGAAAGATAAAGGAAAAAAGATTAAAATATTCACGAGAAGTGCCCTAGATAAGATTGTTTCATGTCTGAGGGCATGTTGAATCCTGGGGGAATGAGGAAGCTAAACAACTGAAAGGCTGTGTAATTCTTATGTTTCACACTGAATCAATGTGACGCTAGATACCAAAGTGGTATTAGTGGAATGTGGGCATTTTATATAAAGAATATAGGAATAAAATAAGTTAGTCCAAAACACATCTTTTGCTGTATAAGAGCTGTGTGGAGAATGAACGTTGGAGGCTTAACATGAGTGTAATAAATCAAAATACCAGATGAGCCTCAGAGGACTTTCCTCATTCACTTCATTGTTTTCTCTGCAGATACCGCATGGTTCAGCCAAATGCAGGGTTGCCATTCTGCTGATGCTCAAAGTGTTTCTAAATGTGCCTGAAGACTGAGCGCTTTTCTGTGTATTATCTTAAACCGCTCGCTTGATCATTTGGAATGTTCAGTGCACTAACGGAGTATTTTCATATGCAGAAATCACAGTGTGAGTCCACAGTTTTGGGCGAGTGGTGAGGTATGTTGTGTACTGTTGATAACCTACAGAAAAGGCTCAAATTTGTGCCTTCTGGAAAGTACTATTTCCCAAAGCTGATGCTTGGCAACAGAAGATGGATGCCCTGCTGACCCTCTGCAGCTTGGCAGAAAATGCTCCTTAGTGCGTGAGCTTCCTAAGCGTATATCCCAGGGTACAAACTGCTCAGGGCAGCTGGCACAGTATTTCTTTCTTTTTTTAACCTTCCCCAAACTGTTTCCTTTCCCCATATCCTGAGTCCCAGGCAAACAGAATAGTAAAATAGAGGGTAGAGTTATTTAGTAAGATAGAAATTGGAAACAAAAGGGTAAAAGTAGAACAGTTCAAGCAAATAGTGACCTGCCTAGCTGTTTAGCTGCTGATGCCTAGAATTTCTAAAGTATGTCTCAGCTGTTGGACCTGGAGAGTCAGTACTTATAGCAATTAGTCTGTCATCAGTGTTAGCTTTGGTTAAGTATTCAAAGTTAAAATTGCTCTGAGTTTTCCATCACATCTTCCTGGTTTTTTTTTGCCTCATCCTTACTAGTGCCCTGGCTGGGGGGCATGAAAGTTGCGTGTTGTTTTTTGGCTCTTCCTGGAGATGGGCATATCCATATCTTTATCCGTAATCATTCTGCTGGCTGACTGGTCCATATTTGATATGTATTGTTATTTTAACATACATTCTTACAACATACTCGCGTGCTTGGCGTAATGTATTTTGTTAACCTGGTGTTTTCTGAGAGTATCTTTATAGAGTCCACTTGTGATAGATTATTAGCACTGCTGATAAACAGAACTCCAAAAGAAGTAGATTTAGGGGCAATAATGAGAGAGTATTTATTTACAAGCACAGTCCACATATAATCAGATCATTTAGTTACAAAGTTTATCTTAAATAATTGTTAGTAAACTTAACCAGTAAAACTTCAGAGTAGTCAGTATTGCACTCATTTCTAGAAGGATAAGTAAGCACATTTGTCTTGGGCTAACTTGATGGAAAAAGAAATAGTACAGCTAACTGATTTTTAATATTAGTTTGACAGGTGGGTACTTTATCCAAATAAGACAAAGGCAGTGTTTTCAGGAATGTTTTTCTTGATGATGGTTCTATGAGCCTAACTCCCCGATCTTTCTGTAGGTCAAGGACATCTTCATTTTCACATAGCCTTTCGCTGTGGGATAACTAAGCTGTCTGCTGATGGGATCAGGCGCTTTCGGGTCACTGGAACACTCTGAATGTTCTGGTACCAGGGAAGCTAGTTCTTCTGCAACCTGTCCCTCATCAGTTCTGAATATATCAAGGGAGTATTTCAAGGAAAATTGAGGTGACTTCTAGAGCTTTGTGAAGATTGGTATGCTGTACCTCTAGCCTTTATAGCCGAAAAGAAAACTGTAATGCTAAACAGAGCTTGCCATGTTCAAAACTTGAATCAGCTGTGATATAAGACAGATTCTTTAACAAGGAAGCATGTGATATTTTCTTTTCTTAAAATACACATCTGTCTGTTTTGACTCCTCCTCTGATTTTTTTCAATTACTCTGTAACTTGAAAAATTAGTTGCCACATCTGATCCAATGCTTTTAATATTATTTATTATAAAATAAATATGGTAGTTTATATTCTCAGATTTATGTGACTAGGCATGATTGTCTGGTCTTGTATTTTTTATTTGATTTCAGCCTGTATGACTACTTTGAGTTCAAAAGCCTAACCAAAATTTTACACTGAGTTTTTTTCACTTTGAACATGGTGACTAAATGACTTGTCTTGATAAGCACGCTAGTTTGATCAGGAACTGCTAAGCTGGTGGTTCAGTGAAAAGTCAGGTTACGCCAAATATTAACTAGAAGCAGTAAAATCTCAGGAAAGTAAAATTAATCTGTGTACTTAAAAATTGCTTGGTTCTAACAAACTGATTGAAGCTGTGATTCTGTGTGTTAATGTGAAGTTGCATACTACAGTATCAGGGAGGAGTGCTGGCTGATTTGTTGCTCTTTCTTACACAACACACATTTCAGTGTGAAGTTTCCTATTGTTGTGGTTAATGATACCTGACTTCTTGCTTATATATAAATTAAGAAACAAGACCTTTATTTAAAAGCTTGAATTGCTATTATGCGTAATATTATTTGAATTTATCCGAAGAATACCAGGCACTCCAACAAAACCAAACCTCTGCTGCAATTCTCAAAGACTGTTAATCAAGAATTATTTTGCTTTTTGTGAAAAGGGAAATGTTTTCCTAAGTCGCCTGCTTTAAATGAAAATGTGAATACTGGTTTTCTGTCAATTTATTGGTACACCACAAATCTGCTGTTTCAGAATTTTCCTTAATAGTTATATGCCGTTAATTTGAACTCGGTGGCTGTCTGCTTCGGTCATGTCTTCACCCCCTGTAGAATGAGGAACTTATTTTAGCTGTCTGGTTAATATTTGCACAGATAGGACTTCCAGATCATTGGAGGCTGCAGCACTGTTGTACAGGTTATCGATAACTGTGATGTTTCCTGTCCTTTAAGCAACTGCTTTAAGTTGGAGAATATAATGAGTTTGAGGAGTTTTACGTTTAAATGGTGTTGTAGTTAAGTTGGAATTTGAAAGATTAAATGTGAGATTACATTCGCATATGAAGCGAAATATTGCCAATGATACTCCCTTCCTTGCATGTAAGTGGAGCTTAAGGCAGCTAACTTTTGTGGAAAGATGGTGGGTTTTGGTCTGTTGTTGGTACTTGAGTTTATTTTATGCAATGACTGGAAGCCTGTGTTTGCAGCATTTCCTTCAGTGTACCTTCATTGGTCCCGCTGTACAGGTTAACTTCTAAACTATTCACAGAATGCATTTGTTCTAGAAATGCTATGGCTGATGCTTATTACTCTAGTACCAGATACGGTTTAATTCATCACATTAAAAGAAGATTGCAAACTGCACATTACATTGATTTTTTTTTAAATTGAATTGATTCCTTGGAATAACTTCTTGATGTTTTTACATTTTTGTTTTAGCTAATATGGTCTCCACTGACCTTTGCTTGAGATAAAAGTTCTGCAGAACTGACTGAGAATTTGCAGTTGGTCACTCAGATAAAGAACAGCAGTAGTGGGTGTCTGTAAAAAGTAAACAACATAGAAGAGGTTGAGGAAAATAGCTGATTTACAGCTCTCCAAACACCTTGAGAGTTTTCTTCAGTTACCTATCCTGGTTTATTTGGCTTAAAAAAAAAAACAGTTGAAGCAGATGATAGCCCTTGTGGAAAGCTGAATGAAGATACCTTTCAGCTCTTTCACAGGTGAAATAAGTCTTACGGACTGTGGCATCCTTGCCCTTCAAACTTTTCAGGGAACATCATGTGGTTTATGAACTGAGTATGGCAGGATTCCTATGAAGAGCCATGCATTTGCTTTTTTTTTTAAAAAAAAAAACACATTGTTTTTCATATGTAAATGTGGTTAAATGAGGTGGGCAGCTTTAATTTTTTTTTTTCCTTGGCTCATTTGTTTTAGGGAGATGCCTGGCTTTAATGAGATTTTGTTTTGGGCTCTAGTAAAGTTCTCTTTAAAATCCTGATAAAATCAAATAATAAACTCCAGGCTTACTGATGTTTTTATGTGGGAGCTCCACATTTGGGCTTGACTTGCATCTCTCATGCAAACTTTTCTGCAGAGCTGTGCCCTTGACCTAATGAAGTAACTACTGTTAATGTGTTGGTATCTGGCTAGCCAGCCACCAAAGGAAGATTGAACCACATCCTTGGTTAGAGGTTTTTCACAAATATTTTTCAGGAATATTAGTATTCAGAAGCGTATTATACTGCCAAGTTCTTCAGGGAAGGTTTTTGCCTTAGGTGATTTATGTGCTTCTGAACACTCGGAAACATTTTTGTTTATTTTTGCATTCTTTTGGCTTGCCTTTGCCTCTTTTCAAGGTCAGGATGCTTTCTGGACTAATCTGTACTGTCCACATGCCAGCAGGTGGAGCATTGGTAACATAAGACAGACTTCTCACTCTCTCCAGCATTTAGGAAAAGCGATTACCATGTAAGTTCTCCTCGGTTGATTTCCGTGGAGGTGGAGTTTGCTCACTGTTTGGTGTAGAAGTCTGTGGGAACAGCTCTGTGTTAACATGCAGTGTTAACAAAAAGTGCTGAGGGACAGTTTTCAGACTTGCAGTTGGTATGAACTTCGATGCAGAGTGTGAAATCACAGACTGGTCAGGGTTGGAAGGGACCTCTGGAGATCATCCAGTCCAACCCCCCTGCCACAGCAGGGACACCTACAGCAGTGGCACAGGACGGCGTCCAGGTTGGTTTGGAATGTCTCCAGTGTGGGAGACTCCACAACCTCTCTGGGCAGCCTGTGCCAGTGCTCTGCCACCCTCACAGGGAAGAAGTTCCTCCTCATGTTAAGATGGAACTTCCTATGTTCAAGTTTGTGCCCATTACCTCTTGTCCTATCACTGGGCACCACTGAAAAAAGACTGTTCCCATCGACTTGGCACCCTCCCTTTAAGTATTTATGAGCGTTGATAAGATCCCCCCTCAGTCTTCTTTTCTCTAGACTAAAGAGACCCAAGTCCCTGAGCCTTTCCTCATAAGAAAGATGCTCCAGTTCCCTAATCATCTTTGTAGCCCTCTGCTGGACCCTCTCCAGCAGTTCCCTGTCCTTCTTGAACTGGGGAGCCCAGAACTGGACACACAGAAGGGCAACTTGGTGTTCCTCTGCTGTTTTTTTCAAATGTCAGTTTCCTGTTGCAAGGCATGGGACTATTGAAGCTACATCTAAATGGTTATAAAGTTGATACTACCTTTAAGGGAGCATAATTTTGCCAATTTTGGGGTTTTTTTGGTTTTTTTTTCTGTCTTTGAGAAGTAAAACTTGTTCAGGTCACTGTTCCGTACTCAAAACATTGACACCAGAGGTCTAAGTATTGCTGTCCTTTTCTGTTTTCTGGGAGCGTGGTGGGCGAAGGTTCCTATTGTGGTTAAACAATTCACCTATATTGATTTAACACTATATTGCGACCAAAACAGGCAGTCCTGCTTCTACAGTACTTTCTTCCTGTGGATGCTAAGAATTGTACTGCCATCCAGTAACTGAGATCAGCTCCTGCTGTAGCAGAAAACTGATCTCTTCTTTTCTTTTTTGTTTCCCCCCCCAGGATTAGTTTGCAGCTAATCTAGTGGTTGTCCGAGTAACTTGCATCATGAAATCGTAAAATTCCTATAACAGTGGAGGAAGCAGGAACGTCTCAGCTGGAAGACAGAGAGCAGGACTACTCTTCTGCCACAGTGCTCTTGCCATGTTCAATTTAAACCATCCTGAAAGTGCACCAGTAGTCACGCTCTGTGGCGTGAGTATTCTCTTCATGTTTTTTGGAGTGGTCATTGTGCAACAGCTTTCCTCATTAAGATAATTATAAAGCAATACTAAATTGCACTAAATGATGTTTTTATTGCGTAGTTGTTATCTATTTGAGTGTGATGAAGATCTCAGCTGCATGTAATTGTTGCATTTGTTCATTACCTTGTATTTTGCAGGCATGCATAAAATTTAAGTGTTTAGGTTCTGTGACTTAAAATGCAGCTAATAAAAATTGTTTTGGGATTAACTTTGGAATAACTGTGTTGTTATCTCAAGAATGCCTATCGCTATAGGCTGGATAATGGCATTCTTTGCTGACCCTGTTTTTTCCCCTAAGAAACAGATTTTTTTTTTGTGTGTGTGTTTGCTTTTATATGAAAAACAAAGAGGAGGAAGATGAATCCTAACTCTTTCTGAGGGAATAGTTTGCCAACACTGAATGTAGGAATAATTTGTAGCAGATCCTACAAAACTTTTTGAAATCCTGCTCAGAGCAGGGCTTTCCAAATAGCAGAACTAGCTCTGACTGGATAGTGTTTGGCAATGCAGGTTTAGGATGTTTCTTGACGTTGTGAACACTGGTGTGAACCCCAGAATGGACCTGTAAATTTCCAACACTGTTAGGAAATTTGTTGCCAAATGAAACCGCATTCGGATATTATTCTGATATGCGTTGCTGAATTATCTAATGGCTTAAAGCTTCAGAAAGGAATTCCTACTGTATGTACTACTTCTGCCATTTACTTTGGCACCCAGTGGACATATCACTTAACTGATTCAACTAGCACAAGAGTTGAAAGGTCATGTAGTGAACTACATTCATGTTTTAATTGGGATCAGCAATGCAGGTTTGATATGACTGTCCTGATGGTCTCCAATTACTGTTCTGCAGTTCTTGTAGAACATGATCTTCAAGGTCCCTTCCAACCCAAACCATTCTATGATTTGACTCTTGGATGAAACAAAATTGAATGGTGTCCTTCTGGACTTGGCTAATGCATTTGGTTTAAGGCTGTTTACACCATGGATAGGACTAGAGCCAATTCTGAAGGGAGACCCCCTGGAATATTTGTAGCTTGAGTATTGGCTTCAGCACAGACTGTTTTGTTTTGCACATTGCCTCCTGTTGCAGTGCACTACCCGCTAATATGGGCGTAAGGGTTTTTTAGATTGATATATTGGTTAGCTCACCTGAAGGCATGAAAAACACCAGTCAAGGCAAGGAAGAGAGTGAATTTCAGCTACTAGTCTTATTGATTAAACTGAGTACCTTTCATTCCTATTTTGAAACTCTGTGACAGCCTGAGATAATTCAAGGCTCGCTGGACCAAAAATACCCAAAAAGCAGGATTATAATGTCAAGAAAATGACCTAGGTGTCCCCTTCACCAAGCTGTTTCGTCTGTTGCGTTGAATTATTGCCTAATCTGTGTGGTCCTAAGAGTGAGTTCTGGGAACCAGACCTTCTATTCCTGAGTTACTCTCAAACTGTTTGTTTATTGTAATTGGTTTAATTCAGATTATCACTAAAGCTCTGCATTTGTAGTGTGATAAAAGGAACAGTTTGATGGGTGATACTTTCCATCTTCTATATTTAGCATATTATGACTTGAAAAGCCATACTTAATACCAGGAGGATACGAAATTGAGACTTGCTAGGGAAAACCAGAGTTAAAATCGGTAGTTATCCTTAAATGTAAGGCATCCTTGTGTATTGCTTAAAAGCATCACTTTAAATATTTCATGTTTAAAATTAGGTCTTGTGGGAAACGTTGCACTGTCCTTTTCAAATTTGAGGAAGCTTCTGAGAGCAGGCTACGGGAAAATATCTTTCATCTTGCCCATTTTTAAAGATACGGGCATAAAATTATAATCTTGAAGGGTTTTTTCTGGGAGAACATTGAGTAATCCACAAAGGTGACCCTGGGGTAGTGTCTGGCAGAATATTTAAATTCAGTAGGCTTAGGTATGCAATTGCTATTTTCTGTGTAGTTTATTTCTTAAAATATTTGGTACCAGCTGATTAAAATGGCTTTAACATTAAATA
The DNA here is from genome assembly GCA_017639485.1 of Pluvialis apricaria. NCBI lineage: Eukaryota > Metazoa > Chordata > Aves > Charadriiformes > Charadriidae > Pluvialis > Pluvialis apricaria. The sequence continues at coordinate 162,547,601 of CM030008.1, read as the reverse complement.
ATTGTGATTCCAGCACTATCAGAGCTGCCAGCACTGTAGTCTGTTGATAACACCTGGCTATTTATAGGAAAGTCCATACTGATGTCATGTATGGATGGTTCTTTTTCATCATGTCTGAGTATATTTATTTAAACAAGGCTATAGTTGCCAGAAGTATATCACAGGAATTAATGAGTTCACAGAGTTGCAACGTCAATGGTCAGAAGAGACTTCTGGGTGTCTCTGGTCCAACCACGTGTTCAAAGCAGGGCTCTAACTAGCACTTGGTGGGGTCAGCCATGGCTTTGTCCTACTAAGCCGTGAAGACTCCCAAGGACAGAGAATCCCCCGCCTCCCTGGGAAGGCTCTTCCTGGGCTTTACCACCCTCCTAGTGGAAAAGTTTGTCGTCGTGTCCAACACAAATTTTCCATGCTGCCTTTTGTGGGCATTGCTCTTTTTTATCCTGTCTGCTAGTGCTGAGAGTGTTTGTCTCGACTGTCTTTTGAGTTCCCATCTTGGTAGCTGTAGAGAGCTCTTAGATGGTCCCTGGTGTTCTCTTTGCCGGAGAAAACAGGCCCATCTCCCTCAACGTCTCCCTGTGGGTGACGCCCTTGAGGCCCCGACCACCTTGGTGGCCCAGGGCCGGACCCTCCTTGGTTCCTCAGCATTCTCCTCGAAGGGAGTGAGGGTGCTCACCTGAGCAGCCGGTGTCTGCAGAGTGGCCTTGCCCGTGGCAGGCAGAGAAGGGATAACATCCCTTACCTGCGGTCCTCTGCAGTTTACCTTCTCTGCAGGGAGACGTTGGCTCCCGTTTCAGCTGCTTCTGCCCCAGCACCTGGGCCCTTTCCAGCAGGGCTGTTACTCACCCAGCTCTGCCCAGCCTGTGCTGATGCATGGGGTCCTTCTGCCCTGGGTGCAGAGCTTTGCGCTTTTCCTTCTCGAATCCAATGAGGTTTCTTTTGGCCCCATCCTCGGGTTTATCACTGTCTGTCTCTGTTGGTAGAAGCGCTGCCATTCGCTGTGTCAGCCCCCACTTCTTCTCTGCCCCCCTCCACTTTACTGTCACCTGCCACTCTGCTGCGGGTGCAGCCCGTTCCATCTTCCTGGTTGCTGATGAGTGTGTTTGGAGCCCTGTGTTGGTCCCCGGGGCCCTCCCTTGCCAGCCTGTACCCTGATGTTCAGCTGTTGGTTGCAGCTGTGTGAGCCAGTGACCCAGCCAGTTTTCCAGCTCACCTTCCCTTCAGTTCGTTAAATGGGAGCTTCCTCAGCTCCCAGGTGAGGCTGCGGAAGGAAAACTTTCTCGAAAGGTGACCTAAAGTCAAAGTACGGTACGTGCACTGTTCATCTTTCATCAAAGCAGCCCCCCAGCTCTTCATGTGAGCTTGGCTGGGTACGTTCTGCCTTTGATAAGTCTTTTCACTGTTCATGATTATCTTTTTGTTTGTTCACATCTTTAAAAATGAATTCCAAATGGATGTGTTCCATGTGCCTTCCAGAAGTTGGTGGTGCTCTGTAGCACTTCTTTTGACTTTCTCAGACCCCGAGTATTGTGGGTTTTGTGCTTGTCAGGAACCTTCTGTGAATGCTGTGGCTTTTTTTCTAAATTATATTGGTAATTCTGTGTAGAATACAGCAAAAGAAGACTAATGCATTCAGTAGTTGGTAAGCAAAATGTTTAATAGTCAGTATGAAAAATCAAAGATTATTTTTGCGATTTAGAAAAAAATTCCTGCTAAAAGTCACTTCTGTCTTATCCAAAAAAAAAAAGAGTGCCTCCTCTTCTTATTGTAGTCCCACAACTAAACTGTAAATGTTACATTGCACCAAGCAGGGAAGCATGACTCAAATTTGTCAGATATACTCCTGGCATATTTGCAGACTAGGACAGTCTATTTTAATTCTTGTTTTGTTATAAATTATTGAAAGGGGCGGCTTGATTCTAGAGGAGATGGTGTTTGAGAGAGAGGCTATGAAAGCAGTAATTTTCTAAGCATATTTGTCAGATCCTATGCGATATTGATCTGAGAATATGGAGTAATGTTTTCAAAATGAACTGTTTGGCCATCGCATTATGTCTGTTTCCAATTACTGTCAGTAAATCCTGAACATTATTTTCTGAAAAGACCTCGGTGGAATCTACATTTTAAATAGAGATAATCGTTCTGAGAGTATTGAAAGGTGTTTTACATTCTTTTATGTTGTATGGGTTTTGTTTTGGAGATTGTTGATGCTGAAGTGGATGCCGTGATTGCATGCTGTTCCTGTGTGGACTGTTTCCTTTGTGGAAGCAGGCTGTATATGTGTACTTAAAAGAATGGGTCTCTTGGGTATTATTGCAAAACAAATAATTCACTTTTTTTTTATTTGAACTTGTGCATAAGGACAAAGATGCTTTGTAAAACCAAGTGCCATGCACTTATCTGATGTTTGTGACTTGCTGGGTTGAGCTTATTTTCTTTGAAGGAATTAAAAAAAAAAAAAATTGTATGTGCTCTGAGAGCAAGGTTAGGATTGATACTGGTGTACAGATCGCTTCTGTCTGATATCCTTCAGGATTTAATTGTAATGGAGGAGTTGAGCTCACTTTATACGGCGGGGAGATATGTTGCTTTGATGTTGTGCTTTCACCAAAGTCTACAGGCTGCAGTAACAATCTCGAGACTCTGCTTACCAAAATTAGGAGTGTGAGAATGCCAGGATTTGTCATATTTGCAACCATACTTGTTTGCAAGGATTGAAATATGTTCACACAGGATTACCCTTAAAATGGGAACATTTGTCTTGTATTGCCTGTAGATCTCTCGGTGCCCTGGCCCTTACCAGCTTCTCCAGCAGCATAGTAGTACGGTGTAGACTTAATTGTTGGATTGCTGATGTTAATGGACTAACCAAATGTGTCCTTGTTCACCAGGGGTAAGCAAAGGAACTTTGCAGTATGAATGTCTCCTTGCAGTTCTCAACTTGTTTCCATCACAGTGTCACAGAGGACTATTGTTGGTAGCTGATATCACCGGAGAATTATAATTGCAAATGTGAGTGAAAAGTCATTAAGTGAAGGAGTGTACTAAATGTGTCATTGATTCAGAGACTGCTACACCAGACTCAATTGATATCCACTCAAAAAAAAAAAAAGAAAAGAAAAAACAACCTAGCCTACCGAGTGACGTATTTATATAGCTTTTTTGGTCTCTATCTTTTTAAGGAGGTTCTTCCATTCATGCTTGGCCATGTTTGAGTCAGCAGGCATGGAGGGCTTCAACATCTTAGGAAACTTGCTACCAGAAATAGTACAGACTGAATTATTTGTATTTAGGTTAATTTTTTATGGGTAGAGCTCTTCTGATACTACTACCAAGAATAGCTATTAAATGTATTCTTTGTTTCTATTTCTTGTCAAGCATTAAGGTTGGTTTTTTGCCCTCCTGCTTCTATCTTCTCTCTTTAATAAGAGATCAGATCAGTTACTGTATATTCAGTAGTGTGGATTTCTTTGTGTTTTCCAGATTGGAGAATCATCTGAATCTTATACTTAAAGATGCCTTTAAAAAGAGCGAGCTCACTTTTTACAGACAGCTTTGACATCTTGGACCAGAGATGTTGGTTACCTTGAAAGAAGAAAAGGCAGACTATGGGTCCAAATTAGGAATTGGAAGACTTTTCAGGATAACGTGGAGACATGTCATGTAGAGGTAGCTGTAAAATATTTAAAGTTATTTGTTTTAATAGTTTCTAATTAAGTATCTCCAAGAATCTACCCCAGATCAAACAACCTACTTTCAGTGTAGCTCTTTACCAGGAATGAGGCAAAAATTCCTTTCATGTAAGAGGGACCAAAAGAGAAAGGTAAATGAAATTAGATCTATACTGTGGACAGCACTATTAATATGTTTAACCCGTTGAGGTTTTATGATTAAAATTTCTTGATAAAACTGAAGAAGGAATACTTTTATGGGAACATAATGAAAGGGATTGAATCTTTATGTGAAATCTGGCCTAATACGTTCAGAGTATTCACATTTCTGCTAAGTTTGTAGTTCTAGTTGTTCAGGTTTCTCTTATGGTCAATGCACTGTGATGCAGCTATCCTGCTAGAAAAGCTTAAAATCTAAAAAAAGTGAAAATAACAGTGCATGTTGCTATATATTATATAGCAATATAAACTGCTGAATGCCTGTGCTCTGAGGACAAGAAATACAAGTAAAGGTGCTAATATTCTTTCTTCCTTTTTCTGTTCTTGATTGCAGGTTAACCTGTTGGTTGGGGTTTTTATGAGGGTAATTCATTATGATAAGTTCTTAGTGTAGTAGATGGAAATTTTTTTTGTAGCTTGTTTTTTAAAGCAAAATGATCTTTGATTAGCCATCTCCTGCCCCCTGTGGTGACTGTGGAGATGACAGATGACTGCAGCACCGAGTTACCCGAAATAAAGACTTAATTTGGCTGGATAACTTCTTGGGTATGTTAACCCCACGTAATGGAGAGCCAAGATGGTATTCTGTAAACAAACATACAGTTTCTTCAGGCCAAGCTGTGTTGCTCAGCCCGAGGAATACGAGACTGTGGTGGTGGGGTGTGGGGTGTCTAATTGCTGCCATCATTCTGAGCCGTAGAACAAAATCATAAACTTAATCTGCTAAGTTTGTTCAGACTCAGATGTAGGGCAACTGGGCAGAGGCCCTTTTGAATCAGGATATGAACTTTTATTTTGGCTCACACCATCTTTTTTCTGTAGTTTGTCCTCCTTAGATCTCCTTTAGTCAGATAATAATGTTATTTTACAGCACAAACTTCTAGGTGTTTGTTTTTCTGAAATTCTTATATATGGCATACGCATCCAGCCCTCACTTAAATTCCATCTCGGCTATGTTAGTAACATTCTACTCTCACGCTTTCCCATACATTTTTAAAATATCAAAGATGCTTGATTCCTCTTTCTTTACAATTGGTGATGTTAGATTCAATCTCTTTCATTGCTTTAGAATTCACTGTCCAATTTAAAAAAAAATCCTTCTACCTCTTGTACCAAAATTGCTAGTTGTACTGCGTATGTGTTAGTGATCAAAAGAAGCAGAGTATGTGCTTTCCTGAAAATACGCAGGAAATACAGCGTTAAAACTACTTGCGTACGCTTCCTACTTGGTCATAATTCATCATGCGGTGTTAACTCCTGGTGCTACAGTGAACTCTGTGGGTTTTAGGAGCTCCCTACAACATACAATCAATATTCAAGGCAGTAACACGCGTCTGAATCACTGCATGACATAAGTGCTGTTGGGGATGATGTGGTCTGGATTGCGTATGCGCTGCAAGCTGCAGTTGTTAAAATGCAGTGCTGATGCAGACACACTGCTTGATCCAGGGCAAATAGCTTAATTTAGCCGTTGTGATCCCTGAAAAAAATGGAATAAAAATGCTTGCGAACTGTAAGGCTAGTTAAAAATATGTAAAAATGGTGAGAATTTAATCACTTAATACTTCAGAGTTGGATATACTTCTTTGAGCATTTAGTTTAGAAATAAACTGTCTAGTGAAAAGGCTCTGACCCCCCTCCCTCCACCGAGGAAAGCAAAATAAAAATAGGGACTTCCAGTATATAGTCTGTTCTGGCTACTTAACTATAGTATCAGAGAAATGCGTTTGTATTAAAATAGTTTGATATAATTACATTACTATAAGGTAAAAAGGGAAAGAATTTATTAAAACAAATGTTTGAATTTATAATTTTTTTTGCCTAGATTTATACTTAGGAGTTGGGGGGGGGGGGGAGGGAGAAAAGAGCATACTGAATGCGTATCAATTCACGTAGCATTAGTCTTTAAACAGGCTGTACTGTAGTACACTAGAATTTTAAAATCTAGATATAACTACTAGAAAATTGGTGAATGCTGACTGTTGACTTCCACCGTGAAGTTCTTCCTGCTATTTTTTAAATTCGTGTGCAGTTCAAGAATCCCTTATATATTTAGGATTAAATGTTTAATTCTCAATTCTGTTCTGGTAAAGATGTGACTTTTAAAAAAAAAAAAGGCACAATAGTGAGCATCTGTCTCCCTTTGTCATTTCTAGTCGCTTGTTTGCTTCCATCAGGCACCTGTGGCTGAACTGCTTTGACTGATAGAGGGACTGATTGACAAAACCCTGACTCTAAAACACACACACGAGCACACACACGGACTCACTCCTTTGGCTCCGTTTACATTTACTTATTTCTGTGTGACAGCCGAAGCCTCAAATTCCATGAGTCATAGTGCTCATGCTGGTTGTGGCGTGAGGACACCTTAAGATGTGGGGAGAAGGGAAGGAAGAAGCTCTCCTTGGCCGCTTGCCTCTTTGCCCTCTTCCTTTCACCTTCTCCCGATCTTGTTGAGCTTGTTGCTCGAGGTGCTCACGTAAGGTGCGGTAAAAGTTCACTGTGACTGGTAAAATAATGCTTGAGGCTTGGGAAAATCGCAGTAAATCTCTGGCCTGCACGGCTTTGATTTGGAAATTGGGAATAAACACAAACTTTAGGTATTTTAATGGTGTCCCTTTTTTAGTATGAAACCCTTTTTGTTATTCTGGAGTATTAACAGCTGAAGAACAGTTCCTAGGCAGGTAATCGTACATTGCTGTTGGGAAATGACAAATAAGTAAATTTCCTGTGTCAGAAGGACTTATTGTAGTCTTAAAGACTGGCATTGTTCTGTGTGTTCTCTAGGTGTGAGTTAGGAGGGAATTTCACGTTTCAAAGAATGATCTTGATTGCTGTTACGAAGAAAAACAGTTAAAGGCATTAACAGAAGCCAGCAGTCGATATTCAGTTTGCGATGGCATTAGAATAAACCCTGTCTGTTTGCAGGGCTTTTAAGCTTTATGAAAATGAGAGGGCAGGGCCTTTAACAAAAGCTGGAGTATGCTGTCTACTTATGTTTGTTTAAAAAAAGAAAGTGTTTGGGGAAAATGGCTTCTTAATAAATATATGGCTTCAGTTTCCATCGAATTTTTACATAAGTTGTATCTTTCAAGCATGTAGTTGTACACAGTGATCTATAATGCCTCTGCCTTTCTTAACACCACGTTTGGAAATGAAAATTTCAACTCCTTTTGTACAAATATAATCACTTTGTAGGATGCTGTGTATTTGTAGTTGACAGTGAGTTTGATAAAGCAGCAAGAGACATCATTGTCATGTATACTGGCTATTTTGTGATGATTTATGTGTTAAAACAAAAGCAGGTTGCGGGGAGTTTGTTCTCTTTGGGCAGGTGACATTGTGGTAACCTTCACTATTCCTTAAGAAGTAAGTGTTAAAGGAAAGCAGTATAAGAAATGGTTCATTGCAACTTAATGCTCAGCAGCCTAATTAGTCAAATACCATGTGCCTACCTCTGCATGAAATAGCCTATTTCTTTCCAATGTAAAATAGGAATTTTCAGTTTTGGAACAGCCTGAAGAGGCCTTTGTTGCAAATGACCACTGGCTTTTTAACTATTTATTCTCAAAAATAATGAAGGTCAGCATGGTATCCATAGTGACTGCATGCAGCTTCCTCGTTAATCTTGGCATACTGCTGTAATAACTAAATTCAGTTGCTACTAACAAGTTTTCATGTCTCAGGAGGAAACTTTTATTTGAAAACTGGATGTGATTGGGTTTCTGTAACAGTAATCTTGATTATTGTCATTTTTCTTCGCTTTTAAACTCCTTGTCATAATTTCTTTATTTTGTGCCTTGCTGTGGAGGCCTAAACAGACCCCCCCAGAAGAAGCAACCTTAAATTGCTGAAGTCTACATGTAATCTGGCAGTAGAAAACCTTTTATTTGCGAAATTCTTTTCTTTCTGAAGGAATAAAGAATTCTAAATGGGAATATATCAATCTGCTTTCAGTTCCGTTAGTAAAAGGAAGACATTCCACTATAAATGACAAAATTAAGGCCTGTAAGTACTATGTGAATCTGATCAAGGCAGAGTTATACAGTTAAAGATGAATTCTGCTGATAGCAGTTTCAGACCCTCCACATCCATTGCCAAGACGGGGGGAACTTTCGCAACAGCAGCAGCACCACCGGAGTCCTTTGAGTTTTGACTTTTGGGTTACTTCTACGCACAGCAGTGTGGAATCGCTGCATGTTCTCCTAATGCTCCAACTAACTCAGTGAAATGCACTTAATAAATTACTTTGGTTTAAATTAAATTATTTCCTCTTTAAGTGTTATGCGTTGTAAATACTAATTTTTAATATTACAAAGGTTCTTTTAACTTGGAGGAAATGGATTGTTGCAGGACAGAACAGAGTCTTGTGGGAGTTGTGATAGTAACTTGTTGAAGAGGGGAAGTAAAATGGTTCCGTCATGAGGCTGTTGTTGTTTTCCCTCCCACCCTGTCACTCTCCTTTAATGTATACTCAAAGAGAAGTGGTTTGGTTTGTTTTTTTTCGTTTTTTAATTAGTGGGTTGTAATAGAGCTTTAAACTGATCAGGTAGGGTTCTGACACTGAAAGTAAATGTTTTCAGAATTCTGTCTAGCTTCTGTTTCTGATAATTTCTTTATTATGAACATGGCTTGTTTTGCTGCTGTCTTTAATTTTGCATATAGCTTTACTTAAAAATATAAATAATTATGAAAGGATAGCTATCTGCAAAATTCATAGGATGTTCAAAGTGGAAGTCCATTTGTTTTTGAGAGTTCCAGCAATGAGGGTATAGGGAAGTAAAGTCAAGGGATCTTTCAAAAAAAAAATAATCTATTTATATATATTTTAAATGTTTAAGTAAAATATATATTTATATATATGTATATGAATAAATACATTTGAATCTAAAGAGGTCTTAAAATGTATATTAAAAATTCAGAATTTATTTTCTAATATGTTGCACTTAGAAACTTTGTTCATTTAATGTAAGTTGAGAATTTAGAACTATATTTTTGTTACTGAATGTGAACATAAGGCTTTCTTTTGGAATTAGCTGAACAGTAACTGGTTGGAACGTTATGGAAGCATGTCTTAAATCTTCTCTTTTTTTTTTATTTTCCCTCCTCTAAAGGTGCCCGGCTGCTTTGCAGCGTTAGAGAGTTGCGGTGATGTATAGTGGTCCGTTGCTGTAAACATCCCCGACTGGAAGCTGTACCAGTTCTAGCTTTCAGTCAGATGTTTGCTGCACCTGGCTATTCTTGGACAACACCAGAAGGAAAAGCTGTCATAAAGACATATGCACATATATATAAAACACTGTTTCTATAGATACGGTTGAATTTTCTTCAAATGAATTAACCTGATTGTTGTTAATGGTGTAGGTATGATTTCTTGAAATCTCGTCTGAAATGGAGACAGCAAGCCTTTGCGTATGTATCACTCAGAGTTCTTCGCTGTTGTGGTATGAGCTACGGAATTATGCTTCACTGGAACATAACAGCAAGTGGTGGTTAATTTCTTGTGCAATTAGCCATAAACCAGGCTTGCTTTATGAATTGTCTGTTTTAGCAGCTTCTGTTACTTATGACTCTTAGGAAAAATTATTATAAATGCTGTCCGATACTTAGCAGGCATTTTATTTGATGTGCCTTGCTTTTTGTTGTTTTTTTTCTGAAATTCCATGTTCTGAATCTCCTATGAGTGGGTGGTGCTCTTATTGTTTGTAAGCTGGATATAACCCGAGGCCAAAATAAAGGTTAAAAAACCTACGACAGAGGAAGTATTTTCACACTAACAATGCACAGTGTATACACTTGTTCGTGGTATGGTCATCTTGGTTTGTGCTACCCCCCAGCACGGTACTAAAAAGGTTTATTTTTCATGTAAATAGCAGCTTTTGAAAGTCCTTCTTCAGGATTAACTCTTCACTGATTCAGTTCCATAATGACTTAAAGCAACAACGTCAACAGGAACAGCCATCTGCAGAAAAGCTTCAGCGCTTCCCTCTCCTCCCGGGGTGGGATATGCACGTGCTGTTTCCTGGATCTTCTCTGGGATTTCTGTTCTCCTTTGTTTCTCTCTCATCTTCTAATTTCCAAGGAATGGCTTGTGCGAGTAACTTCTGCTAAGACAGAAAATATTCTTGCACGACTTTAGCTCTCCCTTCTTCCTCCCAAAATGTTATCTCTTTATTCCCTAAAAGAAAGACTTTGTTCAATTTATTTGATAGTGTAGTAAACCTTGCTCAGCTTTGCTATAGTGATTCTGTAAAAGATTATGTCCAAAGATACAAATACTCAGAAAAGTGAAATATTTTCTCTTTAATTTATCAGAATTAAAACTGTTAGGATTTCCTGGTCCTGGGGAAGCTAGACTAATAAGCACTGGAAAGGTAACAATTTTCAAGCAGGTGGTAAATGACCAAATGTGAACCAAGGACAGCCGTTCTTCTGTGATGGTCCCATGGCTGTAAGGGTTGTGTTCCTGTTACCCGGGTGTTCTGTCTGGTGACACAGGAATACGCGTGGTGATAAAAGGTACTGAACTTACTGACATAATTCATTGCTAGCTCCTCTACAAAGATTTGTTTTTAAAGCAACTCGCACGCTTAACACAATCTCAGTTGAAATCACATTTTTTAAATATTACGTGTGGCTTGATAATGCATGTAGGTGTATTTATAAAAAGGACTTCGAAGCAGAACCTACAGATCTCAATTTCTTCTTAGAAAAAAGAAAAAAAAAAAAGGTGCTGGTAGTTGTTTCCAAACTTTCTTTGCTGTAAATATTCAGCATTTCCTCTTTCTATGTAGTATTTGGACTTAGAAGAAAGGAAGCGTTCTCTGCTAACAAACTTCTGTGAATGATCAAAGTGAACATGTTATCTCGTAATTAATCTGGTAGACATTTTGGTTAGGGCTGTGTTAGCCTTTCCTCATGCCAGATAACAACAGTATTTATTTTTTTAATACGTTTAGTTCATGTGCAGTCTGTCAGTCCAGTCTTGTGGAATTTTACTGACGCGTACATTTGTATTGTACTAGTGTTTAATACATGTATTCAAACACAGCTGTCATGTCTTCAAGTGAAGACAAATATAAGTGGCTTGTAATTGCAGGAAATAAATTTAAAAAAACCACACTGCATTTCAGTTTGTGTGAGGTTTTTTTTGCCAAGTGTTTGACATACGAGGGTCTCCTTTTTCTGTACATGAAACAGAGTACTGAACACCTTAACACATCCCAAACGTGGCTCTCTGCACCTGAAGAAGGTGGGGGTCTCTTAAAATGTTGTCTAAATGCATATTTATGCAGTGATCCCAGGTGAACCCGCAGTACTGGGGTTGCTGGGGGACGGGATGGTGGGAGTTTGGCATGCTGTGCAGCTCTGCTGGTGGGCAGGAAGAGTTGAAGCAACCGCTGGAGAATTAGGCAGCGCAGGGCCACAACTACAACAGCGAATTTTGGGAACAGAAGAGGCAGATTCACCATGTCAGCCTAGCGATCAACATGCAAGCTACCCCATTGTGTTAGCGTGAAGCCTGTGATTATCGCTTGATTATAAGGAGTCGTGGATCAGTTTGTGATGTTCTGCAGTGCGCTAATTTCAAAGTGGAGGAAGATACCTGAATGAAATCCGGGTTGGTGGTCCGGAGGCCACCCTGTCCTACGCTGTGTGCGCAGGTGCAGGGTACCATTACCTTCGGAGGTGGAAGCTATGCAGGAATACAAAGGTCTCCTCGCTCGCTGAGCGAGTGGAGTGCCTGTGAACACCAACGTTTGGGGCCCGGATTAGTTATCTGTGGTTTTTCTCTGGGTGGTTTTTCTGACGGCTTAAAAGCAATACATCAAGAGCCTCGGTGACTTTAGACTGACCTCCATGAAGCGCTGTCTTCCCTTGCTGTGAGCTCGGAGCTGCGTTCAGCAGAGATGCTTGAGCTCGTGTTTTAATTCAAAGAACAACTGTTAAATATTTGGAGGGCTTCCCCTCATACAACTCCTCTATGTATGAAATAATCTGCATTGCTGGTTTCTGCTCCCCAGTAAATCTGCAAAACACCTGTGCAGAGAAGAGCTTTGAGAAGGCTGAGGCTTGGCCTCTTGGCTGATTGAGTTTATTGAAGTATTCTTTCTCCTGGACTGCTGAGATTTTCTTTGTTTGAAACTGTAGACATGAAATTAAACATACCTGTAAAACCGAAGATAAGAAGTGGAAGCTAAAGTAATAGTGTTCTGCTCTCTTGCTGTTATAATGACTTGTATTTCTGAGGAACTAAATCCGTGTGGAGGACAATAAGAATGAAAAAGATTGAAATAATAGGAGTACCTTGCAAAAGTTCTGGAGGAGGAATTATTTTAAGAAAATACAACACAAATAGGAAGATGTACAAATGTAATGACAAAAGCTGTAAAATGTAGCACGCTCAGGAAACTGTTGAAATGTTCAACACCACAAAGGTGTGGGGTTTTTTTGCGTGAACCGCTTGAGACAGATGTCTTTGAGGACTTTACCCAGTTTGTACCACCCCGTGAATCTCCCATATAGATTCTGGTGTTGAGTTTCACATTTGAAAATTCCTTGAATTTGAGATTTTTCAGAAGGTGTCTAATTTGAGCAGCAAGGCCCTTGGCAGGTAAGTGCTAGGGAACGCTGATCTCCACGGGCTGCGAGAGACTCTTTTGTCCTTCTTGTACCTCTGCAGCACCAGGGACTGTACATGTATATTACTGTGTTCTGATAGAAGATTAAAAGTTAAAAATAGGCGTTCCAACTTCATAATGTTAGTAAGGCGTGATAAGCGTTGCGCAAATTGTAGCTCGCGCTGTGTATTGAAATATGTCTGTGCAAATTCATTTTTGGATATCTTGAAAGCCAATGCTGTATTTAGCTTGTTAAGCTAATTTTTAGTTCCTGTAAACATCCTACACTCAGCTATAACAAGTGGTAGGGCTGGGGGGTGGATGTTTACTTCAACTGACTTGGAAAGGCAGCTTTCCTCAATCATCAAGTGACATATTGGCAAGAACGGAATACTATTCTTTTCAGTAGTATTCAAATAAGCTTATTGTATTGCAAATACTCTAATTTCTGTGGAAGTAGTATGTATTTCTAGAAGTGTCTTAATACTCAAATTATGATTTATATTGACTGTGTAAAGGCATGTTTATTGTGGAGCAGTCTTTGATGAAATCTGTATCTTTTTCTAATTGCAAATAAACTGTGATAATGCATATTCGTCTTGAAAAGTAACTTCTGATGTCCTTAGTTCACCTAGGATACACTGATGATAGAGAAAGAATCTAAAATCTGAGATTGAATATTCAATTCTCAATTGCAGCAGTGATTTGTTACTTGTCATCTGCTTGCTCGTTGTCAAAGGAGGAACAGATATATTGGGTAATGCTAAAAAAAAAACCAAAGCAAAAGATCCTTAACGTAGTAAAAGTACTAGGATGTAACCATTTCTGTTGCCTTTTATATCTAACAAAATGAGAAACATCTCATTTTGTTGGGGAAAATCTGGATAAGAGAACAAGGAAGGAGATGAGCACCTTTTGCTTTCCTTGTGACTCTTCTTACATCATGTCTTGCCTTGGAATCCCGTTCCTGCTTGTGATGGATGTGTTGGTAAATGAAGTACGGCTCCGGCAGTTGGAGAATGTTAAGTAGCAAATTTAACTGTTCAAAAAAGAATTTGAATATTTTTATTCAAATGGCAGAATGAAGGACATGGGGATTCACCATCATTGTGAAGCGTAACCTGATTTCTTGAGGGTGGTTTTTACAATTTTGTATCCCCGTGAATATTTGAAAGGCTCAAACTGAGATGTCACATTTCTTACTTAAAATGGCAAATATATTATGAAAATTATCAAGAGGATTTTTCTTCATTTAAATTCACATACATGAGCACCTCTTTGCTACAGTTAAGCTTTTTGCTGTGTTCTAGTTTTTGCTGCCAAACTGAAGAGGTCGTCTTAATTTGCAAAAGTCCCTGTGGGCAGGTTGCATGCAATGTATGGCGCTGCAAACAATTGCGTGCAAGGAAATGCATCAAATTCTGTATTTACAGAGAATGCTGGTGTGTGAAGACTGCAGTGCAGTTACGTATTCGCTGTGTGTGCACGTCTGTATAAAAAAAAAGTTCTACTAGATGTTGATTTAGTGCGTGTGTTTAATTGGTACAAAACTGACTTCTCCAGTTGGAGTGAACTAAGGAAGTATGAGGGATGCGAGTTGGTCTCAAGAGAGATCATGTAATTTAAAAAAAAAAACTTATCTCCAGAAAAGAATCTGTATTTCCCTTCCCCATCCCTCCCTTCCCCATCCCTGTCGGAGAGAACTTCACTCCCAGTTGCTCGTGTTTCTCTTCTCTCCATCCCGACAAAGCCTCCCACTGAGTCGCGTGGCTGTGGGAATGCCGGGTTTTGAGAGCGGTAGAGAAGCACAGAGAAAGCACTGCGAGGTGAGAGGGATATGTACCTGCGAAGCCAGAAGGTGTTGCAGTCGTTGCTGTCGAGCGTTACGTGGTGGTTAATGTTGACGTATGCTCTTGACCTGTTTCACTAATGATTTCTACCCTTGCGCCTATGAAGGAACGCGCAGGGTACGCACGTCACCGAGGGCGCAGTGACACGCGACTGCTGTTCTTCCTCAGTGTGGATCAGTTCCCTGGCTTGGTGTCGTGTGCGGCGCCACAGGCTCGTGTAGCCGTGGCATAGTGCACTGACAAAAAAAATACGGGGTTGATGGCAAGAAGGAATCCTCCAATCAACGTTGCCGCCAACCAAAAGGTGTGAAGATTCATCTTCTTCAGCAAGTGCCTCTATCTGGAGCTAATTTAAGTGGCAGCACGGATAGTGAGCAAACAATCTGGGCAGATCAGATGTGGATGTATATTTGGTGGTGGTTGTTTTAAATGCATTTGAGGTACAGAATTCATATTGCAGAAACATAAGTATGACCAGAACTAGAGTTTTACTCTTATTATAGAAAGAACAGTCGTGACTGCTTTTGATGGGGCACTTAAAAACTAAGTAGGAGTAAAATGTTAAAATTAGTAAAACCAAAAAGCCTAGTGAAGCTTGCAATTGAATTAACATTTTGAATATTTGGGGTTCGCAGTAGTTTGAGTTCAACAGTGGTTTCAGGTTTGGGAGGTTAAATCCTGTTTAGCTCCTCCTTGGCTAAATGGGCAGGGGAGTAGGTGGTAATGATGTTCTCATCAAACAATTTCAAGTAGTTTGGCTCCTCCTAAGGGAGAAAAACGCACTAAAAAGTGTCAGGACCAGTATCGTGAGATGAAATTCCAAAAGGTCAGCCTCAGTGTTGGGGTTTTTTTTGTTTGTTTGGTGTTTTTTAGTGAGGATTTGATAGGAGAATGAGTATTGTGCCCATGCATCCTTCCATGTCCTTGGCTGCACACACGGGTGCTGTAAAAGTGTAAGCTGCTAACTTGTTTTCCTTCCTGTGAAAACCCTAATTTGAGAATTGAATAGACTAATTCTGGTACTGTTCCTCCTCAGCCGTATTTATTGGGTAATGTTTGTCATTCTGGTTGGTGCTAAAGTGAAAGTAAAACTAAAAACTTCCAGAATATGTGTCCAAAGACTCCAGGCATAAAATACCACTGCAGAATTTGCATCTCTGTTTTAAATCATGTAGTTCACCTTTTTCTTCCATCGTGTTGGTGCTTTTTAAGCAGGTAAATCATAATCCCATGGCACCAGTGATGGCATAAATCAAAATTGGATACACAGCTGGGAAAAGCATACAGTCTGCATGATTTATAAGTTTGTCTGGAAGTTTTACAAAGATACGGTGGCAATGGTAAGTCACAACATTAGTCAAAAATTAAATTTCTCTTGAAAAACGCAGGTAATGTGTTTTTTTTCATGGCAGTTTTGAAAATGTGCATTTACTCTTCTGTTTAATTCCTCCTGATTTTGTCTTATGCTAAAAATCCAAATACTTACTTAAATAAAAGTACATTGATACCCACTTTTCTCATCTGTTGTGTTCACTAAGATTGTTCTTCCCGTAACTCAGTGCACTCTCTCTGGTATGCCAGTTCTAACCAGCTTAGTTCACATTTTATAGGGGTTCCGTGTGTGTGGTGGATAAGGGCATAGTTAAAACCACTTAAAACTTCCACGTGATTCTGGAGCAGTTGAATATGAGTAATCAGGTTCTTAACTCTGGTGCCGGAGTCTGTTCAGGCAGTTCGGGAAGGCTCTGCGGTTGTTTTTTTTGTGTTAGGGAAGAGCAGACTGTTTGTTGTCTGATAACACCACGTTCTCAGTAGAGAAATAATTTCCTGTAAACAATATGGCTTATTAAGATATATCTCTCTTTAAAATCTGCCATTTTAATAAAGGGAAAAATTGTTTTTCCGAACTTTACATGAGCCTTATCTTTTGTCTGACAGGAAAGAAGGGAGGTGGCAGGGATGAAAGATGCTTTGTGAACTGAACTCTGGTTACTTAAGGTTATGGAAAACATGCTGAAAAAGTATACATTAAGTGCATAGCTTAATGCTTTTTCCGCAAATATTAATAAATCAGTAGAACTGACAACCAGCTAGTAGAAAACATGATCTATAAATCTTTTTCGGAGATGTTTCACACTTTAAGGAATTTGTAAGCCAGCAAATCTTTCCTTGTCCTGGATTCCAATTTAGTATTGATAGTCAACAGAAATGTTATAGCTGAGTGTGATTCCATGAAACAGGATCTCTCTTTTTCATAGAATCATGGAATTGTCTAGGTTGGAAGTGACCTTTAAGATCATCACCTCCAACCATGAACCTAACACTGCCAAAACCACCACTAAATCACATCCCTCACCACCACATCTACACATCTTTTAAATGCCTCCAGAGATGGTGACTCCAGCGCTTCCCTGGGCAGCCTGTTCCAATGCCTGACAGCCCTTTTGGTGGAAAAAATTTTTCCTAATACCCAACCTAAACCTCCCCTGGTGCAACTTGAGGCCTCTTGTCCTGTTGCTTGTTACTTGGGAGAAGAGACCGACCCCCCACCTCGCCACAACCTCCTGTCAGGTAGTCATAGACAGCGATAAGGTCTCCCCTCAGCCTCCTTTTCTCCAGGCTGAACAACCCCAGTTCCCTCAGCCGCTCCTCATAAGACTTGTGCTCCAGACCCCTCACCAGCTCCGTTGCCCTTCTCTGGACACGCTCCAGCGCCTCAATGTCCTTCTTGTAGTGAGGGGCCCAAAACTGAACACAGTATTCGAGGTGCGGCCTCACCAGTGCTGAGTACAGGGGGACAATCACTTCCCCTGTCCTGCTGGCCACGCTATTCCTATACAGGCCCAGATGCCATTGGCCTTCTTGGCCCCCTGGGCACACTGCCGGCTCACATTCAGACGGCTGTTGACCAACACCCCCAGGTCTTTTTCCTCTGGGCAGCTTTCCAGCCACTCTTCCCCAAGGCTGTAGCACTGCATGGGGTTGTTGTGACCCAAGTGCAGGATGGGGCACTTGGCCTTGTTGGACCTCATACCATTGGCCTCAGCCCATCAATCCAACCTGTCCAGATCCCTCTGTAGGGCCTTCCTACCCTCAGGCAGATCAACACTCCCACCCATCTTGCTGCCGTCTGCAGACTTACTGAGGGGGCACTCGATCCCCTCATCCAGGTCCTTGATAAAGATATCAAAGAGAACTGACCCCAGCACCGAGCCCTGGGGAACACCACTTGTGACCGGCCGCCAGCTGGATTTAACTCCAGTCACCACAACTCTCTGGGCACGGCCACCCAGCCAGTTTTTTACCCAGCAAAGCGTACACCCATCCGAGCCATGAGCAGC
This sequence comes from Pluvialis apricaria, assembly GCA_017639485.1. Classification (NCBI taxonomy): domain Eukaryota; kingdom Metazoa; phylum Chordata; class Aves; order Charadriiformes; family Charadriidae; genus Pluvialis; species Pluvialis apricaria. The sequence goes on along the minus strand of CM030008.1, from coordinate 162,529,899 downwards.
CAGTTTTGTGCCCACTGCACATCAAGTCTTGCCTGTCCCATCAAACTGCCTGCTCTAGCTGTTGTAGGTTGCTTGCTGCCTCCTACCTGCAATGGAGACAGAACATTCCAGTATTTCCACTTTCGCAGCTCCTCTGGTTCTCCAAGTGTAGGCTCTTCTGGGTTGCATCACGTGCCAAGGGTTTTACTGGTCTGGCTCTGTCAGCGGGAGACACAAACATCGCATGGTCGTCTTCGGAGAAGCCTTAATGCAACCTTGCCGCTGCTGTTGAACAGAGAAACAGCCCCCGCCCCGTCCTGCATAAATTACAGTCTTTGAGAAAAGCTGGTGTTGGGGTATGGGGGCAGGAAAACAAGAAGCAAACTGCATCTTACCAGAAGATGGAATCTTCATGAGGACGGGGAAGAAAAAGTAAATTAATATAGAATTTTCAGGTCGGGGTGCTGGTGTATGCGTGGTGTTGGTGCGAGAGGCCAAGGGACCGTGCGTTGACTGCTGCTGCAAGACACTGAATTAAGTGAAGTGAAAGCTGCAGGTATGGCTGAGATACAAACTCTGAAACGTTGCTTCATTATTTTTCTTTAAAAAGCCAAATAAGAAGGGAAAAAGCTCATCCAAAAATGTGACTAATCTGTTCTTTTTCATAGAATTGAGATCTCCTTTGTATCTTAAATTTACTGCTGCTTCCCATTCTTATTTGCTAAAGCTGATTAAAAGTCAAAGAACACTAACAAAAAAAAAAACACAAACAAAACCCCCAATATCCCGGTCATGTTTAAATGTGTAGAGGCTTCTTTACTAGAAGAGTTACTTCCAAATAAGAAACCTAGGGAAGGGAACGAGAAGCACTAAAATTCAGAACCAAATTTTTTGAGAAGATTGTATATGCAATACCAGTTTTAATGCAGAGGACACTCACACACTTGAGATTTTTTCAGTCAACTGTTTAACTCTTTGAGTAGTTTTTAAATGACAGCTATATGCTAATAACAGGAGCCCCGCTTTGCATAAAAAGCATAGAGGACTTTTGCGTAAAAAAAATAGAGGACTATTTGCCACTGCACCTATGTAGTTAGCCCATATCATTTAGAAATGCTAGTGGTCAATCCTTGACAAAAATGACAAAATTTTTGTGCTCATTTTGATGCATAATGTGTTAATAAACTTCGACTTCTTAAGAATAAAATAGGTTGTTTATAATTCCACTCAAGGAGCATTCAGAAGATGCTTAATTTTGGTTAATCTGCCTGCTTCATATTTTCAATAATGTGATAAATTCTTGTTTTCTACATGGGAATTATGCATAAGTGGGACTTATATTATGTATATAAACAAAGCTCTTGAAGCCAGTTCAAGCTCCAGGGAGAGCAGGAATGGACTTCTGGTTTTGACTTTAACTTATTGGGATGACAGTAAAATGCAGAGACCTCTTTAGTTTTGCTCAGTTTTGCCATATAAACTTTCTTTTCCGTTCTTGGTGCCTAAATACCTCAGTTTGTGCAGTGTGTGCTGCTAGAGATTAAGTGGGTGGAAGCATAAGAACATTTTCCATTATTTGACTTGTACATCGTGCTTTATATTGAACTTTGGTTCCAAAAATGGCTCCAGATTAATTTCATATGCATTTATGGCACAAGTGAAAGTGTTGTAAGCTAAATGGGAACAAGATACTCATTTCCTCATGTGGAGTTGGCCAGGAACAGCTAGGGATTTTTTAAACTACTAGAATATATACTTTCAAAACAAAGATTCATAGAATAGTTTGGGTTGAAAGGGACCTTTAAAGGTCATCTAGTCCAACCTCCCTGCAGTGGCAGGGACATTTTCAACGAGATCAGGTTGCTCAGAGCCCCGTCCAACCTGATCTTGAGTGTTTCCAGAGATGGGGCATCTACCAGCTCTCTGGGCTAGCTGGGCCAGTGTTTCACCACCCTCAAAGTGAAGAATTTCTTCCTTCTATCTAATCTAAATCTGCCGTCTTTTAGTTTAAATCCATTCCCCCTTGTCCTGTTGCAATGGGCCCTGCTAAAAAGACCCTCCCCATCTTTCCTGTAGGCCCGCTTTAGGTACTAGAAAGCTGCTATAAGGTCTCCCTGGAGCCTTCTCTTCTCCAGGCTGAACAGCCTCAACTCTCTCAGCTTGTCCTCACAGGAGAGGTGCTCCAGCCCTCGGATCATCTTTGTGGCCCTCCTCTGGGCTTGCTCAAACAAGTCTATGTCCTTCTTATGTTGGGGACTCCAGAGCTGGATGCAGTACTCCAGGTGGGGACTCACCAGAGTAGGGGGGCAGAATCCCCTCCCTTGCCCTGCTGGCCACACTTCTGATGCAGCCCAGGATACAGTTGGCCTTCTGGGCTGTGATCGCACATTGCTGGCTCGTGTTGAGCTTCTTGTCAGTCAGCACCCCCAGGTCCTTCTCCGCAGGGCTGCTCTCCAGCCATTCCCCGCCAAGCCTGTATGTGTGTTTGGGATTGCCCCGACCCAGATGTAGGATCTGCCAGCTCTGTTCTACTCCCTTGCCCCCGAGGGCAGTTTCCCAGGGGGTCCTATTGACTGACTCCTTGAAGAGACAGAAGCTTGCTTTCCTAAAACTCTGGGTCCTGACTTTACTCTTTACCTGACCTCAGGACTCCAAACTCGACCAGTGCATGATCACTGCAGCCCAGGCTGCCTCCAATCTTGATGTCACCAATTAGCTCACTTGCATTGGTGACCATCAGGTCCATTACCACATCCCTTCTGGTAGGGCTCTCTATTACCTGGCTTAAGAAGTTATCCTTGATGCACTCCAGGAGTCTCCTGGATTGCCTACAGCTCGCCACGGTACTTTTCCAGCAGATGTCGGGGTGGTTGAAGTCCCCCGGCAGGACGAGAGCCTGCGACTGCAATGCCTCCCGTAGCTGGAGTAAGAAAGCTTCCTCAATAGGCTCCCCTTGATCGTGTGGCCTGTAGCAGACACCAACCACAAGGTTCCCTTTGTTGCCTTGGTCTTTTATTCTTACCCACAGGCGTTTAACCTGCTCATGGCTATTCTTCAGAGACAGCTCTCCACACTCTATCCATTTCTTGATGTAGAGGGCAATGCCTCTCCCCCTCCTTCCTCACCTGTCCCGTATGAACAGCCTGCAGCCATCGATGGCCACACTCCAGTCATGGGATTCATCCCACCAGGTTTCAGTCATGGCAACAAGGTCGTAGCTTTCTAGCAGCACGGTGGCTTCCAGCTCCTCCTGTTTGTCACCCATGCTGCATGGGTTGGTATAGAGGCACTTCAGCTGGGCTGTCAGCTGTGACACCTTCTTAGAGGAACATCCCTCAGTTCCTTTGAGGTATTTCACTGGTGTTCCCCTCTTGGCTCCTATTACCTCAGGTGCCGCTGGCTCATCTCTGTAAGACTTCAAGCGTGCTGCAGTGTAGCCAGCACCTCTGAGAGCAACAGGCTGAGGACCCTTGCTAGCACCTCGTCCCTCTAACCTCGGTGTGTCATCCCACAGCTTGCCACGGGCAAGCCTGATATTGTCCCCCACACCCCTCAAGCCAATCAAATGCTACTACTGCTGTACATGTTCTTGCATTATTTGTCTATTTGAAATGAGCTGAATTTTTCAAACTCTGCTTCATATGCTGCTGTTTGGTATTGAATTTCCAGAAATGTGGACTGGTTAGTTTTTGAGCTGCAGGGGCGTGATGGTGTCACTCATCCATTGCATCTCTTTGACCTGTTCTGGTTGTTGTTACCTTTTGCCTTCACAACTCCCATTGGACTTGGGGGGAAGCTTCTGTGCGGAGCCAAGCCTATCGATACCCGTTACCTCTTCGGCAGGGGCCATAATGATTTCATTCAAGTGCTGAGTGCTTGCCTGTATTGTAAAATACATTGTATTCGAAAGGCATGTTTTAATTCAAATTGCAATATTGAAGAGAAACTTCCAAGGACCCAGAAAAGGGCTACAAAGATGATTCGGGGTTTGGAGCTTCTCTCTTATGAGGAAAAGCTGAGGGACTTGGGTCTTTTTAGTCTAGAGAAAAGAAGACTGAGGGGGGAATCTTATCAATACTTATAAATACTTAAAGGGAGGGTGCCAGGGCGATGGGAACAGTCTGTTCTCAGTGGTGCCCAGTGACAGGACAAGAGGTAACGGGCACAAACTGGAGCACAGGAAGTTCCATCTTAACATGAGGAGGAACTTCTTTCCTGTGAGGGTGGCAGAGCAGTGGCACAGCTGCCCAGAGAGGTTGTGGAGTCTCCCACACTGGAGACATTCAAAACCCAACTGGACGCTGTCCTGTGCAACTGCTGTAGGTGTCCCTGCTGTGGCAGAGGGGTTGGACTGGATGATCTCCAGAGGTCCCTTCCAACCCTGACGATACTGTGATCCTGTGTGACCTGATTGCATTTACCGAAGAAAGTAACATTACTGAAGAATTCTGCATTTCACCGGAGTGCTGCTTTACTCTGTTGGAGTCTTCCTTTTTTTCTGTCAAGTATTCCAGGCTTCTACAGAGTTTTGAGTCCAAAATTTAAATTCTAATGAAGAGGCATATGTCCCCCTAAGCCCAAACTATTCTGATACACTTAACAGAGGTGCTTTTCAAAGCAAGGTTACTTAAATGAAGGAACTGATTATTGAAAGGTGTCTTCCTCCCTCTGCTCTTGTGGCAGGATGTAGCAGTGTTGTAGGGTCCTGCCAGGCTCGTGCTGTGTTTGTCTCAGTTCAAACAAAAAACTCGGAAGCTTCACCCACTTGTATTGAGACATTCCGGCTCTCAGGTGCTGTCCGGAGCGATGCTGATGCTCAGGAATATACCCGCTGGCTGCACGACTGGGACAAAGAGCTGCTTTGACATAACCAGCACCGATTTCCCTTCTTGAAGATTGCCCCTGTAGCCACAAGGGCTAATTATTTTTAAACGAACAATTTCGAAAAAAAAAAAAAAATGGAGTAAGCAGAACACATTTCAGTACGGTCCTAATCCCAAACTGGTGTTCCTCACAGCTGGAGATTACAGTGCGGTGAATTTACATGCAGGAATTTAGTAGTGTTTTTTCTGTATCAAAGTTTTATGTCCTTCCATAAAGACTGATTAACAAAGCCCCTGCAGTACTAAGTTGTGTCATCAGACACATACGCACATACAGATCTGCCCGTCTGTACAGGAAATATTGGCGTGTCACTACCGCCACTGTGTTTTTCCTTTTTCTGAAACTTGTGGTCCCTACTGTGTACACCTGAGTGTCAGAAAACGAGAATTACTAAGCTTTTGAATTTTTTGGTGATGTTGTGTGATGTAGTGTTTTTTTTTAACTGGATCCTGTCAATTTGTTTCCAGAAACAAAAACACTTGCATTGTTAGGAACAGACATTTTGGGACTTTCTAGATTGCTGTGTTTAAAAGACACTGAAAGCAAAGAGAATAACGTGTTTATGACAAATTTATATTTATTTTGTGCGGTGTAGTATTCGTCTTGAAATTTTTTTTTTAATCCACTCACAAAATTAAGGTTCAGAGCTTTGTCCACAATTAGAAATCATGGAGCGTTCCAGCCGGTTCCTTTCAGACAAAAGGAAATGGAGAATTCCTTTAATTGCAATAAGGGAACTCTTTCTCTTTCACTCCTACTTGTCTCCTCAGAAATAAAGGAAGAGTTCTCCCTCCCAAGGAAAGACGGAAAGAGAAAAAGGAAGCAAGTGCCAGTAAGGCAAAATCAGAGATAGTGTCTGTGGTGGCCTTAGTCTGAGAATACAGGAAAGGGAGGAGCGAATCCTCTGAGTTTAACAAAGACAGAGGTTTGAAGGACCCTTTTTTGCCAGCGTTCCCAGAGGACAAACCTTATTTGTAGACAGCAAACAGAAGAAGAGATGATCCAGTGAACCGGGTTCACTAAATAATGTCCACAAGGGTCCAGAAACGTTCACAAGCATCTCTCTCCTTTTTTGGTTGTTTTCTGGGAGGTGGCTTTTTGCTTGGTGATTAAATTTCTTAGGTGCACCCATCTGAATGCGGTTTTGAAGAGGTGCTGCGGGTTATAACAAGGGTCATTGTAAGACTGCCTTGATTTCAAGGGCTGAGTAAGTTCAGGCTCCCTTCGCTTAGGTCTGGTGTCAAGACCAGGTAATTTTTCTCTGCTTTAAACAGAGCCTGTTCTTCACTCTGAGCTGTAAACACGTGGAGTAGGGATTATCGTGCTGTTTTGTGTTTTAAGGAATTTGCACTGTCAGGGTTAGTTGCAGCTAGGGATATTTCACAAGGGTGTATTCTAGGGCGTTCACAAGATGGCATTGTTGTAGGTGCGGAAAGATACCAGGCAAGTCTTACAGGTGATATTATCCAGGGAAAGAGGATTCACCCAATCCTCTAATTTGGAGAACATTTTTGTGAAGGCCCGAAAGCTTGATTGAGATTCTGAAAAGAAACTGTCCGTCTCCGAGAACTAAATTTTCATAACAAACATTACATAGGACAGAGCCCGATCTCAGAGGTTTCTGGACACGTGGTGAAGTGATCAGTCTTCATATTTTATGTAGAATAGGAAAATTTCACAGAGCGTAAGAATCCAAACTTTTTGCAATTATGAGTAAAAAAAAAAAAAAATCAAAACGATGGAAGTGAATTGGGTGAGAATATCCCACTTATAAATGATTTACTGATTCTCAAGGATTATAATTAGGTGCTCTTTACAACTCGTTACAAGCTCTCTACAGCTACCTGAAAGGAGGGTGCAGAGAGGTGGGAGTCGACCTGTTCTGTCAAGCAACAGGGGATAGAACAAGAGGAAATGGCTTCAAGTTGCGCCAAGGGAAGTTTAGATTGGATATTAGGAAGAATTTCTTCACTGAAAGGGTCATCGGGCATTGGAAGGCGTTACCCAGGGCAGTGGTGGAGTCCCCATCCCTGGAGGTATTTAAGGGTCGTGTAGATATAGTGCTCAGGGCCATGGTTTAGTGGTGGTTGTCAGTGTTAGGTTAATGGTTGGACTAGATGATCTTACAGTCTCTTCCAATCTAGGAGATTCTGTGATTCTGTGATTCTGTAATTAGGTGCTGAATTAGCCTTGAAAATAGTATTTCCCAAAGTCAGCATGCTATGTGAAAATTTTATCTTCTGCTACTTGAAGGTTTGCCAATGTGTGGCATTCTTATGACTTCTGTCACAGCGACATAACTTTAAGCAAAAGGCGGTATTCCAGGTACTGTTTTATCACTTTTGGGTTTCAGTACATTAGAAACTATGACACAGACCTACTCAGCTCACTGGTAAATATGGGAATGCAGGGAAGCTTGCTCCTAATTTATTCTCAATGTTACAAGAACACATTAACATTTTATAAGGATTTTAAGTACTTTGTAGGAATAGTTTAAATTGCACCCTCAGTAACTTTAATCCTGAGAATTTTTTTTTTGCTGGTTAAACTGCCGTTGGCTAGCAATACTTAAACACAGAGTTGGCAGGGAGAGAACAAGTAATATGTCTCTCTACTGCGAAATGGAATAGAACTTCATTTCTTCAAGATATCTAAGAATCGATATTTGACCATATTATAAACTGGTTTTTCTGAACTAAAAGCAGGGTGTAGTTTTACTGAAATATATTAAAAATAGTACACTAAAGAAAAAAAAAAGGATCAGAGTGGTAGACTTTGTTTGCCTGTTTCTTTTAAAATAAGATACTAAAACATGGCAAAAATGCCTTTCCTCCCCCCCCCCCCAAAAGAGAGCTTCATGCTCAAATTGAAACTCTATATTTATTTTCTAGTAACTCATGATGTGACAACATACACAAGCAGCCCATCTGTATAATGTCGTCTATTTACTGCCACTGTCCTGAGCACAGCTGCCGTTTGGAGTCACTCCTTCTGAACATCTGTTAAAAATGAACCCGTTACCCTTGGAAACCTTCATTAAAACTCTCTCTCTGTGTCAGATCCGGTAAGGTTGGGTTTTTCATCAGGGTCAGGTGCTGTTCCGAGGCAGCTGCCCGTCAGACTGAGCGGCATGCTGTTTGACTCTCGTATTTATACGGGTGTTGTCCCTCTAATGCTTTATTGTAAGGACAGTGGGCAAAGGACCTTTTCATTTGTTTATTTATATTCTTTCTGTTCTGCAGGAATCCTAACAGTGATGCTACATCGCCCACTAGTAAATATATTTACCCCTATGTTTAGCTCTGGCTTCTTCCCATTAGAAGACTTAGTGAAAACTAAGTTAAGAAGTTGAGAGGAATCTTTCCCGCATATGTTCTCTACGTTATGATTATACGCTTCTTGATCAACTAAATTGATTGGTCTCCCGTAGGCTTTCGGTGCAGCACAGATTTCCCAGTTTTCTAAATTTTTTGCTCCTTTCTGAACCTTTTTGAGGTTTTGCTACTGCACTTAAAAGTTCCTATTTTTAAGCAGTGAATTCAGGAAACAGAAACTTTATTTGGCCATTTCAAATGTTTAGTAGCAGACAATAAACATTTAAATAATCTTGAATTGTGTTTCATGGTAAGAGCAAAGTTTTGGATGTAGATTTTCAGCTGTATTTTTATAAGAATAGAACAACCTACTGCATGTTGAACACATCATAATTAATTTTCACGCAGATCTTAACCTTAAACTTTTTTCTATTTATTTTGACTGCTTAGAGTGTAAAGTTAAGGTATTGTACCATAAAGACCGTATATATAGTAGCGGTAAGAAAAATCAAGATCTAGTGAAGGTAAGGTTCTTTGAGGGCTCTCTTGATGAGAAGGTTGACTTACTACTGCTCCAGCTGATGAAGCAGTAGTTACTGTGGGATGCACAATGAAGTCTGCAATACCTTATTAAAATATCCTCTTTTGATGTAGAAGCCTTTTAATTAAACCTCATGCCTCTTTTTTTTTTTTTTTTTTATAAATACCTTTTTTATTTCACAAGCGGACAAGTACATTCTGTGCATCTCTGAACTCTTGTAGAAAGTTAGGAGGAGTTTTATGCTTTTTGGCTCAGGGGTAGAGAAGTTTCCTCCTTTAAATAAGCTGTAGGCTAAGATTTGAATCTGTCCAATGTACAGGCTACATCCATACTGATAAATAGAACCATAGAATGGTTTAGGTTGGAAGGGACCTTGAAGATCATCGAGTTCCAACCCCCCTGCCATGGGCAGGGACACCTCCCACCAGCCCAGGCTGCCCAAGGCCACGTCCAGCCTGGCCTTGAACACCTCCAGGGACGGAGCTTCAACAACTTCTCTGGGCAACCTGTTCCAGTGCCTCACCACCCTTAAAGTGAAAAACTTCTTCCTAATATCTAATCTAAACCTGCCCTCTTCCAGCTTAAAGCCGTTCCCCCTCGTCCTATCACTCCATGCCCGTGTAAAAAGTCCTTCCCCAGCTCTCCTGTAGGCCCCCTTTAGGTACTGGAAGGCCGCAATAAGATCTCCCCAGAGCCTTCTCTTCTCCAGGCTGAACAGCCCCAACTCTCTCAGCCTCTCCTCATAGGAGAGGTGCTCCAGCCCTCGGATCATCCTCGTGGCTCTCCTCTGGACGCGCTCCAGCAGGTCCATGTCCTTCTTATGTTGGGGACTCCACAGCTGGATGCAGTACTCCAGGTGGGGTCTCACGAGAGCGGAGTAGAGGGGCAGAATCACCTCCCTTGACCTGCTGGCCACGCTTCTTTTGATGCAGCCCAGGATACGGTTGGCCTTCTGGGCTGCGATCGCACACTGCTTGCTCATGTCGAGCTTCTCATCAATCATCACCCCCAGGTCCTTCTCCACAGGGCTTGCTCCAGGGAGTGATTCCTTCCCCCTGGCTCTTCTCCCACCACCCCCCAAAAGACTGCACCCACAGTGCTCAGGGTGTCCTCTCTAGACCAGCTGGATCAGCACTTGACCTTGGATCTCCTCCATTACCTGCACAGTGCCCCTGTCATAAGACAAATACATGTGCGTGTGTTCCCTCCTTTCCTTTTCGGAAGCGTCTCCTGCCAGGGGGCTGTGCTGTAGCGCATTGCAGTACTGTTCTCAGCGCAGGAAACTGGGGTACGTGTCGCATGCTGGGGGGTGGTGGTGGAGTTGCATTCTGGTGCCTGAGGGTGCAACGGGAGCATTGCTTGGGTGTTGTTAGAGGACTCTAGGGCAGGAGCAGCCCGCTCGGTGGGCTAGTAGAAGGTGTTCCTCAAACAAAAGGGTCTTAAAACTCAGGGATGACTGTTTTGGAAGGTACCAATTCTGTACACTCCAAAAGAAAGCGCAGGGATGGATACAATCATCTAAGAAGTTATTTAATGGCATGGACTTGCTCATTCAGTTCCTACTTCTCTCTAGTCTGTTTCTTGCCCTCCTTCCACTAACTGTGCCATTCAGCCCCCCTCTCTTGCCACCAGTACACCCTAGTTAGGTATGTCCATGGTTGTAGTCATCATCACACCTCAGTGTGGAGGGACTGGGGAAGACACTCAGCTGCTTGCTGTTGCTCTCTGATACACCTCAGCGAACGAGGGCAATGCCTTCCTCAGACTCTACAGCTGTGTTACAGCTCTCCCCAGGGCTGCTGATGCTGCTGCTTTCCTCCAGGAGCAGAGGAACAGGAGAATCTCTAGGGCATTACGTGTATTTTGTGAAAGGTGACTGAGAAAGGTTGTCCAGGGATGTGTATGGGCTTGTAGATGGTGGAAAGAAAAGTTGAGTTTCCACAGTTCCAAACTGATTGTTGGGGGAAGGAAGGAAGTGTGTGTCAGAGGGGCTAAGAAGTGGGTGGGAGAGGCAGAGAAGATAGGACAGGAAGGGCTACAGACCTTCGTTGCCGGGCTGGTAGCTTTCAGGTAGGCATCAGCTCAGCGGGAGATACAGTGATATCTCAGGCCTTCCCCAAAGCCATAGTGGCAGGCTTCAGGTTGCCCTTATGGACAAACCCTCACTATCAGCAGCTCTCCTTACCTCTCAGGAGTCAGGGAGAGGACTGAAACGTGTATTTCTGTGTGACAGTGGGCATATGGAAGTTTGCACTATGTCAAGCTCTGACTTTTCGCTGACAGCTTTGGTACCGAAGCTCTTGCAGACATGGCCTGCACGCATGGGAACCACAAGGTACATGAAGGTTCTGCTGTCCTTGGACAGATTTCCTCCAGTGCATCCAGATGGGATATCGGAAAATCCTGGAGCAAGACAACTTCCTTGAATTTTCGTTTGAGCTGCAGCATTTCTGCCAGAAAAACAGGTAAGTGAGGTCACACTAAACTAATGGCTTCCAATGCCTTGCGCTCAGTGATCGCTCACATCTGTTAATTGGATTTGATGGTTGTTTTTGCTGTAGAATAGCAGTGCTGACTTGAGAGCCTTTAATCAACCTGTAGTTGTGACTGAAGGCCGGATTCTGACTCCGTTTAATTCCATTACATCTGGGTGACTTCACTGATTTCTAACGTATTTTCTTCTGGCTTTCATTAATACAGATGTGATTACAATCAGGCTTGAGTTATGGTTCAGACTATATCTGGAGATACTAAATACGAGCAAATGTAAACAGTCATGTAAAGCACGTGAAGTGTACACAATACATAAGCCGGTTTAATCATAAACAAGGTTTGCAAAATTGGCAGCTGAGATACGACAGGGATGACTAATTTATTAGCATGGCTTCCCCGTACGAACATGAAAACTCACCTCGTGTATTTTTATTAGATGTTTAAGTAATGGTGTCTGTGTTACAAAAATAAAACCCAAAAGACCAAAACCTTCAACGTGATGTACTAATGAAAGCAGACCGAGCAGATGGTTTTTAGGGACTGCACTTCACGTATTATGCAACTGTGCTGTTCTTTCAGAGAAAGAGAAGTGAGGCAGAAAGAAATACGGCTAAACCTATAAAGCTTAATTTTTCACTCACTGTTAAAATAAAACAGAAAATGACCCAAAGAACGCTCCAAAAATAAGGGAAATACTCAGGTGTGCAAGCTACAAAACTTATTTTCTTTTACCTTCCAATTTGCGCAATTATCTCATTAGAGCACTGGAGTTAAAAACTTGTTGACTGTGTTTAATTTGTATCAGGGAGGGGGGAAAAAAAAAAAATCATTCTTGGATCAGGAAAACCCTGGTACCATGGCCAAGACATACATGGCAACATACAGTTGCTTGGTTTTGAGGTATTACAGAATGAAACCTGAAGATACTAGCTTAAACTGAAGGAATAATAAAAAAGGAAATTCAAACAGCTTATACAAATTGAGGAGTTTAACTGGAGTTAAACTCCATCTCTAGATGGACTTTAGAGAAATGAAGCCATCCTCTCTTATGCGGGATTCCTCATGTCCTCTTATGCAGACAATCCAATTCAGTGTTGTTATCATTACATTTTAGTAGCTGGAGTATTCACAAGATGAGCAATATTTGTGATTTTAGGAAAATTGTAGAATTGTAAATTTTCCTTAAAACATTTTGTGGTTTCTATACTACCTTCAAAATTCATCTGTAAGAGAGATGGAGGGTGTTTGGTTAAAATTTCCACAAACGCTGTGCAGTGCATCTGTTTTCCTCCTTGTAAGGAGCAAAGAACGAGTAGGTGGTGATAGGACTTTTTGCCAGTCAAGCAGTATTTCTCTGCAAAAGGATTTATTTGCAGCTTTCCCGTTTTTAAGGATTTTTTGCTGTCGCCACTATTTACAATGTCAAAGAGTGAATTATCAGGCTGTGATAATTGTGGAAGTTGCAATATAATATGCGAAGACTAATGAGTAAATCAATGATATCAACACTACACAAGTTGATTGATACCTTAACTTTTTTTTTTTACCTTGTTTCAAAAGTAGGCATGTATGTGCTCCTTTAAAGTCTTGTGTAGATGGTCCCATCAGTCTCCTTCTGCAGTCAGTGGGAAAGTCTGGGTACTTCTGAAGACACGGAGAAGCTGTGGGTTTGGGGTTGCCTGTGAGCTGAGGACACTGAAAAGTGCCATCTCCCATTCCCAAGAATGGGAAATTTGTTACTTAATTACCACCTTAAGTAAAAAATACAGTTAAAAGAATAGGGAGAGTGAGTGTTATGCTTTCAGACTGCCTGAATTCTGTGGTGATTTCGTATGAGAAGGAGCAGTGGGCTTTGATGGTTGTCTATGAAATACATGCAACAATGTTTTTAAAATCAGACTTTATAACTAATAGGGGTATTTTTTACCAGAAGATTAGAGCTTTCAGTGAACAGAAGAAACAAACTACCTTATATCTACTTATAAGGAAATCCCCATTACTTTTCCTTTCTTCTTCTCTGGGTGGAAGTCCTAGGGATACAGTAATGTAAGTGCACTGTTTCTTGTAATTTTAAAACATTTTTAGTAATGAAGTAATGAGTTCTGAACAAACTTACAGTTGTCTCACCCATTGAGCTTGAGGGAATTAGAGGAACCAAAATTCTTTAGGTATGTAGTGGTGGTGGTTCTTACCTTCCTAGGAGGGAACTTAAGGTATGAAGTATTTAATGACATACTAATCTTGCCGAAAACTGATGAAGATTAAGAATAAAACAGTAGTCTGTTGATGCCAAATATATGATGCAATGTCTAATCAAATCAAAATCATACAAAACATGTAGGAACTGTCAGATTTGCATAGTTTGCAGTTTGGGTATGTCATCGTTATGTCAAACTCCTGCTGTAGAGTTAATAAATCGAACCCAGCATGACTGGTGCTGTTTTTCCTCTCTGCTCTGCTCTCCTATAAATAGCTCACTGTTCAGTGGGAGCTGTGGCAACTTTCCCAGCAGGAATACGATAACAAAGATGTCTGTCCTCTACACCTGTCTTTGTGCCTTTTTCAATACCACCATCTCTTAGTTGCATTGAGACTATGCTATTCGTACTATGACTTTACTTCTTCTATTTGCTCCTCTTTCCCTGAATTACAGTAAAGGTGAAGAGAATGAAATCAGGGTGCTGTTTGGACATCATACTGTATTTTTTTATACATCATCACAAATACAAGTAATATTCTTCATTTTGAAAAGCTTCTGGCAAAGTTTGCTTTGTCACATGCGTTTCTATTTCAGTCCAGCTGCATGGTGTTCATTTTGTGCTAGACTGAAGAAACAGCACATCGTAACATCTCTTCTTAACTTTCATTTTTTTAATATGATTTCTTGTCTCATAGGAGCCCGTATAAGAAAGCAACCCCCAATAGAAGTCCTTAAAAGACCAAGGAAAAACACATTTAAATCTGCACAGTGTTCCAGCTGTGCTGCCGACTCCGGATAGTCTGACATCACCTAGCAAAGGAAAAACACGCTGTACAGTTGTAATAGGATTAAACAGCATCAACCTGCAAGCTGAAATGTGATTAATACGGGGCATTTCTAAGTCCTGCAGTGATTATATTGCTACACCGAGAAAAGTAGAATCTGTTTATTAGAAGCATTTTCAGTATGTATATATTTTTTTTTTCTGAAGTTATTTATAATCGTTGCCTTTCACTCAGGCCTGCAGGAGATAATTTTTAAATTAACTGTGCAGTGTAATCAGTATCAGTAGACTATACAACCCTGAGATGGCAAGAATTATGATAAGCCTCACACTAAGCTCTGGAGAGATTTGTAAATGTGCAGTTTGCACTGCCCCATTTTTATTAGCATTTTCATTATAAAGTTGTTACTGGGAGCATAAAGTTAATGTTCTGTAACAAGAAAACAGCGATTATGCAGTCCTAAACACAGAACTCCACATTAAACATATCAGATAAAAATAACAAGCAGATACAGTTACTCCAGACAGATACTGCGTGGGGGGGGGGGGGGGGGGAAGAATTTACATTAAAGCAATAACAATTTTTCTTTCTTAAGCATAAAACTAGTTTCAAAACAACACCCTATAATTTCTGAGTATTCATCTCCTTTGCATTTTCAAGTAGGACTTCCAAAACTGCACAGCATCCACTCGAGTTATTTTCCCTTTGATTTCAAAGGGAAAATAAAAGTGAGGTAAAAAATATGTGCCGAATAGCTTTGAAAATTCCTCTTAAACCTGGGTAGAGGTGGACTGACTTTTGCCACACAGGCGATCAAACTGACTGAAAAGGAATAAGGGGCAGTATTATTCACAAGAAGGTGAAACTAAATTCACTTTAAGCACCAAATATTTGTGGCTTTTTTTTAATACAGTGCTTTGAACTTCTCTGTGAAGGAATCCATGTTTTCATTCAGATACTTTTTTAATTAAATGATATACCTTATATACCTTAAATTATATACTTAAAATACTTTGAAAATGCTCTCCTTCATGCCCTCTCCCAAAATCTATCTTAAATGGACACTGTGGAATACCTCCACAGCTGTAAATATGGCTAGATTTTTCCCTTAGGGGAAAAACCGTTTACAAAACCCAGGAAGAAATACATAATTACTTAACAAATTTTAGTCTTTGCTCTCATTAAATAATGGTGCTTTTATTAAAAAAAATAATGAAACACGTTCCCTATGTGGTAATACGTGTTCCCCCAGGTCTCTGAGTTGGAGGTGAAGGTGATGGACTCAGTCCATCTCTACAGGGTAAAATGAAAACTGATAGTTGCACTGATTGGCTTAAAACCTGTTTAATTGACTTTTAAAGCCGAGATGTTACGGATCAATGCATGGCAGCACGACTCCTGTTCCCACTCTCTCCTCTCTGCTGAGTTGTTTCAGTGCAGCTGTCCGTGGGCTGGTTGAGAGAACTAATCCAGGTTACAAATAACTCTTTTTAAACAAGTTTTATATATGTAGGTTGTTTTGCACATTGAATATAGAGCGCTGCCACTGATTGTTGGGCAATTTACAGGCTAACGAGGTTCGCTGCTCATTTTCACTGAGTAGCTACTGAAACAGGTGTCACGGTGTCACTGCCTGGGCCGAGCTCTGCCTAAACTTCTCTAATGTCTACAATATTATGTCCTCAAAATGACCCAAGGGGAGACTAGAAATATGAATTGCAGTGACAGGTAGGGAATGCAAAATACTAAAATTTAGGGTACGCTACTGACAAACTGGGAAATATTTTTGTAAACATTTGTATTTTTGGTTCCAAGCATTCAGTGTTGGGGAGGACTAAACTCCTGCTCTAGTAATTGGAAAAAAAAATAAAATAAAAAAATCTGACAGTTTTTTTTTAAAGTTCTGAACAAAGTTGGAACATGCAAAGGGGGCTTCAAGTACTAAATACTCTAATTGGTATTAACATATCAGCTTGAAAAAACAATCCTATCAAAGATCAGTTATGTTAAATTAAAATATTTTTAACTGCGTGAAAGGATAACAATTTTGTATAGCAATGTTTTATTATTTAAATAACATCCAATAAAATATTTCTTATCCCTAGAGACAGAGAAAAAAATCCTAGTTAGTGATGTGCTAATCAAAAGGAGGGGGAAAATAAAAGTATAAAACTAGTGCTGCTCATAAGACTTTCTTTCCGAATTATCTGATCTAGTTCACAACTGTCCCATGCTGCGATGCCCTTTGTCATGAAAGAAGTGGGAAAATCTCCATGTGAGTTTGTAAAGGGATTTTATCTGTATTAAGAATATACCTTCCAATGTTTATCAAAACCTGCTTTTTGGTCAAACTGCTTTTTCTGAAAAATATGAAATCAGAGAACACTATGAGTTCAGTGAGAATTTTGTACTTCCCCAGAAAATTGATTGCAAGCAAGCGCAGTAAACTCACACGTGGTAAAGTGCACATGTACCCTAGGATTCCTTGTATTAGTCAAGAACCGCAACAGACATTTTGGGATGGTTTCTTCAGCAAGCGTATGCAAAGTTGACTGAAGATTATTTTTTTTTTTTACAATATTTCTTACAATATTTAGTTTGTCATATCTCTGAGTTCTGCACGCCTGTTAGAATGCTTTATGCATTCTACTTCATAAAATGCTAAAGGATTTTTTGTCTTAAAAATACTGGTATGATAATAATAATAATCAGTGAGGTTGAAAAGTCAAGCACTGGAAGCTCATTAAGTGTCAAAGTCAAGACTGTCAGCACACTTCTGTTTTTATCCTCTTGCTGGTATTGTTTGTTACAGATCCTTAAGTCTGTGATCACATAATTTACTATTTTCTCTCAGAGGATGGCTGCTTCATTTAAGCAATTAATTTTAGCACTTGGTTTGTGTCCTGTATAGAGGTTTGCATCCTCCCTGTGGCTTAATTAATTTTCTTCTGGGTGCTTATGGGGCATTTTTATTGATTTGCTTCTTCAACAGAAATGGCTTTTCACAAAATGCTTGTGGGGAAAAAAGGGAAAGTGATGCATGGAAGGTTAGGGTAAAAAGTTTCTCTAACTTTATATGTTCAATTTAAGACATCTAGGATGAGGGGTTTTGGAAGCAATTATCGCATGTGAGCACAGATACTAAAACTTTCAGCTACAGAAATACATGATACTTTTCAAAGCACATTGCAAGATGGCACAGTGAGCAACCAGAAGAGGAGGAAGACACAATTAATGAACACTGTTACTGTATTGTAAAGGAACTCTTTGAGAAAAGTATTATCCTCCTGAAAGATCTATTCCTAGTTTCCCTTCATAAAACCCCATTTACTTCTCAGAATTATTCCAGCTTCTGTAACAAATGAGGCAGTCTTGTTTCACAGACAACCCCCTTTGCTATGTAGCCCTAACTCGTATCTAGGTCAGGTCCATCAACAACGCTAAATGAGTCAGAGATCCTGCACGGATGCAGTATATGACTGTGAAGTTAAAGATTCCCAGAAATAGCTCACGCAAAACCAAATGGAAATGAAAGCTGTACAAGGCAGTACAAATTCTAACTTTTTATTTGGTTTTACTACTTGAATTCTGTGGGATCACTCTTACTGAACAGCTAAGCAAGGTGCACTCTGGTTTCACTCCTGTGAAAACACATTTTCAGTAAAGTGTTTTTCCTATTGTTTGTGACTAAAGCCAAACCACGTAACTGGGAAGAGGAGGAGTCAGTATGTGCTGTGCCCTCAATAAGGGCACCTACACTCTCTTCACGGATTGCATTTCCAGAAGCAGGCTGAGGCCCTATGCAATACTTACCTTGCTCTGGACGTGAACTTGGCGTTCTCTAGCACTCTGTAGGGTTTTTCATTATACTTATACGAGAGTTATTTAAGGGGAAGTCAACCAATATTGGCTAGAACAAGGAACTACTCAGTGGACTGAAAAGAGGGAATGCATAGCGGTATTTGATGAACACTTGTGAGAGCACGAGCTTATCTGCGAGTGGCTGAACAGAAGCTGGGGCGAACGAGTAACTGCAGAAAGTACCTGGAAAGAGCCTTTGAGGAAAACAGGAAAGATAGAGCTGCGAGTGAAAACTGGGACTGGGAGCTGAAATGTAGCAAAAGAAGTCAAACAAGAAGATACGCAGGAGAGATGGGGAATAAACGGGTAGGGAGTGGACCTTGAATTTAGTAAATAAAGAAACAAGGACAGAATGCGATGAATAAACAGAGCAGGATCAGATTCCCTCTTGAGGTGAGGGAAGGCATGAGTGTACAGAAACCACACTGCCTTGAAGAGCCTGACTCACGATTCATAAATACTCCGCCGGTATCAGAAGATACCACTGAAATTCCTTTGTATCTTGGCATCTTCTGTTGTTGTCTACTTTGAGAGGGCACTTAAAATTGATGTTAGTTACCCTGTTAGCTGGATCAGCTGCCGTGTGTAGTGCATCTGAACTCATGCTGGTGATGACTTGTGTGCGTTTTAATATGGTGGGATTTCTGCAAGAACTTGAGGGTATTTTTGTTTAAGCTGTGGAAATTGTGATTCAGAGTTGCGAAGATTTTGCTTGAATGTGGCTCTGTGACCTGGCCAGGCACCCCAGCAGCGATAGCCTTTCTCTCCTGACCTCTGATGGACAGAGCTCCCCGAACATTTTGACTAGGCCAGACAGCAAAGCTCAGAGATTCCAGATGTGTCATATCAATGCTTAATCAGTGGTTCCAACTATGTGAAAGATTTGGGACAAGCACTTTTCTTGGCAGCACAATCCACCCTACTTGCTGTAGCGGGGCCCAGTGACTCAAGGACCAGAGAATGGTCTTTCATTGCCAAGGTGTTCTGGTTTGAGCGACACAGGACTAATTTCTCTTCTAATACTTGGGAAGACTGCACTTGGCGAATACACACACCATAGACTCTAGTGTCTGAATTTGTGAAAATATTTACTTTGTAGCCAGCTATGGTGTGTGAGTTTCAAGGTCTCAGTGTTTTCAAGCTCGCCAGTGCAGGGATGAGGAGAAGTAAGACCCGGGCACTTGATTCAAGCTGGCCAACAGCATGATTTCATACCATCAACGTCTCACTATAAATTAGAAAGTTTGCTGTGAAGTTCTCTCTCTCCCTTGATGGCTGTGATCCTGAGAACTTCTTGCCCCGGTGCCGGACCCCTGAGCCCTTCCCTTCCCCCTGAAGCCGTAGCGCTCGCAGTGTCCCACATTTGCTGTCCACTGCTGGGACTGCTCAGCTTCCTACGGATAGAATGGGCTGAGTATAATCTTCGCATGTTCTGTATGGGTATCGGGATCAATATTGGTTCTTTAGTCCCATTAACGTTAATTATCTAATCTTACTCTATTAAATCTGTTTATACTTCAGCTCCCAGGTTTCCTTGTTTTTCCCGATTCCCTTTCCTGGGTGGGGAGGGGTCATCGGGTGATAGAATTATTGTCTAAACGACAATAAATTGTTATGGGTCTCTCAAATCATAACACAAGGTAAGGATGAATATTACTTATGTCCTAAAAAGAGCACAATCCCTTCCTTTCACGGGTGGTGAGTGCGTGAGTGTGCATGTGCTTTCATCTTTATTGGTCCTAGTAGAAAATGTTCTCCAGAAGATGGTAGGTGCAGTAGTGAGCAGGGATGGGAAGAGGGCCAAAAAGGGGCACTAGCAGTCCAGAAGGTGAAGAGGGTGAGTCCAGACAGAAAGCTAAACACAAAGGCAGACTCCTAAATGTTGCTTCTCATCAGGTCAAAATATCCATGCGTGACTCTGCTATAATGCTGCTCTGTCATTCCGGTCAGAGGAGGCAGATTAAGTAAATTAGCAGAGGAGTGTGACCACAGCCTCTGGAAAGGTCTGGTCTTCCTTCGCTTCTGCCTTGTATTTGGGTCCCTGACACAAATTCTAAAGAACACGTTTCTGTATTAGCTGTCTCACACAAGGAATTCTGAGCAAGAGGAATATTGGTGGGGTGGGTGAACATTGGTAGAGGTCAGCTGCTCAGTCAGAGTCTTTCTGCTGAGGACCAGGACTCAGTCTGGTTCCGGCCAAGCTCTCCTTGGCAGTAACCTTCCTCTGTCCTTTCAATCTGCACCTGTAGCAAAACTCAACAGAAGACTGTTTAATGCTGTGAGTAGTGTAACACAACAGAAGATGACACCAGCTAGGAGGTGACTTTGTTTCACAGGCAAAGGATTTAACTTCCTCACACTCGCCCTGCCATACGCATAAGCACCAAGGACGTTTGTTCAGGTAGTCCGGCCAGAATTACTTGTGGTGACATAAAGGAAAAGGGACACAGCCCGCTGAGTCCCCATTATGTCTCCTGGTTGGTCCTTGATTGGCAAGCTTGCTGTTTGGAAGCGTCATGTGCTATTTAGGAGCGGACAGTAATTTTCATCTTTTGCACATTCATCTCGCCCCACCCCGTGAGTCACTGCCAACACTGCTGATCTACTCTCCAGTGTCTTCTCTGGGTGCCGTCTGCCCTCTGCTTTCCTCATCTGGGTGTCCTGATGAGGTGTGCCATGGTATCAATGACCTTCCGAGCACAAGCCCTTCTTCAGCTCCTTCTGCTCCCAACACTCACACTTTTATTCATAATGATCTTAACGTTTCTGTTACAAATCTCTGCGCTCGCACCCCTGCTAGATCCTTGACTGCGGCTTCCCATAGGTCCTGGCGAGTTAAACAACAGGTTCCTGCCTTCCTTTGGCGTGCACGGCTGTAGTTCGTTTGCTGCCGTCTTTTGTATCTGATCTAAGGGCATTTGCTTCAATGAGCCCTTATACATGATGGATTCTTCTGTCCAGGCCAAAAGACTCTTACAGGAATAAAGGAAGGGGTAAAAGTGTGAGGCTGAGTGTTAGGCTAAAGATCCTAATTATTTCAACATCCAGCAGAGAAAGCTAGAAAATAAAAATGAAAATAAAAGAGGAAAATTGCTGACTGGAATACAGTAGAAATGGTCAGAAAATGCCTGAGTGATGGCAGAGATGGCTCAGTCCTACAGCTGTGGTGGATCAGGTTTGGGGCTCTGGAGTCAATATTTATGATGTGGATCATCATCTACATGTTTTCTAGGTTAAAAACTGTTTTGTCAGACTAAGAAATATATAGGTTTTGCGGCCTTCTGCCCGTGGCTGAATTTTACTTGTCACAAGAAGATATAAGCAGCGATTTTAAAAAAAATATTTTTATAAGCTATTTCTTAGTTAATATGTACGCCTTATTTCTCCTACAACAAGAAATTATTTAGGTTTATTACTGTAACTAATACTGAATTGAATTCTTGTTTTCACAATTTTTACTCTTTACACTTAATTGAGGACATCTGCAGTATGACAACAAAAAATAATAATAGTGTTAATGTTTAGGAAGGATAATGAGATTCCTACACAGTCATTTGTACTGAAATTAACTACAGTAACAGGCATTATGGAATTCAACACTAAACATTAATATTGAATGCATACAACATTTACGATGATTCAAGAGTGAACGTGATAAAACTGGTATTCAGTGGTTGTTAAGTGTAAAAACAAAAGAGCAAAGCAACAAACCAGAAAAGCATGAGGCAGAAGTGGGTGTTTGAGTGTTCCTGTGGCACTAGTTGTGCTGTGCCGTGGAAGTACCTGTCTTCAAGCTCCTATGGAGAAAAAAAAAACCCTAAAGAAATAATTTAATACTCGGATTTGTAACGTAGGAGCTGAATCTAAAAATTAGGGTGATTCACCAGACTGTGAATACGCATGTTACGTTAAAGGGCAGATCAGTTTGGCAGAAAACAAACCCCTTTGCGTTCTAACACTCCTCACCGAGGTGGGAGGCGCGGTGCGGCCAGGTTTGAATTCTGAGTGATGCCCAATCCACTGCTATCAGTCCAGTTGTGTTTAATATATATATTAAACTATCACAATTCTGGATACACTAATAGTGGACTGCACCCTCAGTCCAGTCGTGCTCATGAACTACCACGGCCACTTTTATGGTCGCGTTCAATGAGAAACCAAAACGACCAGCTACTTAAGCAGCGCAGTTTATTTTAGCAACAGTACATAAGTTCTTATGGATTGCCGTTGATAAATACTCTGCCTGCGAAGCACGTGCAAATAAAAGTGTTGTTGGTTATACAAAACGCGTGACAAAGTTATATACAATACAGCCTGACTATAAACATAGGAAAAAGACTCTCTAGATAGATTTCTAAGTTTTTTGAGGAAACACTTGGTATAGTCTAAGCCTTATCCAAAGGCGTCCCTGTGGGGGGGAAGAAAGGCTCAGCCCGTCGGCTGGTCCTGAAGTCGAAGGCAGTTTTGATGGAGTCCTCCTCGACTTGTTCACAATGGTGTCTTCCCTAATATTCCCCCTTTTTGGGGCTATTTTTATACTATTTTTTACCTTCAAGGTGGAGTTTGAGTGACTTTAGTCATAAATACTTTTATTATGATTGGTGTAAAATTCTCTCACTTCACATTTCAAGGCATAGTTTATCAAAAATTCAGGGCGCAGACTCAAGGAGTAGTGGCTGCACCTTGGAGGCGGGTAGCCTTTGGGATGGAGGAGTGTTTAGGGATTATAATGACGTTATAATGAGCAAAGTTCGCACAAAGGACAGCATTTTGTCAAAATTTGACAAACTGTTGGCTCAGGGTAGCAAGTGTGCAGCTTATCAGTTCCATAGGACCATCTCGTTCCCATATCTGCTGATTATCACAGGGTTTGGCCGTGGAATCTCCACCCCACTCCATCCCCGTGTTGCTCTGCGAGTGATATTGTGTAGGGAATCACCGATGTAGTGGATTCTTCGCATACCAGCTGCGGCTGTATTCTACCCTAGGAACCTTTTGATTTTATGCTTTTTCCTTCATGTGTGAACAATGCTGTATTTTGGTTATTTTAATAATTATTCCACAACGCGCCAATATATGGCTCGCTGAGGCAAATATAAAACTGAAGTGCACTCAGATAAAAATAAACTTACAAAACAGTCGTGGTCAGGCATGAGGCTAAACATCCATCTGAACCGCATTTCAAATGTTTATGGGCTAGTTAATACGGTGGAAACTGTCTTTTTCTCCAAACTTGTCCAATTGACTTGTAGTAAATACGCAGGCTAATCCACACACAGGTTCGTGATCACTGGCGGTAAATTAAAACGGCCTCGGTACCGGCGGGCGGTGTCAGTATGACCCACGCAAATCCCGTCCGCCTCAGGCTTCTGGGCAGACTCCACCCCAGCGGGCAGAGCCTCGGGCCAACGGCGCCGTGACCGGGGGAGGATGCCCCTTTGTCCCCGTGTACCCCGGCCCTTCCCGGCCCCTCACAGCCCCTCTCGGCCGCCCCTCAGCAGACCCGGAAGCGCCCGCGCGCGCCTGAGGGGAGGCCGCGCCGCCGCCGCTGCGCAGGCGCCGCCACCCCCCCCCTCCGCCGCCCCCGCCCTCGCGCCGCGCCCCGCCCCGCCCTCGCGCTCGCCGCCGCTGAGGGAGAAGCCGCCATGTCGGACGCGGCAGATTCGCCATAACCCGCCGCCCGGCCAGTCTCACCCCCCCCCCCCCCCCCCCCGATTAAAATTATGTATTTTATTTTTTATTTTTTTTTTAACTAAAGGGCGGGGGGGGGGGACGCCCGCGGGAGCCCGGCCCGCTGGCGCGACACTGATTTTTGATTTTCCCTTCCTCCCCGCTCCCCTCCCCCTCCCCCCATTTTTTTTTTTTTTTACCCCCCTCTCAGGCCAGGCCGCGCCGCTTGGCTTTCGGTCAGCTCCCCCGCCCCGTCCCCGCCGCGGTCATGGAGGCTGCGGCTGCAGGTGAGCGGGGCGGCGCGGGGCCGGCCGCAAGCGGCGGGCCCGGGGGGGGGGGGGGAGCGCGGACGGATCCTCTTACAGCAGGGCCGGAGCTCAGGGGTGGGAGGGGGGGAAGTAGTTCCGGCGGGGGGCGTTTGTTGCCACGCTCCATCCGCACGAGAAGTAGTTCCCTCAGCGGGCTGTTCCCCGCACCCCGGCGGTCATCGCCGCTTCGCTGGCGGCAAACGGGGGAGGGGAGGGAGATGACAGCGGCTGCCGGGCCTCCCTGGGGGGTTGTGGAGCCGCCTCCCCCGGGGGTCGCTCCACGGAGGGCCGCCGTGTGCCTGTGAGGAGGCGGCGGGGCCGCCCCGGCGCGGTCTCCCTGCGGAGAAGGAGGTGGCCCCGGCCCGCCGGGCCGTGCAGGGGCTCTCCGCGGCCAGGGGGTGCGGGTGGTGCCTGGGAGGGCGCCGCGGGGGCTGGGGCAGACCGAGCTCGGCATCCCCGAGGTCTCTCGGCAGCCCCGAAGTCCCCCGGCTGCCCGTCGGGGGACACCTGGAAAAGAGCAGCTGCCGGGCTGTTTGTGTTGGACTGATGCGCATCTGGATTTTAAACAGTCCTGCTTTCCTTTGACAGCTTGTGTAAATAGCTTTAGCTCAAGAGCCTAAGAGTTCAGCTGCAGGAAGGAGATAACAAGTTAAAGTTAGATGCTTCCACTGCATTGTCATCTCAGTCCTTTATGTGCCTTGTATTAGCCTGACTTTCGTGGGGATTACATGTGTAAGTAAAATTACTCAGAGGTGATAGCCATAGTAACATTGTGTATGTGCTTTCTGCATTTCACAAGCCCTATGTGTTCGTTGCAGTACAAGTTTGTGAAGTGATGTTGCAATAATTTAACACTAGTTAATTACAGTCAAATGACAGTTAAGTACAGTCAAATTTGGCTTTGGGTTGTCATTCTCTGAGATGACATTATAATGTTTGGAATACTAAAGTATTTCTAGCTGTCCTATGAAGTACTGACAGACAGACAGTTTACAACTCAAACAAGATTTTATGCCAAGGAGAATAGTGCCACCAGGAGAGTAACTTGTATCGAATAGCAGAGTATCTAACAGGTGCTGTGTTACTTAAGTACTATTGTAAAAGCATTCCAGGACTGTTTTATACGCCCTGATCCAACTTTAGATGAGAAACTAATTCTCTTACTACTATTATTACTACTAATAAATTCGTATTTATTCAAACACATTTGTCTAAATAAAAAGTGTTTTGAGGGTAGTTGAACCCAGAACTGTCACGAGTGACCGGTGTGTTTGATACTGCAACTGCTGAACTGTATCTGACTTCAGGTACATTTCTGTTATGTGTGCTTCCAAAAATCACGTTTGGAGCATTTCAGTCAGGGCATCCTGAAGTCGGTGGCTGATGACATCGTTCGTGCTTATTCTTTGAGAGGTTCTGAGTGTTTTCAGTATCTCTGGTGGTGTGGCTTACAGTAGGATATTATTGTACTGTAGTGTATTTTACTGGTAACTTCAGCTGTGTTGCATTTAACCACATGAGGGCGATCTTAGAACATTAAAAAAGAAAGTCTCACTATAAGCACATCTATTCCGGCACTTTTTTTTTATGATTGAAAAGCTACCTTGTTTATATGTTTGTTAAACTCATTATTTTAAACTGCTGCAAATAATTTCATTTCCTAATTATTAGAGTATCCTTTTTAATCCAGTTCTGAATTTTGTATATTTTAACCAAGATAAGCATGTGTGGGCAGTTGTCTTCTTTGGAAGAGCTTCATGTAACTTTTTCCAGGAACGTTTGTAAAGCTGATGTGTAAAAGAAAAAAATGCTTTTATTTGGTTTTGTTAGTTAAAATGCAGTAGTTTTGAACTCAAGTTTCTTTTGACATATCTAGTGATAGACTAGTTAAATAGAATATGTTTGGTTATGGTGAGAGCATGAGGACACGCTTCAGACAAAGAAGGGCGATAAGAGCCTTGTGCCCTTTTCCTGTTGGGGTGGCTGTTTTGTCATGGGGCATGAAGCAGGCTCTGGTTTCTGGTGGTATCTGAGACCTCTCTGAAGCGTATCGATGCAACCTGGGTGCTTAGTCTTCCAGTAACTCAAGTTAACTGTCTAAAGTTAATCTGTCAAAAGGCACAACTCTTGCGCATTAGCACTCTCTTTCTCTACCTTTGCATTGAAAATACTGATGTCTTTATGTCAAATGTTTGGAGATTTTCAGACATACTGTGTTATGTTGGTGAAATATTACAATATTTGAGTACTAGAATAACCGAGGTGCGTTGAAGTCTACATTGTATAGTGCTGATATTGCAATTTCAAAAAAAATCTAAGAAAATAACAATGACCTGGATCTTAATTTCGTGGCACGGCTGACACATCATGTCTTTAACAGTGACTGATGATGGATATCTAAATAGAGGAGTCTAAGAACAGGGCAAGCACACAGTGATATTTGTCCAAAATACTCTCACAGGCCTTCTTATGATCTTGCTGAGCACCAAGTAGTGTATTTCCACTTACTAGTTCTTGATGGACTTTTCTTCCAAGAATTTTTAACACCAACTGGGCGTGTACCTATCTTAAAGTTGTATGA
This sequence comes from Pluvialis apricaria, assembly GCA_017639485.1. Lineage (NCBI taxonomy): Eukaryota > Metazoa > Chordata > Aves > Charadriiformes > Charadriidae > Pluvialis > Pluvialis apricaria. Next base: position 162,503,283 of record CM030008.1, on the reverse strand, counting down.
AGATTTGCCTTCTTTCATGTTCTCTGCTTCTCCCAGTGCAGCTGCAGGGAGAGATCAACTGAAAAGAGCAGAGAGTGGTTTCAGAGGGATCATTTCCTGACCATCTCTTCCATGACACGTGATTTCAGAGTTCTTCATTTTACTCTTTGCCTTTTCTCTACCCCTCAGCTGCATCCTTTACAGGCATAAAAAAAATCTAGTTTATTTAACTGCTTCTTGTAAGGGACTGTGCTGTGTTGTTGATTGCCCTTACCCTTGTACCTTTTAAGGGTTATTTTATTATTATTTTAGGTGGTTTTGTTGGTGTTTTTTTTTCAAGTTAGATGAACAACATTCAAACATTTGCACAGGCCCATACCGGGCTTTTGCAGCAGTAATCATTTCTGGTTTTTATAGGCTTATGTGTTACAGGACCATCTGTTTTATAGGACTGTCTATTATAACTGTAAGGTTTTGCTTTTGAGTAGTGCAGTTCTCAGCTTTGTTTTGAGACTGTCTTTAAAGTGTTTGTTGGAATTGAGCGATCTTTCACAGAAAACCTCTCCAAACCCTAATAGAGCAACAGCAAATTTGAAAAGCTTGTTTTGCTATGGGCTCACCATCTTTGAAGGGTCTTTTTGTACACAGATTATATTTTTACCACACAGGCTCTCAGGCAGGCCTGTTACTGTTGAGGTGTTTTTTAAAAAAAATGCTTCATTCTGCTTTTTAGTTTTCAAGTTGGTAAAATTTTCCTTATTGACCTGCCTCACTGTGTTTTTATATTTAATTTAACACAATTTACAATCTTTGTTTTCCTCGTTTAACAAAACTTTTTTATAAAGATGTTTTCTTCTACTAAAGCTTCCTTTCACTGCTACTTAGCAGTACTAGATTTTTTTCTTCCCCTTTCTAAAATCTTCTTTGATGATTAGCATCGAATATGATGCTTTTAAGTAGTCTTCATGCTGCTTTCAAGGATTTAACTCTTCTTGGAACCTTTTTAGTCCTTTTCGTAGTTTGTTTTTGTTTTGTTAAAGTTGCTTTTTATCTTTATATAGTTCACATTGTTGAAGTTAAACACTAACATTTGGCTCTTTATCACTCTCTTAAATGATTTTTGAGTACTTTAATCATGGTTAGTGACTCCCCAGTAGTGTCATTTTGAATTCGGTCCTCTGTTAAACTTCTGATAAAGTCAAGAACTGTTTCTCCTTGTGTGGTTTCCCTGAGTGGCTGCTGGGTGAAGCATTCATTAATGGTGTCTAAACATTTAATCGTGGCATCCTATCCTGACCTGACATTTAACAAATCTGCATAAGGGTAATTGAAGCCTACAATATATTATCGTTTCGGTCTTTGTGACCTCTTGTATCCCCTTCAGTGTGTCACAGTCATTCTTACCATTGTGGTCAGACTGTTGCACGCTGCTTTTCTGTACAATGCAGGTATTTCGGTTCTCAGGGATCCTGTTACTTGTTAAAAAAGCCTGTTAATCAGATTTGACCCTAAGCTGCTTCTAACAGATGGCATTGCTTCACAAACAATGCACATCCTAGTTTCTGTCCTCGATATTTTGAGGTGGTAGTGTCCCACTGACATTTCAAAAATATTTTTCAGAAGCTTGTTTGTACGCATGTCTGTCAATAATCCTTGTCTACAGCTAGGCATTCTGATCTTGACACCTATTAGGCTTCTTGCATTATTGTTAGCAGTATGTAGATTTATCAGTATTATTTCTCAGTAATTCTCATGTTAGGGTATTATTACCATGTTTGGTATTGTAATGGAAAATTTCACTCCACTGAATAAAGACAGCCTGTAATTAATAGAGCTGTGATCTAATAATTGCAGATTTCAGGATAACATAGTGCAGAGGGAGAGCAGTGGCAAGACAGTGAGTGAGTCAGATACTGAAGTAACATAAATACCTCTTTTTTTATAAGCTTGTTGGACAGCAATGTAGTGCTATGCTTTGCTGAGTAGATGAAACCACAATTTGTTTCTGATTGAATTGAAACATTTGTGTTAACTAGTTGTAGACTTTGTTAAAGCATTAGATACTGGGAGTTTTTATAGGAATAAGCAGTTATTTTAGGAATATTTTGAAATGTGTGCTGGATTTTAAGCAGTTGTCTCTCAATATAGTCCAGTACTGAGATGTATTTAGGTGTGAGTGTAGGATTTGTTTTTCCTTGCTCCTCAAGCATAGTGTTTTTTATAGGTATGGGCTTGGAGATTTGAGGGTAGCACAATGTAGGGAAGTAAAACTTGTTGGAGAAAGATAAGAAACAACATTCTGGGGCATATCCTGGGGTGTGTCCCTGTCACAGGCTGGCAGATGTGGCTGCTGCTTTCCCACTTGCAGATTCAACCGGCAGCAAAGCTGAGCATCCCTGAGACACACTCCACACACACACCAGCATGGGAGGCACTGCCCTCGACAGCACCAACATATAGGAATCACATAAAATATAATCAGAGGCCACTAAGTCCTCCTCTTTGGCTGATAGAGATTGAAAATCGCTAGTGAAAGCACACACACGGAGCACTCTGTAGCTTCACAAGCACACACACATTCGCAGATCTCCCGGGTATCTCCCACGGGAGGCGGTCCTTCACGAACTGCTCCAGCATGGGTCCTTCCCACGGGCTGCAGTTCTTCACAAACTGCTCCGGAGTGGGTCCTTTCCACCGGGTGCAGTCCTTCAGGAACAGACTGCTCTAGCGTGGGTCCCCCACAGGCCCTGCCAGAAAATGTGCTGCTGTGTGGACCTCCTTCCATGGGCCGTGTCTCCCGTTCAGGAGCCTGCTCCTCTCCACGTGTCATGGCTTCCTTCAGGGCACATCCACTTGCTCTGGTGTGGGGTCCTCCATGGGCTGCAGAGTGGATATCTGCTCCACCATGGCCCTTCGTGGGCTGCAGAGGGACAACCTGCCTCACCATGGTTGTCTCCTGGGGCTGCAGGGGAATCTCCGCTCCGGCACCTGGAGCACCTCTTCCCCCTCCTCCTTCTCTGATCTTGGTGTCTGCAGGGCTGTTTCTCTCACATTTTTTCCTCTTTTCTCTCCCATCTGCTGTGTAACGTTTTTTAACCTTTCTTAAACATGTTATCACAGAGACACTAACAACATCACTGATGGACTCAGCTTCGGGCAGTGGTGGGTCCATCTTGGAGCTGGCTCGTTCTGACATGAGGGCAGCTCCTGGTGTCTTCTCACAGAAGCCACCCCTGCAGCCTCCCCTTGGCTACCAAAACCTTGCCATGTAAACCAAATCCACACAATCCCATAGATGCTCTCAAAGTATCCCAAATCTTCCTGATCCTCTTGTTTCCCTTTTCTTACTAGTTACGAAGCCCAGGTAGCCTTCTGTTTCTTGGTGTCCCATCAATTAGTAACTGGAGACTTTTGGTCCTTGGTATTGTCACTGTTATCTCTTGTCTGCCAGGTTTGTGTCTCTGTAAGCAGACTCTCACCTTCCACATGCCCTTATAAATGATAAAAAAAGACTAAGATCTTTTTTAAGAAGTCAATGTTTCTCATCTCATTCTTCACTTGCTACATTGTGCTTCCTGGCTGTACGCTTGGATGCACACCAGAGGAAGGACACAGTTGTTTTTAAGAGCTTTCATACAGACAAAGTTAAAAAAAACTAAACCAATTTTTTCACCTAATAACTGGATGCGCAACAAGTGCTGCGCGCTGGGACATGACTTACTGCAGAGTTGGAAAACCTGAGTGGTGAAGAGTCCTGTGGACCTGTGCGTCAGGTGAAGCGATGGAGCATCCGGGCTGCTGCGTGCTCCTTGCTGTGCTGCTCCCGGTTAGCTCTTGGTGAGCTGCCCGGTGAACTGGAGCATGGAGTTAAGTGACCCGCAACAAATTGGGAATGCAGCCAGACACTGGAGAAGGAGCCGGTGTTGCAGAACTAGGAGAAAGGGAATAAACACGAGGACGTGATTTTGAGCTGAAGGCATGTGTTTGAGTTTCTCATAATTCTAGCAGGTTCTGTAAAGAAACTAACCCCACCACAAAGCCTTTCTTTGCAAACCTTGATGTGCTTGTAGGTGGGAAGATAGAAGCAAAGGGAGGTTGGGATCCAAGGGTACAGGAACCTCATCTATGGCTGAGTACATGGAGATCCTCTGGCTGTTTTCTTAGGGTAGAAAATGGCAAATTAGTGGCTTAAATTGTGTCTGTACAAGTACTGCTGGAGAAGAGACATGGTGGTCTTTGTGGTGTAACTGGGTGTTAACTCTGGAAATAAAGATATATTTTCTTACTTAATCTGAATTAAGAATACCTGAATCTTCTGGCAGGCGTCAGTAAGACAGTGTCCAGTAGCTGCACGGTATAATACGCCCAATAAAGACTGTGGTAGCTTTAGATCTCACCTGTCTAAATCTTGTGAAACCTGGGAGCTATGTTTACCTTTAAGATTTTAAGCTAAGAACAAGTACTATTGGGTTCCAACCAGGCTGCAACAGAGAAAGGCAAAGCTCTTGCAGCTGCAAGAAAAAGGGAGGTTGGAAACAAGTTAGCATGAGTAGTTATGTTGAAAGCTTGGAAGTGCCTGATAAGGAACAGGGAAAGAGAAGAGAGAGTCTGGTAGAGAGCATGGCGTGAGAGATGGAGGAGACAGAAGGGGAAAGAGTTAAAAATGCATGATAGGCAGTGGGGAAAAAAAAAGAATCGGAAACAAACCCTAGTATAACTTGAGAGATAAAGGAGTTACCAAACTGAGACTAAAGATTGTGTTGCATACGCTGAAGATAGAAGATAGATTTAATATACTTTGCTCTTTTTCTCACTTTCACTATTAACATTGCTAATTGTCTGTAATACAATCACAAATACCTGTCATTAGAAAAAAAAAAAAATCCTAAGAAAAAACCCCAACAAGACAAAGTCCTAATCTAAGAATGATGTACAAGATTTTTAGTTGCAGAAAGTTCTTGTTGTTAAGGTTATGATGGTGATGAGGCAGCAAGGTTTGTTTCAGCTCTGTTGTAAGTTTGGAAAGAAATAAGTAGTTATTCATATTCTGAACTTTATTGCTGTGTATTTTAGGAAGGCTGACCAGGTGCGTAAGTATGTGTACTATCAACTTTGTTATTCCAGGGGCCAGTGGATATCTGGTGAATTTTTATTTTTGTATTTAGCTACAGAGAACAGTTGCAGAACTTCAAAGGCTGTTACAGAAGTATTTAACTGTTGCTTGCCTTGAAAAGAGTGATGAAGAGTCTTGGATACATTAAAATGATTTATGGCATACAGATACTGATTTGTTTCCTTGCTCTGTGTTTCTTGTGAAATTAGTTATTTAGGAATATGTATTTAAAAATATCCAACCCCTAGTGTACCTTTTATGCAAAATGAAAGTTTTTGGTTAGTTTAAGTCTAGACTAGGTTTTGTCATACAATGATCAAAAGTATCTATGACAGTAGTATATTACCTGATGTCCTTAAATGCTGTTAATTTCAGTGATTTTTTTTTTGAGATAAGTGCTTCTTTCTCCCCCCTTCTCTCCTCCACACTCCAACTTTAAAGCGAAACAGCATGGGTACCGTTTCATGCTTTGTGAAAGGGTTTGGGAATAAAGGAGCCAGCTTCCTAGTCTGCAACTTACTATTTCTTCTCAGTAATCCACTTCTTAGTCTCCCTTTGCTGTATACATGCTCAGTATAAAGAAGAAAAGTTGACTAAGAAATATACTGAGATCTTTGGAAGAATTTAGAAAAAAATGAAATGGCTTCACTTACATTACAGCTTAATTTTCTACTTTTCCGTTTAAGAAGAAAGTAACTGGTATTATTTATTGCAGTGTACACTTAGCGCAGTTGATATGGGCAAACTGAAGATAATGAATTAAGACAAAGCATGTTTAGTGAACAGAATGTTCCAAATTGGTTTGGCTAAAATTCCTGTTGTTTGTTTACCTGCATACTTGATTACTGTTCCTTTCTTTCTCTGCATATTTAATTGCTGTCTAATTAATTGCTCTGTTGATTTCCTACATAATTAATTATTCACTAATTAATCATTGATTCCCTGCATAGTTAATTAACTTATTGCTTATTTGATTTTTACACTTAATTGACTATAATTCATTGCTTTATTGCAACACCACCTAATTAGCAACTGGTTAATCAGTTATTGTTTGCTTATTCCTAATCTAGTTGTTCAGGCCTGTGATCAGCATGGTTTATCCTCTGCTATCTGACCTCCTTTTCCAGTCATTCTTCCTAAAATAATTTCTTTACTCCGTTTTGTTTCCATCTCACCTCTGAGCAAAGCACATGCATCGTCTGCGTATTCTCCTGATGCTTTCTGCACCTTCACTGGCACTCGCACTGCTCGCTGCCACCTGGTCTGTTCACTTCTGGTTTTGTTCCAGCTTTACTTCTGTTTGATGGTTTGTGTAGTCAGGAACTTTAAACAACCATGGAGACTTTTGGGGATTCTTCTTGTTCTTCTGCCCATCCCCAAGTCCTCACAGGGAGGAGCGACAGAGAAAGTGGTGTGTGAGTACTGATTATAACTGTTAAAGGCAGAAACAGGAGACCCGAAGCTGTGAGCCTGAACTTGTAGGATAAACAGCCAGCAGGTCAGGAAGCAGAAACAGTGGCAAATAAAACCTCAACATAGAAGAGTCGGCTGAATCACGGAATTTCAATGTTCAGTGTTAGTTAAACCTTTAGGTAAATGCTCATAGGTTTTGTAGTGTGTATCTTAAATGCACACTTATATTTAGAGAGAACAGTTGTCATCCACTGGGTCAATAACAGGCTTAATTCAGTTTTTTTAAAAAAAAATAAAAGAATAATACTAACTAGAGCAGAACTAGTTCAAAGGAACTGATTCAAAGGAACATTTCCATTATAAACATACTGCAATCAAAATAGAAATGTGTGTGTGCTCAAGACAGCAGAATGCCTGAGAAGGAACCCTACCGAGCTTCTAAGAACATGTTGAATGTATTATGCCTTTTACATAGCTGCTTGTATGTGTAATATAGAGTATATTTCAAACAACAGGAACAGTATTTGAGTTGGTTTTTTTCAGAGATGTTTTTAAAGAGATGAAGGCATGCTCTGCCTTTTAGTTTTGAGGTAGTTTTATTATTTCTGAAGATGAGGATGCCTTTGTTATAGTTTCAGGTGCAAATAACTGTAAAAGAGAGCCAGCTCTGATGTTCTTAACATTCAGAATGCCTTAAAGATGGCTTTTTCTTGAGTGGGGTGAACCATATAATTAGTGTGTCATGCAGGGAGGGGAATAACATTGAATAAGGGTAGTGATCTTTGCTTGGGATTGGTTTGAAAACAGGTCCCGAAATACAGCTTCCCTGTTCTTTCCCCCAGATTCATCCCAAAGTTCACAAAATATCACTTTATTTCTCTACTTATCTGGCTGATCTGTGGATTGGTTTGTACCTCAAATAGTGTTTCTTTGTTCCAGTTTGACCTCAGTGAGCATATGTCCCTAATTTTCCTTAGGGAGGCAGAGGGGAGAGGAGCAATTGAAACCAATCTCTGGGCCAGGAGTTCCTATATGTAGCTGAAGAACAAGCGTGCTGTTAAAATTGGTTCCTGGTTGTTGTTAGGTTTCATTGGACACCAAAGGGAGCAGGGACTGCTGAAAAATCAAACCATTAAAACAAATGACAGCGGTTTTAGAAAGCAAAGTCCTCTGAATTAACTCTCTGCTAAAAGTTTGTGAGCTTTTTTTTCTGAATTGTTAACTTTATATTAACCCTTCTTTATTATTATTTACTCTCTTGTGGCTTTGCTTTCACATCACAGCTCCAGTACCTGTGAATTAAAAAAAAAACCAAAACAAAACAAACACAAAGTTTTGTCTAAAAAGTTCTGTAAAATTGCTGTTTAAAGCATTGACCAAAGAAAGTTTTAATGAAAGTCTTCATTTGATGCTGCTTCGGAAGTTTTTAGTTTGTTGAGGGTTTTTTTGAATCAACAGGAATTTTTCATAGAACTTGTACATCAAAGTGTATGAAATACTAGATGTTTTTGTTAATGTCAAATGCCTCTGAGGCTGATATGATGTGTTTTGTTTTGAGAACAAAGCTTCCCCCCCCCCCTTAAATTTTTCTCCTACTCCTGCCCGTTTTTCTCCATGTTGATGGGTCAAGATGAGGCCCGATATTTTTTCAAATACCGGGATAAAAGAAGAGAAAACTTTGTGTTTGTACAGCTCTCAAGTGAATGGCCAGAAGAAGGAGAAAGGAAGACTATGTGATGGCATAGCTGGGACTGTCATATGATGCAACGTTTTGTGGTCTACAGCACTGCAGAAGTTTTGACTTTCCTCCCTACTCTTTCATTAGTGGCAGAGCCACATCTAAGGATAATGACCCCTGACACCACACACTTAACATTTTTAACTCACGGCGTATGTTCATGGTAACGTGCTAAGGCAAAAATGACACATCAAAGCATACATTTTTTATAAATTACATTTGTTTTCTGACAAATATTGCTATAGTGAAGGCAGAGTTTCCTTTTGTCTTTTATGGCTTTTAATTCTTTGTTCCTTCTTCTGTGTCCAGTTCTGAGCTCCCTGGTTTGAGAGGGACGGGGAACTGCTGGAGAGGGTCCAGCAAAGGACTACAAAGATGATTAGGGAACTGGAGCATCTTTCTTACGAGGAAAGGTTCAGGGACTTGGGGCTTTTTAGCCTAGAGAAAAAAAGACTGAGGGGGAATCTTATTAATGCTTATAAATACTTAAAGGGAAGGTGCCAGGGCGATGGGAACAGTCTTTTTTCAGAGGTGCCCAGTGAATAGGACAAGAGGGAACGGGCACAAACTGGAGCACAGGAAGTTCCATCTTAACATGAGGAGGAACTTCTTCCCTGTGAGGGTGGCAGAGCACTGGCACAGCTGCCCAGAGAGGTTGTGGAGTCTCCCACACTGGAGACATTCCAAACCCGCCTGGACGCCGTCCTGTGCCACTGCTGTAGGTGTCCCTGCTGTGGCAGGGGGGTTAGACTGGGGGAGCTCCAGAGGTCCCTTCCAACCCTGACCATTCTGTGATTCTTTTGTTTCCATCACTTACACAGGTAATTAGCAAATTAGACTTGCTTAGGTGAGGTAAGTCGAAAGGTTAAGTAGACGTAGGAAAGAACAGTGAGGTCTGTGAACATGAATTAGGATTTGGGGCCCAGCTTCTCTGTATTTAAGAGCTACTTTGTAAAGAATAAAATTGTTTGCAGTTGTACCAATGTGGTACACATCAAACCTAGATGATGACAATGTCTTACATAATTTAACAGTTGTTTGTAAAAATATGGACTTGTAATGTTGCCTGAAGCTGGAAGGGAGAAAAAAAGTCTTCCTGCTTCCTTTTGGGTCTTGTTATTTCTAAGATTTGAGCCAGAAGAAATTTTTTGCCCTGTGAGGATCCGGGTAGAAGTTTAGCCATTTCTTTAATTCATTTTGGGATTTATTATGAATGTCTTCATTTAACAGTGTAACATTCTTTGTTTCAGCTCGTTACTGTCTGTTAAGGGTAGGAAGTTAACTAATAATTATTGTGTTAGCTGAACTGAAATATGAATAACTAATGGTGATACAAACAAACCACTTCAATTTGGAAATATTAACTCCTCTTTTTAAACTTACTTTTCAGGGACCAATTCCATCTTCATGTGTAAGCTTTGTAACTTATTTTCACCAAATCAGTCTGAACTGTTGTCTCACGTCTCTGAGAAGCACACAGAAGAAGGGACCAATGTGGATGACATCATTATTCCTCTCCAACCTCTAACAGTACCCACAAACACAAACAAAGAGACAGAAGGTAACATTCATAAATTGAGAGGAATGTAATTTTCAAATAAGTCATTTAGTTTTTTAATAAAACCTGTGGTGTGATGGTTTTGCATTGTGTACAGAACGATTTCCATAGATTGTTTTTATAATGGTCACTGTACAACTGCCAACCTGAATTTTGTTCAGTGCAGAACAGATCGGAGGACGGATGTGGGTGAACTCAGCGTGTGACAGGGGATGATGACGTTGATCTGTTAGTTTTAAATGTCAAGTATAGCTAAGTCTGCTTCCTACAGCTTTAATTTGAAGCTGTGTCACAGCAGTGGGAAGATTGTGTAAATAGCAGTGGAAAGCAACCAGGACACCATGGATGGGGGGCTTGAGGCTTAGGAGTGGTGGTGTGCTTTGAGATGTCTAACTTGTTGCTTATTGTGTTTCAGATAATATTAATAGTTCTATTCCTAAAAGGAAATGGCATGATTAATAATTTATAACTATGCTTTGATATTGGCACTAGTAAATAAGCAATCTGGTAGTCAAAGGTTGAATTAGTTATACAGAACAGTTTTACTCTGCAGTGGAAGAAGTTCTATTAATTCAATTTTTAACTGATTATAATTGCAGTTCTTTGTAATATTAGCAGTGAGTTTAAAATGATTTAGATTTCATAATTCTGTCTTTTAAACACTTATTGAGCAATGGATTTATATTGTTGGCAAGTGTCTTGTTTAACACAACTACTAGAATTTTCCGATGATTTTGATTTCTGGATTTTAAAAAGTATGTGCTTATGAATAAAAAATACTAATATCATCCTTAAAAGTTTGGGGTTTTTTATCATTAACATATGCACGTGATATTTCTTAATTTATTTACCAGTGGTAATTCAGTAGTTACATTAACTTCATCAACATAAGATGATATTTCTAATAATGGTCATATACTATTCACCTATAGCTGCTATCTCCTCAGATGGCTGGGTAGGAAAAAATTGCACCAGATTATTATTTCTCACAATGTCTAAAATTAACAGTGCATCAGAAGAAGATGAATAAATGTCAAATCTATGTCAAATTTCACGGTGACATTCTAATCTTATTTTAATTATACAGAATTAATTTCTCAGGCATGCAGAATGCATCTTCTTTCTTAAATCTTTGTTGCCCATTAGCCTTTCACTAACCTGTATTTCTGAGCACAGTAAGACTGGTATTTTGTAATGTTCTTATTCCTTTTAGTAAAAAGGCTCCTCTGTAAACTTCTTTTTCCATTTGTGTCAGGGACTGTCTGCACTTTCTGTATTATATGTAGTTAAGCATGCCTTGTACATTTATGAGAATAGTGTATAATTACAGTTATGATCTGCAGCAGCAGAAATTAGACATAAGCAACTTTTAAGAAAATAACTTTGCTAATCTGATTATGTAAATTACAACATTCACATGTTAAGTTACATGTTCATTAGTTACCTTTTTCATTATTCTTGGTGAATGCTTCTCATCATCTCATGATCATACGGTGCCACCTTTTTTGAATTATGTAGCCCAACTCTTTGCCATCTGCTTTCAGTAAGAATGTCAAGGTAAATGACTTTCACATAGATTTCAACTTGTTTTATAAACATACTTTAATGTTTCTTCTTTCACATCACACTGATTGATTGAAGAAAAGAGTAGTCTGTTGTGAAGTTTAAGTGAACACTTGAACAAGTGTTTTGTGACTTCTGGCAAACGTTTTGTTTGAATCATGCTGCAGCTGCCAAAGTCGTGACTGTGTTGAGCTACTTCCTCACGCAGGTTTGGAGAAAAAGGGCCATTTGATAGGGATCACTTACATCTGCTCTTCCAGAATCAGAGATATTTGCCCCATTACAACACTAAAATGGTTTATTGAAGATTTTTTTTTACATGCATAGCTTGAGTTATACATGTAATTGAGTTAACGCTGACGGTTAGAAAACCAGAGGAGAAACATCTATGATATACTTACAGTGTATAGTCTTATCAATTTATTGCATTTTCCTATACATAATAAAGTAACTTTGAAAAATCCTACCCTCTAAGGTAGGATCCTACCCTCCTTTAGTGAACTAATTTTGGTAAAGCTTGGTTTCGAGGCAAACACTGAGAATCATTAGGCCCAGTGGAATCCACAGTGTTGGCGTGCCAGGATCTGCGTGGTCTACAGTCTAATCTATGAAGAGTTAAAAATTCTCAATGGGGAAGTTACTGTTATTTTAATTTTACGTTTCCTTTCAACTTTGTTTATTTTTAAAATAAACTTTAAAAAATGTTGTCTAGGCCCTAGTGCTCTGGAGGTCTTGTTGTGGACCTCTATTTTTATGTAGCATGATCCCAGGCAAGTAATGGGAATGATCACAGACCTCAGTAGAATCTGATTGAGATGCATATATGTATATAGATGTAGTTTAGCTAAACTTCAAGGGATTAATTAACTATAATTCTGCTGTATAATAATATGAAGGCCCTATAAATGGAAATGTTCCGTGTTACTCATGTTCTGAATATTTTTTAGACAATTGATTATTAAATGGACTGATTTGGAAAAGCTTATGTGAATAATTCCTATGAAGGAAGAGTATAAAAATAGGCATATAGTTTATTTCATTATTCCCTTTTTGAAGTGCCTTTTTTATGTCTTTGAGTACATAATTATATAGCATAGCACAGAATGTCTTCCCAGAATATTGCCATTGCACATCCAGTACCAGTCAGTGTAAAGATTGGTTCCAGTGAGTGTGTGATGAGTGTAAAATCCCCAGAAAACAACTAAGATTTTCTTGGGTAACAGGATCTTACTTTTAAAATCTTTTTAATGACCAATTTAAAACTTCTTCCTTGAAATAAGTGGAGGGTTTATTAATTTTTTTTTTTAAATAAACTATTTTTAACGGTTAAGCAGATTCTTTTTTCTAGCAAGCGATGATGTTTCTGATTGACTCGGTTACGTGCTAACAGAGGAGTGGCAATGTACTACTACTGTTCAGTTACTGTGTTTTGTTAATCTTAGGTGGTGCTTTGAACGGTGATTAGTACAGTGTAGCATGAACGGCTAGCTGGTAGCAAGCTGGATAGAGAGAGACAGCTGGAATTGTATGGTCACGTGCATTGTTAAAAATTTAATTCTGGCATTGCTAATTCAAAGTAGATTGCAATATGTTTGGCCCTGGAAAGAGGAAAACAAGGTTCAAGGACTGCTCAGAAGTTCTGGTGATACGTCAGTTGTCTGTGTGAGTCCTCCTGTTCCTGTGTATGTTGCTACCCAGTGCTTGCCACCAAACCTTCTTAAATGTCTGAGAATAGCTGCAAATTCTCCTACGGGTAGGCTCATTTACAAACCCATGTAAAATTTATACATCCTTTATATGTTTGCCTCGCTATTAGTAGTCGCAGTGATAAGAACTACAGTTTTTTAGGCCATAGAGGAGGATCTGTCACCAACCTTCTAAAGGAGCAGTTCTCACATTTACACTTGCATATGAGATTTTGTTTCCATTTCTGTCTTAATGTGAATCTGCTGTTCTGTTTTTCATTAAGTTTACATTAAAACAGTCAAGAAGCAGCTCTTTTTACCTTATTCTGCTTAATTTCTTTTTGGATAACATGTTGGGTAATCTAATGATTGCACTGTAAAAGAAGGAAAAGAATATCATACACAGAGAATATGGTGATTGCATTCACTCTTCAAATCCCGGGATTTAATTGTTTTATAGTAACCTGAGCAGTATCCACATCTGTGTTCCTCATACTATGTTCGACACTTTGGCAAACTGTCACCTTTTTACAGGTTGACATGAAGATAAAGGTTATTTGTTTGCTTGCTTGTTTTAATTGCATGTTAATTTATTTAACTCAAAGCAGCAAATACTGGTTGCTGTAATTGATGGGTATCAAAATTACATGAATGGTAGGAAAGAGAAGTTTTGAGAGCACTCCTGTCCTTTTGGCTGATAATCGACAAAACTATTTTCACTGGAGTGCAGCAGCACAGAAATTCGGAACACTGCTGATGGAGAGTAGCAAAATTTATGTGAAAGGGTTGCTTTTTTCCTATTCGTAATGAGGCTTTTAGTATTCTTTTTATGTTATATATAAGCAGACAGGTACTCAATTCTCCTCTAACAAGACACAATGCTTTCTTTTCCACTTGATACCAATAACATGATTAAGTCGAAGCTGTGGTCTCTGTATGGGGGGGTTTGTTTGTCTGGAATAGTTAAGGGAAACTGTGAACAGATTTTGAATAAGGTGCTGCCACCACCTCCTGTTGTCTTGCAGCATCTTCCCTTAAGGTCACTTATTTTTCCATATGCTCTACGTCAATCAATTTAGTAAGGTCTTTTGGTACATGTACTTGAAAATTACTTGTTTGTTCTTTTTTTTTTTAATATTCTCTCCTTTCATGATTTTTCAGACTTTTACACTGTCACTCTCAATTTATCAGGCAGAAGGTAGGCTATTGGCTTAATGAATACTTGATAAAAAGCTTTAGACAGTTTTTAATCTTTGTTCTTGATACACCATGGTTTTGGTGAAAGTTTGTGGAATAAGAGCAGTAGAAATGTAAGTTTCTCATGAGAGGCACAGTTTATGTGTAGTACTGCTAGTCTGTTTTAGCTTGAATAATCTCAAGATATTTTCAAGCCTTTGGAACTGCAGCAGTTGCTTAATTACTGGGCATTTTTTCTCTCTTTTAACCCAGAAGACATATTTCATACTTCTCCCATCTGTGCTGTGCAAAAAATCCCAAACCAACAGTAAAAGTATGACATTCTTAGGAGAATAATTTTATTTTTATTTCTGCACAAGTCTCAAGATTTGGAAATATTTCAGTGTAAGAAAGCTTTAAGGGATCTCTCTTCCGTGACTACCGTAAGTGGAAACGTGCACGAGATTTAAATTTGCTTGTGTTTTTCTGAGCACTAAAACCAGAGTTCTTCACAAAATTCTAGTATGTGCTAGTCCCTTGTCTTTCTCTATGATATTATAAAGACAGTGGCTGACAGGTGCTTCATACCTGTTCTATTTCACTTAGCACATTTTAATGCACATTATACTCTGGGTTTTTTTTTTTTGCAATTACAATGACCATATCAAGCTTTTTTACCTTTTAATTCTCGTAGCTGGAATTCACTGCAGAGAACTGAAGGTTCTTAAACGGGGAATTTGGTCACCCTGGCATCCAGAGATGATTCAAGCCTTATGTGATCTGAACTGCACTCTGGAGAGTAGTTTCACTGTTCCTTCAATATAGAAGACAAATATTAACTAATTTGAGATCTCAAGTGTCTAACATTAGATAAAATGAATCATAAAAGGCTGGAAGAAGCCTCGCTGTGTCCTGTTTCTCCATACACCATCAGGCAAGCTCTTCTAGATGCACCCTAATTTTTCCTTCTCAGAATTATGTATCTTTATGCAGATATGCAAAGTAGATTGGATACTTCACCAGATGTCAGCTCAGACTTTAAAAGATCATTTAAATGCTACCATGCTTTACTGTTTGTGAACTGACAGTTTCTTGCAGAAGAGCAGCTTCAAAGTAAATAACTAAAACGTATACAATAACAATTGGATAATTCCTCAAGAAGCACAGTATAAAGAACTTAAAAAAAGCAAGGAGCCCCGGAGATTAACAAGAAAGATAGAGACTGGTAGAGACTGATTCTTTTCATTGTATTAAACTCTTAGATGGAAGTAACTTGTAGCTAGACTGAAATCTCCTAAAATAACTTGATCGCTAGCTGGAAAATTCCCCCCTTCCCTCTGAGGATCTGGGTTTGTTGACTAAAAGTTTTCTTGGGGTCTAATTGGTTTGGTGAATCTTCAACAGTTATATCTGTGAGCGGATGGTAGCAAGTTGGCTTTTGATGTAACTACAGCAGCGATGAGAGAAATATTAAGCAGGAAATACGAGTGTGAAGTTTTTTATGTTGTCATGCATTTCTGTGTTCACTGCATCTCATAGATTTTATGGGTTTTCTCTACAGAAATACAGAAATGTAAAGTTATGTTGTATGTAGTAAGAATTATGGATTACTTCTGATTTAAATTATTTGAAATACTCAATAAGGAAACATTTTTTTTGCATGACTTCTGGAGTTTATTTGTTGCCAACAATTTTTTTTATACCAACTTTTGGCTAGAAAGTGCTAACAATAAAGAACCATGGGAAATATTAGAGAGTGACAGTTAAATTTATTAAAAGGACAATGAGCTTTTGGTTTTAAAACATAAACTGTTTTTCTCTGAGTATATGTCCATACTTAAGCGATTTCTTTGAGAGTGATTTAAATTAAAAAGGCTTTTTGTAGAGTGTCAGAACACAGCAGAGCAACTTTGTATAACGTGCATGCTAATACAGTTATACAGCAACCTAAAAGAGCGCTTGCAGTGTAATTTCTGTAAAACTGTGGCACTTTGACATCTGCCGATCTCCATAACATAAATGTTGTTGCTTTGCAGCTAGCAGAAATGCCAACAAATACCATTGCTTAAAAATAAGTTTGCGTGAAGCTGACCTTTTTTTAATCTTTAGGGATAGAGGCTCTTGAACTTCATTTAATATTCCTGTTTTTTCAAAGATCAGATGGATATTAGATAATCAACTGTGGAATTTAATTATAGTTTGTTTTAAACTTTAACCTTTTTTTCTAGAGCTTCTTGTAGTGAAGAGGAAAAGGGGCAGACCAAAAGGGTCTACTAAGAAGTTTTCTGTGGATGAAGATGTGGCAGAAAATAATCCCGTTCCAAGTGAAGAAACTCCACCTGGGACAGAAGAAGGTCCAGAACTGTCTGAAGTCTCACCAGGCAGCTTGGAATGTAGGAAATGCAATCGGAAGTTCTCCAACACGCGTCAGCTGAGGAAACATATCTGCATTATTGTTTTAAATGAAGCAGAGGAAGAAGGAGATGGAGGTAAGAGAATATCCAACAAAAATATCTGAAGCGTGTTGTGAAACAGTGCGTTTCCATCCTGTAGCCTGATTGGTAACAACTTGCAGTCCCCAGTGTGAATTTTAAATGGAATGGAAATGTCTATTTCTTCTAACATAAAAAGCATGCTGAAGCAAAACAAAGAATAAAGTCAGAGAAGGTGTTTTAATTTTTTTCGAAAAGGTCAAAATGTTTATTGCACTAATGATTGTCTTAAACTCCCTGAAATGCTTGTTTTGCATAAGCAACTGCTCTGTTTCTCACAAAGAGGATTACAGTTTTCCAGTGAGAAGTGGTGTGAGCTGCATAGGTGAGGAAGGATGATCCTGTAGAGGTGTTTCTATCCGGTAACTTGGGAAAATGGAATTCTACCCTATTCTTTTGATAGATTTAAATACTGCTTTTCTGGATGGCTTATTTTACTGTATAAAAAATAATGCCAAACTCACCTCTCTATTTTACAAAACTTTATGTGAATGGCTGTCTTTGCAGTATGAGAATTGATCGTTTAAATTTAGCTTTAAGATTGATTTGAATATATTCAGCTTCTCAAAGTTTTAGAATAGAACAGAACAGAATAGAGTATTTTAAGTTGGAAAGGACCTACAATGATCACCTAGTCCAACTGCCTGACCACTTCAGGGCTGACTAAAAGTTAAGGCATATTATTACGGGCATTGTCCAAATGCCTCTTAAAACCTTGACAGGCCTGGGGCATCGACCACCCCGCTAGGAAGCCTTTTTAAAAAGACAACAGTGCATATTCGAATCGAGGAGAACAGAATAGGTTGAAGGGACCTGCAACAGTCATCTAGTCCAGCTGCCTGTTTAACTTTGCTCAAAGGTGAACGTCACAAGCATACAAAGTAATACTTTTGTCCAAATTATCTATGTAAGTTTTGTGTATGCGTTAAAATTAGGTTTTCGCTTTATCTATAGCTGCTTAGCATGATATTCTATTGATTGTACTTGTAGACAAAATTTGCCATTGATTCTTCTCCAGTTTTCTGTTACCCTTTTGTGTCCAGTCTCTCATTATGATATACAACTGGTATGACTATTTTACTTTCAGTGAGATATAAAGTTTAACTTCTGTGGCAAACACTAATTAAAATGGGCTTAGAATATGTTGACAGAGCACAGAAACTCTTGCTTTGATAAAGTACCTGGTTATTTTTTTGCTATCATCAGTGGTAAGATTTTTCAACTATATATAGTGACCTTTACTCCAGCTGTCTCACCTCTGGCATCACAAGCATCCATGCCCTTTGCTGTTTGCGTGTGCTAGGTACGATGTTAATATTTGCATTATTTCAGCAATGTTGCCTTTTCTAATGTCCTTTTAAAATAAAACCTCAGACCAGAGTTTAAACTCAAATTACCTGTTCTTGACCTGTGAGCTCATTAGAGCTCCTAAATCTTATTTTGATCTGTTTTGCTACAAAACACACTGGCAGATTTTTTTCGAAGTAAATTTCTCATCCTTTTCCCTCTTTAAAAAGAAAATAGCCTCAATTTTGGGCAGATGAAATATTTTTTATTTGTTCTCTGGCAAAAGCAAACCAATCAAGCAAAATAAGTAATTCTTGAGCAGCAAATAACAGGGGCTAGTGCAGCTAGACTGTCTCTAGTGCAAAGCTTCCTACCTTGACTGCAAACTGAAGGTGTTGGGGGCTGTTTTTATCCTGAAGGGATAATTCTTCCTTGGAATACATCTGGGAAATTCAGTCTTCAGTCATGTACTGATCACTGT
Organism: Pluvialis apricaria; assembly: GCA_017639485.1. Classification (NCBI taxonomy): domain Eukaryota; kingdom Metazoa; phylum Chordata; class Aves; order Charadriiformes; family Charadriidae; genus Pluvialis; species Pluvialis apricaria. The sequence continues at coordinate 162,484,798 of CM030008.1, read as the reverse complement.
CCCATCACAGGAAAACTTTTCACTTCTGGCTTTAACATATGAACTGCTTTGGGACAACTTTTCAATTTATGAGTATGTAGATGAAAATAGCATGTGTATTATTATTATCCTTTAAGAAAATGTGATTACACTAAGTAGCGCAAAACTTTGTGAGGAGTGGACAATAACAGTACAGTCTGTGCTTAGGATAGTTTGTCATACTTGTGTTGCTGTACTGGCTCAGAAAACATGTTCTTAAAAAATCAAGCTCTTGGAGTTGAATTGTTATCAGACTCAATTTGCATTATGAAGAAAGTTTTGAGGATGATGAGTGAACCTTGTAAAAGTTAACACAAAAGTCTAACGTTGAAAAGGCAAGTAAATAATGAAATTATAAATGCTTTTTTATCTGTTCATGTAATTTCATGAGGACCTTTTCATAATTCAAAAGTTAAAAAAAATACTTACCCAAATGCATCAAGATTCTTAGTTGTCAGAGTTCGCAGAGTCCCTGAACTAGAGGTTTCCCTCATATCATTGGCAACTGAATACTGAGCTGTTACACTCATTAATTTATCTAAGTGGGTTACAAAGCTGTCTGGTTTTCTAGTTTTTAATACGTTCTGTGTCAATGAGTTTAAGGGCATTATTACATAGTCTATGTGGTACTTCTGCTTGTTTCTTAAACCCAGTGCTGCTCATTTCATTGGGTGCCACCTTACTCTATAATTATGGGAAATGGGGAGTAATAATTCTGTATACCCTCTTGCAAAAGGTTCATAACTTAAAAATCTTCATATTTGTGTTTAGATTATTTTTATCCTGTCTGAGTGTTAAGTAACAGATGAACTAGACTATATGGAAATTGCTTATGCATCTGGTCAGTCTTATTCTTCTCAAAAGCTCTGCTGTAACTGTTTTGAGATAGAGAACCAGTGGTGTTCAAGAGACACGAGCATTCCCCGTTTATACAATGGTATAATTTTTTTTAATTTTTTTTCTCTCCTACTCTTTTCTTCATGATTCCTCAGATTATGTTTGATTTTCTGACTACTGCTGAATATTGAACTTATGTTTTCAGGGAACTGTTTAGAAAGACAGCCAGATCTTTCCTGTGTTGTAAGAGTCAATTTAGAGCCCATTGTTTTATCAGTAAAGTTTTTTTCTACATGTGAATTGCTTTGCATTTATTGTCACTGTAGGTGGGAGTCTGTTCCAGACTTGCATGCGTCTGCATATATGTGTTTATGCATTAAGTTTTCTAAGCTTAATTATACTCAGGAAAGATCAAGTCAATACTTTGGGGGAACCTGTGGAGCAACATAGGGTTAGCGGAATTGCTCGTAGCCTCCATTGACTGGAGCTCTGTCTATAATGGCAATTTAGAAATGTAGCTTGTGGGTGCTTTAATCTGGTTTAATTCCAGGTTATTCTGTCACCAGCTACTGATTACTGAGAGATCTTTCTGTAGCTTCATTGTCATTAAATGGTGTTGAATCTAAATATATGGTACACAGATAGTGTTGTAGCTGTCTCAGCACATCGTACTGCAAGTATTACACCCGGTATTTATTTTGTGTGTGTGTTTTTGTGTGTGTATAATGTTCAGTGAATATTTCAGTTATTTGAGCAGATGTGGTTGATACTCACGTTTTCTAGAGTAAACTATCCCTGAGAGAAAAACTTCTTGAAATCACACTTATTTTGTTGTATATGAGAAAAAGAGTACTGAAACTTCTAATTTGATGAGATTTCTCTGTTGCTGAAATTCTTAGAGCTAGATGGAGAATTTTATTGAGGGTCTTTAAACCTTCCAGAGCTACAATGTCTTCTGTCTCATTTCAGACACAGTAGATCAGAGCAGATGGCTAAAAATCATAAGGAGCTTTTGCTGCAGTTCTTTTCCCTTAGTCTTTGACCTCTTACCTAATACATAAGGGTTGGTTTCCCCCTCCCTTTTTATCCATGTATGTCCAAATTGAAATTTCTTTTATCTGTTTTTCTAATGCTTCTGGGGAATTTTTTTTGGAGTATTTTGTTTTTTACTACTTTCACAAGTTTTTCATTTCTTGAAAAGTGCATTGTGTGGACATCTGATCAATGATCAAGTATGTTTTCACTTTGCATTGTGTCTGGATGGGGTGGAGTTAATTTTCTTCACAGCAACTCATGTGATGTGGTGGTTTAGATTTGTGACCAAAATAATGCTAATAACACACAAATGTTTTAGCTCTTGCTAAAATATGCTAAATATACAGATATTGAAAAGGTATATATTGATATTCTGTGTGATATTGATATTATTTATTGAGAAAAACTTAATATATGCATTGAGCTGCAGTTGAAATATTAGGAAAGGTTTCCAAGTAATAAAATATTTTGCTATCTTTTATAGATTCACAAGGGGAGTGTTGAGATCCTTATCATATTGGACATTTAAAATTACAATGAATAAATCACTATAAAACTGTATTGAAACTGCAGTATGCATTGGTCAGAGGAATAATTGGTGGATGTAGTAGACCTCAGCTGTTCTTTGCTGCTGTGATTAGTGATCCACATTGACCTCTCAGAGATCAGTGTCTCATTGATAGTTCTCCCACTCTTTCAGGTGTCACCAAGCCTTACTGGTTCTTGGCATCCTCTAATTTCATCCTTTGATGTGTAATGATTGCCATCACCTTGTGGGCCCATTCACTAAAACAGCAAGAAAAAAGTGCGTTAATTTTTTGCACAGAATTAAAAAACGTCCATTGTGCTTACAAATCCCCCATATAGAATCGTAGAATGATTGGGGTTGGAAGGAACCTTAAAGATCACCTAGTTCCAACCCCCCTGCCATGGGCAGGGGCACCTCCCGCCAGCCCAGGTTGCTCAAAGCCCCATCCAACCTGACCTTGAACACCTCCAGGGATGGGCCCTCAACAGCTTCCCTGGGAAACCTGTTCCAGTGCTTCACCACCCTAAGAGTGAAAAATGTCTTCCTAATATCTGTTGTAAATCTGCCATCTTCCAGTTTGAAGCCATTACCCCTTGTCCTATCACTACATGCCCTCGTAAAAAGTCCCTCTTCAGCCTTCTTGTAGGTGCCCTTCAGATACTGGAAGACCACTATAAGGTCTCTCTGGAGCCTTCTCTTCTCCAGGCTGAACAACCCCAACTCTCTCAGCCTGTCCTCACAGGAGAGGTGCTCCATCTCTCTGATCATTTTTATGGCCCTCGTCTGGACCTGCTCCGACAGGTCCATGTCCTTCTTATGTTGAGGACTCCAAAGCTGGACACAATACTCCTGATGTGGTGTCACCAGAGCAGAGTAGAGGGGCAGAATCACCTCCCTTGACCTGCTGGACATGCTTCTTTTGATGCAGCCCAGGATGCGGTTGGCCTTCTGGGCTGCGAGCATGCATTGCCAGCTCATGTTGAGCTTCTCATCAACCAACCCCACCAAGTCCTTCTCCTCAGGGCTGCTCTCCAGCCATTCTCCGCCGAGCCTGTATTTGTGCTTGGGATTGCTGTAACCCAGGTGTAGGACCTTGCACTTGGCCTTGTTGAACTTCATGAGGTTGACATGGGCCCACCTCTCCAGCCTGTCCAGGTCCCTCTGGATGGCAATACGTGCTTCGTAAGCACTTTTTTTTAATAGAGTACTTATTTGGCTAAGAAAGTTGCTGTGATTTAAGCAGAGCTCTGTGTACACCTATTTCTCTTTTTATTTGGTTAAACCAAATTGAAGGTTTTGGCTAGTTGGATCTGGCTGGCTGGAGGTACTACCATTCATTCTTTTTGTCCAAACACAAAACCAGAAGAGTTGAGAATCTTTCTGAACAGCCGTGTGCCTTGATTGTGTCCGCTCCCAGCCAGAAAGCGGAGCTGCTTCAGTCCCCACCGCTGGGATGGAATGGGTTTGAGGATTTTGGCTGTTGCTAGATTGCATCAGTTCCTCAGAAGCTGCCTCTAAACTCGCCAAGTTTGAGAGACAGAAAACAGGTAATTATTTTAACCAGCATCCCTCTCCCACACTGCTGCATACCTGAATTTCTGGCAGATATAGGAGAGGACATTTGATGGCTGGGAACGGGATTTGGGTGGAAGACGGATTACAGCAGCAGACAGCCCAGATTCTCTTCTCTGGAGTGAACCCTTCATTCATAGTGAATTAGGAGCCTGCATAATTCTTAAAGATGGCACTTTTGGCCTTAGTTTTAAATGTTTTTGCCATCAACTGCATTATAATTTAAATGAATTCTTTCTGTGAGTAGTATGTCCGTCTCTGCAGGAGAAGCAATTGCATGTGTTTATTTTGAATGGCCAGTTTAATTTTCTTTTTCCTAGCTACTCTCTTGCTACTATGAAATACCAGCATTTTTTAGGGGATAAAAAGTAATTTGAATGAAGAGTAGTTTAAAAACATGCCAATTAAGGATGTGTAGCCGTACCTGCAAAATGTCATACATCCAATTATGAATGCAGAGAGCAGTACCTTCGATTAATGACTGAAATAGAATCATGGGACAGATGAACAACCTAGTTCAATGGGACTCAGAAAGCGGTGATTCATTCAGAGTTGACAGTAGCTTTACTCATCAACACAGACACGACCATTTCTTAAACATGTTAGAAGGCATGGGCACGGCATTGTATTTCTTGCACAAACAGAAACAGACGTTTAAAATGCCTGTCGCTAGGTAGGAGAGATCAGTTTATTTGTCTCTTGAATCGAAGGGCCCGCTGACAAAGTGCGAAGCTGAGTGCTTAACAAGGGAGAATGCAGAGTGAGACAGTTTGTCTAAATAAATCTGTTTAGGAGCAAGCAAAGACCCTTACTGTTTGGTGAAACTAGCTATTGTAAGTTGCATATACTCGATTTTCTCATGAATCATCTTAAAATCACTTATGGGTGTTACTTTATAATACAACAAGAATTGTTTTGTTATACAGGTGAATTGTCCTAGTTGTGAGAGACAAAACACTTATTTTGACTTCAATCCGCAATGGTAACACTTAAGTAATTTTTTCCAGGAAGACAACTAAACTACTGATGAGATGGTCCTATATTATGGAAAGGCAGTTTGAGCCCTGTGGTGAAAGTTGAAGCTCTTGGTTTTTTATTAAAACGTGATTTTTCCTCCCTCTTAATGCTTTCTTAAAGCACACCTTCTAGTTCAGGGTTTTTTTGGTTCAGGAACAAAGCAGCTGTCATTGAGAGCTCAGATTTTCTTTTGGTTTGGTGATTTGATGGAGGGTGTTGGTTTTGGAGGGTTTTTTTAAGTCTGTTTCAGGTTACATGCAGACTATGAAATAGTTATGTTTATAGCAAAAAGCATTGGCAATGTGTGCAGCCACAGCTCCTTATCAACAAATTGGTGCTGGAAGATACTTGTTCCTCTCAGAAAGGGGAGAATGGGGCTACTGCCATCGGCGTGTCAGATTAGTGAATAAATTTTAATGTTTAAGCATCAGAACTGGACTTGACCACTCTGTAGGGAGGAGACTATTTTTTTCATGTGTCGTGTGAGCAATGAGAATGTTCATGCAAATATTCAGCACTAATTGAAAATATATGATCAGTAAATCAGTTGAATTTTCTGTCTTGCCTGTTTTTGGCCACTATATGTGTGGGCTTTTTTTTGTGTTAACAGAATTTGCATAGCACTTAATACCTTCCTCGCATCTTTGCAGATGCTGAATGTAGTCCTGGTAGTTGCTGGATGTTCTCAGCTCATATTGAGAAGGTGGAAGTTCAGATTCAGTCCTTTGTTTGAAGTACTTACCAGCTTTGGGTTTATTAAGAAAATATTTTCACATGGCCATAATCTTCATTTGTAGTGCTTAGCGTCTGCGTGTAAGGTTTCTGTGCATATGAAATAGCAACATTTCAATACAGAAATATTTTGATTTTGCAATTCTGTATGTTATTTTAAAATCTCTATTTAAATAGCATTTTTGGAGTTCTGTTTTGAAAGCAGGGAATCATAGTCAACTATATTTATCGTAACAGGTCTGTTCTTTTCCACAACTTTTGCCCTCGGTCGAACCGAAGGAACTAGCAAACTGATCTGCCTGATAGAGGCACATTAATAAAGAAAACGGGCATGAAACATTTGTTAGCTTGTTACTGTGGTAATAGTAGTAGTTGCTCATTATTTGGATCCCTAACAAACTCAACTCTGTGGTTCATTCTTTTCTTCCTTTTCTATTCTTAGTAGAATTGCAATATTCAAAAGTTAATAGAGCTACAGGTTAACATGAAAAGCATGAAAAGGCAATAAAATGTTTTTGTCTCTTGGTTTCAGCCACTTTATTCGCTCATTAAACTGACTAGCTCTTACTTTGTAATGGTTAGAAAAGAGGATTCAGGAGTGTGCTGCTTGGATTCTATTCATACGCCTGCTAGGAATTCATTATGTGATCTCAAGCAAAATGAGGAAAATTCTGTTGTCCTAATCACAGCTTTCCCTTCCATCTATGGTTCTGGAATTTTGTTAGCTAAAACATGCTAAACAATGACTTTGAGTTTTGTCCACAGGTATATCAAATCTTCCCCCCCCCCCCCCCCCCCCCCCCTCAAACTATCACTCTTACCGTCCACTGAACAAAAGCAGTGTAATTAACCCAATTAATTTCTGTATTTGTTTTTTAACAGTATGTGAAATAGCCTCAGGAAAATACAATTTAATAAGCCATTTACATTCTTTGTGTATTCTGATTCTTTATGAGAAGGCTTTCTTCTCTTGGTTGCCTGGTCCTACTGTGAAATTTGTGATGATTCATTTTATTATTGATAATAAACTAACAGAGGCTGTTTTGTAAAGGAAATGTGGAAAAACATGTTTGTTTCCTCCCACCCCCATTCATCCCACAAAAGAAAACACTGCATAGGCAGTTTCTGGTCGAAGGGAATATTTCTTTATATTCAAATACCCCTTTGAAGTATTGCTGTGAAATGTTGGTGCTAGAATTACTTGGTTTCAGTATCAATCAGTAGTTTACAACTATATTAAGGAGTTAAATGGGGACATAATGAGACCCTTTATACCTATAAAGCAGCAATATTTTCCAAAATCGTAGAAATCTGCAGAGAAAAAGAGAGTTGAGAAAAGGCATGTATCAAGGAATTTATCTGATGAAACTGAAGAAATCATTAGCAGGCACTGAAAAACAGGGGACCCTCGAGACAGAGCATAATTTTCTATAATCTAGAAGCTGGGGCAAAAACATTGCTAACGTGGCTCCACAGAAAGATGGCTTACTGACTGTGTTTGAGTTCCGTTTGCTAGGTGGTTGCTGCTCTTTCTGGGTATTGTAAATATGAATTTCAGATTTACAGATGAGCATCAAGTCAGTAACAGCTGTCAGCATACACATTTCTGCCTCAGCATGCCTGAGAAATCTAAACGAATTCCTGCATACCTTGATTCCTTCTGATTTTGTATCTAGTAAAGAGCTTGAAGTTTATCCAGGTGCTAGTTCCGTGATCAGTCCTAACTATGCTACCTTAGCTTGTGCCTTTCCCTTTCTTTAAGGATCAGCCAGCACTCTTTAACCTCTTATTCCATTACGGTAAGACCATGGGAGACAGATTTGTTTGATTCTCAGCTGAATATTAACAAAATACTACTGAAATTAAACCACCACCATTTCCATGTAGCATATCTTTCCACTACTTTTGCTATTTGCATGTCGTAAACAACTCGACACGCTACAGCTTTGCTGTTACTGGTTTTTATTTATATATTGTTTCCCTCTCTCAGTAGAGCAGCTACAGCACGTTATGAATATACATTGAATGACTTATTTTGGAGATTGTGTCAGCTGCTTTATATTCAGAAATAAAAAATCCCAAATTCTCTGGATTCATTTATAATTTCCTTTCTTCAATCAGTTTTTGCTTTCCTTACTCATTACCTCTGGAATGTTTGCATAATGCCTTAAGTTGTCAGGAATATTTTCTCTGGCCTGCATCTTCTACCATTTCATCTAATATAAAGAATTTTTGTTGTTGTAACTTGTAACCCTCTGTTTTTATTCTTTATGCTGCTAATTCTTTATATATAAGCATTTTTTTTAATTTATTGGGTTTATTTAGAGTTTCGGTAAGGAATTCTTCATTCGCTTTAAGCAAGAAATAGCTTCAAGGAACAACTTAGCTGGTTACTGATTATTCATTCTTATTTCAGATGAGTGCTTTGAATACAACTATTGTGTTGCTTTCTGTTTAACAGGTCCCAAAGTTTTCCAATTTAAGAGGCTGAAGACATTTTGAACAGCAACAGACAGGGGATGATTTAAAAGTTCAGGTCTTCAAAATGAAGAGTTACATGTCAGGAGTTAGGCTGAACCAAAGAACTGTTTTGAACCTTAATTCTTCTTGAATCTACATTGAAAAAGCAAAGTATATTTCTGGCTATTGATTCAGAGTAGCAGTGGGGAAAAAAAAGCCTTAACCAGAGAGACTATTGGAAGACTTTCCATTAAATAAGATGGATAACAAATCTAGTACTAGGAGAAATAATCCTAAAGTCATCAGAAAAGTTACATATGGAAAGGAGAAAAATAATTTATTAATTAATGGTGAAATAGTAAGAAATTAAACGACATTCGTAGAATTTACACGAAAAACCTTAGTAATTTCAAGGTAATTTAGGAACACGAATGTTTTTGAGATTCCATTTTTTAAGTTTTGAATTTTTCTTTATTTTGCCCATTTTCTCTGTGGTAAGTACCACAGTAGTTTTATTAAATAGAGGGGAAAAAAGTTCCCCTTTAGGGACTCATGCAGCACGGCTTGTTTTGATATCATGTATTTCTTTCTGTAGTAGCATCCATTCTTTCTTGTAGTGTTAGTGACTGTTTGTTTTGTACATAGTTACATTCTTTTTGATGTTTGCTCTTTAGGTAATGATTCTGACGTTGACCTTGACAGGAAGGAAGATGAGCGAGAAAAAACTCCAAAGAGGCCGAGAGTTCAGAAAACAGAGAAAACTCCATCAACCAAGGAGACTGAACAGGTTTCAGGAGCTAAAAATCCTATTATAAGTGTGGTTTTGACAGCTCATGAAGCTATTCCAGGTAATAAGAATCACCGATTATATAATCAAATTCTTTTTTTGTCCATGCTGACACTGTATAAAATAGTCATTGGTCCAAGACTGAACTGCTTAGGATAGTTATGCTCTGAAAAATATTTAGTAGTATTTGGTTATCTTGATACAGAATCTCTGCATCTGACAGCTATGTCATTGTAGAACTACCGTCACATGTCTTCATAGGTATGACAAATGCTTGACCTGGGTGTAGTTATCTACATTAATATCAGTTATTTTAGTCTGTGAATGATTTTAAAGAAGAAACTGAAAAAATCAGTGACCAAGGAAAAGGAAAGTATTTTTTCCCCATAATATCTTTATTTTGGCTCTTGGTTTGTGTGTATATTTATGATAAATGTAGATTTGTTTATGAAAATACCAACAGCTTAGTATATATATAAAACGTAATATTTATGCATACAAATAGTTTGACAAAAAATATGTATCCATATTTGAAAATCAGGTAAAATTTCTATGTGATGATTAAAGGATTCTTCATCCATAAATTTCTATAGTGCCTTTTCATCAAAGGATTTTGGAATAAATTCAGACTATTTATTTTAAAACTAGACTTGCCTTTGCCTGTTTATATAAACTAGTTACTCACCTGACTGACAATATCCCTTTTGAATAGTTTTGTGCGTTATTTTCAGCTTTATAGCTTTATTGTTCTCCTTTTCATTATTGCTAACATTTCTGAATATTTGTTTTGCTTATAGTTCTCAGAACAACTGGAATGTGTTTATTTTACTGTTGTGGGTTGGAAGCTAGCTGGATTTTCTGTGTTGTTCTTTAATATCTTTTGATATTGAGATCTGTGATATGCTTGGACTTTGTTTGCTAAAATGCATTTCTGATTGTGATGGTAGAGGAAACTGGATGAGCTCACCTACGGATATCCTGTGTCCTTAGAAGGGAAGTAAAAAACACCTTCACGTTCATTGTTTGAGAAACATCGCACAGGGTTTTGGACTTACACTGAGCTGTTAAAAATTTGGTCTTACAATATTATAAATATGGGGGAAGGTGGAAGAGGACTGGTGAGCGCTGGAAATGTGGAAACCTGGCTTCAGGGTGTTTTGATATCTGCGCCATTTTGTTTCACTAAACACAGGCCCCTTTCTCTCGTGTGATGTAACCCTGGGCTCTTCCCTAGCTGCTGTTAAACACTCATTTCCCCACTGTGTCTCCCACCCCTTTTGCCTCTCTCCCACTGCACGTAGCTTTTCCCCCGTCCTGGTGCCCATACCCCTCACTGCCGCACATGGGGCTCCCTCGTGTCCTCCTCACCCCTTCATCTGGACAAAGGGGAACATGCCATGGCTGGTGAAGGGGCTCGTGTAGGTGTTAGTAAATGGGTTCATATAGATGTTAGTTTATGGATCTATACACACATCCTCCATTCCTCAGGGCTTTTGGGAGGAGCTGTAATTGGGGTCTTCTCTCTCCAGGTGTTACATTTTATGAAACTTGTAAGAATTTTTATCTTTGAGATCTTTACATTTCTGGCAAGGACTAAAACAATTTCCAAGAGAGGGAGGGAAGACATGGTAGACAGTGCAATCAAAGACCCATTTTCTTAGGAAACTAGCCTAAAGAGGCAAATGAAGTAGTAGTAAGTACACATAGTGAAGAAAATGTAGTAAGCATGTGATGAAAATCTAGAGGAGATTGTTGCCTTCATTACTACCTAGTAAAATTTTTCTTTGGACAACAAAAAGTTTGTTTTTTGTTTACACATGCTTTTGGAGTGGCTCAAAATATTAAAACAACTTCACCTTTGGAGCTAGTTGTGCATAGTACATGTTGCATTCAAAAAGCTTTAATGAACCGAAGGGATTTACACTCAAATGTGAACCTGAAGCTATTTTTGAAAGTACTCACGTTTATTTGGTTGACAATTAGTAATATTATCACGTTCAAGTTCCCAGCTAGAATATATGTAATAAAGTCATTGCTGTTAAGACATTTATGAATTATCGTCCTACTTTTCAGAATTTGGAAATTATAGAAGGTATTATGTAAGTGGTTAACTATTTGAAGATTCAAAGGAAAAATACTTCATTTGATACAGTTACATGTTAATTTATTTTTCATGCTTTTACTTCTTTTTTTTTTTTTCATTAAATTCCACAGTCTAACTAATTTTTAGCGCAACTAGCAATTCTTAGGCTGTTCCTCTTCCTCAGTAATACTTTAACACTGGAGTTTTTATAAAGATCTTTCGTAGTCTTTTATTCCATTTTTCTGGAGATTTATTATGTGCTGAAGAGGTGAGTTATTGCTGTAGACTGCTGCTGAGGAATATAAATAGATAAAACATTTCTTCCCTCTCCCCTACTTTCTGTGTGCTGCTAGATCATCTGTAAAGTTGAGTTGAAATAGAGCTTAGAAATGTTTAAGCACTATTAAAACTTAGTCATCTTTCTGCAAGCATGAGCATTCTGTAGCCACCTGTTATCTAGCTTTAAAGATGCATGGAAGTATCCCATTTTGTGTCCAGTGCAGTAAAATCCTGTTGAAGATGACAGACAAGCATTCTATCAATTAGAAAACTAGAGAAGGCTGTAAGTAATAGTTGTATTTTATCCACAGTATAGAGGAAATACTCAGATTGTATGTCTCCCTTCTTAGATGAAAGATGTTTTTAGGGGTATTATATAAACAGTTTGCTGTAATTTTGCTATACGCTATTTAAGCTTGGGATGCTGCTTTACATTGTGTTCAGTATATTATGACTAAATTGATCTCTTCAAAATCCCTTCAAACAAACAGATCAGTTAGTTTTTAACTTCCCTGAAAGGACGATCAGACTACATTGATTTTTTTTTTATTTTTTTTTTCCCCCTTGTTCCTTTCCTATAATGTTTACTTGTGAGGCAGATGAAAGGTAATAGATTTACAGCTTTAGAAATTTGAAAGTTTGCATTAACCCACAGAATAAATACAGGTTGAATAAAAGTGGTAGATTTTTTTTTTTCTGTACAGGTGTTGACCTACTTTGACAGGCTGGAGAGGTGGGCCCATGCCAACCTCATGAAGTTCAACAAAGCCACGGGCAAGCACGTGGGTCGGGGCAATCCCAGGCACAGATACAGGCTGGGCGATGAGTGGATGGAGAGCAGCCCTGCAGAGAAGGACTCGTTGGGTGAGAAGCTCAACATGAGCCGGTAGTGTGTGCTCGCAGCTCAGAAAGCCAACTGTATCCTGGGCTGCATCAAAAGAAGCGTGTCCAGCAGGTCGAGGGAGGTGATTCTGCCCCTCTGCTCCGCTCTGGTGAGAGCCCACGTGCAGTACTGCGTTCAGCTCTGGGACATCCAACATAAGAAGAACACGGACCTGTTGGAGCAGGTCCAAAGGAGGCCACAAAGATGATCTGAGGGCTGGAGCACCTCTCCTGTGAGGACAGGCTGAGCGAGTTGGGGTTGTTCAGCCTGGAGAAGAGAATGGTCTAGGGAGACCTTATAGCAGACTTCCAGTACCTATAGGGGGCCTACAGGAAAGATGGGAAGAGACGTTTATCAGGGAGTGGAGTGACAGGATGAGGGGTAACGGTTTTAAACTGAAAGAGAGTAGATTTAGATATTAGGAAGAAATTCTTTACTGTGATGATGGTGAGACACTGGAACAATTTGTCCATAGAAGTTGTGGCTGCCCCATCCCTGGAGGTGTTCAAGGCCAGGCTGGATGGGTAACCTGGTCTGGTGGGAGGTGTCCCTGCCCATGGCAGAAGGGTTGGAACTCGATGGTCTTTAAGGTCCCTTCCAACCTAAACCATTCTATGATTCTAGAACTGGAGGAACCCAAAGACCGTGAAGAGAGGGAGTGCTGTATTCATGAACGCGCGCGCCTTGTATCAGATTAAACAAAGTACCGTTTTTCATAAGCATTGCAATTAAGAATGAGAGTGAATAACTACAATTGTCCGCAGATCTAAAAATACTTTGTTGTGAAAGGCAGATACTTTTATTCATAGTCTATTTTTAAGAACCAGTGCTTAAACTCTGCCAAATATTCAGTCTTCTGTTTTCTTTATGTATTTTATTTCCCATTTTTAAATTCTGTAAAATTATCAAGGTTTCTACAACCAATTAATTATTCACGCTCAATTAGTTTGATTCAGAAGAGATTCTACTTTGAATATCTAAGTTGTCTTATGTGAGTCCTGTAATATTTTAAAGACTCAGCTTGTTAGTAGACGACTTGTCTTAAGTTCTTGTAAAGATGGTCAATGGTAGAATTATTATTTTTTTTTGGTAGAGCTCAAGATATACAAAAATAGCATAAAGTATTTAAATTCTTGATGCTAATTATTTTTTTTTGTTTCTAAAGGAGTTGGATTTTTTTCTCCTACAAATTCTTAATACAACACTGTGGAGGTTTTTCTCTCCTCAATTTCCACTGAGGAGCCACTATCTCCTGCTGCTATACCTTGTGCTGTAATTTATCAACACTTGGTTCCTTCTGCCATCAAGATTTTGGGAAGTGGGGAAGAAGTGGAACAATGTCCTTTTGCTTACTGTTTTGGCACTGACTTGGCTTAACTGATGACAGTCTTTTCTGTTAAATTGATAAGTCTTTTCTGTTGAAGATGACTTTTTTTTTTTTGTAGCTCATGGAACGATGATTGTGGGTTTATAAGACATCTGAACGGATTTAATATCAGACTGTTGCCGAGGGAGCTTTCCTGCTTGTCTCTTATTTCCCAGTTCACTTCTCCTTTCTTGCACTGCACCGGCACTGGTGCGTGTGTCAGCCTGCGGTAAACTGATTCAAAAAAGTGGCAAAATAAATACACATACATGTGCACACGCATGTGTACATACACATACCCATTTTCTGTCAGAGATTTTTTTTTTTTATTTACCATTTTTGCTTACTGAACTGTTTCACACTGGGACTGCACAAGTTTGGAAAGTGGTGACAAAAGAAGTCTTTCCGGGGAAAGGAGGAGGATTGAGACTACCCCTTTTCAAAGTAGCCGAGTGCCTTAAGTCATGGAACAGGTTGCCCAGAGAGGCTGTTGAGGCCCCATCCCTGGAGGTGTCCAAGGCCAGGCTGGATGGGGCTTTGAGCAACCTGGTCTGGTGGGAGGTGTCCCTGCCCATGGCGGGGGGGTTGGAACTCTATGATCTTCAAGGTCCCTTCCAACCTAAACCGTTCTATGATTCTGTGATTAAGCCCAGTACCTACAGACTGCTGTCCCAGGGGCGGTGCTGTCCTCCCACCCCACCCCCTGGCCACACATTCCTGTCCTTTGGAGTGTTGTACATGTTTATGCAGTTGTGTGATAATACACGCTAGAAAACTATTTATGTATTTGCAGAAGGAGACACATGGTGTAGATTTTAGCCAGACCCATTCTCTGATCCTCTTCATCTTCATAAACTCATGTGCTGGCACTTTAAAGGCATCATGAACGTGTAGTTGAGTGGAGGGCTAGTGAAAAGAAGCTAACCTTATGACAAATGTGGAATTAGGCAAGGTTAGGAAAACTAAAGCTTTCCTCTGTGAATGTGAGCAGGTATCTATAGTACCATGGTGTTACAGATTGATTTAGCTCAGCCAATCTAATGTCCAGCTCTGTTGAAAGGGGCAGTAGTCTTCATCCCACCATTCAGTTTTGGGCCCCTCACTACAAGAAGGACATTGAGGTGCTGGAGCGTGTCCAGAGAAGGGCTACCAGGCTGGTGAGGGGTCTGGAGGACAAGCCTTATGAGGAACGACTGAGGGAACTGGGGTTGTTTAGCCTGGAGAAGAGGAGGCTGAGGGGTGACCTTATCACCCTCTACAACCACCTGAAGGGAGGTTTTAGAGAGATGGGGGCTGACCTCTTCTCCCACATGGCAAGTGATAGGACAAGAGGAAACGGGTTCAAGTTATGTCAGGGCAGGTTTAGATTGGATATTAGGAAGCATTTTTTCACTCAAAGGGTTATTAAACATTGGAATGGGCTGCCCAGAGAGGTGGTGGATTCACCATCCCTGGAGGTGTTTAAGAAAAGGGTAGATGAGGTGCTTAGGGACATGGTTTAGAAGTGGGTGTTTTTAAATCAGGGTAGGTTAACGGTTGGACTTGATGATCTTAATGGTCCCTTCCAACCTCACTTATTCTATGATTCTATACACAGGTCTGCGTTTCTGTTTCTTTGTCTGAGGTAAAATGTGTTTAACCTCATGGTAAGCTAACGTATAAAAAGAAAGGTTCTTCTGCCTTTTTTTAAGCTTTATTTTGGGAGTAAGGGGTAGGTTTGCATAGGGAACATGGAGGATTATGGGTAGGGTTAGTTTCTGTTGGTTTCACTTTCAGAACTGTCTTACAAAGGGTCATCTGCATTTGGAGCACCTTCCACTGCATATTGTAGAAGCTGAGAAAATATATTTGTTCAGAAAAAGATTGTGAATATTTGTTTCTTACTTCATGCCTTTAACAAATTTATTTCACCTATGCAGACCACTGTACCTATGTTATGAAAGTTTTTTAAAACTTAAAAAAAAAAAAAAAAAAAAAAGCCGTAGCTTAGGGATTGATCTGGTTGGATCAGTTGTCCCTAAAGGCAGTTTGCAGCATGTCTATGCGAAGGAAAGAAGAAACTTAGGATGTAAAGCCTCTGCCAGATGCTGACAGCCATCGAGCTGGTGGTTGCATCTGGATCATCGTATTTAATACATCTCTGTTAATTTCCCTAAATACCTTCTTGAATACATTTATATTTTCAGTCTCTCTGCATTGTGCAGTAATTGTTCCGTACTTAATTACACACAGAGTAAAAGTGTATATTCTTTTGTTTTGTTTTAAGCCTGCTGACTGGTTGTTTCTTCAAACTACTCTTCGTTTGTGGTTTATGAGATAGAGGATGATTATTCATGCTTTTTTCACTAATATTCACCCACTAACTTTAGAGATCTTTCTGATACTCTTCCTTCATTTATCTCTCTTCCAAGCTGGAGGTCTCTTGAGACATGTTTCCCTTTTCCAAACAAAATACATCTGTTTTCTAGTTCTTCTATATCCTTTTTGTTGTCCATACTTGAAGTTGTAGGAGGTTCAAGGAATTTAGTTGGATTTTAGTAGGAGTTTGGTTGATGATGTCTCCTGTTTTATTTCTGATCGATTCCTAATGAATCCTTCCATTGTGATTACTTTTTAGACTGTTGATAAATATTGGAGAGCTGTCTGGTGAAGGTCAAGCCACTTTTCTAAGGGACAGACTGTAAGAGATTAGAGGCCATCACTGAGTTTGAGCCAGAGATAAGGCATGCTGGGTAACACTTATCTGTAGAAGCTGCTGTCAGAATGTCATGAGGAACTCAAATCTTATTACTCTTAAAGCAGATTTGCTTAGAACAAATGATATTGACTGAAAAGATGAAAGCAAAAGGCATAAATAAAGTCTAGTAAACTAAAGTCCATTCTGCATTTGAAATAGAGATGTAATAGTGCTGGAGGAAGGGTTTTTTTGAAAGAAGTGATCAGTAGAGTTAACCTCTTTTTTCTCCCGTGGTATTTGTATACTCTGACTTCTTGAAATGGTTGTCTAGAGAAACAGTTAGGAAAACTTATCTGCCTTATTGGCATACGATATTTTTAATGGAAAATCAGACCTTATATCTGTTTGCCTTCTTAAACTTTTCCCTAGCCTGTGGCTGCTTTTAGACACACAGATGTTGAGGGCATTTTCTTGGGATGTGGGACACATGAGTTCACCTACCCATTAGGTTGGGTAGAACTTAGAATCCAAGTTTCACACTTCCCGGACATATGTGTTAGTCATTAGTTTATGATGCAGTAGTGATTGCTGTGGCTACTGGTCCATTGGTAGCCCATTCTGAGGCAGTATCCCAAGTGGATGGAGGCATCTAATGTTTCTTAATGCTTCGGTATCTTCCAAAGGTAGGAAGTAGCAACCTAACATGAGGGGGCGTGATTGCCCACTGCGAGCAAGTACTCTGTCGGTATGTTTGAAGACCCGGATCTCCCTCTTTAGGTTTTTAGAGGCATTTGGCTCTCTACTAACTGCATAAGGAATCTAGAGGCAGTAATACTAGGATGACCTGGAGCATTCTACCCACTCCAAGTGTACAAAATACTGGTGATTTAGTACTTATCTAGTTCACCTCATTTAGGTAATTAAAATTTTATACTGGTAGCACAAAAGTCTATTAAACAGTTGAGCAGTCTTTTCAGGAAATGCTCAAACATACTGGAAGGCAGATGGGCACAGAGGCGGTTCAGTGCAAAGTGTTTAATGAGGATCATCTTCTCCCATTCAGGAAATGGGAGGCCTGAAAGAGGTAGCCGTGCATATAGAGCAGTTCAAGATATTTTCTTTAAACTGAGTTGTTCTAAATATAGAAGAATTTGCTTCTATTTTAAAAATACTGAAATATGGAAACACTGGTCTGGTGCCTAATGTCTGTTTTATCATCTTTTACTGAATCCACTGATTGAACCACGTCTCCTGTACTGTAATGACAAGCTCCCATCTCACTGGGCTACTACAGTGCAATTTGGGAGATGCAGTCCTGCTGGAGAACCTGGCATTTGTGGGAGAGGGAGTGGCAGGATGAATAGAAGTGATAATGATCTGGGTAACATTTAGGTTGAAAACTTGGAAGATCAGTTCTGATCAACTGGCAGAATCACTAATACAGAACTGAAAGCATTATTAAAAAACAGTAGTCCTAAAAGCCACTTTTAGATCCAGATGGTTCAGTGAGCAACAGAGCTATTACGATCTGTTTATTTACAGAGTTGGCTGATGTCCCATCTGATACAAAAAGCTTCAATAGCCTTACATACTCCCAAATGGCTCCTTCTCAAAATATCTCCTTTCCTACTTTAAATGTCTCTGAAGGACCCACAGGATCTCCATCGTTCTCACAGAATCACAGAGTGGTCAGGGTTGGAAGGGCCCTCTGGAGATCATCTCGTCCAACCCCCCTGCCACAGCAGGGTCACCTACAGCAGTGGCACAGGACGGTGTCCAGGCGGGTTTGGAATGGCTCCGGTGTGGGAGACTCCCCCACCTCTCTGGGCAGCCTGTGCCAGTGCTCTGCCACCCTCAAAAGAAAGAAGTTCCTCCTCATGTTAAGATGGAACTTCCTATGCTCAAGTTTGTGCCCGTTCCCTCTTGTCCTATCACTGGGCACCGCTGAAAAAGGACTGTTCCCATCTACCTGGCACCCTCCCCTTAAGTATTTGTAAGTATTGATAAGATCCCCCCTGAGTCTTCTTTTCTCTAGACTAAAAAGACCTAAGTTCTCCCTTGTCTTGTCTACAGCACTGCTTTCCTCAACTTAATGTCCCTAAATCTTTCACACGTGTTGTTGGGTAACCCCCACTTATTACTGATTTTTTTCGTATACTGTACCTGTCTTTTTTCTGGTGCTGTTGCTGATCTGCAGGCTGAAGGTTTTTTTTTGGGGAAACTAGGTTTAGTAATTTGCGAACCAGCTAGTTTTCTTTGGACTGTGTGCTCTCTGTGGTTTAGTTTTGTTGTTCTTATAACTGTGGTTTCAGAGACTTTATGTTAATACTGCGTATATTTTTGTAAATGATATCTTCAGGAACCTGCTGTTTGAGTGGATCAAGAATTAATTTCATCCTTTTGTTAAAGGAATAGCTAATGCATCATTCTTTGAACTTTCTTCTTTCTACTCAGGTGTTTCATTTTATATATACTTATATATGAATGACAGAATCTGTTAAAAGTATGTTGAGTATGTTGATTCTGTCTTTTGCTTTTGAGGCTTTCATGTCTCATTTCTCTTATTTTTATTACAAATTTTTTTGTCTCTCAGAAAAGTATATTGTACTTTTTTCTCCTCAGCTTCTAATCAGGTGAATTGAAATGAGATCAGATTCTAATGTAATATCCAAGAAAAAGAAAATAAAAGGAAACTTACCAAATTTCAGTTTTACCTGAAGTTGTTAACTTCATTGTTTAATTCAAAGATATTTTCAAATGCAACCTCTCTTACTTCCTTGTCCCCAGTATATGATAGAACAATCTTTAATTACAGGTCCTGTAATATTTTATCCTGGGATGGATGGCTGTTCATCTATTGTTACATATTCAATGTCTTGTTTTCTTTTTGTTATTCAGTATATGGTCCCTTATTTACTGTTTGTTTTTCAGTATCAGACCAGAAAGGAAAAATACTTTTTTTTTTTCCAAAGATTTTTCTGTAGTACTTGTTAGTAGAATATGAAGATTTCACAAACATGTATATAATTTTAATAGATGTGAATAAATACATAAATATGCAAATTTATGTAATTTCAGCTTGGGAAGATAATAGCATTCCCATTGTACACATGGGTTAGATGAGTTACGGACAAAGAAGTAAAAAGGAGGGGACCAATGAATAATGAGTGCTTGCTTTGATATACGTGAGGTTTTGTGGTTTGGGTTTTTTTTCAGTGTATGTTAGTATTTCTATGGATTTCCATTACCTTCAACATTAACTATTGCTGCCCGGCATTAAGTTTTTCCTGCCACTGTTCAGAAAATAAAGAACACCCAGCTAAATAATCTCAACTCAATCACATTTCAAATTATGCTTATTTGTGCCTCAACTAACTGTAAAGCTCCGAGGGATAGAGTCTGATCTTACTGCGTTCAGTATAGCCACTTTGCTCCTGCTTCTAATGGAGATTGAGAAGTGCACATGGAACACAGTGTTTTATTCTGCGGGGATGGCAGCATGCCCCAAAATATAAGCAGTAAAAGATCTGTTCAAGGAAAAGATGTGCAGACTTTTAAACATAGACTAACCAGTATCTTTTCCCCAGCCTCAGTTGTAGAACTGGTTAAACGCCTTCGCTGAAGTTTTCAAAGGATGTCGTATGAGGCAGAAACAGAAAAATTAAGATCTCATTTTGACAAGTTACATTTTTTTAAAAGGTGGAAGTATTTGGATGTGGGATCTCATAATAGTAGGCATCAAGCACCATGAATAACCCTGAGAACTAGCGGTCCTGGAGTGTTATTTAAGCAGATCTGTGGTGTAAGTACTGATGCCTTCTGGAAGTGTATCTGTCATTTTACGAACATGAATTTAACAACAGAAACTAAAATAGTTGAAATAATGATTACAGAGCTTAATGTTTTGTTTACACATGTATATTATAGACAATGCACTTTTTCATGTGACATTTTTAATGAACACTTTTTGTTCTTGCTTTTAGGAGCTACAAAAATTGTTCCTGTTGAGGCTGCTCCCCAAGAAAGTGAACCCACAACTCCAGAGGCAACAGTTCAAGACCCCTCACAACGAAGAGGATATCAAGAATATGCCATCCAACAAACCCCATATGAACAGGCAATGAAATCAAGCAGGTAGTTTTGAAGTTCTTTACATTTGTGTTCATGCAAAATATGAATTAAATGCTTCTCTATCCATTTTCATGAAATTGAAATATTTTATGAGCCTTTTAAATAAAGGAACAGCTGAAAATAGTATGTGCGACAGTAAGTTGTAGAATTTAAAAAGTCTGTGGAGAATACCTTTTGAAAATAAATTAAACTAACCATTTCTGTCCGTTATGAATATCTAGGGAAATTTTGACAACGTATGTCACCAAGTTTCAGTATTGTAAATATAACTGGTTTGGTTTCTTTTTAGGTTGGGTCCAACTCAACTGAAGATTTTTACGTGTGAATACTGTAATAAGGTGTTCAAATTTAAACACTCCCTCCAAGCACATTTGAGGATTCATACAAATGAAAAGCCTTACAAGTGTTCGTACTGCAGTTATGCCAGTGCAATCAAAGCCAACCTTAATGTTCACATGCGGAAACATACGGGGGAGAAGTTTAGCTGCGATTATTGCACGTTCACTTGTCTCAGCAAAGGCCATCTCAAAGTCCATATTGAAAGAGTTCATAAGAAAATTAAGCAGCATTGTCGCTTCTGCAAAAAGAAATATTCGGATGTTAAAAATTTGATCAAGCACATCAAGGAAACGCATGACCTTCAAGATAAAAAGGTGAAGGATGTTTTTGATGAACTTCGCTTGATGACACGAGAGGGCAAAAGACAACTTCTTTATGACTGTCATATTTGTGAACGCAAATTCAAAAATGAACTCGATCGAGACCGTCACATGCTTGTTCATGGTGATGAAAGACCCTTTGCTTGTGAGCTCTGTGGTCACGGAGCCACTAAATACCAAGCCCTTGAGCTTCACGTTCGAAAGCACCCCTTTGTATACGTGTGTTCTGTGTGCCTAAAGAAATTTGTCAGTTCTGTAAGACTCCGTGCTCACATCAAAGATGTCCACGCAGATTTGCAGGAGACTTCTGTTTTTAACAGTTCTATCAATCAGAGTTTCTGCCTGCTGGAGCCGGGGGGTGATATCCAGCCAGAAGCCCTTGGCGAACAGCTAGCACAAAGTGCAGCTGAATTGACTATGAGTACTGATGCTGTTACCACACCACAGCCATCTGCTTGTAAAGGTGAATCAGCAGCTGCAGAGGTAAACCATAATGGTCAACGTAATGGTGACTTAAAAATTGATACGGTCCCTTTGTTAGAATTTGAAAATCCTCAGGTGGAGAATGTAACAGAGATGCTGTGTCAGACAACAGACATCGAAGTCCCAAACATTCAATCTTGTGTAGCATCAGATTGCTTTCTGCTCAAAAATGGTACTTCTGGTTCTGATGAGTTAAAAGTTTCTTCGGCAAATGAAGAGGAAGTTAATCACTGCAGTTCTGTAAATGAGCAGGGTGAAGAAATGCAGCTTTTGCTCTCTGAAGACAAAAGTTTAAATCCAAGTCAGAACAATGCAGTGACTGAGAACATTTCAGTTTCTGAAGAGAGAAATCGTTCTGTTCCTTCTAGTGAATCAGAAACAAGCAATCCGCCAATTCAAAATTCAGCAGAAACCACAAACCCTTTGCCAGCACCAGAAGCTAATTCAGCCTCTTCCAACGCAGTTGCATCAGACGGCGGGAGTGGAGCTGCTGCCTTTATGCAGATCTTGGATAGCTTGCAGAAGAGACAAATGAACACAGAGTTGTGCGAGAGGATAAGGAAGGTTTATGGAGACTTAGAATGTGAATATTGTGGTAAGGAGTAGGACAATTATGTTTGGTGTTTTTAAATGTTACGTTGTGGGCCATCTTTTTCCTGCTCTTCTGGTTTGTAGTGTTCAATATATTTGTGTATCTTTGTAGCAGTATTAGTTTTGTAGTTCAGTATGGATTCAGGGGTCCAGCGAGATTTACTTTGTGCTGTATAAATAGTGGGAAATGACTCAAATCCCCTCAAAAAACCCCACTAGTGGAGTATAGCATAGCAATGGTTTGCTCGGCTCAATTTTCTGTTGATGGGAAATTTGATGGAATTAGATGATTTCTGTCCACATGCCTCTCCCCACATAATAACTTCACTGGGGCCAAGCATAGCAGGTTTAAGCAAGCATTCAGCATGTGTCAGTCCATGTTTTAATGCTTAAGCTTCACTATTAGCTTACTATAAAATTCAGGGTCTTTTTCATATATAGTGTGGGAGGATGTATGATAGTATGCATTCTGTACAATCGATACGCATACTGGCATATTTTTGTGTACTTGCTGTGAACCAGTTTTTTTGAAATGAAAATTTTCATTATGTATTAGGAGATCAAGACTGTTCTGATTGTGATTGTTTTTTTGAATTTATGGAAGTGGGAAGAATACACCATTCCTGTTTATTCTAAATGAAAAATTTTGTGTTTACATAATTGGAAAGGAAGCACTTTGGGATTTATCTTGTAGCCTTCATTCTTGAGAAGGGAAAGGAATCAAAGTTTGGAAAAAAAAAAGTTTTGAAACACCATAACATTGTACATTAGATGAATTGCTACGCACTTTTTTTTTTGGTGCCATTATGTCAGAAAAGCTTTTAGGAAGGAATAACATGAAAGGAGGTAACAAAAAAGATTTTCACAGTCTCTTTTAGTGTACAGTTGCTTTCAGATCCTTTGTATAGGAGAACAGATTTAAATGACTTTCTTATTAGGAAAAAGATCATTGGTATGTAATAAAGTTGCCCTTGTTAGGCTGTTTCAGGGCATAGGACATCTTTTTAGACAAAAGTGGTTTTTGTAAACATATTTTCAGTAGCAAAGCGTCTTTAGGGCAAGTTTTCATTAAAGACAAAAGGGGCAGCGTTCAAACAGTGTGTTTTGCCCTGAAAGAAAATCGGGTATGTATTGGAATTTTCACTAACAATTGTTTAGAAATTACTTTCTTCATGTCTAATTTTATTTTCAGGCAAGTTGTTTTGGTACCAAGTGCATTACGACATGCATGTTCGTACGCATACTCGAGAACATTTATATTACTGCTCCCAGTGCAATTATTCTTCCATCACCAAAAACTGCCTTAAGCGTCACGTCATTCAGAAACACAGTAACATTTTGCTGAAATGTCCGACAGAACATTGCGACTACTCTACTCCAGATAAATACAAGCTCCAGGCACATCTTAAAGTTCACACAGAACTGGTAAGTAATGAATGGTTTGTCTAAATTCGGTGTCATCATCATAGTGTTTGGAATTGTGTGGCAATGTTTGAAGACACGGATGAGAGTTCTTACCTGAGCGCTCTCTGCATACTTCTGTGTAGGGAACACAGGAGTGACAGCAACTAGATATTTGGTCCCTCTTGTAGTAGTTTCCAGTAGAGTATGTCTGTATCCATTATTTTCCTTTAGTTTTCCCAGTATTCTCAGATTTTTGGGGTTTTGAGAGAGCACAATGAGGTCTGGTACTAATGTTACTTTACTTCATTCCATGGACCTAAATTCCCTTCCTTCATGAATAGATGACTGTGGTAAAATGAAAATATCTTCCTCTCTTAATTACTACAGACAGAAGAAGTTTAAGTTGTTGGGACTTTTTTTTCCCCAGTAGCTCCAGCTAGTTGCAGCCAATCTCTTTGAGCATCTGTCATTTTCTGTTGTGGTTACAAAGATGAAGAGATGAGGTTTTAAAGGCTCCTGTCTTAGTTAGTGAGCCTTCCAGCTCTGAATGCCATTGTGTTCAAAACAGGTCTGGTCTACATCGTCAGTGTGTTCTGTTAAATGTTTTCTTTGAGACTGTGCAAAGGGCTGCGTGCCTGACTGGAAGCCCTCTGTGCAAGCCACTGCTTTGTGATCTCGCTCGGATCCAGCATTGTAACATGAATAAATTTTGGAGGAAGAATGTTTTCTATATCAACCCTGCTTGCATTTGTTTCAAAAGTATGTTTTTAAAGACATATTATGGTATTCAGAATAAGAAATATTAAAACTAAGGAATGAGATTTTTATTCTTCATTGTTAATTAAGATGGTTTTTTTAGAAATGAAATTATTTACATGCTTTTCTTGCGAGATTAGGAAAAAACAATTATTTTCACGTTATATATGTGATATTCACACATCAGTGTTGCCTTGCTTTTTCTTGTTAATATTTTATTATTTTCCATGAGTGGCCAAAATAGGTTAAGCTATGGTAAGAAAAGGTCTGCGGGCCATGGACTTCTTTTCCTGCCACATGGCAGGATTCTTTCTGCCTGCAAGGTGTAATTGATCAGGGACATTCTAGACCTGTGTATACCCAAAGAGGTTACAATGTGCATACGGTCACAAATGATATGAATACAGGTAAGTTCCTTCTCATTCCCAATTGACCCCTAGAAAAGGGTGTTTGGCAGGAGCCTGCTTTCCCGGAATAATTAACTCATTCCACTTTTGACTGTAGTTTTTTCTGAAGGCCATCTGGAGTGCTTATGTGGAACATATTACCTCATACAATTTTATATGAAGATACTGATCTTGAAGTATAGTTTAGGATTCCATACAGTGTTTGGCAAGCATGGTATTTGTAATTAAACTTTCTTGACTGATAGTGCCAGAAAATTGGCATAAACTATGTCCTTGCAATTTGGGCTTTTAATAATTTACGTGGTAAAATACTTCCAAAAGGTGACTTATCTTTTTCCTGAATAATCTTATTCCAGCAGAGGAGATAAGGATACCAGTTGTTTAATAGCAACACTCACTCTTCTGTCCTTTAAGAACAAGCAACATTCACACAGATGGACCTTTCTTCATTCTTTATGCAGCATTATTATTTTCATTGTCATTGTCTTGTAAATAAGTTTACAGACCCTTGATAGAATACGCCACATATGACACATTCCTCCTAATCACCTGAGAAAGGAACATCACAACTCACTTAAAGCACTGTGATATATATTGGTGTCACACTTCCTTTTACTAGTGAAATGTGATGCTTGAATTAAGGATTCGTGTTGATTTTTCCCTGGATGTGAACAATTACTGCATAGCTACTTAAAAAAGCTGCTAACAGACCGTGCCTAGTGGTTTCAGGTCATCTTCTGCAGTCAGCAGGTAGGCTCTTGGCCAATATTTCCAACAGCTAAAGTTCCTTTAAAGGTGTTTGTAACAGAACGGAACACTTCATCTCCTACTCTTGTTAAACATTACTCTTTTGTAACTGCAGGACAGCTTTAAAAAACAAAATAGGTGACACAAAAGGGAAGACTTTTTCCCCACTTTCATCCCCTAATTCTGCAGATATTTTAAACAGAATCCGAATCTGTCAAGAAATGTGCTGAAAGCTCACATAATAGACATTCTTTTAGGCTGCTTTTGAATTTATTATGATGTCCATCTGATGGTAAAAATCTGTGTAAATAATGTCTGAGACTACTTAAGACAAAAGAGCCTAAAATTAGATATCCTTTATCCTTATATAAAAATCTGTTTTTCAAGTGTGAAGAATGAGAGCTCCCACCAGGAAGATCATTTTCATGATACTGAATAGAACTGAGAAAATACATTTCAGGATTAAAAACAGTGTGACAGCGAGATCTTTCAGAATTATGCTTACTGATGCTTAACCTCAAATATATTTGGGTATTTAAATGGATTGAAAAAATCATGTGTTAGAATTTACTCAGTAGCTAAACTTGGCAGTTCTCATATTGGCCTTTGCACCCACTGCTTGGTGTATTTACTTAATGCGTACCTCGCTGAACAGGACCACTCGTTCAAAAATATAGTGGTTTAGCACAGTACCTTATGCACAGTTAAATGTGGAAAGCTACTGTAATGTTAATTTTAGTTTGCAAAATCAATACTTAATAAATGTTGAACTTAAAGTTTCCCCAGAGACTGTTGATATCAAAATCTCAGCTGAGGTCGTTGTATGAAAGCATGTCTTTCCTTACCTTGTTGCTGGCTGCTTTTCAACTGGATCCTTGTCTTATTTGGTGAACAGGATAAATGATGGTTAATGAAAAGCAGCTTACTGTTCATCCCTGTCACTCAGTATATAGCCACCCATTTTATTCTCTATGCATCATCCAAGCCTTGCACAGAGTTTGGGATTGTTTGTTCCCTGGGGGATGGCGATGGGGACTGGCTATGCTCTGCCTGTTGCCTCAGTATTGGCTACACATCATTGTTACAGGGAAATTTTTTACTTTTGAAGCCTGGGAATTGAGGCTCAGCTTGCTTTAAAACCAAAATTTTGCATATATTCTCTGATTTTCAGTACCTGTCTTTTGCCTCTAAGGCTTGTGTCGTGGTTTTTGACAATTCTTGGCATTTATGGAGCTCTTCAGAAGTTCAAACAATGACACGTGTGAATCACTTCAATGTGGTAATACCTAGGAAAGGGGTGGGCTGTTTATAATGACTTTAGAGTAATTTATAGTTATGAATAAGCTAGTGGTAACATTAGGGACCAGTTGCAGAACTAAACAATGCTGATGTAGATACCAGAGTTTGTTTACAACCTCCAGTGGATCTTACAATACTCAATGTGCTGAGCAGATAAACATCATGGAGAGGTTTGTGTCTGAAATAATTTTAAATCTATATACATAATTGATACTCCAAGATAAGCAGCTCTGTAAAACTGGAGTTCAGACCCAGAACCACCACTTGCTCTTAGCTGCCTATGTCTGCATTCACGTACATTTCTGGACGTAAATGATTCTTGTCTTTGGAAGGGTGCTTAGAAATTTTATTACGCTGCTGACCTTTCATGTAATAGCATAGTTAGAGCTTTTGGTAGGAAGTGAGACACTTGGGCTCTGATTGCTTGTTTCCCCTTCCTGAAGAGTGTTCATTTTCAGACCGTCACTGGTCTGGCTGTGAGACCTTTACCTCTGGAGCGGATGCCACTGTGTAGGCAAGAATGCAAGGTACTGGGGAGGGAAGGAATTAACCAAAGAATCTATGGTCCAGTGGTCAAGCACTCGGTTAGAAAATGGGTTTTGGTTTTGGTCTTTGCTTCCATAATGAGTGTCAGCTAGACATTCATTTTTACCAGTGGTTATTTCACAAAAAAATGCTTAAGCACTACCGTATGCAGGTACTTGTCATTTTGTGAGCTGTGATTGCTGCTGCTCGCCAGACTTCATAAATGTCTGTCTTAACCATTTGCAAATTTTGGTGTAGGCTCCTTCACACGCGTGCATAGCCACCTCCTGGGTACATCATATCTGTTCACCTATGTTGCGTTTTAATAGGACATCAGCTAAATTCAGGAATCTTCTGTGAACATTTTGATTTGAACATCGTGACAACTGTGGTGAAGATTTCTGGACATCTTCACTCCTCAGAAGTGTAACTCAGGGACCTAATTCTGTTTCCATAGACATCAGAAATCAAATGTCTGTTGATCTGAGTAGGTGCAGGAGCAGGCTTTGACTCTCTATTCCTCTACAAAATCACACAATCAAATGTTGTGTTAATTACATTGTGGGAACTTTATCTGGAAATGCTCTCAGAGTACCAATATTCAGTAGAGCTTTGTTTTATTTCCTGCTCATAAAATTGTGTCACTGCTACTAAAAGGAGGGCAATGGATTATTGATTTCTATAACATATTTGTTACAGAAATTTGGGCCTGAACACTTTTTATTATGGCTGTGGTCTTAATTTTACACTATTAACGAAACTGATAACAAAGCAGTCAGGGGTTCACACAGTCTCTTTTGAAATTAGTGGTAGAATTGCTATATAGATCATATAATATATGAACATACGTATTCTATATATGTTTATAAGAGAAGGTATTTGTGTCATCAGAATGTCTCTACTTGTGAATGCAATGGAATAGCTGCTGCTGTTTCTGATGTTTTGCAGTGTAGGTCATATTTAGTACTAAAACTTCATAGTGGTCTGTTGGTTTAAATGCTACATATACAGAAGCTTTTCATTTTTCTTTTCATGACTGTATATTAGTACATCTACCCCTGGAATTACCTTGAAACACATGCCTTAGAGAACAAAATTCTCTTCAGAGAGCTATAAATTGGTAATGCAATATAGCTGGTACCTTCTTACCACAATTTAAATTCATTTATATAGAGAAAGACATTGTGATTCCTATATAAGTGGCCATATTTTATCATGAAACATAGCATAAACAAGAAAATTCTGTGATAGTAATAGGTTATTTTTTTTCACTGAGTTTAAGAATATTGATGGAACTAATTTATTCCTGATTTGTGGAACGTCAGCAGTACTTTCAGTCAGAAATATATTTTGGAATTATTTTAAGTTTCTTATATTTTCTCAAATTGGCTATTAGGGGGATTAATCAAATCTCAGGAAGTATGGAAGTGACTTTGAAATTTAAGTAGCTTATTGGACTAGGCAGCTGGTCTCTAACGAAGGTAGATCCGTCTCTCTTGATACTTTGCTTCTGTTTGTGTCCTTCAAAAATAACCCTTCAAAGGCATTTAAAAGGCATGCACTCCGATAAGGCGTAGGATAAATAACGTTTATTCTTACCAGAGGAAAACTTGTACGCTGAGAATGTGATGAAGGTATGAGTACAACCTCAGTCCAAGTCCTTTAAAGTGTCTCTGTCATCGCCTATGACAGGGGCACTCAGAAGGGCTAAAGCTGTGGTGGGGGAGACCTTCTTTGGGGCTCTGTGTTGTGACCTGGGTGCTCTGAAATACTTCATTTGCAACAGAGGGTTTCTTAAAGGCTGGTTTTGAGAGGGATAGGATTACACCGAAGGACCAGCACTGTCACAAGCTCTCAGGGCAGCAACAGAACTACACTTAAACATTCAAAACTAATAACGTAAGCTCCTAAAGTCTGTAGCACTGACTCAGACAAACAACCGTGAAAGGTTTGGCTTCAGCTGGATGCTTTCTGTGAGAGACTGGAGCTTGACAGACACACCTTGAAAGCAATCTGTTTGTTACACTACAAAAGAGCCCCCTTTTGAAGATCATTTACTGCAGAACTTGGTATAGATGACTTTCTAACTGCTTGAAGAAAGCTGTTTGGAGTATTTTGGTTTTGAAAAATGTTGTTACCGTCATCGTGTGGAAAGATGTGTTCTTGGTGCCCATACTTTCATGTTACTCTCTAGCTCTTTGTGCATTTACTGATGATTTTGATGTTTTCTCTCAGGGATAGGCTTATAGCCTTGCCTTCCTGAAGAGTGCTAGCAAGAATGTAAAGTTGTCACAATTACAGCATTTTACTTAAAGTAGTATGTGTGGAGTGGAGTGTTGTTTTGTTTTATTTTTTCCTTATTTAACTTTATGAAACAGCAAGGTGTATTTGTCCTGGTGTTCTGACCACACTAAGAAATACTACAATAAGTATTAAAGACCAGCAACATGCAACTGTACATTAAAATTATGCTATTTTTTTTTCATTTATTATATATTTTGAAACCAGTTATATAGCAAGTTTGAGGACCAGACTGAGATCTGTCAACAAACTTCAACTGGCCCCTCAACAGCCCCTAAATGATACTGTTTATGTTTTTCTTATATATGCCAAATTATGAATGTGATCATGCAACTCAGTCTTTGAAAAGGTGCAACCATTGCTATAGAATTATTAGAATTAATCTGCCAATCTTCAGTTGAGCAACTTGTTTATGTAGAAGTCTAAAATCATCAGTAGCAGGCTTAGGGATAATTGGTTATATCATTTGAGAGCCCATAATGCTGCAAATTAACAGCTAATTCTCGAGAAGGTTTTGTCAGCTTCTAGGCTCCAGCTAGCGTTCTCTGCTGTTCCTTCTTCACCCGAGATTCTCAGGGCTCAAAATGGTGACTACCCCAAGTTCATCATAGAATCGTAGAATGGTTTAGGTTGGAAGGGACCTTGAAGATCATCGAGTTCCAACCCCCTGGCAATAGGCAGGGATACCTCCCACCAGACCAGGTTGCCCAAGGCCACGTCCAGCCTGGCCTTGAACACCTCCAGGGACGGGGCTTCAACAACCTCTCTGGGCAACCTGTTCCAGTGCCTCACCACCCTCAGAGTGAAAAACTTCTTCCTAATATTTAATCTAAACCTGCCCTCTTCCAGCTTAAAGCCATTGCCCCTCGTCCTATCACTACATGCCCATGTAAAAAGTCCTTCCCCAGCTCTCCTGTAGGCCCCCTTTAGGTACTGGAAGGCCGCAATAAGATCTCCCCGGAGCCTTCTCTTCTCCAGGCTGAACAGCCCCAACTCTCTCAGCCTCTCCTCATAGGAGAGGTGCTCCAGCCCTCGGATCATCCTCGTGGCTCTCCTCTGGACACGCTCCAGCAGGTCCATGTCCTTCTTATGTTGGGGACTCCAGAGCTGGATGCAGTACTCCAGGTGGGGTCTCACGAGAGCGGAGTAGAGGGGCAGAATCACCTCCCTTGACCTGCTGGCCACACTTCTTTTGATGCAGCCCAGGATATGGTTGGCCTTCTGGACTGCGATCGCACATTGCTGGCTCATGTTGAGCTTCTCGTCAATCATCACCCCCAGGTCCTTCTCCACAGGGCTGCTCTCCAGCCATTCTCTGCCGAGCCTGTATTTGTGCTTGGGATTGCCCCGACCCAGATGTAGGACCTTGCACTTGGCCTTGTTGAACTGCATGAGGTTGGCTTGGGCCCACCTCTCCAGCCTGTCCAGGTCCCTCTGGATGGCATCCCTCCCCTCCAGCGTGTCTGCCTCGCCAAACAGCTTGGTATCATCAGCAAACTTGCTGAGGGTGCACTCTACCCCACTGTCCATGTCGCTGACAAAGATGTTGAATAGTACAGGTCCCAGTACCGACCCCTGAGGAACGCCACTCGTCACTGCTCTCCACTTGGACACCGAGCCGTTGACCGCAACTCTTTGAGTGTGACCGTCCAGCTATATATATTCTCCTTGCTCTACTCAGGGTGGTAATCCTTTAGAAGCTGCCATCCCCAGAATAGGTTTTCTCGCAGGAGCAAATGACCTTCTAACAGCGCAGGCAGAATTCTTCTCGTGCTGTTGCTGTATTAGTGGCAATAAGAGCTTCATATTCCATATCCTACTGTCATTAAATGATTTATTGTGATTTCAGCCCATGGATTCTAGGGCTACTTCCAGTTTTAACTTGTAGGTACTTCAACACAGGGATTTGTTTCTCAGAGGTACATGATACTGAATGTAAATACCTGTATCATATTCCAAAACCTGTTTGCCATGAAAACTCATCAGTTTTTGCTTTTTTTTTCTTTTGAGATGACCATTTATATATGTATAGCTGCGGCATATAGACAATAATAACCTCCTTGTGCATTTTTCCTTGCTATCCAGGGATGCTGTTTGGTCATGGGTCAGAAGCTGATAGAGCCCAGCGTTTTTATTCTCCTGTTAACTTCAAATTTCTCTTTCATAACACAAGGGTCTGTCTCTTTTTGATACAGTAATCTTCCTTCCACGCTCTTCAAGAAGTTTTCTGTCCTCTTGAAATAACTAGTGAAATACCTGTTCTGTAGCTTCAGCTTGCCTTTTACAGTGATCTCTTGGTAGTTTGGGAGGCATGCATCTCCCACTAGGTAATGTGTTATCTGGTTATCTGCCTTCTTGTCAAGACCATGTGGACCTTCTTCACTCCATCTGTTGTTTTGATAATCCGTTCATACGTTAATCTGACCGGTGCAGAGGTGACTAGATAGCCCACTCATTTGATTGAGCATCCAGTCTGTTGTGTCAGCAAGCGCTTCTGGAAAGAGCAACCTCTTCAATTTATATAATAAGTGGCAAAGATTGTTATAAATCGGATAATTTACCAGTTAATGGAGAAAAGTTCTACATTTTTATGTTTGTAAAAACATTAAAATTATGATTACACTAAAATTGTATGTAGGAAGGAATTGCATCAAAACTCTCCATTTCAACTTGTTTGATGGTGTTAAATCTTTTATAACATCAGTGACACTGATAAAAGCCAAAGTAGTCTGTAAGTTTTTAAATTAAAATAGTAGAATACTACTTTATTGGTAATATAGCAAATGCTGAATATTTATAAAGTAATTAGAAATGTAGACACTGAATAAGCAATGGCATCTGTCATTGTTAACTCTTCTGCTCAATTTCAGGCCATTAAGTAGTATTATAAATACACATACTGGTGGATGTCTTCAGAATAATGAGATCTGATCCTTAGGTTTCAGAAGAGTGAACTTGTAAAAAAACTGAAAAAACCCTGAATATTACTGCTTACATCAAAAACGTTTTCTCCTATTACGTGACTTGATCCTTCGATTCTTGATTCTCTAAAGAGTCAGTCAGAAGATAATGCTTACGTTTATCGTGCATTTTCTCATGTGCTGTAACTCGGAGCCCTTCATTCATGAGGATTAATGATGTGCTTAGCATACTTTAATATTTCTCCTTCACTTATTTCACTATAAATATCTTCATTTTTTCCTTAAAAACGGAACCTTCAATTATAACTTTGTTGAGAACCATGTATTACTGAATAATGACTGTAGTGGTTACACCAGTGGACTGGTAATGCAATATCTGTCTTTCTTTCTTTCTCGCTTAAGGATAAAAAGAGTTATTCCTGTCCTGTGTGCGAGAAGTCATTTTCTGAAGATCGACTTATAAAATCGCACATCAAGACAAATCACCCTGGTAAGAAAAAAAATCAAGGAAAATTTCTCAGTCTATTGTAATAAATGGGTAAAGGTTTAGAGCGAGCAGTGTAATGTGATTACATTCCAAAGAGAGAGAAGAGTCTGTGACTAATCTGACTGTTTTAGAGTAAGAATTGTATTATGTTTGCAGATGTTAGAATTTAGGGTGAAAAAAGTTATTGTTCCAGCTTGTGTGTTGTGGAGTATATGAGGAAATTGTGCTAAGAAATCTGTCTTCATCTGGAAAAAAACTCCTTTCCAAAAGAGGACCTAGATGAATTCAAATTAAGCCTTGGAAAGTTTAGAATTAGGCGTATAGGCATCCTGTAACAACCCATGAGACATAAAATTCCCGTTGGCCATACATAAACTGACAGAAATGCGTTTATTGCCTATTATTTTGTCTGTAGGTAATTCACATGAATGCGGAGGTCCCTGAGCTGACCGTGTGTGCTCAGTTAGTGTGTGGCTGGGCTTTAGGTCCAGAGCCAACTGAAGTCTGCAGCAGGGCTCTTACTGGAACCGGCTGTGATAGAGTATGCACAGTGTTAAGCTGAAGCTGACAAACCTGGCTGAATCCAAGCTGACCACTGGAGTCCCTTCAAATTCTGTTTACACCTTGCATTCTAGTGCCCCGATTTGTCGGTGCAAGCACAACATGAAATGAATACAGTGAGTCAGTGTGCTGTCTGAGTAAACAATCCTTTCTCAAATCCTGGGCACTCGGTGCCAAAGTGCCCAGGTGACTGGTACAGGGACTGATTTAAATCTGACTGATGTGAACTCAGCAGAGACGCATTGGTGTGTCTGTACTTTCCTCTGCAGCGTCTGTATTTTGTTGGATAAAAGGCCCGCTGCTACGTGGATGGAGGGGAGTTGGCTGCATTGGCCAAAATACTTCAATGAACTCATCTGCTGCGTTACTTATCACCTGACAGAATTTGATATTAAGAAAGAAAATACCAGCCATGCTCAAACTGAGTTTGGGGAAGGAAAAATCCAATAAAAATGACAACTTTTCTTGTCTTTGTCTGAAATACAGCATAATAGGTAGAGCAGTAGTTTCTTCTCTTCCTACTGCCACTAGATAGTGCTAGACCCGTGTTTTAAACAATTTCCTTCACTTTGATTTCAGACTAACTCTCACTTTAGCTCGCTAGTTACCAAACCTCTTTATTTTCAGACCACTCTACAACAGTGTGGTTGGAGGGCTTGTCATACATCAGGGGACGTGTCTGATGCAGCAAATTGAGATGAGGAAAGGCTTCTGTGCTATACTGTAGTCAGGAGGTATGTCACCCAGTAAGCATAGAAATCAAATCTCAAGAGCTGTGCCTATAAAACCTTTACGCTGTCTCAGCCAGGGAGTATAGGAGGCCTCCCTAAATAATGTGATCTGTGAATTAGCTGTACATGACGTACTGTGCCCTTACAGGTTGCCATTGGTCTGCGCTGATCCATTGACTGCTGAATTGTTAGTGTGTGCTGCGTCTGGGGTCCAGAAATACCAGTTAACTCTGGAGCCCTGATGTGCCAAACTCATGCATTTAAATACTTTTGAACAGTTCATTTGGTGTCTGAATCCCTTTAAAAGTATAGTGTGAATTTTTGGACCCAGGAAAGTGGGTTCTTTTAAACTCTGGGTTATAATAGAAGGAAGATTAAAAAAGAAAATCTGCACAGCCTATTATTTTGTGTTCTCATTTTTAATTCATATGTTGTAGGCGAGTAGAACTTAGAAGCAAAATAGTAGATTTATTAGATATACCTCCATGGTACTAAAGAAATACTACGTCTAAGATATGCCTATGCTGTAGTTATGCAACAACACAATTTTAATATATGGAGGAGAATTAACACACAAATCTTTTTCCTGTGCATGCTGTCCTTGTAATCAGGAGGAAATCCTTTATTCGTACAACATAATTACAAGCCAAATAAATGTATGGGGTCTGATGGTATAAACTATCAAGTACTGCAGTGGAGTGAGTGCAATTGTTTTTAAAAATGTAAATGGAAAAGAATAAAGATGAAAGGAAAAATGGGTACTGTTAAACGGAATTGAATTTTAAAACGACATATCAAAAATTAATTTAAACTGAAACCCGTTCATATTTATCATTAAAATGCTATTTCTGGAGCTCCCCTCTCCTTCCTTTCTTAATATCATTCAGCGTGACCCCTCTCTTGTCTCTTCTATTTCATCAAGTAGAAAATATGAAATAAAACAGTACTCTTTCCTCTTCTAGGCTTGCAGAGAACAGGAGTTGAATTCTGGTCCGATGAAATCAGTAGGACAAAAATCTCTGTAGACTTTGGTAGAGCAGTATTTCAAACCAGAGAGATAAGAGAGTTTGACTTTATTGCCAAGTGATTTGGGTACTCAGCAGTGAAGGAGGAGTTTTGGATTCTGGTGCCAGATCTCAGAATTATCTGCCTTTCCATCCACTGTGTTTTAAAGTGAAATTTGCTAGTAGTCCTGAGCCATGAGAGGCATCAGCTTTCATAGATCCCTCCTGAATAAACATACTAACCTGCAATCGTGAATGAAGGATCTAAGCCAGAGAAGGCAGATGAGTGTTCAGACTGGTGTCTGTGATTTTCTTTTTTGGGTATTTTAGAACATATCTCTGCTCAGTTTATGGGCTTTTGTATTTCCCTTTTGAGGTTTTTTTCCTTGTGCGTATGAGTTCAGGCAGGATTTTTGATTCCACTGTGGGACCAATCACCAGGACAGTAGATATGACAATTTATATTTGGTAAAAATTGAAGCTTAGGCTGTAACTTTCAAATTGTATAAGATTTTGGGCATAAGTCGACAGATTTCATGTCTTAATGTTTACATTGCATGAGTGCTGTGCTTTCATTGAGTCAGGTGATAGCATTTTATTAATCTGAAATGCATTGAGTAATTGGATTGGTTTTTTTAAAAGCATTTGGCAATGTTTTCGTTATGTGTGTTTGGGACATTTTAATTGCAACTTCATTATTTTGAACTTTTTCCCTGTGACGACCAAAACATTAGAACGTATGAAAGAAAAAACTTAGAGAGTTGCGTGTGTTTAGCCTGACTAAGCGAAGACTAGGAGAGGAGTCTTAATTACTGTCTTCAGCTATCTAATAGGAGACTAAAAAGAAGACAGAGCCAGAATCTTCTTGGAACTGTACGGTGAAGGGACATGAATTGAAGCAAGGAGATTCTGATTAGAAATTAGGAAAACAATTTTAACTGTAAGGGTGGCTAAACACTGGAATGGTCCAGGAGAGGTTGTACGATCTCCATCCTTGGATATGTTCAGAACAGGGCTGGATATAGCCCTGAGCAATTTGATGTAACTTTGAAGTTGGAACTCCAAAGTTGTCCCTGCTTGGAGCAGGTGACCTTAGCGGTCCTTTTCAATCGCATTTATTCTTTGAGTCTGTTTTTAACTTTAAAGTTTCTGATTATCAGGCATTTTGATCATTATGGCTGTGGCTGAAATAAATTGTCTTCAGATCCTAGACGTCTGGAAATCTGGGGTGAAATCTTGAATAAAGTCGTTTGAAAATATTGAAGAAAGTGCCAGATTAGCTTATTATATTAGTTGTAAAATTATTTCTAAGATGATGGCACACCCAAGATTTTTTTTACTATTTCAATTATTTTTTTTTTTAACTGGGCATTAGAGACATTGAAGGCACAGATCAGAATAGGAACAACAGAACATCCTAGAAGCTCTAAAGGGAAAAAGGTCCTTATGTTCTTTGTTCACGTCTTATCTAAGTGGCAGTAGGGGAAGTGGGGCTTTAAAAAAGTCGGAATGAATCAGGATCTAGCTCTTCAATATTACTTATATAACATAGAACAAATTCCCTCATGTCCTTCTGGTCTTTATTACCTTTCACTTTTCTCTCAGAGGTTTCAATGACTACTATTTCTGAGATTCTTGGCAGAAGAGTTCAGCTGAAAGGACTTATTGGAAAACGAGCTGTGAAATGTCCCTACTGTGATTTTTATTTTATGAAGAATGGATCAGACCTTCAGCGTCATATTTGGGCTCATGAAGGTAAAACTCTGGTTTTAAGCTTTAGGGCATATAA
Source organism: Pluvialis apricaria (assembly GCA_017639485.1). Taxonomy (NCBI): domain Eukaryota; kingdom Metazoa; phylum Chordata; class Aves; order Charadriiformes; family Charadriidae; genus Pluvialis; species Pluvialis apricaria. The sequence continues at coordinate 162,447,727 of CM030008.1, read as the reverse complement.
TGTCTCATATTCCACACAAGCTCTGCTGACGTAAAAAGGAATTCAAAGTTATTGCTGTACCTGAATCAAAAACTTTAGGCTACAGTAGAGGTTAATTAATCAGTTTAATAGAGTCTGGATCACGTATGGAACTGCACGCTTATAAAATGAATAGACAGCTTAAATGTTAAATAATATTAATAAGTTTCTGATTCCATTTTTTTCCAAAACTCTTTCATAAACCTCCATAAAGTATTCTATAATAAATGTGAGGGAGGAGGAGTGAATGAAATACATGCTCAGTCTCTTAAAACAAGTAATTTTCTATAACTTCTCATGAATAACTGCTGCTCCTTTCACATTTTTCCAAAAATACTTGGTCTGGAAATCTATTAGTAAAACAATTGATATCCAGTTGCTTTGATGTATGTATATAATTTCTGTGTGTGTTTTAATTAAATCATGCTGAGCGTGGCAACTAGCTGACATGGACATAAGCAGTGATGAAAAACCTGTAAGATAATGCTGATGGTATCTATCACTTTTTAGTGAGAAATTCCAGTAATATGGTAACACACAGGTTAAAAATCCCTTGGAGTTAAAATCTATGCCCAGTAAAATCTTGTGTCTACTCAATCTGTCTATTTTTATAACAGGTGGAAAACCACTCGTGTGCTCTTTCATCAGTTAATATTTTATGGAACAGATTGCCTATGGTGTTTGAGCATTATATTGGATTCTTTAGCCATCCCTCTGCATAAAGGGGATAACGGGATTTGGTACTCTCAAACTGATGTTTTGGTTCTGAAATGTTTGTTCCCATGCAGATGGTTCAGATTTTTATAGTAGTTCTGCATATTTGTTTGAGTGCTTTAACTATGAGCTTACCTGCCTGTGTACTGTAGTAGTGGTCCAGTAGCCTTCACTCCATTAAGGAGTCTAGGTAATGCAAAATTGTGGGCTTAAAGCAATTACGTGTCTATTTTGTTTATTCTGCCAAGAAAGCTTGGAACTCATCTCCTCTAACTAGCAGGAGAAAGAGGTGAATGGAAATTTATTCCGAAATCTAAGTGTGCAATCAAGTCTGCTTAAAGTAGGCTATAATTCCTCGTGCTTGTAAATCTAGTTTTAAGGTCATGAATATCAATCTAAAACTGCCAGAGCCTCGTGAAACTATTGAACTACTCTGCCAGTTCAGATTTATTCAACTTTTCTTTGAAGGACTTACTTTGTTCTTGTAGACCTTCTTCTAGCTGACATACTCTGCGTATCTCTATTACGTGCTTTGGATGGTTTGAGAGAAGTGACATTGTAAGTGCTTGCATCTTACCAAGGGGGAAAGTACTACTGTGTGAGCCATTAGCAAATCTGATGCTAATTAATAATAAAACACAGCTTTACACATTTGACTTGTGCTTACATATTAAGTACCTAATGAACCAGTCCTTCTAAGAAAGGTTTTTTCATTCTTTATTGTTGTATGTAGAGAATGATAGTTGTCTGACGACTTTTAGAGGGAGATTTGGTATGTACACCAGCTAGGCATCAACTTGGGCAGTCTGGATTCTGCATTTTAAAGGACGGACATACCAAGACCAGAACATTTGTATTTGCTTGGTTAAACTCAGTACCTGGCTTCAGTAGGGAAGCATTTAATTGTAAAAGAACCCCTCCGTTCTCTTAGTAAGTTAAATGATGCTGTCAGGAGATCGGTATCATTTATACAGATACTAAAGATGAAATTTCTTAAATGTAGATATCCAAATTTTAAAATTTTGACCTTTTTGTCTATGTTGCTCACGTCATCTGAAATTTCTTTCAAGCAAATATCCACCCTCTCATCAAAAGGTACAGCTTGTTTGTTTCATAGTAATTTTTTTATTTTTAGGTGTCAAACCCTTCAAATGTTCTCTCTGTGAGTATGCCACTCGCAGCAAGAGTAACTTAAAAGCCCATATGAATCGTCACAGCACTGAGAAAACGCACCTTTGCGATATGTGTGGGAAAAAGTTCAAATCAAAAGGCACTTTGAAGAGCCATAAACTCCTCCATACTGCTGATGGTAAGTGCAGGTTTGTTAAATCCAAGTTTGTTTTAGGGCAATAAATAGTGGCTGTACTATAGGACCTTACTAACACGCATTTTTAGGTTGAACACTAAGTGCTGCTTAAAAGTTTTGTTTATTCCCAGGAGACACTGATTGTGAGATAATTCAAAGCTTTGCAAAATTAAGACAGCTGTCTCGGGAATAGTTCATTTTTCTGAAATACTGGGTTGGCCTTACAGCCCTCTTACAGAGAAATGTTGATCGCAATAGAAATTCGAAAATACAAATAGTTCCATGTTTAAGTGTCTTACTGCTTTCTTCTGTGAGAATATGGTTAGGAGGTGCCGATAGAGGCAAGGCTGCTGCAGCTCTGCGCGCCCAGGTCTAGTCGGTGGCAAGCCTGAGCGCATGTTCCCTATAGGCACACACGCAGCACATGCATTTGCTCCGTGATTTTAATATTTCTGTGATAACAGGAAAAAGTGAGATGCAAATCCAGAAAAATATCATATTTTATTTCAGCATTTGGGACGCAACAATACTTTATTTGTTTGTGTATGAAAGTGAAGTAAATGATTTAGCAAGATAAGTTGTGCAGACCTTCATTTTGACTTAGTAGCTTGATCATTTTACTCATGCAAACCTGTGAAACCTCATTCCACTCTTTATGGACCATGTCATTTAAATTATTTTTAAAAAAAAATTGCATATTCATTACCATTGCCCTTTCAAAGAAAGCGCACATGCTCTGTTGCATTTCTAGAAAATATATATGAAGTTTTTGTCAAAGATATTTATTTTTATGTATGCTTATATCTTTATGTATAACATTAGTGAAAGTGATTATCCCTTTTACAGTGATATGATACACATTATAGGAAGCAGATAGTTATCGTAGTATTACCAAAGTTACTGTAGTAGTACTATAAGTCAGTAAATCACTTGTTATTCAAAAAAATACTTTCCAAGAATTTGAAATAACTTGGTCAATGACAAGCAGATGTTGCACATCTGAACTTCGTATGCAAGAATTAACGATTTTACTTATCAAACGCAATCCCCAGCTGATTCCTGGCTCGGAGAAGGAGGCAGGTTGTATTTGAATTAAAAGGAAATTTGGAGCATGATCAGACTATAAAGAAAAAAAAAGGCCTCTTTCTATGGTGCTGTAAAAAAATCCCTGCATGGGGTTTCATTTCAAAACCTTTCTGTTTTGTTTTTACCATCTGGCATGTCCAAATAATGAAATTCAGCAATGGAAGCCGAATTTGTTTTTTGCCTGTGAGTTAGTTCTATTTCTCGAACAAAATATATATGTGTGCTAGTAAGTATTGCAATTCAGCTGATGCTGCTTTGAAAATTTGGCACTGCTAAGAATAGGACTATAGTTGTGCAGGAAGTAGCCTTGTCTGGATTTGGTTTAAAGGTGTGAAGTTAGTTTTTAAACATCTAATTGCATGCAAAGAACTACATTCTGTGATCATTTACTGTTGGGTCAGGCTTAAGCATTGGCTCTAGGTGCAGTGCTATTACCAGGAGCCTTTTTTTGTCTGGCTTCAGACCGTCATCATCTTGTGCAATAACTTGTTGATCCACCTCCCTTTTTGACCAATATGAATAAATTCAATATTTAAATCTATTGTCTTGCTTTTTGCACTTCCAAAAGTGTTCCAGGAAATTCCCTGTACCTTTGGAAAATGCATTTTGACATTGGCTCCAGTTGGAACGGAATCTTAATGTCTGTGGAGTCTTAAATAATTTTCCTCACTAAGTCCACCCCAGTAAACTCTTCATGCATTTCAAACACTTGTGAAAAATAAGATAACATTTGTCACTAAGAATTTAATATATGATTTGTCAAGGGCCTTTCAGCCTTTTGAATGCTGACAGTTTCTTTTTTGCCTGGTGCCCCTTTCTGTAGCGACAGCACTTCAAAAGTTCTTACTGGTACACATCTAGTGTTCTTCAGTTATTTCACAAATAAATGAATTTGAAAGGTGCTTCGCTGTTTGAGTCTTGTCTTCCTGACTTATGAATCAAGGCAATTTTTGTTCAAATATCAGCCCTGCAAGGTCACTTTAACCAGTGGAATATAAAGGAGTTGTCTGTCTGCTTTATTCTTTTCCAGAAGAGACTTCTCAAGAGTGGCATGATAGAAAAAAAATCCGATAGTCCAGGCTTATTACTGTTTGTGATTAGAAATAAACAAAAAAACCTGGTTTTCATTATTTTGATTAAATATCAGAAATTGTCTTAAGGTTTTTCTTAGCTGTGTTTTATGGAAAATTTCACACTCAGTATAAAATGCTTGTAACTTTTTTGAGCGTGATCCAGAATCTAAAGAACCTTGATCTCTTCAGGATAATATGCAATATTCTGTATTGTACTTCCCCATCCTTCCTTTTGGTTCTTTTCCTTTTGGAGTAGTTTTTAGCATGTACTTATTCCACATCAGTCAAATACAGTTTGCCAGCCATGGGCATTTAACACAGGAATGCAGTCTTTCTGTATTTCATGCGCCTCATAATTTGGCTGGAGGTAGCAGGACTGATAGAATTTGAAAGACAAAATATGGAGAAAGGGATTATGAAACCCAGAGAATAAAAAGGAAGGAAATGATGTTATTTTAAATCATAAGGGAAAAAAAAAGATTTGGGAGAGAGAATGCTTTGAAGGGAAAGTAAGAGAAACCAAAAGAATGGTAATGTGTTTGGGAGTTTCACTCTTTGCAAAGCCACAAACAGCAAAAGGTGTTTCTCGAAAATGTCAGAGGGAATTCATTCCTGTTAGAGAATCCTAAAAATATGCCACGACAAAATCTGACCATCTTGCCTTAAGAGGGACTCAGACTAATGATTTCAGGGTCAAAAGCAGACTCTCAGAATCACGAAGTCTGATTTCTTGCAGAGTACAGGCCATGACTTAATCTAATAATTTTGCATCGCATTTCTGCTGGATTGTAGTATATCTTTTTAGGAAAGGCTAATCAGACTTGATTTAAAGACTTTATATGACAGGACATCCATCTGATTTCTAAGTAAATTTTCATAGTCATTAATCATGCCTTCTGTTAAAAACATTGATTTTATTTTAGACTGAAAGTTCTGAGCGTCAGCTTCCATTAGTCAAAATTCCGGTTCTTGTTCTTCGGTTTTATTGTTGCTGTTTCAGGTTGGAGGGTTAGTGCCTTCAGTATTGATGCCTGACTAGAAAGCTCACAGGCACGTAAAGAAATTTCAAGTATAATGTCTTGTCTGTTGAACTTAAAGTAACACCTTTCTTTGGATGACACTTCTGAACTAAAATAATGTTTTTTTTCACAAAGCAATATATCTTCATTGCATTGATTCTATTTATCATTGTGTTGAGTAGAAGACCTGCTTACAACGTAGACTTTCAGTCTGCCAAGTACTCAGGAGACAGAGACTGTCTCAAATCTTCCGATGATCTTTAGGTTGGGATCTGAAGGAGCAATGTTTATGCAAATATGTACCCATTGTCTTTACCCCTTTGCCAGTCCGCTCTCTGATTTTTGAAACAATTGATGCAGAAGAGTAGAAGTCCAACAGTTACTTTAACTCTATAGATTTTAAGAAAATTTGTGCCTGGTTATGGTAAAGAAACCTAAATCAACACTCTTGGAGAACAGGTCACAGAACCTACCTATTATCCCTCATGTTTGGTAGCCACCAGCATGTAAGTTACCACATATAAAATGTGAACTAGTCCTAGTACGTGCTTTCTCTTGCCTTGTGTGACTGTTTGTGAGACTTAGGGTTACTGGAGAGATTTAGATGAGTAAGGACAAAACATCATAACGGACAAAGCAAGCAGGCGTCATTCAATCTGATGTTGACAGAGCAATTTGTGCCCATTGTTTTAAAATCACATAAGCAGAAGTGAAAGGTCAAAACACAAAACCTCTGTGTTATTTGCCATTCTAATCTTTATTTTCCTCTATAGCATATTTTATTTCTCCCTGTATCCAGGGCTAAGGCAGCGTAGAAAACCCTGATAGTTTGAGTCGTTATTGCAATAAAACAGTGCTAAACACATAACCAAATCTTGTGGTAAAAGTAATAGGTCATATCATACTGTACCAGAAATACATCAAGAAAAACTTAAAATGGAAAAAGCAAGAAAACTTAAATATATTTGAATCGTAACAATTGAGTGCTTGGGCCAGAAGTAGGTAAAAACATGTGAATGTGACTAAACATCTGTGTTTTAAGCATTTCCAAATCTGCTTTACAAACAGCAAAATAACTGTGCCTGTAGTTGTAAATAATTGATTTCCTTCTTCCATTTACACTACACTATAATGATTCTTTTTCTTCTTTCCCAAGTGACTATCCCAGGAGCATCTAGACTATTTAATGCTTATAATTCAAAGATGACACTCAAGCCTTTTTTCTTCCGTACTCTGCTCTTAGCTCTATTTAACCAAAATTTTGCAGAACAAGTGCCAGACTTTTACTGTTTTTCATTGTTCGTTCTTAGCATTTTGGAAATCACCTTTGTGATGAAATGTAATCAGTAGTTTTCGGAACTTAAATAGAAAACAGTTACCCCATTTTCTGTTCCCATTTCAGGAAAGCAGTTTAAATGTACGGTGTGTGACTATACAGCTGCCCAAAAACCACAGCTCCTACGTCATATGGAACAACATGTCTCTTTCAAGGTAAGAGAACATGTAAATCATGCTTATTAATGTCATTTAGAAATACATGGAACTTCAGAGAACAGTTTTAAAACTGGCACATTTTCCCATGGTAACAATTATGGCACGTTAACATTTTAATATTCTGTGAATTTTGACTTTGTATACAGACTCTTGAGATAGGGTTATTTTGTTCATGGAAAATTTGAAATTAGTATCTTTACTTGCCAAAAATATATGTTTGCTATGTTGCAATACAAAACAAATATTATTGGGTTTTTTTGACTTCAGTCCTTGAGAGACCTAATCTAATATGTACCTTAAAATGTCCTAGGGAAGTAGGAAAGCAAATCCCATACATCACTCTTCATTGCCCACCTTGATTTGCTCTGAAAGTTTCCCAGTCTAATGTACTACAGATGAGTTCATATACTTGCAGAAAATTGAAGGGAATTAATTTTAAAACACTCTATTTATCTGAAACATGTCTTGGAAAGAGTTTTGAAGATTGTTAATATTTCTATGAAGTGTTTAGATTAGAGATATGGTTTATTTTAATAAACTGTAGTATGGTTTTATTCCTAAATTTCACATTGTTTCTCAGCATGATAGGTCCTGATATAATGAATTGTGAAATGTTATGTACAGGAAATAGAAATTATGCTAATTTATTTTCCAGAAAAATCCAGTATTTTGTATGTATGAAAATGTTCATTTTAATGTAACACTTTATCTTGGCAATGAGCATATTTCTTATTGAAAGCATCATACTATTTTGATATGCAACATCTTTCTTTATCTAACAAATCATTTTGCTTCTCTGAAGAGTACACTTCAGCCGTTCTTAATAAATACCAATCCTACGTACCTCTGTAAAGCAGAAAGGAAGAGAGTCTTTTGATTCGTGTTTAAATTTTGGGAGACAAGACATAAGAAAATGAAGCAGGTCATCTAAAGAGATGATACGTTTTGAATAAATAATTTTTCTTTCTTAAGTATGTAGTTTTGCTGTGGAATTACCTTTTTAAAAGGTTTTTTTTATAAATGGAAATACACCATTTTCCTTTTTTAATGGCTAACGGAATGAATGTACTCATAATGCAGTTCTTGAAATATAGCTGGTTCTGACCTCGGGATCAGCTTTAGAACTGATGACTCAGCACCTCTTTTCAGTCCTCTGCCAACCTGCATGTAAGTGTGGCTATTCAGTGCATTATCAAGGGAACTGCAAAACACTGAAATAGGTCAATCAGGAGTATTTGTCAAAAGGAGTTAAAAAGCTGTCTGTCGGTAACATGTTGCCTCCTTCTGGGACAGTTGTTTGCACGCATATCGAACTCAAAGAGGAATGTCAGTAGTTATGCAACCTAATGATAATTTAATCCATCGTAATTCCAAGCTCTGTGAATTTGCAATCCTGCAATCCAACAGCAGATAACATACAGGACGTGCAAGTATGTAGAGAGTGGTACAAGAACACAGCAGTCTGCCTGGATTATTTTCTTGAAAAACAGTTTCTGCAATAGAAAAGGAAAGTACCCCTCTCTGAAAAACTGAACAGCTGAATGTTACAGTACCCTCTGAATTGTAAGGTTGTGGGAATCTGAACACCACTTTTCTTCCTTATTTTTGCTGTTTGGAGCCTGAGCAAAGGTCATGAGCAGCAAGCTTAGGGGAATGTTCTGGTCAACGGACCCTGACTGCAGACATTTCCCTGCTTTAAATTCAGCTTCTTAATAAACAGTTCTGTACCAACTATTTTCTGCTGACTAGCTTTAGGTGGGTCTGGTTGCTGTGCATGAAATATTCTGCATCCGTTCTGGGGTACGCGACTTTTCCCCAAGGACTTGGTCAATGTCTGCATTCCTTTCCAGGACCCTAATGGTTGCGTCAAGCTTCCTATAACTGCGACGTATCTCAGTCAGAAGGTTATTCTCAAAAGCTAACTTTAGGCACAAATGCATGTTATCCTAAACTTTTTTCTTTAGGAATGTCTTTCCCTGTCAGTTGAAGGGAGATGCGTGTTCTTAAAAATTGATTAATTTAGTTCGCAAAACTTAGTTCACCAAATGATCAGATGAATGCAAGTGCCAGTGAAAGGGAAGCAGTTGGGAGCATGTTGGAGAGAAAAGGAAAGGGAAGAGATCAACCCTGCCAGGTACAGTTATCTGTTAAATTAGGTTGGCTATACAATCATTTTGTACCTTCAGTTATTTTAGCTCTCTTACTCCCCCTTTTCAGACCAAAGCTCACGGCAGCTGAGTCATTTCCTTGTAGTAGAAAGTCTCCACGTGGTCAGACCTGTGAACATCAATTATGAAAACACACAGTTTACTGAATTACAAAAAGTAGGTAATAATCTTATAATGTTGAGAATACTTGGTGTCTTGCACATAATAAAAAGTACCAAATTGTAGGTAACATTTAGTTACAACTTCCACTGATATTGAATGTTGGAAGGTCTCCTTGGAATATTCCTAAACCAGAAATGAACGTGGTTTCTTGGGATCAAAACGTTGCAGCTTAGACCTGTATTCTGAAGAGGTCAGGAAATATGTTCTAACATTTTTGGGTTTGCTCCTAGCCTTTCCGTTGTGCACATTGCCACTATTCCTGCAACATATCCGGTTCTCTGAAGAGGCATTACAACAGAAAACATCCTAATGAAGAGTATGTAAATGTAGGTTCTGGGGAACCTGCAGCAGAAGCCCTTATCCAACAAGGTACACCTCCACCGTATAAGACTTGTTATTTTTATTGCTAAAGCAGACTTGGTGTAAAGGTAAACTTCTGTGCAATATGTGGTCCTCAGTTGTTTGGGTGTGACGTGATATGTCATTACTACATTTTAGTAACTCTGAAATGGCCACCGTCTAGCCTTCATTCAGTGTCCTTTGTTCTTGGTTTCTGAGGGTGGATGAACCAAAGTTTTGATTTACTTTGCCTGGGCTATTCATTGTTGCATACATTTATCATTTTCACTTGTTTGTCGCCTTTTGTAAGTAAAGTGTCACTACGTGTTGAAATGTATGATAAATATCTATCGTTCTACTGATAAATTTCTGTGACAATTTTGCAAGGTTGAACTACAGGTAAGGTTGAGCAAATGTAAGGAAAGAGACTGAAGAGTAAATGGCAGCAAATTATTCCACCACTTGAAAAATGGGGGGGAAAAGAGAATACAGGTAAAACAGGTTACAAATTGTTATGCTCAGAATCTTGTTTATGGAAAAAGGAAGCTCACTTTATCTGTGTAAGTAAAGCCGTAGTATAATGGAAATCTTAACAGTCTAGTTCAAGAATCACCATTAGTCTAGATTATTTTTAAAAAATTAATACAGTATAGTTAGAGTAGTTATATACAGAAGTCTCGATAGTATTATTATTACAATTCAAATGATAACACAGGCACTTCTTAGTTTCTACTCCTTTTCCTGGCGTTATGGTCGCCCATGCGCTGTTTCTTTTGAGTCCTAAGATGGGTGGTTTCCCTCTGGTGTTGGCTTTGGGATGGGAGTTTCAGTAAGTTCTCAGCATCTGGAGTTCTTCGCTGGGAGAAATACGATGTTAATTGTGATGTCCAAAGAAGAGCAACAAAGCTGGTGAGGGGTCTGGAGCACGTCTTATGGGGAGCGGCTGAGGGATCTGGGGGTGTTCAGCCTGGAGAAAAGGAGGCTCAGGGGGGATCTTATCGCTCTCTACAACTACCTGAAAGGAGGGTGTAGCCAGATGAGGGTCGGTCTCTTCTCCTGAGTAACAAATGATCAGAGAAGAGGAAATGACCTCAGGTTGCGCCAGGAGAGGTTTAGGATGAATATCAGGAAAAATTTCTTCACTGAAAGGGTTATCGAACATTGGAACAGGCTGCCCGGGGAAGTGGTGGGGTCACCACCCCTGGAGGTGTTCAAAAGATGGGTAGGCATGGTGCTGAGGGACGTGGTTTAGTGGTGGACTGGGTGTGTTATGTTTACAGTTGGACTTGATGATCTTAAGGGTCTTTTCCAGCCTAAATGATTCTATGAGTCTATGATCCTCCTCTCCCCTTCCAGTTGGAGCCATTGTTACATGTTTGCTTACACACATTTACGCTTTTCTTTTTCATTGGTCTGGAGCTGCAGATTAAATCCAAAATTACTGTTTATGGTGCTCTTCATGTTAAATACTATTTATGTTGTCCCTAAAACTGGTTTTATCCAGCTCTGGATTTGTATCTTTTTAATTGATCAATTCTGAGTTGTTTATAGCTGTGGGTACTTCAATGCCACGCTTGCGCCCCACTTCTTATCCCACCACGCCTGCCCTCCTCTCTGCCGCACCCCGCGTCTCTGCTTCTCAAGGCCGTCGGACCAAGCCTGCATTTCTCTACATCCCATTTCTGTGTTAGAGTCCTAAATATCTCCTTTGGCCTAAACCAACTGCTTGTTACTGCTGTCTGTGTTAAACTCTAGTCATACCTCACAAAGATAAAGACAAATAAAAGTAATTAGATAGAGACACCTGGTCCATTAGAGCAATTGCTGTCACCGATAAACTAATTAAAGGCAACAGGGGTTTTGGGAGGATTGAAAATTCAAGATTAAGTATAAGAACTAATGGAAAGCCAGGGGGAAGTGAAAATCAGATTGTAGTAGTTTTTAGCATATTTATGTGTTAGCATAAAAAGTTATATTCCTGGCTATTGTTGATTTTGTTTATAAATTTCATCCCAGCTGAAGTCCTATATCCTTCTGAAAAGATGGTCGGCGCCACTAGATGCTTTATTTCTGCTTGATACAGGCATCACAAATTGTAACTCCTTCCTTGCAGTGGCCGGGTGTTAGCAAAGCTGTCTGACTCCCATAAGTAGTTCAGCGGTTGCGCGCTGGGCGGGTGAACCAAAGCCAACAATTGACTTTGCGATCAGATGCCTTTTTGGGTGTAAAGCTCCTTCAGTTCTAGTGCCTCGTGTGGAGGGATGTGAGGAAGAATAGGAGAAAGCCAAATTAAATATTAAATTGTGTTGAAAATATTTTAATGCTTGGTAGTTTTGAGTTTATTACTTTGTTTCTGATTATTTTAGAGAGTGTTTTTTCTTATTTTTTTTTAATAGAAGCTACCAGCCTTTTTATGGTATCTTTTTGGGATCTTCAAAATTCCTGGTTTTGTTGAAGAAGAGACCAAAATAATGCTGTTGTATGAGATAATGAATTAAATATAATTTTTCTAAGACAACATCATTTCTAAATAGTATTTCCAAATTTTTCATCTAACACAGAACATTTGTCTATTGAAGGCATTAATCCGTGTTGAAATAATACTGAAATCATGACACAGAGTAAGTCAAATTAGAGACTGAGACTCTCCCTTAAACTTGCACTATAGTGGAGAAATGTATAACGACATTAAGGAGTTTGAGCCTGTGTTAGTTTTATATGACATTTCTTTGTTTCCTTTTTGTCAGAAAACCAGAAATAATTTAAAAAGTAGATATTTGTAAATTTTCAGGGCAGGAATGTATAGTAGAATTTTACAATTATTTTCACAGACAGTGAAAGTTGTCAAGGAACCTGCGGTTGTTTTAAAGAGGTGACATTTACTTGGTCAGTACTCAAAGCCTCTATTCTCTCGTCGTGCTGGTGCAAGAACTGTGTACTATGGGGAGCTTTGTTTAACTTTCCAAATATCTGAGCGCTGAGAAGAATTATTTGTCCATAGCAACTCCTAAAAATAGGTACCAGAGATTGAATTCTGCTAATGTGAAATTAAGGATCATATTTATAACGTTTTGAACAAATAATCATATGCTAATTAAGTTTTGTTCCCCCTTCGGGAGCCAGATAAATGCACTTCTGAAAATAATTCTTTACCACTGAAACAAAAAACCTGTAAAGTTGTCAAGAATGCAGGAATAGTCTTATAATGAAGACATTAGAGTGAGATGAGAGAGAATAGCCTTTAATTTTTTCTGTGGTGGACGTGCTTTGTTCACCACATTGGAACATTGGGCAATGATTAATGGGATGAAATCTAACAAGTCCAAATGCCGGATTCTGCACCTGGGACAGAGTAAAACTGCGCACAAGTATAAACTGGGAGAGGAGAGGCTGGAGAGCATCCCTGCAGAAAGGGATGTGGAGTGCTGGTTGACAGCAGGCTCAGTAGGACCCAGCAGTGTGCCCTGGGGGGCATCGAACAGCATGACCGGCCGGTCAAAAGAAGGGATTATCCCGCTGTATTCAACGTTGGTGCATCCTCTCTTTGAGCACTGTGTGCGATTCTGGGCTCCACCATTTAAGAAGGATGCGGACGTCCTTGAATGCATCCAGAGGAGGACAACAAACCTGGTGAAAGGGCTGGAAGGAATGTCCTATGAGGAATAACTAAGGACTTCGGGCTTGTCTAGTTTGGAGAAAAGGAGGCTGAGGGGTGACCTCGTTGCTCCCTACAGCTTCCCGAGGAGGGGAAGTGGAGAGGGAGGTGCTGAGCTCTTCTCACTGGGATGCAGTGACAGGACATGTGGGAATCATTCAAAGCTGCGTCAGGGGAGACTCAGGCTTCTCATTAGGAAGCATTTCTTTACCAAGAGGGGGGTCAAACCCTGGAACAGGCTTCCTAGAGAGGTGGTCGATGCCCCAAGCCTCTCAGTGTTTAAGAGGCATTTGGACAATAACATGCTTTAACTTTTAGTCAGCCCCGAAGTGGTCAGGACAAGATGGTTGTCGTAGGTCCCTTTTGACTGAACTATTCTATTTTCCCATCTATATTCCCATCTCTGACTTTGCATCCTTCCTTCTCTTCCTTTCCTTGCACGGCATTTACGTTTTCTGTGCTACCGCTAGTGCTGCGCCTGCTTTCCCGGTGTTCACCTGCTGGGTGGAGTTTCAGAACAGTAAAGGGCTTCAAATCCGTGTCGTAGCTCTGAAGTCGGGGCCTCTTATTAGGACTCTGCAATGAAGAAAGCCATGTTAGGAGGTGAATTTTTCCCACATGCAACCTCCTTTGCCACCATTTCCTGCTATATGACACATCATATGGTTCTTATACGTGGGCTCAAAATAAAACCAGGAAACCTGCAGGTTTCTTATCACACCGTAGAAACATCAGGTTTTCTCAATGTTTTGGTATCTCGCCGGGGAAGAAAAACATGTTCCTTTTGGGAGACTTGAGTTAATTAGGATTTGCATTTGGAGTTGATAAACATGAGTCCTACTGAAGTTAATAAAAAATTTTCCTGATTTTTGGAATCAGACAATCTTCTGTATGTGGGTCACACAGCACAAACAGATCATTGTGGACGTATTATGCAGTATGACAAGGTGTGTGTTTCTGAGCTGCTTGGGCCAGCAGCTGCGACTTGCTGCCTGACTAGCCTCTATCAAGTTTCAATTTACCGTATTCATAGATCTGAAAAGCAATTTTGGAAAATTATTCATGTATTCATATAAGGGAAGAAAACCCTTCAAACTTGATATTAAACAAGTCCTTTGAAATTAAAGGACTGTAGACAAAAAGGGAAAGGCGGGAGAACCAGCAAGTGAAAGGGTTTGGAAAAAAAGTGAGAAGGGAAACAAAGAAAAAATTAACATCTAATAAAAGCTGTCTATAGCTGTTCATCTTTTTGTATTCTGCTTGTGCTACGTTACCCACGGAGCCCAGGGTGAACGGCCTCACACTTTTCTTCTTCACTCTCACCTGGTTTTTGACTGCGTTGCAAACACTGCAAATAATCTTAATTGGAAATATTCATGTGAATGTAGACTGCTGGACTCTACTCAAGATTCCTAGAATGAGTTTATAAATAAATGAATGATTCATAGAATCGGAGAGGGAACATGCTCATTTGAGCAGCTGCATTGCCAGGGATAGACAGCAGTATTTAATTTCTGTGCCTATATTAGAAATTAGGATCAGCCAGGATCAGAAAAATGCTTGGTTTTTTTTATTTTTTTGGTCAATTGGTTGGTTTGTTTGTTTAAGCAGAAGTCTATGATCTGACATTTATTTTAGTATTTTAAAGTAATAAAGGAAAATAAATACTGTAAGAATTGGATGTATTCTGCGTAGGGGACAAGAGTAACATATACGTTACCCACTAGTTTTTTTGTGATACCCTACCTACTTGCTCATTTGATAGCTTCCTTTTTTCGTTTCATTTGCTTCGTGCTGGGCAAGACACATAAAATTTTTCCAGAAATAGTTCCTTTTCTCTTCACTGATATTCCCTACCATCCATTGTTTTGTTTACGTATTTCAGCACTCTCTGGGAGATCGATTTTCTATTTGTGTTTGTGCAGCAGACTTGTGCAGCACATGCATGATGATCCAGGGGTGGCCTGTATGTTCTATTATACCACGTGCTTACTTTTACATAAAGTAATAATTGTCATATGGAGATTTTAGGCCAATAAATAAATTGTGTGGAGAGCACGTGTCAATACCATGATGGAAAAAAGTTGTGGAGCTGTATAATACTTGTGCGCGTTATTGTGTTGCAAACATCACTTTTGGTATTGAAAATAGATAAAGTGTGTAATTCATGGATTTCCACTGTATGTTACCCATTACTTTAAAGAATAGTCCAGAAATTAATTTTCCTGAGCTTTCATATTAAGTCAATGACGTAGAGTTATATATTACCAGTTTAATTCTGTGCTTCCATTATTTGTTCTTTAGTTAAAGTCGTAATAAATTAAAGCTGTAGCTTTGGTTATCTGGTGTATTGTTATAATAGTTTCAATATTAAAATAACGTGGAAAAGTGTCCTCTCTTTCACAACAGCAGGTTTTTGCTAGTACTACAGGTTGGTGTGAAATGGATATTTTAATTTCATTTTCTGTAACTGATAATATCTTTGTCATAATCAGAACAAAGGTATTTTGCTTTTGTGAACTTTTGAGTTTCCCTTAATGGGGAAACTATTTCAGTTTTGTCTAGAGATGGAGTATCGAACATCTGCTATAATAGTGAAGTTTGGTGAAGACTTCTAATAGATCGAGAGCAAAGAGGGGAAATTGTGTAGGAGTAATGTCAGTGAAAGACCCTAGTGACTGGGTGTAGTTATATTCTGTTTTATCAAAATAAAAAATTTATTTCTTTTTCACCTGGTAGAATATGTGGTAGGTTTCCATTACTGTAAAATGGAATCCTTTTTCTAATCACCTTATTCATAAAAGACTATATGCAACGAGGACTTGGCTTATGACCAGCTTATGGGAGTGTGTTTGAAGCATTTGAACATGATGGGTAAGAGTCATTTGCCATGATAATGTGGAGACAACCATCTGGTGGCATCGTTGCTGAAGTGGCATAATGCCCTTCCCTAGCCATTAGGTTTGTGAGAGTGAGTTCTGGTCACCTAACGCAACAATTTATCACGTGCAGATTATTTTTGTTCTGCTTTAGTCAATAGGGGGGGGAAAAAAGGGAAATACTTATTTGCATAATTACAAGCAACTGAGATCTGACATTTGACCAAATGACTTTCATAAGAAAAAGAAGTAAAAGCTGTTTAATCTAGTGTAGAAAATTGGATGCTTATGATTTCGTCATGCTCAGCTTTTTACCTGTAATGCTGCATACCCAGACAGTAAACATTGTGCTAAATTCATGCTATGTATCATTTTGTGAGATAGGCAGAAAACTTAGGTTTACAGTTTTGTACGTTAACATAAACAGTAGAAACTCTCAAAAGCAAAGATAGTTGAGGGAAGATGACATTACATTGTTAACTCTCCCTGGTTTGCTCTGATAATGTGCCAAAAAACTTAAATGTTTGTTTGAAACTTGAGAAAACTAAAACAGCTGTCTTGGAGAAGATATATTTAAAAAAAAATAATTATTTGTATGTCACTACTGTCACTAGCTGTATGTTAAATATTAAGATCTCAGTGTTGTTTATAAGCACTTAAAAAAATATCCCAGCACTTGCTGAAAGATTACAGTGCACTATAGTTTCGCATTGTGTCCTGAAGACAACAGGGAATCGATATTTAAAGCTGAAGCTTGCAAGAGACCTGTCTTGTAGATTTTTGGACTATACATACAATTTACATTTGAAGCTGCAATGATATGTAATGGAATAGGCATTAAAAATAGTCTCTAAGTAACTCTATGAATTGAAATAAAGGAGTATTTACAGGGCAAAAGCATTAGTTCAGGATTATTTAAAACGTGCTAAGCTTTGTTTATGGTGGGCCTAAAGCAGAACACGTCATAGACACCCTCAGACTTGAAAAAAATGCCACTTGGAAACTATGACTAGTCTTCATTGGTGCTACTAAACTTGAATTTCAATTAGAATCACGATTGTGGGAATGATTCTGTGCAAGCTGAAGCATCTCCTAGGTTTGCAGTATTTTTTTGTGGCCAAGGAAGAAAACGGGGTGGGGTTGGTAAAACTTAGCATGTAAAACATTAGCATTCCTTGAAAAAACTTTTCCCTCTCTAATGTATGTACCACTGCTAGAATGGCTTTTGTTAGTAGAGCAAGCACACGTTCTTAGCCAGTAGATAAGTTATTACTTACTTTGCAACTTATGTTCTCTGTTGTAGTTTGGCTATTTCCCTTAACATCTTCCTCCTGAGAGATGACACCGATACTTCTTACTTGGACCTAATTGCGGAAATAATGCTGTGTCTCAGACTAATGCAAATATTTGTCTCTTCCTGCTCTTTCTTTCTAATTGGTCTGTGGTAGGGGTTCCCCAGGGATAGAGGTGTAGAAGGAGGGAAAGATGGGAACAGCATTCCTGCAACTTCATATCCACTGCACGGAGGCATGCAGGCAGGGAAGCAGGATTGGGATATCTTCCTTCTATTACCATTATACAAAATTGCCCTTTAAGCACTGTGAGAGTTCAAGTACTTATTTTTTTTTTCCCTTTTTTTCATGTTGGACCCATGGCTAAAGGAAACCCTTTTAAATTACAGTTATGTGGCTTCATTGAGATGGGGTCAAATTAAATGGGTCCTTAGTGCCTTGAAAAAGTATTTCATAGAATCGTAGAACGGTTTGGTTGGAAAGGACCTTTAAAAGTGATCTAGTCCAACCCCCCCTGCCATGAGCAGGGACATCTTCAACGAGATCAGGTTGCTCAGAGCCCAGTCCAACCTGGCCTTGAGTGTTTCCAGGGATGGGGCATCTACCACCTCTCTGGGCAACCCGGGCCGGTGTTTCACCACCCTCATTGAAAAAATTTCTTCCTTATATCTAGTCTAAATCTTCACTCTTTTAGTTTAAACCCCTTGTGCTATCGCAACAGGCCCTGTTAAAAAGTTCGTCTCCATCTTTCCTGTAGGCTCTTTTAAGTATTGAGAGGCCGCAATAAGGCCTCCCCAGAGCCTTCTCTTCTCCAGGCTGAACAACCCCAACTCTCTCAGCCTCTCCTCACAGCAGAGGTGCTCCAGCCCTCGGATCATCTTTGTGGCCCTCCTCTGGACCCGCTCCAACAGGTCCATGTCTTTCCTGTGCTGAGGGCTCCAGAGCTGGATGCAGCACTCCAGGTGGGGTCTCACCAGAGCAGAGTAGAGGAGCAATTTATATGAAAATAACTCAAGGAATTTATTTATGTTTCCTTGTAGGTGGAATTAAGTGTCCTGTTTGCAGCTTTGTGTATGGTACAAAGTGGGAATTCAACAGACATCTTAAAAACAAGCATGGAATGAAGCTAGTGGAACACGATGGAGAGACCAAGTGGGAGGTAAAGCAAAGTTGCCATAGCTTTGGCCCTAAAATTTTAAAAAATTGGAGGGAGAAAAGTGAGGATAAGAATAAGAAGTATTCATAAATGTGTTCTTGACCTTATATAAGATCAGGAGGTCATGTGATCTCATCTCCATTTTGAATGCATACATTGCTGTGACTGTTAAGCTTGACTGCTTTAATATGTGGGAGGATTAACAACATTGTAAGTGCTTACTTCTGCATTTTAAGGCTCTAGTCCTCTATTTGCAGCAGAAAGGGTGATGTTTTTAGAAAAAAATATGTAAAACTGAAAAACTTTCTGCATTTTTTTATATGCCAAATAGTCACTGGCGTTAACTGCAGGTTGTGCAAAGCTTCAAGCTTATATTGAATTAATGAAGGAAGCAACAACCTGAATTTTCTCTGTTTGGGATGGAGTAGGACAGCTACCTTGAGAGGGCTTACCCTTTCAAGCTTTCCTCTGCTGTCATATGTGTGGCTATTTGTTTTAAAATGAAAACCGTTTCTCTTACAGAGCAGAGCTGACTGTAGATGCAGAAGCTATGGGAAAACCACAGAACTATCCAGGCACTTTTATTTAAAAATGTACAGTTGGCAAGCTGTGGCTTTTCCACTGCCTGAGTCGGCTATTGTTGGTGTCCAATGAGAGAAAAAAGCCAAAAGTCAACTGCAGTTGGCTGACCTTCACAGTTTAAGACCTGTTCTGCTAAATTTCAGGCAGTCTAGCCCCCATTATAAGCCTAACGCCTGATTTGGAAGAGCCGTCCTGCAGTTCTTGTTCAGCAGTTTTTGAATATCCACAGACAGAATGCTAAGACCTTGAAAAATAGCGAAGTAGGTTCTATACGGTCGGTTATTTAAAGAAGACAGGGCAAGCATTTTAAAACTTCGTCCTTCAGAGTCTTATATCCACATGCATTTCACAAATGATTCTCTGTACACTCTCCCGGTAGATGCCCAACCTTGAAAAAATAAGAGGACGTCTAAGATACAAGCATGTTTCTGCTGTTGAAATGACTATAAATAACAAAGTCCCATCAGAGCAGGAATACATGTTGACAGCTTGTCTTGAAAAAACAGTCATAGAAAGGATAATTTTTCTAAAACAAAATGCCATTTTCAAACTTCAGTGGCATTTTACCAGATCTGCAAGGGTATACATTATAAACTAATTTTGCGCAAAAGGTCTTTACTAGACCCTGATACAATAAAAGTCTGTTGTTAATTCTAAAGTAACTGCAACAAAAATGAAGTCATAATAGTTTAGCATGCTTGAAACAACTTGTGAAGTAGAATCTAGAAAAAAAAAAAAAAAAGGGATGATATCGCAACTCCCATATAATGTTCTTCTTGAATTCTGTTTCACCCAATATTTCTATAACTCTTGTTTACAAGAGTTAAATGAGAGTGAGATTATTCACGTGTTGGCTGGGTTTTGTTTTCAAGCTAACGGCTGAAGTTTCTGAAGAAGCATCCACTCAATATCTCCATATTACGGAGTCTGGAGAAGATGTTCAAGGCACTCAAGCTGCAGTAGCTGCACTGCAGAACCTTAGATATACTTCTGAGAATGGTAAGTTACCTTCTTTAGGTTAGAACACAAAATATATCTTTCTTCATAAATATCTAATTCTTTTAAGTATACCAGGCAATACGTGATCTCCTATGAAACTATTAAAAATGATGAAATTTTTCATCTAGAGCTTACTTCTGGGGGTTTATATTTTTCTTTGAGGATAAATAATGAGAAATGACCATTCTTTTTGAATTTCTGTATCCTTAAATCATACTTACCACACTCTGTTTTGCACTTTATTATTAGGTGTGTGGAATTTCCTGCCTGTATTATTAAATAGATTGTGAAATCAGCTATCTTGGCAGAGTAGGTGGTGTGTATCTAATGGCAATTCTCTAGCTATTATTTTTCTCCCTGCTTAAGTCAGCCAGCCTGCAGAAGTGACACGGTGGAATAGCTCATTTACCATGTTCCCAAGACAGTACTAACAAACTTAATTCTGATGATACACAACAGAAAGTAAGCCATTCTGTATCTGATTGAGGAAGAAGAGTTGGATTAGATAATGATTGTTAAGTGGGAAATAACAAAAGCTGGAAGAAAAGAAAAAATGTTCATGTTTCTGAGAGTTTTAAAACATCAGAGACTAGACCAGGTGTTCATATATCTTGTTTATATATATGTAAATAAATGCAGTGGTTACCAGACATTTTACAATTGTTTACCATTGTGGTCTTTATAGTTCAGAATACAGATATGTTTCAAAACCTCCCATTTTTAATGGAATTTCCAAGCATATTGCAATTAAACTATGTTACTGACGATTTCTGTGTATTATTTTATTTTAATGACTAGGAATTCTGAATGAGTAAAAACCTCTTGAGAACTTTTCTTAAGCTTTTATATATTTAAATTAAAATAAACATGATGATCGCATATGCTGTACATAACATTTTTGGTTTTAAGCATGAGGCTGTAATTTTCAGAGTAGAATTATTTGCTTTAGTGTACCCAACTTTGGATACTCTTTCAGCATATTCCTTCTAGGTACAAAAAACAGTAGTAGCTTGTCTAAAGACAGTTATACACAAAAAAAAGTCTAAAGTAAGCAAACATTTTTTCAGTACTCAGATAAGGTTGTTTCTCATGTAGATAACAAAACATAACTACTTTCTGTTTGAAATGAAATCACCCGACGTAGATCCCCATCACACACAGTATCAACCTCAGTTTGAAAGGGTTTGGGGTTAAGAGATGAGCTTTATTCTATTTACTGTCTCTTTCCTAACTCCAACAGCGATTACAGCAAATATAAGGCAGCTTTAACATGACCCTGAAAAAATGAGAAACTCTCATTCTTGCCCTTTCTGACATATCTCTCATGCTGACACTGGGCGTGTGGGAGTGGTGGGCCACAGAAGGGGAATTTGTATTCCTGCTTAACGAAAAACTCCAGCTCCCAAATCTTTCCTTTTCACTCTTCAGGAGAAGAGAGAGTACAACTGTGTATGGGGTGTTTTTGTAAACTTGCCTATCCTTTGGCAGGGCTATGCACATCAAGAGGATTTTAAAAAAAAAAAAAAAGGGTAAACGTGTTCTGATCCCATGTTTATAAAATGGTAGGCACGAGCTTTCTCAGCAATGAACTTTTCCCTTCTGCCTGTCGGTGATAACAGTACTTCTTTTAGGTTGAGGGGTAGGCAGGTGGCCAGACGGATGGTAAACACGGGTTTGTAATACACCAAATAGCTGGTGTGGTTATAGGTATAGAGTTCAGGTCCTGTTCAAGCTGAATGCCTGGCAAGTACACATTTGGATTTGTAAAGTCTTGCAGCTTCCTAATTTACAGGTACTGCTGCGAGTTGTACCTATTGTTTGTTTATTCAGTGTATTCTTTTAGATCTCTTTGAAACAGGCGTAAAAATGAGCGGTGTGGCTTCACTTGCTGATTCATGCATTCCTCGGGCAAATTTGTTTTGTGAATACATTCCTGCCATAGATCTATCATTAAAGTGTCACCTTATTGAGCTATTTGAAATTTATAAACAGCGCTGTGAGTCAGGTTAAAGGCAGGAGGGGAAAGAGTGCCTGTAGCACTTAGATTCACATACCCTTAGAGCTGTTTTACTATAATGATCTTATGGTTACTGTCTTTCTGATAAGGTGAAAGGCTTGATCCAACAGCTGTAAACATCCTGCAGCAAATCATTGAGTTGGGTTCGGAAACCCATGATGCTACTGCAGTTGCTTCTGTAGTTACCATGGCACCTGGCACCGTGACAGTGGTAAAGCAGGTAAGAGCTCTTTTTTTCCTCAAAAAAAGCTATGTTTCATTTTCATATATTTTCTGTGAAATAAATGTTTAGCAAGGGCTAAATTTTGAATGAGTGAGATGTATAGAATTTTTCCTAAACTAATTTTTGACTGCGTGTTCTGTGTATGTAAGTTTATATGCACACACACGTACTTGTTTATACATATATACACATATATGTTTATACATTTTTGCGTGTATATAAGATATGAGTCACTAAACGCACAAATGTAATGTACATATATATATGTGTGTGTGTGAGAAAATACAGCTTTTTTTTCTAGCAGGCATTTTCAGGCTTTTTAAAACACAATACCTGCATTGGGGGGGGGGCACTTAGTCCCATTGTCATCTAAAAGAATCAGGAGGTCCTTGGCACAGCGTTCATCCACATACAGAAAAGTATGGAAGAGCGTTGCTTGTGCAGAAGGGTGTGTGCTCTGCGACTGTGGTGCTGTGGGACCATCCCCAAAGATGAACCATTGTTGTTACTCTTTGCGGTGCTGTCCTGTGGCTGAAGTTAGACGGATTTGTGGAGTCCTAAAGTCACATACCCTGAGGACATACGAAAATTCTGCTCAGTCTGTGTTCACACTGCCTTTCTAATGAGGGGCGCAACGCAAGTGATCTGCAGAGAATCTGCAGGGAATAATATTGCAGGTGTTCCTTTCAGCAGTTGTTTATGTGAGACAAAAGTCAGTGTGGCCGCCCATGTTTGAGATAAATAAAGAAAAATTCAGTTGAGTTGTAGTTCATTGAAAAGTTCTGTAGTTAATTTTGTTGTTACCAGAGAAATTGTGCAAGACCAGACAATAGAGATCAATATCAAAAAAACATGTATAATTGATTGTTAATTTCAGGAAGATGGTGGATTCAACTGATAATTAACTAACATAATTTGTGGTAGGTAATATTTTTCCTCTTAAAATGAGACAAACCTTATAAGATACTGGCAGAAGTAACTAATGTATGTATATTTTTCTTGAAGTTTGGTACTGCACAGTTTTTGCTAAAAATATTTGCAATGTACAGTATTACTAAAGCACTTTAGAAATTAAGTATGATAAGATATACGAAATCAGCAAGTGAAAGGATATAATTTTGAACTTGAGGTGGCTGTTGAGTGCAAACATCAAGCCTTTTGCCCAGAATTTCTTCCTCACAGGTGTCTGCTGACTTTGTTACCAACGTTTTACGTTTCTCCTCACAGTATTCTCCAAGCTCCACCTGTTCCTCCTGTTTCATCACACCTCCCTGCTTATCCCTTTTCCCATTCTGTTCATTGAATCATTGGCTCTCTGCGCTCAATGTGGTTCATAGGTGAGGGAAGGAAAGTACAAAGTCTTTAATTCCTGAAGAGTTTAAATAACTCCTTTTACATGAATGCACCAAAACTCTGATTATTCTGAGAGCTAGAACTAACTTTTGAGGGCAGTATTTTTTGTAGTGTTGTGGATGTTGAATCCGTGAGAGCTCCACAGAAGTGGGAGCTCCATAGTGTGTGAATACAGTATTAGGATAATTCCTAAACCTGCCATCCGAATGTCAGGGAGACAACACAATTTCAAGACAAAGCATTTTGAGATCTACCTTTGCAATACTTAACAGGTTTATTGATTAGAAACCATGTAAGAGTTTTTGGGTTCTTTGAAGAATAACAGGTCCAACTTTGGAAACTTAATTCAGTCATGAAAGAGAAGAGACATTTTAGTCCTCTTTACATCCAAGTTTCAAAACAACTTTAACAGTAGTCACTGCCAACGTGCACACTGAGCTATGCACGCAACCTGTTGAAGGGTTGAATACAGTATTAGTCCTTGGTGTTTGTCTATGCGGTCTGTTAATATTACTGAAACCCGTTCTTCCCTTAAAAATGTATCTTTTGAGGCCTTTCTACTAAAAGCCTAGGAAAAAGTGACTGTTGACGTAGCAGCTGCCAAGGAGAAACTGTTTTGATTATTTGAATGTTAAATTTGAAAAATGCATAATTTAAAAAATTCAGTGATTCTTCCTTCTCTAAGTATTAAATCTGATCAATGTCTGATTCATCTTAAGTCATATCGTCTTCCTTGTTAGACCATATGAATTTGCTGGCAGCTTTTTGTAAGTAAATGTTTATATCCCAAATTAATTCTCTCCCTCACTTTTCAATCCATATTTCTAGCATTTGAGTTTACAAGCTGCTAAGCATTGATCACTTCTTTTTCCCTTGTGTTGTATATATCAATGATTCTCAGTGGTCTGATGTCAAACTGTTACAAGCTCCACTCCTATATCAAATCAAATATTGAATTGTCAGAGCACTGAATCTCTTTTCTGCCTTTTTTTCTTTTCTGTTTTCTTTCCCCCCCTTTCAAGTCTTGGTAATATAAAACGCCTTTTTTCCCCTAACTTGAAGTTGGACAGAAGCAAAATCAGTGGAGAATTTAAGTCCACCTCAAGCTGAGTGATCTTGTGCTACCTGTGTTTATGCTGGATTTTAGTAATGCCTTACTTTGATGCTCGAAGCACCGTTCCTCTGTTAACGTTTCTCGCGTGTACTGGAATGCCTACTCATTTCTTTCTCTGGTAGCCTCAGTGACTTTTCACTTTGTGTGTGCAGAAGTGTGCAGATCCGTGATTTCCCAGGGGAGAATCAGGTGGCAGTACGCCTACTGGCAGCTGACTGACTACTTAGTTACCTTCAGTGGGCTGTAAGGACCAAGGGAGGTTTGGAGACGAGGATGTTTTTTTCTCTTTTATTTTTCTATATAAATCAATGTTTTGTCAAAGTCTGTTTGACCTGTTATACAGTTTTAGTTAGTTTCCAGTTCTTGTCTTCCCATGAGAAGATTGCCTCAAAATTACAGCTGCACCCATTTTTAATTTGAGGGAAAAAAGTCTTTAAATGTTATTAACGTGACTGTATTCCTCTCCTATTCAGAAATGTCAGCTTTTCTTTTTCCTTCAATACTGAGTTGCTTTCTGTGGGATATCGCTCATTTGTACATATGACTTTGTCAGGTTTTAATTATGCTGAGTTCCTAATTGTTAACCTTGAAGTGATCTTAAGACATGTTCATATTTCACTTTCCTACTGGAAAATTTATTCTACGCGTTCTTCTGTGACCTTCAGCTTCTCTTGTGGATTGTGAGACAAAAAATTCATTCAGGGTGTCAGCAATATATCAGCATCATCTGTCACTGAATTTCCACTCTTGTTCTTTAATGGCCTCACTGAGTCCTTGCTTAGCAGCTTGGTTCCATTTTTTTCCTTAGCAACATTAATTGTAGTTATTCTGATTTTTATGCTGTTATGTTGGGTTTTTTCTTTTTCTCTACGGACATACATTATCCATTTTTTTTCATCAGTTCTTACCTTCATATCTCATTTTTAGCTAGCCCTTGCAAGTTGCCTTCGTATTTTTATATTTGCACCAAGAAATTTCTTCTAGATCCTAAATTATTAGAATGTTTTAAAAGTATTTTTTTGCTGTAAATGTTACACTGTATTGTTGCTATCTTTTTCCCCCTATTTCCTCCCTGGAACTTTCTCCCACAGCTGTCCTCTTCCTTACTTTTCACCCATAAAAGTGCCATTTACGCTTGATCCTTAAAATGATATGTGAATATCTATCAGTAATGCTGCGGTCTTCATGCTTTAGCACTTCCCATAACCTGTGTGCTCAGATACCCTCGGTGTGCAGTACTTCTGGTGTTTCAGGTTAATGCAAAACTTTGGCTGCAGAAACAAACTCTGTCTTTATCCCTAAGTCCTTTTCAGCATATTGCAAGATGTCCAGTGTATTAGCTAGATTTAACTGGCACATTTTTTAAATTGTTTTCTACTAAGTCAGAAGACAAAAAGGATACCACGTTCAAGGTGTTCTTCTATTAAATTATTGCTCTGAGTTGCATGTAGTCTTATTGCAAGTATCTTAAATCACGAGTACACATTATAATGGAGGTAAAATCAGGATCAGATTGTCTGATTAAAGCCCCCGGCTCCTGAATTGGGTGTTGAGAAGAACAAAATTAGAGTTCTGACTTTGGAAACATTATATTTTTTGTTCATAGGAATGATTTTGTAAAAGAAAACACTTCAACAACGTAGCAATAACCAATCCCAGTGTGAATGGGGATTCAGCTCATGATTTTAAACCCAAACAATGCAAAGGTAGCCCTGTTTAGCTTGGACTATGATTGGGATACAGGAATCATCGCTGGCTCTGATAGTGTCGTGTTTATGAGGCTTTTCAAAGGTTGTGTCTGGATCCCAAAATTACTTTAGCTCACTCTTGCCTGAGAATCAGTATACTAACCTGTTATCAAAGTTAAACTTTTTCTGGTATCTAATTTGGGAGAAATCTTGTTGCGTGATAGCTACGAAAACATACAGCTGCTAAGGAACCTGATACACCCCACATGCCTGAGAAAAAAAGTTAATAATGTGAAGTTTTACCAGTATGATCTGAGATTGGCAAAAATCCACAATGAAGCTTTGATCGCAGCACGGCAGAAGTGTCAGTTTGAGTCCTTTTCAGTTACTGGTGATCCAGTCTGGATCTCTTTCTGACGGAGCTAATGAAGAGATTTCTTCATGGCATGATATTTGAGTTGTTCTGCACTGCTTGAACACAAAAAAAAGTAACAAGGTGGGGAAAAGGTGAGATCAGAGCGCGCTAAGTTTGAAGAATAACTAGGAAAAAGGCTAATAAATGCTTAGAAAAGGCAGGAAATCTTGTTCATGGTGGGTGGTAAACACAGACAAGAAATTGGGGAGAAAGCAGTTTTGTGGGAACAGAGCACATAGCAAGATGGAGGGACTGGAAATGTAAAACAAGTCACTTTACTTTCTATGCATTTGACACTCTGTGTGCTATTACAGATATACTTTTGCCCTCCTGCCTTAGGGTGGAGATTGATTCATTTGGTTGTTTGTTTATTTTGCTAGCAGAGGCTGTTCAATCCATTATTTATATAGGTGGACTATTTTCCTAGCTCACATGCTGAATATAAAGGCAGGATTGGAGGATGAGCAGTCGTGCCAGTATCACAGCCACCCCTGGTTTACGGTGTCTGCAGGTCTGTGTTCAAAGACTTGTTTTTCACACAATGTATCTGTAGGTAGACTAGAACAGGGAGAGAGAGTGTTTAACTACAAACTACCTTGATGTATAGTTATTTCTTTCAGTATACATCAAATAAGGATATTAACTGATCCTGAAGGAGTTTGTTCCAAGTTAAACATCTGTTTCATTTAAATACTGAGTTTCTTGTGAAGAAACATTTCCCTCAGAACTGAGTGCTGCCGTTATTTTCTGCAGAGGAGACTCTTTCAGTGTGTAGTGTCTGTAAGTTATTCTCCAGCAACACAAGATTCAAACTGCATTTTCTTGGTTTCACAGTATGAACATCCTTCAGTGCTTATTTCCTGAATCCCTCGCTGCACTGACCAGAACATCAGAAGAGATGAGAAGAGAGAGACCAAGACCCTTCTTGGTCTGTGTCCGTCAGCTCTAGCTTTTGTTATAGTTGTTGCTCTTCCATTTCCAGTGCTTGTTAGCAGCACTGGTAATGGTAGCAAGATACTTTCTGGTTTAATTAATTTATTTTTCATAAATGCACTGTATTACTTGTACCAAATCCCTTTGAAAAAAGGGTAGAAACTATGTACTGTTCTTTGTCCAAATTTAATAATTTTTTTTGCCTCAAATTACTGAAGCAGAGCAGTAGGTTTTTTGATTCCTAGTCTGAACCAAAGTTTTAAATAAGTATATGATAGTAGCCAGTTACATTTGGTTGCATGTTATCTGTTTTTTGGACTTTTTTCATTCAGACAAATGTGCTGCTAGTTTGCCATGTTGAGGCCTGTGATATGTTTTCTTTGTCATACTGGACCAGAGTTTATTGTCCTGATGTGAGAAACTCGTCAGCAAATGATTGTGTGAAGCTTTAAATCTTGTCCTCACTATTATTTTTCCTGTATGAACAAGCCACTGAGATCCCTCTTCATTCAGAGCACATCCTGCCTATTTCATATACAGAAAACTGCTAGAGAGCAGAGAGGTCTTTGTTCTCCCTAACAAAACAAAACCAGCCCCCCAAAAAACAGCTAACATGCCCATTATCTTGTTCACCATGTCAACCCCCCATTCTTTTCCTTAATTTCTAATTTTTCTGAACAGTGTATCAGGGTGAGCACTGCGAACGGACATTTTTATGCCACCTTACTTATAGCACATAAAAGCTTTAGCCAAAAATCCAGGGCTTCACATGTTAAGTAATACACAGCCATTTGACTTGCATGGTCTTTGTTTCAGGGTTGACGTTTTGCAAAATTACTTTGCCACTTTAGACAATCTTCTCCTGACCCAAGATTGCATCTGTCCTCTAAAGTTTTCCTGTTGCTCTAGAGCCATCACTTCAAGCTCACTCTAAAGATGGCTAAGAAGATTATATTAATCATTAATCATTATTATTAATCACTAAGATGATTATGTCAGTCTTTCTGCACAACTGCTCATCTTTAGGCTCAGGAACTTGGGTCATCTTAGTCTAGAGAAAAGAAGACTGAGGGGGGATCTTATCAACGCTCATAAATACTTAAAGGGAGGGTGCCAGGGCGATGGGAACAGTCTTTTTTCAGTGGTACCCAGTGACAGGACAAGAGGTAACGGGCACAAACTTGAGCATAGGAAGTTCCATCTCAACATGAGGAGGAACTTCTTTCCTTTGAGGGTGGCAGAGCAGTGGCACAGCTGCCCAGAGAGGTGGGGGAGTCTCCCACACTGGAGACATTCAAAACCCGCCTGGACGCCGTCCTGTGCCACTGCTGTAGGTGTCCCTGCTGTGGCAGAGAGGTTGGACTGGATGATCTCCAGAGGTCCCTTCCAACCCTGACCATTCTGTGATTTAGTCCACTTTCTTTTTCAACCCAATGGGATGTAAGTCTTTCCTGTTATTCAAGCCAGGAAGCTGGTGTCCCCTTCAGGTAGGTTTCTTGGGCCTTGCGTGCAAGTGGTTGGCTAAATGGTGCTGACTTGTTCTGCATGGTGACTTTTATATGGTCTCTTATTTCAACCACTTAGCTAGAATGGTTGTCCAAGCCATCATTATTTTATGCTGCAGTTAACTCTGATAGTCTTCTTCCTGGCATTCACAGAATGTTTTACCTCTTCTGTATTCTTTCAGAAAAAAACAGAGATTACTTTTCTCTGCCCCTCTTGATATCACCTTTCTTATTCTGTTCACTTGGTTTCTTTTTTGCCTCATCAAACAAAACCTTGGTTAAATTTCCAAGGTTTTTGATTCCTTTCTGCCTTTGTGTTCCATTTCTCATTAGCTGTAAAGAATTTGACTCCTACCTTTGCTCAGTCCATGAGGAATGAATTGCTCATTACTTTTTTCAAACAAGTTTCTTAATGCCTTCTTCCATATTGTGCTTAGTTATGTGGATTTTTAATGAAGAGCAATTTGTACCTCATTGTCCTCTTTCAATTACTCTTCAAATATGTGATGACAGTAATTATCTGTGGTTAGGCCATTGGTATATTGATACTAATGCCTGTCACACAAAACTACCGCTGTCTTATTTATGTTGTACTCCCCCACCTCCCTTTTTCTGTGTCTGCTTACTGTCTCTTGTTTTGTATTGAAATTATGAAGCCTTTGGGGCATGAAATACGTTTTGCATGTAGCATACTGGATACAATCCAGGTCCTGGTGCAAAGCACTACACTAGTATTAACTATAAAGAGCAGTAATTGGCTGCAGAATTCTTTTTCTTTTTCTCCCATTGAGAAATAAGAGACAGGATTGATGTTCTTCCTACCCCTGTAGCTGGAGTGTAGGGTTAGCTCTATTCCTGAAAAGCACAGGAACCTATTTTCAACCTAGACTTCTACATAATTTGCTCTTCAGAGTAAGTGTATCAACTGTTTCACTAACTAAGCTGGTCTTTATCAAGCTAAAGAAAACACTGGATTTCCATGCATTTCACCCTTTATTTTATTTCCTTTCATCCTTTTATTCTATGATCTCTTCAGGCTCCAGTAAAACCCTACCATGGTAACAGTCACTTTCTTCAAAGTGACAGCAGTGGCAATGCACAGCAAAGATTAACACATCAGCTTGAAGCCGATCACAAAACAGAATTTTATAGTGCAACACATCTTCAAAAATAAATATCTAGTAATATTAGCATGGCTGTCATGTCAAAGGCAGATTTCAGCAGCACACCTTGTATTTCAGTCTGGCTCTGATTTATACCTACATGATGCTGGGTGCACTGTTAATCTAGAAAATGTGCCAATACGTGGATTTATGTATAGGTTGATTGTGAAGATTGTGGTTCTTCTAGGAAATGGAGCAATTTGATGCTTAACTTGATGGTACCTATAAAAGAGAGTTTTAACTGGGGCAGATAGCCCTGTTTTCTCAGGCTCTGTGGCGCTCTTGTCATCTCTGTGACATGTAGATAAAATCCATATCAAGATTACTGTCCTGTTAGAACTCTTGACATGATGGCTGTCTTGCCATACTTCCTCAGGAGGAAATCTGGTGATACAGCATTTTGTCAGTTGAGTGAAGTTGCCAGTCGGGATATATTCAATCAGCCAATTGCTAAAACTTTTTAAAAATCTGCATCGCCAATATGAAGATTTGTTTCCCACTTTGCATTTTTATTTTATGCAAAGCAACTCTTGCATATTCAAGTATCTTATTATTCTGAGACTTTTGTGTGCCAGATTGTCTTTGTTTTGTAGCTCATTATAGAGGAGCATATGATCAAATTAGTGTTTTCTGTGTGTCTCTCTGTGTTATTTTCACACAGTATATCTATATGTAAACTAGAACCGAGAGACAGAGTTCAAATTATTCAAATGGCACTGAACAAAATGGTAGAGAGAGTCCTGTAGACACCAACATAAGCAGATACATCACATATCCAGGTGCTCTCTGTGATCTAAAATGCTTATATTCCCTTTTCCTTTTAATCCTTGCTGTAGATATTTTGTATGTTTTCTTACTGTGGTGTCTTACGATATAAATAGGAGCATCTGTAACCTAGTGTAAGGTTTTGAAATCCTGCAAGATCCCTGTGATTAACTTTTCTTCTTCATGGTAAACTGAAAGGCAGTATTCAATCTGAAATCAAGGGAGAGATTCTGTAGAGGATTTTGGGTCAAGCCCAGCAAGACTCTTCTAAACACTTTGTACCTGCAACTCCTGCTGACTTCAAAGGAAATTGAAGATATTAATTATTTCTCAGGATGAGCTTTAGAATAAGGAAGTGGCTTTAGCATCTTACTGCAAATATTTCTTTTTTACTCCTTTTCAGGGAAGGGAAGGAGTATATTTAATGGCTTGAATTAATTTCTCTCAAATTAAAAAAGAGATTCCTCTAAGAGATACTAATTTTTAATGTCACTTACATGTATTTGGAGGATCCTTGGATATTTAATTTAGTAACATTTATAATTTAGAAACGTTGCGCTTCTTATGAAGACATGGGAGTGAAAGTGTCATTGGCTTTTGTGATAGACACATTTAGCTAGTAAAGAATATTTATGCAGGTACTGAATTGATTTAATATGCCAGCTGTGTGTGGCTTCAGCTTCTTGCTGTCATTCTTTAGCGAAGGATAAGCAGCCAGATGCTTTTCAGCTGGCTCTCAAACAGAAAAGAGGTCTTGGATGCTACTCTTCAAAAGATTTCAGATGCCAATAAAAAGAATTGAGTGTAGTGCCTTCATTCATCCTGATGGCAGCTGTCCCACTGTTTCATCAGTTTGAGGGATGTGAATTAATGTTTTGAGATTATTCCCTGTGGAACAATCTAATAGGAACCAAGCAGAAGCATGTAAACATTGAACAGATTTGAAATGTAAATATCCAAAATAATGTGGTGATTTGTCAAACTAAAAGGATTACAGATAGTTGTCCAAAAAAGACACTGGAAACTAGAAACACCAGAAATAAGGGCATTAGTCTTCTTTACCCAGCATGACAAGGCTAATAAAATCACATTGATAAAGTCAGGTAGGAAGGTTAAATTAACTTTCTTTATTGACCATTTTCATTTCAAAAGCATATAAAACTGAATAAGTATTAGATTGCTGCTATTGAATTGAATGAGATTCTGGTTTCATTTAATTTTCGTGCCAGCTGTGCTTTATTTATTTTTCTTTCTTCGTTATTTATGTACACTCGCAAAACTATATTTAAAATTATTTATGGGTTTTGATTTACGGTGACTAAAGTGAGACTGTACAAGATCCTTCTCAGACTGTGCTGTGCATTCTTGCAGCTCTTAGCAAATGCAGTGTAATTTTTCTGGCCTGAGGCATGTTGTCAGAGGATTACATATAGTGCATAAGGAGAAGTTAGTGTGCATTACGTAATTAAAAGGGCCAAATTTTAGACACCCCTATCTGTGTATTTGTTTGAGGACCTCTAGTATCAAGGGCTGTAATTGTGAGCTGATTCATAACAAGCTGTGAGATTTTAATCAGCTAACATTTTTAACTGCAGCTTTCTATCTGAATTCGCTGATGATTAGACTTTTGTCTGCCTGTTGTGATCTTTATTAGTAGATGACAGGTGACATTACAGTGGGGGTCTGCTACAGGCCACCCGACTAGGAGGACAGAGCATACGTGACCCTCTGTCGACAGAGAGGAGTGGTCTCACATTCGCGAGCCCTGGTCCTCATGGCGGACTTCAACCACTCCGATATCTGTTGGAGGGACAGCACAGCAGGGCTTAAACAATCCAGGCGTTCCTGGAATGTGTCAATGATAACTTCCTTCTGCAAGTGGTAGAGGAGCCAATGAGGAGACATCCATGCTGGACCTTGTTCTCACCAGCAAGGAGGGGCTGGTGGGGAACGTGAAGCTCAAGGGCAGCCTTGGCTGCAGTGAGCATGAGATGGTGGAGTTCAAGATCCTTAGGGCAGTGAGGAGGGCACAGAGTAAGCTCACTACCTTGGACTTCAGGAGAGCGGACTTTTGGCTTCTTCAGGGATCTTCTTGGTAGAGTACTGTGGGATAACGCCCTGGAGGGAAGAGGACCCCAAGAAAGCTCGTTAATATTCAAGGATCCAAGCTCAGGAGCGATGCATCCCAACAAAGAGGAAGTCAGGCAAAACCGCCAGGAGACCTGCATGGGTGAACAAGGAGTTCCTGGAAAATCTCAAACACAACAAGGAAGCCTACAGAGCTATTCTATGATCTTGTGTATGTCCTTTCCTGTCGTGCAGGAGCTGACACTGGAGCATGTAGCCTCAGGAAAGAGGAGAGGAGAATTGTGAATTCATACACAGGACTCCCTTTTCATAAAACTCACAGAATCATAGAATGGTTAGAGTTGGAAGGAACCTTAAAGATCTCGTTCCAACCCCCCTGCCCTGGGCAGGGACACCTCCCACCAGCCCAGAGTGCTCCAAGCCCCGTCCAGCCTGGCCTTGAACACCTCCAGGGGTGGGGCAGCCACAGCTTCTCTGGGCAACCTGTTCCTATTGCTTTCGGTAGGACTTAGTGTTTCTTTAATAATTAAAAAAATAAAGGCAGTGTGTGGGGAAGAACAAGAGAAGAAAGTTAACAGTGCTATATTTCTTTTCATGACTTAGCTCCTTGCTGTTCAGAGAGACGCTCAAGCTTGCATTAGTAAAGGGTACTTTGGTGATACCCATATTTTGTGACAACATTAATTAGTTTTTCTGAGGGTGGTCGCAAATTCTGTTGTGTCAAGACGAGCATCCAACATCACTCACTTTTGTAGGACGTTGAGTTTGAACTTCAGCAGGAGCTGTTTAAAGTAACTTTCAAGTAAAATGTTCAGATGTGCTCAGTAAGAGAAACAGAGCGTGGAAAGGACTTCAGCTCATCCCTGTAGTTTTATCCCTATAATCTGAATCCTGTGCAACAAAGCCGGAGCCAGCATCAGTACGTACGATTGTGCTCTTGCATTAAGGTCAATGACAATGGCAAGATTCTTTTTAAATGTTAAATCTTTCATCAGATAAAATCCACGTATATTTCATCAATATATCACAGGCATACTGGCTCTGGGACCTCTGAATAATTTAACACCTGAACACGCTTGTTATTGTTCCAGAAAAAAGCTTTATATAGCCTGATGAATTGAGTGAAAGTTCAAAGTGATATGAAGTCCTAAGGGGTTTGTGTGTCTCTGAAATTTTCTTCCTCTGACAGATATTTTAAACATGGAATTAAAAAGTAAAAGAAAAGGCAGTGTACAACAATGGGAATGGTTGCTTAGGGAAAAAGTGAAATTAGAAAAGAGCATCAGGAAAACAAACATATAGAACTTCTTTTTCTCCTTGCTGGTCTCTAAGGAGTCAAACACATGCTTGGGAGCTTCGCTGTAGTTCTTCCCTTCTGTTCCCATTCCCCTCTTAAGCAACAATACTGATCTTAATTGTATTTTATTGAACGTGATTGTTCTAATACTATTGTTTACAAAACAATGTCATATAAATGGGAATTGGAGAAGAACTTTTGAATTAGCTTCTAGTTAAAAAAATAGCCCTTTTCTAATTTGCATAATTTAGATCCCACACTTTGCAAAATCCACCATGTTTGACTTATTCTTTTCAAAATTGCTTATGAGTTCAGTGCTGCCGAGAGCGCACCATATACTGCTCTGAGACACGAGGGTACGCTGAGAATCCAGTAAATTGATATCTATCAATCCTTTGTTCTGTTTTTGTTACGCATGGTATGGTTATTGGAAGTACCATGGAGTTTTGCTTTCCATCATGAGGTGTCGGTGAGCCAGCAATTCTGTCTTCAGTCCCTGTTTGTGGAAGTGGACAATTTATAGACTCACTTGAGGATATGAAAAACATATTTGTTGTAGAGAATATGACCTCCTACGGACTCAATCAGCTACTTTCTTACAGTGAGAAATAGACATGATTTCTCTCTGGAAGCTTACTTCATAAAACATTTGCTAAGCCTAAATGAAAGAGAAATAGGCCTTAACAAAAACAACCCATTTTCTGAAAAGAGAAGGAAGAGAGGATTTGAATAACTGCATGTTGCATTTGCAGGTGGGTTGGCATTTATGATCTAGGAAATAAAACAGCGCTCTTCAATGAACACAGGGAGTGGTATTGTACTGAAAACATCTAACAAAAGCCTTTGCATATGTCTTGCCATACTGTCCTGGTCTGAGGTAAAACAGAACTGATTTTCTTTTCAGTAATTTTGCTTTTCAGCTAAGCTTCTTCTAACTAACTGAACTCTCTAAAATTAACGGCATATTTTTCAGACAGTATCCGCTTCTAGCAGAGATAAGGTGTGATGTTTATAGCTGATGCCAAGGAATGGTATGCAGAGAGGCTCTTGCTTGTACTCATTGCTATAACACCCAAGGGCAGCTAACTTGTTTTTTTGCCCCATTGGAGGGTTGGCAGCAGAAAAGCGTAGAGGGGTCGCACCTGCGGGGACGAGAGGACAGGACAGGTGACCCCAAACTGACCAACAGGGTATTCCATCCCATCTGCCTCGTGCTCAGTATAAAAGCTGAGGAACCAAAGGGTCGGCTCTCTTTCTTCAATGGCTGGTGTCTGAGGAGGACTCTGTCTGTCTGTCTGCCTTTGTTCCTGATCCGTGTGTTCCCCAGTCCAGTTCCTGAGTTCAGCTCCCGCCCGTCGCTGAGTCCAGTCTGCGACTTTCCCAGTGTCTGCTGGTGACGTGATCATCATCCTGGGAGCTCAATGCAGTTTTGTATATAGTGTATATATTTCATTATTTTCTGATTAATATTATCTTTTCTTATTAGTATTTCACTATTAATATTTTTATTAAAGTAATTTAGTTTCGTTTCCAACTCAAAAGTCTCTCTTTCACCTCTCATCCTTCTCTCCCTGAAGGGAGAGGTTGGGGAGAGCATCTGTCATTCGTTAGTGGCCAGCTCAGCCCAAACCATGACACATACCAAAAAATGGCTATTCCATTCTCTCCTTAAAAGTACATTATTTTATCACTAACACTTGAGAGAATGCATTTCCTCCACAACGTAGAGTCTTCTGATGTGTTTTTACTGGGCTGGAGTACTTTGTGTAGGAACTTTCTATGGTTTTGGTAAAGAATTAAAATTTGTTCTTGAATTCTGGTAAGTACTGTATCTTAATAGAGGTTTTCAGAAGGTTTGAACTCTTTGAAATTCAATGCCAAATTGTGTTGGTTTTTTTTCTTTTTGACAAGAAGCAAAATGTTCAATAGAAATTCTGTTATTTTCAATTGTTTCTGTCACTATCCTCTCAATAATGTAAACATTGTTGCCTCACTAACAATAGGTCTTAGGAATCTATTTCAGTAATATTTACATTTCACAGTTTTCTAATAAAAGTCCATTTAGGTTTACAATAAAATTTTTACTTCTATGAGCAATCTGTTGGCTGGAAAAAAAAAGTAAAGAAAAAGAAATGGGTGCAGTAGATGTTTTTTCCTGTGGTTTTCGATGATTCTCATCTCAGCGCTACTAGAGGAATTGTTTCACTTCAGATTTATTCAAATAAGAGTGGTTTTGAATGAATGACTGCTGAGAGATTAAAGCTGTCTCCAAAGACCTGTGTTCTTGGAACTTCGCAGCATATAACTGAGATGCTGTGTTACTGCTTTCAGTATTCTGTCTAGCTATACACTTTTATTAATCAAAAGTGCTCACTACAAATTCTGCGCAAAACTGACATTTTCTTTCAAAACGATCTGATTTTTAATTTCTGTGCTGTGTTTTCCATTAATCATCACAATACCGGTTACTTATTGGAAAGGTGAAATTTCTGTAACCTCTTCAATTTCTCCTTAGGTGAAAGAAGAGGAGCAATCAGCCAATCACACTTTGATGATTCAAGAGACGCTGCAGCAGGCTTCAGTGGAGCTGTCTGAGCAGCATCACCTGGTGGTCTCCTCAGATGAAGTGGAGGGAATTGAGACAGTGACTGTCTACACACAGGGCGGAGAGGCTTCAGAATTCATCGTTTATGTTCAGGAAGCTATGCAGCCTGTAGAAGAACAAACTGTGGAACAATCTGTGCAGGAGCTCTAGAGAATACTGTTCAAAGGAGATGGCTACTTGATTTGCCAAAGCCAAAAGTTTGGGGTTTTTTTTTCCTAGCCAAAAGCAAGCAAGCTGACTAATTTTCAGTTGATTTGTGAAACAAGACTGGTTACTACATAGTGGTCTGACTGGTTGGATTGCATCAGTGACTTACATATATTATGTACAAAACCTCCTTGGACTTTTTTTTTTTCTAAACAATGTTCATATTTTGAGGAAAAAGTATTCTTCCCCTTCTTAGAAGATCTCTCACTTGATTCCTGTAAATCCCCACAAATATTGTCTGTTCAAAACCATGTTACACCACAATAATAAAACATCTGTAAAGGGAGCTAGAATGTCTACAAGTAAAGTCCATACATCCCGTTTTATACATACTTAATATGCACTTGACTTGACTGGAAACCGAGTTGTTTTTTCTTAAAATTAGAAGGGCTTCTTACTTCTGAGTCCATGCTTACAATGAGTTTGCTGAATTGTGGATCTAACCCAAACAGAGGCTCAAGACTAATTAGAAACGTACCACAGATGGACTGTAGTTTGTACTTCTGAGATGATCTTTTGAGTTCGGGAGGTATTTAAAGCCATATATGATAATTCTGGGTACCAGTAGGATGACTGTTATTTAGATAACTGAATAATGATAACTCTTCCCATCCCACTGGATAAATACCTGTCCAGTACCATATGATGAAACCAAATCTGTCAAATCAATTAAATATTCTTTTGTTTTTAAGAAAAAATTATATTCAGATGATTTGTAAATGCTATAAAAGATATATGCTCCTATGTTTTAAACAGACATGCTTGTAAATAGGATTGTGCGAAAGAACTTGTACAAAAAACTTAAGTAAATATTGACAAGAATCTAGATATTCTTAATTGTGCATGTATATAGTTCCAGATTTTTCTTCATTAATATTGAATTGTTTCTGATTTAATATTTTTAAATTTGAGCTATAAAAGTTATTAATTAATAACAGAATTGTCGTGTTTTCTTCTAATGCTCTAATTTCTGAAGTCTGGGGTTCGCTTTCACAGCTAAGTAAAAAATGCTGTTTTGCATTGGCTCTGACAAAGTATTCCTCCGGTTAGTAGTCTCTAATCGAGAAAGTAGCATAGTGAAGCCTAGGCGGACCTTTCTATTTGATTGAACTTATTTGTAGATGTTCTGGGTAGAAAAGTGGAAAAAAGCTTTTGACTAAGTCGATGTAATGTAGCGAGTTGGTTGTCTGCCTCTTCTAAGTCTGCTGGGTTCTGTTAATGCTATGCAAAATCCAAGTGCAAACGTTCAGTGGTAGCTTCTCCATAACGGCGGTGATAGGGAATTTAACTTTATTCATGGAAAAGAACTGAAAATTGTTGGACTTTGGTAGTAGCTAAGTCTCCTTGGGTTTAATCTTGAACGTGCAGAATTCATCCCAGGGATGTTACGTTTGTAGGGTCATAGAATCATAGAATGGTTTAGGTTGGAAGGGACCTTGAAGATCATCGAGTTCCAACCCCCCTGCCATGGGCAGGGACACCTCCCACCAGACCAGTTTACCCAAGGATGGAGACCTTTTTGCCATTTGGTGTCACTGGCTGGAGCTTGTCACAAATGTTGGTGTTGATGTCTTACACATTCAGTAAACTTGACTAGAATGAGCCCTGAAGTGTTTAATAGCATTTGCAACAAGATAGAAAGTGATGCACAAAATGTATCAACATTGTTAATCTGCAGAAGAGACTAGGTTTTTGTAATTACTGGTTAAAATTCAGTGTTGATTTGCAAGAATAATGCTTTCTATTACCTAAAAGAGAAGAAAGCAGTCTCAAAATTTTTCTTAGAATTTATTGAAATATTCACAGCCCACTTGGTGTTAAAACTACATTTGGAAGAGCATCATGATCGTACGTGGTAACATCTATGTTCTTAACGTAAAACCTTTCTGAATCAGTTCAATAACCATAGAATTGTCTAAGTTGGAAAAGACCTTTAAGATCGTTGAGTCCAACAATTCATCTAGCACTGCCAAAACCATCACCGAACTGTGTCCCTCAGCACCACGTCTACCCGTCTTTTAAATACCTCCAGGGATGATGACTCTGCCACTCCCCTGGGCAGCCTGTTCTAATGCTTGATAACCCTTTTGGTGAAGAAATTTTTCCTAATATCCAATCTAAACCTCCCCTGGTGCAACTTGAGGCCATTTCCTCTTGTCCAATCACTTGTTACTCAGGAGAAGGGACTGACGCCCACCTGGCTACAACCTCCTTTCAGGTAGCTGTAGAATGCGGTAAGGTCTCCCCTCAGCCTCCTTTTCTCCAGGCTGAACAACTCCAGTTCCCTCAGCCGCTCCTCATAAGACATGTGCTCCAGACCCCTCACCAGCTTCCTTGCCCTTCTCTGGACACTCTCCAGCACCTCAATGTCTTTCTTGTAGTGAGGGGCCAAAAACTGAACACAGTATTCGAGGTGCGGCCTCACCAGTGCTGAGTACAGGGGAACGATTACTTCCCTCATCCTGCTGGCCACGCTATTCCTGACACAAGCCAGGATGCTGTTGGCCTTTTTTGCCCCCTGGGCACACTGCTGGCTCATGTTCAGTCGGCTGTTGACCAACACCCCCAGGTCCCTCTCCGCCGGACAGCTTTCCAGCCACTGTTCCCCAAGGCTGTAGCACTGCATGGGGTTGTTGTGACCCAAGTGCAGGATGGGGCACTTGGCCTTGTTGGACCTCATACCATTGGCCTCGGCCCATGGATCCAGCCTGTCCAGATCCCTCTGTAGGGGCATCCTACCCTCAGGCAGATCAACACTCCCACCCATCTTGGTGTTGTCTGCAAACTTACTGAGGGTGCACTCAATTCCCTTGTCCAGGTCCTTGATAAAGATATCAAAGAGAACCGGCCCCAATACTGAGCCCTGGGGAACGCCACTTATGACCGGCCGCCAACTGGATTTAACTCCATCCACCACAACTCTTTAGGCATGACCTTCCAGCTAGTTATTTTTACCCAGCAATCCATACACCCTTTGAAGCCGTGAGCAGCCAGTTTGTCTGGGAGAATGCTGTGGGAAACAGTGTCAAAGGCCTTACTGAAGTCCAGGTAATCAACGCCCCCAGCCTTTCTCCCATCCACTGAACAGGTCACCATGTCATGGAAGGAGATTGGGTTAGGCAAGCAGGACCTGCCTTTCATAAACCCATCCTGACTGGGCCTGATCGCCTGGTTGTCCTGTACATGCTGTGTGATGGCCCTCAAGATGGCCTGTTCCATAACCTTCCCCAGCACTGAGGTCAGGCTCACAGGCCTGTAGTTCCCCAGATCCTCCTTCTGGCTCTTCTTGTAGATGGGTGTCTGACGCTGATAAATGATGGAAAGTGGCTTGGTGAGCGCTTCTGCCAGCTCCCTCAGTACCCTCAGGTGGATCCCATCCGCCCCGTAGACTTGTGTGTGTCTGGGTGCTGGAGCAGGTCCCTCACAGCGTTACGATGTAGTGTACTATTATCTCACTGGGGAGTTAAAACTGAAAAGGATTTTGCTATGCATCACTCAAGAATTCTTAAGTAAATTATTTCCGGATAGACTCAGTACTTGTGTGGATGAGAGGTATGTCTGTATTTGGAGGAATGGTTTTATTTTTGGGTTTTTTTGTTTATTTCAATTCCAATTTATCACAGCCATGCATACCTTCTGTAATTTAAGGCTTGGTTTATAATTGATGAGTTATATCACATTTTCTTGCACTAAAGGATAAACATTTTTGTGAATAATCTGTATATCTATCTATTTATTTATTTATTTTGAAAATACTTTTCAATTCAGGTCTTAAGTTCCAGGTTTTTCCCCAACTCTGCTTGGCAATGCAATGGTTGGAAACGGACGAGGTGTAAGTCAGGAGGGACTTTCACCTGGGTTGAGTACTGCACATTGATTTCTTGCCTCCATGACGAATACATTTTCTTCTTTCTAGAATATGCAGCACCTGTGATGCTATGAGGAGATACATACTTCCTCGTTAATGTAAACCATTGTGCTTCACAAAGTGAGTGTCCACAGGTTTTCATTTTTTCAGAAGCGTAAAGGAAACCAAGAGAGCTTTGTTTATACCAGGCATTTGTTTTGAGGGGCCATGGCTTCCCGGTTGTCTTTTGTCTGGATTTGGAATGACCAAAAAGGTAAGAATTAAATCTTTTGCTCGGTGATCTGTGTTTCTGTTATCCCCTAAACAGCACAGATGATTGTTTTCAGTATAGATTCAACTCCTTTTATCCAATTAATCTTTTCCGAGGGTTATGTGATCTTTTCAGTTCAGGGGAGACAAGAAGTTATAGTTTTAAGTTAGTCAAGTAGCTCCTGTTTCTGAAGATCATACATTCTTCCCACACACGAGTAATTTTCATTAGCATTTACTACACTGTACGATCTTCTGGTTTTTTCCTCTTTCTTTGACACCTGAGGAGTATCCTGGGTTTAGGCTAACACCTGGCAAACAATTGCTCTTTAAAAGCTTATGCATGCATAAATTGAGTAACTGATGGGCTGCTGTAATCGATCTGCAGAGCTGAGAACGCATCAAATGATTCTGGGAGTGGGTTGAGCACAGAGGGGAGATGGGTCTTGGAATCGCGCAAAGATTTTGAAAAATGGAAAAAGGAAGCTGCAAATAATTTTAGTCTTATCACTATGTGCCCTTGTAAAAAGTCCCTCTCCAGCTTTCTTGTAGGCGCCCTTTAGATACTGGAAGGCTGCTATAAGGTCTCCCCAGAGCCTTCTCTTCTCCAGGCTGACCAACCCCAACTCTCTCAGCCTCTCCTCACAGCAGAGGTGGTCCGGCCCTCTGACCATCTTTGTGGCCCTCCTCTGAACCCACTCCAACAGGTCCATATCCTTCTTATGTTGGGGGCTCCAGAGCTGGACACAGTGTTCCAGGTGGGGTCTCATGAGAGTCTTATCAGTCAGTCTTATGCCATAAAAAACTGCCAGCCTGTCTTTTCTTGTCTTGCTTAAATGTGGGGTTCTATTTCTGTAAGAAGAGTAAGGTTCAACTGGGTACTGTTCGACTATTATTGAATTGAAAATAATATTGATTTTTATTTTTTAATTCTTTTGATTTGAAAATAATGATGACTTATCAGAGTGCACATAGCAGAGCTGAGTGAAACAGATGGTGTACACAAAATCATAGTATTTGGGTTGTTACAGTTTGTTTTGTGGTTTGCTTTGGGTTTTCTTACACCAGATTACAGTTGCTGCTTCTTGTAAGTATGTCTGAGCTGTCTGTGAAAGTCTAAACAGGGAAAGACACGAGCTCATTTGCTCTGCATCATTAGCCAAAATGTCGTTGCTTTAGGTAATGCTAATAATACAGTCTTTGCTCATAACATGATAAACTGCAGATGTTCTTCTTCCTTTTGTAATCTGATCACAGTGAGGTCACTGAGTTGAACTGTACATGGCTCGACGGCTTCTCTATTTGCAATTCCAGCTTTCCTGTCATTAGCGGACATCATTTCCATCAATAGAAGCACTACTCCATTTGTCTTTTTTTTCTTCCTTGAAATGAGGACGACTTTTCATCTTGGAAGACTTTCATGTTCACTCAGTCACAGAGATGTATTTTAGCACATCCTGAAAGTATCAAACTTGATATTATGACATAAATATGCAGTATCAGATTCATCTCTGCTATAATTCCATGAGGTACAGGTAATTGGTTGCGTGATCTTTTGTGTGTTCCTGCTCTCAACCTGTATTGGGTTTAAGTGTTTAAAAGCAGTGCCACGCATTTCAAAGGATGGTGCAAATTACAGAGCCCTTGTTGTATATTCCTAACAAAAAATCCCGTTCAAGTCTGTTGTGTTCCCCTCTGTCCACCTTCGAGATGGTTGAGGCAGAGAAAGGAAGCCATCATGGGTTTCTTGGTAAATGCTAATGGATAAAAATGCTCTGCTTATATGTCAACATAATTCCTTTCAGTCCTGTACAAAGCACGTCACACTGCAAACTCACCATCCCAGAATGACTTTCTCAGAATGAGTC
Organism: Pluvialis apricaria; assembly: GCA_017639485.1. Taxonomy (NCBI): domain Eukaryota; kingdom Metazoa; phylum Chordata; class Aves; order Charadriiformes; family Charadriidae; genus Pluvialis; species Pluvialis apricaria. The sequence goes on along the minus strand of CM030008.1, from coordinate 162,404,427 downwards.
CCCAACGACCAACCTGATTGCCTTTTCTCGGATGAACCAGCAAAACGTTGTAGAGTACAGAGCATGTTGATGCTTGTGGGAATGACTTGCCACATGGATAGAAAGCCATCAACTATGACAGGTATTTGTCAAGGGGTACAGACTCAGCCCTCAGTTATGGTGGAGCTGAAGTTCAACAGACGAATGCTGGAAATGGACTACTGCAGCCGCAGCAGCACCTGGTAACTCCAGCTGGGTGGTATATTCCTGCTCTCATAGCACGACGTGCAGGAGGGGACTTTGACTGAAGAGTTCAAGAGTTGCACGCTTGCTTAAGGTGCTGCTGTAGCTTAAGGTGCCTAATAAATCTTCAACAGGTTTGTAAACTCTTTGGGTGAAGGAAAGGAATGGCAATAGTTATCCCAGTTTAAAAAAAAATTCTTTCTCTGACGTGCACACATCGCTCTCACACTCCCGCCCCCTCTCCCCAGCCCGGGGGGCGCAGGGGTGGGATGGGGGCTGTGGTCAGTGCATGGCAGCCCCTCTGGGCCGCTCCTCCCTCCTCACACCTCTCCCTGCTCCAGCGCGGGCCCTGCCCCGGGCTGCAGTCCTTCAGGGACACCCTGCTCCCGCCGGGGCTCTCCACGGGCCATAGTTTCTTCAGAGGAAGGTGAACACAATTGGCCTTATTTTTTTTTTCCCCTAACTCAGCAGGGTTTTATTCTGCTGAGTTGAGGTGACTCCACATCAGCCTACAACTCCTCAGAAACCAAGACAGGAAGAAGTCGGAGCTAAGGATTACTGAAAATGTTCTTTGTCCTTTCCCCTCTCTCCCTCTCTCAGACTGGGTTTACATAAGTTGACCAGGTGGTTGAGGCCAAGTGCCCATGTGTACAGTGATCAACAACATTTAAGGATTTAACCAGAGGAGAGTAGGCAGGGATTGATGTGACAGAAAAACTTGAAATGATGGGATGTCATTGAGCAAAAGAAATATTGGGCCAAATAACAGTATTAATGTACTGTTGGGGAGAACTATTAGCTTGTAAGATAGCACCTGAAATAGTAGAAGCCCCTCTTCTTGAGTTGTGCTATTACTGCACTGTGTAAAATACAGCCAGATGTTAGGACTGAGCCTGGTGGGAAGAACAGGGCAGCTGACCTCAAGGGATTCTCTTACACCTCAGATTTCTGGGGATTTAGTAACAACAAAGGAGAACCAAATGACAGAAGACCTGTTTTATGTTCAGAGCCGGACCTAACAAGGATGCTTGTCAGAGCTTACTCTGAAGGAATTGATGGGATGTTAAATAAGAGCAAAATTGTCACTTATATTTTCTTATTCTTATGTCACTTACTCTTCACGAAAAGTCCGATGCGAGACTTGAAGTGAGTAGTGGTTGCCAGTAAAATACAAAACCACAAAATAAAAATCTCTGACAGTGCTATAAATGACCTTTTTATTCCCTATAAAAATATTTTTTACAGTCTGGTTTGCTAAAAGTGGTTGAAGAGGGAAATTACAGTCAACGCGTTGCACAGAGCTCTGCCTGATTTTTTTTAATGCAGTAAATTTTTCTGAAAAGCTGGAAATAACTTCTTCAGCCTAGGTAAATTAAAAGGGATCAAAAGGTCTTCAGTGTTTTGGAATGAAATCAAACAGTTAATGGGAATTTATAGAACAAGTTTTGTTATGTTTTTTTCTTCAGTTCAAGGAATGTTATCTTCTGGAAAAGAAGGGGTCATTTTGTGTCATGCACCCAAATGAAATATACTGTAAGTGTATTTTACAGGAACACAAAAGATATATGAGAATGAGACCATAGGAACTACCTCATTTGTAATATTCTTTATGGGCTAGCAATGAAATAAAGGACAAAATATCACAGTAGATTACAGAGCTGGTCAATGTTTTTACAATTTATTTTGGAAATGGTTCCCCTTTTTGATTAGCCTTGATAGCATTTATTTTGCTGCTACTGTTAGGAGTGAAAATACTTTCTGGGAGCTGAAAGCTGAATGGGCTTGGAGTCTTAAAAATAGAGTACAGACTTTTTTTGGTGCTAGGTAGCTTGTTCAAACGCATATTCAAATGGTAGTAATCAGGTATTTCTTTCATCTAATGGTAAATGAATGAGATAGAGATTTCAAATCCAAGATTCATTAGAAAAGGTCCAAGTCAAAAAATCACTGTGCAATTGGGGACGAAGTAGCATGTCTACACTAGCAGATCAGTGGAGAAGTTTCTGCGGCTGTTGTGATGCAAGTTCTGTGGAGCACCTTTTCTTCTCTGAAAATATGATTTACAATTTTGGCGATGACAGAAATGTCAGGCAGTTGGCTTTTTACATTATTCTGTCTAACAGATAACATCCACTACAGAGGTATTTCGTGTTCAACGAAACCAATCCAAGCTGCCAGAATTGGATTTTATTTTATTTTTAAAGGTTTGAAGGCATGTTACTGATGAGAGCAGTCTTCACCAGTGGGACTGGAGTCAGAGTGGGAAGTAAATAATCCTAGGGCAACTAGTAAGAGCTTCAGACTAGAAAAACAATGGAAGACAAATTAAGAAACAGGTTTTTTTGTGATCACATTACCCATTTTCATCATGTAACAAGCTCAGAACTTGTAATACACCCCCAAATTTCAAGAAAAAAAAACTCCACCTGATTTCACCTTGTGGCTTGTGTTGTCTCATTACAGCAGGTGTCTGTTCATGGCTCAACAGAAATAGGATACATGAGTGACGCTTAGGGATACTGGTAAATTACAGTTCTCTAACTGATGTAAAAAAGCCTGGAGGATTTATGCCCTAACTCTGGAGGTTTTTTGTGCATACCTCTTACACCTTCATCAAAGGTCCATCAGTTTATCCAGCAAAACCAGCTGTCCTTCACTTGCCACAAGGTTAGCCTAGACAGTGACATTCTATTTAACATTTGGTTTTAGCTATTCAGATTGCATTTTAAACTGTTAGATAATGAATTTCATGTGAAGCCTTGTCTATTTAGACTGCAGTCCCACCAGTGTGGAGTTGTTTTTTCTATTTCTCTTTGAGTGATTCCAGTACCTTGGGTGTTGACTTAAACTCCTGGGCACCGCCACAGCGCAAGAACTTTTTACTACAAATCATAGTACTTGCTAGATCTTCTGGCATAACTGTGCTGTTTTGTGAGGTCAGAAAACAGCTGGGGGACACTTGAAACTACCAAAATTATTCACTGAAGTGCTGGACAGATGTCCACTGTTGAACCTAGGGGTGCTCACTAAAGACAGTGTGGTCCTCAGATGCTGTTCTCTTCCATTTGCTAGAGGTTACTTAGTATCTTTGCCAGCAGTAAAGGTCATGTAGGAGCTCTGTCATCTACTCCAAGGAAACTGGAGCATTATCTTAATCCCATACACTTCCCTTGGAGCGTATTAGAGTTTCACCGGAGCCCTCTGCTCACAAACTATTGGGCAACCTCAAGGAGGCGGCTGATCATGAGCCTTTGGGGACTTCACCGTTATCAACCAATATGGCTGTGGAAAAGTGTGCAGTGATGACTGGATAAAACTCCTTACACTGGTATAGCTAAGGCTGGGAATATCATGGTAAGATGTGTTAGTTTTGCATTGCTTGAATGTATTTCATATTTAGAGTAAGTTCTTTTCCCATTTGCCTGAATAGAGTTTATTTTTCCTGGCAAAAGGTCTTTGCTAACATAATAGCATCGGCAGTAGAAATGTGACCCACTATAGTTCTCTCTCTCTCTTAAGGTGTGATTTAAAAAAAAAAACCAAAACAAAAACCAAAAAACAAAAACGTGGGCAAAGTTGTAGATGGTGTACTTTAGCCAGTGCTTTAATTTTCCTGGTCACAATGGGAAAAAAAATGACCTCAAACCAACTAGCTGACAGAAAATTTAAATTTGTATGTATTTTAGCAGAAAATAAACAACAGAGGGCCTGCCAGAGTGTCTGTGTTATACTTTTTAGTGATTAGTCTAATCCCGTTTTTATTTTACTTTTATTGAAACTACACCAGAGCTTCCAGCTTCCCATGCGATGCATTGTGCTACAGAGCCTTCTCCAGAGCCTTGTCTGAGTGAGGGAAACACAGGAAGCAGGCAATGCTATTAGACTTTTGTGTAAAGGTGCTAGATGTTCCTTTTGACTAAAGCTAACATTTATTTAGTCATACTTAAAACAGGGAGTCGGGGTGAAATCTATTCCTGATATTCTATACTAAGCAAGATGCACTATGTGCAAAGTTTAGTAGGTATTTTGGGTTTTTTTGATTGGTTGTTTGGTTTTTTTTAACTGTCACCTTAAAAACTGTTACAGCAGAAAGCAAAGTGTAACACAAGATCTGGCAAGAATTGATAAAATGGAAATATATTGCTATGTCTTATATTCTGGAGTTAATACAGGCCTATTTATTTTGCTATTGGTCTGTACTAGAGCAGAATTTAGTCACTGTTTGATCTTGTGGTAGGTGCTGTAAAATCACACCAAAAATCCTTGCCGCAAGCATCTTACTCTTTAAGTAGGCAGGATTGAGATAAGTTCTCAAAATACAGTTTTTCCATATCTGTAAATGGAGAACTGGAGCAGGGGGTAGCTGTAAATCTGCGGCAGAGCCAAGCGAAGCTGGATATCCTTGTGTTGTCTTTCCCCTTGAGACACAAAACACGAGGAAGCTGCAGAAAGGCCTACAGGCAGGTGGAGGGAAGTGTATGTGGAACCTCTGCTGGAAGAAAGCTTTTCTCACAGCTGAAAGGGATCTTACCTGACATCCCTCTCGACTGACTCTGTCGGGCGCAGTGTCTTTATGCAATGCAGTGTGGAGACGGTGCCATACGTAGCTGTGTGGGTCTGCAGCTCTGGGAAGAAGTGAGAGTGTGGAGCTTCTTGAATTCCGATTACTGATATTTCCGTGGCGGGGGAGTGGAGGCGCGAAAGGACAGGCACTGGCTGAACGGTGGCAGCGTGCTTTCGGTTGTTATGCTGTTTTTCAAACATTTTTGGGTAGTATTCTCAGCATGGGAATCTAGGTGGGACTAGCTTTCAGCAACCACCTCAAATACTGTGTTCAGTTTTGGGCCCCTCACTACAAGAAAGACATTGAGGCGCTGGAGTGTGTCCAGAGAAGGGCAACAAAGCTGGTGAGGGGTCTGGAGCACAAGTCTTATGAGGAGCAGCTGAGGGAACTGGGGGTGTTTAGTCTGGAGAAAAGGAGGCTCAGGGGAGACCTTATCGCTCTCTACAGCTACCTGAAAGGAGATTGTAGCCAGGTGGGGGTCAGTCTTTCTCCTCAGTAACAAATGATCGGACAAGAGGAAATGGCCTCAAGTTGCACCAGGGGAGGTTTAGATTGGATATTAGGAAAAAGTTTCTTCACTGAAGGGTTGTCCAGCATTGGAACAGGCTGCCCAGGGAAGTGGTGGAGTCACCATCGCTGGAGGTACTTAAAAGATGGGTAGACGTGGTGCTTAGGGATGTGGTTTAGTGGTGGTTTTGGCAGTGTTAGGTTGATGGTTGGACTTGATGGTCTTAAAGGTCCCTTCCAACCTAGAAAATTCTATGATTCTGTCTGTAGATGCATAAAATGAGTGTGTTTTGTCATATATCTACTGTCTAGCCTGTAGTGGTAGATGTTAGTAGATACTGAGGTAGGACTGTAGCACCAAGGCAAGCATAAACATGGCTTGCAAAACGACATGTAAGGGATATTCTTGAAAAGACCAAATTTGTAGTGTTGCAAAAGACAAGTATTTCTGTCTTGATTTAATAATATTAATGTGTTTAGCAGCAAAATTCTGTATTTATAGTATTCTGTAGGTAAGCCACCTGGACTTCTTTCCCTCTGCTCACCCCTCAAAACAATGAAAGTGTGTTGTCTTTAGCTACAAACTTTGATTTTTACTTTCTTGTCTCTTTTAACAGCCTACTTCACTAGCTGTTGGTGCCTGTATTTTATGCTTAAGTTGGTTCACAAAGACTTCAGGGCACTGAGTGCTGTGAGGCATCAATAACGTTTCTACGCTAGATGTCAGAATGTCCTATATCACAGCTCAGCATAAAGCCAGATTGGCATTTAATTGCATATTTCCCAGTTGAGCCAAGATCCATCTGAATTCGACATTCATGCTTATTCCCTTGTGCTGTATGTTCAGAAGAATATGCCTTGCCATTTTGCTCTGCTTTCAGATCTCTTGCTGCTCTTTTGTTCTGCTGAATGCTTAGGTTGGTCCATTTTTCAATCTAAGTTCGAGGCAGTTTGCTTTACCCGCGAACTCAGAAATTTAAAAGGATTCTGTGTATTAAAGGATTTGACTTGTTCTGAGACGATAGATCCTGCTTACAAAACAGAAGGCACGAAGACTTGGGTACTGTGTGATTTACTGCGAACCCAAACCATTTCACTGAGGCTGACACCACAAGAGTATATGAAATTGTGTTTAAATCACCCTCCCAGTGATTTAGAAGGACTAGTTCAATACCTGATTTAGAAACTAATAATTGAGCCTATGTGAGCTGGCAATTACGCATGCAGTAATTGCATGTGTGAGGAGCATGTATCATGAAAATGGGAACCAACGGGATTATACCACTTCTCAGGAGGTTTTAGAGATTGAGAGGAACAGCTAGTGTGGTTAAAAAACAAAATTAGCTATGCATATGTAGAGATTATAAAGCATCAGCACACAAACAACAGAACTAATTCCCCAATGCCAATGAGTTTGGGAGCTCATCGCCGCTAAGTGAGCATCCAGCTGCGCGGTGGGCCGAGGTGGGAGCTGGGTGGAAATTGCTGCGCTCCCGGCACACAGGTGGCCGGGGGACTCCTGCAATATCTGGAATACGAGATGAAGCTGCTGTAAAAATAAATGCCGAACTGTTGCTCAGGACTTGCTGAAGAGCTGCACCGCTGGTTTCTCAGCGTCCAAAGGTCAAGTCCTATTTGCATAGAACAGAGAATCGCAACAGCTCGCCAGGCAGGTAACGGCCCGCAAAGATCCCAGGGTGCTGCCGTGTGTTTTGAGCCGAGCGCCTTTGCGATGATTTTTGGTTTTGCGGTGTTGTAGGCAGGGAGAGAGTGCCAAAGGAGTCAGTCCAGGGAAAGAGGTAGTTTACAACTTTCTCCAGTAATACATACATTATCTTAGCAGAAATGCACAACTAATAATAAAGCGTTCCTCCCTAGACGTGACTCTCTCTTACATTCAGTTACACAAAACTTGTAAAGCTGTCTATAATAAGGTTGTCTGCTGACTGCAAATAGTGTCACAATCCTTCTGGGTTATTCTTGTCATCCTTCTTTGTCATTTGTAGGATAAAAATAGTAGAGGTTAAAGCGGTATCATTCTTTAGTTAGTGATAGGTAGCTACAAGTTAAATAAGGATGCAATTAATTTTTTGATTGAAAATGAATTTTTTAGTAATCTTAAAAAGGAGATTCATACGATGATGATCTTGAAGATTGCGCAGAGCTAGATGTCCAGGGCTGGTCATCGGAGGTGAGGAATACTTTACATGCCCTCTGAAGTTTTTTGAATAGCATGAAGTTTTCTAAAATCAAGCAGTACGTAACACAACCCGCGCTTCCTTCCAGTCTTAGTTTTTCCTTTCTTAACATGGGTATCAAGAGTTCTTGCCTACACTGAAAATGTCGTGGGTATTTTGGAGACAGGTCTGGCCTTGTTTCCTAAAAGGACCTTGGACCTTGGTTGTAGGTAGCTTGTCTCCAGTCCTCTCTGCCCCTGTCTCCTAGATGGACCTCAGACCTACACTGGCTTTGTCTGCAGCCGTGCCTCCTGCCCGGTCTCCTGCTGCTCCTCTCTTCATTCCCTAGATGAACCCTGGACCTGAATCATCTCCTCACCTTGTCTGGGACTGCTGATGGACCCCGTTACAACCACCCGGCTCTGACCGTGCAGTTTTAGGTCTGACTGACAGACTGAACGAAGCAGTCGGGCCCTAGTGCATGACAGGCTTGTGAGTGCTACTGCAATATGAATATCTGGGAATAATTAGCTCGACCATTTAAGCATGTCTAATGCTCTCTGTGGCCTTTACGTAGCTGCAAAGCACAAATACAAGCCAAAGAAAGTACACCTATCCCAACTTCGTTATGTGCATCTGTAAGTAATTTGAACATTGGTTTCCTAAACACTTTTTAAATTTGTAGTGTAAAACTACAATTCTAAATCCCAAATTAAGTGGTTTGGCCTTAAAAAGAAGCCTGGAAAGTTAATTCATCTGTACATTAAGAACTTTGAGCATTGGAAGACATCTTCCACACTATATATCTATGCTAAGGCCTGAGATGTTGCTGAAATTTTGAAAGGAAAATGTTGCCTTAATGCAAAGTAAACTACTCTGTTTAATTTTTTTTCTAATCTGCATATTAACTACTGTCACACAGCCCATGCAGTGGGCTGTAGCTAGATTCATCCCATTTAAATCAGTTTAATCCTTTGCAAGCTTGCAAAAGTAATTATTCTTCATTTCCATCTAACGCTGTGTAATAGAAACTTCAATCTGTTCAGCTCCTGCTCCAGACCCTTGGTGACGTTTTTGCTCACACACCAGCAACACTGACTGCAATTACTTACTTCTTTCATTGGGAACCTTCTTGCATTGATCTGCTCTTCATAAAAGACAGTAAACTCTTACCTGCTGGATTACCCTTTAAATAATCTCTCTCTCTCTCATTTTTACTTTTATCAACCACAATATTTGGGTCATGTATTTCCTGGCAAGGCTTTCTTGTTCAGCATGTAGACCATATTGCCATTAATTTCTGGTAGCGTTTCCTTGCCTTGGCCAGCGCCCCACTCTCTGGGAGTACAGCAGCTTCTCTGCATCTGCTCTGCGTGTTACATTTCTGCCTTGGCAACGATGCATTCTGAGCTGCTTAATTTGTCCTTTGGCTGAATTCGTCTGCTTTATCAGCTTGATTTAATTGACCATCTAGTGAACCTGAGGTGCGAGCCATTTCATCTGACTTGGGGGCAGTGTATTACAGCAGGTAGAGCCACTTTGTGGTGGTGATGCAGCAAACGCATTACTGTGGCAGAGATCTCTTAAAAGGCTTGAATTCCATTCTACTTCAGGATTATACAGTCCACAGAAAATTGCAGTAAATCACTTCTTCATGGATTTGGGTTTCAGATTCTCCTATTTATTCCTTACCTCTTTTGCAAACTTCATTTCCAATTCAGAGCTCATTGAGCCTCAGCCTTTCTTCTGTGACCGTCGTTAACACAATGATCACTCTTTCATGAGTGTTGCTATTACCTTGCCTGGTTTTCAGAAGCGTTGAGAGAAAACAGCAAAGACATCACTTGATGTCAAACATATATATATATTTGCATGACATTCAGATGAACTGAACAGCTTGCAGCGCTGTGGCTTTCTAGCAAGTGGCCCAGAATAACTGAAGTTGCCATTACAACAGTCTTGTAGCCTTTCTTCCAGGTACGGGTGACAGTTTATTGCAATCATTCTACATAGCTAAATAAGATGTAGAAAATACGAAGCTTTATAAAACAGGGCAATTTCGCAACTTTTCAGCCTTTGTAGGTGATTCAGAGATTAGTCCATCTACAATTTTTCTTACATTACTTAGAATGTCATTTTTATATGCGTGTTTAATCCTTTTATGTAATCCTGCTTCCTTGTTAATCTTTCAAGGACAGATAATTACAACTGTTTGAACTGACATGGAATCTCAGTCATGTTGGGGCTGGTGGGGATCCAACAGTAATGCAGACAGTTGAGCAAGATGGAGCTTCTTGCAACTGCTACATTTAGATACGTGCATATTCTTAACTAGCATATACTATTTGGTTATACATAATGAAATTACAGAGCAATAAGAATCATTTACTTACCATGATTAAATGTTTCTGCAGCCGTAACCACTGAAACCTCAGTTGGGGTCCTTCACAGTAGGTGCTTCCTATGCACCTGGGAAATTACGGTCCCTGTCCAACCAGTCTGCAAGTTGAATTCTGAGGTACTTGCATTGTCCAGTAAACTTTCTTACCTGTGATGTATTCTGCCAAAACTGATCCAACTGTTACTGTACTGCAGATAAAAGACCTAGTGTCTTGGCAACTTGGGAGTGATGTAGAGGTGATGATCCTCAGCTGCCCACCCCACACTGTCCCCATGTTTTTTGCCTTGTGAAGCAGCTGCTGAACTTCTCCTGGTTTGCATTCTGATAATACAAGGTAATCTCAGATCGTATTACTCTTGTCCATCGGCTTCAGTACTTGTTTCAGGAGCAGCTGAGCTGTTCGCACAGCAAGACAGGGAACGCCTGATGGAGGGTAGTGTCAGCAGCTGCTGCAGCTGTCTAGGCGCGCCGCCTCTTCGCTGGTCCGAGCCTTACAGGTCTGAAAATGAAAATTTGGCCCCAAATGGGCAAGATGAAAAGAAAAGAAATTTTGATCTCCCAACACAGTCACGGTTGGATCAGTTTGTTCCTCCCTGAGCTCAAAAAGAGTTTTTTTGATGATTCCAGAGGCAAAACTCAGTGCACTTTCCCACCATGGGACCAGAAGACAGAGCAGTTTACATGAATATGGGAATATGTGACATAGAATCAAATTTTCAAACACTCAAGAAATAAGTTTCATTCCATATAAAGAAGAAACCCATCTGGTGGCTACTGCTGATTCAAAATGTCAAAGATTACATGTTAATTGACTCTCTAGCTAGGAGCTGCTTATTACCTTTCAGTAAAGCCTGTGCGCAAGATGAATTGAGCTTTGAGAAACGCGTGGAACAGCCGTGAAAGTACTCTAATGGGAAAAAACATCATGTGCAAAGGACATCAAAAGTCTGTCCCTGTTTGCTGTTCTGCATCATTCTTTCTCCCTTTCTAGTTTCTAATACTTCCAGGCCCGCTATGCAGCTTTTTAATTAACATCTCTCATTTTATAAAAATGGTGGGGGTAATGCTGCCCCAACCTCCTGTCACTGGGTGTGTAGATCGGGAAAAAAATGGTTTCTAGTCACAAACATGAGATGAAGAAGTAACAAAGGAATAGAAAAGAAAACAACCCTGCTTTCTAAACCATCAGGTCTCTCTGAGTCTGATCCAAAGTCCTGTGAAAGAAAGGAGATCCTTTTTCCACGGGCTTCAGTGGGCTTTGGAGAGAGTGCTCTGTTCGAAAAAGTGCCAGCTGTTCTCCTTTAGTGATCGTAATTGGTAACAGCGCTGCCATAGCTCTGAATAAAGGAAGCAGCATTCAATGACTCCGTGGGAAAAAAGAATGCCCTTGTAACATCTTGTCCCCTGTGTTTGTAATAGCAACATGTAGTGAACGTTTGCCGAGGGTGCGATGGTTGAATGCTGGATATGCCCCATTAAGGGACGGCAGCCTGCTCCGAGGGCTTGGTGGATTCAATAGGCTGGTATTGGCATCTCTAGCTATGATGACTTAATCCTTGTTTTGCACTTGCCTGCATCCATTTATCTGGGAAGATCAAAGTGCTGGAAATTAGGAAACTCGTTAAGGCTTCCAGCCCCTTCCTGGAATCAGCATCCTGAACAGGTGCTTGGATACTCTGTAATGGATATTGCACATTAAGTGAATAGAGCAATTTTGTCTGAATGCATCAAGCGTGTGCCCCCCTGTTGCAGGCAGGCGGGAGGAGGGACGGGAGGGAGGGCTGCAAGTTGCTGTCAGGGCCGGAGGGAGCCCCAAAACACTTTGTGCTGCCCGTCACAAACAAACTTACCACTTCCGAGCATCTGAGAAAGGAAGCAGGACTGGTTTCTTTATGAATCTCTGCAAAGCAGTTTGTGATGCTTCAGCAGGGCAGGAAGGCACACAGCGTGTCCTGCGTGCACCACCCTTAGGGGGGGCCTACAGGAAAGATGGGGAGGGACTCTTCATCAGGAGTGTAGTGATAGGACAAGGGGTAGTGGTTTTAACCTGAAAGAGGGGAGATTTAGATTAGATATTAGGAGGAAATTCTTTACTGTGAGGGCAGTGAGGCACTGGAAGAGGTTGCCCAGAGAAGCTGTGGATGTCCCATCCCTGGAAGTGTTCAAGGCCAGGCTGGATGGGGCTTTGAGCAACCTGGTCTGGTGGGAGGTGTCCCTGCCCATGGCAGGGGGGCTGGAACTCGATGATCTTTACGGTCTGTTTCAACTCTAACCATTCTACAGTTCTATAAGTCGCACAGGTTTTGGGAAGACTCCAGCAGTGCTGGGGGTTACACCACACCCTGCCAGCTCAAGGCCCCAAAGCTCCATGTGGGAAACTTATAGTTCTTTCCATCTGTCATCTTTTATTATCTGTCCTAAAATCTGGCATTGTCTCCTATCACTTTTGCTAAAAAAGAGAGCCTTTTTTTTCCCCCTCAGCCCCCTGGAGACACCATTATCCTACAAGCTTTAGCTGGGTGCTGAGCCCAAAGCAGCATTTAAAGTCTGTGCTTTTTGAAGCGCCGTCAATCCAAATATGTAACCGCAGGAAACACAACCAGCAGAAGCAGACCTGCACATCACCAGGCGTCATTAACATACAGCTTCTTCTTTGGGGGACAAGAGTGCAGACCGCACATTGCAAAGTGGCAGATTTCTGTTATCGGAGGGTGAAGGGAATGACAGGCCATGCCAGCATTTGTCACAACTGTGTCACGGATTGAATGACAAAGGAAGGACAGCAATGTGTCTCTGCCGGCAGATAGTCACAGATAGCAGCCTGGAGTCAGAGCCACCGTTGTCACTCAGCCATTGTGAAACGCGACAAAGAAACAGCGGCTGCCCCGCCGTTTAGAAGCAGCATGAATTATTAATGGTGCACTTGTAAAAGTAAGCTACCAAAAGAAAAAAAAAAAAAAAAAAGAGGGGGAAAAAAAAAGTCAGCATGCTGTGCTGCAAATACAGCGATAACAATTTCCTCTCCTCTTCTTTTCTCGTTTTAATCAGAAGATGGAGCATTCTGGGTTGGTTGATTCTATTTCCATTTAATAAGTGAGTGGGGTTGGAGTGACACAGCCTAGGTTCTGAACAGATTCTGCATGTTTTTTCCCCAGTAAACACTTTGGATCTCTTTTTCCCTTTACAAAACCCTCTATATTAAAACGCTGAACACAAACCGTAAAGTTTCTCTGCTCCCAAGCCCCTTCCAATAATGTAAGTTCTCTTTTCTTTTTTTTTTTTTTTTTAATTCTGAAAAGTTTGTCACCTTGTGCAAACTGGCAAGATCGGGTCTGCTCCGTTGTTAAATTTTAAGTAGAATACCAATTTTTCTCTTCACAAAGTACAGGAGATTGCAAGTCATGAATTGCGTTTTAAAGTTTAATCGCCACTGGTCTGTTGTCCAGAGACATTTCTCCTTCAGTGCTCAAACTGAAAGGCAGCTGTGTAGGCAGGCAGTAAATAGCAAATTTGAGATGATTGGCGTTAGTGTTTTTAAGGGAATCAAGGATTTATAACCTATTACTCTGTACCTGTGCTCTTCCAAATCCCGGCTGCAGGATTTCTTTGAATTAGTGATGTGCTTGTGCTAGCTTTTAATTTTTTCTCAAGTGCTCTTCAGAGCCTTCCTTCTATTTCCCCCTCACAAAGACACACATCTTGGGTCTGACAGCCTGAAAACATTCTTGATGGGTTAAAATTAGCCCCCTTTTTCAACTCCTTTGTGTCTGAGGTGCACTTGTAATGCTGGGGATGATGTACAACTGCGCTGCCGGCAAAACACGGGGAAATGGAAGTTCTGAGTCATCATTTCCATAAATGTGGTTAATAAGACACCGTGGAGACCCTTCTGGGTGTGAACAGTTTTGTGCTCTTCTGGGTCGAGGGAATTGCTCTGTGTGTCTGTCTGCCAGTTCATGCTGGTTTTCTGTCAAGCATTTGTTTGTTCCTGGCCCTCTCTAATCCTCTGCTTACAAAGTAACTCGCGTACCCCATCTCCTCCCAACTACTGCGCTGCGCGGCCGTAGAAAGGCAGCTGAGCCCATCCGCGGTGTAACAAACTGTGAGAAAACAGAAAAGGGCATCGGCAGCGCTATTGGAGATCACAGTGAATTCCTGGATGCGATGTTTTGTTATTAAGTTCCTACTCGATAGTCATTCTGAAGAGTTGTTTTACTGGGCTCTGAATACTTTCCCTTAGGAGCAGCAAGGATAAATTTCACACCAGTTTAAGGAAGGGCTGTGATAAATCCGAGTGAGGTTAAATGTGGTATAAATATCTGTGTTAAGAAAAGAGCAGCTGGCAGCAGCCTTGTCCCACAGGGTGAGACGCAGGGAGTGAGATCCACCTGGTGTAGCGGCAGCGTGGTCTCTCGGGGTGGGAGGAGATGGTGCCCTGGAGCCCTCCCACCGCTGGTCCCCAGGAGTAGAAGTCGAGGAGGAGCGGACCCTTCAGCATGGGGCACTGCCTGGGTGGTTTTGTGGACAGATGCACAGAGGATTTGTGTGTATGGCATTGTCTGGCACCTTCCGACAGTGTTATGTACAAACACGTTTTAAAAGGAAAAAGTAAATCCTCGCTTCCCACAAGAAGTGAATAGAAATATGTCTTCTACTACCGCAATGCTGCCTATAACATAAATAGAGCTTCACACTCGTCCAAAAGCTCTTTCATAGCTATTTAAACAGACACGATAAACTATTCTTGGGAGTAGATAATAAACCTTTCTTTGCATGATTCTGACTGACAAACAAGCAGAAATGAATGTACGCTGCAGCCAACTATGGAAAAAAAATGTCACTTTTTCATTTTTTCAGTTTAGTTTCATTGCACTAAATTTTCAGATACCTTTTTTGTTTTCCCCCCAAATAATTTAAACAGTAAATGATTCCTCCTCAGTCTGGGAAGGTGACCAGAAATATCATCCTGCTCTTCTCAGTCCTGCCCCATGGCAGTGTAGTCCTGGGTCCCTGGTCATGACACTAAGGATCATGGATCCGTTTAAGACTGGAAAAGCAGAGGAGAGCTCAGCCCACCCGTTTCCTGAGGCCTCAGTAAGGTCTGCTCTGCACAGGTGGAGCAGTTGAATTTTCCGATTGTAAGGGATGCTTTATGCATGAAATACTGTGAGAGACAGAAAGTAATTTTCCTTTCAAAATGTTGGCTCTATTACATCCAGCTGAGATGCGGCTGCACAGGAACGCATGAAAATGAAAACGTATTTAGGAAGACAAGAAGGGACTTGAACTAAATACCCAGGCTCATTCTAACAACTCAGCACGGCTTTGGAAACAGAGGTAGTTTTCCAAATGCTGCCTCACCCACCTCTACTCACTGGCCTGGCAGCCGGGACATCAGTGCGACTAGAGAGATCGTCTTCTCGGTAGCTAAATTTAACAAGAGGGCCTTGTAACGGTCTAATAAGTAAAAGTTATTCTCTGTGGGGAAGATGAAGAGGTGATTAATTTACCTTGTTTTATAGAGGTGTCTTCCAATAATAATTTCCTTACAACTTACCCTGTTGGGAAGGTACTGTGCACAGGGGAGTCTTGAATCTCTTTACCTCTGCCATCAATAATACATAAAAAGGAAAGGGGGGGAAAAAAGCCTATAATAACAAATCTTTTACTCACGAGAACTTGCAAAGAGGTGTCTCTGTAATATGACAGCATGCGTCAGCAGTTTGAGGCGGTATACTGGTAGCAGGACAGAAACAGGCCAGCCTTGGGACTGGGCAGGTTGCCATCCGCTCTTGGTGTGGGCAACAGCCACCCACTTGCACTTAAATCCAAAAATATAAATTAGATTTTTTCACAAACCAGATCAAAATTTGACATTAGTGAATTGCTTAGCTCTTGGCTTTGAGTGCTGTAGATCAGAAAGCTCACCTGTATTATATCCCCAACTCCTCAGCCTTGTCATTCAGCATACAAATAAATACATACATGTGTGAATGCTGTGAGTTGTTGTTTCTTTCCCTACTCCAAGGCACGTAGTCCATGCATGACATATGTAAAAGAAAAATCAAATGTTATTGTTCCTGCCTGAGACAGCATCATTGAGATTCACAGCAATGACAGTATCTGAAAGAATGTTGTTTTCTATTACCTAGTCATGGCTGCTGCTGTTTCAAATGAACCAGAACTACTTTTGAGTTTCATCCTTCTAAGTTATCACACTTTCCCCTGCTGGGCTGAATGTAGCAAAAACTCTGTTTGTCAAGAGACTGGAGAAACTTTGACATGAAGCTTTTAAAGAGAATGCTTAAGGAGATGAGCACGCACACCAGATGCACCTGGGGCTGTCTCCTCCTTCTGCCTTTATTCCTGAAGTGATTTATCTGCGGTTTCTGAACAGGTTTCCAGCCTTCTTTTCGTGAAGTGACTGGGACATTCAAGCATCTTATTTTACACCTGAGTGAAAACTAGTGGTTTTAGTAGGGGAAAGGCTTGGCACCGTGTGAAAATCAGAGCACATCCAAGTTAATTGAATTGGACACTAGATTGGGCTCTTGCAATACCCTGTTATTTTTTTTTAAAAAAAAAGCTTTCTTAATATGTAAAAATAGGTGAATATCACTTTCAGAGTGCTGCCAAGTGTATCGTCTCTATGGCATCACATAACTTCTGTCTTAAAAAAGTTATTTTTCTTGAGTCCAAGTTACCTTTTTATAACTTAAAGAAATTTGTTTATCAGGTCAAATTTTCTACTCGGACTTCGCCAAAGTTCTGGCTGCTTTTGCTAGCAGTGTATTTGACCTCTTGCCCTTCATTTAAAGCAGATATTTTGCTTACAGAGACATTTATCTAACAGGGACATGTAAGGGAAGAAAAAATTTGGTTTACAGATGACTTGATTCCCTCAAGGTACACGAATCAATCACATAAATTGCAGTCTGTCCTACACTTCAGCTTCAATCAATAGGGGATTAAAACTCTAGTTTCAATGTGGGGAAGATAAATGCCCATACTGATGCTATTAATAACACGTGGGATTACTAAAAGTGTACTGATGCTTTAAAAATCTCACTTTTTGGTGCTTATGTGTCTTGTTTGGTATTTCCACTGTTCCTCTCTGCTGGGAGGGTGAGAACAGAGGAGGAACTTTGACTTATGCTAACTTGCTGCCAGGCATTGTTAAAAAGGTTTATTTCCTGTGATTGGGTACCCTGTGTGTTGTGCCTGGCTTTGCCTGGCTGCAGCAGAATATTAACATGAAAGTAACTCATGAACAAAATTAAGAAGGATCTAGTTTAACACAGCTGTGCTGGTCCTTGCTCTGCCACACTTTTCCTATGGTGCCTTGGGCAAATCACTGAGGTAAAACCCACCCATGATCCCATGGGTGTAGCAGCCCTAATTTGAAAGCAGGTATTTCCACAAGTCAATTCAGGATGTGTTTGTACCACTGGTTTGGCATACCTCTCCTTTGACTCCAAGTTTCTGGCCCATCCCCAGCCTCACCAACTGCCCACTAGTTTTTTCCCTATCTGCAGTGATTGATCTCTTTTAGAATAGTTTGTTTGAGATCCTTTAAGATTTGTATGGCTGGGGGGCAGGGATTGCTCTGGTGCCTCCACAAAATACTCTCTCTGGGAAAAGGTTCCCTCTCTGGGGGATGAAACAATGTTCTGGTAGAGGATGAGGGGTGTTTTTCACACTGACTGTGAGCAGCCTGGAGGCAAACAAAGGAAATACAAGCGCTTGATGCAGTGTTTCATGTTATGCTTGTTGGTCTGTTGTGTGGTCAGAGCATCTGGTCTTCTTGCAGAAATGATACCTATGTTGTGTCTTCTCTGTTGAGATGAGTCAACGTCGTATGTTAACTACCCTTCCCATAACATGTCCAGGGTCTGGGAAACATCCATTCAATTCCTTCCCCAGGATGAGAGGACTCAAACTTGCATCCCCATCACCTGGATGTGGCATTTTCTATAAAAGTTATTCAGTTCACAACTAAAGCCACCAAGCCACATGGGAGACCAAACAGCAGGAGGCTTTACTTTGTGGAGAGGTAAGAATACCTGGTCCCTGCTACAGAGACCCTTTCAGTGTCTGATATCACACAGGACACTTCAACCCATTTCACAGGCACCCCTCGATAACACTTAATGCTCTGTCAAGCCTACACGTCTTTTATTTTTTATGAAGGGCTGGAGAGTCCTTTCCACAACTCAGAGCCTGATCAGGCTGTTGTGGCATCATAACATGGAAATTATGAACTCAGTATGTAAAAAACAGCCTACATGTTGCCTACGCCAGTAATGCTATTTTACTAATATTTCTGTCTCTGGAGCTGCATTTGTAACTTCACTTGAGGCTGATACTGAACATTTTCTGCTTCTGATATACAAGCTTAAAAAAGAGACAGAAGTAGGTGTCTATTTTTTAAATGTGGAAAATACTCTTTAAAGAAAAGACCGTTCTTTGTTGGGATTAAGATCTGTTGCCCTGGCATTTACTGCATCTTCTGACAGGTCTTTCCAGTCCTAGACAAAAAGCCAAATTTCCTTATATATATATATATATTTTGCTGGCTCACATCTATGCTCACATATTTTGTTCTTTTGTATTTAGAAATTGGAATTTAAATAATATATTTCTTCAGAAATGAAATTGATAGGATATATTATGCCACATCAAATATGATTTCCATATCAGTGTGCTTTTGAGCTAATAAATCTTTAGATTTTTTTAGAATGATCTCTTGTCTGCTGTAGATGGTTGTCATTGATTTTGCAAAGTGCTTGATGTACATGAAATATGGTTTTGTGGATTGCGTGATTTAAACTTTGGAGATTTCTGCTTTAATTTACTACAGCTCTCAAATGCCTTTGGCAAAGGAAGGAGCCTGCCTCGTGTAGGTCTGAAACCAGATGTAATTAGGAATGTTTCCCATCAAGAGGAGTCTGTCCTGGCTCTTTACATGATTGTTTCTGTATAATTTTCTGTGAAAGCTGTTGCGGGGAATTGGTGTCTGTCTTCACTGCAATCTGTCTGTGACTGGGAATCTCATAAGCTTTTTAGTGAATTTTGACTCACCAAAGACAAGATCAGCTTTAGCCAAGACATCCTGGCAGATGGTGATCTAACCTGCTTGTAGGCATCCCTGAGCTATATGGGCTTCACAGTTCTCACAGGCAGTGTTCTCATCTGAACTGGTCATGCTGAAACTAAAAGTCCAGCATTCTTTGTCCATTCCCCATTTTACTGGTATTTTTCCTAAATTACCTATACTAGTCTCCAGATGAGATCTTAAGAGGGTTCCATGAGATGTGTTCTTGTGGCTGTCATCTGCTATTGGTGCACTGCCTCCATTGATCCATGGTCTTGATTCTCACAGCAGGACCACAGGCTTGGTTTGGTGGCAAAGAATTCATCCAGGTTTATGGATGTGGTGGATGTGGTGAGTTAACGTTGGCTGGATGTCAGGTGTCCACCAAGCCGCTCTATCAGTCCCCCTCCTCAGCTGGACAGGGGAGAGAAAATATAATGAAAGGCTCTTGGGTTGAGATAAGGACAGGGAGAGATCACTGACCAATTACCGTCACAGGCAAAATAGACTTGACTCAGGGAAATTAATTGAATTTATTACCAATCAAAATCAGAGTAGGACAACGAGAAATAAAACCAAATCTTAAAACACCTTCCCCTCCACCCCTTCCTTCTTCTGGGCTCAACTTCAGTCCTGATTTCTCTACCTCCTCGCCCCGAGAATCATAGGGGGACGGGGAATGGGGGTTGTGGTGAGTTCATCACATGTTGTCTCTGCCACTCCTTCCTCCTCACACTCGTCCCCTGCTCCAGTGTGGGATACCACCCATGGGAGACAGTCCTCCATGAACTTCTCCAGTCTCGGTCCTTCCCATGGGCTGCAGTCCTTCATGATCTGCTCCAGCGTGGATCCTTTCCGTAGGGTGCAGTCCTTACAAACTGCTCCAGTGTGGGTCCCCCCACGGGGTCACAAGTCCTGCCAGCAAACCTGCTCCAGTGTGGGTTCCTCTCTCCACAGGGCCACAGGTCCTGCCAGGAACCTGCTCCAGCATGGGATTCCCACAGGGTCATGGCCTCCTTTAGGCATCCACACGCTCCGGCGTGGGGTCCTCCACAGTCTGCAGGTGGATATCTGCTCCACCATGGACCTCCATGGCCTGCCTGGGGACAGCCTGCCTCACCACAGTCTTCACCACAGGCTGCAGGGGAATCTCTGCTCCAACACCTGGAGCATCTCCTCCCCCTCCTTCTTCACTAACCTTGGTGTCTGCGGAGTTGTTTCTCTCACGTTTTCTCACTCCTCTCTCCCAGCTGCTGTAGCACAGCAGTTTTTCTCCTTTCTTAAATATATTATCCCAGAGGTGCTACCACTGTTGCTCGTTGGCTCAGCTTTGGCCAGTGGAGAGTCCATCCTGGAGCTGGCTGGCACTGGCTCTGTCAGACATGGGGGAAGCTTCTGGCATCTTCTCACAGTATCAGGGCTCTCCCAGTGCCCTTGTGCCTCTGAGCTCCTCTGTGTGTGTGCAAATGAGCCTTTTATCATATAACCTAATATTATACACTGGTCAAAACAATACCATGTTATTTTGTATAACCTAGAAAAGCGCACATTCCACTCCTGGCCAACACCACACACCCTGTGTTTAATAAATTTGTCTCCCTTACCCTGTTTTTACAGGACTGTTCACCTCGTGACATCCTCCAGACTTCCCTAGCATTATCTTAGGCAAACAGTTCATCTGTGATCACATCTTCTGTGAGACCTGCTCTCACTACTGTGCCAGCAACACCTTTATATGACTACAAATACTAATCAATGTCTACAGCAAGGTCTGCAGCTTCTCATCTTCTGTAGGCTGCATGCTGCTTTTCACACATCCCGGGATCATTTTTGCTTTTTCACACACCAGGACATTGTTGACTCAGCTCCAACTTGTGACTCACTATATCCCCCATCTCCTTTTCTGAATAGCTGCTGCCTGGGGAGTTAGTCCATATTGTGTGTTTGTACAGTGGATTTTTCCTGCCTCGCATGCTTTCATATTGAATTTCACCCTGCATATTTCAGACATTAGGATCACCTGGGAATTTGACCTTGTTCTCAAAGAGGCGCAGCAGTGCCTTCATGCCATTTGAAAATTCATTAAAGACTCGCTGTTAAACACTGAGCAGAGGGATGATACCCCACTCAATACATTTTTCTCAAATTGGCAAAGAAATAGTGATAAAAGCCCTGATCAGCAGTAGGAACAATACTAGTGTGAAATGCAGGTGTGGTATCTTATTATTTCTGCACCTACTATATATAATTTTTTCTAGAATGTGCTCTTTCTTATTTATAATATAACATATTGGAAAATAGTGTCAAAATCTGTGCCAGTTGAACTGTATGAAATCCAAAACTTCTTCGCTGCCATGTGAACTTGCATCTAGTTTTGGAAAGTAATTAGATAGGTTCAGTCATGATTTAATTCTTGGCACATTGGTATTTTCCTTACATAACTCCTTCTTATCTTCTGGAATCTTACACATGGTCGGTCTGATGATTTGATCCAGAACTTCACTGTGGATTTAAGCTAAGCGGAAAGGTCTGTATTTTCACCAGGTCCTCTCTATTCACCCTTTTCATGACTGGGAATGCTTTTGACCTTCACAGTCTATTGGTTGTTGATGCACTCTTTACAAATTCTCTCAGCTGACCACCAACAGACCCCAAGGTTAACTTCATAAGGCCACACTGTGTGACAATATCAGTGGCTCAAATGAATTGTTTAAATGTAGAGTGGCATTTGGGATGCCTGAGCATGTCTAAGCACCTGCATGGTCTATGGGGTGGACCAGCAGCTGGGGTGAACAACTTAAATAACACCAGCTACCTATGGTTAAGCAGTGCAGCCAAAGGCCAGCGGTATGTAGATCATACATTATGTATGATACATCATCATGTAAGACCATAGAATCATAGAATCATTAGTGTGGTGAGCCGGACTAGGGAAGTGATCATCCCCCTGTACTCGGCACTGGTGATGCCCCACCTCGAGTACTGCATTCAGTTTTGGGCCCCTCACTACAAGAAGGACATTGAGGTGTTGGAGCGTGTCCAGAGAAGGGCTAGAAGGCTGTTGAGGGGTCTGAAGGACAAATCTTACGGGAAGGACTGAGGGAACTGAGGTTGTTTAGGCTGGAGGAGGCTGAGGGGAGACCTTATCACCCTCTACAACTACCTGAAAGGAGGGTGTAGAGAGGTGGGGGCTGACCTCTTCTCCCGGGTGACAAGTGATAGGACAAGAGGAAATGGGTTTAAGTTATGTCAGGGGAGGTTTAGACTGGATATTAGGAAACATTTTTTCACTGAAAGGGTTACTAAACATTGGAATAGGCTGCCCAGGGAGGTGGTGGATTCACCATCTCTGGAGGTGTTTAAAAAAAGGGTAGACATGGTACTTAGGGACATGGTTTAAAAGTGGGTTTTGTCAGGGTAGGTTAATGGTTGGACCTGATGATCTTAAAGGTCTCTTCCAACCTCAGCAATTCTATGATTCTATGAGTCTATCTCCATCCTCTACCCCCACTGAGATGGCTAAGGTGCTGCACGCGTTAGTGCGGGGACATTTCAAATGTGCTCCAGTGGACTCAGCATAGCATGGAGCAGAGCAAAAGCCATCGCTAGCACACTGTCCCTCAAACCTGGGCCTGCCACTCCTAGGCTTATCTCTAGCGAGCCTGGTTTTACCCCTTCCCCCCCTTCAAATCTAGTTTAAAGCTGTTTCGATGAGCCCTGCTAACCCAAGGGTAAATATCATTGCTCCATGGTGGAGCTGGGAGAGCTACAGCACCCTTCCATGCAATCTGCCTGTTTATCTGTCCTGTTCGTGGTGCTTCCCAGGGATTTCTTTTATACATGTGGGGACTTGGCTGCTATTGCTCCTAGCACCACCCAGGTCTCCTCAGCTGCTGTCATGCAAGCTACAGGCTCATGGTGGGTCTCTCTGCTCCCCTGAGTTTCCCCCGGCTCAGGAAACCCCCCCTGTGCACCATGCTAGAGTGGTCTACTGCTGATAGTGCCGGAACCAGAGCTGCTCACCTCAGCGACTGAGTTTTCATTTGCTTCTTTCATTTTGCTCCTTGCGTTTGCTTCATTTGCTGTCAAAATAACAAAGTTTCTGGGAATTCTTTCCATCTCTATCTAATCTCTTCTAGGGCTTCTCTGCTGAAAAATGGCAGCATTAAGAGAATTTGCATTTCCAATCAAGTACACCTGGTAGAAAACACAGTGCTGTGGGGCAGATATAAATCAAATTTTTCAAGTAAATCATGGAAATTCAGTGTTGAAGATTATTGGCGTGTAGCTGTTTAGAATTGACTTAAATGACTTCATCATAAAAGAACATTTAAGTAGTTCAAATAATTAAACCAAACCAAGTTCTCTGCTCCTACCTGTTAAATAATGCCAAATGCAAACTGGTTTTCATTGCACCTCCAAAATTAAGAGCATATTCTCCATAAAAAATTAATTGCTTTAACCTGGCTTTGCCCTTACTCATAAGAAATAACTATGTTGGCTGTAGGCCTGCAGCCATGAAAACAGCATGGTATTGAAAATCTTTACTTCTTTCAAGCTTCTCTTTTGATCATCATCATGCTGGCTCCATTAATAACTTTTTAGGTTACTGGAATTTGTGCGTTGAGAATGGAAAGAATGTCCTTCCTCTTTAATTACGTCCCGACTTTTCCCTTTTCTTTTTTGTTGCTGTTTTGGTAAGCTGTTTCTGATAGAAGGCACTGATGATTCTAGTTCCACCCAAATCCTTGGCAAGTAGATATTCATGGACCTTTGAAAGGCTGGTGCTAAGGTACTGGTCAAAACCTCCGTCCTCTGTGTTAGTAGCACAGCATTTCGACAGTATGGAAACAGCACACATCTTTAATAGCATACACTTAAAAACAAGGGATAACACAAAATCAATGCAACTTTCAGCCAGAATAAACACACAGAACATGATATACTCTGCCCATTTTTAAGTTTCACATTTGGACAATATAAAACCTGTTTTTCTGTTAGTTAAGAGAAGCCACCACCAAGTTTCTGCTATGAACAACAAAATCAGTACTGCAGCATTTATGCTATTATTTTAATCTTGAATTCAGTTTATTTTATGCTGTTTTTTCAGTTTGTTTTATGACGATTTTTTTCTGTTAACATGCAGTGTTAATAGACAATGCAATGTCGCATCATGAAAATTAGTTCTTGTTAATTAAATACATTATCCTGCAGTGCTTGCTAAAGCCCTAATTCAGTCCATTTGTTGAGTAGATGCTTAATTCCTGTGTATTTTTCAGGTCAGTCACGAATAAGGACAACTTCCTGAGCCATGAGTAACTGTTCTTTGGTACCTTGGAAGATTAGGCTGCATTATGTTACTTTAGCTGGAATACTAGACTAGAAGGATCATCAGACTCTGCCTCCTGCAGAGGTACACACAGTTTCTTATCCCTGTGATCTGCTGATCAAGATCTGTCTCAAAACTTTGTTCTTGTTATTGATGTTTACTGGGCATGGTGCAGGCTTTCAGCACTCAGAGTTTTGGAACCTTTCTCCTGATTCTATCTAAATGTATTCATGCCCAATTTATTTGTCTTGCGTTGACCTAGTTCTCCCCTTCTGGCACAAAAAAAAATGGAGGGAAGGAAGTTATTTTTAATAAAATCTTTCTTCCTTTTGTCATGACACCTTGAGCAAGTCCTGTGTGTCCAGTTTCCTTCATGCAGCAGCCCAGCTGCATTACTGGCCTTTTCCTCACCATGCTCAGTTTGGATTCTCGAATGTGGGACCTCACTGGCTCAGAGTACTGCAGGTGAGGTTTCTCCAGGAATAAGGACACCAGGGTGCTGTGAGATACAGTGACATTTGTATTTCACCGTATATACTGGAAAAAAATCTCATCTCATATGTCCTAGGAACACCTTTGCCTTTCTCACAGGTGCAGCAGTGATGACTCTCAGTCACTCGTGATGGGCAAGTACAAACCAGCCTTCCTCCTCAGTTGTTCCAAGTTATTACTGCCCTAGCTAATTGACCTGACAAAAAAATGCCACTGGTCACTTCCAAGTAGCACACTTAAATTTCCACTCTTACTGACATTATTTTAACATATTCTCTAAATATTATCACCGTATGTCAGGTGGTTGTTCTCTACACCATATGCTGTAAATTCCTTTAGTTGTTTTTCCCATGTCACACCTTGAAATTCTTCTATTGGACTTGCAGTCCTTGTCTGGCATTATTCCACTTTATCTCAGACTTTTGGATGCCAATGTAGATCCTATTTCTGCGTGTCAGAGCATTTGCAAGGGCCAGCAGGAAATGTGCCGCTGTGCAGAATCCTACTCTCCAGGCAGAGCATCCATTAGGCAAAAGAAACAGGAGAAATTTCTACTGCTTGAGTCAATACTGCACCCCGCCCCCCCCCCCCCCCCCCCCCGCCCCCAAAAAAGGGAGTTGTTTCATGTTGTATGAACTCTTTGGTACAGCTTGTGGAAGCAACAAAATTTAACAGAAGGTTTGGAAACCATTGTGTCACTAAGTAAACTGTGGCTCGTCTGCAGTGCTCCAAGATAATTTCTTGTTTTTCTGAAGCCAAACATTTTTATGTCTAAATATATATCCATGAGGGAAATGTATACATTAATGCATGTGTACGTATAAAATAAAAACAAGCAAATATTAAAACAGTCACTATTAAGAATTAAGTTTTTGAAGACTATAAGAAAATACTGTGCAGGTAAAATAGGTGCTGTACTCATTCATGTCTCTGTGAAATATTGTGCTCATTCAAATCAATTATCCTTTTACAGATGTGATTTCATAAAGGGATAATTAGTTCATGTCTGGAATTGCATCAGCAAAACCAATCTATTTTAATTGTTTCTGTATCAGTGAACTGCGGCACATTGTTTTTCTAACCGCAAAACAAATTTAATCAACTCTGCCAAATAAGAAGTCATTTGTCACTTGAAAGATGAAATTGTTTATTTTTACTGTCAGCCAAAAAAAATATTTGCCTATTTGCCATATATCTTTATGCATACATTTTTTGCATCTATAAATGCACCTATTTTGGCCTTTTTAAAAATCCACTTGCACTGGAGAATCATGTAGGTGATTCTCCTTTTCTTCCATTACCCTTCATAGAAGTTGCTCTTGGGTATACAAGGACTGTGCATGGCAGAGGTCCTGCTGACTCCTATTTAAAGGCTTCTGTAACTGGGTGAAATTAAAAATCTCTGCCTGCAAGGTCGTTTTTGAAAGTCACATACGACACAGGAATGATGAAAGATTGCTTTTTTTTTTTTTTTCTCAGGAGGAATTTATTAAAAGGACTAGACTAATACAAAGATGAGGAAGCTTAGTGGATAAACAGCACATTTTGAGTGAAATTCTGTCAAAATGAGGTAGATATTTCCCCATATACATGAATATGGGAAGTGCACCCTGAAGACACTGCTGCAGCCCAGCAGAGAGGGGGATGTGGACGCATAGACCCGTATGGGATGCACTTTGCAAACCTCAGGCTCCAAGGGCAGTGAATTTGTCTGGTCCTCTGCAGTCAGCAAGCACGAGCCCGTGCCCTACAACCAGCACCGGGAGCTGTGGGTCTGCCCCATCCAGCCTGGATGTGCTGGCACGGGGGAGGGAGCAAAGCACGACACCAGTCCATGCTTTCTTTCTAGTCTCCTCTGCGCCCTGTCTTCTCTGTTACATGATTGACCGGGTGCTCTAAGTCATGTGTGTAGAGTTGCCAGCCCTCTTGCTGACTTTTTTAACCATGTTACGAGGGTTGGATGCTAACGAGCCCTACCACAGACTTCTCTTTCCATCACCATTCCTTCCCTGCCGGAGAAGTACCAGTTCTCCATCCATTTGCATACCAAGGCTGCTTCTGTAATTTCCAGCATATTCCTGGGCACAGGAATGTGGCTGGATGTGCTGGTAAATCCCTAGACTGTTCCCTGTCAAGAATTTGTCCTGTTCCGACTTGTGCAGTCCCCAGCAGTCCCTGGGTACAAATCAACAGCTGGCATGGTCCAGGGATCATTCCTCAAAGTGGTTTGTGTGCAGCCACCTTATTTTGGGGACTACCATGGTCGCAGGCTGATGTGTACCACTTTACTTCAAGGTTCAGGAACATTTATTCGTTATTGTAGGCAGCCAGCGTGTCCCACCACACCCTTTTCTCTGTGCCTGTCAGCTACCCTTGTGGCTCCTGCCATTTCAAATCTCAGCTGCTGCAATAGACCCTTATTCGCTCTCAGTCCAAACCGTTTTCAAAAGCCTCCTCCATGTCAGGATCATGTCTGTGCTCAGATGTGAGCTAATCCCATCACTCAGCAGCAGGCACGAAGCTCTCTGCTCCTACTGAGGCTTATTCCACAAGGCACAGCTTAATTGTAGAGCGAGAGCTCTCCCATCTCTCAGCCTGTCATTGATGTAGCTGCCGACAGAAACATTATCTGCAACAGCAAATACTCAGAATTTTCCCTAGAATATGAACAGGAGAGATCTATTTCTTGGTATATTTCTTTCCTAGACCTTGGAATATAATAATCTGATAAAATTCTTACTAATATTAATAATAGCATATTGTCACTGTCTGATGAGACAATTGGAGTAGCTGAAATCTACCCACGGTATTTTGAATCGTGTCTTTTCTCATAAGACTTAGACCTCTGGAGTAGAGGGCAGAGATTTGCAGCATGACTCTCATGACTCTTTGTGCATAGATAGCTGGATAATTGGGGAAACAAGGGCAATTCAGACTCTGATTCACATTGGATTTACCTGCAGTGGCTGAAGAGGGTACCAGCCTGGAAGATAAACTCTTCAACTGTTGCAGCTAAATCAGAGATGATTGCGAATCAGAGTCGTCAACCGGCGCAGTTTACAGCTTGATGTTTTAATGTAAACTGAGATTGATAGTGGTTTACATTTACTGGCAATAGCGAAATCATCCCCACACCTAATCAGTAATCAGGCACAGGCAGGGACATTTGGCGATGGCAGGCTTTTAAATCACCCTGGCCTGAAGTGCCAGATCTTGTGAAAAAGGTGGCTTTAAGGACAGGGCTGTAATATCTGACTCTGAATTCACAAGCCCGTGTTCAGCAGCCCGGTGGATTTCAGCCGACTAATGAAAAATCGCTGACCTGTGGTATTGTGATAAATATTTCTCCTCTGCACAGTTTCTCTGCGTATCTCTTGATCCTGTCAGAGATCTTATCAAATCAGATGATTGGAGTGGATTTATTGAAGTGGGTGAAAAAAACAAGAACTGGCTAATTAAAACCCAATTTGTTTGATGACAGTTATATCCAAGACTTTAGAAAAATTTTTTAAGAAAAATGTAGTCTTACAGAGAAATGAATTAACGTGCTGCAAGACGTTGTCAAAAACAGGTTCCCCAGGATAATCTGAAGTCTTCTCTGATAAGATATGAGATTCTCTAAATAAGTCAACAACACATTTTTCTCCTGACATGTAAGAAATTATTACTGGGGATTAATAAACTGAGTATCAGTAAAGAACTGTGAACTGAGTAGGCAGGAAATTAAAAGAAAATTTACAATAGGTTGTGGTGGGAGTTAAATTATCACAGGGGAAAAAAGGTCTCTGTCTTTGGAAACTAATATTAAAAAGCATGCATTAACAACCTCTACGGAAAAAGCCGGGGTAAACTTAAGAAAATTGCTTATGAGAAAAATTAGGCAGCACTTTCATCTCAGAGCAGGCTAGGGATATAATTGAGGAAGAGTTAGATGACCATACAGTGGGGGTGGCCTAAAAGATGTCAGAATGAAATACAAGTCACACAGGCCTTGAAAACAGGAATTTTGGCTGCAGGATGGGAAACCATGATATAAAATAGAGACAGACCTGACTATCCATTCAAATGTACTTCCAAGATTAGGATTACCAGGCAAGGCGCTTTTAATGGAGCTGGGGAAATAAAAGACTGTCATAAGAGTTTATCTGGAATAGCATGGGAATTCTGTTTTCCCATGCCTAGGAAAAAGAAATATGAACTGAAGTAGGTAGATAAAAGGACAACCCAGCAGTTTATTTTATTGGAGGAAACCAAAAGAGCCTAATTTATTTCACATGGAAAAATGATACCAGAATACAGCCATGATAGGTGTGTGCCTCCATCCAGGGAACGTGGATTCTGGTGGATCCCCTTCAGTGTTGCATGCCTGGTAGGAAAAGAGAGTTTGGTGCCAAAATGGGTGAAAAGAAAGCATTTCAAGCCATTCTGAAAAATTATTTCAATTGTGTAAAGGCAAAATGCTTCATTGCTCTTTGAAAGTTTCCGAACAAGCACGCGGCGTATGAAAATTATTAAATTGGATGAGGTGAGGGAGATCAAATGGAGAGGCGGCATCTCAGCTCCTCGGTCTCTCACTGTACGGGAGCGCAGAGGGATGTGACTGCCTCGACTTACTTTGGTTGTGGGCTTTCTTGTACATTTTCTGGCCTGTGCCGCCTTCTGCAGATTATCCCAGGCACAGCTTGAGTGCTGGTAGGATCCAGGAAACCTTTCCAGTGGCATTTTGCTGACACCTCCGTGATAGCGTGGGCAGATCAGAGAAAGACCACGGTACTCTGCCCCAGCTTGCGTGGTGTCTGCGCTCTGCTGCAATGCACTGAGCTGACACTGAGTGGTAGTAAAACTCATGGGCTGTGGAGTCCAGACCTGGGCTTGGGAGGGAAGGATGAAGTTTCCTATCAGTTTGACACGAAAGAAGGAATTTAATAAAAATATCGATGCTAGTATGTCATTCAACCTCTATGAGGACCCCCAAGGCTTGTTTATCCATTGGTTAAACAGATGTAGCAGACCTTACCTGCTTCAAAGCGGATTCATAAGAAACGGCAATCAATAAATACTTGTGAAGAGCTTTGATGCTTGAAAATGGAAAATGCTATTTTCACTAGACGTATACAACAATGCAATTACTGTTTTGGAGGACCAGAGGGAAAAAAGCAAACAGATTTGATCAAGACTGAGGTTCTCTGCCACAATTACACAGAGACCTAAATATAAAAAATAATAACAACAGGCTAAGAAAGAACTGATTCAGGTAATTATCTTCCAAACTTAGAATAAGTACAAGATCTAGAAATGTAAAAAAAAAAATATTGAAGAAGATAGACAAGGACCCTTCTGTCCGATCAACTGTTTCTGTGTTAGGACTAATGGGAGCAGTGCGTCAGGTTAGGACACAGTCACAAAACTAATGAAAATATGGGGGGGTGATGAATGTGTTTTGATACCATCCTAAGACGTAGGTGTCCCTAAAGTTCTTACTGCAGAAGTAAGTGCAGGACACAATTCAATTCCATGTAATTGCAGTGAAGGCAAGATTGAAGTCACCTAAATTAAGACTGAATTTAAAGTTCTGCAGAATTTGGATAATAACAGCTCAGACCACTGCTTCAAAACAGCAATTGTCTTGGTATCCTCCTTATTGTCCATTGTGTACGTGTCTCTTTGGTCAGCCCCAAAGTTTCCTATCCATATAAATGCAAACATCTCTCCTGTCACCCATTCAGATCAGGTTGGTCACCTTTAAAATTCCTTGACATTCAGATTTGGGCACCAATGTCTAAGTCCATCCAAGATCCTGGAGAACTTCTGGTCCATGGTACTATGCTTGCAGGAGCCCTCTGCCATGCATACATCCATATGGCTGACAGACTGCAAATGTTCAAACCCATGACAGTGAAGAAGACAGTACCCACAAACCAGGAACTTAACCTTTCCTGATGTGAGGGGTTTTGAGTCTCTGTCTCTCACATCCTCATGCTCCAAGGACATGCACTCCCCCCCTCTGGATGCACAACTGGAAATTCAAGATTTGTTAGACCAGGAGAAGAACAGAGAAACAACCACCTAACTCTACTCTGAGAAAAGCAGGCTGTATTTCTGTCTGGGCTAATAAACCTTATTGAAGGTCAGAACAAAAGTAGGTTTCATTTGGTCCTGAGCACTACTGTAGTAATAGCTGAGCAGTTGGAAAGTTTTGTGCTGCGCACCTGTGTGTGAAAAGAACCTACCAGACTGACCTTTCTTGTCATTAAAGTTTGCTTCCATTGTGCAGACTTGTTTAAAAATGCCTCTCTCCATGCATTTGTTATGCGCTTTTCCATCTGTCTCCCAGAAAAGGAACAAATGTCATTTGAATATAATGGAAAACCTACTCCCATGATTAAATGCAATGAAGAAACCATTGAATACAATTATTTTCTAGCAGGAGACTCATACATCTTTAAATCAATAGGGTTGCATTTACTTGTTGTGATGAGCCAACGGCCCACCTATGGCTGGCAGAGGCTGGATCAGCTGGCTGGCCGCGGGACTCCTGGAGCATGTATTACAAAAACTTCAAAAAGAGCATAACTGTCCTGTCAGCTGTTTTGAGAATAAATCCTGTGCTGAGCAGCACACAAAGACTGCACCACAATCAATCTCCTACCTAGCATCTCAGCCTGTCTCTTGCATCTCTTTTGTGCGTGTGTAGTCTCACCATGGCTCTGAACCTGTCCCTGAGTCTTCCCCTCTTGCCTGCCCCATCTCTTGGCTTCATCACTGTGGTGACATCATCTACCCTCCTCTTTGGCATGGTGTGTGCATTTTCCCTTTGCCCTCTCCTGCCCATTCAAAACACTGCTGCTCATGACATCCATTGTCTCTTCCAACTGCTTATGCTGTTCGCTGGCCTACAGTATAACCAGGAGGAACTAGTTGAAAATATTTCACAGCCTACATTTTTTGCCCTCTTTTCCTCACCTTCTTGTCCTCAGTTGGGCCTTGGCATCAGCTCAGTTGCTTTCTTTGTGCTTTCGAGCAAACTCCTCTGTGCCTTCTCTGAAGTTTCCCCTTGCATTGGGTAGGAAAACCCCACAGACAGCTCTGAAACTAATCAGTTATGATCCTCCTTTGAAATCCCTTCCTAAAACACCTGTTTGCAGGGCTTAGGTCCTTCCTCTCCTGAAACTGGTGGCCTTTTCACTTTGACCAACAATGTGTACTGGTTTCCTTGTATTTTCCTTGCCCGCCTGTTGCCTTTCATCTTACATTTACCCTGTGAGCTCTGCAAGGCAGAGCGCTCCCCTTTGCCCTGTTTGCAGAGCCCTCCAGGAGGAGGACTGGTACAGAGGTACTGTCCAACTAAATTAATACCCTACAGGCAGCCGTTTGCTCTTTCTGTTAAGGCAGGATCCATTTTCTTCCGTTGCCTCTCCATGTTATTTGTCACGCTCACCCCTAGGAACAGAATACTCTCCTTATTACTAAATGGCATGTACTCTTTCTCTGTGTAACCCCTAAAGAGGCCTACATTTTTATGACAGCTCTCTTAGACTGCCGGCTCTTCAGGCTTGGAGCTTCTTTTGCTGTTTGTATTTTATTTTTAAGCCCAGAGAGGATCCCTGTTGGCCTGACCTTTGCTGCAACACACACTAAGATAGCAATATCCTACCCTGCTAGGATGAATGTCATCAAGGCCACTGGGCCGTTGGAAAACACACTCAGATCGGCCCAAAAAACCTGGAGAGAGTTATCAACTATTTCTCTTGGCTCCAGCAGAAATTTCTGCAGCTGTTGTTTTTTAAAAAAATAAAAATTTCCAGGCTGGATTTTTAAGTTTCAGCTTTTAGTCCTCTTATTCCAATTATGTCTTCATTAGGCACATGAAAGAACTCCTTAAAACCCAATATATTCTACAACTGTAGTCTGGTCACTTTTCAGCTATATCCTGTCCCTTCAAGAGTATAACAAATACCATAATGAAAATAATAGCTAATAATGATGATAGAATCCATTATTCACAGAAGGGACAAAACACACAAAGTGAAAAATACACAGAATCAAAAGTGAAGGCTTGAGTGTAGCCCAAGACATTTCATGAACTGAAAAATGAAGGCTTGAGCATAGCCCAAGTCATTTCATAGGCTGGGACATAATTGCTCTTGATTTCTGTATATTGGCTTTTTATCTCAAAGAAGCCAGATGACGAATTGCCAAGTAATTTATTATAAGCCATTAGTACATGGTTTCCTTCCCTTCCTCCTCCTCTTCATGCCCTCCTCCTTTGCCTTTGGATTATTTTCGTTTGATATTTGTAAGTTTACACAATTTGGAAAGGCCAAAAATGCAGAGCACAAGCCTTTTACACTCTGCAACCAGCTGGCCTCCTTATTATTATTTATACACTGCAGTTCCACTTGGGGAACTCAGTCATCTTTGGTGTTAGACAAACCCATTTAAGAAGGCACTCCTGCCCTAAAAAGTTTGCACTGAATAGATGAAGTATCTATGAGAAAGAGGATAAACGACAGTGACTCATCCGGAGTCAGCAGGCAGGCAAAGGGCAGGCCTGGGAACAAATTTATATCTCAGCGATGCCTTAGTCACTGTTTTTCCCATCAGCTAGTGTCCTTTTTTTAGGACAAAGAATATTGTGACTGAGAAATTAGGTGTTTCTCCAACCCGCCAATGGCCAGCCAGTCCATAAAAGCCCACCGGGGTGCTCCAACGCAACTTAATTATCTTGCAATATGCCTGTATCCCCAGAGAGCACAACCGCATTTTTAAGCTGATGGTCAGATCTAGGTTTCCTGCGAAAGAGTAAGGCAAAGATTTCAGCAGCCCTTCTTCCCCCTGCTCCAATAGACCCCATCGCTATTCCTCTATCGTGGCACTCAAACCTTGAGCACTGTGGATGTTGGGGCCCTAGCACTCCCCACCTTTTGATCCTGATTGCTGGTTGTAGGCAGCTGGAGGCAGCTTGCAACACCGGCAGCATCAGGGTATACATTTTTCACCCTCCCTGTGATAGGAACAGAGGTGAGGAGTTCAGCATTCTCCCTTACCTCCACTGACATCAGTGCTGTGTCAGCCCTGATGGTATTAGCACAATCTTTTAAAAGCGGTTCATCTTATTACCATGGTGTGCACTCCCTGAAGGCCATGGACAAATGTTAAAGTCTGGAAGTGCGTGTGATGTCATGGAAGAAATATGAAACAGCAGCTGAACTGCTAGCTGCTACAAGGGCAAATTTTGGTTAATGTTTCCTATTAACTCCTAGCTCCTTCTGTCATCCTTCTATCATGGTAGGGAGACACTAAAGGAAATAGCTTTCTCATCTTCTGCTCGAAATTACCGTTTGCCAAGGATTTGCTAGAGGTCTAATTAAAGCAGAATAAATGTATTTTGCATTTCTCACCCAAGAGGGTAATTTAGATCACAATCAGTGAAATGAATACAGCATGTTTCTGCCTGAATTTCCAGTGTTAATGAAAAGGGATACTCTGAATGATGAAGACAAATGTACTTCAAATGAAGAATTAATACTGCTCATAATAGCACAAATATGAAAATCCATATTCTTAGAACAAATACTTTGGTACTATTAGGCACTTACGTGTCTAAATCTCTGTTAAAATCTGCAGCTGAAATAGACAAATATTTGTGCTGATATTTAGTACTTAGTACTAATGTGGTTGTAATTTATATTCCCCCATAATCATGTCAGAATGCCACTTTGTGTGCTTTGTGCTGTGGCATTTCCACTTTCAATTTTAATGTCCCTGAAGCAACTTTTCGTGGGGAAACCCATTCTTCCAGCCAAAGAACAACTGTTCTCAAATCTCTGTGGTGCTCTCTGAAATACAAATAATAACACTAATAAGGCCCAGAAGCTTCAGCATTGAACAATACACAACAAGCTTGTGAGAAATGATTTCTTCACAGGGGACCGTATGTTCTTAAACAAGATGCATCAAATGATTTTTGCAAACAAGCAGTTATGGAGGGAAACCATAGCTAGCCGTGATACATGGTTATGAAGGCTATCTATAAATGTGAGTTGCAAGAACGTCTTGTTTATAAAGCAGACAGAAGCAAACAAAAAAATATTCATGAGATCATAGACCTTGCTAAGCAACAGCCTTGCTTGCTCATGCTCCAGGGTCACTCAGAGACGCATGTCCTCTTGACAGCCTTTGCACTGGACTAGTCCCCCAAATGGATGCAGGCATACATCTGCAGAGATTCTTAAAGACGGATGAGATGTTTAACCAGATTGTTCTCTCCCATACTCTTTCTTGAAGCTTCCACATCTTCCCCTTGGTCATACACTCGGAAGCACATCCTTGACGTCCTCAGCTCATTCTTCCTGCTTCTAGCAGACAAAATGGGTGAGCGAATCATGTTTCCAGTAACATGAAGGAGCACGTCTCATCCCCTCCTAGGGGAAGCCTGAGTCTGGCCACATAAAGCTTTCCCACAAAACTAAACTGAAGCCTAATTTCAAAACTTATCATCTGTTCCTGAAGGCTGTGTTAGAAGAAGGATGCAGACTGCTAAAGGTGGCAGTTAGTGGAGGGCTAGGACTCTCAGATCAGAAGCGTTGTAAAATCTAGGATATATTTTCTTGCTAGGTCTTGCTTTTGCATAGTTATCTGCTGTTGCTGTTTTGCAGTGAAATTTCAGTGGTGGTACACTGTCAGTTGGTTGGAGTGTAACCTGAAAGGCTTCCTCTGTTCAAATCTCATTTTATTGACATAAGTGACATGAACAGGACATGGAGGTGCAGAAAGTAGCCTTTTGGCTCCCAGCTGTGTTTAATGATAATCCACTGTGATGGACTCTATACCATAATTTTTCTTAATCTCTCAGTCAACTTTTCAGAAACAAAGGTAGCAATCAGCTTTGTAGAACTATTATGTCATCCCACAGAAGCCAGTATTTTTAAACATTTTTATTAATACCTGAAATGTATTATTCAAGACTTGCCCCATCCTTGCCTTACAGGCTGTAGCTGTCTGCCAGACTAACTCCATTTGCTCCCATTTAATAAAGTGTTGTAATAGTTTCTCCAAGTACATTTTTTCTGCAGGTTTTCAATGAACCGTTGCTGTTTACTCATGAGAAAATTCATTGGTGGTATCTTGGTTCCTTGCGATAATGAAGATATTGGCTTACACAGCGAATAGCTGTACCTTTTACCATCGAGTTTATGTTAACATTTATAGTATCAATTAAACAGCATTTGAGGATCAAATATGTGACAATAACCAGAGGGGCCGAAATAATTGCAAAGGTTAGATCATGGTGATCAAGCTTCCAAATGCATTTTACAGACTGCTGATGCTAAGTCTGCAGGTTATTTCTTCTTCCTTCAGGTGTCAGAACTCATTTAGGCTTTAGACACTGCCATAAAAGGCAATCAGATCTTCCTTTCCAACCTCCAAAATCATTTTAGCACAAGTAATATCAACAGAGTCACATCATTTAAAGCCTTCTCCTACCGCCGCACAGCTGCTCAGGCAGTTAATTACAATATGTTCCCAGGATGAGAGGCTGAATAGGCAGTCACATTTCTGCGCTTCATTAAAATGAGCTTAGCAAAATTAGGCTGATAGGATAACGGGGATACCTTGTGCAGTTTCCACTATTCCCAGAAGTAAGGATCATGCCAGATGTGGATTTCTTTGTGTAAATCGTATACCTTGTATTTGTTGACTAGGAATAAGTAATGTGCACATACTTCCATCTTACACCAGGTTGCTAAACAGTATTATTTTAAAGACTTATAAGTGAATGCAGCATCAGCTTGTGCAAACTAACCAGTATATCTACTATCAAGCTTATCATTTAGTGCTGAGGAGAGAGAAACTTGAAATATTTTTGTTAGGAAAGTACAGGAAACGGAGCCACTCTACGAGAACAGGTGCCTTACATGAAATAAGTCATTTGTGCATCTTCATCATTTCAAGGAAAAAAGTTTCTTCTAAGTTTAGGCAGCTCTTTTCTCTCACCTTCAAGAGTTATTAAGACTGGAAATTCAGATTATTTTCATAGTGCTGATTTGTCCATTGCTGGTTCATTTGCAGTGGGTCAGGCCCCCAAAGGTGGGATTCATCTCATCTGTCTGTCTCTCTGAAAAGCTGTCAACTAGTTAGCTAAATTCAGTGTAACATAGTTGAGAGAGCAAACTGCCCTTCAAGGAAATCTGCCTCTGGAGAAGAAATACCTTTGATTACCAAAAGACCCCCCAAAAGCAGCTTGACACAAATCAGCTAAAATGAGGCAGCTAGTGTCAGAAAGAGTGAATTCAGACCAGAGAGGCCCATTTTTTAACCTATCCATTAATAAGCTTTACTTGATTAACAGAAAGGTGTCATATTCAGATAAAGTAGAAAATGTTGTTTTCCAGGTTTTTGGTGTTTGTTTCTTGGGTTTTGTTTTGAGGAGTGGTGACGTTTTGTTTTATTTTATTTGGTTTTTCAGGCTGTACCTCTTGCTTTCTGTTTTTCCTTTTCATGGTGACAAATGAGGGACTTTGGCACTCCCTAGCATCCTCCTCTTGGCTCAGCACAGAGCAGAATGAATAGAGGAGCGCAGGTTAAGCTTTACCAAGCCCCTTTAGCCATTTCTCTGAGTGTGGGTGGCTGTCGTGTATGGGGTTAGGGGAAGAAAAGTGCTATATCCTGTTCCAGAAGCTGGCTTTGGTCCTCATCTCTGGGACATCTGCAACAAGGTAAGGAGAGTCTAAATTGGAAATTTCCAAGACTCAAACACTGAGCAAGACTATTAAGTCTGGCTTCAGGTGACTTGGTCATCCTCGGCTGTAGCCCACTGGATGTTGCAGAGCAGGTCCCTTTGCAGAGGGAGTATACGAGGCATATTCTGCTAGATACTTCAAACATTACACCTGCAATTTTGGAGCTTCACGGTCAAATGCCAAGTCAGAAATAAGCCTTCAGTATCTGTTCCTTTACTAACCACACTGCAATGAAAATGACAAATAGTGTGAGGCTATTACTTTTAAATGGCCATGGAGGGAATGAAGGTGTCCCTTTCTTTGCTGTTAGCAAGAGCTGTATTCTAAAGATAAGTGAGTGAAACAATTGCTGAGAAAAGTAAGACATTATTCCGAACACCATCCATCACAGATATACCTATTATTTATGATATATGGATAAAACAGGAGGGATTTTAATTTTTTTAAAATGCTTATTGTTCTATAGCAGTGGGGGTGTGTGTTTTTATGAACAGACGTACGTGTAATTCCAGTGTGTGCAGTTTTATTTTATTCAGAATTGCTGAAAATAATTAGCCACAATACCAATTTCCCTTCCGGAGCTTAAGAAGCAGGTT
Organism: Pluvialis apricaria; assembly: GCA_017639485.1. Classification (NCBI taxonomy): domain Eukaryota; kingdom Metazoa; phylum Chordata; class Aves; order Charadriiformes; family Charadriidae; genus Pluvialis; species Pluvialis apricaria. The sequence continues at coordinate 162,366,302 of CM030008.1, read as the reverse complement.
GAAAGCCACAGTGTTATTAAGTATAATTTCAGAGCAGTAAATATAGCTATCTAATCATCTCTAATGGCAGGCTAGACATCTACATTTGACTGAAATGAAGAAATATATCACTGCACATGCAATTTCAGTGAAAATATACATACATCTATCCTGCATGCAACAAATGTGATGTATAGAAAACATTTTTCAAAACACATAATTCCTTCAGTGATGAGCTCCTAACCCTCACTCTTGCCTCCAAAGTATTAAAACCAAAACACTGCATAAAATATTGCATCTATTCTGTTATGCATCTCGATCTACTAAGAAGTTGGAATACTTTAAATATATTTTATATAGATATAAAACCCATTCTGGATCAAAGCTTACATCCTGGAAGACAATGAGGGTCTCACCGATAGTTCAGTTGTTAAATTGATAAGGTCCTGGGTCCACATCAGAAATACAAATCAGTAGCTGTGGAGCTACATTAGCAGATGGGACCGTTGCTCTCAGCTCTGGAGCACGCAACGTTCATGCCCCCTGATGGCAAAGCATATGGTCTAATAAGCATAAACGAGGGTCAACATTTAAGTCTCTGATCTTGAGGTGTTTAGTATTCATCTAATGCCCTTCTGACAGAAAATCTTATGTGGCCAACGCTTCCCATACAGCATAAGTATAAACATTTATATTCTGCTTGGCACATACTATTTATACTTCATATTTTTAGTTTGTGAAGTCTGCAGCATTTAACAACTTTTATGATGCTACATTTAGAGATGAGACCAGTAGTACAGAGAGGCGGCTGAAGCTGAGCTTGTCACAAATTTTGCAAATTCTGTTCTCTTCAGGGAATGTCAGTGATACAGACTGACAGTGACCATAAAATGGGCTCCGTGGGTTTAGCACTGTGCACGGGCCCACATCTCTAGGGGCAGGACTGCAACTGGAGTTTGCCCTCACAGGAGGAGAACCGGGTGGACTGCCCCTGCAAATCACAGATGGTTTTGCTAAGGTGTTTTAGTAGATTACTTTTGCTAAGATACAGGCTTGACGGAGAATGGATCGAGAGCAGCCCCGAGGACAAGGACCTGGGGGTGCTGACTGATGAGAAGCTCAACATGAGCCGGCAATGTGTGATCGCAGCCCAGAAAGCCAACCGCATCCTGGACTTCATCAAAAGAAGTGTGGCCAGCAGGTCAAGGGAGGTGATTCTGCCCCTCTACTCTGCTCTGGTGAGACCCCACCTGGAGTACTGCATCCAGCTGTGGAGTCCCCAACATAGGAAAGACATAGACCTGTTGGAGCAGGTCCAGAGGAGGCCACAAAGACGATCTGAGGGATGGAGCACCTCTCCTACAAGGACAGGCTGAGTGAGTTGGGGTTGTTCAGCCTGGAGAAGAGAAGGCTCCAGGGAGACCTTATAAAAGACTTCCAGTACCTAAAGGGGGCCTACAGGAGAGCTGGGGAGGGACCTTTTACAAGGACTTGAAGAGATAGGATGAGGGGCAATGGCTTCAAACTGGAAGAGGGGAGATTTAGATTAGATATTAGGAAGAAATTTTTCGCTCTGAGGGTGGTGAGGCACTGTCCCAGGTTACCCAGAGAAGTTGTTGAGGCCCCATCCCTGGAGGTGTTCAAGGCCAGGCTGGATGGGGCTTTGAGCAACCCGGTCTAGTAGGAGGTGTCCCTGCCCATGGCAGGGGGGTTGGAACTCAATGATTTCAAGGTCCCTTCCAACCTAAACCATTCTATGATTCTATAATATTTTAATAGATTCATGCACTTTTTTTTACAGGAAAATTAGAGAATTAGGGTAAATAGTTTGACTTCTGCAGTGAACACCAGTGTGAGATGACACCCCCTAGTGCTGGTTTCCTGTTTCCAGGTGAGATCATCTCTCTGCTCACATTCACTAGTCAGCTCCCACCTACCCACAGATAGATTTTGACTCAGCAGTGCTCATGGTGAGTTGCTCTTTCCTGATGCATTCTCAAGGTATGGTTTGTATTAGGAGCTTCCATGTGTTTCTTCACATGGGCCTGATTTATTAAGTGAAGCAGGTGACTCTATGTAACTGATCTGGCTCATCAATATCTGGTATCACATTGGCCTGGGTGTGGTTTACAAACTTTATCAGGGTCAGTGCAGATGCACTTATTGATGAACCTCATCAGGAAGATACCAGATAGCTGACAAAGGTGTCTTCTGAGGATCAGGTAGCCAGTTATTAAAGTTTTTAAATATGTTAATCATTTTTACTTATTTACAGAGTATGCAGTGAAAAAGGTGAACGGTGAACAGCTCAGGCTTACTGCTGTAAGCAGACTTCACCCTCTCAGATGACATTTAACACTCTCTCCATTTAAAAATTGACCAGGGGTGTCAGTTCATAGCTCCATGGCTTTTCTGAGCTTGTAAAGTCTTTGGGTATTACTTTCCATCTGACAAAGAGAGGTAAAAAAACATGTATCTATTCAGAAAATCAGCATCGGCTACAGCTTTTCAGCATGGTGGGTTTTTTTCTTCTTTTTAACACTTTCAAGGTTGTATCACCAGACATGACAAATAGTAAATGTGCGATGACAAGACATTTAGCACAGTGAAGATTAGAGACATCGCTGCTACTAGTTTAAAAAAAACAACAAACCCAACATAAACCCCACTCTCCAGTGATTAGAGCTGTTTCCTTACGTAATTAAACCAACCAACTCATTAGCATTAACCATACTACACAGTCTAATGACCCAATTTATTTTAAACTACAGATCCGAGCAGATCTGGTAAGGCCACAGTATCCTAATTCTAAAATAATTCCCAATTTAAAGCAGGCTTATAGGCATTGGCTGCCACATCAAACCACGTCCTGTTGCAGTTGGACTTACTAAGCAGAGCAGTCCAGTTCAACGTGAAGGAATTGAGAGAGAGAACTTGCATGTTTTTCACTCAATATGTTCTTTATGAGAATTTGCTGAATTTACTTTAATTTAAATGTATCTAAGGACTAAAAAGCAAAACTATTATGGAAAATAGACTTTTTCTTTTATGTTACAGATTCTTCTCTCTCCCAAGGGCAGCATCTAGCAGATGGTACGATACGTCGTGCTGGAAGGCAGCTCATGTATTTAAGAAGTAAGCTGTAATTACAAAGGCAAAGCTTAGAGGATGATTTCTTTTGATACAGCATTTTAGTCCCAAACACCTGCCAGATATCTTGGCCCTCCTTGACTTCAGATAAGGAACCATAGATGTATTCCTGGTAGTTTTATAATGCACCCTGGCTGCCACACTAGTGTCTCCCCTTCCAGGCAACCTCAGTGCTTATCAGCGATCCTTGTTAGGAGAGCATTTTGAGTTTAAACCCGATAAACTTAAGTTGTCTTCAAAGAGGGACATTGTTTGCTGTGATCAGATGAGATGACAGACACTTGCCTTTCAGAAGAGCTTCATTAAAATAGAAAATAAACCTCTCATTAGCAACGAATTTAGCTCAAGATGCTAAAAATCTACATCCTGGTATTGATTCTGGACATACTTAGTAGACAAATTAATTTAAATGTTTACTGCATCTAATCTTTCATTATGCGAATCTGGATGTTTCATAAACCAATTTACCTTAGGTATGTAAAGATCAAGCAGTAGAGATGCAAACTATACATAACTTCTATGTAAGAGCATCAGAACATGGCATTAATCTCCTTTCTAATTTCCTACACTCCCATTTTTGTCATACAAGGTGACATCCCTCACCGCAACTGGGTGATTTATACTGTGGAGGGTAATTCTTAACTATCTTTAATATTGGTGCAATAGCTCATCCATCTTAAAGCAAACGATATATGCAAGATTATTTATTCAGAACCGGCATTGAATCATTAAAAAAAAAAGGCATATTCCTGGACAAATACAGCATATCTGTGTCTCTCTGATATCAAGTAAATTACATGTGTCCATTATGAGTCTATGCAACCCACTCCCAATAAACAGACTCTAAAATCTTATGGTAAATAGCTCTCTGAAACAGAATAAGGACTTGAAAAATAAAACTAAAGGGAACTTATCCTCTTATTTCCACAATATAAAAAATTATATAATACCATGACATGTTGTTGGAAATGCAGAACCAACAAAATAATCATATGTAGTCTATTCTAGTCTAACAGAGTGCCAAGGATTTTTATGTGGACTGCATGAAGGGCAGCATTATCTCTATCCATGTATTAATTTATTTATGTGTAATAATTTACTTCCTCAATAATACTGTGTTTTTGATCGACTTGAAACTTTCTTTGCTATTTCTCCCCAAATCGATAAAGGTGTTGACTGTAATTGCCTTCAGTTTCTGCTTGCTGATGTCTGTGAATGAATGGGGTTGGGCTCTTTGCCTACAGTCTGGTGACCAGAAGTTTTGTAGGATCTGTTTGGGTTGACCACTTTCCATTTAAAAAGCATGTAGTAAATCTAATCTCCTAAGGCTCTACATGTTACGTGTGGAGAGGTGAAGGATGATAGAAATCTACTATTTCTTGGCTTTAAATTGACAATGCCCTCTTCTACTAACCAGAAACACCCCGTAACACAAGGAGATATGACGGAAATGAGGGGATTCCAGTGAAAGGCGTGGGGCGGTGCGAGCAAGATGTTTTCTCCCTGTTGAACATTGAGATACTGTTTGATTTTGTAGCTTGTCTGGGTAGCTCTTCTGAAGCCCACACTAGAAGGGCCTGTTCAGAACCATGCCTCTCTAACTCACTTTTGAAAAAAACCTCAACCTTGTAAAGGCTGGATATATGGTGCCTGCTGCTTGTTTCCCAGCCCAGGCTCCTTGGTCATTCACAGACAGCATTAGATTGCTCTGAAGGGACATGGCAAATCCAAGTCCGTAGTTGCCTGCCGTTTCATTCTTTTCTAGGTATTCACAGATAGTTTGATTACTTTTTTATGCTGTTTTTCTTCCTACTACCATGTTCTTGCACCAAGGGTCCCCCACCAGTATAACAGCCTCTGTACTTTGAATGCCCTCATAGTGATAGCAACAAAGAGAGCAGCTGCCATAATTTTTTTCCTTTGATTCATTTATTCTCATGACAACATTGCTCTCCATCTCCTTTCCCTCCCTAGTAACTGCCTCCTTGTGGGTGAGCTGCCTCGTGCCCTCCAAGCTTTCAATCTTTTCGGTCAACAAGTCAATTTTCTACAGAGGTGGCAGAGTTAAATATTGCCCCATATCTACCAAAATCAGAGATAAGACAGAGGTAGAGAGAAAGTTCAGAACAGACTGAGGAGTTCTGGGATAGCATTGGAGGACTGTCAAACACAAGCTGAAATATGCAGTTTTAGAAATTTTTGGTCTTGGTTTCCAGTTAAAATGCTTGTATTCCATTGTCTGTCTCAAACTGACATACATCCATTGAGAGTGGTGGGTTTGTTCATTTTTAAGCACATTTGGCGACCTCGTGCTGAAATCTAGGAAAACAGAAACCAGTAGTCTTAGAAGCCAAGCAAACCACAGCTTGGCCTGATCCAGAACACATGGAGGTCAGTGGAGACATTGTCACAGCCTTCAGTGTGTTTTGAATCAGTTCTCTTTGAAAGCGGCCATCATCAGTCCCTGTTGTGAGGAGGACAGAGTAAACAAAGGCAATTGGAATAAAAATCCAACCTTCTACTGAAAAATCCCCTGGTCTTTATTTAAGTGTCAAATGTAGAAGAACAAATTACTGCAAATTTTTCTTCCATGGGAATTACCCAAATAACTTTTTGCTTTGAAATGTTGGGGTTCGTGATTTGCGGCATCACATTTCCTTCTTTTACAGGAATTGCCTCAAATATAAAATGCGTGCCTGAAGAAAGATAAATCAATCAAAGCATAATAACTTATTCAATAGTATAGACTTGTGCTGCCAGTGAAAATTGATAAAGGAATAATCAGAGTGCATTAGACCCCATCCTTTCCTGAATTACATGAATGCAGCTCTTGATGTAGCAGTGGCAGTTTTGATACTTCGGAATATGTGCAAAAAGCATGAGCCCAAATCTCCTCCCATATTAATTTTATGCCAGGGTAATTTCATCCATTTTAATAAAATCACTTTGCATTTACACCAGTGAGAGAGACACAAGAAAAAGCTTCCATAAATACTGTCTCTCTTTTTTTTAAACTGGGGAAAAGATATAATGGACATAGTAATTTTCAGAAACATGATTTTTTTCTTTTGTGGAAGGATGATCTACAATACCATAGATATAAATAATGGCCATTGAGCAAGGTCCATATATTATACTGTCAATAAAATACTGACCTGAAGACCAAAAAAAAAAGAAAAAGAAAAAGAAAAGACTGAAAAATCCCTAATAAAAATATTGATTCTAATATGGGGTCAAGTAAATGAACTTTTTGTTATGAAAGCAGCCATTTAAAGGGAGGGGTTTCATCCCGAACTATTTAGCTTGCTTTGTTTTTTGGTTGTAATTTTTTTTTCTTTAACCTTCATTCAGTCTGCATCCACAAGAAGGTCTCTCTGCTAATAAGGTTACTTGTTCAGCCCTTCTCACCTCCTGTAATTTGCCTAAATTACGGAAGGCAAATTAAGCCAGCTCAAAACAATATTAACAGATTGGTGCTACCATCATAATTAAATCACAGCAGATGCAAAGGGACGATGGAGACTTGGTTGTAAATATATCAAGTGGTTCTGATGATGGTAATGCATTTTATTAGGAAAAACTATCATCATTTTTATGATCTAATGCACATTTACCCTTTTCTTGCCCTTCAGTCATCAGGTAGGACATAAGGTAAATTGGATTCCTGTATGTTAATGGGTTTTTTTCCTAGTTAACTGTTATTAAGATTATATTCTATGTTACTTAGTGATTGCTCTTACACCCATACAATGTGCTGTCAGTAGGGGAGAATCACTGTTTTCAAGAGTATTAGTGTCCTGCACTGTTCTCTCATCAGCAGCCTCACACAATGGGCTCTACAAGAGACACATGGACTCAGCTCTGCCTGTTCTTCCGCTGAGCAGCCACAAGCCTCAGCGTCCTGAGCTGGAGTCAAGCAGGAGCTGCAGAGGCTCTGGTGGAGTAATGACAGGACCATGCGGAGCATAGAACATCATCTTCTCAGCTGGGGAAAGGTGTGAACCTGAATTTGCAATCCCTGGAGGCATGCACTAATCACTCGGGTAACAGTAGGCCCGCTGCCTCCTCCAGACATAATTTAAAAGCATGCAATAGGATATTTGACATAAACAGCTACCGGTGTTTGCCATCAGGTATGTGGTTGGAGCTGAGCATCAAGGAGGAAGGGATGTGTCACCTCGAAAATTCAAGTGACGAAGTCATGGGAGGAAAGGGGAAGAAGCTCCACAGCCACAGGTCATTATAGTTTCACGTGATGTCCTGTGCAGATAGGGTTAATGGCACTTTAGGATAGACGGACTTGGGTACCTCAAAGCCCCAGGCCAAAGAGAAATGTCAGTGCTTGGTGACTCCTTAACGCCCTCCTCTTTTGGGCTCTGCTCCAAGGCACCCTCCTCTCACCCTGCTTGCAGGGCAGGTGCCTCAGGGTTAAGGCTGGACTTGAGCACTGCTGTGCTCCCAATGCTGGCCAGGAAGGAACATACAATATGGTGTTTATACTTGCCACATGCTATAGGGTTGTCACACATCGTCCATCTCTTTGGGTATTTATCAAACCACCAGTGTGGGTCGCCAAATTTGGAGATGTTGATGCTTTTCTTGTTCCCATGAGACTCTGGGGTGTACCCAATGCTGATATCCATAATTTGATTTTAGCCTGTTAGCTTCCTGTGCTACCCCGTTCTACCCATCTCTGCTGTGTACACTTGAGAAAGAAAATCAGCTCAGAAAAAACAAGTCTCTTTTCCTTAGCTTGGAGCATCAATCAAGCCAAGCAAGGGGAAATGAAGTGGAAATGGAGTGTGACATCTGGGGAAAAGCCTTCCTTTGATCTTTCTTGATATTCTTGGTTACAGCTAAAGGGGAAAACACTTCACAATTCCTTCATTACTTTCTGGTATGTAAAGTAATTGTTTTGGAAAAGGGTAGTTCTTGAATGCCTACATCCTGCAGCCTATGCTGGGGAACAATGCAAGGTTGTGATGTTAACCTAGTACAAACCACAGAGGACAGCTTGTCTGGTGGGAAAACTTAATTAATAGACTTGTGTTCACCCAGACCTAATATTACCTATAAATTGTCCAACAAATTTTAATCATGTCAGAGGGGATGCAAGATAAGGACATGATCGGAATAGTGCAGAGACCTTCCATTGCACTCCTTCTCCTATTACAATGCTGTATGTACTTGCTAACTTGCCTGCATATCATATCTCTTTACGGAATTAAATATGAAATACCTAATTTTTAACCTGCTAATTAGCCCTTTAGTGTTTTTGCAGTCCAGGAGAAAGACAGCCCTACTGACTTCTCAGGTGTAATCTGCTGGTGAAGGCCTGGGTGCTTGTAAAATAGGTGCATGAAGACATCCTAGATGGTAGTACACTTTTTATCATAATAACTTTTCCTGGCACCAGGCAATAGTAACTTTAATCAGAAGAAGACATTCCTCATAATGAGAACGAGCAGAGAAGGTGTTTTGATCGCAGATGGTATCTGGACTCTCAGTTCTACAATTATGAACTTCAGTGACCTACAAAGCATTTTCTTTTTTATTTCTTTATTTTTAATGCCAAATAAAGAAAATTTTACCCTGGAACAAATGATGGCTTTGCCAGTCTAAACTAGGGGTTTACACAGCTTAACCTAACCTTTGGCAGGTTGTCCTTTCCAAAGTCTTTACAATCAAATACTCTTTCCATATAGTCAAAGAATTCAGATGTATGATGCATCCATGCTTTGGATGGTCGTTTCAGACAAAAATCCAAATATTCAACTTTCCAGAGTGTGACAATCTGTTCTTTTTGTGGGGGATCCCTGTATGACAATTAGAAAACAACAGCAGAAGGCAGCTACCCGTGTCCAAAGGAACATATTACACCTTGCAGAGTATGTTACACTCAGGACCGCCACTGATCTTAGTTTCCATAGTACCTTGCCTGGTTAGAAGACCCCATCCTTTCTTAACATATGACGATCTGAAATCCACACTTCCATTACCTTCCACTTACACGACCACTCTCCGTGCCTGTAGAAACTGCCGTTACTGCAGTACATCATAGTGGCCCCTGCAGTGAGGTGGCCCAGCTTGGCATCCTCAGACCTGTTCTAGCCTCTCTGAGTCCTAAGTCTTGGTCCTCATCATAAAGGAACACAGCAGCCTGGGACAAGCATTTCTGAGTGGTGCCCTTACAGTTTTAAATCATTCCCATTCTAGAAATGTGATCAACAGTTCTGCCTCTCAGGCATCACCAAAAAGCAGCTAATTCCCTCAAGACTCAAGGGGACATTTCTAACACCTGCTGTAAGGGAACTTTTTAAATGTTCATAATTCTTTATAAGAACAACACACATTAAAAACATGTAAACATAGCACTGAGCCTCTCACACCAACCTTCTCTGGAAACCAAGACAAAACTGAGTCACATGCAACATAGACTAGGTGCATTAGTGCAACGCCCGGAGACGCTCAGTGGTATGGTGGTATGGGCAGAATAAGACACCCTGGCAGGAGAGAACAAAACTTGAATTCCATTAACAACTCATGGGTTTAGTTTTAACTGATTAAACCATAAAAGCTTTCAGCCCTAGGAGCTTATCAGGTCCTCTTCTTTCTTCATGAGCTTTACATTTTCCCCAGTTAACCAGGCAAAGGCTGATGACTGCATAGTCCCAGTCAGTGGCTTCTAATGCTGCCACCCACTACATCTTTTGACTCAAGAGACTCAGCATCTCTTTAACTTCAGACTCCTCTGTGAAGCCTATTTTAAACTATTTGGATTAACAAAAAACTTAAGTGTGCATAAAGTATACTTTTTTTAATTATATGTGCAATCATATTTCTAGCAAGTTTCTTTTTCTGTGGCCTAAGACTTATAAATTAAAAAAACCCAAAACATACCTGAATACTGTGGGATCGCTGTAAGTGCCTGCCTCCAATCTTGTCAGTCTGACAGACATTGAAGTAAGAGTTCAAAATGTTTTTTTTTCTGGTTTGTTTGTTTGGGATTTTTTTATGGTACGGCAGAAAAAATGGGATATTGTTTAACCGGTGTTCTGAACAATTCAGAATTTGAGGAGCACTAGAACTAGATCCAAAGATCTATTTTGCTCTATGTCACTACCCAATGATCAATTAAAACCAGACATTTAGTTTTGAACTTTGTGTTTGGACAAACTGCAATGGTCCACGTCAAAACCATGCAGTAGAACCTCTTCCATCTGTGGTCTCAGATCTCTCCTCCTCCCAGATGAGGGATTTGTTTGTTACTGAATTAAAGCAAAATTCACTAGTCACCAGAGTGCCCTGAAAAACTGAGAAACAAAGTGATTATTACTAGTTTCTCTACAACAGCAAATTGCTTCTGTTTTAAATATTTCCCAGGAAAGACATTTTTTTTTCCAGGTCCCTCAAATAAAGCCAACAATTCCAGAGAGGGTGGCGGTACTTATATTTATTATCTGACAAACCTTATGTAGCAAAAGATTACATCTGTCTATATTATTTAGCTATTCTGTGGGAGCTGATGCCATCAGAAATGAAATAACCAACTTCTGAGAATGCTTCCTTTTGGTTTATTGCCTCATTTTGTTTTATGAATGCAGCTTCCATAGCCTTTTGTTTTCATTCTGACTTTCCATGTTGCTGTGTCTGCTGCTTTAGCTAGTTGTGTCACTACTTACATTATAAAACCCAGGGGCTCTGTCTGGACATAAAAGTAACCTTATACAAAAATCGTGAACCTCCACAAATTGAATTCGAAATAACAATAATAAAAAGCTTCATGCATTTAGAAACAAATCAGCTTGTCCTTTTTGTAATGTGGAAAAAAAAAATAATGTTAAAAATAAAAGAGGATAAAACCCCTGAGTTGCAAGCCCTCTGTGTAACCAGCCAAAGGAGCAAATTTCTCCAGCAGAGGAAAGTCCATACAGAGATCAGGTGTGCGAGCTTCTGGTCCAACCAAAACCACCCCTTTATTGTAAGAAGGACACTGCCGATTCCTATTCAACATATAATCTCACAGGCCAGGGGGAATGAATGCACATGGGGTTGGAAGGAAAGAGGAATGGGGATAGAAAAAAATATAATGTTCCCTGAGTAAAATGCAAGTTTCCTCAATATGTGTCTCCCTCCCCTCCTCCCAAGAGCACAAATTTCTATCAGATCTTTCCTGAACCTCATTTGATTCTCAGCAGTCCTCCATGCCTTTTCCTCTGGAGGCCTTGCACGTATGCACATATTCCAGTTTTCATTTGCTGTGTCTGTGCCTTCTATTTTTCAAAGCTAATAGATGAGTCTGATGTTTTCTACTATTTTATATTCTGGAGAAGTTTTCCAGCAAAAACCTTGTGAAAAATTGCAGTATGCAGCTTTAACTCACACGCTGCAGGTTGCCCCATGGAATTGGAGCCCTGTGATTTTCTTCATTTGCCCAAGCAGAATATGCTCCGTGTAAGGCAGAGATGTCAAATACACTCAGAGAATAAGCACAATTACAACTTTTAGCCATGGTCTGTAGTCTTCATCTGTAAAGTTTGAGCCTCATATTACACTTAATAAACAGCCTGTCTTTAAACTAAATATAGACCACTTGTTCATGCAAATTATATTATCCCGAGTGGAGCATACCATTACAGTAATTGCATTTACAAAGGATGAGAGCATGCCTCAGCCTTTTGGGAAAAGTTTTTTCCTCCACCTACATAAATCTTAAGATTCAAGGCTCCGTTGAGATGAAGGGCTTGTTCATACCTCAGGCTCCCTGTGACAGCCCTCCATCATTTCAGGTTGGAGAGGTGCCCTGGGAAGCAGGAGGAGGAGTGGGCATTCGCCCGTGATTCTCCAGACGCTGCTCCTGGTGTGGCCATTCACATCTGAGCGGTAAGTGAATATAAAATGCCCTGAAGTGAAATGGGAACATTTTACACCTCCTTTGTTCTGAAAGTAATTGCGTAAGAAGAATGACAGCATCAATATGAAGCTATAGTTTAAAAAAAAAAAAAAGTAAAAAAGAAAAGAGATGTTATTCTTAGGAAGGAGGTGCATAAGGAGGTGAATAAGGCTGTGAAGTAAACTAAGATTATGGCTTTCCCCACCACCGTTCTATTAATATTTATTTTTGATAATTAAAAATCTCTTTGCTAATGAAAGTAGTTATATAGAAAATATCACCTTATAAACCACTTTACTGCCTTCAAATCTTTCTGATGTGAAAACCAGCAACCAGCTAGTAAAAAGGAAGATGGGGGTTCGGGCTCAGAGGAGGAAAATAGCACATCAAAAAGAAGGTATTTTTTGCATCTAAGTTATAATGTGGTGTATGGAATTTAGATGCGATTTCAGCACTTGGACTCCACGGCTTATCCCAGAGCTGTGGTGAAGATGAAGATGTGGTGGCCTGAAAAAGGCACGTCTAGGAAGACCAGTCTCATCTTAGAGATAAAACTGTAACTCCAGTAAATGGTGTCTTAGATAACAGAGAAACTCAGGAAAAAGGATAGGGGCAGTTGAATAACCTACCCTAGACTGATATAAAAACATGTTTCAGAGATGGTCTGCTAAGGTGTTTTCAACTGAAAAATAAGCAGTTGGATCTGATAGGAATTTCCTTGCCCTCATGTGGGGAGTGAAACTTCAGGAAAAGGGGACATGACCACATCCAAGCAGCTCTGCGGCCCTCTCTGCTCCTTCTGCTGAGACAAAGGGAGCACAGGGAGCTCACTAGGTTGAAGAAACCATTAGGAATCACTAAGGCTAAGAGCAAACTTGCAGATGCTCGAAAAGATTAAAGAAAAGCATGAGAGTGGTTGCAAGGAACGAGATCTTAAGCAGTCTGCAGCTTGATGGCACATTTCCCTGAGTGATGGGAGACACTAATGGATCTTGGAGGAGGCAAGGACAGAAAGAAAAGATGTCTGCAGTAAGTAAATCTCTCCCTGGGGGGCAGATGAGCAAATCAGATCGATTGTGAAGCTCTGTGGCAGCAAATGCTCACAAGTGGTGGATGGAATAGTAAGCAGGGAGGAAAACCGTCTCCCAGGTGGGTGCAACAAGCCCTGCGCTGGGCTGTCAGGGTAGCATCAGCCTGGTTGTGACGTTATTAGCAACCGCAAAGGATGAGGGAAGAGACCTGTTTTCTGCTGGGCTGAGTGGGACCAGCCAGGACACCAAGGATGGGATGCTTCTCAGCTGCAGTCTGCAGTGGGGATTTGCAGCTCCACCACTTACGGCTGCTGGATAAGGTGTTGGGACTGCTGCTACAGCAGCGTAGCAAATCAGCATTAAGAGCTGTCAAGAGGACACTGTTATTAATGTAAAGCTGCTCTTAATCACTTCAAGGAAGCTGCAAAATTAGCCTCCCCTAGGAGAGTGGCTGAACAAATGTGGCACAGAGAACAAGAAAGGGATTGTTTGGTCAAGTCATTATGGGAAACCTGGGCTAGAACTTGTGATTTCAGTCCCAAGAAGAGAAAACCATAAATTTAAATACATTTGCACCTACCTTCCCCTCCTAGTTGCCATGCTTCCGTTTCCTCCCAGCCTCTCATTGGCAGCGCTGGCACATGGAAAATGTGTACAACCCTGCTGTGTCTGTATCAAAGAGACCTTTCCCATGGATTTAGGGGCAGAAGGGTCAAATCAAACTTTCCCATGTGCTATCCACATGGCCAGACCCAAGGCAGGGTCATTCTGCTTCTCTGGGTGCATGAGCACTGGCAAGGCACAGAAAGCAAGATGTCAACAGCAGCAAGTGGAAAGGTATGGCAGAGAAAGACCCTCTATGCAGATGACATTTAGGAGTCACTAAATACAGGCACTGGGCAAAGATGAGGAGGAAGAATGAGTAGAAGACCTGTGACTACATGCAGTGTGATTTGGTCCCAGGACAGAAAGAGAGGGGTGCATTTGCTGATGTTGTAAAGAATCATGACAAGGATGAGTGAATTTCATAGAGTAATAGAATTGTTTAGGTTGGAAAAGACCTTTAAGATCATCGAGTTCCACAGCTAACCTAACACTGCCAAAACCACCACTAAAACATGTCCCTCACCACCACATCTACACATCTTTTAAATACCTCCAGAGACTCAACCTCTTTCCTGGACATCCTGTTCCAATTCTTGATAGCCCTGTCAGTGAAGAAATTTTTCCTAATATCCAATCTAAACCTCCCCTGGTGCAACTTGAGGCCATTTCCTCTTGTCCTATCACTTGTTACTTGGGAGAAGAGACTGACCCCCACCTGGCTACAACCTCCTTTCAGGTAGTTGTAGAGAGCGATAAGGTCTCCCCTCAGCCTCCTTTTCTTCAGGATAAACAACCTCAGTCCCCTCAGCCGCTCTTCATAAGACTTTAAGACTTGTGCTCTACACCCTTCACCAGCCTCGTTGCCCTTCTGTGAACACACTCCAGCAGCTCCATGTCTTTGTTATAGTGAGGGGCCCAAAACTGAACACAGTATTCGAGGTGAGGCCTCACCAGTGCTGAGTACAGGGGAACGATCACTTCCCTAGTCCTGCTGGCCGCACTGTTCCTGACACAAGCCAGGGTGCCGTTGGCCTTCTTGGCCACTTGGGCACACTGCCGGCTCACATTCAGACGGCTGTTGACCAACATCCCAAGGTCTCTTTCTTCGGGACAGCTTTCCAACCACCCTTCCCCAAGCCTGTAGCACTGCATGGGGTTGTTGTGACCCAAGTGCAGGACCCAGCACTTGGCCTTGTTGAACTTCATACCATTGGCCTCAGCCCATCGATGCAGCCTGTCCAGATCCCTCTGTAGGACCTTCCTACCCTCAAGCAGATCAACACTCCCACTCAATTTGTTGTCGTTTGTAACTGGCAGATGACAATTTCACCTGGTTGGGGACTTAGGGGAAAGTGTGAGTGCAGTAGCGAATGTCCTGCTTAGCCTCATAAAACCAGAATGGTCCAAGCTGTGTGGCATAGGTGTGCTGTAGCATTGCTGTAGTCTGTATCTCTGGGATAGCTTTTTGCTGGAGATAGATGGAAATGCTTGGAAAGCAGAGTGGCCAGCTCTCAGCTTGTCCCAGGCTGTCTCATCTCCCAGAGCAGCTGCCAAGGACGCAGCACTCCTGTGGCCTCACAGGACCTGGGGACCAAGAGTACCTCACAGCTACCAGCAGCAGACATCTGCAGGCAGCATCTTTGGGCTGCGTGGGTGCAATGTGCTCGGGAACTGGTACCCTGGATGAGGCTCTCCCCTGGTACAGTGAAACACATGACCACCCTGCATCAGATGTGCTCTGAGCCCTCTAGACATTAATTTCTCTGCAAAGACCCATGTATCCCTGCCTCACAGTCCTTTTGTGCAATCAGAAGAGCAAAAAGAGTTTATAAATGCACGGGTTATAAACTCAGGTCAGACTGTGCCAGTACTCAAGCAGTTTTGGAGTGAGTTGTAGGTGTGCAATATAAAGATTCAAACACACCATCTACTTCATTTCAAGAAAATCTTTCCCCCCAGGACATAAAACACTAAATAAAAGCTGTTTTAATGCCTGGGGTATTCAGTTTCTCTAAAGTTATAAAGCAGACCAGCCTCTTAGGGATTTTTCTAATTGACAGAAGGTGATTAAATGGAGAGCAGTGAGACAAGAAGTGCCCTAAGTGTTAAATACTTAAAGCTGGTTTGTGCCATTGTGAGTAAATGGAATCAATGCTCTGTATCATTATTTAAACACTATAATTAAATTTGGAAATTCAGGTGCTTAATGTTCTCTCTGGCCTTCAGCCAGAAAAAATTACGGTCAAAGGAGAGGAGGCCAATAAACCAGCAAGGGAGCTCAGGTGTGCTGGAGATCAGAGGAGAAATTAGTTCTAGGGTACTAATTGAAATCAGCAGACTTAAAGTGAGGCCCAGTCGATCTCAGGGAGCTGAGTGAGGTTTGTTCTCATTTTGCCTTGGTCTTGAGAGATGTTTTCTGGCACTCCGTGCCTCCATTTTGGGTTGCTTCTCCATCATCTCTGTTGAAATGACCGTGGTGCTGTCTTGGGAAGGATTTTGCAGTGATATTTCCCTTGAAAGGCTGCTTTTCTCCCTAGCATCAGCCAAAGCACAGCTACTCTAAAAACATTTTTAAACTTTCACAAGCAGAAGAAAGAGGCACCACTGCTTCTAATGATGGATGCCCACTCTCAGAAGAAGGACCTACGCCTGTCCCTGTCACTGATTTTAGGTGGCCCTTGACCACTTTTCTACCAGTCCCCTCAGCCAGGGACGGCAATGACACTCTCTTTGGCACCTCTGCATTTCGGTCCTTATGTGGCTCTGAGCTGATTATTTAGATAAGGGCCCCAGAGAACATCTGATATGGTATCAGTATTTATAGCTTAGAAACTAGCAGACTTGGTCTAAATTATCGTATACTAATTGAAGCAATTTTTGTGCCCTCTTTAGGTGGATATACCTGTAACAACAGGCTGACAAGGGAGCATCACGTCACCTTCTCTGTATGCCTTCTGGGTAAGGCATTTTCCTAAACAATAGGAATATTTGGTCTGTGTGCCCATTTTTAATGTGACAGAGTGGGGGCATGATGGTAATATTTCTTCCTCCATCATCTATGGAGGATAATTTAATTTTGGATCCCATCAGGTAGCCTAATAGCTGGGAATCGATGTCAAGGAAATCCATAGTGAAAATAAACTTTGTTTGGCAAGGTCAGTTGGGCACTGGAGCAAATTGCAATGATTTTCCAGCTGCGATGTCTTCAAATCAAAAATGGGAAATTTCCTGGAAGTTACTGGTTATGCAACTTACTGAGCTCAGCATAGAAGTAAAGGAGTGAAGGGTGACTGAGAGTAGGAAATGTCAAAGTAACTGATCAGACAGTCCTCAACTGTAAGAATCTATGAATCATTGGTGCAAAAGAATTTTGCAGCCACTAAATTTGTGATGCAATGCTGGATTTACTTTTTTCAATTTCAAGATTAATAGCTAAAGATAATTGGTGCCAAGGTTTTAAAAGCAAACTTCATCTTATGTATAACCCCAGGAGAGCAAATTATCCAATCGTATTTATGCTACTTGTGGCAAAACTGTGCCTCCCATTGCTTGAAAAATAGTATCATGGAGCAAGATTTGTAAAGGAGTTTCTTATTTTCATCTAACAAATTTTAAGGTTAAGCTCAGTAGTTTGTCATTGACAAGGCCTTTAGTCATTTTGAAGAATTGAGAAAATAGGGCGATCAGTGGTTTTCAATGTGTTGTCCTACCAGCATTGCATTCAGAGAGGTAAGCGTCCTCATTCAAGTTGCGTTTTTCTTGGCATATTTTAACAGGTATTTGTCTTTGGCAATCCACTCTAGGGAAAAAGAAAATAAAGATCAAAGAAAATTACAATGCAAATTGCAGAAAGATACCTTCGAGCAGTTTCTATAAAGATGAGATTACCTACTAGACATGGTCTTCAGAGCAGTTTCCATGGCACGTGCAAACAGCCTTAATGCAAAATTATGCCCTTTCAGTCCCTCTCAGGTGTTCCTTTATCTAAAAGAAGGAGCACAAACAGTTCTTTCACACCACCACCTTACCTCACAAGCAGTACCACTGAAATCAGCAACAAGGATGGCAAAATCAGTCCCTGGGTAATCATGCTTCTCAAGAGGATTTCAGTTCTGCAAGATTCTCAGCAGATCCTGCAGAACTGACATGGACTTGGGGACAATTAAGACTTTGCAAAATCACACTGGTAATTATAAGGTTTTGGTTTGTGTTACCTCCTGGGTATGAAGCTTATATTTCAAATTTTGATCTCATAAGTAATTTCTCTAGCTTTTTCTCATTGCAGCTTCTGGAAATACAGTCATCAAATAACTTTGGCATACAGATATATAAATGTCTCACAGTTCATTGGAGGTGATACTAACAACTTTTTGGGCATACTAATTAACCCAATGATTCTTTTACATTGTCCAGGCTAGAGAAAAAAAAAAACCAAAACAAACCCAAATCAACCAACCCCAATTTTCAGATACGTTTCCCAATTTGTTAAAATATATATGTATAAATAAATTATATACACAATATAGACATTTTTACATAGTGAGATGATAATTACAGAATCACAGAATGGTCAGGGTTGGAAGGGACTTCTGGAGATCATCTATTCCAACCTCCCTGCCACAGCAGGGACACCTACAGCAGTGGCACAGGACGGCGTCCAGGCAGGTTTGGGATGGCTCCAGTGTGGGGGACTCCACAACCTCTCTGGGCAGCTGTGCCAGTGCTCTGCCACCCTCAAAGGAAAGAAGTTCCTCCTCATGTTAAGATGGAACTTCCTATGTTCAAGTTTGTGCCGTTACCTCTAGTTCTATCACTGGGCACCAGTGAAAAAAGACTATTCTCATCTACCTGGCACCCTCCCCTTAAGTATTTATAAGTATTGATAAGATACCCTCTCAGTCTTCTTTTTCTGTAGACTAAAAAGACTCAAGTCCTTCAGCCTCACAGTATCAAATTCTTATGTTGCTGTAGCACAGCCTAAACAAAACACATTACTTAGATGTGTATCTCTCACCCTTACAACAGAGGTGTCACCCTTAGATCTCAGGTATGACCCTTAGACAGTAAACTCCTTGGGGCAGGCAACAGCTGTGCTTTTGTTATGTAGTGGAAAAAGTTGACTTTACGGAGCTGTTGCTTTTTGTGCTTATGTTTGTATAAAAGAGGACTAGAAATAGGGCTTTTTGTCTTTTATAGTAACACAAGTGTGATTGGTTGGCTGGAGAGGTTAAGGCTTTTGATGTGTAGGATAGGCAGAGATAGGGTTAGGTGTCCCATTCCCAAGAAATGTGGTGGGTGTATAGTGGTTGGCTGTGAATGCAGAGGCCTGGAAAGTGTCCATGTAGGTTCAGCGCTTTTGGTGCTACAGAGGTTCCCAGAAGTGGTGGCTGTGATAAGTGAGACCTCCACAACCTGCTCTATGAAACAATATTGACTTCACAACATCTGCACTCAAAAATTTGCTGGTATGCACATTGATTTGCCAGACATTGTGATATTTCAGATGATTTGGTCTGAAACCTTTGGGACCACAAACCTATGAATTAGATCATTCGTCTGGGAGGGAGGAACAGCCTGTTAGAAAATAATGTCGATGGGAATTAGCATGCTTGGGAAATAACAAACTCTAGAGTATGACACTGCCAGTCTACTTCTACATTTGCAGACAAAGGCAATAGTACGCATACATGCTACCTCAAGCTGTGGCTGCTCTTCTGAAAAGGGTTTTAAGACCACACTTTATTTTTAGGAGAGGATCCTAAAATGAATAAAATTTTTTTTTGGCAAGGGCCATACCGGGGGAAGGCTAAACACCTGTCCTAGCCTGGCACAGACACACGTGGGGCTGCATTTGCTCTGCAAAGAGAGCGCTGCCATCTCCAGCTCCTGCTGTCTGGCACATTTCACATGTATTAATTCTACAGGAAAAAAAAACCCACAACATGAATTTTGTTTTTTTAAAGCAGATGTCTAATTAGCTACTGGCTGCTATTTTTCTCTCAGACATGCTTTTGGGAGATTAATGGTAATGAAAAATTGCTGAATCCCCTTTATCCCAAAGAACATTCATTCCAATCCTTTAGATCCAACGCCATAACCCACAACATACTGTCGGATGCTCTACTGCTTTCAAGTATAATCCTCATCTCTGTTTTGGGGGAAGGGAGAGGTGGTTTGTTTTTGTACATCCACGTCTGCTTTGATTCATACGTAATTTATGGTGTGCTTTCAACTGTTGAGTTAACTTGCCTTCTGTGCATATTCCACAAAGCGAACAGAGTTTATAAGTCAGATATACAAACTTTGAAGAGTTCTACTTTTTTGAATTGTTTGACGGATTACATGCACTTGTATAATAAGATGTGGTGCGGACATTGTCGCAGATCATGCTTAATGGATTGGAAGTAGGAAGTTTATATTCCCACTGTGAACATAAGCATCCGCTGTGTTTGCAGGCTACTAGTCAGAAAAATCAACTGAAGCAAAACATATACTGCCAAAAAGGAAAGTTGTCAGCTGACAGTCAGCCGTTGTATCGTAGTGGGAGGAAAGGAGGCACTTCACTGCACCCTCACATTATGATGGAGGCAGGGAGCCTAAACATCTCTGCAGAATTTTCCTTGAGCTCAACTGTCTTCCTGCAGAGCTCTAGTTCACTCTCTTTCTCAATTACTTTCATTCAGTCCTTTTCTGCCTCTGCCAGAGACCTTTCTTCTCTGAAAACCCAGGGGTGAAAAATCGTTCTCCGTTGTAACCAGAAAGTTAAGGGAGATGGCCCAAGGGTAGCTTCACATCTCCACTTTAGCTGCCTTTGGCTGAAAGCTTTGCATTAGTTTTTGTCATAATTTTTTTTTTTTTTTATCGTACAGCCCTGACCTTCTAGCCCTCCAGAATGTGGGTAGAAACTCTTCATATCACACTACATAAAATTTCTCTGTAATTGAAGTGTGCTATTGAAATAGAAACTCAGATGTTAATTGCACTGAGATATCTGAGTCTAGAAGAATATTCTTTTCTTAACAAGTTCTGGTTATTTGATCTCTGCAAGACAAGCGATGAAACCCCACTATCACAGCAGTGATGGTAGATCACTCTACCAAAAGGGCATCTCTTCAGTAGAATTATTTTTATGAACACTTCAAACTGTTGTCCCATATGTTGAGAACACTTGGGGGAGGCTTGGCTGTGCAATGGGGCTTTTCATGCCAGATGAAATGGCAGATCTCTTCGGAGTGAATTATTCATACTGATGTCGTGACCTTTCATTAATATACTCAGTTTCAAAAATAAACTTGAATCCTTTTTAATAAGTCTCCCTTGCTTTTTCTGAACATCTTTTTCTTCTAACTCAGGAACAGACAGATCCTAAAACTTGAATGTAAACTCCTGAGAAGAGTCTCTGTTTTTTTAATCATTCCCCAACCTTTTCTGTTAATAAGCTCAGGAAATTAAGAAAAGTTCCTATATTCTTTTCACAAAGCTCACCAGTAATTTCATCTTCCATGGAAGAAAGTCACTTTAGTCCTATGCAATTAAACTTCCTACTGTATCCTATTAATTATATGCCACTTCCTTTAGGGAAATTATTTCCCAATTCCTGTATCGTATCAGAAGAAATGTAAGGTATAATAACACTGATTTATTTTTACAAATATTTCCCCTCTCATACAACTAAGATCTGTTTTGTTCCCAAATTTCTCTCAGCTCTTTAATATTCAAGAGCTCTTATGTTCTCATTAGTAAATAATAGATCTTTAAATTTTAGCCTCTTCTAAGAGTATTGCATTTTTCACATATAAGGATTATCTCAGTGTCATGATTTCTAACCCAAATTTGGATTACTTGTAAGCTTCTGAATGTAGCACAAAACTTTGCTTACATGCCTGTTTTTTCTTGCATTTGCATTTGCAAACAATGGGTTTGTAAATCACCTCCTTATCCCCCAGTGCGCAGAGTATTTTTTAAATGATTGCCAATATATCTTGGGTTTCATCTAATTAAACCATACTCAACTGATGGATGTGTTTCTGTTTTATCTTTCCTTGCACAACAATATTCTTTTCTTTACTAGGCTTTCTGGGTCACCTTCCCTTAATGCTATTAAAATCCTGCAAAAATTCTGGAAAAAAATAGTAGGACAATTTATCCTGGGAGTCTTAGTTCATTATTTCAGATCAGGTCTGATCCTATGGCTAGTGAAGTCAATAGAATGATGCCTCGTGATTTTTGATTAAACCTTTTGATTAAACCTGATGCATAGAACTTGGTGTTCTCAAAACTCTTAGGTCAAGACCTCCTCTTTCTTCTCCTCTTCAATAGCTTAAGCATGGGCAAGGGCCAAAAGAAAGGCTCTTTACATGACTGCTACAGAAAAGAGATCTTTCAGTGAGACAGAAGAGAGGAAGAGAAACTCAAAATTGTATAGGTCAGAGATAAAGACATGGAGACTGTGCTTCTCTCCCACTCCAGATGCAACCTACCCTTTGCCATAGAGCCCATGCTCTCAAATCTCTCTTGATTTGAGAATCAAGAGTTGGCTTTACTCATATCTTCTTCCTGGACTAAATCACTCCAGTGAAACAAAGATCTTCCCACCCTCTTGAGACATGAATGCACTCACATCCCACTTCTCAAGACCTTTGAGACAATCTGTGACAAAAAGCAATTATTCTACCTCTTTCTTACTTTTATAAATGAAAGTGATTAAATGCATATGGTTTTCTACCCATCATCACAGCCTGAATTTAAATACAGATTTTGTGGCTCTCTGGAAAGATAACTGCATCATTTCTTATGGACCTATTCCAGTCACAACTGTTATTTTTTCTTACTGAAGGCAGCAGTGCTAGTTCTTGGCTCTGGCTGAGACTATGGAAAAGATGGCTGCGTTCAGAAAGGGGAACTTGGTTATCACAGTGCTGAATTTTTGGATACCTATCTATAAGGCACCTTCTTCCTTAGAGCATTTCTTGGTGTTCAGGCTTTATACAAGGTGTGGGTGTTGTTAGGCATCCAGGAACTGGAGTCACAGAGGTTCATGTGCTGTGCAGACAGCTCTTAAACTTAGCCAATATGAGGCTTTAAGGGAAGGCTTAAACTCTTTGCCCTCTTAGCAATCCTCAGTGGAGTTTCTTCTGTGAATCCATGCCTTGCAGTGCTCCCTAATCCCCCTGTCAGGATTCATGGACAAAAGTATTATTGGGGAAAAAGGAAAGCAAAAAAGCTGGACACATGGAAAAGAAAAAACCTACATGTCATGTTGTACTTCGGTGATAAACTTCTACGATTTTGCCTCAGGTAACATCAAGACCTCTAAGGACTACATGGGTTAAGCATTTTGCATGACATAAGGGTTCAGATCAGGCAGATTACAAGTGTGACCACGTCTCTTGCACATTTTATGTGTCCTAACCCCTCTCCTGGTGATTAAACTTCTCTTCTATTCTGGTGGGAGTAGGTTCCAGTTTCATCTCCTAGTATTGTACCCAAAGGCAAGCAGTCCTTGCAGCAGGGGCCAGGACCACTGAGTGAAAGCATCTTTCTCAGAAAATAAAGTTACGAATGCAAATTCCCCCAAACTGTGGTCTTCTTGATCCTTGATGAGCTACTATATAACACTCAGATGAAAGGTACAATACTGTCCCTTCTAGTCATCTTCTCTGAGGACCTTCCAGTGTTTCGTAGACATGGTCTGAGCATACTTATGGGACTATGTAACTTCTGGGTGTGGAGGCACCCCTCTGTACATGTCAGTACTACAGTGGAGGGCAGAACCATACCCCTGGGCCATCTGTCAACTTGATGCCATTTTAGGAAGTGGTTCAAACGAAAAGAGAGCTGGGTTTTACCTGAGGGATCTCCAGGATGGTTGAGAGCAGCAACCGTAAGCAGCCTTTCCTAGTTCAGACACCTGAATTCCACTTGGTTTGAGTCATATGTGATGTTCATATGTTCAGAATCTGTCTCTGAGCATTTAATTCCCTCTTGAACATAGCCAAAAATGAAGTCCCAAAAGCTTTATTTGGGTAAATTGCTTTCAAATGTACTTAGCATGTACTTTTACGTCTGACAATTTGTTTATATACCTGTGGAAAAATTCATAGAAGCATAGAATGGTTTAGGTTGGAAGGAACCTTGAAGATCACCTAGTTCCAAACCACCTGCCATAGGCAGGAACACCTCCCACCAGACCAGGTTTCTCAAAGCCCCATCCAACCTGGCCTTGAGGACTTCCAGGGATGGGGCATCCACAGCTTCTCTGGACAACCTGTTCCTGTGCCTCACCACTCTCAAAGTGAAAAATTTCTTCTTAATATTTAATCTAAATCTACCCTCTTCCAGTTTGAAGCCATTCCCCCTTGTCTTATCTCTACATGCTCTTGTAAAATGTCCCTCTCCAACTTTCTTGTAGGCCCCCTTCAGATACTGGAATTCATTAATCTTTCTTTAAGTCTCCAGTTTTGAAAACCTTGCTGTTAAGCTTATATGGCTCAAAAGCTTCAGTGATTTAGAAAAGAAAGAAAAGGGCCTGGAAAACTGCTTAAAACAGAATTGTTCCTGGTGTCAAGATACCATGAAGTATAAATATCAGCACAAGGATTTGCTTTATTGATATACGTATCTGAAACAGACATAGAGATAGGTTTCTGTAGGAGCCTGAGGTAACTTGTACCAAATCCAGCGCCTCTCAGTTTTCATGCAGTATTCTCCTTTGCACTAGATCTATTTGATTCAATATTCACTTGATCTTTTTGCACTGAATATGAAGCTAGTGCACTAATATTAATTTTGGCATAATTTGGCATATCAAGTAGTAAAAAGCAAATGTCAAAAGTTTCATATAAGAATCTGTAGTCTATTCCCTATACCCTGCAGGTATTCCCTTCCTTTCACTGGTGTTAGAGAGTTAACTTAGCCAACCACATAAAGCACCATCATAAGGGAAAAAAAATAATAAATTACAATACTTGATCTTTTCAGAACTGATACATTCACATCTTGATGCCACTATTTGAGCTTTTCTGCTTTGGCAGAACCTAATTAACAAACCGGTTAAAAAAATCTTGATTAAACAAAACATCCTTGCATCTTGCCCTGAAGACAACCAACTTGATTCACCAGCGATTGTTTTATAAATGAGTATATGAATATTAATATTCATGTGATTTGTTGATGAAGCTATTCACACCTTTTCAGAATTCTGCAGTTTTAAAAATATAGTCCCCTCTGTACCTTCTTTGGAGTCGATCATCTTAATAAAGAACACGTTAAGAGCCTGCTCCTTCAATGTGCTGAGTGCTCTACTTCAGTCCTGAGTGCCCTTGGTTCCGTGAGCTCAGGGACATTTTGTGGAGCACTGTTCGTGCTTGGCACAATAACAGAACATCCAGTTTCTTTGCTCTAATCCTTTGGTCCTTCTGATACTTAAATAGTTGGTTTGTTTTAGCTCAGACAACACTGCTTTAAATAACTCACCTTTTATGAATTTTATTTCCCCTGTCAAGGCTATAGAGAAATGGCGTCTGATGTTATTCGTTGTAGAGGTAGGTGTTGGAAAGTTCATCCTCAGCTTAAGCAGGAGTGGCCCAGCCTCCCAGGCGCCACAGGGTCTCTGAAGACAAGAGTGTGGCAGACCCTTCCTGGAAGATGTTTTTACAGTTTAATCAAAGGACAAAGTTAAGAGGCTGCATTATTAGGAATTGTGACTGAATTATATGGCCTCTTAATTTCCCAAAAAAGACTGTAGACTTGGCAGCAGATGCAGCTACTGCTTTCTGTCGGGATCTTGCCTCGAAGTTACATGTGCAATACTCAAAGCTAAAGAACTGAATAAGAGTCTCCTCTTTAAAAGTTTTGGAAACACAAAACGTGCTCACAGATTAATCTCTGTCCTGAGAAGATGCAGTGGGTGGTGTTACAAGGTTCCTGTTACAGATTTACCGATCTAATGCCATTATTAGGGTAATACAGCTGTGGAGCCAAAGCAGTGCTGGTATGGGCATGCAAGGGTTCTTTGAGATCCCATAGGTCAGTAGCACAGGACTTTGACTGAGGGAACCACAAGCTGTCCCTTCCTACCACGCCACGCCACAGCTTTTCTCAGTTCTCTGAATCCACTGGAGGATTGGAGAGAAGCTGCAATGCTCTTCCCAAAGTTGTAACCAGGAAATAAATGGAAGAGGAGAACTGAAAGTCCTTACCTCTGCATAACTTGTCCCCAAGTCCCTGACACTATGAATACAGACTGTAGAAAAATTCCATGGAAACCATTTTTGTTTGGTTTGTCTCCATCTGTAGAATTTACCCTTGGCTGCTGTATTCCAGTTTCTTGGAGAAACTGGGATTCTGAAGCAACTGGGCTGAACAGTGGAAGCAGTTCTTTCTGGCTTCTCCAGCAATAAGTCCATACTCCCAAGCTTGTCTGATCTCCCAAGCTCATCCTTTTAATTGGATGATGTCCTGTCTTCGCATTTTTTTTCATCTTGCCCTGAGCTTGCTGGTCTATAATAAGAAAGGGGCTTTAGTTGTTGGCTAAGGAAACAGCATTTTTTGGGCATGCATAGCTGGCCAGATGTATTCTGCAGTGAGTTGGGTTTGTGTGGGGTTTTGTGCTGTTTTGGGCTATCTAAGGACATTTTTCTAATATATGAGCACCTCTTTGGTGTGGCCCAAGTCCATCACCTCATTCTGTAGAGGATTTGCTCGCCAAAAAGCTGTCAGGTGATATTACCTACAGCCTCTCTGGCTGAGCTTGAAACGGTGACCTGGTGAGCTGGCTCTGAACCATTGGTTTGTTCTTCCAGGCAGTGATAATTCTGTGAGATCAGCACAAGCCTGTGGGGTCCTGGTGCTGCTCTCATTTCAGCTCACAAAGTGATGCCCAGACTGACGAGGCAGGATCTGCAGCACCCACACTGAGGGACATCTGGTTACTTGTTATCTTTTAAATGTAAGTGCACTTCAGAAAAAGAAAGCAAGAAAACCTAAGACCTCACAGTTTAAACCAGTAGGCACATGGACATCCATGAGAAGCATAACGTTTCACAATTGACCAGTTATGGTTTTAATCTAATTTTACAGCTTTATTAGTCTGAATAATCATCTCCCAGGAAAAATTCTCAAAACTCATGGCCTGGCAGGAAGAAAACCAAACAGAATAAAACATTAGCCAAATGTGCAATAATGAAGACTAATCCTTTCTTGGCAACGAGAAGGGACAGATGACAGAAGAATTCTTTTCCATCTCAGGCCATGGTGTTTCAATAAGAGCACCCTGCCAGTAGTTGGCTTCATCCAAAAAACACTCCCAAATTTCTAAGCACATCAAAACACAATGGAAGAACTGAGTTACAGGCGCCTTGCTGGATTACCTGATCTTTGCATTAAAGGTGAAGAGTTAATTGCAACATGTCTTAGATTTTGAGCCCCATGGTAGCTTACAAAAATAATTTCATATATGGAAAACCCAGAAAATGTATAGTGCAGTATCAGAGTGCCCTAGCTCAGTCATCAGGAGAGTTTAAGCTTTAAAATCCACAGCTCAAGGCACTACAACTTGAATGAATTGAATTCCAGACACAAGAGAAGGCCCTTGTCTTCTAGGTGGGACAGTCATTAGCAGCATGCTGCATTTGTGCACACAGAAATAAGAGGAGTGAGATTTCATCTAATTTCTGCCTTGAAGCAGATAAGGTGGGTGTGAGGTGAAGTGGTTGGGGAATTGATGTAACTTATGTCTCATTCCTGGATGTTTACCAGTGGCTTGGTTTGGGACTGAAAAGGGGGAATGAAATATTCCAGATACGAACAGTCTTTTATTTGTCACCAGAAGTTGGAGTGAAAAAGCCTGGGTACCAGACCCTGGGAACTAGGAGCTGGGGGTCCTGGTGGACAACAGGATGACCATGAGCCAGCAATGTGCCCTGGTGGCCAAGAAGGCCAATGACATCCTGGGGTGTATCAAGAGGAGTGTGGCCAGCAGGTCGAGGGAGGTCATCCTCCCCCTCTACTCTGCCCTGGTGAGGCCGCATCTGGAGTACTGTGTCCAGTTCTGGGCTCCCCGGTTCAAGAAGGACAGGGAACTGCTGGAGAGGGTCCAGCAAAGGGCTACAAAGATGATTAGGAGATTGGAGCATCTTTCTTATGAGGAAAGGCTTAGGTCTTTTTAGTCTAGAAAAAAGAAGACTCAGGGGGGATCTTATCAATACTTATAAATACTTAAGGGGAGGGTGCCAGGTAGATGAGAAGAGTCTTTTTTCAGTTGTGCCCAGTGACAGGACAAGAGGTAACAGGCACAAACTTGAACATAGGAAGTTCCGTCTTAACACGAGGAGGAACTTCTTTCCTTTGAGGGTGACAGAGCAGTGGCACAGGCTGCCCAGAGAGGTTGTGGAGTCCCCCACACTGGAGACATTCCAAACCCGCCTGGATGCCGTCCTGTGCAACTGCTGTAGGTGTCCCTGCTGTGGCAGGGAGGTTGGACTGGATGATCTCCAGAGGTCCCTTCCAACCCTGACCATTCTGTGATTCTGTGATTCTGTAGAAGACACGTAAAAAAGTGTAACTTCCCCACTGTTCATGTGCAGAGGAGCATGTGGTAAATAAGCAGTGTTCCTTGTGCCAAGATAGGTGCAATATTTGCAAAATATGAGATTCAGAAAGTGAGAACAAATGACTAGCTGCCATCATATTTAGGTCAATGGACGAAATCTGGGATATGCCTAAATTGGCTCTGCCACCAAAGGAGTCCGTCCTCTGACCTCAGAGCAGGTTCTGAAAACCTCCCTAATTCTGTTACTGGTTTTGATGGTAGGACGGACCTCAGTTTTGAGAAACCGTCTACTTTGGATTGTTAATTCTGAGAACCAGAAGCAGTAAACAGAGTGCGTTGAGCTTTGAAATGGTGGTATGGTTGTCCTCAGCATGATAAGCTGCAGCTTTTCTTGTTGGCAGCTCATATAAGTTAAGCTTTCAAAAGCCATGCAGTGTCTTCATGCTTCCCAAGGGGATCCACAAGCATTTTTCAAAGTTGGACTAAACCAGAAAGGAATACAATGGCCACACCACAGTCTATGTGAAAAGTATACTGGGGTGCGTATGTGTATAACAGTAGATCCACTGTTTGCATATAGTACAAAATCTATAGCAGCACCCACATTTCAATCTACAATGGAAAGGATCATTTACAGTCATGGCTTACAGCTTCAAGTGCTTCACTACGCTGATTTTGTCTTGACGTCATTAAACCCAAACACTGCCCAGTAACATGGTTTTTAGAAAAACAAGAGAACCTGTAAGATGTTTTTCTTCTAGAATAAATTCCTGGATATCATTTATTCCAAGTATTCCCTCCCCTTCAGCTGTGATAGTCCTGAGTTTACATATTACAGAGTACTTTTCTTCTCCAAATTAATTGCAAAACTCAGTCTTTGGAATACTGACAACTGTAAAAACCTAAAACTACAGATGGCACAATTAGAACACAAAGGATGTGTTGACAGGCTGAAAAATGCACAAACTAAGCAAATTTGTCCTACAAAGGTTTGGGAAAGCATCTCTTAAAGAAACAGGAGATTTTTGTCTTTGCTTTGCCTCCACATAATTTTTTTTATTCTTTACAGAGTTAAAAAATGATCTTTATATTGAGAAAAGGTTAACAAACAATGTCTTCAAAGACAGTAAGAGTAGTTTTCTATCAAAACATTCCATGGAATACATACGCTGGAATTATTTTTAGTTCTGAAGTCTTTTCAATAATTTTTGGCTCTGACTTGAGAGTGCAATTCTGCTTGAGAGAGTAAGAAGGTAGCAGTGAGGTTTCCTTGCTCAGCATTTTTTCTCCCTGTGTATATGCAGAGTCCCATATTCCCAGTGCAGAAAACTGATCTGTTTGTCCTGTAGTGCTAGCAATCATGGGAGCTGGAAATGCGTTGCATTTTGGCTTACGTGTCATTGATTGGAGTCTTAATTAAAGTATAAGATCCGATAACTTTGGGATGTGAGTCACCAGAATGGAGAGAGTGATGAGTTTATGCTTGAAGATGAAATTACAAGTGAAGAAAGAGAAGGGAAAAAGCAGTGATGGAACATTTTAATCCCAAATTTAATGGAGATTTAGAGAAAACAGTAACTCCAAAGCCATTGGAGGGAAAAACATGTCCATAGCACAACAGCTGTCTCAGATGCAGTCCATACACACCCACATTATAAACTCTCCTTCTGTGACCAGTCCATATCAGCAAAGCTTTACTGGAAGGGCAAAATTCTGAGTAAGAGACGGGCGCAAAGCTTAGGAGGCATAATCCATAAATCCGGGTAGTGGTGGGCCTTTTTGATGGAGCTTTATAGTGACAACCAGCCTAACTTTAAGAGTGCAGAGACTGTTCACAGAGGTTGCTGGCAGCATCCAACAACCCCTGGTGGAGCAGAATTAGATCTAGCATGGGTACAATGAGCTTCAACACCCAGCAGCCGACTCTAGCAGAAAAAAATCAGCACTAATACCGCTGAGAAACGTTCAGCCAGACCCTGTCTTCAGGACCATGAGTAGAAACCAAGGCAGTTTATGTTTAAAAAAAAAATAAAATATTTCACTAAGTTAATTAATTTTCAGCTGTGCAAATGAAAAAAACCAAAACCTCATGGTTTGTAACTTAATATTACTGTCCAGAAACAAAAAATAAGCATAAATCTGAAATACTATCCAACACAGTGGAATATATTACAAGTCAGGTCTTCATGAGGGAAAATAACCTTTTTCAGTAAGTTATTCTTGGAATCTGAGTGGAAGTGGTGAAAAAAGATTTTCTGAAACACAAGGGATGTAGCTAAAGTGGGAGTTTTAATGAGAGGAAGTTCTGACATTTCAGTCAACTGCTTCAAAAGCAGTTTGGCAAAGCTTTAAAAAGCCTTCATTAAAGTGTCCATCAGCTGCACTAATGTTTTAAACATAGTCCATATTTTCATAGCAGTATATGACTGAAAGGTGAAAGGGACTTGTGAGCAGCAGGTCCCATCTGTGTGAGTGGAAAGGAGACATATGCTAGGTGATTCCCCTCTTTAAAGCTCTGTAATTCTTCACAGGAAGAGTATTTTTTCCTCCGGTCAATTGGGGACAGTGAAAAATCTTGTAGAAAAATTGTTCCTGGTCAAATTAAAGCTAGATTATATTTTCTAAAAGATTCTATTTATTTCAAAGATGATGACATTTTATTTGACTCTAAATAAATTTTTTAATTTCAACTTGAGGTTGTAGAATCATCTTAAGAAGTTATTTATCTCTTTACTTCTCTCTTTCCCTTTTAGTGAAAGTTATTTTTAAGCAAAGGGACTGCTTTGAACAAAATACAAAGAAAATTGTTGTTTCAAATAAAAAGGTCAAAAAAGCCTATACTGACATTTTATAAATAAAGCGATGTACCTGCAGAGTGGAGGAGAGTGTGATGCAAGTGTGGATAATAAAATACAACGCCATTTTAAAGAAGCAATATAATGAAGTCAAAGAAACTTTTAATAAATTGCTTTCACAATAAAATGAGAGACTGAGCTCCGAGACTTCGGGCCATCACTCTTGAGCAGGCTTCTTGTTCATTAAATACTTACATTGTGCAATACATGAGGCATGTACCTGAACAGGGATAGAAACGGCCTTTTAAAGATGAGTAGTTCAGCATCATAATTCAGGGGCCCTTTGGCGAGTCAAGATAACCAAACAGTTTATTTTGTCTGCAAGGCCTTGTCATGTAACATTTGTGCCTTAGACTTGCTATCCCAAAATGAATCAGATGCGTTCCCAGATGTTCCTATGTTTATAGTTAATCAACCATTCCTATTTTTTTCAAGGATGGAGGAAAAATAAAATGCAGCAGCGTGACATAAGCACAACTTGTTCGTTTCACTTTGATACTTAGAAATTAAAATGATTTTTAATTATTTTCTATCCACTGTAGCACAAGAAATGCCCTATTGTCAGCAGCCTTCAGCAAGTCTGTTATGGTATGCACAAAAATGGCCAGGGAATGTAGGTCAAAGTAGGAGGCAGGGAGATAAGTTGCTAAAAAAACACAACTTAAAAAGGGTGGTGACAACAGAATGGTGTCTTTAGAAATGTTGGAAATGAAAAAGAACTGCTCTCCCTCCTTTCTATATTCCTGTCTGCAACTGAGCTGCACTAACCAGCCCTAGGGAAATCCTAAAATCAGAGATAAATGGACTTCTGTTGCTGCAGTTGGAGAATCTCCTGCTGTAGTCACTCAAGTTTAATCTCTTCTTGAATTTCAAGATAAAAAAGTCTTATGCAAAAGAAGGTATCCTTCCTATTCCAGAAGAATAAGACAATGGGCCACCACCCAGCATGGACATATTTGTGTCCTCCTCTGCCCATAAAGCAAATACTTGTTCTCTTCTTTAGGAGGGCTTTCCAGAGGGCAGGTGGGATTTCTCATTTTGGAAAAGGAACCAATTATATGTCAGGCATATGAAGTCTGATCTTTCCTTAGATGCATTTACAGGGCTGTAAACTCGAAAACTGAGATGCCAGGAGGCCCTAGTACTCAGAAGTCTTCAGACTGCAGAGCTAGACATCCTGGTTCACCTGGAATCCTTTTTTTTTTCCTTTTTCTTTTTCCTTATAGCTGATCTAGAAACAAAAAAACAATACCATCCTTCACAACCACACAAGTCAGGTAAGAATTTTAACTGTCCAGTTTTCACATTCCCCAATTTTACAGCAACCACTGTTCATAGGTGTGCAGTGTTTTCCATCATTTGACAGCCCATAAGCAATAAAGAATAACTTTCCTGTTTTTTTGGGTAGGAAATTTGAAAGGAAAGTTAATTTTCCAATGTCATCCTATGAATAGGTGGCACAATTCAGAACTGTGAGCTGTTTTCCGGAGTCCTGAACAACAGCTGGAATATGCTTTTATTCCTGCTAATAAAACCAGCAATTAAAAGTTTCAATAGATTTTTTTTTTTTGAAGAGCTGGTTTTGATCACTGAAAAACATTTTCCTATTAAAAATATATTCTTATGGGAAATATTAGCCTAACCTGTTTCTAGTTCCTTGCCAGATCTCAGAGCTGATAGATCACAAATCTTCAGCACTGAGACAGGGATTTCCTTTCAGATTGTTATTTTAATAAGCCACCAGCAATGGATCTACATATTCTGGAGCTTTAGTCAATAAATGTCAAGGGCTGGGATTTATTAACTGCCCACTTATGCAAACACGGTTTTCTGCATTCAAAAGATTTGCAGTAGAAGACAGCACCTCAGCTAAGTTCCCTTATCTCCACATTCAAATGTTCCCCAATGAAGCAGAAAGGCTAGCAGCAACGCGTGAATGCTGCGTGACTTACGTTAAGCTCAGTCAAGGGCAAAATAAAACCTGGCTGCTGCTTCCAGTAAGGAAAAGAAAAAAAAGACCCAAACTGTAATTGATGGAATCATAATTTTCAGCCTTGCTAATTGTGTATGATACGTGCATCAGATAAATCCTCACCTCAACTAGTTTAGATAGAGCTAAATTGTGTTATTTTTTTAATACAAACAGAAGCTGATAGAAATAAATATGTATAAACTTCCAGTGCAGTCTATTAAACATACTCCTCCAGCTTTTGTAATCTCTTTGAGCGTGAGGAAGCACCAGTTTCCAGGTTCTAATTGACCTGCAATGATCAGGGAGGTAAGAGTTTGGGAAACCTTACCTCAGGCCAGTAACCACTAGCCACACTCAGCCTCAGAACGGATGGCAACCCATTTTTGCTTCATTGAGCAAAATTAATGCTATTTTCATTTGTTGTCCTCCTGACAATGTTAAACTACATCACAACATGTTGAGACAATGACCACACAGCTATAATGGGCATATCGAGAAAATTAAACCCTGTATGGAAGCCAATTAATTTTTTTTGCTTTTCATCTCAATTGCTTCTATCAGAGACATAAATATTAAATATTGCCCAATCTGTGTATAATGAATGAATCTCTTAAAAAAACTCTACAAAAGTGAGTGGGAAAGCAATAGTAAACTACTATTTTGTGATTTGAAACAGTATAAAGTGGAGTTTCTCTTTAATTATCCCTCAAAGAGGGGAGATGGAAAGCTCCCTTGTGCTGCTGACTAGTTTGGGACCCTCTCTGAGCCAGGAGAGAGGCTTAGAGAAAGGTTGTGATGGGACACAGGTATGATACCATCCCACCAGATGATGCAGGGGCCGTTAACTTTTGCAGTGGAAGCACTGCTAGACCATTTCACAATGAGAAATTAAAGCTCTGCTGTTCTTGATGACAG
This sequence comes from Pluvialis apricaria, assembly GCA_017639485.1. Classification (NCBI taxonomy): domain Eukaryota; kingdom Metazoa; phylum Chordata; class Aves; order Charadriiformes; family Charadriidae; genus Pluvialis; species Pluvialis apricaria. The sequence goes on along the minus strand of CM030008.1, from coordinate 162,332,350 downwards.
TTACAGCATGGTGACTGGGTACCTCTGTGCAGTAATGCATAAGAGATTATAGGGTTGTAGGTTTATTCAGTTTGGAAGGGACCTTAGGAGTTTCTTGTCTAGCCTCCGACTCAAAGAAGTGTCAGCTATGGCTCAAACCAGGTTGGAGCTTTATCTGGCACAGTCTTGAAAACCTTTGAGGATGGAGATAAGAAATATTCTCTCAGCAACCTGCTGTACTGCTCAGCTGTCCTTACAGTGAAAAGTTATTCCTTATAACCATCCATCTCTCTCCCTTCAGCTTATGCCCATTATCTCTCATCCTCGCACCATGCACCACTAAAGAGCCTGGCTCCATCTTCTTGATGACCTCCCCATAGATACTTGCGGCTGCTCTCATGTCCCCCTGAAGCCATCCCTTCTCCAGGCTGAAACAAGCCCTGGTCCCTCAGCTTCTGCTCAGTGGGCAAGTGCTCCCTCTCAGTGGCCCTCCACAGAACTTGCCTCAGTTTGTCTATGTTCTTCGTATACTTGGAGGGCAAAACCAAGTTGTGATTGAACATGTTTTTAAGTGTAGGACTTAAGCCTGCATGGTCTTAGACCAGAATTTCCCTTACTCGCCACCAGATGTGTAGCAGTGTGCTGCAAACCACACAGCTGCTGACCTTTCTGCCGGCATGTGCTTCACTTCACAGACTTTAAAGGTGAACACTAATCTGGTCTGATGTTCTGCGCAAAGATGGTCCAGAGACACCTATTGATAGCTGCATAAGCCCCAAACAGTTTATAGATGGTGCGTAGAAATAACAGTTTGGGATTTTTCAGTCACTAATAGGACTAAAGAATATCACATATTCTGAATAAAATGTAAAGGTATGGAGAGTATGAGAGACAAGTAATCACTGCTTGTTCCTCTTTGGAATAACCACATTTGGTTTTCAAAGCAGCTCTTCAACTATTTATGTTCAAAAATAAAAGATCATCTGCTTCCATGGAGCTCTGGCACATCTGGATGGTATATATGAGGAACAGTTTCCATGTTTCCATGACATCATTCCCTGTTTCCTTATTTTCCATTGTCTCAGAAATTTTTGTTTGGGTATTAAAATGCAGGGGCAGGAGAGGGGCAGGATCACAATATCTTGGTTCTTCGGATATTTTCTTCTTCTCTATGAAATTTGGATATTAACTCAAACACATTCGTTTACCTAAACTAGGGTAGCAACCAAGCTGATATGATGATTGTTCTTATGCCTAATAACACCGGATTTTCAGGTCTGTAAAAAGCCAAACCGTTTTGATCATCAGACCACACTGTATTGTGTCAGAGATGCTCACTCCTCAAACTGGATCACGTATTAGGTGAGGATAATGTGATACTTGGCAATGAAGCAAGAAAAAGAGGAAAATGGAGGGGAATATAAACCATCCTTGAATGCTGATTTCAAAAGAAACAGAATGTTAAAGGTCAGGTCCTTATCCTTGTGGCCTTATTTAGTGCCAGGGACCTACTGACATTGATGCAACTTCTAACAAAGGGATGAGAATCTAATTTAAACAAAAGTGGGATTCCTGCGTTTATGAGAAAGGACTATATGAAAACAATGGCCAAATTTTCCGTTGTTGAAATTTTTGTCTTTTGCTGTCACTCCCTCACCAACTTAGCTGAGCTGAGCTTTAACCAGCTATTCCTCCTGCATCTACAGATTTCTTGTAGGTCAAGCAGGCTGTAAGAAGCCAGCTCATATTTTTGGAATTTTGGAACCCTTTCTTGGACCTTTGAAGAGATATAATTTTCTCTTTGAGTCCAAGATGTATCTGATAATCCTGTGAGATGGAAAAGGCTCAATCACTACTTTTTATGAAGTTTTCTCTCTCCTCCTTAGCATCTTCTTTCTATGGAAAGACATTCTGTTTAATTTTTCTGTTACTTAACAAACTCAAGCCCTGGTATTTTATACACTTTAACATCTGAGAACACGGAAAAAAGCACCATAGAATTCAGGGTTCCATGACGAAACTCTGCTAGAAAAAAATGTGTATAAAATAGCAAAACTAAGCCTGCAAGCTGTTTTCCAATCTGATTTCCTGGAAGAACTGCTATAGAGAAATCACAGCACATAAGTTATTCCTTTTTAGATGGACTCGATATTTGGTTCGTGATCGATAGTACTGATGCCCATAGGAACTGTCACAACCTAAGCTCATGTCATGCAAGAGAGTAATATTACATCCAAAACTTTGTGTGGGAAGAGTGATGCTGGCAGTGGATGATTGTGCTCAGAACATGTGGAGTACCCAACAGACCTATAATCTCACTACCGCAATGCACACATACTGCAAAGTATTGACTTGAATTTAGTCTGGATGCAATAAGTGAATCATCTTTGAGGTGCTCATTAGGTAAGGGTACACTCATCTCTTGGAGATGCTGCTCATCACTGTGACATTGAGAGACAAGGGCTCCTGTTTGAGGTGGACCTGCCACTGTCTGGAGAGATGTTTGTGGGACCCAGAGGAAGAACCCTGAGTGACGAGTCCTAATCTATGACCTTCTCTAACAATCATGAAATAAACTAGTCAACTCAGTTCAGATCCTTTTGCAGAAAGACCTGCTTAGGGAAATCTTTCTATAGCAACAAGTTGTAGATAAATAGAAAAAAGAAAACAAAGTAAAAAAGCCCAAAGTTTAATGGCTGAGTTTAAATACACCAAAGCAATATCCACCTCACTCCAATTATAAACCAGTTAGTATATAGTCCTGTGACTGGAACACTGGACAGTGATGTACAACCTATGTATAGCTAAGAAATAAATGTTCAAATCCCATCAGTAACCAAGCTCAGCAGTAATTGCTTTACTAAGCAATTTTCTGCTACTCAAATGTCCCCAGATGTGCGGTAACAGAAACAGTTGTTTTCCCTGAGACTTTCTTCTGGTTGATGGTGTCAAATACCACAGCTTTTACAGTAATGACTCCTTTTCCTATAAATATAAAATACTATGTTGGGAAAAAAATATCCTCGATCCTGTAGGAATTTTCTTTTTATCCTCATGAATCCAGAAGAACTCATGATGATCATTTGATTAGAAAGACATTGAGGTGCTGGAGCATGTCCAGAGAAGGACAGCAAAGCTGGTGAAGAGTCTGGAGAACAAGTCTTATGAGGAGTGGCTGAGGAAACTGGGGTTGTTCAGCCTGGAGAAAAGGAGGCTGAGGGGAGACCTTATCACTCTCTACAACTATCTGAAAGGAGTGTGTAGCCAGATGGGGGTCAGTCTTTTCTCCCAAGTAACAAGTGATTGGACAAGAGGAAATGGCCTCAAGTTGCACCAGGGGAGGTTTAGATTGGATATTAGGAAAAATTTCTTCACCAAAAGGGTTATCAAGCATTGGAACAGGCTGCCCAGGGAAGTGGTTGTGTCACCATCCCTGGAGGTATATAAAAGATGTGTAGATGTGGTGCTGAGGGATGTGGTTTAGTGATGGTTTTGGCAGTGTTAGGTTAATGGTTGGACTCAGTGACCTTAAAGGTCTTTTCCAACCTAAATGATTTTATTATTCTATGATTCTATGATTGATTACACTTCCCAAAGAACACTCAGATAGGAGTAATTTTCTGCACAGAAAAAAGATACAATAATAATAATAATAATAATAATAATAATAATAATAATAATAATAATAGTAATAGGAATTATAGCCCAATGCTAACCTTCTCTTTGATGAACAAAGCCTTCTTCTGAAGTTTAGTTGCATTAAAAAAAGAACTGTTGGACTCAATGATCTTAATGACCTTTTCCAACCTAAACGATTCTATGATTCCTCTCAGCTCCCCATTTCTAACATTAACAGGAAGAGAAAAGTAACAAAGACATGGATAAAATGAAGATGTTGCATCTTCACCTAAGGACATGCAAACTAAGCAATAAGAAAAAATTCTGTAGTATAAACATAAGAGCCAGGGTTTCTGGGCTTTTCTAGGAATCTTTGTCAAGAAATAAACTTGATCTAAATATTCAAAGCTACTTTGCCAGTAGGGATCTTTTTACTATTATGCTTGCCTTTAGCAAAATCAATTTGTACACTATGCACATTTTAATTTAAAATTGTTATTGTCCTCTAATTGCTTTGAGATTCCTTTTTGCATCTAGGCAATGAGAGTATTGCCAATGGTTGTGGTTTAACCCCAGCCATCAACTAAGCCCCACACAGCCACTCACTCACTCACCCCCGGTGGCATGGGGGAGACAATCGGAATGGTAAAAGTGAGAAAACTCATGGGTTGAGATAAAGACAGTTTAATAGGTAAAGCAAAAGCCATGCATGCAAGCAAAGTAAAATAAGGAATTCATTCACCACTTCCCATCAGCAGGCAGGTGTTCAGCCATCTCCAGGAAAGCAGGGCTCTGTCACGTGTAACGGTTACTTGGGAAAACAAATGCCACCACTCCCAACAGCTCCCACCTTCCTCCTTCTTCCCCCATCTTTATATGCTGAGCATGATGTTATATGGTATGGAATAGCCCTTTGGTCAGTTGGGGTCAGCTGTCCTGGCTGTGTCTTCTCCCAGCTTCTTGTGCACCCTCAGCCTACTCACTGGTGGGGCGGTGTAAGAACCAGAAAACACCTTGATGCTGCGTAAGCCCTGCTCAGCAATAACTAAAACATCCCTGTGTCATCAACACTGTTTCCAGCACAAAACAAAAACATAGCCTCATACTAGCTACTATGAAGAAAATTAACTCTACCCCAGCCACAACCAATCCACCAATGTTTTTCTTATGCCTTGAAATGCAATGAATGCTTTCTGTAATATTTTCCTCCATCCTTAGGATGGTCTTAACGCAATAAAGAAAAAGGAAACAAAGAAATGAAACATCTCTAACTGGAGTCGCAGAATCAACATGCTGCGTTCATTTCTCATTCAGATGCTTCTGTATTAATTCAGCCCTGAAAAGGTTGGGTTTATGGATAATATTGTGGCCTGTCACGGAGATAAAAATAGAGCAATTTCTGGCTGTGCTACAGACATCTTATGAAATCTCAGGCATGTCTCTTGATATTGGTGTGACTATCTGTTCAGTGATGGAAGATACCATTTCATTTCCACCACTCCCATTCCTGTATATTGCAAATTCCTCATAGGAAGGATGGTGCTAACTGTGCACAGAGCACGTGGATAGATGCTACGTTCCTCTCACTGGGGATTCAGTTGCTACAGAAAATGGGAAGAATAAAACATTTGGGTTTTTTTCTGAAACCGCAGATGGCCAGTTGCTGTGCCCAAGAGGATATTTGATCTATGCAAGTTATTCATGCAGTTCCATGGGATTTTATCTCTTCGTAGGGATAGCATTGCTGTAACTATTATAGGTCAAGTCCACACATGAAGACAGACTTGCAGGGAGATGATATCAGACAGAATGGTACAGCTGGAAAAAAAAACTGTGGTTCTGATCATTTTAGGCTTCTCAGGTGTGTAATAGAAGCAGTGATCTCTTAAACTAGTTACAGGTTACGAACCTTGTAATTTTTGTTGTTGTTCAAATAGTCATCGAAAAGGCAAGTGTTTTATTTTAACAGAACAGCTGATCGCAGGTGTAAGTGTTGCTCTTCCCAGTCTTTTGGCAACACAGTCTCCAGATGAAGCTCTCCCTTTTCAGGCTACACATACTGTTTTATTAATAAAGATAGATTTCTGTCCTGGCCGCCTGGCTCACAGATTTGTTTCATCTTCTCCTGTGTAGTTTACTAAGTAATTTGGCCTCCTGTAGTAGTTTACTTGTCACTGACATTTCAAAATATCAATAATTGCATAAAAAACATGCCAAAAACCTAAGCAGCATCAGATTTTGTACTGAACTCCAATGTCCCCTGTACCAACAGCATTAAAATGTTAATAAGGATCCAGGGTCCCCTCACTCGAGAAAGGCAACATTTGCATCGTGTATTGGAGCATTACGGAGACACTAAAGCCAGCACTGACCAAGCAGACTTTGAAAGCCAAAAGCACAAGTCCATGTCAGGGCAACTGTGCATCAGCAGGAAACTAGCTCAGGAAAGGACCTTATAATTTGCTACTTACGAACTTATATAAAATTCACATTATACATTTTACTTTGCTCTGATGAATTACTGACTAAATATGAAAACCTTTACCAATTAGGCTAAGAGGAAGTGCTGTTTACAGTGACATTTCTGATCTCAGGAAGAACGGAACTTAGAGAAGCTTAAGTGGGGACTGCTTTCTCTTGCAAAGCTCACTCACAAGAAAACACCACCTTAGAATGCTAAACAGCCATTTTCAGTCCTTACCCGATATGGAAGTGGTTCAAGGCAACTTTCTTAGCAAAAATGATTATTGCAGAAAAGTGGTGACAAGATCAAGGTAATGTTAAAGTTTGCTAGATGATTGACAACTAGATTAAATTTGCACGCATCTACTAAAATAAGTTATTTCTGTTGATTGTTTTTAACTTGCCGCTTAACGTTATAGATTATTGCTACCTGTTGTGGCCTGGATTTTTGTCTTCTTTCGGCAGGCTGATTAGAGCTGAATGATGAAAGGTCCTTTGGAGTCTAACAAGAGACATATGTAATGTTTAAAAGTCAAATTCCAAAACTATGGCCAAAGATGCATGCCCAAACTCATGTAAATTTGTAGGCACCTAAATATCTTATTATTGGATTCTGTATGGTAGAAATCCTTTCCCTACATCTTTTGAATAGGCAATTCAGTGACGTACTTGGAGAATTCTTGATGCACGTCAATGAGAGAAAGCTTTTCACAAAATATTTCAGTATATTTCCACTAACAAAACTTCAGAAAGAGGTTCTTTAATGTCAAATCCCATGAGGAACAGATAGAATCTGAGTCCCCTTGAGGCTAGGTGTTTGGAAGCTTCTTTCTTTTTTTAATGCAACTAAACTTCACCAGAAGGCTTTGTCCATCAAAGAGAAACTTAGCATTGGGCTATACCCAATGATTTTATTGTTTCTGAAGGAACCTTATACAGATAAAGCCCCTGGATTAAGAATTGTTGTAAATCTCTCTAATTCATATTATTATTTTTGTCCTATTATTTATTTTATGTCTTCCAGCTCAGGGGGCTGGGCACCTGGAGAACAACTGGTCTTACTATTAAAGACTGAAGCAAAGAAGGCATTAAGTACCTGAGTCTTTTCCTCCTCCTTTGTCACTATGTTTCCCTCCGCATCCAATAAGGGATGGAGATTATCCTTAGCCCTCCTTTTGTTGTGAATGTATTTACAGCAACATTTTTTATTGTCTTTTATAGCCAAATTAAGTTCTAGTTGGGCTTTGGCCCTTCCAATTTTCTCCCTCTGTGACCTCATGACATCTTCATAGTCCTCCTGAGTTCCCTGCCCCTTCTTTCAAAGGTCACAAACTCTCTTTTTTTTTCCTGAGTTCCAGTCAAAGGTCTCTGTTCAGCCAGGCCAGCCTTCTTCCTCCCTGGCGTGTCTTTTAGTACATGGGAATGGCCTGCTCCTGCGCCTTTAAGATTTCTTGAAGAATGTCCAACCTTCCTGGACTCCTTTGCCCTTCAGGACTGTCTCCCAAGGGAGTCTGTCATACAGTCTCCTAAACAGGCCAAAGTCTGCCCTTCAGAAATCAAAGGTTCTACTAATCCCCTTCCTTACTTCTCCAAGAATTGAAAACTCTATTATTTTGTGATCTCTATGTCCAAGACGGCCTCCAACCTTCACATCACCCATGAATCCTTCTCTGTTTGCAAACAACAGGTGTAACAGGGCACTTTTCCTAGTTGGCTGTTTCAGGAAGTTATCTTCCACACAGCCCAGGAACCTCCTAGACTGTCTCCTCTCCACTGTGTTGTATTTCCAGCAGACATCTGGTAAATTGAAGTCCCCCAAGAGGACAAAGGCTAGCAATTGTGACATTTCTCCCAGCTGCTTATAGAGTATTTTGTTTGCCTCTTCACTTTGGTTGGGCAGTCTATAACAGACTCCCACCATCATATCTGCCTTGTTGGCCTTCCCTGTGATTCTTACCGATAAACACTCTACCCTATAATCACAGTCATTAAGCTCTAGACAGATGAAACATTAACATACAGGGCTACCCCACTGCCTCTCCTTCCTGCCTTTTCCCTCCTGAAGAGTTTATAATCATCCATTGCAGCACTCCAGATGTGTGAGTCATCCCACCATTTTTCTGTCATGGCAACACTATCATAGCTGTCCTGCAGCACAATGGCTTCCAGCTCCTCCTGTTTGTTGCCCACGCTGTGTCCATTGGTGTAGATAAGAGGAACAGTGGGGAAGATAATAGCTGATGTCTTTATATATAGGTATGTTAATTGATCTTCTGTTCCAGAAACAACATTTCAGCATTGACTACAGCTACTGTATGAAACACATCAGTAGCTTTACATGTACAGTATGGCCTTGAACATTGCAACCAGAAGCTTAAACACCTTCTGCTGTCTGCCACGGGAGGCTCCTAGCAAATAGAGAGAACATGCCCACAACAGGCACAACTTCAGGCTGGTGGTTCTGAACTTCCACAGGGCAAAGAGCAGCCATGCTACTGTGTTGGATTTAATCTCACAACTGTTTTGGAGTTCACCTTCCTTTCCCTCCTGTCATTATGTTATTTACTTTTCCTGTATCTCATGCATATGATTAAAAGAATGATGAAAACCAACAAGTTTATCAGACTGTTCAGTTTTGATAGTGCTTTCTTTGGTACCTGGTATACCCAAGAAATCAATACAGACACTTGACTGAGATGTGTTATACAACTCCAGTGTAAGAGATTAGAGAATGAATAGTGTATCTCTAAGTGCCATTCATGTATACACTGCTTTGCGAGGGCATGGAAAATGTAGTTAAAAGTAATCCTTTTTTTTTTTTTAACATAGTGGAGCCAGGAGATAGGTCTCTGGGCAAAGAAAATCTCTGACCTCATGCATTTTAGTAGCAAAATGGCAGAGAAAATCCTCTTTCTTTAGAAATGCAAAACATACAAGGAGTTGAAGGCAATGAACAGTACCATCTCTAAATTTATTTTCTCCATGCATCACTACTAAATTAAGTATGTCAATGTATTGTTTAATTTTATGACTTTTTAAGTACGTTTGAACATAACAACCTCCAAAAATCTCTACTGAAACTGTTTCTACAGAGACAAGCCTTTACCTGAATTACTGGGTTCTAGTACAGGGAGCCTTTTACATTCAAAGAAATATATAGTGACAATAAAGCATGTGAGAATGGCCACATCTCCAGGGAAGATAGGTTTGATAGTCACATTTTTTCATGGTTATTGTTATCCATTAGTCCTTAAGTGATCTGAGCTGTGGAAGAAGAATGAGGAAAATGGGCATTCTTGTATCTTATTTTAGTAGAGTTAAGACTCCCCTAGTTCAGGAGAAAAGCGCGAACTCAGTAAACGGATATCCATTGGGCATTTTAATACTGATAATGGGGAAAAATATACACAGTTGCATGCCAATTTGGAGTCTATGCTGAACAGGAAAAAAGTCCTCTGGACAAGCAGTGTTGTGGTGAAAATGCTGGATCTCCTTGCCATCTCTAAGTCTGTGGACACAGGAAGCTTTTGACAGAACAGAAGAGGCATATTTCTTTTTTATATTGAAATTAATTGACTATATAGATAACAGAACCTTTAATCTCAAGGAGAAACATACATGATAGCAATTTTTATTTTTACCAGGTAGAATGACAATTTCACAGAAAATATCATTAAAATACATAAATACACGTTAAGAGTTAGTAATTAAAATAGCTGTAAGTCCCACAACTCCCAAACCCCTAGGCAATACCCAGTGACTGACAGCAGCTATTACGCTTTTTGAAAGTCTTACACTGAAATCTTACTGCAACAACAGACATACCTATAAACTGACCACAATTCCTTTTCAAGACCTTTCTTCCACAGCTGTCTGTGAGTGCCTTTCTCTCTGCACCATCATCACTGCAGCTGTGAAGTCTCAAACTCACTGTCGAGAGGTTAACTGAGGTCTTATGGCTGCCAAGTTCCAAAGTAGCAGGTAGCTCAGGTACCTCTCTCTGCATTATCCTTTTTTGACCTTGCTGCAGAGAAGGGTGCTTTTTTTCCTAGTTGCCACCACTTTTGGCCCTTTGTTTCATGCAACATGTTGCAGACATGAAAACCAGCTCTGCATACACTGAGGAAAGTCAGAAACATTTTATGAGCCGATCTGGGAGGAAACACTAAGTCAGCATTGTGTTTTTTCTGGTTTTGTTTTACATTTTTCTTTTGTGAGAGCTGCTGTGAACAAAAAAACAGAAAGAACAGCACAGTGGTAAAATCATTCCACATTACTTTTTCTATATTGGCTTACATTTAATTGCAGCTCCTCTGCATACAGCATATGGACTTTTTCTGCAGTCCCTGGATGTCTATGGAGTCTTCTGACACTGGATCAGATGTTTTCTGATCTCACACATGCTTTCTTTCTTGTGCTTGCTTGTAATATCGCACTGGATCAATTAATCTTGAATTTTCTGCATCTATGACACATTTATGTCCAACACATGACACCTAAATCGGTGGAGAAACTGAAACATTCACGTCCTCTGTCAATTTATTTCAAATAACAGATTGTTTTTAGCCCCGCTTTTCTCCTTCTTCCACTCTTTTATTTCTTCCTTCTGCTTACAAAATTGGGGAAATAAACTGACATCTCAGAAAATTATGGGAGATTGGGGGTTATATCCTCAGCTGATGTAAATTTTCATGGCCACTGAGTTCTACGCCAACAGGGAAACTTGGTTTTGGGTTTCTCAGACAGCATTTCCCATTTATGTAAATGCATCACATATTTTAGAGTCAAGCAATCTGAATCACAATAGCAAACAAGAAAAAAGCCATGGCACTTGTTGACTTTTTACTACCTCACACCTATGCACACTGCATTCAAGACTATCAGATCCAAACTCTCTGTTGTGTGCTCCAGCTGTAGCATTTTATATTGTCTTCATGTAGGTATAGAAGACAGCCTAAAGAGACAAAGAAGCCGGTTCAGAAAACAAAGTTATTTAGGTCTCCATTATTGTTTCTATTCAAGCAGCAGGGATTATGAATTAGCACTAAAGAACATTCCACCCCATAAGGACAATGCATCTTATCTTACATTTTGGAAATGAACATGAAAATCATGCTCACGTTTTATAGCAGGCACTTGTAAATGCACTTTTCAATTTGTGGCTTTTTCTGTACAAATGGGTGTTAATTGGCATTTGCTAGGAATTGATACAATCTGGTAAAATTGCAACTGAAAGATGATTATACTAGCAGAAAAAGAGCTAGTTGTGTTGTAAAAGTGCTCTACCCCGTCATCCCGCTATTATCAGAGTTGCAAATCATACTTTAAAAGGTCTGGGAAGTTAGAGCACACCGTGAAGAACAGGGTGTAATCCTAGCAGTCTGCCACTGTGTGAGTGTGATTTAGTATTAATGTTCATTTTATCCACTGCGAAAGGTGTGTCCCTGGGTAGGATTGTGGGTCCTTTTAGCAGAAATAGATACCATTACAAAACCACTTGTCTCTGAGGACATTTCTGCAGCGCTGATAAAGAAATGACGCTGTTGTTCCCCAGCTGGTTTTGAGCTGTGATGCTGAATAAAAGGAAATGTAATATGAGCAGTGGCTAGAGACACATCCTCTCATGAACAGAAAAAGAATAAATAGAAATGTTTCCCTCTGGGACCCAAAAAGCTCTCCTTTGAAACGCATGTGTACCCCACACAGGTCCCTAGTGTCATCATGTCTTTGTGCTCTGAAATTAAGAAATTTGGTGAGAAAAGCCAGACGAAAGCTAAGCTGTAAGATGCTTGGCACAGGGAGGTACAATAATAAGACTAAGCAGGATACTGATTTCACCCTGGGGTCATCACATGAGCTGCTGTATACAGAAGGAGCCTGGTTTCCTCTGGTGGAACACTGAACTGGTCATTAAACATTGATTTTATTTTTTTAGTGGGACAGACAATCCCTAATCACTTTAGGCTTGGTTCCACTGTGTACAGTAATAGCTCATCTGCTGTGGAGGCAGGTTTTGCCTTAGGCAAAAGTGATATACAGAGTCCTGGGACCTGTTTCAGCAGTGGGTAAATGTCATGGTAGAGGAATCAATATAGAGCAAATGAGTTAACACTGTTCTACCTCACACATTTTCTTTTGGAGGCTGTCCAGAGACTCTTGACTTTCAGGATAGCTTGCACTTTCCAGGCCATTTTCACCAAGGCTAAGCAGACAAAATCACCAGTGTGCCAGGGGAAGCCCAGACATCGATCTGGGTCTAGTTCAAGCTGACTTCCTTGGGCTTCCCTTGTTATTTTCAGAAATGCATGCAGATCCTCACCTCAGAACCCTCTTTACTGGATGTCTACTAAATCTGACTGCCACGTTTTCCACCAGGAAAGCATAGGTGATCTCCTTTCCAGGATTATTCATAAATCTCTCTGATCTTGTACGTATTTCCCAGCTATGCTCATCTTCTTGTTACTCCGGGTTAGAACATGGATTTAAGAAGGAAAAGGATTTGAATATGAATTTCTCATGTTTAGATGACGTCTCTAAGTAACAAAGAGTCAGATGAAAGAGACAGTGGGTCTGTCCTAATTTCACATGGGACATCTCCTAACATATTCAAAACACATCTTTAGAGTCTATTAGTGTAACAATCATAAGCACCTAATGGGTCTCAAGTGCCCCAAAGTTCACCAGTAGGCACAGAGAATGCTGGTGTCAAGGTCTAACCCCACTCGGCAACTGGAACCACGCAGCTGTTCGCTCACTCTCCCAGTTGCAATGGGAGAGAAAATCAGAAGAGTAAAAGCGAGGAAAAACTCATGGATTGAGGTAAAGGCAGTTTAATAGGTAAAGCAAAAGCCCACACACAAGCAAAGCAAAACAAGGAATTCATTCACTGCTTCCCATCAGCGGGCAGGTGTTCGGCCTTCTCCAGGAAAGCAGGGCTCTGTCACATGTAACGGTTACTTGGGAAGACAAATGCCATCACTCCGAATGTCACCTCCTTCCTTCTTCTTTCCCAGCTATATATCCCGAGCATGATGTCGCATGGCATGGAATATCCTTTTGGTCTGTTGGAGTCAGCTGTTCTGGCTATGTGTCCTCTCACCTTTTTGTGCACCCCCAGCCTACCTACTGGTGGGGTGGGGTGAGGAACAGAAAAGGCCTTGAGTGCTTAGGAACAACTCAAAACAGCAGCGTGCTATCAACATCATTTCTCACCCCAAATCCAAAACACAGCACTACACCAGCTGCCAGCAAGAAGGTCAACTCCACCCCAGCTGAAACCATGACAGCTGGGGAATCTACATTTGGAAGTACAGAAAGTGGCAGTGATCAAAGTCTCATCCACGGCACCAGTCTTCAAAATGGCCGTAGAAACAGAGCTCCTTTTAAATGGGTGGGAATTCAGATCCTGAAACACTTCTGAGGACCAGCTGCTTTCTGTCATGCGCTGCATGAAAATGACAGATGCCATGTCCTGCACTGCGTATGTGTCTGCAGTTGTATGCTGTCATGGGGAATAACCTCTAAAAAGCCATTTTCCCTCAACTTCAGCTGTACTTGCGAGCAATGGAGGGTGCTGAGTGCCTCAGGGTACTGAACGCAAAGATAAGTGAGAGGTAGGTGCACATATATCTTTCTGTAGTGTGAGCTTGATGTGTCTGTGCATTCATTCAACAGCAGCACTCCCCCGATTTCAGTGGTGCAAGATGACATCCTTACACCGACCTCCTTGGGAAGATATAAAAGGATAGCCAGAGATGTTCTTGTTTTCCTGCAGAAAAGGATAGTCTTGGGTGCAAAAGGTAATAAGTGAGGAGGATTAAAGTTAAAAGCATGAAAGAAATACTGAAAAGACATCATATTCCAGACCTGTGCATACAGAATAACATTTCAGATTGCGTCAAACAGTGCAGGAAGACTGTCCTGTAGCTCATTAGCCTGACTTGGTGTTGACTTTGGAGAGCTCTTTACATATGTCATTTAATCTAATATTGATTTTTCCTCTGTGAGTTTCATTATTTGCGAGCTCCCCCAAGATGAGCAAGTGTGATGGAAAAAATGGAGTTTTTCTGTTGACTGGCATTAACACTTTACTTTCCCTCATGCTGCTGTGTGCGTAGCACAGAGCTGCACTGAAATGTAGCCAGCGGTACACCAGTGCCTAGCTCACAGGCATGGTTGTGTCCCATACAACACTTCACATCTCCCCGGGGCTGGACAAACATTCCCATTTTCACTCTGCCAGCCCCAGGGAGGGAACGAAGGTCTGCGCACGCTTCACAGGTTGAGGAGGGTGGATACAGAAAGCAAGTTGTGATAAACTGGTGGCAAAGCTGGGTCCAAAGCACAGGGTTTTCTCACTGAGCCTCAGATCCTGCTTTGCTCTGAGGATGTGGACTAGGACAGGAAGGAGCAGATTTTACTAAAAAAAAAACAAGAGAAAGACTGTCTTTAAAACCCACGCTTGTCAAATGCCGTTCCTTGGACGGAGCAAGATCCAGAGTCCAGTGGTTGGAGGGAGAGGGATTCAGCAGCCATTTACGGTCTCTCCTTGTTCTCAGTCTAGTTTTCGCTCCCCTGGCTTTTTATCAAGTTTAGCTGTGAGGATCCCAGCACCGGAGAAGGGAAGTCTGACTTACACCAGCTCTAGCAGGTATCATTCTTTTTGCTCCTTGACATACCAATTTTCTCCCACCTCCGTGGCAGAGTGGGAGAAATAGTGCTGGCAGCTCAGATACTATGTTCTTGCATTATCTGCATCAAGCTCATGTATATTAAACCTGATTCTGGAAAAAAGTGCTACCAAAAAGGACATGAGCTTATGAAAAATAGAAGGACAGTTTGAGAAGTGAAGTTTAGCGGTCTTACCAGGGATGCAGGAACAGAGCTGAGATGGCCATCTTGCAAAGATTTTTATGTGTTCTTAATTGTACAGATACGACCAGACCCACTGCAAGCAACACATGAACAGAAGCAAGGTGCCAACAGAAATAGGTGCCAACAGAAATAGGTGCCACCCAGCCCACCCCTATATGAGTACACAATTGCCTTGCAGCCATGTGGAAAAGCAGCTGCTGCGTACCTGCCTGGCTGCCTGAATTCCCCATGGATCGCCCGGATTCAAGCATGTGGGCAACCGCTCAGGGAACATGCTCATTTTGTTTTTCTGATCATACCTTTTATTTGGCTGCTCAGGGATACTACATTGTCTGGGAGCTTCAATAGAATCTGTTGGGACAGACGATTTTCTTTGAATTTCGACAAATTAAATGCCTGTATTATTTCGCTGTCTAACTGAAATCAGTTGTGTGTGGGTTTATACTTTTTTTTTTTTTAATCAAGTAGTGATTAAAAACGTGGAATAAAAAAAGGGAGTTAGGGTCATATGAAAGTAGCTTTCATATTCTGAGTGAAGACAGATGTAATGCCATTACTTTTTCTGAGGAATTGGGATGGCTAGAAATTGGATGGCTTTTAATTTTGTTTTTCAGTACTTCCTTCAGTGTTAAGTTAATTAACTGGAAGGTGGCCAGATAACTTGAAGTCTTTACATTGTTTGAGGGGTTTTGCATAAAGAGAGACAAGCCCACTACTCGGGGAAATAATTAGATTAGCCTGAATGATTTAAAGCCTTTGGAGGAGGAGGAGTTGTATAAGCTTTCTATACATAACTCTAAAGCTCTTCTTGATTTCTTACAGGGACTTACTCTGGCCCTGGAAGACTAGACCTTGTCTATCAGGCATTGCTCTGAGAAGTTCACAAACCAAACAGCACAAAAGGAAGCCGAGGGAGCTGCCAGGGGTTACCCAGAAGCAGGGTAGATCCCAGCAGTGAGTAGAGCTCAGATCTCTGGGTGCCCATGCATTACAGATGATTTTTTTGACCCACTCAGATCACAGACCAGCAGAGAGACACCAAGAACAGTCCCAGCCCTGTGTCTGAGGTTGTGGTGCTGCTCAAGTCACACTTGTGATGGAGGATCCTCTCAGATGACAGCCTCCCTGGAACACTGGCCTGGGACAACAGGCTGAGCTTCTGGTCCAGATGAGCAAGGGCTGTTCAAGTCCTACCTAACAGGGGGCTTGGACTCTGACTGGCAGACCAACATGTGGGGTAGAACTTTGGCATGTGGGTCCCCACTTTCCTCGTGGAAGAGCAACCCCTCACATGGTTGTTTCCTCTCAGGATGAACCGGGCCCTCTCTGAAGATCCAGGATGTGGATCTAAAGTTAGGACAAAGTCGACACCATGTGAGTATCCAACGGATCTGTTCATATAAAGACAGCATTATCCAAGGTTGATTAATTCTTCCAGAAAGGGGTCCACCCATGGTTGCCTTAGTGAGTAGGACTTCCAGCTGATATCCCAGGCAATGACCTTGCTCTACCAAAAGGACCAGCGATGAGAAGCAGTGAGAGAATCTGTGTATGTGACACCCCCCGGATGCCCAAATCAAGAAAATACTTGGAAAAAAGGGAACTGCTGAATCTAAAAGCCTTTGGAGATAACAATGTGTGTATGTGTATGAAATCCAAAGCACTCTCTCTATGTTGAATATCAGTGGTGCAATGTCAGCAGGCTTCCTATGAATACTGTATCCTGTTCCACATGCTACCACAAGGGTTCAAGTTCGCTGCAGCTGCTAATGAGATAAGCTCTAAATCATGCCTTTTTTTTTCAGAATACACCAAGATCTCCATTTTATAGGAGTGCAACCTTGCTAGGATAATAGATGTAGGGAACAATACCTCTGTAGCATAGCAAGACCCCAGGTCACACACTCAAACCCAACACATTGACCCAAGGAACTGGAATTTCCTTCTTCTCTAAGTGCCTGTTCCAAACACAGCTGAAATCAATGGGAAAGCAGGCTCTGAGTAAAAATGTTAAGATGATCCATTTGCCTTCAGAATTTCATTTAAACTCTATTCCCAGTTGGAGTTTCATGTAACTGTTTGCAGCTGAACCTGGCAGTCTCTCTGTCTTTTGTAGTACTACATAGGTAATATCTTTCTGTAAGGATGAATTATTCTTGTACTCTTCCATATTAGGCCCAAATTCAGTCTCTCAGTCTTTTCTGGGCATATCTTATTTTCTCCTATCTGCCTTTTTAATGTAGAATTTTATGCATATACTGATATATCTTCTTTATAACCTTCAGGCATTGGATTATTTTTATTTATAAGGCTGAAGTTATTAGATTCACTAAAATTCTCATGGTAAAGACCAAGTACGTGATGCATACGACTCAGGAACTGTAGGAAGAGCAATACATATTAATTTAGTACGTCAAAAGTGATCCCAAATCATATGGAAACACAACTTTTGCTGACTGTTTCTGCACCAATTGGCTGTCATGTTCCCTGTCAATTGAAAAACCACCCTCTGCTACTCCATCATTTTATTATGAAGTCAAAATACAGTTTGCTCGTATAGGAGGCACACAATAGATTTGTCCCCCCAGTGAAAGTATCAAATGTTTGACTGGAACTTCTACTGCATGCTTTTAGTAAAGCTACTTGTGCCTTATTTAAGTATTTTAACCTCTTTTTACCTCCCCTTGGAATGTTCTTGACACTAGAGTTTAAATTACCCCCCAAGAAACTTTGTTTGAGCAATTGTTTGAGTTCCTACTCTGAGTTTCCTGTTTCTGGGTCTGATTGTTCACAACCTTGAAGAGCAAGTCTGAGTTACTTGGACTATTTGGCCACGTCTGCACTGGTCTGCTAGGTAACTCCCAGGGGCTGGAGCACTCTGCCTACACCACACTGCCAGCCCTTTGGGCATCTCCAGACTAAGGCAGGCTCAGCCTTTATGAACCCTGCACAACCTTGTGAGACATCCCCATCCAGCTCTTCTAGCGGTCAGCTTGAACTCTGCCTCCACGTCTCCTGCATGCACAGTGATCCCCTCCAGCCAGGGCCTTGGTCAGCCGTGGTGCTGTACCCAGACAGCATAGAGGAAAGCTTGGACACCAGGAAGTTATCCTACATAGCCATGAAATCACCACACTGAAGCATAATAACTTCACGTTTGGAGCACTAGAAATATATGGTATTTCTACCAAATGCATCCATGTTTAAGACACAGCTTAGACAGGAGTGTTTTCTTTAAGAACATTTAAAATCTCCTAAAGCTTATATTAACAAAAGTGTTTCTCCTTCTTTGAAGTGTACGTTCTCATCATCGTGTGCTTTCTTACCATTGCTCATATTTCCCATCCCCGTGATGCTTATATTTCACATTGATGTCATGCACGTAGTCCACAGCCTTGCACTTATAGAAGGCTAAATTTTAGTGAGGATTTTGAGAAGCTGTACCTAAGTGGCTTGCCTGGACTCGCTTGTTGTACTTGACATCATTTGCAATCACAGCATGCAATGAGGTATCTTTTCTGGGAAAAAAAAAAAAATAAAAATCGCAGTTATCCCCAGCCCCGCCCAAGCAACATCATTATTTTAAAATGAAGTAAAAATTGTAAGCTATTTTCTTTAGGACATGTGAAGAAGCATGACTTAAAATAAGACGGCTATTGGTTGTAGTCAGTGAAGTCATGCAGAGATGATTAAGAGAAGAGCTCAGACAAGTAAAATTCCTTGTTACGGATGTCTTCTGTTATCTTCAGTTGATTTATGTGGTTTGAGTAGTAAATTACAATGAAAACCAATTTGGGAAAGGAATATTAAACATATGATTCAGACATGGTTTTCCATTTAAGAAACATGGTGTTATAAAGTGTGCTCAGTCAATCGGCCCAAGGTGATTACTCACAGGGTAAACAATCGGAGAGAAGATAGACCCAAGTAAAAAGGCAAAACACATCAATCATAATCTTGCTTCTTCCCATGCTGAGTAGGCTCAGTCCAACTCCGTTTGGTTTCTCAGCTGGAGTCCAATAACGTCCTGAAGAGTATAGATTTCTCAGTTATTCCCTGGATGGTATATTTCACATGTGATGACTGTAAAGTGTATTAAATTAATAGGTCTCAGGCATGGGTGTGGCCTGAGGACACTCATCCAGATGGGAGGATAAGTGCAGGATGTTGGTCTTTTAATGCATTTAAATCTCATCTTTTCCCCGAGATTCATCCCCACCTACTCATCTACCTCCCACAATCCTTCTTCTCTCCTGTCCATTTTACCTCCAATGTCCAGACTTTCAGATGCACAGAAAATAAGGATACATTCAGAAAAGTAAACTCAAAGTCCCAGGCAAGGGTTCCCACCATTTAGCCTGTATCTAGGTGTAATCCTATGAGGCAAGTGACATAAACTTACAGGCCATAATATGCTTCAAATGTTCTCACTGCACTCATGAAACTGAGCTGAGCTGCAGCAGGGTAAATAAGTTGGACAGGAGTCACCAGTACAACATTGCACTGAAGAATGTATTTGTCACACCACACCTGGAGTGTCTGGTTTTGGGATACCTGGTACAAGAAAGACATTGAGGAACAGCAGTGAATCAAAGGGATGGTCACCAAGGTGGTCAGATGGTTGGAGAACATGACATTTGAGGAGATGCTGACAGAACTGAGCCTATTCAAAGTTAAGAAGGGGAAGCCAACCAACATCCTTGGTTGTAGGAAGTATTATTGACTTCAGCTTCCTGGTTGAAGGACAGAGAGAAGGTAGGGCCAGACTCCTCTTGGAGTTGCACAGGGAGAGGACAAGAAGTTTCTGAATGCGCAAAATTTGCAATTTGGAAACAATCTATGACTTGGGAAACTGCACTCAGATAGAATGAAAATAATTGTAACCATGAGAGCAAACAAATACTGGAATGGGGCCCAGTTTGCGTCCTTTGAGATATGTAAAATGACTGACCAGACTCTGAGCAGCCTGCTCTAACTGGATCTACTCTCAGCCAGGGTTTGCACCAGATGATTTCCAGGTCTTTTTCAACCTCAGTTATTCTGTGATTCTGACAGCCTTTGTAATATCTAGAAAGACTTTGGCTACCCACACCCTAAATATGAAGAGTCCAAACCAGGAATATTAAATAAGCAACCCTGAGCTCATTTGAAGACACTTCTACTGCATGGTGGATAATTTCTATTCCCTGCTCTAACACTAAACTGGGGACTTCAGAATTTTTTTCTCTTCCTGTTTCCTTTTCGTCCCTTTCTTGACCTGGTTTATTAAAAGTGAATTTTTCAGGATAGGGTCAGCATTCACAGACCACTTAAAGGTTGGGCTAACATCTCTGCCATCAATAACAACAAAAGGGAAGAATTTGCTATGGCATTTAGCTTGACAAATACACTTGTAAAGAGAGATGTGTATATTTATTAAAGATGAAGTAAGTGCACTGTCTGCTTTTACAGTATTTTCTGTTTTGGAAGTATCCCAAGACATTTCAGGTCTTTCTATATTTGAGATAGTGTTTGGGAGAACAATTGAAGAGGATTGAGCACATAGTGAAGAAAAAGCAGTGGGAGGCAAAGATTTCTTCAGAAGAAAATATAACACATTACAGAAATTGAGTTCTCTGCATTTAATAAGGCAAGCAAATAGACAAGGGGAAACCAAAGAAAAGGCACAATGGAGATAAAAAAAGGCTTATTATGACAAGAAAGCCAGAGCTGTTAACTATCAATCTGGTGATAAACTATTACAGTATTACGAATGCTGTCTCCTGAAGAATGTAAATTACATGACAAGAGATTTGGCCCCACACAGAGATAAAGAAAGTGCATGCAGTTATATTTCCAAAAGGACAAGAAGAAAAAAAATTGGGGTTAGGGAGACAGGGGAGTCAATTTATCATTTTAAAGTCACCAGTACAGGCAAAAATACATAAAAAAGGAACAAGTGAACAAACCCTGGAGTAAAATAGAAGAACAGATCAAGCTTAACTTATGTAGATGTAAAGAGAAAGCAGATCTCACACTGGGTGTCGCTGATTTAATTTTAGTTGAAATTTAGTGCACTGTTAATCAGATTTCCCAAATACAAGGGGATTCAGCCCTCAGGAGACCCTGAGAAATATTTATCAGTCAGCTAGGAAGAAAAACACCCTCTTTGAAGGCTGTGGGTGTCCACAGAGGGCCTGAAAACTTACAAGAGCAATCAGTGAAGAACTGAGTGAAACTGTCTGGGGGCTGGGAATGGAACTGATCAGCTCCAATATGTTTTCTTAAGTAGAATCACAGGTTGTGTACAATTCCAGGGAGAAGGACAAAGAAGTGTTTTCTAAATGTATTGTGCCTTAAGTATTTTAACAGGGCATCCATGCAGAGTTACAGGTGTCATGACCACACATTATTGAGAGTATGCTCAAAGAGAGCGAAAGGGATCCACTGCATAAGGGAGGGCTACCGTGCTCTGCCTGGGACAGTGGAAGCATATCTCCTTCACAGTAAGGAGTCAAGGGAGCTGCATGATGGTATCTCATTGCTATTTTAGAAGAGTTTCATGATGGAGATGGCAATTTCTTGCACACCATGTTCTACTTGTTCTACTTTTAGGCCTCTCGTATCTGACAGAGCACTGCACCCTCAAAGGTCTAATTTCCATCCACCACATGTAGGAAAACAGAAAGCACCCACACCCCAGGTGATATTATGGGGTTTGTGTGTATTTGCTTCCACAACTGCAAACTGAAAATGCAGTTATTTGTGCTGCAGGAGGCCCCCACGGGTGTCAGGAGGAGAGCTCTCAGACTTGCCCACCAAAGCCAGGAGAGATGCCAAGTCCCTCCTGGCCATAGAAGCAGATCATTCACACGTGCTAAAAACTACAGTGACCAGATGCAGGGCTGCCTGGTGGGGATGCCTTGTACCCCACCCCCCTCCCAAATAACCAACTTGCCACTAATAACTTTTTCCCCAACGATCCCAGGTTTGATACATCCATACCCAAATCTGGTACTTCTGATACTGTTAGGTAGGTAATCTTGGTCTTACATGGTATTACTGATGAGGTTACCTTGGTGCTGTCAGCTTTGCAAGACTTGCTTCCCAAAAGACCCCCCAATACTTTCCTTCAGTTATCTATGGGGTTTGGCTGTTGCTCCCTTTAACTGCCTCTGAAGCCCAAGCATCCCTCAGGGCACCATCCGTAACCTTTTTCACCTTCTCTTGCTGGTATTAGTGGTTTCCAAAATTATTTGTCATGCCCAGAGATTTCTCATGACCCATTCAGTTAGTCTAATCTCAGGCCAGGAACCAGGTATTTGCTTGCAGCTGTGACAATCTGTCATCGAGCACCTTCACCTTCATGGGAGATCTAGTAGATTATGGTTGGGCTAAACGAAACTGGTCTGGAAATCCCTGATCCAACACAAAACTTTGCTAGTTTGGAAATTTAACCATACTGCATTTGGATGAAACTTTAGAAGCTTTACGACAACCATAAGAAGATGTATTCCAGAGCAGCCAATAGCCTGGTGGGTGAGGTTTTGAGACGGGATTGCTTTTCTGCTGTGTAAATGGACCTGACCTCTGGGCAATTGGCTGTCTTGGGACAGACGCTCATCTCTTTGACCAAATATCTCACTTAGATCAGGAAGTTTCCATCAAGGAAAGTTTTATTCAGCTGCTACCTTTTAAAGGGTGTTTTATTTAAAGTAGATGTAAATATTTTCAATTAAATAAAAAAGTTTCATTAAGAAATTTCCACCCAGGCCTTCTTCAGCTGTTATATACATGAAGTTTTGCAAGAATATTTCCTGCAAAGGTAAGGACTGCTGTAGCGCACAACACCAAATTTTATTCTTCTAAAAAACAGGAATAGAGACCACTGCAAATCTTGTAAGAATCCAAGTTTTCCTGAAACCAAAGAAAAGAGAGCAGGTTGAGAGTGTGAAAAGCTTTATTAAAGCACCTTGACTCTGAAGGACTGTTTGGTGATTCTGAGCAAGGAATCCAAAGTGGTTCCTAGTGCATCTGTACCAGGGCTGAACCCAAGAAGCTCCAAAGAAATGGTCTTCTGACAGCCTGCTAGGAGTCTGCCAGCTGGAGGGAAGGGATGCTGGAAGACCCTGAAGAAAAAACAGCAGAAATTAATGGTGTTATCAGTCAGTAATACTGACAGGTATGACAATGCAACAGTTCTAGCTAAGGGCCCAGTCTGCCTCTGGTTTACCAGAACTGATGAAAAAAAATCAGGTCTGTTGAGTCCTTCTAAATCTAAAATCCAGAAAAAAGGGAAAGAGGATGGTACCTCTATGTCATTTCCCTTACTATATAGGTGTTTACTGTTGCTCGGGGTCACTCATGTTGTCCTTGTTAGCTGTTGTTTACTGTTCATGGGTGGGTGCTGTCAGTTTTATAATTCTGGAGATGTCAGTGCTAGCACATCTGCTGTCCAACCCTTGTCTCATAAAGCATGACCAAAGCTTCTCCTTGTTAGCAAATATTCAGATAGCTTTATTGTCTCAGAAGGATGCTCCAAAAATAAGGCGTTATTGTGCACAGATGCCTGTGACAGGGCACAACTACAACATTACAACCAATAAGTCAATAAAAAGTTGACATGGTTTCTATGTCTCCTTTTATAATGCACTCAACATGATAACGTATTAAGTTTTGCTTGAATCTTGCTGGATGTTCAAAATCCTCTCATATGGCATTGGCATGTTATGCCATTATTATGTAAATACTATTATTATGCTCACTAAATATGTCTCCCTTACTTTTTTTTTTTTTCTTCTTTCTTTTGCAGGACTGTCCATTTCATACCTATCTCTTGGCCTTGTAAATATGTCCTATGAGTAGGGAGTTCATCTATTGGGCACAGCTTCTGTGAGACCTGCTTTGATTAATACTTTTGATAAAATTATGAGTCCACACACTAATCAACAGCCTATCAGGGCCTGGATTACTCTCTGCCCTGTGATGAGAGATGCCTTGTCTCTCTCTACAGCAGAAAGACAGCTAAAGCCCAGTACCTGTTAGAGACAAAGGTTGCATAAAGGCATAGGTGGTTGCGGACAGCAAGGCATGGCAGAGACAGGTGGTTCTCATCACGCAGTGTTTCATGCTGAATAAGGCCTCTCAGGTATCCTCTGGAGGCAGTTTGGCAGTTTGGCAGCTGCTGTTTCAGCCCAGTGGTTTGCTTCAGCAAGTGAAAAAACATATAGCGTAGGTGTACCCTAACAGACTTTAACGTCCTACCACACCTCTCACAGCCTGTGCCTTGATCTTAACTGTCCTGTTGATTATTTTACAATCAAAACATTCCTTTTACTCCTTTTATTTAAACATACACCGCTCTCACGGCACAGAGCGTATATTTCATGTACTTCGGTTAAAAATTCTCTTTGCACTCAGACCAAATGTTTGCTGGTTCAAGATCAAAAAAATTTTGCTTTATACCCTCTCATATCAATGAATTTAAGTGAACAGTCTTTCACTTTGGTGTGTTAATACTGCTGAGTTGGTAACAGGACCCCTCCTCAATCTACCACGCTGTAATTATTCCCATTAGCATGGAGTGTCATCCCCAACAGCCTGGAGCCCATGACCCATCATTTTGTTTGTATAGTTTCATATACTATATGCCCGATCCCTGGAAATATTCAAGGTCAGGTTGGACAGGGCTCTGAGCAACATGATCAAGCTGAAGATGTCCCTGCTCATTGCAGGGGGGTTGGACTAGATGACTTTTAAAGGTCCCTTCCAACCCAAATTATCCTATGTTTCTATAATTGTATAAAGCAGCTAGCAAAAAAACCCCCACAGCCCAAACAAAATATATTTTTGGTTCAAACGAAATGAGAGTCACCTATCTTTTCCTCTTGCCTTCTCCTTGGTCTCCTCATGAAAAAATAAGGATCATCTTATTTTTTTCATAACACCATGAGAAGGTTTTTTGTCCTTTTTCTTAGGAACATGTAATGAGAAAGAAGGACAAGGAAAAAAACGTCTTAAAGGGTAAAAACTAGCTTAGTGTAGAATGCTTAGATCATACTCCTAAAGATATCAATCTACAGAATGTAATTAACATTGTTCAGATGTTTTATTGTGCGTGTTTGGATTTCTCTTCAGTGTAACAATTGTTTCCTGCATTCACTATATCAGGGGATTGGAAAAATATCTTGTAATGGTTTTGTCTAGGCCTTAACTACCTGATACAGACTCCCATTCCTATCTCATTTTTAGGCAGACTTTTAGCTGCTTAGATCCTACAGTTCTTTATATACGTGTGTTTTCGTGTGTTCTTGTGTTTCTTCTCTCTGATGTTTGTCCTTCTCCGTTTCCTCTGCCTCCTTTTTGCCTCTATTAATCTAATTTGTAACAGACAGGGAAGTTCCAAGGAGGAAGTTCCAACTTGGTTATACCGCTTCTTGGTCTACTAGGGGCACTGAGTGATGGGCGTAAAGCAAATGACACAGCCCAATAGCTCAGTATAACCAATGGGTCAAACCATCAGCCCACCCAA
Organism: Pluvialis apricaria; assembly: GCA_017639485.1. Lineage (NCBI taxonomy): Eukaryota > Metazoa > Chordata > Aves > Charadriiformes > Charadriidae > Pluvialis > Pluvialis apricaria. The sequence goes on along the minus strand of CM030008.1, from coordinate 162,306,906 downwards.
CAGAAATAGCAGCAGAAGCGCATTTCAGTCCCTTTTTCTCAAGGTTGTGGTGTCTTTTCCTACATCAGAGAGTTACAAACATCTTTTTCCAGGTGTCACCATTAGCAAAAATTGCAGACCCCAGTTGGGACTACAGGTCCTGGCTCTGGGCTGAGCTGTGCCCTCTCTGAAAGATATCACAGATGGAATTACACTGTCCTTGTATTTTGAAAAACTTGACTTTACCACTTTACACTGTCTGTACCATGAGTACATTGAATTGTGCACAAACAAATATGCTTTTTTAGGGCTTTATAAATTGACTGCATTTCTAAGCAGTTCACAAAGTCTTTGCTCAGGTCCCTTTTGGTCCTGCTCTTAAGAAAATGTTTAAGAAAACACCAAAAGCTGAAATTTATTTTGACTTACAGGCTCAAGACTTTGAGGAAGAAGAAGCTGTTTTTCTAAATGCAGATCTTATTCCTGGAGAATCAAACAAGACAGAACTTTGACAAATTAACCCGAATGCACATCATTAGGATAAGAAGTGAAGGAGAGGTCACACCTCTTGGGAATCAAGCAAATGAAACCGTAGATCAGTGGATTTGCCTCCAGCCAAGTAACTTTGACATTATTTTGTCTCTGCTGTTTAGAGATCATCTGACCTTTCTTGAGACACTTTATTTTCATATCCTTTTTATTTTTCTGAGTCCAACAGCATGTTATTGAATAAATCACCAGAGGCTAAAGAAAAACTTCAGCTGCCAACTCAGAAACATACTAGATGTACCTTCTTAGATATACTATTTCCACCATATCCACCACAGGTACACGGATATACACGTTGCCTATGCCTAATCCATTTGAGGTAGCTCACTATTGCTTTTGGTAATCACTTCCTGCAAGCCCAATCACACATTTGGGAATTCCCTTCACTATGCTCACCAAGTAGCTGTGAAAAAATACAGATCTCTTATGAATTGGTTTTTTTCCTCCTTAGGCACACTTTTTAAAATGACAAGGTCGAGGAGCGTGCATAGGGCTTACTGTGTTTTCTACCTGTATTGTGCTGTTTTTAAAGTGGAGGTCATATTTCAAGCAAGCAATTAAGCACATGCTTATCTTCCACTGCATTTTATGTATCCTGCCACTGTAATACTCAAAAGATTAAGCACATGTTCAAGTGCAGGGCTGCATCAGAGGGCTTCATAGACAGTGTAATGTGAAACATTTGGACTCTTGCTGGTGTTCTGGATGGGCAGGCTGAGTCTTTTACAAACAAGGTCCTCCTTTATTATTTGTCATTTGTGTGTATATGTATGTATGTAATATCGTCATATATTCTCGAGCATTCAGATACGATCTTTCAATTTATGGAGACTGAGACAGTTTGTGTTCCTTTAGTGTCACAGTCTAAATGAGATAAATATAAAGTCTGAGATAATGAACAAAAAGGAGTTAAGGAAAGAGGTGATAAACTACAGAAAAATAAGTTGGGCCATCCTGCTGTCAAAATGAGCCATATTTGTAAAAACTTAAACAAAAGAAGAAAGATGAGGGTTGTTTCTTTTTTTTTATTATATCTATACATTTATGCACTGATACATCTTTGTGCGCGCGTGTGTGTGTTTTACCAAATGGAAATTGTCATAACAAACATATCGTTCAGATGACTTTTTGTAGGGTTTTTTTCAATGTCAAACCTACCATCACATTTTTCCACTCTTTAAAAACCATGTCAATCCAAGTTGCCAGATAAACTGAAATGCTTCCAATTTTCGATACCAAAGAGAAGAGCTAAACAGGTGGCTGGGAGTGGAGGTGTAACACACAATCCTCCAAAGCACTGTAGATTTTTTTTAATGCAGTAAAGCTGCTTTATTCCTGCATATTTTTCAGAGGGAGGCTGTTTCCAGAAGAGGAACACCAATTTTTAGCTGAGAGAAGGTCAGGGAGGAGAGGAATGGTTAGTGTAAGGCTGAAAATGAGGAGGTGGAGGAAGGGGTGAGGGGTGGGAGGAGGCTTGAAAGAGGAGAATAGAAATGTTTGAAATGATGATGCTATTCCAGTGCAAGGGAGCAGCAAGAAAAGTGCCAGGAAAGAGACAGAGAGAGAAAAAAGGCAGAGAAATGAGAGGGAGGACAAGGGAGACGAAAGAGCTGAGCAGAATGGTTGAGGAGAAATAGAGGAGCGGAGACCTTGTAAAAGTGGGACAGAGAGCCGAGCAAGGTGCCAAAGGTGCAGCCAGAGCAGTGGGAGAAGACTGTATTGTAGCTGCCAAAAACTGAAAGGGTAAAGAGGAGAAAATTAGAGTGCTGGGAGGAGAATACAGAAACACAGATGAGACATAGCCATCACAGGAATCAATGATTTTATAGGTTTTCTGCCTAAAAGGAGAGTGGACGTTGAGGCACACTGTCTCAGCTCACTGGGAGCAGGGAAACTCAGGACTGGGGCAAAGCTTTCTTCCAGCAAGCTGAAGCAGGGATGGAGCAGAGTCAGGGACATCAAACAAAAGACAGGCTGTAGTGGAAAACCCCCTTGCTCTGGCTACGGCTGTGCTGGAACATGGTACAAAAAGTCCTTTTGCCTAAGCCTGAGGTCAGCGTCTCTCCAGGGTGTGCTGAAGGTGTGATTTGCTTCTGTGCTGAGGATGCTTGCACACAGACTTGCATACAGGCATGGTGCGGACAATTAAATTACTGCTACCTTTGCTCTGCAGGTCTTTAGAGTTGCCTTTAGAGTTGCTGTGCTGGCATCTTCTGTGAATCCTAACAGGGTAGGAAAAACCATAAAAAAATTGCTACTGTTCACAGAATGCCCTTCTTCTCCTGGGAAGGCACCTCTGAGGCCAGTGTACTTAATCTGAACTCCTTGATTAAATGTGGCCAACATAAAAATTGCCCTTACTCATTTGTTTGGAGACAGGGAACAGTGATTTTAATAAACATTTACTCCCAACTTCTCCAGCCCATTCAGGTAAATTGCTGAGAGAAGATCTAGAGAAGGCAGTGAAAAGGCTTCAAAATCTGAGTGGGACTGGGTCTAGGCTGTGAAGATAAAGCCTTTGTCAAAGAAGACATGTCAATCATCAAGGTATGTCTGAAAGCAGACATTTTATATATCCAGATCTAGATTCAGCACCTCAGCTGTAATTATGAAAGGAAGTGACCTGAATGGAGCAAACCATCATCATCATCAACAAAGGGTGCAAAGACTTCTCAGTCATGGAGGGATTTTACACATACAGTAGTGCCATATGAAATTAAGTAGTTCACGTCATTTGTGTAACCTGCAGGAGCAAAGCCTAAGCTGTTTGCCTGACACATGCAAAGAGTCAAGAGCAGAGCCAAAGCTCTCAGATATCAACCCACCATGGTAGATGTGACAATGTTCTTCCAGGTTCTTGAAACTGCCAGAAAGGAGATGGAAAATTGAAAAGAATGGACTGAATAATTAAATTGAAACAGGTTCCTCAAGGGAAAATCATAATAAAAGTCTCCAGTCTTATCTGAAAAATGATCTAGAATTTAGAGCTGTTAGAGCGATTACTAACGCAGCTGCACCTCCAGTTCCAACGCATTTCCTCGGATAAGTAATATCAATCATATTTCCACATCTGGCTATGCCACCAAGCACATAAATTTTATACTTGCTTAACAGAATATATAATGCAGAGAGGTGGCTATGTATATTTCAAATGCTTTTGCCCTGACAAAACTCAGTCACCGCGTCTCATTGCCGAAGGAAGCTACAGATTTATCACAGCAAGTTGTACCGAACAGGCTGCACAGCTGAAGCCCACTGAACCAGCACACATCAGCCCTAATCCCTGGCCACTTGCAGAGCAGAGAGAAGGGATTGCTGCCTGACTGCATCCCATCCACGAGAAGATGCTTCACAGCTTTTTCCCCAGAAGACCAGCGATCCCCTCCACTGAGACTGATGCTCTCTCCCACACCCTGCATGGCATCTCTGCTGCCCACTGGCTCCTGCCAGGCAACTGCACCAAAAGAGGCTGGATTTAACTCTTTTCCCATTGAGAAGATGGTATGAGACAGTATCTCGTTGCAGCAGACCTGTCGCTAAAGACATTTAGAGACAGAACATTTGTTTCCCTCTGAGGAACCCAGGAGTTCATAGGAAAGATTTGTACATGGAGAGACTGATGGGGGAAGTAGGAATGTCAAAAACAAGCATGTACTTAAAAAATGCTTTTTTGCACTTTATTTATCTTTCATACTTTGGCTTATTAAGACTTCCAGCTGTCCTGAATTGCCCATGAAGCCCTGCTTCATGTGGGCCAGAAGTACTGAAAAAGAAAAAAAAAATATCAGAAAGAGCAATCACTCTTATTGCTACTGCCACGAGCTCTGGTGCAAGGGAACTGAGGGGCTTATTAGAACCTGCAAACCTGCCAGGAAGTGTTTTTTCCCCTTTGGTAATAAAGTACGAAAGGAAGGAAGCGAGCCTGAATCACAAACACGCGCATCAAAGAGATACAGTCTGAAGTGTCTATCAAAAGTCATTAAATATTTGTCTTCTATAGAGAGCACAACAATGGAATAATTGTCACGCTGGGACACCGGGAGGAGCTGAGCGAAGGCTCATTCCTGCAGGAGGTCTGCAGGCTTTTCCACACAAAGAGTGCACTACCCCGTAATGACTTTAATCAAATGCCTGATCTTAAAAGCGCAGCAGAAATGCAAGCAAGGCTGTGCACCGCGTACTTACTGTCAAGGCGAAACATAGCTGCGAATTGATGACAAACCTTTTTGAGAGTGACTCACTAACCTTCATCTCCCATCCCAAATTCCCCTCTCCCCAGACTGCCATTTCTTGGAGGCGAAAGCACTTGAAATTGGTTTCTAGCTGTTGTCCATGGCTGCTTTCAGCTAATCCGAGGTTTCACCGCTATTAAAGGGGGGGGGGGCCCATCCTCACCACCTCCACTCTTCAGGTTCATGCATCACAGCAGGCAGCCAAACCTATGTTTTTCCAGTCCCCCCCCAGTCACCTCATTTCATGGCCACACAATGCTGATATGGGGCAGACTTAGGCATAATTCAGCAAATAGGAGTTGTGTGCCCACAAACTGTCACACAGCAAGTCAAAGTCATCACTTTCGGAGCTGAGGCATAGGTGGCACATTTACCCTGGCTGGGTGACATGGCTTTGCTTCATCTCTGACATTCATGAGCAGTGCTGTCAGAGCAAGGGATTTTGGAAAACAAGCTATGTAAAGATAATATAAATATATAATATATATAATATAAATATATAAAAGCAGATGTCTCTCTGCAGTGGTAGACACACTGGGCTGTATCATGAAGGCTCCTCTTCAGTCAGGTGGATATGGATTAGGGAAATGAGGATAACTGGAGAAGTTTTGAAGGTAATGGGAGCTACCACACTGTCCTGGGTTTTTCTGGAGAGAGCGTCTGAGTGGCTTGTCACAGTCTGATGCTTGATGTTCCTCCATGTGGTTGGAATTCTTTTTTAGAAATAAATCAAGATGAAAGAAAATACTGGAAGTGCAAATATTTCTGATTATGGCAATTTTTGCTTTATCATCTCAATTTTGTGTAATTTTCTTAGCTGATGAGCTCTTTCAAATGGCACCAAACCTGGGTATAATAAGAAAATACAGCAAAATAGCTGCTTTTCCCCCTCCACTGTGTCTGTTGGCCTAAGATATTCGGTCTTCCAAGAAGATCTTAGAATGGTAATTTTGATAATGCACAGCTGGTTATCTTTAGATGAGGGCAATGCATATAAAAGCCTCATAATTGTGTACTTTCCCTGACTTGGGTGTCAGAATGTGTAAAGGTAGTAACATCGCATTAAAAAAAGGATGGAAATCTACCAACACCATAAAATAGGTTACAAATTTATATTAACACTATCATGTATTCCTGTTCTTGCTTCGAACTATCTACTAACTGCCCGACCAACAGATTTACCAGTTGCAATGAGAGAATGAGGATCTGATTCACTCCTCATTTTTGAGTAAGGTTTGCTGACATCAGTCAACCCATTCTGGCATAATTGTCAAGTGAATCAGGCTTGCAGGTTTAGGACTATAAAATTTCCTTTAGGCAAAATGTTGTTCTATATAGGACATTGATCTATATGGCATATATATGTACACACAGCTACACTGGACTAAGTATGTCTGCTGATGCTGCCGTTTAGGGGATCTCATGAGCACCCTCTCAGACAAAGAGATGCCAGACTGCTCTGTACAAGATGCTCAGATTCTCTCAATAGAAAGCCAAGCTCCAAGACAGTGCTCAAGGCCAGCCTTATCTATCACACCATCACAATCATGTTCAATTCACAAACCCCGCCCAAATGCAAACTTAGGCTGGACTCCTGAATGCCTTGGGGCAAGAAAACTTGGGTCCCGCACTTGATCTTTGAACTCATCATTTCCTAAGCAAATCCTGGATGTTTCACACTGAGCGATGAAGCAAATAGTCAGCAAGGCAGATGGAAATTGCACAGTACATGCAACTTCTTGTGTTTGAGCTGATTCTTCAGGCTCATCTTTACCCTGTAGCATAAACATAACCTCAGAGCTATTCGGCGTGGGCCAGACCACCCAGGTCACACCATCCCATTCCTGAGTGCTGTGATGCTAGAAATAGGCAATTACAAATCTGGGGATTCAGTCAAGAGTCCCAGTCATTTAGAGGTTATAACGAGTCATTTAGAAACTGTATCAAAGGAACTAAAGATGGGCAAATATTTTACCTTGCTTGAGCAATAATTAAAGGGAAATGTGACATTTTACAGTAAACTGTAGGGCATTTTGTCCATCTCAGGGTTTGCATTAATCCTTTTTATACCACCCATGTACCAAACATAGCACAAGGAAAATCATTGAGTATTCTTCCTGACAAAAAAGAAGCAAAGCTAATCCAAGAATACAGTGGGGATTTTTTCCAACTGGGTTATAGCTAAAAGCAAGAGGAAGATGTAGAACCTACTGTCACCAAATTTGGACCTGAAAAGCAGACAAAGGATGATAGCAATGGAAAAACGCTTGTCTTCAGAAAGCTGTAGCTAGAGGGTGTATGTACAGTGCTGGGATCTGGCAGGACTGTATCCCTCTCTCCTAGGAACCTCAAAGTTTTCTGCATCTGTGGCAAGGGTGTGAGTTCAGTCTGTTTATTTTATGTGATCCAGCTGTATCATCCTCTCACAGTTCCAATGGTAAGCAATGAGAGGAACAATGTCTTATATCCAATTCAGATAGGGGCTATTAATATTCATTGACATAAGCTACCTGGCTGACTCAATGGATACCCCATATCTACAGGGTTCTACCTTGGAGAAATTAGTAATTACGCTGTGAATCCTGCAAAGAAAACAATGGCTTTAAACACCTGATAAAACTGACTTGGAATCATACGCCAAAAGTCATAGAAAGGATGATTCTATTTTAGTTCTTACTGTCATCACATGGTCATCAAACATAGATGTTTGATGGTATTTGAGGTGCCTTAATATGTCCAAGAGATCACTAAGGGCTGGAAGACATGACACAGGAGCAATGGGAGACCTTCACCCTTCCCAGGATTGTCTGGAGGCCAAGTGGGGTAGGGCATCTCAGATGTCCATATGCGGGCACATGAAGAGAGTCCTTGGTCCACACAAGCAGTGGTGCCTAGAGAGCTATTCAGCTGGCCAATCAGTGGGTATCTACTGCAGGGGGAGCTGAACTGGTCTGCATCCACTGACTTACACACCTAAGTCTTGTTTCTGTTTTCTGTACACAGGCATCCAATGCCATTTGAGATACCTTCATGTATCCTACCTGGCCTCCAGCCGCAATTTTGGAAAGGTGGGAGTCTACTGTGTCTTCTGTGTCATATTAGCCCTGAGTGGATGGTTTGGATACCAGGTCCATGGGATCACTATATTGCTGCTTGGATTTTACCAAATGTCCAATATGCACTTGCATTGGCACTGTAGTGCATATACTGCTTAAGAGTGCCTCAGCCTTTTCTGTAGATACTTTGGGAGTTTGCACCACTGAAAAAATCCAGTCCTTTTGGCAAGTTTGGGTCTTAATGCACATGCTGCTCAGAAACATACAGCAGGTGCCTCTGGATCCTTGTTGGAATGACTTTCATGACAGAAGAAAGAAGAAATGCCCAGGGCTAAAGGAACTGATGTGAATCATGACCTATGAAGTTGCTCCAAAGGTTTCTTGTTCTCAGATCTTTGGGGTTACACTTACAAAAAATCAGAGGAAGGGACTAGATCCTTCTTACTCAAGAAATGTTAAAGCATGAACACTGATAGTCAAAACAGAAATAACAGAATCAAGGTTCTGACATATAAACAGCCTAAAAAAGTGTATGTTAATGAGCTCTCCATACCAAGAACCAGATTCCTGGCTATTACAAGTTGGCACAGATCTATTAACTTCAGCAGAATACTGCCACTATATGAGAAGACATAGCGTTTAAAAGTTCAGTATATTTACCCTGGAATGAGAAAGTGTGGGTTTTTTTCCCCCACAAGATCCACACAGTGAACATATTACACACTTCAGCACTGCAGAATTATAGCATGCTGTTCACACATACTAATTCATAGCACTTTACAAAGTGTAAAGCCATTTCAGTTGTCAATTGATCACAGGAAAAAAAGATAAACTAGTGAACTCATGATAAAAGAAACACTGCACAGAGCAAACTGCTAAGAAATCTTTAAAATATTTAGCAGTCTTGCAGACAGAATCAAGAACAACTGGCCTGTGACCAGATATTTGTTTCAAAATGACCCTCATGTAGCACAAAATGAATGCACAGAGAGTGCATATTAACAAATGGATTTATTCCTACTGCTTTAAGGCATATGTCTAAAATTTAAATACTCAAAAACTGTTGCTAGTTGCTGAGGAACTTAAATTCTTTGTGCAACTGAAGTGTGCACCACTAAAAGTTATCTAATCATATAATTTTCTGCCAGTGGCATGCATACAGCTGGTCAGGTTCTGGTGACACCAATATGTTCATAATCTACTCAGAAGTTTTTTGAAACCTCATGATAGGAAGGGTCTCCTGATACTTTTGATTGCTGTCACTACTGTTCCTACAGGAAGGTTGGTTTTGAGCTTCCTTCTTCAGTCAAAACCTACTGTAAACCAATCTATAGTGTCCACTTACATTTTCTTGTATGTCATTGCTCTTGGTTTTAAAATCTCTTTCTAAACCTTTTTGTAGTTACTCCTTTTCTGCATTCACAGGAGACAATCATGGCAGTTACAGCAAAACTATGTGGATTCTGGTTGCTTTGTGCTTAACTGGGTACATTAAATTCGGTCCACTAGGATGATGGTGAGACTTGGACTTTTGGGTAATTAGCAATCTGGAGACTGAGAGAAACAAACAGGCACTCTGTAGATATGTTGAAGTATATAAAAGCTGCTGATACCTTGGTGTCTACCAATTGGTTTGATTGTAAGTCTGACACTTATGAGTGCTTAAAGTTTTCAGGCCATATCCCTCTAAAATCAGTGAAGAGAGTCCCAAAGTGAATTTTAACTTTTAAAAAGTTGTTGACATTTTCTCAGGCAAACCACAAATACAGTTCCACTTTTTGTGGTTTAAATAATTTAAGCCACAAAGCCTGTGACTACAGGCTTTGCGATATGAGAAGCTACATTTTGATTTTAAAACAATTCAAGCGGAAGATGTAAAAAGTTCACCCAGAGAACCTTTATTTTTAAATATATAAAATAAACAGGACTATTTTTCTTTAGCTGAAATTGATTTTTAAAAGATGAAAGATAAGCCAAAATAAGCAGCTTTATCTCCAATGAAAAGTTGCACTGGTTTCATCTAAATCCTTTTTTGCCTTCACTTCCCAAATGCCATAAGACAAATAGAACATGCAGGCATGTTGGAATTTTCAAATAAAAATCTGTAAAATTTTGAGTTCATGAGCTCTCAGTTGATAAGTGAAGAAACTGATGGTATGCAATGTTCAGCTCCCTCCACAACATCATGAGTGGTGAGGACTCAAGATTACTATGAAGTTACCAAGGCTAGCAAGCTTCAAGAAAGTGTCTATCCTGTGCTTTGCATTCTCCTCACCTACAGTAAATTCAGGTTAAGGTGAACCACAGTGCAACTCAATATATGTTTTAAGCTGTCACCAGTACTAAAAGAAGAAATGCTACCTTTCCTCTTTTGTGGGCTGATCATATCCAAACCTCACAGGAGCCTAGAGAAAAGATAGAGCTGAAAACTAACCAGTCTTCAGGATAACAACAACAACAACAATAATTATAATAATAATTTGCTTTCCTACTGGATCAATTCCCTAATTTGCTTTACCGTGCAGTTGTATAGATGTTTCAACCAGTAGAGAAAAGGGAGTGTGGAGACTGAACAGCAATAGGGAGAGTGAAGGACAATTTCTTTCAGTGTCACTTGATGTTGTCTTGCGGTAACAACCCAACTACGACTGTAGTGAACCAAATTTTTCTGCAGGCTACATGAAATGTAATTATCAGACTGTTGCTATGGGATAAAAGTACACATAAGGGCAGCTATTGCAGTTCCGCTAATGCTTGGTAACTGCTTGAATTTAGCTAATTTAACAGTGGGTCTAAGCCTTGAGAAAAGAATTTGAAAAGAATCAGTCTTAATTATCACACTAGCACCAAGCATATAGCACTTCACGTTTTCATAGTGCTGTACCATCACTAGCCAATTAATCAATTCAGTTCCTAATGGCGTACTGATATTATGAGTAATTTCAATGTCTTTTGCTTAGGGCTGGGAAAAAATGCTATTAAATCTTCACTCAACTCATGGAAACCTTTCTGTAACCAGAAGTATAAAAGTGCCTGACGTATCTGAATGCTAACTGCCTCATAGTGTGCTGCTTGCTGGGCAAGGCAGGCTGTGATCTTCCCAGGGGAAGATGACAAGGTAGTCTAAAGGCCAATAACTGCAGAAATAAAGGTATTGCAAGAATATGGAGAGCTATGTTAAGTGCTAACATTTCCAGGAAACCCAGGGCTATGAAACAAAGACATATGAAACCCATTTTGGTTAGTTTCTGAAGCACTTTTGTTGATTGTTAAATGCACAAGGCTAGCACATGCAGAAATAGATGCATTAGGACAGGATACAAGCACTGAAACACCAGGAAGAAAGAGAAAAGCCTAATTCTGTAAATATAAAATCTTCAGAGCAGAATAATTCTGAAGAACTGTGGCTTCTGGGAACAGAAACATTTTTCTAAGCAAAACCAGAAGGTGTTATGGAAGGCACACAGTGTGCTTGCTTGGGGTCAGGGAGTCCAGAGGGTACTGAAGATCATAGAATCATAGAATCGTTATGGCTGGAAAAGACCTTTAAGATCATCAAGTCCAACCGTTGTCTAACTCTACCAGGCCCACTTATAAACCATGTCCCTGAGTATCATATCTAGGCAGCTTTTAAATACATTCAAGTATGGTGATTCAACCACTTCCCTGGCCAGCCTGTTCCAGTCTTTGACAGCCCTTTCAGTGTAGAAGTTTTTCCTAATATCTAACCTAAACTTTCCCCAGCACAATTTGACACTGTTTCCTCTTGTCCTATCAGTTGTAACTTGTGAGAAGAGACCAACACCAATCTCTCTACACCCTCCTTTCAGATAGTTATAGGCAGCGATAAGGTCTCCCCTCAGCGTCCTTTTCTTCATACTATATAACCCCAGTTCCCTTAGCTGCTCCTTATAAAACTTATTCTCATGACCCTTCACCAGCTTCGTTGCCCTTCTCTGGACCCTCTCCAGCACCTCTATGTCCTTCATATACTACGGCGCCCAAAACGGAACACAGTACTCAAGGTGCAGCCTCACCAGTGCCAAGTACAGTGAGACAATGTCCCGTCCTTCCTTGATTTCATCCTTAGAAGATAATTTAGATTTGGGTATATATACATTGCAGAAAAAAAAACAGGATAGGGATCTATGCTACCATACTAAGGAATTAATTCTATTTCAAATCAGAGGAAGGAATGCTGCTTTGAGTAACTGTGGTGTGGAGCAAAAAGAGCCCAGTAGGTCCATAAGGCCAGGTTTAAACTGGTGAAACTTGGATTTTCTTAGGTGGTGTCCCAAATTGGGCCTTCTGGCAACATTTCAAAAATGTTTTTTCTCCTATTTACAACTGAATTATATTAGCAAACAGATTGTAATAGAAATGAGAAGAAACCCTTTATCTGCAGCAGTGTCAATATGTTACTCTGAAACATAAATTATGTCCTGTATGAGCTTTTGTTATTCTCTAATATTTCATCCTATCCCTTCATTAGTGTAGTGATCTCCTCCTCCATTAATCTCTCGTGTTTGTACTTGCATGTAGGAATGGGAATGTGCAAGAAGAAAATGTGGTGAGGTTTTATTGTTTTATCTTTCCTGAATAAGTTTGTTATCGGTATCAATTAACATGAGAGGAACTTAAAGACTTTTTTTTACATTGTCCACAAGTATTCTGCATCTGTGGTCTTTTGCATTGATTTTCTCTTTCCCAGTACAGCATTACAGGGGAAATTTCTTTTATTCTGGTATGTGCAATGCAGTTAAAGCAGGTTTCCAGGATGAACAGGCTTTGCTGGTGAGGATTTGGACCAGAGACAGAACCCTCAGCAAAACCGTGGTATAAAATGCCTCATTGTATGGAGGCAGAGGTAAAGGGGAAAGACTGCTCAATTTAAACACATATATTTATTTACTTATTTTGTCTATGGTAGCATTTTGAAGTGTGGAAGACATAGAAAAGGGCAGCTGTGAAAGCACTGAACTTTCAAGCAACCTGCATAATATTAGTTATGCAAAAATTTGGCTGGGAAATCAAGGAAGAAGTTCTCAGTAATGGGTCTGGATTAGCTGTCTCGGTTTCTTCTTCACATACATTATTTTTGCACTGGAACAACTGTACTGACTGTCCACCAACTTTAACAAAGTTACTCTTGATTTAATAGTTCTGGACGCAAGAGGAAACTCAAGCTCTTGGGGTAAATTATGGATCAAAGCTTGGTTGGAGATGGAATAAATCCACACGTTAAAACCAAAAGCTTCACAATTACAGAATGGATGACACATGAGGAAATGAAACTATAACTCTGACTTGTCAGTTCCAAGAACAAAGGCCTTTATCTCCTGGATAAAAGGAGATATCTTATAAGTATTCTTGGCAACTGGTCCCTTCTCATCATTACAGGTCAGTTACCAGAAGGTGGACACCCATACTTCCAGAGCTAGTATTATACAGCAACGGATTCAGCTAGGGATCAGTTAAAAAAATACCAAAGTTTCCTCAGCTATTCATGAGGAACTTTCATATGAAAGGGTGGAATCGTGACTGATGCTTAAAGTCAGAGGAGTACAGAAAGCTCACGAGAAAAAATGACCTTGAAGTACCATGAGAAAACAACTATTTCTGTGAGTTTTCAGTAGAATCCAGATCAGACAAAGGCAGAACAGGTGTTATCTGTCACTGTATCGTCGTGCCTCTACTCTGATGAGGTGGTGGAGCTGCTCTTATGGGTGACTGACGAACTGTTGCCCTTGGTCTCTCCTGAGACTCTCAGCAAAATACCTGTTAGCATCAAATGTGTTTTAAATAACAAAACAAAACCAGAACTTTTGGCATTATTCTTAAGAAAGAAAGCATCGATACCAAGCTGCGGTAGTCAACATAATGAGAATTATGGTCTAAAAATCTCATGTTGGTCCTTTGTTATATTTTGGAAATAGCTTTTGTTTTCATTAATGAACATCTTATTTTCCAAGACAAAATAGTTCATCAGGTTCTATTTAGTTGCTGTTATCTAGTGAACATGACTGCTTTGTCATGTAGAAAAGGTTAACATTCAGAAAGATTAATTTCTTCTTTCCCAGAAAAAACATCGTAATTAAGTTCTTAGTGAAACAGATGGACAGTTCCACCCAGAAAATAGAGGTATTTATGCAAATATCACTGAACTAATTGATGCTCAGTTGCATCAAAAAGAAGCACATAAGATGCTTTCATGGTGTCAACATATCTGACTACGATTTACTACATTAATGATTTCTCATAGTGAGCCATTATCCTAAGGGAGAACAAAACCTGTAACTCTTGGACCCAATTTATTTTCCTGATCAATGCAGTTGCATGAAAAGAAAATACATTATGTTAGCTTAACAGTAAATGACACATCCATAGGAAAGTGTAGATCAAGTTTGCTTGGACTTTGTTCCACAAAGAAGAAATCGTGTCAAAAAATTTCAGGCTTCTCAGGATCCCCTGTACAGTATCATTTTAGAAATAATATGCATTTAAAAATTATTTACTCATAATTACTTATCATTCAGTTAATTTATAGCTCCTGAAGAAAGAGCCAAACATGAACACCTCATTAATCTCAGTTAATCAACAGTAGAACATTCAGAGAGATCACATGTTTTAAGCCCTTCTTTATTAGAGACATCTTTATTAGACTACTACATACAGACGCTCTCAAACTGTAGGACAGTTCACATTTTCCACAACACCTGACGTTAGAACCCTTAAGAGCAACTGTAAAAGGGAAAATTCATGTTTTGCAAAATGCTGATGGAACGCATGTCAGTCTTCCTTTAATAAGTGTAATTCCCCCGCAGGTCTAGAAATCATATATATTAAAGCTTCAAAATATAAACCAACATGGAGCTAAAATATAAATCTATAACTTGAAATGTCATCTGCTCAACTGTAACTCTGTTACCTTAACTGTTCACCTAAAGTTGAGACATTCATGGCTTGGAGTGGTGTCTGACGATTTCACCAAGAGTTTGTAAAGCAGAGAGGGAAGACACCATCTGTGTCTGAAGGGTAGCTTATAAGCAATCGATTAATCTGAGCAGAACATAAACATCAGCTATTGATAAATATCAGACTTGAATAAACACTGTATGTATCAGAATGGAAGAGTCTTCAGAAGAGACTGATGCTTTTTCAGGGCTGTGTTAGTGTTGAAGATGCAGGACAAAGAACGTACCTGAAAAAGAGATGAAAAAACATGGGCATATACATACAGACAAGTATGAGACAAAATGGAGAAGCGTCAAATTGACCCTTGAGATCATGAGATGTTGGTGGATTATCAACCAGTGAAAGAGCAGGGCAGGAAACCCAAAGGTTCTGATTTGCCCAAGCTACCTTTAGTCCAGTAGGATGACAAGAAGTATCTTGTCTAGGTGATCAAAAATTAAGGTGTTTTTCCTCTCTTTCTCTTTTTCCCCCAGGATAAAACTAGATGCTACAAAACTGAGCTCAGCTCAATGTTACTCAGTGTACTTAACTCAGTTATGTCAGTCACTTTATCATGAATTTGTTGTTATTTTTACTGCTATTTTCAGCTGACATATTCACACATAAAATACAAGATTTTATCCCCCCACCCCCATCTTCCCTGCCTTGTTTGGAATTATTTCTCATACCTCGTAGAGATTCCACATTCACTTTCTACTATTGCCTGTATGTAGGAAAATTATGAACATGTCTTCTTTTACCTCCTGGGAAAGGTTAACAGTAAGTAAATCTAATTCCTTTACTTCCAGCAGAATCATTGTAACTTCCATCATTACTGAAACAGATGGACAATTCCACCCAATAAATAAAATATTAGTGTAAATATCGCTGAGCTAATTGACATTCATCTGAACCAAAAGAGGGAAACAAGATACGTACACGTTGCTAACAGCTGTGAGTATAATTTACAGCATTAATGGCTCCTTACACTAAGCCGTTATCATGGGCGCAAAGATTCTGGAATCTAATTTATTTTCTTGATCAGTGGAGCTGAATGCAAAGATGGCATGCAGGGCTTGTTGTATAGTAAATCATACATCTATGGCAATAAAATGTAGACACCCTCAAATATATATTTTTTTTCCTGAGGAGAAGATCATATCAGGGCTTTAATATTTCATTTGCTTTTAGTTAGCTAAGAGAGAACATTTTTTTCCTTAAAGAATCTTTTTAGACATTTCTTCCTCTAGAGAAAAGTATGAGATTTTGTCTATTATCTATCCATAAACCCTGACAAGTCTGTGAAATTTCCCAGAAGATTTACATCATTGCCACTGAGAATAGGATTTATCCTTTTTGTTGAAAATATGCAACAATTTCACTGAGGCCACAATTATGAGGATGAATTTCCTGCTTGAAGCTGAATAGCAAGTAACATCGTACTTCTAGAGATAAAACATAAAAACTGGATGTTCTCCTTATTTGCCCTGATTTTATATGTGGGTAAACTGAATACCTGTTGGACTGAGAGCAGTGTCCCTCAAATCTGTGTAAAGAATTCTTTCACTTTAAATCTGCAAATCATTTGGTGCAACGTCCCCCAGCACAGGAATGTGTCCAAACTCACTAAATCAGAAGTCAAAAAGGTGGGTCTTTTTCTGAATTTTACTATGACCAGCTGCACTGGTGGCCAGTACCACTGCTTGCTTTTTTGGAAGAAGGATGAGATGTATGCATCTGGCACAGTAATCATATTCACACAGCTTCTGTCTTGCTCAAAGCATAGGAAACAACATCAGATCTGTTCTAGCAGGTATCACTATTCCACATGGGGAATACAAGGCAGGTTAAAAAGATAGGTGGCAGAGTGTAAAGCTGGGAAATATAATCATGGCACCTCGCACAATGGGGACTCCTAGGAATCACCCTAATAACTAATTAACAAGTAAGAACCATTCACATGGGATTTGCTGTAGCACTTCTACCTAAAATTCTGTAAGAACAATACTTTCAGTTTTAGGATAAGGCCATTTTGTTGGGTTTTAACTCATTAGGTTAAGGGCTTGAAAAGATACACATGTCAAATTTTAACAGCTTGGAAAAAATGCATCCAGAAAATGTGTAGGGTTTTTCCCCCTTAACCGCCTCCAGAAATGTAAATCTCTGGGCACTGTACAACAGTTCAAGCTATAAAACAGTTCACATATTTCAAACACACACTGACTGTTACATTTCCTTTTCCAATCTAAACATCAAAACTCTTTCCCCTCATCTTTCATAATGTGTTGGATTTTTAAAAAAATCAATGACAGAAACAAAGAACTGCTGGTGGATGCAGTGCTGACTCAAGTAATCTCTGATAGCTCTCTACTCTAACAGATAACACATCTTGCTACACTGCATAGCCACATTCAGACAGATAATGTGCAATTCTAATTCAAAAAGTGTTTGAACATAATGTTTCTGTCTTGCTGTCTGATCTTTCAACTTATGTTTCTTTGCAGTGTTAATTCTTATATTACAGTCCATTGACTCTTGCAAAAAAAATATTTCTCTGGCTGTGTTAGAGAACTTTTTTAGTAATGACTTTTTTTCCCCCACAGTGCTGTATCACTGAAAAATACACAGAGGAAGAGTATAATATAGTTTCTTCTTCACAGGTGAGGCTGGTAGTCAGAATTTGTTAAACCCAGAGTATGAGATGAGGACCTGAGGCAGACAAACATTCCCATGACACTGGAAAAACTCCAGGAACATTGGGACATGTGTTACTGCTGAATACTCATGAGAACTAGAACAAAGATATCTGTCTGAGGAAGACCATCTAAGAAGTGCAAGTTGTCCTCTTCTTGCATTCTTCAATGCATTTCCTCCAGTTCCCAGAAAAGGAGAACAAAGTTCTGTTAAAATAATGAAGATTTCAAGATGTCAGAGCATTGGGATGTATTTAGAGAAAGAAGGATCTTCTCTGATGATAGAGTTTGTAGAAGGAATAGAGAAAATAATCTCCTGGGATGACGGCTGGCAGGATTGAGCTTTGAGGATGAAATAATCTTAAATCAAAGACCTTCAAAGTAAGAAATCAATGAAAGAGATTATGATGTTCATGTGATCTTCATACATCATTGTAAGGTGTGAGGAAGAGGAAACTCAGGTGAACAAGGATACAGTAGTGAACAAAGGTGGATGGACTCGAAAAAGTCTACTTGGCGGATGGACTGAAGAATCCAGTGCGTGGTGGACTGAAAGAAGAGAGGAAATATTAATATTGATGTAAGCAATCATTTCAAAGTGACACTGTTAGTGAAACAGCAGTGCCTAAGATGGCAATGCTGAAGAGAGTAAAGCAAATGAGAAGTCTGTATGCAAAGCCCAGGCAACAAAAAGATATAGATTTACTGGTGGTGGTGTATAAAAATATGTCTGTGGTAACACAGAGAGTGCAGATATTGAAAGCTGTGACCTGTCCCTGAAAAGCACAAAATTAAACAAAATGATGAGAATATTAATTAATATAGATGTATGTCAAAGCATCTGACCCATAGATTTCAGTGTGAATTTGGTGCAATCCATTTTTCCCTCTTTTTCAGCAGGGAGGTGCAAGGAGGTGGTTTCATCTGAATGAGCTTTCTGGTGAGATGACCTCCCACTGTCTTTCTGATCAGCTCCACAGTTTCTTGCCTGTGAAAGTTTGTGCATCTTGTTTGTGACCACCTGACCAAGAAGACTGCAAGAGTCCCACCATGCCACAATGCTTATGGCTTATGCTCACATGACCATCGAGTGACCCCCAGATTTATGCATTCCTCACCTCTCCATGGGTGACATTTATAATTTCAACACAACCGAGGGAGACAGTTCCAGCCATCTGACACAAAATGGACTACATATTTAAACATTTCTATGTGGTACTGCAAGACTCTTGCTAACCAAAAGACTGGGGATTCAATATTATTCTGAGAATATAGAAGGAACTTTGCCATAGATAGTTGGTTCAAAATCATTCCAGGGAACTGCTTTCAAAGATCTACAATGCTACCGGGCTGCTGAGTTTTCTGCAATGTTACTGGAGAGAGAAATCCCCATGTCACTAGGGGAAGCTGCTTCTTCTCAGTTGTATATTGATGAACAAATATTACTAACAACACTGTTATGAAGATTTTTTTGTGCAATATCCAGCATTAATTCTTCATGGCTTAGCCATGGAACCAGGCAGCATTTCAGACTCGCCTTTGATATATAGCAAAGACCTTACAGAAAAGCTGTAAACAGAAACTAACTGTGGATCATGGTCTGAGTGATCATTTACTGAAGCTGCTGTAGAAAAAGAATATATGAATTTGTGTGAAATACTTCTATTAGTGTAAGTGAATTAATAATTCTATAGTCCAAGGCACTGATTGAACCTCGTCTGCAATACTGTGCAACATTCAGGTCAAGAATGTGAACTCAGACAGGAAGCGATGCAGAGAACACTCCTGGGTCATCAGGGAAATTGGAAAACTAGCTAAAGACAGGAGACTAATGAACTTAAGTGTTTTGGAATCTAAGACTGGGAGGAGATCTGATTGCTGACCATAAATGCATCAGGAGATAAGCACCAGGGAAGGAGATGAGCTATTTAAGCTACAGGTTAGTGCTGATACTGTGACAAATGTTCACAAACAGGCCATGAATATTTGGTGAGGAAAAGCTTTCCAACCACCAAATGGAATTTTGGGACAAATTTCCTAAAGAAGTAATTGAACAAATACAATTTTGTATTTTTAAGGTAGTGTTTACCCATTTTGTGCCAAGGAGTTAAGTATTGAGTCTCCCCTCACCAGGAATGAGAGAGAGGGCGTGAGGAAATACAGGACACTGGAATCCAATCGTAAACTCTTTGTCCATTACATTTCCAGAAATGACATAGAATTGTCATTCTTTCAGCAAATAAGATTGCAAAGGCAAAAAGTTGTGTTGTGCAAGCATCCCATTGACCTTACTTGTACATCAGACTTGGGTAGAAAGCCTGGAGAGAGAAAAGGATCTGAACAGTTAAAGCTCTTGCCAGTTCAGGGATCCAAAGAATCAAGGCCATTCATCTTTGGTACCCAGTTGTAGATTCTTTGATTGCCCCTAACTCACAAAGGCAAATGTTATGTCATTTTAGAAACCACCCTCTCCCTTCTTGTATTTCAGGTATTACATTTCTGTTCTTATAATCATTAGTCATCTTGAAAAGCTTAGCTAGGAAGTCTTGTTACGAAATGTGAGGAAAACACTTGCTAAGGGACTACTTCACTCTCATTCTGAATGACAGCAACAGGAAAGTACTGAGAGACTTATTCATGCCTCCGTATTTTGTTGTTCAAGAAATATCACACTATTGTCCATATCCTACAAGAAAAGTGCAATTCCTACTTTGGAATTTTTTACACAACAGTTGAAGAAAGGCAGGAAACAAGGACAGCTGATAAAAGAATGAAACAAGGAGTGGAAGAACACCAATTAAAAGACATGGAAAATGCAGACTTCCTAAGGAGTGCAGCAGTTCGACTAGAGATATTAAAGTTGATCCAGCATATGGCAGAAGAGAAAATGCAACAAAGTCATTGGTAAAAGGTGGCAGAATGCAAAATTCCAAGAATGCAGGAGAGATTAATTTTATTTTGGGAAATTTCTTCTGTAGAACATAAGGATGTGGCTGCTCATTTCATCTTAGGATGGCAAAAAGAGAAAGAGAGTACATTTCAAGTTCAAGGAGAAAAAAAAAAATTAAAATAACAGTAACACAAGTGTTTCCTTGCTCATTTCAAATGGAATTGCTAGATGAGTATTTTTTTCTTTTCCAGTTTCTCATCATATGTCAGGATAGCAGTTGCTGAAGGCTAATAAATAAAACCAGACAGTATATTTTTCCAGGCTTCCACCCCTCCCTTCTGCTAAATACAGGCACATTTCAAGCTTTTAATCCCATCTTATTTCTTTTTCAGCATATATCATCTTCACAACTCATTTCCATGAATCTGATTATTTCCATTTTCTGCTTCACATAATGAATCACATATTTGTTTCAAGAGCTCCTTATCTCCTGATCCCCTTTGGGATCAAAAGCATGAAATTTGATACATTAGCTGTACTATCCCATTACATTAATTAGGAATGAAGATCATGTTTTGAGAAATTGCTTGAACCTTATGAAGCATTTATTGAAATCACTGCATTTTAAATATACACAATTACAGAGCTTCTCAAACAAAAAATAAACAAGAGAGACAGAGGAAGCTAGAAATCAAAGTATCATGGCTGGAGCAGACATAATTACCCTAAAATTATTGTCTCCAATTGGCACTGTCTCACAGGCGAAAATGCCAAAGGCAAATTTGGCAAAAAGCAAAAGCTGGGGAAGGACTTTTTACTAGGGCATGTAGTGATAGGACGAGGGGGAATGGCTTTAAGCTGGAAGAGGGCAGGTTTAGATTAAACATTAGGAAGAAGTTTTTCACTTTAAGGGTAGTAAGGCACTGGAACAGGTTGCCCAGAGAGGTTGTTGAGGCCCCGTCCCTGGAGGTGTTCAAGGCCAGGCTGGACGTGGCCTTGGGCAACCTGGTCTAGTGGGAGATGTCCCTGCCAATGGCAGGGGGGTTGGAACTTGATGATCTTCAAGGTCCCTTCCAACCTAAACCATTCTATGATTCTATGAAATACCATAATGTTCCCCTTTTCAGCTTGAAAGAGGAGATAGAATTTCCTGTAGTTGGAACGTAGAGTATGTTGTTGGTCTGATTAGGCGTAGTGTCAAATCTGGAGCAAAGGTTGATGAACACCACATTGTGGAGTCAATTTTTGATCAAGTTTCCCCTGGAAAATGTTTTTTATCAGAATTTGATGGCTTTGTGAATGGCAAATAGGACAGCTCTCCTCCCTCTATATATTTAAAAGTGTTAGTTCTTGTTCATTTCAGTTTCAAAACATTACAACACCTCCATTAAGAGCAGGCGTTTGCAAGAGGCCTATGACACCACTCTAAGGACAAATTAACACCCTCTCTACTTGCCATTGCTCCTGCTTGTGCCACTGCAGAGGTGCCTAGGTGCTTGCACAGAGGTAATTTTCTGCCACTGGAGTGGAGCTGGATGTCCAGGGAACAGAATCAGGTCCACCTACATGGCACAGAGCACTGCCTTGCAGGAGTTTGACAGAGAACAGAATGGAGAGGAGGGGAGAGGAGCAGGGTGGGGAGAAGGCTACCCACCATCCTTTCGTCCTCTCCTCTCAGAGAGCAGACCCATCTGTTGGATCCAGCAGTTTCCAAGCAATGTCAGGATAAAGAAAGTTGTGTGAAATTCCCACTGTCTACCTGCTCCAACCACGCAGTCGAGACCTTGGAGTCTGGATCTCATGACAATTCTGTGATCTAGTGAAGTCCTTCTAGCAGGTGCTCCAGTCAATGGCAGTGAAACTCTTTAAGCATGTGTTTGAATACAGCTGAAATTAATGAGCTTTGGTGAGTAGAAATGGCTTATGGATGAGCTTTAATTCAAAGGCAACACAGGCTTTGCTGGGTCTGAGTTTCAGAACATTCTTTGTTTGGGGTTGTGGGATAACATATCCAGCTATGAATGATCTGACACATACCTTCAGTTTTCCCTGCTGTGAAAGTGTTTCTGTGCTCTTGGCATTATTTCTAAAGAGGGCGAATCACACCTCCCTTTAGCCAAGGGATTTCTGAAAGCCTGTAAAGATTACTCATCCTCCCTACAGACTCAGAGCAATTTGTCCAAAAGTCCTCTGAGCTGTTTTGTTCTACATCTTCTGGAGAGGCATGTTCTGCTTCTAAATATCTCAGATGCAAAACCTAGGAGCCAAAGCAGACACAATGTAATTTAAAAAAATTACACTGAGTGCAAACACAGGCCAACTCACTCAGGCATCTTAGACAAGTTTTGGCAAAGCAGCTGAACTCTTCAGTGCTCAACAGTAATGAATGACAAAATATATGTTCCCTACCTCTGACTTCATATCATTTTCTTTCAGGCTTTGCCTATACAGTCCTTTTGTTTTCTTTCTTTCCTTTGGTATTTCTGCCTTCCTAGATAGCAATGATAGGCATATTTATGCAGATCTCTTAGTAGGCAAATGTATTCCTGCATGTGCTGTAATGTGTTTCCTGTCATGTTGCTCATTATTCCTTCAGACTTTAATAATGTTCTCAGCTTGATATGGTTAAGAATAATGAAGCATTTATTCCTATTCAAGAAGCTAATTAAAAGACTCAGTTTTACTTCTCTTAGGTGGGTTGATGACTTAATTATAGATGTATCATTTGGGGAAAAAAAACCTTTCTATGTTGGGTGGCCCTATATAACTACACGACATCTCTGTTTCCATTTTCTCCATGACATTGTGTATTACAGTTCCATGAAAAAAGAACAATACAATGAAGTCTGAAAGAAAATGCTTCTGCCAATGAGCTGCAAAGTTATGATAAGCAATTAATATGTGAAACTTAAAGCGGACATTCTTCGGAGCTGGAACGGAATTTTTCATCGTATGTCTGAAAGCAGAATGGGGCCTGGCTATTGTCTCCACTTGCCACCTCCACCTCAGATCATAAGTAATGGTGTATGAGTGATACACGACTACCTGCCCATCCCAGGCTTAATCCTTCAAAACGGAGAAGTTTATGGAAAATCAGAGACACACAGTGCTGTCATGTATTGTCTTCTTGCTATAGGTTTCTCTGTTAAAGAGCATGAATTGTGAAATAAAGAATGAAGACATAAAGGAACTCTCTGAGTCAGACCATTGGAAGAGCAGTGGAAGCAGCCATGTTCCTGCAGGCCTTCAGAGTCCACAAGAAAAGCAGAAGGACCCCTACAGACTAACACATACTGGAAGCAGAGGCAGAACTCTATGGGGTACTCCAGGCAGGAGATGGAGGCTCTGGAACAAGCTGAAAACCTTGGGTGAGAAGCAGACCCTGACAAGTGTCCAGCAGGGATCTTTGGGAACAACTGTCCTGAGAAGCTCTGGAAGGGATCTTCTGGTGTCCTGCAGTAGGATCTGCCTTGACTTCTACCTGGAGTCCTGCTGCAAACTGGACACTGCCAAATAGCTTATTTGAGTGGAGAAAGGGGAGAGAAGTGGTGGGTACCCTGTTGTGTTCAGCAGTTTTTTATCATATAGATTCAACTCCTGAGAGGATCATAAGAGTGCACTACATAAGTATCCCTCTGTTTCCATTCTGTGGGAGGAGATTTGGAACAAGAAGAAGGGCAGAAGCATTTCATCTTTGTACTTTCTCTCAGACTTGTCCCTTCAAACAGTACAGCCTTTTTCAATGCCGTGTGTGATAACTCTTTTATTAAAGGAATTCAAGACACAGTTGCATTCGTCCAAAGTGACGTTTCCACTGAGCCATATTAAAACTTGATGGGATACAGAGACCTGCAGATCTTGAGAGTCAACACCATGACCTGTCCAGGGGTTTGGAGGCTTCTGACTGCATGTACTTGCAGGGTCTTTGTCTTTAAAAAATAGACATTCCCCCATTGTTTGTAGTGGAAAATTCAACTTGTTTGGAGGCAATGCCAGACCTGTCAATTATGCAGGGAATCATCTCATGATGGTAACCATTCTAGCCAGGATCCCTCATATCTACTTCCTTGAATTATAGACTGTGGAGGAATTTTTCCTGCTGCTGAGCATGGCAAGTGCAGCTTCTTACCATATTGACTATGCACTGATTATTAAATCTGGCATCAGTTCCTGCTGTCTATTTTAGACTAAAGTCTTAATTTCAGATATTAATTTCTGTCCTCTTTCTCTTTTCTCTTATTTCTTTTTGTCTTGACTTCTTTTTCAGTGATATTAGACTGCAACTTTGAAAGCTTGTAAGAAAAGACTTAAATGCATAACTACAGTAATGCAATAGCACTAACAGCTTGGCTGCTTTCCTGGAAAGTGAGTTTATCAGCTGTAGGGGCCTGTGATAATTTTCAGACAGTCAGGAAATCTTAGAGGAGAAAGAGATGAAAAGTCATACAAATAGGAAGGAAATACTTCACTAATGGAGGTGGAAGGAAGGTTTTCATTCCCTTACGATGAAGTAATGTTCAGGAATAAAAGCCTGATGAGGGAAAGGAATTCAGTGTACATGAACGCAGTCCTCAGGGAAAGAGTGGACTTGAAGGAGAGATATTAAAATCAGAACATTTGCTGTTTTTGAAATGGTGTGTACTTTCCTGTGCTTGCTTTATTTAGTAAATAACAACGACGGTTTTAGACCACCAGTGACAGGCTGGACAGGACAAAGAGGTCTCTGGCACCCAACGCAGTGATCTAAGTTATCTAAAGATGGAGAGTTCAAATTAATACACCAACTAATAAACCTAAACTGGTGTATATAAATCATTATTTTTCATTCTAGATTAACTGTTTTTCAATGTGTCTGTCAGATTTGGACACCACCTGAAGCCATTATTTGACCAAAGAAATTATTAAGTAAACATAGATACATGCTTCTTTTCCTGTAAAATTCACAGTTCAATTTCACTGGCATTTCCATAGCAACATACTTCTAGTGTAGAATCCAGGATTACTCTTTAAATATGGGTGTCCTATATGACATAGATTAAATATTTGTCTCCATCTCTTCTGGCAATCAGGTATGAAAGAACTCTGCTAAAATTTAAGAACTGTTACTGTCTAAGCTTGGATGACCAACACCTAAATGACAACTTAATGGCTATATAGCAAACTTGCAAGATGCATAAGGACTCTGCATTGGGATCATCAGGGCTCCTAAGATTTAAACTGTGATGTTTAATTAATGGAGCAGCATTTCCTAATTATATCTTGGGAATCGATGTCATTAAGAATTGCAAAGGTGTGTGCAGGAACTGAAGGCACAGGGCCTTTTTGAGCAAAGCTGAAAATCCAGATTAAAACTTCTGTTAGAACAGGTATCTGGAGCTCTTTTTAGCAGATGTAAAATATAACAATACTTCCTCTAAAGGCTCAACTAAGGAGAAGCAAAATGTAGTTCCACGGTTGTATTCTTTGATCTTTCAGTCTTTGAAAAAGGCCAGCCGCTTCAGGGAACACTTGTTAGGATCTGAAAGCTTCCTGTCCTTGTATATGCCAAGCTCTTTCTGTTGTAGATACAGCTGTTTTGCTATGATGGTGATCCACTCCCTGAAAAGCCTCCCCAGGAAACGTAGGACCACTTTCACTAGCTTAATGTAGTGTTTAAGTGATGGGCTTTACATACTCAACAAAATAAACCTTATCTATTGATTTCTCCTTTAAAGTGAGATTTCTCCTTTCAGCCAAGAAGTGAATTTGAACGTCTTTGGTTTCACGGATACCAAAACTCCAGTGTGAGGCTGAGATATATGATGATCCCGTGCAATTAAGACAATTAAACTTGTCAGTCAGAGGACTCTGCTCTCCACTAAGAACAGCCTGAAAGCAGTGCAGATCACGCTTTGCTGAACTGTGAGCCCAATTTCTGAATATATGGTACCTTGAAGAAAACATGCAGACTGCTTAGGCACTGCTGCTGAATGGTCTTCGTGGTATGCCGGGACCTGCACACTCTCCGGGCACGGGCAGGTCCAGCCGACACTGTGCTTGCAGACTAACAATAGTTAATCTAACCCTCAGCATGCAAGATTTTTCTCTGATAGCCCATGCCTGTTGGTACTGGCATCTTCTCCCTCCCGCCCCTCACATCCTAAGGAACAACAAAGATAGGGGAAGGCCCTCTCCACTTCTGTGGGATATTGTTCCCTTTTGCACATAGCAGTTTGGTCACAGAGAGATGCTATGCCTGAATGCCTTCATTACCCAATGCTACATGAAAGCTTTCATGATCAAAGCGGAAGACTAAAATGGTGCTTGCCTCCAGCTGATCCACCAAGGGACTTCAAAGAGTTTCAGTGAGTGGGAGATAAAATTCAAGCTCTTCCTGAAACCCAGCACCTGGCTAATCCACATGGGATGGTTGCCCACAGGAGTCCTCTCAAGGTTAGCAATGTATTTTGGGGTATGTTACTTAACCTCCACATGCCAATCTTAATTTCAGTTTATCTTGCATAAGATGCAGTGGTGGTTTGAAATTCACAGTGAATGATCTAAGAACTAATGTATTCCAGTTAAAAAAATATTGTTTCTTAAGATATGTGATTTATAAGATAGGAAATTTATCACTGTGTCTTTCAAAAGGATTAATAGGATAAGTCAGTCAGGGAATAAGAGATATTCTAATTGGAATTGAAGGAAATATTGAAGAAAAGAGGGTTGAAGGGAGAGGCAGTGATTTAATCTCTCCGAGGACGATGTGATGCCCCAATGCCCAGACAACGTAGACATAGGACAGGATAGAGATGAGGTGAAGATAAAAAGAAAGCTGGCATGGCAATGTAGACCAGAATAGACAAGGTACCCAGAGAAGAGGAAGGAATGCCCATCCTGCATGACAAAGTAAAAAAATCATCAAGAACTCTCCAGGTCATGCCACTCTTGGGTAGAAAGAGAAACTAAGGTGCCAGCTTCCTAAAACCAGACAAGCTAAAGCAGCTGGAGAATACTTCAGATGACAACTGTAGTTAAGAACTGTGGGTGTTTTGTCTTAAACTTTTACACCGAGTTCATGTACAGCAAATACATGCTTCAAAGAAAACTCAAAAGCTGTCTTTTCCAATATGTTTCCTGCCTTTGGTAACCTGGCCAGGTAACTTCTTGTATCCCCAGGCGCACACCCTTTCATCTCTGTACCAGCCAAGCTGCAGGTCTTTTGGAGCAAGCAGGAATTGCAACCACTCCAGCCAAGTCAGCCTCAACGAGGACACGGCTGAAATGCCTCTATGAAAATGCACGCAGCATGGGGAACAAGCAGGAGGAGCTAGAGACGTGTGCACGCCTCCAAGGCTACAATCCTATTGGCACCACGGAAACGTGGTGGGATGACTCTTACAACTGGAGTGTTGGCACGCAAAGTTGCAGGCTCTTCAGGAGAGACAAGCAGGGGAAACGAGGAGGTGGTGTTGCCCTATATGTCAACAAACAGCTGGAGTGCATGGAGCTTGGCCTAGGGATGGATAAAGAGCTGACTGAGAGCCTATGGGTTAGGATTAAAGGGAAATCAGGAGCAGGGGACATTACAGTGGGGGTCCGCTACAGACCACCTGACCAGGAAGACCAAGCGGATGAGGCCCTCTATAGACAGATAGGGGTGGCATCGCATTCACAGACCCTGGTCCTCATGGATGACTTCAACCACCCCGACATCTGCTGGAAGGGTAACACAGCTGGACGTAAGCAATCCAGGAGGTTCTTGGATTGTATTGACAACAACTTCCTTCTCCAAGTGGTAGAGGAGCCAAAGAGGAGAGAAGCTATGATGGACCTTATCCTTACCAACAAGGAGGGGCTGGTAGGCAGTGCCAAGCTCAAGGGTCCTGCAGCACATATTGGTTAGAGACACTTTGGAAAACATCAGAGAGCGAGGAGAAAGTCTCAGGAGCATGGACAGTCATTTCAAACTATCTACAAAGCACAAGGAGAGAGAGGAGGCTTTTCAAGCTGTTAGCTGCTCTTCAAAAGAGTAATTCTTCAGGAACTGTAAGCACTTAAGTCTATAGCTTTTATTTACTTCAGGAGTTTCTTTTAGTCACTGAGTATTCTTTATAAACGAAGAAAGTGCATTGTCTACATAAAATCACCACAGTAAATATTATTCAAGTGTACATTATTTCACTGTGGAAATACAAGTAGTTTTGTGTGTTTTGCTTGCCTTCAGTTTAGGTGCCAGTTTTTCATTGTGAGCAGTTTGGAGCCCAGAGGAGATTAAGAGGAAACTTCTCTTTAAAGCACAGGAGTTTATACGTACTCCTAGGCCATAACTTCCTCTTTTTAGGGGCAGATATGATTCAAAACTGTTGATACTTTCTGATGCCTGGAACAACCACACCCCTGAATCCTCACTGTATAATATTTGCCATGGAAACACATGCTTTGTCCCAGGATGCCACCATTTCCATGGGTCAGGAAGGTGGCTTTTTAACAAGGGTAGCAGGACAGACAGATACACAGTGCATACAGCCAGACTGTGAAAGTACATTAGATTACTGCCTGTCCTTCCTCTGTCCTTCCCGTCTTTATGCTTTTTGTGTTGGCAAGCTCCTCTGTGGGGCAAACATTGGCTTTTGCCATCTGTTTCTGTGTATCCAGAATAATTCTGATCGTCATTATTTACGATAGTAGAGCTAATATAATACAAATTACCTCCTCCAGATCCCTGTTTTTTTGTTTCAGATTTCAAATTTCCTTTTCTAAACCCGCAAAAAGCTGTCACTGCGTTGACTCAAATGCTATTGAAATCCTTATTTTTCTTTTCCTGTACCTGGGTCTATGTCCTCTAAATCCCACATAATCCTCAAACTCCTTATCTCATATATCCTACAAAACACGTAACCATCCCCATCCAAGATCCCACACTCATTTCCAGATATTATACAGAAATGCTCTGCTTTTTCTTCAATAGTTCACCAGCTTGATTCACTGCTCCCAGAAGCTGTGCGTAAACCCCATCATAAACCCCTTTTTTATTTCTTTTTAAATCTGCAATACTAGGTGGTGGGCAGATCATCTTCTCTGTGACAATTTTTAGTAATTTAATATTGTTTCCTCACTTTATCAGCTTCCCCAGTAATCAGAATTACAGGGGCAAAGGAAAGACAGGGAAAAAGGAAGAAAGAAGCAGTGAAAGAATAACTAAATCAGTATAGAATATTAATGGGGACATCTAAAGCAAACAAAATTGTATTTCACTGGTTTTCTTAAGTTTGAAAAACAGGTTTACATCATCATGAACATAGACATAAATACAACACAACAGCATGGCCAGGTTGATCTCATCACTAATCTAAAGACTTTAGAAACCTTTGAAAAGATTGTTTCTTGCTGCATCAGTTATGAGGTAATTTTCTCCCTTTATTTTTGCAAATACATCTATAATTACAAATGCCCTTTGAAGAACTGTTACAATTGAGTACATCACTTCCAATTACTAACTAGCAATTGTCAAAATAAAAGAGTATCAGAAATATGGCAGCTTTGTTTTTTATTGTGTTTGCTTGTATACTCATTAATTTGAGAAAATAAGTAAATGGCAACAATTTGGAAAAACAGTGAGGCCTTAACATGCTTAATTTGCTGAAATTGATCCTGCCCTCAGAGGACTAACGAAAAGTCTGTGCATCATTTCAGATGCGTATAGGACTTCTTTTCAGATTCAAGTGGTGCATACTGCTTTCCTAGGTACCTCACTGGGGTCAGAGGTGATTTCCATCTTGCTGAAGTAATTTGAGACTTAGTAAATCTTCAGCCAAATGCTCTAGTTTTCATAAATGAAATATTTTTAGAATACAGTCCCATAGCATGACTCCTTAATTTACTAGTGCTGAAAGTCAATATATTAATTACTGTCAAGGAAGGCAAGAAATTGGTTCTGGCAGGATCTCGTTCAGTCTGATGCTAAAAATTGCAATTTCTATTTGATTC
Source organism: Pluvialis apricaria (assembly GCA_017639485.1). NCBI lineage: Eukaryota > Metazoa > Chordata > Aves > Charadriiformes > Charadriidae > Pluvialis > Pluvialis apricaria. The sequence continues at coordinate 162,276,584 of CM030008.1, read as the reverse complement.
TTATTCACTGCCTTATCTACAATTAATGGCCACTGTCTGTGGTGTAACAGACGAAGGACCACACTGCAAACCCAAGATTTCAAATAGAAGTAGCTGCAGACAAATGAGAAGAAATACTTTGAAAATACTTCCGGATTTTTTCCTTCAGTAAATTATAGGACAGATATTTTAGAACTCCAAGAAAGCTTCAGCTAAACTTGAATGAGCAGCTATAATTTACATGCAACATTAATGCCAATTAAGGTGGCAATAAGACAGTAGTTATTTTCTAATTATAATTGACAATAACAATCTTATTAGATTGCAATTGGTATATAAACCTTATGAGTTTAAAGTGTCTAAACAGAAAGCCGATCATTTATTTGATTCAAATAAGAACTCTTTTGCAGCTGATCACGTTAAACCAAAAGTGTGACTGATAGACCCAGCTTCCTTTTCACTGGCAGTCTACAATATTGGCTACATCTTAGTTTAAGATAAATATGTTACTTAGTGTTACCTGCAGGGCAGAGACAAAAACATCTGTCAATCTGAATTTCTGTAAAATCTGAGTCCCAGCATACCGAGATCCAGACTCTCAAAAATCTCAGCTGCTTCAAAGGTGCTTAGGAGCCTAACTCCCCCATTAAGTCAAACAGTAGTGGCTGCACAAATTCTGTTGGGTACTGGACCTTTATAATCAGTTCAGCAAAATTTAGTCCCTTAGCTGCCCAGATCACCCGGGCAGCTTTAATTCTTAATTGTAGCGAGCAATTGAGCATAAAAAATGAAGTGGGTACATGGTATAGGATCTTGAAGTAACTGATTCACTAAGCATGCCCTGAGAAATGAGTTTTGAATAAAAGCCTTTGCCTCACCCAGGCAGAGGGGCACAGATGCCACATGAAGGAAAGTGAACTCCCTAGTTTTATCAAGGTCAGCATGTTAAACCCAATAATTGCACAAAGGCGATGCTGCTAGGGGAAAGCTTTGGGTGTCAGAGGAAAGTATGCAGGACTAGAGGTCTGATACAAGGCCAGGAAAATCAACAGATGTCTTGCTAAGTCTTTGTGGGTCTTGAGGTCTTCTTCATATTCATAATATACCAATTCAGAATGAGCTTTGGGACGCTTTGTCATATGGATGAGGGACAAAATAAAACTAATGAAACATAAGTAAAAACCTCAACATTTCTGGTCATGAAAGTGCCAGGCGACTTTTCTGAGTCTAGCCCACTTATACATAGTGTGACAGCCTATTCCCATCCAGTGACCAAAGCACATGCACAATATGGATCTGAGTGGGGTCCAGGTGAGATTTTTTAGCTCAAAGTTAATATTTTTCTTGCTCATGTGTGTCTGGATCAAAACTCCCTGTTGCTGTCCTTCAGAGAGCTGTTTATTAAGTCATGTCAGGACAGGAAGGACTTGCTCAAATAAACAGCAGCTCTGAACATTCTATTGCAGCCCCACAGACACCTTCAGCCCACTTCTCCAACCCAGTCTATGAGGAGAGTTAAGGGCAGCTCTCTACTCAGAAGATCAAGATGGTTTGGGCTATGCTGCTTCTGAAATGCTTTGATTCCAGAGAATCACTCTGTGGTTTACTGGCTTCTGTATCAGAAGCAATTTTAGGCCCACAGAGGCCCAATGCAGTGGCTAAGTCACTGGTCCCTGTCGTGGTTTTGGGCAGGACTGACCACTGAGGTGAAACAACAGATGCTCTCCCCCACCTCTCTCTCCAAGGAGAGGAGGGAGAGAAAGAGACTTATGGGTTTAGAAGAAACTAAACAACTTTAATGAGATGTTAACAATAAAATAATAAAAAGGAAATAATGAAATAATAGCAAAACTGTATCAAGCTCCCAAGACGATGATCACGTCACTGGCAGGCACTGGGAAAGTCCCAGACAGACCGAGACCCTTTGATCCCTCAGCTTTTACACTGAGCTGAGGCAGATGGGGTGGAATACGCTGTTGGTCAGGTTTGGGTCACCTGTCCTGTCCGCTCCTCCCCACAGGTGGGACCCCTCTACGCTTTTCTGCTTCTGATCCTCCAACGGGGCAAATAACCAAGTTAGCTGCCCTTGGGCGTTATAGCAATGAGTATAAGCAAGAGCCTCTCTGCATACCATTCCTTGGCATAAATTACAGCTAATCAGGTTTTATCACTCTAAGTACAAACAGTGTCTCCACAATATGCTGTTAATTCCAGTAGTTAGAAAAGGCTTAGCTAAAAAGTAAAGTTACTGAACAGAAAATTGGTTCTGTTTTACCACAAACCAGGACAGTCCCCCTGAGAGGCAGGAGCATCCCACCTATTGAACACCCAGCATTACCTACCTTTGTTCTTCACCATGTTTCTTAGGTTAGCAGCAACTGTCCTTGTTTCTCTTCCACAGAAACATCCTTGTCTTTAGTCAGGGACCACTTGAGGAGATGTCTGTTTTGACATTGCACCAGAACAATCCCATCATAAAGGGCACCAGGATGGCTTCAACTACTCTAACCATTCCACAACAGAAAACAAGTAGCCGGTCAGGAATTATCAGAGATTAACAGCAAGTTATCGCAAAAGGAAAGCACAAGGCAAGAGACAGACCCACAAGAGACAGCAAAATAAGAGACTCTCAAATGGAAGAGGATTAGTAGCTGAGCAATGTGCAGAAAGAAGTGCTTGGGTGCAAGCTGCTCCTTATCAAGCTTGATGATTCAGTCTGGATAATGAGTTGTTTGTTATTTGTTGACTCCAAAGGAATTGCATGACAGATTGTGCTGCAGATGTCATTGTCTAAGGGATTATTTTTTTCACAGCTTTGCTTTTGGGGAAGAAAAATGAAGTGGCAAACAACATTTATTGTTGGTAGTTACCAGAGTTATTCCTGGAAGCAAAAAGTGTTATGAACTTATGAGGTGGATAACAGAACTGGGTACATTTTTAATGTGGTGTTATTTTGTTTCATGGAGTAATAGATCTGCAAATGGGAATAAGAGGACATTGTAGTCAGACGCTTTAAAACACATTTAATTGGGAAATGCTGAAATTATATATTGTTTTTGCGAGCTTTTCTCAGGCAAAACAGCTATTATTATTACTAATTTTTCCATATGCAGAAAAATTCAGAGAATAAATAAAAATCATGGGAATGCCAAAAATTTCAAGGCATCCACATTGGAATGCAACTTTCTCACATGTTAATATACATACATAGACATATCTGGCAAAAATGAGTTTACGTGGAATTTAAAGCAAAACCACACTATATAAAGCAGATACAGATTTTCAGTAATGAAGGGCTTCATTCCACTCTCACTGAGGTCAGTTGTAGAACTACTGTTAACTTTACTAGAAGTAGGATTAACTACGTGGCTAGAAGTAGGATCTGAAATTCTGAGCAAACAGAACAAAATCTGTTATTTTTGGGATGAAATTAGTAATGGCTGGCGGCCCAGTGAAGAAGAGTAAACTGACAAACAGAATCAGGCAAAAGAGAGACAACAAGCGAGTGAAAACTTCCCAAAGGTGCTTGAAATTAGAAGCATGATGAAAACTTTGAAGTCCGTCCATCCGTTCATCCTTCCTTCCTTCCTTCCTTCCTTCCTTCCTTCCTTCCTTCCTTCCTTCCTTCCTTCCTTCCTTCCCACCCTCTCTCCCTCCCTCCCTCCCTCCTTCTTGCTTGCTTTGCTTCCTTCCTGCCTTCCTTCCCCTGTACTGTGATACAGGAGTGTAAGAGGACAAGCAGAGTGTAAGGACAAGGGAATGCAGAGTGAACAGATAAATCTGGCCTCCTGTAGCTGGTGGCCACACCATCTACAGAAAGTCTCTGAGATAAGTGCTGCAGCTTCATTATTAAAAGGGGTTTGTAAATCCAGCCCAGTCATGCCTGGGCAGTCCAGTCAAGGCAATGAAAGTCTAGAACCCGTCTGAGTTCTGCAGAGCCAGGAAGGACACCAAGAGCTGAGCACTCTGGCTGCTAATTAGCATGTGCATCTCCTGCTAGCAGATCTCTGGAGGTTTAGGTGCAGTCAGTTTGGCTTTCACACCTACCCCTTCCAAGTGCCTGTTCTTGGGATTTAAACTCTCTATCTAGTGCCATTCATGAATATCAGATTAAGAGATTAAGGCTGATTTTCTTTTTTTTTTTTTTTTTTTAAGTGTGTGGTTGGTTTCCCAGTGCAAGTCCAGTACTAAGGAATGAGAATAAGGAATAAGAATTGTCATGCTTCTTGGCATGAGATGATGCCCTGGAAGGAGAAGAAAGGAAACCTTCTCACAGCAGTGTGTTGTTGACAGGCAGCTTGTTTCTGTTACGTATCCTGTCTGTGAATAACATGTTCCCTGTGAAGACTGACACGGTTTGCAGACTGTTCAGAGGGAAACTCCACCCAAAACAGAAGGAAGTGCCAGATCAGGCCTTTATGAAGTTTTCATTCCAGGTGTTATTCACTAACAAAAACATACTAGGATGATTTGAAATTTTTACTCCTATGGCCTCATCCCTTCCCAAACAAGAAAAGCGCTACCATTTTCAGTTGGTGACTTTTCTTGCTAATGGAGTATTAACCAAGTGGTATTGAGCTATGACCAACTTGGCAGCTCTCTCACTGGCTAAGATTTTTGACTGGCTCATATGGGAGGCCAGGTAAAAAGTTCCCATAATCCTTTCCACCACATATCAAAGGTTGCTTTTGCACTGGCTTCTTTATTTTTCATTTGTCATGTTATTCTATCCCTTCTTGCATTGTTTGTGAGAAATTTCAGATAACAAATTTCAGAAAAGTAACTTGCACATGCTCACTAGCAAATTGTCTTGCCAAATTCATGAACATGAAGTACACAGTATGTATTTAACCCACCTCTTTAACTCACGTGGTCAGAATATGGCCAAACAATAAGTTCACACTTTGAATGAACAATTGGACTGCTTTACTTTATACTGACAAGTAATTTTTAAGGATTTTTGAAACTGCATATGGTGTTTTCATAATTTAAAACAAAGTACTTCATGTGCATTATAAAACTTTCCACAGGGAACAATATCTCTGTAATTAAAATATTCTAAGAATTAGCTTAATAAATGATATGTCACAGCTTCATGTTTAAAACAGCTTGTGTTTAAGTCATAATCACTCGTTGAGTCAAACCAGAGCACAACTGCAAATTGCGAACATAGGAAAGTACTTAATAAAGCCTGAATGTCACTATTTATAGATTTCCTGTAAATATCTTTAATTAAAATTAAACTTTAGATTTAATCACAGAAAACAGCAATGTGTTTTAAAATCCACATTTTTTTGAGGAAGCATATTTTTAATTCTCCAAAGAAATTCATTGCTAACAATTGCTTTGCAAGGCAAACCATTCCATCAAAGTTAAATTATTACAGCTTTCCCTACAATATAATTGGATCTTCATTTGTTTCACAAATTTAGAGAAGAATTCATAAATTGTCATATCTTTAGATTAAGGAGGGGACGTCGTGGTTCGTAGTATCTTAAATATCCATATGACACACATTTGAGCCAAACAGAATGTGCTTGATTGTGATGACATGGCTGGGCTCTAGCCTCTCAGTGTTTTGCAGCCTGAACAGCAAGCTTTCCTCAGTTCATGAATGTCTCTTCTCCTTCGAGAGGAATAACAGTCGATTCTCGCATACTAAAGAAGCATGAAACTGTCTAATACTGAAGTAATTTGCTAACTCAACTCCGTGCAGATCTGGGCTGAATTATGGTCTCTTTCTGGAGAAAGTTACATGTGTGACTCTAATAAATTATCTTGTTATCTCTCTTTGCCACTTCTGTCTTAGTGAAAAGCTGTGCCTATATAGCTTGTCTCACCAGAGGTTATCAGAGAATTTTTAATCAAAATGCACTTCAATGACCTTGCCCACTTTCCTTTCCTGTTTATTATCATGGTCCCTGCTGCATCTTTTGCATCACACCATCACTGAGCCTTTGTTTTGCATTTTCTTAGACATGATCCTGGGCAACCTGCTGTAACTGCCTGAACAGGGAGGCTGGACTAGATGATGTCAAGAAGACCGCTTCCAACCTCTGTGATTCTGTGATTCTGTACTAGACATTGCTAATATTGAAAACACTTCAGTTTCTCAATGGTATCCCCTTCCACAAGTACACCATGAATCAGAGCTTCTCATCGCTATGTTGATATCTTCGCTGGGGTTACGGGAGCCTTGAGATTTCACTAATCAGCTTGTTATTTACCTACTTACTCTTCTTCCTGGCCACACTGCTACCATAGACTGCGAACTGCGATGTAATAGCTGCAGTGGTACAATTGACTTTGCAGGTTTAGTCCCACAGTACTGCTCTTCCCAATAGCTGTGATCATCACCATTCAAAGCTCTGACTCAGTCACTTCTTCAGGAACTGCAAATATATCTGTACTTGTATTTGTACTGGAGTGTTTGTCAGGGAGTCCAGCTTTAGATTACTTGGGTCAGCGGTGATAATAAGGTTGCTACTGTGGTCTGGAATTAAGTACAGGTCCCAAAAAACAGAATTTCTCTGATGTTAGACATTGTACTGGAAATAGTCACACAGCTGAGCAACCAACCACATGGCTGAACCAGTGCATGATTAAAATATCGTACGCTAAATTCCAGTCTCAATAACACCAGAGGAATAACTCCAGGGAAAGCAGCAATGTAAACATGGACCACAAAATATGCTGGTTTTTTGTATGGGGGGAAACTTGGTGGACTTTTTACAACCGTAGGTGTAATTTTGTCAACATGGGAAAAGACCTAAGAATATTTCATGAGCCTAGGTCTTTTCTGATTGTCTAGATGACCTGAACTGTAGTGATAACTGTAGAGAGATCTGAGCCTGAAGATTGATCCCATATGCAGAAAATAGTGCAGTGTTTTACAGAAATGAAATAAGTGAACAGGGTAGAATCAATACCTGGGGGCACAAGAGATACTTCAGATTTAGTAGCATTGATTAAAGCATGATTGTTCAATATCACACACAGGGGAACCATAACTATTTTCAGGAAGCATAAAATATTCTATTGAATATCTGAGAAACAAGACAGGAAAACAAAAGTATTAAAACAAATGCTAGGAATTAGCCAGAACTTTTTACAACCAGAGCATATAAAAGTACAGAAGACAAGAGTGAGGGTCGTTAAAGCATGTTCCTCAGTATAGCATACAAATTGCAGTACGAGCCACTGTCATTAGGCTGGGAGCCTTGTTCCTGGGTTTAAAACAAAGACAGACAGTTACACACTCTGCATTCTGCTCATGAGTCTGACTAACTTAAGTAACTTAGGTGTGGATTTATCCTAAATACATCCTGAGTTAAAAACAGAGTTATACCAGTTTCCCTCTACAGTCAATTGGGAAAGACACTGAGATGTAGTTTCCAGATTCGCTGTCACCCCTCCCGGAGCCCTTATTTTCCAGTTTGTTCATTTACTTATTTTGTTTTAAATTATTCTTCTTATTTTTTCTTTCAAGATCCTTATTCTTAGCACAATGACTTATATTTGGTCATGGACTGTACTGGGACAGCTGAAGACATTTTAGCTTGCAGCTGTCTCCTGTGCTCTTCTGACAAAGGTACACAGGCTCACAGCTGGCAACAGCTTTAGTACCGATTAAGAAGTTCCTGAATTACATGTTTTATAGCACAGTGTGTGAAAAAATCCCCAACCCTGTTCTCTTTAATATGCTGAGCTACAGGCTACATCATTTCCTCAGTCAATTCAAGAGTTGTTCATCTCTCTCTTCCAAGGAGTGGCGGCATCTCTCTTACAAAGGATGGACAGGCGTGGAGGTATCCTTCCCAGATATGTTATGGGAGTCTAACAGGTTTTGGCGCCTCCATTAAGTGAACCTATGGAATAAGATGAATCCAGACCTGCGTCACAGATTTCTGCATGGCACAGGCATTTCTTACAGATCTTCCCCTAAGAAGCACAACTATGTTCTTCTAAGCCCCTGAGCCCCTGTGTACATCTGTCCTAGGACTAAGCTCAACCCTTGGGCATGTGGTCTCCCAGCAGAGTTCAGAGTGCTGGAAGAGACCTGAAAACTTGGTGAAAATATATTGTTGTATTCAAAACATCCATTTCAGGCCTCTAACCTACATCAGTCTTTTGTAAGTGCTTCCTTTTTTCTATCAACTACATAGGGAACTTTCTCATCCCACAATGTCCTCAGAAGATAGATGATAAGGATGTGAAGCAGATGGAATAACCACCTCCCTCACCTTACACATACATCAGCCTCCTTAATATGTTGAAGAGGAAGGGTCCCTGTTGCAAAGCAGAGCTACATAAGTGTTATGGTTTGAAGAACCCACAACAATTTATTGTCGTTTAGATAATTATTCTATCACCTGATGACGCCTCCCCACCTGGCAAGGGGAATTGGGAAAAATAAGGAAACCTGAGGGCTGAAATGTAAATAGATTTAATACAATAAGATTAAATAATTAACGTTAATAATTCTAAAGAACCAATGTTTTTCACGATACCAATATAAAATATACAAGGATTACACTCAGCCCACTCTATCAGTAGGAAGCTGTGCACTCCCAGCAGTGGACAGCAAATGTCGGACACTGTGAGCGCTATGGTTTCTGGGGAAAGGGAAGGGCTCAGGGGTCCAGCACCAGGGAAAGAAGTTCTCAGGATGGCAGCCATCAAGGGAGAGAAGAAACTCCTCAGCAAACTTTCTAATTTATGTTGAATGTGATGTTGATGATATGAAATAATCCCGTTGGCCAGCTTTGGTCAAGTGCCCGGGCCTCGCTCCTTCTCATCCATGTGCCTGGCTAACTCAAAAACACTGAGACCTTGAAACCCACATACCATAGCTGGCTATAAAGTAAATATTGTCATAAATTCAGACACTGGAGTCTTCTAAAAATGCAGTTTTCCCAAGCATTAGAAGAGACCTTGCTGAAAAGTAAAATTGCTGAAAGAGAAATTAATCCTGTGTTGCTCTAACAAGGACAACAAGCAAACAGCCTAAAGAAGCAGTCCTGTGTTGAGGACGGGCAGGAGGCATTTTCTTATCTGTCTCTGGTCTGTCATACCCCTAAAGATGCCTCCCTTCACACAGCCTTTCTGTATAAAAGGAAATAAAAAACCAAGGAAGTTACACTTTAAAAAGACACCACTGAAAATACTTCACCGAATCTCATTTGCTGGCTGTATTTTGTTACCTCATCAAAAATAACAAGCAATCTCAGGTAATGCTATCATAATATTCTCCAGAGTGTCATGTGCGGTATTACAAAATCAAAGACAGACTTATCTTAGTATTTATGTTTGAGAACTTAGGTGTGAACCTGTCAGATTCTCCTGAAGTATTTTTGCAACAAAAAATAACAATACTTAGCATTTATATAGCACAGTACTATTCACTTCTATGGTGCTTTCAAGTTATTACCGAATCAATCCTCACAGTGTCCCTGTGCAGCAAAGTTAAATTTCTATCCCCATTAGACAAATTCTCTATGCTATAAGGAAATATGCACCCTTGAGATCTGTAACCGACTTAGCTACACACAAAAAGTTTGGGTAAATACTGAAGCTGAAATTCTTTGCTTAAACCACTGAGAGTTTTGAAATAGATATCAGTAGTGTCAGGCCTTCACACCCATATTCTGCACTGTTCACGTGAGAAGACCCAACACTAAGTGCACTTTTTATAGGTTCCTGTTATTATAAACTACATCTATACAGCTAAATGAAATAGGGGATGTAGCCTGTGCAGTAGAATTAGAGGAGTGTTTAGGGTGCAGGCAGCCAAATACTGCCAATGAAAGTGCTTGTTGACATGCAGCAAACCCCCTCCAGGGATTACGTTGACAAGGAGGCAGTAACAACAGTGTCAAAGCTCAGTGGTTGGCACTATTTTATCTAGTGGGAGGAAAGTAACCTGTGATACAGGCTTCTACCATTTTAGTTCAAAACAGAAAACAAAATCCAGCCGCATCTGAATACCCCTCAGCTTTTCAATAAAAACCACGTGCTCAGAACCCATTAAAATATTCAAATGTTCTTTTTTTCTTCTGACTTCTGCTAGTGCTCCAGACATTTGGAGGTCTGGACCTACATGTCTGATTTTATTCACTGAATAAAACCAGCAGCCTGGTCTAGTGGAAGCTGTCCCTGGCCATGGCAGAGGAGTTGGAATTAGGTGACCTTCAACGTCCCTTCCAACCTAAACCATTCTATGATTTTATGAAGAAAACTACAATATAGGTTTTGAGGGAAATAAGACACGTGAGAGGATTTTGGTATGAAGGGAGATTTGGTATCTTTCATCTTCATATTTCACGTAAAAGTCTTGCGATGACAACTCCTGGGTGTAAAAAATATAGTGGCTTTTAATGCAAGTTACAGTAAGGAAATATTTGAACTATAGGTAAATGCCTTCTTTAATTGAGTTATATATACTTGAGTTTACAAAACTGGCTAAGAGCAGGAGAACAGAAGAGGACCCAGGCCATTTTATATGAGACCATGAGACATTAACATCTTGCCTCCATTCTCATTTTCCTAGCCCCCTAAAACAGCTGCCCTGCCAGGACTTGTTAAGGAAAGTTTGCAGGTATTTTGCTATCATAGAATCATAGACTCGCAGAATGGTTGAATTTGGAAGGGACCTCTGGAGGTCATCTGGTCCATCATCCCTGCTCAAGCAGGGCCATCTAGAGCCGGTTGCTCAGGACCCTGTTCAGATGGCTTTGGAATATCTCCTAGGATGGAGACTCCGCAATCCCTCTGGGCCAGTGCCAGTGCTCAGCCTCCCTCCAAGTAAAAAACAGCTTCCTGATGTTCAGATGGAACATCCTGTGTTTGCACCCATTTCCTCCTGTGCTGTTACTGGGCCCTACTGAAAAGAGCCTATATCATGCCTACATCATGGCTATCATAGCCACAGTGGTACAAGGACATGGGTAAAACAAGATTTGTAGGCAGATGTAATCTGTTTTATTAGACCAACTGGTATAGTTGGAAAACAAGAGACAAACGTTTTGGTAAACAAGTCCTCCCTCAGGATTGAAATAGATCTTCACAGGCAAATACAAAGTTGGCTGGCTGTTATTTACCCTCGGAGTGTTGCGGTTTTTATTCCCCGTAGATTATCTTGGAGCCTGACTGAATAAAAGCAAAGCTACAGAGACTGCTTTATATGTACAAATCTTGCCACAATCCTCCTTGAGCATGTAAGACTGTTGTTTATGCAGAGCAGAAAAATCAGAATGGAAAAGTGCCAATTGCTTGACCCTTCATTTTGAAAAGAGCTATTTCTCATAATGGAAAGGTTTAACATATTTTCTTGTCCAGAGACAATGAGGTAAATCAACAGCCTTCAAATAAACCTCAATTTGTGAGCACCAGGTCTGTGTATCTCTGCTTAACAAAGGCCTTTTTGGTCTGCAACTGAAAGATACAAAATTAGTGTTATTAACTGAAATCTGTGAAATTATTCCTGCTGTTGTCTTTGTAGGATGACAAAATTTAGATTCTAGATTTCTTGGCCAGATTAGAATCGATTCAGCACAATACTGCTGATTTCAATTGAGTTATGCTGAATAATACCAGCATCACTGAAAGAATAATCTGCCCTGGAGACTACAAGAGTATCTTATCATGAAAGACATAACTTGATTAGAAATAATCTTTTGGGAAGACAAAGTCAAGATAATTCAGATAAATATGAGACATGAAACTGTGCTTAGTTTAGTAAAGGATTTAATTTTTCAATTGTTCTTAAACTTTCATTTAGAAAAGAATATCAAAATTTATGTAAAATACATCAGGGGTTTTTTTGTTTGCTTTCTTAATTGGTTCAACTAATAATCGAATTCTGCTGTTATTGTCCTGAATACCATGGATTCAATTGGCTTCAGTGAGGGTCCCGCAATGAGAGGAGTTTTGTCTGTCTGTAAAATTCTGGTGAATTTCCTTTTACAGAAAGTCAGATTTTTCTCTAGGGTAGATTGATCTGGGATAGGACTAAAAAGAATTAAAATTAACCCAATGTTTAATTGCTAAATTTACAATGTGTGGAAGAAGCTGAATAAATTTTGAAGAAACCCACAAGTGTTTGAAGTGTTTTGGTTTCAATTTTACACAATTAATAATTCTACAAAAGGCTATACTGTTGTTCAAACCTTCCTATTATCTCAAAAAAATGTAATTTTCTTATTTTACTAATATAGGATTCTGCCAAAGATGGCAAAGTTAAAAATACTATTCTAATTGGATGAAATGAGGACAAATTACTTATTGTAAGACTCCAGATCTGGGGGGGGGGGGGGGTTGTTTGATTGTTTGTTTGTTTGGGGTTTTGTTGTTGTTGTTGTTGTTTTTTTCCTGTGGAACATAAGATATTTCAGTCTTCCTCTCTTTCTTCAATTTTCTCACGTTTCTGAAAGTTATTATGAACAATGCAGGTTCATATATTTTTCCTTAGTAGTTGAAGACTTTGTACAACTGTTTGATAGACTTTATTTGGAAGCATATAAAACTATTTGATCTTAAATGAAAAATGTGTGTGTTTACTAGTTTATAACTTCTCTATAATTAAGATTTTTTACAATGTTCTCATCAACTTTATTTAGAAATGTGCTAACATAATACAAAGCCATTTTCCTCTATAAATGGGTAAAATATGTGAAATCAATATTTATTCATTTATTTGTAGTGTGTCCAATAAGAATTAAATCTCTTTTTTGAAAACTTTCTTTTTCTTAACCCAAATGGATGCCAGCACCAAAAATACGGATGCTTGAGAGAGATAGGAGTCTCTGCAACGGTTGAGAGGAAACAGTAAATTTGTAAAGCCATTTTTCTGTGTAAAGGGGAATGGTAATAAAGTTATGTAGCACAGATTAATGAAGGAATCTGATACCAAGACACAGGACACAGAGGCCTTCTGAAAACATCCGTTGAGGAGGTGTACAGGGGCTTTGCTCTTCCTGTGATGCGGCCTTGACTGCAAGATTTGATTCGGCTGAATTTTCATAATTTCCTGCAGGTTAGACCTAGAAAAGGTCGTTCAGTCATTTCAGTCATTGGTTTGACTTCTCATACACTGTGGGACTTCTGAGACTCCATTCAGCTGAGGCCTGAGGAAGATGCTTAAATGATGCCAGTGCCCATGCTTAGGCAATTGCATCCCATACTTAGCCTTATAGAAACCTGAAAGTATCTCTTCCAGATACTAAGGCAAAAGGTAGGATTAATTTCTCTTAACATTAGCCATTGGTGTCTAGTCTAAGCAGATCATACAGTGCTCTCTCCAGAGGAGAGAGAAATGTTCCCACAGAAAATAATTTGCTCATCTTTAATTAAACACCTCAGATGGGGGACATGAATAAGCCACCATGCGCATGTGCCTGTCAGTCACCAGTGATCCCAATGACTGTCTTTAGTAGCCTACTTAATTGCAACTGTCTCAGCCTACAGTGACTTTTTCCACAAAGCTCCTGTTTTCTCAACACAATGTGTATGATGTGCAGGACCTCAAAGACTCTGCCTTAAAACATGTTTTGTGGCCTTTAGTCATTTCTTCAAGTACTCCAGGTCAGACAGTAACAGCATCATGTTCTCCTGTAAGTCCACCAATCTTTTCTTAGTTGCAAATTTTGCAGCAAAATTAATCAAATGATCCCTTACCTCACTTTTCTCTTTCCCCACATCCCCCCCCCCCCCCCCCGCCAATAATGTTGGGCCATCAATTAGTTCTTGGGGTACCCAGAGAGAAATACCTTGAATGTTTTCATTTTAAAAATTAGATTTTGAACTTTCTGTGCTCGGTGTTTAATACCTAATATGTCCCTTTTCTGTTCTCACTAAACAAATTATTTCTGACCAAATACTGTCTGGTACCCATTTGAATGGTTTAGGGAAAGCTAGTCACACCAGCTAGTTTTATGAATCATACCAATAATTTATTTTAAAAAAGGAAAAAATGGGATAAGAGAGGAGAAGAGGTTGGTTTGATGAAGCCTGTTTTACAAAAAGTGCACTGAGATTAATAATATCAATAAATATGGAGAAGAAAACAATAGCATTGTTGATTACTTCTGACATTTTTTCAGCAGGGATTTACATCTGCCTGATCTCTGGCACTCTCAAATACTGATATTATACAGATAATCCCCCCAGACTGTGGGATTTTCTCTGTTTCTAAAAATGTGTTCAGGCAAACTCAGTTATGAAGTTGATTAACCAATTTTTTGAAAATTTCATAGGTGCAAGTTGCCTGAGTCTACTTTTTGGAAAATATTTAATTTGAAGAGCCTATGCTTTGTTTTATTGCTATTACTATCCTACTCTTCGTTTTATTACCGAGGAAAAACATTCTATTCCTCCCTTACTATTTTAGATCATGGATACTGCTTCACTATTCATAGTTTTGTCTGTAATTAATTTGTAATTCTAATTCACATCAGTTCATTTTTCCCAGGTTGGGCTTTTTTAATATCTCGCTGTTTTCTTTAACCATATTATCATTGACTCATTTGCCTCTCCTATCAGTCACTGACAGATTTTAATTTGAAGATCATATTCACTGCCCTTTATGTTCTCATTTTCAATCTCATCTGTATTTTTAAGCATTTGAACAGTTTTGTAACACTAGATGGATTTTGCCTGGGAGAACTTGCTTTGCTCACTTGTGGGAAGTGTCACTTTGGGGTAGGATGCCTAGGAAAAATCTTCATTAAAATCTTGTACTTAAATACTCTCAGTGGGTTGTGCCAATAATTGCATTAATCTTTTGGAAGCTTTCTTTTTCAAGATCTGTTTTTATGAATGTTGGTTAGGCACCATAATCTGTCCACACAAGAGAAATGCAACTGGCTTTGATACTTGCTGCTAGTTGAGTACCTTTGTTGTGACTGTCATAAGAAGATCTTGTCTAGAGCAGGTGCCTGATATTCTACTGAACACCTGCTTTCACCATTAAATTGTGTTCTCACCAGCTTCTGAACAGATTTCCTCTTTTCATAACTCTCTGTGAACATAAAAAGATTTCCAAGAAAGGAATTTGTTATATCTCTTCTGTTGCTTGCTGTAACTCCATGGTGGACCTTTGCCAAAGGTGTATCTTTTTGATGACCCTAACATTTTGCTTACTCTTGTTCAAAAAGCGGACAACTATTTTTGCACAGACCTCTGTTAACTGTAAAATAATCTTTGATGAGTAAGCGGTTTGTCAATCTGTATGATATCAATACTGGGTTGGCCTTGCTGCTGGCCATCAGACCAAGCATCTCCTCAGCCCTGAGTGAAAGCATATCTATGTCCTTGCTGAATACCCTTTGAAGAGTCTAGACAGAGGTGTGTGGGTGTGATGGAGAGGGGGCATGAAGAATAGACTCCTTAGGCCTGCTAGTGGGAGGGTCAATGGAACTATGACCCCCATACACCATCATACCAGGTAACAGTGTTCAGGATGACTGGAAGAAATGGATTTCCTCAATCCCAGACATTATTCTATTACAATTATGAGATTCTGCAGCCACTTTTCCAAGTCAGAACAATGTCTAGAAGGAGAGGTGAAAAGCATAAGTTCCAGGAGGATATAAGAAGCATGCCCAGCTGGATAAGTAAAAATGCCATTGTGGCTTGATTTGCAGTAGACGTTGAGGTGTGAAATGGAATTTGACAAAAAGCCACAATGCATGAATTAACTTTCTTTCAAGTTCAACCAGGAGATGAGCCTGAGAAATGAAAGAAATGTTGGTACCATTCAATATTGCCATTTCTTTCCAGTTAAACAAGGATTATTAACTGGCTAGATATGGATAAGGTGAACCAGAAAGTTCTGCTGTGTTACAAACAAAAATTTCAGATGTAATCAGGTATGGTGGTGTTTTCAAAAGGCCTTTTTTGGCTGCTTGTTTCTGCTTCTGCTGCAGCTAAGGTGAGATTAGCACAGACTTGGAGAGGTGGAGTGACCATGACCCAGAAGATTTACCTGGAACCAGGTTCCCTCTTTGAATGGCCTTAGATGGTACTTAATTAATTTACATATCCAGATAAACGTGAGGATGAAAGTGTTAAGGACCACGAGGACTTCAGAAAAACTAGCCATTAAGTACCTATAAATCTCCAGGAGTAGACATTAGCGGGAAGTTTAGGACTGAGCTGTGAGAATATAATTTGCACCTGTACAACTATTAAGCTCTCTTAACTCCAAATGTTGATGTTTGCATCCAACCCACCTGCCAGCAAACAGTCCCTGTCCCACTCTAACTCCTTCCTGTGCCTGGGAGTTGCTTGGGAGAGAATGAGTGAGCCTGGACCATGACCAGAGATATGTTTAACAATTTAATGTTGTAAACAGTACCGTTTAAAAGACGTTTGAGGTCCACTGCCTGGAAATGTTCCCTGATACTGTCTAATTTACCAGTGCAGACAGAGCCTGTGAAGCATCATAGAAAGCATAATTTACCTAGACAGACCCACACAGAAAAGAGAAAAAAGCCCTGAGACACTGCATTTTTTCTTCCTTTGTAACAAAATATTTTGATTCAATTAGACAAAGTAATTTATGTCAAAGGAAATTGGCACTAAATATTTAACTTCAGTTGAAACTAACTTCAATTGACAGCTAACATTTTGCATTAAAATCCCTGCAATTTAGTAGACATGACATTTTTAATGAAAAAGTTTATTTTGTACAAATTTCCTTTAGAAATATTTTATCAAGTAACAGTGCTTATGCCTCATCTTATGCTGGGATTTTTTGCTGTGGTACTTTCCCGTGGCACAGGTCTGTGTCCCATCTTTTTGGAGGTCTTCAGAACATAATGTGGTGTCAGGGCCCTCTTTTGCAGATTCACCAACAGTAGGTCAGCATCACATACGCTTGTCAACTGTGCAGTACCAGTTAGGACATTATACAGACCTCTTATTTTTTTAGAGATTATAATAATTAGCCTTTTCAACATCTCAAGTCTCTCAGGATATCCTTCCTTCTGTGCTGTAAATACTAATGCTTGCTAAATGAACTTCTTCGTTATACATAGAAAGAAAGATTGTCTGTGCTTTTAGGAAAAAGTCCAAAATTGTCAAAGACTGCACACGAAGGCTGACAGCAGGAGGTGCTTCGGTAAGCCTCCATCTGGAAAGGCAATGCATGCATATGGAGGAGAGATCATAACCTGAAGATTAACATGACAAAGCACTGCTGCAAATTTTCTACTGGAAAGACAGAATTGCTCTCAGCTCAGACAATAAATTAGATGATGATTCACATGCAGGGTTAATGGTAATATCTATGGTGTCAGAAGCATGCGGTAATTACAGCTGTGAAGATGAGCTCTGATGCTGTGGCTGGTGTAACAGCTAATTATTTAGTGCTGCTGGAAATTCCTTTGAAAAAACTGAAGCTAAAGCCTCAAATGAGGAACTCTGAAACCATCCTCTGTCTTTCTGTTTAATACTTGTTAACCTCTTTAACCTCTGTGTCAACAGGCACCTTATTTTCTAAAGCAAACAAAGAAGTAAAACCCAAAAAAAGTATTATCTAAAAGCAGAATGCCCAAATGGGTGGCCACGCTGCTGTCATACATCTAATCCCTATATGTAAGACCAGTTCTGTGCTTCGAAATACCATATGTGATTGGGAAAGCCAATGGTTTGAAACACAACAGATGAGTGAAATGTTACCAGAAGGCCTTTGCATGATCATGAGGCTACCCAAATATCCCCTTTACAAACTGCCAGTCACTCCTATTTTACTGATGGTTCCTTTTCTTTCCTTTTTTAATTTCCCTTTGGCTTTGGCGGACCGTTAAAGGGAGACCCAGATGCCACTCCGTGCCTTTAAAACTACCAGTGACAGAAAAACCCAGGCACAATTGTACATGGAAGAGGAATGACTTCATGCTTTCACGTGTAAGAGCAGATAGTCTTCTTTAAAGATACAAAAAACATCTGTGTCTCTGCCTCATGCACCTTCTGTTTCCTCCTCCCTGTACATAGTTAAATACTTGCATGTCTGTTTGCCTGCACTAAAATCAATAGGCATTTGGAGAGAAAAGGACCAACCTCTAGAAGTGGTGAAGGTCACCAGGAGGCACGTTACAAAAACTGATGCATGTCACTTAGGTAGTCTTCAGCCCAACAAAGCCCAGCTAGGGAAGATCAGCTCCTTTCTCATGAGGAACTCAAGCATTGGTGTGAGAAATCCTGCCTAATGTGGCCTGGGGTAAAGAGGCTCATGCTCTCCCTAGAGATGCTTTTATTTCAGAACTGAAATATCTGCCACACCTGTGACATCGTAGGTGGGCAACCATACTGCAGAGGGGGTCCCTGTCAGACCAAAGAGGCAGGGACACCCCTGAGGGGCTGTGGCTTGTGGACAACCCACCCCGGGGCAGTGACACAAGGAAAAATACAGCAGTGGAAAGCCAGTGAGAGGGAGGGAGGGAACGGTGGAAAAAAAACAGTAGGAATAAAGGTTTGGCAGGAAGAAACCAATCAGAAGCAAAGGATGGCAGACAGAAACTAATATGGACAGAAAGATGGACAGAATCCATTACAGACATGACCCCAGCTCCTGCACCTCTTTACCTCACTGAAGGGATTGGGACAGACCGAGTGTAACCTGCAATGAAAATAAAGGAAGTTGAGGCTGGGAATGGATAGAGTAGGGGTTTTGGCTTAGGATGAGCCTGGAGAAAGGGGAGGAATGTTTGCTGAAGTGTTTTTTTATATTTCTCTTTTTTCTCCATACATGAATGAGTGATCAAAACCTGGTATTAATTTGCAAGTAATTAAATTAATTCCCTGAGCTATGACTGTTTTGTTTGCAACAAAGTCACTATATAGTTATTTTTGTAATCTTCTTAGGGTCTTGTCTTCTAAGAAGCATTGAATCACTGCCCAAAAGGTTCTGGCACTACATGGGGAGCACAAAGATGTCTTCTGCCTTACTTAGTCCGCTAAGTACAGTGTATGACTATGGTTATTGTCAGTGGAGTTACATCCTGAAATCAGCCTATTTTGCCAAGACAGCAGCATGGTCACAGAAACCAATAAATTGACACTAAAAACAGGAGGTGGGGCAAAATAAGAAAATTCTTTCCAGACAAGTCAATCTCAATTTGCTTGTTGAACTAAAACTACATTTCACAAATACAAAGTTAGTAATTACTACCTGCAAAGTCTTTTGACTCTCGAGCACCCAACTCTGCAACAAATAAAGGCAGTAAGTGTTGAGATAAATGTGTACTTATATTTATACTCTAGCACATCCACATATCTCTAGCACATAGCACATAAGGAGTCTCAGGGCAGCTGGAATACTCATGAAAATGTTTCTGTGACCCTTCCTTTAAACCAAACCTGGGGTATCATCTACTGGGACACAGTCTACTGGGACACAGTTTCCCACTGCCTCCCCTCTTGGGTGGGGAAATGGGATGTTGGTCGTTCCTTAACCTTTCCTGTTCACTTCCCATGGCCTCTTTATAGCCAGAAACTGTTCCAGAACCATCAGAAATGTTTTGTAGCCTTTAATGAGACCAGACTAGACATAGTGTGTTTGTTCTGTGTTTTTTTTCTGCCTTCGATTGCACAGAGTTGGGCTGTTCCCATCCAGTCCCACATTCTTATGGGGAATGATCTCCATGGCCAGGGAACCTGGGCAGAGGCAGAGCCTCACAACAGGAGCTGTGCAGTGAAACCCACCACACCACAACCAGAGCAAGCAGCTGGCCACAGTCATCCCTGACACTATTACTGCTTTTTAGGAATCCCTCTCCCTGGCAGTAAGTCTCCTGTACTGAACTGTGTTCCTATTAGCAAACTTTTGGGTGACTCCAGTCCTGCCAGACCACTTTGTAGTCTGCTAGACCCCATCTTGTAGGTCCAATCTTGGCAGATATTTTGACAGTAATCTCAAGGTGGCCTCTGAGGACAAACTCAGATATATGCCCTGTGGATTTTCCTATACAAAACAAGGATAGCAATTCTGATTGCATTCTTACCATCAATTTTTACTTCTGTTCCTAAACTTACTGTCCTGTTTATGCTATGCCACCACCTCTGGGCATTTGTGGTGTACAAATAATAATATCTTCAGGAGCTGAACTTCAACAAGGTGGGGCTTAGGTTTCTTTGAATGAAAGAAAATTAATTTCTGGATTCAAAACCAGACTGGGTATACACAGCATCAAAATCACCCCCAAAAGTCACAAAAGGGAAGTTTTCTTTATAGTATTGTCAACACTCTGACTTTCACACCATTTGGAAGTCAGGATGTCCAGCCACCTCCTCCAGGTGTTCTCTCCCAGCAATGGGGAAAGCATCCAGATCCCTCCTGAGTACACAAGAGGGTCAGATGCAAACACAGTTGGAGCAACAACGCGTTTACAATCTTGCTCCAAGCTGTGTTGGTCAGGCTCGGAGCTGCTTGACAGGGAGCTGTGAACACACGATTTGGCTCACATGATATTCCCTTTTTCCCCTGCAAGATCTTCCCCTTTCTCACTCTCGTCCCCTCCCAAATAAACAGCTCGCTTCTGTGTACCATTTCCCCATCAGCTCTGGATTTGCTGATTTTAGACCCTTATTTGGTATTTATGCTATGGTTGCCCTGGTAATTTCTAACTTTGACAGCAATTTTGTCAAGCTATTACCTTTTTTGCTATCTATAGTGTCCTGCCGTTTCTCATTTTGCTGTCTTGTTAGTGGCACCACAGGTCAGCGTAGGCCATCTGCATATACATTACTTCCCTCTGTAATCTGTAGCATCCTGCAGTTCCTCTTGTTGTTATCTTGTCAGAGGCACTGCAAGACAGAATGAGCCATCTGTACATCCACCTTAACACGTACCTGCCTGTACCATCTGCCACTATATTAATAGGCAGAGGTAAATAAAAACTGTAACTGGAAAAAATAGGTACTTTTTTATAAACCAAATAAAACACAAAAAATCACAACCACCATTGAAATCTATTAAATGAGAAGCCATCAAATAAAATCACTTGCTACATCTGTGTTCTACTCTATCTTGATTTACCTTTGGGGTCATGTTTTAATGCATCTTAGAATAGCGTCCTGTGAAAGTGCAGGCACAGCATACTTTACGTTTCCTACTCAGTTCCAGTCCTAGCTCCCCCAAGACACTGAAAACCCAGTCCCAAACCCACAGTGGAACACCAAAAGAGCCAAAAGACCCTGTTCTACCCAAGTGGGTATGTTTGGCTCTGTGGGACTCTGGAGGCACCATAACAGGCCTTTCTTATGTAAAGAGGACAGCGTGGTAAGTCCTTCATGAAAGCCAATCACCAACACAAGTACACAGAGGTGCTGCACTGACCCACAAGAGTCAGTGCCCTCCTGAAACAGGACTTCCACCACGCCTGGGCTTGGCTTTTCCAGCTATTTCAAAGCACCTGATTTATTCAGATTTTATTTAACATGTACCACTAGCAAAACAATGATCTGATTGTTTTTACTCAGTATATTTTAGTAATAGCTAACTTCCCAGAGACAAATTTAATTAGCGATCAATTCTCGCTCAATGCTGTGGACTTCAAAAACCTTTTCCCCTCACTGGGGCTGCACAGTAAAGTGCATTGTAATTAGAAGCAAATGTGAGAGCCTCGCCTTTCCTTATTTAGAAACAGTAAAAGAAAGGATTATTGTGTTTTCTCCAAGTGAAGTATGAGATAAAAGCAACATGGTAAATTCTCAAGACTTGCTTAATGTTAACGCTAACACATTTATAGAATCATAGAATCATAGAATTGCTGAGGTTGGAAGGGACCTTTAAGATCATCAAGTCCGACCATTAACCTACCCTGACAAAACCACTTCTAAACCATGTCCCTAAGTACCATATCTACCCTTTTTTTAAACACCTCCAGAGATGGTGAATCCACCCTTCCTGGGCAGCCTATTTCAGTGTTTAATAACACTTTCAGTGAAAAAATATTTCCTAATATCCAGTCTAAACCTCCCCTGACATAACTTAAACCCATTTCCTCTAGTCATAACTTTCAGCCAGAAGGCCCATATTGTCGTAAAGACCAGCCAGTGGGTCTGTCCAGGAGTCAGGTAGGAATAAGCTGCAAAGGCAGAAGTGGAATACTGGTTTCAGCTCCATGAAAAGTCACTATTGGTCTCTTACCTCGACATTAATCTTGCAGGAGGGTCTTTGGGGACTCTCTTTTTCAGTTTGTGCATTTATATTACCTACAGCCACAGATCTTTGGTCCTGTAGGTTGTTTTTCATAGGCCAACAAAATCTGTTCAGACATTAACGGTGAGGAGAGAACACTCCCAGTTCCTCTGCCCACTCTCTCTACTCTGTTCCAGGAGAGCCTCCCTAGCTGTAGGGATATAATCCCTGATAATGTCAGGGGACATCTCATTATGCAGGTTATTATAGCCTCTGTCTGGGGTTGTTGTGCCTCTTTCTGCCCCGTAAAGACGCATGCTTTCTAGAGAAATGGTCCTGCTGTGCCCTTGGGGCAGCACAATAATTCATCGTCCTTCGCACTGGGCACACAGCAAAGCTGTGAAGTGCTGTAAAGCTCAGGGTATTTCTTTTTTTTTCCAGCAGGTCTGTAGCCCTGTGTGTTTGTGCTCTGATCCTGCAAGGGACATTCTATGCACAAGACTTTTTTCATGGTCTTGGTCAAACTGGCTAAGAAAGGCTGCCAAGCTCTGCTCTGCAAGGAAAAGCTCTGTGAACGCCATACAGCTTCGCCTAGGGAAATGCCATAAACTCTTAGCACTAAATATTTCACTTGTGTGGAGATTGTATGTCAGAGATAATGGGCCTAATTTGAGCATGGCCTTTTACAGAAAGTTTAATATCACACACTGGGCTCCCTGTGATGGGACTTTTGCCTTTTACACTTGCAAACAGCATTCCCCAGGCTATGCCATCAACTGAGCTGCAGAGAAGTGTTTGAGGTTGTCTCTGCCTGACAAAGTCATGCTTTATTCTCCATCCATTACCTGGATAAGCCTGAAAATAAGCTGCAGACACTCCAGAATGTTCTGGGATGCTTCTGATGAAAGTGTGCACAGTAGCAATCCGTTCTTTTCTTAATAAAGATGATTTAAATGTTGCCTTGCTCAGACTACATTTTAATTCAATATATTGGGACGAAGCAGTCTATAGAATGTGTATTTCTGTTACTGGTTTGTTCAAATAAGAGGAAATATCATTTATGATAGTTTTAAGTGGTGCATTTGCCAGTAAAAAAAAAAAATCTAGATATTTGTACATAACTATTCAAACAGTATTTTCAGCCTTAAACTGGTGCTTGGGTAGATCTGCTCTTTCCAGAATCTGTCACTCATTGCTACCTACAGTAGTTTAAGACCAAATCTTCCCCACTTCTATTACCATTTTTTATCAGTCACCTTTACGCAATCCTTGCAGAGGTTCATGTCATTATAGAGTGGACCACTTGCCTACACAACCATGTATAAGCATTTTCCACAAGTAGCCACTATTTGATACAGTCTCTTTCCCAGCTGCCCAGACACGCTCATCACCGCAGGCTGCACCAGAGGTTAGGATGAACCCTTATGCCAGACACAGCTATATACAGATTTTTTTTTCATCCATTGTCAGACATGAATGATGATGTTTTATTCACTTCAAATTCAAAACTTCATGGTACTTCAACAAAAATTCTCACATCACTATGATATAGACATGCAGATGAGGTCTGGAACATTCAATCAATTCTCCTTGTTCACCAGCTACCGGGGGCAGAGGATCCTCTATCTGGGAGGTTTTTCTTTGATTGGGAAGCTTCGGGACCTGCCCTTGCTCAGTTCATGATGGGTATCACCAGAGGTTCCCCAGTATTGTTACAATAGCAACAATATCCAGTCCCCATGGAACATGTGACAGAACACAAGAGAAGTTAATTTTTACAGATGATGACACTGCAACACAAAGCAGGGCAGTGAATTTTGCAGGGACACAGCAGAGCACTCACAGGTCTCAGATAGCACCTCATTGCTACTACATTTCTCTTCCCACTCAGTCATGCAGCCATGCAGAGCACAGTTCCTCTATGACAGTATTCATAGAGAAAAAATATTAGTTGCAACAGGTGGCCCTAACTAACTAGTTGCCTGCTCTGGGTAGGATTGCAGGGGTAGGGAATATGGTTGTGAAATAAATATGTGACAGCTGCCTGAACTGGCTTTTGATGTTTTTTGACTTTTCGAGTCTTACTTTAATTTTGGGAATTTGAAATGAAAAAGGCAGTATTAATATTTTTTTACAAGAAAAAAAAGGGTCCCACTTTGATTTAAAGGAAAGGAAGAAGGTTTATAAATGCTTTATTTATTTTTTTTTAATCAAGTATTCCCTACAATGGACATGTGATATAGTAGTTTTCAAACTTTTCCAGTTCGGGTCAGAGAACATTTGTGGCTGTAGAGTTATGTGTGGAGCTCTAATGTCAGGGCCATCCCTGCTTCTTCCCATCATCAAGCTGTGATGAATTCCCTTCAGTTGTAAATTTGCCATCAGGATTCCTCAAGGCTAGTTAAAACAGGCACAACTAAGAGTAGCAAAATATTCAAATGTTAATGTTTGAGTTCTTTCCTTCATTATTTTTTTTCTTAAAAAAACCCCCGAACAACTCAGACATTGTCTTGTTAGCAGCTTTCATATTCTCCCCCCAAAACTAACTTCATTTACTGCAAAATAAGTGTGTTAATTCTTTGATCTGAAAAGCTGACAGCTCATGTATTGATTAAGCACTCAACTATGCTGTTACACATTATTTTCAGCTTGCAGCCTTGTCTCAGTTGCTTCAAGCTTGTCCAGAACATTAGTACCTGGAGTCACAGCATTTGAAAACTCATTTGAATGGAGGGCAGGAGAAGGGCAGGGCTGCGCAATACTGTGAATTATACATCACAGGAGCACACACGGATGGCATTGTTGTAGAGGGTGGAGGAAAGAGGGGGCAGCACAATGCATCAAGCATGCAGATAGGAGGTGCATTATCTCCTCTTTACTTAGGATTCAAATACTTCACTGTCGTTGCTATGCAATTGAAACATGAGAATCATATCAACTGATTAGCTTGGAGCCTGAGCTGTAATTAAAAATAGATTGACTAGTCTTCACACCTTATATAAAATAGAATAATCCGTGGTACATTTCTGTCAGGCCTTCCTCCATCCTTCATGCTAATGCTACATCCAAGTTCTCCACACTGATTTTAATTCACAGTCCTGTCTGTGAAGGATACAGCCATTGCATCCTCGGCAGCACTCAGCACGTGCATGCAGCAGCCTTGGTTCTGATGATGGGACACAGAGCTAAGGTTCAGGAGCCCTAACTTAATTTTGCTTGTACCTATGATGTGAGGAGAGGCTGAGAGAGCTTGGACTCTAGTCCAGAGAAAAGAAAGCTCAGGGGGATCATATCAATGTGCATAAATACCTGATGGGAGGGAATGAAGAAGAAGAAGCCACACACTTCTAAATAGTGCCCACTGAGGGCAAGAGGGACTGGGCACAAATTAAAATGCATGATATTCCATCTGAACACAAAAAACCACTTTTTTACCATGCTGGTAATCAAACACTGGAACAAGCTGCCCAGAGAGGTTGTGTAGTCTCCATTCTTGGAGGTGTTCAAAATCTCTCTGGAAGCTGTCCTGAGCAACCTGCTCTAGCTGATCCTGCTTGAGCTGAGTGAGAAGATGCAGGGGGTATGGACAAGATGATTTCAAGAGGTCCTTTCCAACTGAAATTGTTCTATGATTTTCCAAGTAATTTTAGGCAAATTTCTTCTCTCCTACTGTTCATTACCTGTTTAAATCAAGATCTCCCTTGGAAAGCTCTTGTGATGATCCATTTAGTCATGTCAATACTATATATATGTGTACAACTTTTTCATCTGGGGTCTCAAAGTATAAAACAAATACGAAACAAAACCAATAAAACTAGTCTCAGGTCATCACCAAGTTAAAGGGAAATTATACAAAACAGGAAAATTTTAAAGAAAAAGAAAAGAACAATTATGTCCACAAATAAGACAGCAAAGAAAATTTCTATGTAGTGCAAGAGGGACAATGACTTACCCTGCTGATCACTGCAAGTGTTTGAAAAAGTTGTTAATTTTAATGGGAAGTAATTTGTTAGGAATCAGAGCAGAATGCTAGAAGACTGTTTTTCTCTGTCTCATGTCATTGTGAAACAATGTGAAAAACATTCAGAATCAGCGAAAAGAAGTCTGGGAGGGATTGTGAGAAGCTGTCCAGTCCACATTCACTGTGGTGTTAGCTATACCTAAACCATTGACTGCAGATGGTAGTATGTGCTAGACTGTTCATCCTTCACAGAGCCTGTGCCAGTACTTAGCTTTCCTAGTCACTAAACAGGTTTTCTTAATGTTTAGTGAATTCCTTTTTTTGTTTCAATTTAAGGCAATCTTTGTTCAATTCATTGGGCATGGAGAATATATCTGCAGTTATTTATCAAAATTTCTCTTTAAATTTAAATTTCTCTAGGAAAAAACAGTTCCAATTTCTTTGATTGATTTTGTACTGGTTTTGGTTGGGACAGAGTTAAATTTCTTCATACTAGTTTGTATGGGGATATGTTTCAGATTTGTGCTGCAAATAGTGTTGATAACTCCCTAGTGTTTTAGCTATTGCAGAGCAGTGTTTAAGCAGCATCAAGGCCTTTTCTGCTCCTCAGGCTGCCCTGCGAGTGAGTAGGTTGAAGGTGCACAAAAATTTAGGAGGGAACATAGCTGGGACAGCTGACCCCAATTGACCATATCACATGACACTATGCTCAGCTATAAAACTAGGGAGGAAGCTGTTGTTGTAGGGGGGGGAATGGTGCCCAAGGACTGGTTGGGTATTGGTGGGAAGCAATTATTTTCATTTACATCACTTGGCTTTCATATTCCTCTCTCTGTTTTGGTTTGTTTGGGATTTTTTCCCTCTTTTCCTTACAATTTTATATATATTTTTTTCTTTTTAATTATTAAAATTTTGTTATCTCAACCCATGAGTTAGTTTCTCGCTTTTACCCTTCCTATTCTTTCCCCTGTACCTGGGGTGGAAGTGAGTGAGCAGCTGTGTGGTGCTTAGTTGCTGGCCAGGGTTAAACCATGACAGTTTTTTTCTAGATCACATAATTTACAGGTGTTTCCTATTATTGTCAGCCAACACTGGTGTCCTGACCCACAGAATAGTTGGTGAAATGCTTGGGATGTCCATCCTCCTAAAGGGAATTAACTGTCATGCTCAAGTTGGGGTGAAACAGTGGGATTTGCTCTTGTTTGAAAAATGTGGGCACCAGTAGTAGGATTCAGTTGACTAAAATGAGTCATCTGCATTAGAGTAGGGTAAATCTGACCTTTCTACTTTGGAATGAGATAAGTTGTGCTTCATAGACTAGACTGAGATCAATACTGACAGTAAGGAAACCCTGTAATCAAGGGTCCTGTGCCAATATCACAGAGATTTCCAAATTAGTTAGCTCACTTGTGTCCTTAACTGTCACACTTGTGCCCATAAATAGAGCTGTCACTCCTCTGATACAGGATCTTGGTTGGACATGTAGCTCTTTATACTGCCTACATTTCCCGACCCTGGGAAT
Source organism: Pluvialis apricaria (assembly GCA_017639485.1). Lineage (NCBI taxonomy): Eukaryota > Metazoa > Chordata > Aves > Charadriiformes > Charadriidae > Pluvialis > Pluvialis apricaria. Next base: position 162,248,981 of record CM030008.1, on the reverse strand, counting down.
AAGCACCTTTTCTTTCTAATTCAATTACATCTCACTCAGGGGGCTCTACTGTTAATCAGCTGCATGATTTTCCAAGCATGTTATTGAGATATTGATACACGTAACCCCGGAGGTTAAAAAAGCTTTGAATGAGTTGACAGCAGTCTTGGAAAGCCTTCACTTCTCTGCATTAATCCGGAGCAACTCTGTTGACTTGAAGAGTTGTTTGCTCTGGTTTCACTCTGATGTAATTCATGGCAGAATTTGATCCTGTGTAAATAGTGTTTATTGAAAGACAGAAAGTATCACATTTTACTAATGTACTATATGCACTATGGTTTGTTAATCACCTATTTGAATTCAAGCTGTATTAAAAGCAACATCTCCAAGTAAAGACAAAATGAGAGTGACTAGATAGAAATCAACCTCTTATTTGTTTGCCTGCAAATTCTCTACATTGCATCCCCAAGGAGGCTCTCAATGCACTTCACAAACGTTTCCTGAGTCTTACAGACAGGCTGCAAGGGAGATAAGAATTCGTACAGGTGAAGATCAAATATCTTTGCAAAAGAAATCCCGTGTCTCACATGCAAGTTATGGTCCAATGCAGGGAATACTGAGTTAAGTTTTATACCCATGTCAATTATGAAGGTGAACAAGACATCGATAATAGTCTTTGTTGGCATAAATTTTATGACTCATCATCCCCTTGTGGAGTTCCAGGAGCACAAACATATTGACATTTTAAAATGGTGGTACTGTCGGGTATATTTTAGAGTTCTGGGCCACTGCTTTCGGAAGGCCTGATTTGGAAAAGAAGTATTTTGTGGTTTTACTTTTGATTGGAAAGGAAGGTGTCTAGCTGCATAGCTTTAAGCATTTGATGTAGGCGTTTTTTTAAGAACTGCACTCCCAGCAGTGTCAGCAAAGAAACTGTTGTCTTAGGTAGTTTCAATTGGCTTCTTGACTCTGTAGAGCTTAATAGTAGATGTTGTGATTCTCTTCCTGAGTTTCCCATGTTTATACACTGCTTCTCACTCTTATCTGAAAAATAAATCTGTCTCTTCTGTTGTGGAACAAAGTATAATTAGATTATACTTAATGTGATGTTTCCTGTTACTTAACTTGATCTTACATAAACTGATGTTTCCTCACACTCATTATAATGATATAGTTGTGATTCATGGAAAATTAGTTTTGGTACAAAAGGGTTAGAGAGCAGGCTAATGGGGAAAAAAAGCAAGCTATTCTAAAGTAATTAGTAGCATTTATCAGCTTGATGTTTATCACTGTTTTCTATGCATTATGTTTTTGTTTCCTGTTCTAGGACAATTCCACCCAGTGAATCATGGATGGCATTTCTATGGCATCATAAATAAAAACTTTCCCTTGACGCGTTGTCCTGTTCCCCGCTTTAGATGTTGTGTCATCAGGCACAGTTCATAATGGAGCAATATATTAAATAACGTTATGTTCCCTGCCTTGTTGCCACAAGGAGGATGTTGACCAGTGCAGAGACAGCACGTAGGATAAATATTGCTGATAACTTATGTAAAATCGTGAACACCAGAAAAACAGGAAACTGTTTTGACCAGAAGCCTTTGTTGGCACAAGGACGACTGGAAAGAAATTAACTTTAGGTGATGGAAACTAAAGGAAATTTTCTAACAAATCAGTGCAATAGTGAAGTCTTGGTATTGCTTAGGCAAAAACAGGCAGCTGCTGTTCCAGAGGGAGCTTGATCAGTTTTATGGGAGGCTTAGAGTTCTTTGCAACTGTGGCTGGCTGGATTTGGTGACTTTGAAAGTCCTTTCCAGTCCAGTGTCTAGCACACAGTCATTCCTGCTACTGGGAGCCAACACATGGCACTCAGGCATAGGCAGGACAGTGTGCCACATGTCACCAGTCCCAGTGTCACATAACAGAGCAGCAATGTCTGACAGCACAGAAGTATAGTCTGATAGAGTGCTGCAAGAATAAAAGAAACTGTGCTTTTTGCAGGAGGGAGTGGTGACAGTGGTGCTGATATGGAGTGAATATTTTCCACATCTCAGCTAGGAGTAAAATGAAATAAACACTTGACTTGAACCTTTAGAACACAAAACAAGTATTTGGTTCAAATACAGTTCAAGGAGCTAAGATCTCCGTATCTTTATGGAACATTCAACCTATACAAAGTAGTGCATGGAAGTGGAATTTAACTGTATTTGGAGTCTTGAATATTCTGGTCAAAGTTAAAATTACAGGAAACTTGTCTTTCAGTAAAATCAAAGTATGGACATGGGACTGGCCACAGAAATGTTGCTGCATGACTACAGCCTGGAAGCAATGCAGCAGAGAAAATCCTATAGACAAAGGAACTGCTTTCCCCTGTTCTGTTGAGGTACCCAGGGAGCTGGAGTGACTCCAGGTGGGATAGGCTTTTGACCCAGGTAGGTTTGAGGACTGTAGCCCTCTTATTTGGACCTCAGTATCAACTTTCCTTTCTCCATTGAAAGAAATGTACTTTTTCAGGAAAGGGTGCTCCATAGAAGACAGGCAACTGCAGACTCAGTCCTCATATTGTTTGACTTCCAAAAGGCAACACGATACATAACCCAGTTTAAGGATGCAGAGACGCAATATGGAAGGAGGAGAGCTGTTTATATCCCCTCTACCATTCCTGTAGTGTCTATGTGACTACCCAAAGCTGCATACAATTTACTGGCCCCATGTAGTAGCTGAAGAAACATAGACAAATACAGAAACTGCGGATTCAATCCAGTAAGGATACATGTCCTACTAGCTTCAGAAGGACGTTTCATATATTTGAGATGAAGCACATCTAAATGTCTTGTTCGAGGATCTGCTTGTTCCAAAAAAGTCCTGTGCAGTTCCAGCACTGACTTCCACAGAGCAAACTGAAGAACCCAGAGATCCTAAATTAAGACCAGCTACTGTCATTACTGCCAGCTTATCCTTCCTTTTGCTTTATTAGTAGTGACCCCAGTTTGCGAGTCTCTGACTTACAAATAAAATACCTCATTATTGGTATCCAATAAATTTATCCAAGTAATATTCCCTTCTCTCATCTATTGTTCCAGGAGATTTAAAATGCCAGTACCCTGTGACCAAAGAAAAATTGTGTGGGTTTGTTGTGAGACTGGTATTTTGGGGGGCCTGGGAAGTGGATGAATTTTGTTCACTTTGGTCTAGTGGATAACAGTGTCCTAAACATTCCAGTCTCCCTGTCAAGAATTATATCTAGTTAGTATGGGAATCCAAGCTGGGATCTGCCATTCAGACTTGCTCAGATACTCACCTGAAGTGATACTGCATCCCTCTTTCCGTCCCCAAATCTTCAAAACCAATCTCTTTGTTCTGTGTGAAAGCTTTTCTGAAGGACTTGTAAACCAAGCAAGGGAGAAGTCATTAGATAGAAGGAGTTGCCTGGAAAAAGGGAAGAGGGGAGAGAACGGAAAACTGTGGTATATGGTGGGGGAACGAATGACAAATACAGCTCTTGAGTGAGTTACACTGAGCTCCTGGGCATGGGAAAAGGGCAACAAAAAGGCCATGCAGCTCCCAGTATTGTTGGGGAAAAAACAAGGGAATTATTATTTCAGGGTAGAGAAGAGAGGTCCTTGGATGTGCAGTAAGTTTGGCCCTTGAGGACTTTCACAGAGACCATAGATCTCTCCAAATAAACCATCCAGAAAACCTGCTTCAAAAAAATTTAGGTATTCTTTTCTCTCTCTTTTTTTTTTTTTTTCTGTTTTTTCCAGAACCATTTTGATCAGTAAATGGCAGAGCAACAGCTTAGCTCAAATGTCACACCTGGTGGCAGGACTTGCCTTTCAGGTATCATAAGTCGGCTGCATCTTTACCATCTGTCTGGGTTCAGAGGCAGCTGCTTTATCACTTACATCAGGCGTGAAACTTGGGGACTCTCCTTATCCCTACTATGCACAGTAAAAAATACCCAGTGTTCCCATTTTTCAGCATAGAGAAGCTGAATCTTTTATGTGAATTATGGCTGGGATCGAATTCCAGTTTTCTCCATAGCTGTGTGAGCAGGTAACCTCTTCATGCCTTCTCTGCAGTCACAACAGAGCTGGAACATAGTTTTTCAACTTGCCTGGATTTTAAGAGTCTAGCATTTGCCTGTTCCTTGACTTATTCTGCATTACTTGAGATTTGCATGGGGTCTTCCATCTGAGTGCCAACCACACCTGCAGACTTCATCCAGGAGCACTTGTGGGAAGCCTGGAATAGCTATGGTCAAGCCGACACCAGGAACATGTCAAGGCTTTGCGCCACTGCTCAAACAGTGCATCTTCACTCAGTTCTCAGGCCTCCTGTTATCTTGTTATCCATCTGCATAAGAGTAAACTCAGTAAAAATCAGGAGTAATCATCTGTTACCCACTGCTCCAACGAGAAATTGTTCAATTGCCAACTACAACTCAATTCTACAGAGTAAATATCCATTCCTTCTGCTCATTTGACACTCATCACAGATAGACTTTTTTTCTATGAATCCAGGTGCTTTTGTTAAAAGCCAAATAGAAGCTGACAGTTTGTGAGCTTTCCCCTTCCTTTCCAACCTTCCCCTCTTCCAGCCTGAATGGTATGCCACATAACACACGACTCCTTTCAGCCTGCCGAGTGGAGTCTGAGTAAGGAATGGAGAGTCCAGACTTAAATGAAGGAAGAAATACCATAGTGTGTAATGAATTCCACGCAATGCAGTGTTCTGACTCCAGACATAATCATGGCAGAACTGGTGGTACAGATAGGATTTATTGTCCTCTAAAATTCTGGGTGAGGTGCAGCTCAGCCCTGCTTCTCCCCCAACCTGCCAAGAAAACCTCTGGTTTAGATGGGAAAATTATTGCAGAATATTACCATGATATACCTGCTTTGGGCAACTTCTGCTGGTTCCCACATTGCAGGAATGTGGATTGCAGTGGGACAACTCTGATTGATAGATTGTTCTCTGTATATGTACAAAGAAAGGGATTGGGAAAGTAGGAGACGCATACCAGATCGCATGCCAGATCAAATAGTCAGCCTAAGGGGATCAGTATTATACTGCTCCTGAGCAGACATTCAGTCCAAGGCACAAGCTGCCATTTAAATAAATAAAAATCATTGCGACTACAAGTTCATTTAACCCACCAGGGAGCCAAGAATATGGCATCGCCACAAGTGGTTTCTTCTTCAGGGTATAAAACTTTGAACAATATTAACTTTTCCAAATTAAAAATTATAGGGTTATGATCTGGGAATTGCTTTCGTCCTCTTACTCCTGCCTTCATCTGCTATTTCTTCCATTAGGAACTTCCAAACCCTGGTCCCAGCATTGGCTAGATCATCCTTTATCCAATGGCAGAAGGTATTTCATATCTTTTAGCCTCACTAACATAATCATAATTTTCTCCAAGTTAATGAATAAAGTTCCTGTTATTATATATTTCCCTTCTAGTGGAGAGAAATGGTGTTATCTGCTTCATGCACGTTCCTCAACACCACATTTTTTGCATGCCCCCAAGTACAATTTTATCTCTAATAATACAATAAAAAAAAAAAAAAAAAAAGATAGAGCATGTCTCCTCCTCAGCTGCCTGCAGGACACAGTTTGAGCTTCCAGGGTTTTACTGCCTGCTTGAAAGGGAACAGTTTGCATTAGATTTCAGGCACGTCACAGTTTATGCAGTATGTTTTTATCTTGACTTGCTGTAGCAGTAAGGAGAGGAACATCTGTAACAATATGTTCTTCTAGAGCACCTTTTATCCACTACTCTCCAGATGCTTGAATCCCAAATTAATTTTCTCTACATCGCTGGAAGGCAGCAGGCAGAGATTTAAGGGGGAGGAGAGGGGACAGCCAAGGCAGTTTTTTACCTCCTTCCCCTGGCTTCCATCTGCTGCTGCGTAGGTGTTCAACCGGCACCGACTGGGGTTGCTCGCTGGGGATGAGACCGGTCCGGTACTACATGTAACAGTGGCTGGAGGGGGAGGCTGCAGTCCATCTTCATGGCTGGGGATGAGTCACCAGAGCTGTGGTGCCAGCCCAAATGTCAGCTTCCTCAAAAGCTGGCACGGGCTCTGAGCACGGCCCCACACAAATACCAAATGTCCTGTCACAATTATTTCTTGTGGGAGATGGGAAAGCTTCCCCAGTGGCAGTAAATCGAAAGTACCATCACAGAGCAGATGAAAAGAAGTATCTAGGCAAAAGAAGGAAATCTCACAAAAAAAACCCAAAGCTTTCCTTTTGGGAATTTTTTGAAGCGATGATATTTCAGGAAGTCCAGTTTCCTCTCTGAGTGAAGCGCAATGAATAACGAAAAGAATAAAAGAAAATATTGGAAGTATTTTGCCTTGTGGGTTTTTTTTTTTGTAGTTGTTTTTTTTTTGTTTTAGTTCCCTGGTATATAATTCTGTTCCCCATTCTTTCTTTTCTCATTGCCCTGATGTATATATGCATATATACATACGTAAATGTATGAATATGTGTATGCACATGTATATGAGCAAAGATATCAAGCTTTACCCTTGAAGAAGAAAAGACAGCAAGCTAATGTGATAGAAGAAATTACTAATTATTAAAAATATCATTACTTTTGAAAGTATTTCACCTTAACTAAAGGCAACCTATGAAAGCAGACAAAGCAATTAATTCAGCCGCTATAGTGGTAAAATAATTTTCTGCTAGAAACCACCATTCTTTTCCACAGGTACCTTTATTCCAAGTGATGTCAATGAACTCTAGCCCTTTTCATTGGATATTTTTCCACTGTCTTTCTTTTAACAGCGGTATTCAGAGGTGCAATTGAGAGCATGGCAGCACTACTGGGTCTCGTACAGGCACACAGCAAGAAATCTTGCATAAACACAGGAAGGTTTCTTAGCAGAATAGGCAAGTCTAGTAATAAACAGGCAAGAAAGCTGAAGTTCTTCCCAAAGTCCCACAGCAGGTTATTGGCAGAGCTGAGACTGGCTTTCAGGTGACCCCTGCAAGGGGTCAGAGCTTTGGCTACTGGATCATCCTTTCAGATGCACCTACGCATGTCTCATTATCTCACTTGGGATTGCAAAGAACCACTTATTTAACAGCACAGAGCAACACTTGCTGTAATAATTGTCCTGCTGTTAAGTACAGAAAAGCCAACATTTACCTAGGGGAGAGGAGTATCATATCCAACCACATTCATTCCAACATTTTCCCCTGCTTCAGGTACACTTTAGATTTTGTACTTCATTTTAATAAAGAAACTAGGGAACATTTTACCTCATTGTTTCATTTGATCAAAGCAGCTTTCTGATATTTGTTAATTTGTCTCAAACATCTGCCGTTAGAAGGCATTTGTCTCTTCCGTCAACTCTCTCTCTCTCTGGCTTTCTTGAAAGGGTTTATATTGCTCAAAACTTGCCAGGGCCTTGTTAGTCTGACAGGCTGCCTTGTATTTGCCCAAAATGTGTCACGTAAGAGCTGTCAAAGCCATGGAGAGTTAAAATGCACAGTCTCGTAATTTACTGAAATGCATTGAAGAAACTCTGCTCGTTAGAGAACGTTTAAGGTATTTCAGTACGCCTTGGTCTGGTGCAGGATTCACCAGGACAGACCTGACAAAGCAGATGAGATATAGGTTTAGAAATGTGGTAAATCAAACCATCATGCAGTAAATTGCGAGGAGGTTGGCACAAGCAGTTAATCAGCTGCCAGGAATTCATGCCCAGTGCCTGACAGGCAGTCAGGACAGTGACAGAAGTGCGTGATTGGGTAGCATGGGGTATACCTGCATATATTTATGTGAATGGAAGTACCTGCAAAAGGTACAATAAAAATTCTCTTTGCATACATATTTAACCCTGCCCAGCTCCTGCCATCAGTCAGCGTGATCACTCGGCTGATAGTGTTATTAAAGGGCTATCTTGGTTAATCTCCACTTTATGTTTGCACATTTAGTCAGTGTTACGGCAGATCTGTCAGCTCCCTGAAAGTGGGCAGCTGACAGGCTCCTTGAAAGCAGCACCTGTACGTACGCAAACATGAAGAGCAGGAGTGTGTATGTTCTCCATGTGGCTCCAAGCTGGAGTTTTAGGTCTATTAATCATGCTCAGAGCCTCAAAGGCTCTTCTGGCTTGTTCATTGCCTGACCCAGAGGAGTAATGCTTCAGTACTTGGCACTGAAAAAACAGGGCTTCTGCATTTTATTCCTATTCAATTCACAGCGCAGGCCTGAATGTATCTCTTAGGAGTAGGTCCAAAGGGCTGAAGACTATAAAACTGAATCAGACACACTTCTCTTTCCAGGATTTGGCTACTAGACTGCAATCCAGACCTTGGAGACAGGTGTCTGGTCCCTCCACATAGCATCATGAGAGGAGCAAGGCACCTTGGAGCAGCCGTAACATTGACTGAGGACATCTCTATGGAAAGAGATGCAGAGAGAGAAAAGGAGAAAAGGGCACAGGCTAAATCTTGCCTCTCCTGAAGATGTGGATGCTTCTCTGTGCAACATTCACTCTCTGCTAAAGGTCTCTAATCTGTCTTCACCAATTCAAGACATCTTCTGATTTTTTATTAGAGAACAGTTTTACCGACACACCTTTATATGAATTTCATTGCTGAGCACACCATGTGGGAGAGCTGGTTCCAGTCTCACGCATGCATAGAGTTATTCAAAATCAACACAAAGAACAAAATTTACCTATTTTGGTGTGGGGAGGAGAGGGGTTTCCGTTCCTCCTGCTGAAGCTATTCTCTCTTGTGGGAGAAATGCCAAAGAAATTATGATGTCACTGTCTTTGGAGACACTGAAACCTCAACTGGATAATGCCATGAGCAACCTGAACTAACTTTGAAGTTGGATCTGCTTTGAGCAGAGGATTGAAGTAGATGACATCCAGAAGTCCCTTCTAGACTTGTGCGAGTCTATGATTCTAGAATTACTTTAGAGCAAAGAATATGTGAGAGTTTCCTTTCAGCCTAGAGCTTAGGGCTCTCACTGAGTAGGACTTTCCTGTCCCCCGAGAATTGTTCATGTATTTTACCCCATGCCCAAAACATACGGACTTAGCTTTTTTGCTTCCTTTCCCAATTGCTAGGCACACCTGCCTAAGAAATGGGATGCTACAGCTAAACCCATTTGAAGTCTGATGACAGACCTTCTGGGAAGGTGTCTTCTGAGATGCTTCAGTGCAGGTAGACAAGGCGTTGTGTAGCCTGTGGATCTGGCCAGTCCTGCACAGAATGAAATACAGAAAGACAGCTGAGGTATCTGAGCAGTGAAAACAAAGAGTGAAGTTGTCTTGAATGGGAAAGGTTTGGATTTATACACCTAAGTTTTACCTACTCCCCATTGTGTGTTTCCCTGGAGACAGCCCTAAAACCAGGGTTCAAAATTCATTACTTATGTTCTTACTATGTACTTATTTCAACACTAACAGGATCAAGATTTAAATGAAATCATACACAGATGAGTGTTCCAGTTGCTACTCTTATTAATCCTGCTGTTTAGGTTCATGTTTAACAGGAGGCATATGCAAGGCTCATTTGATATCAAAACAGTGAAGAAGCTCCTAATCTGTCACCATCACTGACATCTGCGAAGAGCCACCTGCAGCACTCTTCAGTACAGAGAGCAATTGAACAGTGTGAAAAGCCACTGTGACAAACAGAGGGACTGAGATATTGATTGTGCAATGTGTTTTCCTTGTCAAAACGGAACGAACCTGTCTCAGAGAATCCAATTTCTCTGCATCGCACAGGCACACAACGGGAGTCGTGAGATGCCACAGTGCATTGGAGGTGCGTTGCAGTGAATGATCTCTCTTATAGGATAAATATGCCTCCTGCCCTCAACAGCTCACTGCTGGGCAGCAGCGTGACGCTTGCCTGTCCTTTGTGGAGCACAAAGAGCACACACTGAGATCTTTTCAGCCAATATTTGCCTCAGATACTCTGCAGGATGGAGGAGCTCAGATCTTACCCCAGTTTTTTAAGTGGGCTCAACCAACCGGCGTACTCAAAGGCAAGTATCTCCACTTCTTCTACGGCCTGTACATGGTAAATCAAGCAGTGCCAGGGTACGTTCACAGGTACTTGAGTACAACCATCCACATGCTGCTGGAATGGCTCCTAGCACAATCTTGGCCCAAACCAGCTAGCATTCCCCCAGAAAATCCCTGGGCCAAGCACAAGCCAAAGACCATTTCCAGTAGGTCGTCCGCACATTTTTCCAGTAAGCCAGTCTGTTCCTGGGCAATAAGAGAGTATCTTTCCACACCAGTCTGCCTCAGCTCCAGAGAGCTGTCCTGATCACATTTAATTTACAACGGTAAATGAAACCACAGAATTTTACTGGCTTATTGGTAGGATCGAGTCCTAGCTATTTTCTGGAGAGGAAGTTAGCGGACAATTTACTAATGATACCTGCAGGACAATTTCACAGCACTTTGGGTTCAGTCAAAGATTTCAACAAAGTCACGGGAAGGTTTCCCTTAGCTTCACTCCATGCCAGGTGAACCGTTTCATGCTTAGCTGACTCCCCTCAGAGCCATTGTCCCTCTTGCTGGTGTGGGACGGGGGAATTGCAATCATGACTCTGGACCCTGATCATTTACTCTGGTAACGTTACTGACATAAGCCGGAACCATGTCCTTCAGAGGAAGACAAAGGGAACAGTAGGCCATTTAGGTGGAGTAATTTCAGTCTCTGAATGCCTCATTATAAACTCAAGGGCTGCTTCGAATCCTGAAAAAAATCCTAATTTTTATCCCTAAGACTCTCAGAAAGTTGGACAAGGTGAGCATGGGGAACCATTCCTCCTTTCCCAGAAATTATCATTATGGAGCTGTTATAACTATCAAGGATACCTCTGCTTCAATTCTTACACCCACTTTAATAATCCTCTTCTTTCAAAGCTGAGCACATGTCTAAGGGACAGTGGTTTTTAAATATTGAAAGAACAAATATTTAAAATATTTCCACACATGAGTCTGTATTGCATGAAGACAGTGTCAGGCTCACAACACCTCTGGAGCAAATTTTTTAATAGATGTCTGATTTATTTGCTTCCTAATGCCCAAAGTCTACCAAGTTCCTCTCAAAACCAAAAGAACATATAGTCCAGCCAAAAAGACCCTGCAACCCACATTAGTACTCAAAATGTCTCTTGCCAAACAGACAAATATTGCTTTTGATATTTCAGCCTCAAAATTACCCACACTTTTCAGGTCAGGGAGCATCTGTTTTGACATGCTTCTCACAGTCCTACCACAAAGAGGGTATATAATATTGCTGTAATAAGATAAATACCTTATTATCACCATCATGGGCTCTCGAGAGGAAACATGTTTAACTGCTACTGTAGTGTTTAGTCATTTAATTCTAAAGCTGTTATCTTCATCTAGTAGAGTAACTTTGAGACCAGATGACATTCATTATTCTGTGTAAACTACGTTTTGTTTTATCTGTATTTTATTTTTATTTAATTGGTTTGGTCAGTCAAGTGCTAGAAGTTCAATGGTCTATCTCATTTCCTGAGGGATGTTTCTGCAAAGTGAAATACTGGTATTTGCAGGCAATTTCACAAGTACAGTACAGGAGAAAATACACAAAACCAGCTCACAAATAAACTTCTTAAAAAGAAATCATTTTTTCCAGTTGAAGAAGATTTATTTTATTTGAAATTTGTATTAAAGCAAATAAGATGGCTCTGATAGAAATTATTTTCGGGTATTAGAAGTGATGCTGAACAGGATCTTTCTTTCACTTCCATGGACTTTTAAGCTCAAGCAAACAGACTGGGATTTATCTTCTGTCCTCTTAATTTTAACGTGGAGTCTGTGTTCCTCCTTAGGTATCTGGAAGAAAAGGCTGTCCAGATTTAGGGTGTATCCACATTATACAGTGGGGATTTCAAATAATTACATGATTTGCAACGAATGTAGAAACAAAAACAGTGCTGAAAAGCTATTGATTGTGGCCGTGGGAAGACTCTTGCAACTGATGTAGGGGCAGATTTCAAACTGGACTGGAAGCCGTACTGGAAATGTGATCCCCCAGCACTCATCAGGGGGAAAAATAGTCAACCCACCTATACTCAGAAATATTTGCATCAGTCAAAAGCATTTCCGAATATGCAAGGAAAGGACATTTAGGCCCTTAGCTCATGAAGAAGGATGTTTACCTCACTGCAGTGTTGTGAAGGGCAATGAGCATTATAGTAAACAGTACCCTTGCATGAGGAGAAGCCTTTTGCAGTACGTCATCAAAAAGCCAGTACAGCACCCAAGCTAAACCTGTGGAAGCAGGGTTGTGTCCCTTGATGGATAAAATAATTTATCGGCTGTACATTCGAGAACTTTTTGCCTTCAAGAATCCCACAGATTTTTTCCTTTGATTTTTTATTTCACTTTTGTTTAAAAATGTGATACACTAACAAGCAAACGCTGCATGTGCTACCTGTGGGACTGCCGCAGCAGCTTTCCTCTAAGAAAGGGTGAAGTTCTTTTCATGATATGCAAGCTCAGGAATCCACTGTGGAAATGCAACCAGTTTTAAGAAGTACTGTTAACCAGATAACTGGCGAAACAAAGCAATGGTCAAAGTACAGGCTCAAGGAAGGAGTAATCTGTGTGAAGCAAGAACGCATCATTCATTCTACATGGATTGCTGCTAGCCTGGAGAACATCATGGACCTAATTCTGGTCTTATTTTCTTCAAAGTCAAAAGTATCTGTACTGAAGTCAAAGCGACAATCATGTAAGGTTTGGTATAAAAGATCAGAAGCACTCCTCCCTGGTGAAGTGTTGGGCAAATGGATCCAGGCCACTTTACCCTGTTAAAAAGACCTATTTTCATCCCAATTTTTCTTCGAGCTTCAATGTTATGAATCCAAAAATAATCAAACTGAATTCAAACTCATTCCCTGGTACTTTGTAATAGTAACTTGCTGAAGAGTATTAGCCACGTTTTACATCTTTCTTGGTTTGAATTTCCCATATATGTTTATAGATCTACATTTATAGGTCGTAGCACTGCATTTAAAACACAGGCTAATGTTTGCACTCAGGGCATAGGACATGCCTGTGAGCTAACATACCTGGCTGTAAAGGCAGAGAGACTCTTCACAAGTATTTGTTAATTTTTGGAGGCTACAACTGTGTGACAGGCACCAAATATCTGAATTTGAACCACACCAGCAAAAGTTATGATTTCTGTGGAACTAGATTTGACACTTTTCAAAGTTTTTTGTGGGCTTGTGAATGTGAAATCCTTTACACCTCCTTCAGGCTTGTGTCTCATGTGAAGATTTCAGACATTCCTTTGCCTCATATTCAGAAGCAGACAGCTTCTCTCTCTTCACTCACAAATATTGCTTCTGGCCTTCCTTTTTCAGTCAGCCTTCCTCCTGGGTGGGCTTTCCACTCCTTTTAATTTAAAGATCCTAAGCTGGTCAGTCTCTCAACCAACTTCATTGGGTATCACCTGTCAGGAAGGGTGCTGAGGCTTAACTCCATTCTCCAAAACATCTATTTGAATACCAACCCCTGCAGCCAAGCAGTCCAAAGAGAGTTGGAATCAGATCTTTGATTATTGTTGTACCAAGGATACATTTAAAACCAGAATCCTAGTTACATCCCTAAGCAAGCACACACTCAAAAATGTGCTTTTCTCCTTCATTTTTGTACACAGAACTTAGGTACCTGGCTTCAGGCAAAGGTCTTGATTCAGGTCCTGAGTTGAGAGATCTGAAAGCCCAAGAAAGAGGAACTTTTCTCACTGAAGCTGCTTCCACTTTCCCTGGGGTCTGAACACCCTTCTCATGTACACCCCAGAGACAGGGTGGTCTTTGCAGTCTGAACACAAGTGGAAGACTACCCAAAGGTGTTCACAGCTTTGTTATCTGTAGATAACTCTTTGCCTTCTCCCAGAACGTGTGGGGAGATATCTACCATGGAGAGGCAGGAACAGAGCCCCGCTGTAGAGGCTGTGTAGTACTTTTGAGTAGTAAGGGCGCAGCAGTCACTCAACATTAAAGAGAGCAAAATAAATATCCTGACCACCTTGCAGTCTTGCAAAGCAGCCTACATCTTTAATTTTGTTGGAGGTGAATCATCTGTGAACAATAAAAACAATAAAATGAAGGCTGCCGCAAGGATTGGGCTGGGAAAGTACAGAGCAAGGCCTCAAATGTTTTTTGTATGTTTTTACTCCTGTATATTTTCAGGCTGAATTGAATGGGAGCTGGCTGCCCTGAGCATGTCACAGGATGTGGCTTCTAAGCAAACCTTTAACACAAGCTATAAGGAGTCACCCATTGCTGTTGTATCATGGGAAGAAATAGACACTGAGAACATGAAGACATGTCTTCACTCCAGTCTGAGCTGTTTCTAACAGTGCTTCATCTACCTTTGCTTCACTTTCTGTGCCCATCTGCCATTTGCAACAAATTCAGCTAGAAACCCTGAAGTCTGACTCCCCCCTTATTTCAATTATCTGTTTAGTTTGCTGTTTAGTTTTCTGGCAGAAATATTTCCGATTTGCAGTTCTAAAATGAAGGGATGCTTTGGGCAGGTAGCAGTGTTCTGGTAATCCAGATATTCTCTGACCTGGGTTCATCTGTTGCCTGCGTGTTCTTCAGAACTGAGTGTAACAGAAGGGCTGTTTAACACGCTGTCTTTACAGGTTTGCAGTCCTGTTGATTTTGCAAATATAACCGAGAACTCTGTGGAATTTCTGTTGCTATGGTCTTTCAGGTAGTTTCTGGTTGCAGGCTACTGTAAGCCTGGGTTCCTCCCTATGTGCATTCAGATGCTTGAACACTTCCCTCCACCTCCTCTGGCTGTGGTTTATTTCCTCTGATGAGTGATTGCTTCATCATAGCAAGTGCATCCAGCTCATGACAAAATTGATAGCTCAATGCTTTTGCCCACATGAGCTGGTATTTTATTGAAATGTTGACATGAGCTGCAATACACAATAGAGAGCCAAAGACAAAAGAGTAACAATAACAATGTAATGAGCGTAGCTCATCTGAGAGCTCCATCGAGAGCCAGACTTTACAATATCCTAAATGGATAAACACAATGCACCCACAGCAAACACAAGGTTCATCGGTAGTGCAGTTTCCTCCATCCTAAATGTATGTATAAATATAGCCCAGGAGAAGGTAAAATCATAAATGAATACAACTCCTTTAAGGAGATTTCAGAGAAAGATAAGTCTCAGGATACTCAAGATACTACGAGAAGCCTTTGGAGCCAGCCCCTGTCCATCTCCCGCCCAAACACTGACCCACGGTCCTGCTGTTTCCTCTCTCTATGGCTGCCCAGGCTGCTCTGACTGTGGCCCTGTCTCTGCAAAGGGACAGCCCTTTCACTCATTAGGATCGGTCTTCCCTTCCTAATACTGGGGTCTTCTTGCTCAAATGGGTAACCCATTGCCTCATCAGCTATTGAGTCTACAAGTGTAGCTTTTCTTATGTACCTTTTAGAGGAGGACAGCAATGTTGTTATCCAGTACTGTGGGCATATCAGATATTTCAGAGCATCCCACCCAGTAGGGTTCCTGTCAACACAACGGGCTGTTGATATATGCCTTGAAGGGTTTGTATTCCTGGAGACTGCAGAATCCTACAGACAACTTTGTCTTTAATTATAACAGCCCCTAGCAAGGACTGTCATCTTAACAAGAGACAGAGTTGAGTCTCTGCTGTTTCGCCCTCCCTTCGCATTAAATCTAGAGCTGATCCATATCTTAATTTTAGAAACAGACATAACTGATCTGACCAAAGGAATGGCTGGGCTTCTTTCTTCTTTCCAAGGAATAGTTGGTGGCTTTTTACTGTTAAATAATTCAAGTATGGGCTACAAATGTAGACATGATAGCTCTGATATTCTTCTGGAAAGACAAATGTTCTACCTGAAAATTACAGAATAAGACAGTAACCTGGAGAATGTGACCATCTCTACCATATAAACTAAACCCAAACAAAAAAAAGTTCATCAAGACTAAATGACTGAAACAATAGATAATTATGAATAAGATCAGGAACAACTTTGCTCTCCCAAGGAGGAGTAGGCTCACCTACCAAAATACAACACAAGAAGTTAGGTCATGGCTGAATTTCTGTGGGAGGCCTTACAAGTGATTAGTTTCAACATCTGCCCTTAAAGCAGGGATGATGATCCCCTCTGATGTTTTCTCCTAGCAAAACCAACCTTTGTCGCACAATTCCCCAAGTCACAACTTTTTTTTTTAACTTTTTTTTTTTAATTTTTGTTTTGACCCTGGAAGGCCTGCAATGTGCTGCCACCCGCAAGCAGCTACGCACAACTATGACTGACTGTCACCCACAGTTTATAGGACTAGTCTGGCCTTCAGGGAGGCCATGCTTTAATCTTCAGCCCTGCTGCACTACACCGAGTAGTAGTTACTGCTGTTCTTCTACCAGTCTCTGCTGTTTCTTTTGCCATTAGACAGCCTCGGCGAACTTTGCAGCAAACTCTCACTCTTACTGGGAACACAGGGGTTAAATTTCCTCTTCCTCAGGATGAGTTTGGCAGACATATGCCTATTCTGTTTTCAATTGTGTCATTTCTCTCCCAGTGCATGCACAGTCACAGCTGTGAACAAGTTGCAGGCTTAAATTTTTAATGCTGGAGGCTATTCCTAGCTACCTCTTCAATATTACCACCTCTGCTGCATCCTATAATGTACCCACGGAGACATCGTGGGTCCCACTTAGTTGGAACACCATTTACATTCATCTTTCTGGTTTGTTTGTATCATCGAGTTCTTAAATGGAGTCTTGCTGAGGCATGGTAACAAGTTTGTCTTTCTTTGCTTATTCGTTTTGGAAAAAAAATATTCAAACTACATTATCTGCAAATTGTTGCAAAAGAAAGATGAAGAAAAGAGTTCTTAACTCAGAGTGAAAGACATTCAGTTAATAAGGAGGAAAGATAAAGCTGTTTATTAATGGCTGGATGGAAAATGGTTGCTGTGATTTATTTAATGGAATGAGCTGAGCTCAGGATGTTGTTTTCCAGGGTATTGTACAAATACAGAGCAAGAAACAGCCTCTGCACTGAAGACCTGAATAGAAAAGAAACTAAAAAAAAAATAAAGGCAGTGAAATCATCCTCATTTTACAGCACTGAGGCAGAGAAAAGTTAAGGTCACACAGAAAGTCTCGGAAAATCTGGCAGCTGATAATGTCTTTTTACAGTTTAAGTCAAGTCCTGTGCTTTAAACTGAACAGCATTTATCTGATTTGCAAAACTTCCACACATCTGTATCCTCTACAATTTAGAGGCAAGCTCAAATCTATGGGAGCTTTAGGGAGAGAAGATATCTTTAGGAAAAAGAAGCAACACAGTCCTTTCTGTAAGCATCTCTGCAAGTAAAACTATATTTTTTTATTATTATTATTATTTTTTAATGTGTCTTGGTTGCTGGTTAATTAATCAACTTGTGCAGGGCTACAGAGTGTGTTTCCTTCATGTTGGAATAGGACTACTCCAAAATGGGCACCAGAGAAATTTAGTGTTGAATGGGATAAGTAAAACACTGTTTTGTCTTATACTACATTGTGCAAAGTCGTTAGGAGCTCCTCTTGTAGAAGAATTTAACTCCTGCTTTAGCCTTAGGAAGTGTCATTCTCCGTCTCAAAATAAAATAAAATAAAAAAAAATCCTGGTTTGACGACACTCTTAAAAACAACATTTGTATCTTATTGTCCACACTTAAAATGAGTTAGGATTTCACTGAGAAATCTCCTGGCAATTCTCCCTCAACTGGGGAACGTGCTAATGAGATTGCCTTGCTGTATTGTAATTTGAAAGTTAGAGAGATGAAGTAATGCAATCTTCCCATATAAAATGGTTTGCTTTTGTTTTCAAGACACCCCACATGTTAATGTCAACACAAGCACAGTCTGACGGGGAGCAGAAAAGCTAACTTCCAGCCCCTGCTATTTTAGGAATGGTAAAGTTATAAGTTATAAACCAAAATCTGTAGAAGTATCAGTCAGGCCAGAATATAACCGCTGCTGACATCCTTCTCATGGCCAGTACTGTGCTCTAGTAGGCGTAACATGGCTCTAAACCCCAAAAGTGATGGATCCTAAATCAGCACAGCATCTGTCTAGTGCTTTGCAATGCAGATGGACACACAAAGTTACTCTTGCTGCTAATTAGATATGGAACGTCCTCCCCTTCAGGGTTTACCATCACACAAAGATAGATGATGGGAAAATTCTGAGGGAAAGGTCCAGCTCTAAGTTATTGACAGCGAATGGAGATCCATATTAACATGAATAATGTTCTTTCAGTAAAAAGGTGACCAAAGCAGGATCAATGGGGCCACGACTGTCAGCTGCTGGCATACATATCTGATGGTTCAGAGTTGAGTACATGCCCTGGATATTGTGTAAATCCAGTCTGTCTTTTTTTGGCTCACTGACACTGAGTCAGCTCCAGTCCTGGTCTCTCTGTCCTACGGGTCATCGCAGGCCAGCTCGACATCGCTGAGTTTGGAACCACAGTCAGCAGGTAAAGCAGTTTCCCCTGAACTGCAGTGTTTGAAAACCATTGTCTCTTGAAGCAATGGAAAACACACTGCTTGGTCTTGCCCTGTCCTAGGCATATATTACTCTGTTATATGCTTCTTTCCCCCTCTCACTGAATCATTCCCAGCGTCTCTTGTGTCCAAATTTGCTAAAGCCTGTGTGGAATGAGTAAGTTGGATGTACCGGTACCTTCACAATAACCTGTGAGAAATCTGATGCCTAGACAGTTAATCTTTGAGCAGAAAAGTCCTGGATTTTGTGTTTTGGAGCATTTTTGACAGTTGCAAATGAGCTCTCTGCCCCATTTGGTAGCCCTGATATTTCATTCAGCCCTCAGGGAGTTCAGACAGCCCTGATGCAACCAAGAAGCCATTTTATTGTCAAGTCCCCAGGATCAAAAAGTCTCACTGAGTTTGAGAGAGGTCGTTAGCAATGGGGAAGCACTGGAGAATATTGTTCTTTTTTTTGGCTTGTCTCTGTCAGCCATAACACTGGAGTAGTGAGACAAGGCTCTGATTCAGCTCTCATTGATTTCATTGAGATTTCTTATAATTTGGCAGTATCTTGTTTCTTCGATAAATCTTCTCATTGAAAGATTCTTGATAATGATTAACTTACTGACTCTCTGTGCTCAGAGACCACGTTAAAGAAGAATAAACATAGGAATTGTTGAGACTTCCAGCTTGATGGGAGGACCCAATTGGTAAAATTAATTCAATCTTGGGCCTTCAGTACAGAATAGAGTTTGAAAAACAAGGGAGAGTCTAGCAGAGAGAAGTGAGGTTGGTTAAAGGTCTGTAACATATGATGTAGCAGAGAGATATTCTGAAGAAAAGGCTAAGGAGGAGACCCAGTGTCCTCTGTCTAATGTACAGAAGACAGAGACAGAACTTCTCAGAGGTGCACGCAAAAAAGACAACTGGACAACTGGCATAAATTGTAGGACATGAAATATGAATATTGGAACAGGAGATCAGAGAGGTTATGGGATCTCCATCCTTGGAGTTCCTCAAAACTCAAGTGGGCGAGGCCCTCAGAGACCTCTTATAACTCTGAAGTTGCCCTGGTTTTGAACAGGAACATTCTACCGATGACGGATAGAAGTCCTTTCAAAGATTTTAGTCTGTGAGTCACCGCCACATGAAGGTGGGAACAGCGTTTTATTGTCTTCCCACTGCTCCTCTTCTAAGTTTTACTAGCAATGCTTGAGTTATTTGTTAATTCTGAGGAAGATGCTTTGTCATATGTCTGTAATTTGACAATATTGTAAGGCACTGGACTGTCACAGTGTTTTTCATATATATGCATTTATGCAGCACATACAGACATCATCTTATATTAGGATTATGTTGAACCTGTTTGTGGTTTTAATCTCTTAAAAAAGTTGCAGCCGGACCTGAGCTTAGAGACAAACATACAAAGATATTTTAAATGGCATTTAAAGAGAGTTTTGCTGAAATACTTTGTGACTTCATCTCATTTTTCTCTACATATGTCAGCCTGCAGTTCTGTTATCTCATCCAGCATCTACTTTCCTGTCAGACTTCTTTAAGGACTCTGCTAAACCTTTATGTCTCTTTCCTCTTCAAGGGAGAACACACAGCCTCTTCTAAGAGACTTGGGAGACAGCACATCCACAGCAGAGTGGATATGCCACCTCAATGGCTATTGTCTCACAAATAATAATGCCAGAAACATTATGGAACTTGGACAAAGGAAGAATGTCTGTCTTGAATAAAATAGATGAAGTGTTTTTCAGCAACACTTTGGGAAATGTGTCCTTACATATGAAATTTTTCTCTTTTGCCTCCGTTCATGTAGAATATATTGCAGTGAACTCCACATAATTGGGTTTCCTGGTCATTCCACCCTCCATAGGATCAACTGAACCTAATGATAGTGAACAGTAAATGACCACTGTTTTGTTGGGCCAAAATTAGCATAAATTCCAGATAATGGGGGAAAAGTCTGTGATTAACAAAAAGGTAAAGTGGAGAAAAATGTTGTTGTTAAAGACCCAAATGACATGAAACTTTGCCTTATTTAGGACTTTTGTTAAAGCTTCAAGCTCAGATGAGCTGATTCAGGATAACAAGCCGTTTGAGGAAACCTGGTCTGGGTTTCACATCATAACCAACAAAAGCCCTATCCATAATTGCACATGCTTATATGTGTTAGGAGGTGAAGCGAGGAAAGTGAAAGATCTTCACATGGAAATGTTTGACATTGTTTCATCATAGAACTTACTGGGAAAGTGCAAATATAATCAAAAATAAGAGGAAAAAGGAAAACAGCCTGAATCTTTTAGTGTAAATTCAGCCTAGTTGGATTTCACCTGCAGATTTCAGCTGTTGCGTCATTGAAGCATGCATCTGCAAAAGCATCCTATTAGTTTACAGCAATTATAGACAGACTAAGTAGCCAGAGCTGTGGAAACAACTTCAACATGGGAAGTGTTTTCTCTGCTCTTTCGAAAGTAAAATATAGGTATCAGGAGGAGAGAGATCTTTCTTAAGTTTCAAGCCATTTGCAACACGGCAGGAGCAAACATCCAGTCACTTAATGTGGCTTTGTGGGCAAACAGTTAAACTACAGTGATTCAGCACTTTGCACCTCTCTAGACATACTCAGCGTGGAACAGTGGAACCATGCTATTTGCAAAGTCAGAGAGTTGTGCTGGAAAACTGTCAATATTGACAAAAAAATGTCATTTTGCTTATGTTGCTCTTTGTCTCTGAGCTCAAGAATCTTATCTAATCATATGATCTGAGAAGACATGGCTTAGAATCTCAGCTATATTATAATCTATGTGATCTTAGTTATTCAGTTCATGATAACCCATTTTCCTCATCTGCAGCATTTTCTTTACTGCAAAGTTCTGGGCGTAAAGCATAGCCATCGTTTGTAAATGTAAATGTTACCATCTCTTTCCATTGAGATAAATGGCAACAGCCAGATTTTGATTCTCTCTTTTTCTTTTTTTTTTTAATCTCATCACTATTCAGCACAGTACTTCAATGTTGATCTCATGCATGTTGTAGAACTGTTTGCAGAATAATGATGTCTTAGTCATGTGGCAAAATGGGGCCACAAATGTGGTGGTGGTGAAGGCCCCAAACAGACATCTCAAAAACAGATACATACAGCTAATTCATTCTACAAAGTAGTTTCAGTAAACGAGTTATCCTACTGCTTGAAATCCATGAAGTCTCACTTGGGGTAAGGTAGGATCTCAGCTGAGTAAATATTTTGGAGCCTTGCCTGTGTAAGCATTTAAGCACAGTTCAGCGGGAAAGAGTGGTTTATACAGCAGTAATCTCATTAAAATTAACAACTGATCATATGATAAAGTTTTGCATATCGAGAGTTAAGGTGTTGTAACTGATGTTGAATACATTATCAAACATGATGAAAGAACTTGGAGATTTTTTCTTTAGATATAGTCATGCAAGGCAGAGTCAAACCTCTCTGAGTTATTCTACCATGTCAAATTTAAGACTCTGGAATGTGGACGAATATGTATATGCTTATTTCTATTGTTCTCATTGTATAAATCTGTTCTATAAATACATTAACAATAACAGGAGGGCTAAGGATAATCTCCATCCTTTATTAGACAGGGGGGAAACATAGTGACTAAGGATGAAGAAAAGGTTGAGGTACTTAATACCGCCTTTACCTCGGTCTTTAGAAGTAGGACCAGTTGTTCCCTGAGTAACCAGCTCCCTGAACTAGTAGGTAGAGGCAGGGAGAAGAATGAAGCCCCCATAATCCATGGGGAAATGGTGAGGGGTCTGCTATAGCACTTAGACAGACACAAGCCTATGGGGTCAGATGGGATCCACCCAAAGGTACTGAGGGAGCTGGCAGAAGTGCTCACCAAGCCACTTTCCATCATTTATCAGCAGTCCTGGCTAACTGGGGAGGTCCCAGTTGACGGTAGGTGAGCAAATGTGACACCCATCTACATGAAGGGCTGCAAGGAGGATCTGGGGGACTACAGGTCTGTCAGCCTGACCTCAGTGCCAAGGAAGGTTATGGAACAAACCATCTTGTATGCCATTATGTGGCACTTGCAGGACAACCAGGTAATCAGGCCCAATCAGCATGGGTTCATGAAAGGCAGGTCCTGCTTGAATAATCTGATCTCCTATGACAAGATGACCCACTTAGTGGGTGAGGGAAAGGCTGGGGATATTGTTTACCTAGACTTTAGTAAAGCCTTTGACACACTTTCCTGCAGCATTGACCTGGAGAAACTGGCCTGCTCATGGCTCGGATGGGTGTACTCTTTGCTGGATAAAAAACTGGCTGGAAGGTCATGCCCAAAGAGTTGTGGTGAATGCAATTAAATCCACCTGGCAGCTGGTCACAAGTGGCGTTCCCCAGGGCTCAGTATTGGGGCCAGTTCTCTTTAATATCGTTATGAATGACCTGGAAAAGGGAATCGAGTGCACCCTCAGTAAGTTTGCAGACAGCACCAAGATGAGTGGGAGTGTCAATCTGCTTGATGGTAGGATGGCCCTACAGAGGGATCTGGACAGGTTGGACCAATGGGCCAAGGCCAATGGTATGAGTTTCAACAAGGCCAAGTACCAGGTCCTGCACTTGGGTTACAACCACCCCATGCAGTGCTACAGGCTTGGGGAAGGGTGGTTGGAAAGCTGCATGGCTGAAAAGGACCTGGGGGTGTTGGTCAACAGACGGATGAATATGAGCCAGCAGTGTGCCCAGGTGGCCAAGAAGGCCGACAGCATCCTGGCCAGTATCAGAAACAGTGTGGCCAGCAGAACTAGGGAACTGATTGTTCCCCTGTACTCGGCACTAGTGAGGCCCCACCTCGAGTACTGTGTTCAGTTTTGGGCCCCTCACTACAAGACAGACATTGAGGTGCTGGAGCGTGTTCAGAAAAAGGCAACAAAGGGAGTGCGGGGTCTAGAGGACATGTGTGAGGAGCATCTGAGGGAACTGGAGTTGTTTAGTCTGGAGAAAAAGAGGCTGAGGGGAGACCTTATCACTCTCTACAACTACCTGAAAAAAGGGTGTAGCGAGGTGGGGATCAGTCTCTTCTCCCAAGTAATAAGCAATAGGACAAGAGGAAACGGCCTCATGTTATGCCAGGGGAGGTTTAGATTGGATGTTAGGAAAACTTTCTTCACTGAAAGAATTATCAAACACTGGAACAGGCTGCCCTGTTCCAGTGGAATCGCCGTCCCTGGAGGTGTTTAAAAGACAGATAGATGTGGTGCTGAGGGACATGTTTAGTGGTGGGTTTGGCAGTGTTAGGCTAGTGGTTGGACTTAATGATCTTGAAGATCCCTTCCAACCAAATCTATTCTGTGATTGTATTTATGAACCCTGTAGCCAAAGTCACCTTCATTAAAAGAAGCAATTAGAATAGAGTTAACCTAATAAGGATCTTTAACTAATGAAAAAAAAAAGTTTATCATAAAGCATTAATTAACTTTGCTGTAAAGCAGTCTATGTGTTTTAAGGATGAGTTAATAGGTTTCTAAGCAGCACTTCACACTGACAAAACTACCCATCTTTCTTAAATAAAGAAAAAATAAACAGGAAGTGTGCACGGGATTCTCCACAAAGCCAACAATTGTTACAAACCAGTTAGTGGCAAAAGCTGCCTACTGAAGACATTCAACTTTACTGAGAGCCATAATACATTACAATTTCCACTGAAGTGCTCAAGCCAGCTATCCTGCTCCCAGCAATCTTTAAAGCTATTTATTTATTACCCATATTGGTTTATTATTTTACCTTTAAGAAGCACAGTTTAATGCTTGAGTGCTTTTCAATTTTGCCATTCAGACTGCAGATTAAGTTTATAATGACTAGCTTAATTTTTACAGGCTGTAGCATGTATTTGGTCTGAAAGATACCCCTGGTGATATGAGGCTTTAGACAACTTTGGTGTTTCAATAAAAGTTAGATGCAGTCCAATGCCTTCTTACAGTCATATTGTGGCTGATTGTATGACTGCGTGTTCTTTCTGGCCATTGCAGTATGCAATTTACAGCATATTTCTTTCTTGGAGGTTGAAAAGGCAGAGATCTCTGAACTGCAGAGTTAGGAACAATTTTGCCCTCGATTTCTTCTGCCACAGACAGATTACAAGTGGGTGAGGAGTCTGCATTGAACCCCTTAAAAATGTGCAGTGCTATGGGAAAAAAGCACCCTAACTGAAAAAAAAAAAGACATGGATATACTTGAAAGCCTGTTAGTGGAGACTGCTATTCAGGATCTGGAACTGACTGGATTTGAAATGGCCATACAGAGACAGGAGACCCACGGAACAAAACCCCTCATCTACCTCCTAGACCTTTCAAACTCTTTAATTTTGAGTAGGATTTATTTTATATAAGTCTGGGAGGTTTTAGCTCGCACTGAAGTAGGTACCTATTAGCTGCATTCCTTACTAGGCTCCTCTGATTGTACTGACTAGATTCTCATAAACTATCAGACCATGGACACCCAGGATGTAGCCCACACATAGGTGAATTTTAGGTGAATTTTATCTTCCATGTGTGTGCCTTCCTGTGTGCCACTTGGGAAGAGTCAGGATCTCCCATAAGACTGTATCTCATCAGCCAGCTCCACATAGACGTCTTTGATACTGTAGGATATCACAGATGATGTTAGGCAGACATATGAGCAACCCAGTGCTTTTTCACATGCCTACAGGTAGATATCTATATTTAGGTGTCTTAGTCTCAAACAAGACCCACCCTGGGTGTCCTCAGTCCAGATGTCTCTACATGAACATTGGCTCCCACTGTAGTTCAGGGAGAGCAGGTCAACATATTCAGGGAAGTTTAGGAAAGGAATCTTTTGACCAAATGTAGGAGCTTACTTAGAGTGACACAATGGACCCAGTTCAGGGAGTCTCAAATGATAATTAGGTTCTTAGGCAACCAAGTCAGGACTGAATAGCTCTAGGTTCTCCACTCTCTCCATTGACCAGCTCTACACTGACTGTAGAGGGAACCCAGAGTAGTTTGCTCAGAGATGTTTGTGCTGCAGATTCTTGCATTCAATCCATTGAATCTCATCTTGGGTCTTCTATGTAGTATACCATGAGTGAGTGGACAGCAGATCACTGAAACCATAATTCTGCTCTTCCAAGGCAAGGTCAAGGGCAGGGGGAAAGCTTTTCTCTTTCTAGGACAGGTGAGCCCATGCAAATTAGATGTACTCAGAGGTAATGCCCCTATAAACTGGCTCACTCATATTGCTAGAAGAAATTGGGCCATTTCACAGTTTGAAGCAGCTGAGGAACGGGAGTAAGGTCTATTGTCCTGACCCATGAGAAGGATAAGGAGGAGGTATTAATATCTGGTAAAAGCTAGCAAGAAACCTCATAGACAAAAGCACCTTAAAATGACACATTTTGGTTAATGAGAGAGCCAGAAAAACTGAAACAAGTTTGTTTGTCACAAAGATTCCTTTGTTGTATCAACCCCATGAAGGAAAGAACTTAAGAAGTGAACCTAAGCCCTCCAACCATTAGGCCACTGCCTTCCATCT
Organism: Pluvialis apricaria; assembly: GCA_017639485.1. Lineage (NCBI taxonomy): Eukaryota > Metazoa > Chordata > Aves > Charadriiformes > Charadriidae > Pluvialis > Pluvialis apricaria. The sequence goes on along the minus strand of CM030008.1, from coordinate 162,222,895 downwards.
CGACTGCTGGTTGCTCATTCAGCAGCACTTGATACATACATCCATAATATTTTTTTAAGGAAGAAACTTTGGAGAAGTGTTACTGAACCAAGCATGTCCCAGTCAATCCTGAAGGAGAAATTTGACAGTTTAAATGTTACATTTCATCTCAGTTCCATCTCTGAAAAGAAAAACCCAAACCAAACCAAACCTAAACAAAACACCAAAGAAACCAAAGATTAGGTGAAGTAACCTTATTGTCAGGGATTGAGTATTTACAGGGTGTCTGCAGGGTGAGCCTGGTTTTAAGGTTATTCCCAGATCTGTGCAAAGCTGACAGTAGAAGCAAAACTTATTCCCCCTTGAAGCCTGAGGGAGGGAGGCCCTGATTTGCAGCAGTGTTGGTGTCTGAGACAGAAGGCATAGAGTGCATTCATCTGTGAGTGAGTCCTGGCTTGGAGGAAATTCAAACCGGAGGATTTAATTCCCCACACAGATTAGAAATGTATCCCAGCCTAGAAAGAAAGAGACAAAGTCTGCAGTGACAAAAATCCATTTTTGTTTATGTTCAATCCCTTTTAAGCCACCTTCTTACCAAACAAGTATTGCTGGTTGCAAAGTACTTACACAGTAGGATTCTTTACTTCCTTTTCTTTCTTTAATACAAAGAAAAAAAAATGATGTGAGCAGAACTGTGAAAAACTCTTTATGCTTTTGTTGAATGGACTTAAATGCTTAAGATAAAAAAATAAAAGTAATTTGATGTCAGATCTAGTATTGGAAAAGAGAAAGAGGTCTGTTAGAGAAATATTTTGGGGAAAAGATTTTATAGAAAAGTGAAAGAAAAAGAAGAAAATGCCTTTTTGTTTTATATATATATATACAAGCACCATTTCCCACAATCTCTGAGCTTCTCAAACACTCAACTTTTAGTAAAACCCACTGAAAATTATATAACTTTTCCCCCCCCAATGATTTGGATTTCACTAGCTGACATCTGTTGTTACTAACAGATGCAATAAAACTACCTATGCCAAGAAAGTCAGAGCCTTATGTTTATTGTAATAAAACAGAAGGATTTACAATTTGGTGTAAAAAGTTTTTATCGTTCACTGTCATTTTTAAATTCAAAGTGTTTCTCAACTTGAGACAGAAGCAATAAAAGTGAAGAGATGTCCTCTTATTACTATTTTTCCTCAGTAGATTTCAAAGAACATTCCAAAGGCGGTATCAATTTTAGAGATGGTCAGTAAATACCTTTTGGAATGATTTTTCAAGGAAAAAAGATCTTTTGTGAAATCATAGTTTTTCTATTCTCTGTGAGGAAAGCAGAAATGATAAATCCCCATACACTCACCGAAAAAGCATCTGTGATTTCAGTATTTGCACAGAACATGAAATTATGTAAGAGCCTTCCAAGCAGTTAACTGGAAGATTACAGTAATGCCCAGCCCTCTGCTCTAATGCTCAGGCAAAACTGATCTCAGGGAAGGTTTGGATCTGCATAGTAAAATTTATTTCTACCACTAGTTTGTTTTATTTATTTACTTATATGTATGAAATATTCCAAGTCTCTATTACTAGTTTAGCTCATTGCTGTAGAAACCTCTTTTGAGGGAGAAGTTTAATTTTTGAGTGCTTAAAAATAATAAATATCATACCAATCTAAAATTTAGAGCAGTTAAGGTATCACCGTAATATGTTCTTTATAGAAACCTAGCCTGAAAGGAAATGTAGAGCTGTTTACTATTTAAGGAGATTTTTTTTAAACTTTTTAAAGATCTACCATAGTTTAGGAAACTGCAAAAGAACATGGTTGCACACACACAGTGCAAACAAATGCGTTGATGCTCCTGGTCAAAAGCCATCAGCCCAGAGAAGTCAGCTCTCACCAGACAGAACCAAAGGTCTGAAGTTGTGCTGTTATTCCTGGGGAGATGAAAATGTTACACAGTGGTGTGGTGTTGTCTGGACAACAGCAGAATCGCTGGTTTGCTCAAGCATTACTGCTCCAGACAGGGTGGATTGAATGATTCCAAATGTCACTCTGAGCAGTGAAAGTCCACTGTCAAAAGGAAAACGTGAGTGCAGGGTTCAGTTCATGATCACGGAAAATGCTAGAGTTGACTTTGTGGAGGGCTTGCCAGCTCCCTTTATTGTTTATTGCCAGATACAATATTGGAGAAGGGCTTAGCCTGAGTATGATCTCTAAACTAAAACCAGAAAATGGACTGAGTTCAAATTGCGCTTATTTACCTTAGTAAATAAGATAAGTATATCTCCTCCTGGTGCTTAAGTCATCTCTTTTATAGTCTTGACAACACAACAGGTTTCTGACAAAGAGTTTTCTCTAAAAGCAACCTGGGTGTAGCTGGTCTATTTTTTCCATGTGCACATCAGCAATCAGCAGCCAAGCCCTGGTATCAGGTTTTTACTGGAGACAGCAATGAGGAGGGGAATGATACCTTTTCATCTCAGTCTGACTAGGAACCTGCTTGGTTTTATGGATAAACAAAGCACCACTTCAGACTGGGAAGTCACTAAGAGTGGTCAGGTTGAGGAAACATATCAGGGGTATTCTCTGACTCTAGCCGGAACTTTAAAGTCTTCTGAAAAGGGAGGTATTTTGCTACCAAAAGCAGGTGTATTGCTGCTCCTTTAGTTTCTCTTCCATCTCTGGAGAGACCAAGATGATAATCTTGTTTCTATTTCTCTTCCAGATGTGGGATTTAACAGGACATTGTCCAGCAGCCTTTCTTTGTCATTCGTATCACAGCCCTGGCTGGCCCCAGGAGTTCTGGGGCTCCATAGGGGTGTGGGATGGGACTGGGATGGGCTCCGGCATGTGCTTTATTCCAAGGGTCACAGTACCAGTGCTTGTAGTGATGGAACAGACTGGCTAAAAGCTAGCTTGAGTATGTCTATACTGCCACAAGCTATGCTGGGAGAGGATGCACTGGTTACCAAGTCTTCACATAGGACATAATTGTTGTCCACCACAACAATCTACGGAGAGAGCAAAATAAGACTCTACAGAAGAATCTAGGAGATGGCATGGGACCGTCCAAACTCAGAGAAATGGGAATTTGAGTACCAAGGGAATGAAAGAGTCTGTGTGGGTGTGAGAAGAGAAATTGTTGGGGGGAGATACTAAACTTGATTCCACAGGCTTGCAAAATATAATCCTGCTGTGCTTTAGGATTCCAGGGCCCCTTGGATGCTCATGCTAGTGGGCCAACCTACAAGGGTTAGTCAGGTTCTTCTGGGGAAGAAGTAATGTTGCAGTCACCCTGAAAGCAGTGTGGTATCAGCAGAAAATCAGGGCTTTGTACTGTCGTCACAATTAATGTACTCTCTCCTGCAATCAATTTACACTTAATGATGCATTTAGTGGTAATAAAAGTGGGAAGCTATAAAATATTCTTACCATTGTTACAATTTGCTAGCTTTTAGGTGTCAAGGAAGGGTGGGGTCATAATGCGTTCCATTTTGGGCAAAAAAAATCCAAATGGTTGAGATAGAAAGCCATGAGAAAAGAAAAAGATAATAAGGTTACTGGGAATTATAAGTCCTTTTTCTCTGTACCAATCATAAGAACACTGAGTTAGCAAAATGGTGTTTAGAAAGTTCTTTTATTAACTAGAAATGCCCTCCTTGCCTCTGCATAGTAGTATTCCCTCTGAGACTTCTGTGCCACCAGGCAAGGCTTTTAGGAAGTCATTATGACATACAAATAGACCATGCTAAATTAAATTGATTAATACATCGTATGAATATTTTCAGCTGCTTAGTTTTGGCTGACAGCAAGTTCTCATGGACATCCAATCAGCAAAGAAAGTCCAAACATCTGAGAAGTCTGAATCATTGGGGAAGGTATGACACAAAACTTATCTTCAAGTGAAGGACACATGACTTACCACTTTCCATGGGATGACGATTTTGTTCTATATACTCTTCCCTGTAGCACAGGGCTAAACCAGCCCTGATCCAACCTGTCAATCTCCCTGCTGGAGGGTTCTGACAGGAAATTTTAGAGATGAAGATTAATTTTTTTTCCAAAGTATTAATCTGTACAGTTCAGGATTGCTAAGATTTTGACTCAGAGGCCCTTGGTTGAACTGAAAAATATTTCTATTCCTGTATTTTCTTTGTGGAGGCAGGCAATGTAGATGAAGACAGCTAAAAATGAAATGTCGTCATCAAGTAATTTGGACATGCAGAGTTGACTCACTTTTCTCTTCCTGCCCTGGAACACCAAAAGACATTATCTCACTTTTTGGCAGGGGGAAAAATGAAATGGAGGACTGGGACAGACTGAAAATATTAGCTTGAGCAGGTGCTGGGAGGGTAGGTGGTAATATCACTCAGCTGTTGAATATTGGTTCGCATGGTTTTGATTTTATTTTTGTATTTTCCATAAAAGCTTGGAGTTCGGAGGGGCAAAAGGTTTTCAAGGGCCATCAAATTTCAATCGATAAGAAACAGAACAAGCTAAAGTAAATAAAACCACAAGCTTGTCCCAACTTTCTTCTACAACTTAACCCCATCTGAACTAAAATGCTGAGGTTCAAAAATTTCTGTTAATGAGTTTTCTTTTACTACTTGCCCTTTTGGACCTCTTTCAGACTTCAAGCTTCTTGCATTACAGTTAAGGAGTTTCCATTATTTGGAACAATAAAAAGTGCTGAAATGCCAAAGGAAGGTAAGATAGCTAAGACTGTCCATCTTAATCCTGTGCTCCCAGCTAGAAGCTGAAGATGCAGAGAGCAAACTGTCGGCAGCACGTTTTTATACAACAGGAATCAGAGTTAGATGTGTTTACAGGCAGCTCTCTTGTAAAGCAGCCAGAAGAGAGAGAGTTTCACCTTAGGAAAGCAACAATGAGTCAGGGCTAGCTTTATCTCTGCATCAATTCAATGCAAAAAAGCAAAGGCAGAGTGTGGTGAGCGAGATGAAAACATGACGTGAAGAGTATCTCCTGGATTTGAGTAGGACTTATTTGGGAAAGCTGAGGTTCCTCCTGTGTAGGAGAAATTCTCTTTTCATTTATAATCTAGACAAATCTTTTTTCTGTGTAGTCTGGAGCACTTTAGGCTCTAGCACAGCTCTCCTGATTGCTGGTCTTTGCTGAAGGGACAAAGGAAAGGGCAGACAGAAGCCAGCCCTTCAAGACCTCTGTACTAATGTCAAGTGCATTCCCTAAATAAAAAAAAGCATATTCCCTGATTTTGTGATTTTTCTCAAGGAGATTGCACAAAAAGGTGGTAGGAAAATCTAGAAGAAAGCAAAAGAGCTCTATTTGGCCTTAACACGCATTTTCCCCTGTTGCTTGCATTGAAGTTGCCTTGTGCCTCTCTTCTCTGCCTTTGGCAGGGAGGCAAGGTTTTCATTTCAAACTGACAAGAAGCTGTATGGGGAGATGAGCTATATTTATTCAGCCCCCGTTATGGGTTTTACTCATGTTTACACACTTCTGGATGGCGTGAAGCACATCAATGGCTCATTCGTGTCTATTTATGAGAGACTATTTAGAGACCTTGTCCTTGCTTCTAACATCCACCTCCTGCTTATTTGTCCCTGAAAAGCAGCACACTGTACCTTCAAATAAGGAGACGCACATTTCCTGGAAACACTTGCCTAGTTATTACAAGACACAGATGAGTTTCTTTTTCCTGTGAGACTGCCTCCACAGTCTACTATCCAATATTGTACACTGGGCACCTCAATAAGGTAGGGTGATGACATATTTATAAAGTGACTTTTTTCTACAAGAAATCACTGGCATCAAGAAATGCAGATACCAAATGGCATAACAAGTTTCCACTAAAGAAACTTGTGCTTCAGACACTCTCCACAAACCTAAGGAAATGAGGCGATTTCCCCAGGTGACCTCCACAGGACATATTTGCCCTAGTGATGTCTCAGAGTAAGAGAGCACTTAGGTGGGATTGACCCTGTCTGGGGAGGAAAGGTGTGCCCTAAGCAGCCAACCTGCTGTCCCTTGACATGTTGCCTCTGTGTTCTTGAGTCTTTTTGGGATGGTGCCCTCTTTGTACCACTGTTCTCTTCCCTCTCATTTCCCAGCACTTTGCTGGCTCTCGCTCTTGCTGAGGATACAGTCATATTTAGGTGTAGTGCAAGGTCAGGATCTCAAGGCTTTTCCCTCTCCTGCAGTAATTGAAGCTTCTTTGGAATCGAATAAAGATCTCTTTTCACCTCTTTATAATCTCTCCACATCTGAGACAACTTCATCCTCCAGTTTCATTTTGAGGACTTCAATTCATTACAAAACAGACAGAACAGGCTGAAAATCAAGCTCTTTTATTCATTATTTCCCCCATGCCAGAATTCCTGTCCTATGTAATCCCGTGACACAAGAGCTAATTCTTTGCTTCTTAGAAGTGTTGTGTAGATAATGAAAGTTTGTTTTCCTTTTATTCCTATCCTTGAACGAGTTGTAAGCAAAATTTCAAAAGTATCCATGCTGTCATGAACACTATCTATGAAAATTAATTATGTCTCTTCCCCCAGTTCATCAGTAGATGGTGGCAAAGAGTTCTTGCTCATCTCAGTTTCAGACCCCAGGGGCTACACAAATATGACAATAACAACAACTGATGGGTAATATTTTGCCATCTGCTGCACTCCTTAGCTTCAGCTGCTCTATTCATGTGTGAATGAACCTGTTGCAGCTTCTAGTTGCCTTCCCATGTGAAAAGCTTTGTGAGATCACAGAATCGTTTGCTGGCATAATTTCCTTTTTCCAGGTATCCCTTATTTTCCACAGACCTCCAAACCTTATTTCTCTGACTGAATCCAGGGAATGCACCTGTCTTCAACTCTATAGGTATACTTCTCTTCTTTTCACCAATTTGTCTTTGTTATTTTTTCCTCTGCACCTGAGTTATTTAACTATGAGGCATATGGTAGTATGATGTATACGAACTACACGGCAAAAGACAACTATATTGCAAGTTGCATTACTCTATAATTAGGAAATAAAATGAAAACTATTTGTCTGTACAGGAAACCAATACAAAAACATACAAAGTCTCTTACATGGAAGATCTTATCAGAAAAATAATTATCTCCTGAAATTACAAGCACCACACTTGAATTCTCAACAGCCTCTTACAGCACAGACTGGTGTTTCATTATTACAATTCCATTGTACTCTAAGATCACTAATCCTAAAACCTTTATTTGGGATTAGAATACAGATTGTATTTTTTCATGGCCAAAAATGCATTGCAATCTTGTATCAGCAATGTGCTAATAACCAGACCAAATTAGCATTTTAAGCTTTACTTCTGGCAGATCACAGCGTGTGTCTACAGTCTGTCCCTTAGCAACACAGCTTGGAAGACACATAGAATTGTGGGTGCCTTTAGTATTGGCGAGAATATAAAAAAAAAACCTGGTGAAAATCTATGGGGTAAACAATAGTGTTGCTCCTAACACTAAATATGTTTGCTAGTTCTACCTCCATTCTGAATTGTAAGCTGACATCTGTGACAAGGAGAAATAGCGAATGCCAGTTTTATTTCCAACGTGGTGTTCTTTCTTTTTTTTTGTTTTTCCACCACCACTTCATAGCCATAAAAATGTCCTTTCAATTGCAGTGGGGAAGCACAGCTTCCTCAATCATTCAAAAACAGTCTTGGGAGTGAAAGTCAAAGTCATTTTCTCTCAAAGAGAAATGCAAACAGTGAGCGTTGATCTGTACTGAAATACCTATCCACATTAATAGCTTTTAAATGCTATTCTTAATGATAACATTTAAATTCATTTTAAATACTTAAGAGGAAGTGAGGAACCTGTCACTGTGGACATCTGGTAATTGCAGAAAGCTTGACTGCAGAGAGGAAAGCAAAGATGGTGTTTAACTGTACAGAAAACAGGGCAGGAAGCAATACAGAACATCCAAGAAGAGAGAGAGGTTCAGGCATGCAGTCAAACATCTGCCACAGTGAAAAACCACAAAGTAGAGATTCCGGATACCAGATCTGAAAGGCTCAGGCCACTTAGTGTGGATGGGCGGCAGACAGTGGGGGGCTTTTATAAAACAATGAATAGTAAAAAGGTCAGTCACACAACAAGGGGACTTTCAATTAAGCTAAAAGGCAATGATTCAAAGCTTAGAAAAGAAAACCTGAATAATGCATAATTAACCTGAAACATATTGTCACAACATTTCACCAGTACCCAGCAACTTAGAGGAATGTAAAAAGAAGTCCAAGTATTAGTTAGGCAGTACAAATGTTAATTGGATGCTCAACATGGCATACATAATGTGCTTAGTCTTTAATTATATGTCCACAGTCTAATTTTTGCACAGGTCCTGAAAATGGACTTAGGCAGGGACAGAACTGTGCTTGTATGGGTAGTTCAAAACCTACCTGCTGCTTAATGTTTGAGAACTTGGCTTTGCCACCACAAGGATCTTCTTTTAATTTATCATTGATGTAGTGCAGCAACACTCACTTTAAACATTTCACATTCAAAGTCCTAGATGTTATACTCTGGGGGAGCGCTGGGTCATTGACACCAACACTGTGACTACCAGTGTGGATCAGATGGTAGCTCTCATACTGGATTTGCCCATAAAGAAGATTGGGCAAATTTGTCCCCCCCAAAAAAGAAGAATTGCCTTTCCATCTTCTGCAGAAAAGGACATGTGTTCTGCGCAGGTACCCTTGCAGCAATGAAAGCAAACTGGGCCCTGGGACGCATCTGCAAGTCTGTAGCCAGCAGATCAAGGGAAGTGATCATCCCACACTACTCACCATGTATTAGGCCAGACTTGGTCCTCTCAGTTCAAGAGAAATGGAGATGGTCCAGAGGAGGGACATCAAGATGATTAGATGGTTGGAAAACTTGATGCATGAAGAAAGGCTGAAAACTAGTTTTGCTTAAAAAAAAAAAGAAATTAGAGAAGGAAAGGCTCAGGGACACCTAATTGTGGTCTTTCAATACCTAAGAGGTAGTTGTAAAGAAGTGGAGCTACTCTTTACACAGGGATGCATGGTGACAGGACAAGAGGCAGTGGGCACAGGTTACTTCAGGGGAAATTTTGTCTGGATATAAGAAAAAATGCTTCACTGTGAGAGCAGTAAAGCATTGGAATACATTGTCCGGAGAAGTAGGGGAAATATTCAAGACCTGGCATGACAAGATTCTGTATAACTTAACCTAAGGCCCTGCTTAGAAGGTTCGTCCAGATAATCTCCCCTTCCAAATGAGATTTTTCTATAAATCACTCTTTTACTGCCCTGTCCTAGAGGAGAGAGAGCAGCTTCATGCTCAGCTTCTCCCATGCTTCATGCGTGAGGGAAGAGCCATACTGTTTGAGAATGCTTCTGGAAAGAGTTAGGGAGAAGAGAGACAAGACAAAAGTGTCATTTACTGCCTCCAGCCTCCCATATGATACAATGGACAAGCCTAATCTAAGGGATTTGTCCTGTGTCTGCAGCCTAAATGTCCTGAAAAATGTTCCCTGACTCCTGCTGTGACCTTCCCTATGGCAGCCGCTGTCAAGTGATTGCTCTAATAAGCATAGCCATCTCTCCAAATGGAAGAATATGTTGAACTGTGTAAAATAAACATAATTCCAAACCCATATCTTCCAGCAGCAGCGTATAACATCGTCTCTTAACATAATGGATTTGTTAGTATTGCCTTGGTTTGAAAAGTGCAGCAGGCACTGCTAAGGTGAATTACGAGAGGTTAACAATGAAAAGTAAGCATTGTGTGCTGAGCTGATGACTCATACAGAGCCCTTCAAGAGATGCACAAATTAAAAACTGCTGGAAAATATCAGGCAACATAAAAAATACACCATCGCTTTATGAACCTTGAATGCTGTAAATAAACTTGGAAATTCAGCACTGATTATATCTAACTTTAGAGGCAATGGTGGAAAATACTGCACCAGAACAGTTACAGTGTGGCTTTTGATTTATCTCACTGACAACCATCAGACCCTTCAATGCCTCAATGACAAATAAGCACAGAAGAGGACAGATACGCAAACTGCAATACATTTGATTTATATGGAGTGGGAAAGAACTCCGTATGTGTGTGTAGTCATATCCCCATGCTGGCTGATACACATTTCTATAAAACTGTTTCTGTGCCTAATTTACAAGGCATCCAGTAAGTTTCTGTTCTGTCAGCACCTGCAATGCTGGCTTAGCTTTAAAAACACACCCATGTCCCCGGACCGTCCATGAAATTCATAGGAGAATTGGAGGTCAACCGAATTTAGATTCCTCGTGGTCTGTCTCCTTACGTGTTTCCTCTCTACACATTACACCATGAACTGAAAAATGAGAAGAGAACAGTTTAACAAGCATTCATTTGATTTAAAAGGTAAAATGTCAGTATATTCCCGCTTCAAATATGTCTCTAAAATGAGAGTTCAAACTTGAAAATGACAGCTTCTGGAAAAAAGGTCCCAATTAATCTTTAAGAAATGCCAATTGTCTAGATATAAAATGAAATGTAATAAAAAAATAATAAAAATCAGCTTTGAGAACAAATAATTTTTATTGATCAGGATTGTATTGTATCCACAGCTATTCAATTCTGATACACAATGCCAAATACAGTACCTAAGGCCCAGTTCCTAACCCTGTAATCAGAGACCAACTGCAAAGCAGTAGGGCAAGAATAAATTTCCCCAGGTACAGGTGGGAATGTAAACAGCTTTTGTGACACCCAAAGTCAAGGAGGGAATCATCTGAAGAGCTAGGACTGCAATGCAAGAACTTCTGGCTTCCTAGTCCACCCTTGGACCACATGCAGATTTACTTTGGATGAAGTTTGAGGGCTCTTATGGACACTAGATGTATGCAGTTTATCAGGTTATAAAGTCACAGAGATACACCTCTGAGTTTTCCCTGCTAATGTTCAGTAGAAATAAGATGTGCATCCCTGAATTAAACAAACATAGTGTGAGAATATGGGATACATATTGCCCAGAGTGACTAGTAATGTAGGTGTTTCCTCCCAGAGATATTGCTGAATAGAGAAGCAGATCCATGGCATCAGTGAACTGCATCAGGGTGTTAAAAAACCCAAGAAAACAAATAACAACTGCTCCCTCCCTCCAAACGCAAAAGGCCCCATACCATGAAATGTATACTAAAGTACACTTGACAGACATTTTCTTTTCCTAGATACTTGTCATTTCTTGTCAATGCAAAGATGTGCCACTGTAAATCTTATGTTCCTTTGTTAATTGTAGCAGTTTTCCATTGGAGATCTTTCCCCTGGCATATGATTCTTTATTATTTTCTAGCCTTAGGCAACTTTTGAACCTTCAAGTATTCTTCTAGACTTGTCTATTTTGCTCCCTTCTTACTTTGTTCCAAACTGCTTCAAATTTTCTCAAAACTCTCCCAAAGCTGGATAACCGTTTTCACATTCAGACAAAAATCACACACAATGATTACTCTTATACCAACAAATAAAATTGGATGGATACAAAGCAGTGTCCTTGAAACCAAAAGGATCACTATGTTTCACTTCTACAAAGCTATCTTCTGCTTTCTTCCCCCTCCAAACAGTAGAAGAAAATTGATAGAAAGGGCTTGGATGAAGAGCCATTATTTAGTCTTCCTCTCTTGCAGTTATCGCAACTTTCCCCGCCACAATCTTATTCAGCTGCACCATCCTGTGCTGCTGTCTTTTCTACATTCGGTGGGCGGTACTTCCACTATAGAATAGGGAAAATCATTCAATGTAAAGCAATAAGGCAATTCCATACTATCATGTTCCCCACCTATGACCAAGGAAGCCCTTTCAGACATTGCAAACAATGGAAAAACTTCAATCATATGAAAAACTCCACAGAAGCAAACCCATGAGACTGCTAATCTGCTGGTGTTCTATGAAGTACACTTCAGGACTTCTTTATTATAACCTAAATCCAGTTTCTATTTACTGACAGATGTGTGGTCTCAGCTCCTTTCCTCTCCATTATTCTCATTCAACATAATGGAGCTATCACTTCTCTTTCATTTCAGATCCCTTTCTCTTCTCTTCTGAGGTTTAGAATACAACTGTCATTCAACAAAAATATGACACCTTTATGTGTGTAAATACTCATGCCACATAAAGTTAGTCAAATGGCATCACAGAAGCATGAAATTGCCCAAAATGTCAGCCAGGAAACATGAAGATTAGAGAAGATATTAGTGAAGCGCATGGGCAAGCTTGCCTGTGTGCTCAAAACCAACACAGGACAGTTAAAGAACACCTGGAGGTTCCAGGACCTCCTTGCTTAATGCTTGCCCTGAACCTCTTATATGGTGGGTGGTTCTTCTCAGCCTCGTATGCTGTTGAATCATTCACCCCCATGCAAAACAACGCAGCATTATTTGTATTACAGCTCTGCCTGGAGGTCCCAAATGAAGCTGGAAACCATTACGTTAGTTATGTATGAGACTCAGTCTGCACATCCATGAGTAGTTTACTGTGTAAACAGGGCGTGTGAAAGCTAGCATTATCACTTTTATTGACAGATGGGGATAGCAGGCACAGAGTCTTGATTCCCTGAGAAGTTTGTACTGTTCCTGCCTGTTACACGTGTGCAGAGCCATCCCCTGAAACTCAATTATCCATCTTAATCCACTACCTTAATCACCCATCTTCTCAGAGCAGGGTGGTGGACACTTGATCTCCCTTTGTACAGGTGTAAATCTCTCCAGGTGTTAACTATGTTTGGGTTCAGTTTGACTCAGGGGTATATGCATTTGAACAAAACCGTAACTCCATGTTGATCTCGCTTCAGGACCACTGACCTAGATTTTCTAGGGTTGGCTGTTAATTTTCATTCTCATCTGAAGCCTCATTTCAGAACAAAAGAAAAAGAAAAAAAAATACTATCTAGTCATCATAAAATGTTTTAAGATTTTTAAAACCAAACATGCAAAAATAGTAACTCAGCATTACTCAGCATTACTATTCACTTTGATAAATTCAAGCCTGCGGCTCAGCAGCTGATGCTCAGCAGAGTCTGTTAATGAGGCTGGCCAGCATCCCTCAAGACTCCTTTTCATTTTACATAACCAGTCCCTAATGGAATCTCTGCCATTTTAGAATAAAGTGGGAACTTCAAAGAGCATAAGTGTATGCAAGGCCGAAGGCTTAAGCCTAGATGTCCCATTAGGCTCTGGTTCAGCAGTATCCACGGTGGGTCTGCGTTAGAGCTTGGTCCTCAAAGGACCCATGCACAGGCTTCAGCGTGTGCATAGGTCTGGATTTTCAGCAAGGCACCCGCTTTACCACTTCTCCAGATCTGCTGAGTTCCTGATACATGTTGGCGTGAGAGCTGGGCATGCACCATCCCCTCAGGTGTGATTAACACAGGCATGGTCTCGGTGGGAGCTCACAGGCAATACAGGACAGCAGCACGCTGGGGTGCATGGCGAGCAGTGCCATTGCAAGCAGGGGGAACAAACCATTCCTATTACTCAACATGATGAAAGAAATAGGCAAATTTGCAAAAAAGCTGTGTCTGACAAACTGTGAAAGCAAACACAAACCCCACTTAACTTGCACTTAATTTCTTTTGTACTGGCAATGCACAGGTGGGGCAAGAATTCCTATAAACTGGGGTATTTTACTGAGAAGAGAAGCAGAATCTGTCTGTTCATGTCTGCAGTTGACTGGGTGGTTCTGCCTTTCTTTGCACCACAAAACGCCTATGTAAATCCACTTTTGCACTGAAAGCTGAGATGAGTTCGCCTGCTACACACTTGCTTGCCAAAGTGCACGCAGCCTCCTGCTAAGGAATCTTTCCCAGGTAGCAGAGATTTTATGGTTCTTTAATGCTTCATCAGGTGTTAATCATAACATTTTACTGTCTGAATAACAAGCTTATCTCCCTCAAGAAAGTTTTGGTTCACATCCAAAATTCTGTTCCCAGAGTAGACAATATACTTTGGTAGCAGTGACCACATTTCACCCTCTGCCCGATGAATTTCTAGGCTCACGAATTGAATAAGAAGTACATTTGTTAGCTGCTGCCGTTGATATTACTGAAGCACCTACATTTTCTTTCCCAGGATACCGCTGTTGAAGAAATCAGTAATTCCAGAGAGGAATAATCTACTTCCTCCCCCTCATTCTTTTGTAAAAATGTAGCTTGATTAAGGTTAAAGGATAGCAGTGGGGTGCGCGTGGGGTGAAAATCAATGCCTTGCTCATGTGATCCAGAACTGGACTGATGCAGAAAGCTTTGTATTCACAGTAAGACGGGCAAATTTGTCTTTTCTCTGTTCCATAAGAAAGGGAAGAAAGTATGTTCTCTCTCTCCACATGATGGACTCTGAACTAATTAAAGTCCAGACTCTCAGTCAATATTTTCAATAGGGCTCATAAGTGACTTAGAAACTAAGACTTCCTTTTCAGAGCAGTTTCCTGAACACTTGTCTTCTAAGTACTTGCTCCTTCTGAAAATGGGACTTAGGCTTCTAAAACACAGGGTTTGTTCTAAAAACTTTGCTCCCTCTCCATTATGCTTTTAGAACATTTGGTGGGTGAAGCACCACTACCTGAAATGTTCCAGTCCCAGTTTTTTGGTTTGTCACTGGAAGAGCTGTTGTTTTGCACTGTATAAGGTCATAACAAATTATTCTGTCCAAAAACCTTTAAGGCAGCTATTCTTGTCTGTGTTTTTACCTGTAAAATAAACATTATCTTATAATGGCACGCTTTAGTCAATGCTCTTCAGACAAAAAAAATAACCACAACTTTCATCCCTCCAATGGCAATTTTTAGCCTTAATTTTTTACCGTTTTATCTCAGAATATTTTACGAAGGAAATAAGAACAGTGAGTGCCTAGCCCCAAAATCATTGTGACATCATCTTTGCAGGCTTGAGTTCAAAACCTCACTGTTAATACACCGTTTTCACACATGAATCACAGAATCATAGAAAGGTTTGGCTTGAAAGTGACCTTAAAGACCATCTAGGTGCTCCCCCCCCCATCCATCCTGGCCTTCCCGCAGCACACCAGTGCAGATGCCAAGATGTTCATCTGCTGACTGTAAGGCCATTGGCTGGGAATGTGCTCCAAGGAGAAGTCACTTTAAGGATTAGAGAATCATAGAATCATAGAATAGTTTGGGTTGGAAGGGATGTTAAAAGGTCATCTAGTCCAACCTCCCCTGCAATGAGCAGGAACATCTTTAACTAGATCAAGTTGCTCAGACCCCAGTCCAAGCTGACCTTGCATATTTCTTCCTTATATCTAGTCTAAATCTACATTCTTTCAGTTAAAATCATTACCCCTTGTCCTTCCACAATAGGCCCTGCTAAAAAGTTTGTCCCCATCTTTCCTGTAGGCCTCCTTTAAGTACTAAGAAGCCACAATAAGGTCTTCCTCCCTGCTCTTCTCCAGGCTGAAAAACCCCAAGTGTCTCAGCCTGTCTTCATAGGAGAGGTGCTCCAGCCCTCCAATCATCTTTGTGGAACTCCTCTGTACCCGCTCCAACAGGTCCATGTCTTTCCTGCGCTGAGGGCTCCAGAGCTGGACAAAGTACTCCAGGTGGGGACTCACCAGAGTAGAGTAGAGGGGCAGAATCACCTCCCTTGACCACACTTCTTGTGATGCAGCCCAACATACAGTTGGCCTTCTGGGCTGTGAGCACACATTGCTGACTCATGTCCAGCTTTTCATCCACCAGTACCCCCATGTCCTTCTCGGCAGGGCTGCTCTCAATCTCTTCATCCCCCAGCCTGTACTGATACCAGGGATTGCCCCAACACATGTGCAGGACCCTGAACTTGGCCTTGCTGAACCTCATGAGGTTCACATGGGCCCACTTCTCAAGCTTGTCCAGGTCCCTCTGGACATTGAGCCATTGACCACCACCCTCCGGATAGGACGGTCCAACCAATTCCTCATCCACTGAACAGTCCATCCATCCAATCTTCCATATTCATGTTCCATATGTATGTTCAGGTTTCTCAGGTGGTTGTGAACCTGATCTTCTCTTACAGTGGGAGGGACTTTGCTCCCCCAGTTCCTGCCTTATGGTCCATCCACTTGAGAAGTGTGGGGAGAGAGGTTGCCAGTGAAGACTGAAGTAAAAAAGTTGTTGAGTACCTCGGCCGCCTTCTTGTCCATTGTTACCAGTTTGCCAGTCTTCCTCATCAGGGGGAGTATGCTTTATTTGACCTTCCTTTTCTGGCTGACATACCTGTAGAAGTCCTTCTTGTTATTCTTTGCATCCCTTGCCAAGTTCAGCTCCAGCCACACCTTGGCCTTTCTGAACCCATTTCTACACAACTGGGCAGCGTCCCTATACTTTTCCCAGGATACCTCTCCCTGCTTTCACTGCCTGTGCATTTCCTTCTTGTCCTTCAGTTTGACCCACAGGTTTTGACTCCTTCATGCTGGTCTCTTGCCCTCCTTTTCTGATTTCTTACACCTGGGGATCGAGGGCTCTTGTGCTGTGTGGAAAGCGTCCTTAAAGATCTGCCAGCTCTGTTCTACTCCCTTGTCCCTGAAGGCAGTTTCCCAGGGGGTCCTATTAACTAACTCTGTGAAGAGCTGGAAGCTTGCTTTCCTAAAATTCTGGGTCCTGACTTTACTCTTTGCCTGACCCATATCCCTCAGGACTGCAAACTCAACCAGTGTGTGATCACTGCAGCCCAGGCTGCCTCCAATTTTGATGCTCACTTGCATTGGTGACCATCAGGTCCATTACCACATCCCCTCTGGTAGGGCTCTCTATTACCTGGCTTAAGAAGTTATCCTTGATGCACTCCAGGAGTCTCCTGGATTGCCTACAGCTTGCCACGGTACTTTTCCAGCAGATGTCGGGGTGGTTGAAGTCCCCCAGCAGGACAAGAGCCTGCGAGTGCGATGCCTCCTGTAGCTGGAGTAAGAAAGCTTCCTCAATAGGCTCCCCTTGATCGTGTGGCCTATAGTAGACACCAACCACAAGGTTCCCTTTGTTGCCTTGGTCTTTTATACTTACCCACAGGTGTTCAACCTGCTCATGGCTATTCTTCAGAGACAGCTCTCCACACTCTATCTGTTTCTTGATGTAGAGGGCAATGCCTCTCCCCCTCCTTCCTCAGCTGTCCCTTATGAACAGCCTGAAGCCATCGATGGCCACACTCCAGTCATGGGATTCATCCCACCAGGTTTCAGTCATGGCAACCATGTCATATTTTCTAGCAGCACGGTGGCTTCCAGCTCCTCCTGTTTGTTGCCCATGTTGCATGCATTGGTGTAGAGGCACTTCAGCTGGGCTGTCAGCTGTGACGCCTTCTTAGAGAATGTTGCAGCCAAGTATGTGGGGTGGCTGCTCCAAGACTGAACCTTCCAGGGCCACAGGGACAGCTCATAGCTAAAGGTTTGGGAGCCCCAAAGGGTACTTCATGCTTTCTGAAAGCAACCCCACACATGGGCTTCTGCCTTATTCATGTCAGGAGTATGGCTACTGCTTGGGACACAGTCCGAGCCATTGCTATTAGCCATTGCCTGCCATATTCTTCCATATATCATGGGTAGAAAAAAATCTGTCATTTTGTGAAATGTGAATGAGGCAGGTGATGAGAGTAGAGAGAATCATTCTGACCCTATGCATCTGCTGTGCTGACTTGCCTTTTATATGGAAAAAGTCATGTTAAGCACAAGGCTGGTGTCATGGCATTACAGATGGAGGTGTGCGGGGTAGAACCACTGCCAAAGTCAGAGGGAAAGTTGGAGGACTCTGTGACTCAGCAAAACATTCTCCAGCAGCCTTGACATTGTGGGGGTACAAGAGACTTCTCTCAAGTCCTTTAGCTGGCACACTGGACACAACAGATTTCAATGCAGCATGTCCAGGAGTTGCTATTCTGGGCCAGGTGACACGCTGTGATCACGTTGTGGTTCTGCTGAACCTACATGGAAATTTAAGGAAACTGCCCGAAGAAGCAAAAGTGGTCTAGTTTAAGCCCAGTTTAATATAACTCTCATCAATTCTGCAGCAACATTAGCTTCTGGCCCCTGTATTGGCAGAATTTTTAGACGGAAGCGCAGTGCTAAGCTCACTGCAGTCCTTCAGATATTTTTCAAGTGACTTGCCAAATATCTGATCTCATCAAAGGCATTCATACAAGGTACACCCTGAAACTGAGACTGCATCCAGGGTATCCAGCCAAAGGGTCTTGTGAGCTTTCAGAGCTTGAAGAGAATGTGGTCCTGTCACGCAGGCAGAAGTATGAAGATGAGCTGGGCTACAGAAGACCAAAAAGTCTGTTTATATTTTAACCTTAGTTTTTCTTGTCAGAGTGAATTGTTTTTTCTTTCTGCTTACACTGTTCTGACATAAACTGGCTAGCCACAGCCCATCAACCATTATAGTTTTTTTTGTTTAAGACATGGTCACGTAGTAAGAAATGTGTGTTTTCATGGATGCCTCCCCTGTCGTTATGCAGACTACCTTTCCATCTGTTTGCAATTTCAAATCATTGCAGCGGCAGCAAAGGCAGGGGAATAGCTGCCTTTCAAAATCCACAAAGTCCCATCATTATTCTGCACTTAGTCTTGGCTAAAGAACTTACCTGACTGTGTTATAGGTTAACTCCAAGGGCAAAGCTTTTCACCATCCATTGCAAATAAAATAATGTTATTTTCTCTTTTTACCAGTCTCGCCTTACCTGGCTGCTATCTCTTCAACTTCTGTTAGTTCTCATTTCTGCCCCCCATATGACTGCTTGCTTTGCCTGTGCAATTACAGTAGTGCAACCATATGGTTCAGTCCTCTAAGAAGACAGATCCTTTACACCACCAACCTTGCAGCAAGTAGTGTCTTTGTATCAGCAAAGATGGCTATCTTGCCTGGAAGCAAGATTAGATTGACTAACTGTGAAGGTATTAATGACCTGTCAATGAACTCATTATAAAAGCTATGTTACTATTCCTAAGTGTAATGGTAAGGGCAATTCGCAAAGATATAAAAACCCCTCTATTGAAAGAAATATTTTTTTGAAAAATATTTTTTGTAGCTGTTTATTGGAGAATTTCTTCCATCTTTCTTGGATTTTCTTTTTTTTTTCTCTTTTCTTTTGCAACATCATTTCTAAGAATTTAGGAATGCTCAATAACTTTGTCCTTCATTAGCTTTTCTAGTGTTTCCTCGCATCTATGGAAATCTTGTAATCTGCTACATCCTGCAGAAGGATGTCCACAGATTGACTACAGGCAGCGTCAAGAAAAAATACTTTTTGTTTCTTCTCAGTCTCCTCCTCTTCAGTTTAATTTGATGTCCATAATTCTTTTACTGAAAGAGGTTGCAAATAATCTATCCTACCAAACCTTTCCACGCCAACAATTTTTACAGACCTCAGCTGTATCTCCCCTTCTTTTTCTTCACCCTGCATTTATCCTAAGTTGTCTCTTGTACAGACTGAAGATATTCAGCTTAGTCACTCCTGGTACAGAAGCAGCTTCTCACATCGATTGCACCTGAGGTGCTTCTCTGAATCTTTTCCAGTCTTATATAACCCTTGCAAGGTGGGAATACCAGAACCGTATATAGCATTTGAAGCATGGGCAAAATATGGATTTACACAGTAGCATAGCAATATTCTTTCCTTCGTTCTCTATCCCTTTTCTAATAATTGCTGCCATTTCACTTGCTTTCTTGACAGCTGAAGTGCACCAAGCTGCTGTTTTCACTGTACTGTCACAACCCCAAGGTCTCACACCTGAACGGTAATGGTCAGCTCAGGGTCCATCATGTTATACACTCAGGTTGGATTGATTTCTCTCTCATGTGTCACTTTATATTTACCTCCACTGAGTTTCACCTGCCAGTCACCAAGTTCTGTAAGAGCTACATAGGGGAATAGCACAGCACTTTTCCTTTACTACCCCAAATATCTTAGTATTATCAGCAAATTTTGTTGGTTCACTGCCTTTCCCAAACTGTAAGAATATGGTCTAATATGGGTAGAGGAGACAGTGCACAAACCAGACAAAATTCGAGCAGAAGAATGGTTCAGAGAAGCCCGCCCACCCACGCCTTCCTTTGTAATCAGAAGCCCCTGGCACTCTTTTCATGATGGCCTTGAAGCTGTCCATCCTGTATTTCATTGCAAGGGAAAAAAAATAACCATTGCCTGAGGTATTCAGAAATTAGAAAATTGACTCCAGTAACAACAGATCTCAAAGGCAATGAGTGATTTGGCCCATGCATGGTTCAGGGACAAGGGAGGGAGAAGAAGACACCACAAAGAGTTCAGTCTTTTCCACCTGCTGAAAGAGATTGGCCACCTCCAGTGGTGTCCAGTGGTTTTTCAGCACTACCCAAGAAGACCCACCAAACACACCCATATTAGGATTTCCTCAGAGAAAGACCTATTTGTGGTATTTTCAGATCCAAAAAGGATTTTTGTAGGGAGTCTAGAGCAAGTTTAATTGCTCTGGTTTCCTTCCCTCAAGATGCCCAAACCACAGTTTTTTCCTACAGCATTTTCCTTATGCCTTTACCTCCCCATGTGCCTGCAAGGTGAGGAAGTGCTGTCACTCCAATTTATGGACAGGAGATGAGGCAGGAGGTTCAGGGCCAAGGTCAACTTTCAGGCCAGGGATGGAAGAGGTGCTTACATCATTGCTTCCAAAATCCTTAACATCAATCAAGCATTAGGCCATTTTCCCTCTCTGGTAATGACTTCCCTCCACTAAGTTTGTGGATAATCTGAAATAAATCAGTGTCCAGGGTCAATGATTCAGTATCTTTCTCTGAGGCTTAACAAACAGGAGAGAAAATGATCTTCAGACACTTTGTCTGGGTTAAAGAACAGCGAGTCCAAGGTGAGAGAGGAGCTTAAACCTTCTGAACCAGTCCCGCCTTGATCTTGTTCGTCATTCACTTCTGTTCCCACACCCGACCCTTCACTCAATGTTCTGACAAACCTATAGTCTTGTTACTCTGCTAGAACTCAGTTCTTGCTGCTAAATATAACTATAGGAATAAAACCACATATGCCGTATGCCTAAAAGCCGGCTGAAATATTGATCAACAAAAAAAAAAAATCACAAAGAAATTACTTAGCTACCTAACCTCTGCTTAGCAAAAATGTTAATTCTCAGCAACGCTCTGCATGGATACATGCAAATTTCTGCTTGTCCTAAAGGGCATTTTGAAAGCTGCTAAGTCAAACATTCAGAATTTAAGAAAGTATAGTCCAGGTTGTTTTACCCGGGCTTCTTTGTGCAAATACAGTCTGTAATTAAAGAGTCATGTACACATACTTTACACAAAAACCATTTTATGGTTGCAAGAAAGCTGTCTTGGAGTCTCTGCAGTGAGGAACTTGACATGTCTGTGAAAGCGAACGTACAAACCGAAACAGCCATGATATCGTTGGCCACATGAACAACAGAAACAAAAAAATTCTCATCCCTTAATATTGGATATGCACTTGATTAAAGGTCTGTGTTTCAGCATCTTTTTGGGAGTGGGACCAGAGACTTGCTCTAAAAGTCCTTGCTTTCCCCTAGCATGACAGGGGCCATAATGGGATGATTAAGCTTATTATAGTAGCCCTTATACAACAAACTGAGCAACTTAGCACCAGGATCACTGCAATTTTTACACTGCTTCTTCGAAGTACTCTCCTAGGGCTGAATTAGGGCTGTTGAGATAACCAAACCACACAATTCTGTTTCTAAACTGTGTTTATTTTAGGTTTAATTATTATTCTGCATTCCCTTGATTTTCAATATTTGTGTATTAGGTAATTGCAATTCTCCCAGAATATCTGCAGTTATTAAAGTGTACTCCCAAAATTCAATTCCAATTTAATGTCATTTTTAATGTAGAGACTTCTTTTATTTTTAATAAATAAACCTTTCTACATGAGCAATATAAAAAGACACTTCAGAAAAAGAAACCTCAAGACAACTTTGCCTTTAGGAGCCACAAACATAAAGAAATACCACCATACGAATTACTCAAAAATTCAAAGGTGTGGAGTACCACCTTTGCATCGCTGTGAGTTTAAACTTCGCTTTGGAGACTTTGGACTTGCAGATATGGTCAGGCTGAGTCACTGTATTCTGGAAAAGCTGATGAAGATCTGTTTTCCTCTTAAAACCAGTTCCTATCAATTTTCCCTGACTCGTACTCAATGAGGAGCTTGTCAAAACACCAGACACACAGACAAACTCCTCTCTTTTCCATCCCCCACCTGAAATTGACCTTTCTATGCCCCTCTTATCAGCCTCTTCCTCCTCCCCTCTGTATTCCCTTCATCTTTTCAGCATTTCCCGAGATGCCCCTTTCTTGGCTTCTTTCCTGAATAGAGTTCCTGAGAAAGGGATTTGGTAAGAAAGGTTTTTTTTGTTTTTCTAATGGAATTAATGGCCAGGTTTTGACCTTTTTTGTCTGCGTTTGAATATTTCTTCCCTAGAAGTGGCTGACAATTTACTTTCTCCTGCAGAATACCCTCACATAAAATGCTGTTTGTTCAAAATGCCAGTCTATTCTGCTCTCACAGTGAGCCAGACCACCTCTGCCCTTAGCAAAAATGTCCTTTGCCAAAAATGCTACTGGCTTTCCTCTGCAGCAGAAACATCATGTGATTGAATAAACTGTTGTCATAATCATTGTGCCTTTCTTTATTATACAAATTCAGAAAGATAATTAATTTCCCCAGGATGTTTAGGTTTCATTTTCTAAAAGATTATGTTATGGCATAGTTGTCTCTTATGCCAATAACTATTTATTTAAGAAGATTAACTGTTTGTATATATGTGTATATATCTCCAGGTATTTTAAAAAATTGTATCAACCAGTACATTGAAGACTCTAGTTCAGTTGGTTGCCAGCTGCATGGGGATCTCTTCACTTCTTTTCTTTTACTATGTCCTTGTGCACATCCCTGTAAAAATTACTTCATTTCTTCAGTCCCAGGTGGGTTTTGTTTGGTTTTCTTTTTTTTCTTTTTTTGGGGGGTGGGGGGCCGTCCTGTTTAGGAAAGGTAACTGTGGAAATACTCACATTTCTGTACTCTTTGATGCCTTTGTGTGAAGTGGTGTGAAAGCCTTGAACTTTTCTGGGACAACTGACCCATTTAAGTATGCTATTACAGCTTATTAAAGGAATGTGGGATCTTTGTGTGTTTGCAGAGATTTCCACTTTATCTGGTACAGCTTGTATGAGT
This sequence comes from Pluvialis apricaria, assembly GCA_017639485.1. Taxonomy (NCBI): domain Eukaryota; kingdom Metazoa; phylum Chordata; class Aves; order Charadriiformes; family Charadriidae; genus Pluvialis; species Pluvialis apricaria. Next base: position 162,199,737 of record CM030008.1, on the reverse strand, counting down.
TTATTTCCTTCTGGGCAGCTGGAAGGCAATGTCCAGGCTTTCACAGCCTTTTCAGCTAATAGGACTATGGTGAGATAGACAAAGGAAAATCCTGTTTTTCAAGATATTTAACAGGCAGTCCAACACAGACTAAACATTCTGTCCCTCTCTCACACACTGCTTTGTTCACATTTCAAGTTAAATTCCATTTTACTGAACTATATTACCGAAACCAGCAGAGATAGATAGCAAAGCATTTTCTTTGGCTATGTCTAGTCCACAAATCTCTAGAGGCATAGACATTTATGGAAGCAAAGAATTTCCTTGGACTGCTGCATCTTGATACGTGGATTCTGACATTTGTACAACCCTGTTGCAAATCATCTGTTTTCCTTACACAGAGGTAATTAGTTTTAGCCCTACCTGCCAGGGAATCTACACAAACTTTTACTGTAATGTCTCTCAAGGACATCTGGAACTTCAGCAAAAGTCAACCTTTTCTCTTGTCATGGTGGTATTACAATACAAGAAAGAGAAACACGACTGTCTCACTGCACAGACTAGGAGCTAGTGCACCAGTTGTACCCAGAAAGCCCATGTGGCAACATCCCAACATCTTCTCCATGGCCCAGCATAAAATTTAGGTTGACTCTTTTTCAGTGGAGACATAAAGGTTGTCCTGCTCATTATCTATCCCCTGGTAAACTAAGGTGGGATTTCTGTCGCCTAATATTATTTGTCTAAAAGCAATTTTGTAATCTAGATTAATCTAATCTTGTCCAGACTCATTTTGGAGTCAATGGGAAACAAGCCCAGTTGAAAGCATAAATTCACTGCACCTCAAGGTTGGCGTAGGGTAAAAGGGCAATTGATCCTCCCTCTGGGCTTGACTCTCTCCTTTGCCATTAACTATGGAGAGAACCTGAACAACTAACCCACGCTTTCTCCAATTGTAGAGAATCAAACAGGTTGTCTATGTCACTACAAGCAAAATATGCACTTGCAGTGCTTGACTTGGAAACAACCCCAAGTCTGCTCAATATGTTCAGAAAACCCAAGGCTTTGTGTGTCCTTCTATGAATCTTTATGATGTTAGTAATACCATAAAGCCTGTGGGGCACTGCACAAAATATGGATGCTGGACAGGAAATTTTCAAAAGTACCCATTTAACATAGGAACATGTATTTACATGGCATCTTGGAAGTTCCTGCTCTCACAGCATCACAGTATCACAGTATTGTCAGGGTTGGAAGGGACCTCTGGAGATCATCTAAGTCCAACCCCCCTGCCACAGCAGGGACACCTACAGCACGTTGCACAGGATGGTGTCCAGGCGGGTTTTGAATGTCTCCAGTGTGGGAGACTCCTCAGCCTCTCTGGGCAGCCTTTCCTCCCTTCCTCAGGAGAATTTGGTCTAAAACTCTGATTTAAGCTAAGCATGCTTAGCTTAACACATCAGATTCCTGAGTCACTCTGGATGAGCAGCACGGAGCAAATCTGACCCTTCCCTTTCTCTCCTGCAGTTCAGAGAAATCAATAAGATCAGTAAGATGCATGAACTTAGAGCACTTGAATAAGTGTTCTGCAAGACTGGGTATAAGCAAAGAAATAAAATCAAAGTGCAGGTCCCAATGAGACAAGCACAAGGCATGAGAGCATTAAATCAGAAGAAACAGCTATTGAGTTTTGCTCTGTGCCTTGGAAGTTTGATGTACCATAGGGCAACCTGCCTGAGAGCTGCTGCTCTGGGTGGATGCTGGTCACTCATAGCTCCTGTGTCACATCCATGAGCATCATGAAGCTGTCTCAGAAATCTGAGGTGTTTTCTTCATAGGCACTAAAAGCTAAAGCAACTATACATGTCCTCTGTGCCACGGTTTAGAGTCCTTTCAAGGATTATGAAGCTACTATGCTGACATGCCTGGTTGGGCAGAAATGGTGGATCAGATGGCTGTGTTTGGGGAATGAAAGAGAAAAATGTCTTTCTGGAGAGATCTGGATGGCTAGGCAAGAAGTCCTCTGGCAAGAAACTGGAGGGACAGCCAGCCCCGGAGGGGAACTTGTTCCTTCTTTTTTGTTCTTTTCCACTCCTTGCCACTTGAGACTTCTGCTGGATAAAACAAATACAAAACTCAGGAAAGGAAAAGCTGGACCTCAAGGCTGTGTCCATGGGAGGCTGAACTGCCTTCCAGCTGTAAACACACTCTATGGGTGGTATTAACTCATTCCCGGCTCTCTCTCAGATGCTGGTTCAGAAGTAAGCGGGGATGCCACAGGCAGCGACGAGGTATCTCAGTTTGGGAGAAGAAGGTTTAGCCCTTTGGGCAAGAGCTGTGTTGTGTCCCTTACCCACAAGGCCATAAACCAGGCCATGGCTCATATTCATGAGTGCAGACACACCATTTCCAGATGCTCTCTGTGTATGCACGTGTGTGTGTGTGTGTGCGTGTGTGTCTACATGCATCTGCTGCACCAAGAGCAGGCAAGGTGACTTCCCACATGTCAAGCTGACCCAGGACAGCCAACAACCCTGACTTACACAGCTTGAAGGCAAGACCACATAAGAGAGTGTATTACCCATCAGAGCAAATGGGCCCTAGAAAGAAAATGAGATTTTCTGCACAGACATGGATACCATGTGATGTTCCGCTCAAAGTCTGGTACAAATATCACAGATGAACTATAAAGTTTTTTTTTCTTCTTAATAGTCTCTTCTCATTGCTCAATTTGTTAAATCTCCATGGTGCCTGCTGCTCCTAGCTAACTTGAGACCATAAGAAACACTGTATCAGATTAAAAAACAAAGAAGATCCTTTTTCTCCACCATTCTGCTTCCAGCGGTTGCTAACAGTAGATATCTATAGAGAATATAAGGAAAGGTCATAGGAGCACTGCAAAAATAGAGTGACTTTTTCCCAGAATACTGTCCCAACCTCCACTCACACCAGTGAGAATTAATAGAGATCAGGAGTTTGGTAACAGCTCTAACAGATGAGGCATCGTGTATTGGGCTAAATTTTGACAAAAGTATGTTAAAAATAGCTACATAGAATGTCTTCATTTTCAGGTTTTAAATGTAATTAATTTCAAACGTTGCATTTAGGGTGTTTTTCATTTGACTTGTATTTTACTTTGTTATTTTGATATGTCAACTTCATTGGTCGTTATTGATTCAGAAACTGGTAATCCTCTAGTGTCTGAGCAGTAACGACAAAACAGTAGTGATATCATACTTTTATTGCTTAAAAATATATTTATTATCATATAATACATTTACAATAACTTATTTTAAAAATAATATCGAGCTAGTTTAAAATGAAAATAAAGCTGAAATTCAAACTAAATATATTGACTTAAAGTTTTAAAATTAATTTAAGAAGAAGTGTAACAAATTGTTTACATGAAAGGAAAAAAAAAGGTTAAACTGCTGGCATTTACCACAGAGAAGAGGCAAAGCCTTTTTTCTCACATTAATATAAAACTTTCACATATAACAAACACTTCAAATTGAAAGATTGCTTTGATTTTTCCAGAAAATAATTTGAAATTAAATGTTCTGAGCTTGCTTTGACCTGAACAGGGCTGAAATCAGAGCTTTTCCTTTTTTCTCTTTTTATGCATATTGAAAAAATCCTGAGCAACAACAGTGAGAATGCAGTGGTAACTGGCCATAATTGATATCAAAATACATAAATTCATTCTGAATCATGTCAATTAAAGTACAGAATAATTTTGAGTGAGCTCATGAAAGAATTGCAACTTTCTGACAGTTGCGTATTTTGGTAAGTTAGTTTCTCTAGTTGGAAAAAAAAAATTCAAGTAGCTTTTTTAAGACCATTTTGCAGGCAGACCTAGATGCAAGCAAATATTTTGTCTTGTTGAACTTGTTGTCTTCAGATGCCCAATACAAGAAAACAGATCATTAAAATTCATATTTTTTTCTTGGTGCTTCTGGCTGGCATTTAACATGTCATTGAACCTGATGGTTTACTCTGAAGTGCTTTGCTGCTTGTATGGATGATACTGCTTATGAATACTTAGTATTTTTGGACAAAAAAAAATTTGTACCTCCCCAGAATGTGGCTCTGTGAGCATGTCTATAGAGGAATTGTTATAGCAACCGCTACAGGTAATTGGAACAAGAACGTCTTGGGCCTGTGAGCGATGCATATTTTATGGTTTGTCTTCTGTGTTGTTAAAGGCTTAGGGCTTATGAACTTGCTGCTTTTTATCCAGCAGTAGGATTCCAGTGATTGAAATCACAACATCCACAGATTTTGGAGGGGTGAGGGGAGAGAAGGGTACAAATACTGCAATAATAAAACTGGTGGAGGAAATCGAGGTCAAGAACAGAGACACAGAAAAAAAATCAGTTTGAGGGTATTGTGTACTTTCCGTATTGGTGTCCAGATGCGGATGATACGGTTCAGGAAGAGGAACATAGCAGAGTGTGTTTATATAGGGAGAATAAAAAGAGAAATTCACAGGCTAATACTCCAGTAGTGTTCTTCTTACAATACGGAAAATTAATCTGTGGTAGTAATATACTCATTTCAGAGGGCAGGTTTGCTTGTCTGCTATATTATGGTTTCGTAATTGTGTCTGAATTTAGCTGCTCCTCAGCCATTGGAAACAGATCATTCTGCCCTGCAATTACAAATATTGATTTACAATGACATTTGCCTCTTGTAAAGTGTTTCAGTAACATCTGCAAAAACAGATGATGCAGAAGCATTAATCTCTCCATCTCTCTGATTTAAAAAATAAGTGGTTTTGCCCTGTAATGGCATGAAGGAACATAACTGTGATGAGTAGTTCAAAGAAAGGATTATATTTCTAAAATTCCTATGCAGTGGCTGTAGGCATACAGATAAAGATTATGGGATGCTAGAAAAATGACAGCATCCTATTTTAGCATGTTAAGCAAATAGAAATAATAACACACAAAGTGCACATCCCACTTTTTGGTTTAAAATATACCCCAAAATATAATTGAAGTAAAACTAGTGGAAGATACAAATGAGAGTGATTTTGATATGCTACAGAAACTGGGTGAGATTCATCAGCAGATTTATCAGTGCTCATGGCCTGAATTCAAGTCTGCAGCCAAAACTGAAACCAGCTGTATTTCACATTCTTCCTTCTTTCATTGTGAATGTCTTGTGTATTTTCCTCTATTTTTCCTACACAAAACACTTCACCAAGTGGCTTCAAAACAGCATCCAAAAATAAAAGATCTGACTTCCAAAACACTACTGAAGGAATCATTAATTAGCAATCTAAAACTGGTAACCCAGGGAAAGAATGGATTATGAGAACTCATCCCCTTGTAACTCATTATTCAATGTCTGTTCTCTCTTTGCTGAGGGTGAAATGTCCCCCACTACTTTCATAATTTCTTACCTCTTTTAAAAGCAATTGAAATGCTCTGTTTAACATATTTTCAAAACCCAGAACAGTCTCCTGATGATACAAAAATAAATAATAATAAGTCCAAAGAACAGTGTAGGAGAAAAATCTCTATGCAAAACAACCATGTAACAGCTGGAATTCTTCCTACACCATTGCTTTAACTGACTTCAAGATTTGGACATAAAGTGATAAATATTAACTACTTAGATCCTACTGATCTTTTCAAAAAGGAAGGATCATATCCCATGAAAATCCAAAATCATATCCCAGAAAGTCCTCTTGTCTGTTTGTAATGCCTCAAGTATCTGAGATATCCACATTGGGTTGGTAGATAATATAGAATGATAGAATCATCTAGGTTGAAAGGGACCTTTAAGATCATCAAGTCCAACAATCAACCTAACACTGCTAAGTCCACCACTAAACCATGTCTCTCAGCACCACGTCTACCCGTCTTTTAAATATCTCCAGGGATGGTGACTCCACCACTTCCCCGGGCAGCCTGTTCCAATGCTTAATAACCCTTTCTGTGAAGAACTTTTTCCTAATATCCAATCTAAACCTACCCTGGCATAACTTGAGGACTATGTGGGAAGTGTGCTGTCCTGGTTTCAGCTGGGAAAGTATTAATTTACTTTCTAGTGATTGCTGTGAAAGGAATGTCAATAATGCATATTGGTTTAGTTGTTGTTAGGCAATGTTTATACTTTTCAAGGACTCTTGTCATCTTCCCATAGACACTGAGAAGGGGCACAGGCAGAGTAACTGAATGGCCAATGGAAGATTCTGTACCATAGGCATCATGTTCAGTATATAAATGGGGATTGGCTGGGGTGGCCGGGGGGGGCAGAATCCGTGATCAGTGCTCGAGAAGGTACCGATTCACTGCGTGGTGAGAGTGACTTGTGTCGTCGTCATCATCATCATTATTATTATTACTGTTGTTTTTGTTGTTGTTGTTACTGTTGCTGTTGCTGTTGTTATTTTCCTTTTCTGTTATTGTCCTATTAAACTGTCTTCATCTCAGCCCACGAGGTTTGATTCCTTTCTCTTTCCCCTCCTTTTCTCCCTCTTCTCCCTGACATTCTGGGGGCAAAGGGGAGAACTTAATGAGTGGCTGCGTGGTCCTAGCTGCCGGCTGGGGTTAAACCACAACACGTGCTTTTCTGAAGATGGAGCTCAGCAAGAATACTTAGGGTATATCATAAGGTCTCAGGTGCCAATACATAGGACGTGATTCAGCTCATCACTCACAGGCATCTGAATCTGTCCTCATCTGGATGGACTAAATCTCCATTGACTGTGATGGTAATGGAAGCTTAGACACTCAGGTAAACATTTAAATTTAGCTTTCTTAATTTAGAGCTGCCTCTTACTCTTTTGTTTGGCCTTATGAACGCCATCTCAAATTAACTTTTACACCGTAGCTCAAGTCTACTAGTTGGGCTGCACATTGGCTTAGTACCACCCGTACAGTGCAGATAGTGCCAAACCTCTGCGTCCTTATGAGGTGTCATGAAAATAAATACATTTAATCTTGTGAGCTTTGATGGTAATGGAGCCTTTAAACTTAAATATTTATTGACTGCAATTTTAGAAAACATAATATGTGTACAGAGCATTACTTTTCTTTCTGCACAGCAAAGCCCTCAGTAACCACAGAACTGGGCAGCTCTGTTATTTAGAAGCCAAAATCTTTCCTGCCCACAGTCTGAGTATTCCGGCTACTTTACAATCTTGAGCTAGACTTAAATATCAAGTGGGAAAACTCTCATCTATCTGTAATTTTTGCAAGCTTATTTGCCTCATTCCTTTTGTTTCCCTCCCCCACATATTACACACTGCTGAGTTTGCAGGCTCTGTGTCAGGGAAATTGTGTCCTCTCTTCTATGCTTTTTCGGAGCCCAGCATGAAGCGAGGCCTGCAATAGAAACCTGTACTACTATTGCATTTAAAATCTCTGCAATCCAACCCATATTGTGATGGACATGTATAGCTATTTAGCCACCTCTGAAACCAAGCATAAAAAGACATTTAAGAGCAAGAACCACAGAGGCATGAGAGATGCTGTGGCTTCAAATACAATGTTTACATTTGTGCTCAGGTTGGTACATCCCAAACTCTGATAGCACAAGAGCAACTCATCTGTGCTGAAAAGTTGTTTGAAAGTGGTCTAGTTTGAGACCGCCAGCTCCCTGCTTTTGCTGTAGCTGCTGTGATCAAATTTTCCAAGACTTCCATTGCATTTATAACACCGATAAACGGGGCAGATGGATGCCAAAGTAATCTCTGTCTCTGTGGCAGCTTATCTAATTAAACATTTAGACAGAGAAAGGTATAATTGCAGAATAATCTATCTGCCTTTATCGTGTGCTTTCCCTTAAGACACTCCTGCCTTTCCAACGGAGCAAATAAACTTTGACAGATGTTTACTTTCAAAGTAAAAAAGATAGTGGAGTTCTATTAACACAGACCATATTCAATAGCAAAGCTATTTTTTTCGCTGCACTCGATGCCAGCATTCTTTGTAGAACAAAGATTTTGGTACTGAGTAAAATTTGATTTGCATGCCTGAGGGAATAATAAAAGAAACCTATTAGGGAATGCAATGGACTGTAATCACATTGAGAGGATAGAGATTGTTCCTTGGGTGGGGAGCGGGGAAGGCTACTGCCTGGTAAATGGCCTATTGAAGAAGAAAACACAATGTTATCCAAGATACAACATATGCCAAAGTTTGAGGAATGACATGCGTAATTGCTTCACAACACAGACTTCCATTGCCTTCAGCAAGAGCCGATAAGCACCAAGCGTTTCACATAGGGCCATAGGGAGGGAGACACTGTTGGTCACCGAACAAAGCAAAAAAAGCCATTCTGCTGTTCTCATTGGGTTATGCCTTAGCTAATGTTGACTCAAATGCCATACAGAAGGTCAGCATCCAAGTCTAAGCTTTGCGGCGTTCTCCCCGTGGCAGACAGCGCTTGTGGAGCAGGGCTCCACTTCTGCTCCCCTGGCCAGGAACCAACCTCAGCCGCTGGTGGACTTAGCACGAGCCAGGCAGAGAATGATTTCAATTACTGAAGGAACAGCTGCTGCTCCAGGAGACATCAGTGAAGCCAATCCCTTCTGCAAGAGCTACTTGAACTGAGCAAAGAGCTGGGCTGCAGGCCCACGGCACAGCTGTATGGTGTTACTTTGCTTTTCAAGCACAGGGCACTCATTAAACTAAGGTCAGCACCAGCTTCTCACGTGTGTGCATACCTGAGCAGAGACCAATCTCCACCACAATCTGTGTCTGCTAGCACTATTTCCAGTAAGTGACATTGTACTGAAAATTCTGGATGTTTACTGCAATTTTAAGAATATACAGCACCATGTGCCCTGTAAGCTTACTGTCACACATGCTGTTCCTTTAATGGCATTTCTGCATGGGTTTATAGCCAGAAATGCTGAGCTCCTACAGGCTTTCTAACTCTCCTTCTTGTTACTCCTAGTGACTGTCCTGATGCCCGTACTTCTATCAGCTTATTCTGCCGTTACTTTATGAGGAATTTTCCTTGTAAATGCAATGTAATGTAAATGCAATTCTAATTATATAGAAATTATTATTCCATTTGTAGAATGAAATATATTATATTTCAACGCAAATGACCAAAGTTACAGGGGGACATCAAAAAAGCTAGCTATAAAAGAAGTTCAGTGGTAAACACCAGAGAAGAAAAAAGCAATACAGAAGCAGATGCTTTGTGATTTGAAGATTTGAATTGTCCTTGTTTCCCGAATGCTACAGAAGCAATTGCAGTTGACAGCCACACTTTTTGTGATAGGCATAATGCCATTCATTGCTTTTATACTTGAATGACTTGGATACTACACAGTCTGTCAAGTCTAAATCTATTTAAATCATGACAATTTATGTTATACTACAGTACATTACTTGTTTTGATCATAAGACTAAAATCATTCTTGCATGAAATAAACTGAAACTTTAAAAAAACCCAAGCAAGGGCTGTTGTTTTCAAAGCAACCGAAATTTTCCTGACTGTGAGATTAACCAACAAACTACAAATCCAGAGGAGCAATGCAGAAGACCAAACCTTCCTCCATCCACATCCTGAAGCGTTCAGATGAGTGCAATCAAGGCTCAGAAGCATTAGCCACATCCTGCACGCTAGCTAATACTGTCTGGTGTGAGATCAGATCTGCAGACAGGAGATTACCTTTGAAGTACAGTGTTTGGTTTATTGCCTTTTGTTAGAATATGATAATCACAATATTTTGTTTTCTGTTTTTAAAGGTGGGAAATAACTGAAAGATGCGCATAGCAAACATCTGGGCTATCTCTGACTTGCCATGTGTGAGAGAAGCAGAGATCATGGAAAGGAAATGGAGTAAAGGCATTTGCCATGAGAGCAAGTTTTAACCCTAAATTCTACGTGCAGCCAAACAATCAAATCCCAGCAGGACTAACTAAACAGTTCACTCATCAAAGATAGAAATATCTGTAATTCATGTTTTGTTACAACGGTTCTTAAAAATCAAAACAAACCCTCTCCTACCCCACCACAGATTCTTCCTGCCCTGCTTGGGCAAGGACACTGCCATTTCCATGAGTGCACACCCCCATGGGTTCAGCCATTACGTTCTCATCCATATTGTTACACATCGTGTTGGTTTGGGGCTTCCCTCTGCTCCTGGATGGTGGATACTTCTTGGTACCAGTAGGTCTGAGAGCCTGGTCCTCAGGAGGTGTGTGGTGTGTAGAAGCGCACAGCCTTTCACAGCAGGTGATCTACAGGCATCCACTGAACCATTGACCAACATTGACCGACCAGTTGGGACCCGTGGCAGGAGCAGAGGTACGCTGTCAGGTTGGATCCTGCATGGCGGAGGATAATGGGTGCTTTGCACTGGGTGCAGCACACTCCCTTGATGTGGTTGTCTATACCTTATACTGCATCTTCTAAAGAAAGGCAGAAACGTGGAGAGTTCAATTATATGTGATCATTGAAATGATCAGTAATAAACTGTTCACTGTTACGATGCATGTTGAGGCATTTTGCTTTTATGAAGGTCTAATGGAGAGACAGATTCTCCTTAAACTTTGACAAGAAAAGAAAACTTAATTACGGTGGAAGTCCTTATGATTCTGGGTTCTGTGCACAGGTGAGGTAGAAGTTTCTTCAACCTTGGGTTGATTTCTTCCTGTACTAAAACTCCTAAATAATTTCTTAATCTTCATTTGTAAGGTAAGTTTTGATATACAACCTCTTTATTGGAACCTCCTGTTATTCAGTCATTTCCAGACACATTTTAAGAAGGTTTCGCCAGAATATAAAGAAAAAGCTTCAGATTTCTATATGAAATACCTTTCTTACAATTTTCATATTTTCCTGACCAGCTTTTTTTCCCTGTATTTTTAAAATAAAAAAAAAAAAAATCTTTTCCCTCAATTTGTGTTTGCAAGTTTACAGGCTTTCCCTTGTCGAGTTGGTTGTTTTTTTCCCTTCTTGATGTCCTATTCATTTTTGTCTAGAGTAAACAAAGTGAAAATAGGGAAAAAAAAAAAAAGGTGAGGGGATGAAACGGCCCTAGGAACTAGAACCCACATGTGGGAAGTGAGCTTTCTAACTTTCCGTATACCTAAAATAAACTGCATTTTATGACCAAATTAACTTAATCTCCAGATGTATACTTAAACATTATTTCTCACTTTAAATTTTCCAAATCATCATAATCCTCAATCCACCTCTTTTCAATAGCAAATATATCAATTAATATGATAACATTTTTTACTGTGTTTGAGAAACATTTGTGCATTTTTATCCTTTCACTCTACTCTTTTGTCCCTTTCTGTTATCCATTATTCCGGGAAGAAAGAATTCCTTGAAAAATCTGGTTACATGCTTAGTTTAGAACAAAAATTAAAAGACAAAGATTGGAAATATAAGGCTTTAATGAGGGTTTGCAATAATAGGATGAATTCGGGAAAACTAATATATCCATGAAATTTCATTGTTGAACTATAAACCCAGATACCTTGGCATGCCAGGGAGATCAGCAGCAAATCCTATTAGCAGGATAGTGGGAGGAGAGGGGATATGCCGTGTGACTGCTTTTAATAACTGCAATGGAATGGAAGCACCAGCAAACAGCTGCAAACTGATGAAAATTTTCAGGCAGCGCTGAATTGAGAATTGTTCTGAATATCCCAGGAAAATGGCATGTTAAGATGGACACACCCAAAAAAGGTCAGCATGAGGTCGAAAAAAAAGAAAAGAAAAGGGGGAAAAATAGGGGACGCAGTTCTAAAATATGTATGTCCATCCAAAAAATAGTAAATGGAACCATTTAATCAGAGAGCAAGGTTTGGCAATGAAACCCTTTGCAAAGGGATTTAGGTGAGATTTAGAAAGCAGTGAGGTCAACACGAGTTTGTAACATGACACGGTTGTTAAATACAAAACTCAAGAAGCCTGTATTTTTTCTTCCATACAGGGATCTTTTCACTTAAAGATATTATTATCTATCTAACTACCTGCATATTTTCTGTTGAAAGAAGAAAAAAATCCTTTTCTGTGCAATACTACAGTGAAAGAATATTCTGTCTGCTTTTCTCATTATTGGAAAATGTGCTGAAAAATTACAGTGAGTTGAGAATAAAGTGCTGACAGTGATTAAAGATGGGGAGGAGTGACTTATGAGAATGCTTACGCACTCCTAAGGGTGCCCTTACACAACCTTGGTTTTCTTTGATGGTAAAGCTGCTTAAGACATTCATGCCGTCCTCACAACCCCCGACTGCTCATTTTCTTTCCGCATGCAGCAGGTTCCTGCTCCCTCAGGTCTGCCAATGCAGCTGTTTATAAGGCCGTGCTGGAAACCAGATCACTGAAAACCTGAATTTAGGAAAAAAAAAAAAAATGCTTTTTTTAGTAGGCACAAAGTCTTTTTAGCCAGTTCTATTTTCTTGTCCAAGAGTCCAGGATTGGTGCCACAAGTGATTGTACCAATACATCGAAAGGAGACGATTTATGGGACCATATTTTGGGACTGTGGTCAAGAGCAGAAGGAAAACAGATTCTCCTGCGAAAGATTTTACAGCTCAGGGAAATCTAGACAGCTTTTTTAGGTGTAGTGACCTCCTAACTGATGGGCTTGTATATGAAAGCAAACCCTGGAAGAGACAAAGTGCTTGGCAAAACTGAAAAGCAAGGAATGTGTTAGTCTGCAGATATGTGTGCAGTATAAAAAAAAAAAAAAAAGTAGTCTCAGCATGATATAAACAGAAATCTTGGCATTAAAACTATGAAGAAAATTGCAGATTCAATATCACGCAGTAGTCTGAAGGTGAGACGTGGTCTTGCATGGAAAAATAGTACAAAATATTTGAAAATCGGCAAGAAAAGTCTCAAGAACCATCCTCTACAGAAAAGGAACAGGTTACGGGATTGAGGATTCTCTTTCTAAACTGGCCAGAGAAGTAATATTTCCAGATGAAACTTTTTATTGTATTAAAGGATTTCTTTTAGATTACAGATATTTTGGTTTAGATGTAACAGCTGCTTTAAAAGCACACAGTGTTTTTGAATACCATTCTACTGGAAGCAAAGGAAAGTTGAACTGTAAAATTCTATGCTTTTCTGTAGCCATAAAAGGTGAAATTTAGCTGCTTTAGGAAAAAATACCTTAACATTTTCTTTTTTTTTTTTTCAGAACTTGAGCTTGACAAAACGTTTTCTGAAATTGAAAGATGAAAAACCCAAACAAACTATGGAGGAGTTGCTCTGAAGAAACAAATAAAGACAGAGGGAAGGAAAACATTCAAAAACATAGGGATTCTTAAAAAATGATAAAACTTCTACTTGCTGGAAGGTGCTTTAAAAATTGCTGGGAGGCCTTAGTAGAGAATTAATGTGTCATCAGTATCCACCACATTAAATAGAATTCCAAGAGTGTGGAAAAAGGTTGTTTGGAGTTTACTTTTAAACTATCTCTTAGTAAATTTGCCCAAAAGCACTAGTTTCTGAAAAATGGCAGGTTTTATAGGTTTTTGGGGTCAACACAAGCAGTGCTGCTGACACCAATGCTGCATAGCCTGTGGAATAGTATAGCTTGTATGTAAATGAAAACCAGAACTGCGTACAGCCCGTAAGCATGGAAAAGGAAGATGTGTGAGGAGGGAGTGTTTATAATGAAGTGATAGACTGAATTCTCCACTACAGTCCCTCAGTCAGCACAGGCACCACACAGGCAGGACATCTGCACAGACTGCTGCACTGCTTTACAAACAGCCTATGTTTTATGAGGCTGTTTACAGCGGCAGCTTAGAGCCATGCTATTTATAGGCTCCTTTCTCCACAAAAAAATATCGCATGTGAGAACACGATGGACAATTTTATATGCATAGCTGAGTTAACATAATTGGGCTTTCTTCAGTGTTAAAAAAGAGAGGAGGATGGGGAAGGGAGGAATTCACACAGTATGCCAGGTTGTTTTCACAGTCATTAGCAAACAGTTTCTCTTCTCCTGCCCGTCTCCCACACAAGAGCACATAAAAGCTTGGGAGGACCAGGGCACGAGGGATGGATGTCTGGTCCATGTATCAGTGGTTGTACTGCGTACACACCAAGGCTGGTTCCTCTGGGTGTGTAACAGAGGATCCTTTAACCCCTTGTATGGGGTTCCCTTCATTTTACAATCTTGAAGTATGGGCCCTCTAAGCCCAAAAGCTTAAGATGTAGCAGTTTCCACCTTTCTGCCTTACAGCACACAAATTTGCCATTTTTTATCTTTAAGTAGGTGTTTCTATAGCTTTTACGCCATCTGACTGCCCTGTTCATCTCCAGCCTCACCGGCTTGCTGAGCTGTTCTCATGGGTGCAGCTTGGCTTTGGTGGCTGCTTCAATTGAAGACTCTTCTGGGGTTGTTTGACCCAGTCTGGGAAATAAGGTTGGACTATGCAGCAGGCTTTGGGTGAGAACTGATGGTTGCAGTGCTTGTGAGATGATCATCCCGTCTAAAAGGCGAAGAGCATTACATTATTGTAAAGACAGAAATGTGCTTGAAAGGACACTGTTCACTCGTGGGTAAAGCATTTTCCAGCTTCTCCATTAACAGTGATGAGAAGCATAGAGGGCATTACAGCATATAAGGATACCAGAAGATTTGCAAATTCAGAATTACCTTGCATAGCTCAAGAAAAAAGCCACCGTATATTGATCTTTGCTGATTATAATGCTGCGAGCCTTTTTGTTTACACAGCCATACTGAGTTTATACATGTTTAGCTTCTGTTATGACTGCAACAGAAATTTTACTGTTGTTGCCTTTGGAGGCAGATAAAAGAGGGAAGGAGAGGGACATTGTTCCACTGTCATCAGCATCCTACAATAATCTGTGCTGATTTAGTTTTCCTTTGAAAATAAATACAATTAAGACATAGAAAGAACTGTGAAACATTACTAATGTAATTCAGGCTTCAAATATACCACACTTAAGAGTGGGATTTACTTCACTTACTTTAAGGCATGTAAAAATTTGGGGTCTAGTTTACAAGTCAGCCAGCTTCCCTCTGTCATCAGTGTAAAAATAGGTGCTTCCAGAGTGTGAGTCACACCATTATCCTTAAGCTGTGTCTAAATGGGACAAACTGTAGAGATCATCTCTCTCTACTGCCTACCAAGCGAACATTGCTGACTAGCTGTCATGATTTAACCCCAGCTGGGGCAGCTCAGCCCCACACAGCTGCTTGCTCACTCCCCCCCCGGGTGGGATGGGGAAAAGAGTCAGAAGAGTAAAAGTCAGAAAATTCTTGGGTTGAGATAAAGACAGTTTAATAGGTAAAGCAAAAGTTACACAAACAAGCAAAGCAAAATGAAGAATTAATTCACTGCTTCCCATTGGCAGGCCATCTCCAAGAAAACAAGGCTTTATCATGTGTAACTGTTACTTGGGAAGACAAATGCCATCACTACAAACGTCTCCTCCTTCTCTCTTCTTCTCCCAGCTTTATATGCTAAGCACGATGTCATATGGGATGGAATAGCCCTTTTGTCAGCTGGGGTCAGCTGTCCTGGCTGTGTCTCCTCCCAATTTCTTGCGCACCCCCAGCCTACTCGCTGGTGGAGTGGTGCGAGGAGCAGAAAAGGCCTTGACGCTGTGTAAGCCCTGCTCAGCAATAACTGAAACATCCCTGTGTTATCAACACTGTTTCCAGCACAAATCCAAAACACAGCACCATACTAGCTACTATGAAGAAAATTAACTCTACCCCAGCCAAAACCAGCACACTAGCTCAGCTGACTGAAATTTGGAGGATAAGAACTGTGCCCCACAGTGTCTGATTGAGCTGGTAAAAAACTAGAGGTATTTTCCTTTGGATGGTTTTCATCAACACTTTAAGCAATTTCTTTGTTCAAACCTAAAAAAAAAAACCAAACCAAATTACTTGTAATAAACTACTAGTTTCCTGCTGAAAATAAAATGTTTTTGAGAAAAGCAGACATTTTCTGCAGGCATTTTTTATTTATCTCCAAACCAAAGCATTCATGGATACAGCCCATAATGTATTTATAGAAATATTTGTGAGGATTAGAATCTAATACTCCCATTCATTTGAGATAGTCCTATAATATGAAATTTAAAACTGATGAAATAGCAATTTTTTGCATGAATGGGGAGTTTGTCTAACTTCAGTTTCTGTAAATTTACTTGACTGTGTATCTTCTGCTGAGCGAAAAGATATCCTGGAAATGGTAATTACTTCTGACTGAATGGCATATTCGTCTGCTGTCCAGGACCATGTAGAATTACCCTGATAAAGGAATCTGGAGGAATTAACAGACCTGATGAAAACTTCTTGCACTGCCCACAGATGGAAACAGACTATTGGTCAAAGCAGACCATTGATCTGATTTGTACTTGGACTGTCAAATGAATCAAAACCTGCAGGAGATAAAATAGAAGAGGAAGAGTTGCCCTAAAATAGAAGAGGAAGAGTTGTCCTCTGGGCAACTGAGGAAGCACAGTTGGAGCCTGGGAAAACGGGGAAATGCATAGACGTAATCCCAACACTGGTCATGGAGTACATTAAATTGATATTTGACTGAGCCTCTGTGGATAGGATATCAAGGGAAATGTGGACACAAAAGCCCAGCAATAAGGAAACTAGAGTTTGTACATCTGTGAAGAATAAATGACATCCACCTACCCAGGACTAGGGGTGTCTGAAATCATCTCCATTGGGTTTGCTTTGCCCAAGTACCTGGCTTGAAGGACCTGGTTTCACATCAATCGGTACTACAGCTTTCTATGAACAGCAGCTCGTATCCATGCATGTAGTGTCTTCTCCCTTTTCTTTCTGTATGCTGTAGAGAAAAACACATACACACCTGTACAGCAGTGAGAAAAGCATTTCTTTGTTCAACAGTCACAACGCAGCGAGGAAACATTTCTGGCTCATGTTCAACTTGGTGTCCACCAGGACCCGCAGCTTCTTTTCTGCCAAGCTGCTTTCCACCTCAGAGACCCTCAGCATATATTGGTGCATGACATTGCTCTTCTTCAAGTGTAGGACTTTGCATTTCTTGTTGAACCTCATGAAGTTCCTGTTCAGCTATTTCTCCAGCCTGTCGAGGTCCCTCTGGATGGCAGCACAATGGTCTGGCATATCAGCCACTCCTCCCAGGTTGTGCCATCTGCAAACTTGCTGAGGGTGTTGTCTGTCCCATCACCTAGATCAATGAAGATATTAATCTCTCATCTCCTGTGGAAAGTGTTGGTTCTGACTTGGTATCCTAAACTGCAGCTGCTCAGCAACTTTCAGACAAAATGCCTTTATATAAAAAAACCCACAACTTTTAGGAACTGCACTGGTTTCAATAGAAGTGTTTGGTTTTTTTTTAAAAAAAAAAAAAAGTCCAGGACAAGACTTATGGTCATATTAGAAATTAATCAGAGACCAGAAATTATTCTTATGCTTACAGCATTGTTCTAGAATATTCCTATCAGGGGAAATTCCTGTTCCAACACTGAATCAGGCAGACCAGACTTCGATGTGGTTCCCCCTGGTGTTAGCCAAATACCTTGTCTTCTGACAATTCCTGAAGACCCCTCTTTCCTTCAGAAAACTTTAAAAGATTGCAAGTCTGGTCTATAAAACATTTTCTGAGTACTGACACAGACAGGCAGATGTAACTGCATGTAGGCTCCAGACCATGTGAGCTCTTAAGTAAACTCATATTCACCCAATGACAGCTCCTGTGCTCATTTATATCTGGTGTGGGCTGAACCAGCTGACTCAGACAAGAATTTGTCCCTAACTTTCACCTAAATACCCTCACAGAAAACATCTTTCCTTTCTTGCTCATGAGCCAATTCCCATTAAAATGCTGCATTGGTCTTTATAAAATAATAACAAAATAGAAATAAATTTGGGGAAAGATGGCATGACACCACATCTGACAGAGCCATGAATCACACTGCTCAGATGAATGGTTATCCAAAGCCATTAAAAGTTCTTCCGCACTTCAGCACAATGCATTGTTTAAGAGGAGTCACACTGGGCTGGAATCTGCTCTCTGTTTCACCAATCTCATAATGAGCTTTAGCAGGAGTTGCTCTTGATTTATGTTGGATCAGGGTCAGACTGGGAACTTTTCTGTCTCTCCATAGTGTTAGCATCATCTCATAAATAACTTCAACACCCAAAACTACAGCAGAGAAGGATCAAGAACTGTTACTGCAGTATAACTCTAAAATGCAAAGTTACTCAAGTTACACTGACAGTTGTTTTTTAAAGTATACTCTTGAAATAACCAAAAGCCATGATTTTTCCCCTATAAAAAGCAGTCTGGGAAAAAACCAACTGGTGCTTAAAATAGTTCTTTGGGTTTCTTTTAGAATCAGAAATCACTCATAAAACCTCAGGATCCAGTGAGATATAACTGTATCTGTCATAGATCTGCAGGCACAGAAACTTCATACTGACAGGGATAATGTTAGAGTTAAATCTCCTTGGGGCTTTATTATTCACAGCAAAAATCTGATTTGAGACAATAATCAGGCACTTAAAATGCAGTATTTTATCAGGTGATTGATTTTTAAATGGAAATTTGGCCAATCTTATTTCTTTGAAGCAGAAAACTTTTAAAGAAGAGTTTCAATGTGTATATGTAGCAGTGGTGGAATTCACAATAAAATTAGAGAGAACAGCTGGCATGAGGAGGTAATTTACTTGACCAGATTCTTCATTCATCATGTTGAATAGCATTGTGTAACTGAGGATTTGGGCTCTTTCTAAATCCATCAACACCGTATATTTCAGCCATAAACTAAACAACTTTGTAACAAGTACTGACACACATAATGCCGCTTTAAATTACTTCTGAACCAACTTAGGTTTAGAAATACTTGCTAAGAAGCAATCAAATAACAGACTAACAGCACAGTTGCTTGGACTAGGGGGCAATTCTCCCTATACGTCAATGTGTTGTGATTTTGTGAAATATAATACTATTGCTACACTTCCAGAAGCAATAGTCTTAAGTGATGGAGGAAGCAAGGACATTATCAAGGGTCAAAACGGGACTTTAGAGGTGCTGGGAATAAAAAACCCACCGTGTAACATGAAAAGTCCTATTTCTATTCTGTTTCACAGCTGTTGTAAAGACTATTGTGCATCCTTAAAGCATACTGAAATACACAGGTCTATTTTGATCACTGTGCTCCATAAAGAAAATATATACCATAGATATAGATCTTTTCTTAGAAGATAGAGCGTGCTACATACATAGAAGTGAGTTCAGGCTCAGAAGCAGACAGTATTTATTTGAAATATTTATTTTGAAATATTTTCCCTCCACTTGCACAAAAGTTAATGAAATATAAGAAATAGGTAAAACGATTTCAATGAGAAGAAAACCGGATGCTCAGTTGTGAACCCTGCAGGTATATGGAGAATCTGGGTCTAAAGACCAAGCCTGGAATATGAAATGAGTGGGGCTGATGCCGTAAAGGCTTATGGGAGCCCAGAAGATTTCAGGAATCCAGCATGCAGAGATCATTAGCGGTGCTTTGTCTTCTTAAGCAGATAGCTTTATTGTTCTTTTTTAGCTAAATTAACAAGTTACAGTGTTAGCTCTTTTTAAATAGGTTGAGTGCCCATTGGGAGGAATTATAACCAGATCTGGTTAACTGAGGGTTAGTTTATCTGCACTTCTGGGTACAAATATTCTTGTGAGGAAGACACCCTGCAGCACAGCATATAGTGCATATAGACACTTCCTATTCGTCATCTGAATAAAAATGAGAGGCAGAATTGAGTACAAATTTTACAGTCTTGCCCTGAAGTTTGTGCAAGGGTGCCATGATGTGGGATGTTCCTTGCAGAAGATCCTGCCTCTGTATTCAGCCTGGTAAACAGAATCTGATCTAAAAAGCTGTACTCCTAACTTTGGATTATGTTGAAAATTCTGGCATTTTTTTTTCTTGTCAAAGTAATTTTCAGAAACTAGTACGAACTGGGATACTCTGAAAAAAGAACACAGCTAGATGATGCCCTAATCAGAAATCAGAAGCTGTTTGGTATGCAAAAATGTCCATCTCTTCACCATTTTGCTTATGGAATTGAAAGGAATAACTGGAGTTGAGCAAGGGCTGGAAAACTTTAATGCACCGCTTTGGAAGTTAGCAGGAGTTTAGGGTCTTAGGTGCTGTAATTTAGTCAGATCATGCTTTTCTGAGGTCAGCTGTTGGCTTTTCAGCTTCTGCACTACTCCTTGACTTCTTCTAGGTTTCTTGTACAGCAAAGATGGTGAGTTAATCAGCAGGTTTCCTGGTTAGCCAAACATGGGTTTCTCAAACCCTCTCATGATAGAAAACAGTTCCTAGGTTTTAGGTGCCTAAGGGATTCGTAAATTCCAGGGAGATGTGCTAATTTTTAAGCATCTTCTTCATTATCATCAATGTCCGTCATCATGATAGACTTACTGTCTCCTGTCGAAGTTTACTTGACTGTACAATGAGCAATGACTCCGCAGTCCTTCTGTCCTTCACAATGTGATTTCTCAAAAATGTGAATCACAGATGGAGGCACCTGTATCATCTGGAGGGAGGCGGTCCTCCACATGTTAAGGGAGATTTGAGCACCCACAAGTAGTATCCAAGGTCAGGACAAGCCTGTAACTCCCCTTAGGAACGGGACGCAGGCTGTGAACGCCCATGTGGTCTCTTTCTATCTCTTCACTTGTGAATTGTGGGGATTAAAAATCTGACTGCAAGGTATCTGAAACTCATTTAGCCCCCATGGTATATCTGGTAAATCTAGACTACTCTTGTGCAACATTTATTTTCTTTCTTCTCTTTTTTTTTCTTTTATTTTCTTTTTTTCTTCAGCTACAGTTACCTTCTGATTCTGTAACCCTTGGTATTCACATTTTTATACCAAATTCTGAAATTAGGAGGAAGTTTTAGAAATTAAGCTTTGAAAAATAACAACATACAACCACTAATCACGGTAATAAATGAAATGATGGCTTCTTTACTGAATAGGAAGAAAGGTGACTGTGTGGCATCACCAGTGAGGTCAACATCTTACAAAACACTAAAGATGATTCACCATTTTCCCAAGAAAACACATCTTGTCAGAAAAGAGTATTTTGCCAAATGCAACTTTTCCATGACTCTTATTCGGACTTTTTATAAAATCTATGTAAGAAAGCTTTGAGTTTTGAAAAGTGTTTTAGTCCCCAGTTACGGATTTCGAGCACAACAAACAAATGTAGCAATGTTTCCTGATGAAAGGTCTCTGCATATGTAGTTTCAAAATCTTGCATGTTCTTTTTTGTTCTATGGGACAAATAAGGAAAGAAAGAGGGAAGAGCATGAGGAAAGAACACTGCTTTTCAACATTTTATTAATTCTTCCTGAATAAAATTTTGAAAGAAGTATTTTCTAGGGAAAATAATATTTGCAGTCATTTCTAGAATACAGCACATTTATTGCCATAAGCTTATTGTTCAAACTCGTTCCATGTGAATTTTGATACATTGGAGAATAATCTGGTTCACTAACTTGATTTTCACATTCATTTATACCTGTAGGATTAACTTATGATGGTGTAGACAGGATTTGTACCAGGGCAGGAGTACAATATGAACCACATTTCTTCTGCCTACTTCTCTCATTCACAAAGAAGAAAAGAGCTTTTAGTGTTCACAAATAAATCAATTGGAACAATTTTCTTAGAAATTTATAAGGTGGCCAGTTAGTCTGGTTTTGGCTCCCTGTAGATTGTGAGTTATCATTTTGTTTCCAGGAGTTTATGACTAGTAGCAATCTTTAGATTGTTCAATCTGAGTAATTAAACCACAACTCACTAACTCCAGAGAATCAGAGTAGTTACACTGGAGTATTTCAGCCCTTCGATTACTAAAAGGTGAACGTGGAAGATACTTATGGAATAACCACTACCAGCAGCATCAGAAGCTGCTGCAGGCGGTTGCAGCTGGGATATTCCCACATAGTCCCAACAAGCAAACTGGACCCATGTCTGCAGAGAAACATGAAAATGAAAATCCAGTCAGAACTGTGTAATTTTTCCTGATGCAAAATCTGCTGAAAAGAGTCTGAAGCATCCAGTTGGGTATCTGAGAAGATGACTAACTAATCTGACAGTGCTCTGACTTACTCAAACCCTTACCCTCCTTTTGCCTTTCCCAGCTCCCACGGGAGCTAAAAGATCACCAGCTAAAAGACCAAAGCATGAGATCACACTTCTTTGACACTAGGTTTGTTTCCCCTCCCACTTTGTCACTGACAGCTGTGATCATTCATAGCAATGGCAATGTCTCAATAAGTTCCCACTTAAGCCACAGCTCCCAAGGGATGAAGCTGAATGCAACAGCAAGGAGACATGAGAACACTCAGTGAACAGCCAACACAGAGTCATCCCAGCTGATCCCAACATGTCCTGTTCTGTTCCCAACACTAGGCACATTCCTGGGACTCAGATGACGACTGCAGCAATAAGTATTCCAGAGGAAAGCCAAACTCATTAAAACCAGTGAATCAAATGTGTGTGTGTGGGGGGGGGTTAAGTCAATGTAGTAATACAGGGAAAAGTCTGGCATGGTACCAAGCGAGATGGCTGCATCTTCTAAAAAACTCAGGCTCCGCAGTCATAAATTCAGCTACACCTTCTGAATTCTTGTTATACCACAGCCCAGTCCCTCTTCACTGATGTAGCATTTCCCTTTGCAAAACAGGCCTGCGAGTAAATTAGAGGTTCATGCAGTGATGCTTAGTGGTGCATACCAGCTGCAAACTGAGTCATCACCATAACGATCAAATAATTTATTATCTGCAATAACAATATACATCCTGCCTTCATTTCACTTCCAGCTATAGGATTGAACTTTCACCTCACAAAATCAGAACAGCTGGACTTGCCCTCAGATTTTATTTCATCCATTAAAACCAACAGATCTTAGTAAATTGTTGGATTCACAACTTCAGACACCTCCAAAATATTTTATTTCCACCAATCAGACTGGGTTATGTCCCTTCAGATCAGTGTTGATGCCTCTTATTCAGATGTGTTGTATTCTTTCCTCCCTAAAACTAAGCTGAGTAAGATGTCTCTGTGTTATAGCTTCTGTTTACTGGATGCATCAGGCAACTGGGAAATCACAATATTCTGGTTTTCCCTTTTTCTTTATGGTATGTAATCACCCCATATAGCATGAAATAAATGAGTACAATATGGCAGAATAAATCAACCAATCTCTCCTTAATCATTTGCTCTATGACTGGAAAATAGCTCATCCAGCTCTTTCAGTTTAAGTCAAGTCCATGAGTGCACCATAAGAATGACTGCTGTGATCTGGTGGCCATCTCCACCCTGGGTTCATGACAGTACTCATTCCCATACCTGCGTGTGACTACATCTCCAGAAGAGGTAAGCCTGGAAAGAAGGGCAAAGCCAACCAGCTGATTTGTGTTTAAAGATGTGTTATAAGGAATGTGAAAGTACTTGGTGAGTCCAAATTCAATTCTTTGCAATTGCAAAGTAATAACATACCATATACCAAGGCACATGGAGGACAGGGAGGTGATTCAATATAGCCAGCATGGCTTCACCAAGGGCAAGTCCTGCCTGACTAACCTAGTGACCTTCTATGATCAAGTGACTACATCAATGGAGAAGGAAAAGCTACAGATGTTGTTTATCTGGCTTTCTGTTAGGACTTTGACACGATCCCCCACAATATCCTTCTCTCTAAATATGGATTTGATGGGTAGGCTGTTCGGTGGATGAGGAATTGGTTGGGTGGTCGCATCCAGAGGCCAGTGGTCAACAGCTCAATATCCAGAGGGAGATCAGTGACAAGTCGTGTCCCTCAGGGGTCCATATTGGGAAGAGTACTGTTTAATATCCTCGTTAATGACACAGACATTGGGATCGAGTGCACCCTTAGCAAGTTTGCGCATGACACCAAGCTGAGTGGCATGGTTGACACGCCTGAGGGACAGGATGCCATCCAGAGGGACCTGGACAAGCTCAAGAAGTGGGCCCGTGTGAACTTCATGAGGTTCAACAAGGCCAAGTTCAGTGTCCTGCACATGTGTTGGGGCAACCCCTGGTATCAATACAGGCTGGGGGATGAAGGGATTGAGAGCAGCCCTGCCGAGAAGGACGTGGGGGGTACTGGTGGATGAAAAGTTGGACATGAGCTGACAATGTTCACTCACAGCCCAGAAGGCCAACCGTATCCTGGGCTGCATCAGAAGAAGTGTGGCCAACAGGCTGAGGGAGGTGATTCTGCCCCTCTGCTCCGCTCTGGCGAGACCCCACCTGGAGTACTGTGTCCGGGTCTGGAGCCCTCAGCATAAGAAAGACATAGACCTGTTGGAGTGGGTCCAGAGGAGTGCCACAAAGATAATTGGAGGGCTGGAGCACCTCTCCTATGAGGAAAGGCTGTGAGAGTTGGGGTTGTTCAGCCTGGAGAAGAGCAGGCTCTGAGGAGAGCTTGTTGTAGCCTTCCAGTACATAAAGGGGTTTATAAGACAGATGGGGACAAACTTTTTAGCAGGGTCTGTTTTGTTAGGAGAAAGGGCAATGGTTTTAAACAAAAAGAATGTAGATTTAGACTAGATATAAGTAAGAAATTTTTTACAATGAAGGTGGTGAAACACTGGAACAGGTTGTCCAGAGAGGTGGTAGATGCATCATCCATGGAAACGTTCAGGTCAGGTTGGATGGGGGTCTGAGCAACCTAATATAGTTGGAGATGTCCCTGCTCATTGCAGCGGTTGGACCCAATGACCTTTAAAGGTCACTTCCAACCCAAATTGTTCTATGATTCCATTCTATTCTATTCACAGAAAGCACTGGACTGGTAGCCCTGGAGAAGATGCTATTCTATACTCATGGGTAGGCAACATTTTTGGCAATATGACTCTTTAGACTGTCTCAACAATGACCTGGAAAGAGGTGAGAACGCAGTCTCCAAGTCCATTCAACCAGCTAACTCTTCTACAGAGCTTGCCCACAAGGGTCCCAGGCAGGAGCTTTGGTGATGTGGACATTTGTGGAGGGACATTTTGGTGAGCCCTGGAACAACCTTATTCTCTTACCTGGTTCAGCTTCCCAGTTACTCTCTTTATCCCATGGCCCTCATGAAATTTTCACTTTCTTGCTGTTTGTGTCATTGAGAATAAAATAAAGATATGAAACCCCTTCAGCCTTTTGCTGCTTCACTTCTGCAGTGAAATAATTTCAATGGAAAAGTTTTTTTCTTCAGGTTGATTCATCTCCCAGGGACTGAACTCAATTACATCACGAAAACAACTAACTATCCTATTATAATTTGGTCTTACTTGTTAGGTCATTGCAGTCTGACTGGAACCTTCATGCAGTGTAAAAAAATTAATATATATATATATCATGTTTGAAAATTGAGTAACTTGCATGCTTATAAGGTTTTGTTGCTTGTTTCATTAACTGTTCAGATATTCTAGAAATTTTCAGCTCTCTCACAGGAACAATTCAAATGACTAGAAGGGCAATTTTTTTTTGGTCATAAAATATTATTAGAGCAAAGTGTGTTGAGGAAAGACTCTAAAAAGCAGTTTTTATAGAATTCAACTGTGCTCCAACTTTCTTTACTATTTTTTTCATTATGTGTTTTGAAAAATGCACATAACCATTTTTTATGTTTTGTGGTTTATACAAAATCTTTAGCAGAAACTGTTAGTTTCAAGGTTGCAAATAGGCTGCAAATGTCAGGTCATAAATCCTGATATACTTGGTCAGGAGGCAAACAAACCTGAAGTTGTTGTTTCTTGGTTTTATCAAAGAACAAGAAAAATTTCATGGACAGACAGAACGTGTCATAGATACTATATTACTTTTGGGGGAAAAAAATGTTTTGGAAAAATATTACCCAAGAAAATTTAGATATTTATGAAAACCTCACTCAGGATGTTTCAGAGGAAGTTCTACATAACTAATACTATGACTTTTCCCTCCTTTTCCCTCATCTCTTATCATCTGGAATGCAGTCTTCACTGCAACGTGCAGCTGGTTCAGGACAAATAAGTTTGCGTGCTGGAAGCAGCCAAGTGGAAGCTGAGATCCAAGTGCAGGCGCTTTTCTTAGAGCAGGGTAAATACCTAAAAGTCTTGCTAAAAATAATTTTCTATAAGAGTTTAGATCTTTACACCCAGAGAGTCATGAGGAAGGGCTCTTTCAGATTGGGTGATTCCGTCATGTTATGTGTCCTCACAGAGATGGGAAATTTAGTGATCTTTAAGAATTAGAATCTACTTTTCTGAGCTGTGCCCTTGAAAATGCTATATCTTCATTTCCTGTTATTTAACTGAATGTTTAATAACTTTATGTACAAATGGCACAGTCATAAAATGCTATAAAGAGTTAGTCATGTAACTGCTTTAGGAGTAAACATGGATATTAATTTGGTAACTTTGCTTGGCTACGGAGACAACTTCATAATAGAAAGCCTCTGACAAAAGGTTGTATCATCTTCAAGGGCTACTTACATAAAATTGTGAAGAAGCAAGTTTAAAAATAGTTATAGAGAGAATAAAGGTATTTGACCTATTTGAAATAGTTTCACCATCTATAAGCCCCTGAGAAAACTGAAGGGATACCTCAAAGAAGTGGGTTAGGTGAAAAAAAAAAGATATTCTGACAAATTTGTGCCACAAAGGCAAAAGCTAGATTCCAGCTCTAATGTGTACGTGTTATTAATTTACACAAAGAAAGAAGTTAATAAGATGAGTTGGGAAAGAGTTCTACCAATGAACAAGTCACAAAAGTGGCAAAGTCCCAAAAGTTAAGCTTTTCTCTTCCCACAGTGATACAGAAAAGGGGTTATAAAAGCCTTTAAGTGGAACAAGACCTTTGCTTCCGCATGAGTTTTACCTCATCATCACAGCCTCAGATCTCTGCTCAGCCTGATGCCAGGTCTAAGATATGTGAGAAAATAACCACACATCGAAATCTGGAGGAAATGAGATTCACAGTTAGAACACCGTATTTTTACTGTGTTGCTGGAAAGGCAAAAAAAGTTGGACATGAATTTTATTTGTTTTTCCTGTAATTAGGTGAAATACTATTTTAATTGAAGATAATGGTGTCTCTGGTTGAAAACCACAGCCTGTTTATTTAGATTATGTTTTCCTGCAAAGGGAAATAATGTAATACTGGCAATCAAAAAAAATAGTATTTAATACAGGTTTTAAACATGGGGTAGTCTTAGGATGTCTTTTTTTTTTGTTTGCACCTGACTTTAATGTTATTTTGATTTTTCAGATTACTACAATTACTTAATTATCACAGTAATTACTTATGTTTGCCATTTATTAATATTGAAATTACCCATGGTAAACATAGGATACCTAATATGCTTTTTACTACAATAATTTTGGTATCTTACAATGTATTTCAGTTGTTTACAATACCCTGTGGCAAAAATATGGACTAATTTTTAGCAGGGCAATTTCCTTTGAAAGCTCTCCCCACGAAGACAGGCAGAAAAATTAGAAGCTAAACTTCATAATGTCTGCTGTTCATTCAGTGTTTTACTCTTTTCTATCCCCCAGCCCCCCCAACTTTGAAGAGAATACAGTTAAGACTAGTAATTTGGGACATTTTTGGCTGGTTTTAATTGCAATTTTCTTACACATCTGGCAGGGAATCTTATGTGACAGAAACAGTGGGATTCATTGAACCTGCAAAGGCTTTCCAGTGTCATTTAGAAGAGATAATTGTACGTGACTTTTCCTGTGCATCAGGGCTCTCCAGCTCTGTGGGCAGTTTTCCTGGAGTAAATGCTGTGGGATTAGGTTGTCTATCCAATATGGAGTTTTGCTGGAAAAATAAGACTTTGTGCTTTATACAGTATATAGAAAACGGAATGGTTTTGTTTATTGTATTGCTTTCTTCCATTTGAACATAGAAATACAGCTAATTTCTCTTTCCTGAGCATTTATTGTTACCTCTTTGACATAATGGGCTAAGGGGCAAATGAAGTTAAACCATCTGAGCTAAGCAAAGGTGACATTAACCGGTTTTACTGTGAACAGCTTGTCAGACATTATTAAGCTTTGCCTGGGTCCATCAGGGTTCCCAGCCTGTTAATAAACATTGCCACCAAAAAATTACTACAAAACAATTTTCTTTTTTTCAGAGGACATAAAGGCAAAGAATTGTTCCTTGTCTCCATCAGGCATTTAGTCTGTATGTAGGAAAATGAAAAACATTTCTTGCTACAACCAGAAACAAATGTACCCCCCAAAATTATTCTTCACATTTTTTTCAAGAAATTTGAGCAGTAAATATGACAAAATGGTTGAAAGGCTAAATTAAATTTGCCTCCAGGATACCTAAATCTTAGATCACCTATTTAAACCATTCATGACAACACATTTTGCTTTTTAAGCTCCCTGAACACATCACTTTCTGAAATATCTCTGTGTTCCCAAGATGGAGTTATCTGAAGCACTCCTCCTAATGTGTTTGAACAGTTAAACTAGCCTAAAGCACTATAACTTTAATGCATTATAAATGAATCACTATGGATACAGGGTGTCTTGATGATCCTGAGTATTTGCCTTTGTATTACATTTTGATATCTGTGATGTTTGCCTAGCCGGCAAAAAAAAAAACCCAAGCTTCACAAAATTTGATTAAATTATTAGAGCAGTCAAATTAAAAAGGTAAGGGGATAATGAAATATAAGACATATTGAAACAGTAAAATTTGCCGTCTGCCCAGTTCTCACCACTGATGCGTTCAGAAACCTTTAAAACAGATGCAAGTTAAATCCTGCAGCCTGTGCCACGGACCGCATCGCCTGCCTTTGGTACAGGACTCAGTCGCAGTTGCATTGCAAACGCATCTGTCCCCCATGCATGAAGGGCCGAGGAAGACGGGAACGCGCCGTGCAAACTTTCAGCTGTCTTTCCTGCTGTGTGCTGACACGAGTGCCAAACGCCATCTGTCACATATGTGAAGTGCGGAGTTAATTTCAATAAGAAAATGTGGTTAAAAGGCAATTGGCTCTCCACCCTGACTTTGCATTTTCTTATCTAGTCCTTCCCCTGATTTCAGTGAGAGGTCTGGCGGAATGTTAACTAGGCAAGGATTGTAGGATTTAGATATCATGAAAATCAGGTTGAGATGATTACAGTTGGCAAGGCAAGAGGGGTTGTAGTCCCCTCTTCTTGCCTCCTACAACCATCTCGTCACCATGGATTGATGTACTAGTTTACAGACCTCTGGTCATACAACGAAATATCACTCATCCACCTGGGTAGCCTGTTTCCTACACAAATCAGCATTGCATCTTTTACTGCTTTGGAAATTAGTCCCTTAGGAGCTGATCCAACGTCCACGAAAATTCACAGACTGTCTCCAAGGGACTGAAGCAGATTTTAGGTAAGAGATTTAGGGGTTCATTCAATCTACTCTATTGCCAGGGCCAGAAAGCAAATGGTCCTTACATCATAGCGTGCCTATAGAATTTACTGATATTTTTACTGAAATTTTTATGAACTCCCACTCCTTTAAGAAGGGGGACATTTGCTGTAAAAAAGGAACCACACAGTCTGTGGATGGATGAACTATTTTGCAAATTCCAAACCTGCACAGGGATCGTGGAGTCCAGACTGATGACTACATTTTCTTCACCTCCAGGATCACGTGGATGTCATGAACAGCAGCTTCAAAATCACAAATTCTCCTGCTGTTCTTCAGATGACTGCAGAATTGCAGCAGCCAGTATCATCTTACTGGCAGGGTTTTGTTCAGCTAGAAATATGTGGTACGACAGGATAGTGGTTGCCTCTGCTGTGTAACAGATTTAATCTGACAGAGAGGTCGATACTAAGTGTGTAACGACTTGCATCACACCCAGTTTTGTGTTCCTACTTGTCTTATCTTCAATCCCTTTCAGCCCATCTTTCACTGAAGCATCTAAAAACCCACAGATGTTATAGCTCCATGTATAATTAAACAGGTCAGCTACTTGTGCTAGTTAATGCCACCTAACACAGTTCCTCAACAGAAAATGTGAAAGTAGGATTTTTTATGTTTTTACTCCTTTGTTCATGGCACAAAGAAAGTTTCTCTACATTTTGCATTTTTCCTCCGTTACTTCTCTTGGTTCTGCTGCAGGAATTCAAGTTGAACTTAAACTTGAGTCCTACTCACTTGTCTCAATTTGATCTCCAATATTTTCTTGGACCTTTACATTTTTGGAACATTTAGTCTCCAAAGTAAACATCTGTGAAATCACAAATTAAGAGCACTTACTCATGATCTAAAAAGAGGAACTCACGAAATGCAGCCCCTCCTTTTGAAGTGCGCTGTTGGCAGGTGTCCCTGGGTGAGGAGCACAGCCGCAGAACTGACTATCAAGAAATGAGCTCCACTGCTCATGTTGTTCTCTTGCTGCTCTGTAAGTTCATGACAGGTACATAAATGAACTTTTGCCTGCAGAAAGAAAAATCTGCCCTCCACAGCAAAAGACTATGATCATGTTTTGCTCAGAGTTAACATCTTTTCCGTGTAAAACAGACTTTCTTGGGCTGCCCAGAAGAAACAAGTGTTGACTGAGCAAGTAAAACACATTGAAGAGGACAATATGTGACCCCAGAGATGAAGTAGACAAAAGGATGGGAGAGAGGGAGTATAATCATTGTCATTTCTTAAATAGCTAATTGAAGCCTATGAAGAATTCCACTACTTGTCTGTGTTAATTTTTAATGCAGTACACTCCCTTAGTGGCATCTTTATTTCCCTGTCACATTAGGGAGATGTTTTTCAGACTCCGTAGTATTTTATATAAGCTCTACATGTCTTCATTCTGGTTACTGAAACCTGCTCCATGCTGCCGCATCTCTTCCAAATCAACCAAACCTTCATGGAAACAACACCTCCCTCTTTATTTGCTCTGAAGAGCAACCCTATTGCCATGTTCCTTGTTTCACTCCTTGCTCTTTCAGTGTCAGCTTCATCCCTGGTATACGACCAGGAAGTCAGAGAAAACAGTGAAGTGTAAAGAATTATACTCGTTTACTGCTCAGTTGCTTCAAGCCTAGTTTATGTGGGGCTTGTCCTTGTCCTTTTCCTTTATTTTTTTCATTTTTTTTATTAATTGAAGAAACTAATTGTCTACAAAAGGATCTTCACGTTTACTTTATGTCAATGGTTTTGTCCCTCCATTATACTTTCTGAGCTTCCCACTCCATGACAAAAAGAAGTGTGATGCCCTTCATAAAAGTCAACAGGAGACATGGAGAGACTGCCCAATAAAAACATCCCTTGGAGAAATTAAAACTGTCAGTAGCAGTTTACAGTCAGCTCGGTTTGTGGAGAGTGGTGGCTCCCCAGGTGGTAAGCGGGCAATCATGGTTGGACTTTGAAGAGGTGTCCTCTTCCTGCTTTGGCACAGGCTCAGATGCCCTCTGGTTTTTGCATCTGCCCTTCGTGCATCCCACGTAGATGGGAGGGGAAGCTGTGCAAGTGCATGTCAGAAGAGAGACAGTCTAAAGATTAAGTTTTCTGCATAATAAATACCACCGGCTCAGCAGCACATGTGGCACTCCTTTCCTGGGACACCTGCAGTGCTGCAAGTGCACTAAATACCTCTTTGGGGGACTTCAAAGAGATTAGACCTCTCTGGTTTGGATAAGGCATTCAGCGCACTTCAGTTGGCCTGATGATGCCGTGATGTTTCCTACTGTAGGAGAGCCGTGTTCAGAAAGGGGTTGTAAATCCCTTTTTAGCATTTGTTTTTTTTTTTTTTTAATTGCATAATGGATGCTGGGCATTAAGAGGGGTGTTAAAAAGGTTGGTCTCCGTGGGGTGGTGCAGTCAGGGACAGGGCAAGTAGGAGTGTGGATCGCTGCTAACAAATGCACAAGAGCTGCTACACAACAGTCCTTGGGCTTCCCAGCGCCTCAGCAGAGTCAAATGAAAGGGCCATGAGATTTAATCACTGAGAAGCAAACCTATTAAAGCTAAAGCAGTGTGATGAAAGCAGCAATCAATGCAGGCACTAGAGGATTTGCATAACTTGTAGAGAAACAATTATTTGGTTTTAGTTATGTTTTCCACACAATCTAGCAATCACAAACTGTTTTATATTCCTCTGTAGTTTTCTCTGAAGAAAGAATTTTCTTAATTTTCTTTAAAGATGTTTTAAGTTGCTACTTTCCTTTTAAAACCCACTCTGTACAGGGAATAGCACCTTCAACTGCCAAAGGGCTGACGAGTACAAGGGACAAACTTTACCTGCAGAGCGTTCTGCCTATGAGTAGGACACATGGGCGTGGAGACTTGGATGAAGTCTCACACAGCACCGAGCTACTGTTCCTGAAGAAGAGTGAAATAACTCAGTGGGCCACAGAGGTCACCAGTAATGGCTTTCAGAAAGTGTAATCAGCATCACAATATTGTCTGGTCTGGCAAAGTGCTGAGGCTCACGGCAATAGATAGTGCACTTCTACCACTCTTCTCTTGAAATGCATGTACTGCTTTGACCGATTTTGGTGCCTGAATCTGTGCATCACCCTTCATCTCTTCCAAAACACCTCTTTGATGCCAGAGTTCAGTCCTATGTCACCAACAGCACGACCTGGTTAAACAGGAGCAGGAATGACCACATATCAGAGACTTCATAAGCAACTGGGCCGGCTGGTTTCTGACTGAGTCCCAGTTAACACCCCTGCTTAAAAAATGGCCTTGTACATCTGAAAGAGTCCGGGATTTTCTCACTGTATTCTGAGATAAAATTGCTATTGGAGGGCCAAAAAGAATTTGAAACAGGAAGAAGTCGATGTTAATAATAGGGAAGAATACGCAAATGCCTGGTTATCTGCCTGGCCTGCTATATGTTAAAAGTACTAACGAGCAATTGTGTTGCAAAGCCAAGAATAACTCCTCTGCCTTAAAAGAAATAGTTGTCTGAGAGTCATGCTGTTATTCTTGGCAGACCGTTGCAGCTCAGCCCTCAGTGAACTTCAAGAAACGGAAATACAAGGATATGGGGCACCTAATAGGAAACCTGCTTTCCATTGCCTTACGGACAGACAAATCCACAGGAGTTACCTTCTCATATTCATTCTTTTGAGCAATCTACAGACTCGGCATTGTTATATGACCTTCTATCCACATGTGCACAAGAAAGTATTGCTCGATGCTTTACAGATGCATTTCCTGTTCGAAATAATAGTTCAATTCAGAAAGAAAAATATAGAAAAAAAGTGTAGTTTCCCTTGTCTACATTTTTTTTTAAAGAGCAAGAGACTTCTCTCACTTTATCTTAACATTTTGTGTAGGTTTTTGTCTGCTTTTAATTGGAAGCAAAACAGAATAAAAACATAAGTCTGATCTCAGTATCAATATGATCACACTCTAAAGGCATTTCTTCAGTCCCTGGCCAGTATCATTTTACTTTAGCAGCTAAAGTTGTGTCCCTGGCATGAAGATATGCTCTGCAGCCTATTTCATCTCACGTCCTACCAGATACAGAGCAAGAAACAATCCTTTCCTTAGCTTTCATTAATTAGCTTAAAAGCTATTTGTTAACCACTGATCATTTAAAAGCCAGATTTCAACTGTTACACACGATGTCGTAACCCACATTGGATGCACATTAATAACTCAAATAGGAAATTCATTAAAGGCTGAAATAATTCCTAGCATAGCAGTTATCCTTTCCTGGAAAATGAAACTGCCTTGTGATAGATGTGCTCTTGTGTAAAATTCAAATAACAGGAGTTTTAAATGTTCACTATTTCATTGGGTAACTGTTTACAGAGGAGCAGTAACTTTGGACTCTGGCTGGTAAGCCTTCGAGTTGTGATTTGTGTACAACACAGTTGCAGCCTAGAAAGGTTTACATTTCTTGATTAAAGTTACTCAGAGCTTATAGTTTAGACAACTGAAATCATTGTACTTTTCTAACAATGCTAATTGGTTTCTGGATTGCACTGTTTTGCTGTGTTTAGCAAAGAGAGAACTGGTATCCTGCTTCTCTGCATGCTGTTCAGTATGCACTGGATCATTAATGTGAAATACTGCACAGTTGGTTTGCAATTCATCTTAAAGATGAACTGCAGTTCCTTAATGGTCTTGAACTTTTAGTTTAACAAAATAAATAATATAAATCCTTCAATGTAGGGCAGAGGGGAGGAACCAAAAGTGCCCATTCCTGGCAGTGGGGTTATAAAAACTCTGCTCGAAAATGCCTTCCATCTTATTAGACATTACTTATTTCCTGACATCATTTCTTGGAGTGGATTAATTGTCACCAGCCAAATATTTTGCACAACACAGAGGGTGCCAAGGAATTATCTGAGCATATACGTCTGTATCACTGAAAGTGGCCAATATAACTTAGGAATGCCACCCAAAGTTCTTTGCCTAGTTACACCATAATATTCCATTAACTCTATTTTTCCTTTTTTTTTTTTTTTTTTAGCATGAAATTCACACTTCTTTATAGCCAGGTTCTTTTTTTCTGTATTAGGGTCATATTTCAGAGCAGTAGGCAATAAACTGTTTTGGAGTTTAATTATTTTCCCTCTATTAGAACATTTTGGGCCAATGCACTGAAAAATCCTGACTCATGACCAACTCTTCAGTGGGGAGCGTCAGTATAATTTCTGCACGGGCCATAAAAAATGACAGCAATTTACTGTCTGCAAAAAATCTTTCTATACATTGCTTCGTACTATTGGTGTCTGATTGCACTATCATTGATGAAGACAAAAAATCTCACACTGATCTCAGTAGGAGAGAAAACTAAATTAAAAGTAATCCATTTAACGTGTTGCAAGTGTCAAGAAAAGCAATTGTCAGGTTCAGTGTGAAGACACAACACCAATATTTTCATATTCCCAGTGAAGTCTAACAACCTGTGACTGGAATGTCAGCAAGAGTTGCAGGTTCTCCTGGGAGTCAGGTTTGTAATATATCCCCTAATATGAGAATAGAGTCAGTCAATTAAATGTAAAGAATGGCAAATTTAAAAGAGGTGAAAATCTCTCTTTTCATATAGGTTAGCCTAGACTGTCAAATCCATTGCACAGAGAGCCATCAGGTCAAGTATTACGGCTCGATATTTAAAGAGTTTGGAACATAACCTGACAATTCATATTGCTGTGCAATGATAATTAGACTCTATCCTGATGGTCTTCGGGATCCAAGAAAGACAAAGTTATTCCTTTCAACTTCACTGTGCGGTTGATGAGGACTAAAACAGAAGAAAAAGATTCTCAAAGGTCAAAAGTATAGTAATGAAGTATAGTGACATTGCTGTTCCTACTGACTTCCCATGGGAGCTGGGTACCAAATCCTCAGTGGTGACCCTGAAGTTGCCCCCCATTGTGTTTTGACTATGACTAAGATACATGAAATTGAAACTTTTATGGGTAATCTTGTGCTCTGTGGGAAAAATAATCAAAGGGAGAAAAAGTAAAATTTAAGGAGTACAGGGAGAGGAGCATGGGCTTCAAGCCAGAGTCTTCAACCGGTATAGCCCAGGTAGGAATGTGTAGACTGAAGTGCAAAGATGCAGCTGAAGGGCAGGGTGTCTTCTAACCCAGAGCGCATTTGGGTTGGATTTTGGAGGTCAGTGGTTGAAGAGGACATCGATGCCCCTCCTAGCCTTATTCCTATGCCCCTATAGGCCATGTAAGGTGTACCCCGTAAGAATACGAGCAATGTGCGATCGCAGCCCAGAAGGCCAACTGTATCCTGGGCTGCATCAAAAGAAGCGTGGCCAGCAGGTCAAGGGAGGGGATTCTGCCCCTCTACTCTGCTCTCGTGGAGTAGACCTGGAGTACTGCATCCAGCTCTGGAGTCCCCAACATAAGAAGGACATGGACCTGCTGGAGCGTGTCCAGAGGAGAGCCACGAGGAAGATCAAAGGGCTGGAGCACCTCTCCTATGAGGAGAGGCTGAGAGAGTTGGGGCTGTTCAGCCTGGAGAAGAGAAGTCTCCGGGGAGATCTTATTGTGGCCTTCCAGTACCTAAAGGGGGCCTACAGGAGAGCTGGGGAAGGACTTTTTACAAGGGCATGTAGTGATAGGACGAGGGGGAATGGCTTTAAGCTGGAAGAGGGCAGGTTTAGATTAAACATTAGGAAGAAGTTTTTCACTTCAAGGGTGGTGAGGCACTGGAACAGGTTGCCCAGAGAGGTTGTTGAAGCCCCATCCCTGGAGGTGTTCAAGGCCAGGGTGGACGTGGCCTTGGGCAACCTGGTCTGGTGGGAGGTGTCCCTGCCCATGGCAGGGGGGTTGGAACTCGATGATCTTCAAGGTCCCTTCCAACCTAAACCATTCTATGATTCTATGATTCTATATAGGGTATATCTGTCAATCACCTACCATGCTGTTCAGTGAGTGTTTTTCTCACAGGGTTTGCTGTGCACTGCTGGATAGGTGTTACTGGGCACATTCCCATAAAAATCTTATTGCTACACTTTTTTTGGTTTTACCTACTATTACTAACCTACAGTTACTCTGTCGGAAACACTTTGTTTCTTGTTAGTGCAAAGTACCAGGGGTGAAACACAAAGTGGAGGGTGCTTTATGCTCCAAGCTGTATAAGAAAAATCAGAGCATAAGTGGGGAATAAACATTTTTGAGGAAGGAAATTACATGAAATGAGGTGGAGAGGTGCTGTGGCAGGAGCACCTCCACACACACCCCCTCTGTGGGTCTAACAGCATGGTACAGGGGCATGGTGGCTCATTTGGTGGGAAGATCATGAGCCATGTGTGCAAGCAACCCCCAACCACATATCTCAGATACCCAAGCCCTAGAGACCACCTCAGCCAATGAGCCTACTTTGGAGACACCTTGACCAATGAAAGCTACGTGACCACGACCAATAGTTGATCACAGTTCATATCCAACCAGGCTATAATATGGGGTCCCCACCAGAGACCCCCTTTTGAGTGGTTCTCCTCAGAGCAGCGGGTCTGCGATTGGAAGCCCTCCCTCTGGGTTGAGACATCAGCTCAGAGTAACTTCCCCAAGGACTGGGTGTCCTCACGCTTTAGGTGAGTGTTTTGCCCATTTTGTATAACCATTCTAAGCTTAGAATCAATACACACCGTGTAGCAACTGTTCCCCACTGACATCCTGAACCTGTAAAAAGTTATGGCTGCCAAAGTGTTTCTAGTATAAGTTCCCTGTTAATTTTTATGGTTTTACCCTTTTTGTGACACCATTAAAACCTGATTTTTTTTGGACATCTTTTGCTGGTCTTACATTTCCGTAACAGGTACCAGGGAACACATTGCCAATTCAAGAAAAGAAGTGGCTACTTGGTACTCAGAGTGCCAAAGAGAAATAAGTGAAACTGATGATACTGTCTGAAGACACAGCAGTAATGTTGGGTGTGGTTTTGGCTTTATTATAGGTTTTTGTTATAGAAGGATCTTTATGATGGCTGGAGAGCCTTTATTATTAATAACCCATATCACAGAGAACGGGGCCAGATGGGACACCATGCAAGAGATCACTTACCTCATTTCCCTGACCCACGCCTCCATTTTTCCTGCCAGACGTTTGACTATGTTGTTCATAAAACCCTACAGTGATGGAGACTCCCTTTTAAGCCAGTTTTTGTAAGTGCTTACCTCCTTTTGTTCAAAAGTATTTCCCAATGACCTACCATAACCTCTGTTACTGCAGGTGAAACCCACCTTATCTTCCTGTACAAACCACGGACATGGAGATCAGATTGTTCCAACACTCTTGATGTGAAGATGACAAAGTGTAGTTGGACTTTCATATGCCAGGCTGAATTTTCAAACTTTCAGGTATAAAACTATCCATTTCATTTATAAGTGCACTGAATCCAATCTACCATCTTTAAGTCACATGGAATTTGTTATGTCATTTCTAAAATATCTCCTTTCAGATTACAACCATATCTGAATTATGTGGCTGCTCTGTAACCAAACAATAAAAAAGCCCAAGCAAACAAGATCGGAAAGGCTGTGCTGTGAGACTTGTAACATACAGGAATGTTACAGTCTGGGGTTCACTGCAGCAGGAAACAAGCTGGAAGAGGTGCTGTGATTGAGGCATTTTCTCTACTAAATTTTCAAATTGCTGTGACAAGGCATTCAAACTGATGAAAGGAAGGTTATAGATCTCTCGAGGTCTTAGTGCAAAGAAATGTTTCTATGCACACCTTGTGGGTATTTGAATAACGTAGGAAATCACTCTGCAATGGTAAAAAAGTGCTGAGAAAGTTCTCCTTTCTTTTTGTTACTGCTGTTTTGTGCTCCACCCACCTATTGAGTTTCTGTATCACTGTAGCATGCACAGCTCTTTCTTTCCTTTCATTCTCCTGTAATCTATTCAAATATCTAGATGAAGGGATCTTTCAGAGTAGACCTCTTATTTTTGTAATGAGAAACCTGACCAGTCAATTCCTACGGGACATAGACTAACTTCTTTCTCACGGTAAAATCCAAACCATTCTGTGACATACTGTAAAATGAGACTGTTCATATAACACCATGTCACAAACTGTTCACAACAAATGAGACAGACAGGCACCTCTCCTGCCAACTACTAACACCCTGCTTGCTCCCCTCAGCTCTGCCTGGAGCTGGCACTTCCAATGACATCTTTCAGAGAATAAGGCCAGAAGGCAACATTGTGATTTAGAAGGATAAATATTGCATAAGTGAGAAAGTGATTTAGATGCCTTTGCCAAGTTGAGAATCCTGACACTAAACATGAGTAAGTTGGTGTATGGGGATAAATTGCTGCATTTAGGTTGTGTTTAGATACTGCAGTTAGGATGTTCTCAGCTGTTCATTAGTAAAGAAAGAGCTAGTTGATGGCACAGACCTGGCACTTCTGTGTCTGGAGCTAGTTTGAATACACAGACTTGTGGCTTACGGCAGTGTACCAAGGCCTCAGGGTTGACATTAGATCTCTGCACTGTGTGTTGATTGCTTAGGGAGCAAGGCAGAGCAGCCTGGGGAGAGGAGAGGCTGGAGCGCATCCTGAGAAAAGAGAGAAAAATACCCAAACAGCCATTTTTAACACGGGGAGCTACTGCCACCGGAGCCCGTGCCATAAAGCAATAACTGACAGATGACGTCAGTCTGTGCTAAGTGATATCTAGCCCATGAAATGGCTCCTTCTAGCCCAATGCTTTCTCTGAAAGAAAGCACTATTAGACATATGTATTGAACTTTACATAACATTCCCTGGGCAAAGGCAGGACAGAAACCTACAAGCCACTGTCTGTCAGGAGCAGGGGCAAACAACCCTTTCCAGGAGCTCTAGACCACAGTGCATTGGAGAAGCCAGGACCATCTTGAGAATCAGGAAGCCCGATGGTGGTCCATGCTCACTAACTGCAGGACAAACACCAGAGCAGCTCAGCAACTGACCTTGTGAATGTGTAGTCACCAGCACTTGCTGAGAACTAACGCCATATTTCCATGACATTCTTCAGCTAGCATAGCCACCAAGAGGGGATTCCATTTGTCTCTTCCTCCCAGTCTTTTGCTTTCTCTGTCCTTCATGCCTCTTTCCTCAGGCCACCGTACGTGTCCACAAATGCTGACAAATGCCTGACAAATTTGGTGGCCTTCTACGAAGGGGTTACAGCAGCAGTGGACAAGGGAAGATCCACAGAGGTCATCTACCTGGACTTGTGCAAAGCGTTTGACACTGTCCCACACGATATCCTGGTCTCTAAATTAAAGAGACATGGATTCGATAAATGGACCACTTGGTGGATAAAGAACTGGCTGGACGGTCGCACTCAAAGAGTTGCGGTCAACGGCTCGGTGTCCAAGTGGAGAGCAGTGACGAGTGGCGTTCCTCAGGGGTCGGTACTGGGACCTGCATTATTCAACATCTTTGTCAGTGACATGGACAGTGGGGTAGAGTGCACCCTCAGCAAGTTTGCTGATGATACCAAGCTGTTTGGTGAGGCAGACACACTGAAGGGGAGGGATGCCATCCAGAGGGACCTGGACAGGCTGGAGAGGTGGGCCCAAGCCAGCCTCGTGCAGTTCAACAAGGCCAAGTGCAAGGTCCTACATCTGGGTCGGGGCAATTCCAAGCACAAATACAGGCTCAGTGGGGAATGGCTGGAGAGCAGCCCTGTGGAGAAGGACCTGGGGGTGCTGATTGACGAGAAGCTCGACATGAGCCAGCAATGTGCGATTGCAGCCCAGAAGGCCAACCGTATCCTGGGCTGCATCAAAAGAAGTGTGGCCAGCAGGTCAAATGAAGTGATTCTGCCCCTCTACTCCGCTCTCGTAAGACCCCACCTGGAGTATTGCATCCAGCTGTGGAGTCCCCAACATAAGAAGGACATGAACCTGCTGGAGTGTGTCCAGAGGAGAGCCACAAGGATGATCGGAGGGCTGGAGCACCTCTCCTATGAGGAGAGGCTGAGAGAGTTGGGGCTGTTCAGCCTGGAGAAGAGAAGGCTCCGGGAAGATCTTATTGTGGCCTTCCAGTCCCTAAAGGGGGCCTACAGGAGAGCTGGGGAAGGACTTTTTACAAGGGCATGTAGTGATAGGATGAGGGGGAATGGCTTTAAGCTGGAAGAGGGCAGGTTTACATTAAACATTAGGAAGAAGTTTTTCACTTTAAGGGTGGTGAGGCACTGGAACAGGTTGCCCAGAGAGATTGTTGAAGCCCCGTCCCTGGAAGTGTTCAAGGCCAGGCTGGATGTGGCCTTGGGCAACCTGGTCTAGTGGGAGGTGTCCCTGCCTATGGCAGGGGGGTTGGAACTAGATGATTTTTAAGGTGCCTTCCAACCTAAGCCATTCTATGATTCTATGATTCTATGAAAGGGTCATGGCTTCATAAACACAGTGAGATGAGTTGGAGTTCAGATCAGGAAAAAAAATGAAATATGGGGATGGGACAGGTGTGAGGGAGAGATAAAACCCTTTCATGAGCAGAACAGTGACTTGTCCTGGCTTTAGTTGCTTAGACGATAGGGATGTAGGAGTTAATGACCACTGCTTATGTGCAATAACCTCAAGACAGGCTAAACCCCAGCATTGCATCATCTCTGTCCTCTGCCCTGGTTTCCAGAGAAGGGGGCCATTATCTGTCAACTGTAGCCTGAACATCTGCCCAGACGCATCCAATAATTTGGATGGGGAATAACTGCTTTCTACTGGTTGGAAGTACCAGCAGCATCTAGCTGATTATAGTATGTCACCTCATCCCCACAGCTACTGAGGAACAGACCCCAAATGAAATCCTACCCTTATCATGGTGCAGTTGTTTTGCCTCTCTGGAAGACAGCCTGACTCGTGCACTTGAAATAGAGCCTGTGATGGTGGACTGGCTGCCTTCAGTAATCACATCACCCGGAAATAGTGACTTCCTGCTTTGGTGCCAGGTAGATGAGAATAGCCTTTTTTCAGTGGTGCCCAGTGATAGGACTAGAGGTAGCGGGCACAAACTGGAGCACAGGAAGTTCCATCTTAACATGAGGAGGAACTTCTTTACTCTGAGGGTGGTGGAGCACTGGCACAGGCTGCCCAGAGAGGTTGTGGAGTCCCCCACACTGGAGACGTTCAAAACCCGCCTGGATGCTGTCCTGTGCAACTGCTGTAGGTGTCCCTGCTGTGGCAGGGGGGTTGGACTTAGATGATCTCCAGAGGTCCCTTCCAACCCTGACGATACTGTGATACTGTGAAACCCTAGGTCTGACTGCAAACATTTTCAAAAGAATATGTATTTTAATGGAAAATGTGAAAAGGAATTGTTACTGTTCTATTTACTAATTCTTAATTTTTATTAAAAAGATGTTGACATGTTCTCTTTTGACCTTTTCTTAATTTATTTTGCAACTTTTGTGTTCAAGACTGCTATTGAAAATTCAAGATAATTAAGATAGTTTTTGTTTCCTTAAAGACACAAAATACAGAACTCAAAATCTAAACAAAATATTTGAAAAAAGTCAAAATTTTCAACTGTTTAGATATTTTTGTTCATCATAATTCTCAAAATTTTTCATCTTCTCCTTAAACTGTGATAGATTAATGTTTGCATTATTCTCCCCCTCCCTTTTTCCTTTGCAGTACAGGAAAACTATTTTTTTTCTGACTAACCCAGCCATGCTGTGGTTTCTTTTTAAACAGATTAGGTATCTTCAATAGGCCTGCAATTTCCAACTCAAGCTTCTTATGCATTGTCTGCAATTTCACATTGTCCACAGCAGTGACCTTTGTATCATCAGAGCAGTGGGAAGCCTGCAGAACAGAGGGTTGTACGTATCTTATCCTTTTCTTTCCAGGATTTCTGCCATTTAATGCTGCATTGTTTTCAGCGTGCCTTTCCTACCTTTAAGTATAATAGTCCTGAACAATCAGGAAGGGCATGAGTATTACTGAGATCCTTAATTGTATAGTAGTCTGTAGGGAAAAAATAATTTGCAATTCTGTGTATTATTTGACGGAAAGTGCCCTGACACCTGGAAGGGATGGTTGATCCGCATTCTATATGCAATACGCCAAATTCAGTGGAGTATTAACACATTACTCAGTCTAAGGCAGTTATTTTGGAAAGGTGTGTGGCACACAGCCGCTGTCAAACTATGTGAATAACCTGAAAAAAAAAAAGCTGGTGTGCCTGAAAACTTGTTTGATTTATCCCCCAACTGTATCAGTTAGTCTCATAAAAGATATTACCTCTCCCCACAAATCATACTTTGCTCATTGGAGCATTACATAGCATACTTAATTATTGTAAGCACACTGGGGATGCTGGATTAAAAAGCCTATGGACATTTAAAGTAGGATTAATGTCTTTGCATAACAGCGGAAACTGATGTAATTTCCATGCCACTGAGAAGCAAATTTGCAATGGAAATAATGCCATTTTAATGCCAAAAAGTTTGAATGTGTGCTTGGTTTGAGGAAACATTCTGCTTTCTACATTTTTCTCAGCTTCAAGGTTCTGGAGTCTTGTACAGAAATCATGCAATAATTGGCTTTTCAGACTTGTTTCCCGAAGAAATGAAACTTTATGTATTCCTGTGGTCTATCTATCAGTCTCTTGGCTCTCCCTAACTTTTGAATCTACTAACCAATTTCAACCAAATTTTGGAGAAGGCTAGAGGTCTGAAAGCTATTATATTCCTAAAGTTGTGCAGAAATTGGGAGCTGAGTAGAATAGAAAGATTTAAATTAGAGCCCAGTGAGACAGAGGCAAATGATTCAGGGATTATAGGTATTGCCTGACCATGAGCACGTCAAGCCAACCTGCATACCTACGGCTGCATTAGCCGCAGCCCAGCCCAGCCCACCTCTAATCTGCCCAGGAACTGGGAGGAGAGAAGGAATTTGGATCATGAAGGATTTCGGTGACACAGGACACAAGTCATTATGCAAATGGAGTTAGTTAGTTGTGGTGTTTCTGACACAGCTTTTTCTTTGTCTATTTTGAGATGTTTATTTTGTCTGTAAAGAGACAGTCATTGTCATTGGTCAGAATATCTGAACTGAATCATGCAGCCTCCACCCTTGGATGTTTTCAAGAACAAACTGGATAAATCCCTAAACAATTTTGTCTGACCCTTATTTAATCCTGCAGGTTGGGCTGGAGACCTCCTGAGGTCCCTTCCATCCTGAATCAACCTGACAACCTATAAAATCATAGAATCATAGAATGGTTTAGGTTGGAAGGCACCTTAAAAATCATCTAGTTCCAACTTCCCTGCCATGGGCAGGGACACCTCCCACCAGACCAGGTTGCTCAAAGCCCAATACAACCTGGCCTTGAACACTTCCAGGGATGGGGCATCCACAACTTCTCCAGGCAACCTGTTCCAGTGCCTCACTACCCTTAAAGTGAAAAACTTCCTCCTAATGTTTAATGTAAACCTGCCCTCTTCCAGCTTAAAGCCATTCCCCCTCGTCCTATCACTACCTGCCCTTGTAAAAAGTCCCTCTCCAGCTCTCCTGTAGGCCTCCTTCAGATACTGGAAGGCTGCTGTAAGGTCTCCCTGGAGTCTTCTCTTCTCCAGGCTGAACAACCTCAACTCTCTCAGCCTGTCTTCATACGAAAGGTGGTCCAGCCCCCTGATCATCTCCATGGCCCTCCTCTGGACTCAATCTGACTGGTCCATGTCTTTCCTATGTTGGGGGCTCCAGATCTGGATGCAGTATTCCTGGTGGGTTCTCACCAGAGCAGAATAGAGGGGGAGAATCACCTCCCTCAACCTGCTGGCCACGCTTCTTTTGATGCAGCCCAGGATACGGTTGGCCTTTGGGCTGCAAGTACACATTGCTGGATCATGTTTAGCTTCTCATCAACATCAACCAACATCCGTAGGTCCTTCTCCTCAGGGCTGCTCTTGATCCATTCTTTGCCCAGACTGTATTTGTGCTTGAAATTGCCCTGACCT
Source organism: Pluvialis apricaria (assembly GCA_017639485.1). Classification (NCBI taxonomy): domain Eukaryota; kingdom Metazoa; phylum Chordata; class Aves; order Charadriiformes; family Charadriidae; genus Pluvialis; species Pluvialis apricaria. Next base: position 162,155,387 of record CM030008.1, on the reverse strand, counting down.
ACGTTCAGGACCTTGCCCTTGGCCTTGTTGAACTTTATGAGGTTGGCTTGGGCCCACCTCTCCAGCCTGTCCAGGTCCCTCTGGATGGCATCCCTTCCCTCCAGCTTGTTGACCATGCCCCACAGCTTGGTGCCATCAGCAAACTTGCTGAGGGTGCACTCAATCCCACTGTCTGTGTCACCAACAAAGATGCTGAATAGCACCAATCCCAGTACTTACTCCCGAGGAACGCCACTTGTCACTGGTTTCCACTTTGACATCGAGCTGTTGACCACAACTCTGATCACAGCCATCCAGCCAGTTCCTTATCCACCAAGTGGTCCATCCATCAAAGTTCATGTCTCTCCAATTTAGAGACCAGGATGTCATGTGGGACAGCATCAAATGCTTTGCATAAATCCAGGTAAATGATGCCAGTTGCTCTTCCCTTATCCACCAATGCTGTAATCCTGCCATAGAAGGCCACCAAATTGGTCAGTCATGACTTGACCTTGGTGAAGCCATGTTGGCTGTCACCAATCAGCTCCTCATTTTCCACGTGCCTTAGCACATGTAACCTATGAACCTGTGAAGGCAGGTTTGCCTTACTGTGTTGCCAAGAGCAGAGTAGGGCCCTGGGTATCGATAGGTTCAGCTGGCCCAGTTTTTATTTTCTGCCAACTACGTTTTGAAAAGCCTGTAGGATTTTTCAATCCAAAAGAAGGTATTGCTAATGCTTAATATTTATAATGTGCTAATAACCAGAAATGCTAGCCAAGGTCAGAGACTAAACAAAGAGTGAAGGTAATTTAGTGACTAAATCGTTAACCTATGACACAGGAAATCAGAGTTCATTAGGGTCTTCCTGTATGAGTTTATGCAAGTAACAGCAAATGGGAGTCATCTCACGTAATTTTAGCCCTCCAGAAGGTAAGTAGCTAATTTAATCTGGTTCTTTAGATGCCCTCATGGGTGAACAGAGAGACAAAGAGCTCAAAGCTGGTTCCTGCAACATGTTGTGGTGCGGTGGACTCTTTCTTTCCCTTGGCAGAGAAAGGAGGAGGGATAGCTGCACTCCATGGTTTCACAGGGGGTTATGCAGATAAATCCATCCTGGACTGCAGGATGCTCAGATTCTGTCCAAGCACCTTTGATAAGTAATTGCCCCTGTTGTGCATGTGTGTGCGCATGTGTGTGACTGTAGTGCATATGCTAGAGGAAAGGAATAGTTTCTCACAGAGTTTTATGGCTCGGTCAGTAAGCACAATACCAAAACACACAATGGTAACTTGTCTTTAAGATAAATTTTGTCAAAAGGGATTCCATTCAACTTCAAATCCTTTTTTCCTCCTGGCACACCCATTCAGCCTCACCCCCTAAGCAGCCAGAAATAGGTAAATGGATACAAGATAAACAGAAAGTTGATCCATTTTTCCGAATTAAAACCAAAAAAACATCCACCACCCCACAACCCTACAAAAAAATAACAACCCCACAGAGAGAAAAAAAAAAAGGCAAAAACCCCAATAAACAATTCTGATGTTCCAGGTCTGCATTAGAAATAGCTGGGTTCTGTTTACCAATGTTCATTTCTGGGGAGGAGGAGAGCAAATTCCAGAGAAGAAGGAATGAGGGGAATGTGAAAGATTAAGTTTATATCAACTTTCATGCTCTGGCTGGTCTGAGTGATGCAAGTGAGTGATAAGAAATTCTGCTGAGAATTTCTAAAGCAGCCCCTGGCTTTATTAAGTTTCTCCATGGAGTCCTGGTTTAGAAAACCCAGCATCTACCAAACTTCACCATATTCCCAAGACAGCACTTATTCTTGAACTACCTGCATTGCTAGAAAGTCAGCTGCCATAAAATAAGAGGGGCACACTTTCTTTTAATCCAACTCCTGTTGTGAGAAGCGCCAAGGCTTAGCAACAGTAAACCTCAGCCTAGTTCAACACATGCTGATTTTCTAACAGGCAGCACAGCACTTGATAGGCAAAAAGAAGGATTTCTTCAGAGATCTCTCTCCCCCAGTAGTTTATAGGTGCATAAGTATTCAGAAAATTCATGATAAAGTGATTCTCTTTTAGACCTTACAGACAGGAACAGGGACAATTGCCAAAAAAACTCCAAACCAAATAAGGAAATAAAACCATTTACCCATTTTCTTTCTATTTGGTGTTCAGGTGGTCTTACTCCAGGATACTTCCCTCAGAGTATCTGGGGATTTCCTATAGATAGTTGTAATGCTGGGTTTAGGTGCCCTGTTTCACCGGAGCTGTTTGCCATTTTCAGGAGCCTTAAAATTTATTTTTGTTTCCTTTTGAGAAGACAAGTAAACTATAGAAATCTATCTTTTTGTCAGTGTAACCTGATTACTCATAAAAACATCTTTAAAGTCTTATTTCTCTGAAAACAATAGAAACAGACTCTACAGGATTCCCTCACTCAGAAATGCTGTGGCCAACAGAGTAGTGAGCAAGGTGAGGAGCCTGTACCCAACACAATCACAGAGAGAAACGCTGTCGTTCTGCCTGCACTGAGGGTACGGGGAGAGATAATTGGAAAACTTAAGGAGGATGAAAAGCCCCAGAAATTATTCAAGAGCAGAGAAGATGACATATACCTATTTTAGTTCTGTGGGTAGCACCTGTGCGAGAGTCCCAGTCCTGAATGGTGCAGGCTAGCTCTTGTACAAGCTGCATAGCACTCAGTTGACATCTTCTCTAGGCCCTGTGTGACCACTTTGGTCTTGAGGCATAGTTATGATTCATCTTTGTGCTTTTTTCCACTTTGAAGTTCATTAAATAATGAATTGATGCCTTATACGATTTCACAGCCGTCGAGGCTGTATGTTAGAGCCAATAATGCAAACCAGATTCCTACTGCTTGGAGCATCCCCCAGAAAAAACTGTCCTGTCAGCCATGCCTGGTTAAATTGAACCAACTGGATCACCCATGCTAGGAGCCCGGCGCTGGAGCAGCCTGCAGGCCGTTTGGATGGTCTAGGGAGGGATGATATGCAGTGAAATGGGGAGCAAGCTAAGCTGATCTGCCATTAGAGACTTAAACAGGAAAAGTTGTTTAGTCTGATTACAGGGCACATAAACACACTGCACAGAAGTTTGAAAGGGAGTGCTATACAAGTGTCACAACATACATCTAAGACTGCAAATAGATGTGGCTTTTTTCAATATGCAATAGCTCACCACGGAGCTAAGTGCAGAGGTAATTGTGGTTATGACAGTAAATCTGGTATGTCAGTAGGTATGTCAGAGCACTTAGGATGTTTTGTTCAAGACATTATGCACTGGGGCTTTAAAAATTGTGCTTTAGATTCACCAGACCATCACCATTATGAATACGTAAGGTGGACTTCACTTTGGGAAGCTTTGTGCAAATTATATAGGGAACACTTCTTAGATTTCATTAACAGCCCAGAGGTCAAGCTGAACTTGGGAAAATCAAATTAATGGAGCCTATTTTGTCATTGTTAAATACAGCCAATTTACAACAGAGCCTAAGAGAATGATGAATTAAATAACCTGGTCAAAGGAGAAAGACTTAAAACATCTTTCTTCCATGCACTTCTTCCCTATGTGAAAAGAACTCTTCAGGTATTTGGAGATCAACCTCATTTTCCTTCAAAACTTTTATACTACTCTGTTACCTTGATGACTACGTAAACCAGGATGTGCTTAGACATCTGGGAGCGCAGATATGGTTACAACAATTGTTCATAATTTTGATGAGCCATTAAAGGTAATGTAATGTTTTGTAATCTGTAAGTGGGAAATTAATGATACCCAAAAGCTGGTGCAACAACAGATGTTCAGATGCAGTGATAATGGCCTTTGTGTGTTCACATGCCCTGAGTTACATTTAATATTAGTTAAGAGAACGATTAAAAAGTGGTATCATTGTTTAGAGATAACATTATTTAAATATCTGAAGAAGGCAGTGTTTTTTGAAATATAAAATTTTAAAAATTAATACTTGTATATGTTGAAGAGAGGACCCGATGGAAACTTATTTTATCTTTAAAGAACAGGGCATGAAACTGCAACTATCACCCAGCAAAGAGAACAGGATAGCTTGAGACCATTGAGACACAACGAGCCAGAACCAACTCGCCCGGCAACCAGATAAGGAACAAAGAACTACAGTTCACCAAGAGAATACAGTGATAAAGAGGAGTAAATGAAGTAAACGACTACCAGAAGTTTCTGAAGGACCACCTAGAGACTATAGTGCCCATGCGGGGGAGGGCGGTAACCTATGGTAATGAGTTCCTGGAAACCTTGTGAACATGTATATATGGCACGTATATAAGCTAACTAACCCTTTATGGTGTGCACATTAGGAGGAGTGATCCCCTGTGCGCCCAGTGCTGCAATAAAGAATACCTGCTTAATAGTCACCAAGGCTATTGAGTCCTGATTTCAGCTTTTCACGGCATCAATGTAGATACACAATTCATATATTTATATATGAATTTTATATATATATATATTTACGTCTACATACAAAACCATACATATTTTTATTTCTATATTTACATATATGTACATTTTTTCATCTCTCTCTCTATATATATATTTTTATCTATTTCTCTCTCTCTCTCTGAGATTTTTTGCCCTGAAATCCCTTGGATGCAGTGATGCTGATATCTCATCACTATCAGCATCAATGGGGAGTCAGGTTTAAGCTTGTGAATACCATAAATTATTAAAACTAAATCAGTGAAGTAGTGATGCGAGGAAAATCTTCTAAAGAGGAAGAAGGATCTACATTTCAGTTGTCTTGCTGCAATGTTAACTACAACTAGTTTTTTCTTGAATGTTCCAGAGGTGCAGTACACGCCTCTGACATTAATTATCACTAACTGATTGAGAAGAGATCTCTGCAGCTTCATGACCATTCTTTTTTAAATGGTATTGTAAGTTGACTGCATTGAGTGATGCTAAAGCAAGGGAATAAATTTGCTTACCCCAGTAAACCCAGCCCTGAGGTACGCTGTGAAGGGGCATGAGGAAAGAAAACAACCAATTAAGATTTTATAGTATAAAAAAGATTTTAACATCTGAAGTTACATTTTAATTGAAAGAAATGAGTGGCTTAAGGAGATTATGGAAGTCTGTTGAATTCCTGCATAGTACAACTGAGACAAAATGGGTGCTGATGACCACACAGACTTTTACTGAAGAAGTGTATACCTTCTGTCAATAAACATTTTACCCTTTTTACAGAGTTCTTACTGAAAAACAATACCTGTCTTTATTGCAAGGTGTCTGGTGAGAAAAAAGGTGAAGTTGTAATTCACTAGGACAAAGTAAAAAAAACTGTGCCGTGCTATGCATGGCTGATATTTTGAAATAGATTTTTCTTTCATAAAAAGTATATGAATTTCTATGGCTGCTGTGATGATAGTTAAATTTTGCTCCTGGAAAAAATCGCTAAGGAATTGCTTCACTGAAAGTTGTACTGTTTACTAACCCTTAGATAATCTGTATTTGCTGGTGGGTGGGAGAGTTGGGAAACTTCTTAGACAATATTTTTAAATCCATAGATTAAATAGGTTCTGCAGGGAAGCAGCATCAATCACTAAGATTAGATGTCAGTTCAAAATTAGTTCTCTAAATTACCTTCCTAGTCAATGAGTATCAATTGGCACCTTCATGTTTTAAGTCAAACATCTATGAGAGAGACTAAACGTTTACTCTGCTAAAATGAACTGAGTCTAAGCCACAGCTGGAACAAGTTCAACTCCTGATTTACTGGGTATTTAACATTTTCCGATGGCTTTTGCATCAGTTTGAACAAAACCAAATTAAAGAAAAGGAAACTGCATTTTAGAAATGTCCTTCTTGCACACACTGATAAGAACTAGGCTTTCCCCAAGAACCCCAGTTCAAGTTGGGTGAAAAAAACCTATCTCATGTAGTTTTGATTACCAGCAGCTCTTGTTACCAGTCTGGGGCTCTGGCACAGGCTGATGGTGAGGACTTTCCCAGTGTAGGGTATAAAGGGTTCTAGAGTTACTGCCGGTGGCTTTATTCACTAGGAACGACACCCTTGAAAACTGTTCTCTACCTCTGTGTAAAATATTTTAAGTTCTCTGAAATTTTCCTTACAATTAGAATAAAACTTATTTTTGATACTTAGAGTATGTTTGTAATAATAGCAAAAGCCCAACATATATTTTACGTGTAATCCCTCTGACAACAAAAAAAAACCAAGACTTTTTTTGTTTGCTTTTTTTTTTCAAGAGATATTGTTTTAATTGATATTTAAGTGATATTTTGTTTTTTTTCCCCAATTACAAAACTCAAATGCACCATTTAAGTTTAAGGGAAGCTATTTTATCCTTTTGTGGAAAAAAGTTGGTTTATGTTTGCATCCTTGTAGTAGAAAAGGCATCAAAGTTCTTGTTTGTTTTCTTGGCAGAGTAGTTTAAAAAGTAATACATTTTTATTACTCCATAAAAGAAAAACAATATATATTTTAATTATCTGTATTTGTGTGTTTATTTCAATCAGCACAATCGTTTCAAATATGATGGCATATAATTCTCATCTTCAGCAAGACCAGCTTCATGAGGTCCTTTGGCAACCTGATAATAAACTCTAGGTAACATACTTGCAGAAATATATGTTCGTTTTCTATAACCAGTGTTTTTATAGCTAATTTATTTATTTATTTTACATGTACAAATGAACTAATGGAAGTCACATTCTAGATCCAGTGGGGCCTGGGTTCAGGCCAGGACATGTTACCAGGGGATAAAATTGCCCTCTCGGTTGGTATAAGTGAATATCCATCTTCAGTCTCTTTGTTCATTCTTGACCACAAATTGCTGCTCCTTGTCCCAGAAAAGCATGTCAGTATTTGAGAATAATGCATCAAAATGGTTAAAACTTTCAGGAATGCACATGCCTCACCCTCCATCATTCTGTATTTCTGGGATCCTAGAAGGTTCATTGCATTCCTCAAGCCCTGAAAGGCTTTATTTTCAACCAGTAATGGAGAAATGACTCACATACTAGGCAAAGACTTGCATACTAGTGCTATACAGATGACAGATTATTCTTCCCGCATTATTACCACAACATAACCCAGTGTTTGGAAGAGATTAGCTCTTAGGTGAAGAATGGCTGATTTGAACCATGCCTAAACAAGACCATTAGTTTCAAAAGGTGTTGAATATTTCCAGGTCAGCAGGCAAAAGGGCTGGATAAGGAATACTGATTAGGGACGCACTGTGACAGAGTGAAAATCTTAGATGCACAACGGAGCTATCAATTGTCTTCCCAATATATTTGTTTGCAAATGCAATTAAAATAATTCAGCAATACTGCACTGCAAGGAGTACTTGTGCTCTGTTCTACTGATGCATATTTATTAGCCACAGTGCATGCATAATGCTTCCAAGTGGTAATTAGGATACTCCTCAAGTAGACATGACTTTTTAATAGACCTATGAGATTGGGCTCATCTCATCTAATTTTGGTACATGAATGGTCTCAATAGTGATCTAGGCTCCTCTGTTCAGAGTGATCTGACAGAAATTAGCATGCAGGTAAGGATTCCAGCTGCAGTCACCTTGAAGACAGCACAAAGGTAATTATTTCTATTTTGATCCCTATTCTGTAATATTTCCAGAGCGGGAATCTATCACAACAGCAGGAATTAATTTCCTTCTACTTTAACCTTCTGAAATCTGGAGAGCACCAAGCGATGGGATTCGGCTCTGAATTAAGATATTTAAATGGAAAGGGTGGATTAATTTGCTTAAATGTAACCATCCAGCACCATGCTAGGCATGTTTGGAATCCACTCAGCCCTTAGCTGGTTATTCTGTATGCCCAACTAGAAGGTCTCCAGATAAAGCTTCATGAGGCAGGCCAATGGGACAGTGGACCTATGGGAGACCTGTGCCTTTCTGTACAGACAGATGGTTGGAAAAGACATTCCAGTCACCTAAGATGTTACAAGAAAGCAATAATTAACCAGCTGACTCCTATCACTTGTGATCCAGACACAGGTCCCGTTGCACTCAATGCAGTAATTTTCTTAAAAGTAAAGGCCTGGTGACATTTTAGGACCTTTAGGGTATTCTACCTAACCTCCACCTAGCCATTTCAAATGCCTTAAGATGTCTGTGACATCTTCATGGGATACATGAGTATCTACATGGTACATGAGATCTGCTTGAATAGGTAGGTGGAATCCAGGTAGGACATCTGTCATGAAATCAGATGTCTCTCTCCCAGCAGGGGAATCTATGTCTAGACTTTCATTAGCTACCATAGGAACTTAGAAACCTTCTTCTCAAGTACATACTTGTGTGTGAACAGCTATTTTTAGGAATTCTATGGCAGACAGACATCGACACCAGCCTAATCAGAAGTCATGAAAAAAAGACTTAATCTCTTCACATTCAGTGGAAAAGATCAAAATCTCCAAAGACTCATCCCAGGTCCTAGTTTTAGAGAAAGAAGGTGTTATCTGGAGTTTTTCTAAGGTTATCTCTTTTTTTTTTTGACAACCAGTGTAACAGTTTGTAAGATCTTATAAAAAGAAGGTATTTATCCGTCGAATGTGCTATAGTTATGTGAAAAAGAACAGCAAGAAGAGATGCTGATGAATGCGTTTTATCATAGTTGATAAAATACATACATATTATATCAATACAATACATATCATTGTATCTGCCTGTCAATTTTACAAAAGTCTTAGAAAGAATTGCAAGGTACCATCTTCTTTATTTCTTTGCTAAGAGTCTAGATAGATAGATCAGCTTTCAAGAAGATTTTCAGGAGTTAATTCAATCTCAACTGAACTTTCCAATGACTTAGTGGGTTCTGGATCATACCCTAAAGGCAAGAGAAAGGATGGCAGCCTTCCAAAGGGCAAGGAAAAAAAAAAAAAAAAAGTAAAAAAAAAGTGTGAAAATTAATTTGCAACCAGGCAAGCAATTTTTAAAGGCACAGTAAAAGATGATGTTAGAAAATGGTTTGGTTGCAAAAAACATAGTATTAGATAGTCAGCGTACTTTCTATTTAAATGTTTAAGTATTTGGTTATATTAACATCTGAAGGAGATCCCTCAGCCAGAGCAGGAGGTAAATGATGTTTGAGATACTTTGGTTTTAGAAGGAGGCTTGCTGGAGATATAAAGAAAGCAAATTAAGTGTGCTTCAGTATGACTGTGCGATTCAGTGCTTTGCAGCCTGGCCTTTTCTGAGGAAGACCTTGAGGGTGACATTTCTCCTTTTCAGGGACTGAACACTATCAAATTTGAAATTTGACATAATTTCACTAAATATAAATATAATTTCAATGTCAATAAATATAAAAATCAGTAAAGTGAGAGACAACTCTGTATATTTAATTGATGGCCCAGGAAGGATGTCAGTGCTGGGTAACATGAAGCAGACCTAGAAAATACATCTCATGAATGTGTGACTGCAAAAGGCAAACCTGAACTCCCAGATGCTGGAGCACTGACTGTCACCAAAGGATTTCTTCAGGGCTCAAGGCATTTCTTTCAAGGCTGAGTTGTAAAAACAAAGTTCCTATCTTTAGGACACTGTCTGCATTGGTTTCACCTGGCCATCCCGCCTGCTTCGCCACAGAAATTGCACCACAAAGACAGTCTGATGCATTCCTTGCACTACAGAAAGCACTGTGTGTCTTCACGGCAAAACTGACATATGTAGGACTGAGGGAATCTCAGACAGGACAAAAGTCTCCTTTGTGAGAGTACAAACACAACTGGTTTCTGTATCTGCAATAGGAGGAGTGCAGACCGGGTCCCATTTCAGTAGCTATTCATCCATCACCTCTCCTCTAATCCCTCCCATTAGTTTCCTCTTTCCTCTTCAATACAGAATCAGCAGACAGCAGCAGGTACCGTCCTCAAGAGCATTTCAAGAGAGATAATCAGTTTTTCTGCAAAGGGGTCAGCCCCTTCGTGACACATGAGGGTCCTCGTGCTCATCGCTTACGTACCTATCATCTCGTCTGAGCAGCTGGGGTGTTCAATAAGCTATCTGCTCCGCGGGGAGGGAAAGCACCGAGCTGGCATGAAGCGCACACAATGCCCTGTGAATGCATTATGCTGCCTGTTAGTTCGTGACAATGGACTTTCATAATGAACTGGATGAGGCGATTCACAAGTGCCGCTTCCAATTAAAAATAACACTTCTGCAAGGGCAAATGAGCGAGGTAACGACTGTAATTCTAATCAAGCTGGAGCAGCTGCCTCATTAGTATATACTCCTGGAAGAAACTGCCTTTATGACCTGTGCTAATACACCTTAACCTCTTCCTCCTGGACCAAAGCAAACCTTGTGCCCACAAGAAGCTCCACTGGTTCTTTGGGGACACAAGTTTAACTCATAGTGAGATTAAGCAAATGTTTTCCTTGTGAGACAGATAGTTGTACAACAAAATGGAGTGTAGTCATTTTAAAGGAAGACTTGATGGAGTTAAAAGGCGTTAAGACCAACAATTTTGGAAAATTCACCTTCTCCTTTACATTTTCTAATTTGGGATGAAAAATGTTAAACCTTTTTTTTTGCCGTGTGTTTCAGAAAACAAGGAAGTTTCTTTCTTAAGAGAAAAGGTCAGAAATTTAGGAGATTTCTAATAATTTCCACACTTTCCACATAGAATGGCATTTTAATAATAACCAATACTTTAGGACCTGGATCTGCAACAACGCTAATGTCTCTTTCTTTCTCAACGCCAAATAAAACTCAGTTGCTAAACCTACATTCAGGTGTGACTTCTATGACAGAAACAGAGAAATTCAATCATGTTTTCATTCTCATTTCTTCCTAGGCTCGCAGTTGAGAGGAGACTCTCACCTCCAGGTGACAAATGAAGGTCAGCTCCACTGGAACAATTTAAGGGTTTGCCTTTGACTTGGTAGAAGATCAGGTTCTTAAAGTCCATATGAGAGCATTTCAACAGCCAGCCCACATCACAGCAAATCACAGGTGGCATTAAGGAGGGGGAAAAAAGGTAACTTGACACATAAGATGTGAACTGGCATTTCTTTAACAGATATTTAAAATGGCAGAGGATTTCTTAAGCCACAAAGTTCCTGAAAGTTTATTTAGCAGATGAAACAGAGGCTGGTGATATCTGAACATTAAGTAAATGGTAGGCATACCCTAAACTCCTGCTTTGGGCTCAAACTGAAAAAATGACTGTAAGTTCGTTTTCTTTTCTGAAAAAATAGCTCTGATGGATGCATTTGCATTAAACCCCAGACTTCCTTCCTCCCACCCCCCATGTTAGCAGTAGCTGGTTTCTTATATACTTAAATGTCCATGGAATCAACATGGCAAATGCTATCGACCAGACTTGCTTTTGATTTTTTGTAATAATGACATTTAAGTCAAAATGAAAGTTGATCCTCTTGGTGAACTTTGAGCCCTATCTTTCTGTAAATTAGTTTTCTAACAAAAGTTCCCTTCAAACTGGCAAGTCTACTCAGCTTGAACTCTCTTATTGTATTTAATCTCTATTATCTGAGAACAGTTTTGTGATTTTTTAAAAAAAGCTTTAAAAAAAACATTCAAATCTTCATTAAAAGTCTCAAACAGCACTTTATGTATATTTACAAGCAATGAAGAAACTCATAGCTCCAGTTCAAGTGATTTTTAGAGCTGAGTTGGAACAAACGTGGACAGAAGTAATGTTACCACTCTCTTCTGGGGTTTGCAGGTCAACGATTATGACCACAGCCGGAGTCCTCACCCCACTTATCTGCATCCTTGCCTGTGATTGTCAGGGAAACACCACCTTAATGAGGAGTGGGGACTGAACCAAAACCACAAGTTTTCCTTTACCCAAAACCAAACACTCAGGTGCCAACACCTTCAGTGATCTGGATATGCCCTGCAACCAACAGGCTACCTGCCAGACCCCTTCTTCCATTAAGTTTCCCATTTTCTCTCACTTTTCTTCAGCAGTACTTCCCTGCGGCAGTAGATGTGTATTACTCTGGAAGACAACTTATCTTACACCAGTTTTGAAACAAACAATGAATCAGAATGAGTTGACTTTACCAGCTTTGAATTTTTCCTCTTCTGCTTCCATCCTCCATGGATTCACCTCTTCTGTGACATGCAAGATACTTGCCCGTCTCACCTCGCAGACAGAGCTAAGAAACCTCACATTCCACAAGAAAGACCATTGCCAGGAGTTACAAAGGGGCAGCTTGCACTCTGCAAGATCTGACTGCCTTGAAGTGTCCACTTCTTTGCGTGCCCATATATTTTGCTGTTGATACACTTTTGCTGTTTAACATTTAAACAGCTGAACACAAGCATTAGGTGAAGCAAAGAATGACTGGTCGTCCATGGTGGACAGACAAACATAAAGAGCAGGATTAGCTTAATGATCTCCTGCTTCTCAGCAGAATACTATCCATACTTAACATCTTTTAGCGTACTGGTCAAAAGATTAAAAATTTTAGCTTAACCTGCTTTGAAGGCTTATGATTTTTTTTTTCTGCTGGTCACTAGTATCAGGAAAATAATCTTCGGGCAGGTAGAAAGAGCTTCAGTGAATCAGTATCTGTGAAGGGATTTTAAACAATTGTGGCTTATTTTGAAAGCGATGGGCTGAGTATCAGTTATCTCAGCCCTGCTGATAACAGGGACTTGTGGTAGGATTACTTGCTTGTATCATTTATACCATTCTACTTTCTGCCACTGTCATAAAAGGAGGAGGTTTTCAGGCATTTGAACACTGTGACATTGATTCATTAAGGTTTTTCCATTCCATCCACGAATTATATTTCCCAGTAGAAAATGGAGCAACATTAATTACAAAAGTGAGATTTCTACACTGAGATATATAATCGCCAGCACTGAAGTGCACATTATATTTTAAGATCATGCACAACATACTCTGCCGACATAATATGTAAAACGAATTCTTGATCCCTTTTGTTATTATCATTTCATCCCTGGGAAATTGAAGCTACTTTTATTCTAAGGAATTAAATATGTCTGGATTGTTCTTTGGCACTGGAGCATGGAAAAAACCACATTCGTATTATTGAACCCTGTTAACATTCAAGTCAGGGTAGTGACATCCAAAGTGCCCGTTGGGAATGGGCCCGAGCTACTTCCTGGGCCGTGTCTCCAACCCCGATCACAGCCACGCTGGGCTCCATTCTAGCAATTTAGCAGTAGAGATAATGACTTCCAGTACCCACAAACGCTCCCTGCCACTATTGAATTTAATAGTAGAGACACAGCCTCAGGTTTCAAACAAAGGCAAGAAGAAAAGAGACCTGACTTTCCAGTGGTTATAGATGTTCTCCATAGGTAGAAGCTGTATTGGTAGCATGTAGCTATTGATACTGTTCACTACCTGCAGCCCTGGTCCTCAGTGTAGTCACTCTTGCAATCCAATTAGCATTTCATTTGCCTACTTTCATCCAAGAGGGAGTATACAGAGTTTTCAGATGGATTGTGCTGCCTAGGAAAGATTTTGATGAGTACCAGTGAGAAGTTACTGAGGCCCAGTATAGGTCTCAGCACAATTTTTGGTGTTGTTAGTTACATGTTAGTTACACATCCACACGCAGAAACAGAAATGATCCCACAGTGGTACCCACTTGGGTGTGTCTGAGCACCTCTTCTCCAGTGCAGGTTCATTTCCAGAGCTGCCCATGGAGACAGCCTGCAACCCTCGTAAAGCTGCCAGGGACAGAGCACATCCCTGCCCATCCCTGTGGAGCCACATGCACAACCTGTTCTCCACCTAAGAACTCTGATCTGCTATAACTTTCAGTGGTTTGTCACCTTGCCTAAAAAAAGGTGCATCAAAGTGCATCTTCATGGTAAAACTGGCTGCAGGGAGAGACAGAGACAGAGAGAGACAGCACTTCACTTTCATCTCAGTTCCCTAGGGCTGGTTTTACTAAAAACGAGAGAGGGGAAATGCCACTGTCTGCTCTGCTCCCAATCCTGGCTCCGTCAATGTGCTACACCCTGTCTTTATTGTTGTCTTGAACTTTTGGCTGTCTCTGGATATTTTTCATAGGGGCCAGAAGAGCTCAGCCTGTTGAATTACTTTCCCAGCTACAGGCAATTGCTTCCTTCCTTCTAAAAGGAGAGGGAGAAGGTTGACAACGACTAGTTTCTGATTTGACAGGGTTTGCTGCTTTTGTTTGATGCCTGTGAATAACTCCTTGATATGTCTTCTAACATCAACGGAGAGATCCTGGTCAAAGTGATGCCCAGGATATTGAAATTTCTAATTTTTACAGACTAATTTTACTTTAAAGCTAGCAGAGAGATTCAAGAAATTCCTGAACTTGAAGTGTAAAGAGGGAAATTCAAGCAAATGGAGACAGTTTCCTTATGGTACTTTTAACTCACCCATACCTGAAGTGAGTCAGTCAGCAGGGCTTCCGAAATACACATGTTCAGCACAGGTGACACAGGCATTTCTGTTTCTTCTGTCATAGCTTTCAGGAATGTTGGAAAGCAATAAATTAGAGAGAATAAATGAAAGGCAATATCGGCCAATTACTTGTGGCATAAATTGTTGACAGAGGTGTGTAAATGGAGGTGTTCTAGGGATTATGACCACGGGTAAAATATGACCTGGGATCTTGTCTTTTTGCCATGATGCATCATGGCATTCCACTGTGTAATTTAAAAAGGCAGGTTCCTATGCTTCCAGCATCGCCATCTGACGTTGCAGTGTCTCTGAGTTTATCTTTAATGAAAAAAGAGGTAATTACTAATCAAGATCATTAAATTTGAGTTAATAAGTGACAAAACACTCTTAATTTCACATTGATTTATCTAATTGCAATAACCCTCAGCTGAGGGGACCTACACTGAATTACTGCTAAAAATCTTTTGTCTTCACTGAGATTTTGCAACTAGGCAACAGGGCATGCTTCTTGCAGCAAAAGTTCAAGGTTGAATTTTTAAGACAGGAAATGGTTGAAGGAGAGATTGGCTCTAGATGTAAGTAAACCCAACAGGTCAGTTCTCCAGCATGTAAAGAACAGTCAGATATCGTAGCCTTTTTGCAGAAGTTTCAATGATCTTCCCCCACCCTGGCCCCCGAAAAAACCCAAGGAGAATATTTGGTAAAGCTGTGTATGCATACATATGTATGTACCAAGTTTTCACTAACTCAGGAATTTTTTGACTTTAAGACTAGTAATACTTTTCTCTGCAAAATGTACATGAAAATAAAGCTTCATTTATGACAGGAGTTGGAGCCAAGAGTCATAATTACTTTTATGATCCTAAAAATTTGTAGCTGATGCAGAAATCATTAGTGAAGCCCTATGGAAAGGCATATACCCGTGCAAGGGAAGTTTTCCCCTACATTCTGATGTATAAATAAATTTCTCTGTCTCTTCTTCTTATATGAATTTTCGGCAAGACAAGGAAATAATTAATAGGCAATTGCATTACCTAGGAAAGACATTCTACTGTTGGATACGTTTATGGAAATGAGGGACAATTAATTTATCATCAGCTTTATGCCAGCAATAAAAAATATTTATTTGCCAGAAAGGATTTGCATAAACTTTAATATCTGATTAATTACAAGAGTTGTTAATAAAAAAAAGAGAACAAAATGTTCTCATTAGTTTTTACCACAGCAAACCTACAACAGTTCTGCTGTTATGAATGTATATATACTGGATTTATGCCAGAAGAAGAGATACCGGAGTCTGGCCCAAAAGAGGACTTCAGGAAAGGAAAGGTCACTGTCAACTTTAATTTTATGCCCAGTGTGATGAATTATTGGCACGAACAACAACCACTTAACCTTCTAGCTTTCATTTCACTGCACAAACATTAATGGATTTCTCTTAACCCCTGTGTGAGGAAGGTCAGCAATATCCCAGTTTTAAAGATGAGGAATTGTGCAGAGAAAAGCAAGTACGAGGATTTTTATGCTTCTGAACCTTACTCTGGCTGCTAAAGTAGAAAGAATTTGGCTCCCAAGCCTCAGACCCACGTTATATAGCTATGATCTACAACCTACCCCCTTTGCAGGAGGTCACAGAGAACTGGAATATGGGCGCTATGGAGATGCAGGGTCCAGTGTGTGATGGAGTAGATGCTAAATTCATACGGGGGGCGAGAATACGAAGAGGTTTTAACCCTTCCTCAACTTTTTCTTTGCCTCCATCCCAGCTGTGTGCATCACATTTATTCGTGGGAATTGCTGTCTCAGTCCTGCTGGTTGTGCTCACCTGTTATCCGTCCTCCAAATCAGCAGTGCCACTGTGTGTGCCAGAGAGCAAACAAAGGACTGAGCCATAGAAACCTGGGGAGGGATGGATGGACTTGTACACACTGACAGAGATCTGTGTTCAGTTCCGCTTATCCAGATTTTGGGCAAGTTGCTTAATTAGCCCTTTGCTTTGATCACCTGTGTAAAATGAAGTAGTAAATCTTTTCCTACTGTGCTTGATCTTGTACAATTAATTAGGAGTTTCTCTGACAACAGAGCTGTATTAAACATTTTACTCAACAAAATTTTAACAATCATAGTAGAGCTTTGGGACTGCTTTTGATCCCAGTTTTCTATTCAGCTCATAACAAACGTGCACAGACCTAAGATGTCTAAATCCTGGTTTGTAATCTGAAGGCACTCTTTTGCCTTTGGTCACTGGGGTGCTTTAAACTCTGCCTTTATTTGGGAACCAGATAACCTGCAACGGAGCATTCAACTCCCATTTCTTTAAGTGTAGAAACTGAATAACAAAGAAGTGGAAATTTAGCCTAGAAGGAAAGATTTTATGTGTTCCAGTACAATTTCTTACATTCCAAAGACTTACAGTTGTGAAATGTATACTCATATGTCTATAAAAGATTGACTATGTGAAATTGAAGTTTTCTTGTATCTTGACCATTCCTATTTGAGGGTTACCACTCTGTGATGGAGGACTCTGCCCTGGACAGGCTCTTTTCAGCAAGGACCCATAAATCCATCCTGAAGGCTGTGGCAAGACGACTACTGTATTGATATCATCAACAAAGAGCATTCAGGTTATACGAAGGAAAATGCAGCATTGATGTTTCTTACACAGCAGAAACCTTTCCAAATGAACAGGATCTCACAATATCCCTATCAGAGATCTAAACAACTGGCTCTAACACTGGCAATGTTAAAGTCAGTAAAGATCATCTCTGAGCTCTTGTGGATTACAAGCCTACTCTTGTCCTTTGTGAAAGATTTGAGCATTTCTGCCTTCCTTCTTATTCTCTTACCCACAACCCATGTAGGCATGAAGATTAAGAATCCTGTTTCAACGACTGACTCACTTTTCTGCAGCTGAGTGAGCCCACCCTCAAGGCAGGACCTTTAGTCATAGAATCATAGAATCATAGAATACCAGGTCGGATGGGACCTCAAGGATCACCTGGTCCAACCTCTCTTGGCGAAAGCATGGTCAACACAAGGTGGCCCAGCACCCTGTCCAGATGAATCTTCAAAGTGTGCAGTGTTCAGGAATCCACCACTTCCCTGGGGAGATTATTCCAATGACTGGTTGTTCTCACTGTGAAAAATTGTCCTCTGGTGTCCAATCAGAATATCCCCAGGAGCAACTTGTACCCATTACTCCTTGTCTTCTCCATGTGACTCCTTGTAAAATGGGAGTCTCCATCTTCTTTGTAGCCACCCTTTACACACTGGAATGTGGTGATAAGGTCTCCCTTAAGCCTTCTTTTCTCAAGACTGCACAAACCCAGTTCTCTCAGCCTTTTCTCCTATGGCAGGCTTCCCAGTCCTTTGGTCATCTTGGTGGCCCATCTCTGGACCCTCTCCAGCCTGTCCACATCTTTTTTGTATAGGGAGAACCAAAACTGAACAAAGTATTCCGGGTGTGGAGTGACAAGCACTGAGTAGAGTGAGATAATGACTTCTTTATTTCTGCTGTTGATGCCCTTGTTGATGCAACCCAGCATCCTGTTACCTTTCTTTGCCACAGCAGCACACTGTTCACTCTTATTGATCTTGCTGTCCACTAGGACCTCCAGGTCCCTTTCCACAGAGCTGCTCCTCAGCTGTGTAGATCCTTACCGCTGGTACTGGAGTCTGGACATTGAGTTGAACTTTTTGTTACACATTATCTTTATTTATGTAAATTAACTCAGAAGAAGATGAGCCTGTGTTAGGTTCTGTAGAAAAATTTGTTTGCAGGAAGATGTCAGCACCAAGTCCCAGTGTAGGTCACTACTCCAGATAACTCCATGAATAGCCAGGATCATTTACGAAGCTAGATCACTCAGCTACGCCCATAATCCAAGGTCTTCCAGATTTGGTTCCACTTTTTGCAGACACCCCCTTGCCACCTGCAACTGCCCTTCCCACCCCCAAGAAGAGCAGCCAACACAGATATACTTACTCTTCAGCGTCAGTGAATTTGAACACAGTTACCTAGTTCAGGCAAAGTCTTTTAAAAAGGCTAAAACAATTGAGCCAGAGAATTAAAGACTGGTCAGAATAGCTTGAATTTCTATAAAAAATATTGGAACAGATAATCAAGCTATTGGCAAACACTTGGAATGCAATAGAAAAGGTTGCATTTAGAGTGGTGTTTTAAATAAGCTGAAGTCACACACAGGTCAGCGTTAGCACTGAATATCTCTAGAGATTGCTTTGCAATCCAAAAATAAATGCAAGCCAAAAACCCAAATTCTCAGAGCAATTACCTTCATTTTAGCTTTTTCCAAGTGTAAAACACATTGAATTCATTCTTGAAAGACTTATATGAAACATATAAAGCTCAGAGGAAAACAAGTCTTTCAAATGGTGAAGTTGAAATCAAGTGAAAGTTGCCAACTTTTTTCAAAGAACAAAGATCTACATAATAAATCCCAACAACAGAGCTGTACCTCTTGCTCCCACCCATAACACAGATGTTTTCAATGGCTACACATTTTTATATGTCTGTACAAGTGTGCAGAATTACTGGGAGTGTACAGTTTAAGCTTCAGTATCAGAATCTACATTTTAATGTAAATGAGGACCTGCTTATTATCCACTCCTGCCATCTTAGCAAGGTTGAAACACATTTGTTTGAAGACTTCAGAATATGCATGGAAGTGAGCTAGTAAAAACATCTGTCTAACTTCACCCAAATGAGGCAACACTTTGTACAGGAAGAAAAATACTGTATTGTTTCCTGTCAGAAAGTTTTTAGGTGTAAAGTTACTTATGTGGCTTGGCAGAAAGACCCATCTGACAGGTAATGCTGTGATGAAGGTCTGACGTGTTCTAAATCCTTCTGTCTGCTGCATCAGCGAAATGGGAAAATGTGTATTAAACCACAGCTTTCTAATTTATGTGATGACAAAGAAAGCCACAGAAAGCCAATGATTCATTGCACTGTAATTGTCTATCAAAATGAAAGGTACTGAAAGCCTTGGAAATGAAAAGAATGTCTCCAGACTTGTCAGAAGACAAGGGCAGCTCACTGAATACTCGGACATGTATACAAAAGTAAATAAATAGTACCAGGTCTCAGGTTCAAGAATTAGACCATGATTATTTGTACTGTTTAATTGCTAGCATGTTCTCTAGCCTATATTTGCTCTGGGTGAACCAACAAAGCCTGGAATGATGTGAGAAACAGACGTGCCAAGGATCTTTCCCAGCAGGCAGACCAGTTGCAGCCACTTCCTTTTTGTGGGAAAGGGTAGCCATAAAAGAAGGTCCTGGCTTGTTTTATTTAGTAGTATAAGTGCCTCCACAACCAAGAGATTGGGTAAAGTTTGGGACTGTTTTGTGAACGTTTTTCAGCATCACAACACATCTATATATAGTGGGGAAAGCGTGCTTTTTGCCATATTATTTTATCTGTCTCCCATTTCATAATGAAGATGCTTTCAGGACAGTTTGAATCAGTAATTTAGATTACTTCATTCATTTGCAACAGCTAAGGTTTCATAATGAAAAAGAATTACATGTTTTCAATTCTTTTGTTATTTGATTCATCTGAGCCTAGCTCTGCAGATCACAGGAAAAGACACTGTGACCCTTTTTACCAGTTCTTTCTTCGTTTCACAGTTCACTAATTTTCATAAATGTCAGAAAGAACAAAAATATTAAGGAGTGCTCAGTAATTTCCAAAGTATCCATGCTGAAAATGCATAGATGATGATTACCATCAGCAACTCCTCCTGTAGAAGCTGACACAGATAGTCTTTAAAACATCTTGATGGAAGAAGCCTTTTCAATAGAAGCCTGAAACTCACTAATAATTATTCAGACATACTCATCAGTGGAAAATGTCTTTTTTTTCCAATTTATCACCGTATAGTTTTATTACTCTACAAATATGGACATTATTAACTAAGAATATGCCTGTTCTGTAAATGAAAATAAATCCTATCTTACAGCGTGACTGAATATCAATAATATAGAAAAACCAAGTACACAATGATAAGATGGAAAGAAGATGGAGCCAGACTCTTTCTCAGAGGTGCCTGGGGAAAAATGAGGCAGTGGTCGCAGATTGCCCAAGAGAAATTCTGCATGGACATAAGGAAAAAAAAAGTCAAAATGAGCAGGGTCAAACATTTGAATAAGTTATCTTGAGAGGCTCTGATTGTGGCACATCTCTCCTTGGAGATATTCAAAACTTGACTGGAGAAAAGCCAGGGAAACCTAATGTAATTTTGGAGTTGGCACTAGTCTGCACAGGGTATTTGATCAGATGAGCTCCTGAAATCCCTTCCAACAAAATTTTTTCTATGATTTTGAATCAAAATGTCAAGAAACACATTCATTTCAAGCTGTGATTAAAATAACCTATATAAAAATTTAATATGGCTATTCTCCATAAAGCAAAGCACTAAATATTATAGCAGTCTGAGAGCTCTACTTATACCACCAATGTGCTAGGGACTGTCCAGATATACCAAAGGATAGTCTGTGCTCCAAACAACTCTTAAGTTTTCACTCACTGTGTTATAACTAATACAATCACTTAAACAGTGATTTTTAATGGAATGTGGGGATATACCATGTAAATGTGTTCACCTGAGCAAGTAATCTTAGACTTTACTTACAGTGTGAGTGGAGCTGATTGGTAGAGCTAAAAGAGTTTAGTGGGGACTCATCACATTTTATGGTGGAAACCTTTTTTCAGGCGACTCACGTCCAAAACTTCACTGGCTGCAGTGACTAGAGTGCTGCTGACGGTACTGGGAGGTTTGATGTAGACAAATTCATTCCAAATGCATAATGTTGAGATGAATCTTGTCCAAAGTGCTTAAGAATGGAGATTAACATCATTGTGACTAACCTCTATCCTACAAGCAGGGAAAATGGAGCTCAAGAAGGTGGTGTGGCTCTCTCAGAGCGCATGCAAACCATGTGAGAGTACAACTCAAGACTTTCAACATTCAATCCATCATGCCCTCCCATAGATCACACAGCTGAATAATACCAGGGCTACAACAAGAAAAGCGATAAGCCTTTATTAAGTGTCATCCATTTCTCATTGACATTAATTAAAGATCTGGAAGACTGTTCAGGACTTGGCTATGATTTAGAAGCAGACTGTATTCATACATGGTAGGCTAATAACACTGGCAGGCAGGAGCGATAGTGGATATATTACTTGCTAGAGTAACCTAGAGACACTACCATTTCTATTTTAAAAATGAGGTATATAAACCCACAAATTCCTGTTTTGTATTAAAATTGTATTTTAGTACTAAAATTCTAGAAATAAGGAAAAAAACATTAACATTAAAAGTTAAAGTGCAAGAAAAGCCATTCCTGAGATCTTTGAAACGCAGCATCTCTACTAACTCTATTGAAAAGTCTATTTTTTAATCTTTTATCCTAATGTGGCTTATATTGGCCATTGTAACATTTGTATGTGATGTATGTGTCAAACCACCATGACCTGGAATAGCTGGGAACACCCGTAATGCTGCCAACCTTGACAAAAATATCTTTCCAGCCACAGCTGCTTCTAGGTTCAACAAGATTGACCCAGGTGTTACTGAAGCCCTGGCAGATCAGACCCAGGGCAAGTCATAGTACCTGATGCTGTAAGGAGGTTAGCATCCACTTTGTTACCAAGCTCCCCAGTAAATGATATTAAAAATGGATGGCTTGTTCCGCTTTCCCTTATTGCTCTGTAGGTGTCAAGGTTTTTGATGAGATGCACTGGCATGAGTAGGATTTTCTTGTATTATAAAACTAATGAGTTTTTATTTACTCTGAGGTAACACAGCAGCAGTACTAAAAATCTCACAGTTTCAACATACATTAACTAATATTGAGATTTCTTGGATTCTCAGAGAGCAGATCCAACCCTCGGTATCCAAACTTCTACAACCTGCTTAAATCAAACTCTAAGTCTGGCAAACATGCAGATAAGCTTTCTTTTAGGTCTAGAGGAGGCAGAGGAGAGTCCAGTTCTTTACCCAGCAGAATAACACAAGCTGGGTTTGGGTCTTAAATCAATGCAAATTCCTTGGCAGGTTGTATCTAGGTCTACATTTCTCATCATAACTTCTATCTAGAAGTATAAGGAAGGAAAATGAAAACTACATGAATCCAGGCGAAACCAATGAACCCAGATGAAAACTACTACCTATTAAACTTCCGCTCTATCTGTTCATTGCTGGAAACACTTTTTTCTGCTTGTGTCTGTGGTGGGTTAATGTTGGCTGGACACCAGCTGCTCTATCACTCCCCCTCCTCAAGTGGACAGGGGAGAGAAAATATAATGAAAGGCTCATGGGTGAAGATAAGGACAGGGAGATCGCTCAGCAATTACAGTCACCAGCAAAACCAGACTCGACTTGAGGAAACTGGAGACCCGAGAGACTGATTTTCTCTGGGGACAGAGAAAACATTAAATATTTGTTCCACAGATTTGTACATCAGACCACAGAAGATTCTTTTACTGCATTCAAGCTGTTAACAACACAAATCACCTCTCTTTATTGTGGGATCCTTTGCAGGTAGAGGCAATAATTAACTTGAGATCTTCCTGCAGAGAGGAGCAAGAGTTACTATAGTTACAAGTTGAAGGGGTAAGTAAGAGGAATGTGAGGGTCTGAGAGTATATCAAACCCACGCGTTCTGCAGGGTATGAAGCACTGATACTGTTATGAAAAGAAACTCTTACATCCCAAGTAACGTTATGAGACTCCAAGGTAGTAAAGCCTGAATATCCAGGTATTGAAGATGTCCACCAGAATTCAGAAGGTTAAGTGCGTATCCATTTGGCTTGTTGAATAATGTTGTAAGACAGTGATGCTTTCATTAATGATCAAGGAAATCACGTATGTATGGATGTAATCACAGAACTCTAAATCCTTCATGGGTGTATATCAGAGGTAATGGAGAGATAATTCACAAAGATTAGAAACAGATGAAAATGAGGCTTAGAACTGATTGGAGGATGTTTCCTCCCCCTCATGTCTGCTACTCCCTCTCCCCAAAACAATTAACATTTTTACTTTTCAATATTTTTTTTTATAGCCAAAAAACCTTCAGGATTTGGGTGCTTGTCCAAAAGTGAATATTCTACAAAATCCAGATGTTTTCCATGCACATTAATCATGAAGATTTTAAAAAAATTTTTAGTGTAGGTAAAAAAATGCATGAAGTGCTCTATTTTTCTCTAAGCGAAGATTAATACTTCCAAAGGGAAAAAAAATCGCAAAGGTTAGTCAGAAACTAAGTGTATGTTATGTGAATTGACATGCCTGTTCTGCTCTTTGCTGAGAGAAAGCTTTACAGGGTTACATAGTACTATACAAACTTTCCCAAACTACCAAAACAGTGTGTAAACAGGAGTATTACCTTAAAGATTTCTATCCACAATTTGCAACACAGATATTGAAGTTCTTATTGAAAAAAAAAAAAAAAAATCATTGAGAACTAAAAATGTATGGGAAAGTAAATTTAGAAGGAATTAGGAGCTCAGTTTTGTGTGTGATCCTGGAGGGAATGAATAATGAGGAATATGACTAGCAATAAGTATGTGAAGATAGTGAAGAAAGAGGAATTATACACAGTGAGGCAAGAAAAGCATATATAGGATCAATGGGAATCAATTAGAAAAGTTTATGCTGCGTTAGGGGAATCTTCCTGACAGCCAGACCTATTAATCTATTACTGAGCCCCCAAATAAAGCCCTGTTTCTCAAGTCTTTCTCCACTCTTATAGATGTTTCCTGGGAATGTTCATCTTTTGCATGGGAGCCAAGGACACCGTAAGTAATATTTTTCCCTGGTTAGTTGCTGTACACTGGCCTAAACTGTTGTGATATTTCAGCCTAAATCTTGAGGGCAGCATTTTATACACCTTTTACCATTCTAGAAGGACTGCATAACCAGAAATTATTTCAACTCAAGATCTCATAACCAACTTCAAATGCAGAATAGGTGCCTTTTGCGTTAAATGGGACAGTTACATTTAGCCTGAGTGAAGACCATACTCTTGTTGTTGGGGAAGTCTGTTTTAAAGAGAATCACAATTTAAGAGAGAGAAAAACAAAATAATCCTTGCAGTGCTTTGATTTCAGTTTCTGCCTGCCCCATGACAATAGCAAATTAAGCATCTAAAACCCTACAGCAAATGTATTTAAATCAACTGAAACAACAAAGAATAATCTCGTAGGCTTCAGCTCAGTCCTGCAAGAGTCTTATTGCCTCATGAGGGACCTTAGCCCACGCTCAGCTTGAAGGTTGCCTTTGGTGCTCCTCCTGGCCCAGAACTGTCTCAGACAGCGCTGCTCCTTTTGTGACTAAATGCCTAACTGTACTTTCCCTATATATGAAATGAGGACAATTTATCATTATCTCACTAAGGCTTTGAAAGACTTTATGCCCAATATTGGCTCTGACTGAAAGCTCATGAATTCATAAGATTGATGTTGGCACAATCATGTATCTTCCCTTTTCAGTCAAATATTTTCCCATAAATATTTTGGAGAGCGTCAAGTCTAACTAGATTTTAGAAATTAAGCTAAAGGGTGAAACATTTAGAAAATGTCTATTTAAAAATTTTTGATTGCAATATTTTAATTCTGACATTTCAAAGTTTCTGAAATGAGACTTGTTAAATTTTGCTAATTTTGGTTTAAGATCAGAAAGAAATACTGAAGAGCTGCAATGAAGCATTCCATAATTAAGAGTGGGGCCCAAAACATAAAAAAAACCTCAAAACAACTGAACCTGTATTTCAGGTAGAAAGCCACATTATTGGGTTTTCATTTCATAGGAATCATTGGAAATCCCAACTCCTTCCTGGCTCTTAATTTTAAGATGTGGCAGTTTCACAGGCAGAGAGGCTTCCTTATATAAACTCCAGGAAAGACACCCAAAAGGGGCTTTGTCTGAGGCTCATCCATTCAACATATTTGCCTGCTCCAATTTACTTTGTATTTGTTACTATCAGAGAATGTCACACTGATTTTCACAGGTGCAGGTACTTTCCCATTGCTTACTAAACCTGAAAGTAGCATTATTGCTCTTCCAACTCAGGGAATGGCTTTTGTCTTGGTAGAAGCAGAAGCTAGATATGAATATTCAAGTATTGCTTGCCTTTTCCAACTTTAACCCACTGCAACCCAACCTCTCTCACAGTGCTTTGATTTGCTTGGTCTTCTGGGACTGTGGAAGGTAGAAAGTAAATGAGGAGGTGTTATCAGAAGCGATCAAATCACTAGTGCACCTTGAAAAGCACAGCCCATGAGCCTGAAACCAGCAGAGAAAGGACGAAGTGCTTCAAAGGCCGTAACTTAGCCTGCTAGACCACTCAACTCTTCCTCAGTCTCATTCCCTTCCCACTGTGCACCACTGTGAAATAGTTTTGAATAAAGAGCACATAAAATAAGCTGGGTTCCTTTTGGGGGATACCTATGGGCATAGAGGAGCTACAGCTGTCTTATTCTCCTGTGTCAACACTGTATGCTGAACATGACCAATTGCAGCACAGAATTTCATAAACCCTTATACAAATTGCAGCTGTCTACACCCTTCCAGTCCTGAGACAGAGGTGACCAGGAACCACCCAATCCTTGTTCACCCTTGTTTTTGTCAAGAACAGAGCAATCCCCAGGACACAGGAAGTGTCAAATAACACCATGAGCTACACAAGCCACCATCACATCTCCAGCTCTTACAGAGGGCATCATTGAAGAAGGGATGATAAATGGATCTGAAATGTGGCTGCCTCTTAACATACTGGAAGACTGAGATGAGTTGGCAGAGATATATTCTCTTAGACATTATACGCAGTAAATTTTCTTTCTTGTCAGCAAAATCTCACCATCTTCACCCAAGAAAAGCTCCCGGTGAATTGTTTAAGGAGGGACTGTATGAAAAGTTAGCTAAGGATTGCACAATTAGTCCCTGAATAAAGTTGCTCTGCACAAAGAGAAAATGGAGGTGACTTTTTCCTTGGTGAAGGAAAGAGGAGGAAAACTAGCTCTTCTTAGTTCAGTTGAGGGTTTTCTAGCTTTTTCTTTTAAAGAAACAGCTTGAGTTAAAGATGGGGTTATTGTACTGGCAATTATATAGTCCCACTTTAAATTTAGAAGAGGGCCATAGATTGTTTTCATGGTGTTTTCAAACCAGCTGGTGGCTGTGTTGGCTGACTATCTGAGTTATTAGTGAATGATTTGGCACACTGTTAATCACTGCGCACTCGCATTGCCAGCTTTGGCAAGAAATTTTGCTTCCTTAAGGAATTTCCCATTCTGCAAATCAGAGTTTATACCAACCAAACACCATCCATCAAGACTAAAGTCTGCCTTACACCGCGTGAATTACATTATTACATTCATTTCCAGTGATAAGTCTCCTGAATGTCTTGGTTGTTTTTACCATTTACTCGGTTTAGGAAAGCAAAGCAATTCTTCAGAATGAGTTTTCAATTTATATGCTCGAATAGTTTAAATTCCATTCCAGCAATACATAACACATTGGTACCATGCTCTGTATCTTACTCAGGCTGCTTGGATATTGTGTATTGTCATCAGTACTTAGCAGGGTGAGGACAGTCTTAGAATTAAAATGACTCTCTGCTGGTTTTGCATTTTGTATCAGGAATAGCATTGCCAGCAGGACAGGGAAAGTGATCATTCCTCTGCACTCAGCACTGGTGAGGCCTCACCTCAAATACTGTGTTCAGTTTTGGGCCCCTCACTAGAAGAAAGTCATTGAGGTGCTGGAGTGTGTCCACAGAAGGGTAACAAAGCTGGTGAGGGGTCTGGAGCACAAGTCTTATGAGGAGCGGCTGAGGGGACTGGGTCTGTTTGGCCTGGAGAAAAGGAGGCTGAGGGGAGACCTTATCACTCTCTACAGCTACCTGAAAGGAGGTTTTAGTGAGGTGGGGGTCGGTCTCTTCCCCCAAGTAACAAGTGATCGAACAAGAGGAAATGGCCTTAAGTTATGTCAGGGGAGGTTTAGGATGGTTATTAGGAAAAATTTCTTCACCGAAAGGGTTGTCAAGCACTGGAGCAGGCTGCCCAGGGAAGTGGTAGAGTCGCCATCCCTGGAGGTATTTAAAAGATATGTAGATGTGGTGCTGAGGGACATGGTTTAGTGGTGGACTTGCAAATGGTCGGTTAATGGTTGGACTTGATGATCTTAAAGGTCTTTTCCAACCTAAGCAATTCTATGATTCTATGCATTTGATAAAGTTAAGGTTGACAAAACCAAAATCAGTGGAAAATAAAATACTGTACACTTTCCCTTTGTATGGTCTAGAGGAAAAAAACCAATCTTGTTTAGTTGATGCAGCACACTGTCTATGAGAAATGTCATGCCAACTGTAATGCAGTTGTTACCATCACCTGAGTTCCCATTAAAGCCCAACTCAGGATTTGAAGGAACAGGTGAATTTATGTGCATCCCCAATATATTTTGGTGATGACAACTCCTGATACAAAATTGAATGACAGGCTTCCAGCACTCTAGCATGCAACACATGCTTTATAAACGGAGTGGCAATGTAAAACCACCCCAAATACAGTAGTATCCTGCAGAGCAGAGACTGAAGGGGTCTGTAACATGCACACACTCATGACCTGGAGTCATGGGTTTACTGAAAGTATCATCATTCAGAGAACTGAAAAAGAGAATGTTTGCCACTTACAGTCATTTTAAATTTGCCAACAGACAAATTATTGATCCTTGTACTAAGGAAAAATTCAATACAAGTTGCTCTGCTACTTAAATTCATATTGATGTGTGAATTCTATGCACTGCCATACCCATTTTTTTGCCATAATATTCTTATGCAGCTAGTAAATACATTTTAGGGGTAGCACCTTGAGACGAAGGAAACCTGGACATTCTTTCAAACGCAAAATGCAGTGTTTTGAAATGGATTTAATTTAAACTTACTTTGAAGCATGTGATTGGGAAAAGTCAGCATGGATTGACCAAGGGTAAATCATGCTTGACAAACCCGATCACCTTCTATGACAAAGTAACCTGCTTGGTTGATGTGGGGCGAGCAGTGGACATTTTCTACCTGGATTTCTCCAAGGCTTTCAATACAGTTCTCCACAGTCTCCTCCTAGAGAAAGTGACGTGTTACACTCTAGACAAGTGGTCTGTGTGATGGGTGGGGAACTGGCTGACAGGCCGCACCCAGAGGGTGGTGGTAAATAGCTCCATTCCAAACTGGCAACCTGTCACAAGTAAGACCCCCAGGGACTGATATTGGGCCCAACACTGTTTAATATCTTTGTAACTGATTGGGATGGTGAGATCAAGTGTACTCTGACGAAGTTTGTTGATGATATCAAACTGAGTAGGGAAGGGGACACTTCAGAAGGGAGAGCCATCCTGCAGGAACACCTAGATAATCTGGAAGAGTGGGCTAACAAGAACCTTATGAAGTTCAAAAAGGACAAGTGCAAGGTCTTGCACCTGGGAAAACAATCCAGGAGTGCAGCACAGGCTGGGATCTACGTGGCTGGGGAACAGCTCTGTGGAAAGGGACCTGGAGGTCCTGGTGGACAGCAAGATCAATATGAGTGAACAGTGTGCTGCTGCAGCAAAGAAAGCAAACAGGATGCTGGGTTGCATCAACAAGGGCATCAACAGCAGAGATAAAGGAGTCATTATCTCACTCTGCTCAGCGCTTGTCACTCCACACACGGAATACTTTGTTCAGTTTTGGTTCTCCCTATACAAAAAAGATGTGGACAGGCTGGAGAGGGTCCAGAGATGGGCCACCAAGATGACCAAAGGACTGGGAAGCCTGCCATAGGAGAAAAGGCTGAGAGAACTGGGTTTGTGCAGTCTTGAGAAAAGAAGGCTTAAGGGAGACCTTATCACCACGTTCCAATGTGTAAAGGGTGGCTACAAAGAAGATGGAGACTCCCATTTTACAAGGAGTCACATGGAGAAGACAAGGAGTAATGGGTACAACTAAATCAGCTAATACAGATGGAGCACAAAAACAAACAAACAAAAATCAAGTGCTAAAACCAGACCTGTTTGGGGGGCACACATATTGGCCTAACAAAAGCTACTCCCTCTCTTGCTAAAGTTTTCTCATTCCCATTCATAAAAATTCCCAATTACAGACCTGCCACCTCCTGTTTCCATGCTTGCCCTGAGTCAAAACAAAACTAAATGAGAATGTACAGTAGTGCATGGCACAGAAATCTGGTTCATGAACAGCACCTGTCATAAGCATTAATTTTTTTTGGAAAGAGTCTTCTTCCTCCTCTAAATATAAATGATTTCCTAATGCCAACAAAATATATAGCCTAATCAAAGAATCTTGCAAACTGACAGTTTCAGCAACACAGAAGTGTCATCAGGTAACTGAAAACTCATCTCAACAATCCACAAGAGCAGTAATGTTTTATATGCACCAACTACTACTACTTGCCAGCTGAAGTTTCAAGCTGAAATGGAATTTCTTTTGCAATGTAGCCACAAACTTCACTTTCAGGAAATATCTAAGATAACCACACATGACCTTGCTAGTATACTACATCACGGTGCTAATTAATAGCAATTACTCCGAGATAGTTTTAGTGGAAAATAAATTAAATCAAGTATACACCAAATTTCTTCAAGGAATATATATATTCAAGTGTCTGTTTTTACCCCCATTAAACTTGACTACTCTGTTTGTGCATCTTCATCCTTCTCTTTTAATGAAGACTATAAAACAGAGATATACTATTTGAGCCATTGGCTCAAATCACACAGTGATAATCAGGCACCTGGACACCCCAGGGCTTAATAGATGGCTGCGGTAATGGTATTCCAATAACAGCACATTGTATGAGACACTCCTGAATCCTGTGATAACTGCTGCGTAAGCATGAGATTTAAAAGCTCTAGTTTAGGAGAGTGCTTAAAAACACCCTTATT
This sequence comes from Pluvialis apricaria, assembly GCA_017639485.1. Classification (NCBI taxonomy): domain Eukaryota; kingdom Metazoa; phylum Chordata; class Aves; order Charadriiformes; family Charadriidae; genus Pluvialis; species Pluvialis apricaria. Next base: position 162,125,017 of record CM030008.1, on the reverse strand, counting down.
TTTAAGCACTAAATTTAATAAACCTGCTTAGATGCTTAAAATTGCACAAATAATTACCACGCTAAGTCATGAACTGATGTATTATAGTTAAATGCAGGTTTGAGCCTACGCCTTGAGAAAACATGCTCAGACCACAGGATGATTTTTTTTTTCTCTATCTATACTACCAAGTGAGTCCTGAACTGTGAGTGTCCATACTGTCCTTAGCAACCATCACTGCCCGGTGGCCTGAGCTTAGCTTCATCCAGCAAAACCAGACATGAAGTCTTCGCCTGTCCCTGGGATGCTGAATACCCTGTGAGTGTGATTACTCTTCTTCTGGTTCATACAGAAAACGTCACCTTCAAAAAGTTTACAAAGGCTAAAATAAAGCCGAAAAAACTTGAGTTTGAACTGTTCCCAGGCCTCAAGCCTGTTTTCCAGCCATGAAGAATTTATTTATGGTGGTCAAAGCCTGAGAGAATCTGGATGAGTTCAGAAGATGGTTTGCTCATGAACAGAGTGTGGCCTGACCTCTAGAAACCCTGGTTTCATTTCCCACCACTCCAGAGGAAAACTTGAAGAGTATATCACCAAGTGTAAACTAATTAGACACACTGAAGGACACTTCACTGCTGTAGTGTTGCGTTCATGTAGCTTCACGGATTTTAAGGACCTATGCCTTTGTGGGCCCTGGGCTTTACTGGGTACTCCAACATCTTTGTGCTCTCTGTTCCTTTGTGTGAAACATCTCTGTCCTACCCCAGATGGATGTAGCAAGGATTTGTGCAATGGAGCTTGGAGGGTTGCCACATCCTGAGAGCTGTGTGCCTGTGGAAGACAAATACATCAACTCATTTCGCTAACCTAGCTTCTGCCACCTAACTTTACCTGGTTAAAATCAGAGTTGTTATTATCATCATACCTAAATTCAGCAGCAGAAGCTTCCTGTGCAGATACTTGAACTTGCAGTCTAGAACCCCATTGCTGTTGATAGGAGCTAACCAATACAGCTGGTGGAGCTCAGGCTGTTAGTCATGAGACTGGATGTACCCAATACTGCCACTGAATGCCAACAACTCTGTTCACTGGATCTTCTCCATTGCTAAATAAAAGACAAGGATGGCATGCTTGGATGCTGCCATCAAGCCATAAGCAGCCAGACCACCTCCAACCCCCAAAGCTAGCCCACACAGGCACATCGGTGGGACAGTGCAGCTCAGCTGCTTTAAGTGCCCATGTTACATGTGCCTCTACACGTGTCCTCTCCCTCTGATGACTGCACATTTACCTTTTTTAAAGTACAGTCAAAAAGGATGAACACTGCCCAGAGTTCACCAGTGTGACAAATGGGCAAAGACAGTCCTGCTTCTGTGTCAGGTCTTTATCAAAGTAACCGAGGGGATTTATTTCTGGAAACACCTGCCTAGCGTTAATTTTCACATATATGTCTGCATTTCTGAAGTGCTAATAACTCGCTGGCATTGTAACTTCGCAAAGCTTGGCACACATCCTCTCTCTTCTGAAGATGTCTCACTCTGTTTATTTGGGGCTCTTTACCTGTAATGATATGCTCTGCTGCTTGTTTAAAAGGTGCTGCTTAATAAATAGAGCTGCATTTATGCTTAGCATATTGAAGAAGAAGCCTTCCCTCTCCCAACATCAAGCATAATTTGCCCAATTTTACCCTCTTGATAAGGAAGCCCATCAATTTCAGCCAGAAATGACCTAGGAATAAAAACACTATGTCCTGCTAGAGATAACAGCATTGCAAACAACTATAGTGTTCCAAGATTCTCCATTCCTTGTTTCTGCAGCCTTTTGCAATCCTTAATATATCTGCAAGGGTTGCTATGATTTTCTTTTTTTATGAGGCACCATACAAACATCTTATGTTAAGTAGAGAGAAAATGCACACAGGAGCAGTTGGCCATTTCTTACTATCTGCAAAAGCTAGGTGAAAATACAAATAATCAGGCTCCCTCAGAATGTGTCAGGCACCAGGTTTTGTTTGACGGTAATTGCTCCCCTGATTGCCATGCATACAGCCTCAGCAGCAATCTCAGATTTGCAAAACTATCATCTTCTACTGCAGTTCACAGAAGTGAAATAAAGATGCGAAACTACTTGTGTTGCTCCAGTTTCCAGACCTTTCTCTGTCCCTTTAACCAGCAATAATCCAACCTTACCTTTATCTTAGGTAAGAGATACTTTATTATTCCTAGTAAAAGCAAGAGGATTTAATCGGTTAATTTTTATTTTCTGTTGCACCTTGCTGTTCAGTTCTGCCACCACTTTATTCAGAAAACGAACATAGCTTTAATATATTTCTAAAAAGATAAAGATGGAACATAAATTATTTAACATTGATTTGTGATGTAGCAAATATGCATATTTTAAAGATCTTATCATGAGATATGTTTCCAGTTGGTGAAAATTTAGCTAAGCTCAATTCCACATACTTATTTTTCTTTCAAAATTAATTGAATACATTGCTAAGTATCTGTCCCAGGCTACTCATATCTTTTCTATCCATTAAGATGCCAACAGAAAAGTAATTGCAAACCCAAAACAGTGCTTTATATCTCCCATCTCAACCTACTTTTACTCTGAGTCAGCAGAAAGAATTTCAAAATAAATCAAAACCTTCCCACTACCTTGTGGCGAGACACATCACAGTACATTAGAGCAAACTCTCTCATCTTTCAAACTGTCCTACTAACTGGGACGAGAACATTAAAATAACCCAAATTCCGAATTCCAGTCTTGGCAAGTCAATAAAAGAGGGTATCTTGGTATTTTCAAATTATATTTTGTCATGGCTTTCAAACACGCTTTACTAGATGACTTATTTTTAATAAATAAACTTTTTTTTTAAATGTGTGGAAAAACGTTTCCATATCACATTAAAGTATCTGGACAACAATTATTAGTTTGACCTTTGTAAAATGTCATCACTACAGAAGTGAAATCATACTTCCTCAACTCCTGCCATTTTTTGTTGCTCCTCTTTTTTTTCCCCCCCACAATTCCTGCACTATCACAGCTGAGTGAACATTTAACAGACTACCAGGGAGGGAAAAAAGAGCTGTAGACCTTGTCTCCAAATTATGTGGTGAAGAGATGCTTTGCTAATACACAGCCCTCCTCTTTATCTTCCCCCTGAAACAGGGAGTTGCAATCTAATGTCATAATTCCTTTTTTTTTTCCCCTCCAAGGCAGGGGCTATCAAAATCTCATTGACAGAAGTCACCTGTATGAACTGACACGAAAAAGCAATGAAAACGTCATACATTTTTGCATTGAAATGTGTCCACAAACTTTGCCCAGCTCTGATATGAAGCCAGCGCTTGAATGAACCCTGCTTTGCATCCTTAACTGTAAAAGCTGCAACCTGCACAAGTCTGATAACAGCTCACAGCTAATGCTGAAACATTTTTCCAGCTTGCAAGCAATTCCTTTAAAGAAGGAAATTGAAGAGCAGCCATTAGCACCAATAACATTGCCTTTCATCCATCCCATGCATGTTGGGGCTGCTAGAGGAGGGATCCCACGTTTCTGGGTGGAAAATAAGACTGTGTGAAATCAACAACATTCCACTGGGATACAAGTCAAACCCTTTACAACCGCAGTAGTCAGCCATGTTGATTGTTTTCCTCTTAAACCAAAGTTCATCCTATTTTATTCATTCCCTTTGCTCTTAAAGAAAAACGTTTTAAGCTCACAAGAGCCCTGGTCTTCTCTTCTGGAACACTCTTTCTTGTCCAAATATCAAGCTGTCAGACTGAGCCTCTATGGGCTTTCCTCCCACTCCATCTCTCCAGAGACTTGCTGAGACTTTCTTTGCAGCTGAAATTAAACTAGCAACCCTGTAATTTTAGATGTAGCTTGTCACCAGCAGTCTAAGTAATGAAGACACCTGCTGGTTGCTCACCACCCAGGCATCAGAGAGATCTCTCCTGGCATCGATTTTAATTAGCTGTTGCAATGCCTTTTGCCTTCTCATCCTCCTTTCATCAGGAAACCTTCACCCATACTCCTTTCAGAATCGTACTCTGCAGATCTTGAATTGTGCTGAGCTGCAGCTGACTCAAAATTGGACCTCTTGTGTTCAGAAACTCCACTACTGAAGGCAGAGCAATAGAGCAATTGCCCTCTCTTATGCCCTACTTTTTTTCCATGGAGTATAAGTGGCTCACATACCTTGTGAATCATCTAAATTCTTTAGAATTTACATTAAAAATATCTGACCTCATTAAAAAGGAAATATTTCAGCCTCTGACACTGAACAGTCAAAATGTATTACTGGATGAGCAGAAGTGTGAACTGCAGCTATCCATCATAACAATTTTCTCCATGCACCATATAACAACCATTTTCCTAACAGTAGATAAGATGTGGTGTGTTTGATCACATGTAAGCCAGTTCTGTTCTTTCTGGAAGGAAAGAACCTTAGTGGGAAAAGAAACTTTAAGAATATACAAAAAAGCTATTATCACCGTGATCTGACACAGACACAGTGAAAGGAACAGATGAATCACAGCAAGAGAGTACCTGCAAGAGGGTACAGTGATGCGCAGCACCAGTGTTGGTAGTTAAATGCCTGTGAAGCCTTAGTGGCTTGTTAACAACAGGGATTTGAACTGTGTAGGGCTGCACTTTAGAAAGGTTTGGGAAGACCCATCTGCAGCCTGTTGCTTTGCTGTTCAAGGCTGGTATCCTGCAGCACTGGACGGAGCAGGAATGCCCGTACTGTCAATTAAAAAAAGGGGACGAGGAGAGATTTCAAGCACTGAGCCCTGACTACCCAGATGTAATGTAAATGGTTTTGGGTTATTACAGCTAGGTCTGCTATGATAAATCTTTTTTTTCAAAGGAGGGTATTTCTAACTTGCAGCAGCCTGTGCTGTTTAGCAGTTGCTCACCTCCAGGCCTGGGCTCATACTCTCTTCAAAGACCTGCTCTGAAGGTGTTCCCCAAAATGCTCCCTGGCTCTGCTTGGGAAAAGCAAGGAGTATGCCCTTAAAAAGCAGCTCCGGGAAGGCTCTCTGGAGGTAAGGGACCTTATTTCTTGGCTTTTATTGAACAACACAGGCTGTCAAATAAAAAATACATTATCAAGAAGAATAGGGCAGTTAAAATCCGTTCCAGAGACTGACAATTGAGAAATGCAAAAAACACAAACAGGGAAAACTTGAGCACTCCACTATGTATCTGCAAGCAACAGGTGCCAGGGAAAGGAAAGAGAAGCACTTAGAAGCTGCTTTATGTAGCTGCTTTGGGCATTTAATAGTTTCCAGTTACATCAGTTAAAGATGGAGAAATATGAACATGCATTACATTTTTGAGGAGTGTAGCACTCCCTATAAAAATAAAATTTACGAGTACGGCGTTTTCTGCAGAGTGGAAAAAAGGGAGGGAGCAGGGAGGGCTTTGTGAGCGATCAGAAGCTGAAGGGCCAGTTGTGATGTTTCTGTTAGCTAACTGACAGGAGAGCAGATCTCCCCTTGTTCTGGTGCAAATATTCAGGCAACAGCTGCACGTTACAGGGATCTGTTGGCCACGTTGGTAATAAGATTTATTCCCTGTCTGCAGAAGCAATTGCATTGGCTCAGACAAAATCTGCAATGTGTTCAGCTGGAGACAGGGTGGTGGGAAGCTCTTTATCTGGCTTTGTGGCTCTAGCTGCACCCTGAGAAAGGGAGGGAGATGGAGAGACAGGCTGTGTCAGTCCCCGAGGGACCTAATGAAAAGCATTTCAAATTTGCCACATGAAGGAACTCACTCATTCCCATCTTCCATTTCTGAAGCTGTAATAGAGATGGGAATTGGTGCCTGTTTTCCCCAAGCCTCGTACCAGTGACCTGCTTAGAAAAGGAACAGATTTCTCACAGAGGGGAAGAGCAGAGAAGCCTTCTTCAACTGCAACCAATGAAGCAGAAAAGCCACCTTGCCCCAAACCTTCAGTCTTGTAGAATTTGATAAATGCTTATTTCAACCTATTTTTTTTCCCCAGAGAGTCTAAAAAGCAAAAATGCATTCTTAAAATAAAAAGGAGAAAAACAGAATAAAATAACCAACACAAATCCTCATTTTTATCTCTTAAAACTAAAACAAGATAATCCCACTGTTTAGGAAATACCCTAGAAGAGAAAAAAGTTTTGCAAATTATATCAATGTGGGATTTTTTGCTACGAAGCTGTTTCAGTGAATGAAGAACTTCAGCTATTCTATCTCCTCCACCCTTGCACTGGAGGTGGGTGTCCCCTCATGGGGTATGATGGTACCTGTAGCCACTCCATTTCCCATTTCTGTCAAAACCATCAGGGCTAACAAAAAACTAAACCAGAACCAAACCAAAACAAAAAAGAGATATTATTTTAGATATGTTTGCTAACCCACTTCCTTTTGGCAGGACTGGCTGAGGAGAGGTGAGGTGTTCATTCACACCTGTGAGGAGATGGCGATGTCTATGGTGGGACAAGAAGGAGCAGCAGAAGGTGATAACACTTTAACCTCAACGAACCTCCAGTAGTAAGAAGTCTTTCCTCAAGGTGGTGCTGTGCTAGAAACAATTAATTCCCCTAGGTTCAGGCTGAGCCTTTCAGCGCTTACACCTTAACCCACCCTCCTCTCCCAAGGACGGTTTAACCTTATAAAAGATCCTGATAAATCATGACAATAACTCCATCCTTCGCCAGCTTTGAGCAATTGGACCTTTTTCTGAGCCTTCCCTTATGACCCAGTTATCTCCAACTCTTCTAAGGCCTTTAAATTTGGGAAAAGAAATTCTAGGAGAGCATTAACAGTTTCACTGTTATTCCAGGTCATTAAACCCTCTAAATAGGTACGCTGCTTTTTGAGGACTTTCATCTCATTAGCTACCTTGGTCAAGTACCTAGGAGGCCAAGCCATGCATTAAGTGCTGTACAGAAACAGAAACAAATTCTACCTCCTGCATCAGCTAACGTAGTGCGAAAAGAGAGATACTGGATGGATAATAATGGACAACAGGGAACGCAGAAATAACAAGATGTTATTGGTCAGCACGACAGTGACTAGCAGGCCTCTAGTAATCAAAGTACCAGATTCATTGGTGGAAGAGAGTATATTCCTGTTCTTCAACCTGTCAGCCATATAAGTCACTCATCGTATTCCAGACCCCGATCTTAACTTGTGAGACATATATTAATTCCAAGCTGCAATGTGCCGTTCCACATTAGTCACTGCTCCCAGAATTTCTTATCATACTAATTAAATCCTTAGATTCTCAAATTCTGTAAGCCATACACTGCGTTTATATTATAGGACATAGGATTTTAATTGAGCAGCCAGCTCATTATTACTTATGCTCAGACTATGGCATAATGAGTTATTACTGCTTGCCTCAGGTGATTTCTGAGGTAGGAGGAGAGGTGTCCTGCATAGCTGATGGCATTGCCTCACCATGGCAGCATTTAGGAGAGATTGTCATAAGGAGAAACCCAAGCCTCTAAGAGAGAAAGCAAAAGGAAATTTAAGGAGAGAGTTCTAGGGGCCTGAAGGTCTTATTTTCTCTTAGTAGTAGAAATAATTAAGCTCACACTTTTGTTGGCAGAGCACTAGACAGTAGATCAGTCAACATGTCTCCCAAGCAATGGTATTTGATTCATGAAGCAGAAGAAATATCATCATCTCACCGAGAAAAATCAGACGTATACATCTTTTCAGCCTTGGATGTACTTGCTGAGCTGTAACATGGTCCTGTTTTCCTCTAAAGCCTAGAAATGAGAAAATCCCACTTGCCAACAACTGATTCTACCCTTTCTGTTTTGGTGGTTTTTTTTTCATTTTTCAAAAACTCAGTCTGAAGTGATAGGGAATATACCTCTAAGACATCTCTTGTTCATAAAGGTGTTTGCAATTCAATCGTTTTCCATGGTAATTGCTAGGAAATGCTAACTCCAGTCCCCCAATGACTGTTTTGTGACCTATGTGAATATGAGTCACCAGATAAAAACATACCTGGGTAGTTATCATTATATTATCAGAACTCCTTGTGACTGCTGGTCACAAGCTATCCTCCTTCTCAGAAGGTTTTGAAGTGTCATACCTTATTTTAAAGGGAGAGGGGGATAGGGGTTGGGGTGGGACACAGGGTTATAGGATTTAGGTACAGAATAAGAAACACTAGGAAATGAACTCTTACTTCCTTGTCTCCTGGAGCAGGGCCTTACTATCTAAAACATTATTTTCTCAACCTCGAACTCCTTATTCAGACTTAAAAAGACAATAATCTACAGGTCTCCCCACATCCCATTCCATATCTTTTAATAACAATGTTATATATCGATGGCAACAGAGATAAGGATGTGTCATTTGCATGTGTTCTGACTGACAATACTTGAAAGAGGACTGAAGGAGTGGGAGAACAACATTTTCTTTGGTCCAGACTATACCAGGATTTTCAGTGCCCTGCTGTCAGTCGCTTCACACCGTCTTTCACAATATCCACAGGAGACACAGTGCAACATCATCTGTGAAACCATACATGAGACCATCCCTGCCTACCTTGAAATGTTAATTCTTTCAGGGTGTTCTTTCCTAAAGTCAGCCACCCCAAGGCTGGTCCTTCACCGAGCCATACTCTCTACCAACGCTGCTGGGGTTTAACTGTTGCCAGTGTTCAGTGAGCCTTAAGCAGGGGTGTTTGTTAGGCTATGAGGGTGCTGTGTTAGGCTATGAGAGTGTTTTGTGGCTTTTCAGTCCAAAGGGCCCAAAGTAATGTGAGAGTCATGAGACTGTGAGGGTCAAGAGTGTTGTATTGTCCCAGAGCAAGGCTGAGAGGATATGGGAGGTCTCAGGGTTTGATGAAACACAGGTGTCAAGGGAGGAAAATCTTGTGTGGTCTCATGGCACACTTCTCAAGAGTAAGCATCTTTGGAGTGAACTATCCCACACCTAGCTTCCCACCCAGACATAGCTAGGCGGTTCTCTGCAGAGGAAAGTCTATAAGCCAGCTAGGAAAGTCTATAAACCTGTTAACATACTGTCATGATCAGGGGACTAAGGCTTGAGAAAAACTACATAGCTAAGACATTTGGCACTACTGATGCCCTGAGATGCCCTTAGATCTTTAGATGGTTTACTCCAGTAGAGCAATATAAAAATAAATTCCGGCACAGAGTTGAGACTTTGTACCCTGGGGGGTTAACGCAGAATAAAGCCATGATTTTACTCATGCCTGCTATTGATGTAATAAGCTTAAATCATGCTCTATAATCCTGGCTTCTAAACTAGTTTCCACTCTAAAAATCAAGGTAAAATATATTCACTTTCAAACAATATGCTCATCTTTGTCACCAAGAAGAGCATTGCTTTTCAGATAGTAAGTAATAGCATTAAATATGCTTACAAAACCTCTAAAAGAAAAACCTGTGAGGACATTCTTTATTTATCTGGAAATAATTTGTGTTCAGCAGGTCACAAGGCTGATAGCCCTGCCTAAGCTATCTTCTGCATGATTAAATAAGACAGCACCTTCCATTGAAGCTAATACAACACATCTAGGCCACCTTTTTGTCTCAGTCATAATCTGTTGTGGGGTGTGAAGCCCTCCAAGATTGCCACCAGACAGAGTGACAGTTTGGGAACAAAGCCATTATAAGTTTTCAACAACTCCAATACTTGTTTAGTTGAGAGACACTTCTCAGAGCTAGAAGTAGTATCGCTAAGAGATTCTTAATTTCTCTTGGATCCTTGAAACATCATTCCTGGAACAACAAAAGATGTCCAGTGTGCATGAGGTAAAACTGAGCTGGGAAAACTAGTATATGAACTGAACTTCCATTTCACCTAGCTACATTAAATTAGTTATCACTTCCAATACAATTATACCTACTATTCCAAATCAAACCAAGGCTGTAGATTGTGATCTAAAATGGATAGCTAATGGTATAAAATAGTACAGGCTGTAAACAGTGGGCAAAATAGGTGGATAATGGAAAATAAGACAGCGTGAGCAAATAGGCATAAAAATGTGGGTATCCCAGGTGTAGGCACTGCTCAAAGCCAATCAGCAGCAGTAATCATGGCTGATAGAAACATAATTACTGTGGAATCACTAAGATAGAGAAGGATGATTGACTGGTGTTATGCTTTGTCTCTGATTGCTTTGCTTACTACTAGTAAGAAAATAATTATTAAAAATTAACCATTTATACAAGTGATAGACAATCAGCAACACTAAAAATCAGGTTCCCATATCCTCAGTCCTCTCAAAATTCCATCAAAACAGATGTTATCTACAGCATCACCTAAAAGGCTGGCAATTTCTGCCTATTTCAAACAAATATGTGTTATCCAATTTACTGAAATCAGTCTGCATGTGCAGATTAATTTGGGGCTATAGATCTGTGAGTGCGTCTCAATTTCCTCGGTAAGAAAAGAAAATGAAGTTATGTCAGGCAGATAGACCAGCTGTAAGAAAAGAAGAGCAAGCTGATAGCTGTATAAAGGGCCCTTCAGGACTATAACATTTACCAAATTTAAAAGGCTGGCACTCACAAATGTGTGAGAAGAAATCTCCTTTTACGGAAGCACAATCCAGAACTGTCTATGGAGTTCTAAACCAGAAGATAGGGGTTGTCAAGCCTCATTTCTTACTTCTTCAAAAGACATCCTGAGGCTTCCTAGGCTGGAGCTTGATGTTTGAAATGGCAGCTTTCAAAATACTACATGCTTATAATTTAGCGACAAACGAGGAATTTGGCATAAACCGCTAAATTTAGCACAGCTCCCTAACTTTCGGTCTGCCATTTGATTCACTTTCTATAAAATCAGCACAGTAAACAGTTTTCCTGCTTTTCTAGGGGTAAGTTTATTTCTTTCACCAAAGGCTCCTTGTTCTCAGCCACCACACACAAAGACCCACGACTCTCCTTGCTCCCCTGTTTTGAAAATACCCTTGCTTCCCTCTCTCCCCTGCCTGCCAGCAGTGCTGTGTGTTTCTTTCATTCTTTCCATACTGGAGGCTCTGTGAAGAATGATCTGTCCCGTTAAAGTGTCTTTAAGCAGGCTGAATGTAATTACCTGAACTGGAATATATCCAGGACTGTGGATTTAACAGCCATTAAAAATCTTGTTAAACATTTGTCATACCTTCTTAAATCGCCACACGCAGTGACAGCTTGGCAACTGAAAGATGGTAGTTCAGAACAGCACTGCTCTTACACTGGTGTATTTGCTCCTCAAACAGTGAAGAAGTAAATGCCCCAGTCATGGGGACAATGTGATGGATGGTACATCAAGAGACTTTGCATTTCTCATATACTTTGCACCCAAACATCTAAAGAATGGCTAAATTAAGCCTGGGCAAACCTTTAAGTTTGGTAAGTAGCTGTTAGTTTCAGCACAGGAAGACCAGGAATGTGACTTGTCAAAAGTCGCAGAGCAAATTTACAGCAGAGCCGGGAACGGAAATGTCCTGGAGAGCTCTTCTTTCCTGCACAGGGATGTCTCCTCACCAGGGTCCCCGTGCCCGAGGCTCTACAAACACTTTAAATACAGAAATAAGCTGGTAAGGAGCCCCATGGTCCAGACTTAAACTCAAGTGTGAATGCAAGATTTGTGCCTGCAAAACACAACTCCTGAATTGATTAATTATGGTAAATAAAGGCACTCGCAGCAAGGAAAACTTTAAAGAAATCATTGTCAAAATCTCCTACTTCTCACAGTCACCTCTTACCTCCTGCCACATTTGGGGGTCCTTTTTGAAAAATCTCTAACACCACCGCTCCCAGGGCACTTTCCATGAGTGAGGAATACAGAATCAGGCTGCTCGTGGGATAAATGACCCAAGTACAGCAGGGCATTGGGGGTGGATTGCTACAGCATAAGCTCTGACTGCTTGATGAATTATGGCAGTGGAAAGAGTCCAAGCTGACCTTTCAATACAGTGTTGCATGAGCATATCTGAAGAGGAGGAACTGTTGGGAAAAATCTGTTTGTTGTGGAAATGTTGATATATAACTGGTTTTGTTTGTAAATTAACTTGCAGATGACCCCACCATCTCTTTCTGCACAGCTGGTGCAACACATGCTGTGAAGGGAATCGACCTGCTATTCTTAGAGTGTAAGCTATTCAATTAAGGTACTTACAAATGGTTTCATGACTGTAGCTCATTACCAGCAGACAGCTTCTGCTTTATAGACTCATTTTTAATATGCATCTATATTAAAATGAGATGTTGTAGCATGATCCAGTTTCCATTACGAGTTCAGGTCTTAAAAGGAAGTGGATAATAAATTCCAAGTTAAACCTCATAGCTACTTACGCCATGCACCAAGTGCTAATGGGGAAAGCAATGCACTGTAGACAAATAAAAGAAAGTGACTTTATTTTAAGAAAGTGACTTATCTCTAGACTCATATTCTTGTCGTTCTGAGCCTATGATAAACGTTACTGAATGCCTATGATAAACGTTACTGAATGTAGCACTCACTACTGATTCTTCAAATACTTGGTGCCAGTGGTATTTGCTTATACAGCTGTATTTGTTAATCCACTGAAGTCCTGCGTAAAGGAATTCTTGATTACTCTTAGCCACGAGGAGCTTGTGACCTTCTTCAAGACTCACTGCCTTCTCTACCCGGCTGAAAGAAATTAGGCTAAGTGAGAGTCATACTCCTTTCATAGTTTGTCTGGTTACACATTTAACCTTGAAAATTCCCGTGTTTCCTTTACGAAAGAGAGAAACACCAACTGAGGTTTGTTGTTAAAAGCACGTTGGACCCTTGATTTACTTCTGAGCCTATTAAAGGTCAAGTGCATGCGCTCGTCCTAGTACACACTCTCTAAAAGGAGCTTTTGTAGGTAAGGTACAGCAATCTTTACCTTCTCTGAAAAAAACTTGACAGCTTCTCAAACAAAAACAATCAGTCAATCAAACAAACAAGGAAACCCAAATGCCTTAATCTGAAGAATGGAGTATGGCAAAGGGGTGAAATATCTGTTTTAGGGAAGTACTAGGAAGACGTGTTCAGGTTACATAAACAGAAGAATAAGATTTGCAGAATGTGGAAGAAGCGTGAAGAGCAGACCACCCTAAGACAATATAGAGCAGCCTCAAAGACCATCTGCTCTCTCTATAAGCTATAAAGCTTTAAAAGTCAGTATTTCCTAAACTTCTATCAGAGATTAATTTCACTTCATCATCCCAAACTAGGCATCTAGTTTAAGCTAATTGTGCTCCCTTTTTGCCAATTGAAAGGCAGGATCATCTACCCCAAGCTAAAAGAGGAAAGTAAAATATATCACCTTCTGTAACTCAGTCTCCATTACTTACTGAGGGAGCCCTGACAAGTATGTCAGATACAGGTGATTGCACCGTAGACCACTAAAGTGAGCCGAGACCAGACCCACCTCGTTTAACAGACACAGCCTGATAGTTAGTGGGTACCTTATAAAAAAAGTGCTGTTCGCAAGGGACCAAGCTGAGTCTGACGCTCTGGGCAAGCAAGAACTAAAATAGAGACTGGACTGTGCAAGAGCTGGGTCCAACCATTTAGTTGGTTTTCAGTGATCCCATACAAGAATCCTACATTGACCATGACTTGTAGTCAGATATATGAGATGCAGTTGTTTATAGTCTATTGTCACAGTCATTTTGCATCAGGGAGGATTAGCCTGGTGAACTCTAAAGCCACGAGGGGCGCAATTTTTGGATTCACCTTGTTTTAATTCCATCAAAGTCAGTATTAAATTCATTTTGATAAAGTGCCTGATTACAGTGGGAACAGAAGTAGATGAACACTAAGCTTTTCTGGATATCTTATATACCCCTATAGGATTGTTTGCGAAATTCATGAATAATTTTAAAATCAGATGACCGCCTGTACCTTTCCCCCCATTTAGTCGCAAGAAAAATGATTGGGTTCAATTCTGACAAAGCGTTGCTCTTCAGACTGAAACTACCTCTGGCAAACATTTGCCCAAAAATCAACAGTGATCTAAGAAAGCTATATATAAGCAAAGTTGGTGAGGACGGGGCTGAAAGCAAAGTCTGGAAGCACTTCCTATCATGAAGCCCCCAACCATCTACAGTTTCAATAATAATTCTGTTCATGCAGTGATTGAATCAAGATATCCCATTAACTTAATCATCTAACCCCAAGATAAATTAGTGTAGACAGAATAAGAATAACAGATAGGGCCCAGTCTGGCATCTGGCTTCATACAGATAGCTGCATTTAAAGCCATCTTGGTATATCCACGCTGCACAGGTGAAGGGATTTCACTCAGACTCAAAAAGTGAAAAAGAAATGTGGTAGTGAATTTAGTTTAATGTGTTATGTATCCACATATGTGTCTATGACAGAGAAAACAAATGAAGATAACCAAGAGGCACAGTGAAATTGCTGTTAGAGAAGTCTTTGTAGGATTATACAAAGGAAAAAAGGAGATAGAAGTTTCAATTAAAGGGCTAACTAGCAAGCGGTTTGAGTGTTAGTACATCTATGGTGGGATTGTCATGACGTTAGGGAGAGGGATTTGGTGTGGGACCTCTCTAAATAATTAAGAATTCATTCATGCTAATTTCCATTATCAGCTGTTCTTCCACCAGTATATAACTTGTTGTCCTCCAGATTTTGACTAGTTTCTTGTCTTAAAAAAGATAACTGTTCAACAGCTCTCTAAAACAGTTGAGAAGAGGTGTGTATCAAGAAAGGAGAGACCAACATTTATGATGCTTTTCTATTCATTGTAAATCAGCACAATAGTTTCTTCTTATATGGCCCTGTCCTGGTTTCAGCTGGGAAAGAATTAATTTACTTTCTAGTGATTGCTGTGGAGGGATGTCAATAATGCATATTGTTTTAGTTGTTGCTAGGCGATGTTTATACTTTTCAAGGACTCCTGTCAGCTTCCCATAGACATTGAGAAGGCACATAGGCAGAACAATGGAACAGCCAATGGAAGATTCCGTACCATAGGTGTCATGTTCACTATATAAATGGGGGTTGGCTGGGGCGCGAAATCCATGATCACTGCTCGGGAAGGTACCAATTCACCGGGTGGTGAGAATAACTTGTGTCATTATTATTATTATTTATTATTATTACTGTTATTTTCCTTTTCTGTTATTGTTCCATTAAGCTGTCTTTATCTCAGCCCACAAGGATTTTTTCCTTTCCCTTTCCCTTCCTTTTCTTCCTCTTCTCTCTGCCCTTCTGGGGGAAGGGGAGAACTGTGTGAGTGGCTGCGTGGTCCTAGCTTTCGGCTGGGGTTAAACTATGACAGGCCCATTTCTGTGTCCTCAAAAAATGGAGACCTACTTTGATTTTCTTTTCCGTTGTGCTCAATTTCCTCCACTACCCATTTCATTCATTAACTACTTGTTTGAGCTCACCTTGAGAGCTGGAACATTGTTCTCTTTTAGACCCCAGACAGCTCCACTGCCTTTCTTTCTCTTTCCCCTGTATTAACTAATCCCAGGCTTACCTTTACCTGGCTGGTAAACTGCAACTGATCTAATTTATTTCAGAGCAAATCTCTTGTAAACTCTGCAATGCCCTCACATTTTTTTTTTCCTAATGAGATTACATATCTTTTTGCTTTGGTGAGCAAGTCAGAGAAGGAATTACTGCTTTGTCTTGCCTTGTATTTCTCTGTCACCTAGGAAATGCAGTTTCCCCTTTTGCACGTTATCATAACTGTAATGACTTTATTGGTGGAGACCAGCTTTTTGCTGCCAGGTGAATGCTCAGGATAAGCTCTGCCACAGCATGGCGGAGCTTAGTGTTGATGGCCACTGTTGTTGCTATGATGCAATTGATTAACTGAAGAGACCCCTGACCTGCCTTCACGTCAATGAGGTCAGAATCCAGCCTGCTCCTGTGACTAGCTCATGTAACTTCTCACTTATTTCAAAGTTGGTACAAGCTGACAGCTGGAGAGGCTTTCTCTGTCTCCACTATCAGTAGGACCTCATGCCTGGAGTTGGAAGACCCATTTCAGCAGACCTGAGTCTGTGAGCAGCTGAAGAATAAAATGTCCATATGGAATCTATCACAGCTCTGTACTAAAAACAGGGAATGCACAGGCCAGCTCTGAAAAGCATTGCCTGCCTTTACGTATTTGTGGGTGCTGGTGAAAAATGCTAAACAAGATTAGCCAATATATACTGAATTTCCTAAAGAAACCCAGGCAGCTCTAACTTATGTGATGTTTCACCCAACTGGATTAATCATTGGCATTGAGCTCAAGCGGGCAAGCTCTGAGTTGGGATGAGTCTGTCAAGATCTGTCTGTTTTCATAACCCACCTCCATATTTGTGAGATCAGTTCCACCCTGGCCAAGATGTTGGAAGAACATCCTCTGAGCTCACCTTCATTGCAAGTTCTCCTGCTGCAGATGTGGGTGCCTGGGGCTAGTTCCTAGCCAGGGTCTTATTTGTTCTTTTAAATACTCAGACACAAATTGCTCCAAGCTGTTGATTTATAAAAATGTCTACTTTTAGTACCTCATCTTTTTGCTCCTCCACAACTACTGCTGGAACAGAAGTAACTGCTAGTTAAATACATCAATTGATTTTCATGTCAAGGTGTAAGTGTTCTGGCAGCAGTAGTCGGAGAGAGAAAAGAAATAAAAAGGTTCATACATTTATGCCATGTGAAAAGCCACACTGTTTCTCTCCATAAAATGATGACTTAAATTTGTTAATGTATTTTCTGCCAAAAAATAAATGTGTGGTTTATAAGGTGTGAATCTTACACTACTAGCTACCAGGCTTATGGTGAAGATGCTGCATGCCCAAATATGCTACTCTGTGTCAAAATATCATCGTCAAAGATCCAGCAGAAATGGGTGCTCTGTAGTGCTACAACTACCACAAAAATACAGTCAAAAACATCGGTCATAGCAGTGTGACAAGAGAGAAGTTTAGAAAGAGGTAAAATGTCCAAAAACATGAAGTTGCTTGCTCCGTGTGAAGCTGGGATCCCACATCTCCCAATGTCCCTTGGAAGACCCTACTTACCAGAGAACACAGCCCTCTGCAACAGCAGTCAAATATAAAGGTCTCATTCTAAACTCCTCAGCCTGCCATTTCCTCCCCAAAATTCCCAAACTGAAAACATTTCTAATGCTATAAAGTTCATAACAGAGAGCTCTGTTCCGGACTGTCTGTCTGATGAGCCATTGCAAAGGCCTTTGTCTGCTGTTCATAAGAAGTCAGAAACCTTCAATTTTGTTCACACCAATTAGCACTTGCTTCCTGGAGTCACAGCGCTGAGACCGAGTCCAAAGTGAATAATGACAGCCTGTGTCACGCAAGCAGGCACCGAGCACAACGGCTGAGCCTCAGACAGTCTGAAGACAAAACGTACCTCAGCAGTGAAGTGTGTTAGTTTTGGGTTCCTCTTTTTTACATTGGGCTCTTACATATGGCATGTATCTTCACAAATGAGTCAAGGTCAATGTAGTTACTGGGTGTTGACATACATTACTTCAAAGTCTACTTAAAAGATATTAAGGGCTCTTCACATCTAGCGTGATTGTCACATTTGGCTCACACTACATATTGAAGCATAAGGAGAGACAACCTTGGGTGATTTACTCCCCAGGCTTTGTAATGGTCTGTGTTTCAGCACCCTTACAGCCCATTTAAATTGTGCCTGTGCCAGATGCGGATGAATGCCATCAGAGGTGGTTCTGGGAGTTATATTTGGGGCTACACAGGACAGAAGTGAGGAGCGACTGCTTTGGAGAGGACTTGAACCCTGTCTTTATTGGCATCCTCTGTCTTATTAAGCATCTCTATGTGGAGAACAAGGTTAAGTGTTCTTGTTTTGCTGTGCCTTCCAACAAGGCAGACTTTCCTCACCACGGGCCAGGTGATCCAAAGCTTCATCAGCAGAACCTAGATGGGGAATTATGCTCTATTGCCACCGTATGAAATTCAGGCTGAGCTGAAGAAATTCCCATTGGCTTCAGTTGCTCATGCGCTGCTGAAGCTATGGCTGTGTTTGGGTGCTGGTGCCTTCACTTCTGACTGCATTATTTTGTACATAGTTCCTATTTAAATTTGCTGCCCATGGCTGTATTACTTTTAGTTGGAGTGAGTCCGTCACTCGCCATCAGTCTTGCTGTGCCTTTTCAAAGAAGGAGCAGAGGCAGAAAGAAGGCTCGCACGCTGCTGAGCTGAACTCAACTGAACTGGCCTGAAATCAATTTGCTTGCAACACAGTTTGACATTTTAACAAAACAGTGGCAAATAACTATCATTTCACTTTTATTGTGCTAAGAATGGGAATACAGAGACCAGAAAATGGCATCTTCATTGCACCTGGAGAGCTGGGGCAGTGGGAAGGAGGGAATCCAAAAGTTGGTTTTGATTTTGCATTTAAATGTCACTTTTTTTTCCCACTAGGATTGCTGAATGCCTTTAATTAAAGAAGTGTGTTTTTAATTTACATCTTGGCTTTCTGAGAAAGAACGAGTTATAGCAATGAAAAGAAAGAAGCATGGTCTAGTCGCAGGTCTCAGCAGGCTGTGTGTCAATAGCAATCTCCAGGATAACATTTTTATTTCTAGAAGATAGACCTCTTCCTTTGTTACACAACTTCCTTAGTAATTATAGATAATGACTGCAGTTTTACATAATGGCAACACTTATATATAATGACTGCATGGGCCACAACAGCTTAACTTCTACTGTATCGGTCTTTTAGCTTTCAATTGTATAATATTTAAGGAAAGAAAGAGAAGACAATATACACACCAGCGAAGAGCTTGCATTAAGGCATGTCTTTACTCTTAAATAAAAAATAGAGTGTTGGAAGACCGGGAATGAAATTGTCTCCAAATCTAAAGTTGTCTCCATTTAAAATGCCAGACTTCAAGCAGTGGGAGCCACTTGCCAAGCACATAAGTTGTCCTTGCTGTGTGAGAAACACCAGAGCCTGGGTACACAGCAGAGAGCCTCGGCTCCAGGAGTTGTTCAGCTTGCGTCCACTTGTGTGAGTCAGCTCTCAGAAAAAATGCCTTCGTTTTATAGCCGAAGCATAGGTGGACAGCTTAGAAAAAAACAAGTGTTGAGATAAAAACTGTAAGGGTGAAATTCCTGCCTGTCAGGAAAGCTGATGGTCCACACTCATGCAGGTCAGGAAGTCTCTTCTCCCAGGGAGGTGCTGACGTGCTCCTAGACTGAATGGACATTTCCCAAGGGCTTAAATTTTAGGGTTTCAGTGAATGACCTTCCTCTACTTGGGCAGGGTTAAGAGCTCTTCAAGTGTCAAGGGGACATAAAGGAAGTAGTTAGGTAACTCACTGATTCTGCAGCATTGCGTCTGTGGTCCTTTTTATGTGTGCTGCCCACAGTTGTACTCTTTTATTTTATTGGAATGATTTTGCAGTTCCCCAGAAAGTTCAGAAAAGAGAGTGCACATTCAAGGAAGCAGGAGAGGCTGAGAAAATGGATAGCACTACTAGCATCAAGGAAAGTGGATCCTAGCCTTTGAGGTTGCTAAAAGCCCTGCAAGAGGTGGGAAGGGTTGTCTACCAAGCCCTTAAAAATCACAGAAAAAAAAAAAAAGTGTTGCCAAGGGTTAGACAAATTTCTCAAGTATATTCTTTCTGGACGTGTATACAGCCATTGGTTCATGAGAGGATACAACACACCACACGTCTGGCCTCATTAGAGGGGTGTGTCTGAGTCAGATGCCAATGGAGGTTATCATTACCACCTGTGAGGAATGCGTCTTACAGCTCTGAAGGTGAGCTATCTCTGGAAATGTGATAGCTTGATTACATGGCTTCTTGCACTTTGGGCAGCTGAGTCCCTGCAGCGGGAAGATGGACTTATGAACTATGGTCCCAGAACTGTGAGGAAATGTGGGGAAGGAAAACAAGCCTTTTATTCTACATGATGCTCCCCTCATAAACCCTTACTTGTTGACTACAGCTAAGCTTAGTCTGCTTATTTCGGTCTACTTTGACCAGCGTTTCCACTGAGACATAATGCCTGAGTAGCTTTCTGGAGAGGTCTTACTCATCCCAGCAACAGGCGTTTTTAACTACTGGATGAACAAATGCTTGGCTGATTTTTTCCTCAGTCCCACTGTGAGGACATATTGCATTCGCTTAATAGGAAGATGTACTTTTTCTCCCTCAGCTTTGCCTTCCCATTTACCAGCATGGCCATTTCCTGAGCCTGGCACCAGTCGGTAATCTCTGTTTTGGAGTGCAGTGCATCTGCCCAACCTACTGCAGACAGACCCATGCTCCTTACCCTTGCATTCGAAAGTGCCAGGACATGGGGAAGGATTACCCTAAGGGCTGTCTGACTCCATTAGGCAGGTCTGTGCTCTCTTGATGGATACAGCCGCTTTGGATCAGAGCTGGCTGTGATCCAGCTGGCTCAGAGCAATGGGAGGAAAGGTCCCCACCACTTCTGAGCCTTAACGGTGCTATCTGAGGACCTTCAGGAGCTCCATTAAGGTGAAGTAAATTGAGTTAATTATGCATATTAATCATGCTTGTTAGTGTAGTGCCTGATGAGAGTATACGATCCTCCTTTTTACCAGGCATTAGGCAAACACACAAGAGCTCACTGACTAAATAGACAGACAGCGTACGTGGGAGGGAGGGCATGAAAGCTCTGAAATGTACTAAAAAGATCTACCTGCAAAAATTATTTGTTGGCATGGATTTCCACCTCTCTTCATTCACATCTGAGTCCTACCAGCAAAATCAAGACTTCCCGTTGACAAAAAAAAAAAAAGCTTCTGTGGACACAGAAGTCCTTTGTTAATAGCTTATCACCTGTATGCCAGTGTGCATGTTGCATGATTCATACCACAATACTTGCACCTCTACAGTACTCGTGTTTCCATGACTAGGGCTAGTCCAGACGCAGTTCTACAGAGATCTCTCCTATACAGGAACCACAGGATCAGAAGCCAGCCTCTCCTTCCTGGCTGCCCACTGCCCTTAAAACTGACAAAGAGTTTTGAAATTCCCCGTTTTCTTGCTGTGTCCCTTTGCGAGTAAAGAAAGACAGCAGCCTGCAAGAAATACAATAAAAATTCTCTCTGGATCAGCAATGTAAATTCATTCTCTGACCAGTTCCCTCTGAAAACAACTTTAATGCAGTTCTGGGACTAACTGACTCTGGATTCCTTGTGGGATCCAGATCAGGTTCAGGTCCCTCTGCTCTACATCCAACATTATTCCAACAAGTTTTGCGTTTTTCAGACAGCCTCATGTGTTCTCATACCACATCTCAGGGCTCACAACACCTGTCATGACTTTTTCATCACAAAAATAGTATTCTGATGGGCTTTGGAATAAAAGTTTGGACTCCAGAAGTCTTCAAATCAAGTCTCAGTAACGTCAGAGGGTCAGAGGAGCACTACACAGGACTCGGAGGAGAGGCAGGGCCAGCTATTGTGTGGTGCCACCATAGACAAACCACTCTATCAGTCCTAGCCCCGACCAATGTGGACTATTATGCACCATTTAGGGCCAAACTTTGGGGCCAAGGATGAGACTTGGAGAGACTAAGAGATATGAAACTGAAATACAGTCACTTACTTAAAACTTTTGGGAGAGGGTTATGAAAATGAATGGACACTCTTTTGGGACAGAGGGCTCTTCAATATTTAGAACCAGATGAAGAACAAAACAATGAAGAAAGGGACTTTAGTAAGGAGAAGCTTAGGTATGTATGCTAATGCATGACATTTTCCTTTACAGGTTTTAAAGCCTTTGTATTTGCCCTTAACTCCATTTTCTAAGGCAGCTGTTTGTATATGGTTAAAGAACAGAAAAAAGAAAAATAATAAAAATTACCCAAGATGTTTCCAATAACTCTTCAGAAGGACTTTTAATTTGAAAATATTTCCTGCTTATAAACAAAACGTCTGAAGGAATTAATCTAGAAGCCATCATCTTTTGGAAGGAGGCTAGGTCATTGGCTCCCAGAATGTTAATATCCTAAAAAAAAAAAAATAGTTCATTGCTAGCATAAAAAAGAATATAAGGAAGTGGATACTTAAGTATGAATATAAAGGGTGCAGCAAATATAAAACGGTCTTTGTGAGCAACATACTGACTGGCTGATTTTGCAGTGAAAACTTGGAAAGCAGGAGTGTAGTGAGCACGCGGCAAAGTGCAGCTGACAGAGGTTTGTTCTCAGTCCTGTCCTCCCATGCGGCTGACAGGAGATCCACTGGGGCTCACAGTTTTGTGCTCTGACTGAGATTCACCATATGAAAGCAAGGGCCCTTCCCCCATTAATAATATCAGTTAGTATGGTATAAACTCCCATACCATGTGAATCAATCCTCCTTTCCATCGCATTCAGACTGGAAATATGTCTGCCACTGAGTGAGAGTAATGGGAAAGAGCAAGTGCTGTAGGATGAAAGAGGAGGAAGTCAGAGGACAGAAAGAGAGATACTGCTTTTCTTTAGCCTGTGAAGTCCCAGGGACATTCCTGTTGGGCCTGACAGAAGCTTTTATTGCTCCATCAATGAATGTCCCTTTCTCCTCTGGGAGGGTCTGGTTAGCATCATCTACAGTACACTTCTGGATGCCTTCCAAGATATTCCTATGAAGACAAGGCTTTTTCTGTCTTTCACTTCTCTTCTGCTCTGATAAAGCTTTCCGTGCCACTCCAGGGTTAACTCTGCTGGTTCACTGCTGTGAACAGCCAGAGTACATACAGGCTGGGGTGATCCCAAGCTTTCTGGGGACTATGCTTTCTGTCACCTTCAGCACTGATGCTTTGGGTGAGTGGGAACTCCTCCACACATATTTATTATGCCATTCTGCCTTTTTGAGCAGTGCTGTACTCTCCCTGGTTCATGTCCATAACTGACATGAAAAGCCACAACAGCAGAAACTTTTCCTCTGCATCAAAGATGAGACTAGTTTCACTGGTGATGTTACAAAATAGTTAGGTGACAGTGGACTATGATAAATTTGAAATGGCAGAAGGCAGATTGGGGAATTAGGCTCTTTTCCTTCCCAGGTCTTTCTCTTTCAATGGACTGTGCTGTCCAGTGCGCACTGACGACATCCCAAGAAGTGGCATCTTTCCAGGTGTCTCAGAAACCCTGCACGTCTTCTGGCTCCTCTCTCCCAGCTCTTCAAGATGCTTCAGGAGGGTCCCACCTCCTCTAGCGTTAGACTGTCTCTACCTTGCCCGTCCACACAGCTCCATTTGACACAAGATTGACCACTGGACTAATGTCAGTTGTGGCAGACAGCCCAGCACATCTCAGGAACCTCCTGGAGCCTGAGCCAAAAGGTTATAATCCCTGGCTTCTCATTACCTGCATTTAGCCAGTCCGTTGTACTGTGTATCATCAAATCTTCTTGCTGATACCACTTTCTACTATGTACCTGTCACGAGCTTTCCAATTGATTAATTACCTTGTAAATATACTGAGTGTGGTGGCAAACTGAGATCATTATCAGGAACGTGTGTTTGGTTCATGCTATGTAACCTGAAATACTACATTGAAATATTTCCTATTTTCCTCTCTGTATTACCACAGGAGTTTTGTACAGCTCTTATTTAGTCCTTTGACACCACAGAGCCTGCTGTATACTGCCTGCTAGTCTAGTATCTAGCTGCATTTCCATCATTGCAGGATGCCTATCATCTTCTCTTCCATGATAATTTGTTCAGGTACAGAAAATTGTCTGCTTTGGTTTCACATACCATTCTCCTGTGAAAGCCTCTGCTGGTCACCTACCTCACACCTGCCAGCATTTTGAAGGATCGTCCTCCTTCCTTCCACTGAACTCATGCGACTCGCTTCATTGTGTGCGGCTGTTTCCATCAAGAAGCCTGCTGTGAATGCACATTGCTGATACATCTGAGCTTTGATACCCCAAGCCGTATTTTATATATCGGCACTTGTTTCAGATCTGTACCTCCGGAGTAGTCCCAGAAACCAGCAGGCCATGAGACGCCAACACTTGTGGATCAACATAACAAATCATTATATCCAAAATTCATGTGATACGGAGCTGACAATGGTCAATCACACTGGGTTATATGGATTTTATTCTTGCTAGTTAACATTTATACTTGACTAATGATCAGGGACTCTGATGAGAACTGAGAAACAGGCTTGAACTCAACAGGGAAAGAGACAGAGCTCCCTCCCAAACACTTAGAGCACTCTAGCAGAAGTTGCCCCATAGATTCACTGTGCTGTGGTTAACCATGTGAATGACTGTGAGCAAGATCAGGGATCTGACCTCACCACAGTTTTTTTCTGGTTAATCCCAGTAAGAGTCTGGCTTGTGCAAAATTCAGTATAGATTTAAGTCTAATAACTTACCCCATTGATTCCCAGTTATGTTGTGTGTAATTTTGTACTGAATTTCCTTTTTTCTTTCTCTTATTCCCAGTCCCATGCATGGTTCCTCCTTACTCTTCAGCTAAGTATGTACGCAAAGGAGAGAAGCCCTGACACACACCTGAAGAGACCAGCCATGACGATGCCGAGCAATCCACACACAAAAATTTAGATTTGGAGAGTTTTCTACATCCAGTTGGAAGAGATAACACTGCATCTCTGTTGGGAGGATACGGAGGACTTTACTGTTTGGAATGTAAATCAGCACACAAACACAGAGACCTGGTTCCTGTCTATTGGGTTGTCTGAAACCTTTGGTTTACCAGTTTGATTCTCACCCATCACAGGGTATTCCTACAAGGGGAAAGAAAGGCCTTATCTGCGGCTTTTTCCATCTGCAAGAAGGCTCCAAAGTCAACAGTTATAGCAGTTGCACCTTAACTTTTATGACATTTACAGCAACGTGAGTTTGTTCACCTCCATGTTTCAGGCTGCCTAGACTATAATTTTATTTCCTGGAAGGATTCTGTCAAATAACTTGCAAAACATTTCCCAGAGGCAACAGAAAAAGGGATAAAATAGCAATAGCTAGCCTTCAAGGAGCCCAGTAAACCATCAGTAGTACAGCATGTCATCTACAGACAATAATCAGCAATGACATGTAAAAATTTTGCATGTAGTCACCATTTTATTTAAGTTATATCTGAGTTTCTGCAGTTCACCTCAACTCATGCAATGATTTAATCATTATTTTGATCTCTGGGAACCCTGGTAAAAGTTTCTTACCTTTAATTTCTGGTTCTAACTTTTAAAATTAAATCAATAACGCTTTGTTCAATGAGAAACTTTTAAACGCAGGCATAACTGTAAACTTGGGAATAGTCTAATTGAGTTCAAAGGAACTAAAAGGTACTTAAGCACCTTGCTGAATTAATAACTAATTGCATTATAACTTCAGGAATAAACTTAGTTTCATTTGCAAGTTCAGTATAATTTATTCAAAGTTCCAATTATAGATGGAATGTTCAGATCTGTATGAATAAACACAGTGGCATATCTGAAATTGCAAATTAAGGCTTGCATGAGGAAAAGAAAACTAGGTCTAGATATACAGGAAAAAGTTAGTCTAACACAATTTCAAAAGCTCATCCACGAAATTGATGTTCCTGCCTTTATTCTTGCAAGCTGAAAGATTATAAGGACTGACAGTATAAAATTACAAAGATAGGAGGAATGAATGAACTACTGGAAAGGAATGAAGGGACTATTCAAAAGACAGTTCCTTTTGCTTTTCCTGCTGAAAAAGTTTCTGTTACTTCTCATATACTGAAAATGCTGTAAAATTTTTTTCTTATGCAATATTATGTACAGAAGAAATAACAAAAAAGGTTTTATGGCACTTGAGCAGATTTCAAGAAGTCTTGCAGTGTGCTATGAGCAGAAAATACATTTGTTAACTGAAGGAGAATAAGAAGACATTTTTGCTTTACCAAATCCAGATAAAATGTAACCAAATTGCTGGACTGGTTAGATGATATCCTCTCTTCCTTCCTTGCTCCCAAGGACAATGGAAACTTTCTTCCAGTGCAAAAGCTTTTTTGGCTGAAATCTTTGTTTCTTTTTTGTTATCTTGAAAATCCATTGAAAAAGGAAAGTTTAATAGAAAACTTTAAACTGCGATGTTATAATAGGATCGTGCTGTTAATTCAAACGTGAATGTTTAAGGAACTGACCTGGAATTATCCCTTTAAATAAGCATTTGCAGAACCATGTCTTTTGTTTTCAAAGGAAATCCCCATCACACATATCAGAGACCACTAATACTCCTTGCATGCTCATTTTGAGAAAGAAGACTTTAAAACGACGGAAGATAATTCAGTTAATTTCAACTGGTGCATGATGACAGGGCAGTAAGGCTTGGGCTAATTCAATGATTTTGATGAGTTTACATCCAAGATGAATATGGTTTATAACAAAGAGTAAAGCTGAGTTTCCAACCACTATGTATGTTGACTAAAATCCCACATGTTATTCATCACTGTTGCAAATACACCACATCCTTCATGTGCTGTTGCAGTCACCTGCTGTCTGAAAGCAGTTATCAAAGTCATGCGTTATTGTGATATATGGTGGAGTAAGATGGAAGAAGATTTTCCATATAAATCAAAATAACTGGACGTTTGCAAGTTAGCCTAATTTACATCAGAGTCCCGACCTGCAAGAAATAAAATGATAAAAATGTCTTTTCACCTTTTTCAATTATTTCAAATGTTGCCATAAGCAACTGGAGAAAATTGCTTTTCCATTACTGAAGACAAAGCATGTGGACTGCTAAGTGTGGGTGGCAGGAAGCATTCAGAGAAGGGGCAAAAGTCATTTACAGCACCACTTTGTCCTGGTCAGAACCTATCTTGGTAACCTGCAAAGGGCAGATAAGAAAAGCCTATCAGGCACCTCCTGTCTTGGAGCAATCTCTTTGTGAAGTCTCTTTGCTTGTGTAGTAACTACCTCACCTGCTGCAGACAACCTTAAATATGTCTCTTTTCTGCAGAACAGGATCCCAGCATTTTTGCTTAGATGAGATAGGTCGCTGCCAGCAGAATAAGAGGAAGAGCTCTTATCAGGTTGCATTAATGGAGCTGACATTTTCTGTGCTGTAGCAACTTTTCTTTCCTTCTCAGGGGCAATTCCCTTACAGTATGAGACTGAACAAGGAAGTGATCTAGTTATAGTATTTATAGGGCTCCCATTAACTCAAGTTTCTCATGCAGGAACTTGAAAAACTGCTTTGTAAGGAAGGAAAATCCCTAAGCTGCTGCAGATGGGGCACTGAGGCTCAGAGTGAATCAGCCTCCATGTCTGCAGCTCTCTGAGTCACCTGAAGCACCTACACGTTAGGTGGCATGGAGCATATTGGGCTGAGGGACAGGTTCATGCTTTAGCATGCCCCGCCACATGTCCTGCATTCCTGCTGTCCTGGCTGGATCTGGCTGGAATTCTCCATGGCTCCTCTCTCCCCTGTTTCCTTCTCAGGACAACCAGGGCATGAGTTTAAACAAATCCAGGTTTCACCTCAAGATGGAACAATGGGGCTGCAAGGACATGTCCCAGAACGACTAAACTGGGTTACTGGATGGGCAGCAGACAGGGATAGAAGTCTGAATCAGCAACAAGTACTTAACACTGACTGCAATACAGGATCCTGGATATTGTCTGAGGACCTGGGCCTGGCTGTTGTACAAAGAGGAGAGGTCTCAGGGAAGCGAGGACTGGCAGACAGGCCTTCTGAATCAGACACCAGCTCCTGTCTGGAGGGAACACCCTTTTGCCTTGACAACAGGGCCCCCAGCTCTCCCATGTAATTCCTGTCAGATCCCAGAGGACCTGGGCAAATGACAAAAGAGCTACGTTAAGATGAAACCCCATGTATTATATAAAGATTTGCAAAAAGTGGCATGAGGATAAACCCAAGCAGTGTACCCCGAGTCCTTCTGTCTGAGGATGTATTTGCAAGGCTTGTTAGGAGCTCTGGGTTTGAACACTACCCTGTTTCCTCTGAACATCTTTAATCTCTTAAATCTTAGACTACAGTACCCAGTCTGGGTCCTTTCTGAGCCCCTGGAAATGGTACGTCAAAAGGCTACATTTCAGGCTTGTCACATGAACAGCATTGGTGATTTTTCTCTTGTAAAACAAGCTGTTAAGACCTGATACTGAGGCCTGAACATGGAAGTTACAGGCTGCTTTGAGAGAGGCATTGGGGACTTCAGTCTCTCTTAAAAGCTCCAGAGAGTGCCAAATAGGGACCAGAGATCTTCAGTACACTGCAGAATAGGAAGAGAGGCTCAACACTGAGACCAAACTTCAAATGATCCGTGCAACTCTGCAACTCCACAACTTGCCCATCTGGGAGCCTACTGGCAAACGTTAACCTCTCCTTGGGGCAATTAATTTTATTTCCCCCTCAAAAAAATTTTGCTTTTTGGTTTTATCCACAGCTGGCTTTCGTTAAGTATCTGAAAAATAGGTTTGGGACTGGTTTTATTTTCTCGAAATATATTTCCATGAATCAACTGAGATACTTAGGAACAAAAGTGTTCTGCAAACATCCTTTGGAAATAAAGCTGTAGAATATGTTTTATCTATTTCTCTTACAAAGAATGGAATGAAAAGCGTGGATAGACTTTTAACCCCCTTCAGGACTGTGACACACTGATGAAGCAGTATGGGAAACCTATTCAATAGCATATCAATGGATAAATGGAAGAATTCCATTTCTGAGGTTTCTTATTCTTAACACTAAACTCCATTTCACAAGGCATACGTACACGCATCTCTAAAGTATTACCTGAAAAATTCTCTTAACACAACAGCTTTCATCTCTCTGCTTTCTGCAAGGACTAATCCATACCTACAGAAACAAGAGACCTTTTGTTCAGCTCCAGTCTTAACACATTTTTTGTTAAATTTTTCCTCTGTAGAAGCATAACAGGGTGAAGGATAATATAGACCCAGAGGAGCAAATACAAAGGCAGGCTTAACCTGAATGCGTGAATATCAACTCTAAGGAGGACTGGATAGGCATAAGGATATTTTCTGCCTCCAGTTGATACAGATCTTTATATGATAATTTGTTTGTGGCTCTGATTACCTGCTTTGGCTGGCCCTAGAACCATAATGACAGAATAAATTGAATCCGGAGTAATAGTGCTGCCTAAGTTACATCTATATTAGGAAATTGAGTATTTCCAGGACCAATCTCTGGTACCAAGGTGAGCTGGCATAGATTGCCCCCAAACTGGACTTTTGGACAACTTTTACCTTCAGAATAACGTGTCTGACCCACAGGGTCTCCTGGGAGCAGTTTCCAGCCCCGCTAACCGCCCATCTGCAACAGAATTTGTGTCAGTACCACTTAACATGGGACAAAACTGTCGCAGGGACCACTCCGGGCTGAAGAGAAGAAATGTCAAAATGCAGCATCAGAGGATGTTCCTGGTATGCTGTCATTTATGTCTACACATATGCTTATGCTAGACAACGTACCCGTGCCTGCAAAAGGTGCTGAGAACAAAGTCCTTGTTGTGTGTGCATAACACAGGCTTATTGTACAAAGTGGGGTACGTCATTTGTGAACTGTTTCTTTCCTTCCCACTGCTGTTTCTTTCAGCGCAGTGTGTCTTATCTCACAGGAATCATGTCTCTGGGTACTGTTAGGGATAAAGACAGTCAGGTAAGTTTGAAGAAAGAGTGTGGGGACCATTGGTATTCATATTAAAATACTTCAAGCCCGTATCCCTACCAAGGATTTTTTGGTGCGTGTTTCCTGTTCGTTTCAACGCCCTTCCAGACAAACGGGGATTTTCAACGACTCATTTAACAGTGTGTATAATTCACTGGTGAGTTGCACACAGCCGCATCTGTGCCAACCCACAGAGCATAAGGGCTGGGATAGCCCCCAGCTACAGAGCCCAGCTCACAGTACAACCTCATTCATCTCTTTCTGGTTCACACGCCTGTCCTGCCAGCTGACTCAGCAGCTTGTACACACGTGCCTATTAAAACCAGAATAAACTGGTCATCTCCAGCTCATTATGACATTGTTTCATATGTTTGGCTTTGTCTTATTATGACTGTTTTCTGGTTTAGATCCAGAATCTGTCTGGTGTGGGTTCAGTGGTTGGTGTTGACAGACCAACTAGCATCTTTCCCAGAAGAGCTATGTGTGGAAATTGGTGATTACTGTTTTTTTTTTTTTTTAAGCTCCAAAAACTTCATGGAATACTTCATCTACCTCATTCCTGGGTGTCATCTTCCTTCCTCTCTGAAATACAGCCTGAATGCTCCCTGCTTGGGGATTGCTCTTCATGCTTTTTTCATGTGCTGCCTCACACAGTGATGCCTTGAGCCCAACCATGTTTCTTGCTGCAACCGCAAGATAAATACTTACATTATACTCTTTCAGACTTTAGTCTTTTGGTATTTGTGACAGATTTTACACTCAACCCTAGTTTTAATGTGTCAACATTTTAAAATTAATACAACTTTGGAGATGGAACGGCTTTGTGCATATCCTGTGTGTCACTCAGATCAAAGTAAACTATTTTTATTAAAACTTATCCTTGACTTAAATACGTCTGGGATAAAGGCTGTCTCAGAAGTATGTATTCATTCCATACCGCAATAACAAGAGAGAGAAGGTGCTGGTTATTTTCCCAGGTACAAAAGCAAATGATGCCACGAGATTCTGCTCCCTTGCACAGGGACACTGGTCATTCCTTCCTTTCGACTCATTCCCTTCTGGCTTTAACCTTCTTAAGTGTCTCCTTTTACCGCTCTTTCTCCCTGTTGCCCACTGGAGAAACATTGAAGTCTGACCTCAGTGATTCATCCAAGGCCACAAAACAAATAGGTCTCTTTATAAAGAAGCAAAGATGACGACAGACTCATGTCTCTGCCCCAGTCAGGCGGCTGCGGTCCTTCTTCTGCTCGCTTTGTGACTAACTTAATGGCAAACTTTGGTCCAGTGCATACTCACATGCACGTCTCCAAAATCCCACATGCACATGTGTGCATGCACGTACATGTATGCAATTATTCCACTGATTGCTGGTTTGCTGTCACCTTTTTCAGCCTAATGTTGATGTAAAACCAAAAAGTGCAGTCTAGAGCAGCAGAAAATTTTCCTATTGTTTAGATCCTGGCAAATGGTGGATGAGGTCACATTGCAGTTGCAAAGGCCAAGAGCAAGGTAAGGCTAGTAAAGTTGTTCAATGCCATTTCAACAGTCACTCTTTCCTCCTTTGTTGCAAGATAATGAATCAAGAAGAAGGAAGTCCAGGCTGTCCTTCTCCTCTTTCCTACAGGGTTCTTTTCCAAAATTGTAATTGTTTAAAACCATCTTTAATTTTAGTGCTGCATACATTATATTTGTCCAAAAATGAAAAGAGAAATGAGCTGAATTATCAGAAATACAGTTGGGTGCTAACACTGAGAACATAGGAATAGAGGACACAGTGATTTTAAAAAAAAACAAAAACTCAGCAAAGGCTGATACTCATGTCAGACTGCAGCCCACTTCAAGGTTCTGCCCAAGTTAATACTGCAGAAGTTACAGTGCCCCAAGGCCTTAAGCAATGAACACATCCTGGCTTCAAAAGGAGACTTGAAACCCTCCAAAAAGAGAGTAGTTCACTTAAAAGATGTAGTTTGAAAAACTAATTCTCCATCCATTAGAGACAACACTTACGAGGCCCTAAGCTTTTGGCCAAGACCTCTAATAAGCTACAGTCTGGAGGAAGTGGGAGGGTAAAGTAGCACCATAGTGGGTGGCAGATTATATCCATGAATTTACAGCCTTTGCACTTTGGATGTCTTTCCCTTCAACCATCATAGCAAAATGTGATTCATCACTGGGGAGCAGAGTGACAGTTCAGTCTGAGAAATTCTAAAAAAAGGGAGATTTGAAAAGCTTCATTAATTAAATGACAGGGATGGGGGTGGGGAGGTTCCTAAGAAAACTTTGTAAGAGATTTTGCTTTCTAATGTAAGTGTCTATTAAATCAAATGAGCATGAACTTTGCACAGAAATGAGGCATTATGTCCCATGAGATTTCATCTACCTATCATTACAGTCAATGAAAGAACTTCCATTAATCAAAAAAGAGAAATATTTTCATCTAATCACTGAAGGAACCTGAGGACCTATTATCTTTTTCAAGTTTGGTATAATTCATATGCTTTTCTTTTCATCAGTCTTTCCATTACCTGTATGCCTCATCAATGCAAAGGAAACTGTCTCTGTAAAAGACCTGGCAAAAATTAAAGGTTTCCAGCTTGCTGGAAATATTAGGTTTAAAAATTATATGTCAGTGCAATCCTTACGTTCTGCATACCTAACTCAGGCACTGAGGATCTACGTTGCAGAAATGCCCGGTATGTCCAGTTGTATCTCAAGTCAATAGTCAATAAGTCAATACAATACCAGTTGTATGACTGGTAGCGTTCAGAAAAGCAAGGATGTAGTCCTTCATAAGGGATGTCCAGAATTAAAGTATATGCCAGATTTTAATCTCAGTCCTCTATCTCTGAATAGAGGTGTTGAGAAAACAGATTACTTTTTTATTTGTATATGCGCGTGCGCGTGTGTGTGTGTGCAAGTGTCGTGATAAATGCTACAGAAGAGCAAAAAGTATAGCAGACATATGATCACTAACCAAAAATGTAGGGAAAATAAGTTTTTGTTAATTTATTCAATGTTTTATAAAGTCACTGAAGATATTTGCTCCAAATTAAAAATAGCATGATATACTTTCATTGAGGACTGAGTTCACATGTGTACAAATGAGAAGGGTGAATGAAAAGTGAACACGAATATTAAATCTGAACAGTCCCTAAATTCTGGATGCTTGAATTTGCAGTCTTAATGTTCATTTAGTGTGCATTTTTGCATGTAAAAGTTGAGTATTAAACCAACAGCACCAAATGTAGTTTTATATCTAGACTACAAGTCATTTGTCAGTCTCTCCCTCTCCCTCCCTCCCCCCCAGACTTAATACAAAATGTGAAAATGTGAGTCACAGGAAACTACATATGAGCTGTATAGAAAATATATTGCTGCTATAATATTTCACTTTCTCAGGTGCTGGCAAGTCACTTAGATCTGCCTCTTAGTGTTGGCCTGCACTGAGCTGTGTGTATGTGTCATGAGCAATGTGCTGGGACTGCTAAGGAGACCTCCAGAAAGCAAAAGCTGTTACGAAATAGATTAAAACATTTTAGACAGGGAAGGAACAGACCACTGTCTCAAACGTTGCAAAATTAAAGTGATATTTGTATGGTAGCTTGAACAATGGAGCCTCAGTCTTGTAATCATTATAAAAATGATGACTGGTTTGTTTTTAACAGGAAAGCTTTGCAAACGCACTCATTTTCCAAGGAAAAGGTGGGAGAGCAGACACGTTCCTACAAGACACCTCACAATCCATTGCTGATGGTGCTTGCACTCTCCCAGAACCAGGCCTGGGTTGGCAACTCCCTTGAGAAAAATTGTATCACCCTTTGATATCTAGCGAATATAATTTGATGATGGTGTCAAAGACAAGTCAGCTCTTGTCACTGTTACCCTTGCATCTACAGGCTTTTCAATGGGAATGTTGTAAAGTTTGGCTTTTTTTTTTCCCTTCTCCTTTTCTAAGGCTATTCCAAACCTGTTCTGTGCATTTATTCTGTGCTATTCTGAATCAGAAATACTCAGCTCAGCAGCTGGGAGCATGTTTGGCATTTGTATAGATTTATGTCATGTATTCCTTTCAAGTAAAACCACAGGAATGTAGGCGTGAAGATGATAGGCGGAAAAAAGCTGACCAGGAGCTGTTATTAGACTGTAACTTGCCAGACTGCTGTAGAAGAAACACAACACATTGACTCTTTGGGGATATCACCTTTCAACCTCCCACCCTCTCCTGCAGCACTTGTACTAATAGACATTAGCTTGTGGAGATGAGGGAAACAGCTAATGGCCCCCTGTGCCTTGCTTGAGCTTCTCAACACACTCCAAAGTCAAAGCCTATAGCTTTTGGCAAAACTATTTTAAGTTTTCTTCCTGCACTAGGTTTTAAAAT
Source organism: Pluvialis apricaria (assembly GCA_017639485.1). Taxonomy (NCBI): domain Eukaryota; kingdom Metazoa; phylum Chordata; class Aves; order Charadriiformes; family Charadriidae; genus Pluvialis; species Pluvialis apricaria. The sequence goes on along the minus strand of CM030008.1, from coordinate 162,091,059 downwards.
GGAATTTAAATATAAGTTTTGAAGAGATGTAAAGGCACCTACTGTTGAAGGGTATGTTGAATAGAGAGATCTTTCTATGACTGATAATCATCTTTTTCTGGCTCTCTCACTCCTGTCTTTGGGGGATGAGGAATTTGCAGCTGGAGCCCTAGCTGGAGCTAGCATATATGTGGGATGACCAATGGAGTCAGAGCTGGTTCAGAACTTCTTTGCGCTGGTGAAATGTGGGCAGGAAGGACCCTTGAAAAGCTGCAAGGAGCAACTTCACTGAAGGAAAGCCAAACTTTTTTTGAACTAACAGTCATTAGAGCTTCCAAGAAAGCCACAAAATTGCTACAATAATGGATTGGAATGACCTCACAACAAGAAGGTGCTTATGCCTTTGAGTCCTCCCTCCTATTTCAGCAGGAATTTCTTGGTGAAGGTCTAGCCAGGAAAACAGACTGGAGAACCTTAGTTTTGTCTCCAAAACTATATATTGTCAAAAGTTTGTGTTATCTAGATATTTCCAGTGAGATTAGTTTGCAGTCAAACTTACAGCACCATGGAGTAACAGCTATCCTCATAAGAGCATACACATAGTCATTCCTCCTCAGGGTCAACCTAATCCCATATCTACTGACAACTGTGTCAAACAGTGCAAAAACAGACGCCCAGGGAAAGAAGAAAACAGGGCAAGCATGTGTAAGTTCCCCCAAACACTCTTCCAGCCTTTGACTATAGCTTTGTCTGCTCATAGTCTCCAAAGGATCTCATCCTTGTCCTGTCTCCCCCTAAACCCATCTAAACTCTTTGAATCTGCGCACTGCTTTGAGTTGCACAGGTCTACCACCCATTGCCAACAAAACCTACCTGCTTGTTTTGAACAAATCCTAATGTCATTTAATGGCTCTTCATTCTTCAAATGGAAACCTGTATGAACTTGCCTTATCAATATGAGGCATTTTCATCAGGTTCCCAATTGTCATCCTAATCAGAAACTACTTTTTAATGCCGTAAAGTGACTGTGTCCTGATGTCACGCTCACTCAGTCTATGTTCTGAGCTGTTTACCCCACTATGCTGATTTTTTTCATCTTACTTTAGAGCAGGAAAGGGAGGAGGGGAATTGTGTCCTTTTGTAACTGGGATCGTGTGCTTCACTGAGTAATGCACGTGGAGGACAGGGAGAATTTATCTCCGCCTCTTTTTTACTGTATTGTTTACAATCAACCTACTTTAGTCAGTAGGAGAAATCTAAGAGACAGTTTCTTACCATGAAAATGACTCCCAAGCAGTCTGGGTTGTGGTTAAACTGCCTCCCACACACTAAAGAGCAGCAAATCAAAGCAAACAAGCAAAATGTTTCCCTAAAAAGGTAGTATCTCAGCAAACAAGCCATAATGCTGCCAGACACAGGGCTGTGCAGCTGGACCAAATTGGAGGTACCCTTAGCCCAGCATATGGAGAGTCCTACATTCCTGGGAGGAAACTAGCAGTCAGATGTAGGATTATCTGCTCTCCTCCACTGCATTGCAGTTTTCATTCTAATCTCAGTTGTTGGAGAGTGACTCCATCCCTGCCACACGCACTGTGACAGCCCACTGAAAAACACTATTAGGCTAAACTGCTCTGCCTCTGAATGTCCTCAGTATCTGTAAAAGTCTAATCCCTTTTCACTCCTTGCTGAGTTACTGCCACTCTGAATAAAAAAGTACACACATTTATTGGTTTTGATATGCTTTTGCTTTGTTGAATGTCCCCCTGCTCTTGTGCTTTACAACAGGCAAAACACAGAAGCTGCTCATTTACTTGTTCAAAGCCTTCTGCTGGCTTTGATTCCCACCCGGCGCACCACACATGCGAGTAACGGGTGCAACCCCAGCAGCGCGGCTGCCTCACCTCCCTCACTGCCCTGCCCAAGCACGAGAAAACCAGAAAGCAGGGGACCACTATGAAAGGAAATGTGAAGAAGCCTCTTTTGGTTGCCCTGAAGTGCCCCTGGAGGAGAGAGGCCTTTCTGCCTGCCTCCCTCCTCCTGAGGGACACTTCAGCTGGAAGATGGACAGCCAGCACAGATACTAGGTGGCTGTCAATTCCTGGAGCGACTTGACAGGTTGGAGAGGTGCGTGTTCAATACTGAGAGCTTCTGAAGGCGCAGCATGTTGAAGGAGATGAAACAGGGTGGGAAGCAGATGAAAGGCAGTCTCAGGCTCTCTGAGCTGTGTGACAGCACCTGGTCCCTCCCAGCGGTGGGGCTGGCTGCGGTTTCCATTACAGTTTGGCTTTATTGCAGGAGAAACGGTGGCTTCCAGCTCACCTCGAAGGTGTGGGCATGTGTTTGGTGTGGGCATGTCCAGAAATATCCTCATGCTGTCGATGTACAAAAGGCCCAATCCAGACCTATAAGAAGGTCTGAGCAGCCATCTTTAACGGCTGCATTTGCTCATAGTCTTGTACTGAGCATCTGTGCCCCGGCGCTTGTAGTGGGGTTGCGGGGTGGCCTCTGCGCGGAGGGCGCGGGGCTGCCCCGTGCCGGACACAGCCGGTCCCAGCCGGTCCCAGCCGGCTCCAACGGCCCCACCGCAGGGCACAGCTGAGCCCCTCAGCCAAGCTGGGGGCGCCGGGGGGAACAGAGGTTTGCGGCAGGGCCGAAGGCGGCCCAGGCAGAGGAGGAGGCAGCCCAGGAGGGAGCAGCAGCAGAGGCAGCCCCAGGGCGCAGGAGGAGGAGGGCAGGAGGTGCTGCAGGCCCGGAGCAGGGATCCCCTGCAGCCCTGCAGAGACCCCGCTGGAGCAGAGACCCAGCCCGCAGCCCGGGGAGGGCCCCCGGCCGCAGCGGGGGGATATTTCCTGCAGGAGCTGCGGCCGTGGAGAGCCCCGGCGGGAGCAGGGTGTCCCTGAAGGACTGCAGCCCGGGGCAGGGCCCGCGCTGGAGCAGGGAGAGGTGTGAGGAGGGAGGAGCGGCCCAGAGGGGCTGCCATGCACTGACCGCAGCCCCCATCCCACCCCTGCGCCCCCCCGGGCTGGGGAGAGGGGGCGGGAGGGGACGGGGGAGGTGGGAATGGGGAAAGGGTGTGTATGGCAGGGAAGAAGGTGTTATTTTAATAGTTATCTTTGCTTTTCACCACACAAATGTATTTTAATTGGCAATAAATTAAGCTTTCCCCAACTCAAGTCTGTTTTGGTCATGACGATAAGTGGTGAGTGATCTCCCTGTCTTTATCTCGACCCATGAGCTTTTCCATCCTATTTTCTCCTACTGCCCTATTGAGGCAGAGTCAGTAAGCAGCTGAGCGGGACTTTGGCCCTTCACCAAGGCTAACTGAACAGAAGCCTGTAGGTTTTAGTGAGCTTTTCCAAAGCCTGTGGAAGATAATAGCACCACAAAAGGAGCCCTCCATCTGAGGGCCTTGCACGATTTAGGAAAGTCAACATTATGCTGCTGATGCCGGCAGAGCGACATTCGACTGACACGAATATGAATTGAAAATCATTCCCCTAGATTTTGTCTTGTGTCAGGCAGCACACAAATATGAAATGAAAATAAAATGACCAGATTGCTAGCAGACTGAAACTGTGGCAGGAACAGCTTAGAATAGATTTACTGAGGAGTGCTTTCAGGCTGAAGATAATTGGGTGATGGGCCAGATCAGTGATTTCTAAAGTGACAAATAAAAGGCTGGGGAAAAAAGAGTATTTGGAGGTAAAACTGCTGAAAAGTAAACAGGGAGAAGCTAGTTTTCTCTAGGTAGGGCTTTCCTTCTAATTTGTTTCTGTTTTCTTTACTCATCCATGTTTTATGGTCAGTATTTTCAGCACAGGCGTCCTGCAATGCCAGAACATTTCCTGCCACCTTTTTTGACACAAACAGTTAGCTATAACAGTGTGTTCTTCTGTATTATTTCAGTTAGGAAAAACTGCTGATGGAGACATATACCTTTTTAATGGAACCCTTTTCATTTACAGAAACATGGCACAATTTCCATGATTGTGACAATTTCTTTCCCCAAATTACCCCCAGCACTACCCGCCCCCCTGCTCCTGACAAGTTGTCTCCGAGTCCCACTGCTTATTCCTCCCAAATCTGATAATTTTATTCTGGCTATTCCCTCCACTTGTGTCATCTTATGGCTTCTCAGAGATCCAAAAACCTTGCTGAAAAAGAGAGAATTGATCTTCATTGTTCATGCATGCTTTACAAGTGTCTTTGCTTGGGCCAATGCTTTATGCCTGTGCTTGAAGTAAAACTGCTGTCATTGCTGCTAACTAGCTCCATAAAGAAGCCTTATGAAATCTTAAAATCCTTGAAAGAAGAGCAGCGGTTATACCTAATCTGTAGCATTATTCTTTCTTGTCTTCTTTTTCTTCTTGTCTTTTTTTTTTTTTTACATCATCTTAAGGTGAACACATTATGCATCAGACCATAATTAACTTACTATTCTTCTTAGCACTTAAAATATAGCTGTTGCGAGTGGCTGGCCTAGCTCCAACTGCTTCAGTGATATTATTCGTCTACCCAGGAGCATCTTGAAAGTTTGATTGCAATTAATGATTTCATAGAAATGGTTCTTACCTTGTTAATAGTTGTCTTGTTCAGCACTCACACAGATCCCAGGGACCTGCCATGGTCCACATCGCCCAGTACCTGACTGCTAACTGCTACACTCAGGCCAGATAGGTTTTTTTACCCAGCAAAAAGAAAAAAGAAAATAATACTTTAACAATCAACAGTAGTGTAACAAGAAATGTCAAACACACTCGAAATCAGTAGCTTACTAACTGCACAAGTTCAGAATAGACTGTGGATCCTGTCGATCAGGTAGATTCAAAAGAAAATTAGACAAAGGCTATCAGACACAAAAAGATGCCTCTGGAAGTCCCTGCCCTGCAGGTCTCTAGAAGATTGGAGAATACATCTGTTTGCCTCATTCTTTACTCTGCACCTAACATTTACTACCAGTCATTGCCATGTGGGACTATTGGGATAGATGGACCTTTATTTGGATGCAGTATGGTGACTTTTCATATTTAGGTAATGTCAACTAACATGTCTGACCCTATAGCTACAGCAGTGAACTAAAGAGGGCCACTGCAAAGCTCAAGAATTGTGTGGTCATCCGTTTGATGGGCAGCAAAAGGATAGCCTGAAAACAACACAGAGATAAAGCAAGACTGCACACATAGAGTGTGGCTTGCCATGGAGCCATCACTGGAATGAAAAGGCTAAGGATTCCGGCATTAGAAAGTATGTGTAATCAAATTTCTCCCACGTTTCCAGTTTGCAAATGACAGATCTGTAGATGCAAAAAAAAAACATCCCCAAAACTATGTCTGTATTAATTGCAAGGAGATGTTTGCCAGTCCCTTTATGGCGATGGCAAAAAAAATTCGTTTCTGGTCAGTTGCAGCCAACACTGCTATGTTGGAAATAAATAAAACTTTTAATATCCTTCTCCATTCCAGCAGTATTGACAGTGTTTTTGTTGGCACTCCCAGCACATATGACTGAGATGTTGTAAGGATACCCTGCCAATACCTCCTGAGAGGTGTCCCTGGATGAGTTTAGCTTTGTGCCTACTTTCAGGGCATCTCCAAACGAGAGCCTCTGACTAGCTCTATCGTATTCTCATGCTCCAGCAGGATTTCCACTCAGTGTCTTTCGGATATCTTTGCAGAGTAGCACTTCCATACTAGTAGCTCATCTACTAAGTTTCCTATGAAATTTTAACTCTTTAAAACTTCCTTTTAATCTCTGTGCCTATCCTTCCTCAGGGGATCAGGTGTGTTAGCCAGGGTTTCATCTTTGCTGTGATTTACCTGTAACCTTGTTGGACTAGTTACAGTCCCAGGTAAGTCACATCTGACATGAAGAACTTTCATAGCCACCGTTGTTCTGGGGCCCTCCTGATCTCCTCAGAGGCTTTGCTTATACTGTCTACTATTTTTCCACAGCTCAAAATTTCACCCAGAAAATCTCAGAACCTGTTTTAGTGTCAAGAATATGTTATATTTTCCTGTGAAACACCTTAGGTGTGTAGCACAGTCCAACTCAGAATGTCTCCCAAAAGGCTCACATAGTGTTCACAAACGTATGCTCTGTTTTAATTAGGGAACCTGCCAGAACTCTGCTGACGCGTCAAGCATAAAAAAATATTTGACTTCAACCTCGTCTCCTGGAATTTCTCCCCAGGTAGGGAGGAGAATTACTCCTTGTTATAAATGTATGTAGTTATTTGGGGTTCCTACTGATGGGATGTTTTGCACTTGTTTATTTGGAGAGGCTTTCAAATGACGAATGAGTTCACCAGCTTTGCTAATTTTATTTTTTTTTTCAACTGTTGTGAGTCCTACAGCAATAAACCAATTAAGTACCTCTGCCAGGCTCTGCCTTAGGACAAGAACTGTGATAATGTGTTTAATAGGTGGGATGGCTGTGGTCTTTTGGTTTAGCTCTGTGCTCTGACAACAGCTTTCTTATCCCAAGGATGTTTCTTCAGTGCCATTGGTCCCTTGCCCTTCCAGAGGATCAAACACAGGACTTCATATGTTTCCTGCCTATGTGATTTCTATACAAACTCCCTTAATGGCAGATGAGTTTACTATTGTATCACCTGAGCTTAACCCATTTACTTGCTAGAGATTTTATTTGTCCTGTTTGTCCTGCCACCTGTTGCTTGACCTCATTTTAGGTTGTGTATTCAACTTAGAATTAATAATTGTCACTTACTTTCTGATCTGGAACGCGTCACTCCCTACACTCCTTCTGTATAGTTTCATGATGAATTATGTCCAAGTTAAATGAAAACTATCAAAATCATCAATCATCTGCTCCAATCATCTACTGTGAGAAACAAGACTAGCTTTGTAAACTATAGATAAGGGAAATCATAAAATGCTCATGCATATAAGGAAAAAGAAGGACAGTGCCTGCAGATTTCTGGTCTCTTTCCCTGTATCTCTATTGACACAAGAACTAACTAAACAGATTATGCTCACGTCAATTACATGTCAGCTTTTGATGCCATACTGAATGGATGATGGGACCATATCAGAAGTACCTGGAGAAGGATGAACCTGACCTCAGCAATAGTAGCACGAACAGGGTAAGAAAACTGAATATGACAAAGGACACAAAAGAGGCTATCATGACTGTGCTCCTTTATAGAGTCTTTTGATATCCTATGTACCATAAGTCCTCCAAACGATAATACAAAGAGGCAGCTTTGAAGGGACAAGGTGACAAGTAGAGCTAAGAGGGAGCAAAGGTAACATCTAAGTGATGAGAAAAGTTGAGATGTTGTGTAGAGACGGTTTTAAGGTATCAAGCAGCGGAGTCAGATTTGAAATGGCAAGCAAAGCTGAAACACATGCAGATTGTTTTGAAGCAGCATGCAGAAGTGAGAAAGGGAACAGACAAGTTGAGCATGTTGAGCAGAGCTGAAACAGCTTAGGCTGTAGGTGCAGAAAGCAGTAGTTTTGCTGAATGATTCCTGTGAAGGCATATTGCTACCCAACATCACAGCAGTGTCTATTCATCTAGGGTAACCAGAGGGTTTCCAGGGAATCCTGGGATTATTATATCCTCTATATCAGTGGATGGATCTCCTACACAAGCTGAACTTGTATGACCCTTGATAAACAAGTGTGAGTGAAGAATAACAAGGAAAAAACAGCATCTATTTAAATATTACACCTAAATATTGCACTTCTGTTTAAGTACGCACTTCCTCCTGGGCCACTGACAGTTTGAGGGAAGGGCTGGTGTTAGACCCTTGCTGAGACATCCTGCAAGGGGCTTCTTATACCTGCTGCCCTTTCCAAGATTGTTTTGTTCTGTTCCCTAAAGCAAAGTTGTTATTGTTTCAAGCATCTGGGCTCCCTATTTCTGCCTTTGTGTCCTGGAGAGATGCTTGTGTCACTGTTTACTTTTCTTCTTTTTCCTTCCAAAGGACCCCAACTGTCTTGTGACCAAGAGCATCTGACAGCTAGGTCACATTCAGATCATGTCCCATTTGACAGGGCCATATTGCTCATGCAGACAGAATGACTACCTGCCTACATTTTCTCCTGTTGTATTCTACATTTTCAGAGAGTTTTATGTTTCAGGAGGCATTTGATTGCCCCATTCCTTCCACTCAAGATATTTTCCTACTTGTACCAACCACGTGTTCTCTCTTAAATCACTCAGAGCGAAAAAGCTGTGCTGTTCCCAAGGTCTGCTTCATGTCTTGTCTAACTGATCAGCTGTCTCCGTGCCATAGAACTGATCTCAGCTAACTCATCCCAGAGTACCTATGATATCAGTTGCCCAGCATGTGGGCAGCTTAATGTGTTTTAGGATGGAGAATCTTCCTAATAAATACTTCTGAGGGTCCCATGCTGTGGAACTGCACAGCTTTTCCAGGTGCTACCTGACTTCTTCTACAGTCAGGCCAAGAGGAAGGGAGCTTTCAATTATACCTGCATCGCTCTTCCTACATTCCTGCTAGTATTTCTTTTTATTCCTATGCCTGCTTGGGTTTCTTCAAAGGAAGTGAATTCAGTTAATGTGCCTGGGTGTTTATTTGGTGTGTTTTCAATCATGATGAAATTTATAGATGCACACAGGGGAGTTGAAGCCTAGCAGAAGGGCATAAAAAAAATTCACTGCTGAGTTTCTGTGGTAACATAGCAGGGCAAGCTGCACCCATCCCATTCTGTCATCTTTCCCCCCGTGTTATTTTAGAAAACCAAGTAATGTCACTGCTATTAAAAGGCTTTGGGATTAGAACTGGAAAACGGGACAGCAGTCATTGAGAATTTGTTTATTCTGGTATGTGAAACACCCTGAAAAGCACTGCCCAATAGTTACCCACCAACTTTGTATCTGTGTTTAATGCCTGTGTGAGACAGGGATTAATTTTCTCACAGAACTTTCTTCTCCCTGTAATTTATGAAAACCAATGGCTCTTAATGGCATTCATATTAATGGTCTGAACACCTCAAGGATGAAACTACTGTACCCCAAAGCTGAGCCCAATGTTGTAAATTTTTGAGTCATATCTGGTCCTCCATGGCTAAAAGAGCAATGGAGACAATGTCACCTCCCAAAGAAAAGGAAGACATGAGAACTATATGAAAGTGCCTTTAGGACGTAGCTTCGCAGTACAGTATGAGTGAGGGAAGATTTACTTTATAGACAGACGGAGAGTACTGCCCGTGACAAAGTGTTCAGAGTTGCTGATTTCATTTATTAAGGGCTGAGTGGCATGTCAAGGCACCCATTGATAGCCAAGTAGCAAGATAACTGAATAAAATCATCCAAAGAGAAAGAGATTGTTAGGAAGATTGTCTGCTAGAAAAATATTAGCACAAAGGTGCAGAGCGTTGAACTATACAACTTCATAGGTAAGCTATTGAAACTAGTTGATTTGGGTTCAAAAGGCTAAAGACTAAACAATTGCTAAATAGTCAGCATTTGCTAAAGGTATCTCATAATCCATTTGCAAACACCAGATAAGTGGTGTTTGAAACTAGCGAATACAAAGTGTCACCTTGTGTGAATACCGTGACCCGTAACAAACAACAGTGTTTTATATGTTATTCAAGTGCTTCAAAGAACATTTGTTAAATTCTAGACATATTACCCTATTTTAAAGCTGAGTGGAAGAACTCATGTTTCCGGCCAGCTCTGGGTGTGACTTTCGTTCCTCTTTGTTCCTCACTAGACTTGTACTGATTCTTAGCTCTTCTTCCTACCCAAAGTTCCTTTCCCTGTTTTTTCTCCTGATCTGCCCATTCACACTTCAACTTGCAAAGTGGGATCAGCCCTGCACAAGAACCAACGGACCTCTGTGCAATGGTATCTGATGTTTGAGCCTGCCTGAGTCTTTCTGTCTGGAGGTGAGGAGGTAGAGCAAATGTCCAAATTGACACTATGCTGGCTGTGAGTGTGGTCATTACATGGCTGGAAATGCCTCTGGGATGTGGGTAGCTGTGAATGTCTGTTGTTTAAGGTGTTCTGCACATGAGCAATAGGCAGAGATCGAACAAAGTTCACAAGATTTTTAACTTCTCAGTGTTTCCAGTGTGCAATTAGGAACTTACAGAGGTCCCTTAGCCAGGCCACTCTGCAAGGTCACAATCCTAACTAGTAACCGTGTACTACAGTCTCCTTTGCATTCACACAATGAATATCCAGTCTCTGCTTCAGTTCTTGTGCTTCTGATGGAGGGAAGTGTCTCCAGTGCCATATGCGATAAAAATCTTATTTTCAAGTTGGTGATATTATAAAATTCATAACATAATTCCAGTTTTCACATGTTTGAAGGCAGCACATTGGCCTGGTTTAGGTACTTCTGGACACTTCAGCTATACTTACTCTATTAAACAGCTGAAAGTCGGGTTTGGACTGGATAATTGCTGGGTTGCTCCCTGGCACATCTTCCACCCCTCTCCCAGGCAATGACTGGACACAGCTTGGGGGGGAGCAGGAGGTGGGTTTGTTCCCAAAAAAGCAGGCTAAATGCAGTCACCCTCTTTCGGAAAGTAAAAGACTCCAGCTGTTCCAACAGGAGATTTACCATGTCTCTTGCTTCAATTTCTTTTGCACTGTCTACTAGCAAAAATGAAATCTTAGGGTGCCTTGGGAACCTGGAGAGAAGACTGAACTTCTAGCACATGCAATTTGATTTTGCCCTCAGTGCTGCTGCTCATAAGAGGAAGAATCCTGGATAAAAGATGATTCCATCTGCTTTAGATCAGTCTCAGAAAGTCATTATTATTACTACTCTTTTAGGGAGGTCTCTAGTTATTTGAGGTCACCTGCTCCTTCAGTGTGTTATTTACATTACTGGGTGCCTTGCTTTTAAACCAAAGTGAGAAAGAATTAAGCTTTTTCAGTATCTGTGCACATGTCCTGAACAAAGTGCTTAAACATGAAAGCACTATGTCAATGAACGTGATGTGAAAACACTGCTTGAATTAAGTCCAGAAATCCTTTTACAGCTGTGTAACATTATTTCTTTATTGGGAATAAAGGAAGTAAAGGAGGTACATAGGGGAGAAGAAGGTAGTAAGAGGGAAATACTAAATAACGCACAAGAAATTTTTCTTTAGCCTGAAAGAAAAGGAAGTGTACTTAAAAACTGAGTCACCTCTGAGAAAAAGGGTGGGTTTGTACTACAGAAGGGAAAGAAAAATGGGTCAGTGTATTAAATGCTTTTGAGACCCAATGGTGCTGCCTGACACAGTCACTTTCCTTGAGACCCACAGTGGTTCAGTTCCTTTCTGCCATGGTTGGAAAAAGACCCAGACTCCTAAAGCTCCATATTCTTGGCATTGGCATTGTGGTTTTTGATTTATTTTTTTTAATAAAATGCTTTTAACAAAATCGTATCTTGATCATATCTTCTCCTTTTCTGCTGTATTGATGTTGCTACTCTACTTCAGAGAGTACTGGCATGTGCTATTGCAGGACTTTTCAGTGCATGTGTAGGGTTAGCACTTAATTTTATCCTCTCAAAGACAATGGCACCTTTTCCATTACTAGGACAAAAGATGTAAATACCTGCTGAATAAGTTCCCTGACATCTTAGTGCTCCAAAACCTGCATTGCCAAGTTTATCTGAGGTCCTGGAAGAAGCAGGTCATCATAAAATTGGTCTTATTAACAATACAGAAACATTAATAAAAGTTCGTATCTGGATTTCAGACTCCTTAGTATCTTGGGAAGTAAATTTCTGCGATGTTCTGAAAGCAGAAGGTTAGTCCAACTTCACACAGAATCATAGAATAGTTTGGGTTGGAAGAGACCTTAAAGATCATCTAGTTCCAAACCCCCTGCCATGGGCAGGGACACCTTCCAGTAGACCAAGTCACTCAAAGCCCTATCCAACCCAGCCTTGAACACCTGCACAAGTGCAGGACCTTGCACTTGGCCTTGTTGAACTTCATAAGGTTCACATAGACCCACCTTTCAAGCCTGTCAAGGTCTCTCTGGATATCATTCCTTCCTTCCAGTGCGTCAACTGCTCCACACATCTTGGTGTCATCGGCAAACTTGGTGAGTGTGCACTCAATCCCACTGTCCCTTTCACTGACAAAGACATTAAACAGCGCCGGTCCCAATACTGACCCCTGAGGAATGCCGCTAGTCACCGGTCTCCACTTGCACATCAAGCCATTGACAGCAACTCTGAGTGTGGCAATTCAGCCAATTCGTTATCCACCGAGTGGTCCATCCATCAAATCCATGTCTCACCAATTTAGAGGCAAGGATGTCATGTGGGACAATGTCAAATGCTTTGCACAAGCCCAGGTAGGTGATGTCAGTTGCTCTTCTTTTATCCACCAACACTGTAAGCATGTCGTAGAAGCCTGCCAAATTGGTCAGATATGATTTGCCCTTAGTGAGGCCACGTCGGCAGTCACCGATCACCTCCTTATTTTCCATGTGCCTTAACATCTGTCCTCCTGAGTAATCAGATTCTGATAACTGCAACATGAGTTGCATTCCATATGCTGCCTCTACAATATTCTTGAGTGTGGTTTTATTATTCCTTGTTAAACAAGAAACACTTTACTGTAAAACAGTACTGTTGTTAGACTACAAGATCACCGAAACTTCAACAAGCAAAGTTCATCCAGTCATGATATTCAGATACACATCTAGCAAACAGTCCTGGCACGTATGTGCAGAAGGTATTGGCAGCAACTCCCAATGTTTTTGCAGTCACGCCAGTAGGAAGAACTATTATTTTCCTTTTGCAGATTAGGTAGAGAAAGTTTTGATGTTTTACACAAAACCGCAGTAATGGGAGGGACAATATGAAGAACTGAGCCTAACTTTCCTGCAGTCAAGGTAAACACAACAGCAAGAAAGGCAATCTTCTCAGATTTTCTGTTTGGTAGCAAGACGAAAATACAGATCTAGCTAGATAGGAACCTTTTTCCCACAGCATCTCCTCTTCCACTCTGTTGGTGAATACGTTTTCTTTTCTAAAGTACATGGAATAAAGATGTCAAGTAATAGTTTTGTAAGTCTCTGTTCTGTTGTTTCAGATCCATAACTCCGCACCTGGAAAGTGACGGGATCAGCAACTTTTTCCCCCTCCTCTTTTGTGCTCATTTAAGCAATTTTTTTAAAAAATACCATCTTGAAAGATCAGTTGCAATCAGTTTTATTTACACTTACCTGTTTGATTAGTCTTTCTAAATGCAGGAATGTCTTATTAAATAGAACATAATTCTGCCTTCCACCCATTTACTGAGTTTACTGTTCTCACTTTTTCCTAAATGAATTCTTTCTACTTTTCTGAGAAGAGGTTTTGCCAACTCGCTTCTAAATCTTTAATAAAGCTGTACCCAATATATTCCAGTGGCTTTTCCACCAAAAGCCATTAGCTTGTCTATTGTGACACATTTTTGAATACGGAAATGAGGGTAAGACTGGAGCTGATCAGTCTATGCCTAGAAAATAGATATTGCAGCCTGCTGGAAGCACGAATGCTGATTTTTCATCAATTTACAGACTAAAGGTGAGGACATATTAAAAAACAACGGGAGGCAAAAATAGCAAAAACAGCAAAAACTTTTTCATTTATAGTCATGTGCCCACCTTCTTTATTGTAACTTCACATATCATCCCTTATCTAAACATGTAAGGAAGGCAAAGCTCCCCTGTGGGGAGAAGGGAAAATGATGGGCAGAGACCAAGGACTGTCTCTGAAAAATGCCTCCAGGCTTTCTTTCCAAAAGTCTTCTCCTGCCTACTGGAGTGAGCCGTGTTTGTTAGTGTGGTTCACCTTGAACATCCAGTGGTGATTGAGATGTAGTAAAACTGAAATCTTACCTGCAGTGTGACAGCATGGCTTTCTGCTGGCTTCAGAAGTGGCAGAACAGCCTGTGCAGATGAGATCTTATTTCGAGGCCTCCTGTTGCTACATGACACAAAAGAGAACTTTGTGATTTCTTCCTTGTTTTCTCTATGTTTTTAGGGTAAGTTTGAAAGACACAGGAAACCTTGGGTGGGTGGGCATGGAATGTACATGCTACCAAAGATCACTTGATTACTGATATAACAGGATGTAAAGGTGTGTTAATACACCATTATTTTTACTCGTGATTTAATTCTCTAATGCTAATGATGCAATTACTTGCAATTATACGTATTTAGACCCCTGCATCAAAATATGATCTCATCCTCTGCTTATCTTATACAATCAGTTCTAACAATAACTTAGATCAAACAAAACAACTGCACAGAAAGTTTGCTTTTCGTCTTCTTTTCGGACTTGTGTTGTCATTCTGTGCCAGGAGGTGGTGCCACAGAGCAGGAAACGGTTTAGGTATGGTCTGGCATGCACACCTTGCGCGATTAAGAGGTTAAGACATGGTTTTGCCTTCTTCCTAAGTGTGTTCAGGATCTTAGCTGAAGCCTGACACAATTCAAATATCTTAGGACAGAAAGCAAATGCTTTTTTCCCCTTTCATTTGTATTCCTTTCACAGTAATGTTTCAGTTCTAGTCAGTCAGACATTTTATCAGGGAATTCCCAGCTTTCTTCTACACAATGAAATTTCCCCATCTCTCCATCATAAACTGACCTTATACAGACATAAGAGATCTGCGACATGATCCATTTCCCTTACTTTTTCTCCCTCCTTTGATATTTTCCTACTTACAGCTCTTGCTTTTTTTCTGAAATAGATAGAAAAAGTTTAAGTCATCTGAAGCAGGTTGAGGACCAGCATGATCACTGCTTTACAACTGATCTCCTAAACAGTTTCTGTTGTTATCTTTCCTCATTTGCCTGGGTCAAGACTGCTTACAGGAGGTGTGTGGGCTGCACAGAGCAGAAGGAAATGTGTAAATCAAAGAGCAAGAGACATTTCATGTTCTCTGTGCTTGGTAACATCATGAGATGTTTGCAACACAAAATGGACATTTATTATTTCTGCAGAGAGCCTGCAATTGCATGTAGCCATTGCAAAGAGAGTGACTCCTCAGTAATCCTCCGAAGAATTTCTTTCTGAAAGATATGCTCCTCCTTCTAAGTCATACAAGAATGGTTAAACCACTGTTTTGAACAATTTTAGCTTGAGTGTGCTTTACAGGATCAGTTACCACTAAGGCAAGTGCATATTAGTATGTTCCTGAACCTACAGATGTGGCTTTAACCATTACCTCTTTTTAATGTTTTGAAGTCATATAGTTTCAAATGAGTTGGTTTTCAAACCAGTTCCCCTACTTCTTGTTTTCAGTATCTTGAATATGAACTTGATTTAACCTTGTTGCTATCTTCATTCTGTTGCATGGCAACCTGTTAGCTCTGTTTTTTTTCCAAATACGTGTTTTCGCTGTCCCACTTGCCTCATGTCAGGCGCACTCATGGACATTCATGCTCTTTCTAGGTCTTTCTAGCATCTAGACTTTGCATTGCATTTCACAACATGCTTTCTGCTCACTAGCACTCTTAAGTTTTGCTTCATCCACTGCCTTGAGTCTGTAGGTCACACATTTAGGTACCCTGACTGTTGAGTTTTCCCATCAGGTTGTGAGGTCTTTGCTGCCAGACTCAGACCTGCTCACCTGTGCAGCATGACCCTTTCACACATTTGTTTTCTGTAAACTATCTCAAAAGCGAGCCTTACCCCTATAAAAAGTCCCTGGCTAGTCAGAGAAATGCCTTTGCTCCTCAGGATGAGGCATGCCTCCATTTCAGGCTATCTCTGAGGTCTGATGGAAAGATTGCTTACTCCCTTTCAATAGGTTACTATCTTGCATCCACTACACATCCCTCCCTTGGCAGTGGGGCACAGTCTGCTTGTTTCTGGAGAGGATGGCAGCTATGGAATTGTTTTACTGTCTGTAAGACTATCTTTGTTGGATTGCCTGGAGAGTCTCCAAGTTATATCTATGGCAGTGTAACCTGTCCAGAAAAAGCTCCTGGTGTGGAGACCAGCACACATAGAACAACCCATGACTGTACCACTGAACTCTCCCAGCCTTGAAATAGGGTAACCACATCCAAACTGCCTACTGGGGATAGTCCTGGCCAGTGTTAATTTCCAAACTGTGCCTGGAAGTTGTTCAGCAGCTGCTTGGGCCAAAACCATGCCAGACACCAGTCTGTCAATTTAACAACACAGACGAATATGTCCCAGTGTTCAAGAACATTCCCTGATACTGCTGAATTTAGTAATAGAGCCTGAAAAGTCCAGTTAAAACTTCTTATCTTTTCTTGCCTTAAAGTGTTTGCGGAGTCTTTTCAGGATGTCCTGCATGGCAGTTTTATAGGCCAATATTCTCATCTGGACTTTACTTCCCCCAATAATACAAAGGTCATCAGTTATAATCTTTGTGTTTGGGAGATCCGGGAGGCACAACTCTATTTGATCACATTGCAACACAGGGCCTTACCCTTCTTAACGTATATATCCAGTAGCACCTGTCCCTTTGGGCATACACCAGTGAAACACGGACATCCAACAGAGCCTGCTGGCAAGACTGGGTGTGTTCTTAGATCCTGTTAAAGTTTACTAACTGTATTAACACTGTTGTCTACAGCAGCTTTACGCCAATTTAGATTTGCTTACCTGCTGGTTTCTTACACTGCAGTGCTACCTTACCTTTGTGATCCTGACAGCTCCTTTTCCATTGACACCAGCAGATCAAATGGATCCAGCCATTTCACCAGGCTCAACTTGCACTGTTTCTAACTTAAATTTGTCCCATAGATGTCCATTGCTTTGAAAAATGTGTTTATAGACAGAGATCATTCTGACACTGAGAACTTGTTTCATGCTATCTGATGTCCCACAGTCATTAATAATTCTACATGTCAACTAGTACAAATGACAAGCTGCAAGTCTTTTTTGACAGTCTGCATTTTCCCTTTGGCTTTTAACTGTGATCCTCAGGCCTTGGCCATTTGCCTCCAGTAGAATTTTGCTCTTTATTATGACTGATCCGTAGTCTATCTGGGATCAGGCTGGTTTGGATGCTTATATACCAAGAGAAGGGCTGGCCTTCTTCAGCAGCATCTGTGCACTGAGACCATTAGAACATACTGTAATCATGCCACTGATATCTTTCTGTTTTCTAGAAATCTTCCTATCTTTACAGCCAGTCTATATGATCTTCTGTTTTTCCTCCCCGGAGATGTTTACATGATGCTGCATTGTTCCACATGGAACATTCAGCTCCATTAGCTCTGAACAGATCAGACTGAGTATCAAAAACAATTAAACTGTGTTAGTGCAGTACTCTACCGTGGATAACTAGTCCTGCAGAGAACTATACTGCACCCAATGTTCCCACAGCTTCCATGGCCCTGCACTGGTGCCTGGAATCTCCTTTCTGCCTTTCATGGTACCATTGTTAATGTACTCATTGGACCATCCTCAGTTTTGCTAGTCATATGTGTCCCATTGCTTTAGTTTAGTACTTGTACTCTTATTCTGCACAATGTCTGTCCTTGTGTTGATGCCTTCCTCACAAATGCCTATTGTACTTACTATTTGCTGGCGTTTTTCTAGGATTTAGATCTAGAGTTTCTAGATCTGTTTTGATCTGCTAGAATCAGAAGTTCCACTAAAAGACCCATATCTACTTCACTATCTTTGCTCTTTAACACAAGCATCTATTCCTTTTGCTGACTGGTTTCCTTCCAAATAAAACAGTATTACCCAATAGCTTTTTCCATTTTTATCCACAGTATTTATCATGTCATTAGCAAGCACAAATACAGGCTAGGTGGAGAATAGATTGAGTGCAGCACTGAGGAGGAGGACTTGGGAGTGTTGGTTGATGAGAAGCTCAACATGAGCCAGCAATGTGTGTTTGCAGCCCCAGAAAGCCAGCCCTATCCTGGGCTGCATCAAAAGAAGTATGGCCAGAGGTCAAGGGAGGTGATTCTTCACCTCTACTATACTCTGGTGAGACCACACCTGGAGTACTGCATCCAGCTCTGAGGCCCCCAACATAAGAAGGATATGGACCTGTTGGAGCGAGTCCAGAGGAAGGCCACTAAGATGATCAGGGGGCTGGACCACCTGTCCTATGAAGAGAGGCTGAGAGAGTTGTGGTTGCTCAGCCTGGAGAAAAGAAGGGTCCATGGAGACCTTATAGTGACCTTCCAGTACCTAAAGGGGGCCTACAGGAAAGATGGGGAGGGACTCTTTATCAGGGAGTGTAGCATAGGGTTGAGGGGTAAGAGTTTTAAACTAGAAGAGAGTAGATTTAAATTAGATATTAGGAAGAAATTCTTTACTGTGAGGGCAGTGAGGCACTGGCACAGGTTGCCCAGAGAAGTTGTGGATACCCCATCCCTTGAAGTGTTCAAGGCCAGGCTGGATGGGGCTTTGAGCAACCTGGTGTAGTGGGAGGTGTCCCTGTCCATGGCAGGGGGTTTGGAACTAGGTGATCTTCAAGGTCCCTTCCAGCCTAAACCTTCTATGATTATTCCTGTCTTACTTATTTCTTGCCATTTTTTTCCTTTGGTAGAGATAATAAAGATTTATCTCTATTTTCTTTCTTTTATTCTCCATGATCATTCTTGTAGACTCTCCATCCATATTACCACACTTGTGAGGAGTCTTGGTCTTCAAATTCATGAATCCTTGTGATCGGGATCCTTTCATGGTATCTGTTTGCTGAACTTTTAGGTGGTGCTGTGCTGCCTCGTTAAGTGTAATTGTCTTATGATGTGCAACCTTTCACATCACAGATCTTGTAGTAAAAGGAAATGCCTCTCTTAATCTGCCATTGGGTGTACATGATGTGGTGCCAGGTCTTCACAGTATCTGGCATCTTATCTTATTCCTTGGAGAAAGGACAAGGAACTCAATACTTAGCTGCTTCAATCCCAGCATAAAGAAATTAACAAAGAAAGGTGTAAACCCCTACCACATGGCAGAAGATGTATGGCTTTGTTTAGTAGAGTTCCATTTTCTACCAGAGGAACTTGCGACACATATATACCTCCGTGTACATTGGATCTTGATTCTGGATGGTTGTAAGTGGTTGCAAATGGTTGCAAATGTTGACTCTACCAAATTCTCCTCTCAAACGTTCTACATGCCCAGTACTTACCCTTGCATCTATGAAAGCTACCTGGGCACCAACTGTTTCTGAAAATCAGAGTTAATTTTGGTACATGTCAGTGGATTTTATGAGCTTGGTTCTTAGTACCATTTCTTCTGCTCAGTGGAGTATGCAGAAGTCCTATGGGGCAGCTGGGCTGTCAGGTTCCGTTTCTGCCGTGGCAGTTTATAATTAAGTGCATTTTCATGCAGATCATTTTTCTTTGGGCACAATCTGTTTCAGGCTTAATCGCTCCTCAGAAATCAAATGCTCCCAAACCCATGTAGCAATTAGAGTGGCTGGTCATCTGGCACTTCTTGGAGTTCATAAAGACGCAGTGCAACTGTGTCTGAATTTCCCACTTATGCAAATTGGACATGCAGGGTTTTCATCCGTGATATTTGTTAAACTCTGAGATGCGAAATGTAGCAAATGCAATCTCTGGCTGTCAGCAATTTGAAAACCAGATTGTGCGTTTCAATGTGCAAAACACAAATGGATAGAGAAAGAAGGCTCTTTTAACTTGGGCTTCCTGTTTCTTTGAGAAGTGCAGGGCACATTGGGAATTGACTGGTCAGGCCATGGTTGTGGCCCAAGGTGGTAGCAGTAAGTGGGTAGGAGTGTGTGAATAAGGATTATGAAGGACTAATGACAGGACAAGGAAGCAACAAGTGTGTGTGGAATTGGTAGCATGAGGGAAGGTTCAGGGGTGGGAATGTGACAAACAAGTGAATGCGGTGGAAAAGCATCATTTTGTGCTGAGTAAAGTGAGTGATGATGGGATACAGGATGCATCTTGAATCTGACTGCATCACAGACTACATTTTGCAAGGTGGTAAAGACAAGAGTGCAGAAGACAAACTTACTCAGCAAATAAGGGAGCAGCAGAAATGCACTGAGATGAGTAGTCATGTGCAGCATTTCTCTCCTTTTCACCCCTCCTGATTTCTTTCTGCTATGTGAAGAGAACAGAGTCAGAAACCTCCCTTGTCGCCCAGTGCAGATTCGAGAGAACTTGAAAAAGGCAGTTTCATGACAACACCTACTCCTTGTGAGTTCTGGTAGATGGGACACATTTTAATAGGTCTAAGAGGCGGAATATAAATAACAAATGCTTGAACTGTACTGTGCATATTATGGAAACTGCCCAAGCTTGTAACTGGACATACAGAGGCAAGATGCCAGAGGTAAGTGTATGTATTTCTTCTGTCCCTTAAACATCCCAGAGCCTTGTAGGAGCATAAAAAAATTGAGAGATCTTGCAGAACAAAAGGGAGTGAGTGGTACATGTGACATCATGTTTCCCAGAAAGGTTTCTCTGTAGCATCTTGACTTGGCATCTCACTGTGATGTGGACAATTCAGGAGGAAGATCCTTTTGCAAACTGCTTAGTTTTCAGTGGAAAGATCCAGTGTCTCAGATGAAAGTTAAGTAGGATGCAAGTGCACTGAGGCACTTCATCCCCTGCCTGCTCTGTGCCTCTTCAGTTAGAGTGACAGTGCCCTAATTACAGCCCCTCTTTCCAGCTGCCGCAGCTGCAGTGATGCAGGTGCTGGTTAAGCAAAGGCTCCCCAGGGGTCAGAAAAGTAGGTTTGGTGTAGTTCAAACCCAACAAATCGGGTACTGGACAGCACTGAGCATCTAAAACGTAGGCAGATTGTTTATATTCATAATATGCATTCCCTCCACCGTCAACACAGAGAAAAGGAACCACAGGGGGCAACTTTGCTGAATTGCGTCTCTTGCTAATTACAGAAGAAAATGAGGTGATCAGTTTACATAAGGTGCCTGATTCACAGATGGCTGAAGATAGGTGAGATAAAGCCCCAGGTCTTGTCAAGATCCTGAGCATTTACCTTCACAGAGCAAAATTGCATGGGAGCATTTAGACAAGAATCAGGCACTGACCTTTAAAGGTAGAAATAAAATGAGTTTGACTCTTTTGGCACCCTGTGCTCTTTAGAATAAAAATGCCCAATACTTCACCTGCTTATCTGCGTGAAGAACAGTCCCAGTAGTGCCTGGTCTTTTCTTTATTTCCACCTATAGCATGGATGCCTTTGCGTTGAGACTTTATGATTGATAAGGAACACATGAAAAACACTCAGCTACTATTTAAAACAGGACAGCATTAGTTCCTGGATGTTCTGCAAATATGACTGACTAGAGTGAGTTACAGAAATGGACAGATTTACAGCCACCAGCTGACCGCTTATCTTTCCCTTCAGTCTGGTGATGAATTACTTGAACATGAACGTATGGAGACTCATAAGATACATCATACTAGTATATCGTTTACCCTGGCTACACTTTGGGCTCATCAAACACTCTCTTCTTTCTTCTGGAAATAACTATACACATATTTTGAAGAAAAAGCAACAACTCCTCCCCCCAAACTAAACTATCAAAAATTATCCGGTAACAGCAATGCTCTGAAAGAAAAATAAGAAGGATTAATTGGGCAGAGAAAAACCTGATGAAATTCAGCATGAGCAAGTGTAGGGTACTGCATCTGGGGAGGAATAACCCCATGCATCAGTACAGGTTGGGGGCTGACCTCCTGGAGAGCAGCTCTGTGGAAAGGGACCTGGGAGTCCTGGTGGACAACAGGATGACCATGAGCCTGCAATGTGCCCTGGTGGCCAAGAAGGCCAATGGCATCCTGGGGTGCATCAAGAAGAGTGTGGCCAGCAGGTCGAGGGAGGTCATCCTCCCCCTCTACTCTGCCCTGGTGAGGCCGCATCTGGAGTACTGTGTGCAGTTCTGGGCTCCCCGGGTCAAGAAGGACAGGGAACTGCTGGAGAGGGTCCAGCAAAGGGCTACAAAGATGATTAGGGGACTGGAGCATCTTTCTTATGAGGAAAGGCTCAGGGACTTGGGGCTTTTTAGTCTAGAAAAAAGAAGACTCGGGGGATCTTATCAGTACTTATAAATACTAAAGGGGAGGGTGCCAGGGGGATGGGAACAGTCTTTTTTCAGTGGTGCCCAGTGATAGGACAAGAGGTAACGGGCACAAGCTTGAACATAGGAAGTTCCATCTTTACATGAGGAGGAACTTCTTTCCTTTGAGGGTGGCAGAGCACTGGCACAGGCTGCCCAGGGAGGTTGTGAAGCCTCCCATGCTGGAGACATTCCAAACCCGCCTGGATGCTGTCCTGTGCAACTGCTGTAGGTGTCCCTGCTGTGGCAGGGGGGTTGGGCTAGATGATCTCCAGAGGTCCCTTCCAACCCTGACCATTCTGTGATTCTGTAATTCTTCGTGTTTGTGCGATGACTAGATGTTTGAAAAAAGTACTTCATATATCAAACAGTGAATATTATTATAGTTTGTGAAAATAAGAAGGATTATGCATCTGTCAGATTTCAGACCTAGTCACATCTCGAGATTACAAGGTAGGTTTGTCCTTAGAGTCGTGATTCAGTTAGTGAAATTTAAAGTAGACCTGCTGGGATTTCTTTTTGGTAGAAGTCTGGTCCTTATCTTCATTTTCACTTCCAAAATTTATTTCAAAATTGTTCCAATTAAAGTGGATTTTACTTGATGCTGCCCATGGAAAGTCAGTAAAGCAAGTCCCTAGTCCAATGCAAGGGTCATCTCTACCTACCAGGAGGTGTGACTGTAGGAGCGATGCATAGCCAGACTAGGACACATCTAGCTAGACCAAGTTGCAATAGTCACTCTGACGTTCAGGGTGCCTCCAGGTGCCCACTCACAATGAGGTTTTTCACACTCTGCCTTGGCTGGACGCAGATTTGGTGGATGATGGGGATGTTAACAGCTGGTTTTGCAGGCACTTCTGACAAAGTTATAGCTACACTGACCTCCTTTAAGATCACAGAGGTATCTGCTCCCATCTGCTGTACTCACATCACTCCACTTAGATCTTCCATTTTAATGTGGATGAAACCCCGTGTGGTACCCAGATACACAGGGGCACCAGTTAAAACCAATTAAATTGCCATGGGGACACTGTTGTTTCCTTTTAAGCTAAATTGCAATAAACTAATTGTTAACCCAGGGCTAAAATAACAGAATTGCCCAAGATAAAGGACAAAACTCTAAAGGAAATTATTCATAGGCAACCCCTCAGCCGAAACTCTCTTGACTGAACAGATATAATTTTCATGCAGTTTAATATTTTCTAGATTATGAAAAATTTAATTCAGTTCAGAGTCACATTATATGTGAGAGAAGCAGGGTTTTTCCAATGAAATGCCCTCCATCAGTCAGTGTTCTAGATGACTTAATCTAAATTGAAATAATAATATTTACAAAAGGGTTTCTATTGGTTTAAATTCACACTTCCAGCTAAACTATTACAGCTTCAGTGTCAGAGTCCTCATTTTATTTTTCAGCGTGTTGGGGGTTTTATTTTACCTTTTTTTTAGTGCTGTGAAGCTAAATTAATAAAAAAGTGCTATAGTAATTTAAGGGTCTCTACACAGGGATTTTTTTGCTCTACCTGACAAACCCTGAAAGTCTCCAGCTGACATTGACTAAATGGATTCAAGCCACTGCTATGAATTCTGCAACAGATATGGCCATACAGGGATTTGCAGCAAGTGTCTGCAACTGTGCCTTCTTGAATTCAAGACTTTTATTATTTTTGATGTCATTCAGTAGCAGGGAAGAGCAAGGCAGATGAGAGACTGGGGAAAAGGTGTGGGGAGAAGGCTCTTGAGTTTTGCCAAGACCCTTCAGCAACTCCTTTCTTTCCTCTCTCCCCATTATCTAATCCCCTTGGAATGTAGCAGTTCTCACACAGCTCCTATCTCGTGAATTAATGGGATTTTCAGAGAGGAGGAAAGAGGAAGGGGAGGGGGGGAAGGCCTTTCTGATCCAATACGAGAACAGAAATTCCACTTTCTATATCTTGCAGCATATCTGCAAGCAAGAGTTAGTCTGGTTATGATGTAGCATCTCTCTTCCTTTAAATATTTATTTCGACCAGAGTAACTATACCCATGTACGGGTACAGCTCTTCTGGAATGAGAGCCTTGATCTTGTTCAGGCTAAGCCTCTCTGGTATTGACAAATTAACTAGTAACTGGTATAAACTGTATCTCCAGTCAAACATATGCTTCACTAACCAGAACCAAAAAAAAAGCACCAGCAATAGTTTTTTGGTGTAGGCAGAAGCTTTTGGATTTTTTTTTTCTGCTACAGCAAAAATAACTCTGAGGTTTTTCCCATAACACATTTTATCTTCCCTATTTTGAAGTTTTTAGTCAAATCTCGATCTGACTTTTAGTTGAGCCCTGCTAACTGTTCAAATCCCACCAGCAGCCTTTCCCAAAGACTACCTGAGCAATCATTTACCCTGTTATATTTCCACAACAGACCATCCCTGATACACGTGCTAGTCTGGATTCAAGACCATTTTTCTCCCACCATTTCCCCCATGGCAAAGAGGGCTTTGACTTCAGATCCTGCCCTCCAGCATGTGCCCCCAACTCTCATTTCCCCAGGTCAAGCCCAAGAAAATCCTTTTCCCAGACGTGAGCAGGCCCATCGAGACCTGCCACTTATCCCTAGAGTGAAGCTCTCAGCCTTTTCAGAGGCAACATGAGGTTTCCTTAGCCTTGACTCTGGCTATGTGCCTGACGTTCCCCACACCCTAAGGTGGTGCTGGTAGCTGGGATGCAGGGCAGGAGAGGAAACTGGAATGAATAGGCGTTTTCCACCCCAAAATGCAAGGGAGAGCACTTGAATGAACTTCGTTGAATAAACCGATCTGCCAGCAAGAGATAAAGTGGGAGTGGAGTCAAGCAAACAGTCCCATTGCCTGTACACAGCCTGTGGCTCTGTACCTCTGACAGGGACCTGCAGACCCTTTTATAGGCTGGCAATATTTTTGCAGTTTGTCATGACAGCTAAATGTTCTTGAACAGAGAGCACAAATTACACACACACACATTCTTCACCCTCACTGATCTCGCTGCAACAGCACCACTGAGAAAAGTAGATAGGAGGCTCCATTTTGTTGCCACAGGACATGAATAAATGTCATTGATTTCAATGGGAGTTATTTGTATCCTGCAGCGGGAGACTAGCACCCTGGTATCGCTGCCGCTCTCTGTTTGGCTCTTCATAGCTGGATCACTGCAGTAATAGCAGGGCTAATCCTGCTGCCAATTTTCTCTCTGTTTTTGTTGTTTTGTGCTCTGCTTTTATTGAACAAATCACTGGCTATTAGGGAGAAACTTTCCCTCTGGCCTATTATTCCATTATCGTTCATTATGAGTTTTTTTGCACTTCATCTGACACATTTGATGCCAGGGTCTGTCAGAAACGAGGCTCTGGACCAAAGGGACTTCAGGGTTCAGGATACCCTGAGACCTCGGAGCTGCAGAGCGGGGAACGCTGCAGATGCAAAAGCAAGAGCGGTACAATATGCACATTCAGCAGCATGAAATACCATCCCCGCATTTTGCTCACCCTCATTGCTGCAGCTGACAGAGGGGATCTACATGTCCCTCTGTGATCCCACAGCCTCAGGATTTCCAGCCATTTCCACTTCAGAGTACTGTGTTCCCAGCTCTTTTTTCACCGATGTCCCCGCATGCAGGCATGTGCTAATCAGTTTTAGCAGGCTCATCATTTGATTGACTTCAAAGCTGGGAACCCAGTTGCTGTCTCTCTTAAAAGATAAGAAAGGCCAGCAGGACAAGGGTTGTTTTGCCTGCCTTTAGTTTGTGCTTGTCCTTTGCGGGTAGGTCACAGATGAAAGTTGATCTGTTTCGTGTAACATTTGTCTGATTTCTTTCAGTCACTGTTGGATTAGCTTCTCACATCTTTGTCCAGAAAGGGTTTTTTCATCACCTTGTAACAAAACCTCTCCTTCCCTGGTATCACACATTTGTATTGAAGGAGTGTTGCCTTTGCTTTTTGTTTGTCTAGGGTTAAACAACGCTGATCTGCCATGGAATTCACTATCTCCAAAGGGGACCAAAAAAACAAAGTCCTGTACAAAAAGTATGATCTCCAGAACAATCTCCACAGCCAAAAACTCCTGGGCAATAGGCTCTTTCCATGGCAACATCTTGCAGATGGCTGAATTTCAGCAGTTATCTGGGCTGACACATTCATTATTCTGCAGTGGAAGAACAGAATTCTTATGTGTTAAATGACCTTATGTATGTATATAACTAATGTTTTCAAAAACTCAGAAATGGAAAATTTAAACAACTGTCTTTTTACCTGTCATGAACTGAAAGGTGTGGGTTTTCCACGGAGCAGTGATTTTTTTCGTAGCAAGTAATTTATTCTAAGACCATTTTCCTCCATTCCTCTTTGTGAACCGATTACAATTATCTCTTATTTATTCACTAGTCACATGCTAGGTACTTACCTTTACCCATTCAGTTTTGGCATACAAGCCATTTTGCCCATAACTTTTTGCAAGTGTTTTGCAGAAAGCCGAGATTTCTGGTCAGTGTTGCAGGGGTTCCTCTGAGAGGGGGGATGCTCTCTTTGATGCCTCTTGACTGAATAACTGTTGTTACCAGCTGGAACTGTGGTAAGAAAAGCGGTGCCTATCCTTTTTTAACCAATGCACTCTGTCCACACCAGCATGCCTTCCAGCAACTGAGCTTGAACTAGTCTGAGCATCATATCAAGCACCTCTTTTCAGTGGTGCCTGGCAACAGGACAAGAGGCAATGAGCACAAGCTGGAACACAGGAAATTCTGTCTCAACATAAGAAAACACTTCTTTACTCTGAGGGTGGCAGAGCACTGGCACAGCTGCCCAGAGAGGTTGTGGAGTCTCGCACACTGGAGACATTCAAAACCCACCTGGATGCATTCCTGTCCAACCTGCTGTAGGTGAACCTGCTTTGGCAGGGGGGTTGGACTAGACAATCTCCAAAGGTCCCTTCCAACCCCTACCATTCTGTGATTCTGTGATCATAAATTTGCTTCCTGACTTTGTTTCTTATCATGCACTGAAGCCCTCTGACTGAGGGATGCTGTCTCTGTTCTTGTATCCCTTTTGCTTTTGGTGTTTTTAAAGGGAAGGAATTGAGTCGAACTAAAAGAATTTCCAAATAACAGGCAGAAAAAAAAAAGAAAATTATAAAAAAAAAAGTTCTCTGCAAAAAAAGTGCAACGATGTTCTTTGTAAAGCAGGAGATTTGCCTAGCACGTAGTAATCCTGTTTGCACACACTGTCCAAGTCTGTTCTGGAAAGGAAAAGGTGAGACCAGTAGGTGTCTGAAGATTAAGCAGCAGAGTGCAAGACAAATTCAAATGAAGCTGAGTTGCATAGGCATAAAGAAATGCATAAGCCTTTATGCGGTTGGTGACTCACATGGGTGGAGCTTAATTTTCTGGGTGGGGGTACAGAGGAATTACACCACTTTTTTTCCTCCCAATATAGTGCTGGTATTTTTAGCCCCAAGTTGTCCTGAAAAAGAGCTGAGAAAGAAAGAAACCCTACCTTTTCCTTAGAATGAGAAAAAAAACATGTATTTTTCTTCTATTTATTTTCTTCTCTCTACCCCCTCCCCTCCCTTCATGCTATCAGCATCAGCATTCATGCCTATATCCCCTCTTTTGGGGAACTTGCTTTGTGCCAGGATCTTCTGCTTGAAGGTTTCTTTAGCTTCACAGACTGGCTCACTAACGATTTTTAAGATTTGAGTCATATGGTTTGCTCAGTGACATCTCTTTTCCCCTTGACTCCCCTTCCCCCACGCCTCATTTAAAGGTTTCTTGATGTCAATCCACCGGATGTTTCCAACCCAGAGCACAGCGCAGGCATTGTGTGAATTACATACGTCAAACACCGGAGTTCAAGAGAGCTACGGCATATGCTGAATGGTTGGAGTTCAGGGGTTATTTGACAGGAAAACATCTTGATGAAGGACCTCTCCTTTCTGCAGCCTGCTGTTTCATGTCTTCTCTCGGGGATGAACAGCAATCCCAGCCCAGACAGGGCCCCTCTGTCCGACCACTGAACCAAGCTCCTCACTTGTTTCCAGTTGCTTTGGCTAGACAAGAAACAGCAGAGCTAATGGGCAGAAGGGGATATTAATTTGCATTTGAATACAGCCCAACACAGTTACTCAATGTTACTGCTGGGTAATGGGAAAATTAAGCTAAAAGGGAGTTAGCATATGGAAAAGAAATGTAGCTGATGCTGAGAAGACAGACTGCAGTTGCAGTGAATTAATGGCCACAGCTGTTACACGGGATGCCTTACTGCTCTCGGTGCAGGTAGCATTGCAAAAGTAAATATTCCCTTTTACACACATTGTTACACAGTGTGGAGTGGCTGGAGAAATAAAATCAACCAACGAGAGGAAAAAAAAGGGGGGTAAAAAGTGATGTAGCTGCAATATTAAAAGTCTAGTGATGAAAAAGCCACAGAGGCGAAGGAATGCAAGGGAAGGTATCCTGACTTCCTTAGAAAAGCAAAAAAACCCATAGAAATGTTTCCTTCCATTTGTGGTGGGCCACCACTCTTTTCCAGGAGTGAGTCTGGCTAATCACAGCAATTCTCCCTGAGTCAGACAGAGCTGGAGCCAGATCTTTATACATGTTGCTTTATGTTATTATAGCTGAGAGCAATACGTGGTTAATGTGTCAGAGCTGTTGCTTTCTTTTATTCCCCCTTTTCTCAGGGTCTGGGTTTCGTTTCCTGGCTGAGGACCTGCCCAGAGTGACCCTGTGAGCTACCAGTTGTCCCAGGGAAATCAGGAGATGGATCGGGATTGGAAGTGTTCACACAAGCAGCTCGCTTGCAACTCTGGGTCTTTCATTTCATTCAGCCCTGCTTTGGTCTATAGCATTCACCACTGTGATCCATCCCACTGTGGCATGGACACACTGCAGAGTAATGTGGAAATCCACAATGTCCTCCCCCTATTTTCTTTAATTTTTTTTTTTTTTTAATAAGTGAAGAGATATCCCTCCTGAATAAGATTTAAGCATATACAAAACCATAGACAGACATCCTCACATCTTTTCTTACAAGACAAACTCTAGACAGAGTATTTCCTTTCCAAACTGTCTAAAATTTTTATCAGTAGGCCAACCTTTTTTAAAGGTGCTAACACCCTGCAGTGCTCAGTATAGTCACCTAAAACTTTCAGTACCTTTTGAATTTTGCCACGTGTTCCAGAAAAAAAAAAGTTGTGATGTTTGGGTTTTTTTCCCCCCAAAGCAGTGCCTAGGATTTAGTTACACATCTGCCAGCAGTACTGTTGTGTGGTTAGATATGTTGCATGGCTTTGAACTTCTCAAGCGTGACTGTAAAAGGATATTGCCTGTGCTTCTTATTGGTTATATCAGATGAGTCACGATTCAGTCCTTTGTTTGCTTTGGTGATCTCATTAGAAATAATTAAAGTTTTTATCTGGTTCATATTTAGTAGCTTTGTTTAGCAGGTTTTTTTTGGTGTGGTTATTTTTTTTAACAGATCATTTACTTCTGAAGCCTGTTCCATGCCTGTTCACCCAACGTTATTACTACTGAAATCATTCTGAGGGTTCACTACCTCCCTCATAAATCATTACGTTCCCATTTAGCAAATTTAATAACAGGATCTGGTTTCAATCCTCCCTGCACAGAAAAGCCACTTCAGCTTTTCATTCGGACGAGGAACTTGATGGAATGTGCCTGGTGCTCAGAGCAGCTCCCAGCCCTGGAAGCAGCTCCTGGCTGGGGCCAGCCGAGCTGCCTGGGGCTGTGCCTTACAGGGGTATCAGCCTTCCTCGCCTCTGCTGCTGGAGAAAAAAAGGGAAAGGAGGAAGAAGAAAGAAAGAAAGAAAAAAAGCTTTTTTCATCAGGCTAGAGAAAAGGAGAAAGCATTCAGTTTCCAAGCTGAAAAATCCTGAAAATTCTGAAAATATTGACAGTTTCTAGGGGAATGGATTTTGAATAATTATGGTGCATGCATTAAGGTGTGTTTACATACAAAACCAGCACAGTCATATTATCTGGGCATTTGACCCTGCCTGTATACCCTCAGAGAGGAAAACACACCAACTATCACCATGTGGACACAGAACAGTTCATATTCGGTCACAGACTGTAGGTATGAGGACACGTTACACGGAGATGAGGAGGAGGAAAAATTCAGCACTGAAGCTAGTGAACATGTCTCCCATTTCAGATACTCAGCCATCATTTGGTGCAGGGGGTCACCATTCACGCATTAGGGTAAATACAGGCTTACAGGCATTTATTAAGGCATAGCTGAAATATATCCAATCGTTTGCTTACCCTATAGTCGTATTTTCAGGTGGACATTCCTCTAAAGCTAGTTGATACCTGAATACAAGCATGTACATAGGCTTTGGGCTTGTTCTAACACATGTGCTTTGTGTTAGAACACACACAAAACACGTGATTTGACCCATTCAGTGCTTGGCCTTGACTTTAGCTGACCCTATCAGAGAAGCTCCTTTGAGATCATGAAGTCCCAGTGCCATGCCAGCTGAAGACCTCAACTTCTTGGACCCGTTTTCCCCCTGGGAGTTAGAGAAGTGTATTCTCCCTATTTATTTATCCCAGGACCCCATCTTTCCCCTCTCTCATCAAGCCTTACCTAGGCTAGAAAAGGTATGATATGAGACCACCAACCCAGTCCCATTTCTAGGGATGTGTGACCACCTTCACAACCCCCTGCAGCACGGCTTAGCAGTGGCGACCGTTTCCCTCTGGCAGTCTCAGCTTGGGCAGAAGCTTGATTCAAAATCCATTAAAGTCAGTCAAAGATCCTCTTTGATCCAAAGCACATTGGATTTAGGCTTCTTTCCCATCTAACAGGAGTCCCTTCCAAATCGGCTCCAAGGCACATCAGTTGGATGCTGTGCAAAGAGTTTTCTAGTGCCAGTTTGAGCTCTGTGGGTATTACAGAGCACAACATCATACTTGACTTCCAGTCAGTCACATTCTGCCAGCACTTGCATTTTGAAGCAGAGGAGGGGGATAAAGGGTAGATAATCTCTTGTGTAAGTGTATGAAATGTGCACCATTAGAACATAAGGACACCAGAATGCTATCTTGTTAAAACTATCATTGTAATGAAAATGGATTATTTACTTTGTAAGCTGTAATGCTTTCCCAGAAAGTAGTTTCTGGATATAATTTTCAATTTTCTTTGAACCAGATGCATCCCTGTCTGCATTTGTTCTTATAGCTCACAGAAGTTGCCACTTTTGGGCCACCACAGCAGAGGGGAGCACCAGGAAGAGTGAGAGGGATGAAAATGGGTTTTTGAGCTGGTCAGGATCACAGGTCTGGTGTTCATGGGCAGTACAAGAGCTCACTTGCATGTGCAGATGTGTGGCTTGCTAAGGACATACTGACATCTTCATCCTGTGCCACTACAGATGACATGGAGGAGCAGAAAGTGGGAAGCACTGACCTGGCAAGTTTTCCCATTGTACATCAGCATCATACAGCTGTCCTTTAAACTCCAGTTATACCCAGGATTTAAGACAGTTGTTGGGGTTAGCAAGGAGGAATAACAACTAGCAACTAGGGCCATGCAGCTGCTCGCTCACTTCTCCCGCTCCACAGTGGGATGGGGAGAAGAATCAGAAAAATAAGGAAAACTCATGGCTTGAGATAAGGACAGGTTAATAAGTAAAACAAAAGATGCACATGCAAGCAAAGCAAAACAAGGAATTCATTCACCACTTCCCATTGGCAGGCAGCTGTTCAGCCATCTCCAGGAAAGCAGGGCTCCATAATGTGTAATGGTTACTTGGGAAGACAAATGTTGTAACTCCAAATGTCCCCCCCCTTCCTCCTTCTTCCCCCAGGTTTATATACTGAGCGTGACATCATATGGCATAGGATATTTTGGTCAGTTGGGGTCAGCTGCCCCAGCTGTGTCCCCTGCCAACTTTTTATGCACCCCCAGCCTACTCACAGGCAGGGTGGTGTGAGGAGCAGAAAAGGCCTTGAGCGCTTAGCAACAACTAAAAACATCAGTGTGCTATCAACACTATTCCTATCCCATAACCAAAACACAGCACTATACCAGCTGCCAGCAAGGAAGTCAACTGCATCCCAGCCGAAACCATGACAATGTATCATGCTTAAAACTATTGCTCATGTCTTTGGTCTTTCTTGGAGTCTGGATACAAACAACTAGGAAGCCCACTTGGTTTGGTTGCATTAGAAACCGATAAATAACCTTCTGAAAGCTCAGCTTTTATGTAGACAACATAAGGACCTAATTACAAGCAAAGTCTTCTCATCCCCTGACTTGTAGGCAGCTCTGTAATCACAGCCTGGGTGACACTACTGTGCCAGGCAAACCAGAACCTCAGAGACTCTTTCCTAAGTGCCCTAGAGAAGAACAAGATGATGGAGGAGGTGACAGGAGCTCAGGAAGGAAATTCACCTTTCAAGACCTCCTAAATCTAGGGAAGCTGCATTTATATTTTTCCATCATTGCAGGCTGAAGCAACACGAGGCACAACAACTGTGAAAATCTACATGTTATATTTCAATGCGTGCATATGCACATATTTCACATGCAGTCCCCAGTGCAGCCGGCATTGTGGCACGGGTACAGTTAGCCAGAAAAGCCATCGTTCATCAGTAGCAGATTCCTGACAGCGGGTAGCAGTTCTCTTTTACCACCAGGAGGGACAGGGAGAGCACCACTATTATTCCCAGCTCTGGACTGGGTGTCAACTGACTGTCTTACTCTACCCAGTGCAGCTTACAGAACATTACTCAGACACTATCAAGAGGTTTGATTGAAGCCTGCATGGATCCCAACAGCTAGATGAGCACTGTGTGAACTCGTTAGGTGGCAGAGCACAGAGCTTCAGCCATGTACTGTCTCAAAGACTGGCTCGTTCTGGAAGTGAGCGCCCGCCATCTAGATTTGTGTTCAAAGCCTGATTTGCCTATTTCATATTTCGGCAATCAGAACAGCTGTGTTCAATCATATCTGACTGTGATGTGAACTTTTGAGTACACAAATGGTGGCAATGATCTGTGCAACACCATCATCCAGTAATTGGCAGCCATACTGTCTAAGGGGCTCTGAGCTCCTGACCAGCACTAACACTTTCCTGAGCTCAGTTCCCTGGAGTGACACATGAACGTACAAGAACTGGGCAAAAGAAAACTCCCTAAAACGTCATGGGTCAACCCCAGCTGGCAGCTCAGCCCCACACAACCGCTTGCTCACTCCACCCCAGTGGGATGGGGGAGAGATTGGAAGACTAAAAGTGAAAAAACTCATGGGTTGAGAGAAAGATGGTTTAATAGGTAAAGCAAAAGCTGCAAGCACAAGGAATGCAAAATAAGGAATTAATTCACTGCTTCCCATCAGCAGGCAGGTGTTTAGCCATCTCCAGGAAAGCAAGGCTTCATGGTGCATAACAGTAACTTAGGAAGAAAAACACCATAGCTCCAAATATCACTTCCTTTCTCCTTCTCCCCCACAGCTTTTTTTGCTGAGCACGCTGTCATATGGTATGGAATTCAGTTGGGGTCAGTTGTTCCAAATGTGTCCCCTCCCAACTTCTTGTCCACCCCCAGCCTACTTGCTGGCAGGGAAGGGAGAGAAGCAAGAAAGGTGTTGATACTGTGTAAGCACTGCTCAGCAATAAATAAAACATCCCTGTGTTATCAATACTGTTTTGGCCACACATCTAAGACATAGCCTCATATGAGCTACTGTGAAGAAAATTGACTTTATCCCAGCCAAACCCAGTGTCACATCCCGGTGCAGGACATGGCGGTGGGGGAGCAGTCTGGGAGGACCCCTAAGGATTCCACATGCGAGATTAAGACACAAACAAGTCAGATGCCATCTGCTAAGCTTTCTAGTTATCTCCCAGCCTTGATTACTGAAATAAGCAATAGAGTAAAGGAAGAAGTAGAGGAAAGGGAGAAGAGAGAAGCAGTATTATGGAGCACAGCAAGAGTATAGCCACCAACACTGACCCTCAGCATCCTGAAGGTCCCCTAAACGTCAGCAGCATCCCGTTGACTCACGATCCTTGGATCACAACGATGGTGGGGGTTCCGGAGGTCTGACTGTAGAGGGACACAGCACAAACTTATAGTCAAAGTCTGCTCGATATTTGACCAATCAGTATAGAAGCCACTTTTGCTCGACCAATCTTTCTTGGAAGATGGTATTCTTGGAAAATGGTCGCTCCTGATGTACTCTTGTGGTAAAGAGGATACTGTGGTTTATCGTGGTGGTACAGCTTGCAACTTAGCTTGATGAGTTTCAGGTGCTCCTTGCTCCTGTTATGAACAGGATGTGGCTGGTCTGCTTACGGTAAGCGAGTTTTGAGACATTTTGATCGAGACATCTTAGCGGCCTCCTACTCCCAGTACAGTCATGTAGAAGAACTGGGCATCAAAAACAGGCCAAGGCTGAGGCAAATGTGAGAGATTCAGTTTCATGAGGTTATTCCAGCTCCAAAGATTATAAAAGAACATTGCAGAGATGACATTATATTTTGCCCAAGGCAAGGTCAGCCCTCTGCTGACCATTTGTCACCAGCTGTGCTGGGGTCCTATGTCCCTGCTGTCCTGGTTAGCAAAGCCCCAACCATTCTGTGATTATGAAAGTGGAGGTCAACTGAGAGCCAGATTCTGACTTTTTTTGTAAATTCAAGGTGAATCCTAGGTCACAAGAAAGCTTTCAGATTAGGCTGACAATATAATAAAAACTTTAATGGAATTGTGTTATTTAAAGGTGAGAGCAATTTATGAGACAAAAGAAGAACTGGAGGAAAAATTTATTGCATGAAGATGACCCCAGCTGCTGCCTGCTCATGGCCACATGTCATTGGGTTTGTCCCTTACACCTTCTCTTCATACTGCAGCTGTATGCAGGCTTGCACTAGCTCAGCAAAGCCTTTGGCACAGCTGCTGCCCTTGCTGCTCTGACAGGTGATTCAGGATTTAGTTTTTCTGTAACCAAGATGACCCCAGAAGTGTCCACTCATAGCATTGTGAAGCTCTTGCAAGGTGCTCGTAGCCACATGAACCTCAACTCAGCGGTGTGCTTGCAACCTCACTTGAGATTGCAAGCCTGCCCCAGCTCTTACTGCACATGACTGTGTGTCTGAGCCCTGATAGGACTTACAGACAGGCTGGTGATAAAACGTGCCGTTGTACTGACATGCCAGGTGGTAAAAGTAATTGCATTCGGTCCTTTTCTCTGTGTGTCTCCATGCAATCTGTTGCACAGGGACAGGATGGATGGGGAGCTTTCAACGGGATGCTCTTCCTCACTTCTTTTCACTTGCAGTGTGAAGGGGTCTACAAATCCTGCCATGAGCACCGTTCTTGCACGTTGGCTCTTCCTGTGCTGCCTATTGGAAGGCAGTAGAAGCAAGCACTTAAACAAGATGCACTCTTCGACCAGGGTTTGAGCCACCCTCAGCTAAAGGTCTGTTAGGTGTGTAACTGTGAGACTTATTTTCTTTAAAAATTCAAGCCCATGTTAAAAATAGAGGTCCTTATAGACTATGTGGTGCCCATACATTTGACGTGCGGAACATGTCCTCATATGAACCCAGGGGCTATTCAAACCTGCAAAGGTTTTGTTCTTTGTATTTTTCTGAGCGAGCTACAATGAGAGCCTGTCCCTGTATCCTGCCTGCACAGCTTGCTGCCCTTCCTGAGAGCTCATTAGGCACTTGAATTGCACATAGGACCTGACCAGAAGTCCACTGGAGCCAGTGAATGATTTTCTATTGATCCAAGCCCTTGAATTGCAGTGGTACAGGCAAAGCAAATTGTGTAAAGTTTCTGCTTTAAACTCATCAGGATAATATTTGAATTTCCCTACTTTGCGTCTTTTTTTTTTTTTTTCTTTTCTATTTTGGACTTTTAACTATTTGGTTCAGACAGATTTCCCCTCTATAAATCTGCTTGCATTTCTAAATGCAGTTACTAGTAGGGGGAAGATGAGCAACAGGCAGAAATCAAGGCAAAACAGCAGTAAATGGAGCTTTCTTTAACACGCCAACAGTCAGGAGAAAGGGAATGAACCACAAATTCTTATAAGAATAATTACAGTATTAAAACAATAACAACAAGAAATCATAATATATTATGGCTTAGCAATTAAATAGCATCCTTTATCTCATGAACTCCTTGTGCTTTATGAACTTTAGTTAATTAAATCTTCCTCATGCACATGATACGCGAAAGGCAGTAATCTTCAGCAAGAGTTTCAAATGACTGCATTAGCTGGGAGTGCAAACCACACTGTCTTTCCCCAGGAAATGAGCACTTTTCTTGGAAAAAATCATGTTTGCTACATCTGCTCTGTAAAAGCTCCTCGT
Source organism: Pluvialis apricaria (assembly GCA_017639485.1). Lineage (NCBI taxonomy): Eukaryota > Metazoa > Chordata > Aves > Charadriiformes > Charadriidae > Pluvialis > Pluvialis apricaria. The sequence goes on along the minus strand of CM030008.1, from coordinate 162,054,725 downwards.
CATTCAAACTGAAGAGTAGCTGAGGAAATGAAAGCTCAATTTAAGCTTAAACCTGAGTTAGATAGGGCAGTTTAGGGCAAGAGAGCCTGAATGTCATAAAAAGCAGCTGTTAAAGTCTGTGAAAAAATCATAGCTGGAAAAGAAGGAAAAGCAAATGTTACATGGATGCTGCATTAACTGCAACATCATCTTCCTTTTCTGCCTCCTGTTTTCCTTCTCTTCCCCTTGCTTGATTTGTTGAACCAGTGAGAAGTGAGTTTTCAGCCTGGAAACAAACTTTCTTTAAAAGAGAAATAAAAGTGTGGGTGTGTCCTATGCACAACTTACAATGGCAACACCAGCAATAGACTGGGAAATGAATGCTCCTTTAGGTGTATGCCAGCTGTCGAGCTTACACTAAACAATGTTCTTAATTAGTCGTAATGAGTTGGCAAACTCCTGAAAGTTCATAACCAATTATTTTTTATAATTAAGATCACTTAAAGACAATAGCATATTACAAATGATGACTAACAAGGACAATGCAAATGTCAATTAGAAAATATGGCTCTAATCATCCCAACTTGCCTTAAAGCACAAATCACTGCAACTGCAATTTTTGTTCAAAGGGAAAAAAACCTAGGGAAAGGCAGGCATTCGTGTGCTGGGAAAATAAAGAGCAGAGCCGTTCTGCTTCCCATGCTGGTTGTTGAAAGGATGACACAGAAATTAATGAGGAAATGCCATGGAATGTCACACAAAGGGACTGTCCCCATCGTGCTGCGCTTGATGACCAGAAACCACCAGCACTTTCAGAGCAGCCTTGTATTGGGGGAGGCAGCTGAGTGGTCTGTGCAGCCGTGTTACCACTTGCAAGGCACCTGCAGTGACATCCAATTGCCTTGCCGGGGGTGGCTGGCGCTCAGGATATTCCGATTAGTTTTCAGCTGTCTATTTTGAACTTATTCAGTTATCCTAGATATTCACACAAGACTAGAAGATATGACATAGGACCTGTGGAAAAGCTGTGCCCTCCTGGAGGGGCAGCTGGAAGGCAGATGCGTTATGTGAGGGAGCAAAAGTACAGTAAATGCCTGTGTTTAGACACCTGGACCAAGCAAGGAGAGATTTCAGGTCTGATCAACCTTGTGCTGGCCTTGCAACATCACACCTTGACTGGCTCAGTGTGCACCTTTCCCACCAGACATTCTCTGAAAATTGCCAAACATGGAGGTATAAGGCAAGAACAGCTCTGAGCTCAGAAGTATATTGTGCAGTCAGGCAGTGCCACATTGCAACTGCCCAGCGATTCTCTTCTTAGGAAGGAGAAGAAAGAACTGTACTGGCATTTGGAATAAAATGGCTTTCTCTGTGGAGCGTGTCCACTTCAGATCAGGAAGCAAGTGAGCACGTTCAAGGGAGCTTGTGGCACAGAGCAGGGCTCTCAAGAAGTGATGTCTCTGGGCTTGCAAAACTTGTGTTTCTGTGTGGAAGGTGACAGTGAAGTTAGAAGAGGCTCTTTGGTTTCAGGAGTAAATGCAGTGATAAATGTCCTTTTGAGATCTCTCTTCAACTTCTCTTACATCATTGGCACTACTGAAGATTGGAATTTTTTAGGTTATTTTTGTGGGGTGCATTTGGGTATGTATATATTTTTTACCCCTATACCTTGAAGGACATGGGAGAAAACTATCTCCCTTGACCATAAAGTAAGCATTATCCAAACACTTTCAAATGGAAGAGATCAACCTGCAAAGCAAAGGAAGGAGATGTCTTCCATCGATCATGGTGACACTGCTGAAGGCTAGGAGATGAAGGTTTGATTTTGTCTACTCTGACAGCACTCATTCAGCCAGTGAATCTCTGCCACATTGCATGTAGTTCTGAAAGGTAAATGGCAGCATACACATGACTTATAGATACACAGACACAAGCAAACACCATGAAAAAATATCAGCATAATCTAGAAAGCAAGAGGCAGGGAGGGATGTGAATTATTCTCCCCTTAGAATATGGGTGCTTGAAACTGTCATTTGTGCTGCATCAACCAACTCAGAAAGCAGAGTCTGTGCTCAGCATACAAATCTTGGCTTGTATGCCATATCTTGGTAGGTTCAAGGTGGATTTTACCAGGGATTAAGGATGTCATAGCTCTCCCAGTGTGTGTGTGTGTGTGTATGTAGGGTTATAGGGCAGGAGCCGGGCCATCTGGCAGACTCCAAGCTCTCTCCTGGCCCCAAGCTGAGTGGTTTCCTCCCTTCCATCCATATCTAAGCAGCACTTTAAGCATTTACAACTATGAAGCATTAAAATCAGTATTCTGCACCCCCAAAAAAATTCAAGTCTTCCAAAAATATCACAAAAGGAAAGTCACTTTTCTTAGTACCCCTACCTTTTTACTTTTTAATCCTTTTTACCATGACATGACTGCGTATCTCCAAGTCATTGACCCCAGCATAATATAGTTTTAAATACATTAGCTTAGGTACTAATGGCAGTCTGGCTGCAACAGCTTAGATTTGGCACCGACAGAAAATCCCATTTGCAAAGCCTGGCAAATTAGGTCAGTCTCTGAGCTGTGTGCTGGCAAACCCAGATTGCTGCCACACCAACCTGGACAGCTGGAGGCCAGCTCTAACTTCAGCTGAATTGAAGTCACCACCAGGCTGACAGGGTGGGTGCACAGCTTCGGGCTGAAAAGTTGTTCTTTAACTTAAATGAAAATACATTTAACTGACGGGTAATGCCTCTCCAGATGTCCCACAGGAAACAGCAGATATATTACTGTGTTTTGTGACAAGAAGACCTCTGGGAATGGCGGACGATTATTTTACACAGAGACTGATATGGTTCGAGGTTCAGCACTGCCCACCTAGTTGCCTGCTTTGGCTGCAGACCAGCGCTTAAATTCTGCTCACTGGCAGCTCACGGATTTCGCAATGAAAGTGGAGGATAAACCAGTCATGAGCTCCTTGTCTGGGGCATCTTTGCATCCTCTCCTCGTGTGCCTGGACATGTTATCTATGTTTACAGGCCATGTTTACATTGGAGAGCTACTTGCAGAGATACCCAAGCTCACCACACCCAAGCTGTTGCTGGAGAAGGACACTTTTTAATCCCTTCAGCAGGTCCCTACCCAAACAAATTAGACTTGTTGGGAGGCAGCTGATTATGAGCCCAAGAACAGCTTGGAGGTTACACCACTTTCCACATCACAGACAGACTCTCTGCATGGCGCTACATGGCACTGTGTGGATGTCCCAGCCCTCTTGGTGCTGTCTCAGAGCTCTTCCCATTGAACTCTCCTGTGCAGCTTCATGCAAAAAGTAAGGTATGATACCCAGGGAGCCTAATAGAGTTGTAGAATCATAGAATCATTTAGGTTGGAAAAGACCTTTAAGGTCATCGAGTCCAACCATAAAATAACTTGCAGGAAACTACACTGTCAAAGGGGAACATGTTGGTCCAGAAAGAGCTTTGAATAGTGGCTGCACACCCCTGGATCAGGCTGGAGATGCTCACAGCTCAAGGATCACTGCACTTCTCTGATGCTGACATACAGTTAGTTTTCTCTTGTGCATGAATTTAGGTTGGTAGCTGGCACGTGTATTCAAATTACTGTTTTGACTAGTCACAGAAAACTGTTAGCTTCAAGTAGTGTTTTACAAAGACATACCAAAACCTGCAGAACAGCATATAAAATATCCCTAAGGCAAAGAGAGATTGTCAAGAAGTTGTCCCATTTTCACACTGGCCAGTGGCTAGCCAGTGTAGCTGACTCTGTAACTAATACCTTCCATATGGGAATATAAAGAAAACCGGTTTGAATCATGCATTTTAAGGCATTTTGCTTGCTGGAACATCCCCCCAGCCTGCACAGTACCCAAAGAAGGGCAGGGACTGAAGCACACGTTTTGGCTCTATGCATTTGCTACAGGCTGAGAGTGAAGGAATTAAACAGCTACCGATATTCTGGCTGCAAAGATTTATCTGAGGCCAGTTCCTGCCCCTAGAGTGTCCCTGCAGCTCTGTTGAATTTGTTGTCATTGCTGAAATATAATTGAGAGTGGGAGTAGGATCTCCAAACCCTTTTTTTCAGGTTTTTTGTTTGAGCTCCTACTACCACAAACCACCACGCACTGATGAAAGACAAAATGAGCAACTCTGAAATGCAGTTTAAATTGGTTGGGAACCAAAAAGACAAGGAAACGTATAGTGAAAAAACTTGAATATGCCTGGAAGAAATGGCCATCTTTTTCAGAATTGCACTTAGTAGTTTTTTCATTATTATAACAGAATGCAATGTCATAACATGGGCATTGCTGTTATTCATATATGGTTTCATAAAAGTAACAGAAAGTGCAGCTCACGGTGTCTCTTAAAAAAATAAGAAATTTAACTGCCTCAATAACATTTGGAAATTCGAGATAAAGCCAAAGCCCCATGTCTTCTATTAACAAATTACTAGATTCTAAAGCAGGCCTGCATAGCCTATTGTACAATTAATGACAAATACAGTGCCTGTGACATATTGTGCATGGAAAATAGAACTGGTCTGTATGATGTATGATGATGGGTAATGATTGTAAGTAATGGTCTGTTTGTACATCTGAACAAAGCGAAGAAAGCAATTAGCCCTTCCCATAAGTTCCCCATCAGTGATGGGCTGTCATGCTTCTTTGCATGCTTGGGATAGAGGTGTGGAGAGGAGAAAAGGAGCTGCTGGAGAAAAAGACAGAGCAAGGTGGAAAGGTTGTTCCTGACACCCAGGCTGGGTGACTTGTGTGTCATATTCTGTCCCCTGATTTTTCCATTTCAGTGGCCAATGCTCTTTCTCATCCAGGTTTGTCAGTGCCTCTCCATTAGTTTCTTCCCTGGCTCCTTGGCAATCAGCATGTCTGATCCACGTTTCACTGTAGACAATCTCATTCCTGCTCTTCTTTCTCCCTACTGGCCCTTAATCATGCCCCAAGTCACAGATAATTCCGTGAAAAAAGCAGCTCATTGCTAAGGAGCTGCCTCTTTCTTCCTCTCCATGACCCCCTGCCAAAAAAAAAAGAGACAAGAAAAAGAAAAGAAAAAAAATGCTGAATTATTAGAGAAGGAATAGGGAAAAGAGCAAAGAACACAAAAATAACAGATCCACCATGCACATTTGAGTACAGATTGTGCAAAACTTTGCGAGGAAGTAGAAAATGTTCAAGAGGAAAGAAAATGTGATTTGAGGAAACAGACAGCAGCTAAGGAGATTAGTGCTCATCAAGCTGCAAGTATAGATGAAACAGTTAAGGGGGAACTATGAGAGGTCTATAAAATCATGAGTCCCAGTGAGCTGGTGGTGAGACAAAAAATATTCCCAGCCCCTGCCAGTCAACAGCTAGGGACTTCCAAATAAACCAGCAGACAGGTCCAGACCAAGCCAAATCAAAGCAAGATGTTTCTTCAGACAACATACTAATCTGTGGAACTCCCCGCTCGTGCCATCTTCCTGTCTAAGTTTACTTTTTAGTTCTCCCCCACAGTCCAGAAAATATTATTTTCTTTTTCAACTCCATCCCCCTTCACATCTCAGAAATCTTCTCAACAATATATTCCTCATGCACATCCATTTGAGGTCCCAATATCATACCTGTAACTAGCTGGGCTTGATATTTGCTTTTACTCTTTTGGTAATTGGCACTAGTGTACAAGGGAGTATCCTAGAAGCATCTCCCTTTCATCCCAAAAACCACGTACACTTTTTACAACAGTTAGAATCCACGTGTTTTGTCATTGTCATGGGTTTGCGTGGCAACATTTTGGTAGTGGGGTGGGGGATACAGGGGTGGCTTCTGTGAGAAGATGCTAGATGCTTCTCCCACGTCTGATAGAGCCAGTGCCAGCTGGATCCAAGATGGACCCACCGCTGGCCAAAGCTGAGCGCACCAGCAACAGTGGTAGTGCCTATGGAATAACACATTTAAGAAGGAAAAAGAAAAACTGCGCAATGGCAGCAGAAGTCAGAAAAGAGGAGTGAGAATATGTGAAAGAAACAACTCTGCAGACACCAAAGTCAGTGAAGAAGGAGGGGGAGGAGGTGCTCAAGGCACCAGAGCAGAGATTCCCCTGCAGCCTGTGGTGAAGACCATGGTGAGGCAGTCTGTTCCCCTGCAGCCCATGGAGGTTAACGGTGGGGCAGATATCCACCTACAGCCCATGGAGGACCCCTCACCAGAGCAGGTGGATGCATCTGAAGGAGGCTGTGACCCCATGGGAAACGCATGCTGGAGTAGGCTTCTGGCAGGATCTGTGGACCCTTGGAGAGAGGAGCACACACTGGAGCAGGTTTGCTGGCAGGACTTGTGACCCTGTGGGGGACCCACACTGAAGCAGTCTGTTCCTGAAGGACTGCACCCTGTGGAAAGGACCCACACTGGAGCAGTTTGTGAAGAACTAGACCTCTTGGGAAGGACCTACATTGGAGAAGTTCATGGAGAACTGTCTCCTGTTGCAGGGCCCCCATGTTGGAGCAGGGGAAAGGTGGGAGGAGTCCTCGCCCTGAGGAGGAAGGAGCGGCAGAGAAAACGTGTGATGAACTGACCACAACCCCCATTCCCCATGCCTTTGCGTTGGTTGGGGGGAGGAGATAGAGAAGTCAGGAGTGAAGTTGAGCCTGGGAAGATGGGAAGGGTTGGGGGAAGTTGTTTGTAGATTTGGTTTTCTTTCTCATTATCTTACTCTGATTCGATTGATAATAAATTAAATTCATTTTCCTCAGGTTGAGTCTGTTATGCCCGTGATAGTAATTGGTGACTGATCTCTTGTGTCCATATCGTGACTCACGAGCCTTTCATTATATTTTGACTTCCCTGTCCAGCTGGGGAGGGGAATTGATAGAGAGGCTTTGGTGGGCACCTGATGTCCGGCCAGCGTCAATGCACCACACTCATTCCCTATACATTGCAAATGCAGAAGATACTGACATGCAAATAGCAGCTGACACAAAATTCGTATCAGATTTCCCCTTCTGCTCAGTTTGGGAGGGAAGTTGTAAACTGGTTGACTGTGAGTTTACTTTGAAAGTGGGTGTCTCTGCAGATCAGGAGGTGCCGGACTGGGATTCAGGTATTTCGAGTACGTTATCTGTCATCTTTCTCTGTTGTCTCTGAGTATATCAGTAACTTTCTCAGGGTCACTGGGATGTCAACACAGCCCATAAATTCTGCAAAAGTGCTTATCTCCCTTGGTGTACAAAGGGACGACACTGCAGAAACTCCAGAGGCAGTTTCTCCTCTTGAAAGTGAAGAGGAGATGGGGCAGACGGTGAGACTGGCATGAGAATGTACTGGAGGCATTTGCAGATTTTCACACTCTTCTTACTCAAAACAGCATGAAAAACAACCTTCTTTAATCTTTAGTAAAGACCAGGCTGGCAAAGGACTTCACAGGGAAATGCAAAATGCTGAAGGATATCATGGAAATAAATTATATGTTTGACCCCAGGTCAAAGAGAAGAGAGAGAGAATGAGCTTCAGATAAGAAAGCTGCAGGTAGAAGGGAGTGTAAAATACAAGGGAAAACCAGGGCCAAGGTTGAAACAAACAGTAAAAATACATTCTTTGTTCTTGAGCTTTAATTTCTGAATGGCTGGTTGAACTTTTGTATGAAGGAGGTTGTGTGTGTTTTAGGTTTGGAGGGTTTTTGTTGTGGTTTTGTTTGTTTCAAGAAATAAAGCAACTTCTGTACAGTAGTAGGTGAACGGGGATTTTTTTTTAGTATATCTGATACTTATTTCAAGAAAAGGGGGAATTCCTCGGATTTACATACAATAAACAACATGTTACATAAAGCTGCTGTAGATTACAATTCAGCATAATTTCAGTGGAGAAATAGCCATTTAGCTACTTCAGATGCTTTAACATCTGTGCATAGGGTGTTTTAAAATGTTACGTTTTGCCAGTCAAAACATTTTCATTTCTGCAATACCCAGTTCTGAGATCATCCCACCTGTTACCCAATGAATTTTCCTGCCCTTTTGGCAGCATGATATCGATTAAGTTTTATTTCAAGGAATAGGAGACTGAAAAAAAAAAAGTTTCACAATAAGAAATCATGAATCATCGGGTTGACTCTGATTTTCCTCCCTAGTACAGTGAAAGAATGTTATTACAAAATCTACCTGCAAGAGCTGTAGATTCTTTACCAAAGCTTGACATCTTGTTGGGTTGCTGTAGAGTCAACAGCTGTAGATGGCATGCATGCAGGGCCTGGATGACTCAGTTGGGTTGCGCCAGGGATGGACTTGGCAGCCGCCGCGATTAGGAATGAGCTTGTTAAGAGGTGATGATTCTGTTCCCACCGATGGCTGGGCAGGAACTGGGAGTTCCCCTGTCATGCAGACACCAGGTGCTGCTGACAGCAACGTTGTCTGCATATTGCTTCTGAGAAAGCTTCTGCTGCCTTCCACAGAGCTTACACTAGCATCTTTAACCTTTAATTTGAGAAAGAAAACACGATCCACCCATTGGCCTTGCCAGCTGTGCTTGCCACAAGCGTGTCCTTGGCGACCCTCACCTCACTCAAAGAACTAACTAGTTCAGTGCAGAAATTACTGGGCAAAAATGCCTCATAATCAGTTTTGCAACAGTTCAGTGAAGTGACTTTAATGGTCCCTTCTGGCCTTTGTGTTTGTGATTCTTTGAGCGTTTACCCCTGTGGTCACAGGCAAACAGGTCTGGCAGAGACGGGGTTAGAAACCAGGAGATCCTGCATCCCTTTCAGTTCAGACCACTAGGTCAGCCCTTTCTCACTGCCTATTTATGTAACGGTAGAACTATATTTAATCCAATTTTCAGATTGGAAGGAGACAGTCATGCTGGAGTCTTTCACCAGTTTATTTATCCTTTTAGCTTTGTCCAGGTCTTTATGCTCAAGCCTATTAGGTGATTTTAGTGAACCAAAGCCCAGTGAAGCTAAGATCCTTGTCTCAGAAAACTAAGTATTTCTCTTGCTCCTTTTTCCCTTTTCAACAGCAATTAAAGGAAAAAATGTCCCCTTATTACAGCCCATCACCTGCTGAATCATCAGTCGATATCCTGCCTGCGTGTGGGAGGCTTTTTAAAAATACTAGACTCATTATTCCCTGACCTAGTGATTTATATTATGATCCTTTGCAGGAAGAAAATGCACTAAGGTTGCAAAGTGGGGGACTGAAATCAAGAGCGCGTTGTAATAGATTGAACAAATGGTACCCTTGATGATAGAAAACTGCAGGCAGGAGGAAGGGAAATATCAGGGCTGTGTGAAATGTGCCAGTTGAGGTTCTCATGATTTTGACAGATCAAAAACCATGAGGTTTTATTTGAGGCAGGTTTGCTTTCTCAGAGGTCTCACTGAATCCATAGCATCAGGCAGAGCCCAGCACCCCGTGCACAGCTGAAGAGAGAAGAGAAATGCCTGGTGGGCTTACCACCTGCATATATGTACTGGTGAGACTCACCAAGCACTTTCAGCAAGTCCTAAGATACGCTGCTTATTTGCACTTGGATATTTTCTGGAGCTGACTAGCTTCCGATGATTCTTTCTTCCAAAGGCTTCAGATGAAGAGCAACAGTGTCCCTCACCCATCTGAAGGCACCTGCTTCAGATTGACCATTCCTTCAAGCACGGCCTTTCTATCTACTAAACATTCAGCAACAGAGAATTTGGCAATCCTCCTCCAGGCTCTGCCTATGGGTGGGTACCACTGAAGATCAGAGACAGGCCGCCTTTGAGGAAAACATAAATAGTCCAGTGTTAACCTCCGAGTTTCTGCTTGGCCTAATATGAAGTCTTTGAAAATCAACTTCTTTTCTTTAAAATCCTTCCTCACAATGTTCAGGGGGTGTGGACCTGGTGTGTACTTTGCAAACTGGGAAATCTTCCACATTCTTGTGGTGTAAAGGTAAGTACCCAAAATGCCTGGATGCTTTCTATACACTCTGCATCTGCCAAAAGGGCCCTCACAGAAGCAATTTCCCCAGCAGCAGGCTGGCTTCAGTCATGGAATCACAGAATCATAGAATGGCTTGGGTTGGAAGGGACCTTGAAGATCATCGAGTTCCAACCCGCTGCCATGGGCAGGGACACCTCCCACCAGCCCAGGTTGCCCAAGGCCCCATCCAGCCTGGCCTTGAACACCTCCAGGGATGGGGCATCCACAGCTTCTCTGGGCAACCTGGGCCAGTGCCTCACCACCCTCGGAGTGAAAAATTTCTTCCTGATTTCTATTCTAAATCTACCCTTTTCCAGTTTGAAACCATTACTCCTCATCCTATCAGGGTCAGCATTGGAAAAGGAGACTTATTCTGAGGAGGTAAACACATTTTCTGAGTACCTACCAATGCCAATCTCTGCTGCATTTCATGCAAACCAGGGCTGAGGTGACTTCAAAGACCAAAAAATGCCCTGAGGTGTAATGCATTTATCAGGTATTTCACTGGATAAGTCTCTTCTCTCTCAACTTTTTGGAGTTTTCCTGGCATGAGATAATAATAGAACAAACTCCACCTTGCCTATGCATGTTCAGTTAAGATCAGTTGAATTAATTTCTCTTAATTAAGACTTATTACTTTGCCAGTTGCCTCTGAATTTTTACATCCTGCAAGCCCCAACTGCAACATGTAGTGTAGTTCTGAGCACACAAAGAAATATCAGCTGAAGTTTGCTGCTAAAAATAGGTAGGAAACCTCTGTGGAAATAGGTCTTATATTTTTCCACACCACTTTCTCCAACCTTACTGCTGGTAAATCTTCAGGGAAATATTTGTCTTCATTTTCAGCTTCTTTGAAAGGAAAGTTTTAGCTGTTTCCACTTTCATTCATCCTTAGTTAATCTTATGGTAAGTAAAACAGCAAAGTTCAAGCTCAGTCTGAGACCAATCCAGAGAAGCACTTAACAGTGTGAAATGTCCTACTGACTTCCAGAGGGACTGCTCGAATGTTTCAGCTTGTGCTCATGCTTAAGTGCTTTGCTGCTGGGGAGCTTCTGATCTCTTGATCTGAAAATGTGACCTCAGGAATGTAGCCCAGGTGGGTGCCAATTTGGCTCCTAGGGAGGCAGGAGGAAGTGGTGCATCATCTCAGGGTGGTTGTTGGCACTCAACTACAGATCCAGACACCAACAGAGGGGCTCTGAGAGGTGACTGCTGTGAATGCATCCACAACAGAGGGTGACATGACTGCCCCGGCTCTGTTCTGTGCCTCTTCGCTGGACACTGCAGCAGAGAGAACAGAGCAGGGACTCAATTGCAAAGTCCAGAATATCTTTACAAAGCTGCTGACACCAGAGGATTAAGATGATATGCCACGTTGTGAAGCGCAACTGATGAGGTGCAGACATGCAGCCTCTTTCCCTGACCTTCCTACATGGAAGGGCAGCGAGGACACCAAATCTGGGCACAGCATAAAGCTCTGCAGCTGTTTGCAAAGGTGCAAGGGTGCCAGAGTCCTTCGGCAGATGCCGTTGCCAGCACAGTGAGTTGGTCAGAGCAGTGGTCGGAGGCTGCCACACAGACCTGCTGGGGGTGTCCCTGGCTTGGGAGCTGCGGTGCTTTTTCATTATATAATAGCTGCTCCTCCAGCGCTGCCCTGCTATATCCGATTATTACGGAGGATGAAAAACATTGTTATTTTTAACAGCTGGATCAAGGCTCAATGGGCTTAAAAGGATATTTAGAAGCAGCTGCTTCCGTGAGGCTTTAAAGTCAGCGGTGGCCACTGCAAAAGCTGTTTGCCTCTGTTTTGGAGACTGCTTTTCCATGGCATTTGTGTTGCCTTGCAGTTATAAATGAGAGGCTGAGTCCTTTTTCCATAAATGTTGTAAACTACTTGTTGCCATTCACCCAGACAATGCAACAGCAGCTTTCCAAGAGGTTTCTTTCCATCATATCAGGAAAAATAAAATAATACTAGTGCTTCTGGAAGAAAATACCTCAATCCATAGCCCATTTTTCATGTAGGACATCTATCCCTAAGCAGCTATTGGTAATAGCAGTTCATGCGTTGTGCAATATTAGCATCATTTATCCAACACGCAGTTCATTTTTGACTTCCAAGGGTCGGTAGTACCGTTACATTAAAAGAAGTAGGAGACCGAGATTCTTCCAACAGTGGCATTCCTGATGTTCACTTTTGTGCTTAGACAATGCTGAGCACACTGTAAACCATTGCAATACATAGCTTGGGCAGAAAGGGTTTGGGCATTTGAGAAAAGATGAAAAAGGAAAAAGAAAAAGTAGTGATTTGTTCCCCTCATCCCCAAACAACAGCAGGATTTTCATCATAGGTTAGTTACTCAACTTCCTGTGTTCCTTCCAAAAAATGAAACTGTCAGGTGAACTTTCATTCTTGATCTGATCCAGATGCACAAAACTCAGACCGAGACCTTGATCTTCCTAAAGTTTTAGGAGCCGGCATAGTGGTCTGTTTCACTCCAAGGGCAGATATAGGTTCTGGCTGATATCTCCCATGCCTTGGAGGTTCACAGTGTTGGGGTGGAATGGGCTGTCTCTCTTCTCTAGCACTAGACCTGCAGGAACAAGGCAGGAAAGATCTTATTTTTGTAGATCAGTCATTTCAAGCATTCTAAGTCACAAACTATTCAGATTTATTAAACAGCTTATTTATAGCCTTAAATGCCTGAGTTGATTGGTTTTCTGTACCTTCTCAGACCAGCAGTGGCTGTCTGACATGTACTGGAGAGTCAGAGCATGCTGTGGGTCTTTATGGTTTGCTAAGCATCTGGAAGCATTTCCAGTTATATTTCTGTTAAAGGAGGGATTCCTTTTATGCAACTAGCACCAACCAAAAGTCGACTGACTGGAGTAAGTCAAGTCTAACTTTCCTTATTGTCAGCAACAAGGAAACACGCTTTTCATCAGAGGATGCTTTCTTCTATCTCAAACATCTATTTTAGAATGGGGCAGCTAATCGAACACACGATTTATTGTAGTGACCATATCCAGTTAGAAAAGACTAGGTACAAATTTAATTCCAGAGAGCTGAGGACAAGTAAAATCAACCTCACCCGGAAATTAAAAACAAACTCTCAATGGTTTTAAGCAAGTAGAAAAATGCATTAAAATCAAATTTTGTCCTTGGCCATGTGTTGTATTAGATTGAAATTCAGTGCACCATGAGAGCTGAAAGATTATTAAGAAGCAAAGCCTGAGTCTTTAACAGTCAGTGTAACTTGACATTACAGTTTAGTTGCACACACCTATGTTAGTCAGGGTGTACAGCATTGTAATAGGAAGATTAAGATTGGTGTGAATGGAGAATGCATGGGGACGGCAGGGTGTGGAGGCACCAGCAGGAGCATACAGCAGGGACAGGGCTCTCAGAATGGACTGTGTTAAGGCCACACAGATTAGCAGGTCATCAAGACCCCAGCACATCTGCCTGCGGCTTCACAAGCCACCCAGACCTGGAGATGAAGAATGGTGGTGACCTGATGATTCACAGAGGTGGGACAGGATGGAGACACTGATCACTGCCAGACCCAAGAGTACAAAAATGCATATTGGAAACCTACACATCCTGAGAAAAACTTGAGAGACACAAGAAAGGCTTGACAGTTGGTGTTACTTGTCCTCCACGTCATTGCAATGGATCCTGGATCCAATATTTCAACACAAACCTTGTGATGCCTGGCTGCTGGGTTGTTGTTTGGTCACCGCAAACACGCTGCTGCTCATGACTGAGACTGAGAGCATGAGTCAGTGAAAACGTTTTTTTCTTTCAGTTTGCATATTAAGAAAAATCACCTTTCCCTGTTATAAGGTCATGGATATTGCCATGACCATATGTGGCATGGATATTTCTCACATTTGTTGATAAAATGTTGTGGCAGTATTAATGTATACATAGACTACATGCAAGTTGTCAGTTTAGAGAAGATATTTCTTCTTAAAGGAGGCAGAGTGTGTGCCCTGTTCCTGTGAACTAAGAGATATCAGTTGAAGAGAACTGCTGTTTACAGAAGTATTTCTTTCTCCTTGATTCTTTAAGTGAATAAATAAGTAAATAAATAAATAAAGGTTTTCAGAACTAAAGATACAATGCCTGGAAATGACTGATGCAAGCTTCTATTAAGGGAGATATATTCATACATTTCAGCAGAGTTAGATGATGGTGAAATTGAAGTTAATTCAATCTTGTAATCACAGATAGCTATTGTTTCAGGAACAGTATCATCTAAAAGATCTGGTCCGTATCATCTTGATGTTTACAAATAAACATTGAAGTGGAATTTAAACTCTGGCTAAAATGAAATTATAAGGACAGCCACCTTCTGTGGTGCAGTGAATACACTGCACTGATCATCAGCAAATGGTTTCTCATTTGGTAGATTTGCACAAATAAGTAGTTGCAAAATAACACTGAACCTTGTTAGTACATTTCAGATTCTTTCATTGTACAATATTATCTTCTTCAAACTGCAAAAAATTGAGCCAGATGCTTAAAATAGTAAAATTATCTTTAAAATAACAAAATTTCATTCAGGAGTTGCCAAAATATGTTTTTAATCCAAATGTTACACCCCATCACACTGTTGATTGCCTTTGTGGAATATAGAGATGATACTAAGAAAAGTACCAGTATTTAGAATTTATTTTTTTTAATTCAGCTGACATCGTCTGCCCTTTCCTCTAACCTGCAAATATATTCGCTTGGAAAAAAAAAGCAGTAAGTTAGGTCCTGATGCATAGTATTTTCATGATTTTGAGAGTGACACCAGTAAATACCAGCTGAAGGGTCATCTTTGGATAGGCTATGTTTCATGCAAAGCTTCCACATCTCTAATCTCTTTCACACTCAAACCAAAAAGAGGTCTCAAAGAAAAAAATAGCTTCTGTACCTTTGGTCAGGTCCCAGACAGCTGGAACCAGAGTGAGTGACACACTGTGGGGCACTTCACTGCCATCCTTCCCGACTTCTGTGGGCATGCAAGAATCACAGTTTCTGAAGGATTTGTTGTGGTGGGAATGCCCTCACTGTCCACTGAGAGACACCAATATCACCTTTCACGAGACCTTCTTTTGTAACTGCTCTTCTATTTATAGTTTTAGTGCGGAGAAACAAGAACTCAGATGCTGTCATCTTCATGTTCATCTTCTTTTGCCCCCATTGTCCTTCAAAATGACAAAGTCCAGTTGAATTGATTTCATACATGTCTGTGAGATTTCCTGGAGGGCTTAGAGTAATTGGGAAACATTTTGCCTGAACTTCCTCTGTGTTGCTCCTGGGGTGCAAAGCAGGCCGAGAGCTGGCTTATCCAAATGGATGGAGATCCTCTAAATAGAAGATGATTGCCAAGCTATAAATGGCACAATTTCTCTTGACTAAGCCCAGGCACTTCTGCCTTAGCTGGTTATTCTGAACTGCCCCGTGGAAATCCAGCTGCTATTGTACAGACAATTTAAGATAAAATTCCTTTTATCCTAAAGTTGATGATAGCCAAAACAAGCCAGAGGAATTACTCTCCCAAAAAGACTTGCTTCTCCATACTGACTATAAAGGGAATCAAAGTTGACCAGCTCAGATGGACATATCTACAGTGGAGATGTCTTAACACAGGCAAGACAAATGGCAGCTGTGGCATTATGGATTAGTGAACCCCCATTCAGGATTTGTGCTGTTGCAAGGAAGAAATCAGGGCTGAATTGCCCCGGGCACTGTACAAATGATGAGAAGAGGGACTGCTTGCTTCAAAGACTAGATCTGGCATATCTAAGGCAGAGAAAGAAAAGAAGAAGAAACAAATATATGGAGACATAAAGCAGTTAGCCCAATGCTTTGTGGCTTGATCTGCCAATGATCTGACTGCAATATGATCCAGAGATTTATAAACTTGTTTAATTTATATGTTTGCTTAGCAACGATGTGCTTGGTGTTGTCTTAAACTTCATAGAGTGCCAAGCATTTCAGACTGGTACAATAAAAAGCAAATTAAAAATAAACAGATTTTGCCTACTGCGGCTGCTTACTTTGATGCTGCACCATGAAAAAGCTGTGAAGAAGCACAACAAGAACAGTAACCCCTAGTATTCATTTTAAATAAGAAAGCTCCCATATACCTATTTTTCATTTCATACTGGACTCAACTCTGAAATACAATGCATGAGGGAGTCACAGAACAGCCTACAAAGCATCAGGGCTGTAGTTTGGTGACATAAACACAATTTATTCTTATTTTTCTAGACAGTGAAGTCTAAGGACATGACTAGTCATAAAATATGACTTTCCAAGAGAAGAAACCTAAGTGTACAACTGCTTGGATTTGGTGTGTAAAGAGCTTGCAGAAAGCAATGCTTCAAGAATATTACTATGTAAAGAAGGTCAAGGTCAATGCCAGCAGATGTTAATGCCTTATACTGGAAAAGGAACAGTTAGACATCCCAAATGACAAAGACCCTAAAAGGAAGAAAAACTGCAAGAACAAGTGGTTGTCAGTGAGTGTTATTTCACTAAAGACAGAAATACTGATGAGATGGAAAAGAGGTTTGCCGTTTCTTGTGGAGCTGTATCCTATATTCCAAGTAGCCTGGTATTATTTTCAAGATTTATTTTTGGTTTTTGTGAGGGCTGGAAACTCACTGGGACTTCTCAGGCTCACAATCATGACCAATCGACTGAAAGCTAATGCTTGTGAAAACTGGAAGACATGTGGGTCAATAGAAACACAAGCTTCCTATTAGGCCTGACAGCAAGTTGCCTGGTCTCCATTCATTCCGATATCCCACAATGACAGAGATTATGTCTGTCCTGAAGGGATTTAGCTGCATAGGTGCTATTGCTTTCAAGAAATTACATACTCAAATGCCTTTGAGGATCTGCACTGTTGTGAACATTTAGAATTTTTTAAATACGATCTTGTATTCATGACATTTAAATTTCATTAGCATTCACGCAAGTAACATCTTGTCTATAGTGTTATGCGGGAAGATTTTAAAGACTGCTATCAAATATTTTCAGCGCAGATCAGCTGCAGACCTGGTTAAAGTCCAGTGGTGTATATGACACCTTTTTTTTGGGCTAAATCAGAAGAGTAAATATAGTCACTGTTTGCCTGGGGTGAGCGAGAGCATCAGGGTGTCAGCCCATGGCACCAATGAGCCACTGGGAAGAGCAAGAGCTGAGGGTGACCGAGATACCAACCTCAATACCTCTTGGCTTTGGCTGTATGAGCCCGTAGGAGAGGGAGGAAAGAATCATTACAAAACCAGCAGATAGTGTAACTTGGAGCAGAGATGCTCTCTTGGGATAGGGGAGAGTGAGCTGCGAGACTGAGCTGCTCCTGAGCATCAAGTCCACTGGGAAGATGAACCTCCTCATAGGTAAGCTTAGGAAGTGTGGGTTGGATGAGTGGACAGTGAGGTGGACTGAAAACTGGCTGAACGCAGAGCTCAGAGGGTTGTGATCAGTGGTGTTGTCTAGTTGGAGGCCTGTAACTAGCGGTGTTCTTCAGGGGTCAGTAGTGGGTCCAGTCTTGTTCAAAATTTTCATCAATGACCTGGATGAGCGGACAGAGTGTACCCTCAGTAAGTTTGCTGATGACACAAAACTGGGAGGAGTGGCTGACACACCAGAAGGCTGTGCCACCATTGAGCAAGACCTGGACAGGCTGGAGAGTTGGGCAGAGAGGAACCTAATGAAATTCAATAAGGGCAAGTGTAGGGTCCTGCGTCTGGGGAGGAATAACCCCATGCACCAGTAGAGGTTAGGGGTTGACCTGCTGGAAAGCAGCTCTGCAGAGACAGACTGGGAGTCCTGGTGGACAGCAAGTGGACCATGAGCCAGCAATTTGCCCTGGTGGCCGAGAAGGCCAATGGTCTCCTGGGGTCCATTAAAAACAGCATGGCCAGCAGGTCGAGGGAGGTCATCCTCCCCCTCTACTCTGCCCTGGTGAGGCCGCATCTGGAGTACTGTGTCCAGTTCTGAGCTCCTCGGGTCAAGAAGGACAGGGAACTGCTGGAGAGCGTCCAGCAGAGGGCTACTAAGATGATCAAGGGAATGGAGCACCTCTCTTATGAAGAAAGGCTGAGAGACCTGGGTCTGTTTAGTCTGGAGAGGAGAAGACTGAGAGGTCTTATTATCAATGCTTATTAATATCTAAAGGGTAGGTGTCAAGAGGATGGGGCTGGACTCTTTTCAGTGATGCCCAGCAACAGGACAAGGGGCAACGGGCACAAACTGGAACAAAGGAAATTCCATCTCAACATGAGGAAAAACTTCTTTCCTTTGAGGGTGGCAGAGCACTGGCACAGGCTGCCCATAGAGGCTGTGGAGTCTCCTTCTCGAGATATTCAAAACCCGCCTGAGTGCATTCCTGTCCAACCTGCTCTAGGTGAACCTACTTTGACAGGGGATTGGACTAGATGATCTCCAAAGGTCCTTTCCAACCCCTGCCGTTCTGTGATTCTGTAGGCTTCAGTTTCCGAAACAAGTGAACTCTTTCCCTCTGCTGACTCCTGCTGTGTTCAGGATGCCAGCATGACACTGGTATATTTACGCTGTCTCTTTAGGCTTTATGCTTAACCAGTAAACAGTGGAAGTTTCCTCCAGGGCAAATTTCAGAGTAGGAATTTAACAGAGCTGTGCTGGTGACTTCCCTCAGTCTTTAATCTGGGAAAACCCTCAGGCTATTATTTTCAGGCGCCCACAGATTCCAACTTTACGTAGCTCTGTTTCCTGCATCGTGAAAGCTGAAGTGGTGGTATTTCTCTGTCTCGGAGCAGTGTCTACTTTATTAATGTTTTGGAGGTGCAGGTACTATGGTAACGATCACTACAGTCAGTGCCTAAAGAGGAATTTACATTGCCAGAGATGCTGTCTTTGAACAGCTTGACACATCTGTTCATGAAGAGCAATCTGATTCTCTGTCATCCCATAGGAGAACTCAGCTGAGCTGCAGCTGGATCAGACAATGCAGTTGTGTCAAGATTTCAGAGGTAATCTAAGACAGCGTCATCTAAAATGCAAGTGAGAATGAGAAAATACCTAGAGGTTTCAGGAGGCAGCAATATTTATCAGGAGTCTAAAGTTATCTGTTCTGAGCAAAACACTAGGAAAAGCAAAACTTGTGTATAGCACATAAGCAGAAATAAAAGCTCACTCCAAACTGGGAAGATTAATGCTCTCCTAATCCCGTCACTCTTCAAGGTATTTTGAAATATTGGCAAGGTCTTCTGATTTCATTTTCCCAAGAAACAAAAAAAAACTTGCCTCCTTTCAGACAACATTAAGTATGCCAGGAAAAAAATCATAAAATCAAATTAGACTTTGGAAGAAGCTGTCTGAAGCTAGCAAGACTACCCAAAGTTGAATGTAAATGCTGAAATCTCTTTACTTTGCATAGCCATAAAACTTCACATTGTTTTCTTTTTTAGTAAGTTCCACTGACTTTAACTCATATATGTCCTAGAAGAAAATGAAAGATTTCAAAACTGTGACAGAATATTCTTTGATTCAAATCCAGCAATGACAGCGAAAAATGGAGACAATGAAAAAAAGAAAGTGAACAAAACCATAGTAGCAGAAAAGACACACAGAGCGAAGATATTGAAAGAATAAAATAGGCAAAGAAAAAAGTAAAACTAAAAAAAAAGAAGAAAAAAAGAGAGAAATGGAGGAGACAGAAGATGTTTTTGAGATTAAAAGAACAAGAAGAGTAATTTATAATATACAGTTAAGCAAGAAGCAAAAAACCATGACCTGTCATTAGGCAGAAAGACCAGGTGCTCTAAGCTACTGTTTTGCTGTCATTTGGAAAAAACACTAGGAAATTATGAATGTACTGAGATCTGTATCGTGATACTTACGTTAAAAACCTGATATAAAAATATGGAGGGAAAAGCTCCTATTTCAAATATTTACACTAAAGAAATCTATTTCACAGTGTCCTGGTTTCAGCTGGGATAAAGTTAATTTTCTTTCTAGTAGCTGCTATGTTTGGGATTAATATGAGAAAAATGCTGATAACATATTTTTTTAGTTGTGGCTGTGATGTTTACATTAGTCAAGGACTTTTTCAGTTTGCCATAGAAGCTGAGAGAGCGCATAGACAGGACAAGCTGGCCAGAGGAATATTCCACACCATAGACATCATGCTCAGTATATAATTGGGGGTTGGCCGAGGTACAGGAATCCACAATCACTGCTCAGGACTGTCTGGGCAATCAGTCACTGGGTGGTGAGAGCAACTTGTGTTGTATCACTTTATTTTTTAAATCCTTTTACCATGTTTTTTCCCTCTTCTGTTACTGTTCTATTAAAGTGTCTTTATCTCAACCCACAAAGGCTTTTGGGGGAGGAGGGGGAGGGTGTTCCACCCCTCCTTTTCTCCCTCTTCTTCCTGCCCTACTGGGAGGGAGTGAGCAAGCAGTTGTGTGGTCCTAGTTGTTGACTGGGGTTAAATCACGACTAAGAGAAGAGCAACTGTTCACATATGGAGAATTAGAAACATAGAGACTTGTGCTAGCAAAAATAAGGAGAACCAGAAAATGAAACTGAGATGGAAAAGGAAGCAGAACCACATCGTTAACTTTACCTTCCAGACATTAGCAATGGTGATATATGGACAGTATGGTAATGTGGTTTTTATTGCGTGTGGTCCCTGTGGATACCAGCTTCATGGGGTGAGGATGCATGTTATGGTATGCTTAGCTGTCGCTTTACCTTAGGTTTAATAGCTGCAGTTAGTAGGATTCTGATAATTAGACTGGGAAGGGTTTGGTTTTTTTTTTTTTTGAGGTATTGTCTAATCCCAGTTTGGACAATCACAATGAGTGAAATACATGAATAACAAGAAAAATTTGTAAAAATGACAAATGTACATTTTTAATAATTCAAGAGGAACCTGGGAAAACCTCTGATAAGCCCTTAAAATAGTGGTCAGGAGTCACTGGCAGTAAAGATAATTTCATAAAAATACACTTAAAATGTATCAAAAAACAGCATTTCGAAATCTTGTAATTATTTTGCTGACATCCTTAACACAATAAAAATGTATGAGTCCAGTGAGCAGCAGAATTTAAATGTTTAGAATGTAAAGTGCTCTAATGGGCTCTCCCTCTCTCACCAGCTGGATTTAGAGACAGAAAGAATAGAAATTGATATGCAACATTATTTTGATGGATCAAATGGCCTGGTACCACTTTAGGACACACGGGATGCATCATCTGAGGCTTCTGGTTGCTTTTAAGTTTGTTGACTATCATAGAATAGCACCTATGGATAGCCTCATATTCACCTGGGCTGAAAAAATGTGTTTAAGAAAGGAATCTAAATTAGGCGTGGAGCTACCCTGCATTCCTTCTCTAGACAATGGAAAGAAGGCAGCATTTCCTAAAGACAATCCAGCAGTCTGAAGATCTCAGTTGCCATCTGGAGATACTTGTCCCTTTTCATTTACCAGAGCAGTAGCTTGGAACAGCAATAGGACCAAAAAAAAGATGGATAAATCCGAGCATTAGGCAAGAGAAGGAAAGCTCCTTCTCTGTGACTACTGCAAAGTCTATGTGGTCCCTGAGTGTTGGATCATGTCAAACGGGAAGCCTGACATATCTGGAATGAGTTGGAAATCAACCTTTGTGTGGATAACTTTTTAGCAGACATGTAACAGTAGGAGTGCTCAAGATAAATAATGACATATTTGTGGGCGGAGTGCCCTGGGAGGCTATAAATTGACCTAAGGGTAACTTCTAATTGGGATGAACCTATTCCTCTTTTGTCTTGAAACAAGGACTCTGTTTTTCTTCTCTGGGGCCCTCATGCTCTTATGTTCTGTAATTAAACAATAGCCCTTACTGTTGAGAGTTTTACTATGTCGGAATTTGGCCATGGTATAAACTGGAATGCATAATCCACTACAGTCAATTATTTCATTCTACAGTGCCAAAACAAAGGCTAGATTGTGGTCAGGATAAAAAGACTTAGACAGATCTGGATACATTCTCAGTTCAGAATTACTTGGTGCCCATGTAAGTCAACAGAAGATATGTACTTAGTGTTTTGGAAATCTGGAGCAGAGGGTAGGGAAAGTTGATTTTTTTCTCCATTCCTCTTAGTCATTACTTTCACTGTTTCTTCTTGTTTTGCTTGTCATTCCTCATGCTTCATCATAAGAGAATAGCTCCCCTTTCCTAGGCCCTCAAAAAGGAACTTGTTCCCCCCAACAAAGAAAACCAACTCTGTCTGGACATATTTCAGGAAATTCCAATTAACGTTGGAATTCCAGTTAACATTTCCATATGTAGATAAGGGATCAGAATAAACGTGTACGTGTTGCTTTTCATTGCACACAATGAGAAAGATCACTTCAACAGCCAGGATTACAGGAATGTGGACAAAATCTGTTTTTCAGCCCACTACAGCATGCTAGATCTGAACAACCACAGTTAGATTTATACTCAGAGCAATTTTGTGAGTTACAGGAACACTCTTACCCATGGTAAACAGCTCAAGAAGTGAGGGTACAGTGTAGACTAAGTGAAGGATGGGGAAGTGGATTCAAAGACTAATTATCAGTGTTTTAATGTCAAACTGCAATAAGTTATTGGATGGGGTTCTTCAAGAATCCATCTGGTCCTGTTAAATGCTTTTTTAGTGACTTGGGTGAAAGAATATAGAACGTCCTTATTGAATTAGCAAACAATATAAAACTGGAAAATGTTTGCAAACGTTTGGAGAGTAGGATGAGGATTCAGAAAGATTTCAGAAAAATGGACAGGTTGTGCTGTAAAAGAACAGAATAAAGAGGAGAGCAAAGTCATATATTTAGATAGGCACAGTCATTCCACAAGACACAAGGTGGTTAGGCAGCATTCCTACGTGAGCACTCCCACCTGAGATCACTAAATGTCCTTTTTGGGCACAACAGTCCTTAGCATAAATGGGAATTGCTCCCATAGGAACTAAAAAATCACTGTGAAGCCCATCAATCTTTATCCCACAAAGGTGATTTCTTCAAAACTATCTGTCAATACCTACCATGTGCCTATGTCAGTATTTAATCATGCGCCTGTTAAAAAGGCAGTGTGTGGCACCAATGTTTCTCATTTAAGGGAGAGGAAGAAGCAGGCTGCGCCACGTTATGGGAACAGATGTGTTCCCACATTTCTCAGTGTGCATGTGGAAGGGGAGGCAGTAGGGAAGCAATGTGCAGCACAGGCTTCTCTCAAGTGCTTTTGATTCTTTTGAATTTCACTGGTTGTTTTAAGAAAAGTTTCTAACTACTGTGTTTTTCCAAGAAAACCTCAAAAATGTAAGTTGAGTCAATTGTCTGTGATACAAACATCTAGAACAGCAGCTCTGCTCAGTCCCATTGACCCCAGTGAAGAATTACCTCAGATGGAAACTGACTGTCATAGAAATTAATTTTAAAACCATTCTAGCTTCCATGCAATAAAAAGAAGAGAAGGAAAACATGTCTTTTGTGTATTTTAGTGAAGGTACCCCTGTTTGAAATAGCCCTTGCATTACGTGCCACTTTTCACTCATTCAAAATGTTGCTAGTCACGGAGCATCGCCACTGGGTGTTTTCAGTCCCAAGTCAGGGAAAGCCTGGCTCAGTGAACCCAATGTCTCTCAGTACCTATTCACAATTAAACCTCTCCGTAATGCCCATGAAGAAGCTTTGAATGTGAGTTGAAGAGGGTGAGAGTACCTGTTAGAAAAAGGAAACTGGCTACAGAATGGAGTACAATCCTCCTTTCAAAGTAGACCTCCTTTCCTCAAAGCCATTTCTCATTTTTTGCCTTTCACCCCTCATTTCTTCCCCATGATTTTAATGAAAAATTATGGCAATAGAATAAAACCAATATCTGTGATTTTTCTTTGATGTTTTCAAAGGCAAAACAAGAATACGCACATTTTCAAGTGACACTTTGCTGTTACTAAAAGATTTGTCATCTAGTGGGAGTGCTAATTAGAGGCAATTATCATTAAGATTTACCTGCCAATGTATTCCATCTTCCAAAAAAGTTTGCATTTGTTTACTTTTGGAATCTCACATCTTTATAGATTTACAGACACAGGAAATGAGTGTAAGATGTGGCAGCTCACTGCTCGGGGTGGCACGAGCAGGAACACTCGCTTGCCTTTGTCACTGATGTACAGGACTGTGCAGGCTATAAAAGCCTTCCAGCAGCTTTAAAAAAATAAAAATGGGAGGAAAGCAGTACTGAGAAAAGTAAACTATCTGAATGTCTGAAAGGAGAAGGTAGACTCCCATGGAGATTCCAGAGCATGGCCAAGTTACATTACTGTTAATCAGAGGCAGTATTCCAGAAGCAAGGAAAACAGCCACACAAAGTTCAGTAGATTCAGTTGAAGAGAAGAAAGTAGGGGGTCACAAAGAATGGATTACATTCCTTAATATTTGCACATGGATGCCTCCATATGTTAACAGAAGGACTACAGCATTACTGCCAACTCCTGCCTTTTTGGTATTTCCCCAAATGGATCCGATCCCATGCCACTGAGGAAAAGAGGTTAACCAAATACACAGAGATAAAGTGTTCACTGCAAGGAGGTAGCAAGGCTTTGTTGCTATATCCAGAGATAAACAGGCAAGGCTAAAAACACAGAAACTGTAGACTTTGCATAGCTTGCCATGACGGCACTTAATTTTTAAGTGTCTTACACCTCACAGAATTCACATGACTCCATTAGACACGTGGGCTGTCATTGTAGGTCAGGAAAAGTCAAACATCTTACAGTGAGGTCCACAAAATCTAGCTGGAAGGATGTTTACGTTTTCCAGGAGGACATGATCATAAGTATCACAGTTCTCCAAATCAAGGTGTTTAACTTGGGGCCTCAGGGACGAACTCTCAGGGACCAACATTGCCAATAAACATCTGCAGCCACTCTTTTTCCTAAAATACAGGGGGAAATGAAATTTGTCTTCCTTTATCCAGTAGCTCACTGATTACAAAACTCATCCATGAGGCTGAAAACCTCGGTTCAAACCAGCAGGCTAGTTGGACACTCATTGGTCTACAAAAAAGTGGAGGGATAAGAAACCAAATTGATAGCTTTCTGCACTAGAAGACACCCTGGACCTAGTCTCTCTTTTGCCCCCCTGTTACATTGATTCATTTCCTAATCATTGGACTGCGGATGTCTTGGTGACATTTGGCATACATTAGATATGAGATTCATATACCTAAGTGCAGATGTTTAAAATAACTCTAGGGACCTAGGCGCCTCAAGCTCCCATTAGCGTTAGAAGAAAACAAAGCAGTGGATCTTAGGTGCTACCTCATCTTAAGGCAGATGCATAAAAAAGGTTCACTAAATCACATCCTGAAAATTTCTATTTCTCCCCATTGACTGAGGATGACCCTAATGAACTCCGATGGATGTATTTATTTGGGCACACACAGTATCGCTAAGTCATCACAGTTTTTATTATAGAACCATGGTTTCAAAAAAAAAAAAAAGTTCTAAAGAACTGACCTCAGACTCATAGAGATCACAACTTTCTCAAGTCCATTTTTTGTGCTCCCACACAAGAAGGTATTTTTATAAGAAACTGATAATGTGAATTTGATAGTTTCTGAAGAAATAGTTTACAGTTTTATAGCTTGGAGACAGTTAATCTCACCAAGCTCCTTTATTGCTCATTCACACTAGCACAGTAGGAGACCTTTCCTATGCAAAGACCTCAGTGCACTCTACACCATTAAAATATGTAAGTGTCCTGTGGAAGAAGAAAACCGTAATCATATTTTAATGGTAAGGTATGTGAAATAGAAAACAATTATAAGATTTAAACCGGGTCACAAAGTCAGCAATAAATGAGTGGGCAGAGATAGACAGGAACTGGAACTCTCTGCCCTTTGTGACCTCAAATGACCTCAAAACTTCTTCCTCCTGTTGGCCAAGCAGTGAATAACATGGGGGCTTATTTGCAATAACTGAGTTCTTTTAAATGCTTTGTTTTGAGACCCCACCTGGAGTACTGTATTCAGCTCTGGAGCCCCCAACATAGGAAAGACATGGACCTGTTGGAGGAGGTCCAGAGGAGGGCCACAAAGATGATCAGAGGACTGGAGAACCTCTCCTATGAAGGCAGGCTGAGAGCGTTGGGGTTGTTCAGCCTGGAGAAGAGAAGGCTCTGGGGAGACCTTATAGCAGCCTTCCAGTACCTAAAGGGGGCCTACAGGAGGGCATGTAGTGATAGGACGAGGGGGAATGGCTTCAAACTGGAAGAGGGCAGGTTTAGATTAAATGTTAGGAAGAAGTTTTTCACTCTGTGGGTGGTGAGGTGCTGGAACAGGTTGCCCAGAGAAGTTGTGGAAGCCCCGTCCCTGGAGATCTTTAAGGCTAGGTTGGATGGGGCTTTGATCAACCCGATCTAGTGGGAGGTGTCCCTGCCCATGGCAGGGGGGTTGGAACTCGATGATCTTTAAGGTCCTTTCCAACCTAAACCATTCTATGATTCTATGAATCTGTGAAATCAGGAACACAGAAGCAATTCCTCAGCCAACATTACCATATTTATTTTTTTTTGTTATGAACAGTCTAACCACATTCTTCAGAAGCAGGACAACTTGTCCAATAGTGTTTGCATCACCATGGAGTGCTTGGCAGCCATCAGCACTTTGGAAACATCTCAGCAACGTGTATTTGGGAACACCTTCAACCACAACTTTTCTGTTTCATGTACACTCCTGCCATTTGATGTGTACTGGAACATCAAAAGACATGAAAGAGCTCACCCAAAGATGCTGCTGTTCACTTTAATTTATCCTTTACATTGATCCCAGGAGGGTAACTTGAAGACAAAATATGGAGGTGGTAGGTTATTCAACCATATAATCTTTTAAACTGTTTTTCCTCTCTTTTGCAATTTGCAAATCCTGTCATAAAGCAGGTATTACAAACACTCAATCTGATTTCCTGAAGGGTGCTACATTAATTATTCAGATGCAGCTCCTTGTAGAACAGACGAGGTCAGACAACAACAAGTGCAAGGGCAAAAGGAACTGAAGATGTCCAGGTAATCTGCAGGAAAAGAGGATCAATGTGTTTCTGAAGGCAAAGAAAACGGTGAAGTCTCCAATAACAGAGGTCGGACATTAACCCCGCAAATGCCTTCTCTGCCCTAGGCATTGGTTATCTGATGGGCTTTCTTGCTTGGAATCTTACTGTCCCTTAGGAGGTGGCGCATATAATACATGTCAGATTCCCCTATCCTCCTGCTTTAAATACCAGGCCTATTCAAAGTAATTTGATACATCCCATCAACTCTAATAGCCAGAGGAGCCTAGGTCTCATTGTCCTGTAAGTGCTCTTTGCCTTTTCTACCTCTTTTTATGATGCTTCTTTCTAAAGCACCTCAAATAGTCTATGAATTAAGCAAACTCATCTTATTAGAAGAGTCTCCAGGGTGCCTTCGGTACTTCAGCTTCTAACTTCAAACCCTGGACACAATCAATGAATGAATCAATAATAATCAATGCACAGAGCATTTCAGCAGGATTAATGACTAGCTGGGAGGCGCTGATGGGCAGAAATTAAGTCAAGGACCATTAATCCCACCTGGTCATTTGTCTCTAGGCAGTGTTTTGTGCCAAGGTCATTACTGCTATTCTAAGAAAAAAATAAAAGGAAGCTGACATCGGCACATGGGTATTTTTAACCTGGCTTGTGCAGAGTCAGATGTTTTGTATGACTCTTTCTATTAAATGTGAGCCATCTTCCGTCAGGCACTTTCATTGCATAAAGTGCCCCAGCACCATTTTCTCCATCTAGTGAATCAACAGGCTTTCTCAACCACCTACAGGTTGCATAGAGGTTGCACGGGATTCATGGAGCCTGGCAGACCATGGTCTCCCGCAGCAAGGATTTACTCACACGCTCTCCCCACAGACATGCAGCTGTGGCTAGGATGACAACAGGGACATGTGCATTTCTGCCAAAGTGTTAGGGATTGTGGCAGTCACGTATTGTGTAGAAATCCTACACAAGGCAGAGAGGGGTCACAGAAACAAAAGGACTTCTAAAGACTTTCTAGGATAAGCCCTAGCATGTTCATCTAACCACACGGCTACACACACACACACACACACAGATGGGATGACGTTAGAATTATAAACTTTCCCAAAGTATCCTAAAAATTACTGACCCATGATGTATGGCAGCCATACTGTGCCTGCAAAATATTTTAAGGGTCAACACTAAAGTGGAATCAGGACCGCAGTTATTGATGGGCTATGTTAACTGCTAGAAAGGTCTCGGAGACAGTTTGGTAAATCCAACTGCTGCACCCCAGAACACCTTGCTCTTCAAAGCACAGAGTATGCCTGTGTGCCTGATGCATCCTCATGCTCTGAGCCTGTCCCTTTTTCCTCTGTGCTTGCAGACTGTGATAACGGTGATATAACAAGACCAACGAGTGGACAATCCAAGTAAGGTCCCTTCACATCAGGTTCCAGCTTTTTTTCTTTTGCAAGACTCATATGGTATGGATGGTATTATATTGCTCTTGGTAGTTTGCTATGAAGAAGGAGATAGACAGCCCTAATCATGGTAGGTAAACCATAATGTAGCAGGGGCCTGGAGATTGCCTTGTATTACTTACTATAAAATGCAACTCACAACACTGCTTGAAATTTCTCCCCATTTCCAATGGGTTTTGGGGGTTTATGTAATTCAGGCAGGAAAGAGATCAAATTGGAGTGCCTCTCCATTCCATGCAAAAAATATTCAGCTAATAATGGTCTAATATCAGCTAATAAAAAAGTCTGAGCCTCCTCATGTGCTGCATAACCCCCATAGGTGGACTAATTTTCCTGTCTAAATGCAAACATGAAAGCTCTAAAAATATTTTGAGTGGAGATGGAACTTTTGAAGGGGAAGATACTAGATGAAAATAATCTTCTGAGATTCTTCTGAGGCAGCAAGTAAAAAGAGCTTCGGTTTTGCTTTCTGATAATTGGGCAAAAGTTTGCCGGATGTGTTACTGGCTTTCTGGGAGTTTTGGAAAGCTAGTGTCCCAGGGGACACAGTCCAGGCTTGGAAAAAAACAAAAAGCAGATAGTATTTGGATCAAGAGACAATGTGAAAATTCCCATGAGGGGGAGGAATTTTACCTCGTCTCGTTTGGGCAGAAGAAGAAAAAAGCACGTGAAGTTTGCATTCAGTGCAAACATAATGTCAATAACCACTCAGATTCTTTTGAGTGCAAACATGTAGTTGGCTGGGCTGTGTCAGTTATAAAATTCAGCTAAGAAATGGAGCTCCTCAGCTCCTCAGCGTAGATATATGCTGTGTGAAGTAGTAGTTACTTTTTAACGTGTTTTTACTCTGTCTCTCCATGGTGTTATTTGATGTAATACAGTTTTTGCTTAAAAAAACAACATCAACAACCACCTGAACAAACCGGTTCCTGTTCACTTTCTGTAGGCCTTTCATGATTTATAGATATTGCCGATATCCCTCTTTTGGGCTGTCATAGGACTGGCGGCAGAAAGAACTATATACATGTATATTTTTCTACATACTATCTAGAACAAATTTTATGTTGAAACATTAACAAGGCAAGCTAACTGTCTTGCAAGAGAAGCTGATCAGGTGCTATTTTAATGCTTCAAAGAATTAATGGTTAGCAAATGAAGCAGTTTTATGTGCACAGTTTGTGTCATATTGTTTAATGAAACTAAGAGAAAAAAATGAACGACTTAATGACTCAAAATCCTGAAGAAGTCATGCAGAACTAGATGGAAATCTTCTGGAGACTATGGGCTGGAAAATATAGCCTCTACTTTGTGCGACAGAAAAGAAGCAAAACTCAAAAGAAGCAATGACAAGCATGTGTCGTCCTAATTATCTTCACTAATAACATGATCATTCTCAGCCTATGGCTACAGCCATGCTGTAAGATGCTTCTGGTGTGATTTCAGAGTTGGTGTTGACACCATTTAATTAACAGATTGCTACCTCACCCTCTACACACCCATATTAAGGTACTAGAGTGTATCTCCGTGGTGTTCCCCTGGGTTTTCTCACAGCTTCACCTCCCATGTTTAAGCCCAAAGTATATATATAGACAGGCATATTCAACTAGGTATGGTGGTTTCTGGGGCCTTTCTGGAGCGTAAGCTGCAATGCAATTCTTGTTGGTCCCATCAGCCCACACAAACCCCACAGGCATTGCAAGCAGTATCCTCTTTCGGAGGAAAATCAGCGTGTTTTCCAGGGTTATGTGTCCGAGGTCAAAGTGAGAAAATGTGGAGAAGCTAAATGAGAAAAAAGTACCCAAGAAAGAGGTGCAGGGGTGACTCTGCAGCTGCCATTCAACGAGTCTTAATGGAGAAGACTGTGCCAATGTTGTTATTAACCTCAGGCCATATGTTGGTGGCTGTGCTGCGTGCTGTGTTACAGCCTGACTTTTCTTTCATACCAATTAAAATGACAGGCTGCTGAGCTGCCCGTTCCTGTCACTGTGCTTCAACCCAGTGCTCAGAAAGCCTTTGGCCCGTGATGGGAGCAATGCCCATGCCCAAGTGTCCTCACCACCGCTACAGTCACTCCTGGGAGCAGGGCTGTCCTCACTGGGCTGCAGAGGGTGGAAGAAGCAGTGGCAAATGGTCAAGCTAAAGTAGATGACATGGGAGCAGGGCTTGCTAGCAAGGAAGCGAAAGCTGAAATAGCCAGGCAGGAAGCAGAGTCCAGCAGCCCAAAACCCAGTTAAAACATCACCCAAGAATGATTTCTTACCTGACAAATATTTGAGATTTCTTCCCATGAGAGCAGATCTGAGAACTTTTGCGTTGTTACTGATGAGAGAGGAGCTATGTTCCTGGCTGAATAAACTGTGTTTGCTGAGAGAGAGAAAAGAGACTTTTAAATTCAAAGCAGTAATTAAATGTGCAGCAATTCTGAGAGTATTCATACTGGTAAATATTATTGACATTTCCTTTCTGCTTCTTCCAGTGGAAACAAACTATTAATATCTTATTTTTGCAATAATGAGCTCTTGATAGACATGGAATTTATTTTTTCCTGTGTTGGTTTAGCCCTGAATCAGTTTTCACCAGTAACAAATAGAGATCATTCCTCTTTAGCATCACTGACAATGACAGAAAAAGGAGCACATCATGGGAACCTCATGAAATCCATGGCAAGCCTCTTCTGAAATCACGAGATATGGGGCATCGGTGCTGGTTTGCAACCTACTGCCTCAGTCACTGGACAGTGCTGATCTGGGTAAGCTGCAGAAGCAGTAACTGAAATCGTGACCCAAACCACTAATGAGAAAGAGAGAGCAGCTTCCTAAATTCTTCCACTCCTACTCCAGATACTTGACAATGCGCTAACATGGAGCTCCTGGGTCTACTGTCTGTATGGTTCTTTGGTATGTGAGATGTTCTACAAATACCTGCTACACTTGTTTCATTAATAACTACAGGCTTGCTTACTCCTTTGCTTTAGTGGGGTGGGGTGTTTTTTTTGGATTTTCTGGAAATAGATCCTTTAGAACATTTAGTAAAGGACTCTGGAAATCTGGATAACTACTAAGTTATATTGCTCAGCCTCCCTCCATTTTACCACTGATTAAATGTCCTTGGGAAGCACTGGGGCAATTATAATAATTGATGGGGTTTTAAGAAGAGCTGAGTCGAAAATACTTTTGTGCTGGAAAATGCCTCATTGCTGAGCTAGAAAATGAAAAGAAATATTTTGATAATGTTCTGTTACTCAAAAAGACAGAAAATAAAAATGTTTCAAATAAAAAATACACAATTCAGCAGTTTGATCTTAGCAGAACAAAACATACCAGGGTTTGAAAGGTTTTTTTTTGTTTTGAAACTTATTTCATTTTATAATGAAACATGATTTGTAGGCAGAAATAATGTCTTTTATTAGATGGGATGAGGCAGGTGCAAAAAAATAGAATCTCATAGGCATGCAGTCCTCCCTTTTATTTTAAAAATTATAATATAAAGTGAAAGAAATGTGATGTCAAAATGTGAACAAATTGTTTCTGTTTTTTTGAAACAAGACATCCAAAATCAACTGAATTCTCCTTTTTGACCCTGAATGTTACCGTGCTTGTTGCTTTGGAATGGAAATGAGCTTTACCTGGAAAAAGTCTTTTCAATTCAGCCATCCCAGCACATTAAGGATGAAAAAATTTCTTTTCCCACAGACACCAGATTTGGTTCTAAATGGAGCCCTCTGCCCGACCACCGACCTGTCTGTCAGCGGAACAGCCTCCTTGTGCGTCAATCCATTCATTAAGATGTCAGTAATCATGGTCAAATGATCGAACTGTAACAGAAAAGTGCAGCCCAAGAGTAGTATTAACATAGTGGCTGTGCCCTCCTGGAGGTAGATGCCCAGTGTGATATACGTGTCTTGGCACAACATACACCCTGACACCTTATTGGGTTGGCCACATTACTGCCTCCTTCATCCTTCTCTGGGGCAGCGCTCCCCTCAGCTGCTTTGGGGTCTGTACACTGTCCTTTGAACACAGCCCCTAAATATTTACCTACACAATCAGAAAAGAAGACAAGCAAATAAAAAAGACGCTGTGAAGATTTCCATCTGCCTCTGCCCCACTCTGCCGGGCATGCTGCACACAGCACAGCTGAGACCTGCTGCTCCTGTCACTGTCTGCTGGGAATCCAGCCTTGCAAGGGCTTCAAGCTATTTAGGAGGCGGCACCCACACCGCACAGAAATACAAAGCCCATTGTTCTTAATCTGTCCCTGTGCCTGGCCTTGCAGAGGAGTGGGATGTAGAGTTTGTTTGCACAGGGCAATGCAGTGTTTACTTTGATAATTGTCTCTATTGTGTGCGGGTTTGGGGTTTTTTTTGCTGGGGGGGTTGGCACATAAAAATCTCAAGGAAAAACTTACTGCTCGTTTGCACTCTCTCTAAGTAACAAGCTCCTTAGAGGGGAATAAAAACAAAAAAAAAAGAAAGAAAAAAAGCCTGGGAATGTTATTTCTCTGTGCACTGGAGATTTACTGGACGCACATAGACATTAGTACTTGGTTACTTCAAAGCTGCATTTATTGACTCTTATTTTCTCTCTAGTTCAGGCATTTTTAGGGCATTCTGGGAACAACTGGGGCACTAAAACAGCTCTCAGGAGCTACACTTGTGCAAAGTGGCTTGCTGGCCATGCTGTCCTCCATGCCCACTCTCCAGAGTGGAGATATTTCTGCTCTTCCAGGTATCTTTACCTTGCCCCTTGCTCTTCTGGTGTCACAGGAGCCAAAAAGGAACAGCACAAGCATGCCATGGCATGAGACCCTGTGGGTTGAAGGCAAATTGAAACCATCTTTGCTCCATGACTTTCTTGGCTCCTGTGAATGGTCCATCTCCTAATTGCCATGTTTCTTTCCATGTACTTTGAAAATTTTCCCAAGACACGCCAGCATCAAGATTGTGTCAGAAATAGCTGCTAACTTTAAAGTGATGTACATTTTGGGTACTCGCAATGCAATGTTCAAACTGCATGCAGGCTTTGGATGACACTTGCCTACCCATAGCTTTCCTCCAAGAAGCAGATGACAAAAACATTGTGTGAAAAATGAACGATGAAAGCACTGCCAAGGATCCTGCTCCTGTGGGTTTGATGGGCCTTCTTATCAGAAAAGAAAATTGCTGAGAACAAGCCCTCGGTAGCTAAGCCTGTTGTAGTGCTAGTGGAGATATCTGTAAACACAACTGTATAGAGTATCCTGTCATGCAGAGATGCCATTACATTTTTATGTAGTCTGTAACATTATTTCCATGTAAAAACTTTACTGCAAATTACTTCTGTCTGTCCCCTCTGCTTCAGGGGAATCCATGAATACCCTACCTTGCCCCAGACTATGAAACCATAGTCAGAGAGTAGGCAGTTGCAAATGTGTTTGCCCTCATTTTGAGGTCTATGTGATTCATGGCATGTAAAGTGACATGACGAGCCCACCAACCACGGAGAGATGCAGCATGTATTGTTTGACCAACGTAGGGGCTTAGGGAGGGAAGGAAGTAGCACTGATGAGAAGGGAGGAGAAGATATAAGGATCATGCTTGAAGAAGAAGAAGGCATGTAGGAGGAAAGGAAATTGTAGCACAATTTTGATGAATTGAAACCTTAATGGTCCCTTCCTGATTTACACTTGAGACCCACTCTTTACCATATGGTGACAATATGAAGGAAGACAGATGCTACAACTTTGGGTGCTAATATTCCTACTGCTGTGTGGAGATGTGCAGCTTCTTGTTCTCTGAGACAACTGCTGAGGGTAGCAGTCAGCAGTTTCTTCTGGAACAGATCCAGCACACTAAAGGGCACAGCAAGAAAATGTGTCTATTCCCCTTCCAAGCTCCAAATCAGGAGATATTAGGGACAACACAGGTGCAAAATGACCTCTCATCCATAACACATCAGTCATTTTAATAAGTAACCTAAGGTACCTGTTATGTGATAGAGAGCAAAATACTGTAGAATATGCTTTACCAAAAAAGACCACATTTTTAATGTGTTGGTTCTGTTTTTGTTTACTTAAAAGAATGAAACCTCAGGGATAACGGGGACTGCTTGCCTGTACAGAGTATTTTGTGCCTAATTAATTTTATGTATGGACAAGGGCTGCTGTATCCACCAGATTAAGTTCCAATGTAACATTTCTTGCTTGTAGTTTGGGGCACAGGGCACTATTTTATTAGCCATTGTAGATTGCTTGTTGGATTTTTTATACTTCAGTAAAACTTCTGGCATAGTTGTTGTTTTCCCTTCTCTCATAGTTGAACAGTTAACAATGTAAAGTTTTCAAACAAAAACCCTGGAGGTTTCACTGAGCTCCCAAAGACATACAAAAGAGATGAGCATAGTCAGACCTGCCAGCAGAAGTTGTTTTGTTTCAGTGATCACTCCACCAGCTAGAATTCTTACTGCACGACAAACTCAAAAGCAGCATCTCCCAGGACCAAGGTGCATGCTAGAGAAGCATTGTTAAGCCACTGATGTACATCTCATTTGACTGGTACCCAAAGACTCGCTCCACATCCTTCAAAAAGTACCATAGGAGAAGGGGAACAAGAAATGAATGGTTTGTACCTTATCCCTGAGGGGGGACTGATGATTACATGGATGGGACCATACAGTACCAGCCAAAAACGTTTCCTCTCTGCAGCCATCCTACAATCTCTGTGTCAATACCCTTGTGAGGGTAGACCACAGAATTATAGAGTCATAGAATGGCTTGGGCTGGAAGGGACCTTAAAGATCGTATAGTTCCAAACCCCCTTGTCATGGGCAG
This sequence comes from Pluvialis apricaria, assembly GCA_017639485.1. Classification (NCBI taxonomy): domain Eukaryota; kingdom Metazoa; phylum Chordata; class Aves; order Charadriiformes; family Charadriidae; genus Pluvialis; species Pluvialis apricaria. The sequence continues at coordinate 162,019,450 of CM030008.1, read as the reverse complement.
GGACACCTCCCACTAGACCAGGTTGCTCAAAGCCCCATCCAGCCTGGCCTTGAACACCTCCAGGGATGGGGCCTCCACAATTTCCCTGGGCAACCCGTTTCAGTGTCTCAACACCCTCACAGTAAAGAATTTCTTCCAAATATCTAATCTAAATCTATGCTCTTTCGGTTTAAAACTGTTACCCCTTGTCTTATCACTACATTCCCTGATAAAGAGTCCCTCCCCATCTTTCCTGTAGGCGTCCTTTAAATACCGGAAGAAGGAAGACATATGATGTCTTCTCCAGGCTGAACAAACCCAACTCTCTCAGCCTGTCTTTGCAGGAGAGGTGCACCAGCCCCCTAACCATCTTTGTGGCCCTCCTCTGGGCTTACTCAAACAAGTCTATGTCCTTCTTATGTTGGGGGCTCCAGACCTGGATGCAGTACTCCAGGTATGGTCTCACCAGAGCGGAGTAGAGGGGGAGGATCACCTCCCTCGACCTGCTGGCCATGCTTCTTTTGATGCAGCCCAGGATACAGTTGACTTTCTGGGCTGCAAGTGCATATTGCCAGCTCATGTTGTGCTTCTCATCAACTAAAACCCATCAGTCCTTCTCCTCAGGGCTGTTCTCAATCCATTCTCCGCCCAGCCTGTATTTGTTCTTGGGATTGCCCTGACCCATGTGCGGGACCTTGCACTTGGCCTTGTTGAACTTCATGAGATTCACATGTGCACACCTTTCAAGCCTGTCTAGGTCCCTCTGGTTGATATCTCTTGCCTCCAGCATGTTGACCACTCCACACAGCTTGGTGTCATCGGCAAGCTTGCTGAGGGTGCACTCCATCCCACTGTCCCCGTCACTGACAAAGATGTTAAACAGCAACAGTCCCACTACCAACCCCCGAGGAATGCCACTCGTCACTGGTCTCACTTGGACATCGAGCTGTTAACTGTAACTCTTTGAGTGCAACCAGGCAGCCAATTCCTTATCCACCGAGTGCTCCATCCATCAAATCCATGTGTCTCCAATTCAGGGACAAGGATGCCATGGGGGACAGTGTCAGGTGGTTTGCACAAGCCCAGGTAGGTGATGCCAGTTGCTCTTCCTTTATCCACCAACACCATCGTAGAAGCCCACCAAATTTGTCAGACATGACCTGCCCTTAGTGAAGCCATGTTGACTGTCAGCAATCATCTCCTAATTTTCCATGTGCCTTAGCAGTATTTCTGTGAGGATCTGCTCCATGATCTTGCCAGGCACAGAGGTGAGACTAACCAGCCTGTAGTTCTCTGGGTCTTCCTTTTTTCCCTTTTTGAAAATGGGGGTTATGTTGCCCCATTTCCAGTCAGTGGGAACTTCACCAGACTGCCACAGCTTCTCTAATATGAGGCACAGTGTCTTGGCAACTTCATCCACCAGTTCCCTCAGGACCCTTGAATGCATCTCATCAGGTCCCATGGACTTGTACACCTTCATGTTCTTTAGATGGTGTCAAACCTGATCTTCTGTTCTGGAGGCAGAATCTGATCTTCTGTAGGCAGTGGGCAGTTCTCTTCATTCTCCCAGTTGCTGCCTTTGCCTTCTGCGACGAATCCCTTTGTGCTGCACTCCAGGTGCTCTCCTGCTGTCCTATGATCCTTGTCCAAGTCCTGGGCATCTATTGCTGGCACTGGCATCAAACTCACCAAAACCTGCCACTCACTGAAAGGATTAAGTAACTTAATGACAGCTTTTTCTTAAACTCCAATCCATGGAAAAACTGTGCATAAAGAAAACCTAATGTCCAACATCATATGGAGCAGGAGCAGAAGAGTCCAAAACGGCTGAGACCAGTGGAAGAACAAAGGAGGGGCTGCTTGCATTCAAGCTCAGTAACAACCTCCTCAGAGCCACGCTAAAACCACTCCACACACTGAGCAAGGAAAGAGCTTTGACATCAGTAGAGCTTAAGGGCTTGGGCTGAAACTGAGCTTCAAATACTCATCTCTCAATTGTGGGTGATAGGATAGTTTTGGGAGCAATGTGAGCTTGAATATGCAGATGTCTTATGAAATAGACATAACCTAAGAAAACCAGAAGAGCAGCAGAACTCCCACTGTGTACAAATTACCAGCTCTATATATGCCAAAGTATGACCTCCAGCTAGGATATAATAACCAGCTTTCATGAACAGCACTCATTATATTGTGTCCATTATAAAAGTGCAGCTACATGACAGTGCCATAGGCTATAATGTTCTCACTCAGAAGAGTTTCAATTTTCTTCCAAGAGACAATGTCTCCCTTTTGCGAGCTTATTTTGGGCATCTTGTGCTCATTTTCATTTGGTAGGGTGGGATGTGGGTTTTTTTTTTGTTGTTTTGCTCCTAAAACGAAAAAAAGGAACTGCACACAAAAAATCGGTATTGATTTGGGAGGCACAGCAGGGCAGGTATTCAGCTAGTGTAAATCAGTGTGATAAACACCACTAAGGACTTTTACCAGACCACTATACATTTTCTGAATCAAAGTGTTTGTCAATGACCAAAAAAATCTCACAGAAATGACCTGAGTGGCCCTCTGTTGACACAACAGAAGATATTGCTAAGTCAGCAAGAAAACTTGGATTTGTTGTGTGATGACTTAAATAAGATTTTCTCAGTTATTCACTCAAATTTTCTTCCTGAATACTAAGTGTGAGATAACTCAAGGAGCACAAGTATCTGACGAAGGAGTAGGAGAAACACCTGTAGTTTTGTGTAGAAACTCCTTAATAGCATAGGCAGATCCAGGCAGAGTCTGGCAGAATTTATCAGCTGTGAGTAACTGCACTTCCTCTGGGCCAACATGGCCACATGTTGCTAGGCCTGTCCTAAGAAAACCTATGGATCTCTACCCTACAGAGTGCTACATCTGAGGAAGTCATCCTCAACACCCTTTATTCAACGGGTGTGCAGTTAGTAGAGACAAGGGGGTGCAGGATGCAACTCATCTAATCCTGCAGTACCTAAAAAACACTGAGAAGAACAGTGCCTAGTTCCTTCTGATTAGTGATAAAGGAAGTGGAGAGAAACAAACTCCAAGAGTTTTGGTGTCTCCACAAAGATCTGAGACCTGACAGTCACTTTCCCTAGAGAGATGGTAACCTGGGTGAGTGTACAGCTTAAGTTTTCACAGAAGTATGGGAAATACACGGAGAAAGTCACACAGGAATCTGCTCCCAGAGAGACAAGACAAACAGGTTTCTACTCCAGGTGCAGCAGCTGTTATCTTTCAGATCATGCAAATATAAGCACTTTGTGATACCTCATCCACTGAACCTGAAGAGCACTTTTGAGAACTCTCTCTAGGATACTGATGTTTTCCACACAGCCGTGAGAGCTTGTCTGAGGCTGTCTCGAGCACACACTCTTGTGAAATCCAAGGCAGAGTTCACACCAAGCCATATCCTGAATGTCACTGTAGGGAACTGGTGTTTCTCACAGCCTTGATAGAGATGGTAGCTGCTTTAAGTCTGAGGAAAAAGTTGATTTCCCCAAGCCAGTTTGGTGCGATGTCACCTGCAGTCCCCACTCAACCTGTCTTCTTTGTGTGGCTGTACTGGGTCTGGCTGGGGTGGAGTTAACTTTCCCTAGTTAACTTTCCTACTGCTGTGTATTTGTAGCTAGCACGCTGTGGAGAACACACCAATGTTTTGGCTGCTGTTGAGCTGTGCTCACATAGCATTAAGGCTTTCTTTCAAACCCCTCCTCAAAGGCCTGTAGGTTGGCATGGGCAAGAGGTGGGGCCGGGACACAGCCAGGACAGCTGACCCAAGCTGACCAAAAGGATATTCCATACCATATGATACTGTGCTCAGCAATAAAATCTGGGGGAAAGGCATCAAGGCGGCATTTGTTTTTAAGGCATTTGTCTTCTGAAGCAACCACTACACATATTAAGGTGTACTTCCCAGGAAGTGGTTGGAAATTGCCTGCTGACAGGAAGTAGAAAACAAATTTATTTTTTTTTTAATTTGCTTTTGTGCACAGCCTTGCCTTCTTTCATTAAACCACCTTTATCTTGACCCATGAGTTTTTCATCTTATTTTCTTCCCCTATCCTGCTGAAGAGTGGGAGTGAGAGAGTGGCTGGGTGGGCACCTGAGAGCCAGCCAACATCAACCCACCACAATGGCTGACACAGGAGATAGTGCCAATCTCTGGTGTCAACACTACTGTGTTGGGTTGACCTTGCCAGGATGCCAGGTGCCCACCAAAGCTGCTCTATCAATCCTCTTCTCAGCTGGACAGGGGAGAGAAAACATAATGAAAGGCTCATGGGTTGAGATGAGGACAGGGAGAGATCAGTCACCGATTACTGTCATGGGCAAAACAGATTCAGCTTGGGGAAATTAATTTAATTTATTACCAGTCAAATCAGAGTAAGATAATGAGAAAGCAAACCAAATCTATAAACACCTTCCCCCAACCCCTCCCATCTTCCCGGGCTCAACTTCACTCCCGATTTCTCTACCTCCTCCCCCCAACCAACACAGGGGGATGGGAAGTAGGGGCTGTGGTCAGTTCATCACACACTGTCTCTGCTGCTCCTTCCTCGTCAGGGCAAGGACTCTTCACACTTTTCCCCTGCACCAGCGTGGGGTCCCTCCCACAGGAGACAGTCCTTCACAAACTTCTCCAGTGTGGGTCCTTCCCAAGAGCTGCAGTTCTTCATGGACTTCTCCAGTGTGGGTCCTTTCCACAGGGTGCAGTCCTTCAGGAACAGACTGCTTCAGTGTGGGTCCCCTACAGGGTCACAAGTCCTGCCAGCAAACCTGCTCCAGTGTGTGCTCCTCTCTCCAAGGGTCCACAGATCCTGCCAGGAGCCTGCTCCAGGGTGGGTTTCCCGTGGGGTCCCAGCCTCCTTCAGATGCATCCACCTGCTCTGGTGAGGGGTCCTCCATGGGCTGTAGGTGGATATCTGCCCCACCGTTAACCTCCATGGGCTGCAGGGGAACAGCCTGCCTCACCATGGTCTTCACCACAGGCTGCAGAGGAATCTCTGCTCTGGTGGCTGGAGCACCTCCTTCCCCTTCTTCTTCACTGACTTTGGTGTCTGCAGAGTTGTTTCTTTCACATATTCTCACTCCTCTCTTCAGCTGCCATTGCTCAGGTTTTTTTTTCCCCTTCTTAAATATGTTGTTCCATAGGCACTACCACCATTGATGATGGGCTCAGCCTTGGCCGGTGGCATGTCTGTCTTGGAGCCGGCTGGCACTGGCTCTGTCGGCCATGGGGGAAGCTTCTGGCATCTTCTCAAAGAGGCCACCCTTGTAGCCCCCCCCCACTACCAAAACCTTGCCACACAAACCCAACACAGCTCCATATGAAAATGGGCTGTAAAACCCAGAGTGAGATGGCCAGTGGTAAATCAACACAGCAAAGAATCCAAAAATTACTGCAGAGAAAGAAAGGAAGACCTAGGGAAGGCAGGATCATGTCTGACTCATTGCCAGTAAGAGCCATAAATGGAGACTTTGTGGTCTCCTGGGTCATGGTTGACTGGAGTGTTGCAAACAGGCGTGCTAATAGAGACATCACATTGTTGTCTTCTCCTCACAGCGATGAGAGCCCTTCTCTTCCTACTGGGTGGTCTTGCTGGCCTCCCTCTGCCTGGCTCACAGGAGGAAGTCCCAGATTAGATTTCTTTGCTCTGCCCCTTGCTAGTGGCCCTTGCCAAAGGATCCCAGCAACAACTGTACAAACTTCAGGGGGTGATGGGAAGCCAATAGAAATTATCTCACACTCCCTGAGTAATACCAGTTCTCTCTTTTAGTCCTAGTTTCCAGATAAACACTTTTTTGCCTGTCTCTGTCTTTATTTAAAGCCTACTTTCACCAATGCAATTGAATTTGTCTGACTAAGCTCTGTGTGTGTCCATGTGTTCCACACTGATAACCTCTGAACTTGCTGGCCAAAGGTATTGAAAGATGTCAGAGCTGTGAAGTTCTATCAATTTATGAAAACAAATTAACCCTGTCAATCCTTCCAGTGAGAAAAAATTGGCACGAGGTTAACCTCTAGTGCGTAAATGCTTCAAAATTCTTTGCTAGGGCACTGCTGGGTTTTCATTCCCTCTCTCTCTTTGTTTGCAGGGTGGTTGGATGGTTGGGCTTTTTTTTTTTTTTTTCTTTTCCAATGAGCTAAGAACTTGCTTGTGCAAGTGACCCTGTGAAAATATTTAAGTTACAGTTTCCCTGATGGTGACTTCCTTGAGGAAGGGTACCCCAAAGACATCCCATACTCTTTAGAGGTGACGCCAGAGAGGCGGAGGCTTATATTGTAATATTTGGCTGATCTACCCACCCTCCTCCACCCAGGAGCATTTTATTCACAGACTAGATGGGCTGACAGCCCTTTAGCATATGCCATTAGGATTCATGGTTAGATGATACGGGATGGAATTAAAAACCATAGCCAAAATTCCTGAGATTTTCTTACCCTGCATTTCCCATCATGGTTGCTACAGCAGTACCTGCCCTAGTAAAAGAGCATCAGTAGGGGATTCGCTAATAAGTTCTAGTGCCCAGGAGAGGTGTGGGAGGATGTGCTTGCTGCAGATATCTCCTGTCTCCAGGGGGAAACATACCAAATGTATTTTAGAAAAGGTCTTTCCATGCATTAATTAGAACAACACTGAGTCACCCATCTCATTACACTGCTGATAAAGATCAGCAAATGCTTCCTCCTTGAGATTTTGACATCTTCCAGGGGCTCCAAGTAACAGCACAAAGAGATATATATACCACCTCTTTTAACTGAAAATGTGTGTGAACTGTTTTCTGATGGATCTAAAGGTCTTCTAGGAGCTTGTGCAGGGTTTACAGGGAGGCTGGATCCTCTTCCCTATATCCAGAACAGAGCTTTGGGAGGTGGGAACTTGATACCTTCCCCATCTGGCTTGATGGTACAAGGATCCCAATGTGGTGGGATGACTGATAGATGGTGCCCAATACCTGCAGATTATTTCAAGCCAATGATACAGGCAAGGACTCCTGCTCTGCTCCCTGCCCATCCTCATCTAGCATCTTGCTCTGTGTCCTATATAGCATGAAGCAGCAGATGAAGGCTGAAAATGGCATTTCTGTGCAGTAGAATGTTCTGGGCAGAAGAAAAAAAAAAAAAAACACAACAAAAAACACTAACAACAGCAAACCCTCAGCACTTTTTATACTGTTTCTCCAGAATTCAATTCTGGGAGATGTCAAATGGCAGTTCTGTGGGTCCCAGGCCCTATTGATGAAAATGAAACCCACCAAACCTTTCAGGCTGTCCTGAGGGTGAGAGTGCTGCTTCTTCACAACTTCTGCTACTGGAAGGGAAGGAGAAGAAAGGAAGGAGATTTGCCACCCCTTCTTTAACCCTAGTCTGTCTGCAGTTCTCTTAGCTGAAATGTTCATGTCAGTTTTGCTGTCTTCTTGTGACAGCTATGAGATTGTAAAACAGGTTTTCCTGGTGAAACATCAAAATGTCTTGGAAAAAACTGTGTTTTTCAATGGAAAAAAAATCATTTGGCCATTTCTATGAGAAATTTCTTAAACAGCTCTACCAATCAAGAATCTAGAGCCAGTGGTTTTAATTACAGCATTACTTATGCTTTTTAAAATGAGATTTCAGTCCTCCTAACTTACAGAGTATGTGATGTCCTTCTATGGAGAAACTGAGGACCATGTCATAGTTCATTTGAGATTTGGCTTAGGATTTTAGGAATCATGAAGTTGCAGTGTAAGAAAAGAGTACTTGCATAATGGGCAATACTGTGCATTAGTCTCACAGAGAAATGGCTGCACTTGTGCCCCCCCCCCCCCTTTTTTTTTATAAGTCAAAGCACAAGCTTGAGAGCCTAACACACATTTCAGAGCATCACAGAACTCCCTTTGGCAGACAACTTATTCACACTGAAGAAAAAGCACTTTGCCAGGTTCAAAAATTAATTAAAAATGCCTACTGTGACTCTAGAAATCACACACTGAACCCCTGTGATACATTTTTAATGAAAAAGTGCTCCTGAAATTCATTAAATTTTACAGATTTATACCTTCCAAATAAGTCAAAGCAACATCTCCAGAACTAGCAATGATCTAATCTCCCAAATTGATAATTATATGGAATGACATAAATAAGGCATTTGACATACAGTAAATACTCCCAGATATCATTTCACAAAAAAAAAAAAGAAAAAAAAAGTACTGGTAATTAGGAAGACAGAAAGGGAATATGTCATTTGATATAAATCAAAAACGACAGTTCACAAATAATTCAGTGCTTCCATTATTACTCTTTATGGGCTTTGTAGGGCATACAGTATTGCTTGCTACCAAATAGTTCCACCCAAAAAGCAGTTGTTTGGGATAGCAGGTATGGAGTTTCTATATGTATTTGGTACAGGATGACAGCAGATATTTAAAAACAATAAAAGTTCTGTAGAGTGACTTGTGATCCAAATTGACTACATTTTTGATGGGTGTCTTGAGAAATCTTGGAGGGACCTGGTTTTTAAGGATTCACCATTCTCAGTGCTCTATCAAGTGCTTCTGATACAAGAAGTTTTGTACCCAGAACTACTCATGATGCTTTGAAGATTTGGGATAGAAATGTGCATATTAATGCTTAAAAGAGCTCCATTTTGAAGTCTGCCATTGTTGGTTCCTTCTAGAGAAACGTCAATTTCTTATCCTGAAAATCATGTTATATCTTTGTCATCATTCATGTTCTTTGAAAAAGTAAATTAAGCAGTTAGATCCCAATATCATTGACACGATATAGGTGTCTTTTAAGGCATCTGTTAAAAATTTGGATCCTGGATTACTCTGTGCAACCATGGAAATAATGAACACCTACATGAATGAATGGCCTCATTGAGCTCCAGAGAGATTCCTTCCATGAAACCTTGCTACCCAGCACAAGGAAAGGATACACAAACTAGAACTTACCACAGGGGAAGACAAATATTTTTAAAACCCGGACAAGATGCCAAGATTTGAGAGTTACATACTGGCTGTGGGTGATTTACTGGTATCACACTCAATACAGTAACAGCCTGGCTTGTCAAACAGGGTTTTGCAGCATCTGTCAGGGTTGCACCTACATGTTCCTGGACAAAGCAGGGGAAGAAGAAGGAGCTTGAACATTTTGATTCCTCTGCCTGGCTGTACTGAAACTGGCTGTCTCACATGTAATTCTCTCCCATTTCAGTTATTAAGCTGCAGCACGATTTTAGATTATGGGCCTATAAGGGTTTAGGTGCCCACAGGTATCATGGTGCACCTCCATGTTATAGTTTTTGTTCAGATCAGAGCATAATGTGGAGGGGCCTCAGAATACAAGAACAGAATTTCATTTAGATGAAATTAAGCTGCCAGGTTTTCCCAAGAGTATGTTTAATGAAAACCGGTTGCAAATGGGCATTCCGTCTACAGCATCAGACTGACTCCTGTAAATTAAAAAAAAAAAAAAAAAAAAAGGGCCTGTGCAAACCTCATGAAGTTCAACAAGGCCAAGCGCAAGGTCCTGCACCTGGGTTGGGGCAACCTCAAGCACAAATACAGGCTGAGTGGAGAATGGATCGAGAGCAGCCCTGAGGAGAGGGACTTGGCGGTGTTTGTTGATGAGAAATTCAGCATGAGCCAGCAATGTGCGCTCGCAGCCCAGAAAGCCAACCATATCCTGGGCTGCATCAAAAGAAGCATGGACAGCAGGTCAACGGAGGTGATCTTGCCCCTCTACTCCACTCTTGTGAGACCCCACCTGGAATACTGCGTCCAGCTCTGGAGCCCTCAGCAAAAGAAGGACATGGACCTGTTGGAGCGGGTCCACAGGAGAGCCACAAAGATGATCCGAGGGTTGGAGCATCTCTCCTATGAGGACAGGCTGAGACACTTGGGGTTGTTACACCTGGAGAACAGAAGGTGCCAGGGAGACCTTATAGCGGCCTTCCAGTATCTGAAGGGCGCCTACAAGAAAGCTGGGGAAGGACTTTTTACAAGGGCATGTAGTGATAGGATGAGGGGTAATGGCTTCAAACTGGAAGAGAGCAGATTTAGAATAGATATTAGGAACAAATTTTTCACTCTGAGGTTGGTGAGGCACTGGAACAAATTGCCCAGGGAAGCTGTGGAGGCCCAATCCCTGGAGGTGTTCAAGACCAGGTTGGATGGGGCTTTGAGCAACCTGATCTAGTGGAAGGTGTCCCTGGCCATGGCAGAGGGGTTGGAACTAGATGATGTTTAAGGTCGCTTCCAACCTAAACCACTCTGTAATTCTATGATTTTAGTTGCCTACACAGTTTTATCCAGCAGTCTTATACTATAGTTAAAAACTGCCAGTCCAAGTAGAGAATTCAAAATTCTTGGGTATACTTGTCTACATGTGGTGTTTCCTTTCCTTTCAGTATATTATTCTTTAAAATGTTAATAATATCCAGTTGATGCCATATCTTAAAGATAACTACATGCTTGTCATTGCTAATACTAAGGACGTCCAGGTTTTGTAGCAATTTTAGATTCTCCTGTGTAGAAGGTGACCCATTTGGCATTTAATCTACAATCAAAGTTGTTATGAGTTGGGGGGGTGAGACAGAGGGAGACAGATACATATACACACTGGCTTGTAACATGTGCGTATGGGTTACAATGAAGAAAGGCTTCATTGCCATCATGGAAGGAAGGAAGGGAAGGAAGGAGGGAAGGAAGTTTGGAAGGAAGGAAGGAAGAAAGAAAGAAGGAAAGAAGAAAAGAAGGAAAGAAGGAAATAAGGAAAAGAAGAAGGAAAGAAAGGAAGAAAGGAAGAAAGAAAAAGGAAGAAAGGAAGAAAGGAAGAAAGGAAGAAAGAAGAAGGAAGGAAGGAAGGAAGGAAGGAAGGAAGGAAGGAAGGAAGGAAGGAAGGAAGGAAGGAAGGAAGGAAAAGGAAGGAAGAAAGAAAGAAAGAAAGGAAGGAAGGAAGAAAGGAAAGAAGTTTGGAAGTTTGGAAGGAAGGAAGAAAGAAAGAAGGAAGAAGGAAAGGAAGGAAGGAAGTTTGGAAGGAAGGAAGAAAGAAGGAAGAAAGGAAGGAAAGGGAAAGGGAAAGGGAAAGGGAAAGGGAAAGGGAAAGGGAAAGGGAAAGGGAAAGGGAAAGGGAAAGGGAAAGGGAAAGGGAAAGGGAAAGGGAAAGGGAGAGCAAGACTCAGCTTGTTCTGCAAGGAGGCTGGAGGACCATCTCCAAGAAGGCAGAGCTGTTGTTTTTTGGTATCCCCAGGAGTGTGAAGCAGCTGCTTAGCACTGGCAGGGCTGCCAGCCCCACAGCACGAGCAAAGCCCACCCTGCCCAGTCTACTCTGTTGTCCCTGCTCCCACCCAGCATCTCAATGTTAGGAGGGAGGCTGCACAATAAATCCCAGTCAGAGTCCAGCCTTCCCCCTTGGCAAGCAGCGGGTATATAAATTTCAGAGATCTCAGCTGGCTCTGCTTTGCATTTACGCCAGTTGGAAATGATTTCTCCATATCTCATAAAGAAGCTTCGTGATCCAGAAACTTCTAAGTTTATAACTGCTTGAAATCTCCCTCCCTCAGCTGAAATATGGCATTTTAAAAAACACTTCCTTTATCTGGAGACCTCTGTAGGCTTTGAAAACACGCCACGGTTTTAAAATATTTCTTTCAATGGTTAGTATTTTTTACTGAAACAAAAGTCAATTTTCACAAAACCACAAATGTCTGTGGTCACTCAGGCTTGCTAGTACTTTCCACCAACATCTCAGATAGCAGTTAAAAGAAAGGAATTTGTTTTGAAACCTGGCACCTAAAGACAGCTGCTGGGATTTTTTCACATTTTTCATTAATTGCTTGGGAAAAAAGAATGGATACGTTCCTTTAGGTTATTTCTTAAAGGCTGCATCTGCCTAAAAAGTGATAACGGATTAATAGTTGGAGAAAATTCAGGGCAAACTGACACTTAGACAAAATTTAATTAGCTCAAAAGGTCACGTCCTGGAGTCAGATAATAGCCAAATATATGGTTTAGTGTAACCTGATCCAGACAGTGAATGAATGCTTGTTGGTTTGTTGATAAATAAATGTTATTTCTACAATGTATTCATGCTACGAAAACACAAAAATCTCCATGTGGGATAAGATGGGCTGTGCAATAAGGCATGCTGACACAGCCCGGCCCCGCTGAGCCGGGGCTGCGAAGGTGGGAGGAGGGTGACCATCAATCCAGGTGCCAATGGAGATGTAGTGGTGGCATGAAGGTTTCACCTGAGACCCCATGCTAAAGCCCACACAGCTTCTCCTTCACCCCGGCAGCCTTAGGGAGCGGGCAAATGCACTTCCCAAGAAAAGCAGGAGGACTCGCCGCAGATGATTGACTCTGGGCTGTAAATCCTGGGAATCCTGTGACGCTCTGTTGCTTCAGCTTGAGCATTACCCTAGAAATTCAAGTGATTTATGGAAGTCTCCTGCACAAGGCAGGGACCGGGGGTCCGAGATGCCTTTCTCTGATAGAAGCTAGGCTAAGTGCAAAAGCTGCTGGGGGATGCTGACTTGTTCAGAGCAGATGTTCATAATGCTCGCTCACAACTTTTCCAATCCACAAGCTTTTCTTGAAGCACCATGTGGGCTTAACGACATTTTTACTTTGTGTTGTTCCTTCCTGGAAAATTGAGCTGTAAAAGCCTCTTTTGTTGAAACCAGCTGCCCTGACTCATTACTGCAGGGACAGCCCCTTGAGACAGACCAACAAGTGATCTCTGCTCTTGGCAGACGTGAAGGTCCCACGTCGGTGCCCATCACCACAACAGCTGGGCTGCATCTGCCTACACCAATATTCTGCACTTGACTGTCTCCAGCACACCAAAAGAGCCAAGACAGGTAGGGTAGAGAGAGACTTGATTTGACCTTGTAGCAACATCTCTGGGTGGATTCGGAAGGTGCTTTGCCTCACAGATGTTTGTGATTCCCGTTGAAGAAACTTGCTACTATCTTCACTACATGTGCAATCAATTTTCATTCTTCTATTTCCAGCAGGCAGCTCCCCACTGTCAGCCCAGTGCTGCTGAGCAGACAGAGCTGGCCGCACTGCAGCAATCATGGCTGCAAACTGAGGGACTCAGCAGACAAGCCGAGGCCTGACTGGTCATGAAAATTGAATTACTCCATCATCCCTGAAGCATGAAGTCCCTCAAAGGCATGGGTGTGGGGAGGAAGGTCTCCGCCTCTGGGAATCTCAGGCTGTTACCTTTTCATGAAGGCATTTTTTGTTTGGGTTTTTTTTTCTTTAATAACAGAAAAACTATAGAGCAACATATGCATCTCTACAGTCTGAATCACAGAATCACAGAAGGGCTGAGGTTGCCCAGGACTTCAGGAGGTCATCTGGTGCAACCCCCCTGCTCAAGCAGGGCCACCTAGAGCCAGTTGCCCAGGACCATGTCAAACAGCTTTTGATTATCTCCAAGGAGGGAAACTCCACAACCTTCCTGGGCAACCTGTGCCAGTGCTCAGCCACCCTCACAGTAAAAAAGTGTTTCCTAATGTTCAGAGGGAACCTCCTGTATTTTAGTTTGTGCCCCATTGCCTCTGGTCCTGTCACTGGGGACCTTGGAAAAGAGCCTGGCTCTGTCCTCTTTGCACCCTCCCTCCAGGTATTTATATACATCGCTAAGATCCCCCCTGAGCTTTCTCCTTTCCAGGCTGAACAGTCCCAGCTCTCTCAGCCTTTCCACATATGAGAAATACTCCATTGCGTTAATCATCTTCATGGCCCTTTGCTGGACTCTGCAGTGTGTGCAAGTCTCTCTTGTACTGGGCAGCCTGGCACTGGACACAGCACTCCAGATGTTTCTCACCAGTGCTGAGTAGAAGAGATGGATCACCCCCTTCGACCTGCTGGCAGTGCTGTGCCTAATGCAACCCAGGATACCCTTAGCCCTGTTTGCTACAAGCGCACATTTCTGGCTCCTGTCAAACTTTGTGCCCACCAGCACTCCCAGGTACTGCAAAGATGATTTCCAGCTGTGATTTCCATGGTGATTTCCACCATGCACTGGTGCATGGGGTTGTTCTCACCAGATGCAGGACTTTCGTAGAACAACTGAACCCATCTTTTAGGGATAAGCCCATTAAGTGATTTTCAATTGGAAAAGAAACTCAACAAGAGGCAAAGTGAAACGTCAAAATATAGGAATAAATGGGACAGCATAGAGGACCTCTCTATAAGAGAACTGCTTAATGGGAGAATGAGGAGCATAGAGGAAAAGGCAGTTTTACCCTGTCCCTGTCTTGCCTGGGTCCTGTCCAGTCTGCTGGGTTATGGCTGTAGCCAGACTGCACACCTCTAATAAATAACATGAGGTTTCCTCTGTGCCAAAAGACTCAAACACAGCGAAAGTTGTTGAGGACCCTTCCACTGCATGCTGGGTTTTGCAGGGGAAGGGCTGCCACCAGGCACACAGCCAGCACGCCAAACCCTGGGGAGTGCAGAACATGTGTGCCTCTGTGTGCGGGAGGCATGAGCGAGTGGAAAAAAACAGGGAGAGCCATGCTATTTCTGCTCAGGAGAGTCCTCCTTGGAGCTGTGACAATACAGCTTCCCTGGCAGAAAAGGCATTGCTTTTCCAATTAAAATATTTCACAAGCAATCATCAGTTTAACAAATTACCAATTTTGAAAGCATTTTTAATGGGAGAAAAATTGAAACAAGTTTCAACTTTCTAGTTCTTATTAATTTTGTGTCGACAGATTAGATGAGTTTATATTGTATTTTATTGTGCTGAGTATGTGTAAAAGCAATATTACAGTAATCTGGGATACCAAAACTTTGCTCTATCTTGTTTAAAGTCCTGCATCTTCTGGGACTAGAACTGTCATTTTAGTCTAGTCCAGAACATTTCCAGTTAGTACATCCTGCGGGAATGTTAAATGGGGTCGAGGGAGAGGAATGAAAGAGCACAGAGCCAGGTATAAATGTAGGACGTTTGGTTTTCTTTAACTGTGAACTTTTACACAATAAATGGTGTCTTCCGAGTCTGGTTTGTTTTATATCAGGCACTTATATTGTCAGTAAGAGGAGCACTGAGAGACTTCTCTGCAGGGAATTCCTCTGCTTTTATTAAGACTAAAATAAATTTGTTTATAACTGTGCTTAATTGGCTGCTGTCTTGACATAACCTTTTGAGAAGAGTGAGGGTTGCTCTTGCTTTCCAGTAGGAGGGCATCCCCAGAGACCCTGCTACCACAGCTCTCACCTGTAGAGCTGCACCAAAAAATGAGGTTAAGAGTTTTTTAGTGTCAAGCTATGCTATGAAGAAGTTGGAAGCTGAAGACTTATGAGGCTTTGAGAGAACATCTTGTTTCTTTGTTCATAGGTCTGAAGGTCTAAAAAGACCCAATTCTCTTGCTGAGTAGGCAGATGTGGCTCAGTTGGAAAGGCAGAGGGCCCAGGGATGGTCTGAGAGACATGAAGCAATTGTAATTTCATCAGTCAGCCCCCAGTCTAATAAATAAATCCCCTCTCTGACTTCCTGTGTATGTTGTACCTCCTGGCCTCCTTCAGAGACTTTTCTCCAGAGCTTCCTGCCTTGGGGCAGCCTTTCTGCATGCCCTCCCAGAAAAGGCCTCACTAAAAAAATACCGATTTCCTAGGACACCTGCTGCTCAGGGACAGTCTTTGCCATGCCCATGGTCCAACTCTTCTTCTGCAGTATTCCCCTTTCAGGTAAGTGTCTTCCCTGAGAGCCAGGTGGACTGAAACTCCTTTCAAATGTACCCTTTTGCTCCAGATGAAGCAGGGGTGGAAGGAAGCAGACTGCTCCCACCCACATCTCACAAGAGAATGGTCCAAGATGCAACAGGTTAAGAAACTCTGAAGCTATAGATCAGACAAGGAGAACTGCAGTAGCTAAATGGATACCTCCAGTGACAGCTTAAATGGCCCAGAGAGTCAAGTCTCTAGAGGCGATTGAAGTGTCTGCTGCCACAAGTGAAAACATCTAAGCCTTAAGATGTCTTTTACATCAAACTCTGATCTCTGGTTCCTGCATGGAGAGGTTAGCACTCTTTCAAGCCACAAGAGAACTTGCATCAGCAGAAAGTGCTCTGCACCAGGGGAGGCTGGGAACATTAAACAAGAAAAGAAGCAGCAATGGGGATTGTGCAGAAGAAAAAGTTGATAAAGAGTGATGGAAAATCAAAGACTAAGTGAGGGTAGGGAGGGAGAAGGACAGTGAACCAGGACAAGAGACAAAAGGCAGACTGAGAGAAAATGAGAGGAGGCTGAGAGAAAACAGAAACTGGGGCAGGAGAGAGGGGTAGGGAAATGAAATGGAAAAAGAGTTTGAGGGAAGCAGTATGAAAGTGTTGCATAAAAAGGAGATGGAGAAAGGAGCAGAACACAGTGGAACAGAGAGGAAAACAAAGAGGACTTTCAGAACAGGAAAGGGGTATGGACCCTCCCATTTGTCCAAGCTGAATTTGTATATATTTGTCCCTCCCCAGGAATAGCCCATCAGCAAGTAGATAGCTAGGGCCAAATCATTGTGTGCTTCCCTCATGCTGCAGGAGAGATGCTCCCTATCTCGGGAATGAAGCAACCACTGCTTGAAAGCACATGTTGTAGCCTTATATTTCTAAGGAGAAACGAGGATCTGAGAGGGAGGGAGAGTAAGAAATTAAAGACCCCTTTGCCCTTAGCAGGAACTCACAGATGGTTTTCCCCTGGGATGTTAGTTTCCTTCCAGCTCTTACATTCAGCTGGAGTCATAGGGGCAGCAGGATTAATAAAGTTGATTGACACCCATTGCTATTCTGTGTCAGGTATGGTTTAAAGTCTTGCAATCATTTTTAATCAGCAGAGCTAGGAGGTGAATTACTTCAGGGTGTGCTTCATTGCTAGCTTCAGCAGTTTGAACGTTAGCAAGAATCTGTCTTCCATATAACTGATACTATTTCTGTCCTTCTTCTTGTGCACACACATTTGCCATCTTCTTGCCCTTCTCTTTCTTTGCAGTCCTGCTTGGCAAGGTGAAGTAGAAACTTCTCTCTCTGCCTTTGGTGGCACTTCTCCCATCCTACCACGCTCAGATAAAAGAAATGGCATCCCAAAGCTTGTTCCTCTCTGTGTAACAAATCTCACACATGTCAGCCAAGCATGCCAATCTCCCATCTCCATTTCCTGGTGTCTTTATGCTCCTTGTCCCTTTGAAAATTGCAGCCAGGTATGGGAACCAAGTCCTGACTGGTATCCTTCAAGTTGGAGCCCAAAGCTTGGCAGATCTGTCTATCTTCTTCTCAGTGCTGCCCAGCTCTGTGAGCTGGGGCAGGTCACATCATTGGGACAGAAGTCAAGAAGTCTCCACTATTAATTAACTGATTAATACTGTCCAGCACCAAGAAGTAGGGCAGTAATGTCTACCCACTGCTTCATTCAGAGAGAGTCTCCCATACCGGTTCTTTTTGAGGTGATCTAAAAAACTGGTCTTTTCTATCCTGAGTTCATTCCCTTCAACCCAAGGCTGCAGCAGCAGCAAGAGACACACATGTGCTAAGCCCACAACCACTACCACATCATTTCCCAGTAAAAGTAATTCCTCAAGTCTATTATCCTCTTTCATACTGCATCGCTGTAGCCCAGAAATCTACCTGGATGACTGTTCATCCACAGATGTCACCCAACAGAGTATATCCTATGGAAAAAATGTCAACCTGTCATTTCAGTCTAGTTGAGGAAGCAATTAAAAGTTGGATGACTGGTGTAGGTAGCAAAGAGCACTGCCCAAAGCACCACCTGCAAACAAGGCTGAGCAGGAGCTGTGCCCCCAGAGGCATTGGTTTTCTCTCAGGCCTGGTACAGGAAATGCAAGATGCACAAACACATTGCAGAGCCAATATGTTTGGTCCCAAATGCTATCTAAAAAGATGGCAACATAGTGCAGCTACAAAGAAGGACTTAATTGAAGAAAGAAGAGTGGTGCAAAAGAGGACTGCGGCTTTCCGAGTCACTGCCCCTGATCCGCTAAAATAGCAAAGCAGAACTGCCTACCTGCATAAACACCTTGGCCAGTTCTTTGACCCTCCTTTCTTATTTACTGAATCTAGTCGCAGAGGCTGACAATTCCTTAGCCATTTTTTTTTCTCACCATCCCTTATAATTATTCAGACTACCAGGTGCCTCTGGAATAAATATAGCTAGTGTTGTACTTGTTATAATAACATATTCTCTTCACTATTCTTATCTTTTTTTTTTTTTTTCCTGTGAAGGGATTGACATGTAGAATGGTTTGAGATTTAAGTTTGCAGACAGTTTAGATTCAGGTGCAACAAGCCTTAAGGAACTGCAAAGACATGTCTGAATTACATTGCAGATTCTGTCCTGCCACCTCTCTGCAACTACAGTTATGAGGAGTGTTTACAGATGTAGTGGAATTCGTAGCATCCTGGACATACAATGACAATAGAAATTAAATTAAATTACATTTCAAAATAAGTAGCTCAGGAACTGGCCATTATTTTATTTGGGGAAAAAAAAAAAAGAAAGAAAAAACCCAACCCCCCCAAAAAAAACCAACTACAACCACACTAAAAACAAACCAAAAAAGCCCCTATTTCATTAAAAAGGGTGCAGATCCTAAACAGACTTCTTTGTCTTGCTGCCAGTTCAGACCTGCTGGGCAGCAGGAACCAGTGAGTCCAGCTTGCTGCAGCCCACATCACTAGAGCCATTTTCTAGGTGAGGGCACTGAAGAACACGTCAGATTTACAGTGCTTTGGGAATGCACACAGTAGACTTTTCATTACCCAGGCCCCTAAGGAGTCATAATTGGTTTCAGAAATCATGTGCAATAAATCCTTCTACTTGGTTATTAGTTAATTAACACTTCTGTTTACAATACTTTGCAGTGCCTACTCAGTGTGTTTTTGCAAGGGAGGTCCAAGTTTTGTGTGTTGGGCTGTTGGGGCATTGGTAACCCTACAAACTTAGGTAGCAAAAGAGTAATTTCTCACACTGGAGCCAGAAGATAGTAGTCAGGTGAGGTCAGAAAAAGACCTGCATCTTGCTTCTGTTCTGTGGACTCTACAGATGGCAAAGCAAAGGCTAAAGTGTTTCTTATTTTGGGAAGGCATGTGAGTAAGCAGTGTTAGAAACATCCAGGTATAGGAGGAATGGCTGGTTGTTCTGATTTGCTAGTATTTCTACTGACTGTCAAAGTAGATTTGTAAAGCAATTCACATTTGTGCCTCCTGTTTTTTTCCTCTGCCAATTAATTTTCAATCATTTCCACACAGAAAACCTCTATGCATTGCTGCAGGCTGTGAAGGGTCTCAGTTATGGGACCTTTAATGGCTTAGGGTTTGAACAGGAGGCTTGCGCATGGATACTGCATTCAGAAAAGCAACCAATCCCTCATCATGTATTGTACACAGAGTCTTGCTAATCAGCTTTGGACTCTAGTTGCAGAACTACTAGGACATTTAACTTGGACAGCAGATGATGGTGCTGGGCACTGCAGTTCAGATGAGCTTCTCAGGGAAGTTTTGTTAACGCACTGTGAGGATGGTCTATCTCAATAGGAAAATAATTGTATACATTTTCAGGACTTGAATGAAAGCACCTGGGTTCAGCATGTCTCGCACTTGATGTCTTCATCTGCGTCCCTGGGGCTGCCGTCCATTGATCCAAAAATGCATTAGTCTCGACCTCATCACAGGGTTATTAGATCACATGGTCTGTGTCTGCATAGAGAATGAAAACCCATGGAGCTATGACAACAAATTCTGGTCCCTTGAACCTATCCCAAAAAAGAAGCCTGTCATATGCATGTTAGCACCAGCTGTTGGAGAATCACTGGGCTATGGAAGGAAGGAAGGAAGGAAGGAAGGAAGGAAGGAAGGAAGGAAGGAAGGAAGGAAGGAAGGACGAACTGTCAGACTTCTGACTTACACTGTGAAGTCCTAGTGATCCCACAGGGCACTATGCACCATCTTGGCCCATAAATACCTCAGTGCCTCACAGACACTGGTTGCATGTCCAAGCCCCAGGTCTATGTCCTCTCAACTTGTACAGTACAAGGTGTACTGTAAGCCCTGAAAGCACACCTGAATCCCTCACGAGCACACGCTGAACTGCAGGTGAACAAACACCAATATTTACATACCACTGGGTTTCCCAAGTGGGTTGAAGAGCACACAAGTCATGCTCTGTCTGTGTGGTGGTGCAGACCTCTAAATCAGCTAATGATTACGTGCTGCTAAAATTCAACCTCTTGATCTACCTCAAATTACTAATAAATTTTGAATCTCTGCTAAATCATAACTGTGTCAAATACTTCCATCCGTGACAGTCTGCTGCTTCTGTAAGGGTTAGGCATAGCCGCTACCAGAGAATAAAACCATAGCAATCAATCACAGGTAATCTTCAGGTGAAGAAAGCATGGCTTTGCTATGGGCTTGGCCCTTTCCCTGTGATGAATAGTTCTCACCATTGTCATTACATCAGTCAGGAATTCCCTCGGGCATCAGACATGAGCAGAGCACAATTAGTCAACAAGGAAATCCCTTACCCAAACAGTGGCTTAGTTAAGGGTTTAATTTAAAAATAAAAAAATGCAATGAAACATGAAGGTTACATTCAAGAATGTTTCCCCAAAAGCTGATTCCACAAAGGTTTTGAGTATCCTGTGTTGTTAAATCACTTCTTCACTTCTTACTTGTAACGTTCTGCTGTGCCTATAGCACACACTTGCCAAATTTAGACTAAAAGGTGGCTTATATTTTATAAGAAGTTATGACAGGGCAGGCAAAAAATTGGATTTTGGAACTTACTGTGAGTTACAGCCTTGGATGGTTTAAAAAACACCAGAAGATAAATGGATGATACATGCCTACCACTGCACATTGATCACTACAACCCAGCTTTGGGAAAGGGTCTCACTGCCATCACTTCATTCCCTGAAGCCCTCTCTCTTTGAATGCTGCACAGCCCCTGTGTGAATAAGAACCATCTGCAGTGATAAAACAGCAAGAATTTTACTTTCCAGAAATCTAATTTATGGCTGCCAGTGGTGCTCTTTCACTAGTGAAGCTTTTGTTTAATGGGAAGGGAAGGGAAGGGAAGGGAAGGGAAGGGAAGGGAAGGGAAGGGAAGGGAAGGGAAGGGAAGGGAAGGGAAGGGAAGGGAAGGGAAGGGAAGGGAAGGGAAGGGAAGGGAAGGGAAGGGAAGGGAAGGGAAGGGAAGGGAAGGGAAGGGAAGGGAAGGGAAGGGAAGGGAAAAACTAAAGGAAATTTTATCTTCAGGGAAGGTATATTAGGGAAGTGGTCTCTTCAAATAAGAGCTGAGAGACCTTATTGGCATAATATGACAGACGTGTTCTCTCTTGTTGCCCAGCTGTATGTGGTCTCTCAGTCTCCTTGCTGCCCATTCAGCATAACGTTCTTTTTCAGAAGAGCCATATGGCAGCAGTCACATATTCTCCTTCCGTATCAAATGCTGCTTTTTCCTTTGGTCCTTGAGGCATATAGTTTGGATTTGCTTGCCATATGTGACCGAAATCACCTAAATGTCATCTGCTGCTTCAGTATGAACTGAGCTGGAAAGACAGCCTTCAAGCACGTCAATGCCAATGGCCAGGCGAAGGAGGAAGAACATGCAGCATCCATACAAGACTCTCACACCATTCCTTGTAGTTCAGCTTTGTAATACATTTGGAAGTGAGCTGGAGATGAATCAAAAAGGTCCTGACAGGATCCATCTTCAGCCCAGAGAGGGGACTCCTGAGGAAGGTTTGAGTAACCTGGTCCCTGAGCTTGTAACAAGACAGTTGCTCCGGCTTTGCCTTCAGCATACTGAGTGTACATTAGCAATGGCAAAGGCTCACAAGGGCCCGAGCTAGATCCAGTGGTCATGTTGTTCTGCTATATCAACTGATTTGTTCAGACACAACCTAAGCCACTTCCAATACCTGGTGGAAAGAGGGGAGGGGAAGAGGCTAAAATGGATCTTGTTTTGGTAAAGTCGAATGTTAAAAAAAAAACAAACCCTGGGGGCTTAGTCAAGCCCAAAGCAGAGGGGTTTTCTCTGGACACTTTTGGAATCCTGGTGCTTTTTTCACATCCACAGCAGCAAAGGAATTGCTAAGTGCTATTGTCTGCACCCTGAAGCACATCAGTAGGCACCGTTTGCAGCACATGCCTCCAGCACCTGAACCAAGAAGATCTGCAGGAAGGTGACGTTTAAGCCTCTGTCTAATGAGCCGTAACAGCAGAGTGCTCCATTTTCTTCAGCCATAATCCAATTTCCACATAGAGAATAATCCACTCCGCCTTCAGACAGGAACTTTATCCATCAAGAGAGGGAGAGAGAAGCAGATTATCTCCTTATTGAATGAAGCAACCTATTGCTCCCTAAATAAGCCTTCGTCCATGTATTGCTCTGCCTGTTGGCTGCAAGTAGGAGATGAGTCTTTGTCACTGCTGCTGTCCTTTAATGCATGTCTACATTCCCCCTCTACTGCCACTCTTGCCTGTTTCCCAGCCACCTTTTTAATCTTATTGTCAGGAAAGAGGCTTGATCAGAAACCCCTAAAACGGATTCTGGCTCCTCACTCAACAGAATTCAGGAAGTTACTTCATCCAGTTTTGCTCAAGACAATTAGCAGAACTTTGTTTACGTATCGGCTAAGAGCCTCTGAAACACCCCGGACGTGTGAGGTTAAAGATGAAGTGAGTCAGTGCTCATAACTTAAAAGGTTATTTTATTTTCTAGGGTTGTGTTGTGCACCTGCTGTGGTGCAGACAGTGACAGCCCCAGATTGCTGTGTGTCCTGGAGTTTATCTATTGCTGTTGTATTGAATTTTTATGGGCACCAATAATTACTTATAATACAACACATGGACTCCTATTTATACACCCTCCTTTCGCATAACAAGATATGTCACCAGGATGTGGGGAGTGATCCAGGATCTTCTCCTTCAAAGAATGACAATGGTTTACAATGGCCAAGAATCGTCTCCAAGAAGCTTTGCTACAATTGCTATAGCAATTAAGACAGGGGACTGTATCACAGAAAATTCTGTCCTTGGTAACAAACGTGGACACATTTTTGGGGTTTATTTTAAGGTGTTCAGAGACAATTACACCTAGTCTAGCTCAGGCATTGTTTCTAGTGACCTGGACATATACCGTGGGTTTAAAACCTATCATATTCCTTTCCCTTTGTATATAACAACATGAATGCAAGAAACAGGTCACTGAACTTTGATTCAAAGACAGCATAATACAGATTAAACTTGTTTTGGGGAGCTTTGGTATGAAAGTCTGTCACACAGTTCTTCAGGTTCTTGCAACAAGACTTATGCCCCCGGGAACACAAGTCCACTGTGTTATTTTCAAATAGTTAATCTATGTCTGTTGAAAGACAGGAAGTGCTCATAAACTTGGTTTAGGCTCTGTTGGTACCTAGTATGAAATCTAGTAATATTGACATAAACCAAAAGTGATAGATGAGATGGCTGGAGATATACTGAATTATGAACAGATGTACAGAGATATGAGCTACATGTGTATATATATACATGTGTATACATGTAGATACTTCTTTTCTACAATGCTCATTAATTTAGTATCAAAGCATGAATTTGATTAGCATCAATTCCCCTGTGTTATAGGGCAGGCTGAGAGACAAAGACCTGTAGAAGGAAATGGGGAAGAAGAGTGAAGATTTAAGTGGTTTGGTGGAGGACTTGGAAAGAGTCAGTAGCAATCACCTACTTCTCATACCATGCCAACAGGAGGATCGTTTTGACCATGAAGCTGGTATAGTTTGCAGTTTATATTAGTAAAATTACACTGTGGTTGGGGTCACTTAACCCTGTCGAGATCCAGTGCCAGTAAGTACAAGCAATGTAGAACATCAACAAAAATAACAAGTGAGAAAGTCCCTCCTCAGTCCATGTGCTTTTTTCCACACAGGAACCTGGTCCATGCAGAGTCAGCTGGGCCCAAAGCAGCGGTGGAAGCAACCCTGGCAAGAGTTGTAAGCGGAAGATTAGATTTAATTGAACGACATTTTGCTTCGTAAAGATCACACAGATGGAGAGGCCTGTTTTTAAGGAAAGTTAAAGGTCATGCACTGCTGAGGCAGAAGTGAAATTTGTCCATCCTGCTAACTCTAAAAATAAACTGTTAAGAATGTAATAAAATTGGACTTAGGACTGGAGGCATTTTGATTATTTTGAAATGCTTATAAGTGAGCCGTGTGGGACACATGTACATAACCAAGGAAACAGGGAATTTACATAGTGATTAAAAACATGGGCAAGAAGACTGTAAGTCTGCAAGATAGAAACCACATTGCTGTCCCGAGTCCATCTATAAACCAGAACAATGATTTCATTGCCCCTGATTTAAGACCTCTCAACACCAGAGCAACATCAATGTCTGTAACCTCAGAACAGTGGGTGCATATGATCAAATTGCTCAAACTGGTAAGGATTATGGAGCCTTGTCTGTTCACTTCAGAGGGCTTAGGAAAAACCCTTGTTAGCTTATATATTTTGTTGGCGTTTTTTTTTTTTTTCTAATAGATAAGATTTTGTATAACGAAAGAACTCAGTCTTCCACCCCCAAAGGAAAATATACATCCCCATATCTACATCAGTTTCAATTAGTCTTAACAGTGAAGGTGAGCCCTTCTAAAAAATTACTTTGGCACTGGTTTCTCTGTAATGGGTAATGATCATGAAAGAACTTAGAGCTCACAAAATTAATGCAGCTCTTTTTCTGAGTGAAATATTTGCAAAAATGCTGCAGCTTGCAAGTGTTTTTAGCTATGCGTGCATGAAGTAACCTTACATATATCTCTCTTTCACATACCTACTTGTCTTGCTTGCCTCTCTCTGAGCCCCAGGTAAGTTGCCAAAGGTGCAAATGGCACAGTATTTGGTGGGAGAGTTGCCTGAGCCAGCAGCACAGGTGTCATAAAAGTGCCACCTGCCTCTTTGCAGGTCCTATAGGGGATGGAAGAGTAGAAGATCTTAAAACAGCTCTCACTGTCATGATAAAATACCAGGCAGTCATCACGTGAGATACAATGATTCCTTGAAAGTTATCAATTTAATGTGATATTTTGAGAAGACCACCTGCTACAGAAAAGCGTTAGATATATTATAACATCAGAACAAATTTCCACCCTAAGGGAGGCATATTGTTCCCGGTTGTTTGAGGAAAGAATAGCTTAATGCGAAAATAAATACTTTAAGGCCTTTTAATACACCAGCAGGAAATGAGGTCTCATCCTACAATACTCCAAGTAAATGCCAAGCCATTTACATCCCCTGTGGACTCCAGTGGAAGCTGAGGGTCTCTATTGCCTTGAGGAGTTTAATGTGCATAAGCAGGAAAGTCACCAGTGTGAGGATGGACATTTGCTCATTGTGGGGGCTTTGGTCACCACATAACCTAATTTTGTTTCTCAGATGCAGAAGACCTTTTCCTACATAAGCAGGATTTATCCTCATCATGATTTGAAGCCCAAGAAGCAAATACCAGTAAGATAATCTGGGAAGTACTGTCTTGCAGTGGGACTTGCATACATCACTGTAGGGAGAAGGGTGATATTTTGGGTGGTATAAAACTGCCAACAGATTTTGAATATACTTCTCTTTCATCGCTATAGATTTTTCTTGAACTATATGATTCACAAGGAGTCACTTCACCATACATGAAAGTAGAGCGGTACAAATCACAGACTGTTTCAGGAGCAGGTCTGATGTGGAACGATGATTGAGATTTCAGCGGTAGAAAAGAGGGCATCCCAAAGCGCTTGCAAATACTTACAAACTATCCAAAGAAGAAATTATACATGGTTAATTCAAGGTGTCCCCACAGTTTTGCTATATAACAGCAAAACTTATTGGAAGTCTTTCTATGCAGAGCTTCAGTCCACAGAGCCCAGTCTGCTTCACTCAAAACATCTGGCATTTGAGAAGAAACTGCAGTAACACAATGCGGGGTTCTGAGCCCAGTGGGTCTGCTCTGCGTCCCTGTGACCCTGAACACACTAAGCTCCCTTTCACTGCAGTTGGTCTTTGCTGTGAACCTGACAAGGACATCAGTCTGGTGGAGAGCAAAAGATTGGAGGGCTTCCAGGTTCAGAAACCATGGTTTTAATCCAGGGTGGAGCCAAAACACACAAAAAGCAAAACCATAGAAATTACATCCAACAGGAAATTCTGATCATCAGTTGCCTATATTTATCAGCTTCTCAGGATCATAACCCAGGCCCTTGTGGGTAACGTAACAACACTAGTTGTCATCTGCCAAATAATTAGCACAGAAAGGATTTAGGTGTTTTGCTGTTTTGTGGGGACATGATAAGGATTAGGTCCTTTTGGGAGTTCTCAGACCTCTAAACTAGCAAGTTCAGAACTGAATTTAAGTTTATTCACGGCTGGAGTTTCCTTACATGATGGAACTGGTTTAGGGTCTATATCTGTCTGGTTTAATACAAATGATTCCCCTTGTTTTGTTGCTCTTAACAAGGCTTTTTTTCCCCAGAAGTGCAACTGACTCTAAGAAAATATGAAAGTGAACTCCTCAGTTTGTGGAGCAGACGACAGTGCCTCTACAAACACACAAAAGAAACCTAGAACAGAGAAGTAAGATGCATTCCTGTCTTCACCACTCCTTTGTGCTGCTTTGGGTTGGGATAACACCTCATTTGCTCTGCTGTGCTAGAGAAAAGTGTGAGCTGAAGCAATTAATTACCAAAAGAAAGGTCTTGTAAAATAGGACCACCTCCTTGCTAACAACTCCCCACAGATCTCTCCTCCTAGGCTCATTACTCGGGAGCATGACCTGCATACGAGCACACCAACTGGCAAACTGGTTCTCCTGGGACAGCCATGGTCTGGCACAGGGGCTTTTGTCTCTGACTGGAATATTGCGGCCATCCTACTTGCCCTTGTGCCTCTAGGTTCCCTGTGTGTGTGGAGATAAGCCTTTAATCACCACACAAACTAATACTATTCTTCCAAAATATTTCATGTTAGGTGAACAAAGATCCAACAAACCCCTGGAGCTGTCCTACTGCTTGCTGGGCTCTGCATCTGTGTGTTGCAGCCTTGCTGTACAACTTTGAGTAAGATACTTACTTGGTGCATACCATGGGGCATCACATTCTGGGTGAGTGGAGAAGGGTGATGATGTTGTGCACTTTTTTAATGGTTGTGAGGTATTGCCAAAGACTTGGTTGAGAAAAGACTTAAAGAAGGAAACACAAACGGCTGTGTTCTTCCAGAGTATGTTAGAAATGAAAAGGAAAGAGACAGGACTGTCCTGGTAGAAGGGTAATGTCTGGGGACTTGGAACATCTGGGTTCAGTTAAAGAGTACCTGGAAATCTTCATCGTATGGAAATGATCTGTGGTCTCTGCATCATGGAATAAGCCTCCAGGGGTGCATGGGACAGGATAAAGCCAGAACCTTAGACACATGCTACCATGTGCTACCACACACCCTTTATCCCATACTGCACAACTTTCAACACCAGCTCTGAGGCCCTGGAGGACTGTAGTCTGTCCGTCTTCCTCATTTTGGGCCTTAAACCCAGATATTGATGCTTCTTTCATCTTCTCCCTTGAGGCTAAGGGAAAGCACTATTACACTTGCTGAATTCATCACTGTGTGCAAACTATATTTATATGACAGCAAATCTATATAACTTTCCTGTGCCCATTTATTCTGTTGTTCAGCTAGCAAGAAAAGGAAGCCCATCAGGTCCTTCCCAAAGGGCACAGTAGTTGCCTCTTTCTCATGGCTCAGCATGGATCCTTTGCCCTGCATGAAGCCAGACATCAGACCAGAAGTTTCCTTTGGATTCTTTTGTGGGTTTTTTTTCCCCAAAGATGCAAAACATGAGACACATTCTAACAATAGATTGGATATTTTTTTCCCTCGGTGGTTCATCTTTAACTGTTAACAATCAACCTCTGTATTTTATGTTTTCCACAATCCATAAGCATGTATAAGCCAGGCAACTTAAAGGAATGCAAGATAAAGATAAAGCACAAGCACAACTAGTAACATATATGAGGTATGGAGGGAGTATCTTGGTCTATCTGTACCTTGCAATCACAAGATGATGGCAAAACAGTACTGTGAAAGCAGGCTTTAAGCAATCTAATGGAGTGTTTGTAGGGGGCTGGAAATAAAAGTAATCCCAGAATAGCAATCTAAGACTGTCTGATAGTCCTACATTGGAAAGAAGGACTAGTGGATCTCAAATTAGACACTTAAGACACTTATGTTCCTAGGAGATTCATAAATTCCTAGAAGAATTCCTAATTTTCCTAGTTGTTGGTCAACTTGGTCTTTGCATACCATGATGTGTAATTTAAAGGGATAAGGCTTAGTGTTGTAAATTGAGTACAAGCAGGAAAGAATAAAGGTGATGCAGTCTATAGAACTGAATTTTGCTAGAAGATACCAATTTGAAATATCCATGGAAATCTATCTGTTGCAGCAATCTTTCATTAAACTATAAACTTATGTGTACCTTTGAGTTTGGAAACCATAGGAGGTCCCAGGGCTCCCTATTGTACTGGTAGGTACTAAGGTCTTTAATCTAGCATCAGTTCCCAAGCAGTCCCAAATCCTTAAAAACTTTGTCTTGAATTTCGGCATCACTCCCAAGTCTATTGTAAAAGTTTGGAAAACTTGAGACCCCTGGGCTGACATGGGATTTTCATACCTTTTATGCTACCTGAGGTGGATGGAGGAACCTGGAGATTAAAAGACAAGATTCCAGTGCTAGGAGCTCTGGAAAAAATCCTCAAACCAATAGGTCTCCTTGTATAAGAGACATTAATTCTTCCCATGTTGCCTGACTTCAGGCTGAGCCCTTTGGGAACACAGAAGCCCAAGGTCCCCAGGCAGTTTGTGGGGATGAACTGCCCAAGGGTCACAAATGAACCTGACTGAAACTCATACACTGGTCAGATCTGACTGGCTGACCACTGAAGAACCTCTCTTTCCAGCACACCACCTGCCAGAGATTTTGAAATTAAAATTTAGTAATATCAAAGCAATTGGAAATTCAGTTTCAGCCAGCAGAATTTTTGACCTCCCTTACATCCATTTTACTTACGTTGAGAGAGTCATTCCTGACATTGTGATTAGGGAGTGATCAGAAGCAAAATCCAATTAGGCTGGAGTTGATTAACCTGAGTATTACCCTGATAATTATATTTTTTATGTAGAATAACATCGCTGCGCCCTTATACTGGGTTGCTAAATCCATCCTGTGCATAGGTTGGAGATATCTGAAACAGTTTATTTTCATTAAAATTTAGTAACCATATATTTACAATTTTTCTAGTACCACTTTATGGGAGAAGATGCTGGCATGACAGCAAATGTCTGGTTGTGGAGATAAAAGCAACAGATGTGACCCAGCAGGCTGCTGATCCCTTTTTCCGCTCCTTGTTATCTTGCCTGTGTCTCACAGCTCAGCAAAGGAATCCCACACAGACGGGATGAAGCAGAATTTTACTGATGGCCAAAACTGTTCTTATGCAATAAAGAGGACTCAGAGACAGCTTTTTAAAGCCATTTTTTTCAACGTGAGTTTAGTATCTAAACATCCTGAAAAAATTTGCCCTAAGTATCATTAAAGCTAGTGTGATAAATGGGTCTCAGTAAACCCAAGTGTTAACTGTGGCTTGTTGCGGCATATAAGGGGATAGTCTAGTCTCTAAATGCCAAAATAATTTTAACAGAAACAATACCCCAGTCCCCAAACATCAGCTCTGCTCACAGTGTCCTCATTACTCCTGGGTTTCCCATTTCGCTCATTTTCATGAACGATTTTCTCCATTCACCTCACAAAAGCAACACTTGCAAGCAAGACGGGAGGAAGCACATTTGCGGCAGAGGCAACACATTATTGTAAACGTGGATTTGAAAGATGTTGCCATTTAAGACCACATGAAAATGTAGAAGCTGAATGGATTTGGACAGTCAGACCCTTCCCTAAAGCCCTAATGCTTCATGTAAAAATTTAAAAAGTGTGCAAGCATGATTGATTTTTTTTTTTTCAGTTCAGGATAAAGCACTGTGTATGTGTGTGTGTGCGCACGTGAGCAAGTGCAATGGTCTGTACCACAAGTGGATTGTGTCTGTGGCCTCAGGGACTCATAACTCCATGTGCCAGCAAATGGGAAAACTGGGATCAAGGGGCAGCTACTGGGCAGATGGAGTGTCTGAGCCTGGCTGCTGGAGGGATCCACACCATACACATATGTATGACCATGAGCCTGCAATGTGCCCTGGTGGCCAAGAAGGCCAATGGCATCCTGGGGTGCATCAAGAAGAGTGTGGCCAGCAGGTCGAGGGAGGTCATCCTCCCCCTCTACTCTGCCCTGGTGAGTACTGCATCTGGAGTACTGTGTCCAGTTCTGGGCTCCCCGGGTCAAGAAGGACAGGGAACTGCTGGAGAGGGTCCAGCAAAGAGCTACTGAGATGATTAGGTGATTGGAGCATCTTTCTTATGAGGAAAGGCTCGGGGACTTGGGGCTTTTTAGTCTAGAAAAAAGAAGACTCAGGGGGGATCTTATCAATACTTATAAATACTTAAAGGAAGGGTGCCAGGTAGATGGTAACAGTCTTTTTTTCAGTGGTGCCCAGTGATAGGACAAGAGGTAACAGGCACAAACTTGAGCATAGGAAGTTCCATCTTAACATGAGGAGGAACTTCTTCCCTGTGAGGGTGGCAGAGCACTGGCACAGGCTGCCCAGAGAGGTTGGGGAGTCTCCCACACTGGAGACATTCAAAACCCGCCTGGACGCCGTCCTGTGCCACTGCTGTAGGTGTCCCTGCTGTGGCAGGGGGGTTGGACTGGATGATCTCCAGAGGTCCCTTCCAACCCTGACCATTCTGTGATTCTCTGTGTGTGTATATTTGCCCACTAACTGACCGTTGTCCTGTTCAGCCAGAGTGGGGAGCAGGATGAGGCCACTGGTGCTGTCTGTGTTCATGTGCGTGCTCTGTGTGTCTGTGACCTGTGTGGCCAGCTGTGTATGTATGCACATACGTGGTGTGTAGGTGTGCTCTGTGTGTGTGTGTGTGCCTGCAGGGAGTATGTGCTCAGCCTGGCTACCGGTGGGACCTGGGGCATGGAGCTGCCCTAGCCTCACCTCCCTCAGGCTGCTGGATCCATCCTCCTCTAAGACCAACTGTCACCACTGACATGACCACACGTCTAGGTACAGCTGGGAGCTGCTTGACCCATCTCTGGCAGCCCAACGTCATCACCTCAGCAGGAAAGGCCAGGGAAAGAAGGAAAGGGATGACACAGCTATAAAACCCAGGATGCAGTAGCAGCTGCACCCATCAGCCAGGAGCCCATCTGATCTGTGGGTTTCATAGCCCCTCTTCCCTTCCTTTCTCCTCCATCTGTGTCTTAGAAAGCTCCTGTCTTCATAAAGGAAAATGTGTAATTACTCCTCGAATCTAGCCAACGCTTTACTCCCTCCCTCCTTCCCACCTTCTCAAACCTAATCTGTGATCAAATCCACCCACCAAAGTCAGATGTCTTTCCAGGGGTGAACTTTCACACAATCTTGGAAGCAATTTTCTAGTTCTGTGGTTGGTGAGAATAAAAAATTAATGCGGCTTGTTCCATGTAGAAGCATCAGTCACGCATTGTGTGTACACTAGATTCACAGGGTCATAGAAATTAGAGACTGGAAAGCCCAGGGGAGAGAGTTGCTCCAGCTAAGGAGCTGTGCAAAATTGTTCTCTGCATCGCATTAAAGTGAGGAAGGGCTTTGGGCATTCCTGAACTGTCGTGTTGTCCTTGTTTTTTAGTCACCTTCTTCCTGAAACATAGGTGTGGGCATTGTCTTTCCCAGAGAAAGTAGCTTAACAATTTTAACAAGCAAACAAGATGTGTGCTGTTGAGGAACAAGCTCAGATTAAAATATTATTTTTACGTAATCAAACATGGGCCTTTCACGGTGACATTTAAAGAGCCATATCCTTATTTTTGGTTAAAACTTGCATTGAGCTGGCTTAAGATCCATCAACATTCCTGTCTGAGGATCCGACCTAGGTTAGATGTATTTGATTCAATTCTCAGGCTATTATATACTCTTTTATTATGGATCTAGTCTTAATGCCAATCAAACGGCATTGGAAAAGCTCCAAATGGCTTCGGCTGGGTCCCATTCAGACCATGTGCTTAAGGTCAGTGTCTGCTCTCAGGTATAAATCCAGCAGAGTGTCACTGAAATACTGTGAAATCAATTGAGATACAGCTGATTTATAGAGATGACATTGGCAGCAGCAATCCACTCACTGCAGGAATCTGTCTGTGGCCTCAACGCAGCCCAGAGCTCCTGGGAAACCCACACCAGGTGCTGAAATCACCGCCCAACAGGACCTGTTGTCTAGTTAACTTCTGACTCTCATTTGAGTACTTTTTGCTTTAACTTTCTAGCAAAACAGCCGTCTGATGCACTGATTCTGGAGTGGAACATCATATTGTGATTCAAAAGTGTTGTGTTTGCTGTGAAATTATTGCTGTTTGCCTAGCCCTTTGCACGTGGCCAGCAGCAGGGAGAGAGTGTCCTCCTTCACTTTGCCTTCCCAGCTGAGGGTCAGCCAACACACCCCTATATTTCTGCATGAAACCCAAGACATGACCTGTGTCGTGGCTGTGCTCTTCCCACCAGCCTGCACCCTCATTCAGTCTCTGCAGAGATACCGGTGGTGCCTTCAGGTGTTGCCTCTGTTGAACAATGCCTCTTCCACACTTCTCAGCGTGGGGTGTGACTTCGCTGCTCACCTTGTTCATGTCCTGGATTCACCTCCCTTTGTGGAATTAAAAGTTCAGGAAAGGGGCAGACCCACACAAGGCTTTAGAGGGCTCCTAAGCTGCTGCCGCAACAAATCTTTCACTCCCACTCCAAGTAGTGGAGTGCTGGACAGGAGAAGAAATCATGAGGAGCAAGAAAAAAACATATTAATTAGCAGCGATTTGCTGATGATGTGGTTTCTCTGTCAGAACCTGTGACCTGAATTATCAGCGCCTGTGCTGCCAGAGGGATTATTGGAAAATGGACAGCTTTGCAGGGAAAAGAAATCAGACCAGTGGGCAGAGCAGTTATTAAAATAAAAGGAAAGAAAAACCTTTCCTTATATTGCACATAAGCAAAGAGGACATGATCAGAACATCCTTAATGACAGATCAAAGTGCAGCTGGTCCATGTGAACCACAGGTCAGGGATCCTGCAAACTGCCTCCATGCCCTCTGCAGCTAAAGCCCCCAAAACTGCATTTCCCAGCCTGTAGTTATTTGGATGCAGCTGTAGTTTCCAATAAGCTAGAAGAAAAACCAACCCAAGAGGTGTCATGGCTGAGAGTTGCCCGCAGACCATCTCCCAGGTTTTGTGATCATCCTCCCGCTGGAGTTCTGTGGAGGTTTAAGGCTGGAGCCTGGAGTCATAGAATCATAGAATCATAGAATGGTTTAGGTTGGAAGGGACCTTGAAGATCATCGAGTTCCAACCCCCCTGCCATGGCCAGGGACACCTCTCACCAGACCAGGTTGCCCAAGGCCCCATCCAGCCTGGCCTTGAACGCCTCCAGGGACGGGGCTTCAACAACCTCTCTGGGCAGCCTGTTCCAGTGCCTCACCACCCTTAAAGTGAAAAACTTCTTCCTAACGTTTAATCTAAACCTGCCCTCTTCCAGCTTAAAGCCATTCCCCTTCGTCCTATCACTACATGCCCTAGTAAAAAGTCCTTCCCCAGCTAAAAGTCCTTCCCCAGCTGAGTCCTTACTCGGATGATGTTCCTGAGTCACTGCCAAAATATCAGGGGTGGAGGAGCTTCTGGAACAGCTATGAGCATGACAGTCTGTGTCCTGTCCTGCTTCTGGCTGGATGCATTGCCAGGAGGACAGTTATGAGGCTCAACCACACAATCCTTGGGGGGTCTGGAGGACAGACTTGGATGACCTTCCAGCCCCATGGTATAAAGGCCATTCAAATCTGACCTGGAGACCACCTTTGCAATCAGCAGCATATTTATCACTGTGGAATCTCATATACTTTGCTGTAAGAACAGGCCTATTCCTACGATTTCCCCCTTGTTTTGGAACAAAAAAGCTCACACAAAGTTATGCTGTAGCGTATTACAAAAAAGAACAGAGTTGCTCAGATACACTGTAACAAGGACGGTCTCCCTCCTCGGGTGGCACAGAGATGTTTATTCTGTTCAGAGACTGGAGAACATCTGTAGAGCTTTCCACTGGTAGGAATGTGTCATTTCACAGTAGGCTGTTCGCAGAAGCAACCAATGATTACCCAAACTGCTTCTGCCTGCAGCTGCGTGCTGCCCAGAGGAGGAAAGAGAAGTGGGGCCCGTTGCACGGTTGCTCCTGCGAAAAAGAAAGAAAGCATAGGCATAGCTTTGGGTGATGGTAGTGGTGATGGGGAGATGTTGAGTCTTCCCAGAAGGTCTGCTTCTGACTTACCTTTTGCTTGGAGCGCTACTGGCAGACCAATACAGACTACCAGTCCAGAGACGTATTTATGGGTAGAGTTTGAATAACGTCTGTAGATGCAGAAATCTTGCCAAAACTAGGAAAAAAAGAAAAGTAAAAAAAAAATAAAAAGTAAAAGAGAGAGACACTAGGGGGATCAATGGAAGTTGGATGCCTAAGCAGTTGGGGATTTAAAAAATCCCACTTTCTTTTTGCATTTGTAGGTATTAAGTAACTTTGAAAACCACAGCTGAGATTTATAGATGTGTTTGGGGACTTCATCTATGGAGGGTTATATCTTTGGATGTTCTTCCAGTTCTCCATGAGTCTGAAGCTCTCCAGGTGCTCTCCGATGCCTGGCTCAGAGAGCAGAGGGGGCTGTGAGCTGCAGAGATGGTTTTCCATGGAGACCCGTGAGGGTGACAAATGCTCATCGACAGTTACAGGGAGGAAGAGGAATGAGTGGCTCGAGCTGTTTCAAAGGTGTTTCCTAGAGATGGGACAGGGGTGAGAAAGTGGAAAGCCTGTGAAGTGGGGAGGCTTCAACACATCAAGTCCTCCAGCAACATCAAGACAACAACTTTAGGATAAATTCGCAGATTGTTTTAACCAGTCTAAAGAAGCACAGTGATCATGCAACAACAAACCCGCTGGGACATGCAGTGATGTAACTGAGCTTTCGGCTCTGTCACACCTCTGCATTTCAAAGTAAACTGTCTCCCGTGAAACCTCCCCTTGCACAGGATGGAACAGACCCAGCTGGCTGACATGCTGTGCTCCCTCACACAGGCTTTCCTCTTACCCTTCTTTGTTTTGTTTTTCCTTCAATGAAAGAATTTATTTTAATGCCATTTAAGCTGAAGGAATCTGGCGGCCGTTACTGTGCACTGTAAATCTGCTGCCCTCCTGGCACAGCACAGCCCTCCCCCACCCGTGGCAGCAGAAGAAACCAGGAAGGAGATGGGAATGAGATCTGAGCGACACTAAGAGGTGATTATTTTAAAAAGCTCATTGGGTAGTCCATTTGGCAGTACAGGTGTCACCTGCCAATAAAACTGGAAAGGAATTTACTCTTTTCTCTAGCTCACAGCAGTGATTTTTGTCTCGCTGAAATGTAATACAGGTAACTGCCCAGTTCAGGGTGTACTTGCTTGCTCTCAACTCTGCAGATTACGAGTTTCTGCTGCATTTAACTGCTTAGGCAAAAAAAGTGAAAAAAATGTTCTTCAAAATAAATAAGAAGTAGAAGACTGGACTTCCAGGCAAAAACAAAATCCTGTGTAACCACGTAATGCCTCTCCCTTTATCTCTGTATGTCCGCATTGTCTCAGTGTGAGCTGCACAGTCGCCAGTTCACGTCACTAATACAGCAAGTTAGGTAGCTGTGACTCCTCACATACACTGACCAGTCCAACCCACCCACGTCAGAGAAGAGCCAAAGTGAGGTTTTGGTTTTTCAAAACACTTCATAGCCATGAAAGCCTGAACTTAAATAGAAATACTAATTTTTGAGGTGCAGGAACTAGGCTACAGCTAGAAGGCAAAGTATTTAAAACCCAGAGCCAAGCAGTCCTAAAGCTTTCTCAAGGCTGATAGGACTGTGAGGCTTGAGAAACCAAGAAGGTCTGAGGAGCCCCGAGTCAGTGAAAGCTTAGCTGGTAGCAAGCATCATGTAGGGCAAAAAGAAGAGTAACAGTGGCGGTAAGGCCAGCAGGAGTCAACAGGGTCACCTCTGCTGAACTCCTGCATAACGTACACCAGTGTTTCACCAGTGCTTCCCACATCAAGCTCATGGCTAAGCATGAGTCTCTTTAGGATGCCATAGAGCCAGCCCAAACTCTAAGCCTCAAGTAAAGACGTCGAGTGATAGATAACACTCCACTGCCCTCAGGAAGGAGATGTTAGAAACTGGGTTTGGCTTTGGCCTGGAAAACCTCTCAGCCCACTGCTCTCATGTCCTAACTAGGACTAACCACCTCTTGGCACAAAAAACAGCCTGGTTCCTGACTCAGAAGGAAGGTGGTAAGCCTTGAACTTATTCAGAATTTACACTGTTGATTGATGTCTCTTAGCCAAGAGAAAAGACTTCAAGTATGTCATGCACCCGAGCCCTAAGGAGTTAATGCTCCTTGAGAAGGATGTTCCAGAGCGTGGGAGCATGGTCTCCATCCATCAGCCTTGCTAAGGGGCAGCAGATAATGGCACCCTATCATGGCAGCTGGTTGCTGAGTGTTTATGTCTGTATCAAAGGTGGAACAAAACATTCATGGTGACTACTTTGACATTTCGGTGAGCCTTTGTTCTCCTTTTCCTGAAGCATTTCCAAGTCTTACCAGGGCAAGATGAAGTGCTTTAACCAGTGCTCAAATGTGCTTAAGTACTGAGTGACATGAGTCAGGATCCCAAATGTAGGTCTAGCTTGCAGCATACCTCCCAGATTTGTCTTACTTACTCATTAGCCTTGTTGTGACAAACTTCCACCTTACTTATGCTGCAAATATGTTTAGATTCACTTCCCAGACACTGGGCTTCACTTGGTGTGGTGGAGCTGGGGTTGTACATAGGAAGCATAAGGCAAGCTGTGCCTCCAAAATCTACACCTATACCTGCATAAGGAGTAGTGCAAAAAGGGTGGGTTAAGGTGAATTCAAGAGCTCCAAGGCAAAATCTGGTTTGACTGGCAGGACATGTGAGGTACTCAGAGCCCTGCACTTTCTCTGATATGGTATCTGCTTCTTGACTGCAAGCTCAGCATCTGAAGTCTCTCCTTAGACCCTCGATGTGCTGTGATCTGTAGGCATGGAGCACTGTCCGCTCCACGTGAGCTCTCTGCAGCGCTGTGTGGGGCTACCAGTCAGCCCATATGGCTTCAAAGTGGTAGCTTGCTGAATCTTCAGGGCACATTCAGGACATGTTGTTATCAAAACTAGAAATAGGATATATAAATAATAATAAAATTAATATATACTTACATTGTATATATTTTCTATAAATATAAAATTTAAATACATAAATGTTAATATAAGTCATCAAAGCCAGAAATATGTTTTTTCTAAATTATGATATATTCCCTTGCACTGGCTTTTGCTGGAATAATGTTAATTTTCTTCATAGCAGCTCATATGGTGCTGTGTTTTGGATTTGTGATCAAACAGTGTTGATAACACAGGGATGTTTCAGTTATTGCTGAGCAGTGCTTACACAGAGTCAGGGTGTTTTCTGCTTCTCACACTGCCCCACCAGCGAGTAGCCTGGGGGTGGGCAAGAAGTTGGGAGGACACACAGCTGGGACAGCTGACCCCAGCTGACCAAAGGGATATCCCATACCATATGATGTTGTGCTCAACAATAAAAGCTGGGGGAAGAAGGAAAAGGGGGCACATTCGGAGTGATGGCGTTTGTCTTCCCAAGAAAAGAGTGATGGAGCCCTGCTTTCCTGGAGATGGCTGAACACCTGCCTGTAGTGACTGAATTCCATATTTCGCTTTGCTTGGGCATGCAGCTTTTGCTTTACCTATTAAACTGTTTTTATCTCAACCCACGAGTTTTCTCACTTTTACCCTTCCGATTCTCTCCCTCATCCCACTGTGAGGGGCTGAGCTGCCTACCGGGGTTAAACTACAACACCTCCAAATCAACTATTTCCAGAAATGGGGGATTTCAATGAAACATTGATGAGAAGCTCAAGGTAGACAGCAGTTCTATGCACTGCGTTTGCTCAAATAGTGGCAGTGATTTTTCTCCCCTGTAGATTTTGTTATAGATGAAGCCATAGCACAGACCAGATCTAAAACTGCTGCACAAATATTGCATGTTACATCAGTAATTTAAATTCTGGGTATTCAGACATGACAATTCGGCTTTCTAAAGCTGAGCATTAAAATGTAAAAGCTATTTCCAAAAGTCCAGGCGTAACCGGTATATGCAATGACATCCACAAATCCAGTGTCAGAGTTAAAATTTGAACTCCATAGTCTTTAATTTGCAGAAACACATTCAGCCTCTGCATGTGTTACCTTGGGAGATGAAGATCCATCTGAAAAAAGTCCATAAATTTGAAAAATAACTCTCATAAAAACTAATGTGATTTATGTAAGCACATTAAGGGGAAAATACCCTGAACAGTTGGTTTAAGTGCTTAGACTTCCTAAACTTAATATTTCCATATGGTTACATTGTAATTTTAGATTTTTAGTGGCTTCGTATCCTTCTTTGTTAAATTTGAGAAACAAATCAAGGTACCAGCACAAAGAAATTAAGGAACAAAGATGCCTGCAATGAGTGTTTGATTGTTCCCACATGAAGCAATGATTCTTTTTACAAATTCCCCTAATCCTCCAGGAAACATTATTCCAATTGTCACAGGGTTGTTTGTGTGGTGTTGTGAACAGATGATTACAAAAATCTTCAGATATAAATAGCAGAAAAATAAGGGAAGAAATGAACACCCTACTTTTTTTTTTTAATGCAGGATTATATTAGCTAAGTAAAGATTAGTTTCAAAATACCAGACATCGTTTGAATTCTTACTGAAGTATTTCGTGCCTTTAACACTTTCACATTTATCCCACAAGATTTTCACTCTTGCCTAGTGTTTACTACCCCTGTGACGAACCACCACTAAAAATACTTGTTTTATCTGTAGCGCTTAAACTGGCTTATGTGCCATTTTTTAACTAAAGGTACCAAACATTTTGAAAATTATTATTTAAACCAGCACAACCCATTGTGTGAACCTTCTCAAATCAATGGAAGCCCACATTATATTGATTTAACTTAAGTTGATTCCTACCAACTAAAACGAAATGGATACAAATCACTTTTAGAGCAATGTGGAGGGACCTGCAGGGAGGCTTTGTGGTCTCACCTGAATTGTCTCGGCTCACTGACCGCAGTAGTGTGCTGCAAAATTTAACAAGAAAAATCAGTTCTTTGGAGGAATCTCTTCTCTACCACCCTTCATTCTCGCTTTCCCAAAAAGAAAGGCGTGGTATGAGCATGTGAGAAGGCAACATCATAAACAGCCAGTACAATCTGCCTTCATTATCTGTATTGGACTAGTTTATAGGCAAAGATGAGGTCGATGTGAGATGATACAGCAAGTGTGGGCTGCAACTTGATTCTCTAATATGGCTTGCGCATTTGTGGGGACACAGCCACAACTGAGAAAAAATGGCAGCACTTGTCCAAAAGTCTTGTCAATTTTCCTGAAAGTGTCTACAATCAGAGCCAGTAAACATGATGGAATGAAGAAGACAGGG
This sequence comes from Pluvialis apricaria, assembly GCA_017639485.1. Taxonomy (NCBI): domain Eukaryota; kingdom Metazoa; phylum Chordata; class Aves; order Charadriiformes; family Charadriidae; genus Pluvialis; species Pluvialis apricaria. Next base: position 161,979,677 of record CM030008.1, on the reverse strand, counting down.
ATGGAGATAGAGTGGGCAAAACAGAGGAGAGAGAGGGACAGATGGGGATAGGACACGCCTGAGCTGTTCCTGCATCTTGTGGTAGAAGACACCCCTAAAGAGAACAGCAGGACTCTGATAGGAAAACTTCTCTTTTCTCCCAGCCAGAAAGACGTGCAGGTTCCTACTCAGTCATGCCGGCCGCCCAGGTGAGTAAGCAACATATAAATATATTATACTGATCATATTTATCACATGAGAGCATTACAACCAGCTGTGCTTAAAACAGGGGCAAGGTGCTGGGCCAGAGAAATGATTTTCATTACACTTCTTTCCTTCAGACTTAATAAGCCACAATGGAGTGATGGTTAACACACCAACACTTAAACACGCTTTGTATAAATTAAAGGGAATCTGTCCAGATACATGAATCCTTTGTCTTTTGTTGCAGAGATTGTGTAATTCTTAGCTTGTCTTCTTCAAGTGGCAGAGAAAAAAAAAAAAGTCATCAAGAATGGATTCATTGCTCTCTGCTTTATAACTCGACAGATGTAAGTATTTATTTAAAAATAAAACATCTGGCAGCTGTCTTGTTGGGCTAGTGGCTGAGCCTTGTATGATTAGATACAGCTGAATGGCTAATGCTGGAAACCAAGCTGGGTGGAAGGAGCTGAATTCTGTGATGCTGCGGGGGTTGTTAGTATCAGAAAAAATGGAAAACAGATATGGAACAAAAATATTAAGATTAATAGCTACATAGTCTGGTCTTTTTCCAGGGGGACCATAATTATTAAGGCGTTTTCTCATCTGTGCCACATGCATCTCATTTAAAAGGTACAATCAATAGGAAGTACCAACATCACGCATATTGAAATGCAGCTATATCTCCCTAACCAGGTTTTCAGTGAACTGTCCCAGTGTGCACTCCCAGCACTTGAGAGTGAGGCCTCCTCATACATAGGCATTAATGTCATGCATCTGTTGGAGATGCTGCAAAGTCTCAGCAGTGTGATGTGCAGAGGAGATAGCCAAGGAAATGATTCAAAGCTGGTAAAATGACTTAGTCGAAGAGTCAGATTCATCTTGCCTGACTACAGAGGTCTATAATGCAGGCAGTGACACGAGACGTAGTCAGCACAGGGTTCCTTGGCTGTTGCTAGAGAGAAATAGAAATGCTGCGAGGGACATTTATCTGGTCTCTTTTAAACATCCACTTTAAGATGAGATGAACTTCACCTTGGAAGGGCTCATTTCTCTGTGCTGACTCCAAAGCAATGGTGCTTAGTGCTGTATAGCCATCTGTTGGGTAGAAGTTCACATCTGGTCAGATATATCCCACGTGAGAGGCTGAAAAAACTCGATCTACTTAATTCATCAGAAGCAGATCACAGTGCTAACTTGATTATAGCATGGAGGACCTTCAAACGAAGACAGTTCTGTTTCCAACGGGCATTGTTATCCACCCGAGAGAAACAAGAATTATCAGCTGTAGGCTGAAGGCAGATGCATGCAAAGAAAATACAAAGTGAGGTTTTTCGTACAAAGAGTGAGACAAACCATTGCCAAACAGTAGCAAGAGAAAAGGTGGTTTCTTGGTCTCTCAGAGCCTCTGATGTCTTTCTGAAAAACCTGTTCAGACCAACGCTCCTTGTTCCACTTAATAAGGGTTAACTTATTAAACCCCTGTGCACTGTGTTGCTCCAGAAATCAGATCAGATGCCTTGTCCAAATCATCTGGCTGATCCCTGTCTTAAATTTATTTTAAAGCTTGCATATTTTCCTATATGTACAAGTCCGCATTCTCATCTGTTCTGCAGAGGAAATAAATAAATAAATAAAATTCAGCAGGCTATTCTGTTTGTTAAAAAAAGCAGAGCTAACTCTTTCTGAACACATCTACAATCTACATAGTCATGGGGATGATCACATGGATTTGGTCTGCACAGATAGGAAAAATTCTGCAAGTAAAATAGGACCGGTCCTCCGAGTTGCTGCCCCTGGAAGCAATGGTTCTTCAGTCTTATGCATCCTTCAAGTGACAAATGGAGATTAGAGGGACTGAGTTTGTTTAGCCTGTTTCAGGTGGTACCAGTGTCCACAACCTTCTAGTTTCTGAGAAAGAGAAATATTTGCCCTAAGCTCTGCATTTCAGGCTTAATTCAGATCTTGGAGAATTCAGTAGAACATGTTCTACTGCCTCATGTGAACTGCTGCCAATCGGCTCTTCTGACCCCTTTGTGGAGCAGAGTTAATGCATCATGGGGGTATCTGGGAGGTGATGAATGCACCGCACTCTGTCCTCATGTCTTTGTACATATTGTTTCCTGCTTTGCTCGTTTTCTTTCTTTTGGTGTAAAATAAGAAATAGTTTTGCGAGAAGCCGCATCTCTCTTCTTGGTGCTCAGAGACATAAGAGCATCCCATAAGGATTGTATCTCAGCTTCAATGCAACTGCTCTTTGGGAAGGAGGGGCTGGAGTATAAGCCAGCTGCAGTAGGAAATATGTGTTTGCACTAAATAGGTCCTTGACCCTTGGTGGGAACTGCTAGGAATGATGACAGTGTAAATGATACAGATGTCATCCAATGATGATGATAATAGGCTTGAATGCAGTATAGAGAAGGGAAGTGAAACAGCAGAGAAACAGCATTTTATATGCATTAGGATGAGTGTATTTCTAAAGCAAAGAGAGGCAAGGTGTATGACTGAGAAGTTCTATGAAGATACCATGGGGAAAAAGGGACTGTAACAGACCGATGTTTTATTTCTTAGACAACTGTATATTTTCATCTCCTAGTCCACAATCTATGTTCCTATGATGTGTGCATACTTGGATGGATTTTTTTAATGATGTGAATGGTAGAAGAATGGAAAAACATGAGTGTCCTACAAAATAAAAGGTGAAGGTGGATCCCTGGATGATACAAATCATCATGTATCTATGAAAGGGGCCAAAAGGCTGATTTATACTAGCTGAGGATGGAGACCTTGTGTCTGAAGTTATTGACAGATCAAGTTTCAATGCTCAGGCACACCATGTGGGAGAGTTCTCAACCAGGGAAAAATGTCCTCTTGAAGGAATAGTAGAAGACTGGGACAATTGCAAAAGCAACCTTGTGTGTATTCATGAAGATTACTTTGAAATGCATCCTATTTAATTAACAGTGATGAAACTGGAATGTCAGCCTGTATTGCAGCAGGTTTTTTTCCCCCCTATGTCTTGATCAAAACTTATTTTGACTTCTCAAACTGCTCAAAGTACAATGTAAGTAAGGAAAAAGATAAAAAGTACATTTGATGACACAAACTAGCAGTAACAGAGAAAATGGAACAGTAATTCACGTTATGCTGTGGAAACGCTACTGTGCTGGACCAGCTACCTTCTTTTTTTTAAATGAAAAATCCTTCTTCCACCCAAAATCAAACCTTTAGAAAATGCATTTTGGAACAATTTATCTGTGGGAAATGTTAATGTTGCATAGTATGTGACTGATTATGTGGACGTATTAATAATAACAGATCTCAACAGCACTTCCCATGGCAAGCAGCTCCCTATCTTCAGCCTTCTTTGGGCTGGTCATAACCTCAGCGCTCTTGTAGGAGCAAACCAGGCATCCCTTTGCCCATCAGAGAGGTTACGAAGGGGTCCTGGATGGTGGCCTTTGCTAGGGCCAGCACAGCCTTTGCCAGGCTGTTTAATGCTTTTGCTTCTTACTCCTTTTAGCACAATATAACTGGTGCCACTTGCAAGTGATGTATATCTTTGAGCATACGCAACATCAAGCTACATTTACCTATATTAGGAGGCATAGGTCTAATTCATTAAGGTAGGTTGTTTTCTCATACAGGAAAACATACAAAATATTACCCAGGAATGCACCAAGCCCCATATGTAAACATTAAAGAATTTGTTCTCCCTTCTCCACTGGAGGCTTTCTTGCATCTTTTTATCTTTTTGTATGATTGTTAGTAACGTTATTTTAATTTACAGCTTGAATACCTCCACCTGCAGCTGATACTCATTCCTCCTTTAGCTGTTATACGTTCCCCCCTTCCCTGACATTTACTTCCCAATCAATCGACAGCAATCGGATTCCCCCTCAGCTTTCATTTTGCAAGGCTGAGCAAATCTCATTTGCCCATTTCACGGCTTCACCCTGCTGGCAGCTTAGAGTTGTCTTGTACACCACAATCTTTCCCCTCCTTAATTGGAAGGAAGGAAAAAGCTCTTATCTCAAGGTGGATGGTTTTATTCGTTTCTAAGGGTGAGGTTCATCTCACTTACCTTGGTCTACAGTGCACCTTGATAACTCCCTCAAATTTGCTTTCCAGCTGTGAAGCAGGTAAACCTCCAGCTCACATAACTCTTCCTACACACCCAAGAGCTGTGCTTTAGCTGGCTGCCTCCTCTTCCTGGTGGGCTTATCTTTTAGCTTCACTTGGATGACAAGACACCCTTCTGCCTCTCTGACAGCACAGACATATGCTATGCAGCATTTTAAACTACACTGGACATGCACCCTGCTCCACGGCTGGGGGAAAGACCTGTTTCTGCATGCAGAGGTGCTGTAGTGGTGAAGGCGAGCACCTCAACACCAGGCAAAATTGGTACGTCCAGTGAGGCGGTAGGAGATTGGGAAAAGTGCAAAGGTTCCCATATCTTCTTAAGAAGCTACTTTGAATCCACTTCTACACAAAGCACCGAAGGCTCTGTCTGTAACTTCTAATCGTTCATGCTCAGCACACATAGACTTTGGACCACCAGTTTTGTTCCACCTTTAGCTTCCAAGAAAACAGGCAATTGTCTGAATAGCGTCGGTTCATCTGCTTCATCAAAGACCAGGTAAACACGGTCTACTACATTAATCTTTACCTGAGAATCACTTCTTGTCTCAAATAAACTTACAAATTAATCTTGTTTTATCTCACTCTGGTAAACACAGGTTTGCCTTTTATCCCAGTTTGTATTTTTCTCCAGATCTTAAATTAATTTTTCCTTCTAAATTTACTCTAAGAATTCACACTGTATGAAGCTTAGATTAATTGTTCTCTGGTTTCCTTAATCGCTTTTTTTTTTTCAGTTTCTTAGATGTAGGTTATGTTCTGAGTGTAGCAGCTGTTTGGTTTACAGAAAGACCATTTTCAAGTCTTTGAAAGCATTTGTCCAGCTCTTGAATCATTAAAACAATTCCTTAGTTTACCCAACTTTGCTCTTCTGCAATCAGGGAACTGTATTTGTCGTCTTGCTTTTGTTTATCTTACCGTGCAACTTAAGTGGAAAAAAAGGCATGATCAGTTACTCTAAAGCCATCTTTGATGATAGGCTCTTCTTTAATCGCTGATTTGTTAATACCAGATCTAAAACAGCATTACAGCTGACTTAGTGCTGCTTTAGTGAAGAACTCCGCTAGCTTTTGCACACAGAAATAATGCAACCTAAGTAATTTACAGTCTACATCTGGGAAATTTATTTCTAGACCTATATTTTTCTCTAGTGACATTTCAGATACTCTGTCCTACACCTAGCTCCAAGCTGTGGGTTAACAGCAGATCTTCAGCATTACCTTAGCACAACTGCTCACCGTCCCTCCCTGGAAGGGTTCTGCCCACACCGTTTATCCCTGCCCAGCCCAGCCCACCAGCTGGAAGGGGCTACGAAATGTTATTTTAACATATCTATCGGGCAAGAAAAAACCTTTTCTATCTTATTATATTGCTTTTCTACCATTCAACATAAATGCCTTTCCATGCTGAATTAAGCTATGTGAGTAACATCTGTCAGGTGTGGTTCATTGTTTTACTCATCATTTTCCCAGGGGATGACTTCCACATGCAATTAGCGTTTTGTTTTGTTAGTGTGTTTAACTTAATGCAGCATGTACAGTCCTTGGTATGTGTGTTATGCCCTTTGAGAAAAAACATTTATCTTGAAATCTGCACGGTGGCACAGCTTGCGTGCTTCTGTGACATTCAAGAGAGATGAAACGGTTAGCTGGTGCTGATCTGACAAGCACATAAGCCTGACTTTGAAAAGGTTCTTCTGCGTTACTATATTTATTTTGTTTGAGCCACAGAAAAATGCATTCTTGTCAAAATGTTTCTTTAACAGGCTTTGCTTGCCATTCTTCTTGTGGGCTGGAAACTCAAACACAAGCCTAATAGACACTTCAACCTAATCAACAACGTTTGTGTCCTGACTCTAAGTCTAATTTCACCTTCCGGTTTATTCCTGACTATCCTAGGGATAGCTGAAATGAAATAAAATGAAATGATGTTAATAATTTCACAATGAGTTAATGCACATATTTTGAAGTCCTTGCTTAGGAAAAGCTGAGAATTTTCAGCTGAAGCAGCTGGGAATAGATGATACTGAAGGCACTCAGGGATCAATATGCACGAAGGTAAATCAGGTGAATTTTACTGTTGTGAATTTCCATAGGTGACAACTGAACTTCCAAGAAGGGTTATTTATGTTGGGGAGACTGCCTATGATACAAGTGGATGAAACACCTGAAAAGTATACCATATCTCTCTCTTTGCTATACTTACCTTTACTCTCATTTTATGGGCCTATGCCATTTGTTTGTGCTGCAGTAAATTATTAATGGCCGATGAATGTTCCTAAATGAATTTAACTTCCTGTATCCTGACAGAAGTACTATGGTTTTAATACCCTCACAGTGTTTTATTCTTATTTAGTGTTTATTGTTCGTCTCGGGCTTTATATTGTCCTTGTGGCAAAAATTGCATGTATCTAAGAGTACAAAAGCAAAGAAGTGTTTCATAGCTCAGATGATTGTTTTTTATGTGAGTTTGCTCCAGCTCCAGATTTGCTGAATATTTCTGCAAAGCAAGCTTCTGGTGTTTACTGTGTGTTTTTATGTGCTGCAATACTGAAAGGTTTTTCTGACTTCCTCAGATATTTATTGAGAGCAGGTTGTGCCATATCACAACCTTCTCCCACAGCCAGCGCTCCCATATATAGCTCTAACGAGTATTAGAAGGTAAAAACATGTCTCTGTGTAATAGTTTGGCCTCAAAGGAAATCCCGCTCTGATGTCAGAGCTATCTCAGATGTGGTCCTGCACCCAGGTGCTGCGAAGCAGATGGTGAGAGCACCGGCCATATGTCAGTACGACTTGCAGCTTCTCGCCATTTGAACTCCAAGAGCAACCAGGGAAGGATGTTGTATGTTATTTTTGTTTCTTTTCTCTTTGTTTTTAATGCACCTCAATGACAGAGTCTGATTCTGTGAAGTATGGAGGCTGAGGATGTGATCTAAAACTCCATTTTAAACCTCGAAGCTCTTACCAGTTGCCTTTACTAGGCTTTGGATCAGGGTTTGGATCAGAACTACCACAGTTCTGCAACATCTGTCAGAAGCGCAGGGCGTTGTTTGCAAAAAAAAGAAAAAAAAAGAAAAAAAAGCCAAGAAGACCAAACCAAACCACAAAGATCGACCACATTCAAATACAGAACATATTTTATCACTTCAGTGGAGATAAGATATATGTAGACCACCTGTCTCTCTCACCAATCAGAATAAACAAATTGCATAGAGTCCATTTGTGGTCAATATTCTTAGTTCCACTTTCATAAAGTTTCATTGGAAGTATTTAATCTCTTTCACAGCTAGTCGTGAAAATCAGTAGGTGTATCTTTGTACAATATGTAATAGATGTGAATGATTAGCTACATAAAATATATATAGACTTACCAATAAATCACTTTGCCTCGTAAAGGGATCCACCTGCATGCAGCTTGGTCCTCATCTGCAGACACAACTGGCAAGGTCTGTAATCACTCCTGCTATGTTAATTGTAACAGCAATTATCCAATGACATTTCAGCCTGTGCAAAGAATGGTCCCCTTCGACAGAATTAGTGGGGGAAGCTGGGGATGGGGCATTAGTTGGCCACGCTCTTGGATCCTCTCCTCTTTCCTCCCATTGGAAGCATGGTGCAGGAGTAGCACTTAGCACATCTTTTAGAGCGAGCCAACCATTTCTGAATGACAATTTATTTACACAGGCGAGGAGAAATAGCTTCTTGGCAACGGCGTACACACCAAATGCTGATTTTCTATTTTAACTTCTTCTTCTTGGCCTAGCCACAATGGCAATTTGCTTGTTTGAAAGATGGCAGATTACCTACTGAAGGGAGAGCAAATGAGAGGAGAGCAAACGCAAGCCCGAACCTGCATGCTCCCAGTGTGGTGCCTAACCTTACGTGTTGCTGAAATACTTGAAATTGGTTTGGGGCCCGAGGAGCTTTTAAAATAATCAAAACCATTTCTTTTTAATTGCAAAACTGGAATAACTATAAAATAGAAGCAAAAAGCTGGACAATCCAGGAAAACATGGAAGAGTGTGGAAACCGGTCCATAAGGCTGAAACCCGGCGTGATTTTGAGCATCCGCAGAGTAGGTGCCTCCTCCCTTTGCTGTTGCAAGGGGTTAGGAATGGGTAAAAAATTAAATCCATAAAAGGTGAATCATTGTAATCATTGGGTTTTTACCAGCAATTAGGATTGCCAACTGCCAAGAGTGACTAAGCTGGCGTTCCTAGCGCTACATTGTTTAGGAAGTTAACTGGAGGTTGGCAAAAAAATATTCCAGCCAACCTTCAAAAAATAGGCAAAAAGCCAACACGTCTTACACCGCCTTCTCCAACACCACCTGGGTCCAGCCCTTTTGCAGCTTTAGGTTAAACAAATTACAGCTCCTCTGTCTCTAAGTTGGGATGAAGCTTTCTGAAATGGGAGAGCCAAAGTTCTGCCCACACGTGGTTTACCAGTGTGTAAGAGGAAAAAGTGGTGAAATTGCTTAATTTCTCCTCTTTTCTGGTCAGTGCTGGTGATAATGATTTCCTTGTTATGGCTTGCAGGCTCCGGCACACCGCTGTGCCGATGCATAGGAGGGCTCAAATCTGAGTCTTAAATAAAAAAAGATTTTGGTTCCAGCACAGCATGTTTGTAAAATATCTACTGACAAGACAAAAAAAAATTGTTCTACATGGCCTGTAAAACATATGTTAAAAATTCTGCATCATAGACCATCTTTAAATTATTCATTTTTAATCCCTTCAGCCTTGAAGGGCCTTTAAACATTGACTACTGAGAAACAATCCTGCCACTGAGGGAACAGCTATAAAATAAAATACTGGCTACTTAAAAATATAGAGAAAAATGCTTTACCTAGACACAGTTTCTGCATTTTAAAATATGAATAAAGGGCTGGATCCCCGCTTGGTGAAAGCTGATACAGCTCCTTTGATGTCTGCATAGCTATCCCCCATCAGCAGCTGAAAGCCCTGGCCCAGAGTTTAGAATAGATATCGTTTCTCTATATAAGAAGACAAGTGAGATTTGCATGGTTAGTTCAAACTATTTCATATTCACTGAGCTGTTGAGGAAATACTGTCTGTGAAACAAATCCTGGATTCTTTCCCAAAAACATCTAAATGACACTTGCTAGGGAAATGCTACAATATAAAGGGGCGCAGATCCAATCCTCCAGGTTGGACCCTGCTGTAATTATTATGGCATTATCAAAGAGCACTTGGTACCTGCCCGCTCGTTGGGGTGCATCAGTGAAGTTGAGAGCAGCCAGGGGAGTTAAGTGAGTGTAACACTGGTATAACAAAGAGAAACAAGTTCCACACTTGCTGTTTCAGGACGATTTGGTCTTGTTCTCTGCTCCTGGCTCAGCCTCCCGCTGCTGGAGGTGGCACTGGTGGAGACCTGAGGCACTTCTCCATGCTCCACCCGTATCCCTGTGTCACACCTCCATGAGGTACCCCTGGGGCAAGCACTGTCCTCATCTGCCTTGCTCTACAGAAAGAGCTTTTCTGACCAAAACCAGCCCCTGCAGAGTTCTGTTTCATACCTCCTCCTTGTAATTTATAACCAAGGCTGGCGTGGCTGGAGGGGTGCAACGTGTCTTACCCCTTGAGTAGTCCAGAGAAATGGTGCAGAAATAGGTCTGAAAATGCAGATGAAATATAATATTATCCCCTGCTCCCTTTCTTTGGTTATAGAGTTGTAGAATCATAGAATGGTTTGTTTGGAAGAGACCTTAAAGTTCCAACCAAGTTCCATGGGCAGTGACACCTTCCACTAGATCAGGTTGCTCAAAGCCCCATTCAGCCTGGCCTTGAACACCTCCAGGGATGGGGCATCCACAGCTTCTCTGGGCAACCTGGGCCAGTGTCATCTTAATTAACTACCATTAATTAGGACACTTTTGACTTTCCTTGATACAACCTTGATACAACCTGTAGGCACGCTAGTAAAACTTTGTATACTGTATGATGGGAAATCATTTGTTTTACTAGAATCATTCTTTTTCTGTGTTAAACTCATGGAAAGACCCGGGTGTGCCACACCAGGTAGTGAGATGCAGAGCGCCCAGACTTGTCCTTCTGCACGCACTGTTGCTTTTATAGGATATTCTTCAGAGACCTCATCACCCTCTCATTCCCTCCATCACCTCAAAAATGCTTGGGAGACATCTCCAAGCCTGATGCACAGCCCTTTTGCTGGTGAGCTGTTCCCCAGTGATGTTTTCGTAAACAGACCCGCTCACCCACAATCATCACGAAGGAAATGAAGCAGCAAATTCAACTAATTTGCCTGAAGGTATGAGAGTATCAAGTCGAGAGGGTTACAGAAATTGTCACAGGTGATCAAATCGGAGCTCCTCAAGGGCCCTATCCCACCTCCAGCAGAGTGGCAAGCAGCTCCTGGGAAAAAAACAGTGAAGGGCTATTTAATACACTGTTTCCCCCCCACAGTAATTCCTTGTGTTGATACATTCCTTGTAAGAGAAGCCTAGGTGGTTCTTTTTTTTCCCCTCATTACTTTAGATTAAATCCTTTCCAAGCCCTGTTTATGAAGGATATAATACCATGCTGCTCTGCAGTATCCAGGGGCAGGATTTAGTGATGGGGTGAGTCCCTTGAAGGTTTTGTACGGGTTTATGCTCCCAAGCAGACAGCTCAGCCTGCCACAGGTACTCACACCTGAATGCAAATATCTGCACGGTGTGGTACACGATGTCACACCGGTCTAAACTCACACTTAAGCTTTTACTAATATAACTCTATGGAAACAAGCTCAGTGATGATTGATGACTTACAGCTCCTACGTTAGCGTGTTACAGTTTCCAGTGGAGGTATGTTGTGCCGGATATAATAAACCAACACCGTGGGCAGTTTCAGTAAGTAGATTAATAACCTATAAACTCATCCGCTTCACAAAGGGAGTGATGCACTGCCTGTCCAGCGTTAAGGAACATGTTTTTCAGAGCTCAGGAATATGTTCTCTCCCCTGACATGTGCTGTGGATGTTCACCATGCATGTTATCCTGCTTACGGAGGGACTGGAGAGAAGACCAGAGAGATCATTTGCTTCTTTGGAGGTGCTATAACCTCCCCACTTCTCGTCTTGGCTCCAGCCTTTACACATCGATATTAAAAAAGCCAGCATTATGTTGTTAAATAGTTTTAGCAGACACTTCATCAATTGAATGTGTCTGTCTGGGGGATTCCTTAACGATGCTGTATTCTTTTTAATTCTACAGCATTTTATAGTCACCTTAAAAATGTCTGATGCTGGACCGAAAGACGATATGTGCTATTTTTTATTACTATTAACGATGCAAAGTACGTTTTCTCCTCCGAGAAGCACGGAATTTCTTTTCATTTTCCCTACCGTGATCACCTCGGGGATGCCCACCGCCCGATTTCAGACGCTGGAGTTTCGGGGTACGGGGCGGGGGGGGGGGGGGGGGGGGTGTGAGCATACAGGTATTTCTGGGTGGTGACCCTCCCGGGGATTTCATCCCGGCCCAGCTCCGGGGGAACTTTGGGCTGGCGGCCGTGCTCCCCCCCTCCCTCCCTCACCCCTTCCCCTCCGCCCACCCCCCCCACCCCCCGCCCCCGCGGACGGCCGCATCCCCGACGGTGGCGGCGCGCATCTCTCCGCCGCGCAACCCCCGCTCGGCGGCGCGGGGTGCGGTGGGGCGGAGGGGAGCGGGGTGGCGGTGGGGATACCTCCCCGGTACCGCCCTGCCCGGCTCCGAGGAGGGGCCGGCGGGGGCTGCCGGCGCCGTCCACGTGGCTGGGGGCGCGCTATATGAGCGGGCAGGAGGCCCTGCCGGGGAGGGGAGGGGAGGGAAGGGGAGGGACGGGGCGCCCGGAGAGGCTCCGCGGGCAGCGCAAGGCAGAGCAGGCAGCGGCAGCAGCGACCGCAGCAGCAGCGACCGCCCGCCCTTCCCTGGCCATGGGGCTTGGCGGCCCGCCGGCCCCCCGCACCCCGCCGTGAGTATCGCGGGACCCCCCCCCCCCCCCCACCTCAACCCCGCCACCCTCCTCCTCCTCCTCCTCCTCCTCCTCCTCCTCCTTCCTCTCCGCTTACCTGCGAATCCTCCCGCTCCTCACCCGCTGCAAAAGCCACGGCGGGAGCCTCCCCCTTCCTTCCAGCTCCTCATTCGGCTGTTAAGTTGTGGGTTTTGGTTGTTTTTTTTTTTTGTTTGTTTGTTTTTTCTTTCTTTTTTTTTTTTTTTTTTTAATAATCATTATTCTTGAGAAGCGGGGGGGTGGCCCTGGCGGAGCTTGCAGCATCCTCCGGCGGGTGCCCCGGCACTCGGGAACGGGGGAGGTTTCGCTTCATCCAGCCGGGATTTCCCCGGTGGAAGGAGGGAGGGGGGGGACAGAGGGGAGAGGCTGAGGGTACCAAGGTGGGCTCCGGAGCAGGACGCACCTTCGGGCGATGCCCGTGTAGCGGGACACCCCCCGTCCCTCTCCTGCCCGCCCCACGGCATCCCCCGCCCCACGGCATCCCCCGCCCCACGGGGGTCCGGTCCTGCCCTGCGTGGCGGAGCCGCTCTGCTGCAGGGTGAGGAGCAGCGGGAGGGACCAGCCTGGCGGAGCCCTGCACCCTGATTTTCTTTTTTATTGTGGTATTAATTTTTTTGTGTGTGTGTTTTTGTTTTGTTTTCCCCTTGGGTAGGCTGTGCGGCGGGAGAGGAAAGCCAGTATTACTCCGTTGGAGGGGGGAAAAAAAGCAGACTAGGTGTGTTAGGTACCTGGTCGCACCTCTCTGCTTGCAGAGCTGATTTCCAGGGGAGTATAAATAACTAATATTCGAAGTCAGCAGTTTGGTTGTTAGGTGTGTTTTTATTGCACTTGATATATTTATCTCTACAACAAACATACATCCCAGGTCCTTACTGTGATTGATTTTAGTCTCGGCATAAATGAAAACAACTGGGAAGAATTGCCTTGATGCATAATTACTCGTTTGAGACACACAAGATTTTTCGACTCTTTGTAACGGTTGGGCTTGTATGTGTCCAATACACTAAAATAACTCATTCATATAATTGTAAGTCTGAATTATATATTTGCCTACTGGGCACACATGTTAAAGGAAAAACCTCCCTAATTATGGATCTTTCAGAGAGATTGGAAGGGTGACAAAGCCCTTGTAATCTTTTGGGTCAATTTTCATAAGCTCCGAAAGCTCTCTTTGGAAAGGAAATTAAATTTCAGTGTGGAAAAGAGACAGGAAATTCAAGGATATAAAAAAGAAAGTCCCTATTCTACTTTGATCCTGTCCTCAGGAGTTCATTTACATTGGTGCTCTTCAGTGACATAAGCTAAAACGAAGAGTCGCCTTTAACTGGAGTCTTCCTGCCTCTTGGCAGTTCGGAAGATACTCAATTAGCAGCACACTCCTCCTGTATATTATTTACGCGGTTTTAGCTGGAGGGGTGTCTCTGTGGGAAGCATCTGCTTGGAAATATTTGGATCGCTACATCCATAGTGTCCTGTGCGATCCATGCCAGCCAGTGCCTTCTGCAGCCAATATGTTTACCCCTCCTCAATTTTTATGGCTCGATCCAGAGCCGGCGGTGCTCTGCCCACTGTTCCTAGTGCCTTGAAAGAGCTGCTCTCGTGTTAGAAGAAGTTGGGGTTGGCCATGGGTCCTCTTTCCTGCTTTTGGCAACAGCAGAATGGTTATCTGCAGGGCAGGGCTGTGCTTGAGGTCCTTGCTGGGCTCATCTGGGAATTTGACGGTTTTTAATCTGTTTGAACACATGTTCAGGCGGTGGCCGGGGGTGGAGGAGGGAATGGTTGGATGTGAATAAAAAAGGTGGATTTGTTTATTAGTTAAAGGCACTTGTTTTCTTGATTATCCTGGAAACAACAAAACCCGTGCATAGGTCTATGGTGAACTTGGCGCTCTGTTCCTCTGCCAGTTTCTTACTTGATTTACTTTATTTTGGTGCTGCTGTAGGATAACATTTCAGCAGCAGCAGGTTTAAATTCTGTGCCCCAACAAAGTCCTGCTCTACGGTCTTGCCAAACCAGCTTTATCACTAGATTTTTAAAGTACACTTCTGTCTCATATACATTTATTTTACCTTTCTGCTAGCGGCATGGAAGAGAATAGTCTCTGAAAGAACAAAAGATGAGAAAAATCCAATTCCTTATTCTTTTGGCTCGCGCACTTGGTGCGCAGTCTGATTGTACAGCGGAGACACCGAGTTGCCCTGTTTGTAGGAATTTTTCACACATCCCGGTCAGAACAGAACTTGCAGCCTTTTTTGCAGTTTTTCTTCCAAACTTGATGATATTAATAATGGTGATGGCATCTCAACTGAGGAAGGTTGCTTTTTAAAACTAAACATCATTTTATATAAGGCTTTGTATCTGCTTATCAATTTGCTTTTCTGTTTATATAAAACTAGGAGTAATTTGAGGGGAAATTAGGGTTATGCAGATGGCAGTTCCATCTTTCAGGTTATAACAGCAGGTTTTATGTCAAGTGCATTGCAAATGCTGCTGTTAAAGGATAGTAGTAATATGGTTTTTATTGGGAGCTTCTTTTAGAAGTTTTTTTCAAAAGTGTCGTGAAGCAGAAATGTGCTTTTAAAAGCAAAGGAGTAAGAGCAAATCCAGCTCCACAGCATATTTCAAGTGTTGTTAATCCCACCACCTGGTGGAGCTTTTCATGGCACTGGCTGAGGGAGCTCTGAGTAAGGATACATTTTTTTTGTCTTGTTTCAACGCTGTCAGATGCTACATATGGAGTTTCTTTAACTTTTTTTTCTTTCTCATAGCACACAATTAATTTTCTATATCCTATATATTCTGTACTTTGCAGAAGGTAACATAGGGCTATCAGCGTCTCATCTGAAACAGCACTCATCTGTAGACAGATGAATCGGTGAAGTAGGAGATAAATTCCTTCCTTCCTGTCCTTGTCTTTCCCTTGCAATGCACTTTTTTCTTTTTTTTTGAAGGCAATATGATGCTGGCATAGAGCATGACTGTAACCTGGGCACTCAGAAGCTATTTGTTTTCACCTAGGAGCACTTCTTAAGTGGCAGAATCATTTTTAATAGCCAGCCCCTCTCCCAAGATATTCTGACAAAACCTTTCGGTGCAAGCTCAGTTCACTTTGTACTAATAATTTTTATATAAATATTGCTATAAAATATTTGCTAAACAGCTTGCGTACAGTCAAGCTTGCAAAAAGAAGAGAAGGAGCCGCATTTTTGACTGCTCTGAGATTATTGGTATGATTTAAAACATGGGTGTAAGTTCACCTGGGTAAGGCAAAGTGTGGCAGAGATACCTTTGCCCCTCTCTGAAGTGTGTAGCCCTGCCTAATTGCATCAAAGCCTGTCTGTCACGTTTGTTATGCCTAATAACTAGTAAATGAAAACCTAGTCAGTCAGAGGTATGCAAGTTGAAAATAACTTTAGAACTCTCTGTCAGCTCACACCTCAGAGTGGAATTACTTAAAACAGTGAACAATTTCCTTGTCCCGTACAGATGGTTCCTGAGAACTATGACTAATGCAAGAGACCCAAACTTGCAGACAAATTGCTGGTGTAAATGTTTGTATTACTGTTATTGCCCAAGTGCTTGTGTCGGCAGAGAACAGGCTAACGGAGGCTTCGGCTAGCCTAAGAAGGTGGTAGTTCCCATCTGCCTCCCGAGTCCTGGCAGGCACGGTATGCCTGGTCCCACCGGTGAGATGGATAAATGCCTTTGCAGCCTATCCAGAGCAGTTCTGCATCCCTCTCCGGGCTAGCCTGGTGTTTGAAGATTGATTCAACTCATTGCCCAGGAGGTATCTGCTCCAGGGAGCTGTGAATGAGCTACATCTTTGCTTCTTAACCATAGTCACTTAGTGCCATCTGAACTGTCTCCTGTCCTTCTGGAGCTGGTCCAGAAAGATGTGAGTCTCTGCCTCCTTGTGTCATACTTGAGACCCCGGAAAGGTGGCTTTGATGTCTAGGGCATCTCCAGGGGCATCTGAAACCTGTGTTTGGCAACTGAATTGACCCTTTGGGAGCTAGATGTGCTTTCTGGGCACTAACATTTAACTTATGAAATAGATAACATTATCAACATAAGTAGCCTGTATTTAGGAGGTAAGTACATTAGCACTTTGTACTTTGTACGTTGTCTCCTACCTCACGTGATTCCTCTTGTTCTGATAAGGCTCTGGGCCACCCTTGAACTCATTAACAGCAGCCACAGAGGAACTGCCTTCCCTCCCCTTCTGGTCACCATTCCCACTCTTACCCCAGCCTGCAGTTTGCACTGGTGCTGAGCATCACATGCTCTGGTTTGCAAGCAACAAACTCAAGTCACTTTGTGGAAAATGTCCTATAAGGCTTTGAAAAGCTCCTGTAAGTCAGAGCTGCGCAACACCCACCGCTGTGAAATAGCCGTGGAGTGTGAAAAATGGGGGGCCTTGGGGGACAGGGAGCTCTTGCTAAAAGAAACTCCCAGTAACATCGGTAGAAGCTTCCTCTGAAGCGTGAGTTAAGATTAGGGATGTCATCAATTGTAA
This sequence comes from Pluvialis apricaria, assembly GCA_017639485.1. Classification (NCBI taxonomy): domain Eukaryota; kingdom Metazoa; phylum Chordata; class Aves; order Charadriiformes; family Charadriidae; genus Pluvialis; species Pluvialis apricaria. The sequence goes on along the minus strand of CM030008.1, from coordinate 161,962,824 downwards.
AGACTGTAGTAATTGTTAAAATGCAATTCTGGAGGGAAAGGAGGGCGGAAAGCAATTTGTTCCTGGCTCTGCTGGGCTTTGAAGTGCTCTCGATTAAGTTGCTTCATCTGGACTGACGTGCGCGTCCTTCCTCTGGGAGAAGACGGCTTGTGCCCTGCGTATGAGAGGACAAACCATTTGGGCAGACAAAAAATCTGTAAACCTAAGAAAATGACAGCTGTTTCTGGCGGCTGATCGCTGGGTATCGCAGAGTGCAGAAGGGGCACAATGTAAATGGTTGGATCTTGCGTCTGGTGACAAATGTTTAAAGTGTAGCTTTCTTGCTCTGAAGACATCGTCTCAATACAGCCTTTGTTTTTTGTAGCGGCTTTTCCATTTCTTTGGAAGTCCTTTCTCCCAGCACTAGTTTTCGATGCAGGCTCAGCCCTCCATAGCTTTCCACCCCAAAGGGTTTGAGTGAAGGAGGAGGGACTGGCTGTGGTCGGAGCCACGGGGTCTAAACATGACCTTCCCCACCTTCTTGGTGCCTGACACAGGGCTGCTGCTGCTGTCATGGAGGTGACCACACATACTCTGGGTATCCCTAAAACTCCCCTGAGCCAGATCAGTCCTTATCCGTCCTTTTGGAGGATCGTACTGCAGAGCAAAAACGGGCACAGTGAAGCTGAGGTATTAAATTGGATGCAATTTTAAAATGTCTGTGGACTAGATAATTGCTACTGACATTTTCCCAGAATTGGTAGATTCTTTAATTTTTTTTTTAATATTTTTTTTTTTTGTAGCTGTGGTACACCAGCACAAAACAAAGGTTCTTTTTAAAGGACACTACATTCTTTCTGGAGTCTGGATCTTCAATCAATGACTTAATCTTACATATCTGAAATGCTGTGTGTGCTGACACATCACAGTGCTGTACCAGCTCGACAAAGAAATCTAATTCTATCAAATCTGCCAGCTCAGTTAATATGACCCTGCCAGGGAAGCTTAAGGCGTCACCTCCATTATTTTTAGGTAGGAATCGGGTTCCCCATCTCCAGCTCAAATTAATTGCATGCTACCTGTGGCCAGATTTGGATTTTTGTTTTATTTTTTAAGGTACTTGCTGGTTTGAGTCCTACAGAAAGTCCTTCTTTGGGATTAGTCTTGAAACAGAGACCCGTGTTACTTCATCCTGAGACTCCTACAAAGTCACATACATGTAAAGAATGGCATAGGGCTACCCACAACTTGAATCGGAGCTGACCTTACGGCGTGTGTCTCTCTTATGACACCCTACAGTGCATTTGAAGCTGTCAGTTAGGGTGTGATAAGGGCATCCATGCCTATATCTTAAATTCCTTTAGTCTGGTGGGTTATGGTGATGCCTCTTACCTGACCTGCCCTTGGGCAGGTGTACAGGCTGCAGCCTGCATTAGGGCAAGACTTAAGCTGCTAAAACTGTTGCTCCATGCATCTAATGCTTTCTTTTACTAGATCTTGATTTAAATCTGTTTGTGCAGATGATCTGACAGGTTTTTTTTGTGACAAAACTGAGAAAAGTATTGGTTTACATTGAATCAAAGCAAACCTTAATTAAAGAATGGCAGGTCAAGATAATTACGGAGGCATTCTGGCTTTTTGGTTTACTTAATCTTAATTCCAGGTCCACTTCAAACTCCCAGGTAGTCAAAAGTACTCATTTTGGAAGAGCCAAGAAGAAAGTTTGCCTTCAGAAATGTCAGACTGATTCCTCTGAATTTGACGGTGACCTGCATCGACACAGTTTATGTTGGCCGGTGGCAATACTGGTATTATACCTGAATTTAGCTTTTTGTTTCTTGTCTCTTTGAAACTATTTTTGTATTGAAGTTACTATTCTTCAGAAGGTTCACCCAGCTTTTCTCTTCGGGGGCAATTCTGTGCATTTCAAGTAAAGAAAGCATCTCTCCTGCTTCTCTCTCTGACGTTTATTAGAAGAATTAGAAATCTTTCTTCTTGATCCTTCACTTCTCTTTACCCCTCCCATATCCTCTGCTTTTCCCCTTCAGATAAAATTTGCTCTTGTTGAGAAGCAATGAGTGTATGATCAGGTCTCTGGTGGCTTCGCTCTGCATCTTACAAACAGACCTGCTGCGCTTCCCAAACAGTTGGCTTAATTCTAGCCTGAAAATTCACCCTGAAAAGTAAAAATGAACTTTTGCTTGCCCTGTATGCTGTTAACAAAAGTTCAGCCTCAAACTTCAAATGTTAATGCTGAGGGCTACCTAAAATCTCTAGGTGATCAAGCAGTAGCACCGGTGGAAACACAAAGCAGGTAGGTACTAAGTTTGCAGACAGAACATGGAGGCACACACAGTTCGGCAGCTGAGAATGCCATAACTTTTGCAATGAAGTTATGCAAGTTATGATGAAGTTCATTCTTATGCTCTGGAGATTATGCAGTAACGGCAACACAGAAATGCAAGGAAAATTGCATTAGCCTTTCTAAAAAGTTGGTATCACAGAATGGTCAGGCTCAGAAGGAACCTCTGGAGATCATCTAGTCCAACCCCCCTGCCACAGCAGGGACACCTACAGCAGTGGCACAGGACGGCGTCCAGGCGGGTTTGGAATGTCTCCAGTGTGGGAGACTCCACAACCTCTCTGGGCAGCCTGTGCCAGTGCTCTGCCACCCTCAAAGGAAAGAAGTTCCTCCTCATGTAAAGATGGAACTTCCTATGTTCAAATTTGTGCCCATTACCTCTTGTCCTATCACTGGGCACCACTGAAAAAAGACTGTTCCCATCCCCCTGGAACCCTCCCCTTAAGTATTTATAAGTACTGATAAGATCCCCCCTCAGCCTTCTTTTTTCTAGACTAAAAAGCCCCAAGTCCCTGAGCCTTTCCTCATAAGAAAGATGCTCCAGTCCCCTAATCATCTTTGTAGCTCTTTGCTGGACTCTTTCCAGCAGTTCCCTGTCCTTCTTGAACCGGGGAGCCCAGAACTGGACACAGTACTCCAGATGCGGCCTCACCAGGGCAGAGTAGAGGGGGAGGATGACCTCCCTCGACCTGCTGGCCACACTCTTCTTGATGCACCCCAGGATGCCATTGGCCTTCTTGGCCACCAGGGCACATTGCAGGCTCATGGTCATCCTGTTGTCCACCAGGACTCCCAGGTCCCTTTCCATAGAGCTGCTCTCCAGGAGGTCAGTCCCTAACCTATACTGATGCATGGGGTTGTTCCTCCCCAGATGCAGTACCCTACACTTGCCCTTGTTGAATTTCATTAGGTTCCTCTCCGCCCAATTCTCCAGCCTGTCCAGGTCACACTATATGGAGGCAGAGCCTTCCGGCGTGTCAGCCACCCCTCCCAGTTTTGTGTCATCAGCAAAGTAGACCCTTGCAAAAACTTCTCTTGCTTAGGAAGGCAATATTCAAATGTAAACTGGTTCTTATAAAATATTGTATGGAAATCAAAGTCCTTTCTTATGGTGCTAAGAGGAGGAAAACAGTTTGGAAGCGTAGTGTGGGGATACTTTATAAATTTGGCAAAAGGCCAAAGCTCCTTTCTTTTGGGCTGCCAGAAATGCCTGTGGTGTGGCTTACCCGTGTAACCGGGGACTCTAGATGGATTCATGGGGAGTGCCTGCGCAGGAGGCACAGCTGTAGAGCCAGAGGATATGGCTTTGCTTCAAGAGCTCATCTCCAGATGAAAAACTTACCTCCACTGATGTTATTCTGATGGCTGTAATGTGGTGATGTGACGTACCCATAGAAATACGAAGTGTGTGTGAGATACTGAGAGCTTCTTTAGAGCTTCGGGAAGAGTTTTCCTAGTTTCATCTCCATTTCTCTCCTTCCTGAGTAGATACTGAAATGTCCTTCAGTCCTGCTGTTCTGGTACCCTTCTGTGGTTTTTGTCTCTTTTGCATGTGTTCTTCCTCCCATCAGTCCTGTTTCCACAAGTACTCCTTGCTAGTGGAGAACAGACTATTTCCATGGCCCCCACCACTCTGCCGTGCTTTGTTCTCTGCGTGCCAAAGTCAGAGTGAACCAAGACATCGGGAGAGCCTGGGACACTTAAACTTTGCATCTGAGGGCAAATGTGTGGTGGTGAGAGGACACACTTGTGGCTGAGAACCTGGAGTTGGCTTGGAGAGCCAAGCCATGTCCCATCTCAGCTCTCTGCTCCAGTATTGCCAGCTCTAAATGACAGCATTTCGGTTTCCTGGAGGTTGAGTTCAGCCCGTAAAATGCGTGGAGACTCCAGTGAAGATACAAATGTCACCCTTTTGACCAACAGCTTGATTTTTGAATCAGGAAAGTAAAAGGAAACCTTCAACCACATGGACAGAAGAGCTTTAGAGGTGGGACGCTGGCTTTAGCGATTCACTGTCTGCCACTCCATTCAGTAGTGCAGTCATCAGAGATGTGCAAAGGCACTGCCAATGCTACAAAGATCACCTATATTTCTGCTTTATCTACTACAATGAGGTCATCACCGTAGAGCTGCAAGGATTGTGCAGTTTGGTGCTTTTTCCATGTGGCTGTTGGTGCGCTGCTTTTGCTTGCCTGGTTCCTGAGGCCTTAGAGGGGAACGTAAAGTGTCATTGACTCACTGTGGCTGTCGCAGCAGATTTTCTGTGAATATTGCAAAAATATACAAAAATAGATATGCAAAATTAAAAACTGCTTCAGACCAGAAAGGATAGAGGAAAAGCCTGTATCGTGGTAGCAGGATGTGTGAAATGGCAGCAGCTACACAACTGTGATAAAGCTGCGGGGACACTGGAGCATAGCTGTCCTGTCAGCTCAGATGGCCACTCCATGAGCTTGCTAGGGCAGCGAGATGTATGGGTAGCCTGGGAGACAGCCTAATAAAGCAAACTCGTTAAAAAGCATACTGATTGCAAACAAACTTTTCTCCAGGACACCTGTGGTGGTTTAACCCTAACTGGCAATTAGGACCATGCAGCCATTCACTCACTCCCCCGTCTGCTTCCAGTGGGGCAGGGGAGGAGAACTGGAAAAATAAAAAAAAAAGAAAAGAAACCTTGTCGGGTGAGAAAAAGACATTTGAATAGAACAGTAATGGGAGAGAAGATAATAATAACAATAATGATAAAAAGAACATACAAAATGACTGATGCAATACAATTGCTCACCACCCGGTGATCAATTGCCCAGCCCGTCCGATCGCGGATCCCGGCCCCCCGGCCAACCCCCATTTATATACTGAGAATGACATCTGTGGTATGGAACATTCCTTTGAACAGCTTGTCTTGTCTATGCTCCCTCTCAGCTTCTATGTGACGCTGAAAAAGTCCTTGACTTAATATAAGGATTACTTAGCAACAATAAAACAATATGTGTTATCAACATTATTCTCAACACGCAAACCAAAACACAGTAGCTACTAGGAAGAAAATGAACTCTGTCCCAGCTGAAACCAGGACACCACCAGATTAGGTTTGACAGGACTTGTTGAACTATATACCTAGTTGTGTGCAATATTCAGGTGTTTTTTTGCCCCCTTTGAGAAACTGGAAGTGTTTCATTCACCTGTAGGATATGTGCACTGTAAAATATTTGAGGACACTGGAGAACTGTGATGCATGTTCCAGACTGAGGAAAAATGGGGTGGTTTAGGTCTCTTACAAGTGGGAATTTCACTCAAGTTATAGGAAATAAATGTGATAGAAATAGAGACACCTACTTCTATTTTTTTTAATGATCCATCAAAACCATGGAAGTTTTTAGAAAAAAAAAAAAAGAATTGATCAAGATATATATTGGTCCTCCAAGTATTGCTGTGATTTGACATAATGCTCACCATTCAGACAGTTAAATTACACCAACCAGAGCTGGGTGTAAATGCCTAGTTAAGACACTGATTTGTGCCCTACCTGGGCTTCTCCTCAAGTACTCTAACTCTGGTGTGCTAAATGGCCAGTGCTTCAAACAGAAATAAGCCTCGAGCAGCTATGTAAGTGGTTGGGAGGCCAAAGAGTGAAGGAGCGGGAGATGGATGCTGGCTGTTGAAAAAATACAAGGTTGTTGAAAAATACAAGGTGATACAGTAATTGCAGAAGTGGCTAAAACATTTGCTAGTAGCAATGAAACAAAGGAGTTTAGAATAAGTGGCCTCTCTGCAAGGCGAGAGTCTCCTGCCGATGCTGAGTTGAGTGTAAGCATTGGCAGCGGATGTTGCTATGTAATTGCAGTTCATTTTGGGATTTTTCTTAATAGGGGAAAAACTGGAGGTCTGGATGGAGGGGAATCGATAGCTTAGAATTGCCATCCCGTCTCCTTTGGAGGGGGATGTCTCTGTTTCACAGAGCACCAGGAGAAGAGGCTGCTTGTTTCTTCCTCTGCTGCTGTCTGACCCGCTGCTGGCATCGGAGAGGGGCTGGTTTGTTGTGCTTTGTTTCTGCCGGCTTAAGAAGAAGACACACACTTTTCCTTTACCTGTAAAAGCTCTGGATGAAGAATGCTATTTAAAGCTGAAATTTTACCAGATTAAGCCGGAAGTGCTCAGTGTGTCACTGCCTCTATTGTTTCTTGGAGAAGAGCTTCCCCCATCCCAGTTTAGATAGTAACTCTTTGTCCCTGTGGCTTAAAATACCCAAGCCCTGTCTGTGGGGACTGTCATCACACTAATTGACAAACAATCCTAAGAAGTTTGCCCCATTTAAAGTTGTTATTTTGGAAAAAGGACGGTTGTCCTGTGGGAACAAGCTTGACCAAGAGTTAGATGTTAGTGCAGCAGAAACCAATTCTTACATCCTCCTCAGGCAAGCTGTCAGGGACCCACACATCCAACTTTTCTTCTTTCGTGTGTGTGTGAATTCTTAAAGCTTTGCACAAAATGTCATTTCCCTGATTTATCTTACCACACGCAAACTTAGAGGTTCTCTGTATTTTATGAAAAAAACCCAGCGCAGCTTCATTTTGGAAAATGGAATTTCATCAAGGTGTAACTCTCCCCTGAGGTTGTTCTCACAGCCACTAACCACACTTTTGGCATGGCTCTGAATTTGGAAAAAATAATACTATGAGTCTGGCTGCTCTCTGCCAGTAAAAATTTTATGCCCTTACTGTCATGCTTGGAAATTTACTGGCTGTGATACGCAGATGCAGAATATATCAGTGTGTGTCCTCAGTGAGGACCTTCTCATGGAACAGCCTGAAGATGGAACAAGAGACCCCAAGGCAACCTGCGGCGCTTCCTATGGGAGTTTCAGGCTTGCCTGGCAGAGTTGCACACACTGAGGGTGGGATTCTATGATTACCAGGGTGGCATGTAACCCTTCCCACTCTCGGAAGAAACCAGATGGCTTTGCAAGACAGCTCTTCTGGAAGGTGGAACTTCATAGAGTCACGGAATCATAGAATGGTTTATGTTGGAAGGGACCTTAAAGATCACCTAGTTCCAACCCCGCTGCCATGGGCAGGGACACCTCCCACCAGCCCAGGTTGCTCAAGGCCACGTCCAGCCTGGCCTTGAACACCTCCAGGGATGGGGCACCCACAACTTCTCTGGGCAACCTGTTCCAGTGTCTCGCCACCCTCAGAGTAAAGAATTTCTTTCTAATATATTTTCTAAATATCCCCTCTTTCAGTTTGAAGCCATTACACCAAGCCATTACTTGGTGCCATTTAAACTGGTGCCGCCTGCTTTTGTGCTGCTGCCATCCACCTCATTCAAACTGTGAAATGTGGCATCCTGCCGTTGGTGCCCAAGGGTCATGTTGAGGGTAAGACCAGGCGAGACTTGCTCATTTTGAAAAGCATCTCCTTCATAGTCCCTCACCTCTACAAAGGGAACAGTTCTGAATTTGTCAAAGCCCGGATACCTTTTTTACTTTTGTATCTAATCACGTTTCGTTTGACAAGTGTAGCTCTTAGAGACGGAAATTCTGTTATTAGGGCACTGACACTTTGCTGAATATTAAAAACCCTCTTGCTTTTCTAGCTGTCAGAATCAATCTTTCAGATCTCCTCTTCCAGCTGCCACGCTCTCTTCTGAGCTGATTGCTACTCCTGAGCAGGTATGTGGCAGCATCGCTTTGGCTGGCACCAACAATATTGACTTCCAAGGAAATTAAGGTGTTTCCACATCTCAGACCAAGTGCTGTGTTTTGTTTTTAATCCTCTCTTTCATCAGTAACAAATGCTGCCTGATGGTTTCACCTTTCTCCAAGAGAGAATAGGGTCATGCACAGTAACCTTGAGTATAGACTTGTCATATCTAATGAGCTCATTAGGGCTTGATCTGCTCATTACCTGGAGACTGTTGAAGGCAAAACCAAAATAACTCATGGAGACAGAGTGGGTAGCATGCTTCCCTCTGAGTCAGCACAGGGATGCTGCTCAGCACATGTGTTCGAATCGATTGCTGAAGCTGTCATCTGCTTAATGAGACTTACAAAGCTTGTGACTTCTCATAATCTTTAAAAAACATGGCACTTGTATGAACAGGCTTATCGATAGTGGTTTCCTTACCCAAAGCCAACAGGACTCTTCAATCTGTGTGGCGCAGTACTTTTCTTAGAGCCATCGGTCATCACTGTCCGAGAGTCCAGTTGAAGGTAAATAAAGATAAAATTTTCTTTGTTACAAAGTTACCCTCCCTTTCCCAAAAGGAAATTCTTTCATAGGCATGACAGCCCTTCACAATCCCCTTACAGCTCCTATTGAATTTCAACTTCCCGTCCAAAGTTGTTGGGACATGAGATTCTTACAAAACTTTTTTTCTTCCTCTAAGGCCACAGGGTAAGGGATCCTTGTCAAAAGTACATGGTAAAAGATTTCACCCTGATGAGTGATCTTTGAGGCATGCAGGGGGAACCTGCGGAGTGACTTGGGTGTTGGGAGAGTTAAAATTGTTCTTTTTTTCAGGAGGTGCAGAATAAAGCCACACAGCTGGTATCTAGATTTAAAGGTGTCCTTCAGTCTGCTCAGTAGGCTATTTTTGGTGACTTAAACGATGTAAGCATTGTGGCAGAGGGACTAAACTACTCCATAAAATGAGACCAGTATTTATGCGGGCTTATGCTAACCTTCGCAGCGGGTAACTTCATAGTTCCCCATCACTTCTGAGATTTGTGTCTTGATCTAAAGAGGATGGAGACTTATATCTTAGTCTCTTTTACCAGGATTCTCTAGGTGCACACCCAAACTGGTATGTTACCAGGGATGTACCACAAGCCCAATGAATGGCAATAGCTGTATCCTTTTGGTATCATTGCACAGTGATGCAGAGTTTCATAAAGGTGGTGACTTGGTTTTTGATTTTACCTAAAAATAAGCAAGGTACTCACTGGCATGTTTGTCTTTTTATTGCTTGACCCTTCAAAGAAGATGGTGACAGGGGAAGAACACAAGTGACTCTCAGATGACATTGCATTCCTTCGTAACAATGCTGGAGTTCCTGTTGAGATGCTTCTTAAGGATGTTACATGCATCTGGCAAAAGCTCTGCTTATGTTTTCCTTTGATATATACCCAGAACCAGGGACAGATGCTGTAAATCAAAGTAATGAAATGTGTTGGTTTCTTGTAAAAGATGGTTACTGTAGTTCATGTCATGGTTCGGGGTCAGGAGGGATCTTTAAAGACAACTTTGCTCTGCCTGTGTAATTTGAAGGGTGGGGTTTTTTTTGTTTGGGTTGTTTGGGATTTTTTTTGTTTTGTTTTGTTTGGGGTTTTTTTATTTGTTGTTTTTGTTTTTTTAATTGCAGAGCTTATTTAGTAACTTTGTAGGCAAAAGTATTTTGCAATGACAAACATCTTCTGTTGGGTGTTATCAGCAGCACTTCCTTTGCTCCTCAGCTCAGAGTGCTTTAGACAGAATGGGAGAGGGACGTGCTGAAGGAGAATTGCTTTGTACTTAGCAGAATTAAAATAAGCCCAGCAAGCACATGGTTTGTGCTTAATTCCAAGAGCCGGAATCTGATCTCGCTCCTACTAATCTCTAAAGGGATTATTCCTGATTTACACCATGCTGAATGAAATCAGAATCTGGCCCTGAAAGCCTATTTGTACTTCAGACATTGTCTCAAGGCAGCTGACCTGCAAATATGAAAAAAGAAGCTTGGCTTCCAGCAGGTTAATTGTTTAAATTTGTCAAGCTAAGTGGACTATAGCTTGTTTAGCAGGGTTTATTTTAAACTAAAGACTCTTTATCCAGGAAACTGTATTGCAAAAACTCAGGCTGGAATCCATTTACCTCTATTGGACTAATAAGAGATGGTAGGTAATCAGAGGACCCTCTTTGGTACAACACAGTGCTTTTTATTTGTGTAGTACCTTTCGTCTGAGGATATTAAATAACTACTGCATTGCAATTCTGGAAGCTGTTCAGCCAGACAAGTCTCTTTAATGACCTGCAGTGACTCGAGTTGCTAGCAGTGAAGCAAAAATAAGCTAGTACACTAGGTCTCTGGTCATGAGTGGCATCTGTAAGAAAAGGTCTGCAACCTAGAACAGGGTGAAGCTGTTAGCTGAAAATACTGGGGTTTCTGGAATAAAGGCTACAGCTTACCTAGCTGCTGTGAAGAAAATGGATCTTTATTAGCACAAGTTCAGCTAGTGTTCCCTGAGATAAGTGCCAAAGGCAAACGTGCAGTTTTGGGGTGGGAAAGCACAGGTTGCTTTTAGATTGTCATGGCCAGCTCCTTTACAGCCTCAAATTGATATACTTTTTGTTTACCTTTTGATTGTCTACGTGCTCATTTTTAAGGCTGTGTTTACATCATACCTGTCTGTATCATGGTAAAAGGAAAGTGGAATATACCTTTTCATAGGGCTGCTCTAAAGGAAACCAGTATGTTATTATATACCTGTGTATATTCTCAAATGAACAAGTCACACTTGTCATTGCTGCAAAGCACAATTTTGTTCAAGCAACACACTTGCACTGTGTTTGAACTACCTAAGCGTAGACATAAAATGTCAGGGAGCAAGATGGGTGGCCTCACGCGATGGCTGGCCTTATTCCCTTTGAAAATTTTATTCTTGAATTCTGTTCTCAGCTTTGATTTCCCCATAACTGTCTCTTTGCCATGACTATTTGAGATGCTCCAAGCATTAAACTACAGGAGTGCTATATAGAAATCAGGGTCGTTAATATTTATAAACACTAAAAGCATGGGGGACATGAGTGACTGAATCAAATGTCTTAATTGCTGTCTTTGGGAAGAGATGGGAAATGGCTGTCTCAGCAGACTAGCAGGGTATATTCACAAAGGGAAATGACAAGCCACGGACAGGGTTGTTTAGTTGACCGTGGAGGGTCCTGTGTTTATGGACTGTAGGATACCTAAAGCCCATAATTCAGCAGCGTAGTGAAAAAACATTGAATTCTGGGACACTTGTCCAAAAGTCACAGTGTGGGAAGATTTTACTCACACTGCTTCAGTTATCCCATACAAACATCTGCTCCTGCTGTGGAGCTGAGCCACCTTTTCCTGGCTGAAAGCGTGTCTACGACATTAAATATATTGAACCAAATTTGACATGCACAGCCGTTTGACTGGATAATACCCCTAATTTTCTTTACAATGAATAAGGAAGTCTGCTACTTCATCAAAGGTGTAATTTAGCTTCATTGCTAGTTGCTCCAAGTTGTTAGCCATGACTAATGTAAGCCCTGCCTGTCTATCAGCAGAGACTGGAGGAGCTAACGACTGTGTTCCTGGAGAAGAGGCTTCATTGATTCAAACTGAAATAGCTGGTGAGCGATGGTCTGAGGAGTTTGCATTAAGAATAAAAACCCGGTTGGCTTTGTATAAGGAACCCAGAAAACCATGAAGTAAACTCTCAGTATTTTTCTGTTTTCCACAAAAAAAGCCATCATCATCAACATCTCTGCAGGTCTATGCCTCTCTACTTTTATATATTTGTTATCAATGATTTGGATGAGGGCATCAAGTGAACCCTCAGTAAGTTTGCAGACAACACCAAGTTGGGTGGGAGTGTTGATCTGCCTGAGGGTAGGATGGCCCTACAGAGGGATCTGGAGAGGCTGGATCGATGGGCTGAGGCCAATGGTATGAGGTCCAACAAGGCCAAGTGCCCCATCCTGCACTTGGGTCACAACAACCCCATGCAGCGCTACAGGCTTGGGGAAGAGTGGCTGGAAAGCTGCCTGGCAGAAAAGGACCTGGGGGTGTTGGTCAACAGCCGGCTGAATATGAGCCAGCAGTGTGCCCAGGGGGCCAAGAAGGCCAAAAGCATTCTGGCTTGTGTCAGGAACAGCGTGGTAAGCGGGACTTGGGAAGTGATCGCCCCCTGTACTCAACACTGGTGAGACCCCACCTCAAATACTGTGTTCAGTTTTGGGCCCCTCACTACAAGAAAGACACTGAGGTGCTGGAGCGTGTCCAGAGAAAGGCTGGTGGGGTCTAGAGATCAAATCTTATGAGGAGTGGCTGAGGGAACTGGGGTTGTTTAGCCTGGAGAAAAGGAAGCTGAGGGGAGACCTTATCACTCTCTACAACTACCTGAAAGGAGGTTGTAGCCAGGGGAGTTCCAGTCTCTTTTCTCCCAAGTAACAGGCGATAAGACAAGAGGAAATGCCCTCAAGTTATGTCAGGGGAGGTTTAGATTGGATATTAGGAAAAATTTCTTCACTGAAAGGTTTGTCAAGCATTGGAACAGGCTGCTCAGGGAAGTGATTAAGTCGCGATCCCTGGAGGTATTTAAAAGATGGGTAGATGTGGTGCTGAGGGACATGGTTTAGTGGTGGACTTGGCAGTGTTAGGTTAATGGTTGGACTCGATGATTCTAAGGATCTTTTCCAACCTAAATGATTCTATGATTCACCTGACATAAACCAGAATAAGTGGCACAACCCCGTAAGCAAATGTACAATTCAGTAGGGGAATGAAACCTCCTGGTTAACTCTGCATTGCCTGGCAAAATTCTCCCCTCCTGCATCCTCTTGTCTGTGGCAACATGTGCATTAACTTGGGTTTGCTTCATCGAAAAGGAGTGGTGCTGGAGCTTCCTTTGGAGCTTTTGCCATTTGATTGAATCAAATTGCTCTGAAAAGTCTTTCCATCTGTATCCCCACTGTAGGGTAAGAGACATTTTTCCCCTATTTGTCTCTGCTCTCAGCTGGTCTCGCTAAGGCTGTTTCCACAGCAGATGTAGAGGTGGAGAAAATTCCAAATACACCATGTGCCAGATATAAACTATCGCCTTACCAAACTGGTTAATGTTGTTTAGCTGACAATTCTGTAATGTAGGAAAATCTGCATATTATTGGCCAAGCACTTCATAATTTTCTGGTATTTCTAAAATGGATGCCAGCACTTGGAAATATTGAGTAATTTTTAATTGAAGGGATATGATCAGTAGGTGATTAGTTTGTGAAGTGCCTTGGATGTATGCTGTGTTGTAGAGACAAGCCATCTGGAGCGAGCCTGCGGTTTAGCTTCTGTAATGAGTGCCCACAGACTGCGATGCCAAAATGACCAGCTTTATTACGTAGATGAAGATCTTGAGTAATTCAATTCATTTTCACAGATCTAAATGAACTAAAATGGGAGCATAATTTGGCCCAAAGTTTTAGTTTCGTGCTCTTTAAGTATTAAGCCTGGATTATCAATGCGTCTTCCAGTATCCTTAATATAACCAGCTACCGTAAATCAGATTATTGAATTCCTTCCTCTGCCTGCAGCTTTTACCAAATTCACTGTGGCTGGGACTTCGCCCAGTTTTGCCTGGATGAGCACTGAGGCTCCCTTAGGTGCTTCTCATAGTTGCTGCTCCTGTAACCTGCAAGCATAGTCCCTGCCTCTCATCTTGGGGGTAGGCTGGCAGGGTAGAAGAATCATAGAATCGTAGAATGGTTTGGGTTGGAAGGGACTTTTAAAGGTCATCTAGTCCAACCCCCCTGCCATGAGCAGGGACATCTTCAACTAGATCAGGTTGCTCAGAGCTCCGTCCAACCTGGCCTTGAGTGTTTCCAGAGATGGGGCATATACCACCTCTCGGGGCAACCTGTTGCAGTAATACTGTCTCTCTGTTGGGGTTGCTGGGCAGGAGTCCCATCATAAATCTTAGTTGTAAAGCCTGTAGCTTGCACTGCTGCGGGGTACCTGGGTGGTACTGTTAACTAGGTACCTGCAGCAGTAGTGTCTGTGTTGTTAGGCTTGCAGCTGCTGGAATTAATTACTCTAAAATGAAGATTGATTTGCAGTATCACACCAAAATTAATCCCCCCTCTTCCTGAAATTATCATTACACAGTCTTTTTGCTGAAGTCCTATCAATCACAGTGATGTACAGTGTTAAAACTCGAATCCGAAGTGCTGCCCTGTATCTGCTGTATCAAGGGGCGTAGGAAGGAGTGAGGGTGTCTGCAGGGAGTGCCTGGAAGTAGCTTAAAGAAAAAAAAAAATCCTTGAGAAGGCTTTGATCTGAAGTTGGATGTCTGTGCACCGAGGAGGGAGTGTAGTTTTAGGAGAAGGGCACAGTCTGCATGTAAGTAGATGTATTCTATTTGATGTGCCGAGATCAAGGTGTCGGAGCCTTTAACTGCTCATCTGGCCACCTTATCTTGCATTTTCTCTCTTAATTTTTCCCTTGTGCTTAAGAATCGTTTTTCCCTCCTGCTCTGTGAAGCATTCTTATGCAAAGCCAAATCTCCTGCAACTCAAGCAAGCTGTTTGTAGCACAACACGAGTGAAGAGGTGCAAGAGTTTTGGCTTTGCATAAAAAACGCATCAATTATTTTTCTTTTTTTTTTTTTTTCCTCCTCAAGCTTGTTATTAAGTGAGCAGTACTTTAATGAAGCATTTCATAGAGGGAAAAAAAAAATGAAACTGCTATGTCCTGTAGATTGTTCCCAGATCCCTGAAGGACAGATTATTTACAGATTAAAAACCTTAGTGTTTCCTGTGTCATTGCAAAGCAAATAATGAGCAGAACTTGAAAAGCTCTGGTATCTCCTGGTTTGGAGTACCAGCCCCTCTCAGAACATCAAACAACCAAGCCAGCACTTTTTCATGATACCATCTATGACTAAATTTCACAGCAGATTCTCCCCCAATTTAATGCTGCTAATGATTGCGTGAACAAGACTTTAAATGTAAGCAAAAGTTTAAAATCTCAGCTTCAGCATTTGAACTTGTTGAACAAGTCCGTACAGGAAGGGTCTATTGGGAAAGGAAGGATCAGTTTAAAATTGTCAAGTTTTCCAGTTTTTATTGCGATTTCCCCAAAGCCATGCAATCCGCGGCAGACCCAAGAATAAATTGCAGAAATCAGGTTCTTGCTGTGAGCACGGAGAAGTGGTGTGCTTTGAACGCAGGCACATGATGAACAAGCCAGCGGTCTCTCTCTCAGCAAGGGGTGAGTCACTTGGGTAATTCCTTTTTTAAACAGCAGAACTGGATTCATGCTTCAAGCAGCCTCAGATAGCCAAAGAGGAATAAACTTCAGGTTAAAACCTTGTGTTTCATGTCATTGCCGCCTTCTCCGTCCTTTTTCCCCTGCCGTGACAATGTGTCAGTGGATAACATAGGAAGGGGAACTGTGCCACGTGTGGGAATAATAAAAACTAGCACGGTCTACGTTGTGAGGTCCCAAACTGCAACAAGAAAAATGGGAGCACCTCTCTTGCCTTCTAGTGTACGGGAAACAAAAATAGAGACAGGTTTACGTGGAGCATTTGGGCAAACTGAGCACAGATTTCCCCTACACAAGGTACCTCTTGGCGCAGGTGAGGATATATATACACACACACACAACTACCAATCTTTGATCAAGGGAAACCACTTCTGGCGAACTAAAGTCTGTTATTTATGAAATATTCAGACTATGTCTGTAACACATTCTGCTGATAGGAGCCTGAATCACTGGCCTCCCAACCGCACTTTCCAACAACATCTGGTAACACTTGGCCCCTTTACCTGCAGTGTTGCTATAGCCGCTGCTTTGAAAATGTGGGTTTCAGTGACAATATTGATCTGAGCTTATTCTTAACTACTGTATAATCATAGGCTGAGCACTGGTGACCTACAATTTCAGGGAAACAAGACAACATTTGCTTTATCTTTGTTCCAACAAAAGGCTGTGATACGATCTCTGATTCCAACCTTTGAAGGGGTCCTATTTGTAGAGATTAGGTAAATAGAGACTCTGCTTATTTTTAAAGTGAGCAAAAGGGGATAGACTTTTGATAGGATACCGGATTGAAGACAGGGTTTCATTTCTATCTCTGCGGTAGAAGAGCTGGCAACTCCACTTTGGTGTGGTTTTGCCAGCTATGGACTATAACTGCTACTTTGCAACTCTTTCAGAGCTTGTCTGGTCTTAATTACTATTTCTTTTCTAACCCTTTTTTTAAATGTGCTGTCACACTACAAAGTTTTGGAACCGAGGTGGATGGGTCTGCACAGTATACTGAAGTATTGACAATCCTTAGGCATCTACCATTGAAGAGCTGAAATGCAGATGCCTTATTCTGTGGGGTAGTCACAGATGCCAAAAGTTTGAAGTAATGAAGGCATATGGGGAGCTTTTGAATTTGCAGTATAAGGAGCCTCCAGTAGCATAAATAACTCTACGGGCTCTTTTTTGCACTCTTTAAGGATTCTCCATATCCCATGTTGTCCAAACATGAGTGATGAGATGTTAAAATATGCCAGAGTAATATTTCTAGAGGCTCCACTGTTGTGGATGGGAAAGGAGAATTTAATGCTTACTTGATCCTAAATACACCTATTTATAAAATAAAACTGTGCTTCCTTTTGCTGGACAGGTAGTTTATGATACCTGAGCTCTCAATATATGAGAGTCTTAACTAAATGATTTTGGTTTTGTAAGCTACAAGCTTGTAACCCTTAATATACTAGATGAGAAGAATGAATATGGCTCATTTACTGTGAGGGTGGTGAGACACTGGAACAGGCTGTGCAGAGAAGTAGTAGATGTCCCCTCCCTGGAGGTGTTCAAGGCCAGGCTGGATGGGGCTTTGAGCAACCTGGTCTAGTGGAATGTGTTGCAGCCCACGGCAGAGGGGGTGGAAACTAGATGATCTTCAAGGTCCCTTCCAACCCAAACACGTAGTATGGATAGGTAGTAGACACGGTTGCAAATGACACTATGTAGTTCGCAGTGTGTTGAGAATTAGGTGTCCCTCAGCAGGATTTGGTGGCCCTGCTTGCAAAGAGGTAGAACATCCTTGGAGAGCGTATCAAAGTGGGATGCTGCTGCCTGCCTGCCCGTGAAGGCAGAGATGAAATCCAGCCACGATGACCCTTAAGCAGCAAAGGGCGCATGGGTATGGGAATGAATCAGTCCAGGTGCCTGGTAGCACCTCATGGGATCGTAGTTTGGAGGGCTGCCAGGCCCAAAGTAGCTGCAAAGGTGTCAGCCTTTCAGGCAGAAAATCTTGGTGGGCAGAGGAATTACTGCTCCCCAGGCAACTCCGTAATCTGAGGTTCTGTATGGACTGCAATTACTCTGGTACTTCACTTGACATGCAGCGATGGAGAGTGGAGACAGCCGCTACCACAATACTCATCTTTTCTTCTCTGGTAGGATGAAACCTGGAACAGCGTTATCTCTGTCTCCTCTCGGTCACAGCACTGGGAAGGGGGACGGAGAGAAGTGATTCTACCCCTGCTGGGGGAGGTGGTTTTGGGTTCACAGGGCTTCTCATCCGTGGCAACTCCAGTACATTTTGTTCCCAGGCATGTCTTTATTCTTCCTTTTTGGGGCTTTTCATGAGGGGAAGCACTGAGAGCGTTGTCCTCCTGGGTGTCCTGGGCTGGCGGTGAGGACAAAAACAGGCGAGGGGAAGCCATCAAGCCGAGTCGGTGCTCAGAGGAGTTGCGAAAACAAACGGCTAGAAAAAAAGCCTGGCTTCTGAGCCTCATTTCCTTAGGAAGTAAAGCAGGGAGCAAAAACATGTGGGATGACTAAGATATGAAGGAAAACCATGCTTGTGTTTGGCGGCAAGCCCTGCCTTTCAGCACTGAGGGTGGGGCTTGGTTTCCATGTCTCTCTCCAGGTCTAGCACACATGTGGCTCTCACGAGCAAGACTCCTGCTCTATCTGCCCCCTCAGTGCTGTCGACCGATAGCTATTGGCAGAATCAATACTGGGAATAATATGCTGCTGCGACCTCGTAATTTAGAAATGACCTTGCAGAAGGAAATACGTTCTCCGGCATCACCAAGGGAATTGGAGCTTCATTTTCTTTTAAGAATACTCCGTTTTCTTTTAATTGGGAGAAAACTGCTCACCTTATGAAAAGAAAAGGAGTGCCTGGAGGACAGGCACGGGGAGGGGGGCAGCAGTTCGTGCTCTTTCTGGAGCAGAGAGCGTTTTCCTGTGCTGGGACTTTGCTTAGAGTGCAGGAGATGAGTATGGGATGCATGCCACCAAGTGCAAGCATCTGCAATACATGTGCTGCTCTCAGTGCTGGTTGTCTGTCCTCCTTTTATAGGTTGCAAAGAGAAATAGGTAGTTTAGCATGTGATTCGTTTCGTTTTAGAGGAAGCATCTTAAAAATAGGCTCTGGAGGTGGGACTTCATCCCTGTTGACAGTTAAAGAAGCCTTGCTGACTTGCTCAGGCGTTGAGGTGTAACATTGGATCAGATGGGTCCTGCCCCAACATAGGTAGGGGCGAGATCCCATTAACCTCTTTGCTAGGGATGCAAGTGCTGTAGTGTAGAGGCTGGGGCATTGAAGCTAACGTTGGTTTGGTGGTTGTTTTCTTCTGTGGAGAGCTGAAGCCCTAAGACTGTGTCCATCAGGTAAGCTGATGGGAGGCTTTCAGAGCCCAAAGAGCATTGAGCTGTCTGCACATTACTGAAAGTCGTTGAGAGCTGTGCCTGCCTGCTTCTTTTATGCCATTAAAAAAAAAAAAAAATGTAGGTGTTATCTATAAAAACATTGTGCATATAAGTGTTGTAGATGAGGATGTAAGAGATGGAGAAGCTTCTTTATGGTCCTAATTCACAACAGCTTCTCTTTCTGTGGGGAGGAAAAAAATATTACTGGCCTGATTGACCCAGAGCTGCTCTGCAGACCCCAGGACCCAGACTCTTTTTCATAAAAGCTTACTACAGATAAACAAAGAGACAAACCCCAAATAATCAATCATGTTAAGATGTATGGCTTAGCTGAAAACTAACCCAGACAATGCCTTCCTACTGCATGACCCTCCTTGTACCCTCTCATAGATGAGAGGTCCAGACTGACCCAGTCCCAGTCACCCACACGTGCAATGAGTAAAGCCTTTTGCAAAGTGTTTGTTTTCCACATGAGAAAACAACTTCCTCAAGTATTTGATAGTTGGCCTTGTCCCCTGCTTGAAAGGATGCTGTGAGCCCTCTGCCACAGGGCAAATGTTAGCATTTTTTTTCTGAAATGAAAGAATAGCAACATTTAAGTTCCAGTGAGGCGTTGCTTCTTTCTCAAAGTCTAGTTAACCCTGAAACTTGCCACTGTGCTACAGTTTTGAGTGAGATAGAAAAGCAGGGTTTCTGATATGCCACATACTGTATCCTGTGCTTTGAGATATTTTGCTGTCTCCAAAAGGTTGAGGAAGAGATGTCTTTTCCTGTCTTAAAAAGCCTTTCACAACTTTCTTGTAGTCTTCTGGAGCACTAATTGCTGTTGATAAATAAAGCGTGGCTGGCAGGTCGAGGGAGGTGATTCTCCCCCTCTACTCCGCTCTTGTGAGACCCCAACTGGAATACTGCATCCAGCTGTGGAGCACTCAGCACGGGAAAGACGTGGACCTGTTGGAGTGGGTCCAGAGTAGGGCCGCGAAGATGACCAGAGGGTTGGAGCACCTTCCCTATGAACACAGACTGAGAGAGTTGGGGTTGTTCAGCCTGGAGAAGAGAAGGGTCTGGGGAGGTCTTATAGCAGCTTTCCAGTATGTGAAGGGGGCCTACAAGAAAGTTGGAGAGGGAGTTTTTACAAGGGCATGTAGTGATAGGACAAGGGGTAACAGCTTCAAACTGGAAGAGGGGAGATTTAGAATAGATATCAGGAAGAAGTTTTTCACTGTGAGTGAGGGTGGTGAGGCACTGAAACAAATTGCCAAGGGAAGCTGAGGAGGCCCCATCGCTGGAAGTGTTCAAGGCCAGGATGGATGGGGCTTAGAGCAACCAGGTCTAGTGGGAGGTGTCCCTGCCCATGGCAGGGGGGTTGGAACTTTAAGGTCCCTTCCATCCTGGGCCATTTTATGATTCTATGATAATCTGGGGATGGAATTTCTCCTCCACAAATGTCTGATCAATTGTAATTCTGTGGCAATTTCCCTTTGTTCACATTGTTCAGATGCTTTTGTCTGATGTTTTGTAGCAGAGGATTCATGAACTTTTTTTTTTCAGTAGGATAGCTGTACTGTGTGTGTAAGTCACCGTTGATATTATAACAGGTTTGCCTTTAAGTTGGTAGCCCCATTGCTCTTACACGTGTTCACTGTCCTTGCAAAAAAGTGCTTTTATTGGCTTTTCTCAAGAAGGGATGGGGGAAGCAGAAGTGAAATTTCTTTAGCAGAGAAACATCATTTCTGCTGTCTGCTAAGAACTAAATATGTAAAAGAATAAAGCTAAAAATATTGGTCATTCTGTAGAGAAGTAAAAGGACCACTGCCTTGCAAATGCAGCTGTGGGATGTGAAAACATGATTCTCGTTCAGAAGATTTTAGATTGTAATTCTGCATCACACCTCTGCCACCCGGTGCTCCGCTCTGTGTCTCTCTGTGTGTTCAGCTCATAATATTTTGAGTGTTTGTGACTAGCTGGACAGCTATAGCCTTAGATATGATGTGATCTAAAATCTTCTGAGACACTGAAATACTTGGAGGCAAGGAAAGATGTTGCTAAAGAGCACATGATGTAACTGGAAAGTCTGACCACAGAAAGCCCAAATGTCTGCTAGAGGCACTATTTGTTTAATTACCTAATTTTGAACATTTAAGGAACTATGTTAAAAAAAACCAACAAAAAACAACTAAGTTGCAGGCAGTTCTTTTGAGATCGAAAATGACAGTGATGGATGATCCTTAGACTTTCAAAATACAGATGCTTCCAGAAAAACAACCAACCAACCAACCAAACAAACAAACTTCTACTATATGCCATTTTAGCAAGCTGATTTTTATTTTCTTTTTTTTAATTTTGGTAGCTTTTAAACCAAATTCAGTGGAATTTCAGGTTGCTGGGAATGCTTCACAGTGATGCTTTCCTTATTTGTGTTGAACGTTTCACAAGTATCTGGTTTCCCAGAGTCCCTCAAATTATTCTCAGCCCACATGCAGCTTTGCACTGGGATGGCTCTCCGGTGTTCTCGCCACTGCTGTTTCTCAGTGCCAGACCTCAGGGAGTGACAACTTCCCAGCACAAAGCAATTGCCCTTTAGTTCTGCCTTTGCTTTGCCATATTCCAATTTTTTTTTACCTTTTTCTCCCCTCTGACCTGCTGCTGATGACCATGCTGAACCTGTGTCCTGCTATGTATCCTATGCTGCCCTGAAATCTCATGCACAGGAAACATCTGGCATTTCCCCTGCTGTATGGGACATTCTTTCAGCGGATTACCTCTGGTTCATTCTGCTTCGTTCTGGCACGAAGCCCTGAAAAAGTCATTTGACTAACCCAAGCTCTCTGCAGATCCAGATCACCCACCTCTCGCCGCTCTTGAGACGCAAGTGATTCCTGCTGTGTCCACCCGTGTGGAGCTGGCTGTCTTGGGGATGCGGGCATTTGTCAGGTTTGCTTTTCCCCCTTCTTATTGCTTTATCATTCATATCCCCCAGAAGAGGAACTGCAAGTTGCTAGGAGAAGGTGAATCAAAATATGCTTAACTTCAGGAAGTGAAGTTTGGGATGAGGGTGGGATTTTTAAACAACCCTTTAAGTATTCGCAGTGTGGGGGGTGGTTTTCTTCCAAGACTCTGCATTTGCAGGTTTTCCATTGAAAGAAAAAGGAAGTTAGCTTTGGTTTTGCAGGTGTAAGAGAAAACAAGTGTTTGTGGCTTCCTTCTGATTTTACACTGGCTTATTTTTTCTTTTTTTTCATTTGGCGCAACTGCTCTGCACAGGCTTGGCAGGTACTCAGCCCTCTGCGCTTTCTTTTCTTGAGTCAACAATAAATCCAGCCAGAGGAGAACAGCTTAATGGTCTATAGTAATCATCTAACCGAAATCCTGGCTAAAATGTCATCATCCCTCCAACCTGTGTAGCTCCTTGGTTTGCCTCCTTTCATCCCAAAGTGGACATCGTTTGTGTGTGTGGTGGGGTATTGGAGGGTCCTTGTTACGCCTTGCGATGTGTTCAAGGCCGGGTTGGATGAGGCTTTGAGCAGCATGATCAAGTGGAAGGTGTCCCTGCCCATGGCAGGGGGGGTTGGAGCTAAATGATCTTTAAGGTCCCTTTCAACCCAAACTATGATTCTATGATTCTATGCCATGAGTAGGGCAGGGGATGTTAGCGCAGCATGAAGCGGCCGAGACCACGTCCCTGGTGAAGTACCTGCCTAACATGGCCCCTTTAGGAAAATCAGGAGAGCCTTCAATCGGGATACAGTACCTATTGCCAGGGTAAAAAAAAATGCTACCCGGTTCCCGACAAATGGGTTTCACTTTGACATTGGAGCTGCAGGTCTTGTGGATTGTTGCTGTGTTGATAAGATTAATGATGTTGTCATGGTTATCTTAATGGTGTTTCACCAAAACGCCCCCTTTTCAGGTTGGGTAGGAATGTGGGAATCTCTTCCTTCATGTTTTAAGTCATTTTTTAACTTTCTTATTAGCAGGAGAAGCTTTGAGGTATGATTCCCAGTGCTGAGACCAGAAGGTCTATTCAAAGAATTCAAAACCTCATGATTTCTGAGGCCTGACAGAAGGGTATTTAATGGTTGGGGCTGCTGACATGCACCAAACCCCTCAGAGTACGCCTGCAAGGAACAAAAGCCTGTGAGAGACATACTTATTCATTACTGCATACACACATACATTATAAAGCTTAATGTTTGCTTGAAGCTTGGGTGATAGGGACTCCATTTATGCTGTGTTTCGCTCTTAATCATTATGATAATTTATTATACAACGTCTCTAAAAGGTAGATTAAGTCCAAGCATGACAAAACCTCCTATTGGGTTGCTGCAGAGATCTGCCCAATAAAACCGTTAGGTTTATTTTAATTTTTTTTGAAGCAAAGTTCTTATTTACCTATTACCAAGCCATGCAATTACTTAAAGACATTATTTTTCCGCTCAATGATGAAATAAGCCCCAAAGTCATATCAGTGGGGTCACCCGGATACCTGCAAATGAGGTCTCTGAGCTTAGCAGCGGTTTGCTAATTACTGCTGATACGGTGCCCTGTAAGCAGCAATCATTAGCAAGAAGCTGTTTGGCTGCTGGCAGTTTCCAGCCTGGATGCACAGCGCACTGGTGGCTGTGCTGTTCTCAGCGTGACGGAAATCCTGAAGTAAGCGATAACCCTGCCGTCAGCACGGGCGGGCGTAAGCAGAGCGGACATCCTGACGGAGGCCAGGCAGTGCTGTTTAGTCCACAGCGCAATCTTTTGGAACTTCAAGAATTTATTTTCCCATTTGGGGCCCCTGGGCTTGACTTTCAAAGCAAGAACTGTATTCTGAGCTTTTTGTTCCAGCAGAAAAATCAGCTCGCTTGTTCCTGCTGAAGCTCTCCGAGTGCTGCAAAGGTGTAAAAAGAAATCAGGTTCTGGCTCACGCCTTTAATTTAGTTTTTTTTGCATTTGCCAGACCGGCTCTTTTGGTTGCCCCTGTGTTCCCCGTATAGGCTCTGCCTGTGCAGGGAAGATCCCACGGCATTAGCACATGCTGCCGAATGCAGATCCACTCCTCGTGTGCGGCTGCTCTCGCTGCCTACAACTGTTTCAGCTCACTTTGTGTGAGATGTCTCTCTTCCAAGTGAGTAAACCACAGATACGACTTCCTGCATGATTACCAAGTTTTATGGAAAGCTTATGGCTCCCGACGAGGTCTCCTCCTCCGCTCCCACTGTGCTGCTGCTTTTCTGAAGGCAAATTAAACAGATCTATTCCTATCTGACCGAAGCCATTGAGTTACTTAAACAGATTGACCTGACTTAGGCTTATCAATTTCTTTAATGAGGTATCCTCTGCAACTTCTGCTTGGCTTTGCGCCATCCTTCTCATTAAAAAAGTTTATTTTGGGATCTCTTTGTTCCAGGTGGAGTCATTGCCAGCCAGTTGGCTGGGTATATGCCTGACCCTTAGCCCCTAATAATGCTTTAATTCTCATTTTTAAATGTAGCAAAGGCACTGAGAAATTACCTTCCTTATAAATGTATGATTTGGAAAGTATTTAACTGTACCCGAGGAGCAGCAGTGGAGAGGGCGCTTCTTACCTCTGGCTCCATGGAAATAATCCTGCAGAACAGAGTTTCAAGATTAAGATGCTGTTTCTTGCAGCCTGGGTGAGATGCCTTCTCACGATCGCCTTTTAAAATGACAACAGTGACAGATTCCACCCAGGCTGGAGGATAACCACCTCCCACTGCAACTTCTTTATGAAGTCAAACCTTCAGGATCAAATGGTGGGTATCTGTGAAGAGCTTACCCGACGTGTAGGAAAAAAATCATTATCAATGCATAGAGAAACTGGTGTTTCTCTGGGATGAGTATGCACCAAAAATGGCTGAATTAATCCAGTTTTTCTCTGATAAAACCGTGCTCTGCCCTCAAGTATCTCTCCATGGCCCTGTCTTTCTTGATGCTGACGATCCATCTCTTAAAGCTATTAAATTGGCTAATGTTAGGGGATTGTTTTGTTTTTTCTTCTTCAGCCACTAAGTATTATTTCTATATCATACATCAGTCAGGGCCAGATCCTCCACAGGACCCATATGTGCATGAAGTCATGCCTTTTTGAAGGCCTTATTCAAGGCAACAAGGAGGCTACTTTTCCTGTGTTCCAGATCCTTCACCTGGAACCTTCACCCAAAAGTACCAAGCTCTTCCTCTTCCCCAAATAAAAAACACAACAAGCAGTAGTGGCGATTTTCTTCCAGGGCACAGGTGAGATATGGTGGTTGGATGCCCTCCAGGTGGAAGAGGAGATTTAACCTGCCTGTCCTACCTGAGCAGAGCACCCGGTGGTGGGAAGGCAGGGTGTCCCTCAGCCTCATTCTCAACAAAACTGATACTTGTGGCTGCCTTTTCTACAAAAACCCATCTTGTCCATGTGTTTTGGGCTCAACACATACAAATGTGGACACCCCAAGGAAGCACAGGCAGAGGAATGCCTGAATTTTGGGTGTCAGTTGTGCGCAGCCATGAGGTAGATGGCAAATACTTGTTCCTGCCACCATGCAATGTGTAGGGACATCACTCCAGGTACCTCTGGAACATTATTACTACTACTACTGCTATTATTGTTATTATTAATAATAATAATTATTATTATAATAATCATCCTTGTTATTATTATTATTACTACTACTACAACATTTTTTTCCTTTAAGACAAAGTCCCTGCAGAGTTTAGGTGCCATTGTGGGAAGAGGGCTGCTAACCAGAAGGGGTTAGATGTGCAAGTTTACACTCAGGCATCCCTTTTAGTCTCTTCTTCTTGTCTCTCTGACCCTTTCCTGGGGCAGAGTCTATCAGAGCTGACCAGGTTTAGCATGGACCAGTTTTGCCTTCATCTTCGCCGTGCTTCATATGTACTGTTAGTGGAAGCAGGATCCCAACTCCAGTGACTTATCAGCTTGCTCATTTATCCTGGTAGAAATAAAGCCAATTTAATACAAAGTTGCTGCAGAAGACAAGCTTTCTGCTCTGGCAAATAAACCACCTCTGCTTTTGCCCCTCCTGCTTCAGACACCTGGTCTTGGTGCTGACAGTATTTTCATCTCAAATGTGCGATAAGAAGAGCGGGGCAGGGAAACCCAAGATAAATCTTGCATAATAGATGCCTTCTATATAGAGACACATCTTATTCCCAGACAGAGAGAGGAGGAGGAGTGTGTGTGGCTCTCGACCCGGGGAACAGAGCGGGATGCGGGGAAGCAGAGGCAATCCCATGGCACTAGTGGGGACGCTGCATTACAGATCCCAGCGGTGCGCTCCAACCTCCTGGCTGCGGAGCAGAGATTGCTCTTGTATGTCACAGTATTTATTACCAACTGCTATTGGATTTTTATAGACCTGATTCAGCAGAGCATTTGCATCTGCATTATTTAAGTGAGTGGGAAACCCACTCTGTCTTTATAAAGTTGGATGTGCGCTTAAGTGTCTTGCTGAGCTGGGATTAATTTAGGGAAAATAAATAGCTGCTTCCTGGCTTGGATAGCAAGCAGTCTGGGGCCAGCGTTTGCAACCTGATTAGATTTAGAATGTTTCAGTTCTGAGTGCCTGACTTGAGATACCTCAGCACACAAGTTTATCAGAAAATACAAGCACCCGTGAGAAAAGCAGAGCCTTAACTGCACTGAACCTCACTCATCAGCCCAAACACTAATTTACGGAGTGTTTTCCAAAGTGTGCGGTCCAAACAGTCGGATAATGAATGTAAAGCTGTCCAGGGGGCCATGTATATTGGATTTGCAGACAGTATTATTGAGTTGGGGTCAACGTGACCACAGATAGACCTGTTCTGACTCAAGTAATTGGGCGGCAGTCTGCGTGTGAGCCACAGGAGCTTGGAGAAGGTGTTTCTTGTGTCTTTGTGTGTGCCCGGTGGGCCTGACCCTGTGTTCCTGTGCTGGGCTCTGAGAAGTCGCCCATTAAAATCAAAGAGCTTTTTGAGTGAATAAGGAGTTCAGACTGTATCGCTGTGGATTTTAGTTCCTTCCATTCATTTTCCTTTGATTATCAGTACAACACTTCATTTTTGCGCAGTGTAATATTTTATTAAAGGCGCATTTGTAGCTAATAACATTTATGAAGAGGCAGCTTTGACTGAAACTACATCTGAATGTCACTTAAATAATGAATGGGAATGCCATATATTCATTAAAATTTGAACAATGATAACTGTATGTCTGTTAGAGTCCCCTTTTTGATGGATATGGCCAGCAGCCATTAAAATACAGTGGGAATTCTTGTTCGCAGTCTCACAATGGCTGATAATAACACTCTTGATAAGTATTTGCAGCTCAAGACACTGAATTTACAAAAGGGATTCATCACAGCTAACAGCGGATCTGAAGATTGAAATGTTACCATCATTTAGCTCTACTTTTTCTTTTCTTTTTTATTTTTGTTTAAGTCTCCTATGTGTAAAGAAAGGATTTCACTTCCCTGTCAGTCTGTAGAGTTTGTTTTCTGCTGGCCCCTATGAGAAGCTTCTCACTTTTTGAATTCAAAATATTAGCCAGTATTCCCAGCTGATGCAAACTGGTCCCAGCACCGCAGCGGGAGAGGTGGAGACCCACGTGGTGCACCTTTCGTAGGTTTTTCTGCCCCTCTTCCTTTCACAGCAAACCATGTGTAGACAGAAGAAAAGACGACATGTAACATTGGGATATTGTTTCAAATGACTTGGCACCTGATTTCCAACCACTGTGACCAACATAATCTTTAGTATAAATAAAGCTATCCAACAGATCTTTAAAACATGCCCGTCCTCGCCCTGGGGACAAGGCAGTGTTCAGCATCCTGTCCTGGACACATTCTCTCTGCACAGACAGAGCATTTGTAGTTACTTGTGACCCTCTAATTACTCCTGACCCTCTCAACCTATAACATAGCACTGATTTAAAGAAAAAAAAAATATTTACTTTTCATCCTATTTTTAACCCAGAGGGTTTGTAGAATTTAGAAATGGAAGTGACCTACTGGGTCGTCAAGTCCATTTTCTACACCCCGCTGCTCTTTCTTCCAAGCCTTCATGGTTTTGGGCTTTTTAACATTTGCAGATGCATTGCTGCTGCTGCTGTTTCTCCAGCTCAGTGATGTGTGGATGTCACTTGGCTCTAACAGAAGGGACTCACGCGGCACCTTGAAGTTGGAGGAAAATACGGAAAAATCCTCTTAATAGCATCTAACCCAGAAAGTGACTTTGCTTAGCTTACAGTAAATATGAGGTACTTCAAAAATTTTATTAACTAGAGTCTTGTAACTCTTTGCTTAGACCTACAAAGCTGACCCAACAGTGTGGTACAGTGGCTAAGATGACTGACAGATTCATATTCTTCATTTTGACCTTAGAAAAGTCACTTAATAGAGCTTTTCCTTTCCACCCTTGTCCGTTCTGCAGGGCAAGGTTTATCTGAGCAAGAAGTGCTTACTAAGCGTTAGTAGAGCATCTACTGCGCCAGGACCCTGAGCTTTATCTCTCAAGCCTGTTCAAATAAAAAATAATAAGTTGGCCTTCTGAAGAAATAGATCTTTGAAAGAATCTTGTAGGGTTGGGTTCTCGGCTGGCACAAAGCCCTGAAGTTCTTCTCAACGATTTGGCAATCTGTTTGAGTTTAGTTTTTCTTCTGTCATCAAGGATATAGTCTGTTGACTTCGCTGATTCTTTCCCCCATCCCTGTGTTCAGTTCCGATCTGGCAGCGGGAGCTGCAAGGCTCACATCCTTGTGCATTAAACAGGATGCAACGCCTAATTATTATCTTGATTAAATTTTGTGATTAAGTGGTCTGTAATTGTCTGTAGGCTCAGACTTTCCAAGATATTACTCAGAGCTGTGTTGACTGATCATCTGGTCAGGGTTGAGGTGGCACTGCGTTGATTAAATCTTACTTTAAGGGGAAATGGCACACATCTCTGCGTGCGCCTAAGCTCTGTGGAATTTCGTTATATTTCTCTTCGCTGAGCAGTATGTAAAAGTCTATCAAGCGCAAGGCTACATAGGTAATAAATGTCGAGAAAGTATCTATAGAGAGATGTATGTGTAAAATATATTAATGACTCCTTGTTTCATTTCAGAAGACAGAAAAATACCAGATTCCTGATAAATTTCCAAAGTATGTATAAAAAGCAGAGAAAATAAATATATGATAGCAACATAACTTCCCCTTGATGACTAAAACTACAGCATTTTTAAAGCTAGGGAAGAAGCAATTTTAGGGGTGATTAAATTGAAATTTCTGTCTTTGCCTGTCCTCTCAGAATAAACGATCTATGCATTTTAAATTTTACTCCTTTAATACCCTATGGCGTATTTAATAATAGCAATAATGATGATGATGATGATAATAATAGTAATGCTCCTTTTAACAAAGAAAGGGCAGCCTGGAAGTCAAATGTTGTTTTTCAAGCTTGGTGCAACTTGGACTTGAAGACTTGAATATCACCCAGCAATAACAGTGTGGAGATGAAATCCACTTGGATAAAAAGTACAGAGCAATGCAACTTGACTGGCTGAGTCCTAAAGGGCAGCAGTCTCGGATCCAATAGTCTCTCTCATTTTGAATAATTGCTGTGCAACACGGAATCAAACATTTATTGCTGAGTACAGGCACATTTGCTCTCCCTGGCGACCCTCTATAAGCAAATGTGCAATACGATTTTATTACCAGGAGTGCATTTCACACAAACTGTTTGCTTTACAGAATTAAATAAACCCGGACAAAGGACAGTCAATACTATTGTTTTGCCTTCTTGCATTTAAATGCTGTCTCCTAGACAGTTCAATAGCAAGCCAGGAGAGAGAACGGTTCTGTGTAAATAATTCACATAGAGAAATTCACCTTTGAGGAAAAGCTCACTAGAGCACCAAAATCAAGGGGTTACTTTTCTGTAGACAGTGCATTCAGACTATTGCCTTCATCTAAGCAGACCGTTGCGATTGATGGCAAAGGGGAATTAGGTTGAGGGGAGAAATCTTAGCCAAAAAATTAGTTTCCAAACTGGAACGTCCGAGCAGTGGCGAAGCTTTGATTTTCCTGCCAATGCAGCGTTTGAAGAGCGAAATCATATTTGTGGCTGTGGCTGCAAGAGCTTCTGGGAGACATTTGAACCCCCGCCATGGGTTTATGAACTAGAAACATTTTTCAGTGTGCAGGAGAAGGACATCTCGGAGCAGCACTGGCCTGGGGAGGGGCTGTGACCAGCCTTGCCTTTGGGCAGAGCCTGCCGTGAGACCGGCATCTCTTCAGTGCAATTAAAAATAAAGGCATCTGGTGCCTGGCTTGTCATGGTGACAGCGCATTGCACTTTTGTGAAGGGACATTAGGAGCCACTTAAAGTGCCAACCAGTGCCTTATTTGTTGTGCTAATGTATTCCTGCAGTGTTGACTCTCCCTTGCTAGG
Source organism: Pluvialis apricaria (assembly GCA_017639485.1). Classification (NCBI taxonomy): domain Eukaryota; kingdom Metazoa; phylum Chordata; class Aves; order Charadriiformes; family Charadriidae; genus Pluvialis; species Pluvialis apricaria. The sequence goes on along the minus strand of CM030008.1, from coordinate 161,932,619 downwards.
ACAAAACTAGTCTAAGCAGAGTCAGAAAGGTTAATGGGTTTGGCTCTTTTCTTTCTACCAGGGTTATGAGCGCAAGAGGACTAAGCCATCCCGAGGCATGGACGGAGCAGGGGCATTGCTGTCGTCTTCATAAAAACTTGAGAATCCCATTCAGATACAGATCCAGCACAACACCCTAAACTCTAAAACCTTGCCATTGTTCGTATTCGGATACATGCCAGTGTTCTACCCACCCCCCCACACCACCCCCCCCCAACGCTATGCTTTGTACAATGATAAGGTTAAGTCAAAGGGAAGCACTGTAAAATATATTTGGATGTGATTGATAGCACTGCATGGAAGCAAGAGTAAATTCTGAAATGCTGATTTATCATCCCAAGACCAGCAATTGGGCTTTTTATGAGATTTGAACTAAGGAATATAAACACTGGATGACTGGCACAATGGGACTGGCTATTCAGACTATTCCACCAGCCCATCTAGTTATTGAGAGCCAGCACAGAACCCCAGAGAGAAGCCCTCAAAACACTGGAAGAAGTCCTCAGCTATGCAGATCTGTCAGCAGTGCAGGGATGAGATGTCCTGGGGCCCAAACCCAGTCAGGGTATGCTTGGGGGGGTTCATCCTCTGCTTGGTCCAGGATCAAGCCTCCAGTTCCAGGGAGCAGAACCGGCACAGGGTACAGGATGATAACCATCGTGGACCGTTTTCTGAGACTCTAACCCCAGGTTTGGAGCAACAGGTTTTGTCCTGAGCAAAGGTGGGAGATGTCATCTCAGCACTCTGAGTGCGTGATCTGGCAGAGGAGCCCTCTCTACCAAAATTTCCTTTTTAATCATTTGCAAGATAAATAAATTGCAAGCATCACACACAGCCAAATGAAATGGAAGCTAAGGCGAAGCTGGTCAAAGGGACTATAACAAGGGGACTTTTAAGTTAAAGGGATTTTCTCCTTCAGAAGGTTGGGTAATTGGTGAACCAGACTTTTGAGATGAAATTTTTGGCAAGTGAGTTTGATCTGAAGAAATTCCCTTATTCACTTAAAAGCTCCTGCATCTTGCCAACTCAGTAATGTGCTGTTGGGACAGGTAGAAAGGGCTGCTTTCCAAAAATAAGCAGATATTATGCAATAAGCTTAGTTATGTTAATAACCAAAAGACGGATGTACTATTTATTATCTGCTTTCAAATCCAAGTAGGCAGTCATACTGATGATTACTGATTTTCACTTTTTTTTGTCTTATAAAGGGAAACGTGTGGGGAAGTGCAGAACTCGGTATTTAGCATTCTACTTTTCATTCTACATTGCAGCTTGATAATTGAGGAAAGATCCTTGCACATGTTGCTAGAAGCTTTTCTATTGGCTTTGTACTTTGAACCCGGTCTGATAAGCCACATCAGGAGTCTTTAACAGGACCCTTGCTCTTGGTCCTTCTTCCAGGACCTACTTCTGGAGCTCTCATTGAAGTGAAAGGAGTAGATCTGGATAGAAAGTGCCTGTCTTCATTCTGTTACTTTGTATTTTTTTGTCCTGATTCAGTTGAATATAGGAGTTGTCCTGGACATAATGTCCACTGTTGTAAACAGGAGCAATCTTAAAATTCATCCTGAATTTTTAAAAAAGGGCCTTTGGGTAAAACAGCTGGTGGAAATCATTTGGAAGGCTCAGCTGGCTTTACGTGAACTTGGAGCAGGCTCAAAATACACTGACAAGTCCAGCAGTGAAAAAAATCTCTGTGTTTGTTGTCAGCTGATGTATCATTCCCCTGCACGCTAGGTTATTCACACTGCCTCTCCTTAGGCTCTTAATTTTGATGTCTAAATTAGGAGCCCAGTAAATGAGAAGGCGTGACTCCCCACATTGCCAACGGAGGGAGCGAGTCCCTGCGCCGTGGTCACTCAGCAGAAGAATTTAACTTCAAGATAACGAGTGTGAGTTCAAAGTGCGAGATCGAGGTGTGGGTCCCAGCACTGGGCTGGAGCTGCACATCCTGGCTCTTGTCCTGGCTGTTCTCAGGGAGCAACCCAAGAGCTTATCCCCCTCAATTCACCTGCTCCATCATTTTTAGGTGACTTTTATATTGCCTTCTACAGGAGCACCACTGTCTGCATAAGGAACCTGGGGGTAATATCACACTAAGCACCAGATTCACATCTCTGCAACCTCGGTGACCTAACAGGGATTGTGTAAATGTGAGTTGATGCACATGGCTTCCCTGCCCAGAGAAGGGCAGCGTGTAAAATTTGGGCTCATATGCCTTCATGGAGATACATAGCTAGGAAATAAACATATAAACTCCTTGAAGTGTTAATATGCCCATGTCACACTCAAAAATGCTCTTGACTAGGGTGTGGGTGACAATAGCACTGTGTCTCCTAGATGGAGGTGGAGGCAGCAGATAACCACGGTGGCCGGTGCTGGAGCTCAGCTCCTGCTGTCGGGACCCAGCCTGGGACCCTGTGGCTCCTTTGCAGGCATCGCCGCGGGTCACTGAATCGCAGCCAGCGAGCCAGCTGGTAACGCTCTCCCTGCCTGCAGTTTACTTTATCCCATAAAGTGTTTCAAATGCTTTTTTTTCTTTCTTTCTCTCTCCTTGCCTTTTAACAGATGGCCTTGAAGGACTTTTACCTTTTTTCCCCCCCGCTCTTTTTTAGGCTCTCCCTGCCTCTCGTCATGTCATGGGTGATGCCCCTGACAGCTGACCACTGACTTCTACACCATTAAGATTTTTTTCTTGTCCAGAAACTGATCAGGGCTGCCTAATAACCCCCTCCGCCTGCCGCAGGCCCCCCCCCGAGCGGCTGCTCCATCCATCTGCTGGAGGCATCAGGGATGGGGCCCATAAAGACCCTGGGAGCAGCAATCCCTGCCTCCCCACTCAGCGCCCACGATGCTGCCTTTGCCAAACAGCACGGCAATCCGGGCTAAATTACCGAAGCAAAAGCCAGCTGAAGCGGCTCAGTGTTACCCTCTTCGGAGACCGGCTGCTCTCACCTGGCGTCTCGCAGCTAATCATATTGACAGGAGCCATTGTTTATTTTCTTTCGTCCTTGTCTTCCTTGTTTTATGGTAAATTAGAGCAGGCAGGCAAGCCATCCATCAGCCTATAAATGCTGCGGAGTATTTTGGCTTTGTGCTAAATAATTGTGCATTTTATTGCTATTTACACATTCATTTTCCTAGGCAATAAAATGCAAACTGCAGTTCCCAATACTTTTTATATTTCGTATCTGTATCGTGGCAGCCGCACAGGCTTCAGCAGCAGCAGGCAGCCTGCTGCCATAAATTCACTCTCTTATTTTAGTAGGTCTAACATTTATTTATAATTAATGTCAGGGACCTTACACGGTAATACCAATTATTGATTTATTTTTTTTTTAAGAAAAAGAATTTATTTTTTTTTCTTACTACTGCCATAGCAACACAATCAAGTTCAGTGGCTAATCTCATCCAGAACAGTGGAAGACAAGGCTCTTAAAAAAAGAGTTGGTGGTAAAGTTATAAAAAGCAGCATGTGACCTCTTAACTCTAGGGTACATATAGATGAGGATTGTCGGATGGGGGTGTGTGCACAGTAATTCAAATTAACAGCTCTGTTGGTGTCAGCGAAGGCGATAGGGAATGGGAAAGCTCTGCAGCAGGAGCTGTTGTAGCCAATGCAAAATGAGCGCCTTGGCAAGAGGCAATAGGGTTTAATGTCCCACCGCAGCTGGGGGCGAGGGGGCCACAGGTTCTCTGGTGGATCCCCAAGCTCCTGTCATTAATGACTGAGGAGTCACAAGGCTGTGACTGCCGGCAGTGCCGATGGGATGCAGCACTCCCCGTATGATGAACATAAACGAAACGCAGCTTGAGTCACCACAAACACATGCACGAGGTTGTGAACTGGACCAAAGAAGCCTTAAAATGCATTTTTATACTTTGAAGCTCCTATTACCTTCTTGGTGTTAAGGTAGCCAGCCATGCATTTGTAAACTAAATTGCCCTTATCGGTAGCCCTTGCGTGGCTTGTGCTTCTTTTTCAGTCCGACTGTGGCCCGTTATGCCAGAAAGTTTGCTGAGGGCGGCATCAGACTTGGCAAAGAGTGATGGGAACAGCAGCCAACTCCATCTTAAACTAATTTTTGCCCCTGCCAGGGATGGCTGCCTAACAAGTGCTCGGAGGACCCAGGCTGAAACACAGCCCTGAAAAAGCTGCAGGGTCGGAGGCGTGAAGGGGGCTGCAGAGGGCAAAGTAACATTTCTGTTACTGCTCCAGCTTACTGCTCCTAATGATTTACCTTCAAAATGCTGAGCAGCAGTGGGAAAGGGAAGGAGCAGAGTCAGGAACAGAGCTGGGAGCCGGGGATGGATGTTGCGTTTCTGCCTCGAGCTCTCTAAGGTGGGAGAATAAGACGGATGCCCGCAGGCTTGCTCACCCCTTCCCCATCTGTAAAGCAGAGCTGGCAGCAGCCTGCCTTGTGCATGGCGGTATTGGAGGGATCATGAAAAAAAAAAAGGCTTGTGGTGAAGAGTTGTTATGGGGGTTGAATAACCAGCTTGTTGTGTGCCACCTCCCTCTCTGAGGGTTCGGCCCCAGGTTAATCCTCCCGCAGCAAACCAGCCTCGGTGGGTTGGGAAATGAAAACAGAGATGATAAGTCCTTTTTTGTGACACCTTCCCCAATGTGCTTCGAAACCGGTAACGAAGGCCTGTCTCAGCTGGGGTGCATGCAACGTCTGTGTATGAGTGTGGGAGGAAATGCTGTCAGACCAAAGCTGGATGTTGCTGAAAAAAGGGGAAATTAGGGGGGTTCTCAGTTTGAGGAACAGCAGTCTTGAGAGACTCTGCTCTGGCTTCTTTGGCGGGGGTTGACTGGCTAAAATTGCGGGGACCGTTGAGGGGTGGATGCTCAGCATCTCTGGAAATTCAGCCCCTAAACGTCTTGAGTGGAGTACCCCGAATGAAATCAGTGAGTGCTTTGGCCGTTACTTGTTTGTCATCATGCAGCCACAAATGCCACCCAGATTTTGTCACTTCAAGCCTGGCATTGCTAGGGTTTTTTTTTGGTTGCTTTTTTTTTCTTTTTGTCTAGGACTATTAGGGTTTTTATTTTTTCGCTTGCACATCAGGAAGACAGCTCTATTTTCATTTCTTAATTAGCTTGGCATTTCTACAGTCATTTAAAGATGTCTGGCGAACTTGAAGTAACGTGCAACACCTGTCAAGCCAAGAGTTTTACATATCAGGGCTAGACAGCCTGGAGTTGGGAGAACACGTACACACCACATGTGCTCTCACAAAGCCGTATTGTCTGGGCTTGGGGCAGGTATCACCTGCAGGAACTTCACCTGCATGCTGATGGGCACCTAGGCAGCAAAGGGGCTTTATTCCTCCCGAATAACACTGGTGGGGCTGCAAAAGATTCTTCATTCCCTCTGTTTGTTGTGACAATGCCACACAGTCCGGCCACCAAGCGTGCAGCTCACTTCCATGTTTTTTTTAAAGCTGTTTTTGACAGCAAACCCCATTTTTATTCTGCCTGTGTTGAGCAGGTTGAGCTGTGAAGCATGTTTCACCCCATGGATGCTTTGCAGCCCCTGTCCTGCTTTGCAGAGGGTGAATTGGAGAGGGTACTTGTAATACCCATGGGCCTGGAGCGATAGGACAAGAAGTAATGGTTTTAAACTAAAGATTCAGACTAGGTACAAGGAAGAAATTTCTTACGAGCAGGGTGGTGAAACACTGTCCCAGGTTGCCCAGAGAGGTGGTAGATGCCCCGTCCCTGGAAACATTCAAGGTCAGGTTGGACGGGGCTCTGAGCAACCTGATCTAGTTGAAGATGTCCCTGCTCATTGCAGGGGGGTTGGACTAGATGACCTTTAAAGGTTCCTTCAAACCCAAACCATTCTATGATTCTAATACAAGCCATGGGGAGGAAGAGGGGCAATGTCACAGAATCACAGAATGGTCAGGGTTGGAAGGGACCTCTGGAGATCATCTAAGTCCAACCCCCCTGCCACAGCAGGGACACCTACAGCAGTTGCACAGGACGGCGTCCAGGCGGGTTTGGAATGTCTCCAGTGTGGGGGACTCCACAACCTCTCTGGGCAGCCTGTGCCAGTGCTCTGCCACCCTCAAAGGAAAGACCTCAAACATCCTCCTCATGTTAAGATGGAACTTGCTATGTTCAAGTTTGTGCCCGTTATCTCTTGTTCCTCTCATTTATCTCAGCCCTGGCTGTAGAGGAGGGGTTTTATCATGGTGGGAGGTTGGTTTGGTTCTGAACAGCAGAAATTTGGACAATGGATACAACCTTGCAGGGCCCCCACCCTCCTTGCACACAGCGGCATGACCCACATAAGGGTTAATTCCAGCTGTAAGCCCTGTCAGCAGGGCAGTAAACCTGCTCCCAGACCCTTCCTGCCCCCAGCTAATCCAGGCAAATCCTCTTTCCTTGTACCTTCTCTTTCTTCCACTACCTTGGGGTCAAAAGGTGGGGCCAAAGGAAAGTTGTGGAAGCACACTTTAACCATTTTGGTACATGCGTGGAAGCAAAATCAGTCTCCAACCGGTAAAGCATAGCCCCTGCTGTCCCTGTGGGCTACATGCATATGGCTGTGGGCAGCCTGCTCAGCTTGTCACTCCACCACCTGGCCCACAGCATCCCAGGATTTTCCCTTCATTCCCAGCATAGTGTCATGTCCTGTAAGGGACATCCTGAGGGATCACAGGCTGAAGCTCTTTCCCAGGGCACCTGTATCTGGAAGTGGAGGGACTTTCCTCCTGGGGTTGTTTAGCCTGGAGAAAAGGAGGCTGAGGGGGACCTTATCACTTTCTACAACTGCCTGAAAGGAGGGTGTAGCAAGGTGGGGGCTGGTCTCTTCTCCCGAGTAACAAGCAATAGGACAAGAGGAAACGGCCTCAAGTTGCACTGGGTGAGGTTTAGATTGGATCTTAGGAAAAAATTTCTTCACCGAAAGGGTTGTCAAACATTGGAACAGGCTGCCCAGGGAAGTGGTGGAGTCACCATCCCTGGAGGTATTTAGAAGAGGTGTAGATGTGGTGCTTAGAGACATGGTTTAGTGATAGAATTGGCAGTGTTAGTTTAATGGTTGGACTCGATGATTCTAAGGGTCTTTTCCAAACTAAATGATTCTATGATTCCGAGATTCCTGCCCCCCTGCATCGCTGTGCAAGATGGGCTGCAGCTCCAGCAGCAGATGGATGCTCGCAGATGCTACAGGGCTCTGCAGTTTTCTCAAAGAGTTTGGTTTTGATTTGAGGCGTAGTGTTTCATCTGAATGCTGGGCTTGTTTCAATTTCTTTCTTTAAGACTGTTTACTCAAAGGGAAGTTTGGGGAAGGGCTTTTTTTTGCTATTGTCTGAGCCAGGGATGGTCTTGTACGGATAACAAATTGCTCGGAGAAGCAGGAACATTTCCTCTGCTGGCTGTTTTCAGAATGAGTTAGACAAACTTCTATTAAAATAGTTATGTGTAACTGGTTGGTGCCGCCTTTGCACAGGAGGAACCGTCTCAGCACCTCACCCAGCTGAGCCTCCTACGAGTCTATGAACGAATGTCCAGAATTAAAGCCAAACCGTCTCAGTTTCGGGTGTCAGGCAGGAGCTGCACCTCACTGAGTGGCTGCGAGGGGTAAGCAGTCCTCTCCTCAGCTGCCTTTCTGGCTGATAGCTCCGTCAACAGAAATGACTTCATATATTTGTAAAACTCAGGCAAGATCATTTTGCCTTCATATGCCGCGTGCTGTCACTGTGAGCCCCGTCGCCGTCTGTCTCCCACACTTTCCTCACTGTTTCTCATACAAATCAGCGATGCACCAAATCTGCCGTGCACATAAATCAGAGCAGGGTCAATGAAATTCAGAAGTAAAAGATACAGGAGGCTGTAAAATGAGAACGATTTCCATCAGCTGCAAGTTTGGGAATGTCTCTGCAGCAGAGATGCTGGTCACTAGAAACTCCGTTTTTTAGACAAACATCTAGGAGCGATCTGGCAGTCTGTTGGGGCACAGGATCCTCTGGTATCCGCTATCTTTTCCTAAGGATGGGAACACCCCAGCGACAACAACTACCACTTACTGGATCAGCCCTTTGTAGCCAGGTGTGACAATGCTTCTGGGGCTGGGAACCCTTGTCCTCTTTTAGGGTAACTTAAAACCAAGGATGCCCTTAAGCCAATGCTACATCTCCTCCATGACAAGTAATAGGTCAGTTCTCCTCTGGGAACGTTTAAGCTCTCTTTGTAATGACCTCCCTTTGGATGCAGTCGTTATTTTTCAGCATTCTTTTTTTCTTTTTTTTTTTTTTTTGAGCAAGAGAGACATAATAAAAGAGATTAAAAACTCATCTTACCCTGCTTAAAACCAAGCGAAGCAGAACAGCATATTTTCAAGAGTTTCTTGGTATATGGTTCCCGGCAAATCCTTGAGAGGTTTTAATTAAAGGTGAAATGACTTTTCTTTTCTCTTTGCTTAATAAAGGCAAAACACAAATAAAAATCCTGTAGCTTCCACTTGCAAAGCAAACTATTTCACACAAATTGGTGTCTTATTTAAAAGAAAGCTCAAAGCCCCAGTGCATTGGGGACTGTTAGTTTTTAACACTGTGACGATTAAAACTTGCCAGGAGCTCTATTGCTAGAGCAAGCGGTGACATTTTTGTAAGCCCCGTTTTAAAAGTTACTGCGAAACTTCATGGGAGTGAGAACAGGATCCACATTCATTGCAATAGTCATACGCACAAAAGCTTGCAACAGAAAGAAAAAGCGTCCCTGTCACCCTGAAAACGGAGGGTTGGTTTGGATGGGGAAAGGATATTGCAATGAGTGTGGGATCCCGATCCCATTCTCTGTGTTTGAATGGGAGACGTGGTCTTGAAACCAAGGATGGGATTTAGCTTTAGATGTTGCTCCTCTGCGGGTTTTGTGCTGACGTAATGCTGATACGGTTATGGTGATTTAAGGATAGTCACCCCAAGGCTGAAGCTGGGGTTTCTGACTGGCACCATACCAGCCCGTGTAGGACTGGTGTTTATCTTTTGTTGATGCAGAAGAAAAAGTTCCCAGTTTTCTAATGCACCACCAGCTGGGCAGATGCTGGAAATTATTGTTGGGGAAAAGTTAGCAGCAGGGGCTTCCCCGTCCTGGTTTGATAACCAGAGCCCAAGGACAGAGATCTTCCCTCTTCCACTCTTTGTCATAGGTAAAAGAGTAAATCCAGGCTGATGTTTCCAGCATCTGGCCTGCTACAGCTTGATTTGTAGGTAGGGTGCGGTTGGCAGCGTTGCGGAGGGTGAGCCCCAAGCAATATTGAATTGATCGCCACTTTCTTGTGTTCAAATTTCTTCTTTTACAAAATCTATGGATAATATGATGCCATTTTAGAATTGAAAAATTTAATACTAAATAAATTAAATCTTCCTCTGCTAATTATTTCTGTATGGATAAGCAATACTTTGAATTTCTCTTTGAACCAGAAAGCCCTTAAATATTCAAGGATTGCTGGCTACCTTAGCAGTCTCCCTTTTTATGTTTTAACCATCTAAGTAAGACAAGTGGAAAAGATGCCATGGTTTTGTGCATGTCTGTGTGTGTTTCTCCAACATTCAATTATCAGCATCCACATAATTCAGTATTAACATTTTTAATGCACTTCAGGATGCCCAGTCGAGCGGCTGTATGTGCAGCTCTGATGTATGCAAATCCATTTTGCATGCAGCTCTTGACATATTTTCGTATCCAGGATTATGCGAAGCCTTTTCTGTGCCACTCTGATGTATGCTAATCTTTGTTTCTCTAAAAACACTTTAAAAGTCCAGACAGAAAGACAAAATTTCTTCTTCACTGAAATCCCGTGGTTTTTCTGTACCCAGGCTACCACGCAGTCCAAAGCAAAGCTTCCACCGATGGAGCACCAAAGGGCCGTACTCACTTTGCCTGCTCTGGGCAGCTACTTCTATCCATCAGGTATTAGAGACAACCTAAGGTCTGGCAGTCCTCTGGATAAAAGGCAGTCTGAATCATTCATTTCTTTCTTGACTGTCAACACCATTGTAGATGTAGGGCAAGAGCTGGAATGGGACCGTCACCATACGCACAGAGGCTGGGTGATGCCTAGGCTGGGAGCAAGAGCACACAGCACATTTGGATCCAAATAGGTCAAGTGCTCCCATTAAGGATATATAAACGATCAATCAATTAACTAGCTGCCTAATGGCTTTGTAATTCTGGCTTGTAAGAGAGTATATTAATATATCAAATATGTATATATCAAATTTGCTAGTTATATCTGTGATATATTTTTCATGTTTTATTTATTGACTCCTTATAAACTTACTGTGGCTGCCAAACTCTCAGAAGTGCGCACAGTAGATGGAAAACTCAAAGAATTATTTTGTACTTGCCATAGCTCGCACCAACTGCCAGGTCCAGCCTCGGCACAGATGCTAAAACACCTCTGAATTTAATTGTGGGCAGTTTGACACCTTCATAGCACAAGAAAGACTAAACGTAAATCCCAGGTTAATGAAGGAGAAAGTCCCCGTGGTGTCATTAAACCTTTTCCAGAGTGAATTCAGTCTGTCTGATGAATAACTGTTTAATGCAGGGCCGTATCAGTCGGTGTCATCGATTGTAAGAGAAACGCTGTTGGTTTAACGAGGAGCCCATCAGTGTGAACATGAGTTAACAACCTCACAGTGCCAACAGCTGCTTGGTATTGCTTCAAGGCAGGAATCCCAGCGAAGAGAGTCAGACATGCTCGCATGGACCTAGAAATATGTTTCCTAGATCTTGGGGATTACTGACAATACTGTCCATATTATCATTATAATCTAATCTTTCTCTGCATTTGGAATTATAATGCCACGAAGGTCCCTGCAGTGTGTTAATCACTTTCTTCATATCAGAAATCAGGGTTCCTCACAATGTATTCTTTGAAGTCTGTTCCACATGAACAATAGTATATATAGTCACATATCTTTCCCTACAGTTTTAACCAAGAAATAGATGGCTGAATATTTTTGAGTTGGATACTCACAGACAGGCTGGCAAAACACCTGGTGTCAATGTGATTGTGTTCCACCTTTAGTTTAGAGTGTCCTATAATCTGAAATAATCCTATGTCTTCTTCTGTAATCCTATAAAACTGAAACTAATGCATGTACAGGAATTCACTTCTACAATACTTTTAGCTTGCCTCTATTTCTGCTACGGCTGTTGCCACCATTAATTTGTCTTTCTGTATTTGGATTATCTGAAAGTAGTGGTCTTACTGTCTATGAGGAATTAGAGAAAAAATTGAAAAAATACATAGCACGACATGAAGTAAAATCAAAACGAAGAGGTGATAATTTTTTTCACCCTTCTCCTAGCAGGAGTGAAAATAGAGCTTTTTTTTTTATCATTTTGAACTTCTAAATGTTTTGCTTTCCTTTAATTACCATAAATTACACATTTTTCTAAAAGAAGATTTTTGCAAAATGAAAACTAAAATTTTTCATTTAAAATGTCAATTATCTTTCTTTTTTTTTGAAAGTTTCTTGAAAGAGAAAATTCACAGAAAGATTCAATTTTGACAAACTGATCAAAAAAAAACAACAAAAACCCCAACCAACAATCAAAAAACTGTGCTTGAAAACCTCCTTGCCAGCTCCAGTTCTAGGGTTGTCCTATCGTGAACCATTAAAGAATTATGATGTTAGGTGCAAACACACGTGATGTCCTGGAAATCCGGTTGACAGCTCCTTTTTCCCAAGCAAAGGGTAAGCAGAGCTTTGATCCCAGCTTACAAATCACCTAACGGCACAGGAAGGATTTGAGAGTACACCATGGACTCTCTGCCATTAAAGGTTGTCAACAGGAATCAAACGGCAATTTTTATGTACCCAGTTGTCTGTTTGGATGTTTTTGAAGAACTCTTCGAAGTAGAGCAATTCACAGAGACGGACTGAATGGATTTTAGTGAGTAACTGAATTTTAGTTTAGGATTTTCACCGCAGAGTTACCATTTTCATTGCCCCAGGTTTGGGCTCTCAGTGTGCCAGCCTGTTAAAGGCAATACAAAAAGTCCCATCACAACCCATTAGTAGATATTGGCCCACCACAGAAAAGCTCTCGTAGTCCAGCAAGTTAATCCTATGTGTCTGCACAGCATTACAAACTGCAGGATTAGGAAGGAAAAGAGTATTTTTTTTAAGAGCTTGTAGTGATATATTTGCTATTTAAAACATCAACTTGTCTGTGTGGAAGGGGATTTGGAATATATGAAAGAAAATGAAGTACCACCAGGGAAGAAGAGGTGCCATTTCTTGACTAATAGAGTGTGTGCAAAAAGGTAGGGCTCCTTCAAAAATCGCTTTCTAGCAAGACAGAGACTGTGGAAGACATTACCACCAGCAGCTTATTTTTCCACTGTTGGTTTTCAGCACATCCCTGGTGAGACCTGGCAGCCTCCAGCCTCTCGGACGTAACCGCTGCTGTTCATGCCTTGGCTGGACAGTGCTCTTTTTCTGGTGCTCCTATTTTGTCCTGAAAATACTTGATCGGAGGGTTGAGTCAAAGGAATGGACCGTAAACAGGTCAGCAGTGGAGCTGCCCGTTAGATTTGAATAAATGCCCTTTTCACTGGTCTCTCCTAGTTTATCCCATGAAGAAGACACCCAGGGACCAGTTTGCAAGGGGTGGCTGATTCATTGTCTGCAGGCGTAGCTGGGTGCTCCCTTGGCATCGTAATAACCTAGAAGAGTTAAGACTAGGCTCACATTGGCAAGTTTTGGTGGGCTTTTTCACCGAGCCTGGCATGATACCAAAGCTGGCCACAGTACCAAAGGCCTATTATACAAACAGTGATTTATTTACGTTATAGCTCTCACTGGAAATAAATTGATCATTGGTTTATCTCCACAGTCACAATCATCTATGTGTTTCCCAGTGGTAAGTGTTACCCTGGTGAATGTCGTCCTTGCGTAGCTGGTGCCACTGGGGGAGGCAGCCAGGCTCCCCACAGCCTTGCCCTTCACCCCAAACGCAGTTTCGCTCCTCTCTCAAGGCTGACGATCAGGTGCTGTATGAAGACATGGCAGTAGGAGACATGGCATTTATCACAAAGGTGACAGGTTGATTGGGATCCTGGAATGAATTTGCAGCGTCAGCATTTCTTATTCATCAAATGCGAGATTTGGGATCAGCCCGGAGAACAAAGACTTAAGCCCAGGGTGTCACTTTTTCCTGGATGCTTCTTCATTTAGAGGCTGATGTAAGCTCCGTTGGTTAGAGCAAACTTTGTTTCAGACACATTTCTGGCCACACCGGCTCCCCAGCAGCAGAGCAAAATTGTCCTGTAGGCCTACAGGAGAGATGGTTGGAGCATCCACCCTTCTCCATGCTCAGCTCCTCTGACGACCTCTGCCATAGACATGGTGGACAGGCAAGGGCAGAGATTTTGGAGCCAGAACATCTTTTGTGGCACTTCAAGCCCCATTAAAAGCTAAAATTCCCACTTGGCCTGAAGACATGAGTAGGAACTGTAGCCCATGGAGGGCAGTACAAACATCCCTTGCGGGAATTGACTCTTGGTATGCAAGGTAGGAGGAAGCTTTTGCTGCTGCAAACCCCTCCGCAGAGGTGGAGGACAAAATGTCTTCACTCCAGTGGGAGGAGGCAGGGATGGCAGCTCTCGGTGCCCAAAGGTACAGGCAAAATTTTGACCCTTTCTGAGCCAGAGCCTCCAGCCCTTTCCTCAAGCATTGCGAGGGAGTTTTCATTTCCAGACTGCTCAGCAAGATGCCTGATAAAATCTGCCAAGATAAAGGTTTATTTTGAGGCAACAGAATGCAACTTCCCCACCCAAGTTTCTGTTAATCTTACGCATATCTTGCACAAAAAGCTGTTTGCTTACCCTGACTGCACAGACCTATTATGCACGTAGGCAGGACAGGCTGTGTTAGAGAACCCGGGAGATCTCCTGCCTACCTGGCCAGCCGCAGCCTGCCGGCAAACCTGCTCACTGGTAAGACATAAATACATAATGATCTTTTTTTTTTTTTTTCCAGATTGCTGGCACCTAAAATGCCATGCAGTTATGCTCCATAAACCACCTCCACTTTTTCTTCTGTTTGCTGTGATGGATGAAACACTGCCCAATAGCTGGCTCGAAATTCAAGAGGCATGGAGGAGTTGCTGCCTTCAAATTTGTCTAAAGCTACTTTTTCTCATGCCTTAAATGTTCCCGAATGTTTTCATTTTCTAGGCAGTGTTGTTATGATTACTTGGAGTTGTTTAGGGTAAGCATTATACTAAATCTGAGAGTGATATACAAACCAGCTTGTCTGACTTGGATGCTGTGACCCCGTTTGACAGTGGCAGTCAAACAGATTTATGCTTCACAGCATGGTCAGGGATGGGGCAGAAGATTTACAGATCATCGAGTCCGGCAGTGTTAGGTTTACAGTTGGATTCAGTGATCTTAAAGGTCTTTTCCAACCTAAACGATTCTATGATTCTATGATTTTCTCCCTGATTAAAAGGCAGGTGGGACTTGAGGCTGCTTTTCCGTGGCTGTGGGCAGCACCTATGTCATCCCTGTGAAGATGTAAAGATGGACAGGAGAGAGGAGCCACTTAGTTCTGAGAAACAAAATGCAGTCTAGTTTTAATTAAGTTACAGATGGAAAAGAGCAAAGTCATGCGGCAGCTGGTGCTTTCCAAAATTGCAGCCTGTGGTGGCTTTTGGTGTCTGAGAAAGAGAGGTCACTTTTGCCTGCTGGTGCCATTTGGCCAGCGGCACGTGGGAGGTCGTACCACAAACCAGCTGAAGTTGCAAGTCTGAGCTAGGGCACAGGCAGCATCCCCTCCTGTCTCCAGCCCTTGTGTGGCCTTCAATGCCTGGTGAGACTGATCTCCTGGAGCTGGAGGAGATGGACCAGAGGTCTTGCACGGGCTCCCAGCATCGTCTGGTTAAGGGAGATTCAGGTTTCTGCCCTGTGTTTAACTCTGACAGGCTGACAGGCTGTCTCGTAATTGCACAATCTATCTCACGTAGAAAAAGCCTCATGCTCCGAGGTCTCTGGCAAGGTGTCAGACCAATGAAGTGTTTCTTTCTAAATGTCAGCCAGCTCTGGGCAGTGGGAGGTAGCCAGCGATGAGCAGGGTAGGGCAGACAAGCCTGTGGTTTGGAGTGAAACAGTCCCCTCTGTTGTTCCTCTCCAGGCCTAAGCACAGACCTGGGACGGAAATTTATGTGTATTTTTCCAGAGGCAGGCTTTTTGCTGCCCCAAGATGACATCTTCTGAGGCTGCTCTGGGCCTTTGTGGGTGCAGTAAAGCAAGATTTAACCTTCCATCCTCTCCCAGGCCAGGGCTTTGAGACTGGGGTTGCTCAAGTAGTTACTCATGAGGAGCGTGGATGGGAAGGAAGTCCCAAAACAGCAGGAAGGATGCTTGAGGACATACATTTTGTGTTGCCAAAAGGCTTTATAACAATATAGCTGTCAGTGGCTTAGCTGGGAAACGAATTCATCTTTGGAGGTTTTGGGGGGGTTGGGGGATGGAGGCGGGATCTGAGCTGTGCTTCTGAAAATGGGTATTTGCAGTTTTGCCACCGAGACCTTTCTAGCACAGCACAGTCTCTTGAAGTCGAATTGCGGCAAATCTCTACTCCTTGAAGTCTAGTTTCCAGCTATAAAATCCTGTGGGCTGTAGAAGGGTGTGCGATGGCCACCACCAGTCATGAGAGAGCTGCAGCAGGTCACGTTGTCCTTTCCCAGCTCCTGCTGGGGCCGCTGGGTATGTGGTTTTGGAGTGTAAAGGACTTCAGGACCTTTGAACTATTCAATAAGTGAATAGAAGGATGGAAATATCACTGTGCAGGGCTGCTGTTCCCTGTTGCCTTTGTGCTGTTCTGCCCGACACACTGTGTCTGGAAAAAGCTGGTGACATCAAACTAGAGAAGTGTGTTTCACACCGGGGTTTTAATGTGAGTTACAAACCAGAACGCAAAAGCTGGATCCTGAAGCGTCAGCATCTAAGGCAAGCTAACAAAGATCTCCTCAGAGTGGTGCTGGTACTAAGTACTTCTTTGCTAGCAAAGTAGGCATCAAAAAGGGGTCAAACTCTACCATAGTGGGACATTTACAACTTGGGGGGATGAGAAGAAGCGCAGTGATTTTTTTTCTCAATGTTTTTTCATTATTATTTTCTACACGCTTTTTGTTTAAGACCCATCTTAAAAAAAAAAAACCAAACCAAGAAATCAATAATTCTGCTAATATTGTGTGGCTGATCACACAGATCTTGTGCAATCCCCCAAGTGCTCTTCCTTTGCACCCCATAGTGTCCAATGCCCCCAGGCAGCAACCCTTTTCAGTCCCAAAGGTGCTCTGGTGTGTTGACTGATTTGGGTGAGTTTCATGCCTGGGGCTAAGGCTTCTCTGGACCAGCCCTGGGAGGGACCCGGACAGGGTGTCCCTTCTTCTGAGCCCTTAATTTGGGTTCCCACCTGCCTTTGTGCCCCAGTGCTCCTCTGGCCTGGTTCGGACTGGCCTTTGATGTGTTGATGGCCCCTGGGATGGACCTGGGAGCCTTTGGGGCAGGGTATTATTTGGGCTCCTCCCCTCCTGCCATTGTCTCTCTGTGCTCCTTAGTGGGTGTGCAGAGGAGCTTTAGTCACATAACCTAACAAGTGCAGTGAGAATACATTGCATTTGTAGGTGGATTTGTCAAAAAAATATTTACTGAAGGTGTTAAGAATTGCTTTATATTAGTCCATTGAACTGATGTGTTTTTATCCTTGTCTGTTAATTGCCAAACTGGCAAGGGACCAGCGACATTCTTCAGATAGTGAGTTTATAATACAAAAAAGATCTACCCTGGGGAAAAAAAAAAAACCCGCAGAAAAAAAAGCGCTCTTTTTATTTCTTCTTTATAAAATCCAAGAAGACAATGAAGACAAACAATCACAATGGATTGATACTGGTATATTTTATAACATAAAATGTAGACAAAAGACTAACCTCTGCTTTCCTTTATGACCACATGGGACCTACTCTTATGCTTAGGACAGAGCTTGGAGGAACCTGCCCCTTCTTCCGAACCTGCCCTGCTCTGCTCTTGCCTGGGAAGGTCATTTCACGTTTTCCCTGCTTTGCATGTCACTGGGTGTTGGGAGTTGGCAACGTAAATATAAGTTATCCTGGCACGTACAGGGGTGTCTTGCATGGGGACAAGGGTTTATGTAGGAAGGGGGAGGAGGCTGGAAGGTAGCAGGAGGAATCCAGACCACAAATAAGACCTTAAGCACCCAATCACTTAAGGTAGCTTAACCTGCTGCTCGCATGAGCTGAGCTGGGATAGCTGCCCACAGGCACAGCCACACGCACCCATGATGTACTTAAACTCTGTTTAACTCTCAGGGGACCGTAGCTGGGACAGGGCTGGGCACATAATTTAAATCTCCATACCTGAAGTCCCCAGAAATTGTTTCTGGGTCTGAGGCCAAAATAGCCTGTTCACGGATGCAGTAATGCAAGGTCGTGCTGAGGTATGTTGATAAGAACCGTGGCTGGCATCAGTCTACTTACTTGTAATGACTTAAATTAGCTATTGCAAATAGTCTCAGGAGGTAAAGCACATTCCTAACAGCTGGATTGGCAGCCCTGCGTGGTTTCCCACCCCAGCTGCTGCTTCGGCATCGTCCCTGCCCTTCCCGCTTCCCGGCACCTTGGCGTATCCTATGGAAACATTTTTGCGAAGATTTATGAATATATGTGAGCAGAGGGAGACGCAGGAATGGTCTGAGATGCGGTGCAAGATGCTGGGAAGAGTGAAAGTACTGATGTCTGGGTTGGATATAACTCGTGTTTTACGAAAGGAAAAAAATGGACCAGGTCCAAGTCACAGTGAACTTGATGAAAGCATTTTCCATTCATTTCAGCCTTCCTTTTCCTCAGGCCCTAAATCACATTTATAGTCCCTACAGCCTTTCTATCAGGTTATATATATATATTTTTTTTTCTTCTATCATGAGTATCCATAGGAAACATAAGCATTCCTAGGAAATTGTAAATAGCAAGAATTAAAATAGAGCATCCGGTGTATATTTCCACAACGGAAAAGGGCCATGGGAGTTCTTCTGGTTTCTCACCTTCCCATCACGTGCTATAAAAGAGAGGATGATTAGGAGTTTGGAGACACTGCAGTCCACTGCATAAACACCGGTTTGTTTTTTTCTTTTTCTAATTCTAAATATAAGCTTAACCTTAGCTCAGTTACAAAAAAAAAAAAAAAAAATCTGGTGAAATGGGTGTTTGTTTTGGAGGCCAGAACTGTTTCTTTTATGAACAATACTCCATTTTATAGGCTTTTCCAAGAAAGGCTGGATAATCCCCCTCCCTCCTCCACTTAAAAAAATCATAGAAGAGCAGGGGCTGTGTTTACAAATACTGAACTGGCGACGCATTAACAGCAATAGGGGTTCGACCCGCCAGCGTCGCAGCGCTCGAGTTACCCGGTCCATAAATGGAGAATCAATCTGCTTCTGGGATCCGGCATATTTTTTTTGGGGGGGGGGGGGGGGGGTTAGAGGCTGTGTTTTTGTTTAGACTAACAACTACATCCAGGCTAGCGAAGCAAATGTGTTTGGGGCCGCTTTCCGGCGCGGAGGCCAGCTGGCGTGGATGGGGTTGTGCACGGGGGCCATGCTCTTAAGCTCCCTTTCTAACTCTCCAAGGCACAGCATCCCCACCGCCTTTTTGGGTTGCGATTCACAAATTGTACCCGGCAGTAGTTTGGAAGATTTCTGGTTAGCTCCAAAACTTCCCTCTTAAAAGTTAAAGCGAGCGCAGGGTTGTTCCCTGGTGCGGTTTAATTTACTGGCGCAGGCGAGCCCGAGCAGCCGGGGTTAATAAAGCCTTTTGTTATCCAGCCTGACCCACTTGTCAGCCCTTGAGCTCCTGTAAATGCATTTGTAGGGGCCAGACTTAAAATAAATCTCGAGGCATTTGGCAAACAGCAGCTAATTGAGCGGCACACACGGCGCACACTACCCATCACGTGCTGCAGACCAGAAACCTGAAGCAGAGCAAAGGCTTAAGACCACGGTCTGAGGCTCCTGCCTTCGGATTTGGCTTTACGGGACTCGGTAAATATTTACACACCGCCTCTAAAAACCAGGCCTGTGCTGTCTCCAAGACACCATGTCAAACCCTTTGGAAAAGCCGTTTGGCCTTGGGCAGCTCCTCGCGGATCCCCAGGAGAAAAGCCAGCCGCAACGCTGGGGATGCTGCGCTCCGCCCAGGGCTGCGGCCACCAGATGCGCTTCCCCCACATCTGGATAAGCCTCAGGTTTGGGTGATGAAATGAGGTGGATCCTGCATCAATGTGGTGCACAGAATGGGTTAAAATGGTGTTTTTTAACCGTAACAGCTGCAGTTTTGCTCTGTTTGCTGCCCTGAAACCTGCAGCTGAGTAACGAGTGAGACTTCTATTGCTGAACTTTTGCTTGTTTGCAAATTGCACATAATCTGATATAGATGCTTCTCTGATTATTTTTTCTTCCTCTTTTTTTTTTTTTTTTTTTAATCAAAAGGTTGATATTTAAGCAATGCAATGGCTGTTATGGGGCTTTTTCCAAACATCCGAAGTTTTAAAAACCACACCACTTTTTTCTTCCCACAAAACAATGGCATCTTGGGAGGAAGGAAACCGTTTTTTGGCTTTTAAAAACTTGTTTAAATCACTGCTGCCAGGCAGGGGACACCAGGAAGGGAACAGAGAGCAGCTCCGGGTCTCTCTGTTTTCCCTGACTCGCCGAGGCGAAGCAGCTCCCAGCCTCTCTGCCTGGCTCGGGATCTCACAGGAACTCTCGGAGATCACGGGCTGCCCTTACCTACCCTTCCTTGGCAGGAAAAATAGCAATAATCCACGCGAAACAACAGCCATTTATACTTTGACTTCCCCTGTCTGTCCCAGGACATAGGAGCTGTTCTTGCTTGGCTTTCTCTGAATGTCTGAGTCAAGCCTTGATCCTTAAGAAATTAAGCCAGTTGAGGGGAGGAAGAGAAAGGAACCGACTCCTCTTCCTCCCTGTCCTGCTCCTCCCTTCCTTGCCGGGTGCTTTTTGTTCAGCTGCTTTGAGTTATGAATACTTTACTGCGTATAGTGTGGCTATCAAGGTCAGCCTAAGGGAAGGAGGTGAGTCATTGCCATTCAAACGGCTACAAACTGGAATTCAAAGAAGGCTGGAGCGCCGGGTCTGATTCAATAGAAGGGGACTCAATGTCCACAGGTCGATGCTCTGCCCTTTTGGAAGTCTCACCCTGAAACTTCTCAGTATGCAAATACCGCAGCAGAAATTGCAGCTGGTGCTGCTGTGTCAAGGGCTCTGAGCTGATCAGAAGTTTTGGTAAGGGCAGAGAAAAGCAGAGAAATTAGGTTGGGAGGAATGCACAAAACTTTCTGACAATAATTTTTCTTTTTCTCTTTTTTTTTTTTTTCTTTTTGTGTATGTGTGTGTCTCCAGGCTGCAAACTGCTCTCCATGGCTTAAATGGACATCAAGGCACGTCTCTCTGCTGGAATGTACATCCCCGGATGATCTGATCCTTCGTGAACTAACTTCCAAGAAAAAAAAAAAGATAACACCCTCTTCTTTCTACAGTTTGCTTGCTTTAATTTATGGCTTGCTCCCACACAGAAAACCTAAATTTTAATGCTGATATTGCTCCCCTCTAAATCTTCTGGGACGTGGAAGGGCAAGGGTCCATCTTCACTGAACCCTCGTTGGGAGAGGTTAGCAGCAGGTCACAGAGAGGTGGAAGAGACTTGGAAGCACTGTGAGAAGGTGAAAGGAAATACCCAGCTTTGCCTTTTTTAAGCCCATTTGGGGAAAACGAAGCTTCTTCCCTTATGGATGGAGGTAGTGGAGCCAGTATGTTAAGCCTAAGCCCAGGGTGGTAACCAGCAGGCGCCTGCAGGACCCTTTCCTTTTTGCCTTACATTGGACCCTACATTGTACTTGGTCAGCGGTGACGGCAGAACCCAAGTGGGAAAGATGGTTGTCGTAAGGAGGAGGAACGTGAAAATGTTTACCTTCGCCTTTTTGCTTATCACAGTAACGTCATTTCTGCTGAACTACACGCACCAGGTGACCACGACCACCTGGGATCCGAGACATGTCATCATGCAGTTTTCAGAGCAAGTCCAAAAACTCTTCAAGTACTCCAGGAGACCGTGCAGCTGTCACACCTGCATTTCTGAGCTGGGAAATTCCCTCTGGTTTGATCAGAGATTTAATTCAACTATGCAACCTTTCCTGACCTCACAAAATGCCTTGATCCCAGAAGAGAGCTACAGGTGGTGGCTGGTAAGTGGGAGGTGTGGATATGGCCCGGCGTTCTTGCGACAGTTGCGGTGTCAGGCTTCCAGCGATGCCGAGCAGATAGCGAGAGACGGTTCCTGCCAAAAGCATTTGCCGTCTCAGCTGACAAGGCAGAGGCAGAGGTGGAAGAAAGTGGGCGTTCGTGCTGCTGTTTAGCTCGCAGGCACTCGGAGCGCACGTTCACTTGCTCCAAGCTAGAAAAGTCCCTGGCAGAGATAGGCGGCAAATCCAGAATTTGCAAATGTCAATATTGCCTTCTTTCTCCCTTCTCTTTGAAAGACTAGACTTCCTAAGCCGGCTTGTTTCACTTCACATGGTAAAAAGGGCTTTTGCTGTCCATCGAGGTAGCGAAGCGAACTCGTGAAGTGTGTAATTCACCTGGGGCTCTCCCTACCATAAGACATATGAATAATTAGCAGGATTAAATGGAAAATGATTAATTCCGTGTGTATGCAAACAGTCCCCGTTGTGGCCAGTGATGTAAAACTGGTCTGTAAAGCACATGGGTGGCTGCGGGTCACTGGGAAGGAGCAGCCCCTGTGTATCCTTGAGCAGGGTGGTCCAAAGAGCCCTATCCAAGCATCATGAAAGCCAGCGGGTACCTTGTTTGAAAAGCACAGAAGGGAAGAAGGCGTATCCCAACGTTTTGCCTAATTAAAGCCCCTTTTATGTTCTCTTGAACAAGACATTGATTAAATGATTTGCTCATGGCCTGTGCTGCCGAGCTGCTAAAGAGCAGGTCCTGGCTGCAGCGACCCCAGTTAAATCCCAGTTTCATTGTACGTAGCTTTCCCCCTCTTCAGAAAAAATAGTCTTCGTGTGCCTTCCTTTGAACACACATCTGCCTGCATCTTGGTGTCCTGCACCAGCCCTTGGTGTTGAATTTAAGGATTTCAGCCCTCCCCTGGTGCCCTGGTGTCATGTTAAAAGGAATGTAGTTTCGATATTTGTCTGTCAGAGTCCCAGGACTTTCATTGATTTATCAATCAGAGTCCCGGCGAAGGACTTTCACTAGGTCAGATTCACAAAAATCGGAATTAGTTATTTTATTGAGAGCAACAGAACAGATTCGAGATTGCCAATGATAAATTCACTGACTACGATAGTGCTACTAATTAAGGTTAATATTGCTAGCAAAAATAATAATTATACAACAACCCGGGCAGAACATTCACCAGAGGGTGACAGGCACAGTGCTTACCCGGGAAGGTGTCCCTGCCTGGGGTGGAGGAAGAGAACACAGACGTTGACTGGTCCTTCAGGTACTGAGATTCTTCTATCCCAATTTAACAGTTGTTTTCTCCTTCTTTTATCCCCAAAATTACAAGGTTCCCCCCCTCCCCCCCCCCCGGTGTAGCATGGTTTGAGTGGAGAGGCGAGTGCTACAGTCGTGTATGTTTAGCATGATCTCTATAATCTTCATTAGCATAGTCAGGGGTGTCAACTTTAATATGCATTTCATGGATAATGAGGCAGAAGTCAGTCATGGGGCATGATAGCCTTTGGAAGAAACAAAGAACTACCCAGTGTCTGTTATCTTGCCTTTACTGATGAAAACCAGGGCTGTCCTGCCTACACAGGGCTGCCTCCTTATCTGCATCCTGTTACAGCCAGGCGAGTCTCCACTCCCCTGGGTTGAACAAGAGATAGCGAGGCCAGTCTTAATTATTCTTCCAGCACAGAGACTTCACCTCATTATCCAAGTTCCACACCTGGGGAGGCCCCTCGGGCAGGCACCCACTTTCGCAGTGGGGGCATTTAGGTTTCGGAGGAGATGTCAAGTGCCGCGGCAATGAGGCTCTGTCTGATTTATCACTTCGTCGTCTGTCACATTTTCTGGTGAAAAAGATATGCCACTGGACGATTTAACTATTGCATAAATGATATCCTCATTTTATGATGCAACCCTTCTTTTTGCCATGAGTCCCGCATATTCCAGGCATCACATCCTTTCACCTCTCCCTTGGTCATGACTCAGATTTCCCATTGCTTGTGTTTTTTCTTGCAGCCCCCAGACACTTTTCCTTCTGGTCCCCACATTTCCTAGCTGGGCTTTGCTGGAGTCATGAGAAGCAAAGATGGCAAGCTCAGGTCCTGGTTTCCCTTGCCCTGGGGTGAGGTTCTCCCAGGGAGCTGATCTGAACTAACAACTGGCAGTTTCCAGAGGGCGGAATACCCCAAATCAAGCACAGTAGATGAAAGGATGAGGTTGCTCATGGACACTGCGAGTGTTGAGGATGGTTGTGAGGTGCCTCCAGATCCGATTGCCTCTCAATACAAAAGCCAGGAGCACTCAGCACCTTGAGGAGGTGCTGAGGAGAGGGTGGGAAGATCAATCCTAAATCCTAGCATTGGTGTGGGGGCTGTGCTCCTGCAGCAGCCAGGCTGAGGAGGAGTCCTGCGAGACAGGGCTGGGTGGGCAGGGTGCCACTGCTAAGGGGGCTCTTACCCGAGGGCTTGTCCATTGCCCCCAAGCAAAGCCACGCTGCATTCTGCACTCAGACCCCACTTTGATGTAAACATGAAGTTTCAATGCATTCTCTTAAAAAAAAAAAAAAAAAAAGAAGAAGAAGAAAAAGCTTGGGAGTTTCAGTACAGAAGTCTGAATTTCTGATTTTCCTTTTTGTAGTGAAACTGAAAAAAAAAAAAAAGCACAAATATCTCACTTCAGCTCAACCCGAAACAGATTTTTTGTGGGGGAGGGTTGTTTCTTTTTCAGCTAAATTAAAAACTAGTGACTTTCAGGACAGCCAAAAGTCTGGGGTTTTTTTTCCTCCTCCCCCCCTCCCCCAGCCCAAATAAAAGCTGTCCATTAATTTTCAGGGCTGTCTAACCCTACTTTTAGAGTTTTCATTCATTTTTTGAATTCAGGTCAAGTTCAAAGGGAATACACCACTTCAGAACACAAAATCAAAGCATTTTTTTTCTTAGCTGGTAAAAATAAATCTTCTGAGATTTCTACACTTTTTCCACCATATTTTTTTTCAGCCAGAACTTATCTTCAACTAGAACACGTGAAATACTTTGGTGTCCCCCAAAACTGCATTGTTTATTGGAAATCAGTAGCTTACTGAAAATACTTACCCTAATCTATAGTAGATGGAGAAGGTGTCCTGACCCATCTGCTTCTGGGTAAACCCAGGCATGATGTGGCCTCAGGTCCTCATTGCAACATATTTCCTAAACACATGTTGCTTTGGGTAAGCCTTTCCGAGACAGTCAGTGTCATTTCTACAGTAAGTAATTCCCAGGTGCATCCTGAGTGCGCTGCCTTTTCGCAGTTCATTTTTCAGCTAGTCTTCAAAGTGGTTCTGAGATTTCTGCCAGTCTTAAAGAAAGCATTGCTCATGGCCGTGTTTTACTCTTGCTTGCTTTGCCAACTCAATAATTTGTGACTTTTTACTATATTTGTACTTAAAAGATGAGGCAGGAGGAGTCCTGAGATTGCTTAAACTTCATTTCGTGGGAGAAATGACTGTGTGTTAGCTCTCAGGAACTGACTTCAGGCAGTGTGGTGGTTTCGTTATGCAGTAACTGAGATGACAGTGACTGCACTGGAGCTATTTATTATAAGGCTGTGACTTTCCTATCACAGGGAGACCCATGTGATATGCTTGGACTAAACACAGGCAGAGCCCTTGCCAGAGAGCTGTCTGTCTACCAAGCTCAGTCTTCCCTCCCTTCCCATTAACCCTGGTGCTGTATAACCCTGTTGCTGAGTGCTGTGGTTGACATGCCTGAGGGATGGGATGCTATCCAAAGGAACCTGGACAACCTCACAAAGTGGGCCTGTGTGAACCTCATGAGGTTCAACAAGGCCAAGTGTGGGGTCCTGCACCTGGGTCAAGGCAACCCCCAGTATCAATACAGGCTGGGGGACGAAGGGATTGAAACCAGTCCTACCGAGAAGGAGTTGGGGGTACTGGTGTATGAAAAGCTGGAAATGAGCTGGCAAAGTGCACTCGCAGCCCAGAAAGCCAACTGTATCCTGGGCTACATCAAAAGAAGTGTGACCAGCAGGTCAAGGGAGGTGATTCTGCCCCTCTACTCTGCTCTCGTGAGACCCCACCTGGAGTACTACATCCAGCGCTGGAGCCCTCAGCACAGGAAAGGCATGGACCTGTTGGAGCGGGTCCAGAGGAGGCCACAAAGATGATCTGAGGGCTGGAGCACCTCTCCTATGAAGTCAGACTGAGAGAGTTGGGGTTGTTCAGCCTGGAGAAGAGAAGGCTCTGGGGAGACCATATTGAGGCCTTTCAGTACTTAAAGGGGGCCTACAAGAAAGATGGGGACAGACATTTAGCAGGGCCTATAGCGATAAGACAAGGGGTAATGGGTTTAAACTAAAAGAGGAAAGATTTAGACTGGATATGAGGAAGAAATTTTTTACATTGAGGGTGGTAAAACACTAGCCCAGGTTGCCCAGAGAGGTGGTAGATGCCCCATCCCTGGAAGTGTTCAAGGTCAGGTTGGATGGGGCTCTGAGCAACCTGATGTAGTTGAAGATGTTCCTGCTCATTGCAGGGGGGTTGGACTAGATGGCCGTTAAAAGTCCCTTCCAACCCAAACTATTCTATGATTCTGTGACATGTGAATGAAAATTATTCATCCGAATAGTCCCATAGCATTAGTATCCCTTCACTTCTAGGAAAGCGAGGACTGGCCTAATGACCAGTATTTGAGATGAAATGACATTTGGGGCCAGAGGATGGGGTGGTTTCACTTGCTTGGTTTCACTTCACATGGCTGCCAGGCTGCTTCATGGTTTATTTGCAGAATATATTATTTAAGCTCTTCTAGCGTGGTAGGATGTGGCCTTTTGGAAGGAAATATTCCCGGGTTAGCGGCACCACCCATGCAGTGGGAAGGAGCAGGGAAGAGAAGGGCAGAGCTACCATCCCTGCAGTGGCTCATGCTGCTGCACAGGGCAAGGCTGCTTCTGGAGAAAGCATCTGAAAATGTACCTGGCTGTTTCTGTGTTCACGGAAACAAGGGGGCTGTTGTCAGGGCTGTTACTTGCCTTTCATTTCCTTAAATCGACCCAGCTGATAAACTCTCCCTTGGTTACTTTAGTCAGGTAACAAATACTGGCTGAAATTCTCCTCCTGGGTATGCCCCTGCAGCTGCTTTGTGCTTATAGTGACTTAAAGTTGAATTGGAGTCCTCCTCTCTCGGAGACGATCTGGGCATTAATAATACTCTGGACTGTAACTTCCTTCCTTCCTTCCTTCCTTCCTTCCTTCCTTCCTTCCTTCCTTCCTTCCTTCCTTCCTTCCTCCCTCCCTCCCTCCCTCCCTCCCTCCCTCCTTCTCTCTCCTTCACTCCCTCTTTCTCTTCTCTCTGTGTGTCTTCTCTGCCTGTGTGTGTCTCTGTCTTTTCTGTCCTTCTGCCTTCCCTCATGCTCAGGGACTATGAGAGTCTCAGTGTTTTGGAACTGGCACTTTATGTTACCTGATGCATTTCTTTCTGTTTATATTTTTTTCCCACCTCCCTGAGCTGGTTCACCTGCAAGTTTTTCATTGTTGTTCCATGACACAAATGCTGTGGACATTTCCACTACATTTAGTAACCTGTATATAAGGAAACAGGGCAAGAATTATTTGCTGTAACATAGCATAGCATTTATTTATAGTTTTCTGGTTTTATTCTCAGGGTTTTTTTGGCATTGTTTTTGGTGGTCAGAATGTGTAAAAAATACAAGATCAGAACCTGCTGTTCTAAATCCAAAATAACCCTGTTGAGGTTGATGGATTAAAGCTGTGATAAGTAAAATCAGGCTCAGAGTTCCCTGGCAGTCTTATCTGTAGCACATCATTGTTCATAAACTACCACGTTATAACAATTTTTATCTCAAGTCTTATGATGAGGGTTTTGCTTTCCCTTTTTTTTGGAAGAAAGCTCAGCTCTTGGGGCCATGTGATTAGCGTATCTAAAAGAAAATGTTAGCTTTTAGTCCTTATGTTTGCAGGAAAAAATGTAATATATGGCTTAAAGATTTGCTAACCAGACGGCGAACAAAAGGGCATCCCCAATACATGCGCCGGGGAAGTCATGGAAGCTGCACTTATTTTTAAGACAGCGGCAGAGCTACTTGGCACCTGAGTCATGCTTTTCAAATGCTCTTTGTAGAGAATTTGCCCAAATACTTTGATCACCAGGAGTCTTCCTTAAAACTGGGACACTCTCTGTTATACTTTGAAAGCAGTACAAAGGGCTCACGGCTCTGAAGGGAGCGTGTTTGCTGCAGAAGGTGGTACCAAATCCAGCCCAGTTTCCAGGCTGTAGTCCCAGTGCCTGCTACGTGCTCAGTCCCACCTGGTGCTGTACTGCTTGGGTGCAAGCGTGACATGTAGACCATCCTTGGACATACTGGGAGAACCTGACCCTGGGCTACCTCTTATCCCTGCTGGCAGTCCCCATGTACGACCAGCTGGGCTGCAGCTCCGGGGTCTCCTACAGTGAGGACAGATGGATCTGAGGGTTGTCCAAGCTCATGGGTCCCTCTAAGCACTGTGATGCGCTCTGCCGAGCTGCAAGCATCCTGCAGCCAGGAACGAGGGCATGCAGAGCCGGTGGAGGTAAGGTCTTTGCTCCTTAGAGTAGCATGGAGGTGACCTGCACCAGCCATGGAAGTCAGAAATCGTAATTTGGCATACACATATCATTGTGTGTTATTTACATAATATATGCACATTACATTCATATTTGAGAATGCATATTTTTTGGACAGACACAAATCATGAAACAAAGCATGAACTCATGAAAGCCCCTATATTCTTCCCCTTAATCTCTTTGATGCATGGTAATTGCAGGACATTAAATAGAACAATAATAATGCCATATTTTCCAGACCAAGGAGGCATTTTTAAAATTGATGGTTTCCTTTTAACCTCTCCTTCAGTCTGCAAAATGGAGATTACCTGGATTTGCCCCACCAGGCTGTTGCTAGGATTAATCTTCGTACAATGTCTTATAGCTGGGAAGCGCTGCGTGGGTATTAATGCCTCCGAACTGCTGCGGCGAGGCAATTAGTAGCTGTGCAAAAGAGATTCTCATGGGGCTTTATTCCCTCTTTATCTTTTAAAAACAGTTAAAAACAATTAGAAAAGCCACAAAAGCGAGTATTGCTACACCAGTTTCCCACATGCTTGCAGGGCTGCCCCGGCAGCACTGGTTACTGCCAGACCCACACCTACACCTGCCTCTCCACCACGAGAGCTGTGTCTTGATCCATGCTCCATCTGCATCCACATCACACCCATGATTGCAGATCAAGTAGGATATTTTCTACCTGCTAATAAATTGGGATTTTGAAGGTGTATTTCATATGTTGTCAAATCTGTCCATGGATGTGGGATGCATCTGCACCAGGAGAGCTTTCCTCTGAGGCTCTCCTGACTGTAGCTGTGTCCTCACCACTCCAGGCTATTAGCTCTGAGCAGCCTTGGCTGAATTCACATCCTCCCTTTGCATCCCCTTAGCTGAGTTTTGGGTATTGCTTCTTGGTGATCGCTGGTGATGTGACGGTACTGGAGAGCCCAGGGAAGCCTTCCGAGAAGTTTATAGAAGCAGCAAAGTCCGTTGTCATTCTTAATGGAGATGTGCACACCGTGGTGCGAGAAGGAGCAACGGGCTTTCCTGTGGAAAGCCATTCATGTGTAAAGAAAGGAAGTTCATAAACTTTGAGGTTCTTTTTTCTTGCCCGCCCCTCTCCCCCCAACCCCCCTTTGCTTTTTTTAAATAAGAAGAAGCAAAACCAGCTAGTGAACTTCTGTGTGTGAAGTGGGGAATTTCTAAGGCTGGGAGGACAGGGTAGTTTGTCTTCCCTGTGAAGATGATTAGGAAACTTCTCAATCTGGACTTCCAATTATAGTTTTTAACAACCTAAGGTGAAGAGTTGACTCTCAAGTGCCAGACATATTTTATGGAGGGAAGCTGGAGTGTTAAGCACCCTAGTGATATTTTCTGTGTGGACACAAGGTGGGTTAAGATGCTTTTTGGACTTGGGCAAGAGGTTAAGCTGCATCATTAGACACAGCTGTTGCTTGCACAGAATTCCGAGAAAAGTAGCCACTTCACTCAGGACACAGGGGCCAGGTATTTCAGTGTATTTAAGGCCACTTCTAGCAGCTATATCCATACACGTCCCTGGCACGTATCTACGGCACTTGGAGGGAGGATGCTGTTCCAGCAGAGCCACATGGCACTGACATGGCTCTGCCTTGCACGGCATGGACAGACTTTCACCCAGTGCTTTTGCTGATTTATGGGAAAGGCCAGGCTGGTGGGAGCTTGTTAAAAAAAAAAAAAAAAAAAAAGAAAAAAAAAAGGAAAGACAACATTACTCAAAAAAAAAGGGAAAAAATTTGGTGTGGGAAAGTGAACTATAATTGGCTTGTAATTGTAATGCTATTAAAATGGTCCTTTTCAAGAAGTGAAGTAAACATTGTGCAATAAGGAACTGGCTGTGCATTAAGTCTGAATTTTTAAAAGCTGTATCTGCCTTGGAGTTAAGCAGCTTCATTGCCTGCTCCGCTCTGTTTTGCTGAAATGTCAAAGACCAACCAGTGCTGATTGAAGATTAGGCCTGAACAGTGTAGTCCAATCAGATAATCACTGAGGAAATTAAAACAGAGCACTTTTAATGAGTTAAGGACGGAAGTCTTATTGTATGGATGTTCAGCACACAGTGCAATAAGGGCATCACCCTATTTAACGTCATTGAGGGATTCTCTAACATGAGTAATAATCTCTGCTGTGGAAACTGTGCAACCAAGGGATCGTCGGATGATGGTGTCCTGCTTTCTGGCTGGGGTTGGTGCCCATGTTTGAACTTGACTTCAGCAGAGTTACTCTAGCCTGATAGCAGCATAACAGAAAGAAAAAGCAGATCGCTGTTCTGTGTCAATGGAGGTGCCTATCCATGATAATGTTTCTTAGCGTTTTAATGCATCAAACAGAAGTCAATACTCCAGGTCCTTTCCTTTACTGGTGCTATCATTCTGGCTGAAAAGTGGGCTCAAGTACTTAGAATTTTCTGAAAATTACCTTCCGCATCTGAATTTTCTCAGGCAAAATCAGTTCAAGACTAGGGTTTGAGGTTTTTTTTTTCCCAGAATAACTCTGTTCTTAAAAATGTTTTGGTGCATGCTTGGTGGTTTTCCCTTTCGTTTCTTAAAGATAGTTAAAGTCAGCTCACCTTTAGAGAGAGAGAGAGAGTATATATGGGTGTTTAGACATCTGTGCCAAATAACTCAAAATAAGTTCCTTTTTAAAAAAAGGTTGGATTTTTCTACATTATACACTTCGTACAACACTCTAAGACACCTGTGAAGTCTCCATTTATTTTGAAGTCTGTAGGTCTTCTAACATTAAGTGTTTTTCACATATTCAGGGTAAAAACAGGTTAGATGATTGGATTGATTCATCAGGAATACACAAGAGTTTAGATATGTGAACATGTGTTTGTAGCATCACACACAAATTTAGAAAAAGATAACCATTTTCACTTAAATAATTGAGCCATCCACTGGATAGCGACATGCATGGTAACAATGACAATACTTGTCTGGGCATCCTGATTACCTGTGCAGTCCATATATGAGTATATAGGCTAGCAAGGATTAGAAGGAAGATTAAGTCTATATATGTAACATTTCTTTTTCTTCTTTGTTTCAAGTTTTCTTGGCCCCAATGTCATCATGTAGCTCTGAGGTCCACGGACCTGTTGTTCATTTCAGTGCAAATAAGGTTGCTTTACATAGGTCTGCAGAGAGACAGCACGAAATTTAAACAAAAATTACAGTAATACATCTGTTTGTGTTTGTGTGTGTGAGGCAGCGAGAGAGATAGCAGGACAAGTTAGCAGTTCCTGGTGCAGTCAAGGGAAACACATGGGAAACTAAAGCCAATCACCCCAGGCCATTGCTGGGTGTCGTGGGAAAAGGTGTTTCTCCTCCCTCCCTCCCTTGTCTCCTCGCCCTGGGCTGGCAGTGCAAGGGATGAGTCTTTTGGCAGATTTTGTGTTAGGAGCCGTTCTCCCTTTGTGAACTTGCAAGCAAGCAGCACCACGAGGGTGGGCAATGCTTTTTGTGAGCCTGCCAGCACTCCCAACCTCTTTAGTAGCCCTCAGGGGGCAGAGCAACAGAAAGGGAGTGTCTGGCCATCATCTGCCCTGCACCTTGCCTATACCTTCCCGATCCAGTCATTGTTTCCACCATGCACCACAGAGCTGCTACAAAAGAGTTTCCCTCCATGGTAACAGACACAATGACCAAGGTCCGGGTGGTTTTCTTCATCCTGGAGAATTTTTTAGATGTTTTTACATCTCCATCCCTCAGGGGTAACTCAAGTCTACCGTAATATCCTGTTGCACTAGCAGCTGGTTCCTCCACAGTTCAGAACAGCAGCAGTAAGATCTCCCACTCCCACTTCTGGCATATACCAAAATTTGTGGAAGGGATGTCAGCCACTTCTGTGCTCCATCAGGTTCCCTGAGACTCTTCTGTCCTTCCTAGAAGGGTTAAAAGAAACCTTATATATGTCCTAACAGAAGGTATCTGGCCCGAGGTGGGATTAGGCTTAGAGACAGCAGAGGAACATTTATTCTGCTAGAGTCAGCGTTTGGGAGAATGAACGATCTGTTCCACCATGGTTAGATAGATTGAGGAGGTGAGGGAATCTGAGGAAAAGGAAGGGAAAAGGGGAACCAAGTTTTGTGCAAGTACATACAAGAATGGTCTTTGAGAAGACATTTGAAGCTACATCTTGCTCACAGAGAAGCTAGCTATATTGGTAACCTGGAGTGATTTTTCTCCCTAACAGAAATTGCAAGGAGAGAAAACTCCGAAGAATATTAATGATACTCTCAAGGAATTGTTTGGGATCATTCCCGGGGACGGGGATCCACTGCAGGAGCGAGGCACTTACACATGCAAACGGTGCGCCGTTGTGGGCAACTCTGGGAACCTTCTGCAGTCTCAATATGGCCAAGATATTGACTCCCATGACTTCGTGTTCAGGTGAGTAGGCACCACCTCAGCTCCAGATATTTCTGCTGTTTGATATTTTTTGGGACAAGGGAGCAAACAAGATTTCAGGGGCTATCTAGTGAAATCTCGTACTTAGGTCAAATCTAAGTTCCAAGGATGTAAGCTATCCATGTTGGAGATACAGCCTCATGTTTTAGCTTGGAAAAAAAAAAAACATGAATAGGTGTTGATACTGTAACTTGTTCTGCACTATCCATAGTTGACTGTGTTAAAAAATATAGCTGAAAAACCCTGCAGTTTTGAGTAAAAGTTATTTCTGCAGCTAATACTCTACAAGGGATCTTTTACGTGCTTAATTGACTGCATCAGATTTGACTTGCACCGATTCATTCTTAAGCCAAAGTCATTTTGCAATGGACAGGAGACAACTGGTTGGCTACCGCTACTTTGTAAAGGGTCGCATTGTCTCTTCCTTTCGAGGCAATGAAGGTTGGCTATTTTGTCCCACTGAAACACAAGAGGGACGTAGGTAAGCAGAACTAGTCACCCAGAGGGCAGCCAAGATATCTGGGCTGACTAAGTTAATCTCCAACGTGTTGTCCAGCTTTCACACCACAGCTGCCAGCCCAACACAATTTGGGGAGCAATGCAGGGTAGGTCAGAGGGCCCGGAAAGGAGGGATTGCTATCGAACATACCACATGTGGGATTACACTCTCAGAAACAACATAACCTTTAGCAGGAAGCTGTGGACTGAAGTCAAGAGTGAATCAGCAGAAGATCAGCACTATTTGAATTGTTAAGCAACCTTAGGCTGCTTGGCTTCCAGTGTGGCTTGGACACCCTGTAGAGTCTTCAGATGACAATATTCACGATAAATCATTTCAGGTGTTGCTTCCTTCAGCTGCATGCCTTGCCTTCTGCCAAAAGTACCTGCCCACAGGCAGATACAGCCAACCTGGTCTTCAGAGCCAAGAAGCGAAGTGAAGAGCCCTCTACATTAGTCGTGCAGGTTGCAAATGGGAGGCCACTGAGGTGCATTTATGCTTAACTCCATGTCCCTTGCTATGGAGACAGCCCTATTCCTGTGTGGACTTTCTTATCTTGCCTGGCCTATGTTTCCAGATTCATGCAGAAGAGGCTTTGCTAGGCTCAAAGGCTATTTTTTTGAGTAGTAACTAAAGAGTAACACACGCGGATGCGGGTTTCTGCTCTGAGGCCTAACCCTTCCCATAGCCAAGCGTTGGTAGCAAGGGAGAAACTCTCAGTGATTTGAAATTGAACCTTCCAGGCTCCGATTTCTGTTTTAGGGATCTCAAACCAGATCTGAAGTGGTGGCACTAGGTTTTAGGATTCCCTGTAGAAACTTGTGTAGAGAAGGTGGCTCCTCTGTGGGTTAATCCAACATACAAAATCTCTGGTGACCTGGTACTCACTTGCATGTGCTCTAGCAATACAGCCAAGCATGGGGAAGAGCCAGGGAGCCTGAGGGGACACCTTTGCTTACAAACACTGTGTTCCAGCCAATTTTTATTTGTTTAACTATCTATCTACTTTCATGACGTAAAGAAATTCCTGCTTGGTCCTTCCTGTTCAGACTGGGTCTGAACCCTGCCTTCTGCTGTGCCACGCATGCAGCCCCACCACGGATGGTGGGGAAGGTACATAGACCCGAGGGCAGGGTGTGAGTAAGATAACTAAGATGCCACCCTTGGCTTTGTCTTGATGGAAAGAAAACCCCATATTTTATACCTCAGACTGACTAATCTAAAGATAAAACATAGTAAGTCTTATGCTTTACTGGGAATTTTTACACAGTACAATGTGGGTCGCTGGCAGGGAAGAGGCTAATTCAATAACAAGTCCTCACAGGCTGGCAGGGTAGCCTGCCTACGCCCATAACTCCCTTTGAGGGAGTTAAACTTAACTACTTCACCTGGGGGAGCATTGCAATAACACAGCCTGGCATAATCTTGATAAACAGATTTTACCTCCCCCATTATCAGTGACCGGGGCAACATGTTGTCTGGCAAGGTACAATGCTCCTCATCATTTCATCAGCTACATCCTTCCTTGTCCTCCCTGCATTTCTGCCAGGAGCTGAGCTAATATCTCTGCAGGAGACTCCCACTGGGCTGCAGAGAAATCCCATTCTGCTCAGACCCAACTTGGGGGTTTCTCCATGGTGTTGCACAGCACCATGGATTCATGCAAGGTCAGTCAGAGCCACTTTGGGGATCTCTAATCTGCATAATGCTGAACCACAGAAATATGCAAATCTCTACTACCCGTGAGCTGTTGCTTCAGGGACGGAATTGCTGATGTGTCCCCAGATTTGCTTTCAGGAGGGAACACATGCATAGAGGTGTTTCTGCAGTCCTCAGTTCAGAACCCCTTCTGTTCCCCGTTCCCTGATACACCCAAAAGAAGGTAGCCCTGTTTGGCCAACAGGTTTTGGCTGAGCCTTGGTGGGCCCTGGGCAGATCTCCATGCACTGACCCCAGGGTTACCTAAAGCACACCACGTGTGTGCGGAGTCACTCTAAGTAGATGTATCGAAGTTGGAGGACATACTACTAAGTAAGGTTTGAGTAAACGAAGTGTCAGCAGTCGGTCCTGGATTTATCACTGTGCCCTTTGGTGCCTTTTCATGGGAGGACCGTAAAAAATATTTACTGCTTCTGATCACACATAACATGGTTTGTTACCTTGACCCTAGACATCCAGATACACCTGTACACATGAGGGAATGAAACTGCAAGAAGTCAAGCTGATGGACTTCAGGGCAATATTTTTCTTACCTACTGGAGGCTTCCAGCTTTAGGATGAAAGGAGATGTGTCCTTATGGACTCACTGCTCTTTTGACCAGCTCTCTGCTGACTGTAAAGGGAACCCAGGGATGTGCTCAGCGACACACTTGCTTGGCAGAAACTCCCATTCAGTCCAAGGAACCCCACACTAAAGCTGAGCTTTTCTTCACTTTTAATTTATCCACTATGGGTGATGGTCATTTCAGCCTGGTTGAGGATCACTACACCCTGTCAAGGCTGTCCGAAGAGCCTGCATACAGCACTCTCCTTAGCCAAGGAAGCATTTTCCTGCCACCTCAAGCAAATGATTTGGGGAAGAATCACACGTTTGTACTTACCTAATTATTCTTCTGCTTTCTCACTTTCTCACTTCTTACTTTTGGGCTGCAGAATGAACCATGCCCCCACCACTGGCTATGAATCAGACGTTGGGAGCAAGACCACTCACCACTTCGTTTACCCTGAGAGCTACAAAGAGCTGGCAGAAAATGTGAGCATGATCCTGATCCCCTTCAAAACCTTGGACCTGCGCTGGGTTGTCACCGCTCTCACCACAGGCACCATCAACTTGTGAGTAAGGGCAGCCCTGAGTGGGCAGGCTGAAGGGGTGGGAGCCCCCACATGTTGCTGTAGGACAGAAAAGCCCACACTGGGCAAGTTCCCGCTTCTGATAAGGCCTAAGGGCGCTCTACAGTCCATCTCAGGTCAGGGTTCAGTCCTGAACACTTGTTTTCTAGGAAAAGCTTAATGTTATGGTGCAGTCTTTGAGGCAAAGATCCAGATCCAGCTCTTCGCAGTCCCATGCAGCGGTCTCAGAGAAATGAAAGGGGGAGGTTTTTGCTTCTGGAGGTGGTCAGTTTGAGCAGTGGCTTCGTGGGCTTTGGGGTTCAGTGCCTCATTTTGGGCTTCTGCCCATCCTTCCTCCTCTCCGGTCCCTTGGGAGTACAGTGGGTGCCGCCAGCATGCCTGTACCCAGACATACCGATATGCAGAAAACCATCTGCAGAATCAAGCGTTTGGCGGGTTATTCATTCAGCAGTGGTTCTGGAAACCTGAATTATCCCACCTGAGACACTTGGGTGGCCAAGTGGTCCTCCAACATATATTATCCCACTTGCAGAAGAAGACAAGGAGGCAGAGAGGGATGTGCAGGCTGCTCACAGAAGGCAGTGAGAGCAGAAGCAGACTGGGACAATTAGTCCCCCATCCACAGCATCCTCCCCTGGACAGGTCCATAGGGAGTTCTGTCCATCTTTCCTGGTGGAACGTGATTGAGAGCCACGCAGAGGAGACACCATTGTATCACCTGTGTGCCTTAGCTTTAAATTAACATGTTTTACCTGGCAGTAATGTGCCATGCTGTTTTATATTCTCCATTTCTTCTTTGTGCTTTCAGAAGTAAATGTTTTCCTGCTTAATACATTTATGGCAGCACTCGAATTAGAAATGCGAACAAAACACATATTTCTTCTGGATGCCTGATAGCAGACTCTCTCCCTTCCTATAAGCTGGTGTTTCCTAATCCAGAGAATTAAATACGTGACATTTGTACTGTGTGTGAGGTTATCTGCTGGATGTAAAGCCACAGCCTGGTGGGATTGTTCAGTGGCACTCTGCTACACAGAGACAGCAACAGCAGATCAGATTACTTTATTCCAGAGAGAAGTATTTCAAGATGTTTAAACTTTTTTTCCCAATTTCAGAGTCTCAGGAGATTAAAAACTTGGAAAAGTATGTCCCTGTTGACTGGGGATAAGACCTTCGCATTTTTAAGGAAAACTTTTTGATGGGACAACAAATGGAGTTTTATTTCTTCTTTTCTTTTTTTTTTTCTCTCTTTGCAAATGGATTTTAGATTATTTTCTCTTCTTATTAAGATTCTCTCGACTTGTAAAAAATCTGGTTTAGTCTCTTTTTACCTTTTTTTGCCACCAGCACTTAGTATATACAGTCATAAGAGTTGGGGTTGTTCAGGCTGGAGAAGAGGTGGCTTCGGGGACACCTTATAGCAGCTTTCCAATACCTAAAGGGGGCCTACAGGAGAGATGGGGAAGGACTTTTCACAAGGGCATGTAGTGATAGGACGAGGGGGAATGGCTTCAAACTGGAAGAGGGGAGATTTAGATTATATATTAGGAAGAAATTTTTCACTCTGAGGGTGGTGAGACACTGGCACAGGTTGCCCAGAGAAGTTGTGGATGCCCCATCCCTGGAGGTGTTTAAGGTCAGGCTGGATGGGGCTTTGAGCAACCTGGTCTGGTGGCAGGTGTCCCTGCCCATGGCAGGGGGGTTGGAACTCGATGACCCTTAAGGTCCGTTCTAACCTAAACCATTCTATGATTCTATAAGTTGTCTTGAAAAAATCCATCTTCAGGAGACACTCATATCTCAGAAAGGTCAGTCCCCTTGGAAAATTTGCTTTAAAATAGCACCTTTTTTGCAAGGCTTAGGTTTTTTTTCTTTTAGAAACTGTATTGATAAAAAAGATTGAGAACCTCTGCCCTTAAGCTTGGATCCAAATCATATCAGAAACAATGGAAAGCTCCCATCTGCCTTCAGTGGCCTTTGAATGAAGCCTCTTGCTGCATCTTTGTCATATCTGTGCCTGCGCCAGGAAGAGGAGCCCACAGAGGGCCAGTTGCTGCCATCGTCACCCATCTGTGTTTCTATCACTGTCACTAATCTGTGCTGAGATTGCAAAGCCATTCACTATTTTTTGTCGAGTATTTACCTTTAAAAGTGGCAGCAAGTAAGTTGCAATGGTAAAGTTGAGTGAGCCCTTAACCTGTCAGGAAGATATAACTGGTTGACTACCCGTCACAGCACATAAAAGGAAAAACATCTTTGCTTAATACATTACAGGTTATTATATATTTATAATTAGATTGTATACTTGGGCTTGGTAAGCATCTGGTATAAATTAGTGTGTAAGCATTTAAACCCATGGAAGAAATACCAGTATTTTCAGATTTTTGCCGTACTCAAAGCAGGGAAATTGCATAATTAATAAGATGGCACATGCTGGAGCAATAAAACCAGAAAATCATAAGCACACAAATCATAACAATACATTTAACATAATTTTAGGCTAGCAGAATAAACCTATGAGCATGCATTAAATACACAGTCAGATACAGTCTATAAAGAAAATGTTGATTGTACATTTGTAAAGGGGAGAAGGCATCAAATAAATATAAAACCCATCTAAAATTCAGTATTTTAGAAGAGAAGAAGCACTCACCTTAGTGGACTCGCAGTTAAAAAAGATAGGCATCCTGTATTATGGTTCAAAAGAAAAGCCAAACTGCAGATGGCCTTAATATTAGATGGAATTGATAGCTGAATGATTCTCTCAGACATGTCCCATTTGACTGATGGATGTCCCATTTCAAAGTGCCTCTCTAAGACTAAGCATTGTCCCAGAAAAGACCAAAAAATGCCTTCTGGGACAGAAAGCCTTCAAGCCTTCATCAGTCATATATTTAGCCTAGTTGCCTTAACTTGCCTTCTGTAAGACATCTAGGAATCTCCATAGTGAAAAAGCTCCATGTATCATGGAATCATAGAATAATAGAGTGGTTTAGGTTGGAAGGGACCTTAAGGATCATCAAGTTCCAACCCCCCTGCCATGGGCAGGTACACCTCCCACCAGCCCAGGTTGCTCAAAGCCCCATCCAACCTGGCCTTGAACGCTTCCAGGGATGGGGCCTCAACAACTTCTCTGGGCAACCTGTTCCTATGCCTCACAACCCTCAGAGTGAAAAATTTCTTCCTAATATCTAATCTAAATCTGCCCTCTTCCAGTTTGAAGCCATTCCCCCTCCTCCCATCACTACATGCCCTTGTAAAAAGTCCCTCTCCAGCTTTCTTGTAGGCACCCTTTAGGTATTGGAAAGCTGCTATAAGCTCTGCCCAGAGCCTTCTCTTCTCCAGGCTGAAAAATCCCAATGCTCTCAGCCTGTCTTCATAGGAGAGGTGCTCCAGACCTCTGATCATCTTCTCCACTTGGTTTGGGAAAGAGCATTTTTTTTATTCCTTAAAATGTTCCACATCTTCCACCTGGGTCAATGGTACAGCAAATGTCCTGTACAGGTGGCCAGTGATGCTGGCAGATTTCACTAGAGCCCTGCCAAGTGGCTCATAGAAGATGTTTTCCAGATTGTGTGAATTCCACCTGTAGCCACCTCCATCACAGGCTTCACTCTTTGTTCTGCTCCTGTGTGATATTTACTGGGTCGCTAACTCCGTGGCTGCTATGCACCCCCGTTTTTACATGATCATAATGGCGTAAGTCTCCATTTGGTCTTAATTAGTGTGCCGATACTTTCTGTGTGGTTGTAAGAAATTCTGCAGCCAAGTGACAGCAGGACTTGGGCATTGCTTCTGAAAAAATGAAATATCCCATAATTAAAGTGACTAACATGTCATCTGACAAAGAGCTACAGTAGTCTCCTGGTTGGATTAGATCTGTCTGCAAATACTGTCTTGAACATTGCATACCATTCACTTTGGTCTTCTACTGTACCTGGCTAGATGCGTATGAAATATGGCCCTCTTGTTTCTTCCACATCATGTTTTCAGAAAAGATTGGCTGTTTATTTATATAATAATGAGGAGATTTTACCAGAGAAGAAGCATTTTAAGTCTTCAGAACCACAAAAAGGACATGGGACTACTTTTACCAACTTTGCTAACCATGGTCAGGTGTGGGAAGCAGATGCAAGGGCAGATTTACTGAGGGCAGATTAAGAAGTCTGCATGGGTGTCCCTTTTGCTGTTAGCATCTCATGTCACATCTTGGGGGGCTGGAACCCACCCATCACCTCTTCCACTGCATCCA
The DNA here is from genome assembly GCA_017639485.1 of Pluvialis apricaria. NCBI lineage: Eukaryota > Metazoa > Chordata > Aves > Charadriiformes > Charadriidae > Pluvialis > Pluvialis apricaria. The sequence goes on along the minus strand of CM030008.1, from coordinate 161,892,608 downwards.
GCCTAGGGCAGGGATCTACGGTCAGGGATGCCCAGAAGTACCTAAGGAGATGAGCACATTGCCAGGTCACCACTGGTTTGAGAAGATTTAGACAAAGTGTTTCAAGGTGTTGATGATCCATGCTTCAAAGACAAATAGAATGTTAATCACAGGAACTTTGTTGTTACCAAAAATCAAGCAAAAACATTTAGATTGAACTAATGGAAGGTTTTTGGTGCTTTATCACAACCCATCTAAAAAGTATGCAAGGTATATTTTGGGATATAGTCTGGTTACAAGGCCGGTTCAGAATTTTCTCAGTTGAAACAAACTCAGGGAGATTTTTTTTTTACAGCACTCGTGATGAGCTGTGCCATCCTAGCATGCACTGTGCATGAGATATGGGGAAGAAAAGATTTTTTTGTTTTCAAGACATGACTCGTGATTTCGATCCAGTCATAGGGTATGACTTGGAAGTTTTATGCTGGGAAGTGCAGGCAGCTTTCAGCATTCCCCTGGGCAGGAGGAGAATAGCTTGCTGGTGAGGGGCTGTGTACTGGGAATGCCAGAGTTGCACATAACCACAGAAATTATGAAAACACTGAAAATCATCCAGTAGCTACAAGTATTAGGAGGGGAAAAGTCTCCCCCTGGTGGGAAAAGGTTTTTCTGCCATGAAATTAAATGGAAAGCCCTTCCTGTCATCAACGTGCAAAGACTGCAACAATCATGATCCAAGAATTAGAAGTCATGGGCTCCACATAATATTGACTCTACAGTATATTGTCAACTCAATCTTTGGTGTCATACTGTTGATAATTAACTTGAAAATTTAAAAACGTAATGGCTTCCTATAAACTTGCTTCAGTGACAGCTCAGTTTTTTCATGCTGTATTACTTAATTTCATCCTTATTTTCCAACAACTTCTTGAATGTATTATTTTAAAATCATTTGAATTTATTACTGTACATGAAGAATGTTCTTTATTTCTTTGGAAATACATGAAAATATTAATATGTTGGGCTTTTATTAATCTTGGTATTGTTGTTTGTTTTTTTTTTTCTTTTAACAGCACATATATTCCAGTTCCACGGAAAATCAAAGTCAAAAAAGAAAAGGTGAGCAATGCTGGTTTGTGAATTTGTTCTGCTAATCCACTTGTAAGTCTTTTGTGCCTTTGGGAGACTGCAAGAATCCAAGGAACCCCTTCACATTTATAAAAACTGCAACCAAAATACACACGTTTTACAAGGCTCAGCTAAGCTAAAGGTTTAGCTCCTGTGTGCCATCCAGGCCATGGGTCAACCACTAAATAACTGAGGTTGGAAACTGCTCTTGTGACTGTGCCATTGCATTACTGCTGTTCTGAAGGTTGCATTGTTTCCTCTGGTACTGCTCAGGCAGATTTAAGTTGCACCGTTGGCCAGTGGTGCTCACCCTCCACAGCAGTTGCAGTCATTTGGATGTAACAGCGCTTTCAGCTGTGGAGAGCCTTTGGAGGTGTTTTTTTTTTAAATAATATGACTATTTGAACACCAGGGATGTCTCACTCCAGAGTCAGTTCCTTGTAATAAGGAGCTAAGTGAACTCTGAACAAATAAAGCTGTGTGTTTTCAAGTCAGTGGAGAATTCATGATAGTATCAACGGCTTTTGGGGAAGGCTTTTAGCCCACAGCTGTAATAACTGCCTCTACCCAATTAAACAAGCCTGGAGACTGGGCTCAGGCCAAGTCCATGCTGATTTTGTCCCAAGTGTATTAGTATTCTCCCAGGCAACGTTCAAGCAAGGTTTGGAGGATAGCGCAGACCAGGGAATATTCTATCTTTTGCACGGGGACAGAATAGAGTAATGTGGACACGATCTGTGCCATGCCACTTGCCCTCAAGGCTAAAAAAAACACTTCTGACCCCTTTTATTTCATAGTGTGGATGTGTAGAAGGCAATTGGTGAGGGCACCTCACTTCTCTGAGAAGGTTGAAGAGAGACGGACAAACCTGGTGCCGACCCTACAGCAGTCAGAAGACAGTCCATCCCATGCATACTGACTCATTGCCCAAGTATGCTGTGGTTTAATAGACAAGTCCTACTGCTGGAGGCAGGATTTCCCATGGGATAGGATGGTCATTCCCATGTTAGTGTGGTGAGCCGGACTAGGGAAGTGATCATCCCCTTGTACTCAGCACTGGTGATGCCCCACCTCGAGTACTGCGTTCAGTTTTGGGCCCCTCACTACACGAAGGACATTGAGGTGTTGGAGCGTGTCCAGAGAAGGGCTACAAAGCTGGTAAGGAGTCTAGAGGACAAATCTTACGAGGAACGACTGAGGGAACTGGGGTTGTTTAGCCTGGAGAAGAGGAGGCTGAGGGGAGACCTTATTACCCTCTACAACTACCTGAAAGGAGGTTGTAGAGAGGTTGGGGCTGACCTCTTCTCCTGGGTGACAAGTGATAGGACAAGAGGAAATGGGTTTAAGTTATGTCAGGGGAGGTTTAGACTGGATATTAGGAAACATTTTTTCACTGAAAGGGTTATCAGACATTGGAATAGGCTGCCCAGGGAGGTGGTGGATTCACCATCTCTGGAGGTGTTTGAAAAAAGGGTAGATATGGTACTTAGGGACATGGTTTAGAAGTGGGTTTTGTCAGGGTAGGTTAACGGTTGGACTTGATGAGGTCCCTTAAAGGTCCCTTCCAACCTCAGCAATTCTATGATTCTATGTTGCACCTTTAGCCACCCTGCAAAGACTTTTTGTTGTTGTAGCTGCACAGCTTGAGGACATAACCAAGCCAGGCTATGCAGGGAGAGGTAAAAGATGTTTTCTCTTCTACAGACCTTCCAGCAACATAAAAGTCTCATTCTCTCAGGCCTTGGAGAGGCTGATTTTCAGAGGACCTCAGGTTCCTAATGTGTCAAGGGCTGGTAAAGTATGACGTTAGCCCCAGAGCATTAAAATTACAGATTAAAGCACGTCCTTCATTCAGGAGGCCAGGTTTTGCCAAAGGCTTCAGACTAGACTTTTAACCTGTATCAGTTTATATCCCTGTGTTTCAAACCACAGACCCTTGGGGCTATTAAATAATCACTTAGCTCATCCCTACCTGTTGTGAGGAGCACATTAACCTCTGCAAAACCCTTGTGAGATGCACTACGGCAGGCTGTTAAACTCACACCACAGTTGAGTAGCGGTAGCCCAGAGTACAGCTGGTGATATGCAGTAGCTCCTTGAGCAGGGAGATGAGAAGCTTGTGTTTCCTCCCACACTGGGCAATGCAAAACACCCTGTGAGAATTACACATAGATACAATATCAGCAATTAACCTCTGACTTTGTAAAAGGAAAAGCCCTGCAGCTAACTAGATAGCACTGAAACGCTGTCACTCGAATTACAAATGCAGCATACAAGGAAAAGCCTCCCTTTGCCTGATTCAGGAAAGGGGGTTGAAACCAAGGGCTCCCACCAGTCCTTGGATTTACTGCACACTCAGGTCTGATCTTAAGTGCCCTGTCTCCATTAGATGGCCTCACAGTTTCCCCAGGAGACAAACAAGTGCAATTTATGTCTTAAAACAAAACACAAAAAAAAGCAAAGAAAAATATGATGTTTGGGAAACAGGAGAAATGCAGCTGATGCAACTTGATAGGCTTCCTGGTAGTTTACACCTGAGCCCTGGTTTCCTTAGATCTGTACCTGTAGGGATACCAAGACATGGTTGGCGTATCGTGCAGAAGATGCAGTTGCTGCTACATTCCCACCCAAATTACAGTTGGACTCAATGATCTTAAGAGTTTTTTCCAGCCTGAATGATTCTATGAGTCTAGGAAATCTGGCATGGCATCTTACACTTGCCTTGCTCAGGCCTCCAACTCCCCAGAGCTCACCTGCGTTACAGCAGCAGGACACTGCAGGGAGAGTCGAATGCCTAATTTTCTGCTCACTTGTGCCGTTTCATACCCATTGGTTTCAGTAGGAATCACCCAGGATTTACATTAACATAAGCAGGTGGGGCATCCAGACAAAGGAAGGAATAATTCATGTGCAATTGCAAATGGGAAATATTCTTGAATGCACTTAACTATGGGACTTTATTTTTCCTTTTCACCTGCCTCCAGGGAATAACTATTATTCCTTTCTTCCCCACTCCTCTACCCCAGTGTCCTTTAGGGATGACATGCTACTGTTGTTTTTTTTCCCAGGGTATTTTACTAGTAAGTCTTTCTCTCCAATTTTGCCTAGATCCTGGTTTATAATCCATCTTTTATGAAATACGTCTATGAAAACTGGCTCCAGCGTCATGGGAGATACCCCTCCACAGGCCTTCTGTCTTTGATATTTGCACTCCACGTATGCGATGAGGTAAAGTCTGACTATGTTTGGATATATGGATAAAAAATCAGGATGTTTCACACTGAAGTGCCAGGAACATGCCCTGGCCTCTCACTCAGCATTTATTTCTCCCTCTCCCTCTTCTCTGCCATTTGCTTCTTCAAACAGATGCAGAGTCCTCAGTAACATGCAGATATGCTCAACTGACAGTGACAGATTTGTTTAATTTCAGCAAGTGGTGGGGTTTAAGATGCATTCCAGGGGAATATAATTAGACATAAATAGTGGGATTCCACTTGGTATCAAAAGACATCTAAATATGGATCGTGTCTGCGCCCATCTTGCTAGTGGAAGTCCCAATTATATTTTGTCGCACTGCTAAGGCACCAAGAGCCATTGGTGTTGCCCTGGGCATGCCCTCTGCTTCCAGCTGCTAGGCCAGAAAAGTACAAATCTCTTGACCTTGTGCAACATCTGCCTGCCTTGAGTAGATGTGTTGAGTACTCAAGGACATCTCAAACGGCACTTATGTTTGAGCAACTGCATTGAGGTAGCTAGTGTAAGGCCAGGTCAGCTGTACAAAATCCTGCAAGCATGGGATTGTCAGCATGGGGGATAAAAATCACCATGTTGGCAAAATCTCTGGCTTGGACACAGATCTGCTGATGAAAGAGAGCTTTTGTCACCTAGACCTGTGTTGCTTGAAGAGATGAGGGAAATACTCGTAATGATACCGGCAGAAACTGCACCATAGTCAAGGCAGATAGGATGGGTGGTTGGGTGGAGCCTGTTTTCTGGTAAGCAGTCAATGAGTAAGACTCTGACGTTACCAAAAATAACTTAAAACCAACTCATATTTGGGTGGGTCCATGTGTGGGTGGGTTAAGGCACTTGTTTTGTGGGCTATGACCCATTCAAACCCAGCCCTACCACCACTCTCAGTTTAAATAAGTCAATTGTGATGTTTGGACTTTTACCACCAAGGGGGACAAGCATAGCTATCGATAAACGAGCCGTTGGGAGAGGAAAAGTCTAGGAGTATACACACAAAGAACATATGTCCATTGGCCTCTGAAGTGACTGCAAATGTCATATAATTAAGCATATAACAGGGTGTCGACATGGGTCATCATTTGGAAGACTAGGAGCAAAACCAAAATTTTTCCACTCTTTGTGGCCTTTATCAGCTAAAAAGGAGATTCCCATCCCAAGCCACAGACCCTCTGAGGTCAAACACCATGCTTAGGGGAAAGGAATGTGTTTTTCATATTGCTGAACAAGAATTCATGGATAGACATTTCCTTTTCTGTCCCGGTTCTGGTATGGTGGTGGTCTCAGCATAGCTTAGGGTGTAATGTCCCTTGAGCAGGCCTTGGGCTGTTATTCTGTGATTGCGTCATCTCATGCAGTAGAGTAGCTTGGCACACCACCGAGGTCCTCAGGTGCTTCTGCCTATAGATAAACTGAGAATCAAGAGAGTGTCTTCAACATTTCAGAGCTTTCCAGGCCATAACACTAGTTCTGTCTTACTTCCTAGGTGAATGTGTATGGTTTTGGAGCAGACCACAAAGGACACTGGCATCACTACTGGGAAAACAACGCTTCAGCTGGGGCTTTCCGGAAGACAGGTGTCCATGATGGTGATTTTGAGTTCAATATAACTTTGACTCTTGCCTCCATTGAAAAAATAAATTTTTTCAAGGGCAGATGACCCTGGCCACGGGGAGAAGTGGGAGCTGCAATTTCCAACATGCAGCAGAACAAAGCTCAGTGAAGATGATCTGGGTGCCAGCCAGGTTTGAATGTGTGAATCTGTGGTGGATTCGGAGCGTCTCACTGCTGCAATGCTCACCGCAGGGAGCTCGGCCGAGGACCGGCTTCCACGCTGCACGTGATTTCCTATCTACAGATAGCTGGGAACTACCAATCGGTTGTGGGAATAAATGAATCTCTGCTTAGCCTCTACGGCTTGATTTCTGAATTACTGATGAAAGATTTGCCTGTTGCAATTAGGGGAAACCTGGGCACAAGGACTGCTGTTCGTGTGCCCATTCTTTTCCTCAGCAAGGCAGGAGATCCTTGAAGAAGAGTGAAAACGACTTCTGGGACTTGAGACCCACTAGGGCAGCTGTGAACATCATAGTAAGGATTACCTCAAAGAAATGAATTCACTTCTGCTGTTGATCTTCTTTTTGAACTGTCTCTTCTGTTTCCTCTATTAGTTCTGGTTTCATGCTGTATTAAGCAAAAAAGTGATGAGGTTGCCTGGAGTAGTAAATATTTCAGCCGTTGCCTCATTTTGCATTGATAGTGTCTAGAAAATACAAATCAAATCATCTCTGATCATGTATATTGGTTCCTATACAGCCATAATGAGAGAGAAAACAATACTGAAAACTCCAGCAAAAAAAAAAAAATGGCCTTTTTAGCCACTTGTTTGTTTGTCTTGTTTGGTTATGTATAATTTTTATTTCTTTTTTTTTTGGTGGAAAATAGTCTGGAATGTTCACTTTTATTTAATCAGTTTAAGGTTGGAAAGTGGACTTTTTTCTTTCAGTCATTTATATGTGCCTTTTATAATTGTGCAACAGATGTGATTTTTTTTTTTAAAGATGACAAACCCTAAATTAAACTTTTTTATAAAAGGGGGAAAAATTAACCAAAGTTTAGCCTCCATGTGGTATACTTTTGTAGTCAAAACCAATAATAACAGCTCCTATATTGTATTTGAGCAAATGCAAAGAAGACTAATTTTTAAAGGTAGCTTTTACCTTTTTTATGGGAAAATATCCGAAAGTTCCAAGGAAACTTTTCCTGTTATTTTTTTACAAATTTAGAAAGTGGTATCTCTTTACAAGGTCTCTATTTGAAATGGAAGAAATATCATGGGTTGGGATACCAGCTAGTAATACACTAGGAAACTTTTGCCCTGTAGCAGCATCTACAAGGACACAATCTACGCAAGTTGATCCTACAGTGTAAGCCAGACTTCAAAATTATGTGCATCTCTGGAGGAATGAGTGTATTAATGTCAGTACCTCTAGGCCGTGAGAAGAGGGAAGTGACAGTGGAGATTTCATATCCACAAATCTTTGCTGGAATCAACGCATTTAATCCTCAAGGACAGATAAAGTATGAATCCAAGAACAAAGTTCAGGTAGTGAAGAATGGAGAACAGTGTCTTTTTCTTCCTGATATCATGAAAATAGGATTCACGGATTATTGACCCATTCTCAGCTCTGGTGAAGCCAACGGAGTTCTTGCCACAGACTTCAAGGGACTTTAGATCAGGCTTGGAAAAAAATGCCATATTTCATTTTAATGGATTATGATGGTTGGGGTTTGTTGCAATTTAGAAATCATCATCTAAATGACTCGTCTTTCATGCAGCATGTCCAAGCCGATGAGTATTTGAGCTCAGTGAAAGCCTAACCCTTTGACCAGTGATGTGCTTCAGTCCAAGATTAATCCTCTTGTCTTTCTATGCCAGTTGTTAACAGTGAGCTCCCCTCTAAGGCAGCAATTCATGGCACAATGACACGGTTACCTGGAATATCCCTATTTTGGGCCACAGCACAACTTGCCAACGTGAACTTCTTTACCCACATGAGTATTACTGGCCTTGCAGCGCATAAAGAGCTGAGGATGTGAAACGTCTGTGTGCGGAACTGAGTTCCCTTTGCTGTATACACATCACCCTTCAGTTTAGCAATATGAAAAGGGCAGGATTTTCAAATCCTCATTCTGAGACCCGTTCATGATCCTCATGTCAAGAAGCTCTTTCCCAGCATGGTGGCCAGCAGCCCTACTCACCGGCATGTCACAGGCACAGCAAATGCAATGCGCTTACGGTATTCTACATGTACTTTGTAAAAGAATGAAACATTTCTACCCGAACCATGATTGTTTTAAGCATTTCCACTGTTTAAATTGTTGTTGATCAATATGCTTCTGGTGAGATGTCACAGTAATACAAGCAAAGCAACTTTAAGAGGAAAAAGACTCCACGGATACCCAATGGTATCTTCACCCTGTGGCTGGATTTTGGAGATACTTTTTTCATCATGAGCTTCAAATATTTTAATTTTTTTTCTGATGGACAGATGTCAATAATTCAGAAACTTTTCATTACTGTTTCAGTCATTTTTAGAAAGACTTGGAAGAAAACTCATGGTGGTTTGGTACCCAAATCCCATTGATTTTTTTTTAATCACAGGTGGCAGTTTGGGATCAAAGAAAGTGGTAACAAAAATCAGCTATCTTCTAGACTGTGTTGTTCTGAAAGTTTCTTTTTGCTGTGTTAAATTAAATTTCCAGTTTTCCCCCGAATATTCTGACTCTGACAGCACATATGAAACATCATGTCTCATACTATTGTGGATAGATTTAGTGTCTTCATCAAAGAACAAGATGCAATTCCCATTTAATTTTCTTGCTGACAGCAAGCAGTAACTGTGTACCACTGATGTCCATTTTTCAGAGCATGAGGAGAGCAGAGTGGACGTTTCTAGCTGTAGGATGAGGAATAGTCTGTGCCATCAAGTTTCTATTCCAGAGTAACTTTTTCTAGAGTCCTTTAGACAACTGACTGTTGTTGTAGATCTTTATCTCAGTTTCTCTACAATTTTGCTGCTCTTTCAAATGCCTTCAGAATAAGGAGATACCAACAGATGATGCTGAGGGAAGAATTAATTCCCACTGCCAATGTTGAAGACTGTCTGCGTTCCTGCTAGAAACTTTCTGGGTTTATTTTGTTTAAAAGAAAAACATTTAGCAACATGTCAAGGCTTCAAACTCTTGGACTGTATTTGCCACCACTGCAAAGTCTCTGAAGCACTCCTTGAGTGTGTGTTATGTTTTTTACCAAAGCCAAATCTCTTGAGCACTTTTTTTCTCCCATGGTCAGATTTTCTTCCTATTTTTCTTTGACTACACAATCTATTATTATAATTGGTTTTTTTTCTCTGATAGTGGGGAGTCTCACTCAATCATTCTTTGACATTTTATTTATTTAATTTTTCAGTATGATATGAATCAAAATAAATTTTTTATTGTAATCAAATCAAAGGTGTTTCTCTCTGTGCACCCTTCTTCTTCCCACAATATTTCCATTAGCTTCTAGAACCTCTTCTGTCACATAACAGTGTAATGAAGCCTTATTCCACTTCTCTCCCACCCATCCCTTGGGTGACACTGGCATGCTTCAGGCTGCTGGAAAGCTTGTGGTCATGGGCATCATACTGCTCAGATTGTGGCAGCTCTAGGCCTCTTTGGAGAAAAAAACTTAAACTTCATACACCTGTGGTCTCCTAATGGATCTATGCTGTATTTAGGTGATATATATGAGAAATTAAGGCAGACTCAGAAATCAGTGACTTGAGAAAAGATTCAACTCACCTGGGGCTGACAGACCTGGCTCCCTTCATAGGAGAGATGCTGAGGATCCACCCCAGGTCCCCATTGTAAGGGCCTAATTTAGCTGCTATGATCACACAAGCATTTTAGTCATGGATGGCCTAGGCTGTCCATTAGAAGAACCCCATCTAGGAGATGGACATCTTTGACCAGGTATCACTTCAGCATGCCACACCCCTTCATCTGCATGACCATAGCTTTACATGGGGAGACTCCACCTTAACTATTTATTGTGGACCTCATAAGCTGCTCAGTTTCCTTGTGCACCATTTCCATTCATTGTTCAAGGGAGAGAGTAGGGTAGACTGCCTAGCAGCAATCCAAGTTGCCCATTGAGATGCAACCAACCTGGGTGCTTAGTGGTAGAGGCTCAAGAAGTCATCACAGGGCAGCTCAGGAAGCTCACGTTCAGATACAGGCAATGGTCTGATGGCCACAGTAAGAGCTGCTTTCCAGTGGGACCTTCAGAGGACCAACTTCTCAGAAGCTGCTTCACACCTTGCTTTTCAACCTAGGCTTTAGACATGCTGCATCAGTGAGATATTAACCACCATTAATGGGTACAGCCCAGCCAGCGTCACACTTGTTGAAAATGAGTGGGAAGTAGAGGCACAAAAGTCTGAGGAGCCATCCCAGTCACTTCAGGTCCCGAAGTCTAGTTTCTGCCAAGAGCTTTTATAACCAGGCTGGTCACACGGTTGTTCCAAACAGAGAAAGCAGAAGTGCTAACTTGGGATGGCTATTGAACTGGACTGTCTTTCTCAGTAGCTCTGTATCTTCATACTTGCCACTGTGCAGAGGAGATGCAAAGCATTTGCTCCTCTGTCATCCTCAGCAAAGCAAAATAACACTAGGGAACAGCTTGCTCTTGAAAATCATTTTGCATTTTGCTTCATGTCCACTCACAAGAAGCACACTGAAATGCAGCTTCCAGGTCTGAAATGATTTTGTCAGGAAAGTAATTTGCATAAAATTACAATCTGAAGAGCCCCTGAGACCAGTAAGACATGCAGCAGCAGCAACAGCAACATCCAGACAGATGGACAGACCACAGGAGTTGGACAAAGGACTTTGCTTATACCATCAAATGAAGAAAGAAAGTACCCACAGGGGAATAATATGGCTTTGGTTCATATCATGGGTTCCTTTGATAGCTCACATTCAGGATAGCAATTAAACCCAACAAATGAAAAGGCAAGGGAGTCCCCTGCCACCTTTAAAATCTCCGTTTTCACTTTTCTTTCCTACAGACTTCGAGGGAGCAGATCTCATTCCATTTTGTTATCTTCAGGCAATGTGAAATAAAATGTGGTTCACACAGTGAGTTCTCCAAGGTTAGGTACTTTTACACAGAGGTAAATCTCTGTGTTTTCAGTTTAATTTTCTCCTATAGGAAATGTAGCATGTTGTTTTACTCCTTAGTTTCTAAGGTAACCTCTGGTTGGCAGAATATAAATATATCCATATGGGAATTTGGCTGGACCAGTGACACTAACGCTCCTACTAAGACAGGACATTTCCCAGAATAGTTACTTTTTCCACATGATCAGACTCCAGTGTTACAAAACATGCCAACAGTCATGACTACCAGCTGCCTCCCTGTCCACCCAGACACTAAATCAGAAAAGCAGCATGGCCTATCCCACTAATGCTGCATCCTGCAGCACCATGATGTTCCTCCAAGGGTGCCGCAACTGAGCTTCCGAATCAAGTGTTACATCATGGAGCCCCTTACAACAGTTTCTCCCCATATGAATTTTTGCGTTCCCCTCCTTGCTTTTCTGGGGCTGGACCCAAAGACCTGCTCCAGGGGAGCTGCTGGGGAGCTGCACATTGCTCCCCCAGCCCCAGCCCAAACGCGTAGTCTGGGGCTGGGTGTTTGAATGGACTGGCCGTACTTGGGCTGGGTGTTTGAATGGACTCGCCATACTTAAGCTGTGCTTTGAAACACATCCAGTTTGCAGCCACTTCATGTGTTTAGCCTGTGCACATGCCTAGGTAGGTTTCATATGGTAGAAAATAATGGAAAGAATGATTTTCACTCCTATTTCTCCTTTGAATGTTGGAGGATTTTGTACAACACATCCTCACACTCAGATATCAGAGGGTAGGTATGTGTAAGCAAGTTCCCCAAGATGCTGATGAGGCACGGAGCTTCTGCCTCATCAGAAGCCTCCACTTCTGGTGGAGTCACAGGCAGAGTCATGGGAGCGAGTGATGACTGACAGTTCATCACTGGGCACATCAGAGAACTGGCTGTGGGGAGAAGTTCTGCAAACTTACAGGCTCTGTCATTTGAGGGTTTGATTTGCATAGGTAGATAAGGAAATAGAAATAAACAGAAGTAAAGGTCAAGACAGGCTAAATAAAAATAAAGTCAATAGAGCTTCTAGAAAACCTTTGGAAACAAAGTAGTGTTTTAACTATTTGTTTGGTCTGACAATGTAGGTGGAACAGGAATGAATTAGGCTGGTGATGCTTTTGAGCAATGCGTGTTGTTGTGAGTTGACCCCGCAAGAAAACCATGGATTGAGATACTATACAATCAGTAAAGGAAGAAGAAAAACCAAGCTATGTAAAGGCAATCAATCACTCACCACCTCCCACCAGCAGACCAATGCCCAGTCAGTGTCTGAGCAACAGCCACCTTGGAAGACAAACCCCCATCTCCTTCTCCTTCCATCCCAGTTTATCACCAAGGTTGACATTACATGGGACAGAATAACCCTCTTGGCGACTCGGGTCAGCTGTCCCGGCTGTGTCTCCTCCCAGCCTTTTGCTCACCCCAGCTGACTGGCTGGGGGCAGCAGAGTGAGAAACAGAGAAGGCCTTGACACTGTGCAAACACTGTGCAGCAACAGCCAAAAGGCCGGCGTGTTATCAACAGTGTTTTAGCCACCAATCCAAAGCACAGCATCATATGGGCTGCTATGAAGAAAGTTAACTCCATTCCAGTCAGACTAAAATAAACTAGAGACTTAAAGAAGACTGTGGATTCAAGGGGTGCTAAGACCTTTCCTGAAGTCTGAGAGCAGGTGTCCTGGTTTGAGGTAAAACAGGACCAATTTTGTTCAGTAGCTTCGCTTCTTAGCTGGGCCTCTTTTAACTACTGAAATTAACAGCATATTGTGCAGACAATGTTCACTCTCTCAGAGTGATAAGACCGATGTTTATAGCTGATGTCCAGACATGGTATGCAGGGAGGCTCTTGCTTACACTTATTGTTCTAACACCCAAGGCCAACCGGCTGTGTTATTTGCCACGTTGGAGGGTCGGAAGCAGAAAAGCATAATGGGGTCCCACCTGCGGGGAGGAGCAGACAGGACAGGTGACCCAAAACTGACCAACAGCGTATTCCATCCCATCTGCCTCATGCTCAGTATAAAAGCTGATGGAGCAAAGGGTCAGGCCTTCTTTTTCGCCCTTCTTTTTCCCTTCTTGCTTCAACGGCTGACGTCTGAGGAGGACTCTGTCTGTTCGTCTGCCTTTGGACCCGATCCTGAATCCAGATCCGGAATCCAGTTCCCGTCCGTCACCGAGTCCAGCCTGGGACTGCCCCAGTGCCAGCCGGTGTCGTGATTGTCATCTTGGGAGCTTGATACGGTTTTGTATATTTCTCATTATTTCCTTTTATTTTATTATTAATACTTCATTAAAGTAGTTTAGATCTTTCTAAACTCGTAAGTCTCTTTTTCCTCCTCTGCCTCTCTCTTTGAAGAGGGGTAGAGGGGAGCATCTGTCGGTCCCATCTGGGGTCCCCTATGTCCCCAGTGGCCGATTTGGCCTAAACCACGACAGCAGGTGACACCAACAACATCTGAGATAAAACATCAGGTCAAATTTACACCAGACTACCTTAGTCACTAGTTATTCCCAATTACTCACCCACCCCACAGATAACCCACTGGAATCAGGTGAGATTACTACTCACCACTAGCAGGAAAGGCATGATTCAAATGGAAAAAAAATAGGACCTGCTTCAGGAGTGCAGCCAGGGGCACGGGTGGCAGTTCAATTCTTGTTACTGTAGGAGCTGGAATAATATTTTAAACCAACAGCCAAGGGCAATGAGAAATCATCGTTTTATGTGGCTGCGTGCATGGTGTTTGCTTCCCTCCCTGGGCCGCCACAACGCTTCCTTCCCTGAAGGTGTGTGCCATCCCACCAGTGATAGTCCTCTCCATGATAGCTTCTTGGGAGGGGTCAAGGGAACTTCGCTGCTTGACACTGGCTGCAAGTCTGCCCACAGCTACATGACTTTACAGCTTCGCAGAGAGAGCCAGCAGATGCAAGTAAATGAAGTTGGAATGATGTTTTTATTTCCTATAATAAGCAAAGGAATGGGAAACATCAGCATGCACGCAGATTAATGGGTCTCTGAGCAGTGAGAAGTGATTAACTCATTTCAGTCAGCACTGGGGATCTCAGCACCTCATTAGCTTTTTCATTAATGGTTACAACTAATATCTGATTAGTGTCTCTGTTTAGCCAGTAATGAGTTCTCCTTCTTAATGGAGACAGAGTTTTCCACTGGATGATGGTGAAAGGAGAGAGACGGACGGAGCCCTCTAATTACTGTGCTAACGGGGCACCTTGCCATCGCCATCACTGACTCGACTGTCCTCCCTGCCACGTTGTAACTGGCCCTGTCACCTTGGCACGGGCACATGTGTGATGTGCTAAACATACTCAGCAAGCCAGAGGGACAAAACCCAGTTCTGGCTCCTGAAAACAAAAACAGCCCAAGCTGGATGACAGTAGGTGCGACAGCCTTGGAGGTACCATCCACATCCCTGGGCTAAAGGGTATGAGGGGCAACAAGTGACCAGAGATGCACAGGGAAGGGAGAAGAAAGGATATGAAGCAAAAGCTGCTTTCACATAAAGCACTCAGTGCAGTGATTTGTTTTCTAATAGATTTTAATAATTTCCCCACTAGAGCGTGCTGTTTTCCTGTTCCCATGAGTTATCCCGTGGCTTCTGGAGCACAGAGCTCTCTTACACCAGTGTGTGTCACATCACGGGCTCTGAGCATGTTCCCTCCTGACACTACTACTACATCTTCATAGCTATAAGGTTTGGGATTTATTTGCTAAATCTATTCAGTTTGGCCTCTGGATGAGAACTAAATGCAGGAGCCCACTGGCCATGAAACAGACGGGGGAACACAAGATGGGAAAAGCCCTGCAAGGCTTCACACCCTGAGGGTTTACATCAGTGCTGTTATCCAAGCAGTTTTCCTTTCCTACTTTGAAAGGGGATGACACTTTCAGCTATGTGTGTGTTGTCTTTTGTACTGACCTTTTAGAAATGCTCATAATTAAAAATAAAAAAAAAGAAGAAAAAAAAGAAGAAGAAAATTATTTTCCCTTTGAAACTTAATTCCATGAACCAGGGACAAATATTTGGGACTCCTGGCTATGTGGTAATGCTCAAACCTTTTTAGTTGTGGATGTAAAAGGCTTTAGTTATAGTAGATCAAAATGTCCTTTGTGGACCGTAAAGGCAACTC
This sequence comes from Pluvialis apricaria, assembly GCA_017639485.1. Taxonomy (NCBI): domain Eukaryota; kingdom Metazoa; phylum Chordata; class Aves; order Charadriiformes; family Charadriidae; genus Pluvialis; species Pluvialis apricaria. Next base: position 161,877,377 of record CM030008.1, on the reverse strand, counting down.
AGTTGTTTCTACCAGGACTTGTATGTTATGCTACCAATATAATCAACTTGCGTAGTTTTGGATTTGTTTGTTCTCAGCTGTAGAACCCAGATGTTAAATGAGGGGCAGATATATTGTAAAAAGCAATCAATGCTGCAAATTAATTAGCTGGGTTCAATGAAAGCAGAAGCCCTATCTGGCTGCTGACTGCCAGCAGCGCATATACTCCTGTCTCAGTAATGCCCCACAGCCGAGGCAGAGAGGAACACCCCATGGGGAAGAGTGGGGACCACTTGGCAGAGCACCGAGCAGGGACCCAAGGGTCCTGGCTTGTGCCTCAGGCTCCAGGATGGCTCTGCTGGGCAGCCACACCAAGTCCCCCCCTTGTCTGACGTGGGGGAAAGTGCACCCATCCCAGGCTGTCCTAGGGACGGCTCCGGCTGGGGCACATTGGCATCACCCTCATCCCCCCACATGGATGCAGAGCTGCCTCCCACCCATCTCGTGGGAAGAGATGCTTGTGCCAAGCCCAAGAGGCCAACAAAAGAGACTGACCCAGCGCAGCACACTCAGCACGCATGGGAAAGGTCCACCTCCCGTGGCAATGCTGGGCCCTCCGCAGTGCCTGTGGCAGTAGGCTCCACTGTTTAAAATTGTGCTATTTGGGCAGCTACTGCCTTCAGTTTTAAATTTCCTATCCAAATACTTCATTAGGCCACCAGGATTTCAATATTGTGATATCAGTATAATGAACAATTTTTTCCCTTCACCTCTTCTGCTGAATACTTCCATAGTCCACTCATTCCAAGGTGAAGAGTTTTTTATTTGTTATTCTTAGTCTTTGCCCATCTCTGAGATGGGTGTGAGGTCTTCCACCAAGTCGAGTAACTCCCAACTCATTGGCCAGGTCCTCACAACTGACCACAGGTAATGCAGGCTTACAGCTCAGGGCAAAATTCACCAGCCTGGCTTGCAGATGCTCTAGCCACCATTGCTTCGCTCAGCTTTCGGTTGTTTTCAGTCCATGAGTAACAAAATCCCAGAGCAGGTAGGGAAAGGATGTGCAGAGGTTTGTAATGGAACTTCTCCCTTCTGAGTGTATACCTCACTGAGAATAATCCTGCCCTGGGTCACCTGCATTTAGGAGCAGCTAGGGCACATTATAGTGACCGCGCTCACCTGCATTTGCAATAGTAAGGCTGAGTTGTTTGCCCAAAGCTTCGCCCAAAGCTTCCTTCATGATAATGGAAAGCACATTAAGGCTCAACTCACCAATTCTAGACACCTTTCCGTAAATAACCTAATCTTCATTCCTGTGGCTACATCAGCACTGCTGATACTTCATCTCTTAGAGGTGGCCTCACCTGCAGTGCTGAGGACTAGCTCTCTCCAGCTGACTGACCACACTTGAGCTGCTTAGCACCTAACCCCGCATCTCTTGTACACCCCAAGTACTGTCCCTGAGACCTAAAAACAGAATTATTACTAGAACATGTATATATTTTAACTAAAAGTATGTGAAATAACATGAGCGTGCTGCAGCAGCACCATCAGAGTGGGACTCCTATGACACAAAGCTGAACGTTTATGTCGTGTCCCCAGAGGTGGCATGAAAGGAGTGCTGGAGAGTGCAAAGGGTGAGGTAGCAGCCGACATTTAAGAGTAGGCATGTTTTGGTAGATGTTTATATATGTAGATATATAAACATAAAAATAGGATATAATAAAATAGGTCAAGTCCCATTCTTGTGACCAAGGGCACAGATGTACCATGGAGTATGCCTGCACAGCTAAACCTCCGTGTCTTAAAAATACTGTATGGCTTCATTTATACTGCCTTTTGGGAACAGTCCTTGGCTCACACTGTGCCCAGGCTGAGCCTGGGCATTCTCTGGGAGGGGATGAGAAGCCATGGGCTAAAACAGTGCCAGGAAACAGACTATGGACTAAACAGTATGGATGGTCTCAGGACACAGCTTGGTCCTAGTTAGTCCCTAGACTGATACCCTGTGCCTTCTTTTCTACAATAAGAGCAAGAAATGTATAAAGATGCTGAGATGTACTGTCTGGCTTTGATGTCATTGCCCTTGTAGCAAGGAGAGGTGAAAATGGCTGAGACAAGATCATTTCAGTAGTGCCAAATGGCAGTAAAAGCAACAATGGCCAGGCATTGCTGCTCAGGAGGTTCAGACTGGACATTAGGAAAAATGTCTTTCTCACTATGGGGGTGAGAAGGTAATAGGTCAGCCAAGAGAAGAAATGGGACATCCGTCCTTGGAAAACATCAAGACTTGGCTAGACAAAGCCATGGCTGATCTGATCCAGCACTGGGACTTCCCACTTGGATTAGAAACCTTCAGAGAGCCCTTTCAGCCAAAGCTTCTAGGAATCTCTGGTGAACTGCAGATCTGCAGCATTTTTTTTGTTGATTTCCAAGGCTGGGGTTATGTCTGGGCAGTGTGCCTTTCCAGGAGTGGAGTGGCTCTGGTGAACCAGCTGAAATTGCAGAGTTTTGAAAAGAGGACCAAAAGATTTCTTTAAACCCATCAGCAAAGATTCCCTGGCATCCAGCTCTTTTGGGAGAGGCTGTATTTTGCAGGAAGTACAGAAACATTACTGTGCTTACAACAGCGAGGGTTTGCCTCATGGCTGGTACAGAACAGCTTTAGCTCTTTGTGTTTCAGGTATTGGCTTCCTTTGGTAACAGTGGCCTTCTGACTCTCTTCTCCTGTGCAATCACACAGCACATCTAAACCAACCCCTAAACAAACCAAACTCATCAGCTCTGCAAACCTGCTCAGTGCAGAGCTCAAGGCAGGATGTTATTACGTGGCTATGTTCTCAGTGGATGTAAATCAGCTCCACTTCCCAGAAGTCAAAACTACATCAATTTACACCAGTCAGCAGGACTTGCTATTACATCCCAGAAGGACAAAAAAGGAAAAAAAGAACAAATGCCATTTTTGTCATCCCCTGAACACTCTCTCTGTGAATTTATATTTCTGGATCTTATGTTTTGGATTTATGGAAATGCCATGTGGCATTTATGGATATGCCATACCCTGGCATCCTTTCCCTTCAACTCTTTGAGCTTGTCTTTTGTCACACCTCTGTATAGTGCTGAGCACAGGAGGCTCTGGGCCTTGATCAGAGTTTTGATCTGCTCAGTAGCCATGAAAAAACAATGCCCAGCAAAACCTGTCTGCCAGTCAAACTTTTTTGCTACACCTCAACAGGTGCCTAAAAATCATATCACTTAATGGCATGCAGCAGGGTCACAAGTTGTCACTAAAATGATAGTGACACGGTGAGTCCTCTTTGCTGTAGCACAAGTGTCCTGAAGCTTCAGTAATGTAGTGTCTGTCCTCAGTACCAGGAGATGTACAAACTCAGAACAAAAAAATGATTCCTATCCCAAGATATACAGGCTACGTAAGTATTTAATATGTCCACTGGGTTTCCAAGAATAATGAAGAAATGGCATTTATGACAAGATAATTTTCAAAATTATGTCATACCTAATGTATATGTATATACAGGGTGAGACATATAGACATATACATGCATTTACACGTCAAATATCCACCTATCCTTTGGGCTTGATTTTTTTTTTTTTTTTATCATGTTGTCCCAATCTTTTTTTCCCTCCTTCCAAATTTTTAGGAGTTGTGGAAGAATATTGAAAGTTGAAGAAAAATAAAAAGCACCTGCTTTTAGAACATAGCAAAAAGCACTGGAGTAAAGTGAAAATATTCCTGGGAAAAATTAATGGTTTATAACATCCCATTCCCTTTTAAAAGATTCCTCATCTGTGAAGGGAGAGGCTGCTTTAAGCATGCGGCTAACAGATTTCACGCTACACTACTTTATTCTTGCTCTTTAGGTCAGGCATTAACCATTATCCAGGCCACATTTCTAAAACTTACCTTGACTGGACTGTGTCACGCTCACAGTTATAAACTCATAGACCTGACATGAGATGTGTAGACTTGCCTTTCAGGAAGCCCCCACCCTGCAACGCTAACCCTGCTATTGAAAATTCGTATCAACAGCTCCACTGACATCAGTCTAAAGCTGCTTATGTGAAGTTGGTCTGATCCCATGTTGGCCTGAATTCAGTTTAGGACATGACACAGAGACTACTGAAGTCACTGGGAGATCTTTCCATTTTCTTTAGGGGGTTTGGATTAGGACTGCAGGTGATGCCCATGAGAGCAAACAGAAGTCACGGACCTCTCCCTGGCATTGTTGCTACAAGACAGCACAGCTCACGTCAATCCAGCCGGCTGCGTTTAGCCCACGTACCAGGCGCTGCATCTTGGTAATGGCCCCCAAAATGAGGCCAGCAAACATGCAAGCAACTAAGCAGAAGAGAAAATCTTTGGGACAGGGTTTCAGTCTGTGCTTTGCTTTTTTTTTATTAGTATGGGCCCAACTTGAGGCACCTCAAACCCAAATCCCACCTACGTACAGCTGAGCAGTGGGAAAGGCCACTCTGCCAGGAGCAGGCAGAGCCTCCCCTGTGTTCTTTGCCACCACCAGCACTGTTCCTCCCCACTGCAGAGCAGCTGTTGGTCATCTACTGTTAGCTTTGACTCAGAGACGAAGTTTTGTATTTCTCCTATATTAGCAAGAGAGATGAAAAGTCAAAGCCTGTGCGTGTTTGCTTTTCCACTGCGTGGTTGGACTGGAACAATGGAAAGCGATTTATGGAAAATAGTTGTAGAAAGAAAAAGATACCACGAACGCAGTCCCTACCAAAATGGGAACAGCAAGGGAAGGGAGTTCACAGTACACAGATTACTAAAGTAGCTTTTCTGGGTTAAAAGGTTAGTTGAGGTGTGTGTCTTGATGCTGTATTAAAGGACAGGCGGCTTCATTCACCCTTTCCTAGAGAAAGGACTACTTGTCTCGGAAAACTGTCAGTTCATTTCATAGCACACTTAGCTGTGGCAAGCGATCCCTGAACTGGCATGGAGAGGGAGGTCAAGTCCTCCATCCTACACATGACCCCATCCCCAATTAAGTCCATGGCTGATGTCAGCCCAATATCTGGAGGATGTGACAGGTCCACCATCCCCTCCCTGTATCTTCTCTTCCCCATCATCTCCAGTGTGGTCAGCTCAGCCTGGCAGACCCACAGGGCCGCTGGCAAGCTCACAGGGGAGCAGGCAGGGACCCCAGCAGGAGGTCCCTGCTGAGTCACCCCTTGCCAGTGTCCGATTTTGCATTGTTACTGACCATGGCTAGATAGGAGGTAGTGAAAGCTGTAAAGCTCCCTGCTCCGTTCTTCATCCCCTGCTCCATGCAGTAGCCTCAGGAAAGGCTCTTGCTCATCAGTTTGTTATTGATTCATGTCACTTACAGCAGCTGTAATCGTAGAGATGGGAGCTGCAATTAGAACAGTGGGAACAGCATAACCTGTTACCCGGAGTGGTGGCTACCAGAAGAGGCACATCTCCCATGCAGGAGTGGGCAGAGGTGGTTCAGAGACCACATGATCAGAAGAAGGATATCTGGCCTCTGATTTCCACTTTGCAAACCATGCCTGGACACAGACTCCCCCATTTTCCTCACCCCACACCCCGTCACATGGGTGTCCCACCTCATTTCTCCTGGCCTGCACAGAACAGAGAGAACCCTTGAACTCCCAAGGACTGACCAAAAGCCTGGAAGGCAGGACTGAGAAGCTCTGAGAGCCACATAGCATTTGGACAAGAAGACCCTGCTAACACAAGACCATGTCACACAGCACAACTCATTAACCCTGAGCTGGGTAGTCCATGTGTCCTGCTGCTCTGTGCTGGTTAAGAAAGCTCAGCATCCTGAGACCTTCCCTTTTAAGGGATGAGGAAGCAGGTTTTACGTCAGAACAGTTTTACTGAACAAGAACAGCCTAGGATCTTCACTGTTAAGAGCTAAAGATGCAGGCTTTAACCCAAAAGTCTTACTGAACAAAAAAAATAATTTGTTTTTTTACAGAAGCTGGTAGAGCCCAGATCACACCGATGCTTATTTTTTTCCCCTTCACATCCAAGCAGAGCCAGAGTTGGTGTGAGAGAGCAGGACTGCACTGCTGCAACTAGGGGCAGGGAAGGAGAAGTGGAAAGAGAGGGAGCGAGACCCGTCCCTTCCGGCAGCCAAGAGATGCCAGACTGGATCTCCCATTGTGTGTCATTTCACCCTAATAGCAAGGATGAGGCTGTACAGCTGCACAACCACATCATTTGACACAAGGGCAAACAGGAGCAGCCACTGCTCATGAGGAGCCCAAATCTCCTTTTTTTTTCCCTCCAGTAAATCCATGCCAGTGCTAACACTGCTCTGGAGTGGGTACCACATAGCTATAGGGGCCAGCAATAACTAAACTGGAGTATGGTCACAAGCACAATTAACAGATTATGTTGTCCTGCTTCCGGCACAGAAACCTCTCCAGCTCTTTATGGTCGTCTCCCAGAAGGGTAAACAAGGACATATGACATATGTACAGCTTCATTTATCCTGTCCCTGACCTGCATTTTGGTCCTGATTCTAGTCTCTTCTCTGCTTACAGCTAATGAAATCCCAACGTGTGCTTGTTCTTATTTCCTCCCCCGACACACACGCTTGCTCCCATTTCTGATGTCTGAGATGTCCTGAAAATAATTCTGTTAGCAGGAAAATAAACAGGACATTACTCTTGATGGCTTTCAATTGTATTTTCTTTTTCCCTGATATCAGCCCCTGGCAGAGGGAGGGGAAAGAGGAACTCGGGGCCATCAGAGAAGCTTTTCTGGCACAGACAAGGAACCTGCACGCTGCCAAACTCTTCACTATTGTTCAGCGTGCACCCTGCTGTGCAGACCTGGAAAATAGACCCTTACTGTGAAATTTTTAAAGAAAAAAATCAAAGCTGAGCATAGCAAAGGCAGGTCAAGCAGCAGAATGAGCTGGTCCCAGCAAACGGGCAGTTTTACTTTCTGTGACAGCTGATGGTGATGAACAAGAGTCGCTATTTTTTAATGGTTGTTACTGGTTTTGGCTTAGTAATGAGGGGTATTATTACAGACTGAGAAGAAGTAAGACAGAACACAAACCAGACTTGCATCCTTCCAGGCTCCATTCACAGGGCAGACTTCATCCCTGGAGACACAGCTGGGCCCTCCTTGACTCATCTCACCATGATCTACCATCCGCTCCCAGTCTGCTGGGCCCCAGGCTCCCACCAGTGATGGCCGTCCTAGTCATCCAGTGAGCCTGTGTCCATCCATACTGATGCTGCTGAGTGCTTCTGCTCGTTTCTTCAAATTTGCCTCCTCTGAGTGAAGCAAAGACAGGATCAGTTCTTTGCCAGAGCAACTTTGCTTAAGCACAAGCTATATTGGTTAAAACCACAGTTATTAAATTTTGGAAGGACTTCCTCTGCACCACAGGGCAGAGCTGTCTCTTTTCAGGGACACACATCATCAAGGGTTTCCTCACACCCCTACAAGAGCTCAGAATGCTCTGGTCAGCCATCATAAAGGAGAACCAGCTTCTGAGGTGGTTCAGCTGAACCTCTAATTGCAGTGATTATTGCCACCTTAGTTCTCAGTCTTTCCTGCAGATGGCAACCATCATGTTCTCAGTTAAACCAAGTGACAGGCTGCAATAACAAGTGACAACATCAAGAATGACAGCAAGGGAGAGATATTGCTTGAGGCAACTCTCCAGACCGGATGGAACTGGTTGGGTGCAGGAGGGAAAGCAAGATGCTCCAGATGGAAGAAGCTGAAGAAGACATCTGAAATCACTCTTTTCTTACTCACAGATGAGCATCAGCCTGTTTTTCATCCTGCCAAGCATGCTGCATTGCTTTCACTAACTGTGATTGCTCCTGAAATGTCTAAGTCTCCCCTTTCGCTTCCAGCCCAGATTTTACCCTGAGACCATAAGTCTGGCCACGGAGTGTCAGACCAAAGGCTCAGCTGCCCTGACATCCCATCTGCAACAAATGTCCTGGAGCAGATGCTTGAGGATACGCAGACAGAGCAAGTCAATTATTCCTTCTTTTCTTTCTCAACTTCTAGCAGTTGACACACCAAAGAAGAGGTTATATTTCAATACATCCTGTCCTACATGGATTTCTCTTGCTTTTTTGACTCACCTGTACTCCAACGTTGCAGGCATTGAAACAGGTCTGAATTCTTCCCATCAATAGAGGGCAGTGCTGTCCTCACTGTCACAGCCCAGGGATAGGTGCTGCACAGAGACATAAAGTGTAATACGTGTTATTAAAGGTTGAGGCCTTTTTGGCATAGCTCTGTGTTTTGGTCTCCTAGTAAACCAACTTAAGAACTGCTGGGCTTACAAAAGCCAAGAGTTAATCAGTAACTCAGATGTTTATCACCTGCATGTTTAACTATTTATTCCTCCCTTGCAAGACCTGCCTGTTTTGTTGTTTTTTTGTTTTGTTTTTTTAAAACCTTCATTTAATGACTAACTATTGGGAATGGGATTAAATACACCTGTTCTCTCAGCATATTGGGACTTTTTGGTGGTGGCCATTTTGACTGTAAGCAGCTGTATCCCACATTCATTGACACATAGAAAGAAAAATTCAAATATTTCTAGAGAAAAAAACCAATAAAAATCAGTCCCTTCAGTACAGACCAGTCCCTCCCACAGCCTAGTCTGGCACGTTCCCAGCTTCAGTGCTGTTCTGCAGGCATGCATCTCCATGTGCACCCTGGTATGACTTTACCCCTTGCATGCTCCCTCAACATCTCCTGTTGTCCTTTCCTTCCCATCTGTTCACACAGAACCACAGAAAAATTCAGAGCAGAGGGATCTCTGGAGGTTTCGTGGTCCATATATATCTCCCCTCTGCTCTATGCCAGTGCTTCCATTTACTGGGAGACAAGCAAGGAGGTGAACAAAATTTGTTGCAGAGTGCATTTTAGATGAGGTACTTTCTCTAGGGGAGGACTCAGGGCTGTTGTTCCCAGTTTTGTCACTGCTATGTGTGTGAATGTGGGCAAGTCAACAACTCCACCTGTTCACATGTAACCTCAAGCAATGTGGTCTGTGAGCACTGCAATGGTAAATCAGCTGAGCATGAAGTTTTGGACATCTATAAAAGTGTGTTATTAAGGCAACAGAAAGCATTACTATCTTTTTACACAATTCTTCCTGTACAAGTGATGCACTGATCTCTCTGTGCCCCTTCCCACCCTATCGCCCTGATTCCTTCTTGTGTTTTATTTCTCCCCAAGTCCTCACTTTGGTTTGTTTGCTTTTCTCTGTGCTTGTTCAACATACAGTTCTTAAAGTGACTGCTACAAAAGTTCATGGTATCAAAGCTTTGTGCATATTCCTAATCCACTCTTCTCACTACTGATAATGACATTCTTTACCAGGTTTAACTCCTCTTTGCCCAGAAGTGCTACAGCTGCTCTCTTTAACTTCCATTTTCCCAGTTAGGGCTGTCTTTGCCCTGGAGCCTCCACTCACCCGCATCACCTCCAGCAGAGAAGAAGGCTGTGAACACGGGCCTGAGCACACTCAAAATAAAAGCCAGGGCATAAAACTAAATGAGGGCAGCAACGCTTCTGCAGCCTTTACTCCTGGTGATGTTGGCTGAGCCTGAAAGCACACAGCTGGATGCCAACAACCCAGGCAGAGTTTAAAGGAGTGGTACTGGGAAAGGAAGGATGGATTGATGGACACATTCTTCCTGTAAACTGAAAAAGTCTGACCACAGACAGCCAGAAACAAGAAATCTGGAACTCTGCAGGCCAAATTTTGTGGTTGCTTTTGAGAGAAGAAACTCTCTTGACCTGGCAATGATGTTATTAGCTTCCTAGCATTGATTCTGAAATTCCCCTCTCTCTTTCCACTAATTAAAGCCACCTATTGCAAAAACAGCCCTAGGTTCATAGTGCTATTTATTAAGCTGCCTGAAAAGCCCCAGCTCCCTAGGGACACAAGAGGGAACAATATTTTTGTTACCGATTTTTTATTAACTGTGTCAGTTATATGCAGTGAGGTGAAGGAGGCGAAAGAAAGGAGTAAGCAAGAGGGAGAGATCTCACCAAAAGAAGGGTCAGTAATTTTCCATTTGCCATTTGCTGGAGGTAGAGTAGTAATTTGGTCACAGAAAACAGAACAATAAAGAATAAGCACCGGTCCATGCTCTGCAGCATGAACAGAAATCAGCCTCCGCAGAACGTGCCAAGAAAACCTGTGACCCCAATGAAAGGCTAATGGTGTTGCATAGGTTGGTCTTCCTTAGCACATCTCCTGTTGAGCACCTAAGTGCCATACAAAGTCATTGGTCAGGCAGAAGAGCTTTGATCTTAGAAAATACAAGCTTCACATGAAAGACAGTGTCTTCCCTGGATACAAAGTTTTCTTCAGCATTTTCCATAAGGCGTCCGGCAATAAAGGGAACCAGCCTTCTGCAGGTGCAAAGTGCTCGACTATAAAATACTGTATTCTCTGCTGAGGCATTGTCCAGGTGTAAAATGCTGTATGGGCTCTCCAGAGTGTTAAACCTTAAAAATTTTTCTACCTCTGTCTTCACATATTTACTTACAAATTTGAATTTATTGCCATAAGAGACAACAGTGAGTACGTGCACATCTATCTATCTTTTGTGTGCCATTGACACCACCACAAAATTTCTTATATAGAGCAACCGTGTTTTCTATTTATATACCCATGCGGCACCTCACTGAAATGAGGCATCCAAGCTTGAATTGGCAATTACCTTATTTGCATGTGACCCAAAATGCACCTAGAGGCAGATCTCCTGCCTTACCATGATGGTGCAAGTGACCGCCTGCCACTTTGGGCTGGCCCCTGGAAAATGAGGAATGGCAAATGCAAGACAGGACCTAAGGCCAACAAGCACTCCCGGGAGTAGGGTGGGACCTGTTTGGGTCAGTCACCTCATTCCTGTGACAGCACAAGTTGTTTGGTAGCAGAAGCTGAGGCTCTCAGCAAGTCAGTGGTGCCTGCCTACACCCCAATGCAGACAGCTTGCAGCCCAAATCCCAAGTGGCTACTGCTGCTGGTGTGTTTACTGTGGAGGTTCCCCAGTGTGTCCTCCTTGTCCAAGCTAGAGATCACTGCAAGGAAATCTACAGAGCATCTGAAGAGAGGTTGATGGTGCACAAGCCACCCTCACAGTGCTGCAGCTTACTTGCTCCTCAGGAGCTTGGATGGAGAAGGGGAGGCTGCACTTCTCTGTAGGGATGGTGGACAACCAATCACTCAATTCTCTTTTCCCACAGAAAAACCTGCAGGAGGAAATAAGAAGAGTAGCAGTGAGGGGAGAATCTGGCCCAAGGGCACAGAGAAACTCCAGGTTGTAACGATGAGGACCCTCCAGGTGCCCAGACCCCAAGTGTCATCAGACCCCTTCCTGATCACTGGGAAAGGCCAGTGGTTAAACCACCAACATGTTGACCTATTCATTGGCGGTTAACAAGCTAGTAATGACTTTGTACATTTCTGTCTACATTGAGCTAGCACTTGTGCAACCAATTCATCTTTTCTCCTCAGTTGCTGATATGTCATTATTTCTGGTGGGTACCTTCAGTCAAGTGATGATAGGTGAGATAAGCACATACAGACTGTATGCTGTCAGTGGAGGCAGGAGAATGACTGGATGGCTGCAACTACGAAGAGTCAAGACAATAAATTCCCTGTGTCTTGGTTTCCCACTGATTTCCCACTAAGTTTTTCTAAATTGATGTCCTTACACTGTAACCTGTTCCGAAATCCTCTGATAAAGAGTGTTCATGGCAGAACCAGGTATTGCAGGCACATATTGCCTGCAAATCAGGAAAGCTAATTTGCTGCATTTGGGAAGTTTTTCATCATAGCTTGCCTTGCCTGAAGACAGGTACTCTTTTAACCTGCATTTCAAGAAAAGGCATTCTCTTCCAGGAACATATCAATATGTTCACATGGAAACAAATCACACTCGGACCTGTAGTCAACAGATATGAGCAGAAGCACCTTTTATGGCCACAGACTTTAATTCTCAAAAACAATCAAGAAGGGAAGAGGGAGGATGAAAGAGAACAGTTCATCAATGACATGCTCAGAGCTCACGCAGGTCAAAACACGCCAGGCAGCATTGTTCTTCTTTTAGCACTGAACTCAGAAACATCACATGAAAGGTGTGTGTCCCAGCAAAGAGTATTACCCACTCCTCTGAGACGTGATGGACGTGCTTGCAGGAATGTTTTAGATGGGTGTGCTTGCAGGGATGTGATTTTAGAGAATCGGTTGCTGATTCACCACTGGGATTTTTGTCTGGGTTAAAATTTTACTTTACTTTCCTAACGCTACACAACTCAGCCTGGAGCTCACCAAACCTAGCAAGGTTTATAATCTGCTAACCTTCAACTTTGCCTGCACTTTTCTCCTTGCTTCCTTTCCTGTGCTACGAATCATTGCTTTATTTCTGGAAAGCTGAAACCAGACGTGAGGAAAACTGATCAATCAAGCAACAGGTTTCCAGTTCCTGCCAATGCCAGACACAGAACTTCTCAACTCTACATTCACACCTACAGGGACTCGGAGTCCAAGAGCAGGAGTCTGGAGATGACTGCTCCTGATAACCACCTGAAGGGCATTTCTAGGTCTAGTTTTCATCCTCTTCCCCGGATCTCACCAGGCATCCCCAAACCTCAGTTTGATTTAAGCCAAAGTGGATCCTCAGCAGAAACTTGGCATTAGCCTTGCCTTGGACTCAGGCACACCTGTAAAGGCTTAACATAATCTTAATATTTGTACATACATCACCTCCTGTGCCTGGTGAGGAGTCCTCAGATTGCCCTGTACATTCAGTATAGCTTTTACCACCATTGCCATTCTGGGAGGTGCACAGAGGAATATGCAACACACACGCACACGTGTACATGCACCACCACACAGGGCTTTCACACTAGATTTCTGCATTCATCGTTTCTCCTCGTGTATCTGTATGATGAAAACCACAAAGTAAGACCCAAAGGACATAAAAAATTAGGGGCTTCAGGTCATGTCCTCTATGACAGTTCTCTGAATTCCTAGGTGACTTTCACCTTCTCTAACATTAGTTCTTTGTCTCGATAAAACAATGTCTATCTCTTCCGCCTCCTGCTAAGTGGTTCCTATGAATCTCTGTAGGTTCCTTCTGTCTTCTGTTTTAAAATTCCCTGTACTCCCCTGAACTCGTATGGTAGGTGTTGCACCTTCCAAACTGCATTCCAGCACACAAGAAAAGGAAAAGACATGTGATCACGTCACACTGCCTCGTGTGTTGGTAGAATGAAGTCATCACATTTGATGACTCACCTTGCTCCTCTAGCCAAGGTGAGACACACTCTTTTGTCATCAAGGGTGGCCACAGAGAAAAATCTTGATTTACACATCAGCTTCCTCATACCAGAACCATGCATAATCTATGTGGTGCACATGTACTGATACTCAAAACAGCACAGCCTGCAGCAACTCAGAGCTAAGAGATTAAGAGAGTTAGGATTATTCAAGATATAAACTCTCTTAAGTCACTTCGGAAAATCCCTTCCTTGAAGTCTGCAGGCCTGGGGTCAGGAGAGAAAAATATCTGCCTGAGCACATGACAAAGGGTAACAGAGGTGAAGATCTTCTTAAGGAAATGAATGTGGACCAGGATATAGGCCTCTTAGCCACATAGGGATTGTACAGGTGCCAGTAGCGAACAGAGGGTATCACTCTTCACACACAGACACAGTTGTACCATCTCGTCTTTTGTTGCTATTTATAATACCAAAATAAAATGAAAGAAAAGCTTGTCTTTAATGGTCTGAACACTCTTGCTATTAGAAGTTAAGCTGGGACCTGCCCAGGATTTGAATGGGAAATCCCTGCTGTGGGTTCACACCAAAGAATTACAGTTGATCCCTTAGTAGAAAAACAGTCAAGCAAAACTGAATAAGCTGAAATGTTCTGTTTGGCACCATCTTCACAGAACAGCAAGAACATAATGGTGAGGGAAGACATGGACACCCCCATGGACAGTGGTTCCTGATGGGTCATAACTAGGAGGAGGGTCTTGCTTTAGCAGCAGGGAGACTAAGTATGACAGAAAAGAGGAGTAAGGGATTTCTGAAGAGCCTGAGGAATTAGTAACACACTGTAGATATGATTTTAGATCGAGTGGGGCTCTCGGAGTTTGGGGTGGATTAGCTGTGATTCCCCATACCAAGAAAATATCTTCTTGGCTTCTCCAAGTCTCAAATATGCTCCATTCCCAAACAGAGCATAACAAAATTATTGATGTTCTGGATATGGAGCAAGAGGATGTGTTTGTTTGCACATCTCCAGCTCTATATCTTTGTATTCTGAAAGGAAAACAGATGTTCTCCAGATGAAACTCATGTTATTACCACTCTTGCTGCTGGCCTGCATTAAGAATCTTTCTTACTGAAAAGCAGAGATCCTATGTGAGTTGGGATGGGAAGTCTTGGCCTTGTGACCAGAATAGTTGAGTAACTGAATGTTACTGGAATTCAGAAATGACAATGTAAAACCAAATAGCAGTCAGTGGAAGCCCAGGTTTCCCCTTTGCTATACAAGTGCCCAAAGACATAACTACAGCACCGACTCCATCGAAGAAGAGCTAAACTCAGTAAAGCCCAGGACAACAAATTGTATTAATTCAACTATTGGCATAAGACTTTTGTTTTAACAACTGATGTCTGAGGAGCTTATCAGTTGCCAAGTGTTTTCTTTCCTTTTGTTTCTTCGCTAAAGCACTGCAGGGCCCAGCTCAGACTGGCTCCCCAACCAGACAAACCCTACCAAAGGCTGTAAATCAGCAGTTGCTCTGGAAGCTGGTGTTGGAAAAGGCACTGTTACACAGCAGTCTGATTTCTTTTAAATATGCAAGTAGTTTCAGTCTGAATTATGCCTGAAAAAGGTTTATTGGAGAGGAAAAGCACTTAACCAGGTTTTGGAGAGCATTATTCTGTGTCAGCATTGCCAACCTTACTTCTGGATGCCAGATTTTCTGAAGACAGCTGCAGACTTAATACCACCTAGCTCCTCACAAAGTACTTTACATAGTCCTTCTACCCCGTCCTCCAAAAAGTCCTTTCAAGAGGACAGAGTTAGGAAGATCTTTCAGAGGATATATCGCTGAGGTGTCTTTAATATATTCCATATTTCACTGACATGCATATGAGAAATATACTCTTCATCTACGGCAGAATTCAGGAAATATTAGGATGCAAAGATCTACACACGTAGACTGGGATCCTTTAAAGGACCTATGAATATGGAGGAACAGATGCTTCAGGGAATTACCATATGAATCCATGGCATGCACAATACCATACAAAAACCGCTATTTATGATGATTATGTCATTTTTGTGGAAACAAAACCTGCAGCAAATGGGCTAGAATAGTACTATTCAAATCCTTCAGAAATGCAAAGCTTCCCCAGTGTCAGTCGTTAGAAGCCTGACCTTTTTGCAATGTAAATACTCTCTGTGAGGATAAAAGATATAAAATATGGCCCTAAATCTCTCAGTTTGAATCGAGAGTCCCAGTTAGGATTAATTACTGTTCCTGTAAATTGAATTTCAGTGACAGAGAAATGTTTAACCTTCAGTGTAAGGAAGACTGCAAGTTACCTGCACTAGATGTTATCTAGCAAATAAATCTAGCCTACAGCAGGCTTTCTCACAAGTTTTCTGGCAGTCATGCTGTTTTCATCCCTCCTAAGAGCTCCACCCAAAGAAACTGAAATCTGTTTAAGGAGAAGAAATCCTTCTTCCCCACCCTCCTCTGCAGGTTTGCCTTCCATTAAGGCTCTTGGGAGTCCCACACACCCCCTCCAGCTCAGCACCATTCACTGTGGGTGCTGAGTATAGCCAAACAGGTCCTACCACCCCTTCTAAGCATGAAGTATCCAACCAAGTCCAGTGTGATGGAACAAGTCACTTCTATGGACACTGTGTAATGCACTAAAAATGATGCTGTGATATGAAATCCTGTCTTTTTGCCTTCCCTAACAAAACTCCAAGAGACTTCAAGAGCTTTTGGTTTTCTGCAGCAAGGCAAGAATGCAGTACCTCATCCAATTTTTTTTATGAAATATATAGCAAGAAGGTAAATTCCTAGAAGACATTTCAAAACCTCCTTTCAGGTGTACAGTTTTTCCGTCAGACCTTACAGGATTTATTTGGCGAGAGCAATTCTTTGCAATTCAGTGCAATGTTTTCTTCAGGCTCCAGCACCTTAGCCTCCCACCCAGGGACTCTGTCTCAGGATTTTTCCCATTAAAAGCAGGTTGGGCCTCACCTGCTGAAGGCTGGGCTATTCCCTGCAGGATCCCGAGTGCATTCCTGAAATACTTGTTGGGTGGATCAAACTTATCCTGGGGTCTGTCCTGCTTGAATATGTAAAGGATTCCAGTGTTATCTGGTATGGTATCTGTAGGGTACTGGCCTATGCTCTCCTCCCATACCTTATCTGGGATTTCCTACTCTTTGAGAGCAGCCAGGAAGATGCTGGTGGTGCCATACTACCGAGGGTAATGCCTCCCTCCAGTGACTGCTCCCCACAAATCCCATTAAGGTGGGCTGCGTCCACTAGCATAGACACTTAATCCAGCCTACCACAAGCAGTCTACCAAGGACATGGCATTAAATATGAATTATTGTGAATTAATATATAAATTAATGTTAAGAATCTCTTTCTTTGCAGTCTATAGATGAAACATCCTTTTTGGGGGGAGGGTGGTGGAGAGGGGAGTGTGTGTGTGCGTGTCTGTACGCATGCTGTAGGAAGTGTGCATATACTCTACACCTGCAACAGGCCTGAGGTACTGTGTGGTTGTGATTACAGCTCGCTGGTAATCTTCTGAGAAATCTACATCTTTCATGGGAAAATGCAGATGCAAATAAATTCAAAATGTATCCTAGGAAAGGGTGATTAAAGAATTTATCACTTCAGAAAGAAGTGCCAAGAAAAAAAACCCTTAAACATCACCACAAATGAAAAGTTTTGTTTGCTTTTCCAATGAAAAAAATCAGGATTCCCAGTTCCAAATGGCATTTTCTTTCATAAGTCAGAGTTGTTTGGTGGAACTGGGGTAGCTTTGTGCAACACCTGAGCAGGAAGCAGCCCCCAAAGATCAAGAGACCCAGGTCTCAGGAGATCCAAGGACATTTTCCCCACTGAATTTTGGCAAATGTCTCAGCACTGAGACTTTAGCAGAGACTTCCCAGCCTGAGGGACCTCTGAGTAGAAACTGTATCAGAAGGCAGAGGAAAAGAAGAATTTTGTAGCTGTTAGTCTGGAACAAGCAAGAGTGAACAGGCAGTTGGTGTGGAGCTGGAGGAGGAGCAGAGTCACAGCTGCCACTGGTGTCACAGCAAGGTCCTGTCTCAACCTGCCCTGCCCTGTGGAGCAGGACATCTCTGGGCAGGAGCGTGAAGATGGGGTGACGGATGGTGGGAAAGGGCAGGCAGGACAGGGAAGAGTAAACAGAGAAGATCAGCCTTGCAGCTGTGTTCAGAGGACGCTGGAACAACAAAACTAGACTTTGAGGTCAAAACGTGTTTCTGGTCTGCAAATCTTTCTCCAGGTTACTTGCATGCCTACAGGTTGGTATGGTTTATCCAGCTGCAGCAGGTAGAAATATTACCTCTTCATATAGACTTTGTCTCACTCATATTCAAAGAGCTGCATGGGATGTCACATCACTTCTGGAATGATGCTTGTTTGCTTTCTTTTTCTCTTTCTTTCTTTCTTTCTTTCTTTCTTTCTTTCTTTCTTTCTTTCTTTCTTTCCTCTTTCTCTCTTTCTCTCTTTCTCTCTTTCTCTCTTTCTCTCTTTCTCTTTCTTTCTATTTCTTTCTTTCTTTCTTTCTTTCTTTCTTTCTTTCTTTCTTTCTTTCTTTCTTTCTCTCTCTCTCTCTCTCTCTTTCTTTCCTTCTTTTTCTTTCTAAACTCTAAAATACACCTAAAAATGAAATGGCAGAGGCACACTTTAAAACCTAAAGCATCCTCCTAGTCCTGTGCTTTTGTGAGAAACAAGGCCAAAAGGGTAATCTTCTGGGACCCAGGGATGACCCATCCATCTGTCCATCAGTGCAAGTGATAATTCCTCTTCTGAAGGAATGCAAAACCTGAAAGATAGCTGTGCCTGCAACTTTGCTCTCCTAGCCTTAGGGGTGTTTTTAAGAGGCAATCAAACAATCTGTCTAGTAAGCAAAACTTGTGACTTGCTTTCTCCCACTCACACTTACCAGAGCCAACAAAGGGTATAATAATGTTCATTGTTTTGGTTAAAATTAACACGGGGGAAGTAATACTTCCCCTTAATTGAGTCAGCCTGAAGCAGCTTTTTTAAAGAATGGTGAATCGTGTTACAGGACATTTCAGCTTCCGAGAAATGCAGTGCAAAGTTTCAATAAATGTGTGTCCGCTCCCAACAGGCCTCTCAGCAAAGGTCAGCGGGTAGACAGAGCAGATGTCTAAGGTTTCAAAACACTAGTGTCCTTCAGGAAAGGTTATCTTTGGTCAGACCCTGAGAGTTTGGACAGGACGATGGAGTCCCTGGAGGCAGCACTGTCCCAGTAAATGGTGCAGTTGAGCAGTTTGGTTGGGTAAGAGGTGCAGGCTTTTGACTACAGGCTGATATTTATTTGCATTGTGGCAGGGACATTGACCGATGCGAACCTGGCTTCTGCTCAGATTGGAGTCCATCTGACCTTGTTTCCTCCCTTGTCCCTTCCCAGCTTGGGTCCTGGGGTGACAGGTCCAAGCTGCAGCACCGTCAGCTCGGTTGTGACATTTTAAATCCATCCTAGAGGTTTTTTTTCTGCTATCTTGTTCATCCCTTCCAGTGTTGAAGTTGTACAACCATGTGTGTTTCAGCGCTGAACAATGTGCTCCCTGCATGCAGCTCTGTGCAGTAAGCAGGGTGGTTACTATTATGGCCACTATTAAAACATAAAGGAGAGATAAAGACATATGTTTCAAAGCGACAAAGGAACAGGATGGCAAATGCACACAAATGGCTGACTAGTTACCACGTATTTCTAGATAGGTCTTCTTATCTGAAGTCAAAATTTCATGTTTACATTTTGAACTCTTGTAAATGCCTCCTGAGCAGAAAGCAAAGTACAGTAAAGCAGTACTTAACTTCAGGATGGTGTTGACCAAGCTTTGTCATATCCCCAGGCAAATCACATTTGCCCGAGAGTTCCCTTAGCACAGTAATCTATTACAAATGATAATGAGAATTTAGTCAATAACTGATTTTCAGGGGGTTTTCAGCAGACATCACAAAATACCACTGATCTTTGCTCAAGCACATGACTGTTCTGAATAAACACATGCAAGAAAGTGAGTCCAAGTGGTCTAGTAAACAGTGTCTCCTGAACAGTAGCAGGAACAGTAGTTTGTCTCCTGGTTGGTATCAAGATGGCAGCTCTAATTTTGGACACGTGCATGGTGAAATCAGCAGACATTGGTCCCAAAAGGAGGAGGCTTAAGTCTGTAGTTAGCATTGCCTCCTTCACAGGTTCATTCATGATTGCAGACAACTCCTATTCCTTTTGCACAGGCCCTTTGAGATATGGCTACAACGCAGCATCCTGAGAAAGAGAAGCCTTCCTGCCTTAGCTACATATGGGGTACATTTGGCTCCATCAATTCTGTTGGTTTTCACCATTGATGCAGGCCTGGTTGCTTGTTTCCCTTGTGTGGCATTTTTTTCTAAGACCCAGCACCCTCCCCATGGCGCTATTCCAAGCTGCACTCACCATAAACAGGTAATGTTCAATCTTGTCTCCATTTTCATCATGATGCAGTGGAAGAAGCATCAGGCTGGGGTCAAGGAGGCGTGGGGAGCTGCTGGAAGCAGCTTGGAGCTGTAGCCATATGTGAAAGCCCCAGTGGCTGCAGCTGCTTGTGAAGATGGACGGTGGATTTGCAACAATGAGTGGAGCAACCAGAAAAGAGCAAAGAGATACTGTAGAGCTCTCCCTGCAGTCTGCACCCAGGAGCCCTCAGCAGTGTGGGAATTTCTAGGCTCTGCCAGTACAAAAATAACGAACACCAAGTAAAAAAGCGTTTAGTCTTACAAATGCTCAAAATAATGGGAACTTCAGATGTAAGTGACCTTTTCTCCCCAAGACAAATATATAGTTCCATAATGCTGAAATGATTTCTTCATTTCTTTACCTTGCATTAAAAAAATCAGGCAAGGTGTTATGTAAAGCACTTGTTGCATAAACTCAGTGACTCACCATCCTGGTGAACATGACATTCCCAAATACTAGCCTCCAACACCAGGAAGCCTGGTAAGCTGAAAAAGATAATTTGCAGCAGTACCTTGCTACTTCATTTAAAACCTCTTGCATAACCAACTCTTTTGATGGGATCTTTACTTTGGAAAATCACACAGATGTATACATGTGTTCTGTTGAGAGGTTGTAGCATGTTGCTACTGGCTTTACCTGAGAGGTTTGGCCAAATGGCAGATGCGCTCCGTCGCAGTGGTGATATAACAAAGTATTCCTCAGAGTTGATCCTACCTGTCAAAGTAAGAGGAGTCAGAAAAGAAGGGGTGCAGACCTGTGCTTGCATTTACAGCCCAGCACTCTGCCCAAAAGCATCTGTCTCCTGCATTTTCTTCAAGCCACTGTGTTTGGAACTGTAGATCCACTTCTCTTTCATCTTTTCCAGACCTTTCTTTTTCTCTCATACAGCAGAGACAGGAGAACCCATAAGCGCCTTTGCCCCGTGCTGCACACATGCCAGCCATGCAGGTGCAGGTCCCCATTTCAGTTATCTAAGGCCATAGGACAGCATGGTCCTCATGGGACTGCCTTGTCCTGATTTGCAAAACCTTATGGAAGAGAGTCAGCTCAGGTTGCTGGGAGAAAATTGACAATGCATGGGCAAGGTTGGTTGCTCTTTTTCAAACCTTTATATTTCAGCTAATACTTCTGGCCTTGAAAGGTCACTGGAAATGGCACTGATACGGCCTCAAGGGCTGGGGGAGGAACTCCCTAGCAGCTCTCCTGTAGGAGTACAACTGCTTCTTACCTCTCTCTTGAATAGGCCTTGCCCAGCCCAATGCACTACAAATTATCTGACACTTTGGGCCAAACCTTGCTCAATTCAAACACTCAGCATAACTCCTCATGTGAGTGGGAGTCCCCCATCGGCACCGAGGTCATTACTGAAGCTATTTAAACACTTCCCACTCCCTTCCCTCCTCCTCCTCCTGCGCACCTCTCCACTCTCCAAATCAAACAATTTCCCCTTCCCATGCTATATTAAGATCATATGCAGAAAATCCAATACATTATCCTCAGGATTAAGTAGCATTAGCAGAGCGTATTAACACGCTGCCGCTGTGTTTGTATCAGGGACACGTTTATTCTCGGCAGGCACTAAAAGTTCTCGGCGATTCCCTGAGCAGGGAAGGTGGGTAGCATACCAAAGCCATGCATCTAGAGGCTGTGGAACAGTTTAACTACAGATATATTAAGGAATTTGCCTCAGGAATGTAAACAGATCCAGAAGGTTTTGTGAGCCAAGGCAATTAATTTTAACAGAGTTCTCTTGCATGCACACGCATGTGTGCACACACATGCCTGCTCACACCCTTCTGCCTGTAACCCTACGTAAATATACAACAAAAGCAATATTTCTAAGGCACTAATAATAGTAAATTCTCTTGCCATGGAGATGAAAACTTCATACTTATTTGGGGTGGAGTGAGAGGTCATTTACTGGTCAAACAAGGAGGTATCCATTCATGACACAATATTAAAGGTTGACATGGTCTTAGCTGCAGTGCGTGGAAACTGTACATAAAATGTATCTTTGAGGAGGTTAAGATGGTTAGATAAATTTGCCAGAACAAAGAAAAGCTTAACCTCAGGAAAGAAAAATCAAATCTAATCTTGTCAGCCATTTATTGGAGCCTTGGGTAATCTTAATTTTCCAGTGCAAATTGTTTATTCCCTGTGTTTTTGTACAGCTCTCAAAAACCCAAATGAAACATTTTCACATGTCCTGGTCAGTCAATTCTAGCCCTAAGCTCTGTCATAGTCTCCTTTTAGGCTTCGACTGCTTCAAGGACACACTCAAAACACTGCACCCAAAATTTTTGCATGACCCTTTGGCAAAAAAGGATCAAGACATATAAACCAGGACTTCAGTAATTGTAGATGTGCAATAATTCTTGAGAACCACCCAGTTAATCAGTCTACCAATCAGCTTCTGCACATGCGCCCAGCTGCCCTGCCCAAGCAATCAGGTACCTATTCTCCCACCTTCACTCAGTCTTGAAACTATGCTGGGCAACAGCTCAGTCCCCTGAGGGTCCTGGTCCTTTCTTTTGTGCCAGGCTAGGCTTCATCATCCTGGAAAAATCAGGCCCCTCTCAAAATCAAAGCATGGCCACTCCTTTAAAATAGTGACTATTGATGCTCTTGGTGCCTACTTTTTACATAACACTCAAAGGTTAAAGCATTTGCCCAAGAAATGGGGGCTCACAAGTCCCACCTGAGGTTTATTCTTGGATGGTTCAAACCAGGAAATGCCAAGACAAAATGGGATAATACTTCGAGCCAGAGCCCTAGTGTCGAAGGACAGAGTGCCAGGAGCACGTCTAACTCCAGAGTGGTCATGGCATTCCCAACAGAAGGGATTCTTCAGTGTTTTGGTCAACATGTGGAGACCATCCCTACCAAGAAGTGTAGTCCCAATTGAATTTGGTGGGACGCTTGCTGCAATATATGAGCTCTGAAAGTGCCTGACAGACTGGGTCTTGCAGGCAGGCCTCTGCTGAGCTCCCGGATGTTGTTGGATTTAGGAAGGACATAAACACTGACTGACTCAGCCTAGACATCTCTGGATAGGCACCTTGGCCACAGGCGGAGAAGACGTAGGACTCTAGACAGTCAAAAGGGGAAGACTGGAGGATATGACCTCAGCTATAATACCTGATCCAAAGCAGATGTGCCACCCCAGCTGGTGCTTTCTAGGGTGCCTTCAGTCACCAAGAAATCATGCCTGAAAAGTCTAAGGAGTTTAAGCACCCCAGAAGTAGAAAGTCTTTTTGGTTGATTTTGGAGCCTTATC
Source organism: Pluvialis apricaria (assembly GCA_017639485.1). Taxonomy (NCBI): domain Eukaryota; kingdom Metazoa; phylum Chordata; class Aves; order Charadriiformes; family Charadriidae; genus Pluvialis; species Pluvialis apricaria. The sequence goes on along the minus strand of CM030008.1, from coordinate 161,854,287 downwards.
TGTTTCTAGCCCACAGGTCCTTTATTGGATAGGGTGGGATTGGATAAGATCGGATTGGATAGGATCAATAGCAAACTTTGAGTTTATTTTTATATAAACAAGACTGACATGTAAGCAACAACTGCAGGGAGCGATGGCACTTGTTTATGAAATTCTGCCCTGGGAATGAACTTTCCAGTTCCAAAGTCTACCTCAAATCCAAATTTGCTTCAGTCTAAGTGTCTGGGGTATGAGGGGTTTTTAAGTATATTTAGATTAAGGAATTCAAATTTCAGGATATTTCTTCTGATGCGGAGATTTCTCTATTGAAACAAGGAGTCAAAATAATTTCATTACATATAGATCCAAGATTTCAATTCATGCCCACCTTAAATTTTAATTTGGCTGTTTGAATTTTTACTATGCTTTAATTTTACCCTTTTTCACTAGTGGAGTAGAGAATCCTGTGTTTAATATACTTTAAATGAAATAAATTAGCTATTAAAACAAAATGTACTTAAAAGACTAAAACTATTGTAAGAAAACAACTGGGTTATGATAACAATTGTTTGGAGACTGTTCCTAAAACATTACACATCACAAATTACCAAACTGCCATTTTTTCTTGTTCAAATTTGTTCACCTTGTTAAAAGTATTAGGTTAAGAAAGTTCTTGTTTATTTACAACCTGAGATAAGATACAGGAATGTCTTACTCTGGTTTTGTCCAGGTAGACTTACTATTTTTTTCTCTTTTTTAAACTTTATTGACTTTTTAAGTTGTGTTGGGTGATTTTTTACAGGGGTGGCATCTAACAAAACCTCATGTATCCTTGCAAATACCATAGAGAGAGAGTGGGAGGGGAAGGGAATTCTGCACTCCCTGCAAAAAGGAGGGACAGAAAAATGCTTCTGAAGGACTCTCAGCAGCCTAATTCTAGCCACTTATCTTGATGTGACTGTGGCAGGAGATTTCCTTAATGGGCACCTCCAAGGAGACACTGCACCAAATTCTTAGCAGCCCTTCACACCCAGGTCCCATGTGACACCTGGCCCCGCAGCAGCCAAGAGCTCAGGGGAGCATGTGAGGTTGGTACTTTCTGGCACATATAGGTGTGAGCTGATGCACCTCCACAGTAATTAGATGGACACCCAATACACAGAAGCTCATCTACTTTTTTACCGAGTGGTGGGCACTATTGCACTTAGAAAAGCAACTGAAATAGGCTTGGGTTTTTTGAGAGTAAAGTTAAGTTTCCACGAAGAGACACAAAAAATCCACGCTTCTCCCTGCTGCACAAAGACAAAACAGTTCAACTGTTCGCAGCCTCATTCAGGCAGATTCTGTTTTTCCTTGGCAGTAGCAATACAGGCACAAACAAGTATTAGTATCATCGCTGGGGCTTTTCTTTATTTTTCAAATTTTACGAAAGAGATGCTTGGTTTCTTTATGAGATACTTGGAGCCTGTGGCTAATTGGATCCTGATTTTTAATTTGCACTGAGGTCGTGCCTCACAGTCCCAGCCACAGCCCAGGATCTGGCTCTCCCAGTTTTGGTGAAAATGCTGAAGGATGGCACCCTTTGGCTGGCACAGCCTGGTTCTTCACCCTGGACATGCAGAGCAGGACCTGGTGGGCTCCACTCTGTTCTCAGCATGTGAGAAGCTCAGACTTTTTAAGACAGAGTAGACAAAGGCTTTCCAAGTACCTTTTATTAGCTAGCTGCTAGATCTCACCATATCTGCTTTCATAAAAGGGGTTCAGATTCTCTCTCCCTGTAGTTCACGGGACTCTCAAGGGTGGGATTACCTAATTTTGCCTACCTAAATGTGTGATATCTACTGCAAACTAATCTTGTACTCTCCCTCTGTAATCAGTGGAGAAAGTAAACACATGGGAGGACAATTCAACCCCTCTTTAGACACTCCTTTAAGGATGGGATGGATTATCTTGCATAGGTGCTTCTGCATTGCCTGCAAACGACTGACCTGCCTCTTTGAGGAGGTGAATTCCACTTTTAAATCACACAGATGAGGTCCAAAAAAGACAATGCCCAGCTACTTCTGCTTCTCCCAACTCTGCACTGCAGCTCAGCTGTCTCAGCAGTATATGGGAAAAACATTTGACCCTGTGTCATTTGTCAACATTACAACTCCCCCACTGCCTCTGCCCTGGGAAGGGCTAAGCCCTTTGCCTTTACGTGAAATTTTGCTGAGTGTATATTTATAGCTGTTATTCATTAAATAGATTCACCTGACCAGAGGGCTGCCACAAACAGTCCATTCTTGGTATTGTTTTGTAAAGGGAGGGTTTATAGTTAGCAAAGCTGTTTATTTCATCTACAGTAAAAGCCTGCCTTCAGGATTGTGAAACCACAGTTCAGGGTGGCTACTGATATTTTTTAAACCTTAGACGTCCTTTCAATTTATTGATTATAAACACAAGAGGAAACCACAGTCCAACTGCCAAGAGACACTCAAAATCTTTTTTCTGTGTCTGAAGACACCTAGAACTTCTGGCACTTTCTGCTTTCCATGTTGTAACTGCTGTCCCATTTAAACTCCCATTGCTCAGAAAGGGCTCAGTGTAATTTCAAACCTAAACCCCATCAAGACCCGCAATGTGGGCAGCTCTATTCTTTTCTCAGCTGTGGGCTTTGGCCATGCAGGAGACAGCCATACATCAGCAGGTTGCGTTGGGACTTGGCTGACCAGGGTTCCTGGCCTCTCCATGGTTGATCCTGCTACTTTGCCCTGCGATATTTTTGGAACATTACAGCCTCCTAGGGTTTGGCTCTGCCCTTTTCCTGATGTCCATTCCACTTCTTGCTACTCTGTTTTGCTTTTCCCTCCCCCTCATTTCTTTGCTCAGTTTGCTTTCCTTAAAATAAAACATGAATCATCACCTTGAAATCTCTCTCTCTCTGTCTCTCCCCCCCCCACTTTATCTTGCTTAGACTCTGTGCCAGCCTAAGAAGCTGGTCAAACACTGCTGAAATTAATCACATCCAAACTGCCATTGCTCTTTAACCAGAAACCCACTGGTTTGTGTGGTCTAGTCTTGTGTTCCTGTTTTCTTCAGAAGAGTTCACCCCAGCCCAGAGAGTATTTTAATTAGTACTCTACAGGATATTCCCTTGTACAACTGCTCTAATTACATTTAATCAGTAACCCTGTACATGCAATAATTAATTAACATTAAAACAGAGCAAGCTTGACATTGTGATTCATTGGGTTGGTAGTCTTTGGTCCCCTGTTCAGCTCTTTTGCCTTCTATAATCTACAGAGCAAATCCTTTTGGGAAGCTGGTTCAGGGTGCCAAGACTCTCAGGTTCTGTTCCAGTGTTACCAGTACTTAGTTTAACACCCAAGATCTCCATTTACCAGCACCCCAAGTCTGTTGTGAAAGTCTTCAGTGGTTGCTGAAGCCAAATGAGCTCATCTAGGGTAGAAGGTGACATTGTGCAATGTGGCTAAACTGCTGAACACCTGGAGGAGAGGTGACGTTTGCCAGAGTGACAATGTCATCAGTTCACTAAGGAGAAAATCAGGGACATCACAGGCTGTGCAAGCACCCATCCTCCCCAAGAAGCAATGCTTCGCATTGCCAACAAGCAGCAAACCACAACAAACACACCCAAATATGGGCCAGCGACACAATCATCACCACATCTCAGCTCGGATAAGGGCCACTTCTTTGGCTGCTATCTGCAAGGGCTGCTCCTGTATTTAAAATGAACCTGTCACTTGACAGGACGCAAAGCAACGGACCTTGATGTTTCATGCCTGTTTGAGAAGCCTGCACATCCTATGCAAGACACCGTTTTTGCATAAAAAGTTGATTGCTTTCCATCAACAAACTAATTGATGCATGGAAAAGCATGAGGTAAAAGCTGAAGTTTTTCAAAGGTATGCCCAAAACTTTTTTAGCCTGTTTTGAGAAATTATCTATCTGAGGACAGTTTTGTACTTTGAAAGAGGAAAAAGCGTCTAAGGCACCTAAAGTTCCCTTTCTCCCTGAAATCTGATATGCTACAACACTTCTTCACCATCAACACTCAGAATGTAGCAGGAAGATAGAATAGAATAATGGACTTTTGACACTTTCCAAAGAAAAATATGAGGTGCAATAGGCTTTTTCCTTCTTCATTAAAAAGAAAATTTAAATCATATTTTGCCAGCAAAAATAATTGCAAACCTGTAGGGAGGACTATGATAAAAATAAGCATCTCAGATTCCTCGTGGCCTGGCTAAAACAATATTCTTTCCTTAATCTTCATTATAAACAGTACGAGGAGCAAAATCCAAAAGAAACAGAATTACATATTGACGCTTCATGTAACAAACAGATATAAGTGAGCACTTCCAAGTCATGAGATTGCTGCACAGGAGTTGGTCTTCTGGTCAATGCTGGGCATCGTCTGTCCTGCTACAGTCCTTCTTCCAGCTACGTTCTGATGATTAAGGTAAGATCAACCATTTAGGTCTTTGAAAAACATAAAAACAAAGACCTCATAATGCTTCATGTCCTGTTCTGCGCATTATTTAGGGGTTGTTTGGGCCTTGAAATTTTTGTTTCTGATATTGCCAGGAGTCAGCTATTTCTTGGGGCTATTCTTGTTTATTTTTAAGGGAGACACAAACATCTGATCCTCCAAGCACAAACAAACAACAGGCAAATCCCTCGCTCAGGGATCCCCCACCTGCCCCCTAGCCCAGCAGCCTCTGTGCAGGAGGAAGTCTACACTGGAGACACCCTGAGCATCACCCAGCCAGGCCACAGCCAGCAGCACCCTGGATCCATACGGCACACCACACCACCATTGAAAACCGGCAGCACAAATTTACATGGCATTTCAATATGAGCTACACCCAGCCTCCCAGACCCTGACTTTTGGCAAGTGAAGGGTTGAAGTGAAGGGCCAGCCCGTTTAGGCTGAGGCCAGCCCAGATATGGCTTGCATCCAAGCACATCAGGAAACATCCTCACATTCCCCAGCACTTCCAGGTTAGGGCAGATCTAAAATACAAAGATTTGCTGATGTGTCTGTATTGGTCTAGAGTGGGAAAGAATCATAGTGTGAACTAAAAGAGCAATATCACCCACAAAACTCTCCATGGAAAGGTGAGATATACATGCAACAGGAGCACATTTATTTATATTTTTATAGCGGACCGAATCTGGGAGGAGATTTGATCAAATGCTTTTGTCAACATGAGCTGTGTCTTCACTGGCTAAATGAACCAAGTCCATGTGTGCCAGCTAGTTCTGTTTTCTCTTGGAATTACCAAATATCTCAAAAGCATGAGCCTTAAAGTTGCAGCTGTGCATCTTTGCAGTCACAAACGATGTGCCCTTTTAGGTTGAAAGTGGTTAGTATTTGGTGCCTGACTAACTGTGCTGTAAGCAAATATTATGGATTTGTTTTTACTGCCCGGGTACAGGGATTGAAACGATATCGATCAGACACTACATCTCCCATTGACACTAGTATTTTTCCCCATGGTGTCTGAAACCTGAGGTCAACATTTGTATTCTTTGTATTATTATTAGTTCTGCATAGACAATGTATTTTGTACTATATTTATGCCCTGCTTTGATGCTCTGAAGGTTGTAGGAAGGTGGGTAATTGTCCAAGGACTGTACAGATTCAGTATGCCAACTGCAGCCAGTCCCATCCGTGCAGCTCTGTTTTACAGATTGATGGGATCCACCGTCTTCATTGCATCCATCACGTAAATCCAACCTGTTTACTTGACTAGCCTGAACAGTGCTGGTAATAAACAGCAGTCTCCATGTCACATTGCTCTTTACGCTTTTCTTCGCTCAAATGAGTTTTGTTAGCTTAGACCTTGCTCTCCTGCTTTCAGCAGCACTGCCGTAATCATCTGTGAAAGAGCTTAAGTGGACCGCCAGTTTCAGTCTTCAGAGATATCCTCAGGCTGATCATAAATGGGCTATTGTAGGACAGATACAACATAATCCTGACAAGCAGATCCGGCCCCAAAATTTATCTGTATTTTCTGTTATATTTGTTTTAATAATGTCATGAAAATTACTCTTTGGGATTCCAGAATTGAAAATGAAACAGTTTGCTATTTAAGAAGACAAAAGCACTGAAAATTTTTAATCAAAGACGTGGAGACGGAGGGAAAAAAGGGAGGTTTTGTGGAACCTTTTCATTGGAAAAAATGCAGTTATCTTTACTAATAATAATACCACTACACACATGTGATCCCTTTTCAGGAACCAGTGCTGAGGGGAGAATGGAATAAAAGAGCAGGAGCCCAACCAGTCCTCCCCTTCTTCAGTGGGAAGATTTCCATGTGACTGTAGGTTTGCAATGCCCCAACAGATCTTGCCACCGCTTGGAGCACCGGCTGCCTTCTCCCAAGCACACGGGCAGCCAAAGCATTGCCACTTTTAAACACAATTTGGCAAAAGGAGCCTGGTAGACAATTACAGAGGCTGAATTGTCCTGTTTACTCACAACCTACTCAGCAGCATCCTGCCAGCCCTGGCTGCGCTGGCCATCCATGCCATGAGGAGGGGAGCTGTGTTTGGAGCAACCACGGGTCTGCTTCCGCTCATGTCTTTGGGCAGAGCATCTCTGGACACCTTTCAGCATTGGTGGATGTTGTCTGGGGTGCTCTGCTTGGTGTGCCTCTCTGATACCCTCTCCATTTTTCTCCTGATCCATCAGCCTTCACACCCTTCCCCTTTTTCTGGGGCTGTCCCCTGTAATGAGCGCTTTTTCTTTGCCTCAGTTTCCACACAGGATGGTTTAATGGAAGGTACCGAAGGACCCACTGCAGCATGTGGGACACAGAGCCATGGGACAAGGCACATATGTGAAGGGTTGGCTGATGCAATGGGATTGGCTGGAAGGGGTAGGTCTCACCTGAAGCACATTGCCCTGGTCTCCCCTCAGCTTGAAGAGATGACACCCTGCCTGTGACTGTCTACCTGATTAGTCAGGTATGACTCCCTGGGGCAGCTGACAACCTGATTACAGGATCCATTAGCTTGGCACATGGGATAAAAGGATGGGAACAGGGTACAGTGATGCAATGCATGGCGGAGTATGTGACATTGTAAGGCAGAAGCCCATAATCTTGGCCCAGGGTGTGAGATTTGATCATTTTGATGGAGGATGGGAAAGGCTTGAGGACCACCAACATGCAAGTCCTTTTACAGTACAGAGCATCTGCTGACAAAACTCCATGTGCACAGTCCTATTTTTACAATGTGTATTTTGCACAGACACAGATATTTACTAACAGACCACAGCTGCCTTTTAGACTGACAGTTACTGGTCTGTGGCTCTGGAGGAGTCTTTGGAAGGATCTGTGCATTTAAAAAGGAAGCAGCCCCAGAGCTGTTTCTCCTCCTGTGGAGAGGAATTGTGGTGAAATTGTGGTGAAAATGTGCATTAGTAGGGAGGTCTGTAGGCGTGTTGCCTGTAAACGGCAGTATTTTTTCCACACTTAGCAGGATCTGCTTTTCTGCTGTGTGCGTGCATTTGTATAAGCGTGTGAAATGTGATCACAATATATGTTCAAGATAAGAAACCAAGCCACTGATGTCCAAATGATTAGCTTTGACTGGTTAATAAGTACCTACATAACAAACAGCAAAGTCTGATGGAAAGGACTGTTATATATGAAAAAAATCGAAGCAGGATGAGAGCGATAAGGTGCCGAAATGAACTGTCACACTTTCTGCTTCAGCTTCCCAAGTAAAATTAGGCAGCTTGTGTTCTGGGTGATCAGACCCAGAAGAGCAGTCATTTCCATCAAACTGCATGGAAACAGGGATGGGTCAAGCTGGGACCACTCCTGTTTTTTCACACTGACCTGTAATTTTGGCTCTAAAACCTTCTTTCTAATTATTGAGAATGCTGCTAAATTTCAGGGCATTGGGCTGCAATTTTCCATGTTGTTTCCATGCCTTAAATGAGTCTGAACTTTCAGGTTTGAATCTTAAGACTTTTTGTGTGTTTTTCTTGTGGTTTTCAGTTAGCTTTGAGTTTCTTGTAGAACTCTTCAGCCAAAATTATTCTCAAAGGCCTCAAAAAGGGAAGGAAGGAAAGGAACAGAAAGAGAACAGAGAGGCATAGGTCCACCACACACGGAAGGGAAAGACCCCATCAAAAAAAACAAAAATAAGAAAGATGACTGCAGTGGAGTTAAAGACTTGTTGCAAGAGAAGGCTGAGAAGAAATATGGAGTGTGGTGAGACACTCAGAGGAGCTCGTCCATCCTCCAAGTCTACCAGAGCGACAGGGAAGACGAGGCTCATGAAGAATAGAAATGACCTGTCCTATTTCTTTTAAACAAATCAACATCCAGTTGCAACATTCCCTTACAGCAAAGATTGCACTAACATTAGGAAATAAGGCTAACCTACTTAATTTGAGAGGCAAAAGAATGTGTGCCCAGGGCCTACAGCGAAAAGGAGAATGTGGGAATAATAAAAACTCTGTTGTCTGCTCCAGCATGGATGTGTAAAATGATCTTGAGAAAACCATCTGCAAAAAAAAACCCAGGAGCCCAGGAGGGCTGTGAGGCCTTATGGTTGCCAGTTTTTAGTTACTACCATGTTAAACTCTCTAGGAAAACTTAAGCAATCATTCTCTCACATTTGTTCTATACATTTTTTTTTGCTGAGAGTGCTCCGAAAGCTGCCTTACTCTATGGCCCTCACACTGCAGCAGCTGTAGGATGCCAATTTATATCAGAGGACTGCTTTTGTAAGGGCTGTGGTCTCCTGGTATCTCTGGAGATCTGAAAAGCTGAGGTGGACTCACTGAAATCCTCACATGGTACCTTTATTACAGAGCGCTCCATCCTGACCCAGAAAACCTTGCCAGCATGTGCAAACCGCTGCTTATTCTGCAGGACTGAAACCTGCTGCAGCAGGAAGGTCTTCAACAGTGCTGGAGCTTCCTTCGTTGGACCTGTGTGGTTTCTGACAGTGACCATGGGCCTGAGCCACTTCACAACCCCCATTTTCCCTGGTTATAAGGTGATTTAGCAAGTAGCCCTGCTACCCAGGCCAGAAGGACACACAGAGGTAGTTCGACCTATTTGGGTTTTCTACAGGTGTCCTTCAGCCTTCCGGGCTGCCCAGCAAGCCCTGTCCCACCGGACACCACTCTAGCTTGGCCAGGTCACAGGTGCTTCATCCCAGGACATGCAAGGTGCTTCATCTTGGCGCATGCTAGACTGCATGTGGGGACACGCTGGGGCAGACACCTGCATCCAGACCTGCCGTTAAGACACCAGTGGCATAAAGGAACTTCTCAGATGCCCTCTTCATGGGAGTTTGTCTCTCCTTCCTCAGAAGACTGCTTTAGTTAAAGCCTTTCTGAGACGGCTGCCCGTCCCTTCCCTCCCCCATCAGGGCAGGGCCCGACCCTTCCTTCGAAAGGCATCGCTGGTGATGAGATTTCCAGCTGAAAGTGGGATTCAGTCCCTTTGTTAGGAACAGAAGCGAAACATGCTTCATTGCACCTCATGAATTCTTTCAACATAAGCGTCTTCAGTTACATGTTTCTGTAGCTGGACATATGTGTCTGTCACCACGGTAAGGGAGAAAAGAATTTCCACCGATGTGAAAGTGTGGTGCTCCCTTTTATCCTGATCTCATTGTTAAACAAATGAGCTGCCTTTAAAAGGACTTCGACATTTATTTGTGCCTCCAAAAGGGGCTATTTTCACCCCTATCTCAGTTTACACGAAGTATTAATCTCCTTTTTATGGGCTCTGTTAATTAAGGGGAATAATCTTAATTTCAGTTAGTAAAATTGCTTTGTGTGTATGTGGGTGTGTGAAAATAATACAGTATCTTATTTCAAACCTCATGGGGTTTCAGCAATTATGCCTTAAACAGAAAATCTCAAAACTCAACAGCCTTATAATGCCTAACTCCTGGGAACCAGAGTAAGGGGAAATTAAACATACCTCTTTGAGTTTAATGGTGTAAAAATATGTGTGTAGATAACTGCCATTATGTGCATAATACCCCTCCTGCTGAAATACAGATCCCAAAAGGCACACCTTGCCCAGACAAGGTAAAGCCAGATCCCACAGCCCCTGCTTGCTTGTATCAGCCTGCACGGGAATATCGCACGTGGGGAGGAGAGTGGGCTGTGCCGGGGCTGTGCCCGGGCAGACATTTCCAGGTGCAAAGCAGCACGTCCCAGGGGAGGAAAGCCTCACCCACTTCTGAATATGCCTTTCTTCTTCTTGGCTGTTCCCTAATCATCCCGCCCTTCTTCAGCTCCCGGTCCCTTTTTTATTTTTTCTTGATCGAGGATATGCAAACGCTGCTCTGAGTCACGGCTGCTGCAACAGGAGTTTCATCTCTTTGGTAACAGCAGCGCTGCGCGAGTGTGCATTTCGGCTTTACGTGATTGTCTGCACGTCCCTTGGCAGACAGCAAATATGTCTCCCAAACCGCGGCTCACTTGTCTAATCACTTCCACTCCAAACTCTTGAGGCAGAGTTAGGGACAGTATAATAACCAGTTTCTTGCAGGCAACTGGGCAATAGTCCAGCCAAAAAGTACAGTGAATCTGCTGGCTGACATCTAACTCATCTGAAGTTCAGGTCCACAAATAATCTTCTGCAGTCTCTTGGCAGAGTTAAATTTCAGAGAGACCCTATTTTGGACACTTCTGTACTTGGCATTGCAGGGGATCCTGCCCCCAAATTTGGAGGGAGTAGTACTGGCAGAGTTGGTTAGGTACAAGGAAAGAGGTTCTGTGCACTCTTGGAGGTGGAGGTCTTGTAATTGCAAACCAGACCACCATCATTTGAAATTCACAGTATGTTGGCAGCAGATAACCTTGCGTTCAGGTTGGCAGAGATTTCAAATTCTTCCAGTCCCGAATTGTTGTTTGTAGGTGTTTGCACATAGCCCAGTATAATGGGATCTGGTCCTGCTTAAGGCCGGTGGTAGTGCACATGGTTACAGGACAGGGAAATGGCAGCAAAGAGCCCTTTTTGGAGGTCTCAAAGGAGAGCCACTAAAGTCAAACAGCAGCATGTAGACAACGTGGATGTTGGGACAAAGACTGGTCTTGCAGTCCTGGCCTTACCCAGTTGGAGGATCACCAAACAGACAGGGAAGAGGACTAAAATGAACAGAAAGAGAATCTTTTCCTCCTTCCCCATTCCCCATTTTCTGGTTTCACAGAGTCCAGCAAACAGCATAAGCAGACATTTGTCCAAATTTGGCACGTTGCCTTCAGAAGGAGTTTATTTGAGCAGGTAATGCAAGGGTGAGCCCAGTGATGCACTTGCACATTTCAAGTCTCTCCAATATTTTAAGTTTCCCGTTCACTGCCAGCCAGCAGTATACCTGAAGCAGGGCAGGTGGGTCAGGTATGACAGGGTATGTGCTGTGACATGACTTGTGACTTTTAGAGCCACCTATTGCTGAGTGTTTCTAAGCAGAGGGTGTGGCGCACGACAAACTCTTCAGGCAGTACAGCAGTTTTTCTTTACAGTGCACATGATGAAGCTTCCTCATATTATTCACTGTGTCAAGTATTACTCCACTGCACGTTATAGTGTGCTCCAGATTGCACATCTCAACTAGCCTTGAAAAAGAAACTCATTGATCCCATGTGATGAGAGTCCTTAAAGCAATGTCTTTGCATATAAATAACAATTTTGGCCATTTTATAATATTTCTGTTCAAAAGTGCCTTAGCATTAAAGGTGTTTCTCTCCAGTTTTCTGCTTGCTTATCTATTTTCATTTAAAAATTTTTGCTTGCTTAGGAGCAGACCTTGTGACTTTTGCCCGAATAAGGAGAAACAGTCATGCCATAATTTGGCTCTGTCGGTAGGGAGGGGATGGAGGAGGAAAGATTGGGAGAGGAGAATATTTTTCATTTCATTTAGGCCACATACTGCAATGGTTTGCAATACCCGTTTACAGGCAGAACTGGCCAGTTTGCTGGCACATATGAGTCATTAGATGCAGACTCCATCCACAGCTGTTAACCAGCGCTTTACCTTGGCAGAGGCAAGAAGAGACAGGAATTGGAAAATCCTGTAGGGATAAACCTGAGAAACAAGCAAAAGTATGATAAAACTCCATGGGAGTTGTCTATAATTCACCAAGTAACCCAAAACAAACCACAAGGGCTTGGGCTGGAGCAACAGCAAGTTAGAAGGGCTATTTGCTCCAACTTCTTCTCTTAAATGGGGGTAAAGAGACCCATGTGTAATTAGTGGGCTTGGTGTTGGTACCCAGGCAGGTGCAGGCTGGCAGGGTAGGACGGAGATGTGTTAGACAAGGAAGCATGGACAGATGCAGCCGCTGTGCGATGAGGTTGGCATTGGTCACTGAGCAAGAAGATTCAAAACACAGACAGAGAAGCTCAAGACTAATTCACTACTCATCTACTAGCAAAAAAGGATGAAATAAGTCCAAAGATTCAGCAAAAAATACTTGCAAACTAGTTGTAAAAGCCTGTTGCTGATTCTCTGCACTGGGTAGGGGATGGCTATCTGTGGAAGTCATTTTGTTTACGGAATTGCTGGACATCAGTCAAGGAGGTTTCTTTTATAAGACTTTTTTTAAAGCATTCCTTAACGACTGAAGTTGGAATGCCTTTTCAGATGGGGCAGAGAGTCCGAGTGAGCTTGGTCTGGATTACAGTTTTTGCTGGAAGAACAAATATTGGTCCATGGCAGCACATACAGATGTGGGGTCTGTGCATGCATCTCACCCAAGCACCCCGCCTCAGGCAGCCCTGGTTTGCTGTTCTGGCACAGATGTCTGTTGTTGAACAGATGTTGTCTTGTAAGCTCCCCTAAGCAGCTCCATTTTCCAATCAGAATTGTAACTGGAATTATGTACAGCAGATAATTGCAGTGTTTATAAAAGGGGAGTCTAAAAAACTGGCCTTGCAGCTCAGCGAATTGAGGTCACCCAACAAGCTGCTGCCCTCCCCTCCTGCTTTTTTTAAAAAAAAGCCAGATGACTTTATTAGAGTCAGCCGCTGAATAGATACTGTTGGCATTACAAGCCAGGAAAGACAGCTAGGATACTCTTGTCACTAACTTATTTTTTGACCAGAGAACAAACCAATGCTTGCTGTATCGTCAAACAGGTAACGGTCTCTTGTGTAATTATAGCAAATTATTATAATGGTTATTATAATAATTTATAGATATTTGTCCCTTAAGCCAGCTGCTTCGTCATGTTTTTCACTGTCTGCTCTGTGACTGTCTTGTTGAGATCATAAGCATTTTGGGCAGGGACTGTCTGTGTCATATGCAGTACTGGTCACCTTAATCATGCCTAACGAGCGAGGTTCTGCTTTTGGTGATGATATTGTAACACTAAAATTAGCTATTAGTAAGAGGAGCAAAAATTGTAGCCTCTGGATCAGTATATAATAACTGTAAGGAATCACAATATTATTTTAATTGTAAGGAATCACAGTATTATTTTCCCTACCCTTGCTTTCAAGACCTGTGCAAACATGTAAATACATCAGGGCTGGATTGTCTATGCAGTCTTCTAATGAGACACTGGCAATTAGTTTAGGCCTCAGCTTGTTAGACATGATGGCCCTGCTAGTCAGCAGGTGTAAATCAATATAAAATAGCTGTTGAAAATCTCACCCATAGATTAAAGACAGCTATATCTGAAGTCAAGGAATAATCTCTGCACATAGCACTGCCTGAATAAGGAAAATGTGGTTTGGATTAAATTTTCGGTCTGCAGTGCTAATATAATTATAACTTCAGAAAAAGACATTAACCTTGTTAAATAAACTCTCTGTGGCAGAGAAAACAGGACTTTTAAATAAAATAAATCTGTGAGCCAAACAAAAATCTCTTAAAAGGCAATCCAGATTACATTTCTTTAAACAATTTAAAAGATTCTTCGGATTTCCCCTTTTCTTCTATGTTCTAATCATGATAGGGAGATGACTGTCTAATACCAATATCAGAGCATGGCAGATCGAGGAGATATTACACCGTAGACATGCTTGTGGTTTGGCTAAGGTCCATTGTTTTTGTAAGAGCTTCAGCTCTATGCCTTTTGGTATATAGACTTCATTGCAAAATGTCTTTAGCTGTGAAAGTGCGTACATAAAATTCTATGTTAAGATCTAAATGGGGCACCGCAAACCCTTGGATAATGGGCCATGAAACTAAAATGTGCAAGCGGAGACTTCGCTTCAGTCTCTGCTCTTCAAAGAACCTGCAGTGGCAGAAATGTCCACCTAAAGTTCGCTACAATAACCAGATCCACATCAACACAGAATGCCAGCGATGCTTCATGTTCGAGAAATTGATTTTGTTGTTGCAAATATACAGTGCAAATCATACACGGATATATTTATGTGGATTTATTTACATGGATGTATAATACACACACATGCACACATAGAATAGGTGTATATATATAATTGTAAGGAACAAATATGCATACTTGGAAAAATGATGCCTTCATCATCTCGGTAAGTTTTTAGTTTCTCTTAACTATAACTTTTTGACACTTTTGACCTTATAAGCAGTCAGACCAATGAGGTTAAAACAGTTGATTTCTGTTGCCCACTTTACACACGCTGGTAAAGGATGATGCTGGTAAAAGGATAAGTGGTATTCCAAAATACTGGGAAGCCAGCGGGATGGTGGATGAGTTGTGAGAGCAGGGCACTCCCAGCAGAAGCAGGCGGGCTGGCAGGTGAGCAGGGCTCTGTTGAGATAGGTCTCTGCACCTTTTTATGTGTCCGTGGTGTTTGGGTCGATGTTATACAGCTCTGTGTATCCCACTGCGAGACAGACGTAAGGGATGGACATCCTTAAAATGCTCGTGAAATCCTCTCAGATCTACAAGTGACATGAGGAATCTTTTTCTCCTGAGATCAGAGGGAGCTGGGGCTGGGGTGTCACCCATGCCTGTTGCTGTTGCTATGGGCAGCAAGCAGTTAAAGCAGTCAGAGACAAGAATGTGGAGTAACAAAATCACAAAAACTGGTGATAAGAGAAGGCTGTGTTTGTGATGTACAGCAATTTCAGAAGCACCAGGTATTTCAGTTTTAGGGTTACCCAAGCAGTTTCAGAGCTGCAGCTGGCAACGTTTCCCCTTGGTCAGCACGGTGATCATATCCCAGCTCAACAGAGGAACCAAAGCAAAACCCAGTCATGCCATGTCCCTGCCCTGGAGCCGGCGCTGGGGCAGACTGGCTGCCCTTGGCAGGGCTGGTTTCCTTCCCCTGTGGTGTCCTGGGAAGTAAAATTACTTTGGGGAAGGGAGAAGGGAGGTCAGTCCTCCTGCTTGAAAAAAAAGAGAAACCTTCCTTCCTGATGGACATGGTCAGCCAAGCTACCTTCTAGAGAAGTTGGCCAGCTCCCATTTCCTGAATTGGTACATCTGATGAGGTGGCCATCACTGAAACCCCACTCTGTGCTTCATTGTGTTTCCCTCCCCAGGAGGATGCTTTAGCATGGTGTGATGCAGTGTGAAAACCCCTTGGGGTGCATATGGCTCTACAAGCCTGCTCTGTAAGACGAGGGGGCTCAACCGCAGGCAACAAGCAAGAAATCAAAAGAGGAACCAGTCCTGGGCTGGCCATCCATGGTCAGAGAGAAAGTCCTGGCCTCAGCCGACAGCCTTGAAATATGTCAAAGCTTCCTTTTGCTGGCCTAAAAAGGCCTGGGAATTATAGCCCCATGGCTGGGGGATTTGTTGCCCTCCACAGCAAGTCATCCTGGACACAATGAAAGCAGCCTCCTTGCCAGAGCAGTCAAGGAGATTGAGAAGGGCAAAGGAAGCTCTTAAACATTTTCTCTCTGGATTTTGACTGCCAGATCTCTCAGGAGAGGCTGGACTGCTCACAAAAATGCTTGTTGGGAAGAAACTCCCTAGGAAGGGATTGTTCTGTTTTGTTATGAACTTGAAGGCCTCCAGTTGACTTGGGACACTGCCACCAGCCACCTAAGGAAAGCTTGAAGCCTTCCTACACAGGGTGGGGTAAAGTCCTACTGTGGGTGTACAAAAGGCCTTCAGAGGCCTGACTTTCCCTGGGAAATAATCTTCTTGCCACACTATATTTTGTGGTTGAACATAAACTGGGTGGTTTGATGCTTTTAATGACAAAATTCTACTGAGGTTTCTCTTTCCCCTCCCACCCCCCCCTGTGGCTTTTACTCTATGTTGTGGCTTTTACTCTAGGTTAACATGAGGTTTTCCCTGGAAATCACTTTCTGTGGGTCTTACGTGCCTGCTATCACTCTTTTTTTTTTCCCAATGACTCCTTTTAAAAAAAAACCCAAAACAATCTAAAAAGGAAACAGAAACTGCTCAGGGATAGACGACTTCACAGGCTTGAGCATCTCCTTTTCTCTCTCACTCAGTTGTTCCCTGAATCTTGCATTTTAGGCAGTACATCCTCAAGGGAAGAGGAGAGACTGTTTTTCTCCTATTCTTCGTTTCTCCTGGTCCCAGCCTTAATGTCCCATCCCATCAGTATGCTCTCCCCACTGGAGACGCTGGAGTCTTCTTGGGCTAGAGGAGCAGCGATGCCCACCAGTTCCTCTGCACGTACTCTGACACTGGGATGTTGGGCAAAACACAAGCTCATAGATGTCCAGCTTGGTGCTGAGGGCTCATGGCTGTGGCTGTCACAGCGGGGGGCTCGGTGGTGCCGGCGTAGGAGCAGTGTGCTGTGAAGGCTTCAGTGCCTGCTGCAGACACCCTCAGCACCACATTCCGCAGCGGCAGCTCTGCAGGGACAGCTGCTGCATGTAAAGTTTGAAGGTAATTTCATGGAAATTCTGGGCTCCTAAGTATCAGAGTTATTTAGTGGCCATTTTGTGGATATCTCCTTGGGTTTAACACCCATTTTCTGTCTAAATTCTCTTTTGGGAACTTAGTGCTATTTTTGAACATTTTTGCTAGACTGTTTTTGCCTGTTTCCTCAGGTATAAATGGAGGTTACAATATTTTCCGGTCTCACAAGTTTATTGTTATGATGTATAAGTTTAAAGCACTCAGCTTAAAATCAGGAGAAATAAATCTTCTACATGTTTGTGACAAATAACCAGAACCCTGGTTATGTGGTTTACTAAAAGACACCCCTGATCAAAACCCTGCAGCCTGAGCAGCATCTGTAGGAGTTTGCAGATGCATTTTGTTTGAAGTGCAGTGAAACAGAACAGGTGCAGTGCTCAGACTGCTAAACCTCTGGTCTAAGTACCAGTTTCATAGAATCATAAAATGGTTTAGGTTGGAAGGGACCTTAAAGATCACCTAGTTCCGATCCCCCCTGCCATGGGCAGGGACACCTCCCACCAGACCAGGTTGCTCAAAGCCCCATCCAGCCTGGCCTTGAACACCTCCAGGGACTGGGCATCCACAGCTTCTCTGGGTAACCTGTTCCAGTGTCGCACCACCCTGTTTAAAGACATCTTCAATAAAGATCAAAGCTATGACAATATGACAGATTGCAATATGCCATGATGAATTTTCCTCCTCTCTATGGAAGGAATACAGTTGATTTGATTTATTAAGCCAGTGATACAAAATAAACACAGACTGTTTTCTACTATTTGCAACTCCCACTACTCCCAAGGCCACAGCATGAATTGCCCTTAAATTTGACTAGCGCTACAAAATGCAAACACAGAAATAGGCAGAGAAGTATAGGCAGAGCTTGCTGTTTTTTGTGTAGTGAGGTAGCAATGGAAAACTGCCTGTAAGATGCACTGCAGCAATTCAGCTTCAGCGTAGAGCTGGGAGCTTGACCTCTGCAGCTCATGGTGTACGAACTGTGCCCATGTCCTATTTAATTGATGTTCTGCTTACCACTCTGTTAAGCACCAGATTTGGAAAGTGTCCAGCTGGTGTGGAGGAAGGAACAGAATCTGTTTGCCCCATTCATTCCCCCAGTGTTGTGCAGAAGGCGGCAGGATTTGGCTCTCCATTGGGATTTTAATCATTACTCTTCAAAATGGGTAGAGAGCATTTATGATTTTCTTTCTGCCTGTCACATGCTAAGCGACATTAGGACTGAACTGTGAATGGAGCGAGGTAGTGAGGAACTGCTCTGCTTGCAGCCCTGGAGTCAGATACTAACTTGTTTCTCATTCAGCAATGCTACCCCATTGCAAACATGCTGGTCACAACGCAATTTTTAAATAACATGTCAATGAAAGGATTTGGTTTACTCCATGTTAAGCACATCCTCCTTTTCAATTACAAATGCGGTCTTTCCCCACCCCCTCACTCCTAGTGTACCCAAGAGAGATTATCTTTATAGTCTTTAACTACAGAAAAAATGGGAATAGTAAGCCAGAATAGTTCTGGTTATCAGTGTTCTAGTTTTAGACAACAAATACTGTGCTTGTAACCAGCACATGTAAAGAAAAGTGTTGACCAGTGCCGATTCACATACTGAATCAGGCTGCTTATGGACAGCTTGTGAATGGAAGGAAAAGCTAAGTTTGTTTAATATATTAGTGTGCAGATGTTATCTCTGTTTACAGATAGACAAGCTGAAACTCATAAAGATTAAATTGCTAGCCAAGAAAAGACAGAAAAAGGCAATGGCAGGTCTGGGGAAAGACTTTGGATCTGCTGTCTCCAAATCATCAGCTCTACCAAACAACAGTACCTCCCTTTAATTAATTATTCATTGTTAAGTGTTTGGAAACAGCTGAGCAACAGGCACATTACACTAAAAGATGTCTCGTTGGCATCTTTTTGGCCATGCAGGATGTGAGTTAATATTCCTCCACTTCGGCATTGAAAGCGCCTGTATATGGTAAAGAGCAGCTGTGCTGGGTCTCCATGAGCGATTAAAGGTGAACAATCGATTTATTATTTTTGCTACAGATCTTGTTGGCAACCATGCAAGATGTGAATTGGCTAGTTGTTTTTGTCTCAGGAACTGTAGTGTTTTCAGCATGATAAATAACATACTTACCTCTCTTCTGCCTTAGCTCTCTTTTGCTAAACCATCACTGCTCTTTTCAATCTTGTCTTTCACAGGGGAAAGTTTCAGATTCTTTTTATTCATAAAAAAGAGAGGGGAAAAAAAGGCTTTGATTGTTTTCCCTCTATATAGATCTTCACATGACTAAAAATAAAACCCTGGACTGCGTCATTAAACATTTCTCTTCTGCTGGTAAAGGCTATACCTACTGCCTCTTGGTATTTGACTTTAGCATTGTGTGTTCGGACCTTCCCAGGCCAGCTCCTATGTGTTATGGTCTCAGCTGTGTGTGTCCATCTGAGTCTGGCTGTTTCTCTGAGTATGCCAGGTGCCTCCAACGGGGACAGTCTGCAGCCACCCAGTGTGTAAATGCAGAAGCACTTCCCCAGCAGGAGTTAGATGCCACCTTCACTGGGGTCTTTAAACTCATCCAAGCAAAAAGGGAAAGGCTTAATAAGGCTTCAGGCAGCCTGGATGCTGCTAATTTTGCTGAGGCACAGGCTCTGCTGACAGCCCTGCGGACAGTATGCTGGCCAGATGCTCATGAGGCCTCCACATGGAATGGGGTCTCTTGTGCTCACAGTCAGCCCTGAAGCAACTCTTTAAGAAGGGCACAAATAGTCCATGTCTTACAAGCTCCTGCCTTCACATCTAGTTTATTTGTGTCTGTCTTACACACAAACACTGAATTAACTGCATCTGCCCACGAGACCTTATTGCTTGTCCCTTTGCTTACATAGCAGTCTTGCTGCTTCAGCAAGACTAAATATTGTGAGCATTTATTTGGCCCAAGCATTTATTTGTGTGCCACATCTCCATCCGTTCTGAAATCGCTGTCCATGAGTCCACTTACTCTCAGCCCTTCCGAAGTCCAAACATCAACCTCCCTCTGCCAGCACAGAAAACATGTCCCTGTGTTGCCCACCGGTGTCAGCTGCCCTGACTCCTGCACGTGTAAAATATTTCCAGCGGTGCACTCCCAGGTACACAGAGAAATGACACGCATCCTCAAATAATGATGATGGACAAAGTCCAAAGGTTTCCTTCTTTTTCACCATCCTCCTGTCCCTGCACTCAAAGCTCTTGCTCGAGTTAAGTTCATTGACCTTGCCAAAGTCTTTGCTGCGTTTCCACCCTTGCTCAGCTCGTGCTTACCTTCTTTTTCCCCTTGTCCCACCCTTTGCCTCCCAACACCAGAGTCCCACTGCTCTAGGATCCTTCTGGGAAGCTCCATTTGTAGCACACTGACCGGTACTATGCCATGTAGGCTCTGATTTTAGGTTGCCAAAACTGTCTTCCTTCTTTCCCTGGGCTTCTTTGCCTAGCTGAGCTTCTTCACCCAGGTTTCATCCTTGGAAACAGCAAACAATATTTCATGCTGTAAAACAGTTGGTGGCAAAGGGGACGAATGTCCTCTCGCTGGAGTAAATCAGGAGTAACTCTAAATCTGGTGTTTTGCCATCCAAAAAAAACAGGAAAAAAACAGGCCTGTGCACAAAATACTGCCGAGCGTGAAAGTTTAGTGTGCTGTGCCACTGTGAAAACCATGACCTGTGCACCTCATGTGATAGCATTGCTAAATGAGCTTTGAAAAGAGAACATTTTTCTAGTGGCCTCTTAAAGAATGTGGGTGGCAAAACAGCGACAGTAATCAGCAGTTAATTGCAGTCACACATCAGTTTTCATTGGCGTTCACCAACTTTCCATATAAAAGACATTGTTACACTTGAAAGCTGAGGTCAAGTTAGCTAATCATTCATAGTGTGTTTACTTTCTCTCAGGATTGTGTAGCAGGAATTGTACCTTGTGTTTTAAAGCTATTTCAAGCAAAGAGCCTAGAGTGAAATTGTTTAATTGATTTAAAGATCTTTATAGCTGACCTGCCAATGAAAATGATTCAGATAACTAGCTGTGCTGTCTGGTGAATTAGACTCGACTGTGCATTACAGTGATTGATGTGTGGAGTATCTCTGAGGAATTGATCTGCCTTTTTCCAAAATGTTGATTTCAGTGAAACAGTGTTACTACATGTTTAAAACCATCCACTATGTCTGTTGCTAAAAATCACGGGACTGTGAGTCAGTCATCTTGGATGACTTACGGTTCTGTCACTGATTCACCGAAAATGAATGTCTATACTTCACGCAGCATGAACCAAATGAAAGCTCAGACGCAAAAAGCAATCTAACCAGAGGGTTTGTCACCGGCTAATTAGGGTAAATTATACAGCTATAGTTTTATAAGGCTGTTTTATAAGGCTATAGTGTTTCCAGTTACCATGCATACTCATTCAGAACGGACTAACAGTTCCTTTGTAATCCTGTGCCCAAGGTTATCTAACCGTACAATGGGTGAATAATATATTTTCCCAACTGAATAATGTACAGGCATAGTAGAGGCGTTCAAAAGGAGTGTTTTAGTCATTGTGTTACAGTGAGTTTGTTTTCTTCAAGTCATGGAATATGACTTTAATAGATATATGGGGGATATTAGGCTTTCAGTGACAGTGTCTGTTTATAGGCTAAATATAGAATGGACTAAAAAACAAACAAAACTATAATTTGTGTTTAACTATATGAAGTGGTAGAAGACTCTGTAGTGAAAACAATTGTTGATTCAGCTTTGTCAGTAAATTATACGTTTTCCAGCCTCATTAACAACCCAGACTAGCTAATACCACCTTCTGCAGACAAAGGTAACCTTGTCCCAAATTTATCACCCAGTCATTAACAGTCGTTGAAGGCTGGAGAACTCCTGCCCCTGGGACACTTCCAGGAGCCCAGCACCAAACCCAGCTGCTGCCCCTGCGGAGGGGAGAGCTTTAGTTCAGACCATCATCACAGCCAGGCCTCCCTTCTTCAGGGTCTGCTCTGGCTCCTGCCGGCCACCCATCTCCCAAATGCCTGGTGCTGCCTCTCAGCACAGCACAGCCCCGTGTGAGAGGGGCTCTGCCCTGGCGAAGCCACCCACGGCAGACAGGGGAGACATGGGTGGCAGCAGCGGCAGCAGCAGCAGCGGGGAGGGGGGGCAGGTCTGCAAAGTGGTGGGCAGCGAACCGGTGCCAGGGAGCTCCTGCATCTGCCCTCGCAGCTCCTCCGTGTCTGGGACACTTGCTGCTGGCTCTCTGCAGCGAAGTCATCATTATTTTATTTTTTTAGATGCACTGGCATATGGCCCAGCCTCATACATACATCCATCAAAATTAAATTCTTAGGCTCTGCTTTACCTTAACCTCCATATAACTTGCCCTTAGAGAACTGGTTGGTTAATCTCCTCCATACCTCATCGTGCAACACCGTGGTTACAAGCATTCACAGGCAGAGAACAGGGACAGAATTTGCATCACATTTCATAGAACTGGCTCTTGACAGGATCCAAATAAGGACAACCTTTCTCAAGCCTTGAGGAGTTCTTGTCACACACCATCTTTGCTTGCTTCCATGGTGATAACTACACATGACTATGCTGTTGTCTTTTATGTACCTCCTTTACGGACCACCATGATTGGTGGAGCACGTCCTCCCATGCCACAGAGGACCTCTCTGCTAGAGGTTCTCTATACTGAAAATCCCCAATGCAAAGGCAACTGCCTTTGAGTTTGGTTGGGATCCAGAGTAGGCTGGAAGGACTGGCTTCAAGACAAGGTGCCAGGCAACTGAACGGGCACAGCTGAAAATTCACGTGCTTTCATACTCGATATTGTGATAAAAGCTTTCCTTATATGTTCATGTTTGGCCTTCACTGATTGTTGCTGCCACTCTCGGGTTTTCCCAAGGCAGCATGTGTGTTGCTGTTGATACCAGTGCAGTGCTGATAGCGGACTGGTTATTTACAGCCTCTGTGCTCGCCTGCTATTTCGCAAGTGTCAGTCACTGAACAAGTTCTGTGGTCAGGCTGATTCAGGAAGCAAAACATTGCCACTATGCACATCTGTTTGTGTATGTTCTTGGTACAGTCTTGAGTCAACTCTGACTCTCTGATCTTCTTTTCCCCACACCTTATTTTTAATGTATTTTTCTCCTCTTGTCCTGCCCTCTCCCTCCCAAATCTCTGTTCTTTCATTTCCAGAGAAAAGCAATAACTTACATCTTGAATTAAAAAGATACATTTCTAATTCGGGTATATTCACCTTGTTCATTGCCAAAAGTCATTATGAAAATCATGGAGATGTTGGAGGTTCAGAGGGAAAACCAAAACACAATGCTGATGTTACAGTAATCCTTTATCACAGACAGGGGAAGGAAACCTACAGTGCTCCCAGCTCTGGAGACTGGCAGAGAAAATGGCATGAACATTCATCTCTGCTCTCAGATAATTCCTCAGGAATGCTCTGAAAAGCAAATTATACAGGACAGTGCCATGGGATGGTCCCTTGTGTTCACACAGGACTGGGAAATGGACTCCAAATTGCAATGGGAGAGGAGCTGGGGGCTTTTTATGCCTTGTGGTTCCCCTTTTTGAATCATTTTGGCCACAAGGATACAAAAGGCTTTGTTTTGCTCAAAAGAGGCGGGAGAAATCTTTGAAAAAGGCAAGTTTAGGCCAACTGTGCTAGTTTTAGTAGCTGGTACAGCGCACAATGCAGGGCTTTGTGCAGACTCCAAGGAGAAGAACATATGTGTGTATTTAAATGGGAAAGGAAAAGAAATGCTCTGTCAACTGACCAGGAGCTGGGATGTTTAGGGATCAGTTTCCTTAGTGAGTGTGATGGCATGAGAGCAGTTAGGAGATGATTAAGACCAACATGCAGAGCAAAGCTCTCTGGAAGAGAGGTTTGGCCTGGACATACGATCTGTAGAGTGGATTTCAACTGAAACGGATCTCTTTGTGAAGTGTATTTGGATAACTAAAGCATAAGCAGGAAATGATCTCTTTTAGGTTTTGATTCTTCAGGAAACACTCCCTTGTAGGCAGAGCAAAGATTGACAGTGACCCAAACAGAGATGTCCACCTAGTTAGACATCCTTCTGGGACGTGGTTGTATCAGTAGATACCCCTTGCAGCTGCTTGTCACTGCCAATCTATTGGATAAGCCACTTCTGAGGCTGTTGTTTATTTTCCTCATGGAAAACGAGATGGATTACTTTCATTGTTCGGCTTGTTCATCTGAGCTGATTTTCAGCAGCAGCTGACTGAAAAGTGCTCCCATAAATTGCCCTGCCTGCAGGGTGGTTGGCAGTCACTGACAGCCGGGATAGCAGGGGAAGGAAGGTCTAGCAAGAAGAGCTCAAAGAGGTGTAAAACCACCATCCAAAGCCCAGAAACCCTATATTCCCTCACTTCATTCAACTGCCATATCTCCCTAGACCCTAGTGCACCAAGCTGTGAACTGTGAGCCCTGATAATTGCCGCAGCGAGGGGAGACAGATTCCGGGGATCTAGAAACTAGGTAGGTAGAGGGACACCCCAAGTTCAGTTTGGGCCGCAGTGGAAAGAAGGATGGGATGCACAGGCAGAAACTGACTTCCACAGTTTCACAACTCTTCTGCACAATTCTTGCTTGCACCAGCAACACTGGTTATCATGAATAATAGGAGGGATCTTTTATATGGGAACGCCTTTTGTATTGTACATTCCCTATCTGTCTGGAAAGTATCCTAAAATAAGTGACAGACACTTGTGAATGGGCCACCGCTCCAGTACTCCTCTTGAAGCTCAGTCATGGTACAGACAAGAGCAGAAGATACCTGGGTCCACAAGGAGAACCCATACAAAGCAGTCATCTGGCTCTCGGAAGGCTCTTCATCCCCAGCAGATAGTGATAACTCCTCTTCTGCTTCAGGCATACAAGTCCAGAGTAGGACAGCAGTGCAGCAAACCCATGCATCTCATGTTTCCTGTTGGGTAGGCGGTCCTCATTCTGCATGTTTAGATCATCTTTATGCACTGTTTAGGGAATCTTATCTCTGGATTTCATTGTGAGGACTGTGGATATAACGCCTAAGGCTTGGCATTCCTGAGGTCTGGCCAATGTCTGGCCACAGGTCCTCCGAGAGCAGTTTGTTTTGTTGCAGAGTCACCTCTCACTGCATGATGAAATGTGCTTTTGCTGCCTTATGTTCAACACTGGAGTTTTTAGACACTGGTCCTACCACGGAGCATCATTTTTGATGAGGAAAACACTGGGATTCAACTAAAAGTAGAGCATATCTCAGCAGGTGATTACAGTCAGTTACTTTCCACAATATTTCTGCTGTGCATAGAGCAGTCTTTGTCCCTGTGCAGCTGAAATACTAAACAGACTAACAAGCCACTCCTGGCCTTTCCTTACACGTAGGCACCCCTGCCCACCACCTCTCCCAACAGTTAACCACTGTCAGGATGACTGGCTCCTTCGCAGACAGCCCAGCTCTTCCCAGTGTGGCTAAACGAAGGAACCTGCTCTTTATCCTTTTTGTAGCAGCAGGCTGTGCGCATATCAAAAAGAGGTAAACTAATCTGGCAGAAACCGTCTTTCACAATTTCATAACTCTCCCAAGCAATTCAGTTTGATTGCAACTGTCACCACATCAGTCACACTGCTGGATTGCTACAGAAGCTGAACAAGAACAACATCTCCTTCCATTTTCTGCCTGCCTCAGGAACAGGCTTGGCTCCCTTGTGTTGCATGGGGCAGTGACAGTCCCAGTGGAAGAAAAACACTGAGACCACCAATCCACCTGATCAACGGTGGTGTCCTCCACCTTGTCTTTAGACCAACAAATGCTGGGGCCTCTGGGCCACAGTGCTGTTGCACTACTTACCTACTCAGTAGGTACACCACCAGCTAAGGTATCCATGGGAAAGGGTATTTTTAAACCCCCTGTTAGCTGCTCTTCCTTCCCAGGCTAACATGTTGCAAATTATACTGTCTTGAAGCAAAGCTGAGAAAAACATGAACATGTGTTCTGCACGTGTGTCTACTGAATAAGCAAAAAAAAACCCCAAACCCAAAGTGTCCTGTCTTCTCCCCTGTGCCTTTGGAAATCTGCTGCTGATTTCCATTAATTTTCTCCCAAACATTTGGAAATCAGAAGGTCAGTCCTCTGAGATTTGTGGTCACCTGGTTTGAGTAACCTGAGGAGCTAACACCAGATCTGTAGACCTTGTTAACTTAGTGCATAAGGAAGGCTTTTATGAGGCTAGCTCCCAAATTCGTGCTTAGATGCTTTCCATAATTTTTAGTTTATGCTTGAATAGAAATTTTAGGCTGCTCTTACAAGGCTGTGCACCTCAAAGTTGTGTACACACAAAGCCCACACTACCTGCCTGACCTTGCTTGACTTTTTGACAAACTTTTTCCTTGCATCTCTCTTAGACAGCCTTCTGTGGCTGATACTAGATGGACAAGCTAGTTGATATGATTTGTCTTTCTGCCCTTAAAATCTACAGTGAGCATCAGGCAACCAGCTGTGTCACCCCGTGGGGCTGTGTTTACACCATTAAATACTTAGGAAGTGATCCTTGGCTCCTATCACAAGGTCCACTAAGGTGGTGATTTTATAATATGAAGGTGAGGGCACATCCCCAGGGGAAAGCCCAAGAGCGTGGGGGTTCAAAGACAGCAGTGATGATGATAAATGCAATACAAGGCGTCTGGTTTGGTCTCATCCTCTCTGCCATTGGGAAGGCTACCTGGGGGAGGTGTCACCCACACTATGTTGGGGTTTTGTCTTGGGCGCAGCTGGTTGGATTGCTCTCAAACAAATACCGGGAGAGAAGAAGTGACTTTGCAGTGTGGGCAGTCAGGGGTTCACTGTTTCAGTTTCTTCCCTGAAATGTCTTTATTTAACAAGGCAGACATAACCCCAGAGCACAGGTGGGAGATCTCACTGGGCAGAGCCTATTCTAGAGTCCTTGCTCTCAGGGGCAGAGAAGATGCAGTCCTTGGTTTTTGAAAGAGGCTCTCCTGCTTGAAGTAATCACCCCTCATGGGTTTTAGCTGCAGAAACCAGGCACCAGGCATGGGGCTTTTAGGTTACAAAAAAGCCCACCCTGCGTGTTGAAGATGCCCTTCACCAAAAGCTTTTCCTTTCCTCCCTCTTCTGCAGCTGGTTGACAGAAGGCCTTAGAGATTAGCTGCGTTTCTGTGAGCTATTTATACTGAAATATTTTGTGTTGAAAGATGTAAGCCCTTTGTTTCCTGTGTATGTACACAGTGATCCCTGAGGGCAAGCAAATCCTGCTTTGTTTTGGATCAGATACATTGTGAATTACTGTTGTAAAACGGCCCTGAGCACACTTATATGAGTCAGTCTTACCTTTACGCTTCCACATGTCACCAGGCACCTCTTGGATGTCTGTATAGCTTTCCAATTCCAGATTACCCTCGTTAAAACAAATCTAATCCCCACTTGGGACAATGCTTCCAAAACATTTTCTCCAAAACAGTATTTCTTGATAATTTTTCCAGGCAGAGAAAGCATTTAGCCCCCTGGTTCATCAAAATAAGTAAATCCTTCAGTAATACGGTTGGCCAATTTGGTTGGCTGATGTGTTGGATTAGGCAATCCTCATATGTAATGTAACCCTCATACCCTAAAATAAAAGGTTTGGGGCCATACAGTATTCTCTGCTTCTGTGAATGGAGAAGAACTATGCTTCCACACATCCCAGGTGACAGGATCTAAAAAGGAAACATGGAGATGAGAATGATACAAAAACCCAGGCAGACAAATATCTGGATAGATTTCACCTTAGACATCCCTCCCCTTCCTCCCTGCCTGGGGCAGAATAGCTCATCTGCTGGAGTGTATGGTCAGGTTTGCATGGGAAGTGAAGGCTCAGAGATGCAACCTCGCAGAGGGACCCTGGCACAAGTGCCCAGGTGGAGATTTTTCTGTGTGTCTGCATTGTGGAGAGCACCTGCAAAGACGGGGATCTGAACAACCAGGCAGCTCCACACCAAGCCAGTTTGATGGGACTGGAGAGCCTCTGACCAAAAGTCCCATGGGTTCTCCAGCCCCATAAGCAAGGGCTCTGCCATAGGGACCAATCCAGAAGTATGAAGTGTGACTATTGGGCTTGGAAGAGAAGTCAGCTGGCAATGCAACACAGCCTTTCTTGTCTCCAAGCCAGAACACTTCTCATCCGCCCCTCAGCTCTGTGGTGAATCTGACAGGACCAGAGGCAATGGGCACAGAAGAATTCAACTGAACATCAGGAAACATGTTTTTACTGTGAGGGTGACGGCACTGGCACAGGTTGCCCAGGGAGGTGGTGGAGTCTCCAACCTTGGAGATATCAAAAACCCACCTATACATGGTGCTGGGAAACTGGATCTAGGTGGCCTTGCTTTAGCAGGGGGGTGGGACCAGGTGACCTCCACAGGTCCCTTTCAGACTCCACCATTATCTGTGATTCTGTGATTCTGTGAATCCACTGGAAAGGTCCCTTCCCCTGAATCCTTCTGTGCGCTGTGTGGTAGCAGGAGAGCTCAACGTTAGCAGCAGCCCTCTGTTACAGTCTCTAACAGGGAGACAGTTTTATATGATCCAGTATGAGTCACTGGAGTTGCGGGTCAATGGCCAAATTCTTCTTTTTGTTACACCCATTTAGTCCTGTGGGCTTCAGCGAGTAGGAGGGTAATGGAATGGGTCCAGATACATTTTATTAAGCAAAAATGCATTTTGGGCCAAGCTGTTTCAAAAGCACTCAATAAACAAAGCACACTTTAATACGATGTCCTGAAAAGGTCACCCAAATCTTATCCCTTTGGGAAGAGAATTAATTTAAACAAGACTTGATTAAGGAATAATACCATCCTAAAGGGGATTTTGCTTTTTCTTGGACAGTATAGGTGGCCATCAGTTGCTGAATCCTTCCTTGGTTGCACAATTTAGCGATACAAACACAAAATGCTGTTATGTACCGGGCACTATTTACACTGCTAATTCCCCTGAAATGAGGTTTTATGCTAAGTGGTTCCACAGTTCACTGGCAGTCTGTTTTGAAGAATTTAAATGTGAAGACCTTTCTCTTCACCTTAGCTTTGATTTGAGGATTTTATTTTCCGTTACTTGCAATTTGTCAGTACCACGCTTATTAGGCATGCTGCAACCTTAAAAGGCTTCTTCAGATCAACTCAAAACACCATGAACATTTTTCCACTTTTTTATTATATCCTTTGGAGAAACTATGATGATTATTTTCCAGATTGAGACATCAATACATACCAAATGCCCCCATTCCCCCCAAATAAAAAACCCAACCAAACAAAAAACCTGTCTATAAATGAATTTTCATTATATGTTCTTTATGAAACTTTTCTAAGGCCAACATGTATGAAGAAGGATAGCAGATGAATCTGGGCTGCAATGTAGTTTTATTCTGCTCTGTAAAGCAACAGTGCTGTAGGAGGAAATGTCCCTGGTGTTACAAATGTTGCTGCAAATTAAAAGAAGTTAATTCTAACAAACAGGTTTGTTACAATTGAGTCTTTTTGCATGGAACTATTCTAGGGTATTGCTGATTTTTTTTTAACCAAACATATTTATGGAGAATAAACCAAAAGATATTTGTGATTAGCAATTTTTATTTTACTAAATGGAATATTCACACTTATTAGATTTCTGATTTCAATTACCAAAGGGAAATCCTCCACTTTTAAAGACAATAAAACAACCAGCTGTATTTATACAGAACTTAGACAACAATTCCACATTTTTTCTCTGTTTTTTTTCTCTGGCTTCTTCCTACCTCATATGCTGCACAGTCTCCTCAGTCTACCAGCCCTGATTGCTGGGATTGTGCCTGGCATTAAACATTTAACAGAGACCTTTTGTTGCTAACTGCATGGTTATGACAAACGGCAGATTGTTAAAGCACAAGCTGTGTTATCAAAAGTCAATCAAGAGTGTGCCAAAAACTCGGGCTCCTTGTACAGGATTCAAATGTGGAATAGGCATCATCTAGACTGGAGAAAGAGACAACTCATAAACACCAGCCAAACAAAAACCTTAGGAAGAAAGAGGAACACAGGGGTGTGCAACTAGAACTAGCAAACGTGCCACTAAGTATGTTCTTGTTTACCTTCTATTGCTAGAAAAATCCTTAAAAGAGACAACCTTTAAAAGTTGACCGCAGTGAGGTGATCCCTGAGGACTTATGGAGGGTGAGTGTCCTATCTGTCTTTAGGGAGGTGGAAATGAATAAGAGGAACAAATCCAAGGAATTCAGCTGAACTCAGAAAGCTACTGGAACAAATTATGAAATGGACTGTGAGCACTTGGAAGATAATATGGTGCTAAGGAATGGCCAGCACGGTTTTGTCAAGAGTAAAGCATGTTAAAGGAATTTAGTTTCTTCTCTGACATGGTAACTCTTTGTACAGGGTTCGTGAGGCTAGGTTTTGGTAGTGGGGGGGCAGCAGGGTGGCTTCTGTGAGAAGCTGCTAGAAGCTTCTCCCATATCCGATACAGCCAGTGCCAGATGGCTCAAGATGGACCCACTGCTGGCCAAAGCTAAGGCAGTCGGTGACAGTGGTAGCACCTCTGGGATAACATACTTAAGAAGGGGAAAAAACTGCTGCACAACAGCAGCTGGGAGAGAAGAGCAAGAATATGTGAGAGAGACAACTCTGCAGACACCAAGGTCAGTGAAGAAGGAGAGGAGGAGGTGCTCCAGGTGTCAGAGACGAGATTCCGCTGCGGCCTGTGGTGAAGACCATGGTGAGGCAGGCTGTCCCCTGCAGCCCATGGAGGTTAACGGTGGGGCAGATATCCACCTGCAGCCCATGGAGGACCCCACCCCAGAGCAGGTGAACATGCCCTGAAGGAAGTTGCAGCCCATGAAGAGCCCACATCGGAGCAGGTTTGCTGACACGACCTGTGGCCTGTGGGGGACCCATGCTAGAGCAGTCCATTCCTGAAGGACTGCAGCCAGTGGAAAGGACCCATGCCAAAGCAGTTCATGAAAGACTGTGTCCCGTGGCTGGGACCCAACACTGGAGCAGGGGAAGAGCGTGAGGAGGAAGGAGTGGTACAGACAATGTGTGATGAACTGACCACAACCCTCATTCCCCTGCGATGCTCGAGGGGGAGGAGGTAGAGAATTCAGGAGTGAAGTTGAGCCTGGGAAGAAAGGAGAATGTGGGGGAAGGTGTTTTTAGTTTTGCTTTTATTTCTCACTGTCGTACTCTGTTACTAATTGGCAATAAACTAAATTAATCTTCCCCAAGTCAATTCTGTTTTGCCCATGACAGTAACTGGTGAGAGATCTCCCTGTTCTTATCTCAACCCACGAGCTTTTCATCTCATTTTCTCCCCCTGTCCTGCTGAGAAGGGGGAAGGAAAGAGCAGCTTGGTGGGCACCTGGCAGCCAGCCAAGGTCAACTCACCACACTCATCCAGCTGACGACAGGGAAGTGAATGACATAATTTATTGCATTTGTAATAAAACTTGGGGTAAGACTTCACTATAACATTCTCATAAGGAAAGCAAGGATATACGTTCTAGACAAAACTATTATAAAGTAACCACAAAATCCAATGGTGTGACTCAGAGCAGGGCACAACAATTGGTACCCAACACGTGGCGCATCAGATAGCCCCTTTCAGCTAGCAATTTATATCACTGTAAAATAGAATTCCAACTTACATGAGCAACTGGCGCCAATGTGTGCAGGCAGGTTCAACACTCAAAATGATCTCATTAAACAGAACAAATGGCCTAAATTAATTAATTTATTAAAAACGTAGAAAGGAGAAATCATAGGAAAAGAAGAGAAGCTCACAAGGCAGCAATACCACAGAACGGGATCTACAAACTGTGAAAAAATATGATACTTGGGCAACTAAGCAAATGTCACCCTGGGACATATTAGCAGGACTACTGTAAGTCAAACCCAGGAGGTAAACTTTGCCATTCATTTAGCTTCCTTTGAGTAACAAATCTATAGAGAGACCCTTCAGCACTTCTGACTTCCAGATTTCAGTGCCAGCTTTGGATACTGCATGTTAAAAGAGATGTAAAGAAAAGAGATACACTTGAGTGAAGAACTATGAACCTCACAAGCACTTTAGGAAACAAGATGTATGAGGAAATGTTTTAAAAATAAAATTTGTTTTGCTTTTCAACATACTAAAAGGGGAAGACAACCAGTAGAAATGCCACAGAAACACACAAAGTCCCAAAACTGGTAGCCTTCCTGTACATGGAAACGTTATCAAGACTGTTACATATTAGAAGGAAAATTTGTTCTCCAAGTGCCATCAGTCTAGATAACAAAGAACTAACAGGCAGAAAATATAGAAAATAATTTCTTAAAGTAATACACCTCAGAAGAAATTACCTAGAGAATCCCCAAACACTGTCGCTGGAGGATTTTAAAACTTGTTAAAAAAAAAAAATGATAAGGGATGGTTACATCTATTTGATCCTTTTTCCAAACAGGGAAGCAGGTTCCCATTTCAAGTTGCCTTCAACTCTAATTTTCTATAATCTGATATGGAAATACAAGTTCTCTTCTTTCCACTACGGGTTGCTTGGCAGCTTGGCAGCCTTCTCACTTTAAGGGAAAAAAAAAAAGGAATATTTGGAAAATGCTGAGGACTTCTTTCCAACTCTGGTTTCCTGTCAATAGAGCAAAGCCTTGATTCTTACTCAAAGCCTTGAGGCTCATAGCCTGTTTTCTCAAATGTATACAGTAAGTCAGTAATTCCGGTAGTATTTTCATCTAGTATCTTTTTTCAATCTCTTTTTATTCAGCAGTGCAGTGCTTAAGGTACATCTTTTTTGAAGTCTTGTGCTGTTTAAATGATTACAAATACAAGAAACTGCCTGAGCTTCTCTAATCCTCTTACCATAGGAAGCTGGCTCAAAACCTTTCTCCTACTCTCTTGCAGCGTCACATCCCCTGATTTCCAGGATGACTGCGCCTCCCTTCTCCACCTGCTCTGGTGATGTTTATGTTGTTTTTCTTCTCCAAATATTTACATCATCGGTAGATTGATCGCAAAGCAATAAACAGAAAAAGACATGTTCAGCTTCCAGAGTTACTGGGTTTGTGTTTGCTCTGTACAGCGATGCATGCCCATCTTGAGCCCAAAGCCCTTGTCATCTTGGCTACCTGCTTCCTCAGCAGTTTCCCAGACTTAAAACCATCTTAAATGCTGCTAAACTTTCTCAAAAACCAGCAGCTATCTCTTGCACTTATCCTTTAAGTGAGAAACAGTCTGAATAACATGAAGTTGATTTTTCTGTCAGCGACCAGATCCCTTCCCACCCCCCCACTTTTTTTTTTTTTTCCGCTTCCTGCTACTACATCCCTCCCTCTTATGATCAGGAAAACAGGGATCTGTCCCCACCCAAAATAAAACCAGATTGAACAAAGTACCTGATACAATGTTCAGTTTTTCCTCCTAACTGTAAGCACCTCAGATCTTTGGTGAATGAGTCAGGCTAGGACAGATACATCGTTCCTTTCCCACCTTTATAGGCAAAACTTATTCCTATATTAAGAAACTGATGTAAGTTTAAGTACTTAAATAGAAACACATATCAATGACAACAATGAATCATTATTGTTATTTAACTGCAGGAAGGACTTCAGGTGTCACAGCATGAGCGAACGTTTATCAGAAAAAGTGTTTTAAAATAGTGGCTAATCCTAACATTAAATATTTACCAGATCTGCAGGCTCAGTATCGCACCTCTGTGCCCTGGCTCAGTGTTTCTGCAGTACCAGGGAACACACTAACTGAGGCCCCTTAAGATTATTCCAGGGAGGTTTGATACTTTGCCAGGAAAACTCTTGAGTACATAGCTGCTGGATGTTGGCAATGGGCATGCAGATGATGTGGCTCTAAAAATGTCTGGTTCAGTACATTGCAGCTGCTGGAAAAAAAGGTAACTTCCCCTTTTGGTGAGGAAAGTTCTGTTTTGACAAACCTCTAAGAAGAGTCACTGGCAGCTGCTGAACCCAGAACACTTTTGGTACCGTCAGTTATCATAAGCCACATTGTTTGGTTCTTTTTCCGCCTTGGGCTTTTAGTGTGCTGCTGGCTCTGCGTGATCATCCAGGCAGGGAGTATAAGTTACACTGCGACACTGACAGTACCTGGTCCTCAACAGCCAGGCACTCCTTTGAAGCCACTTGGGTGAAGGTGAGGATCCATTTTCTGCAGCACCTTCCCTAGACCAGCAACTCTAATAAGATGCTTCTGCCAAGGATGTGGATTCTCTCATCCAGAAAGAGCCCTGAAGGATGTAACCTTACAGTGAGGTTGCTCTCCAACAGCTGAGGTTACAAATCTCCTCTTCTGGGGGGAGAATCCACCAGATTCCCCCACCCCCTGATCCAGTAGCACACAAGTTTGTCGTTATATGAGGTCTCGCCTGAGCTCATGACAAGGTGGTGGATCAGAACTGGGAGTCTTTGGGACCCTTCATGGAAACTTGTCATACCCACAGATGGAAGGGCTGAGGTCTGGCTTTCATGTCTGCATCTGGGGCTTTCTGCCTAACCAAGACTGGGGTTACACTAAAAACACTGACATGATGAACAATTAGTATATAACGTGTCTCAGCCAGCTCAAGTCTGCTTTTGGCCTTTGTCTTGGGTTTGTAATACTGACAAACAGAAAGGACCTAGAATAACTCCTTTCACCACTGAAAATAAACTGCTGTAAAGCAGCTCCACAGCTGCCCAGCGGGGACAAGATCTGTCCCTTCTCCCAGCCTGCATCAAATGCCACAGATGGACCATGAGATTATATTTGGCTCCTGTGGGCTTTTGTGTCTTGGAACTATCGACAGTCATAACCCAATGGGAAGAATCAGATATGCCAATGGTTTTGTAGACATTGAATCTAGTAGACAAAGAACCTAGTTAAAGGTTTTTGATTTTGTCCATGCTACATGATACTATTTTTCTGAAGCATTTTTGCCAATTTCCTGTAATTCCCAGTTTTAAATACTACTGCAGACAGAGCTTTATGCTTTTCATAATGTGTTCGCTAGTTATGGTCATGGTTTCCTTTCTGAATTAAGATTTTTTTTCAGGATTTATTTGAGTTTCTAACAAGACGGCTTTGAAGTTGACCATAAAAACTGCAACAGATTTTTGTCCTCTTTTAAATTCTGATATTGTTTAAAGAGCTGTGTCTGAGATGAAAATAACCTGTGATGTGTGGGACAAACAAAGCAATAAATGCATTCCAGCAGGGAAAGCACGCTAAACAGGAAATCTTGCATTCAGTAACAAATGTTTTTCATGTCATCACTTATCATTTTGCTCAGGGTCTTTCTGAGCTGAAGGGACACAAAGTGTTGTACAGGCAGTCTTTTCAGATACAGGGCCTCAGAGCTCAAAATGTTTTGTTCCAGTATGTTCTTAGTATTCTCCCAGGGTGAAGTTGGTATTAATCATCCTGCTCAAATCTCTGATCTTGTGGCTCAGATGTGTTCATCACCAAAGGTGAGGCAACACAGTGAAAGTTTCATGACACAGGGTGCTGTTTGCTAGTTTGCTAGATCCTCCCTTTTTGCAAGGCTGCCCGGTACCACAGACCGTGCGAAGGTGGGTTGCTACATTCGTGCCTTTCTACAAAACGTATCTACATGCACTCAAAACCTACTCATCCCACAATACTAATATTTGTGCTAGCTCTAACACTTGTAATGACTAATAACCCTGAAGTACTCAGGACTTAAACTCTGCCCTTGGTCCCCTATCTAGAAGATGATAGGGAATCAGAGATCATAGAATGGTTTAGGTTGGAAGGGACCTTGAAGATCATCGAGTTCCAACCCCCCTGCCATGGGCAGGGACACCTCCCACCAGCCCAGGTTGCCCAAGGCCACGTCCAGCCTGGCCTTGAACACCTCCAGGCATGGGGCATCAACAGCTTCTCTGGGCAACCTGTTCCCGTGCCTCACCACCCTCACAGTGAAAAATGTCTTCCTAATATCTGTTCTAAATCTCCCCTCTTCCAGTTTTAAGCCATCATCCTATCACTACATGCCCTTGTAAAAAGTCCCTCTCCCGCTTTCTTCTAGGCACACTTTAAGTACTGCAAAGCTGCTATGAGGTCTCCCCGGAGTCCTCTCTTCTCCATGCTGAACAACCCCAACTCTCTCAGCCTGTCTGTCCTCACCATTTCAATAATGAGCATTTTTGCCACAAACCACCTCTCAAGATTCATTTTTAGTAAACCGTAGCAAAGCAAGGTTCCTAACCTTAGCTCTACTCAGCAATGTAGTACCAGTACTAATGAATAATAATTAGCCACGTTTGTAAAGCTTTGCCACACGCTATTAAACACCTGTGGCCTTGCATCCATGGATGTTGTCTCTCAGTGCTGGGTGATGAAAAGCTGCATTAGATCCTCAGTTATGCTGGCAGACGCAGAGTTCAATGAGGCAACAGGGCTAAACACAACCTTGCTGCGCAGCCTTTCCGAAAAGCTGCTTTTTCAATTTGATACCATTGGTGATCAGCCCACTGGACTGAGGATACGGGAAGCAGCAGCAGCAGTGTGTGCACATTTATTTCACTACAAACTGTGGGAGCTCATGCCCACAGAGCTGTGATCACTGCTGGGCATTACCAGCTATGTAGTACACTGTGTAGTAAAGAGAAAGGTGATATGACCGAGTACTGTATCTTCTACCAAGGTTATCTTAGGATAAAAACTAGAAGGACTAGGTAATAAACACAACTAGGCATTTAAGATGCATTTTTTTTCAGTGCTACCATTAACAGTAGTTTCAGTTGTTCCTTCTTACTCTGCTTGGCCTGTACTTTTCGTAACAGTGGGAAGCCTTAGGACTTTTTGCTATCTCTGTTCTTTGGATGCCCCCCAAGACAGCCCTGAGAGTCTTCAATGGTTGTGATGTCCTTGTCCTTCTTAGCATAGTCACCTGAATTCCTTCCTGCTCCAGCTGGTGCTCCCCAGTCTGCTGCCTCTGAATCAAATTCTATTCACCAGTGAGCTCTTCCCTTTCCAGTGACAACTGGAGCTGGAAGTAGGCTATGCAGCCACACCCTACCAACAACCCTCATCAATGTTTTCCAATCTAAAGCCCACCCTTAGCTGTAGCTCTGCCAATGTTGATCACCTATTTGTTTAAAACAAAATACAACGTTTGCAGGTTTTAAGTGAGGTTGACCTGCTCACATTAAACCTCAGGTCTTTGCTCTATTAGGTACTTGTTCTAAGCATTAAGACATGGGTCAGCAATGCCCATTGCTCTTCTGAAATTGCCTTTGATTTTTAATTCCGAAAATTATTTTCTGAATTTTTTTGGTAGGGTCTAGTTTGTTCAGTCTAGCAATGACGTTAAATGTCATATGTACTAGTCTCCTGTAGACAAAACCCTGGAATTTTCCACACCCAGAGCTAAACCTAGATCATTCCTCTCTCTTACTATCAAAACTCTATTTGTTCTTGCAAGATATATCTTTGATCCTTTTTCAGAAAAGCACTAAGTCCATCTGCCCTTTAGGCATGGGATAACTCCATTTACTGCTAATTGAAATATTATAGTAACTCAGACCTTCTGCCTCTTTAATTTCTGCCTCGGGTTTTTAAAACTCTAAGCC
The DNA here is from genome assembly GCA_017639485.1 of Pluvialis apricaria. Lineage (NCBI taxonomy): Eukaryota > Metazoa > Chordata > Aves > Charadriiformes > Charadriidae > Pluvialis > Pluvialis apricaria. Next base: position 161,816,814 of record CM030008.1, on the reverse strand, counting down.
TGCATCCCATACCCAGGGGACATGCTGCGCTAGCGTTTCAGACCAGCAACTGGTTATTTTGGCTAGTTAGATGAAGCCTCCAGAGTTCACCTTCTTAAGCAGTCTTCTTGGCAACCTTCATTGTTCACTCTGTTTTGTGGTAGTAATCCCAATGTTGCTGTGATCTACCCTATGCCTTCCCATGTTGGCTTTCCTTTGGGTCTGATGCTTCCACTGAGCAGAACTTATTTTTGCTTCCTCAGCTTTATGCTAATGTCTTAAACTTCCATCTAATCTCAACCTCCCAAGCCACAACTTGTAGCTGTTGCCCCATTACTCTGCCACTACTGAAAAGGGTTTGGCTTCATCATCCTTGCAGTTTCCATTCAAATAGATCTAGGCTGTTATTAGACCACCCCTGAGTCTCCTCTTGCCAAGACTAAACAAGCCCAGCTACCTTACCTTCTCCCTGAAGGTCATGTGCCCTAACCCCCTAACTATCATTGCAGCTCTTTGCTGAGCTTTTTAAGGTTCTTGACATCCTGGTAGGTCCAAAACTGGTCTCACCAGGGATGAGTAAAGGAGATAATAATTTCCCTGAATCTGCGGGGCACACTTTTCCTGATGCAACTCAATGTGCAATTTGCACGACCTGTAATGAGAGCAGACTATTGCTTCTTACTCATTCTGGCATCGACCACAAGTCCCAGATTCCCTTTCATCTAGGCCGTTCAGTTCCCAACCTGTGCTGATGCATGGGGTTATTCCACCCCAGGCACAGAACTCTATGCTTCTCCCTGCTGAATTTCAGGAAGCTCTTGTTAGCACGATTCTCATGTTTCTCAAAGTCCTTCTGAGTTAAATCTTTGTCATGTGGTATATCACAGTATCACGGTATCGTCAGGGTTGGAAGGGACCTCTAGAGATCATCTAAGTCCAACCCCCCTGCCACAGCAGGGACACCTACAGCAGTTGCACAGGACGGCGTCCAGGCAGGTTTTGAATGTCTCCAGTGTGGGAGACTCCACAACCTCTCTGGGCAGCCTGTGCCAGTGCTCTGCCACCCTCAGAGTAAAGAAGTTCCTCCTCATGTTAAGATGGAACTTCCTGTGCTCCAGTTTGTGCCCGTTACCTCTAGTCCTATCACTGGGCACAACTGAAAAAAGGTTATTCTCATCTACCTGGCACCCTCCCCTTAAGTACTTATAAGTATTGTATCAATCACTTTCCTTCACTGACCATCATCTTGAATTTGCTGCAGGGTGCACTCCCCTGGTCCAATGATTCAAATCATTGATGAAGACAGTGAGCAATACTGGACCACTGTGGCACTCCACTTGTTACTGGCCTTCACCTGGATATTAAGCCATTGATTATTACACACATTAACACTAGCAATACAGCTGTTTTTCAAGCCACACTTATACATCCCATGCTTTCTCAACTTGAAAATAAGAATACTGTGGGTCATGGTGTCGAAAATGTCACCAGACAATGTATATTATATTCACCACTCTCTCTTCATTCACATAGCCAGTCCTTTCATCAGCAGCCCTTTTCTAGTTGTTGGGGAAACTCCACTAATTGACATGATGTTTTGTAGATGATAGACATCAACCTGGCAATCACCCACGTCTGCCAGTTTCACTAGCTGGAGGATTCCTAGACCAAAGAACCTCTCTCCTTTTCACCTTAGGCTGAGGAAAGCTTTCTCAGAGGTGTGATTTGGACTGCAATTGCTCTCTCTCAACTCTCTTCTGTAGTATCTTGAGAACTCCTTCACTTTCCTTTTGCTTTTTCTTGCTGATAAAAATACAATAGTTATGTTTTCTTTATAGGACTGTCTGTATCTTTCTTTAAGAAACTTTTAGACTTGCTTGAGTTAACTGAAAACTGTTTAACACATCAAAAATTTCAGCTGCTGTGAGAAATAAGGCTACTATCTTCCTTTGGCACCTAATTTCAGGCAGATAGGGGGTGAAATGCTGCTGAAATTTCCCAGTGTTTTCCACCTACCCAGAGGCTGCCGCAATTCTTCACTAGTGAGAAGTTTTCGAGGAGCACTCAGGGCTTCAGATGTTTGCAGGGGCTGTCCTCTGTTCAGTATTTAGCTCCAGTTGGATGCATGTGATGATAAAACCTACAGAGGAGCCTGCTCAGTTCCTCTGGATGTGTCTCGGCTAAAGGGGAACAGGGAGTGAGCTCGACATCCAGGCCCGTGACTGCCCACGCATTTAATTGCTGTTTAGCTCCCTGGCTCTGGTCTGGCCTCTTCCCAGAAGCTGTCACCAGGCAGCATGGAGAAGACCATGTTCCAGCCTACGCAGTCCCTCAAAGCTGTCCCATCAGGCTTTACATCCTTCTGCATGCTGATATGGCCCCATGAATACCCTGGGGTATGCAACACATCCCTTCAGCTTCGTGCCATAAAAACATCAGTCTCATGGGTTGCAACACCACCCTTAGATTATTTCAGAGCCTTTGAACTCAAAAACACATTAAAAAAATAATGATCATGTCTTCGGACCATGGGGACACCACTTGTAGCACAGAAGAGAGCTGGGGCCAAGTGCCATACAATGTGTGTGGGGTCAGCGTGTCACAGAGGGCTCGTCCTAAGACATGAAGGCTGAGCCGGGCCACACCACTCAGTGTCGGGGCCAGAGACTGGGCTTTGGCCCTTTTATATTGAGCAGTATGGACACAGCATCTGTTTGAGATGCAGCTCGTACAGCCCAAAACTTAACACCAAAGTGGGATTTTTTTGTGACTCATTTGATTTGCTAATCTGAAACAGATTTACCATGTCTTGTTTAATAGGGAACAGACTTTAAAGCTATTAAATGAATGAATTGCTGATTTAGTGCTGGCTGTTTGATTCTGAGCAACTGTTTTGAAATGGCTGGCAAAACAGAACGTCCAGTTTTGCTGCAAGAGCTGCAATCAGCTTACCTACTGCTCTTTCTCTTGTCCCTCCTCCCTCCCTTACTTTGGCTTAGGGCAACACACCCCCGTCCTTGTCAAATGATGCCTAAAGTGACCCCTTAACCAAACTGCATTCAGAAATGGCTGTTTGTGTCGTATCTCCCCTGTGGTACCCTCTTCTTTAAAACTTCTGTAAGAAGTGAACCAACCTTCATCTTCTCTGTCTGAACACACGACAGGGGAGAAACCTGAGTTATTTGTTTCATAGGCATTTATATTTTATGACCAGGAGACCAAGTCCATGAACATGTTGCCAATGTAAAGTATGTGGTCGCAGACCTATTAGTGTGGTCAGCTCTGAGTACATGGCACCAACCAGCAAAATCACTTTGTGCTTCTTTGACTGTGGGTTCAAAGCTGTAAAAGCAGCTTTTATAACCAAAAACTTTAGAAAACAGCTATAGCCATTTAGCTGATTGCAAGTGATACATGTCATTTAGGGTCTTGCAGAACCAGACCTTCTTTCAGTTAATTGCTTGGCTGTGTTATTGCTATGTAAATATGTGCTCAGGACAAAAGGACGTATACTTTTAAGTGCATTTTCAAGCAGAGGGCACATGACATTACTACGTTAGGAAGATTAGACAACGATCAGGACTTCTACCAGCTCTTCCTTATCAGACCCAAGTGAGGACAGAGTTCTGACTTGTACTTGCTTAGTTGCTCCACAAACCAATAGACACTCACCTGCCTGTTTTGCTTGAATTCAAGCTATCTCCATCTCAGTGGGTTCAAAAGTTCAGCCGAGATGTGAGTTGGATGCTCCTTCAGAGAGGCTGTGAATGGGAAGGATTCTGATACACACACATGTACTTGTACCTATGTATTTGCGTGCATAGCAATGCCTCAGCCAGACTGAGTGGGAAGAAGAGGTGAGAGGAAGGGACGTAATTTCCAGATTTCTAGCTAGTAGAGGAAATGCTTTAAAAATATAATAACTAAAGATGGGGACTAAAGGGAGAGAGTGGAGCACTTACACTTCAGTTTTGGAGCAATTTTGCTCAGCCAAATAATGACCACAGAGAATCAAAAAGATGTCAAATTGCATTTGGTGCCTCCTCCCTTGGTCAGTACAGGCCTGTTGGCTGATGTGACCCGCACCAAAGTGTTTGGAATCAGAAGATTTTCTGGTGGCTTCCAAATCCTGTCATCTCTTGCTTCGAACGGCCTAATTTATCAGAGCACACACTCATACCCAGCACCTCCCTGGTCACACCTTTCTGCTAAACATAAATGAGTTCTGTTTGACCATTCCTAATGCTGTGCCTTGAGGGTGGATGTGAGCAGGGTTTTCCTCATAATGCTCAATCGTAGAATCATAGAATGGTTTAGGTCGAAGGGGACCTTAAAGATCATCTAGTTCCAATTCCCCTACCATGGGCACAGACACCTTCCACCAGACCAGGTTGCTCAAAGCCCCATCCAATTGGGCCTTGAGCGCTTCAAGGGATGAGGCCTTCACAACTTCCCTGGGTAACTTGATCCAGCGCCTCACCACCCTCATAGTGACATATTTCTTCCTAATATCTAATATCAAGTATACAGAATCCCCATTTTCTAGTATGTGAAAGCGGCTTTTATGAAAAGATGTTTACAGTTTAAAAGTACTTCTTTAAACTCATCATCAAATTTGCAGCAGAGCACAGCAGTTTTGATGGTCAGATTCTCCCCCCTTCGTGAATGGGGATGAAGACTCCTGGCACCCCAAGGTGTTGGCCAGGCAGACTGAGAGAGGATTACAGATGCAAGAAGTTGCAGATGACCAACCGTGGGCATCAGTTGGGCTCTGTTAAATTCTCTACTCATCCAGTGCTTCAGAAACTGAATTAGTGACCTGTCTAACTTTTCTTCTTGTAGGTCATTTTGGAAATAAAAGTCCAAGAAGAAGAAATGTCAATGGGTAGTTGTTAATGCTGAAGGCAGTACTTTCTAACTGGTTTCCTTTAGCCAGAGCAAACCCTTTCTGATAAATTCAGTTTCTTGTTGGGAATGGGATGGAGAAGACCACCTACCTCTGCCAAAGTTGTGGAAAATCCCCCCTAGTTTACAACCTTTCAGTGTTTCATTTCTCCTCCCTCTGACTGCTGTGTAGGGTTACGGGACTGCTTTTAATTCACAGTTAAAAAAGGTCTCTCTACTTTCTTGCCTGCTCATAGTTGACCATGAAAAGAATCAACATGAATAAAAAAAAGAATAATATTTCATGCCAGCTCGGTAAAGCTACATCTGTGAGGGAACTTATTGTGTTTCTCTGTGTGTTTAGTGTTGATCCCTAAAGAAACAAGCTCTATATGACTGTACACACAGGTGTGTGTACATGTGTGTTTAACAGGTGGACAAGTCTGATGAGTACAATATTCCTCCAGCAGGACTAAATAAACTTGTGCAAGTTACTATCAGGTACCCATAAAACCAATTCTTTGATCTCCCAGGAGTCCCAGATAGCTTTCTGTTTAGACCATCGGGCAAACAAGAGGGCAGATAAGCAGCCAGTCACCACGCATGTCCTGATGGGGCCACCAACAAATACAGGGATCTTCATGGGCCATGGTGCACGGCGCTGTACTGCTTTGCCTGTCCAGTGGCAAGCAGGTGGCAAAGAAGAGAAACACGAAGAACCCATCTGAGCAGACAACCCGAGACTACATCAGGACAGACAATTAGCAGCAGTGCATTATACTTTGACTGTGGTGAATGTGCAAGCTGAATGCACCTGAATCTCTTTAGTTTGAAACACTGAGACCTTTAAAACCCTGTTGGGTTGCCACCAAATCAGGCAGCACTCCCCACTTGATGTGTGTGAAACCACTGTCATCCTGGGAAAAGGAGTTGCTCTAGATCCTAACTGAAACCCCAGTTGGGATTTCTTCCCTTTTGTTTCATTTTGTGCAAGTTTCAGAGTCCCTGCTGGCTTAATCTTTGCACAAAAGGTAGTTTTGAAAATGAAGGCTCTCTTCATGAGTTCCTGGTGTGAGAAACAGGTTTTAATATTGCAATTTGAGCCTTTTCTGTTTGGAGGAGGAGTGAAAATATCCGGCAAGTCCCAATTCCCCTTCCAACTGTAGTGGGGATATGAAACTATCTCCCCGCCTTCGCAATGACATCTGTGAGCTGCAGAACCAAATTCTTCCTTTTTCCTGTCTGATTTGATGAATTTTCGTTATTTTTTACAAAATGCATTAGCTCCAACAGGAGAAATTGCTGGCAACATATTGTGCAATGGGTATATAACCACCCAGTAAACTGTGGTGAAGACTTTTTCCTGGTAAGCAGAAGAGCTGTGCTCAAACACAATTGAGTCAGTATAGTATCAGAAACAAAGTCCCTCAGATGCCTGCATTATCTGTGGGTTATGGACTGTGAGACAGTACTGGAGAAAGCACTCACTGACCATAGGTATTCATCTCTTGAAGAGAACTCACAGTAGAAAACCTTATGTGGAAATAAACATAAAATCTATTTTAGGCCTTGTCCTTCTTGGCTTTTTCTCTTGGCTAGCTTTAATATTTACCACTCATCGTGTTGACTTCTGAGAAACTCAATTCTTAGGCACTTAGTTGTCCTCATGCGTTGGACCGAGAGCGTGAGTGCCGAACGCGAGGCCGGGCAGCCCTGTCACTCAGCAGCTGAGTCCTGCTGTGAATTTAGCTCACAGATTCCACCCCAATTATCAGAACTTCCTGCAAAAATGCTCCCTTTGGTAAAACGCTCCACCAAACACCTCCTGAAGGGACATTCCTACTCAAAGCAAAACAAAACCCACATCCCCTCCATTCATCGAATGAACTTACAGATCAACCCTGGTCTTCTAAAATACGTTAAAAAAATCTACTTCCTTTGCAAATGGCAAGAAGTTCATATTGCAAGACCGACTAAATGACTCACCCCACATCTATGCTTTTGCTGAACCAGATAAACCTGCCAAAAGCAGTTTCCAAACTGGAAATAAGTACTTCTGTGGGGATATGAATAACATCAGGCAAATCTCTGACAAGGGCATGTGAATCTGCAATCTGTGGTGTTATTTATTTATATTTTTTATTGAGGTCAGTGCCCTTGGTTCAAAGCTGCATTGGATAATTTTTGGAAGGACAACCGATCTGTATGGCTACACGTCAGCATCATCAAGGGATCCAAAGGCAACAACAAGAGGCTGTAGTAGAATGAAATTCCCGGTGGATGGGGTGTGATATTTGATGGGTCACACGGGGAATTCTTTTGACATGAACCAGCAAACATCAAGTATATTTTTCATAAAACATGTAGCTTAATCCAAAATTATCCCTGCTGTATTGTTAGCAAGAACGAGGGAACACCCAGTTACTTTTGCAGTGAATAATAATATTACCACTGCTTAAATGTAAACAGTGTGCAGCGATCTTTCTAAAGAAATGCACAATATTATTTGCAAAAAAATAATGCTGTGATCTTACTTTATTCAAGTCTTTTTCCTTCTTTGCTGCTGTAGCACAACCACTGACATTTCCTGAGTTAATGTTGGCATGGCAAGAAATATAATGTCAAAGGAAAGAAGAATAGTCTCATAATTAAAATCTGTTTCCATAGCATTGAAAGAGATGGAATTGCTACCCTTCAGTGGACTTTGGATCAGGTCTCTAGTCTGGTGGTTCTTCATTTGCACCACCCTCTTTCCCCTGGAGCCTTGTAAGCATTGATTAGTTAATGGCTTTAAAGTGCTATTTAAATGCTGAAATATTGCTACTGCCAGGTATTGGAACACATAGGCAGGTTTCTGCTTAGCACATACGATTAGTCTTTCTCTAGCATGGAAGTATGCCATTTCCCTTCTTTGTGCAAATGTGCCTTTGCGTGTGCATATACCTACGATAACCCAGTTTGGTAAAACAAAATAAAACAGTAAATCAAGGACTTGTTTACTTTAGTCCTAAAAATCTTGGAGACCTATGCTGTGATCTCGAGCGAAAGCCACAGACAGCACTGGAGAGGGTTGGTGCTTTCAGATTCGTTTGAACAGCCCATTCGCCGGTACAGGAACGGACACCTAGGGCTGGGCAGCCACCCCCTATAGAGAGGCTCTTCTGAAAAGGACAAGCGCACGCCAGCTGCATAAAGCTGGTTTATTAAATAAAATAATATTTATAGTAGGAGTACTCATTAGGTTTTCAGTGGGCCCACGTGGGTGGCAGCTTGCCTCATCTCCCTAGCACAGTGGTTCCTAAAGCACACAGGTCTGTACACGTACAGATACTGGTCCATGAGCCACTCAGCTGCTATGGGAACGTGGTGCGAGCAGTCGTGCAGCCCAGCACGGGGTGAAAACTCACTGAGGCTGTGGCTGTTGCATTGTCAGCGGTGCCACTCTGGCAAATTAAGCCTTGAAATTCCTGTTTTCCCTACCTGTCTTGTAAGTAGACTTTTTCAAGCAGCAGGGAATGATGTTCCCCAAGCTTTCAGCTGTGCTCCTTTCTGGCACACGGCAGGATTTGGCTCTCTGAGCACAAACTTTAGCAATTACATCTTCACATAGTAAAATACCTCCTAACTTGGATTTTTGAAATGACTTCATTTTCTTTTGCAATCCACCAATCACCCTCAAAAGACCCTGTAAATCACCATGTTATTCTCAGTCATAACTAGGAAAATAGCTGGGAAGAGTGCTTGAGCTAGTGAAGACTCTGTTTGGATGCACACATACCCAGGCTTTCCTACTCACGTGGGCTAGCAGCTACCGACTCCTGGGGGCTTCTACCTGCCTGTGTCCAACATTTTTGGGGGTACAACACTACATGTGATATAAATAACAAACAAACTGCCAAGGTCAAAGCAAAAAAAACCACTTCATTCCAGTTCTCCAGTTCATTCCAGCCTCAGTACTTGTTTTTACTGCAAAAGTCTGCATTTAGTGCGCAGGGAACAGTTCATTCCATTTGAATCTCTGGAGCTTTCAGCCCCTTCCCCAAAAAGCAGCCAAGCACAGCAGACTGAAAAACTGCTTGAGGATGGGCCAAACCACACAGTTCAGACACTGACCCAGATCTGTTTTCTGAAGGACTGAATGTTTCTGAGCTAGGATTTTGTTTCATGGTCAGATGAAGGAAGGATTAATCCCTTGGAAAATTAGTCAAGCCCATCTTCTTGTTCTAGCATTTGCACTTGTTCCATAAATTTAGGAGCCAGTGAGCCAGACAGATCTTCCATAACAAACATAGCAAGCCAGTGATTTGACGATGTAAGTTTGAACATCTGACTTCAAAATAGGCTCAGTTACAAATTAAATTATTTGTGATGGTTTCATTGGTTTCCTGGCCTCACAGTTTAAAATGAATATGAAAAAGGTTAGACCTTTTATGACGTAAAAAAACAAAGAAAGCACACAGACAACAGTGCTGTCTTAGAATGACAAATGCTTCTCTTTTGTTGTTTTAGAAATACTTTTCATTCTTGCAGATATTAACTAATCAAAGGTAAGAAAACATGATAAGAAATTTCCTTTACTCTACACTCAGTAATATTTCAGAATTATTGCTGCACACCATGGTCTCCCACCACTTTCTGGTGAAAAAGGAACCAGACTTCCAGGGTTCTTTTTCTGAAGGCAGCACTTTCTGACTCAGGTGCAGAAGCTGGGTTAGGAGGAGAGAAGCTAATATGCATTTGAACAGCAGTAAGCTTTTATGGACTGGACTTAATAAGCTTATTGTATAGCTGAGAAAACAGAGGCAGAGAGTTGAACAGTTTCAGGAATTTCTGATTTCCTCTTCAGGCCACCGCATAAGGGAGAATGATAACACGCTGTGGATTTCATCAGTTTGGGTCACAGTAACCTGCCATAAAAGTGAGGTTGTTAAGTGAAATCACACACACGGGTAAGTGTGCTTTACAGAAAAGGCACAGCAAAAGCAGCTCAGGCTGTCACAGTTTAACCCGCCCCTTAGCGGGTGGCTACACGCAGAACTGTGTATGTAGAGATATTCTTTACTCAGCAGGCTAGGGCCTCTTTTTGGAATAAACGATTAGCTGCGCTTCTTGCCAAAGAGCTCTTCGCTGGGAAATTCACACAGCACTTGCAGCACCCGCTGCACCCTCTGAACTTCATCAGAAAAGTGTGAAGGCATTATTTTCTTTCTGCTCCAATCAGAGTTCCTTCCTCGCGGTCATGTTAATGTATGAGCATAAGATTTTTGCAGTTCAGGATCTGGTAAACAGACTTATTTTTATATAGTAGTACATACGTCCGCACGATTTTGACCATCTGTGCCAGGACCCTCCTGTTGCAGTCCTTTACTCAGCCTTTCCCAAGACTGCTACACTTTCGCTCCCTGGGCAAACCCCGTGCACGCACTGGCTTCTCCTCACCAAATTGCACGAAATCTCTTCTTCCCGGCACGGTAACGCTTGGGGAAGCAGGGAGCCAGGTCTCAGCCGTGCACTGCTCCCAAAGCTTGCCCGGGAAGGGGATGTCAGAGGCGAGCCTCCCCCGGCTGGGCTACGCGCCCGGAGGAAGGGGGGACGCGGGCTTGCGGGTGCCGACCGGGGTTCCCCGCTGATATGTAAGGACCCCGTGCAGACCGCGCATCCGGGATGTACCCGCCGCACACATCTGCGGGCGACGGGGGGGGGGGGGGGGGGGGGGAGCCCTGGGGCGCTGGGACGGGCGGGCGGAGCCCCGGAACGGGTGGCGGCCCGCCCCGTGCTCCCGTCGGGGAGGCGGCGGCGGCGGCGGCGGCGGGCAGCGCCGCCCGGCGGGCGGGGCGCGGGCTATAAATGCGCCCCGCGGCAGCGGGCGGTCGGCGGTCGGAGCGCGGCGGCGGCAACGGCAGCGGCGTAGGGAGAGCGGTACCGCAGCAGGTAAGAGAGGGTCCCTCTGTCTACCTACCCACCTATCTACCTACCTGTCCATCCATTCACCTACCTACATATCCACCCACCCAACCCTGTGGGTCATGCAGCCCCTTTGAGGGCACATCTTTGCATCACCTCCTTCCCTTTACTTACTTTTTTTTTTTCTTTAATAAATCCCTCTACTCCCCTCCTTCCAAGCAGGGCTTTGTTGGCTGCTGGTGGAGGAGTGGGTGACTCTTAGCGGGGTGGTGGCTGTGCTCTGGTGGGAGGGAGCAGCGGATGGGGCGCCCTGAGCTGTACCCCAGCCCTTGTCGGTTGTGGAGGCAGCTGCTGGATGCTGCTGCCACGGTCCAGGCTCCCCTGGCAGCAGTGGACTGGGCTGGGCTGGAAAACAGCTGCGAAACGAAGGCACATACTTTTCCTACGGAAATTGACTGCTGGTGCTTGTTGCTTGTGCCTCTCTGCTCTCGCAGCTCTGTGTTGGATTTGGGGCAGAGGACAGAGTTGACTGGTGTCCAGCCTTTACCAGTCAGTTGTTTCAGTGGGGTTATTGTCTTCCTATGTGATGATAGGCACGGTTTGTTGTCTGTACTTCCAGGCACTGCTCAGGTTCAGAGCACTTCATGGTAGTGTTTGCAGTGGAGGCACAGCCACGTACTCGGTCTGATGAAATAAGTGATTTCACTTCTGCCAGGGAGGATGTTTTGGTTAATGCTTTCCATTGTGTTACGGTTTTCCTATGAAACATTTTCAAACTGGCGTTGCTCACTGTCTTACCCACTGTTTTATAAAGACCACACTGCCTGATTTTGCAGCCCATCCCCAGAATAAGATTCCCTTTATGTTTCAGATAGAAGCATTTACCAACTATCTTATTTGGATGTTTTTCTCCTCAGTTGTCTGTTTAAATAGGAACTGTATTTTGAACCTAGAAAATGCAATTGTAGTGGCATGGAAGAGGTCAAAGACAACCTGAAGCTTTCTGTCCAGATTCTCTGCAAGGTGTTGCACTGTTTTGACTTCCTCTGGCTTTTTGTCAACTTTTTTTTTTGTGTGTCCACGTGTGTCAAAGATACACAGCTGCTGAAAAACTCACTGTTGAGGGCAAGCAAGGGAAATAGCCTGTAAACAGGAGCTATCAAATGCTTCAGGTAAACATGAGAGAAGCCTGCCTTGCTGTTTTTTAGTCCTGGATATTACAGGTGTAACTTACATCAAAACTTCAGCCAGTGGCATTAAGCTGCTACACTTTGAACTCGAATCTGAGAACCTTTTTTTTTGTTTTTAAATTTTGTGCTCTTTTAACCAGAGTGTAACGTAGTTTGACATAGAATGACTGTGTTTTTATCACAAGTACTTGCGTAAACAGCAGGCAGCTAATGCTGTACGATGTCCTGTGCACAGCAAGAATTTAATGACTGTGGATGAAATGGTAAAACCCAGGAGTAGGTGCAGCAAAAATAAAGTGTTCCTTAAAGGTTTGTACAGTTCCCAGAGTACTAATAAGCTCTGAGCCCTTGAAGAAGAATAATGTATTAATGTGTTCAGGAGGAACTTGTGTGTGTTTTGACATGGAAAATACAGATGCAGTGGAAACAGATTGAATGTAGTAATGAGAGACTACTTAGGGTGTGTATGGTTTGTGTACCTCATATTTTTTCAGTATAAACTGAACAGATGCCATGGCATAACGGTTTGGGGAACTGGCGACCGCAACTTCTGAGCCTGAGTTCCTTGTACTTCAATTCAGCAGATACTTGAATGGGTTGGATTTCAACTTTGAAAACTTTGAACCAAAATTTCTACAATCAGTGAACTGAGAGGTGAACTCATCCCCTTGAGAACGGGCGATCTGCAACAGTGGCTGGCCATGAACCAGCCTGGGGGAGAGGGGTCTACAAGATCTTGACAAGCTGGGGTTTTCATTTGTTTCCCTTAGGAAAAAGGATTTGTGTACTGATTCCCTACATTCATTGGCCACTTCACCCAAGGTGACAGCAGGATAGAGATGTCAAGTGTCAGGTGTCCACAGAATTTGGCAATAGCCAAAGAAGTGTCACCCACTGCTGAGGGAGGGCTGCCACATGCGCCTGCCTGTGTTTGGGAACCAGCGTCTGCACCACCAAAAAACAGACTCTAAGTTTTTCTGTTTCTCCCCTGCACAATGGCTTTTTTGTTCTTCCCAAAATAAAAGGGAATGCTAAAACTGTGACAGATCATCTGGGTAGATTGTATGAATGCTCAGTGGCATTTTCTTTAGTCCAGTGGGAGATACTCTGCTCTTTGACTATTCCTTTTTGCACTATGACAGTTACATGGGGAGATCATGGTGCATCTTGGGAGACACATTGGCATGGGAGCCTGCTCCTTAAAAATAGTTATAAGGCAGCTGAGAAATTTGTTCTTGTAGTTCAGGTGGGATTAGCAGTGAACTGTTGTGAGAAAAATTCTTTCATTCAGATTTTTAAACCTAAGTGATTAATTTGTTTGACTGAAATGCAACATACATCTTCTCATGACCAGCTTGAGGGATTTTGGCAAACTTCTAACTTCCCATAGAAAATGCTGTTTTTTCACTTAACCTCATTAGAGCCTGAGAATCTGTTGCACAAAAACATGGAGCATATATGTAATGAGACGTTTCCTGCTTTTATTGTCTCAAAATAGTCAAAGAGTGAAAGAAGAGATACAGAAGGGGTGAAATTGGCTTGAAGCTCTCCAGAATGAAGACAACTAGAAACGGTGCAACTCTCAAAAATAATACAAATTCTAATTGTGGTCGGTCAGCAATGTCTACATCATGTGTACAGCTGGAAGCTTAAGGCAGCAAAAGCCCATTTGCTGTCAGGGCAGAGTACAGCCTGGGAAAGCAACGGCCCGAATCAGTTCAGTCCCAGCAGCGCGCAGCAAGAGCGACTTTCTCTAGTTGCTCTGGTTTCACCACTTGAAAGGAAAAACTTTCTGAAACTCAGGAGGTGCAACTGCTTGATATTAATAGGGGTGAAATCCTGGTCCTTGAGACGAAGTATGACTTCCAGCTGGCAGTTTGTTTACATCCAACTTCCGCATTGTGTCACAGCACCTATAATTCTCAGGCAGAAGTACAGAAAAGCCCACTCTGTTCTGTCGCTGTTGCGCTAAATAAATGGTAGTGTATGTAGACTGCCCTTTAGCTTCAGCTTTTAGGTGTAAATTTGTAAGTTTACCTAACGTGAGATGGTGCTGCCCCTGCAGCCTTCTTGGTGAAGAGCTTTCCGGGACTGTGGCGTGGGGCGCAGATCTCCAGCTGTCAGCAGGTCAGGGAAGCAATAGTTAACTCTCTCTGCCATTTCTCAAAAGCTCTGTCCCAAAAGTTACAATTAAACTAATTTCCAGTCCTGGAAAGTCATGGGAGATATTCTGAAGTTGTTTAAAAGGCTGAGAGTAAGGCAATCCCATTTTCAGGTTTGCTGGTGTGTGTTGCTACGGATGACTAAAATCTGGGTTAGGCCCCTTGGAAATCAATGGCCGTGAATATAATGGCTATTGAACTTGGTGTTTCTCGCCAGAGGTGGTGGGGTTTTTTCCTATCTGTGTCACTCCCAGAGCTCTGGGTAACTTCAGCGGGGCCAGTCAGCGGGAGGTAATCCCTATTGTTAATTCCCTTTGGCCGCGGAGTTGGAGCAGCAGTAAGGAACCATTCAGAGCTTCCCCTGAATATGTGATCATGTATCGTTAAAGTCTTATTATGACATATTTAAACTCAGTACTGAGCGTCCATGAGAATCGGTGCCATTATTTGCCATTTAATCCAGCACAGCACATGCTCAGAGAGTAAAGCCTGCAATTATCCAAGTTTCAAACTTGAACGTGCAAGCTCCTGTGTTGGACGATGAGGGAGATGAGTTTAGTTTTACTTTTAGCTAAGGGCTGCTGCAGCATCAGGCCTGTTTTGTTTCCCAGCTGGCATGAGAGTGTTGTCTTTGGATAATGCCCAGCGGTTTGTTGTCAAATGGGATGTTCTCCATGCAGAGGTGCTCCGCTTGCTGATGCACAGCTGGACTGCCCGTGCTGATGAAATTTTCCACAGCTGTATCTGTTTGTACAAAGCAGGATGTATGTCAATTCTACTGCTCTTATTTTGTATGGCTGATCACGTTTCCTATGTTTCTTTTGGGTTTTGCACTACTTCCTTTCAGTTAATTGTCACAATTTTAATATATCTTTTTCATCTGTCAGTCAGGGGTTTTTTTCTCTTTATAGCTGGAAGTTGGTCAATGCAGATCTTCCTTTTCAAGCCCTGTTTTTTAAAGTGGATATTCACTACTTTTCCAAGCCTTTAACTGGCTGCTTCCTGTCTGAACTAAGTATAGCTTCAAAAGTACAGCTCTTCTAGCTTATTTTCTACCATGGATGTGTAAGGTCAGTCTGCTGGTACTGTATGGATGATGCAAAAATTACTGCAAAGAGCAAACCTTAGGACCTAGTGCTGCATGAAAATGTAACTGACTGTAAAACAAATCTTTCCATGTAGTCATGTGCTTTCAACCATCCCTTGGTTTTTATGTGTGTGTCCTTTTTTTCTGTTCTTGCCATTTCACCACTCTTCCAACTTGGGTTCTTTAAGAAATTCTGATTTTTTTTTTAGGAAGCAAAAAGTAAGTGATAGGGTTCTTAATCTGTAATGCCCCTGATGAAGACTCTGTAGATGGAGGCACTGGCACCCAAAGCAAAAGAGTGGTAGTATATTTTATTTATATGTGTGTTTATTGGTAGGCATAAGGTGAGATGGAAAAGTAATCATCAAAGTAGAACCCAGCTTTTAAAAGAAACCTTATTTGTGAGCAGACGTCCAGATGGGAAGTACGCTACTAGAGGAAGGAAGGATTGCTCTTGCTGTGGGTTTTTGGGTTGCTTCCTTCAGGAAGCTCATGTGCACCTTGTCAAACTAATGATGTCATTTTCCTGCTGCTATAGTTCGAGAGTGCTCTACACATACTTTCTACGCCTTGTACGTAACGTATCCCTGCTACAATTTTAAGATATATTTGTGTCCGTGAACAAAGTTGCAACATGGTGGGTTCTGTGACTATTCTATGAAGCAGATGCACTGCAGAGTTTTACGATGATCAAAATACTATTCTTTTCCCTAGATGATCCAATTTAAGAGCATCGTATATTTTTTCCCATGTGAAACATACTGAATTTTATGAAGTTGTGTATAAAATCCCAATCTTACATAAAAATTTGGGCATGTATAACTCCAATCCCTTTTGTAAATGAAACCTGGGAAGCGATAACTTTAAATTCTCCCTGTGTTGTGTAACAGATGGAGGGGTAAGGTTTTGAAAAAAGTCAGCTGAGGATGAAGAATTGCTTTTTGCCCACTTTGGAGGATTTTGAAAGGCCTTATTTTGAGAAGCAAAGAGTATTCTGGAACTGGATAGTGCTGACTGCGACACTCCCTCACCAGTCCCATCTGCTGTGATACAGGCAGGAGTGTGCTCAGCCCTTTGGAAGTTCATATTGTATCTCTAGGTGCTGAGGCTTGCAGGCAAGAGTAGACTGTTACCCAAATCTAGTCCTGAGTAGTTCAGCATGTGCAAATTTGGGTAATTTTATAATGGGACTTTTGGGGAGAATGAAAGATGTATCTGTAACACAACGGCCATTTGTGCAAAGTTTGAGTCCAGATTAACATCTAGAATGCTAAAGTTCATCCTAGAAAAGGGGACTGGGAGCTCACAGTAAGAAAATAATATCCATATTATTGTTATCCAATTATCCATATTATCCATTTCCTCCTCAAAAACAAACAAAAACCCTCTGACACTTGTCATGGAAAACTTCAGCCCAGACATTTTGGCAAGGGTTCTAAAGAGAACTTGTAACAGCAATGAGCAAGCAATTTTAGTAGGTGGTAGAACAAGTTGTATATGTACTCAGAAACTGTAATCCATATAGTATGTCCTAATGAATAAATGTAAATTAAGATACATCATCAACCTTAGCTGTGATATTTTGTAACTCAAGTACTCATCTTTGCAACATCAACTTAAAAATGGGAAATATATAAAAAGAAACCACTGTGTACTTGCAAGGGTGCAACCTAGAGAGCCAGATAACATTCCTCATCTCGGAGTATACTGCAGGCCTGTCCCTTCGGGAATAATCTCAGTATGGCTTTGCCTCTAACTTGCACAGAGCCACCCACTTTTTGAAGCAGTTGCAGCTGGGCAGAAGCTATGAACTACTAAAGCACAGCAGACTGAGAATAGGAGGGGGTGGGGAGCATGGCCTGACACTGGTGAGCTGCAGGAACAATAGCTTGTTTCTTGTCTGTTTAGACTGCAATCTTTGTGGCAGAAGCCGTCTCTTCCATGTTACGAAATGCTTAATGCATCTTTGCAGTGTTTGTGATTGAATCTGTCCCCATAGCCCAACCTAGCACCTAGGTGCATGGCAGGTGCAAGGATCTGTGCCAGTGCATCGCCTTTAATCTTTGCTTAAGACCTTTGTTTGCAGTCAGTTGAAGGAGGCATGGGACGGATGCAGAGAAGGATGTTGGGAGGGTGCTGGGGCAGTAGAAGGAGACAGGCTGGCTTGGTGGGGTAAGGCGATGAGTCCTAGGAAGGCAGCTGGTTGTTCTTCACTCCTACCACCCTGCAGTGCTGCCACCCACAGCCTGGAGTCCTTTAAAGCTAAAGGACAATATTGGCACCAGTACAAATGAGCATCATGTGTTTCCAAGTAAACTTAGGCTGCCACTTGGATGGAGCATTTCTTACGAAAGCCCTGGGTTCCCCTACCCCCATGCTCTGCAAGGACTGTTTGCAGCCAGGTCAGCAGTGAGCGGTGGCTGCTTGAGGAGGGAGGTTGGGACGACAGCGCTCTTTGTAGCCAGAGAGTCCTGGGAGTCACTGGTATTTTTAATCTCTTTAAAGAAACTTCACGTTATTGGAGATAACCACTTTTAACAGAGGTGTGACCAGAAGCAGTTTCAGGTGTCAGATGCTAAAGAAACCTGAATTTCGGAGAACCTCATTAGGGTTTGTAATGCTGACCCTCATGGAGTTGTGGTATTACTGTGTAAGTAGCAGTAGGGATTGCTACAACAGGAAAAAAGCCCAAAGGCACTGCAAGATCTCCATTTCCCTGCCAGCTAGGAATAGAATAGCTGCTCATTATATTGGGGGACACACAACAGGGATGTCCAGCATAGGGGAGATGGGGACAGCAGGCATGTCCTTTGGCTAGTACACCAACCCTTCCCACAGCCAGTTTCTACTCCTGTGAAGCATGGGAGGACCCCGAGCTTTCCAAGGAACATTCCTCATTGCATCCCACAGTGAGAGGATTGTGCAAAAGCTGCGTTGCAACAGTTTTCTTGCTCAACATCTGCAGAGTAGACAGAAGGGTTGCCCGCAGCTCACTTTGTTTTGATGCTACTATCAATGTGCAGCTGCCAAAGCGTCTCATGCGTGTGAAGAGTAACCAGTCCCTGGTCTGAGGAACCGGCAGTCTAAAGGCTGTGTCATCCCAGAGCGATTGCAGCTGAACAGCTCTGCCCCCATACAGGCACCGGCACCAGTTGCACAAGCAAAAAACAGCCAGAAGAAAAGGACTGGAGATGAGCCTGGAGGTCTTGTGTTTCTAACAGCACGGGTATGCCGGAGCCGCAGGCAAGCATAGCTGCGGGAGATGCTGCAGACGCGCTCCTGGGTGTTGTTCGTGGGAGCCTGGTGGGATCAGCCGCTGGCTCTGTCCTCGCAGCCCTCTCTGTGTGGCTTCACCCGGCTCTTACTTGGCACAGGGCTCAAGTTCTTGGCTGAAACATTTCAGTTGCCTAATCAGATTGATTAGCACGTAG
Organism: Pluvialis apricaria; assembly: GCA_017639485.1. Taxonomy (NCBI): domain Eukaryota; kingdom Metazoa; phylum Chordata; class Aves; order Charadriiformes; family Charadriidae; genus Pluvialis; species Pluvialis apricaria. The sequence goes on along the minus strand of CM030008.1, from coordinate 161,798,177 downwards.
CATAAGTCTAAACTTAAAAATGGCTAAAACTTTAAGCCCTTCTTGGTTTTTGGCTTTGAAAATCACTGTTACATTATGCTCCTAAAAACCCACTTTTTTTTTTTTCCCGGATGCCAGCCTGGGCTCTTATTTTCAACTAGAGCTGAAGCATACTGCTAGAGTAGCTGACAAAGGGGTTTGAAAGGAAATAAGAGCAAATTGGTTAGAAATAAACAAAAATAATTAAATTGAGTATCAGCAGTGTGCTGTGCTTGAGAGGGCTGGGTGATGGTGATTCAGAGGATGTCTGTGGACTGGAGGCCACCAAGCAGCGTAGTTGTTTCAGTTCCCTGGTATTATTTAATTTAATGCTTTGATTCCTGACCTTTTCTTATTCGAACCTTTAAAATATTTAAGGGTTACACTTCCAGGCTTCCTTTGTGTCAAGTTACTGACTTTTAATTGCAAATTGAGATAGTCACGTATAACCAGAGTCTAAGAAACCCAGAGAGTCCCAAGCAGTAGAGTGTCTTCAGCTTTTGACACTTGCTGCTCCAACTGTTTAGTCAGATGCTACGTAACTCTCAAAAGTCATCTGTGGTTTGGTTTTTTCTTTTTTTTTTTTAAAGGGCAGGAACCTCTATTAAAACCTCTTTCTTGATTTATTGTTTGGAACCAAGTCAGAGAAAATCAGTAACTCAGTACACAAAGGACCTCGTGACACCAGTGCCTGTAACAAAGAGTAGCTTAAACAGGGCATGGTGTGGGCAGACGCTTATGCATGAACTGGTTTGGATGCTTGCAAAATGAATAGTTTTTAAATGAATCACAAACAGGAAGATTAGATTGTCAAGTTTATTGTAAAATATCTGAAATGTAAACTGCACTTAATGAGAACGTGCATTGTGGACCATAACCATACATGGGTGCTATTAACTGATGTCCACTTGTCTCTGTTTAGTGGAGACAAGTTTTTTCAAGCTGCTTTCCAGTTTACAGTAACTATCATTTTTTTATTTTAGGACCAGTCAGACTAGTTTACATTCTTTACTGTTAATGACTGGAAGAGGTCTAACTGACTGTATGTCAGGCTCAAATGCTGTTTGAGCCTCATAGTAACTTTCCTTGCTTCACTGTCAGAGGCCTGAGCAGCTTGGTTATTTTTCTGACCTGGAACTGATGGGGATCTTTGCTATTCAACTTCTGCAGAGCTCTGGTGACATCTTGGCTCTCTCCATCCTTGCCTCATCCATGCTTTAGTAGTGCTTTGAGCTGCTGCAGATGCTCAAAGGCTCAAATTGCCAGCCCTGTCCTTCCTACCTGCTCTGGTGCCTGAGCTCTGAAGACACTGGTGGCTTCCAAGGGTCACAGTGCAGAGTGATGTGGCTGGCTTGGGCTCCAGGGGCACACACGGGAGGTGTTTCCAGGTCTTGCGTGGTCCCTCTCCAGAGAGAGCAACACCAGTGCTTGGGAGTTGTGGCCATCAATGCCCGTGGCCTTTTCCTTCCTCTCTTTGCCACTAGACACTCATGAGTATTTAATCCCACGTTTAAAGTGATTGCTTTCCGTCCTCCTTGCTCAACCTGCAAAGGTGGAAATGCCATCAGGCTGCTCTGGGGAGGTTACTCTTCTGCATATCAGTACTCAAAAGGAGAATGATCTCTGCTGCCAGTGTTTAAAAAAGCTGTTTTGAGGAAATTGCCTTCTTTATGAAATGCTCAGGCAGGAGTCTTTTCCTGTTCTTTGTTTTCCATGATAGCATATAAATAAAAAACAGTTGGGTATGAGGGCAGATGTAAATCCTGTAGCAGTTCCCCCAGCCCCTCTTGGATGTGAGACCATCACACATTATGATGCACCTCGTGGCACAGACTTGGACAGCCGTATGTCTGTCTTCAGCAGAATAAAGTTTGAAATGACAGATCTTTGAACTTATTTCGCTGCTGTGCTTGGAATGAATTTGGTAACGTATATTAGGATTACCTAATGTTTGGTGCTCACGATTGCAACATCGCTGGTGTTCGAGGATGGACGGCCTGATGTGTGGCTTCTTAGCCATCCTGCACACTGTTGTGCAAAGCCAGGCTGCCCATCTGTCCTGCATCCCCTGCGATGGCCCCAGCGATGACTGTCGCTCCAGCGATGGTACTCTGAACCTTTAAGAGCAAACTAATCAGGCTCAGAAAAACAATTCCTGAGCTACTAGCCTTGGTTTATGACACTCGCTCTGGTGGTTTTGGAGCAGTGGGTTTGTGCTGGAATGGGTACAGAAAAGCCTCTTTGAATGAAATTAGTGAACACATTATTGCACAGATGACTTCACCCTTCCCCACTCCTCTCCTTGCTTCCTAGAGGCTGGTTTGATGCCTTTCCTGCTAGTTGGCAAAGGTAGATATGTGATCAATTTTAAAACACTTTGCCAGCTGCAAAGGTGCCTTAAACCTTTATTTTTTATTTTTTTAGTCAGAAGGATGATTGTTTTAAAATCTAATACGCTGAGCAGCAGTTTTAACCAATACCTGGGCGCAGAGCAGTGGGTGTCCACTGGGTGGATGTGGCTTGTCCCGGAGAAGAGAACTTGGGACCTCTTAGCAGGCTGAATTGTCCCAAGTGGAGTGAAAAAAAAGTTGTTTTTCTCCAAGTTGGCAACTTAACACTACTGCTTGCAGATATAAATGATCTTTGTCTTTTGAAGGCTTCTGTGAGGCAAGTGCTTTGAAATGTGTGTGAAGGAATGTTTATGGTTATCTATTTAGGAGAGTTATGCAGTTAACATTAGCTTCGAGCTACCCTGTCACATAACAGGGGGGAGCACAAAGCACTGATTTAGAGATCATAAAATTTCTGCTGAACATGGGTGGTACAAAACCACTTCCCCAGCATCTTTCTCTTTGGAAAATAAGATGTTTTTTGCAGTGCTGTCAGATAGCGGGGCTTTGTTTGCCAGCTCTTGTGAACAAATAGCATGTTGTTGTGCCACCTTATCACAAGGTTGTTTCTTGGTAGGAATGTTTCAGGTATTCCTGATGTAGTGAAGGAAAACCCAGAGCTTGGAAATGCCTGATCTGAAAACATTATGTGGCTGCAAGATCTGGTATCTTTCCAAAAACGAGAACTTGGTACACGTTGGGCTTTTGTTCAGCAGACTTTATGGCAGTCGTGTAATCTGCTGGTCAGCACTTCCTAGTGCTGGTTCTTTCGGAAACATAGAGCAACAACTTTGAACTATTATGAAAACAGGATTGTTTTTTAAGGCTATAAAAGGCATCCATCTTGTTCTTTTTGGCACAGATTTTTTGGTCATTTGTAGTTGATGCTCTGAGTCCCTGAAAATCTGAAACTACCCCATGTAAACAACTTTCTTCCACAAACACTAGCTGTGGCTTTGTTCCTTGAGCTGCTTCTTACTGGAAAACTGCAGGGGACCTGGCTTCTTACTTTCCTCCCCTATAGGCAAAGCATGGAAAAATCTTTTGCACTTCTAGTCCCTATTGCAGAATTAGGTGCAACACTAAGGTGTAATTTCTGTCTTAACAGAATTTGCTGAATTAAAAAAAAAACCATTTGAGTTAGGTGCAATTGCATGTAAATACTTTCAACATCCAAATATTGCAGCAGCATTTATTTTCCCTTTCTGCCATGCACAATTGCTGACTGTGTAGAATGGCAGATTACATAGACGGCAGTAATTATGAAAGCATGTAACACTATTTCTAAACTGTCACTTGCAGTTGCTTGAAATTTTGGCAAACTTGGGTTTTTTTTTTGTGTTCTTTTTGATTAAAGTCTGTAACAGGCAAAACTTACTGGAAAACCTGGAGAAAAAGGGTCAATCAGAGTGACTGCTGGGGAATTAACTCTATCTTGACTCTTCTGAGTATTTAAATATTTCTGGTGCCTTGCTGTAAATTTGGATTACAAGTCACTGGCAATGGTGCCAGCTTGTTCCTGTCCCCATGCCTCAAGTGGTGGGGTTAAATATTCATGAAGCCTTTCTCCAAGCTTAAAATCCCCAGCCTAATTCTTTACCAAAAATCCACCCAATTGTATAGCTAGCAAGAAGGGTTCCTAAAATCTGAAGCTGTTTGCATGTGGATGGACACCAGTGGTTTTTTGGCATTAACTTTCTTAATCAGTGTGTGCCACTTCATAGCTTCCTGCAACATCCAGCCATCCTGCAAGCTTTCCCACTAGAGCATCTTTGCCCAGGAAGAAGCGCACTGAGTTAACCCATGGGACAGATTAAAAATGATGCCGCTGCTGGCTCCTGAATGCTCCTGTGGGCTTCACAGCCCTTCTTGAGCACCAGGTCGTTTATGTAGACAGGGTTGATTGGCTTAAATCAGATTTAAGCCAGGAGGTGGGAAATCATGGTTTAAAGAATCAATTTAAATTTTGTTCTGTAGTTTTATGCTTATCTTGAGGAAAATTGTTAATAATTAAATGTTTGTAGTTACGCTTAGTCAATAATTCCTAAATGTGTTTCAGCCTTTTGGCTGTCTTTATGACTACACTTACTCATATGCTTCACTTGAGACAGTTCTAAAATTTTCTTAAAAAGTAAATAATTGATTTGTTTTATGGTTGTGTAGTTAATAAATTTCCAATTTTGTCCAAAGATGTCCAAAACCCACAAGACGTGCATTCCTCCGGCACGCCAGAAGATACGTAACAAACATACTTTGACTTTTGTGTTTGTCGTCTTGCTGTTAAAACAGTGTCAGTATCTCTTTTGAGAGCTATTTCTGGTTGTTCATTAGAGCTTTGCAGGGAACAGCCCTCTGCCTCTGGCACCTCATCTTTGTAAAGCGAATGAAAACATGCTGTTGTTCTTTTTCACTCCCAGTTTGGCTGATACGGTGGCTGAACTGAGATGCCTGTTGGTCCAAATGCAGGAGGTGCACTGCACCAGAAGCACAGCCTGTGGCTCCCTCTGCCCCGGCAGTCACTTCTTCTGGGGTTGTAGCGGGTGCTTTGGCACTTTGGCGTAAAATTTCTTCAGCATTTAAGACTTGGTAAAGATATTTGTAACCCCAGTGTTTTTTTAAGATTAATTTTAAGATTAAACAGGTATCTGGCCAACTTGGAAATGAGTCAGGAACCTGATGTCTGTACACTTGGGGTGGTGTGACTGTGCTGAGGCTGGGGGTGCTGCTTAGCCAAAAGATTTCTGTGGGCAAAATACACTGGGCATCTTCCGTCTGGCTCTACATAAATTAAATGTGAAAAACAATTTCCTTGGCTTTGCAGTCCGTCAGGTTTGGCTGCATCCGTGTTCCCAGTTAAGCTTCCCACAGATGAGCGCTGGGTATCGCAATGCTGGTGCTTTCCTAGAGCAGGAGACAGCAGTCTTGTTCCTTACTTTGACCATTTTGAAAACAGCATTATTGTATACACCTTGTTGGTGCCCACTTAAAGAAGTACTGGTTTTACTTGTCAGTGTTTGTTTGCTCGGATCAAGGAAGGTGTTTCTGGCCCAAGAATGGAGCACATGGGTCTAAGAGTAAAGTGGTGCTAATGAGTGTCCAGTTCAGTTTTCTTACAGTAAGGATTTGGGGGATGGAGAGGGAGCCTTCATCAAAAAAAAAAAAGAAAAGAAAAAGAAGAAAAACAGATTTCGGAGACAGGTATTCAAGCTAATTTCAGGAGAAGGTGGCTGTGCAGGTATGGCTATGCCACCTTTCACCTGTGAAACGACAGTGTCCATGGCTCTTTCTGCTGGTCCCTGCCCTGTTTCCTTCAGCATTCTCCATTTCGAAGCTGCCAAACTTTTGTTTGATCTTGCAGCCTCAACATTTCTTTAATCTCATTGTGCAGGAGTGTGTATATAAATAAACCAGGGAGGCATTTTACAAGAGATTCACAACCTTCTTGCAAAAGTCTTTTAAACTATAACCTGAGGTAGCAGGTGACTGGTGGGGAGTGGGGTGGGTGGAGCAGGATCTTTATTTGTTCCTGTATTTAACCTTCGATGCAAGCTGAGAACAAATCTTTTTTTCATTTTTGCAGATATCAGCTACTGACCATGTCAACAGAGTTCCAGGATGCTCACCTTGCAGAGGTGAAACCTCTGGTGGAGAAGGAGGAGGTAATTATTTTAGAGGTTTTTAGTTCTTATTTGTTTTATTTCAGGGCTGCTGTTGGATCAGTACTTGTGTTCTTAGATTAATTCTAACATACCATATGGAAGAAACAAGTAAGAGGAACTGGAGGTGGATAAGAGGGTGGATTTTTTTAATAATGCAAAACTGAACCTTAGTTATTTGCTCTTTCTCAGTTGTTGGTTTTACTTTTCTCTAGTGCTAATCTGTTGGTGACATTTTTTGTTTTCTGAATAATGGCAACTCTGTCTTCAGCTCTTTTGGATGGTGTCGATTGAGCAATCTCATATAGATCCACCTATACCTATGGACTTCTCAGTGTGGAGTTACAAACTTTCTGCTGTTAGCTGTGCTTTAAAGGGGCACAGAGAGAGGCTTTACTCTTCTTCTGGCCACAACTGATTCTGGAGGTGCGACTCTGCCCCATCTCGTGCTCTCTCTGGTTGCACTGAGCTGAGTTACAGCCAAACTGCTCCCGGGTCTGCAGTCGACCGAGTGTTCACAAACTGCAGCCATTCCTCTGGGGCTGCAGAATAGAAACATCGACAGCATTTTTTTGCTTAACCCTGTTGTACTTCTTTCCATTTGTTCTTGCACCATTTTTTTCTAAAAATCTGCACACAGTGTCTGGCTTCAGTGGCTGTTTGATGATAGCAATACTCTGCTTTGGTATGTTCATGGCAAATAATTCACTCTATGTGAAGGAACCTCTCAGCTTTTTTCTTGAATCAAAACTAGGATTTTTTGCTTTTGTTCCCAATGATTGTAATTCTTGACAATGATGTATATAAATGTGTTGGGGTTTTTCTGTTTTTTGTTTTTTACACTAGAACTATTCATTGCTCTATCTGCTACTTTCTTTTTTATTCCCTCTTTTGCGTAAACACTTCAGAAAATCATTTCCACTTGTGACTGCAGTGAAATGGCTAGAGAAACTTTAAACACAGTTCCTCTGCCAAGGACATTGCATGAAAGCAGAGCTTGTTTGGATACCAGTGAATGCAGCACTCAAACTTTTCAGAAACTAAGATGCCTTTTTAATGCCAATATTGTTCAGTAGTAGCAAAGCGAAGCAAATACTAAGCAAAGTCCTATGGGTACTGAAATACCTTTGCTTCAAAGTTCAGAAATATCTTAAAACACTGATTAACTTTCTGGGTTTCTGTAGCATGCAGATCAAAAGTTGGTATCTTGACAATTAAACCTATATGCTTTTATTCATGATGTTAACTTAAGCTTTGTCTGTGTGGAGGAGCTAACAGAGTTTGATTTCCTCTGTGGCCATTCTTAACATAGAGTGAAGGAAGTTATTTAATATATTTTGAGAAAGTGGAAAAGATTGCCCTGAAGGACACTCCGCACATACTAAGGTTACCGGTCGCATCCTGGCTTGTTGTGCCTAGCTTTCTTCTGCAGCTGAATCTTCATTCCTGGGCAGTGATGGAGCTTTATTTCCTATGCTGTTTATCCAGATACTATATGTACACTCCTTTCAACTCTAGACCCCACTGAACACCAGCATGTGAAACTAGCTATGTTTACAAGGTCAGGAGACCAACAGTATAATAAAAAAAGCAGGCTGTCTACAGCTAAGGCTGTGTAAAATGACTTCCACAAGCTCCATCAGCTTTTTAGATACCTGTTTGTATATACAAGACGTTGCCTAATTACCTAAAGATCATGGCTCTAGTCCTGTCATAATTATGGGTTGGACTGCAATGCTTTGAGGTCTGCCATCTGAGATGGTATTGCCTAAGACAGCAGCTGTATTGCATCTGACGTCTTCTATCCTTAATTTACCTGTGCTTCTGGGACTGTGTGACCTCCCTGCAAGAATCCTAAGCGCTGCTTTTTATCTCTATACTTCTTTTTTTAAGCTTTGGCTTCTCTGTTGTCCTCTGCAGCGTAACAAGTGTTGATTTGGCTGATCTTCCCTCTGTTTTCAGCCTCCCAGGGGAAATATGAGCTTGACTTCTTCGTTGTCTTTCAATAGAAGGAGGTGACTTTAAGACACTTCTTCCTTTGAAGTTATAAGCCTCTCAGGCAATTGGAGATGGGGAGGATGTCACCTAACTCCATTGCTGGTGGAGATCCTCAGCCAGGTGTAGGAGCTTGTCAGCAATAGTGATGGCTGGTCACAGGTTGGAATTTAGAATAGAACAGAATAGACTATTTCAGTTGGAAGGGACCTGCAACCATCATCTAGTCCAACTGCCTGACCACTTCAGGGCTGACCAAAACTTAAAGCATGTTGTTAAGGGCATTGTCCAAATGCCTCTTAAACACTGACAGGCTTGGGGCATCGACCACCTCTCTATGAAGCCTGTTCCAGTGTTTGACCACCCTCTTGGTAAATAAATGCTTCCCAATGTCCAGTCTCCATGTCCAGCTAACCTCCTAAACATAACAAGGCCTAATTTTGGCTAGGGTAAAACTCTTCCTGCCTTCCACATGGTGTAACCGAATCCCAGTAACGTCAGTGTAACTGAGTTGCAAGTGCTCGGTGCATGCTTGAACAACGGCTTTCTGTCCTCGGTAGGACTGAGGTGGGCTGTTGGCTGTTCCATGGCTACAATAAGCAATGGAGAAAAGTCCAGTGTTTTACTTCAGAGTGATTTAACAATACCTGAAGATGCACCAGTCTTTGTTTTATTTTGCTGGTCTATAATCTAGCATTTTACTGCTCTCATGTTGTCAGTGAAGATTAGCGGGTAAAAGTGCTTGGGTGAATTTTGGTGTTCAGCAAGAGAGCTTTCATTGAATGAAGGGGCAGGGCAGAGCTCTCGGCTGCAGAACTGGTGGGTTAGAGCACACGTGTCCCGGTGCAGATTTCTCTATCTGCAAAAGCTACCTGCTTTAATGCTTTGAAATCTCTTCACAGGCTATCACTCGCCTCCTTCCAGACTTCGATGTTCAGGTAAGTAAAGCTATTCTTTTCTCTTTTTTTTAAATTTTGGTAAAAGGGGAAACTGAATTGACGTTTGAGAAAACAGCAAGATGACTGACTGCTTGCCAGAAGTACTGTTACTGTGGGAAGCGGGTCTGAATGGGGCTCTGGCGTGGCGATGGGAAGGGGACTGCAGGAGGTCTTTTCAAACCAACGCTGAGAAAGTTTCATGCAAAAGAGGTGGCAGGGTTGCAAGCAGCTCTGTTCTTGCTAAGAGAGCGAGATTCTTCAGCTGTGGTAGAGAAAGCAAAATATTCCCCTCCCACATGGACACACACTTTCCCCAATTAATTTGCTTTCATTAGCGGCGTGAGTGCATTTCCTTGGAGGAAATGTCCCCCTCAGTGTATCCCATTATGCCGTTGAAAGTTTCCAAAAGATTCCTGAAGCCCATGGAGTGGTGGAAGGTGCTAAGCAATCAATTTTGCCTGTAACAAGAGTGGCAGCAGTTTCTACGTGTTTATTTGCAGCCAGTGCGTAAGAGTTCATAAAGCACACCACTAGGTCAAATGGTGAATTCGCATTGCTGAGGACAAGGAGTATGTGTTGGGAAAAGAGGCTCGCCGGGTGTCTTATTTTTATCAAGGGATAGAGGAGGGGAAGTAGATTGTGCAGGAATAAGGAAAGCTATTAAATGGTTCTAGCCTCTTGCATTTGCAGGTGGAGGAAATAACTTTGTACTTTCTAGCATGTTGCACTTTATTTGCAACTGTCTATATTTTTTTTCAATGCTGTGCAAATTGGTTAAAAATTCATCACAAACTCAACAGTCTTTTCCCTAGAAATGAAGGGAGGCAGTTATCTCAAATATCTTTACCGTCTTTCTATGGCTTTTACTACTATAGTAAAACAGTAGTTTACCTTAGTCTGGCACCTTTCCCCTCATCCTTCCTAATGATGAAATCTACTGCCTGGAGTCGTGATAAATGTAAGTTAAAGTTGTCACCATGCAGCTTCCTGCAAGACTGTGCACAGCATGGGAGAAGCTTTCTGTTTGGGTCCAGATTGATCACTTGTTCTAAATACATCTGAATCCCAGATTAAGTCTGCTAACAGGAATACTGCAGTACTTTGATTAAGAATCCAGAAGTGACCCATATTTCATTTCTATTCTTGGAATAAATTTGCTTAGTTTGTAAACCATGTGTATATATAGATTTTTTTTAACTTGCAAGATCAAATTCTCTAAGCCTTTTTGTTTTTTTTTTTTTCCATGTTTTGGATTAACTGTCACTAATCCAGACCAGTAGTTCTTGTCATACAGCCCTGTTCTGCCAGCTCTTGCCTTTTTAATGATCTTTCTTTCTTTGAGTTTAATCTTTGGTTGTTCTAGTTCAGGAAGCAAAAATGTGGAAGAACAGTCTTAATCTGTTAAGAACTGCTGCTGCAAAGGAGGCTCAGCTTTGGTCCTTGAAACCACAAGTACCCTACCTATGCGTCTTTAAGTTCTGCTGTGGTTGATTTATGAAAAACGTGGTTTGGAGCTGTTAAGAGACCCTTGATTACTTAATTCATTAGAGAAGTGCATATGTGGCCCTGGAGGACCCAGGTCACTTGGGACTGGCACTGAAGCTCATGTGCGCTCTTAATGAGCAATCTGTCCCTTGAGCCATACCTGGGAGGAGGATGGACCTGGCCAGGGAAGGAGGTGATCAGTGCTTGGCAGGATGGAGCTCCTTATTTAGTGCCTGTGTATGGGTGTGGGTGTCCACCATGTCACTTGTAACTTCCTCTGTCCTTTTGAGGAGAAGCTATGCAGTGTTCAGTTAACAACTATGTTTCTGCCACTAGTGAAAAAGTGGTGGCTGCCTGTGAGGTGTTTTGGTTCCGAGAATAAATTATATCTAGTTATTCAGATTTGGAAAGAGATAGACTCTTATTTCACATACTGTTTTAGACAGACTTGAGTTAAACACACTTTTCCTTTTTTTTAAGTAAGCCACTGTATAGTGCAATATTGCCCTTCTGAATGCACACATTGCAGTACGTGTGTGTGGTTATTCTCTGGAGGAAAGCTTTCATGGAGTTACCAGGGGCTGGCCAAGACGAGATGGCAGAACCGATGGCTCTGAACTACCTCTAGTCAGCACTGTACGTCTGTGGCACCTACCTGGAAATTTAAATGAAGGTCCCCTGCCTCCAAAGAAGAGTAGCTAGCGTTCCTGACCAAACCTGTTTTAGCACAGTTAATGATAAACTGGTGCAGGGCAGCGTGCCCTGTGCTGCTTTATGTTGGCTTAATGCCAAACAGATTTTAATTGTATTTCCAGTTTGTATTTGCCCATTCTCTAGCTTGGTAGCATTGGAGCCAATGGAGACCTGGCTCCTTGTCACTGTATATCATTCTCTTAGCTTTGTGTTTCAGAAGTGCGCAGTCCATCAGGAGACTGCTTTCTCAATAACTAAGCAAAACGTTCTGAGCTAGGTGGCAGCTGTAGGTGGCAGAGATGAGTTTGTCCCTTAAAATTCGTGGCTCATGGCCATCTATATACACCGGCATGGAAGGACTATTTCTGCTTTCCCTCCTCCTCCTCCTGCCTGCAAGGGGAGAAGGAGGGAGCCACCGTGCAACGGGAGACAGATCGGCTGGTCCTCATGGCGCGGTGGGGTGGGTTTCCCACTGGCATTGGTGGATGTGGCTTGGGGCTTTGCAGAGTGTTACATGGATTTCCTCATCCTTTTAGCTCTGTGAAGGAAAGGGATGGGGGTGGTTCTGGTTTTGTGCTTTTACAGAACAGCGTGACCCAGGGATAATCGGACTAGGGAGAATCCCTGGGCAGAACTATCTCAATCTGCTTCAGTTCCTGCACCAAAGTTTTTGTTGCTGGCTTCCACCTTATCAGAATCACCTGCATTTACATCTGAAAACTTACTAGTGTACCCAACTCACACCCTGAATTGGGGAACCTTTTTCTTAGCACAGCTAATGTAAAATAGAAGTCTTAACAAAAAAAAAAAAAACACCAACCAAACACCACCACCTCCCCCCCCCCCCAAACCTGGAATGGTGGGTACTGGGGTTTTAGAAGAACATAAGTTAAATTGAAATAGCTATTTTAGAGTAGAAAAACGTAGGGGAAAAATGCTAAATGACTTCAGGGCAAAGGGGATTTTAAACCCAACATTGCAATACCACATTAAAAGCTCAGATATTTTTGATCTTCAAGATATTGAAAAAAAGAAATGAAAAATAACATATGCAGGTATTAGTATATTACATTTCTCAAGTAATATGAACATAAAATATACTGTCTCCTAGCAATTTAAAAGCAATTTAAATCCTCTTTGAAAGCTCTGAAGCTTTTCCCTCAGTTCTGAGGCAACATAGGGAGGTATATTTAACATACATAATATTATAAGTTAAAATAAAAGCATGAGATGGTAATTGAGGATTAAGTATATTTGAATGCTTTAAAATAATTTTGATGGAATGCAGCGTTTTACTTAAAATATAAAACATGGTGTTTTTAGCAAAATATGCAGAGCCTGTGGTTTTCCTTGTTCGAGATCTAAATCATTTTAGTTGCATATTCCATACTAAACAATCACCTATTTGTAAACATGTTCCTCAATCCATGTCTTCCTTAGCCAGGGTAGAGAGAAGGAATAAATAAGTTATCCTGTGTTATCAACTTAGAAATTGCTTCCCCCTTCTAAACTCATGAGAAAATGTCAACAAATGTCACTTGACCCCCCAAAAAATCTGCTTTAGAATGGATCAGCTCCTTCAAACTAATATAGGCTCCCTTAAATTGCATGTATCAAAAGCATTTTCATGTGTGTTTTCAGGGCACTGAGATAAGACTGCACCTCTGTTAAAGTGAGAGATGTGAACAGATGGTGTGTTTGTCTTTATCCTTCTATCGGATTAGTGTACCTTGGATTTTTTTCCAAGATAGTGTTTTAATACAAATCAGTTGGTGAAGAGCCTCTTACTATAATGTTGACGTTGATTGGGATGTGCTGCCATCTGTTTTCAGTGCTCTGCAGTTTGAAAACATCCATCCCTACATCACGTAGACAAATCTCTTCATCTTTAATAGGATCAATAGGGATGTGAAGTTGTTGGTTTGATGTCACCGAAGAAACTGGTTTGAATTGATTGGTTTTTAGGAGAATCTTTTGGGTATTTGCCGTTAAGAATTCGCACTAATGGAAAATAGCACAACCCTCTAGAATTAGTGGAGTCTTACTGTGAAGATAATGAGGAATTAAACCAATTGTTAAACTGACTGTGATTTATGCCAGTAATTAGGAGTATGGTCTCCTGTCGTCTCTGAACTATTTTTAGTTGACACTGAGTTTGAACTAGACTCAGACTTCTAGTTTGAGAAGAATTAGCTGCGGAGGTCAGTGGGGTGTGCAGGTTCAAGGGTCTGGCTTTATCTACCAAGGACAGATTTTTTTCTTTTATGCACAGAGGAGGGAGATCCCAAATCTTGAAAGGTAGTCCCTCCTAAGAAAACACTTTCTAGGTTTTCAGTGCTGTTACTGGAAGGATCTAGCAACAAAAATCTGGTGATACGCAATGCCTATTAGTCTCTAACACAGGAGGAAATAGTTTCTATATTCCACACTCAGCAGGAGGTGTGTTACACAATACTGCTTACTCTCATTACTGGTGTTAAGGTTGCCAAACTATTGACTTTTCTGCTTTGTATTGAAAATTATCTAAATACCGGAGGAAGGTAGAGTGTAGAAAATATTAATTGCTATTATTGCTATATTAAAAATAAAGCAAATAATACAGAAAATATTGCTGTCTATTGTTACTGCCAACCTCTTCTAGAGTATAGTGTAATGAATATACTTACAATACCCTAATTTCTGCCAAAAATGAAATGTACAGTAACGTTAATATGACCGATGGAGGAATACTTTAGACTAAATGTTGCTTATCTACTTGCGAAATACTAGATTTGAAGCATTTAAAATTCTTATTTTTGTTGTTGTGGAAAATCCTTCTGACTTACACTTATTTTTTCAATGTTTCTTGTGTTCTCACTGGAAACTTTAGTCTGGGCTTTTAGGAAATATCTATCTTATTTAATTTATAAGAAGTTTGGGGTGTTCTAGCATTTGAGATAAAAAACCTGAAATTAGGCTAAAGTTATCTAAAACCCGATGGAAACAGCAACAGGAAAGACTGTACTAATTCCCAGGTTTGAAATTTGGCACTTTGTACGTTGTGTGGCAGAGACTTAGGTCATCTTTGATGTCTGAGCTCTATTGAGTAAGTAGTTCTCCTGGTCAAACCTGACTCAAATCCTATTTAAGAATGACGTCCTCGTGAATTAGGCTGTTTTGGTTTTTCTAGCTGGGCATTACGGGAGTCATAAGCCTATGCAGGATAGCAGCTTGTCTATATAACCCAGTTTCCTACTTGGACAAAGTAGAAACCAGCTACTGTCCTCTGTCTGACTTGCTGGATTTATCACCCTGTTTTGCCTAAAGATGGTGCTGGATATGGAAGATACAGCTTACCTGCTAAATAATGCAGTGAGTATGCAGAGGAATGAATCTCTAAGGAGACATAAAAGCTGGACGTTAGTGTTTTGATGGAATATAGTTCAGATAGTGATGCTCAGCTTGCCCAGACTATGAGTCGGGGGGGGGGGGGATCTTGATTCATTGCTATGATTGTAATTTAAAACTGATATAAATATGTAATTGCAAAGAAAATAGGTGAAATGTGGAATGGTGTTGCCTAGCATCCTTATTTTCCCCTAAACGCATGGTGTATTTCATGTATCAAATTACCAAGCTGTGATTTAGATCAAATTAGTAACTCAGATGTCTGAAGAGCTTCTGGGTTTTGGTTTGTAAAGGTTTTCGCAGCGGCTGTATGCACCTGATTTCTACAGCATAATTTGTAATAGATTTGAATTTAACTTGGACTTTGCCTCTGGGTGTTACTGCATGGAGCAAGTCAAGCAAGCCCAGCAACCGCAGACAGGACACTGTGCTGAATGACATGGATCTCTCTGTCCTGTACAGTAAATAAAAAATTCTGATAAAATGCTAAGACTGGCTACTAACTACATACTGCCTTGACTGTTGTGTGAGTGTAATGGTACTGTAAATAAGTGTCATAAATAGCTGTTGTTTTGTGATTTGCTTTATAAATGTTGGCAAAATAAGAAACTGTTTATACCCATCTGAAGTTCAAGTGCAAAAGAAACAAAAAACCGTTCCATATCTTGTGGATGTTAGAATGACCCAAGTCACATCTAACTTATATAGACATCCAGTAAACAAAAGATGATGCTCAGGGGGTCTTTGATTTGATAATAAGATCATTAAATAGCATTAAATTAAGATCATTAAACAGCACAAACTCCTGTTATGTCAAATAATAGCAGTATGCTTCTTAACATTGTTTCTCTGATAATCACCACAACATGCAGCTCTATAGCAAACGTTAGACATTTGGGTTTATGCTCAGCTCTATACATGGCAAGCCGTAAATCAAATACATGTGGCTGTCGTGTTTATTGGGGAAGGTTACTATAATTGCAAGGCCCCACAGTGTGATAAGTCTTTACGGCGAATACAGACTACTTAATACTGCTTTCTTTGGGGAATAGTAGTTATTTGCTGAGTTAAAGTCTTTTCCTAGAAAACAGAAGTATTTTGTCTTGGCAACTTGCACTTTTGCAAATGTCGACAGTCATAGCTGTTAACTGTTGGTGTCATAGTACTGAACTGCTTTCTTTTCTTTTTTTCCCCTTTGCTGCCTTTTAATGAGGTTAAAAACTATTTATCTATTCCCTCAGCATCTGGTTAGAGCTGGCAGCTTAAGTGC
This sequence comes from Pluvialis apricaria, assembly GCA_017639485.1. Classification (NCBI taxonomy): domain Eukaryota; kingdom Metazoa; phylum Chordata; class Aves; order Charadriiformes; family Charadriidae; genus Pluvialis; species Pluvialis apricaria. The sequence goes on along the minus strand of CM030008.1, from coordinate 161,782,345 downwards.
TTCTGTGGTTGTCTGTGGACGGGAGTGGGTGATAGCCAAATGTAAAACACCAGCAGGGAGCCCCCACTGTGGGGAAGAACGGGGTGCGGAGACCCCCGGGGCTGCGGGCAGACCCTGGGCTGGGGCAGAACCTGTGCTGGTGGTCAGACAGAGGTCTGCTGCAGCGGGTCTTCAGTGGAGCACTCGGGCAAGCCCTTAACAGATTCCTCCTGTTCTCTGCCAGGAGCAAGATGTGGAGACTGTGCATGGATCAGTCCATGTCACCATGTGTGGGACTCCCCGAGGGAACCGGCCGGCTATCCTCACCTACCATGACATCGGCCTGAATCGTAAGTGGACTTTTGATTTAATAGCACAGGTATGGCCTTGTTCCTTAACAGTACTGCTGTAATCAAAGGTGTGGAAGCAGCGATGGTTAGGAGACCTTTCGCAGGTCCTTACTTGTTTATGTGGATTGCGACCTGTTAGATGGCACCTAATTCCTCTCTTACAGCAAGCTTAATTCTCAGATTTTTTTTATCCTCACAAAGTACATAATTGGAATATTTCACTTAAAGGAGCAAAAGATCTCAGGTAGCTCATAGGGATGGTGTATAAAAGCTGTAAAAACATCTGTAGGGGATAACTGAGGGTATATTGCCAGCAGGATTGAAAACAACATTTATGGTGCTTTGTCTTAGGTTTTCGTCTGATGACCAGTCTTACGCTGCCGTGGGTTTATATGAATTACATGTCAAATCAGGATGATGAAATGAGTGCTGGCATTGTGTCCTTAGCCAGTATTAAGAAAATAACTTTAAGTGCCTTTTATCTTACCTGTCATATACAAAAATATAGTGGGTATTAATCCAGATCTGCTCTATTTTGTTCTTTCCACCAGTACTGTTTGCTTCACACAATTTACTGTTTCTTAATCAGTTATCAATATTTACATTTAAAAATACCTGCAGATCTTTAAAGTCTGACTATTGCTGGGGGTGTATATTACTCATAAGAAAAAAATCTGTTTTCTTACCTACTCTTTGTAGAACTGCCTTACTTTACTTTGGATTTTTGGTGGATCTGGACAGGGGTTAGTCTGGATCCCATCTCTGAATAAGACATTTTTTTTTCTAGAGTTCCAAAGTCTATTTTTATGGTGAATAAACTTTCTCTCCCTTTGAAAGGGGAGGAAACGTCTCCCAAACTTGTATATTCTCCTCAAGTTGACTTTAGCTAAAAATGTTTTATATTCTGAAATGATTTTGCTTATATGTTGTAGCGTGAGGACGTTCAGAAACACACACAGAATATTGAACTGTTTTCTAGGCATCTCAAAGATGGTGCTACAGAATTCTTGCTTCCTACTCCAGCAGGAAAATATGCTCACCCTCTCCCCACAGTAATATTGCTTAAAAATCAGAAATCAAATCACCTCAAAGTTGGGAGCCTACAACATTGAGCGTCCCAGAAGGATGCTTTTGTCTTGGGCTGCCTGCAGCAGCCGATCATGTAATGTTTATCATGTAATATTTGGGCAAAAGCACAAGTCACGATCTCAGCCTTGGATACTTTTTTCCTCCATCTGTTCTGACACAATCCAAAGACAAATGACTGGACAAGTAAATGGATAATTTTATCCAAGCCAAAGCCTGCGATGAATCCCCCTGACTTCATTTTATTAGTATTTTAACTTTGCATAAAGAATAATTTTTTGAAATTTTGGTATACCAAGCAAATACTTCTGGCAGATACCAAACTAACATGGATAAATCTTAGCTGGCCATGAGGAAGGGGCTGTTCAGGGTTTTTGCTTAAAGGAATTAAAGCAAGTTAGCAAGCTTTGTAGCAGGGCTTTGCTGGTCTTTCCTCCTTAGAAATAAAGGACTGCCACTATCACCAAGCTAAAACATAGTTCACCTGATTGAAGCAAGTTTTCATTAACCTGCAGGACTGGTTAATAAGTGAATTTATTATAGCTGCAAACTTACTATTTCCCCTCAGCGTAATTATTCCATATTTTCTTTTCCCGTCTCAAGATAAAACTTGCTTCAATCCTCTCTTCAACTTTGAGGATATGCAGGAAATCACCCAGCACTTTGCAGTCTGCCACGTGGATGCACCTGGTCAGCAGGATGGAGCACCGTCTTTCCAAACTGGGTGAGTTGTCAGGGAAACAGCCCATGCTTTCAGAGTTATCCTTTTTCTGGAAAAAGAGTCTTGATCTGCAGTTTAGTTAAAAAGCACTTGCAGCAAACACAGTAGTTGGCTTTTAAACTTAAATCCTGACACTCTGTGTCTAAGGTACTGGAGCTCTGGGAGCTCTGTTGTGTTGTGCCAGTTCACAGTAGACTTTGGGGCTGTAATTTTGTGTTTTATCTCTGACAACTAGACCGCTTGTAAAGCGGTTCCTTGACAGATGTCTACATCTATCAATTTAAATATCAAATTACCTTTGTTTGTAATGGCATCCTGAATACAAACACAAAACTAAATTGTTGCTATAAACAAGATGGGCATTAGCCACTATGTAATGTCCTTCCTGAATCCATGGTTTTTATGAAATCACAGCATGGTAGATGTTAATAAATAGCCTTGATAACCTACCTGGAAAATCCAAGTAGTTGGACGGTTACAAAGTGATGTACCCCCACAGAATATCATAGATAGCTGCATACTCCTGACTGTATCATGTATGATGCTGAAACTCCTGGAAACCTTGTGTGCCATGAGCTCTGGCTTTGCCAAAATGCTTGTCCCATTTAGTTCAAAAGCGATAGGTTTGCCTTAAGATGCCCTTTGGATAGGAATCAGCTTGGTTGAAGAAGGGAGAAGCCACCATGCCGAGGGGAGGGTACAAGGCAAGGAACAGTTGTTCTGTAAGAACTGGGTATTAAGGAGCTTATATGTACCCTTATTGCATGAGCCAGTCTATTTCCCTTCTTAATTTTTAAGCTGGTCTGATGCTGAGGAGGTCACGATGGGCCAGGTTCTCAGATAGTGTTAACTGCAGTGGCCCAGTTGTCTACCAGAGTAGCCTACAAAGCTATTTCAGTCACCCTGCTTTGTGTTTGTTTGAATCGTGAGCTTTTAAGTGTCTTAACACTTGTTCAGGACATGAGGGTTAACACTTCTGAGTTGTCAGCTGCATAGGGCAGCCATCGTGATCTATGCTAGTAAAGCCCACTGCTTAATAACATCATGATGATGGCATAAGAAGCTGTATTATCTCTCCCAGCCCTCCAGCTGGGAGGCCACCATGCTCAAGTTAAAAGTCATAGCTGTTGCCATGACACTGGCTTTTGACAAGGTTTAGTTTCCCAGCAAGAAAATCTAAGAAAATAACTTAAAGTAGTTTTGCACTGTTATGTTTGGGGTTTTTTGTTTGGTTTTATTTTGGAGAATCATTAGGTGTAGTCCTGATGGGGAAGCAGAGATTTGGATACATCCTAGGCAGATGTTCTCCAGATACTTTGGGTGGATTTTTTTCCATATGTTGCTCAGCTGAGATTTTGCTCAGAATTTCCTTCCGTCAAAATTTTGTTTCTGCTCTGCAGAGGACCAGGAGCATTAACTGACAGCTGTTTTTATTGAACTTCATCAGCAGCTTTGTAGCCTTTCCTATGCCTTCATTTTCTCCATCAATATTTATAGAAAGCTATCCTCATTTATCCTATGGTAATCTGCGTGTCCTTGGAAACATGCATGCAAATCATTTGCCAAAAATCTAGATCTCATTGCTGTAGCCTGTGGTTCTGCAAAATGGGGAAACTTTTTTGTGGTGGACCAGAAGTACAAATGTGGTGAGTGTGGTTGGAAACTCACCTCTCAAATTCAAATTTTTTCATAAGTTTTAAGGGTTAACTTTTCTTGGAAGGGATTCATCATGGTCTGTTTTGCTCTCAGCTGGACCAGACATCTATCATCCTGTAACTCACATAAAGTACCATATAGATTATGCTCATATTTCTGCTAAATTACTTACTTGTGCTTGCTCCTGATTTAAATTCAGCTCATACTGTCAATGATCTCATAATGAGTACGTTTGGTACGGAATCTACAGTGACTGCTGTGTCTCTAAATACACCAGCCTACTCTACTGAAAGTGGTGCAGTAACTCCACAAACACATATTTGTTGTAGGTATGTGTATCCCTCCATGGATCAGCTGGCCGAAATGCTTCCCGGGATCCTGAAACAGTTTGGGTGAGTGTAGAATTATTTACTTATTTTCTTTGTTCTCGTCTCTCCGTGGCACACCGAAAGAGCAGGGCAGAGCAGGTATTCGCCTGTGCTGCCCCTGAAGCTTCGGTCTGGCTATCTGGCATTTTGTTTGTTAGAATTACAGTCGTGGTTGTTTTTTAATTCCTCGTTATAGATGGATCACTTTTGCCTTTGCTTCTGAAGGAGCTTGGGTTTTGGCATTTTTTGAAATGTCTGGTTATTTTTAAACAGGAAGCAACTTCGAGTGAAATCCCATGTGCCTAATTTAGGGGCTTCCTCCAATATTTTCTCTGTTGCCCTCACAGAGGCAGGGCACAGACAATCTGTTCTTCCCACTGTAACAGCCCACGTTTTCCTGTGTGGTTAGCAGAAAAAAAAACCCACCCGTGGTCCCATCTGAAGACACTTACTGTTTTGTTTCTGTGGCTTGAGTGTCTTAAGGGGACAGTCCGGCCCCCGTAATCCTCTTCTACTGCCAAGTGCAGATGCGAGGTTGCCAGTGTTGAAGGACCTGGTGGCAGTGTTCCTCCGTTGTCTATATGCAACAAGTTTAGGTGTGTGCCCTCCCCTAAAGCTTAGCTTTACCAGGAGCTGTGGCTGAGGACGGTACCTTCTCTGCAGAGTTGGTGCTGCTGGTACACGATGAAGAGTGCAGGTAGGCACCTCCAAGGGGTTTTCAGACCGAGCAGAGAAAACCTGGCATTCAGGGTTAGGCAGCCCTGGAGAGCAGACAGGCTGGACTGCTGGTGGGGTTTTAGTCTCAGACCAGCGCACCAACGTAGACATTGTTCAGTTGTTGTAACCAACTGTTACAGTAGGACCAGTTTACCTCACTACCTTTGTAAGAGATGTGTTTTTTGCAATGCCTAACGTAAGGCACAGAGTTGCCAATTCCGCTCTTGCACTGAAAAAAATACTAACATAATGTCAGTACCTTGAAAATCAGTTAAATTGGAATGTACTTACAAAGCCTTGATGTAATACTGTTAATGAGAATGAAAACTACCCTCAGGTATTTTCCTAAAAGCATTGTATAACCTGTTTTTTCGCAGTGGTTTTGTCTAGTCTTCCCTTCCATGTATTTTCTAAGACCTTGAAGGCGATGCTTTAACACCAGTTTCGGTTAATGCAAATATTTGGTTTGTCTCTGCCCTGTTTAGTTATGAAGTTTAAACTTAATCACCCCAGTGGCTGGATAGCACGCGAGGTTTCCCTGCCAGCCCCCCCATTAGAGAGGAATCAGCATCCCAGTTGGATAGTTGTACTGGGGAGGGCAGGGGGAGCCTGTGGAGGAGGGAGCTTTGCATTTAGGCTGCAGGTTTCAGGACTGTATTTTATAAGTTTTTCTGGCAGAGACTAAGCATTTCTTTCCAGGATCAGAACAATGCTGTGGTCGCTCAGTGTATTTACTTAAAGATAAGTGAGAATTGCTGCTGCCCTGCAATGCATGAGGACGGGTGTCCTGCAAATCTGCCAAAAACAAACCAGCTGCTTTGTCGAGCTCCTTACTGGGGCTGGTGGCGTTGCTGAGGGTCCACGGTTTGCCCGAGCTGCAACCCACCCTTCTGTAGATACACACTGGCATGTGAAAGAGGAAGGCTGCTGATGTGGGTTTATTTATTTTCAGTGCTGTCTTACTCATTTGTCTCTTCCGTTTTATTGCTGTGCAGGCTGAAGACCGTTATAGGAATGGGAACTGGAGCCGGTGCCTACATCTTAACCAGATTTGCTGTAAGTTTTGTAGAGCTTCCCTAAAGCCTCGGACTTGATTTCCCTGATGCGTTGTCGTTCCTGTAGCGTGCGCAGAGAATTCCTGCTCTGCCGTGCCCATTTAAGTAAGCAGTTAGGCTTTTAAGTGAAATACCAGAATCTGCGGGATAGCTCATCCAAAAGACCTAGATTTTCCATTTTAAGGCCTGGGCTCTACCCGGTTAATTTGCAGAAGGTTTTTTTAATGGGAGTTCTCTATTTAAACTGAGGGTGGAGAAGAAGTTAAATCTTAATGTTCTCCAGCTGCTCAGTTGAATTGCTGTAATGAAAATTTTTTTCCATACATACGCTTGTTTTCTGCAAGATAAAACTAGACCTACCGCCTTCCCTCCCCAGGAGATAATTTGCTAATTTCAATTTTATGCTGACTGTCAAGTTGCAAGGGATATGTGATGAATCTTAAATCTTTTCTTTTGCAGTTAAACCATGCAGACATGGTGGAGGGATTAGTTCTCATTAATGTAAACCCTTGTGCTGAAGGTTGGATGGACTGGGCAGCAACTAAGGTAAACATTTTTAAGTTAGAAAAATAAATCATACCGAGAGCCTGTTGAGCATGAGGAGCTGGGCAAGCTTGTGTGTTGAGGCATGGCTGCAGACACTGAAGATCCCAGGCTAATTCCTTTGGGGTTTATTCTTCCATTTGCAAACACACCTCCTGCAGGGCTACTGATAAAAATAAGTACTTTGAGGGAACAGATACCTATGGTATAATGGAGCTACTGGGTGTAGACAATTCTTAAGAGCTGGTTACTGCTGGGGAAAACCTGGTTTAACGCGGACACAGGGTAGTTTTTGAAACAACTTTCTTTCAAGTAAACTTCAAGTGTAATGTAACATTCAGTTCTTTCGTGTCCATGGCTTTGTTTACCAGCACAGTCCAAAATGTGAACTAGAGCACAGAAAAAATGTTCAGAACAACATCTTCCAGGTTTCAATCATCTAGCTGAGTCCTGATGCCAAAAAGACTCAGAAAAGGGCATTAGCTACAGTAACTGTGGACAGATTGTCCATACAACCAGACTTTTAAGTGAAAATGTTCACGTACAAGGAAGCTCCTGTTAACTGTATTCTTTTGTAGCTGTAAGAACGATTGCAATGTGGGAAGACAGGCGCTGAGAAATAGCTTCAGAAATTTTCCTGGAACCAGTATATATAAATAAGTATGAATGTTACATTACACGTCACTCAGATTTAACCTGTTAAAACATTTGTTGGGGTAAACTGATGGAAGGCACTTTCTATTATTCAGGGTCGTGTTTAAGTGAATGGCAGTTCTTATAAACACTCTGAGAAGTACAAAAAGTAGTGCGTCATCTTTTAACCACACATAGAGTCAACCCATTGTAAGAGTCTAGGGTGATATTAAATGTAATGACAACCTTATAATACTAGGAAAAACTTTCCAGAGCTGCGATGTAACATTCTTTCAAGGCTTAGTTACTAATTTTTTTCAATAATTTTGCATACCAGTTTATTTTGGTAAGTTTGATCTGGAAGTATCTTTAGTAACTCCTCTACATTGAGATGTACCAGTTCACCTATTTTGATTATCTCGCCCAGTGTCGCACTGTAATTAAATTCTTCCATATCTGTGCCTCTGCCTTCCACCTCTCTTCAGCATTGCTGACCCTAGGAGTACAGTGGGTGTCCTGTATCCTCCTGTCCTTCCAAAGCAAGAGCACATGCTCTGGGTCATGAGCTTTAGGTACCAGCTGCAAAGTGTTGTCAGTGTGGGTTGTTAGGGAGGAGAGTGGGCAGTGAGGTTAAATGACACCCATCTGGCTGGTTTGCTTGGCATTCTTGCAGGGAGTGATTCCGTATATACCTGTGCCACCTGTAGTGTGTTCCCTATGTAGCTGTATTAGTAAAGACATCCTGTGAGAATGACTCAAACAACACTTAATGGTGTTATAGTTGGGCTGCGGGGGGAAATATCAATCTAGGGTATTGTATGTACAAGAACAGCAGAGAAACACCCATTGGTCTACTTACGGGTATTTGGAAGGTTTCAATTGTTCAAGGGTTGTTTTAATATAAGATACTTAGATATTCTTGCTGTTCAGATTTCAGGTTGGACGAATGCTTTACCAGACATGGTCATTTCACATCTTTTTGGAAAGGTAAGGCTGTTTAAAGGATTCCTCTGATGTGTTCAGTCGTCTGTATTTACCTCCTGGGGCTGGGAAGAGGGGAGAAGCCTTCACTTAAGCAACAAAGTACAAAGTTAAACTGTGAGATAGGATTCATAATTGTGTTCCCAGTATTTGGGAGGTGGCGTGCTGCCATGGGGTTTGCTGTGTCCCAATGACTCGAGTGCCTCTCAGTCATGACAATTCTAGTAGGGGCAGCTCCCCGTTTGGACAGCCAACACTTAAACGAGTATAAGTGATATGGTATGTACTCATGTTCTGAGCAGAATTACCCCACAGATTTTTTTTTATACCATTGTGTTGTTGTAACTCTGGGAAATCTGGTTATTAGTACTAATGGTGCTCTTCAGTGCAAGCCTATATGGTGCTATGCTGTTTTGCTGTGCCTGAAACTGTTCGTAAATGCAATGGAAAACTCCATTCCAGCAGAACAAGGAACTAATCTATAAAGACTTTAGAACCAAACTGTTTGAAAATGTTAGTGATTGAAGTCCTTGAAGCTTAGTTATTTACTATTGTGAAATTGAGTTCCACATTACATATATTTGTAAGCTTTCAACATCTTCTCTTTACCCTGGAAACACTTATCAAGCTTCTTACCCTGAGTCTGGTTTTGTTTTACAACCTCACACTTGTCTGACTGTAACCATCTGCACTATAACTACATGTTTTGAAATCATAAGGTCTTGACGTTACAACATACTGAAGTTTTAAAGTGAAAAATGTGGTACTGCAATCAGTAGCCACATGTTAATTCTGGGTGACACCACTGGGTGCTAGAAGTTGTCCCTTCCCTAAAGGTGCACTCCTGGTGTGTAGGTATGCGTCTGATACACAACTGCTGTGCCATGTCTTCAGATCCTTTCAGAAAATAGCCCCTATTCTGAACGATTCTGTCTCCACTGTAGGAAGAGATTCACAGCAACCATGACCTGATCCATACTTACCGTCAGCATATTATTAATGATATGAATCAAACCAACCTTCATCTCTTTGTCAACTCTTACAACAGGTAAATACATTTACCTGATTTCTAACTGGAAACTGTTTTAGGAGGCTGTCCAGCTCTTAGAGCCAGTGTTACTTGTGTGGTGGAGTTACTTGTGTTCTCCCAGTGTAAAGTTCTGCTTGACAGTGCCTTTAGGGATCTCAGGTGGTTTTCTTATGGGAGAAGGACCTTGTGCATATTTGTGGGGAGAACAATGGTACACTGGGACTGAACTAAGACATTGATACTTCAGTCTAAGAGTGGTTCTCCATCACTTTTGGAGGCTACAACATGTATCAGATTAAATTAACATGTGAGTGTCTGTGCTATCTCTAAGCTAGAAGAATATGGAAGTAGCTGTAAAATTTCAGTGTATCAAGAGCTTTTGTCCTCTCCATTTTTTTTCAGTCGGCGAGACCTAGAGATTGAACGCCCTGTTCCTGGAATAAATGTTGTCACCCTTCAGTAAGTATTTTATTTCCTACCAGTTCACCTGTACATGGTGCGAGCTAAGAGGTGTAATCAGTGGGTGGGTGCATTGCATATGCATTGCAAAGCTGTAGCTGAATGTGCTTATGTGCTAGAAAAGGATCTTGTAACGGTGTAGGAGATAAGAGGTTCCTGCAAGTCAGGGACCACCATTAGGAAGACTGTTTTTCTTCAAACTTAAAAGCCATATTAACTGAAATGGAAAGCTAAGTAGTTCCTGTCACTGTGTATCTGAAAACTTGGGCTTAGAGAGTAATTACTTGAAAAGTAGATGTACTCACCTTCACCTGGAAATATGTCCTAGTTAATGGAAACAGTAGCTCTGAATGCACTGAAGCTGTGCCTGTGCAACCAAAAGAACATAAACAAAAGCAATTAAAAAAAACCAAAAACAAACAAACAAAAAAAAACCCAAAACCAAAAAACCAAACACAAACCTTCAGGAAGACAGAGCAGGTACGAGAATGACTATATGCCAGATCTTCTGCTAATAGCGTTTCACTTATGCAGCAACGTGTGCAACGAAGCAGTTGTCAAGTCCTTCTCTGATCAGCTGCTGATGTTTACACACAGGAGACTCTGAGACTCTGTTCTTTGGCCAATCTGGTTGAAATTGGATGACAGGTCCAAAAGTATGGGCTCAGGGGGCAGGGGGAGTGAGACTTTGATGCTGATGCCCACATTCAATTTCTTATAAAACAAGGGATAAGAGCACTGGGAAGGGCTGATTGCTACAAGGTGGGGAAAAGGATGGGTTCTCAGGCAAGGTATCAGAGCATGTCAGTAGATCTACAGCTAATACAGTGAATTTGAGGTATGTTTATGGTGTCTGGAATACAAAACAAGTCATTTTAACACGCTTGACTGTCTCATCCTTCCAGCGACACAAAATGCAGCTTAGGGCAAGTCTGGGCTGGATCACGGAGATAATACCGCTTTTGTGTGCTTCCCTGCAGATGCCCCGTCCTCCTGGTGGTTGGCGACAGTTCCCCGGCGGTGGATGCTGTGGTGTGTATATCGAGCCGTCTTTGCCACCGTGCCGATGGGCAGGCGAGCCAAGAAGCCGCGCAAGGCCGGCAGAGCTCACGCCCGCGCAGCAACCCCTCTGGCTATCAATCCAGCCCAGCTGGCTCTCCTCTTCCAGACCGCGGGAGAGCTGCCATTAGTTCCTTGCTGTTTGTCCCCTCTGTCTGTGCACCGTTATTTAATAGCTGCTGCCTTAGGAACAATCGCCACAGCAGTTCCAGTGAACCGCAGATATTTTCTTTTAGAGAGGAATCTGCTGCTGGTATTTTAGCTTGTTCTGTGGTGTTGGAGCACTGCCCTGGGTCGCTATGGAAGCGAAGAGCTTCTTTTTGACCATTATAACACGCCCCAGATGACTGGGTGACTTCAAATGTTGTGCCTTTACGGGCATGCCCAGTCTGCTGGCCGCTGGCCATATGGCTGCTCACCACTTGGGACGCTACCAGATGACCCCACATCACAAGATAAACAACACTTGTTGCCACTGGAGTCCCAGAAACAGATAAAAAAATCTCAAATTCCCATGTACATAGAAAAGAATACAGTCAGAAATGTGAACTGACCTATTTGGGTTCAGAGATATATTTCTGTATACATAGTCTTTATACAGAAACCTAAGATACCCAATTAGTTCAGATTGAGACAGAAAACAAGATATTTAATCTGTTTTATCCAGCAGTTCATAATTAAAATCTTGTGTATCATGCCTTACGCTGCTGTTCTTTAATACAGGTTGAATGCAACTCAAAGCTGGACCCAACAAGGACCACGCTTCTGAAGGTAATAACCAAAGCTGTTTTTTTTAAAATAAACATTCCCCTCATTTAAAATCAGGTAGATTAACCAAAAAAAGCAGAACCAGAGTGATATGCTGCAGTACAGATAACACGGTGAGAATTCAGTTCTGATATGGAACGGCAGTTCCTTCAGGGTAGGAGTATTTTAGTGGGATAAATGAGACTAGGGTCGTCTTGTCAAAGGTTAACAACAGGGAATTTCTCAGCTCCTCCATTTTAAAACACTAGGGGTGAAACTTGAAACGCTCAGTATTTCACATGCCCGTAATGAATTTGACTAGAGCTGGCAAAGTTGATCTCAAGGTATTTCAAAAGGTTTGAAAAAAGCCGTCATCAGAGTGGACGCGCAAACCAACTCGTTCTGTGCCTGTGCTTGCCTATCCCTCAACACTACCGTCGGATGAACAGACAGCTCATCAGCCATGGTTTTGTCATCCTGCTTTTTATATGGGTGCAGTCCAGGACATCTTACTGTTGGAAATGACTCTTCTTTTCCAAAAACTTGATAAAATGTAATAGCATGCGAACAGTGAAACAAGTTCGGTCATGTTTCTGCTGGGAACTTTTACTGCCTCTCTCTTTATTGAACCGATCAGTGAAAATGATAATATAGAATTTTTTTTTTAAATGCTTTTTCCTCTTAATGTTGAGGACTTACGCTGCTCACCTACCACGTGGAGATGGCAGACTCACCCTCAGAAAAAAACTGACACTATCTCAAATCCTGTATCAGTGGGCAGCCTTTGCTCAGTTCAGGGATACAGCTGATGCCAGATCCTGCTGCTGGCCTGTTTTGCTGCTGCTAACTAATCCTAGATAGGATTTGGGGTTTCCTGTAATTCACAACTCAACTGTTTTCAGCTTGTGGTGTTCCTTGGAACAGGACTGTTTTTGTTGGGTTAGCTTTGAGGGGTGGAGTGGCAGGAAAAATGAAGTGCTCCAAAAATACTGCATGCACTCAAGATAGCTTTTCTAATTTGGCTTTCCCTGCTTCCCTTGGCGAGTCCAGCCGATGCTTGCCATCCGCAATCTCAGCAAATCAGTTTTCCCTCTCACTGCTGAGGTTTAGGTGTTTGTTCTCTCTCCCCTGTTTGTCATTCAGGTCAGTACCGTGTCACGTTATTGGAGTTCAGAGCTGAACTTGTAACCAGGACTAATAGGCTAGTTTCTAAGAAACTGGTGATCACTGTCTGGCAAAAAACATTTATTTGTAGCTCCAGACGATGCTTTGCCTGAGGGTCAAGACACTTTGGGGTTTTCTGGGGTGCAGTCGTAGCTTTTATAAATGTTTAACTGCTTGCTTTGATGCGTTCACCTACACGTATGTTACTCACACAACAAAGGAAATGTTTTTCTGCCAGATGGCTAAAAAGGTCATTTTAATATATCCTGAGCATAAATGAGTTCCTCTGGCATGGCGCTAACTGGCTGTTCTCATCCCCATTTCAGATGGCTGACTGCGGTGGGCTCCCTCAAGTTTCCCAGGTAGGATCTGGCTGACGGAAATCCTACTAATCCTATTCTGCAGCGTGTCAGACTGCAACAAATGGGTGTTTTCCTGTAGGGTACTTGCTGTTCCCAAATGTCAGCCAAAAGGATGGTTATGATTTCATGAATAATGATGTCAGTCGGTCATCTGAGCTTTCTTTTTTCTTTAAAGACCAATGAAGTGCAAAATTAAGATTGGGTGGGGATATTATTTCCACTAATTAAGTTTTAACTAAGTAAAGGTCTGAGGTGGGAATGCAGAGGTATTATTCTATGCCTATTGACTAAGTTAACATGGATTACGGCTTGAGCGCTAGTGTTTTAAAAACATATTTATTTGGACTATTTATAGTATAGATCAGGAAAGTGGGAGGCAGGAAATAACAACTCTGTGTTCTTGCATATACTGACTTGGCTTGACTGAGAATGAACTGGAGTTTCTGAAATATATTTAGGCATAAATTCCAAGGCTGCTAATAAAAGCAGGCTGGGAAAGTTAAAATTTACCTATGCTCTAGTGTTGCTTCACTAAAAGAGCTGACCTGTAAATCAGCTGTAGAATGTGATGTTTTCTAAACAGATTTCTAAGTAGTATAATGTGGTGTTCACGAACTTAAGGAAAAAAATGAATTTTTAATTACCTGCAGCTGAGAAGTCCTTGTACGGGCAGTGTGTGCGCCCTACCAGTGGGAGGGGGAAAAGGCTTTTCTTAAAGCCACACAGGAGTATGTTTATTGCTTGTGCTATACGGAGTCCATTCTTTGCACTGATTCAGATAGAATTATACAAAAAATATAGGCAGTATTGGCATGCACAATAATTGAGACTGTGAGGCTTATTTGGCCACTGTATCATCAGCAGATTAAAATAGCGAGTGCCTCATTGCAAGAATGTCAGTCATAGGCCGTTGTGCTTGTGTATTCCAGCTGAGCTTTTTTGCCCTATAAATGTAAAGCTCTGACTAGCTGAATTTGTTCTCTGCCAATTAAGAATTGCTCAATTACTGTCCCTGTATGAACTGCCTTGTGTATTTTGAGAGACCAGTTGTTTCAGTTTGGCTCATCTGCCGCAGTAACGGCACGAGCAAAGTTTGGGTCAGGCTTAGATCACCTGTAGTCTGGAAAGCTCATTCTCAAATGCACGTATCCATTATGTAAAATAATAGGGCAGGGGAGCAGACTGGGGAGGGGTATGGTGGAATTCTCTCATGTAAATGAAATTTTCAGATGTTCAGGAGAACCCAGAAAATATTTAAGATATCCTGGTTAAGATAAGGGCATCTATGGCATCTATAACATTGTAATGTAACTGACTTTCTGAGCACTGCACACACTAATACTCTCTCTCTTTTGCAGCCTGCCAAGCTTGCAGAAGCTTTCAAATACTTTGTTCAGGGAATGGGATACAGTAAGTATTGGTTTTACGGAATGGTTCACCTGGCTACCAAAGTTTGTTGGGCATCAAAGCACCCAGAGTCTTATGATCCCAGATGTGTGATCTTTACCCTGTTGGATACACGTTTGCAGAGATAAAAAAACCACAACAACTTGTGGTGTCTGGGCGAAGGGTTTTCAGACCAAATTATGTTACAAAAATAGTAGAGAGCTTTGCAGGTGGCTTATACCCACGAACACCCGCTTTACTTCATCTTCATATTTTTAAGGTGGATATTTGTAATAGTGTCCCCTTGTTGCATCACAGCAGATGATTCATATGCTGCACACAACATTTAAAACCTCGTTAGTTCAGAGACGTCTTTAATTTGCAGCTGTTTGTCCTTCATGTATGTGCTTCTGACAACTGCTGTTGTGTAGATGCGTTGCTAGCCTGGGCTGCCAGCAAAGCTTAAAGATCTGAAAGTAATGGGAGGTCTGATGAGTCTCTTTAGTTTTCCTCTGGCTTGTTGCAGCCACAGCAACACGCCATAAAGCTCTGTCTTGAATCCCTCGGCCCTGGCCACCAACTTTGCCTTAGTAATTTGGGCTCCTTAACTGTATGCCTGGAGCACTGGTACTACTTCTACATGTGAAGCTACCATGAAAAGTATATATTCAACCCTGAGGGCTTCTTCAAGGGTGGTGAGGGCTGGAGAGGAAGGCAAGGGCTTCCTTCCAAGCCCATGAAGCAAGGCATTAATGAAAAACTCTTCTTCCAGTCCCCTCTGCTAGCATGACCAGGCTGATGAGGTCCCGCACCGCTTCTGGCTCCAGTGTAACCTCTTTGGAAGGACAGAGGAGCCGGTCTCACACTGGGGAAGGCACAAGGAGCCGGTCTCACACCGGGGAGGGAACAAGGAGCCGATCCCACACCGGGGACGGTTCTAGGAACCGCTCCCACACAGACACACGCATCGAGCTGACGCCGAACTCGGCAAGCAACGCTGAACAATCAAGCCCTAAGTCCATGGAAGTGTCCTGTTAGATGGCTGTGGGAGGTTTAAACTGGTCACAGTGTGAAAAAGTAATGGATGCCCCCTGTGTATCACAAAAACATAACTGGTATTAATCTCAAGCTATTCTGTAGGATGAACTCTGTTCACCAGGGTCTGACAGGGACCAAAGAAAAGAAGCATCTCATTTGCTCTGTCGTTATTCTTGTAACTCAGACAGTTGCTGCTATTGTGCCCTCCTTCAATGGATGCCAAATTCTAAAGGATACTTGCCAAAAGCTGATGTGGTTGTAAACACTTCAGAGTCAAACCAGGCTTGCTTAATATCCTCCTTTAAAATCAAAGCTGTTACATGACCCTTTATCTCTTATTCTCTTGAAGTAAACTGGCACAATTTGAGATGAGTTTCAAAGAGGGGGAGAAAAAAAATCACTACTATGGATGGCTTTTAAAGAAGGAAACGAAACAAATGTGTTATGGCCTCATGTTGAAGCTGGAGTCGAATTCATTGTATATAGCTTGACTTCAAATGATAGAGAAGTTAATGTATCGTGCATTTATAGGCCTTCTAATTCATTAGTATTCAAGCCCGTTTTCCTATGTACAATAATATACTACTAAAATAGGCGATTTTAATGTGACTTTGAGACGAACTAAATCTTTAAGCTTTTTTATTTCACTTTTTTGAGATTTAGTTCCAGTCTTCCTTTCCTTCCCCCCCTCCTAGGCCCTAAAACCTGCTTAGCCAAATGAGGACAGGATTTAAATTTAATAAGCAAAGTAGCATTTCCTCTTTGGGATCTTGGGCCAAAGGGTTTACCATACCGCAAAAGTTGGTGTAGTTGTAACAAGTAGGGTAGCTGTACATGCCAGCAAAGCAGAAACAGCTTGATTTTTTTTTCCTTCAGACAGCTTCTTATCTTTGCAGCTCAAGTTTTTGTGTCCAGCACAATTATGATAAATTCGGAATTCTGTAAGCGAAGCCAGATCCAGCTGTTCTTTGTCAGGAGAGATGAATAACTGTGGGATGGCATGTAATTAGATACTGTACATTCAACTGCCACTAATTACTAGATTTGAAACTCTGAGATCTCACTGGTGCTGAGAAGTGTATTCCACAAAGTGGTGGAGCGGCAACACTGTATCTGTGAAGTACAGTGTTTAATGACTGCATAAATGTAATGATCTGCTGGTTCTGCATCTTTACGTAGCCTCCTGATACCTCGGGTTACTTTCTTTGATGCTAGTGGCTTGATACCTTTCCGCCAGTCAGATTTTCACAGTTGGGTGTTCCTAAGTTTGTCCTTCCATAGGTAGTGGGACAGGATTTCCCGAGCTCCAGTGCGTACCTGCTGCATTGCAGTCCTCACACAAACAAGAAAACTCAAATGCCGAGCAGTTAAATAGCAAATGTTAATACTTCGGGATTGCTTGTTCAGAAGAACACCGTCTAGGTTACTTTATATTGACTAACTTCAGCTCTTGTGTAGAATATCCGTAACAGTTTGTGGGAAGAAAAGACAATTTCCAGAAAGAATAAAGCTATTGTGTAAAGTCTATCGAGAAGAGTTTCTTAATGAAGTATTTGTATTTATTTCAAAACAAATAAATTTGTAACTTTGCAATGTCTGGTGTCTTAATGTTTTACCAGGAGTACAATAGTCTTTCTCAGTGGGAGTATATTCTTTCCACCCCTTTGTATCAATGAAATCTTTTTTTCTTTTGCACATACCTCTGCCCTTCCCTACTTTTGTGCTCAGAGCTCTTTTTTTTTTTTCCACTTCAGCCTACTATTTATACTAAGAAACACAGCACACCGGTGTGACTGTCTATTCAAAGTACTAAAGGATAATTTTGCTCTAACAAATGCATAACAAAATCGAGGGCTTAGTATGGAGTACTATTTATCTGCTGTTTGAAGTTCTCTCTTTTTCTCCAGAGATACAGTACTGCCTAGTGCATAGATTTGTAATCTGTAAACTGGCTTCCTCGCTGGAGTTGGTGCCATGTTTGTTGCATCCTTTCTGTTCCCATTCTGATCTGTAAATCCACTGATGTGTGACACGTCCCCCACTGATCTGTGGAGGAGTTTGGGCCTCTTGACTGAAATGGCAGATGCCACTCTGAGTTTCTGAAAGCTGTTCTTTTTGGACCTCTTGCAAGCATCTAACTTGAGAAAAATGGAGAAAAGCTTAACCCTTCACAAACAAGTTTTAAAAGGACTGCCCAAATGCAAGAATCTAAAAGTTCAGGAAAGAATTAAAACATTGTTTTATCGCTGTCCTTAAAGCAGAAGTGGCGTTGTCCTTTTTCACCTTAAGCTCCTATTTATCTCAGTGGTGGTTTCCTGTTAAAAGATTGGGGCTTTTTATAACTTGAGCAGTATCTGCCCTTCATGGGGAAGCATTCCTTGGTGGATTTGGAGGCTCCCTTTATGTGTAACAGCGGGGCTGGGAGCACTGATGCTGTTCAGCATGAGGAGTGGGTAGGAAATAACAGAGCCCCGTCACCAAAATGGCTCTTCTGTGCTTTCTGCTTTGGGACCTTTGTGAGGATGTGGTGCTCGTACCTGGTGACTGATCTAACGCGCTGGGATTTTCAGGGGCAGGTGGGTTTGTGGCTTTGCTGGAACTATTTTGGGCTGCTCCTTTCTCCTGTATCTCAAAAAAAATCCTGTGATAGGAAGAGGCAAAAGCAAATATTTGGCATGGCTGAGCCAAGGCTCTGCTCGATGTGATGATTCAGCAGTTGTGATTGGACTGATACCAGCAAGGGCTTGATTTGGTTAACCACTCTCTGTGCCAGCACCAGTGAAAATGGGAGGAACCTGTGCCAACTCATCTTACAAAAGAAGGGCAAAGTTAGGTTCTTCGCTGAGCTTTTCTGGGAATGGCTAATCATTCCTTCCACAAGGACACCATGGTGTGCCTGTCAAGCCTGGGCAGTTTATTTTTGTTTAATGGGGAGGAATGCATCCAAGCCTCCTTGCAGCACAAAGGCATCTGCGAGCAGTTCTGAGCAGCAAGGGGTTGCTAGGACCACTACAAATGTCAGCTTTGCAACAAAAAGTATTCATTTGGCAAGGAACAGTGTGTACCTGTACAGAAAAGCTGGAGGACAGGACAGCAGAGTGGTGTCTTACCTCTTACAAGGAGTTATGACTCCTCTTTTGCTGCAGTACTGGTCTCCTGACATCTTGTGCTGTAACTGGAGTTGCAAGCGGTTTGCAGATTTACTAGAAAATTTTATAAAACCCCTTCCTAGAGCTTGCAAATGGTGAGTTCTTCATTATTCTTCGAGACCTAGTTAGCCTGGATACTGTAGTGTCATTAAACCAGAAAAGGTGAGCTGGTGTTTCACCTTTTTCCTAAAGGATGAATGGCCACCACAGAGCAAGGAGCTCCTGTGGCACAGAGGAGATTCAGATCAGATTTCCAGAAAAAAAACAATTCACCCCTTACAGTGCTCTCTGGGTTATAAAAGGTGGAAGAGGAGAGAATGGGCTCTCAGGGGCCAAGAGGCTTTTTGATTGCATTAATGTGTCTCAATGCAGAATCTTTGCTGTAGTGGTGCTCTTCAAAACCACTAGCAGAAAGGATATCGCTGCTGAAATCTGAGTCCTTTCCACCTCAGCCTGGGCCTCGACATCTACTGTACAAAAATCTGGCTAAACTTCAAGATGGCTTTCCCCCTCCCTGTCCTTGCGGAGGAGTAGTGGGAGAGGCCACGCCAATACCATGTCATCGCAGCAGGACTTTTGTGCTGAAGGCTGCTGCTTTCCTCTTTAAAAGTCTCTAGAGACTAAACAGCTGGAAACTTCAGCCTAGATGTGTTTTGGGGGTTTATGATTAATGTCATGTGTTGCAAGCGATGGACTGAGCTGGAGAGAAAACAGTTTATAGCAAAGCTGCTTATTTTTTCTCTCCAGTGCTGGAATCCCCTTCCTGTCTGTTTTTGCATCTTGGGCAGACTATCTGTTGCAATCCTCAATGTGCCGGTAACGCGCTGCGCTCTGTTGTTTCTACCAACACAACACATTGAGCAGTGTCTCGCAAGTGCCGCTTGCAACTTGTTCCTCCCCCATCCCACGTGCTGTCTGCTTTTTTTGCACTATTTTGCACTATTTCACATTCACTGCAACTGAAAGTCTCTCCCGGTTTGTATATATGAACAGCTGTTTTGATGTGTGGATTTAGTGTTTCCGCTGAGCCAAATATAGGCTTTATGTTGATAGCTGATCACTGGTACGCCTAATGTTTAAATAACTGAGAGAAAGGATGTCAGGGTATTTTAAGAGATCAACCCTTCCCCCTCGGCCCTTTGTAACAGACAGACACAGCCTCTCACTGTTTCTATCTATTGCTTCATTAAGGGCTCCATTCATTTTATAAACAACACAGCTGCTGACCAGTGTGGGGGAAAAAAAAGGAAAAAAAAAAAAAAAAAAGGCTTCTGATTGCAACCGCCAAACAGTTCAATGTCTGTTCCCTGCAACTCAGCGTGGGGATGGTTTGCTCACCCAGCACCTCTTAGGGGCTGGAGGAGAGTTGTTATTTGGCTGTAATTAAAGAGGCAGCCCCCCACCTTGCATGTTTTTGGCACTGGTGGCTGTGGGATGTACATCAGATGCTGGATGCAGACATCACCGGGCATCTCCAGAAGAGCCCAGGGCTTGGGAAAGGGGATAGCAGGCAACTCTTCCTTCCCAAGCAGCACCCCCACAGTGAGATGTGACCTGCAGCAGAGCTGGAAAAAATATCCTTGGGTGACCCGCCACTCTCTGCAGTTGCTTATGGCTGAAGTGGATTATGGTATTCAGGTCAGGGTCAGTGCGCGAAGGGGACTGGGGGAGGGAAGGGCTGTTTGCAGAGCCGTCACACTCAGGGAGGGCTAGGGCAGCTCCAGGAGAAGCCTTCATGAGCAATGGCACTCGGAAGAAAGCAAGAGCCGCCATGAGACTGTACTTTGCAGCCTGTGGCTCTGTGTGTGTGTGTATACGTGTGCACAGGTCCCCAGGAGGCTCAGCACCCTGCGCACAGCAAGACAGGCAGCAAAGGTGTGGTGGCCAATGCTCTGGTTTGGCCCCATGTGGTGGACCCAACATTGATGTGGGGAAAGGCCAACCCGCCTGTAGGGCTCAGTGAGCCTGCCCTGCGCAAAGATGCCACCCAGCCCCTAACACACGGGTGGCATGCATGTGGTCAGACCCTTTTGCCTTACCTCTAGCTTACGCTTGCACCTCCCCAGCTGGGAAATTGTCATTTATTGACTGTTTGCAATGTATTTTCATTTCTTTTTAATGATAACCAGTGATCAAATTAAAGAAAATCATAGTTTTTTTACCACCAGCTGCCAGTGTTGAACTTTGATGCTGTGGTGAGTCCTTCCATGCCACTCATGCAGGGTAGGAGATCTCACAGGGGCAGAGCCTCACACAGTCACCACAGGGTAAGCACTTCATTTGTAAAGTGCAAAGTAGTTAGGAGATGATGGATTTCCCAGACTAGTCCAAACACAGCAGCTGAGAAAGCAGCCAGGAAGCCCTTCATGCAAGATTGTGTGCTTGGCAGCTGCCACATGTGCAAGTAGAAGACGCAAAGGCCAGATGTGACTTCTGATGCCTCTAGAAGCAGCACAGAAATGTGCTGCCCTTGCTGAAAGCTATCGCCAGAGGCATGGTTGGCTGGAATGTGCTTAAAAATGCAGAGGACTTCCCTTCCCAGCAAAAGAAAAGCCCACTGAAGGAGAAGGCTGGGAAGAGGGTGCTCTCTTGCCTAATGTCCTGGTAGCCATAAGCAAGCCCAACACAGACCCATCACTGTGCAGGACTGGAGGCCACTCAAAGTGTTTAAATTCCTACTGAGGCAGGTAACCTACTTCAGTCTGGAAGGCAAACTTGATTTGCGGGAAAACTACAAGTATTTTTTTTCTAGAATTAAATGGTAGATTCCTTTCTAGGGTTAGTTCTGAGGATCTGTAAATGCAGGGATATGGAATAATGATTCTTTAATTTAAATGTTTTTCCCCAAGTCTTTAATAACCTTGTTTGAACAATTTCTGTCTGTATGGCTGCTGCAAACAGGTAAATCCTGCAACCTCTCAAGAGAGCTGATAAAGAAGACGTGCTTATGCAGGTTGAGTAACACTCCGTTTTGCTCAAAGACTCTAGACAGGCTATCCCAAGTCCAGTAAGAGTGCTGGGAGAAAAAAAATCAAACCCTAGACCCAGAAACAAATCGGAAAACAAGGACATGGGAGTTGGGGAACACCTGGATTTCCAAAGCTGCCATAGTATTCACACTTAAGGAAATGCTCCCAGAGCATCCTATTTTACCACATTGCTGGCTTTTTATTTTTATTTTCGTGTGTCCTTCAGTTCAGGGCTTTGTCACACATTTGAAACGCGTACTTGGACATTGGCCGAGCGAGGAGATTGGAAAAGGAAAAGAAATGTCAGTGGCAAACATATTCCACCTTCTTTTGCTTGCCTAAGCTTCTAAATGAGGTGTCAGTCAGAAATTCATTAATCATTTACCACTTATGAGGTTATTTAATATCTTTAAACCACAGCAGCAGCATGCCACCTGTAAAACCTCAACATGATGCTGTACGAACAAGTAATACATGTTACATAGTTGGTGTAACTCAGACTGACACTGCCAAACCAATCTGTTTTTCCCATTAATTTTTCATATATTTCAGCATATGAAGCTTACAGAAATAATTCTGTAGGAACTGTTTAGA
Source organism: Pluvialis apricaria (assembly GCA_017639485.1). NCBI lineage: Eukaryota > Metazoa > Chordata > Aves > Charadriiformes > Charadriidae > Pluvialis > Pluvialis apricaria. Next base: position 161,760,299 of record CM030008.1, on the reverse strand, counting down.
CAAGAAAGTCACAGTTTGAAGAGGTATGTGTATGGATATGTGCCTCTGGTTAACGAGAGCTCTCTGTCTCCATCAGTTTAATAAACTGCTTGTCTTAAAACTCCTTCAAAAAACTGGGAGAAAAAAAATCTCAGGGTTTCATTTACAAGGTGACACAGTGTGTCTGAATATTGTGGTCTTCCTGGAGTATTACATATACACAGCACAATCCTGGTGAGCACATCAAAAATAAAGCAACTCTACTACACCTTGTTTCCACTTGCATGCACACTGAATATAAAGGCATCTTTATAAGTCACATTCTTGCTTCTTTCCATCCTGCAGTGAGTGGCTGTCCTGCTTTCTGGGGCTCCCAAACAAGGCAGCTTGAGCCACCACACCGACTCTGGTAAAGGCCCTACAGAAAGCTGATAGCTAGGGTCACTGGAGCTAGCTGGATCTTGCCATTCATATCAGCATGAGCTGACCCTCAAAATCCCATCCTCCATCCTTGTCCCAACCTACAAGACCAACAGGATAATTGGCGTGAGCAGGATGTGTGTCCAGCTGTCTCAGCTTAGCGTGGATTGCAAAATTGTCACTCCCATCCTTTCTCAACCCTTTCCCTGGACCGCTGTATCAGTGGGTGTCTAGCACCAGCTCAGAGCCTGGTATCCCCTCAATGCTATTATTGTTGGTTTCTTGGGTGATGGTACCACTTTCAGGTCCCAGCATAGACCTGGGCCCATTGTACGAGGCAGTGTACAAACGTACAGTGAGCATCAGCTCCTGCTGGAGGAGTTTTCACTCTCAACAGAGGCGATGAACAATAGGGCTTTGTTATTCTGGCTCTGAAGAACTGAGGAAAAGCAAAGCAAAGGGCTGGATCCCTGAAAGCCTTTGAAGATCTAGCTCCTTAATGTATTTAAACAATGACCATAAAAGTACTTTTGTAATAATAAATTATTTGCCCAAGCACACAGGGAGCCAGGGAACCAAATCTAAAGGCTACTCTATTGCCTTAGTCCTACGGCTAATCTTCTTGTAAACACCTGTTGAAATAAAGGGTCTCTGATGAACCACAAACTGCAAGTCAAGTCCACTGGCTACAAGTGTCACTCTTCCCCTTTCAGTGTCGTTGGACAGACAAGCAGTTGCACAAGCAGTAGAGCTAATAAAGCTTGGTATCCTATAGGTTAGTGTCCAATGTCCCCAGAAACTCCTTTACAGCAGTGTAACCACCATAATTCCCCACCTGTGATGCCTTCATCTCTCTCTCCTCCATGGCTGCTTGTTTCGAACTGGTGCATCTGTTCAAAATCCCTTAATGCTGCTGTTGTGGTTTGGCCACGCTGCAGACGTGTTGGCTGCCTGGCAGATGTACATGGGCTTGGTAGGAGCAATGTGGTGGGCCTCTCCCCTGTCCTGATATTTTGCTTCATTTTTTTTATTTCAGGAATTGCAGTGTTTCTGAGATCTTTACTCTTCTGCCTACTTTGTTTGACATTTCCCTCAAAGGCACTGACCGACAGACAAACAAATGAACAGCATGGTTGCATACGTCTTGTTCTCTTAGAAAACCAGGCTAGAAACAGAAACATCTTGGGTGCGTTGGGCGAGATCTGTGGCTTCCAGGCATTCACTTCACTAAAAACTGACACGCACTGGAGTTTCTGGTCATGCATTAGCTTACAATAGCTTCCTTTATCTCGCAATGAAAACTGGGTGTTTCAGCCACGGCAGCGTTTGATTACAGTGGTTACAAGCGTTAGCTAATTGCAAAGCAAAGCAAGCCTTTTAAGTGCCACAGTTTTGGGTATGTCTTCTGATCTTGTTTTCTTGTGTCCTTACGTGTACGTGTAAGATGGTGAAAAACTGATTATACATGTAAACACACATTATATATGCACTCTATTTTATGCACTGCAGACTGCATCATAGGAATATGTATATGTAAATATACACATATATATTCATGGATATGTTCATATATGATTTTATATACAGTGTTATATACAACATTATATAAATGCATCCATATCTTTTATATGGGCGTATACACACATACACATATATGCATGTATGTATGCACATACAATATGTATATACACATACACATACATACGGTATTTAAAGATGGGTCGGAACCAGAACACAGGATTCCAAGTCATACTTAAGTGATCTTCTTGAGGAAGAGACCCTAGGATGGGTTCCCTACCAAGCACCTCAACACAAACCATTTTCCCTTTTGGAAAACACTGCCAACTTCTTAGCCAAGGCCTCTTTTTCATATATTCCCAGGACCTTTTTTTTTGCCAAGCGATGGTGTTTAAAATGTAACTAAAAGTGCTGAGCTCTCATTTGAGTGGAGGTGCATAGGTCAGATGTGACCTCTTCTGTCACATCATCCAGGCCGAAGGCAGTCGTGAGGTTGAATCCTGCAAAGGGCTGCTGTCCTCAGGTTCCTTACCACCAGAGGAACAAAAGGGAGAGGTGAGTTACGCCTGCACTGGAACATGCAAACAGGGGTCACCCTTCTTTTCTGCCACTGGAGATTTCATGGAAGCTTCAAAAAAGAAATAGTAAAAGCTTTAAATTAAGGAATGACCTAGCTCTGTGAAATATTTATGAGCCATACTTGTATATAAACAAGATGCTATTTAAGTTAACAGCTTTTGAAGATATACAGCATTTCTCCTAAATGTTTTTACATAGGATGGCATTATTTTCAGCCTGCTCACAGGAAGCTTCAATTTATCATAGCCAGAAAGATTTATGTCTCCTGTGAACTAATCTAGCTTCCTCTGGGTTATCAAGATGAAGACAGACAACTTGCCAACTGGAACTAAAGCAAAATAAGTGACTGATTTAAAACAGTTGCATCATCTGAAGTTCAGCCCTGTGCTGATCCAGTCTCCAGTCCTTGTGTCACTCATCAGCTTTGCTGTGTCTCTCAGCAGTTCTGCTGTGCCACTGGGGATTTTTCAAGCAGATGATACTACAGTTCACCATGCAGAAACACATTTCTACTGCTCAGCTCTCCCAAGTGAAGCAACAGCAAACGTGCCATGGTGCATGGGGGTCGTACCAACAACTCACTGGAGAAAAACTGGCTCCAGTATGCTTCAGTGATAAGAAATTTACTGGCTAGAATGGTAATGACAGATTTTTTTTCTTCTCTTAGCTGACATTTACATAGAAAACCACTTCTGCAGAAAATGTTTACATTGATGTTTACTCTAAGCTGCAGCCCAGTTGCAACTGATGCACCAGAAGCAATGCCAAGGGTTATCTTCCCCTTTTGCATCCACTCATCCACAGAGCTGATAGGAAGTCTAACACCTGTTTTCTCATTTAGCACGTGTCACCTTTCCTTTGCCCCAGCCATGTAAAAAAAAAGGTATGTGTTACTGGCAAGGTGGCAGTGGGAAGCAGGACCTGCGTGCTGATAACACCGTGGGGAGTAGGAGGTGGTGGTCCCAAAGCACAGACCACACCATGTCTATGTGAAGAAATGGGCCCATGAGGTCTTGTCCTTCATCCCCCATCCCTCATCATTTAGGTTAGCAGAGCTAACCTAAAAGCAGTATGTAATCCATGAGCAAGGTCTGGGACAATCATTTTGGATTCAGAGCATTCAGGCTGCTGAATATCAGACCTGGCAGAGAAACTGAAAATGTCCCCGGTGCAAGATATTCCAAAAGATCAGGGTGAGTCCAAGGAGAGCAGGACACAGAGGATCTTTGGCCCAGCCTAGTGCAGTGAGACGGGGACTCCTTGCACAGAGATTTCAGGAGAAACCCTAGGTTCTTCCCATGAATTTCACCATGGGGTAGAATCTCACAGAGAATGACAGAGGGAGACTTTCTAGGACTGATCTCAGTGTGACAGAGACCAGAGTCAAGTCCTGAGGGTCACCAGGATCAAAGACTGAAGTCTCATCTTGAAAATAAAACATATATGCCAATGCTCATTTTCCAGTTTAGACCACATTATTCAAGAAATGACAGTAATGATGTCTAAAGCTCATGTCTAAGCTACTGACAGCCATACTTTTGTTGTCATACTAGTACTAGTACTAGTACTAGTGTACTATTCTTTCTTTTGGGCAATTAAACTGCTAGCCTAATAAATGGCAGCGCCACCAAGGCTGTCATTTATGTCTGGAATCTGTGAATAGAGGAATTTCTGGCTGCCATTAATGGACAGAGGTCTGAGTTGAAAACCCTGCTTGTTCAAGGCCCCTCCAAAAACAGTGTGGCAAAACAAGGAGATTTAACATCCTAACTCAGGAAAAAAACAAATTGTACATTGGCAGTGGATGAAAGATTCTCCTTTTATTTTAAAACCTCTGTAAAATCAGAGCAATGGGTCAATTCCAGCATTCAGCCAATTTAATTAGCGATTTCAGAGTAATCGTGGTAATGAGCCAAGTCGGCAAAGATGTCGTTGGGGTTCTTGCAGTTCAGGTTGCAAAAACAAGCATTGATCCACATGATTTTCCAGGAAAACTCAATTCCATCTGGGCACTGAAACCTCACTTCAATAGTCTTGGACTTGTAGGGTGTGCAGCACCTGTTGTCTGTGCAGACGCCACAATATTTGGGTCTATATGGACTTTTGCTCACACATCCTGAGATGGTGTAGTTCATTGGTTCATTGGCCCTGTAGACAGCCAAGCACTTCTTCCCAGGCTAAATCAGAGAAGAACAGAAAAAGAGACAGGTTAGTATTCATTGCTGACACAGGTAGGACATGCAAACCACCCTCTCAATATTTAAAGGCTTTTGAAGCATTTTACAGGTCTGATCTAGAGGGTGTGACAGATTTACACAATTTAGACATATGAACCTAGAAGCTGCAAGTAGGATACTACAGTTCATAGCCATGATCAGCAGTGCAGCATTGCTTTTCCACTGGCTGAGTCACAGTTCTGTCCAAACCAACAGCGAGCGCAGTGGACTTGGCTTGCCTTTCCTTGCAAGGACCTTTTGGCTGGAATTAAAGCTCTCAAGGGAAGGTTTTCATATCAGCATGTGGAAGAACAGGGAGGACACATTTTTGACCCCTCTGCAGCACAGTAAGTCCCTGTGGAAGTGCAGAGGCCTGAATGCTGCCAAACAAAGGCTGACCCTGTGTTCAGACAAAGCTCAAGGGGTGCATGGAGAAACAGTCCCCACCTTAATGTGCTTGGTTATATCCACCTCACAGGGCCGCATGTTGCACAGGCGGCTTTCCTTCAGGAGCCGGCACTGGTCGTTGTCATTGGAAATCCTGGTGGAGATGCCCAGCCCGCAGGTCTTTGAGCAGGGACTCCAGGGTGAGGTGTGAACGATGCAGTTCTTCTGCCAGGCTTCATCCTCTCCCTCGTACGCTGCAGAGACCAGATTAACCCCACATTATTCAGTCGCGGCAGCTTTCCATATTAAACACTCTCTCCCCAGCTCATTACATATTCAGGCCACTAACCCAAACAATTAAATCACAGCAAAGTGGCTCAGCATTCCTGTGAACCTCCTCATCCCACCCCCTTTGCTGCTGACCTACTTGTGTCAGACCCTCCAGTGCTGCGAGTGCTCGGGGCCAGGGCTCATTTCTTTATTCCCCTCTGCAGCATCACACAAGGGGGTCCTTGTCTGGGACCCCCAGGTGCTGCCACAATACAAATACGTAATTACAGAAGCCCCGCACCAGCCGCTGCAGAAAAGGGATGAGATCTGATCTCACCGTGAGGGTTTATTTCTGAGCCCATTCAACTGATTCCCTGCAGCAGAAAGTGGTTGACAGTCTTTGCTGGATGGCCGAGGGGCTTGGGAAGCAGCCACAGCCTTTCACTGGGAGGAAGAGCAGCTTGAATAGCTCTCAGGGAGCTCGGCAGTCACTTGAAGAAAGGCTGGGTTCTGTTTTGAAAGCAGCTGACAACCCCAGTTCAGGTTCCTTCACAGCCTCGGCCAAAGTCCCCACTGGTCTGCAATTTACAGTACAGCCCACAGGCAAAACTCTGCTGCATTATCTTGCTCGCTATTACATTTATTGTTATATTAATCATGTTATTTAATATAATAAGTGCTAGTTTCACTTCTATAAGACTTCTACTTATAAGAGAAAAAGTCAGGCAAGGAAAGCTGCGTTATGCCCATTTTGGGACACAGGCCATGAAGACGTAAGGCCAATTTCAGTAGTAGATGTTTTGAATTTGGACCGACCTCACAGTTCAAAGCTACCATGAACAGAAGCGAGGGCTAAACTCTGGTACTTTTAACCCACAAAATGCAGACCGAGGCTTTGTTTTGTGCAACAAAAATGCAGACCAAGGACTGGGAAAAAAACCCTTACCATCAAAGAACCAAAATCTCGGTTTACAACAAGCATCCTACGTCTCCTTGAGCTCTGCTTTTGTGAGATAGTCTGTAAAATGGGGCCAATGGGGCTATTGTCACTACATTGTATCACAGGGTTTTATGAGGATAAATTTAAGACATTGGGACCATGTTTGAGGCAAATGGTACCACCTCTGTGCAGTGGGCTATACGATCCCCACCATGAATGTGAGTATGAGGAAAGAAGATACCTTATGCGATACACAAAACAGGTACTTCAATAATGTGATCAGTCCCGAATTGCTAAAAAGCTTTACTAACACAAAGACAATTTAGCCCAATTGGCAGTGAAACTTCCACCACAATAACTGTTTTCAAGGTGTTACGTAAGTTTGGGACTACTAAGATACGGGGGCTTTACAATCATACTACTAAAGCAATGTAATCCAGGCAAAAATTAAAACTGAGCCCATTCTGTCTTCCAAAGGGCCCAGAATGAAAAAAAAAAAGTTGAAGTAAAAAGGACTTGTGACATCTTTAAAGTGCTGGCAGACGTGTGCTTCAAAGCAGGCCTTGCCACACAAGCGTGTTTGATGAATCCCGTATTGCTGCTAAGGAGTTCAAGCACACCACTGGTGTTTGCATGTCCTATCCTTCACTGCGTGCTGTACAGGAGTCTCTGTGCCTCGTTCACACAAAAACTAGACACCTGCCAGGTCTGGCAGTGCAAGCTGACACTTTGGTTGTAGAGACTCTGACTTCAATTGCCTGATGACAAAGAAGGGGTCCACCTCACTCCCACCATACCTGCAGAGGAGATGTGGCGTGGAGACGTCTTCCTGATTTTCTTGGAGTCATCACAAATCCACTGCTCGCAGCACTTCCCTGCCATCTTAATCAGCTTTGGGTTTGGGCACCAGACGAGGGGAGGGCGTGAGTTGGTGCACATGGGAATACAGCCCACAGCCCCGTTAATGCATGTGCAGTTGTATTTGCAGTTGGGCTGAAATGTGTCCCCATTGTTATACCTGACTCCATTGAGGACACATCCTACACCAACAATCTCTGAAAGGAAAGAAAAAGAAAGACACACAGAGCACTGTTAAAATACTGCTGGCAACAAACGGCGCTGATGCGGTTCTTTACCAAGCTGCTCCTTGGGCTAACGGAGCCAACACGGAGACACAGCAGTGCTGTGGGGCACTGTGTTCAGCGTGACGCTGAGCCAAATGGGGTCACGCTATCTAGGAAACTGTTTTCATTCTGAATCACATGAAAAAAATAATGAATATTTTAACGCTTTGTGAAAAAAAAGGAGTTAGAAAATAAAACAAGTTTTATCCACAAATGCTCACTTAAAAAATCATTTCATGGCATGCTGGTGAAAGCTATGTGAACTAGCAGCGCTACAAGCAATTAAAACAGATATTGAGTGAAATTTGAGGTTTTCAGGAACATGAGAGGACTACATGGAACTGCAAGTGTGGCACAGCTCTGCACGACATCTGTACCCTCCTGAAGAAGAAGAGGGAGGACAGCCAAGCTAGCAAAGGAGCACCTAAAATGGCACTGGATTCCTATATTTAGGCAACTAGATTCCACCCAGTTTATAACAGAACAGTTTTCTTGGAAAATGAAGGAACACATTATAAAGCCATGAAAATTAGTATTTGATGTATATTTTTAAATAAAATCACAGAAAAATCAAGCTTTTTGGTTGCCCGTGAACAGGAATCACATTGATTCAGGAAATAAGACACAAGTTGCATAAAGCAGCAACTTTGTTGTTTCAAAGTTATGGACAGTTATTTGGAACCAGCGGCAGAAAACTTCTAATGGAAAATTCAGGCTTCAGTTTCTTGTTTGGTCACACGGAGGCAGTGCGCACACACCGATCGGCTTGCTCAAGTTTTAAGTCTGGTGGGAAATTGAGCTGCAATGTGGCTGCTTCAGGGCCAACACAAATTGAAATGCTGGATTAAAATATTGCAAAGGCTTCCTATTTTTAGAATGGGCTGAATGAAAACATCAAATGCAAATCCCGTCTGCACAAAAACGAGACTTGTTGGAATCTGAAGCACAGATCCAGATCTCCAGTTCATGCTCAGCTCCAATTTTGATAATGCTTCACTTTTTGTATTGAAGAGACATTACCAGTGCTGGAACCGGAGCTGAGAATTCAGTTAAACTTCCAGGTGTGCACATGGATTATGACAGTTCAATAAAATGATGTATTTCTTGGTGCTTTGCTACCACCATATCCCTCCCAGACTGTGTTAACTCAGCCTCCTGCAGGTCTTATACATCAGGAGGTTCATCATGAGGACATCCCTGAATACAGACAAAGGGGCTGTTGAATGCCTTCATGCAGAACCATGCTGAATCTGCATCTAAGTCAGGCAATTTGGGAGCAGTTTGCAGTTCCTGGCTCCACGTGCACAGTGCCTGCCTCCCACCGGGTCTGTGCTCAGCACCCTGCTGTCTCTGCAGAGAAAAGCCAACAACAAAAAGAGAGCTGTAGTGACTCCCAGCAGGCTCCTATCTGACGTCGAGGTGTTCTGGGACACACCTCGGCTTGCCAATCTAGATAAAGCTTGAATTTCCCACAGTTTCACCCCATTGCCTTTACCGACACCATTTCTTAGCCCTTTCAGGATCTTTATTTTCCACAAATTACATTGTTTCTGTAGTCCTGCATGCACTGCATGCTCTAGACTTAGCTTTTGGCATCCAGCTGCAAAGCAAATTCCACACAGCAGTTAGTGCCCAGCACAGAAGTCCCACTCTTGTGGTCAGGGCACTAGCTGGTGTCCTCAGAGTGGAGTGATGCAGCCTATATATGACCCAGTGCACGAGAAAGAACATGTCAACAGGTCCTGTCATGTGCCTTTACCTGGATGCTGAAAGCAAGGGGAAGACCACAGCTTTCTATGGCAGCCAGAGGCAAACCGCTTCACTTCCTAACCATAGAAAGACCTACTTCTCATGAACCTCAACTGTGCATGCCACAACGCCCCTGACAATATAACCATAAATGTCACATAATAGGGGATATACGCTCATCACAGTAGGGATGCAAAACTGCATTGGAGTGGGAATCCTTCCAGACCTGACTGGGGAAGCTGGGATCAACCCTCCTACCTCACAGTGCTGTTGCCAGAGGCATACTGAATGCCTGTGATGTATGTGAGGTCTACAAAAACAAACAAAAAAATCCAACTGAGAAAGCAAGCATTTAAATAAATAAACACGAAGAAACGTGAAGGTCTTTAAAGAGATCTAGGAAGGCTGAGGTAGCTTTGAGACAACATCCAGCTTGTTTTCCTCTCCCGGTGCAGGGCGAGCTGTAACGATGTCATTCTTGACACATGTTTGTCTAACCTGTTCCAACAGACCTCCCCTGTATGCTCCACATACATTCCAGACAATACATTTGAATGATCTCATATCCTTATTTCTTAACCTTGGATCTTTTTCTAATCTTGAAAATCACTGTTTAAGCTTATGTCTCCTTGCACATACCTTCTCTTGTTGCTATTTTTCCCATAGCCTACAAAAACCTGGTTAGACTGCACTTTCTGCACGCTTGTTTTTTTTGTGGCTGAGCTAATGCAAAGCCAAGTTCACTTCTCACTACACTTGCCATCCTTCTTCTGAGGAACAGCAATGCTAATACCATTTCTGTGAGAAACTGCCAGCTACCCTGAACCTCCTTACTCTTCAGACTTGCCCCTTGTGAAACTTCTGCCGATATTCTAAATTTATTGAAGCCCACTGTTGGCAACCTTTTCTCTTTCCTGTGGATCAGTTATTCTATCTATTCATGTCACAATCAGCTCTCCTCCAGGTTTCCTTCCACATTTATATTTTCTGTTAGTACCTCATTCATGATTATTTTTCATCCTAGAAGACCTTCCCTCTAAATGGCTTTTTCCTTTTTATGAATCTAAAGCCATAACGAGCATGTTCTAATACCTTGCTAAACAGTCAGCATCCTTTCTGATTAAATATCTGTGTGGTTGTACTCATGATTCTTTCTCTTTAAACCATTCTTGGAGTAATGATATAATCATTTATGAGCGGACCAGATTCCCGCCGTGTTCTGGATCTCAGAACACACGAATATATCCTTGACACACAAAACACTACCTCATTTATTTTTTCACCTTCTTCTTAACTAAAAACATTCCAGTCACATGAATTATCCCACCAAGAGTTTGTTATGACAGGCAGGAAGAAATCCTTCTGCTTCATGGCAGCTAACATGACTGAAACCGTTGTAAGATTAAGGCTCAGACCTCAATTTGTCACCAAGAACTTTGCTAGGAGATGATTCATCCCTGACCCTCTTGACCAGATACCACGTGCTATCCTTCCTCGGGATCCACTATTGGAAATGAGCCAAAAGCATCTCCTTAATGTCACAGTTTTCATGTAGAAGCCTATATTGCTTGTTTTTAAAGCCAGCTGCATATCCTTCCTCCATCCCCAACCCACTACAGCACCTCCTCCTGTTACGGGAAATACAGAATCATCTACTTGCAAATCTGGAGACCTTCAAATGCTGGTTGCTCCTTGCTCTTGGCTGCAGCCAAGAATTCAGATGTCATTTCTCATCCATCCAGCTGCCCTGAGAATGAAGACAGCAATAAGGAAATGGAAGAGGATGAATGGCAGAGCTGATGAGCATACAGTCAGGTATCTAATGAGATAAATCTCAGCCACTACTCAGATCAACGGGAGCTGCCAGTGTATATCTAAGTCAAAAATATATGTACATCACTTACGTGCACATACTCCTATTTCGTACCTAGGTCTGTCTCCACTGTAGTCACAGTACAAGCCCCTGTGGAAATCACAGGTGTCGGCCTCAGTGCAACTTTCTCCACGCTGCTTGGCACAAGTCTTGCAGCAGTCGCAGCCATCTGTGACCAGGCTGACGCCTACTGGGCACCGAGGTGGGGACTTCGGACACTCACACGGCCACTTACAGTACTGAGTCCGCGTGTAGGCCTCTGTCACAGCAGGGACGGTGGGGATCATGGTGGTGGAGGTCTGGGCGATGGCCTACAAACAAAGAAACACAGCTTGGAGAGCGTTCCAGAGAAAAAGGGGCTGTGAACCCTGTGGTGATTAGTCCTCAATAAAAATCCCCTCAGGTCTAAAAAGAAAGCAAGGAAACCAAAGAATAAATGTCAAAGAGCCATGGAAAGGGAGCAGATGCTGCTCTCTTGTAAACCCCTTCAGATACCAGCTGAGAGCAAATGGCCTGCAGCTTCGACTAGCACCCAAACCTCATAGCCCCAGCCTGCTTGTACTCAGCCTCTTCCAGACCTCTCCTCTCTAAAAAGAGGTCTCTCCCCATAGAGGAACACAGGCACACAAGCCAAGATCCCTCTGATACATGAGAAGAAATTGTGACATGTCTCCAGTCTGTGTCACCCTGTGGTACTTGGCTCTGGCAGAGGATTTTGCCACCTCATAGCTGTTGTGACTGTTCACTGAGAGACGGCTGTAGGGCCTCTTGGCTACTCAGAGGCTTCCTCAGGCAACAGCATCTGCCCTTCAGGTCACCAAGCAAGATAAAGGTCATCATGTTGCAGTGTGAAAGCACATGTGGCCCTGTTTGGCCTCATCTTCCTCGTGCTTATCCATATTAGTGTGAGTCTTGCAACCAAAACACAGGATCCCATAAATCCGTGAGGGGACCACCAGCAGATCTGTGAGCCCACCACCTTCACAGACACCCATTCATGAACCTCTGTGTTGTGAGGATGAACTGAATGCCACGGGCCTGGCACTCCATCACGGATCTCCTGAGGATCTCATGGCCATTTAATGTCTTCTTGCAATACCACTAATACCACAACAACTGCCACTTTATAATGTCCCAGCCCTTTGACTTGAATAGACATGAGGTTAGAGACAGGGAAAGATAACCTCTGAAACCAAAATCTGCCTAACCGTCTGTGACCGTCCTGATGCACAAGTTCATCCTCCTCTGTCTGAAGAACGTTTTGCTTGTCTCCACCCCTATAACACAACATCTACGCAGTTCAGCTATCTGACAGAGCCCCAGTCCTAAGTGATGAAGCTACACTATGGCTATAATATTTTGTAAAAAATTAAAAATAATAATAATAATAAAATTTCAAAATAAAGCAGTCATGCATTTCCTCTAAGCACTCTGACAAACACCCTTATCTATCCTTCACAGTGTCCAGACTACCATATTCATCAGAAAAGCTCTCTGTGAATCCTAAAGTAGTCATGAGGCTCTTAGACCTATCTGTCTGTGATGGGCTCTTCCAGGTCTCATACTGTAGTTCCCATGATGTTGCCCTGGCCCACACAGTCAAACAACTGGGATATTTCTGCAGTGATTTTCCACCTACGCCTTTTGTCACATGCTTTTGTCTTACATGGACTCACTGTGGGACCTATAAGTTGGATGAGTGTAAGTGAAGCTTCATAATGTTAGCGTTTCTCCCATTAGTCATGCACAAATATTTGCCAGCACGGTAAGCAAGGAAGGAAAACTTTTATGGGGACGATACTGCCAAGTTTCCATTTCCTGATCTCCATTTCCTTTGCAAATAAGAAAAAAACCAATCAAGCCGCAAGTTAATTCAAAATCTGATAATCAGATAAAAAATCTGATCCAGGTAAATCAAGGTAGAAAAGGGGTTTAATGTAACTCAGTGCTGCTACTCCAGCAGACACATTCAAGTCACTATTACTAAGAATGGAGTGCTGGGGTACCTTAGCTCATAGCAAAACCCTCAGAGGACAGAGGTTCATTGCTTTCCGCACTCTCCAGTCCCTGCAGAGCAAACTCTGGATGACGTTAAACAGCACCAGTAATGCTCATGGTGCAAAAAGGGTGCAAATCAGCCCAGTGACAAAGCAAAGATGCGCCTTTTCTACCAGGATCACTGCACAGAAAACCTGGGCTGCACATGGGGGGGTCAAGCAGGGCACAGTAGCTCAGGCACAGAAACAAAGGGGGCTATTTACAGGCTATCACCAGCAGCCTGTATTTGCTGAGCTTGGGCACTTATGGTCCAGAAGCCCTTTCTGGTGACAAGATGTGACGGGTGCAAAGAATAAGCGTGTAACCCTACAAAGTTCAGGCAAGGAAAGTCAAGGTCTAGAAAGTACTAAGGCTATCCCATCCATTCCTGGCTACCTTGTGCTGTATTGCATATTCCACAGTGTTTTGTCTTCTTTGCAGTTTCAGATGTCTGGAAAAAAAGGCTTTCCACCACCTCTCCATGAAAAATATGCCCCAACCCAAGGCTTTGTGGGTAAAAGCATCCCCAAGAATTGCAAACTCACAGCCTATGAGCTATCCACCAGGATACCTCTGCAAAGCCCTGTTACTATCTTCTACAGCTTCCTTGCTGGCAGACTCCAATTTTATTAAAGTGCATTTCTAAAGCTGCTACTGCTGTATCTGAAGGTGTATTTAAGTATCTTAGCAATTAGTTACCCTGTATTTAGAACACTAAATTGTTAACACACTGCTAATCACAGCCAAATAGGCAATGTGTTTGCTCTGGGCATAATTCCCAATTCCATTAAGGCCCCCTTTACAAACTGTTGCCCTTAAAGTTGGCTTAAAATCACATTTAAACTCATGTTTAAACTAAAACATACCAATATAATTTGCTCCCACTTTAAGGCTCCTTGATGCTGCCAAAGTTGTTAAAAGAGGAACATTCAGATCAATGAAAAGCCCTGGCCTTTTAATAGTAGTATTTTTCATTCCACTCACAATAATTTGAGTAGGTGAAATAATCTGTCACTTGAGAAGAGAGGCCTCTTGAAGTGCAATAAACCTATTTACTTTGTTGCTGATCATTAAAAAAAGTGCTTAATAATCAAATCCAGATACACAGACAAAAGTCACACAGCTATTTAAAGAGCCCATTGCCGTGGCCCAACCCTGTCAGTAAATCCCTTCACAGTCCCTTGTTTCTATTGTCAACACGAGCAAGCAAACAGCTTCTACCCTGTGTAGGTATGAAAGTGTATGTGAATCAACACACGTAGCAAAGAGGAACCAATAAGTCCTGCTAGTCCTGTTTTTAGTTAATATGTGAAGGACTGGCTCTGAATTCTTGTAAAGGACTGAGTAGCTGGGAGCAATTCCGTGGTTTGTGATAGAGAGGAATTTAGAGTAAATTATTTAACAGCCCTGCCTCTTGGTCTAAAGCCTGAGCTGACCGAGGAAGCTTTTCCAGTGTCCTTACAGTGATTGTAGCTGTTGTAGTTCTTGGACATGCTGGATGAAATGTCCAGTGATATGGCCAAGTAAGCCATGGGAAGGACCCTTAGTATGGGCTACGTGAGCATCTTCAAATAATTAGTGTGGACAGGGATCAAAATATTATGACTCCTGTATTTTACAAATAGGGAAGGTATGGAGAGACATCATGTCCTAGGCTCTATCGACAACCAACCAAAACCCAGCCTTTGGAATCATAGAATTACAGAACAGTTTGGGTTGGAAGGAATCTTAAAGGTCATCTAGTTCAACCCCCCTGCAATGAGCAGGGACATCTTCAACTAGATCCGGTTGCTTAGAGCCCCGTCCAACCTGACCTTGAATGTTTCAAGGGGCATCTACCACCTGTCTGGGCAACCTGTGCCAGTGTTTCACCACCCTCGTCATGAAAAATTTCTTCCTTCAAGTGGAAACTCTTGTCCACTAGACACTAGAACAAGTGCACAACCTGTACAGCTTTCAGGCCCTCCTCCTCTCCCCTCCTAAGTCCCTCAGAGCTTTGCTATGGGAGAAACAATTCTGTAGATTGATAACATTCTTGGCTTTTCCTTTTCCGTGGTCAGCTGTCATCACTGGAATATCAAAATCCCTTTGGAAAAGTCATTCTGCCCTACTACTTCAATGTCCCAGAACATTTTGGGATATGGACACTTTCTTATTAATACCTATGATGGTTAAGACATCATGAATAATACTTTGTATACACCACAATAAAAACAACTCTTTCCACAGGTGTTATCAAAAGAAAATCACACTGTAATGGCCTTCATCAATGGCCATCCTTAACTAGAAAAAAACCAAAATAAACAATCAACCTCGTGTAAGTTAAGGTTTCAGGAATCTTGCCTTTAGGGTCAATATAACACATAGGAAGACAACGGTTTTGTAAGAAGTCCAAAATCCATGAAGAGAAACTTAACACCAAAAAGCACAGTGCTGGGGATTTGACAAGTTTATTTTAAAATGTCAGAAAAATAAAAGAGTGCACCTGCTAGGAAATTAATTTTTCCAGGTAGTGGTAATTAACTTGTTTTGTATAATTACTCTCCAATCCTGGGGTCTGCAGATTTGTTATCTTGGATGCTAAGGAGAGAATATTCCACCACAAGTTATTCATGAGCTCTAATTTTGCTGCTTTTGAGGTAAAAGCCCATTCTCATTAAATCAAGATGAAGCCTTTCTCACCCTGCCATGGCTGATAACTCTCTATTAAAGTTGTTCCTGATTTATGCTTGGCAAGCTCCAAAATTACTTTCTTTTCGCATCTGCAGAGAATAATATTTCACTAGCAACAATTTCCAGCTGATTTCTGTGTTCACATTCAAGAGGAGTGAAGGAGAAAATAAAAAATTACTCACTGCCTGCCATGGCCACAAACTCTGTATTTTTAATAGCCATGAGTTTTACTATACAAGTCACAAAGACATGAAATAGATAGCAGCATTTTAGCAGCATGTTCTACCTACTGGCAAAATACATTTTCAATTTGTTGGAAAATACTGTAATTGTAAGCTTGGTTTTGTTTTGAAAACTGGAGAGACCAAACTACAATGTTGAAATGAGTGTATACAGTCCAAATTGCAAGGCAGCCAGATATATAGCAGCACTTTTACAGAATGCATGAGGAAACCTCCAGCTTTGCTTTTAAGCAGCAAAGCCCTAGATACATTGCAACATATTCCTTTGCTTCCAGTTTTTACAGGTGTTTAAAAATACATTCATGTGTATTTATGTCACTGTTTCAGTGCCGCAAGGTCTTACTCCTAAAACCTTTTCCTTTCAGGCATTTTTCTCATCATGATGAGCTGGCTGAAGGCGGGGAGAAGTTATCCATGTTCTTGCCCTCCACTTTATTCATAGGAAAGAGTCCAGAAAGGATGGTGACTTCTAAATCCAATTCTTCTGGCTATTGGCAGAACCGGGGAAAGGGTTATGAGAAGTTGGCAGGCAGACGTCTGCTCAAACCATAGTACCTTACCACATCTTGCTGTTTTCTCCTTGGTGGCAATCTGCTCTAAAAGAAGGACACAAGCTGTGTTTTGCAAGGCACATGCCATTGGGTGGACCTGTAATTTCCTACAGTAGAATACGTTAACAGAATTATTTTTAACCTACATTTCTGATACTACATTTCTGAGTAAATGCCAGATGTCATTGGTGGAGGAATGCGACATGATCCGGATTATCAGTGAGGAAATCTTTATTGAAATGTCCCCCTTACCGTTATGTGATCAGATCAGCTGATTTGCAGACTGACCCAAACATCCTTACGAGTTCATGCACCAAGGCCTGACAGCATCAGCCTGTCACTGTTTAGAAATCGCCCTGGGTTTTGCAGTTTGACTGTCCTAAACAGGAACACTGAAGTTAAAAACACAACTTTAAGCGGACACCTAGAGATGCATCTCCCAGGAATGGGTTGTGCATTTGTGCTGTCCTGCTGCCAGACGGCACATCTGCTTTCTCCTGGTTCCACCTACTGGCTGAACTGTTTAGAAAGCACAAGCAGAAACGCCTGTCGAGCCAACTCCACCGCCATGTACTGCCTAAAATGTTCTCATAAACTAAAATAATCTTTAGAAGCACCCCTGGAGACTCACATCCACATTCACAGAGTTGCAAACATCCTAATAATAACCTGATGTAGCACTATTCCCAGGGGAACAAAGTGGCCGGAGCCTAGCAAAGAAGTAAAAGTGAAAAGACAAAATGAAATATAAATAATCTATTAAATAACACCACATACCCTTCCATCTCTCAGTTGCATCTCCGAGCAAGCACGAAGATTGCTTACTTTCATCCCAGAACAGAGAGAGGTTAACAACTCATAATGCATGTCAGAGACATGGGCCCATTAGCAATGAAAAACAGGACCTGGCTTACACCAGTGGGCTTAAACCAGGCCCTCAAGGTAGAAGTTTATTTCTTGGTCTTGCTCAGTTGGAACTTCTGAGCTGAATATTGCTGAATATTTGCATTATTATTACACCCAAACCAGATGGGTCAACAAAGAGCCAGTTCTTACAGCAAGATCAGCAGTAATCACAGTACCATCAGGACTTCCTCACTGTTACACTCTTGCTACAAATCCTGAAGTCCCTATGAATGTTCATAAACTATCACAAGGTAACACTAGTGACAAGTGAGCTAGCATCAGGACAGAGATATAAATCAGATTCCGCAAGACACGTAATGGTAAAAGGAAAATGTGATTATTCAGGGCCCATCTTCCCCAGAGCACAAATGAGCTTCTAGAAACCTCATTAAAATTGATCCCAGACACGAAATTTCCAGAACATATTGTAAAATAATAGACTCTGAACCCAGAAAATGTAAGACAGTTTTATAGATGTCAGGTGCCAGCTGGATTTATTCTTGCTGTGCACCATAGGCTGAGCAGAAAGGAACGTTCTGCATGAAGCATAACATTCAATAGCCTAAGAAAATAAAAAATCCACAGTGAGTTAACCATTTCTGTGGTTCTGTGAATGATAAAAAATCAACTTCCCATAACATTATTTTGGGAAATATATCTGTGGGAAGAATGTAGGCAGATGTTTGGAATAATTTTTTCTAACTCAGTTTAGACAATTACAGAGTGAAGATTACATACATGCATGCCTTTGCCAAAATATTGCTTATACTGGCAAGCTCAGTGTGGCCTCACATTTTCTTCACATTTTTCCATGGAGTGTTCAGAGGGAAAGAACTTCCCTGTTAGAAAGCAACCTGATGTTTTAATAAGTGTTATCCCGTTAAAAGCAGTACTTGCTTAGAATGGGATGACCTAAAACTGTTTGGACATCATTAGCAAATTGACACTGCCACCACAGACTCCACTAATTGCGACATTAAACAGCATAGTTTCTGTGCTCTAAGAACATTTCAATGTCTTGTGCTGCACATGTTCAGTTTGGGCAGCTAATGAGCTCAGCCAATGAAATGAGCTTGAACTAGAGTTTGAAAAGTAACAGGGAACATCTGGAGGAGCAATGGAGAAAAGTCTCCAAAAGGGACAAGTTAACAGACTTCAATTTTAGGAAAATGGAGAGCAGAACAAATGAGAGTGCATTTGGACCATCCAAGGTTACAAGCAGTTACAAACCATCCTGAAACTGTACAGAACAAGATGTTGACATATGAGCCACAACCTGGATAACAAAAGCAGAATCACAGTTCCAGCTCCCAGACAAGAGCAGACTGCTTTGGCAGAGATTTTACTTTGCAATTAGCCATGTTTTGAGTTTGCTTATCTCCTGTGTTTCAGCCATGGTCTTGAAATTAAAGGGAAGATACCTTCTCTTACTCCTTGGGACATTCTGTCCCAATCTGAGCAAAAAAATAAGTAGAAGTTCTTAGTTCCACTTATTCTTTTTTTTCCCCATGGCAAGAATAGCACAGGTTTTGTGGGATTTGTAAAAATAATTTTGGTTTTTAAAATAGAAATCTGCATTTTCAAGTATCAACAATTTTCTGTTTCTGTCCCAAGGCAGAACATTTTGACTTAAAACAACTTTTCATTTAAAAATGTAATTGTTATTTAAATTCTCAAATCTGAAATGGTTTGCTTGACCTAATATCTGTACTTCCCTAGAGTTTCTGATAAACTGATGAAATGATGCATCCCTTTTTCCTTTAGATAGCAATTCTCCTCCCTCCCGTGTCAAGTTTCCACTGCTATTTCCCCCTAGCTTTGGATTTCTGAGTTAATCACTTTATTTCCCAACTGTCAAAGTGTCTTCTTCCTTGAAATCCATACTAAGGGCTAGTTACTTGCTTTCATTCTGCCAGTGTTTAATAGTTTGTTTAGTTAGAATACGGGAAATAATCTGGTCTTGGTGAGATCTCAATAGATAAAGTCACTGCTTGGACTACAGTTTTGAGCCCTCACTTTGTATGGGATATCAAGGAATTGTCAAACTAGATGGTCAGAAACCTAAAGATCATGACCCAGGACAAGATGCTGTGGAAGCTGGGCTTGGGTAGCCTGGCAAAGAGGCTAACGGCTGATCTAGTATCAGTTCCCTCTTCTCAGTTGTAGCAGAGGGCAGACTAATGGACAGCAGCTACAAAATGTAGTTGGGGACGTTTAGCCTGAACACACCAGGAAGGCAACCCCTTCACTAGGACAGTGGTGCAGCACTGGGACACCCAGCGAGGCTCTGAATTCTCCATCCTCAGCTGTTGGATTAAAGACCTCCAGAGGGCACTGACAACAAGCGTTTCTGGCAGCCTGTGAATGCATACCTTGCCAAAACCACATGTGTGATATGCCCATAAACCCAAACCACCAAGAAGATATCTTCATCAATTCAGTCCTGCGTTGTGCCACCTAAAGTCTGGTTCTGGCACAGAGAAATAACAACTAATAATTTTGTTAAATGGTGCATTTAATGCAAATAAAAGATTTCTATTTTGCAGGTCCAAACCCTCTCATATCACAATCACAGCCAAAAATGCTATTTGGCAGCTAATTATGGTTTTATCTGATAACAGGAAACGTACCAGAAGCCTGGTTTTGTAGCTGGAAGATTTCAAGATACTAGAAGGAAAGAGAAGCTGCTGCTACTGCTACTTTAATGGCCCCTTTGGAACATATGGCATGTGCGGATTCATCCAAAAAAAAATAACTGCCATTTAATACAGTGTTGTATCATTACATCAAAGCCACCTCAAGACTCTCAATGAAAGATGAGCAGTAAGATGGCATTGCTACATCCCTGTGGTTAAGTAAAAAACACATGGAGCCTACAACTTCTCTGAACAGACAGCAGCTTTTCCAGGCAGAGAGTCCCATTGTGAAAGGATATTTTTGCTCCAAGTGTGGTTTATTTTGGAAACTGTAGCTTATAGTATTTGATGAGATCTGCTATACAGAGAATACAGATGGAAGACATATAGGTCAGCAACATCCTTAGGACCAACAGAAGATGCTGGACTTTTGTACACTCTAGGAAGACTTGAAGTTAATTCAGAGTCTGATTGCAGAACATTAGGACCCAGCTTGAAATTATATATGTTATCTTACCCTTTCCCAGGCAAAATCATGGCAAAAGTCTCTTGTAGCATCTGAAGTGAGTTAGCTCTGTGTATGCAGAGAGATGAGTACAGCAGCATTTATACATTTGAAGGAAAGGCATCCTGATCAATATCTCTCATAGCCTGATTATCTGATCTGGTTATAATCTGGCCACACTTCTGTAAGGAAAACAGCTTTTCTTCACAGAATCATGGGATCCAAATGTTCAACTGGAGTCTGTCTAGTGCCTGAGGCTGTTTCTAGAAAACCAAATCAGGAAACCACCAAAACCCAGAGTGGGAGAGAGGTATCATCAGACTGGATCTTAAACTGAGCAGTGGAAAAGAGTAATGGTAATACTGCAGTTCTAAGTACCATCCATGCCAAACCCCATCCATGGGATTGCTGTGTAGTGCTTGCAAGGGCAGCTCTTGCGCCTTGGTCTCCACCAATCTGCATGGCCCAGCTTAGGTCTACTGTTCTTCTGGCTCCACCCTCTCTCTTTCCGCTATAGAGGCAGCCTGAGGGCATGGGGACAGCTTCTCTGCTTCAGCAGTGAGGACATGGGGCAATCAAATGTGACCCCTTCTTTCTTTCTTCTGGACTGCGACACTTACTCCTTTTCCCAGCCAAGTGCCAAAGCAGAGCTGCACTATATAGAGTTCACAAATGATGAGAAGACATTAGAGGAGATCTTTTGGTCCAAAAGGGGAGAAAGTATTAACAGGAAAATGGGAAGAAGAAACTGCAGTATTTACCACTGGATAAAATCTCCCTTGACCAAGATCAAGTCCCATGCAAACAAGAAAGAATAGGAATTAGAGATTAAGTGAAGGATGAGAGATGCACAACTTCTGTCACAGCCTTCAGAAACTCCACTGACCTTTGTTCAACATGTATAATAATATTGCTATACTCGGAGGCTCTGTGATACTTTCATATCTATATTGTGCAAAATTCAGCTGATATCACCCACCATGAGGTCCCCTGAGAATAAACAGATAAACTTCCAAAGCTCCAGGAGCAATGCTTATTGCACTGAACTTTCCATACCCAGAAACATCTGTGCAAGAGCCTACTAAATCATCAGTGCTCATTGCATGCAGGTAGAAATGAGTACATGACGTACCAGATGGTGGAAAACAAGTTCCCGTGATCAGTAGAGATGACATGGAGTTACTGATAATGTTACAGCAAATACAGAGACCTTAGTTTTCTTTCATAAGGCTATGGCAGTGTAAAGGAACCTTAACCTCTGTATGTGAAAATAAGACTGTTTTTTAAAAAATCTGGGAGTTATTAGGTAAGTGGGTTTTCTTACACTAATTTAGACAGATATAGGGAAGATTGAAGAGATGGTAAGAGCTGCATCCCTCCTCATCAGTGACTGTGCACAGCGTGCAAAGTCCGACAGGAGAAAACTTAACGGATAAAGGAATTATTTATGGTGTTAAAAACTTGCTGAGTTAGATATAGTAGCATTTAAATTAAGGAAGGGAAAGAGGAGTTGAAGAAGATGGGATGCATCCAGACAGTAAGAGGTTGAACTCATGTTCTGAACAAGTGCCAGGCATCTGGGGTACTGCATCCAGCTCTGCAGCCCTCAGCATAGGAAAGACATGGACCTGTTGGAACAAGCCCACAGCAGGGCCACAAAAACGATCCGAGGGATGTAAAACCTCTGCTATGAGGACAGGCTGAGAGAGTTGCGGTTGTTCAGCCTGAAGAACAGAAGGCTCTGGGGAGACCTTATAGCGTCCTTCCAGTACTTAAAGGGGTCTTATAAGAAAGACGTGGACAAACTTTTCAGCAGGGCCTGTTGCGATAGGACAAGGGGTAATGGCTTCAAATTAAATGAGGGAAGATTCAGACTAGATATAAGGAAGAAAATATTTACAATGAGGGTGGTGAAACACTGGCACAGGTTGCCCAGAGAGGTGGTAGATGCCCCTGGAAACATTCAAGGTCAGGTTGGATGGGGCTCTGAGCAACCTGATCTAGTTGAATATGTCCCTGCTCGTTGCAGGGGAGGTTGGACTAAATAACTTTTAAAGGTTCCTTCCAACCCAAACTGTTCTATGATCTGGAAATCTCTGAAAACAGGACTGTAGGGGTGCTAAGATATACGAGAATGAATGAATGCTGTTATGATTCTGAGGGTGCAGGGGCAAAAGAGACTCACATAGTCAAGAAACAAACCACAAAACCTCCCTGCAGGTTAAAGACATATGAAATGGTTAAGGCTGGGCAGGGGGGAACCGGAACCACGAACATGAAATAACCCGCGTGCCCATGTTGTCACAAAGGGGAAAAGGGAACTGATCATCTTCTACCTCCTCCCCATCGAACTCCACTGGCATCTCATCACATTGGTAATGGAACAGAAACAGTGCCATGACCTATGCTACTTTCAATGGTCAAGTTTTCTGTCTTCACTATTATATGTAAGTCCCTTCTGCCTATTTCTTTTCATAGAAAATATTGCCACTATCTTTCTTTGAGTACTATAAACTGATTCACACAAATAGACACGTATCCAAATAATCCATTTCAGGTTCATGGATCTGAAGGAAAGAAAAGACAATACCCAGCACAGAGAAGATGCTGCTTTAAATCACTTCTTCAAGGAACTGAAATATTGTATTCCCTGGGGACACATTATCTTCCTAATCTGTTTTCTTATTAAAGCTCGTATCAAGCTTTTAAACACATCACAGGGTACCAATGTCAAACAACTGCCTCTTAAAATCCTCCCCAATAGATTTAATTAGACATTTTTTCACTGTGTTTTAGAATGTGCTGAAAAGGATCTCAAAAAGGAAATCTGAAGTCCTTTGTGACAGTGAAATCTGATGTCTAAAAAGAGGAGCAAGCAGCAGAATGCTAAGCACACACTTCTGAACATTTTTTCTTCTAACTCAAAACAAAATCTTCAGAACAAGAACACACACACAGAAAAGGCTAAAGACTTTTAAATAAAACTAGTAAATTCAATAGAGATGTAGCTGCAAGCTCTGAATGAGTTCAGATGTACACAACGTGGCTGGAAAGGAGTCTGCACCCATGCACCCCAGGTAGACAGCAAGCCAGAAACGTGGTGACCCATAAGATAGAGAAATTATGAATTGCTGTAAGCTCATATTAGAAATTAAAGTGAGATAAGCACAAACGACCTTGCCAAATTTATGGTGAGATCATTTAGCAGGAGCATGGTGGTTAGCTAGAGGCCTCCTTTTCCCAAGCTTTGCTGAGTTTATCTGCCCCAAATCCCTGGAACAAGCCCAGCCTAACTGATGGAATTTGCTAGCTCAACATGTGGAACGGAGACATTACTTGCCAAAACATGTATACAAAGACCCTTCACACAGATGATGTTGAAGATCATGAGGTCTAAAGCTATAAAGATGGAAGAAACCGGTAAACAAATCTGGAATTTGTTAACTTTTCTAGATGATAGTCAAGACCCTGAAATAGATTGGACAACAGGTTTTGTAAGAAGAAAGGAGGAGACTGTATATTAAGTACACTCAATGTACTCATCATCGGATGTACTGGATCTAGAACACCTCTGTGCTGAGTTTTTTATGATCTGTTACAAGAGACAAGCCTTCCCAAATAGTTTATAGTCTACCAAAAGGAGAAGGGTGGAGTGAAGCATCTTCTTTCTTTGACATCTGGGAAACTGAGATCTGGTGATATTCTTACCCAGATGCTCAGCTCAATCTCAGTGTTAGTCAGGCGTGCAATGCCATACAGTACCTGAGGTAAAGGGTATGCAAAAGGACATCAGAATTCCACAAATGGAATGCCAACTAGTATGAAAATAATCCCTTAAATCTGGCACCAATCTGAGATAAATGAGTTCTTCAAAAGAGACGCTGACCTACCTGAGGATTATGTTAGAAATCAACACCATCACTGCTTTCAGTCAAATGAAAAAATAATAAAGCAATTCCAAAGAGGGCATCTAATAAGACAAAGCTTTACCAGCAGGGAAAACCATGAAGCGTGTTTATATTTTTATTATTAATTTTTTTAATGCTGTTTGTTAACTTCATCTGAGCTACAGGTGTAATCAACAAACAAACCAACCAACCAGCCACCACTTCTTTCTTAAGAAAGAAAAAAAAATGCTGTTTTCAAGACAAGTCCATCAGGAGGGCAAAGTTTTAGAGTACACAACCATTTGAGGGTCATTTCATCCCATTAAAGGCACAAAAAGAACTTTTTTCTTCTCAGTGAATGTAGAAGCTACTCAGGTCTTACATGACCAAGAGGACAGCTGATCAGCTTTTCCCAAAAAAAGGCAAGAAAGAAAAAATCCCTGTCACAAGATATATTCAGTTGTGTTTATCTAGGAACATAGCTGGAGAGGAGAATGTGAGGAAATCAGTTTTGATTGGGACCTGGAAGTGCTGATGCAATAAGACATAGTTACAAATAAGGCTACTAAAAGGAGCCAATGTAAGCAGCTTGCTTCTAACGGCACTTGCTTAAGAAATTGCTTTCTAAGGTAGACCACGTAGTCACAGTTATTGCGCATGGATGCATCTTGCTCGCTTCTCATAGTCACTGAAAATGATAAATGGCAGCCAGAACAGTGTGACTAAGATATGAATACCTTAAAAGAATACTGATGCTAATGAAAGTCAGATGATTTGCACAGTCAAGTTAATTTAGAGTTTAGAGCTAGTCAACAAACAAAAACTACTGACAACCAAGTGGATATGCAAAACGACTCCAAAAATGCCCATAAGCATATCACCGGCTCACTGTCCAGTATCGTAAAAGAATGCAGATTTGGTTAGAAGCAGCTACCATGTTTGCAAGACACTCAGTAGATCAGTGGGATCTTTTGCACTGGTGAAATTAAGTGTAAAATGTCCCACCCTCCTCAGCTTCTCCATGCCATTAGCTGCACTCGTAGCGGCTGGATGTGAACACTGGGTCCCTTGCTGCTGACAGCAGAGCAGATCATTGCACTGACTGCACAACGGACTCGATAACTACTCTAGGTAAAATGCCTAACTTTAGGGCTGCTAAAGGTAGAGAAGGTAAATTCTAGATTGGAGGACTGGGACATGACTTCGCTATTTCAACTCAGCTTTTAGCCTCTCTGTGTCTGCAGAACACAGGTGGTAACACTTCTTTTGCTACAGGAAACAAACCCTGAAGATTTTGAGCTGCCCAGCCCACAGAGGAACATGCAGCTGCCATGAAAGGAGATGGCAGCCAGAGGACAAGGGCAAGGGAAATCCCAAGAGAGTTCGTCGATGAAGGTATCAGTATGGACAGGGAAATGTAGTAAAGCCAGAGCTGCTAAAAGAGCTATAAGCCTGTGGACATGCTGTTGGTGTGCTCAGGAAGAAGAAATTTCTATCCACTCACCCACAGAAAAATCAGGATTTAGCTTGTGGCATATGAATTTTGCTGAATATGACTTTCAGAGGTGTCTGGAGGACTTCAAATGCAGGGGGACACCACAGCTGAGTACCTTCAACCCATCTGCTTTAGTAAAAAGACAAGTTTTCTCCATTTTGTTCATATAGAATCAAAGAATGGTTTAGGTTGGAAGGGATCTTAAAGATCATCTAGTTCCACCCCCTGCCATGGGCAGGGACACATAAGAGGAATGATCATCTGACAGCCAGCATATTTCTCAGCCTGGATACACTTGCAGCTCCTCGCCAGTAGCACAGAGGTTTCGCCCAGGATGCCACAGCCAGACGCAGCCAGGTCACCACCAATGGGTGTGATACCACCGATGCCATCAGTTAAATAGCCATACAACAGAATGAAAAAAGACACAGATGTGATGAAGATTTTGTTCTGGTATTAAGGGCTGAACAACCCTTGGCGTGTAGTTTATCCAAAACTGAAGTCCAGTACACACTTTCTCATCTCACGCAATAAAAATTCTGTTTACTGGGATCGGTACATCAGTCTTCCGATGATGGCCTTACCAGGGAACGTATCGATTAAATGTTAATTACTGTGAATTAAACTTAGAAGGTTAAATTAATTTCTCCTCCACGAACACAACACCAGAAAGTGGGAGTTGCAAAGGAGAGAAGTGTTTTCACCGAAAACAAGAGGAAATCCTGTTCTTTTTGAATAAAGTGTTAAACCACAACAGGATGCGAAATGTGTGGGGATGTGCAAAAGAAAAAAAAAAAGAAGAAAAAAAAGAAAAAGGCTGCTCCAGACAGAGACAAGAGGGGAAATTTGCTGTAAGGAGGGAAACCAGTGATGCTGAAGCAACACAGCTACAAGATTTGAAGGGTTAAACTGTCTGTTTACTGAGCCATTGAGTAGGAAACACACAGCTGTATCAACAGGAAAGTGGAATCTGGAGTCAGAAGTGCATTTTTTAACTTGTCCTTTTCTTTCTCAAATCTACCAAAGAGATTAACAGTTGTGATTTAATACAAAAAAAAAGACAGACCTCAACTGTGCAAGTTCTACAGCGCTGAAGTATGGAGAGGGGAGAGAGCAGGCTCCAGTGTGCTGGCAGCTGGACGGCGCTTATCAGCGGTAGCATCCACTTTCCAGGCCACCATGAAGAAATCAAGCCTATTCAAGGTTCAAGGAAGTCTCACACGATGTGAATGTACTAGCTTGAGGATGACTGCCAGGTCCTAATGTCGATCTGAGCCAGAAGCAGCCAAATCGCTGTGGACAAAACCCCCCATGACTATCCATCTCTCAGCATACACCCCCACATTTTGCCTGGTCTCCAGGCCACTTGTCTTCACTCTCCACTACTCTCCTTGCCTGAATAACCCTATGAAGTTATAATTTCGATTTCCTATTTCTCCATTTCTTCAGCCAAGCTCACAGCCTCAGAGGAGCGTCCAAGTCTCATTGGTTTCAATTTGGATTCAGACACAAAGTAGAGAAAAAAAAAAGAGATATTAGAACACTGGTGTGGATCTGATCTCAGGTTCCTGACCCTACACAGAGCTCCTATTAGCTTTCCAAGAAAACAGTTGAATTCAGCATTTTAATTGTAACACACAAGGGTTTTTCTTCCCCCCACCCCGTTTCTGTTACAGAAACTGTTAGTGTACTGTGCAAGCCTGGGACAATGGTCATTGTCTGAAACCCCCCTGGCTCGTCAGAACAATAGAAAAAGGCAGGAATTGCATTTGGCTTTGTCAGAAGGTGAGCAAAAAATCTGAGTTTTTTTACTTACATGGCATTTGGGGTATCCTTCCTACTAGGCCTCTTTTATTGGGAAAAACAAAGCACAAGCACACAAGCAAGCAAACCTTTTACAGAGACACTGATGCAAAATGAGAAGGAAAAGCATTTTTTTTTTCCAAATACATTCATTTTGTAAGCCAACAACTAATAATTTCAAGCCTGCTACAAACTGCACTGTGGTTGAGGGGACTTTCAGGCTGACCCTTGTGAGACTCAGGGTCTCACACCCCATGTTCACAGAGCCCACAACCATTAACTCCCTAAACCACAATGGAACAGATACGGCCTGCTTTTTTTAGCGGCTTTTCAGAAGAGGATGCATGGGTTTTACAATCATTCTGCTACATTTTCATCTTATTTTTCAAGCTTAAGAGTGATTTAGATTCATATCCTGGGTTTTTTTCAGGTGATTACCCAATTCAGGGTAAACGTTGATCTGCCATTTCATGCAGTAAATCTTAACATCATCAGCTAATCCACATAGCAGTTTGGCAAAAAATGAGTGAAAACTGCAGGGAGTGTACATCACTTAAACTTTAATAGCATAAAAAGGAAATAAGATGACCACAAAAAAAAAAGAGATTAAAAGACACAAAAAAGCACTGGGGCTTTCCACTGGCAGAGGCTGAAAAGCCAGGGCAACTCCTAGGAGGCAGCAGGTACATTCTAACATTAAGATCATTCGGAATGACTACTATTAAAATACCTCATATAGATTTATTCAACATTAGTAAGAAGGGAATAAAAGAAGAGTTTTGTTCCAAAACATTTCTTCTTTAGCACTGAACTGGAGTCCATGAGGAGGTTCCCATCCACAGATGCTCTGAGATCTTCTCTGCAGCTCCGAATTTAAGAGAAGTTCCTTTTTAATAGTTTGACTACTTGATAGCATTCTTTAAAGAAAACCTTGAGTTCAGATTCAAAATATTCACCTTGATGTTCTCTCACAGTCATCAAGTTTCCTGACCTGCCACAGACAATTTCTCTACATCTTGTCTGTGTCGGTCTAGATTTCCACGGAGTGCCACATTTAAAATACTACCGACCTGTCATGGGAAGGATCCTTCTTTTGGCTGCTAGCTCATAACTAGGAAGATAATTCTTTCCCTTCCTGAAAATCAGCAGGGCTTAGCCTATAATATTTGGCTTGCAAGTCTTGGATAAAGTTGGTTAAGCCCTTATGTAAGCTGAGGTCCATTGCATTGCAAGACAGTTTTGCAGCAGGCATTTGCCCATCTCCTGCTCTGGAGCCCCGTATCAAGAGAAGACCACCTGAGGCTACGGGTGCATGGACACCTAGGTCACTAGTCTAGGTTTAACTGCCTTGGCCAGTCCCACACTGTAGCCTTAGGAAGCAGTGTGTCCTTGATGCTGACAGGATCATAGAATCATAGAATGGTTTAGGTTGGAAGGGACCTTGAAGATCATCGAGTTCCAACCCCCCTGCCATGGGCAGGGACACCTCCCACCAGCCCAGGTTGCTCAAAGCTCCATCCAGCCTGGCCTTGAACACCTCCAGGGATGGGGCCTCCACAACTTCCCTGGGCAACCTGTTCCAGTGCCTTACCACTGTCATAGTGAAAAATGTCTTCCTAATATCTAATCTAAATCTACGCTCTTTCAGTTTGAAGCCATTCCCCCTCATCCTATCACTACATGCCCTTGTAAAAAGTCCCTTTCCAGCCTTCTTGTAGGCCCCCTTCAGATACTAGAAAGGCCATTATAAGGTGTCCCTGCAGCCTTCTCTTCTCCAGGCTGAACAACCCCAGCTCTCTCAGGCTGTCTTCATAGAAGTGCTCCAGCCTTCTGACCATCTTCGTGGCCCTCCTCTGGACCCGCTCCAACAGGTCCACATCCTTCTTGTGCTGAGGACTCCAAAGCTGGATGCAGTACTCCAGGTGGGGTCTCACCACAGTGCAGTAGATAGGATAGGATAACAACACGGGGTTCTCCCACCTATGTTTCAGCTGCCCATAGCAGTAGCTGAGCAGAGCATCAAGGATGAGGAGCCAGCACGATTGCAGGGAGAGACAGACAAGGGAAGCTTGAAGAAAAGACCACCCATGTAAGTCTCCCATGTGAGGCCTAGAGATGGGCTGATCCAAACAACTTTTCTAAGGGGCATTTGCTTTTTTAACAAGAACGGCTGCAGGATAGCAGTCAGCAGAGTCATGGCTACAGACAGCATCTTGTCCCATGTGCTATGAGAAAGGAGGAGGGGGTGATGATGGGTTCCTCAACAGGGGGAACAGGCTGTTCCCGAAGAGCTGGCCAAGAAAGAGCAAAAAGAGCAAACTCAGGCGCTGGGAAGGAGTGGGTTCGGAAGAGGTCAGAGCCAGTTCTCAAGCCAGCCTGGGCTTTGCACAACAAACACTATTCCAGACACACTTGAAACTCAGATCCTGTTTTAATACGCAACAGAAAGCCCCAAAAAGCATCTGTACCTTCCCCCCTTGCCCTGTCCCCAACAAAAGCTGACACATTGCAAACGGGGAAGGAAGAAAAAAGAGGCCAGTAGATTCGCCCTTGGCTTTTACAAGGCTTTGGGGACAAAACCATTTGCTTTCAAATTAAATACAGTGGAAACTACAAGCAGGGAAACTAGAACACATCCTGGCACAAATTCATGAAGAAAAAAGAAAAGGAGTGAAGTTATCAGTATAGGAAAATTATGTATTGTGCTGGAGAATGAACCCTCCTGCCCTTGAAGTCAGTGGAAACAGAACTGAAATTCAGGGCTTTGGTAAAAAAGATGCCAGAAGATGAACCTAAAATAACTGGTGCAAGCAGTAAATGTGAAGGCTGATATACTTGGAGGTACCAGCTCTCCGGCTGGGAATGCACACACAGCACTTGCATGAGCAAGCAGAACATGTTGCGGTCTGCTTCTAGGAAGGATTGCTCATGGTGGGAAGTAACATGTTTTGTGAGGAGGAAATTATTGAATAACCCTGTTTTAATCTGGGGCCCAATAGATGAAGTGACTGTCCCAAAGGTAGACAGGATGTCTGTGGCAGAGCCAAAAATAGCAGTTAGATTTCTTGTTCCTACACTGTAACCATACCATGATCCCTCCTCCTACACACAGCTAATAAACTAAGTTGTTTAGTTCTTACTGGATGCAAAAAAGAAATTGTTCCACTGAGCCAACTCTCAGATGCTGTCAGTTCAGCAAAGTCAATTGCTTAGTGTTTTTTATCTTTCAATCATCACATGCACCTGATGCCTGCAAAAGGGCAAGACTC
Source organism: Pluvialis apricaria (assembly GCA_017639485.1). Lineage (NCBI taxonomy): Eukaryota > Metazoa > Chordata > Aves > Charadriiformes > Charadriidae > Pluvialis > Pluvialis apricaria. The sequence goes on along the minus strand of CM030008.1, from coordinate 161,729,240 downwards.
TCACCTCTCCAACACTTTCAAATCCCGCAGATCGGTGGTGATCAGCAGTTTATAACTTGATGCATCCGTGTAAAGTGATGCAATCTGTCCTTCACACATGATTCACTCTTGCTTGCATGCAGTTATGCTACCCGCTGGAGCCCAGGTCTCAACCAACCTGGTGATAAATTTCCCATTTCTGATCTAGAGAGCTGCTGACACCATGAACGGCATAAAATAAAATAAAATAAAATAAAATAAAATAAAATAAAATAAAATAAAATAAAATAAAATAAAATAAAATAAAATAAAATAAATTAAAAGCCAAAACCCCTTGCTCAGGCCAGGGTACTGCTGCAGCTCCACCACAGCCCACTGACATGAAGAGTCCTGCACCCTGGCACTGAAGCACTTTGGCAGGTCACAAGGAGACATGTGCTTAGACATCATGCCCATCAGCGCCCACATGCCTCCCAAACAACACACCATGTAAATGCTACCACTTCCCCACCCTACACAACCCCAAACTGGAAAGTGGCACCATCTCAGTCCTTCAACAGTTAACGCTGCTGCTTTCGTATGTAGAGAAGGACACCGGCTATGTGTTGTGACTCCAGGAGGATAAAGATGAAATTCTAATTATACGGTCGCTGACATTTTTGCCTGTCTCTGAATAACTGGTGTTGGCTGCCTGTAGCCCACAGCAAGCCAAGCAGCAGCAGGAGCAGTGCGAAGAGCGTAGGTTTGGGCTCCGAAATCCCCGACACGCGAGGGCAGTGTTGGTGCACAAATGACAGCCCTGCCCAGCACCCTGCTTCTTCCGAGCATCCCCCTGGGCCAAGGCTGCTCCACAGACACGATTTATGCCAGAAAAAAAACATTTGGGAAGTGTATGGGGAGGGAGGTGTTAAGCCAAAGTATTTCTATCCACACAGGTCCCACTGTAGAGGCAGTTTTTCTAAGAAAGCTTCCCCTGTATGTTATGGGGTGAACAGTAAAACCAGGACCAACACCTTTACGGTCATATAGTCCCACGGGAATGAGACAAATGGAATTCTTTAATTATTCCTGTATAAAATGGTACAATATCAAAGATGCAGAGGTTTTAAAGGAATCTCAACTTTGCTGCCATAATATCCATTTCTGCCTCTAATCAAATACTCCAGCCTCCCAGATGAAACCCTGGAAACCATTTTAATGTTGTAGGGGGGTGGGACATGTGTGAAGGATCCATTGCATCACTTTGCACAGATGCATCGAGTTACAACAGTCAAAAATATGTCACAAACAACTCCTCAAGTGCAAACAGGCTGCCTATATGATACATATGGAAAAACTGACACAAACCATAAAAATATGGGGGGGGGGGGTGTATATATGAATATGTGTATTATATATATGTATATGTAAATCACACAGATTTAAGCATACCATCTAAAAGAAGCAGAAGCATCATATCTGAGCCTGAAACCAGACACATAATGCATCATTCCACCACAAACTCAGGAGCTCACCCACACCTGGGCAGCTTTGGCAGTCGAGGAATTCACCAGCCCGCACGAGCATGATCACACCACCTCTTTGGGGAACTCCAGTGCACTGAGGAAGCTCGGTACAGCTTTTGATGCAAAATCTGGAAAAATAAGTCAAGTGACCTCCAGAAATCCACTACGTCACAGATGTCAGCTTGCAGCTTCTCTGGCCCCTTTGCCATGCTCGTGGAGAGCTGTGCCTCACAGAAATGTTCTATTAAATGTAATCTTAAAAAGGTACACTTGGCACTCTAGTAAAACAGTGGAAATTAATAGTGAATGATCTCCATAAATGAAGCGCAGTGTTAAATAGCGGGGATGTCATTATATATTTAACTACAGTAACTGCAATACCTAGGGTCAAATGTGGAAATAAAAAAAAGAAAGAAGCCAGCTGAATTTGCCCTCATTCTCTTACATCAAGGTATATCAGCCCACACACAGATGCTGTGGGTATGACCTAGTCCTCCAAGAACAAGATCCAGCAGGAAATATTGCCGGCAGTGCTTATAAATAAATCACCTGCTGAATGGCCAAAGTAGTTAATGGAACCTGGATATTTTCCTAATTAATTTTCCACCCTTTTTTTCTCATAAAAATGTAACCAAAGAGTTTTATAGTGTAATCCACTTGCAGATTCTCAGCACTGGCTGCAGTTTTTGTGGTTTGGTCCTTCCTTGCTAAACAGCTAAAATGACCCAGCTGTTACTCTAAAACCAGGGAATCGGTAGCCTGCGGGCAGCCAAGTACATGCGCCAGCCGTTCGGAGGAGCGCTTAATTCCTCCCATATGGATTTCCATGCCTCTGCCTTCTTATCAGCCCAGATACAGAACGTTCCCTTTGTCACCCCATATATAAACTGGTGATCATAAATGCGAGCTATAGCCTGCTTGGTCATCATACACATCCAGGAATATATAGGTGGACTTCAAAAACCAGAAAGGACCATCCACAAGTTCAAAAAAACACTGATGCAGAGTGACCTCTGGCACCACAAACACGAGAATGCCAAGGACACCATCAATTAGGTGTGGCAGTGACAACGACACAAGTGTTTAGAGCACAGTCAAGGAGATGCTTTAAGATAGTGATGGCACTTTCTGGGGAAGTTGCCAGTCTTTCTGCAGAGCCATGGTGCATTAGTTGCTCAGTGCAAGAAGGCTGGCCCCTTCATGGGGCAAAACAAGTTTACCAGAGTCACTGCTTCAGGAGATTAGTGTTGTCCCCCAAAGGCACCAAACCGTGTTTCAGCAAAGCCCTGCTCCTTTCTGTTCTCTATAATCTTCCTTTCGCAGGCCAAGCATACGCATATGGAGATGAGGAAACTTCAGCAGGAGAAACAAACAATCCCCTACTCATCTTTCTGTCTCTTGTTACTCAAAAAGCTTCAGTAAGAGAACACCAAAAAGGAAAGCAGAATGGGAGTCTGGAAAGCTGGTAGAGCATGGAAAGGAACTGAAACTTTTAACCCACCCAGAAATTAAAGTTTGAGTTGCATTCAAAAATTCTAGAAAGGGGAAAGTGTAACTATTCACGTGCAGCTGAAACAATGCTACCTTCTAATACAACAAACAAACAAACAATCCCCGAGTCATCCAGAGCAATATTGGTCACAGTTCTTAAGTCTACGTGGGTTGCACTGTTCCTGGTGGCACGAAGCAAGCTTTGTGTTAGGTATTGTACAGAATTGCAAAGTTGTTTACTACTACTGACTTCACTGTGTTCTTTCCATTATATACAGATACTACATATAATATTTCCATGTTTCTAAATCTAATGTAGCTACTAACTCAGTCAAGCTAGATAGTTGCATGCTAGAGATGTAAAAAATTAACCCGATGCTTCATATACACCTGGAAGTCTTTCACTGGAGATGATTTCAGTATACTATGAAGTGGAACGACGGGTTTACCTTAAGCTAGGTAGAAAGAGTTCTTTTCAGCTCTAAGAAAAAGGTATAAAAGCAGCCAAAGCATTACAGGTATTGAGAATTCTGTTCTTCTGAGTGTCAGTGTAACGCTGGACCAAGTGAACTCACTACAGATTCACAGAATCATAGGATACTTTAGGTTGGAAGGAATCTTTAAAGGCCATCTAGTCCAACACCCCTGCAATAAGCAGGGACATCTTCAACTAGATCAGGTTGCTAGAACCCCGTCCAACCTGACCTTGAATATTTCCAGGGATGGAGAATCTACCACCTCTTTTGGCAACTTGTGCCAGTGTTTCACCACCCTCGTTGTAAATAAGCTGAACAGGGACTATGCTGCCCCATCACCAAACAGACATTTTTTCTTATATCTCCTTCCAAATCTACAAGGCAAGCTTTTAGGAGAAGGCCCCTTTGAAGGGCTGGAATTGCTTCATGACAGCAAAGACCTAACTGCACACATGCCCAGCAACATCAGGAGCCAGGTGACTCACAATCCTCCATGGGTGATGCATAAGCCCACAATTATTTCTGCAAAAACCTCTCAGGTTTCCTTTTGGGCTCATTGCACTTCATCCTGGAGTTCACGAAACTTGGCCTTCCAACTTGCTCATCTCTCATTTGCTTTATAGGTTAAGTAGAATGACAGACCCAGACTAATAAAACAGAAGAACAACGTGGGAGCTATTGAGAAAGAGAAGAGGAACACAGAGATGACCACACAGTCCTGGAATGCATTACCAACCCAAGTATTAGAAATACATTATTCAAGTTGTGCTGCAAAGCTTAGCTTAAGTGTTATCTTCTTCCACAGCTGTTTCAGCCTAAAGGCTCTCCTTTGCTTCCCCATCCACAAGAAGAATTACTTGTAGACCAGAGCCAGCTGTTGGCACCCACAGAAGTAAAAACGCCTTTTCTCCCATCTACTTTCCCACACCTAGCCCAGATGCAAGGAGTACAAGTCAAAGACCAGCAGCAGTCTATCAGAAGGCACAAGGGATTGAGAGGAGTCCAGAAGCTTCACCCAGGATGCCAGAACAAGCAGGAGCCAAGAGGTAAACACATAAGGTTTCAGTATGGATTCAATAAATAACAGAGGCACCAGTGGAGGTACCTCCCAAAGCTGGGAGACCACCAGGGTGCAGGAGAACCGGTGATCTTCACCCACAGCTCGGAAACCCAGAACGGCACTGGAGAACATCTACACAGAGCTGCAGAGTCAGAGTCCCTTGACCCAGGAACACACCTGTAAAAATAAAGCCCTGTGATTCCCCTGCCAACCTGCAGCCATGGGAGGCCGAGGGTAACTCACCTCAGGATGCGGCAGACCCTGGGTGGGACAAAACTTGGACGAAGGAGTGATGGGGAAATTGGGTGCTGTAAGCCCAGTCCAAGAAACTGGGTCTGAATTCTTGGTGGACACCAGAAAGAAAACAAATAGGTAGACTTTGTTTGGGCCCATCACTGCCAAGCTGACAGCCGTCGGTCAAAGTTTCTATTTAACAGAAACAGCAAATTATACTTTTAACATAAGCACACAAAGAATGAGGATGGTTGAGCTATATTATAAGAAAGTAAAGTGGGAATCAGGGGGAGCACCTTAATCCAGGCCATCTACCTGCACCTCCTGGTGACAAATCCGAAAGAGTGAGGAAACCTTACCCTGCTTTCTGGTCCACAACATGAGACTCTGTCAGGCTGGATATTCAAATGCATCTTCAGCTGAAGCTGTGGGCGTTCAGCTTTTGCCAGGCCACAGCTGCCAATGTTCACATACATGATACTATTTCTTCTTGTTTCAAACAGCTTCATTTCCACTCGTGCATGAGAGCCAGGACTGTCCAGACAGGAACGCTCAGGACCCCGCTGGGACACTGAGGCCATCCAAAAAGAACAGTTCTCAGTAAGCTGAGCACTGGCAAAATGCTAAAGCAACTCTTAACATCCCAACGTGGGAGCCCAGAGCTTCTGAAGAAATAAGTCAAATGTCCCCCAAGGGTATGGAGGACTTTTAAAATTTTTGACCAGTGTCTTTTTCTAGCACCTGGGGAAGGCAGGAGAAGTTAAACATGCACAACTCTTTCAAAGGACAAACACTCAGCATAATCATGTAAATCTTACGCTTTCGCTAAAACCCACAGCTATCATTTTTCACTGATGCCTTTCCCTGGAGAAGGCCCCCTGGCAGGCCTGCTGCAGTGAGAAATGGGGGCAGGACCTGCCCGAGAGGACACAAACAGGCAGTGGCACAACTGCGAGGGGGGGTGAGGAAGCCAAGTCCTGTCCCCGGCTCTGTCCTGGTTAATGCTGGCAAAGAGAATGTTGCACACTGGCTATCAAAGTGTGTATGTGTGTATTTAGAGGGCATCTTCACTTCATCAGAAACAGACTTGGGTCTGGACCTCTGATCCACCTGAAGCACCGTTCAGTGCTACCTTCAGGATGTTGCCGTGGCTGTGATTTCATTCTGCAAGCGGGTTTGTGAGGGGGGTCTGCCAAATAAAAGATCAGCTTTGGGAAAGCGCCATGTATGGTGCAGCCATACCTGTAGGGACGATGCCTACCAGCTCTGAGCCACAAGATACTCATTCGTATAGCCGAATCTTCAGCTGCTATAACCAGAGTAATTTTAATTGACAACTACCATTTATGGAAGTGTAGGCTATGAGCCCCCCTAAAGACAAATGTACTGACCCTGTCTCTGGTAACCAGATGCTGCCAAGCAACAGAGAATGATGGGAACTGTAGAGGGACAACACATCAACTTCGAACCTATGCTGCCTAAGATTATCTATGCATCATTATCCATGTTGCAAGCCTGTACCCTTCTGTTACGAAGCACTCAATAGACAAACCTCAGCTCACCTCCACTGGAGAGCCACAGGATTTTTGCAGGCGAGAATAAAGATGTCTGGAACTTTTAGCATTAGCCTATATATGAGCTGCTAGCAAAGCAAATAGGTAAATGAATAAATCAATCCATAGCCTTTTCTTTTTTTTCTTCTCTCCTATTTTTTTTCTGGTTCAAGTTTGGTCAGAATGTGGTTTTGCCTGGAGGAGCCCAAAGAAATGTAATCATTTTTTCCTGCCACCAAATCCAAACATTTTACAAACGAAATTCTTGGCCTCACATCTGTGCCAACAAATCTTATAAAAAAGAGAAGGAAAACTGCACATTATGGTTCTCAAACCACTTTGCACACAGCCTGAGGCAGCCCTGAACTTGGGTCATTATCAGTGACTATCTGGTGAAATCAACGCTCATAAAGGAGATGGTACCTACACAAAACTCTCTTCAAACATCTCTCTGCTTCCTCCCTTCCACTAAAGCCAAAAGCCTGGTGTTTGTGTGCTGTGACTGCACATCAAATAAAAGTGTCAATGTCTGCCTACTAGTTGATGCTATTTGCTTCTTGACCTGGTGCTTACAAGCAACATTAAAGGAAAAGTCTGTAGGTTTGCATTCACCTCTTATCCACCCACCACCCATTCCTCCACTTCAAATGTTTTAGAAACCTCCAATGCTATATATATATATATATATATATATATATATATATATATGTAATCCTATATAATCTCCTTTCCTAATTTTCTACAAAGTGCAGAATTGCTTTTCTAATCATCTCCCTGGGTTGGGACATTTTGTCCCATTTGAACAAGGGGTCTGATATCTGCTGAGTCACCAGGACTAGAGGCTGGAGGTCCTGGCTCTGATTCCTCAATGTGCAGCACTGAACAGGGCCGACGCATCCAGCCTTAAAGCCCTTGCTGCAGAAATGACTCAGGCACTGAGCAATCTCAGCCTAGTCGATGGTACTTGGGCTCCCATGGTCTTTGCCCTTATACCTATGAAAAAAAAAAAAATATTTTAAGAAATGTTTGAAAATTTAAGCCTGAAATTCCAACTATGCTCGGCTATTTTTCTCTTTGCAAACGCATTACCTGTGCAGTTATGCCCCAATACACAGCCTTGTCGATAAATCTGTTTAAGAGCTCAGTAGCTGCCTGTAGTTTAACACAGTACTGGGGGACAGGGGATGTTCCTGCAGAACCTGACAGTTGCCTTCTGAAATGTCCTTTGAGACCTGCCTGACCTTCCCATATTAACTCCTCTGCCTTTCTCCCCGGAACAAGCATATGTATTCCAGCTATATTCCAGATAGTCAACCCTCCTTTTTCTCAGTGGAGCATCTTTTTCTGTCCATATTTCTTCATATATGTGAAGAGTGACATGTCCCCAGGGAGACCATAAGGCTTTTTGCCTGTGCAGTCACCTCCTTGATGCTACCACTCCATGGGTGCCTCTGCAGTGTTGGAAAGATCTTGATTACTGTTGTGATGATGCCACCAAAGATGCAACACAAGAAGCAATGAGGTGGGGTGGTATCGGAGCTTTATCAGCACTCATCTCTTATGACCTGCGTGACTTAGCTAAGATACCTCTCACGAGCAGGGTGGCCGTGTCAGCTAAATATTCACAATATCCCACAACAATTGCAAGATCCCTTGCTCTTTCAGACATCCTTCACTTAAGCAGACCAAACTAAGCCTGCTCTTGACCCAAAAGTCCTTTAAGTATCACAGACTAGTGCTGCCTCCCAGTTGTTCTCCCCAGCACCTCTCATCGCTCCATGCTATACACTATACACTCTTTTCAACCCTCTTTCCCCACTCCCTTATGTATGACAGACAGAAATCTGCCCTTCATCAGACTACTGACCCCCCACCACATCCCAGTTCAGGTGTGGAGAAGACCCACAGAAAGCCAGTTCATTACTGGGGAGAAATCATCCCTACTCAGTGGTTTCTAAGCACAACCTTCTAAGGTCCAACTCCGCAGGTATGTTCAGGAGGTGACAGTGCCCCTGGAATGCTCCAGAGAGACACAGCTTCACCTTTTCCATTCAGTGGAGAGCTCCAACTGAAACAATTGAGACCCAGGACTCTTAGGCTATTTTTGAGACTCTTTCAAACTCTATTTTAGATACTGTTTAGACCAAACATGCTGCCAGCAATATTTGGATTGCACTCCCTCACCCCCATAGCAGGCACATGTGTCTGCATGCACTCACACATACTTTCATGCTACAGCAGTGTTTTTTCCAAACTTCTTTGATATCAACAGAACCCAGGACAACCACTGTAAAATTTACAAGTCTCACACAGATCTCCTGTAGGAACACTGTTTGGGGGGGGGGGCCTTTCCTCTGTGTGACTTTTTACTTGCTCAACAAAAATCAACTGAGGTAAGAATCAATGTGCCTCGGCGCACTTAAGAGGTGCATTTTGTTGGTTTGTTGTTAGTTTTGTGTTTTGTTTTGTGTCGTTTTTTTTTTTTTTTTTTCTAGAAGAGGCACCATTATCAGTCCATCTCCACATTCACGCAGGACTTATCGCTTTGCCATCTGCTTTCACCCAGGTGCGCCTGGTGTACCACACCACGCGTGCTACTTTCTTGCTTTAAAGCCCCGCTTTATCTCGCTACACGCAAGCCAAGCCCTGATGCCAGCAGCCCTGCAAAGCAAAATCCCCCCTGTGCAAAGCAGTTGATGTTACCCCACCATGCCCCTGCGAGCAGAAGCGATGCTCAGACACAGCTTCACACGTGGCTGGCTCGGGGAATGCCCCAGCCCAAGCGGGTCCCACGGATCCACCCTCTTCCATCTCTCTTTCGGGGTCCCCAGGGCTCCCCGAGTCCAGCCTTGCCTCCGGGGATGGGGATGAGGAGGAGGGACAGCGCTCAGTCGCTCTCCCGCTGGGGACGGGCGCTCCCCGCACCCGCTGTCCCCCTGCCGGGATGGTCACCTTCCCAAACACATCAGCTCTCCGCACCCGGCTCTCTGCCCCGGGGGGGTACACAAACCGCCAGCCCCCACCGGGAAAGGAAAACCAAAACGCACCTTCCGGACTGAGCGGCTCTCCCAGACAGGTTTTTCCAAAGAGGAGGGGAAGGAAAGCAGCTGCTGCCTGCGTGCACCGGGCAGCTACAGAGATCGGGAGAGGGGGGAAACAAAACCCTCCTCCTCCTCCTCCTCCTCCTCCTCCTCCTCCTCCGGCCCCGAGGCAGCGGCGGCAGCGGCGCCGCACACCTGGGGAGCGCCCGGCGGCACTGCCCGGCCCCGCTCCGGCTCCCCGCTCCGGCTCCCGGCCCCGCTCCCGGCCCCGCTCCCGGCCCCGCTCCCGCTCCCGGCTCCGCTCCCGGCTCCGCTCCCGGCTCCGCTCCCGCTCCCGGTCCCTGCTACGGCACGGCCTCGGCTCCGGCCCCGCTCCGGTCCCGGCCCCCTCTGGGCACCGCCGCCCGTCGGGGATCTGTCCTTTCCCCTCCAACCCGCTCCCCTGACAGCCTCACCCTGGCTGCCTCGGGCAGGAACGGGTGACCTTTTCCTCCTCCTTTTGCTCCACCATACGAACAGTAGCAATAAAAGGAAAAGAGAGAAAAAAAAAAAAAAAAAAAAGAAAAAGGAAAAAAACCAAACCCCACAGTACGGTTTTCCACGCAGATCCACCTGGATGCTGAGATGAGATGGACTTAACTGAGAGACACTTCTGCACTTTTCTCTTCCCTTTCTTTTTTTCTTCCCTTTCTCCTTCCCCCTTTCCTTTCCTTTCCTTTCCTTTCCTTTCCTTTCCTTTCCTTTCCTTTCCTTTCCTTTCCTTTCCTTTCCTTTCCTTTCCTTTCCTTTCCTTTCCTTTCCTTTCCTTTCCTTTCCTTTCCTTTCCTTTCCTTTCCTTTCCTTTCCTTTCCTTTCCTTTCCTTTCCTTTCCTTTCCTTTCCTTTCCTTTCCTTTCCTTTCCTTTCCTCCACAGCTCACCTTTCTCTCCCCACCTCCCCAGAGCTGACCAGTGCCCACCTTCCCACATGCACCGCACTCGGCTCTCCCAGCCCACCGTGCGTTAAACCCAAGTGTGTTTGCAGAAGACGAGTCTCTCCTGCAGTTTCCAAACTCACCTGCAAAATGCTGCTTGTTGCTAGAATCCAGGGCAAAAGCCACCTCATCCCTGGAAGCCGGGATTAAATACATTGATTGAACCCAGATTTAGAGCCGTTTTGAACAAAAACACCACTTTGGGGAATGCAGAGCAATCCTGAACTGGCAACCTAGCCTAGGCACTCTGCCTTTTTCTCTTGGCTCTTTGGGGATTTTATTAAAGACAGATCTGACGTCAGGGTGAAGGACAAGCCCTGCATTTTTCCTCTGGAGAAACTTTTCCTGCCTTCACTTCTTCATTTTTGTGTGTGGTGTTGTCCCACCTCCTGCATTTCAGTGTATCGCCGTTAGCCAAAGGGCTCTTAAAGGGAAAGCTGCAGCACCGTGGTCCATCGCGCTGCGATTTTAGCACTGCACCGAAATGCGGGAGAGCTCACCCCTCGTGTTGCTCATGGCATTCAGACTCTTGCAAGCACAGTGAGAAACTCTTGATCGGGCTTTACTGGTTATGAATAATGACCTGACGTGTATACAAATAGGCACAGATGTTTGATTTATTTAATCTTTTAAAAAGAGTGGCTTTATTTGAAGTGCAGAAGGATGTTTGTCCTGCAAGCGCACCCGGCGGGAGGCAGTCTGCCGGCTCCCTCGGGACCCTCCTCTTTACACAGCAACCCACACGGGAAATGAAAGGAAGGGCACACTATTCCCTGCCATGCTACGCATCTCTTCTGTGATTTTGGAGTGTATCAGAGTATGCATCAGCTCCTGGGCCCAGTTATATTTCTCTCCTGTGCCAGCAGTGGGCATGGCAAATATTGCCCAAGTACATGGGAGTGCAAACCCCGCCCTGAAGAGAGCTAAACTCTCTGATCACCTGTTAATATATGCCCTGATTTTAACTGAGTCATTTCCAATGTGTTTTTCTCTTTTTACCTAGGCACAGGCACAGTATTTTTCCTCACCTCTCCAAATCTGAATTTGAAAGAATTTAGTCTCTTTCATCCTTAAACTGAAATAGAATAGTATAAGGAAAACAAGTGCTTGCAAAGGGAAAAAAAAAAATAATCATATTAAGTGGCTTTACAGATCTTCACCCCCTGAAAGAGTCAAGACAAGGGCTAAAAGAGATGTCAGGGTAAATTTAAAAGTAGTCAAACCTTCCTGCTTGGTATGGCAGGCTGGGCAGTGACGGGTGGGGGAACACTGATGGCCAAAACACAACTGAGATGGTGCGTTAACCTCCGTGGAGCCTCGGCTACCTCCTGTAACTCAGGTGTGCCAGGTCGGGTTGGGGTGAGTCACCTGGACCCCCCCAGCAGCTATGCCAGCTCTCCATGGAAGCTGGCGCTGTGGTGGGGTTTTGCTCTCTGGACCCAGCACGGCTGAACACTCACGGCTGCAGCTGATGGTGGTGGGGAGGGGACAGTGAGGAAGCTGTGCTCCAGTAATGTGTGTTCTCACAGCAACTTTCGTCCCTTCGTGCTGTGTGACGTGATGTGGGCGGTTTAATGGTTTTACACCAGCTGGACCAGGGAGCTCTAAAAGGACCAAATATTTTGTGTGGCAGCCTGGACACCCAGCTGCCCCGGGAAACGTTTCAGCCAGAGCTTGGCTGCAAACTGGAGGAAGTGCCACCTTCCGTCTTCCTCATCCAGCACCTTCACCCCTACCACAGCCCCTTCCCAAGACATACCACCCTGAAGACCAGGTGGGGAATTGTATTTTCTGCCAGGTTCCTCCAGGGCTGTTTCTGTTCTTCCTCTCTATCCTTCCCTCTCTTTCCTCACTTCCCCCTCTGTTCATTCACTCCACCTCTCTCTATTTCAGCATTTCTCTCTCACCCCTCTCTCTCACCAGCACACGTCCTTCCTTGTACACCAGCAACGCTCAGTCACAGGGACTCTTTCTCTGCTGAGGAATCTAGAAAGAAGCCTGCTGTCTTCACGTCACTTGGGTGGTGTTCATCCACACGTGGCTACCACTCGGTGCCTGACTTTGGGGTCCAAATCTCAATACTTTGCGAAGTGAAAGGAGCATTTTGAGAGCGCAATTCCTCTGACCTAGGTGCAAACGGCCTCTTAAAAAAAAGAGGTGAAACTAGATGGATTAGCCTAGGGTGATACGCTCAGATGTAAAGTAGGTGGCCGATACCTGGCACAAGTCGTGCTTGCTGGCTAGGAGATGAAGGGGCCATGCTAGCAGTCCTAGCAAAAGCAGCTTTGCAAATGGGAGAGGAACATGAGTTCAAAGCTCCTGGGCTATCAGACTATAAAATCAAGGGAAAGAACACTTTATAAAGGACATCAGAAATGGCAGTGTGTTGGTTTTGTTTTTTTCGCCCAAAAATATTTGGTTATCTCGTTCTCTTTTGACCATTTCCCCTGCGTATTTCATTCCCCTCAGTGAATTCCTTAGCTAATGCTGTGGTCAAGTGTGTCAGCAAGGATGGAGCCCTTGAGATGTGGACATCTGGCTGCTTACAGCTCCAAAGCTTATCTCATGTTGGTCACATAGCGATCGTAAACCACACACTCTGTCTTAGCTTGGATGAGACAGGGATCAAGGAGTGGGCCTGCAGCTCCAGGGCAGGGGTGCTGAGACATGCAGCTGCCTCAGCAGCCTTTCAGATAGCGATTTCTGCGTGGATATGGCACACTGGGGCTCTTACAGGTGTGACTGGGTGTAAGGCTATTTCATTAAGTCTCAAACGACAGGGACATTTAGGCTCTTCTTTAACTCAGTGGTGGCAGCAGCCCACACCTTGGCTTCTGCTTCCGTGGGCTCTCAGTTCCCTCTAAAGATGACAATGCTAAAAGAGATCACTGCAATTCTGTATTACCCTGGCTTAATCCTGGGGAGCCTTGTACTGACCCCAATAAACGGAGGCTCCAAAGACACTTCTCTATCAAGTTCAAAGACTTAAATTCAATTTAAGATCTTCAAGTGATGGAAAATCCACTTCATGTTTTTGTGAGTTCAGTTAACATTCACTATTAAAAGTGTGCCATATTTTCAGTCTGAGTTTGCTAGTTCCATCTTTCTGCCAATGTCTGCTTGGCTGATGAGAATTCAGCACCTTCTTCCAACATATAAACATGCAAGGGTTCAGTAAATCACCGCTGACTCTTCAATAAAACAAGGAAGCCACATTGCTTTTAAGTCTCAGTGTCTAATTGGTTTTCTGGGCCTTGAAGCAATTTTACAGTTTTAATGACTTTTGTGTCTTTACCTTTCACCTTCTGTGACATTATGTTTGCGAATGCAACTATCCATCACTCTGCAGTCATGCCATCCACAGTGAACTGGAAACAGGTAGCACGCCCCAGTGCAAACTAGCTCTGATCTTGTTAACCTAACACTTTAATATCACTCTTTCCTCAATGCGTCCCTTAGGCCTCTGGGCCACATAAACAGGTTTCCCGATTTGACTCCATTTTACAGCCTTTTTAGACTAAATAAACAGGGAAATGGATTGATTTATTTTATGCTGTTTGACGTGCCTGACACTTTTACTGAAGGCTGTAGCTGGCCAAAGAACACAGGGACTGCTAAGAACAGAGAATTCGGGGAGGATGGATGCTGCTCTCGCTTGCAAGTGTGTGGAAGGAATAGCTCCTTGCCTGTAGCGGGTTTACCCTGCAATAAGTGAGATCAGAGTCTGCCTATAAGTCCAAGGGAAAAAAAGAGCACCTTGGAATTTCCTGACTCATAAAAGGTAAAGGCTGAGTCATGAATCTGGCTTTTAAACAAGCCAAACAAGTAGCTGTGTTAGTTCTCTATCAGAGTGCCCTTTTTTTTTTCCTGCCTTTCTCCACGCCAGGACGATGGAGGAGACACCCTTTCCATGCAGGGTTTGCCTGCTGAATAGCGGGGGCCCCACTGGGGCTGTGATCAGCAGCAAGGCTGGGAACCTCACCCGCTTCAGGAGGCACATACTGGAATGGGAAGGGAGGTGGGGGAGTCAAACTGCACCCTCTGTTATCATCACTGTTGTTACTACTTAGGTGACGGGAAGGAGAGTTACATCCGCCTGGCCCTTTGAAAAATCAAAGAAACTTTAGAAACAAGAGTATGAACACATCTGGTTTAGCTGACTCTTGATAACATCAAGCATCTGAGCACTCAGCCAGCCCCACTTCAACACAGGTGAGTATCTTATTTGCACAGTTGCTGGCCTTTGCGGATGAGACTTGACACCGTAGAGTGCAAGAAGCTGCAATACAGCAGGAGGACTCACTCTTTTGCTGTCTAAACGGTCTTTCCAAAGAAGAAGATGGATGGGAATCACAATATGGATAGAGAGCCAAAAGCTCCTCTGCTCCTGTTCAGCCTTGTATCCCTGGTACCACAATGCAGGTACCAGTGAGGACCTAATGTGGTAAATACACCACTGGATTTCTTCAGTCCCTTAAAAAAATGCCAGGTGAAGCGAGGTACCTTGAAATGTTATTCAACCCAGGTTGAACCCAGGTTTCCATGACTGAATAAGTATGCACAATGTTGTGTGGCTTGCACAACTCGTGCTGGCATACTTGTAAGGCTCATAGTACACCCAACAGCTAAAAAAAACCCCAGCTAGTTCAGGTAAACCAGCCTCACAGCACTCTAGGATGGAGGGGTTATTTCTCCAAAGAGATGGTATAAATCAGATCCACTGATAGGGGTGAAGTCTCAGCTAAGTCTGAAAAATTGAACCTTCAATATTTAGTTCATTCATGCAGCCAAAACCATTTATATTCGAGTGAGAACACTGCCTTTAGGGAGACATGACTGTGGTTTCATCCCCCATAAATCCCTCAGATTTATTAGGACAGGTCTTCAGCTGGTGTCAATCTGTGCGACTGTTGATTTCAGCAGTATGAATCTGGCTGACAGTGGCTGAGCCGTTTCACTGTGAGCGAAAACATGAGAATTTGAATGACAATAGCAAAAAACCAAGCCACTAATATACCAGTTTCTGTAAGTTCCCATTAAAAAAAAAAACAAATAGAACTTTATATTGATTTACAAATGCTATATTAGATTTTCAGTTATTGATGCCAGTAACTTCAAATACTGTATCTTCTTCATTGCCCTCAAAAGCAATGGCCTGACTGTTGTGTTCGTCTATTCTTAAATTCTTATAATTTCCAGTTGGACATTTATGTGGCCAGTATGTGGGCAAAAAGATATTCTGATGTTTTTGAACCAGTACCAGGCATTTGTGACAGCAGCAACAGTACTCTGGGGTATCCAGTGTTTTTCCTGAGCAATTGTCTGGCTCGGTATCTGCTCTCAAAAGCCATCTATTTCTTAATTAAAGCTTTCAAACAGAATTTAGAATAAAAAAAGAAAAAAAAAGAAACAACAAAAAGCAATGAACCACCACACAAATAAGATGCCAAGCTCTGAGAATAATTAATAACCAAAATGAACAGGCCACAGAGAATCAGGAACCTGCCAGAAATACGAACAAGATCTGACAATTCCTTGCTGTAGAAAAGTAGTCTTCTGGAAATAAAGATTTACATAATATTTGCTAACCAATAAAAGAAGCTGGAATAATAACACATATTGAGTCTAAGCCTCAGCTGGTATAAAAATGAAGTCCTTGGAGTTGCATTGATTTGTGGCATTCAGGGGTGCAATGCATTATTCATAAATATTAGTTCAATTATTTGAACAAAAGCGGGAAGTGCAGGGGAGGAATGAACCTTTGGGTTTGCCTCCTACAGATGTTTTTCTTGATGCACATAAAAAGAGAGGAAAATATATTGACTAACAAACTATGAAAGGATGCAAGGATGAAGAATCCCAACAAATAATGCACATATTCCTGAAATGGCACAGTCTGCTCTTTTTGTAGATTGGCCTGCTGGATGTCATGGTCTCCTTGACAAGTAATTTTATAACATGCTCCAAAAAATGACTCCATCCACTGCAGATAACGTATACACCCTGGTATTTCTATTCTCTAAACCAGTAACCACAGATTTACAAAACTATTCATTCATCGGTGCCTATTTTCCTCCTACCAGTGCAGCAATATTCTCGTCTCTGGGATGGAGTTGGATACGCAAAGAGGGAAATCTCCTCTGTTCTGCTGGAAATTCACTGTGGCCAGTGCCATTGCTCCCAGTCGGGTCTAGGTAAGACTAGAATCAGATTTGACCTTCTCAATCACACACTGAGGCTTCCCAGCACTGTAAATATGTCAGTGAATTTCCAAGTTTGGGTTAGTTTTTATATATCTTCTGTTGGGAAAAAAAAAACTCCCAAGCCAATGAAATTGCACTAAGTGTAAAAGAACAAAGACTATAAAACATAACCATCTTCCATCTCAGATGGGCATTTTTCTGTTGAAAAGTAGGTCTACCTTTTAGCCCATGTGTTGTTTTTAAAATATTTTGTTCATAAATGCAGACAAATCATATTGATTTTCATATTAAAGAAAATAAGAAAGAAACCTTATGAGATGTTTAGAAAAGTTATGAGTAGATCCCCAAGAGATCAAACCTGTTTGAAACATGCAATATTCAAGGACCAGTTCTCCCTCTATGGCCTGAGTATCCAAATTCTGCATTCTAACTCTGGTAAGTTTATTCAAAGTTTCCTTTGGTATTTGGTTACTAAATGTTTCTCTTTCAACAGAGCTGCTTTCAGTCTCTGTTTCCTGGGGAAATGGAGCTTATGCAATCTCTTCGTACGTGTTCATGTCTGTCTGTCTGTGTCCCTTTGCAGTAATTTTTGAGCCTCTTGGCCAAAATCAAGCCAAATTTGACAGAAAGAGAGATAACTCACCAATGATCACATTCCTGTGCATTTTGTGAAAGGAGGAACCGAAGAAGAAGAGAGAGGCCATAGGAGTTTCACACCTTTGGGAAAAGCAGAGTCTTTACTCACGCACTATTAGACGCCAGAGAAGCCACACAGCTGAGACCTCTCAGACGGCCGACTGCAGGAAAACAACTTCAGCTGGAGTTTGCAGTCAGCCACCAGACACAAATCTGTGGGGAAGGCGGCTTTATTGATGTAGTGCTCACAAAAATACTGCTACTTTAGGCACACGTAGTCCACATGCTCTCAAGTTCTCATCTTTTTATTTTTTTTATTTCTTTCAAGCAGCACTTTAAGCTTCCTCTCCTCCCAGCCCACGCCAATATTTTTCCTTAATTTAGTCTTGGTTATACAAGCAAAAAGGGTGAAAACAAAGGTATCCATTTTTATACTGCCACCTTAGGAACTAAAATACTAAGTCTGTGTCGTGGTTTAGGCCAAATCAGCCACTGGGGACATAGGGGACCCCAGATGGGACTGACAGATGCTCCCCTCTACCCCTCTTCAAAGAGAGAGGTAGAGGAGGAAAAAAAGACTTACAAGTTTAGAAGGATCTAAACTACTTTAATGAAATATTAACAATAAAATAAAAAGAAATAATGAGAAATATACAAACCTGTATCAAGCTCCCAGGATGACAATCACAACACTGTCTGGCACTGGGGCAGGACCAAAGGCAGACGAACAGGCAGAGTCCTCCTCAGACGTCGGCCATTGAAGGAAGAAGGGCAAAAAGGGGCCTGACCCTTTGATCCCTCAGCTTTTATACTGAGCATGAGACAGATGGGATGGAATACCCCGTTGGTCAGTTTTGGGTCACCTGTCCTGTCCACTCCTCCCCGCAGGTGGGACCCATCTACGCTTTTCCGCTTCCGACCTTCCAACGTGGCAAACAAAGTTGGTTGGCCTTGGGTGTTATAGCAATAAGTATAAGCAAGAGCCTCCCTGCATACCATGCCTGGACATCAGCTATAAACATCGGTCTTATCACTCTGAGAGAGTGAACATTGTCTGCACAATATGCTGTTAATTTCAGTAGTTAGAAGAGGCCCCGCTAAGAAGCGAAGTTACTGAACAAAATCGGTCCTGTTTTACCTCAAACCAGGACATTCCACCCCTTATTCCGTACCATTTGCATCTTGCTCAGATTCCTATTACTTTTATCTATCAAATCTATGCACACACAGAGGATATATGTATATGTATGGATACATGCGGGTCACTCATCTACAATTTATCTTTATATACAAAAGTTTAAGTCCATTTGGTTCATGATTGCAGGATCTCATCTCAGGGCAGGAAAGATGGTACGAAATTCATTGTGGTTTGTGCCCGTGGGTAGCACGTTCATCTTGAAGAGCTTGCTGGACGTCACTTGATGAAGCTAGCTCAGGTTCTATTACCACTGTGTTATCCTGAAAAACACTTATTGAACACTGTTATTGTTATGTAGTGATCAGCATCATACAGCTCAAGATCGAGTATTCTCACCAAGGGTTAAATTCCCTTGGGGTACACATTGAACTTCTCCATCCTTCAGCATCACCCACCAAATACATCCAGGTCCTTGAGCAAAAACAGTCCCATGAATGGGTTTGCTTTTGCCTGAAGGAGGAAAAACCCAAACAGTTTTCCCTAACATATTCCTTTCATGCACCACAGGGACTTTGTCCCCTTCTACTGTATGTAAAAGGTCTGATTGAGCAGGACCAGCTCGATTGATGGATCCCCTGGTGTTAACTAACCAGGTAGCTTGTTCTAAATGCTTGTCCCAATTTTGAAAGGTTCCACCACCTATTGCTTTTAGGGTGGTTTTTAACAGTCCATTATATCGCTCAATCTTCCCAGAAGCTGGTGCATGATAGGGGATATGACATATCCAGTCAATGCCATGTTCTTTTGCCCAATTACTTACGAGATTGTTTTTAAAATGAGTCCCATTGTCTGACTCAATTCTTTCTGGAGTGCCATGTCGCCACAAGACTTGCTTTTCAAGGCCCAGGACGGTATTCCGGGCCGTGGCATGGGGTACGGCATAGGTTCACAATTCACAAATTCTTCCCTGGACTCTTTCAAAGTCCAAAGATACAGTCGTCTTCCAGTGGATATAGAGTGGTTTTGCCTCAATAAGGTGAATAAATTGAGCGTCTGATATGGACTGGTTTAGAGACCTCAGCAGAAGAAGGTCTCAGCTACAGAGAGCATTCAGGATATATGTGGTTTTATTACCATTAATAATTGCATCTGAAGCATTTAAAAAAATATTATAATTAAGATAATAAAGTACTTTTCCATGCCCTGGAAGGTGTTCACCACAATGCCTGCTAGCGCTCATTATCAGTTTTACAAAATTGGTACCATTATGATTTTATTTCCTGATTTCACTTGGGGCACTGTTGTTTGCCAACCCAAAAGACACAGTCCCAAGGCAAAGAAAGGGAACAGGGCACAGGAGGTGATGTATCGCACCTGGAATGCCAGAGCAGGTCACTGCCCCAAGCTCTGCTGTTTGTGATCAGTGTCCACTTTGCTCCGTCCCTGCCTAGTGCGAGAAAACTTTCTACCCTCTTCTGGGCTAAGGGCACCACACAGAGTAATCAGTGTTTCTTTCTGGGCTTACTTTTCCTTTCTCTTCCTCTTGTCAGCTTTTTGGAGAAAATGGGATGATATAAGCTTGTATTCAACCTGAGGGAAAAGGAGAACAGGCTAGAACAAGGCCCTGAGCCCACATGCTCAGGGTAAAGGTTGGTGCAGTTGACGTCTGCCTTGATCCAGCAAACGTTTTTCTCCTTCATCAAATAATAAAATGATTTCATGGCTTCTGGCAGCACTTCTTGCCCTTTTACATGGCTTTGGTCCATCTCCCTTTAATCACCCCTAAAATTGTTGAGTCCCTGAGGAACTGCCGGGCTGCACAAGTTCAGCCAGGACAGGCTTCCCGAAGGGAATTTGGACAAGGAGGACATATTTTGGGATACTGTGTGAGACATGCATAGCACAGGAGCAGGGAAGGAAAAGAAGATCCCTGCATCAGATCCACAGCACCATGCTCCTGAGGCTGCATTAGTTATCCCTGGTTTTAAGCATTGGAAAAATACACAGAGGGTAAATCCTGTATCCCCCACACTCAGCAAAAATTGTGGCCAGCATGTTTGTTTGTTTGTTTGTTTTTTAAAAAAAGGAAAGCTGAAAATACGTGTACATCTATCAGGCCTGAAAAGCATCCAGTTTCACGGAGATGGTTGCATCTATTATTCACTAGTTGGAACTCAGTGTGACATTAGTAGCACCATTAGACGCCAAAAATGAAAACTCTTCACCCTGTTCCACAAAGTCATTTTCTGCCCTAATGTCATTATAATAACCACTCCTTACTTGACAGGGGAGAAGTTTGTTGACTTGAAGTCCAGAAGGGACCAGCTTGACTTTGGGTATCACAGGCTGAGCACTTTGGGGGCTGATTCCAGTGAATCAAAGGGCCTTTCTCACTCTGTTCCCACTCCAGCAGCTTTTTTGATTTAGCTGTTCCTTTCTACCGGATTACAAGCTCTGTATGATTGCAGAGCTCAGGACTGTTGTTTAGGGCCTATCATAGCACGGATTCAATCCCTGAATAGTGTGTTCAGGCTGCAACACAGTGGGAACTATTTTAGCTGTAGTGAAACCGCTCCTCTGATCCCGTAGGGTCCTTCAGCTCCGTGCAGGCTGGTTTCCATTACTCCCACTCACTCTCACTCCCTGACCTCTGTTCGGTCCATCACAGCATGACCCACACATCTCAGATTGTCCTCTGGGGCACCCCACAGAAACACCTCTTAGAACAAAAGCAAGTGGTTAGTTTTAAAGGAGGAATCTAGATTTTTCAAGTAAAAGTGGTCACTTTTGACCGTTAATTTCTAGCTTAATTTGGCAAGCTTTCTGCCACCTTTTGCAGTATTATCTGTTTGCTTTTTCAGTCTGAAATGCATTTCTCTGGCATGACATCCCTGGTTCCTGGTGGCAGTCCTTGAGGGACTGGCTGGCTGCACTCCCAGCACCTCACACTGCAGGATTCAGCATGGAGATGGAAAAATGCACAGCTCGCCCCCATTTCTGAGACACCAAAATGCCCTTGAGGGGTCGACAGTTTCCTTTATTTTCAGTTACTTCAAGTAGTTGCAGGCCATGGAGGCGAGGGGTTTCCCAGGAAAGCCACCCTTCTCTTTGCACCGTGGGGACTGTTGTCCTCATATTGTGTCAACTCCCAGAGGCACCTTAGGAAGAAAAATCTCTGACCCATTTGAGGCCTCAAGGTGGCTGCTGAGACTGCAATAAGGTGGCCAGCTTAGAAGAGCTTTTATGTGTTAAAAGCCTCTTGGCTTTATTTATTCACCATGTGCTAGGTCGGGGTCCTTGAAATGTGCCTGGGGAAAGTGTCCACCCAGGTGATGGAGAGCGCCTGCATCCTGCAGGGTACCTGTGATGGAGTGCAGCTCCTGGCAAGGCACGTCCTTGGGTGGGAGCCCTCACAACCTGTGTTCTACCTCAGGACCCCAGGTTATTGGTTTTTGGAGCAAGGAAGGGCCTGGGCTGCGAGCAAGGCCAAGGCACTGAGCCTCTAGTGAGCAGATTCGGGAGCTGAAGAAGGAAAGTGAGCAGGGTGGGAGGCAAGGGAATACAATCGAGGCACAGTCAGAGTGCTGGAAGAGACTCAAGGGCTCCTCTCATATCTCCCCTGCCCCAAGGTAAACTGCATTAACTAAACTCTTCCTGACAGTTGTTTGTCTAACCTTGTCTTCAGGGAGCAAGACTGCTTCCCTCTACCCAACCTGCAGCAACCTATTCCAGGCCTTCACTGTCCTCAGAGTTAGAGACTTAAGCCTAATGTCTATCTTAATTATCCCTTGCTGCAGTCCACTGTTCCTTGGGCACCCTGAAGGATTTCTTTCCTCTTCATTGCAACATTTAACCAGTTTAAAGACAATAAGCATATCTCCACTTCAGCCTTCTCTCCTTCCCTGGTTCTCTCACTCCTTGCTCAGACACTGTAGTTTCATGCTTTCCCTGTAATCTTTGAGGTGCCCAAAACCAGGACTAGCATTGGGACTAGACAGAGACCTTCTGTTTACACTTCCTAGAGTTCACTTACTTCCCACTTACTTCTTGACCTGCAGTCCCGAGATTACTTCTGCAAGAAGACACCTGTTCCCACCACATTGATTACTCCCACTGTGGTGAATGACTGTGAAGCCATAACAGGCAGTCACCTGAATGGCCACAACCCTGTTGTTATCACCTGGGAAAGCAAGTCTGGTCGCCCCTGCAGCAGGAGAGGGAAGATGTCTGTGACATTAGTTAAATCTGTTGGGATAAAATGGTTGACAATAGCAACAACATCTCAAGAGCAGGAGTAACCACCCTCAGATATGCCCTGGCTGAACCAGTAACCTGCAGGGCTTTACTTCTGTCTCCCTCTTTTATTTCTCCTGAGTTAGTTTTCCTATGGCAAATGCATGCCAATCCTGTTCCTTCATACTTGGAGAAAAAAAATAAATCAGTGTTGTTGATACAACTGAGGAGCCTGAACCAACTCCATGCCTACTGTTATCCTCAACTGCTTTATGAACTATCTCAGAGGATCTCTGGGGAATCTTTTCTTTTCAAACCTCGACTTGTATCATCAGCAGATGTAGCTCCTATGTGCCCCTGCCCAAAACAGGAAGATTTTGAAAGGCCCCAGGCTACATCCCGGAGCCCCACTCCAGCTCCTCCTCCAGGGCAAGAGAGCAGCACAGATAACCCCCACTGAGTACAACTCTCCTACCAGATCACCATCCACACCACAGGATTTAGTTTGGGCTAGATACCCATCTCACTTGAGCAGATTTCATGTGAGATAGTGTCAAAAGTTTTACTACAGTCAAGATCAAATCACACCACAGCAACTTCATCACCTTTTTTATACGTACTCTGTCTCTCATACCCTAGAGATCTGTCAAAAATCTGGTGTTCTTTTAATCATTTGTTTTTAACCAACATATGCTTGGTGTTGCTAAGCTCCTTCTGATCTTCAAAGTGTTCAAAACCAGTCTGTTCCACTTGTTTCAACATTTTTCTAGGTGTTGAAAATATGCTGACTGGTAGATAATTCCCTAGCTCTTCCTTTTCCTCCACATCAATAGACCCGTATCTGCCCTCTTCTCTCTCTCTTAGGTCTCACTTATCCTTCAAGATAGCAGCTAGCCAGTTCTCTGATTTAAACAAAAGAATTTGCCTTTTCAAAGAGCTCCTTTGGACTGCCTTTTGCTTATTGTAGACTGAATTCCTCCTTCCCACTCATTGGTGTTGGTGTATTAGTCATTGGCTCATAGCAGTTTTAGTGAGGGCTGATATGTGAAAAGCATTAACCACTTCAGCCCTACAGGCATTATTAGCTTTCCTTTCTCACTAAGTGGAGGACCAGCTTCTTCCTTCTTCTTCCTCTCTCTGCTGAAATATTAATAGAAAGCTCTTTGTTACTTTTCATGTCCCTTGCTAGTTGTACTTCATTCTGTGCTTTGGCCTTTATGATCTTGTCCCTACATGCTCCAGCAATTCTTTAATATGCATCTTTAGTAAACTGACCTAGTTTCCACTTCTTGCCTGTCTTCATAGACCATCTGTCTGATGCATGCAATTGCCAGCCGTTACCAGCACAGGCTGCATCTTACCTCCAGTCTGGAGACTGGGGGAACCGCCATACTCTAACTCATTTTCACCAGGATGAGGTTACTAAGAAGAAATATTGTAGGATCATTGCTTCTGTCAGTGGAGCAAAGTGAAGAGTAACCTCAGTGTTGCACTGGGTTGAAGTAGCAGATGCCAAGAAAGAGTTGTGCCATCAAATAACAAAAGGCATCAGCCCTCTGTACTCAATTATCAGTGTCTCCTAATTACACACTCTCCTTGAAAAATGGTGCACGGGAATTCTGAAGAAGAATAAGGTATTAAATGGTTTCAGACACACGCTCGTGTGCATGAATCTTCTTCCAGCTTTTCTTAAAAGTTTTGTTCTAGAAAAAAACAAAATGGCAGCACATTCGCACCAACAAGCCCAAAACCTGCATTTCTTTTGGCACCTCCCCTGTAAGTGTTCCTGGGAGCTGCGACTGCTTATTGAGGGATAGCTGTTTCCACTACACTTTCCTGTGGAGAAGCATGGTGAAGAAAGTGCTGGAGTAAATTATCTGCTGTTTGAGTTATTGTCATGAATGATATAACAGATGTTTCATATGCGTGAACTTTTCATGATCTTGGGCTGCAGGCTGGCTAGATAATGTGAAATCCTATTACAGCATGGAACAAGGAGCTGTAGTGGGCATATAAGTCTCAAATCTAGCTTCTGATGATATAGTTTTTTCCACAGCTTATCCCTTAAACCACACACGTGTTAGTCCTTGCACATCCAGCAGCATTTCTCTACCCATTCTTAGCTGGAAGTGAGACTTTTGGCAAATTATTTGGAAAAATCCATAAAAAATATATTCCTGTTTCCCCAGCTAATGCTAAGTCCATTGCCTTTCAATGTGTTCAGGGTCTCTGGAAGGTTTCTGGGCATGATTGTTTCCGTTGCCATCTCCCAGGTGACAGCGTTTATTCTTACACCTACCATTAGCATGCCCTAGGCTTTGCAAGAGAAAATGCATCAAACCCCTTTGCACTGCCCTAGAGACACAAAGCAGCTATAAAGCAAGCTAAAGCAGTTAATTGTTCTGCTTCCCCAAAGCAACATAAAGGAGTTGGAGTACCCTGGAGAATCTGGCATTTACAGAATAGTTTCTGTTGCATGAAAGGCATAACCCTTAAAATCATAGACATAATGCTCAAAGGGATTTTAGGGCATCACATAGTCCAACTGTTCCCACTGAGGTGGGCTCAAGGTTAGAGGTAGGTTACAATCAATTAAGGTTGCTTACGCCTTTTTTAAAACTGAAGGTGATTACACAATATATTTCTGGAGACTGATCTGTACCTGCACGTGCCGGCTGAGGTTTCCAAATGGATTTGCACACCAAATCTTCATTCTATTCTCTCTGTTTGCTGTGCAATTTTCATACCTACTGTAGAGTGGCTGACAGGAACCAGCATTGGAGATAGTAGCAGAACGCCCTTCTCCCAGTTGCCCCTGGGACTTGAATCAGGACTCACAAACTTTTGGGCTTTCCACCATACCACAGATTGTAAGCCCACATTTGGGAACCAGGTAAAGCCTTCCTCCGGCTGCACTGCTGGGAGAGAAGGATTCCCCATTGACTGCTGCCTCTCTTGTGGGCTTGAGCACATGTAGCAGAGCTGAATATCCCCGACATGCTGTATGTGTTGATCTGAGATCAACTCTAGATTATGCAACTGCCATATTCTCTCTTCGTAAACAGAATGAAATGTGATGGAGTTTTGGTATAAATGACTCTGATCTTGAGTAATTCCTTGCAGCCCTTCCTCACATTCACCCTACTAATCATGAGGTTAGGGAAATACTGCTTGAAAGATGTGGTAATGACTTGGAGCCCAGCACAAGCAGTAAAAGATTGCTCTGTTTTAGGAAGTATTGTCATTATCCCATAAATATGGCATATCTGCATAGTCTCTGCCTTAGCACATATGGACCACGGAGAGGAAATTATATTACATCATCACATTATCATGTGCAGTTGGCAGGAATTCTGGAAGCTGTTCCTTAACTCCATGTTCAGATGAGAGGAGACAGGGGAAAGAAACAAGTGATAGGTAGAGCTGTATCAAGGTAGAAGGTTTATTTTTTTAAGTAACTTTTCATCTGAGACAGATGGTACGATGATGGAAATATATACCCATCTTCTCCCAATTTGGCCAAAGCTTCTATGTGATGAAGTCCTTCGCATGTAGTTTGTGCATGTGTTGAAGTCATTTGCTTGACCATATCCTAAAAAAGCAGGGACATTTAGTTTTCTTTACTATAAGTTTTCTTTACCATATCCTTTACAATAAAAGTAATTGCAACATAGGCCAAAGCAATATATTCAGTTTGGCCCTATATGCCACTCACATCAAAACCCTCAGCAATAGCATTAAGGGAAGATCTGTAGGATCAAAAAAGGTGGAATTCATCACATCTGCCGTTATGGGAGGCAAACTTGAGCTGGCTGTTTGGGATTCCATCAGAGCTGGTTGAGTCAGTACAGCTTATGGTTCCGCTTATCCACCCACATATAGGTGGGTACTTCAGGACATGAACCACCCCCTCAACCCCATTGACGCTACTACTTGGCTCTCCACTTACCATAAAAGGAGCCTGGGTTGGTTTGGTCACGTATAGACTCCTTACTGAGGTCTGCACTATGTGATGTTAAACCCACTCACTGACTTCTGTGGAAATCTGCAGAAGTCACTCTTCTGTGGAACTTCATGGTTTTTTTGGTTGGGGTTTGCTTGGGTTTTTTTCAGTAGGAAATTTGCTACATGCTGGAAACGCATCACTGGTGGGTACGTAACGCCAGATACACACATGGGGGTCTGAGGGACTAGCTCTGTTTGACATGCTGCACTGCCGCCATTAAAGGAAGAGAAAGGGGTCAAAAACAAAAAAGAAAAATAGGGGAGCTCTCATACATCCTGCTTCATAAGGCTTTATTTAAAAGTGAGTTATGCTTACACATATTAATGCAATGGACTCTGAAATCCCTGTACAGTAACGTATAGATATACCTTGTGCATCACCAGCAGCACAAAGCAGGGCCAGTTTTGTAGGATTTAAGACAGTCTTTCTTGTTTCCTGTGAATTTCAAGTCACAGAATATCACCCAGTTGCCTGCAATCAGCTCATGCTAAATGATCATCTTGAAAAGCATCCAGCCATGGCTGCAAACAGCAGGAGACTGAGCTGCCACCACTCCTCTTGCTGCTTTGTTCCAGTGATCTAATCAGTCTCCCTTTGGAGGCACTGGTAGACCTTGCCTCTACCTTAAGTTTGTCTCATTTTACGTGCTAGCCATTGTTTCCCGTGCAACATTTCTTACTTTGTTATTTTCTCCGTGCCTCCAAAAGGCACCTCATTCTTCTTATCTAGTAATTTACAGAAGTCAAATTTTCTAATACCTTACGGAAGCCAAATCTTTCATTGTGAGATACTTTCTTGCAGCCTTTTAGGTTTTTTTCTGTGGCTTTTCTCTGCTTCCTGCACAATTTTTCAGGTTGATTTGGGCAACCTGATCTAGGGAGAGGTGTCCCTGCATGGCAGGAGGGTTGGAACTAGATGTTCTTTAAGGTCTCTTCCAACCTAAACCATTCTGTGATTCTAGGATCCCTTTAAAAACATGGTTATCAGGGCAAGATGCAGTATTCCAGTACACACCGCTGTTGCAAACCCAGGTATAAGTCACATCACTTCTCTATTCTCCTCTTCTGTGTATGTCCGATGATCACATCAGGGATGTCAT
This sequence comes from Pluvialis apricaria, assembly GCA_017639485.1. Taxonomy (NCBI): domain Eukaryota; kingdom Metazoa; phylum Chordata; class Aves; order Charadriiformes; family Charadriidae; genus Pluvialis; species Pluvialis apricaria. The sequence goes on along the minus strand of CM030008.1, from coordinate 161,701,614 downwards.
TTCCCCCAGCATCATACGGAGTTAAAATTCACCTGTGTACCCAATACCATCTTTAAGTCTGCTTTGATCTGCGCTTCTAGGATGCAGGTGTTACCTTTATTCAATTTCATTTACTTTGAATGAGCTCAATTTACAAAATGTTACATCATCCTTTTATTACTTCTTAATCACAGGACAATTTCCTCATCTGCCCATCTTTACATCATTGGGAAACTCTAGATTCAACCCCAAAGTTGCTGATAAAAAAATGGAAGCTTTTGGACCAATTTCTGTGAAATCCACTGTAAGATCTATTGCTTGATAAATTCTATTTACTAAAAAGGAAAATTTGCTAGCTGTCAGTTAAGTGTTTCTTTAATCCATTAAAAATTTGCTTTGTTGTGGTGCAGGCCATATTTTCATTTATTTTATTTTATTTGGAATATTATGTGGTACTAAAAGTATAAAACATTAGTGTATGTTCAAGTTATCCAGTCTCTTTAATCAGTCAGTTTACTGCCATATGCAAAATATCAATTTTGTTAGATAAGGGCTATTTTCATATTAACATGTCATTAATGGTCATTAATTGTAGTCCTAGCCTTTAACCTCATTATTGATTTATGAACATGTCTCTCTTTGATACAAATGGCTGGTTGGCTTTCAGCCTATCTTTGTATTGTCTTGTTTGTCCTCGGCAAACATTGGCAGAGAACTAACATTTTTCCAGTCGTCTGTAATTTCCCCAGTATTGTGAGATTAAAAGGAAACATCAGGGAACCAGAGACCACATCAGCTTCACTTTAAGATGCCCGAGTCAAAGTTATCCAGGCCTGCTGATTTCAAAAAGAGTTGTTTCATGTTCTCTGAACCACTAAAGGCTCAGAAAGTAGTTTATCATCCTCATGTGATCTTAGTGTGTCATCCTGCTTGCTCCCAAACACAGACTAGAAGCATGCTACCTTTATTGCTACCAGCATTTAATTTGTTCCTGATACACTTAAAAACCTCTTTCTTCCTGTCTTTGGTCTTTTCAGCTCTGGATGGTGTCTGATGTCTTCAGCTTCCCTTATCAACCACCTAATTAGACAGAAATTGCAAAACATATTTCCAACCTTCTCATTTGTTATATCCTCTTATTTTTAAATTGTTTCCTCTCATTGCCTTACTTGCCAACTGCACTTTTAACTAAAACTGGTGTGCTGTTTTTTTTTTTCTGATGATCTGACCCATTCTTCATAAATAAAGTTCACCTGTTATTCCCGATGACTCTTAATTTTCTTTCTTTTAGCACATTTTAATGCATTTTTGGTTACAAGCCACAAGCTTTTAGGTAAACCTCACTGCTTCCATTTCTGCTATGGGTAATGCTGAACAAGTGATAAAAAAGTTTGAAACCAACAGGAGAGTCCCAGCGTACAGACAGATGTTAGCTGTGGACATCAAAATAATAATAATAATACTAATAATAAAAAAATCACTGCAATTAAGCCACTGGTTATTTTGTCAAAGCATCTACCTGAGGACATTAGAGCAGTACACAGGGCACCAGTTTGATTGTTGGGAGCATTAAGGCATCGGCTGACCACTGCCTGGCTGTGTGACCACTGTCAACTTTTTCCTCTTTGTCCTTTGAATATGAACAGATAACACTAAATAAATTGCATAGTAAATATCTGTGCCCAAGAAGAGTTCAGTGGAGGTTGCAGATGCAACCACAAATCTGCTGTTCCTGACTGTTTGAAGACTTACTTTGCAATGAAATATTTCTCTTCTGCATATTTCTCCTTGTTTGTTTGCTTTTTTTGTAATATGCTGTCTCCTGGGGATTAGGGTTTTTTTACTAAGGGAAGAAAGTAGCTTTCTTTTCATACATTTCTGTTTGCTTGCTTTTTTAATAGGCTGCTCCCATGGATTTCTCCTTTTTTGTGGTAAGAGAAGAATCCCACAGTATATTGCATCAGTCTCCGCACTATGCACCAGCAACACAGCTTGAACCACATCTCGAGCGACGCAGCCGAGAGCAGAGACGGAGCTAATATTAACCACTCGCAGGAAGCGTCTATCAGCCACAGCCAGCCAGGTGTTGAGAAGCGCTGTGCTGCTGAGCCTGATGTGGTAGGCACAGGTGAGTTTACAGAGAGATCTTGTCTTTCCCTTTTGGCCTCCTGCTTTTATGTCGCTGAACTACTGTCAGTGTGTTTTTACTGGCGGGGGCCCTGCTATGTAGAGCATGAATATACATAGCCACACATTCATGCTCCAGCATCATAGCATGCTCACAGGCTTTTCTTGAGAATCACCCATGAAGGAAAAATGTTGATTTTTATGACTAAATGCAGCTCAGATGAATACAGCTAGAATTCCACACTATGAAAGAAAAAGGAAAATCTCTAGACCCTAGGCTTCCTTGCAGTGAAATTTCAAAGCCCAGCAGACAACAAGGCTCTTCTTGCATTTCTCAAAAACATTAGAATATTTCAGGAAGTCTGAAAAATGTCTCGATATCTCTCCCTCTTGTGTTATGACAAGGTCAAGGTAAATATTTGTATTGCTCAATTCTTATGCTGCGTCACCGCTATGGCTGTTGCTGAGCATGTTGTGACCTACCAGCTGTGAAGGCTATGCAGGAGACACAGGGACCAGAGGAGGGAAAAATAATTTACCCCCTGGAAGCTACTGAAATCTGTGAAGGATTCCTTTACAGATGATGGGATTACTCCTGGCAGTGCATATTCTGCTCTGTAAAGAAATCACTGGCTGATCTTTTGAGGGCTGAGTGACACCAGCTGTGCTCTTCTACTCTGGAACACTTTTTAGGAAACTATTAGAAAATGTGATTTCTGGAGTCATTCAAATTAATTACAGATTGAACATTTGTATAGGAAACTTAAACTCATGGCTGTATTTCCTGACTGTCGTCAGCATTTTTTTAAATGGGTCTTGTTCAGAAGATGCTGGAAAATAAGTTTTTATTGGGAATTCTATTGAAAAGTTGCAAACAACATGTCATCATCTGAAAGTCTTGTGTCTGTGTCTATATTTTTTTGCTGAGGCCACTTATTAATTCCACATTTATTACCTCGTTTTGATGATTTCAGCTAGCAGGATGCAAGATATGAGTGGCACCCGCAAAAGTCAGCTTGATCTATTGGTTGACCCTAATCTCTGAGTGATGTACTTGCCTGTTTCCACTCTTCTTTAGTGAGTATTGGGTGATACATTCACGCTGTCAGGTAACATCACCCAAAATTTACTTTCAAGTCTACTCCCTTGATTGTTCACTTTGACTAAAAATTCACGGTAACTTGTGCTTTCTTTCAGAATGAACTATCTCTTCATCCAACGCAAAACCTGTCATGAGGTAATAGTCCAGCTTAAGGGCCCTTCCCAATAAACAGAACGAGTAAGACTGCAATGTACATGGCTCCAACCATCACACTGCATCCTCCAACACAAGGTACGTCTTGTACTTTGATGGCCCATGCCATCAAAACACCCCTGGTCCACAGACTGTTCCACAAATTGTTTTGGACAATTGAAACAAAAAGAATGCACACAAATGGATAATGGTATCTTAGAGGCACAGGGCACCTGATGCCCAGAGGAGAACAGTGCCAAGTGCTATGTTGTGTGACAACTAGAAAGTGCCAGCACTGAATGATGTGGGCCCAAATGGCTACAATAGATATATCTAACAATATAAATGCAGCCTGAAGTGTCTTTGCCTTGGCTATGCAGCTTATAAATTCTTCCCACTTGACTCCTCTGCGTCTTCTAAGCTTAAGAAAGAGATTTGACCTTTGTGTTCCTCCTAAAATATGCAGAGTAAACATTTTTTAAGTTGAGATATCCAAACAATATGTCTCAATCCATGTTTAACACACGCAAATAACCCACTTGATTTTTCACGAAACAGCCCCCCCAGTACTACCAAATATACCAATATCCATAAATGGAACCCTGGAATCCCCAGCAACCCTCCAAAAATAAAGAAATGACTGTTATTATTGCAATGTGTAATGGGAATGCTATTTGAGATACATCATACTCTTTACACACTGCGAGAAGCATCCTCTGGTACTTGAATCCCATCATTTCCCTTGGAAAAAGGTCATGGAATCAAACCCACAAACCTTATGTTTAAATAACATTGCAGGCCCGGCTGCAACCCATGACAGTAATGAAAATGCTTAATTAAGGTTTCCAGTTTACACCTAATTCACTCCACATTGCTTAAATATTACAGCGTATGTCTCACGCTGTACTTACAGTGAGATCTCTCAGGGGCTGAAGAGTCCTTCTACACCCTGGCAGTCTGGGTGAATTGGAAAGGATTTTATCTTAGTTCTTGAACTTATTATTTCTGTGGTTTTCTGAGTGATCTTTAATGTTATTTGAATACTGCAATTTTGGCAGTAGAATCCATTTTTTTCAATAACATTCAAATAATTCAAGGGCAGCCTAAATATGGCAATGTTATTAGCAAAATTGTTGAATACTGCTGCTTTATTTTTTCTCCTTCTGTCACTGCAATGTTCAAAGATAAAGCACTAAACAAAGGTCTTGGGAGACAGGGCTTTCTCACAAGGTTTCTAGGTGACTTTTGACAATCCCCCTAGGTTCAGATTTAGCCCAGCTAGCTTTGATTCTAGACTTCCTATATTGTCAAAGGGTGACAAAAAAAAAAAAAAAAAAAAGAGGGAATAGAGACTTACAGAGAGAAGTTCATCCCACATTAATGAGGATTGCCCAGATGATTGACTTTCTTCTTTGAAAGCTGAGGGAACCTTGGCCAGCTGTTTTCTTGCTTGGGGAGCTTCAGTCAAGTAAGTAAACGAAATAAGAGACCTTTGAGCATATGTCTCCAGGCAGCAGATCCTTAATTGCTAAATGACTTTGTGCAATGGGGAACATTGAAGAAAGGTTCACTAGAGAGCAAGAGATGTATCATCCACAGTAGCTCACCTGGGCAAGTGCCCAAACACAAGTCCCGTCAGTAGGCTGTGATATTCATATGGTCCTTAAACTCACGTAGAGGGTAGGATCTTCACTGGTCCATTCATTTCATAGGACATTAGCTCGTATCACTAATAAGGTCTGGAATACTTTAAGCCCTTCCCTGTGTGCAGAAGAAGAGTAAATTTTTTCTGGCATCCAGCACATGGAGTTCTACTCCAGGTCCTGCAAGAACAACATGCCTTCCTGTGAAAGATTGTCCAAAAAAGTGTTTAAGGAGTGGCTATATACTTTTTTTTTTTTTTTGAGACTAAAACATGTTGACTCACACAACCAACCACCCCTATACAGAAGTTTAGGGTGAAGTATAGAACTCCCATTGCAGGTTCGCCATGACTTGTAACGGTGTTCTCGACGGAGTCCTGGGATGTCATGCAGAGGTGCAGCAGTCGTGCAGAGTGACTCCAAGAGTTACCTGCCTGACTCTGGGCATTGCTCTGATGAATGGTATATCCCAGAGAAGCACAGCAGATCAGTTGAAGACAAGCTGAAGCTTCACTTTTGCCATCCTTGTTAGTGCCTGGCTCATCTGGCCTACTCCAAGATTGCAATTATCAAGTCAGGTCCTGCTACTCATTGTAAATTACTATTTACCTCACTCACACTTCTTTAATAACAACCCAAGTTTACAGCAAATTTAATACAGTCCTAATGTGAAACATGTTTGGCTTTGTAAAGCTGCTTGAGTCCTATGTTGACTTTTATTGACAATTGTATTTATTTTTACAGGGATAGTGTTCTTCTTTTCCCATGTCTTTCAGTGTCATTAAGAGAGAGGCAGAAGATTAACCCTTCCACATTCAGACCATTAAAACCCGAGGCACATCCAGCCAAGCTGCAGAGCCATACACAGACTCTGCTCAGGAAAAAATGCTAAACCTGTGAGGCTTCCCAAAACCAGGGACATTTTTGTACAGGGAGGACACATTTTGCTAGGAGAAAGTTGTGCCCTTAGTGAACATAACATCGTAAACTACTATTATAACCAAGTTTACCATGTCTTGGCTCTGGCAACTTCCTCAGTGAGTGGCTTTGCCTAGCACAGTCCTACTGAGTCTAGAAACTAATTTCCATTTTGAAGGGGTCTGTAAGCTGTGTCTACGGCAAGTCACAACCACATAGGGTATAGATACCCAGATACGTTTTAAACTGACTAGGATGAGAGCTTTAATGTGGATTTGTTTTCTCTAGCCCACCCCTAGGCCATTGACAGGATGCTTTTAACATCTGAAGGGGAGTGCTGGGGCCAAAACTGGACCAGCTTTTGTGTTAGCAATTGAGCTTTAGACACGACCACAGCATGGTTAAGCCCATTACCCTATTTTAACACTACAACTGTAGCCGTACAAACACGTCTCAATCTAGCTTGATGTTCCTAACCCAGATGAATGCCTGCAAGTTAGCACAGACACTAAAAAATCCAGAGGGTCATACGTTATTAAGACCTCATGTTATTTCATGAGGCACTGTTATTTCATGGCAGTTGAGGCTCACATTTTTACAAGACATAAGACAAAAAGAAGTCGGTTTGCCAAGAATGGATGTGTTCATTACCACTCCATATATGTATCACAGATGTCTCACAAGACAAAAAGCTAAGAGTGTTCTGCAGCAGCACAGATAATTTATGTTCCCGTTCCACATCTAACTGTCCTTCCATGATTACAAAATATTTCCTTCTCTCTCCTCCTTAGAAAAAAATAATAATAAAAGCACTGGTTGGGATGCTTGGTGGGATGATGGAATGTCTGTTACGCTGAAATAAGGGACTGTGTTGGCTAAGCATTGATGTGTGGAGTGTAACTTTTATGTAAGTTGTCATCTTTAAACATTTAACAGCTGCTCCTCACACAGGATGCCCCCTTTCCCTGCAGAGCGAGCACACAACAAGGCCTGTGGTGCTGAAATATTTTGCGTTTTGGGATTTAGAACGTCTCTTCTCTTAGGGCAGGATATAATAAAAAATTAACCCATGGATCATTAGGAAGTGTTTAGCGAGGGTGGGAAGTCAGGCAGTGTTTTTGTACGCAACTGAGCCCCTGTTACATAGCGGCTAACAGATGCTTTCGTCCTCAGATGAAATGCAGATTTGAGGTTCAAAAGTAGAACCTATGTTGCCAGCTTGCATTTTGAGATAGCGCTATGGGGGTTTATTGGGACTAAAGCAAATATTGTCTTCCAAAATAAAGAACAATGAAATATAGCAAAAGTACAAGCCCAGTCATGGGATGAGAAGTCCATCATAGACTGAAACCATGACAGGATCTAATCAGCCTTGTACTTTAGCATTTGTTCTCATGATGAGACCAGTTAAGGGCAAACCTTTTGTGTCCTTTTTTTATTTTTGGTTCTGTGTCATTATTTATGGGGAATAGGATGGAGATGTTTTATTGTTTGTGGGTTTGAGTTTATTTCAGCAAGATACTCATCTGTGACTAATTATATTTGTTATAATGCCATGGACATGCTGTTCTAGAAGAGTTTTTCTGTATTTTTTTTCCTTACTGTCTGCTGAATATGAATTTCCCCTACGAAATCCTAGCTAGGATCTCACAACTCTTAGTTCTGAGTATTTATTAATCACAATAATTTGCTCAGGAACCAGGAATAAAATTACTCTCAGCTAAATATCATATATATCCAGAAAATAAAAAAAGATATAACTCCGACTGCATTATTATCCATGCTCCCAGAGCTGTTCTTTAATAACAGTATCTCAGGCACAGCACAGTGGATAAGCATGTTATAGCAAACAGATTCTTTCTCTGATAATTCTTCACCAGTAATCCCAGTTCCACCACTGATTCAAAAACCACAGGACAAGGCCAACATTAATACTGCTCCGCGCTTAGAATTTGGGGCTGTTTTCATTTGCCTTCCACGTTTTTAGACAAACGTATTTGCCTTTTCAACCAAACCATAAGGGTTAGAAACGTGCTTTTATTTAAAAAGAACAGGTAAATCCTTGCAAAATCACATGACCCCAAAAGCTGGCCTTTGAGGAAAAGCAAGTCATGGGTTTTTTAATGGTATCATTCTCCTTCCAGTTTCATTCTTATCAATTGCCAGTTAGTCTAATCCTACATCTCTTGTTAAATACTAAAGTTAGGATGGAGAGCAAGAGAGGCAGAGTTCGTCAGTTTGACCACAAAAATGTTAAGATGTCCGAGCTAAGCTAATCACAGGCACATTCCAGTCGATGGAAGAAGACAGAGATGGGGGATTGAGCCAATTTATTTTAAACACCTATCTTAGCATGAGAACAATTTCCCTCTGGGGTTGACCAAAGAGGGAGTCTAGTTCACTATTTGGAATACATGCAAACAGATGCATAATGTAATTATTTTAGATGACCTTAATTCTACCCTATATGCCTTCAGCAGAACCCCCGGAAGTCATGGCGTGCCTTGCAGTATGAAAGTGTTCTGGGAAAATACCAACCTTTGCAAAAGGCCAGAGCAGAAATGATACATGAAAGAGTGCTTCAAAATAGTATTGTTGTGGAGCATAAACAATGTGCGTCCTCCGTGCAAGGATGAATTCTGCCGTCCCATTGATGTCCTGCTCCTGAACTTTGGGTGTTGTAGCCCTCTGGGATCTGACAATGGGGATAAAATATTTCACTCATTAAATCAGTACTTATAACACACATGGTCATCTTAAAAAAGTCAAAATCCTACGGAGCAGTACCAGACAGGCAGTATACCCAAGATGAAAGCATCTCTAAGATTGTGTATTGATTTTCTACTCTGTGCAAGTAATTCCCACTTGCAGCACATATACATACCAATATCTTTGGAAGATAAAAACACACTGAAAATCTGCTGAGGATCTTCAGCTCCATCTTCACCACAAGCTCCCCCTAGTCTGATGCTGAGGTATAAATAGAACATATGCTTTCTTTCGTCACACAAAGCCAAGCCACAACAATGCGCAGTAATGGGTACTTCCATTGTTATTGTTGCTGTGGGACAGACAGGGTCTAGCTCCGAAACACCATGGTGAGAGAGCGCAACCCTAATTACCTAGAAATTGGGCCTAGAGGGAGCAGTTTCCTGTCTAAACCTGCTGCACTAATTATAGTCCTGCAAAATGAACATGAACTTTGACCTGTATTTGCAGACATAGCTTGGCCTGGCTCCAGTAACAACCTCCAGGCGGGTGGGTCCCAGCACTCATGAATCACCACAAAAGCGGGTCCTCCATGTGTACATTGAAAGAGGTGAAAAAATGCTGGCTGAACAAAGAGATTCCAAACAAAATCTCTCAGGCAAACAGGGTGGGTGAAAACGCACAAAGAGTACAGATGGCAGATGGACCTTGTGAACGTATGTTTGGCTAAGCACAGCCTGGAACATAAAGATTGTACTATAATCAAGATATGAAACTGAAGGAAATCCAAGTTCAAACTCTAGCTCTTGTAGACACTTGCTTCATATTTTTCATCACAACACTGATTTGATTCTTCAGAGCTAATACACACCTTTGAAGAACTGGGTCCCAGGTCCCCTTACAAGATGGAGAACTTGTAACTCCTCTCTATACATCTTGGGTTTTGCATGAGGCCCTCCCCCCACAGTCTTGTAGCTATATGAAGGATGGTTAAAATACGTAGACACAGCTATACACTTTGCATTCACAACTTGTAAATAGAGATGACCATAAAACTCTAGGCTCAGAAATAAAGTATGAATAATAATTTAAAGAAGTCATTTAAATGTGTCAAAAGGTTAATTTCCTGAGACTAATTCAGCAGTAATAAAGTGAGTTGAACTTTCTTGGATCCTTGGAAATTATTGGGCATCCCGAAACAGTAATTTATTTGATGTTTTAGATCCTGTAACTGAGATTCTAGATTTAAAATATATGGGGGAATTATGTTGTTTAAAAATTTTGAATGTAAAAATAATATCCTAGTGGGCATGAATGCAGGAAGAGAGCGTACGTTTGGTGGCTGTCAATCCATAAGAAAAGTGTCTATCATTTAGGTCAGCAATGACATGCAAATTCACTGTAAGTATCCCATAGATAAGCAGACAGATAGGCTAATAAATGTATAAAATACTGAGTGGGGGGTTAACTCATTTTCTGATCCTTCCTCTAATGTACTTATAGTTTACATCACCTCCAGTCATGTCAGCCCTGGCTCTGAGATGAAAAGTGTTGATGTTATTGCTGATAACCCTGTATTGCTGTGGTGACAAAGGCAGCTACTCTGCTTATTTACTCCTCTGCGTAGCTAAACACTTGAAGTGAAATGCAGCTCAGCAGAAGTACGCTACTATGGTGTACTGAAACATTGGCCCATCTCACTGAAAGAAGGTGCGTGCCTTGGGGCTATGTCTTATGCTGCACTGTGATGACTTTTTCCGTATTTTTCCTTGTAGAATCTGGCAATCTAACCTGCTCTGCATCCCTCGCTGCTTACAAGGTTACCCCAGGTAATTTAAATTTCATGGACCTTTGTCTGAGATGTGGCAAGGCAAGGAGACGAGGTAAGCCTAAGACACTCAGGTGAAATGTCTCCCTTTTTTTGGCCTAAAATTCCAGGAGCTAAGGCTGACCTATGTCACATGTCAGATTATGATGTCTGAATTTAGTAAGATAAATCCCTCCATTGGTATTGTCTGTCAGAGTGATTTCTCGCTGTGCCTGAAACACAGACAACCCTTTCAGAAATCAGTGGTACCATTGTAAAGTGGTAAGAAATTTCTTGCCTCAGTCTTCACCAGCAAGTGCTCTAGCCACACCGCCCAAGTCACAGAAGGCAAAGGCAGGGACTGGGAGAATGAAGAACTGCCCACTGTAGGAGAAGATCAGGTTCCAGACCATCTAAGGAACCTGAAGGTACACAAGTCTATGAGACCTGATGAGATTCATCCACGAGTCCTAAGCGAACTGGAGGATGAAGTCGCCAAGACACCATATTTGAGAAGTCATGGCAGTATGGTGAAGTTCCCACTGACTGGAAAAGGGGAAAAATAACCCCCATTTTGAAAACGGGAAAAAAAGGGAAGACCTGGGGACCTACAAGCCAGTCAGTCTCACCTCTGTGCCCAGAAAGATCATGGAGAAGATTCTCCTGGAAACTCTGCTAAGACACATGGAAAATAAGAGATGATTGGTGACAGCCAACGTGGCTTCACTAAAGGCAAATCATGCCTCACAAATTTGGTGGCCTTCTATGATGGTGTTACAGCATTGGTGGATAACAGACGAGCAACTGACATCATCTGCCTGGACTTGTGCAAGGCATTTGATGCTGTCCTACATGACATCCTTTTCTCTAAATTGGAGAGACATGGGTTTGGTGGATGGACTGCTTGGTGGATAAGGAATTGGCTGGATGGTCGCTCTCAGAGAGTCGCAGTCCAAGTGGCGACCAGTGACAAGTGGTGTTCCTCAGGGACACGTACTATTTAACTTCTTTGTCAGCGACATGGACAGTGGTATTGAGGGCACCCTCAGCAAGTTTGCCAATGACACCAAAGCTGTGTGGAGCAGTCAAGACACTGGAGAGAAGGTATGCCATCCAGAGGGACCTGGACAGGCTCGAGAAGCGGGCCCAATGTGAACCTCATAAAGTTAACAAGATCAAGTGCAGGGTCCTGCACGTGGGTTGAGGCAACCCCCGGTATTAATACAGGCTGAGAGATGAAGGGATTGAGAGCAGCCCTGCCGAGAAGGACTTGGGAGTACTGGTGGATGAAAAGCTGGGCATGAACTGCCAATGTCCACTTGCAGCCCAGAAGGCTGACCATATCCTGGGCTGCATCAAAAGAAGTGGGGGCAGCAGGTCAAGGGAGGTAATTCTGCCCCTCTACTCTGCTGGTGAGACCCTTCCTAGAGTACTGCATCCAGCTCTGGGCCCCCAACACAAGAAGAATGTGGACCTGTTGGAGCGAGCCTAGAGAAGGGTCACAAAGATGATCAGAGGGGTGGAGCATCTCTCCTATGAAGACAGACTGAGAGAGTTGAGGTTGTTCAGCCTGGAGAAGGCTCCAGGAAGACCTTATAGCAGCCTTCCAGTACCTAAAGGGGGCCTACAGAAAAGGTTGAGAGGGACTCTTTATCAGTGAGTGTAGTGATAGGATGAGGGGTAACAGTTTTAAACTGAAAGACGGTAGATTTAGATTAGATATTTGGAAGAAGTTCTTTACTATGAGGGTGGTGCAACACTTGACGGTTGCCCAGAGAGGTGGTAGATGCCCCATCCCTGGAAACGTTCAAGGTCAGGTTGGATGAGGCTTTGGGCAACCTGATCTAGTGGGAGGTGTCCCTACCAATGGCAGGGGGGTTGGAACTAGATGATCTTTAAGGTCCCTTCCAACCCAAACCATTCTATCATTCTATGATTCTATGACATGTAAACCATGAAAATGGGGAAAATAAAGAAAACTATCCTGAGCAAGTTCCCCCAGAAAAAAATCAGCGCAGCAGGGAAATCATCACTGGAATTGTTCACAAGGATCTTGGGGAATGGAAGGACTTTTATAAAGGAGCATTTGTGAACAGGTCAATTCGTCCACTGCAGCCACTCACAAAGCCCATTTAATTTTCCTCATAAGCCTGGCAGTGCCTTGCACAAGACACTGTAACCAAGGTTGCATGGTTAGACATTGAATGTTAAGGACAGTAGGCTTTTCATTAAGGAGGGTTTTCAAAAGCATTCCATTTCAAATGTGGTGTTCAGCCTCTTAGATACATCTAAAATGCCTACAACTCATGTAGGGTCATGCATTATTGATTATTTGATTCCAGCCAGAAGTAACGAATGGAACGTGCTAAGCTAAAATGAGAGTCTGCCTTAAAAGTCTTCAACCTTTAGTAGCAGGGGGCTGATCATTTTATCTTCAGCCTCAAAAGGGTAATTGTTATTCAGTTCCAAAACTCTAAGCACCAACGGTCTGAGCACTATTTACCAATGCACTGTATTAAATACTTCTGACAGCGGCACAAGATTTTGAAAAATATTGCAGCCGGGGTGGGATTACGGATGTCTCGTCTGTTACTACAGGTAACTGGGTACAGTAATCAACACTAGTGATGTGATGACAAGGGGAAATGTCCAGAAGTGGATGTCTTTTTTAGTAAAAGTTTCTCTGAACTTGGCTGTGTAAAAAATTGGAGTAAAGGGAACATTCAGCTTCCAGGTTTCCAGGTTATGTTAGTCACACTGGAATTAATAACACTTAGAAACAAAATGCTTTCTTGCAAAAATACAGATTTAACTTTGGTAAAAATGATAACTTTTTCATTGATGCAGGCTCTGAACATAATCAAGAATAAATCTGTGTTTATCAATCATGTGAGAAGCCTACAAAGCACAGGTAGTCTCCCGTACCTGCGTTTTCTGGGTTAGGGAACAAAAGGAACATACAGCCATAGGCACAGTGGAATTTCCATCACAACAGACCAGAAACCCATGTTTTCTCATCTCAACATGAAAGAAAAAATGAACACATGCCTTGGAATTATGAAACTGTGGTTGAATTTCCAAGAAAGCTTAGCAGCTGTGATCGAGCCAAATGCCTCAAGCCAGGAATCCTGGTGTGTGCACATTAGAGGAGGAGAGAGTGTTTGGGATGTTTGTGGCAAGGAACGTCTTCAGGCTCAGAGAGGTCAGCGGGGCTTCTCAGAGAGCAGGACAGGCTACTGTGCTGGTGCAAACAATGTGGAACCGGGTCTCCTGCCAAAGGGACTACAGCAAAAAACAGTCAGAGATGGACGTTTCACTAAACAAAACAAGACCTCCTTGACATTTCATGCATTCAGAACTGACTGATGTTGATGAGCTCTAGAGTAGTCAGGCAATCAGGAATCCCAAGAAAGAGCATTTGGAAGAAAAGGCCCCCAAACTGAAAGATGGTTGTGAAATGAAAACTGATCTTCCAGAGAAAGTCTGGGTTGGAAATGTATCTTTCAGCTGTGTTTTCTTTAATACCTTGTCCCTTCCTTAGCTCCTTCTCTGTCTTAGACACAGACACTCAGACACAGCTGTGAACATGGCTCAAAGGAAAAATAACTATTCGTATTAAAAAAAAAAATACTGAGGAGAAAAACAAACCCTAATAAATCTGTCACTTCACATTGTTATTCAAAATGTATTCAAAGCTCTGTCTTCAGGATGGGTAAGGAAGAGGAAAGTGGAGACAGGTAACGTTGACTGACACATAGACAGTCCTTACAGCAGATGGGACTGTTAGAATTTCACTCTGATGGTTCACCCCAGGAAAGAGCCAATCTGAACTGGGAAGTCCCATGCTTGCACTCGAATTTTAAGATCTCAGTATGGGATTCCCCTGGCTACATTAGGGTGTCTCACAGACATCCCTTAATGGATGATGGTCAGTCAGTAGACTTTTAGGCCATGAAACGTCTGATCCATGAGGTGCATGAGCCCTGGGAGAAGCCCTTAGGCCATGCCCTAGCCTGCTCTGCCTGGCCTGCAGAGGAAGGTGTCCTCTGCCAACATCTGCGGATGGTCGTTCCCTTCAAAAGGCTCCAGGAAAACTTACTCCCAACATTTTGTAACTTACAGAGAAAAAAGAGAGATGTCGTCAGCAAATCTTAGAAAATTGAGTCATTTTCTGGAGTAACTCACTTCTTTCCATTATCTACAGTGGCTACACCTGTACTAGTGAACTAAATAAAGCTGGGACCAGCCTCTGGCCCTGAGTGTGTGTACCAAGTGTCCGTGCCCCGGCGCCGGCAGCACGGGGGCTGCGGGGCGGCCTCTGCGCGGAGGGTGCAGGGCTGCCCTGTGCCGGACACAGCCGGTCCCAGCCGGTCCCAGCCGGCTCCAACAGCCCCACCGCAGGACACAGCTGAGCCCCTCAGCCAAGCTGGGGGCGCCGGGGGGAACAGAGGTTTGCGGCAGGGCCGAAGGCGGCCCAGGCAGAGGAGGAGGCAGCCCAGGAGGGAGCAGCAGCAGAGGCAGCCCCAGGGCGCAGGAGGAGGAGGGCAGGAGGTGCTGCAGGCCCGGAGCAGGGATCCCCTGCAGCCCTGCAGAGACCCCGCTGGAGCAGTGATGAGCAACCTCTGTAACATCTTCCCTGGACCTGAGCTCAGAAAAAAAATATTTGGCCAGTGTTGGTTTTTTATTTTCACACCATTGCTACAGAGAAAAGTGTCAAGTTACTACATGTCACACAACCGTTAGACTTTGTAGACTTTAGGAGCGGCATCTTTCCTTCTCTTCCCACACATTCTCCTCTCCTGGGTGTTTCCTAGGGGACTGAGACCAGGTCCTGCAGGTCCTTCATCTGTGGTAGTACAAAGTGCTGCTGAGAGTGATGTATCTCCCCTTATCCCACCTCATTCCATGCCAGTACAAGACCTCCTACCATGATGCATCTTCTGTGTGAGACAGACAATCGCTCCTGTGTTTCCTGGCCCTGAATTACCACCATCAGTTCACATCATCCTCCCTTTTGGAATGATTAGTTCTGAGGGACAATAAACAATATCAGGGAACACAGGAAGAGGCAACAGAAATATTTTTTGTGAGGATAAAACATTTCAAAACACTCTGTAGATGAAGATTAGAAAGGATTGAAGTCATCCAGCCATTTAGAGTACTAGTGAAACACCTGGCCCCAGCTCATCTCTGATTTCTTGCAGGGGATGAAAAATTAGGACCCTTGGACAACTTGCAAAAGCAAATGATTCAGGGATTCCTGTTTTCTGCACAGGCTTTTTTTTTTTTTTAGTCAGTTAGGAAAAAAAATATGAAACTTGCATTTTCTATTGTGTTTGCTTGCTCTTTGGAAACAAAGAGAGAAAATATTCTTCTATTTCAAATTACTGGTCAGCAGATTGAAAATTTCTGCCTCAGCCTTCATGGTGGAAGTGTGACTGGAGCCTCTACAACAAAATCTCCTCAAACAGCCAAGAGTTTATGCAAGAGGGAATACATTGCCATATCCTTCCTCTGGTTTCTCCTTTCTGCCTTTTGTGCAGCAGTTGGTTCTATCAACACCTTATTTTTCTTCATTGAGAAGCAACCTTTAATCCGAAAGGACCCCTGAATGGTAGCCGGAGGCTTTTCAGAGCTTCAAATGTTTGAATTCCCTAAGGAGAGAAGAAAAATGAAAGAAAACTTCAGCTCTTCATCTGAAGACTGTGTCTGACTCACCAGCTACTGGACAAGGGTCTGGAAAGTTTTAAACTCTCCTGACAGCTCTGGCCATTAATAACTGGGATGATACATGCTTTTCTGAGACTGCCAACAACCTCATCTGTCACAGGCTTTAGTCAGGATTCTGTAGATGATTTTTATGTCACTTAATGCTTCTGTGCAGAGGACATTTCAGTTAATAAAGCTGTTCACAAGAAGACCCAGCAAAGTGGTGTGTGTGTGGAAGGATGGCTGACTCCAAAGTCCTTGTCAGCTCATCCCAGCCCTGGTGCAGAGACTCCCAGGCTCTTCACTGGGATTGTGCTGTGGATCCATGGATTCTTACGTGTCCTGCAATTTCTGTAGCCATAAGCAAGCAGAATGGTGTTGTCTAGAAGAATGACATTCAAGGTCAGGTTGGACGGGGCTCTAAGCAACCTCATCTAGTGGAAGGTGTCCCTGCTCACTGCAGGGGGATTGGACTCGATGGTCCCTTCCAACCCAAACTATTCTATGATTTTACCATTCTGTGACTGAGAAACCTGCTACTGCTAAGTGCTTTTAAAGTTTCCCTTTAGCTACCAATAGTACCCTGTGTTTGGGGATTTAAGATAAGAGGTCTTGTTGCAGCTCTCAGTGGCTGCAAGTTATTTCTGTACTCATCATATTTGCTGTCTGTCTGCAGAGATTTCCCTAAAGCTGTAATAAAAAATGACATCCCTCACATGCCACTAACCCTGCATGTTCAGATTACAACCAAAGAAATAGTGCCCAGAGAAGTCTGAAGCCACTGGGGGGAAAAAAAAAAAGAGTAAATGTGATGGTCTCGCATTGTGAAAGATGCACAAGAGAAAGAGCTGTTAGCCATGCATCGAAAAGTAGTGTAAAAACTTCGTCAGTCACAGGGACCAATTTTCACTGTATCTCAGTAGGGTGAGATGATACTGTATGTACGTGTATATATATAAAATGTATTTTTTCCTAGTAGAGACTACCACACTGATCCTGCCCAGGATTTGCTGAAAATGCTGCCTTGGACTTTTGTTTAAAAGATACTAGCAAGTGGCAGGAAATATGCACTCCAGTCATGCATTGCGCTTGAAGAGAGACTTGGCAAATAGTTGCTTATTTATGAATCATAGAATCATAGAATACCAGGTTGGAAGGAACCTCAGGGATCATCTGGTCCAACCCTTCTTGGCAAAAGCACGGTCTAGACAAGACGGCCCAGCACCCTGTTCAGCTGAATCTTCAAAGTGTCCAAAGTTGGGGAATCCACCATTTCCCTGGGGGGATTATTCCAAAGGCTGGTTGTTCTCATTGTAAAAAATTTTCTTCTTGTGTCCAATCAGAATCTTCCCAGGAGTAACTTGTACCCTTTACCCTTCATCTTTTCCATGTGACTCCTTGTAAAAAGGGAGTCTCTGTCTGGTTTGTAGCCACCCTTTAAATACTGGAACATGGTGATAAGGTCTCCCCTAAGCCTTCTTTTCCCAAGACTGAAAAAAACCAGTTCTTTCAGCCTCTCCTCGTATGGCAGGCTTCCCAGTCCTATGATCATCTTTGAGGCCTTTCTCTGGACCCTCTCCAGCCTGTCCACATCTTTTTTGCATAGCAGGGGCCAAAACTGAACACAGTATTTCAGGTGTGGAGTGAGAAACACTGAGTACAGTGGGATAATGATTTCTTTATCTCTGCTGGTGATGCCCTTGGAGATGCAACCCAGCATCCTGTTGGCTTTCTTTGCCACTGCAGTACACTATTTGCTCATATTGAGCTTGTTGTCCACCAAGACCCCCAGGTCCCTTTCCACAGAGCTGCTCTCCAGCTGGGTAGATCCCAGCCTGTGCTGCACTCCTGGATTATGTTTTCCCAGGTGTTAGACCTTACACTTGTCCTTGTTGAACTTCTTAGAGTTCTTGTTAGCCCACTCTTCCAGCCTATCTAGGCCTTCCTGCAGGATGGCTCTCCCCTCTGAAGTGTTCACTTCCCTACTCAGTTTGGTGTCATCAGCAAACTTCATCAGGATACACTTGATCCCATCATCCAGATCAGTTACAAAGATATTAAACAGTGTTGGGCTGTTTATCAGTCCCTGGGGGCCTTACTTGTGACAGGTTGCCAGTTTGGAAAGGAGCTATTTACCACCACCCTCTGGGTGCTGCTTGTCAGCCAGTTCCCCACCCATCACACAGACCACTTGTCTAGAGCGTAACACATCGCTTTCTCTAGGAGGATGCTGCAGCAAACTGTATTGAAAGCCTTGGAGAAATCCAGGTAGACAATGTCCACTGCTCCCCCCACATCAACTGAGCAGGTTACTTTGTCATAGAAGGTGATTGGGTTTGTCAAGAACGATTTGCCCTTGGTGAATCCATGCTGGCTTTTCCCAATCACGTGCTTCATTTGACTTGTGATAGACCCCAGGAGAATTCGTTCCATAACTTTCCCAGGGACTGAAGACTGATGGGCCCATAATTTCCTGGATCCTCCTTTAAGCCCTTCTTGTAGACGGGAATGACATTAGCCTTCTTTCAGTCCTCCGGGATGTCCCCTAATCTCCACAACTTCTGAAAGATTATGGAGAGTGGCCTCACAATGATATCAGCCAGCTTTCTTTACACACTTGGATGGATATTGTCAGGGCCCATTGATTTGTAGGGGGTCAAGCTCCTGTAGTAGTTTACATACCAACTCTTCCTTCACTGGAGTGTGTCTGTGTTTGCATCAACCTGGATTTTTGTTCCCAAGACCTGCGGGTAAACAGTGCTGGTAAAGACAGAGGTGAAGAAAGTGTTGAGAACCTCTGCCTTTTCAGCATTGTTGGTGACTAATTCACCTCTCCTGTTTAACAGTGGGCCAATACTTTCCTTCTGTTTCTGCTTGTTGTTTACGTACCTGAAGAACCCTTTCTTGTAGTTTTTGACATCTCTGGCCAGTTTCAATTCAAGATGAGCTTTTGCTTTTCTAACTGCATCTCTGCATGCCCTGGAAATGTCCTTGTAGTTCTTAATGGGTATTCATCTGCTTTTCCATCTTTGGAACGCTTCTCTTTCAGTTTTGAGCAGACTCAGAAGCTCGCAGTTAAGTCAAGAGAGTCTCTTGCTCTGCCTACTTCCCTTACCTTTAAAGGAGATGAACTGTTTTTGTGCTGCTAGGAGAGCGTTCTTGAAAAACTCCCAGCAATCACTATCTCTTTTCTCCTCCGTGGAAGCTTCCCATGGAATCCCTCCCAACTGAGCTTTGAGCAAGATGAAGTTTTCTCTTGTAAAATCTAAAACCTTTGTCTTAGTACCAAACTTCAGCGTGCTCAGCAGGATCCCAAATGCCACAATATTGTGATCACTGCAGCCAGGCTATCACTAACCAAGATGTTACACAGCAGGTTTTCTTGGTTTGTGAGTAGCAAGTCCAGCAGTGCCTCGTTCCTGGTTGGTACATCTAACATTTGTATGAGGAAGCAGTCCTCTATTCCAGGAACTTGATGAATGGCACATGAGCTGCTGTATTGTTCTTCCAACAAATGTCTGGGTAGTTGAAATCACCCATAAGAATCATGTTCTGTTGACCCAAAGCTTGCTTAAGTGACCCAAGTATTGCTTTGTTGGCCTTATCTTCTTGGTTTAGGGGTTGGTAGCAGATGCCTACTCTAAGATTCCCCTTGGAGAGAGGCCCTCTTATCTTGACCCAGAGGTGTTCAACAGGGCTTCCACAATCACTGTAGTTACTTCTATACATTCAACATTCTCCTTAACGTAGAGTGCGACTCCTCTTCCTCTTCTTCCCTGCCTGTCTTTACGAAACAGCCTGTTGCCATCCATCACAACCCTCCAGTCATGTGAGTTGTCCCACCATGTTTCAGTTTTTCCTGTGATATCATAATTTTGAGACTGGGCACGGAGCTCCAGTTATTCCTGTTTGTTCCTCAGGCTGCATGCACCGGTATACATATACTTGAGGATCTCATCTCGGAGGGCAGCTAAGGAACATGTGTTGCTGCTCTTGTTGGCCTGGCTTATTCCCCCAGTTGGCTGCAATGGTGTGAGTGTTGCCACTTTGGACCCCACCCCTCCAAGTCATTACATCTACCTGTGTAATTGCAGCAATATTTCAGTTGCATTGAGTCTCTGGCTTGGCTGCATGATGCACACCCTCAGAGGGAGACTTGCGATGGCAGAGGGAGCCTCTGTCCTGCTGGGCATGGCTGTGTTCA
This sequence comes from Pluvialis apricaria, assembly GCA_017639485.1. Classification (NCBI taxonomy): domain Eukaryota; kingdom Metazoa; phylum Chordata; class Aves; order Charadriiformes; family Charadriidae; genus Pluvialis; species Pluvialis apricaria. The sequence goes on along the minus strand of CM030008.1, from coordinate 161,681,284 downwards.
GGTGAGCACCGAGCTTAACCCTACCCTAGCCCTGCTCCTCCTCCCCACTGCCACTGGCTGATGCTGTGAAGGAGTCCCCCACTCATTTGCTGCACATGGACATCTGTCCCCTTTTCATTTCCCCTGTGGATCTCTGGTCCTTCCTGTTGCAAGAAGCAAACACCCAAATTAGTTATCAAATATTGTGATCTGATATTTGATGCTTTTACCTCTCGCCCTGGTTCTGTCTGCCCTGCAGCCCACAGGTGGTAAGAGTTTGGAGTTATGCCCCAGTTATTTCTAAACTAGCTGTGGGACAGGCTCAGCCCTGCATCATAGCCCCCTTTTAAGGCTGGGGCTCAGTGGCCTTGCAGTGCCATCTTGTTTGTTTTGCCCTTCCCTGTCCACTCCTCTCATCAGGGAAGACTTTGACTCAAAGTCAGAGAGATCTTTCCTGCGGGTTTCAGTGGGAGGAGACCTCAGCTCCGTTTGACCCTCTATTTTCTTTCAAAGTACTCAAAACAGAACTTCAGGCTGCTTCCAGGGCCAGACACTTTCTTGGCTGGTTGCAAGAAGCCTTCCTGATCTGGCTGCAGTACAAGCAGTCAGAATTTCACTTGGATGAATTGTTCTAAAACAACGTCTCCAATGTATTAGGCAAAAAAAAAGGCTTTTCTTTGATGGCAGCTGTGATGCAGGTTTTTTTTTATCTCAGGACACTTTTGTCCATAGACTTATTTACTGTGGTGGATGGGTGAAAATGCTGAGTGGGAATTAACAATGTTATGACTCAGGCACAACAGCAGTGCAGTTTTAATTTGGTTTTGTTTTTTTTTCACTATACTATTACTATTAGATTTTATCTACTAACCTTAAATGTTGCTCTCTGGGGCTGTGAATCAGCCCCTTTCTGCAGAGTTCCATCCATTTAATTATCACTAAACTGACTCCCCAAGCACCTTTTAACAATACAAACACTATATTAATTTTAAGGGGGGTTTATCTCCTTATTTTTCTATTCAAAGTCATCATAAATTGTGAAGTAAATTTCATGAAAAATGAAAGTGGAATAGCTCTAAGTTCCCCACATCATCAGCACAACAACAAAATACAGTTGTACAATTGCAAAGCACAACAGGTAAAAAATTACTGTTAGGGTTTGCTGCGGTTAAGGACAGCATCACACCACAGAAGCCAAAATGAGCAGGGACTGGATTGCTTGCTAAGTGCCAGTCACCTGGAAAGAAGAGGACTACCTTGCTGGGACTTTACAATGCACCCCAGCTGTTGGTTTTGCATCCGAGGCTCAGCTTGAACACAGGGGAGAAGAGTTGCGTGAAATGAATATGGACAGTGTGAAGAAATAGAATAAAGTGGAGGTAAATAGGGGTTAAAGAGAACTGAAAAAGCAGCTGCAGAGGGGAGGAGGAAGTGGGGGGCAGGAAAGAGGCTGTGTGCTGGAAAGCTAGGCTTCAGCAGGCCAAGGATGGGCTGCGGATATAGAGCAGGACTCTTCCAGGACAGCATTTCCTGCTGACTCAGGGGCTGTGAAGAAACCAGTAACAGTTGGGAAATGTGGATTTCTTGAAACATTTCTGTACAGGCAAAAGCACCACTATAATCATAGAATGGTTTGGGTTGGAAGTGACCTTAAAGATCATCAAGTCCAACCCTGCCATGGACTGGGACACCTCCCACTAGACCATAGAATCATTGGATCATAGAATGATAGAATGGTTTGTATTGGAAGGAACCCTTAAAGGTCATTTAGTCCAACCCCTCTGCAATGAGCAGGGACATCTTTCACTAGATCAGGTTGCTCAGAGCCCCATCCAACCTGACCTTGAATGTTTCCAGGGATGGGGCATCTACCACCTCTCTGGGAAACCTGTTCCAGTGTTTCACCACCCCCAGTGTAAAAATTTTCTTCATTATATCTAGTCTATATCTTCCCTCTTTTAGTTTAAAACCATTACCCCTTGTCCTATTGCAAGGGACTGTTAAAAAGTCCTGTTAAAAAGTTTCACACAGAATCACAGAATTTTCAGAGCTGGAAGGGACCTCTAGAGATCATCTAGTCCAACTCCCCTGCCAAAGCAGGATTGCCCGGAGCACATTACTCAGGACTGCATCCAGGCGGGTCTTGAAAATCTCCAGAGAAGGGGACTCCCCACCCCCCTTCAGCAGCCTGTCCCAGTGCTCTGGCACCCGAACCGTAAAGAAGCTTTTCTGTGTAGTTGAACGGAACTTCCTATGTTCCAGCTTGTGCCCATTGCCCCTTGTCCTGTCACTGGGAACCACTGAAAAGAGTCTGGCTCCATCCTCCTTCAACCCACCCTTTAGATACTTGTATGCCAAAATAAGGTCTCCCCTCAGCCTTCTCTTCTCCAGGCTAAAGAGTCCCAGCTCTCTCAGCCTTTCCTCAAAACGGAGATGCTCCACTCCCTCAGTCATCTTAATTGCCCTACGCTGGACTCTCTCCAGCAGTTCCCTGTCTCTCTTGACCCGGGGAGCTCAGAACTGGACACAGTACTCCAGATGTGGCCTCACCAGTGCAGAGTAGAGGGGGAGAATGACCTCCCTCAACCTACTGGCCACACTCTTCCCTGTGCAGCCCAGGATTCCATTGTCCTTCCTGGCCCCCTTTAAGTACTGAAAGGCTGCTGTAAGGTATCCCCGGAGCCTTCTCTTCTCCAGGCTGAACAACCCCAACCCTCTCAGCCTGTTCTCATAGGAGAAGTGTTCTATCCCTCTGATCATTTTTGTGTCCGTCCTCTGGACCCTCTCCAACAGGTCCATGTCCTTATTATGTTGGAGGCTCCAGAGCTGGATGCAATACTCCAGGTGGGGTCTCACCAGAGAGGAGCAGAGGGGCAGAAACACCTCGCTCAACCAGAAGCACTGCTATTGCTCATAAGACTCAAAAAAAAGGCCTTTTTCATCTATAATGAGTGGGCAAACAGGGTGTGGTGCATCAGCCAGGATGCGGCTCGTCAGTTTGGGTGGCAGTTCACACAGAAAGGTGTGTAGGAAGGGTGCTTCTTCAAAGGAGGGACATTCTGAGTGGGAAACTTGAAGGACACATAGCCCAACAACTGGGCACTGTTCTGTGACCATCTGCACAGGTCAAAGGCACTCATCCTACCTGACCCTCAAGGCAGAATAGTGGGCAGTCATCGGAGAGCAAAGGTTGCAGTGGGGGCTGATGCGTCCACCCAGACAGAGCTGCTGAAGGGAGAAGCTGCAGTGCAGACCTCAGACTGCAGGAGGTGCCTGAACCTTTCTCCCGGGGCAGGGGTAGGCGGCAGACCTGCCTGCAACAGTTGTGCCCAGGTGGAAGACCTCCTGCTGCAGTTGGCTGAGCTGCAGGAGGCAGTGAGGAGGCTGTGGAGCATCAGGGAGGCCAAGAAAGAGGTAGGCAGCTGCTTCCAAGTACAGTCTGTAGTGGACCCACAACCCACGGCCAAACAACCAAAAACTCCCCCACTGGCACACACAGAAGGGAAGGTGGCCAATAATGCAGAAGAATGGATGCTTGTGACGGCAAGGACCAGCAGGAGGAAGAGACTTCCCCCAAAGCTTGAGGTGTCCTTGCAGAACCACTTCACAGCTCTGCAGAGTGAAGAGGAAATGAGAGCAATGAGAATAATAAAGAGACAGCAAATTTTACCCAAAAGAAAAGGTGGTGGATTAAAGTAGTAGGTTAGATTTGTCTGGGCAGATCCCAAGCACCGGATCCCTGGGAATCAGCTTTAGCTTTCTAGTCCTCCACAAGGCTTTATTGATCTTCAGTCTGTGACACAATGGCCTTACTGAGAGCTAAGCATAGGCCAAGAGATCTATTTTTAGCATGCTAAAGTTTTCCAAAAAAAGGTGATAAAAGGGTGTAAATCTGGAATTGGATTCCAGGGTGAAGAATTGCGTGGTGGGCTTTTTTTTGTGTGTGAAAAATGGCTTCTCAGAGAAAGTGCTCCTTTTGGAGCATTCGTGGCATCTTGGCAAAGGAATAATTCATTCCCTCATAAACACAGTCACCACTCAGCGCAACTGGTGTAAATCAGGGCAGCTTGCAGCCTCTGCCTCTGCTGGCGTTTCTGACCTCAGCTGAAAGGCAGGCCCACGGCTTTTGCTGGAAACATCACTGCCAAATTTAAGAGCTTCAGCTCTCGTTCAGGCATTTATTACCAGGCATGAAAGGCGTGCAAAGTGCCATGCAAGCCATCTGAAGCAAACGCGCCTGTCAGAGTTTGACTTCTCTCTCTGCCTGTCAGCCCTCTGCTGCCTTTGAAAGCAGTCAGGCTTGTGGCAGTAGGTTTGACCGTGTCAGCCGGGACAGAAATAATCAGGCTCATCCTTTAATTGGATCCATGGGAGCCTGTCTCCTGAGAGTACTCATTCCCGAGGATTCCCACAGGCGGGCATGCACCCCTTGTGTCATGATATCTAAGGGGTTCAGCCTTCATCCCACAGCACAGAAGGCTGTAACAAAAATGGTGAAAAAACAGAGTATTACAGTCAGAGAAACCAGGTCGTCAGCCACAACTTGAGCTAGTCTTGAAAGTCCTATTTCATGTTCACATCTTATGTAGTATTTACCCATAAGAATTAAGGGTGCAACAACGGATGTAGTAACATGCTTAGCTCCTAAGGTGCTAAGTTAGGTGCCTAAATAATTTTGTCAATTTGGACCAAACGGGGAGATGGCATAAGGCACTATTCAGCACATTTTGGGGAGTGACTGCCTCCATTCTGGATGCTTTATCCCCCACAGAGTCCCTCCCTGGTGAGGGAGAGACAGGGTGAGGTCCATCCTTGCCCTGCTGGAAGCATTGCTGGAAACACCCCTATTACTTCTGAAGAAAGTGCCATTAGTCACCACCCCAGGCTGATCTACACCCTACGTGATAGGATCTGACTTCTGTAACTGCCATACATCTTACCCCTGCTACAGGTTAGGATTTTGAACAAAAAAAACCAAACCAACATGTGGAGTTTATCTACGCTTTAGGCTGGGCTGAGGTGCTGAACCTAATGATGCTGTTTTGGCCTATTCCTATCCCAGTTTTGGCAGTTACACGGTAAGGTAGCCAGCATCCAGCCACTCACATTTGACTTGTCACTCCACAGATCAGTCATTAATTCAAACTTGTAATCGCTGTGTCTTATGATACAAGTACTGAGCAAGCTTGTCAGAGCCAGAATAAATATCTGCCTTACCTAGATATCGTGTTCTTAAGGTACCTAGCCCATATCATCTAAACAAAAGACTTTGCACTGAAAACTCATCCTTCTATTATTTACAATTCCCGTATTGGAGAAATTATGATCGTTTAAATGTAATTCTTTTTATGAGAGGCTTGAAATAAAAATTGTAGCCTTCCTGGTGTTGGTATTTTACTGGGTTTATTTTTCTTTGATTCCCCCTCAAAAAAAAAAATTAAAAAATCAGTTCATCTGAATCCTGCAGGGTGACAACAATCTTAGAGTTCTTTATAAAATCCTAGAATCATAGAATGATTTAGGGTGGAAGAGGCCTTGAAGATCATCGAGTTCCAACCCCCCTGCCACAGGCAGGGACACCTCCCACCAGACCAGATTGCCCAAGGCCCCATCCAGCCTGGCCTTGAACACCTCCAGGGACGGGGCTTCAACAACCTCTCTGGGCAACCTGTTCCAGTGCCTCACCACCCTGAGAGTGAAAAATTTCTTCCTAATGTTTAATCTAAACCTACTGTCTTCCAGTTTAATGCCATTCCCCCTCATCCTATCACTACATGCCCTTGTAAAAAGCCCTTCCCTAGCTGCTTTTTTCCTTTTTTTTTTCCTTTGGTCTGAATTTTTGACCAGATTTGATTTTTAGCCTTTCAGCCCATGGGGACTCCATTTGCTTCGCTGTCGAAGGCAATTCTACTTTACATGCTCTCTGCACATGATGTGTCAATCTGTGGGAACTGAACTGAGAAGAAACAGTAAACCTCTTTGCTCTTCAGCTTGGGCTCTCATTTCACTTAAACTGCCTGACACGTGCGTACCAGATCACTACCTTCAGTGGCATATAAAATACTGGTGTAAACTGGCTGTGACTCCACTGACTTTTATATTGTTGCAAAACAGGGGTATGTGGCAAGAGAGAGTACATATATGTTACTAATGAATAATGGACATGAAAAGTGCTAGCTGCCCCTGAAAACTGGCCAGCTATTAGCATGAAAAAAAAAGAAAAGGTTAGCTTTTTTTGGTCTGTCTTGCTAAAAATCTCAATCTTCACTGGGGAAGTTAAACAAAAGGCTAAATTCTCCCTTCTGTACTGCTGCCAATTGCAATGGTGCTTTTCAACGTGGACATCCGCTCATTGGGAAAGGGCCAAGACTCCTAAATGAGCACTGACCATTGCGCAGATGTTGGGTGGGGTTTCCAAAGCCATAATGGGAACCGGGCATCCGAATTCCCTATAGGTTAGTGGGATCTGACTTACAGAATTCCTTAGTTTTGAAAAACAGCTGTAATGTTTAAAAATATCCAGTCCTGGCTGACTTTGATACAGTGGCCTACAAGATACTATCTATCAGCTTCGTTGACTTTGCTCTCTAGCCCTTCTATAGAGTCATTGCATAGAAAGATGCCAAGATATACTACTGAGATATTGCCTTTTGTAGTGTGATGGCAGAATACACAAGGAATAACAACAGGAAGGAAAAGGAGGTCTCCTTAAAACAACAAAATAACAGCTTTGGTAATGACTCAAAATCTGTGGCATTTTCCACACCCAGTCACACAGCCAGCCTCCTAAAGAATGAGTAAATTTGGCAGGAATCCTGATGTAAAACTATCTTAATTCTCCTTGATGGCTTATCAGCTCTCAGCTGAAGTTCAATGAGTTTTAGTTACTGCTGGAATCAAGGAGTCTTTCTTGGGCTGCTGGAAAACTGGGAGAGAGAGCTCATATCATCGTGACCAAAGGCCATGTGAGAGGATTCACATCTGCAGTGGCAGGAACTAGTGACCTCTCAGCTTTGGGCCAGATAAATGTCATGGAAATAGAAAAAGTTGAAAGCACTGACTATCACACTTCCTATTAACCAAATTCTCTCCCCACCTGAAACTTATATATAATCCCTGCTAGGCGGGTGTCTACATTTCAAAGACAAAATGAGAACCATGTGGAGGATCTTTGGCTTTGTGATCGTGTTTATTTTTTTAGCTTCATATGGGGAGGAGCAACGATCCATAAATCTATAATTACTACTATATAAGCCGCTTCTATATTTCATAGCTGGAGCAAGTTAGAGAGAATATGAGCCCTTCATATATACAGAGCATTGGCTGTGATGCTGCTATGCTGGAAGACTGAGGCATTAAATTTAGCCAAGAGAATTATATGATGTGGGTCCCTGCAATAGCAGGAAAACAGCCGTGATGTTCCAGCTGTATGTGTCAAGTACTTATGAAAACAATTAACGTTCCAGCGTTGCCATTTAGTCAGTTGTTTTCTTTCCAACTCTGCATGGTAAAATCTTTCTAATACTCTACATTTTTTTCTGTTGCCCAGAATCTCCTGTGCAAAAGAATCACACAAAATGCTGTAGGTTAGATATTCAAGCCTTAAAATGCAACATAACTCAGCTCCATATACGGAATGGTTCTGATGGCTTGTCTTTCAAAAAGTTGAGATTAAATAACTTAATTGGCATTAACTTGGTTTTTCTGTCCGTGTGTTCATAAAGAAAATTCAAAGGATGATTCACTTTTAATAAACTATAGCTGTTTCCAGCAGGAGGGAGGAAAGCACCGCTCTAGCCAACATGCTTCTGTGCGTTGTTTCATTACCAGATCACTGAAGCCTTTGGTATTTCAGCTTAAAGCACAATGACCTAAATAGTCTGAGAATGTATTTTTCTTACTAAGAATTATATGTGGGAGCAGACTTCGCCTCTCAATATCACTAAGGCTAAAGTCTCCTGACCTCTCTGTCAGTCAGCCCACACGTAGGCTTTTCTAATTAAATCTGCTTATTGAATTTGGCTGGGCTATTTCTAACTCTTCCCATAAGGAAGAGTAGTAAAGTCAGGAAGGTGACCAGATTTACAGCCAAAGACTGGATCACTTGTACTGCTGCAAAAGTCACTTCAGAATTCAAAGCTGTTTGAGCTTAAGGATCAGGATGGGAGATGGGTGAAATACGGGATTAGATGAACACATGAGATCACGAGACTGCATTTGTCTGCATCAAAACACACCTTGGCAGAGTCTGTTAAAGAGGTATGGAGAATGAACAGGACTAGCATAAGGGAAGAAAATGGTGCAGAGAAATGGGAAAAAGTATTGCTTTTTTAAACGAGGAAACAAATAGTAGGCTATAAAAAAAGAGCATGAGGGCTTCTAGGAAACCTGGAGAGAGATAGAAGGGTCTAAAAAGCTGCGTCCAGTGCAACAAGGTGGGTTTGGGGCAGTCAGTCAATAATGAAATAAAGATGTTTTACAAAAATTCCACACTTAAAGACTCTTTTACCAAACTGGCAGTCACCTCAGGAGGGGTGTCCGAAAGCCCAGTCATACCTATCTACCTACCAAGCTTACCAGATGGCCAAGACTGTAATTAGTAGGCTACAAGGCTAAGCTGCTGACCTCCTAACTCAAAATTAAAACCTTTTCTCAAATTCCAGAGACATATCTGGGCTCAAGGTGGACCTGAGTAGTGAGTGGGGAAAGATTACATATTTGGCTTCACTGGTATGAGTCAATAGAGGTCTTTTAAATCTGTCCTCTGTTTACCAGCTTCACGGGCAGCAGATTAGTACTGGGATTGCTGTGTACAGTAATTAGTACAAAAATTAATTTTGTGTGTTATATTTTATGCTTTATGATATTGTGATGCAGAAAACAGTATGTTCACAGTGTTATGAAAGGAACCCTGCTGAGCTGAGCATTTCCTGTTGGAGCTATTGAATTTATTGGACGTGTTTGTTTTTTGTTATGTTTCTTTAGAAGACAATTGAGATTAATTGCTTTTTGGGGAAGCTGGCCTGTTTGGAGTGACACTACCAAAGTTGGTATACACAACAGGGAAAAAAAAATCTTTATTTGTATTTCTTTTTGTAAATATTCATCTATATAAAATAATAACAAAAAGGGTATGTTTATAGTTTACTAGTATTTAAATTATTTAAGTATTACATTTAGCATTCCAATAGCCTTTTAATGTCTCTTTAACAGGACCTATGGGATATTGGGTTGATTCATCAAAACTGTTAGTCTCATGGCCCGTTTTTTCCCAAAGTGATTATTTGACAGTGTAACAATGCAGCCTCGCATATGACTATACCAAACCCATTCTCCACAAACAATAGCCCATTTAACATCAGTATTTCACAGGGATTTGGCTGATGTTCTGGAGAATTTGATTTTTTGGAAGAGTACAGTGCAGAAACAAAGAATATTAGCTGGGAGAAGATGCTTCAGTGTCAGGGTTGAAAGATACGAGGACCAGTGTAGACAGCAAAGTGACCTAAAATACTTTTAGATTAATTATAATGCATTTGTTTAATGGATGAAGAAGAACTTTTCACTTTTGCTGAAAATTTATGTATATATAGACACATATATATAATAATAAAGATTCACAGGACTATTAGGAGGACCAGGATGCTGCCACTGTAGAAATTAGGTGACAGAACTAGAGAAACCCACATTTCTTTAAGTCAACTCACTGTTAAATTAATATGAACTACTGTAGCTCAGGTTTGGATCTTCTCAGGGCTGGAGATATGCACAGGCCTGTCTGCATATGTGGACACATGCAAAATTAGACATCGATTTCCAGGAGCAGTTCCAAGAGAGGAAAAAGTAAACCCAGTCTTGGACAAGGAATCAGAACTGCTGCATCTATAGTTACTGCAAAGAAAGCATCCTCTGTTGAGCTATATGATTAAGATCTGGGCTTTTAAAAAAGTTCTTAAATCTTTTTTTTTTTTTCAGTGCCAGTTAGCTAGCAAAGGTAAAGATAATGATGGAAAACACAGTTTGATTTTGCCATATTTGCTTTTTTATATTTGATTAGTCAACAAGCTTCTTGATTCTTCTGTTATTTTTGTTGTTTATTGAAAAGGATGTAAGTATAAGAACTATGAGTGTTACACAGTTTTTCTTCTAGCTAGGTAAAATCTTTGGAAACCTGGATACATGGCAGACAGCAGTAACTGCTCACATACTGGCAAAGGTCCCAAGCAGCAAACAAAACTATGAGCTGTTTTATTAAATCATTTCAACACTGCACAAGAAATTTGGGTCCTACTGAAATCAACTGAAATTTTGTTATTAGTTTCAGGGCAGCCTTGATTTCACTTTCTGTTCTCAAGTATCATGAACATGTGTGTGATTTACTGTCAGTTGAGGATTATCTGTTGCCAAATGATCCCAGCAATAAATTAATGACCTAACCTAAACTACCTTCAAAGCCATTAGAGATACTCTATGATGCACTTTTCCTTATGCTTCCAAAAGTATTCTGCATCTCACCTTCTCCTTACAAAAGATAAATGTTCCAAGGACAACATATTCTAAGATTTAATTAACATATTCTTTATATTATCTGTTTTGTGTCGTACTTTAACCAAGTGGTCTTATACATCTTTTCACAGGTGATCATGAGCTGAATATAGCAGGTGCATGTGCCTGACTTCACGTGAGCACACTTAATCCACACTCTTGATTCCCTTCTTACATTGTTCTTCCTGGATCCAACCTTTCCCCATTTTGAAGCTTTTTAATTTTCTCCAGAATGCCGAACCAGGCTTCCACTCCTATTGGCAACTTGTGATAGGATGAGTAACAAAAAAGAAGTAGTCATATATGGCATCTAACATATGTGAGCCTAGTCAGCTGAGGGACTTCTCAGAGTTTCAATGTACATCCTTTTCTGGCTGGTGGTACTACAATGTGTTGGCATTTGGATAGTTGCAAGAAATAAAGTCCAAGTACTTTTGTTTTGTTTTTGCAGTTTTTATTGATACTTCAATTTTCAAATTACAGTTTCTTTTGACCTAAAATAATAGCTGTAGGGCTTATTTTGTGCCATATTAAACAATTTTCTTGAAAAACTACTTTCTTGAAAGGTCTACTTTACTTGTTCAGAAAGTTAACTAAAGGAAGCAACTTGTTGTTCTGGTGTGACACAGTTGTATGGATGTACAATTGTATGACAAACTCATCCAATAGCACTGCGATTTTCTATCATCTGCTGTAAGCCACCTTGTCTCCCAGTGCCTGGCTCTCCTGGGAGGTAAGTCCTTCACTGGGAGCTTCACTAGGGCTGTTTTCTGCAGGTGGCTCTCCATTACTTGCACTTCCTGAAAAGACAGTATAATTAAAATTAAATTAAATGTCATATCTTTGACGCAGCAAGCTAGAAGTTATACACTTTGTCAATGACACTTAAGAACCTTTTTATGCAGCTATAAATGTTCAGAAAGTTACTTTTCTCGGTTTGCAGTCCATTTGCAAAATGCTTTAGGGTAATGGCAGGCAGATCACCTAATGGTAATTAAGTATCATGTTTCCAGCATGCTTTAAATAACTGCCGCTGGAATACATAATAGTTTGCAGTCCACTTGTCCAAGACTTGTTCTCTTTTTTATATTATCTACTGATACTTACCCACCAGGCAGGAAGTGTGGGGAACATTATTTTTTTGTCTGTCTGGAATACATAAAGCCCCAAGCACCCACCTCCCATAGATCTCTTCTGCCTTACTCTTTACCTTCTATGATTTTAGCCTTCCACCCTACTGCAGTAGTGCAATTGCCTCAACAACACCAGACTGTGCCAAGAAAGTGTACTGGTGGTGTTTATTTAATGTATCCTAGCCAGAGCTCTCTCATTGCTATGCAGATATCCTTCATACTAAAGGAATCTGTTTTCTAGTGGAGATTTCCAAAAAGAAGGTGTGAAAGAAAGGGTAAAAAATGAATGCTAATCACAACATTCCTGATTCGGTCTTGATTCAAGTCTGAACTATGAACACTGTTGCTTTATTTAGACTCATGTGCGGCTACACGTGGTGCCTCAGAGCTAACGGAGAAGCTTCAGCTTTGCTAGCCATTGAATTTTCTACAGGTGGGGTCCAGTCTGGCTGATTTGGACATGTGAAGTATGCCTAAATGTCTAAATCTAGGCACTTGAGTTAGGCAGACAAGATTTCACTTTGGAGATACTAAAGGTATCTCCTTCTCCCCAGTTGCAACAATGCTTACAGAGGCACTTATTTTAGGAGTACTGATTTCATTTAGATACCAGTTAGATGAGTAAGAGATGTAGACTGGATCCAAGTCCATGTGTTTGGGGTGCAGTGAAAGGCCCCGTATAAAGGGACTCACTGTTAGGCAGCACAGTCCACCACACTATGCAAGGGGAATTTTAGCATTCAGACATACTGGCTGAATATGCATAAACATTCTGGAGCTCCTGTTTTTAACTGAATTTCAAGTTGTTAACACATTCCCTGGAAAAAGCGATCCACAGCTTTTTTCCACAATGGTCATTTTTCTTGTTTCTCGTTTTGATGTTTCCCATGGAAACCATCATGATTCAGAATGTAAAGCATGTCTTTGAAATGCAACCATGAGAACTCCATTTACTAAATCCAAACCTTCTCAAGCACCATCACTTTCATAATTCCCCAGGTAAACTGCCCCTAAAATGCCAACTTTACAAACTGGTTTCAAACAAAACTTCCACAGATTTATAGGTCATCTGCAATGAAATAGATTCAAACTTTCCTCCATAATTTGTAAAGGCACTGCCAGGAAATACCATGAAGAATCATTGCATTTATGACATGACTTTTGTTACATAATCTTCAATTACGACAACATGTATTTCAATTATATGCCAGGAACAAATGATACATTCCATCATTAAATATTGCAGTCTGATCACAAAATGAAACACCTACTTCAACTTGGACAACATTTTTACTAAATGGAAAGAAAATTACAGGTAACAGTTAAGCTGGATATATACACAACAGCTTCTAGACCAGCAGTGAATAACCTAAAAGACACGTAAATTCAGCTGTACAAGAGATTCTAAATATGAGAAGCTTTATTCCAGAAACTGCAATTTATGAGTTTAGGAGTAACTCAGTTTTCTGTTGGACTGTGACCCTAGGGTCTTAGACCTAAGGGTCTAAGCTTTGAGCTTTTAGTTATACCTAATTTGATGTTTTTAAGTCAAGTCATTACACAGGGCAGTAAACAAAGGATCAAGAAAAAATTTTGAAAATCCAGTTGCAGCTAGAGTTTATGATCACTGATGTTTTCCAGTTCTTCATTTTACTGAAACATGTTGGGGTTTTGTTTTGTTTTGTTTTGTTTTGTTTTGTTTTTCTTATAGATCACAGATGATATATGAAGCTGGAAAGATATTGACTTGAATGAAGAGGTCAGATGGACAAAACAGGATTTGTCACAGTTGGTTGAGTTTGCATCAGAATAGACCCTCTACAACTTTGCACCTGGATGTGAAAACTGGATTAGCAATGCGTCTTGCTGACACACTTGTAAACCAGGATCCCAGCACAGCCTGGCAGCACTCCAGGAACAGAATCTGGAGCAGTCAGGTAACAAGAGAGGTGCAGTGTATTTAAGTAAAAGTCATAGAAGAAGTTTCAGTATTCCAGGGTGAGATAAGATTAAAGACGACTATTGAAGCAAAGTGACAAGGCAATGTTGCTATGAGATGGAATTTAGAAGAAGTCAGCTGTGTAGCTGCATTACCATGGTGCTGAGGACAAGCAAATGCTGGCTTGAAGAGCAGGCAGGGTGTACTCACTTCTGCTTGCAGAACAACATGTTGACATGTACTTTTTAAATCTTCTCCTTGACAATTTATACTCCATAAATCTCACATTGTGTGGCTTGTTTTCAAAAATTTGACTCAGCTTTGTGAACTCTTTCAGTGTGTTTTTCTCTCCCTTTCTCAGTTTTTATGTTTGACATTCAAGTATGTTTAACACTGCACCCATCTTGTGAGACCCCACCTGGAGTATGGCATCCAGCTTTGGAGCCCGCAGCACAGGAAAGACATGGACCTGTTGGAGCAGGTCCAGAGAAGGGTCACAGAAATGACCAGAGGGCTGGAGTACCCAGCTATGAGGACAGGCTGAGAGAGTTGGTGTTGTTCAGCCTGGAGAAGAGAAGGCTCCAGGGAAACCTTACAGCAGCCTTCCAGTACCTAAAGAAGGCCTACAGGAGAGATGGGGAGGTACTCTTTATTAGGAAGTGTAGTTATAGGGAAAGGGGTAATGGCTTCAAGCCGGAAGAGGGTAGATTCAGACTAGATATTAGGAAGAAATTTTTCACTCTGAGGGTGGTGAGACACTGGAACAGGTTGCCCAGGGAAGTTGTGAAGGCCCCATCCCTGGAAGCGTTCAAGGCCAGACTGGATCGGGCTTTGCACAACCTGGTCTAGTGGGAGGTGTCCCTGCCCATGGCAGGGGAGATAGAACTAGGTGATCTTTAAGGTCCCTTCCAACTCAAACCATTCTATGATTCTATGATGATTCTGTTTGGTTTTGGCCACTGATGAGGGCAGGATATTGAGCTAGGCAGACCATTGGACTGACCCATACACAAATGTTGTTGTGTTCTTATGCCAGTTTGGATGGTTTTAAACCTTCTCCATCTCAAAATCAATCTGCTTGGGTAGATATTTTCCCACCTTTTTGGGGGATTTTCTTTAAGTGCTGGGAATAGCCTCTGTCCGTGGTGCTCAGTCAACAGTCAGAGCTGTTACTTCAACTCAGTCTGGCATTACACAGTCATAATGCTGTGAGATGAAGTCCCAAAAGATCTAGAAGCTATACCCAGGACTGTTTAAACATCACAATCAAGCTTTGCAAATTAGGAATAGCTCAAACACCAGAAAGCCATCAGAGAGATCAAAATATCCCCTCTGAGCTTGGAAGACATTGAGGGATACCAGGAAACTGATGAAAAGGCCTACAGAAAAATCTTGAGTCCACTTTTGAAGAAAGACCATGAGTAATGATTCAGGCTGTTTCTTGAACAAGAAAATTGATGCTTTGTGTTTGTATCAGAACCACCAACTTGATGACTCTAAGACATTATAATTTTGTGTCACTCAAACACCAGCCTCAGTCCATTTGAGGTGGTCTGTCAGGCATAGATATCCTGAGCAGCTTGGTGTCTTGAAGAGTACATTTTGTTCCCAGAACTGTCCCCCAAAGCAGAGGGCCTGGACTGTGTTCACTGTGAAGATGAGTCCTTAGGACATAAAAAACACCTGTAAGCTTGCAGGCCTCCAAGAATAATTCAAAACATCTCCGCCTGCCAAAAAGGGATGGTTTTGTTTGCTTTTCTTGAGGCTATCCAAATTTATTTACAAGATACACAGACATGAAGGGGAGTTTATTTACCAGAATAAATTCAGTGTTCAGGATAGAGCAGCAGATTGAAATCTCAGCAGACTTGGTCTTACTGTCCTAAGCAGTAAGAAAAAATTGAAGGAATCTCACAGCTGCATGGAAATTTATGGAGACAAAGGAGAAATACATGGGTCAGAATCAGAACTGCTGTAAAAAAACCCAAAGAAACTTATCTATTGAGAAGTCTAAGCATGCAGGATCCATAATGAAATATATCTAAAGCCTTGGTTACAACTTTACACTGGATAGAAGTTACTGTGCTCCTCCTAAGTCATATGTTAGGTGCTTCCAGTAGACAAAAGAGGCGCATATAGCTAGTCTTCCAGTTTAGTCAAAGTCTATATTATAACTGCAAACAGAGAGCAAGCTATTAGAAGATATAACTCCATCATATCTAATTATCTTCTATCATCACTGCAGGAAGATTTCTGTCGCTCTAACTCCAGGCCAATGAAACTTTATTACACACTATTTGCTATAAAATAAATGTGTTCAGTGTTGCATCCTTTCAGTCTCACGAGAGTCTTAACTATATACCCGGTACAATGCAAGATGTTTAATCTTTCCACACTGATATAACAGGACTACAGTCAGAGGAAAACATCAAGCAGAGAATCTAGCTTTTATTTAATGATAGGAAACACTCTGCTCACCTGTGGATGCTTTCAGTC
Organism: Pluvialis apricaria; assembly: GCA_017639485.1. NCBI lineage: Eukaryota > Metazoa > Chordata > Aves > Charadriiformes > Charadriidae > Pluvialis > Pluvialis apricaria. The sequence goes on along the minus strand of CM030008.1, from coordinate 161,665,192 downwards.
TTCTTATATAATCAGACCAAAAGGAACAGTCTGCTTTTTTCAATCCTTTAAGAGTCGGCAAGGAAACAGTGAACTCCTTGTAGTTATCGCCATCATCATTTGGCAGATACATAGGCCAGGGAGGCATCACCCCTGACATTCTTCTTGAGAAACTATGAGGGTAGTTTGGATTTCTAAGGGAATGGGAGAAATGGTCATTAGAAAACAATGATATGAACAGTAAAATGCAGAAGGAGATCAGCTAGGTCAAGGAAATGCATAGCCAGTCCGTCTGACCAGAAGTGTTCAAATTCAGTCCAGACTGGTGAATCATTCATGGTGTCTCACCTGACAGTAACTTGTTAATCAGGTTCCTAAGGAACAGGTACACAGAACATGTAATAGACACAGGCTTATGAACATCCTCAACAGCCCTCAGTCCCAAAGCAACTCAAGGTACTCCAAAAAGCACAGAAAGTCACAGTTCCCACACCAGCTTTCCAGAGATACTACTCATTCTCAAGCATGGCCACAGCACAGTAAAGCTGAGGGTTATACGTGGAGTAGTTCGTAAAGGTGGCACTGTGTCTTCATGTGCTTTCCTCTTTCTTCTGGGAATAAGGGGACTTTTAGGCAAGAGACTTCAAAATTGGGGTCCTAGAACTAAGCTCTGGAAACAACATCAAGGCCTTTGTAGCCCCCACATATTTAAGTGGAATTTGCAGCTGCTCCATGGAGATAAAATTCCTATTCTAGCTAAGTGTCATACTACAGATCTTCGGTATTTGCTTGACAACTTGGTCATGACTTTCCAACAGTGTTGACCAAAGACCCCCTCTGTAGTATTACAAATTGCAGGAGGAAATGGAGGCTACTTGAGTGAGGGTAGGATCTAGACTACATTCCCCCTGCTCATTGCCCCCTCCCCAGTCATAGCAATTCTTAAATGCCACGTACTTACCCAGAGTTTACAAAATTGGAGATATACTGCATAATTTGCAAGGAAAGGCTTTTTTCTTCCAGAGTAAATTGTTCTTCATACTTCAGGTAGAATGGCAGTCCAAATGCATACTGAACATCCAGCAAGAGCTCCTGACCTGAACTGAAAAAATATTTATATAAATATAATTAAAGCCATCAATTATTTATTTGGGGGAGAAAGGGAGTTATTTTAATTCAGAGAATAAAGCAAAGTTTTAAATAATTAATGACCATTAATTAGAGTGTGGTGAGCTGTGGGGCTTCTTCAAATCAGAACATAAAAGAGCAAGCAATAACAAGGAGAATTGGCCATTAAGTTAATGCAGGGTCTTTAACATTTGTTACAAGAGGAAATTGTGGAAGTCAGCAGGGCACATTTTCTAAATTAACTGGGCATGTAAGAGAAAGTGATAGAGGGAGAAGCCACTTGGCTGTTCCTCTTAAGTTTTGTACAGATTTTCACTAAAATTAAATTCAGAAAGTGGAAGCAAGTGGTGACATGGAATCTGGCAGCCATGAAGGAAGGTTAATTATGGTTTATTTACAGACTTGTAATAAAATCCTGGCCCTTCTTAACAGCAATTGGAGTTTTTCCATTGACTTCATTGGGGCCAGAATTCTGCCCCAAATCTTTGGATAAGGAAAGATGTAATAAGAGATGTTTATGAAGATTTCTCTTTGACATAATTTTAATCTAATTTCTCTGCTGGCTGGGTGGTTTTGGTTCATACAGTCCGTTCTCCCCAAGTTTTATATGGCAGTCAAGTCAAAACAGCTTGAGATAATCACCTAGATCAGATTTAAGAAAGAACAATTGTTGTTTAGTCCCATGTAATAATTAACACATATAATAAGGAATATTTCAACAACTCAGAGATAAGACTTGCCAGGCAAGACAGCAACACTCGTAGGACCTTGTATCAAAGGTTAAAGAACTCAAGATATTCAACTCCTGCAGAAAAACAGTGGCCAACTTCTACTAATAAAATTATAATTAAACTATGTTCAACACACAGCTTTGAACCACAGCTCAGAAGAAGACATTTCTGGCATGGTCCAATTGCATTTTCTGTATCCCACGTTTACACAAAAGTCTTACTGACTTGGTTAAATGCTGCATGAAGGCAGACAGCATCAGGGGACCTGGGAGAAGGGACAGATGTCTGTGAGGCAGGAATAAACAAATCCCAGTTCCACTCAGCAGGATTTCATCTGCAGTGGCTGCAGAGGTTGTTGTCAAAAGATGGCACAACTGAAACTATTTTATCTTTGGATATGAAATGCAGCAGTGTTGATATGACCCTGATACTGCTTCTAATGGAACAAGGCTTGTAGTTCAAACCATTATGGGCAGGTGGGCTGAAAGCAAGATGACTCCTTTACATTTTATGACTGGTGGCACCAAAGCCTCTATTTTGAAAAACAAACACACAACCCTCTAAATGAAATACATCTTTGGTTGTATTTTCCTTAGTCTTATCATAATACCTCAGTAATACTTTGCATCTGGAAAGTGAATTATTCACAGATTATTCACCAAAAAAATGTAGAACTGAAACAAGATTAAAGCATATTTTTCTTCCCCAAATATTTATAGAAGGATTAAGCAAGATCATAGTTTAATAATTTTGCTTTAAAAATAATTTGCTTGGCCCAGTATATTACAGCAATGTTTAGTGTCAGTATTGCAGCAAATGCACTACGTACTTAAAGGAGCTATTTTCTTTTCAATGAAGAGTCACTTTTGAATAGAATAGAGGGCATGAAATTAGTTGAGATGCAATGAAGGGACAAGTGTACCCATTTAGGGAAGGCATGACAGAGGTGAATTTAGCTCTAAGTCTAAAATGAGTGAGCTAGGACGGAGGGTTTCCCCCAAAATGAGACTGTGTTCTCAGTCCTCATGTTTCTAGAGGTGAAATCTGTTAAGGTCACAGCCCAGACTAAAATTCAGCAAACTCCTAAACAGACATCTTATTGGGATTTAAATTATTTGTACAACTGTAATGGGTTTGATACAGAGACATAAATTGGTACGCAAATCTACAATTTCATGGGCTACTTTCAGTGTTTCTGGTTGATGCTCCCACACCCTGGCCAGTGACTGCCAATAGTAAGAGGATGAGAAAGAAAATATAAAGTTAAAGGGGGAAAGAAGCACATATATATGTGCACAGAACAGCAGTAAAGACAACTGTGAAACATCTAAATGACAGCTAGACGGAAAATACCAGACATTTCTCTCTCCTCCCTCAAACTCTGACCATCATCCATTACTGCCAGAGGGGAATGCAAAATGGCCAGAATCACCCAAACAAGGATTTTGGAGTCTTGTAGGAGCTCTGAGCAGTCTCAAGGTAGCAGCAGGTAGTAACACTGTTTTCAATGGAAGAAAACTGATGTGACAAAAAGATAGGAGTGACAGATAAGCAAAGAACAGCTTTGCTGTTGTACACTGCTAGCTCTGCAGGATGGGTTTTATTTCCTGAGCTGCTTCAGACTGCACTCCTGGAACCCCAGAGTGGCTCAACAGCATCACTTCTAAATGGGGAAATGCAGAGAACAGCAACTGGTGGACTTCAGAGGACAGTTCCATAAGAGGAAGGACCACAGAGAGAATGGCAAAAGGGATTTTTAAAGTGTTTTTAAGAAAGACAAAGTATTAGCAACTAACTTTCCCTATGGAAGTCCGTTTTCAAGGAACAGATCTGTTATTTTAATACGAGTTATGTGAAAGGATGAAATCTTGGCTTTGGTGACTTCACAGTACTTCATGCAAAGGGATTGCTTCAGATCTTCTGTGCATACCTTTTCTTTTTAAGCTGTCAACATTTTTAGAAACAGATTCACAGGTCTTCTTATATGACAGTATGACAGACTGGTAAATTGAGTTCACACTAAAATGAGCTCCCCTTGGAGAATTATTACTTCACTTCAGAAGGAGGCACTACTGAAGTTCTGTTATCCACTTTACAGAAAAACAGGTGGTAAAATCAGAAACTCTTTGACATTCATAGCCAGCGATTTAACAGCAGACCCTGAAATATCACTTGCTGGGAATTTTCATTATACAGTGCCAACCCATTTAATTGAGAAGGTACTGGATATGAGAAAATTTTCCTTAAGCCTGAGATGGAGTTTCCATTTAAATGTTTCCAAGTAAGAAAGAGAGAAAGGCACTTCTTAGCCATCAGATACTCTATTGCTCTCTCTATAGGACTGTGACTACTTTCGCATACAAAGAACAGCTTCAACAGGGAAGAGTAAAAGATGAGAAGGTCAGAATTTAGAACAAAAATACCCAGGCTACGGTTGAGTTCGTTCAAAGTCTTGTTCCAAATCAAACAGAGCATAGATGTAAACCCAGATTTCCAACAGCTGAAGTTAATATCTTAACCACAAGCTTTTGGCACAGTAAAAAAAAACACACACCCCGAAAAAAAAAAACGACAAAAAACAAAAAGCAACACCCCCCTGAACCCAGAAATCCTCAAAAATTTTGTTTGCAAAATGGAATTGTCATTAATGGCTATCCATAATCATGGCAGTCAGAACAGAAAAATACGATCTGGCAGACCACTATGCTATTCTATGTTAGGACTAAATGCACAACTTAGATATGGGCTGCAGAGACCTCACACTGTGATCCATTGTAAATTAGGACACACATCTCATTTTGAACTTTGTCCTTGTTCTAGATATGGCTAATTATTTCCTACTGAACACTCATTTTGATGATTAATGACTGACAGTGGCCTAACACTTCTCTTTTTTTTTTTCTTTAATTTAAAAATAGTTCTCACTCTCCTAATGTAACAATTTCAACTAATCTCAAAGCCTTTTGAGTCACAATTTCTATTCCTAGTTGGCTTAATGCAATTTTTGGTTCTTTTTAAAAACTCTACACACAGATAGAAGCCAATGTAAATTAATTCAAAATTCAAATGACATCCTATACAATACCAAAATACCAAACTTCCCACTGCTATCCAATCATTTGAATTTTAAAATAACGCGATAAACATAACTTTAGCTAGAGTTCAGCCAGAGTTGCCAGTAAATTACTCAAGATGAAAAAGCAAGTTGAAGAGGAATCAGTTTGTCATCAGTGAACATACCAAAGAGATATTAATTTATCAATCTTTTTAGCTGTATTGACCAATAATGATAGATATTTTAGTCCTCATAAAGCACAGGTAACTATTAACAGAATGCTTTTCTAATATATATGGTCCAGAACAAGAAACTAATGTGTGGCCATGAGTTTCCTTCTCTTCTCATGTTTTAAAATTTTGTACTGATAACTAGGCAAGAGTTAATGGAAATTTAAACCTGTTGAAGAACCTGACACCACATCCTAAATAGTATGTGGGAGGAATTTAATTGATATTTTCACTCCAAAATTCATTCTATCTTCATTCATACAAACAATTTTAACTAACTTTCTTCATACTCCTTTTTATATAATTTTACAAAATCAGCCTACTGTCCATTTCTTGACACAAACATCTCCTTTTTTCACAAGGGATACTGTCTTGTCATTCTGGACTTTTTGGTTGTGTTGGTTTTTTTTTTTTTTAATGAATGATAAGTTTGGAACAACTATAGTCTAGCAGCCATATTTCTCAAGCCCCAGCCTGAAAAGCCCAGACCATCAAATGATCTTCAGTCTCCTGCAAATTTGACTAGAGGTGTTGGCCAAAATTCCCATTACCCCATGTGATATGAAGCCAGGCTGCATAGCCCAGTAAGCTAGGCCTAGCAAAAACCTAAGCAGATAACTTCAGAGGCTTAAGTTCCCAGCCCCATCACGCTGGGGATGGTACCATCATTAGTCATAAATGGTCTATTGGGCAACTCCTTCCTTTTTCTATTCCTGCACAAACTTTTTTTTGTTCAGCTAGAGCATTGCAACCCAGCCTCTTCAGGAGGTGAAACAGAGAGATCTGTTCATTTTGTTTCAGCTACAATGATTGTCTGAGAAATGGCGAAGAAATAGTGTACTTTAATGTTAGTCACTAAACTTAGTAGATACTGGCAATCTGCAACAGACTTGTGAGATAAGAAAACCATTAATCCTTTACATGTAAACTTTTATGAGCATAACTGTTCATTCTAACAATTCTGTGAAAGGGTCTGTGTTAGAGATGGGATCATGGTTTTGAGTTTCTAGACTCATCTTCAAGACTCTATTCAGGATTCCATTGGCAAGGGTAGGCCTATCACTAGGAAAACAAAATAAAATGCCTATCTGCTGTCACTTGGCTTTGGTGAGAATAGGTAATTCACATGCTGATTGGATTGAACAGCATAGGTGAAATCCAGACGCACTGAGTTGGTGATAAATCTCTTGCTGATCTGAGTCAACAGAATTTCATAACAACCATGTCCCTCGAGAAGAGGATATAAGGAAGAAATTTTTTTACAATGAAGGTGGTGAAACACTGGCCCAGGTTGCCCAGAGAGGTGGTAGATGCCCCATCCCTGGAAACATTCCAGATCAGGTTGGACGGGGCTCTGAGCAACCTGATCTAGTTGAAGATGTCCCTGCTCATTGCAGGGGGGTTGGACTAGATGGCCTTTAAAGGTCCCTTCCAGCCCAAACTATTCTATGACTCTATGATTCTATGATTCTATATATAAAATGCCACTGCCTGCATGATCTCGTGGCCCTGTTCTGTGTTTGTTTTCAATAAATGGATTTAAAATTAATTTTTTCAAGAAGTATTGGAAATACTAAATGTGGTTGTTTGCACACACCTATATTCTCTTCATAATAATACCAGCAGATTTGCAGAGTGGGATCAAATATCCAAAGCTGTTAACAGGCACCACCTCATCCATGTCGTGGGAGAGGAGCACTCTACCAACACTGCACTTAGTTTGGACTTAAATGTTCATTTTGAAGATAAGCAAAAATAATTTTTAAAAAAATTATATATAACCACACACCTCAGAAAAGGAAATGGTACATGATTTCAGGGAGAAAAAAAAAATCAAAGGAGAGCTGGATATTTATAGAAATTTAATGAGCCAATGTAAGGCCTGGTGTGACCTCTGCGGTTCTAGGGATGCATTTGGCTCATTGTGTCTCCTCACATTACAAAGTCCTGCCAAACAAATGGGGGAAAGCATGTGAAAAACAGATGAAGATTTTTCTTTCTTTCTTCTTTTCAGGAAAATCAGGACATATGGAAAAAGCTTAACTCCTAATGGGACTAAACTGCCAAGTTTATCCACCTTTGTACCAAAAAGGCCCTATGGATACATGTGACTTGCAAAAGTATCCTTGAATTTGCTGTGTCTTTTCCACTTGGATTACTCCCAATACACGCAATGTTCTACTTTGCATTATAGCTGTGCCAATTGAAGAAAATAAAACTGAAGTCGCAGATAATAAATTCAAGAACCTGAAAGCTCACATTAATTGAAATAAAAAGCACAAACATAGATCTTAATGCAGGAAGAAAGCACTTTTATCATCTTGTCAGGACTTTTAAATAACACAGATTACAGAATTTTTTCAGGGAATTACTGTATTAAAATATCTAGTAATAGGCATGTTGACACTTGAGTGCATATTTGGGGGGCAGAAACTCATGCATTTGTTCAGTATGCCAACTCCTGAGCTGAATGAATGGATGAATTTCCTTAAAAAGGTGATGTGTCCATCCAAAGACCCCAGAGCACTAAGGAAGGTCTGTAGATATAAGATTTGTGTTTATCTTCTAGATTACATTTTGTGGGAACAGCCTGTCCCAGTGCAACACGTGCAGGTCCAAAAATGGCTTTGTACTTTTCTTAGATATTAGGAATTAATATTCTTAGATATTTCTTAGATATTAGGAAGAAATTCTTTACTCTGAAGGTGGTGAGGCAGTGGAACAAGTTGCCCAGAGAACTTGTGGAGGCCCCATCCATGGAGATGTTCAAGGCCAGCTTGGATGAGGCTTTGAGCAACCTGGTCTGGTGGGAGGTGTCCCTGCCCATGGCAGGGGGTTTGGAACTAGATGATCTTTAAGGTCCCTTCCAACCTAAACCATTCTATTATTCTGTCTTTTAGCTGAATTATGGTTCACTTAAAGCTGATTTCTGCTTTTTCTGAGCTTGGTACTTTGCTTTTGCATACTTACAGCTAATTTCCAAGATCTGAAAAATCTACTGTATGATAAACGCCCCTAAGCCACTCCGTAGGAAGAAAAAACAAATTGTCTAGACCTCAAGCCTTTAGCAACACAGAAATTGTCTAAAGACTTGAGAATGGCATGATGTGGTTGAATCAGTGGGAGAGTGTTTTCATAGCTGCAGCTGGCATAACGCAATGGATAAGGCCAGAGGGATGAGAGGCAATTTCAAGAAGAGCAAAACAACGTTTAGATGACTAGGAGTGCAACTTTATAGAGAAAAATGACAAGCTGTTGTTGCAGCAAGTGTACATAGCCACCTAAGGCGACTGTGGTGTCTGCCTAGCTAGGGAGGCAACGTGCATCTTGTCATTCTTGTTACCACCTCACCAGTACCTTATCTGACCTCTGTGTTTAGATGACTTTCTTTGAAGCCCAGAGACATAACTTCCTGTCTGCTTCCACAGCACCCAGTTCACACTGTGGCCCCCCAACCTATGGGGTGTTGGTACTCATGGACTAACAGCTATAATCAGGGGAGAGCCTCAAGTGGACAACAAGTGGTGGACAGATTAAAGGACAGGGATGTGGTTATTACAAAATCAAGACAGTAGAAAAATCTCCTTTAATTAAAGGGATATTAAGAACAGCCAGAATTAGCAAAGCGTATATAAATAGAAAACGAAAATATTTCACGTAGTTGAATGGATTTATACACCACCATTTGGGTTTTTTTATCAGTCAGGAGTTTTCGCCTTCAGTTATAGGAATCATAAAAAGTGTCATCGAAATCCAGCCAACTATGTGAGTGTTGGCACGGAGCAGTCTTTTAACAACTCACACCAACGTACACAAGAGTGCATAGTCAGGAGGTAAAGACAGTCCCAACTAGAATGACTCAAAACAGACAGCAGCTCACTAATCTTGGGATGAATATGTCCAGTGCACAACAGTTAACAAAAGGTTTTGTGACAGTTATTATGGTAATTATAGAATCATAGAATGGTTTATGTTGGAAGGGACCTTGAAGATCATCGAGTTCCAACCCCCCTGCCATGGGCAGGGAATGTTAATGACTATAAGATAAAGCCTCATTAAGTCTCAGTTTAGACTCCTTCAATGACAATAATGATGCTTTGCCATCCTGCTGTAGCAGATGATCTGCCTCCTCAGTGAGCAGAGCACTGATTTTTATCCACTGTCTTTAAGACAGCACATTTGGCACCACAGTGTGACTTGGAAATTATGCTGGCGTGGCAAGCAGTACTACTTCATATAATATGCAAAAATCACCCAGAAACCTCTTGAAGGGTTAACGAAGCAAATCTTTGTACAGTTAATAATATTATCCTTGTAAAAACATACTTCTCCTATCACATATTTCTTTACTGTAACAAAAGCTATGCTCCAGCCCTCCCCACTAATCCTAGGCAATGCTGAGCAGTCACATTCCTCCTGCATTGTTTAGAATAAATGTTTACTCCAAGGCCTAAGTGTTCTCAAAAAGAGGGTGAGAAAATGGCATCTGGGTTATGTATATATTTTTACCACAGACCATTAATGCGGGAGTTGGCTATGCGTCCCGCTCCTTATTCAAATGGGAATTGAAGACTAAAGCAGACACGGTGTCATGCCAAGCTCAGGAGAATGCTACCACGTGGACGGAGATACTAGTTTGCTCTCTGCAAGATCTATTCATCTATACGAAAACTGTCAGTTCATGGTTTTATGTGATTTTCCACATATGTCATAGACATCAGTTTAGCATGGCCTTTTCAGTCCTACCCCTGTATCTATGCATGCTGGAACGTGTGTATGTGTACACATTTTAGAAACATCCAGTTGTGACACGAACTTTTGTTAATTGACTCGTACTGGTAAAAATTCCTCCCTGTTTAATAGCTCTTTGTCTACTTTGCATCATTGCAGTTGGGTCTGTCTTTACTGGCTGACTTCTTCCTCCCTCTTGTTTATCTTGCTGTGAGTTATTAAGGGACTGCTCCATGTGAAACAAGAGGAAATACCAGTACTTTTTCATCTCTGCATTTTAACTCTCTGTTCTGTTACACATTTGGGGAGACACACAAAGTAGGAGAGACATGACAAAGTTGAAATTGGAGAATGTGTTGCTATACTGTGCCTTATCTAACTTAGTGAATGGCCATTTCCCTAGCTAGAATATTTTATCTAAGACTCAATAGTCTTCCATTGTTGTAGTTATCTGAACACAATAGTATTTTAATGTACTCTATCCAATATCCCTGTGAGGTAGTTATTAGTAGTTACTATAGATAATATATAATTATATTGTCACCATCATCTTTATGATACCAATAACACAACAAACACAAAGAGAAAAAGGTCCATATCCTGTGTAAACTAACATCTTAGGAAGAATTTAGACACCAAAGACCAAAAAATCATTATTTTATCTCTTTTTGTTACCTATTGAACCTATACTATTGAAGTTTCCATTCTTACAAGCAGAGGCATGTATCTCAGCAAACCCAGATGTGATGCAGTGTCAAATGGGCTGAGAAATCATTTTTCTGTCAAATGCCTATGAGTGATCAGGAGTATCTAATGAGGTGTTCCTCCAGATCCAATGCACCAAGGGGGATCTGATCCTGTATATGTACTCACAGAATATCCCGTACATGCCTACTATGTGCCAAACAGACTGTTGGATACCACATTCATTAAGACAAAGAGATGGCTGTAACAGGCTTCTTCTATTCAGGAGTTTATTACCTAGAGTGTTTTCAGGGTCCCAGATTCAACTTTTGCTTCTGCTGAGCCAGTTCAAACCCACACATCCTACCTTCCACTCTAAGCTGTAGGTTACTCGGCAGAGCATCTGCCTCTGCTCCTCCTCCTAAGAAGAGTCACAATTTTCAAAGAAGAACTTGAGAACTGGCAGTACTCATTACTCCAGTGGTTAGGGAAGTAAGTCCCTTGGGAGTTGGTGACATGGTTGCCTGATCTTTCCCAAAATTAGTTTACGCATTCTACTTGAATGTACATCATTGGTTTTAACCCGGTAGGGCAAATCACCAATAATATTCCCAAACACTGCCTTTTGTTGGTTTCAGATTCCTGATGGTTTCTCACAGTTTTTGGCAGTTAAGGCCACTCTCCCATGCGAAGCTCCTACCCTCGACAGCATCACATCATTGGCATGCAGTGAGGCTGCTGGACAGCCTGCAGTGCACGTATACTAGATGGAGGGGGAAATGCTGTAGGGAGGGTGAGGGAGGGAGGCCACATAGCAAAAACGGGATGGAGAATAAGGAAGGACTCATTTAGTAATGGATGACAACAATGTTTAAACAAAAAACTCGCAGTGTATTCAGTAAAGGACCTAGTGTGAGGTCCCTTGGGAAAGCGAGAGTATAACTTCATAAATAGTCACGCCATAGTGTCAAAAGAGATCTTTCGGTACACGGACAAGCTGAATTCTGCAGTTTCTGTTTAAGTGCTTGCCTTTGCAACCTAAACAACATTTATTTTAATGGTACTGATGCATAAATAAAGATGAAAGGAGTAAGAATATAAATGCATCCAACCAATTTGGGCCCATTTCTCCTTGCAAGTGGCTTAGCCCAAGGCATCTGAGCCTCTGCCTCACGTTCCCCCAAGTTTCAGACAGCATACTGGCTTTGTTTGTTCTTTTAAACAGGGTTATGAAAAAGTGAAATAATAAGTTTTGCACTAAAATGTAAAGTAATTCGCTTAGAAGACCACTGACAACATAAATATTATTAAAATGTGTAGCTAAGTAACTATTACTGCCCTGAAGAGTGTGAGGAGAGCTAAATAACACAAGCACAAGAGAAATCTTAAATAGGACTAGGTAGAAGAGGAAATTCACACCAGTCCAGAATCGCAGCCTCAAAGCCAGCGACTCTAAGTTGTATAAGTACTATTTAATGTACTTTCAAAGACGATCTTATCATAGATGACTGGGTCAGTATCATTCTCCAAAGCAAGAGAAAATTTGCTAGCTAATTTGAGAACACATCTTTCCTTTTTGTGCGGCTGGATTTTTGGCATACCACAGCTCGGCCCTACTTGGAGCCTTGTAAAAGTCACTTATCTGAGCCTATCGGTAGCCAAACTGCGAACATTCCCGCTGGAGCTGCCAGCGAAATAACGGCTCCCCGAGGATTAACTTCTTCCCAGCTAAAAAGAAAGCGAGTCTGTGTTACCGCAGCATAATGGCCTTCATCTGTAACCTAGATCTCGGTGGTTTCTTTCAAAAGCTTTTTCACTATGCTCTCAGGAAAGGAAAAAACCTGTGTAGTTCACAGGGAGCTTCACAGTATCAAATGGTGCCAGTAGGAACCCGCTGTCCCTCCCCTGAGCCCTCATGAGGAAACAGCTAGAAGATTAGCGTCCCTGGGCGCTTTGCTGCCCTAATGTGTGGCTCTGGGGGACAGGAGGGGCTACTGTCACTGCCGCTTCTGACCACTCAGCCTTTGAAAGCAAGGGACCAGGAGCTACTGTGGTGTGTCACACAGCGGCCCAAAGCTCTGACCACTGCCTGCAAACCTCAGTGTCTCATCCTGACTTCTGGAAGGGGCTGGGTCTAAAACAAAACCGGGGAAGGTCACCTTGATAACCTCTGACTACCGGCTTGTTCTGTGCCCAAGGGAACAAGGCATTTTCACCTCCCACAGACATTGAGACCTTTCTGTCTAAAATATGACACAGCTTCTCCTGCTGAAAATTTGTCAAGCAAGCTTCTAACACGAGGGATAACATAGAGCCTGAGTCTGCAAATGCCTGTGTCCTGGTTTGAGCAACACAGGACTAATTTCTCTTCTAATGCTTGGGAAAGCTGCACTTTTAGAATACTCTAATATCTGAATTTGTGAAAATATTTACTTTATAGCCAGCTATGGTGTGTGAGTTTCAAGGTCTCAGTGTTTTTGAGTTAGCCAGGTGTGGGGATGAGGAGGAGCAAGACCCGGGCACTTGGCCCAAGCTGGCCAACAAGATTGTTTCATACCATGAACTTCACATTCAATATAAATTAGAGAGCTTGCTGTGAAGTTCTCTCTCTTCCTTGATGGCTGCCATCCTGAGAACTTCTTGCCCCGGTGCCAGACCCCTGAGCCCTTCCCTTCCCCCTGAAGCCGTAGCACTCACAGTGTCCGACATTTGCTGTCCACTGCTGGGAGTGCACAGCTTCCTACTGATAGAATGGGCTGAGTATAACCCTTGTATATTTTATATTGGTATTGGGATCAATATTGGTTCTTTAGTATTATTAATGTTAATTATTTAGTCTTATCCTATTAAATCTGTTTATATTTCAGCCCTCATGTTTCCTTGTTTTTCCCCAGTTCCCCTTCCCAGGTGGGGAGGGGTCACCGGGTGATAGAATAATTGTCTTAAATGACAAGAAATTGTTGTGGGTTTCTCAAACCACAACAGCCTGTGTTCAGAAATATTTTTCCTTCCATGAGACAGTCTGCCAGCTGATTACAAGTCACGGTGCTGGGGCAGGAAAGAATAAACCCCAGACCCTGTCCACGCTGAAGGCCAGTCAGTGTCACTATGGTACAACTGCACTGACTTCAAAAGGGGGCAGTGTTAAACTAATGTTGAGTCCTTAGAAAATGTTACCCCGTCTGCCTTGAGAACTGTGGACTTGTGATGGCTTAGACCTCATTTGGGTTCTTTCTGGGAGATTTATCAGATATAGAGTAGAAATCTAAAAGGCTATCTGGAAGTGGCAAAGATAGGTAAGTTGGAAAAGGGAATCTTAATTTAGACGTCTAACTTGAAGTTCCTCAGCTCAGAGACAGCATTCCTATTTAACCAAGAGAGGGAAACAATCTATTAGAGCCCAATCACTCCTTTGCTAATCCAAACTGTTCATTTACTCCACAGGATGCCCAAACAGACAGCACTTTTTTTGCAAACTCTAAATCCAAGAAACGTAATAAAATACATCTCCTTACCTGCTCTGTGAGGAGCTCTCGGGTACGTGGTACATGAAGACATTTCCCCTGGAGGTAGCAGCCCAGTGACTGGCCATGTTTATGACGGGACATGTGATAAACTGGTCACTGATAAAAAAAAGGAGGAGCAGGGAACAGACACAGTCACAAAACAGAGAAAAGGAAAGAACCCCCACACACACAACCAACAGACCTCTTTCTATATTGATAGCCGCATTTAAATCTTTCAAAACAGCTCATATCTGCCTTCAAGTGCACTGAGGGAAACCACATTCACCCTCTATGAGCCCAGTACAGCTTAGAATTCACTAAAATTGCCGTTTTATGGGGTGTTGAACAAGGGTAATGATACTAAATAAATAAGATCTGACACATGAGGAGTATCCTGGCCAAAAAACAAATCCCATTTCAGTCTAGTTTATGGAGGCCCATGTTTGTAATAGTATAAAGTTCCTTCTTCTGGCATCACTAAGTTGCAATGGCATCTAGTAAAAGGACTTATATATTTCCTGGGTTAAGGAACAATAATACCTTTTCTGCATTTGGATGTGTGTGATTTTTTTGGGTAGTGTTACCAGATGTGGAAGAGGTAAGAGACCCCTTTTGGAGATATCCTGCAGGGCCTCTGGGAGAGCTCATCAATGTGGAATAACTAGTGCGGCTGTATGTCTGGGAGAGAAAGGTTAAACAAGAAGAGTGCAATGAGAGGGTTAAATGATCACTTTATCACCAGGTATTGCAATACAAAGGTATTAGTGAAGGAAATACATCCAAACCTTCCTAGCTTTCATTGCCCCAAGAAGTAGGGCTGGAAGGTGGGGTGAGCAGTAACTGGAAGGAGCGCAAGTGGTTCAAGAGAGGCAAGCAGAAAATGGGACACCTTACTGCAAGATATCTCGTTATGAGTCCTCAAGGCGATATTATATATACACATATATCATCACTTCACATTCTACATGTGCCTGAAGACTCAGCACACTCTTTGGGTGTTTATAGATCCATAACTACATGAGCACACACAAGTGTATCTATCTGCTGCGGAAGTGGGAGGTTTCAATTCTCAGTCTAGTGCATCTGAAACAGTAGCTGCTCCTTCAGACTTGGTAGGCAAAAAAAGAATGACTGGTGGCAAGAAAGAACAGTGTCAGAGAAGCATAAAAACATGTTGCTATATTTAACTGGTATAATTATGAAAGGCACTGTTTGGGTAGCTATCTTGGTTCAGCAGAGTTTATTTTAAGCCCATCTGTGAGACCACAAGCTATGGGCTGACTGACCACAATGCTCTTTGACAGTTATGGTTGACAACACCCATATGAAACGAAAATTACTGTTCTTCACATGCCTACCAGCATGGGGTTTTACAGGAGCAGATGGCCCTTGAAAACTGGGGAGTCTGTGGAGAGCATTAGCTCTCGAGAAATGCTTTGAGATACATGTCACCACTTAAAATTGATTCTCAGTTGGTGCTAAGGGGGCAAAAAGTCAGCTATTCTGAGGAAGTAAAAAAAAAATTTAAAAAACTAGTAACCACAAAAATGAAATGGTTGTTTCTTACAGGCACGGAACACCAGAGTTTGAAAAAAAAAAAAAAGAAAGAAAGAAAAAGAAAATGAAACTCATTTTTTAGCTGGGAAAAATACCAGAGAATTGCAGCTAAAAGAATTTTAAAAGTGGAAGTATTTTAAAACCACAAAATATGCACAATGTATGTAGTTTATAACAACCACTTATGTTGCTTTCTCACACTTCATTATCCTGTTAAAACTCTAGCAATTAATTCCAACTTCCTGACATATAACTTTTATTGGGTTATACATCTATTCTGATAGCAATATTTTTGTTAACAAAATACAAAACAAACAAACAAAAAACCTCCAAAAACCAAATAAACACCAAAAAAAACCAGAACTAAACCCCTCTTTTCTCCACCATGTATGTGATACTGATGTGGGTGACTGTATTTCTGTAGGTGCTGTCTCCCCTCCCTTTCTGCTGGAGTAATTTCCAAAGTGTTTAAAGAAAAGGATTGTCATCAGATGTCCTGGTTTCACTACTCATCCTCCTACTTGCTCGTGGTGACTCTTTAAGCCATTCAGGTCTTTTCTGAGCCAAGCCATTTGCCTCCTATCGTAAACAAGCAGGTAATCCCTATGCCCACGAGGCTGCAACGGGGTGCTCGCAGGCTGAGCGCCAGAGGAGCTATTTGTGTATCGCATTCCCGCTGCCAGCGAGCGGTGTGCTGGCCATCGCAGCGTTGCAAAAGTCAGTGTCTGCACCACGCCGAGCCCTGGGCTGATCAAATGTGACAGCCCTGTGTTATAACAGCTCCTTATGGAGGTATCTCTGTATGGGAAGAAGGGTTAAAATTTAAGTCCTTTAGTGGTTTATTATGGTTTAAGACCTTACTGTTCTGACTAAAGAGTTATAGCCCCATGGGTAACAGTGGTGACGGAAAGAGATTGAAGATAAGTTCTGGCTTTAATGCCCACGAACCACAGCGCTTCCACGAGTCCTGCATGCAGTGGCCACAGTGATGGGTGGCCGTCCCTGGGACAGGTGACGTGGCAGGGCAAATGCGGCACGGTGCGAGACTCAATAAATGGCACAAAGCTCAACCCACAGCCTTCTGGCTTGTTTACTCCATGACTTCAATGCAGCAGCACACCTGGACCACCCAGAAACCTTCCCCAAACAGTTTTTGGTCACTGTTGTCTTGGATCAGATGTTTCCAAGTGAATCTTGGCTCCTATTCATCTCCCGCTCCCTGAGGCTCCCCTGGAGCAATGCCCTGCAATTCTGACAGAGGACAAAGACCTGATGCAAGGAAAATCTTGTCTCTAAGGTCTCATGGAGAGGCTCAAGGTGGGACAGAAAGCTGTAACACTGAGAGCACAGATACCAAGAACTTGGTAGCTATGATGTCTCGGTCCAGAACAGAGGTGAAACAGCTTGGACAAGCACACAAGGACTCAAATCACCAGCTTATAAAACACTTCACCTTAGAAATGTAAAGCGTTTTCATAACGAATCTGCTCACAAAGCAGAAACAGGAAGAAGGAAAGAGCCTTTTGATTAATTTTCTGAAAATCTGTTCCACTTAAACATTCAGCCCCCAAGTTTGCACAGAGGCAGGAGAAAGGAGATAAGATTTTCCCCTCAGTTTGCCTCCTTTCAGAGAAACGAGCTCACCCTTCCTAGCACACCCCCCCCCCCCCCCAGCTCAAGATCTGTGACTTGCTAAAGCAAACTGGCTCTCCATGGGGGAGGGAGCAAAATCTACAGTCTCCTCTGCAGACAAAACCACCATGTGACCCAAGTGAAGATAGCCATTAGTTTTCATGGCCTACCGTAGATGTCATGACTGCTGTGGAGTCCTAGTTCAATAGGGCAATGAACTCTTCAAACTGACTGTTATCCAGAACTGCTGAACCCTGATGCCATACCTGATTAAGGGTGACAACTATGCATGTCTACTAGGTGGTGTGAACATGGCCCACTGCTCACCTTCCGCTACCCAATGGTCCCTGCTTGCAATGTTTCAATGCAAAGCATGGGAGTCTATAAACTGGAGGTAAGTTGCTCATGTGTCTGCTGACATTTCATCACAACTATTTCCTTTGGGAGAGGCTGGGAAGCCCTGTGAGTCTACGGTATGTCCTGATGGATCAAACAAGGCAAGAGTCAGATACCGAGTGTTCACCTTTCACCTCCACAAGAAGACTTCCTATAGAAGCACCCTACTGCCTGATTCTGCTTTCTCACACCATGATAAACTATACACAAAGTGAGCAAAATGTGGACTGGGTGACATTATACAATCACTGTACACTGGCATAAATAATTACACAAGTGTCAAGGAAATACATGAGTAAGCTTAAGGGGATTGTTCTGCCATAGGTAAAATGGAGATTAGCAATGCACAGAATGGGGTTGGGAGGCACTTTTCCAAACATTCACAAATGCTTCACCGTTTTACACAGGATGGTCACCTGTAGAAAGCCTGACATTGTGAAGAAATACATTTTGCAGGTTTCATGATATAAAAATTAATGTAATTGCTGAAATCAAAGTTTTCAAACTAGGCCACTCTCCAAATTTCCAAAATCTAGGAAAAGTATCTAACTGTATAATTAGGTGACTATTTGTGAATAAAAGCCAGTCTATTAGTTCTTCTACTGTCACAGGGATGAGAGGAATCAAGAAATAGTTGATGCAGAGTGTGCAAACCAAGACATCTTTCACATGAAAGAGTACACAAAGAAGCATTAGTAGTCTGAATCCAATACACAAATCAGAAAAGACAAACTTTTCACAAGGCGTAAAAGTCAGTTCAGTTTCTGTTTACCAATGATATTGGAAACCTCACGGAAAATGAAATCATATTCCCCGTTTTCTGTTCATTTGCATAAGAATTTCTCAAGTGTTTCAGAATGTAAATGCACACTTGAGATAAGCAAAACAAACCTTTCTTAACCCCAATCACACTGTTGTAATAGGATGAGTTTCTTACCGGGTGGCATTTTCCAAAGCCCTGGAAAAGGATGAATAATCGTCAGTTGAGTGTTCGAGGGAGTAATACCACGTAGCTGCATCTTCAATAAACGAGTTGGAATCTTCTCCTCCTAGAGAATTTTGCAGAGCCTGGTAAAAGGCTGTTTTGCTGTTGGCTCTTCCTTGACTTTCTTCAAATTTCTGAGAACAAAATGCATAAATGGGATTTACAAACAAAAACAAGATACATTTTTAAAGGAACAACATAGGCTCAGATCTCCCTCTGCTGGAACAAGTCCTCTCTGCTGTGATCTCTGATTCCTAGGGGAAAAAGCAGAGGACAATCCTACTTTTGCTTTCCTAAGACTGTCACCAGCCAGCAGTATTGGCTTTCTCAAAACTTACTATAGGAACTAATCCCTAATCATAGATACCATGCTGTGCAGATGTAGCGCTAATACTACAGAAACCCCACTGCCTCTCACAGAAGTAGTCCACATGGATAGTTCTGCACTGTAGGTATGCCCAATGCTGTCCTTCTGGTGAGCTCCCTGAAGGAAAACTAGAGGGGAGAGACGGAGATACTGTTCCTTTCCTTTGGAAATCCCAGAAACTGAGCATGCCATATAGCCATTTCATGGTCATATCACTCTGCCACTTCTGGAAACACCCACAAAGAAATGTGGCTCCCATAAGGCCTGTATCTAGGTCCCTTCTGGAACATTATCTGCCTTAGCCCTGAAGAGAAATCCCTCTCCTCCAAATCCCAATGCAAGTAGCAGCCATGATCTTCAAACTTCATAACCTTAGGGCCTTTCAGAAAGACCTACAGTGAAATGCCCTTTTCCTGAGATCTGTGGTCTGAAAACCTTTCCTGACATAGAGGCATTTTCCTCAGAGCAGACTGCCCATGTCACTGCAGAATTACGGATAGCAGAGGGAACATCTTCTATGCCAAACTGCATATTTATCTTATTTTCATTATATATTATCTTATAATATATATTTAATATCTTAATTATGAATTAATTAATAAATATATTAATATCTTATTTTTACCAAAACTAAAGACTACGAGAAGGTTTCAACACATTTCTTTGAGGAAGTTTTTTTGTTTTATTAATTCAGACTTTTCACTTTGGTTTTTTTTTGGGGGGGGGGGGGCGGGATTTATTTCAAGTTCAGAAACAGAGGAACTTCCTGAAAAAACATGTAGCCTGAACTTTCCTGTGGATCAAGTCCTTTCTAAAGAGGGCACCTTGCAGGTGCACACTGGCTGCACCTTGGTATAAGAACTTCAGAGAGAAATATCTAATAAATGACCTATATTATTTTGGGCAGTCAGTCTGATGCAAAATAGGCTGGTGTCTGCCCAGTCTAGTTACCATAGATGCTTTACTGAATATATTATTTTGATGGCCCACAGCTGGTTTTCATCACTCTGCTAGAAGGTCTTTCCACAACCCTATACAGAAAGTACAGAGGGAATAATTACTTTTCAACAGATTCACAGAAATGAAAGATGGAAAGTAAGTCCCCATCTGCGGAGGCTGAGGCCTGTCCTTACTGATGTACTATAATGCTTTGTGCATTTGGATTAAGTGACTTTACAAGGGATTTCATAACATTACCAAATATCCCAAGGTCCCAAAAGATTTTGGCAATTTTCCTTGTATTTGTAATAAATTCTTCTTTTGCTCGATGTTGGCCCATGCAATGTGAAAAGAGTCATGCGGTGCCAATTTAAGTAACTCAGCTGTACTTCGAAAAAGATCTGCAACTCACACACGACACGTCACTTCATGTGCACAAATGCCACATATGAAACTGCATAGCACACTTGCCTGCAAAATCATTCAGTTTTAATACAGCAAGGGCACGTATATTTTTCTGCAAGAAACAGAAATCATCGCTGAAGACCTGACTGCAGATTTAAAAGCAATCTTTCCATTGGCTTCGGCACACACCAGTTCAGGTCCCTACAAACCAGCATTGCTGCTGTCTAATTAGGAATCTTTCATTTGGTGACTGAGGCTGGTGGGTTTGGCTGGCGGTTGTGGATAAGAACAGATGCTTTTCTGTGTCAATGCAGAGCCCAAGTTCTTATGTGTAAAACATCCTGTACAAAGCAACTTTCATGCAATGTTTTCATTTCATTGTGGTTTTTAGGTGGATTTCACAGAATCATAGAATGGTTTAGGTTGGAAGGGACCTTGAAGATCATAGATCATCGAGTTCCAAACCCCCTGCCATAGGCAGGGACACCTCCCACCAGCCCAGGTTGCCCAAGGCCACGTCCAGCCTGGCCTTGAACACCTCCAGGGACGGGGCTTCAACAACCTCTCTGGGCAACCTGTTCCAGTGCCTTACTACCCTTAAAGTGAAAAACTTCTTCCTAATGTTTAATCCAAACCTGCCCTCTTCCAGTTTAAAGCCATTCCCCCTCATCCTATCACTACATGCCCTAGTAAAATGTCCCTCTCCAACTTTCTTGTAAGCCCCCTTTAGGTACTGGAAGGCCGCAATAAGATCTCCCCGGAGCCTTCTCTTCTTCAGGCTGAACAGCCCCAACTCTTTCAGCCTCTCCTTTTTGTTACCTTATTCCACACCCATCATGGATACTTAAAACAAAGAAAAAAAAAAAGAGAGAAAAAAACTTGAGGGTATTGATTATGTACCCTAGGAACTGATCCTTTACTGCCTCATCAACTACCAAGCATCAAATAAACATTACGGTTGAAAAACACAGAGAAGGAGATGGATCATCATACAGTGCATGGTTAAACTGAGGAACTCCTTGCCACGTGGTTTTGCAGATGCCAAAAAAATGAAGCTTCATGAACAAGTTTTTGAATGTAAAAAAAACCCCAACATCAGCTGATGGTTATTAAATACGGGAAGACCAATTCAGAGCATTTAGCAGAAGTATCACATTTGCTTACGCTATTCTTACAAACATCCACTCTTAGCCACTGCTGAAAGCAGCACTCTCTGTTAAATGGGCCTTTGATCTGACTCAGTGCAGTTGGTCTTATGTTTTTACTGCGTCTATGTACTAGTTTCTGTGATCTTCAAAATGCCCCCAAAATTCTGGTAACCTTCCTCAGCAATCACTGATAATAGACCGGGGTCTTTGAGATGTCTTGAGTCAGATGAAAGAGTGCTCAACAGGCAGAGATCGATGAGAAACAAAACTGGCATTTGTAAGACATTTTGAGATTTTTTATCCCATCCAGCACTAAAATAGCACAACCTGAAACACTATGTCTCAAGTGTTGCTTTGGCTACAATATAAAGTAATTTAAATATCTGACTTTAACATGATAGCACAAAACAAAGCAATACATTCAAAATAAAACCCATGAACCATTAAAAAGACAAAACATTTTACCCTTTCAGAAATTGATTCAATTTGACCCATTTTCCATGTCCAACAAACGTTTTCCATTTGAAAATATGACCAAAGAACAATTTTCAAATAGCAGTAGATACAGCAGCTGCTATCAATTAATAGAAACAGCTGCACATTGTGTAAAATAATTTACATTCTGCTAACCTGTAAAGAGGTATTAGCAACTGACCTCAGAGTTATAGTGGGCTTTTCAACTTTTTTTAGAAAGTAAGAACATAGTTAAAGATAGCAGGTGCACCGCTTCCTACTGTTCTGGTGGTGCAAAAGCATTGTCTAAATAATGAGATATATAATGTTTTCTGCATATGAATGAATGAATCTGGTCCAGTGTTTTATTTAAAAAGAAATTGTAACAATTAGTACACCAAACATTTACATCTTCCAAGGGGCAAAATGTACTTTTCTGTCAAACTGAAATAGCGATAACACTAACAGGGTATGTCTATATCTTAAGTCTTAAAAGGCTTTTGATAAACATTGTCACAAAAGATGGTGAAAGACCTCTCAGCCATTTGGGAGAGTGTTTTGAGGATTCCAACTAGTTATAAGATGAAGTAAAGAGCTGATATCAGCCCATTCTCCTTACTGATGACATTTATCAGGACACTGTTCCCCTGGTCATTACAATTAATATACACATATCTGCCATCTGTTGCATATTGCTCAATACCTTTAGCTATAAAGAAATTAATTGACTGTAATATAGTGCAGGATGGAAGATCTGGTCTGCACAGGTCCAGATGCTTATATGGGGTAAATAAACTATATTTCTATCTATCCACTCCCCTATGTCCTGGTTCTGGGTTCTGCAGCCAACTAGATTTGTACTAAGGAGGAAAAGAAAAAGAAAGAAGGCACATAGAGTGCATCCTTAGTCTTCCAACTAAAAAGAACAGTCCTCTCAATGTGAAGACTACATAGTAGGCAGAGAGCATATGGATGATACAAACAGGGCCATACTGACTTACACGCATATACAGACAAAACCAGATATAGATCAGCATGAGTGACTTCGTATATTTAACGTCAGTTGGACCCATTAGATCCTCCCACCTGAGCATCACATATAGAACAGGGATAAAATTTTGCCCAGTTGGGAACTGAAATCAACATTTTTAGATGTTTCTGCTCAGCTGCCCTAATCTATGACTGCTCAAAGCTAATATCCCTGAAGGTCTGCCATGGGAATTGCAGTTAACGGGTTCGGGCTTAACCACTCCATATGCCACATAACAGTGCATTATGGCACCACTTGCCATTCCCTTAACAAACTCTGCTTTGTTTCTCACTTAGTTTCAACCATCTGATAGCTGCACTGGGGATGAGTACAAAGTGCTCCAGGAAGTGGTAAATCTGTCTCAGTTCACATGAATAAGCATTCAAGTGAATGCCATAAAACGGTCATTTCCATGGGCAAGACACTGAGCACGAATGTTCAGCATACTCTCTGCTGCAAGCATCACTAAGAGACCTCAGCCTTTACTTGTAAACAAATTGAACATAAATGTTTTGCTAGCACATAAGTGGTGCCTTCTGTCTTTCTGTTTTATTTTTAATAGTAAAGGTCTTAACAGGCAAAAGCACAGTGTTGCAGTGGGAGTAGAGAGACACCCAACACAACCAAATGCCAGTAAGCCCCCACAGAACAACATGGTGCCAACTGGATTTACCACCTTCAGGTCTGGTTGCAGTCTAGAGGTTTTACTCTCACTCCTAAGACTCAACTGCTAAGAGTTTATAAAACTTGCATACAACTTCAGTCTCTCCAGGTGACAAGATTTGCATCACGTCTCAAGCTTGCTTGCATCTAAATGGCTAAAAGCGTCTTCTCACCGTTTACAGGATCAGTATTAATAAAGCAAGACCGGGATTAATAGAACAAATCCTTGGTTGAATTTGCCAGCACAGCTATTCCCAGGAACTGGTGGAACAGGTCAGCAGGGGTTAAATTGTTCATCTCTCACTCTTTGCATCTGACTACACTGAAATCCGTCATCCTAAAGGAGGTGGAAATGAAGGACTTTGCCAATTCCATACACTTGCCACAGGACCTTTTAGCTGTGCCATTTATCTACCCAAATACATGCATTGTTCTACAGAGTTGGAGCATATCCACAAATGGATTTTCACCCCAGGGAGGTTTGGTCCCCTCTTTGTATAACAGATTAAGTAACTTGGTTGTAGTCAGAGGCAAACTAGGAACTATGTCTTGGTTCCCCAAGCTAAGCTCAATGCTCTGTCCACCAGCTAAGCCCTCCCACCTTCCTTAGTGTATCAGTTAAACCAGCTTTGGGTTTTCCCAGAAAGATGCAAGTCAGATCTACCTCAAGGGAATCCTTAAAACGAATAAAGTGGAAGAGTGGGATACAGTGTGGGTTGTCTCAAATACTTCTTTGAGGTCTATTGTGGGGAGAGGACAGTCAGCACAGATCAAAGATCCTTATGACATTATGACAGAGGAAATGGGGCGCAGATTTCTCGGTAACAACCACCACCCGCACCAGTTTCTACTACTGTAGCTAAATATGTCTGTGGCCTACTCAAGACTTTATCATCAGACTTTGCAACCATGCATGGTCATGGCTATGACGTAGAAATGCTCTTGAGGACCTGGAAAATGCATGTTCTTAAATACCTCAATGACAGAGGAAGCATTACAGTTTCCCAGAAATTAATACACTAACTGCGTGCAAAAGGAAGAAAATGGGAAAATTTAACCTTGCAGAAATGCTTTTAGGAAATGATCCAAAGACAAAAATACAGGCTGGTCAAAACAGTCATATTCCCTCTCTCAAGCCCTAAAAAACTGAAGACACGGGAAAATAGAAATAGAGCGAAAAGTGCATAAAAAACATCTTCAGTTCTTACTCAGAATATGAAAACAACTTAAGGAAGTTCAAAAGGGAGAAAACAAAATGTAACCACCTACCATGAATATTAGGAATTTTCTGGAACAGAGGTGGAATCTGACTTGCAGCAGTAGCACCAATTAAGGTAGGTACTATTATAACAGCTAGTAAAGAAATTAACTATCCTTCTAAATGAGGAAAGTTAGACCCTTGCCAAAGGAGATGAGAAGATCTCCAACAGTAGGAGATTTTAAAACAAGTTTCTTAGGTTGAGGTAGGTATGACCATTTCTTAGGGTCGAGTTGCACCAACTTTTTGAGTCCTCTTCCAATCTTATTTTCTGGAAGCCTTTAATTAAGGAAGATATTCCAGATTTTCTTCTTGAAAAGGCAACATTTTACTGCTGAGTTCTCAGTTACCAGTGTTTTTCCTTTTCATTTCAATCTGACAGTGCTGACTTTTAGCATTTGTGGCTTTCATTAACACCATGATTTGTTGCATAATTTCTAATGCATCATGGAATTTCATTTTGATTTTGCAGACAACTGTCACATGTGGAAATAGCGGTAAAGGAAAGAATTTCACTTCCTAGTCTTCATCCCATGACTTGCAATGAGGTTACTGAGGTTTATTCCCCTCTCACACGGTCTGGATCGTTATCTGCAGGCCTCCAGCATCACAGTCCACTTCCTATGCCTGTCTTCCTCTTTTAATTGATTCCAAAAGAGAAAGATACATGAAATAAGAGCAGTAAACTTCTGCTGGAGACTAAACAAGCAATCAGAGCTTTATTCAGTTGGGTCAAAAAACCTTATTTCAAAGGGGTAATTTTGTCATTAATTTTGAAATAAATTGGTCTATGTGTTATTGGCTACCAGGAAAGAGAAGCTGGGATTAACCTTTCACTGCCTCCTGCAAAATGAAATCCACAGTTACAGAAAGATAGCAACAGACCTGCAGTTCACTTAGGTAACCCTCAAAATAATCCCTGCTGTGTCACATTATTCGGTTGATTTCTTAGCATGTATCTGAGCATGTTGGAACACTTAATTTAATTTGGCAGTGTTAAACAGGGAAGTGCTATTGTTCCCATAGTAGAGAAGGACAAATGAAATAGAAGAGGTTGATATGCTGTCTGTGACAGTGCCAGAGGGTTCACAAGAAGATGTAAAATCACTCTGGGTAGACCTTCATGCTTTTGACGACTTCTGTGTCCAAAGCAGAGCATGGACGCAATTCTTTTTCTTTTCACCAGTTTATGCCCTGAACCCTGAGCCCACACATCAGGCCAGTGCTATTCTTAGTCCTAGCTAGTGCATATTCAGAATCATCTTCACAAGAAAACATACTTCTTAAAGGCAACAGAGAAAAAAGGTTGCCACAAAAATACACATTTGCATGGAAAAGACTTAGCCCTGCCGCACAGTGAAGAACCTCACAACCAAGTTATGAGCTTGCTGCCTTCTTTGTGAGATACAACAGAGATTGCAATACAAATAGGATTTTAGACAGTACAACATACTGCTGCATATTCGTACATGCTAAATCATTACTGATCTCTTAACTTTTCGTATCTCCCCCAGTAATGTTAATCCAGAAATACAATAATACGATTAATCAGCATAAACAGGACTGGCTGGAGACGGACAATGCTTTTGCATGTTTGGATGGAATATAATTCACAAATTGTAGAAATCAAAAAGCATCTGTCATGTCTGCATATGATTACTGTCATCACCATAATAATAGTAATACCATCAGTTCATTAACAGTGAGTCTCTTCCTACCTTTATCGCCTTAGCTCTGCTGATCAACCCATCTTGCTGAGCACTTCCAATGAGCAGATCTACTTTCCGAAGTTGAGGGCGCTGCAGGGCTTTAGCTAAAGGTTCCTGAAGGTAAATTCCATCCACCACTGGACCCCAGTACTGGAACGGACCACTTATCGCTAGGAGCTAGATTAGTGAAAAAGCAATAATAGTGCAGGTAAATTATCTTACCCTGGCCATTTCCATTTTACTTATGTTTCAGAAAATTGAGCTGATAGCCTTCAAGTGAACAAGTGACCAGCTAGTGTAAGTGCAAACTCTCCATTGGCAGGAAGCAACGCTTTTGCTGACAGTCTCAGTAAGTGAAATGAGCTGAACAGGCCAAGAGAATTGATGGTCTTATAATCATAAAAATATTGTTTTAAATTAGGGATTGGCTTTATACTGGTCCTGATTGGAAAATGTGTTGCCAGTGAGTGTTTTAATCTGTGGGTAAAGGATCCATCTCTAGAATCATTTATACTGCAGCTTTCACAAGTCTCCCACTTAAGAGACAGAGCACTGATATCCCTCCTCACTTCCTTTTCTGCAAAAATGCAGTTACTGAAGCTACGGACAGTTGCTTCTCCTCTAGACTAACACCCAGAGGCAGATGAGAGGGGACTGAAAGAATGTAAAAGCTTTATTTAGATTAGTTTTTGAAGACGTGGTCAAAGTAGCGTGAAAGGGATTTAGTCTAAAGGAGAATGAAGCTATGAGTATTCATAGGTCAGAAGTGGATGTCATGGACATCAGCATCATTCCACCAAAGCTAGTCCAGTTCCTCTTTCACAAGGATTCAGCCAAATTTATTTTTTTAAACTTCCTCACAGCTCCATGTCAATAGAAGTTTCTTTTTGGTTCCTGCCAATGGGTTATATTTTGCAGTGCTGTACCTTAGTCTGTGCATCATTGAGGACACGAGCAGGCAACTGGCGGAGGCAGGCTACAATTTCCTCACTGGTGGATGAAGGGCATCCCACATCTTCAGCCAGGACTGCTGCTTGGGTCTGTGCTCTCCTCTTAGTAATAATGGATGATGGAGAAAAAGCTGAACCTCCCTGGAAAAGAAATACAACACCAGTCAACACATGCTGTCAAAACACCTGGTCCCCTGGTGCAGCTAAAAAAGATGAGAAGCAAAATCTGCTCAGTTGCAGAATGTAAAACACTGGTATTTAAACCATAAGAACCAAGTTCTATCAAAGCAGAGGGGAGAAGGATAGGTTTGGCCTTTTCCAGCTCTGCCATGGTTATTTTGGAAGACCTCTGAAAAGTGTCTATGTTATGTCTATAACCAAGTCACAAATCTTTCTGAAAACTTTGCTGGAAGGAGACACATTCAGACAGAAGTGGATACGAAGAGAGTGCATGAGGGAATGGAGGGTCCATCTTACAAGAGGAGACTAGAGTTTTGTTTTCTTAACTGTGATAAACAAGGGTTGAGAGCAGGCATGATCTTTATAAACGAATCCATGAAGAAGAGCTTTTTATACCTCAGGACAACGCTAGTGCAAGACCAAATGGGCATTAATTATTCATACTGGCTGTAAATAAATTTAGGCTGGAAACTCTAAGATAGCTAGCCCAAGGAGCAGTGAAGGTTTAGAAGAGCTATGAGCAGAGGTGGTAGGAACAAAAGGCTAACCCAAGCTGCAGAAGATCAACCAGAGCCAGAGCACATCAAAATCAGAGCACAGGCTACAGTCCAATCTCTGTCCCAGACTCTTTGTTTCTTTCCTACAGCTGTGCCAGCATGGAAAAGGTCCTCACCAAGAAAAGATGGTACAACATTATTGAGTAACGATGAAAACTATTTACTGAAAATGAAGATAAATTAGTATAAATCTGATAAGATCTGACCTAGAACAGAAAGGCTGGAATAGCTCTGACATGGTTCAAATGACTAATTTCCAAACATTTAAATCAGTTTACTATAACTGCTAAGATTAGCTTCTGTCTTCTAAAAAAAAACCCAAACCCTAGATGCATGATATGAAAGACCCCGATCTATTCAACCGATTAACTTACTTCTTATTGAATTTGCTCAAAGCAGAACTACAAGTCTGAAAAAAACATAAAACCAGAAGCAAATTAAAAAGAAACAGAAAACAAACAGCAAACCCTTAATTTGAAATTGTCTCAATCCTTGGAGCCCGAAGAACTCTGTGCAGCTCTGGCCAGCACCCAGGACATTTTTTATATTTCAAACAAGCAGACCCATTGATACTAATAGGATAACCATTGGTCACTACTGGAGAAATTTGTTTCCAAAAATAATTAGAAAGACATTATTGTTTGGATGTAGAGACAGTCTTTTTTGTACACTGCATGTAGAATTTCTAGTGCTACTACCTTCCTGAAAGGTTTTTCTTCCTTTTTAAGGGATCTGAAAAACAAGTACTGTTATTAGCTTAATGACTGAGATGGAGATGGTTGCAGACAAGCAAAGGAAAAAACTAAGATTGTCAATCCTGGGGCACTAGAAGAGTCATCTCTGGTTTTAAGAGGGCAGAAAGTCTAAAGAAGAAGAAATAAACACCACTTGGTCTTATTCTTCACTTCCGCCCTTGATTTAGATGAGAACTTGAGTGAGCAATGGGCTTTATCCTCACGTGGGATTTGTGGTGGCCTATTTTGTGTTTGTAAGGCACGATATTTGCCAGCTGCTGACTAGGTGCACTGACTCAGTTGGTCATGAGAGAGAAAGGAAAATATCCTTGATGAGAGTATCTCTGTGTGTGGGTGTGTCTCCGGGACGCAGAATGAGAACGTTACTTTTTTGCCTGGCCTCCAGAAGAGCATGTTCACCAGAACTAGGATGGGTGAGACTAGACAAGGGATAACACAACATGCCAGCTTCCCTTAGAAGATTAGCTTTAATGCTTTTCATGTGGAGCAAGGAATTATGTGCCTCCTTGGTATAGCAAAGAAGTTAGTTCTATTTATCCACTAATCTGGCAAATATGTTTTTCAACATCAGATCTGAACATGCTCAGCATGTTTTATCAAGTATCCAGTACTTCTAAATGGCATTCAATTAAAACAAAACAAAACAAAAAAAACATACAAAATTAAAGGAATTCAGTTTCTGAAAGTTTCACAAATTTTGAAAGTGGCAGTTTCTGTGTAAATTCTGAAGTTCCCTTATTAAAAGGCTAAGTTTGATAGTGAAGGACAATACTGAGATCAGTTGACATACAGAATCCAAAAATTCACTGTGACCAAGCGAAACATCCTAGTGTGTTCTTAATTTTGAATACATGTTCTCCCAGGGATTTTAAAAGCTGTGCCAAATTCCCCTGTCTCTGAGATCTCTACAGACTGAAAGACTACCCTTGGGTCTAGCACTGAGTCAAACAAGGACTGCAAAAGTTTCTGGATAGAAGCATCCCACAAGTCCTCTCTGCAGAAGGAGAGCTAAAAGCCTGGACAGGCAAATCTTCCTGTCACAGCACTGGATGTGCATGGGCTAACATTAGATATGGTCCAAGCTCAACAAGTAGAAGAAAAAAACCAAAAACTTCTGCAAATACTTTTGCGAGGTCAGGAGAGCTCTTGTTTGAAGCCTTACTCTTGCTGTGCATATTTTCTCTTCCTTGCATGAGTGATTAGAACAGGTTTACATGCTCTTCTTTATTCTGTTTTTTTTCTTCTATTTTCCATGGTAATGGCCACTTCCTCAATTTGGGTTTTTTTATAACATCCGCAGTCAGGAAGCATGTCTTGAGTTTTGGGGTTTGAAGGAGATGTGGTATCCACTATTGTTATTCATGTTTAATTTTTATTGGGACTGGAAGTGGGCGATAGAGGAACTTGGGACATCATTCAAGCAGTATTTGGAAGCAATACCATTATATTCCCTCCCCTGATGCATCTGAAATATGTTCCAGGCTCTGGAAACAAGGCTTCTCTTACCGCATAAGTTAGGCAAGCAAAACTGTAGCAGTTCTCTGTTTTTCAAATTCACATCACAATTCAGGCTCCTTGTTTCCTCATCCTCACCAAAAAAACCCTCAGGAACAAATAAGTGAGAGCAGAAGCTGGAAACTGACCAGAATTAAATTTCTTCCTTTTTGAGCCTGCAGTTTTCACATTAAAAAGAAATTTTCCCTAAACACTGTAGCCACATTAGAGGCAGGCTCAGGACACAGAGGATAACATAGCTGCACTCAGCATTTCTCTTGGCCTCTTTCCCTATAATTTGTTTGTGTGATTAGTCCCAGCAACCAGTAATGAAGGAGTTGTGTGCTTTACAAAATAGGACTATTTAGGCAGAAGCAGAAATAGCGGAGGAACTGTTCATTTCCATTACATGACACCGATATTACCACCAACATGACAGAATCATGAATCAGGAAACCCAAAATCATGAGATCAGCTCAGAAATAACAAACACTGTGTTCTTTTTGTTAGTCCTCTGTTTTTTAAGTCTCCAGGAATTCTCCTGTACCTATAGACACAAGACCTACAAAATTCACTTTTAAAACTAACAGCTGAGATCTTCAGATAATCCTTCAGGTTAGTTTCTTGAAAGCAAATCTATAAACAATACGAGATACACAATAAAATTGCGAACCTTAGCCATCTTGCCATCACAGGGTATTTCCTATCTCAGTATCATTTAGACAGGCTGTACAGGGAACTGAAGCCACACGCAGTTCTTGGTTCAGCTGTCCTTACAGATTGACCCGCTGTCATCAGAGGAAATTCCGATGACATTTTTGACAACAACCTGGATGAAAGCATTCAGTACTGAACTGCTGAGAAGAAGCGGTTGCAGCTGTGTTGCACAATCCACAACAGCAATATTACACTGTCCTCCTAAATTCATAGGAAGGGTGGGTACATTACAATGTTGGCCAATAGTACCTGATATAACAAGTTATGGCATTGAAAATGAAAAGCAAAGCTTTCAGTACTATTCCTTTCAGGGACCAGCAGCTTCACAAGCATTTCTTTATTCATCTGTGCAAAACTAGAGGTTAAGATAGACAGTAGAAATTCAGATACTAGGAAATGTTGCAGCTCACAATGGTGAGAAGCTGATGAATATAAATTGGTATTACATGAAGGTGAATTTTTGCGTTGATGTTGGGCTGTGATCAGCTGAGTTGAGGCTGATACCTCTTGCAAACTTCTCTCTTGGGACATCATAGCTCACAGACCTGCACTGGTGCTACCCTGTCCATCCCAATTATCCCTCCACTTCTTAGGCACATCTGATTATTCTCATCCAGCCAAACATGAGCTTTCTGCTTCACATCTCACAGTTTAGGAACTTTTGTTAAATAGCACCCCTTGCTGCTGTTCTGATGAGATAATAAAAAAGAATACACGGACCATTACTGTAAGCTGTACCTCTGTCTCCCAACATACCTGGAAAAGACAGTTGCTTTTTAAGCTGCAGTACTGAATGTCTTTTAATTCCTCATTTACACTGGAAACTCGCTTCTGCAAAGATTTTCAAAACTGACTCGCAACAGATCTAATGATTAGAAACTCCAC
The DNA here is from genome assembly GCA_017639485.1 of Pluvialis apricaria. Lineage (NCBI taxonomy): Eukaryota > Metazoa > Chordata > Aves > Charadriiformes > Charadriidae > Pluvialis > Pluvialis apricaria. The sequence continues at coordinate 161,633,068 of CM030008.1, read as the reverse complement.
TGCAACTAGTTTTTATCACCCATACTCTGCAAAACCAAAGCCACCACCTTCTACTCACATCATGACCTCTTGTTTTTCCAACCTGACTTGAAACTGAAAACCCTGCTTGAGCCACCTTCGTCTCTTCCACACATGCACTCCCTTCAAATTAATGCAGTTTTTCTGAGGGCTGCAAGCTTGCAGACTCCTTACGAAGGAGGCTTTCTCTCTGCCCAGAAGCCTGCTATAGACAGCAATGTTATTGCAAACAGCAATAACAGTAACACCACCCAAAAAGCAAGATCAAAAAATATCTAATGAAAACAGTCAAAGCAATGAAATGTCCTGATAATTCTACTTTCCCAAAAGAGCCATCTGTACAGCAATATTTTATTTGTTAAAGATAGGCACTCTCCAGGCTCAGTTGCATACAGTTCCCAGCCAGAAGTATCTGTCAGACCATCTGGTTTGACCTTCAGGGTAGCCAAGGCTCTTCCATTTCCTGACTGCTGAGCTCAAGTGCTTCCTATCACTTAAAACATGGCTCGTGTTTGACTAAAGCCTGATCCTGCATGAAGCATTTAAGCTGGACTCGGAGACACCGAGAAATGGATACCGCAATCTTCCCCTTTGCAGTTGGTGCCTGGAGATACCGACTCCACTGACAGAAAACTGCACCTTATTTCTGTTTGAGGATGTCTTCAGTTTCAGTTAATGCCAGATTAAAGAGACCATTGATATCCTGTTTTTTTCTCCCTGCAAAAACAAGCAAGCTGCAACAAAGTGACTACTAACTCTTCTTTCCTATTAGCTTAACAGATTTTTCTCTAAAAGACTGGATTGAAGGTATTTTCAGAACTTGTTGTCAATCTGGGGCCTTTTTTTTTTTTTTTTTTTTTGTTGCAGGGTTGTATTTCAGTATCCTGTATTTCTTTCACTTAGACATCTAATTCTGCACAGTGGCAAGTGCTTACAACACACCAAGGTTGCAGGCCTCTGTCTGGAGACATCAATGTTATTTTTTTCCAAGCTTTCAGACAAAGTCTGTCTTCAATAACCTGGAGGAATAGAAACTTTTGGGACCAGCTCAGGGAGCCTCTATCACAGTTAAGGAGCTCTGTGGCAGACATGGCAAATGTTAGCACATGAAATGTAACAGGGAATTGACTGGTCAGTCCAGCAATGGAAAGGAAGACTGAGATATAATAATTTCTCCCTCCGTAACCATCTACTAGAACTGTGATTTCCAGACAAAAACGGGGGACAGGAGAAGGTCCCCTTTCTTCTATAAAAAATAACATTTTGAAGAGGATTTCTTTTTTATACATGACTCTTGGCAAATCCCTTTTTGCTGTAATCAGAGGCAGTCCTGCAAGTGCAGTTTTCCTCTCTCAAGTGACTCACTGAGTGCCTGTGTCAGGTTAGTGACTTAAATAACAGGATATGAATACTTTTAAGATGACATATCAAGCCCCACTTAATTCATATCAAAACTTTCTTCCATTTAGATGTAAACATTACCTTATCAATTATCTTATCCCTTAAAACAAGTTATTAGCTGAACAAACTGAAAGGGTAAACTGGTTCTCATCATTGCACAAAGGAAATAGCCACCAGAAACAGGCAGAAACGATATGGAAACGGAGAATTTCATTTACCTCCCTCCACTGGGAACTCATCTGTTCTCTACAAGCATGGTACAAACAACAACTGAGATTTATTGTGTTTCCAATGGAGCATGTTCTACCAAGCAAGTCCAACCTCTTCTTTAGTGTGACCAATCTTTCCTGCTCAGCCTGAGACCTGACCCATTTGTGAGTGCAGCTTGGGACGTGCCGTGACTTCTTGCAAAGGCACAAAGACCGTCAGAGCCACCCTAAGGCAGATACTGGCACGAAGGATCAGGAAAAGGCAGAGCTCTGCCCCTGCCTATTACCATGTGTGGTGCAGACATCCCCCAACCTGTGATCTTTTCGTAACTCCAGAAACATTGTACATCCATTCGGTGAATGCCTTTAGGAAATGTGCATGCCACATCAATAAGGTCCTAAACAATCAAAATGTAACTGGCAGGGATAATCATGGGGCAGTGTGGTAAAAACAGCTCCCCAGAGCACTGGCTAAAATGCTGTCATGGCTTTGTGTTGTAGACCGATTTGCCTATCAAGCTCCCTAATGCTTTCCTGCCCCTTCAAGGTGAGGACTGCTAGCATAGCCCATCAAAGAGAAAGGATATTCTCCTGTAATTACCATAGCTCCAAATTTTGGCACAGCTTTGGGAATTTGATCACTGTCTCCTGGTTCCAAAAACATTACACAACAGCTCCACACTTCTCAACTTTTAGTTTTCATCATCAAACAGATTGGCATTATAATGAACATCTACTCAGAGCTACTCTGGTATGAAGTAGGAACTCTACTTGGGTTTCCTGGTGGGGTTTTTTGGTTTGTTATGTTTGTTTTGGGGTTTTTTTGTTTGGTTGTTTTTGTGTTTTGGTTGTTTTTTTTTTTAATTTCGCTGTACAAAATTAGGTATATGAGCTTTTCAGATCACATCTTGATTATAAAAGCCAATGGCAAACCTTAATAAATCCCTTTGACTTATATATTCATATCTTGCAGTACTATATTCCTGAGTGACTTTAGTCAGGTTATTTAACAGGCTAGTATCTTGGTTTCCCCATCCCAGACACTGAGATGAGAGAGGTCCTGAGGCTCCTGCTTCTGCACTTTGTACAGCTGATGTGAAAATGTGCTTCAGAGACAGGCTTTCACTCCACATTCTTTCATCGCTGATATTGAGCTTCAATTATTTGCAGACAGGGGTGTTAAAGAATAAAGCAAACCTTGCATTCCCATCCAGGTTCAATAAGAATGGAAAACAAAGTTTTGTGCCTCTTCCTGTCTGTCTGAAAAAAACTAGCAAAACTACATAAAACAAAACAGTTGGGGACTGAGCGTTACTGGATAAATAAATTCGGCAGAATAAAAAAGGAAAAAGAGAAACCCTTTCTGTGCAAGTAACGTAAAACAGGTTAGTTTGCTCATTTTTTATATCAGCTCAAACCAGCCCTGATGCAATACGTTGAAAATCCCCCTGTTTTCCTCAGCCCATAGATAAAAAGTGTCTTGAGTAGTGACTTGCAACAGGAACCTCATCTGTTGCAAACACTTTGAGCCTTCCTTATTTCTCAGAGAGGAAGTATGTGGCCTGTTTGGCAAATGCTGCTCTACATGACAGCGTGAACTTCACAACACACTCATTCGACCGGCTGCTCCTCGACTTGATCAGCTAAACCTTGCTGGCAGCATGAGCGCAGTATTATGACTACGGCTTTTTTGAGAAATACTGCAACCTGGACTATCATGCCTAGCATTTAAAGGTAATCATTGCTCTGATACATTTTAGAGTGTCTGCATATGGGACCAAATGTTTCAATTTTATTTGTATAAAAGGGAGCTCTATTTCATTAACAATGACAGTATTCAGACCGTGGATTTCAAGTACCACCAAAGGTAGAAATAGAAAAGCCTGCCTCAATCCTTTTCATAAGGAGTGGTACTAAAGATAGAAGGGACAAGGAGTGTTTCTACTGAAAGCTCACAGTAAGACAAATGCATAGGACCTTATGCTGGAGCAAACTGCAGCTCGCTATAATACAAAATATGAGAAATGTCACAGACAGATTAGTGGGCTTTTTATTCAAAGTGTTATAAGTTTGCATAATGTGGTATTTCTATGTTGTTTCACAGTTGCATGTTTATGTGAATTACCTTGATTACAGCATTACCTGGTTCTTTCTAAGCGCAAAGGTACAAGTGTCTAAAAGCTGAAAGGATGCTCATTTTGGTTAATGACAAATCAAGGGAAATTCACCAAAAAATACACAGCTTCTGAAATCTAAGCTGCTTTTTTTCCCACATGAAAAATAACAGGATGCTGGTACTTTCATTTTCAAACTAAATGGGATTCAGACAATACCTGTGAACCTTATTGAGAATTAAATTCTAAGATCTTGGCGGTATAGATGTGAATATCAGGTACGAAAATAAAAGAGAGAAGAGCATCTCAGGAATGATAAATGTCCTAATTTTACTAGTCTGCAGTATGCCTTGCAGAAAGGCTTTACTCAGGTGCTTATTTTGCCTTTTTACTTCTCTTATTATTTTAATTTCTTTATATTTACTAATTCTCAATCATTTTAAATATAACTTTGAAAAAGTTCTTACAAAGCGATGGAATTTCCCATATGCCGTGCTATTTAACTGCTCCAGAAGCGTATTTTCTCAGAGAACAGATTCTGTAAGAGGAAAACATTGCTACACATCCTGCACGCAGGAATGGAAGGCGTAAATTGTACCACAGGCTTTTGGGACCCACGATGTAGGTCAATGAGATTCCAGTCTTGACAGGCGAAGAGTTCATATCTGCCGTGAGTTCTGTCACTGATAAACAGGACACAAAGCAGGACAGGGGCTGTAGGTGTTTCCTCACCTTCCTCTTGGCAGCAAAAATAAAGCCGTAAAGATCACTAAGCCCCACTAGCTGTGTGTTTGCAAACAGCTACAGCTGCAGCCACCGGCTTTCCTTAAACAACATCTGCACAAGTGGAAAGGTGAGGGGCGGGGGAGGACCAAAGCACGGAAGACTACAAATATGTGATATGGACAGTTAAAATCAAGATGAGGAGGTGACCAGCAAGCGGGCAAAGCTGCCCTTTCACCTGCAGGTAATTTGGTTTGCAGCCCAGCAGCACGGCGGTTCCTCCGAGCTGAATAGCAGCTGCACTCCTCCATGCAGGGCGTTGGGTTGATAAGACAAGGTGAACTTGAAGTCTACCACTTCTCCTTAATTCTTCCCAAACCACCCCCAGTGAACGATTTTCTTTGGATCTGGCATAATTATCTGCTTCTACAACAGAGGGATGCCATCTCTACTCATATCCCAAACTCTGTCACCAAGTTCAAATCAGATGCAGTCCCTGGAGCAGGTTCTCCATTTCAGAAGAATATCATCTATAAAACTGTTATTGTTCTGCTATTGACTTAAATGATAAAAAATCAGCTCAGCCACAAGATGCTCTACAGTTTCCTGTAAGTGAATTTTTGCAGAGTATCTCAAAATTTCAGAAAACCACCATACAGTTTATCATATAGCTATTCAATGGATTTGTATTGCACTGCCAGTACTCGACACCAGCACAAGCTCCTTAAGCCATTAAGTTCTATCATGCGCTTGAGAGTCATGTGCACTGTTGCTTCAGAAATACTTAGGATGCTAACTCATACATATGCATACACGTTACTCTAAAAACAGTGATACTCCATTGCCAGTGAGTAAGGAGTAACAATATTCTGCCCCCTCCATTTCAAATAAAATTTCCCATTTCCATCACATTTTAAAACATCTGAGAGTTGAGCCATACCTCAGGGCATTTACTCCATCACCTTTGACTGGACTATAGGCACTTTTACGCTGCCCAAATATGTAATGACAAGTGGCCTTAGTGGTAAAACCTAGTCTGATATCTGTCATTTTCCTTTTAATCACTTTGGATAAGTGAATCAACAGCAGTGGTCACAGCTTTCCATTTGCTTATTTTTATTGAACACTTCTGCCATGAGTCTAGAAAACATCTTGAACTCTCTGTCACTTTCAAGACTTTATGCTGCCACCAATGGTTAATTAGTGACAGCAAAACAGCATGGAAAATATAATGCGACACAGCAAACTGTCACGCTAGTGACATCAAAGTCCAAAATGCCATTGCTCTTCACTGTTACCGTAAGTACTTTATAACATTTGTATTTTCCGTAAGTCAGATTCTTCCACCTCTAAAGTAGCAGCACTGAGCTGCATGCTCTGTCCTGTTGACTTCAGAGGTCTTTTGAGAAGAACAAGGTCATATAAAGCAACAATTTGTATGGCCGAAGTGAGCCAGGCCAGTTTTGGATGTGCTCTGCAAAAATACGAAGTACGCACACGCCAGTTGTCCGGTACTTAAGCCAAGGCAGCAAAAGGTTTAATTAGAAACTGCATATAAGCAAACCTTCAAAAACACATCAGGTATTTTTAAAGCAATGTTTAGAGTTTAGACCCCTAACTACCATCTAGAAAAATGAAGATGGCTTGCTCAAACGTGCCGCGTTTTTAGAAAGTTTGTGCGTGTGAGGTAAAGTTTTCAGAACTCTTTCCATCATGTACAAATGCTACGTATCACTTTCCAAAGTGACTCAAGCACACCTGAAAATCGTATCCACTGTATCTTAAGGGTAGGAAAAAAAGCCTTTGAGAGCACTCTGTCACAACTCTGATGGCTAGTAGAATGACTTGCTCTCCTGGCCCTCAAATATCAAGACCCAGAATAAAGGGGTACACAGAGGTAGGACTCCATTATTTTTATTTTTCCATATTTTTGTGACACAAAATTCAAGTACTATTCTCACGTAAATAACAATTGCATGTGCTAAAATTATAGATGGGCATAAGAAATTTATACTGCCATGCTTAGCACCTATCTGGAATTGCAAAAAAGTTTTTGTAACTGCAGCTTGCTTACTATACACTTCACCAGATTTGAACTGCCCTTTTCAAGTACTCCAAAAATGCAGCTACTACAGCACAGAGCTCAGCAGAGGTTCTCTCTCCAGGTATTCATCCCACTTCTCTGGCTGACTTTTTCAGCCTTGTGGAGCTCTCTACTCCTGTGCCCAGGAAATTCTGCTGGTTAATTTGAAGATGAGCCAGGAACATCCGTAATATTTGTAGCCAAAGTACTGGCTGCACTATTCCTACGCATATACCTCTTATTCTTAATGGGATACAACTGAGAAAAATGTTGAAGAAATTAAAATTGCATCTCACAAAAAAATATTCATAGTTAGTTCAGGAAATTATAATCTTGCAAGTAGACAAGGTCTGCCAAAATTACTTCTGATTTCAGTTTTAGAAACTTAAGTGCATTTAAATGGAGAATGATTTTGTGTTTGTTATCAAAAGAGACCCTTTTATTCAATTGTGGATATCGAAATAGTTTATTTAAATTTAAGTCTATTTTTTTATTCAGCTTCTAGACTTCTTATATCAGGCAATGAAATATTTTTTTGGTCTTGTGAAAGCAGATTTCAAATACTTGTCAGAAAGGCACTGGCACAGCTGCATCCTACAGATGTGCCACAAGCTAGTTCCTGAGTACAGGCAGTGAAAGGGTGATGTGCCATTTGGCCAGTGACACAGAGACTTCTAGCAAAGAGCTTTTGGGAACAAGCACTAAGAAGCTTGAAAATGAGATGAGGTGGAGTCAAACTGTGCATTACCATCTGTTTGCAGATCTGCACTGATCTACTTGAATTTGGTAAGAGACAAATTCTCTTTCTTTTGAACGACATTTTTTTTTGTAGCGTGTTTCCCTAAACTCACTGTAAGGTATCAAAAATTTATGGAATTAAGCAATATACTCAATTCTGCCAATCTTATTCCAAAAGACAATTAGTAATAAAGTCTCTCTGATTTCAGCAGTACTGCTTCTCAAGTTAGACAATTCTCCAGCTAACGCTGTCAGGCTCTAGCCTGTTGTAAGTAAAGAGCAGCATACCACGGGCTGTCATCATCTTTGAAATATTTAAGCTCGAAAAGACTGAAAGATGCAGAATTCACCCGAGTTTAGCAAATATCCACATCATGCTGCTAGAGCTCCTGTTATCCTTTTCACAGGGCAACTGACAAAAAACTATTTTTTAAAAATAATTAGCTATCAGCTAGTAGTGTTGAGTTATTTTGCTTTAACGTAAAATTTCAAAGAGATAGAGCTTATTCTCCTCTGCCTCTGCAAACATACCATAGCATGAGACACCTTCCACATCCAAAGGGTTTTTCTCTCTGTCATCTGTCAGGGAGAATTGGGGTGGGTGCAGTAAAGCCATTAGAAGGAACGCTCCTTCTCACTATATTTAGTTCCACAATTGTCTGATAGTGTTTCTTGTACATCCACCAAGACTTAAGACAAGTGTCTGAAGCATTTGCACCACTGGCTTTATGCAGGAGGAGTGTTGTGAGATCAAACACTTTGAAGCAAGGTGTTACTTTAAAAAAAAAAAAAAAAAAAGAAAGAAAAAAGAGGAAAAACAACATTGCCCACATTCTCTGAGAGCACAAGTGCAGCAGAAAGAACCCACCGAACAATGTTCTCAGTGTTCAGCAGTAAAGCGACAAAATAGGCACACAGTGCTGAAAACCAGATGCATCAATCTAATTAATTTCTTTGTAGCTTCAGAACTCCAAATGCTGAAAAGAACATTTTGTGTATGAAATGACTGTACGGGCATGGCTTCGTTGTGACTTCCTATTGTGCTGAGGTGCTGGTAATGGAAACTTTTACTGCATTGCGTTCTTCTGAGCAACTTCCCTAGCTGTGGTTTTCTGCTATTCCCCTGATAAAAGCACCAAAGTGGTGAGAGTTTAGCAAGTATGTAAAACTCTCACATGAGTTTGACACAAGAGCTCTCAAAAGCAAAACTGTATAAAACTGGAGACACCCAAACTAGGTCATTTCTCATCTGTTGGCACAGCAGGTGTTATTCTGATGTTTAATTTCAATGTCTCCTTTGATTTAGTTCTGAAGAGCTTTGACGGAATTAGAGAGCGCAATGGGAAATACTGTGAAAACGCCGAGAGCCTCTGAAGAAACAAATGTGCCGAGCCAAACGGGTAAGCACTCATTTAATTTCTTTCAAGAGAAAAAGATGTTCAAAATATACGGTACGTCCATCCATGTGTCTTCCTTCATCCGCCTCATGTGGTAAAAGCAGGCAAGACCCTGACTGTGGGAGAAGGAGGGCATCCTCTAGACAAGGCTTATTTTTAGGTACGTTCTAGCTCATTTTCCAAGAAATATTTTAATTAAAAACCCCAAATGTTTAAACTGTTATTTGCTGGTGCTCCTTGAAAGACATTCCTTCCAATTCAGAAAGCACTGAAGCATTACTTCAAAAACCAGAAATACTGTATTTTGACATACTTGCATGTGGTATTTTGTACAAATTTATTCCTGAAATTTGGTTTTGCTTCATTTAAGGTTAAAAACCTTAGTGATGTTATGCTTGCACTGAAACTGAAGTCCACTGTCAGACAGTTGCATTAAAAGTAGCACGCAGCCGACTTGTCAGAAGGTTTATCAATGAAGGTTATAGAGAAATACACATTTCGGAGGCCAAGCTGCCAAAGGGGGATCTTAACACATCTGTCCTATGCATCCACATGTGAAAAAACCAGGTTGCAAAGCCCCCCCCCCGCCACCTCCTGCTGTAGGCTGGTAGCGGTCATGCATCTGAGGGGAAAATGAGGGATTCCTCCTACTCCCAAACTGCGAGTTGAGTGGGAGGAGAGTCAGTACAGCCTCAGCTCTCACGCCGCAGTACGACAGACAGCTGGTGCAAGAGCTGCAATAAATCACTCCCCAAAGGTGAGGAAGAGAAAGCAGTTTTGCTTTTTTTGTTTTTGGTGTTTAAATTTTAGAGGGGAAGGCATTAATCAAAATTTTGGGCTTTTCCATGAAAGATGGTCCAGTTGTGCTTCTCATTATTATAGGGATAGGGAATCAGCCTGGTTTCATTAGTGCTGGAAGGAAACCCAGCCCTACTTTTAGCATGGCCAAGAAATAGCTGATACGGGCAGCCGCGTGTGTAGCCCTAAGTCCTAATAAAGCAGAGGCCAAGATCTGTTAAGGCTACTCAGAGGTCCATGACATGAAACGACAATTTATTTTTTTGTGCAGAAGAACGCCTATGCCAATCTTCCCAGCAACTTCTGTCACGAATACCGTAACCACAAAGCAGAGACATGCACTCACTCCCATCGGGACCTCGTTGATGAGCAGGGGAGTGAGGGGTCGCTGCCATGGCTGTGACCAAGTTTGTGTTGTTCCTGCACATGCTAAAAGTCAGGATTGAGCAGAGCTAAAGCCAACTGCATCCCTTTCAGTGAAGCAAATAGATCATACCCCTAAAAGATAACCCGGCAAACACTGATAGCACAGCTATTGAAAAGGGAAATTACCCATTTTGGAATTCAGGGCTCCATCTACGTGCACTCTCCTACACGTCTAGCACATTTAGAAAGGTGCTTTGTCACATCCTGCCTGACCTTCAGCTGCCACCTGGGGAGGGCACAAGTCTCCCATAGCTGCAGTAACATCTGCCAAGGCCACAGGGATGTCTCAGACACTCACACAGGTGAAATTGCACTGAATAGCTATGTATAAGCATCCAAAGGCAGCTTTAAGAGTCTGCATAGCTCTTTGGATCTAACTCTTAGTCTGAATCAGACCAACATTATTCATAATGGCTTAAATGTTGGTAAATAAAGTCAGGAAGACAAGCATCAGTACTGTCATCCAAATCCAATGAAAACAGACTTTTGAAAAGGAACTTTGTACTAAAAGCATATATTAAGGTTAATCCAGTGAGTTTGTATCTTTTTGTCTTCCTGAGCAGCTCAAACTCCAAATCACATCACCAAACATGGAAGATTTCCCACAGGCCAGGAGCAGCCACCTTTGATTTAAGTGAGGTGGAGGATCCAATCCACAGACTTACAACAGTCCTGATAGTTATTAGGAAAAGCAAGTTTTACACTGGCTTATTTCAGTGAATAAAAGGAAGGACTGACACAGAAGAGAGAGAAAGGAAAGAATAACCAAGAAATGGGAAGAAAACAGATAACTGGAGTCTGCAGACTTGATCTGCAACGTGAATGTGTTCATCAGACCCCTACAAACCCCTCGTGCTGCCAGAGAGCTGCACTGAAAGCAAAACCGTGTGCTTTCCTCACCTCCAGTGCATCAGTCTTGGTCCTGAAAAAAGGAACAGTGCATAAGCTGCATTTCCCCAGGAGGCATTTGAACTCCAAATACGACTGCACTCCATCGGAAAGCACACTGTACGGGCATCCCTGACACAACCCAGGTACTGACAACAGAGCAGCTACAGCAGCAAAGGGTCAGCAGGGGATGTGAGCCCACCCCCTCCTCTTTCCTCCCTCGGGACCCTGAATCAAGGGTTAATCCTTACTGAGCTGCACCTGCGTAACTCTCAGTTCCCAAGCTGGCTGGTTTAGATCTAATTTGGGTACGTCAGTGTGACTCTGCAGCCACACCTTACGGCTGCTGCACAGACAGCCTCCCAGACACACACGGGTGCCCTCCTTTACCCTCTCTGGTACACGCCATGCCATAAATCACAGTATTTCTGCTGGGCAGTAAAGCTGGGATGATGGAGGGAGCTGAGCTCTGAGCAGCTCATTCCCACTCCAGACAGGGACTGCACGGGTGCACAGCACAGCGGTTTTTTGAGGGCAATGAGCTGGATCTGGATGCTCTGCCTATGCTATCCCTCCTCTCTGATAGTGCGTCGTAGTCCATTCACAATTAACAATTTGAAGCATGCAGTATTCAGTCTCGCACTTTGCAAGACATCCAGGGATGCAGACATCTAAAACCAGCATGTATTTCATATTCATTTTCTACTCCTAAAAAAACCCCAACCAGAATTAACACCTGATTCAGTGGAAATGACTGTGCTTCGATCTTTCCACTCTAACTTTTGAGTTGTTCCATTTCAGATGTAACTTATACTCATACTGCGGAGGAGAGATTGTGTTAGAAGCATTCAGTCAAATCTTCTTTTTTCTTTTACAACTTAAAAGCATGGGGAGCTCATCAGATCAAATCTATTAGATCACTGTGAAATTTAGGTGTGGAGAAAGAGGGTAATTTTTTTAGTCCCTGTTTCGAGGCTTTTGTGTTTGAAAGGAGCCAGTATGGGTTTTGTGAAATGTTGTAGAGTGTGGTGGGGTACTTTACATGACCAAAAAACCCAGTGAGGTTTGATTTAAATACCAATTAAAATGAGGTTTTGTTTGTGGAGTGTGAGGGTTTAAAGGTTTTTGTAGTACAAAACCCCTTTACTTTCACTCTAATATAAGCACATGTATTTTAAGAGGTAAGGTTTGCATGGATGTGGCAGCCAACACTATGATTAATTCCTTCCTTTTCAGAACTACAAATTAACATGCAAAATTGAAACAAAAAGGAATATAAAGGTGAAAGTGTAAGTAAAGTAACGCAGGTCTTGCTAGAGCAGAGAAAAAGTCATATACCCCATAGCGTATAATGAAATGCAAACCACCGGTACACAAGGAAGGAGAGCAGAAAAGTACTTGTTTTCCACCCTTTCAGTATGGAAACAAAACATTAATACACAGCATAAGTTTAAAAAAAGCACTGCTAAAGGCATTGTCATTAAGCTAAAAAAAAAAAATGGCATTTTGTGTAGAACTGCTTTCTAACAATCTGCAATGAGAAATTAGGCAACAGCACTTTATCCTCACTCTGCGGTTATTACAATGTACCTTCTCACATTTACTTCTTTTAGTCCCGGGTAAAGATTTTGCTTCGTTGAAAAAGACTTAGCACCAATACATAGGTCTTGTTAGCCTCAGGTACAAAGCAGTTTCATAGACAGAGAAGGTGTCTTAATTTTTAGTGCAGAACAGGGAAGCAATCAAAGGCACGCTCAGCACAGAATTTCTTCAGTATAGTTGAACTAATTCTATAATAAGTTACGGTAGACTAATCACGGCAGTTGGCTGATTAATACAAAAGTACTAGACTAGTCCTGTTTAATTCAGTGACACTGATCAACTAAGAAAACCATGGCACACTGTCAAACTAATCAATGTCTATTCCAGACTCTACCAATCTATGCATCCATAAGGATGCTTACTGACTGTATCATGGGGCTACTTCAATGGGCAAAGGCTAGCACGGCTAAAAATGCTTACAGTCAGTTTGAATAGGAAGGTAAAATGACCCACTACTTTGCATAACACAAGTCCCTGTAACATAACAACAAAATGCTACTCATCATCAACTGAGAAAACACTGCTTTTTATTTCCTTTAAACCACAGATGTGGAATATTTTTCTTAACATGTATATTTTCTCTATCACTGCTGTAAGGATAACGAGTGCAAAATCTCTCCTCTTGAAAATATTTCTTTTCTGCAGACTTGCAGGTTTCCTTCATCCTTTCATCATTATCGCTGAGTTATTTGTAAGGCCCTCGGACACAGAGGCTGAAAACACAGAGCCAGTCTCAGCATTCATTCAGGATGCTGTTTCTAGGTTTCCCTAAAAAGTTGTCCTCCTTAAAGACAACTTGACAAGGAATCTATATTAAACAAGAAAATCTAACAAGATACAAAAGTGTGTCTCTCTCTGAGTAATTTCTTTCTCTCCTCCCCTGAATTCATTCCCTATTTTGCACACGTTGAGCTGCCCAGAGTGGGCAAGCGGAGATCAGACCACCTCTGCAGATGTACTGCCAGATGGTATTACTAAGGAACGGGGCGCTGATCCTGCTGGAGGCAGAGGGAAAGCTTTGTGTCCCATGTGCTGGCGGAGGGTACTGCAACATGCAGAGGACAGGGACCTACTTCCAGGAGAAACACAGGCCACCTGTTACATGGTCCCTCTTGCCAGAACTTGTGCCAAAGAGCTCAAAATACCCAGCCTGACACATTTCTGAATCTCTCACCTGTCAGCATTTACTGGGCACCAGAAATTCCTGCTGGATGAGGAGCTCTTGAACGTTTGATAGTCCCAGTCTTGTGCATAGTGCCTGTTCCATCCTGCAGAAGCCCAGGAGACTCAGCCCATGCTCTACACAGTGCTGCAAGGCCCAGAGTCATCCCAACTGATGTAAAAGGTCTTATTATCTCTTTACTGACCTCAGTTCTGCAAATTGCAGTTGTACAATGGTTTAATTTTAAACACCCATGTTGCCTCTCTTCTTAAATCGAGGATAAGGGCATCATGTGCTTCCTCTAGGAGAGTTTCCACGCAAGGGGGGAGAACAAACCACTCTGGTTGTTCATCAGGCTAATTTTAAAAAGTGATGGGAAAGGGGCAATAATGGCTGCACTCTCATCGCCCTTGACCTAAACTAATTTCATACCTTTGAAAAGTATCAGTGGTGTTAAATGATGGAACAATTCAACAAGAATGTTCCTTTCCTTAAACGTTATGCATCAGCTTGGCTCAAAACTGTAGCTGGAGACATTTAGAGACAGTGGCATTAATCAAACTGGGTTACTTCTTAATACTATAAATACTTACTAATTTTGCTAGTTTCAAACGGAATATGTCCTTTAAATATGGTAATTACTAGAAAAAGTGGTCTAAATTTAGTTGCTTACAATTAACCAAATGACTTTTTTTCGTTTCTAGTATCTTCGCATTCTTCTTATAAAGTTATAGGCTCATCTTTAGCTCTTTATGTTTACCAAGCAACATTTCAGAGTGAGATTTTTTTTCCCATTTGACCTACTATGTAAAGTATAACATACATAATGAAAAAACCAAGATAGAGTTCTGAAGCAGAAGCGGATTTAAGTGACATTTTTTTTCTTCTTTAACAGGTCAGGAGAGTGATTTCCTTGCTGTCCTCTATGACTATCCTTCAGCAGACATAAGCCAACCTATATTTCACGTAGGAGAAAAACTACGTGTGCTATCAGAGTAAGTTGATCCATTATTTTTTTTAAATTAGCTTTTGTTACAATTGATGCAAAGCTCTGTTTTATGCACCTGGCCCAAACTCAGTTCCGCAAAATGAACTCAGTTCAGAATTTGCAAGGAAGGATACTTATCCACAGTGTAAATTTCCCTATAGTTTAATGATTTGGGATTTCAGATTGGTTTTGGATCCTTGGATTCCTCTGATGGTGTTTCTGAAGCTGGATTCAGACTCTATTCTAAAGTAGGAGTCAAAACAGAATTCTGCTTTGAAAAACTATTTTGAGAAAGTATCCCCCCTATGTCAGTGGAAAACAGAGTAAGAGCAAAAATAGTTTGAATCATATAGAAAAGGAAAATTATTCTGAATTTCTCTGCCAAGTGTGTGTCTCATTTTCTCTCTCACCCTTTTTACCCAACTCCTTTATGATTAGGTCTTAGAATTTCACCCTAGATTTAAGGCAACTCTAACAAAAATAAAATAAAAAATAGCTTTTTTTCTTCTTAATTTTTAAATTGGTTCTGCATTGTCTTAGTGGGAGGTGGGGGAAAGGTCAAAGATTTCCCAGCCACTTCCACTCAAAAATTTTATGAGCCCCAGAAGGAAGTAGACTTAAGAGCACTACTTCAGACTGACCTTAGGAATAATGTAAATATTGCCACACACAGGAGTAAGCACACTTCTTGTACACACTTAAAAAATGGAAGCCAGGAGCCCTGATATTGTTTTATGCAAAGCTTGTACCGGCACACAGTGACCTCCTAGAAGTTACTCGGCCCCACAGCCACTGTTTCCGCTGCTTAAACAGAAATAAAAGATTTCATTTTTGCAGCTGGTGGAGCAGATGGATTTAAGGGGAGATCAGACACATTCATAGGAGAGAAATCCTCTGAGCATTTCTAAATTTGTAAAAAGAAATCTACCTGAGGAAGTCAGAGTCAAATGGTTGGAGGACAGAAATACTCAAGAGAAGTATCACAGACGACTGATGAATTCTCAGACTCTTCTCCAGGACACCATGACCTTCAGTGGCCTTTGGCAGCAACAAGATATGGGGCTACGCAGACCTTTGGTCTGACCCAGAATGGCTGCAGTTATGTTCTCCTGACAAAGTGCTTTCCCTGCCTCCCTGAACCTAGCGATCACAAGGCTCAGACAATACCACTAGATGAATTTTCTGCTGATGGAGGGCTTCCCTAAAGCAGAGGAATTCTTCTCTGGTAACTTCTAGCTGTTTAAACCTTGCTGCAGTTTGCGTAACATACATGACATGGTACAACAATTGCTTTAGCTTGGAAATTCCAGCTTAAAGCCTCGCTCCCAGCTTTCACCAGCTACAACATCACAACACCACATAACTACATATGCCGGTATCAATGGGAATTATATATGTGGCATATCATACGCATACATCTGCTGCATAGTGCTACCTACTGGATGAACAACTTCTAAAACAGCTAGGCTTCTGTAGCAGCAGGTTTTGTCATGTTTGTCTATTATGCCGTGATCAACAGCTTCTTATAATAGTAAATAAGAGTCAAAGCAAGTCTTGATGGGAACTCTCTTCTTCCTATTTTGAATCAGCTTGTTCACAGAAGACAACACTCCAATGCTCTATACGAAGCATGGTGTCCTAATGAAGGACCTGTTCTTCCCTACTGGGGTATGCGCTGATGTTAATATGAGCTGTTTGCCTGCAGACTCTTGCTGCACATAAGTTGTAGGTATAATCATTTCCTCAAGTCATTCAAAGAAGCAAAATGCAGTGGAAGAACAGCATGGTAGGCATGACCAGAGCACGAGTGGTGAGGAGTCACCACGGAGAAGTCAGCATGTTACTGATTCTGTAATGGCAGCTTTTCAGCCTTCTACCAAAACAGTTATATGTAGCGGCAATCAGCCCCACCAATCCTGCCAGGAACATGATATATGGAACCCCCAGAGAAAATACAACTCCTTGCAGATATTTGTGACTGCTCTGGGTTGGCAGGATTAGATAAGCACCACTGGCACAGTGTCTCACCCTCCACACTTGTCAGGCACCTTTCATTACCAGGTGAACAACTGTATTTAGCTAGCAGTATTCAAACCAGATGTCCTCCAGTGATCCCCCAATCTACATAGTTTCTGTGGCTCCTGCCCCAGGAGAGATGTGCTGCTTTGGGACTTTTAATCATTGTAGGGATTTTTCAGGGTTAGTAATATTACAGTTTGGAGGAAGGGAGATGCTGAGTCTCGGAGGTTTATTTGTTATTGCAATTCTTCATTCTGTCTGGGAGCGTTGTGGGGAAAAAAACGAAAAATAACCTAAACTTCTTATAGATAATTTCATGTCAGCTGGAAACCCACAAACAAAACTTGTGGGGCCCTGAAATTTCCATATCTGAGCAGTAGACACTTCCCTTTTTCCCTCAACGTATGCATTCTGGATGATGGTCCCAGCAGCTATAACTCACGAGGTTTAACCTAAGTGTTTTCAACTCAGCTGTTTTGACATACACTGAAACTCTGGTTTGCAGTCCAGGCATTAGTTGGGGGCATTTATATGAACATCCACAAAACCAGCGTCCAAACACAAGACACGCTATGATTTGGATTCAAACTCTTAAAGGAAAAGGTGGAGAGAACCCATCAATCATCAGCAGCCCTGCACTAATCACTAAAGCTCCACAGCATCCCCGTGAAAATTCTTGTTACCCCGCCCTTCCTAAGGGATTCAAAAGCCAAAGCCAGCATTCAGTATCACACCAAGAACTTCAGATATATCTGTGAAAAAGCATACGCCTAGTCACCTAGTTTCAGGTATGAGGTCTTTTTTATTGGAGTCCGGTCAGCCACTCATTGAAGAAAAGGAAAAGAGCAAACCATGAACCAGGTTCCGTTAGACTGAAAACCTGTTCCCAGGCAGACAGGGTCCATATCTCCACCCTGATGTTACAGGAGTGACTACAGGGCTGTCCAGACACAACATACTCAGCCATTACCTGAACATCTTGGACAGCAGTACAAGTCTAGCTGTGGGAAGGCAGAGCACAGCATGGTTTAACCACTGTGTATTTACCCTTCTTCTTTTAACTACAGAAAAATATTTTATTACTTACGTAACTTAAATGGAACAAATGTAGCTTATTTCTGTGTCCAAATTTAATCCTCATGTAGGTTTAGAAATGTAACTACCCTAAATTAAACAAACTTGGGTCCCTTTCTGAATACGTAGATTCAGGAACTCAGACAGAAGGTTACAGGTTAATCTGTATGTCTTAACTAATTTCCAAAATGAGGACAAGCTCTGAAAGTACGTCTGAAAATATCCCTTCTCTTGCTTTCACACAGTGAAGGAGGCTGGTGGAGAGTCCATTCCCTTACAACAGGTCGAGAAAACTATATTCCAGGAAAATACGTAGCAAAGGTTTACCACGGGTAAGTAAATGCATTTCCTATAGCCTTTCAATGCTACATTTCTACATATGCTGCCCTGATTGGTTATTCAGTGTCATAATCAAAACAATGGCAATAGTGACCACACAGACAGAAATTTTATTTATTGACAGTCTAAAATATTTCCTTTGGAATCTGAGAACATCAAATCCATATCTAAGTTTAGATTACATGAAGAGGAAAATCCTAGTTTTAAATGCTGGGAAGGGTCAAAAAACCCTCAAATGTGATATTTAAAATGCTTCTGTTGCATGGACTGATCTCTAATTTTAAGACATTGATAAAGAGACCTTGTTTAGAAATAATTTTTAATATTTACAAAGGGTAAAATTTAAGCTAGGGTTGCTCATGAAAAACAGACCAAAAAGAACAAATAGAAAGACTAATAAGTCATTCAGGAATGTAAACTCTCACACTGGAAGAACTAAGGAAGGTTCAGAGGTTTCTTGTTGCCCTAGACACCAGTCAGGAAAAAAACATTAAAGCACACACTTAAAACTTTACTGGCAAAAGTTTTAATACCCATCTAATTTTAAGCATATGAACTGTGAACTTCACTGCAATTTATGCAAGTGCTCAGATGTTAGTATGCTTTTTTATCCTCCTGAAACAGAGATGCTTTCCCAAAGACAGGGCACAGATATGGGAATGGAAGCTACTGTCTGAAGTTTCCCCAAGACCATTTTGCTGATAGCAGGCTGGATCAAACACAAAAAAACAACTTTAAAATAAAGTGCCAGTAATTCCTACACCAGCTGAGCAAGCTCAGTTACACAATTAGACAGTAGCTATGCCAAAATACAGCAGTGCACCAAGCTGTGGGGAAAATCAGTAGGACTAATTCCATTTTCCCTTATCCCCAAAGTCAATTAACGTAAATGGCAGGGCTGTTCCCTAGCATAAGCAGAATAATTGTGTTTTATTTTGGGTTTATTTATGATGTAATAAAATACAATTTGAGGTTAACAAAAGTAGTTTAAATGAAAAAGAGGGAGTTAATTAATGCCACAGATATGTCATCAATATACCGCAGGGATATGTCCCCAACTGTTCAGATCAAGGCAGCTTGAAAAGTTTTGTTTTCCCTTATAAGTCTAAACCTTTTTCACTCTTCTCTTAGTCTCACAAAAGTTAATGGAACTCAAAGAGAGCAAGATTTTCTCCATAAACTGTGGAAATATGCCTGGACATAGTTGAGAGAATAACTACAGAAAGCCACAGTGTTATTTTTGCAGTCACTTTTCCTGGCTAATGCTGCACTTTCACGGCCACATGCTGCTCTCTGTTTCACTGGTGTCCAAATTTCAGAATTTGTTTTTTCCTGCTTCACAGCTGGTTATTTGAAGGGCTGGGAAGAGAAAAAGCAGAGGAACTTCTACAGCTACCCAACACCAAGGTCGGCTCCTTCATGATCAGAGAGAGTGAAACTAGGAAAGGTGAGAAAATACGATTGTCCCCGCCTTGATCTCGGGCATGAATAGTTTTACAGCTCTTTAATTCACTCCCTGTCCTGCTTCATATGGATCAGTCCGAAACCAGAAAATGTATGTGATGGGAAGGTAAAGGCACCCAGTGCAGCATGCCAGTCTTCACCAGCCACCTATGTTACAAGCAGTGCTGGAAACAAGGTTAGCAATGGCCATGGAAAGTTCCATGGGCATCAGCACAAACAAGACGCAATTATTTAAACACTATTATTTACTTTGGTCACATGCAAAGCATATTAGGCAGTGGGACTTTTCAAATGGAGGAAAAGTCACAGCTTTGCCTTGGTCTGCAAAAGATTGCCTGAAGAAGCTATAAAATACACGCCAAGCAGTGGGGTTGGCTGATAAGTGCGTTTCCTATATAAACCGGTGGTTCTTTTATTTACTTTTTAAAAATGACAAGCCTTCTATTTTATTTTCTTTCATAGCAATTCTGTTGCTACATGGGAATTGTACTGTACACACTTTATACTTTTATTCTCTTCAATGGGAGCACATCTCCCACTGTGCTACATGGTGTCTTCCCTTTTTCTGAAGCACCAGAACACATCCTAATATCACGATACCACAGTTAGAAGGGAATAATAAGTCATCTGCTCTGACCTCTTGCATACTGCAGGCCAATTAGTTTCATAATATCTATACTAAATTCAAAGAAATTTAGGATCAACATTCAGCCTTTACCAACTAAACGCTGCACAATAGTTTTGAACAAAGAAACAGGAAAATCCAAGTTCTCATCTCCTGCCAGGACTGCATTATCAGGTAACAGCTACTGAATTATTGGGAGCGGACTAAATCAGCATACCAGCACACGAGTCTGGTCTCCCACTTCAGAAGAACGCAAACAACTTCTGTAAAGGCCCGTTTCCTTTACACCATTTCAGAAAATCTCATACCAGCAAAAATAAAGGAAAAACACACCAGAAATTTAAATTCAATCAAATCTCAGGCCCTGATGTTGGGCTTTTTATTTCCTTTGTTATACTTAATTATATATATAAAGTATATTACATAAGTAGAAATTAGGATGGCTACTCAATTTTTTTCAGATCTTTCTGGGACTACATCTTACAGATACTATGGTTGTGATTACTGCTATCCATCCAGAATTAGGGCCTTACTTTGGTCTAATTAGTTCTCTTCTTTCTCCAGGGTTATATTCCTTGTCAGTGCGGCACAGGCAAGTGAAACATTACAGGATCTTCCGCCTTCCAAATAACTGGTATTACATCTCTCCACGGCAAACCTTTCAGTGCCTTGAAGACCTTGTGAATCACTACTCAGGTAAAAAGAACTACAGAATAAACATATTTTCCACTGGCAACTGTAAAACTATTTATCAAATGTCCAGAACAAGAAGCTTTGCCTATGTCTGAGACTTGCAACTACCGCCACAGAACAAGCAATGGAAAAAAATTTGGTTTATATCTTTTACCTTACTTTTGATCCTAAATACAAGTATGCTACCCTTAACAGTACAACCGAAATCAACCCAAGAATGTAGCTAAATAAAGACAGATAAGTTCTGCCCATGTTGGTGTATGATACTGTATGGCCATGTCAATAGAGCTGTCCTTAATGTTATTTGGTCCAAACACTGGTGTCTAGCACTTCCCTAGACCACTTTCAAATAGTTTGGAGGTTAGCACAGGCCAGGGATGCCCCTAGCACAGCTAAAGTCAAAGTTAAAAATGTTGAGCTGTACAGATGCAAGTCATGATTCTGGGTGCCAGGGCCAAAGTTCAACTCCTGGCTCACTTTGTTCACCAGCATGGACATGTCTGCCATTTATTTACTTCCCATATAGACAGACAGATAGCATCAACACATTCAAGACCAGGTTCTGCAATCACATTTCTCTTGGGAACCAATACACCCCACAACCATGTATACAGCAAAAAATTCTCAGAATTGTGTTTCTCCCTTATTACTTTAGAAGATTATGGCTGGATTTTATGAGCAGAAGTTATTTCGAGGGGCTCAAGCTGTTAGCTCAAATCTAGATTCAGCTGTCATTTTTGTTAATATCAGTCCAGTCAATGACACCTGTTTCAATTATAGTTTTCCAGATTTATGGCAATTTAACCTGTGTCAGAGAGTTAGCTTGACAAACAACACAATTAAGCAGCTGCAGTTACCGTGCATTAAAATGAGAACATTTTAGAATAAGGAAGGAAGACTGCAATAAGGTGGTTGCATAAAAGTTACAAGAGAACAATAGGTTCTGTGCTCTAATACGTAATGAGTACTCTGTAATTTCACAAGTGTAAAGCTACTATATCTGCGTATTTCATCGGTAAATGAAAAAGTGTGTTGGCCAAAGAGTACTTTGACAAGCTGAGAAGAAAAGCCATATTCACGTTCAAGACATGCAAAAGAAACTTTCAAGTCTGATGATATAAACAGAGTGAGAATTTGGACAGGATATTTTTTATTTTTACATTTTAGTTAGCTGACACCTTTCTGCGTTTAGAAAGAAGCAAACAATAGAAGCCTAAAATTCAGGATGGGGGAATCCAAAACTTATAACAATTAATTTTTTACTTGAGTTATAGGTGTAAGAGGAGACGCAGTGAGATTTAGCTCTCCTCCTTCCCCCACCATGAGATGACAGAGCATCTCACCCTGAATAAAGCTCAGAGATGTAAAACACTGGTGTTCAGCCACAATGCTTCCCTAGATGTCTCTAGGGACATGCTTTAATGGTGGACTTGGCAGTAGTAGGTTAATGGTTGTACTTGATGGTCTTTTCCAACCTAAATGATTCTATGATTCTGTGGTCCCACTTGAGCAGAAGAACTTATGCAATGTTCCTAGTGGGAAGAGGAGAAGAGGATAGAGAGATGAAACATAGATGAAAGTAACATGTGAACTTTGATTCATTCCATAGCCATGTTCCACAGCAGAACAGGTGCACATACAATCCAATCTGAGTGGCTGTGTCTTGCATCTATTTTACACGCTCTTTGCATGGCTGAGATAATAGGAAGCAAAAGCAGAACTCCCTGAGGACTCAGAAAACTGCATTTTAAGTTCCTGCTCTGTCACAAACTTCCTTCTAGAGTTTGGGCAAGTCACTTCACCTTTCAGTGTCTCAGTTCCTCACTTGTACTGTGGGATATATACCCCATGATAAACTGAAAGGCAAAGGTATGAGGAAAGGAAAAATTTAAGCCTGTGTTACATTGTCCTTGCTGAGAACACACAATTTATTGACTGCTACTACTGTATCCAAAACCATTTATTTGAGCATGCACCAGAGAAGGAAAACAATGAGGACAACAGTGAGCAAAGATTAACTGTGTATTCATTTCCCTGTTCAGAAGTTGCTGATGGTCTCTGCTGCGTCCTTACAACACCTTGTCTTACCCAGTGCGCTAACAACAACAGCATAATGAATCAAGTTCCTCCTGTGGTGATGCGGAATAAAAACTTCAGCTGGAGAAATATTCACAGGTACCACATACAACACAGGCTGCCAGAAGCAAGTTTTTTTTTTTCCAGCCTTGTATATACTTGTACTTCCAACACAGAAGACATCCATTTCCTTCTCCTGAGACCAGTTTTAAAGATTAGACAATCTTCAAAGCTGCTGACAGCAGGTTAACCCATGAAAACTGGATGTCCAGCTCTCTAACTATTAATCTTGGTCTAACTTAAAAAAAAAAAAGTATATTTAACATTAAATCATATCTCCTGTCCAGCTAAGAGTGTGGCCACCCATGCAGTCCCTTTAGGACTCATGAGTCCTCTCCACCAAGAGGCAGGAGTAAGAGCCAGGCCATAAAGCCTAGTCAGATCCACTACCAATGGCACACTAACACGCAGTGGCTTACAGGTGAGCCCCGATAGTTGGGAATGGCTGCCCCTTGTTCACATGGTGGCCATCCATGAAGCAGCACAAGTGCAATGAACACGTTATCCCAGCATAAGTCTTTCCTGCTGTGTCTCTCTCAATACACAGCCTAATTCGAGGTTCATGACATTTCTAATATCACGACTGCAACTAGAGAAAGTAGGTCAGGTTTCAGAAGCTGGTGAAACAACCACCCTCAGAAACAAAAGCATCTATTATTTTTGAAGTGTAAATTTCCCTCCACTACCCTTCCTTCACAAAGCATATTCATTTGCTTACACACACAAGAAAATTTTGTACAGTATCAAGACCATCTTTCCTACAGATTAAGAAGAAAGAGAGAAAGTATATAGATGCTATTTCCTTTCCAGATGCCGAAAAATATTTAGATACTGCTGTTGTACTGATTGTTTCGGAAAATCGCTAAGTGACAGAAATGTCTGGTGATTTATGAGACAGGAAGTTTTTTATACAATAAAATTGACATAATTTGCTTTGACAACTGTTAATATTATACTAATAGGCTCGGTTGAAGTAGCTGAAATGATAATAAATTTTGTTCTTTTAAAGGCTGGAGATGACTGAAGATACTGAAAGCACCCTGGCAGCAATGGATGATTCTTGTCTCAGCTACGGCCTGAGGGAAAGTATCGCTTCCTACCTCTCCTTAACAGGGGATGACAACACTTCTTTTGCAAGTGCCAGAAAGAAGAAAGCCCAATCTCTCATATACACAGGGAGTAAACGTAAGAGTACCCTTCACTTACCACCTACGTACTATGAAGATTAAATGTAAGACAACCAGGGGGGAAAAAAAAAACTGAAGGGTTAGAAGAGAAACCCAGAGCATCCTGTGGTCCTGCAGTCCTTCGACAGCTGAGAGATGCCCGCTGATGATCAAATGCTGGCAATGCTTCTGCATTTCCTCTTCTGAATGTTAACCAGAGACCTTCTTAAGGGTGCCATCTCAGCCATGGCATATGCTGGGAACGTCCCCAGTGCACCTGAAATTAGAACCTGCTCACAAGCAGGATAAACTGATAAAGACTCCAAGTCAAGGGCCAAGTGAGGCAGATGACTCTTCAGCAAGGGTGATGCCTACCATTGTACAAAGGTGATTACATAAGGAAGGACTAACTACAGCTCAAGAACTTAATTTAAGTCTTCCCTGGTGTTCTCCACAAGGCTGAAAACCATCTTTACAGGACCTACCTACATTGAGAAAAGGACCCTTTTTCTTCTCCATATAGAATCATTCATTGTCATTGACAATGGATCACAAAGTCATCAATAACCCCAAGAAAGTGTCTAACATCCAGCATCCAAGAAACACCTGATTATACTGACTCCATACTTCTGTCATTTTTACCTTTTAGGGGAAAAAATTAAAATCATTGACTTTGCGAGCGGCAATTAATTCAACTGCTGGTAATGGCCTGCAGTGTCACAAAGTGGTTGCAAAATTAAGAACAGGCTTAACCCATTGAGAAAAGTGATTCTTGCTTAGCCCTGAGCTGGGACTACAGGCATATCCAAAAGCATAACTCAGCTGCTCATAGTCTAGCAGATATACAACAAAGAACAAAGGGGGTTTTACGTGAAAAGTAAAATGTGGCAATACCATGCCTAACTGCAAAGGTAGGTTTGCAAAGGTCTGACCTTTTATGCAAAGGTATGACCAAGTTTTAACCTCATCTCCTGAAGGCATCCCCATATTTATGTATAATATTTATATTAATAGCAGCTTTTTTTTAATAATTAAATGAAGAGAGCAAATCAGTGAAAATGGATGCTAAAGAGTTCTGAATTTCTTGTTTGAAGAGAGCTATGTCAAATAGTAATGACATTTCATCAAACTGCTTAAAGATTTGTAACTGGGTTATCTGAAATTTCATGAATTAGAGAATTTTTCAATATATACGTACCCTTTGCTAAGTGAAAGGAGCAGCTAGCATGGTCCTTTGAATGTGACTTGTGTTTGCTTTCTAAGTCAAGGAGTCACATCTGGAGGTGTGAAATGCTGCAATCTATGTTCTGCAATCTAATATTTTGTCATACCTTTTTGCACAGATTTGAGTAATGGAAGTTTGGAGAGATAGTGAATTGTGTGTGTATGTATATATATACATGTATTTCCTCTGTAAATACCTCTTAGCACAAATCTGTGTGCTCTTTAGATCTTGTAACAGGTCATTGCACTAGCAGGGAGGTTCAGAGATCAAAATAGTTCACAGCCTATTTAAACATATTCCAGAACTTGAAGGATGAATGTAATTTGGCTGGTAAACATTGAACATCACAAAGCAAAATGAACTCAGGAACTCTAGGCGTTTGTATAATCTCATTCGTGTTACTGATAATTAATATGTTATGGTGATTGCATTTTATCCAGCGAAATGTATATGGGGAGCATTACAGATTTCTAAGTCATGACTTGTATTTATTCATTAAAATAATATCCAGTAGTTACTTTGTATTGCTTTTAGAAAATGAAAAACCTAACATACAACTAGTACAAACACCCAGTCTTGCAATGACACTGCCAGAAAGCATCTTTGGTGGAATGCAACAAAAGAATCCAAGAGCCTATGTAACTGGGCAGCGCTTCGAATTTGCTCTGTAGGAAGGGGATAAGACATGTTCTGATGATGACGGGTTCACGCAATCACAGACCAGTTCAGGTTGGAAGGGACCTCTGGATGTCATCTGCTGCAACTCCCCTGCTCAAGCAGAGCCACCTAGAACTGGCTGCCCAGGACCAGGTCCAGACAGCTTTTGAATATCTCCAAGGATGGAGACTCCACGACTTCCCTGGTCAACCTGTGCGAGCACTTGGTCACCCTCACAATAACAACGTGACAAGGTGACAAAAACTTGCGAATAGTCCCATAAGGGATGGCTGGATTTCACAGATGGTTATGGCGAAATTCTGAGGTCTGGCCATTTCTTACAAATAACTGAAAGACCTTTTGGGAAGCACAGTCTTGTGAGGAGAAACAGCACCAGGGCCATTCTCTACGAATCTGAGATTACCTAAGAAACAATATCAGAAATACCGAATTTTGGTAGCGGTGTAACAACACTAGGACCAATGGCGAAAAAGTAATCAAAGGTGGTTGGTTTGTTTGAAAGGGAATGAGGCTGGTAAAGCAGAAGCGAAAGGAGATGGGAAAAGGGAGAAGAAGGGGATCTACAGGGTAGCTAATCATAGGATCAGGGATACTCAGGGTCATGTCAAACAGCCCTGCATCTGATTGCAGTAGTTTTTGGTAGGGCAATAAATCAGCTCTTTCCCCATTGGCTGACCTGCATCCATGGCCAGGAGGGACCTGGTGTCTTCCCTTGCGTGGAGGAAGCCTGGGAGCTCCCCTCCTGACACCCACCAGGGAATGCCTGGAGGAGACACCTAAGATATCTGCCCTCCACAGCCTCCTGCAAGAGACCGAGGCAATCCGTACCATTGATCACTCTTCTACATCAAAATTGCACAGGTAAATAAATCAATTAATAAAAAGATGAAGTCAAACACCATGTTAATACTCTTAAATGATTTAAAACAAGAACATAATCATTGAGACTACTTTTTTCTGATTGTACTACTGAAAGATGAAATAAGTTATAAAAAGTCCCCATGACAGCTTTGCATTGATTTTGTACAATCTTTTTTCAGATCTGTTCCTAACAAAATCTATTATAGGGCAGACATAGGAAACTCAAAAGCATTTTACTATTTCAGGTGCATATCTTCTTATAAAGAAAGTTTCATACATCACACCTCTCTGCATGCTAAGAAACACTATCATTTTTTTTATACATGACAAAGACCCAAACAACCAGCACAAATCTAATTTCTGCAGAAAAGTTGTATTGCTTCGTGGGATTTTCCCTCAGGAAAGCTATATCTGGTGTATATTCTCAGTTTCATGATTCTTAGTCTGTGCGCATCTCCTTTTTTTACAGTAAAATTAAAAGTACACAATGGTTTTGGTGTCTTGGAACAAAAACAAGACACACGCCTTTACAGGAGGTCTAGGTGAGAAATCTGAGTAAACCAACAGTTGCATTCTGCATCACTTCATTGCAAAAAAAAAAAAAATCAAGTATATTTTTAAGCCACTGCTATTACTGCGCGCTTTTCATTTTATCAGTGTATTTAACAAGAGAACTAAATCTACCGTGACACTGTAAGAATAAATACTTAACATTACTTTGAAATACACGGAGACCCTGCTTTTGCCAAGACAGTGGTCTGCACAGTTCCAGGAAGAAAATTGCTGTTACAAACACTAGATTAGTGGGAAGAACTGATGCACCTGCCTGCTCATTGCACTTGCCACGGTTTTCCATTATAGCATGTCCTGCTATAGGAGAAAGGAGTTCAAACTTTAATTTATAAAAGAAAAGACATAATGCGGAACTACACTCCAGAAATAACGATAAGCAAAGAGGTCCTTACATTTCCCTTTCATCGGTTGCTCAACTGGTAAATTGCGGTGTCCTCTTACAGCTTTCACAGGGCCCCATCCTGAGCCACGTCAGTAAAGGGTTTGTGACTTCAGAGAAAGAGTAGGATGAAACTTTACTCTGAGCGAAAAGGACTCTGGGTCTACTAGCAAATTAACTGCTATGCCAAGAGCCGTGTAAATATCTAAGAACCATGTGAGGAATTATCTGAGAATGACACAAAAAACCAACTACTGAACAGCAGTTTTCAACAACTTCCCTTGCCTTCCCCACGAGAGTGATGCAATTGAAATAATCTTACGGAGACAGGCGGATGCAAAAGGCAAGTTATGTTTCCTGGAGAAAAGGCAAACTAAAGAAAAATCAAGTAGTGAATAGAGATGTCATTATTTTCAAGGCAAGATTTTATTTAATTGGGCCCTAGGTTTCCTGGGTTAAGAATTCTGTTCCTCTGCTCACTGTTCCAAGTGAACACAGCTGGCAGAGAGATCATTTTCTCTAAGTACCATTTCTCCTGGATTTATAAACCTCCACTGAAGATTAAGCCTCATTTCAGAGCACACTACTCTCATCTGAGGCTGTAAAGAACAATGGTAGTATCAAAGGCGATACTTTGTCCTGAGACCTGAGATCAGTCCTGAGATTCAACATGGTAAGGGCTGTAAAAACACGGATCACTTGGGTGACTGTGAAAATGGTCCAAGCTGACAGCAAACAAGCCCGTGGGTAAACGGATTTTTGCTCTCTCTCTGAAACTTGCTCTTTCTTTTAAATGAAATCTGTCATGAGATCAGATAAAAAGATTGGATACTTCAAACATGCGGATGTTTGGCTCATCAGTTTTAGAGTCTAAAAACTGCTGATCAACAACCGTATTTATGGAATGGAAACTAACCTGTTGTACCTATAAGTTATGAAACAAGACTATTTATATAATGCACAAAAAACCACAGTGACGAAAACCAGATTCTTACTATGACTAAATCAATCACCAAAGTGCATCTCTTGTACATCTTTGTGAAGCATCCAGCTCCTGGAGACAGCAGTTACAGGTGAGATGAAAAATAACTATAGCAATAACAGCCCTTATAGTGCTGCCAAAGTATGGATAAAACGAAACCATCACCCACACACTGCAACATCCTCACATCTGTAACAACATCCTTTCACAAAGAAGTCGAAGTAGGAGGAATGGGACTGTCGTGGTTTAGGCCGAATCAGCTTCTGGGGATGTGGGGGATCCCAGATAGGACCAACAGATGCTCCCCTCTACCTCTCTTCAAAGAGAGAGGCAGAGGAGGGAAAAAGAGACTTACGAGTTTAGAAGGAACTAAACTACTTTAATGAAATACTACTAATAAAATAAAAGAAAATAATGAAAAATATATAAAACCATATCAAGCTCCCAGGATGACAATCACGACACTGGCTGGCACTGGGACAGTCCCAGACTGGACTCAGTGATGGAAGGGAACTGGATTCCGGATCTGCATTCAGGACCGGGACCAAAGGCAGATGAACAGAGTCCTCCTCAGACATCAGCCGTTGAAGCAAGAGTGCAAGCCGTTTGATCCCTCAGCTTTTATGCTGAGCACGAGGCAGATGGGATGGAATACCCTGTTGGTCAGCTTTGGGTCACCTGTCCTGTCCGCTCCTCCCCACAAGAGGAGCTTTTCCCTTACACTCCCCACTACGCTTTTTCGCTTCTGACCCTCCAACGGGGCAAGCAACAAAGTTGGTTGGCCTTGTGTGTTATAGCAATGAGTATAAGCAAGAGTCTCTCTGCATACCATGCCTGGGCATCAGCTATAAACACAGGTCTTATCACTCTGAGAGAGCGAACATTGTCTGCACAATATGTTGTTAATTTCAGTAGTTAGAAGAGGCCCAGCTAAGAAGCAAAGTTACTGAACAAAATTGGTCCTGTTTTACTTCAAATCAGGACAGGGACTTACCATCAACACCACCCTCCTGAAGAGGTCCATACCCGCTGCCTCTGTGAGCAGGTGAATGCTGGTAACATCTGCCCCACCGCGGTCGGCTCCTAAAGAAACCCGGCTCGGATCTCCTCCAAAGCTAGCAATGTTCTGCTGCACCCACTTCAAAGCTGCCAATTGATCCAAAAGGCCAGCGTTTCCACTCGCCTCAGGAGAACCTGTTGTAGAAAATAAATAAATAGGTCTGAAAAGAAATAAAACTATAAACATATGAAGTTTTGATTAAAAGTTACTTTCTTAGCAGCCCTTGCAGCTGAAACTTGACAAAAATTATACCGGAGCTTAAAAGCCTAAAGTGGTCTCTTCCAAGGTCATCTCTATATTAATAGACTCCATTTCAGTTTTCACCACTCCAAGAATTTACAAGAGCTAGTATTCTAGCTTACACTTTTGTAAGACTTCCACATCCAAACAACCAAAAGTTTCATATTATAAGCGTGACACAAGCCAGAATAGAGGACTCTGTGGTCCCTGTCTGCAAAAAAATATTCTGCTCCCATACTTGGGCAAAGATGCAACTAAGAGTGATTAAACATTATTCTGCTTAATTTTCAGTACTTTCAAAAATATCTGATCATGTCTTTCTCTAGCTACTATTCTGCAGGAGCATTTTATCCGAGCCCCATAACATAGTGTTAGTGTATTTCATTACAAGACCAGAGAAAGTTAATAAAAATACAAGAAATGACAGTTCAAAGAAAGCTAATATAATTAACAGTCCTTCCAGCTGCATCCTCGGAGGTGCCTAATTGTCTGTCCTGATTATAGAAGAACACTCCAACTTCTAATCTTCATTTGGACACCTCACGGCAGGAGACATGAATCCAGGCTCAAGTATCTGTAAATTGAGGCCATGAGATTCTTTTTCTAAATAAGCACCTTGATCTTAAGATGAATTAAAAACAAACAACAAATCAGTGCATTTACCAGATTCAATTGACTGTTTCCCTGGAGTACATCTAATTGCATCTTTCTGCTTCCTAGATCCCTTTTACACTTACCTGTCTGACCAATCATTTATAAGACACATAATCCTGCATTTCTTTACACGTATACAGATATTATTTAACAATTTATAATATCTCCATATAGATCCTTTGAGATTTATCTATGTCTAGTTGACAGAGATCTCAATTATATGCATTTATATTTTTGTTCCCATGAAAACAAAATAAAAATAATTGATCATATACTCCCCATGCTTAGGTATCACCACTGAGAAGAATACTTTCTTTTCAACACCAACCAGTGGTAACCTGATACTATGATTAATAGGAAACTAAAGGTGAAAGCATCTAAGGATGCAAACCCCTAGGCAAGCTTAATTTTATATCAACAAAAGCAGAAATAAGCAATTCCTACACAGTCCCTAAGAAAGGAATAGAAAATTATTATTCACTGTCTACTTCTTTTTAATCCACAATGAGCCATTCATTTTTAATGATTTTAAATTCTCCACATTCAAAGCTTGAGGAAAAAAAAAACAACAAAACCACCTAAAAAACAAGCCAGGAATAGAAACACAGCTGAAACTATTTGTTTCTTCCATTGCCAAGACCAATAGTACAATTTTAAAATAAGGGTAGGCTCAGAAACAGGGGAATCAAAATGAACAGATAGTGGCATAAAAAGCTGCCACTTTGTGGACAGGTAGCCCTGTCTCAGGCAAAGAGCAATTGAAAGGACATATCCTGTAGTAGATATCCACATGCCTACCATAATGAATTACTGTGATATCATAGAGACCGATTTAAGCAGCAGAACAGAATACAGAGGAGAACAAATTATTGGTAGTTTTGCAGATCTTACAGATACCCACATCGCAGTAGCCATCACTGTAAGTGCCCTTTCTGTAGGACAGCCAAGAATTAAATGTCCCTGGAAACTACAACCTTCCACCTACTGCCATCATTTCAGACGATTAGGCCACGTCACACCAGTGAAGCAACTGGAGGAAAAAAAATTCCCTGCTTTAGTTTTTAGTGGGTTTTGAGTCTGTTCTGCACACCATGACCAGTTCCCAGGGTTCTCAATCCAGCGACAAACTCAATCAACTTTGTTAAAAAGGAAACCTCATTTCAAGGGCTTGCTGCATGCCTCACGACACCTCCCCAGGGGAAGTGAAATCCATGTAAATGTTTTAGCCACACAATGGTGCCTCATTACTGGTACCGGTACAGTGAGACTGAGGAGGGAAATACAACCAGTTTCTTCTGCCTTGGCAAAAACCACAGCCAGGCTGTGAAATGTACCGCACTGTATAACGGGTGCATGCATGGACATTCACGGTAGTCAGACAAAAAGAAACATGTCTCTTGTTAGGAATCTTTTTCACTGCCTTTCTGCAGGAAAATATCACATTCCTGAGGACCACAGAAGAGCAAAAATCACCCTGTTTCATATGACTTCATGGACTCTTAAAAGAATCGGGCCTAAAAACATGACTGTCTTCTCCATACTCTTGCCATCCAAATCACTGGCAATTCACCATAACTTTTCCGGATGCAAAGCAAGAGGTGAAGGCACCAGTAAGAAGGTGCATCACCTTTTGCAACATCAATGGTTGATAGCAAATTCATTTAAACATCCTTTATACTTCGAAAATAAGAGCTCTTTGACTGCATGCAAAAACCCTGTCAGTGAGAGACCAAAACAACTGCAGAACAAAAAGAAATCTGTTGTTTTCACTACCTTTCCTCCCCAAAATCTCCATTTAACTCCTTCCTTTCTAGTCTTGCAATTTATAACAAGTCAATGTGAGAGGATTCGGCACTTTGCTTAGTTGGACAATGAAACTGATATTGTCCGCAAGATCATAAATTTTGTTGGTAACTTCAGGGCCTTCTAACTGTGCTTTGGCTAATGTACACCCACAGTCCTAGGGGTGAGCTCCTGCTGGGGACAAAACTTCCAAAGAACCAGGATCTGCCCAGGTCTTTCAGTAAGAATGGAAGCATCCCTGGAATATCATTCGAGTCTTGAGAAAAACCCGTGTGGTATTTGAAACAGCTTGACAATCTTAATTGAAAATCCCCAGTGGCTACTGGGGATGTAGAGAAGGAGTCAGAGGTACTCCACCAACCTGTGGTGGACAAAAGAATAGATCTTGCAGTGGGAGCATTGCTTGCCAGAACAGGTATGACTGAAAACCCATGTCGACAGGGAGCCTGGTACAGACATACCACACCTTGTCACCCCCACATGGACCAAAGGGGATATAGGGGAGACAGGAGTGTGGCACTGAAGGAATTTTTAGGGCTTCCCATGGATGTGGTGCTTAGCTTGCTCCAATGACTCTTGCAAAGAACTTTTCCTACTTGCTCCAGTTCCCTCTGGAGCAACAAGATTTTCCCAAATCCACACCAAGGATTTTGCAGAGGGGAAGAGGTCAGGAAAGACTGCACTTTTCCCTGGCTGCAGCTCCACGGTACAGAGAAAGAGAGGGCCCCCAAATACTCCCTACTCAGAACGAACCACCTCTATCGGAAGGTTTGTAGGAATACAAATTTGGTACATTCAGCTCATGTACTGAATTTCTGGGACATGCATGCAGACCCCTATGAAAAGAGCCCGGAGAATTTTCCTGATCCCTAAATTATGGACCATCATATAAATACTGCTATATAATATTCAGCCCAGCTAGCAGTTTCCGCTTAGGAAGAAACCTAGGTGAGATTCACAGGGCTGAAGGAGGTTAGCGGGTAACGTGTGGGCAGTGCTGCGTAATGGAAGCTCGCACCGCACGTATCTATACTGCATATGGCACTAGCCAAAACGAAGCCACGGTATCACTTTCATAAGTATCCGGTTTGCACTGATGAAAACAGTGATTTTTTCCCCAGATACACCTATTACCAAATTCGTACCTAAATGAGTAAGGAGTTTGTGGTGCCAGCTCTTTACTTACTGAATGAAAACAGGCTTTGCTGGGAGCGAGCTTTGAACAAAACAGTAAAACAGAGAAAGGAAACAATAACCAATAGCTGTAGCTATAACCCCATATGAGGCAAAATCCACCCAGCATCACTAGCAGTAAATACTCAAAAAGAATCATGAGGCAAAGTATGTCAGTCTGGTGTTTGCAAACATGGCAAATATAACCTCCTAAAGGTTATAAAGGTACTAAAATGTCCACAAGAGAGACCAAGGATTGCCACCAGACTGATGGAACCAGAGCTCTGCTTGCAATTGTTGCATTTTCTCTCTATGGCTCTCTACCTTAAGTTCCCCTGCCCCAACCAGAATTGAAAGATGGTAGAAAGAAAAGTGTTCCCTACTTGCTTAAACAGGCAAATCTAATAAAAGGCAAAATGAAAAAAAACCAGGGAGACGTGAATGTGAGTTTTCATTTGTACATGCCTCTGTACAACTTAAAATCCTGTATTTAATGGGAATTTGATCATTTTTTTATCAACAATTTTAATGGCAAAATATTAAGAGGCAATAGGAGAGCAAAAGTGTCCTTTACACTGACATGGGGAAGGGATGCAAACAGAGAACATGCAAATGTTCAGTAACATCCAGGACAGTAAAAGGGGCTAACAAAATACAAATTAAACGTGGAAGTCTTTCAGAGAAGTCAGGCTGAATTACTGAGGAACCAATCAACTATCTTTGTGCTGTACTTTCCATACTTTCATGTCCTTCTTACGATTAACCTGCAGTTATCCCCCCCGCCTCTTCCCCACTCTGACATGGGCACAATCGAGCCTTAACAAAATTTCATGGATAGAACAGCTAGAGCTCAGAGACACTGAAAATCATATCCACAAAGACAGGCTACTGAAATTAGCAGGAATTTTAACGCCTAACCTATCTTTGTGTGTGCCCACAAAACCCAATATCCACAGTCTCACCTGCAAACAGAAGTCTAACCAGTGCTTTGATATAGATGCTTGGGTTTTGCTCGTTCTTGTCCCTTTGCCTCCAGCCTCTCCCCTTTCTCTTCAGATCAAGTCTCCTTCATTTATTTTCTTGTCCATTTCCCCCCAAAAAAACAGTGAAAAATACAGATTTCTCAGATTTAATAATAGCTTATCCTTTTTTTTTTTTCCAACTAGGAACAGAAGTGTTACAGAACACAATTTAGCCCATAGTTGTGCGTGTTCTAGAAATCCATGACTTACCAGTACTAAGGAAGCCAAAAACACCAACCCGGTAGTTCGCTGTCACGACAATGACATTACTGATGGCAGCCAGGTATGATCCATCTATGGTTGTCTTTCCCGCCTCAGCATTGTAACTCCCTCCATTGTGGAAGAACAGCAGCACTGACATGTTTTTGACCTGCTGTGACAACAACCAGGTTAATGTTCCTGTAGCCAACTGCTTTTGTAGGTCACTGATGAGAATGCAAGTATCTTCCCCGCTAATATTATCTACGCCATTCATAGCTGTTCAACAGTGACCATAATGAGAGGGTATCTGGCCATCTGTCTGAAATTCTAGAGCTAAATTGTCCACATTGACCTATATGCCATTAAAGAGGACACTATGTCCAGTATGAAGATTTAATGGCACCACTGTGTTCCACCAGCCAACAACTCTACTAGGTTAGCTCAAGGCAGACGCATCCTGCTGACTTGGCCATTGAGAATGTGGTGGGCTTGTCTTTGCTGTAACGTCTGCTTTACAAAAACACTCAGGAAAAGTTGAAACAAGTGGGAAATGAGAAGGAAAAGGCCTGCTGGGTTGCTTCATCTTGAGCAGGACTAACTCAACAGCTGTGCAGGGCTGCTTCCTACTCTCCAGTCTTCAGCACTTCAACACTGCCTGGTCTCAAAAATCTCACTTGACAAGAGGTCCTCATTGCTCCTTCAATCCCCATGGAGGTTTTCCCCTAGTAGATATATAGAGGGGTCCTGCAGAGAGGACTTTGTCTCTTCATGGGAGAGACTTCGCCTCTCATGAAGCACAGAGCGTGTGTGCCCTGGGAGAGCCCAGCAGGACTCCTGGGATGGGAAGGAGCTATGATGGGCTGCTGCCCACGTTAGCACTCCTTTCAGAGCCACCCAATTTTGCGCAGAAAGGGAGGCTTTTTCCCAAAGCAGCACCCCATCAGTGTGGACCCTCTCTGCACAGGCAGCAGGGCTGCAGCCAGGCTGCTGCTGCACGAGCAGCACAAAAGCAGAACTGCCCCAGGAGACCTCAGCATTTTCCAGAGGATTGCAGCTCTGTCAAGATGACACTAGGAAGAAATACCAGTGAAAGACATGGAGGATTTTTGGTTAGCTTTTTTGTCGTTTTGGTTTTTTTTCCCTCCTGTTGCAAAACGCAGAATAACCTGCTCCAATGCTAAAAAGGTTTTTTCAAAGTGTAATCTCAATTTTCCATTCAGCATTTTCATCCCCTATTGCCCACTTTGGGACTATCCTGAAGGAGGCTCCTCTCTTCTCTGCTCAGCAGCGGGTCACGCACACCCACTCGTCCCCCTTTCTGCTTTGGCAACTGCTGGTGTTTTTCAAAGAAGGGATGGTGGCCCCTGCAGCAGCATCAAAGTACAGCTGAGGTTTGTTTTTCCCTGCAGCTAGAGGGCATTGGGCTCTGTTGCTGTTATATTTTGGATGAAGCTTAGCTAAACACTCTGGCATCTGCTCTGGCAAAGGATGTCTCTAACGAAAATGCGACTGGCTATACGGGAGAAGCAGCAGAGAAGTGATGGTTGTAGCCTCCTGCAAAATTACAGGATAGGAGGCAAAATCCCCTCAGCTGCCCTTAATTTGTCATGATTGTGTGCAATCCTCACTTATCTATCTGGAGAATCACTTCAGAGGCTTCTTGTAAACACGACAATGTTACCAAGAAAACCCCAGAAATTGCACATGTTGCTCCCTCTCAGGAACTTCTGCTCCTGAATACAAAATGCTTAATTCAGTGCCTTGCCTCTGGTTCCCACTTCTGCACCACATGCAGCATGGAAGGAGAGATGGGGGCAAATAAAAACAAAAATGAAAGAATCTGTTTTCACATGGAAATTCTAAAATACAACCACATCAAGCCATGTCAGCTAAAATCGTATTAAATGTGATGTTGAGCCTGCTCCATCCTCTCAGCTCAGCATGGTTAAGCCTGAGGTTCCAACCAGGCATTTCCCACGTGTCCACAGCCTGCATAGCACCATGACCTCCAGCTGCCCTGTAAGGTCTATATTACATTACGCTGAGCGAGATTACCCAATGCTCTAGTGACGAAAAGCCCAAAAAAGGGAAAGATGGGAAATAAAAGTTAAAAATGGCAAAACAAAGCCTGCTGCAACAGTCATGGAGCAATTCAGGGGAAGACCGAGCACCAGGGCTGTGCTGAGTGCCAAGTGTCTGAAGGCAGCATTCCCATTTCTAGTCTGCATCGAGCAATGACAGGTCCCTCTCCTATGTAATGGTAAACTACCATGGAAAATAATTTGGGGTTAAGTCCCAAGGGATTTCAGTCTCAGAGCTCATGGATTTGGGCATTTCAGATGAGGACTACTTAACACAATTGCCTTCCCATTTCTTGTTAGCCATTTTAACAGCACAGCACAATTATTTTCATGCTGTAATTGAACTATGCCTCACAACATGAGATATTTCATATCACCTGTCTATCTCTCTATATATTTTTAGTAGCCAATTAGTTTTTTACTGTACATTAGCTGCTGGATAATTTATTTTGAGTATAAGAGAATTTCCCCCAAGCCTTGTTCTCAACCAAATTCAACCAACCACTGCAATTAAATACGTGAGGCAGAACAGCTGTCACGGCAGAAGAAATGCAAGAGTTTAACTAAAGCCTGCTGGAGCCACTCCCTTCACCCCTCACTGCTCGGTACCAGGCTCAGGTGAAGCACTGCCAGCATCAGTGCCAGGCTGCAGTGGGGCACACATGGGGCAATGGCAGGCAGAGTGGGGCCAGCACATTCCTCGCAGACAGACCACGGCTGCCATGTTACTACTGTCCAGTGCAGGGCTTTGCTCCACACTGGGCAACAAAACACAGACACTCACACTTTGAGGGCTAAAATCTGTGCAAAGACTTCCAGCTGGGACATGGTCAGATCACAGTATCACAGTATCACAGTATCGTCAGGGTTGGAAGGGACCTCTGGAGATCATCTAAGTCCAACCCCCCTGCCACAGCAGGGACACCTACAGCACATTGCACAGGACGGCATCCAGGCGGGTTTTGAACGTCTCCAGTGTGGGAGACTCCACAACCTCCCTGGGCAGCCTGTTCCAGTGCTCCACCACCCTCAGAGTAAAGAAGTTCCTCCTCATGTTAAGATGGAACTTCCTGTGCTCCAGTTTGTGCCCGTTACCTCTAGTCCTATCACTGGGCACCACTGAAAAAAGGCTATTCTCGTCTACCTGGCACCCTCCCCTTAAGTACTTATAAGTATTGATAAGATCCCCCCTCAGCCTTCTTTTTTCTAGACTAAAAAGCCCCAAGTCCCTGAGCCTTTCTTCATAAGAAAGATGCTCCAATCCCCTCATCATCTTTGTAGCTCTTTGCTGGACCCTCTCCAGCAGTTCCCTGTCCTTCTTGAACCGGGGAGCCCAGAACTGGACACAGTACTCCAGATGCGGCCTCACCAGGGCAGAGTAGAGGGGGAGGATGACCTCCCTCGACCTGCTGGCCACACTCTTCTTGATACACCCCAGGATGCCATTGGCCTTCTTGGCCACCAGGGCACATTGCTGCCTCATGGTCATCCTGTTGTCCACCAGGACTCCCAGGTCCCTTTCCACAGAGCTGCTCTCCAGGAGGTCAGCCCCTAACCTGTACTGATGCATGGGGTTATTGCTCCCCAGATGCAGTACTCTACACTTGCCTTTATTGAACCTCATCAGATGGGTCCTTGGCTTAGCTACTGGGGGGATGTCTTCTGGGGAGCCCAGCAGCTCCACTGCGGTCTCATGCCAGTAGGGGCTTAGGTCTCATGTGCAAACCCTCAAGGGGGAGAGAAGCTCAGCATCCACCAGGAAGCTGCAAGTCAGCTGGAAATCTAAAAGGCTTTAAAATATTCAGAACCACCTTCTCTATCCTTCTGTAAAACATTTAATGGGCTACTCGGCAGGGATAGATTTAAACTCTACTGAGCCAGGCAACCTCAAGTGCTTTTACTACTGTACAATGTTGCTCTATAAAGAATTGAGTGCAACAGGGATGATGCGATAAGGATGGGGATAACATCTGCAGGGGATGGGAGAAGAAGAAAGAGAGTACACTTTCTATTCTTATTTAGTGGAGATTTTCAACTCTTGATCTTACATTTGAACTCTTTGCAAATTGAGCTGAAGCACAGCTTTGCTTTGCTAGTGTGACAGGTGGCGATGGTTCTACGTGGAAAAAAGTCTCTCAGAAGTGCCAGTTTTATTTGGAGGGTTATGTGGTATACATAGCTATGGAAGCAAAATAAGGTGATGTCATTCACCTTCTTCACTGCTTGACAGTTAAAGAGTCATTTGGAGGCAGGCAGCAGTCCCTGCACTGTGCTCTTGTTCAGGCTCAAAATGCTCCTGAACGACCTCTGCATTTGCTGCTCTCCAGGAGGTTTTATATTCAGTATTTACTACCTAATTTAACTTTGCATGGGCTGAAAATACATAACTATAGGTCTCTGTATGTGAGTAAAAAATAGAGCTCACCACAAAAAGAAACAGGAAAATGCCATGCCTTCTGCTCCCAGCTACTTCTGCAAAAACAGAAGTTTTGGTTCTCTCTTGGACTAGACACGCATGTGAAACTGATTGACTTGATCAGACCTACTTCTTCCTTACACCTCTATAAAAGGCAGGAGAGATTCAATTCTCAGTACCGCCACGGAGAAAAGAAAAGCCTATTTAGTCTATCAGATGGTAGCAAATGCAATGCTTTCAAATAAGCTGTCTTGAAAGCAGCACTTAGGCAGAGATGGCAAACTGCCTGGGACAGTGACCTGATGTTTTCAATAAGCGGTGACTGTTCTCAAGGCAAAATGACAGTCTGGTGCTGCAGGGAGAAAACAGACTGCTGGTCTTTCTGGTGATTAGAAAGGCCTGCAAGGGACTGTGTGTGCGGCTGTCAGATAGCTCAGACCAGCTCTTTACAGACATGCAGTATGACAGACTCATAAATTTCTATTATAACCACCATCACCTTCTGAAAATTACCAGTACTGTGGAAAGAAAAACTCTGTTCCTGTGCTCTGGGCCCACTCTTCAATGCGATTCACATGTTATTCAGCATCTTTATCCCCAGCCCCTCAGGGGTTTGGCAAATCATCTAAGCTTGGGTTTAACTTGAAGCTTTATTTTATGTCCGTTTAGAATGAAAAATTCAAGAGCTTTCAAATGACAATTTCTCGGATTTTACCATTGGCCCAGTCATCTTCGAAACATCTATTTTTATGCTCTGCGGGCTGGGCACAAATCTAGCACCGCTTGCTACCCTCATTCCTCAACAGCTCCCACGGATGTCAACAGGGGAACAGTAAAAGATGCGGGTGAAAAAACCCACATCTGCTGCCACTCAGCTGGTGGTGTTGATGTGACATGTAGTATTGCGTTATTGTCTCCTGGACAAATGGTCTCATTTCAGAGACATTGCCATTTCTGTCCTTAATTTCTCCTCTTTTGCTGTCACCTTCCTCTTGCGTTTTGTTTCCCTCTCTCTCTCCCTCATATTTCTAGCTTTTTAATTTGCTGCCCTCCTAGTTACTCAAACATGGCTCACTGAGGGCCTACAGGGAATACTCTTGCACCAGTACAAACAACAGAGTGCCTAATATAACCTCACAGGGCTTTGTGAACACCACATGAAAAACAGTGATTCATGCCAATTAAAAGTACTTTGAAAAGAGACAGTGCTTAGCTACAAAAAAAAATTAAATAATACTGACTTGTCTCCTACTTACAGTGGTGGCAGGAACAAAGATGTTCAGATACAGGCAGTCTTCACTGACAGAGTATGGTGGGGCCTCTCCATCTCCCGGCTGCCAACAAGCTGCCCTAGAGACAGGGATTGAGAAAATTACAATATAAAGGCCTGTATTCTTTTTCCACTGCTGCTATTTCCTTACATTTAGATGCACTAGGTTTATAAGATCTTTAAATCTGTAGATCTCAATCCCAATTAAAACTATGCCCACCTATGCCTTAGTAACATATACATGGGTTTGTATACACACATATAAATACAAAAAACACATTGTATTTTCATGTCTAGAATCCTTCCCTTAGAAAACCAGCCTGACATTTTAAAAAAGATTAGAACTTTAAAATAAACCTTCAGAAAACTCATGCTTTACATAAACTGCACAAAATTAGCACCAGGTATAAGGGGAGCAGGACTGGGTGTCTCAGGCATGGGTCTCCCCCTGCTATTGCCTGCACACCTATGCAAGCCACTCTTTTGCTGAAATGCCAGTTGTTTATTTTAATTTCTAACAGTCTGTGGGCTACATTTATTTATATTTATTTTAATTTCTAATGGTCTGTGGGAAAATATGGGAAGTTTAAAATTTTAATGCATTTTAAAAATCTTTTTGCTCTAAGCATCATAGCAGACCATTACCAGTGCCCAGCAATGCTAAAAGTACCCTTTCAATAGGAATTCAGTCAGCCATGCATCCAGAGAAAATCATTTTCTGGCCATCATCTGTATGAGATTCATATGCTCAAGCTCTGTCCACAACAAGAATTCAAGTGGATGACCTTTGCAGTTCAGATATAAGCTATTTTGAAGCCAGTTCCTTCTACTTCACAGCCATATTTATATCACATAATGAGTTATGGAAGCATCACTAGTTATTAGGGAAGAAGCCAAAAAAGGCTATGGAAAAGACAGTAATATCTGAGGATTAGTTCTAAATTACCATTTTTAATGCCATTGAAAAATTTTACACTGAAGATGTGAAGAATTTAATAGAAAACTGCAAGTAAAAAGACCAGCTTTAATGCAATTCTACAAAATCTTTCCATAAGGAAGGTTCCTAGGACAGTGATACCACTCAACAGCTTTCACAGAGCAGCGCATTATCTCCAACCGAAACTGCTCAAACCATTTTGGGCCAACAAAATACAAATTCCCAGGTAGGAACCCAACCAGAACAACAGATCTAACACTGTTAATCACGCAGCCTTCAACAGGGCAGCAGGAATCATCACTCGTGCTATTTTTTTTCCCTCTTTTTTTAACAACTCATCAAAATTCCCAGCACCTCCAGCTCCCAGGATCTCCTCATGCCAGGACCAACTCTGGAGAAAGGCTGCCACCTGCTGAGGCAAGTCCACAGCTCCTCCAGCAGCTGGAGACTCCAACAGCTGGAGGAGATTTTTTGGCTTTTTTTGGTCTGGGATTTTTTGTGGGAATCTTTCACCAGGTCCAGGCTGATAAATAAATATCTCTCTTCTGTCAGTAATGGCACTGCGCTAACAGAGGCAGATGGTTCTTACCAAAGAAGTTGAACAAAGAGTTGATGGTGTGTGTGCTATCCTAACATCACTGTGTGCCTGAGGAAACAAAAAGCCACATCTCACCAGATCCCTCCAATGTACATGAGGCTGTGTGGCTATTGTGGCTATGCTGTTAACGCCTCCACAACTCAGGTGCCACCTGAAGGATAAGACCACCAGAGGCCAGATGCTCTTTCCACTCCTCAAGGCAATGCTGCCTGTCTTTTCACTCAGTTCATCACAAGCTTTGCTAGAAACCTCTGGAGAGAAATCCTGAGCAATGGAGCCACCAAACAGCTTCCACAGAGATGATAGGTCTCTAAATCTGTAGCCTCAGGGTGCATTTCCACCAAAGCAGGTGGTAACTCATGTCAAGCCTGCGGGGTGCCATCCTCCCAGCTCCCTAGCAAAATCTGTAATTCCCTTAACCATGTAAGCTCTTGACCAGATCAGCTAGCTCAAGTAGTTCAGCACTAACCACGTAAGGAACACTGATGGTGCCAGGAATTGAACAGGATTGCATGGCCAGCCATGGCTGGAAGGATAACACAGGATCTCAATAGACCTCAGGTCCATATTAGCTGCCTTGGAAGCTCTTGGGTCGCTAAATCTCAGTTCTCATCCCCAATTTCTTCAACTCCCTCAACAGAAAGTCCACCGTGTCCTTCCACCAGACTCTCCTTTTGACTGTTCTGCACTTTCAGTCTCCTATTTCTTGTTTCTATCATTTTTTTTTTTCCTAGCAGCTCCTCATGTCTGCCACGAAACAGTCTGCTTTGTATTGATAAGAACATGATCAGGTACCAGCTCTCCTATATCAACTGCTTGTGTACATGTGCAGCACAGCTCACTCAAACGGACTTCACATGCTCTGTAGTTTGTTTTCTATCATGTGGAGCAGGGACACACTGTGAGAAAAACCCTGTGAGAAACATTCCACTTTCATATCTTGTTTCTTGCTGTTGCTGCATTTCTACTTGCTGTGGGTTTTTTTTAAAAAGAAATGCATTGTCCTAACATGTTCCACACCACAGATATAGTAAGTAGTGTCATCCAAATCCTCTTTTATTTAAGAAATACACGTTCACAATTTGTCATTTTTGTTTGCCTATGCAACAAAATTAAGACTCATATCGTAAGACAAAGTGAGATACAAACATTCACATAAAGGCTATGTCCATAGAGTGCCTCCAACCTAAACTCACTGAACAGCGATATCTGTACAGCCCTGGAGAGCCAGGGCCAGCCAACGGGAAACATTAGATACAGGGACTTGAGACAAATATAGCCCATCTGCTAATACAGTTCCTAGCGCTCATTTCCTCTTAAGGCATTACCTAAGATGTTTATAACTTCTGTATTTCTGTCCAAGCCATTTAGCAAGTATTTGCTTTTTAATATTTTTTGGACAGAAAAGACTATCTGGGTCCTTCACCCTGATCTCCTAGACACTACTAGGTGCAGAATTTCTACATGAGACCCACAGCTTCTGGTTACATCAGCGTTAAAGTTCCCCGGTTTGACTACATACTCTAAAAATTTATGGCTCAGCAGGAGCAAGATGTATTTGTATAACAATTATAAATACTTGTATAAATACTCAGAATGAAAATGGATTGACAGCAGACAGTTGGTGAGGAGTTATGCATAGATTCAAGACAATGTACTGGAATCTGCCTTTTTTCTTGAGGTGCTTGCACGCATTAATACATAGATGGAGAAATTATTCTTTTTGCTAAATAAAGTCCCAAACTTGTATTAATCTGTAACCTACAGGTTCTTTCGCAAGAAAGGACCTGAATATTGTGGTCATCACTCCAGCTACTTTCATACACCTGGATGGATAAGGACTTCTGCAGATGACCAAGGGGGTTTCTTACCTTGCCACGGTAGCATTCCAGGTTTCCACCCAAGCAAACGGCTCTGGAGGACTGAAGCGCCTCTCCGCAAGGGGAGGTGCAGCGTATGGGATCCCCAGGAACTGGCTGATATTTCTCCACTCCAAGCCAATGCGGATCACCTGGGATTTGCCCACCAGATCTCCATGGGATGGGATGTACACAGTTGGGGTTAAATCCAGTTCAGAAATGGGCAGGAATAAATCTAATTGGGGAGGAAACAAAGGAAAAATAATTATCTTTATCAAGTTAGTACCATTTCAGAAATGAAAATTAATCCAATTTTCTTTAATTTGAAACTGTTAAGTGTCTAATTCACTTCTTTAAATGAAACATAAATAAATTTGTGTTATTCTCTCCCTGTAAAATACTTCATGCTACGCTAGATTTTAGGTACTGGATACAAACATTTAATTTTCCAAACCCTTATTCAAACATTTCTTCCAGATCAGCTATCACATTAGTATATAAATCTGAGCATTTCTACAAAAAGAGAGAGAGATTTTCAGACTACCCCCTTTACCCTGACTCTAAGAAGCACCATGTTAAACTTTTAAACATTTATAGCAAGTCTGAGAGAGGAACAATAACCACACAGCTCATTGGTTTGGGCTCTCACCAGGAAAGACTTGGACTTCAGTCCCCTTTCCAGTGACTGTTTCATCATGTGACACAGAAGAGCTTCAACAGAAAGCAATGAGCACAACCCAATGTCCAAATCCCCTACAGACCGACACAGGATTGCTGTTCTGGAAGTGGGAATCACCAGTGCAAGTGCTCGCTTTAAGTCAGGCACATGTGTGCCTTCTGCACGCCAGAG
Organism: Pluvialis apricaria; assembly: GCA_017639485.1. Taxonomy (NCBI): domain Eukaryota; kingdom Metazoa; phylum Chordata; class Aves; order Charadriiformes; family Charadriidae; genus Pluvialis; species Pluvialis apricaria. The sequence continues at coordinate 161,588,143 of CM030008.1, read as the reverse complement.
AAGGAACAGAATGTGAGACTTCACTGGAACAGGTGGCCCAGAAAAGTTGTGGAAACTTCATCCCTGGAGGTGTTTAAGGCCAGGCTGGATGGAGCTTTGAGCAACCTGGGCTGGTGGGAGGTGTCCCTGCCCATGGCAGGGGGGTTGGAACTAGATGGTCTTCAAGGTCCCTTCCAACCTAAACCATTCTATGATTCAGGGTCCCAGAGGGCCTTTATCACCTTTATCCATCTCTTGCCTCTATTTTGAATACTGCCATTTTCTTCCACAGAACTTATGCCAGTATCTACATTTTAGATCAAACATAGCTGCTACCTGAATTTATTTTTTGCTTGCGAAAAAACTATGAACTATTTGGCTGTTATAGTTCGATCCATTTTTTCTTCTTTTTTATATCAGGATTATCTGAATTATTAGCTATCTATCCAAAGAGGAGGTTTTTCAATAATGCCTTACTTTACCACAGAGCTAAGTGATACCTGGTACTATTTCTCTCCTAAAACAATTTATTTGATAGGCAAGAACCAAATTCTAAGTCAGGTGACTACAAGAAAAACTGTACATAAATTGACAAATACATAAGTAGCTTCCATATCTCAGTCTGTGAATTTGTTTAATTTGATAATGATAAACCCTCTTTTCTCTTATCAAGTTTGAACCTAGAAGCTTCTCATTGATTGTCAGTTCTTCACAAAAACCTCAGTGAGCAGAAAAGGAAATATTTCTTCCCCCCTTCCCCATTGTTCCCTGGTTTCTAATTAATTCTAATAAAAGAAAGAATCAGTATTACACCAAAAGAAAGCAGTATCTTTTAAAAACAAATGAAAAAGCCAACAAAAACTTAGAGTTCAAAATAAGTACATAGCCAAACAATAGAATTTTTGCCTCTCTACACAACTTCTATTTCTCCCATAAATAATTTTCGTTTCTTTAAAAATATTAGTTCATCTTGGTTTAGTTTTTTTTTGGTTTGTTTTCTCCAGAGATTGTCCTTAAGACTTTCAATTGACAGTGAGTTTTCAACACACTGTTATTCTCTGAGTTTAGAAGGAAGAACATATAGAAACACCTACTGCAGATGAAGAGGAAGGAGCTGGACTTTTCTTGCTGGTTTTGTTTTGTTTGTTTGTTTGTTTTCAACATTCTGCTCTTTCCAATACCTCTGTTACTGACCAAACTTCCTTTATTATGCCTGCTTCAATACTAGATGATAGCACTAGGATTTTGTACATCCATGCTGCTTTAAGCCTGCTGAGGATTTCCTCACACAAATTCAAGAGAATGGTGCACAGGCCGCCACAGCTGAGTTCCTTCCTCCACAGCCTTAACCTGCTCTTACCTTGTCTCCTATAGATATACGTAGCTGGCTCTTTGAGTAAAACCCAGCAGCTGTGCCCTTGCAGGCCGTGTGTGCATATCTGTGTATTAGGGTAGAAAAGGCATCTTATTGCTGAAGGTTGGATTTCCAGTGTAACCACTGTACACGACTGGTTCTTTGAACAAGCTGTAAGGTGAAACATGAAGAAAAAGAGCAGGTAAAAATGTATTCTCAAAGTATTTTGTACAGCATTGTTATAAGACACTTAAAAGAAAGGTTTTACAACAGGTCAAGCAACAAGGATTCTGCTGTAACGCAGAATAATGGGACATAAATGTCCCCAGATTCCCAGAACATTCTCCAAAATAGCCAAAGGACAAAAGGTTATATTGGCTTTAAAATGCAGTAGAGAGGAAAAACAGAGGAAGAGAACTGGTTTCACAGCTCTTGGGAGAAGAAAAGCATCTTCTAATAAAGTACTGAGGACCTCAGCTGAATTCAAATGGTCCCCAGGGAGCCCTATGGGAAGGTTTCAGAATAAGAAAAGTAATCCTCTCACTTGTCCCAGTTTGTACTCAAAGGTGGTTATCCAACACCTTTCCTTTAGAAAGGCTCCTTCAAACAGTTATGGGAAAAGGAAAGGGAAAAAAAATTACACTGCTCACCTTCTTAAGGTGAGGATCACCTACTGCAGAAAATGGGACCATTCCAAGGGCCATCTTCTGCAGTAGCTGGGAACAGTAACTTCACTTTTCCTTATTTCTATGGCTTTGTAGCATTTGAGGATTTGTGTCATGCAAAGTTAAAGGACTCTTTGCTGTCTAGTCAGGCTCTCGATTAAAGCAGTTCCCTTTGTTGTTACTACAGCCCAACCCCTGCTTCATCCCAGCTCGCAGTTAACTCGCCTTCACGCACCACAGCTACAGGTTACTTTAGATGATGGTAGGTGGCTCTACCATCTGTCTCATTTGATAAGCATCCTTTAACTGTTCTTTAGAAAATAATTACATTATCCTTTTAATTATTCGCTACGATATTCTTCAAGTTGTACAATACCTGGAAAAGCAAGAGGTCTCTGTGCCCAAGAGATGTCAAAATTACCCAACCACTGTATGACACTATGTCCATTGTATCTTTCATTAGATAAATTATTTCCCTTCTCTCAAAATCACAGACACCTGGGTAGTCTTTAAAAATAAGTAAAATCAATGTATCTATGTAAGAAAGGGGGTGGGGAGGGAGGAGAGAAGATGTTCTTGGTGTTTCAGTCTCATGAGCTGATATTATCTGTAAAGCTATGAATAACCATTTCTTACCGGATAGACAAAAGTCTCTGGCAGTGGAAAAGTCATTGGATATATCTCTACTAACTTGCACAACTTCAAAGTTTGAGATGGATGAATCCATAAGAACAGAGGACATATTTAAGGGTTGCCATCTATCTGAATACTCTGTAAAATGAACCATACAAAAATAATATAACTAGATAAATCAGTAAAAACTTCAGAGGAAAATAATATAGAGGTAAAAGCACTGGAGCATTCCCCAACATGAGACTTTCACCTTCCTTTGCATCAGCAGGGAATAAACAAAATATAATATTCAAAGGCTTCGGACTGACTAGAGGGTCCAGTCTCATCTTCAGAGGTCATACACAACTAGGTTTACAAAGTTATTCAGTTAATAAAGAGGTAAATCGGGAGCAGCTCCATCCAGGTTTGCATGTAAATCCAACTGATTTAAATAAAAGGTTTCTGACCAGGCCTAATTACATTAAAGGACATGGGTCATAATTTTTGCACATGAGTTCCTGTACAGGTACAGCCACTAACTCCTCAGAAAGCAAGTGGGGACTCTACATGTGACTGAGCACTCCCAGAACCTCCAGAAGACAGCCACATCTCTACCTAAAACAGGAGCTGGTTTCCTAAGGTAGGCTTCACCTCAGTCACCTGCAAGGTAGATATCTACATCTGAGTTAATTACACTAGCCTTCTGGTACTATCAGGAGGAACAGAGAGTTTTACTATACAATGTCTCCATCCTGCTTTAGATCTCTGCTTTAGGATGGGACAAGGCACCCCCAGGAATCCACTGATTACATGAGCCAGGTGTCCATGTCGTCTGTATAGGGAACCTCATGGGAGTAGCTGAAATGGAGATGTTTATGTTGCCTGCATACATCTACGTACAGAGAGCAAGTCCCGACCTTACAGACTACGTGAAAATGAAACAACGGTTTTCACAAATGTTATGTTTTGTCTTCACTTCCCTTAAAATCAATCAACCAAACGCCCACAGAAGCACATGCAATTTTCACAGACTTACAGACTTTTTTTTTAAAGGTCACAAGGATTATTTTGATTGTTTTAATTTGATCACCTATACAGAATTAAGTGAAATTCTATGAACTGTTCTAATGTTATGTAATTGTTACACAATTAAGATTTAATTCTATTTCATATCTATATATGCACATATACACAAATATGTATAGATACACATGTACATACATATATACAGACATGGATATTCACACACACGCATGTACACGTGCATATACATGTGAGCATATATATACGCATACGTACTGACTCTAGTATTCATCAAAAAATATTCTTCTGTCTCACAGTGGATAAAAAAATGCCACAAACATTCTTTTCTCATACACAAACAGACAAAAATATCCTGCAGGCTCTCAATTTTGCACACAGAAGTCAAAAAAGAAGGCTTGGGAAAGAATGGGCCTTTAATTATTTTAGTTCCTTTCGACAGTTCAATATGTTTTAAAAGCAAAAGGACCCTGCTGTGGCCACTGAGTCCGAAACAGAGAGGTTGGCATTACCCTCTCCATGTAATTGTAGGGGGAGGACAGAGCTGAGTCAGCTGTTGCCTTGCTATTCCTGGAGAGCAGATCTGGTTGCTTGAGTTCATTTACCACACAGATGCAAAAGTTGTGACCGTTCATTTCATTAAAGATTTCTTCCAGTCTTCTGAGAAATGGGTGACTTGCAGAGATGGCCAAAGTTTCCTTCCTTCCCCCTCTCACAGAAAGACAGTTGTGACCATATCACTCAACACTAAATCTGGAGCTGAGATCTGGGGTGCATACAATCAGAGTTTTGCCACACCCTCCTTGAAACTTGGGAATCCTGCTGTTGACATACTTGTCAATTTGATGAGAACCCAAGACCCAAAACAGGCCAGAGACTAGCCTGGTTGCATCATTCATTGGGCAAATAGGCAGGGATTAGAAATAACTAAATTAGATTTCAAAATTATTTTATTCCAAATAATTCATGACAACACAGGGCAACTGCCACAACCCAAGGCTCTACATTGATGCTAAAAGTCTTTGCTTTCGCAAGGTAAAAACTTCCCAAGGAAGCGTACACCTCAAGCATGTGTCATCTTCCAGAGGACAAGCTGAAAAAAAATCTATATACTACCACCATTGCCAAGGCTGTCAGCTTAGCACTATCTCCTTTGCTCTCACCCTTGCTGAAGAAAACGTCTAATAGATTCATGGAGTGATGAACCAACCTACTGTACACCATATGCGTTCCCAGGCAGCCTAAGTGTGACCTAGGCAAGAAAGCAGCACTGGGTCCCGTAGGTCCTTTTCAGCCACCTCAGAATCATTCTATTCTTGTTACATTTGGGGACAACTTTCCCAAGAGCCAGAGGCTGAAAGGCTCCATCTAAGTAGAAATGAAAATTAGTTTCATATTGCACTGTTATATGTTAAAGACCACATACTTGACATCGCAGAGTAGCAAAGTCATCAGCAGCACTATATTCAGAGGGAGTCTGAACTAGGAAGGGAGCAATGACCCTGCAATCACAGCTTGACTTGTGCAACAGACCTACTGCACTTAATTTTTTTCTTCCCTCTAGGCAGTGACTATTCAATTGTTTCAAAGGAACACAGAGATTTCAGTCACGTGGAAATTACTACATTTCATATTGTCAATGGTTTCTCTACTTTAAAACCATCTAATATGACCGGTTACATGACCCATATTATAAAATTTCAACCTCTACATCCAGAGTGATTGTTTGTGGCATTGATTTAGAAAGATAATTAAAAATAGAAATCAACTCTAAGTGATGGAGAATTAATCATTACATCCTTTCCAGAGATTATCTGCCTGCTCTACTAGATCCCCTAGGTCTTAATTTTCCAGATTATATCTTGTTGGTTTGTGTTTCCAATTATTTCTTAAATATTTTTTTCTGAAATCATGAACAACAAAAGATTTTTTTTAAATTAATATGTTTCTACATAAGAGCAATGTTGCTATCTTTCATTGTATACAGTACTAGTAACTGAGGTCCTACTGCTGGAACAAATAATCCCCCTAGGTTTAGACACAAAGCTTCAAATTACTAGCTGTGGTTCTTTCAAAAAAGAGCCTTGTCTGGATTCCATTGTAAGTCAACAAGTCTGGGTGCATCAGTGGATTTGGAAGATATTTCACCAGATTGACTCTTTTCCCATAGCTTCCCTGACTCCCTGAGTGACCTCGGCAGATCTCATAATCCTCATATGCCTCCGTTTGCCCACAGGTCAAACATTCAGAAGCGTTCTTGCTAAGATAAACTCTACTCTCTCAGGAAAGAAATTCAAAACAATTTCATAAAAGCAAAATAAATTCCTTGTATTCACACCTCTGACACTTGAATTTGGCCTCCTGTATCTACTTCCCTGAGGTTTACAAGCTTACCGTTATTAAAATCTTTTGAAGGTGCTCAGTTGTGAATGCACGCTGTCATTATTAGATACATGTAATGTGTTCTGCATTTGATAACAAGGTAAACTTCCTACTTCTATATTAAAAGATTTTTATTTTATCCCTTTACGTGGGATAGAGTCAAGTTAGTAACATTCATTTTAGATACACATAAGACACAATGGGCACTTTGCAGCCAGTACTAGGCACAGAATAGTGACCACTCATGATGCAAACATCCATAGGTCATACATTCATACCTAAAACACATTTTATTTTGCTTGTTCTTTGCCCTAAATCTCACAGAAGTGACCCTTGCAACTTCCCAGTAGCCCCAAGGGTTTAGTTTTTGGGTTGGTTTGGAGTTTGTGGTTGGTTGGTTGGGGTTTCTTTTCATTCTCAAGTCCTGGATGAAAAATTAATAATCTCAGCTCAGATTTAGATCATAGAATCATAGAACAGTTTGGTTTGGAAGGGACCTTTGAAGGTCATCTAGTCCAACCCCCCTGCAACGAGCAGGGACATCTCCAACTAGATCAGGTTGCTCAAAGCCCCGTCCAACCTGACCTGGAATGTTTCCAGGGATGGGGCATCCACCACCTCTCTGGGCAACCTGGGACAGTGTTTCATCAGCCTCATTATAAAAGAATTTCTTCCTTTTATCGAGTCTAAATCTTCCCTCTTTTAGTTTAAACCCATTATCCCTTGTCCTGTTGCAACAGGCTCTGCTAAAAAGTTTGTCCCCATGTTTCCTGTTGAGTCCCTCTAAGTACTTGAAGGCCACAACAGGGCCTGCCCAGAGCCTTCTCTTCTCCAGGCTGAGCAACCCCAACTCTCTCAGCCTGTCCTCATAGGAGAGATGTTCCATCCCTCTGATTATTTTTGTGGCCCTCCCTCTAGACCCATTCCGACAGTTAAAGGATTAAAGGGCTTTGCTCTGACATTAAAATAAGCATTAGTGTTTCTGCATTTATCTGCATCTGGGGTCAGCTGGGCAGAACACCAGAAAAGGAAAACACTGGAAGTCTTAGTACCTAAACAGGCCTACCCGAGGGATGTGATACTGGACCTGTTAGTCACCAACGCAAGTGAGCTAATCAGTGACGTCAAGACTGGAGGCAGCCTGGGCTGCAGTGATCATGCACTGGTGGAGTTTGCAGTCCTGAGGGATATGGGTCAGGAGAAGAGTAGAGTCAGGACCCTGTGGTAGGAAGAGGGGTAATGGCTTCAAACTGGAAGAGGGTAGATTTAGAATAGATATTAGGATGAAATTTTTCACTATGAGGGTGGTGAGGCACTGCCACAGGTTGCCCAGAGTTGTTGAGGCCCTGGAGGTGTTCAAGGTCAGGCTGGATGGGGCTTTGAGCAACCTGGTCTAGTGGGAGGTGTCCCTGCCCGTAGCAGGTGGGTTGGAACTCGATAATCTTTAGGGTCCCTTAGAACCTAAACCATTCTATGATCCTACGATAACCCAGAGCTGTCTATGGATGGCACCACTGTGGACACTGTCAGCCAGCAGTTAGCTGCAAATGAGATTTTGGCTACTAGTGGTTTCCTTCTACCCTTCTCCTGGCAGCAGGTCCAGCAATGCCCACAGCCATACACACTCACTTCATTACGTGTGCAAAACAGAACTTTCCATGGCTGATCTAAACTTGCCTCCTCTACAAACTGCTCTCACAAGGCACAAAGCTACAAACTGGCACTGCTTCACTGAAAATGCATACTGCACCTGATGGGCTGGAAGACATTTCTGGTTTATATATAGGTTAAGCTCTGACCTTCCAAACCACATTTTGGCAAATGCTTTGATTGGATAATTACAGCACTCTGAATCCAGCCAGCCCTGTAACTTTTATTGCAAAATTATAGATGTTCCATACAGAGAGCCTCGCTCTTCCAGATGTTCTTGTTTGGGTAGCCAAGGTTTAAGACTGGATCTGCAGAAGAACTCATACTGGCCTTACTCTGTTCCCACTCAAGTCATAAGATCACAAGATTGGAATAGATTTCCTGGAGGCAGAGATTTCAGCCTCCCACTTTCACAGGCAATGACATTATAAAATCCTTTTCATAAAGTCAACAAAAGTTTCATCACTGACTTCAGTGGAAGCAAAGAGGGGTCAGTTCTGAGTTTGCTTGGAGAATTTGACATTTGAGATAAGGAAACAGAGATAGAGAAGTGCAATAAAATAACAAGCTAAATTTAGAAGAAAACTCCCAAAGTTGAGGAGGCACATAAATCAGATCTCTGGGTTCGGTATGCCTAATTTATGTTTGAAAGACAAATTCTGATCTTAATTCTGAGTTTTCTGAGCCGTATTTAATAGCCTTGACTCAAGCCAAAAACATGCTTACAGACTGAACTCAGTGCTTTATATTCCTAGTGTTCAGAGATTTTTCCAATGAAGACTGCTAACCTGTCTGTATACCAACAACCTGTCTGTACACCAACAACCTCCAAAACCAGCAAATCATCAACTCAGAGCGGACCTGCAGAAAATACACTCTTTCTAAAATATAGTTGCTTCTCATTTTTGTCCATCCACTGAGATTTGAATAATTCAAAATGAGTCCTTTTCTTAAAACTGCTGCACAATAACTATAATCACACCTCAGGCAAATATGTCCCAACCTAACAAAGGTGTTATTTATGGCCTTTAGCAGTGAGAAATCCTGCTATGCTCATGTTAAATGCAAGCTTTCTGCCTCCTTCAGTAGTGCCAATTATAGTAAATGGTATAGTAATAGGATACTAAAAACGTACCAGATATTTATCCAGGTTTAAAATAAGCTGTTTTCAAAAGGCTAAAATTCTCATGTTTACAAACAGAATAAAAATCCAACTTAAGACCAAAGATAGTGTAATTCTACACCAGAGGTCCATCACATGTATATATGTGCTGTATGGGGGAATGGTAGATCAGTTCCCGAGGATGGATAAAAAAAGGTTGTCTTTGTTTCACAGCAAAGAAAGATCTCTCTGACATATCCTCAGCATTGTGGGAAAACAGGAAGACAAATGATGCTATTAATCACCAAAATCAGCTACATCAGCACATGTACTACCGTCAGCATCTCTGTTGAGAATGGAAATACCCCATGTGCTGAGATAGCCCGATGGGAAATTTATTCCCACATCGGAAAATCCCATAGCCACTGCTCAGTCCTGCATCGAGGGAATGACTATAAATCATTAGGGGACCACAGGAGGCAGAAATAGGGTGGGCCTAACAGATCATTACATCCATATGACTCTGTTTTCTCAAAGAATTACTTGATTTGAATGGAGTGGGAATGGAGCCCATATCATCTGTATATGATCTGCAGTCTCATGCAGAGATCACCATTTAAGGGCCGTTGTCTCCTAGCAGTTGCCAAATCTAAGACAGATAGCCGTATCCTATTTAAGACTGAGGAACCTGAAGACACAGATGGTCATTAAAGTTTGGATAATTACTGTATACATCTCATAAATCTCACAACAAAGTATAAAAGCAGAAGTTATACATCAGTGTCACTCTTCCCAGCCGCTCCTCCCACATTCCCACACGCACAGGAATATTTGCAGGCTCTCCAGTTTGCTTTCAGCACGAGTATTCCTTCTAAAAAGCCAGGTGACATGTTTCATAGGTTGTTTTGCTTCTTTCTGTCTCAGTTGTAAAGATATAAAAACCTCCACAGCTCAAACTCCTGCGCATAAACCATTTGAATAACAGCATTATGAAACCGTAAAATCCTAATACATAATTTCTCATAAAAAGCTTTCCTTATCTTCCCATATCTTGCAGCTGGCTGCAGAAAGTTCCATCTCAAACCTAATTATGAGACTTGACTGTTTTCTATTTTACATAACATTCCTCTCTAGTCACACAACTCAATGGAGTTGTTATTTAAATGCTAGCATAAGTAAACCAAGACTGCAGCATGACATATTAGCACTTTCAGCACAGGCACTCTTAAAATAACAGTTGTCCTCCCATCGTTAAAGGTCACAGATCATACGTGAAACTAGCCACAGATGGTTCCATACTCAGTGTCATCACAGCACGTTAACTTCTTCAGGGGGAAAAAATGCTCCAAACGTAAGAAGTTGGACTTTCCCAGTCTGTTCAGCCTATCTATTTTTCAAGCATTATTTCTCAGACAACAGAAATTACATGAAAATCATGACAGACCAGCAGGACCGTGCTCTGCTTCGTGTGACAGCAGTACAAATAAAAGTATTCATTTAGTTAAAGATGAAAACCACACATTCAGTACAACAGATTAGTGATGAAGATGACTTGGAGAGTTTAACCTTGTATCAGAAAGGATATTGCAAGAATACAAAGAGGCAGAAGACATTGAAGCAACAACAAAGAAACAAGAATTCGGTGAAAGATAGTGTGCGGCTGACCTCACTCCTGCCACACTGCAGTGACCTATAGAGCACTTAATTCCACTTTTTTGCAGGTTAACGGGGTGTCTAATGAGTGTTAGAAATGCCTAGCGGTGCTGCTTGTAGGGAGAATAACCCGGGGAACTCCAACAGGAGCCTCAGATTGTTGAGAGGAATCACGGGGCTACAATGGGCTGCTGGATGAATAATCTGGTACAAGGCAAAGAATGGGAAAATCCCCAAGCCTTCCCTCTTGCTGTGTCTCTCCTGCGGTTAGCTTCACATGGGGAAGGGATTTTTTTGCATCTCCCTGGTGGCTGCAGGCTGCTCTACGACAGGGTGTGAAAAGAAGCCGCTATTGAATATTATTTCTGCCATTGCAGATTCAAAGGTCTAAAGGTTTTATGAAGATTACTGCTCATGAACATCTTCAAAAGCCCAGATTGGGGAACAGAAGGAAAAAAAAATACACATTTTTGTTCAATTCATTTAGGGACAGTTTCAGTGAAGGAAACGCCAGTAAATTATTTCGGTGAGACAAAAGAATTTGGTCTCAACTTTTCATCTATTAAACCTGTAGTGGCTGCAACTGAACTCCCATCTGTGTACAGTGGGACTAACAGGGCTGCACAGTACCTTGAAGCTTCTTTGGCTCAAGGATTTCTGCCTTCAGACAGATACTAAGATAAATTAAATCATTCTAGCTGTCCCTTGCTGACTTGGGGCAGTTAAAGACTGTATATGCAAGCTTGAAGAAAAAAAAAAAAAAAGAGTGAGATTCTGAGTTTAAATAACACAGAAAGTGAGACAAATTACGATCTGATGACAGTCTAAAGAAAGACAATCTAGCTCTAGGAGAGCTGGCCTCATTGTAGAACAAACGCACAAACAAAATGATTTGGGGACCATAAAATTTTCTTTTAAAGAGTGTTCTCCAGCTTATTCAGGGACAAAATAGAGAATCTTGACAGGTTTGTTTTTGTTGTTTGGGTTTTTTGGTTGTTTTTTGTTTTGTTTTTTTTTTAAATTAAAGAATGGCACTTCAACATCTCCAGGGCAGAAGGATTGTACTGGCTTTTCAGAGATGCTCAAATCTAAAGTGGCACCCTTCCTTAAGGGCAGAGATGGAGAAGTTGGTAGGTAACAAGCTGGCCTCCTGCACGATGTCCAGGATTCCTCAAAATGCACCTTCTTACAGCTAAATAAACCAACTAGTGTAAGGTGTTACTTCAACTTGCAAATCTTGCTCTCCCAACCATCTAAGGGAAGACAGAAAAGGAGCCAATAGTCCTACTAATTTCAGCTAGAAAAGCTAAAGCATGTGTGAACATGAAAGAGAAGACCTGTTTTCTCAGAACGCTGTATGTTAAAACAGCTTCTCCGTACAATTGCTAGATGAAGGTGCTAGCCAGTTTTCAGACAGAGCTAAAAGACAAATTGATGGAAAACCGCTTGATCCAAGATGCAAGTCTGCCCATTTCTCCAGCCTGCTGAGGTCCCTCTGAATGGCGGCACAACCACCTGGGCTATGAACCACTCCTCCCAACCTTTTATTGTCTGCAAATTCACAGCAAGTAGACTCTATCCTATCGTCCAGGTTGTTACTCAAGATGTTAAACAGTACTAGCCCCAGTATCAACTCTGAGGCTACACCAATGACTTCTCTCCAGCTGGACTTTGTGTCCCTGATCACAACTCTGTACCCAGCAGTTCAGCCAGCATTTAGTCCACCTCACTGCTGATTTATCTCGACTTTACTTCATCAGTTTTTGTGAGGATATTATGTGACACAGCATCGACAGCCTTTCTGAAGTCAAGATAAACACTATCCACTGCTCCCCCCTCATCTGCTTATACAGTCACCTGATTGTAGAAGACTGTTTGGTCAAGCATGATTTTCTCCTTCAGAAATCCATGCTGACTACTCCCAATTACCTTCTTGTTCTTAACATGTCTGGAAATGATTTCCAGGATCAGTTGCTCTATTACCTTCCCAGGGATCAAGGTGAGGCTGACCAGCCTATAGTTCCCTGGATCCTCCTTCTTGCCCTTCTTGAAGATAGAGGTGACATTTGCTTTCCTCCCAGCCTCAGGAACCTCCCGCATCAGCAGGGCCTTTCAAAGGTAACTAAGAGTGCCCTCAGAATGACATCAATCAGCTCCCTCTGCACTTATGGGTGCATTCCGTCAGGTCCCATGGATTTGCATGTCCAGCTGGTTCCCTAACCTTATGGTCCTCCACTGAGGATAAGTCTTCCTTATTGCAGTCTTTTCCCCGGTCTGAAGAACCTGAAGGCCGGACCTACCAGTAAAGACTGGGGCAAAGGAGGTACCTCAGCCTTTTCCATATCCTTTGCCATCAGGTCTCCTGCACCATTCAGCAGCAGACCCACATTTTCCCTACCCTTCCTTTTGCTGCCCCTGTACCTGTAGAAACCCTTCCTGTTGAGGCTTTTTCAACTTTTCTGTGGTCCTACCTTCCTCTACCTGCTCCGTCAAGAAGAACAATGAGTAAAACAAGCAAAAGATCTTCTTCCTACAAGACTGAAAATAAGTGTGCTAATCTGGGTTTCTTTACAGTGCGTCAGGGCTGGAAACACCAGAGTTGGAACAGAGTCAGCACCCTGACTGCAAATGGGCAGAAGCAAAGTGCTGGGCACTCAGTCCTCAGTGTTTCAAATTGGCTAATTAGAAAATGAGGTAGTCAAAAATGCACTGTCTATTAAAATATAGGCCTGGCCAGCAGGTCGAGGGAGGTGATTCTGCCCCTCTACTCCGCTCTCGTGAGACCCCCATCTGGAATAGTGTCCAGCTCTGGGGCCCTCAATATAAGAAGGACATGGACCTTTTGGAGCAGGTCCAGAGGAGGCCACAAAAATGATCAGAGGGTTAGAGCACCTCTCCTATGAAGACAGGCTGAGAGAGTTGGGGTTGCTCAGCCTGGAGAAGAGAAAGCTCCAGGGAGACCTTATAGCAGCTTTCCAGTATCTGAATGTGGCCTACAAGAAATCTGGAGAGGAATTTTTTACAAGGACATGTAGTGATAGGATGAGGGGTAATGCCTTCAAATTGGCAGAGGGTAGATTTAGATCAGATATTAGGAAGAAATTCTTTACTCTGAGGGTGGTGAGGCCCTGGAACAGGTTGCCAGAGAAGTTGTGGAGGTCCCATCCCTGGAGGTGTTCAAGGCCAGGCTGGATGGGGCTTTGAGCAACCTGGTCTAGTGTAAGGTGTCCCTGCCCACGGCAGGGGGGGTTGGAACTAGGTGATCTTCAAGGTCCCTTCTAACGTAAACCATTCTATGATTCTGTGATAATTGTGCTTCAGTGAACTCAGACTAGATCAGACATAACACTAACTTCACTATTTCACATAGCTTTCTGGCAAAGTATTTAAATTGAAGTATCTTTCTGATCTTTTGATGGAAAGTCATATACTTTATATACATATACTTACACTTGCACGCACACTCACACATCAGTGCTGTTTAAATAGTGACATTTTGTTACGCTCACCATCTGGTTACCACACAGGAGTCACAGTGTTATCTCTTCCCCCATGTACAAGCAATACCATAATGTAGCAAATTCAGTCACTTCTAGCTTTTCTATGATGACCAATCCTAAAACCATTAATCTTCTATAGCATATATTAATATAACATATATAATCATAAAGAGTTTGAAACTGTGTTTTTGAAGATTTTCCAAAACCCCTGACAATGTGACAGAGATAGCAATCTGACCTAAATAACCAGGCTGATACTTTTACTATCAAAATGAGGCGGAACATAAGAAGGACAGATGGTGCCCAGTTGCATTTTGAATGCATTGCTGCACACATTGGTGTGAGAAACCCAGAGAGTACAGGATATCAGTGCTAATTTGGCATTCAGGCTAGTTGTCTTCTTTATAATTCATTGACTTCTCCTGACTGCTGTCCTCAGGACAACAATTCCAATCCAGAATGTTTCCTCTTCGTGGGAAGCTCTGCTCACTTGGGTGGTTAACCAGACCTTTGCAAACCAGAGACATATCTAGTTGCTCTGCATTTGGAAAGATGACCTGGAAATGGGTGTGATAGATCAAGATTGTTACTAAGGGTAAGATGAGTACCTCACTTGCTGTGGCTAAGTTCTGAGCAGTCTTTGGAGTAGAGAAAGCAAACAAAAGGCCTAATTTTCTTAACTGCTGCATAGGTCACTATTTTCCTAGATTTAAGAAAGCGAGAAAAACATAAAAGGAAAATAACAAGATTACTACAAAGCGTCACAATGGGAAGAAGAAAGCTTTAGTACGGCAGTTTTCTATATGTCATAGGAAAAACACTTTGCAAAGGAGTTGAACTGCCCGACGTGCACATTAGCCCACTAGCTCCTTCCAGCATTTCAGACAAAAAATATTTCTGCTTTCCTATATAGGCTGTTTCCTATATTTTCTTCTATTACATTAAAACAATCATTATAAAACCACAAATTCTACTAATAATACAAATTCTCCAAACATGATCATGACTGGTAATCATAGATAGGATGATGAAATGCTTAGTAATAATTCTGAACACAATATTGAATATTCAACCATCTTCTGCAAGCCCAGTTGCAAAAGGTTTAAGAAAAGACAGACACAAACAGATTAACAAATTTGTTCAGATCAAGCAAATAATCAAGGGCAGAGATGGATAAGATGGATGAGACTTCTCAATTTCAGTCTAACCTAATGGTTAAATTGAGTTATCTGACTAGTCAACCTGCTTCCTTTCCGTTACACACAGCATTTAGCAGATATGCTGCATATTTCTGGAAAGGACACATCAGGGAAGCCTGTAGCTGTTGACAATTTGCATATAGTTTTAGGGGGCAATAAATACAAAGCCCTGAAAGACAGCGGTTAAGTTTCTTTTATTAAGAGGATCCACCCACTTTTAAAATAACACATGTGAGTACCGTAAGATTAATTTAGTGCAGGACTGAAATAAATTTTTCTTCCCGACACAAAAAAAGATGGTGTCATAGCAAGTTACAGCATCTCTTCAAAAGTGGGACCCAACACACACCTCAGACACTACATTTTTTGTGATACAGCTCTGAATAATCTTTGAGATAATATTCCCGCCTTTGCAGGAAACCGCAAACAAGGATTAAAGGCAGTACAGTTTATCCTTCTTCTGTGCCACCAATTACAAAGCACTATAAAACTGTATTAATTTCTGGAGGAATTGTTCCTTTTATCATCTTGGGTTTTGGGGAAAACTAGATTTGCTAAATTTGACTTTGCATCTCTATTGCAATTTTTTGTATCTATTTGGAAACTCATTGTCACGCCTTGCATTCAGCATTAGTGACAGAAACTGCTGGTGATTTGTCTAATTTGTCATCCTGGCAAGCACCAGATGCTACAAGAAAGGAGCTGGAAACCCCACAACAGGGGACAATAATGCAATAAACGGCTTTTCAGGATGCTGCCCTTGCCACAGCTTTTCTTCATTGGCCACAGCACTAATATATGAAGTTACATCCATTGAAAGTGATGTGACATCCACACTTATAAATGATAAATTTCTTCATTAATCCTGCCAAATATTTTGCCTCAGTGACCTCTTGTGGCAGTGAGTTTGAGAGCTATTAGGCCAGCATTGTGGATGACAATGATTTTCCATTTAAATGATACACATTTAATAAAAGGAATACATGCTGCATATCTGAATGGATAAACTCATGGGGAACACAACCATTTCATCATAGCATGATCTTTAAGTAATATATACAAAAATGTGTACAAAATAAAGGACATGTCCTTGTTTTAGCTTAATACGTGCATACACTTACCATTTTCTGTCCTGAGAGGTAAACTAACAGGTGGACACAAGTTAGGCACGGTGTTCTTCAAGTCAGCTAAAAGCAGAAAACAAAAAATATTTGAAAACAATTGTTATTGACAGTTTAAAACCAAAACCTTGATATTTCCAGTATTACTTCTGGGATCTGAATGTTGCATCTTCTCACCCCAAACACCACACGTAAGGGTGCAAGGCTGCTTTGCTATCTAATCCTTTTGAGCTCATACATGACACCAGACTTCCCTAAGTTCCCGTATTCATAAACATTCCTACAAAGAGTTTTGAAAATGCAGCTATTTATGAACAACTTATTTCAGTTGTTCTGTGGGTTTTTCCATGTCCCTCTCTGTATTTGGTTTCCTACATAACAAGACACATGAGATTTTCTCTGCTTCCTGATTAGCAAACTCGAATTTCTCAAAAAGAGAACATTGTTCTCGTTAGGAACAAGTCAGTTTCCAACAGGAAGCTTTTCAAATTAAAATTCAAATAATCATTTGTGTTTTCCACACACAAAACTTCCCATTTGCTAACATTTCTCTTAAACATTTTGTAATTTTAAATAGCAAACAAGAAGTTTTGCCTTTGCATTCATACTTTGTAAAACACTTTGGCTAATCCAATCAGTTATAAATTTTCTACAAAGACAAAATAAACCACCATCCCTACAGAAGCAGAAGATAGATCAGATCTTCTGTTTGCTTCTTCCACTTTGTACTGTCCATGCATGTAACCAATAGATATTTCTTAAAACTCAGGAGTTTTACCATTCACATCGACAGGAGTGAAGAATTTGGGTTATCCAGAACTCTCTTTAAAATGTTACGATATGTTCCTCATTGACTGCGTTGCAACCATGACTATACATACAGAGTCAAATTGCTAATGAGCAGAGCCGCGCAGGCAAACAGCTCATATGTCAATTTAATACACCGTGAAACACGGAGACACAAGCACTTTCCTACAACAGAGGACTGTGGACGAAAACCGAAGACCCTGCTTCATGTTAATGTCCCACTGCCTATAATAAATTCCTCCTTCAGATTTCACTCATTTTTCCCTTTTAGTCTCAGAGCTTTCTTGTTCCTCTTCCTGGTTCCCAGTCCCCCAACACACTAGTACAACTGATACAAATTTTTGTCTACAAATATCTCCATTTGCATAAACATCTGTGCCTTGCTGCGTGTTATAGTGGAAACACATCTGAAGCTTCCTCACTAGGTAAGGAAATGTCACCGTCCCTCCTAACACTATGCCCTTTGCATACACCCAAGGCTCCTCTTCATCATCCCTCTGTCTGTGAATAGAGAAACATGCTTTATTTTTAGGTGGGTCTTTGTCAATGAGAGGAAAAAGAATTCCAAGAAGTGGAAGTGTATCTACTCATCTGCAATCTCCTCTTCACTTTGCCGTTCTACCATTCTTCATTCTTACCCCTCGTTGCCTCTCAGCTCCCCCTGCCCCCAGGCTCCTGCCACTCATTGACTACTTTATGAGGCCTGTTGTTCCCTTCCTCTCAGTGCTAGACCCTCAGCCCATCCCTCCCCAAGCCCACACTGAGGATCTGGGAAACCCTATAAGCTTCCACGGTGCTCCCTCAACTCCATTGCTGTGTCTCCTCTTTAACAAGGGTGGCACCACTGGGGGAGGAAATTGGTGGTCTAGTGGGCAGAGTACCAGTGCAGGACTTAAAAAGCTCAAGATTGAGTTCATATTTCAGACATTTATAGTGTGAACGAAGGTTTTGTTTAAGTTTACCAACACTGTAAAATGCTGTGTATTGCAAGGATATCTGATCTAGCTCTACACTACTTTACCTGGATTATTTTTATATCACGTGCACTGGACAGTATATATCCACACTTTATGCCTCCCATCTCTGCTTAGATATTAGTCCTTCTGATAAGTTTAAAAGCAAGGAAAAGTAATCCTCATTCAAATTTTTTCCCTGATTTTGTCAACATCGCCAGACCTGCCCGCCTGGGGCCTCACTGCTCTCAGTGGAATTCAACAGGGTCCTGCTCGTGTAGACTTAATAACAGGCTATCTTTCCACAAAGGGGGATGCAGTCAGACAGGTGTCCATTGTCCTTATCATTTCAGATATGTTAAATCAATGTTTAAGAAAGAAGAACTAAACCTACCCACGAGTAGTGTAACAAATGACAAATCCATTAAAATTTTTCAAAGTCTTTTTTTTCGCTATGGAAAAGAAAATTCACTTCAACTAGATCTACTTTTGATTCCTTTTGAGGAAATAACCTAGCCTACCATAACTTCTCTTCTGTTTAAACACATGACGGCTTCTTACTGCTTGAAGAACACGGTCCTACCTTGGAATTTCATCTTGGCCCTTTCTTTACCAAAACAGCCAAAAGTGAATTTTAAATTACGTAACAAAACCAGTCCTTTGAGGCAACCCATCCACTCACACTGTTGAACCATAAGCCCAGCAGTGAGAAGCAAAGAATGATGTCCTGACCAGGACTGTGCGATGGGACAAAATTTAGATTCCAACATTGGCCACGAGTCTCCCATACAATCTAAGAAATACAATTACACCTCTTTGAGTTTTTTCTATTCCCTTTCTACAAAAATGGAGATTAAAATGCACCTTTCTTTCCCTTGCACAAACTTGACTGCCCTGTCTATTTGCACTCCCTGCAAATGGGTCCTCCATCTGAAAGCTGAAGCTTTTATACACTGAAGATAAATAATAAGCTTCAATGTGCAGAAAACAGTTGGAAAGGCCATGTGTCCTGCATCACTTACCAGGCTTTTGATACCAGCCAAACGGGTGTATTCTGACTTCAGCATCTGGCAAACTACAATTTGAAACTTGCCAAGCACTTCTCGTTTCCTCAGCACATGTCTGGATGCCTAGACTGTTCAGGGTCAGGCACACGATCTTTCCACCTGCCAGGGAAATACATGGTTATAGAAATGATGGGGAAAAACTTCCTCTTCTAGACAGTATTTTAAGGAAAGGGAATACAGCACAGTTCCATTGAGTGTTAAGAGAAACTTCGCTGACTTAGAAATGAAAGGAGGAAAATACCTAAACTGGGCCAAGTTTTATTGTTGTTGAAAATAGTGTTGAAAAATCACAATGAATTCAATGGGAGGAAAGGCAGGTAACCAAGATTATAACCGATTAAGGTCACTAAGAGTATTTCCACTGAGCAAAGATGAGGACCTATTTTTTGAGCAAGCAGCCCTTTCTGGTTATTGCAATCCTGGAAATTAAAAATCCGTACGTATGTTGAAACACAGCCCCTACTTATATCAAGATAAAAATTCCGCCTTTCAAAGACCTAGTGTAAATTTTGCTGTACTTGAAAAAAATTGGACCGTATTAAACACAGTTAGCAGTTTAATTGAAGATTTAGTCTAGCTCATGTTAAAATCAATACTGAAAGTTCCCTTGACTATATGAGTGCCAGGACTGGGTGTCTGAAATGCCATAGACAATATTAATCAGATAAACAAAAAGGTGTCAGTTTTGCATGTTTGGTCCTTTAAAATTCTTTATTTTAGACCTGTTTACAGAAACTTAACATCATATTCAGTTAAGACTCCAGATTTCACATGGAGGTATGAAAACTGTCAATTATTTTTGATTTGCATAGTAATTCCAATCTAGACTACATTGGATTAATTTTCCAAGCTACTCATTTTTGATTGAGTGAAAATTTTGTCTACTCAACAAAAAAAGGGAATTAAAAATATATATTTATGAAGTGTTCTGAGTTCTGAAATGAACTGTAAAACCAGCACATCCTAATGACCTCAGGGAGAGTTGATTAGCACATGACACTTCTGAAGACAAGGCTGGCCATTTTAGTGGCCTAAATCTGAATTTGGACTAAAATATTAAAATCTATTTCATTGACTTTGACCTGGATGGCATCCAATTTTAAACACCTGCTAAAGACTTTCTTGTAAACAGAGCACTTCTTTTACAGCCAGCAGAGAGAAAGAAAAGTACGTCCAGGACAGGATTCAGTCAACCAAAGGTCTTAATGACCCTATACATCTCTCTGTTGACTATAGGGGGAGTATCGGGTGACAACATCCCTTTAACTTAGCCATCTCAGGTGAGTAAAATATGTTTGACTTTCTAATGGCTTTCAAGTCACACATATTTTTAAAGATCTGATTTCCTCAGACTAACAGAAATGCTACTTGAGATGTCTTAAGTAGCTAAAATATTAAAGAGGAGAAGATAGGCAACCTTTATCCCCAACCAGTCTTCCCCAAGCAGAAGACTAAAATTTGGGAGCAAAGGAGTTCAGACATCCAAGAAACCCAAAAGGCTAAGCTGCCCCAAAGTACCCATGGACATTACGTGCTTAATGTGCATTTAATTTCAGTAATATTCAGGCTTTTAAGTCCCTTAGGCTTTAAAAAAGAAACAAACAAACAAAAACAAAAAATCACAAAAAGAAGTCAACAAACATTTTGGAACAGAGGTTGATAAATGAGACATAACAGTTCCCTGAAGTTTTATCAGTTTGAATTTCATGCTGTCAGAACTGCAGCCTCTCAAGGACTCATTCTCATGAAGTTGTCTTAATAACTTCTGAGTTGTGGAGAGTGTTGTTGCACTGAACTCCTAGAAATGGTTATGATTACTCAAAAAAGGTGCTAAAGAGAGTTGCACAAGATCTGCAAGGGCTTTTGAAGTGCCCTTCACAGCAAAAGAATGGTAAATTTTGTAATAATGTAGAAAGACTGAAATTATTTTTAAAATAAAAATAGTGGAAAAATACCTGATAGCTGGGAGTCATTAAAAAAGCCAAATCCTGTGCAACAGGGGTCAGCATCACACCAACGCTCACACTCAAAAAAGCTGGGAAAGGAAAAACATCATTACTTTCATGAACAGTAGCAATCTGTCTCTGCCATGGAGAAGGGAAGAGAGGATGCTGCATACAGGAGAGACATAGAGAACCTGTAGAGACACCTTTCACAATAAAATTGCCTCATGGTTCTTCATGCTGCATAGACACTTCCATACATTTTCTACTGGTAGGTGAAATTACATTCTATCAGTAGACATTTATCAGATTACCTCTAATAATTTAGATGAATATTTTGATATCTGCCCTAAAAATATCAGCTTACAGTACTTTGGTGTGTTATTGCCAAGAGATTTAACTGGCCAAAGAGCAACTTAATAGCAGTATGAGTAATAATTCACATATATGTAATTAATAATTATATAGATTATTATCATAACTCAATTATAAATCTCCTTTAATTCATATGCTTTTTTTCTTTGTTAAATATTCTCATGTAATGTTTTTCTTGGATCAATACATCTCATCTCCTTCATATGCATAACAGGGCCTTGGTATTCCAGCCCTGATTAAAATTCCAGTAAAAACAAAGGAACAGTCATGTCCTACCCATCTGAAACAGTTTTTCTGCTCATGTCAGTTTTATTCCTCACTGAGATCCCAGTTATTTTCTGAAATGGTACACGTGTGTAGAAGCTCTTCACAGAACTTTTTAGAGTGACTGGAAGGAAAAAGGAAAACAAAATTGGAAAAATCAGCTTAAACTTGTAATTCACATATACTGGTCAAGTAATCACATGGTAAGGGTAAAGTTTATGTTTTTTACTCCAGATTGGAAGACTCCAGTGTACTCATGCATTAGTCAACTTGTGCTGCACTTTGAGCTCCCCCAAAAGACACAAATTAGTAATTTTGTTCAGTAGACACCTACATTTTTCACAGCAAAAGTATAGGTTCCCGTGCAGCGATAACAGCTTTGTTTGCCTAGCTTCCACCCATGGGCTCTATGACAAAATCATTCAACTTCCCAAGTATTCAAAGAACAAAGGTTAAAATCCACATGTCTATAAGTCTGGATTTGCTAAAAAACAAACAAACAAAAAACCCCAACCAACCAAAAAAAAAATTACACTCGACAACTTTTAATTTCTGCACTGCTTAACTACCACGGAAAATTTCATGGTTGAAAATGGGATTGATGACATCCCAAGGACTTTCCCATTTCACCCACATTATAAAAAGATCTAAAACCTGGTATACAAATTATTTGAGCTACCCTTGGCCTTGCTGAATTGGGAATAACTGAGGTGGAGAGTGGAACTCATGGTTAACATCTTTCCATTCTGAACTGAAAATGAAAAACCATACCCAGAACAGCCTGACCTTCCTTTGCCCAGTCATAACAGAGGACTCATTCACACAGTCACACTTTTTAGGTCACAATCAAGAGCCAAAACACTAGCTTGCATTATCAGGGTTAGAGCACACATTATACATCAAAATCCCCAAACTTGCCTATTTTACGATACAATGTCTGTGGTTGCTGGGGTAGCACGGTTTGACAGTTTTCTGGTATTTGACCGACGCTGCCATCACAAATCTGTGCCTCTGGATAGAGAGTGCACACAAAGTAGATATCTGTGGTGCTTTGAAGATCTGCCATTCGACAAAACTCATCTTCTTGTACACAACCTAGGAAGCAAAGTTACTAAGAGTTACACACACGAGGGTTTCTTCCCCTCTCTATTCCTCTTCATGTCTTCAGCACACTTAAAGCTGTCCATCAGCAAATAACTTAGAGTGAGAATGTCAATATTATTCTATCATGGTGCAAGAGGAACAGGGACAGATTCTGTTTCTAGTGACACTGAAAAGCCGGCTTACCTGGAGAGCACAGAAAAGAAGCTGCACCACAGCTCATTGGAAAAATACATTCCCCAGGTGTGACAAGCATTAGCCTAGTGTAGCGGTGTCACTAACACTGTGATTCATAAAGATATCTCTCTCTCTCTTTTTAGTAAATTTGACATACAAATGGTACAATCATAAAAGAACTCTGCCTTAGTCATGGGTTTCTTACTTTAAAGAATAAAAAGGACAATAAAGTCTACAATGTCTTAGGAAGTTTTTTTGCAAAAAAAATATTTCTGAAATTTTCGTATGTTACACAAAAATATAAACAACTTTTCCAGACTCAGCTGTTCAAGCCATTTGCTTGTAGCAATTTGCACTGACATTTGCCCCAGGGTAATAATGCACCTTCAGAAAAGAAACAAAGCTGTCAGACCCATTTCTTAATTACACTGGCAATGGCTTCCGTAAGTATATACCTCAACACTTCATTTTAAACAGGCATTGCTTTACTGACCTCTTGCAGTGATGTTTGTACTTAGTACTCTCGGTTCTGCCTTCCTGACAGTCAGAGCTAGAAACTCTTCTCCATTTATCATATTGAAAAATACTTTATAATTAATGTCAAATATCTGAATTTTACCTTCTCCTTTCACCACTACGTCATCTGTCTATTCAGAGAGGAACGTTTTAAGAACAGCAGAGTATTGCCTAAGCTGTATCTTCTGCTTCTCTTGCCCATAACAGCGATACGCTAGTGATGAATGACAAGTACCCTTTTTGCCACAGTTGACAAAGATTGTAAGGAAGAAACAGTTGGCCCCATTAGCAACTTCCATGAAAATTTTCTGGGTTTTCCCTGAAAAAAAGCTAAGTCCAGAGTTTCTACTGATCATGATTATAATACCTATTAAAAGATTTTAATTAATTATTATTCCCTGTAGAATAACAGTATCTAACATGTCTTACGTGTGAGACACCAAAGCAGGGCTTCCTCTGCTGAGTACTTCTGCCTGAAGACCCAATACTGCTGGTAAGGGAGGGAGTAGTTCTGATCACTTCGTATCCGGCTGTTGTCCATTAGGTAGAAAAGATCCTTTGTAGAATCTGAGATTCAAACAAACAAACGAACTGCTCAAGCCCACAGAAAATTTAACCACAATCTGGAATAAATTAAATTTATTTCTATATAAAATTCTGCCTTTCATGGTAAAACAGCTGCAACCATTTTGTAGAGCTAGCATACACTAAAGGCTGCTCTTAATAACAGAATTGTCCACTCAGTTATTGATGCTTGTGTAGGCAATGCCTCCTCGCCGAGCTCCACTGCATAACATAGCATTGTCAGACTATTTCCACCATGCAAAAACTACATGAAAATCACAGTTGCTAGAAATAAGAAGGTTCTCTCTACTCTGGCACACAACACATTGTCTTAGCAGTGAAGTATGATGCCTCAGAGGATGTTTACAATACCTTAATCAATCTAGTGTTATTAATCCAAAATAAAACAGTTCCCTTTTACACTCCTTTGAGAAGCTTTTACACCTCTCAGTGTTAAATGTTTTCTTAACAAGCTTAATACCTATTTCAGTCATTTAATCATTTCTTCTAGTTCATGCCCCCACAGACCACATCAAATAACTCCTTTTTGTCTCCTGCTTGTGACTTTAGATGTGTATACAACACTTTACATCCCTGAGCTTCCTCTGAAACAATCATAACTACTTTCAAATTCATCCCTTTAAATAAGGGTCCAAGTAAAATATTGAAAGAAATGGACACTCTTCACGGATCTCTTACAAATTTCTTCATAAACGCCTTTTTATTCATCAAATGCCATCAGCAGGTATCATCACCAGTTATCCCAACACTGGGAGAAATTCCTGTTATTTAATCTTACACTCACTGAAGCAGCCAGACAAAAATGAAAACAGGAAAGTAAAGCCACGCTGATGATTGCAGCTGAAATGCTGAAGCACCTACTGGCATACTCTCTGTCAACAGGCACTGAGGTGCCCATCTGCCATCCCAACAGGGAGTCACATGAGGTATGCTGCCTTCCGGGAGCTAAGGTTCGAGATGTTGCTAAAAGAGTTCCACAACTTGTCAAGAGCATGGAATACTACCCACTGTTACTTTTTCATGCGGGCATGAATGACACCGCAAGCCAGAACCTGGGCAGAATCAAGGAAGACTATAAAGCCCTGGGGCTTTAAGTGAAAAAAATTGGTGCCCAAGTTATCTTATCCTCCATGTTAGCAGTTTCAGGAGAGCTGACTTTGGCTTCTTCAAAGACCTATTTGGAGGAATCCCATGGGCTAAGGCTCTAGAAGGTTGGGGGGTGCAAGACAGATGATTAATACTCAAGCACCACTTCCTCCAAGCTCAACATCGGTGCATCCCTATGAGTAAGAAATCAAGCAAAGGAGGCAGGAGACCTGCATGGATGAGCATGGAGCTTCTGGAAAAACTCAAATGGAAGAAGGGAGTTTACAGAATGTGGAAAAAGGGACTGGCCACTTGGGAGGAATATAGAGATGTTGTCAGAGTATGCAGGGATGCAATGAGGAAGGCTAAGGTTGACTTGGAATTAAACCTGGCAAGGGATGTCAAGGACAATAAGAAGGGGTTCTTCAAATACATCAGTAGAAAAAGGAAGACCAAGGAAAATGTGGGCCCGCTGCTGAATGAGGTGGTTGCCCTGGTGACAGAGGATGCAGGAAAGGCAGAGTTACTGAATGCCTTCTTTGCTTCAATCTTTACTGCTAAGGTCAGCCCCAAGGAATCCCAGACCCTGGAGGTAAGAGAGAGAGTCTGGAGAAAGGAAGACTCTCCCTTGAACAAGGAGGATCAGGTTAGAGATCATTTGGGCAAACTCGACAGCCACAAATCCATGGGCCCTGGTGGGATGCACCCACAAGCACTGAGGGAGATGGCAGATGTTATTGCAAAGTTGTTCTCCATCATATTTGAAAGGTCATGGAGAACAGGAGAGGTGCCCAAGGACTGGAAGAAAGACAGTATCATTCCAGTCTTCAAAAAGGGCAAGGAGGAAGAGTCAGGAAACTACAGGCCAGTCAGCTTCACCTCCATCCCTGGAAAGGTGATGACACAGCTCATCCCGGATGTCATCTCTAAGCACGTAGAGGAAAAGAACGTCACCGGGAGTGGTCAAGGGGATTTCACCAAGGGGAAATTATGCTTGACCAGTCTAATAGCCTTCCATGATGGAATGACTGGCTGGGTGGATGAGGGTAGAACAGTGGACGTTGTCTACCTCAACTTCAGTAAGGCTTTTGACACTGTCTCCCATCACATCCTCACAGGTAAGCTTCGGGAGTGTGGGTTAGATGAGTGGACAGTGAGGTGGACTGAAAACTGGCTGAATGGCAGAGCTCAGAGGGTTGTGATCAACAGCACAGAGTCTAGTTGGAGGCCTGTACCTAGTGGTGTTTCCCAGGGGTCAGTACTGGGTCCAGTCTTGTTCAACATATTCATCAATGACCTCAATGAGGGGATAGAGTGTACCCTCAGCAAGTTTGCTGATGACACAAAACTGGGAGGAGTGGCTGACACACCAGAAGGCTGTGCTGCTATTCAGCATGACCTGGACAGGCTGGAGAGTTGGGCAGAGAGGAACCTAATGAAGTTCAACAAGGGCAAGTGTAGGGTCCTGCACCTAGAGAGGAATAACCCCATGCACCAGTACAGGTTAGGGGTTGACCTGCTGGAAAGCAGCTCTGCAGGGAGAGACCTGGGACTCCTGGTGGACAGCAAGTGGACTACGAGCCAGTAGTGTGCCCTTGTGGCCAAGATGGTCAACGGTCTCCTGGGGTGCATTAAAAAGAGTGTGGACAGCAGGTCGAGGGAGGTCATCCTCCCCCTCTACTCTGCCCTGGTGAGACCGCATCTGGAGTACTGTGTCCAGTTCTGGGCTCCCCGGTTCAAGAAGGACAGGGAACTGCTGGAGAGCATCCAGTGGAGGGCTATGAAGATGATCAAGGGAATGAAGCACCTCTCTTATGAGGAAAGGCTGAAAGACCTGAGTCTGTTTAGCCTGGAGAAGAGAAGACTGAGAGGGGATCTCATCGATGCTTATCAATATCTAAAGGGCGGGTGCCAAGAGGATGGGGCCAGACTCTTTACAGTGGTGCCCAGAGATAGGACAAGGGGCAATGGGCACAAACTGGAACAAAGGAAATTCTGCCTCAACATGAGGAAAAATTTCTTTGCGGGTGCCAGAGCACTGGAACAAGCTGCCCAGAGAGGTTGTGGAGTCTTGTTCTCTGGAGATATTCAAAACTCGCCTGAATTCCTGTCCAACCTGCTCTAGGTGAACCTGGTTTGACAGGGGGGTTGGACTAGATGACCTCCAAAGGTCCCTTCCAGTCCCTACCATTCTGTGATTCTGTGTGATACTGGGAATGCGTAATAGCTTTGAATTTTCTATCAGAAAATAGAAATAGGTATGTTACCATATGCTTTAAGGATAATCATTGAGTAATAAAAGCTGTGTAGACATTTTCCCAGATGTATCCATAAGTTTTTTAAAAAGGTGACTGCTAAGTCTTGCTACCTCTCAAGACTTCAACCTGCAGTTTCTCATAAAACAGTTTGTGTCACGATTAAGGCTAAGGGATGGAGGAAGAAGCTGCATTCCTTGCATAACTTCAGGTTTTAATGATATCATCAGCTGCAGCAAGGTAAACGGAGAACCCCGAGGGCTGCACTCATGCCTTGGCAGGTAAATGCAAGAGAATTTCACTCAATGTATTAAGTGCAGTTTTTTTCTCATTTTTAAGTCTAGACTTTAAAATACCACTAATTATATAGGAGCGCCACTAGGTAAGTGGGCATTTTAGTTTACCTTCCTCTCAAACTACATAAGGAAAATCAGAAATACACTTCATGTAAGGATTTTACATCTATTAAATCCCATGCTCAGGAGTTCATCAAGGCTCCTCAGCAAAGATTACAGTTCATTAGAGATGAGCCAAAGTGCTCTCAACAGGCTCCACTGCACTCTTTCTCTTAGGATTATGGTGCTGAAGGCCCAGAGGAATTCTAGTAACTTAATACAAATTCTTTTTTGTATATACATGACTTAGTATAATGAAAAGCAGACCCTGGAATAACAGAGGAGCTAGAGAACTTCGCAGGTCTCTCACTTTCATCATGCATGGAAGAAACACTTGTGATTGCAGTCTCATCCTGAGTTTCTCTAAGCATCGTATTTACAGTCATATTGTCAGTAGCAGTAAATATGCTCAGGTACCCAGGCTAAGGATTTGATTCCTGGGTTTGTGCAAAATTTTTTCCCAGCCAAATAATATTTCCTGTAAAGTTCAGTAAGTCTGAAAGAACAAGCTTTCCCTGAACATTTTAACACTTTTGTTTCCAGCCTAGCTTGGGAAGGTAAAACCCACAAAGACAGGAGACTCACATTTTGAACATCTTTATCAAAACCTGTATTGGACTTTCCGTCTAAGAGAAATCCTCTGGACTTCACAATACCTTTATCATTGTGATACATATATGTCAATATATGATATTTTATGGTTAAATTTTGTACCCCCCTCTGTTATCTTCTGTTGCCTTCTCTGCCTGCCATTACTATAATACCTGATAACATTAGATCATTCTCTGTCTTCAAAGCAGTAGCATTGCACGCAGAGGTTCTGGTCCGGGTGACCATATCGGAGCCTGGAATACAACAGGAATTAAAGAGCATAGTAATTCCCTTTATCGTTATTCCACAAGACAAGATCATCCTTAAAGTGCACAATTTAGGAAAACTCCTTAAGTAGTTCTACTAACTAACTGATGAATCAAAATTGAGTAAAATCATGTATGTATATATCTAGGAAAAACCTAAACCAAAATGGGCTGTTTGGAGGATAAAAGTAACTGCCATATCCACAGTCACTGTGCATTCAGCATCAGTGCTCTGGATGCCGTGTGCATTTATAAAGCAGTATAACAAATCATTTGCACAGGTCCTGCTAGCTCTGTTGAGACATTCGGAAAGTAAACTTGCAGAAACAACACATACATGGCTATCGTGCTAATAAAAGTAACCCATCTAGTTATGCATAAAGCTCCAAATTATTAAGGTTCCTGGACACTGATGGGACAAAAGCAAATGTCTCTCTAATAGCATTTTTCACAGGTATTAAAAGTTATAAAGCATATTCTCAGACACAAGAATTTACCCAAATTTCAAGAAACTGACAGTAGCAGAATTACTCCAGATAACACCTTCCCCTGCCAGAAAAGACTTCTGAGAGGTGTCTCAATTTGGATGGTATAAAATAAAGTGAGAATGACACTTCCAGTTTAAACAAGTGGTATGTACAGAACACATATCTCCACTGCCTATGGTTCATCATAAGCTTTTATAACAACTTTTGTGACATAACTCACCTCTCCACAGATAAACTTGCTGAAAGGAAGTAAAATTTCTTTCTGCCTCTTCTGCTACCTTAGAAGCTAAGAAAGAAAAAAAGTTGTTAGAATAGCTGCTGAAATTTAACAGCTACTACTGAAATGCTCAGAAATTATGTTAAAAACACATCACTAGACTGGGCATCACCTTTTTTACAATACAAGACCCTAAGGAAGAAGGACCCAGGTGTCCCGGTGCTAGTCTGGGTCCAGGGTCCCAAGTTTTTTTTCTGTTTTCCATCATTGTTTTTTTCTGTGCAGCTCTGGGCATCTCTTTTTTTGTCTTTGCTCCAGAGCCTACCTTTCTTTCAGATTATTGTCTTGAATCTGCCTAAGTTAAATATTACAGGGTAACATACTAAAAGCAACACATTCTTGACTTTCATTAATGTTCACACAGTAAAATGTGAGAGGTCCATCGATCTAACAATGCATCCAATTGGGGAGTTCTTATTCTTTTGTGATTGTACAGACATGGATTTACTTGAGAAAAAAAGCACTGAAGTACAAGAGCAGGCTGGTGAAAAAGGCAGAGCCTATAGAAGAATTAAATAAAAGGAATGTAAATTGAGATGATTCGTTGACATACTTCCACTGAACACTTGCCCTCCCAGGGTGAAGGAAAACATCTTCTCTTTTGTGTCATAGCTCACACCTTTACATATCCCATCTATGCCAGATGTTGGTGTTGGACTCCAGCCATTCGCATTGCAGATCAGCAAGTCTGGGTTGCTCATCAAACTACACAAAATGGTACCTAGGGTCAGGCAAACGGAGAGCGGTATCACTACAATAATACTTTGTAGCTACACAGAGCTTTTCACCCAAGCATCCCAATTCTTTCTCTAAAATGCCAATTGAACTTGTGTCACTGGGATAGTCACCCTTCAGTATTGCTACCAAAAAAAAAAAAAAAAAATAATCAGAGCCATACATTCAAATTGGAGTACTAAGGTTAGCTATTCATACCCAAAATAAACATTTGCAGCCTGCTTTTCAGAGATTTCAAGCACATACTATTACCACCTAATAAAATACTACTATTATCCGATAATACCCCAACAGTGTTCTCAGTACTTTATAGCACCACAGAGACATATTCAATCCTTTGGCGATCTTACAATCTCAGGCTCTGAACCAAGAAAGCACTTACATTATTCCTGGGATGGTTTCCTGGATTGGTGCCTGATTTCAGTCAGTCCAGACCTGAGTCTCCCCCAGCATCGCAGTGTGAGTCGGGGGCACCAGCATGCTTAAGACCAGGGGTTTTGGCATCACTCTGTTACCGTACTGTCCAGACAATACCCAGCTCTTTCTTTGCACTCGCTGTCACAGCTCGGGCATTTCTATGGTTTTACGATCCCCTTTCTGATTTTTTTTTTATGGGCTGGGTACATCAGATATTGAATATGCTACTTTTATTCTTTTGTTAATATTTTTTTAAACAAAAGGCTAGTCAGAGTAATATGTTTACCTGTATTACTGATCCAAATAGGCCACCTCAACTAAACAGACAGCCCCACAACACTAATCTTCTTCACACTCCCTTCTACACTCACAAGTATGGAGAACGTAAAAATTTGATGATAAACATAAAGAGAAATGGGCTTTACAAGATCACCTAGAATATTTTAATGCAAAAAATATGAGATGCCAAAACAAAAATTAATTTCCTGGAAAAATTTACTTGACAACTTCCACAGAGAAAGTTTTCTCAAATCCAGGATCAGTTTCCACTCAAAACTAGAGCAGCGCTTGCCACATAGCAGCCAGTAGCACATGCGTGTATTTGCAAGAGCCCGTCTTTAAAAACTTGAGACATCTCAATTAGAACTTCATATTTCCTATAGGAAATGCACCTCAAACAGGACAGTTGATCCCATGTGATCTTGAAAAGAAACACCAAAAAGCAGGCACTGACGTTAAGTCCTTAGATTTGCTGGCAGAAATCTGGGCTTTGCCTAAATCCCACCTCTGCCAGAGTCTGTCCATCCCACTCCCACTCGCTCTCCTAGCTAGACACCCTGACTTAGGAGATTATAGCGTTCCTGCATGCAGTAATTTAACATAATTCCCTGTTGAGTATCCTCTTTTCCTGCTCCAAACAGGGACCTGATTTACATTTGTACTACAAGGACTCTGTCTGGAGGCACCGCCTTAATTCCCCCATCAGCTGAAAGGCACCAACATTGGAAAACTGAGCTGCATTACGTAAGGAGAGAGGCATTTTCAGAATGATTTATCTCCTCCGGATGCAGATGTCTAAAGCAGGTCAAAAGAATTATCCTTTCAAAGTGTCCATTCCTCTCTGAAAGCAGCTCGCTACCTCAGGTCTTTATCTCTATTGCTCCAGGCCAAGTCTTGGGCATTACTCAAAGTCTGCCTACACCAAAAAATGTCAGTGATGTAGAGGCAGGCACTGGTATGATGTAGAGGTAGGTATACTGTGCCCAAAAAAGATTTCTACTCAGTTAGCGTTGATTTCCTACTGCAGAATTTTTTACTTTGGGGTTAGACAATACCTCCATCGAGCGCAATCTGACTCAGGATGAAGCCGTCACAGCAAGAGTCCCTGCTGCAAGTCTGCCGACAGAAGAGCTGAGCATCAATCAGAGATGCGCTGGCTGCAGAGAGCACCATGGAGTGATACACACCAGAAAGCACATTCTGAAAACTGGTCCTTTGAAACGTCTTGAGTCCAGATGAGTTAAATTCTTGTCCTGGGTAGAGAGAACAGGAAAGAAATGTTCAAAAGAGTGCAGGAGGAGATGGGATGCTTTCAGATTGCCTGAAGACTGGAGCTGGTTGAAATTTTTATGATAAAAACTCATCTTTAAAAGTCCTTTTCTGGACTTTGAGGTTCAAATGCAAGATAAGATCACCAATGTTTTTGTGCAATTATACCTGGGTAGTTGGTCAGAATGTACCAAACAAAGGGCTCCTAAATCGATGTACATTGTAAGGTTGATAATACTCCACTTTCAAGCATTATATTAATAACTCCTAGGTATAAATGAAACAAACTTATCTCGTTAAAAAAAGCAAAATATGTAATTTAGTTAGTATAACTGCATCTGGAATTAAGGCTTCTGCTGACTAGACACACATGTAAGAGCAGACAATTTATATAAGCCTGGATCTACTTAGCAAAATCAACAGACGTCTAGAGTACATGTGGTATCAACAGGATTACATTGATTGCAACAAGCTCAGGGAACTTGCCTTTTTTCAGGTGAGACTTAGCTGTTTATTTTTATTTTTATTAATGAATGATGACTCAGAGGTTTGGATAGAAGTAAAAAGAAAGCAGTGACAGCAGAGAGTTTTGACTCAAACCCTGCAGCACTCTGCATTAGGTCATCTTGTTTCAAATTTGGCACAAGGCTTAAAGTTGGACACATATTGGATGGGACATGCAGTGATATCAATCACACTTAGGCCAAAGAAACATATCTTGTACATTCATTAGTTCAGCTGCATCACTCTGGGACTCACTGGAGACCAGGTTATTTCTTGGCTGGTATATCAGTAGGACAATTTACAGTCAAAATTAACGTAAACTGTTAAACTATGTACAAGCTGGTCATTGATAATGCCCTATATAGTCAAATAACATACTGTTTAATAAAGAGAAATCGTAATACAACAAAACAGGTAAGGATAGGATAGAATAGAATTGAGAATAATCTATTGGATAAAATTTGAGCTTTTGTGGGACTGTCTGCCATCGCAATGGCTTACAAAAACTGTATTCCTAATTTCTAGGGAACAAGATATGATGGGAAGATTTGCTGAGGTTTCTGGTCTGTCACTAAATGTTAAGGTCTGAAAAGTATCTTGAACAAAGATGCTCCCTCACGTTTAATCATGGTTCTACATAGAAGTAACTACAAAGTTGAGCACAGCAGTCTAACATTAGATGAGTGATTTGCATGTGGTACCTCTCTTCAAATAGACCATCACTGCATCTCCCTCTGGATTCCGGACATGAAGCAGGCAGCTGAGACGACCGATGCTAGTGGCAGTGGGGTTCCCCAAAACACCTTGCACCTGAGACGGAAAACAGGCATGCACAATAAATACCACCTCATCGATTTCCTCTCCGAAAACATATTTTCCTTATTGAGAAACTCAGGGGAGGAATTAGCGCACACGGTTTATAACCACCACAGCTCCATGTGGTCTTTTTTTATGCCACTTTGCTGAGTTTAAAAGCAGTGAATAGGAAGCTGTTACAGACTAAAGAGCACATGATTCAAACCTTAGACGAGAAGAAGGGACTGAGAAAGGATGACTGTTCCAGGTGACCTGGTTACTGACATGGATACTTCTGGTTTGGACTATCCAGATCATAGAATGGTTTAGGTTGGAAGCGACCTTGAAGATCATCTAGTTCCAACCCCCTTGCCATGGGCAGGGACACCTCCCACCAGCCCAGGTTTCTCAAAGCCCCATCCAGCCTGGCCTTTAACACCTCCAGGCATGGGGCATCCACACCTTCCCTGGGCAACCTGGGCCAGGGGCTCACCACCCTCAGAGTGAAAAATTTCTTCCTAACATCTAATCTAAATCTCCCCTCGTCCAGCTTGAAGCCATTACCCCTTGGTCCTATCACTACATGTCCTTGTAAAAAGTCCCTCTCCAGATTTTTTGTAGGCCCTCTTCAGATACTGGAAGGCCACTGTAAGGTGTCCCCAGAGCCTTTTCTTCTCCAGGCTGAGCAACCCTAACTCTCTCAGCTTGTCTTCATAGGAGAGGTGCTCCAGCACTCTGATCATCTTCGTGGCCCGTCTCTGGACCTGCTCCAACAGATTAACCTCCCTTTCAAGTTAACCCGATTTCCAGACTGCAGGAGCTCAGCATGTTTTAAGATCAAAAGTGCTGTGTGATGTTTCAACCAAACACTGAGGCATTCACATGTCAGTTTTGAGAACATGTGGGTGTAGCTTCTTTACCAACCTGCAGGAATTTATTACTGCCATAGTGAAGAGCAATGTCCACAGAGTCAAGTAACAGCCTGCCTTTCTTCTGGGATGCCTTCTACTTATATTGAATCTACAGTATTATGATAAACACGTATTTTAAAATACAATCATTTTTACCAATCCAGAGGTAGTGCAGTTGAAGTTGACTTCAGTAACACTGTATAATTCACACAGAACTTCAGCACCAGCAGTAGTTACAGTGGCAAAACCGCATGCTTCTTCCTTCTCACAGCCTGAAAAACAGAATAGAAACCTTAGGTTTCACAGAATTTCATGCGCAAAATTTCTGCTACAAATCTCACTGTTTACTGCTATTTACCTAGTTTTTCATATCTCTGTCAGATGGCAAACACATGAATTTCATTAGCCAGATGAGCTTTGTTATTCAACTATTTTAGTAGAGGGTGAGGTTTTTAAATTAAATTAAATTAATGCAAAAAGTTGTTTGGACATTCATCATCTGATGATACAAACAGCTGATTTAGGTCTCAGTCCCCATCCAAATATTTAATGTCTGCTGGATAAAGTTGCCTGAGGCGAAATTTCCCCTCCTGTTCCAGGAGCAGAGCTGTGGGAGCAAGTTAGCGGTGAGCATGCAAGGCCAGAAGAATCTTCAGCCACTCCTAAATCTGGAGGGGGATGGCTGCTTGTTTACTCACTCACACTGGCCAGTAAGTTGCTGCACAGATGGCTGGCACAATTGATGAATTTGAAGTTTCCTTCCTTCCTATCACTTCAATATTTGTCACAACCTGTTCACCGTGGGATTACTCTACCAGGCAGATGTGATGTGCTGGCAAAGTGGTTCGATGTTTCCAAATGTCTCTAGTATAAAATCAACCAGCTTAGAATGAAATGTAAGCCAAGCTGTCTGACTTTGTTGGGAAGCAGAGAGGGAAGAGTTAACCCTTACCCTTCAGGGAGCACCTCAACAGTAATATTTTGTAGTAGTGCTGCCATTTGACAGTGGATGTAACTTACAATGAAAATACAGGCTATGTGTATTTGAACCAGATTGTTTGTCAAAGGGGGATCTTTTCCTCCCTAAGTTCATTCCCACGGTCCTCTCAGCTCAGTGTCTTGCTTTTGTAGGTCTCCAGTTTCAGAGGAAGGTGCAAGAAACCTTGCAGCGTACAGCTAGGGGGTGATCTGCTGCATGAAAATCATTTTAGTAACACATATAAGGCTTCACAGATTCATCTCTTAGCATGAGATGACTGCTTCTGCTAGACCAGGGTAGGTGACAAAAAGCCACTGACTTTGTCAGACTTCGGTGATGTCTGCCCTGCAAACAGGCCACCTGCTTTATTACTGCTGGGGTGGTTTTATTTTGAACGTAACCCCTCTGCTTCTCTTCACATGTCTGAGCACTAGGAGACACGTTGATTCAAAGGACCCTGAAAGCAGTGCAGTGATTCCCCTTGGTTTTAGATGACTCTGAATTGATATAAACCAGCAAACATCATGTATCCAGGTGTAATATAATACATACACTGTAAGGCTCAGCAGAGGAATATCTCAGCCCTCCTTATAATATCCTTCTGAAGTAAGCAAGGATGATTTTGCTTTTTATGTGTCAATCACATAGAGGTGATTTGGGAAGAGGTGAAAGCTTGGTTTTCACATGTCCTGAATACTTAA
Source organism: Pluvialis apricaria (assembly GCA_017639485.1). NCBI lineage: Eukaryota > Metazoa > Chordata > Aves > Charadriiformes > Charadriidae > Pluvialis > Pluvialis apricaria. The sequence continues at coordinate 161,552,149 of CM030008.1, read as the reverse complement.
TCCTTCTTTTGTCTGCACATCTGAAAAGTCTGGTGAATGTTTCCTGGTTTGAATCTCAGTTCTCATCCATATTGCAAACTATACCACCTAGCTTCAAAGTCAGATGACTTGTCTAATGTGGTATATAAAGTCAGAAGACTTCCTTCTGAAAGAAAGGCTAACCTCTTCCCCGAACCAACATCACCAAAAGTTGTAAATATCTCGCAGTGAATTGGTGCTGAACTTACAGTTCACCTAGGAACTTAACTATAAACTTATCAGATAAAAAGATTATTTTTCGTGATGGTTAGTGTTGTCTCTGCAGATTTCTGAGAGTTTTTCTCACCTGAAATACACTGAAAAGCTGGACTTTGCAGGTCTCCCCCAAGTGACTGAGACTGAAGAATTTGAGCTTCTTCTGACCCATAAATCAGTCTGGAGGCAGGCACTCTCTCAAATTTTCTGAGCACTGAAAAAAAACACAAACCAACCAGGTACTATTATCAGTTCCCATACTGCAGAGAGACAAAAAGATTTTAGGTAGAAACAAAATTCATTAATTCTGTAGGGAAAAAGGTTTGCTCATTAAATGATGTACCATAACTCCACAAAAGACAGCTGGACTGAGGATATAATTTCTATTATGAAAAAAAAAAAAAAAGTATCACAAGATCTCTTAAAAATAGTTAGCCAGGAGTGGGCTGGGAGTTTATATTCAAGTGAGACTTCTCTTCCAGCAGCAGACTGGCCATCTCCCATGATTTGTCCATGGCACAGAACCAACTATTAAGTCAACGGGGGAACCAACTTTCTGCAAACCAGACACTGAAACAAGAGCCAGCTCCAACAGATCTTGGTTAGAAAGGAAATCTAGGAGCCTTATCACTTGTTTACAGGAGCACAACAGCCTGACCTCCACTGACTTCAGGCACAGGGATCTATCCAATGATCTATCAATGTCCTACATGCTTGGTTTTTTTCTCCTTCATTCAACCTTTAACTCCAGACTGTCACTTTATTTACCAAACCCTTTTATCTACTCTCTCTGAATTGGACCCGCTGCACCTGAGCATAAGGAACCTGACAAGCACCACTGTTCACAAGCTGGGAAAAGCTCATGGGGTCTAGACATGCAAAACCCAAAGGTCACTAAATGGGGCGAGGAATCCAATTTAATCTCCAGAAGGTCTGGCCCTGGCTGTACCCTGAAGAAGATTATAGTCTGGTGAAGGGACACACAGTGGCACCACCCTGCTCAGGTTGCTACTACCCGTATTAAAAAGGGATTTGGGTACAGTGTGTCCACCAGTTGATGTACTAATATTTTTCAGTGAACATAGCATATTAAGGAGAATGCAAGAATGTCGTGACTTAGCATCCCCCCTGTGTTGACCAGACTTGTCCTCTAGATGCCCCAAATGAATGTAAAACTCTGGTTCATTGCAGCCAATGCCTGGCCTAGACCGAAAAAAACAAAGCAGCAGGAGCCCTGGTCTGATCTCAGCTGGTGGGAGATGCCTGCACATGGAAGAGCTGGAGGCTCAACCCTTCTCTCCCCTGCGCACATGGGCACAGAGATCCAGCAGGAGGATCCCAGGCCTCTCTCCCTGAAACGTCTGGATAAACCACAAAATAAAAGTCAGGGATAAGTTCTTAAAGCAATCATTTGTACTCTTACAGCAAAACAGTCAGGACTAAATCAGAAGCAAATGTCCACTGTTGTCAGGGCTGAGTCAGCAGGTGCTTTTGATAAAACCGTAATTTCTGCTCAGAAAAAACATGAGGGCTAGCCAAACGCTTAACACAAAAAATTCCTTGCACTCCAGTTTGGCTGGGGAGAGGGCTGAATGATGGTGTAAACAGAGGTGGAAGTTTTTTCCTTCCTAGAAATACAGGACACAAACATAAGCGTTAGCTTAATTCTGCACTAAACTGAATTCTTTCTACATCTGCAACTTGCAGTTATGCATGGTAAAAACAGAATTCACATCTTTTCTTAAAACTGAAAAGAAACAGTGTTTTTATGTGTTTGCAATTGTTTGCTGCCCTCATTTCTAATGCAAAATTCAAAACAAAAGATGACATTTTAAAATGTTTTTCTTTTCTTCTGATGTTATTTTCCTAATTCCGGCTTCATTCCACCCCTCCATTTGCTCTGCAATAATATGGGAGAAAAGTAGTGAAGAGATAGGAAGTGTAATGAAACACTACACCAAAAACACTGCAAAACAGACAGAAAAGCTGCCTTTTTTAATTATTGAATTTTGTTTTTTAATATAAACAAAGGTAAAAAAATTGCGTTTAAAAACCTACTTTGTCAAAAAAAGGTACAATGAAAGATGTTCACATTGCCCTGTTCTCAACAGTAATATAACTACCCAACAATTTCACAGGTTTAGTGTGTAGAAGAAATTCTCCTTCATCTCATGTTACTGGAAAGTAAAGCTCTAGAACCCGTCCCTGTTATTGCAATAAAAGTTAAGCGTGGCTTAAAATATAACAAGAGAGAGAACAATAAGAATAAGCATGGGTTGTTACAGATAATTACTGTGCATTCATAAAAGGAAATTCTTACTCCCACTACAGCCTCAAAAAACAAAGAATAGTTGGGTTATTTATTCACCCTGCCCCATCGCCATCCTCCTGTCAAAGCAAGATCTGTCTTCAGACCCTGCTGTCTTGTTGCATGCTGAATTCAGTTAAGGGAAGTAGAAGGGGCAAGGGAAAAAATAAAAATAGAGATAGTTGGTTTCATTTCATATAATACTTTCTGGAAATGCAGCATGATTTTTAAAGGACAAAACCAAAATTAAATTATCCTGTAAATTACTAAAAAACACCCACCAGACTCCTTGGGTGTTCGTTATTGTTGTTTTTTTAAACCCTGAATTGTCAACACTTATAAATATTTATTTGTAGTGAAATCTTTTAGCACGAGCCACAAAAATAAACACAGATATCTACAACTGCTCCTTCCTGGACAGAGTCAGAAGTGCTCTTGCAGGAGGGCTCCAGGTAAGTATTACAAGAATTAAGTTGCTGTGAGTCCTCTGCCCAGAGAAACATCCCAATCACCCCATGACTGAGAGCAACAGAGGCTAACACCTCGTGTTCTTAATCATGATCAGTCTCTGAGTATGCTCAGAGAAAAAAATAGCTATTTCAACTGAAGACAGTTTTGCAAACTCTTCACAAGCGAGGGTTTTAATTTCACACTCCTTCCGCTGATCACGCGTGTCATAAGACATTGTCTAATTCAGAGCACACTATGACATCAGTTTCTAAACTGAATATTCCATTAAATTTGATACCAATCATATGATGAATAATAAAAACTACCGGAAAACTGGTTTTGAGCAAGGCAAAAGCTTTGGGACTGCGAAATATAATTAGACCTTATTGCAGGCAGTTTAGGGACTGTTTGATGGATGACCTTTTTTTTCCAATTAGTCATCCTCGAGAACTGGCATTTCACACCCGTGTTCAAGCAGAAGTTCCCCCAGCTTGCAAGGATACGTTCACCAAGTCAGATACAGTACAGCAGGAGCCCAGAGGGCAACATTATGACGTGGCTGCGATGTCATTGCCAAACACAGACTATTTCACCTGAACACACTGATGAGTGATAATTTTACTGTGAAATTAATCATTTTGCTTCTTTCCCATTAGTCCTCTCATTATTCTTTTGGGTTTCCAAGCAGAGAGCGGGAGATCAGCATACATCAATAGCTGTCAGCCTGAGAATGCAAGAAACCTGCTTCTCCCTCCTCCCTTACAGAAAATGGCTTCCTCAATGTAGTCAAGAAACAAAAAATTAAGGAGGAACGTAGCTTAAGGCAGAGGCCACAACTCTGGGAAAGTGAATCCCCATAAGCTAGCAAGCCAGCGAAGGAGCAGTAAGTCTTTTCATAAGATTTCACTTATATGGGGTCAAAACATATCCAGACTATTCTTCTGACACTTACCTAGGCACTGGTAGTCTATAAGGAGATCATCTGTTTCAGTCCAGTCCAGTGTTGCTCCAAAGTTATCGATGCAGAAGGATTTCTTAGTGTCAGGGTCTTGCTGGGAAGGTCTATACTGGCCACCTTCATCACACTGCAGACCCTGCTCATTGCTTTGACAGTACGTGATACCTGTTACAAGCAAACAAGACAAAACAAAACAAAAAAAGGCTACTTTGATAATGCTGTCACTGGGTTTCACAGAAAGGTTCTGGTTGGAAGGGACCTCTGGAGGTCATTTGGTTCAACCCCCCCACTCAAGCAGGGCCACCTAGAGCTGGTTGCCCAGGACCATGTCTAGATGTCTTTTGAATATCTTCAGGGATGGAGACTCCACAACCTCCCTGGACAACCTGAGTGTTTCCTGATGTTCAGAGGGAACCTCCTGCGTTTCAGTCTGTGCCCATTGCCTCTGGTCCTGTCAATGCAGCAGGACAATGTTTCAATGCTGTAGGACAAAAGTGCTCTAATTACAGCAGAGACTTCACTGAAAATTAATCTATGATTTTCATTGTGTTTCATGCTCTAAAACATGGCAGTCTCACTGCTTTGTTGTTACTGCAATTCATATTCCAAACATTTTTATGATTCTCTGCCATGGATCAGACCTCATTTCTGCTAAGTGCTGTAAAGCAAAGAAGTACAGAGAAGGAACTGTACTTTCCTACAGGTTTGTTCAGTGCCTACTGCAATGTAAATGTTATCAACATGAAATGTTATCAACCAAGGCACAAGAGCCACCACATCAATCTGTGGCTCCCCCACCTTTTTTTAAATTGTCTCTTTCAATAGGAATGAAAAGGGCTTCACACTCTACTCTTAAAGAATGAAGAAGTTTGATTCTAATTAGCAGCATTTTTCCCAACTACTTAACATTTTTAATGATTTGGAAATATTTAGAAACCAAGTATTTGGGCTCCACAGAGAAAGAAATCTGGAAATTTGACCAACATCGAAGACAGCAGCAAAGAAACCCAGGTAGACTAAGCCTGACAGGGTAACCACCTTGATGCCCTCCTGAGTCGCTACTGAAGACGGTGAGGCTTATCTACGTATGAAGAAACCACCAGAATTTAGTGGCAACATCGGCATTGTTTCAGTTCAGTGCACAGGGCCAGGAGCTAAGGTAGTTTAGGAAATGCTTCTCATCCTTGCCATAGAGGCACAACCTCTGGGAGGAAAACAAGGAAAGCAGCAGAGAGGAGAATGCTTCAGCCCTCTCATTTTCCTGTGCTGTGTTTGTTAGTCAATACTTTCCTTTTTTTATCTGGCAGTTAATTCAGCAAACTCTTCAGACTTTGAAAGGAGACAGCAGGGAAATAAAGAAAGAAAGAAGAAAGCTAAACATATACAACATGGCCCTTTGGAAAGGGCTGGCACTGAGGCTCAGCACGCAGGTAAGGTGGGAACCAGGCAGGGAGCAGGTTTAGTTGCAGGTACTTTCAGTAAAGAAAACTGCAAGTGCAGTAATGAAAACTTAAGGAGCAAACCTGTAAGCACAGGAGTCCCATACCTACACAGGGAACACATACTGAAATGAAGAATGACATCTCAGTCTACCATCTGCTTTAGGCAAAAGCTAATTGATGTCAGGATGCATTACAATAAACCTGTTTTGTTTTTTTTACTCCACCTAAGAGAATAAATAGGTTGAAACAGAGCAAAACAATACTTATACTCACCAATACTTCCAACAAACTAATTCTCACTACTGACTTTTATTATTACCCATGAGCTAATTCTGCAGACAAAACTGAATTTGGACTTAATAAGTGATTTTCTTTACAGAACTGCATGCAAACATAAGTCGCTTAAGCTGAATACACCAACTTTAGTGAACATATCGATAGTTGCTTTGTGAGAAGTATTTTTATCCTCAGGGGAAAGAGCCACACAAAGACAAGACTACTTTAGCATTCATGAAAGTGCCAATAAATGAACTATGTAAGATGTTTCTCAGTGATACTAAATACCCAGGTATCTTTTCTGAGGGCAATGAACATGTCTTAAGGAACCACAACATCCTGGATGATACTACCACTCATTTCTCATGCATTTTTGGTCAAAACACCAGACAGATTTTTCTGTCTTTGAAAAACACCTTTGAATGTATGCAGAAGAGATCATATCCATCCAAAAAAAAACCCAGAAAGAGGATTTTTTTTTTAAATTTACAGATGAAAAAAAAAAAAAACTACTAGCTATTTGAAGCCAGAATACAAAGGATAAAAGAAGAAATGAGTTCAACTTACAGTGACCAGCGCTGAATGCCCCATAGGAGTTGGTAGTTTTGCCCACAGGACACTTGATACAGGAGGAACGTCCTGTCTGATACTGATAGTAGCCAAGAGGGCACGGAATGCATTCATCGTTCTGGAAATGAGTGCCTGGAGGACAAACAACTGCAAAGAGAACAACCACCTTATTACTTTTTTTGAATCCAACCAGTTCAGGCATTTGCTCACATGTGTAGGGGAGTATATATATACCATGCTGGTAGACTTGCCATAGGCTTCAAGCTCTTAATATATGTATTTCTGAACTGTATAACACAGGTAAACGCTCCTTAAATGTTCATTAAACTCACTAATGACTGGAGTATAAACCATGGTCTTTTTTTTCTCAGATGACCCTAAAAATGTTCTTGAGTTAGTGCCCATGAAGCTCTTTGGAAAGGCTAAGTCCAGGCCTGATTTCCATTTGTCAAATCCATTTGTAATCAGATAATGCTCTTTGTGGGTAGGTTGTGAAAGAAAACAAAGGAACACAAGCTACAAACAGAGTAACTTCTACAAACACTACAGACAGAAAGAGGAAGACTCCTAGGAGTAGAAACTCCAAAAACATCATCCAGAAACCCACCATATGGTAACACTTTCATTCAGAATTCCTGGTAATGAAATTTTTGGTAAACACTTCCAAACCAAACAGTAATGGCTGGATTAAAAGTCACTAGTTGTGCACATGACAACCCAAACACAAAACAAAAAGATATTCCTAGTCTGTATATATATCATTTTTCAGATCAAATCAGGAGTAATATTTCCCGCTGACCCGTTACACATTATAAAGAGAACTCTTCGTCTTCTGGGAGGTCATGAAATACTGCCCTTCCTTCCAAATCATTCGACTGAACATTAAAGCAGAAGAGGTGCAGACACATTTGCAGGACAATACCTTTACTTGTTATTTCACAGCTGTTTCCCAGATGTAGATTTCCTTCAAGACACTATCAAATGTATATTTTGGGACTTTGACAAGGTGCGAAACTTCATTTCTGTTCTTGCCCTACGTCTTGACAGCAGTTTAAGCTTGTATGGGAGAGAAACAGTAATGGAAAATTGGCCATCTCCGCTACGACCCATATGATGAATTGCTGTTCTGGCCAACACACCGGAATATAAATTAATTTAACTTATAGGAGCACTTAGATTAGAATAGAGTAAAAAGACAGCTAGTATAAAAGTGATCATATCTTCCTTCATCTGCTCTAAACGGTCCAATGGGAAAGCCTAGGATGAGACGACTACGAGACTGGAATTTTCCTCCCAAGTACGTATCAAGGTAATTGCTCTAGGTATAACACATATCTAAAATCAATTACAGAACCAAAAAATCCTGGATCAGAGAAAATTCTTCTTTCTTTCTCATGCATATTATTTAATACACAAGAGTGTCTGGTACATTTTAAAGACATTTTCCAACACATGCAAAAAGGATCACATTTGTTGCAAATGAGCAACAGTAGAAATTAAATGAGTAATCCATGCCTGAATTGAAGACAAAATGCAAAGGACAAGGGAGACTAATTAAGCAATTAAAGTTTAAAAAAGAGCAAATTAAGCTTTTCAAAGCATCCTCCTTTTTTTGTAGTCATAATCATGATGTTAACGTAACATTTGTGTCTGCAAACACGTTTTAAGCACTTAAAATTGCCTTTTCTCTCACACATTAGATTAACAAAAGGGCACAAAGAAGAGCAAAAAATGTTGGTGAAGAGAAGTGTGTTTTCTAGACTCTATAACTCTCAAAGGCACATAACTTTTCAGCTATAGGTTACACTCGGCACAATTACATAGAGGTTAAGTTTGATTCAGAAACTCAAACCATCACACTGTACTACTTTCAAGCTTGAATACTTATTTGTTTTAACAATGTGGGAGACTAGAAAACAGCTTTGAGCCAAAATCTGAGAGCTAAGTGTGAGTAATTAGTACCCCTAGAATAAGAATAAATAAATAAATTAAATTCAAACACCCAAATCGAATCCCTTGCTCCTGCACATCAGATTTGTAACCGTGCCTCACTTCTAGCCAGACTTGGGCTTCTGTGTACCAGGGGAACAACATGCTGAGTAGCAATTTCCAGGCTAAAGAAAATTCACTGGGGAAACACAAACCAGCCCTGTGCAGTGGTACTGCTCCTCACAGTAGCCTCATTTTACTTGAGACCAGCTCTCACTGCGCTAAGCGTGCTTGAAGACTGGCACAAGAGATCATTACCCAATGCTTGCACTGCTCTTTCCTCCCTCCAGGGATACTGGAAAGCTTTGGGATATCAGATTCTTGATCCAGATTATTACAAATGAAGTCTTGAGCTGCCGGCTCAGCTATAAATCGAGTACGTTATTTGATCTGGGTTACGCTCTGCTCCAAGCAATTCCGATAGAATCACCAAGCTTTCTAAATAATAAAAGGAACCAGCATAAAAATATGTAATAAAACAAAGATAGCTCACAAACAGGCTTCAGGCTTTCTCCTGAAATAAATGGGGGGGACAACAGTTGAGTTCATAGAGCTGCCTCCTGCACAGTTTCCAAGTCTCTTCTTTTTGACTGACACCTTAGCAAAAAAAGTGTCTTTTGTCCCTTTAATATTTAGCTAAAATAAAACTATTACCTCAGACTCTTAAGGAATTATATTCATAAATACCTGTGGGGTAAAGTAACTCAGTCTACAACAGAAACAATGAAAAAATGTCACATAAGAAAAACTAACCCACGATAAATGTTACCCATTTTACAGACAGAAAAACACGAAACAAAGCCACAATAGATGCAAACCTAAAGAAACAGATGACTGTAGGGAAAATACATGAGAGGTGAAGAGGCAGGTTCATGCAAAGCTGTGCGTTCCTAAATGAAAATGTTAAGTTTATAGGGAACACCAGAAAGCTGCCACTACTAAGAGCTGTCAATACTTTCTGAAGCAAGTGGAAATGTCACTTACAGTGAAATAAAAACAAAGAAATCAATAAGGTCTGGATCTGAAAAGACAATTTGAACTTCAAAAACAAGGTGGAACAGGAAAGGGAAGAGAATAAAGAATCCCTGTCACCCTCACACAACTTTGATTTCTGTAATCACAGATGATAACTTATTACTACTAGTCCCTGTTATTAGTAGAGAAACAGACCCGGAAGGATAACTGAATAGAATATCCCCATAATGCAAAATAAAGCTAAATATTTATATATATACATATTTTAGAGGAACCAGAAACTGAATTTCTAAATCCCCTGTTTAGAATAAAATACACAGTCCTACTACATAAACCAGTGTGCAGCAGTGTATCTACCATGACATCTCAGAATACAAAATCTCTGCCAAAAGCTGGAGCAGAAACTGTCTCCTTTACATGTTTTGTTGACAAGTCTGTTTTATTAAGTGACTTTTTCTACAGTTAGCTGGTTCAAATATGCATGAACTAACTTACAAGGTAAATTAATTCACAACTTCCTAGAGGCCTTTATCCCTGGCAGGAAATATTTGGCAGAAAGTTCCAATTCTTTCTAAGTTCTGCTCTAAGTGATGGACTCTACTTAATAAATAATAATACCTTTAATCAGTACAAGAGTACATCTTGTTAAGTAACTGCAATTTGTTACAGAGTCCAGATTCTTAGTAGGAATTAATCTTTGTTCTGCATAGTGTACTTAAATAACCAAAAACCAAGCGTTTCAGACTATGGAGATGAACTGAAACTGCAGTCAATTTACCCTTAAAGGCCCAAGCTGGAAACTGCAGCAGTTCAGAACTTATTCATCACTTGATTACTTTGCAGCCCTTGCTCAGGCATTAGCAGGCTCTCCTAACTTAAAAAGAACCACCATACCAAGCAGGGAGATAAGTTGTTTTCATGTATTTTGATTTGCTCTTAGTGTCTCTAACTTAAGCTGAATAGTGTTGAAGTTTTCCAGCCTGAAAATGTTCCCTATTTTGGATAACTTATCCAATACCAGAGACTGTTGACTTTATACTTAGAAGTGGTACAACCGTCCTCTGTTCCCCCAAAAAAGCTAGATATAGTGAATACATCCCAAACTGACGTAAGAAAGACAGTATTATAGAATAGTTTGGGTTGGAAGGGACTTTTACAGGTCATCTGGTCCAACCCCCCTGCCATGATCTTCAACTAGATCAGGTTGCTCAGAGCCCCGTACAACCTGACCTCTAGTGTTTCCAGGGACGGGGCATCTACCGCCTCTCTGGGCAACCTGGGCCAGTGTTTCATCAGCCTCATTGTAAAAAAAATTTCTTCCTTTTATCAGGTTTAAATCTACCCTCTTTTAGTTTAAACCCATTACCCCTTGTCTTATCACAACAGGCACTGCTAAAAAGAATCACTGAGAATAACTGGGCCAAAAAGAACGGTCAGGGTTGCTCTGTAGGAGGGTTGATGTTGATAGAAACAAGAGCAAGGCTGTTAAGGCAAAGACTCTTTGGCAGAGTGACCTGGTACACAGAAGTGCTAGGCACAGCCACGAGGATCCATCAAAAAGGTAGGTTTGGCAGCCCTAAGCAGGATGTTGGCAGAAAGGCAGCCTGTTCCAGGGAAGCAGACTAAACAGAAGGAAAGATGATGAAAAGAGGGCAGAAGTGCAATCACGTCTGGGTGTTGGCCAACACTGAGAAAGCTTCCATCTGAAATGGCTGGAGTTGGCCCAGGAATTCACAATCTCAGGACTTTTGCCATTTCTGCATCTAGGTTTCTATTCTGGGTAACGTATCATCATCTGAAGCACTGGCTACATTATCTTTGTGAAATCTTATTAAGGATCACATACATTACAGAAAGACCTTCTAACACCAGACAGATCTAAAAAAAACCCCCAAAATGTTTGCAAAACCTTCTATACTATGTCGGCGCCATGATGCCTATTTCCAAACCATTGGTTCAACACAAGGAGTGAACAGTATACAAAACACTAATTCCTGTCTCTCCCCGGATTTATCATTCACGTTGGTGCTTCATACCTTTCACATATTAACCATAAACACAAGTTCACTGATGATTTTCTAACTTTAGCTTTATACTGATTCCTAACAACATCAAAGAAGAGAAAGATAAACTGAGACATACCACAGCCTTGAGAATTTGGGACTGCTTTCCCAGGAGCTGAAGTTCTTCGAAACCCGCTTCTACATCCTAGCTGCACGCTCGGCGACAGATCAAACTCTTCATCCCGGGGAAAATCAATGAAAGAATCTGCTAGGAATTGCTTGGAGTCCAAATGCAGCAGAAACCCACCATCCTCAATCTCTCTTATAAATGCTCCAATGAGCTTTTCTCCAACAATTGCATTTTCTAAAAGGGGGGAATATAAATCAAAATAGCATGAAAGAGATTTCCAATGTACTAATGGATAACCACACAGGAAATGATGAACTTTAAGTTAAAAACATAGGTAGACAGAGAAATATAAGCATGTTAGCAAAGAGCAGACAAGACAATACTATACAGTGCCTATCCAATTAAAGTCTTAACCTCAATATATGTAGAGGGTGCTAAAAAACAGCAAGAAAACCCCAATAAAAAAATGGCATATTCAAGAACTAAAGCATCAGAGAATAAAACTTGATTTCTGAGTTACAAAAAATTCAGCAGAGGAAAACCAGGATTATCTGACATTCAGATTTAACTTATTGCTGGTTTTTTTCAGTGGGTATCATTAGCTTCTTTTTCAGCATTTTGATGGTTTGTTTTTGAAGGCCAGCATCTGTAACAATATAATAAACACCTTCCATCACACTACTGATATTCAACATATCCACCTACACAAAAGACATGCTCTTCACAATTGCCGAAGCTGGCATTTAAGAAAACAGTGAGTACATTTCCTACCATCGATATCCTTAGTTGCCCAGCGAGCTTTCCTTCTGATTACTTATGCAAGGACAATTTTCAGTGCTCATTCAAGAGTGAATCCCCCAGTTTGGCTGGACGAGAATTACTACAAGAACAGTGTTCCCAGTGAATTTTTTTTCCTGTCACGTTCTGTCTATCCCTGCAGGGTTTGTGGCATTGAATGAAATGTTGACGTGGTTTACCACTTCAAATTTCATAGAATGGTTTAGGTTGGAAGTGACTTTAAAGATTATCTAGTTTCAATTTGCAAGACAAGGGCCTCCAGTAGCTACAGGTGATGGGTGGCCCTGTAACCCAGCAAATGGGAAGTCCTACACCCTATGTACTTTCAGTTTTGTGACTACACAAGTGACCTCAGATCTTGAATTTTCACAGGGAGAATGTTATATACATAAAGAGAGCGTGAGGAATGTTACAGCTCACACTCTGGACAAAGATGATCATTTTGTGACTGATGTGTCCAAGGCAAATAGCAGAGGGTGCCACTGCCTTCTCACGTGGTGAGTTTCCTGACTTTGCGCTGTTGCCCACAGGCAGCTTTGAAGTTGGGTGAGGAGAGAATTTCACAGCCAGGTACGAGGGTCTGGCAACGCAGCGTTGCTCTCCTACCTGTGCTGAACCAACCGCAGATGTAAGATGCTTTTTCTGAAAGATCATCCTAGACCTTTAGCACAGAAAGGGTAGGTGCCCTCTCTTCCTGAATGTTGGCCCGTAGCCCATTGTCATTGTGTAGATGTTGTTTCCCCCTTTTCAGAGGAGGGACACAAGGTTTTTATATTTAAGGGTTAAAGCGAACAGACCTCACATTAAAGCTGACAGCTTTGTCCTTGTATTCTCAATGCTCTGTTTCCTCCAGCTTTGAGCAACCTATCCTTCTGCTGCACTGACACATACTATAATCAACAAAATAGCACTTAGCTTTGTTCAACCCCAGGCCAAAATGATACTTAGCTCATGAGCAAGTAATTGGAGATAACCACATAACCAACACTTTGCAAATGTTTTGCCAGGACTTGTCTCATAATTGAAAGCAGGAATAAGCAGATTAGTCTTTTATTCAAGCAAATAACCTTCCGAATTGTCTAGTGACTAGCTGTGGCAGAATTAAAAACAACCTTGATATGACAGCTGGAGGGAATTCACATGTAGAAAAGAAGCAAACAATCAAATCAGTAAGAACCCACTTAGGTCTGTTGAATTTCCTTTAGTCTAAAATGTTTCCCTGTGTTCAAAAGTTCTTAACACTGTCACTAAATGTGACCCTCCTGCGACCACATTATGTATGCATGCATATATAATATTTTTTACATTCAGAGTACATAAACAAGTCTTTAGCTGTAGTATACATGTTAATGCATTGCAAATAGACAGGTACATCCTGTAACATCTCAACAGAGAATAATTCAGTGTCTGATGGACATGCCAGCCACAGGCTCGCTGGTAACTTCTTCCATGAGCTGCCTTGGTCCAGCACTTCCAGCACTGCTGGCCAGCATGGGGCCACTCTTCCCTGCTGACGCGGGACCTGGCTTCTGGCCCAAGATGAGCTTTCCGGGACCTTCAGCACACTCTAAAGCATGGCAGATACAATAGTGCTCCCCTGGTTTTGCTGCCATTTTACTGCATAATTTTGGAAATTTAAGCTACTACACACCTCATACTTTCTTAGATTTACTGGAAGTTCTTATTAAGCATTTTTCCAGGTGTACCTTTAGGGACCTGGACTTCTGGGGTGACAATACGTTTTTTCACATACAGAAATATCCTGCAAATAGTTGCATCTTGCTTAGTGCAGTGGGAAGAAGTCTAATTTAGGGTTTGCTCCTGTTGAATGAAACTCTAGTTTCAACATGAAACGGATCATACCGTTACCTAGAGTTTATATTGGCCAACAAGAAAGTGAGAAAAGAGAAATCCAAAAAGTAAATTTCTTCTTTTTTTTTTTTTTTTTTCCTTTAAGGAAAATACAGAGCACAAAGACACAGCTTAAAATAGCAGTTGTATAGGGCAGGGATTGATTTCCTCCTGTCTCACTGATGGGAACTGTTTACTGAATGTTCATCCACCAAAAGCTCATTTTTATAATCATTAGTATTTTTGCCTGTTGAACAGAAGAGAGAGAAGTTGCTGCAAGCATTCCTTTTTTAGAGCTGAGGCCTAAGCTACAAAGCCAAATGGCATAAGATCCATAAGAAGGGATTTGCACAGCCTCAGAATTTAGTACATGAAAATATCTGCAAGAAAAAAAAGTAATGAAGTATTCACGAGTTATTTAGATTTGAGGCTCTCCATTGGGAACATATGTACACTGCTCTTCTATTTAGCAATTTTTTTCTCAGCTACTTCACAGGAGAAAAAGAAAAAAAGCAAAACTTCTCATTTACCCATAAAGAAGCTAGGAGAAGAACAACGCTATTTTAGTAATGTAGATTTTCAAATCAGAGAGACGATTTGCTCACTCTGTGTAAATACACCAGAAAACACCTCGAACAGAAAGACCCAAAACTGCTTTAGAAGGTAATGGAAGTTGATGGTGCCAAGAGTATACAGAGAGCAGGTTCTGCTCTGCCTCTTCTGAAACCATATGGCCATTCCCAGAAAAGCAATTTTAGTACTACGGGTAAATTATAGTGTGGAGAGGGTCAAAAATGTAACGCCCTCAAAGTGGAACACTTTCAAAAGTAAAGTTTAATATAAAACCAAACACACTTATACTTTGATCCACCTTCTGCAAACTACTCTAATATTCATGTTTCCCTTATAATCTGGAGCAACTGAACGGATGTAAACACAAACAGAGTGTAAAGCCAGGAACCACACAACCACTGCAGCCACTGTCTGCGACCTGAATGCTTTTGAATTAAGTTCTGATCAGGCCAAAGCTGCTGTAGGGCACATGCCTCCAAGTCCCAAAGTTAGAGGGAAGGACACATGCAGGCAGAGTTATTTATACTTGGTGCTGGGAACAACATTGCAAAGCAGTAAAAACTGATGAAGAGGTGGCACAGAGGGCATTTGAACTTGGGATGCATCTTTTATGTCTTTTATTCTAATGGGAAACACTGACTGTTTTGCAAGAAGTTCCTTACACCACCCCTAACCTGCTTGGAAACCACAGCGAAGATCTGCCAGTCAGTGGTCTCTGCAAAATTGCTCTAGGATGTCTGAGGTAAGGGTTATTCTTTAGTGTCAAAGGTAATGTAATAAATAGAAAAAGGAGAAAAAGAAAGAAAGGAAAAGAAAAAAAACCCTGGAAGAAACCAGTTGTATTTTTTGGCAATGTGTGAATTGTGTTTCTCTGAGTCCAACCCAATAAGAAACACAATCTTTCCCACCACTGAGGACCTGTCCAATGGAAATTAACATCTGGGACAGTTCAGCTCCTGCCCGATAAAGTAATTTTTAATCTCAGTTAAGGAAGCTGGGAGACGCAGTCCGATCTGAAAGAAACATTCAGTTATAGCTCCTTTCCACTGTGCAGTCACAGCCTGAAAAGAGAAATATATAAACACCAAAAGCTCAAAAACACAACTGCAGTGTTATAAAGACAACTACAGTGAGCATTTATAGTATCTTGCTAGTGCCTCCTAAGAGCAGACACAGGGAAGCAAAACAATTAAAAGCAAAGCAGGTTTAATTCATAGACATATCAGAGAAAAAACAGCTTACCAATATCATGTAAGTCAGGGAGAGAAGCTGCTGGGATGTTTTCCAGCTGAGTCCTCCATGTGACATTCACCCCCAGGCGGTCCACACTCAGGCATTCGACATAGACAGTGGAATCATCACAGACAGAAAGCGAGCCGGTATTTCCAAATGCATTTACCTCGAATTCAAAATTAAATGAAACCACAGTTAGTCAACCAGAGAACCTTCTCGTTCTTGCCTTTCCCTGTTCAATTGCACTGTTATGCTCAAAGGCAACATTTTCAAAAGGGCCTGTAAAAACAGAAGTAGAAGTAGGAAAAAATTTTAGCAGGTCATTTGCTCACTGTTGGAATAGTCAGAGGGCTCTCTTCCATCAAAATACATTTTTAATAAATCGTGGACTGATGTGATATGACTTCTATGGCTACACTTAAACCGATCAGCTGATGTGGGGTCAGTAAGACTAAACATCCTATTTTACCAGCCATCCATATGATGCTTAACATATGCTTAACAGATTTCATGGCATTTTCTGCTCTTTCATCTCTCTCAAGCAGGCAAAATTCTACCTTGTGTCTCACCCTTTTTTTTGGTGGGTTTTTTTGTTTGTTTGTTTTGTTTTTATTTTTTTAATACAAGGGAAAAAAAAAAACAAAACACCACCAAACAAAAAAAAAAACCACTAATAACAGAGAATAAAGAATTGAAATTACCTGGAGGTGACATAAACCACGAGCCTTCAACTCATCTAAAATAAATATCTGGAATGCCTGGAGTAATCCAGAGTAGTCAGAACTACAAGTCTTCTCAGGAGGCAGCACTAGTTGAAAGTGTGTTTGAGCTTGGACTGTCTGAAATAATTGGAGCTCTAAAAAATAAGTAGAAAGGGCATTTAGTAGCCTCACTATTTAATGTAGAAACTGACTTCCAAAGTTACTTTGAGAAACATTGATTTGGCATTTTGATTTTGCATCAACAGCATCTCCCCATTTCTAGGTGAAAGCAGTCGAGTTGTTGGTCGTAAATAATAAGCAGCAAGAGACACGTTTGATAAATATATATGTTGTGCATTAGGAAAAAAGCCAGGTGATATAGTTATATAATAATAAAGTTATATTTTACGCTAGAGCACTAACTCACAGAAAGATAAGGGAAAATCCGGATCATTAATGACTTTTTATAAGACTTGACAGATCGGAATTTCCAGAGAACTAGACGAAAGCTGACATTATGCCAACACTTAAAAAAGAAACAGGAAGACAGGAATTATTGACCTGTCAACCTCTGCCTTTCTTAGACACAATCATGAAAGGACTTCTATTAAAAAAAGGAATTAAATGATTAAAACAATTAATACTTATTCAAATGGGCTTTCAGAAACCTAGCTTGTCAAATGAACTGGGAATCAAGTTTCAGGAGAGAATAAATTTGATTGCATAATAATGGCATTGGCGTAGACAAGGGCCTTCCAGTTTTTTGATAGAAAACCAAAGTGACACAAATCAGACAAATTGATGAGAAACCTGCGAGCTCATCAGTCAAAAAACAAAAATCTATGTATCCAGTTTTCAGCCAGAAAAAAAAAAGGTGCAAATTTCTTGTCTCCTCTGGAGTTACGCTGACCCCAGGCTTTGTGGAGGGTTTGTTATGTCGGATTCAGCACAACGGTCATGCTGTCATGTCACCTCCAAATGGAGCCGGCTCTTATCCCCCTCAGCCTGGAGAAGCAGCGGAGCTCTCCCTTATTCACCTCCCCTACAGACCCTTGCTGCATCCCTGCCCCTCGCCCCTAAAATGAGCGTGGGAAAGCCTGGAGAGCATCCAAGGAGAATGGTGGGAGGGACCAGAGAACACAAAAGCCTGCTTCTTGCTGCAAGGCACAAAGCCCTCTATCTGTTTAGTTTATCAGAGAGTAGTTAAGAGCTGACTTAACCACAATCTCTAAGTGTACACATAAGGAAGAGGAATAAGATTTTTAAGAGTGTGGATATTATCCATTGGAACAAATTGCTAAGTGTTGTGGTGAATTCTCCATTACAGTTAAGTTTATTCAGTCTCCTTCAGATGTGTTGGGATTTTTTTCTGTCTCCTTAAAACCGTGCTCTATTTCAAACACAAATTACTGTGGGATGTCCTTAGCTTGCATTAAATGGCAGCTTGTATTCAGATTGCCACACACTCCCCTCTGTCCCTATAAACAGTTATTCAACTGCCATCAGGCAAACATGAATGTTACTTCATAACATGCTACAAAAACCCTGCAAACGTGATTACAGACAGACAAAAGTCTCAGTCTGAAATTTAAAGTTTAAAATCATTTCCACTTAGAATAGAAGACCTGGGGTACAACTGGAAATATAGAGGTTTCCAGAATGGTTTAACCCATTCTGCAGATGAAGAGTAGCTGCAAACTTGGCATCAAGATCTGTATTTCTCAAAGTTCAGCACTGCCACAAATTGCCATTTTGATTAGAATGTATCTCTATTTGAAATAATTGAAAATTATTATCCAACTACATGAGCTCTGAATAGACAACTGATTCTTTCAAGATTTAAAGTGCCATATTTTTCTTGAAAGAAAAATGGTTTGAAAAATAGAAGTCAGCCTACAAAGATAACAATAATCCTAAAGAACAGACTGCGGCAAAAAGATGCAGAAGTAACAGTGACTCGATTATGCAAATAGACAGTCAAGTTCTGCCAAATTCAAACATCTGGCGCTCATCTGTTCTTCCAGGACTAAGTGGATCCATCAGAATCACTTCATGGTGCCAGCATCTTTTAACTTGCAAAGAAAAATCTGCATGTAGATTGAATAACTATTTATAGCTGTATTATTACAGAAAAGCGGGACTGTTTCTGGTACAGGAACCAGCGAAGAGACACAGATGAAGATGGCAGAAGACAGGGCTAATCTACTGCACCTTAATTTAGCAACTCGCAAATAACTGTTCTGTCCTATTATCGTCATTCACACAGTAGCTTTGTGATGAAAGCGCATTTTTGTACATCTATTTACATTCCTCTCTGCCCTTCCCAACCCAGGGCAGTTCAGACATACTCTGGCAGGCCTGGTGGAGTGGGGCAGCCGAGACCCATCGACGCTGTTGCACATCACACTGAAACGATGTGCTGGACGAGGCGGTGCGGAAGCCCTGGCGACACACCAGCCAGCACTGCTGAACGCTTGAAGCTTGCTCAGAAATGTTTTCGCAAAATACAGCTCCGTTGAGAACAGATGAGGCACCGAATGGCAGAGCACACTGCGGACCTTTAGGCACATGAGAAAGGGGATATGTTAGTGGCATACTATAAAGCACTTCTAGTAAAATTCCTCATAACCCTCCTATCAACAGAGAAAACCTAGACAGGACCCTGTGCGTTTCCCACTCATCTCAACTTGGATCTGGTTTGATGTCAGCATGGTTCAGTTTACTAAAGCTGATAAAAAGACACATATTGACTTTGATGGGTAATGCATTGGGTCCAGAAAGCTACGTGCATGGTTTATAAGAACAGATAAGTTTAAAACAGTCATGAATAAGTTTAAGCAGGAAATGAGAAGGAGGTTTCTAACCATCAGCAGAACAAACCTTTACAAAAGATAGCCAGTGGAAACAGGCAGGGTGAAAAAAAGGCTCAATTCCCTTTAGAGTGAAGTTTGAAAACTTTAAGATCAGGAGCTCACAACTATGATGTCTTCAACAGCACCAGGATGTTTCTGGTGACCCAGCAGGTCCTTAACTGTACTATACAGCTTTTGAGTTGGAGTACAAAGTTTACCCTATCAACTCACCCGGCATTAATACAGTCATTTCAACCCTGCTAGCCCACTGTAACAGGCTGTTATAGCAGGATAACAACAATGATAATTAATTTCTACTAATCAGTACAAACCAGTTGCTTCACTCAATATTAGCAAAATCCCAATCTAATTACTGAACAGTAATCATTAAGCACTTCTGAGTTCTAGAGCTACAAAACACAGAAAGAAAAAACAACCTCCTCACTTCGAAAGAAATATAAAGAAATAGCTGTTCTCGTATCATACAAGTCACATGCTTGATGTACGTATAGATCAGTTTCCAAATACCAATGCTCAGATCAGTCCCAACCTCCGCAGT
This sequence comes from Pluvialis apricaria, assembly GCA_017639485.1. Classification (NCBI taxonomy): domain Eukaryota; kingdom Metazoa; phylum Chordata; class Aves; order Charadriiformes; family Charadriidae; genus Pluvialis; species Pluvialis apricaria. The sequence goes on along the minus strand of CM030008.1, from coordinate 161,532,247 downwards.
CACTGGAGGGAGGCAAACATTGCGGATGGCTCAAGTCTGAGCAGCCTCTCTCTCCCCTTCTGATGGATGTATCAAGACTGATTCCTTAACTTAGCAGCCACTTCAGTTAAAGCTTAAAACATTGCAGGATGAACGCAGGATTCAGGGTGCACGGTACATCTTTGTTTTCCAACCCTGAGCATTTCAATGCCAAAATAAAAGGCTTTCATATTTGTCTCTCTGAATTGCCAAATACATTTTTTCCAAGTCTGCTTTCTAGCATCTTTTCTGCAATAACTGTAAATGGAGCCACTACATTCCTCCTCTTCACTCATTGACTCTGTTTCCAGCCTCTTTTTCAGCAAAAGTGGAAACCCAGCACGCTTGCTTAACAAACTTTTAATAAACTTCCCGACATTTTAGGACCAAAAGACATCACTGTAAAAGGGATAGTAATACTTATCCTGACTAATGTAAACTACAACCACCATTATGTGTAAATTACATTAATATTTATTTACACAAAGTGTATAAAAATCAGTCTGTGGTCTCTTTATTGCTCTAACACATTTGTATATCCAGAAAGTCAAATCCAGCCGTATGCTGCTACTGTCTGTGGCAACGAGAGTTGTTGTGTGAACTAGGGAAATAACCAGCCCCCAAAACATAAGTGATGGATGGTTTCCTGGTGTGGGGGTTCATGGGTTTCAGTTCACAATCAGTAATTTGCTCATTTATCCACCTACATATGTCATCTCATATACTATCGTTATTAAGCCTGCACCATTGTGTCATTCCATTTCTGCCCCAATTTCTCAGTCCTGTAGGAGTCAATCAGAATCCAGCTGAATATTGACACTTCTTTTGTAGATGTTTCTAAAGATTTCCATAAGGAAATTACTGTCTCCAGGACCTTCTCTGGAAGGCTTTCTCTCCTCTGTCTTCACTCAGAGCTGTGGAAAGTGGGCATGAGGATGGGAGATGTGTGTGAGGACTGCTAGGATACTTGGCATTATCTCTCTGGTGCATGTCAACTAGAAAAAGTTGGATTCTACCTCTGATGGAAATGATTAACTTAATGAAAACCTCATTGCATGCACTGGACACTGTGAAGTTATTACTTGCTGTTTACAGCTGTCTGTTCTGATGTTGGAGGAGAAGTTTATCGTATTTTCCCACCACAACAGCTTCTTTTGCTGATAGACAAGATCTCCAAGACAGTGAGACAGTACTCCCTTCCCTTTTTCCTGAACAATTATTAGTAGTTCCCAGGACTGGATAAAGCTGGATAGACTGAGGGGAAAGAAAACTTTTGCATCTTTATTCTTACACAATAACTAAGTTGTTTAGCATGAACAAGTTCCACTGCTATTTCAAAATCCAGAAAAATCATTAAAGATTATTTCAATGGTATTTCTATGCAAAAAGTAACAAACAGCTTTCAGTAAAGTCAGGTTTCCACTGTATTTTCAAAGCAGTTCACTCTCTCAGGTCAGTCATTTAAAAAAGAAATCATTCAGTCACTATTTCCTCTAGGTACAGCATTACAGGATCCCAGGAAACATCAGATGTGCACAAAAACTGTAAAAACATCTTAAAAGGCATATCTCGGGGTACAGCTACACCCTTCTTAGAATATATTCCATACATTCCCTTGGAATGTAGGGGAAAATCCAGAAAATGAGCTTTCATGGAGAGAAGGAGGTATCAAGGACTTGACTTAACAGTTACAGATAGTTCTAACTTTTCTCTGGCCTACTAGAAACACTTCTACCTTTCCCCTGTTCACCTTCAGAGTCTACAGGAACGTCAATCCCTACTGCTGAGTGCCAGGTGTCGTGCTGAGTTCCTCCAGAGGGTCCAAACAAAATAAATACCACCCAGCCCTGCGTTCCGCAGAGATACTCACCCATAACCTGAAAGCAGGATGGCAGCAGCACTGTACTTGCTAGACTGATCAGCTCTGCTTCTCTGAAGAGCTAGAAACCTGTACTGGACTGCTACGCTCTCATGGCTACGCCAACCTAGCTCAGGAGCTCATCTCTTCAGAGCTTGGTTGGGCATCTCCACACAGCACCACAACGCATGGGGCAGATACAACCCTGGGGCCTCCTTGTGGCTTCTCCTAAAATCCCATCCGCATAGCTCTCTCTTGGTACAAGAGAGTTAAAAGAAAACAATGTTGGTGGTGGTTTCCAAGTTGGCTGAGGAGCTATCTAATCTATTAAAACACCTTACCACGTGTTGCTCTTTATATAGCAGAATCACAAAAGGAAACCAAAGCAATTTCTTATCCTGGGGTCTCATTTTCCCAAATCTACCAACAGCTCTCATTAAAAAAAAAAAAAACAAACAAAAACAAACCACACAAAAGAACTATGGAAACAGTAGTGTCCTGCAGGCGCTAGTTGAAGGTTTTCTTCTTACATCTCTAGTTTCCACTAATCATTACACTTTGGAGCATAGCCTTGTAGAAAGTTTAATTTGTTTTTCTTCACTTCAGTGATGGGGAGATGTATGAAGGCCATTGCAAATTAAATTTATCCAAATGTCTCCCATTTGGACTTCTCACTGGAAACCATGAGTGAATTCCAGTGCTTCGCCGCTCTGGTCATGCAGGAAATACTCTGTGAATATGTAGTGTTTTGGCACATCCTTTTCGCAATTCTGGTCACAAGCCAAGAGTAGGAATGGCAGAAGCATACATTTTTCAAATTTTATTTTAGTCAGTTGAATGCCTTTTAATCCCAGAGCCAGCTCAGACTGGAACAGGTTCAAGTTTACAGCAAGCCTTTCAGATTTACTTTCTAGTTCAGTTTTATAGCTGAACTGCTTTAATTTAACCAATTTTTATGAATAAGAGAAAGTCAAAGATCCATACCCTTTCTCCCTGACAAAGCACTTGGAGAAAACTGGACATTGTGTCCAAGCAGGTCTGAAATCTGCTATAACCAAATGCATACTGTTTGAGCAGAAGTCTCTGTAAAGGTCTGAACAAAGAAGATTAAATACAACTAAATACTGGAAAAAGTGAGGATCTAGGTGAAGTTCCAGAGCTGGATTTGCTCAGAAGCAATGCGCCTCAAGCAGGAACTCACTTGCACATGCAGGTCTTCCTCCGCTTACTCGCGTCCCTGGCACCTCTTCTCCATTGTCAAAGACGCACCAGCAGCTGTCTTGATCCTGGCTGCACTGCACGGGTGAGAAAGTCTCGTTGTCCCCTTCACATTGAGGGATGTAGCCTTTGCCAGCTTCTCGTAAGCCAGTTTTAGACTTCAGCATATTACAGACACTAGGACCTTTAAAGAGAGAAATTCATTGCAAGATACGGAAGACAGCAAACTGATTATCTGCAGAAATGAACTATACTAATGTACACAGTTGTCCTAAAGAACAGCAGTGCTTTCAGCCTGTTTTATCAGAAGGTGATAAGTGATCATGAAATCATAAATAATTTGAGTCATTACAGAAACAGGGAATTTTATTCCCACTAGAAAAAACATGTTTTCCTAAAGATTAAAGTGCAAGTGATATGAGTTTGCATCAGTAAAATTGTGGAAAAAATACTGATATTTATTGTGCATTTCCATCTTTTTTTGCCATAGATTTGATAGTGTATCATTTAGATGCTGATATTCTAAATTAAAAAAAAAATTAATATTTTTAGTAAGGATTTTTGAGCAAAGTCATTTTAAATGTAATAATATGATTATTTACATTTTAAAATAGTCATAATGTCTCAGTTTTATACCTTCAAAACTGGAAAGAAAACCCAATCACAAAACAGCAATATTTATGGTTTCCCATACACAAACAAAAGAGGGACATAAGCATGCGAAACCACATAAGAAGATCCAAAAAGTTCAATTCGAACTTGAGACAAAGTTGATTTTTACTAATTTTGTTCAAGTATCAGAGTAAGCTTGCAAACCTGTGTAACAAACCATTACACAACTGATTCCTCAGCGAACGTGGAGTTACTTATCCCCCATCAGGCCTGTTGCACATCTTCATGGACTTCTCTCATTAGCCCATATATAAGAAAAAGAAAGCAGACTTGCTGGGTCAGATGAAAGTACTATCTAACTCACTATCGTAAGTAATTATCTACTCTGTTACAGATGTTCCAGGAGGAGGTTTACCCAAAACCAGCAGATTATTCTCCCAAATTTTCTATGGGAGATGGCAAAGAGCAAGTCACTATCTAAAGAACTGAAGAAACAAGCACAGCAGAACTCTAGGTTCTTGGGCTGCCTGTACCGGTCAGAAGAGCAGAGCCAGGGCACAGGCTCCAACAGGGCATCCCAACTCCTACGAGCAGGGATGCTTCAACTTTTTGGATCAGCCATCTCCTATGATACAGTTCTCTGTCTTTATTTGAAGATAATACACAGGTATTATAGACCTAATTGCATTCTGTGGAGCAGTGGTGGACCATGTAAAACGGACCCACTGAGTGCACATGGCTCAGTTCCCACAGTCCAGGTTGCACTGCCTTAGAACACTCATCCACAAGCCCAAAGAATTTTCTATGGTGGTAAGAAATGCAAGGTAAAAAAATGTATGGAAGACTGTTCATCCATTTGTCTAGACTCATTTATTTCTGGTGTTATGAAAGCAAAGGATAACTATTTTCAGGTACCCTTCCAATGCTGACGTGCTTGTATGTACCATATCAGTGAGAATTAAACTGTAAACCCCCTGTGTTTCACAGGCATCATTCTGAAAAGGAAAGTACATATGTCACAAAGCATGAGGCATTGCCACTGGCATCACAGGCTGTGGGTAAAACATTACTTACACTCAGGATTGCCATCTAAATCTTTGCTGCCACGCTGAAATACTTCTCCTGACACAGGATCTACACACCAAATATCTGCGTCGGATCTCTGTAGCACAGCGTATTCTCCTGTCTACAAAGAATCAATTACATGCCATTGCAGAGCAATGTATATTAATACAGACATGACACAATCCATACCCCAAAGAATGGTTAAAATATTTGATTACGTTTAATTTTGTCCATTAACACAACATATTGAAAAGAAACACAAAATATTAAAATACAGTCTACCTAATTTAATACACAGACCAAGCCCTGAGAGAAGCAGTATGCAGACTGAAAGCCCATTGAGATGGAGTTCTGGCATAATCTTGGTTTGAAATTTCTGTTCCTTCCCCCTCTCAATATTCTATCCTGCTCACTACCACATTTTGAGAGTGTCACGGACCATATTCTGGGATACCTGCATCCAGCTCCCTCTTGTCCTTACATTCTCCCATAACTCAGGCAGAAAGAGCCCCGCAAATGTCAGTCAATCAACTTGTACCTTTAAAGCACAGCCCTGCGAAAGGACTAGGCAAAGCCACCAAAAGCAGCATAGGCAGGGACAGAGCTTCCGATTCCGTCTTCATCTCCAAACTATTCAAATTCTGCCTCGTGCAGGGCAACACCTGCTGTTTGTTTTCTTACTTTTTTCTTTCAGGTTAATAAGAATGCACAAGGAATGCTTAAGGAGTATAGACGGAGACTGTACGGGCCTTTGGCACGGTGTAAGCAAAACTGGGGAGGTTTTGTTTCTTCCTCCCTCAGTCACGTTAACTAACCTCAAGGCAGTAGGGGACGAATAGATCTGCTGTGGAGGCATCCAGCTTTGAACCGCTCTGTCTCCAGCTGGAAATTAAGGCATTGGTTCGGGATCGCTGACATGATGTCTGGCCTATAAGAAGGAAAACATGCATGTTAAAATAAAATCAAGTTCTCAAAGCTAAGCTAGAGAAAGGGGTACATCCCCAGGTCCTTCACACAGCTCAGCTCCATCAGGCTCTGCTACAGCCTCAGGCAGGGAATTCCTGATCGGTGTTTGTGATAACCACAGAATCACAGGATGGTTGAGGTTGGAAGGGACCTCTGGAGACATCTGGTTGGACATCTGGTCCAACCCCCCTGCTCAAGCAGGGCTATCAACAGTACAGGGTCCATTCCCAAATCATGTAAGCCAAAATCACACACGGTGAAATTAAATGAATTAGCAAAACAAGCATAAAATTCCTTTTTCATTTCTTGCAATGGTTAGAAACAAGCATTGCTTCATGCATTTCATACTAGAATTCTCAATAAATGTTAATGTTTGCAGGAAAAGGTAAAGACAAATATTTAGGAAGAAAAACCAACTAACATTTGGGAAGTTCCGCTGAGCGTGAGACCAAGGAATCCATGACATAACGTCCTCTCTCATCCACGCACCAGCAATGACCTGGTCAGGGAAGAAAAGCAGCTTTATTTTAGATGCTGTACTGCAGTATGTTTTGTTGCATACTGGGAAGAGTTTCATCTGTAGAAAGTGATCAGTCACAGCTGACTCTGCTATCCAGAGATAAGTAGACCACAGTGATGAGAATGGAAATGCAGCAGCTCTGGTGAGACTCTTCCATTGCAACCCTGTCCTGCAGTGTATCACCTACTCCCAGCAATTCGGTATCATCCACACACTTGCTGAGTGTACTCCATCTCATCGTCCAGGTCATTAATGAAGGGGTTAAGCAATTAAGCCCCTGAACTGACCCCCAAGGAACACTACTATCACTAAGTAACCCCCCAATGAGCTGCCATTTGACTCCCTCACTCCAGTCCATTTTCCACGCATCTTGTAGACGACTTCACCTCTCTGCAGTTTGGGTGCAAGAATACAGGATTTCCATCTTTTTATTAGAATTCTGCTTAACTTTTCTTTGCTCAGTCAGCCCACAGTATCTTGTTAGCAATTGCTCACCTGTGCTTTCATAGCACTGAGTTGGCTCCCAGTTTCCCAGACCATCACACTGTGGGATGTAAGGGAGAAATCCCAACTGCGTCGCTTCCCCAGCAGAACGTTTTGAAGTAAAGTGACTCCGCCAGTAGAAATGCAAGACTGTAAAAGGTAAGCAAAAGAAAGAAATTAGTGGCCAATCTAAGAACAGATATTTTAAATGTGCATATTTGTAAACACCTGTTTGTTCCCTGCACTTTAGGAGGAAAATTAACAAAGGCTGCAAGTACATTAAGGCTGGTAGGTGCCCAGATCTTATATATGCATGGTCTCACGTAATCATGAGCTCTTTGGTTGTGAGGTTAATTACGTTGATTAATGGTAATTGCTGAGTTGTACCTGTTTTTCAGAAAAGTTGAATTTGACATAGAATACTCTTGTGCAGATCCTGGCACGAATCCATTTAATTAAGCTCTCATCTCACTTTCACCTACCTGACCGTGCAGCCAGCTGGAGAGCATAGTCACTGCCCGATAACAGCTTTTCAGAGACCACCACCTCTAACTCATTGGGTTGAGCAGAACGTAGGAGGTCGTTGTCTGTGAGCTGTATCCCCTTTGCCATCAAGAAACTTTCTCCGAAAGGGAAGTGAGAACTATTTGATGCAAGGATGAGCTGCTCTGCCTCCTCCATAAATTTCATGGCTTGCTGCTTAACACTTTCACATATACCAGGACCTGTAGAACCGGAGGACATTTCAGTGCCTTTCATCTAAATCCAATAAAGATCTGCATATGAAAACTAGCTGGTCTTTTAATCAGCACGTTCTGCTTCCTCCTGCACTTGCTCGATTTTGAATCACTTAACGAAACAAGCAAACTAGATTCATCAATGCTTAGCTATATAACCACAAAAGTCCAGGAGTACCAGGAATCACCCAAACATTCTCCAAGTCTTGGGCCAAAGTCTTGATAAATTTAAGTTACCTCCTCATCATCGGTTAAAAATGGAGTTATATTCCCTACAGAACTGTCATTAAAAAAAAAAAAAAAAAAAAGGATAATCAGAAAAGAGTTTGAGAAAGGAAACTGAAGGTATATATATCCCTTGGGTCCAGAGTGGTAACTGATACTTGGTCTGTCCTCTCCATACATCTACTGACTCAGATATGTCAGTTCAACACATCAAGCCAGCTCAGTGAAGGCTTCTCCAATAAAATAACTCTCTGCTAATCTGCTTTTCCCCCTTTATTCCCCATTTGCCCACAGGACTGGCATCTCCTGCACTCCCTGCCCATTTGGAAGTTTGCCATTCATTTTCCTGTCTCTTCCTCCCAGCTGGCAAATTACTATGTGATGAGAATGGTTTTAGCAACTACATTTATAATACAGGTCATCTGCTGAAGGAACCCCAAAGAGGGCCAAACGACTTTGGTGGAGTTGTCTAGACAGAAGGCTTACCAAACTTCAGTGGTGGCCTCACTCTTCTCCTAGTGACTTCTAAGGGATACCTGTTACTCTTGATTGCAGAGTGAGAAACAGTAAAGAACATTCCTCTCGCCTCATTTTAAGGCATTCTTGAAAGTCATTTACATCACAGTGTAATTGTGAATTTTCCATACAGCTCTTCACACACTATTTCTACCTCTAAAGTGTCCTTGGCTATCTGGTTAAGTATCTTCTGCAAAAGCATCGTATGCCCAAATTCCAGATTATAAAATCTACACAAGCTTGATATGGAACTTTAGTCCTCCTTCTTACTGAAGATGAGACACCACCTATCTACCAAATATTAGTTACCCCACCTCTGGGGGCCAGTGACAATGGCAGTACTGATGATTTTTCCAACAAGTCATTGTCTTCCTACCTCACAGCACTTAAAACAACTTAGAATCATAGAACCATTTAGGTTGGAAAGGACCTTGAAGCTCATCAAGTCTGACTATAAACTTAGCATTGCCAAGTCCACCACTAAACCATGTCCTTCAGTACCACGTCTACACGTCTTTTAAATACCTTCAGGGACGGTGACTCAACCACTCCTCTGGGCAGCCTGTTCCAATGCTTGATAACCCTTTCAGTGAAGAAATTTTTCCTAATATCCAATCTAAACCTCCCCTGGTGCAACTTGAGGCCACTTCCTCTTGTCCAATCACTTGTTACTTGGGAGAAGAGACCAACCCCCACCTGGCTACAACCTCCTTTCAGGTAGTTGTAGAGTGTGATAAGGTCTCCCCTCAGCATCCTTTTCTCCAGGCTGAACAACCCCAGTTCCCTCAGCCACTCCTCATATGACTTGTGCTCCAGACCCCTCACCAGCATCGTTGCGCTTCCCTGGACACGCTCCAGCACCTCAATGTCTTTCTTGTAGTGAGGGGCCCAAAACTAAACACAGTATTTGAGGTGTGGCCTCACCAGTGCAGAGTACAGTGGGACAATCACTTTCCTAGTCCTGCTGGCCACGCTATTTCTGAGACAAGCCAGGATGCCTTTGGCTTTCTTGACCACCTGGGCACCCTGCTGGCTCATAATCAGCCGGCTGTCAAGCAGCACACCCAGGTCCTTTTCCACCAGGCAGCTTTCCAGCCACTCTTCCCCAAGCCTGTAGCATTATATGAGATTGTTGTGACCCAAGTGCAGGAGCTGGCACTTGGTCTTGTTGAACCTCGGCCCATCGATCCAGCCTGTCCAGATCCCTCTGTAGAGCCATCCTACCCTCATGCAGTTCAACACTCTTGCCCAACTTGGTGTCACCTGCAAACTTACTGATGGTGCATTCGATTAAAGAGAAGTGGCCCCAATACTGAGACCTGGGGAACACCACTTATGACCAGTCACCAACTGGATTTAGCTCCATTCACCACCACTCTTTGGGCCCGACCACCCAGCCAGGTTTTTAATCCAGAGAAGAGTACACCCATCTAAGCCATGAGCACCCAGTTTCTCCAGGTGAATGCTAGCGGAAACAGTGCCAAAGGCTTTACTAAAGTCTAGGTAGACAACATCCACAGCTTTTCCCCATCCACTAAGCAAGTCACCTTGTCATGGAAGGAGATCAGGTTTGTCAAGCAGGACCTGATTTTCATAAATCCATGCTGACCTGGCCCAATCACCCGGTTGTCCTATATGTGCTGTGTGATGACACTCAAGATGATCTGCTCCATAACCTTCCCCAGCACTGAGGTCAGACTAACAGGCTTGTAGATCCCTGGATCCTCCTTCTCGCCCTTCTTGTGGATGTGCATCACATTTGCTAACCCTCCTGTCAGCTGGGACCTCCCCAGTTAGCCAGGACTGCTGATAAATGATGGAAAGTGGCTTGGTGAGCACTTCTGCCAGCTTCCTCAGGACCCTCGGGTGGATCCCATCTGGCGTCATAGACTTGTGTGTGTCTAAGTGGTAGCAGGTCACTCACCATTTCCCCTTGGGTTATGGGGGCTTCATTCTGCTCCCCATCCCTGTCATCCGGCTCAGGGGGCTGGGTACTTGGGGGACAACAGGCCTTACCATTAAAGAGTGAGGCAAATAAGGCATTAAGTACCTCAGCCTTTTCTTCATCCTTTGTCACTAAGCATCCAATGTGTGTTTGTCACTATACATCCAATAAAGGACTGAGATTCTCCCTAGCCCTCCTTTTGTTGCTAATGTATTTATAAAAACATTTTTTATTGCCTTTTACAGCAGTAGCCAGATTAAGTTCTAGTTGGGCTTTGGCCATTCTGATTTTCTCCCTAAATAACCTCACGACATCCTTGTGGTCTTCCTGAGACTTTCCTCTTGTGGCATAAAAGCAAAGACCAGAAACACTGCCGCTTACATGCCAGAAATTTGGTTACTTACATGTCGGGACCTGGTTCACTTCTGCCTTTGTTCCTTGCAGCTCTTTTCCTTTGCTATCAACACACCAACAATCACGAAGTTCAAAGTGGCTTAATGGAGCACTGAAATCAGTGTATGGTCCTGGGTAATAGGTCAACTGCTCATTCAGAAGCTGCCAGAACATATATGGATCCAGTAAAATGTTCTCAGATGCATAGGTAACGTTTCCCTCCAGCACTTCAGGCGGGAGATCAGTGAAGGAGGAATATGCGGTGAATGCTGGGAAGACATTCTGCTGCCCAGCCTCATACAAAGCCTTAATAAAAGCTGAAAAGCCTTTGGAAGATGCCTCTTTATATCCAGTTATGATGTTCAACAGGTTAGCAATGGGCAGGGGTTTGCCTTCATTGTTCTCTGCAATCCATCTTTCGTACCACTCAAAGGCTTGCTCGGGAGGGCCGCTGCACTGCACCTGCCTCCAGGCACCGTCAGCATCACACTGCGGGAGGTAAATGCTGGAGGGCTGAGACACTCCCCTTGGATCTGACAACAGGAGTTTCACAGCCTTTAGAAACTCCTGACCAGCTGTTACTTGGCAAGCACTTGGGCCTGGGGAAAAGAAAAACACGCATAGCACCTCTTATGAATGCACTGAAGATATACAATACCCCCTACCCCTCTAGTACTATGAACACCATTACTAACACTTGGTCCCTTATCCCAGTGCTAACAACAACGTTTCTGGCCTCTTATTAAGAGCTCCGATACTCTCCAGCTGCTACGCTGAACCAGGGTAAGATTTCCAAAGGCATGTGAGCGTTGAAAGATGAACATAGCTATGATTTTTAAAAACATCTGAGGACATCAGGTGCCTGTAGTTCTTACTGGGGGGAATAGGTGCTTGATGCCACTAAACCATAGAATCATAGAATGGTTTAGGTTGGAAGGGACCTTGAAGACCATCTAGTTCCAACCCCCCCACCATGGGCAGGGACACCTCCCACTAGACCAGGTTGCTCAAATGCCTTTCTGAATCTGTTCACACCAACTAGGTATTTTCAGATGCACTTGATAATCCGGCAGTTAATACTTATTCAGCCAGTCCCTGCAAAAGCTGGGATATATCCCCATCTGAATAGTGGGATAATACTGATTTTATTTCCCTTTGGACTGAACCAGAATTTTCAGATTCTGCTGTCCTCTCTTCCTATTCTCTACTGGATATTGCAGTTCAATATAAAAACACCATCCTTCAAAATACTGGAGTGAGTTTGTTTTGGAAGCCTTTTTTGCTATCTCCAGAGCCAAGCTTCATTTTGCCACCAAGCAGTTCTACAAACATAGCAAATATAAGAGCTCATCCCCTTTAGAGCACCAGACAATTACGAACCTGTTTATTTCTGATTGCACTACTGATGGGTTGCTAGATATAAATCCCCTACCAATTCAGATCATTGCAATAAATTCCCCACTGCTTCTGCAAACTGCTATTCAAAGGAGCTCCTTCACTATGTAGTACCATCATCTGCTGGATACTCTGCTATTGCTTCCAAAATGAGAAGCAGGCTCTTCTCTTGGTCTTTTCCCTGTTGATGTGCCATTTTCAGTTCACAGAAAGTTGAAAGACAAATATCCCTAGCCTATGTGCTTCCTTCTTCCCTTGTATTGCATTACTAGAAGGGCAAGAGGCAGTTCATAGACTATGAGCAAGTTGCAGTGGCAAACTGATGTCTAACAAGTCATTTGTGACTCACTTTTCAGGCCCGACTGCATAACCTTTATGAGAAACATGTTAGCCTTTGAATCCCTCTCCTATGACTGGACTCCTGTGACATCCTACCAAGTTGAGGATATATTCTTGAGCTAAAAGACTAAAAGAGGTTCATGGTTTAAGGCACCAAAGCTCTTCAGTTCTCAGGACAAGGATGAGCCAGTGACCGTGCCAAGGTGATGGTCTTGGAAGTAAAAGGGCTTTTTCACTCAGCATGGGTCACATTCAGTTACGCAGATGTTTCAGGTCTCATGGGCATCATTATACACACTAGCTACCACTTAGGTGAAGACATATGCCAATGACATGCTCATTAGCAAGGTGAGACCTCAGGCTCCTCTGTTTTGAGTGCACCTACCCTACGCACTGGAAGAAGAGGGGACCATCTTTGAGACTTGGGATACCAAGGTTTACGTACACTGTATTTCCCACTATTCCCCTGCAATGGCAGGGCTGACTGGCTTTCCTGTTAGGGGACAATATTTTTTTGTATACATCATCCATACATTTCCAGACATAATCAGATATGAAGAAAGAATCATGAAATTCCACCACAATAAGAAAGCATCCTTAAATTCGCAGTCTCTAGGACTTACATCGCATTGGTTTTCCAGCATTTCCACTTATTCCTGGAATAGCCTTGCCATTCAAATCAACACAGAAGCAATTCGTCCCATAACACTGGAGTGTCAGAAAGTCTCCATCCTCTGTACACGAGGGAATAAAAAGATCTGATCCTGCAGGCAGGCTTTGCTTCAAATTTTGCAGGTTTCTCCTTTGCTTCTCACAATCAGTGGGACACCTTGGATGTTTGCCTTGAATTCTTGAGCCTGGAACTTCCTTACCTGAAGTGTCCAAACACCAGCACTCTCCTGCATAGCACTGAACTTCCTCATACCTCCCCTCCTTGGTGCATGTTGGAACAAACAGGTCCCTTGGCAAGTCACCACAGTCTTCGGATCCCAATGCTAGTTTCACCACTTCACCTAAATCTTCAGCAATGCTTTCGGGGACAGAAATCACTTGTTGAAGAAAAGTAAAAAACTCTGGTAGTTCCAGGACAGAGGAAAGGAATTTCATCATATTCTGATTATCCTGTAGAGTTACTGTGCGGCCAAAGCTGCCTACCAGTGGTTTACTCAAAATGGAGCTCCCCTTTGATACCTCCAATGTCAATGCCTCAGCTGTTTCCAGAAGGTCTTCAATGTTATCCCTCTCTGCCACATCCTCCTCTAGGAAAAATTGGCCAATGCTGTATTTCCCACTAGTGCCAAGTGCCCCTGTGAAGTTAAACTGGATCAAATTCTTCAAGAACTTTCCTCCAAAGAGATTTTCTTGGAATCGCTTTGGATTGGCAGTAAATTGCAGTGCCACTTGAGCCAGTTCCCTTGATGGGAACATCCCCGTAATGGCTTCACTCAGGGTGGTTTCTAGCCTGGGAATCTGGCTGGCATACAGGCTTTGTGCAACTGGGGACAACAATCCAGAGTCCAGAAACAGCTCCTTGAAGGAGGGAGGGCAGGGTCTTGAGAAGCCAGCTATTTTTTCCGACTGCGTATCTGGTGCAGAAAACAAATTGGGCTGGCTGAAGTACCCAGCAGGGCCATAAAAGATCCTCGACAAGGCCCGTCGTCTCTCAGAGATGCACACTTGTTCTTCACCTAGACAAAGATTTAAAAAAAAAAGAATGCAAACTTTGGAACTTCCAAAACTTGTAACTCTATGGCTGCCTTTCAATCAGCCTTGGAAGAAACTACATGAAAGTGTAGTTTAACCTGTCTCTAGTTCCTCAACTATGCATCACACTCATTGCTAAGGAAACTGTTGCTGAATATGGTCTGATAAATGAACTTGTCCCGTCAAGACACAAAGTGAAAGGAAACTTCCCTTCACCACATCTGAGTTGTCTGCTCTGTGGTCTTTTCTGGTTCTGTTCTCATTCCTGTTCCTATGGCTGAAAGGATGAATAAAGTCTTTTTCAAATATGTTAACTCTCTGGTAGGACGCCTGCTTCTAATGCAAACCTCTAATGATCCAGGCACAATATGTGAACCTAAGAAATAGAAATAGACTGCAGAAAAACAGAAAGCTTCTTAACCAATGCCCACTAATGAGAAGTTTCTGGAGGCTTCCTACCTAGATCTTCAGTTTCATAGTGAAGTGTTCATTATAAATTTGAAAACAAATTGTTAAAATTAACAGTAATTGAGTGCTAAGGACCAGATGGCGTATACAAATGAGCTCTAAAGGAAAAAATACAAAATTTCAACAAAAACAGCCAAATATCAGGGTACTGATGGTACCAGCAGTGGCCCTGGCCACCCACATCCTGGGCCAAGCTGCATCATAGGTGTATCTGCATCCAGCCCCATCTGTATGTTTATACACAGACAGCAATGGCTCCAAGTTAGGATGCAACACATCACGGAAGAAGGACCTCTGAAAATGTCAGCTTAAGGTTCAAAAGACATCAAAAAAGGAAAAACTTGGTAGATATAAAGAAACTGAGAACCAAACAGACAGGATGGTTATGGCACTGACTGCATCTCTGGAACATACGCAGCAGCTTGAATCATGTGCCACATGTAGAATCATAGAATCATAGAATAAGTGAGGTTGGAAGGGACCATTAAGATCATCAAGTCCAACCGTTAACCTACCCTGATTTAAAAACACCCACTTCTAAACCATGTCCCTAAGCACCTCATCTACCCTTTTCTTAAACACCTCCAGGGATGGTGAATCCACCACCTCTCTGGGCAGCCCATTCCAATGTTTAATAACCCTTTGAGTGAAAAAATGCTTCCTAATATCCAATCTAAACCTGCCCTGACATAACTTGAACCCGTTTCCTCTTGTCCTATCACTTGCCACGTAGGAGAAGAGGTCAGCCCCCATCTCTCTAAAACCTCCCTTCAGGTAGTTGTAGAGGGTGATAAGGTCACCCCTCAGCCTCCTCTTCTCCAGGCTAAACAACCCCAGCTCCCTCAGTCGTTCCTCATAAGGCTTGTCCTCCAGACCCCTCACCAGCCTGGTAGCCCTTCTCTGGACACGCTCCAGCACCTCAATGTCCTTCTTGTAGTGAGGGGCCCAAAACTGAACACAGTACTCGAGGTGAGGCCTCACCAGTGCCGAGTACAGGGGGATGATTACTTCCCTACTCCGGCTCACTACACTATTCCTGATGCAGGCCAGGATGTTGTTGGCCCTCTTGGCTGCCTGGGCACACTGCTGGCTCATACTCAGCCGGCTGCATGTAACCACCATGGTTACCTTTCTTTGAAAAAGGGGTAGCAGAACTATAGAGAAAGGATGTAAAAATAATGTGAAGACAGAATAGCTTTTCCAGTAGGAGACACTATTCATCTTGGACACAAAAACATGATAAAGTTTTTTAAAACCCAGGATTCTCCCCATCATTTACAAAATTATTATCTCGTATTTCTCACAGTACAGGAATCAGAATGGTCCAGAAGTAGAACATAATTATGATCATGAAATTTATTGCCAGAGGATTCTAGGAAGGATAAAAGGTTAAAGAGCAATTAGGCAAATCCCAGGAAGATGACTCCATAGAGGAGTGCTGAACACAATGATCTGGGGACTCCTTAGCCTGCAGGTAATAGGGGCGATATAAGGAAGCTATATGCATTTCCCACGATTCTCAGGTTTTCTCCCTAAGCACCGCTGCTTCCCTGTAGGGGACAGGATAGTGAATAAACAGCTTTGATCTGCTCCAGCACGACCGCCCCGCCCCATCCCCATTTATTCCACATTCAGGCAATATGATAAAGCATTCGTGAATCCTGTTAACAGTAAGGATAAAAGCTGGAAATCTTAAAAGCTGCTAAAATAGATTAGCAAGTAATCTGAGGCTCCGTGATCAGCATCTTTCTCACTCCTCCTTTTGCATCCTTGTCCTGCTTCGCAGTTCCTGGCAGGGGCTCAGGGTCCCTCACAGTGGTTCCTTTGTAAAGGCATTTTCTGTAGGATGGGCCCCTTCTGTTTTCAGTGTTGGTTCTTGGTAAGAGGGATAAAGAACATTCCTCTGGGGACCAATAAGTCAGTGTAAGCCACAGTCCCGCAAGTATGCTAATACGAACCAAATGTAGGATCATGGTCTTTAAACGTTCTCTCCTCCTACCCACTGTCGAATTAAATCAAAGCAGAGTGAGAAGGAATAAACAGAAAAGCACTGCTGGGGCGAATTTACTGCAAAAGGCCTGAAAAGGAGCATGTCCCTATCAGGACGGCCTGGTGCCCCAGGTCATGCGGGTACCCAAGGTGCTACTCACACCTACACCTCTGCCTCCTCCAGTGTTCACGCTGCTGAGTGTGAGAGTCAAAGATGTTAAAAGAGAAATAAACCAGAGCAGAGCCAGAGACACACACATGGCATGTAGCTGTCTGAACACGGACTGCAGCTATATCCTCCTGAAATACCTTCTCGGGAGTTAGTCTGCAGAAATTTTTCCCTGCTTAAATTTCCTGAGGCCGCCAATAAAAGCTGCAAGCAGCCTCAAGTCGTTGTCCCCCCCCCTCCCCAAAAACATGATCAGGAGGGTTCAGCAAAGCACATTCAAAGAGAAAACAACCAGTCCCAACATATGGCGAGGCCTCTCGGAGGTTCCCTTGCAATATCCTTGGTGATCAGCCTCGGAGGCATGCTAACATTTTCATTTCACAGTAAGCCTGTCTGTGCCCAGAGCACTTCGAGTGACTTGGAGTCGTAACACCCAGGGAAGGTTCCTCCTTCTCTATCTGCATGGTAAGACTGTCTCTCACAGACAGAGCAATTACCTTCCCCGAAGGCGGCCCCCGCGTTAAGACCTTGTGCCCCAGCCCTCCAGCGCAATCCTGAATATTTAGGTAGTGCGCTTTGGAGTGAAGGTTTTTAACTTTCCTCCTCCCCTCCGGCCCTTGGACATTTCTGCTGTCATTTCCATTTGGGGCAGTGATTTGATGGTTTATTTTTAATGAAATCTCTCAAAGCCGAAACCCATACACTTTTCCTGATTTTTTTTTTTTTTTTTTTTAACTAGATTTGACAACTTTCATGGCCAAGTATGCAGTGACAGGGATGGGGAAAAAAAAAAACCTGCTCAGGTTTTTTTTGAGAAAAAAGAGACACCTTAGAAGTTCAGTGGCATTTCACCAAAGGAAGAAGATAAAACCCAAACCACTATGATTGGCTTCCTTATATTATCCCAGATATTCTGACTTAACACCCCAACTCCTGGAGTTGAAACAGGTATCGTGGCTGCATAGAAAAGCCTTGTTGTACGCAAAACTAAAAGGCTAAAGAAAGTTCATAAAGGCAAATAAAAGGAATATGACATTTAATAAATTATTAGAATGTGGGTGTTAACCCCAGGGAGGTTTTTGGATTCCAGTTTTTGAACATCAGAATCCGTCAGAGCTGAGAAGGGAAATGGTCCTTCAGGTTTCTCCCTCGAGATGCCGAGACACGTGTTCATTTTTCCTTTTCCAAACCTCATACGTACCGCAGGCCGGGGGCTGTCCTCGTCTCTTTGTGCCTTGGACCTCTTGTCCTTTGGTGTCCGCACACCAGCACTGTCCTCCCTGCTGGCACTGCACTGGCACGTAGCCCCCATCAGCATCACAAGACGGCACGTAGGTGTGCTGGTAGCGCAGGGCTGCGTACCGCTCAACCTCACACTTTGAGGGACCTGGAGGAAAAACAGTATGCATTAAGGAGGAAAAGCTTAAAGTTTCAGAACCACCTCTGCTTGGTTCCATCGTTTGCCTATTTGGGAGAAAAAAGAAAAAAAAAGTTTAATTTCTGTTTTCAGTGACACATCAAGTACCAGCCCAAAATACGAATTCTCCATCCACTTTTCCACTGCAGAACTGGCCCCAGGGTTTTCTACTGTAGGCATTCATTTCTGAAAACTAAACAGATAATAAAACCTCAACACATTTTTCAGCCATAGTCGCAGGTAGGCAAAGTAGCAGCATCTCAGTGAGCTGTGCTGGAGGCTGGGTGAGCTCTGGCCCTTAATGCAAATGCAAAGCTGGTGAACAGAGACAGATGTGCAGCTTGGGAGACTGAGATGAAGGCAAAAATCAATGTTTCTGAAGAGAATGAGGCATTGCTGCTGCAAAAGGATCTGCATCTGACTGTGGAGGTTCGGTCTGGGACCACCCAGTTTCTTTCATTTCCCTCTACGGGGATCTGAAGACCCTGTTCCTGTCAGACTCTCCCACAGTATCACAGTATCATCAGGGTTGGAAGGGACCTCCGGAGATCATCCAGTCCAACCCCTCTGCCCCAGCAGGGACACCTACAGCAGTTGCACAGGACGGCGTCCAGGCGGGTTTGGAATGTCTCCAGTGTGGGAGACTCCACAACCTCTCTGGGCAGCCTGTGCCAGTGCTCTGCCACCCTCAGAGTAAAGAAGTTCCTCCTCATGTTCAGATGGAACTTCCTGTGCTCCAGTTTGTGCCCATTACCTCTAGTCCTAAAATAGAGGACTATTCTCCCGATGGCAGAGAAGCCAAAACTCCATAAAGCAAATTTTCTGAGTTATGATCTCTCCAACACTAGACTCACCCTTCCAACAGAAATGTGGCTTGTTTATATAAACCTGCGATCCTACAGCCTCAATATGCCTCACCTTCAAGAGCTTTCCAGCTACACTCAGCTATCAGGTTGAGGCAGCAAGAGCATCACATCAGAACAACTTGTTCATCAAGGAAACCTGACAACTTTCTTAATGCCGGTGGCTTCAGGTGGCAGTGTGAGTTCTGGGTAAGTCACCAACGCAGTTCCTCAGTGGCTGAGGAACGTGGTCACATCTCCATCTTGTGGCTGTTACAGCTCCATCTTCGCTGACAGCCGCTGCTTCCCCAGCTGCAGTCAGAGCTTATTGCACAAAGCTGTGCAATGGGAGGGGAAAGATGCTTTCCAGACTCCCCAAAATTATCAGCTGGTCCCAGAAATAGAAAAACCGCGTGAATATGTGGCTGGAAGACCTACATCAGTATCTGCTTAATATCTCTGGTGATGCAACTCCTTAGCGAGGGTCAGACAGCAGCGTCAGAGAAATTTGGACAGGAGGATGAAGAATCACACCCGGGGGTTCAAACTCTCCCCAGCCAAGGGAATTCTCTTGGGCTATGGTGTAGGAGAGAGAAGAAGGTACCTGACCTCCTGTCCCACAGAGTTCACTGCCCGTAGGCAGAGAAACACTCTCCCCGTTTACCCGCCCTGACCAGGACAGGAATGGTCCCAAGGGCAGATCCAGAAGTTCAGCCTGGCTGGGTAAGGCACTACGAACTCTTGCGTAGCCTCCTGGGGATCGAGTCTGTTGTGGTCAATGTAAGATCCTTCCTATTTCTGAGGGTACCAACATAAATTAGGGAGCATTTTCTCAGGCTTTTAACTGAATAAATCATCAGATCCATCTCCATAATCTCAGGGCAAGAGGTGCAGGGAGTTCATGGGATTTCAACCAATGCGAACTTCAAGTGCACGGCAAAGTGCTGATCAGAGGACAGGTACACTCTCCTGGTATGAATGTACAATTCAGAGGAGAAAAGCCAACTGTAATTCAGGGACTTTGATTCTTGCACCAAAACTGTGATGATATATGCTTTCAGTGCAAAAGACTCCCAGAACAACTATCCCCAATGGCAGCTGTCACATATAAGCTCCAAAATTGTCATCTTATTTACAGGGCATCACGTGGGTGCTACTTACATCTGAACTTGCCAGAGGTAGCTAGCTGAACGCCCAGAAACCGTCTCTGCAGGATCCGATATATACTGGTCTCCGTGAACGTGCGGGCAGGCTCCAGTGCAGAGAAAACTGTGTCATAAACTTCATCGAGCAGCAGTTCCAAGCCTGGGAAAGAGAGACTTTTAGCACAGAGCCTGGTTTTAAGACAGAACTCATCTGCTTTACACCAGAGTAGCAGAACTGGAAGCATATCAGGAAAAAGAAAACCAGTCCTCTAAACAGGCCAAATGTGAATTTATACTGCATAACCCTAATGCGCCGCACCATACAACCCACTGCTGAGCACCCAGTTGCTAGCTTTACGCCTTGACATCTACCAAAACAAGCAGAAGGAACGTCCCATAACTGGCACGGTGCCGTGGTTTTGTTAGGTCTGCAGTAGAATGATGGAATCTTGGAAACTGATGTTACCAATAAACATTCTGGTTGTATACCAAAAAAAAACAAACAACCAGACATGCAGTAGTTTCCCTGAGTGCACAAATTTTTTGAGAACCTCTCACCCTTGTGGGAATTAAATGTTGAAGTATTCATCTACCATCTAAATTTTAAGCTATCATGCTTTGCATTTTTCCCTTTTTTTAATTTTTAAAAACACAGTATCTAAGGAAGAGGAGCTGGAAGTCCTCAGCCTCCTCATTCCTCCTTCTTGGCAAAAATATTCTTTCTTCTAAAGTGTTCCATCAACTATTAACATGTCTAAAAGGTATCCTGAGGCTATGAGAGAAAAGGAAGGACCATCTGATGTCCCTGCCTGTGGCAGGGGGTTGGACTAGATGATCTTCAAAGGTCCCTTCCAATCCAAACCATTCCATGATTCTACCTGAGCAAGAAGAAAATAGTTCAGTCTCCAGGCCCTTTATATTCCCCTATATTTGTTAATTGGACTTCTTGAATATGACACAGCTTTCTAGTGTGGGCAGAGGTTGGACATTCAGATATCCTATTCCACCATCCCAAAAAGGACAGGATTAGCTCCCAGGCAGCAACTCCACTTGCCACTGACTGAAGCTCTGCTCCTAAGGGTGGGATTTCATTAGTGAGCTCCAGCCTTTCCCATGGGGACTACACTGGTCACAGTGGTCTTACCCCTCGTAAGAATGAAACTGAAGTCCCAAACAAATCTGAAGACTGATACCTGTTATTTATCCTTTCCCTTGGGAATTCAAAGCCGCTCAAGTTAAAGGATGAGCTGCTGGAGGGTACTTACCAGTGTCTGCTAACTCTCTCCCCAGGCTGTCCACGCAGTAACAGTACCCAGAGACCTCCGGGAACGTCTCCTGCAAGGAGCTGAACGTTTGGAAAGCCCCCGGGAGCCTGGAAGGGAAAGCAGCCTGCTATGAAGAGCCTGGGGAGGCCCATCAACAACAACAAAGCGTCATCTGTGTTTCCCTCCCAAATTTGTACAGCAAGGATGTCTGCAGAGCACAAAACCATTACAAACCCCTTGTCTCCTTGTGGCAACCAGGCCCTGACATGATCCAGATCAGTGTTTCAGCAGGATAACAAGTCTCCTAAATGCCATTTTTTTTTAAACAAACACAGGACAATCTCCCTTCAGACAGATTTCTGACCCTTCCTAAGCAGGTACCCAGCATCTAACACTCATTTTCAATTCTATTCTTATCTTTGAAAGCCTGTCAAAGTGTGTAAAATAGATGGATGTTGGGTTAATGTTATTACAACACCCATTCATTAGCTCCTTCCACAAATCTGCACAGGATGGCAGAGTGCCTAAACAAACAGGTTGCTTCCTCTTCCCTACATGCTACGTACAATTTCTGCACTGAATTAAGCACAAAAGCTGATAAATACCTCACTAATCTTTTTCGTTTTCAGAGCATGGCTCAACAGATTAAGGAGAAAGGGTTTTTAACATATTACAAGTAAGATTGACTCTTACTGCTGGAGATCAAAGAGGCACTAGTTTCCAGTAGAATATTCTAAGAGTGACAACAGCCAGATTCCAGCAAAGCAATGATTAAGGAAGGAAACGTAATAGGGTCAGAGTTGGAAAAAACATAATAAATGTGATCTTAACTGACAGACACTCTAAGGTTTCTCCAAGCAAACAGAAGATAAGTTTTTCTAGATTCAAGTAATATGACCAGCGGAACCATTTTGCCAAGTTCCCAAACTATTGTATTATTTTACAGACACATACCCTTAGCCTGAAATACGATAAATGTCTGGTGTCCCAGCTGCATGTGGCTTATTCGGGAAAAATCTAGCAACAGGGAAGTGGAATTGTCTGCTCAAGACATTCAGAGAATTACACAAAGTAGGTTTTTACCAAGGAATGACACTTAGCAGTAAGAGTAATGGTAGGTTAGGCTCTGTTCAACTGGGAAAAAGGTTAATGTGCCAAAGCCCTTTACAACAACTCTGTGAAACTGGGACCATGACCAGCCCCAGTTCCAGTGCCACCCTCATGCAGCCATGTGCAGTCTGCAGTGGCCCTGAGAAATGCAGCGAGACTAGATAAAAGGAATAAGTTTTTTTACGATGACTGTGGTGAAACACTGGCACAGGTTGCCCAGAGAGGTGGTAGATGCCCCATCCCTGGAAACATTCAAGGTCAGGTGGGATGGGGCTCTGAGCAACCTGATCTAGTGGAAGATGTCCCTGCTCATGGTAGGGGGGTTGGACTAGATGGCCTTCAAAGGTCCCTTCCAACACAAACCATTCCCTGAGATGCTTGTCTGGCTCAGAACCAGTGGTCAGGTGAGAGGAGTGGAGTAATGGCCCTTTGCTACCTTCAAGTGTCTGCCTGAGATCTCTGCCACCTCATGCCAGGAGAGCTGAAGATGTTACTGCTTCCTCAGTATACCAAAGCACAAGCTGGGGAACGCATGAAGCAACAGCAACCCCTGGCAGAGGAAGGAGCTGGCAACTTTGGGGTTGTCCCAGTGTTATCCAGCAGTGCTCCTGCCTCAGAACTTGCACATCTCTGAAGAGCGCTGCCTGGCTCTGGCACTCTCCCATGTCTCCAAATTAAAAGCCTAATGACTCCTTCCACTTCGGATCGTCAAATCTTGCTCCACTGCTGACACTGGCACACTAAAAGCAATCAAAATGTCATACTTCAGGGCGCGAAGGGACTTCTGTCAGCATTAAAACAATACAATTTAAGATATAAACAGCTAAATACCGTCTTTCTGTGGTCTTCTATGTACACATGTATATAAACGGCTTGCGGCATTTCAAGAGCTTTCTGCTCTCCTGAATTATCATGCATGGGCCACTGCCCAATCTGGAAAACGATCTTTTCTCTTAGGAGAGCAATGCCCCTATATTCAAAGGCAGAGCTCTGCACTGCTCACATCCTTGGAGCTCATCACCTCAGCATCTCAACGCCTAGCTGAGTGAAACAGGATGCAATAAAAAAATTCTGCATGCTGCTTTCTTTCATCCTCCATGTTAAGAAGTCACATGCATAATTATACTACATTTATACGGGGCAATTGTGTAGTCATATCCTGTCATTCTGGTTATTTTTGTTCCATGTTGAGAGTACAGCTAAATAAAGTACAAACGGATATAAGTTAGGCCCACACAAACAAGAGGACAGAACTTTGCTCACCTTACTTGGAAAACTCACTTCCTACCACTTCTTTTCTTGTCTGAGGCTCTTTTTAATCACAGCCCTTGAGATGAGTAGCAATAACACAAACTACCTCATCTATCAGACCCGGTCCAAAACAATGGCTGAAGCAAAGATGACTACATTTCAGTTATGGATAAATTTATAGTGCACCCATGTGCTTCAACAAAAATGCTTGCGCTCAGAAATATGGGAAAGTAAATAAATGTGAGGTTGTTGACCTTTTCTTCCAACCGTGTCCCTGCTCTTGGCTTCCAGCAAAGATAACTCATTACTGATCTTCAAAAGCAGGTTTGCAAGTAATGCCTTCTACGTTTCTACATGCAGCTCAAGTTACAGCTGCCTTTCCCATTGACTACTCAGAAACAGAGGCAGAAATCCAAATCATGGGGTTTTTTTCCACTGCCAATGAAATAATACATAATAGGATAGAACCTCCAGCGAGCTGGGATAAAGACACTGAGACAAGGTCTTCAGTCTGATGAGAATTATAGCAAGAAAGTAAAAATATACTCCTCAACTTTTTATTTTTTGACCTTTCTCCCCAATCTGCTACAGGGCCTTTTATATAGCTGCCCATCCAAGCAGGACTCGGGCACAGTCTGTATAAAATAAGTAACAGCAGCCAAGTCACCAAGATGAGGCAGGAAATGTGGGCTTATCTTCTTTCCAAAAGTCTTCCTCTTGGGAAACTCTTAGCTCTAAGCCACTGAATTTCTCTATTTATTCTAACATATTGATCTATTCTGGAATATTTATAAAGATGTACGCAAATAATTTGGGAAGGGAATTAGCTTGACAGGTCTAGATTTCCAAAATCAGTGTGTGGAACCAAAGAAAGTTACTCCACTGGTTCCACATGAGCATAAAATACAGGTTTAAATCCCTGTCTTGCTATACTCCTTTGCTGTGGAACTCATCCCTTCAACTCCGTACCCTGGCCTCCTGTTTATGGGACAGGATAATGACATTTCAGGCAGGAACACTGTGAAAATAAATATATTAATGACCTGAGATATTCAGATATGATGGTAATGGATTAAGTCAATGTCATAATTAGAAAGGTAGGCAGCTGGGAGTGAAACGATCCTGCTGTGATTAATTACATGACACAGACACAAGAAAAGCCCAATCTTGCAGGCCTTTGTGGACAAATCTTCCAAGGGGAGAAAAAAAAAGTTAATTTAAAGCATTGCTTTCTCCTCTGAAATTGCTGCTTTAGAATTTCCACTCTCCACAGGCCAAGAAAAAAACCAACCAGATTATTTTGCTCTTGCCAAAATAACCTCTCCTGAAGCTCTGAAAAATTTGTGCTGTGCATTTGGGCCTGCCTTTCAGTTTTGCTTAAATTCAAAAAGAAAACCCTTAAAATAGCAAAATTGACATTTACAACAAAATCCCTTTGCTACTACAGAGCCAAGTGAGAATGAGACATGACATTTACTCCACTGCCCTCCACCGGAGAAATGTGTTGGCTGAGAAGCCAAGAGAACGGCACTTCACAAGAGATGAAAAGGTTTCTCTGGAGTGCCTGAACATCTGCACTGTAATGAACTCCTGTTCCTGTGGTTCCCCTTGTCCATCCCTTATTTCTCCATCTGAGCACCAGCTCCTCCACAGGACAATGTCTTCTTGCTCCCATGGACAAGCATTTGATCCAGAGTTTTGGAGTCTTCCCCAGCCCACTCCAACCACCCAAAGCCAGTCGTATGTCAGCATGGCCATTTATCACCCGCTGGTTCACCTGTGTGAGCAACCCTGGCACTGCCTAAATGGATGAGACTTTCCCACCATCATGTGGAACTTGCTCTTTGCATGCTGCTACTTGTCCTTCTGTCCATCTCTTTTCATCTCCCATATGGAATCATCTTTCCTATCTCATATGTATGTTTGAGTTCCTCTCTTCCTTCCACATTTATCTCATTTGCTCGTGTGTCTGTCTGAAATGTAGCCCTGGCTACTTTTCCCAACACAGACCACAACGTGGTATCCACTGCTGTGCGAGGACACACTGATTAGCTTGCAGGGATGGAATAACAGGCTTTTCTAAATGAGAAAATTTAATTCAGAAGAAAAAGTTGGTATATTCAGTAACAGAAAATATCATGTGGGGTCACAGAAGGACTTCGTGCTGGAAAAAAACCCTGCAGCATTACACTGACTTGAAGAGGTATGCAGGATTGCCTCCCTGTTTCAGAAGCCTACACTCTTACCTGTTATAACTATGAACGAGATCAAAAAACATCATGTCTGTAGTGTTGACAAACTTGCACTGGACAGGCAGAAACTCTCCATCTGCTGAGCACTGTGGTGGGCTCTTCTCCCCAAACCCATGAAGAATGCGACGGTCTCGGATCTCACAGTTCCCCGGACCTGACAAGGAAATAAAGTAATGTTTACTGGTGTTTTAATTTCCCACAAACTGCTGAGTAGCCACCCCACGGTTTAGAAGGGGTTTAGATTCATTACATTGAATACAGACACCTAGGTGCCTCGTATGCTTTTTGTAACCAAAAGAAACAGGGACTTAAATTCCTCAGTTACGCAGCTATAGTTCTGTAGGATAAGTGTAGGCTGCAGTGTCCAAGCTCCTGATCTACCACCTTTCATTGACACCAAAGCCTCCCGCTCTACAAAACCCACTGTTTTGTTGAACGTTACTTACACCGCGTTGGCTTTCCTCTCTGCCTGGTGCCATAAATCTCCATTCCCTCTGGATCTACACACCAGCACTGACCCAGCTCTGTGTCACACTGCACTGCATCAAACTCCCCTGAATCCAGGCACTGAGGGATGTAGGAGATGCTGCTGCTGTTGATGTAGCGACTGACCAAGATCCTCTGCTTTTGCAGCTGGCAAAAGGATAAGCCTGTAGTACCAGAGAGGGGAACTGTTACAGAAAGGTACTTGTTGGGCACTGAATCATTTATTAAGGTAACATCTAAGTTTTCTGAGACCTGCAAGTTCTGATTCTGCTACCTAGTGGCATGAGGACATTGGTGGACTCGAGGTCATGAAAATTGGTATACAAAAACCCACCCCAGATGGGGTTGAAGTTCTCCAACTCAAAAGCTGATCTTTCATTCATGATTTACATTACTGTGACCTTCATGAATACAGATCGTCCAGGTGTATCAGGTTTCCATGATCAGCTCCGAAGAAACTCCAGAACTTCCATGAGAAAGACCCAGCAAGTTACAATAAACTGGAGTCCATCAAAGTCTGGGGCTAACCTGTTCTTGATTTCAGCAGTTCAAACACAGATTTAAATGGCTCTTTACCCAATCTGAACAAAAATAGAAACTTGTGACTTACAAGACACGGGGTATCCATTCTGTTTGCTGCCAGGTACCTCAATGCCATTCTCATCCACACACCAACAGGAAAGACCATTCCTACTGCACTGAACTGTCCTGAAGGAGATCACAAGTAACATATTTTACTTTGTTAGTGACAAAGTCCTCAGACATGGGGTATAAACCAAGACATAAAGCAAGCCAAACAAGTTCAAGTACTTTAACACCACAAATAATGTAATCAGAAAGGGCTGTGTTTCTGGTGACTCTAGATCTACCTGATGGGAGCTCTTAATTCTAGCAATTCTCTGAAGTCTTCATGAGTTGCAGATAAGTGACTTGAAGTCATCCAGGAAGCAAGCAGGTTGGACAGAGTACTGATTCTCATTATTTGAGAATTACCATACATTTTGAGACGTTTTTTAAGTCAAATCTATAGCACGGCCTAGGTCTTCCACCCTAAGCAACAGTAAGATAACAGTAGAGAACATTAAAATTTGCATTCCCCTCAGGCACAGCTTTAACTCATTAATTTCTTACATCTTCAAGCAACATGCTGCTCTCTAAACCACCGTTCTCCATGTGCTTTAGTTCCTTTACTGCCTTTAGAAGGAAACCCAACTGTGCCACTTACAGCAGGGTGGATAACTTCTGTTATCTGTCAACTTGGTTCCGCTGTGCCAGCTGGTACACTGACCACAGACCACGTACCCATGAGCATGCGTAAGAAGACAGCAGTTGCATTACACAACCAGCTGCACCAAGTATATAACATGTAAATAATGCTGCCAAGATTAGACTATTAATATTAGATTGACAACCTCTTAACCCAGAGATTATTTGCAGCAACATGGAATTCATTCAGGAGAGGCTGGATCTGCAACATGGCTCAATGAAGTCCCTTCAGTTTCCTGTACCTCGCACCCTCCTATCCACCGACACAGAAGTTCTTCAAAACCGCGGCTAAAGCTTCCATTAGTAACGAAAGGTCATGTCACATAACAGCAGAATAATGGCGGGGATGAGTTACCTGAATTGGCCATCTTCTGAGCACTGAGGAACGTAGGGTTCTCCTCCCTTAAAAGCCTTTTCCCTCTGAAGTTCGCATGGACGTAAGGGTTGGGAATCTGTCTGGTACTCTGAAAGCAGCAAGAAGGTAAACACCTAAGGATGGTTTCACCACAAGCCTGTTGTTATCAAAACCCTGTCAGTGCCAACACTGTGTGGTAAAAGCCCCAGGTTCATGGCTTCTCCCTGGCTGTTTCCCCATTGCACCTTGCGTGCATTTCCGTGTGGAAGAGCACCAGGAGTTACTGAACAAACTTTCTGGGCTGCCAGCTGCAGGATCAGCATGTGATGGAGATGCTTGTGAACTCCTTCACCAGGCCTGTATTTAATTAGCTTCAGCTCTTCTCTGTACTGGTACAGCTATCATTTTCTGGTACGTGAGGTTGTCTACGTACTCAGAGTTAGTTGTGGCTATCACCACAGAACAGCCCTTTGCCATAACCACACACATCATTATTAAAGTTTTATGAGTATTTATTCTTTACTGAAGCTAAATCATTCACTATTCTACCAAAAGGAGAGGTATTTCTTCATAGTCTTATGAAAGACCTAAAAAGAATCAATGTCTAGCAGTTAGCATCAGGCTAATTCATATTAGGAGCACTTCTCAATTTTTAGCAGGGCAGGTGATCAACTACTGAGGCCACCTGGCAAGAAAACAGTCGACTCTTCAGTTCTTAATGCATTCAAAACTGCATTTGGATGCTGTTTTAGGAGAAAGATGCGTAGAGAACAGATTAGTCAATCTGGCACTTTCTCTGTCAATATATGATGAATGTCATGCTCTTAATTCCATTGACTAGTTCTATAAAAATACAGCAAACAAACAAAACCATAGCTACAGTGATTTAGACCAAAGTTTCACTTAATCCAGTATTCGGTCTGAGTGTGACCACACATAGTAGTGCAAATACCTGATAAGTATTCTGACGGTTTTTCTCCTCCAATAATTTGCAGCTCAGGGACTTCTTTAACCACAGATGGTTTCTGTGGACCTAAGATCTCTGAATCACTTCTCTTTCTGTGAGTTTTTACTGTGTCCTCTTAAGCCCATGCGAAAATTTTCATGAGACTATAAAGGGAGTTTAGGTTAGCTCACCTATAGACATCCACATCTCACAATTTTCACGTCAAACATGACTTCGAGCCAGTTGCTCTGGGATGTGTGGAGATCCCTTTGTACAGCGCTGGAGTCTACCAAGACAGCTGAGTTAAGAGATTAATGGGTGATTCAAACGTTTGTGGTGCAGGACTGTCAAACTCAGACCAGAGAACTGGGGATGGCACTCAGACTGTCCAGTACCTTAAGTTAAAGTTCAAACCTAAACTAGATGATGGCACATACAAGTAGAAGATATAATCTTAGGACCTTCACATCCCTGCAGCACCACCTTTTCTCAGCCAAGCTTCTTCTCTAGCCCAGCCTGTTATTCCAGACAACGGGCTTTTTTCCACCCAAAAATTCAGGAGTACTGCACTCAAATAACTCCGAGCATTTAAAGGTCCTTATTGCTTAGTGTTTAACCTGGAGCCCAAACTCACTCTCCACAGCACCCAATAACTAGCAAAGTTTGCAGTGTGCAAGATTCAGGACCACTACATACTTCATCGGAATAATACACAGAGCAGCACAAAGATCGCAGGAGCACGGTCACCACTGGACACAGACAAAGGAAAAGAACAAGTGTACTTACCGAATATATTGGCTGCCGCTATGCTAATAAAGCAGCAAAGAAGGGTGCAAAGTGGGATGGAGCCCATCTTGCGATGGGAGAGCTCCATCCCCTTTTGTTGGTGGGGCAGCCCTGCACAGCCCGGGCAGCCTTCACCTGCCTTTTTATAGCAACCGTCACGCAGGTGGGCTCACTTCTGCACCGGTAGACTGGCCACAAAATTGGGTGAGTGACGCATACGATGCCACTGAGAAAACCGCAAGAGGGCCGTTGACCTGGAACAGCCCCCGTGGTTCTCCTCAACCAGTCCTCATCCCTGCTCCAGGGAGCACAGCTGAGCCCACTCATCCGGGAGGAGAACAAGCGGCAGCAGGCAAAGGGGGGACTGCCTTAAATCAACATGCAAATTTAGCATATTGACATGACCCCGGCCAGAGCCCCTGGGTGCACTGTGGTGCAACCAGGTTTTGTGCTGCGTGTCAGAAATACACATTTTCGTGTTTCTAGAGAGCCCACCCTGCTGAGGGGACGGGCAAGAGCTAGGCCTCCAAGCGCTGCAGCACCAGGAGTAAACACAGTCCATAATGCAGTGAGTTAAGTGAAAACCAGGATGGACGCAGCTCCACTGACTGTGAAGGGAATCTGACCTTTTTCTTTCACTCGTGCTGCCACACTGCACTTTTACAGACGAGTACCTGATGGGAAGCAGCTCAGCTTCTTGGGCTTCACCCTCCGGGTGTGAGATAGTATAACCATTAAGTATGTTAGGCCCAGCTTTTTAGTACTAATTACGTGCAAGATCCTCAACCCAAAACACATCAGAAATATTATTTCCTTGGTTCCAGAGTATCATTTCTTATTTGTTCACCTCTTACTATTATCAGTTAGCATTTACTTGCACCAGGAATTACAAGAACTCGCCCTCACTTACGCAAAGCTCGTTAGACAAATGGGCCCAGAAGAATCCTAGAATGATGAGATTGGAAAAGACCTTGAAGATCATCCAGTTCCAACCCCCCTGCCATGGGCAGGGACACCTCCCACCAGACCAGGTTGCTCAAAGCCCCATCCAACCCGGCCTTGAACATCTCCAGGGATGGGGCCTCCACAACTTCTCTGGGCAACCTGTTCCAGTGCCTCACCACCCTCAGAGTGAAAAATTTCTTCCTAATATCTAATCTAAATCTGCCCCCTTCCAGTTTGAAGCCATTCCACCTCATCTTATCACTACATGCCCTTGTAAAAAGTCCTTCCCCAGCTCTCCTGTAGGCCCCCTTTAGATAGAATTAGCTGAATAATTACAGAAACACACGTTTGAGGCTGGACTTGGGCTGATTTCAGGAAAAAGCAACAGCAGCACTCTTGTTTGTGATTCCTGGGTACTAGGCAGTCCAGAAACAATTCTACTGACACACTCCTACAGACCAAAGACTGTGCTAACAGTGATTTGAGCATCCTTCTGCCTAGGCTGCAGACTGGTACAGTGTTTGATATATCTGATAAATGTGATCTCAAACAGCAGTACAATCTTGCTTTAGCATGGTTAGCCTTTTTAAAATGAGAGGGACTATATTTGGATTTGACTTTCAAACAACCTACTGTGGACTTGAGGAAAGTCAATAGTCCAAGATCAAGCTGGGAAAAGATGAAGAACGTGTCCAGCGTAGATGACAGACCAAAAAAAGGCAACCTTCAGAGGCATAAAGAAGAAAAATCCTGTAACAGCCCTGATTAAGCAGGCACAGAGAGAAAATGAATTTCTAGATTAGCATAGTATTTGTAGGCAAATGTGCAGGCAGAGCAAAGGAATCCAACTAAACAGAGAATAGCCAGCATCCGCACTGGGCGGCTGAACCGGGAGTGATGGAAAGTCTGACCATGACAGGTATTTCTGACTCAAGTATGTC
Source organism: Pluvialis apricaria (assembly GCA_017639485.1). Taxonomy (NCBI): domain Eukaryota; kingdom Metazoa; phylum Chordata; class Aves; order Charadriiformes; family Charadriidae; genus Pluvialis; species Pluvialis apricaria. Next base: position 161,500,620 of record CM030008.1, on the reverse strand, counting down.
TCAAGAGTCTCAGGTTTGGGAGCAACGGGAGGCAGCCCCGCGTCACGGGCTCTCCAGGGGCAGCACACTCGGGGCTCAGGGGCACAGCGGTGTTTCCAAGCCACAGAAACATAACCAGAGTGGGAGTATGATATTGATTTAGTCCAATTTTCTAAAGGTAGTAAAAAAAATTGTAATTCGGGTCCCTTGCACTGCAAATTAATGCAGCCATTCACTTCCCTCCTCTATTCTTTGCTACCAAAAGTCATTAGTAGCTGATAACAGAGTAAGGGAGACAGGAAACCAAGGAGGTATCAAAGGGCTATTACTAACAGAAAGAAGCACAAATCTGCAATACCTACATAATGTTGATTCCCAGGATTATTTGTATATCCTTCAAACACTCAGAAAATAACCTCTGAGCTACGCAAGTTGGGAAGAACAGCCAAGTCTTAAGTCTATTAAAAAACAAAGGGAAAGAGTGAGTTTTGGCAATTGGCATCAGTTAAACCACTTCTAGATGTGCGTCAAACCAAGATGAGCATCTCAGCACACGCAAGTTCAATGGGATGCAATAGCCCGTGGATTTAAAAAAAAAAAAAAGTAGTTTACAGAGCAATATGCGCAATCCACATTCTTCACAGAAGAGAAGGCACTTGTCATCTACAGCTGGTCAAATTCAAATTAAGAAAAGCCTCACTGAATAACTTTCGGTGAAAGGACAATTGAATTGACCTGTATTTTTAGGACCTGAGAAAACATGGAAGAATATCTTAAAATAGCTCACCAATGAAGGGGAGAAAAGGAGTAAGTGGAAAAGGCCCCTGCGCTCAATATGGGCTTAAAACTAACATGTCTTCAAAAATCATTGCTCTAGTGCTGGAAAGGAGCGTTTTGTTTGTTGTACACGCTGGCAAAAAGCTCCTCAATCTAGACTATAATCGTAGGGGGAAAGAAAAATGTCAGCGTGATGAAACACTGAAATCACAAACCTCAAGGGAGAAGCAGACCATTTCTTCATTGTTCCAGTTTTGCAACCTCTTTCTTAGTGGAAGTGATGGTTTGTGCTACTGCACTTTTTACATATCAAAAAGCCCGGGGGTAAATGATTCCTGTATATGAATACATGAGCATCTATACCTACAGAAAAGTTCCTCTCACCCAAATAAAACTTGAGCCTGATAAGTCAACCTTACTTTGGGAAACGACCTTAAGGGAGCCTCCTGAATGAGGCAGCAAATCAGGAGCAAAAATTTTAAGAATGGAAAGCATTGTCAAATTATGCCCATATCAATTAATTCGTTTATTTTTTCATAATAAACTGCTTTTCTGTGTTAAATAAATCACTAATATTGGACAATCCTCTCCCACATTTTAAGAAAACGATGTAAAAACATAAACTCACACCATGTGTTAGCAACTTATTACCCTTCGAGATACTACATTTTAGATTTGGAACATTTCTTCCCAAGCTTGAGACATTCGTTTCAATCTTCTTCAATCTTTGCCAACCGTATCCTGGGCTGCATCAAAAGAAGTGTGGCCAGCAGGTCAAGGGAGGGGATTCTGCCCCTCTACTCCGCTCTCGTGAGACCCCACCTGGAGTACTGCATCCAGCTCTGGAGTCCCCAACAGAAGAAGGACATGGACCTGCTGGAGCGCGTCCAGAGGAGAGCCACGAGGATGATCAGAGGGCTGGAGCACCTCTCCTGTGAGGAGAGGCTGAGAGAGTTGGGGCTGTTCAGCCTGGAGAAGAGAAGGCGCCAGGGAGATCTTATTGCGGCCTTCCAGTACCTAAAGGGGGCCTACAGGAGAGCTGGGGAAGGACTTTTTACAAGGGCATGTAGTGATAGGACGAGGGGGAACGGCTTTAAGCTGGAAGAGGGCAGGTTTAGATTAAACATTAGGAAGAAGTTTTTCACTTTAACGGTGGTGAGGCACTGGAACAGGTTGCCCAGAGAGGTTGTTGAAGCCCCGTCCCTGGAGGTGTTCAAGGCCAGGCTGGACGTGGCCTTGGGCAACCTGGGCTGGTGGGAGGTTTCCCTGCCTATGGCAGGGGGGTTGGAACTCGATGATCTTCAAGGTCCCTTCCAACCTAAACCATTCTATGATTCTATGATTCACATGATTTTAGCACAGATAACAATAACACGATTGTGTGAAGCACTTATCTCTATCATCTCTGGTTAAGTTTTAAAAAGTCCTTATGTGGTGCAAAATTAAAAGATGTCAAGGAAAAAAAGCATAGCCCCGCCAGACAATACAAGTTTCAGTCACTTCACACATGACACGTTCTTCAGATTGAAAGAATGATAGGGAAGTTCCAGTAAGTTCTATGCTAGATTTGTCTAGACCAGAAAAGTGGACAGAGGACTTCTCAATTACTTTGTATTATTTCGGTGACAAAAGAACCTGAAGGAGCTCATGTGAGAACATTTGAATTTGCCTTTTTCCCTGCAGAAATGAACCATTTCTAGGACAGCTAAACCAGCTGTCTTCTTACTTATCCATTGGAGATAACAGTTTTCCTCTATCTAATAGCACCACAGCGATGCAAGGTAGAAAACAATTTATTTTATTCTTATGACAACTGCAGATGCAGATTGTGTTGAAACCCCAAGTCAGTTCCGCAACCCACAGCGGCACGATGGGTAGATCTGCACACCGAATCGACTCAACGTTTGACAAAAGCAAGCTGGCACAGTGAGAAAAGGCACCGCCAGTCACATAAGGACAGCAACAGGGTGCCAAACTTCTGGTGTTGGTAGGACAAAGCTATGTTTCGGTCTTTTCCATAATGCAGTATTTAACATTCTCTGAACAGAAGGCAAGAGCGCACAGCCAATGGAGTCAGCAAGCAAGTTCAAGGCCAAACACAACTCCTTCTGCCACAAAACAAAGCTGTGGAATTCCGTACGCCACCTGATGTTGTGGTGATAAATGCACGAAAAAAAGAGATTAAACTGATGGAGCACAGATCTGTCGGCGACTGATAAAACTGATGGTCTGCATAAAGCTTTTGGTAAAGGAAACCTCAGTTTACCAGAAGTGAAAGACACATTAAGGGAAAGAGCAATTCGTACAGATCTTTTATAGTCAGTATGTTTCTACAGATGCTGACATTGTACTTCTACTGAAGATAAGGCACTGAACTGCCTAAATGTTGGTCTGACCCAGGAAACCTCTCCTTTAACAAGTCTGCTAATCAGAAGCAGCATTTCAGTGTATTACTCCAAGATCTGAATTTGGCCTTCTGTCTTAAATTTGAGAGACTGCTTTGAGACTGTACCTTCTATAATGACTAAAATATCTGCTTCAGAATTAGAATTTTGACATTTCTTGTACATTTAATACGACAACCATTTTTACTGTGAACAACAGAAAAATTTCTGTGTGTTAGTAATTCATTCAGGTTCTGTCTGATTCCATTCACCTGCCGCTTACCATTTGCGCCCTGTCCCACAGGACATCTAGGACAGGGACTTTCTTAGCATCCTTTGCTTATTTCTTGCCCACTACATTAGTGTCCTGAACAACAGTTTGTAGGCAATACTAAAATATAAGCAATCACTAAAAGCAAACTGAAGTTATTTTGTAATGCTGTTGTGAAAGACACACAAAACTAGACACACCCTTGGAAGGCAGACGCCTGCCCACAAGAAGAGATGTCACCACTGCGAACGCGCTGGTGAAAGACACTGTCTGCCAGAACTGAGTGCATTGCAAACCCTGAAATTGTTAAAGACCAAAGTGCCCAGTGATGGGACAAGAGGTAACGGGCACAAACTGGAGCATAGGAAGTTCCATCTTAACATGAGGAGGAACTTCTTTACTCTGAGGGTGGCAGAGCACTGGCACAGCTGCCCAGAGAGGTGGTGGAGTCTCCCACACTGGAGACATTCAAAACCCGCCTGGACACCGTCCTGTGCCACTGCTGTAGGTGTCCCTGCTGTGGCAGGGGGGTTGGACTTAGATGATCTCCAGAGGTCCCTTCCGACCCTGACCATGCTGTGATTCTGTGGTTCAGGAACAGAAAAAAAAAAAATCTTCAAATTACTTTGCCACACAATAAGTAATTCTGTACTGTAAATAATTTACTGACTGCATAATTTGCACAACCCAACTGAAGATTCCCCTAAAGCTTTGCAATGTATACAAATAAATGAGTATCGATGACCGCGTATAACTTATTGACTTCAAGCTAAAAAGGCAACTGAAGATTCCCTCATGTTTTAAAACATGTACAAGCACTCACTACCTCGCCAAAACAAAAGTCCACTGAACAGGAGCCCAGGCACGTAACAATCTCAACAGACCTTTATTGTGAGTATTAGAATGCAGTCAACATTATTGCTATCATAAAAAAAAAACCCAAAAACAAAACACAAATCACAGAAGAAAGGATTTTGCTTCTCTCACAGAAGATTTAATAATAGTGCACTGCTGCCTCTCTCAGCGTGTTTAGTGACAATACACTGACGCAGGTGGCTCCAGCCGAGCGGAGGTGGCTCTGGCCAGCTTTGAAGAAAGGAAGGCCGCTCTTCGCAGCGAGCGGCAATTGAACCAGCGCGGGTTATCCAGTCCGTAGAATAAGGCGGGCTCCTCTCCCGCTTCCACACCGGCCCAGTGCGTATGGGAAGGGAAGTTCACTCCTGAATGATTTTTCACGTTAGTTCGTTTTCTCCATGCGATCTCCATTATTTTTTTATTTATTTACGCGAGTTGTTCAGGCTGGTGCAGAACAGCTGCCAAACGCACAACCTGCTCTCTGCACAGTGTATTTTCACCATCATTACATGCTCCACACTAGTTTTCCCATAGATAAACAGATATACACATAGTGTATAATACTTATTGCTAAAGACAGACCCCCGCACCCAGGACATAACAGAGTATAATAAAAACCATTCCTGAAGTATTTCAAACATCCTCTATAAAATGATCACCTAAAGCCACACGGACTCAGTACAACAGAAAAAAGTGTCAGCTAATAAAACGTGAGACCAGCAATGGGCATTTTGAAAGTGATTAAACCTCGGACCTTAATAAGCACTGCAAAATTAAGGTGCAGCATTTCTAAACAGGAGAGAGAAAACCTGCGGTTCCAGTGTGCTAAACTGACACGGCAAAGGTGGGTCCCATGCGCAAATGAACAGCATCATTGCATGCACCCCCGTCACATCAGCACCTCCACGTGACTGCTAACTGGGCAAGGTAGCCAAGACGGCCTGACTGAACACTTCTTGTCACCAACGTCCTGTTTGCAGAGGGCTTCCCACCCCCTGTTTTTGTTGTTGATTTTTACATCAAACTCCAGTTCAGTTCAGGATCTGTTTTACGTCTTTCAAAGCTTCGGTGAAGAAAAATAGTTGCTGTTTACCTTCAAATACAAAGGAAAAAATACTCTGGTTTGTAAGCGTCAAAAGACTCTTATAATTTTACTGCGATGTTCAAGCGACTCCTTTATATCCCAGCCTTCAGTTTGGTAAGGGGTGCTGGAGCCCAGCAGTGCCAGAGGGGTTTTGCTGTAATATTCATTCAAGTCTAGTTAAGTTAGAAGCCAGATGGCAGCAGAGGGAGATCACCATTTGCAGAAGACCAGAAGAGGCTCACTAAAAGAAGGCAGCAAAAAATATCTGAAGATTTTGACCGTGGTACACGCAGTCCGACCATACATGGCTCACAGGACATGAGGCTGAGGACAGAAGAGCAGAGGAGACCTTTCCCTACAACTGCTTCCCACAGCAGCCAAAGAACCGGGCACAAGGATGGAGGAGTGAAACCCTCTGGGCATCACAGAAGACAGAGTGCAGAAAGCTGAAGAACAAAAGGAAAACCAGATGCAAGCTGCAAAACAGATGAGGAGCACATGTAGAAGCTTAGAGGTAAAATTAAGAGAGACAGGTGGATGTCAGCCATGCAAGAGGACTGCACCCATGGAAGAACAGTTTCAGTGCTTTGCCAACCAGCAAATACGTGAAAACTATCAGAAAACTGCAACCTTCTTCGACCATTTTAAAGAGGACAACAGTCTTCTGCCACTCTAAATTACTCCATAGCTGAACAAAGATCTATGCATCTAAGGCCGGAACATCCAAAATACGGGCACTACTCAACCTACAGCTACCCAAGGAAAGGGTTAGCAGGAAGCATCTTCCAACCCATTCCCTGCCCTACGACTTGAGGTACCTGCATTTTGTAGCTGAAACATAGGCAGCCCCTCACGATACCTGATCGTGCCACCAAGACTACGTCACCGCAACTGAAAAAGCAGAATTCCTGATGTAGATGCCTATGGTACGGTCACAGGAAGAAGGTGGCTTTGAAATGAATCACCCTGATACCTCCATGGAAAAAAAAAACACCAACCCTCAGACGAGAAGCTGGGTGTCTAAAGGCTCTATACAAGTTTACCATTGAGCCCTGTGAAATCCCAAGAGGCTTCTGTACAATGGCATTTCCTTTTTTGTTTATTACTATTAAGAACTTGCATTCAGTTAAAAGAAGGCTGCAAATTTAAAACTTTTCTCTTTCTGTGCACAGGTATCAAAACCGGCCCACATATCACCACATACTATTTCTTCCTCAGCGAGGGTCTGCCTCCTTCATAAAGCACAAGTGATTGCAACTCGCACCCCAATAAATGACATTGCAAGTAGACCACGTGTAGGTCCCTGGCTCATTTAGAGAGGAAGCAGGAAGACCGATGGAAAATGATGCCTACAGGAAAAAGATTCTCTCGAGAAAGCCAACTGGAAGAAATACTGGTATGAGCCAGATCACATTGGGTTTGACAGGCACACAAGCAATCAGCTGTACATTACGCTCTGTGCAAAACACTTCACACTCTTACGGGTCTTGACTTGTGTTTAAGAAAAAAAAACCTCAAAAGCATCCCAAACCTTCTAATACTTGAGAATCTGGGGCCAAAACTAATGTTCACATCTTACAGACTAACATCACAATTTGAGAAAGCAAACTCAGACACATTCGTGAAGCGTTCAAGCAATACGCAATGTATCACAGCGCTGTCTATAAGGACATTGAGACTGTATTTCTTAGAAGATAAGAATGCTTGCAGGTACTTTTATAATACACGACTACACAGGAAATGAAGATTAAAAAAATACTCAGATTGTTTCTGTAAGCAGAGTCCATCCTGAATAAGGCCAGATCCTGAGGGATACAATTACATACTCATGTAAATTTAGAGACCATCACACATACAAACAGAAGACAAGTTAAAGCTGCAAGGGCAACTTTGACCTCACGGTTTCCTTTTCAGGATACTATTCCTCCATCTCTGCACTACGAATGAAACCTCTGTCCTCCTTCCTAGAATCTCTCGGTCCACCCCCAGTAACATTTACAATTATATTACATCACACGCATGCACACACATTGCATAATATTGCTACAGTGTATGCTGTATAAATTATGTAAATACACTCCACTTTGTTTCAAAGTAATTAATCTGGATTTACACTTCTCTTATACAGTACACACAGTACCACATTCAAGGCTATGCAGCAAGTGAATAATATATAAAAAAGTCTCACATATCCAAAAGCAAGTAGGTCACTCAACTATTCATAGTCCGAAGCAGTTATTTAAGCATCCAACTATATAACACAGTATTTTATTTATTAACAGTTGCTATAAAAATGTCAACAACTCCTCAGCTCTTGTGTTCTTTCTGCATTACGAAGTTGCTAATCACGATTCCGTAATTAGCTTCCATGTTACCATACAGCTCTGTAGTGTCTCCTATAAGCTTGATGTGGCAAGACTTTTTAAATAGCAACCACTCTGTAACAGGGGTTTACATTTTGCTTTGGACATCAAGAGTGATAACTCACTTGAGACATGATAGACAGATGGGAAGTGTCAGGGTAGGTTTATTTTAGCAATGAACCAGCCATGCTGCTTGCTTTCTCGAGAATGGTTTTATCATGAAAGTTCAATACACTGGTTGCAAAGTCTTTCCCACATAATCCATCTTTGGCACATTTTTCGGTTTTATGCATCCTCAAAAGGCATTCCAAGATTTTTTTTTTTGATTTCTGATGGTCTGTACATTGTAACAATCACTTTTTTTACAATTAGATGTAGATCAGGAAGAAAAGTGGAAAATGGAGAGTATGCAGAATAGTTTTAATAAACAGTTTTACATACAGTACCTTACATATAGAACAGTGTGTTTGCAAATTTAAATAATTTTTGAATGTACAGTGGCTTGTACTCTTATCAAAAGGTAAATTCAAGTTTACTGTCTATCGGTTCTAAAATGCATTTATACAGATAACTAGAACTGATAAACAGACGTGAGGCATAAAATGTTCAAGTATCTTAACGTCATCAGTTAAATAGCCTCCTTTTAACAGTCATATTTTACAAATTTCAAAACCTGTACATACATTATTTTCAATTTTAGAAACTGCTTGTTAAAAGGTAACATTTCATGTTAACCACCAGTTCTTATAGACTATCGTAATAAAACTAGACATGTATAGGTATAAATGTATATAGCATGTATATATGTACATGTGTATCTATACACATATACATACACATACAAATATGTATGTAGCACTGGGTACAGTGGCAACTTATAAGCACAGGGAAAGTCCTGGGCTCAAAATCCAGCAAGAGCTAACAGAGCAAGTAGGTTGCCTTTGGTTTCGTGACATTTCATTCACCGAAGCCGAAAGATTTTATAAAAACATCTTGGATAACGTATCTTGTGATATTTATTCTAGTGGTTCAGTATATTCACAGCCACAGACAGTTTTGCTGCTCTTGTCATTCCTCATCCCAGCTGAGGATGGTAAAGTTTCAGAGGGCCAACACCAGAACAGAGCTACCCAGGACAAAAAAACGGTACCTTGAATCCTGAATACTGCAATAGAACATTAAAAAAAAATATAAACTAGATAAAATTTTGGATGGATTGCTGGCACTGAGTAGGACTTTGGAAAAAAACCTTCAGGTAAGTCATAATCAAACTCTCATCCCAGTGGTTTTAATATTATTTGGCACATCTGACCACTATTTGCCACTTATGTTTTAAAGGAGCCTAAGGGTGCTGTAATAAGGACTTCTATTTAAAAAAATACTTTAAAAAGGAGACCACGATAAGTAATTTCTTTCAAAAAAATCAAAGCTAGTATGTTCATTTTCCTGAACGTTCACGAGAGAAGGAAATAATCTAAAAACTTTCCTTGTAGAGAGGATACAGATCTCTCTGTGTCTATCTTTCACTAGCAAGATAAGAGGAATTCATTAAAAAAAGCAGTTCCCAAGAATTTTTTAGTCAGCTGAATTTTGTGAATTTAGATTTTTTTTGCCAAAGGTCTCAAAACAGTAGCATTGTTCTTCACACAGTTTTTGCTTGTTCAACTTTCTTACAGATGGGGATTTTCTTGTTTATCATGTTAAAATCATATCGGCATTTCTCAGTATGTAATACATTACATTTTGAAGCTTGGACACTGAATACCCAGATTTTCAATATAACAGATTCCTTACTCTACATTTCCTCTCCTCTCCTTCTAAAGCTTCAGGCTACTAATGTAATCAGCAAAGAACCAGATAAACGCTCAGCTTTTTGCTGTCTTCCTGTCAGTCTTGTGGCAAGTAAGAAAATTCACTGTAAAGAACCTATTTTTATTTCTTTATTCTTCCTTTTGTCATACAGAGCAAAGCGTTGCTATTTGCTGTACTTTCCCCATGTCAATTAAGAGCTGTTTGATACGTCGCTTGAGCTGAGGCAATCTTGCCAGAGGATCTGGTGGTTCCAGTTCTCCAGTGAAATCAAGCCAGCTTTCTAAAACTACAGAAGAAAAAGGAAGAAGTTGATTAGAATCAGTCTTCGAGAAGCAGTTTTCACAAAAATTCAACTTTTCTTTCTTACACTCTGTCCTTTATAAGACGGGAAAATATACTGAGGCTGTGATTTTTACTGAACAGAAGCAAAGTTTATTAGGGAACCACCAACTAATACCGCGTTTCATTCAATCCAAACAGATCTTCTGATTTGATTGTTATACAAAAGGTACCTGGGAGCAAATTATACCCTTGGCTAAAAATTTATCATCTACACACATAAAAGAAACCTCAGTTCACAGCCTTCTAGCTATGACAGTTCTACAACAGAAAATGCAATCCTTAAACGCAAGGCTCGCTTCTGTCACTTTAACAAGCTCCTGTTTACAAAGTCCAGATTCCAGAATGTTTTTCCAATCTTTTTCAGGGAATTTCTATGCTTATAGAGACAGAGAAGGAAAAAGGTCAATGCTGGTAGCCTAGAAATATTACCTAGTACAAGCAGGAGTATTGAAAGTAAAACTGCAAGTAGGAATAAGACAACTTTATTTGTCAAAAGATCATTAAGGACTCCAATAACTAGACTAGAAGCTCCCCTCATTCTTTACTTCTGTGACTGGTGAGTAAACTTACATGCTGTAAGATTTACTCCTACACCTTAATGTCATTCAGGTTTCCTCATGAAGCCTGATTTCTCTTCCTGAAACTAGTTACTTACTAATATATAGCAAACCAAAGTTGAAGGCAGAACGAACCCATCTTTGTTCAAGTATTTGACAACATTTAGGAAAAAAATCAGGCCAAAAAACACTCCAGGTGTAGAAAAATCCATCAACTTTATGAACCATATCTGGACAAAGACAAGTTATCTAAGCTTTCTGAAGTCTGCCTAATATCACAAACTTGAACTACATTTTCAGTGGTCCTGAGTGCTTAAGCTACTTTATTGGGCATTCAAAACTGGTGGAAGCGGGTGGGGGGGATGAAGGATACAAGCTCTCGTTATAATATTCGGTACCCAAATTTGAATACAATACGTAAAAATCCATCCTCAGTGCCTCAGATCACCTTCACCACAGTGGCTATGACAGATGCTGTTACAGGTATGTTAACAAGTATTTGGCAATGCAGTTACCATCAACTTCTTTTTCAATCAGGTCCATTCTGCTGGTGACTTCGTTCTGTACATTCTCTATATGGGTGAGGAGATTTAGCTGCCATTGAAGATGTGTGTCCACTTGTTCTTCTGAGCCTCTTCTTTCATTACAAACAAACACAGTGTTTCCTTCAGCAGAATTCTTCATAAGAGCAACAGAAAGAAAAAAATTGCCATTTAAGAGGGGTTTTTTGTTTTGCATTCCCCCCCCCCCCAATTTCTGGTGTTGATTTCAACACTTGAGTCACATGATAAACTATGCTGGTTTAGAATTGTACTTCTGTCTACTTGACAAAAAGCACACTCAAAAAGCCATGTACCATGACAACTCGATGGACCAAACCAAACAAGATACAAATTCCATAGAAATGAGCATGTATAGCACCGGGGGAGTGAGGCAAGAGGTAAAGTTTACCAGCTCAAGCACTTCGTTTAATGCAGACAGACTGCATTATTGTGTCCTTTTCATACAAATCGTGACTTAAATTATGAAGTGCTAACTGCACTGGTCTACCCTCACCAAAAATGCACAAAACCCTAAGGTTTGTTTCAACTTTAGCCAGAGAATGAAGGAAAACTCCCTAAAATGCAGTAATATCCAAGATGCCAAAAGCCCTTATTTTGCACAAATAAACTGGCCGTTTTATTTGCCGATTAAGACAAAAGACTTCTCTCTTCCTACCATTGCTATGGTCCCACGTAACTTGCAAGCACAAGTCTGGGATAGAATTGAACACATTAGGGGATAGTTACAAGGGCAGTAACATGCAGAGTTATGCAAACACGGTATCTGAGGAAGAATGACTTCTTTGAAATAATTAGTATCTTCACAGCAAGTCAGATAATACAGAAAGATAAGGAACTTGGGTATTTGACATTTCAGCTCATGGAAATAACTAAAGGAAGTATACCAGATTTAATGAGTTAAAATGTTCAGCATCTCCAATAATTAGCATGATTCACAGTTTCTATTTTACATCCGCTATGAAGTCATAGCCGATTAAGTTCTTTCACTGTCGATGATTCTGTTTTAGGGACTAAAACAGCAGATAGGTGTGCTCACACAGTGTCAGTTCATGGCAAACACCAGAGCAAGGAATGAAAAAAAAACAACCCCAACCCTTAAGATCAAACAGGTCCTTCTCTAAGCCAGGAGATCAATGCAGGCAATCAGGGAGCAGTGGCAGGGGTAGTAAGAGAAACAGAGTACAGGATCTAGCTTGTGAAGAAGAAATAAACAGGAGGTTCAGGCTCATGCTTTCAGAAGCAAGAACAAGGAACCTAAATGCAATTTTAAAGACGTTGCACAGTCCAAAAAAGGTCTTGATAATAGTCTGAACACTGTTTATAAGAGAAAAGACGATATGTAACAGAACTGTAGATTAGGATAAGACAAAACAGTATGGAAAACTAAAATATTTAAGGCTTTGCTGGATGCTTGAAGGGAGACTGCAAAGCCCCAGCCAAAACTTTGACAAGAAGAGGTGAAGAAGGCAGCTTGCAGAGAAGTTAGCTCATGTAAAAATGACACTTCAATGTCACTGTCATCACTGTTTTAAGTACAGTACAAATAGGTTCCTGGAGAAACCAAGGGGAGCTTTTGAATGTGTATTAAGTCTAGACAGAAAGCCTTATTTCAGATATCACGACTGACTAGTGACAACAAGGTGAACTACAGTGTCCCAAAGGAAGGAGTCACTCTGACACTGCCCCAGACAGATCTGTTCCTAGTTTAAAACAGAGAGCACCTAGCTTTTTACATTTATGCTTAAGTCTCTGAAGGAAACAGTTTTGTTTCACTGCCCACATATATTTTTTTAATTCTAAACTTATTTATACTATTTACAATGACAATTTAAGCTACTGTTGGAAAGAAAGTGTATTTCACACTGCTGCGTGTCTCCTTACTATACAAACTGAATAAAATCATGCGATTTAGCATACAAAGTTATTTCTAACTAGAATGAGCCAAAATTTTCCATTCAGACTATACAGCTTACATGCCACAGTTAAAACTAAAATTAAAAGAAAAAAAAGACACATCTTACTCATTTCTTCCACACCAGGAAGTGTACTTCAAAAGGGGGATGAGTTGGGCCACTTATTCTCACAGTTGGTATTGTAGAAAACCGAAAGGTTTGTTTCACTTTGCTTTTTTGCTCAAAGAGAACTCTTCACTAAAACCAGACTAACAAGTTTCAGACCTTTTCCACAAAGTAATGGGTTCAAACCATTAAAGCAAAAATGAGAGAGGTGTTTAAATAGCCAAATATAATCCTGACTAAAAACTTGTGGAAACATTTAATTACAAGAAATACGCAATATAAAAGACTCAAAAGAAGTTGCACACGAGGTGAAATTACTTGGACAGTAGATAATTAATTGTGGACAGAATTCTAGATAGCGTTGCTATTAAAAGAATATGGTACAATAATAAACACTATTAGAAATCTCAGTTTAAAAAACAAAAAAAACCCACATGTAAAAAACAGAACTGAGAGGGAAAAAAAAGGAAACTTGTCCTGTTTTTCTCAGCTCGCAAAAAGCATCTAAGTTCCATTTCAAGACCCCGCATTTTAAGCATAGGATTGTTTTTTGCCCCGAAACATTGGATTAAGCATAAACCGTTTTAGCATAGGCAATATTTTAACCATATTTTGCATTTCATTCACCAGCTGAAATCGGTATAACCTGAAACTATTTCAGTGATCCAACTTTGCTTCTAGTGATTTTTGCTGACTTATTTGATCGAATACGGCGACTTAGAACAACAAACATTTCTAAATGCTTGTACACAATGATTTTTATCAGATTGAACATATTTTTCCAACTAAGAAACCTTCCAGATGAAGAATGATACTTACCTGCTCATTCATGCCACCATCTTTAAAAGAATATTGTAAACAGTTTTTATTCTCAGTGTGAAATTCCTGATCTTCTTCAAAACTACTTGTATCTTCATCATCTGAGCTCATAAGGTCAGTGACTGCTTTGCAGTCTTGACCAAAACTCTGTGGTTTTTGGTAACTGTGCTCACTTGTGATGTATGTTTCTTCCATCTTCTGGGGTATACTGGGCGGTTCTTTATGGTTTTGACTGTGACACGTCCTTTCAGTTGGATTAAGAGCATCCGGCAAAGTCACTAATTTTTTCTCTACCCCAACAGTTATTTGTTCTTGTTCTTTTCGCATCCCTGAATAAGCCCAGAGATGAAGGTCTGGGTGATGCTTATTTCTGCAAACAGGAGGAAAAGCAACTTATAGACAATATCACTTACAGCACTGAACTATTAAGCATCCAGTTCTGCTAGATCACAGCTATTGATTAGCACCATTATCAAACACGTGAGTATTCCCGGTCACTTATCAATTTAGGAAAAATCCAGAGTGTTCCTTTAACACAAAATTGACTAGTAAAAAAATAAATCACCAATAATCCCAATATACCAGATCCACTCAGGTGCTGAACACCTAACTCCCACTGAAGCTGAGGGTACACTACATCTTGCACTTGAATTATTTAAACTATTATACAAGAAAGTGGTTTAACGTGAGAGAATAACGCATATGGAAAAACGGCAGTCTGTGCTACCTGAATATATAAAGCTGGAGAATAAACCCCGGACTGATACTTACTTTAATATCCCAATCTTCAGCTGCAGTCCATGCAGTATTTCAGTTACACCATATACATCGGCCAGTAGGTGATGCGTTGACACAATCTTTTTGGCATTAAGATGAGAGTAGTTTTCTTTCAAAAATGATAATCCACACATGTGTCCATTGTTTAGCCAGTCTTTATCATAAAGATATTTGGCACTCCACCTCTGACCTGGGGTAAGCAATAAACAAATTGAGGGCCATCTAAAACCAGAGCAGAACTGTATTTAAAACTAGAGTGCTATAATTATATGCTGTACTCTTCTAAATGTCTCCTAACAACCACGAAGGATGAGTCAAGATCTTGCTATTAATATTATAAAATTTAGTTTTCATGGATTAAGATGAAACTCTTAACACTTATGAAAACAAAAATAAACCTGAAGTCTCAAGACCTCTCTAAATGGCGTTTGAAATGAAAATCTAATCACCTTTGCGATCAAAACACAGGATATTAAGAACTGTGTTATCAATTTAACTGCAAAGAAAAAAAGAAGTTTAAATCGGCATTTTATTTATCTAACTACTGCAGCTTACTTTATAAAAAAAGAAAACCTACGTTACTAAGAGAAATGTTAAAAAGTAGATTTTATATGGACATATCCAAAACACCTGGTATGTTTCTAAAGGACAAATATTTTGCTTCAATACCAAAGTCAGTATCTACTTAGAAATCAGGAGAAGGCTTCAGGAAAAGTAGACATTTCAAAGTTATCTGACTGCAGATTTCTTACACTCTCCTTTGAGATGCCTTTTACTAGACACTACTAGACAGGATATTGATGTAAGTGGGCCTTAGGTCCCCCATGCTATGGTAACATCTACAACCTTAACCCACCAGGCATGAATGAGTATTTAGCTAATGCTTCTACAGTAACTCAACAACTATTTAAAAAACCAAAAAACCCATAAAACAAACAAAAAAAAACAACAACCCCAAGACCCAAAACAAAACTAGAAGTGTATAAAGCTAATTATTCCAATATTACTGTCTACAACGAGGAACCCAAACAGGTTGACTAAGACCGCAATATCTTACGCTCAACTTCATATCAGACTATCAGCATATACAGAACAAAGAATGGGTTGATGGAAGCCCTTCATACCTTTCAGGAGAATACCCTGTCTATCTCCTTTCTGCCCATTATCCCAATACACTTTAAAATACTGACATTGTGAATGACCTTTTTCTCCTGACATAGAAAGAAAAGAAGGAATGGTTAGGAAGGGAGACAAGATAAAAGTTAGGGACACAGTCTCTGCATAGCAGGGGATAACGAAGTACCTAGTACAGTACAGGGAAAGACACATGACAAATTAGTTGGTTTTAATAAGAAAAAGCTTGACCACTCAAAGAGTATATCACACAGAACTATCAAACAAGACTCTATACCATCAATTTAGATTGAGACTGGGGCAAATGGAAAAAGTCACATCTGTCCAGCTCCCTTCTCCTAAATTTTCTTCTCAAAAATAACTAATAAAAACCATGCTGTTTTATACCTCTGCAAATAGTTTTCAGATTTCATTTCTTTAAATTCAAAATGAAAGTATGTTTGGGGGTGCAGTCTCACTTCCCTTTTGAAACAGCTGGGCTGTTGGATATTTCACCAGAAGACATGTATGTGAGTTTGTATAAATTGTCAGGAAAAATACTAAAAACTTTCTTCCGAATCGTATAGTTTTCCTTCAAATAACTGCTAAGAAAAATGGGTTTATGGACAGAATAATTTTTTAAATCAACGTTTTCCTAATCAAATTAATTCTGTTTAAAAGTAAATACACTTTTCCTAATTCTTACCATTTCAAACTTATCCTAACAATCTTAAGTTCAAGATCTGCTCCTTGTGCACTATCGTTTACTATTAAAAGCACTAGATTTCTTCATATTTTACATATCCAGTTCCACACCTTTATTTACACAATTCTGGACAAGCACAAACATTCTAAAATTGTAATTGATACGAAGTGACATCCACAGCATATTGGAGTGTACTGTGGTAACAAGTCCTTTTTCTCTAAAATATATTTAAATGAACAGATGTGATGCCAAGCGTAGGCAAAACAGATCGCTGAACAGGAATGATTTGTTTAGAAAGACTTTTCAAACGACAATGACATGAAAAAGTGCTAAGGTTTGGGGGGAATTAAGTTTCGACAACTAAAGCAATGGTAATTAAGATCACAAATAAGAGTTAGCATAGCTGAACAAGATGTTACTAACAGGAAAGTATCTGCTCAGAGGCAAACGTAGAAGCACTTGCCCCAAAGAAGTATAACACAAAACAGACAAAGCTTTGACAGTTTAAACAATGCATAACATCTCTGCTTAAAAATCCTAAACAGACAGCTGCAGATAAAGGTGCTTTACCCATACCTGGTGGATCTCTGCAGATATAACAGATGTACTGCTCTGGAATGCTGTCCTCTAACAGTCCCATGCATACACTGTGCTGCCAACACAAGCACTCTTCACACTGACATTAGAAAAAAACAAAAACAAAAACTAAAACTGAGATAAATAGACACAAAAATCAGAAGCTATTTCTTGTATCGTCAAAATGCAGAGAACAGCAGTTTAACTTAAACATCTGGTTTGAGTAAGATTATTTTAGTTGGGCAATTTGTGTTTGGGTAGGCGGAGACATCAAGCTAAAAAATAGCTCTAACTCTGAAAGTTACCTCAACCACAAATTCCAGACTGGAAAAAAAGAAATTGGAGATGTAATATTTAATAATATTTTATTACAACATTCAGTATTTTAGCACCTAAATATTTAGTAGTGAAACATAAGACAGGAGTATAATATTACAGTAAAGTAGAAAGATAATGTAATACATTACAGCATAACAGTGAAAAGTAGAAAACTCTTCAGTTTAATTATTTATATTTACAAAGCATCTCTCCAGTGCGCTAGAAAGATGTGTTTTTAATATCGCACCAATGGAAAATCTAAAAGAAAAAGAAAATGAAGAGAAAATGAAAGAGGAGAAACAAGAAAATAGGAGAGCAAAATAGAAGTGGTACGACATGAGGGTCTAGAAACAGCAAACTGGTTGCTCTCAGTGAGACAAGGCATGAAGAGGAAAAATCAGGCTGTCATTGGACTTCAGAAATGGGCAGGAAGCTACCACGTAAAAATACATTTCCCTTTCTCAACTCAGCGTTTGCTGTGTTCTAAATATCTGCTGGTTTACTACTGAAAATCTCTCCTTTTTGCTTTGACTTGCTTTTAAGCATCATCAACCTATTCAAAACACTGAAGTCAGCTTTCCTCTTGTCATACTGCTATAGCTACAATCTTCTCTCCTCACTCCAAAGGTTTCTACACCAGTCCATTTTTCCACATTATTACCATAGCTGAGCTCCTGCTTAGCTCCTCCAACACCACGCAGCATTTCAGTAATGTGTTCCCAGGGACACTCTGTGTCCTTCATTTCCAGGTCTTTCTGTCATTTCCAAAAGACTTCAAGTCCATTAACACAGGACAGTCATGCTTGCTTCCTTCAAATCTCAACTAAAAAAGGCTCCGTATTTTCAACAGAAACTGTACCACATTAATAGTTGAATACAAACCCATTTTTTGAGTGGAGGGAAAAACACACAAGAAGTTCGTGGCATTTTAAAAGTTACTGACAACTGAGTTCTTCCTCACTGTTGTTTGCATCTGATCTAATCCCTTTATTATGAATTCCTTGAGACAAAGACTTCAAATTATTCATTACTAGATGGGAAATGCTCCCCTCATTGGAGTACAAATAAATAAGCAGCAGTAGTTGTAATCCATCAGCACCTGAATGCTATGCGGACACTGGGTACTCTTCTTCCCTTTTTTCTCCACCAAGTAAGATTTAAGTTCTTAGCAGTTCCTAAAGCCAGCTAGTGATTTCTACTTTGAGAACTGCTATTCTAAAAACAAAGCACACATAACACACACATCACAGTGACAGTATTAATATCTGTATAGCAGAGATCTTGGATACAACTGAGGTACATTTACAGCAAGCACAGTGGTTTCTACAATTGGTACTGCAAAGCACAAAGGCCAAACCAGACGGGCTGGTATAATCCGGATGGCCTGTGGACAGAAGCAATGATTTGTGTGCGGGAAAGGATACTTTATTCCAAATTTATCAACTGGCTATAAAGAAAAAGGTTACCTTTCCTTACAAACCTGTTCTACATATCAATTTTTTAGAGAAACCCCATCCTAGAGTAGTTCTGCATACACAGAACAGTCACGCCAAGTGCAGAACATAGAAATAGTTTGTTATTGTTCACTTCTATTTACAGCTCTCTACATAACTTTGGTCTCCAACACATCAAAAGGGCACCTTCACAAGCAAGAAATTCACATGGAAAATACAGCCCCCCCCCCCAATTTCTTCACCTGAATCATAAAGCCATTTTCTTCATCCAGTTCACAAATGCATCTAACAATTTCATTGAGAGCATCATCTTCATCCTGAGACTCTTCAAAGTTGGTTGAATCAAAATCCTGATTGTATTCATCACCACTGAGTAACAAACTCTCTGTAGAGGAATCATCCAAGAACTCCACATCTGAAAGGTCTAGTGAAAATAAATACATGTGAAATTTTGTGTACACAGACACAACACTTTATGGAGATATAGGGGTTTTTGGTAGTTAAAAATCTTAACCTGCATATAGCAAAAAATCACTCTCAAACCCACTGCTGGTATATTACATTTCTTGATGAATTCTACAAAATGCCTTTAATGTCATCTCCTCAGAAGCAGAGTAGCAACACATAACCAAAGTAAGAATGCAGAACAGCTTGAGGAGTATAAGCATTTTAGTTTAAATAGATGAAGTAGAAATCAGTCACCATATTTATAGCTACAATCCCAAACACAAACCAAATTACTTCCTTTAAAATTCTCTTTCTTAAAGAATTAAACCTACAAACTGAGAAATGCTGTTCAGCCAACCTACTTTCTCCACTAAGGTCAACAGACAAGATAGCTCTTGGATACTGATATGATGTATTCTTCTCTGAGAACATGCTGCGCAAAGTCAGAGAGCTCCCCGAGGACCGTGTTAATGGAGAGGAACACCTGTCCAAGAATTCAACAGAACTATCTTCATAATCTGAATAATCTGAAAAGTTAAAAGAAAGTAAGTTACTGTTACAAAAGTAAAGTTTATGACAAATGCAAAAAAAAAATTAAGTATACTGCAACATTATGTTCAGAAGTAAAGAATAATATCAACATTGAAGTATTAAGATGATGAAACTGTAAGTATGAAATGGCAAAAGATCTTCATAACGTATTTTATTAAAAAATACTAGTAAGAAACGTAACAAAGTTTAATAGCTAAGACAAGCACTACCCATTTAACTCCCCCCACCTCTGAATATACAGACAAGTAATTTTTCCTAGAGCATTATAAAGTCGTCTTTTTCCACAATTCATCCTGTACCATCTGCCATCCTTCGAGATGCTGCTGGTAGCTCTCTCGTTTTGCCTTAGGTCTGTTTGTAGCACTACCAACATTGCTACCTACAAGTAACTGCAGATGGTCCTGTCAGGTTAAGTGGTAAAAGCTTGTCTGCACTCCTGCAGAGGGGCACAGAGAGCCCAAAGAAAACCCTTCTGAGATGCTCCCAGGCCCATCCCAGGAGCCATCAGCTGTTGATGGGCCCGGCAGCATCCCAGAATGATATACACAAGCCCAGAGCATGATGAGCAGGCAAACAACGAGCACACCCTGCCCAGGCCCCTCTCCGGGCTGTCCCAGCAGCACCATCACCCCCATTATCCAGGCGCGAACCCCATCATGATGTGTTACCCAGGGCAGCTCTCTGGATCACCTTTTGGACTAATCTAAATCTCTCCTCCTTCAGTTTAAAACCCTTACCCCTCATCCTATCACTACGCTCCTTGACAGAGTCCCTCCCCATCTTTCCTCTAGGCCCCCTTAGGTTCTGGAAGGCTGTTATAAGGTCTTCCCAGAGCCTTCTATTTTCTAGGCTAAACAACCTCTCAGCTTGTCCTCATAGGTGACATGTTCCAGTCTCCTGATCATCTTCGTGGCCGTCCTCTGGACCCACTTAAGCAAGTCTGTGTCTGTCTTATGCTGGTCAAATGGTAATTAAGAGTAGCTATCCATTTACATTCAAAGTAATAAGTTTTAAGAGTGAGTAATCTGATTTCTATGCATTCATCCTTCTGTAGGAAGCATTCCCACTACCACCTACATCTTGCAATAGGTTCCACAATATGTGTGTCTCCGAAATGCCTTCCATAAACCCACTGCTCATATTTACCTTCTCCTGTCAAAACCACATTATCCACCACATTTCCTGAGCATATTCACTGTCGGCGAGTCAACTCAACGAGCAGTTGAGTTGACTACTTCATGCTGTATTGCTATCAACCTCACCGCAACGGGACAGTAAAAGTAAAAGAAATCACCTACCTTCTGTGTTATATGGGTTTTATACGAAGAGTCAATTAAGCATATACTCAGACCCCAAAAAAGTTTTTGTAGGGGTTATTTTTGTTTGTTTTAAAGCCTTCCACAAAACCTATCTGGAGCATACAACGTGCCCACTCCCTCTTCTTCCCCAAGATGCTTCAATCTGATTCCAAAGGAACAGAGCATGGCTCACACCTTTTCATTTCTGCCCGTGCCCTGACAGCCGAGTGAGCTAGCCCTGGAGAAAGACTGCTTCTAACAGATCATTTTTCAGTGGGCTTTTTCAGGGTCAGACACTGAAGTCAGAATCTGCCAAAGCATTTTTCTTTTTTCCCCCCCAAGATAAAAAAATATCCAGGGAGAATACCTCTGGATTTCTAGAAACAGATTTTCACAAGATGAATTTGCAAAGAATAAAATGCTGAAGCTTTTCCTCAAACTGCCTTCTCCATCTGGATTTAAGATTTCTATTTGCTGGGGCATTACGAGGTATATAGTTTTCTCCTAATATTTACAAGCATTGAATATGGCCCCTACAAGTTTGGACCTAATCGTGGTACCTCTGCCAAGCTTCTAAGTTTCAAGACAAATTGGCAAGAGATCAGAGGAACAAAAAGAAGGAAAAAAACCCAAGCCAACCCAAAACCACAACAAAACACCTTACAACCTCAGGAAGGTAAAACCAAAGAACGATACTGGGCACAAGAATGCAGCTCTGATGTTAATTTGCAAGAGGTACTCTACTTGAATCAATTTGGATGAATAGGGTTTGCAGAACCCATTGCATGTCGGAGCTGTACGGAACCAGAGAACCACGGGCACCCCAGACAGTGAGAAGTCTGAGACTCGCTGACCTCCAGCAAAGCACTTCGCAAAACAGCAAAGTATCACATGCTCGGATAAGAACCAGTCTGACCAGCTCCTCCCAAACTTTCTAAATTGTGCGTTGCATCAGCCTTTTCTGACGATTCATCTAAATTTCATAATTCAACACCACATGACAGATAAGTTATCTGTTTACCTCTGTCTTTGGAAATACATGAAACAGAGGGCTTAGGGAAATACTACGTCAAAGTCTCCCCATTACAAAATATACATTCGTAGTTTTGAACATATTTCAGATCCATAGCTCAACTTGTTACCTATTAAAACCGTTCTGCTCAAAAGATCTTTTTTCAAATACTTCAATCATTATTTTGCTTATTTTTATGCAAGTTCTTTTCCAAACACTTTTACACCAACAGTCAGTGTCATATACTCAAAGGACAGAAGATCTATAAAATGTTTTTCTCACTCTTATCAAACTGCGCTGAGAGTGCTGCTGGGGATATTGCTGTGTGCAAGGTGATGGCACATTACTTTTGAAGATCTTCCTAAAAACGAACCTGTGCAGAGTATTAACTCACTTTGATATGTTTTAGGGTCTTGGAGTTTTTGTTCTTTATTTTGGCTCTGGCATACCCAGCATTTGCCAGTATCTTCTTGCAAATACTTAGATGCCTTCCCGGTGCAAGTAAAAAAATTTCCGTAAATTTTTAGGTAAAATAAGCAACTGAAGCTTATAGTTTAAAATTATATTACTCCAATATAAAGAGGGTGAAGTACATGAAACCTAGATTATTGCAGTTCACATTTAAGCACTGAATCTCCTTCTCATGTATAGGGGTTTTCCACATGCTCCTGAGGAAAAATTTCTAGAAAATTCTTTGTTTGATAGGATTTCAGTTTTCACCATCTCATATTTTAAGAAATTTTAATCAAAGTTCAATCAAAGTTATTGTGATTGATATCACAATATCTGTGATATATAACAATATATGTGAATAATATATATATTGATATATAGTAAAGTACACTCTCAAGGCACACACAAGTAAAGTCCTCTCTGAATTGGAGAGGTATGGATTTGATGGGTGGATTGTTTGGTGGATGAGGAATTGGTCGGATGGCTTCATCCAGAGGGTAGTGGTCAACGGCTCAATGTCCGGATGGAGACTGATGATGAGTGGTGTCCCTCAGGAGTTCGCACTGGGACCAGTACTGTTCAATATCTTCATCAATGACACAGTGCCATTGAGTGTACTCTCAGCAAGTTTGCAGATGACACCAAGCTGAGTGGTACAGCTAAAACACCTGAGGGATGGGATGCCATCCAGAGGGACCTGGACAGGCTTGAGGAGTGGGACCCCGTGAACCTCATGAGGTTCACCAAGGCCAAGTGCAGGGTCCTGCACCTGGGTTGGGACAACCCCCAGTATCAATACAGGCTGGGGGATGAAGGGATTGAGAGCAGCCCTGCCGAGAAGGGCTTGGGGGTACTGAAGGATGAGAAGCTGGACACTCGCAGCCCAGAAAGCCAACTGTATCCTGGGCTACATCAAAAGAAGCATGGCCAGTAGGTCACGGGAGGCGATTCTGCCCCTCTACTCCCCTCTGGTGAGACCCCACCTGAAGTATTGTGTCCAGCTCAGGACAGGCTTTTAGCCCTCAGCACAGGAAAGACATGAAGCTGTTGGAGTGAGTCCAGAGGAGGGCCACAAAAGTGATCAGAGGGCTGGAGCACCTCTCCTGTGAGGACAGGCTGAGAGAGTTGGGGTTGTTCAGCCTGGAGAAGAAAAGGCTCTGGGGAGACCTTATTGCGGCCTTTCAGTACTTAAAGGGCACCTACAGGAAAGATGGGGACAAACTTTTTAGCAGGGCCTGCTGTGAAAGGCCAAAGGGTAATAAAAGAGGGAAGATTTAGACTTGATAAAAGCAAGAATTTTTTTTACAATGGGAGTGGCAGATGCCCCATCCCTGGAAACTTTCAAGGTCAGGCTGGATGGGCTCTGAGCAACCTGATCTAGTTGAAGATGTCCCTGCTCCTTGCAGGGGAGGTTGGACTAGATGGGCTTTAAAGGTCCCTTCCAACCCAAACTATTCTATGATTCTATGAAAGTCAATCTGACAGGCACAGAAAGGACAGTCTGTGTTCTCATTTTTGAATATTCAATATGTTCTCAAACAAAACCACAACCCAACCACCCAGCAGCAAGATAAAAATTAGTAGTATTATTTTAAGTTCTGAAACACTTTTTGAAGTAAGCAGGCATAATACACAAAAAATAAAGTTCAATCTTTGGCAAGAAAAAAAAAAAAGACAGAATGAGTCTGCATTTGCCCATGCTTTTATTTTTATTGCCATAATGCTGCAACTAAGACTGCACTGGATGCAAAAGAAGGTAAACCAAGAAACGTGCAATATGATTTTATAGGGGATTAAAAGAACAAATTTCTAAAATTTGACATTCATATTGTTTAGAAACAATTTTTACTACCTTATGCAAGAAATACCCTGAGTGATCTGGCTTATTTAAAAAAAAAAAGTTGAACTTACCATGCTGTTTAGATTTCTTCTTTTTTTTCTTCTTCTTTTTCTGTTTTGATTTATGATCTTTCTCCTTTTTCTCTTTTTTCTCCTTTTCTTTTTCTTTCTTTTTACCTGAAATAAAAGTTAAACATTTTAAAACAGCAGTACCATTCCAAATTACTTGCTTCATTTGGTTTAACCTAAACATGACATTCAAAATCAAGTATTCCAGTTGTCTAGTCAGATCAAAATGATTCAGTTAATTTACTTGGTCTCTTGGGCATCTCTTTTACTAATTGCTGGTAGAATGGTTCAAAGAAGTCTCTCTCAGCAAATAACATTTTACTATTTTAAATATTTCCAAGTGAGATATCATAGTAGAAGGAGACACAGCAAAGCAGACAAAATAAGTGACATTGTTTAAATAGCTTGTAACATCTATTTTACTTACACTTTATAACAAAAAGGTTTGGGCAAAAGCTTTCAAAAGCGCAAAATTTCAAACTAAAAAGGTAAGATCGTCTTAAAAACATGTTAGGCCTATCGAAAGTCATTTGAAGGAAATTTCAGTGTCACAAAACTGCTGATGCTGTCAGCACTTTCTACTACACAGCAGCATCCTTACAGAAAACTGATTCTGACTAAAATTTATGATACGTTTTTTACACTGCAGTTCACTCCTAAGCACTGTGTACCCGTGAGGACAAGTACTTTGTCTCAGAAAAATTCTATTTACCCTCTTAATTCTCCCCAGACAAAAATATATCCTACAACACTGTCACTCCATAATCATTTTCTAAGCAATCAGCAGCGAGATAAATAATGAGGAAATTGATTTGTCACAGAAAATAAATCCTTAAACTCAGTATTTAAGGACTGTTTCCTGCACACAGATCAGAGTCTTATCTTCTTGAGGAATACAGAAACAGAACTTTCACCTCCTGGAAAATCAAGGCAGAAACACAGTGAATTCTTGTGCATCTCTAATAATTTTTTTATTTTTTTTTTTTCTTTAAACACAGGGTAGAACCAAAGCCCTCTTAATTTATATTTTCTTTCAAGAATTGCCAAATATTTTGCTAGTAACATCTGTTCTCTTCCCATCCACACCCTCCTCCCCTCCCCCCAAATTGGTCAGTATAAAGAAAGGCAGTATCACTAACTGAATTAAAAAAAAAATAAAAGCTTTTCTTTTTCAGGCATCTCATAGGTACTATTTGGACCCTTCCCAATCCTTCCTGTGGGCACTTTCATTTTCTCTTATAAAATTATTCTTCTACTATAAACTTTTCAAATATGTAAAAACTGTTTTTAAGACCTAAACAAACAAAAAAGTGCAGCTGGGCCCAGGAAATATTTTACATTTTTACATTTGCTCTTCAGAGATATCAGGTTTTCCAGAATTTTTCCTTTTTGTCCTAAAAATATTATTGCTCTGTACGTACCATATGTTGAAGAACTTTTCTCTTCCAGTTTTCCTTTTCTTTCCACTCTCACTGCACCTGCAAATTGAAGAAGAATATATGACATAAGTGCAATGTCTGGCTGATGACCCACTTTCTTGTAAAAGTCATTAGACCATAAAAAGTCCTAATGGTACATAATAATAAGAAACATACAAACAATGAAATTATTTTTAACATCACTTTACGATTATTTTTATTGTCTAAAGCACTGGAAACAAAAAGTATTGTAGTTTACCAACTTCTGAATGCTTGTCCTTCTCAATCACGTTCTTTAATATTTTCTCCTTCAGACTCTCAAAACATTTCTCCTTTACGGGCACAGAGCACTGTATCTCTGTCCCTTCAGAGCTCACTGATGTGGAAGACCTCTTTTTTTTACTATTCCCTTTGGGTAACTTTAGACTATTGGTTAAAGGCATTTCCAGATGCAAGGCATGTACATGGGACGAGGGCGCTGAAAACAAGAAGACAGATTTACTAGGCATTCCGTAAGGATTGCAGCCAGATCACTGGCTGCGTCAGATCACTGAAATGTCAAGTATTGGTAATAATATCATCACACTTAACATATAATTACTGCGTACGAATGCCTAGGTCTTAGTCTTACATACCAGACAATACATGCCACAGAAGGTTTCTTTGTCTGCTTTGGAATTTGCACTCACTTTTAAACCACTTGTACTGCTTAAAGTCTACTTTTGCTGCTACTTTTAAGCCTTTTTGTTTCCTTTTTATTTCACTATTATAGAAACCCGCATCAACAGTTAGGGTTAAAGGTGCTGACATTGTAAATATTAAGTTAATGTTCCATCACGTGAACAGCAAAACTAAGCTCTGCTACAACATTTTTAGTGCTATGTATAAAAAAATTTGCACTTCTACTTATTGTGTTTCATTGATTTTAATAATATTTCAATCATTCACTCTTTCATTTGTATATTTAATCCACATTTGAATTACATGTAAAATACTGTGGTACTTTGTCAGAATTCAGCATCAGGTACTGAAAATTCTTATCTTGCACTATTCAGAAAAGTTCATTCAATGAAATATTTAGGAAATGTATCTTTATCTGATGCAAAGTAGGAAAATAACATGGCAAAACCCCTCAACTTATAATTCTCATTGGTAATATCTATAATTTATAATCAAATAGGACAATAGAATTTTCAAATAATCAAACTAGAATAGGAGTTATTTATAAAGAACATTATTGAGGTCATTCAAAACTCTACTACTGCGTTCATCGATATTGTGAGAGCTTTAAGTTTCATTTAAATTTAATTAGGAAATTAATCTTCAGACCATTGAGGATATTTCAGGCCCATAACGAGGACATACTGTACAAAAACGCAGCTCTGCAAAGCCATAAGGGTTCAGGTTTTTCAATGTCAGCTGTAAACACTTAGAGGCACCAGTCACCTTCCCTATCTCTCAAAATAGGGGCCCAAAAAAACTATGAGCATGTAGAAAACACTTGCGGGTTAAAGTGTTGAACCAAAAGAAGTCCTGAGAAATAGCTGCTAGCGGTCAAGATATTAAACAAGATAAAATATGAAGCTGATCTGGAATGGGTTCTTTGAGCTCCTTTGGTTTTGTTTTTTAATATTCAGTAATAAAACAACAAAAAGCATTTAAATAAGTAGTGTTAAGTTAATTTAGTAAATTCATCAGTCATAAAAGGATTCTGGGGAGAAGGCAACAACAGCTCAGGGCCGACTCCGTAAGGTGGCCTTCCAGGCTTCGACAGACCAACCCAATTCTACTGTGATACAGTCCACGCATTACGTGATCTTACTCCAGCTCCCAGGCAGCCCTCCCCAGGATGACAACCAAAATGCCACAAAGAGAAATCCACAGAGGCAGCAAGAGCAATAGCAAGTGGTACATCACCTACCACACCACACAGCGCTTTTAAATGCCAGATGTTCCCAGCTGCACGATGCAAGACATGACCATAGCATGCCACCTAGCCAGCAGCAGCTGCTCAGTTCTGCGTTCCGGCTTCTAACACAAGACACGAGCTGCATGACCCCGGCTGAGGCTACCTGAGCCCTTCCACTGCTTCAAATCAACCACCTCACCTTAGACCAGAATCCTTTCAGGACTGCTCTACTATTCAGGCTCGTGCCTTTGTCCGTATTTCAAGCGGATTTAGCTTGCTGGGATGCTTGGCATCAACACAAAACCCTATTCAAATTATTCCTTACTTGGGTTTCCTAATTAACGTTTGTCTCTCTTACGGGACTGAACTGCTTTGCCATCTGTGGAGCAACGAGTATATTTTAGCACCTCAGTAAAATAAAAAAGTGACACTTCTCCACATCATCATGCTATCAACGTCTTGTCTCGTTTCTAAAAGGAGCACAAAAGCATCACCCAAATGCACATAATTTGGTTCGGTCACTGCCATTTTGATCAAAAGATGTGCTAATACTCCACCCAAACAATCTCAAGAGAAATTTAGTCTCAATATTAGATGAATTCGTATTTAAATTTCATTATTCAGAAGAAATCCTGACCTCAGACATTCAAACATGCTCTGCTATTGATAGCCAAATTTCACTATCTCAAAAATTTTCAACACACGTACATCTGACAAAGTAATCAGCTAGTAATTAAATAACTGTTTGAGGGAACATTTATGATGGACAGAAACCTGCTACAGTCACACAAATATCCATCTTGATGACAGAACTCTCCAAACTGTTTTTCTACAGTAACCTGAAAAGAGAAATTACACTTATGCCTGCGTACACTGCAATGTAATTCTTGGCTTTTACTTTTATTAATCAGAAATCATTCTAGATTGAGAATCCTACATTCTAAAGAAAAGTGTCAAGGCTTGCAACGTCTAATTTTTAACTGTGCAATCACTATTCCTTCCAAATAACCACAAAATTAGACATAGTAGTCAATCGCAGTCTGAAGGGCAAGTAAAAAATACCACAAAAAAAATATTAGGTTATAAAAAAAATATTTCCTGTATGGAAATATAACCATATCTTTTTTTAATTGCAATTTGATTCCTGTTGAGGAATTCCTGCTGTCTAGTCAGCCACCTCCTACACAGTGAAGCGTGGGAGGTCTGCAATTAACACTTCCCAGAGATAAAGATGGTTAGAGATTAGACTTGATAAACTACTGATTAGGTCATTGTTCTAAGATCAATTTTATCACCAGACGACTGGTTTCAGATTAAAGAAAAATGCAAACCGCAGCAATTTTCAGTCTGCTTTATGACACGTTTCCAGTGCTAGCTCTGCCGGTCTGGCACGGTGAAGTGACACAAGCCCCCTCGCGCGAGCACACAACAGAACGCTGTGCCACAAGCGCAACAGCACAGACGGGCTTCTGGTGGTACTGCTTATTTCAGCGCAGCAAATTAAAATAAATTGTACCAACGTGAAGCAACTTATTTTGTTGCATGGTATTCTATTCCATGGCTTTTGATGTTTCGACTTGCCTAATAACAGAAATATCATCGTCTGCATTAATATACAACCTAAATCACAATATGACCAGCATAATTTATGGGTCTATCGTAATTAATTCATTCTGAATTCCCAGTGCACAGGATGAATTTTTTATCTATATGCACTTTAAATACATGTTACAGATTAATACCAGATCCTGCACAAATCGACCTTTAGGAAGGATGAGGACAGGAAAGGTTCTTGCTTGCCTTAAGCTAACTACCCCAAGAATCAGCTGGGACCCTCAGGGTAGCGATTAGAAGGGCAGACATTCAAATTAGGGAGCAAACCTGACTGTCAATAGATGTGCCTGATGTCAATAGATGCAGTGCTTTTGTGCCACCTTTACGAAATGATAAATTGTTCATTTTGAGCGGTGATTTTGAGAAAGGATCTGTGTGTTAATACTAGGAGTTGCCATTTATGCTTCTGCACTGCAGTGCACCTCATCCCTCCCGTCTGAAAACACCAAGTTAGCATCTTTTGAATAAAGAAGCTATTAAAATGCACCATTTTTCAACAACATGAACTTCTTTTTTCAAGGGACTCAATTGATAGCCCCCATGAGAAGACTAAACTTCCAAAGCCACACCTCTGGGTGTAAAACAGTACAGCTCTTTTACAGAAGGGTCAGGGATCATAATAGGCTGTTTCAGGCGAAAGAATTCCGGCACCTCCATAATTTCTAAAACTATCTACAGTTATCTACTTCAATGATTAAGATGACAGCAGGTCCAACTTATGCGCACTTAGCAAATTCCATAGTGTTGTCAAAATCTAGAACACCAGATCTGTCCAGACTGTGTCAATAAAATCTAAACAGCAGAAATATCATAGAAGGATATAGATTTAAGATAGTTCTTTCAGATTTAAAAAACCACAGACAATTACAGAATAGTCTGGATTTTACACCAGTGTTCTCAAATTGTGATCTAGAGTCACAATGCATACCCTACACAATGCAATATATTAAGTTACACTTAGGCAGGCAGATGTTCCTGCATAATGCAAATTAACTTTTCCCAATTAATTTCAAGCATCAACGGGAATGAGAAAGGAAAGCTTTGGGCACGTCTCCTTTGTATATTAGTTTGGCATTGTTTAAAGAGGTTCATTAGAAAAGGAAAAGTAGTGATAAATACAGTGGATTCTATATATTCTCCTGAAGCATGAAAGAACTTGATATAATTATATGTGCTTAAGTAACATGACTTGAGAACCTGCACTATTTCAAAAGTAAAAAGATGCCTTCTAAAGCAGAGAATACAACAAAAACTATTCAACGGTGTCGAGTAACTCCAGAGGTTTCAAACCTGAACTTAAAAGCTACATTTTTCTTTTTCTTCTAAGAATTTGAGAAGGACAGGAGACAAACAAGTTTCACCAGAGTTAGAACCCTGAGATGAACCCAAAAGACATACGAACTTCAGTTACAGAGTCCTAGAAATAATACAGACAGCGGCAGCCAGCTCCAAAACTTTCTACAAAACTTCTGAATTAAAGATATCAGACTGTTTAGATTCGTCTTTCAGCCCACAAAGCTTATACTGCTCAAGTGGGTGCTGGGCTGCATACTTCAGAAAACTTCTAACATTTGGACAAAAAGTCACTATGAAAGCTCAAGACTGAGTTCTATTGCATGGAGGAAAACTGTAACACATGAAAATTAGGAACAAAACACAGGTTTGTCTGGAAGGCAAAAACCCAGAAGATGAAAAGATAGCTCGCAAATCAGTTCCTTGACAGCTTATAACTCTTAGAATTATGTATGTCCAAAAAAAAACTCCATTAAGTTTTAAATGCAGTATAAACTGTATCCTCCAGCATAGGTTGCAAGTGCTTCCATCTTCCCATTCTGGACTCAAGAGTAATACCAGATAATTTTGCCAGGGAATGGTTTCCCCTTACACAAAGTGTGTGGATACATCAAATATTTTTTGAGACATAAATAAGGTGGCAATAAATTAAACGTATTATTTCTTTAATTAGACTGAGCTGTGGCCAAGATAAAGACCCAGCTCAAGAAATAACCAGGTACAGGTGTACTCATGGATGCGGGGTTTAGAACCACCTCACTCAGAGTCCAGGCCAGTCCCATGACGCAAGTGGGCAACAAAATAAACATCCGTCAGCATTACCAGCTACACATTACATGATCCAGAAAACATACCAGAAAAGCCAGAAGTTCAATTTCTAGCAACTGAAATGAGTTCTAATAAACAAGAAACAGATGGTAGTTGGAAGCTGTTGGTTTCTTTTATGATCTTGTTCTATGAGTGGGCAAATACACATCTCCCAAAAGCACTTCTCTTAGTGGCAGAAGACATGAGATAAAAGGACTTCTACAGAAGTAATTTTCCCAGAAATCTACAATGCTACTGCTATGAAACGTACCAAAGGCAAATGAAGACTACTACATGGTTTCACTCGAGAAATTAAGTAATATTTTTAAAAGCTTAAGTGGTGGCTCGTTAGAAATTTCCATAGCCCTTATTTTACACAAATTAGTTTAAGAGATTAATAGAATTTTGAGATAATTACAATAATCTATTTTAATTTACACAATATCGATCCAAGAATCCTACCCAGCTTTTGCCACATCACGTTAAATAGCTATGTTACAAGTCAATGAAGCAATCCCCTTACACTTTCAGTGGGAGCATGTGTGAGCAGACACCCAAGAAGGGGCTGCGCATACTAAACAGGAGGCTTCACCGACCTACTGAGCACTGCAGCTATACTATCACCTGAACGCAAAGTTGCTATTCCCCCACACACACCTTAAACAAAACTAAGTTATAATTTGACTGCCATAATCCTATACCTTAAGGTCATGTTGTCCTCCCTTGCTATCGATCATATTTATCAAAAACTTCCCCAGCAGAGTACAATCGTTTCTTTTTTTTCTCCTCTTACTTTATTGAACAATTTTCTCATTTAACAAAAAAAAAAAACCCAAATCAAAAACAGGCTTGTGAAAGAATTCTTTCTTGGAAGCCAATTAAAAATGGTATGATACTCACCCACATAAGAGACTTATTTATGAAGTATATGGACACCTAACATACACTGGATGAAAACAACCCACCTCTACTGTCTGCAAATCACTATGTAAGCCCTTCCCCCAAACTCTTAATTGCCTCTAACCAAGTGATTCACTGAAACCACTGTAGCCAGTAAACTGTTACAAAGGGAGAGGCAGCAGAAAGATCCAGTATTGGGCTCTATGCTAACTCTGTGAAGGTCTATAAAAGTTTTAGAGGATTTTTCAGAAATATTTTCAAGTAACATTTCACAGTAAGCAAATGACAATATTTCCACCGCAAACAGAAGCAAAGGTAGAGGAATACTGACTGCCTCGCAGAATGCTACTAAGTTTTAAAGCTGAAGATCAACGAGTACATCTACATTTAGTATATATTAGTATGTTAGTAAACAAATTAGTTTTACAAGTTTTAATAATATAAAATATTTGTGAAAGAAATACTGCTTTATATATTCCACACTCTCAGACCCTCCTCCCTTAAGTGTGTTAGAGAAAGAGTTAATGCAGCTCAAAGGCAGTGGAAGACAGAGGATATGCAGATGGATGGACCCCAGGAAGAGTGGCAGGTTTGTGAGTGTGCAGAAAGGGAAAAAAAGAAAGTATCCCCTCTTTCTGTGTGACTGAATACATACACATTTTAACCCTACAACTATAAACCTAACTGGTTGTATACTGAATCTCTTTTACCTGACGCTGTTGTAGCTACTCTTCCATCAGTTACTGCTTTGGAAGAAAGATATGTAATCATCTGAATATCTTCCTTGTCTTTACTGGGATATTCATTACGGAAAGTGGATTCTGTGGATAATGGTGCTGTAACTTCCGAACTACGGCTTAAATCAAGAGGGAGACACGGTCCACGCTTCTCAAGTGACATATGAGCAACATCAGGTACTACACAAAAGAAAAAATGTAATATTAAAAAAAGATACACAGGTCCAACAAACAACAGTTTGGATTGCAGCGTTACGCAACATAGGAACAGCATACAGCTTTAGCTACAGTAAGTCAAAATATCCCATTAGATGGAAACCGTGAAAGGTCTAATTTTTATGATTCAATTTCTCTTGGGCAGTTCTTTATTAGATTAAGATACATTACCCTCCAATTTTGATGACTGTTGGTTTTGACCACTGATGGAGAACACTTTTCCATCAGTAATTGAAGAGGGAGAAGAAACTTTTTCTACAGAATCATCAGGCAAGGAGCAAGTGGCTAAACGCTGTGATCTTCTTCTCCGTTGGCTATGTTTGTAGGATCTAGGGGAATTCACTGGCTGTGATGGACCTAAAAAGAGATCTTTCAATGTTCATGAAGCAGAGAGATATACCATAATCTTACCGCAGTATTTGAGATCTAAAGATGGGGAGTGCTTTAAATAGCTTTTATTTGCAAAGCTGGTAATCACAGCAGAACTGGTAAAAGTAATTAAAAACTGTGATTACCAGGAGCAAAAAAAAAAGACTTATGCTCAAGATATGATTCTGCTTTTTGCTAATTATACATTATTATATTAGGGTATGTACTTCCCCACTGATAAAGGCTGTTGTTTTAGGCAAACAGTTTACTTACAATAAGCAACCCCCCGGATAACCCATGAGAGCAGGCTACTTATAATGGAAGGGGGCAATAGGATTTAACAGTACGCAGAACAAATGGTCACAGTTAAAGATCTAATAAGTCATGAATAGTGGTGACATACAACTTAAAAAAATAATCAAACGCAGCGGTTAATTTTATATCCCACCTCCCGTCTTCTGCTAACCTGATATCAATACTCCAACTATATTTCAAATGCACACTGCCAACGCATGGCACAGTAAGAAGGCTCAAGAACCTCATACTTAAAAAAATAAGGGGGGGGTGATTGATATAGGTTAATACAGGCCTGATTCATTAAAAACAAAAAACCCACACTCCCCTACACCTCTCCAATTTTACCCAGTTTCACAAACTTTTGCCTTAGAAAAGCATTTAAGTCGTCATAACACTGTAAATCACTGTTCTCTCCTTTTCTTAAGGAGTTTTTACAGTCAAAGATGTACAGATTTAAAGATAAAGACATGGCAAAACTAAATTTTCGTTAGAGGTGGTAAAGACTCATAAGCCAAAGATTAAAAGAAAGCACTAACAAGATCTAAGCTATTAAGTAACCAATTTTTAAATTAGCTAATTTTTAAAATATTGCTACAGAGAAGTCTAACTTAATCCAATACACAAACATGCGCAAGGAAAACTACTTACCATTATTTTAGGGGTGGGGAGGGATGGCATATTACAATATGTAAGACCGGTAATATTTTGTGGGGACAAAATACAAATTTACACCAATGTGTCCAGAATAAAGAAAGATGGCTGAATTTGCACCCCTCCCTCTCCCATTCATTTAAAGTTATCTGTGAGAAAAGATTACAAGAAGCTTATCTCCCAAGGGAAATTATCAAATCAAGGTTAAGGGGAACACACGATGCAGGTATAGTTTCCATCCTCAATCACTATTCTAAACGTGAAACAAAAATGTAGCTTTCGACTTACTGGAACCCTCATTTATTTCAACTCTTGACCTCATCATTTAACATTCTTCAGGCAACAAAGAGCCTGACCCTAAGCAACACTAAAAACCTAATGTAATCTTGAAAAAAAAAATATTTTAATATTCACAAAAAATAGCATATTCAAGGATAGAGTATAAACCTTTCCCTGTTCTTCTGATAACCAATATTTTGGTACTTTGCAAATCAGTTACACATGTTAAGAAGCTGAACATCTATGGCATTCTTCTGAGACAAAGAAACACGATTTTTTTATATTCCCCCCCTCCCTCCCCAATCTTGAACTCATCTTCTCTTTCACATCGTATTTGCAGGAAATATCACATAAGGTGAAGAATGCCACAGCCAAGAGGGACAGCACATCAGCCTGCTGAAGGCGGAATTTCTCAGAGAAGGGCAGGTCCACAACCAAGGTGTACATCTTTTCTTTTTAATGAATCAGGCCCCTTCAGAAGAGAGGATTGACTTTTCCTGTTTCACTGCTCATACTAATGTGGAGATTTAAGCTGGAGGGAACGCCAACCATTAAAAGCCACGACTCTATAAATATAAATGTATTATTTAAATGTATTACTTCCGGTAGAGTAATTCATGTGCCTTATTCTGTGACCTGACTTTTAAAATACTGAGCTACCCCTAATTCTCCCGCTTGGACCTTTTATTTAAAGCAGATTCATTTTTAAAAGCAATAGCCATTTACAACCCAAAAAAATTTCTGTATATCTCTTGTAAGTAATTACGGTATTTTTTTTAAAATGTCTGTGCTCACTAGTTTTATTTATCACAGAAGAAGGAAGCTGAGAGACCAGCGTCAAATCCTCGACTTGTATTAATTCTGGGGAAAG
The DNA here is from genome assembly GCA_017639485.1 of Pluvialis apricaria. Classification (NCBI taxonomy): domain Eukaryota; kingdom Metazoa; phylum Chordata; class Aves; order Charadriiformes; family Charadriidae; genus Pluvialis; species Pluvialis apricaria. The sequence goes on along the minus strand of CM030008.1, from coordinate 161,464,821 downwards.
TGGTGATTTAGGGGGCTTTATACACCCAGAAGAATCTCCAGATTCTTGTTTGCATTTCTTGCTGCGAGCCTTTCCTGAAGACAAAGTTGAGGATAACAGTGCAGGTTTCTGAATGTTGGCAGAACTGCTAATATCAGCTTCATTTTTTTTCTGACTTTGTGGTTTAGGTGAAATCTCCTGAATAAATAATAAAAAATTGATACTTTTATTTCAGTTTCTTCGCTGTAGTTCTGTATTCTATTTTGATCTTTTTAAAAGCAACTTTAGTATTCAAAACACATTTTAAAGCAACATTATTTTCAATACAAATGAAAACTATTTGAAATGCATCACATTAAACTTTTTGTTTTTAAAGGAGCACTATCAATTATTTTCAGTATTCAGAACACCCTAATTTCTTACTATTTGAAATACCTGAAAACAGAATGTTTTTCCTCTTTTCCCATTTCAAAACTTCAAAGTCCTTTTAGTTTCTGTCTCTTTCATCTTGGTAGACCAGGACTGTCAGCGCTGTCTCGAAGTGTAACTTGGAGAACGCTTGTTACAAGCTAGAACACATACACTGATCTACAGTCACAGAACACCAAGTTGGAGTCCAACTCTCTGCTCCTCACAGAACTCCCCAAAACTAAACTATATGACTAGGAGCATCCGGACGATGCTCCTTGAACTCTGACAGGCTTTTGCACTGCTATGAGCAAGCAATCCTTGTTCAGAGGATTGCAGTTCTGAAAAGAGTTGCCAAGATTTTCCCTTCACAGTCACTTCCCTGACCATAGCAAAAAAATAATTTTAAAAGTTACTCAGGAAAACTTTAAAGTTAATTTCATTTTTAGAGAAGAACCTGAAAAAGTTGATAATGCTCCTTTAAGGAATGTCTGAAAACAATAAAAAGTTTCCAAATACTGAACACACTCTCACAACCCCTTTCAGTGCTGGGAGTCTGGATTTCACCACATTATATGTTTGTGCAAACATGTAGAAATCGCAACTTCTAGCACCACAGGGTTAAATAGATTGCTAACTGTTGGAGAAAAATGAGCAGATAAAGAGTTAAAACAGTTTTTGAAGAGAAAAAAAATCAACATATAATGCAGCTTTCCAATTTCATCAATTTTCATCCTTCTTAATACACATACTGAAGTATTATTTTTAAACAATTAGCATGCATTGACAGACATCAGCATTTTAGATTTTTAACTGGAAGGAAGATCTTCCAACTTTACCAAATAAACTGTGCATGTGTTATAACTTGCCCAATAAGGGCAAACTAAAATATCTGAGCATTTCTTAAACCTGTCCCCTTTCTTGTCCCAGTTACATCACACAGCATAGTACCATCTAATAAAACCATAACTAAGAAAGTAGAAAGATATTTCTAGAATGCGTGCACCACTTTATTCAAACTAAAAACGTCACATCTCATTCTTTGAGTATTATTGGGTTTTGTTAGAAATCACAATTTTATTTTCCACTGGAACTTTCCATGTTCCACTGGAAAAAAAAAAAGAGGCAAAACAAAAAGTGCACATTCTATGTTTGTAAAAGGGCACCCCTGAATGCTACACGAATAGCTTTGCTGGAATTATCGTGTAAAGATCTGGTGCAAAACATCCCGGTCAGCAGACATCAGTTCTACCTTGAATAACTCAATTACACATGTACTAAGTGCAGTTTATTCATTTAAATAAAATATTCCATGAACTGTAGAGTACACCTATGCTGGTTACGAGAAGTATTACCAGAAATTAATTAGAGTCATAACTTGTAAATAAACAATTTTATTGTTCATCTTCACAGATGTGAAAGACATTACTACAGCATCCATTACTTTCAAATTACAAAGTTATTTAAACAAGATTAAAAAAATTAAATTAATATTTTGATAAGGTGCTTAACCTTTTAACAGGACAAATTAACATTAAAAACCTTAATAAATTAATGTTATTCATCTAATCAGGTCTTGGTCAAAAGGAAATATAACATGACATACCCTAATACAGTTAAATTAACTACTTATCTGCAACTAATCGTCTGAGGTTTTGGGTTTAAGACAACCGTAAACTAAAAATATATAAATATAAATAAAATAAACTTCCATCAACAAAGTCAGTTTTCGGCTATTGGCCTGAATACTTCTACCATGTTCTGTATCACATTATTAAAAAAACCTACAAGATATTTTACCCATTCAACTTTATAGCAGCAGCAGACAAAACCTCTAAGGAATGTCAGCTTTGCTATTGGAAAACCTTCTGGGGAGGTTTATAACTCGGCCATTTTAATTTGAATTTCAACAGGAAATTAGTGAAAAAAGCTTTAAGCTCAAAAATTTTCCTCCCCACAGTCATTCATTTAAATGTTTGCAAGGTTTCTGGTTTTAGTTAGAAGCGAAGGAAAAGGGCAATTTGGGATTTTTAGATGCCTCTTTAAAGGAGCTTAACTAGTATTCCCAAAAATGAGGTTTTTCAGACCATTAGCATGTAAACAATGACAGAGACATCTTTTTTTATATCTAATCAATAAAACAGAAACAGCCGAGTTAAGTCTAAGAAGTAACAAAAAGTTTTTAGTAAATATGCACTGTAGTTTATACTGTTGCATACACAGTCTATGTAAACCACAAAGTCCCATTCACCGTAATGGGATTCTGCATGATAAGATTTACATTGTAATGATTCTTCCAAAAACAACATGCTGTAAGCCATTTCACAGTTTTTTGCACATTGAAAATATCACACACAGTAGCAATAAAATCATAGCATCTTTAATATGCAAAAAATTTGAGAAATGGAATGTCATGTCAATACATTGTAAACCTTTATGCAAAATATCGGTCAATGCATTGACACCGTAGTGGCTCCGTTAGCCGTTACAGTGACAGCATTAAAAACAGAAAATCGTGTTCCATTGACAAGACTCGCATCCAATGCGGTGTCAACGGAAAAACCACAGCAATGCAATTATATATCAGCTCTAAAGAACCAGTACAACCGAAATATCAAACAAAGTTTGGGATAGGGACTGTTCATAGAGTGTGCCGGGGCTTAAGAACGGAAGTGTTCTTTTAAGAATTGTGGGCAGCAAGGCTATTTCATTCAAATGCTGCTGTTAAAGAAGAATGAAAACGAATACAAAAAAGCTGTATTAAAACTACATTAAGGCTCTGATTTAAAACATTGGAAAAGAAGAACGTCCTGGATCAAGACTACTGTTCATCCTTGGCTTGCTTTACCATGCTTAGGCATTCAGCCCTTTTAATATGCAAGGTAACGCACAACTCGGAGTCAAGCAATGCCTGAACACAATAGAGTAAGCCAAAGATAAAACGGCAGCCTTCAGGTCCTGCAAATACGCAGGTTTAAAAATCAGACCCTTAACATTATTTAAAAGTTTCTTTTTTGTATTTATTAAAATACACACCCTTGCAAAATGTATGGCTCATTGAGCGGTTCATAAAACACATACAAGCCTACAACACCAAATTCTTACAATATAAAAGAAACTTCTTTGAAAAGAAGTTCTACTTGATGTCAAAAACCCTGTTTCAAACACAAATCAAATTTGTGTAAGGGCCTTTTCCTAAGCCAGTCACATGGTTCCAGCTATAAAACTGGACCTTGGGACACTGGTCTCCTCACATTTGTTGCGTGGAGACTTCATTTTTCTTTGTTTTCTAACATAAAAGCTCCTTACTGAAATTCAAGTCAACACTGTGTTTAGAGACAATTAAATTCCATACTTCTGGCTCTGCCAGAAATGTAAACATAACATCAATTTTCAGTTCCCTATTATATCTGAAGGGGCAAATTTTAATGTTGTAGGTACTATATCTCCATGGCACACTCCAGTGGGAACCTTGCAAAAGAATCAAACTCTACCATTTCATACCTGCTCCAGGACTGGAGCTGTTTCTTTGTTGCCTTCCTTTTTTTCAGCACCATCCGCAACAACAGCTTTGGATGCCAATAAACCTTAGGAGAAAAATTGCAGAGATTTTTAGTTAGAAGAAGCTTGCAACAAGAATTTGGGAAAAACAAAGAAAAACAGTGAGACAAGAAATATGAACTGCTTATATCTACAACATAATTCTCTCTGAACCAATTCCGCACAAAGCTGAACACTTTATGTTAGAAGAAACAAAAAGTTAAAGAACGTTCCCATGACGGTGCCCTTTCACAAAAGGTTCTTCTCTGGCATTTCCACTAACAAGAGAAAAATCACATTATCAATCATAAAATAACGTCTCACCATCCTTTTAAGGCCCAAGCACTTGGGCTTTAAAACCAAGCCTAAGATACTTAAGTAAATCGAGAGATCAAGATTATTTACAAACCTTTTCTATCTCTCCCCTTTCCAGTCTTTATAAATTCCCATCAGAAGTTGTATTACCACTACTTAACTCTAACACATGCAAACTGTTCTCAGACAGAATAAACCAAGCGATCTCATTTTCAAATTAATATTCTCAGCAGTGGAGCTCCCAAACTACCCCAACAACAAGACCGTATTGGGAGCAAATACATCAGAATATGTCACTTCATTCCATGACTCATATACAATATCACTACTATAAAAAAATAATCTGTAAAAGACAGGGCAACATAAATATGAGGCGGCTTTTTGTTGGCTAAGCATATAGCAATAGCTTCAGTTCTGCTTTACACAATAACTTCAATTACCTAAGTATGCAGAGAAAGAAAAAGTCCTATGCCATAAGACAGCAGAATTGATAAAACTGGAAAAACCACAAATCTGAATAAAAGTTACTATTATAATCCCTGGGCATGACAATATATGGGGGTGGAGAGTTTAAGTCCTCAAAAATAACTTGAGCTGACAGATGCACAGGACGTTACTATTGCATTCCATGAAAAATTAGATATGCTCAAAATTAGTTTACAGCGCACAATGCCCAAGGAATTATAAATTAGTGAAGCCTGGGCTCTCAGGAAGTGTTTAGAACATTAAAAAAACACAAAAAACAGGCACACAAAAAAGCATAGTATTTTGCTGGAGAGCTACCACATTTCAGCATTCCAGAGTAAATACTAGCATTTTTTTTCCATTTACTCTTTATGTTAGATTAAGTTATGCTTCAGTTTACTGAAAAGTAGTTGTGTTTTAAATAAATTTTTTCAGAACACCACATCCATAACAAGAGGTGCAAACTAATTGATCTTACAGCTAAACAGGTTCATCAAAAAAGCAGAAACTTACTTAGCCCTATTATATTAATACAAATACAATTATGAGGTAAGATTTTAATTCTGCATTATGCTTCATAAAAGATTTAGGTTTCATAGACATAAATAAGCCTTTCTGACTCAAATTACCCTGTTTAAATCAAGTTGCAAAATTAGCAGTGTTCTTTATATTGACAACCATGCATCTACAATGAAAAGCATAAAATAATTTTCAAAATTAAGTGAAGTGGAGTTTTAAATCCTAAACAACAAGCTCCAGCCTATAAGCAGCTTTTGTGGTTCTACAAACCACAGGCTGCCCAGAGAAGTGGTGGGTGCCCCATGCCTGGCCACGTTCAAGGCCTTATCTAGTGGAAAGTGTCCCTGCCTACGGCAGTGGGGTTGGATTAGATGACCTTTAAAGGTCCTTTCCAACCCAAACCATTCTATGACTCTGATTTTTATTTCTAGCTAGATGCTCAGTGCTCAGAAAGTAAAGCCATGAAATGAACCTAGACTGTCAGACCTCTGAATATATAACTCCTATTTCCTTCTTCTCTACCCCATTAAGTATCCTTCTAACAATTACCATGCCTGCAGAAAGACAGAACAACTCCACAAGCTACTACAGCAGCAGGACTACAGATTCACCTCCCCCTGTCGGTAACAGCACGTAACAAAAAGCATGGGGTGGCATAGTGAACCAGGAGTGTTCCGTTCTGTAAGCTTGCTGCAGATGTTATCTGTTCTTTTAGGTATCAGCAGTGCAGCAGGCTATGTAGAAGCAAGCGTTCCCACAGAGGCAAAAGTTAATTGGAAGATGACATTAATACACACTTAGCAGGAGATATCTTTCACCTTCACGAAACTTAACAAAAAGTTGTTTCCTTTGCTCCTTTTACTTCTGCTACAGCCACCAGGGGAAGTTGAGTGGTGAGCAAAGACCACCAGATGCAGCTGTGGCCCTCGTGGCAGACACGGAGAACCTTCTGCAACAAATACTGAACTGAAATCCAGAAAACAGTTTCCTTCAGCCAGCCTCCTACAACCACATGATTTGCTCTGTTTCCCCAGAACAGCCATAAGACACTTGGTAAATTAACGCCTTCCTAACAGCTACAATGCTTTATGATTCTTTTGTAGCCATTTTGATGGGTACACCAGCATGACTCCCAACCTTCCTTCAAATCTGAAAGCTCATGCCGGAGACATAAATGACAATTTACAAGTATTTCAAGCATAAAAAATAAGCCCATAGCACGAGTGTGATGGTGTGCTCCCCCCACCCGACCTGACCTTCTCCCATAACCCTGCTCAGGTAACAACCACCAGTGGCAGTCACAATGGACGCATCTGTCAAAGCGGATTTGGAGGAAACGGATACCACCACAATAGCCAAGGGCTAATTTATGGCAATGCACCCACCTAACCACAGTGCTGGTCAGTGTCCAACTTAAGCCAAATTTGGAAGAAACCAACATCTGTGGTTGGTATGCATACATGACTGTGAGCCGATCATCTTATCACCATACACAGTGAACAGCCCGAGAGCCCTTTGAGCTCTCCTGCACGGCAGCGGGCTGCACGCCAGGATGTCCCCTTCAGTAGGGACACCTCTCAAGGCTACTCCTCGAGGTTCAGAGGTTCCTTGCCACAACAGATCCTCAGTGAGTGACCAATAGCATGCTAAACTTTGAAGCTTCACTAAGATTGTATCTTAGATTGATTGTGCACATATAATCCTTTAGACATAAATCGTTGACCATGTTTGGGACTAAGACAGGATCCAGCTGCACCTAGACTCCTCTCTGAGGAGGAGTTTAGAAAGCAAGGGGGTCCTCTCAACCTCGTGACTCAACAGGAGGGTCTCCTTGACAGTTTTGTCTGACCCTGCCCTCTATGCAGTAAATAATCAAGTGTACCTTGCCATCGAATCTCGTTAAACCACTGTTGCATTTAGTAAAACTTTGTTAAACGTTGTTTTCTATCAGTAAATATATTACTGCTTCTCCCATATGAGTGAAGTGCATCACTCCATCCACAACAAAGAAAACGTTTGATCATCAGCAGTTACATTTTCAAAATACTCTATTATATGCAACAAAAAAACTCTACTACAGTATGAGTTGCAGAAGTGTGTTAATTTGACAACAGTTACACAAAGCAACTACCAAGCATGAAAAATTTCATCTTGTAATTAAAGTATTAATTCACTTTCACTGAATGGTAACACATTCTCTGCTAGTGGAGTATGCTTTCACGGACAGACACTGTTTTCAGAATGATAATGAAGTCAATGGCTGGGACATTATTTTTTCTGATTATTCAATTCAGTCTATATGAGCCCACCGAACTGCTATTATTCTCACAAAGCTCGTTAGGAAAGGAAACTATTCACAAGCACAGTAAATAGAGATACAGGTTTTTTAGCTGGTTTTGGTATCTCCTGCTACTAACTGCTATTGGAAACACGTAACAGGGCTCTGTAAATATATATCAGTAGTATATATATCTTATACTTCTACTGCTCATGGCAGCAATTAAATTGGGAATTAACTGAGGGTGTATGCAGTATAGGCAAAGGACAGTAAAAATGTGACTGGTAAATTAGACATCTGTTAACTAAACTCAGTACCAAATAAGAAGCCTTCCAGGAATGAAAATCCTGGAGGCAAAAGATAGGTTTTTCTAAAGACTGCTTCCTTCATATCATGTGCCATACTGGCCCATTTAATTTATTTTTTCCTTTACATTGAAGTACTGATTGAGAGACTGAAATGGAACCACCCTCATAAGAAAAATGACTAACATCCTCCACTGCTGACCTATGAAAAGTTGGATCAGCCAAAACAAATCTGAAAAAAAAAAACCACCAAGCCACCTCATCACAGAGTTTAGTAAATCAGGTTATTTTCACCTTATAGAAACAAGTAAGACTTTTTGTATGAATGAACATACCCCATCTACTACTACAACAAACAAAAACCCCTCTTATCTGTAGCATACAAAAGTTTGTCAGACTTCACACACAATATTTACTAGAAGAATGAGTAGAACACGTTTCCATCTTACTGTCTGTCCAAGAACATAAGTCTGATAAAGGGGAGGACTTCACAATTTTTTTCCACCCATCTTACGAAAAGCACCTGATACTTTCCCAGCACACATACAAACATATTACCTCATCCTAAATACTGGCAGGATCACGCTGGCAACACAATTTGCTTATTGGGAGGTACAGGGGAGGGGGGATACAAATCGAAATAATTTTTCCACAGTTAAGTAAATTTCTATTAATTTTTGGAATAAAATGCATTTTTCAACTTTTAAAGATAAGACCAATTATCTATTATTCCATTTCCTGTTGTATAAAATGTATTCTATAGCTATATACTTGTTTTTTGTTAATACCTCTGAGTAATAAATGTAGGGAATGAATACTTTAGACAACAAAAACAACTTTTGAGATCTTCATTGCTTCAATTTGTAGCTAGGCTTGTATCCTTTCAAATGACATACCGTAAACTCTTTTCAGCAACAGTTTTACTTTATGACAAACTATGACAGAACACTAGTTTTTCCACAGCTAACACAAACTTTAATTTTCAGTGGTGGTATCTAACTCATGACCATGTTAAGAATTTGTACAAACCCCAAATTCACCCGATAATGAAGAAAATTGTGCAGCTGGAGTTAAAACATACTCAAGAAAGTCATCAGTTCAGGATGGTTACATTCCTAGAAAACTAAAAAGACCAAGTCAAGTCTGAGACCATTCTCCGAGTTCATGAACAAGGCGGGTTTTATTACCATTTATAGATTCCAAGTAAAAGACTGTAGTGAATACCTGCCCATGAACGTGCTTTCATCAAGCTACTTTAGTACCTTATATGTAAGCATGTATACTTCAGTACATTAAAAAGGAAAAATGTCAATAATTAAAAAAAGCATTTTACCAGTGATCTTGTTAAGACGAGCTCTCTTTGCCTGAAATGAGTTGCCTAGATTACTTTTCCTCTTGTGTGATAACGTGCTTTCTGCCTGCACAAAGGCCATCTTTGGAACATCCACTACAGGAAATCCTACTTTTAAACAGAAGAGAAATCTAATAAACTCACATTTCACAAACACACCCAAAATACTCAAGTATTTCAGAACTGCTATTAGAATACTGCAGTAAAGAAATATTAAAATTCTATTAAAAAATGAAAATTACACATTCTTAAGATTTAGTATTACACAAACTTATGCATTAGATGCAGATTACCTCAAAATTTCTAATTTTTACTCAATATTATGAGAAATATAGTATGAAATATGATTACAAGCAAATTCTTATCAAACCAGAAATAGTTTCAAACATCCCTGAATATGGATATATCATCCATATTGGAATATTTTTTCTTAGAACAGAATCAGGGATTATCTCACAGATAACAGAAGATGCAGGAATATGAACAAAAGCGTACAACGAAGTCATTAAAAAAATCCTATATTCTGCTCTTTTTAGAGCTAGTTAGAAGTTTTGCACAAGTAGTAAATGCTGACTGAAGTAGATTTATGTGATAAAAATTGTTTCTGAACTGATGTTATGTATCATGAAGTTATCATAGCAAATGAGACATCTTCCTCCAAAAATACTAGTTCTTACTTAATTGCAAAATTAACAACAAGAATTCTACTTCAGCATTACAGAAAAACCTATTTTATCTTGTATAGGATTTTTTACCAAATGTGTCACTAGACGTAGGCTCCTCTTCCTTTTTTTGGACTTCCTGCATGATTGCAGAGGTTGAGGTTTCTTCCTTTTTTGAAGGAACTTTTAGCCATTTTCTGTCCTCTTTATCTTTATTGCTGTTTGCGCTGGTTCTAGGTTTACTTCCTGCTTTGTTCTTGGCTGCTGCTGCAGCAGCAGCTTTGACCAAAGCTATCCAATCCTCCAAAAAGGAAAACATGGTAAGTAAGTATTAAAAAGTGCCCGAGATTCAAACAGAAAACACTCATAAACCCAGTGAAACTTCATCTAGAAACATTCAAGAGCAGTTGAATTTATTTTTATGGCTACTACTCAAAAAAGTGGTAAAATGAGTTTCCCAAGTTGCCTAAATAAACTTGAAGTACTATCAGTATGCCACATGGATAAAAAGCAAAAAGAAAAAACCTTCAAAAGCACACTGAGTACAGAATTCTGGCTGCACATGTTCCCTGCTACCTATTTTATGTGTCCTAGCTTTAGAGACCCAGGAGCTCCCAAACCCAGAACACTGACTGTTTTGCTACCCTTCCGGCTGTGAACTACACCAATTCCATCGTTGCTCGAATTTAACTATTATTCAAAACCACAATCAACTCAAAGCATGGTCCAGTCAGCTGCATGATTGGGCAGAGTTCTTCCTGAATTAAACTGATAAAGCAGGGACAACTCTCTTTGAATGATATCTGTGTTTCTAGAATAACTACAGATAGCACTCTTTTCGTATTACACGTTACATGTTTCATTCAATAATTTCAATAAAGTGCTCTATAACATGACTGAATTTCACAATCCACATTTAAGGTAATAAAAGGGCCATTTTGGATAATGGCTTATTTGACCATACAGAACCATCCAAGGAGTGACCAACAGAACATACACAGCCCTAATTCAGCTACTATTTGGCATGTAGACAAAGTCTAGCCACCTGTAAGTCAACAGAGAGAACTAAATACTTCCAAGGCTGAACCAAGCTCTTTCCACTAGTTTGGAGCGATCAGACTCCTGCCTTATGTTTCTTGAATGTCAGGGATCAATCTGATTGCAAAAAATTTAACTTGACCCTTTTTACTAAAGCATTTTTAAAAAAGTTTCTTTAACATCAAGGCACAGAGTATTTCCATGGAGAAGTTATATGCGCTATAAAACCCAATAGCAATGTTCAACCTTCAGCAGTAAAATTAAGCAACTGAGTGTTTTGAACAACAATTAATTTACTACATGGCAATTTGGCTACAAAAGTATTTGCAGTTTTGTACTACCACATATAAAAAAACCTATGATACAGACTATTTTTTTTGTTTAGTTTCACAAATAGTCTAGTTTTCACAAATAGTAATACTTCTTTTTTTCCCCCAACTAAGAACAGACTATATTTTATTCTGGACTGTTTCCTTGTTATGTGCGAGGTACCTAAAGTATCTTGATTTTATAAATCTTGTTTCAATGCAGCTTTTCCCTCAGTCATTACATATTATAAGTCTTTCCAATTTTTGTTCTACTGAGGTTTATTTGCCTCCTTCGATGTATGAGAAAAGCACAACACAAAATACAAAGCATTACTCTTCCTTGTATCATGCTTTTCCTTTTCCATAGCTCAATATTTTTAAATTGCGGTTTTCCATAGGTTATGCTTCTACATTGCGTCAAGCTATGTACTTTGAAACACCAACAGCTTTGATTCCTCTAAGATGAAGTGTTCTGTGTCCAATGCAAGATGCGTACACTCAGTCTAGCCAGCAGCAGAAGAGTTCGGAAGCGCTTTGGCAATGCTTACGCAACAGGCAACTACCAAGGCCATTTGGTGACATGCCAGCCACAAAGAGCGTGTCTAACTGCCAGCTGCATAGTCAATCAAAAACACACATACCTCTTTTTTGGCCAGCCAAAACGAGCACACACATTAGCTCCAGTCCATCCAGAGCCTTGCCCATCCAGCAGGACAAAAAAAGGATTGAGCTATTTGTGCTGGTGAGGAGTTAGGAGACCTGAGAGTAGAAGTCTTACACTGTACCCTGGCCAAGGGATGAAGAGGATCAGTAACACGGCTGGAGCTTGGATCTTACGATAAAAGTGGGAAGCAAAGGAAGGGCAGCCTGCATCAAAACAGCTTCTAAACAGCATTTTAGTTTTCAGGCAAGCTAAGCACCCTGAAATCAGAAGCCTTCCAAAGATATTGAGCTTCAAGGACCACACTGAACTATGTATCCTGTTCTAACGGTAGCTGTTCTGGTGCAAGATGAAGGGTTTTTTTGTTTGCATTTTATTTCATTGTTTGGATACTTTCCTTAAGACACGAAGCTTACAAAGGGTAGCAGGACACATGTAACAATGAAGGAAACAAAGGTTAAACATTCAGAAGCCAGAGCAGAGACACATTAATTATGGTGACAGTTATACTTTTTTTCTAGATTAACATGTAAATTCAAACTCAGTGAAGAGAACCTTGAGCAGGGAGGTGGACAAGATTATCTAGAGGTCCCTTCCAACCGCAACAATTTTGTGATTCTGAATTGGCCAGAAACTCTGTGGGTTCATTTTTATTTTGGCTCCAGAGTATATATATAGGCACTAAAGCGACACAGGTAATTCCTGCTTTTTAACCTTGAACTCCTGCAGAGCAATTGCTCAGCTGCACGGCTCCTGACACGTGAGAACTATTTAGCATCTAAGATGCTAATGTGATTACATTTCTTTTGAAGAGCACAGGAACTCCTCCTTTAAAAAGACGCGCTGGTGCCTTTTATCAGAATTTTTAGAAAAAAATTAACAAAAAATGGGAGAACAACAGTGGAAGCCTAAAGCACGATGAATTCTGAAATGAATTTTCAGGGCTGTAGTAAGATATCTACTCTGTCAACCATAATAGCAGGACACTAAATAGCATAGATATCACAGAAAGTAGTTGCAAATCTTTAATAGCAGGACTTTTCCCCAGAGCATTCAGTATACACAAAGCCAAGGGCCCAAGTATGAACGTATCCCAAATTAATAAACTAAAAGAGAAATCCTCCTAAGAAAAGTTTCCTGTACTCATCCCTTGTGTCCTGACACTGTCGCTCTATCGGCTGTGGTTTTGTAACTCTGCACCAGTTAGTCTGCACCATCCAGCCTGATTTCCCACTTCCCACAGTATCTCACCCCAGTGTAAGTTTCTCACGTACATATATAGCTTTAAACAAAAGTGTATTTCCTTGTTTTCTTATTCTTATTTCTTATTCTTCTATTTCTTGAAAGAAATTCATCTTTCAAGTCAGCTGAGAAATTGGACAGGAGAGAAGTAATGGGACATGGTAGTTAAAAGACAAAACATTATCACTATTGAGGAAAACTGGCATTATGCTAATTAGATTCACTAAATCAAAACACAGGAAATTGCACAATCAAGAAATATGTTAGTAGAAATTACCCAAAAGGCTTACACATCAATTGGCTAGAACACTTTTATTTTAAAATATTCCTTTGCATAACCTTAAACCTGCAACAGTGGGAAGGCAAAACCCAGAATCAGTTCTAAAAATCAACCCTTGTGCCAATAGCACAATTCACACACACATCGCTCTCCCTTCACCTGCCTACAATCACCACCTTCTTGCTTCTCTACAGTACTAAGATTCAGCTGTTTTTCCTGTCCTGACACATCACAACTCCCAACGCCCACACATTCATACATACACATACATAAAACGTCATCAATCTATTGACTGGCTGACTCCACGTCGAGCCTGGAATCCTTACCCTCACCTTTCAGTTCTAAACAGTCTGCCCCACCTACATCTTGGCTCACATTGTCTCCTGTCACATCTTCTTTTTTCCTCTGTCCCAATTGCAAATCCATGCTTTTTCCTCAGCTTCCTCTTCCTGTGTGCCAAGTCCCCTCCCTCTCCTTCAAAACCCTCCTCAAAACTCACTTCTTTTGGTTCGATTTCCGTCACTAATCTCAGCTCCGGCGCTATCTGCTCCCTCTCGCGCGCCTAATTATATCGAAGATAAAACAAAAAACATGAAACAGAAAAAGTAAGTTATCCAAATACTTCATATGTGCTCTCACAAGGGCAGTCTCAATATCCCCATCTTTTTTTATTTTGTCTGTACTATGTTAGCCACATTTCTGTGATTTCAATTAATTAGCGCTTATGTGCAGAGCAACCTAACCTATAGTCTCATTGCATTGAGCCACGCAAGTATTTTCCACTCTTTAAAAATTTTGCCGTTCCACCCTCACAGCTCAGTCTTATTAAAACACAATTCTGCTGCAACTCAAAAATAGTTTGAGCTTTACAGTGTTTACAATCTCTTCCTTTAAGACACACTAAGCTCAAATCAAAGAATTAACTAAACTAGTCTAACTCTCCATGTAATTCAAATTCTGCAGGCTTAGCACACACCTTCCAAACAGATCTTACATTTGTTAAATTTGCTAACGCCCTAGAACTTGAAGCTTACGCTCATCTCTTGAAATATGTTTTTTTTTCTTTGGAAACAGACAAAAAACAAGACATAGGTTTAAATTAAGCATGAAGTTTTGGATCTGCCAACTCCACTATTTTTCAAATCAAGTTATATTTTTGGGGGTTTTTAATATTTACATAATTTTTAGTAAATGTCTTATAAAATAAATAATGCAAAACACTCAAAACATTCACTTGAGTTCTAGGCTTGGACAAAGCTCAGTTTCAGATAACTGATTTTCAAACCAGATCTTAGATCACATTTTTATTCCTAAAAAACACAAAAATATTTTGATAAATAAACATTTTACCGTAGCATAACAATATAGGAGATGTTGCAGAAAAAAGGTATCTTTGAAGCTTTGAAAGCTTCAGAACTTCATGCCTAACTAATTTTGCAAAATGAAATTCTAAGACTAATATCAATTAGCATCATAGAAAGCATAATTAGTGTTGTTCTTGCTGCAAGACAACTTAAAAATGCTGAATTCATCTCAGAGAGTATAAATTTGGTCCCCTTACTCTTTCTCAAGACTTCATTGAAGCAACCTATATTCAACCCCTGAGATGCATGAGACTGACTCCGTAACTCTCAACTACTGAGAAAAATTAGAAATACTAGATGAGCTGGACTGCGACCAAGCACGTCTGAACACCGAAATGGTTGCTCAGAAATGGATTTACTTTTTTTAAGCTGAAGATGCCTGTGGCCTAAGAGTAGTAACTCAAGATTAGACACAACATAGCTCCCTAGAAAAAGCACAGGACCGAGTAAGGGATTTCTTTACTTTGTCACAAAAGGGCTGTTTCAGTTCAGTCACAAACATGTTACCCAAGCTTTCCTTTTTATGAAGTAAAATGAAATACTCCAGCTTCCTAACTTACTGTCATACTGAAAATATTGTTTGAAATATTACATTCTGGTTCAGCAGAGTTACTGTAAGACTGCAGCAAGAAGCCAGTGCTAGCACAACTATGGATTTCGGTTTAACCTCTTCAAGGAAACATAGTTTAAATAGTGCAGTGTCGCCTGCACAAAGTTCCAGTGTTTTTTGCGTAGATGATCAATCCCAGTATAGAGCTACCTGTAACCTGGAGGCCAGGATATAGAAGTGTTTTCAAGCCTTTTCGCTTATCCATCTGCCCTTGTCACGATCTGGACGGTTGCAACAGTAATTATGAAATACTTGGGTTTTGTTAGAAGGAGTATTCTAAAGAAAACTGGGAGCAAATAAGAACAGTTTTTTCACATTTCTTGCCTCCCAGTCGCAGATAGTTTCAGCGGAGTAATTTCTCATTAACTGTGAGAATAGTTACCATGCAAGATAAATGCAATGGTATTTCTAATGAAAGCATGTAACAGTTCTCAATGTTGTTTTTCCTTTGCAAGTAAAGATATGCCTAGTGACTAAATCGTCTCCTCTACTTCACAGCCTCCCTCAATTTCTACTCAGCATCTTTTCTTTAACAGCAACTGGATGTTATCAGAGATAAAGAAATACTTATCTGTCTGAACCCCCGAAAGTTCTGATACAGGGGAGAAAAACCCCACAGAACAGTCACATTAATAAGAACACGTGGGCAAAAAGCTACCACAGTAGCAAACAAGAGATGGGACGGGGAATAAATAAATAAATCGCCAGCACAGACTACTGACAAGCTAAACTTTTTTTCTGAAAGGACACCAGAAGTCTCTGGATGCCCCTGGTTTTATAAACTCTGCAAGACAAAACTCTGGGAACAGATTAGTCGGCAATGGAATGTATGACAGCTAGACATTTCAGGTAGCGGCAAGACTACTTGGGCAGCACACTCTGGGGCGTCATCCATAAAACTGGTGAAGCAAGGCCGTGCAGGACCTAAAGTAAAGACTGTAATCTAAAGCTAGTTGTGCCACATGACATTTAATAAAGGTATTAAAAAAATAATCAATATAAAACCTAACAAAGGGATACCTAAAGTATTCTTACCTGCCCTTTTGCATCCTCTGGCATTGATTTGATATGCATCCTCTTAAGACATCGAATAACACCATCATAGAACTGTACTGTGAAAGTTCCTAGAAGAGGATTGATGTAATCACTATGAGTAGTTAAGAAACAAACACACCTTGTTACTATGAAAGCTTTAGCAAAGTGTTTTGTAGGCTATATGAACAAAGTAACCAGGTGTTACCTGCAGTCAGGATCGAAAATTTTAAGACAAATAAATTACAGCCTCAATGAAACCCCACGTTTATATAGTTCTTCTTTGTCCACTTGGAAAATTTCAAACACGTTTAAGCTACTGTGTCATTTTTGCTCATAATTTATGGGAAGAATTATGTAATATTTAAGTTGACACAACAGGGAAACCAATTCACAATCAAATGCTCATTTGCTTTAAACTACAGTAAAAACTTTAACTTCTACTTATGTTCATTAAAAATATCACCGCACTGTGAAGTACTGCATCTAAATTGTTTCTTTATTTCCCTATTTCCATCATTCTTCTTCAATAAACAGAACTTTAAAGACACCTCCCCTTCCTAAAACAATTATGAAAATTCAAATATATCAGTAGTCCAAATCAACAATAGTACAAAACATTCGTAACACCGTGCACAGAATACTCTTATTGCTGAGGAAACATTAAGCTTTTTGTCTTCCAGGAGAAATTCCAACTGTTTAATTTCACACAGATAAAAGACAAACCTGTTACTAAATTTGACAGAATAGAAACATTTTCACTGACTATTGAGGCAGGGAGGAAAACTTTATAAGCACGTTAATTTTTTAAGCAGACTACAGCTACAGCATAGCATATAGAAACAGTCCTCACCAATGGACCATTCACAAATACATACCCTCTTTATTAATTGCTTCAATCTTCGCAGGGTAATATCGACAGTCTGTCCAGCGAGCTAGGACTTCCTCTCCAGGTTTAAAATCCTATTTTATACAAATTTAGTCATTAATATTTTAATCAGTTAGATTTTTTCCTAAAAAGAATTAAACGTTATGTGCCAGAGAGAGTTAATGTAGGAAAACAAGTAGCACAGTTTACAAAAAAGAGCCAAAGAAAAAATAAATGTGCCACTTACAACAAACTCTTCATCATCTTTCAGCCCTTCTTTCCTTAACGCTGGTCGTTCCAAGGGTCGCAACCTATTGCTGTCCCAGTAAATCCACTCATCGTAGCGATGACTCCAACGTTCAAAATGGACCAACATCTTCCCCTCTTCATAATCTATCTTCTCAATACGAGATGGATACCTTGAATGACAAATGTAAAGTGATAAATGCCAAAGCTTTTTCCAGGGTGTTTTTTTTGTTTTTTGTTTTTTTTTTTTTTTACATACAACGGTGCTTACACGACCATTCAGAAAGTTATACTGACACCTTGTACTGCAAAATCTCCAAGTCTGAAAAAGAAGTTACTAAAATGATAGTAGGACAACATTTAGTTTTAAGAGTAATCGATACACATCAGTGATATGTCATCAGCTTCATCCTAGTCAGACGATTATACACAAATTTGCACCTCAAACTCCCAGACAAAGACTGCCTGAAATTAGCATTAGAAGTTCATGCTTATCAGTTTTAAAACCTGTGTTTGTTTAAAGCAAAATCTTGTAAGAGGGTTAATTTGCCTGGGGATGGGAAGGATATAAAATAGTTTTAGGAACACATTAATTACTTACATCATATGAAATGTTTCAAACTATACCATTGATTCCAGATAAATCCAAGCAACTAATCAAACCCAGAGTCCAGAGAACATTCTTAATCTTAAGTGGCTTATTAATTTATAGATCAAATTCCTTGATTTCACTGCTATTAAATTTGATTCTTCGTAACTGTTTTTTCTGCAGTCGTCTCTCTGTTACTCCACATGCACTAAAATAAATATGTCAGTCTTAATTAACATGTAGATTTTACTCTCAAAAAACATTATATGCGCTCAGTAGAACGAACCAGGACTGAGCTGCAACCAGACCAAGTCTTAGGATCTAATTTTGGGTGTGGCATAGATATAGATAAGGAACCATAAAGTTTGAGATTACATTTGTAGGGAAAAACAGCTGATTTCTTTAACTTCAGCAATTATTATTCAGTCAGTCTTACTATTTCTGTTTCACCGGTGGTGTCTTTCACAAAACTGTAGTAAGGGAGCAAGGCACAAACTGGTTTTGTCACACTATTTCCTCCACCAAAACTATTAGATCCTATTATTTCCACTGTACGAAGTGCAGAGAAAATTGGAATGATGCAGAATTCAGCTCCTTTTGCCCTTCACGAAAGTACTGGAAGAGATTCAAAAGTGCAAAGAATCCCCTAAAAAAGGTTAATTAGGTCATCAAATTTTCTCCAGACTTTATACTAGGGATGGTCTAAAGTTAACAAAACATGTATTAAAAGAAAGACAACAGCAAAAGGGCAGCTGTCTTTCACTTTCATTGAGAGGCAATGTGTTTTTCTAAGAAAGTGCTACCATGGAGCAATAGTAAGCAAGCGGAGTTTGAGCAACCCATTTCCAGTCCTACTGCAGATTCCATCAGCTAGAAACACAACTGACATACAGGAACCCCGTTAACGTTTTCCATTTTGAATATTTTCCTCTCCAAAATATTGACAGTGCTGATAAAGGAGTCTTTAGCACTATGTTCTGGTTAAAATATAAAAGTTTTCAGGAAGTACAGGCTTTCCTTATTTCCTGGTGACTAGTACAGGGCATTAAAACAAAAGGTGTCAAACTATATGCTCCTTCATTTCTCCAGTCCTACTTCTTCAGCTGCAGTGATGCATACAGCTTCCCAATATCCAAATATCTCAGGAGTTCCCAAATGAGAAAAATTCTCTCTGATTTTCTAGGTTACTATTGCAACTACTTCAGCCACATTTCACCCTCAGATCAGAATGCAGACAGTCCAACCTCTTGTTGCATTTGTCTCATCCATTTCAAAAATGTAAAATGTTTTCATAGCCATTCTTTAAGTTGCCAACTTCTTCTCACTGAACGTTAAAAAAACCCAAACAAACAATGTCTTAGTCTCAAACTGCAAATTCTAATTTGCTACCCTACTAACAAAATCTTTTTGAAGATAGAAGAACTCCATGAGACTTCTTTCAGAGGAGTAACAAGATGAACCTCCTTTCCCCTCTCAAGTAGACTGACAACAACAATCTAACAACAACTATCTAACAACATCAGTGAAACTAAAGACATATTGTATCAAAACAAAAAGTAAAACTCATAAGTCAAAACCTGAATCCCATCATCAGCATTTGTCCTGGTTTGACCAAACCACAACGGCATTCTGGTTTAATTTTGAACAAGGCTTCAAGAAAATAAGTCAGTCAAGAGATGGTTTTCCTAAGCCCTGCCTCTGACGATGCTTTTTTCTTGAGTCCACATGCTAATATGTTTAGGAATTTTATTACAAAATTTCTTCCTACTAGTTTTTTCATCTTCCCAATTTCAGATTTCTTATAACTAGACACCAAGTGTCAGAGTAAGCAGGAGGAGCAGCAAACCAGAGGAAGAAGTAAAGTAACTGTTACTACATCAAATGTATGAGTGTTACCTAAAGTAGTTCCAAATAGAAACAAATGATGACACAGAAAGCATTTAACTGAGCGAAGGAAAAACACCAGAAAAGCAAGAGGATGGGAAGTTCACTCTGTAGCAATCAAAAAACAGACCTTGTGCCCAAGCACTGAGGCTGCAGTAGTGAAATGAAAGACAAGAACGATGGTGCTCTTCCTCACTAGTTGGAAATTTCAGGTTCATCACAAGCCAGCCAGGTAGCGATGCAGAACTACCGTTATTTTACAAAGTTCAGGGACCATCAGCCAAAAGACAGAATTCTGCTTTTCCTACGCATCTACAACACAAATACTCTGTTCTCATTATGGGGCTACCCTATCACAGTCCCCTCGCTACGTTTTTATTGCCATTATGGCTGGTAGCTTTCACCGGTCATCAGCAGCAATGTCACCATTCCAAGCACTGTGTGCAGAAAGTACTGTCCTAGAAAGAGAAAACTGAGTAAGAGGGGGAAGTAAAATACAGAGTATAGTTTAGAGACAAATATATAAAAATTAAGATAGTTCTAAGGAACATTCAGCAAGCCAAGAATCAAGACATTAATATATATGGGAAAAAAACCCCAACCAAACAACAACAAACAAGAGAGCAAAGCTAGCATCAGTGAATAAAAGGAGATATGCAAAATATTAAGTTTCACTAGGGATTGCTCAACAGAGGATATACAGCATGAGGTATTTATTGGTTAATTTCTCTTTGACAAAATTTCTGCTATCAAAGTCTCTTTAAAATGTCATTGCCAGGTCTGAATCAAGGTCCATGGTACTGGTTTTGCAGTTAAATCTTACAGTAATTATATCATCACATAACGGCTTTATTCCAATAACCTATGTTTTGTAAATGTATCTTAAGACAGTGGATGCAAGACAAACAGAGCCAAAACCCGCATTCAACTCCAGTCCTCAGAGATGGAAGATTTAGCAAATCTCTGAAACACCCAAGCTATATACGATTGGTTATTAGGCAGCCCAAAAATAACTTTGTAAGGATTTAGCAACAAGCTATTACCCTCAATACCCACTAAATTTAGCCACACAATGTGCCACAAATATGTATAAACAGTACTATTTCACAATACTGATCCCACAGTGGAAAAGAGCAGAGCACACGTATTGCAGAATTTACTACTGCAAATTTTATACTGCACAGAAACATTTTTCTGGTGTTACAGTTTTTGTACTTTTCCTGAAAATAATCAGTTTCATAAATTGCAAAATTATACAAATATTTCAAAGGCAAGTAATGCACTTCCTGCCAATAAGAGATAAAATGGCAACATAAATTTTTTAATCCATGTTTTCAAATAATTCTAGTAACAATGCATACAGGAAAGTTTTTACTATGGTTAAGAGGAATGTTTGTATTTATTCTGTAGAAAGAAGATTAATATGAAGATGGTTACATCTCTCACACATGAGAAATTTTATGCACAAGTTCCTTCCACCACAAAGCCACAAGTATGACAAAGGTGAATACAAACATCACTCTTTACAGTATTGAAGTGTAATGTTGTTTAAGGCCTAACAACCTTCCAGTGAGGTTAATTCTCCCCGTTTGCTCCCAGCAAGTACTCTACACTAAGGGATCAGAATGAATTTGGTATACAAACAGATTTGCCAACATTTGTTCAGCACAAACCAGAAAATACACTCTTAAAACAGAGGAAAAAGTCTTTGCTTTTCACAGGAAAAAAAAACCACCTCAGAAAAACCCCCACAAACCCAGACCACCACACTCCAGTTCAATAATGCAAGTGTTCTTTTTGTGGGAAGAAACAATAACCTCCAAGTTTTGGGTGGGTTTTTTTTTTTAATAGCGTGCTGGAAATAGTATTTAATAATCCCAAACAAAGTCTCATCCAAGTTTTAGGAGGGTTTGCTCTTGTTTTTGAAAGACAGAACAGGAAGACTATTGCTAGCTGATGGTATCTGCCCAGTTTACATATTGCGGGATCTCCATTCTCAGGTTCCACCAATTCCGACCTGTAAGAATTATGCAACATATTTGTAAAGCTGAGAAATTTAATACGGCTTAAAAAATTTACACTATGAAGCACTGATCAGACAACAACAATGCTCCCATGTTCATACAGGAAAAATTAATGGGAAACTTCCAGTTTTCATTTGTTGACAGTGTAAAAAAAAAAAAAAAGCCCGTTTTCTCCAGTGCACTCAACACACATTAATGGCCCCACAGATAGTATTTTTCATTTTTACATCATCATCTTCCTCTTGACTCTTCAAAAGCAACCAAAAAGTGGTGAACTGCCCTGTTAGATGGGACAACAGTTACTTCAAACTGTAAAAAAGGATGCAAAAACCTTTCTAAATTTACCCAAGTTAGCACCTACAAAGCCTAGAAAGAGACACATACTTCCTGCCTTCACAATAATGGTATAAAAAGTATTTCCTTCTAAATTACAGAGGATATAAAACCAAATGCCACTCCATTCTGACTTCTCCATAAACAGTATTCTGGTATCTGCAAACACCTACTTCTAACTCCCCACTTTTCATTATATATATTTTATTATATCAATATTAAACAAGAGTATTGACAGCCAGGTATTTGAAAGGACTGTGAGGTAACCCAGTCAACTGAAATCCAAAGCAAGGACTGTACAAAATAAGATTTCCCAAAGTCTTACAGGGAAAAAGCTTCCTTCACACTGAAAAAAAGAAAAAAATAAAAAAATCCATCCAGATAATCAAATATACCAAGTCAAAGTGCTGCTGTTCTGATAACTAACCTATATTAGTGAGCTGTTTCCATTCCAGAACTGCAACAACGGCCATATATCTGTAGTTCCTTCATTACCCAACTTATAGTTTAGATCAAGCAGATTAATAAAGACTATGGTCTCAGAAAAATAACAGGGTTGTTTTATTCAAAGCAGTATCTGCCCACTACGGGACAACCAGTGGAGAGCTAGAGCCACAAAAGACACAAGAAAACAGAAACAAAAGGGAGATATGTATCTTTAAATACATCAGCTTTACAAAGACCGTGTCCTACTCGTGGGAGCTAACAGCGTAAGTTTTACACGTGGGCCCGTACTCACAGATATGTGCAGTTTTACTGCTATTTCATTTGGTTTGTCAGTGAGAGGCATGGGGGGGGTGTGCACATGTATCGTTTTTTGTATGAGACCACAGGATAACTCAAGCCAGAAGGGACCTCAGAAAGCTCTAGTTGGTAGAGGTAGGACCTTTAGTCCAACCTCCCACTCAAAGCAGGGTCAGCTATGGGATCACACCACGTTTTCCAGGGTTTTATCTGGCCCAGTCTTGAAAACTTCCCATGTTGCACACTCCAGAAACTCTTTGGACAACCTGATCCACTACTTGACTGTCCCACGGGGAAAAAGATTCTCCTTGTACCTGACTGAATCTCTTGGTTCAACTTGTGCCTGTTGTCCCTTCTTCTCCAACCACACACTACTGTGGAGAGCTTGGCTAAGTCTTCTTGATGACAACCCTGTACCTATTGGAAGGCTGATAGCAGGTCTCCTGAAGCCGCCTCCACGCTAAACAAGCCTAGTTTCCTTGATCTCTCTTCACAGGTCGTACACTTCACAGGCTCCTGATTATCTCATATATATTTAATAATTTTCTATTATCAGTGAATCCCAACTCATTTACTGTCTGCTGACAAATGATGACACTTATTTTGATTAAAACTGCATTTCAAGCCAACCGTATCCTGGGCTGCATCAAAAGAAGTGTGGCCAGCAGGTCAAGGGAGGGGATTCTGCCCCTCTACTCCGCTCTCGTGAGACCCCACCTGGAGTACTGCATCCAGCTCTGGAGTCCCCAACAGAAGAAGGACATGGACCTGCTGGAGCGTGTCCAGAGGAGAGCCACGAGGATGATCCGAGGGCTGGAGCACCTCTGCTATCAGGAGAGGCTGAGAGAGTTGGGGCTGTTCAGCCTGGAGAAGAGAAGGCTCCGGGGAGATCTTATTGCGGCCTTCCAGTACCTAAAGGGGGCCTACAGGAGAGCTGGGGAAGGACTTTTTACATGGGCATGTAGTGATAGGACGAGGGGGAACGCCTTTAAGCTGGAAGAGGGCAGGTTTAAATTAATCATTAGGAAGAAGTTTTTCACTTTAAGGGTAGTAAGGCACTGGAACAGGTTGCCCAGAGAGGTTGTTGAAGCCCCATCCCTGGAGGTGTTCAAGGCCAGGCTGGACGTGGCCTTGGGCAACCTGGTCTAGTGAGAGGTGTCCCTGCCTATGGCAGGGGGGTTGGAACTCGATGATCTTCAAGGTCCCTTCCAACCTAAACCATTCTATGATTCTATGATTCATAGTTTGCTTTAGTGAACTCAAATATAACAAGTGGTACGAATTCGTTATGGAAGATAACCTCCCCTGCAACAGTATACTGGTTTTCACTTGATAAAGAAGCAGATACCTCCACAATAAAGCAAAAATAAACAC
This sequence comes from Pluvialis apricaria, assembly GCA_017639485.1. Classification (NCBI taxonomy): domain Eukaryota; kingdom Metazoa; phylum Chordata; class Aves; order Charadriiformes; family Charadriidae; genus Pluvialis; species Pluvialis apricaria. The sequence goes on along the minus strand of CM030008.1, from coordinate 161,440,402 downwards.
GTTCATTGACAGCCTGTCTTTGCTGATCAGTTTGACCAGGCTTTCTTCTACTCAGTAACCGTACATGCCGAGTGATACCAGTGACCCAAACACTGTCTGCAAAAAACTTCCTCATTTAAAATTACGGGGGTTTTAAGCAATAAATACTCAAGGTATACAATGCCCTCTCCAAAGTTTCCACAATTCAAACAGAACACCAGATTCCGTAACAGGAATTTTAGCAACTGCTACACGGATGAGAATTTAAGACCTGCAGACATGCTTCAGAAAGTAAAAACATACAGCAGAACTTCACTTTGTTTTTTCCCCATCCTCTAGATGCCTTTCTTGATTAATATATTAACAGGTCACAAACACTGGATCTTTAAATGACAGTCGGCTTTCAGAAAAATGCAGAAAAAGAATTAAAACCCTTTCAAAAGCTACTTTTCAGCAAGTGTTCTCAATTTGTTGCTTGTAGAAAGACTGAGCTAAGCAATACTACTGCTCTTCAATTTTGGTTTTGTTAAAAAATTAGAGATTTCCTGTAAATTCAGCAACTTTATTTTCTTTGAAGCATGTTCTATTTCTGCACACAGATGAGGGGAATGCATACAGCTTATATATAGAAAGAATTTAAAAAAAACATCCACCACGCCCTTATGTGACAAAAAAAAGTCACACAGACTATTATTTCAGCCCATGTCACCCTAATAGTAACATGACAGAAGGATTTCCCTAATAAACTCTTTGGTTATGTGCATGAATGCATGTGAGAGTCCCGTTTTCAGTGTTGCTGGAACTGCAAAATTTTAATACTAACTTTCTGCTCCTGTATACGGCATCATGGAAGCTTACATGCATATAAACTTGATTTGTTCTACCTGGTGGTCCAGATGATGAATCAGTTCCTAGAAAGTTCAGGATAAATTCTATTCTGCCTGAAAATACAAAGCAACGCAGCTGCAGAGCTTGCGACATGGCCCACGCCTGACAAGTCCAAACCTAGACAAGGACTCCACAACAGACACGCAACCCTCCCCTGTGAAAAGGCTGGGCAGATCCGATACAAGCTACATACTGGATATTCAGCGGGGGGGCTTTTTTTGATACAATTAAGCTGAAGCTGTTTTTACATATTAACTTTTGTTATCTAGTTACATTAACCAATTATCTGTAGTCACAGGAGATGCTATAAAAAGTTCTATTTAAATTATTTTATTCTTCTAGCACTATTCAGATATTTTCATAATCTTGGCATTCAGTTATAGAATCAGTATGTTGAAAACCCACTCCACAGCAACAGATAAGAACAAGGACTGTTCTGCAAACCGTATCTTCCTTTAGAGACCATTCACTATAACACTTTTGCTACAATTAAAATCAAAGCTCTACAGATGAAAAAGTTTAACCCAACTTTTTATACAGAGCATATAACTACTGGAGTAAACATGTAAATAATAGACAGACTTATATTACACAACCTGGAGTTAGCAGGATCAGATATTGACACAAACATACTTAGTTCTCCAGGAACGCAACAGAAAAGGCTGGTACAGGACTCTACATTTCCTGGCCCTAATTAATCACAGAGAAGCTAAGAAAAACTTCTGGGTAGAAGCATCAACTTCCTGTGTCACCTACTTTAACAAAACCAGGGAATTTTCAAACTGAAATAGTACGGACAGTGTACATGAAATTAGCCCACTTGCATTAACAAAATTTTTTGACTAACAATTTATTTCAAAAGAACAACTCCTTTCACAATACACATGCCGTGTAGCACGGCTCTTGTGCCCACAAATTTCCATTTTATAGTCTTGACCCTTACTCGTGATATGACTGGGTGGTATAGTCAGTTTTAAGTACTTAATTCCTCCAACTGTTTGATACAAATACAACCATACTTACCTATTCCATGAACTCCGATAAAGGATTTTTTTTAAAAATCAGTTTTGTGAACCTATGAAGTGTGATAACTGAATACAAAACAAATTCGCTTGTAGGCCTTCAAACTAAAATAAAATAAGTCTGCAGTCACAGAATTTTGCCACATTAACACACCAATCATCTCACACGTGACACTGAATTCTGCACTAGTCTGAAAATGCTCTTTGCATACTACTGCTGCACAAGCAATTAAAAGCAAACAAATGAAAACCCGTAGAAAAATGTAATTTGATTTCTTGAGAGAATATTTCCCTAAAAGCTAATAGTTTTAACAGACTTATGTGGAAATTCATAAAATTCACATGTGAAACAGTCCATTAATAGATTCAGTCAGTTTTATAATTAGGCATCAAAACATACAACATACACAAAATAATTTTGCTCTTAGCGAATACTGCACAACATCTTCCATACCATTTTTGTAAATAGTCCAGTGCCTCCAAACGAGCACCAATCTCAAATGTGATTCCAGGACGATTTGGAGGCTTTTTACTCATCTTGATATTTTCTTTTTCACTACCTTTGGAGGAGAGGAAAAAAAAAAAAGTCATATAAAATGCAATGTTGTCTAAGACACATCACTTGACAGCAAATATATTCCAGAGGGTGGAAAAAGATGCAAAATTTCTATTCTGGCTTTCCATTAACTGCTTAGTTTTTGCAAGTATAGTCAAAGCCCAAAGAAGGCATTAAATAAATGCACGTATTTTTATTCGGATTTCTTTCCCTTAAAAAAAAAAGTTATCAACTTAAGTAAAAAAATTTAAAAATCTGGTGCTTATCTCTGGAGCTGTACTACAATGTAATTTCTTGACACCCCTTTGAAGCATAACTTTAAGTTACCTAGAGTCAGTGTGTTCTCTCCTCTGCTGTGGAAAAGGTCAAAACCAAGAAAAACACACCTTACCAAGAACAGAAATTTAAAGACAAACATGGTCTAAAGGACCAGTAAGATGAAATTAGCAAAACACAAAAATAAACAAACAAAAAAAAGACACTTTCAGCCTTGCTGCGCACTCTCGAGTCTCATTCATTGCACTAAGTAAGTTTCGTTGACAAGTGCCTTTTAATCGTTTTTGGTAATAATTCAGTCACTACCAAAAAAAAAAAAATTAAAAAAATCACTCCTCTGTCCGACTACTACCGCTTTACCCTGACTTTCCGATGTACCGCCTCTCCCACCCCGCAGCACGGAGTGCCTTGCCGCCAGGGCCGCCGGCTCCTGCTCCGTGCCCACCCAAGAGCGGGGCTGCCAGCCCGCGGGGCCTCAGCCTCCTCGCCCGGGACGGCGGGGGGGGGGGAAAGCTCCCACCCGCACCTCAGTTTTTAAGCGGGGCTCCCCCTGCTAAGGCTGGGAGCGCCATCCGCACCAGCTGCCCCGGAGGCGGTGGCCGAGCGGAGGACGCCCGCGCCGCTCCCGGAGCGCGGCAGACACAAAGGGGTCCTTCCCCAGCCAGGCTCGGAGCGCGGGAGGGCCGCCGGGGGCTCCGCGCTCCCGCAGGCCCAGGGGAGGAGGCGAGCGCCCGCGGCCCGACGGACCCTCCCCACACCCCCCCCGACCGCGGACAGGGCCCTGCGCGGGGAGGGCGGCGGGCGCCGCCCAGCCAGGCCCGGACCGACCGCCGTGAGGGGGGCGCCGGAGCCCCGCGCCGCGCCGGGGCCCGCCCGGAGTGGGGCCAGGGCCCGGGTCCGCCCGCCCGCCTGCCCTACCGCCCGCGCTCCTTACCGCCTCCTCCGACTTCGCAAAGGCGGCGGGGCCTTGTGGCGGCCCGCAGCCCCGGCGCGGCGCCCGCTGCTCCCGCTCGGCGCAGCGCGGGGTTGTCCGCCGCGGCGGCCGCCCTCACAGCCCCATCCTCCTCGCGCCCCGCCGCCGCGTCACCACCCCCGCGACGCGCCCGCGAGGCGCGGCCCGGCGCCGCCATGCCACCGCCCCCCCCCCCCGCCCCCGGCACGTGACTGCGGAGCCGCCGCCGCGTGACGCGAGGTAAGGGGGGGGGGGAGCGAAGAGACAAAGCGCGGCGGCGGCGCGCATGCGCGGCGGCGCGCGGGGAGGGGGGGATTGACAGCGCCCCGTCGCCCGGGTGACGCTGCGGGGGTGACGCGGAGTGGTGCTGGCGCAGCGTCACGGCTTTCCCTGCTGCCGTCATACGCCGCCAAAAACCGGGGAGAGGGAGAAAGGGGCGGGGTGGCCACCGAGGTGGCCGTTGAGGTGGCCGCAGCCAGCGGGCGGGCGGTGGCGGGAGGCCTGCTGTCAGCGGCCTCATCGCGGCCTGCGTTTACCTCACCGCGTCGGCCGTGAACCCAACGTTATCTCGACCCACGGATTGTGTCGCTTTTGTTCTCCCCCGTCTCTCCCCATCTCGCGGGGAGCGTGAGGGGGTGAGCGAGCGGCTGGGTGGGCGCTTGGCTGCTGGTGGGGACTGTCCACTGCCATCCCTTCGGCACCCGGCGTGGGGCTTCGGATAGCAATGGCGTGGGGCTTCGGATAACCACAGCGTCGGTCAGGGTGTGCCGGGCTGGATTTGTTGCTGTTTAGCTGCTACTCGCTGATTTATTTACCCCCTTTCTTGCTGTCCATTAAATTCCAGGGCTTCTCAATGGCTGCTTTCAACTTTTGGTGATCACTGTGCTGCTTATCACTCTGTTCTGCCTTGCCTGGGAGACCTGTGATAAAAGCGCTGGCCTTGAGCCAAGTCTGGCGTTTGGCCCCTGCGTTGCTGCCATCCCAGGACTCCGGCAACCATCTCGTGGAGAATTTCCTCCTCTTCTTCTCCCAAATAGATGTTTCTAACCTTGTTGTAATGGCAAGATCAGCATCGTGACATCCCCATGGATATGATCCGCAAGATAACAGTCAAGTTTCCACCAGCTAACGCAAAAGAAATGCAAGCTTTCCTAGGCATAGTGGGTTTCTGGAGACTGCACATTCTGGGTCACAGTCAGCTTATGAGTCCTCTCTATCAAGTGACCCAGAAGAAGAACTATTTCAAGCTAGGCCCTAAACAGCAGCACGACGGACAGGAGGTCGCTTGTGAGGTAGCTCTTGGGCCCATCCAGACAGGACCAGGTATGAGAAATATGCTCTACGCTGTAGTTGGGGAGCATGGCCTCACCTGAAACCTCTGGCAGAAAACACCAGGAGAGACCCAAGGTTGGCCTCTAGGGTTCTGGAGCTCAGGGTGTCAAGGGTCCAAGGTGCCTGTGCTGCACTAGATGTTCATAGGAAGAGTCCCCTCTACACCTCATGCAACCAATGCTACGTGGAATAAGTGGGTAGCATTGATCACGCAACAGACTCAAAGGGGGAACACCAGCTGCCCATGAATCCTGGAAGAGATCACGGTTCGGCCAGGAGGCAGAGATATCGGAGCATCACCTGAGGAGGTGGATCAGGCCCAAGAGTATAATAAATTAGCAGAAAGTGAAAGGCAATACACCCTGTTTACCAGTGGATCCTGTTGTGTTGTGCGAAACCATCCGATGTGGAAAGCTGCTGGGTGGAGCGCAAGTCATGGATCAGATTGACTGATTGGAGTCCTATGGACATTTGGGGGATGTCCCACAGGCTCAGGGAACAATGTTTGTGTGTATTTCAAAGGATGAGGAGAGGGGTCATGATGGATGGGGATGTATCGGAGAGTGTAGGACCTGAGTACGGTGCAAATGGTGTGGAACGTGGGGTGGAGATTGTACTGGGTCTGGCTGAGGTGGAGTTAACTTTCTTCATAGCTGTCCGTATGGTGCAATGTTTTGGGTTTGTGGCTAAACAGTGTTGATAACACACCAGTGTGTTGGCTGTTGCTGAACAGTGCTTGCACAGCGTCAAGGCTTGCTTTTTTTTTTTTCTTTTTTCACTTTGCCCCCCCCAGAAAGCAGGGTGGGCATGGGCAAGAGACCGGGAGAGGACACAGCCAGGACAGTTGACCCGAATTGGCCAAAGGCATATTCCATGCCACGCAACGTCAATTTTAGCACTAAAACTAGGGCTTTTGTCTTCCAGGGCGGCTGTTGCTGGGAGACTGGCTGGGCATGGGTCTGCTGGTGGGAGGTGGTGAGTGATTGCCTTTGCATTGCTTGGGTTTTTTTGGGTTGTGTTGTTTGGTTTAGGGTTTTTTTTTTTTGCTTTCCTTCGTTTTCTAAACTGTCCTTATCTGGATCTACAACCATTCTCACTTTTGTTCTTCCTGTTCTCTCCCCCTTCCCACTGCGGGGAGAGCGAGCGAGTGGTTGTGTGGGTGTTCAGCTGCTGTCCGAGGTCAGCCCATCCGCTTTGGTTAGTGCCTGCGAGGCTGCCTCCCACTTTCAGAGTCTTTACAGGGAGACTGTGCAGTGAGATATTTTAGATTTGCCACAGGATTTTTTATTCCTCCTTTGACTTTTCCTTGTTCCCATTTTCTGGATAGTGGTGGCAAGCAGGCGAGACTGAAGGAGGAAGGAGGCTTGATGAAAAACAAAACAAACAAAACAAAAAAAAAAGCTTTTTGTTCTCTCTTTAATAAAAAAAAAAAAAGTTGTCATTGCATTAATTTGAATTCCCCAGCTGTTACTACTCTCCATGTAGTTTTGATGCAGGCATTTGTTTAGAGGGTTTGTTACAGGATGATGAGTGTGGTTGTGTTGGCAATGAGACATCTCCAAGTGGCAGTGAACGTGCAGCATCAGGATGATGTTAGAGAGGTGTAGGTGCTTCTGTCCGAGGAGAGGGAGACGGGGGAAAAATAAAAGAGCTAGCAAGGATGGGGCCGGGTACATATGGGTGGTTGAGTCATGCTCTGTTGGCTGCTGGAGGCTGTCTGGGTTCTGCTGTGATGTGAGAAGGGCTCAGAGCAGTGTGTGGCAGCGTGAGCGTCACCTCACTGCTGTGGCTGTCAGGAGAGGGAGGCAGAGCTGACGGCAGGCTGCAGAGGCACAGGGAGCCCCAGGGGTTGGGTAATATGGGCTAAAAGCTCATCTGCACACCGACAAAGGAGCACAAAGAGACAACAGTAGGAAAGGGAGCCCAAATAATACCCTGCCCAGCAGCTCCCAGAAGCCATCAGCCCATCAAAGGCCCATTTCCTCAAGCTCAGAGGAGCACAGGGGCACAATGGCAAGTGGGAACCCAAATTAAGAGGAAGGGACACCCCAACGCAGGGTGTTATGTGTGACTCCTCCCACGCTGCCTTCAGAACAGCAGAAGTCCGCTTGTGGTCCAGCAGTATGGGGCAACATTTCATTGCAGTATTATCAGAACAGTTAGGAAATCAAGGAGCCCCAGCCAGCGTCCCCATTTCTTTTCTGCCGTGTCAGGTATACCCACCCCTGCCCTACTGTACCCCTGAGGGCACCCACAGCCCTTAGTGGCCCTGACCTGCACACCCCGGTGCCTCCCGCACCCTGCCCATGGCCCAGGACCCCATTTCAGCTGCTATGTTCCACCATAAAGCCAGTGAGGAGCAACTTTGGCCAAGACTTTTTTTCACTCTTTTAGCACAAAACTGTCTCCGATACTTAGTCTCCTCTCCTATGAGGACAGGACTTATGGGGCTGCACTGCGTGTCTGCCTTCCCTTTTCCCTTTCTCCATTTACTTCTAAAACTTCTGCCTTACTTCAAGCTTGACAGAGAGACAGAGGTCTCATTACGTTATCCCAACCTGTTTTGTTAAAATGCTCAGCTGGACAGGGAAGAGCGACTGCGTCAACCTCTCCATGACAGAAAGGCTCAGTGCTTACTGTCCCTCAGATACCAGAACTTCCTCACAAGGCAGAGATGCAGGAAAGGAGATTTCATTACTTCTGCTCCTTACAAAATTTGGTGTTTTAATCTTGTCACGAAGCATGTCTTTAGCATTGTGAATATTATGCAGACCATAAATTGGAAACCAAACTGGATGGGAGATTTTATCTTGCCAGTCTGTGACTCACAGAGACTTGGAGGGGGAATAGAGGATTTCATAATCAGCTGAGCATGAGCTCATGGTGTGCTGTTGATGCTGAAAAGACTAATGCAGTCTTTGCAAAGCACATGCACATGGAAATACTGAGTAGGAGTAGAGAGGTGACATTATCTCTGCACTTGGCACCAGTACGTTGTTATTAAAATAACTTACTGTTCAGAAAAACCATCCAAAAACTGGAAGGTTTCAGGAAAGATCTGGGAGAGCGATCAAACACCTGGGAAAAAAGATATTATGGTGAGAGACCCAGACACCAGTTTGTTTATATTGCCCTTTATTTTTTCTTGTGGGCGATTGGAGTGGTCCATAAAAGATCTACTTTAAATGTCAGATATTGCAATCATGAGGTGACAGTCAACGGAATAAAACATCATCTTTGTTTTTGTCCTTTTTGTAGTAGGAAGACATATTTAAAGTGACTGCTGGTGCTTGTATTTAAATGGTGCCTGCACGGCCTCAGCCTAGCAAACACGCGGCAGCTCCTCTGCCCCACTCTGTCCACCTGCGTGGGTGGCTTGGGCACAGCCTGGCCCTCCTCTGTCATCATCTGTCCTTTTTCTGCCACTTCTTTGGTCCATTTTGACACCCTGTCTGGCATTAGTTGCTATGTCCTCCTCTTCAGTGTCTCTGCCCTTCTTTTTCTCTCATCCTAGAAACTCCCTCCCCTCCAGAAATTCCTCCCTCCTTTTGTGAAGACTTCCAGTATCTTACCAAACACTTCTTTTTTTCCTTTTAAAGCCCTAAATTTTCCAGATGCTGGGAAATATCCTGAAGTGGCTGAGTTTTGGAGCATCTGGCCTTGTATGGGAAGAGAAAGTAACTAACAGCCATCGCCATGGACACCAAACAAAATAATACCCCCGTCCCATGGGTTTGGGACACAAATCCAAGTCTTTTCCAGTTTTGAAAGACCCTGATGCTGGACATTTTTTACTCAATTGCTTACTGGTTCTTTGCAGAATGTCTTTAACTCAATAAATGGTTTCTCGCAGAGAGCTGGCTGTTTGCTGACAGGTATTGTGACCACAGCACTGTATTTCACTGCACGCTGGAGAGGTGACGTGAAGCTATAAACCCGCAGGAAGGTTCCGTACTAGCAATATTGTAAGGGTGAAGTAGGGTAAGATGAGGATGCTAAGGAGAGAGACCTGATAAGGTCCGGTGAGTAACGAAATTTGCATTTATACAGGTAGTTCCAACATTAGTGGGAGAGTCCCAAATCCACGCAAAGAAAGAGAAGAAAGAGCAAACGCTGACAGTTGAGGGAGGTTAAAGGGTTGGGACGGGAGGCAGGTGAAGTCACTGCTTACCAGAATGGTACCTCCTGATGCTCTGCATGGCTGGAGGGGAGCAGCTACCCGTTCTGGATGAAGGCAGCTTTGCTGTGCCACGTTACAGCCTGGTGAAACCACTCTCTGTGTATCCATTTGATATTTCGGGGGGGGCGGGGAGGGGGCATAGTCAACATTTGCTGTGCTATGAATATTGTTTTGCAACGAATGTTAGACTTCCTGAGATTTAATCGTGCTTTTGCCTCGGAAACAGTGCTGCACAATGTGTTGCTTACTTCTGCCTTACATATTGCAGCCATATGTCTTGGATTGTGTTTTGGTTTTGGGGGGGGCGGGTGGTCTGTAGACTGGAACACATCAGTAAATATTTTACTGAGGATTTTTTTAAAGCCTTGATGAGAACAGTCCCGAACAGAAAATGTGCTAATACCTGCTCTGATTTTACACTGATTTCCTCGATTATTTCCCTGTGAAATTGAAATTCAGCATATACTTTATGGTGGATCAACAGAGCACTTGACTCACAAACATATCCCAGTGGTAAGTTTTTTCATGGTCTCCCATTTTGAGAGCTGACTTCAGGGTGGGTAAGGGAGAGGGACAGAGGGAATGTCCTGCCAAGACGATGACTGTGTTGGAATCACCATTTGAGCACTCAGCAGCAGGATGTTTATTTCAGTTGTCATGATATTGGGGTGTACTGTAAGAGGAAAGGAGAGACTAACAGGCAAATCACTTCAAAACACGCAGTTTAGCAAGGACAGTTTTATAGTCAGATCACCAAGATGTATGCATAGAGAGAATTTGCAACTTGGACTGAAGGAAAACAGAACTGCAAAACTCACATCTGTCCAACCCGGTGGAGTCCAGCAGTGAGAATGAAAAAAAAAGTGCATCGCATCTGCCAGCAGGCAATACCAATCCCTTTGTAAAACTAATGTGATGTTTTCCTGTCTCCTTTGTGGTCCTGTGAAAACTTGGGTGTCCTCAGGGGCTGAAGGATGGTTGTCCATTAAGAGATTAGCCCTGAGTGTCCAACCCTGCCTGTAAAATGCTGGCAAAGCATTAGTTTATGGGAGGAGTCGCTTGTTTCTTGATAACTTGGCCATTGGGTCTGTGCTGGCATCGCATGGACAGGTTCCTGGAAGGCTATCAGTGTTCTGGTCTCTCTCCTCAATTGCCTTGTAGGCCACATTCAAATCCTTGATCTTTATGCAACGCTGGATAGCATCCAAGCTATACAACCTCTCTGCCTCTAGTGTATCATGATCCTGCGCTGGATACCAAGGCTGCCCGTGCCTTTTCCTCTCCCTGGCAATTGAATTAGTCCAGGACATCAGTTTGAATCCAGCTGGAAATGCGACAAGTATGGCACAGGCATATCTGGAAAAATTGCAAACAGATCCAGAAAGGCCTGTGGACTCTCACTACGAGCTTCACAAATTTAGACTTTGCTTAAATACTGGCATACAGGCAGAAAGGAACTCAGCCACTGTCAGACTACAGTAGTTATTTGCATAGAAATAGAGAGACAGCTGATCAGGGTGCTGTGTAAACCAGCATGGAAGACAGAGAACATTATTAGAGTATCACTGTCAATTGTTGTTTGTCTTCATTTATGTATTCATCAGTATGATTTATTATAGAAATGACCATGGCATCAGTATCATCAATATTTTGCCGGTACCATTGTCTCAGGAACTAGCAATACCAACACCTTCTCAACTATAGATATTCAGTATATATAAAGAGTACTATGATCTTCTAGAACTGGATGTTGGCAAAAAGCCTTCACTGCACATCAGTACAAAATTCTCCACCATTGGTCATAGAATCATAGAATCGGTTAGGTTGGAAAAGACCTTTAAGATCATCAAGTCCAACCATTAACCTAGTACTGCCCAGTCCACCACTAAACCATGTCCTTCAGCACCACGTCTACCCATCTTTTAAATACCTTCAGGGACGGTGACTCAACCACTTCCCTGGGCAGCCTGTTCCAATGCTTGATAACCCTTTTGGTGAAGAAATTTTTCCTAATTTCCAATCTAAACCTCCCCTGGTGCAACTTGAGGCCATTTCCTCTTGTCCTATCACCTGTTACTTGGGAGAAGAGACCGACCCCCACCTCACTACAGCCTCCTTTCAGACAGTTGTGGAGAGCGATAAGGTCTCACCTCAGCCTCCTTTTCTCCAGACTAAACAACCCCAGTTCCCTCAGCCGCTCCTCATAACACTTGTGCTCCAGACCCCTCACCAGCTTCGTTGCCCTTCTCTGGACGTGCTCCAACACCTCAATGTCTTTCTTGTAGTGAGGGGCCAAAAACTGAACACAGTATTCGAGGTGCGGCCTCACCAGTGCTGAGTACAGTGGGACAATCACTTCTGCTGTCCTGCTGGCCACACTATTTCTGACACAAGCCAGGATGCTGTTGGCCTTCTTGGTCACCTGGGCACACTGCTGGCTCATATTCATCCGGCTGTTGACCAACACCCCCAGGTCCTTTTCTGCTGGGCAGCTTTCCAGCCACTCTTCCCCAAGCCTGTAGCGCTGCATGGGGTTGTTGTGACCCAATGTGGTCGATGCAGATCACATCAGGACTGTCACAGAAACCACCCAGGGTGTCAGGTACAGTCATCAGCAATACATCACCTCCTCCACAGGAACATTAATTTCCATTTTGGGACTCATAATGTAGCAAGGGAATTCCCAACCAAAGATTCAGATTTTGTGTGTCTAGTTAGAGCACCTAGGTGGTACCCTAAAGCGGTGTGTATCTAGGTGGCCTGTTCAGCTTCCAGCCACCAAGGTGCTGCTATGCAAGTGGTCTGTCCAGCATTAACTGAGGTGACACGGAACACAAGGAATGTGGGCAATCAAGTCTTCACCATGTCTTATGGGTTCTTCCCAGGTTGGCCACATTGTGCTGGGTTTGGACATGCCCCTTTACACCCTTTAGAGCTGAGAGTGAGCAATCTTCCCATACTGTCCTACGTGGTTTAGTCCCTGTCCTTTCCTTCTTAGTCTGGGTGTCCTGAGATGCTGCATATAGATTTGTGCTGGAAGCTTGATGACCGGCTAGTCCAGGCACCGTGAACACACGCCATTCATACAGCGCTTCCTCTGCCACCTCAACCCCATTCCCGCTCATTCTCCATCCAGACCAGAGATCAGTGCGTTAATGTTTCTATTCTCTGCAAACAAGATGCTGCTAGAGCACAACTGGCCAACAGCTGGCCCTGTCCTGGCTGCTTCTAGTCACTGCAGACACTGTAGAGTGCTAATTCTTGAACTTTTGTAATCCTGAATAAAATTAAGCCAGCCAGCTTTTAGCATAGACATGTTTGTTGCTTTTCTTAGTGTTCCTGCCTTCCTGTTCAGTAAGTCAGGTCTTCTTGTGAGGAAGTTTACAAAGGACTCTAATGAGGACCCACCCGAGGTGTATTAGGGACCTTGGCTAAATTCTGCCTTGACTGACGGATTTGAGTATTAGCTTCTTTCTTTTGTTTACTTCGTCTGCCAAAGTAGTTTTTAGAGGAGCGGTATTTTTGGATGCAGGGTGGGGGAGTTGCAGCTTCTAATGGAAGCACTTCTTTTCCCCATGTATGCTTTTCCACTGTTCATTTATATAGTGATGTGACATTGTACAAAATTCCTCTCAAGCACATTCCCATGTCTACATCAAGTTGTATACCAAGCAAATTTCCTTCTGATACCATATAATCAAAGAGCAAGGAGATGCAACACAGGCTTGTTGCGGCTTTGCACAGAGAAGTATCCTTGTGCATCACAGGTTTGCTTGATTTAGATCCTTTCTAAACACTTTTTGTCTTTCTGGACTGTGTGTGTAGTATGATATGGCTGACATAGCGTTATTGCAGGTAAGCTCTTGTTGAGATCCAAGCAGCGTGGATGTATCAGCAAGCTCAGAGCTAATTCTAAGTTTTACAGGTCTATGCATCGTACTCCACCATGCAAAACAGAAATGCCCTTTGTTGCCTCTATTGCAGAAGCAATTAAGCTAAAATAATGAATTGGGGGGAAAAAAAGTCAAGCCTGAAACTAAGAAAGTCTCTGATAGGGTGGAATGGGATTTCCATCTGATAACACTACAAATTAATTTGTTCCTCTTTTAAAGCAAATTAATCTTTGTTGATACAGCTGACCTGATAAGGTTATTAAAATCGTATACGATGTGTCAGTTCTGTAAACTGCAATGAAATGCTAACTTTATGCAGGATCAGCCTTCTCTTAAAATTGAAATAAAATGTCTGGATTTGTGAATATATATTTTGTTTTTAATTACCGGGGTACGTCAAACATTGCTAAGTGGTTCTGCTGCATAAAGGAATGCACGTAGCTTAAAATGATAACATTCACAAAGGTGAATTAAAATGAGTCTTTGTTTTCCGTGCAGCAAGACTGCAGGCAGGGAGAGTTTCGTAGACCTTCAGTTTGACCCAGGGCGGCTGCTCTGAGGTTCTCATGACCAGCCTTTTCCCTGCTAGTTTTTTGAATGTTTCAACCAATTTTCAGGCATCTCAGAATATTTTTTTTACTTGTTGAGTACTATATAAACAGTATTAGCAAAGAGCTGGGATATGGGACAAATGGCCTGATTTGATGGTCACTGAAGCTGGCGGAAAAGCTCAATGCTGTGAGCTTTCCAGGAGGTTCAAAGAGAGTTGCAGAAGCATCAGATTACTCTCAATAGCATTCAGTCAATAAGGTCTCTACTCTCTCCACCATGGCCACTCCATTCACTCTACTGGGGAAAAATACCCTTTCTGGAAATTGTGTGTTTAGCACAATAGTGCACTGTGTTGTGTTGCAGTGGGTTGCTGAGGTGGCAGACTTATGGTGTAATATGTCCTAAAGGCTCATCTGCACACCCACAAAGGATCGCAAAGAGACAACAGCAGGAAAGGGAGCCCAAATAATGCCCTGCCCTGAAGGCTCCCAGGTCCATCCCAGGGGCCATCAGCCCATCAAAGGCAAGTCTGAAACAGCCGAGGAGCACTGGGGCACAAAGGCAGGTGGGAACCCACATTAAAGGATCAGAGAAAGGGACACTCTGTCTGCGTCCCTCCCAGGGCTGGTCCAGAGGAACCTCAGCCCCTGTGTCCAAGCATGAAGCCCACCCAGATGAGTCAACACCAGAGTGCCTTTGGGACACAGAGGAGGGTTGTTGCCTGGGGGCATGGGGCACATGATGGCCAGGGGTGTCCCTAAGGGTGACACCACAGGGAGTGGGCTGTGGAGGACCAGGGGAGTCCTGACCAGCTGTATCTGAGCGTGTGATGGTCTGTACCAGCAACTGGAGTGGGGCTGTGGCCCTGGGGGTTCACATGTCCAAGTGCCAGCAACTGGGGAGACTGGGATCTCGGGGCAGCTACTGGGCAGACTGAGTGTCTGAGCGCGGCTGCTGGAGGGATCCAGCTTGTGCAGATGTACGTATATCTGTATATTTCTGTACATTCTCACAAGTGGACCTCCATCCTGTTCAGCCAGAGAGGGGAGCAGGATGAGGCCGTTGGTGTGGTCTGTGTTCATGTGAGTGCTCTGTGTGTCTGTCTGTGTGACCTGTGTGGCCAGCTGTGTATGTATGTGTGTATACGGTGTATACACATGCTCTGCGTGCGTGTGCCTACTGGGCATATGTCTTCAGCCTTGATGCTGATGGGACCTTTGGGCCCCAGCCTCCTCTCTCTTGGACTGCCAGCCCCAGCACAATATGTTTTCTCCTTTAATTGTAGTTTTGTCGAAAGCAGAGTAAGCCTGGGAGAAGAGGAGAGCGATACGCAGTAGTTCGTATCGTAATTTCTCATTTCCTTCCTATTGGGGGTTGAGCTTGTAATGTGTGCAACAAGCATAAACCTGCTGCGCAGCGAGCGGGCTGGGGTATTCCTTTCCTAGAACTGGAGATCTGGTGGTTGAGATGGGGCTTGGGATGGGGCAGGCAGCTCGAGGAACAACGGGTATCAAAACCAGTTGCATATAGGCCTTTGTGTCTGTGTATAAACTATAGGCTAGCGCGTACCTCTAAAATATTCACTAATGCACAAAGTTTGTGCATCAAAAGCTTGTGGAAGGGTGAGTTTGAGATATGAATGTTAGCGATTAAAAAAGAAAACACCTCTAAGTCTAAATATGATATTGACACAATATTTTTTAGCTATATAGACAAACACAAAAGGCAAACGTCCTTCAAAAAAACAGCCCAAGCTCAGAATTAACTGCTTCCTGTTAAGAAGAATATGAAAAGAAATGAAAAATACTCCCACGCAGCAAATTAGAGTACGTATAGAAATTCTTCAGTGGGTGACCTAGTTTTAAAGACCATTGGGAATTTATGTCCATTGCCTGTGGAGAGTCGGTGGCCTGGGAAATCCTCCTGTGACGAAGCGCGTGCATCCATGGAGATAGCGTTGGACTAAATTTCCTCATTGGCATAATTCCACTAAATTAGAAGAAGTGATGTGAAGAATGGCCATGGCCCTCTGTTTTTGCATTTGAAAAAAAGGACTTTAAAATGTTCATTTTGGTTTAGCTCCCAAACATAAACTCTTTTGTAATATCCTAATTGCCTAATTCCTATTTTTTATTTCCTTTTCTGGGAGGTGAGACTGTTACATTCCTCTGTTATCAGTGGAAGTATTTTTCCTTCTCCAGGGGAAAAAAAAAATATTAAATCAATCAGATTTTACTAGGTTTATGCTTTCTTTTCGTCAGCGATACGTGCAGGCATCAGGAGAGATACCTAATAGCATATTTTATCCATTTGTCTGGAGATGAAGTTTTGTCCCCTAAGGTTGTACAACTCTTCAGTGTGGAGCAGCTGATTTATATTACTTTTGTGTGTCGTGGCTCTACAGCCAAATAATTTTGACTGCCAGGACATCTTTTTCAGGCTCCATTTCTCTTACATTGATTTGAATTTATTTGTGTATACTTTAAGGTATGATGAATTGATACCTTGCATAGTATGAAACATGCAGAGTGGAACAATTAATACGTTTACAAATGGCTTAATTCCTTTCTCCTTTCGAAGGAATTTATCTTAACATTGCGTGGTATATATTGCAATAATGTTTTTGACTGAAAAACTTAAACAACTCTGCACTCTCACCAAATGTATCTTCTGTATAATAGTGTTTTTGCAAAATGCCTTGTTACTGTATACATATTTTTTGGTAGCTGGATCATTTTCCTACATCGAAGCTTGTCAGGCTCACAAGTATTTCAACAAATGGAGTGATTTGGATATACTGCTTTAAAGTTTTCTGAGTGAGGTAGAAAAGTAAAGCTGAAACAAAACTCTGTGTCATTTTTCTTTACGAGAAAAGGTTCTGTCTTTGTTCTCCATATCATAAACTGGAGCGAAACGTTATTTATAGCGTATCTTCTCTTTCCCAACAGCCTGCAAGAGCATTCACTGGGCTAATCTTAATCTTCACTTCGCTCTTCAAAATGAATGCTTCTGCTTTGAGGCTACTTTACAGGAAGCATGACCTCATTCATGACCTCATTCTGCCTCTGCGCCGCTGATTGCACGGGCTGTTTTCAAAAGGAAACAGGGGACTTCATCGACCTGCCTTTCCGAAGACCCAGGGCTAATCTCTTCACAAAAGCCACAGAAGGAGCACCCTCCGCTTCACCTCTCAGAGCCTCTCGTGTGGATGATGGGCAACTTTTTTGCGTACATGTGTTAATAGTGAAATGGATTTCCCAGGTTTGGAAGATTTTACACGTACTTATCTCTTAAGATATTTGTCAGCTGAGGAATAACTAAGCTTTGGATTCGTTTCTATCCTGCTCTTCAGGAAGTTTTGTGTTTTTGTGAGTGTTGTTATCATTAGCTGCAGGGAGAAAAGACTAGCCTGCTCTTCAAAAATGACTGATGCGTGTGAACAAATAAAACAGTCTTTGTAGACACTTGTGTTTGGTAGGTACAATAGAATAAAACTGGGTCCCTGGGTTTCGGCTGTTTTAATAATGAGCACTATATTTTGGTACATACTAATGTAAATATTTAGAATATAAACATGGACAGGGGATTGCTGGCTACCAAGTGAGGGCATGGTTGGCTTAAAGACCAATTTGATTTTTGGAGGAAAAGGTGATTAAAACTGACTGTTTTGGACAGTGACTTTTTTTTGTAATATATTACGACATGGGCTTTTGGGTGTTTTGAAATTCAAGGGGGGGGTTGTTGCCTTAAGCTTTTATTTGAATTCTCCACATAAAATATTGCCACGTTCACCTCAGATGCGCTTTTAGTGAGGTTTCTTAAAGCTGTTGGCCTTTTCTCATGTCATAGCTTAAAGGTTCTGTATTGATGCTCATTTTGTGGTTTACAGATATAATACTACTGCTTCATTGTACAGTGGCGGTTGAGACGCTTTGTTTTGGCTTGCTTATGTTGTTACTATAGCTTCTCACGCTATTAATAGCCCAGAAACAGGACTGAATATTAAACGAAAGCAGAACACTGTGCAGCATTGTCTACAATATGGTGTTTCCGTGCTTTCTCCAGCACTGATTGAATTATGATTTTCAGGAACTCTCCTCATTAGTGCACGAGACAAAAACTTTCATGATCGAAGGTGGCAAAAACATCTATTGGACTGCCTGTTCTATGACTGTTTACAGAAGCTTGATATCATCGTTACTTAAAATAGTTTGAAAGCAAATTACAACTGCTTATTAACTGTTCTTCAAAAGAGAGAAAGTCATCGCCTCTCCAGTAATATATTTGCATAAGTGCGTCTCTCACTTTCTTCTATAAATATATGTATATTTTACCTTAAATGTTACTTCTGCAGAGGGTGGCAGATAAAAAAGCGTCCTGCAGAGACATACCTTGCACGTTTACGAGAATTCAAATTAGTAACGGAAGGACTGTGGTTTGTTCTGCCGCTTTGATGAGTATGTGTCAACACTTTCTAATGAAAGCATATGTAAGCTACTATTCTTAAACGTTACTCTTTTTTAGTGGTTGCTACTTCGTATTATCATAACTGAGAAAATCACATGCCATACAGCTGTGTTAAGGGTTTCAGTTGCTGGAAAGTTTCGCTCTCAGATTATTAAAGAGTTGTCGTAGGTATAACTGATGCTGAGGTATATGTCTGCATCCCTTTTCAAATAGATTTGCCCTAGGATCAATCACTTTTGTCTAAGTGAGAATATATGAAAACTAACAATTTCTGCACATTCATCTGAGATTTTGATTAAAAAAAAATCTGTTGTGGAGGGGATCTTGTTTGACTGATAAGATTTGGGATTTTGCAGGTTTTAGTTCATATCCAGATCTACAAACCACCTGTCGAGTTCTTCCTGTATTTTCTTTTAGAGTTTGGATGAATTTATTGGGTTTGAGTATAATATTTTTGCACAATTAAAAATCATGAGTTTGCCTAAAATAAGCGAAATTATTTCAGGAGCTAATTCTGTGTGAAAAAAATAGGTCTCCGACATGTCAGTCTATGAAATACACCACCACTCTCACTTTTTCTATGGTTTGCTGTGTGACATTCTGACTGATGCTACTTGATCTCTTTGTACCTCCACCAAGTTTCTTCCTCTTGTCTCCTCCTCAAGTTGTTTTTGCAAGCGTTAGAGCATAGTTTTCTTATGGTAAAGTGATATTTTTAACTTTTCTTCAAAGTGTCGGAGGAACGGTATGTACAGGAGTAGGGCAATAGGACTGATTTGTAAAAAATACCTGGAAAGGTTTTACTTCCCTTCTTTGGTGACCTTGCCTTGTCCCAAGGCTCAGTCAGGCTTCACATCCAGGCTGTGACTGACAGCTCAGCTCCAAATGAGGATAAACAAGATTACCAAAGTGGAAACACTGACCTTCAGCTCATAACTGAATATAAAAAAACCCTTCTCTTAGACCTATCTCCCCTCATAGGTGAATGATGGGCATTTACTAAGTGTTGTAAGGATGGTGCTCTAAAGATTCAGGAGAGGCAAGGTAATATAGGGAAAGGTCATATCTTTTATCTTTCCATGTAATAATAGATATAAATTCTCCCTATAGATAGCCATTGCTCATATTTTGTAAGATTGATTCTGTCAGATGTTGAACATCTGGCAGCCCTGTGCACACCTGAGCAATGGTAATCCAGACAAATCCTATTTCCTCCTGCCACGATGTTATTGTCAAGTCTTTGTCACTGTCTCTGTCCCTATGCCTGTTGTGCTACGTCTGCAATTTTAATCTGAAAAATATACTGTAATGGTAATGGTGGCCCTTCCATTCTACTCTGTGTCTGTTGCCAGTACACGTACTATTTTGGGCATGAAGCATGTTTCTGGGAAAACATCATTAAAATTACTGCAGCTATTGCATTTGTGTCCATAATTATTTCTCTCAAGGTTGTAAGCTGTGCAGAGTACAAGTATCTGATTGTGACTGGCTCTGATTCCGTGTTGTCCTGGTTGAGATGAGTTTCCTATAAACACTATGTCTTTCCCCCGTTTTTTTCATCTGTTTTATCTCCTCTAATCTCTCCCTTAATTTCCTTTTCTTTTTTTGGCTTCTTTTATGATCTTCTTCTTGATATGCATGAGGTACCTGTCAGTGAGGAGCTGTCAACTGTTTGAGCCGTCAGTGGATATGATAACGACTCCTTCTTATTTGGCCTTTGCCTCTGCAGGTTCAGCAGCGTCTCATGAAGAACACAGACGCAGCCTCTCGCAACGTATTTTTCCAAGGTACTGAGGAAAATTATACTTGTTTAATTTTATTTTTATTTTGTTGGAGATTTTGTAAAATCCCTTTTGGCCCACTTAGAATTGTAGTGCTGATATTAATTTAATTACGGCTTTAAATGGAAGTTCAGAAGTACTGCTGTGGAGATTGGAAGTACTGGCTTAGCAATGACAAGGTTTTGGAGTATCTCTGTTCCACCTGCTTTTCCCTCCACTGACATTATGGTATCGCTCTGTGACATGCCATGTGGGATAGTCAAATCTGCTGCTGAAACCCATGTCAGCCACTGAATCAATCCAGTGTCTTCCTTTCTTTCCATGGATGTCACTGCATGGCCACTTGGAACTCAGAGGTGTTGAGGAGAAAGGACTAACCGTAAATCCAATTTTACTTGAGCTAAGTATCATAGTAAAATACCAGGTTGGAAGGGACCTCAAGGATCATCTGGTCAAAATTTTCTTTGCAAAAGCACGGTCTAGACAAGATGGCCCGGCACCCTATTCAGCTGAATCTTCAAAGTGTCCAATGTTGGGGAATCCACCACTTACTCTGGGGAGATTATTCCAATGGCTGGTTGTTCTCACTGTGAAAAAATTTCCTCGTGTCTAATCGGAATCTCCCCAGGAGTAACTTGTACCCATTACCCTTCCTCTTTTCCATGTGACTCCTTGTAAAATGGGAGTTTCCATCTTCTTTGTAACCACCCTTTAAATACTGGAACGTGACGATAAGGTCTGTCTACAACATTTAGATTCTTTCACCTCTGTCACTACTCACTTCCATTTTAAATACCATATAGTATATTTTTCTGTGCTACATTTCACCCCAAAGTCAATGGTATTTCGGTGCTGAATGAAGTTGTCACCATGTGTAGACTTTATCCCGTGTTGTTCTAGCTGCATGATATTCTAGGATTTGTGAGAATTAAAAGTCATGTATCCTTAAATCTTCATTAAGTATGGCTAGGTTATAAAAAGCAAATAAATCCTGCCTGGTCCAGGGGCACTTGGGCTTGCACCATGCAGAGTAACTCAGAGAAGCAAAATACTGGAATACTTCTGACAGGTCCAGGTAGGTGTAGATCTGGCAGGACTCCTTGGCCAAGAGCGCTGCCACGGAAATACACCATGCACTTCTGAATTCAAGCTGGCTCCATGCGTTCATGAAATAAATGCTTCGCCTGGCATGAAGCCCTCCTGTAATGTGAAGCTCTGGAAAGTGTGATGCAGACACACTCTAGCTGGCCGAAACCCCCTGTCTCCAGAAGTAATATCATTAGCCCCATATTTTAAACCTGTGTCATTACCAGCCCCCATCAGCTGGTAATGTAAATTCATTATTATTAAATCATGGGTTCGCACTGTCTAGACATACACTAAATTAGAGGGTTTCAATTCTCCTTTTCAGTTATGCTTATGCCTTTTTGGACGCCAACCCTGCCTATGAGTGTTGTTCCGCAAATCTTCTGACAGGCTCCCCTTCCACATGTCGCCGCAGCCCTCGCCTGCTTTCTAACGGCTATTACGTTTTGACAGAAGACAGTTTTCTGTCTGATGAAGAGGGCAACATAACGCTGACACCATCCCACACAAGTGTGACATACAAAGAGAATTTAGTTCGGTAAGTGAACTGTACGCAGATTTTACTCACTGTTGGCAACTGTCTCCACATCTCTGGACTTACCTGGAGGTATCTGAGTGTCTGTCTGCATTCTGCTTGGCGTAACATCAGCAGTGCTTTTTAATGGGAGCATCTCAATTGGTTTAGTTTAGAGAGTGCGGTGATTGAAATAACTCGATTTTCAGTCATGTTTAATCTTACTACCCAAAAGCCCTTCCGTACACAGTTGTTGCTGTAATTGGAGTTGTGTGCAATAAAGAAAAAGGAGAGTTACAGCTCCTTTTGCCAATAGGGTGTTACCATGATAAGCAATAAGAAAATGTGTGTGTGTATATATGTATATGCTCATATATATACATATAAATAAAAAGATCTGGTCCTGGAATACTTAGGGAAAAATCTCTCTTGATTTCAGAAAATCAGTTTAGGGAGGTATATAAAATATAGTTCAAAAAAGTTGAAGTACAGTGGAGTCAGGCTGCACCAAATGGGACATGGTCAGGTGAAACTCATGGGCAGCGTGAGACCACTCGGAGCAGTACCAGAGCCCAATAACTGCAGTACCATTTGGTATCACAATATCCAGTATCACAACAACACGATATATCGCTGTGCTGCTCATACGTTCCCTGACATCATTGCAGTGGGCAGCAGTCATTTCTGGTGACATATCCCGGGTGAAAAACAGAGCTAGGAACACCCGCAACCTGGTTCTTTCATGTCAATCCTGCAAGCTTTAGAGCTTTGTCCCTGCTCAAAAAGAATAATTAACTCTCTTCCTTGACAACGTGTCTTTTCTTTCTAGCGTATTCAGGCGAAGGAAGAAAATCCGTCGCTCTCTTGCCAGCTTGTTCGATCTCGATGCCTCCGGTTCATGGCTCAGCAGCACTGTCCTCAGCAATATGGATTCCTCCCATGTAGATGATCCTTGGCCTGATGGATGCAATAAACTAGAAGCCAGTCAGAGTGATATCGGTAAGCCCTGAGCTGGTACCTAGTAATCGAGCTACAGCGTTACAGACTATATTTAGTGGGAGTTGGGTATTTCTTTCTCTTAGGTTTTGCAGGGGTTGTCCGCCAAGGTGTGCAGGTAAAGGACAAACGAACAAGAGAACTGTAAGTGGTGAACTGAGCTCCTGGCATTAAAACATTCTGCAAAGACCTTTGTGCCAAAAAAGGCATTTTTAGACTGAATTTGAATCCAAAGTCATCACCAGTGATGTTTATGCTGGTGTTATTAATATACGGCACTGTCTGCTTTCACCTAGCTGTTTTAATGACTTCATTGTGTTACACTCTATGCAGTTTTGTCTTTACTCTGTATATTGAACCTGCCAGTTCCCTCCCCCTAATAATTGGGAAACCTCCCTGCGACTAAGTAATTAATTCTCCACCCTCCCCCAAATTCATTATCACAGAGTCTCCAAGCTCTTTTGTGCAATCTCAGTTACATGTGCACTTTTTGCAGGTGATTCAGACTTTTCTTCTGCCTATGACAGCCATGTGGCACAAAGGCAAATTCCAGCATCTAATGGAGCCTCTCTCACCAAAGATGACGAGTTTCTTCATCCTGACAAACCATTTTGTGCTTCAAAATCCTGCTCTCCCTTTATGATAAATGCCAATGAAGAGGCTTTGAGCAACGAAGGTATGTTGCTTTCTTACTCTGATATGCCTCATTTTTAGAGTGAGCTGAAAATACTCACATTAAAAATATTGATATAGCCCCTTGCAGAATAGAATTTATTTCCTGAAACATATATTTTAAATAACTGATTAAAAATAACAAAATCTTAAAATTGGTATTTATGTGTTTACTCTTCCCTGCTCACATCTTTTCCCCTCCTATTTTCAGCGATAAATGGAAAAAGAAAAAAAGTGAAGAGGAAAATGGAGGAAAGGGCATGGGAACAAAAACTGAAACAGGCAATTATTCAGAAAGGCTTGTTTTCTGGGAGCATGGAGGGCACAGTGTCTCTATGGTTGTGGGGGAAAAAGACTTCTGAGAGACACCCAGAGCATGAAAATTAGGTTTCTGCTTTGAATCACTCTAGGCGAATTCTCTTAAAAAGAAACTGAAGAGACTGGCCTCAGGCTGAAGGTAGTCTGCAGACACCTCCCGTCTTATATTTACTTTCCTGAAAACTCATGAAAATTATTTTCCTGATTTTTGTTTTAGAATCCAGGATAGTGCGAAATGTCCTTTCTCAGATGGTCGCACTGATCACGTGTTTAGTCATTTCAATATGTACAAGGTAATTTTTATTTCTTTTATTCGTTGTTTCTGATAATGCTTACTCCATTTCAACTGGTGAATAAAATATAATTTTAGGGTCACATTTTCAAAGTTAGATATATCTTACTATGAAAATGTATTTTCACATGATAGTCAATGCAGGCAAATACCTGAGCTATACATATATGCACAAAAATAAGAGATATATACACAGATATGATGACTACTTTGTCAAGTGTACTTGGAGAGGGGTTTTGAAAGGCTGAGAAGAATCAGAATGGATCCATGTCTTTCTAAGTGACCAATATGGGTGTTTCTCTCAGTCTGGGAATGCTGAGGTCTTTATTTCTAGGAGATTATCCTCAATAGCGTAAGTAATCTAAAGTTTCAAATTGCAGTTCACCTACCAGAGTTCAGAGGATCCATTTGCAAGAACCTTCTTTCCTTTTCCCACCCAGGCTTCACCTCTGTTAACACAGTTTGCACCCCTTGGGTATTTTTCTAACCTTTATGAGTGTTGTTATGTTCTCAGATATTTTCTGGGAGGATTGTCTGCCACTTTGTTGCTGATAATTTTAGTTTGTAAGTACAGACTTCCTTTATATTCAACACATGATATTTTATTAAGTCACATCTGAGGACCAAAATCCATCCTTGGATGTACATCCATGGCTCTTATTGATGCTAATAAGAGCAATAGATGGGCATATGGGGCCAGAATGTAACCTTCAACCAGTTACAGGATTTTGCATTTAAATTTCACAGTTCTTTTGTCCCAAGAGGCTGCTGTGTCATCTTTCTTCAGCCTTGACACATCTTTCAAAACAACTAAGTTTTGGTAAGTGGCTCCGGTGTCACGTGAGAAGTAGAGGAATTTAGAAATTTTTTATTAAGAAGTGGAAGGGGAGATTCCTTCTGTTGTTTTCTTGTCAAAAGATAGAAGGCATGATCTGAAGTTACTGATGGAGGATTTGGCTTTTCCTGTTACTGATTTGTATTCATAGAAACTTTCCGTTTCTGTTGTAAAACTGCCTTTTCATAATGTGCAATAAATGGTGTAACACCTATTTGTTAGCAG
Organism: Pluvialis apricaria; assembly: GCA_017639485.1. Classification (NCBI taxonomy): domain Eukaryota; kingdom Metazoa; phylum Chordata; class Aves; order Charadriiformes; family Charadriidae; genus Pluvialis; species Pluvialis apricaria. Next base: position 161,415,586 of record CM030008.1, on the reverse strand, counting down.
AAAAGGAAGATAAACCATAACTGTGAACCAATATGCCATAACATGAAGATGTAGAGACAGACCAAGGATAGTGTGCTTTCAAGCCTTGCACTGAAGTCCACTCCCAGGCCACAAAATCAAGCCTTTCTTTTTGACTGGAAAAGAATAAAACCAGCTAACTATGATGCTAGCCCCATCACCACCTCCAGGGGCTACAGAACTGATATGACTTGGCCCCACTAACCCCACACACCGTTAGGTTCAGGACAGAGCTTTGCCTTTGGCTTATACTGTAGTCTGATAAATGTCTTAGGAAGAAGAATTAAATCAGTCTGATCAGTTGAATAAAGGTGCTGATGCTGTTTCAGACTGCTTTATTTCAAAGTTTTGCACAGAGCTGTAGCTTCTAAATCCTTCTGGAGAAAAAGACTTACATATTTAGAAGGTCTGAATTATATCTCTAGGGCAAGCTCATCCATAGGCCTCCATGCTGCAAGTGTGTGTCTGTGCTTGATTTATGAATTATCATCCTTTCACTTTCTATGCATCAGAAAATTCTTCTGAGCATGTCAAAGCTAAAATGCCACTAACACGAAAAACATTTGGGCTCATCTGAATTTTTCTGTGGTGAAAATGAACTCAAAAGGACACTGTTTCTGAAACTGTGTCAGGGTTCAGGAGTGCAATGTATCCCAAGGGCAACAAGACAATCTGGCAGATCTCTTGGCCTTTGAATGGAGCGTATTGGAAGTTAGAAACAAGAAGGCACAACTCGGAGAGCCATATTGCAATGACATTCTCAGATTTGAGCATCCACGGGTCTTAGCACACCACCTCAGATCCTCAAGGATGGCATGTTTCTCTTTGTTACTATGTCATTAGTGCCAATAAAATCAAAGCCACCAGGTTAGGACTAGGGTGTTGCAAACACACGCTCCGAAGTACTGCTTTCTGACTTCCTGAATGCTTTAGCCCTGAGTCAGAAACAAAGCTGTTCTTCACAAAAGGAAAACAAATACACTCTGCGAGCTTTTCAGTCACGGGTATATAGAGAATACCTCTTTTACGCTCATCACAAGTGAGAAGTTGCCTGCTCAAACAAGCAGTCCTACAGCTTAACTAAATTTGGCAATTCAGAGCCTACATACATACTCATTACAACAAACTGTGGTTTAAATCAAGACATACAAAAATGTATGCTTTATTTTTTTCCCACAGGAAATAATTGGAAAGAAAGAATAATTGGTGAGTATATGTCTAAGTTTAGATAGAATTCCCTACTTTTTGGGGTGAGCCTTATTATGAAACAGCGTTCAAGCATGTCAGAAATGTTCCCTGGACTTTTCATTAAAAGAAGGCTGAGCTGCGGGATCCTTGCCAGTTTCCACTGTGAATTACTCCACTTTGCTATCTAAAACTCCTTTTTCATTTTATTTGGATGAAATATTTTTTTATTGTTTGACAGCAGTTGCTAAATAGTGTAAGCTGTTAAACAAGTGCTGTGCTTCAGCCCAGAGAAAACATGTTTTTCAGTAATGGGCAGAGCAAGTTTTCCTTTATCTAAGTTTAAACTGTACACTAGGGCCAGGTGCTGTACCGCTCTAACTTGGTACTATTCCACTGAAGGAGTGAAGCCGCATCGATATGTGTCAGTCCAGAATATCTGGAAAACACTTATAGATTCTTCTTTTCCCTATTCTTTGTGAGTCAAGCCTCATCCTCAGTCTCCAGTTTCTGTTTATCAAGCATTTCTAAGTCTTGGTGCAGCTCAGAACCCTTAAAACAAGAGCACTGATTTATTTGTACTTGAAGCTAGCCATCCCAGTCCTGGCTCCGTTATTTCCTTTATCTCTTTATTTTGAAAAGATGAAAATGAAAAGGAGGAACTAAGTGGAGCTGTGCCCGGCTTTGCGTTCCTTATAGTGTGGATAAAACAGCCTCGTTCAGCAGTTCGCTGGTTGAGTGCAGTTCAGCTTCTGAGATCTAAAGGCATCTGCACAGCTGCAGACGCAACCTGGAAAACCTTTCAGTCAGCCCTCGGAAAGAGGACGTTCATCCTGAAAACAAAGCATTTTAGAACAGTATGCAGGCATTTGATCACTTTGCAGACTTACTAAAACCTATGACAAAAAACACATCCTACTCATCCAGTGTGCCCTGCAGCGGACGCCAGATACGGCACTTCTTAAAGCCAGTGGGACTGTTTATGTAAGGGCTGCAACACCAGAGCTTTTACCCTGACTCTGATTTGGAAAGCCAGTATCAATATTAACCAAAGCAGGTACTACAGGATGGAGTGGACAACTTGGGACTTGTTGCTTAGCAGGAGTAAACTAAATACAGACTGGCGAGACAGGACCTCCAGCATTTCAAAACAAGCTTGTCTCTTGCCCTTGGTAAAAACTTAAAAGCATAGTAGTTACTTTTGTATATTTTGAAAAGAGTTTGAAAAGAGTTCACTTAAAATTTTCATTTTTCCTCCTCCTGAAGTTTATTTTCATCAGCGCTTCAGCATCAAGCTACTGGATACCTCCTTATGGCTATCGTTACACGTGTTCCTGTGGAAAAAAAGTAACAGAATTGTTAATATTCTTCCTTCAAAATACAATTCAATTTAGGTTTATTTTTATTCTGGTCCAACTGTGAGTGAGGCCATACTTCTTGGTGACTATGTGAAAGCAGTCGTGCAGAACAATTGCTGTAGCTCTATTCTCTTATGTCAATGAAGTCCTATGTAGGCATGGTGTCCTACAAGCGTTTTGATAATAAATTGATGGTAAAAAGTGTTTTGTAATCCCCATTAAATCAGGTGGGGTTTTTTTTATAAAAAAAATGATGTCTTCCCTTACTTTATGTATTAATTTCTTGTAACAACATGCTGTGAAAGATAATGGATTTGGATAGTGGCTGAGTAGATGTGGTAACACATTTCAGAAGCTTTATTTTATCATGTGTGTGTGCTGCCTTTTGGCCTTTATGCTGAGCATTAAAAAAAAAAAAAAAAAAACCTATTGGAAGGAAAGCACTATTTAGAAAACCATGAATCAGGATGTGGAGAAGCAATGAAGAATCTGAATTACCTGGATTCACGTGCAAAAATATGAGACCTACAGGTGTTAACCTTACTTTGGAAACACTGAGCCCTGTTTTTCAGCTTGGATCTTTGCTACAACAGAGACTAAATTACACATAGAACCTGTGGGTAACCAAAAACTGTTATCTTGTGACTCCAAGCTTTTAATAATCTGCTGCTTAAAATATCTCCCTGTATGGCAGTTTAGCTAGCACAGCATGGGTTTCATCTTCCCGTGCAACAAAATGATGATAATGTGTAAGGATGCTATTGCCCACCAAATCATTCTATAACCAGTGCTGCTTCTGGTCTCCTTGTCCCCTGCCATGCTAAAAGCAATGCTCGCACAGCCCCAGCTGGTGCATCAGAGGTGAAACGCTGCCTGCGGAAGCGCTGGGTTTGCTGACGAGGTACGATCAGGCTGGCAGGCACAATCACAGGGGTATGAAAACTCCGCAGCAAAAGCACACAAGAGAAAGGTTCTGGTGGAAGAAAGAATCGGCAAAACTGGAACACCATTGTCAGTTCAACTCTATGTTGAAGCCAAACTCAAGCAGGTTATAGCTGTATTTCTGGCATCAAAAATCCGAACAAGCGATGCAATGAGGGAAAGGGTACTTAAAATTAAGTTAAAATGTACATTTCTCTTTCAAAATGTACATATATGCTGGTTATATTTTGAAGATAAGCACCCATAGCTCAACATTAAGAGCTCAAAGAGGGAAATTTCACCCAAATTACCAATTTTGCATAGTAATTTACTTTTTTCCAGTGCATTAAATTGACCATTTGATCTAAAAAGACCTGGTTTTATAGTTTCAATAAATGGGGACAATAGAGTGTTCTTCTTCATAAAACTGATGTATTATGTAACTATAATAGTAGTTATAATACTCATTCTTATATTTACTTGCAGTTAATACACTTGAATAATTTTGTCAGTATTAAATAATTCTGTTTATTTACTTTAACTGTGGAGACAACTGAGAGTAAATATCATGGTGTAATATGTATAAATATTTTTTTACCTATTTTATTGCTACTTATAACAAGTCCGTTACTAAATGCACTTTCTAAATGAAAGAATTATAAAGATCTTTAGTGTTTAAATAATCTCCTGGAAGAATAATATGGAAAAATAAATCCTATACTGAGAGAAAAGTCTAAGACTGCAATTACCCTGCAGTCATTGAAGCTATTATACTGAAAACTAGAAAAGCCTGAGTTCGCTGTATACTAGTTAGTTCACTGCAATCTCGTGAAGAAAAAGCTGATTCAGCTAGCCAAAAATTTGGTCTAAAATTAATTGCTATAATCTGTTTATGAGTAAATATAATCTGTAAACTAGAATTGTTCTGATGCAGCGAGAGGGAAGTTCTGGGACAATTTGGCCATTGGAATTCAAAGGCTATAAATAAGATGCTGGGTGTTTGTTAAGCTGTGCCCTCCATGATGGTCATTAATGTTGAATTAACAAAGTTCTATGCAGGTACCAGATTGGTTGGCTTTGGCAGTTCCCTTCCATATATTCCAATGGACTTAAAAGCAAGCCTTGTATTGTTTCTCTGAAAAGAGGTGAAAGATTGGATGAAAAATTGAAGCCAGGATCTGTCTGATGAAAAATCGAAGACAACATTTGCTAACGTAAATGTGTAAATCCAAACTGTCAGAGGTAATTAGTATTGGCAGTTTCTGTTAACTACAATATCAAGCCTAGGATAATTGTGAAATGTAATTCTAGCAAAGTAAAACCACTTGTTGATTAATGATTAACTGACACATCTACAAACAGAGAAAAAACTAGAACTTTATGTTTCTCCTGTGATTAAACTCTTACTCTGCTTTAATCTAGCACCTTATTTAGAAAAACAGAGTAAAATAATTTCAAGATATAGATTTATAACCCCCTGTGCATTATCTCATACTGTTCATTACTATTATTTTTTTATCATTACACCTTGTCTTATACTCTCTTATTTCATAGAATCATAGAATGGTTTAGGTTGGAAGGGACCCTAAAGATCGTCTAGTTCCAACCCCCCTGCCATGGGCAGGGACACCTCCCACCAGCCCAGGTTGCTCAAAGCCCCATCCAACCTGGCCTTGAACACCTCCAGGGATGGGGCAGCCACAGCTTCTCTGGGCAACCTGTGCCAGGGGCTCACCACCCTTAAAGTGAAAAACTTCTTCCTAATGTTTAATCTAAACCTGCCCTCTTCCAGCTTAAAGCCATTCCCCCTCGTCCTATCACTACATGCCCGTGTAAAAAGTCCTTCCCCAGCTCTCCTGTAGGCCCCCTTTAGGTACTGGAAGGCCGCAATAAGATCTCCCCTGCTGTATTCAGCTGAATTTCAGGGTCATTCTTGAGTATATATCACATAGTGCTTTATAGCGGGAATGTTCGTGTTGAAGGGAACAGTAGCAAGCACAATGGTAATATTTATGGCATCCCTTATCTTATAATGTTCCTAGTCTGTGAGCAAGTCTGTTTTGTATTTATCCTGAGAGCGTTATTCATAGAAGCCAAACCATACAAAGATTAACATTTTTTATTTAAATGATATGGAATAAACCACACAGGTACAGAAGACAGGTATGGCCATTTAGTCCAGTTCTGCAGAATCTGCTCTTTGATGTGTTTTTTTTTTTTTTTGTGAATTAGCTGCAGTGTTTTGTAACCCTCTTTGTACATTTTAATACACACTGATCAAAACTGTTGCTTCTTTTTATATTGTTTCTTTTTTATGGTTTCCCAAACGGCTTTTTTTTTCTTCTCTCTGGCGTTTACATATCAGTAAAGTTGTTCCTGTTTTCATTTCTTCCTGTATTTGAGGGTGTTGTTGATAATGAAGATTATTTTTAGGAACTGCATATATTTAAATGAATTTGTTATTTGTGAGCTTGTGTCCTGCCCTGTAGATTGTGTGCTCTTTGGGAGAGGATTTATTGGTACTTTGGTGTGAACATGAAAGCCTTATTTTGTTACAGTTACTAAGTATTAGTTATAACTGTTACCACTGTAGAATATAATAACAACAATAATGATGAATAATAATAATAATAATAACAAAACAAAACCCAATAACAATAATTTAATAGGAAATAAATAGGAAGACATAGGTTCAGACTCTGAGTGGGTATCAATCAGCTGATTTCCACCACTTAAGATTCTGACCTGCAGCATTTTCACAGCTAAGTTTTGTCCATGGGTATCGATTTGCTGGGGCTGTCGCACCTTACATGAGTATATACTGATGGAGTGAACACATATTCAAAATACTTCTGATGCACTGTAATAATAATGCTATAAAGCTTATTTTTGTCACGACATAGAAATATATTTTATATTGCATTGTTTTACACATTTAACAAATAAACTTTTAATGTATTGAAGTGGTAAAGTGAGTTTCTTCAGGGAAGGCGTGCCAGGTGGGACCCTTTTTCTTCTTTCTCAACTCCATTCTCCTGTTTGTAACATAGCTCATGACAGTCTGTCTGTTATGTACATTGCTTCATGCTAGGAATTTGCGCTTGTGTTACTTAAAGCTCTTACTACATAATTTGAGTGAAAAATAAGTGCATGAAAATAATGAACACAATAGGATCAATATATGTAAATAAAAAAATTGCATTTAATTTGAAAATAAATGCAAAAGTCTCTTGAGAAGTTGTACAACACTGTACCTGCAAGTTACGTCAAATTTTTTATATTTATATGGTGTTGATGTTGTACAGGCTGCAAAGATTTTGCTCAATGAAGCATACTGTAAGAGCAGCTCACATGTAGGCCTCCATGCTCCAAGCGTGTGTGTCTGTGCTGGACTTATGAATTATCATCTTTTCATTTTCTATGCATCAGAAAATTCTTCTGAGCATGTAAAAACTAAAATGCCGCTAACACTAAAAACATTTGGTCTTATCTGATTTTTTCTGTGGTGAAAATGAACTCAAAAGGACACTGTTTTTTTCTGAAACTGTGTCAGGGTTCAGGAGTTCAATGTATCCCAAGGGCAACGAGACAATCTGGCAGATCTCTTGGCCTTGGAATGGAGTGTATTGGAAGTTAGAAACAAGAAGGCACAACTCGGAGAGCCATATTGCAATGACATTCTCAGATTTTGAGCATCCACAGATCTTAGCATGCCTCAGACACTCAAGGATGGTATATTACGCTTTGCCATCATGTCATTAGTCCCAATAAATCAAGGTCATGGATTATAAACTTCATTCTAAAGAGTCTGCAGTCCTAAGCAGGACAAGAAAGCAGTGTGATTATCCTACTTCAGCATCGAGTTTTGCCACATGTGTGCTAAGCCACCAGGTTAGGACTAGGGTATTGCAAACACACACTCCGAAGTACTGCTTTCTGACTTCCTGAATACTTTAGCCCTGAGTCAGAAACAAAGCTGTTCTTCACAAAAGGAAAAAAAAATACACTCTGAGAGCTTTTCAGTCACTGCTATATAGAGAATACCTCTTTTGTGCTCATCACAAGTGAAAACTTACCTGCTGAAACAAGTAGTCCTACAGCTTAACTAATTTTGGGAAACCAGGACCTATGAATATACTGATTATAACAAACTATAACAAACTCTGGTTTAAATCAGGACGTACAGGTACAAGTTTGGAGTGAAGTTGAGCTGGGAAGAAAAGCGGGGTGGAGGGAAGGTGGTTTTAGATTTGTTATTATTTCTCATTATCCTACTCTGTTTAATTGGCAATACATTAAATTAATTTCCCCAAATTCAGTCTGTTTTGCCCATGATGGTAATTGCTGTGCAATCTCCCTGTGCTTATCTCAATCCATGAGCTTTTCATTGTATTTTCTCTCCCTGTCCTGTTGAGGAGGGGGTGAGAGAGAGCAGCTGGGTGGGCACCAGGCAGCTAGCCAAGGACAACCCACCACACCTTAGTATGTTGCAATTTAATTTATTGCAGGTTTTATATTTCTTTTTTTTCAGAAATATCATATAGAATCTCAGCAAAAGAGATGAAAAGAACCCCTGTTTTTAACATAATGAAATAACATAGGTACTTCTGGGCAATACAATGTAGACACAGCATTTAAAATACTGGACACAGCAAGAACAAGATTTTTTCCTTCGTCTTGAAATTGATTGCCTTGATTACAAGCTATACTCTCAAGTAAAAAATTTATAGTACTAGCAAAAGGTGCAGCTATATAAGTCATTATTTGAAGGGGCCCGCAATTTAATATGAAATAAATGGGTAGGTAGCGGAAGGCGTTGCCAGTGGCCCTTCTTTAATCTCTGTGGCTCTGTGCCACACGGTGGTGCTGTCCAAACAGCTGTATGAACATCCCTGTCCTCAGCATGGATTTGTTACTTACCCAGTCCAACAGACCTGGACAACTACTATGGAGTTAAACTAAAGTGCATAAACTACTTCTGCTCCTTTGTGTCTCATTATCGCCACAAAACTTAGTAACTTTAACTCAATGACACCTCCTTTCTCCTGTCCTTTAAATAGCAATGCAATTAGAAAGCTGCAGAGTGGCCATGGGGAGTTCCATGTATTACATCAGAGGTAAATGACTTAGTAAATTTATTTGATAATTAAAAAAAAAATCATTCAGCCTTATTTAAACTTACATGTGAATTTCCTGTTAGGAGAAGACGACCTTTAGGTTTGATTAGACTACAACAAAGACGTTCATAGAATCACAGAACCACAGAATCATAGAATTACAGAATAGTTTGGGTTGGAAGGGACCTTAAAGATCATCTAGTACCAACCCCCCTGCCATGGGCAGGGACACCTCCCACTAGACCAGGTTGCTCAAACCCCCATCCAACCTGGCCTTGAATACTTCCAGGGATGGGGCCTCCATAACTTCTCTCGGCAACCTGTTCCAGTGTCTCACCACCCTCAGAGTAAATAATTCCTTCTTAATACCTAATTTAAATCTACCTCTTCCAGTTTACATACTCCCTGATAAAAAGTCCCTCCCCATCTTTCCTGTAGGCCCCCTTTAAGTACTGGCAGGCTGCTCTAAGGTATCCTGGGGGCCTTCTCCAGGTTGAACAAACCCAATTCTCTCAGCCTGTTTTTATAGCAGAGGGGCTCCAACGCTCTGATCCTTTTTGTGGCCCTCCTCTGGACTTGCTCCAGCAGGTCCATGTCCTTCTTCTGTTGGGGGTCACACAATACTCCAGGTGGGATCTCATGAGAGCAGAGTGGTGGGGCAGACTCACCTTCCTCAGCCTGCTGGCCACACATCTCTTGATGCAGCCCAGGATACAGTTGGCCTCCTGGCTGCGAGCACAGATTGCTGGCTCATGTTGAGCTTCTCATCAACCAACACCTGCAAGTCCTTCTCCTCAGGGCTGCTCTCCAGCCATTCCCCGCCCAGCCTGTATTTGTGCATGGGATTGCCCCAACCCACATGCAGGACCTTGCACTTGGCCTTGTTGAATTTCATAAGGTTCGCAGAGGCTCACTTTTCAAGCCTGTCCAGGTCGCTCTTCATGGCATCCCTTCCTTCCAGTGTTGACCGCTCCACACATCTCAGTGTTTTTCACAAACTTGCTGAGGGTGCACTCAATCCCACTGTCCATGTCGCCAACAAAGATGTTAAACAGTACTGGTCCCAGAACCTACCCCTGAGGAACACCACTTGTTACTGGTTTCCACTTAGACATCGATCTGTTGACTGCAACTCTGAGGGTGGCCATCCAGCCAGTTCCTTATCCATTGAGGTGCAGCACATTGAGGTGTTGGAGCACGTCCAGAGAAGGGCAACAAAGCTGGTGAGGGGTCTGGAGAACAAGCCTTATGAGGAGCGGCTGAGGGAACTGGGGCTGTTTAGTCTGGAGAAAAGGAGGCTGAGGGGAGACCTTATCGCTCTCCACAACTGCCTGAAAGGAGGTTGTAGGCAGGTGGGGGTCGGTCTCTTCTACCAAGTAACAAGCAACAGGAAGAGGAAATGGTGTCAAGTTGTGCCAGGGGAGGTTTAGATTGGATATTAGGAAAAATTTCTTCACTGAAAAGTTTGTCAAGCATTGGAACAGGCTGCCCAGGGAAGTGGTTGAGTCACCATCCCTGGAGGTATTTAAAAGATGGGTAGACGTGGTGCTTAGGGACGTGGTTTAGTGGTGGACTGGGCAGTACTAGGTTAATGGTTGGACTTGATGATCTTAAAGGTCTTTTCCAACCTAACCAATTCTATGATTCTATGAATCACGGGAACAGGCCGCTTCCACAGGCAAAGGAAAACACACTTTCACTCCAAAACGCATTAGGCAAATTAGCTGATGGATATGCAGGAGGAGGCCGAAAATATCACTCAAAGGACTGATGAAAGAGATACGCCTGAGGAAGAGGCACTTCATACGTGACTGCCCAGCCAAAGAAAGGGGTCAGGAGCAGCCGGAGTAGTAGAAATCTTACTTCTGGACGGTACAAACGCCGTTTCGCCCCTCGGGCAGGCACACCGGCGCCCTGGCGGGCGGAGGGGCCGCAGGGGGCCGGGGGCGGCGGCTGCCGGCGGCCATGAGGGCGGCGGGGCGGGGCGGAGCCCACCCCACAGCGGCCGCCCCGCCCGCCCCGTTGCCATGGCAGCGCCGCGGCGTCCTGTAATGGCGGCGGCGGCGGCGGCGGCGGGAAGCTGAGGGGCCGGCCATGGTGCGGAGTGAGTGTCGCCGAGAAGCCGCTTTTCTCCCCTCCCCCGGCACCCTTCCTTCCCCCTCAGGACGTGCCCCGCTCCCTGGCCACCGCCTTCTCCTCACGCTTGCCCCCCCGTCCCCGCCACCCCCCTCACTCCGCTCCCCTCCTGCCTCCCTTGCTCTCCTCACCTGCCTGGGTGAGCTGGGCTCCCTCCTCCCTGGGAATAACCACCCATTTTATTTCACCAAGCATAGCGCAGGGGTGCGCTTGCCTCCGGAGACAGCCCCCGAGAGGCCCAGGAGCGGGTGGCCCAGGCGGGGACCCCTCCGTGTGTGGGGAGATGCTGGGCGGGATGGTTTGTGTCTGGGCCCAGAGCTGTCAGCACTGGCCTTTCCCTGCTCGTATAAGTTTTCAACACCACATAAGTTATTTTTTTTTTATGTAGAAGCAGCCAACGCAGGCACTTGATCAGAGATATAAAAAAAAAAAAACCCTGAATGAGGTTAAAATACACCACACTATTACTTATGAATCCATAATCTTTTAGAGGTAAAGCAATATGACCAAAAAAGACTGAGTGCTCAAACGTATCACTCAAGAAAAAAAGCTCCCGAGGAATTCCCTTCATCTGTGATTTTCCCCTGCAATCTGTTTTGATTGTATACCGTCACTGGACTGCCAGTCCCTTGCTGGGCTAAACTAGGGCTTTGGAAAGGAGCTCCTTCTCTCTGCGTGAAGCTGGCAGATGCCCGCTTTGAGCAGGAACTGCCTGAAGGAGAACGGCGTCATATCCTGAACAGCACGGTATGAATTTGAGTCTTAAAATAATGGTGGAATACTTCACCTTTCTGAAATGCAGGTTTCCCCACTGCTTCTCGATATACCTGCAGCTGCCCACGTGCTTATTCTTTCCACATCTTTAATGCTTTCCTTTGTATGTGCTCCTTTTTGAGTAAAACATGTAATTTTTGGAAGCCCAGCTGTAAGATCTTCAAGATCTGTTATCTCCAGTTGATTGATGCTACTTCTTACTTCCTCCTGCGTTATGAGAACACAGGAGTAGCTGTGATCTCTCAGGTCACTGATCCATTCTCCTATTACTGCGCACAACATCATATATTCTGATTAACAAACTCCTCAGTGAGAAATAATGTTACAATGTGTTTTGTCAATGTCCTGGGAAAGCTTTTTTTTTAAAAAATGTGTTGTTTTCTCCTGCAAGTCTGTTTCCCTCATTCCTCTTAAAAGAACTAGATAGCATCCAAAATGTCAAATATTCACTCAGTTCCCTGCAGCAGGCCCCCAAACAGGTCTCTAAAGCTCCACTGTAGCATCTATTGGGAATGATTGTCTCTGCTTTGCAAACAATCTGGTAATGAAACTGGACGTTTTTGCATAATCACGGCAGCAATCACTTCAATTTTCTTTTCATCAGCAAAGGGAAACCTGACTGTAATAAAAGTCTGTCTGGAATAGTTTGTATGACTTCTTTTTGCATTAAAGGTATAGAGCATAATGTTGTCTCCAGTGTTTATGTATACAGAATGTGGAATATTGTTTTCTTGCTCAAGCATACCTGTTTGCACTGGAAATACTGGCACTGAAAGATCTGCCATCAAACACATTAGTAAGCAGGTTATTTTTTTTTTTTTTAATTTCCAGCAGATTTGCCAAATAACTTAGTAGAAATGCCAATGTTTTTCATATTTTCTGTGAAGACCAAAATATTTAGTCACGGTTATTGCCATTTTTTTCTGTTTTCTCTGTTAATTATTTCTGTTTTCTCTGCTAATTTTCTCTTTTTTTTTTCTGTTTTCTCTATTAATGCCCAACAAGATTAAAAATGACAAAGACACTTACCTTTCCCAATATACTTTATGTGTAGACAGGATCCTTTCTTACATCAATATCAATATCACCATTATATAATTCTGTAAATCATGTTAGGTCAAACTGTTGAAGAGAAACGATATTTAACCCTCGTCATCTGTAAATAATATGATATGTGTAAAATCAGTTTCACCTCTTTCCCAAAACTGTAGATAGAGGAGCTACACGGACACGAGCGAGTTTGGGCTGTAGTGGTACACAGTTTACCCAGCTTGTAGCAGACCAGTCTGTGTGAATATGTGCAGCCATTCCAGGACCACTAATAAAACTGAATGATTTCATAAACCTGAGAGGTTTGTCCCTGAGACAAAGAAGCAATGAAAGAATACTTTTAATTAATGCATGGTAGGAATAATTTGTTTTCACAGATCTCTGTATACCTTTTCTTTTTACTTATTTTTCTTCAGTCTTTTTGAAAGGCTCGCTAGTCTTTTTTTTTGGCTCTAACAATCAAGAAAATGCCTATGCTAATTTTATAAAACCCTAGTGTTTTAATCAGTACTTCGCTGTAGTTCACTGCTTGTCAAGGAGAGGAGAATTCTAGTGCTTTTTTGATGCAGTGGGCTGGAAACAAAGTAATAACATCTAGCTCAGGAGTGAGCACCGGTTCTCACTGAATTTCTTTACCTTCATTATACAGAACCTTTTCACTGTTTGAAAGATTGCCTGGCATTAAATATTACTATGTGAAAACTCTGAACCCAAGTCTCTGGTGTCTTTCGGCCACTGAAACTCCTTTGCTGGGCTGCTAATGAGCTGGTAGTGCTTAAGAAATACCCAGGATTAAATTTCATTCTAACATAAACACTTATAAGCATGAATTAGTTATGGCATTGCCTCAAGCACTGAAAAAGTGAAAAATATCTGCCCGCTTTCAGCATTCATCCTGCTTATTTTTGTACACACTGTGCTGGCGGAAGAATATGATGACACACTGTAGCTAGTTTACTTTTTGTGAACATCTGGTGTCAGGAAATAAAAGAGCATAAAGCACTCCATTGCTTGTCTACATGAGTCGATCTGCAACCTGCGCTATGCTGAAAACAATGGATGCTGCATTAATTCCTGCAAGGGTTGTATCACACTCTTACGGAAGACTCAGCAGTTTTCATATGGATTTTTCTAAATGTTACAGGTGACGTGAGTGTGTTTCACAAATGATGTTTACTGTGGCAGAGTGGGCTGAAGTTACTTGGCACATGATGTCTTTTCTAGCAGATTTTTTTTTTTTTTGGTATTCCTACTGGATATGTATCTGGTATGGTAGAACAAAAGATTTTAATGATTTTATAAGTTGTTCATAAGTCAAACGGTGGAAAATGACTAAAAGGAGATCTGACATCTAATGTTTCTTTCAGTCACTGAAGATCTCGTTAGAAGACGTGCGGAGCATAACAACTGTGAAATTTTTTCACTGGAAGAAATCTCTTTACATCAGCAGGAAATAGAAAAACTAGAGTATCTTGACAAATGGTGTCGAGATTTAAAAATTCTCTATCTTCAGAATAATCTAATTCCAAAAATTGGTAAGTGTTTTCTGGATATATTTCTTTTTAAATGGATTTACATGCATAATTTTGAAATCAGAAAAAAATACCTGTTGTGTTATGCTTTAAGGGAATGCAGAGTGAGTAACTATAGAAAAGTTCTTTGCAAATCTGCTCCTATAAGATTTCCTTTTCTGTATCTTTAATAAATTTCTAAGAAGCTCAGAAATTTGCAAGAGAAATTTTAAATGAAAGGATCTTACTGAGATAGAAGTCACTAGAATATGAGTGTGGAACACCTTTTATTGATTAAAATCTTATAAATCAAGATATAACTTAAATACCCCGTCTTTGTGGCAAACAGAGAGACAGTTTAGCCCATACCATGGTCTGTGATATGACAGGACTAGCTCTCCTCATGTTTATTTTTAAATTCAGTTTTTATACAAATGGTATTTTTTGTTAATATTGAAATAATTTTCATTTAGATAAAATACTTGCTTTTGTGCATAAAGACAACTTTTTACAGTCTTGATGGTCTTCCTGCACCACAAGACAAGGTGTAATTTCACATGGTCTGTGTTTTGTGGTATAGGTTCATGTTTGCTAGGCTCTCTACAGAAAGATACGACATCAGGCCTTGGGCTGAAAAAGCTTAGACTCTGCAGATAGTGTGTAGATGAAGAATGGAAAGTCAGAAGTGCTCAGGAATTACATTAGCATATTTCTTTGAAGTTTCTTAAGAGGAAGAAAAAAAATCTAGTTTTAGGGTGAAATTCTGTGCTCAGGACTTGTAGGCAAAGGCTAAAAATCCTCTTGAGGGGCTTTTTAGGAAACTTCTAGGAAGTATCTGCACTGATAACAATCTGCATTTCTTTCAGTGGATAAATCTTCTCCCAGAGAGAATAAGGCTTTTGAAACTGCTTTATGCTGCTCTGCCTCATCAAACATGGGACTAAAATAAGTTGTTTTTCTCTCTGTTACTGTGTCCTTAATAAGGCTCAAGAATTCATCTTGCTCTTTTGTCAACACTAAGGTTGACCTTTAGGTTAGTACCGTATATCATATTACCATTCACATTACTGCATTTGGAAACAAAATTTTTTCAGTGATCTCATTTCTGAGGCGGTGAATTTTTATCTTAACTTACTCTAACTTTAGGAGTTGGAAAAGTATGCAACTTCCTACTTCTTATATTCTTGTATAATGTAACAGCTTTCTAAGGCAGTACCTTAGTAACAAATGGAAAAAAAAAAGAGTACTGAAAAAAAGCAGCACTATATAAGTAGTGACCAAAAGGGTTACCAATAGGGTTGCGTTACAAAGGACTGAATTTGAGAAATAATTCTTCCCAATGGACACCAACATCTCCACGCAGAGCACACAGCATTTCCAAGCACTCTTCAAAATATCGTAGCTGAATGGTTTATATTGACTCCGTTGGGATGTGTCTTTTCTCCTCTTACAGAAAACCTTTATGTGGCCCTTAAGGTCTGACTTGCCTACTAACCAGAGAGCAAGTTGTAAAGCATCCACTGTATGGATGAGTCCTCGTTCTTTTCTTTCCTATAAGTGGAAAAAATCCCACAAGATGCCATTGGCTTCAACACTTGTCTCTCTCACACCTTCTTGCATACAAACACTGCTGTTACAGAAATACCATAAGAACAACCAACAGCCAACCTAAGCTGCACAGGTCCTTGCTGAGAAATTAATTTCATCATGTTTGTGAATTATGAAGACAACACCTCTCCGAGGTCTTAGTAAACTAGGTGGTAGGATTCATGTCACCAAACTGTTAGACATCTATGTCTTAGACAGTTAGCGTAGCCTCCCTTTGTCACCAGCGATGAAGAAAAGGTGTATTTTTGAGCACGATTTGGTTCACTGGTTCTAGACAGCCAATTTAAGAGAAGACAAATTGCACCTTGAAGAGCCTATTTCTCTTCATTGATTAAAGAGGAGCCTAGACAACTAACTCAGCTGTAGACATGATCTGTGTTGGTTAGATGAAGCTCCAGCTGCTTGAATTTCTTGGTTTGTCTCAGCAGGGACAGTTCCTACAACAGTTAATCCGTGTGGCTTGTGAATTAGAGTTTGAGATAAGCTTTATGACTTCATTGGGTAGGTTTTCCAGTCAGATCTTTGAAACATCTGGCTATTGGGGAGAAACTGGTGAACTGTGACACAAGTTATACTACGCATCTTGTCTCAGGTGTATGTCTCTGACCTGTTTGTCACATATCTCAAGGGGTATTTGCATTTTTCAGACATTTTTGGGACTGATGAAGATTGTTGCTACCTTACTCCCTCTTTATCCCCTTTCTGTATTCAAAGGAGGAAACGCTAGCCATTCTGACACAGTACCACATGTTGCGAACCTGCTAATTTAAATAGTTCATGGTGAAGATAATGCAGGTTAGATTCCAGATTAAGGGGTGAGGGTGGGATTGGTGGTGGGAGGACTTTGTTTTATTTATACTGAAGACATATAATTCCTCATTTGCAAACTTTTTAAAAAGAAAGGAGAGGGGGTTTCTTGTGTTAACCCTGTAGATAAAAAGATCTTTAACAATTAAATATCTACTAAAGAAGCCAATCTTTTACATATAAGTGAGTGTAAAACTTTTAATTTTGTAAAGCTCGACTAAGTATGGCCTGATCCTTTCTGAGTTTCATGACAAACGGAATGTTTCACTATGCTTTTTGGCCGGTCCTCTTGCATTATATAAGTGTTTTATGGATTTGTGATAGAAAATGGGTTGATAACATTCATTATTTCTTTTTACTTTCTTTTTTATTTTAATTTGTGTTTTCAGAGAACTTTTTGGTTTTGTCCTTTCATTAATAATAAAGTATTAATGCCCAGTAATCTGACACATATTCTGATTTTTTCTAATTTATTGTTTCTTTGAAGTCAAGGAAGCAGGTAAGAAGATAATGCCCTTTCTAATGAAGAAAACTGAAATAACAGATCTATGTTTTGTTACAGAAAATGTGGGCAAACTAAAGAAGCTGGAATATTTAAATGTAGCTTTGAACAACATTGAAAGAATTGAAAATCTGGAAGGTCAGATTTTAAACAAAACGTTTTGCCTTTTCATATTGAAACACTTAAGTTGTGACTGAGTGTAAGAGAGGGTGGAAGCTGTTAAGTATGTCTGCCAGTACAGATACTTTGTTGATTCTCAGAAAGAGCCTTTTTGTGCGCAGGGTTGCAACAAATCCTTCTTTGTAGCAAATGCTTCTGACTGCTGCAGTTTTGTCATTGAACTTCCTTGTATGTATTTTAACTCGCTTTTTGCATACTCCCTCACCAGCGTTGCCGTGTTGGCAGCTCTGATAGCTCTATTCTTTATTACTTTACAAAGCAAGAATCCGCATTTTTCATGAAATTGGTATTTCCCCACTCTAAAGACAAGATAATTTGTTATGCAGGTTAGCTGGAGCAATGTGGGTTTTCTTTTTTTTTTTTTTTTTAATGCTATGCAGGCTGTAAAAAGTCTCTCTTGTGTAATGTTCCAGCAGTCATCTTCAGCAATCAAATGTCACACACAAGAAGGTTCTGCTCTGTACGCAGGTTGCATTGGCACTCTGGGGTATTTTTAAACAGTGTTTCGGATGATACTTTTCTGCTGTCATTGCATGAAGTCCTCTCCATTTTTCTGTGTTTAATCCTTTATCCTGTCACTGTAATTCATAGAATCATAGAGGGAGGGACCTTTAAAGGTCATCTAGTCCAATGTCCCATGCAATGAGCAGGGACATCTCCAACTAGATCAGGTTGCTCAGAGCCCCTCCAACCTGACCTGAAATGTTTCCAGGGATGGGGCATCTACCACCTCTCTGGGCAACCTCTGCCAGTGTTTCACCACCCTCATCGTAAAAAATTACTTCCTTATATGTAGTCTGTATCTACCCTCTTCCAGTTTAAAGCTATTACCCCTTGTCCTATTGCAACAGGCCCTGCTAAAAAGTTTGTCCCCATGTTTCCTGTAGGCCCCCTTTTAGTACTGAAAGGCAGCAATAAGGTCTCCCCGGAGCCTTCTCTTCTCCAGGCTGAGCAACCCCAACTCTTTCATCCTGTCCTCACAGGAGAGGTGCTTCAGCCCTCTGATCATTTTTGTGGCCCTCCTCTGGATACGCTCCAAGAGGTCCATGTCTTTGCCATGCTGAGGGCTCCAGAGCTGGACACAGTACTCCACGTAATTGCATGTGCAAAGACCTAGCATTTTCCAAGATCAAAATCTAAAACTTAGAGCCCCCCATAAACACATTCCATATTACTTGAATAATTTCTGACTTGATTTCTTTCTCTTTCTTGATTCTGATTAGGCCAGTTGCTGAATCTTTAAAACGTCCACCTTGACAAGGGAACAATAAAAAAAAAAAAAGCTGGTTTTGTTTGTTTGTTGGTTGGGGATTTTTTTGGGGAGGTTGTTTTGTTTTTAAGTCTACAAGCTGATTGAAGAGGATGGCTTAAATCAAATAAAAAAATAAGCTAACAGGCTACACACAAATTTGTAAAAGTTGAAGAAATAGGTAGTGCGTTACATATTTGGCAATTTGTTGGGAAACTTACATCTGTTTTTATGCCAGTAAATTTTAAGTTCCTCTATCAGGCTGTATTATTTATTACTGTGATTTGTCATTTACTTAGGAGTGAGAACCTTTGGGAGTGAGCCTTGCAAAAATTTGGGTTATTTAAATTCCCTCATACATCATTTTGAGTAGTTTATTTTCTTGCAGCTCCATTATGTATAAAATACTTGCCAAATAGACCTGCAAAGGAAAAGAAGTGATTATAATGATGAGCATCGAAATTGAGCTTGCTCTTAGCTAAACTTTTTTACTCTTAGAGTCAAGGTTATGATTCATAAACAAATTATGATAAAAGGAGAGGCTGATAAGTTTTGGATCTAGATTTCCCAGAGCATTTTGTTAGCTAATTTAAAGTTACTATTTATAATGAACTAGTTTTGGTTAACAAACAACATTTTCTGACTTCTATTTGCAATTTAACCAGTGATAAAGTATTTACAATGATAGCCTTGTCCATAGAGTGGAAATCCTCATCTTGAGTGTGAGTGAATTTTTAGATAACCTTATCTTTACACTTGAATAAAGTTAGGTAAGATTAACAGTACACAGAAATGAAACCTGCAATCAATCCTGCTCTCCTGAAGCAATTAGACACTCTTTTAGCCGTACAGTGAAGACTCAGTTGAGGAGGGGTACCAATGCAACCAGACTGTTAAAACTGAAGTCCAGCTTATCCGTAAATGAAACGTTTAATAGCTCATCCAGTATACAAGCACTGACCACAGAGTTTGGATAGCAATAAAACCAATAATAAGTTTTGATATTTTGTATTTCACTGAGATTTTTTTTCCTTTCTGTAAATACTGTGGTCTCATAAACTTAGGCTGTGAGTCACCCTTTCACTTGTGGCGTGGAGAAGATGTGTTCTGATAGGATGATATTAATATATAGAAAACAAATGCAGATAGTTTTATATCCAAGTGTGTGCATGTGTCTCTGTGTGTGTATGTCATCTGTACATTTATGTTATGGAGAAATTGAATTACATTTTTTTTCAACAAGGCTGTGAAGAACTGAAGAAACTTGACCTAACAGCAAATTTCATTGGTGAACTCTCCAGTATTGAAGCCCTAAAATGTAATATACATCTGAAGGAACTGTTTCTAGTGGGTAACCCATGTACTGAATTTGAAGGTTATAGGCAATATGTGGTAGCAACTCTTCCTCAATTAAAAGTAAGTTTTTTAAAATTAAATTTATATCCAAATCAATAACCAACATTGTTGACTGAATATACTAATCCCAAAGAAAATAAATGCCCGTGGTAGGAAAACTACGTGCATTTGTCTGAGTCTCCACAGGAAATTAAATTCTATTCTGAAGAATAAGTGACTACAGTAAATAATGTGATAATAAATTGGTTCTGTTTTCACTGAACCACATGCATTTGTTAACTTTTCCTGTCATTTTCATTGGAGATCCTTAAAAAGAGTTCTGAAGAAACAAATACACTGTGCAGTTTTGGCTTTTTTTCTCATTTTTTTTTTATATATATACAATGTATTTTTAAATTATTTTCATGATTGCAGAAAGTTACCAGGTTGTTGGTACCATACCAACAATATGTACCAAGCCAACAGTGTAAGGCAGTAGAAAGATAGAAATTGATGTAAAAATGCGCTATATTGCGTCGACTGTAAATAGATACTTTGATATTGAGGTTTTGTGCAAGGATATTCTGACGTTATGATTTCCTGCCATTGGAACAGGTAGTCACAGTCCCAATATAAACTTCCACAATTTCCCTTGGAGAAGCACAGACGTTTGCTTAACTTACTAGGAGTATATTCAGCTCACTTAGTTGGCAATAAACTGACACATCAAAAGAAATAACTTTGTAGTAGTTTCATGGGTTGAATCAAGGTCAGACAAATATCAGAAATGGCTGAAGGGACTCTCTCTACTACATAGTCTAATAAGACCAACAGAAATTCCTGACAAACACAAAAAGCAGCTCTCCGACTCACAAAACCATTTTCAGATCTGAATAGCAACTTATTGTTAATTCTTTTTAATACAGTATAACTTACATAGTGCCATGGAGGTTTGAAAGGCATATTTTTAATTTTATAGAGAAAGTAATCAAAATTAACCTACAGTTTAATGGATTTATTGATTTGAATATGTTTAAAATTTCTCACATCTATATTGATGTTTTTTCCCTTTGGGAAGTGTTTGGACAGTAAAGAAATAGAACGTTCAGATAGGATTCAAGCACTTCAAAACTATGCAGAAGTGAAACAGAAAATCAGAGAACAGGAACAAGCTTACCTTCTCAAAAGGGCCAGAGAAAAAGAAGAGGCTCAAAAAAAAATGCAAGAAAGAAAGGACAAGAAACAAAACCAAATGAAATCTAAGCTTGGATTTGACAGGTAACAGTAAGCAAAAACAATTTGTGAGTAAACATCATTCTTCTCTTTCTTCATTACGAATTTTATTTTTCCTCAGTACATAGTTTACGTAATTCCACTTAAATCTAGCAGAATTATTTTTCCTCATGCATGTTATCTGTAATTAAAAATATAATTAATTACAGGCATAATTAATTACTGACCTGCAGACAGTACAATAGAATTTTTCTCCCAAAACCCCAAGCTAAATCATCTGGATGCCAAAATAGTGTAATTGATAGCTTCTTTCAGGAGAACAGCTGGAAATTGTTATTTAAGGTAATGCAGGGGTTCCAGACAAAGCAGATGTTCACCTACAATTTCTTTTGTTTTAGAGTTATTAGATATGAAGACTGAAATGGAATCTTGCAGATCTTTTGAGATGCAAAAGTCTATGGAATATTGATTTCTGTATTTCTTCCACCTAATGTTGCTGAGATTACCTAGATAGAAGAAGGATTTTTGTCTGGGGTCATCTTCCACTGCAGTTGCCATCAATCTTATTTTTAACACAATAGGGACTAAGTTCCATGGAGCTGGCTATGAAACTTTGTCCTCACAGATCACATTTGTAATACAAATTTAGTTTTCCCTCTATATTGACAGAGAATGTCTAAAGATTAGAGGCTTAGGGCTGGGGGAAAAAAATGAATCAGGTTCTAAGATGGGACTTGAGGAGGTGCCGAAGCAAAATGTTGCTTTCCTATAAATTTCTAATCTACTGCTGCTTGATATTGGGAGTACTTACAGGGACTGAAGGTTTTCTTTCACCTGAATGTTGGGTGGGTATCTGAAAATTCTGCTCCTGAAATCAAATCTGTTGAACTATCCATCAGGGTATTCAAAGGGTTAGGCACAACCATAGTATCACTTCAGTTAAGTCAATGAAAAACATGATGTAGAAATATGTTTTGTTGATTGATGAAAGAAGCAGAGCAGAGAATGTTGTCCAGAGAGACAAGATACTGTTCTTGGGAAGAATTATATAGCTATTAGTATTGGATTAAAAAAATTAACAAGTACTGTTACTCTTCCTTTATTTCATTGGGATAATATTCCATGTGATCCTGTGTAGCCCAGACTCCCTACAGAACAAAGAAAACCATCATGCAGAAGGAGAAAGAGAACAAGAAACGTGGAGAACAGTTGAAGATGATGAAGAAGACAGAAGATTTTGGGAGGAGCCTACACCATATACTCCAGAGTCTAGATTAGAAACTCATAGATATATTGAAGAAAAACGGAGAGCTAAAGACAATATAAGGTATGTTTTTGTTTTAATATATTTTATGGCTTGAGGAAAGGAAAATTCTACAGAGTAGATGGAGGCGACTGCCTCACATTAAATATTACTGAGAACTGGCAGCTTAAATCGCTGTTGCCTATGCCAATATGCTTATAAAATCTAAATAAAATATTCAGATTGTTCATTTTGTTTTGTTGCATTTTCTAAAACATATTTATGATACCCTTTCTTTTGTTTTTCTCAAATAGGGTTTTTAAATATAATTTCTCTTTTCAACTCCGTTTTATGGACTTTAGAAGTTTCACTTTTCTGTCAGCTAACTTGTAGTTCAATGTTTAATATTCTTGCTAAAACGATTTATCTAGAGTGCAGGTTGCATTACGTAAATGCCATGTAGGCCACGCTACAAAATTCTTTCACAAGTGGCATTTCAGGCATCTTTTCTATGTGACTGAGAAATTTTTTCATGTACTTTATAAAAGATATTCATCCTGAGTAACAAGATTCTTTACGTTGTCTTTGCTATTTGGCATGGTGAATCTGAAGATGTCTGGCCCCTGAAAAGCCTTTAAAACTCTCTAAAGTTGACACTCGTTTTTCTGACCATGGAAAATTAATGCAGATGCTAGTAAAAAAGTTATTTTATTGCTGCTGGCTTATCAGTTCCACAAATATAGTTAGCAATCTCTTTTTTTCTTTATTTTTCCCTTTGCTTATATAACAGCATTTGTGCCAGTAATTTTTCTAGCTGTTTTTTTTTAAGGACATGCTTTACAAAGGATTTATCAAGCCTAAGTATTGAAAAAGTCAGTTTTAGGGAACTCTCCAAGAAATCTGGAAGTCTGCATAAACTATTGCCATTATTAATTCAAGGTCTAGCACTTTCCCAGAAGAACTACTGTGAAACCCAGATTCTAGCTAGTTAAAGTTTTGCTGTGTTTGGGGATGCCTTCCTCTAGTCACAAGGAAATGTGTTCCAAATGCTTCCCTCTAAACATCCAAAGAAAGTCCAAATAACATTATAATAAAGATAGAATAATTCCTTTCTGCATTTTTCTAAATTTCCAAAGCATTAAAGGAATTAAAAATCTTTCCGCAGTTCATTTTGTTTTGGTTGTGAGATTTTTGTTAGGTAGCATGAGAAAGGTGAGAACAGACAAGTGTCCTTGACAACTTCAAATGATCCTTGCTGGTAGACCTGAGCTGGAATGTAACTTTAATGTAAGTTACTCAGCATAGAAAGATACTTATTTTAGTATAAAATTGACATTAGTCTAATCAGACCAATGCTAAATTTGGACCTATTTATGGCATGCTTGCGCACGTTAAATTTGCCAGCTGGGTTATAGTTGGACAGTTGATAATAAACTGAGTACCTTTGGCTATTGCTAAATGAGTGAATATTTGCAGTTTCATTCAAAGACAATTCAGAGGAATGTAAAATCAGTCGCAACTGAAAGGTGCACAGGATCTCCTTTAGCTGCCCATTGCCAGAACGAGGCCTTTCAGCTCATCTCAGTACAAAGTTAAACAAGTTATCTTAAACTCTAATGATAATTACATGACTGAATTTGCCTTTAAATGGTTCACATGAGCAGACAGATTTCATCTAGAAGCAGATTATTAACAGCTGAGAAGTGGTAGGATATAATTTCCTGAAGCATTTCTGAGAACTGCATCTTTAGCACAGCATGGTGAATTTAAGTGTCAAGAGTAGGGATTCAGGTGTAGAAACTGCTAGCCCACACACCCCCCATTAAAACTCTGATTTATACCATAGAGTAGTATTTAACACATGGATAGTTGTGAATCTTTCTTAAATGGAAGTTGTTTTTATGTAGTCATTCATGTAACGCCACTTGAATATTTTTATTTCTCCTTCAAATCCATTGCATTTATAGACCAAATTTTTTTTTATGCTTTTTTTTTTTTCCCAAGGTGGTCTAAATCTTACATACTTTATTTCCTTCATTAGTGATATACCTTTAGTGTTCTCTTAATCTTGAACATACGGTAAGAAATTGGTTCAGGAACACAAAAAGGAATGTATTGCTGTTGTCTTTTTGAGAAATGGGGGGGGGGGGTATATACAGGAAAATACCAGTACTGCAAGTCTTAATGGTCTTTCAGTGATATGCTTTGTTTTGGCAGATAAATTTAAGGTAGCTTGTTTATTGCACTAAATGAAAGTCAGATATAGTTTAATTGCTGATAGCTGGACATAGTGAAGATTACAGTCTCCATCAGTAATACGTATTGTATTTTTTGAAGGAAGAACACACCAAAAATGTAATAGATTCATCAACAAATAATCTACGTGTATGCACTTTGGTCATACTGTATCCTATTTGGTGCTGCTTGTAATCTTTTGACCATTATAATTCTATTTACTAGTGCAGAATAATGACTGATAGACATGCCGTTTAGAGATATGCCAAGCATTTGTTCAGTAAGAGTAATTAAGTTAGCATGAATAAAATATTTTTTCAGAATTGCTTGTGAATCAGTTGACAGTAATGACACTTCATGATTAGTATGACCATTCATAACTAGAAAAATGTCCCATTTCATACGTATAAGCAAGCCACTGATTTCTTAAGACATACAAGATAAATTTGATGTATTACTGTTTGATAATGGACATTATGACATGCAGAAGAAGTTATTATCAATGTAAGATGTGATATTAAAAAGCATTTGCTCATCTTTAGATGATGCTTTTAATGTGTAATTGGACATTTGATATAACTTCTTTTGTTCCTGAAATAAGTTGTATCCTTAACATCAAATACCAGATAATTCTTACTTCTTGCCATCCTCTTCTTTCTTTTTTTGCTATGATGCATAAAATACCAGAATGTGAAATTATAAACCATTTTTCTTTCTGTTTTGTTAAGGGAATCAAAAAAGAGAGAGAAGCCTCTTCGGACATTGGTCACTGCAGAAGGAAAAGTTCTGAACGTGAACGTACCTAAGTATGTAATGTTAAGTGGTTAAACAGGCTAACCTCTTTATAGCTGATTTGGGCAACTATTTCAAGATATGTGACAATACAAAAATAAGAGGGCTGACAAATTCTTGTTGAAGTATTATATTCCTGTTGGGGAAACTGACCTCCAAGATTATGTTCTGATGCTAGAAAAAGAATTATTTTTCAGTGAGTAAAGTGTTGAAGGTTTTTTGCTTTAACATCTTGGTCTTTGATGATAGAAGAACCTGTTTGTCTGTAAAAGATATAAGACATTTTACTCTTTTCTCTTCTATGGTAAGGCTCTTTTTCTTGGAGCATCTTGCTAATAGTGGAAAAAGTTTAACCAGTTTGACTATTGAAGAAAGATGTGTATGAGTAGCTACTTTAAATGTGGAAAAATACGTCCAAGTAATATTTTTGGATAAAATCATTCTGTCCTCTGATGACGGATGTTTGATGAGTTTCCAGGGGTATCAGCCATGTGTTACCATTAGTTTCACTTGAACTAAGCCTTCCTTTTCTAAGGGAAAACAGGAGACAGAGACTGCAAACATTGTTTCCTTATAAACGGCTCACCAAAGAGCCTCCTACTGGAGCCGTGTGATCAAAAAGTGACTTACTAAGAGCTGCTTATCTGTCTGCTGTCCTCTGAACAAGTTTTTCCATCTTAACACTGATTTAGGTGGAAAATCAAAACTAAGAACATGCTTATTGTTAGCATGGAGAATGCTTTCTAAATCTTGGAAATTGATAAATCCATGCAAAAATCAAAGAATTTGAAAACCTACACTATAGTATCAGTGCATAATTTCAGTGCTATACGGAAAATTAAAGGTAGTGGCAGAAGAGCTCATGTTTTTTCTATCATCTGTACCAGAAGATACTTACCATGGTATTGATGTCCTTTTTTTTTTTTGTAAAAATATGTTGACTGAAAATAAATGCAAATAATTTTCTAGTTCAAAGAAGACAAGTCTAAAATATTTTAACTCTTGTGTTAATAGAACTTGATTATGCCTCTAAAAAGCAGAGAGATTTGGAATAAAGCTCTAGCTATCTTTTTAGAAGAAATGCAGTCTCCTGAAGTTCACTGTTAGTAGCAGTCCTTCTTGTGTCACCCAAGTTTTCTGGATTAGAATTTAGTGTGTGGATGTGCCCACGTAAAGCCAGATCAATGAGCAGGTTTGTCATGGCTTTAACAAGAATATCACAGCTCTTCAGTGCAATCTGGCAGTGTATTGGAGAGACATAAATAAAGACACAAGTAGACAGATGGTGTTCTCCAAAGTTTTTGCTTCAATGCAGAAGTCTAATGTCCATAGCAATGTCCAAGCTTCTCTGATGCTCTTATGGAAGGTTAGCAAGAGGAATGGCTGCATGCTGCTGAGAACAACTCTGATTAAGTGTCCCCCTAGAAAATTTTACAATTCTTTTCTTTCTTTCACCCTTCATGTTTTAGTGAATTCTCAAAATCTGTGATGCACTAAGAGAAAAAACATGAAGGGGAAACAAAGCTGGTTTGTACCCTTTGCAGTTTTCTGTTTAAAAATACCCATAAACTAAAAGCTCCATAAGCTTTCTTGCAAGTTGACTGTGTCAGAATACAGGAGACCAAAGAGTTAAAATGTACATCTGGAAAATATTTTTATTGCTGAAAAAATATATCATCTAAACTGTTAACATTTGAGCTTCTTTCTGTTACCTGAACCAAAAGTATCTAAGTATTTTCATGTCACAGAAATATTCCAGATACATTATGTTAAGCAAAACCCTCTCCTTTTATACTACTAACTAATTTATAAAAACCTTCTCATTTATAGGTGGGTTTTATTTTGTTTTTTTCTCTACTTTAATACATGGGAAATGTTTGAGTACATGAGCAGAACTTGTAAGTCTAGACTAGACCTCCTTACAGTTGCAGTAATAGATGTTGTTTTCAATTTATAACTGGTCAGATTCGTTCAAAATTTTAAGAACTCAGCCAGAATATCACAAACACGCAGCTAATACAATCTACAGTCTCATTTTTAACAAATAATATAAAGCTTGTAGAATCAATGATATTGTGCAAATCATGTTTTACTTTGGAAATGCACAGGCAGATATTTATACTCTAGGCAAATTAATTGCTATGAAAAAAGATGCAATTTTTTTTTAACATATGATAAGTTTAGAATTACCAAGTTCCAGGCTTTTCATGAACTATTTTTCTATGTAGATGTTAATAGAGCAGACAGCTTTCACCAGCAGATGTCTCTCTTTCTGCATCGACAGGCTGATCTTAATTTTAACTGACCTTCAGCAGTACTTTTTTTGTTAGCTTCTTGTGGGTTGGGTGTGGAGAACAGAAAATAAATGTTAGCATTACTTTGGTTCAAATGCCAGGGTTTTTTTTTTTGTTCATGAGGAAAATTACAACTGTTTGTAAAATGATCATGTGACATATTGTCTACATAGTATTTGTGTTCATCTAAAATTGCTAGCAGTTGAATTTGAATTGTGCTGTAATGTTTGGTTATTCACTCCAATTGTAATTATCCTGGAGGTGTTTCTTGTCATTATTATTAGGCTTCATTTCTCTTTGAAAGATGATGAAGAAAACAACCAGATCATCTTGGATCTTGCTGTTTACAGGTCAGTATTTTTTTTCCCTCTTAATTTTTACGATTCTTAAGTTCTAATAAACAGTGTTTCAAATATACTCCTCTCTGTAATGGGGACTTTTCAAGACGAAAACAAATAACACAGGGGGTAATCGAATCAATCTTGAAGTCTGTGACAAAAAAATGAGGCCGAATAACCAAGGACCTTTCAGACTGTTCTGTTCCTCCTGAATGAGGACTGGGTCTAATAGTCCTTTTCAGAATTGATGTTTTCTGCAGTCTGCAGGCAGGTTTCCTCCACACCTGTGCTTTTATACATATGTAACATCTTTTCTGTTCTTCGTTTGCATATTAGGGTTTTAGGGAATGGGTTTTTTGCCCATTCTGTGGCCCTAGAGGTGCTCCAGTACAGTTCATGTCCTTCTAGTTAAATTTTTCTCCTCCCCTAGACAGAGTGGGTTAGCCTTGTCCTACTTTCCTTGCTTACTGGAAAGAGTCCATGGCCCATGCAATTTACTGAGCCGTGCCAGGGCATTGCCTGGGAGAACTTTGGTTGAACCAGCCCAAAATATGATAAGGAAACCTGATAACTATTTGATAGTGTATACTACTAAGCAGTACAGTGGCCTTGCCCACACTTCAGGAAAGGCTTGGAAACCCAGAAGCTTATTTACCTATAATAGGAACTTGTTAGAGTAAGGCCTGAACTACTTTTATAGCACAAAAACACTACTCATGCCAGGTGTTCTTCCCTTAAAGCTCGTTAATTTCCCTCAAAAGAGGCCTGCTCCATGTTTCTGAATTATAAGAATTAGATTTTTTTGGAGCCTCAAAAAATCTGTTCAGGTGCAATAAAATGTTGTATAAGTTGTAACATTCTGTGCTCGCTTGTAAGAAATGCAAACTAAAAGGTTTGAAAAATTCACCTGAGAAGCAACTTAAAGAAGGGAAATAGGGAATACATACTTGTGCATTCACTCGTAGGTCATGGGGACGTGAGTGTGTGTGTCACATGATGAAGAGCAGATGTTAAAGTGGAGATTTTACAGGTCATAAATTCTGTTTGACACTACTGAAATTTAAAAGTACGGTGTTTTCTGGGAATGTAAAGTATTTCTGTTCATTGTTTTCCAGCAAATTCTGTGCAAAAAACAAAAGGGACTGATTATAAATTTACTAGTTAAGCTTTCAGAAAGAAGAGTAGTAAAATGCTTTTACAATTTTAAACAAATAAATTAATTTTCATATTAATGCAAAGCACTAAACTAATAGAAGAAAGACCTTTTCATTTTCCACAAAGATTTTGAATTCTTGCAGTTATACAGTAGCTAATGTGGTGGACTTGACAGAATTTAGACATGATTTTAATTGACATTCTGTGAACACATGGGAAGGTCATGTTTTTCTTCCAAAGACATTAAATCCTAATGATATTTCACAGAATTTAATAACTGAAATTAAAGTTTGTAGTATATAGGCTGCAAAATCATCATTTAACAGCTATATTGTCTGCACTGCTTATTTACTGGACTGTATTGTAGATCTATTCGTTTATTTATATCTCATTCCAAAGACATTTGGACACTTCTCTGCTTGATGTTGATGTCCAGCCAACTTACATACGAGTACTGGTGAAGGGAAAGGTTAGTGTTTTCTTACTACATTCACTTCAAATCAAGAATTAATGCTTACCATAGTTATTCAGTGGACTCTGGATCTGACTTTTATGAGTTACCAACCATCTCCACCTACACAGAAAAAATGTTTGTTCATAATGGCATCATTTTGGACCACACATAAACTGTGGAAGTCCTAACCAGAAGACGGGCAAAGCCTGAAATGAAATTTCACTCTTTCTTTCTCTCCTTCTCTCTTCTTATTCCCCACCCCCCCGCCACAGTGTACCATAATTCACTTAAGAAGAGAGCTTGCTGGTTGCCCTAGGCTTGAATTTAGCAATTTCACAATCTGGAATTTATAGCTGACAGAAACAAATGGGTGTATATTCTTTTGAAAGGGCATTTAAAATGTCATTCCAGTTTTCTCTCTCTCAGTGGTTTTAATTTTATCATCTTCTTTTTTTTTAAATTCAAAGTACTTAAACAGTAAACCAAAATCCCTACTTTTGGTTGTACCAACTGCATAAACAAAACTTCAGAATTACTTTGTGTCTGAAACAGGCTGGATAATCTTTCTCATTTAATTGCTAATATAAGTCAAGCATCATTTTATAATGTTCTTTAGAAATGTCACTTCAGGAATGACAGCAATTCAGGAATATACATATGACTTTACTTGTAAGTAAAAGCTTTTTAGCATGCTAATCATTTATTAGGATTAGTAATACCACATATAAAGTGAGAGGACTTAGACCTATACTGTCCTTAAGATCAAGGGATGTGACAGTGATGTTTCTGCATGTGTTCTGTCCTGGTAAAAATAAAAAAAAATAAAAATATATATTTTAGCATTATATACTTCAGTTCCATATTTTCCCATAGCCATTTCAGCTTGTGCTCCCTGAGGAAGTGAAGCCAGACAGCAGCTCTGCTAAAAGATCCCAAACAACTGGTCATTTAGTTGTCAGCATGCCAAAGGTATGTAAAATAATCTGAGGAGGCCTTGTACAAAGATACTTAAACTGTTGTGAGTACCTTGGGAATGTTTCTGAGTTACAGGTAACATCTGGCTAGCTAAAGTTATTCAGTCTAGTCTTTCCCATCAGGACATGTTTTCCAAAGAAGAAACATTCCAGAAAGACAATTTAATCACAGAGCCAAACCTTACGATTTAAGATACCTTTAAAGGAACGTTATGAAAATCAGTATTAATAGAACCATTTGTATTTCTTTATTTTCAAAAAACCCAGCTTTTTAGTTATGAGAAGAGACTCTGCAAAATTTGCAGTATTGTGCAAATGTGTAAGAAGATGGATTTTTTAAATAACTGAAAATAAACAACTTACCTGCTTTCTTTTTCCACCTGTGAAATAATAAAAACAAATCAATTTTTCAAAATTTGTGTGGCACACACATGTATGAAGATTACATTTTCGCTCAAGGACAGGAATGATACAGTAGTCTCATGTCTCAGCTGATCAGAACAAGAGTTGCTGAACTCATTTTCCCTTCCTGCTTTTCCTGTCTGGAAAGGATCCACTGACCGCTATATCAAGTATATGTAATCACAGAGCGAGAAGGTTGTGGCAATGCAGTGTTTCAACTGAAAAATGCCTCACAGCAGTCCCTAGTACTTAAAGAAGCCTGGGTAGAAGCCATATTCCCCTAATATTCCTAAGTCTGTGCTCTCCTATCTCACCTGTGCTCTGATGTTTGCCTGTATGGTGTCATGCTAATTAGGATTTGAGTCAATTGAGAATTCTGCTGGCAAGCAAAAAGCAGATTGGCTTAAAGTGTGTTTTGTATTCCCACTATTCCCTGCCCAGCTCAGTTCTTGCAGTGTAAATGAGAGCAAACTGATAGGTATGTCCACTTTATTTACTCTTCACTGTGTGTCTTACTATGGTTTCAGTGAACGTAGCTTGTACCCTGGGTACCTAAGTGATATTTTGATTTGCGGGATGACGTAATGAATAGATGAGGTAGAATCAAAGGTGGAATCAGGACATCTCCTACTCATTCCCACACATCTGCCAAAAAATTAGAGAATAGACAAAGAATGACCGGTAATGAGGAACAGTTGAAGGCATGGAAGTCAACCTGCCTTACTGAAGTAGGCAGTGAGAGAGTTAAAAGGTGGCCAGCCAGCAGCCACTGGAAGTTTAAGGGGCAGTAGAGCTTAAATAAGATGCAGCAGCGTGAACCAGAATAGAAGACAAGGGGCAGATGGAATCTGAGTGGCAGAGGTACCTTGAGATTTGGGGCTAAACAGGTGGGATGCTGGTAGAAACAGGAAGACAGGTGAGACTTAATGCCATCTGGTGCAAGACTAGGTTCTTGGACCTCCAGGGCTTGGAGACAGGGAGCTGGGAATTTTAGGAAGACTTCTGGAGATGAGAATGGTGGAGTTCTGGGAACCGTGGGAAAGGTTAATCAACTTCAGCATCATGCTCTTATACCGTTATGCCTTTTGAGGGTTGCTTTTAAGGCCTCTGGACTACATCATATATTTTTGGCCTTCAGAAATAGGGTAACCCTGCCCAAGGACATGTGAATCTGCTAGGATATTTCAATTACAGCATTTTCTTCTGAAGAAGGAACCTTCAGCTGCTATTTCATGTCATGTCCTTCTCTTTGTGCTTTATTTCTAAGACTATACAACTAGTAGCTGTAACTAAAAAGTTATTTTTCAGCTTTTGGCTTTTTCCACTTGTGGTTCTATACCTTCTATGTTTTCTTCTATGCTCCAGTCCATACCATCTGTCTTTTCCTACATGGACAGCCTCTTGCTAAATCACAAACTGTCACTCTAGCATCAAGCATGCAGTTTCACCAGGAGCTTGAACAATGCTGAAAATTGTACTCGTTTGGTTAAGATCCGTATTTTGTTAATGTTCAAAATTCATTCATATGAAAATTTATGCTTTCCTAAATTTATTTCTTTGAAATTGAGGCCTTGACATTTGCCATTTTGGATAATGTCATTTTCAAATGTTTCTGAACAGTTTTGTTTACTATTTACTTGTCTTTTGGATATTTTAAGTACTATCAGTTTTCTATCACGTAACATGCTTTCATTATTCACACGTCTTGCTAGTCTCTTTGTGGATAATCAGTGCCTTAGAAAACGTAAATACTTCAAAGAGTCTCTGGACATATTCAAATCTGCTGCCTGCCTAGAAAGTCATACGTAAATCAGCAAAATGAATATTATCTCTTCATATTGTGATTGGGATCTGCCATCATTCCATTATTAACTTTTTATTTCACCTATGTTTCCCCTGCCTTGACATTTTACCTACACCTACATATTTTACCTAGCCTGAGGGTCTGGAAACTGTTTCATCTCAGAATGTCACAATTCAGATATTTGTGAGACCTGAGGAGAGAGAAGCTCAACAGAATAACTGAGTTGATGCTCTGAGCTTTGACTTGGTTTGGTTAAAAACTACTTGTGTAGCTGGGACACAGAGAGATATGCATGAATGGAATGCTGCATGGTCTAATATCTTCCTTGTCACTGGATGCAAAACCTTGCAGCTTTGCAGAAAAGGACAAGGGAGTCTTGGTGGACACCAAGCTGAACATGAGCTGGCAATGTCCTCGTCTGCCAAAGAAGACTAATTGTATGCTAGGCTGCATTAGGAGTGTTGCCAGCAGGCTGAGGGAGGCAATCTTTTCCCTCTTTTCAGCATCGGTGAGACACACTTGAAGTACTGTGTCCAGTGCTGGGCTCCCCAGTACAAAAGAGATGTGGACATACTGGAGAGAGTCTATCGAAAGGCCACAAAGATGATTAAGGGACTGGAGCATCTCTCCTATGAGGGAACACTGAGAGAGCTGGGACTATTCAGCCTAGAGAAGAGAAGGCTTGAGGGGATCTTATCGATACATAAAAATACCTGAAGGAAGGGTGCAGAGAGGAGAGAGCCAGGCTCTTTTCAGTGGTGCCCAGTGACAGGACCTGAGGCAATGGGCACAGGCTCAAACACAGGAGATTTCCTCTGAACATCTGGAAACACTCATTTACTGTGAGGGTGGCTGAGCACTGGAACAGGTTGCCCAGGGAGGTGATGTAGTCTCCATCCCAGGAGATATTCAAAAGCCATCTGGACATGGTCTTGGGCAACCAGCTCTAGGTGTCCCTGCTTGAGCAGGGGGGTTAGACCAGATGACCTCCAGAGGTCCCTTCCAACCTCAACTATTCTGTGAGTCTGTGATCCTGTGAACTCCATGGATTTACTGACTAAAGATGTATTTGTGCTGCTTCACAGCAATTGCACGTAGCAGCTACAAACCCATTGTTCTTTGTTCTATATTACAGTTCCAAAATCTGTTCCCTTCCCTTGGGACTGAATTAGAGTGCACAAACTATATTTTTGGGATACATATCCTTTTCAGATGCTCTCTATCCATACACATTTTATTGGTACTAATAGGATGTAATCTAGGAAGCAAAGTATAATGAATAAAGTTTAGCAACAACTGGGAAGACAACAGATATTTGTCTTCAAGAACATTATGTCTGAGTTTATCAACAATGTTTGAGAATACTAATTTGAGATCACCAACTTAATATGAATTCCTTTTACTGAGATAATAGGAAGAGCAGAGTTCATGCCCCTTCTTTCAGGCTGTACCAGTGATAAGCCTAATGACTATATTACTGTTTAACCCTTTTTTTTCCTGATAAACAGTTATTATAAAAATAAAATTATTTGCAACTAGATAAATGGCCTAGCCCATTCCTTAGGTAACAGAAATGTTTAAAATGCTATTAACCTAAAAATAGTCTACTATAATATGATTCTTGCAATACTAACCTGAAATGATGTTTCTCTTCTTGGTAACAGAACAGAAAGCTAACTGAATTCAGTAAGTGTTTTTCACTTGCTTTAGTGAGTTTCTGATCAGATTACTAAACCTTTCACCATTCATCTTCCAGCCTGTTCTTAGTTCCCTAGCCTTTAAAATGAAAAACAAAACCTCTTTGCTTGCCTTTCTGATGACCTTGCCGTACCACAGATGTTGAAGATAGTAAATTCCACATGAAGTAAAAGAAAGCAAATAATTTTCACCTTTTTCTCTGGAAATATCTTTCTTAAACGTACCATTTGCTGAACAGCAAATCACTGCAGACTGGGTGCCTTTCTAAGGCAGTGTCTACCAATGTTTTTTGGAAGGTGATCAAAACAAGCTGAAGGACACAACACACAATGATATAGTGACGCTTTTAAAGTTCAGTGTTTACACTGTAATAATAATATGTACAGAGATTTTGCATGAGTAAGGAGTTGATAGTGACTGCATTGTATATGCTTCATTTTCTGAGAAAAATATTTGTGATCTGAAGCTTTTTAAACTTTGAACCTCTATGCCCTGGCAGTGTCATCTTTGCAGATGATGCAGGAAAGTTAAAACCTGAGAGTTTCTTTAATAGACTTGGACCAAAATTGGCATATTAAATCAGTGATTTTGCAAAATGTCATCAGTAGATTACACCAGTAGCATTTTAATTAATGTCTGAGAAACAGCATCAAAAAACAGTGTTATTAGCAAGCAGTTTTTATTTAGGGTTCTGAGACATTGTGTCATGTTTTAAAACTTCACTTTCCTTATTTTAGTGAATCAGAGAAAAAAATTTGGACTTTTTGATTAGTTCTTTATTATATAAGCAGTCATTAATGAATTCTGACAGCTTTTTATTGCCTAGGCCCTCAAAAGACTCTAGAAACTTAAAGATCAATGAGAGTTAGATTCCTTAATTAATTTAAAAATAGGAGCAGTATATATTATGCACGTCAGTGTAAAGGTTATTTGATAGAATTTCATTATGTCGTTCTCACTTATCTAGGTATGGTAAACGCAGTAATATTTCATTACCGTCAAAGGCATGTGGAGACATATAGCTGTGGAACCTTTGAAATCTCTTCATCCTTCAGAATGAATGTGTTTCAGGGAAACTCTATTACTCAGTGGAATTCCTGTTGTAGAAGAAAGCCAGTATAGGAAAACTGTGGACTGAAAAGATGACTCAGCTTAAAAATATTGTTTTCACATATTCATTCTGTTTTCTCAAATATATTCCAGATTCTGTGTAACACATGTATTTCTAGAATTCTCTGATAACAATTATAAAAGAGCTCTCCTTTCTGTTTTCTGATTAATGCAAATATTGGCAATTGTTCCATAGAATTACTTTCAGAAATCTTAATTATATTCATTTAGTCCATCTTCCTCTGTATCACAGGCTTTAAATTTCATACAGTTATCTTCATACTGAGCCCAAAGCTTTATATTTGGCTACAGTTGAAGCTATGGCAATTCTGTTTTCCAGAACAGTTATCATCACTTGATCAATGTCACTAAGAAATGGACAGTCGATGAAGCTCACATACCATTGTTGCATAAGGAGTTGTGTTTCAAAAAAAAGAAAACTTAGAGTATCACTTAATTTTTTTCTTGAACAGAGGTAGGAGGGGACCTTTTGAGCAAAAGACCTGCTAGGTCAAACAATATTTGATAATGAATGTTCTAGATGGCAAATCCTATCCCTTCCCTAAGTTCCAGGATCGCTTCTTGTCAAGGAAGCCTTTACTGTTGATTACAGAATCAGCAAATTTCCTCACCATCCTTGGTGATGTGCTCTGAGGGCAAAGCAAGGAACATTAGTCTCAAGGGGATCAACGGAATGAATTATTGTTATAAGAACACTAGAGGGCCCCCTGAGAAGAGAGGGAAGCCCAAAGAAACAATTTTTCCTTCACCAGAGTATATACAAAATCAGAGGGGATCAACCTCTTGACAATGAATTTCAGAAATGTATGACAGAAGCTACAGGGTCTGTTTTATTTCTTGCAGATTTTAGAAAGGAGGCTTTACGTTTACTGGTGGTCTGGAACAAGCTACTTTCAAAACAATTGCACTAGGAAATAGTTAATAAAATTAATGATTTGGTATAGTTCCTGTTCTTCTTCCTTTCAAATGCTTCAGGGGTCCCTCTGTCATGATGTTGTTAAGAAGGGAAAGAGAGATCCATGTTGCATTAAAGGGCAAAGTAATTTGGCAGAAAATAAACCCCCTTGTGATCTAACACTCCTCACCGAAGTGGGAGGCTAGGTGCGGCTAGTTTTAAATTCTGAGTGGTGCTCAATCCACCACTATCAGCCCAGTCGCATTTAATATATTAAACTATTACGATTCTGGATACACTAATAGTGGACTGCACCTTCAGTCTAGTCGTGCTCATGAACTACCATGGCCACTCTTTGGTTGCGTTCAATGAGAAACCAAAACGACCAGCTACTTAACTTACTGGTGATAAATACTCTGTCTGCGAAGCACGTGCAAATAGAAGTATTGTTAGTTATACAAAATGCACAACAAAGTTATAAACAATACAGCCTGGCTATAAATGTAGGAGAAAGACTCTAGAGAGATTTCTAAGTTTCTTGAGGAAGCACTTGGTTTAGTCTAAGTCTTACCCAAAGGTGTCCCTATGGGGGGGAAGAAAGGCTCAGCCCGTCGGCTGGTCCCGGAAGTCAAAGGTAGTCTTTGACGGAGTCCTCCTTGACTTGTTCATGATGGTGTCTCCCCTAATATTCCCCCTTTCTTGGGGTATTTTTATACTATTTTTTACCTTCAAGGTGGAGTTTGAGTGACTCTATTCATAAGTACTTTTATTATGATTGGTGTAAAATTTTCTTGCTTCACCTTTAAAGGTGGAGTTTACCAAAAATTCAGGGCGCAGACTCAAGGAGGAGTGGCCGCACCTTGGAGGCGGGTAGCCTTTGGGATGGAGGTGTGTTTAGGGATTATAATGACACTATAATGAGCAAAGTTCGCACAAAGGACAGCATTTTGTCAAAATTTGACAAACTGTTGGCTCAGGGTAGCAAGTGTGCAGCTTATCAGTTCCATAGGACCATCTCGTTCCCATATCTGCTGATTATCACAGGGTTTGGCCGTGGAATCTCCACCCCACTCCATCCCCGTGTTGCTCGGCGAGCGATATTGTGCAAGGAATCACCGATGTAGTGGATTCTTCGCATACCAGCTGCGGCTGTATTCTACCCTAGGAACCTTTTGATTTTATGCTTTTCCTTAATGTGTGAACAATGGTGCATTTTTGGTTATTTTAGTAATTATTCCACAACCCTTTTGCCATGAGATACCCTTTTGCCAATAACACACATCTGCCAAAAAATAGTGATGGACATGCTTTCTTTGAGAAGAGAAATTCACTTGGATGTTGAACTTAAGATTCTGTTTTAACAAAGGAGTTGAGGAAGTTTGTGGTCACTCGTCCCTTTTATGAAGAGTGACAAGAAGTCCAGACTGCAGCAGATTATTTAATAAAAATGTCTGAGCTAGCACATGGACACCAGAACTGAAATGCAAGTAGGAGGCACATCATAGCTGAGTTAGTTAGTTATGGAGAAAATCAGTAAGGTACGTTATTAACATAGTACTAAACTAGACAGCATGTATTTAAATTCAAATATATGTATATATTTAAATATTTAAATATATACATATACTTGTATATATATTTTAATATAATTCCATTCAGATCATTTGGTTAAAATTGCCTTATGCATGTGTTTCATGCTGAGTGACTAGCGTTAAAATGTAACAGAAAGAGTAAACGTCACAAGAGAAAATTTATTCAGACCGTTTTAATTTCTCTGTTTTTGAGAGATTATTTAAATGCTTGTGAGCATGAATATCAACTATTACGAGACTTTTTTTCCTGTCTATTTTTATTTTAGGCTAAAGAAATAATCCTGGCTAAGCAAAACATATCAACTTCAATTAAACATTCTGACTGCAATACACTGCAAAAAAATGCAAGAAGGTAATTCCTTTCTTTCTTTTGCATTAGTTTTATTTTTTTCCCATTTGTTATTCACATAGCAGAATATATGTTTCTTATTATGGTATTGTTTTGAAAATATGAAAATATTGATTTGTATAGAAAACTATGTCTAAAAGCTTTAAACTAATGGTCTGTCTGGTGCTGTTTATAAAGTGATCGGCTGCAACAGCAGAGCCAAAGAAGCACTTATTTCTGCCGATCAGTTTTCTTCCATCAGCTCTTTCAGATTATTTAACTGGTATATACTAAAACTAAATCACCTACTGAAAATTGCCTCTGCAGAGCTCCCTGCCACGTAACTCAGGTCTGAAAACTGTTTGGAAAGCAATGATTTTAAATCTCTTTCATTAATGTATTTGCTCACTGGTATACAGGTTGAGCTACTGCACTAATAAATATGGTCAAAAAGCAATTCTGCAATGTTTTATAACATAGATCCATCCTATTAGATGTCATGTAAACTCCAGCTCTTGAAATCTTGCAGGTAATGACTGCCAGAAGCAAGCAAATATCAGTGATGCAGTATTTTTTGGTTTTACTCTTAGCAAATGTTAATAGCCATTGCTGTAGAGAGACACTAGCGTTGATGGACATTTTGCCTAGGTAAAAATGCTATGATAAAACTTTTAAACTTTCCTTTTCCTCTTGCTATAGTCAATGACATTCATACCAGAATAAGATATAGTAACAACAAAGTTTAAGCTGTTTATCTGTTTATATTTGAACTGTTACGTTTGTTTCCTTGTTTGATTTCATTGTGGTGCACGTTGATAGAAAAGCTAAGCAGTTAGTGAAAAATAGCATTATGGATCATGGGTATTCCTCTTGGTCTCAATATTTAGGACACTGGTGTCCTGGTTTGAGGTAAAACAGAACTGATTTTCTGTTCAGTAATTTTAACGTTGCAGCTAAGCCCCTTCTAAGTAACTGAACTCTCTGAAATTAACAGCATATTTTTCCAATAGTATCCACTTCCACAGTGATAAGACCTGATTGTTTATAATTTATGCCAAGGAATGGTATGCAGAAAGGCTCTTGCTTATACTCATTGCTATAACACCCAAGGGCAGCTAACTTCGTTATTTGCCCCGTTGGAGGGTCAGAAGCAGAAAAGCATAGAGGGGTCCCACCTGTGGGGAGGAGCGGACAGGACAGGTGACCCAAACCTGACCGACAGGGTATTCCATCCCATCTGCCTCATGCTCAGTGTAAAAGCTGAAGGATCAAAGGGTCAGCCTTCTTTCTTCAATGGCCGACGTCCAAGGAGGACCCCATGTGTTTGTCTGCCTTTGATCCTGATCTGTGTGTTCCAGAATTCAGCTCCTATCTGTCCCTGAGTCCAGTCTGGGACTTTCCCAGTGCCTGCTGATGATGTGATCATCACCCTAGGAGCTCGATACCAGTTTTTTATATATTGCATATATTTCATTATTTTCTTTTTTTATTATTTTACTAATATTTTCATTAAAGTAGTCTAGTTTCTTTTTAAACTCATAAGTCTCTTTTCTCTCTCATCCTTCTCTTCCTGAAGGGAGATGGTCTTCCTTATCTGAAGGGGAGAGAAGTAAAAGAGAGCATCTGTTGTTCGTTTTGGTTGCCAGACCAAACCACAACACACTGGCAAAATGGCTTTGCAAAAGTCAGTTATCATTAATTGTTTTTTATTTCTTATTTTTAATAAAGATCAGTCATGACTTCTTTTCTTGAATGACCTACATGATGGGAAAATGATAGGGGGACTGCAAGTATTTGTTGACATTCCTAATGAGCCGCAAGCACTGCACCCTTTCCTTAGGCAGCAGTGATTATAACAGTGCACCGTCTTGACTACTGAGTATTTCAAATATTTTTTAAAAGCTCCAAGGCAAATGGTGGATACTTACTCTCCATGATATTTGAACAGTCATGACGGTCAGGTAAAGTGACTGGAAAAAGGGAAACATTGCACCCGTTGTTTAAAAGGGTAGGAAGAAGGACCCTGGGAATTACTGACCTGTCAGCCTCATATCTGTGCCTGGGAAGATCATGGAACAGATCCTCCTAAAAGCTATGCTAAGGCACACAGAGGACGGGGAGATGACTCGAATCAGCCAGCACGGCTTCACCAAGGGCAAGTTTTGCCTGATCAACCTATCAGCCTTCTATGATCGAGTGACTACATCAGTGGACAAGGAAAGAGCTATGGATATCATCTCTGAACTTCTGTAAGACCTTTGACACAGTACCCCACAACTTCCTTTCCTCTAAATTGGAGAGATATGGATTTGATGGGTGCACTGTTTGGTGGATGAGGAATTGGTTGGATGGTTTCATCCAGAGGGTAGTGGTCAACAGCTCAACATCCAGATGGAGATCGGTGATGAGTGGTGTCCCTCAGGGGTCCATACTGGGACCAGTATTGTTTAATATCTTCATCAATGACAGTGGGATCGAGTGCACCCTCAGCAAGTTTGCAGACAACACCAAGCTGAGTGGTGTGGTTGACATGCCTGAGGGACGGGATGCCATCCAGAGGGACCTGGACAAGCTGGAGAAGCGGGCCCTTGTGAATCTTATGAGGTTCAACAAGGCCAACTGCAAGGTCCTGCACCTGGGTCAGGGTAGTAACCCCCAGTATTGATACAGGCTGGGAGTGAAGGGATTGAGAGCAGCCCTGCCGAGAAGGGCTTGGCTATACTGGAGGATGAAAGGCTGTATGTGAGCCGACAGTGCATGCTTACAGCCCAGATGGCCAACGGTATCCTGGGCTGCATCAAAAGAAGCATTGCCAGCACGTCAAGGGAGGTGATTCTGCCCCTCTACTCTGCTCTGGTGAGACCCCACCTGGAGTACTGTGTCCAGCTCTGGAGCCCTCAGCATAGGAAAGACATGGACCTGTTGGAGCAGATCCAGAGGAGGGCCACAAAAATGATCAGAGGGCTGAAGCACCTCTCCTGTGAGGACAAGATGAAAGAGTTGGGGTTGTTCAGCCTGGAGAAGAGAGGGAGCCCGGGGAGAACTTATTGCTGACTTTCAGTACTTAAATGGAGCTTATACTTGAGGCACTGGAACAGGTTCCCCAGAGAAGTTGTGGAGGCCACATCCTTGGAAGTGTTCAGGCCAGGTCGGATGGGGCTTTGAGCAACCTGATCTAGTGGGAGTTGTCCCTGCCTATGGCAGGGGGCTGGAACTAGATGGTCTCTAAGGTCCCTTCCAACCTAAACCATTCTATGATTCTAAGAAAGAATTTTTAGTAGGGTCTGTTGCAATAGGACAAAGGGTAATAGTTTTAAGCTAAAAGAGGGTGGATTAAGACTAGATATAAGGAAGGAATCTTTCACAATGAGGATGGTGAAACACTGGCCCAGGTTGCCCAGAGAGGTGGTAGGTGCCCCATCCCTGGAAACATTCAAGGTCAGGTTGGATGG
Source organism: Pluvialis apricaria (assembly GCA_017639485.1). Classification (NCBI taxonomy): domain Eukaryota; kingdom Metazoa; phylum Chordata; class Aves; order Charadriiformes; family Charadriidae; genus Pluvialis; species Pluvialis apricaria. Next base: position 161,373,815 of record CM030008.1, on the reverse strand, counting down.
GGCTCTGAGCAACCTGATCTAGTTGAAGATGTCCCTCCTCATTGCAGAGGGGTTGGACCTTTAAGGGTCCTTTCCAACCCAAATTGTTCTATGATTCTATTCTATAATTCCACTTTGCAAAAGGAATGGTTCTTTCCCACAGAAGTACAGCTAAAGCTTTAGACACATTAGAAGAAATGTCTTAGCTTTTTTTCCAGGAGAAAAATACATCTTCCTTAATTGGATAACTGACATCTCTCTTCCAAATGGATTCTGCCAAAAAGCAAAAGAGTTGCCAACTTGTGGATAAGGAATATACATTTCATTAGAACTCTCTGTGTGCCTTTAGTCTTGGCTACACAACAAATGTTTAAACAGAAATAATAATGGAAACATGGAAGTAATGGAAGTAATAATGGTCCCCTTTCCTGCTAGCTGACGAACTAAAGGTACTGCATGGCATAGCGAAACTCCAAGAATTTGTGTTTGATTTCAATGCATTTTTAAGTAATTATGAATATGCTTACTGCACTTTTTGAAGGAAAAGTACAAATTCTACTGTTAGAATATTACAGGGACATGTATCACAAAATTAGAAGTAGAAAAAAAAATTTTGAAATACAGTTCTTACTAAAAATAGTAAGTTTTGACCTCTTTAGTTGAAAAGTGGCTGACTAGCCAGATGTTAAAAATTTGCTGAATAGTTGTCTCTTAGATTACAGAAGAACATTCATTACAGTGATTACACTTGACAGCTACAGATGTCTTAGCTAAATGCTGTCAGACATATAATCTGCTAAGCTATAATGTAGTGCTTTAAATTTCTTTAACTCTTGTTAGCTAGAATACATGATGATACTATCATTACTTCTGCCATGTAGAAGAGATTTCTTCTGTGACTGCGTACAAAACTGTATGTTAAACCTTCAAAGAGACAAGTGTCTATGGGAGGAGTTTGATTTATTATACTTATAAGGCCTCTATTAATATAGCTGCTGAGTATGCCAGTCTTTAATGTAACTGGCCTAGCAATTCATCTGTGAGATACAGAAGTTGAGCTCGCCACAGTTGCATAGGTGAAATTCAGATGTAGGTAGGAACTTAATTTTCTGAAGTCATATGGGAAATTTTAGGAGTAACAGTTACATGAAGTCAATACTCTTTGTCTCATACCCTCAGCTTTAGACTGTTCTTCCTTGTTCCCTAAACCATGACATTCCTTTAACATGTTGGAAAAGAAAATGAAATAAAACTCATAATGTCTCTAAATGTAAATATGCACACAGATTAATTCCTCCAGTAAAGAAAGATACGTAGCAACACATAAGAGATACCTTTTTCTTTGTTCTTGTTTGTTTGTTTGTTTGTTTGTTTTTTACTGTGAATCTTTATATAGAGAGGTTGAGAAATACAGCCAGAGAATGGATTAATTTAAAGCGGCAGAGGAATGGAGCAGCAATGTCTAGGGTACTTCACAAAGCAGAATTAAAAACAAATCAGCAAGTTCTAGTCTGTACACATGCTTTGTAATGAAATAAGGGAGGTAAGGTAGAGGTGATTTCCATTTGAGTAGTTAAAGCATTGCAAATCTGACTGCTGTAAGTGTCCTTCTCCCTTTAGCTAAGTAGCATTGCACTGGTTGACTGAGCCAGCAGGTGCTATAGAAAATACTGTGTAATACATTAGGTTTGATATTTGACTTACATTCTGCTGGAATCAGTTGTTACTGGCAGTATGTCATTTATGGCTTGTTTGGGGTTGGTGGGGTTTGGGGGGGGGTTGTTTGTTGTGGGTGGTTTTTTTTTTCATCCAGGTTCTTAAGGGGAAAACAAAAGAAAAACATGTGCTGCTGGAATGTGTGGAATGGAACTGCCTGCTGGTACACCCATAAATGCTTTTGAACATGTTACCCAGTTTCACCCAAATTTCACTAGTTGTGAAAGACATCAAATACATAAAAATTCCTGTAAGTTATGTTGAACTTGAGGCCAAAACTTGAATGTTTTTAATACTGTACTGGATATTAATGTCAACCTTTTTCTAGCAAAGTTGGCATCATAAGACTCATTAACAGAACTTCTTTTATGGTTTACAGTTTCACAGCGATGAACAAGCATTAATTTACTTTCCTTTTTATTTTTAGTTGAGCTTTTTTCCGTTTATTAACAAGTGGAGAAAAAAAGACGATTATTTAAAAAACTCCACAGTTGTCTCACTTGAGATGTAACAGTGTTGCTGACGATGAGACGTACTGCAAAGCTCTGATTTACTGGATGATCCTGGTTTAGCTTGGTTCATTTTGGTGGAGAAGACGTAATGAACAAATTTATGGGAGAAATTTGTAGCTGTAAGGGTAAGAATCTTTCTTTGGGAGTGAGAAGTCCTAATTTGGATTCTTGAAAGAATCCTTGTGAAGTGTGGGAATACTCCCTTCCTTTCCACAGACTTAATGGCTGAGGATCTCTCCCAGTCTTATATTTCTACAGTTTACAGAGAATGATAGAGGTGTGACATGTTGGAAAGTAGAGAATTTCATGTTGCAAAGAGAAATACAGTAGAACAAAATGAATAATTTCCTCAAGACTAGGAATGTGAGGTAGGATGAGGTCAGAAACTGAATGGAGCTGTGGACAAACTAACCTGAAAGAACTGCAAGATTTATGTGACCTTTCAAAACCTGAATTCACCTTCACTTCTGTGCCTAAACCAAGCACAAACATTTTAAATGGAAGAAAGCTAAGTGCATCTGAAGTGTGACCTGAATAAAAGATGAATAAATGTGTGGAAAGATCACAAATGGCAAATTAGTTTTCAATTCTATTGAGATGCCATGTTTGCCTTCTATAAATACCTGGGAGTACATTGTAAATCTTAAGAGTTGAACAGATTTGCAGAAATAATATTTTCAGGCTATGTAGTTTTTTAGCTGTCGTGAAGACACTGAGAATTTTTACAGTGCAAGTTACATTGCATCTGGGAAAGGAGGAACCATAGGAGTTGTAATTCAGTTGACTTCTTAAACAGAAAGTAGCATCAGGTATGACTAAGCAACATACTGAAAAGCCTTTTTACTCAAGTTACTTTTAAAGTATAGATTCATTTGCATTCTCATGGAGGCCTGGAGCTAATCAAAGTAGAGGGTACACATCTCTATTATTTGACTAATGAGGCCAACAAAAGGTGGCGTGCCTAAGAAGTGATTTGAAAATTAATTTGCACACACAGGTGTCTGGTAGTCCATAACTGTAATAAGGTTGAGGAGACTTCAGAAACCTGCCCCTCTGGAGAACAGCATTCTCGAGAATAGTGTTCAGTTAAGTGTTGATTGTTACAATCTAAAGTCATCTCCAGCTGTCCATATGTCACAAGGACAAAAGACTGAGGGCAGAGACATGCTTTAAATTGTCTTTGTAGCTTTCTGTAACTTTGTAAACAAAGCCTTAACACCTCGTTAGAATAAAGTGTGTTTTCAGTGTAAGCTTCCCTAATGTTTAAACATTGGGGACTCAACATTGACTGACAAATTTAACAGTACTTTTTGTTTTTCTGGGTTAATCAAGGAGTGAAAATGAGATGGTGTTATAGCCAGACCTAGAAATTCAGGATTAATTTGCATATTGCGGGTGTCGGAGCGTATTTCTTACTAACAGACAAGGTCAGTTTGAAATTCAGTATCTTGAGGTGATTGTGCAAAAGAAGGTAAGGGATGGAACAGTAAAGTTGAAAATGTCACAGTGACTATGATTTTCTGTCTAACTTCTAGAAACTTGGATGCTAGTATTATATATGTTCTTCATACGATGAATGGTATTTGTGAGATTTAGAACAGAATGACCTAGATATCATCAGCCTTTTATTTATCAGAACTTTTTACTGGTGATTTATTAGTTCTTCTTGATTGTAGTTTAATCCTTGGAAAATGAATTTGATTCTGCCAGCCATTGTTTGTTCAGATCTTCCCAATGAGCCACTGATTCTGAAGACTCCAGTTATAGCTTCATTTCAGATTACACCTGTATAGAGAGATTTGAAAGGCCTCTTATGCAATGAAAGAAGTATTAATATTCCAAGTATTTATAAAACTGCTATTATTTGCTTAGATTACCTAGTAGATTTTTCTAAGCCTGTATTTCCAAAAGTTGAGACCGGAGTATGGCAAGCGTCAGACATTCACCATCAGTTTTTAACACATATAAATAAAGATTTGTCTTTCTCAAAACTCTCAAATAAGACATAATTCAATATACTGAAATAACTTTATTTTTTTATTCAAGAAAAGGATTTATCAGTAATTTTTCTGAGATGATGATAGTAACTTTTGTGCTGTTTCATTCACAAAGTTAGAAGACTGGAAAAAGTGCCTCTCCAAAGCTGTTGGTTGTGACTTGTAAATATCTTTGGAAATCCTGGTGCCAGAAAGGAAACTTTCAATCAAATGTCAAAACCCGTATATTCTGGATCAAACATATGAGAAATCTTTAGCAATCTAAATTTTATTGAAATTCATAAGTTGAAACAGGGGAATGTAACTGTCAAATCATTAAAATATCAAATATGGGGATTAAGAATTGTGTGAACAAAAGTGTAAATTATCAAAAAATATCAAATTATCAGATATGTAGTCTGTCACACACCAGATTGTTCAGCAGGCTGCTATAGTTATGCAAAATGGAAGGACTTTGTGAAGTCTTTTAATTTTCTTTTTTGAAAGCATTGTTGAGCTATGTGCATATAGAAATAGCCTTTCTAAGGAAAAAAAAAAAAAACAGGAAAAAAGAAAGGATTACTTCAGTATTGTTTACTTTGTATGATGCTCTATTCTTTAGACCATAATTTTCCCTTGAGTAGAGAACACACAGCAGCAGGTAACAGCGCCAAAAACTGTGAACTTCATTTTTTAAAAAAACCTGAAATTGAACTCATTTGCAAACATTTATATTTCCAGACACGTGCTGTAGCTGGTCTTGCAAGAAGTATTGCTGTTTTCATTGCTCTTGTCTTACCATTGCTCATGGAAGAGCTTCAGCAACAAGATTATTTTTATTCTGCTAGGTAGAATTCCATGGAAAACATATTTAGATGACCTAAAACTCATTCTTTCTTCCAAAAAGATTCAGGTGGTTAGTCTTGACATCATTAATACCCAGCCTCTTTTTGCTCAAATTGCATGATGAGAGGAGCAGATTCTCAGCAGATGTGTGAGTTGTAGCTGCACTGACTTCAGCATACCTGAGCCTTTTTGTCAGCCAAATGCTTGTGTCATAGTAGTTGAGATGACAGCACTATGAAGCTTTACTAAACAAGTATAGAACATTTGTTCATGTGCATATAAGTACACAAAAATCCACTTCCTTTCTGGAAAAAAATCACCTGTGCTTGATTCTCAGTCTTTCCTAGTCTCTGTTTCTAATAGATACTTCCAGATAACATGTACTGGTTAAATTTTGAGAATGACTGATGCATATAATCCTTTCACAGCTTGTTAATGTGGATTGTTACTTATGATGCTCACTGTTAATTAAATTCTGGTGTATTGAAGTTTATTCTGCTACTAAGCAATAAGCTTTTCAAACTCCATAGAGTTTATTGTATTTGCATGACTAGCAATTTGTACAATTTTGGAGTTGTTGAACAAGTGTAGAATACCACTATTAATTAAAATACTTCAAATCAAGGAAAATCTTTTCTACCATGTGAGGGAAGCACAGGCTGAGGCTAATTAATTTTCAGATTTATGCTTTTTTAGCTTTTTCTGAAGTGCTTCAGATTAGTGATTAGATTGAAATTCTGGACATGGTGTGCTCTCTTTGGAATCTCCTCAACAGCTACTGATAAAGTGATTCCAGGTCACAGCACATTTCATGCATTACACAGGGAACAAAAATGTCTTTTACCTCAAGGATGAATATCTTCTAGACTGTTGCCACAAAGTGGATCCACTTTTATTTTAATTAACTGTGTAGTATAAGAAAAAAATCTAGCCTTATAAAGTGAAGAAGATCTAGGATAAAGAAATAAGAGGTTTTTTGTATCTGTCTTCATTACCCATAAAATTCTCCTCTGAGTAGTTTTTGTTTGTTTGTGTCACTTTTTGGTAAAGGTTATCCAGATTATTAAGCAGGGTGCTTCTCTGGTCATTTTCTGCTCAACAAAATGAGCAAATGATTCCCGTAGCCCAAGAAAAATCTAGAGACATAAGGCTGAAAGAGGTGGCTAGGCTGATTACTACCTCTTCTGCTAGTGATGCTTTCCTCAGCATGGCATAGAAGGAGAGGAGAAAGACTCCCACGAATCCCTCTGCATCTCTCCTCCACTGGGACAGAGATCCTGCACACAGATTTGGGCTGGGATGTCTGTTCAGATCTCATGGAACCTTGATGGAGAAGCTCTCATGGAGAATTTGGAAGCTCGTTGGCAAACCTCTCTCTTTGTTTTAACAGCTAAAGGTGGTGTATTTTCAGTTAAAAATCTTTTAATATGCTTTATTTACATATTTTCATTACCTGTATTGTCATCAAAGCAATGCATTCTTTCATCTAGTGACTTTGCGACTTTTTTGTTAGTTCTAGTTCTAATGAGCCTTTCTGATCTCCTGGGTAAATATGCAGTTTTCTCACATCTTTGAAGAGTGACGCACTGTCTTTTGTAATGCTGAGCTTGGAACTTTGACCCAAAGTAGCACTCGGTATAAAATGAAAATTAGTATGATGATGTACAAATTGTGTTGGATTTTGCAGAAATTAGAACATCGTTGTACAATTAAATTTCCATTTTACCATTCTCCCTGTAAACAGTTACAAATTATTTGAAAACAGGCTAGATTTTTCCATTTGAACTCCTCTATTAGAAAAGAACAGTGGCATTAAAGCTGCAAGACAGAAAGTATGAGAATATTTCAAATCTTTGATCATTATGTGATGTGGATAGGTTGCCTTAATGAGTGGACTGTACACATTTCTAAGTGTGATCTAAAAGTATCTTTAATAGCAATAGACTCTGGAAACTGTTATAACTCTGACCTTCCTTATACTTTCATGTGGAATTTTTTTCATAATACAAACATGGCGAGGATCCATAATGACAAAGCATAAGAATTAGCTGATAAAAGCAAATAACTTAGTACAATTACGTTTTCTCTCTAAATAAAAGTATTTCTGCTTTCCAAAGATGAATCTGTCACATAGAAATTAATAGACAGCTACTGTGAAGGAACAGTGCCAAAAACGAACAGAAAGAAAAAAGAATGAAAAAACAATTATACTAAAAAACCCCATGTCTTACATTAAAAGCCAACCATTTGGAATGTGATACCAGCAATCACCATGCTCTGACATAAAACAAATTATTGATGTCAAAAAATTAACTTTTGATGTTTTTAGGCTAAGGATTCTTCTGTACAGAATTGTAGAGATTTTGTAGTACTTTTCTGTGTTTACAATGGTTTTTTTAATAACAATCAAATTTCAAATAATTAGAATTCTTAATCTTGGTTTAATTGGACTCAATAACAACTCTCACATTTAAGTCAACCGGTTTATAAACAGGCACCCAAAATAATTCTCTTATATTTGACACTGAAATGAAGGGTTTTTTCCATTTGTTTTCCTCTTGTTTCAGGAGTGTACAAGTTGAGAAATTAGAAGTGGATCCCACTAAATATTCATTCCCTGATGTGACAAAGATAATCCAAGGAAAGGAACGAATTGGACAGGGACCTATTAAACTACAACCAGAGAAGACTACAGAGACTAAGAAGAGTTACATTGATTTTGAAAATAATGAAGATGTTCCTCCCTTAATTTGAAACATTCTTACATATTCCCTCTGTATGTGTTGTTTATGTTTGAGTTGTTTTCATGACGCTATGTGTAAAAGTAAGAATAATATAGCTGAGATTGGAAATATTACTACAGTTCTTATCATAAACTTTGTTATGCTGGTGTTTTCTGCTGTGTTTTCTGTTAGTGTATCGCTATATACTTTTTTTTTGTAGGTTGTTTACTTACTAAGTCTCAAATCAGAACAGGAGTCATAAAAGTCAGACATTGTCCTTTCTTCAAAGAATTTACTGTCTAGCTTGAAAGATGGCATATTACTGTAGAAAAAGAGAAAAGGAAGGAAGAAAGCATTTGTAACAAGATTTATTATTATTATGACCAAACCGAAGATAGCAAAAATCTCTCTGTATTCCTTCAGTGTTTTCTTTTTCATGAAGGACAACAGTAAAAGAAAACAATATATTCTGGGAGTGAGCAACATTGCTGTATCCTACCATACATCAGTGAATTTTCCAGCATAATGCAGAGCTCCTGGATTCTGGAGCTGGCGTAACAATGCCATTCCTTAAAGATTGTGGGAAAGAATAATGCTGAACACAGTATCTCAGATGTGGCACCATAGGGAAACTGGGAGAAATCAGCCAGACCCGTCTTGTTCCTCTTCATGCAGCTCCTCTAAATTGTCCCATCTTTTTCAGGATCCCCTAAAAATACCAAGGCTAATTTGTAGCTGTTGAATGAAATAAGGTTGAGTAGCTGTAATGGGATGTGCTGCTCCTTCCCTACTCTCCAGCCCTTTTTTAGCAACCAGAGACTCCATTATCATATTTTTTTGCCGCACTTGGATTGCCCCATGAGTGAAACAGAGAAGCACAAAAGTACAAAGTACGCTGGGTTACATTAGAAAATTATTGCAATTTGGCAAGACCGAATTTCTTCTGGTTTTCCTTTCTTTTTTTTCCTGGTTTCCTGAGAAAACAAGGCTCATGTCATTCTTAACTCTCCTTTTGAATGCCATTTCTGTTATTTTAGCTCTATTTGACAGAAGAGAAACGTCAAAGAAATGCTCAGGTCCTCTAAATTTAGTGAAAAACAGCACCGAGTAGTATAATGGGATTCTCTTGATGCAACTGCTCTTTGGAAGAGAGAACTCAGCCATTACCTATTGTAGCAGTAGTCACTCAGCTAATTAACATGTTGGTAACTGAACTCTTTGTGCATGTTAGCCTAGGCGGTAGTTAAAGAAAGTAGAAGTTATGATGGTAGAGCTCTGGGAACCTGGGGGAAAGCCAAGGAGAGCATGGGAAGTATTCAGGAAATATGGTTAGACCTTGAGTTACTATGGAAGCAACAGGTGGATATTGAGAAGACAGTGGAATTTTGCAGAGGTGGGGTCGCAAAAAATATTTCTGGGTTGGGTGGTTGATGAAATGAGGAATATGTAGAGGATGTGCAACATAAAACCGTAGGGAATCAAGTCTCGTTAGCTCTGTTGTCTATAAAACAGCTGATTATAAGGATATAGATGTGCTCGAACACCTCTTTTGGCCTTTTAGTTGGGCAATTAGCATTCAACTCTGTAGTAAAAAAAGATAACTTCAGGTTTTTACCAGTTTTAAACTCACCTTTATTTCAAAAAACAAAGAAAATTCCAAGAAAAAAAACAAGTTGAGTGACCTGTCTTACCGTGCTAATGAATTTGAAACTGTTTCTCTGTAAAGGAAGGCTTCGTTTGGTCCTGCAGAAAGAAAATGCTTCTGATTCAAACTAGCCTTCGCTTTAGCCAAATGGGATAGAGAAAGCAAATTAAACTCAGGAAGAATCAAAGAATATATTGTGGTTAAATTTTGTTTTCATATTTAAGATGGAAAATTAATAAGCTGCACTTATAACTGAACCACTAAAACTCCGTTAAAAACATGTTATGTAGCAATCTATGTTCAGATCGTGCCCATAATATCCCTCAGCACATAACATGTTCATGAGACATTCTTTGGAAGTGCTGTTTCCCTGACTGTGAAAAACGTCACGAAAAAAAATCAGCAGTTAGTTAGAAAGAAAACATCACTATTGAATTCTGGGATGTTTTAGCCACTCTAAAGTGCTTTATGATTCTCCACAGATGTTTAATGTAAGATAAAGATAAATAGTCCATCTTAAAATGCACTGAAGAAGAGCAGAATATATCCATCAACTTAGGCTGACGGGTTGAACTGATGCATTTTCTTCGGTTGCAATTTGTAATGGATATAGGATAAAAAAATGGACTTTCATACTGATGCTGCGTATACTGAGAGCTGAAAAGAAAATGTATATATCACAAAGACTTAAACCAAAGTTGAATTTGGGCATAATCTGATCTATTGTAGTATCATCTTGGATTTTTCTTTTCCCATCTTGTGCATTGACTTGATTTTTCCAATTCCAGAGTAAATTATTCCATGATATAAGCCTCTGAGCCCTGAAATGTACTTAATCAGCTCTACTCTGGTAAATAGAGTGTAAAGATGTCAACTTATTTTGCAATATACCCCTATTCACTATAAATTCCTAATCATGCTGGCTGACTATGAAAAAGACGGTATTATGTTTTACCTCTTGATGTCACCCAATAGTTATAGGCCCGTAAGGATGAATATGGATCGTTTTCTGGATTGCACATGAAAACATCTACATCTGAGACTCTACGGGATGTCCATGCCCCGGCGCCGGCAGCATGGGGGCTGCGGGGTGGCCTCTGCGTGGAGGGTGCAGGGCTGCCCCATGCCAGACACAGCTCCAACGGCCCCACCACAGGACACAGCTGAGTCCCTCAGCCAAGCTGGGGGCGCCGGGGGGAACAGAGGTTTGCGGCAGGGCCGAAGGCGGCCCAGGCAGAGGAGGAGGCAGCCCAGGAGGGAGCAGCAGCAGAGGCAGCCCCAGGGCGCAGGAGGAGGAGGGCAGGAGGTGCTGCAGGCCCGGAGCAGGGATCCCCTGCAGCCCTGCAGAGACCCCGCTGGAGCAGAGACCCAGCCCGCAGCCCGGGGAGGGCCCCAGGCCGCAGCGGGGGGACATTTCCTGCAGGAGCTGCGGCCGTGGAGAGCCCCGGCGGGAGCAGGGTGTCCCTGAAGGACTGCAGCCCGGGGCAGGGCCTGGGGGTCCTAAAAGTTGGTGCTGCTTTATGTAACGGTGTAGCCCTAGTAGGAAGACAGGCAACAATTAATGTAACTTTTAGCAATCAGATGGGCAATTTATGTTTAGATTGCTTTCAAGTCTGCTTCCTTTTCTCTGTGTGTGTAAGAATGAATTTTGCTGACCTTGGGTGAATACGAAAGGCTCCACAACCACTTTCGTGATAGAAATTGGTAGATTTTGGCAGCAGATCCAAAATAAAAAAATTCCTGTAGTGTTACTGGTTGCTGTGGGGATTTTCTGATGTTTCTAAGAGGTGAACACATTGAAGGCCTTCCTCTTTTTCTTCATTGCTTATTTCTGAAAACCCTGTAGGGGCAATCCACCTTTCAGACCTTCAGCCAGTTTGGACGAACCTGTCAAGAGTTTCAGAAGGCTGTGGAAAACAGGCGTCCATACAGTCTGGTCATATAAGACTACTTCATTTTTTCCTAAGCAGAGAGCTATAAAATTTGACCTCTACTATCAAAGCAAACAATAATACAATTAGATATTTCCCCATTCCAACTCATTTCTTTTTTCATCTGGTTTCTAGCAAATAGATAATGCTCCGTTTTAGAAAGAAAAAAACTTCATTGAGCTAGTTATGTCTTATGGGAAAATTAATAGAAGGTACCAAAACATACTTGAAGAAAGAGTTGTTTCACATGGTACCATAATCTTGGGATCCAGTGTGAAAATAGGGTATGTTCTGAGAATCAGCTTCAATAAAATTCTCAATGTGTCTATGGGCCATGGAGATTACAAGAAGAGGTTGATCGTAGAGGGACGAAATGCACAAGAACAAGATGATAGCAGCGGCTCACAAGAGCATAAACACACATCACAAAGTATTTGTTACTGATCATTGTCCTGGTTCGAGCAACACAGGATTAATTTCTCTTCTAATGCTTGGGAAAACTGCACTTTTAGAATACTCTAGTATCTGAATTTGTGAAAATATTTCCTTTACAGCCAGCTATGGTGTGTGAGTTTCAAGGTCTCAATGTTTTTGAGGTCACCAGATGCAGGGATGAAGAGGAGCGAGGCCCGGGCACTTGACCCAAGCTAGCCAACGGGATTATTTCATACCATCAACATCACATTCAATATAAATTAGGAAGTTTGCTGCAAAGTGCTCTCTTCCTTGATGGCGGCGATCCAGAGCACTTCTTTCCCTGGTGCCGGACCCCTGAGTCCTTCGCTTCCCCCCAGAGCCGTAGCACTCGCAGTATCCCACATTTACTGTCCACTGCTGGGAGCGCACAACTTCCTACGGATAGAATGGGCTGAGTATAATCCTTGTATATTTTGTATTTGTATCAAGATCAATATTGGGTTTTTAGCATTATTAATGTTAATTATTTAGTCTTATCCTATTAAATCTATTTATATTTCAACCGTCGGGTTTCCTTGTTTTTTCCCGATTCCCCTTCCCAGGTGGGGAGGGGTCATCAGGTGATAGAATAATTGTCTAAACAACAATAAATTGTTGTGGGTTCCTCAAACCATAACAATCACTAAGGTAATGCAAACCTGAGAAAAGAAGACATAAGAAAGAGGACAAAGAACATACAGCCAACACAGATAAAATATCCCCTGTAGAGTGAAAATGCAAAGAAGATAACAAAAGGAATAAAAGAGTTCCACAGCCCCCTCAAGAAAAAGGAAGAATAGAGAAGGAAAAATAGCACCAGCATTGTGTCCGCTAGTTAAGGACGTGACAGCTGATCAAAGCTGTGGTGCATCTGTAGCGGGCTGCTCCTACCTACAGCAGAAAAAAAAGCGCTGCTTTTTGATTTGCCGCTTGCCTCGTTCTGCCACTGCAGACAGCAATTGCATGTGCAGCATTATCTCTTACTATGCAATGGGGTTAAGTAGATTAAAATTTCAGAGAACATTGTGCGTGTGTGTATGTGTACTGTGATATTTCACCTCTAACTAGATGACTGGGTGAATTTAAGCGCTATGCAGTGGATGGATCTATTCATCGTTCCATAGATAGGAGAAGGATGGGGTTAATGGCAAATTCTAGCAGTACTGAGAGGAAAGGGGATGTACAATGGTTCAGAAAGGCCCTTGGATTTGCCACAAAATCTTCCCCTTGCTCTAAAAACTGGGCGATGGGATGTAAGTTTTGGATTTGCACAATCAGAACAAGAGAATTTTGTTGCTGATGCACAAGACAGACGGAGTGCAGTTCCTCCCAGAGCTAAGTTGATTCAGCCAGGTCAAAAAAGCCCAAAAGCAGAAGAGAATCTGTTACACTATTACATTGTAAAGCTGTACTGCATTTACAATTACTGCTGTGTGCTGAACAACGTGCTCTAAAACAGCAAAGCTTGATTCAAAACTGCTGTTTTTCTTACTGTCTTAGATGCTCAGTGTGGATATCTGTATATACCCGGTATGGGTAGTAGTATTGGACATGCAAAATGTGTTTTCCCACTGCATGTTTCAAATGTTAATTCCCATAAGAACAAGCTGGTGAGTAGCAAATACATTTCTTACTGGTTAATGAATTGTGAAAGAAAGCCGGAGGGTAGCCTGAGGATTGTTCTTTTCTGAACAGTTGTTAAAGACCAGGTATTAACTGCCAAAGAGAGACTGTGTTTGTAACTGTAACTTCACCCAAACAAAATCGCAGGATCACAGACGCACAGCATGGTTGATGCTGGAAGGGACCTCTGGAGGTCATCTGGTCCAACACCCCTGCTCAAGCAGGGCCACCTAGAGCTGGTTGCCCAGAACCATGTCTTTTTTAATATCTCCTGGAATGGAGACTCCGTCACCTCCCTGGGCAACCTGTTCCAGTGCTCAGCCACCCTCACAGTAATTAAGTGTTTCCAGATGTTCAGAGGACACTTCCTGTGTTTCAGTCTGTGCCCATTGCCTCAGGTCCTGTCACTGGGCACCGCTGAAAAGAGCCTGACTCCATCTGCCATACACCATCCCTTCAGATATTTATAAAAATTTATAAGATCCCCTTGAGCTTTCTCTTCTCCAGGCTGAACAGTCCCAGCTCTCTCAGCATTTTCTCATGGGAGAAATGCTCCAGTTCCTTCATCATCTTTGTGGCCCTTTGCTGGGTTTTCTCCAATAAGTTCATGTCTCTCTTGGATGGATCAGCCCAGAATTGGACACAGTACTTCACTTAATGAAACTATACGAAGTTTATGTAAAATGATAAACTTTATGAATCAGACTTTCAGAGGGTAGCAGTTAGTGCTAAGCTTTTGACTTACCTGCCAGGCTCTTTTCTTTAAAATACATCATTATCAATACCATCCTCTGCATGGAGGTGAAATCTTCAGCACAAGATATGGCAGTGACAGAAACGACTGTGATGGCTAGGGTCTCAGCTGGACTGCCATGAAGGCCACAGTCAGAGGTGCGCTTTAGAAGGATTTGTGGAAGAGAGGAATAGAGAGAAACACTTGTGTAATAAGAATCAGAAGAAGCAGCAGGCAAATGCCTGCAGGGCTAACGCAGACATAACATCCATGCACTGTGTGGAGCTCGTTGAAAGGCAGCTTTTCACACGAGGATGTAATAATTGCTTTTGTGATTGAAAGCTAAGCATAGGAGCTGACATCCATCCACCAACCTAATTATATCTACTCCCTTTGTAGGGTGAGGAACTTTGTCATGAGCCCACCCAACCATTGACTTGGATTGAGAAAGGACTTGTTTTCAACAGCACCTTGTGTTAGAGGGCTAGACCGAGGGGAAGGCCGGGGTGCCAGGTCTCTGGGCACAAAAGACCAGGTAGATGGATAGTAAATGACTGGGGTATTGGAGTCATGGCACAACCCTTTTCCCTACCCACCAGCACATAGGTCCTGCTAATCATTGTTTAATTGTATATTATTTGAGAATAAACGCATTTCTTCTGTTACAGAGTCATCAGTAGCATGCTGAAGCTTATTGTTCTCATTCACACCACCTGAGCAACACTGACTTAGTGTATAACTATCTCCTCCTACTTCTGATACACCTGAGCGGAGTAACAGCTCAATGAAGCCGAAAACTGGGAAAGCAACATGTAAATTAATAAGGGCATAAGGTATGACATAATTTAGAAAACAGAGCTTATTCTGAGAGTGGCAGTTTATGTTTTACATTTTAAAAAGCAGAAATGATCAAATAGATTATTAGTAACAGTAGTGCTGCTGTTGGCTGCACAGTTGTGTGCTGGAACTGTGTAATAATCAACTGGGTTCTCTCTGAGCTAGGGTTTGTACAAACTGTTCCTGCACCAAACCTGTCCCTGTCCCAACTTTATGATAACCATAGAGTACATTAGGCCGCAAAACTGCTTACTGTATTGGTTTCAGAATCACTATGAATTAGCAGGGCTGTTTTTAAAACTTACTGTAATTAGAAGGAGTAGGGAAGGAAGGGAAATAATGTTCCCCACTAACCCAGCCATTGGAGATGTTACTTCTGTTCCTTGATTCCTTTCACATACAGTCAGTTATACAGACTGGACATAGTCTCTTCTGCCTTACAGACCCTTCCTATAGACAGCACCAACCACACCCTTCCAAAGAGCAGAATCTCTAACAGAAGGCATCTATGAGAGCATACATTCATTGAAAGAAACTCTACCCCTACAGGTCCTCTATAGAAAAGCCCTGACTTGGTGGGGACTTGGGTTCAAGAGCCAAAAGTCCATTCATTAAGGAGACGGTATAGTACAGGACCAGCTTCATCTACTTCATCTGCTTCATCTAGATGTTAGCTTAATAGTTTGCCCTTGGATGAGTTCAGATCTGCACACAGTGGTTATTTTTCCATATAGGGCACTCTATGGAGATATCTCAACCTATAAGAGACTTTTCTCCTATTTGACAACAGCTTTTCTAGCATGAAGCATAGGAAAATCACAATAACCAAGTCCACACTGGGAGCTGTTACTGGAAATACAACTTCTAATGTAGTACAGCCTTAGCGTCTGGGGAAAAAATCTCTGAAGTTATAGCATGTATCAGATGAACACAAGTACCTAAGAGCTCCACGGCTCTAAACTGTAAGCATCTTTCTCCTCAGAAACTTCACAGAAAATATGTATATAGAAGAGGAGACTGGTGAACATTTGGTTAGAAAGATGTGAGCTGTGGCTATGCTTTGACCCTTGTTTTTGTGCTCTCAAAGCTAACCATCTGCAAGTCTACCGGCAGCATAATTACGCCTGTTTTACAGTGTACATAAATTAGTGTTGGCTCTTCTGGTTTTGCAACCAGGCAGGCAGCCATCTGACTTTTTAATTAAGGATTTCACTGAGATTGATAATAAAGTTCCAATATGCTTCCATATTTAAATGAAAGTGCACCAGCAGTATAAAATTTTGAAAGGAAAAACATGCACAGAAATTTATCAGTCACCTAGGAAGTATAGATGAAGTGCATCATGACATCAGCTATGAAAGAAATCCAAGCTGTCTGTTTTTCCTGCACAGAACTCCATTCCTCAGTGGAAATCCTCTAAGGGAATCAAGTCCATTTTTTTTTTCACTCATTTTATTTTAATTTCCATGAACCTGACAATTTGTACTGGACTTCTGAAGATATAAAGATCCTGATATCCTGCATCATTTTCAGAACTTCCTGTGTGCTTATCCTCAGCATCTAGTTACAGCTTCAGATGTTTAAATGCTTAAAAATAATTCACCCTCCCTTATGTCTACAGTAAAAGCTGTATTCATCTCACTAAAATTATTTTTCATTATTCTAAATAAAAATATGTCTGTTTAAACCTATGTTTACAGTTTAGCTCAATCTGGCAATTCTCACATGAAATTCAGTCACTGTCAAGCATTCTTAAAACTTTTCCAAGTGTGTCACCAGTAGAGGTCTACGGTATTTTAGATCAATCAATTAAATTTCTTCACTGTCTTTCCCATAAATCTTGAGGTTCAGTCTGAACATTCTCAAAGTGGTGGTGAAGTGTCAAAGACTCCTGGGGCATGTTAACGTGTACCTTATAGATGTGAACGTGTAGTGAGATTACTTTGTGTTAACCGTGCTGGGGTGATTTCTATGGGGCTGAAGGTAATTTCTCGCACTTTATCAGCTGCCATGAGACACATAATTACATGTCTATGATCTGTAAAGCAAATTCTCCCTCTTTATCAGTGTTTGACAGTGGACACCTAACCACCTGGTTAATCAAAACCAGATTATACTGCTAGAATTAATGAGGGATTGAAAGGGTTTAATGACTAATGGAAGCTTTTTAAAGCCTGTTCCAAAGGGATTACTTAGTTTAATATTTGCTCCTAAGCAGTTGAGAAATCTTTGGCATGGAAATCATAGTTATTCAGTCAAATGAATTTCCCTAGGTCAACTCAACCCTGATATCTCATCATTGAAAATCTTAGATCTGGTTCATGTTCTTTCGATAGACAAAAAAACGCCTCTTTCTTCTCTCCCACTGTATTAGTTCAGGGTTCAGTGTAGAGGATTCAAGGACAGCTGGCAAAAAATGACCATTTAAATCAGCTTGGGACTGCAGTAGGAGAGATTTTGTTATTGAGAATACACTGGATATAATACCTGAATCACAAGATTAAAGCAAATTAATACACATAGTTAGAGACAGAGGAGTCGGCCTTTTATATGAGGTACTGAATAGCTTCAGCACCTGCTAGCTCTTGAGATATCAGACCTTAAATTTATCGCAAGGTCCTTGAATCACGAAAAAGATGTGTACTTTGGTCAGACAGACTAAGGTTCCAGGTTTCCCTCCTTGGCTGTAAAGACTTTGTGTGGCATTCTTTGACCTGGAGCCTTTCTCCAATTGGGAAAGAGGACTTAAAATATTGTTCAGTCTGTCCAAGGAATGAATACCTTTGTATGAACACAAGTATAAATGTTCTCCCCTCTGCCTGTGCTGCAAAATGGTCTCACTGCTTCTATACTTCCTTCTGCACGCTGGGGCACGACAGTGGGTCTTTTCAGGTGGTTCTAGGAATCCATTGCCTGACTTTGCAAACGAGGGCACAGCACATGGAGGCAAGCAGGAGACCCACTTCAAAAGCACCATTCAGTTCTGAACTAAAACAGACTCCTCCAGTGCATTTCCAGGCTACTGTTGCTTGTGAATGTGGTGCTATTTTGTATCTTTCATGCTGATTTTAGCGTTCTTGTTTTACGATCATAGGAACATGCCATCTACTTTTGCCAAAGGAATTTGAGTAAACAGCTTGATGTGCAACAAAACTCTTAAATTCTGCATATAGCATGGCTTATAGTCAAGATAAGAGTCACTTAAGGTAAAATGCCTTTGCAATAAAAAATCCCCCGCACTCAGATCCACAGGTCCTTTGCTCCAGGACCTCATACATCAGACCCTGCCTATTCCCTGAAAGGTCTGAGCTTTACTGTGTTATCTAGCCTCTGTTGGCTTCCTGAGGAGGCCTGGAAGCTTTCCACACATTACTCAGCTTCATTGACATTGAAATGATTGGTGAATCAGGAATCAAGAGTGGCAAAAGATATCCTCATCTTATTGGTGAGCACATGAAGAATCTTACATAAAGTGACATACCTCAGCAACTTGATCCAACAGTGACAGAGCTGAGGATATAATTCAGCAGCCCATCACTTGAGGACTGGACACACGAATATACTGATAAATTTCTTATGCCATTGCCAGCAGCAGTAGGTGCAAAGAAGGCCAGATGAAGCCAAATCACGAATCCATTTAGCCCAAGATGTGGCTCAATACCAAGCAGGGCATTTCACAGGCCAGCAAAATACAGCAAGCTGCAATGTCCCCACCACTCTGGAAGGGCTGTGTGTGACTGCCCCTCCACAACTGCTAACCTTCTAGGGGAGGCAGGACCAAGACAGGGGTTTTCTTCCACACTCCAGCCTAGCCCAGTCCCTCCCCACTCATTCTGGGGGAGGCAAAATTCAATTTTTGCAGGAAGTATTGACCCTGTTCTGTATAAGAAATGTTGAAAATAGTGATCCTTCCCTGATACAATCTCAGACAGTCAGCAACTGTAGGATATCTTGACCGAGAGGCTAACATGCAATTATCTTTGATGGCAAAGGCAGGGACTGGGAGAATGAAGAACCACCCACTGTGGGATAAGATGAGGTTTGAGTCCATCTAAAGAACCTGAAGGTATACAGACCCATGGGACCTGATGAGATACATTAGCGGGTCCTGAGGGAACTGGCAGATAAAGTTGCTGAGCCACTATTCATCACATTTGAGAAGTTGTGGCAGTTCAGTGAAGTTCCCACTGACTGGAAAAGAGGAAACATAACCCCCATTTTTAAAAAGGAAAAAAAGGAAGACATGGGGAACTACAGGCCAGTCAGTTTCACCTCTGTGCCCAGCAAGATCATGGAGCAGATCCTCCTGGAAACTCTGTTAAGGCACATGGAAAATAAGGAGGTGATTGGTAGCAGCCAACATAGCAAATCGTGTCTAACAAATTTGGTGGGCTTCTGCAATGGGGTTACAGCGTTGGTGGATAAGGGAAGAGCAACAGACGTCATCTACCTGGACTTGTGCAAAGCATTTGACACTGTCCCGCACAACATCCTTGTCTCTAAATTGGAGAGGCATGGATTTGATGGATGGACCACTCAGTGGATAAGGCATTGGCTGGATGGTCGCACTCAAAGAGTTGTGATCAACAGCTTGATCTCCAAGGGAAGACCAGTGATGAGTGGTGTTCCTCAGGTGTCAGTACTGGGATCGATGTTGTTCAACATCTTTGTTAGCAACGTGGACAGTGGGATTGAGTGCACCCTCAGCAAGTTTGCCGAAGACACCAAGCTGTGTGGAGCGATCAACATGCTGGAGGGAAGGGATGCCATCCAGAGGGACCTGGACAGGCTTGAAAGGTGGGCCCATTCAAACCTCATGAAGTTCAACAATGCCAAGGGCAAGGTCCTGCACATGGGTCATGGCAATTTCATGCACACATAGAGTCTGGGTGGAGAATGGCTTGAGAGCAGCCCTGAGGAGAAGGACTTGGGGGTGTTCATTGAGGAGAAGCTCAACTTGATCCTGTAATGTGTGCTCGCAGCACAGAAAGCCAACCATAGCCTGGGCTGCATCCAAAGAATCATGGTCAGCAGGTTGAGGGAGGTGATTCTGCCCCTCTACTCTGCTCTCATGAGACCCCACTTGGAGTACTGTGCGGCCCCCAACATAAGGAGGACATGGGCTTGCTGGAGCAAGTCCAGAGGAAGGCCATGGAGATGATCAGAGGTCTGGAGCCCCTCTGCTATGAAAACAGGCTGAGAGAGTTGGGGTTGTTCAGCCTGGAGAAGAAGAGAAGGCTGCGGGGAGACCTTATAGAAGCCTTTCAGTTCCCAAAGGGGTACGAAGAAGGATGGGGAAGGACTCTTTATCAGGGATTGTAGTGATAGGAAAGGGGTAACAGTTTTAAACTGGAAGAGGGTAGATTTAGATTAGATAGTAGGAAGAAATTCTTCACTCTGAGGGTGGTGAGGCACTGGAACACATTGTCCAGAGAAGCTGTGGATGTCCCATATCTGGAGGTGTTCAAGGCCAGGTTGGATGGGGCTTTGAGCAACCTGGGCTGGTGGGAGGTGTCCCTGCCCATGGCAGGGGGGTTGGAACGAGATGATATTTAAGGTTCCTTCCAACTCTAAACATTCTGTGATTCTATGATTCTTTGAACACTCCTTCGTGAATCTGTGTAGTCATTATTTCACACTAACAACGCTTACAAACCTCCATTCTGTATCCTGTGGTTACAAGCTTCATGCTTTAATTATAAATCTTGTAAATATCGGCCTTTATCTATTTTAAGCCTATCAACACTTCCTTGAGGATTCCTAGCTCCTTCTTCCTGGTAGCTTTCTCAGAATCTTTTCTACTTCTATTACATCCAGGAATGAAAAGGACAATATATAAGAACTGAGTGCTCTGTGGCTTTCCATAGCAACATGTTACCTCTCACTTTCCTACAGATTCTTACTGATCTCTTATCTTTTGACTACTGTCAAGCACTAAACCCGCACATTTATAAAACTATCTACAGGGAGTTCAAATTTTATTTCCTGAGTTTCAATAGCTATACAACAACCTGCCACTAGGTACTGACAGATCAAGCTGGTTTAGGTAGAGCTATTTTCCCCTTTGTATTTAGAGACATTGAACTATTGTTTCATTCAATCACCTGACCACTTGGGATTTTCAGACATTTTTGTGCTCTTCTCAGGCGGTTTGAGATATGACTACTGCAAGCCATTTTATCACCTCAAAATTTATCTCAGTGAATGCTATCATCTCATTATTTTCTTTTTCTGGACTGTTTGAGAAGGTGTTGAGCTGTTCGACTTTGAGCACGGGTTTTTCTGGGGATAATCCTCCTCCACTGTGAAAACTGACCATTCATTCCTACTGTTTCCTGTCTTTAAAAAAATTCTTAATCCTTGAGGTGACCTTTCTTCTTACCCTGTGAAAGCTTAGTTCCCTTCCTAATCTTTCAACCTTGTCAAAAGCTTTTTGAAAAACTGAGTACATTATATCAACTAGAACATCCTTTTCCACACACTCACTAAAAATATTTCTATTTGAGTTGAAATATTGACACTAAGACTTTCAAGTGACTAGTGATTTCGGTTGTTTCTATTTTTAGTATCTAATCTGAGATGCCTTTAGAGTGCAGTGATTTTTCACTTTTTGAATAAGTGCTGACACCCTACCTTTAGTCATTCCCTTGGATGAGTTTAAATTTGAACATATGGGATCATCAGTTCCTGCTTAAAAACTTGGTTTGTCTGTGTGGAAATACAAAAACAGAAGGCAGAAAACAGTGATATTTCTGATTATGCTGAGGAAAGAAGCTGGTCACAAAACAAAATGGTAAGGAATTTCAAAAACATGTGTCCCAAACCCCACAAAATAGGCACTTCCCATCCAGTTTTGGTCAAATTAGATAAGATAAGTGCACAAGAGTTTTTCCGATGCAGGCAGATAGGATGAAAAAAGAAGCTACCACTTGTAGAGAAAGCAGAGAGAGCTAGAGTCCCCCCCACTTCTGGACTGGAGTTGAGGAGGAGGCAGAACATGCTGAGATGCCAAAGGCAGCAAAGTGCAAAAACACTTCAAGCACTTTTGTTCATGTCACTTCCTGAGAGTAAATAGCTGGGACCTTTGCAGGCAGGTGCCAGGCACCTGCCATCTTCACTTCCTCAGCAATCTGGCTGTAAAATGGTGTTGTTTTTTTTTTTAATACCTTTTCAATTGGAAGGTCATTCAAGCAGAAAATTTCTCCAAGGGCTAGCAGTGCAAATTTGTACTTTTACCTTTAGAAACCCATTTCCAAATTCCTTTTTAAAATATTTTTCAAAGGTAATGAATTCTTTCTACATTAGAGCTGGAAAGAGCTGAATGTTCTCTTATTCTCTTTAGACTTGAAAGAACATATCATTTGCATGTCAATAGTCTTTAGTAGATCCTCTTTGTACATCATTTGCATGCCTTTGACTGTTTGACAATTAACAAATTAGTATCTGCATATGATGCATCTTTCTGGGAAATGGTAAGAGGTCGGTGAGAAGCTTTACCATATTCATCATATTCATTGGCATTTCGGGGAGAAGCAATTACAGTGGCTCCACTAAATTTATTACTGCACTCTGTCAGGGGATTCAGACCTTGACAGTTTACCCTTGGATATTCTGATAGTGTAATATAGAAATATGGCGGACCATAAAAAATGCACAAGTTTTTTAGACCTTAGTCAAGAAACTCATTGTGAATTCCATTGTAGAGAATTTTGGAGTTAAGCATGACTTGTGAGTCTAAATATAACCTTTCAAATGGCAGTAGCAAATACATCAATGAACCTGAGAACATCAGTCAAGAGAAAGAGTTGTGGTCTGAATACAAGCTTTCCAAACAGGTGCTAATCCTTCCTCCACTAAATCTGTATGAACTTGGGTAGTTTTTATTGGTCTCCTTCATTCTGGCGTTTCAAGACAAGAAAGGCTGTGCAGTCAAGAATCCAACTGCATCTCCTTGCATAGGTGTTGAATCCTTGGATACAAGGTCTAATATGAATTCTTGCAGCACCTTTGCTGCATATAAATCCACCCATGCACCACTAACTGGTGCCAAAGGTGTATGCGTCAAACCCCACACATGTGGGACAAGAAGAATAGAATAGAATAGAATAGAATAGAATAGAACAGAACAGAACAGAACAGAACAGAACAGAATAGTTCAGTTGGAAGGGACTTGCAACAATCATCTAGTCCAACTGCCTGACCACTTCGGGGCTGACCAAAAGATAAAGAATGTTATTAAGGGCATTGTCCAAATGCCTCTTAAAAACTGACAAGCATGGGGCATCAACCACCTCTCTAGGAAGCCTGTTCCAGGGTTTGACCACCCTCTCGGTAAAGAAATGTTTCCTAATGTCAAGTCTGAATCTCCTGTGACACAGCTTTAAACCATTCCCACATGTCCTATCACTGGATATCAGTGAGAAGAGACGAGCACCTCCCTCTCCACTTCCCCTCCTCAGGAAGCTGTAGAGAGCAATGAGGTCACCCCTCAGCCTCCTTTTCACCAAACTGGACAAGCTGAAAGTCCTTAAATGCTACTCATAGGACATTCCTTCCAACCCTTTCACCAGCTTTATTGCTCTCCTCTGGACAGAAAAGAAGAGGACCTTCATTCCTTTTCACAGGTTTGCTTAGAGTTTATTTGAGGACAGCAGCTTTACTCTGTGCCAGTTTAGAGAAACAGAGTCCAGCCTGGGGAAGAGAATTCAATCCGTCTATGAGGTTGATGGGGCTCTGCCATATTGGCCCGTGTTTGCTGTCATATCTCAAAAGTTGCACAATCCAACAGAGGCGATGCCAGCTAGTGTCCCTCCTCTAGTCTTCACATGTAGTCCTTCCCATCCATGACTTGGTGACAAATGCATTTTTCTCCACCACACTTCAATCAAGCGACACCCTAACATCAAGTATTGCTGTGGCCATCTGCTGTGTCAGTTCCTTTGCCTCAGTCTCCACATTGCCTGTCGAGTGATTAATTTAACCCTTAATATGGACGAGGAAGGCGAGGACTGTTGACTTTTCTTTCTCCTACAGGACACTCTCTCCTTCTCCTGCCCTATCTACCCAATCAGTAGTGCTGCTGGAGGCCCTGTTTCTGCCACCACCACCCTGTAGGCATCCTTCAGGCCTGTGCAGCATGGTTCTGGTTGCAAAGCTCCAGGTGTTGCTCAGGAAGGTACTCATGCAGAGCTGAATGCAGGATGGGGACTCAGCCCTTTGCCTTACTGCTCCTCCAGCCTGATTTCTGGCATTGTTTTCTAACTCAGGCAACATGGCCTTGCTAAAAGTTTTGTCCTCGTTGCCCCTATTTATTTATATATATATATATATTTAAATCTTGGTATGTACCCTGTGGCTTTCAGAGATCACTTATACCTGCTTCTTTCTCATCAGGGACTTCTATAATCATCACAGGATGGATGGAGTTACTTGGTCATGATTCTCACTCCCTCCACTTCCTGTTTCAAAGTGGGAACTCGTGGGTTGTCAGGCAGCAAAATTCCTGTCTGCAGCGGTGATTGTAGAGAGCACTGTAGTACCCATACCATGGCTGTCTGGCAAATTCACGGTTACCACTGGAAAGTTTTCCCAGTTTACTTTTAGGTAAAATTTAGTCCCTGAAACTGTGTTTGCAAAATTACTGAAAAGCAGAAGGGTTTGCATGGGATGAAAATTGTGTCAACAGTTTAACAGACTGTTTCTGAAACCGTGGCTTGTCATTTATTTGCCCTCTAAGTCCATGTTTCTGGTTTTTTTCAACTTTTTCCTAGTTGTAGTATTTTATGTTTCATTGGCAGCAATACCTTGGTTTGTTAATTTGTTTTCTTTGGCATTTTCTTGCTGTTTCTGGGATGAAGCTCATGCTCTTTACAGATAGTGGTGAGTCTGGGATCAAGACAAGGTGTTGTATGTGCTGAGAGACAGATTTGACACCAAATCTGTCAGTAGAGTGCCAAACCACATAGAAGTAATGGTCCAGGAAGTGCTGGCTCCTACCCTGGGGATCTTAAATCTAAGACTTGGTTACTTGGGAAAAGTGACTGCATGTAATCTGTGAATTGATGTCATCCTTGTTACTCCAAGCAAAATGTCATCTGGAGAGTTGAACACAGGCTATGTCTGAGACACGTTGCTTGAGAGCACAGAGTAGTTACTGAACTCACTGCATAAATTACTGGAAAGTAACTTTTTTTTTATAGGCAAGACTGAGAAAAAGATATCTAAAAAATAAAATACGGTCAGAATGTCACTTTCTTAAGAGGGTAAGCGTCACTGCCTGCCCCACATCCAGCTTCAGAGCAAATCACGGCTCTTTCAGAGAACAAACGAGTGTGGTTTATCTCCTAAATTTAAGTGATGAGACCAGGGTCCCTCATAGTCAATGGAAAGACAAAGGAACTTCCAGAACAATTCTGTGTAGGGTGAGTAGGCTCCTAACCCGGACACTTTGATGGGAATATACACCTAACTTCTCACACAGACAAATACAAATATTGTGTAATTGAATTTTTACTGATATCTCCACACCATCTTTCCCATCATATAAAGTTTGCTATGAAAATATCTGGAGATCTCCGTGCTACACCCTGTGGCCACAGATAAAAGAATTTTAAAGGAAACAAATTTTCTAAGATCTTGTTACAACTACAAAGTGAACAGAAATGCAGCAACTTTCTGCATCTCCTTCTGACATTTCCATATTTAGCAAGGTGAGTTCTAATGCAGAAAAATGCCAATTATTCTTCTTTCCCATCCATGATCTTATAAACTTGCACCAGGAGAAAAGATGAGCCAATACTGGAACATGAGCTAGGAAACATTTATTTGTATTTATTAGCCCAGCAAAGGAAAATTTTATAATCAACACAATGGTATTTCTCTGCATTTTTCCTCTACATTTAAAAATACATTTCCAGGGTAACCTTCACTATGAGAACTTTGCTCTTGGAGACATAGCCAAATGGTTTAAGGGACTGAAACATAAAAAGAAAAACCTCCAGGCCCTGTTTGGTTCTAATACTGGCTTTGTTTTGGGATTGTGAGTTTGAAGAACAGACTGTACCTCCTTGGAAGGACTGGATTTGGTCAGCCTTGGGGGAAAAAATCTTCTACAGGAGTGCAGAGAACATAATTAAGGGAGAATGGAGGATATTGCTAGAGGTGACCCTGACATCCTGGAGGACAGCTGAAGCAAGCGTACGAAGCCCCCCTTTAGACATGCAGAGGATGAGGACGCACAGAAAGGTTGAAGGTAAGTAGGAGAAGGAGACTGATGGGGAGCTGGGTGTGTTAGCAGGCTCCACCTGGCTTATGCTGGATTTCATAAGGTGGATACAGCTTTGATCAAACGTTCATGGCTTCTCCCAAGCCTGCCACCGCAGTGTCCAGAGCATCACACTCCCATGACGACAGCTGCCCTTCTGGTTTAGGGCTTGAATGGGTGTTCATATAGGAAAGGTGGAGAAAGTCTGCAGCATCCTGGACAGTTCTTGGAAGACTTTTGGCTGGTAATAATGGAGAGAGTCAGTTGGCAAGTGACACTGGAAGGCTGAAGGCAAGTGATCCACAGCGCGCGGTACTCAGCCATTCTTAGCATCTCTTGCTCTTTGATAAGAAGGGGGGATTTGCAGGACTTTGGTAAAATTAGGTCATAGAAAACAAATCTTTGCTTGTTAAATGCATGACACATCAGTTGTTTGTACATGCATCTAATTAGCACGGGATTGAAGACATCTCTAGGGGGAGACAGAGGGTAGAGGTGGCATCACATTCTGCTTGTTTGCCATTTTTTCTTTGTCAAAACCATGTCATTTATGTTAAATGCCTTATTAGCTGGAGCCTGACTTTCTGACATGCAAAAATACATCCCTTTGAAACTAAGCTGTCCGGATTATGTAAGACCCAAGACACATTTCTTCCAGCCTTGCAATGGATTAGTGTCTGTTACCAGCTCAGTGAACGCTGGCATCTTTTTTGTTTGATAGCTCTGCATATTTAGTTGCTGAACAAACTGAGATCCCGTATTGTTTTGCCCTCTGGGTGCAGTGCCAATGTGCAGTCAAGCGGCAAAATATTTCAGTCAGGTATTTTATGGAGGAATTCGTATTTGGTTACATCTTCCATGTATTCAGTCCTATTCACCCCTGTTAGTTTAAAATCCTAAGCAGTCTTTAAATTGGACATGTGCAACACTCCGTTTTAATTGAGGCCTTATATTTTTCAAGTGTCTCTTCCTTCCTCAGCCAAATTTTACTTACATGAAAATTTCTCTGGAAAACCAGCTCTTTGCATAGGTGGCAGCACATCCTAAGAGCTCTCCTGTGGAATTGTCATGCACAGTGCAGTCTCATGTCATGCCTATGCATGACCTACACAAGGTTGCTTCACCAGTTTGCCCATCTTGTGTCCCCATGTGTCAGCATCTTCGAACAATGGACTGTCTGATATGTGCATTACCATAAATGACAGTCTTACAGAAGTAAAAGATTTTGCAATCTCTTTTCTGCTGGGAAACTGGAAACGGAGTTCACTGCCATCAAGATCAGGCATTGCAAGTCCCACTAAGAGCTGCTTTTGCACAGGAGCCAGGGAGGAGTGTACAGAGGAGCTAGACTGGGACCATGGAAAAGGGCACTTCAAAACACCAGTCACCTTTGAGAACACAGGGCCACAGAGATGAAGGTCATCCAGGAAACTGAGAGGTGAATATGTACTGTGAAAAAAATAATCAAAAAGACCCAGACACACTGTCCCAGTTTCGGCTAGGATAGAGTTAATTTTCTTTCTAGTAGCTGCTGTGGTTTGGATTTGGTATGAGAAGAATGTTGATAACACATATTGTTTTAGTTGTTGCTAGGTAATGTTTATATTAGTCAAGGACTTTTTCGACTTCCCATAGACGCTGAGGGGGAGCATAGACAGGACAAGCTGACCAGGGAGATACTCCATACCATAGACATCACGCTCAGCATATAAATGGGGGTTGGCTGGGGGGCAGGGATCCATGATCATTGCTCGGGACAGGCTGGACAACCAATTGCTGGGTGGGGAGAGCGACTTGTATTGTATCCTTTTCATATTATTATCATCATCATCATCATCATCATCATCATCATCATCATCATCCTTCTCCTCCCCCTCTTCTGTTACTATTATATTAAACTGTCTTTATCTCAACCCATGAGTTTTCCTCCTTTCCCCTCCTTTTCTCCTTCTTCTCCCTACTGGCTGGGGTTAAACCATGCCACATGCTTGCAGAATTTATTCGTAGAGCTGTTGTAGTCAGAGAGGCCACTACATATAAAGGACGGGCACTTTGCAAACAGAACACACAAAGAGATCCCACAATCAGCATATCACTGGCAACGTACTTTCCAGCCTCCATCTGTGGATCTGCAGGTGCAGTCAAATACCATTCATTTAACCTCAGACCCTCTAGAAGTAAGGCTGATTTACCTCACTCCTGTCCACATGCTTATTCTAGTGCAAAATGGGGCAGAATATCACCATGACTGTGAGGCTTCGCTTCCTTTGGATCCGGCTCAGAAGATGGTGGGAAGTAAACCAGCAGAAACCAGCAAGCCTGAAGGAGCTCAGGAGCATTGTAGTTATGGCTGATACCACGTAGAGCAGACACAGGTTTTGGGTGATGTGAAAGCCAGAGGTGGCATTTCACCCAGTGATATCGGTAAAAATTTTCAATGACTCCAACGATCCTCCAGCTCACTGCAAATATTGTGCTAGCTCCAGATGTCTGGTTAGCACCAAATTGCTGAGCAAATAAAAAGCCACAAAATACAAAGAGGAATGAATGGAATATGAAGCACTCCAGAGACAAGAAGTACCAAAAGACATGGTTCTCCTCAGAAAATTAGCTCTTCTCTAGTGCACGCACCTGGCAGTCTTTATTCAATCTTCCTTATCTTTATATAGAAAGAGAGAATCAATATATGTGTAATTAAAAGATAGGGCTGAAGTTGCACTGAAATGAACCATCATAACAGTAAGAATTCCTGATTTTTATGTGCCTAAAATATCTTCTTTGAATAATACTTGTGTTAATCTTATTTTTATTTTCAATTTATTTAATTCTAAAAAATTATTTAAGCTCCAGAGATGCTTTGAAAGAAGTCACAGACAGTTATATGCTCCTGCTTAATATTCAGAAGAAAGAGAAAAGAAGCTGTTAAAACTATCCATGGTCTGTGCCAGAGCTCCAAATGTCTTCTCTGAAAACTAATTACATCTTGGCATATGGAGCCCTGGCAAAAGTGTTGCAATAAAAATAGAGGACAAGAAAAGAACTAATTCTCTCAATTTAAAAAATAATTCATAGAGCAAAACTCCTTGGTCTCCTGCTGCTTGCAAGCTGTTAATATAGAGCAGAGAGGAACGTTTCCTAATTTAGTATGGACTTTCTTCTAAGAACTGCCAATTCTTCAGATGCTGGGGGAGAACTAGAGTAGCAGAGCTGTCCAGAATATCAGATTTATGGTTGTTTTTGTCAGTCTCTGCTGCCTATCAGCAGAGATACTGGCAAGTAATCCAATTGAAACAGGCATCTCTTATTTGGAGACTTGAACCCTAACAAGGAAATCCATGTTCCAACGAAGAAAATAAGAGTTTGTCATCAACTTCAGTGAAACCAGGATTAAAAGAATTGGTCTTGATTTTAGAAATCATCAGTGGAAAAGAAGGATATTTGAAGCATGTGCTTAAAACTAAGCTATTAACTAAGTCACATTGACTTTAAATTGGGACATCACATTGGAAGTGTAACTGTCAGACGCCTCAAGGAGATTCATCTCATCTACTTTTAGATTTCTACCGTGTAGATGTCTGTCTGTCTTCTAGTCACTCTTCACACTTTTATAGCCATGGAGAGAAATATGCAGCTTAAAGATGAGAGTAATCTACTTTTGGTGTTTATGACAAAGTGCTTATTTCTCCAGATGAACTAGGAAAGGACTCTTGGGCTACATCTGCGCTGTTGGGTTAGCAGTGCTGGTACTCCACACAGGTTGTGGGAACTGTTCCCGGTACATTTTCTGCCTGGGGCCAACTAACGTGTTCCCAAGCAGTCTGCAGACACAGCTGAGGAGCTACCACATGCCAGGGTCATTCCCCATGGGCACTATGGATGCAGCTATTCTGTTTCACAGGGGAAAGAACTTGTTCACACAGCAGTGGGCAGCTGCCCTTTGTGTCGGGTGGCAGGAAAGTAGACATAACCTAGGACGCTTGGTCCAGGTTAGCTTTTTAGATGTCTGCGTTCAGCATCATGAATGCCGGGCTGGATGGGGTTTTGAGCAACTTGGTCTAGTTGGAGGTGGCCCTGCCCATGGCAGGGGGGCTGGAACTAGATGGTCTTTAAGGTCCCTTCCAACTGAAACAATTCTGTGATTCTGTGATTTGTACACCTGAGAGTAGCTTGAATTAGTTTTTTTCTTCCTCAGCACAAAATTAAATTCTAATATGGCAAGGGCAAACATGGCAATCAAGCAAATAGCATCACATGCTGTAAATCAAAATTAACAAGTAAGTACTGTCAGCAGCAACGGAACTGAATTTCCCTGCGGTTTTGGTGCAGTAGTCATCCTCTCTGAGCCTGGCCTGGCAGACAGGAACCTAGAAAGTCTAGAAAACAAGGTCAACGTATTGTAGTTACTGTGCAACCCTTGGTCTGTATTACTGAGAGCAAATGGGAACCCCATTATGTGCTCGATACATGTCTGTATGAGAACTTCCAATGTTCATCTTACTACATCTGGCTTTTATACTATAGCAATATAGTTAGTATTTTGACATTCACACAGAAGGCAGGAGAGTTAATGCTAAATAGATACTGATCTGTCACGTGGTGACAGCACATTCCTGAACATTTCTACTATTTCATACACTTTGTGCCTTTTAATGCTTGAATATGTTTCTTCCAAGATCTATTTAGAAGAAAGCGAACCTTGAAACACCTGTGACTTTGGGTATGTGTTTGTGAAATTCAGTTTGACATAGAATAGAGATCTATTAGTGCACCCAAGGCCATGGAGAAAGTCAGCTTCAGTTATGTCAATCCCAGGTCAGTTTAGAAGAGTGTGATCTTTCTGGAGTCTGAGTAGGTATGCTATGCAAAGGATAAGGAGAACATTTTGACCATCCAAACAATAATTTTATGGGAGGTGTTTTCAGAATCAGCCAAGAGATTGTAATCCCGGTGCCAATGAAATAAAAAATTACAGCAGTTCAAATCACCAGGACTATTCAATAATTTTAATTAGATTGCATGTTAATACTTTTTACCTACGTCACTTTTCACCTGGAGTCAGCTGGGAAAGATACTGCTGCATCTTTAAACTATTTTCATGATATATAATGGAAATATATAATGCAAGTATGTTACTTTTCATTTTAAAGCAAAGCAAAACAAAGCATACCTTTCAGTAGACTCATTGACTGTGCTCTTGGCGATTAGACAAAGCTCTGTAAATACTTGCTACATTTGCTAGTTTAGGTTTTGATCTATCACAGAGAATTACTGCATAAGGTTCTGGATTCATTTAGACTAAAATGAAGAGGTAAAGTCATACCTGTTATCCTTGAAATTAAGGAGGTGTGTACTTTATTTAGCTTAACATCTCCTGCATTAATGAGGACGGCACGATATCTAGGAACACTGCCCTGGGGAAAACACCAAGAAACTAATCCCTTGTATTGATTAGATACACACACAAAATTATTCACATTTACTACAATTTTATCAAGATCATATTATTTCTACAGCTTCACCTTGTATTTCATTACCAAGGACAATTGTAGCAAACAATCAAAACATTCTCATTTATGCTAATGTTTTCTTTTTATTTTGCTTTTCATTCAGCAAACAGGGTTGTACTAATCTTCCTCAGCAACAGGAACACTTCAGTCTATTAATAGAACTAGATGTTCAGTGTTCAGCTATCAAATGATGTTAAGCATATTTCTTATTCCAGAATTAAACAGTAATAAAAAGGAATAGAGAGGGAAACTTAATAAAAAAAATTAGATTTGCACTAACACAATGACTGAAAATTATGAGATTTGTGAACATTTCATAAATACCTAGTGGTTTCTCCCGTGTTTGCAAATAGTAGATAATAGGGCACCAATCAAAGTCAGAGAATGAAATACATGTGTTAGATTCACAAGTCAATGAATTGGGTTTTAATGAGCGCTGCATATGGTCATTCAGGGAAAGGGAGGGTGGGCAGCGATGCTTCTGTAAGAGCTAGCGGCACAGATTGAGCGTGGTTTGAGCTCTGAAAATCACACACTGCAGTGAGAGCCCTATACCCAGCCTCCATGTGGGGAGCCCACAGGCTGTGCTGAAACACTCTCTGACAGTCTGTAAGCAGCTCCTGAAAGAGCTGACAGACAACCATGGGCCCTCTAATCCGACGGGTAAAAGTGCATCGAGAACCAGTGACTATAAACTCAAACTACACTGCCAGGAATGGAAAAATGAAGCTAATGTTTAACAAAGAGGGCAATTAACTGTCACAACTTCATGATAAATCAGATAAAGTCTTCATCATTTCAGACCTTTAAAACATGGCTGAATGCCTTCCATTATAAAAATAGTAGGTCAACTCCAAGTTAAGTTATGGTATGTGCTGTATCTTGTGATACGATATTAACAACAGAATTATTGTCCCTTTCCCTATCTACACATAGAGGTACTTGCTTCATTTTTTGAGGGAGATGATTTAAGGTTACCTATAATCTGAATTTCATCCTTTGCCCTGTGTCCTGGTTTCAGCTAGGATAGAGTTAATTTTCTTTCTGGTAGCTGCTGTGGTTTGGATTTGGTATGAGAAGAACGTTGAGGAATCCTGATAACACATATTGCTTTAGTTGTTGCTAGGTAATGTTTATATTAGTCAAGCTTCCCATAGAAGCTGAGGGGGAGCATAGACAGGACAAGCTTACCAGGGGGATATTCCACACCATAGACATCACGCTCAGCATATAAATGGGGGTTGGCTGGGGGGCAGGGATCCATGATCACTGCTCTGGATGGGCTGGGCAACCAATCATCATGTGGAGAGAGGGACTTCTACTGTAACCTTTTTATTCTGTATATATTTTTACCATTATTATTATTATTATTATTATTATTTCCCTCTTCTGTTACTGTTCTATTAAACTGTCTTTATCTCAACCCATGAGTTTTCTCCCTTTCCCCTCCTTTTCTCCTTCTCCTCCCTACCCTACTGGGGGGCGAGGGAGGAGTTAGCAAGCGGCTGCATGGTCCTAGTTGCTGCCTGGGGTTAAACCACGACACCCTGCTATCCTGCTTCCTTACCAATGATTCCTCTTGAAGATCACCATGAACTTTACTGCCTGGTGGTACAGACAAGCCCCACTGCTCTTCTGCAGTCTGTTGCAGATGTCCCTTCCATGGGCAGCGCAGGAGAGGGAATCACTTCCATTTAAACAAGGAGAATTGTATCTGTGGATGGAGGTCACGTCAGTCACATTATGATTCTCTGAGAGCCATCAAGTCTTCCTACTGTGGTCATCTTGGATTATTTAATCTAAAGACCAAGAGAGAGATCTGGCGTGAAAAAGAAACGGGATCAGTACTGAGTGGTGTGATCACAGTCCAGGGCTATGTGTCGCTTGTGAGTTAAAACTCAGACTGTCAGTGAAGCTCAAAGGCATCTCATCTCATTGAGAGCAAAATTAGGGTTGTTGTGCTTGGTGTTCGGAAATAGCACAGTATGTAAATGCAATTAAACCAGCATCATTGATGACTCTGAGAGACTATGCCAGCAGAATAAGTCCCAGCAAAGCTGTGGCTGTCTCTGAGGCCCCCTTTCTAATTCCCTTGTGGAGCAGCTACTCCTTATGGAACAAGATATGAACAGCTGTAAAGGCTACAGTCTTTTGCCCTTCATTGCCGATGTGGCTTTTAGGCTGCATCCCAGTGTGGCCCCTCTGTCAAGTCCCTCCTGTACCCACCCACACACCATCGCATCAGTCCGACATCTGCTTCCCAGCACCAGTGCGGGATCCCCCAAAGACATGGGAATTAGAGCACTGAGGGCACAAAGAGACTTTTTTGGTTCGTCAAGGTCAGACCAGCTATACCCAAATTTTTATCAGATGTTTGCCTATCGTGCCTTTAAGTGCAGTATCTATTGCCATATTTTTTCCTTGCTGTAGGTTAAGGCATTTGTTCTGCCCTCAGTGAACAGATAATACTGCTTACCCCTTCCGCAGCAACCTTGCCTGTGTGCCATGACTCCTAAAAGGCTCAGCCATACTTTCCCACTGCTTCCCAGTTGATGCTTTCTCTGAAACACAGCCATATAGCACGGAATAGCCCTTTGGTCAGTTGGGGATCAGCTGTGTCTCCTCCCAACTCCTTGTGAACTCCCAGCCCTTGCTGACTGGGTGTTGTCAGCAGAAAAGGCCTTAAGAACTTAGCAAGAACCAAAACCACCAGTGTGCTATCAAAACCGTTTCTCATCCCAAATCCAAAACATAGCACTACACCAGCTGCTAGTAAGAAAGTTAACTCCATCCCAGCTGAAACCATGACACTAGTGTTCAATCACTGTGTGGGGAACAGGGATTTCCAAAACCACAGGATTAAAGAGGATTCTATAGACATCCCAACTACTTGACAGCCAGTACGTAGAGAAAGGCAGCATGTGAAGGTAGTGATATTTTAATAGTCAACCTTACCAAAAATAAAGATCCAGACTGAAAAGAACTGTCCTACTTCCGAATTGTCTTTTTAGTACACAGACAGGGTATAAGAAAAAAGGTTTCAATTAGGATGCTCTACTTTTGTTGCACTCAGTTTGGGAAATGCACTGATGGCAATTGCAAGTACTGATGAGATTACAGAGAAAACTGGAGAACACGGAGGCATTTAGGGCCTCAGTCCCAGTAATGACAGCTGATGGGCATACAATAGGCACAAAGACAGACCCTTGACTGGTTAAAGCCCTCTTAGAAGTTAAAAATAAGAGCAGGAAATAACAAAATGGGACTTGGTGATAATGTAAGTGCATATATGTGGGGAGAAAGAAATCAGCTGAAACACCGAATAGGACAAAGACAGTGAGAAAGCAATAATGATGAAGGAGGCATAAGGGACGCACAAGAAGTGAACTAGATATGACCCTGCAAAGCAGTAGGAATAAAACTTACAGTTTTTTAAAGAAGCCAGTATAATTTTGGACTGCACACCCATGTTTCTTCTACTCCAGATTGCATGGGAAGCAATTGCAAAGTAGAGGCTCCTGACTTCCAGTATTTGCAAACTGCTCTCTGTAATGTGCTCCTCCTTCCATTTACCCATTTCAGGGCTCGTGAGTCTATTTGCATTATCAAATATAAGTCTGCATCCTTCTGTTCAAAGCTAATGGTATATTGATTTCACTTTAGTTTCAGGTTTCTTTAGGCATTTTTAGTCTAATCTGTTCAAGGATAAGGACAAAGGGCTTTTTTGAATGTTCTGCTAGCATGCAAGCCAAATTCTTATGAAGCCTCTGTAGTTCATGTTTAGAATCTTTAGCTGAAGTTTGAAGGACTTTGGTGTTCACAAACCATTTTCAAAACACTCTCAGAAAGTTTCTTGTCTTTGATGCCAGCTCTAAAGGAGTTCTCATGGGTGTACTGACAGGAATATGTGTAATTGTGGACTGAGCTTGATCTAGTTTGACTCCTGCAGCGTGCAACACACTGAGGATGGATAACATTACTTTGTCTTGCTCATTGGTAATGCTCTTGTATTGCTTTAATTCTCAAACTGAACTGCATCCAGTTAAACTTCAGAAATTTTAGGCAAGTTGGAAACAAGTAATAACATAATGCTAGAAAGATTTTGGCAGAGAGAAGTGCGTTTCGGAGGAGAAAGCCATCACAGTGGGAATAGATTGAAGTTGGTGACTTAGAGGCAAAAAATGTGAAATAATAAGGCAAAGCCTAAATTAGTCTAGTCAATCCTTACCCCTGCAGAAAAACCTCCAGTGATCTTGCAGGCAGCTGTTTTGACAATGGACACTTAGAAGCATTTAGAAAATGTTTCCTATGATTTCAGTAGCATCAGACACCTAAACTGATTTTAGGAAGCTGGACTTAAGAAGACATGTCAGCTTTTGGTTCCACGTTAATTTATGTGGGAGATGATTCCCTACAAAAAGCCTTTCACTTGCGGAGTGCTGTCCCAGATGGATGTAAAAGGATACAGTCAAGAAGCATCACCTTATCACAGTCTGTTTTGAAGGGACAAGAAGAATGTGACGTATCTATTTTCATCTCAGGTTGAGTGGTAAGACCAAATAATAAAACCTAGTGATATGACAAACCAAAACCTAAGCCTGGCAAAAGGATTTTTTCAAATTGAGATGTTCACTCTACCTGTATGTTTGACAGTTTTTCTGCATAGTATGAAAAATCAAGTATATATAAGCTTATATATATATATAAGCATTTAAATGTGTTCTAAATCATCAATATGTCTGCCAACATAACTTACCAAATACAAACACGATTGCAGCATTACCTATTTATTCTGCAGGCAGCCCAAAACACCTGCTCTGAATGATATCTGTTCCTGCCACTCATTACTACCCTTGTTGGTAGTAGCCGCACTACTTTTCTCCATTAGGGTAGGTATGATACTACCTGCTTCATTCACTGTGCCTTGCAGGCAAAAACATGGTCCCTGTGCTAAAGAGTATCGAAGCATCGATATGTGTAATCATAGACGCGCGTTTCCTACTTGAGGCCTGGAGCTGACTAATAATTGTAAAGTATAATGTCAAATCTAAAAGATAATATTAATGAAAGCTCTGTTACTGATTGCATTGCCAGGTGGGACAGACAGGGATACTCTGCAAAGTGGGGCAAAAAGAGAAAGAGGCAAGGGAATCCAAGTCAGATCGCAAAGGAGGAAAAAGTAGGATGATGTACTGCAAAGGATATTCTCCACTGCAGCAAGTAGAATATGTTAGAAATCACAAAGATATTTTCAGAGCTTACACACTACAGGAACGCTTTATTCTGCCCTTCATCTCTGTGCAGATGTCAGGTTGACATCAGTGGGAGATCCTCTTGCCGCCTTTTTCAGCCTGAAGACCGTCACCAAAAAGGACTTTGCCAGTCACTTCCCGCTGTCAGTCACTATCCAAATCAGCATCCCTCTGTTTAGAAATTGCACATCCACTTTTTCCCCCTTATTGATACATTAGCTTAATGATAGCAAATGTTGCCAGACCAGCCTTGAAGGCTCCAGCTCTTCTCTTTTAAACCAGAAAGACCATGGGCAGCAGTGTTACAGCTTGTCTCTGCTCTTCTGCTAATATACCTTATTCTCCAATGCCAGGGACCTGCAGGGAGCAGAAGAAATTGAATTCCTGTCTTCCCTGTACTTATGTTGCTAATGAAAGAGGCTCATGGACACATTCGTCCTGTGACACAGACACCTATTTTTTGAGAAATAGGACTGAGAGCACAGCTCACTTCATCGGGGTAACTCATCAGTGAAGACAATCACACTTGTGATTGAACATCCTGGCTGTTCCCAGCCTTCCTCTGGGGGTTTACTGTGGGGGAGGGGAAGCTGTGTGACAAGATTAATTAATGCAAAAGCCTGTGCATAACTCCCTGTCTAGGAGGGGGACCAGGTCTAACTGGAAGGTGCTGAGACAGACAAGCGTGCCCTGCAGAGTTAACCAGCTTGTATACACTGTATGTAGTACATACCATACAGCTAGTGGCCTTTTGTCAAGGTCTTTTGGTCATAAAGTGGTCAAGTCAGATGGTTTCCATTCCAACGTGAGTGTGCTGCATCGACCATGCTAGTGGGAAGGCACAGGGAGACAGGCTGAACCCCCTCAAACCCAATTCTCCTCCATACTAGGTAAATGTATACTCGGATCCTTCTTTTGGCCCATGAGCATCACCTTTGCCTTGCTTCATCACTGTGGTCCTGATGTAAGCCTCCTTCTCAGCTGCATTTTGGGAAAGCCAAAGTC
The DNA here is from genome assembly GCA_017639485.1 of Pluvialis apricaria. Taxonomy (NCBI): domain Eukaryota; kingdom Metazoa; phylum Chordata; class Aves; order Charadriiformes; family Charadriidae; genus Pluvialis; species Pluvialis apricaria. The sequence continues at coordinate 161,335,811 of CM030008.1, read as the reverse complement.
TACAATACATGCAAAGGGCTTTAGGTTTATTCAGTGGAGGGTGCTTATAAAGACTCTTCCTAACAGGATAGGGAAAGCTGTGGCTGCGAATACAAAAAGCAGGTAATTCTATTTTCTACAAAGAATATAAAGAAGAAAAATTCCATGGAAGCATTCCTCAAATCTTTTCCTTCCATCTCCTACAAACCATGAGAAATTCTGTTAAGAAATGCACGTGTTAAAAATGTACATGGAAAATAAATCACTGCTTGGTATGCATGTGACTGGAGTGGAGGAGTGCTGTCCTTCGCTGGAAATCTGAAGATTATATTGTACTCAACATGGCAAAGCAGGCTTCTGTGAACAGCCTCTTCCAACAGCATCTAAGAGCAGCCCCTTTGGAAAACTGCTGGAAACACATGCCTGTGATAACATAACCATCCACTGAGTGTCATCTTTGCTCCACAAACCCAGCTGGAATAGTATTTGTATGACAGAAAGGAGAGAGGATGCTTGACCCTTAAGGAGAGCTCAGAATATGACAACTGTTAGGAGCTAGACCATCATCGTTCTAAACTGGAGAGCATGAATTAACTCACCTGCTTTAATAACACAGCTCTCAGCCTCTCTGATCTGCAGTTTCTCTCTGATGTACAGTAGGTATTTGAACTTAAAGATCACAGCCTGTTTCTAGAGAAGGGAAAGACTAGATTTCTTTCCACTGTTGACTCCACTAATATCAGCTGTGTTAAACCAGGGATGGATTTGACCCAGTGACTCATAGGGCTGTGCTAACAGGGACCAAAACAATGCTTTTATATCTCCCCCTTCATAGTTAGTGGCTGGATCTCACAATGCAGCGATTGTTCTGTTTCCTTCCTCATTAATTAATTGCAGTATGTTGTTCTCCTGATTTGGCTTACAACTCTTCTGCATTGCAACACATAGCCTGACTCTCATATTTTCCACTGAACGCTGGTCAAGGTTTTCCATCCAGGGATCAAATGTCACATCATTTGAACCAAGAATCTCTACTCAATGACCATAACTCTCATAACGGACTCAGCTTCCTTCTCAGTTCTTGCTGGATGTGCGTTTGTGGGGCTTCAGGTCTGTTCCCTGCCAGGTCAGAGAGTGCTGCCAAGACCTCAGGGATCTACAACACATTTCGTAGCTTGCCAGGAGACAAGCTGTGCCAGCGCAGATTACTCCCAGATGACTTGGGACTCTGGGCATTCTCCAGAATGTCTCTCCCAAACTCTCTAGTTATGGTTCCACACGGGCAAAGCCAAGCACAAAGCCAACTGGTCTGAGATGTTCAAAGTAATTTTCATCTACCATTAGTCTGCTGACACATCTTTGCTTTTACTTAGCCACAGAACTCTCAGCACCTTGGTTGTAACTTCCTAATCCCTCTCCTTTACCATCTCAAGATGATCCTAGGCAGCACCTCCTCCTTGCTGCTGTATCAAGAGGTACAGCTGAGCACCACTGCAGTAATCAAAATGTATTTATTAGTTTCTTGCTACTATATATAAGCTGTTAGGAAGTTTGAATCCCTGCTGGGGCCGATCAGGAAATCATTAGACTGAAGTAGAAGAAGATTAAATTCTAGAGGTTACTGTTCCTAAACTGTATCATAACGATGTAAAAAAAATATGGAGACTCATGCAAGAGGAGCGCCCTGGATGCCAGAGGAAATTCTCCCTCAAGAACTTCTGATGAAAGGAGAAACAGAAGCATAGCAGTGTCTGTGGGTATATTTGCCATTTAACTTTGGTCTGTGTATCTTCCCTGCTGATGTATAAAGGGTTACTGTGTTGAGAGAGCAAATGAACAGTATCTGTTTCCCCCAGCAATTTATCCTTGGCTAATGAAACCTGTAAACTCAGAACATCCAATGGGACTGCTCTTCTGCAAGAGGACAAATCTTGCACAAATCTGAACAATGGCACCTGAAGATACCTGAGTTACAGTGCTTTCATTTCAGCCAACTGGCGACAGACTAATCGCAAGAATATATCCCAGTGTCAGATATATTGGTCCAATCTCATAGGTGGAGCTCTGACCTTAAACTTGAAGGCTGACTTTAGTTTCTAGGTCAGCTGTTGACCCATTGTCTCTCTTGTCTTGCTCACTAACCCAGTAAAACTGATGAAAAGTTGCATGTTTAAGAATTAAGTAACGTTATTATGTGTGCTAAAGATTTGAGCATGTCAGATCTGTAGCACGAGTCCTCAGTCCTTAGCTGGGATGGAGGCAGTGACACTGAAGTGTGACTTAAGACAATTTGTTTTATTGAAGCACTGAGGAAAACCATCCTGTCACCCTTTCTTTTATGTATCTTCAGAATGTAAATTATACAGTGACTGACTTTCAACCAAAGAGTATGTTAATGTCCTTTTGCATCCAGTCACCAGGCAGGTTGGGCTGTCTGTATTTCACAAAATCACACAGTAGATAAGGTTTGAAGACACATCTGGGGCTTGTCTAGTTCAATTCCCTGCTCAAAACAGGCTCACCTACAGCAGGTTGCCCAGGGCAATGTCCTGTCGGGTTTTGAGTATCTCCAAGGGTGGAGACTGTGCAACCGTTCTGGGAAACACATTCCATGTTCAACCACCCTCACAGTACAAAGGCTTTTTCTTATTTTAAGTGGAATTTCCTCTACTTCAATTTGTGCCTATTGCTTCTTCTGCTGCCACTGAACACCACTGAGAAGACTCAGGCTCCATCATATTTACTCCCCTGAACAACTAGTTATACACATGGATAAGATCCTCCTGATCCTTTTCTGCTTCTGACTGAGTAGTCCAAGCTCTCTCAGACTCTCTTTGCATGACAGATGCTCCAATCCCCTCATCATTTTCACAGCCTTTCAGAGGGATTGCTCCAGTATGTCCATGTCTCTCTTGTACTGGGGAGCCCAGCACTGGACACAGCGCACAAATGTGTCTCACCAGTGCTGAGTAGAGGGGAAAGGTCACCTCCCTCGACCCTCTGGCAATGCTCTGTCTAATGCAGCCCAGGAGATCATTCGTCGTCTTTGCTGCAAGGACACATTTCTGTGTCATGGTCGACTTGGTATCCATTAGGACCCCCCAGGTCCTTTTCTGCAAGGCTGTTTCCAGCTAGTTGGCACCCAGCATATACTGGTGCACAGGGCTGTTCCTTGCAGGATTTTCCATTTTTTTAATTTCATGAGGTTCCTGTCAGTCCATTGCTCCAGCCTTTTGAGGTCTCTCTTAATGGCAGCATGCCTGTCTGGTGTATCAATCATTCCTTACAGTTTTTTATCACCTGAACTCCTTCTGAGGGTACACAGTCCGGTCACCTAGGTCAGTAATGTAGATGCTGAACAATATTTGCCCCAGGATCAACCCTGAGATACACCACTAGTGACTGGCCTCTGACTAGACTGCTAACGATAACAACCCTTCGAGCCTGGCAGTGGATTGCTTGTGACCTGCTGTGTTGCCCCTCCAGAAGACACCAGGGTGATTCAAGTCCCCCATGTGAACCAGAGTCTGTGAACATGAGTCTTTCTCCACTTGTTTGAAGAAGGCATCATCTACTCCTTTCTTTTTCAGCTCAGGTGGCTTGTAGCAGACATCTGTCACTGTATCACCCATGTTTTTCTCACCACTAATCCTGACCCATAAGTTCTGAGCTGGCCTATCATCCATCCCTAGACAGAGCCTCTGCTGCTCTCACATACAGGGGAACTTGCTTGCCTTTCCAGCCTGTCCCTCCTGAAAAGCCTTCTGCATCCACTGTAGCACTTGAGTTGTCAGAGCTATCCCACCACGGCTCTGTGATCCCAATGAGACTGTGTTTGACAAGTTTTCTACTAAAAATAGAGTATTTTTATTGCATTAAAGTTCAGTGGTCAGGCTTAGCAGCCTTCAAATGCGTATCTCCCTGTTCATATCAAAGCTTAATGAATAACCCTAACAAAAAAAATCGCCTTAAAAGATGAGCTATATTGATGAAAAAAAAAGCAACATGGGAAAGATGAAGAGACAGCAGCTCAGAAAACTAATATTCTTCAATAAAACATTAACGGAGTGGGAAAGACTGTGGTCTAGTGAAATTTAGACCTCATTAAAGCCAGTGGGATCTCAAATGCCCTTTCAGGGCAGGGTAAAGGGTGTAGCAGGAAATAGAGGCAGAGGAAGATTGTTGGCACCTGAGGAGACAGTCCTTATGTTAAGGCTTGGGAAATAGAAGTGTTTGCCTGCTGTGGTGTTCACCAGCAGGTGGAGGGGTTTTGTCTTGCTAGGAGATTTGCTTCTGCACCAGAGACTGGCTTGCAAAATCTATGCCAAATAAAGCTATGTGGCTATTACTATTTTTCGGTGTTCTTGGTCAATGTAGCCAACTGGCGAAACTTCTGCCTAGATAAAGTTGTTTCCTTGATATGCTGCTCATCTGTGGGCCTTGCCACAATGATTCTTTTGCCAATACTGAGGCACCAGAAAGTAGCTCACAAGCCATTATGTTTTGCAGTTGTCTCATGTTTGTCTTTCTGGTTTATAGCCATGATTCTGTTGTTGTAAAAATTGTAATGCACCTCTTCTCCTTTATCTTTCTCTCCATATTTTCACATTTCCCCTGTGCATCTTGATGAAAAGTCTTTTTTTTTTTTTTTAAATGGTAATTATTGGAGGATTGTATTAATCATATTTGTGTCAGTTTGTACCCAGGAACCCAAGAAGAATGAGTCCTTTTTGTATGCAGGCAAGCAGTTCCTTTGCTAAAAATCTTCAACAGAAGAGATTCCCCAGGGCGGAGGGAGTGTATGACATATTAGACAATGTGATGACCACACATGTTATGCTAACCTTCCCTCTGCTTTCCATTTTTCTGCAAAAATCATGCCCAAGTCCAGGCATGCAGTTCAGAGAAGATTAGCTAATAAGAGAAGATGAGATCTTGAAGGAATGGAGTGAAGGAAAGAGAGAAAGTGCTAAAAATGTAAGAGCAGCAACTAAAGAGTGAAGCAGAGGTGAAGGGAAGGAGAAGGTTGGAGTGAGTCATAGTGAGAAGAAAGCAGTGTCAGACCAGAGCTTCCCAAAGAGCCAGACATCTCCACTTTGGATGCTTTGGGAAGTGCTCTTATCTGCTGGACCTCCCCAGGCCTGCACAGCAAGGAGTTAAGGTGTAGGTATTATCTTACCTGGGATAAGCAAGCACGTGATGTTCCCCTGAGTTGGAGCTGAAGAAATATCCTGTTAATAAACATGTAGTTTTCTTGTACATCTGCCTGGAGACGAGAACCCAGTGTGCTGCCATGACTCTGGTTTTTTTCAAGGTCTCTGGATATTTGTCACTTCTGATTTTTGCATTCCTCCTAGACCTGGACACAACGCCCAGTGCTGTAGGAGGACAGAGGGCCAACACAATGCAACGTGCAGGATTGCTTCCACTTTGTAGATATAGTTTGCTCTCACATCAAGCAATTTGTGGAAGCATTCATCGTCTTTAGGAATCCTTCTTTCATAAAGGTTTGGGACCTGACGAAGCATAATTAGATCATTTTTTAAGGCAAGACCCAGAATCATGTCACTGATTCAACAGCTACAAGACAGAACAATCTAGCGTGGAGTTAAACAGCACTTGCCTTTACACCCAAGCTGTTTCCCCTGGCGCATTTTTTCATTATCTCTGATTACTTAGTCATAAAGATTTAAGGAATAAGGACAAAAATCCTGTCTTCTCGGTATGCCTTAAAACTGGTACAGAGCTTGCAACGCCAATATTAATAAAGGGTTGCAACAGTTCAGCTATTAATACATTTTCTCTGGCAGAGCTTAGCAGAATATGATGAATTCTGGGTAGAGTATGTTATGCTAATTAGCATAAATATAGGAAAGACCTTTTCCCTTCTGAATATAAGAATAGTCAAAATGAATACTGCAGCTAACATATGCACACAGGAACATAAGATTATATGTATCATTGGCAACATCATCTTATTAGCTATGAACATATGCTTTGTAGAAGGAGAGGCTCTGATTGTTAAGGGAAGGGCAGAATACTGGCAGATGAGGTGAGGAGAAAGAAGGAAGGGATGGAGCTCTTAGAATACAGTTCATAGAGACAACCTTGGAGAGTTCTTAGACCAAAACCTGCCTGTTTCTATACAATATATAGCACAGTGTTTTCAGAGTCTTTTGGGGAAAAAACCCGGACAATGATGCAGTCACCTGCCCCCTCCCCTCATCGTATTTATATCAGCCAATTAATGTGGGCTGCTTTTTTCCCTCTTCTCATGAGAGCCATCCTGCACAGAAAAGGGGGAAAAACCAAACCAACAAAAGATATCTTTCCTCCCAATATTCCAAGTATTTACTTTCATGGAAATGAACTGCCTTGTCTGAAATGTTTCCCTACATCATTCGCAAGAATATAATTATTCCATAGGAGTAAGCTCTTTTCCTTTAAATATTGTCTTGAAATAAGAAATGGAGAAACTTCCAAAGCTTTCATAATCAATTGACAGAATTGTATACTGTGTATGAAATATTTCTTTCAGAAAGATAACCAGGACCGTGTCACAGCGGGAGCTACAGTAGGATAATGAAGCACAATCCTTCTAATTACAAGACCAAAACAAAACAAAATGCTAATGCTTCTCAAATCACATGTAGCACACAGACATAGTAGATGTTGCTAAAGTGGAGGTCTTTATATCTTCCCCCTTGCCCTTAGTGTCTCTTTAAGCCACCGCTGCTATTGTGGTTGTTCACATGAAGTAGAGTTTGGCTCACGTTTATTGATGGCTCTGATATAAAGTGATTTAACCACCTGAACCAAAAGTAGGGATTTAATGGGCAGTGAGAGTTTTGGATTTGAAGGCACGTGGGGCATAAGACTGGGGCAAGGATATCTTACGAAAGTCTGAGGGTCTCCACTGCACACTGCTAAAATTCGCTCCTGTTTAAACTGCATGGAGTTTACCGTAGGCTTTAGCGAAACTTTTCTCAGGCATCGAATGGAAAAGTCCACTAGGAATGGTGGGATTATTGGGTGGCCTTTGTGTCAGGCCTAATGAAGAGAACTTTGTAGTTACTTGAGATTGAATTGTGATTTCTCAGTGAATGCTGATGAGCAATTTTACATATGAGAGTGAGAAGAGGAAGTAGAAACAAATGGACAGCAGAAGTTCCTTTCATTTTTCATTCAGAAACTGCCAGAAACGTCTGCTTTCTTCATTTCAAGATGAGAACATGGCATCAAATGCCATATTTGAAAGACTCTGAGCAAATACGGACATGAGCAACCTGATCTAGCAAAGTTCCCCACTGACTTCCTAGAGATTTACATGGTTTTTTTTAAGACCGAATGTTTCTATTTGACCTGTATTGTGGTGCTGCATCATAAAAAATTAAGATGATACACAATATCTTCTATTATTCAGTATTACTCTGAAGATGCATCAAACGGAGTATGTTTTCCAAACACAGGATGGTCCGTCTGCTGTTACTTATGTTGCAGTAAATTCTCTGAGGGATACATTATATGACTCAGAATCAGTTTGAAATAACACAGTCCTACTTGGTTCCTGGTAATCACATTGGAGATGCACTGTGCGCCATGCTATGCACAGAACATGTTGTCTTATTCAGATTCATCTTTTTAGCCTCTGCTTTCTTTCAGATACAAAAACCACAGGGGTAGGACAACAGAAATTCAGGTTTTGGTGAGATAGCATTTGTGATTATGGTTCTAGCCTGTGTGTTTGTTTATAGTAAAAGGAATAGATGTATATATAGCTACACTATAAGCCTGACAGCTCCTTATCCTTTCTTTTCCAGGGTGAAGGTGGAAGGAAAGAGAAGGCAGAACTGAAATCAGCCATTCGGATACAAAATGCTAGAATCTTCTTTTTGCATTAAATCTTATACGTCTTTATTTACAAAATGCCTCTATCACTTATTTTTGACCCAATAAGTACAGACTTTTACATTTGATACGATACAAGCATGATAAAGGCAAAAATAATCTTCAAAATGTTGTGTGGATTGAAGACCTGCTTTTTAAGAGAAATGAAACAGCAATAATTTGCAAAAGGCTTTGGCTATTAAGACAGATACCTCAGAGAACACGTATTTCTCATTCTGTCCCAGCAAAAATTTGTTGAAGGTCTCTATTTAGAAACATAGCTAATGAATGTCTTGAAGAGAGCCACAGAACTACAGCTGCTTCGATCATATTCTGTACAATTTTGATTATCAGGATCCAAGCATAGGACCCGCAGCCCGTGGATGCAGTTCTTTGAGCTTCAAGGTGGACTCCTGCAGTCCTAAAATTAAGCAGTCTAAGCTGCCTAACAGTTCTTTGAATTTAATTGCTCAGAAGCCCATGAAGGTTTTTTACACATTATAGAGATATTCTGAATATTGTGCTTATTTTTCCTTCACACGTGCTCTCTGTCAACCAGATAGAGTTAAGTTTTCCTCTATCTCACTGGTGCACTGTAAACATTGGTTAAGTGAAGAGCTGGAAGTATTTAATTATTGTGATAATATGAGGCCATTATATCCCATTGATTGTAGGTAGCTGGCTCTAGGGAATGGACCGTATAAGCATCTGAAGTGCTTTCCAGATACTAATTATTGCTACAGGACTATCATTCCCATTTGAAGATAGGGAAATTGAGGCATGGATCAGTAAGCATTGGGGCTTTCAAACATGACAAATCCCGGTCTAGACACTGAAATCCATAATGAAAATTTCTGACTAATTGCAGTGTTTTCCTCTTCCCAAGGTTGATGGAAATCTGTCAGGGTTTACAGATATATTCCAAAGATCTGAAGGAGGCCTTTTGGTTTGGCTAAGTCATTCTTGCCCTTAGCTTTTGATCAATTCTGTTAGTGCAGAACTTATGCTGGTTAATACAGCGTGTACCTTGGTGATTTAAAGGCAAATGTTGGAAACTGCCGGTCAAGCGGCTTGCACCCTGCCGTGCTGTGAGCTGCTGGGGGGAGACCTGGGAATTCCACATGCAGCCTCCCAGATCTCCTTCCCTTCCAGCTTTCAGTTTCCAGCAGCAGCAAGTCACACTGCTAGTCCAGCACAGCTACGCGGCAGACGGAAACCCCAAAAAGCAGCTGAGGCAGCGAGGAGGAACATGGGCTTCTCTCCAACGTGCACAAATATGTAACGTCTTGTTAATGCATTTAAATTAATGCTCTTGTAGTTTCCTGGTAAGAACAAAAATATCTTGTGGTGCAGGCACTTTCCCTTTTAGTGAACAGTGATGCCTCTGAAGAACGAGGTCTTGACAGTCTGAAAGAATTAAGTCTCTTTTCAAGCAGAAAGGTCAGCTACAGGCGAAGGAGCTGCAATGAGAATACCTTCAAACTGCTCTGTCGCTTACCTCCATGATGAATTGCTGGGAGCTCTTTCTCCAAGGCTAGATATATTTAGACTTTCATTGACAGATCATTCTTTAAAGGGCAGATTGATTGGGCCATGGTATGAGCAGACCAGTTGTAACTTGGCCTGAAAGTAGGTAGTGATCTGGCAAAATGGATCCTCATCTGCAGCTCTTCCCCTTAGCTCGTTTTCTGCCATAAATCTGCCTTTGTTCACTAATTGGCCTCTAATTTCATAAATCTGCCCTTGTTCACTAACTGGCCTCTGTGCTGAACTCTGCTACATTCAGAAGTGCCAGCAAGAACAGGGAACAAGAAAATGCCCAGGAAGACATTTTCATACATTTAAATCTCAAAGTGGTGGCATTCAATCACAGGCTGCAAGATTCTGCTGAGCTGGAGGGTGCGGCATGCTCCTCTGCAAGCAAAAGCAAAGTCTTGGGATGGGCTCTGGTCCTTGCACTGTCCAAAGCCTCTGCCCTGCAAGGCGCTGTAATTTCCAAGACCTCTCATTGTGGCATTAAGAGAAAGTGGTCCTTTCCAAAGAAATCTGAGAGCATATTCCCCCAAACGGGCCAAACCTATTATTTTTTTTAACCTGCTTTTTTTCCCCCTGAAATTGGAAAAGTGGGTTTGAAGAGCTCTTCTGAAACTGCAGAGACGTGCCTGATGCCTGCCCCAGGGAACTGTCCCCACTGGGATCACACATCTGGAATGGTAAATCCCCATCGCAGAAAAGAGAGACCATCAGATCCCCCAGACTCTTAACTTGTCTTATACGCTTTGCAACCAAAAAAGGACATCTTTTTACATTAGTAGAGCAATGACCAGCTTAGGTAGCCGATACAGCAGAGTCAGAAGTAATTTCCGTGTAGGCAGGATTTAGCTCGTTTATGCGGTAGGGAGGAAACCACAGCACCCTGAACTCCAGCTGCTCCAGCAATGCCCCTCGGTCATCAGCAGTCTTGGGTGGGTGTGTTTTCAGGTATCTGAGGCTGTTAAGATGCTACAACTACACCGACAGATTACGTTACGAACACAGGGAGAAAGACATGTCACATCGGAAAGGAACAAAACCTGACCTCTGGGTGCTGCCGGGTCACTGAATGCAGAGCAAAGCTGTAAAAAAACCAATGCAAATTCTACTCCCTTAAAGAACCTCATGCAACTTCAACAGTACTGCAAGCAATCTCGAGGCTTGGAAAGGACAGTGGGAGCAATTTCTGTCTATTCAAAATGCCGCATTTTGTCTTTGGCCAAATTTCTAGTTTTATTCCTATTGGTTTGAACTTCTAAAAGAGAACTGTGAAATGGTAAAACAGACACTTCAAACAAACCTTAAAATGAGAAGCTTTGACTCTGTCTAAACCTCTGCAAAATAGGTAAAAAACCCTTCACACAAGTTCATCCATGTAATTGTTTTTCTGTTAACATGTTTTGAGTTTGACCAAACAAAATGTTTCTCCTCAGCTCAGCTTGAAGCCTCATCATGATCTCAAGAGACAGAATCAAGAGGCAGAAGCTTTTGTTCTTACCGCTTTCTAGAAACGTCTATCAAAAACTTCAGTGTGAGGGTTCATAATGAACCTGGATATCGCACATGATCTTCCGCCTAACACAGAAAACAAAACTGGAATTAAGTTTGAGTGCTCTTCAGTTTGGCTTCAGCCTCTTACAAACCAATCTCCAGCCACAGTCAAAGCCCAAGCATCTCCTGCTGTGAAAATGAGATGGGGCAGCTAGATGAACAGATGAGCATGCAAGGAAGAAAGATTTTGTTTTTCATCAAAAAAGCCAGAGAATAAAACTGATGTCTAGCTTGGGAGCCCCAGAGGTTATGACAGCCTCTTTAAAGTGAAACTTTACAACACTGAGTGGGATTTCAGGCTGTCTGAAGATTCAGACAGACATGGGGATATGTGGCCTTGCTACTGAACCTCAGTTAAAAATGCATCAAGTCTTCCCAGTTTACGGAGTCCACAGATCAGCAAACAGACATTTGAGTGACTGGGAACAGCCTGTTTGGTCCCTGCTGCTCAGTGATGCTGCCCTGGCCGGCCATGCGCGTCCTCGGTGTCCACCCCAAGGAGAAAGCAGTGCCCGGGTTTAAACCTCCCCAAAGCTCTGAGCATGAGGAGCTGCTCAGACACTGAAACTCTGAATTATTGTTTGCCTAGCCTTTTAACAAGTTCTTACCAAACTTACCCATCTTGTTGTTTTTATTTTTTAAACTGAAAAGGAATCAGCTTTCAATCTGTTTTTAGTGAACAAAAAGTGATCTGCTTCTTCTCCCAAAACTTGTTTACAAGAAAGTGTAATAATTAAAAAAGAGCTTAATCTCATGCTGATTAAAAAACAATTTCTTCTTTAATCAGTTCATACCGTTCAAAAGAAAACTCTGAGACAGTCTTTAACATATTGCTGAAGAATTTCCACGGATTTACGTTCCCAGGAAAGTTTCCAGGTGTCAGACCACTATTCTCATATCTGGGATGTGTCCACTCCTCAGCAAGCCCTGAACTAAATTACTGATGAAATAAATGACAGTGACTTCAGGCGCTGAAAGAAACCATCTGGTGGAGATGAGACTAACAGATGTGCTTTTGCTGTCGGTACCTCAATCCACATACTTAAGAACAGCACTGCTATATACCTCCTTGTTCACCTGCTTATTAATAATGTAGCATTTCTGTTCTTGCAGCGCTGAGGGATCCCATTCATCATGCCAGGCCCTGCGCAGTGCCAGACCTTGGAGTCTCAAAGCACTAAAGCCCTACTGCTCCAGCAAACTCAGCGCATTGGCCTTGGAAGAAAACAAAGCACAGGACCAAGTCCTAGGGAACCAAGACAAACAACCGCTCCCCGAATGGGACATGGAGTGATACTGAGCACAGCCACACAGGGAATAAGTAATAGTAGGAAGAGAAAGCAAGATCTTTTAAGTGCTACACCTACATATTAATTGCCAAATCAACTCTCCTCCTGAACAGATGACAGCAAATCTTGTTGCTTCCTGCTGTGTCTTGTAGACATACTGTCTCTGATCATGGTTTCTTTCGATATTCCATTCTGAAATCAAGTTAAGTGATAATATGATTTTAGAAGCACATCCATATTGCCTGGACCCAGCCAGACCCACATTTGCAATGCCCCAGCAAGTGCGACCTGCTGGGTAAGGCAGAGGGTTGCTCCAAAGCAGAGCCTTGCAACCTTGTTCTTACGGCAACTTCCTAATCAACTCTTTTGAAGAACAGCAAAGATATTGGTAGTAGAAACAGGGTGCTCTGACATCGCAGGGTCCCATGTCATTGAAGGTGGGAGGTGTGGACACTTGCTGTCCAGAAAAGTGGAATAAATATTCAAATTGGCAGATTCCTGGTGCATTCCTTGCTCGCTAAGCTACAAGCATTACGCTATAGCTGGGAGCTGAAACAGGAGTATAGCCATGCCATAGTTTCTTGCCTGAAGTTGACTTTGCTGCTACGCAGGTTGATCAATATTTATCTTTGTGCAATAAAGTACAGTTTTCTACAATCAATGATAACCCGTTTCTCCTACTGAATACTAGCACACAGAAGGTGTAAATTATGAAATAGAACGGCAACGTTTGAGAACATAGATTTGGGAGCATCATTCAAAGGGGATGTGTGTATTAGGGTGGGTCTGGTCAGCTGCAAACCAGCTAGAAAAAAATTTGTGAGTTTCTGACATTGTGCAGCTCACTGTTGTTTTCAGCATGAAGAAACCCCACGGGCAGGAGAGCTGTGTCTGCTTGTGCAGAAGAATGACTGCACTGTGAGAAGCCACCTGAAAACTGAGGTATGTATATGGCGTTGACCTGAAGGCTTTTGCTGTTCCTTCAGAGCTGCAGTTTTCAGAAAGCCCTTAAGGAGCTTCTTATCAGAGATTGCTTCTGATGAGAGGGGAAAGTTGGCGGTGGTTTTTATGTCATTTTAGAGACAACTGGGCAAGGAAAGAGAGGCTGGAAATAGATTTTCACTTTTACATTTGCGAAGACAGAAGCTATCCTAACACAGGGCAATTTCTTCCTTTACTTGGGGGAGGTGATAAATGGCATCCTTGGAAGACTGGAGTGAAATCTTGCGGCTACCAAAGACAGTGGACAGAAACTTTGCTCATAGAATCATTGCCAGCCCTCAGGCTCTTTCAAAGGATGTCATCCTCTCAAGAACTGAATGTGAAATAGGGATAGCTTTGCAAAGCAGAGTTGGGTTCCACACGTGAAGGGCTGATAGTTGTGAACCATAGCACACTTCTGGGTTAAATTCCTTGAAAATGAAATATATGTTAGGTACTTCAATCAATCAGTTTTGTAGCTGGGTGTTCAGAAGTCAGAAATGAGGTAATGTTTAATTGTGGAGTCTCCAGCCTCGGATATATTAAAAGACTGTTTGGACACAGTGCTGGGCAACTGGTTTTAGGTGGTCCTGCTGGAGCAGTGGTGTTGTACCAGGTGACCTCCAGAGGTCTTTTCCAACCTCAACCAGTCTCTAATTTTGTGATTCTGTGATTCTCTGAATATCTAAAGACTGCTTCCTATCCATCAGAGAGAGCTGCAACTGAAGTTATTAGGGCTCTACTGGAATAGGACTACTGAGTGTTGTAAAGCAGACTGCACCATGATGGCTGACAGCCAACACCACCATTTCAGTTTGTGTGATTCTTTGTACAACTAGTTATAGTCCTACCCAGAGCTGGTGGTGATGTTGTACTAGTATTCAATCATCCTCTTATTTTACCAGCAGTGATGGAGCCCGCATCATGAAGAAACATAATTCTGACACCCAAGACATTCAAAGCAAAAGCCTCTCTTTGTCTATCTCCACTAGAAGGGACTTGAACGAAGAATTTGCAATGGGTCAGTTTCTAGCAAATATAAACTGATATTCAAAGGTTTCTCCTGTATGTGGCCACCCTTCCCCCCTCTTCTACCTGAAATCATGCTGTGTGGCCACTGTTGTTCAGCATAAATTTAGAAGCATTGGATAAATATTTCCAGCAAATACCCAAAAGAGACACTGGTTTGCTAGGCCAGGCTGCTTCCTTGTTTAGAAGTAGACAGCGTAAAGGAAACCAGTGGGTAGGTTCCCTGAGAGACACATCCTTGCGAACAGGACTTCTTCAAGTCTGAAGACAAAGAAGGAATTTGGTGTAAGCCCTTTGTAAAAGCATTAACATGCTGCACCTCCAAGTACCTCCAGAGTGACCTTGTTTGTTGTCGAATCCATAGCGCAATCAAATTTCCAGCACTGACGTATCAGTGCATTATTCTGATGTTGAGGAAAATACCCAATTAATAGACTCCCTTTAACACGCAGAGGCTATGTTATATTAGGCACAAGCTGGAAACTTAAGAATTATCTGCAAAGAAATGGAAAAATCATTTTAGCCAGTAATGATTCCACTACATATTCCTCAGAGTTGCCAGCCATAGTGTTGAGAGTTCAAATGTCAGGATTTCGGGCTGATCCTGTGGTGTCCCAACACCTGCATGTGAGACTCTCTCCTTACTTTCATTCACTTAAAGTCAGGAGGGGAAGTGAGAAATATCAAGCGGCTCAGAAAAAGTCGTAAAACATGAGATTAGATGAGGGAAAGTGAAAGACCCATGAAGACCCATCTTTATTTGCTTGTTTTCCGTCCCTGAGGAACCGTGCTCTTTTTTCAGGAAGCCCTTTGATGTTTAATGTTAGAGTGCTGCCGTGCCTCCTGTGCTGAAGGGTGTGCCTGGAAATGAATCCTAGTAAGGCAGATCCAAAAGCCAGAAAAGGTTAAGCATGCTCTGCTCATAAATAAATAAGGAATAAAAAAGTTTAGGACAAGTTTCTTTTTCAAGAAAATCAAGGACTACGGTGGTCAGGGCTCGGCAGAGCAGGGAAGGACCCAGGAGTCCAAGGTCTGGAGCTGCTGCTGGACAAAGCCCACACAATACATAAACCCTGCTGGCTGAAATCCCTCCTCCTGTCTCAAAGGCAAGGACTGTGTAAAATGATGGGACAAGGTTATGGATGCACACATGCTTTCTGCTCTACGCCATGGATTCAGTGAGGTGAGCATCAGTGAATTATGGATGCTCTTTTGATTGGTTTGCAACGATCTTTTAATGGCATTGAGACGGTGCGAAGTTACAGTGTATTGATTTTCTTTTGTCCACGCAGTAATTTGTAGTGGTGGAGATTTATTCTCCTCTTTATGTTTCCCATGAAGCCAGGAGGCAGCGAGGCCAATGACAGCTGGCAGTTGGTCTCCCATTTCTATGGGTGGCACAGGCAGCCACCTCTTGTGCTCAGAGGATCGTTGAGTGCCAGGGGACTAGCTTAGGGAGAGCAGAGTTGGCACAGGTGATCTCTGTGGACTCATTTCCACCGCTGACAGGCAGTGATATTGTCTGTTAGGTCAAAGCTGCTGCAGTAGCAACCCAGGGAACATTTCACCTGCCAGCTCTCAGACCAGGGGACCCGTCCTGGTAACTCTTTCCCTCAAGAAAGTACTGTTTCTATGAAGGTAATTTACAGTTGGTGTTTTGTTTTGCTGGTTTGTGTGGTTTTTTGTTGTTTTTTTTTTTTTTTTTTTAATGAATTTTGCGCAGTTTGGGACCAGCAGTGCCAGCTCCACAGTTATTCCGACCCCGAATGAGAGCTAATGTAGGCTCTGGCTTCCAGCTGCACCTTGTCGCTGCAGAGAAAAGGAAAACAGCTTGAGGCAGCAGCTACTTTTCGTCAGGCTCATCTGCAGTGTAGGGAAGGAAGAGCTGGCTGGCATCACTGTCTTTTATATTTCTGCACAGCTTTGAGATTTCATGGACATCTTCACCCCTCTTCAATCAGCAGATTCAAGGAGCAGACACTGATTTCAGTCTCCCCAACAAGACTTTTGTGTGCCTTTCTGCCTGGCCTGGTTTTGTGGAGTTCATGCAAAGATCTAGAAGCCAGAAGGTGACATTTTGATCACTTTGACCATCTGCAGATCACAGACTGTAACTTCAAGTTAAACTAGGCCATAACTTTTAAAAATAAAGATCAAACCTACAACTCTGACTTAAGACCAAGTCTTACAGTGTTTTGTGCTTGACTGTGCTGTTCCACTGGATGACTGTTAGGCTCCATTTTGTGTTAGTTTAGCAGGCAGGAGCAATGGCCACAGCTTAGACTCCCTCAATGCTAAGCCCTAAGAAACAAGCTGTAAAAAAAAGAGCTTGATGTGTAACTGTAAGGAAGAAGGAGGACATGGATGCAAAAAGAGGAGAGAGGAAATGCTTGAGCATATCAACGCTGCCGAACACTGCAGTCACAGCACACGAGCTAGGCTGGGTGTTTGAACAACATAGCTGCCACAGCACAGTGCTGTGCCTGCAAGAGCAATCCCCTAAATCAGCCCCCACGGGGCTTCAGGTCTCTTTGTGGCTAGACTGCTCCTACTGCCTGAATTAGCTGGGGTATCAGTGCCGCACTTTGTACTCACACTGCCTCATTTGGCATTCATCAGTAGGTGCTTCCAGACTGTGTGCTGGCACGTTGGTAGATTTTGTGGGCACCCCAGCAGTGAGTTTTAACAAAATGGTTGAAAAGGATTGTGAGGTAGGTTTGTGCGCGGATGGAGTCCTCCTCAAAACCTTTGGAGCTTCAGAGGAGAGAGTGTGAGGGTGCTTGACGGAGCTTCTACCAAAGGTTGAGCGGAGGTTGGTGTTAGAGACCAGCTAAAAATGGGATTAGACCTTGTCACCCTAAATGGGAAACGAGAAGCCTTGAAGCACTCTAGAAATTTCGCTTGATAAGGTAGAGGAGCCAGCAGAAGGATAGAAAGAGAAAGGCAACAAAATTCAACACCACTTGTGTGCTTACAGTGAAACTGAGATCCCGCTTCCTTCTATGGTTATACAGTTCACCCTCCATGTGCTGGGTCTTGTTAGTCCTAAGACTGCTAGGGCAAGAGGTCCTCAAGCTTCAAATCTTGCAGCCCACAAAATGATCCCTGTGGTTCTACTCTTCAGCACCTTTCTCAAAGCATGTCCTACTAAAATAGGATGTGACATTTTAATGACAGTTTCACTCACACAGTGTTGTTTTCTGCTCCTGGTTCCTAGATATGCCCCTGCCCATTTTTTCAAGTACCAGATCTCTGTTCCTCTGTCACTGCAGCTCATGAGCAGCTGTTTGCCCATTTTGCCCCTGAAGCCTTTTGTGGAGTAACTGGTTTTCTGCTTGCAGCTTTCCTTCTTGTAAACGTGATCCAGATGTTCCAGCTGCATGTGGCTCTACTAAAACATACTCTGTGTGTGTCTGTGTGTGGTTTACCAAGCAGTCCTCTGCTTTCTCATTCACAAGAATCCAGCTGATCTGTGAACAAGCCAGGATAAAGCCACAGTATCTTGACCAACAGATATAACCCCTTCCTGTTTTCCTCGGATTTTAGACTATAACCTCTTCGACTGAACCAGTTTTCTGTTTGACAAGGGCCAGCACAACCTACTGGAGATGCTTATCACAGGTCCCTCTACACACTCCCAACGGAGCCTGTTACAGCCTCCTGGCTGCGAGCTCCAGCTCGGCAGAAGCACTTGCTTTTGATTACGGAGCTCTCCAGTGTCAGCCAAGGAGGTGGATATCAAACCTGTGCACGTTGGGTGCTGCCAGCAACACACCATAAATAATAGTAATGGAGCGTAATTGCTCATCAAGCCAAATCATAGCCTGGAGTGCTCCATCTGGCCAAACTCCCTTTGACGTCAGTGGGAGCTTTGCCAGAAGGTGTGCAACAGGATTGGGGTCCCAAGCAGCAACACCGTCAACGAGGTGCTGTAGCATCAGTACTAGGGGCTGATTCAGACCCCCTTGAAATTGCTGGGTGTCTTTGCGCTGATTGCGAAGGTTTTAGCTAACTCCCCTTGCGTTACACTTCTTCCCAGCCAGTACGGCTACATCTGTGCAATAGTTATCCCAGATGGAGCATGGAGGAGGAGAATTCCCGACACTGAGCGATAGGATTTTAAATTTGGAGAGGAGATGGAAACTCTTTCCTGTTGGGTCTTAAAGGGTGGTTTGTACGGGGGTGATTTGGGACTTGAAAACATCTGAGAGCCTGTCTTTTGGAGGATGCAACCAAAAAAAACCCCAACATGCTGTTGAACTGAAAAATGTTGTGTCCCTGGTGTAAGGGCTATAAAAGCCAAACAAGCTGGTGTGCCTGCCTATCAATCACCCGCTGCTATTTGACATTGGTGCAACCCTTTGCAAGCGAAAATAATTTACTGCCACCCCCCCCTCCCCTCCTCCACCCCGTGAAAATTATTTACCATCCCCATTTCGGTTTGAACATTTACTGTTGTGGTTCAAAACTGTGATGAACTGGTTAGCTATAAATTTTCTCTCCTTCCCCCTCCTCCTCCCACCTCTTCCTATGTAATGCCGGGATGAAGGTTAAGACATAGGGTGTTATCTGAAGTAAGTGCTCTATTCTCAGTGCCCCATACATCCTCGCTAATGCTTATAGCTCCCCTGTGGTATTGGGAAGTATCATCGCTATTGTATTGAGGTAGAGCAGGAGCTGGAGAGAGATAAATGGCCTAGTTATCAAAACTTCCTAGCCTCCCACAGCCCTCCTTGGGAATACAGCTATAAATGACATTCAAATGATGCTGATAGATGTTAGCCGAGCGAGCAGCAGAACGCGTACGTTCCCGGTGCCGCGCTCGGGCCAGCCACTTCTCGCTGATAGTGTCATGGAGATCTCAGCTAACCTGACAGTGGCTGCTGACGCGGTAGCCGTGGGGGTGAGATACCGCACTGTCTGCTCGCATCTGCTTTGCGGACAAATCCCTTGGGGTTGCAAAGGTTCGAAATTGGATGGAGCCTGAGACATATTAATGCTGGAGCTTGCAGAGCTGGAGGCAGATGCGTTAGCTACAGACTGGGAGGGGAACAGTAGCAGGGGGAACTCCAGGCTGTGAGAGCCATATTTTTCTTCTTTGGCACTGAATCTGCTCAGTTTGGACCCTCAGAGGGTCCAAATGTCAGAGGGGAAACATTCCTTCTTCCACCCAGCAATGCAATGGCAGAAGTGTAATTTATGAGTGACCTGGGACATCTCCAACAGTGGCCTACAGTTTGGTCTGAGGTAGTATGGCTCCTGCAGATCTGTGGTAGGTCCACAAAATACTTCCAGGAGCTCCCTTTCCATCTACTGTCCTTCCTGCTGTGGGAAACAGAAGGACTGCTCAGATCATAAATCCCTCAGGGAATGGAGCAGAAGCAGCTCGAGTAGGTGGTAAATCTGCTTCTCTTATGAGTCTGGAAGGGCTTTTGGGTGTCTTGGCATCTCTTCAGGAGATACCAGGAAAACTCCCCCATCTGGAGGAGGAGGACCTCTCATGAAAACAACCAGCAATCTGTAAGGCTTTGTCTCTCTTTTTTTTTTTTTTTTTAATTTATTATTTTTATTTATTATTCTTATTCTTATCCGGTAAGACAGAAAGGCTCGATTATACCCTTTGCATCCTCCCAAGGTGTATCTATGTGAACGCTCAGCCCTGCAGGCAGGTTTTTACCCAAGAGCATCTCTGCGAGGAGAGGGGCTGTTTCTGGGTGTGTTGTGGCAGAAATCCCAGGGCACCAAAGGTGCGGGGCACACAAAAGCTGTCACTTCCCATCTTCCTTGCAGCCAAAATCATATCCCTTCAGGACTGAGGTCCGAGACTGGACCGGGATGCTAAAGCGGGGGGGTGGAGGGGGGGGGGTAGCTATTAGGTCCGACGGTCAGGGCAGCCCCCCCCCCGGGGTTGCAGCTGGGCTTGGCCCCCGGCGCTGCTCCCTCGAGGGGCCACCCGGGCTGGGGACCGCAGCCTGGACTGGGGACCGCAGCCTGGACCGGGGACCGCAGCCCGGGCTGGGGCAGAAGCAGCATCTCCCGCAAAAGACCCATGCAAAAAGCATCTCCCCGGCGGGGCTGGGGGCTGCCCGGCCGTGCTGCCCCTCCGCCCCCCAACCTCCGCTCCGCGGGCGGAGGCTCCGGCTCGGCTCGGAACGCACCGCATCGGCCGGCAGCGCCTCCAGCCGCCCACCCGCCGCCTCTCCCGGCATCCTTCATCCCCATCCTCCGCTCCTTCCTGCTCCGGCGGTGAAAGCAACCCCCCGCCGGGGGCCGGGGATGCCCTCCCCCTCCTCCTCCTCCTCCTCCTCCTCCTCCTCCTCCCCTCCCCTCCCGCCGCAGCGGGGGAGGGGGGCTGTGATGCTGCAGGGGGATCCCCGGGTGTCGAACGGGGTCTCCCCTTCCGCCGGCTGCCGGGATCTCCCCCCCGCTCGGCGCCGGCGACCCCAGCGGCGGCTGCTGGGGGCTGACAAGCGGGAGTGGGGGTCGGGGGGGGGGGTGTCTGTGTGTGGGGGGGGGGGTGGGGGGGGCAGCCCCGTGGCGGGGCCCCACGCCCCGTGGATGACTAGACACCCGGGGCTGGGGGAGCGGGGGGCGGGCGCCCGGCTATTTGCTGGCTGCATACAATGGGCCACTCCCTAACGTGAGGGCTCGGGGGGGGGGGGGGGGGAGGCAGGAGCTGGGAGGAGGAGGAGGAGGAGGAAGAGGAGGCGGCGGGGGGGTGTGTGTGTGTATGGGGGGGGGGGGGGGGGGTGGCGGGAGGGTGGGGGGGGGGAAGGAAGGGGCTCGGGCATCGGGCTGGTAAATAAACTCCGCGATGATTTCCCTCCCTTGCGCCGGCCCAGGTGCCCGCCGCGCTCCTGCCTCCCCGCTGCCTGCCGGCGAGGATGACCTGACGGGGATGTGACTGCCTCCCCCCCATCCCACCTTCTTCTTTTTTTTTTTTTTTTTTTTTAAACCCCCCCTCCCTCCATATATATATATATATGCGCATACATGTGTATATATATATAAATCTATAAAGAAATCGGTTTTTTTTTTTTGGGGGGGGGGGGGGGGGTAGGGGGGGGGGGCGGGGAGCTCGGATCATGGCCCTGGGGCTCCCGGGGCTGCCGCCGCCGATCTGCAGCTCGCCTCCGGGGCCCGGTGGCGACCATGGGGCTGAAGGCGCGGCGCGGCGCGGCGGGCGGTAGCGCGGCCGGTGGGGCGGCGGCGGCGGCGGCGGCGGCGGTGGCGACGGGGCGGCGAGCGGCGGCGGGCGGCGTTGGCGACCCCGAGCAAGGTTCGCTAGCCCTGGGCACCGGAGCCGACCGCGACGGGACGCTGCTGCTGGAGGGCGGCGGGAAGGAGGAGGGCGGTAAGCGGAGCCCGCCGGGGTTGGGGCTGCTGGCGAAGACCCCCCTGAGCCGCCCGGTGAAGCGGAACCACGCCAAGTACCGCCGCATCCAAACTTTGATCTACGACGCCCTGGAGCGACCCCGCGGCTGGGCGCTGCTCTATCACGCCTTCGTGTGAGTACCGCGGGCGCGCTGCCCCCCCCCCCCGCGGAGCGCGGAGCGGGGTGTCGTGGGTGTCGTGGGTGTCGTGGGTGTCGTGGGTGTCGTGGGTGTCGTGGGTGTCGTGTCCCCCCCACCCCACCTCACCCCGGGGGGGGGGTGATGCTCCAGGAGATGCTCCCCGGGGCCACTGTTTTGCTTTATCATTCTCGGGATAACGCGCTCCGGAGGGGGGGGGGACGGCACTCGCTGCAGCCCCGGGGGAGGGGGATAGGAAAGGGTCTTAGGATGGGGTGTGCAGCTGAGCGGGTTTATTGATCGACTTATTTATTTATTTATTTATTTATTTATCGGGTCGTCGGGTGTTCCAAAAACGAGCAGCTGCTTTTAAAAAGTCCGTGTGTCTCTCCGGTACGGCCACCCGCCTTGCCGTGGAAGCGGCGTGCCCCGGCCGGTGTTGGCTCAGACCCTGGGAAAGGGATTCCAGAAAGACCAAGGCTCGAAGTGCTCACGGGGGACGCTGCCGGCTTCGGTTCAGCCTGGAGCATTGCGTGCGGTTAAACGAGCTGGTTTAAACCCCCGAGTGAGCCGACTCTTTCAATAGTTGAAAGTGTCAAATGAAAACCATCGGCTTTTGGTCCAAGTAGCATCACCCTGCAGTGCACGAAACGCGAGCGTTGCAGCGCTGTCAACCAGAAAGTTCAACTGGCCACAAGCGAACTGAGATGAAACGAGCTCATTTTGTGGCCCAAAGGTGACAAGTCAAGTAAATGACTACTGGTTTGCATCCCTAAAAATTTTGTTCCCTTAAGTTTTCACTAGGAATATAGAAAAAAATACGTTTACAGCATAGAACGGAGTTGGCAGAGTCCTATTGAACTAAATGTGGGTTTTAGTGTTGTGAATGTGTTTGAAAACCCGAGAGATTATCAGTGATCACGGTGTTCCTGTTTTTCTTTAATGCTATAACGGGTACAGAGCTCTACGTGATAAAGGATTTAAGCAATGATTTCTGAAATTGGTTTGTTTGCCAAAGACAAACAAAGTGCTGTAAGGCTGCATGGCTGTGAGCCTGGAGCTGGGTCTTGGGAAGTCCTGATCACACGGGGTAGTCTTTGCATTTACAAATAAACACCCTGAGTGTCAGGCTCTGATTTTACCTTCAGGCAAATTTTTCGTTGATGTTTGCGGGGATTTAGCCCTGGGCGAGGAGGAGAAGGCAGCGTTCGCTGCTGAAGTGCTGCTGTGTACCGCTCACTGATTGCTGCTCCCCTGTTTTCAGTGCTTTCATAAAGTGCATCTTGGGACGCAGGTTCCTGCTGTCCAGCTTAATTTCTGTGAAAGTGTGGACACTGGATGCCGTGACACTTTTTCAGTTCTTTCGCCCCTTTTTGCCATAGGAAACCTTGTGGTAGCAGGCAGGGAGCCACAGCCTTTGGGGCGTGTTATGCTGGGAAGACTCTTTGGTCCGGAGCTTGCTGTTCCATCGTGCTCAGCATTGCATAACGCTGCTCCTCGTTGGGGAGAGCCATGTCTGGACGGAGGGACAGCCCGTTCATCCTGCCTTGGTCAGCCCACAAACACTGCATAAGTAAGGCTCTAGCACACGCCAGAGTGTTATGAGCGGTTGGCATCTCTCTGTTTGTGGCCAGCTGCGGCAGCTGGGTCGCATCCATGCCCAGGCTCATGTCTGGCTATAAGCAGTAGCACAGTGGATGAGTCCAGAGAGGCTCAGGTGAGCTGAGCGATTCACATTTCTTTGCAACGGTATAAGAATTTCCAAGTTACAACATTCATTTTAGATAGCTCTCTCGATGTGTGGTTAATTTTGAGAACCTTATGCAATACGGATCATAGAATGGGAAAAAATTCAGTATGTTTGTAAGGTTTGATCCTTCTTAGGAGTGGATCTGATGCTCTGTGTGGCCAACTTCTCTTTGGTGACTACTCAGCCCTGCAAAACTGAGATGTGAGTCTGACCCGCTCTCACAGAAGTCAATAGCAGTCTTGTTAAGACAATCAGTGCCAAATTCAACTTTAATGAGAAAAAAAACTTTTACGAGCCCTTATCCTTAAGGGAAATGAAATACACACGTCCTGGTCTGTCAGCCCAGCACACCAGGACACCCGGGGGCGCTCAGCAGTCCAAGGCTGCCGTTAGCCATGCTGTGTTTCTGTTCAGTCTCAGCTCCTTCTGAACTCAGTAGAAGTTGTGGCCTCTTACCTCGCTGTAGGATCAAAACCTTACAAAAGAAATCTGCCGAAAGTGATGGAAGAGTGTGCTGAGATCTTTCTGACAGACTTCAGAGCTTGTTCTTGCAACTGGAGAACCATGACCCGCTCGAGAGCAGGAGCAGTGCTGTGGGGAAGCAGCACCTAAGTTGATACCCAGAGTCTTTGTTCTTGCTTTCAAATGAATTGTCTTTTAACCTTTTTCCTTCTGAAAAGGAGTCTCTCTCATGTTGGAGGTGCTGCTGTGACACTGCGTAGTGCCATCCCAGCAGTCCCCCAGTGCTTCTTTTCACACTAGAACAGTTTACACTTTCCCTTGGGTAGGTGAGAGAGTGCCAGCCTTTCCATAAAATCTACAAATTTGATGCTGTTTTAATTTTTAGGAAGAGTCCCATTTATCTTAACGACATGTTACACTTTGTCTCAATCTTTTGAGTAATTTTGCAATAAATACCGTGCAACCAAAATTAAGAGTAAGAAGGTTGCTCTAGTATACAAAAAAAAACCCCAGAGGATAAACAGCTGAGGGCCAAAAGGGTTTGCAGCATGTGATGAATTCCTTATAGATCCAAACATTCAGAGGTGTTTAATGAAGAGATGATGCAAAAGACTCCGGTGCTCTGTATATCCCAGGATTTAGGAGGTGGGAAGCTGCTGATGGAAGAGGGTTGCAACTTTCAGGACACGCCGAGGGTGTTGGGTGGGGGCAGGAAGGGGCTTTGCAGAGACCTTTGCAAAATCTTTGGATGCCAGAACTTTTAAAAGGGTGGTACGGGTGGGATCTCATTAAATCGTACAGCGATGCCCTTACAGCTGCAAAGGGGTCACGATCCTTTGTGTATCACACTGCTATAATGTGCACATAAATAAGGTTTGATGCAGTGCCTGTTGTAAACGCTCACTTGAGTTTAGGTGAGGTTAGATCTACTGAAATGATTCGATCTATTGAAATAATTCAATGAGAATGCATAAACATGATCAGGCCATACCGAGCCCCAGCGACAAAGATGCAGAGGAGAAAGGGAGAAATTCCTGATGGTGATTTTAGTGTTCAGTTTTCACTGGCAGTGATTTACGGAAAGTGACATGAGATATTTTCCTTGCGATTCTTCCTCCTTCTTTGTTCTACACAAGTGAGTTTGTCCAAGCCTATCCTTATAGCAGAGAGAAAGGTGATTTGGTCCTAAAGAAGCTGACTCTTGTTTCCTTCACCATCTGAAAGCGTTTATTCTCTGGCAGCTCTGCTAGACAGGAGATTTACCTAACACCCGTGAAGTTCCCCTCTGCTAGGACACCAGGGTTCACAGGCTTCTTGGCAATATGGCAATATCTTAATGGCATAGTTGGGAAGGGAAAATTGATTTTCCCATGAAAAATTTCTCCTCTGTAAAGCTAAACTCCCGCTGAACATTTTCAGTAAAAAAAAAAAATAAAAAAGAACAAAATCTGGTTTAAGCTTTGAGGTTTTTAATTTGGAAATGTCTCTTGGGGGTTGTGGGTCAGGCTACAATCTATCGCTGCTCTTTTCTGAGCTGGTCTCCCTGTAGGTATAACTGCCGTTCCTGTGAGGTACTGGATTTTCCTTTGTGTTGAGCAGCGCAATATATTGCAGGAAACCCCTGCGGTTGTGCCTCGTGGGATGTGTACTTTGGCCAGGGAGACCAACTCAAGACCTGTTGGCCTCCACGAGCCATCCAAATGCTTTATTTATGCACAGAAGCATAAATGCATTGAATGAAAAATTGAAAACAAGTAGGATTTTTATTTTCCAGTTTATTTTTAACTGTAAGCACAAATTCTTTGGTGGATAATGGACAGAGTCCAGAAAGGTAACAAAATACAGATCGAGTTTGCAATTGCAATTTGTGGAAAATTTTCAACCTGACTTAAAGAAAAGAGAGGCTGAAGGAGAGGTAGCTAGGAGATATTCTTATTTTCGTACAATCCTCTGAGACAACTGCAGCCTTTACTTTTGTGGAAAAATAAGACTAGGGAAAGGTTTGGGATTAGATTTTCTTTTTTGGGAAAGTGTGCAATATTGGCTGCACTCTGCTGGTGTAGATCATGACAGATTACCTGAGAGAGGGAAACCGTGGCGAACACTTGAAAACTCTTCCCTATTTGCCATGCAATCTTATTTCAATACCATTTACTACCTGGAATAAAAAGAGGAGGCAGAGTCATGCAATCCGTCAAATCGTCAGTGTTTCTGGGAAGCAGTGGCGGGCACCTTTTGCATGACTAATCGTGGGTGGGTTGTTTGCGGAAAAGAGCGTCGAGGGACTTGGGGAACAGGTTGAAGATCTGGGGACTTTCCATTATTTTCCTCTTCGCCCTTCGGGAGATGTTCCATAAGATGTGTTGATCCACCAGCCTGTGTCAGCCATCTGGCCTGAGATGGGAACAGGCTTGGGGTAAGAAGGACAAATATGAATCCCTCCTTGGCCTGTTTGGCATGGACTTGTCTCTAAGCGAGTCCCTGGAGCAGCAGAGCAAGCCTGGTCCATTAGCAAGTGCCCTTTGCTCATGTGTTCGCCAATACGTCTTCTGTTTTAATTATTTATGCTAATCCATCGTAATGCATGGATAAATATTCTGCAGTATACTTTGTAAAAAATAATGAAGTCTTAGTCATTGGAGACCTCACCGCACACCTCTGCTATCGCATCTCCATCGAGGCTTGCGGAGTCTGCCCTGGGTTTGCATGCGGTTTAGCAAGATGCGACTGTATTATCTCAGCTGCTGGGACCAGCTGGCGTTGCAGGCTGTGGCCACCAGCTGCTGAAACCTGGGATTTGCTGGTAGGAACAAGAAGGGGCAGCAGAGCCTGGGGAAGACACAGGCTGTATGACGTGAGCGGCTTGCCATCCCCAGTCATAGCTTCGGAATCGCTTCAGCAGCTTGTAAGGTGCCCAACGCTTGTTTAAGCACCTGAGCTACCTCTGAAATTATAGACCTGGGGCTTTGGTGGGAATAGGTGTGTTTTCACCTACAGCCTTGTAACGCTTTTTCTAGGGCATCAGTGCCAACAGCGAGACCCACTCCCAGAGTGGGTACCCGTGGGTCGGGTCGGTCAGCTCGCACGCTTGGCGTTGCCATGGCTACGATGATAACTTGCTGAGTTTTGGTGCTGCTTCATGCCTGTTCCATGGGCTCATGGGAGCTGCAGGAGAAGGGCTGCCTGGAGCACAGGCATGGACCTCAGTGTCCCCAAAACCCCTGGGGATACAGGTCCCTGAGTGCCCTTCTGCAAATGCACTCCCCCACTCATAGCACGCGATGCAGCCTCATCCGGACAGACATCGAGATCCACTGCGGCTGGAGATGCAGAGGGAGGGGCTCATGCGCGGGCGAGCATCGGTGCCACCAGCGAAGGCAAACACTCAGCAGTTGGTCTTTCAATGCCATCAGCTCAGCCGAGGAATAAACCCCTCAGAAAGAAGTCATAGCCCCTGGTGTCATTTCTACAAAACTGAACAGTCCCAAATTTCATAATTTTGACCAGAGGTGATACAGCAAAACCCCTCCAGCAGCCAGCAAATCATGTTTTTCTTCTCTTCTGAGAAACTTGGTAGTGAAGAGTAGCACCATCTCAGTGCTGCCCCAGCAGTCCTGGAGACACCATCAGTGGTAAAGCCCAGGACTAAAGTTATCGCAATATCTCCAGCACAGCAGCTGGGGGTCTGTTTGGAGTTGCCACTTGGCTCGTAAAAGCCATCTCATTTTCTTCTTGTGCCTCTCTTTGCTCCTTGCAGCAGACATCATGAAATGATCGTGCGGCACAGCAGAGTCTGGGCAGGTCTTGGTCGGCTGCTGGGTGAAGAGGCCACATGGGTTTTACTTCTTGTTTTAATCTGAGATGGACATTAGAGAAATGTTTCAAAAATGAACAGGGAGTGACTTTCCACACCCATTTCTCTCATTTTGGTGCAGAATGTAGAAACATTCCACACAAACCTAATGGAAAAAATAGTAACTAAAGACTATGCATATTAACAGCTGGATTAAAAAATCCTCACATACATATAATGCCAGTTATACACCTCCGTGTGCTTGAGTGAACATGAAGGTGCCCCAACAGTTCCTACTTCATCCCAAAGGCATCTACTCACCTGTACTCTTTCTGTTCTTTCTTTGGGGCTCCTTGTCTTCAAACTTCACTTGATTAAATGCTCTTTATTCATAGCTTAGTCAACATACAAACCTGTGCGTGTATGTAGAGCACAATTCTGTACTTCTTGGTCCTTTCCAACACTGAGATATATGTGCAAGGTCAGATGATGGCATGTATATTTAAGGACAAGGTCTGAACTTGAGTAATTTGGATCTAATTTAGCAGTTGGAAGAAACTTTCCCAACAAAATCAGTCAAATGAGTGTTAAGATTGTTTATATCTTGTTTAGAAACATAATAGATTGGTGACCTTTGATATAGCCAGGCAGCTGGGTGGTTGGGTACTACTATGATCAGCCTTGCATGGTATAAATAAATGATAATGTTTATTCTTGTATTTAATGATGCTCTATTCCCTTCTTGTTTGTGGACCTTTACAGAAGGAATGAAGGAATGGAGACATTGCATCTGCTATTGCTTCTGGCAGATACTGTATTAAATGGGATAACTTAAATATTAATAGCTTTACAAGGAATATGGTCCACAAGAGCCGTTAAATATATGCTGCCTTCTGTCTTAGGATGATAGTTGGGAAACAGCATTTTCTGTGGAGAGAGGGACATGCCCAGGGATATTTAGGTAACCTACTTTGGAAAAAGGCACTTTGGGAGAACTTTCAGGCTGAAAATCAGTAAATTGCCTTCCCCAGCCTTAAGCGAGGAAACTACTTAAGAGCATGTTTAACTTGGAGCAAGTGAAAGGTCCCGCTGATGTCAGGAGGAACCTATCCAAGGTGATGCTGAGGTCATCCAAAGCAGAAGAGCGTGACTGAGATTTGGTGTAAATCAGCACTAGGTATCATCATCTTTCTCTGCACAACTAAGTTGCTGCTCTACTTTGGCTGTGTGAGATCCTCCTAAGCTATTGTTCTCCACAGCATTCGTCACAGGCCTTCATCCCTCCCATTCCTTAATAGCCACCTCTGGTTATAGTCACCAGGATAATGCCTTGCCCTCCTTATCGGTACTGCCTTTTGTTGGTTTGTGTGGGTTTTAAAAACCATGCTGAAGTGGAGTTGCGTATCTCCAACACTGCTAAATCTCAGTTTGGAGAGATGCTGAGACCCTGACATGAGAAGCATCCAGTGCCTCGTGAGGTGGCGTGTGCTCTCACTCCTTGAATGCATCAATCTTGCCAATATCTTTCCTACTTTATTTTTTCTAGGTAGCTGGTACATGGTGGTGGAGCATTACAGGTCCATTGTATGGCAGCGGCAGTGAAGGAATCCTAATCCTGTCTGGGTCGGCTGTTGTCTGGCTTCCTTTGACTTCACAGGCTTTATTTCATTTTGTGGATACTTGTACCTCGCTCGCCCTCCCTGTTTTCAGAGTTGCTTCTGAGAGCTGTATGGATGTCTTTTGCATTCCTTTGCCAAGCTGTATTAGTTTGTGATTGTCATGTTGACACTCCAGTGGTGTTTTCTAATCCCAGATGGTTTTCATATTTATTTTCTTCTGTCCTCACTGGTGTTTAGATCACCTTCCACATTAGTACCTAGTAATTTTGTTAACATTTAATTTAATTCTTGTTATAGGTCATTAAGGAAGCACTTAATAAGACCAGAACTAAGAAAATCCATTCACTAAATAACAACTTCCCCCCTTCCTGCTTAGTACAGTGTCATTTGTTATGGCTTTATTTATTGCTCTGAAGCCAGTTTTACATTTCATGTAGTTTCTCCTGGTCATCTGAATTAATACTAGAACTAAGATTTTGTAAGACATTGCACCTATGTCAAAACAGCAAAAATTTTCTTGTTTCTTTTTTTCCAAACCTGATTGTTGGGCTATGTTTATCTATTTAGTTCGGTGATATGCATTTAATTGTGATCTTCCCATCTCAGATTTTTCATGCTTTTGACGTGGTGTGTGTCTCATATAACAAAATAGTTCAATGTTCCTAGTGCCGCCCACCACTAGAGTAAAGCTAAAGCAATGCTGAAAGCTTAAATGCTCCGATCCATCCAAGTCCTAGTTCTTATATGTTTTATAGGAGCCATTAGATTTGGGTTATACCTAACTTCAGGTGAAGGACAGAGATGTTAATACTAAACCAGAAGATCCTTTACAGGGCATTCCCCACTGACTGTAAATACAGAGAGTCTAAAATTTTCTGTTTTCAGTGGGGACGGGGGAGAAGCGAGTACAGCTGTTGAGGGACTGATAGCGAAATCCCCAAAGCGCACGATGGGGAGCTGCCCACCAGGCTCTCAGCAGTGCGGCATCAGCTCTGCTTATCTTTGTTCCCCTCTGCCTCTCCATGCACCGCTCAGTGTGTTTATGAGGAGGGATTACACCCTGAGGAGGGAATGTCAAGAGCAGCTGGTTGAAATTGCAGGGGAATTAATTTAGGAAGGTAATTACAAGAACTGGAATTTGCTCTTCTACCTTTGCTAACAGTGCTGCTCTTGCGAGACGTGCTGGAAGAATTTCAATGCACACAACTGGCTGAGGCTCCCTGATCAGACCTCAGGCACCGTCCGTGCAGTGGCACCAGATACGCAGGGCCGCGGCTCAGGACCATCCTTGCACTGCAGCTACGGCAGCAGCTTTTCTCAGGCCTAGAGTAGCCATTAACTATGTCTAGACTAATTGGCAGGGCCATGCCGGGGATGTTCCCGAGCATTGGCACACACTGGCCAATAACACAACATTGCTGGATGACCTGTGCTGTGGTTTTAGTCTGAGACAACTAAGTGACTGGGCACAGATCAGGTGTTGCCACAGACCTGGGACCACTCCCAGCAGGAGACTGCACGTGGGTCCCTGCTTTGGAGGCAAGTGAGGTCGGTGGTATGGACAGTGGTGACACCAGCTGGCCTCGTCGACAGAGAGCAGGACCAAACATCTTTGGGTTACTAGAATAGACATAACCATTAGATGTGAGATCTTACCACTTTGAGGATATCCTCTTGGGTCTATGCAAAAAGCCACTTTGCTTTGGGATAAGACCTTTCATTTACATAAAAACTCAAGAAATCCTACCCCATTGCAATAATAATGTTTCACCCTATGTGTGTGTCCAATAACACATTTATTTCCTGTATTGGTTCCCCTTCTGTTCGTGGGACTTTGCTGAGGCTTTTGCCTTTTCTGTTTCAACATTCCTTGTGCTGATCAAACTACCATGGAGGTTCAAATACTTCATCCCCACATCTTGACATATTAACAAAAGAATAATTTTTGTGGTACTAATCCAGGGGGAAAAGCCCACTGATCATTCATTACCAAACTTCTTATGATTTTTGTAAAACACGGAAGAAGATACTGCTAGTTGCATCGTTGCTGATATTTGAACATTTCTGTGATTTCGTCTCACTCATTGTAGATGTTGCTCCATTATTTTGTCAGGTCCTGGGTGCAGTGACACTGAGCAGAGGTGGGGTCTGGCAGATGCATGCTCATGGCAGTTTCTGCTCTCAGAATATGGCATTATCACATAGTACGTTCTCAAAAATGCTTCTCTCTTCAGTGCTGAATCACTTAAACCAGCTGTATTTCCCTGCTTTTCCTCAGGGCTTGAGAGGCTGTCTCTCAAAATTCACAATGGGATCCATCCAGCCAGCGCCTTATCTGAGGTCGCTGTCTGGACTCCTTTCACAGCTGCTGAAGAAAAACAGGAAATAGAAATTTCTGGAGTGCAATTAATCTCATCCTAAAGACGATTCTAAAATAGGTGAGATTAATCACCTTTTGCAGTGCCTGAAACTTTCCACTGACTACAAAGGGGACCTCAGGTGACTAACTTGAATTTAGATATTTACACTGAAAACGCCTGAGCGATGGGAAACTTTTTGCCTGACCTGAGAGGCAGGACTCAAAGCCACAGTAAGCTAACTAAATTTAGATACGGTCATGTATGGTTCTCTGCGTGCAATAGGCATTTAAGTTCTCTTAATAGTCAGTAGAGAACTAGTCAATACAGTCAATAGATTTTATGGTGCAATTCATCCAACCAGATGCAGGGGTCTGTTTTACATGGAAATAAATCACAGCTTCAGCTCCGTCGGGCAACTCTCCCTTGGCTGTAGCAGGAGCCGAGGTGACTTGTTCTCTAGTAAATGACTGCAGCAAAAGCCTTTTTCAGGCAGACGGATCGTACCTCTAAAGGCAAGAAGAATATGAGTCTTACTTTTACATAGGCTTTTATTGATATTAGGGTCAACATAAAATTCTAATTCCCTTTCCTCAAGAGCTGTACATACGTGGCTGCCTATTACCCCAGGCTGTGACAGGCCGACAGTCATCCCTGACATTAGGCCAAAGAAGAATACAATGGTGTAGTTGATGTCCTCAGTTTTATCCTCCTGCTTATGCTGCTGATTTTGGTAGCTTTAAGAGCTTTCCCTTGTTGGGAGTCTTGAGTTTATCTTTCCACCTTCCCTTTGTTCTCTGGTTTGCTATGGGGTCTATCTCCCTGAGACCTCCCATAAATGTGCTCTTGATTTATAATCCTAGTTGAAATTGTTCTTGAGGTCATACTCAAACATCGACTTAACTACCTCTTGTATCGAGCTTCAAATCCAAAAGTTGTGATTGACTCAGTTGTCCCTGCATTTTCTTGTGTCCGTTTGTGATTTACCTGGGCACAGGAGTTACCATGGTTGGAGTTTGCCAGCAGCAGTCCTGCTTCTTCCTATTCCTGAATTTCTGTCCATTTGCATTGCTCCCCTGATCTCCACCACTCAAAATTAGCTCCCAAAATCAACAGACAGACAACGCCACTTTCTAGAAGGTGCTTTTTAAGGACCAGAAAACACTTTGTGAGCGGCTTGGAGATTGTCCTTTAGAAACCTGTAATAAATGTAAAACGTCAGTTTGAATGGCCTGGGATGAATGAAGGTGATCGTGAGGGACAGTCATAAGCTTAGACTGTTTTTTATGTGCTATAGTTTTCTCTGTAAAGCTGGAGACCTTATAGATATGTAAGCACCATTCAGTATTTTAGAGGACATACTCACTTCCATACACCAGCTGAGTCAGTAAACGAGCATAATTGAAGCTAATACTGAAATCATCAGAGAACTGTACAAAATTTGAATGCATGAAAATGCCCTGTCATAAGGAACGGGTTTTTGGGTGGTGGTGTATTCCTTTAACAGCTGCTAGTTTGTGTTTTGCTTGTTTTTGCAGAAATACTGAGCCAACAACCTCTTTTAGTCATGTCAGTGCAAATGTAGAGTAAATCTATTAAAGTTAGAAAAACAATTGGGTTTGGCTGCTGCACGGCAAGCTTGTTCTGGACCCGCTACAAAATCTTTTCATTTTTTTACTGATATTCTGCTAGTGCCAGAGGCCAAGGTCACGGTACTGCACCTCGGGTGAGGTACTTCCTTGCCACCACAAACTTGCCCTCCCAGTAAGGTAAGACAGCTAGAGGAATGGGGGAAATAGGAGAGATGGAGATTCCCTGGCAAGACAAGAAGTGAGCACCAGCCTGTCCCAGAGTTGGCCAGTACTCACACCATGGTGTTTGCAGCTTGTTTCCTTCACTTTGGGAGCTGGCTTGTACGGGCACGGAGTCTTTCCTTCTCTCCCTGCTCTCCAAAGTGGAGAGAGGTTTTTTTCCTCCCTCATAAATGCAGTTATTAGTTAAAAAATACAGTTATTTAGTTAACAGATACAGTGCAGATAAGACGGGGATGTTGAGCAAGCAAAGCACCGTCTGCCCATTTCTTGGTTTAGGTCCTCTCAGCTGTTGGGGCTGTAGGAGGGAGTTGACAATTGCAACCATAAAACAATTAGTTTGGAAGGGTTTAGAGCTCCGGTCTCCAGTCCAATCCGCAGAGCAGGGCTAACTTCGGAGTCAAATCCGGTTGCTCAGTGCTGTGTCCAGTTAAGTTTTGTGCATCTCCAAGATTTGAACTACTTTACGTTGTGAGGAGTGATAGATTTTGTTGCACTTCACAGAATATGTTGTTCATGCATTTTTCGTAACGGGCAGACTTCTAGCCCAGAGTCACGGAAACTCTTCTTCCCTCCCCACTCCATTCAATCCTGAATATGCATGGACAGAAATGAGACGTACCATCCGGACAGAGATGCTGGGCAAGTCAGCCCACTGTGGGAGAAACAACACTCGTATAAACCACAAAGAAAATTGCTTGCTGCTAGGCTAACTAGCACCAATGTTGCCAGTATTTGGAGTACTGACACTGGGCAATGCTAGGGCCAATCTTTAGTGTAATCATCAGAGTTCTCTGAAAATAGGAAACCTTTCCCAATGACTTCTCTTTTTTTTTTTTTTTCCTGATGTTGCAATTTGACATTTCCACCAATTTTTCATCATTCAGAAGAACCATTCAGTCTCCAGTAATTTATGCCTGCTCTGCAACTCCTCCTGACTTTCCCATCTCTTTCTGCCTGTCCCTTCCTCACTCAATCCCATCTTTGCTCCTTCCTTTGGTGGCATTCATCACCTCACTACCGAAGCACAGCACCAAGCACTGGATCATCCAGCTGTGCTTTGTGTGTGACCGCTCAGCCTTTCATACATTAGGTCACTATGACAATAGTTCAGTCTGACTTGAATTCAGTTGGCCTCAGAGCTGATAGGAGGTTGATGGAGCCGACATGACAATTTGTCTCTTACCCAGGCATAGCTGTATTTACTTTTTGCTCTTTTTTATACTTTTTTTTTTAACTTACTGGACTTTGACATTGAGTTCACCTATTAAATTAAATAAAGGATTAAAATTGTGCTTCTAATTCTCTCAGAGTAGGGGTTCAGTAGGAATTACTTTGTCCATATGGTGCGAGGTAGTTTAGGTGCAGGAATTATCCATGAATCACCTTGTGTTTCATCTTCATTAGTGTTTCTTTTTTGGTTGCACAGCTGCCTGGTGCTGAATTCAGCATCCGGTGGTAAGGTACTCCCGCTGGACCAGCCCGAAGTTAGAGTCCCTACGCAAACAGCATCCCTGTAGGAGAAGCTCTTAGAGTTGTTGTGATTCAGACCCACACACTTCTGAGTCACTGCTCCTGATCACTCTTTGCTCTAGGGGTGATGGTGGTGTTAGGGAAAGAGTGATTTATTGATGACCTGTGTAGGTAACTGATTTCTTGCAGTGACTCAGCTGTTCTCTCCAGAACGAGGGAACATGAAGTGGAGGTGGACACCCATCTCTCTTCCCAGAAAGGGTAGAAACTGAGCTAATAGCTGCTGCTTGAGTATATCCACATTCCTGGTCTCAGAGGGAGGAGGAAGAGGTTTAGGAGCACTACATACAGCCTAATCCAAGATCTGCATGCTACTTCATACACAGCCTGAACCACATCTGCAGCTGTTGCTCCCAGAGTCAAGATGATAATACAAAGTCCTGGTCTGCAGCTTCATTTGCTGCCAGTGATGTTGCCAAGAAAAAAAAAAAAGAATGGGAGCTCCTGGTGTAACAATAAATGGACAGCAACTTTCTCTAGTGCGTGAGCACACAGGTGGGACTGAATGCTGTGTCTTAGAATCGCCACATTCCTCAGCAAATGGGATGAGAACACAACATTGCTCCCAAAGACCAAAGCAGGTCATTATCACCTCCGAAGCAACATGTTGCTGGAGACTGTAGGAAAGCTCTTCTGTTAAAGAGTAATGTCTTATAGTTTTCTGGAAAGAGTAATTCTAAACAAAACATTATTAGGATGGGTGAAGAAAAGAGACTTTGGGCAGATGGAAATGTGTCAGTGCTTATCTTCATTGGCAGTGCTTGTTTTCACTTATTCTACCAAGAGTTAATTTCCAAGTAACTTGAAGTAGATAATGTGTTTAGAAGCGTTAATCTCAGTGCTCCATCATTTTTTGTTCCAGGCTACGAAGACTTGGAGTTTCTGTTACAGTAGAGGGCTTTTTAATTGCATAAATGATGATATAGCAATGGTTGGAAGATGATGCAAGATGAATTCAGGCTATAGATAAGGTCTAATAGGGGAGCAGATATCTGCTGGAAGAATTTTCACAAGAAATTATCAATTTTCCACTTCTCATTTTTAAGCCAAACTTGGAAAATTTTTCAAAAGACAGCCGGAGGCTGTAGCTTAGCTGAAAAATATGGTCTTAAATCAAGAATCCTGTGTATTCTTGGCTGGTGATTAAGCAGGACTTCGAGTTATAACCAGGAATATGTTGGCTTTGGGATTATTTTTTTTTTAATTTAGCAACAGATAAGCAAATGAGAGATGAAGTAACTCAGGAAAAAGAGATCTAATTTTTTCTTAACTGTATAGCATATATAGTAGCATAGATAGGAGCAATAATAGTATTTGGGCTGGGATTTTTAGGACTAAATGTAGATGTCTTCCCTATGGATGTCTGAACATGGCCAAGTCATTTCAATCTCCTCAGTAGCCAGTATAGACCACTGCTATTGGAGTATTGCTGATGGTTCAACTCATCTTGAAGTAAATGGTGACACTAATAAATTTCATCCTGATTACCAGAGATGATACCAAAAAAAAATAGATATCCCTTGACTGTAATGGGATCTTCAATATATGGCTTAGATGTAGACACCTACATTACAAACACTAATTTGAAGTGAGATGAATCTTACCCTAATCACATTGTTGAAGGCCTTGCGGGAATAATAACTTTACAAAGTACTTTGGACAAAAGGTTAAAACAGAGCCATCCTTTTTGCCCTTGAGATAACGGCCCCAAATATTAAAATCTCATGTCGTCTTAAGTCTGGAATACCTTTCTCAGAGCAGGTAAATACATGAACCAAGATCACCAAATTTCTGTAGAGTCAGGTTCTGACTCAGTCTTGTACCTGAATCTTGTTGTGATGCCTCTTAGGTTTACCTCGTGTTCCTGTGGGACTCTGCTGATGTCCCCCAGGCTCCACGTGCATGTAGAAATGAAAGCTCATGTAGCATAGCTTTGCAGGACTGGGGTCAGAAATTGTTGCTGATCCCACTGGGCAATATAGTCCCTATACTGATAGTCAAATAATAATTGCCAAAATATGGTGGGGGTTTTTGTCTGGAAAGGACCCCAAGTCAATGTTATCCTCTCCAGAGCACAAATATCTAGCTGTATCTCGTAGTTATTTAAACAAGTAATTACAATATGGTCATTCCTTCAGAGCTGTCAGTGCTGTTGAAGAGTGGGATGTAATTTTTGGGTGTCCATGCAGTCTCTTTGCCAATGATCCTGCGAGAAGAACAGATGGACCTGTCTGGTTTCTGCCTTGTCCAGAGGGAAAAAAAGAATGATTTTCATCCCACTTGGTTAAAAAAAAAAAGAAAGGGACTGGAAAATAAGCAATAAAGCCAATGTTTTTTTAGAGTGAGGTAAGAGTAGCAATGGTGCAGGGGAGAAATCAGCAACTGTGAATGCAGTTCCAGTGATGACGATAAACCAGAAGCCAAGCTGGAGAAGGAGGCAAGGGAGATGTTGGAAATAAGGCTGCAAAAGGGAGAAGGAAGAGGAGTAACTGAAGTGTGAGAGGTAAAACAGAAGGAGGAGGGGAATTAAGGCTATTCTTGCAGATGAACATGTTAGGAGCTACTTAATAAAGGTGGTGATTGTATGGAGAAAACAACTTAATTGCCCACCTGGTGCTTTGGTGCCTGTTTCAGGCAAATTGCCTATTTTCCTCTAATTGCCAAGTGTCTTCAGTGTAAAATCTGTTGTTGCTGTTGACCTACATGAGAGACCCCATGTGCTCTGGGTGGATTGAGGACAAGCCCAAGACCTGGTCAGCGGTGAGGCATTTTGGCCAGGCAGTGGTGGAAAGTAGCTGTTTCTTGCTTGAGCTATTCCTGCTCTGCAGGCAGCAGGGGACCGTGATTTCTGAGGTGCATCCATCTTCTTCATACATGTCACGGTTGTCATCTTCACTTGGTAGCACAGAGTTACATGCTGACACCTGAACAGCAGGAGAGGAAGTTAAACTTCATTTGTTATTTTAGCGCACAGCCCAGCCCTCAGAGCTGAAATCCAAGGACGGTGTGCTTTGTGGCAATTTGGGGCTGATCCCGGGGCAGGGAACCTCCCTCTCTCCCCTATATGCTCATGCTTTAGCTGCAAAACCTGAAGATGTTCTAAAGAATAAAGGGGGAGACTGAAGGAGCAACATATTCAAGGCATGCTAAATGTAACTTCAGGGGGAAAAAAGAGGAACAGCTTTGTCTGCTCTTGAGCTATAAAAAGGGATGTCAATGAGACACGAGACAGGTTACACTTCTGCTTAAACACTCTTAGAGGCAGTCTCCATGTTACATCAAATAACAACCATGCAGAAGTATCTATAAAGAGAAAGCAAGTTTAGAGCTTCAGCTCCTTGACCCAGAAGTAAGCCAACGCTGGCATGGCAGTACGCCATCACTGGGCAGCAGCGCGATGGTTTAGAAAAGGTTAACAAGCAATTGCCAGTTCACCTCCTCTCTCCATGGTGATAGAGCCCAGGGCTTCAGTGGTGTAGCCCTGGAAAGACAGTGTCTGCCACCGTTCCTGCGTGGGAAAGCAGCCTCATGCCAAACCAGGCCTGAACACATCTCCTTTAGACATTGCTGGTTGAAGTGACCACCTTTGAGGAGGTTTTCTTTGCCAATTGGGTTGTGGTGCTTCAGGCTGGTACCATATGGTCAGGTTTTCCAGATTTTCTTTGTAACAATGGAGCAAAAATTCTACTTTTCTCTTTTTTCTTTTTTTTTGAAATGGAAGTGGTGTCTGCCATGACGTATCCTGCCTCCACAAGCTGGGGATTAAGAGAAACAATAATAAACCTGAGAGTTTGCAGCACTGTGAAAGGCACATAAGTGGGGATGATGATTTTAGTGGTTCTGTCTGCTCTCATGGCCTGGCAGCACCTCTCTTCAGTAAGTTTCTCTACTTTTGTGACTCATGTAATGCCTTACCCTGCAACCTGGTATCAAGGTGCAAGACCTTTTGTAATTCTCTGTTTATGGTTTTATACAATCTACAGGACGTTCCCTGCAGGTTGGTGTGTTGGGTTGGTTTTTTGTTTGTTTTGGGTTTTTTTTTAAGATTAGGCAGAGGAAAGTCGCTGGTCTCGTCCTGAGTCAGCAAATCTAGCATAAAATCAACCTTTTAGTTGGAGATTAATCTTCATGTCATGGCACCCTTTTTAAGCCCCCGAACCATTTTTGTGGAGATAAGCAAATTATAAGCAGTGTGCAGTCATGTGATAAGCTGAAATGAATGGGAGGTGAATGTGAGGGCAAAGGCTGTGGCTGACATACCTATGAATGTGTGTTTGAAATGGCATAGGACCACACAGTCACCGCAGCTCGTAGTCCTATTTGGATGCAGTAAGTGCCTTTTTACTAACCAAGGAATTATTTGTAATGTGTTTATATACTCTATAGAAGTACCTTCAGGGACAAGCAGAGATGAGACCTCTTTGGGCTATGCATCCTTGTACCTCCCGGAGTACCTCAGGCTCCTTCCAGTGCTTTTAGGTCCCATCACATTGCTTCCATAAAATCGTTTAGGTTGGAACGGACCTTAAAAATCACCTAGTTCCAACCCCCCTGCCATGGGCAGGGACACCTCCCACCAGCCCAGGTTGCTCAAAGCCCCATCCAGCCTGGCCTTGAACACCTCCAGGGATGGAGCTTCCACAACTTCTCTGGGCAACCTGTTCCAGTGCCTCACCACCCTCAGAGTGAAACATTTCTTCCTAATATCTAATCTAAATCTACGTTCTTCCAGTTTGAAGTCATTCCCCCTCATCCTATCACTACACGCCTTTATAAAAAGTCCCTCCCCATCTTTCCTGTAGGCCCCCTTTGAGTACTGGAAGGCCGCTATAAGGTCTCCCCAGAGCCTTCTCTTCTCCAGGCTGTACAACCCCAACTCCCTCAGCCTGTCCTCATAGGAGAGGTGCTCCAGCCCTCAGATCATTCCATAAAACCTCCAACCTTTTCCTGAGAAGCTGATGAAATGCAGACACACCTGACCCCCTCAGCGAGGTGCAGCCCACCTTGCCCAGCTGTGTCTCTTGTGCTGTGCCCTGTCCATGCATAGCAAAGAGGATCTTGCCCCAAGATATGTCCAAGTCTGTACACAGCAAGACACAGAAAATGGCTACAATTATCAGCTGGGGCCAATATAATTTAACAAGAAAACAGTTATGATTACTGCAATAATCAGTAGTCTCAGTGCTCCAGTATTATTAGTGTTTTGCATGCATGGCACAAAGAGAAGCCTCTTGCAAGGGAAGACTGGAAGGAGCATAGCGCTGGATTTGCTGATTCTCACAGACTGCTCCTTCCTTGCACAGGGGACAGACAGTGAAAAGGAGAGTGTAAAAAAAGTGGACTAGTAAGTAGGACAAGTTGGTATCACTGGTGAAAAAGAGTGGTGTCACTCCAGGGATAGCAATGGTTCAAAATTAGTCAATGTTCTCTGAGCACTGGGGTTTCAGCCCTTCGTGGTGTGTTCTGGGAAGACATTGGGGATTTAAGGTCAGGGGCCACTGGAGGGACTGTTCCCTCTAACTGGCCTTGAAACAATATGCAAAAGCCATCGCCAAAACTGACATCCTCACTGGCAGTGTCTTCAGTTATGCCACAGATTAAATTACTTTCTTAGGCTACCTCTGCTTTGTCTTGGCTCCTGAGAGGGTGGACTCCAAGCCCAGGTGGGAATCATTGGTAGCAAAAGGTGTGGACAGACAAACTGTTGTTGATCATGCTATTTTCACTCCCAGGGAGAGAAGACAAACCAACTAAAGGCTGTCATGTTTCAGGGCTGCTAATTCAGCTTCTCGTATATTAGTTCAGCTCACAGGGGGATGAAGGAGTTACCAACTTTGGGACTTGGGGACTATTCTGCTCATCGTGCTGGAGAGAGTGAAGTAAAAAAAGTGATGGCATTCATTCAAGAACATATATTGGTTTACGGCTGGTGTCTCCTACATGGTCATGCCACTTGCTTCTCCTACACATCTGGCTGCTCATACACAGCGTGTGATGGGGTGGAGTATTTGCACCTAATACAGCTGTTTGCCAGGGCCGGTTGGGTTTGTGTTTTTGACCGGTCTGGACGTCCCATCCATCTGCATTCTCCAACCATGCTTTTCAGCCACGTCTTGCTCAGATTCATAGACAAGCTCCAGGTGGATTAGACAGGTTTGTTTTACTCACCTTAAGTTTGCTGTTCCCTTATGTTTCCCTGGGCCTACTGACACTGGGGGACTGGGGAATTTAATACATGCAGCCTGTGTGCATCCTCTGCCCCTACCTGTGGTCTGTCTCATCTCTGCCCTTCCTGGGTTGCAGTGGCCCATCTTTGATAAAAGCGCAGAGGATTTAGGGAAGTGATTGAGAATAGAGAATTGTGTAACACTGAGATTTTCTTCCTCGTCTGGATCACTGTGAGCTGGTGAGCAATCGCATTTCATGGCAGCAGCTGCTGCTGCATTTTGGGAGATGTATGGGCTAAATCCCATGCGCAAATCTCAAGGTGGGTTGTGTTGCTTCTGATGGCAAGTGCTCAGCTCGTGTATGTTGTTTATGTAGTTGATTTATGCAGCTAAGGCTGTGGCTGGCTTTGTTTCTGGCAACTCTGGAAAGCAAAGCCTGTTTTCGAATGTCTGGATCCCGTATGTGGTGCTGCTGTATGCAGGCAACGTGGGCCGTATTTACGCAGGTGCTGGATTACACCTGCCTGTCTCGCTCCCGCAGGCAGCGCTCTGCGTCTTCTCAACAACTGGGTCTTGCGAGGTGTCTGTTTTAATGGGGGAGGAAAGCTACGGGGAGGAGAGATGGGCCAGAGGGGCTGGCAAGGGAAGGCAGTGGATTGATTTTGTAATTTCAACGGCTGAAATTTGTTACTGTGGAATGACACTGATAATTGGGATATGGAGGGTCAATGGTTGAACTTCGCTAATTTTTTCAGTAATTAGGGGAGTGGGAGAAAGCAAGGAACATGAAATGCCAGTTCAGCAGAAGTAGAACTTTAATTAAAGATGTTTGTGTTGCAGCACCAGCAAGAACCTAGTTACAGTCTGTGATCTCACTGGGTTTAAAGCTGTTCAAACTCAGAATAACAAACTGGTCTTTGCCCCAAAGACCTTACAATTTCAGTGTAACAGAGGAATTAAAGGTGGATCCAGAGGAAAAGGGATGAAACAAGAACCGCTGGCAGTACTCCCAGTTTGCCCTCAGTAGAAACTGTTAATAATGTTGTACATGCCACAGGAATGGATAATTTGAAGGAAGGCTATTAGAAAAGTCAGCGAGGTAGCTTCATGCATCTTTGCATCTTCCAGCTTATGCCAGAGCAACTAATGCGTTTGGGGTGCGTGCAATAAAGATCTGATGCAATTGATAAGGGCTGGCACAGACCTGGGACAAACTGCTGTTCCCAGGAAAAGGCAAGAGAAAGTGCAGGAGGAGTCATAACTCAGAGGTACCTTTCTCAACCAAGGTGGTCTCCTAGCATTCGGGCCATGTGCCAGCAGCAGTGCTGAAGCCCGGCCCTTAATGGTAAAGCTTTGCTAAGGACAGCGTGCTGTGCTTTGTAAAACATAGTGGAGTGCTTCTGGTGGGGCACCTCTGCTCAGTGTCTGCTCCTCAGTCTTAGCTGGGAAATACGGGGAGAACCTGGATGAACCTTGCAGGGCTCTGAAGGGCTTGCTTCAGTAGCGTACAAATTAGCACTTTCTGCTGTAAGACATTTGTTGTGTCTCAGGAAAAACAATATAGGCCCCGGTACCTCTCTCAATTCAGCTGCAGATGGTTTTTCCAGAAGGATCCATGTCTAGTCTGTTAACGCATTGGAGGTTATCACTGATAACATGAATGGAAGGAAAAAATGAGTTAGCAGCTCTGAATAGCACGTTGAAGGGCTCTCAGAAGAAACAGTGGCATTTCCATATATCGTAAGCTGAGCTGGAAGTTGGCTGGATCTTCTGGTGAAGATAAAGTGAACTAAGAAATGAACTTGCGGCAAAGGCATAAATGCCAAAAACATGTTTCTGGCAAAGCCATAAGACATTCTGCCTGTCAGCATCTTCCAGTGTTCTGTCCTTTGGCTTTGTAGTCTGACTGCCACAGGGAGGAGCAGAGGTTGGAAATCATCAGAATTATCAGTGTGCAACTAATTTTAGAAATGCCGATATGGCACACCACTGCTCACGGGTTTATTTAAATCTCTGGCTAGAAAATTGCTGGTTGTGGAGGAATGAATAAAGAGAGCTTATTCTGGAGACAACAGTTGAAAAGCGTTAAAAGTGAGCTGGATAAAATGTCTTTTGGATTTCCATCATTTCTTGTGGTAGGTTGCTTTTAAAACAAACAAACAACTCCCTCCAAAAAACCCCA
Organism: Pluvialis apricaria; assembly: GCA_017639485.1. Lineage (NCBI taxonomy): Eukaryota > Metazoa > Chordata > Aves > Charadriiformes > Charadriidae > Pluvialis > Pluvialis apricaria. The sequence goes on along the minus strand of CM030008.1, from coordinate 161,292,377 downwards.
AAAGACTTCCAAGGTACAGAAAGCTTTTATGCCGCACTTCTGACTTGGCAAACTGAAAAGGTACCAGGAGAACCTGCTCGGTGTATCTACATAGAGCTTTAACTTGGAAGTGTAACCATTTTAAATGTCACCATTGATTTCACAAATGACTCTGTTGGTGCTGAACAATGTGGCTGGATAACACACATATTATACACAAGAAAAATGGTGTTCTTTTTCCTCGATTTTGGTGTGTTAAGGCAATGTCATTAAAGCAGCGGTTATCCTCCACTGCTAAACATGATGTAGGTAGACGTTTCCAGGACTATAGAACAATGGTAATAGCTCACCATGGAGAGTAACTATCAAACTTATTTCCTGGTGTGCAATGTAGTTGTACAGGCACTGTCACTGACAGAAACAGGGACTCTCCTGTAAACGCACAGACCTGCAAGGCACAGGCTCAGCCCTTTACCTCTCAGACGGGAGGAGTGTTTGCAGGTTGTCATCTCCCCTTACGCGCTCCTTTTAATCACCTCCAGCTACTCATACGACTGTATTCTGGTCACCTCTCAGGCCCCTTTCTGGCTGTGGTGGGTGCAGGAGATACGATGGCTGAGCCAAAGCAGGGGCATGGTGCCTCTGAGCGGTGCCACGTCCGTGGAGCATCTCGCTGTGGCTCCTGTGCCTGCAACCCCACATGCCCACTGCGGGGCTCTGGTGCAGCCCTGGGTAGTGCTTCCCCATGAGCTTCTGCTGTTTGACAGGATGGTTAATTTAATGACATTGTTGCCATGGCATGAAGAGCTGAATGGGTGGTTATGTGAATAGTGAGGGTTTGCTAGCTGTTTCCACTGTAGGTGATGTAAGCCTCCAATGCAAAGAATATTTTACCCGGAATTTTTATTTTCTGCTTAAAGTTGTGAGTGCTTTTTCAAACATACTATTTTCTACAAATCAATTTTTTCTGGATGCAAAGTGTTCTTGGGCATGAAGTGTTTTGTTTGGGGGGGATCTTTCCTTGTTGTTTCAGATGGCATAAGTCCTTTGATGTATGAGCACCGAAATTCAATGCAAGGTAGGATATTGTTAGCAAAAGAGGTTGATAATTCAAATTTGCTAGACTACCTGGGGAACAGTAGCGAGTAAAAAATGCGGTTACCAGAGAGAGGGAGAGGAGAGCATGTAATGGAGCACATGTCTCTCACTGTTGTGAACTGAGTGATTACTAGGCAGGTAGAGGCTGGAAACAATTGACTGTAATTGGTCTGTTGGGATTTTAATAAAACCTTTAAAGCAATTAAGATGCTTTTATTGAAAACAGGTTTGGGCATCTTTTCTAAGGAGGTCTTAACTGTAACTGCTGTTTTAAATGCTAATTATGGTTTTGTGAAAAGTCTCTTCGCAGCAAGTGCTATCGGCGTGGTGTGCTCTGCAGTCAGGGCTGGATCCCGCGGTGGAGGGGAGACCTGGTGTACTCAGCCCCGTGCCTGTGAGATCGCTGCCCTTTGCAGCACGTGGTTCCTCTGCGGTTTCTTCTTGTCCATGTCCATGTCCATGCCCATGTTCTTGAAATTTGGGCAGCTCAGGAACGATTTGTAAACCCCTCCTGCAGACTCTTCGGGCTATCTACAGCGTGTAGAGGTGCAAGGGAGCTGTGGGTATGCTGTGTCATGTGAGCGAGGACTATTTATAGCCAGGAAAGCTGAAAAGACAGGTATTGAAAACAAGCAGATTATATAAAGATCAGTCAAATATTCCAGTTTTCCTGTATGTTATAAAACAGCCTTTATTAAAATAGAAAAGCACAAGCTTTAACATATATCTATCTTGTGCTGGTGTTGCCTTTATCTTAGTGTTTGGAGAAAGCACTGCGATCCTTCTACAAAAATTAGTTTCATAGCTGTTGTTGCTAGCATCTATTTAGGAGTTAAAAGTTGCAAAGCCTTTTCGAAACAAATCTTTCTTTTGTATGTTCTCCTAATTAGGAAAAAAAATACCCCTTTAGACCTATAGTGTCTCTATTTTATCACCATTAGGCACACACGCTTTAAAAGAAATTTCAGCACATTTGTTTATTGAATTTTGAATTATCTGGCTATCTTTTAAAAAATGTCTCTTAGTGGTGCAGCCTCCCAGTTTCAGTACAGATCCCAAGATACTTGCAGTGTTTTTTGCAGTCCGAACCACAAGAGCCCTTTTGTGATAATTATAGCAGCTTTTTACATATATGCTAATCTTCTTTATTTATTCTTTTTTGCCTTTGGAAGGTTTACACTTCCAAGTAGTTACAGAGATATATGTACAAGCTTTCCAAGATACAAAACTGGGAAATGAATACTTCCATCTCTCTCAAATATGCTTTTTTTTTTTTTTAAAAAAAAAAAAAAACTTTGATATAAAAGAAATCATAATCTTCTCATTTCCACTGGGGACTCAGTTCTGATTTTGCCTGCGAAGGACTGCTGCTATTGTACCTTTCCAGAAGAGCAAAAATGCAGAAGTTTTTTGAAACGTAACAGGTTCATAGTCTAAAAAAACCGGTGGGGGTGAGATGATGAGGGCAGAAGGAGAAATAGCCGATGTAGTTAAGTGGAAAAAGTGACAAGTCTGTTCAGTAGATATTGTGTGAGACAATATCCCATTTACTTGTGTGATATTACAGGAGCACCTGGCAAGTGTCCTGGTGAATGAGGACTGCATTGGGCTGCGCGTTGTACAGCCATAGGGTAAAATTGGATCCTTCTTCCCTCATGCACTCGCTCAGAAAGCTCTGCCTTCGTTTGGCCATCAGGAGAGACTTCATAGCTCTCAGACTCCCTTGGCAAGCTAATGACAAAGATATTGGGATGAAGGAGATTTTAATTTGTTTCTCTGAAAAGAAGCAGCCAGCGATGTAAGAATCCAGGACAGGAAGGAAATCTTTGCAGGGACTGAGTTCTGTGCTTTTCTATCTGAGGCAGGAACATAATGTGATCTTTTCCTTAAATGAATAAAGTCTTTGTGAAAGCTAATTAGAGGCTGTCCGTACCGGACTCAGCACAGGACTGCAGTGCAGTACTGGACTGGCACTAGTTTTGAAAGATGAGCTCAGGTGTCAGTAGCAGCTGAGAATGGAGCTCTACAGGGGCCGTGAAGGAGGCTGAGAAGGAAGCAAAAAAGCTGAAATACTCAGCAAATTAACCTGAACTGAGGTCCATGCTTCTGTAGCCAGGCAGTTCCTAAGAGCGAACAGTGTACAGAGAGCCTGGGCACATCTGCACATCACTGCCGGGTACATGGATCCCGCTGGTTTGCTCCCACGGCTGCTATTTGAAGGCTGTTCAAGGCTTTTGCTATTTTAGTGGCTCAAAACCTTTCAATTCCATATCTATATTTATGCGCAGTCTGTGTATATTCATTTCTGTCTTTTGCCAATGCTGGTTTTCAGTTCAAACAGCTCTTCTGCTTTCCCCATTCCTCACATTCCCAGTATAATTAAAGGGAGCAGTCATCTTCTATCTTAACAGCTTACTGAAAAGATAATGTTTGTGGATCTAAGACAAAAAGACCCAAAACCCAACCTTGTGACTTTTTTTTTACCTTTTTGCAATTTTTGCCACCTTGTTCTATAATATATGAACCACAAATTAACTCAGACAGACTCTTACTATCTTGTGATTTATTGACATCAGTGTTTTTAGGTCCTCAATCAAGACCAGGCTTCTAATTTTCCTAGGCACTGCATAAGCACGCAGCATAAGGACTCTCCTCCCACCTGCCCAGTCTATGATTATAACAAATGAGAGAGACAACAGAAATATGAGACATGAGAGACCTTGTTAATGGATGTACTTGCTCCTCTTAAAGGTTTCTTGAAAATAGTTAGTTAAATTTAAACTTGGGTTCTTTTTTTTCCTGTATGATTTATTATAGGAAAAGTAATATAGGCAGGAGGAGTGCCTAAAAATACACAGATTGGTTTTTTTCTTACTTTATACCTTAGGATATTGGAAATGTCAGATCTAATCTTTGCTCCTGTGGAGGAGGCTCTGGCATGTGGCGGAGCCCAACTGCCAGAAAGTCCGTCCAGCTCTGTTATCTGAGTGCTGGGAAGCAGAGCCCTCAGTCTCACTGACACCTCACCTGCATCTCCAGTAAAGCCTACTGGAGTCTTGGTTCACCTGCTTTACAAAATCAGACTACAACATTCATCACCTACCAATCCCTTGAGGTGATGTCGCGCATGCCTCTCTGATTAGCAGTTCCCTATGAACTCCTTATGAATTCCCGTAATTTCCATTATGAACGCCTCCAAACTGTTTGAAGATGCTCCAGGTGTAAATCTGGTGATGTTTTACTCTTTGTTTAATCAATTTCTTTTAACATCTCTTTAGATACTTCTATTTATGATTCCAACTTTTCCATATTACTTAGAACAGATTAGTATTTCCTCTAAGTGATAACCTTAATGCGACAAATTCACTTTTTTTTAAAAAAAATTAACTTTGCATCTGAAGGATTCAATGCATGGGGTTTTTCAGTGAAGCTAAGCCCCAGCTTTAGGAAGGGATCAGTCAAACAGATTATCTTTATACAGATGTCAGATTTATAGTCTTCCTTTACCGTAAACTGCAGAATTAATCCCAGACGTGGGCTAAGGTGTGACTGAGATTCACTGATGATTCATGGCCAGAGCAATCCGTGTTTGTAAGTGTGCTGCTCTGTCAGAGACGAAGTTGCTGTATGTTTGCGACAAGGCTGGGCACTGATTTCACGGCATTAATTTCAGACAGTGGAAATGCATTAATTACAGCCTCCTCCTTGATTTCTTCTTGTTCTTATCACAAGGTAGTTGCAGAGGTGGGGAAAATGCATAAATTATTTTGCAGGAGTGCTGAAGACTCCCATCAAAGATTTAACAAGAGAAGTGCGACAGGTGATGAGAGCAATGTACAAAGGGGAAGCATCTGACGCTGCCACGTACAGCTTTTGTTTTTAAGGATGTGCAGATAAATGATGACAAAGAGATCAGATAAAAATGACTAGTGATTGACTAGCCCCTTTGTGTTCAGTTTGGGGCCAATGATTTGATGGAGAAAGAGGAGGAAGGAACCCCAAGTAACTAATAGGCATCTAGGATATTTTAATCTTTCTTTTTTTTTTTTTAAAATAGCTTCTAAAATTTCATTAGAATCCAGTGGATGATTATCCCTTGTTATTAACAAGCTTCACTAGATGTAACGTGGAGTTTAGGAACATTAAAAAGCCACTGTAGTGATGTAGGGCTGAGAAAAACATATGAAAAAATAACCTTTTCTCTCCTCTGGAGTCCAGTTTCATTAAACCAGCTTGGAGGGTAATTTTTCCACTTTGGGAGGAAATGGACTTTGGGAGGAAAGCTGTGTGAAACCCCTGGTTAATTTATCTTTTTATAGCACTTTCTTGAACTCCTCCTAATCTTTTCATATTCTGAACGCCAGGAATAGATGTATTCTAGAGAATACGCTCTCCTCTATACTCAGTATAACCTCAAAGTATAAGATTGGGTGGGACCTTAGGTGGTTGTCTTCTCCACCCCTAAACCAGAAACCAAAGCACATCAACGTATCTGTGTCATTTGTGAAAGGTATTTGTCCAACCTCTTCTTAAAAATCTGAAATCATGTTGAGTGAGTAGTGCCTTAGACCCTCTACCTCCATTTCATTACTTTTCCTCTCAGACAGCTTTCCTCCATGTTGATTTGAAATCCGTTTCTTCTTACCTTTGTCTCTGTATATACTTTTGTTTGGTATCCTTCTTCTCACATCACCTGCTCCTTTCCATTACTGTAGCAAGAGCTCACGTTGTAACAATAATCCATGAAGAATTTCCATCTGAATCACCTTATCTGGGTTCATGGTTGATTTTGTAGCTGCGGCAGTTGATGTATTTTGTAGTAGTGACTTGTTCTCGTTACTTCCTACCTACTGATCTGTGTATCACTGCAGACTTTAGCGGTAAAGGCAATCTATCAGTGACCATAGTGATGAAAGAGCCAGACCAAGAACCGATTCGTGGGAACTTCTTCTAAAAAATATCTCCCATTAACATCTATCTTTTGAGGTCTGTCAGTAAGCCAATTGGAACCCATTTCTTGTATGTTACTGCAAGTTTTTAAAGTCAAAATATTGTGTGGTACTAAGTCACATGGTTTTAAATACAAGCACTATAATTAATCGATCAATTGTTCTTTAATCCAAAAAAGGGATAGGTTGAAAAACCCACTTGCCGTGAGATCATGCTGAAGGGTTTAATTACATTTTTGCTTCAGTCTTTTTGTTGATACAGTCTATAAGTCAGCATTATATTATTTACCAAAGATCAGTGTCAGCTTGGTTGGTCTGTAATTCCCTAGTTCATCCCTTTTATGCTTTTCAATATTCAAAGGATGGTGGTAGTCCTGCAGTCATTTGAAATTTTCTTCGTTTCCCAAGATTTATTGAAATTAACTTTACTGAGAGTTCCTCATCCCTTAAAGGCTCTTGGTGCAAGATATGTGTCTGTTGTTTTTAAAAAATGTTTAATTTTAGCAAATGCTACCTCACATTCCCTTTTCATCACAGATGGCAATCTTTCTGTTCCACCCTCAGTATAAAATTCCTGCTCAGTTTGATATACAGACAAAAATATCCATCCTTTGAAAATTTCTACTTTTGCTACTTGCCTAGGAACATTTTTGCTGTGTGCCTCTAGCAATAACTCACATTGAAAAATATGCTATAATTATTTCTAGCTGTATTGGTCATTTCATTGTTCCCTTCATTTCCCCATTATCAGCCATGTGTTTTGTAATTTATATTAATTGCCATTTCCTTTCCATTTTCTGCCTGACTCTACAAATATATAAAAATTAATGCCTTACTGCCGCTTCCATATCCCCTTTCAATAGTTAAGATTTTTTTTTTTCCCCAGCAGAACACTGCCATGACTGGGGGATTCTGGCTTTTGGAGCATCCAGTAGGAAATTTGAGAACAATTCCTACTACAGTCTTCTCTTAGGATTTCTTGCTTTAAATTTGTGTCCCTGCCAGTGACGCGGTCAATCTCACTATGTTGGCAAAAATTAGCCCTTTCAAAAATTCTTTTACTGCTGGTCACTGGTGTGTTCTGTTTTCACACAATAAATGTAATCAGATCACCATCATAATCATCAGTATCTAAGCAACCACTCATTTTTAGGTCATGAATTGATTTTTCTTTGTCCATCAAAATGAGGTCTAATATTAAGTTACATTACACGAGGTGGAAGATTTTCTCTTTCAAGAAATTACTGATTATTTTTTAGAATATTTGAGAAAGTTTTATTACTGATTCCATTCACCCAAAAAGAGGAATCTCAAGTGAGGTCACCTATAATGAATATGATGCCTACGGATCAGGTCACTTAATTCTCCAGTGAGATTTAGAAACTGATAACAGGTAGTACCCAGTTCTCCATCTTCATGTGGAAGTATGATCCAAAGGGGTGAGGTGGCTTGTTTGTTGTCACTCAGTGAGTTGGTGGCAGACTTAGGAGAGCTTACTCCCACCCCGTTACTGCGCTACAGCTGGGAAATATCACAGATCTGAAGCCAGATGCTGTGTGTGCCTCTGGCTTCAGGAGGGTAGTGTTCACACATGTCCCAAGTTGGGGCTCAGCAGGCTGGAAGACTTTACCCCAGGTTCCAAAAGATTTCAGGTGCCTGTTTCTCATTGCAGCACATAGCTCTTTAGTTCTTTCTCAGTGCCTGAAAGGGACAGGAAATCCTGAAAAGGTGAACCCCATAAGCTTCCAATCTGAAAGTCTTCTTTTCAGCCTCCTGAACACCAAATACCTCATTTGGGCAGCACAGAAGCATTGTGCTGGTGCTTGTTTTCTTTGCAGTGCTGCTGCAGCAGCAAATTAGAGCTACTGCAGGCTCTTGAGAGCGTGCTGAGCTATATCACTCTCAGTAGCCTGGGTGACTCTTCACATTTGATGCAATTTTTCATATGTAAGGTAAATATTCACCTAGGATGTGATTTAGAAGAAGACACTCTTCCTTGTAGGGTAACAGCAAACCACCGAAGTATTATATACCATGAGCTTTTGAGGCCCGAAGTCCAAATATAAGGGACAGTATATCCATAATAAAAGCTGGCACGTGACATGAGATAAAGCTCCAGAGTTGTTTTTTGATACATCTTGAGATGTTTGAGGAAAAGAGCAAAGATGGAGCTCCAGACTTGGTTTCACATTGATGGCGTCAGGAGCACCTCCCAGGAGAGAGACTGGCACCTCAAAGGAGCAACTCATCATGCGCATGAGATGCTGGGTTGGGTTATGCTGTCAAAGCATCAATTCTCTGTTGACAGCCAAGGCGCCCTGGCTGGTTTACTCATGCAACCACTTTGCTTTCGGGGGCTGCAGCTTAGTGAGTTGGCTGATGAATCCCAACCTATAGGTCAGGAGATATGTCCAAAGTCACACAGAACTTCGCCGCAGAGCTGCAAGTTAAACCTGGGTCTCTTGGTCCAGATTGACACAATATAAGCCTGGAGTGTCTCTTTGCTTGTGTGGGTTTTTCTTTGCCCTGTCTGCGGTGCCTGGCGCACACAACTGTATTTGTACGTGTACTTGAATATGCCACTCTATCGTATTCTTGCCACACTGGGGGTGGAAAAACAGTTCTGCTCCTGAAATTCCAAATGAATATTTAAACATACATTTTTTTATTAGATGCTAATTAATATTATGGATAAGGGATTCTAGGGGATTTTGGGAGGGGAATGATTTTAAATAGGCAAATTATTTCATTTAGAAGTGCGTTTACTATACATAATAATGGATAGCTTTCTTATGGTGCTTTGCAACTTCAAAGTGCTTTGCAACTATTAATTAATTAACATGCATGCTCTTTTGGAGGTAGGAAACTAATTATTAACAGCCCTGTCTTGCACACAGGGAACTGCATGATAAACATTCGTGTTATTTAAACAATTTAGCCATTGTATTGCATGCTTAATTTGTCTCTGTGAGTACCACTTCTTCATACATAATGTGGATTAATGCATATGCAAATGAATAAATTAAATAGCTGCATTCATACAGTGCATGGTGATCGGCATGCATAATTGTGTGCCCAGTGCCTTATATCTCAGGACTCCCTTAAAATGACAATCACTCATCCTTCCTTGCGTTCCCTGAAAGTCATTTGAGATTGATATTTGTCCCCAAATGGGAGATGAAAGATGACATGAGCCAAGAGGTGTCCGGGGAGGTGGTCCCTGATGCAGTAGGTTCTGGAGCGAATCCTGTAACACAGTGGGGAAACAAGCTTAGACTGTCTGAAGCTAGTGCTGCATACAGTTATATACACTCTTGTGCCAAAAAAACCCAACACAGTCCCAACTAAGACAAAGGGAGAAAGATCAGTAAAAAATTCAGCTTTATTTTATTGGTGGCAGACCAGAAACACAGTGGTGAAGTCAGCGTGCTGTACCTGAGCTCCTATTGCCTGCACCTTGTGCTCCTGTTTCTCTAGGCAGCCTAAGCTAACCCTGACGTTAGCCTGTGTCCAAATCCTAGCAACCTTGTGGCAGACAAATCTCAGGGTAATTTTATGGAGCCCTTGTCTCTGGGGCCAAACATCAGTCAGGGAATGATGTTGTAAAGATGGATGGGACAGATGAGTCTGCTGGAACAGGAGCCGAGCACCAGGCCTGTGTCCCAGCCAAGAAACTCTGCGTCTGTGGATCATTTGAGGAGGGTGCACTTATATTTCATCCTCCAGGAATACCAGGCGATCACCCAGGAGCATGCGCAAAGTGTGGACAGGCAGCAAACTCAAAGAGTTGCGGTCAACAGCTCGATGTCCACGTGGCAAACGGTAATGAGTGGTGTTCCTCAGGGGTCGGTACTGGGACCGGTGCTGTTCAACATCTTTGTTGGCAGCATGGACAGTGGGATTGAGTGCACCCTCAGCAAGTTTGCTGATGACACCAAGCTGTGTGGAGGGGTTGACACGCTGGAGGGAAGGGATGCCGTCCAGCAGGACCTGGACAGGCTTGAGAGGTCGGCCTGTGTGAACTTCATGAAGTTCAACAAGGCCAAGTGCAAGGTCCAGGTTGGATGGGGCATTGAGCAACCTGGTCTAGTGGAAGGTGTCCCTGCCCATGGCAAGGGGGTTGGAACTAGATAATCTTTAAGGTCCATTCCAACTCTAACCATTCTATGATGCTATGAATCAGGTTGCCCCTGCAGAGAAGCACTAGCAAAGCTGGAGAAATGAAGTGACCTGCTCAGAGTCCAGCACTTACACACTTGCCCATGTTATTTCAGGCATGTTCCTAATTTTCCCTCCAAACAGTTGTCCGCTGGGGGTTTGAGATGCTGGTGATGAGAGGCAATTTGCATCACAGACATGAGCAGATACACAGCTTCTAGTTCGAGCACCCTGCTGCTGCCAGCAGCAGAAGGCAACGTGTGTAGCTTGTGATGAACTTCCCACCTCTCCGTGACGAGAAGAGAAGCTGCGCTGTGAGATTTAGGACTCGCTGAACAGAACAGAAAGGACATAAGGAAAGCTGAGGAAAGCACCCTTGGGAGGGCATGAAAGGAGTGTGACAGCTGAGGGAGGAAAAGCAACGGCTAAGTAAGCAGAAGCGTTACCAGGCTCAGAGACTTGGAGAGCTTAAAAAAGGCAATGGGAATGAAACACCTGGGAGTGTGCGAGAGCTGTGGGATCTTAACAGAAGTGAATCTGTGCAGACCCTCCCCAGGCTCCCAGGACATCCAGTCTGTGGGCTGGTGAGAAATCACCAACACGATCTTCTGATCTCTGCATGGCTGTGTGTGTTCCTGTAAGGCTTTCTGTGCTGGAAGGTGGACTGTCCTTATCTCAGTTCCTGACTGTTCGACTAACGGTTTGCTTCAATTTTTCTGTTTGCCAGTAATCTCACTTCCTTCCTCGTGGTCTTTTCTAACTCAGCATTGACCCTCTACCCTTTGGGCTCCCCTTTGCTTTCCCAGCAATGTCCACACTCTTTCTGTTTAACCCACCCCATAGAAAAAAACATGATTAGGCAATTCATGACACTTCAATGACACTTGCAGCTCTCCTGCTACCTGCTGTCCCCCTATATTTTTCTGTCTCTTCTGATGTTCTTAGCCTGTTCTAGTGTACATTGCCCTGTTCTCTATTTATACAGCTCCTGGCATGCTTGTTTCTGATCTGAGCTGATGTCTGTAGGCATCGCCTTCACACTATTAACAGTAACGACCACATAGCTTTTTAATTTCTTGATGCGTTTTTAAGAAAGCCTATGTTTAGCTCTTAATCCTTGTGTAGATGGTGTGTTCTTATCAATAATTGGCCTATTAAGTTATGGGTACAGCTGAGTAAATTTCATGCTTATAAAAATGTTTGAGCAGGCAATGCATTTAGCTGACTGCAGACTGGTATTTATGTAGTTCCAGGAGAGTAAATAAAGCCTATTCGGTGGCCATCATTATAGCATTATTTTCTCTTCCTCCTTCCTTCACTCTCAATTTGATGCAAAAGCCCAACCTCACGCACAGAGTCGTGCCTCCCAGAGGGTATTTAATTTCTTCAACTGCTACTGAAATGAATGGCACTGGGGATGTTCGCTGCCCTGCAAGACCAGGCTCCAATTCCCAAAGTGTAAGTCTGAAAGGTTATGAGGATGTTTCTAATGTTCATTTCCATCACGACTGATGATGTTCAGTGCAGGACTGATATTACCTTTGCCTGTCCAGCCCTTCTGGCGGACTGTACTGATGACACTCATTATCTGATTCATAAATTAATATATACACCATGTCGGGGAGCATTTTTGAATGCTGGGCAAAGTTGAGATTCCACATTTTTTTCTTCTCATGTAAATGCTTGGAATAACTTTTCTGATTCTACTTTCCTTATCTTGTAACTCATTTACAAAACAACTTTCTACAGGAGATAATTATTTTGAAGTCATTAAAAAGACATCTACACCCCTCTGTAACCCCTAGGACAAGTCTATGTGTTTGTTGAGATTAGTGTTTGAATGCCAGCTCTGTAAAGCTCTCAACTTGTGCTTTGGTTTCTTTCCTTTTTAATAGCTTTAGGTGCATAAGTGGACATCTACCTAACTTACAGGTAGGTTTAAAATTAAGCACATCCCTGTAATCAATGTCTTCTAGGTCTTCAAAAAGTGGACCCAGGAAAAAAGTGAACAAGAGGTGGTTCTCAGGAAAATGAAATCTTTCTGTTTAAAAAAAAAAAAACCTCAACTTTTATTATTTAGGACTTCATCTGTCTTGTTGGTCAAAGTAAGATGATAAAGGCAGAGGTGAAAGCATATGCATGTACTAAAATTCATTAAAACAAGATTGGTAATGTTACTCAATAGTGTAATTATAGGAGATTGACACTGAGATGTGGGGGGGTCTGTGGAGCCAACAGGACCCTGGCAGTTGCTGGAACTTTGGAATGACCCTTTGCAATTTCCCAGTGGAGACCAATAACTTCCTAGCTTATATCAAAGCAGCTGCTCAATTTAAAGCTGCCGAGTACCAAACTGCAGACTTACCATTTGCTTGGACAAATAAAGTGAAATTAGGTTATTGTGTCACGTAAGGTGCTCGTAAAAGAGTATGTGGAGGCTGAGGAAAAATGAGAGAGTCAGTCAATACCTCTGGAAGAATAAGACAGCTGGAAGGAGAGAGAGTCTATATAAATAGACTCTGCCTTTGACCATGTTGTACCAAAAGTGCAGCAATGATGCTAACTGACTTAAACCTTTTTGGCTTCCATCAGTGCCCAAGCATTGTCTTCCTTTGCATTTTTTCTTGAAGTTTTTCTTCTGTCTTTCAACAGCTGGTATGTCATCTTCAGCAGTAACTGGAGAAGCACCGTGCTGCAGTAAAACTAGAATAGATGTGGGGAGTGAGGCCCTTGTACACAGGGACAGGCAAAGTCATGTCAACACAGTTAGAACTGAAGGAAAGATCTATGTATTTAAAGTGTGAGTGATTAACTGCAGGGACAGATTAACTGAGGAGGTGCATCCAAATGCTGTCTGCCAGCAAGTCCTTTCACTGAGAATAGCTCTCTTTCTATTTCGCTTAACCAAAAAATAACTGAATGGATTCCAGAAAAATTGTGTGTTAATTTCTGTGTTACACCACAAAATCAGGGCAGATGATCCTAACAGTCCCTCAGAGATTTTCCTGCCTTCTCCCCATTATGATCAATTAGTCTGACCTCTCATGTTGAATGGATCGGGGATTTCACTGTGGAGATTTTCCAGCATCAACCCAGTCCCTTCTGATCTCCAAATCGATGCCTCTGACTCTCCCAGGCTGACACACGGAGACAGTTGGTGCTTGGAACAGAGTAATCCAGATCTCCCCACTCCCACACCCCTGCTGTGGTGCCGCATTCGCCATCCCTCATATAGAGCAGAGCTATAGGCAGCAGAGCAAACGCACAGATCAGCTCTTCTGGCTCCAGGGAGCTGGTGGTTCCTCTTTGGCTGCACAGGCTTAGAAAAGCCAGGGCGAGTTTTTCACAATGAATAATTTAAAGTGAGCCTTTTTGACCTCATTTTCTATATGCATCTCCTAGCAGAAAGTTGAAGCTGAAGTCATTTGTCACGGCTGAGTGTAAATCCAAGGAGAGCAGATGGGGGTTTCCCTGCCATGTAGCTCTGCAGACACTTTGTGCATGAAAATGGACTGCCTGGGACGAGGCAGGCAAAACCTCCGCAAAACAAAATGTAGCTGCAGCTGAATTTTTCAAAATCAACCCCCTGAGTTTACTGGTGGGGCTTATGTTCTCCTGTGAACCTAGTCGAGGTCTGAGTTAGCTAGGACAACGTCTTCGTCAATTAATTCGACCTGGTTTTTTTTTTTGGTTTTTTTTTTTTTTTCTTTGAATATTTATTGCTGTCTATTAAACTGTTTTTCTTTCTGGGATCTGCTGGTAATAGCTTTGCAGCACACTATTGAAAGGGCTAAGGATTTTATTACCAGCTGGTACTTATCATTCCCTTCATATTTGCATCACTAAAAGACGTTGAAGAGATCTGGCTGGTTTTTAAGAGGGCAGAGGCTGCAGTGCCACATGCAGAATTGCTGGCCACGTTTAAATGCTCTGTTAGAAACAGGACCAAAGTGGAGAACATCTTTCTTCTGCCATCATATGAACTTTGTGACCTGCGAAAGTCGCTTCTTTGACTCCTAACTAATATTTGTGAAATGGGTGCAGTGCAGCTGGTCCAGCTGGAAGTGTCTGGGGCTTAGTAAGAAGACGGAAGATTCTCCATCATTTGAAATCTTTACATCCAGTCTAGTGTCCTCTCAAAAGATGCTTTGTAGCTTCATTTATGGACTCAATGGAAAAATTATTATCATATTGTTAACAATCCTTTACCAGTGGGGTCCTAATGGTGATAGAATAGCTTTCTGTTTTCCTGGGAAGCCCCAGTTATCTTCTTTTAGCTTTCATTACTGTGCATAACTGCGCAGCCTGCCAAAGCGCAGTATCGATTCCAGCGTATCGAGCAGATCAGGGCTTTGTTTGTTGTGCAAATAGCAAAACAGCAGCAGTACTGCAGACGGCAGGAGCAAAAATGAGACAATGGTCTGTCTCAGGCGTTTGAATTTATTCATTATGCCTGGTGTTTGCAATGCAGTCTGACGGGCTGCCTTAGTCCCCATGCACGTTTTCAACACAAGCTCGAGGCTGCTTTGTGCGCCGTGGGGACTTGTGGCTGTTAGCTGCAGGAGGCAGCTCTCGCTGGAGCGTGCCCTTGGAAAGGCTGACACGAGCTCTTAAAGATGAATTATTTAGACGGCCTCGCAAGCATCCTCTAGCCAAAGCTAAAGATACATCTGCTTGTCATGGGCAGCCGTAAATCTGTGACGAGAGCAGAGGGGTTTCCCTGTGACACAGCCCGGCCCGTTGCTCGCTGCTGCAGTGCTGCGCAGCGTGGATAACAGGAACGGTAAGAAAGGAAACGCTCTCCCGATCCAAGAGATTTGCTTTGGATCACAATAGGGTATATCACAGCACGAGCTTCAGTTGAATCCAAATCTCACCCAATTAGCCCAGGATTTCGCTGAGATTCTGGCTGATCAAGCGCAGGACTGAGGTCCGGTGAGGGTCTGAGCGAAAGGTGCTGGTGCTGGGAGCTGCTACTTGTGCCACCCCTAAGGCAGTTTGCACATACGGATGACGTCTTTTGGTCTGAAAATAGACTCTAGTGGGGTTTGCAGCAGGTTAAGCCCTGCCCTGAGCCAGTGCAGACGACTGCATTAAGGATTTTCCACTGATGTGGTCACGTTGTAGGGAGTTTCCTCAATATAAACATGGCCCTAATGCCGTAGGCAAATCATTAGCATCCCTGTCTCCTTTAGCTGTCAGATCGACAAGGTGCTGCCTGTCTGCCTTGGGTGAGGAGCAATGCCTCATCGTTTTTGCTGTAGCTTCCAAATAACATGAGGTTAGAAAGAGAATTTCCTTGAGGTTAGATTCCTCTGTTCTGGGTAGCTGTGAGATTTCTTATACCTTCCTCTGAACTCTCCTGTGGGAGACGAGATGCTGTAACTACGGAGACCTAAGGGCTGATCTGAACTGGCAGTTCCTCCCCTCCTGGTGGTGTGGGAATTAATTAATATTTTTTGTGCTACGTGCAATCATGAAATGGTAAAGCAAAATGTGACAGTTAGGTGTTTCATCGCTGAGCTTGTTTTAAAGATATTTCTTGGTGTAAAACATCTTTTTGACTGCTCAGTGCTGTATTGTGCAGTGCTATCAAGACTGTCTAGAGGACTTCTAGTAGTAGTAATAATAATAATAATGATAATAATTATTTCTAGCTGTTATTTAACCATCCTTTGCAAGGTTTCCCAAAGTGCTTTTTAAAGGAGGTTACTGTGTAACAGAAAGCAAAAACTATTTTCCTCCGTTCCCTCCAAGCTCGTGTGATGCTGGTAGGAGTGGAAGTGAATTTTTCAGGCTCTGTGTCTGGCAGACACCACCTCTCAGGACACCAGCTGATGTAGAAATCAAAACTAGGTATCTGAATCGCTTGTACAGTGTGTTTGGACAGTTTGTGTAGGCTACAGTTTTGAAAGGGACTATGGCTTTTGGAAAAAGAGCAGCAGTTTTTCTCATGTCTCTTTGCACATCTCAGTCTCTGTGCCCCAGTTTCCTTCCTTATTGCATGGGTACTTCCATAGCTTGAGTCATTAGCATCCTGGGTGGGAGGCATTAAGTAGAGCAATAATGACTCTGATGGCTGACTCAGTTTGATATTGGGTGTCAGGAAATGGTGTATTTTTGTTGGGAAATAATGTATTCTTAGTCAAAGTTAGTCTTAAGTAGGATTAACTGTGAGACCAGGTCCCCACCAGTACGAGGACAGTGCAGATCAGGCAGAGGGCTCAGCCCTGCCAGTGCTCCTCGACTGAACAGGCCGGTACATTTCAGGAATATTTGCAGACTGGAAAAAATGTCAGAGGAAGGATCAGGGCTAATCCCAGGGGTAAAAGCTTTATCCCAGAGACAAAGTACCTTCAAAGCACAGACCATCAGTGAAAGAACTCCTTTCCTTGAGGTCCGAAAAAGGAGCTTTGCACAACACTGTTGGGAGCCTTGAAACCACAACTATGAGTGAGGTTGTGAAGTTCCCTATATGATGTCTAGAGATGCCCCCTCCCGAGGGCTTGGATGCTCAACTTTGTGTTGTCAAAATGCACCCCATTTTGTTTTGACTTAAAGAGTAGAGAAATCATCAGTCTTATTTGGGAGATGATGTTTTTGCGTTCATCATGACCCAACAGGGATAGATTGCTGGTGTGGGTTACAGGAAAAGAAGGATCCTTGTAGGTGAGAAGAGTGACAGCAGACAAGGGAAGAAGGGACACAAATGGACAAGCCTAGGAGGAGTGCTTGGACACAGGCTGGTTGCCGATACCTCACTTGGGCTCTTACAATACCCTAGTGTTTCACCCAAAGGAGGAATACTTGAGCTGATGACTCTAGAGGAGTATCAGGACCTTCTGGACATGACCAAAGTTAAACAGGAGTTTAGTCTCTTGGAGAAATGTATTGCTGAAAAGAAATGGGGCTGAATTCCCTGTGCTTGGAGTGACATACTGAAATTCTTTTAGGGGATTTTTTTCTGGGTACATTTTGGCAAGAATATCTGCATTCAGCTTTCAGTCAGATCTTCCGTTTTTCCCATTTCTTCAATACACATGTTGGTACTTTGAATGCTGCTTATTAAATGCCATGTACGTGGCTTGTAAATACATCATGAGTCAGCATTACCAATGGATATGTTGGAGAATTCATGTGGAGCTCATTGTTTTTTTAAGAGCTGTTGCTTCTTCCTGGAGTAGCACATTCTGGTGAGATGCATTTCCTGGCTGTTCACAGATTTGAGAATTCTATTTTTTGGGAAGATAAAGAGTTTATGGCTGGTATCTTAGAGTTTCTTTCCCCATTCAAAAGCAAAACACATATGCCAGCTCTTGCTGTTTAGAACAAAAGATGAAATAGGTTTTGCGAAGATTGTATATATTATTTTAAAAACGATTTGGTTTTGATCTTTTGAGGAACAGGGAATGTACATTTGAGAAGGGTTTAATTTTGTTAAAGAATATTTTTGTTTGTTTGATCCTACTTTTTGTATTAGGATATTGCCAATCCCTTGTTATGCATTATTAAAACAGATAATGAGATACAATTCTTGCTCTAGGGAATTTTCAGTCCTCACAACTGAGGACTTTACAGCCAAAGAAACTGCAATTAAGAAGACAGACAAGTAGTGGAAGGAAGGAAAACATTATTGTCTCCGGTCTTGAGGTGGGGGCAAGTTACAAGGAGATTAAAGCTTTAGGTTAGTACAACTCTTAAATGCATGTAATGTTTGCCTAGATCCAGCCCACAGAGGAAATGAGGATGTCTTTAAGTCTTGCTGACCTTGGGTGGCTTCTTAAAAGGGCCATGGAATCCAAATAGCACAAAGTCATATATGCAATTGTTAGTTAAAGGGATGCTTTTAGACATCCGAACGTTAATGTTTTAATATTAAGCCTGTATTTAAACACCTGCTTGAGCTGGGACTAGATTGTTTCAAAGACATTTGGGCAGGGATTAGATGGAAGTCAATGGGAGATTTCAAGTTCTGATGCTGTTTCAGATAGCAACGTTAAGTGTCCATCTTGCTAATATTCTTATCCTCATCTAACACTGCCTGTTACTCCTTTGTCCATGGAAGGACGCAGTTTCATAATTTTGAGATTTGATTTGCCATGACATTAAAATCTCTACTGATGTGCGTAGTCTGAGATCCCTTTCTCAGGCATGCAGAGAGCGTGGCTGTCCACATCAAAAGGTCTGCTTTTCAGAATAAACTAATCACTTGCAGTCTCTTCTCCAGGCACCCAGAGCGTAGGTTCAGCTTACTGATCTTTTCAGTTTGTCAATCCTGGATATGCATTCTGTCTACTCCCCTTTTCCAAAACCTTTAAATCTCTCTGAAAATAGCTCTAAAAAGAGTGGATTACTGGTTTTTTTTGCATCCATCGAATGAAAAAATTTCCTCTGGGTCCTTTTTGCCTTTGCAGTCAGAGTCTGCATTAGATTTTGCCTTTGTCATTGGGTCTGTAAGCTTTTTCCTAAGCTTTTATCTTCTATGTAAAGGATATATCAGCTGCACAGGCTCTGCTGTAGGACTGAGTCATTCCTGCCTTCACAAATAGTCTCAGACCTGCCGTCCACTGATAATATCTGTGCTCATTGATGACTATAGCTGAAGCCCCCATATCTGTCTCCTACTGGTGTTGTCCCTCTTCCCTTTCAACACTGTACAATATGTCCAAATTTTCCTCTTCCCATGCACTTTGGGGTCTGACCTCTGAAGGATTTTCTTGTTCAGGGTATGGGACTGCAGTGGTCCCTCTGTGGGACCCATGTCTAGCCAGATGATGGGGGAGTGTCAACAGTGCTAAGCTGTCACTAGTAGATGACACTGAAGTAAGGGAAATGGTCCACCTAGGAGGCATCTTCTGAACATGAGGTCTTGTTATATGCCGTGCTCCTCTCCTGCCACAAACACTCGTCTCTTGAGGTCTTTTCCCTTACACGCTGAGGACAGATGGCATGTGAATTGGCAAAGCACTTTTGCTTAGTCTGTGGTATCTGGGGACAGAAGAGAGGTCATAACCATGCATTGCAGGGGTGTATGGTATAGGCATTGTTTGGAGAGGAGGAAGCAGTTGTGTGAGCCCTGTGCTCAGAGTCCCACCTGTAACGGGTCTGGGGGTGCTGTGGGACAAAAGTGTTTCATTTTCTGCTTGGCTCTTCAGATCTGAGGCATAAAATGAACAATGCAATGAGACCTGCTCCAGCATGGCAATGCTCTGCTGGTGCATGTACCCCTCACAGTCCCCTTAGGGGCTCAGTTTGAGCAATGCAGCTCTTGCTTGAGACCCGTACTGATGCTCCCCTTGCTGTGGCTACCTCTGCTGCTCTGAGTTAAGCTCCTGCTGCCAGTGACAGTTCCCAAATTCCCCTGTTATCCCAGAGGAATCTGTTCCTCAACATATCCCTTAAGATACTGCCTCAGGAGCAATGGTCCAGCAATCTTTCTAGCTTTGCCATTTGTATAGCTACCCTTCACCTTGTTTTTTTACCCTATCATGCAACTTGAGAGCTTCCGTCACAGTATGTGACTTGAGCTTGTGGCCACTCTGTTAAGATCTTCTGTAGTTTTCACAGGCTTTTATCTCCTGCTTTCTAGAGTTGTAATTAATTCCTAAAGATGGAGTAAGTGAGGAAAGTTAATTTCAGTGTGTCCTTCCCAATAACCTCATTTGCAAGAGAATAGCTCAAATATTGTCATTAATCATTCTTTTACGCAATCGGTTAGCCAGCTGACTTTCTTCTGTTTTCCCAGTCAATAATTTTATAACAGAACTGCTCAGTTCACCAAAGCGCTGTTTTACCGCAGACTGCAGTCTGAGTGGTGGGTACAGGAGTGAGTTGTTCTGACGACCGAAGAATGGGATGGTGAAGGGGGTGCTAAAGGACAAGAGTGAAGCTCCATCCTGTAATACTCCAGTGAATCCTGTTCACTTGATAACGAGCATTTCCTACATGTGGATCAAGCACCTGAGGAAATATTTGGTAATCAGTCACGGAGGATTTGCCTCTCCAGCTGGAGTGACACCATTGCAATTATTGATACTAAGCTTGGGTAAACTGATTGTAAAGTGTGAAGAGAGCTGGGCCAGCAGCAGTCCTTGCACAGAGTGTCTGGGGCCAGGGGAACTGGCAGTAAATAGGCTGCTTTTTGTTATTTTCCCAAGTGCAAGCACAGAGGTTTGTTTTCTCTCATTATTTACATAATTCCAGTGCATATTTTGAGAATGTCTTTCCCTCTTCCCCTCATTTTAATTAGCTTCTTGGTAGGAAATGCAGAAGATTTCCCAATCTGTTGTCATATGACGTATGAAAGGGATAACCTCTGTATCTCAGTTTTTCTATTCGTGTTTGAAGCTGCTTGCTGGTTTCCATTCAGCCGCAGATACAATTAATTCTTAGCATCTGGCTGTAAATAGTGCTATGTCTGGCTGTGGCAGGGAGACAGGGAGCCCAATTAACACAGCCTTGGATATTGGGTAGTTTGCTTTCTGGACCCATTTCTGTTTTGTGTAAGAAAGCTTAAAGCACAGAGAAAAAAGAGGAACAGATGAAATTTTAGACGTGGTCTTGTCTCATTTAATATTAATTTGGTGAATACAGTATGATAAATACTCTTGAATTCATAAAACGACTCTTTCCCTTCTCAGTAATATGATGATGGTAATTCCATGTGCAGAATGTAGTAAAATAGGACGTCCTCCAGTGAATTACTTTCAAAATCATTTTCTGGGGATTCTTACTCAATCAATAGATAACAGGCAGAATAAGATCCTGACTGTAGGATTAGGAGAATAATTTGGTGGACACTGTACTGTGTCCAACCTTAACAGAGGTTGTTGAAGAAAAAAAAAGAAAGGTTTTAGCAAAGTGTAATGAGACATATATGAGGTTTTGAGAATGTCCTTTTGAGAAAGAGATCTAAGAAGATGGAAATATTTAATTTACCCAGGGAAAGGTTCTTTTATGCTCTGTAGTTCATTTAAGAGGAGTTTGTAGAAAACGACATGGGGAAGACATTGCTGAGAATAGATTGCTGTGCCAGAAAAAGCAAAAGAAGAGCCAGTGTGTAGGAACTGAGGCAATTGCTATTACAAAATACGCAGAAAAGCTATTTTGGTATTGAAACAACTTAGTGGATGTGATACTGGTAGGTTCTCCACTTGTTTTAAATTCAGTTTAAAAGTATTAGTCTTCCACAATGATATGCAAAATGTCGAATAGAAGTTGTGTGCTTGAAGCAACCTCTGTGGGGAGGACCTATGGCCTGTGTGATACAGGAGGTCAGAACACAGGCAAACGTTGTCTACCTTTCAGCCTTTCTCAAATGTTATGCAAAAGTTCAAATATATTCAAATATCATAAAGAAGACGTATTCCAATAGTCCCACTGACTCTCCCGAGGAGGCTTTTCAGGATCTGGATTCAAAGGGCTCCAAGAATGAGCCCTTCAAAATGAAGTCCCAGCAGAATAAAATGTTTCAGTGCCATCATAAGGGCTCAGAAGGAACCTCTCAGGCTTTGAGAAGTCAAGTCCCAAGTGCGCAAGCATCACAAGACTTCCAAAAGTCAGGACATAAAAACATGCGTGGTTATTCCCTACCAGTATTTGAGCCATTAGGCTGCACGGGCTTCCTGTTTTCTGGAAGCTGTGACATTAGCAGCACAGTGCAGATTAATCTCAGAACAAGGTTCATCCCCATATATTTTCCTTGCAATCAGAAATTATAAAATGTGATGGAAGGTGCTAATGTCACCTCTTTGGCGTGGGTAAGAAACTGTCTGTGCTGCAGATTCAGACTCTTCAATTGCAATTTTAAGTGGCAGAGATGTTTTTCCATTTTGGACGTGTATTGCATTTACAGCATGACCCCGAGTACTTTCTGTTAAGTTTTGTGACACTGATAGACCTTGTGGGGATATTTCTGAAATAAGCAATTTTCATGCAGCAGAAGGAATGTTTCATGGAGCATTTCATATTGAAGGTCATTTTAGGAATCAAATCTGTTTCGAACCTTTCCCAGCTGTAGGTGGAAACAGCAGCTTTCTGCAAGTTGGCTGCGCAAAAGTGGTCCGTGCAGGAACAAAGTAGTCTTACTGAAACATCAGCCCCACTTCCCCTTCACTGTTTGAAAGCTTCTCACGAAAAAATGGGAGCTGAGTCGGTTGCAGGTGACACTTGTTGGGAGAGGGGTAAATGTGTCTTTAATCACAACTGAGTGTCAGCAGTAGTATTATGAATTTGAAAGTACAAGTTGTTTTGTGTGTTCTGAGATTGCTAAATTCTCCATCATCTTCTTCTCTTCCAATTGCTAATTCTTTTTCTAGGCTTGTTAACTGTTCCTCAGTCAATTAATAAAGTTCATTTACCTGAGCAAGAAAACGGCATAATCCTCACTGGTCTTATACCAGGTGATGTCAGTAGCTGAGCTGAAAAAAAGACTAATGCAAAACTTGTTCACTATTACAGGTCTCAATATTTGTGTATTTGTCTGTAACTGGAACTCAAAGTTTGTGTTTGTTTTTTTTTGTTGGTGTTTTTTGTTTGTTTGTTTGTTTGTTTTGTTTGTTTTTTTTTTCATTTTAGAAAGTGTTCAGGAACATTTTGAATGGGAAACATAGAAACAAGAAGTATCAAGTTCTTGGACCGAACCGAAAAATATTGTTGACTCATCACTGAGCATTTCAGATACAGCTTTGAAAATGATTTTTAGCTGAGACTGACATTCCTGAATTTAAATTTCTTTGGATAACTTGAGGGAAGAGCATTTCAGGGAAGAACAAACTGCTACCATATCAATCTTATTTTGCTTATGTCAGTGTTCCCAAAGCAAAGGTTGTATCTTAAATTTCCTGTTAAGACAAAGGTCATGCAGAGTCCCACCAGTACCCAGCTGGAATATCCCAAAGTTACCCATACCACAGCTGAAGTTAAAGATGCCAACTGATACATCACCACTGTTATTGGGATTCAAGCTGTGGTCAAGAACTCTAAAATCTGATCTTTGGCTGAAAAAGCAAATCACAGAAAATAACTGAAACACCTTGGCTTTGTTATTTTTGCTGGCAGGAGAGAAACTTTCCTGGTGTGAACCAGATCACTGATGTTGTATTATTTCCATGTGGCTTGAGAGAGCCTGACAGAGATGCGTAGGGTGGAATGACTGTATTTATGTCTGAGTTTTTACTCACATATGCTGTCATATCGATTGCCTATGTCAACAAATATAATATACAGCATTTAATATCTCATCTTGGCATCCCCAGCTGACTGCAGCTGAGAGAGCAGTACTGAGTATTTCTTTTCTGAGTGAAGGAAGGAGCCCACAGACAGGACATAGAAGTTCTGCTCTGGAGAAGCAAAGACCAAAGATCTCCTCAGAGACCAAAGTTGAGCCAACCTCAAGGGCTACATCTACACGGCCATGCCAGGTAGTGGTCACCTGGGCATGAAGTGCAGTATTAAGCTGTCTGACAATATAAATGTACTGAAAGCAGCCAACAGAACAAGAACGTTGAATTTTCCAGAAGTACAAGCTGATTTTTGCACGTCAGTTGGGTGAAAGTAATACCCACGTCTCCCCGCCCCTCCATTGCCTACCTTCCTGCTCCGTTCAGCCATGAATAGGACATTGTGCAGATGCAAACAGCTGCCTACACACACATCCTGTTCAAGGTTTACAGTATAAAGCATTAACATATTTTAATAAATCAGCAGATTAGACTTTTCTTCCCACCTCTTCCCAATGACTGACTCTTAGACCTAAGAGTTAGCTCTGAGGTGATGGAGATAAAAACCTTAGTTTACAAAATGGAGGACTAAATCTGGGATGTTACACAGGCACATTATTTCCCTTTCTGTTTGGGTACCCTGCTGTCTTTGTCTGTGAAAATCACCAAATCTTATTGCAAATAGAGATGAGAAGAGTAAACAGAAGGTTTTTGCTGATCTCAACAAGAGTACAGTGGAGGCACAGTGAAATCAAATAAAACCAAACCACTCTATTTTAAATTAGCTTCCTTCCACTGTATTATTTATCCCTCAATATCTAGGGAATGTTGTTTCCCTGAATATTTCTCCTATCTTTTGCTAGAGCTGCCCCATGCCTCCTGCCTCCCCGTGGAAGAGATGGACACACAAACGGAGAGGCAAACCTTTGAAACGTTAACATGGGGCAAGTTATAGTGCAAAGGGATGCACGTGGGATTGACTTCTAATTCATGAGAGGTGAGAAGGATGTGCTTTGAGGGTTGAGCACTGAAGAATAGTGCAAAAATTGGGCATGGATTCATTCTTACTGAGATACCCAGTTCAATTGAATGTTGATGTTTAAGAACTCGTACAGAGTAGCCCTTAATGCAAACCCAGAGATCTTCGGGCACATTAACAAAAAAAAAACCCAGTTAAAAAATATTGCCAGCCAAGCACTGTGGCTGTACAGCTCAGTTCAGCACTGTTGACTTCAGCCTGGAAGGGCAGCTTTCAATGTTTATCTTTGCCACTGCCCGGCTGGCTCGCCCAGAGCACATCTGGGCTTCACCAGCGTAGGTGGGACATTGAGCCTTCCTTTCCTGAGTGCTTCAGATGTGCTGATGAAAAGAGCAGTATGAGAGCCCGCAGAGGAAGCCTTTGCCCACTGCAGGAAGGTGGGAGTTGTTTGCTCAGCCCGAACTGCCTGTGCGTCAGCCCTTGTTAGTGCACCCATCTCAGCAGGCTTCTTAGCTCAGGTTTGGTGCCATGCGAGCTGCTGCTAGCTGCTGCTAGTCAGCTTCTGCTGGCCTCAGGGTGAGCAGAATAACATTGTACCTAACTGGAAAGAACTATTGGCAAACCCATACCTGCTTTGGTTCACAGACCTCTCCGTATTGCCTTTGCCTAGAGTATTATGAATGCACAGCATCCTGCAAACCACCAGATGCAAGTTTTGTCTAAACACTCAGAACAGAAGACTTCCATGCATTCAGACCCACAACCAGATAGGCCGTCGTGATAATATTTTTTCATGTATATTACTGTCAGCTCTTTTACAGTCCCGTTTTCTCCTAATTTTAATGTGGTTGAGGGCATGCCCTTCCTGACCCCAGCCCTGCTTCCTTGCACAACCGAAGAGAGAATTGCCTTTGACCGAAGTGGCAGCTGGAAGCAATGCCACAACTGTTAATTAACGAGCCAAGTCTTGACTGCCTTAAAAAAATGGCCACACGTTGTATTTTGGGGCGATGGCATCAGCAGGAGTGGTAAAAGTGCATGGAGCCGGGCTGCCGTGAGGCAGGAGCAGACGGTGGGAACAAGGGGCTCACACGGCCCTTCCAGTCTTGATGCAAAATCCCCCTTAAGTTCCTGGTGCCTTGAAATTTCAAATCTCAACCATTCTTTTGCCTCTTAAAAGTTGGGTAGCAAGAGAAACAAGAGGCTCAATGAATACAGGAACCTGATTTTTTTCCCCCAAAATTGCTGCACTCCTGTGTTCTCTAGTGGCAATAAGTGTGCAGGTCCTTTTGTATCAGAAATAGGCAGGACTGGTACTGATACCTGTCATTAATACTAATTAGACAGTACTGGCAAAATTTTGACCATTGACCCCAGCTGAAAGTCTGCCACCAGACTGTTTTAAATTTTCAACAAAAACAACTAGCCATTTCAGGATATGAAATTAGGAAATATTTAATCTGTGTCTTAAAAAAGGATGCTACACTGGAATCTATAGCATCTTTATAAATGTGAGTTTTGTACTGGTAAGAAACGCTGTCTCTATGCCTGGGATAGTCCACTTGCTGTTCCTGTAGAAGTGTCCATATATGGAGAAATTGTGAGGTTTGGAAAATTCTGGTCTGTCACAAGAAACTCATTGAAATTTGGCAGCTGACTTCTTCCCGGATTCTGACAGCTCTGATTCTGCTTGAGCTGGAGGGTCTCGGCTGGGCTTCCCTGGAGACAGTTTCTTCCCAGGGAGCGGCAGGAGGCTGGGCAAGGAGAGCAGGCTGACTTTTCTCCTTGCCGCCCCAGGGAGGAGGAGGACGGGGTGTGTGCGTGGGAGGCAATGGGACAGCACATCTGACTGGCAGAAGTGCTCATCGCCTCTCGCTGCAGCCAAAGCCAGTGAGAGCTGTGCTGCGGACTGATAAAAACTCTGAGAATGGAAAAATGAAATGTGGTGTCCTTATTCTGAGACGTCAAATATTAAATTGTTCTTTTGATCCAGTCCTCCGGGCCTCAGTTCCCCCCTCGATAAAATAAATCTGGGACCGCTCGGATGTTACAGCAGATTTATGAAAAGAAATTTGTGTGTGTCTGTGGAGCTTGCAGGGGTGTGAGGAAACTAATAGTCTTATTTTCCTAGCAGGGTTTTGAAGTATGCAGCAAGGTTATACACAGTGCAGATACAGGGTGCAGATATAAGGAAATACTATTTAGAGGTTTGCCTGGTGCGCCCCATTCTCTCTGTGCATTGAGGGAGTTGTGAAACCTGCAAAAATAATAATATATGTTCGGTTGTAATTAAAGGCTTCATCATAATGCATGAGCACAGGGGAGGCAAATGAAGGTTTGTGCGTGTGCAATTATTGAATAACTTTCTAAATTACAGCATCTCGCTAAAGCAGCTAGAGGAGTAGGCTAATTTAGTGGGTGACGGAAAAGGTCTGTAATACCATTCTGTGCAGAAGTATTCTTACTCCCTACAACATGATTTTCTTTTCTTTACCAAGCCTCAGTGCATTTACTTAATTTTTTATTTTCTGGATTCAAGAAGTGGAATGTGAAAATAATTCTTAGTTTTTTCTTCAGAGCAGAGACCACTTGCTGTTTCGCATTTGTACATTACCTGACACTAGGAGCACTATTCTTGGTGGCCAGTTGGTCCTACCCTATCAAATATAATAAATAAGGTTCTGAGCTCCAGATTGCAGTGTGATTGTATGTTTATACATATATATGAACATGTGTGTTTTAGAGTCCCATACTACAATTTATTCTGTTAGGCTTGGCCACAGTTAAATGAAAAATATCCTTATTTTTTTATGTGGAAATTTCTAGCAGACCTTTTCTCAGGATGTGCGTACAAAATTTAATAGTGAGGCCTTTCTAAAATCTCAGAAGCTGAAAATGTTTCTTTACATCAAATAAGGACCATTTGGATTTATTTCTACTTTTGCATGAAGACAGTATTGGAGGAAAGAAATAGACCTGAAATTGTGACTCCACATAAATTGAATTTCTCCATATCTTTCAATGAAATTGTAATTTTGACTTAAGTGTAGGAAAGAGCATTTAGCTGTAAACATTATGCCTTTGTCTGCTACATTTCATTCTCTTGAGAAGGTTCATACAGATATTTTTAGCTTCACCTCTATATTCTTATCTATGTCTTCTGAAATTGGTGCTGTTATGCAAAAGCAGTATCTGCCTTCCACTTCTTGTGCACAGAAACCTCTACAAGGCTGAGATAGGCCTGAAAGGATAAATTAAGTAAGAAAGTGCATCCAAACACAGTGGAGGGAGCTGGGCACTTAATTTCCTCTAACTCTTTATAATCCCCATCTGTACAGAGCACACCATAGAATCAGTTACTGCTTTCCCGTAGTCTCAGTGGACGTTGCAGAAGTCATTCTGTACTCCCAATATGAGTATGAAACACTATTGTTTTTCTGGACCATTCAAGAGCCCTGGGCAAGGTTGTGTCAGCGTAAGTAGTTTTGTGTTTGTCTGCAGTGACCTTTCCTGGGCTCTAAGAGGAAATCACTCTGCTGGTCTCTGGTTCATTGTAGGGGACTTGGGTGCAAATGCCCTAACCTCAAAATAATTTCTCTTCACTGCTGCAGCAACCCAAGTCGAGCCTGGACAACTTTCCACAGTGCTTTTAGTCTCTGGCACCCGCCTGTCAAGTTATTTTCCAAAACAGTTGAGACAGAAACCTGAGAAAACCCTGCTGGGAAAGGGCAGTCATATGGGCAAGTTCTGGTGCACCATGCAGGTAGTTTGCAGTTCCCAGTGCGGGCACGAGGCCCTCATACAAGAATATGGAAATTTGGGATCGTCTTTCCTCAGCCCTTGTAAGACATGTAAGATGTTTCATACAGGCAATTGTATTACGTTACCCTCTGTTCCTATTTTCAAATTAGAGACAGGAAGAGCAGCATATGGTTAAGAGGAAAATAACATTTAGATGCCTGGCAAAGCTGCTTAGATTCATTGCAATAGTGCCTACTAACCTTTCTCAAGGATAAAGATCTCATCTACTGGGCACTGTGCAAACAGTGCAAAATATAGAACACAGTCTCTGTCCTGGGGATCTCACAAGCCAAACATGACCAACAGGCCAAGCAGGTACCTGGAAGGTGAAGAGAACATGAGAAATTAAGTTAGGTGAAACTCTCCTCTGACTGCTATCCTGGCTGATGGTGGCAGGCAGTTCAGTAGAGGTAATTTTAAGTCTTTATGTCATATTGTTGGATGCTGGGTTTTTCTTAGGTGCAGGGCATGTCAAAACATTGACTTAAATTTGTTTGAAACTATTCCTTTGCTTGGTGTAATAAAGCATTAGAAAGATAAGAAATGTAATAATAACATAATTTTATTTTTTGAGTTCCAGAGGCCCCAAATCTAATAAGAGAGGAACACTGCATTGCATGTTATTTATTTATGTCGGGTCTTTGATCCAAAGTAACTCCAACAAATAAGATCAGTTCACAGCAAAGTAGACAGACCGGCATAAAAGAGGAAGCAACATCCTGCAGGAAAACAAATTCCTGATCAGGGCACAAATCACATTTATTAGAATTATTCAGGTTATGGGCTTTGAGAAAATACAGTATCAAAAGCAAGTTTTCAGTCTATGCAACTGTGGACGGTGGACTCGTTAAAGAGAGCCTGTTCCTGAATCATGCAAATGGGCTTGCTATAGAGAAGACAATTTTTTCAAAAGCTAATTAAAAGTATTCATGTTCCAACCATGAGATTATATTATAATGACAATTTAGACAGCGGGATCTTTGAAAGTCCACACATTCATAACGCTGCTATGTTTATTAGGTCCAGCAGATTATTAGGACATAAGTAATTACATATTCTCACTCTAATAAAGAGGGTACTGAACTGGAATCAAGAAACCTGGTTTCTGTCATTGAGTCTTTCATTGATTTGTTGAGTATTACAACTTATTCATGATCTCTTTGGGCCCCAGTCAGGATGTGGAGACTCATGAGAGTAGTTGTGGTCCAGACGGGATGACACTGTCACCAAAAGCTCTCAAGTGGAGTGGCTCAGAGCACTCTGCATTGTATGGACACCAGCAGGATAGTGACTTATTCCAACCAAAAGAAGCATTTTTCTTCAAACCTGAAAATTATTCAACCCTGAAGTGCCAGAAATTGAGAGGAAAGAGGTCTTTAGGAAACTTGAGCTTTCAGATGAAAAATCAGATTTTTCTGAAGTCCGTTTTGCTTGGTTGAGAACCCAATTTGACTTCAAAATGAGGTGTTGACAGAGAACTTTCTACCAGCTGTACCTCATTCTCATTGGAAGAGACAGGTAGCTGCTGTGAACAGATGTAAAGGGAGAAAACAGTAGCGAGGAAACAATCATCTGTGGGCTTCATGTGTTGTGCTGCCTCAAGGAATTCCTGCCAACTCTGTCCTCCTCTCCTCCTGGCTAGCAGGAGTATCCTGAGACATGTACATGTACACTGAGACCAGAAAGACGAATTACTTCTGAGGTATCAGACTTTTGCAAATTCTGTTGAGCTCGCTCTCTATAGGTTTTAAAAAAAGATTTGATTAAATTGAAGCATTATTTATATTATGATATTATACTTACTCTATTTCATGAATAAATTCAAGGAGTTCTTAGGTTGTATGCATGGCTGAGAATGTTTTATTGGTTGTTTTATTTCTATGAATAAGATCCACTTTAATGGGAGCAGAATATTTATTTTCTCACAGAGGGATTAACATGGCATAATATATTACAGGTTTTGTCACATAGCTATATTCAATGCCACTATAACCTGATTTGGGATAAAATATAGAAGTACATCAGGGAACATCTGATTTTATAGCTTTTAAATTCAGTATAATATAAACTCAGCTCTCTCACTGAGAATGAAAGTCGTTGCAGGACAGAAAATTTTTGAACAAAGAACAAATCCATTATTCAATATGCAGAGTTCCAGACATCGTGTTTTTCTTTAGATTCATTGCCTCTGTGTAATGCTGCCTTTGAGAAAGTTTGGGGCTTTTTCATAATATGAAAATAGCTTCTCTTCAGTGATGTTTTTTATCTGTTTTTTTTTTTAAACTCCAGGACTACCTAAATGTTTTAAAGAGATTTATTGACCATGTAATGTGATACCGAGAAGTCAGAAGAAGGAGCAGTAGATCTGAGTCGCAAACTCCTTGCATGTTTGAGACAAATCACATGTTATGGATGGCACTGTAACCTACGCAGTAAATACTAATAACCTGTGAATTAACTCATTCACAAAAGAAGTGGATGCCAAATACATTTTAAGCCTGGTTAAAGACCAGTTTTTCAAAACATATCAAAAGAACTAACCATTTAGGAGTCAGTAAACCCAACAACACCACTCCTGTTTGTGGAACTAAGACTATGGAGCTCAGTGAAAGAAGTGGACACAGTTTCTGGAAACTTCAGCATATATGAAGTATAAAATGCTTCTGCAAATCAAGTGCTTGGCTTCTTGTCTAAACCTGAATGAAATAATTTTGATAATTGTGTTCCCAGTTTGGGTCTTCTGTCTGGACCAAGGCCATGCTAGACCCCAAGGAGAAGCCATGGGCCTTGTTGTCCACTCCTTAGCTCTCCTGTCAGCCAACGGCTGTTAATTTCTCCTTCACTTCACCTAACCTAAACATATGTCCTAACCACTTGCTTTTAAATACAACACAATGTTTTTCAGTCTGCCTTGTCATCCCTTGTGTTACAAATGGAAAAATAGTGTCTCGGAGGAGAAATCTTTGGGAGGTACTGTCACATTAAAAGTTTTTCTGAACTAACAAATAGCCAACAACTTTAAGGTTTTTTTTCTGAGCTTGCACTACTTGCTAATGTGAATGTCGCCTCAGAGTTTGTTTTGCCGTTTGCTGGTACTCCCACATTCATTTTATGTGAGAGTTCTTGTGCATATTGGTCCTTTTATATTTCAGCATATGTTAAGATATTTTCTCATTTTAAGTGAATAACGAAGTGCGTAGTGGCCTCTGATCACATGCATTTGTAGAGAGGCTGAAAACAGAGACCAAGGCTTGAGACTCTATTATCAGAGGTTCTGTTATCAGAGGTTGCTGAGAAACCGTGGGTTGTGTCACCAGGTC
The DNA here is from genome assembly GCA_017639485.1 of Pluvialis apricaria. Lineage (NCBI taxonomy): Eukaryota > Metazoa > Chordata > Aves > Charadriiformes > Charadriidae > Pluvialis > Pluvialis apricaria. The sequence continues at coordinate 161,260,873 of CM030008.1, read as the reverse complement.
CCAAACCTCTGTCACACCCATGTTCCTTTAGATCACAGAGCAGACATTTTGCAATATGCAATGCAATGTGCATTTGCAATATTAAGACATGGCAGTATGGAAGCGTACATGTATCAAACTAGAGGAAAACAGACTTTTTAATAAGACTATGAATGTACTGTCTTTGGATACCTGCAGAGTAGGATTGTCACTATTTTGGGACTTGCCAGTTGGTGGAAAGTTTCATTGATGGTTTGAAATATTTTCTTCTTTTGCAATTATTATTTTGTATTTTCAGATGAGTACAGGTTACTGCTATATCTGTGGCGTATCCAAGGAGGGATACCAAAGGGAGGGAGAGAAATCATGGTACTAGACTGGAAAGAGCAGCTTGATACATCTCATTGCACTACAAAGTCAGGAGTGCTTTGTGGACCAGTGGCAGACAACTTATAAATGGCATCTGTGCTGCCACGAATGTGGAGCTCATTATTTGGGAACTACCTATTTAATGGCTAGTCCCTGTCTGGTTTGTTGTAATGTCCATAAATAGTAGTAGTAACAAAAAGGGCTTCTACAGCAAATGGTGGAGCTGCCTTTAATACTGGACATCACATTTGGGTGGCTGGTGCAGATCATCTTGTCTGAATGTTGCTTAATAGAGTCCGAAAATAGCTGAAAATTTGTTTAAAAAATTCCTTTAACAAACCAAGCAGACAGCTGAAATCACTGCTGTTCAGTGGGCTCTGGAAAGAAACTTTTGTTGTTGTGATTGATCTGAAGGGTTCAGAAAAGCACTTGCTTTCCACAGTGTTCTCCCTCATTTTGTCGGGGGCTCTGCGTTTTCTCCTGTGATCCCAGCTTCTGTTTCCTCTTCTTTTTGATTCCATCTCACCACTGAAAAAGAAAGGGTGAGACAAAGAGAAAAGACATGAAGAGGAAAAAGAGATGGTATTAATTTAACATTTTGTTGGAAACCTTTTCATTCCTAAGGAGGGTTTGTTTTTTTTTTTCACACGCAAAGGAAATAGTTCATTTTTAACAACCCGTAGTGCACAGACTATTGCTTTCAACTTCTGTGGAAAATAAATGAAATGAAGCCAAGGTACCTCCTTAATATACGAACGCAAATAACTAAGGGACCCAAACCTCCCAAACAGAAATTTTTTGTCTAGCTCTGCACCTGGCCTCAATGCTGACTCCACTGGCCAAAGATGCTTGCGGCACTATTCAGCTCTCTGAGCCATCACAGCTGCCTTGGGGTATCCAGCCCAGCCTCCAGCTGCCTGTCTAGATGGATGTGGCCCGCTCAGAGGTCCTCAGACACTTCGGAGCATCTAGATGGCACTAGCAGCCTATATTTAAGCACCTGAACGGAGCCCCAGGGGTATGATTCAGCTTCAAGATCAGACATTTGGATGACTACAGTGTGCTCTATGTGTCTACACTCTCATACTGAATAGAGACCCAGGTCTGAATTTGTCTACACACAAATGTCTAACTACGTGAAATGCCCTTGGATATTAGAAGCATCTCTGTGGGGCTGGCAGATTCTAGTGTGGGTGAACGTAATCGCTTCATAAACTCCCTTAACTGCACTGGGTTTCCGCACGTTGCTCGCAGACAGACACCTCCGCTGTAGATGTTTCTGTTGAGGCGTCTCAGTCTGGAGCTGGCAGCCTCCCGGTGGCATCCGTGCTCTCACGCCCTGCATGCTCAGCCAGGAACAGATGGGGAAAGTACTCATGGTGCACTTACTGCAAACCAGACCCTGACTGCCCAAGCGGCAACTCGATAAAATGACAGTCATCCTCTCGTTTAACAACCATTCCTGAAAAATTAAGGAGGAGAACCAGAATAGCACAGCGATGGTCTCACTGTGTTGCAAGGAAGGAACATCACTATTCCCTTTAACCTGATAGCTAGGAACAGCCATGGGTAGATGACTCCCACTAGCTCTGACTACCTTTTAGCACTGCTGCTACTATGAGTTTGGCAGGCAAACCGTTCATAAAATTTATTTGTAAGGGAAGAGGTCACAGGAAATCCTTCTTATACAACACAATTCAACTAGGAGGCCGGGGCAAATTTTTTGGCACCTGCTCCCAGCCTATTTTTTGGAATGGTGCGTGGGTAAATCAGCATCATCTGAATTGCACTGAAGGAGGACTGCACTGAGTAATGATCTGCTTGCAGAGATACTTACCTGAATCCCTGAACTGTATCATGGCTAGTAGTTTCAAGATCACTTTTCCTAGATACAAGAAGCCTTTTAGGTGAAAAGTGGCAAAAACGTTGATCTTCAAGTATCTCAGAAACATTTGTCCTAGAACTCAATGTTATTATTGTGTTTGCAAGGAGAAAAAAAAACAAAAATCACCTGAACATCCAGGTCTGACAGAAAACGCTGAGAAGCTGTGTAATCCAACCCTAGATCATAATTATTTTCTGTGTTTTCTCATACAATGAGTAGGGCGACTGAGGCATGGTACAATTACAAGTCTTCCCTGGAGGGAAAGAGATGCTCATGGGAGCCTCACGCATGTGTCTTAACCCCCATCCATTCTGTCCAGGAGTCAGGTTGAAGTGGGAGTGTGTTATGACAGTCTTCTCCAGTAAACCCTGAAATGCACCAGGAGAGCGTGTGCAGATAATCACTGAATCTCAGTTTAAACTTCTCCAATTGGATCTCCTTAGTGAGAATGCAGGAGTCGTCCAGATTAGGAACCCTAATGAAATAAAATATATTCCTTTACTCAGTGAGGGAAATAAATTGGACAGTAGTTCTCCTCTCCACTAAAATCTTGATGAGGAAGAACAAAAAGCAACCTCAGGACTAATTTTCTAAGCTTCCGACTGTGAAATATTGCACACTTACTATTTTTGTAACATTGTAACCCTCCCGCGCAGGGGAGGAATAGGTTACGACCCTCCTTTCCACACTATTCCTGATTTATACCCGTCTGAGATTAGAGGCTCTGCAGGTTCATCATAAAAGTGCTGACCCAGCCACTCGTGGGGCTGTGATAAATATTGCATGAGATATCCATATATGCAGAAATCTTTTATGAAACATTAATCACTGCTAACTTAATGCTGTGGGATGTTTTACTATTTTGTAAGTACTAAATGATTCATTAAAAAAGCTGATTTACTCCAAACTTTGACCCAAACTTTTGGTAGGGTGGGACCGCAGAGATGCAGGAGCAGCAGAACTTCACTTTGAACGTGAGCTCTTTCAGGATATGGAATGGGCAGAGATCAGCTTTTCTCTCTTTTTTCTCGTCCCATTTTCTTTTCCATAAACTTTCTGTGGAGTTCCCAACCTAAAGAAGGGCTCATGTACCACTTAGAGCTACAGAGCATGAACACTCACACCTTTAATTTATAATGCTGGACCTCAGATGCCCCAGCAGCACTTACTCATTTTCCCTTCGTTGCAAATCTTTACTCTCCCCAGTACTTTTTTCTTGCCCCAGGCTTAGACCAGGCCTTAGGCAATATTCATCTGAGTGAATGCAAAGGCATGATTCATCTCAGCAAAGGCAAGCATTGACTTTGACATGTATGACACTCTATAAACTCACTGGCTATATGACAAGCCTTTCTTCAACTAGAAGGGGAACCTAGAGCTGAGCCTTCACCTTTTGTAGCCATCAGTGGCAAACAATGCTCAGGTGATGTTACATGCTTGTAATTTAGGTATCCCATCTTTAGTCGGGCCACCCCACATCTGAGCTTCCTATCTAATCAATGAAGAGAAACAGGTCTTTTGGGGAAGAATTTGCTCACTAAAATAGGGCAGAGAAGCTGTGAAAGCTGTGATCTAAATGCACCTGCTTCTCTTCACGATCTGTAAAAAAAAGCCAAGGCAATTTGCTTGGATACAGACATTTATAGATAGATGAGGTGATCTCATCCATTAGCATCAGGTTCAGCCATATGGGGCATGTGAGATGCCGTAGGGCATCGTGGCTGCCCCCAGTTGCCCCCTCAGGAAGGCTCCGACCCTGTGCCATATCGAACAGTCCTGCAGATGTCTCAAGGCCCTTGGACACCTCCAGTGGCACCCGACACCCATGTACAGGTAAGTGAATTGAGTCCTTGGTGTCGTTCATTTGTGCTCCTCCCCACATCTTGCAGAATTCTATTTGAAATAGGAAAATAATCCCTCTTGTCAACATTTTAAGAGAGAAATAACTTATTTTTATAAGAGCCTGCTGCAAATACTGGAAATTAGAGTCAAAGCTGAACTTCTGAACTGTGGTCTCAAAAAAATGAGGCTTCTTTTTCCCCTTACTGGCAAGTAGGTCAGCAGCTGGTGCAATCCAGTTGCAGAACAGTGACATTTAGGTTAGAAGGGTTTTAGCTGTTTGTTGGTGACTTGGCTTGTGATTGTGCAGATCACAGGCATTTTCAGCATCCTGTGGACCATGGCTGACCTTCATGTGCTTGCTGCCTTCCTTGGCTGACTCTGTTTGCTTCCCACAGTTTGATTTCCTTGGGAAGTGTGGAAACTTTCTCCTTCCTCTTACTGCTGCCCCAGTGAGCAACATCTGATGAGCTGTGTGCATCCGCCAGCTGGAGCTGCTGGCACAGATCTCTGCTGGGCAGGTGTCTTCATTGCACTTTCATGTAACAGCTGAACACCTGTGTGGCATAAGACATTCAAGGATTTATGGAAAGCAGGGCTATATTTGTATGGAAAAATGCGTTTGGTTTCAGACTTCTTCTGTAAAGCTTGTTTTAATTTTTGATGGGAGATGTTGAAACAGTGAATTTGGGTGTCATACGTAGAGTTTGTTTTTCAGCAGGGCTTTTCTTTTGTTCCAGAACACCCTTAATAGCAAACTGTTTGCGTAACTAAAATAACTGGAGCTTGTGACTGCAACAGACTAGGAAACTCACAGACCAATGGGATGATCAGAGCTGACGGAATTTTTTGTATCTTTTTATCAAGTGGTCAGTATACATCACAATTTAGACTTGATTCTCCATACAGACTGTAACTTGACCACAGACAACCTATAACATAGAATAGAATGCACCGATGTTCTCTTATTTGATGCTGAAGACACAAAATTTAATGATAGCAATCAAGACAGCTAATTGAGAGATAAAAATACAGAAAACCTACACTGCATTTTAGCAATGCTGGAAACTCTTTCTATTCCTTTTGTTATGTCTTCCATTTTCCTGTCAATATCTGTATTTTTTAATTCTCTTAATATGTAACTGCATAGAAAAACTCATACACTAGGTTGGCTTAAAACAAAAGTAACCTTGTAAACATCTTCCTGGAGGTTTTAAATGTTAATGAGCCAGAGTGAAGTTCTTGCTGTGGGCAACCCACGCATCTCGGAAAACTGTAAACAGCAAGGAGGAAGGGGAATTACAGAGGATGTTACAAGGTGGTATAATTATCTGTAACATGCTGGAATTACTGAAGGGAAGATGTAGGCAGGTTTTAGGGGAATGACTGTGAGCACTGGGAGGACGAAGCTCTGGAGCAGTCCACTGGTTCGCTTGGTCTTGTGTTGTTGCAACAGACAACAGAGGACCTTGTTAAAGGGCAAGAAATTGTTAAGAAAAAGTTGTGAAGCAACAAAGTACTATGTTTATAGAGTGGATCTATACATCTAGCCACCTGTTTGGTCCCATCCCTGCCGTGTGGTAGGCGTATGTCTGGCAACCTGGAAAAAGGGGAGTGAAGAGCTGGTTACCACCATTGGAACAGTTCATTTCCTCTACTGCTCTTTGCCTCATCCCAAAATACTCTGAAGAACAAGGTTAACTGGTCATTGTTGCTTCTGAGGTCAAAACAGTGTTGCATGAACAATGCAAATGGTGTCCATTGGATGTCCAGTAAATGCAGGTCTTCTAGGAGACCTTAGATTTACTTAACAGATTCAGTGTTGTTCATACACCAGAGATCTAAGCTACCAATTAGAGGAGGAGCTATAGCTTAGAGCCCTTTCATGCCAATGCAACTTGATGAGCAACCCTTTCTAGACAAAAAAGTGAAGCATCATTGATCAACACTAGAATTTTTTTAAAGAAATTCCTTGTTCCTTGAGATGTTCTGCTGTCATGAGGAGGAAAGTAACCAAGAAACCATATGAATTTCATGTAAATTTGTTAAATAGAAATTGTAATGGCTATTACTAGAGTAAAACAAGTGGTTGTGCTCATACAAAGTTATAAAATATTGGAAAGATCATCTTGAATCTGAAGTGAGACTACACTGGAATCTAGTTGCTAATGTCACTCTAGAAGAAACTAAAGCTGTTCCAGAAGTGATTTCCCACTTGGGAAAGTCTGTGGGAAGCCAGACTTCCCTGCCTCTCATCAGAACTAACAAGGCCTTTAAGAGAGGGAGTCCTCTCGGGTGATGGTATAACGATAGGAGAGGGGATCTGAAATTCTGCTTCCTGCTCTGTCTAGTTCAAATCATGGACCTGACCTTTAAGCTGTAATTGCTTAGCTAAAACTAAAGAACCACAAAAGCAAGGTGAAAATAACCCTAAGGTAAACAAGGGAACCGTGGCACTATGTCATGGGTGGTGGGCACGTGTGACAGTACCTGGTGTTGATGAGGAATGAAAGAGGCCATGATAGTAAATGCACAGCATCTCTCTCTCTCTTCGTTGAGCTGGCAATGATTATGCATGCAAAGTGGAGTGATTCCCTCGGGAAGTTGGAGAGACTGAGGAGAGCCTGGCTGGCGGAGGGGCTTGTAGACCAATCTCTTTGTGCTGTCTCTCTCTGCCTTCTTCGTTTTAATCATATGTTTTGTTTCTGTTGAAATTGGTACAGGCACCCCTTAAAAATGGGTCCATTGTGAATGATTCTCATTTTCCTGCCAAAAGTCATTTTAGTGGGAAATGCTGGAAAATCCTTTTATGTGCTGGCAATCCCTCCTTGTGGAAGACCAGCTGCTCGTTTCTGTTAACAGAGCAGGTCTTGATTCCTCAAGGGAAATACACTGTACGGGCAAAGCCTGCCCAGATGCAAGTGCAAAAGCATAGGGAAGCCTAAGGGGAAGAAGACAAAGATTCAAAGACGAAGATGATTTTTGGCTGCAAGAGTGTCTGGCTTTGCTTAGGGAATGATTCATGACCTCGTGACAGCAGTTGCAGCAACACTTTTTCTTGTTATGAACATTTCTGGCCATACTGGGCCCCATCATATCAACCTGTGCTGATTCTTTGGGCTTTGGATCTTTCTCCTCCAAGCTAGGAGGTGACTGTCTGACTGACACCCAGTTTGCCCATTTCTGTAGAAGGGGCTGTGGGAAACACACCTGGACAGACTGGCCTCATGGGGAGAGACAGAGATGGTTGATGCCATCTGTCAGGAAATCATTCAGTAATACACAAAACTCTGAGTATTGCACACTTATTGGCAGAAGTTTTAGATACAGGCATCATTACAGGCACCAATAAGCCTATGACACCTAATGAGGTGATTTTCTCACCAGGGGCTACTTCATACCTCTTGTCTAGTGTCTGTATTCCTGCCTGCTCTTCACTTTCCTCTTCCCTCCCCTCTCTTTAGTCAAAATAACCAGAATTAATTTCTTTACTTTAATGTAGATGTTACTTGTCTTGGGGAAAACCTATTTCATCTGTCACGGTAATGAGCCCTCCGTTAAGAGCTATGGTATTTTTAGGAGTTGCTTGCATATATAATCATGGTTTGCATTGCCAGGTATTTTATAGCACACCAGATTTTCCAACGTTGTCAGACTGTCTTTATTTCTTTACTGACAAATAGGCATATATCTCATTCCCACTGATGATAAGCTTAGCTGCAGGAGCTACAAGAGTGGAAATCAGAGACCAAACATGGCTTTTTCGGTACCAGCGATCCTATTCTGTTAATGCTGGTAGAGAGGCTCTAGACTTACATAGGGGAATTTGAAAGTTTTTAGATTCCTGGGAATCTAAAAGGTGTCACAGACAGTGGCAGCAGCTACCCTACGCTTAACTCAGTGAATGCTGGACTGCTTTGTTTCTAAGGGGAATTAGCTGAATGAATAAATAGCTGTCTGCCCCTATGAAAATAAAGTCTAATATGCAATTAAAATGAAAGATTTTCCTTCTGGGGGTGTGGGGAGCTGTTAGATAAAATTATAGGAGGACCAGATGCGAAAAGTACTGTTGTTTCACATATTTAAAAATGAGGATAATTAAAAGAAGTGAAACATATAGAGTCTGTCTTTAAAGTGGAATGCATTTTTAAGCCCCCATGCTAGTATCTGTATCATTAGGGAGAATGTAAGGACTAGTTATGGTATGTGGCAGATAGAAGACTAATTACAGAACACACACTTGGTTTTCCTTAATATAATAATGAGAGTTCATTAAACAGCGGCAGGGAACAGCAAGATCAGTGCTGCAATCTTCTTATTATTTATTTCTATTACAGTGCCGCATGTAGGAATCAAATGAAATGGGAACCCCTATTGTGCTAGGTGCTGCATAAGCACAAATTAGGCGATTGACTCCTGCGGTTTAAACACCGCTCTCTGTAGCCATTTCCTGTGGGGAACAGAGTCCGGTTCTGACCGGGTTGGAGCAAATCATTTATTCACTTGAACTTGTGGGATTTAATTTTCCACTAAGTATGTCAAAGGATTGCCCAGTTGAGCACTAGCAGAGGGAACGTCTAGGGCTGAGGATGTACATGAAAGGGCAGAAGTGGAAGTAGCACTGGGTAATCAGGATAGTAGCACAGGCATATGAATTGAACTATTCATAATACCTGGGTGAAGAGGTTGGATTATTGCAAGAACTGCTTATTTCAGAAGAAAAAAGGGAAATAGATAAATTCAAATTTCCTGGCGCTTCCTATGTGCCCCAGAGACTATGAAATACCCAGCACAGTGTCTGCATGGTGTAAGCAGTTCCTAATCCTCTCCCATTTGTAGGAATAGGATTTGTTTGGCTTCCTGGAAAATAAAGGGGTTCAAATGAAATGAGCCACTGACCAGCCAAATCCCAGGTGTTGGGCAGGAGACTTACATGATTTTTCCCCAGCTCTGTCCTCTGCCTTGGCAGGACAATGCCACGTTCTCCCTGGTCTGCTGAAAGCCCTGCGGCAGGCTGGCTGGTCAAGACAGATCAGAGGAGTCCCGCTGGTTAATGCATGTTCCCAGCTGCACCCGTGTGCCATAATCCTTCTACTGTCACCTACGAAATGAGCCAACACGTAGAACCTCAACTGTGGGGTCAGAAAAATATAAAGAAGTTTGTCTACAACTGAGACATCTGTCAAGGGGGGAAAAAAAAAAAGATTGATGTGGACAGTATTTGCTTCCACTAAAATGTCTTATGTCTTTTGTAATCTTACTTATTTGCACACTATGATGTAGATAACCTGGAATAAAAAAGAAGAAAAGAAATGAAGACACATTTAGGTAATTTTGTCACCAGTATTTTGTTCTTCCCAGTGAACACTTGCAGCATTTGTTACATAAGCATTTTGCTAATATAAGAGTCTTCATTATCAGAAAAGATATACCAGCTCAGGATCCGCTTCCCAATACTTACCTGAACTGGATGCAGAGAAAGAGGTTAAGAGTAGGATAAACATATCCTGATATTTTCCCAGGATACTTTCCCAGTTTCCTGAGACTTCTGGCTTAGAAATTTCTGGAGGTAAAGGTGCCTTCTGGATTCTTTTCTTTGTAATGGCCATCTGGTTTCTCTTCCATTAAAGTCTAGTTAAGTTTTGAAATCATATAATGGCTTCTATCTACAGTCGCCTGTAAACATGTTGTGTAATGAATTATCTAATTTTTCTTTTTTTTTCAACTCATACTTGCTGTTTTTTATATATTCCTTCTATTTGGTTGGAAAAGATATCTGGCAGTTGTCCACCCTTTCACTGTCTCCATGCTACTCATGACGTCAAAGACCTTTTTCGTATCAGTTGTTTCATTTCCAGACAAAGAAATGAAGCAGTTCCTCAAATGGAGAATATAACTGTACTTTGGGAGATATAACCCTATACTGGAATGAACTGTGTTTGTTGGGGATGTTATAGATTTCCTTTGGCAGTAATTGGAGTATATACATAATAGTTTTTACTTTGAAAAATTTGTCAGCAATAATCAATTCCTTTGGTCAGGAACCAATATGAGCTTTTCAGAAGTCTTGAGTTAGTGTTACCTGAAGATGCAGTGCTGTTTGGTGGAAATGATTCAGTTGCCTAAACATAGTTGTCTCATATGAGAAGTTCTAGGTTATCCAAGATAACTACATAGGGTAGCAGAAGTGAGATGGTATCTGAAGGGGACCTAAACTTTCTGGAACTTGACCTGGTCTTTCTCAAGGCCAGATCAGATAACCTGGGACATTTCAGGTCATATTTACTGCCTTTTAGCCAAGTGATTCTTCTCTACAGCGCTGAAAGTTAACCCTTCTTTATGAAAGTACCCACATAAGAATTAGGTGCTGGCTTTCAGGTATTTCAGTTTAAGAAAGTTATTGCCACGATTTTCACTTACACACAATGGTAACTTTTATCCTAATCGGTATGAATAAAAAGGGAACTCCAGCTGTGTTGTAAGCAACTGTTTAATGAATCCACATTTGGTTAGCATTACTGTCATTTCTCTGGATGTTCTTGTGTGGCTTTATTTGTATGTTCTAATTAAAAGAACTTAGAAGCTCTTGGATGTCTTCTTTATTTATGCTTTTTTTAATTCTTAACTATTGAATTTTCTAATTGGGGCATGTGAAGATACAGCCATTGCATCTCATGCTGTGATCTTGTTATGTGTCCCAAATTAATTGGTATCAAGCCAAGTTAGAACTTGGATAAAAATGCCTTTAGGGATTAATCCTGGGTGTATTCACAGGTCAAGTTGATGATTTAATATGTGTCAGCTGTACAAGATCTTGCATTTGTTCTTGTCATGTGGTGCCAGGCATCCTTGTCCTGGAGATATACAATCACTATAGATCCCGTGATGGGTTTTCCAAAAGAGGAGGTTTTGGTCTGGATGGTCCAGTCCATTTCCAAAGGCCTTGTGACCTCCAGAGTTACAATCGTACCTGTGTCAGTGGGGCATGCTCTCATTCTTCACTTACAAGGCCAAATCCTCTGGAGCCAAGGGAACTCTTCCAGCTGAAGTGGACACGCAACCAACTAATCTAGTTGGATTCTACAGATTGCTTCACAGGGGCCATATGCAATGCCCTATAAACAAATAATAAAAATAATTTTAAAAAAAAGCTGCTTTTAAAAAGCACACATATGATGTCGTTTTCTTACAGAAGACCCTGTGCCCCATTTTTGTGGTTGTAGAAATGAGAAGATGCTTACAGCAGTGATTGGGACACTTTTATTTTTCTGTTGCCATGGATGAATGAACTTTATGAACAGCTGTCTCAGCTGCTACTGTTTAGCTGGAGAGAACAAAGATGTGGAAAAAAGACTTGGCTGGTTGAGTACCCATTTACTGCTGGAAGAGTAAAGAGGGGCAAAGGGCTGGGGACTCCCACAGGTTCCCAGCCTTTTCAGTTTTTCAATCTCTTCCTTCACTTGCAGCCTGTGAAAAGGAAACACACTGATAACTATCATGAAAGACAGCACAACTTCGCAGCAGTTTTCCTATGGAGAGCTGAAATGAAATTTTTCACCTGTTTTCTTGTTCTTGTTTTCAGAGGCAGCATAAAAGACTTGTTGTTTTTGGTGAAGCCAAGATTTTCACCTGCATTATCTTGACAGTGATTCTGTGTAGCACAAATAAGAAGTTATGCAAGAATAATGCCTTGATACTATGCTATTTATATATATGCAATGCAAAATGAATAAGAAGCTATACATAGATTATTATAACATGTCAGCACTTTAGAACTGATAGAAGTAAATTACACCCTTGCTCACAGACACAATGCAGAGGCAAAGGCTTGAACATGCAAAAAAAGTGGGTTTCCCATTTTCCCCTAAAGAGAGGAGGCTCAGAGTAAAGTCCACGGAGGCAGGAGGGGTGGAACTAGATGATCTTTAAGGTCCCTTCCAACCTAAACCATTGTATGATTCTATGATAAATCTTTCATCATGATTAGTACCGCTGTATCTGTTATAGAGCAGTGTAGTTATGCAGAAGAGGACTTGATTGCAAATATTATTTACTGTCAGATTCTTTTCCCTGGTATAATTCTGCTCAGCATATTCTTCTGAGTTCTGCCTTGGGTCAGCTCTTCGTGGCATTAAATGCACAATAAATCCGAGTAACCTCTCCCTGCTGTCATGCAAATACCTGTGAAAATGACAACTGAAATTTATCAAAAATCCATGGTCAGCTTCTAAGCTATATCACACCACCAGTTTGCACCAGCTGAGAATCTGACCCTAGCACTGTTTTTGTTTTTTTTTTTTTTGTCACCTAGATTTGATTAGAAATCCTTTTCTTAAAGCCTCTGTAAACATGTGTTCTTTAATTCTATTTTGAATTCTCAGTGGAAGAAGAATGTGTCTAATTTACCGCTGCAGAATGTGGCTAGAAGAATGCTCTTCAGTGCTGAAACACCTTATAGAGCATCTTTAAAACACTTTATGGAGACACTAATGGAATTTTCCTCCTTTCTACCCAGCATTCCTGTTTCTGAAACTTCAAAAATATACCAGCAAGCATAATGCAGAACATGAATTGCTTAAATTCAGGCATCTTTCCCCTCCTTCCCTTCCCCCATGTAAAGCAATTTTCTTTTTAAATGTTTCAAAATTTGCAGCTGTGCTACTGTAACAGGATGTTCTTAGCTATGGGAAACATATGAGCATCTGTATGCTTTCTGACTGAAATTGTTTTAATTCAATTTTAGTGTACACTTGACGTGATGAATTCATGTAACTATTGAATAAGCATTGGGGAAGATGGATTGAAATGGGGAAAAGTAATGTGTCATCAAATGACACATTTTCTTCCACCCTATCTCAAAGTCAAGGACACTAAAGAAAGGGGATGAATTAGTTTGAACAAATATACTTAGAGACTCGTATTCCGGTATCTGTTGCCTTGCTCCCAGTCTGAATTCAGGCTGTCAGGGAAGCATTTGGGTACTGAACTGAAGATTTACAGGGAAGAAGTAGCAGCACTAGGGGAGAGGTATGAAAAATGGAGCTCTTGGTGACCTCTCTGTAATGTTTTATACTCATTGGAGTTGTCAGTGTTGCATCTGTCCAGGTTTCCTTTGAGACTATTACAAATGAAGGACTATCCCATGATGAGAACGCTTTCACCAGCCAAGGGCAGTCCCACAGCCCACTCCTTTTTCTGCCACAAAATTTCCATGTGATCTTGGGCTAACCACTCAGTGGGGGTTGAGACACGGTCATGGGAGAGGTGGGGAGGGAATTAGTGCAGCCTAATGAGCGCTGCGATGGCCTCGTGATGGCTGGTTGCGTTTGCGCTTTTGGCTGCCCCCAGCATGAACATGTCAGCTCCAGCCCCCAGGAAGCAGTGGGTAGAAGCGAAGTGCATGTTTTGTGCACTGTCACCACTGAGCAGTCATCTGTGATGCTGTGGTAAACAATAGCTGTGAATAATACGACAGTACTGATTATAATACATTGTCAAAATAGTTATCCATTGGTTTTAGAATGAAACTGACAGAAATATAGTTGAATTCATCCTGATTTATTAATGACTCAACAGCACACTTCAGTTCCAGTAAGTGAGGAGGCAGACAACCACATACTTCATCCTTTGAGGGACTGGGGTCTCAATTCTGGTTCAAGGAAGAGCCTGGTTATTTAATATTCCTCTTTAGTACCTAGTGCTGCTATAAATCCTTCCTGTGTTGGTTAGTTAAATGGTATTTTATATTCCTGATACATTGATTAAGAGACTAAATTAAATAGCTTCTGTTAGATTAGCATTTTCTTCTGGGAGCAGTTGAGCAGTGAAGGTTGCATGACCTCTTCTGGAGATCTTGGGGACCCCCCATTGGTCTACACAGGTAGACCTGGGCTTGTGACAGATGTGCAGTGAATGGAAGAGCCTGCCATGGGTGCCTCAAAGTCAAAGTTTATATGGAAAAGCTTCATAAGAGGGAAAACATGGTAGGGTAGGAGCATGAATCTGCACGCAGTTTCTGCTTTCAGAGGGTTCAGGAAATCAGTCATGCTATAGTAGAGAACTACTGACTGATGGTAATGGATGACCACTGTCAAGAAACATCATCTCTCAACAGCTTTTTCCTCTATGAATTGCACTGATTGCCTTTCTGAATGTGATGAGGCTTCATCTGTGTTTTGCAAAATGCTTGGCAGTCCTTCTCTGAGATGTATTAAATGCCTGATATTTGCAGGACATACTGCTGCTTAGTGAAGATTTGTGCTTTTGCTAGATACAGCTTTCACCCATGGCCTCTATTCACCAACAGCAGAAGCGGCCTGATTCGAATGCATGCTTGGCTCAGATCATGCTTTCCCAGTGATTTTTTTCTGTACCAGGTCCAGCAATTGTTTTGAGCAAGACTCCTCATGCCCTTCTGAATCTGTTGGGCTTTTTGTTTTGTTCTGTTTTGTTTTATTAGCAGTGACTGACAGGAGTTTTGAACAAAGCTGTTCACAGCAAACATTTCAAGTTTTCCTTTGCCAGTTGCTTTTCCTCAACGTGCAGCCTGGAGACATTGTTGGGAAAGTACCTCTGAGATACACGTGTACATGCAAACAATATCCAGCAAAAGAGATACCCCCAAACAGAGCCTTTCAGCGTAGCTTTCAAGAAACTTATTTTAATGCATGTGAATCGGGGTATTACCAGGCTGAACACATCACAAATTTCCCCTCCCTTTGTCTATACCGCAAGCTGTATCCCATAAGCAAAATTTATCACTCCTCATAGTTCTTTTAAAGATATTTCTGTAGGTAAAGCCAAAACAACTTGTTCCCTGAACAAAACTAATTGTTGTTCTTTAAAAAAAAAAGATAAATATCTCAGTATATCTTGTGTACTAAGCAGATAACCAGGGTTATAAGAAAATCTGATTTTTGTCCAGAAAAGATGCAGAAGAAGATTGCAGCCTTGTAACAGTGAAAAACCACAGTCCTGACTGAAGGAAAAAAAAAAAAGGCTGAGTTCTCCAAAGTGGAATCAGGCTTTTAGATATATACTGTATTCAATGGACATGTATTTGAATCTTTGAGATCGTTTTGGAAATTTCATCCTCAAAATGCACACTGCACCTCTTACCTTTTAACGCAGCAAGCTCTTTTCCAGGGAGAGCCATGTCTCTTCATGTTGTTGAATATTTGATGAGTATGTAAGGATAGGAGAAAACAGATATAAATCATTGCAAAGGAAGAGACCACACTACAAGTATGATACTTTTGTTGCCAATGATGTGGTCACACGCTTTGTGACCTGCTTTGCCTTAAACCACAACCCTTGCCTTTTGGCAACTCTCTTTTTGCCTTGGGTCTAAGGTAAGGATGGAGAATATCTCTCTGAGTGCAAATTTTATACAGCAGAGAGTTCTTCTAGAAGTTTACTATTGAGGTGAAAATCCACAGGCAAGAGGGTTTTGTTAGGTTCTTAAAATTTTAGTTATCTGCTAAGTAAAAAATTAGGGACAAAACACACTTGGGGAGAGCTTGAATTATTTGAAAGCCATGTTTTTTCAAGTCAAAATGACTAAAGCTTTTTATTAGTAGTATTTTTTTTCCCAACAACTGGAAGGTAAAGACGGAAAAATGTCATGTACTCATCCAGGAAAACCTTACACTCTGCAAAAGCTTTATTTAACAGCTTATGAAATGATAACTTCTCTCTCTCTCTCTCTGGGCTTGTTATGGCATCAGATACCTTTCTATACCTCCCATGATGGTGTCAGCATCTCTTACATAGGGTAGCAGTTTTGTCAAGATAAAATATATGATACCTTAGCAGCACCGTTGGGCTCTGAAGAAGTTCATAATGCTGTCTTGGATTCTCCCCACCATGCACTGCTTTAGCAGCAGCTGTGAAGTATAATGGATGAATTTGCTGCTGTGGGGAAAACTGCTCAAGCATACGGCTGGGTTTGCCTCATTGCTGAGGAAAGAGTGAGGTCCCGTTCCCCTGCCTCAGCCTCCCCCCTGCCTTTCACACCCAGACGCCTGCTCTTGCTGCTTCCCATAGTACCCCTCAGACCTCTCTCTGTCCCATTTAACTCACTGCACCTGCAAAAACTTCTTTCCTTTTTTGCCAAGGTTCACTTTTCCTGCAGATGGCTTAGTGTTTATAGACATTCGTAGATGCCTCCACTGGGGTCAGGTGCACTGAGGGATTACCTCTGTTGCCTCATTATAATCTTAGTTGGGAGAGGTAATAATTCAAAGTCTGTATTTTAGTGTTTTTTTCCACGTTGAGTTCTGTGTTATTCTAAGGACTGTCCTCAAAACGTTTGAGAAAGCAATTTACCTCTGTGCAGTTTTTATCATGACCAATGGCCCCATGTGTTTCTTGTCAGCTATTATGACAGATCAATTCTCCAAGGACTTTGCTGTTCCTGTTAGTAGCAAATGCTGAAAAGTTACCTCAGTGACATAACTTGATTTGCTGAGGAAGCTGGTAAGAATTTGAGGCATGTCTATTACTGAGACCATCCATCCTCTTTAATTTTATGAGGCAGTAGCATTTTGTTGTTAGCCTGTTTCATAAAAGTGTGCATGCCAAGGACACTGGCTTGGTATAGGCTACAACAGTTGATTTAAATACCTCTTGACTATTTTGGAAATAGAAAACAGACTTCTGGGAAGACGTATAGCTTCAAGTGAAAGCTGGGGACTTCAGAAGTTTTAGCCTTTTCTGCTTGCAAGAAGGTTTTGTTGTTTTTCTGCTAACTAGTAGTGGAAGTTAATCATAAATGATACCAGTAAATGGTCCATCCCCACAATGAGATAAGACTCCCTCCAGGGTGAAGTTTTAATTCCTAACAGTAGCAAAATTCAAAAGAAACTGAAGAGCACCATCTGAGGCTGAACTGATCAGTGGAGAGGACCCGAACAGTGACAACAAAGTGCCTACCAGATAAAATGCTTTCAAGGTCTGGGGCTTGTTCCCGCTCTGTTTGTAAGAAGCTTGATTTTCAGAGTTACAGTTCATCGGTAGCTTTTGGCACCTGCAGCCAGTCTAATGGCTAGGCACCATCATACTTCAGCATTTTGGCACCTTGATCTTAAAACTCTCATGGGGATTTTGTGCTGGTGCTGCAAATATTGAACAATTATTGAAGCAAATCAATCCAGTGGAACTAAGCCCCCAAATTTCCTAAGAGTATGAGGGTGTTTTTTTTCACATGAGCCCTGTCTCTCACATCCTGGTAGTGGCCACATATACTAGGACGTCCACCCTAGACACACATTTCAACTCACCTCCCAGGTTTCCTCATTGCTGGCTGGGCAAGTGGCAGCTGATGTGGCAGGATGCCATGCAAGGGACATGGCATGCACTGGCTAGTTGGCTTGTATCGTGTGGTGCATGGCCAACTGGTGGGTACATGCTCGTGCAACACAATTTCAGCAGATGGATTCCCACTGCAGCTTTTCCTCAACAGAGGCACTCCTTCATTCAATTCTCCTTCCACTTTCTGGACACCAGCTCTCAGGAAGCTTGTGGGAATTTCTGTCTTTAAGATTTTTCTCTCCCATCTTTAAATCTGTTGGAAATTGGAAGAGGGTTGAAATGCAATGGGAGAAAAGGGTGGGGGAGTGTCTGGGAGAGGGATCATATAATCTTTGGTTTTGCATGAAACCAGGCTAAGACGTGAAGATATGCTAATGAGAACAAAGAGGCTAATTTCATTGTACAAAATCTAAATATGGTTAAAAAGTACGGTATTTCATTCTTTTCAGTCTTGTATATGCTTGCAATCATCACAGCATTTTTATATTTATTTTTCTTTCTTTTTGCATTGTTCTTTGCCTCTAGTCCATGTTCTTTCTAAGCCAAACAAGTTCCTGGTGTCTCAGCTTTGCAGCAGTTGCATTGTTCCTTTATTTTAGTAGAAAACAGACACACAAGTGCACAAGATGCTCCAGATGGACAGCACTAGACTTTGCTGTAGACATGAGTACTGCTGCCTCACCAGTCAGAAACTGAAAGTCTGACTTGTAAATACTGCAAAAGGAGGATGCAATGTGAAAGGAGATGGTGAAAAAAACCTGCAATCGTAAAAAGCATCAGTGACAAACTCTCCTTTAATGCCTTGAGAACCAAAGTTAACATCATTAACGTGCTCCAGCCCATGGCTTTGCTTCAGGATCTGCCCAGGGCTACACCAGGGAACCGTCTCTGCTTTCCAGGTGAAAGTAAAGCTGAATGTCACCTTCTGATTTCTCTTTCCTCTCCCTCTTGATAGCTCTCCTCTCAGTGCAGGCCTAGCCTAATTCTGCTTAGTTTGTAAAGCTTGACAAGATCACCACTCCAGGTGCTAAGTTTTTAAGGTACAGTCATTTTTCATTTCAAATTCTGCCTCTCAAGCTATCTATAGTTCAGCATTTAGCCTGCAAATAAAGCTGTAGCTGGTGAGCTGAGCAGAAAAAAGAGAAGATGATAAACGAGTTAATACTGAGTTTGTCACAAGGCCATTTGCTGCATGAATTAAAACACAAATTGGCCTATGGGTTTAGGGTTTACCAGCCCTGCTACAAAATATGTTAGTGTAGAAATCTGGCAATAGTGTGTTTGAAGGTCTATTTTTCTTAAAGCTAGGCAACTTGGCTGTCCTCTCTCTCACTCTGGCACAAAGTCAAGTGAATAGAGAAGAACACTGTGCTTGTATGAGTGATGCTTTAAAAGGGGAGTGTCATACATGCATTAAATTAATCTCTTTGGGTCAGGGGAGCTGTCTGCTTAGCAGCATCTGTCTCTGAAGTATTATGTACTTGTGGTCCCATTTCATGAGATCTAATTTATTTTTTTTGTTAAATGGTGCTCTTAGGTGGCTTTCTCTCCTTTTGGTAGTCACAGCTACCGTTGCTGTTAATTAAAGTAATATCTGACTCCTTGCTAGAGAGCAGGACCCCATGCCATGAGAACAGAACATTCCTACAACTTAAGACAGCTCCTGTCGTGAAAAACTGAGGACAATCCAGACCTGTAGGAGAAAAGATTTAACATGGAAAAAGAGGAGGGCATGTACTAAATGCCACATTAACTTTCATTTTAATTTTAGTTTGTTGTAGTGTGTGCATGTTGCCCTTGGCTAAGAGGGCAGCTTACCTTTCACTCCCTCTCTTGCAGCCTGCAGACATCAGTCTGAGTTCAAGAGTTTTCTGCTCCATCACAATGTCCCTGCCCCTCAGAGACTATGTCTCTGTAGGGCTGCACTTCTCAGCCATGGTCTGTCTTCACTTGGTGACTAAAAGTCCTTTTCTTCCTTTGGCAGCCTCTTCAAGACAAATCCTTATCTTTTCACCCATGGCAAACTGAATAACAAGGAAAGGAGCACAGGACTGCATGTATATTTGGCTAATGCAAACATAAATGTCCTGATAAATTCTAACAAATCCCAGTCATCCAGGTAACCTCCATCTCAATGAATGAGACAGTATGTAGTGACACATTCTTACTTCTTCTTCTGCATTTTCCCTGGGCTCCATGTGCCTGCACAGCATCCACCATTAAAGACTCTCACCGCAGAGCAGCTGTGGTAAAGCATTCCTTACGATCCCTGCTGTAAGCATGGGAAGAGCAGACTGTGAAGGGCAGCAAGTAGGTTTCCATGAACTACACCACCCCCTTATTTAGCAGGGAATTCATGGTTGTTCATTTAATTTTGCCATGTTGCATTTCTTTTCTTTTGATTTAAATTTAGCCAGCCATCTCAGGCAGTATGCATACAGGTAAATTAAAATGCTTGTAGTACTGATAAAAATAATATGCAGAACTTCCTCAGTCTCCTGGCTGCCTGTTGAGTTGTGGAGCATGTTACCAGTCATAGTTCATTTATCTTCCTTACCCTGCCATAAGGTCAGGGAATACCATCTCTATCTTACAGATGGGAAACTGAAACAGAGTGGGTAAAGACTTGATCTTCAAAGGTATGTAGGTGAAATGGGATCCAGAGGAAAGCAGGCACTTAAACTGTAAGCAGATTCGTAAATAACTTTGAAGCTCTGGGCCTATGGGATTTCTCAAAGTCATGCAAGGAAGGCTGTGGATGAGCAGGGAGCTGAGCCCAAATTTCTGTATGCTTAGACAAACACTTTGTAATGATCCCAGATTTCACTACATCCAGTTATGCACAGGCAAAGGTAAGTAGCTATTCAAGTGCTAAATGTTATTTTCTCCTGAGTGAGCTTGTGAGGAGCTTTGCCCTTGTCAGCTGCAAATGTGAAGATAAAGCCCACAGTAAGAGGTGGTACTTTTTTATATGTCACCCTGAGAACCTTCTTAAGAAGTAGATCAGAGAAAGAGGGTCTTCTGCCTTGAAAGGCAGGTTTCAGCTGTGGTTCTTACCTCCTATTTGGGCATTTCATCACTGAAAAATTGCCCAAATCTGTCAAAGATCTGAGATGTTATATTTTGTGGTCCTCCTGGCGACTGTGGAGATGAATTCTCCCTCAGTTCTGACTACGTTGAACTTACTCCATCCTCTGCTTCTTCTACTGTGTTGTAGAGATTTGCATGCACCCCATTCCCCATGCTACTGAACAAGTCCCAAATCAGAGGTCCAGAAAGATTTGGCCCCTTGGTTCCTGATCGTTCACACTAGGATTTGTTTGCAAGTACTCAAAAGCACAAAGACGACTGCTAGTGTTCTCAGAGCCTCTCATTTTGGTACTAAGACAGTGTAGAAGAAGGGAAGGAGCTCCATCCCACCCCTGGAAGGGCTGGATATTAGGGCTGTGAATCCTAGTTGTATTGTGACTAAGGCAGGGGATGAGAAGATTACGTGGTTAACCAGAGGACTGCCCGTGCACACACCTGATTCTGATTCAACCTTAAATCATACCTTTATTTAAGACTGAGGAGTTTTACCTTGCCTAAAGTGGTCTTCTTTCATGGGGCATGCAACACTTGAGGCTTGGGGTTCATCTGAAGAAGCACTGGTATCTTCAGCTGAAGTCTGTGGGAACTGGTGACAAGATTTGTGGGGCTGAAGTTACTGGTGAGTTAAATGTATGAAAATCAAGTTTTTTAGTTATAATTGTGGTGTAGCTGGGCTGTGCCTGTGTGTGCACATCTGCTGTACTTAAGGCATTAATTTCTTGAGCAGTCCAGGAACTTGTTGCGTAGTTGTTTGTGAAGAAGAGATAATGAGTTGGTTTAAGGCAATAGACTGACTTGAAACTAGGTGTTAACACACCTTCACAATGAAGTATTGACTGATGCTAAAGGAGCCATCCAGGTGAGAATTTTGGACAGTTATAAAGAAATCTCCCAGCAGCTCCTGCTGTGCTTAAATAAGTTGCTTAACATCCTGGTTGGAATGACCAGCCAGGAGATTCCCAGAAGTGATCAAATTGTGCTTAGATAAGACACTTGTAAATAGTAAAGAGAAATTATTCTTGCAGGTGCAGAATTGGTTATATGGGACAGTCTTCCTAGTGTAGTTATTTGTGAGATGTTTTATATGTAGTTATGGTATATCATCAGCGAGAAATTATGTTTGCTGGGGTGTTCACACAGGACCACAGGCCAGCTGGAATGCATGAACTGAGCAGAAGAGCCTTACCCAATCCAGCTGAAGATGTCATAGAATCATAGAATGGTTTAGGTTGGAAGGGACCTTGAAGATCATCGAGTTCCAACCCCCCTGCCATAGGCAGGGACACCTCCCACCAGACCAGGTTGTTCAAAGCCCCATCCAGCCTGGCCTTGAACACCTCCAGGGATGGGACCTCAACAACTTCTCTGGGCAACCTGTTCCAGTGCCTCACCACCCTCAGAGTGAAAAATTTCTTCCTACTATCTAATCTAAATCTACCATCTTCCAGTTTAAAACCATTACGTCTTGTCCTATCACTACATGCCCTTGTAAAAAGTCCCTCCCCAGCTCTCCTGTAGGCCCCTTTTAGGTACTGGAAGGCCACTATAAGGTCTCCCTGGAGTCTTCTCTTCTCCAGGCTGAACAACCCCAATTCTCTCAGCCTGTCCTCATAGGAGAGGTGCTCCAGCCCTCTGATCATCTTCATGGCCCTCCTCTGGACCCACTCCAACAGGTCCATGTCTTTCCTATACTGGGGGCTCCAGAGCTGGATGCAGCACTCCAGGTGGGGACTCACCAGAGCAGAGTGGAGGGGCAGAATCGCCTCCCTTGACCTGCTGGCCACGCTTCTTCTGGTGCAGCCATGATGGCGCTGCAAGGATATTCGCACTAGAGACTCCCATCATCAGGGACAGCAAGCAACTGCCCCTGTTTGAGAGATCTGGTTATATGATTCCCCGCATGAATGCTATCCTATGTCAAGATCCCAGTAAGCTAGTTCTTCTTTTCGACAAACACTCTGTCCATAAACGTCAGTGCAACAAACCGTGGGCAAAAGTGCTACAAAAATGTCAAATATTCAGAAAGATCAATCCATAGGTGTAACAAATTGGGTTGTCAATGTTAACAGTCTGTCTAACCCCAGTTTCTCATATTTAAAATGGGGATATTGATATTCTGGAAGTCTTATGAAGATAAGTCCCTCCTGAAGGACATGACAATCATAGTGCACTCAGAAAAAAATTGAGTAATGAAATCAAACTATGCAGAGTTTGAATGAGTCATGACAAAAATGGTACTGTTGCTTTTAAACAGTGACACTACATTGGCATTTTGAGTAGCTACCTGGTCAGCGAACATCAGGTCTTATATGCAATGAATGAGGTAGGGGCCCAGTGGGAAAACTAGTCTGAGACTATGTAGTGAAAGACTATCATAGCACCCATGAAGAACGAATATCGAATAAAAAGGAATGGGAGGTTAAATGGCTATTCCATTTTTGGTATTTTCTTGACTGTTGAATGCTTTGACCCTAAAACTTCCTATTGTGTCACATACATATGGGGACATGAGTGGTAATAAAAATCAATTCATTAGGGCTAAAAAACTCATTTACAATATCCCCTTAGAGCTTCTTGATGGAATAGTTTGTATCCCATGAGACTAGCTTTATAAGAAGTGGAACATTTCTTTTTCTTTTCATAAAGCTTTACCATGACACATGCAATAACAAACACTGCACTACACCAGTATGTGTTTGTGTTTACTCTGCTTGAGATTCCCCATCAGCCCCCACCACTGTTAATAATTCTGTCATCAAAGTTGAGATTGCCATGGGAAGCATATAGACAAAGTTAAACAAACAAAGTGAAGGACTAAGGAAAAATAAGCAACTTGCATCATGGAAATCTGTGTCCCTGCAGTGTGCTAGCAGCATACCAGCATATAGAAGAATTGCCAAGAAAGGAAGAACTTCAGAGTTCCTTAGAGAGGAACCCGGGCAGACAGACCTCACTAAAATGGAGATTTTTTTTTTCTTGTGGATCCAGGTCGTTCATTTCTCTGAGCTCATTTCTAGCTTTCTTCATTCAGTGTGACTCTTCTCAGTCTTGATGTATTTCCATTTGGGCCGTTCCATGCTTCTAGAGTTACTTTGGTAGGATTTTATGTAAGCTGGTATCTCTGTAATAGCTGAGGAAAAAAGAAAAAAACAACAAAAACCCAAAACAGCAAGTGGTGCTAATGCCAAGCTTGATTTTAGACTAAGGGGAGATACCCATCTTGAGCAGGCAAGAATCAGGCCCATAGTCTGTAGGCTGCTGTTACTGTGAGAAAAGAAACATCCAAGATACATTAAGGAGCATCATGGCATTGTGCAGTTCAGGATTAACGATGAGATATTTTTAGATATCAGTGGATTACTGATGAGTTACGGCTTGCCTCTGTTTTACAATTAATCCTGAAAGATGGGAAGGGATGTATTGTCATTGCTGTGTAATTATGCTGGAGATCCTTTCATTAAAGTCTGTACAATGGAAGCTGTGTACTCTTTTTCCCGTGTAGTAGATGCTATATAAAAGCAGCAGTGAACCTTTACTTGAAAAAAGTAAAGAAGAGGGGACCAGCAGGAATATGCATTCCTCCATGGGCAACACAGTGATAACAGAAGAGAAGAACATCTCAGAGAGAGAGAGACTTCTTCGCTCAGGCTGTTTCTGACTCTGGCTTGTTCTGTGGTTTACCCCAGAGTGGGAGGCTACAGAGAAAATAAAGAAGGTCAGATGTGTTACAAGTGATGTGTCCTTGCCCATCACCAATCACATAATGGGAGCGAGAGCTTGCTGGGCACCACCTTTGACTCAACTGCTGTGTTTAGACCCAGCAGCTGGGTGCATTGGACGTGCAGTCATGTTGGCTTCCAGAGGTGCCTGGCTAGAGGTATATTCACCTTTTAAAGCATCACGTCATTGGCTCAATAGGGGCAGTTTTCTGAGTGATGTGTGCAAGATTTTTCTTCGCTGAAAAGCTTATCAAACACTGGAACAGGCTGCCCAGGGAAGTGGTGGAGTCACCATCCCTGGAGGTATTTAAAAGGCAGGTAGACATGGTGCTTAGGAACGTGGTTTAGTGGTAGTTTTGGCAGCATTAGGTTGATGGTTGGACTCAATGATCTTAAAGGTCCCTTCCAACACAGATGATTCTATGATTCCTTGATTCTATTTATGCTGAAATGCCAGCCAACACACCTAAGTACCTGGCCCTGAGGTAAGTGACCCTGGGTCTTTTCCTCTGTCCCCTGAGAAGGCCAATCCTTATATTGTGTTGATAAAGTCTCTCACGCTTGACCTAATAAAAACTGATTTGCACTTAGCCGAACTAGGCTTGCTTGTTCGAATGAGTGCTGAGGACCGGGAGGGCTGTGTGCTAGATGAGAAAAGAAAGACTGGGCAGCTACAGACTTTTGACCCTTCTTTGCAGGTTGGCTCCTGGTGAGAGCAAGAAAAGGAACAAAGCCGAAGAGAGCGAGCTGTCTGACATTACATTTTCCCATCATCCTTTATCTAAGCAGGCTGAAGCCTGCCAGTTATAGCCAGAAGTCAGAACAAGCTTCCTAGCTGGAGCTGTGCATTTTAATTAGCTGCTGTCCACTTGGTGGCTGAGCAGTGACATAAAGCAGTTTTCCTAGCTGGATTTTAAAAAGCTGATACTTTACAGGGAGGAATCTCCTATTTTAGTCATTTTCTTTGTCTGAGTGCAGGTGCAGGCTGTCTTTAGGTAAATATTTCTTAAAACAGGAACATTCAATTTTGTATGTGCCAGATCTTGAGATACTGCATACCAATACTGCTCAGTTGAAGCCATGAATTGTTCTGATTTATCTCAGCAGCAGATACATAGTAGCTCGGGAAAAGGAGAGGGGGAAAAAAAAAGAGGAAAAAAGAGGGATCAGGGAAAGTTCAAAATAAGGGACAAACTCTAGCAGTTTCTTGCTTTAATTAACTTCAATTTTTAATCCACAGGACATTATTTTGGCCCCATTTACCCTGGTGTAGCCGGACTGTGCTAGTTTACAGACGGTTATTAGAAAATCTTTGGCTAAGCTTAGTGAAGCTGATGGAAAGGCTTGCGTATTTTAAGTGAGCCTGACAGTAGACACAGCATCGCTGGATGGTTTCTAAGAAATACAGGCCCTTATGAATATTTTCCTCCTGCTGTGCAGGGAAGATGTCTCAGGGCTGTTGTTGCCTTTGTTCCATCATGACGCTCCTCTGCCAGCCTCAGCGCTGTCAGAGCCTTCTTGCAGGAGAGGATTCCAGCTCCAGCAAGTGATTCCCGTTTCTTTTATTTTTAGCATCAAGATGTCTTTTATTCTGGCTGAAGGACAAAATCCCTTTTCACAGGGGCTGCTTGAACAGCAGAAATGAGTGGCTATTAAAAGAAGGCTTACTGTAAAATAGGATAATAACCTAGTTATTTTGCATTTCTAAGTCATTCTTGCATTGATATTTCCTTTCCTACAATGCACACCAATTAAAAGCCACTGAGCAATAAAAAAAGCAGTCTGTGCAATAATCTGACAAAGAATCATGAGCTGTGAAATGACAGAATTATTTTGTTGCCTGAAAGTGAAGATCCGTAGCAAATTCTTATAAAACAGACTTTGTCCTGTTCTATTGCTACAAATGTCCTTTAAGTCTCTTAAATGTCTTGTATATTTTAATGCTTTTCATGTACAAATAAACATAGGTGAAACACTTGAGTTTCAAGGACAGCTGTTCCTCTCGCCTGTCCTCTAAATGTTTCTTCAGTGTCCTCTGTATTCCTAGGTGTGCACAGGTACGAGGGCTGTGCAAGGCTCTCTTATCCCAGATGCCTTAGATCAGATTATTCACAGTACATGAATATTCCTCCAGTGAGGAAGGGGTTGTTGTCTGGAGGGCGGAACATTGACTAGGAATAAGGGCGGTGGGATACTCTCTTTCAGTGCCTAATAGTTACAGAATGGCGCATTTCAGTGCCCCTGAGGTTAATGGGAGGGTTGGGACAACCCTCAGTCAAGCTGCTTAGCAAATATCGTCAAAAACCAGCCGTAGCTGCACTGCAGATTTGGATGCAAGAATGGAAGAGGACAGATGAAGCTTGTAAACAGAGAAGGCACTCATTATGCTAACTTGATTGTAGCTAATTAAAAAGGGATATTAGCTGATTGGATTACAGGGGATGGAGCAGAATGACCCTTTGTTCATGCTTGTGCTTGCATCAGTAGGATTGTCTGGTCTGTCCAAGAGCGCTCCTGCATAATCCTCATTCTTGTTTCTTCTCTTCTGCTTTCAGGGGCAGATGCTCCCACACAGTCTGCTCGCCAGAATAGCATGCCAAACGCCCCAGCAGCGGTTGTGCCAGGCTAGCTAGCGCTCCTGTCGCTCTGCTGTCAGGCCATGGCAGGGAGACGCTGCCACAGTGCACTGTTGTGCTCTCTGACTGTTCTCAGCGGGTGTGCAGTGTGTTGGCTGCTCTCGTCGGAGCTCGGACTAGCAAATCAAGAAACCATATCCAGCACCTATCAACACCATGCTAAGCAGGGCCCTTCATATTTCTTCCATGTTGTTTGGCATCCTCAGTTTCCACAAGCAGAACCTCTGCAAGCGTCTTGTTCAAACCGTAAAGAATAACTAGATAGAAGTATTGTGTGCCTACCAGATGTGAGACAATATGTACACTTACAGTCATTCGAGTAACAAAAGTAGAATTATTGGAATACGCATTTGAGAACTAAACCTGACAAAGGCTGAGACAAAGCCTCCTATTCCTTCATATAAAACAACAGGATGCCATTACATCATCTTTTTAGTGCTTGACCTGTGAAAGCACAGCTCTTAGAAATCCATTCTTAGGTGTGTACTGGTTCTTTTGCCTTTGGTGG
Organism: Pluvialis apricaria; assembly: GCA_017639485.1. NCBI lineage: Eukaryota > Metazoa > Chordata > Aves > Charadriiformes > Charadriidae > Pluvialis > Pluvialis apricaria. The sequence goes on along the minus strand of CM030008.1, from coordinate 161,233,537 downwards.
GACTGAGGTTGTTATGATTTGTCGTGGTTGCCTCATGTTTTAAATTCAGAGCAGAGTGGCAGACAGACAAGACTTCCAGAGCAGACAGCAATATTAAGAAGCCTGAAAAGAGAGTTGCATACCTGCTGGGTATGAGAGGAGTCTAAAGTCTTTTTCTGTGAAGAGATGAGCCAAGTGAGTCTGTTTCCAGATTTTCTAGCTGGCCATGCCAATCTCATTCTGTTAAGCAGGCAGACATCAAATCACAGTGTTGACACTAGAAGCTGTTCAGTTCAAGGATCATTTGAAAATAAGGTGACCTCCAGACTTTCAAAGAAGGAAAGAGGAATGCTATGAAAAAAACATGTGGCACAGCTTATTTGTTGAGTAACCATCTCACAGCATTTCATGGAGTGGAAGCACACTATGGCAAATCCGCTGTGCGCAAATACTTGTTAAAAGCATTATTTTTACCTGATTTGGTGTCCCTGCCCATTAAGGTCATAGAATATAAGTGCAGCTCCCATCTCACCTGGCTTTAGCTCTTTGGTATGTAGGTTCCCAATTTTCACCCATGTAGGCTCATGGTATAACCATGCTCTTGGAAAGCTGTAATCTCAAGACAGGTGTCTAACACAGTTGAACATATTGTCTTCTGGAGAAGCCTTTCTCCATAAGCTGCAATTAATGGTGTATAAGGAGACTTTTAGACACCCAGGTGAAATTCACCTGAAAAAATCTTTAGGTATCTGTGAGGTGAGTATCTGCTTCTATGATTTAATTGAGGCTTTCGTTTCAGTCAATGCCTGTAAAGTGTGCTATTCATCTGACCTCTTCTTGAGGTCATCTCAGCATGTATGAAGACTATCCATATAGCTGAATACTTAGAATCATTTAAGATGAATCTCACGCTAAATTCCATTGAACGCCCTCTATTGACTACAAGGAAGCCTTTGGTGACTTGCTCAGATAAGACATCTACAATTGTAGATCTGCCCGTGGAGTAAGACAAATCCTATGTCACCAATCAATCAGAAGTTCCTCATGAAACAAACTGTTGATCACCCTGTAGAGAAAGATGTTGTGTTACCATTTTCCCTTCGATAGGCAGAATGGTTGTAAGAGTGCCTGCAAAAATCAAGACTCGAGTATGCAAAACCATGATTTTTCATTTTTAGATCACAAATACAAAATTCATTACCTCTTGATTTTAAGGCTACTGGTTATCTAAATCTGCCTAGGAAGTTTATTTTTATGCCGGGGTCTGGAAATGCAGAAGAAAAAAAAAATGTTTCCCTTTTAATCACATAGGATCAGGAGCTGCTACTGAAGGAAAACTTAGATATATTAAGAATTCAAGTATGGTCCAAGAGGCACTTGGCTCTTTTTAGTCTAGAGAAAAGAAGACTGAGGGGGGATCTTCTCAATGCTTATAAATACTTAAAGGGAGGGTGCCAAGTAGATGAGAAGAATCTTTTTTCAGTGGTGCCCAGTGACAGGACAAGAGGTAGCGGGTACAAACGTGAGCACAGGAAGTTCCATCTTAACATGAGGAGGAGCTTCTTTCCTTTGAGAGTGGCAGAGCACTGGCACAGGCTGCCCAGAAAGGTTGTGGAGTCTCCCACACTGGAGACATTCCAAACCCGCCTGGATGCTGTCCTGTGTCACTGCTGTAGGTGTCCCTGCTGTGGCAGGGGGGTTGGACTGGATGATCTCCAGAGGTCCCTTCCAACCCTGACCATTCTGTGATTCTGTGAACTGTTAAGGGAATCTCAATCAGTCTCCAGAGATGCTACTGGGATTGTGGTTAGAAATGCAAGGTGGCTAATAACATTACTCCTTTGAATCACGGTAGATTAGATGATTGATAACAGCATAACCTGTTATCACAAAGTAGGGCAGACACAGTAGGAGCTAGGACTATTCAGCAGTAGATTTTTTGGCTGCCCTAGGACAAGTGAATAGCAGCAGATTTTGTAGTCAGAAAATAGGGCACTCTTACTGCAGGGAGTCATGTGGCCTACCGACAGCCATTTTGTTTGAAAGGAGATGTGGCCATTGGTGTTGATCTAAACAGCAATGCAGACAAGTAAGACTATGGAAATTTGGATTGAGGAGATTTATTTTTAAAGTGTTTTTCCCTTTCTTTCTGCTTTTCTATTTGTTGGGTTTTGAAGGCAATGTCCTCAAGCATTCTGTGTGTATTGGTGCCTATTACAGGTTAAAAATACCATTTAGCTGCAAACACAATGAATGAATACTGATTGCTTTAGTGCCTGGAAAGTTTTTTTGTCTCATCTGCAAGGTCATATTGAGAATTATTCCAGAAATATCTGTGTGTCTCCCTTCAGTGGGAAAGTGAAGATAGTGATGAAAGGATTAGTGTACGAATCCTTGCTGCACTGTTTTCTATTCTGCTTGATCTCTCATGGTCAGTAGTGCCAATAATGCTGCACGCTTTGGTTTCTGTTAGGTCTTCTCCAAGTTTGTTATTGTTTAGAGATTTTAAAGTCTGTCTAAAAGTACATCAGGTTAATGCCCTTAGTTCTGAAATGAGGAGAAATGAAGATGTAAAAACATTTCGGTAAGAAGTTTTAAATTCAGTAAATGTGTTGATTTTATATTTTAAAGTTTAGCTGAAGGCAAGGACATTGGGAGGATTACATTAGAAAAATAAAATGGTCTAGCATGAGCAGAATACTAAGGGATTCAGTTGCAAACCCTAACTCCATAGGAAAGATTACTCTTCTTTCACTTGCTTACTTTTTGCCAAGAAGCTGACGCATCCAAATAATATATTTTACTGGTGAATGCTGTCATTGGAAGAAGTTTAGATAAGAGGATTGTACACTATATGACCTCTCAAAGACCTTACCAGTCCTATTTTTTATGATTCTCGCTGTCGAATGAATTGGAAAGTATGTAAGTAATTTGACTGAAGACTCTCATAAACCCCTCAGCTTTCTGAAGTTCAATTTCCTGATTCTGTCCATAGACATATAAATTTGGACTGAGTCTAGAACCAGATTCCCCTGATTCTGGGAGTGAGCTAGAATGTACACAGACCAGTTTTGCTACCTAAATTCCAGTGTCTGTTTTCTGCAACTATAAAAGTCATTAAGTAAGTGCCTTATGTTACACCTCTCAGACTTGAAAAAGGTTTTCCTACAATTCACTGAGGAGTGGAAAACAGTAATGGATGCCATTATTTAATATTATTCAGCCTGAGATTCTTTGGTTTATTTTTTTGGTTTTGTTGGGGGCTTTTTGTTGGGATTTTTTTTGGTAATATTTTTTCTTCAGTTGAAATAGGTGAAATTGCTTTGTACATTTTATTTTATCCTCCTGGCTATGCCAATCAACCTGTCTATCCTTACCTACCTCCCATCCAAACCTTGTGGTTTATTGCTTTTGATAGATAGTCGATGGCTTTTCCTGGGAGCGCAGATATTGTCAAACCAAACTGAGAGGCCGGATGTTTGACAGCTCTCAGAACTCAGTCTTTAGCATGTTGCGGCCTGCGAATAAGTGCAAGAAACATATTTTTTGGTAGTGCAATTAACAATTGTAGGAAGAGCTACAGCCGTCTCCACCTTCCTTACAGACATTGTCTCACAGAGGGGTGAATCGCTGTATTTTCCTTTTTGTGAATTATGTACCATGCTTCCAATGACAGAAAAATAGTGCCTCCAAATGTCTGTAGCCATGAATCAAGCACAGCTTCTCTACATTAATGGATTACTGACTAAAAGACCCTAGAATTGCTATATGATTCATTTTGCCATTCTTCTGAATGCTGAGCTTCAGTGTGTCAGTTGACCTACATACTAACCTGGGAAATTGCTCTATGAAAGGCGTCGAAAGTCAGATTTTGCCTAGTTTATGTTAACAGATTTCCCTATAGATTTTTATCATGCAGTTGATTAATTTATTATTAGAACACATTATAGGCAGCACTGAGATCATTCTTTTAATTTACTTCTTGTGACCCATTTTGCCCTCCTTTTATTTCAGTACATTTTTTTCTCTGTCTCTGATTAGTAGTTTCATCTTAGCTTCATAGAGTCTGCATTTGAAAAATACGTATTAGGTCATCTAGGACAACTTTTGTCATTACTAAACCTTCTATGTAGGTAATAGGTGGAGGCATCACCATGGGCGTTTCTGTAGCAAGGATATGTCAGATCATTCGGCAATGAATTCGAATAACAGAGCAAGGTTAATTAGACAGTTGTCCATCTTCTGCGCTTTGCTAGGTGCCCTGGTCTTGAATCAGTCATGGGGTGAAAATTCAACTGAGTCTCTAATTTGACCCATATTACCTTCCTGAGCTATCTTGTAGCAGATTTGAAGACAAAATGTACAAAAAGCAGCTGTAAAAATAAAAGAAGAACCCAGGGATCTGAGTAAAAATAGTATGTGGTGAGTCATTAGATCTGGCTTTTCTGTGTGATTCAGGTATGTTTCTTGTCTGCCACACACTGGATCTGACTTTCACGGAGGGAACGTGTCTCTGGATGAGGGAGGTGATGGTATTCTGCCTTATGCATTACTACCAAAAAAACCACCCCAAATCAGCTAAATTTTAATCACAAATATCTTTATTCCTGGTGAAGGGGAATGAGACAGAAAGGTCACAATTTGACTTTCAGATCTCCAATTACATCTGCAAGGCTGGCACTTGGTGCGTGTATGTGGGGATCATTTCACTTGCAAATTGAGCATATTTATTGACGAGTTCTCCTTATGTCTGCCTCTTTCATACATCTTCTTGTCCATCTCATTCAGACATTTCTAGAATAAGGACTAGGTTTATGGACTTAAGAGTTATCCAAGTTATCCAAGACCAATTCCAGTGCTACCATTTCATACAACCCCTTACTTGAAGATATCAAACTCAATCTGCAAAGTTTTTAGTTATTTCACCCTCACAACTTCAAAATGAATGTTAGTTTTGGAGCTTCACTGTGTGATGCTTAGTAACCTTTTTGTATTACTCTTTCATTCCCCTGAGCTTCTGCCAGTGTTGGTTTATGGTTTGAATGCTTTATCTCCTTCCCTACTATTTACTCTCCTGATGAATCCAAAAACCTTTATTTAGCTAAACTGACTGGATTATTACCTGGTACTCTCTTCTTAAATGGGCCTCTATTCTCTTCTACATGTCATTGATCTTTGACTGTCTTTAGTATGGACTCCTTTTTATTGAACATCAGTGACTGCACTTAGACATAGTATTTCAGAGTCAACCATACCATTACTTGTCAATTAGTTTGCAATCGGAACAAAAATTGAGAACTAGTGCCTAATATAATATATGGAAGCAGCTTCCAAGGAGTCTATACTCCCGCAGGGAAAAAAAATAAACAGAAAGAAACCAATTTTTTTGTGACTCAGTGAAATTTTAGTATTGTGGGGTGTGTAGTCTGTTACCAATGCATGAATAGAATTAAGCAGTAATACTGATGTGCCTTGGCATTTCTACCTTCAGTAAACTTTGCTATCATTATCTAATTGTTCGTCACTGAACACCTGAAAAGTAAATATAGTTGATTTCTTATTAGAGACACCTAACTGTAACCTAAATGAGAAATCTTCTAATTAGGCTATTTAAAATAGAGACATTTCAAAAAAATCAGTAGTGACAGAACACGAAAAAAAATGCTATGCTGAACAAATACATCCTGAAATAAGAGGAACGGTGATCCCGTTCTCTGATTTGTTAATTCTGTTCTTAAAGCATTATTAAAAAAAAAAAAAAAAAGAAAAACCTAAAGAGTTAGGGCTGGGATCAGGTGGTGGCTAACATCTGTGGGGTGCTTGGGAGCAGCTTCCAGACCAAAAAGGTGTTGTATTTTACTTCCCATTTCAAAAGACTCAGCTCACCTCACCAGCCTTGGTCCTGAGCACTCTCGGGAAGGGCAAGTTCCTGTTACATAGAACACTCAAACAAAAAGAGATTTAAAGGGCAAACCTTGACCCCAGCTTGGGTTTGAGGTATAATCTGGATTTAAGCATCCTCATTCATGATTATGGTTTGCAAACAGTTCCCTACAATGATCATTTCAAAACAGCAAGGAACAAGGACGAATGCTGAGTTCACTGGGTCAAACAGGTTTTGGTAGTGGGCTTTTTCAGGGATAGCACCACGGTGTACTAAAATACCAAACTGGTCTAACTCAAGAAGATCCTGAAGACCCACAGCCAGGTTGTAAACCACCTGCTCCCCAACAAGAACAGATACTTCTGAAGAGATTTCAGCGTGCTCTTGGTATCACTTCCCTGCTCACTAACATAATTCCTAGAGCAGGTGGGATTTCTGTATATAGCTCAGTTTTTCAGCTAGGAAATGAAACCACAGGATTCAGATGGTTTCCCAGACCATAGAGGAAATTAGAGCAAACAACAGAATGCTTCTGTGGAGGTCTAGACTTTGCATCATCCTAACTAATTAAAGACCGATTCAGATTGATACCAAGGATTGTTCATATAAGTCAGCAAGAGCTAAAGATAGATTAACTTTATCTAAATAAAGGGTCTATGGATGCCAATCAAGGACAGTGCTGAGATCATGTTTGGTAAACAAGAGAAACGTAGAGCTGGAAATCAATGGACTAAAACCGGTATGTAGGGAAGTAGGACTAACTGACAAAGAAGAAAATGAGCCAATAGGATGTATAACCTTTTTGGGCGCATTTGTTTGAAATTATAGGAGTGATGACTGGAGAAGGGGCATATAGAGCAGAAAAGAGCAGAGTCATTATTCCCTCCACCTGCTGATAATCATCCTGATGTTGTTGAACTCTCACATATTCACTTTAAGAGATGACTGGGCAAATGGGATGTGAAGAAATGAGTTCAGCTTTTTTTTTGGTCTTTGTCAATTGGCTTCTGCTAAAGTTTGAACAGCTGTAGAAATAGGGGTTGTACTATCTTACTTTATCTTATGTTTCCTTTCTCTTTCTACCCTTACTTATTTCTTTCCCATCTCTTCTTGCCATGTGCTTAAAAAAGGCATCATGCTCAGAGAACATTTGGCTGTGAACTCATCACCAAAAAGGCAGCTAAATAGCAATGCTCTAAAGAGTACCACAATGACTTAAGTTTGCCAGGTCTCCAGGTGGCCTGAAAGTATGTTGTGTCTGTCTTTCTCCTACAGTGAGCATGTTTACAAGAGTTAGCTCCAAAATCAGAAACGGCAGGTTTTATCTTTGCTGTTCTTTTCTCACCCCTATGTGTATCCTGTTGTTTTTCTGTCCAAGGAAACTGCTTAGGATCCAAGGAAGAGCAACAGCATTCATTCCCATCTTCTCTTATTTTTTCTTCCCGAAAGGCGATTGTATTCAGTATCAAAGACTGTAGGAATTATCTGCAGGAGAAGGAAATGAGGGATGCTGTTTTCCAAGAAATTTCAAAATCTGGCAATACTTTACTATCAAATGTTTGCACTGCTTTCCCCCTCCCTTTCCTCCCCATCTTCCTCTTTCTCCTGAGAGCCAACATAGCTCTGACCCAAACTATCAGTCCCATGAAAGGGGATGTCTGCAAACCAAGTCATGTGATGGGTGCATACTTTGTCTGGTGACAAGAGAGAGACTGAGGCTGTGGTATAGGGGGGAGTGGGCGTTTCCGTGAAGCTCCCTTCCCTACTGCAGCCCCTGAGGCATCGTGGCTCCAGTCAATGTGAAACTTCTCTTCTGATTTTCATCCCTCCAGGCCAGCACCAGGAAATCAGCTGATCACAGTTGTGGCCCACCAGCTGCATGTGGCATAGGTGTTTTGTGAGTCTGTAAGGTTAACGATTGCCTCTCCTGTTCCCTTCTACTTAAGCAAGAGAAGTAGTGACATAGGAGTCAAGAACCTCCCCAAAAAGATTTAGTTTTGGGGCTAAGTGCGTTGAATTCTCACAATCTCAGCTCTTTTTAATTCTTCATCTTGCCGATGCTTTTTTTGTCTCAGATCCATTGAAACAGACCTTCCCAAACTTGAGATTTTCCAGCTTCAGTCACAAGATCTCAAAAGAAAACCTGGTGTAAACAGAAGCTAAACACATGCATAAACATGAGAGATTCACAATGCAAAAGGCCTCTGCTGCCGTAGAAGTAACAAGATTTCAGACCTTCTGTGTTATCCCCTCCTTTTTGTGCCAATGGAGATGTTAATGTTTGTTTGTGACTAATGTGTCACTGCCCAAGGCTTGCATGTCCTAGTTGGACTGTATACAAGGGTGACTCTGTGTCCCAGTTTCCGGGGTGTAAACACAATTTCAGATTGAAAAAAACATGTTCAACTACCTCTAAAAACAGAAAGGTAAAAGCAACATATTTTGCATCCCGAGATAACCACCTGTGCAGGCTCTTCTCTCCCGTTGCAAGTTTGAGTTTCACAAACCTGATCTAGCGCTACAGGAAGGAAAGATAAGCTTGTCACTGTCTTCAGTGTGCTTTGCATCAGGGTCTGTGTAGGTCAGATGTAAATGGTTTCTGACATTACATACATCCGCAGCCTCCATCTGGCTGATATCTTCTGGGGAAGATCAAAATGAAGGAACAACCATAAAACATAAACCCAGGAAGGGGCACAAAGATGTCTGAAAATGAGGGGATTTTATGGCGTTGTTTTTAACATGTAGATTTACCTATTGCATAAATCTGAGAGGCACAATGTGCTGGTTGTTCCTGAGTGGTGAATCACAGTGGTTCTTGAGGAGCAGCGTGGGCCAGATGCACCTGTCTGCTTGCTCTCCTCTGACTCAAAGCGGGAATAAAAACCTGATCTGACATCAGAGCTGGGGCTGGAGCATTTCCCCTGGTTAAGCTAGTAGGAACCTCTTTTCTATTGCTTTCTCTTGTCTTTTTATGAGATGTTGTATATTTTGGTTGTCTTGAACATTTTTCGCAAGTGTGTGCTGGGAACCTGATCCTCTGACATGAATAAGCCCTTAGTAAATTGACTTTAACCCATCATATTCACTCTGTCATTCTCACTCTATTGTTTTCAAGTCATCTCATTAACTGCATATGGCCATATGATGTTCCCTCTGCCCTTACCAAATGCAAGTACAATATAAAACTCTTGTTCTCTATTTACACACATGCTCTGAGCCAGTATGGCTAGTCTCTTATTACAAATTAAATGAAGAGCTTGCTTGGCAACATCAGCCTGACAGAAGCTGTCTGTATTTGTATGCTTTACAGTCGACCTTCATGAAAATGGCTGTTATTTTGGATGCACTTAGTGCATCAGCACCATTTACAGCGACGGGAATTTTCAGGAAGAAGCTGTTTCCAGATGAGCCATTGTAGATCTCAGAAACATCCCTTCGGGGCATGTGAGATCTCTCTCTCTTGCACACAAACTCCTTGTCTCACCTCAAGTATTTATTGGTAATGTTCATACTTTTACTAACTGTATTGTGAGCAGACAGGAGGCAAATGAATCCTGAATACACAGAAAATACTCTACTGTTTTGGTGAATTTTATTCCAGAACAATGGAGAAATAAATTTCTCAACTTTACTGACACACAGGATGGAGTTTTCAAATACTGATGTGTCAGTTTAGCCCCCTAAAAAAAACCCTTGCAGGACATTTCTTTTGAAATGGAAATACAAGGGTGCATTTCACAGTTATCTGCTGTATTCATTTGCACATCCCATAGTTATTTTTTGTGAGCATATCCACACGCAGAATTATGTATTATGCAGGAAATATAAGAATATGTAGAAAAATTTAAGCTCACTGTATGTAACCATTTCTCCACTTTCAGTAGACTGTTTTTTAAGCAGAAGTGTGTTTAAATCTTATCCTAGACATTAAATCTGGAGAAACTTGCCCTTAGTGGTTTAAGCTGGAATTAGTGGTTATGTCTGCAGCAATAACCTAAACAGGCCTAAGGTTTAGGTGTAATAATGGTCCTAAATGTCCAGACTGTGCAATTGTTAGCCTGCTCCTTGGCCTGGCTGTAACCAGGGCAAGTTCCTCAAAGGTCATACTGTTCCTTGGGGAACAGTACAGGTAAGGATGGTTCCCAGTAAGGAGCAGGGATGAAGCCAGCCTGTGTTGGGGGGAAGAGAGCTGGCCACATGGGCACGAGCCTAACCATGCCATGCTATGCTAACAGACAACTAATGACTCCTGGTCCTTTTATTTACAAATATAGATGTAGCCACTGGATCCTCAGGAATTTTCTGGAGAAAGTAGATGTCTGATGGCAGCAGCACCTCTGAATTTCTACTAATGAAAATCCTGAGAGAGCATCAAAAGGACAAAATGGAGAGGGCAGCCAAAGTACAGAGCACAGAGATGAACTGCATAAGTGGCTCCTGCAGAGCCGGAGACACTAATTAATGCCTCCTGGGTCTTAGAGGGGCTCTTCTCTGTGACTGGCAGACAAAAGAGGATTTCCATACCCCACAACTTCGCTGCTTTATTCTCTTGAGCAGCAGAGGAATGGTTGTTTTTTCAGCTATCCTTATGGGCCATGTCTTGTTTCAGAGCAGCTTTGCAACTCCTGCTAGAGTTAAGAGGAGGTGAGGTGACTTTGAGCTCAGTGCCCAAGACTGAGGAGCCAAGAGGCTCAGCCTTATGCCGATGCCACAGCAAGGGCTGGCTGAGGGTGAGAGCTGGAAGTCACGGTACCCTGCGCTGGTAACTTGGCAAAGTGCTTCAAAAGTCTTGCTGCTACTCGTGGGCAACATAGATGTGAGAGGTGTTTCAGGTGTTGCAGTGACTGGTGGGTGGCAGACTGGACTATGCTTAGACTGATGCCCCTTGAAGAGGTGCTGAGTAGCAGAAACAAGTGCTCAGATGAGTCCCAGGTGCTGAACATCTGGGGGAGTTCAGGCTGCCATTGCTCAGAAGCAAGAATCGAGGGAGTGTTTCTCTGTGAGGAGATTTCTGGCTACATCTGCACATGAAATTGTTTCTGCTGGACCAGCCACGTAACTCTGTGATGACAGATATTTGTGGTGTGGATCTGTCAGTCTGTCTTTTGGTCTCCTTCACTTGCCAAAGTTTTAGAAGTGCTGATTATGTTTCCAGTTGCAATCGTTGAGCTTATCTCATGCTCCCTGGAGTGCTGAAATCAGATGCTGGATACATTTCTGATCAAATATAGCTTATGGCTTAAGCAAGAGTGGATGCCTACAACAAATGAAAAGAAAAAACAACCCAAAACTGGACCTGGAAGTCCTGGTGGGCAGTAGGCTAAGCAAGCATCAGCAGTGTGCCCTGGCAGGAGGGAAGGTTTGCAGCATACAGGGCTGTGTTAACAGAAGCATAGCAGGTAGATCGAGAGAAATTATTATTCCCCTTTACCTGGCACTCATCATATCCTGTCTATTGTACTGTGTCAATTGTCTGGGTTTGGGACCCAGTACAAGAAAGGTGCTGGAAGAAGCCCCATGGAGAGTCACCAAGATGACAGAGGTTTGGAGCACTTGCCTTGTGAGGAGAGCCTGAGAGAACATGTGTTGCTTGGCCTTGAGAAGGGTTGTTTTTGAGCAGTGCTGTTAGCAGCCTTCCAGTACGTAAGAGGAGATTATCAAGGACATGAGGCCCTTTACTGGGGTGCACAGTGGGAGAAAGACAGACAGTGGTCATAAATTGCAACAAGCTAAGTTCAGACTGAATAAATGGATTTTTTTTTTTTCTATGAAGATAATTAAGCGCTGGAACAGGTTGTACAGAAAGCTTGTGTGATCTCTGTGCTTGGAGGTTTCCAAGACTCAACTGGATGATGTACCTGTTCTGATTTCAGTGCTTTCAGCAGGAACCTAATCTAGAGACCTCCTGAGGTGCCTTCCAGCCAGAGTAGTTCTGTAACACTATGGTTCTGCTTAGGTCACCATTTTAACTTGTGATGTAATGAGGTCAGGTGGCTGTTTCGTATTTTACTGCTCTAGTGCCATCTACATTCCCCAGGTTTCCAGTTGTTTGTTTTTGCCTGTAACTGCGGCTGTAAGAGAAAGTAATGTTTTAAAAAGTGATAATTGGTTAGGAGCGTACAAAATACATGTTTCCCCCTCTGACATCCATCTGCATTCCCTCCTTCCTGGTTTGTCCAAGTTTTTCTGACTGTCTATATAATCACACGCATACACGCACACCCGGTCCCCCCCGCACATTGCCCACGTCAGAGGCAACACACCTAACCAGCGTCACTTTCCGATCACCTCCCACTGTCCTGTGGGCTCAGGACTGATCCAACCTGCTCCCTCTGCCCTTCTCTCTCTGCCAGTCCCTGAATGGAGCTGGGACCAGGAAGACAAACCAGGGTGTGGAGGAGCACCCCTAACCACCCCAGAGAAGAGGGATCAGCATTTCCTAATTCACTGTGCCCTCTTCTTCATTTTGTGGGAACTGAAACAGCGTGAGATAAGGCAATTGTTAAAGAAGTTTAAAACTTTGGGGTTTCCATCCATTTGCAGTGTAAGCAAGCTCCTCTGTGGAGCCCAGTTGCAGGTCACTCTTTGGTCACTTTGCAGCTTGGTTTGGGCACTACCCACAGAGGCGTTTTCATTTTGCTATGCTGCTCTCAAAGATAACCAGCCTTATTCTCCCCTCAGCTAGACTGATAATAAGGACTAAGTGGCATTAGTCTCCTTATTGTTTTCATATGTTGTCTCTTTGTTTTCCATCTTGATGTTAACAGCCCTGATATGCTCGAGGACACTAAATGGATATGGTTTAGGCACCTTATTTTAGGGAAAGGTGCGATGTACACATCAGCTGTGTACTCTGACCCAGTTTTCTTATTGGGAGTGTGTGGATGAATGACAACGTGGCTGTCTTCCTGAGCTGAGGGTAAGACTCTGGTGTGCCCCCTGCTGTGGAGGTGACATGGCACACCGTCTGGGCAGAGAGACTGAACCCACCTAGAGAGAAACAACGTCCAGCCAGTATTGAACAGTGCACAGGAAAGACAAGGAAACTAAGTAAGATGAAGAACACGCTTCAAATGTCTTTTTTCTGGCTTAGCTTGCCTTCCTTCCTCAACTCAGGCTATTCTTGGGCACACATGTGCGCACTGGAGATCTCAAAAGCAACCCCATTTCAAATGTGAGCAATTTTAGGATTTTTTTCTGTCCAGGCTTTATTGCATTTGGCAGTAGATAGTAGCACAGTGGTCCAAGCTCTTGGCTTAGGACTTGATTTGCATTTCTAGTACACAGGCATTAATTTTTAGCCATCATTGGATCCCTCAGGAACCTCATCTTTTCCTATTTATTCAGAAAATGAAAACCACAAGCACTTCCCCAGTACAAATGTAACTCATTCTAAATCTCTGCTAATTCCACAAGACACCAGTTTTTACTAATTACTACCTTGATTAATTAAAGTGGAAATAATTTAAGATGCCATTTGCTTCTGACTAGGAAGGTCATTTCAGTTTGTTTTTTAACTGAGTTTGAAATATAAAACTTGGTCAATCTCTTTCTATTAATCAAGGTCATGCTGTATATTGTGAATTTCCCTTTCTGATTACCTTTTCAGTAGGATCATATGGTTGCGTTTGTGATTTCAGCAATAATGGGGACTGTTACCTAAGGCCCATCCTCCTTTCTAAAGGACTCAGCAAACTGACATTATTATTCTGCCATCTATCAGCGTAGGCTTTCAAAAGACCCCAGTCTCTTCAGTCCCCAGTTCAGCTCCTCAGAGATGCTTAGCTCTTTTTAAAGAGAATGTCTGAAATAAGGGTTTACTCAGGGATATGAGGAGAACTGTCACCATCACATTGTGTATATACGTACAGATACATTCAGTGATGGGATCAACAATTTAGGAGTCTTTTGTAGGTCATCTATCCTGCAACTCAGGTCTGAAAACATACGGGTAGTCCCTGGGACCCTGCTGGTACAGCTTGACCCCGTTGCCAACATGTTCTGGCTGCTCTGGACATGTGTGTATGCACATCAACGTGCTTAATAGCCAAGACTAATCTGTCCTTATCAATGGGACTAGTGACACATACCCTCCTTATAAAAATTTAAAACGAATGGTCCAATGACACCATTAGCAATCTGATCCAAAGCCCCTTAATATCAACTGGTCAGACTCCTGCTGATATTTGTGGGGTTTGAGTCTCACCAGTGTGTTTTATCATGAGAGGCTGGTGTTTTAAAGAGAGAAGTGCTTCAGTAGCCTCTCAGGTGATGCACTGTGAGAGCATTAGGGTAGCGGCAGCATTTTGACAGCAACAGCAGTTCTGTTGAAGTATCTTTTATGTACTTTGATCACAGTGCTCAAAGGATATGTTGGCTTTGGTCTTATCTCTTACTCTCTTCCACATAGGCCTTAAGTGAAGGGTTTAAAGCAGTCACCAGTGTCTGTTTAACAGGAATATTTTCTGAACTGACTTCTACAGGATTTTAAAAATTATTATTAAACACTGGGAATATCTTAATTGACAGGTCAACAGATTATTGGGTTTTGGCTTAAATATCAAAAGCCACAATCCTTGGCACATTTCAGCACACTGGGGAAATGCTTGAAATTCACAGCAAATAAAATATTTAAAAGCTGATTGCCTAATGTTCTGCAGGGAAACTGATGGGGAGGCATGCTACAATCCAGCACTGTGTTTCAGCTGGATTTGTAGCTTCTCACTTACTGATCCACTTTTGCAGAGTGTCTGTGGAAATATTCCAGCAACGTCTGGGAGACTTCAGCAAACATGAGGGTGTCTTAGACTCCTCTGTCTCTGTCCTCCTGCTTCCATGGAAGTGCCCTCTGATGGGTAAGGTGTGCAAAAACGGCGCACCAGGCTCTGCCTGTCTCAATCGTCCCATAGTCCAACAGGCCACCACTGTGGTCTTTGCCAGCAGCCTCCTGTCAGAAAACATGTGAGTCAACTGAAAAAAAACAATGAAAGAAGTGGGACAATTCCCTGCTAGTTTGAATTGTTCAAGGTCCACTGACTTCTACAAGTCTGGGACAATTTACTTCAGCTGAGGATCTGCCTTAACGTTAGATTTTAACAATAAATCATCTCTTGAAGCCTGTTCCACTGATCTTTACGGGAAGTTTGCCATTGCCTGTAGACCTTGGCAGCTGGACTGGAGTTCAGGCACATTGGCCAAGATCCACAAAAGCACTCTTGCTCTGGACTGCCATTAATTTCAGTGGGACTCAGGCAGTGAAATGCCTTTATGGATCTGGGCCTTCATTCCAAAAATCCTGAGAATTTGATGAAGTTTATTTAGCACACACTATCCTCAAAGACTGTGGGTCATTCCATTTGTTTGTCAAAGCCAATCATTCTTTCACACTGCTAATATACAAATTAATGGAATTAATGGGCACATTCCTGCTGTTATCAGTCAAAATCGTCTTTAGCTACCATTGCTGACTCTTCTGTTAAAAGCACAGAACTTGGCTTTTGGCATAAAAGGTGGGTCAAACCTCAGGAACAGAAGGGCAAAGCAAGGCAAGGTGACAGATGAAGTGCCATCCCTGCAGGAAATCTAGTCAGAGATGCCAACAACACATGTACTTCTGCCATACAGTGGGAGAGAAGGGTCTTTATGGTTGATGTGTTTCTTAGGCACACATTCTTATTAAATGTGATCATTTCTGCTGATTCATGATATATACAGAAGGTTTCTCTGTACAGCTGTTCCCACTGTGTAATGAAGCAAGACCCTGCTGGGTAATAAAGCACAGTGCAGGGATGCATCCAAAGGGATCAAAGAAGGAAAGTGAGCTTCTGGGTAAACTGCTGGGCTAGGAGTCTGGGACCTGGCTGTCACTCAGGGCTTCACCCCAGACTTGTTACAGCCATTTTAACAGGGAGAGGTGCAAACAGAGTAGAGACCCCTGTTCATTATGTTCATCACTGCATCAGCTCTTCCTGGCTTTGTATCCCTGAGTCAGTGTAGGAATGTCACATATACTCCAGAGGAGGACTACAAAAAATAGCAGTTTCCTTTTCCCGGTTCAGCTAGCCCAGCTTAGGTCCTTCAGACTGAAGGAGAAGTGGAGAGCTTTTACCTTTATAAGACTGCCATGCAGAGATATGATGCATTCAATTACTGCTGTATGAGGCATCCCAAGGAGAAGCAAATGAAAGATACCCTGGATCATCTCAAGTGGCACTGGGTAAAAGTCCACACAGGCAATTGAAATGAGCCTATTGCATCTAAGGATCCCATCGTTGTCCATGTCAGTAAAGCCGGTGCAGCCCAGACAGTAATTCAGCTTACCCTAGAGTGGACAGCTAGCATCTGGATGCCTGAATCACTCCTCAGGCCCCATTGGCTGTATTGACTGAATGTCTTGGCTGCAAAAAGAGCTTAAGATACCTGGCATTCAGTCATACAGCTGTGTGGATATATATGTTTCTTTACTCTGGAACTGATTTCCACCCAAGGCAACATTGGCTTTTTCCCAGAGTAGCAGGTTGAGCTCAAACCACAGGCAGAATTTCAGCTATGGGTCCAAGTCAAAAAACCCCAAACTCATGCCAAGATCTCGCCTTTCTTTGCAGCATGGATATTTATACTGCAGTATCCTATCTACAGTAGCTATGGAGCATCTGAGGGAGCTGAGGTTGTTTAGCCTGGAGAAAAGGAGGCTGAGGGGAGACCTTATCGCTCTCTACAGCTACCTGAAAGGAGGTTGTAGCAAGATGGGGGTCGGTCTCTTCTCCCAAGTAACAGGTGATAGGACAAGAGGAAACAGTCTCAAGTTGTGCCAGGGGAGGTTTAGATTGGATATTAGGAAAAAGTTCTTTACTGAAAAGGTTGTCAAGCATTGGAACAGGCTGCCCAGGGCAGTGGTTGAGCCACCATCCCTGGAGGTATTTAAAAGATGGGTAGATGCGGTGCTGAGAGACATGGTTTAGTGGTGGACTTGGCAGTGTTAGGTTAACAGTTGGGGTCGATGATCTCAAAGATACTTTCCAACCTAAATGATTCTGTGATGTTATAATATAAAAAAAAAAAAATAAAAAATCCCTCAATCAAGATGTTTTTGTGCTAGGTTTTCATTTGATTTTAGTGCAAACATTTTATTTGGGTGCACAATTTCTCTTTTGGAAGTGTTAGGTCAAGGCATAAGGACTTTTAGGTAGACTAGGTGAGACTGAAGAGAAAATGGTAAAATTACAGGGCAGTAAAGGTTGCAGATATCACCCCTGGGCAGACAGACTCAACTGCACAAATAACGGTGGGGGAAAGCAGATCTGCAGAAGTTCTGGAAATTATAGTGGGTGGGAAACTGACCTTGACTAAGTAAACAATGCTCTTACAACAAAGGCATACACAAGACGACAGTGGTTCAGTATTAGTATGACCTCAGTCTGAAGTTTTGTGAGCACCACATATCAACAAAATGAGGCTAGCTGGAGAAAGCCCAGGGGAGAGCAATAAGCTCAATTAGAGACATGGCACTAATGACATACATCAGAAGATGGGCAGGACTGGGGTTACTCAGTCTGGGGAAGACTGACAGGTGTCAAGTAGCAGTGTTCAATATGTAAGATCACTGCAAAGATAGTCCGTTCCCCATGTTCATTCCGCATGGGACGTGATGCAGTGCAGCAATATCTCAAAGAAAATCTTGGTTTAGAAATTAAGAAAATTTTTTTAGCAGTGAGTCTAGCTAAATAAGCAAAGAGAATGTGAGAGGTTATGAAATGTCTCTTCCAGGAGGTGCTGAGTTTGACAGGCATCTGTCCAAAAGAGGTGATGATTCCAGCCTGGGACTGCCAGCTGCATGCCCCCTCCAGCCCCATATCACTCTGATTCTACAGGGCTGTGACAGAGGGATGACAGAACAGCTCAATGCATGTTCATCAGTAGAACTTGACAGCCCGCTAACACAGGACAATATCACAGGCTGCCCAAGGATTTGTCTGCGTACGGGAAACACAGCAGGTAATTCTGGAAAGAGCATGAAACTTTAAGAAAACTTGCATTTGTTTTCCTTTAGATTTCACTTTCTGTTTTCTTTCGGTTGGTCTATTTGTAAGCACAGTGCCCCACATGGACCAATGCGGTTGTGGCCCACAGTCTGGTTCCACACTATCGAATTGCCTCTTGATTGGTTATGACTGTCATTCAATCCATTGCAACGGAGTTGAAGGTAGGCAGCTATAGGTATTGCTTGCAATTTGGCTTGACTGAGGAGGACCTTGTTATCTGCAGGGGCAGCACAGGGACTGAATGAGGCTGTCTTAGGGAACTGATTTGTACTAGCCTTTTCTTTGTCTCATACAGGGTTAGCTCTGCTGGCCATTGCAGTGGGATGGCTAAAGGTGGTAGTCAGGCAGTCACTCCCCAGCCATTCTTTGCCAGTCCACATATGGGAGAGAACAGTGAGTTTCTCTGAGGGCTTCCTCCACCATACTGCGACCCATGATGTGAGACAGGACACTGAAGTGTGTGTACTATATCTTCACCTTAGGGCACTATAGTTTTTGGCTGTGTAATGGCAGTGAGTGTTGGGATTGTTACCTGTTTCCCTCACAAGGCTGATAACTGTAACAAGCCAGATGGCCCTCTGGAGAGGAGAATTTGAGCTAATGAACTGCTTGGCTTTGGTTGGGGCTGGCTTTCCTTCCTCTCATGCAGTGAAGTTCTGTTTCCTTAAAGCATGCAAAACGGTATTCTGTCCTGCAGCCACTGTGATGTTCAGGGGAAGCACAAGTGTATCTGTGCTGAACTCATTTTCACTTCCCACTGTTCATCTCCTGGCTTCTGGAGGTAGGTGTTTCCAGCACCCTAGTAGCTAGGTGCCATATTTTGCGTGTGCTTGCTTCTTTTACTTCAAAATAGAAAACAGTGATGGAGATCACCTGCTTTGTACCATTTCCTAATGGACAGTTCTCCAAAGTAAGGATTGCCTTTATGTTTGATGCCAGTTAGCAACCTTACAGCCTGTCCCAACAGACACCAGCGCTGGTTTGGACAAGCTGAAGACATTCTCTTTCATTCAGAAAGCTTACCCTTGGAGGTCATGCAGGACTACAGCCAGGAAATAATGTAAGCAAATACAGAATGGTGCCTGAGCTTTATCAGTTGTGTGGATAGACACAGCTTTGCTCCCAAATGTCATTCCAGCATCTTTTGTATCTTTCATGTTCTCTGTGTCATCAAAAATAACTACAGGTGCTCAGTGCTGCATAAAACAATGTCAAATAGCAGTGGTACTTACCTAAACTTCAGTGTCTAAATTAATATTTAGCAAATTGATAGGTGTTTTAAGCATATATGTACCAAATGAGCAACTTAATCTACCTCATAAGGGCTGTGCTAAGTTAGGCAGTAAATTACAAAGGGATTTTAGCATCCATTCAGCACGTAAGAGCATAAAATATCTTTTGATTTTGCTTAAATATAGTCTGAAACATCCAGGTTTTAGTGCCTAGGTTTAAAATCTTGGAATGTTAAAAAGAAAGTATTTTAAATTCTTTTTTGTCTTTTTACTTCATTGGCTTACATCTCTGTGTGTACTTGTACGTGTGTGAACTGTGATGGTGAACGATGGAAGTATGCTTTCCAAAGAGGCAATGATTAGCTGTTCCAATGCAGCAATGAGTGATAGTGCTACTGTTATGCCAAAGATGAGGAAAAGAAAACCAGTACAAACAGAACTCCACAGTTTGAGAAGTACTTACTTACATTTTTTTCAATGACGGGATAATAATTTTCTCTAGCTGTTACTTTCTATTTTGTTCTCCCCGATATATGCCGTTTTAACATCAGATACATTTTTACCTAGTGTAATCCCAGGGCAGTCAAGTGTCAGATTCAACATTTAAAGATAGAATTAAGGCTAAGTAACTACAAAAGGAGAGAGGTGAAGGATAAGAAAGAGCAAAAACTGGAGATACGGATGCTATGGACAACAGAGCACTTCTGTCCAAAAATTGATTATTCTTTAGAAGAAACTGCAGTTCTTGTTTGCTAGGTGTTTTCTGTTGGTCACATCTTGTTAATAGTTGAATTTTAAGAGATGCGGTTATTATTGAATCCAAAATTAGTGTAAAGAAATACAATTTGACAGATGAAGTATACAAGCCAACAGCATGATGGAAGAACAAAACAAAGGACTTAACAGAATACAAGACCTGGCAAATTCAGAGTACAGCACTCATTAGCTCGGTAGGATTTCGTAAAGTGACTGCATGCAGTGGAGCTAATCCAAAGGAATACATGCCCTCTGAAATCAAAGATAGGGTAAGAACCATTGAGGAATACCTTGTGCATGATTTGAGGGGCCTTTATAATTTACCTGAAACTAACAAGTTTGAGTATTGGCCAATTTAACAACCTCAGAAGCATAAAAAGTTTCTGGTTTAGCTCAAGTACAGCATGAAGTTTAATTATTTTGCTGTCATCTCTTGTCAATCCAGCAGTTTCATTAGAAGCTGTGTAGATGGATTTGCCTTTGATTCACTTCCTAATGAGATAAGACAAGAAAGGCTGAAAAGACAAATAAGTACTCAAAACTGGAATAACATGAATAATTTCTCTACATCACCTATATCCTTGATTTTAACTGTGTTCAACAGAAAGCCCCTGACTGGCAAGGATAATACACCCATAATCAAGCTCAGGCCAGTAATAGAGGCCAGTAATAGAGCTTTTTAATAATAAAGCCTTGGTGAGTTTGTTTCCAGCTGGTGTTTGCATTACCTTTCAGGTGTCCTTGTCTTGGCAACATTCAGCTCTTGTTTAAAAAACACTGGGTGGTCGAGGTTGTCACAGGTCAGGAACTGAATTTGGACAGGTTTCCGTGAACTCCTGCCACATGCCCTAAGCCTAAATCACCCCACTTGAAGCACTATGGAGATATTGGTGAGTCCATCTATGTTTTCTTTGTGATTGTCACCAGAGCATGAAGGGTGCTCTTGATACTAAAACCAAACCAAATTGATGGTACAGGCATATAAGGGAGCAATATGCTTAATTCAGGCACTGTAGATAAATGCTTAAAGCTACCCAGGTTGAGTCTCGGCCCAGGGCTGTTCACTCCCTAATGTACTGGTATGGGCCTTTCTTTCTGCAGAGCGGCTGTGTCCTGCAGTGGCCACCTACGCTCAGGCTAGGAGCGCCACTCAGGTTTTTTTGGATCTCAATACAGACCAAGTGGGATCCCAAGTCATCCCAAGTGGGATCCTCAGTGAAATCGCCTCCTTGAGGCGGAATTGAGGACATCAGACTGAGATTTTCCCCCCTGGTAGGGAGATGGAGTCAGAGGCAGTGAATGTCTGTCCAGACCTTCTCAACAATATTCTGGGAGAAGGGAAGTACTTCACCTCAAAGGAAGACTTTTCTTCTATGGGGTAGAAAAGCTGCCTCCCACATCCATGCAGAGAGGAGGGTTATTGAAGTCTGGATTGCTGTAAGACTGATCCTTGCTCTCCTGCCTATGGTAAAACTATAGACATGACTATATACATGTTTTTATCTCAGTCTCAGTTTTAACTTTTGGCTTTCCTGTACACAGTACATAATACTAGAGTTTCTAGCAGGCATTACATTGCCTGTGCACCACATATGGGGAATCATGCACTAGAATATGAAATGATCACATTTCCTGACTTATGGTCAGTCATTTGTGCAATTTTCATCCCAATGCAATAGCACAGGGTCTTTAACAAAGCAAGATAGATCAGTTGTCTCAATTTGTCAGAAAAGGGTTTGGAAACTCTGTCAGGTCTTGTCTGTGACCTACAAGAGTCAAAGAAGCAGACTATGTTGCGTTTTAAAATTGGCGTAGCTGGTGATTCAGCTGGGAGCAAAATAAAAATCACTTTTTCCCGGTCTTGCAGGACTGTCAGTGCATTTACCAAGGTAAATTTGGAGTCACCCCATAAAGCTTAAGCAGCTACGTTAGTGACTAGCAGGGGAGAGAATAACGCACCCTTCTTATTAGGCACCTAAGGAAAAGGGTTAGCAGCTTCGTGATTTGCCGATTGACTTTAGTCAATCAGTATGTTTTCTCCTGTGTAAAAAATTGAATGTTACTAACAATAGCTCATCTTTTCCCAATTAGTTTTTGTTACAACAAGCAGCCTGGTTGCAGAAAAAAAATACTGCGAAAAATCTTTGCTTCATTAATTAGAGGACTGTTCAGGTATAAGACTCTTATGAAACCATTCCCCAGTGGGGAGCTCACAAAATGGCAGCATTTTCTACAGCAGGGAGAGATTAAACCCCAGAAGTCAACACAGCCTGTCTACTGAAATTGCAGTGGGAAATCTCTTTTCCATGGACAGTTAATAAACAAGAGTGAAATTCACTTGGGTAATGTGGTTATCTATAACACAAACAAATATCCCTGCCTCCCCACTATATTCGGGGAAGGACTGGTCAGTAAAATCAGTGGAGTTTAGGATGCAACTTGCCTTATGCTAAGCCTCCTACATTTGGTCCTCATTGACCCTATTGACTTGGTTGTTGATTCACCAGTGGAGGTTTGCACAGTAGCTCAGGTGTGACAAAGTTGGGATACCTAAGTTATGTCAGCTGTATCTGCATTTTCCAACAGCATGGTAATGGTTATTTTGAATATATTACGTAGAGAGATGACATCTGCATCTGCTTGTCCTCAGAAATAAACCTGGCGTTGTCAGCCTGTTCTTGAACGCTCTGTAGCTCTCCCAGATTTGGGGAGGAGTTTTTGCGTGTGTCAGCTCCATTGTACAGTGACCCCCAAGATCTGCTGTAAGTGCAAAGGAATTTCAGACATAATTAGAAAGTCCTGCAATGGGCTAAGGTGGGCTTATTTCCCTTCACACTATGAGTTTATTGGCTTCAGGGCGAGCTGTGGGTGGAATTCTGAAAAGGTCAGCAGTGTAGCAGGGAGAGTGAATCACTTTTATAGCCAAATAAAGACTGACAGTGACCATGGAATGATGCTTCCCATCCATGAAGGAAGGTAGTGGCCCTAGATGTGCTGCTTTGGTAGGGATTGTTTCTGAATCCATCTTTGCAATAGTGGAGGGTTGCTGCGGCTTTGCAGTGCAAGCAAGGAAGGTGGAATATGCAAGGAGGAGAAGGTGGACTGTAGTGAGGACCATAGTGCTGCAGAGGCAGGTAGAAAACTTTCATGGACTAACCTGGAGGGACCACAGATGTAAATAAGTAGATGCAAACTGAAAAAGTCATCAGAGAAGAAATAACCAATGTCTGCTTCAGCTGCCCTTCTTCCTGACACACCAGACCAGCATGGTTGCTGAGCTTGACTCTGGCTTCTAGACTTTGTCTGTGGCTAAAAGTGAATGGCAGGAGTTCAAAATCATTGTACCTTTACAGTGGATCCAACAGGATCCTTTTTTTTTAAATTTTATTAATATTCGGTCCATCTTTATAAATATGTAAAAAAGGTTAAATAAAGATGTTAAAAGCATATTGCTAATAGGCGTAGCATGTGCTTTATACACAGTACAATCCCATCACATTAGCAAATCTGTTGACCTCTTAGACTCTTAACTGTCATAACCACTGACCAACCATTTATTGGTAGTCATTAATCATTTATTATCTCTGCCTGAATTGTTTCTAAATGTTCCAGTAATATAAATTGTTCTTTCTTTCAAAATTCAATAATGCAGCTGAGCTTTACCTGCAGTGCTCTCTTTGCCCAGCGTTTAATATGTTTAAAATCCCCTCTGAGTAAAAAATTTTTGTAGAAAGTCATTAGAAGGAGAGTGTTCTTTACCACAGTAATCCCCCATGCATTTATCTCTGTTAATTGAGCTACTTTTCTAGACAATGCAGTAATTATAGCTCATTGAAGAGCGTCGAAGAACTTTGCTGTTAATTTACCCTGACATTTTCTCAATCAGTGTGCAGTCTCACCAGCGTAATAGGGGGCTTCTCCCTTGATTTACAGGGCAGAGGTATAAACTGGGTTGTCGTGTCAGTGCTAGGAAGCGACATTTTTCACATAGGATCATTTTTGCATCATCCCTTCGCTCCACACAGGCACAGCCTGGGCAGACCACGCAGAGCAATGTGAGGGCCACGGCTGGGAGCCTGCTCCGTGGTTGTGTGGCACCTGCCCTGGCCAGCACCGTGCAAAAAATATGCTCTTACTACTTTTATCTTGTGCTTTTCAAGATATGAGACTTGTAACTGTATTGGCAGGCTAGGACCTGTTATGCTGTGAGGCTGAGTGTATACTTTGGGTTTGCTTTTCATGTAAGACAAATCCAGTCAGCAGGGCTCTGTTTCTGCATCAGACAGTGTTTGGACCTCCATCGTTTTGACTGGTGACTGGGCAGGGAATCAGATTTAGCAAGTGCAGCGTGTATGGCTTCCTGAGCTTGGAGGTGTTGTCTTTCATAGCTCAAAGATATATCACAGATGAACATTAGCAAAACACGAAAATCAGCTGAGTTGGAATGCAGAAACAGGATATGGGAAGAAGAGTTTACGTTATGAGCTTTCTGAAATGTTAAACAAGTGAGTAGGTTTTTGCAGTGATTAGTTTTCCAGGTCTAATAATTTATTTGATCATTAAAGCTGCTTCTCCTCCTAAGTTATGCAATTCTGGATATAACTTCTGGAGAAAAGCCATCTGTTTACTTGCGATTAAATAGTCACCTCCTAACCTATCAATCATGAATACTTCTTAAAACACTTATTTGAGCAATGTACATGCATGGAGGGAGGTTTACCAAGTGTATAATGAATGAGAGTTTTGAGGGAGAGAATAGGCGAATTCAAGTAGTAACAAAATAATTTTCAAAAAGTCAGTTAGGTAGGGGCCCCAAAAGTCATTGCTATTTACCCGCATCATTTCAAAACACATCCCCGGTGTCTGACACTTTTCTCATTAACACAAAGGAAAGGCTCCAAAGAGGAACTCCAAATTCCGTCTGGGAGTTGAAACCTGATTAAGGACAGTGATGGCTGAAGGTTATTGTTTCCTAATGGACTATGTGATAGATGCTGAGCTGGATCCAAAAAGCTAAGATTAAGCACATGGCACAGTTGGCAGTGTTGATGATCCAGAACTCCAGATGCAAGTCAGGAGGGATGTTTGCATCTGAATGTTGGCTTGGACCACTGTCAATGCTGTAAAAGTTCTCTGTAACCTCTCGATCCCTTCGGCAAAGGGACTGAGCAAGCTGTCCATTAGTGCTGATCTTTCTAACACCAGGATTATACTTAGTATGAGGAAGCTGTGCTGTGGTTTCTACTGCTCCCTGCATACCCTGCTAGCACTCATCCTCAGCTTTCACTGACGTTTGCTTTGGTAGCATTAACTGCCGACTCCTTGTCCTTGGGGAAATGCTGTGATTCCTCAGAGGAGAACAAGGCAGAGACACAGCTGGGCCTCCAATCCTGCGGAGCCTCAATGAGTTGTTCTGTGATCAAGTGGGCAAGCTATTTGCTTGCAAAGGAAGCTGGAGAACCTTGCAGAGCTATCATCCTGCCAGATGGGACAGATCTCACACAGCTGCTATTGCTTTGTAAGCTGGGAGCTTTCAGCCCCATGGTAATTATGTATTGCTTGAAATTACTTTTGAGTGTCTCTCAAGATGTTTCCATCAAGGTTGTCATCTTAACGGACAAGCTCAGACACAAGAGAAAGAAGCTAAAGTGAACCAGGCAATGGTGGAGGCTGAGTTCATTTCTCTGAGCTTTTATAGTCATCCTGACCTCCATACAAGTTCACTTTTTCAGCTTCTGTCTGCTGAGGAAAAAGCTATAGCCTTCCCCTTTTGAACTTGTTTAAGTGGAGGGAAAGTTGGAAAGACTCTTTTTTCCTTTAGCCAGAAACAAGCCAAGCCCATCAATGCTTGACAATAAAACCATACTTAACATTTTTTGTTGTTGTTACCTGCCAGGCTGTGAATCAGATCTCTTCTTGCCACTCGTTCCATCACAAAGCTGACAACTTTTACCCACTCCACTGTTACTCCTGTGAAGGGCAGTGCAGAGATCTGAAATTTACTGCTGAAATTTTTAAGGTGAAAGTAGGTATGATTTAATTAATTGCTCTGGCTGCTGTCCTTTTAAGCTGCATCTTGGACAGGATGCTGTTGAGATACCCTTCCTGGATTCCACTTTGTAGCTCTTTACCCTTCACCTCTAAACAGTCATGTGCTTAT
The DNA here is from genome assembly GCA_017639485.1 of Pluvialis apricaria. NCBI lineage: Eukaryota > Metazoa > Chordata > Aves > Charadriiformes > Charadriidae > Pluvialis > Pluvialis apricaria. Next base: position 161,207,482 of record CM030008.1, on the reverse strand, counting down.
AAGTGAGATATGTCAGGAAAGTTGTAATGGTGCATAGCAATTTTAAGCAGCCTTTAAAAACATATTTTCTAATCAGATACTAAGCAAAGGAACAAAAATAGTACTCTGAATCTGTGATGGTTTTGTAATTGTAATGTTTTAGCTTAGAAATGAGAAAAAAGCAACTCTAATGAAATCGTTTTGCTTCATTATACTTGGTAATTTGGCCTTTGCAATTAAAAAAAATGCGGAGTGGTGTGTTTTGTACCTTTCTGGTATGAAAGATTACAAGCTTCATGAACATGTCTGTATGTAGCGTTATAGTGAGTTTCAGCTGATGAGCATCTCCCCGTGTTCAGTCTGACAACTGAAAATGTAATGGGCTCTGAAGCTGCCATTATGGTCCATCATGTCAGTGATCCATAGATTAAGAACTGGCACAAGCGTGCTGAAGAGCCCTAAAGGAGCTGTAATAGCCTATCTTGTCAGCAGTCAGATGCTGTGGATTACAGTGAGAGAGCGCTGAACCGCGTACACTCCCTTCCAGTCCTGTGCTCTTTCACCTTTTTTAAGCTGGGAGGCTTGTCAACTTTTGGAAATATGATGCTCAGTAACTGTTGCTAAAAACTTGAGATCTCCATCATAGCAACTTCTGTGGGCCGGCTTGGGAGAAAACCATCGCTAAGTGTGGTGGTGGTTTCTCCATTGCAAGAGTGTTTGGCTGTGACCACTAAATCATTCTGTTGCCATAATATGGCCACCTCACCCTTCCTTGAGCTATTGACTCACGGGGTTGCCAACGCCATTCCCTGCTTGCGAGGTCCATTAGTCAGCCTGCCCACGTGCAGCTACGCTCCTGCTGGGGTCTACTGGAGGCACCTGCATATGTGATGAAGCAGAAGATGATCTCCAGTGCTTGATCCAAGGTTGGTCTGTATAGAGCCAGTTCAGGTGTTTCTGTGTGGAGCTGCTGCAGTGAAAGCCCCGGCAAGTGGTGAGCAGCAGTGGTCCTCCTATACGTAAGCTCTCTGCATTGCGCTCCCAGTGTTTTCTCTGGGAAAGTTAGCAGCACAACACTGCAAGGCAACAGGCTCCGCACATTTGTATGGTGGTGCGTATTCACCTTCACAGTCCTTCGGGACTGCGGCGACTGGAGTGGTCAGTGGCTCTAGAGGAGCTGATCCAAACCCTGCAGGGCTGGAGCTGAAACCTAATGAGTCCTGCTGGATGCAGACTGACTCCATACAGAGCCAGATGGATGTCTTTGCAACTTGCCGCCATATTACCATTCTTTCTGTTAACCCAGTTGTCTGAACTACCATTATCCTGGATGGTTATGCTGGAGAGTTGTTCTTTAAGCTAATAACCTCTATGTCATTACATTTGCAAGACATTTTTGGACTTAATGTAAGGAATTAGGTGAAATAGCAATTACTCATTTAAAGTTTTTACTGGTAACCGCTTTAGACTTTCGTAACGAGATAACATTTACCTTTGGCCACTACTGACCTGGAGCAGATCCAGCCCAATGACCTACATGGGAAAGCATCTGTATCTGTTGCTGAGTATCTGAGCCAGACATTCCCTAGTGAGATGGATTTACAGTCCTTAATCCTGCAAATAAATCCAGAAAAGCGGAGTTTTATGACCAGGCTGGTACTTGTTGAAGCCTGTGAGGTTTCTATGAGAAGGAGCAGGGACCACAGTCAGGGCTTTCAGGAAGAATAGTTTACGCATGTCAGGTAAATTCAGAATACTGCAGAACACTCTATGATCCAGATCTCAGGGTTTTCAGGCACAGAAAGTCAGGACTATGCACTGCAGTATCAAGGTTTGATCTTTGCCATTCTTATCTTAGTAAAAGCTTAAATCTGTCCTGTCTGGCCTAGTTCACAAGCTAATTTTGATTACGTGTCACATCTTCTACTTGCTCCATTTGCTCTTATGGATTAGGTAACTGAGCCACAGTTTCCTCCTCTCCTCCTCTCCTCTCCTCTCCTCTCCTCTCCTCTCCTCTCCTCTCTTCTCCTCTCCTCTCCTCTCCTCTCCTCTCCTCTCCTCTCCTCTCCTCTCCTCTCCTCTCCTCTCCTCTCCTCTCCTCTCCTCTCCTCTCCTCTCCTCTCCTCTCCTCTCCTCTCCTCTCCTCTCCTCTCCTCTCCTCTCCTCTCCTCTCCTCTCCTCTCCTCTCCTCTCCTCTCCTCTCCTCTCCTCTCCTCTCCTTTTTCAAAAGTTCAGTGGGAAAATAATTTTGTTCCAGATTCACAGCAGTTAGATTTCTAATCTCTTTTTTTTATTATTATTCTCTGATTTATGAGGCACTATTAAATTAATGCTACCTCCATTAATCTAGCATCACTTAGACTCTGTATTCCTTGGAGAAGACAAGAGAAAAATTTTAAATAAGAGTAATTCTGTCATTACTGTATGTTTCCTCATAGGCATAGGCATGAACTTCAAGCTCTGAAAGGATCCTCCAAAGCCTATTACAGAGGGAGAGAGAGAGATATCTTTCCGCAGTGGGAAATCCAGTCCACCTATCTTAGTGATCTGTGCCACTCCTTCATGTTAAGAAGTTTGCATATTATTTCCAGTCAAAATTTTCTGACCAGCTTTAGATCTCCTTTTGCATTTTTCTGATAGATTAACACTTCCTATTTACAGAATCACAGAATTTTCAGAGTTGGAAGGGACCCCTAGAGATCATCTAGTCCAACTCCTCTGCTAAAGCAGGATTGCCCAGAGCACATTACTCAGGACTGCATCCAGGCGGGTCTTGAAAATCTCCAGAGAAGGGGACTCCATAGCCTCCCTGGGCAGCTTGTCCCAGTGCTCTGCCACCCTGACCATAAAGAAGTTTTTCCGTGTATTTGAACGGAACTTCCTATATTCCAACTTATGCCCGTTGCCCCTTGTCCTGTCACTGGGAACCACTGAAAAGAGTCTGGCTCCATCCTCCTTCAACCCACCCTTTAGATACTTGTACGCCATAATAAGGTCCCCCCTCAGCCTTCTCTTCTCCAGGCTAGAGTCCCAGCTCTCTCAAACTTTCATTTTTTTTTTTCATTTCTTTTCCTTTTCTTTCGTATGGCCCTCAGTTAGCTCCAGTATGCCTTAGAAACCAATACACATGTACTCCCCTTCACTTCTCTCAATCAAAATCATGTAGGAATTACATAAGAGAGGTAACTATGGTTATAAAGAGTCCTTCACTCTGAAAGAAGGAATATTACACAGTTTTCAGTACAATAGCATTGAAAGAGACCTTGTTTTTTATATCCAATCATTTGCTGCAACACTTAATAGACTCCAAATCATAATCATGCTACGTGTTTTTGTCTCCATTACCCCTTCTGTAAGACCGTGTCGATTTTGTAGCCTAAAATTTTCATGGCCAATATTTACTTTTTTAAAATTGTTGGGACAGGATACTCTCTTAACCTAAACAACTTCTTTTCCTTCTCGGTGTTTCTACCTGAATCGTTATTTTCATCTCTCTTGTTTAGGGGGATTGATAGTTTCTTGTATCAAATAATGCAGGTTCTGTCATGTTGATGTTTATAGCTTTCTGCAATAAGACAGGCACATGTGAAATGCCAGGATTGCCACGTCAATGCAAGGAAATGGTTCTGAAATACTGTGGACTTCTGTATTAGGTACACAATCCTGTCTTTGTGCAGTCTAAAAATTCAACGTATTAGACGTCTTCATCCCCACACAACTCCCACGTCCCCGCAATAGGTGACAAAGTGCGTTGTCCACACTTTGCAGATGGGAAAGCAAGGTGAAGGTGCAAGTCACGGAGGGAGCCTGCGATGGACCAGGCAGCCTCGGCACACAAAGGCCCTTGCTGCTGGAATATCCTCCCTTCCTTCTGAAGTTTTCACAGTTGCTTAAGGGATTTGATTCTCAGTCCTCATTAAATTAAATGGGATGAGGGCATTCAGACATCTGAAGTTGCTCTGAAAATCTCAGCTGCAAAAGACAGCTTATTAGGCCTTTTCCCCCAGATCTTACAAGCAGAAAAAGAAGTTCCATTGTGAGTGAAAGAGAGAGACCAGTACATCATAATAAATAAGAGAAATGGCTACTACTTTGTAATTCAATTGTAACTTCGTATTAAATTTAATAATGCATACACTTTAACTTCATTTTGCTCTTATTAAGAGAAAAGAAATTGGCCCGGGCAAGCAAGCAAATAATTAAATAGAAATATTAAAAAATGCATGAACAGTGTGGAGCTTAAATGTGCATCACTTTTATAGCGGCAGACATGATTTAGAAGCCAAGTCCCTAAAAATGAAGCATTCTTCAAGCTTTTGAAAGCTCTCTAGGAATTCTAGCATCAGAAATGAGTTTTCACAGTGCCAGTATCTCTAGAGACACAAGGTTGCTTATTATTTCATGGTCCCCAGCATGGGCTATATTAAACACAGGAATACCGAGGGAAAGTCTACACTAAGTGATAGGAGAGGCTACAGCATAGGTCTGGAAATACCCGAGCTGCCTTTAAATCAGCTACCTGGGATATCAGCACCCTACTTCTCAGCAGGCTGGGGGAAGATGTGCTGTTTTCCAACAAGTACGGGTAGCTGAAGTAGCAAGTTTAAAAGACAACAAAAATCACTACAGTGCCCTGCAGTGATTGCCCAATGGGCCAGCCCTACCCAAGCAGATGAGGACCAACATTTAGGTTCTGAAAATAAAGATGTCACGAAAACCTCTGAGCCAAATTCCAGGGCTCTCTGAGGGCCTCCATGCTACGAGAAATTTGCCTGAAGAGCTTGAAGTGAAGCCAATGGAGCTGATTTCAGCCAGTTTTGTCTTTATAAATACATCCAAACCTGACCTCTTTGAGGCCTCCTCACATTCACTGCCCAAAGATTTTCCAAACTCCATGGATCTCTTTTTTTCCACTGAGATATTCCTTCATCAGCCAGAAAGTTTTCCATCCCCACACTGGTTGGAGAGAACAGACAAGAAAAGGACAGGGCACGTTTAAATACACAGAGAGAAATACCTACTTAATTTGACTGACCTCTCACTTATATGCCTGTTTAAAGCTTTCTTATTCTTTCAACAAAATCCATTTGCAGCAGATAAACATTATCTGGATATTCCAGATCAAATCTCTGCAGAAAAAAAACACGTGTCTTGACATTGAAATGGCCAGAATTATCCTATTAAGGAGAACTGAACATTATTTCTTTAATAGGCCTAAGTCATCTTTTATATTTAGAGCACAAAAAGTGCTATTGCAAGGCCAGGCAGACAGGCAAGCTACAGGAGAGGGAACCTTTGTTTCTTCAGTGTTATCTCTGCAAAAGCTGTTCACCTTGATGGCTGAAGTAAGTTTTGCAGCATCAATGTTCCTCTCTATTTCCTTTCCTCTGCTGGGGAACATTACATTACATACCCATTCTACCTGCTGATTTCAAGTCCACATGGGAAAGGACATCCTTTTGAAAATTCCCCAAAACTATGACCTTTTCTGCTTTAGAATAACGTCAGTTCTGCTGCCAGTGACCCCACATGGTACACAAGCACTTGGGCTTAGCTACGTAAGCTTTGCCTTTGAGTCTTGTTTTCCTAAGCATCATTATTTGTAGACATGTCCCTGCTCATTTATATCTGGAGGCATTCCTCTGCGACATAGAAGGGCTAGGAGGTTTTATTTTAAATGCCAGGAAACAGGAGCTCCAGAAATGAGTAACTACTACTGGCTTTTAGCGTTGCTGCTAAATTGGGTAAGATGGAGTGATTAAAGGCAGCCAATGCAAATACCACAAGCAGGTCAGGCAAAACAAACGTGCAAAAAAAGCCAAACTTATTTGATGCTTTCAGGGAATCTCCACAGCAGACAGGGAGGGGTGAAAGTATTGATCAAACTGAATGCTACACAAAGGAGAAGAAAAACGGCGTGAGCTCAGAGCATTGAAACTGAAATACATGGCTATGTGAAAGACACGCTTGGCACATGGAGTGAGAGGGCTAGCAAAGGTGTGGAGGTCTTTTAACAAGGAGGGAGCTGAGAAGCTGCAGTGCTGCGCAGGCTGATGCCAGAGCCAGGCTGTACTGTACATTTTACTGTACAGCTGGAAGATGGATTGGGTTTCAAAAGAAAATACACGTCATATTTGCTAACGATAGCGACAAGCAGCAGGCTAACCGCTGGCAAAGGGGTGAATCTAGTTTTGAAGTGTCAAAGCAGAAGTGACAGCATGGGCCAGACAAATGATCTGTGAAATCGGTGTTGTAACTATGGGTGAAGTTAAAAGACTTCTCACCCCTTTGTTCTGCTGGGTAGAAGGCATTTCCCTTAGTGACATTGTGCTTTATTGCTGTAGGATACCTCGTTTTGACTGGCTGTTTGCTACCGAGCGCAGAGGTTCTGGGAATTAAACATAATCCTTGATTTAGTGCCAATCTCCGCAGATCGCTTCAGATTTCCAAACAGGTGAACATTATCCATGGCAATACACGGCCTGAGCCTGAAATAAAGCGGGACATGACTTAATTTCTGACTCAGTCTTGCAGTGGGGACAAACCATATGAGAATGACACAACCGAAGGCAAAAGAACTAAAACATAGAGCCCTTCTCCTGTGTTTCACAGCCCACCAAGAAGAACACAGGGAAATCCTTTTTAACAATCACAGCAGGAACAATATTTTCCTGTACTTTGGCACCCAAGTGAGAAAATCAGGACAACTGCCTTGCACTGGCAACATGCCTTGCCACCACCTAGGCCTGTGGTTGGCTCAAAATGTCAGGATGTTTGAAGTGTTCTGCAGAAAAGCCAATATTTAAATGGACATGGGGTCAGATTCAAACCTCCCTATAACAAATGAGGACTTTTACTATTTATCTAAGTGGGTTTTAGATTAAGGCAAAGGGAGATAATTTATCCCAGTGCCTTTGGAAACTTCCATTCAGAGGTTTATGGAGGTTCATTGACAAAAGGGACCTGGAGAACTGGAATGCTACTTCTTAAGGGATGCTTCGTTGTCACTGACAAGAAGACTGGAGTCTTCAGCTGTTGCTGACCCATGTTGTTATTTTGGTACTGGACCTAACTTTTGGAATTTATTACAAGTAGCTTTTTATGGCCAATACGAATAGTGTGTTCTTTTGCAAATGTCCACAACTGTTACCAACAGTTTTTTGGGGATCCTGGCACTCTGCTTTCAAAGTGAAGCAGACGGGAATGAGGTAGTTATGGAAACATCTACAGTTAGCAGAAGTCAGCTAGGTGCATATAAACATAAGGAGCTAAAACTGTGCATTTGAAAATGTTTCCCATCTTTACAGTCTTATCACTCCAGATCCAAAGACATGTCAATTGAGTAATGTATCCCTGGTTTGTTGATTGAGTATACTTTTTTATATACTGTGAGGCTGCTAGTAGAACAAAGTGTGACATCTGGTCTGTATGCAGGTATTTATTTACTGAAGAAACTGGAAGGTTTACTACTAAGGATTCTTTTTTTTCTGTAGTTTGTGTCATTATGAATCCAACCTTCTCCCTGAATGTTGCAATATACATTTTTAAATAGGGAAATATTTGAAAAGATTACAGATTATTAACATTACAGAATATGTTATCAAGACACATACAGATGTCTTCATGGGAGAATTAATATTATACACCATTTTTTTGCTGTGTATTCTGGAGTTAGAATGAAGAACAGAAAGATTCTGTTTTCACCTGTAAAACTCATACGTCAGCATGTAAGTTACTGTGCCTTGAGAAATGCACTCATATTAAAAAATGTACCAGAAACAAAAGTGCTGGGTTTTGGGTGGGACATTTTTTTTACTTTTAATAAGAAGAGCAGCTTACCAAAATGGAAAATTTCTAAGAGAAAAGTATCAATAATCATCTCAGATGGCTTAAAAGAAAAACAATTGCTATCCGTGATGCACAGAAAAGTCTGTGACGACATCTGTTGCCTTTGCAGTTCTGGAAGTAGCAAGACCTGAAATGAGTATGTCTGGTAGCTATGCCAGTTCATAGTGACATAAATCAGAAACTTGCTGAAGTCAAAATGCTGTATTGTTTAGCTGTTTCTCTACTCTTTGCGAATTTATTCCTTACCATATTTTATCTGGTTTAGACTAACTTTACCTGGTCTGAATGTACTCGTTAAATGTAAGTCCACTTCACAGCCCAGCAGACCTTGTTTCAGGATGTTTTCTTGACTTTTATTCAGTATTTTTTTCTCTCTTAGATATTGTTTTCTGTGGCTTTTCATTCGCTTTCCTTTCTGTTTGTTTTCATTGGTAACAAGAAGACAGATACACTTCTGTAAGATGCGGCTTATAGTTAAATCCTGTCTGGATTTTGCCAGCACAAGCTAGGAGTAGGACTGGGAATCTGATCTACACAGAGATTTAATGCTTTTTCCCACCGATTCCCTGCCCCACTGGAGTAAGACAGTAAACAAGTGCTTTTTAACAAAGAGCTCTGATCTTCCGCCTCTTCTCTTTCAGTTTGTGCTTATCCAACAACTACAGACCATGATTTCTCAACTGAAATGATGGGGGCAGCCCCCTTCATCCCCACAAACATGTGGGACTGTCATAGTCCTGTTCCCACTTCTCTGAAATGAATGCTGCAGGTGGTCACGATAGTCAGTTTTTTATTTTCAGCTATTTTAGTAATTTCCTTGCTTTAAGACCTTCTTTATCCTGGGGCTAACGGAAGAGCCATACCTGGAGGTCTCAGGTTGTGCTATAACTCCCCTCCTTCTTCCTATAAGAAGGGGTGAAAAAAGACAGTGGTGCAGATAGCAGAGTCCTTAAATTATTCTAATTTCTGATCCAGAAGTTAAAGGGAAATAACATCATGGAACTAACTGTGACTCTGAAATAACAACTTGGTTTAGCAGTTAATGAAAGACTGAGATTGCAGCATTTACACTTGTGATTTTCAGATAAACACCCTATCTTCCTCCTCACACATAGTTGGATCCACAGCCCTTTTTGCACCCATAATACTGTGTATGCTTTATTAATCCTCATCATTGCTTCCAAATAAGACTCCAGTAGAAGCTACCTGGAATTTTAGTATTTAGGAAAACCAATTCAAGAATTAATCCTATAGCAAATATCTCTATTAATAGTATTTTAAATGAGGGATTTTGTAAGGAAAACTTGGCAAACATAGAAATCCCAAATTTTGCTCCCAGAATTCATTTAATCTTCCATTGCTTTGCTCTATTCAAGGCACACTTAGTCAAGGAATTATACTAAATACGAGCAGCTGGATGCTGCCTCCTCATTTCTATCAGAGTGAGGATACCTAGACAAAGCAATACAGAGAGGGATCAGCAATGATGAGTATTAGCATCTGTGCAGTTTTAGGCAGGTGAAAAGTAGTTCAGGTCCAAACATGAGAGAGGTGAGGGAGGAGGGGACTGATGTAAAAATTGTAAATGTCAGTGTTATATTCTTTGTCTTCTGTAAAACAGTAAAAAACATTCAGAAATGTTTTACATTCCACTGTTTTAAATAGGTTATAACACTTTCAGCTGCTGACAGCTTAAGTTCAAATGTAATGTACTTCAGATTAAAAAGGAAACGTTTGACAGGTTCATTCCAGTACTTGGTAGGTCGCTTGTGCCATACTCATTCCTTTGCACGTGGTGTGGTTTGGAAGAAATAGTCTATACAGAAAGCAATTGAAACTGGAAATACCTGCGTTAAACTTGTAAATGAGATAAGGTTTGGGTACTGCCATCCAAAAGCCAGCCATTTGCAGGCTGTGGGTGTTATATTTCAGGATGACATGGAGGGCAGCTTTCTTGGATTTCACTTCTGTTATATGGTTGTGTGTTGCTGTGGGAACTGGACTAAGTATCCTGCATGGACCTCACGCCTTATATGAGCACTCAATATAATATGACCAGTGAGCACTCAAATCCTGCATCTCTTGAGAAAAAGATTGGAAACCCAAAATAGCAGTGGATTACAGTGGATTGTACCAGGGACGTAGGATCTGCTCAGAGTATTTTTCACTGCTTAAGAACGCAGCACTGAGCAATTAAAGCAAAGTGAAAATTTAAATAAGCCATTTTATAGGGTTTTGGAGGAGATTTAGGCTGCAAATGAACACACAAGCAAACACACACACACAAAAATCCACAGTGATAGTTGCAAAATTTGCCCCTGCACCAAACAATGATCCAAATGGAAATCAAGGCACTTAGTGTAACCAAGAGTCTTTTACAGCGATCTGATATAAAATCACAGCCTCTCACATGAAGAGCTTCCTAAGATACATGTTACTGTTCTGATTTAACAAGTGTTTCTGGAGTTTACCAGTAGAAGGACAACTGATTTTTGCTTTAAAAACCTATTAGTTTGAGCTAACTTAGAAGTAAAAGCATTTTCTTTTAAATATATCTATTATGGAAAAGAAAAAAAAAATTGAGAAAGGATGGTGGAGATCCAATGCAATTGCATAAATATATTTCAATGGTAGTAAACATAAGGTGAAACCTTACAGACGTCTATCTATAATTTAAATGACCGCACTGTCAAATTGGCATCCTGCCAATTTAGTTCTGAAACTAAAATATCAAAGCGGATATTAGGTAAAAGAAGATGAATCATTAGTCATTACCTCACAGATTTATTTATGATTGTATTCAGTTTTGCAAAACTATCACAATAATTACTATTGCCATTTCTCAGTTTGCTTCTGCTTTCAGCTGCTTTTTGTATAAATGTCTTCCCACCTGGAAAGTGCTAACTTTAGGCTTGTAAGCTCAAAGCCCACAGCACGGATGTTTTTTTAAGGTGGAGCAGCATTTGAATATAAATTGCTCACAGTCCCTAGGGTTAATAGCCTTGTCCATCCTGTAACCATTTTGTCTGTGGTTATCAGAAACGTTACAATACGATGCATAACGTTCAGTCTGCAAAACTAATGGACACCAATACATTGCCCGAGTAATATTTCTGATTTGCAGCAGTGTTAATAAAGCAACTGTGGAAGCTATAAACTGCAAGGGTGGAAGTTACAACTGTGCAATGTTCCAGGGAGGAATTTGAGATGACCGTTAGAGTTCCACAACCCATCAATCATTTCTATAAGCAGGGAAAAAAAAAAAAAAAAAGCAAAAGCAAATCTTGATGATTAAAAAAACCTGTTAGTCTTGGGAATGATGATTAGACTTTGAATTACTGGTAATATGTCTACCTGGAGATTTTATCTACCCGGTGAGGCAGAAGACTGAGAAAAATGGATTTTTAGGGAAAAGATTTAACATATTTTGAATGCTTACTGCTTTATTGACAGAAGCTTCCTGCTTTTCTGGGGCTGAGAGAGAGATGAGGCTGAAGTTCAGTTTGTGCATTGGAGGCTGCTGAGCTCTGGCTGGCACTGGCTCATCCCTGTGAGTTATCATCCGGATACCCGGCAGCTCCTGCCTCTCTCTGCGGTAGTGTTGCTAGGCAGTTGCTAAGGCTGCTTTTGCTCCACACTAGGAGATGATCTATGTTTTCTGCTCTAAACGGTTGGATTTAGGGATGGATTATTCTCCCCAACCTGGCTACTCCTTGCTGATGTGCACAAGGATACCTCGTTGCTGTGCCCCCCCCAAAAAAAGGTCTGCACAGCTCTAACACCTCAGATAACAGCTTGGATTAGAGCCAGATGGCAGCAGGAGACTCCCAGGGCCACAAGGAGGGATTTTCCCTGGGGATTTGCCTCCTCAGCATAAAGTCTGGGACTTCTTCCTCGGAGAGTAGCTGTCACAGGTCAGCATCAGAGTCCACACGTGGACTATCATGCAAGCAGGAAGGATTGCTCTGCCTGACTTTGCCTGGACGTTATGGCTGGTTTTGTTACTCTAACGATTTATCTAGTTTTTCCAGTTATACCCAAAGTAGTTTTCCCTTTAGTAAAGAGAAAAGTCTTTTATGCCACAGATGGCAGCTAATATTCATTTAGTGATTAACGGCATTTCCTGCAAAGAATTTAGAGCAGGGCTGGGGTGGTCAGATCTCCTATGTTCAACCACTGATGACAGTACTCTCTTCTTCTATTGCCAAGACTATATAGCCCTGAACTTGCATCTGCCTTACAACAGAGACAAATGAAATGTGCAGAACACATACACAACTCTTAGTCCTGAAGTCCCATTAACAATTTTTGGTAAAGTTTAATCTGGTAAATGGGATTCAAGAGATCTGGGATTAATTCTCAGTTCAGCTCTTGCCAGTTCTTTTGCTGAGTATCTGTCAAATGAGTGTGTTGTGCAACAGGTCTGTGTACTCTTGGGTAGCTCACTTAATCCACTTTATGTTTTGGTTCCTCCTCAGCAAAATAAGGGTAATACCTTATTACCTACCTTAGCAGAGGAGCCAAAAACTATTACTGAATATGAACCATTCAGATGTTTGGAGAGCTGTGATGCACAGAGGATTGTATCTATCTTTTTTTTCCTTATTTAGTACAGTGATATTTTCTAAGGGAGTGTTCAGTTATCAAATTTTATTCCGGAAGAAATATTTCACATGGCCAAATCATTCTTTATCACGTCAATTCTTTATAGTCCCTTTCTAGGAAGTCTTATTTTACAGAGTTTTCTCTGTTCTTTCTGTTAATGGAGTTGATGTCCTGCTGGGTGCTTCATCACTTCTCCCCACTCCAAGTTTTCAGAATGGCTTTCCTTTCCCTAGTGAATTATCATGACCTCTGGTGATAGTTGAGAAGATGCAACAAAGCAGAGATGCTTGCTCAGTACCTCCAGCCACGACTTTAGGTTTTTTCCATTCTCTGTGATTGCTACAAAAGTTGGTACATTTAAAGTGCACAGAAAGATCAAGCACCTATGTGAAAGGAAGTGAAATGAAGTGTCACCAAATTAGTACAGGGGCACATGTAAGCTTTTTGCATCTGGGCATTGTCTATTTCTGTTTCAAAATGTTTCCTTTACTGAACTGATTGCAGTTACTTTACTGAGCTTCCTTAGGCTTGTGAAAAGAGCTGGCTGGCAGAGCTCCAGCTTGCGGTTTCTTATCTCCAAAACAGATATAAGACCAGCCCAGAAGGGACCTGGAGAGGTTGCTTTGACAGTCTTTTGCCTGAAGGAAAGATTAGCATCACGGAAGCTATTTTTGACTGGTCCTTACAAGCTTCCAGTGATGGAGATGGTCACTGCCTCTGAAACAGACCGCTACTACTATATTCCTGGTATTGGACATCCCTGCTGATGTGCAGATCTTGTTTGCTGTCATTCTCTCTATCATAACACCACCCGCATATCTCCACCAAAATAATTTCTCCTTTAGTGTTATGCAGGCAGAAAATGAGAAGACAGATCGGGGTACCAGGTCAGTGGCTCATATGCTGTGACCACTGTGAATAACATTTATTAGATTCAGTGAGGACAGCATTAGCCTTAAGTTAGAGGACCATTAGCCAGTAACAGCTTTTTGGCACTTGCTATTGCAGGATAAATTTATAACCAAGTACTCAAAAAGGAAATGTCAAAGGGGCATGTCTTTGGGAGATATTGTATTGCTGGTTACACACCAGGTAAACCTAACATAGAACTGCTGCTTCTGTTGGATCCTGGATCACCAGGTATAACAGAAGAATAAATTCCTTTGCTCATGGCTTACAGGTGAGAGTTGTTCCTTCTGCCAACTCTATTTCTTCTCAAGTATTCCCCATAGACCTTACAAAGCTTTGTCTCAAGTGGAAGTTTTCTGTTCCCAGTTTTGTCTCCCCAACCCATCTCTGTCTGAAAGTATACCACGTGTATGTGTACCAGATTCCATGCTCACCCTACAGACGTATTCTTTGCTAAGTTGTTTAAGGGGGTTTGGGTCTTTGGAGTAAACTACTTGCGTTGGGATTGCTTTGGAAAGTATAGGCTTATTACAGAAATTGGTCTGCAAAAGAGTTCCTGTCTTACTTAGTGTGAAATTATGGGTAAATGAGGAGAAAGCTATAAAAATATATATATACGTATGTAAAGATTGAAGAAAAGGAGTGATTTGGGGGGTGGGAAAGCGGGGAAATGAGAGAGTAATCAAGTGCCACTGAGAAATAAGGAATTTAAACTGGCTGTTGATTACACCAGAGAAGTTTAACAACAGAAGCAACAGAAAGTCTGCTAATCACAAGCAGCTCAGAGCTGACAAAATGTGAGCTACTGAATAACTTTACCTCCCTGCCTATTCAGCAGGCATATAAGGTGTGTATGGCAAGAACTATTTTGCTTTAAGCTCCTTGTATTATTCAGGGGAGAGATACGGGCCTCTCTAGAGCTTGCAAGAATGGGAAAAAAGTGAGCAGGTTTCTCAATAAATGGGTAGGATATCCCCCCACAGGGTGCTTCCCTCTCTTCATTCACTGTTAGAAGAGCCTAGGAAATACTAGTCATTCTGGAAGCACCTAACAAAATAGGGCCAGTTCACTGGTATGCCCCAGTACTGTTGTACCTCAAATCCTTACACATCAAATGTGCCTTTTCCTCATGAGAGGAAAATTTTATTAAAATTCTTTTCCAGCAAGGTGATTTGTGCATGCTAAGGATGATTCAGCAAAGCACTTAATTACATGTCTCAGCCCATCCCTAATTAGCAGAGATCTTGAATTCTTGTACAATACTAAGCATAACCTTGAAGATAACTCAGGCACATACTTAAACTAATGAGTAAGCCTGGTGGAAAGCAGGTAAGTTAAGCAAGTGCTTCAATAGTGGGTCATGTAACTTGCCAAAAGACACCCATGATATCCCTGGTAAAACCAACAGCTGAACCTACAGCAGCAGAATTTCTCATTCTATAATCACAAAACTACCTTTCCTGAGTAAGTCAGCTTCATCCCCTTCCCTCTTCTACTGTATGGATGTGAGTTTTCTCCATCTCCCTGATACTGGAGCATTGTTCTCTGCATATTACTGGGTGTTTTGTGATAAAGGATGTTTTGAAATGTAGAAGCCTGAAATATCTTTGGGTGTCTGTTTCTCTTCACTGAACTTTATTGAACTTGACTGCTTTGTGTTTCACCCTGAGAACGGCTGACTCTCTTTTTCCCAGGCTTTTGGAGTTCACTTTTCAAGTGTAGGGAGGTCAGTATCATTGGCTTTTTTCCACCTCTGAGTGCCTGAGTTTCTGCAGGAGAGAACACAAATTGTTAATAGCGAAAATTGCTCAATATCCTCTGGTGTTCTGATGGATGGCAGTATCCTTGCTCCGTGTCTCTTGGTACAGCAAAACACTTCAGCTGAAGAGGCTTTAAAAATCTATTTTGTCTACTTGAATACACAAGTTCTGAAGTAATGAACAGCCTTCATGCCAAGGTCAAATCAGAATAATAACAAATAAGCAGATTTGTTAGTGAAAACAGGGCTGTATTATTTTATAAGGGAATAAGAGTCAGGGTTATCCTGCACTCTTGCTAGTTTTGGTCTTTACTGAAAACTTGTAGGAAACATGGATGGATTTTCTGAGGGAGATTTACTCATCCTTCCTCTTTTGCCCTTCACGTTGCCCAGTGTAGGGGGCACAGTCTGGACCTCATAATGGCAAAGGTCCCACCATCACCACTCTCCAGACATACATACTGGGTAGCTGGATCCAGCCCAACGCTATGAATAGTCTTCAATCTGCTGAGTCTTGATCAGCTTCTGTTTTATTTATGGCATTTATTTTGTTCCAAACCTGTGCACTGGCTGCTTGCCTGTAACAGGTAATAAGGATATTCTCCACCCTTGGCCTCCCAAACCTGGCACATCGCTCGGCTTCATAGAATAAAAGTGATTGTCAACTTTTTGTGATACAGCAGAGAGTGGCTTTGACAAGAGATGGGATGATGGCCAGAACACACCGCTGTTCCTACAGGTGCTAGATGTCTTGTTCCAGATTTTCATTCATAAAACCCAGGTTAAACCGACTATCAGATATCAGATGGTTTGGAGAAAATTTTCTCCATTTTGGATGACCAAAAGCTGTTTTTTTTCCTCTTTCGTTACTTCTGTAATTTGGGGTATAATCCACTACCCAGGAAGAATAGGGTATTTTCACCTGAATGCTTTTGTGATTGAAGGAATGAAGTCCTCGACCTCTCCTGTTCTCTTCTGCTATATTGTATAGTTCTGGTGACTTTTGATCCTTTGTACTTTTACATTGTTACAGTGTGTAAAGATGACTTGTGGAGCGGAGGTTTTGTGGGTACTTCTAGATGAAATGTCTCCATAGTTACCTGCAATGGCAAAGACTGAGTAGAAGCCCAGCTGGTCTCATGCATCCTGTCTTCCTGGTCTACCAAGATATATATCCCTACAAGCAAAGAAGCATATAGTTATTTTCAGAAGTTCCTCTCAACACACTTGCTTGAACTCTGCCAGTCCAGCTTCACCTTCCTCTGACTGGAGATGTCATTCTTGCATCCTGTTTTATATAACTGTGTCACATTGCTATCATTGTCCTTCATGATGTGTTGTATAAGGGAATTCCTCATAGATTTTTAAACAGCACAGCCCCTTATCCTGGACAGAAAAATGAGTCAGTGAAATCTTAACATTGTACAAGCTAATCCTTGGAGTATTTGTATTAAGTCACTACATAGTGCTAGTTGTCACTTACAGCATTAGTTGCCCAGCCAAGCCATCCAAGGTGGGTTATTTTAATAACAGGGTTTAAAGGCCAGAGATGTTTCCCAAATAATTTTATTATGATGGTTAATGAAATGAGACAATCTGCTAGGAAAACACAGAATCACAGAATCACAGAATGGTCAGGGTTGGAAGGGACCTCTGGAGATCATCCAGTCCAACCCCCCTGCCACAGCAGGGTCACCTAGAGCACATTGCACTGGACAGCGGGTTTTGAATGTCTCCAGTGTGGGAGACTCCACAACCTCTCTGGGCAGCCTGTGCCAGTGCTCCGCCACCCTCAGAGTAAAGAAGTTCCTCCTCATGTTAAGATGGAACTTCCTATGCTCCAGTTTGTACCCATTACCTCTTGTGCTATCACTGGGCACCACTGAGAAAAGACTATTCTCATCTACCTGGCACCCTCCTCTTAAGTCTTTATAAGTATTGATAAGATTCCCCCTCAGTCTTCTTTTCTGTAGACTAAAAAGCCCCAAGTCCCTGAGCCTTTCCTCATAAGTTGTCTACCTGGACTTTTGCAAGGCTTTTGACACCGTTTCCCATAGCATTCTACTGGAGAAACTGGCTGCTCGTGGCCTGGACAGGTGTACCCTTCGCTGGGTAAAAAACTGGTTGGATGGCCGTACCCAGAGAGTGGTGATAAATGGAGTTAAATCCAGTTGGTGTCCAGTGACAAGTGGTGTCCCCCAGGGATCGGTGCTGGGACCGGTTCTCTTTAATATCTTTATTAATGATCTGGATGAGGGGATCGAGTGCACCCTCAGTAAGTTCGCAGACGACACTAAACTGGGGGGGCGTGTTGATCTGCTTGAGGGTAGATTGGCTCTGCAGAGAGATCTGGACAGGCTGGACAGATGGGCTGAGGCCAATGGTATGAGGTTCAACAAGGCCAAGTGTCGGGTCCTGCACTTGGGTCACAACAACCCCATGCAGTGCTACAGACTGGGGGCGGAGTGGCTCGAAAGCTGCCTGGCAGAGAAGGATCTGGGGGTGTTGGTGGACAGCCGGCTGAGTATGAGCCAGCAGTGTGCCCAGGCAGCCAAGAGGGCCAACAACATCCTGGCCTGCATCAGGAATAGTGTAGTGAGCCGGAGTAGGGAAGTAATCATCCCCCTGTACTCGGCACTGGTGAGGCCTCACCTCGAGTACTGTGTTCAGTTTTGGGCCCCTCACTACAAGAAGGACATTGAGGTGCTGGAGCGTGTCCAGAGAAGGGCTACCAGGCTGGTGAGGGGTCTGGAGGACAAGCCTTATGAGGAACGACTGAGGGAGCTGGGGTTGTTTAGCCTGGAGAAGAGGAGGCTGAGGGGTGACCTTATCACCCTCTACAACTACCTGAAGGGAGGTTTTAGAGAGATGGGGGCTGACCTCTTCTCCTACGTGGCAAGTGATAGGACAAGAGGAAACGGGTTCAAGTTATGTCAGGGCAGGTTTAGATTGGATATTAGGAAGCATTTTTTCACTCAAAGGGTTATTAAACATTGGAATGGGCTGCCCAGAGAGGTGGTGGATTCACCATCCCTGGAGGTGTTTAAGAAAAGGGTAGATGAGGTGCTTAGGGACATGGTTTAGAAGTGGGTGTTTTTAAATCAGGGTAGGTTAACGGTTGGACTTGATGATCTTAATGGTCCCTTCCAACCTCACTTATTCTATGATTCTATGATTCTATGATTCTAAGAAAGATGCTCCAGTCCCCTAATCATCTTGGTAGCCCTTTGCTGGACCCTCTCCAGCAGTTCCCTGTCCTTCTTGACCCGGTGAGCCCAGAACTGGACACAGTACTCCAGATGCGGCCTCACCAGGGCCGAGTAGAAGGGGAGGATGACCTCCCTTGACCTGCTGACCACACTCTTCTTCATGAACCCCAGGATGCCATGGGCGTCCTGGCAACAAATGGCACCACTCCACTGCTCCCGAGATCTGTGTAGCATGAGTGAGTTTGCATCTGAAATAGATCCTAATCACCAGGTATGACTAGAAAATGTTTATTACTCTGTTTTTTTGGGGTAACAGGTGTGCTAGAGACTTCTTAGTAACTTCACAGTCCGCTCCCTCTTTTTGACCCATACGGCTAGATTCTTTATGTCCTGTGGGCTGTGATGCAGGAGAGGCCCAAGAGTGGTCAGAGGCTGTCCACTGGGACATGGCTCCTCATGGGTGAGGAGCTCCTCATGGTGAGGACATGGTGAGGCTCCATGTGTTGGCATCTGTGTGCAAGTCTAATGAAGTGCAACACACTGGTGATAATCTCTGTTTGTTTCTTTCTTTGAACTGTAGTGAGGCCCACCAACAAGCAAAGCTACCTCAACATACTTCTGTCTTTCCTGCCTTTCCTCCCAGTTGTGAAGGTGATTTTTACACAGGGAAGGATGTCTACCTTGCAGAAACCTGTGCTGCAGGCCTGTTCTTCCCCCTTTTGATTTTCTCCCTTTTTTTTTTTTGAGTAAAGATAATTCCTAATTGATTCAAAGCAGACCCAAACTCGTAGGGGTGGGGTAGGGGGTTAGAGGGCACAATTGGAATTTATCCACAGTGAAAGACAGTGAATGAATTTCAGTGTCTACCTCACATGAAGTAAATGAACTTCAGAAATACTATGAAATTAAATTACTATAAAATTCCTTCAGGCTTAATCATTAAGTTTCCAATTAAAAGGACATTATTTGGCAGTATATTGTTCCACAACCTTGTAAAATATATTAGGCTGGGGCTTCTTCAGCCTCAATGTCTGCCTTCCTGCCTGCCTGCCTTCCTTCCTTCCTTCCTTTTGTCCTTCTCTTCTCCTCTTCCTCCCTTTCTCCTTCCCTCTCTCATTCCCTCCCTTGGTGTCTCTCAGCAGCCTGGGCAGCAAACAAATTTGCTTTATTTTGAATACAGAACTGTAGTTTCCAACCTGGCGTCGGCAGAGCCTCAGGGCTGCTTGTCAGAAGTGAAAAGTATGAAAAGGAACTCGGAAAAGCAAATTGAGGTACTAAATCCCTGCGTGATAGTTATGCCTCTGAAAATAAAATTGGACCTTCACAAAGAAAAAAATTTAGAAACTACTGGGAAAGAAGAAATAATAACAAGAAAAAACATCAGGAGGTTTGGAAGGTCATTATGGGCAAATATATAGAGGAGGTAAACTTCAGAGGAAATCTGTTCAGTGTTAATATGATTTTAGATCAAAGGAATAACATAGTACCTGAGCTGTAGACAGTTTGTGGAATTAAACTTTTGAACCTCTCTAAGATTTTTCTGTCACTTTCTATAGCCATTAAAAAAAAATTGTTCAAGTTCCTTGCTGGAGTAAATTGACAGAAGTCCATTAATGAATTTGAACTTGAACATTAAGGCTCAAAACCACCACATCTTTATGTAAGTAGGATCTTTCATTCTAGTGGATCTCATAATGATTTATAGACATGCATTTCGCAGGGCACAGGTGGCATCAGAAGCCACATTTCATACAGCTGTATCTGGCACAGCCATAAATAACTTAGCAAAAACATTTAGGTTGAATTTTTTAAGAGCTTTACAAACAAGTGAGAGATTTGTTTACAAAACACAGCAAAACTGCATGACTATGACAGGTCTGGAAGAGAAAAATTCCCCATCGGATAAAGGCACAAGGATGCAGAATAAAATTATTCAAACACGTAGGCATTATGTAATTAAAGCACACAGGTTTAAGTCAGGAGAATCTTTATATGCTTGTGCATGCCAAACTGTCCACTGCTTCTTGGATCAGGCCACAAACGTCCGAATTGTTTGTCTAAGGCACTGTGATTTAATAGCATCTGCTGTTGACAAAAAGTCTCTGGCTCTTTGCATAGACAGGTTGAAAGGACCATCCTTCTCTTCCCAGCAACAATAAACAACAAACACCCCCCACACCCACCGCCCCAAAACAAAACCCCAGATTGTTTCAGTGCAACTTTTGGATAAACCAGGAGATGGCAGAATCATCGTTTACTGCCTTTGTGCCCTTACCCTTAGCAGTGGGTTAAATACTGGCTAGCTTTAGGAGTACGTGTTCTAAATCTTGTTGGATTTGGGGCATATCAAAAGCATACTCCTTACTGAGGTCCATCAGGAGGAAATTTTATCTGGCATCATTCTGGTGTCAGTTAACCTTGTTCCCACCCCAGTGAACATTGCTTCTACTTCTTGTTATAATCAAACCCCCATTCTTAAAATGAAGGGCACTGTGACAAAACTCATGGACAGTTTTAACCATAGTTAAGCTAGAAAAGTCTCCAACAAGCTTTTTGTCTTAGTGGTGAGTTTATAGTGGTTACATCTCTGGGACTCCTAGCAAATGGAGTTAAATACTGGGAAGGAGTTGTAGGAAGATGAGGACGAGCTGAGCAGTGTTTTCCTAGTCCCCAGGAGCCACAGGAGTGGGCTGCTCTGCGAGGGAGGAGGTGTTGGGAGCATGTGGGGATGGTGATTGTAGAGACAAGTATAATTGCATTCCTCCATTCACTCATGTGGTGGGGAGCTATTCCAATTTCTTCCTGATCTGCAGCCTGTTAGGGTCCTCAGTGCTCCCAGGGCAAATTTTATGCCTTGTGCAGTGGTTGTGAGTTACTTAGCCATGACGCAAGCCATGGCTTTTGGAGCGCATCGCTCTCATGAGCGAAATGGCAAGCATGGAGCTGCTCCTGGCTTGCAGACATGTCTCAGTGTTCTCTTTCACAGAGGTAAAGATGCCTTGGGATTTATTCCTTTTGTGGTGAGCACATTTGATGGCCCAGAGACTGGTCTTCAGTTTCCAGGATGCAGCATGGAGATCTGCTTTTTTCCTCTTACTTAGTTTTTCTCCTGAACAATATTGACCTATAAGAGGATACGGTTTTTCACGGACACTGCAGTATCAACAACTGTCATCTGCTTAGAGTCCTGACGTTATTTGTGCACTAATCCATTGGTGTTAATGAGGTGATGAGTATGGTCCCCAAAATAAAAAAATAAAAAATTCAAAAATTTAAAACCAAAGAAAGTTGCCAGGTTTCTGAAGTTGGACCTTTCATGTCTGATACTCTCAGAATTTTTTGTATAGCTGTTACATCAACAGATCTTTTTTTGCTTTATTTTGCCAAAAACAGAGATTCTTGTGTAATCATATAACCCAAGGAGTTGGGGCTTAAGAAAATATGTTGAATATTATGTTATATTGTTGCAATTTGTCAGAAGACTTGCTTCTCCAAGAAATTGAGATCTTCAAAGAAGGTTCAGCTCAGATTATCCAGAATAAATCCTCCCTAGACTGAACATCCAAAAGAATAGTTCCAGGATTATTATTTTGGGACAACCTCAAAGTGGGATTTTCCTCCCTTTGCCCTTGCCCCCCGTGCAGCAAGCACTCAGCTCTATCCAGCAATCCATTCATTTCTTTACAGGGATTCCCCCCAGCCATGAACTGGGGCTTACAGCTTCCAGGGGCTGCATATGTTCTATTTCTTGCAGTGATTGAAATGTGAGCAATAAAATAAGTGTTGTGTTTTCTGGAGCAGATTCTCAGTAGGTGTACAGAGTGATCAACAACTTTGCCTGTTTTCTATGCCCTCAATATCCGTGTGAGGCAGAGCCTAAATTTGGAATAGGGGAGCAGTTGCAGGGGGGTGTATTGCAGCCACACCTCTGACACTGTGGTGGCCCCTGCCAAGGGACATTACACAGGAACATTTCCACGCTATGTTAACGACCTTTTATGCTGCCGCAGCAGCTGAAAAGCCCTTCATGTAATGGAGAATCAGCCTCCTTTCATGCACTTCCAGCACTGTTTCCAGCTGCACAGCTGAAGACTTTGACCAACCTCCCCATGCAGATCCCCAGTGACCACTAAGAGAGGGACCAGTGGCTCCCTACTGCCAAAATGGGGAGCCTTGTAAATCTGCATACATGGATTTAATTTCCTGCCAGGGCCTCTGTGTTTCCAAAGGGGTAGGAGAGCTCATATCACTGCAGTGTGGAGCCAAGACTTGTCAAATCAGTTGCCAGCTGCTGATGATTCACTAGATGCCCAAGACAAGCAACTTAACTTTCTTTTTCCTCTGTTTCTATTTTCAAAGAAACCACTTCTCGGCTGCACACCAGGGGGCTGTTGTGAGTTTGAATTAATTTGAGACTTCCAAATTAAAATTGCTGCAATACAGCAATTCATTTCACCCTGTGAGGAATATCTAAGATCCGCTGACTCTTCCTGTGGAGGCACCTGTTTCTCTCCAAAGCCAAGCTCAGCTAACTAGCTTCGACTTTCCACCGCATTAGGCACAGACTCTGATGAGCCCTATCTGAGTGTTAACTCTTCTGTTTGCAGGTCTTGGGAGCCCACGAGCAGAAAACAGCACCCTAACTTGTGTCACAGGGGAAGTTATCTGAATATTGTGAACATATCCCGTTTCCAGCAAGCACAGGCATGCTGCTGTTATATTTATGCTTTGGCTTAAAAACATTCATTTGCGGATGTCATTAGGGGGTTAATTGAAGCATTGTGCTTAGAAAGTCTCTCTGTAAGCTAGGCTAGCCTCTTTACCTTACTGTGTGATCAAATCCATTATTTTCCAGCTCCTGCTGTGATTGCCAACAGTCAGATTTGAGCAAATGAGCTGAGGATGTATTTATATCAGGACAATAACATGAGGGGGTTTGCAGAATGGCATGCTATGACAAGCTCAAGAAATAATGTAATTAAATTATTGTTTACAAAAAGAAGACTGGCACTTCTGGGTAGATGATATTTTTAAGCTTTCTTGAAAAGAAACTGGAGTCTGGAACATCCTCTACAAACAGAAATTAGAGGTCAAACACTGGATGAGTGAGTGAATAGTGAGAATAGAGGAATTTTAACTCCAGAACTTCAGTAGCAACACATAGACATGCAAAAACACACTCACACACATACACGTATGATTACAGCTCCTGCTTATGCAGATCTTGGGCAGAATGAGAGTATCCATACTATCAAGGCATCACTTGTGTAAGCAACTACTGAAGTCACATTTTTCCAGCTTTCAGGAGATTGAGTTTGCCTGAACTTGACATTAAAAATGGGTGAAAGATGTCAACATGCAGTCTTCACCCTATGAATGAGGGAATATATTGGTCAAGGTTTTGTTATGTTTTGTTTTTTCTTTCATTTTTGGGGGGGAGGAGGGGGAAATGAAAGTTATCATTTTGGACTCAGTTGTCTACATGTAGACTTCTAATGCCATTTAAGATGCCCCAAAGTATCAGTAAGGATCTGTAAGTAAAACACAGAGAAAATCCCCCATGGCAGCTCAAATGATAACCATGTCTGTGCGAATACACCGAGCCCTAGATCTCTAGTACTGATAATGGGAAATGTAGACACCTAGCCTACCTGTCGATTGGGCACATAGGTGTAGATGCCTGTGTTTTGTCTCAGAATTAACCCTGCCCTGATGCTTTTGTTGTGTTTGGGATTATTATTTCAAAGAAAGAATGAACATTTTCATACTTGCAACTCTCATTACAGCTGGGTTACTACTGCGACCAGGTAAATAGTGCTGAGTGACTTTCATGGGCGCCTCCTCACTGCCATCTCTTCTGCTGTAGTGCTATCATGACATTGGAGAGGTGTGCTGTGATCAGACATGAACATTATGGAACTGTTCTATTTTACTAACTTAGCTTGTGTACAACATCATAGACAATCTCCCAAACTTTGACTACCAACCCCCAAAAGCTTCACAGCTTTATCTGATGGCATTTAGACTGACTTGAAACATGTGCAAAGCTTCACCTGTCTCCAGAGCCAAAGTAGAGAGCCACCTCCACCACCATACCCTGTTTGCATCCTCTTCCTATTTCAGGAGAAACTTAGTGGCCACAAAAATACATTGTCTGCCATGCAATCTCTGTGCTATAGCTTATGCAGTCCAGACACTTCAGACCTGCTGTGTCTGTAGCAGCTGGGATCTCGAGTCCTTGTTCCTTCTTCAATCAGAGTTCATCAGGACCATGGCCCAAAACATGAGTCTCTACTATAGGCCAGCTTCTGTCTCCCTTGACATTATGACAAACGCCCCACTATCTAATGACCTTTCTCTCTTCGTAACAAACAATTGGATGTGCCACCTATTTCTTCCCACTCTCAATTTGATCACCCTTCCAGTTTTCATTCTCAGATTGCATTTTACTTATATATAATAAAATCATCCGTGACTGAGCTAGCAAGATAAACTGTTTGGAAGGATTCCTTATTAGAGTTGGATTTTAGATGGATACTATCAGAATGGAGGGATCCACCATTGCTAGTACAGCAGTTGTGTATGTTGAAGTGCGTGAGTAGACTGGAAAATGTGTTACACTTTTAGTATTGCTCCTACATAGTATATCCTACAGCTATTTCTGGAAACAGAACACCTGGGTGGACCACTGGTCTGAACTAACAGGACATTTCTTTGATATCTCTTTTCCACTACTATGTATTCAGGTAGGCCACACAGCTCACCTGAAAAATAGTTAGGGAGAAAATTTTTGGTTTCTCAAATTGTAGACAGCATGCCTTGTAAGGAGATATACCAGAGAAACAGGTTACTGCCTTTTCACCCACCTCAGCTGAATTCTCACCTCCCACCTCAACCTGGAAATTACCACCCTCTCAGGTCTGCTCAAAAAGATGCAGTATTAGCCCTTCCTATCCTGTTTCTGTCAAAATGACCCACAATAGAGAAGACATTCTAGTTATCCTGAGCAATCTAACACCTTTCAGCTTTCCTTCCCAAAAGGGAAGTAGATGTCGTCAATTGAATAAACTGCTGTGATTGAGAATACTGTGGGCAGGTTCAGAGGTGTGGTTTGATCCTCAGATCTGCACAAAAGTCTGTTGCCATTAAGGAAAGAAGTGGGAAGAAGATTGTGATCTGAAAATGGGAGAACCTCCTGATGCAGGGCTCCTACCTGTGGAAGGTTTGCACACTGCATTTCAAAGAAATGTCTCCAAGTATAAAGCACACATATATAAATATATAAATACATACAAGAAAATGCCATCATTGACTGGGACCCCCAGGTTTTAGTCCCATTTCTCTGAAGACATCCCTTTGCGCCAAACTCTGATTTCTTACTTAACTAATTTGTGAGTACACAGAGACCAACCCA
Organism: Pluvialis apricaria; assembly: GCA_017639485.1. Classification (NCBI taxonomy): domain Eukaryota; kingdom Metazoa; phylum Chordata; class Aves; order Charadriiformes; family Charadriidae; genus Pluvialis; species Pluvialis apricaria. The sequence goes on along the minus strand of CM030008.1, from coordinate 161,181,759 downwards.
GAAACTTAAGCATAGCCTCAGAATATACTCCTCAGCACCCACCAGACCAGCTGAATTCACAGCTTGGGTGAGGCCCTGTGACCACTGCGTGATATGTGAAGAGAGATAAGTACCCAAGGGTGAGGTCTGTCACTGCAGGTAGATGAACATGCAAATCAGTCAAGAAAAAGTAAAGAGAAGATGCGTAAAGGCTAAATTCTGACATGCTCTTGGAGCTGGCTGTTGAGCACTGGAATAGAGATACTGCCTTCATATGCAACTCAGCTATGAACCCTGGGCTGGGGAGAGGCTCCTATGTAAAATCAGTTCTGCTTTTTCCATAACACGGGAGGTTTCCCATGATCGCAGCTCCTTTCACTTAGAAGCCCTCGGTCAGAGTTCACGCTTGGATCTGGAAGAGTTAAGTCAAATCCATCAGGTCCTTTAAAAAGTGACCATTGAATAACTCAAAGCTCTGCAAACCCATTTGGTCTGAGTTAATCCTGAACATGAAGTGGTACCTAAAGTGTAATGAAATAAGAGAACACTATGAAAGGAATGGTAGAACAGTTGAAAAACACATTGAAACTCCACGGAATACAGATTAACAGAGGGAAAGTTTTTAAACAACAACTTCTGAAAGACATAGGAACTAGAAAAAATGAATCAAATGTAGTTCTGAAACTCTAAATGCTTTTAAGTATTTTCCAGTGGTGGAGTAGGCAGCATGTGAAATGGTGTTATAGAAACCTGCACTGTTGGAAGAAATGAAACGTGAGCAAGTCTGTTCTAAACAGATCATACAAGAAGGTGAACTCACAGAGAAGTATAGTTTCTCCAAGCCTGAAGATCCAAGTTAGCACAGTGGGAGGGAGGCTAATCTTTTCAGAGACCAGATTGGACTGATAGAGGGATCTGGTCTGTAAAGTCGGCACATCAAAGTTAATCCTTGAAAAAGCAAACCGAATTTGCCCAGCAGGGCAAATCTTCCAGTCCATGCTGAAGCTTACTAAAGATGATCAAGGCTCTAAGAACATAGCTATGAAAAAAGAAAAAACAAAACAAAACAAAACAAAACAAAACAAAAAAAAAAAAAAAAAAATAAGGAAAGAGACCTGAGGCAGAATGGCATTTGAAATATGAGGTCAGAAGGTTTTGAAACACGTCAAATTATGCATTGTGGCAACCAAAACATTACTCTTACTTGGGCAAAGAAATCAGTGGTGTAGCTTATCAATTGGCTACTCATTAAGTGAAACACAACAGAGGCTGAAGCACACAGAACAGCACAGAGGACAAAGCTAATCCTACTAACACAGTTATTTATGTGTGGGCCTTGTTGAAAAAGAACACACCAGCTCGGTCTTGATTATTTACCTGAAAGCAAACAGGCATCTCAAATTGGTCATAAATGTTTTAGGCAGAACGGTATTATTGACAGGTTGATCCAGAAAGAGTGAAAAGCTGCTGAGATGATTGTTCATTAAATTAGACAGTAGAAGGAAGGCACCAGAGCTGCTGATGTGGAACAGCAAATCAACAATTATAGAAATAAAAATGTACTGGAGTTGCTGTAATGATTGACATACAGGCACTGAAGTCAACCACCTGTTCAAGGAAGACAGGGGTAAAAATAAAGGTAGTGAGTATTTCTACATAATGATAAGTCATTCTACGAAAGACTTATGTTTCTATTTAATATTTTGCGTCTCTATTCCTTGATTAAAGCCATTTGGCTACATGTTCACTTCTCCTATATAATCCTCAATGTAGTCCTTCAACTAGTGCAGCTTTACGTCTGTTCAACAGAATCACTTGCCTGAGCTATTCTGTTTCTTACACTTCTCTTCCTTTGTACCTCTTAGTGTTTTGAACACAAAGAAATAATTGATCAAATTGCCTTTGTCTAACATCATTCTGGGGATAACTGTACATGACTCCACAGCGGTGGTGGTGCTGGGACACCTTGGGTAGGTCCGTATTAATGGACACAGAGCACTATGAAGTTACTAAAAAGATGAAAACTCCTAAGGACAATCGGTAAAGAAGATTTTAATATCTTCAGTGCAGTTTGGAGAAAAGCTGCAGTTACAAACCGCCAGTTCAGGCTAGCCCTGCATATGTAGCTGACATTTTTCTTCACTAAATCATCGCTGAACCAGCAGAAGGTAATGACACTTTAGATTTTATTTTGTAAACAGTGAGGTCACTATTGAATCATAGAATCATAGAATGGTTTAGGTTGGAAGGAACCTTGAAGATCACCTAGTTCCAGCCCCCCTGCCATGGGCAGGGACACCTCCCACCAGCCCAGGTTGCTCAAAGCCCCATCCAGCCTGCCCTTGAACACCTCCAGGGATGGAGCTTCCACAACTTCCCTGGGCAACCTGTTCCAGTGCCTTACCACCCTCACAGTGAAAAATTTCTTCCTAATATCTAATCTAAATCTACCCTCCTCCAGTTTGAAGCCATTACTTCTTGTCCTGTCACTACATGCCCTTGTAAATAGTCCCTGCCCAGCTTTCCTGTAGGCCCCCTTTAGGTACTGGAAGGCCACTATAAGGTCTCCCCAAAGTCTCCTCTTCTCCAGGCTGAACAACCCCAACTCTCTCAGCCTGTCTTCATAGGAGAGGTGCTCCAACCCTCTGATCGTTTTTGTGGCCCTGTGGTTTTGTTTGGGTTTTTTTTTGTTTTGTTTCGGTTTGGTTTTGTTTTTTTTTTTTTAATCCTATCAAATCAAGTGACTTGCAATGATTAAATGTAGAGTAAATGAGAACAGATCTGTCCCTATGGATTTTCCTTGAGAAAAGAGGGTGTCTAACTACTGAAGCCATTTGGACTAGAGACCTCAGTGAACTGAATGTAGTATAAACTTCACATTTCTTTTGTCAAAGGTATAATCAGCTACCTAGAATTTGAACCACAAGAAAGTAAAAAATCTCAAAGAAAGAGAAAAAATTCAAGCTATTTAAACTGTCCATGTTAAAAATACATTTTAAGAGTGAGGGGGGAAAAGGAATTGAGGAAGAAAAGCAGTGTCTTTACAGGAAGTGAGGACATAATATGCTAATTGCAAAAACAGCTGATTTAAAACTTGTGAAAGAAATTGAAAGCAAGGAATGAAGGTTTTCTAGCAGTATTAATAAAAAGAAAATAAGAACAGAAAAACAGGGGAAGTGAGGCCCAAAGTAAAGTTTATTTAAGTACAAGCCAAAAAATACAAAATAAATATATTATGAAGGAAGTTACCACATCCAATACAGAAACAAATCTTAAAGAAAATTAGGCTTGCACAGTGGGAGAACATCACACTCTTTGTCCCAGAATCCTGAAAAATTGGCATATTGATTTTCATGTGAGTGGTTTTAGTAAGTCCATCAAACTGAGTGACGGCATGTGCATGAGGAATAGTCAGCATGTTACCTGTAGTCAAATGCTGAGACGGTGATCTGTGCCGATACCAGCTGGCAGGCTGGCCTCAGCAGCATACAGGGCTCTAAGAGTTTTTTTTTTTTTCTTTTAAAAGAAAGAGGTAAACAGAAAATGTAACGTGACTGTGAAAGGGCAAATGCACTTGTAGGATGCATCAGAAGTTTTTGCCACTGGAGAGGGGGCAATATTGAAGGAAGCTATTGTTTAGATACTACAACCTAAAATACTCCAAGTCTGTGTTTTTGTTATTTGAGGTCCGTGGACTACTTATAGGGACTGAACAAAAGACAGATGAGAAAAGTTAGCTTTGTTTTCCAGAGACCATCAGCCACTTGGAAAGGATCGCCAGCTCCCTTCAAAAATTTCTGGAAGACCAGAGACTGAGAAAGCTACAGCCCATATCGATACCCAATTCTGGCTGTCCATATTCAGAGCAGAGAAGTTCAAACTAGGTCGGTTGCAGAGGTGGGCCATGCGATAATGAAGCAAACAGAGAGATTGTTTCCTTATGAGGAGAGACAAACTGAGTCAGCTTGTTTAACTTCAGCAAAGTGAGGGCTGAAAAAATATATGCTGTCTGTCAGTATATCAGTGTGTGATCACTGGGGAGGCAAAAACAACTATTAAGCAGACAGGACAGTGTTGGCAGAACCAAATGTGAATATATTGCTCATGAATATTTTAGGCGGAAAACAAGAAGGGTTGTGACTAGTTGAGGAGTGAGATTCTGTGACACTCTTCTATTAGAAGCAGCAGAGGAGAGGCGAACACAGCAATAGAGATGGACTTCGACGTGCTTTTGCACAGGGTTAAATGATGTCCCATGATAGCAGGGATATAATGACCCAAGGGATCGATTTCCCTCAGATGTTTTATATTCCCGTAATTTGCCTCGTTGCACACTGGTCTTTTAATCTCATAACCTGTCAGATTGAAAAATCCTAGTACTATTGAAGGTTAAGGCAGATGTTTTGCTACTACAGGATAAAAATTGTTCCCTGTATGTTTGACTTTAAGTTTTATGCAAAGCTTCAAAGGCTACTTTTACCCTGAGGATGAGAGAACAAAGTTCAACCGGTGCAGTTGGTTAGGTGCTAGTAGTTATGATAACAGCTTACTGTAGCCTTACGTGACATTGTTCAGCCAAAAGGTTTTCATATGGCTTTGAAAATTTATGGCCTGATAAATCTATTAATTATGAGTTATGTTTTATTCCATGAATAGACCTATAGAGTGAATGAGATCAGCTCAGAAGTAAATGTGTTAGAATTCAGTTCTCAACAAAAGGGTGTGTAGGCACCATCCGTACATGCGAATCCGATCTATCAGCTCCAAAAGAAGATTATTAGGGGACTGGAGCATCTTTCTTATGAGGAAAGGCTCAGGGACTTGGATCTTTTTACTCTGGAGAATAGAAGGGGGATCTTTTCAATGCTTATAAATACTTGAAGGGAGGGTGCCAGGAGGATGGGACCAGTCTTTTTTCAGTGGTGCCCAGTGATAGGACAAGAGGTAACGGGCACAAACTTGAACATAGGAAGTTCTATCTTAACATGAGAAGGAACTTCTTCCCTTTGAGGGTGGCAGAGCACTGGAGCAGGCTGCCCAGAGAGGTTGTGGAGTCTCCCACACTGGAGACATTCAAAACCCGCCTGGACGCCGTCCTGTGCAATCTGCTGTAGGTGTCCCTGCTGTGGCAGGGGGGTGGGACTAGATGATCTCCAGAGGTCTCTTCCAACCCTGACGATTCTGTGATTCTGTGATTCTGTGAAATGCAAGCACATGGGGAACGAAATGTGCCAAGACTACACCGAGGTTTGAGAAGACAGGAGTTTAAGGCAGGCCTTCTATTATAAGGTTCACGATAAGACACAAGAACGAGCAAACTCTGCTCTTCCTGGTTGCTGGCTAATCACAGCTGATGAGGAGTCCTGCTGCTTAGCAAAATGCAACATGTACATCCCAAAACTTTGCTGGGAAGTTGTTTTGCACCCAGGATAGAAACAGGAAGACAGAGCTAATCCATGCCACTCCAGAATGCCTTGGGCATTGGCAGATGTTACAGGCTGTGTAGCTGAGACCTCCCAAGCCCATTAGACCTGTTGTACATTTATACCTCCAGAAATCCTGAAAATATGTTGTTATTCAGCCAGGTCCACCAGACCTGCGTCCTAACCCAGAAAAAAAGATATGCTTGGTGCATGGCAGAGAATAAATAGCCAACTAGATGGTGGCCAGTTCACCAGTCTCCTTCCAAGTATTTCTTTGTATTGATAACATCAAGGTTCTGCTGTCATGGGTATAGCACGATCATAATATAATAACTAATTCCTGCACCAAGTGTTTATTTTTGAGATGGGACAACAACCTAATCCTAGAAAGAGAACAGCAACAATAACAGAAAATATGGTAGTCAAATACGTGCTTTTTAGAGCCCTTTTAGTATCCGTTCACTTGAAAAATTAATTAGAGCTGTCAAATTTTTAAATATTTGTGAAAATCAGCAAGAAATTTACAAGCTTGCAGGAGACAAACAACAAGCTTTTCTGTGCCACATTGTGACCTGGTCTGTTAATGAATCAAAAAGTGTTGCTGTGTGGCTCCTTGTAATAAATGAAGGATGATACCGCAGTCCCTCACACTCCTCCTTTGTGGGGGGGTGTTTGTTTTTAGGGCTCTGGTTTGCAGCACAGTTGTATGGTGACATATCACTTTGTTCACAAGACATGTTTCCTACTTATTTCCACAAATCATACTTTTCTTGGAACTTTTCTGGGATAAAAATAAAGATTTGTCTTGCTTTACTATTTCTCTGGTCTCATACTTACAGAGGCCGGTAACTGTGGGCGAATACGCTGCAGCTTTCCCATTTCTCAAGGTCAGCACTAGAATTTATAACGGGGTTTTAACTTGAAGCCATTCATTATTTCATCTCTCTTTTTCAATTGACTCCTTTCATATTTTGTTACCTTGCCCTTTCCTAATGCAGCCTAACATCATCCTTCTGGTTTCGCCCAGCACCAAGCACTGAACAGATGTTTTCTTTGAGCTATGCTCAGTCATATCTAGGCCCTTTCCCTCAGTAATTACAGTTAATTTTAGGAATCCTCAGTGAATATTAATGGTGGAAATTGTTCCATCAAATATACATAACATTAAACTGAATGCTCTTTGACAATGCACTGCTCAATTACGCAGATGCATTACATCATCCTGAAGTTGCATGTAATTTTCTTTATGCTTAATTAGATTGAAAGAGACTGCCAGGAGGAGTGGGGGAATGAACAATGGGTTCCTATAAATCCCTAAAGTACATTGCACCCTACACTCGGAAATGTCTCTCTCCCTAATGTTCCCCTCTAATTTTGGGTAGTTTCTACATGTTTTGTCATCTCGCATGACAGAAAGGAGCTAGTTGCCTTAAAAATGATAAAGATTTTCCCTCCTTTACCCTGCTCAGTTTCTCCTGATTGACCCTGCAGTAAAAACACAGATCTACCATAGTTATAGACAGACCAAAACACTGCCTATAACTATGTCATTGACTGTCATCATCACAAATTTAGCCTGTGACTTCATCCCAGGGCCAGACAGGGGAGGGGAATGGGCAGCAAAGGAGAATGGCCATGATTAAGTACAAATCACCAGAGCAATTAGGGAACGTGACCAGACTGTAAAAAGCACGGGGAGACGTCTCTCAGCCCAATGGATTCACAGTTTTTTTCCCTAGTTACAAAACCCTGTTTTTGTTGTTTGCCATCTTCTTTGCTCCTGCTCTATTTAAGGAAGGTTTGCTAGGCGTAAAGAAGAGATACAGAGGCAAATAGCCTGGCCTTTGTAGAGAAGCCACGTACCTAGCAACTGTAACACTGCAACGCATGGTGGAGGGCAGACAGACAATTCTCCAAGGAATACAATGCTACCTGAAGCCAACAGGAGCGCAACTCTCTCTCTCTGCTTTCTGAGTTGGGCAAGCAACTCTTACTTACAGCTCTCTCTCTTTATTGATTGATTTGTTGAATGAAATCCCTGTCTTGTTTCAGTTGGTTTCAGTTACCAAACCAAGCTCTCAAGGAGACATGGTTCTCTTGCCGTCATGCAGGAAATTTGCTCTATAAAGCTGGAATCATAATGTACAGCAATTAGCCCTCTAGTTGAGTCATTCCAGACCATGCAGTCAGTCATTAAGCAGGACTGAATTCTGCACAAAAAGTCTTATGAAAACAGAACTCTGGTTAACATGATAAAAGTTAGACTAACGGTGTTTCAGATCAAAGACAGAAAGACTTGCTGTAAAGAATGAGAGAAAAGCTAAGGAAAAGCTAAATGCAGGGGTGTCCTGTGAAATGGATTGAGACAGACCATCCGACCTTCACATTTTTCAAGGGTCTGTGTCCTAGGAGGTGAGCCATAGACCATACAAATTGTCCTAGCAAGGCATCCTTGATGTTGTTGTTCCCAAGAGCCATACAGACTCCATGACTGGAAGCTAAGACATCAGCCAACCTCAGGTCTGATGTCCCCTGTCACATAAGTGCAATCAAAAGTGCTATCAAGTAACAGGAGTAACCTTATGTATTGGGAGACATGTTAGTTGCTTCAAAGTCATATTTTGTAACAACAAGTTGTCACCATGTGACAGAGGAGGGTCACTTGGGGGTCATGGACCAGACAAAAGACCTATCACATCAATGGATGTCTACCCATATGTAACCAAACTGAAGGTACCTTATTAGGATGTTATCATGTGACAGGATATATCAGCTTTCTGGATGTGTACGGACATATATGATCTGACAGTGGAGGGCTTGAGGTTCAAGGTCTTTAGGTGTCTCTGCAAGATGTTGCATGCATCAATTTGGGTAACATTTGGGGTACTGTGAGTATCAAGGTCATTATTTCTTTTTGTGAAACATGCAACTAGTGCTACGTATAGTCCTTGTTAAATGATGTAACCATTCAAGGATGCTGTTGCAATCATAGAATAGTTTAGGTTGGAAGGGACCTTTAAAGGTCATCTAGTCCAATATCCCCTGCAATGAGCAGGGACATCTCCAACTAGATCAGGTTGCTCAGAGCCCCGTCCAACCTGACCTTGAATGTTTCCAGGGATGGCACATCTACCACCTCTCTGGACAACCTGTGCCAGTGTTACACCACCCTCAGTGTAAATAATTTCTTCCTTATATCTGGTCTAAATCCACCCTGGACCAACAGGTCCATGTCTTTCCTGTGCTAAGGGCTCCAGAGCTGGACGCAGTACTCCAGGTGGGGTCTCACCAGTGTGGAGTAGAGAGGCAGAATCACCTCCCTTCACCAGCTGGCCACACTTCTTTTGATGCAGCCCAGGATATGGTTGGCCCTTTGGGCTGTAAGTGCACATTGCCAGCTCATGTCCATCATGCTCATCTCAAATGTGAGGAGAAATAAGCCCAGTGGCACAGTGCTGTAAAACTCTGCGCAGCAAAGCGCACATGGCTGTGTTCAACTTGTGTGCGTTGTTATAGGTTTTGCTTTCTCATAAATATTAATAATGATCCTTTAGCACCTCTTGTCTAAGGATCCCAAAGCAGTTGACAAGTATAAATTGCCAAAGCTTCACAACACCCAGAAGGGGAGGCTAAGTGCTGCATCTTTTTAACACCCAGGCATAAAATGGCAAAAGGAGGTTAACTGACTTGTCCAGGGTCAGGCAGTGAGACAGAATGGGAGCTGGAAAGTGGTACCCAGGAGTTATCATTCTTGTGCTGCTGCTGCTGAATATACACAAGAAGATGCAGCCGGGGAGTTGCCTGTACAATATTTGCTACAGCTGGTGCTGAGTCTCACAGCCCCTAATCTCCGTGCATAGTGTCCTCAAGTGCTGAAGCACACATTCTCAGCCCATATGCTCAGGTTCTGGGTACATCCCAGAGAGCTTCTACAGGTGCTGTGGAGAGGATTTCTCTGGGCTGATGTATGTAGAGAATGATTTTAAACAGTGTGTGAGTTCAGTATGAAAGGGGAATAGGCACTGTTGGACTCCTTTTTCTGCATTTCCAGCAACTTCTTTAGAGGAGTTTCTCTGTTGCCATGGTCCTTCCAGGTAGGAAGAGGTGTTAGGATTTTTTTTTGGAGATACCCTGCATCAATAGCAACAACAAAACCAATAATATTTTAATGTTTCTTGATTTCATCTTAAGTAGCTGAAATTGCAAACAGTTCATTGGTCTGCAATGTGGATAAATCATAGGGTTTCCATTTCACAGATGAGTAAACCGAATCTAAGGAAGTGCATCTGTAGCAGAACTCAGAACAGGAAATCCTTCACTGAGACTGGACAGTCTTCCTGTAGTGGCTACAGGGAAGTTTTATATAGGTATATGATAAAAATTTGAAATGCTTTTCACTGATCTGTCTAGAAAATGCTCATCACCGTGCTGCTTTCACAGATTACGAGCAATTATAAATGAATCTGCTGAGACATTACCTGCAGGCTGACACTAAAGTCACTGCCTAAAAAGCAGCACAATAAAGTTCATTACCATAATCACCAGCCTAGCCAAAGCTATTACCAAAGCCAAAGCCATGGCTGAAATCATTGATGGTTCCACGGTTCAGAAGTTCCTGCTCTAAGCTAACGTGTTTTATTTCACAGCTGCAGAGGACTAAGGATGTATGCATGGCCAGTTACCATGCCCAGCTGACAGTCAGTAACCTGTTATACAATGATGCATTGATTGCTTTGGCTTAAGGGCTTGCGTAGACTTCTGGCCTGAATTTTGGCTACGTTAAAATATCCTTCATCTATCAGTTTTTTTCTTACTGTAAGTGGAGTTTGTTCATGTCCCATATATGCACTAGACAATGGCTGCTTTCCTCCTGCTGTCAAATGGGCACTGGGAATGGGTCTTCTACTCTGTGTGTCATCCCAAAATAAATTCTGCCTGAGTCAGCCATAAATTAGTAGATGATCTCTGTGGCACGGTGGCTCCATGTTGCTCACCCTATGCTGATACAGTGTAGGGCACAGTGCCACAATCCAGCTGTTAAGATATGAATAAACTACCAGGAATAATTTCCAGAGAAATTTAAATACTGCTGACTTAAGGGAAATAAAAGCACTGAACGATGCTGGCAGGCTTGAAGCCAAAATCACATTTGCTTTTGTTCTGCTCTGACATGGGGTGTAATTGGGTTACAGCTACAACTTTGAAATAATCTTTTTTTTTTTTTTCAAGGCAAAGAACATAAAAACATTTCTGACAGTGTCCAGTAGAGTGTGAACAACACTAATTGTTCATCAGGAATCAGATACCTTCCAGACACTCAGGCAGAAGTCATTAACTCCAGAAAGATACTACTAAAAAAAAATTCTATAATGAGAGTCCAAATAATATTTAAAAAAAAAAATAAATCCTTTGGATTAAGTAATAAAGAAAACATTAAAACCTCCAGAACGTATAAACTGATATTTGGTCCACTGAGGGTAGCGGGATCAACCAGTGATGGTTGCCTCAAAGTTTCAGAAGGAAACATGGATTGGAAGCACTTCCCCCTGACACCGTGGGGCGCAGGGGTGGGATGGGGGCTGCGGTCAGTGCATGGCAGCCCCTCTGGGCCGCTCCTCCCTCCTCACACCTCTCCCTGCTCCAGCGCGGGCCCTGCCCCGGGCTGCAGTCCTTCAGGGACACCCTGCTCCCGCCGGGGCTCTCCACGGCCGCAGCTCCTGCAGGAAATGTCCCCCCGCTGCGGCCTGGGGCCCTCCCCGGGCTGCGGGCTGGGTCTCTGCTCCAGCGGGGTCTCTGCAGGGCTGCAGGGGATCCCTGCTCCGGGCCTGCAGCATCTCCTGCCCTCCTCCTCCTGCGCCCTGGGGCTGCCTCTGCTGCTGCTCCCTCCTGGGCTGCCTCCTCCTCTGCCTGGGCCGCCTTCGGCCCTGCCGCAAACCTCTGTTCCCCCCGGCGCCCCCAGCTTGGCTGAGGGGCTCAGCTGTGCCCTGCGGTGGGGCCGTTGGAGCCGGCTGGGACCGGCTGGGACCGGCTGTGTCCGGCACGGGGCAGCCCCGCGCCCTCCGCGCAGAGGCCGCCCTGAGGCAGCCCGTGCCCTGGGCCGCTGTGCCTGGGGCCAGAGCGGGGCCGCGCTGTGCTGTGCTGTGCTGTGTGCGGCACAGGCAGCTGGCGCAGTTTGGGAGAGCTGAACTCTCCCTGAGGTAAGCAGGAGAGCAACAGATGGCTGAAACAAAAAATAGAGGTGAGACTGGGAAACGAATTTCTGCATTTAAAAGCCCTTGGCCTTTGCGGTTTTAGGAACGGATTTTGAGCACAGTTGCAAATGTATTTTGGGTTGTCTGGTTTGGGCACTCGGTTTTTCCAAGTATCACGTATCACCGTGCACTGTCTGAAGGAGCCAAGTCAGGTCCAGCTGTATCACCTCTTGGAGCCTATCCATCACTGCAAGTGACAGCTTCAGAGGATTTCACTTTGACATTTACTTGGCTCCTGCTGTCTTACCATTAACACATTTCTGGTGCCTCCCTGAGAGAAAGGCAGGGCATCGAAAATGCCTTTAAATCACCTGTTTCGGCCATAAAATTTTATTAACAAAGAATGAATTTCCATCATCGGGGAACACTAGCTGTCTCTTCACGGCTACCCTGTGCCCTTGGTCATCCAGTCTGACAGACCGAGTGGCTCATCATCGGCTGCCTGGTAGCACTTCTGTTAACCTTGCAAGCACTTGCAAAAGGTGTTGAATTCCTACCTTCCCCTGCACGGCTATTATTTATTAATGTATTAGACCTTCACTCACTATGTATTCTTGGGTTTAGCTTGAAATGGGATATACAAACGTTCAGCCTGTTCATCTAGCCACTGAAAGTCGATAAAATACCGTAACCTGAAGAGGGAGAGAAGTTGCACATTATAGGGTCTGAATCTTAGTCCAACTGAGACTGCAGACAGTGTATCTTTCCTAGTAGGATCAGAGTGGCCATTATCCAAAGAGAACTGGTAGGTGAGGGTAGACTTCATTAAACGCTTTTAAGCATTTAATATCTCAGAGCCAGAAAGGTGTATTTTAAAATGAAAGCTAAATAGATAAATATTTAAAGCAGACCAGGAAGGATTCATTTTCATAGAATCATAGAATCATAGAATGGTTTAGGTTGGAAGGGACCTTGAAGATCATCGAGTTCCAACCCCCCTGCCATAGGCAGGGACACCTCCCACCAGACCAGGTTGCCCAAGGCCACGTCCAGCCTGGCCTTGAACACCTCCAGGGACGGGGCTTCAACAACCTCTCTGGGCAACCTGTTCCAGTGCCTCACCACCCTTAAAGTGAAAAACTTCTTCCTAATGTTTAATCTAAACCTGCCCTCTTCCAGCTTAAAGCCGTTCCCCCTCGTCCTATCACTACATGCCCGTGTAAAAAGTCCTTCCCCAGCTCTCCTGTAGGCCCCCTTTAGGTACTGGAAGGCCGCAATAAGATCTCCCCGGAGCCTTCTCTTCTCCAGGCTGAACAGCCCCAACTCTCTCAGCCTCTCCTCATAGGAAAGGTGCTCCAGCCCTCTGATCATCCTCGTGGCTCTCCTCTGGACGCGCTCCAACAGGTCCATGTCCTTCTTATGTTGGGGACTCCACAGCTGGATGCAGTACTCCAGGTGGGGTCTCACGAGAGCGGAGTAGAGGGGCAGAATCACCTCCCTTGACCTGCTGGCCACACTTCTTTTGATGCAGCCCAGGATGCGGTTGGCCTTCTGGGCTGCGATCGCACATTGCTTGCTCATGTCGAGCTTCTCATCAATCATCACCCCCAGGTCCTTCTCCACAGGGCTGCTCTCCAGCCATTCTCCGCCGAGCCTGTATTTGTGCTTGGGATTGCCCCGACCCAGATGTAGGACCTTGCACTTGGCCTTGTTGAACTGCATGAGGTTGGCTTGGGCCCACCTCTCCAGCCTGTCCAGGTCCCTCTGGATGGCATCCCTCCCCTCAAGCATGTCTGCCTCGCCAAACAGCTTGGTATCATCAGCAAACTTGCTGAGGGTGCACTCTACCTCACTGTCCATGTCGCTAACAAAGATGTTGAACAGTACGGGTCCCAGTACCGACCCCTGAGGAACGGCACTCGTCACTGCTCTCCACTTGGACACCGAGCTGTTGACCGCAACCCTTTGAGTGCAACCATCCAGCCAGTTCTTTATCCACCGAGTGGTCCATTTTGATGCTTTGAAGGTGGTAGCACTGTTTTGCTAAGGTGAGAAAGGAGTTGCTATGAGAGATATCTTGGGGGTTTATTTCCCTGGTAAAAATGTTTTGTTTTGGTTTGGATTTTTTTTCTAGGACAAACTTTGTATCTCTTTGTAGTGTAAAGTACAGTGTGTCCTCAGGGTAGGAAGGAGCAATCAACATGATGAAAAAAAAAAAAAAAAGCAGTGGGCAGTTACAAGATAAATTTCAAAATCTTCTGGCACTGGCAAGCCTTAGAGGCAAAAACCACTAAATTGCCTTTTGTGTATATCCCAGGAGAATGTTTTCTCCTTTGGTGTGTTGAATCTGTGTGTTTGCTCATGTATTAAAATTGCTGCTCAGTCTGCAGTGTAAAGATAACATAAAATGAATCCTAAATACCAGATATAGGTTTACAGCCTGAGATACTCTCCAGAGCTGTCATCATTTCTGGGTTGTGGTTGTGATGGGATATAATGTTTTATGCTCTGCAGCTTCTGGACAAAGCCACGGCTAAAGGGATTTAGAGAAGCTGACCAACAGATGTAGGCTAGGATACTGCTGGAGAAACACACAGCAAATAATAAGGAATTTCCAAGGAGGAGAAAAACAGCACAGAGGGACAAAATTAAAAATGTGGGTTATCACCTTGCAAAGTCTATCCTACCTTGCCCCGTCAAAAGCTCAGCTAGGGACTGGGACTTGCAGGCACCCGGGGACTGACATGAGCAGGTCCCAGGCTGTCATGGAGAAGATGAGGGGGAGCAAATCACAGCTCTTGGGCAGACAGAAACTGTTCTCATTCCTTCACCAAGGTCACAGCAGCCACTGTGCACTAGGTGAAGTAACTTTACCTCTAGTATTCGTAGTTCCAAAATGACTTGCTTGCATCGGTGGGGTGGAGAAAGGCTCAAAAAAGGATGGCACCCAAGGGTGGCTGTCTTTGATGTGGTTCTGGATAATCAAGAGTAACTCCTCTTTCCTTGTGATGATATTACCTATGAGTTTTTTGCCAGTATCACACTTTACATACCCACAGCCTGGAAGCTCACAACACCGCTGAGATGAACTTTTGCCCAAGCAGAGCTCTCTGCCTGGTCTGACGTGCCATGTTGCATGTACCAGAGATGTTTTTTACCACATTTGTCAAGAAGATAAGTGCTCCTGGAAGTGGGACGGGTGTGTCGACAGCAGCTCTGGTCGTCAAAATGGTCTGTGCTGACAGACACTGCGTGGGCCATGTGGCATTGGCGATGGGAGCAGGGAGGGAGATGGGTCCTTGCTCTCACTGCAGGTACACCTCCTGCTTACGCTGTGAGACAGTGGCTGTTTTATTGCAGGGTTTCGTTTGTGATTAATGAGTTATTATCAGCACCATTAAAAAATCCACCATAGTTGTTTGTTGCCAGATGACATTCATCTCCTACTCAATTCCTGCTTTTGGCTGTCGGGTTTTGGCTGAAATCAGGCACTGTGGTGATAAGCACTGGAAAGCAATTTCAGTTTAGGCTGTATAAAAAGACCAGTTACTCTTTAAAAGCACTTCTGTGTGTTTGGTATTGATAGGATTAGTGCAAGGTAATTCATATTCCGAGACTGTAACCTGGCTCCAGATTAAATAATGTGTTCTGCAAAGGAAATTACCAAGCCATTGTGTGTTAATAGCACTGAGCACGCTTTTTTTTTTTTGTTATTATTAATTTTGAGTACCAGCCTCACACCTCAGGACTGTCTCGACAAGATATTACACCACCCGTAATTAAAGTTTTGTTAGCACACTGGCTCCTTGCAATTTCCAAGAGATACTGACCCTGTAGCCTGTGTAAATTTGTACTTCCTGAAGTCTATCTTTCAGCTGAACTCTGGATTTGTGCTGTGTGCTGGGGTTACCTGTGTAACTCAAGGAAAGCAGCATTAGGTATAGTCTGGCATCACCCAGGAGAATTATGAAGGTAACATCAGAATGTATTTCTTGGGTTATTATTAACTTGGTTCCAATAGAAATCTCCTGATAGAAATATTCACCTTAAGGGAAGAACAAACATTCCTTCCCTCTGCTGTTTTGGGTCCTGCCTCTGTGGAGTGTTTCAAAATTATGGGAATCGCAAGAGCTCTGCACGACTGCACTGAGAGGCTGTACATGAAGCTACATCTCAGCCCCCTGTCTGTAAAAATAAATTACTGAGACATAGTGCTTTAGGAATCCTTACAGACAGACATCAGACTAATACCAGAAAGTAAAAAAACCATAATTTTAAGAAATGTCAGAGTCAAGCAGATTCTTTGAATTATCTTATCTTGAATTCTGTGGACAATGTCTCTTACTCGTAAGACAGGAAACTGTAAAGCTTCTGGCATGAATTTGTGTGGGATGACACGTGCCTACAGTTTCAGTTCCCCCTTTAGGTTTTTCCCTTGTCACCAACAGGCAAACTTTATAACGTTCAGCAGGTTAGTTAACCTCCTATTGCTTATTTGTCAGGCTGTGGGAAGCAGCAGGCTGTGCACCATACAGAGGTTTGGTTGGTCTTCTTCAGCAGTAGGATTTAAAATGGTTTGAACATGGACATGTAGAATAAATGCAATTGTTTCATTTCGGCACCAGGCTGTCTAGAAACCAATGGCTTATTCTGCACGCAGACTTCTGCTGGCCATCCATGACTCTTCTGTATTGTTCTTCCTTCCTTCCATTGTTATGTGCAAGACAGTAGGGATCTCACTCCATTTAGGTGATACTTCTCACCATAAATATTTGCATTGAAGTTAATAGGATTACAGAGATACCATAACACCGCATAAAAACGCCTGCCACTTTCTGGCTTTAAATAGTTTTCAGGTCCCCTTAGCAACTTGGTTTTGCATGTGCAACAAAGTGTTTTTAATGAGTGGTAATCATCAGACATCGATGTCCATGCTGAAGAGTTAACATTAATGCCCTCTTCATGCTGCAGCTGTTATTCAGAGATTTGCTCACATTATATTAGATTGAATGATCCTCTTACATATTTCTCTTTAATGTTTCCTTGAGGGTGAATGGAAGGATTTACTTAGGAAATAATTTGTTATTTATTTTTCCCTCAGACTGGTTTAGCTTTGAAAACAGCGACAGTTTCAAATCGGTGCTGATATTGATGGAAAACTTTACTCTGTTAGTTTGGTGTGTTATCCCACAAACCCGTGAAATGATCCCCATTTTTCTTTTTTATTGGATCATTGCATTCTAAATGAAAATAAAGCCTTTTCCAGTAGCTTTTCCCAGCAGCCAGGGGCCTCATTCGTTCTTAGGTCATGGTAAAGACCTCCATTCTGTTGCTACCCAATTTGATCCAGAGTTTGATTTAGCCAGAAATATCCACAAACCTCTAATTTTCCTAATGTTTTTCTTCCTCCAGTTTAAGGTAAAACATTCTTCCTAGTCTTTAACTGTCAGTTGCCTCCTAGAACAAGAACTGCAGATCTTTTTTAAAGAAATAGTTAATGATGGCAGGGAGGAAAGAGAGGGATGCAATTTCATGTTCTCCTACCAAGGGGCAGTGAAGCATCTGAGGTTTTTAACCTTGACTTTGAAATGGCTTTGTAATTATGCCTCCTTAAGACAGTATGTTTGAAAGTCTGCTTATCACTGGCTGAGTGGGAGAAGGAATCTTGTCATTCATGACGGCTGATAACTCATTTGGCAGATCAAAATTAAGAATAACCTTTCACCACCAGCTGTAGCACAGCCATCATCCTTTCTGCCTTCTCAGTGGGTACCAATGAGATTACAGTCAGTTTGCACATGACAAACCAAAAATAAACCCAGCAGTCTGTTAAAATTTAACTCCCCCAAAGGATTACATCCTAACAAGCTCTGCAGCCTAGTGCAGTTCAGCTGATCAATGGGAGGTGTATCATATGCTTTATTTTTTTCAAAGTTTTCAAAAATCTCAATCAGAAAAGAATTGCATTGTGAACAGGGAATGATGTATGGTGTTGTAATATCCAGCACAGACTGCACGGTAGTCTCTGCAGGATTAAAGCCCCAGGCCTTCAAAACTGCCACAGTAAAATTCAAGACTCATTCTTTCTCCTAATAAAACCTTAGCTAAATCCTGTCTGTTTCCAAACCCTTCATTGCTTTAGCAGGTTTCTCCTATTCTGTACCTATCTGTCTGTTGGAAAGCACATGAAACTACAGCATTAGCTAAAGGGCATCTCAATTTGCCATTTGTATTCCAAGCTATTACAGTGTAAAGGTTTTCTTTACAGTTGTAAGATCTCTATTTAAATTGCTCTTTAAGGCTGCTCTCATTCACCAGAGACATGGGTACTCAGAACCGGTCAGCTCATTCTTGAGCTGACAGCAGATAGACTGGGGGGAAAAAAAAGGAAAAAAGAGAAAGCATCAAAGAAAAACAATCAGCGCCTTTGAACACCTTGAGTTAAGTGCATAGTGACAGTATATTTTGGGCCATCTTCCCCAAAGAGGGAAATTACCAGACGTCAGAGGTGCGTAGGTCATTGAAGCATGGAGCTTTTTACATGAAAGTCTTTGGCTATGGGCTTTGCTGTCTGACTGTCACCATTCCTCTGTGCCCACTGTCTTTCATCACAGACCTGTTTCTTCTCTTCCTCTCTTGGGCTCATGCTTTGAGCTCTGATCTTTCACTATTAAAGTCACTGAGAGTTTTGCCAGTAATTTCTGTAAGCATAAGATCAAGCTCTTACTTTCCTTTCATACTTTTTCATAAGTTTCCCAAATGTTTCTTTCTAGGCTTCACTCCCCAAAGCACAGATGTTCTTTCTGTCTCTAGGGTTTTTTTTGAGTTTGTTTTTTTTTTTTTTTTTTGGCTAGAGAGTAGAAACACTTAAGAAAAGCAGTGAATAATTTGATTTCTCAGATTTCTTCAAACATTTTGGGAAATCCTTTTTAGGATAGGGGTGATGATCAAGCTAGTTCAGATTTTCCAGCTCTCCTAGAAGTAGCAAACCGATGTCTGTAGGATGCTTCGTTACCAGAAAATAAATTCAGATACACATGCACATGCTCACTCCCATGTACAAACCTGCTTGTAAGTAACTGGGTATTCATGTTAAAAATAATTAAATAATTTCTGGTTGCTCGCATCTAAACCCTGTGAACAATTCATGCAATTACAGTTGTTAAATTAAACCTTCCTGACTCCGTAATGCTGGTATACCAAGCAGATGTATTCTGGAGTACTACCCACTGGCATGCTGTCTGCTGACTTGCTGCATTTAAAGAGAGAACACTCATGTAACACTGTCTATAAATATAGCAACCAACATACACTCTGGAGATGTTGTAAGGGCTCCAAAGTGAAGTTTACTTTAAGATTTTGAGCTTAAATCAGAACTAAAACTGCCATAAAAGATGTTATGATGATTGAATATACTTTCTAGATTTAACATCTTCACAGCCCTATTTAATTTCCTGTTATATTTTTAGTTCACATAAAAAGATGTTCTCCCTATTCATCAAAAGATATTTCAATCCTGACAGGGAGAAAATGAAGCTACTGATGTCTGCTTCCTTTATTTAGCACTTTTCGTTTGACACCCTGTGTTCCCACATCAGCTTCTTACCACTGTTCTGGGAACCAGGGAGAAGAGCTGGGTTAGTGAAAGTGTAGGAAGTGTAGGAAGATGGAGTAAGGAGACAGATGTGCATCTTTCTGGGTTCATTTCAATGGCCTGTCTGGAGTTATGACCCCTCCTGCACCTCTGTGCTGGAGCGGTCAGGCTCCTGACTATGAAGTTGGGGTCCTCTGTTTCATTGGAAAAGGCTACAAAGACCAAGAGCTTCAGTCACATGCAGTCACAGAAAATCAGGTGTTTTATTCAAGTGATATCAGAGACTATCTACTTATGCGCTGCATTCACCAGAGCAATGATGAAGTCATCTCTGCAATGAGCCTGAAGCATTTAAAAAAAAATGCCTATAGTGAAGACCAAGCATCTCATCTGTAATGTACACGAAGAAGAGTGAGTCTGTAATCATTTCCTGCTACAGCAAAAGAATAAGCCTAAGAAATGGGCAATGCCTTATGTTCCAGGAAAAAGGAAAGAAATATCCAAGCCTAAGCCAATACTCAATGCCAGAGTAATGTGAAGATATATCCCTTCCTGATGCCAAATCTGGTGCTTGGCTTAACTTAGACTGTGTAAGTAAGATACACAGAGTGTGTTATCCTGTGCATCAGAAACTTTCTGGTTTTTATGACACTTCTGTTCAAGCTGTCATTACTTTCCTTAAAAGGTGGCCTTTGTATAAGTACTGGATTTAAGAAACAAAAAATACGACTATGGGACAGGTTTCAGTGGGATGTAGAAATACCTGAGCTAGCTTTAACCAGTGTACGGTGATAATGGAAGCAGATTAACTGTGACAGCACCGGACTTTCTGCTGTCAGACTAATACATTACACCAATTAATTGGTTCTCAGCATGGAAAATTAACCCATTCTACTTCAGTTACATTTACCTTTTTACCCTAGCTAGTTTGATTAATTCTAACATTTTCATACTCGAACATCATACAAGTTAGAGGTACTAACGAGTAACACTAATAGCATGGCTTGCTATTTGTCTAGGTCTGGATCTCTGGTTTCAGGTTAAGGTTGCAAGGCTGTGCATACAGAAACACGTCCTCAGGGACCACAGATAATCTTTTTTTTACTAACCTTGAAATCCCATTGCAGAGCAAAAAACCTACTGTGATGTCAAAAGAAATTTGTGGTGCTTAGTGGAGACTGGGACGCAGATTGACGTGGCCTGAACTCCCCCTGAACCCAGTATTTTCTATTGCCAAGGTGCCAAGATCCAGCGTAAAGGGCTGAGGGCAGGGTAAAAATAAGGTGGATGAAAAACTGGACTTGAGCCAGCATTGTGCGCTCGCAGCCCAGAAAGCCAACCACATCCTGGGATGCATCAAAAGAAGTGTGGCCAGCAGGTCGAGGGAGGTGATTCTGCCCTTCTACTGCACTCTGGTGAGACCCCACATAGAGTACTGCATCCAGCTCTGGGGCCCTCAGCACGGGAAAGACATGGACCTGTTGGAGCGGGTCCAGAAGAGGGCCACAAAAATGATCAGAGGAACAGAACACTTCTCATGTGAGGATAGGCTGAGAGAGTTGCGTTGTTCAGCCTGGAGAAGAGAAGGGTCCAGGGAGACCTTATTGCAGCCTTTCAATACTTAAGGGGGGTCTACAGGAAAGGTGCAGACAGGCTTTTTAGAAGGGCCTGTTGTGATAGGACAAGGGGTAATGCTTTTAAACCAAAAGAGGGTGAATTCAGACTGGATATAAAGAAGACATTTTTTACACTGAGGATGGTGCAACACTGGCACAGGTGGTAGATGCCCCATTCCTGGAAAGGTCAGGTTGAACAGGGCTCTGAGCAACCTGATCTAGTTGAGGATGTCCCTGCTCATTGCAGGGGGCTTGGTTGATCTTTAAAGTTCCCTTAAAACTCAAATCATTTTGTGATTCTATCAATGTATGAATCAGTCCAAGGATATCCAGGTTGATATTTCAAGTTTTTTCACTTGCCATGGGGCACCAAGGAATAAGAAATTCTCCTAAAGGCTTCAGTAACTACTCTTCTCCAGTTGAAATATCCCTGAGAGTAGAAGCACTAACCTGGAGCAACAGTAGACAGAGTTAACCCAGGATAACTTTGTCATACCCTTTCATTTAATGCTGGTTCTCCTGAATGCTGGTAGCTGGACTGTCACAAGGTGGAGTCTTGCCATCTCGCCTGATCACTGAAGTTTTATCTCTCCTGTATTATGCAATGATGCTCAAGTGGTCATTCAACTTCCTCAGCCAAGAAACTTCTGCGTCAGCCTGTTAGTTTTACCCTCACGGTAGAGGCCATGATGCACTGAAGTCCACCAAATAGCACGTAGGATTTGAGAGATTACCTGCTCTTCCTCCATTTGGAGCAAGCAAGCTGTGCATGGCATGGTGGATTCCATCTTGTAGTTGGAGTGAACTAATGGGAGAGGAGGACCTGAGTGGGCAGGTGTAATGTGGGTTGACCTTGGCTGGATGCCAGGTGCCAACCAAGCCATTCTGTCACTCCCCCTCCTGAGCTGGACAGGGGAGAGAAAATGTAACGAAAGGCTCATGGGTCAAGATAAGGTCAGGAGATTCGTCATCAATTACTGTCATGGGCAAAAGAGACTTGACTTAGGGAAATTAATTTAATTTACTACCAATCATATCAGAGTAGGATAATGAGAAATAAACCCAAATCTTAAAACAGCTTCCCCCACCCCTTCCTTCTTCCTGGGCTCAACTTCACTCCCGATTTCTCTTCCTTCTCACCCCAAGCTGCAGAAGAGGATAGGGAATAGCGGTTGTGGTCAGTTCATCACACATTGTCTCTGCTGCTCCTTCCTCCTCACGCTTTTCCCTTGCTCCAGCATGGGGTCCCTCCCACGGGAGACAGTCCTCCATGAACTTCTTCAGTGTGGGTCCTTCATGAAGAGACTGCTGCAGCATGAGTCCCTCACGGGGTCACAAGTCCTACCAGCAAACCAGCTCCAGCATGGGCTCCTCTATCCACAGGGCCACAGGTCTTGCCAGGAGCCTGCTCCAGCACGGGCTTCCCACAGGGTCACAGCCTCCTTCACATCCACCTGCTCCAGCATGGGGTCCTCCATGGGCTGCAGGTGGATATCTGCTCCACCATGGACCTCCATGGGTTGCAGGGGACAGCCTGCCTCACCATGATCTTCACCACAGGCTGCAGAGGAATCTCTGCTCTGACACCTGGAGCACTTCCTTCCCCTCCTTCTTCACTGACCTTGGTGTCTGCAGAGTTGTTTCTCCCACATTTTCTCAGTCCTCTCCTCTAGCTGCTGTTCTGCAGCAGTTTTTTCCTCTTCTTAAATATGTTATCCCAGAGGCGCTACCACCATCACTGATTGGCTCAGCTTTGGCCAGTGGCGGGTCCGTCTTGGAGCCAGGTGGCATTGGCCCTATTGGATATGGGGGAAGCTTCTAGCAGCTTCTCACAGAAGCCACCCCAGTAACTCTCCCACTACCAAAACCTTGCCATGCAAACCCAACACAGCAGGCTGATGCATGTTGACTCTAAAAGGTCATTAAGGTCTAAGAACTGGTCACTCGCAAAAGGTTTTAGGATATATACTTGTGAAAGAAAATGTGGCCTGGATTTTATCTGTGTGAATCCTAGAAAATATATCTATACTGAATTTGTTCCTAGCTGGAAGTGGGGAATAAAGAAAACTCATGCATGCAAAAAATGTCTGACCTCTTGCACTGCTATCTTAGCAATTAGGAACATTACCTGAAACAACTGTTAGTGTGAGCCCAATCTATCTAGCTTGCTGCACCATGAAAGCTCATGGAGAGGAACCAATTACCCCTGAATTCAATCTGGTTTTAGCTGTTGCTTCTTGGTGCTTCTTTTATCATCTATATCATGAAGTTTGGGTCTGTGGGACATCAACTGACTGATAGGGATTGCTACTAAATCAGCCTATGAAGTCATTGTTGGATCTGATGCTTGCAATATAAACCCTGCTTTTGAGCTGATAATGGAAAGATTAATGTTGTAATCAAGGATGAATAGACAGACATGTGCAATTTACTCCCTGCTCCGTAAATTAGGGAACTAATAAAACCTGTGCTAAAAAAAAACCCCAAACCAAACCAAAAAAAAAAAACAAAAAAAAAAAACCCAACCAACTTTCCGTAACTGAGAAAAAATTTATATATGACAGTATCCTCCAGCATAAAGAATTTCCAATATTAAAAAATGACAGAAAAAATAAAGCTGATGTGTGTTTAAGCGCTGGAGCAAGGTAGAAAGATGCAACAGAATGTACTAGATGACCGCTGCATTATTAACTTCTGCTGTCTAGGTCCAAGGGAAAAGCTGTTCCTGCTTTTGTGCACGGTGTGACATGTCTTGGATAAGGAGAATGACTCAAAATTTCTGGCAAAAAATATTTAGGTTTGAAAGATTTCACATGCTTTTGTGTCCTTCTGTCCTGTGAAGGAAAGAACACAGTGATCCATGCTGGAGGAAGCAGAACAAGTTCCCTCAAGAGTCTAAAGCATGAAATATTTCTTAGCTTGACCCATAACTCCAATAATGGTGTGTGCAGAACTTAATTACATGCTTTCCATTATGGGCATGTTGAATCATTTGTGTTAGATAAACAACATCCATAGCCGCATTACAGCTGTTTAGCGTACACTTGAAGTGGGCACCTTGAGATACATCTAATAACCTTACAAGCAAGTTGAGTGTAAACATGTGCTTATTTTTAAAATGTCACAATGACTGAAATAGTGCTAGTAATTTAATGTGAAGTATTCACCATGAAAACCTTTTAAATTTTGTTCTTATTAGTAATTAACTGTATCATCAGACTTACCACAGCACCCTCAGAATTCAAATAACTTGAAAACTAATAGTTACCAGGTGTGATAATTTTACTGAGTGAGGTGGGATTGCAATATCTGGTTTCTTCAACTTTTCTCCAAATGGGGCATTACCTTCATAGGAGTAACTAAGCTTTTGTTCTTTAGAAACTATTACTTTAATAGTTGTCTTGGCTGAGGAAAAACACTAGAACACATGCACCCTCAGGGTAAAATGGCAGGGGGAGGTATTCCTAAGAACATCTCATTCTTAATTTTGGCTTCATCTCATGTTTTTTCAATATTCAGTTTGGCAAATATTTGAGTGTCAAACACATTATCTGTAAGACAAAGTAAGAAAACACAACCCTTTTTATCCTGTTGTTAAAGGTTGTATTTAGACATTTGTGCCCTGGGGCCCAATGGAAAGCTTTCCTCCATTTTACTTCTGTTTCATCATTCCCAACATTGCGAGATAATGTTAGGTTTGATTCATGGCTTGTTATCTGACACTGTAAGTGAGATTCATCTGACCTATTCACCTGGGGCTCTTTTTTCCAGTTGGAGGGGTAGGCACTTCTAATACATAGTTCCTCCTAAAGTAGATACCTAAAGCAGAGCAGGTGAATCATGATTTTAAGGTCCCCCAGTTTTCCCCACTGCTTTAAAACATGCCAGGCACACTGAGATGCCGACACTGACAGTGTCTGCAATAAGTTGAGGTGAATCCCAGCCTATATTTCATATGCATCTGGCCTAATTTTTATTGAATCAAAATGCAGGCAGAAACCTTAAGTGGCAAAAGGGTGAGGCTCAGCTCCAACGCTCATTGAAGCCAATGAAAATGTTCTCAGTGATTTAAAGGCACTTTGAGTTAGTCCTGAAGAAAAAATTAAGAAGAGAGGGATGTTGGACGAGCAATCTTTCCCTCTCCTTTATTTCCTGTTAAAAAAAAAAAAGAAGACTATTTTGAGTATAGACCAGACTTCTGAGCCTTCATAGGACTACTGCTGGTAAGCAATGGAAAAATCAATGTACAATCGGTTGTGAGCATCTTGATCAAGACTCCTCATAAGTCATTGTAACATCATTGGAACAGTTAGAACCTGTGACCTAAATGATTAATCTATGTGGAGAACAACTTCAAGCGATTCTATACCAAATATAAATGTAAAGCCAATATCGTAGATAGCCAAGGCTAATAACCATAAATAATCGGAGCATTGAGATACTGGAGAGATTGTCTGATTCATTCAGTACGTCTTTCGCCCAGAAAAGAGTTTCTGCCTAGTGTTCACTGATGAATGTTTTCTCTAGTCACATGGTGATTGTACACCCCACCACTGGAGTTGTCCCGGTGAGATATGTAGGGAGAAAAATCTGACTTTCCACATACTTTAGATGTCTGTGTCAACCATCACAGTTGTCTGGAAGGTCAATTAAAAAGCCCAGACCTGACACTCATCCTCACGCAGCTTTGCTAATTTTACAGGAAAAGGGAAAAGCTCTGCATGTCTGATGCTAAGCTTCCCCATCATCCCAGTATTCGGGACTGGCAGAGGCACTGCAAGCTGTGAGCACAGCATCAGTGTTGTTGCTTTCTGCTCCAGGCTTTCTGCTTTTCTTCACTTGCATGAGATGAGATTCAACTCGTGATTAAGAAATTCAATACAGGCATCCAAATATCTGTGTGCATACGTATGAGTTAAGTATCTACTGTCCCACTAATCTAGTCGGTACAGTCTTCAGAGCTCAGAGGGCAGTTAAGCTCAGTGAATGAGCTTTCTTGGCTGGCTGGTCAGATCTGTCATGCTATACCTGAAAATGCATTTAACTTCCCATTCTTATAGATTCATTATACATTGAGATTCCAGCCACTCTCTGCATCGATGCCACAACAGAAGAAGGTGGCAAAGCTTGAGTTAGGAACAGGAATTCCTGTTTCCATGGATGTCAAATAAGAATAAGAAACTTATGTGTTCCACTGTGCCCAATACTTTGTTATAGAGGACCTTCCTTCAGTAAAACCAGCTGCTCCATTTAGGAGAGAACTAAAGATTCATATTCTTTGAGGTTATAAACATGTGAGTCCCAACAGAGCTGCTTAGCACAGACTTAACTGCTTTGCTAGATTGCATTCTGCATGCAGAACTTCTCATTACTGCAAATTGGGTTTTATTTTTCTAAATGTACTTACGTATGCTGAATTCTGTGCCGTTTCGAATTACTTACTCGACTAAAAGTCTTTCTTCAGAGAAAAAGAAATAAAAGTATTCCCTGCCATATTGCCATTTTTTCCTCCAGGTTGATAGACTTGTCTTTGTTTGAAACTGTCAGGTTAAACCGGGATAATGTAATCTGAGATATTACCAAGTCAGTTGAGCAGAAAGGCCATCATACATTGAGTGGAGAAGCATTGTTGCAGATGCTGGTGAAATGCTTCAGGAATAAAATTGGGCAGGTCTGGAAAAGGCTGATAACCTCCTCCAAAGACTTCAACTTCAGTCTTCAAATGAAATATCACATGCTTACAGATGATCGTTCTGAATTTTGAATGCTGATTAATTGCTTATGTTAATGCAAAGCGGCAGAAATCCTTTAAAACAGCATCAAATTTACATAGGTACAAATACCATGTGCTATTGTTATTGTTTACTTGTGTAAAACAGTTCTGAGGATACAATGACCTCTACAGAGCTTTTCCAAAGTTCACCTTGAAGGAGGACGTGATTCATTTGCCATGCTAACACAACTCATAATTTACTAATGAATGTGAACTGGAGGGGAAAAAGGAGCACATATAACTTATCAGTACTATATGCTTCAGCTGTTCCTGTGTTGGGCTTAGTGGCTGTGTTAGCACCATGGGTCTGCAGCCCACTGGGAGTTGCAGACCCTTCAACACTCCTGTGGAGGTGCAGATCCTATAGAAATTCCACGTCACAGCCTCTGTAAGCACCTTCATTGAATCACTTTAAAGTTATTGACATTGAGACATTGAAAAAACACTATTATAAAGGGAATTGACTCTAAGCAATTGACCATCCCACGCATTTCTATCCACACCACGTATCTCGTCATGTGCTAAACCATCAAGGCAGCACCTGACATTTTAGCGTTGAAATCCACTCTCTGTCCCTCTTCTATCTTCCAAATAAATTGTTAAAAAAAATCATCCCATAGTTCACGTAGAACTATGAGAGAAGAGAAACCCTCAAATATATTTTGAAATGCAGGTATTAAAGGACATAAGACCCGTGGCAGTGGTTTGGTTGGGGTGCAGCTGAGTTACAGGGGGTGGTTGCAATTCTGCACTGTGAGAAAGGGCATGGCGGTGAGCATTTGGCCAGCTGGGGAAGGTGTGATTCAGAGACCGTGCTGATCAGGTTGACATCCAAAAGGCATTTTCATCCACGTGACACTGTGTTCAGCACCAGGACTCTGGTGATACTCTCAGTGGGTATAATGGAGCCATCTCCTCCACAAAGGCAGAGAACTGGGGCTTGACTCATGTGCACCTAGTGCACTATGAGACACATGGGGGATCTTAAGTATCCATATAGGGCTGGCAAATATGTAACAGAACCTATGCGACATCTGTGCCCCTGTGGAGCAGCAGCTAGAGAGTGAAGTTGCACCAGGATGTCCATCATTATCTGATAAAAGCCAGTCCCTTGGGTGGCATTCTGACCGACATAAGAGCGTTACATTGGTGTGTTTAAAAATGGCTATTTTCGTGTGATCTCTGAGATAATCTAAAGCCTCTGAGACATCCCCATTCTTTTGTAGAAAGAGATATTCAAGAATATTCTGCATTCGGCACTCAGTGGCCCTCCCTCGGTGTCCAGCTAATGCCATGTTATCGGGTACAGGCAATGGGCCAGAGCTGTGGAGCCTTGTTGCCTGACTTATCATCAATGCCAGACTACAGCCTGCTTGTCTATGGAGCATGAAGGAAAAATTAAGAGTCTGATGTAAGAAAAGGTTTATACGAACAGCGTCAAGTCAAAGTGGACTCAAAATCTTGTTTAATTTTCAGGGAAGTTTGGTCAGTCTATTAATGCAATATTTTGTCTGTGTTAATTTGTGTATCCCAAGAAAAAGCATTCCTCCATGCCACCACTGTTCGTTTGATCCACTGCTGCTGTAATGTGAGTTCAGCCCTTGCATCTTTTAGCACAGATCCCTTCTCCTCCTCTTCTCTCCCTGTGAATAAAGTGAGAGCAGCTCAGCTACTTTGCATTCTACACAGTAAGAAATCCTTTCTTGGCTGATTGATGTGAGCTTGTTTTGCAGCACTACTGGATTTGTGAATGGGTCATAGACTACGGACCAGTTTGTTAAGGAAAACTGATGCGCAGTGTTGTCACATAGGGTAAGATGCAGTGATGACTCTGCACTCTTTACTTACATAAAAATTGGAAAAAGTTCAAAAAATCCTCCTAGATTAAAAATAACCCAACAACTGGATAGTTCAAAGCAAGGATCAGAGACCTTTGATTTTCTCCAGTGTAGGCAGCGATTAAACACTATATGGAAAAGATCTGTCTTCCATTCTTGCTGTAATACTTCACGATTTCAGCTGGAAAAGTCCTGAGTCAAGTGCCCTGTGTCACAGCCAAAACTGTGACCGTCTCAGGTGCAAATTGGTAGAGCCCTCTGTGGAGTTAATGCCAGAAAAATCAGGAAGAGGCTCTTACAGTGATAATATTTATCTTCTGTGGTCCAGAGATCCCAGTCAATCTGCCAGAACTGATCCGTATATCTGGCTCCACAAGAGCTGCATTATCAGGACTCACTTTATTACCCATAATGGAAAACCCACTAAACTGTTACCTGGACATGGAACGTACTGGCGATGTTCTTGTGGGGTGCAGGTTGTGTGTAGCCATGCACCTTTTCCATACGCAGTTGCAAGTCTATGACCATACAATATGTCCATTGGGAATGGCATCATGCAACTTTTCTTCTGAATGTCCCACTCCATGTGAAAACTGAGACCATTGCATAAAGTGCTCATGTTCACACATAACGGTGAGTGTGTGATGGAGTTTGAGATGGCACAGGCACAGAAGATACAGTCCAAATTGGAAATTGCTTTTTCACTTGGCAATCCCACCTGTCTGAAAGTGCTAGATTAGGTTGGAAGCATTGGCATTGTTTAAAAAAGTATGTTCTTTTGCAATGGTCAAAAATAGAAAAAGAGCCTTGTCCTGGTTTGAGGTAAAACAGGACCCGTTTTCTGTTCAGTAATTTTACTTTGCATCTAGGCCTCTTCTAACTAACTGAACTTTCTGAAATTAACAGCATCTTGTGCAGAAACTGTTCGCTCTCAGAGTGATAAGACCTGATTAGTTGTAATTTATGCCAAGGCATGGTATGCAGAGAGGCTTTTGCTTATACTCATTGCTATAACACCCAAGGGCAGCTAACTTTGTTGTTTGCCCCGTTGGAGGGTCGGAAGCAGAAAAGCATAAAGGGGTCCCACCTGTGGGGAGGAGCGGACAGGACAGGTGACCCAAACCTGACCGACAGGGTATTCCATCCCATCTGCCTCATGCTCAGTGTAAAAGTTGTGGGATCAAAGCGTCAGCTCTCTTTTCTTCAATGGCCGGCATCCGAGGAAGACTCTGTCTGTTCGTCTGCCTTTGATCCTGATCTGTGCATTCCCGAATCCAGATCCAGAATCCAGTTGCCATCCATCACTGAGTCCAGTCTGCAATTTCCCCTGTGCCTGTCGATGATGTGATCATCATCCTGGGAGCTTGATACGGTTTTGTATATATTGTATATATTTCATTATTTTTAATTTTTTTTTTTATCAATTTATTTATATTTTCATTAAAGTAGTTTAGGTTTTTTTATAAACTAGTAAGTCTCTTTCTCCCTTTCCCTCTTCTTCTTGGAGAGAAAAGTCGGGGAGGGCATCTGTCGGTTGCTTAAGTGGCCAGTCTGGCCCAAACTACGACAAGCCCCAACTGTCAAAACTCCCAAATGGGTCGAAGTCTTGGGTAAAGAGTAAAGATTCTCTTTTCAGTTCACTGTAAGAATATGCCCGGCCACCAAGTTAATGTATTCACTTCCCTACCTAGAAATCCTGTATTAGAGACTACAGAGGTCATTTCTGGATAGTGCTGTCTTCCTGTTATTAGAAATTCACTTTCAGCTATATCACCTTGAGAGGACCTAATATACTAGGACTAAGGAGACTCTCCATCCTTTATTGGATGTAGGGGGAAACAATTACAAAGGATGAGGAAAAGACTGAGGTACTTAATGCCTTCTTTGCCTCAGTCTTCAACAGTCAGACCAGTTCTATGGGCACCCAGCCCCCTGAGCTGGATGACAAGGATGGGGAACAGATGGGGAACCATAATCCAAGAGGAAATGATTAGCGAGCTTCTACACCCCTTAGGCACACACAAGTCTACTGGGCCAGATGGGATTCACCCAAGGGTCCTGAGGGAGCTGGCAGAAGTGCTCACCAAACCGCTTTCCATCATTTATCAGCAGTCCTGGCTAACCGGGGAGGTCCCAGTTGACTGGAAGCTAGCAAATGTGACGCCCATCTACAAGAAGGACCAGAAGGAGGATCTGGGGAGCTACAGGCCAGTCAGCCTGACCTCGGTGCCAGGGAAGGTTAAAGAGCAGATCATCCCCTGTGCCATCACACAGCACATACAGGACAACCAGGCGATTAGGCCAAGTCAACATGGGTTTATGAAAATCAGGTCCTGCTTAACTAGCCTGATCTCCTTCTATGACAAAGTGACCCACTTAGTGGACAAGGAAAAGGCTGTGGGTGTTGTCTACCTAGACTTTAGTAAAGCTTTTGGCACCATTTCCCACAGCATTCTCTTGGAGAAACTGGCTGCTCATGGCTTGGATGGACATAAACTTTCCTGGGTCAAAAACCGGCTGGATGGCCGGGCCCAAAGAGTGGTAGTGAATGGAGTTAAATCCACTTGGTGGCCGGTCACAAGTGGTGTTCCCCAGGGCTCAGTGGCTCAGTGCTGGGGACAATTCTGTTTAATATCTTTATCAGTGACCTGGATGAGAGAATCGAGTGCACCCTCAGTAAGTTTGCAGACAGCACCAAGTTAGGCAGGAGCGTTGATCTGGTTGAGAGTAGGAAGGCCCTACAGAGGGATGTGGACAGGCTGGATCGATGGGCCGACGCCAATGGTATGAGGTTCAACAAGGCCAAGTGCTGGGTCCTGCAGTTAGGTCACAATAACCACATGCAACACTATAGGCTTGGGGAAGTGTGACTGGAAAACTTCCTGGCAGAAAAGGGCCTGGGGGTATTGGTCGACAGCCAGCTGAATGTGAGCCCAGAGTGTGCCCAGGTGGCCAAGAAAGCCAATAGCATCCTGGCTTGTATCAGGAATAGTGTGGCCAGCAGGATTAGGGAAGTGATTGTCCCTCTGTACTTGGCACTGGTGAGGCTGCACCTCGAGCACTGCATTCAGTTTTGGGCGCCTCACTACAAGACAGACATTGAGGTGCTGGAGTGTGTTCAGAGAAGGACAACAAAGCTGGTGAAGGATCTAGAGAACAAGTCTTATGAGAAGCGGCTGAGGGAACCAGGGTTATTTTGTCTGGGGAAAAGGAGGCTGAGGGGAGACCTTATCACTCTCTACAACTACCTGAAAGGAGGTTGTAGTGAGGTGGGGGTTGGTCTCTTCTCCCAAGCAACAGGTGAAACAACAAGAAGAAACAGCTTCAAGTTGTGCCAAGGGAGGTTTAGATTGGAAATTAGGAAAAATTTCTTCACTGAAAGGATTGTCAAACATTGGAACAGGCTGCCGAGGTAAGCGGTTGAGTCATCATCCCTGGAGGTATTTAAAAGATGCGTAGTTGTAATGCTGAGGGACATAGTTCAGTGGTAACGTGGCAGTGCTAGGTTAACGGTTGGACTTGATCTCAAAGATCTCTTCCAATCAAAAAGATTACATGATTCTATGAATCTATTTTATGACAGAGAATCTGGTCAGGCAGAAGAAAGGGTGGGTAGGATGTTTCCCTGGGTTTTTTTCTTCTTTGTGTTTTTTTTTCTCCCCTACAGTCTTTTGATTTCAAATGGGAAGGTAGAAATTATCACAGCAGTGTGTTCAGTCAAAGCAAAAGTCATGACAGTGGATTCAGAAGTTTCTTCCATTTGCATTCTTTGGAGCTCCCTGAAAATTCATTCAGAGGACATAACACATTCCTCTCCTCCTCTCTGAAGAAATGGGAAGGGATTGTGGGGAGATTTTGTCATATTTGGAAGTGGATTCCTTGATCTTTCATTTCTCTGGACACAACACTGTTGGTGATGCTTAGAAAGGTACCTTCCTGGAAAATCCTACTCAGGATTTTTAAGCATTGACATGGATGATTAATGCTCTTACCTTAGGCTCTTTATATACTCTAAATTCACTTTACTTCTCTACAGGGTTTACTGAAGGCTGGGCGCTTGACTGATGAATTACAGGCTGACTTTCAAATGTCCTACACTTTTATTTCACAAAATGTAGCAGAAACCAATGTAGGAATCTTAAAGTTTACCTTCAAATGGCTTCACGCAAATTTGTTAATGTCCTTTGGAGAAAGTCCTGTTAGAGGCACTTCTGAAACTCATTTGATTTGCGGTTATTGCAGCTGGGGCTGCTGGGTAATGCAATTCTGCTCTCTGCTGTTCCTGCTTTGCAGTGCTGCATGGCCCACCGTGTTTTATAGTATACGTGTCTCAACTCAATTAGCAGCATGCTGGCAGCCAGAGATAAGCCCGTGGACAGGCACACTAGTCATGGCAGATAAAAGCCCCAAACAATAGTTCAGTCCAATGTCATTCACTTAATATAAAAATAGAATTTAAAGCCACTAACAGAGCTACTCAGAATATTTAGTTGCAACAATCAG
The DNA here is from genome assembly GCA_017639485.1 of Pluvialis apricaria. Taxonomy (NCBI): domain Eukaryota; kingdom Metazoa; phylum Chordata; class Aves; order Charadriiformes; family Charadriidae; genus Pluvialis; species Pluvialis apricaria. The sequence goes on along the minus strand of CM030008.1, from coordinate 161,148,842 downwards.
AAGATTTTCCATCCTTATTCCAGCCACCGGAGGATAGGAGACATCTAACTCCTTGGTAGCTAATGTGATAAGATGTCTAGGCTTCTTCTTGTAACCTATGTATGCTGAGCCTTTCAGAGCATCTTTAAAAATTGTCCCACAGACAAGATGTAAATGGGGTCTTAGTGGATGGCTCCTGTCTTCCAAACTGGGAAAAATCGGGCAGGTAAATGTAGTGCACTGTGCTTTCTTTTTTGTACTCTTATGCCAGCAGACCTTGGAGATGTGTCAGGCCATTCTTCTGAAACGTCACCTACAGCAGAAAACCCAGGATGATGGTGTTCATGCTGTCTGACATTGCTGACCCAAAATGTTTCGTACCAGCATGCCAGACTCCCTAAGGCAGCTGGCAACAGAGGTACACAGGGCACTGAAGCAAAAAGTTTTCTAGGGGCAGACCTGAAGAAAAAGCAACAAGAGGAGGTGCCTTAACCGGGCTCTTGGGTTGTATGTGGAGGACAGGAGAGAGGAACCGTCTCAGTCCAGCGACTGCTCCCACACCAAAGGGGCCACCACGCAAAGCTGTGCCTTGTCCACACTGTCCCCTGGCAGCGCTTTCATTTTTTGTATCCCTGCCTGTGGCAGGGGGGTTGGAACTCGATGATCTTCAAGGTCCCTTCCAACCTAAACCATTCTATGATTCTATGATTCTATGATTCATTTAAAAGCTGTTCTTTTGCACCTTAAATGCCTTGCCTGGCTTTCATTTCCCATATCTTGCTTTTGAAAAGCTTTCCAAACTTAGGGAAATGGCAGTGAAGCCCATTCAGAGGAACTCCTGCCAATGAGAACCCAAGGTCATAAAAAACCTGGCATGAGTAAGCATTTAGGCTTTTCCGGCTGAGCTTGCTACTGGGAGAGGGACAATGGCTCTCACTTCTGTCCCTAGTGTCATTCTGGGCTATCACTTCATCACCTGCCAGATCAGCTGCTATGCCAGTGTGACTAGGGATCTTTTGGGGAACTAACTTTACTTCCTAGGGTTTCCTCCAGCATCTTGTGAAGGATTTCTGTCTCTGCCATTGCAGCAGAGCAAGAGTGCAATTCAGCTTACTGAGGGTGGCATTTCTACCCTGCCCTTGCTGTATAATGGTATGGGGCCAGGGGCTCCTGCGTGGAGCTGTAGATGTGTGTGTGTACTCAGTGCAATCTGTGGATGCAGAGAAAGTGGAACCTGTGAACATCCCTAACTTGAAGCATTTGCCACTTTTTTTCCTCCTCCTCCAGGAACTCCACTGAGTTTTTCAGTGCACTTCCCCATACCCCTCTGCACAGTGCACGTTTGTAACCTCAACAAAGTTTTTGGATTTTTCCTGTCACCCCTATCTCAGTACTGATCTCTGTAAGAATAACTAGCCTATTGCTTGGAAGAGCAGAGATGCAAGAATCTAAATATTAAACAGTGAGTATTCCCAAGTCTGTGAAAATCAGGCATGCATTCCCTTCTCTCTGAAGAGCTGTTCTCAAATATTTGGTAATGTCATTTTTACAGTGTTAAAAATCCCAACTCAAGCCTCTCATTAACAACCATAAAGCAATCAGTGCAAGATACTGCAGATGTTCTGTGAAAACTGAAGTTTGGATGCAGAGAAAAAGGTGGTGGGTAGGAATATAGAGCAACTGAAAGAACTGTGAGAAAAGATGCATTTTTAATCCTTATGGGTAAAAGCCAATAGTTGAAGAAAATAAGGTTGTTCCAATATGAAATTTGGGAAAGTGTGTGGGGAACCATGGTTTTAGAACCATATTGCATTGGGAACCATAAACCAGAAATTGAGCAAAACACTGCCAGATTTTCCTAATATAATCTTAGAGAATTCCATTAGCATTTACCAGGTGGCAGAACATAATGAAACTAGAACACAAGTTTTAAGGGAAAGCAAGAAAAGACCAAACGGAGGAAAGCAGAAAAATCTGATTCATATGAACATTTGGAGACAGAGGAAATTCCAATGGTTTGCAAGAAATGGTACTGAAGATGTGAGAGCAAACAGGAGTCTGTGCACTGTTGCACTGGAGGAGCTTTCTTTCTCGACTGTTCAAGAGGCTTTCCTGCCCAGAGCCTGGATTATTATTTGTAAGCAGGATCCTCAACCACATGTAGATGTGATACCTAAATTTACAGCAAGGGATTTCAGAGAAACCTCGTCATGTAAGAAGTGGGCTGGTATGGCTAGTAGGCTAATTCTTTCAGTAGTAAAAATATATAAATATTATTAAAAGGTGGTGTTTGTAATTTTATCCAAAACATGACTGAACATAAGGGGTAGCATTCAGCTGATTTACACAGTAAACATCTCCATAGGAGCTAGGCACTAGAGTCTTTCCGTACAGTTGTAGAGAAGACATTGTCTCTGTAGGTTCTTCTGACCAGCTTGAGCTGTCTACTTTAAAACAACATGAGTTGTACGCTAGAAGAACATGTTCCTCTCTATTACCTGTAAGCCTAATTGAGATTTAACATTTTGCCACACCACCGAAATTTGCCAAAATGATGCTAGATGCAAGTATGGTTTGGCCTGCCTATGATGTATATAGTCCTCATGACATCTTCAAAAGGATTGCTACATTTTGGAATAGATTATAGTCAAATTACTATGTGAACTGCTCCTAAAGCAGATCACATAAATCCTAATCCTAAAATTCTATGATTCTAAAATATTGAAGCAAGAAACGGTGAACCATATACATGACAAGCACCTATACATGGAAAAAATGTAAGATTTCTCAGCTAGATCTGCATTATATTGGCTTCAAATGAAAGCAGATATAGAAGAAAAACTCAAAGAATGTGAAAGATTAAAATAAATCAAAATTTATCAAATGAAACAGTCTGCAATGTTAATCCAAGCAACATGAGATTCATGGTCTAGTGTAGTCATAAATTACTTCTTTCCTGGAAAAAAATATGTATTGGTTTTGGAATACTGTCTTAAATGGTACAATTAGAAAATATGAATGTCAAACACGTGATTTCCAATAACAAGAGCATTTATTTACTAGACTAGTATATTAGCTGTGACAGTGACAAAAGAGCACTGCCATTTGGTGGTCTAGATCTTATACATACAACAAACTAATCAGGATTTTAGGCATAATACTGCAAATAGGTACAATGTAATGAGCTGTGAAAAATGATGTAAAATGATAACAAGGATGATTCTAAAAACTGAAGAACTAAATTCAGATCCTCATTTGGCATATCTGATTTACAGTCTTGAAGTCTGGACTGCCACCTGCTGAAACACTGTTCAATAGGAAGCTTAGGCTTAATAGGACTCAATTTTCATTACTAAATCTTGACTTTTACCCTATTTCTTTCTTCTTACCCTTGGTGTTCTATGTCCCATGGATAGTATTGTTATAACTGAGTAAATTTGAGACTTTCTCCCTCTCTACCCCTTGATTCCCCTGGTCAGTGTCAGTCTTCTCTCTGCTCATCCTCTGTGAATTCAGCAGTTTCTTTCCCTGCAGTTTGCCTGTTAGGATTTTGCAGTCAGGCTCAACCACTGACCCACACTGCTGCCTCTAAAAGATGAAATTAAACCATATAGACTCAGCTAATGTCCTGTTGCCATAGGACAGTATAAACTTAGCAACTGTCAAGCAATTTAAGAGTCTTTATGTTCGCAAGGCCACAATATAAGCATAGGTGGTACATATGTCTGCAATATGGGCATAAGCAGCAAGGTGAAGTTGTACCTTGTTATCATCTTTGCTGAGCAAGGGGATTGATGAAAAAAACATGACACCTGTGTAGCAACTTCCATAGGAAGAGGACACCAGAAGGCTTGCAGGCTTCGTAAACACCAAGATCCGAAACAGAAGAAGCTGCAGGGAAATTGGTGGGTTGCATAGCATCAGTGGAGATTAAAATTCATGAAGCGCTCTGAACGTGGTTGTCATTTCAGATGCTAAGGGAAGATTGCCGAGATGTGATTTGATTAACTTGCAGTGGGTGTGTATCCTTTGGAAACAGCGCAGAAGGATAGCTGACCCTTCCGAGGTGTATTGCAGTTATGTATCCCAACACAGGCTTTTCCTCCCTGCACACCCCAGAGTACTGCAGGAAGGAGCAGGAGCCTGGGTCTCTGGGCTGTGGGGTTTTTGGGACTGCGGTTCCTGCTCAGCAGTTGCACCTCCGAGGCGCTCTTCTGGGCTGCATTCATGCACTTCCTGCAATGGGGAGTTCAGACCACATTCACTGCTCAGACTTGCCCTCAAAATTACTCATGGTCACTTCTAATCTCCAGTCTCACCCTCCCACCCTGTTTTTACTTTGTTTTTATCTTGCATGATCTGTTGTTTTTATTGGTGGGCTCTCTGAGCACTGAGGCTTGCGGCACGGGCTGTGGCTCATAGAGCCATTGACCTAGCAGCACCCTTTGTCTGTTAATGCCAACGTTTGGTTTTTTTAGTGACCAAGGAAAATCCTTTTCACTGCTGTGAGACTCCTTTTCTTGCACATCAAATACATAGGTGCGATCACCTGAACACCACCTGCACTGAGTTTGTTTCATGGGGAAGGAAGACAGGAGCGAGCCGTATCCCCTTGTTCTACAGAGCACCGATACCCTCTAGTGGTAAAACCACAGTCATTTTTATGCAAAAGATGACGATTTCATTACTGACTTATCTTCTGTCTTCCTCTTGGAAAAAAATCTGCACATCATCTTTAAATGACAGTGCTATTCTGTTGAATGATATCATAAAATCACGCCTTTAGTTTAAGTAGCTGATGATGTAATTTCCGTGGACTGCTTTCAGTGTGTTTCACCTTTCATTAAATCATTTAAATGATACTTGTGATCTGATGGGTGACCAAATTTTCACATAGTATAAAGAAATGGGTGTAATGGAAAGCATCAAGTAGCAGTAGCTCAAGGCTTTAAATGGAGAATTAGTGATGGTACTGCTGTAATGGCTGTAATGTGGCAGATCATAGGTGGTTTATAGCTAAGCGAAGGAATCATGTTGTCTCGGTTGAGTTCTCACCAGTTTGCTCATGGAGGAGCAGGGTAGCTGGATCATGGTTCTTGGGAGGCCAGTGAGCCACTGGCTTTGTAACTGCAAGGTGGGGATAGCAAGGTATGGTGTGACAAAGCAAGCTTGAGGGCATGGCAGGAACATCGCAGAATTGCTAAATTAACAGCCTAATGTCTTGAGCAGCAGGAGTGTGGTTATAGGTAGATGGCAAAAGACACATTCTGGACCTAAAGGCTAGTTCCTACCAACCACATAATCCTTGCTCTAGAGTATGGCTGGTGAGTGGGAGAAGGTGAAATGTGTCAAAGAAATCCTGGGTTATTTAGCATGAGCAAACACATTCGTTTCTGGTCTAACCTTGCTCGAAAGGGCTGATCTAAAATTATCCTGGCATAGGAAACTTCAGTCTGAATAGCTAGTGTTGGGAAAGCCACGGCAAAGTAATCCTTCAGGATTTGCTGTGAAGTGTTTCACTGTTGCTTGTTCTTTGCATGGAGGGTGCTAGTTGATGCTGTTTGAGGGAAATTGCCCCACAAAAAGCAGCAGGAGCTATCTGGAGCTCACCTATCTCCATTTACTCCAGCTGCAAGAACATTGCAAATCTGCAGAATGCACTCCCTTAGCCCTAAGTTTCCCCATATGTGAAAGAAACAAACCCCCGAGACAGGTTAGAGGACACGTGTCTCTGAGCTGAGCCCCCTTCCCCATGGTCCTTGCTCACTGCCTCCACGTTTCAGGCTGTGGACTCCACTCATTTCACGCAGTGAAACAAAGTAGAATTTTATTCAGCAAGAAATGAAATCACACTTCAGGTATCAGATTGAAATTCAAAACAGGTAGTACACACTAAACACAGTTTGAGTCTTAACAAGCTTTTTTCCCTGGATGATTTCAGTACCTAATGCCTATCATTTCTTTGATGTACCCTAACTATGAAAGCAGGGGATCCAGAGCTTTTATGGAGACGTCCTTCCAATTTATTCACTATGCTCTGAAATATTTCCATGGCCACCTGCCCCTCTGTTCCTGCGGATCAGATTTTGGGAGCACATTAAAATGCCTATGATCCGGGTACATGAAGTACTAGAATATGAGCTTCTCCCAGTCTGCTTCACAGCAATCACTTATGAGACTCCCTTGATTTTTCTTACCTCTTTATGTATAAAAGATTTTGAATAGCTTGAACCTGGGAATAGTTTACAAAGCAGATCAACATGACTTTAGGTTTGGCTGAATTGGATTTACCAGCAGTGGGAGTTAAATGTTCTGTCAAATCTCTGTATTCTGGAGCCTCACAGACAGACAATAGCAGAGGGGCAGTGATTTATCACGCACTGTGTTTATTGGAAAGCAGAACTTTACCCTCTGTATTGTTTCTCTTTCAAACCTTTTTATCTTTTCATCTGCATAGCAATGAGTGAAAAAGGGTGAAGAGGAAAAGAAATGCAGTGCAGTTTTCAAGGGAGGGTTTGTCCTGGTGCTGCATTGTATTGAAGCGTTTACTGTTTCTCATGTCTCAGGATGTGCCAAGTAGATTTATTCCACTGTAACTGCAGTACAATTTTGTGAAGCGTACAGCACATCAGCTTTGAATAGACCTCCTGAGCATTACAGTCCTCTGCCATACTGTACAATCCCTTCCCAAAATAAAGGATTATCCATTTCCTTCCTGGAGAATGCGATCAAGTTAATTGACACACATCTGTCCCAGAACCATTCTGATTTAGGATCTTGCCATGATTTCTTGACTGCCAGCTCCCCCCTGTCCAGGTTGAGGACCCTTAATCTTCATGAGAGCCCACCTCACTGCTCACTAATGGGAAGTAGCCATCCCCTGAAGATCTCCACTCCGGGTTTTATAGGCAATATCTCTAATGCAAATACAGAGAGGAGTAACAATGCTGTGGTTTTTTTCCTTTTATTTCATTCCAGATTTCTGATTGTCTTGGGGTGTTTGATCTTAGCTGTCCTGACGACTTTCAAGGAGTATGAAACTGTTTCGGGAGACTGGCTCCTCTTGCTGGTAAGTAGACTGGCTGCTGCATCACCCTGGTAATGTCCTCGAATTGAAATCAGCCCCATCAGCAGTGATGGAAACTTACTTCAAGCTCTGCATGCAATAAGATTTCTTCTGTAGGTCCTGGAGCAGTGACTGTACACTTACATATTATTGGAGAGTCCCCGGTCCATTGTCAACACCGACTGAGTAAAAAGGAAGTAAGGAGAGAGGAAAAATACTAGTCTGAAACTTTTAAATAATGGCTTTTCACTATTTGCATAGTGGTTCTCCCATCAAAGTATCAATACATTTCCTATTGACCATGTCAGACCTGAGCACATTTGAAAACTCATTTTTTGGGGCTTCTACCAATCCCAGCATTTCTTTCAAGGGAGGTCAGCACAATTGGACTCACGCTTGTGCCCAATAGCAGCATAATTGAAATTGTTGCAAGCGGTGCCTCCAATAACTGTTCATGAGAGAAAATGTATTAGCTGCAAAAATATTCCTTTCTCTGTGTTTCCAGCATGCTTGTTTTATAAATGCTGGGGTTCATGCTCAAGACTGTATTTCTGCAGGCCTCCCATTTGGCAGAAGAAGAAAAAAATAGGGAAAACCTCTCACTAATTATAAACATGATGTATTCATCGTTTTATGAAAATGACCCTAGCAAAGAACTTCATCTGCTCCCACAGCTATCATAAAATAGAGAGCGCAATGTCTCCCTTAACCTGGCCCTGTAGAAAAGCATCCCTAGGGAAACTGCACAGCAAGAGTAGTTCCAGGATCTCAATTTCCATTTCCCCTCATACCCCCAGAGACATGTAGATCCAAGCAAGGACTAAATGCCAAAAGGAATGAAAGGTGAATTCCCTTCGCATGTTCCTTCTCAAAAAGCGCCTGTATGAAAACACCCTTATGCCCTAGGGAATGTGAAACTCACTTTTGGTCCCTGTTACCCTGCTTAGACCCATCTTTTCACATTTGAAAAAGCCCGAGGTTATTTTTCCTTCTCCTGTGCTTGCTTTTATGTGGCGCTCAGCGGTTTTCAGGAGTGCCTAGCAGCTGTGGGTATGAGCATCAGGCAAAAAAAAACCCTTTCCTCCTTGTCAGCTATTCACAGAAAGGAAAAATAACTGTATGTCCCATGGTGCCCTTGGCCCATCTCCACTGAGCACCTCAGAGAAGCTCTTTCCTCCCCATTCCCTCCCCATGCTTAGAAGAGTTCTTGAGCAAGGTGGAAAATCCCATTCTTCCATGCACCAGAAATTTAAGGAAATAATAGATGCCTTAAATTTGTCTTATATGTGTCTTTATCATCGCCTTAAATTTATAAGCATATGAATATACTGTATCCTGTCCCTGTCTCTATAGAAATGGCTGCATGAATGAGCTGCTGGTGGGTAACCCTGGGTGTGGGTACACAGTGCACTGGGGACTTTGCAGTCACCGCTCACGTCTTCTCATTTTGTGTGAAACGGGAGGTCTTTTTGTGAATGTCTTTTTGTAATCGCCCTTCCATCAAGGCAGGGTAAGCACTTCACATTTGTCTAACAGCAGAGGCACATCCTTTCTGCAGAGTACTTAGCAGGCTTTAAAGTTATGTCCTACTTTGCCTTGCCTCTTTCCTCAACCTAGATTCTCCTCCCCACTTTTTTCCTCTCTCTCTCTCTCACACACACACATACCCCAACACTTGCACCTCATCTGTTTCCTTCAGCTGTCTCTATGTATCCAGAAATACTGCAAAACTTGTTACAAATCTAACAACAGTTTATGTCTTTGATACAGGAAACTTTTGCCATTTTCATCTTTGGAGCAGAGTTTGCCTTAAGAATCTGGGCTGCTGGGTGTTGCTGTCGCTACAAAGGATGGAGGGGGAGACTCAAATTTGCCAGGAAGCCTTTGTGCATGCTGGGTAAGCACATGCTCTCTACTACCGTTTTTCCCATTATGTCCTTTTCCTTCTAAGCCAGTTCTGGGGGTATGTCCAAGAACCAGTGAATGGCAGTGTAAAGAGCACTAAAATCAGATCTGCCCTTTGTGCTCGGAGCTGTATCCTGCTTGCAGTAGTTATTTGCAGTGCCTGGCAATAACGATTCATTCAAGACACACTTAGGGGGCTGGTCAGTGAGAAAAAAATGGATCCTTCTACTCTTCAAATACATTTTTCCTGTCCTGAGTCCCACTGCCTTTTTCTTAAGTGGATCCCAAAATGTACTCTGTCTGCCTTCAGTTTCAAACCACTTCAGATCCCAACACTGTGCCGTCTTCCCCAGGCCTCTTTCATATTCAGATGTTGTGTTTTACCTTTGTAATGTTGGTCTGTATTTGTAAACAAGTATCTTTGTGATTTCACCCATGTTATCTTCCAGGCTTGGAAGGCACTGCCATACAACTATCATAAAACTACTCATTATTCATGTTTGAATCCCCTCCTAAAATGCCTCATTATGTCCACAAACCAACCAGCCAACATTGAGGAGCTCACTCTGCCCTGAACATCTGTCATGAACATCCACATTCGTACACTGTTTCCAGGACTCTCTCATTTATTTTGACAGTTTTCAGGTCAAGCACTAGCTTTTTGTTCTTTATTTGTATGGCACATAGCACTCTGGGGAGCCGTGGTGCTGCAGTTATATGAGTACATGTTACCCTCTTCCCTCTCCCTCCTTTTGTTCATCTCGTGGGTCTAAACGGTAGACAAAATTGGAACGAATTTTCTTTGTGCATCTATGCTATCTTTAATTTAGTAGTGCTCCTTTGGGTACTATTGTTGTATAAATACTTCTAATACTTCTAATAGCATTGTGAAGGCAGTAGAGCATGGTGTGAGCAAGTGGGATTGATAATGTCTCATGCCTTCTTGGTAAATATGTCGTCTCACTTTTGAGAATGAATCTTCATTGATATCTGGGTAAAGAACAGAAAAGATCCCACTGGATTTATTAATATCATCTCTTGGTTGTCATTGGCACAAGTTTGTTTTGAGGATGATTGAAAGCGAATAAACTGAAATCCATCTGGTGCCACTCTTTTTGGCTGGAAATAGAATGTGAAGACAATTCAAAGACCAAGTGCCCAGAGAATGTTTGAAGCCTTTTGGTATCACTTTTTTCTCGTATATGTATAGGATCAAAAAGCGGGGGGGGGAAGAAAGGAAAAGAAATAAAACAAGAAGAAGTGATGTGATTTGCATTTCAAACCTCTTCAGTTGATCAGCAAATTGGCCCTGTGAGTGCTTACACAAAATAGTGCTAACTTTGAGATTTTAATAGGAAAACTCAGCCAAAAGAACAAAATACTAAATGCACTATCAAAACCTGAATTTCTTATCTGCTGACCTGTTCGCTGTGGTGTTTCTGTGGGACAGATGAATTTAAGGTTGTTTTTCTGTCAGCATTCGGACACTGTTTCTTCCCTAATCTAGTTCAGACAGTGTCTCAGGTCCAGTGCATCAGTCTGTAAACAGATTACGAGGCTTTCTGGTGGGTTCTGTGCATGATGCTGACTGTGTGGCAGGTGCAGATATCTGTTTAATTGGCAAGAGAAGGCATTTTCAGGCAACTTTAAAATTTGCCTAGGGAAATTTGCAACACAACCAGATGGGATTAAGAAGCAGGTGATAGGGCCACTTTTGTTGGCAGGCTTTGTTCTTTTTGCCTTGCAGATATCTTTGTGCTGATTGCTTCAGTGCCAGTGGTTGCCGTTGGGAACCAGGGCAATGTTCTGGCCACATCTCTCAGAAGCCTTCGCTTCCTTCAGATCCTACGGATGCTCCGCATGGACAGGCGGGGCGGTACATGGAAACTTTTGGGATCAGCCATTTGTGCACATAGCAAAGTAAGTGAGGGGCTTGCAGGGCTTAGCTGGGGTTTGGGGGAGGGATGTTGAAGGGAAAGAGAGGGGATGCACAGGTACAGCAATGCCTTGGGATTATGTCTCGTAGTTCAAGCAATTGTTTTTGTCATTTCAGCTTTATTCCATCTTCCATTCTCTGAACCATTTCTACCCCTTGTTTTACCCTTCTCTACTCAATAGAGGTGCTGGGAAGTGACAAGAAAGAGTGTTCATTCCCACACTCATTACAACAGGAGTTTTGCCTTTACACTGAATGAGAGCAGGGACATCCCTTTAATGGTGAAGTATGTTGAAATCTTTGACAGAAATGCCTCTGTATTTGGAACATGTTTGTAGTGGCTTCTCAGACTTCCTCAGCCTGATCAACAGATGGAGCAGGACTCCAGAGGGATGGAAAGAGGCTGGTTAGGAGAAGTGTGGTTTCAGAGGGAGCTACTGGTGTAATTTCTCTTTGGAAGCATGGGCCAGGCAATACAAAGATGCACACAGTGTGAACCCAGACAGACAAAATTTCTAAAATCATCTTTGCTCAGTCTAACTTGATGCTATAGTCAGACACATCCTGTCTCACACCAGGCAGATACGTTGTGTTCTTGCATTTTCACCAAACATTATTACAAGTTAAAAACTATCTGCATAAAAAACCTGTAGATGAGATTTCTCATCTGCACGGGGTGTAGAAAAATTATGTATACTCTGTGCTACATGCTGCTTTTTCTTATCCATGAATGACATTCCTGACATTTTAGGGGTTCTTCAAAATTAAAATGCCAGCTGGCACAGCATAATTAGACTTTGCTTCTTTGTAGTGGCTGATAGGGATACCCACCCTGCTTCATTTCATACCAACTTCTGTTTTTTCCCCATATAAACTTGCTACAAGGCAGGTGGCACATAAACACTTATGTCAAAAATGTTTCTTGGGAAACAGAGATCATGGAAGAATTCTGTGTGACAAAGACATTGTTTCAAAATTGTTTAAGGCTTCATTGTGTGGGATTTCATTCAAATGTTCCTTGTTTGATTCCCAACCACCACTGTTTGGACCTCAGCTGGCTGCGGGAGATAAGAAGGGATTGCAAGAACTTTGCTTCACTGGGAACACTGAAGAAACAATTTTGATAACAAGGCTAGCCAACAAATTTCCTTCTGTGGTTGCACACCAGAAATCAGCCAAGAAAGTTGACTTATGTTGAGACTCAATTATTAAATTCTCAGCTACAACCTTTTTTTTCTTTTTCTTTTCTTTTTTTTTTTTTTGGCAAATACCGTTCTCAGAAAACAAAAGGAATGTTGATTTTTTACCCACTTGTGAAGACCTTCACCAAAAAAAGTTCCTGCTTTGTTTCAGACATTGCTGGGTTTTGAACTTGGGTTGCTACATCTCCCACCTCAGTAGGCTTAGCCACACACTCCACTGTAGTCACTCTCTCTAAAACAAGGAAGCTCAGGTTTGTTTTCACCCAGACAGTTTTCAAGGTCTGTTCATATTGCATCGATTCATGATGAAATCATACATCAGAACCGGCTTTGATACACCTAAGGAGAAGAAACTGCATCCTGCAGCCTTGGCTCTGTGGAGGTAGGGAGAGGGCAGAGCTGTTGATTTGCCTGCCAAGACTGACCAAGCCTAGGGGCAGCAGAAGTGAGAAGAGTCAAGGTCAGGGGCCGAGCCCTGCAGCACCCTGCGTCATGTGTGTTGCTAAGCCCTTAACCCAGCTTTAAGCAGAACTACAACTACAGATCGCTCCAAGCTGTTCCCAAGGAAGATGCCATGTAAGGGCTAATTCTTGTAAACCTCTGCACTATTTGCCAGTAAGTGCTGAGGCGGGCTGGTCATGGACTGTGACCAAGCCAGCAGCGACATCTCTGCTGTTATCCTCAGTGCTTCTCTCTTCTCCTGACGTTTACTCTGCCACTGTGAGTATTGAGGCTGTTTTCAGGCCTTCTATTGTCCATCTGTTTCTTTTGCAGGAACTCATCACTGCTTGGTACATCGGGTTCCTGACACTCATCCTATCCTCATTTCTTGTTTATCTGGTTGAAAAAGATGTTCCTGAAAAGGATGCTAATGGGGTGGAGATGAAGGAAGAATTTGAAACCTACGCAGATGCACTGTGGTGGGGACTGGTAAGTGACTCCAAAAATATCTTATTCCCTTCTTAAAAACTTCGTATCCAAGAAGAGATAAAGTATTGATGTTAAGGATTACAGTGCTGCTAAATTTGGATGAAGGGCATGTTACCAGTATAACATTACCAAAGTAGGGATGCCCCTACAACCATTTAACAGACCTTATATCCCTGTTGATATCCCTGTTTCCAGTCAGACAAAGGCCCTTAGGTGCTTAAAGCCCTTTCAGACATCAGTCTGTTCTCTTGGCTTCTGGGATACCTCTCTTTTAGAGGAGTGTCTCTTCAGGTATAACTGCAGTGGCAGAGCCTGTGCCTGTGGGAGACCTAGCACTCATGACAGAAGTATCCTGCCTGTGAGAGCTACATCCCTCAGAAAATGGCAAAACCAGAGCTGGCCAAACTGGGAGGTGCTGTTGACTCTTTTGAGGTACAAGAGGCCTTGCAGAGGGATCTAGATAGACTGGAGCATTGGGCAATGATTCGTGAGATGAAATTTAACAAGTCCAAAATGTCTCTGGAAAGGATAACTCAACACTTCTTTTGTGTCTTAGATGCATTCCCCAAGAATCAGTCAGGGAATGCCATTAGTGGTAGGATACTGAGTAAGAGGGACCTTTGATATATCTGTTATTTTTTCTTCTGATGAAGAGAAGAGTATTGGTTTGCACCACTGCTCATTTGATCACAAAATATTCCTGCCACCTGGTCAACAGAATTCATGTTGCTTTGCTACCAATAGTTAGGGGAGTCTATATCATGCTGTGACTAAAATTCAGCAGCATATTTTTTTATTTACTGCAGTTCATTCATAAATGGCAAGATCCCTTCCCACCATTATTAATCAAAAGGTCCCAAGTGCTGCATAGAACACTTGGATATTTTCATATCCTTACATATCCAGGACATTTAGGTTGAGCCTCATTGGTGAAAAAAGGTACACAGCTGAAAAATAGCAATTGTGCAGGAAAGGAGTAAGTTTTCACAGTCATCTTTGTTTTACAGAGACTGAGAATTCAGGGTGAGGTAGCCCTGATTGTTTGTTAAAGCTCTGCAAGCTGTAAACTGGCAAGTCCCATTCCTAACTGCACTGATGGTGGGCAGGAGACTCACTCTGCATGCAGTGTCACATGGTGTTCCCTTTCAGCAAGTGCATCCCAGAGAGGCAGCTGCTTTAAGACTAAATCCATTCTTCCTGGTGCAATGCCTCTGGACTATGATGTCATTAAAAAAAATTGGCTGGCCAGTCATCAAGATCCTATTTTTAGAAGCTATACATGAGCACCCATAGAGCTAAGTGAGTTATGCAGGTGTCATGGTGACATTTAAAGCAGAACTGTTGGCTTTGTTTTTCTTATGGGAAGTCCTGGTCATTCTGCCCACAGATCACCCTTGCTACAATTGGGTATGGCGACAAGACCCCCAAAACATGGGAGGGACGGCTGATTGCAGCTACGTTCTCTCTCATTGGAGTGTCTTTCTTTGCTCTTCCTGCAGTAAGTACTTTCTCCCTCCTCTGTTAGGCACAGCCCAGCGCTGTGCACTTGCACAAAGAAGGTAAAGTGACCAAAACTGCCAGTGGAATCAAAATCCCTTTTTAAGAAGTGATTCAAACACTTGAGCTGGTCTATATCAGTAAATCAAATTCCTTTCTTCCCAACTTTGCATAGAGCTTATTGGGAATAATATGTTACCCCAATACTCCTCCAGCCATGTGTGGGCATTTTCTGAGACAGAGCTCATTGGCACAGGCCGGGTGAATCCTACACTGGCTGCTTAAGAAATTATGTCTAAATTGCTTTTGAAAGTATATTTGTTCTCTTGTTACACAGGCCAAATGTTTGCCTTGTCTGCAAAGTCCTCAGGTAAGAATGAGATAAGATCTAGGTGAGATGGATCAAACAGCAACAGAAACCATCCCAAGTCCAGATGTTAGGATATTTTTCTTTAGATTGAGACTTGGAAAGAATTTCACAGAGGATGAGAGGTCCCACACACCCAAATCCAGAGTACGGTTAGCATAGCTCTTTTATCACACAAGCACACTTTCACTGTACTCTGAGTGGAAAGTAATACACTACCTGGACACCTCCATCTTGGAAAGGCAGTAGACATTGAAGAAGCCTGTTGAGGATCTTGAAATGATTTGGTGTGGCCTGTGGTCTTTTGAGAGGGTCATGACAACCTTGTGTCTCATGAGTGGAGCAGCAGGAAAGGCATGCTGTACCAAACAAAGGTTCCATGTAGCCATCTCCATCTCCACCCACAGACCTGTTTCCTCTCGTGACTAATCCATTTTTTCTCAGTAAGAAAGGTCTACAATCTTGCATCACTCTATGCTTTCAGGGTATTTTGGGCTCAGGTCTGGCACTGAAGGTCCAGGAGCAACATCGTCAAAAACATTTTGAGAAACGAAGAAAGCCAGCAGCTGAACTCATTCAGGTTTGCAGCCACTTATCCCCTCCTTGAAAAAGTGTTGTGTATGAAGACTGCTGCATCATGTTAACAATGGCCACCACTTCCCCCCTGCCCAAATTCTCATTTCCCATTTCAGGAGGTAAGAAGCTGTGTTTGTAAAGGTGTCAGGTTTTTTCACATCGAGCTAGATAATCCAGAGGTTCTCGCTGTTTTTAAGGAATCTTTCAATTCCCGGAATATCTTTCAGAAGAACGGTGTCTTTAGAAGAAAGGGTCTTATCTGCTAGCTTCTGGAAACCAACCAACTTCTGCATCAGTGCCACAAAATCAAAGAAAACAAGCTGTCGAAAACATATTCTTTCCAAAATCCAGGTTTTGTCAGTTCCCTTGAGAGAAAGCTTTTATGTTCAAACAAAGTTATGTTGCTATTGATGTGAAAACAGCAATAGAAGTGACTGTTTCAATCAAGGCAAAAGAGGTAAATAGTATATGTGGTTTGTAAAAACTGAAACAAATCCTGGATCTTCTGTTATGTCACTGGATGATCAGAGGATTCAATGGGAAGAGACTCCTCAACTCACTCGGAGTTCAGTTATGGCCTTTGTTATGAATTCAGAAAATTAAAATTACTAGTCTGGGGGCGGACAAATTTGACAGGAGTTACTCTTAGTAGGTGTGGAGCACACCCTGATGGCAGTAAATGACAGCATTTCCACAGAGGGACAGAGAAAGTTTCTGTGATATCAGATGGAAGCGGTGGTGCTCAGGACTGCTCAGGATCAAATCAGTCCTCAGGAGAAACAGGCTGAGTGGCATAGGATGCTGTTCTCATTAAAAACACTCCTTAACAAACAAAAGGGATTTCAGGGATGAGTTGTGAATTGAATTCACTTTTTAAATTAAAGCATCTCCATTTAGCAGGTAACTCATTTAGCTACAGTATTTTTTAGGTATGTGCTTAGAGAATTTTGATTGGAACTAAATGCTGAAATAGAAAATGGCTCAGCAAAATTTCGTCTGATGGTACATTACATAGTAAAGTAGCTTAAGCAATTCAAGAAATATTGCAGAAGTCCAGAAATGCATGAAGCTCTTTTAGACATACCACAGAGGAGAATAAAACCAGTTTAGTCAAATATAATATCTTGTTGATGTTGGTGGTTCTCTCCATGTCCTGTCTTCTATAACAGCCCTCCCAGATCATAATCCAGGGTCAATAATTTTGCCATATAGTGACACTCATTTGGTACAGCTGATTAGTAATTAATTTCCCAATAGCGACTCAGGTGCATTATTATGTTCTTTGAAACAATCTGGCTGCTGTCAGACTGTGGAACAGCTTTACCTAAAACTAATTATTTCCTCTCCCTTGTAATTCAGGCTGCCTGGAGATACTATGCTACTAACCCCAACAGGATTGATCTAGTTGCTACCTGGAGGTTTTATGAATCAATTGTATCATTCCCATTTTTCAGGTAAGTACATTGTCCACCTCTCCATCATAATTTTCTGTGAAGTAAAGTCAGGACAGGAAACATAGACTTTATATATATCAATGAGGCTTTTGTAGGTAAGAGAGAGTTGCCAATTAACTTCCTGGCTGAGACTGAAAAACACGCTTTTTGGCTTCTGGATCCATTTCTTCTCCCTTCCACTGGTGGGATATATTAGAGTACATGGATAACTCCATCAGTGGGTCTCATGTTAGCGTTAAACAAGGGGGAAGGTTACCTCACTGTCACCTTTGTAAGACTCTGGAGTTTATTGCCCCGGAAATCTCAATTTCTGCCTCTGTAATTTTGATCCTGATAAAGTTTTAACCCTGGATTTCAGAGGTTCCTGTACTCACACCCTCTGTGATGCAGTGGTGTATTTTAAGATATGGGCTATGCTGAAAATCCTTACTTTTCCCTCTTTAATTCAACTGGCCTGAGAATTGTGTTGTTCATAGAGGTGGCCATGGAATGTGAACATAATTAATGTTTGTTAAATACTTGTCTTTTGGCAATACCGATTGCTCAAGGGGGTAATTCAGTGGAGGACAGACAAAGCATGTTTAAGACTGTCTCCCACTGAAACTGTTAACTGAAAGTTCACAAGGAAACTTTTTTGGGGAGTTCTGAGTTCGCTTCTGAGTTCAGTGGAAAGCATTCCGTACATAAAGACATTCAGACTTAAGGGACACTCATGTATGCTTATGGATATGAGCCTGTCTGATCTTCACTTTTCTTGCCTGTCAAACAGGCACCTTCCTCACCTTGAGTTCTTAACATTTTAAAATGTTGGCCCTATGAAAGCCTAGACTTTTAGCTATAGACTAATATAGCTGCTAATAATGGGCATTACTTAGCCAAGTTTATGCTTTAAACTTTCATTCTGGACTTGCTGTTATGCCTCATTCTGACAAAAAGTGCCCTTAAACTACTGCTCAGCTCAAACAGAGGTCTGCACTAAGTTGTGCTCACTGCACTAATACTGCAGCTCCAGCAGTTGCGCAAAACTGGCTTGAAGAAACATTTCAGGCTCCTGCCTTCACAAAGGGTGAATTACAAATATTAACTCTTTCTTTGGTTTATTAACAATATATTTCTTTAGGATTGATTTCACTTAGGTCAAAAGGGAAATCTCTAAGAAAAAACATAAGTGTTTAATTAAGGCTCAGTACATTTCTTTCCTTTTCTTTACCCCTTCTCACTCTCTATCTATTCCCACGTTATCCACTATAGAGTCATTTCTAGAGGGTTTCTTGACCTCAGGTTTTGTTCAGAGAATAATTCTCAGGCTTGCCTGGAGTCTAGACTTATTACTGTGACTTCAAGCTTGTTCATTGTATGTAGGGTCTTCTGTGATTCAAATGCGACCTGAAATTTAATAGGTGTTTTGCAAATAAGGCTCTGGGAGAGAGGGCAAGGGAGTTCACTTCTCACCAAAGAGTAGATTGCCAGTCTAAGCAGCACAGATTGGTTTCAGGAACCTGTATCACTTTCTTTGTTTTATGGCTGTTTGAAAATGTCGCTTTTATTCTGCTGTCAGTGGTGGTCACAGAACAAAGGAGGTATAAACCATTAGCAATAGATTAGAAATTTCTGTTTGAAAAAGTCTGCTGAATTTATTATGTAATTCTTCTCTCCTTGCTTTCTTGTAATGCTTCCTCTCTTCTATAAAAGGAAAGAGCAATTGGATGGTACTGCCAGGTACGTAGCTGCCATTATTATAGCTCTGTTTTAATACAGTTATTGGAGGATGCAGGTTAAATGGTTCTTTGTGGTTTCATGACGTGTTAACCAAAACATGCTACTAACACCACAGGTAGTCATTAAAAATGATTAACCAATCCATTTCCTAATTGCTTGCTTTTTTCCCAATTTAACACAGCTAAAATACTAATCGTACAAATGCAGTGTTGCTTGTTGATTGTCTGTAGACAGCTTATTGTTCATTGTGATTAATCATAATCTAGATTTCTCCTGATCCATGCCATAAAGTCAGGGTTTAGCATCCAGGTTGTTCTGAGGTGAATTTAATGTTCTGTTTCATGTTACCGCTCAACAGTCCTGCACAGAGCAATGTTGCGGTGTAAGGGATCAAGCCTGTGGCGATTCATCATGTGCAAAGACTAAGATGGATCAGCAGAATAGTCAATCTCTAGCAGTACTAAAAAAGCTACATTAGGTTTGAGGCCTTGTCCCACCCCTGCTGAAACAGATGGGAAAGCTCCCAGTCACTTTGAGGACAATTTACAAGCAAAGAGAAAGAAGCAGTCGTCGATCCTAATACCGGTCAGTCACTGAAGACTACAGCGGACCAGTCGTTGTCAGTCAACCTGTGAGGTCTCAAGTGGAAATGATATATTCATAACCTCTTCCAGCTAAATTGCAGATTCAAAAGCGCATAAAATACCTCAACCTTTTAGGTTGAAAATTTGAAATACCTAACGCTAAACTGCTATCAGTGGATCACCACAAAGAAAGTCAATAACGATTAAAGGATAAATAGTTCCAAAGACTTATGTTGAAGCTATTTCCATTTGCATCTCCATTTACAATGCAGAGAAACAGAGCAAGAATTCTAACAAAATTTGAAAACTGTTAGTCAGAGGACAGGCCTGTGTTCCAGTCCCTGGCCTGATGAAAAGTTATCTTTTTGGTTTTTAAACACATCATGCAACACTTGAAGCTTCAATAAAGAAAACTCAAAAAAACCCAAATTCACACTTGCCTTTCTCATATGAATTTTTGGGGTTCAAGCCTCCTTTACCAGAAAAGAAAAACGTGTCCCAAGTTTTCTTATGATACAGGCAAGTGCTGTAGTACTGAATTATTGGGAAAATATGACTTCTTCCTCCTGCCACCATCATCATGAGATAACCTGCTCCTCTTCAAAGACTGGCTGGGTGGGAGTTACCCAGTCTGTGAACCCTCGTGACCCTGAAGTACTATACATCCATGTTACTGCCCAGGCTACGCAGTCATGGGCAACCTCAGTTGCATCAATGTAGATGTCTGGAGATTTTAGCCAACTCCAGGGTTGGCAACGGCTGAATTTTGGCCTTTAATATGTAGGAGAAAGCTTAGGAGCTGAAATCCTTTTGAGTATGTAACTCCATACGTTGAGCCAGAATGTGTTCTGACTAAGACGCAGCAGCAGATTAAAATTAGACAAGTGAATGACTGCTGCAGTTTGCTGTTGGTCACAGCTCCCCTAGAGAAGCTCCTGCACCTGCAGTGACAAAACAGTTTGTGGAGCAGCTTCTGAGTTACTGTATCGTTCAGGCCAGTAGAAGAAATCATTTTATGTTGATGCATTGGATTAAAAATTGAAAAGTATGACTCTCAGCTCAAGATCTTTAAAATTGTAATCCCAAGGCCCCTCATTCTATCTGGATATATCTTGTTTTTATGTTGTTACATATGTAATAACCTTCAGCAAAATCATCAGTAAACCTGCATTGGAACCTTTCTGTTAGCAGGAATGTGTTTATGGAAATAAGCATTCAATAAGAGGGATTGGAAGCCCTCCAGGTAAACAGAAAAATGATTGTACTTGTGGGAGCATCCACTAACTTCAGTAGACATGGGACTGAGCCATAAAATCTGGTTGTTTTGACAGTCCCACTTCCCATTTCTCATAAAACTCTTATTTACAGGCCAGATAATTAAAAAAAGAATAAATTTGTCTTCCTGCTACAGTGATTTAGTATAGAAAGTATTACTTGTATTCCACTGCTTTTTGCATTTAAGGCTGTATTGAAATAAATGAGCAATAATGGAATGTGGTTCTAGTGGAGAGAAGAGCCCATAAGTGCACTCAGTCTCCAGGTTCTTGCATCAGTTAAGTACTTAATGGGAAAGCTGTAGTACTAAACTACATTGCGTGAACAATGGCTGATAAAGGAGAGAGAAGAATTGGCCCAAAGCTTTCCTAGAGGAGTCAGAAAATTTAACTAGTTAATAAACTGCAAAAGAGGCCTGGCTGTGTGAAAATATGAGGATGGGTAGTGCTTTAAGTGGCAGGGTTTCTATTCTGTGGTGCAAAAGCTCTTTGGGAACTCCACTGTTGTAGAGTTGTAGATCCTTCTAGGATCTCTCCTTGGAAGCAGGAGCTGGCATCAAGACAAAGTCACTGCTAGATGCAGCTTCTTGTTATTAGACCATTTGGGAAAAACACAGGGAAGACAACAGAGTGGAAGAGTCCATTTCAGAAGCTGGATCCCAGTGCAAGGCTGCAGGGAAGGACTTGTGATAGTAGAAAGCCAATTAAAGTTTGGCAGCAGCCCAAAGCTTTATCGAAGCTCCCTTTAAATTAAAACCGTGAAGATGTGAGATATGATGAAGAGCCCATTGGACTACCCTTGAGCTAGATAGTAGGCTGGCTCCCGTAGGCAGTGAAGGGAAGTGGTACATATAATGCTGCTCTGTTAAGAATAGCATTTTCCCTACATGCCCTGCATAGTCCCCCAAACCAGAAGGCTCTGTGGCTGTGGTATTCATTGCTTCCTGGTGGGGAGTTTACCGACTTTATACCAGAGATGCCACTAGCTTTTTCTTCCTTAATCAATGCCTTAAACTAACAGCACATGAAATCTCAGAAGGCAATTACTCTTCTGCATGTATTGCAAAGCCTTTTCATCTGTTTGGTTCCCAAGAAGGAAGATTTATGAGAAAGATATACGAAAGCTCATTTCTGCTGGAGTGCAGTAAATCATTCAGCAAATGTGCTGAATGTAGGTGCTTGACCTATATTTCTTAGCCTTTAGGATGGACCTTTGCTTGATGGACATATTGCTTATTTTGAACCAACTTTTTATGTCTATGTTTGAAGAAGGAATTGTGGGCCTTGTTTTTCAGCGCTGTTGTTAGCAGCTGTTCCATTGGTTTCGACTAGTGTAAGAATTTTGAATCACTTGTACATACAGGCACTTTAGTGAAGGATTTTGAACTTTCTTCTAAGGTCTTGCTCCTAATCAGCATTGTCCAACTGTAGAGCTAGACATCAGGAGAGCATGTTCATTCCTAGATCTATTATTATGTGATTACAGAAAAGTAATTTATCCCTGTTTCCTTATCTCTACAAGATAAATAATATTTCTCTGCCTTTGGAAAGTTGGTTTGATTTTTTTAAGTGGCAGAATTGGTACTAGTCTTTCCTATTATGTGAGTATGAAAGAATGCATACAATGTGGTGCATTTTTGTATTGCTGATAGTAACAGCATAATGAAAATAAAATCATTATTTGCAAGGTGGAAAATTTCACTGTCAGCATTTCTTCTTAATGCATCTGCCCAAAACAGGAAGGGGTAAAAAGCCACTCTGATCTGCACACTACATTAACTACAAATGAAAGGCTGTTCCCATTCTTTTTCATAGAGCTTTTCATGAGTAATCATTAACGTCTCATCTTAATAACTTTTCTTCACTTTACAGTAATGTCATGTTTAGTAGGGAGTCATTCTTTGGATCAAGCCTCACAAGAAAACTTAGGTATATACATTCAAGTAACAATTGAGCCTTACTCTTTTCATATTTCTTGCATGCCATTCTCTGCCTGCACTTTCTGTTTTTACTGAAGTAGTTCATCTAACCACCATAAAAAGTAAGGGGAGATAAAACTGAAAAGTTATTTAAGCATAAAAAGAAAGTTGCATGACCTTGCAGATAGTTCATTGTTCTGCTGTTCAGAAAATATGGGATCTAATCCTGGCTCTGCCAATGATCTACTTAAAAACAAGTGCTTTTCTCTGTTTTCATAGAATGGGAATGATACTAACCTACTCTGCAAATCATTTAGAAATTTACTGTAAGAAAAATATACCTGAAGAGCTAAATACCATTCCTTATGCAGTCCCAACTTTGCCAACACAAATTCATGCAAGTCACTTTGCATTTGAGTTCAGTGGAACAACATCTGTGCATGTGTATTTGCAGTTTCTGGTTCAGCAAATGGAAAACAAGTGGATGCTTTTGATCATCTGAATAAAGTTAGTGCCATGCTTAAATACCTTGCTGAACTGTGACCTAAGATGTGGGGCAAGAACTTTATCTTCCTGCAAAGAAACATAAAAATAATTTGTAGCATTTCAGCAATCTGAAAGACACATCATTGGAAATACTAACATTTTGACTAAATTGTCAAGCATTTTATTCTGTCCCACACAAACATCTTGCTATCATTCAACTTTAGCTTATTGTTCTCATTTCCACTTCATTCCACAAACATGAAATCATCAATACACAACTCAGCTTTCCTAGCCGAAGTCCTTCAATTTTTGGAGAGCTGCTAGTGAAGCATTCCTTTGTTTCATTGGATGATTGGCCCATGCAAAATAGTCAATAGACATTGATTTTGCAGTTTGGTTGGCTTTCTAGTAGTTGATACATGAAGATATGTTCACTGCAAAGTAAAGAGGGGGTCAACATCCGTATGGTTTCTACCTACGTTGCTGGCTGCATCCATAGCTGAAAAATATCCATCCAGTTTTCACAAAGAATTGAACTTGGATTATTCTCCCCATGGATTTGCATGACATTGCTTATTTTTACCCATTTCCAATCACTTTAGAAAGTGTGGGTGAGAAGAGGGGCTGAGCAAAGGTGTGCATAAAGGCTCTTTTTCTTTCTGAAGGACAGGGCATCAAAGTTGAGCCTGAGTTAGGACTTGTGTTCATGTTTCTGGGCAAATAATCTGGATGGTAGGTGAGTTTGGATTTAGAGTCATGCCTACAGTGAAATACCAACGAGGACATACATCACCAAATAGTGTGGAAATCGGTTGGCTAAGAGGGGGTGTTTCCTCCTCAGACATCAGAAACTTGCAAATTTAGACCTCAAGATTCAGGGTGTAAACTGGCTTTTTAAATGAATACATTAGTTGTCAAGAAGTTAAAGTCAATTATTTTGAGATTGAACATTTTTGTGAATTCCTCTCTATAGAAAAGAATGTTACTTGATTTCCTTAAAAGGGAAAGCTGATTGATGAAAGTTCAGAAGTACCTCAGAGGTGTGGAATGCTCTTTGATTTATATTAAGAAAACACATGAACTCTGTGAGATCAGTTGCATGTAGTCAGTGCAGGATTCATGGCTGTCCTCACAACATTAGTTTCATGCTAATTTCTGCTGGGAATAGTTCAAAGGAGAATACTTCTGGAAATCTCATTCAGAATGTTTGATTCTGCAGTACAGCTGATAATGTAGTAAAATATTGGAGTAAACATGACTGCCTTTTGCTTCCAGTTACTTGAGACCAAATAAATCTAATGATTAGCTAAACTGCAAAAATATGAAAAAAGAATCCTAATTATTATTACTCCTTGTAAGGTGAAAGTGGTAAATACATGGAAGAGGGCTGTGTTTGATTCATTGTTAGCATTAACTCATTATCTTTCTTCTCATACATGTACCATTTGTTTATGAAACTCCAATACTAGGCAAAGCACAGAGAGGAGAGTATCTGGCTTGCATGATGGGATGTAACTGCATTATTTCCTTGCATGACTGTTTCTGCAAATGTATTTCTAGTTCAGTGGTTCCCACTCTTTAGTCTGAGCAAGGGTAAAACATCTGCTGCAGAAGCCAGCCATCTCTTGTACATCCAGCCACCAAATTCTTCTCTCAGATGTTCCAAAATAATTCCCAAGGCTCTTGGAGAGGAAAAATCTGAGAGCTGAATTGTTCTTTATCTAGGAAGCTTTCGAGCCAAACTGTCTGCACTGCTTCTGCCTTCCTCCTTTTATGGTGGTCTGTATCTACCATAGAATTAAGGAGTTCTCATGCTGGGACTCCACTTCAAAGACAAAGCTTTTGGGAAAATTTTTATCCCACCACAAGGGAGAAGATGCAACAGTATGCAAGACAAGCAATGGCAACGTATCCAAGCTAGTCAGAGAAACTACTCTGCACTTTTATCAGCATGTTTGGGATGCATTTGAATCCCCCCAGTTTCTGGAATTGTGCTGTAAGTCAGGAATCACATTTTATTGAATGCAAGGAAGCCAAATGAAGTGGGAGCACTGTCCCAAGGGGCGGAAGAATAGCTAAATATCGGTAGGAGGAGTCTGAAAGACAAGCAGCAGTACATGAACCTCTGGGTGGGAACCACTGTCCTAGCCACTCTCATGAAGGATGATGTGATCTGCGCATGCTTCATACTCTGGGACTGAGCCCTGCGCATGCTGTTTTAACGAAGGAGATTGTGTTATGAGAACAAATGTTTCCTAAGTCTTTTTAAAAAGCACAATGAAAACAAAACCCCAGCAGACCCAGATTTCATCCCTTGGAAATGAGAATAAAGTCCATTTTTTTCTCTGATGACAGCTAGTCATTATCTGGAAAGAAGCTTGGTTTTTGTTTTGTTTTTCTTTTTTTTGTATACAACATACTGTTGTATTTTTGTCATGTGAAGCTGATGAATTATTTTCTGATGATTCTACTGCTCTGGCTGCCTGGATATGAACACAATTGTCTATATTTATTGCATAAACATACTGTTATGAATTTGAATGTTACTTTAAGGGTTAATCATCAGGATTCAATTAATGAGGAAGGCTTCAGCTCAGGTAACTTTAGCTTAGACTAGAGTCTGCTTAGACTGTCCCTTCTTAGAGAAAGACTGCTTTTTAAATGACTTCTCATCTAGATTTTTCTACAGATAACAAGAGACAAGTTCCCCCAGCTGTAAAGTCATTCCAAAGTGAAACGGAGTTGAACTGCCCTCTGTAGGTTGCTAACTTCCCACTGATTATAGAAAGGGGTATGAAGATTAGTCTTAGACAGGACATTTAACTTTTTAAGCAGCTTAAGACAGATCAGATGAGTTCAAGCTCCTAAACCTAAGATGCTCGAGCAACAGTTTTGGGACAACAGTTTGTTCTTAAACTGACACTTATCAATGGGGAAAGTTGAGAAACTCCCTAGAAGGAGAATTTGAGAATCCTTTTAGATTATATTATGTACCTTAAACCCTCACCCCACCAAAAAAAAACCAACCCACAAATGGGTGTACCTACATGTGCAGTTGAAAACATCACTGCAAATAAGTACCCTTTTGTACTGAACGCAGAAGAATAGTTTGATCTGTTTTGTTCTGAGGAAGATATCAAATCTTGATCACTCCTATTATTGTATAGCTCCATGGCAGAGATTCTGCATATATTGCCTATATTTCTGTCCTATATTGGAAAAAACGTCCACAAGATTAGTGTTTTGGATACTTTCTATCATCCACTGACCCTTTTCCTAATGGTCTGATCCCTATAGTTCCTTGCAATGCACTTTATACCTCCTTGTCCTTCAGTAAGGCAGGCAGTTGTTACAGGAGTTTTAAGGGGCAGACTTTGAGACATCTGGATATGTATTTTGAAGGACCAAGCAAGTTTCTGGAGAGAGAATCAGAGGCCATACGTAATGACAACTCTATTTTTCTAATATAGCATTAATTTGCTATTTATAAACAATAGGAATCCTCTGTCTCACCTATTTTTCTGCTTCTTTGTCTTTCAGGTTCTCTGCCTTAAACATATTCTTCTCTTGAGAACTTCTCTCTAGTGTTACTAAACCAAATCTTGTGACATTTAATATATTGCTTGAAGCCAGTGTGTAGTATGTGACCACTTCTTGCCTTTGAGGAAATCACCTCATCATCTAAAATCATCTGAGTTTCACTGCTGGAGTTCATCCTTCTAAGAGCTTCCTTCTCATCCTGCAAGGTCTTGAACCAAGATGATCAGTCTTGAAATCTTGAAGAACAAATGGACTATAGTCTCCCCATTCATTTGGGATTCATCTGTCATTGGTGACCTGTTAATCCCCCACCAAGAAAAGCTGATCTCCACAACAGGCCTGTACATAACATTTTTTCAGGCCTAGGGAAAAACGTCTTCATTTTATTATCACTGAATAGATCTACTCATCCTTGTTGGTGGACAACAGGATGACCATGAGCCAGCAATGTGCCCTGGTGGCCAAGAAGGCCAATGGCATCCTGGGGTGCATCAAGAAGAGTGTGGTCAGCAGGTCAAGGGAGGTCATCCTCCCCTTCTACTCTGCCCTGGTGAGGCCGCATCTGGAGTACTGTGTCCAGTTCTGGGCTCCCCGGTTCAAGAATGACAGGGAACTGCTGGAGAGGGTCCAGCAAAGGGCTACAAAGATGATGAGGGGACTGGAGCATCTTTCTTATGAGGAAAGGCTCAGGGACTTGGGTCTTTTTAGTCTAGAAAAAGAAAGACTGAGGGAGGATCTTATCAATACTTATAAATACTTAAGGGGAGGGTGCCAGGTAGATGAGAATAGTCTTTTTTCAATGGTGCCCAGTGACAGGACAAGAGATAACGGGCACAAACTTGAGCACAGGAAGTTCCATCTTAACATGAGGAGGAACTTCTTTCCTGTGAGGGTGGCAGAGCATTGGAACAGGCTGCCCAGAGAGGTTGTGGAGTCTCCCACACTGGAGACATTCAAAACCCACCTGGATGCCGTCCTGTGCAACTGCTGTAGGTGTCCCTGCTGTGGCAGGGGGGTTGGGCTAGATGATCTCCAGAGGTCCCTTCCAACCCTGACCATTCTGTGATTCTGTGATTCTGTGATCCTAAAACTGCTTCAGTTTATTCCTTCTTGTAGCTTATTTCACAGTTTCCTTCAGTCTACAAAGATCACCTCGATGCCAAATATGCTTAATTGCTCTGTCTGTTTTCTTTCACATTGAAGACTTCTTAACATCTTCAGGCCCATCAGTTTATATTGCCTGGCTGACTCATTGTTATCACTCAGCTAGATTTTTGGTGCATTTCTTTGCGTTAAAATCCTCTTCAGTGATATGCCATGATTCCAGACTCTTCTTGACCATCCTTCTTGAAATTAATTCTTCTTTCAAACTTTTTTTTACTACTGTTGAGACAGGAGAATTTCTTTTTCCCTACTTTACCCCCCCAAAAACACACACACAACTCATTCAGTTGATTTTTACTTCCTCACCTTTCTTTTTCACGCCCTTTCAAAACTTGCTCATTAGCTGTTATCTTCTGCTGTTTATATTTTTCCTATATATGGTAGCTGAATGCTTGAAGAATTCAAATTTCACAGAAATGCCACAGAGTTAAGACATCTGTCCTGTAAACCAGTACTGCTCTCAAACATAGTCTCTGAAAGAACAGAGACGTGACGGTGATGTAGAAAAGACATCACAGGATTCTCCCTATCTTAGCAGAACACAAACCAATTGGGACTCTGCAGTCACCGATGGTTTAACCTTTAGAGCATGTTGGTGGATCAATCAGATCAAGATTCTAACCCAAAAGGAAGCACTATGGAAACCACTTTTTAAACAAGTGCTTAAGACCGAACATGAGACTGTCCTACACATTCTGTGTTGACTAATTTGCCACAGATGTCAACAAGTAACATCTCATATTTTTCTACAAAGAAGAAATTAATCCCTGATTTTTGCTTTGCACATTTTTCTGCACTTTGTTTGTCTTTCCCCCATGCCATGAATTCCTCAGGAAATTACATTAGGGCAAAGTCTGGGTAATATTAATACCATTCACTTAGACTGTTCTAATTCTTCACTCAAATCCATGCTTTTATCTTCTCACATCATTGACTTCAGTGCTAGTGATGCTGGTACAGCAGGACTAGCTGTGTGTCTCCTTACTCACACAAGTCCTTCTAGTTGCCACTTCCATGCTTGCACACACATATACACTTAATACATGCAATGACGGGGCCAGTATCTGAGTTTACTAGGCTGCAGAAATTGCATTCAGAAGTATCGTCATGTTGTCAACAAAAAAATTCAGAAAGCCTGAAAAAACATCCTACGCAAAAGTTTAGTGCTTCCATCTTTTGTGACAGGGAAGCCCGTATTTCATTACCATCTGGGTCAAAGACTTATTAATCAGAAACATATAGCAGAGATGAGAGCCCCAGTAATTCATATTAAAAAAATAAACCAAAAACCACACACAAAAACCTGCAACAGCTGTGATGTTCAACGCTCAGATTGTGTAGGAATTTTGTATGCTGTAAACTGAAGTATTCCTACGACGGTCAGCACTCTTATGAAATCTGCAAAGTCATTGCATGTGTCTTTAAATCCATCTCACCTTTATTATTTTAAGAGGAATGTCCTAAGAACTTCCATTGTGGAGGGATACTGCCACAGGGAGAGGTCTGTGTTGGAAGTAGATCCTTCTTTCAAAGAGGTGCACCAATGACACCAGAGATGCTAGAACTCACAAAAAAAAATCCATCTGAGCAAGATAACTCCTTAAATAGAGAATAAGTAGTTCTGTGAGTGAGATCCTTCACTTGCAATGTCTGCACGCGAGCCTCCATCTTTGTCCACTATGTCCTTGCATGGTGGAGCCTCCCCACACCTGCCTCTTCTGCCAGCAAGTTTAGTGGCTTCAGCTGAGCATACTGCACAGGTATCTCTTTGCATACCTATGAAATCTCTTTCTTCTGGTCACCACTGCTGTTCGCCCTTCCACTCTGCTCCCATCTCTACTCTCAGAAACCTGATAGCTGCAGCTGCTTCTTCTCTCCCCCCACTCAACCTGCCTGCCCTTCTCTCCTGCACTGAAGTGCCTCTTGACTGTGTGTGCACAGTTCACCTCTCCCCAGAGCTGTCCCATACTGCAACATCCAGGGGTGAGTTAAAAGGCAGGCTTTCTTCCCATGGCTTAGCCCCACATTTTCTTAACAAATGGGCAACTGACAAATATTTAAGCAGCAAATTGAACAAGAAAATTGAATAATTATATTATCTTTCACCTATGAAATGTTCAGAGCATATTTAAGCTGATACAGTCACTAGCAGAATTCCTTTTGTGTTGGTCTTTTCAGTGGCCTTTAAGGCCTTTAGGCTTTAAGGCTGTCAGAGGGGTTACTGGTCAGAAGGGACGCTAGTAGATGGCAAGTAGACATGATTCTAGCTATATGTTGTCACTGAAGGAAAAATGTCTTTGGTCAGTAAATCTGTAAGAGCACAGTTCAAGGAATCGTAAGAGGAACAAAATATGTTGCTTTACTACAATTCGTATAGGTCACCTCAATTTCTAGTATAGTTTGAGATGGCTGAAAGTAAACGATGGAGAGAACTGGGCAGCCTGTCCTACCATGTACTTAGTAATTGCTTGGCAATGCCTTTCCAGTGTTTTACTGATAATTTATTTGGTTCACAGCACATCTGACTTTCTTTTAGTCCTGGCTATGCACATGAGTTATTCTTTTAATAGCCTGCCACAGACTCAGTAGTTGAAGAAAGCACTGAACAGGAAAGGCCAAGCATCTTGATCATTAGACAATATAACTGCCTCAGTAGCGATGTTTCTCTTCTTAATAATAAGTCTAATGCTTCAGACATGCTACCAGAGCTGAAGCACTGTGATACATTACGTAGAGAGGATAGCAAGACCCTCTGGTAACATTTTCAACATTGACACGAAAAATGCTCATAAAAAATGGTTAATTATCTGTGGAGCTTAGCTGTTACTTACAAAGATGATGTATTACGGTAGCCCCAGCAGTGTCCTTGTGTACAAAACATTTATTTAGCCCATTATATAATGAAAGCATCATGAAAACAAGTTAAAAGTGTACAAAGGAGGAAAATGATTACTTTTGCTTATTTTGTAGCCAAAAGCTGGGTCTCTTGGATCGGGTTCGTGGTACCAATACTAAAGGAAAGCTATTTACCCCTCTGAATGTAGATGCCATTGAAGAAAGTCCTTCAAAAGAGCCTAAGAATGTTGTCTTGAATAATAAGGAGCGTTTTCGCACTGCATTCCGAATGAAAGCGTACGCTTTTTGGCAAAGCTCAGAAGGTAGCCCATCTGTGTTGATTTCTTTCTATCCATCCCCTATTCTCCCCATTTTACTTTGTTCTTCTGCATCTTCTGTTGAAGGTTTGTGACTTTCTGGGCCAAGCATGGCCGGTCCCTTGTTTTACATGGCACATTTGGGGAAGCTCCAGGAAACGAATGCTGGAGTCCGGGCAACACAGTGCTTGAAATAAGACAATGGCCCTCCAAAAAACAGCAACCAATATAGTATATAGCCAGTGGTGTAATCAACCTATTTGACCCAGAACAAGAGGGCACACTGGACAGTGATGTTATGCTAAGGTAGTTCCCTCCTAGACTGCATCCAGCCCTGCCTGTGTCCAGGCATCTCAAATATCTCCTCACCCCAATCTCTTAAAACCTTGTTTTATAGAGTGGATGGCTGCTTCCTTCCCACTGTCCCTAAGACTGCTGCCCCTTAGCAGATTTCCATTGGGTGTCCATGCAACATCATAGGGCATTTTTCCTCTCAGTTTCCCTGGGCACACATTTTCCTCTTATTGTCTATAGGGTCCAAATGGTCTCTAAATAACAGTTTCTCCTTTATTGTGCTAGCTGGCATCAGTGCACGCTGGGCCGACCACAATGGATGTAGTCTCGGTGTCCACACTGGGAACATGATTATCCTTTTCTGTGAAGCTACATGAGTTCCAAGTAGCTGCAATGGGGAGGAGAACTTGGCCTGGAGCTTCTACACCTGTTTTAGCCTTATGTAAAATAATTTTGGCAAAGATTTATCATTGTAAAATCTCCTAAAATTGGGAACTTCTGAATCCATTGAATAGAAGTTCCCAGGTTTCAGAAATGCTGGAATCTGAGAGGACATCCCTCAAATAATGTCTTATAGCTGTCCCAGCAGAATTATGAAATCCCTTTCAAGAGCTGATCAGAGACAGAGGAACCTGCAAGCGATGTTGCTTTACTAAGTTACACTTACTTTATGTAGTGCTTTAGTTGGCCAGACCTCCCTCTAAACATTGTGTGGTCAGATGTTCACACAGCTTTTTTTGACCTGCTTTGCAGATGCAGGAACAGGGGAACCCATGGCGGAAGAGAGAGGCGACAGTAGTGACTTCCTTATGGAAGATATGATCCCCACATTCAAGACAGCCATCCGAGCTGTCAGGTAAATGTCTCTGATGCTCCTCAATGCTTTATTTTGACTTTGAATGCCTATGCTTCAGGAAATCACATTACCATGTTGCTACACGTTGATTCATTGCTGCTGTTATTACTTTTTTAAAATGCAATAGATTTGGTAAGTCTAGATATGTTGAAAAGCACAAGACAGACCCTATTTAAAGTCCTCTCTGAAAGTATGCAGAAAGGAAAATGTTTTTTAGTAACATTGACCATGCCATTTTTGCAAAATACTCCATAAATGTATTTATTATAAAATAATATTGTATACAGTTCCTCATTAATATATGTTATAAATATAGTATCTTGCTCAATTTAGGGATTGTAGTATTTATGTAAAACTGGAATTTTTGCTTAACAATAAACAGCTGACTCAACTTTTTTTACTTACTATTGTATGAATGTGCAATATACTTTTGAGCTGTCATATTTTAATGGATGCTGAGGTCTCCATTTCAGCAGTCTTCAGCTTGTGACATGTGTCACCTCTATTTTCATATCACAAGAGATTTTCCCTCAGGTTAGAAAACTCCTAGTAAGGATTGATAATGTATTTAGCACATCAAGCACATAGAATTCGTTCACTTATGCTCTCTTACTTCTCCACTCAGTATTTTTTACTCTCTTCCCTTGAAAAATGCCCCAGTAGGAAAATATTCTACTTTCATTGCAATTGGTTTTTATTCCAGAAGTTGTTAAGTTTTGAGCCAGGGAGTTACTACCTTCCAGGTGAAATACTACAAGTCTGGAGTGCCCCAAAATTATCTTCTTATAAAAGCTTCAAGGAAGGTGGTTATAAGTATGCAAACATATACTTATATGTATATAACCATAATATACATTCTCCCGATTCATTTCCGATTGGGTGCAGAAGAACCAGTCATTAAAAATTCCAAGTTTTCTCAAGCCTGCTGAAAGCCATGTCCCACAGGCTTTGCTCATGTTACCCGTAACTACTTCCCTCCCACTGGAAGTTTCTTCATCCCTACTTCCTCCATAGCATTCCCTTTCTTTCCCTGATACCTGCTTGCCTTCAAACACAAGCTTTACATCTGTCCTGTTTTCCCACCCCACCTCCATGAAACATGCTATTATTACTTTTGCAAAACTTCCTGTACCACATCCTGTGCAAATCTAATTGATTTATGCAATTTCCCTTTAAACTCAATCATAAGCCAGACTTTTTTTTTTTTTTTTATGGTTTACCCAGATCCTGAATGCTAATGGGAAGTAATTCTTTCAGACAAAAAGACAAAACCCTTAATGGGTTTTCAGGGTCATGATCAAGGAGATTTTACATTGAAATTGCTAACAGTGTGATTCCTGGTTTTCTTCTTTTTTTTTTTAAGTATAGTTTTGCTATAATTATATATAGTTTAGTTATAATAGACATAGGTATAATTTTGAAATCTTGAAAGATTTATAAGCAACAGAGTTAAAGAGTTGAAAACCCTTAAAAACTCATAATAGAGTTATCTTTTTTAAATGAAAGTATATACAGATTTTTAAAAGTTAAAAAAACCACCAAACAAATAAAAAACAGGTCAGAACTTAACAGATGACCGCAATTCCTCAATTCAGACCAATAAGAACATGGAGACTCTACTGAGAATGCAAACCCTTGGATCACAGGCCTAAGACAGATAAAGAAATAAAATGCTTTTCATTCTTTACATATGTTTTTTGCCTATTTGTTTAATCTACCAAGATATAACAGTGTAAACTAATGTACAAACAGAAAAGAATGAAAAAAAGAATGCCAAATGGTTTTCAACTGCTCTGGCCAGCACTGGTCCTTATTATAAGAATTTTGTTATTAATTACTAGGACATTTTACAATAATAGTAATAACAGCAATTATATTGTTATTATTATTATTATTACAACAACAACAATAATGTTATACTGCTGTTTTTTCAAGGACATTTTAGGCAGTTCTAATGCTTTTTCTTTTCTCCACAACCTGAACTGCTGCTAACTTCTTAACTTCCACATTTCTATCTAATTAACATTTCCTATCCAAAACTTTCCCAGGTGCAAAATAAAAACCAAGCTGAAAAGGATGCAGCATTATATATGCTATAAATTAAATTAACTTTATAGTAGGCTGAAGCATAAAAAAGCACCTGCAGCTTCACAGCTTCAAAATCTCCTGTGACTTGGGTTGCTCAAAATCAAATTCCGCATATGATCTTGTAGCTTTGAACCATTTCTAGTTATGATGATGGTGCTGAAAAAGACATTTTGTGTGTATAATTTGTTTTAGCTTATTAATTATGAAGAGCCAACTATTATATATTTACAAATGTTGTTTGATATTAGAAATTTTCTGTTTATGTTTTATTGCCTTGATTTGAAATAACATGCTCGATTTCCAAACATCCAAAGTGTTTGTCAATTATTCAATAAAACAGCAAATCATCATTCTGGAATTCATATAAGTAGTTAGTATTTTTTCTCTTTATTATGCAGAATACTACAGTTTCGTCTCTATAAAAAAAAATTCAAGGAGACTTTGAGGCCTTATGATGTAAAGGATGTGATAGAGCAATACTCAGCAGGGCATCTTGATATGCTTTCCAGAATAAAATATCTTCAGGCAAGGTAAGAATCCTCTGGTAAATGGAAAAACGTATAGCTGTGCTGGCAAAATAAAAGCATAGCTGGCCTGTTTGTATACAAGGCTACCCAGAAGCTATGTCTTTGTGTAGAGTAGCTGGAAACAGTGAAACAAAGTTTGGAAACAGTGAGCTAGATAATTACTTAATTACCATGAAATTACCAGGAAATTACAATTCAATGTATTGACTGTGAACCCAGAATAGAATAAACACGTCATGACCCTCAATATATTACCAAATCAAGACGTGCTTCCTTTTTGAATCTTTGCTACTGTTTGCTTCAGAGATGCATAGCATTTTCTATCATGTGTTAGCATTTAGAGATGGACTTATGCAGTTGCACTTTTCTTTTTTTCAGAGTAGATATGATTTTTACACCTGGACCTCCATCTACTCCCAAGCATAAGAAATCCCAAAAGGGAGGAGCTTTTTCTTATCCTTCACAACAGTCTCCCAGGTGAATTTTTTATGCCTAGTCTTTTGCACAGATCAAAACAGAAATAAAAAATTCATTCATACCAATAAGCATGCCTTTAATTCATTCCGCCAGCACACTGTTATAGTAATGGTACTGAGAGGATATGTTGCTACAAGATGCGTATGTGTAAATGTTGAGCCAGAAAGACGCTAGCTTCCCTAAGAACAATGTATGATGGAAATCTAAACTTAATGGCTTCTTAATTGTCTAGCTCAACTTCTGCATGGTTTGGAAATGTGATTTTATATGAAATACATACATTTTATTGCTGATGTGCTGAATTTCTAACATTCAACTAATAAACCCACTTAAAAACTCAGTAAAAATCACCAATAGCTTGAAGGTAAACCAGTTATCTTCCTGAAGTGAAAAAAGTTTTGTTATAGCCCCCACCAAATAACGAGCACAGAATTTTAATGATGCTGCTTTTAAATCAATGATTGGCGAGAATTACTGGAAATAAATTGCAATACCAGGTTTCTGGGTGTGAAAGTTACAGCATGTTATTGTATTGCTGCATTCCTGGTAGCAAGAATTCAATAATAAATGACATTTCTTCTGTTATTTACAACTATCAATCTGTCAATAAATACCCATGAAGAAACACACAAGACCATCAGCAATCTGTCCCCAAAGCTGTTATGGTTGCTCAGAACAAAAGTAATCTTACAGAAAATAAATTAAATCAGCTCTATCTGGTTTATCCCACCCAGTAAAAAATCTAAAAAAAATGTAAATGTGAAGACAGAGACCTCCATATATGGAAGAGGCAATGATCATTTGGGAAACAAAACAGATTGCAAAATTCGAATGAGCCAATACCATCAGTAACCCAATGTGCAAAATCTGATATATTTTAGTTATAGTTTCTGCTTTAGTAAGATATATTCACAGCTATATTTTGATTTTTTTCAGAAAAAGAAGAACTGAACCTGTTAAAATGAAAGTTTTAGGGTGTATTTGTTCTAAGTCATGTTAAGGAACCAGCGCTTAGAATTGTTTTTCTAGACTTTGACATAGGTTATGGAAAGACATATATTCCTTTGTGGTTGTTTTGGAAACCATTCGATAAAGATTGAACTTGATAATGACCATCCTATATCCCATGAAGTTATAAATAAAAGTTCTTTAGTTAAGCAGAGATCATCTTCTTACCTCCTGAAGTTAGTCCATCTCATGGACAGGCAAATTACATAGAAGAAAATTTATTCTGGAATCTACTTTAAATCTCCAGGCCAATCTCTTTTCAGCATTTCCAGTCTCTGCCACTTACTATTTGGTTTGGTGAAACTGAGAAGAGAAAAACACTCAGCCTTGAAAGTTGGATTCAGTATTCAAAGACACTAATTATAAAGAATTAGATTTAAAAACACATGGCTATCTGTAGACGCACTATCCAGAATATCTCAACATTTTTCACAAACCTGAAATTATTCCACCAAGTCTGAGATTAATTTCACTTTCATTTTGAACTTTCTGTTTTCTTTTGTTTTTTCTTAATCTTTATCTTAATTTTGAACCAAAATAATTTTAAATTAAAACCCAGGAATACATTTTTCAGAAATGCATAGGAATCACATGGAATAGACTTTTCCTCCTGTGTGTATGATAAATAACTAAATTAAACCTTTTCTTAAATGGGGCTCCAAGGAGCTGTATGAATATTCCACTGAGATGGTAATTCTATTTTCTGATATAAATTACTTAATGTGATGCAAAGAAAAATTGAACAGTAATAGAGTTATTAATTCTTTTTAGAAATGATCCATATGTAGCCAAAGCATCTACAGCAGATACTGAAGACCAAAGTATGATGGGCAAATTTGTTAAAGTTGAACGACAGGTATGTAATTTCATGACAATGATGGATAGCACTTGTACAGAAATGATAAAGCTGATGTAAATTCTGTATGACTCTTTGGCTGACCCAAGTGAATTTTTACTGTTGGTGATCAAGACTCACTCAGATCTTGTACTAATGATCACAAAACTATGTTTTTAGTTTTTCATGAAATAATTTGATTAACTGGGAAGTGTGCATTTTGAAACCTCTTGAATGAATATCATTATATATGGCAGCAAGACCCTAGTCATAATGTTTATGTGGGACTTCTTCATTCTCTTTAACTCCATACTCCTCATGTCTGTTTTTTCGCTGTGGGCACCACCTGCTTTTGCAGGGTCTGACACTCAAAAGGATTGCCTTCACAGCTGTATTTGGGCCCTCTTTGTGCATTCTAAGCTATTGCTTAGCAAGTCAAGACACTCTTATTTTTAAATACACAACTAAGATGGAGGCAAGTGGCATTGATTCATATAAATTCCTTTCATGGAATGTAAATGTTCAGGCACAAAGTACTATCAAAAGAGAAGGGAAATTAGTCCTGATATTTAATCCTGATGTTATGGGACTGTTAAGAGTTAGAAAATAGGTTTGTGTGCAAAGGTAGTTTCATCTGTTGTATTTCGGTAATAGCTATTTACTGTACGTTATCAAGACTTTGGTCATAACGTTGTAGACTGCTGTTGGATGCTGGACTGCCAAATATCCAGCAAAGCTAAGATTTTTTTTGGCACAGTTCATAGGGATGGGTCTTCTTAATCTGAGGTGTTACAGGATAAGCTGGCATTCACTGCAGTCCAACTTCCAAGGGAAAGTCATGCGTATCCTATAATTACCTTCATGACCAATAATAAAGATGGCAGCACACCATTGCTGGAGGCAGTGCACCTGTGGGATCATTAACTCTTCCATTGAACAACTGACTTGAGACAATATCATAACACTGGTATTTTTCAGGTTAATGACATGGGGAAGAAACTGGATTTTCTTGTTGATATGCATATGCATCATATGGAACAGCTGCAAATACAAGTCGCTGAGATAAGTCCATTGAAAGAAACTGCTTCTCCTGCAAAGGAGAAGAGAGAAGAAAACAAATATTCTGAATTAAAAACAATAATATATAAATACACTGAGCAGTGTGCTCATGAAACTCCTTACAACTTCCAGCAAGTTCCGGTAAACAAAGTCAGTCCGTATGGTTTCTCAGCACATGGTCATATGACTCATTCACAACCTTTATCAATGGGTGGGCAAAACTCTGGCAAACTGCAAGCCACACCTTCCTCAACATCATATGCAGAAAGGCCAACAGTTTTGCCTATATTTACGTTAATGGACTCCCAAGTTAGCTACCACTCTCAAGGAGACCTACAAAGCCCTTACTCAGATAAGGTGTCACCAAGGCAGAGAAGAAGCTTAACAAGAGACAGTGATACTCCATTATCCCTTCTCTCCGTCAACCATGAGGAACTTGAGCGCTCCCCAAGTGGCTTCAGTATCTCCCAAGACAGAGATGACTTCCCGTTTGGCCCCAATGGGGGATCCGCGTGGATGAGAGAGAAACGCTACCTAGCAGAGGGGGAAACGGACACAGACACCGACCCTTTTACACCAAGTGGCTCCATGCCTTTGTCTTCTACAGGAGATGGAATTTCAGATTCAATATGGACCCCTTCAAATAAGCCAGTTTAAAAGTGTGTGTGGGGGCAGTCACTGGTTGACTTCTCCATGTAATGTAAGCATACTTTGTATATCTCACTTACTGTACACCCAAAGCTTACTAGTTCAAAACACCAATGGCTGCATAAGATGCATGTGATATTAGTGGTAGTCATTCTGCACCATTTCATACAATTTACTAATGCAGTTTTTTTCATGCTACCAAAACTAAGGAGCTTAGTTTTGAGCATGGTTTGCATGACTTTACCCTATATAAATGGTACAGCTGATTTCTTCTATGATACATATCTATCTGATACTCTTCAATACAACAATGGTGAATTGGTAACAGGTGAGATATGGTGGTCCTTGCAACATTTTGTAAACAGAGCAGCAAAGTAAAAATATTTTCAGGAGCAATATCCCTTTGTGGAAACATAACGTCTGAATCCGTTTTCCAATATCAATCTCTAACCAACCTCGCCAAGAACATCTAATATTCAAAGCAGGGAAAAAGCTGAGTCAAAGTAAATGACCTTACTGAAATGGTTTTGTGAACTAAATGTTTCTTATGTGATCTCTTGTACAACTACCCACGAAATACATCAAAATGAAATTAGGGGTAGAATTTAAAATTATCAGAGCCACGTCCTGGGATTGGTCATGGGTATTTATTTATTGTAAAATGCAAATATAAACCCCTCAGACTACTTTGAAAATCTCCACTAGTATTTATAAAATTGCTCGAAGTGTGACTATACAATGCTATTTTGTAGAAAATCTTTTGCTAAGCCCATTTGCTACTTATGGGGCCAAATTTTCTTTCTGTTCCAAAAATAAGGTTGTTCAGTGCGGGGAAGTCCAGGTTTATAGACTCCACTCATTTGTTGACTTACGTGCTGCTGAGTAAGCTGCATAATGTAACTGTGCCGTAGTTTCCCAATCGGTTAATTGGGAGTTACACTTCCATACATATACACAGGTTGTAAGGCTCAATTCACTAATATTTGGCAAGCGCTTTGAGCTCCTCAGGTGTGCAGAGTATCACTATTCTGTTCCCTGGGAGTTCCACGATGTGGGATGCTGCCAGGATCTGTTTCTCTGTGTTTACTGTTTTTCTTAGAAATGGACCGCTCCAAATCCGTGAATATGTGCCATATTTAAGATCAATGTACAAATAAATAAATACCATTTTTGTCACATGTCCCTGAGCAACAGAGCGATAAGTATGCTTCTTAGGCCTCAGCCAAATATTTTTTTCATGGGAATTGGAAATATGTTGAAGGAGAGCAGGAAAACAATCCAACCCACTGGTAACAGGGCAGAAATGAATCAAAGATTTCACCACTACGGTGGGAATGTAGTTTCTATACAGCTAGTGAAACCAACCTGTCCAAATATCCTGTGCAGGATTCATCTGAGGTCAGTCCGGGTGTCCATCAAATAGCATGCATGTGATGTCAAGTTCAATGGCTATGCAGTCTTTACAGCTGGTGGAAAACTAATCAGTACAGTCGGTGAGCACAGGGCACAAGAACCGAAGCACACATCAGCTTTAGGATGAGACTAATCTCATCTTTAACTCAATTATTTACAATGACCAAATTTCTCCTGACTTCAAAGGGAGCAGAAGGTGATTTGCTTAGATGTCAGATGATCACAGACACCTGCAGTCAGGCTCTCACCCCTACCCCACTGACCCAAGGTGCAGCCTCTCTACCGTGGCTCATGCCCACCTCCTGTTGAGAATAACCCCTGTCGCTCCTCACAATGACTTCACCACTGTGGCTAGAGCACTGACCAACAAAGACGCGAGGATTTGGCCCATGTAAGATGTTAGAAAGTGGACTTTCTGTAGTGACTGCTTGTATTACACTGCAGCTGCACAACTGAGCATCGTTGGCACATCCAATCGGAGCACAAGGAAGAGATACACTTTACCGGGTTTTCCATGTGTAGCTGGGTATTACAGAGGCCTGGATGGAGTGTGCTTCAATGGAAGACACATTGTTGGGTTTTGCCCACTGTAGTAAACTTCGTGTTTGATTCCTCAGTATTGTTGACATCTCTTAATAGTCATTCCATCCAGGGATCTTCTATTCTCTTCCAGATATAGGCATTGCTTCATCTTCATTGTTCATTCTCTATTTAAAAAGACGTCTAAAGGATTAGGATCTTCTTACTTCATCTGCTTCTTCAGCTAAATCATGATACATCCTTCTGGGACACATCTTTGAGGAGAACAAATTGCTGTAGTTACTCAAGTAAATAATGCAGACCAGTTACAGCCTTTGTGGGCTGGGCTGAGTCCATGGAGCTGTTCTGAGGCTAGTAACTAGGATGACATGAGGCACAATTTTGGTAATTACTTAATTGACAAAATAGCCATTGACCTGAAAGATAATCTGTATTCAGTGCAGTTTCATAGCTAAACTTACAGAGAATAAAACTAGCTGACAAAAGTGTAATTCATTATAATTTGGCATATCGAGAAGAATTCTTTGGCCATCGGTAATTCTTGGAAATACCTGTATTGCACCTGCTGCAGACTTTCTGATATAGTAATATACGTCTGGCAACTCCTAAGATTTAACCCTTATATGACAAATGAATGAAAAAGAATGAAAACTGATTTTAACATTGCTAGACTACTTCTGAAATCGATGTAAGTATATGCTAGACAAGCATGCTTCACCTCTTATATGTCAGGTGCCTGGCATTCCTACTGATTTCATTTGAGTTTGGCCCTTCTTAAAATGCTTTCTACATCTGAGCAATCAAAAATCAAGGCAGCCAAAACCCAAGTGCAATTTGATAAATTTGTTTGTGAATGTCTATGACAGTGGCTGTGCCATGAAGTTCCCTGCCCAGTTCCCCCTCAAATCCTTCAGTTCAGGTTTCAAATCTCTCCCATGCCAGCTCATATAAAGGGAATCTTTTCTCAGCACTAAACCTGGCTGAAAATCCATAAATCACCTCATTATAAAGGTATGTTCATTCCGAGAGAAAATACAAGCAAGGGCACAGGCAGATGAGTCTTCACCTGCACACAGAGTGCAGCCCCAGGGAAAGTGGGACTTGGGCTGCCCTGCACTGTGCACACTCAGAGGCCAAACTGCCTTCAAGTTAGCACTTTCTGTGGGCTGTAAGCACCAATTCACTATATGCAGCTTAAAAACACCAGGTCAGGTATTTGTAGCCACATAATGAAGTATTTAATTATGCGCTAACTGGCCGTATAAGGTCTGCCTCTTCTTAAAAGGCACTGGTTGTAAACTCAGCAAGAACCTCTGCCATGGACATCTCTGGTTCTCTGGAAGAGACCCAGGAAGAGGTCAAAGGAAAGTCTGATTAGCTTATTTTAATAATTATTTTTTTCTAACACGCTTCTTTTCACTGAAACCAGTCACTGCTCTGTTCAGAAGGGTGATGTGCTTAGCAGCTCTCTGCCTCCTACATCATCTGGATTCAAAATAGGGCGTACATCAGTTCTGCTGTCTGTGCTGACAACAGATATGTGTCAAGATGTCACCAGCAAGGTGAGATCTGGAAACCATCCCTGATCCGGGATGTGCACACAAATTTCATCAGACTCCGGTTCAGGTTGAGTCCAGGAAGTGAATCAACCTTGGAACTGCAGTTGATGTTTCTGCCGTAGATACTGGACAAGACAAAACAAAACAAAACAAAAGTAGCTGTGGTTATTGGCCCTGGCAACATTTAGAAGGTCAGGACCTCTTTTGCAGAGTAGATTCACCACATACAAGGAATCAGTTATTCACAATTTCATCTGAGAGAGTCATCTGTGTCAATAATACTCTGCATACTAGGAATGGATTAGATTTATCCCTTCTTGCATTTGTGTGTGACATTTGAGTTTAACAGCTACCAATTTTGTTTGGGTCGGATCTTCCTAGCATCTAGACTGACACTGGCATTTTGTTTACATATAGTTAACATTGAAGAGAATTAACCGTTGGAATCTGCTCTTTGCTGACTCTTAACTCCTACAAGTAAGCAAGGATTTATTTCAGGTCTTGAGATATTTTTCAGAATCAGAAAGTGTAGGGCTTTCCTCTGCTCTCCTTGAAGTCAGTAAGGAACTTCAAACTGATGCACTGGGAGCAGGATTGGGTCCTAATCTGTCTCTGTTTATAAATTTTGTTGTGAAAGACAGCACTGATCTGGAGATGTTTTTCTTAGCTACGTTTTTTTTTATGCTGATTTTTCCATCACTAACAAATGCCACACATCTGGAAGATTTTGTTAAGGTGAATCTGTGTTTACATTGTGTACGTCTCTTTGCAGCATTATTATCAATCAAGCTTCCTCGCTTTAGATTCAAACTGAGAATATTTCGTTAAGGCAGAAGTGAATGTTTAGCTAAAATATGCAGGTACAGAAAATGTGGTTTATGTTCCATCTAAGGAGTTGGTCCTTTAAAAAATAAATCTAGTCAAGTAATGGCTGCTGTCCTTGCCTTGGCTTTTCCCTGCATTGAATTAATCAGTCTGGCTCCTAACGAAACAAAAGGGAATTCAGCACATGGAGAGATTGATTGAAAAGTCCCTAAACTGACTTTGGCCATATTTGCTCTGTTCTTATCTGTAACTTTGCTGCATTGTTACGGTTCAGAGTGGAAATAGTTTTAAATTTTTCTGCTTCAAATTGTGGCCCAGCAGTGCCATAAACTAATGCCCACCCGGACCCATGCGTAGCGGGGCTGCTGGCTTGTGGCCTTCAGACGAGCACCGCGGTCCAATCGGTTTGCAAGATCACAGCCTAAAGCAATCGGAAAATGCAGATTAAGGAGTAAATTCGGCCCTGCTGGCAGCCCAGCTGTTGCAGCGGTGTCACATCTGCCTATGTAAGGACTGAGCTTGTCCCGCTGAGTGCAGAGCATGTGAGAAAGAGCTGGATCTTGATTCCTTGCACCCCACAGCCCCCTCCACTAAGCGTTAGGTACCTAAGAGCTGCAAACCTATATTTCCTACAGCACCTCACAAATTTGGTGTGACACTGCTCTTTCAGGAGCCCAGCTGAATGTGAGTGTTCATTTTTGAAGACCATTTTCAGAGGTGCAGAGGAGAAAGGGGCCATTTTCAAGCGTTTTTAGCTGATCACTGTGGGAATGAAGATCCTGGGTATCACTATTGCTTCTGGTTATTTAGGCTGTAGGATTTGATCCTTCCCAATTCAGCTTTTAGTAGCTTCCCTCTGAAGTTAAGTGAAGCAAAATACTGGAAGTGGGATCCTATTTCCATCCTCAAGAATACGCTGAGACTGAAGGTTACATGGCCAACTGCATTTTGTTTTCTAGTTATGGCATCTTATTATTACTAGTATTTGTGCCTTGCTCACTGATATTTTCTCCATGCTACAAAGATGCTTTTCAGATTCTGGCTGACAAGGGAACACAACTTTTATACAAGTGGCCTTTAGTGCTCTTTATAATATTATTTATTGTAATTTTTAAACCGTATGTGTAATTTATATTCTGGCACTGTCCAATATTTGAACAACTTTAATATGTTTATTTCAATATATTATGCAAACAATACTTCTTAACTGATTTTTTATGTTCTGTCTTTAAAAACTGCACCACTTATTAATAAATAGAAATTTCAATTATGATGTGGAGGGGTTTATTTTCATTTAAATTGTGATATATTCATACATATTCAAAGAACACAG
The DNA here is from genome assembly GCA_017639485.1 of Pluvialis apricaria. NCBI lineage: Eukaryota > Metazoa > Chordata > Aves > Charadriiformes > Charadriidae > Pluvialis > Pluvialis apricaria. Next base: position 161,104,630 of record CM030008.1, on the reverse strand, counting down.
TGTCAAACGTACCCCCAGCAAAGACATTGGCAAAGATCCTTTGGACTTCATCGACGCAGAACTGAACTCAGAGCTACAAGGAGGCTTTATCTGACTTTCACAGCTACTCCTTATCTAATATGACACACAGTAGATCCCATTATTTGTGACTTCTTTTGATTTAGTGGCCATGAAACTTATATGGCATCGATCATATGTGTGTGGGAAAATGACAACTTGGGAAAAATACATTCAAATTTGAGACATTAATGTGCTGAAATATGATGAAGTTGCACACAAAATATATAGAGATCATAGTAATAGCACAAGGCTGCTCTGAATATCCTCTGCAGGGAATTTAACAGCTGGCGAGAGGGTTGGGTTGGGAGTTCCATTGCCTGAATTCTGTCCCCCAGTTCTGTTGCTGCGTTTCTGTGTGGTCTTGGCCTCGCACCTTCAGCTGTCTGTCCGTCTTCCTGGTGTGTAAAACCACCAGAAGGCTGCTCACTTGCCTCCCAACCACACTGTGGGACAGGGTGAATTATTTAAAATGTCTTGCCCTCTTAACACAAATTAGGAGGGTGTTACTGAGGAAAATTCCTCCCAAAGATTTTTTCTACAAACGGTTCTGTTTGTAGTTTTGGCCAGGGACAGCACTGTAATGGCATTAAAAATATATGTATATAGGGTATGGTTTTTGTTTTCTCCTAGCTGCTGGTTTGGAAATTGCCATGTTTCCTTGGAAAAGGTACGGCGTGTGCACACATACATGCACAGTTAAATTTCCTTGGCTCAGAGTATTGCAGGAGGATTGGTGCGTGCGGGAGGAGAGGGACATTGTGCAGCGCTGAGCAGGTTCGATTTCTCTCAGCGACAACAGTCACATAGAAGTTCAATATCAAGTCAAAGATACCACTTTCTGTTCTTGTTAGACCCCTTTTGCAAAGAGCAGAGGAAAATCAGCACTTTTTACGGCATGGTCTAGTCTGTCCTACCTCAAATGACCCAGACTGCCTCTGTCTCTAACTGGCATCTTTCTTAACTATAGAGTTGCAGATGGCCAGCTCAGACGAAGACATGTCTTTCAGATTGCTAAACAAGACAAGGTGAATCCCATGCTATCAGTTCAGAGAGAAGGCTGACGGGTATTTGTCCTGAATGAGAGAGGAAGAGAGGATGTGAAACATCACCTTCTCCCAAAAATATCGCTGGACCCAGTGGTATATTTTTAAGCCATTCCCTGTGGCTTTCAGCATCATGATGGGCACCAAGGAACCAGCTCTGCTCGACACTTGAAATGCAATCCAAAAAAAGATTTCTTAAAGTTTTGTGGTAGGTAAAATATTACTCAACAGCTATTCCAGTTTCTTATCCCACTTCTATATCCCTGTAAATTGGGAATAATTAAAAAAATCCCATAATACTACCACATTCAGTTGTGGTGATTTGGGTTGGGGTTTTTTGTTTGTTTTGTTTTTTTTTTTTGTCTTTTGTGCCAGGCTCTTACAGCCAAGTTTAATCATTTTTTTTCCAAAGATTGACAGTATTTTTTTAAACTAATGCACCAGAGTGTGGAATTTCCAATCTCTTGACTTCAGTTTTTCACACAGCTCTAAAGACTATGTACAACACGAACATTTTCTTTATTCCCTGCGTTTCTTTCAAGGCAAACACAAAGGTACTTCAAAAGTATTCACATCCTTCTATAGACAAAATTACCATGCATTATCATTACTCACTTAGCGGTGAATGTCCCAGTTTGAACTGAACAGCAACTGCACAGCAGAATTCTTTTGCAAAGAAAAGCAGACAGCCACAGCAATGACATTTAAATGAGTATTTCACAGACACAATAGGTGAACCACTCAGCTTTTGTTCACCTGAACTGAAATATATTGTATTAAAATTTCCCCTTGGCTGTCACCCAAATACATAAGCATGCCAAATCACTGGATTTCACTAAGGTGCTGGGTCTGATCTTTTAAGAAATGGATTCTAAAATGGGAAGAAGATGTGATATCTATCTCCAGGCAGAGTCCTGCTTATATCGAGGGAATTTTCTCTTCCTGCAGTGTCTGCTTACATCTATATTGGACTACCGAGGTCATATATAATTGTCCTCTGCCTGAGCAGAGTAAGACCAAGACTTAATGGTTTAGAAAGGGTAAATATCAATGCTTCCAGTATGGCACAAGCACCAGTGTCAGGAGTGGAAGTTTCTCAGTGTATCCTTCCCTTTCTTCTCAGGATGCTTATAGGAGACCTTTGATTTTTAAGACTTCCCAGAGTCTTGAAAACTAGCTCTGATAAAATGGTCTCTTGATTAACATGGATCATCCTCTTGGATCACAGAGAAGGGAAGGAATCAAGAAAGCCAAGTGTGATGGCACAAAGCAGCAGGAGAGCTAGACTGTCTGTCGGGGTTTGGGCCAGGCTGGCCACTGAGACGAACAACAGATGCTCTCCCCCACCTCTCTCTCCAAGGAGAGGACAGAGACAGAGAAAGATTCTTATGAGTTTGGAAGAAACTAAACCACTCTATTGAAATATTAATAATAAAATAGAAAGAAAATAATGAAATATATACAATATATACAAAACTGTATCAAGCTCCCAGGGTGATGATCACATCACTGGCAGGCACTGGAAAAGTCCCAGACTGGACTCAGTGATGGATGGGAGCTGGATTCCAGATCTGGATTCAGGAACGCACAGGTTACAACCAAAGGCAGACGAACAGACAGAGTCTTCCTTGGACGCTGGCAATTGAAGAAAAGAGAGCTGACCCTTTGATCCCACAACTTTTACACTGAGCATGAGGCAGATGGGATGGAATACCCTGTCGGTCAGGTTTGGGTCACCTGTCCTGTCCGCTCCTCCCCACAGGTGGGACCCCTTTATGCTTTTCTGCTTCTGACCCTCCAACGGGGCAAACAACAAAGTTAGCTGCCCTTGGGTGTCACAGCGATTAGTATAAGCAAAAGCCTCTCTGCATACCATGCCTCGGCATAAATTACAACTAATCAGGTCTTATCACTCTGAGAGCGAACAGTTTCTGCACAAGATGCTGTTAATTTCAGAAAGTTCAGTTAGTTAGAAGAGGCCTAGATGCAAAGTAAAATTACTGAACAGAAAATGGGTCCTGTGTTACCTCAAACCAGGATGCTCTCTTTGAAGAAATTGCCCTCTAAGATGGCTTTTTCAGGCATATGGCCCTGATGGCTGGTAGCCCAGTGGGCTTGGGACAGCACCACAACTTCTCCTGCTTCCTTGTGTCAGATGCAGAATATGGACCAGGGATCATCAAAAAAGGAGATGTAAGATGTGCTATGAATGTTTTGGCAAGTTTGATGGGACCAGTTATGTGTCTGACACATATTATATCAGAAATAGTAACAATGGATAAATCATTAAATGTTTTCTAAGTAAGTTCTGGGCTGCTGCAATGTCTCTGTATCTAATCAAAGCTTTATGAGTCTGTAGACTTACAAATGCAGAGGGCTTGATCACTAACTATCGTCTTTGAGAGCCCCAAAGGAGAAGTGCAAAGTATTGCACAGGTCTGTAAAAATCTCGTGGGATGTACATAACATGCAGAGAAGAAAGCAATGCCTCCAGGAGTGCACCAGAGATGGTTTTGAGATTCAGTATATTCCCTGCAGTTCCCGTTTTGCTTTATAGCCAGGGAAACAGAGCTATGCAGTCACTGCGACGGCAATTGTGCTCGCTACTTTTCTGGAGAAACAGTTACACTATGGCGAACATTTGGTGGCACAGCTCTGCAGAGAGATGACTGCAATGGCTCTGGTCTCTTCAATGCTGCCCAATGAGTATTTCTCAGTAAATAGGTTTTGCCCTACCAACCCAGGCGGCTCATCTGCCTCTGCTTTCATTTTTCTTGTCACAACATGCCAACAACATCGTTGAGGAGTGGAGTAGCACACAGCTACTCAGTTCTTATGCACTTAATGCATCTTCCACGGGGCAAGCAATGGCAGTTTTCAGCTGATAAAATTCTGGGTGTCCATGGTGCAGAAACCTTGGCCCATTTAAACAAGTAAATCAAGGTCTGGTTGAGAAGCATCGTCTTTCTAATTTTGCGGCTGAGGTGGATTTCTGACAAGGAATATGGCAAATGCAACTCTTAGTCCATTTCCACATCAGCTGTGATAACGTCATGTCTATTGTCACTACGTATTTTCACAATTTCCATGCCTCCTTTTTTCCTGTCTCTCTCCTTTTTCTCCTCTCCTTAAGAATGTACTTGAATTTACAAACATTTTACAATGTCAGACATGTTAAAGAAAAGTGTTAATTACTTTAGACAAATAAATATACCAAAAATTCTTACTGGAAACAGTCGAACTGAATGGCTGTAGAGTTTAGTGCTCACTCTTATCAGCAGGTTTTTTTGTTGTTAGTACCAATCTTAGCAAAATCTTACTAAGAAAGATAAAAGAAAAGATGTTATAAGGTCAGGATTCATTTGCAATTCTAAATAAATTTCCTGAAATGGGAAAGACATTTTATGAACAGGAATAAATAAATGTTTATACATATAAATATATAATTCTCCTTTTAAGGGATGAAATTTATTTTATGCTTCTAAGAATAACAGAGAAACATTATTACATTTAGAGAATTGTCCATAATGAAATTTGTGCAAAAATAAATAAAATATAATTAGAAAAACATTACTAACATCTGAAATGAAAATTCAGATGAAAAGAAGCTTTATAAAACTAGTACACTTCTTAACAAAATAAACTAAATATCTTGTAAAATTGTAATGAGAGAGGACTAAAGAAGAAGTTTTGAATTATAATCAGGCTCTTTCAGGAAAAGAAAACCCGCAATTTACACAGTTGATTCTCTTCTAAACAGAGGTTATTAAACCATTACTCAAAGGTGCTTTCATGGAAGCGTTTACTGTAGTTTATTAAAGTGTTACTGAAGATAAAACTTCAATCCTCTCAAGCAAGCTTGGATTAAGTTTGCTTGTGTGTTCTTTTTTTTTTTTTTTTTAAATAAGTGCTTCGTTCTCTATTGCGTGTTAGCAGCTGATGAGAGGGGGAGGTACAGCTGGGTATGTGTTTTCCTCCTAGGCATATAGGACAAGCAGGTTTGCAAGGTGCTTTAGGTACTGCAGCATTCCATGTGCCACAGCTCATCTTTTAGGGCAGAGAGTTTCTAGCCCAGCCAGGGCGGTGGGCAGCCGTACCTGAGGACACTGGTGGATTGGGACAGAGCGGGTGGGAGGGGATGCTGGTTGCTGATGCTGACTCAGGTCACATATGGCTGGAGCCCCTGCAGTCGCTCACGCACAGTGCAACTGTTGTGTAGATGCACGTGTTTAAAATATCTAAGAAAAAAGCCACAAGGAAGAAGTAGTGCATTGCTTCCACACTGGGTTCTCAACCCACAGAGAGATAAAGCATCAACATTCAGACTTTGGTTTCTCCCTTCTTCCCAGAGCTTCATGCCACACTGTCCTCACTCTTACAGATAAATCACAGGCACTTGGCTTGAATGTATGTTTATTTAAATTGCATTAGTAGGGGTTGTCCTGCATAGCCTTCAGCAAATGAATGCATTTACTCAATAATTTATATGAATTATGAGCCTATGTTAGTACTTAGTGTTACTAAGAAGACTCTAAAAATTACTTGTTTTCTTGTTCTGGATTTTGGGATGCTAGTTATGGACACAGTGCTGTCACACAAAGGGACGCTGGAAAAAGGAGGTGCGTAAAGACTATACTCCTGAGAAAGCGACTTGCTCAGAGTGATGCTCTGAGTGAGAACACGGCATTGTCCCCAAGAGTCAAAGGTGGGGCTGAACAATAGCCCCCTCCCCGGTCACCTGAGCATCGCTCTGCAGCTGAAGAAAGTTAAAATTACAGAGTCCCAGGGTAAAACGCAGCATGAGGTAAAACCTGCTGAAAGTCAAATTATCCTCATAGCCAAACTTCAAACGGTTGGAATTGATCCCAGCGCGCACATTTTCCCGGCTATACCTGTTTTTGTCAGCCGTTACAGAGAGGACTTTCATCCCAGCCTTCTTGATGAGATATTGAGCAACTGGTAATTAAATCAGTAAAAGTAAGTCTTGTCAAAGGAAAGGTGTTTCCATATTCCTCAGGATGCAGCATTTAGTCACGAGTCATGAAAATTTTCCTTTTATCACACCAGTGACTTCCATACAGAATTAGATAATTTTAGATGAAATGACATGCCACTGGATAATGTTTTTTTCATGAAAGGCAGAGTGAAAGAAAACAAAGGTAAGATTGTGCAGGGGTGTGCACATGCACGTGTGCAAGGACCATATTTACCAGCTATAACTCTGGTAATGGTGGCTGCAGTTGCCTGCCAGTTTCCGAAGTTCGTGGTGAAAGCAAGATTGTAGGACAGACAGAGACACACACATAGCATGATCCCATAAACATATTTTCTGTGGGAAACCAGAACCCCTCAAAACACATGACTGAAATCTGAAATCAGAAAAATCACTTTCTCGTGTCTGCCACGCTTGAAAGTTGCAGTGCTTTAGCCGTTGCAGTAAGTTTCTTCTTTCTTTGGGTAACATCACAGCTTTCTTTGCCTTAACTGGTGGAAATGCAAGACTGGGACAATACAATTAAACAAAGAAAAGTGACAACAAAACAAGCATGATGACACACCAGTTCCCCAGGCAATGCCTACAATAATAAATTAAGTAATGCTGGGTAGCCCTGCAACCCAAATGTCCGTAGTATTGGTAGGACCATGACATTGAAAGGAGAGTCCCCGAGTGCTCCTGACCAGAAGACCCAATGTTTCCCAAGCCAGATTTGGAAACTGGGGAGAGGTGTAGGACCACTCCCAACAGACAGTTTGTACACAACCATCCTGTACATCTCATCTGCCGCCTCCTCTTGGTCCTCTCCCTTTCTAACAGGGGTCAGAATATTTCTCTGTTGAGGTTTTGCACAGATCCTTAAAGTAATTTTTATTCCATGGACTGACTGTGGATCCTTTTAGGTTGCGTCTCTCTAATTGCTACAGGGTTTTGAGTTAATTCACATGTTGAGGTGTTTGGTTGCTTATGATAAAACTACTGAATGGATGATTGTCTGCTTTTAACAGTCTTGCATCTAAACTCACTGATTTCAGAGGAATCACTTGCAGTCCACAGGAGTAAACGGCAGCAGAATTTCACCCACCGCTCCCAGTAGTGGTCAACTCTTGGGTAATACTAAACATCACTCATCATCACTGAAATTGCCCTACGTCATTGTAGTGACCAGATCTCTCTTCCTCCCTCACCACTTAACCCCAATGCTGGGCAATTTTCTGTTTTAAATGTCATTTTGTTCCTTTTGGTTCTCTGCTTTTAAGATACACTTCAGGTTTCCCCTCTGTCATCTCAACAATGACCCTTTTTTAAATGGCTTCTCCAAGGACAGCTGCAGCTTTGCCAAAGGGGCTTACCCTGGCCTACCTCTCGCCATCACAGGTGGCATTGGCCTAATTACAGTAAAATGAGCTGCCCCTTTAAATGGGAAAAAAGCTTTTCTGCTCTGCAGTTCAAGTCATTACTGCCAAAAGGAGCTTCCAATCCTCACCTGACCTGCCACAGAGCCTTTCCATGCAGGATTCAACAGGCACTTTGTGTGCTTATGATTGTGTTACCTCTCGTTAGTCCTTCTGGGATTAGGATAACAATTTTCACAGGATTTTAAAGCAAGATTATCAAGCCTGTCTACTCAAAGTCTTTCATGAAGTGATTATTAAGACCTGGCAATAACCTCTAGTTTTATATAGGCTCTGAAGATAATCATCTTTGTCAAGAGAAATCAGGTGAGTTGATATTAACTATTCCAGGTCTTGGTGGTTTCACATGTACTTGGAGAACACCACGCATTAATAGCACAGTTGAAATGGTTGAAATGTAGAAAATGAAAGGTATTTTTATTAAATGTATATTTATTATGTTTTATTAAATTCTCATGCAAATAAGTTGGAACTTAAAAAGTAGTTGCAGCAGTTTAACGAAGCTTGTCAGAGTAACATGGGCATATTTTTATATTAATATGCAATGTTTCTTTAGACCTAGTGTACCATGGTGTGCTTAAAATGAGAGATGACCTTTAGATGTTGGAACTGAATGAAGGTAGGGAAATTAATACTCAAGGACTTTGCTTCCTATTTCTTTGTTCTCTTAATTTCTGTTCTGCTCTGTTTAGCATGAAGACATGGAAAAACTACTTGATATCTGGTTGCACTCTGTACAGGAATAATTGGAACAATTTAAATTTGGTTACCTGCCACATTAAATTGAGTTCAAATGAAGTATAGCTAATAAACATGTTGGTTTAAGATTACTGTTAATCTAGAATAACAAAGAGATATTTAATAAGAGGTTTCATAAGTGTGTAAAGGTAATCTGAACTGGATTAAAATCTCCAATTCAGCAGTTCAGGGAACTGTTGATCCACAGTTCTAAGTAAAATGAATTCTAGTAATATCATTCAGCTCAAAATAAACACAAGAGGAGGATTATTATATCCAGTAGATGTGAAGGAGAATTTGCAACTAAAGGCTTGACCTGCAGCCTGTATCAGATAAACGTCTGGAAGGAAAATATTCAATGAGAATCAGTTTATGGTTGTGTGGCACCTGTGCCTTTAGTGCCTCTGAATCTCACTATGTTTTGAAGTGGAAATTGTAAGGGCTTTTGAGCTAGAGTACATCGAGAGTTTCATATTTGCAATCTGGACATGTATTTTAGTCACCACAGTAGTGTCACTTATGCTGGCAAAAAAAAGAGATACAGTTACAAATTAATAAAGACTTCTCCCTGATAGATAAAAATTAGATATCAGATAACCAGGTAATGCAAACATGATGTGTATCATAAGACTTAATATTACTAATATCTACATTGCTGAGAGATAGGATATTTCAGGCAGCAGTTCTAGGAATATTTGTCACAGATGGCTTTGAAATTTAATTAGACAGCATAAATGCTCAGAGAGTTAATGTTGGGAAAAGATTTTGAAAAGCAGCTAAAACCTAATGTTTCGAATTTAAATCAGTCTCTACCTATTGAGGAGTAAGGGCAGTCCTTTCTAGAGTGACGCTCTTAGTATTGAGATTTCTCTGCAATTTCTTTTTAAGCATCTTGCCCCAGCCAGAGGACACCACAGTGCTAAATCTGGCATTCAGGCAAAACAAGCCCTCCCATGAATGGAGGATTTTCCATTCATTGTATACCAACCTTGTTTAATATCTCTTTGCACGAAATAGAACAAGGTTTGGCTTATTATGATCTGTCCTTCCAGGTTATGTTTGCATGTTGTCCCAATCATTAGATGTTTTGCTTGATTGAGTCTGTAGTGTGTAATCACACCTCAGTCAAATGTGGGTGTTATTGCCAGACTAATGCCTGCTCTGAATTCCCACTGCAAATCATCGTCGTACGCAGAGAAAATAGTGTGTGCGTTGGTTAGTGTGGAGGAGCAGCTCAGCGGGGAAGACAGCAGAGAGCTGCAAATTCAGGTGAGCTAGAAAACATCTCTCAATGTGCATGGGATGCTTCCAAGAACAACTTCATATCTCACTTTTTTCCAATTTTGTTTCTGCTTTTACAGCTGCTTTTTTTCTTCTCTCTGTCTGTCTCTTAAGGTGCTTTGGTAGGACAGTTCCTTCATACATCAATCTTCTCGCCTTGTCCCTATCTCTTGGGAACAGGCTCTCTCTAGCCCTGCCCTAGCTTGATGCACTGACCTCTCTGTCAGATGATTTTCCCCCATCCTGCCACCATGAACAGCTCTGGGCCAGTTTATATAAATCAGTAATGAATTTAAATCGCCTACAGGAAATTATATACAGCATATCAACCCTTTTACTTGTGAACCTTTGCAGAACAGCTGTGTTTGTGCACCAGTCTGTGAAATACTCTTGCCAAGGATTTCTGTGTTAGTCCAAGCACATTCACTGGTGACCCAGGAGAGCCCACGTTCCTCAGAGCATGTGCTGGAAACCAAGGCTCCCCACTCTGGCATGAGCACTGACCACTGACGTGTAGGGGCAGACTGAAAGTGGGCCAGAGGATGTCCTTTCCTCCCACCTCCTAAGTCTGACTCTCTCACTTACCATGCGGCCAAAATCCTCATAAAGGGTAGAGGTTTGATCTCCTTTGTAGCAGAGACCCTCCAGCCAAGACCAGCCTTATGCCACAGGGACTGTATGGTGACAGCACTGCTTTTGGTCATGCTTCATATTGACATCCCGTGGTCGACATGCCCAGAGACAGCCCCGGCCATGCATCCTGATCACACCCTGTGTGCAGGGAATGGGTCATGAGGAACTTGTTCAGGGGGAGGTGTGACCCACAAATGCTGGACCACCATCATGAACGTAGATCGTAACGTAGATCTTCCAGAGCTAAGGAGACAGTCACTTCTCATAGTACAGGAATAAAAATTCATGATGATCTATTAAAAAAAACAGCAAATCACCCCACTGCTGACCTCAGTTAAACACACAACCCAACAGTTTCCCCTAAACAGGACACTTAATTGACTAGGTGCACCAGCCACTACAGCCCTCCTGCTCCAAAACACAGGTAGCTACAAACCTCCCCTTGACATGATCGCCCAACTCCCCATCCCACAACCCCAGCTGACCCCAGAGCCTGCTCTCCCCAACAGCCACTTCCCTGCACCTTTGCAAAGCACCAGTTCCTCAAATTCAGCGCCACTGAGGAGTATCTCTCACTAACTCTTCTCCATTTGATACAGTCAAACCTAAGAGGGGGAAAAAACCATAACACTGAGCAGAATCTATGTGTGGATTAGTTTTATGCCTACCTCAATGCAGATTACATCAGCACTGCTTCCATCCCATCAGCATCTTAGCAAGTTTAAGCTACCATGCCACAGTCTCGCCTAACTACACAGTCCACACATCCATAGAAAAAGCTGTTACAAGTCCTGGTAAGCTTCATAATGCTGGATAGTGGCAGCATGGGTAGCCTTGACAGGGTTTCAGGCCCCATGATTCTCATGCCAGCAGTACATTCATGGTCTGTAATCTAGTTGTTGGTTAGATCCCAAACATAGTTGCAAGAAGAGCCAAGCTTAGGATTTTTGATGCTAGACTGGTCCACGGGACACTGGACTCTGTCCATGCATAGTTAGTCCAGCTCACAGAAAGGTAAGGGAGCATGAAGTCTGGGGAGTCGGTTTTGGCCATGGCTTTCTCTCTGCCGCAGCCCCGCTCTTCTGCACATGCTGTGCAGGAACCATGGATGAACATAGGCTTGGGGTTGAGTAAAAAGGATTAGGCAGATGGACTGAAAAATAGGACAAACTACCTAAAAAGCTTCTCGGAGCTTTGTTTGAATTAGCAGAGCTGGCACTTAAAAGCTTTTTACTCATCAGACAAGCAAACACAGACATTTCAAACACAGAACTGCTTGGTAGTGCTTCATCATCCCAAGGAAGAGTCTCTTTAGAACTGCTAAGTACAAATTAGCTATTTTCAGAATGTGTTAATTCTCTAGTGAATTAAATATGAGAAAGATTTTAAACATGATGATAATAGTTTGTTAATCAAACAGTATTATCTTCAAGATAATGGTTTGCTGCATACATGCAAGATTAGCTACTCTGAGCGGATATGAAAAAAAATGTTCGGAGTTTTTTTGGCTAATTTTCATATGCTCCCTCATTTTCTGACATCTACAGAGCTATTTGGCATGTTCCGATATTACAAAAACACGGGGGAACATGTAAAGAAGCAAGGACTTTCCTTCTTTTTTTCTAACCACCTCTAATTAAAGCTTTGAAACCTGGAAAGCAGCTCATTGTCTGAAAGGCAGAGCACCGTTAATCCCTCCCAAGCAAGTAGGCAAGGCAGCACAGGACACAGCCTGGTGACAATAATTAACTACAGAAATACAAGACTAGGGGTGACTGGGCAAGCCACATTTCTGCAGAAAAGGAGCTCAGTTGATATCTGGTCTGAAATTGAACATAAGTAAATTTTATCTTGTTTCAACAGAAAGGGTTTAGGCGCCTGATGTGTCAGCGTCCTTTGGGCACAGCTCACCCTGCCAGAGAAGAGGACTGTGTAGCTGACCTTACCAAGTCCCATCAAAGCCACAATGACATAGTGCTCAAAAATCGAGTTACATACTAAACTCATGACACCCACATATACACAGAAAATACTGATTGTGTGATTTCTGATTCTTTGCCATTTACACCACCGATCATTTCTCTGCATCCCAGAGACCTAATATTTCTCTCACGGTCACATCATTCTGGGACAAGGTTTGAACAACATTATGCAACACCACAGACATTAACACCACCAAAACAGTATTTCTTTCTCCTAGAGCAACCCAAACTGCTGGAAGTCAGAGTCCACAATGCAGTCATTCTGCTGGCATGTGTCAGCGAAGATAAGCCTGGGATTTCTGTGTCTCTTTCTGGTTTGCAACACAGGTAAGGACACTGGTTTGGTGCTCCCCAGGGAATAACCCAAGTATCTCTTTCCCAGTTGCTCCCATAGCCCCATTCCCACATCTGTGTCAGGCTTGTTTCTTTCACCCTGCATAGGCAAAGCTGATGGGCTGGAGCTCCAGGGTTGGTGGCATGCACAAGGACAGAGCAGATGATGGCAAAGGTCTACTTTTGGCTCCAATGCCATGAAGCTGGAGTCGAAAGGGCATATACGGAAAGAGAGAGAAGGGTTAGAAGAGCTCTTACCACATAGATTGTCGGTCCAAATTTAACTCATACTAAGTGAGAGTTGTTAATACAGCTGACTAGCATCATATGAAAAGCCACGATTTACAGACCTTGTACCATGGATTCTTCATAGGAAATTTCTCCCTGTGTAGAAAGGGAGAAGGAGAAAGGAAAATGTATTTGGGATTGTTTTCTGTACAAGGCATAGATTTTCGTGTGAATAAGGACAAGCACTCCAGTTTCACCAATTTAGATACAAACAGCCAGATCATGCAGTCATGTCTCCTCTTTCTTTTGCTGCTTGCAGTCCTACAAATTTCCTTTTGATGAAGAGGAAGCTGAACCCAGGTTATCTACTCCCTGGTGAGAGTTCTGCCCATTAGGTTATAACACAGAGTGGGGCATCACCACCACGGGGCTCAGCCCTCCTCAACACCAGCTCCCAGGAGAGGACTTCTCTCTGGGGAGGTTGGATGGACTGAGAAGTTGAAGATTCAGAGAGGCATGGGAGTTTAGCATTTGTTAGCACTGGCTCATTTGGGCAACGAAGGGCTGTGGAGCTGGTGAGGTGTTTAGGGAACAAATCCTGTGAGGGGTGGCTGAGGGAACTGGAACTGTTTAGCCTGGAGAAAAGGTGAGGGGAGATCTTATCGCTCGCTACAACTACCTGAAAGGAGGTTGTAGAGAGGTGGAGGTCGGTCTCTTTTCCCTAGTAACAGGCGATAGGACAAGAGGAAATGGCCTCAAGTTGAGCCAGGGGAGGTTTAGATTGGATACTAGGAAAAATTTCTTCACTGAAAGGGTCAAGGGAAGTGGTTGAGCCACCATCCCTGGAGGTATTTAAAAGACGTGTAGATGTGGTGCTTAGGGACATGGTTTAGTGGTGGACTTGTCAGTGTTAGGTTTATGGTTGTACTCAATGGGCCTAAAGGTCTTTTCCAACCTATATGATTCTATGATTTGGAGAGCCTTCTGGATTACTCTGTGGAGTCACTTAGCTCTCCACTGATGGGATAGGGAGCCTAAGCACCAAACTCCTGCACTTCAACTTGTCCTGCAATATCTGTTGCTGCTCTGCTGTCCTTGCTGGTCACCCAGTGAATCCCAGGAAGTAAATCCCATCTCCAGAGCCCTGCTCCAGCTCATTCCTCCCACAAGACAGCTCTTGAGAACAGTACTCAACTGAATGACTGCTAACACACATGCACACAGCCCGTGAAGGTTTGTTTAGATTTGGCCTGATTATGCTACATACCTTGCAGACAATGTTGTGTGCAAGCCTAGTGCAGATCTCTACAACAGTTTGCAACTATTTTTTTTTCCTTTTGATTCTTGAGATAATGGGGCAAGCTCTGACATTTAACCTGCTTTCTCTCTTTAGCTGGCAGCTAAAGGACCTGGCAAGTCCTTTGGGACATCCTTATTCTTAGGCACCTGATCAGCTGCTGTTGTGGATACTCGGTGGCCTGCTTTGCAGTGCTAATGTCCATCGGTTTCAGAGCTATAATAAATGAGAGCAGCAAAGTAACCGAGGCAGAGAGCTCAACAGCGAGTTGCTTGGGAGCTCAACAGGGGAAACTCTTTCTCAGTCTCTTTCTTCACTTCACAGCTTCATGCGTAAGAAGAGAAAATAAGAAAGAGAAGCAGGTGGCAGTGCTGGCTACTGCAGGTAACAAGCACGGAGAGCCTGTGTGGGGGTATTAATGGAGTGGAGGTATTGTGCTGGACACAGAGGTAGTGGTGGATGGGCCCTTCTGCAGAGTTCGTAAGACCCAACCCACCACTGCTGCAAGGGCTCCTCACCCAACACAGGGCTTACCCAGGTTCCTGGCGAGTTTAACCTCTCTCCTTCCAGGAATCTAAAATGTTGTTTTCTTTTTCCTTTCTCTCCTTCCTAGCTCTCCATTCCTTCTCTTCTACGTTGTGGACAAACCCTGTTTCCAGCTGTGGGGTGCAGCTTGGTTTCAAATTGGTTAAAAGTAATACTGATGTCATTGGAAAATTGTGTCTCTCCCCAAATTTGATTTTGTTCTCATCTCGGCTTTCTGTGCTTCTTTTTCCATCCTGTTCTGTTTTTTCTCTGTCTGTCATGCACACAGAGATCCCACACTGCTCTGCTTCTGCATGACTTTGTGGGAGGGAAGCAAAAGAACATCTTCAGAAATTTTGACTTGGGAAAAACAAATAAGCAACACCAACAGAAAGAAAACCATGTTAAAATAAAAAGTGTGATTCGGCTACAGTCAATTTATTCTGTCCTAGCAGTACAGCCATCAAGGTAGATAAAAAAAAAAAAAAACAACCTGCATTTTCATGCCAGTTCTATGTAGAATTGGGGAAGGGAAACATTTCCCGGGTACTTTCTCCTCTGTTTATGATCTGCAAAGAGATGTCTGCTGCAATTTTGGCAGTAAGTACCCATTGCCCAGCAGGAGGGGGCACCAAAACGTCAGGACTGGCTTCTGCTCCCTGGCAGCCTGCTCAAGGGCATGCTCAAGGGAAGAGGTGCCTTAAAGCCCGACCTAAATTTTGACCTACCACTGCACTGCCCACTTTATCTTATTATTTTCCAGACTCCTCTCTGCACTCCTGGCATCTTTATTTTCTCGCCACAGGTTTTTCGGTGCCCCCCAATACATAATCTCTTTTTTTTTTTTTTTTCCCCCCATTCTGGAAGATTTTTGCTGTGTATAAGCAGGGGATTAATGGCCATTTCTTTGTGCCGCCAGCTGCTCAGAGACCCCTTCTTTTTCAGAGCTGCCTGCGAAGGCCGTGGACCTGGCTGCTATTAACCTGACAGAGCTGGTGAACGGTATGCTGAACACCGCGCTCAGAGGTAATGTGACAAGGCCGGGCAGGACACGCAGGCTGGCAGCCCGGCGGTGAATGAGATAAAGGGCTAATGGTGTTAGCAGGAGAAGCCATAAATGCGTGCCGTCTGCCTCCAGAATTGATTCTAGGAGCATGATACCCCGGCGCATTTGTAATGCACAGAGCTGCCTGCCCCAAAGAATCTAGAAATTAGCGTGTGTTTATATATAGACACAATATGATTACTTATGGGGTGCCTTTAGAAAGCACTTTATAATCCAGTTTAAGTTTGAATTTAAAAAAAGAAAAAAAAAAAAGAGAAGTAATACAAATGATCTTTCCCTCAGTGGAAATGAGAAAGAATTGAGTCTCGGGCAGCTGCATAGTATCAGCACCTCAGGAGTCTTTTAGAAATTAAATGAGCAGAGTCAAAACATGCTGTTCTCATCATTTGTTCCAACCACTAATAGCATAGGCATGTGTTTCTGCAGGTACCAAAAAACTCTTCTCTTTGCTGAGCATCACGTCTTACAGCTCATTTGCCTTCCACAAAGTGTCAGTCACCATTTATAACAGTGAGTGCCTCGGCGCTTTGCTCCGTGCAGGAGCATTTTCTCTCACACAGCCTGTGCATCCAGATACTGATTTTTCTTTGTCTCTCCCTACAGTTTCTAGTGTGAAAAATGTTGACCCTGGCAAGTTCCCTATGCATTACTGCTACTGTTTGAACAATGTGACAAATGACTTGACAGGTGGGTACACAAGAGAGGTTGGCAATTGCATTTGCTTAAGCTGAATTATTTCCTTTGGAGCTGAAAGCTGTAGCCTGAATTCTGCAGACTTCATCCTTATGAGCAGCATCGCCAGACTGAGACCAACAGCCGTTACTCACAACGAGTGGCTGCTCTGAACCGAGGGGGAGACTTGATGAACTCAGTCTCACTTGGCTGTGCCCAGCCAGCCAGTCTGGGATGGAGCCATCAGCTGAGCGACCAGAATGGTTTACCTGGTGGAAAGACCCCCCCTTTCCTCCTCAGAACACAAACAGCAGTGCAGGAGAGACCACACAGCAATGTGTGATACATTACCTTAGCCACTTTTACTCTCCTGAGATAACCCACAGGAGATGAACAAGGGCTTCTGTGCACCAACAGACTCCAATAACTTCAGTGAGCCCAACAGGAGTGAAAAGCAAGGGTTAACGTATTCATAGAGCTGTTTAATGGAGTGTAAAATGTTGTTGGGCAAATCCTTCACCTATAATCCTCATTCACACCCTGATCTCGCAGTATTTAACATTCCCAGATGGGTCTGAGCCTTCTAATTCTACGGCTGGTTAATGTGAGGTATCAAGAGTAGCTCAGCCGCTAGGGACCAGAACCCATACCCTCTAAGCTGCATGTGATGACCACACACATGAGCGATAATGGCTTTCTGGACCCAAACATCTCACAAGCCTTATTCCATAATGACCCAGTCTGCCTTGGAGGATAATGGAGAAACTTTAATCTTTCTGCCCTAAATCCAGAATATCTTGGTGATCAGAGTATCCTCCCAAGCAGTAAAAATTGACGGCCCAACACAGGACTCATGTCTGTCACTCCCTAAGTGAGAACATTGACCTGTTATTGCTAGAACCTGTTATGAAAAAGTCGTACTACCACCACCACTGCTACTCATTTTTTGAGCTGACAACATCACCTTCAGTATGTCTGAAATAGACCTCAAAGGAGACGATCAGATATCTCCTGGGATGTCCTACGTGGTAGAGAGGCAGTTAATATATGCAAAGCCTACAAGCTTTAGTTCTCCTTCTACATTTAAGCAGACTAAGTAGAATGTTACTTTTAATTGTTCTCTTGAACAGATATATTCCATTTAAGTTTACTTTTAGGCACATTGGTGCTATTTTGGATATAATCTTTGAAATATCCTTCTACAGACTTTTCCAGTGGTTTCCTAAGTCTAGTCCCATTTCCAAAAACATTTTGAACTTTAAAGTATTTTAAAAATTGTTATATGCAAGCATGTATCAAACATATGATCACATATAAAAGTGATTTTTTGACTTCGCATAGATGATAGAATATGTGTTTTCAATCATGAACTTTCTCTATTCTGTTGTCTAGATTTTACAGCTTTACTCGTTGATATTATTGGAAACTCCACCAGTTATCTCACAGAAATTTTCAAATCCACTTCTATTCTCTCAGGTTTGCATTTCTTTTTAAAATTTATCATTGTCTTATTTGTCTGATTTACTTCTGGCATGGAAACAAGCATAGAAATGTGTATAAAAGCCTATTGCTCATACTCAGCAGCATTTTTCTTGCAAAGTATGGACCGCAGTTGTAAGCGAAGTCTCCTTAGAGGAGTAAGATACACATATAATGTGTACATGAATAATATGGAGACATAGATGTTTCTATGACCAGCTATGTTTTGTTTGAAAGTTTGGTGAATTATTATTAAATACTGGTATTCTGGGGAATTATGATTCCCAAAGAATAATTATGTTCTATACTATCTGAAGAATTTTTTTTCAATTTAAAACTGCTGGTAATTTAGAATTTTAATTAGATAGAAACATTTCCTTTGGAAATATTAATGTTTAGGTTTTGTGCTGGTTCAAGGTTTTTGTCAAAAATCAGATCAAAAGGAAAATGTTTGGCCACGTGGTAGCCACATACCAGTTTGTGGTCATGTTTTCAACTGTTTAAGATAATATCGTATAATGAAAACTGGTAACAATGATCTGGTTTACATTTTTTTGCCTTTCAGTGCGTCAGAGCAATGATTCAGATTGCATCTACATCTGTGTGATGACAGGGCAGACAGGTAAATGTTCAAACCATTTCACCTCAAAATATTGCCCTATTTATTCTCCATGGTGACTTATACTAGAAACAAACCTTTCTTAGTATTTGTAAGCATTTCTATTTGCAGGGAGAAATCTGTCTGACTTTTGGGAAATGCTGGAGAAGTCTCCTGTTATTAATTACACATTTTCCAGTAACACATCTTCTGACCTGGGTAAGTACATCCTGGGAAAATAAAGCAAGCGGCAACAACAATGAAAACCACATCCAGGTAGCAATTACAATGAATACTCCACCTTCATAATGTAAAAATATTATACATTTATATTTATACATTATTATATATTATAATTGTTATTAAATAGATTAGTACTTTATATTATTTATATTATTTTAAGTATAAAATAATATTTATATGACTATTATAAGTAAAATTTACAAAATTTTAAATTATTAGTTACAAGATCTTCTAGTGGAGGAACGAACAAAACCTCCTGGGATGAGAGCTGTTACAGAATTCAGCACTGGACTGGGGAGGCTTCCTGAAGCTCTTAATCTAAACGGGTACCTCCCTTAGCTTTCAGCACAAATTATCTCCTACCTTTAAGTGAGTCACCTTCAGAAAGGAGTTGAATATACTCAGCCCGTGTGCTGCATGGCTCCTCCACCCAAAACTGCTTTGCCAGGTTGAGCTGCACCTCACATGCTCACCTCTCATCGCTGCCCATGACTATTTCTCATTTTCAATGCTTGATTAAAAAAGGCAGAGACTGAAATCAGTGGCAAGTTCACCTGTGCTGAAAGCTGTAGCATGCTTCAGTTCCTTTAAAAAAAATAACAGTCAAAAACACTTTGCCAAAAATGACTTTCATTTAAAAAGACAAAAGCTGTTTCTTTTATACTAGAACCTGATTTATTTCCTCTTTATCACACAATACACGATGGACGGTGAACATATTAACCCTATCTTCTCGTACCTCAAAGATCTAGATTCAATTTTTTCAAGTTTCATGAAATTACAGGAAGACCCAAACAAAACAGTGGATCCATCAGCAGAACACGTGTGGACTTTTAAAAGTGAGCAAGTATTGTCAGACCTGAATCTATATTCTTCTTGGTTAATGTCTGGATAAGTGATCATGTATGTTTGCTGCACAGCACTGTGATGTTGTACTACAGTTACAGAGTAAGATAGAATTTTGTCCTAAACAGCAGAAGTTCAGATCAGTAATACACTGACTAGCTGGGGAATAGAAAAACTATTGTAAAAAGACCTTTCTTTTTTTTGCAATTTTTTTAGAAAAAAGAATTTTTCTAAAGAGGCAAAAAAAGTAAAAAAAAAAAAAAGATTGTTGCTTTTAAACCAAGAAAAATATAGTTCAAACTGTTTCCTCTCCTTTCTTATTGTAAATTTTTCATTTTTTTATTTATCTTTGACTTTATATGAAGTTCAATTGTGAGTACATGATCTTTTCATAAGCTTCAGTGCATTTCGCTTTGCCACAAGGCTACAAGATGGAAAAGTGCTGGTCTGCCTCATTTTGAAAGCAGAAGAACAAATCTTCACAGATGCTTCCACATAGTAGGAGCAAAGAGAAATTCAGAATTTTACTTCATACCTTCTCATCACTGCATCTGCATCTGTCTACAAAAAAATTTCTACATTTTCCCTAGTCAGTCTGCTGTCTTTTTATAAGCTCTTTTATTTTGCTCAGCCGCATACCAAGCTTTATTATCTCTTCCAGCCATGAGTATCACTCCTGCCACAAAATGTCATCAGTTCTCAAATTCCAGTATCTGCCCTCCACTCCCTGCCTGCTCCCCTTCACATAGACAAAAGCTTTCATCTCCTTCCTCTGTAGTGAAGCAGTTCAGGAAATAAAAAATAATTTATCTGAAGGAAAAAACCCAACGCTTTGCAGGAACTTTTCAGTTTCTTTTTTTGTTTATGAAAACTTGCACATTAAAAAGTTCTCAGTTAAAATTTCAAATATTATTGGCACTCCCCATGCTTCCAGATTTAAAATGAGATGGAGAGGTGTCTGCTCACCTGTCAGGGGAAGCACTCAGAGAGTAGATGGGATTTTCTGGGGGTATTTTAGATATTATTTTCCCCTGATGTGTTACACTCACTGCTGCCATGGGGCACCAGCATCCACAGTGTGTTGCTGGTGCCCTCCCTCTGTCTCTGTCTCTCTTGCTTCTCCAGCTACCAAGATCCCTCTTGCCCTGAAAGGGGAGGGAATCCCCACCACGAGGTTCCCACCATGGCCGAAGACGGTTGGCCTGAAAGGATCGGGGTTTCCATCACCGCACTTGGACGCTTCCAGACCACGAGGCACGGCCGGACCCCCTTCGACTGCTGGGGGGAGCTCGGCCCCGTCGCCAGCCCTGCAGCCCAGCCCCAGTGAGTACTGCGCGGAGGACTGACACCCCCTTTACCCTGCTAGCCAAAAGCTGAAACCCCATCTCTGAGATTGAGGTTGGGAGGCCCTTCAGGGAGACCCACTCTGGGTCACTAGTGAGTAGATTTTATTATTGTAGAAGTGCTAAAGTCATTTATAGGGTCCACCTGTAGTTTCATACTCTTTGGGGGAAAACTAAGCCTTGCTCCTCACGGTCACCTCAGCCACCCAGGTCTTCACGCCCATTTTGCTCAAAACACGGTGAGCAGACTCGTGAAAAAGCAACGTAGAACTGATTCTCTTGGTCTCCACTAAACATGCCTTCTTTATGTCCTACCTTTCCCTAGCCCATGGACTTTCCAAGACCTAGCAAAGTACAGCTTTTTTCCCTCCTTTTTCATCTTGACATTTTTATATGCCACTGGAAGTACTGGGTGAGGGACTCTGGCTGTTGAGCTGTCTCATGTGTAGCTGTTCTGAGCAGACAGATATCCTGAATGACATGAAGCATGTGCCTTTCTGTTCCCATAGCTGACGCGTATGCATTTTGGATGCACATGGTGTCTCCTCAAGAAACCAGCAAACTGATGCAAACAGAGCCAGGTGAGATTGGTCTGGGATAGTACCAAAATGTGTCAGTTGGCACATTTATGAAATGAAAAGTAATATATATAGAAATAGGTGACTGTGAGTGTATTTATACATCAATGTCTATGTAAGTGTTTATTAGTAGTCCATGACTTCAGTTGTTTTTTTTTTCTGTTATTTTTTCAATCAACCTTCCTTTATTTTTTTTCCTGTTAAGATGTCAAGGCAACTTACATTCTTTTCCCACCTTCAGATTTGCCTCCCTCAGTACTGCCTACGCCACCCTACAGGCCTGGTGTGACGCTGAAACTTTACTCAGCTACCAGTAAGTAGCTGCACCTCATGCAGCAAAAGTAGTAGTATGTTTGAAAGTATATAAATTTGCAATTTTTCCCATGCAGGAACAACACACATGTTTAATTTATGTAATCTCTTAGGTATGTAGAACACCCAAAATGTGTAAGGGATGGCTTCCATACTTGGTTTTTGTGAATCATACACAATCACACATTCAAAATACAAATTGTACTATGGTGACAAAATTAACATATGTACTCCATGTGTTAATTTTAACATGGATTAGCTATTAGAGAAACTTAAAATTCATTTATCCCAAAAGAAAGTATCGTGCTTTAAGTCTCCCTGTCAGTACAAACAAAATGATTAAGTCAATCCATGCCACATGAAATCTCCAGAATTGCCCTGAATTTACAATACTGCAAACTTCTTCAGCTAAAGAAGGATCATTATCAACTGGATTTTCAGGAAAGCTCAGTTCTTCCTTTTAAGTACCAAAACAGTTGGAATTTAAGAGCTCAGCATGGTAAATATATGATGATGTGTCACTCCACTTATAAGTATTACCTACTCATGTTGGCAATAAAATTATATTTAGATATAAGTATTTAGTAAGAGGTTATATGCTTTGAAAAACTGGACCTGATTCAGTGCCAGGAGGGGATTCTGAACTCTGGGACAGTCCAGCACCTACTTTGGATGCTGAGCATGTGTGTGTCTGAATCCAGGCTACCTACTCCCAGATTTACAAAGTAGGAGCAGAGCTCGGGAGTACAACGGGAATAAACCTCAGCTGCAAATCCCAGTCTTGGGGACCGAAGACGACTATTTCAGGTCTAGGTACCAGCACCATGGACACCTAAAATTGGGTAAAACACACCCCCACCCTGTAGACATCTTTAGTACTCTGGGGGTCCTTCCACTCCCAGTCTGGTGTCCTTAGTCCCAGTGGTCACACTGGAAACCAAGCCACTTGTCCAGCTGAGCAGCAGCAAGGTACAGCTGAAGTTGCATGTATGTCACGGTTCCTGTTTATATGCTTCTCATTAACCTGGTAGTTAAGGAAGTAAATTTGAGGGATACATTGGTGTGTATGTTCCAGCATTGATATTAATACAGAAAGCACATCAGTATTTTTATGATTTCATATTGCTGTTGTATTTGGAAGGAAAATCCAGACTGCCTGTTCTTGGATCCAGACAAAATCTACGTGCCTGTAGTCCAGACTCTGATTGTGATTATCTGCTGTTCAGTGCAGCATAATCTTTTTAGGGAGAGAAGAGAAATTTGGTAGCTACCACAGGGGTTGGTGTGAAAACTCCTGTAGTACATGAAGCTGGGGCAATGCCTGTGCTCAGCTCGAGACTAGAAAGGAAAAAAATGGTCCCCACTTTTCCCGAATAAGCAGGCGGCTCAATTCCAAGGTTTCCTGGCATTAGGACCACGTCCTGCCAGTTTGACTGCTTAGAGCTGTGATGGAGTTACGAGCTCCTGGGACGCTGTGGGAAGAGTCTGTCCTTGGTGCCCCTGTTGAAGTTGACTGCTGCTACCACAAAGGAGCGGGAACACAACTCTTGCTGGGTGGCGAGGAGTGAATTTCGGAAATCTGTCCATCAGCTGCTTGTGTTTCTGTGTGGCAACTGTCTAAGAGAAGCATAGATGCTGTGTAGTGTAAAGACCATATATCGGACTACGTTGCAGGGGTCTTCAGTATAATTTGGACTTGATATTATAGATAAAACCAGAGAAGTCCAAAGAACTAAAATGCCAGTCAAATAACACTTTTTCAAAGGTCTGTTCTGACATCTGGGAAATAAAACAAACAAAAAAAAATTGATAATATGAGCAAATAAAGGCCTGTACATTCTGAAGGATGGTAGGCAAGAAGAGCAAAGAGAAATGTTGATTATATGGTTTGTGATGGAAACTGCACCATTCTGGTATTGTCAAAGGAAATAATGGGCCTTTGATATGGATTCCTAATAAATCTAACTAAAGAGAAAACTGCTGCTCACAGTTAGCCTGTCAAAACAGGAGAGGCAAAGTGAGAAACTGAGCATCACCAGCAGGTTTTTGCCCAAAGGTAAACTGGTCCTTCTCTGCTAGTGGAGCTGACCCAGAGCATCGGGGATGCAGCCACATCCCTGGTTCCATACGGGCAACCCTCAGGTTTTCATTCTGGGATTACCTGGAAGCTTGAAATCCAAATTCTGGCCTGGATTCCCTCATCTCAGCCTTTCTAATGATATTTTAAATACTGAGTTCTCTCAGCTCATTGCTGAATTCCAAGAAGACTCTTATTGTCTGTAAAGGGTTTGGTTTGGGTTTTTTTTGGAGGTGGTGTGTGTAAATATATTTGAGTCAGAGAGAAAGGTTCTTTCACAAATCTTCAATTTTCCTGTCACTGGGAATAATCACAAAGCAGGTGCTTATTGAAGAGCAGGTGAACTTTATTATCTTACAGTTTTGTTGTCATTTGCTTTTCCCCTTGGTTTTGCCATTGTTGCCTGTTGCAGCAATCCAAGACCAGAATCCTGTGCTGTTACTTTTTGTAGCTTTTGCTGATTCTGATCAGGTTTTTTGCAGTTCCCAGTCTTGTTCTGGTTGGCTGAGTTTATCAGCATATGTTGGGTTGCTTGCCTTCTTTGTTTTTGTTTTTTTTTTCTTTTTTTAAATTTGTTTTTTATTCATACTATTAGAAAAGAAAGCATTTGAGAGCATACAACTCAGTGGGGCATCTGTTTTCAGAGTAAATAATGTTATCACAGTTAAAAATATTGACTATGAAAACCAAAGCTTGACAGCAGCATTAAGTGATCATAAAAACACAAGTCCTGCAGAAAGGCAGTAGCGGGGAGGAAGATATTGCCTGGGAGGGCTGAGAACACTGCAGTAGAAAAACTATCTACTGAGACATGTTTCCAGGGAGAAACATGGTGCTGAGCCAAGGAGCAGTTCTTGACGTAAGAGGATTTTCGAACCATGGAGATAGGAAGCCAAATATCCTTTTTTGATCTCTCATTTTACTTCTGTTTGAAGAGCTCAAAATCATAGAATCACAGAATCATAGAATCATAGAATGGTTTAGGTTGGAAGGGACTTAAAGATCATCTAGTTCCAACCCCCTGCCATAGGCAGGGTCACCTTCCACTAGACCAAGTTGCTCAAAGCCCCATCCAACCTGACCTTGAACACATCTAGAGATGGGGCCTCCACAGCTTCCCTGACAATATGTTCCAGTGCCTCACCACCCTCAGAGTGAAAAATTTCTTCCTGATATCTATTCTAAATCTCCCCTCTCCAAGTTTGAAGCCATCACTCCTCATCCTGTCACTACAAGCTCTTGTGAGAAGTCCCTCTCCAGCTTTCTTGTAGGCCCCCTTCAGATACTGGAAGGCTGCTGTAAGGTTTCCCTAGAGTCTTCTCTTTTCCAGTCTGAACAACCCCAACTCTCTCAGCCTGTCCTCACAGGAGTGGTGCTCCAGCCTTCTGATCATCTTTGTCACGCTCTTCTGGGCTCACTCCAAGAGGTCCTCGTCCTTCTTGTGCTGAGGACTCCAGAGCTGGCCACAGTTCTCCAGAGTCCTCATCTCGCCCCCCATGACATACATTGGTTGCATAAAGTAAATGAGCCAATGTCATATCACACAAATATAATTTGACTTCTTGGCACTCTTGATGGTGTGAAGAGAAGAATTTAAGATGAACTAGGTCTCCTCATCCTGATCAGGAGCAGAGGAATATGCTATGGTAATTGTTATCCAGCAAAACTTCTGCACAAAACTGAAGCTCTCAGCATGTCTTGATTGCTTTGGGTGAGTTTGACTTAAGGATTAAATAACAAGCAGCTAACTGGAAGTTGCTGGAGTGTGTGACTGGGCTTGTGGTGTGCTCAGTCCAGAGTTCGTTCCTGTGCCAGTTGCTGTCTAGTGGGCAACACTATAGATGCTGGAGAATCTAGGACTGGAAACCAGCCCATTTTGAAAAGCCTGGGAAAAGTGGATTTCAATGAAATCAGGGAATGGAGAGTCAATAAATACCTCTCTGTCAGAAACCATGATGACAGAGGCTGTCTGCCTGCATGTATCAATCATGCATATGGGGAAATAAATCGAACAATGGGATCGCAAAGCAATGAAGAGCACCCACAATGCTCTGAAGACTGAGATGTTATTCCAAGAAATCATTTCTTAAATCACAAAAGTGGATGCCAATTGATAAAATATGCAAGTGTGCATATTAGTGTATGCAGGGAGGGATATTGTAAGTCTGAATTATTCACAGTAGCCATAAGATTGCTTTTCACCGGCACCAAAATTTAATCTCAGTGTCAGAGAGCTGTGATATTGAGTTAATAATGGAAAGGGCTGTCTGCTGCAGCAAGAATTGGTCACTGATTTGTCTGTGACAGTAATGTGGTAATTTCAAATAGGCAAGAGCAAAGCTCTGCACAGGGAGCTGTGGTTCCTGTTTTTTCTGGCCTCTTTTGGCTGACTCGATTTCTTAGGAAAGAAACTTCTTAGAAAAGAAAGTTCTGAAATAAATTTCTACTTTAAAATCTTTTTTAAATTTCAGTCCAAATCTGTAGGAACTTATGAATTGAATGCAAAAAATACATTTCACAGTAGAAATTTATTACAGAAGAGATATGAAACATTGCTGTGAAGCACTGAAAATTTGAATTTCAACAATATGATGTGGGTACAATATTCAGTCCAAATAAAATGAAATGCAACATTAATTGAAAGAGAATTTCATCATTAAATAAATACAGTATTATGCAAATACAACATCTATTTAAAATTAAGTGATTGTCAAAAATGAAAACCAAGGCAATCTGTTTAACTTTCAGCTTTTTTATTTGACTTCTCTTTCCCACAGAGACGAATCCAAATTGAAATTACAGTCATTCAATTTACATTTAGATAAAGATGAATTTCTGTTCACAAAACACACAGCTTGAGAAAGGCATTTAACACCTGTTCAGCAGGACAGCGCGTACCCACTTTGGTGGAGACTTTGAGATTTGTTGGAGCATGGCCTTTAGCAAGTTTTAATTATTTGCAACAACTCTAACATCCCTTTTTATGGGCAACTTATACTAAAACCTCATAACTTCCTGCTCTGATGTTTGGTTATCAACACGAAGAGTGCTTATTAAAGCAAGAAATCACTAATTTTTAATTGCCCTCAAGTGGAAAAAAAGCAAGGTGTGTCAAATCCTATTAAGTGGACAAAGCCTAATGCCATCTATGCAAAGCTGCTAAGATTAAGAGAAATGGGTCTCCCTCTTGCCCATCACCGAACAATTACATCTGATATTTGTGTAGCGCCTTTGACACACAACCAGTTTTCAGAGGGGCCTGTGAGTCTGGGAGCTGCAAGTGTCTCCCGTTACTCCTCCGTGACTCCTGCTACCTTGGGCAAGCGCAGGCAGAAGAGAAATAGTTTTGTAGTGATCTCTTTCAGGTTGGCAGAGCCTTTATTTTCCTCCTGCCCGTGAATGCCATTTTATATTAAACTTCTTGTCAGCACTAGATGACTCAAGCTTATTTCAACAGAACTTCATTAGTCCAAATTTAACCTCCGTAACCTCTCCTATCGCATAACATAAGCTGGCCCAAAGCTATAAAGCATGTGAGACATGTGAACCTGGAAATGCAATTACACTGTCTAAGGGGATTATCCTCTGCAGGTAAGGCAGTTTATCTACACATGGCCAAAGCCTGCTGCTAGCTACACAAATGGAAAAAACGGTTGACAATCACACCACAGCCGCCTTCGCTCTGCATGTTCGGGCTCTTCCACCCCAATGGGTGCATGTGAGGGGGACACCCACACCATGCAAAATGTGGCCGCTCACCCCTTGGTCCTTGGTTATCATTTCAGAGCACCAGCGTGGCGTTTGCAGGGTTGTTCCTTATTTTTTGGAATGCCGGTGTAGGGGAGACATCCCTTTGGAAGGATTGCTGTATGCCAGGGACAACGTGATGTGTGTATGTACGGTTCCCCAGGGTCAGATGTGATGCCTTGCACGGCAGGCGGCTTCACTGCAGGGACCCAAAGTGTGCCCTCACACACAGCATCTCCTCTTCAGAGCACGGCTATTAAATATGCAAAAGACAGATGATTGCACATCTATTTTAGAAATGCCCTGGTAGGCTTTTAGCATATTGTAAATATTGCATACTTTTTTTTATAGCAAACCCTTTGATTCTGACCCTTTGTAACACAACTGTTAACGAGGGTGCAAGGTGACGTGTGACAGGTAATGGTTTGGAGAAGACATGACTATGACAAGTGCTAGGGTTTTCTCTTAATATAGTGAAGAAAAGCCCTGAAAAACTGAAAACTGAAAAAAAAAAAAACCTGAAAAATTTTGCCTTGCCTTTTCTCAGTTTTCCCCATTTTCACCTTGCCTTCTTTTCTCTTTTCTATAACAGAAAGGGGGTCTGAAGAGAGATTGTATTTGACACTGAAAAACCACATAGCAATTTAGGATTTTATTATAAGCTGCCATCATCTATTCTGTAGTATCACTTTTTCTGCAGTCTGGCAGAGCTGCATTTGCTGTCGGGATGAAATGTTTGGTGTGCAAATGTTTATGTCTTGCTGCTGACTGCAGAAGATTCAATGAATAGAGTAAACTAGATATTTTCCTTTTAGCTTACTCAAGAGAGGTGAAGAGGGAGTCCATCCCCAGGTACACCATTTCCATGCGTTTTTCTTAAGTTAAAATAATATAATGGTGGTCAGTCGAATAAAAACACTGATTAACCAACTGGCTCCTGCCAAACAAATAGTAAAATGGAGAAATTATTCCTACCTTCCTCTCAGTGCAGGCAAAAATTGATCTTTTATCCTCCAGTTACTTGTCAGTTTTCATGAAACCTGTAGGAATGTATTTATCCAGAGGATCTTTACCCATCCCTAAAAACTGGGCTGAAATTAGCTGATTATTCAAGCCACTAGAAGCAAGAAGGGGAGAACTGACAGATGGAGAGATGGACAGAGAGAAAGCCATAACCTCTGCATAAATCATGTTTATTTTGTTAATGAGGCTAAAAAAAGCGATGGAGAGAGCAGTGAGAGTCTGTTTGTTTATTATCTCAGTCATATTTAATCTAGGATTCAGATTTAAAGGGTGGGTGTGGGGAAGCATGCAGAACTGGAAGTGAATTTTTCATTAAAGTAGCATATGCACATAGTAAATATTAAATATAATAAGTGTACAGTAGTGTTCTTTGTCTTGCTGGTTTGTACTGTGGAAAACTGATGCTTCAGTGGCAACTGAACCTCCACCTGTACAGGTAACTATGAACAAACTACATCTTTAGAGTTGTTCCTTACATTTGTGACAAATAAAAGCAATGTGTTTTTAAGTAACTAACCAGTAATGGTAAATAATAATAAATAGAACAGAATATTTGTGCTTTCACTCAAACAACTTCCAGGCTGTGTGTCGTTTTCTCTTTTTTTTTTTCTTTCTTTTCTCTGCCTTGCTCAGATTTGATTTTAAGATACCAGTGTGAGTTTGTTAATCTGCATGTTTCTCATAGCCCAGATAAGGCATTGTAAGAAATTTAATGAGACAAGTATTTGAACTCGTTCAGAGTCATATTTTTTCCTAGGGTGTCCACAGGCGATCCTCAAAGAGTCCCGTGTGACCTCGCCTCCTGTCACTCTTATAGTGCAAAAGATCAACCCCTGTGTGATGGAGCTGTGTAGGTTTTTTCAGCTGTGCCTCTGTGTTGGTCAGAGAAGATATTCCAGAAAGGAAGCCATGAGGTAAAACCTGGTCCTAGTTTCTCTCTCTTTCTCTCTCTCCTTAAAACACTCCATTGGGCTTTTTTCAAACGACATTTTTCAATCATCACCAACGTTTATTTTTGAGAACCTGTGGCTGCTGACTGAGACCCAAATGGGTCCCCAGTGCACCGATCAATATCTGATCTGGCTTCCAGTATTCAAACTAAGTGAATAAAGCTCAACTGATCTTTTCCAAATATCTAATGACATCATTGAGGTCAGAATCTATCTTTTTATTTCCACATGCGATATTAGCAGTATGATATGGATACAGCTTTGTTTATGAAAGATAGCAAGCTACTACTCTCCTAACTTTAACTACATCTTTAGGTACTGTGTTGAATACTATTCCTGGTTCTTGAAAAATGCGAGTTATGTCTGTGAAAGAGTTAAAAGAGTTGCTTACTCCCACAGTAAGTATATTTTCTCTTTATATCTCTACATGACTTATTATGAAGGTATAACAAAAAGTTTTAGATATCCACACAGTGTTTGTTGTCTTTCATCACATAGCTATTTTATCTGATAACAATGTTTTAAGGGATTAAGAAAAAAGAGTATTTAACTTTCTAGTATGTTTTTAATATTTTCCTCGTAAAACTTCTGACAGCAGTTTTCTTGTATTCTTCCAGCATTAAAACAAAAATGTCTTAAAAATATCTGTACTTCGGTCTAGACCACTGAGGAATTTCACTGCAAATTGGAAGATTGGTGGCAGTTTTAGTTGTCTCTTTCATTTCTCAGTGTAAAAATCGGATTAACAAGTTATTTGCAAATATTTGTAACAAGACAAACTATTAACCAGATGTTAACCTAGAAATGTGTCTCCCTCCAAGGCATTGTAAAAATAATGTGTAAAAACAGATGTATTTTATACAAATGATGTAACTGATGTAACTCCAATAAAAGCATTGAAAGACTTTTAAAAATGGTATTTTATAAGGGATATTTATATGGTTGGCTAGTGAATGCAAATAGTTTATTCTAGCTTTATTTACAATTAATATAAAATAATCAAAACGAAAAAATACAAAATAATTTAAAAGCAAGCTGAAATACTGGGGATAAGAAGGATTTTTCCTGGGGTTAAACCCATGCAGATTAGCCATTATTCTAAAGTCTCCCATTACATCAGCAACACATCTAGTCCAGAGTTTGACCAAGGAAATGTTCACACCTCTTGTACTCTCACTCCGTGATATATTTGTGTGAGCTCACCAAAATTCATCTCCTTCCTTATATGCACCTCTGGTGAACTAAAAGCCAGTTCTAAAAAAGGAAAGAATATTTTGCTACACTGCAGCAATGTGTCCCTCAGGGGTCTATACTGGGACCAGTACTGTTCATTATTTTCATCAATGACACAGACAGTGGGATCGAGTGCATCCTCAGCAAGTTTGCAGACAACACCAAGCTGAGTGGTGCAGTTGACACACCTGAGGGACGGGATGCCATCCAGAGGGAACTGGACAAGCTCAAGAAGTGGGCCCATGTGAATCTCATGAGGTTCAACAAGGCCAAGTGCAGGGTCCTGCACCTGGGTCAAGACAACCCCTGGTTTCAGTGCAGGCTGGGGGATGAAGGGTTTGAGAGCAGCCCTGCCGAGAAGAGCTTCGGGGTACTGGTGGATGAAAAGCTGGACATGAGCTGACAATGTGCACTTGCAGCCCAGAAATCCAACCGTATCCTAGGCTATATCAAAAGAAGCGTGGCCAGCAGGGCAAGGGAGGTGATTCTACCCCTCTACTCTGCTCTGGTGAGACCCTGCCTGGAGTTCTGCATTCAGCTCTGGAGCCCTCAGCACAGGAAAGACATGGACCTGTTGGAGCAGATCCAGAGGGCCACGAAGATGATCAGAGGGCTGGAGCATGTCTCCAATGTTGACAGGCTGAGAAAGCTGGGGGTTGTTCAGCCTGGAGAAGAGAAGGCTCTGGGGAGACCTTATGGTGGCCTTCCAGTGCTTAAAGGGGCCCTACGAGAAAGATGAGGACAAACTTTTTTGCAGGGCCTGTTGCGATAGGACAAGGGGTAATGGGTTTTAAGATAAAATAGGGTGGATTTAGACTAGATATCAGCAACAAATTTTTTACACTGAGGGTAGTGAAACACTGGCCCAGGTTGCCCAGAGATGCAGTAGATGCCCCATCCCTGGAAACATTCCAGATGAGGTTGGATGGGGCTCTAAGCAACCTGATGATGATAGTGGAAGATGTCCCTGCTCATTGCATGGGACATTGGACTAGATGATCTTTAAAGGTCCCTTCCAACCCAAACTATTCTATATAATGCCACTATCAACCTAAAGTACATCATCAAGCCATTAAGATTTAAAAAAAAAAAAAGATTATTTGCACTACAGCTGGTACACATTGATGTTTCACTGAAGAAATACGTGTTCAGAATAATATAAAGCCAAAGAGGATGGTGACACCATAAGGAATGCTGCCCCCAGAGAGAGGTGGGATGCAGCACCCCTCTTCCAAAATACATTTCACTGTTGCGCCCAGTAGTGTGACAGAAGTGATTCTGTCATATCAAAGAGCAGGATAGATTGGAGTATTGCCAATTACAGTTGACATTGAAAGTTAGGCCACTGGAAGAAATAGGAATGTTGATACAATGAATGTATAGATTGGGAATATTAACATAGCCACGGTACTGCAATGCTGTGGAGAGATCTCGCTCTGCGGCATGTCTCCTCACCCAAGGCAGGATCAGTTCTGGTGTGAAGAGGTAAGTGAATTACACCCTTGTGCAACTATTGTTTTTAAATCTCACAAAACATTTTAAAGCCTGAAGACACGATTTTAAAAAACCCATATTGTTTCTTACATTTTTATCATTAAGTTTTCTGAGAACTCAGGAAGAAGGATGTGAAAACTAGGACATAAGGGGAGAAAACAATGATTAAAGTCAGTTTGACTTTCTGGGTTTTTCAGGTTTGAATAAAAAGAAAATAGCAAAAGAAAAATATTTTTGGAAAAGGCTTCCCTTTTAAAAGACTGTTTTATTATTATTTTAATTAATTTAATCAGCTCTGAGCTGTAGCACTGATCTCCATGCTAAAGGGCACTTTTGTGTTTATAGGAAATCATGCTGTGGTTTTTCCTGCAGGAGTTCAAGTCCTTGGACAGAGTGCTAACCTCTTTATGCTGCGATATGGTGTGCCTGAGCCATGTCTGGCACTGGGGGTAGGTCACGGCGATCTCCACTCTAAAGTCTTGGAAAGGATGGAGACTTACTGCCCAAGTGTGTTCATGGGGACAGAATTAGAAGGTATCACATAGTTACGGGTGTTTTGTGAAAGAAGCTGAAAAAAGAGTAATGGTACCTGTCCTGAATTGCAATCTTCTTGTCACAGTTATTTAAGACTTACTGTTTGGATTTCCCAGGAGAATAATGAAAATTAATGAGAAAAAATACAAAATAATAGAAGGAATGAAAAAGCAAGGCTCTGTGAAAAAAGTGAATACATTTGTTGCCCTAAAAAACCCAAAAGTTTTTCCATATTCCAGGGTTTTCAGTCCTGCAAAGCCTCTGTGCATGTTTGGCAGAAGTACAGAAATGATGGTGGCATATGGGCAAATCAATATCTCAGAGAGAGGACTCACTGTTTATCATTATTCCCAGTCAAGCGCACTCTGACTTGTCAGGCTGAAAATATTCATGAAGGCAGTAAAAACACACTTTGGGCAATCCCTGGAGACTCCAACTGGAAGCACCAAAACTCAGATGAAAATAAATTTTCATACCTTTAAGACATAATTTCTGCCATGTTGCTCTCGTCTGTAGAGTTTCATGATAGGACCGGTCACAGAAATGGTAGGACTGGACCCTGTCCTTTTCCTGGCAACAGGCCAGTACTGAATCAATACAGAATCAAAGAATGGTTGAGGCTGAAAGGGACCTCAGGAGGTCATCTGGTCCACACCCCTAGCCCAAGCAGGGTCACCTAGAGCCACTTACCCAGGACCATGTCCAGATGGCTTTGGAATATCTCCAGAGGAGGAGAGTGGGACGGAGACTCCACAACTTCTCTGGGTAACCTGCGCTAGTGCTCAGTCACCCTCACAGTGAAAAAGTGTTTCCTGATGTTCAGAGGGAACATCCCATGTTTCAGTTTGCGCCCACTGCCTCTTGTCACTGGGCACCACTGAAAAGACCCAGGCTCTGTCCTTTTTGCACCATCCCTTCAGGTATTTATAGGCATTGATGAGATCCCCCTGAGCCTTCTATGGGTTGAAGAGTCCGAGCTCTCTCAGCCCCTCCTCATATGAGAGACATTCCAGTTCCTTAAACACCTTTGTGACACTTCTTTGGACTGTCTCAACTTTGTTCATGTCTGTCTCATACTGAGGAGCCCAAAACTGGACACAGTGCTCCAGGTGTGGCCTCACCAGTGCTGAGTAGAGGGGAAGGATCCACTCTCTCAATCTGCTGGCAATACATTGCCTAATACAGCTGAGGATACCCTAAGCCTTCTTTGTTGCAAGAGCATGCTGCTTACTCAAGTTCAACCTGATGTCCACCAGGACCCCAGATCCTTTTCTGCCAAGCTGCTTTCCAACTGTGTGGCCCCCAGCATATATTGGTGGATGGGGTTGTACCTCCCCAGGTGCAGGACTTTGCACTTCTTGTTGAACTTCGGGAGGTTCCTGTTGGCCCATTCCTCCAGCCTGTCAAGGTCCCTCTGGATGGCAGCATGGCCCTCTGGTGTATCAGCCACTCCTCCCAGTTTGGTGTCATCTGCAGTCTTGCTGAGGGCACACTCTGCTCCAGCATCCAGACCATTAATGAAGATGTAAGCAAGACTGGAGCCAGTATTGACTGCTGGCATACGCCACCGGTCACTGGCCTCCAACTAGACTTTGTGCCTCTGACCGCCACCCTCTGGGCCCCGCATTCAGCCAGTTTTCAACCCACCTCACTGGGCTCATCCAGCCCATGTATCAACACCTTCTTTATGGGGATCTTCTGGGAGACAGTGTCAAAGGCCTTTCTGAAGAGGATGCAGGTCACAGGGACTCGGAGGAGCCAAGCCTTTTGTTCACAAGTATTTTTACAATTCTCAATTTGTCAGACTCCTCACTTCTCCATGCTAAAACTCAGTGGACAGTTTGTGGATGGCATCTTTGAAGGGTAGCTGTGTCTGACCCTGGCAGGAAGCACGCCTTCCCGATGAGGAGAAGCCTTCCCAAACTGCATTGACTCAACCTTCCCTTGGATCTCACTCAGCTTTGGATCAGAGCCACCGTGGATAGACAAGAGCAGACTTCTCAACCCTGAGGAATGCCAGTGTTTAAAGCTGTATAAATTTTCACTCATCTTTCGTCACTGAACAGTACCTCTTGCTAAGCTATTAAAGGCATATTCACATGCCCCAGAGATTTTGTGAGTGATTAATAACAATGAAATGATTGTTATTTAATTACAGCCAGAAGTATTAGGGAAAGTTACTATACTGTGAATGCACCTGCAGAACAGACTTCTGAGTATAGATCCTTTACATGGCTGGAGCTATATTACTAAGATACACTGTGGGCATAATGACTCTAAGGAATCTCATGGAAGAATTAATTAATAAATGTTGAAGTGGGTTTGATAATGGAAGTGATCACATGGGTGAGGTATATATCCAAGTGGGTATAAATAACTTAGTTCTGACTTTGTTGAAATCCATTTGTCCTCCATCCAACTGCTTTCGAATAATATCCCTCAAGGTAAGCCTCTCTAGATGTACTCTATAATAGAAGAATCAGGAAGAAAACAATGTAGAATAAGCTATTTGGGACTGTGGAGTTGTAGACTAATGTGTAGGTAAGAGATTTGGGATAGCAGACTATAAATATTCAGAGCTGTTAGATTTATAAACTCACTTCCTGATGAAATATTAAAAGAATTTTAATAGAAATGAATGCAATATTTGACCTTGGGGGAGCAGATAATCAACAGTAGATACATATTTGAAAATTGATAAGTAAATGTTCATTTATTTGGCTCTAAAAAAATTCCATGTCTGATTTACTCAGAAAATTATTTTAAATTTAGGGTAAACTGTGACTATAGCTCAAAACAAACCTATTATCTGTCATTTAATTAATACTAGTGCAAGGCTTTTAGCTTCAGAAGAATTCTTTATGCACCTCTCTCTAAGGACAAACACACCCAGAACTTGAAGATGCAAACAACATAGAGTTTAGCATTAGGAAAATATATGATACATTAAATTAGTCTCAACACAGATCAGAGCAAATGTTTGACTACAAAGTGGGAGAGATTTTTGTGATGTGAAGCAAACTAATATAATGGATTGCAGATTAACTGGGTTCAATAGAAGTAATTCCAGAATTCACAGTGTTTCACAATAACTGCATTTAAACATGATGTGAAGAATTGTTCAAACATCCTGTTAGATCAAGTGAGATGTGAAAACTGTTTGCAAAACAAAAAAAACTTCAAGTACACGATTTTATTGCTAAATGGACTTTCCCTGTCTATGGCCCTTTGGCAGAGACTGTTGACTCACCTAAAGCAATACTAAAATAAGTACTCTTAGTCACGTTTATAGAGGACATTGGTAGAATTTGAATGATGCATAAGGTTCAACATTGCTGTAATATGCACATTGACTGTGATAAGGGTAAAAACTGAATTGCATCAAGCAGAAATATGGCTAGGCTACAAAAGAATGATTTTCTAAGTTGATGTTTTCCCAATCCCAGATTCAAGAGATAACTTTCTGCCTGATCTTTTACTTAACTTGCCAGGCACACCAGTCTGCTGTGCGACTTTTTCTTGTCTTTGGATTAAACAAAAATGATTGTAATTCTGCTGATGTCTATGTCAATGGCGTCATACAGTGGTAAGTGGCAACGTATTTTTATGATTATTTGACATTTATGTCTAAATACTATTTTAAGTATGTGCATTTCAAAACAACCCTTTAGAAGCGTGCCTTCTGTCCCCTCAAACCTAGTTGTTCAACACCTAAATGCGCTGAAATAGGTTTATCTATGGAGTACTTATAAAACATATTTTTCTCAGGACTTGTAGTGAAGCAAGAAAGATTTAGCAGGCTTAAAATATATATATTAAAAAAAATTGCAACTTCCCCTCTGCTATCATTTGGTCATTATTTAAGTCCTTTAGACTCAAAAAAATTTACATGTTACATATAAAGAGAATCTACTCATTAAACACGTGTATTGTCTAAATTCTCCAAACCATTCAGTGCATCCTGAAATATAACTCATGTTCAGCTAAAGCTCCTCTTTCAAATTTGATTATGAATAGGGTTTTCTCCTTCATATAACACTGTAGATTTTATTGTCATGGGTGAATAAGCTTCCCAGCGACAGGGATAGGCAAACATTTCAAAGTTCTGCAGTCCCTGCACTGTGTATGAATGTCATCAAGAGGAGCATTGTGCGGGTGAAGAGAAGGACTCTTAGGTCTAACACAATTTCTGGTTGCTCCATGGGGTTATTTCTAAAGGGAAAAGAAAGCTCAGCACCTTGGCATAGACAAAACTCTGCACTGACCTACTTCAACTTCACCAGTTGCCTCTCTTCTAAGCGGTTGTGTGCACCTAGAAGCCAGTAAAGAAACAGGTCTAACACAAAACACATGGGGTGAAATATATTGATGAAGCTGAACCTTAAGAGTCCTACTACATGAACAGTAGAAATCAGTAAGATATTAGTATTTCCCACTGCAGTGACAGACAATGCCAAAATACCTAGACCAATTATTCATAAAAAATAAAGGGGTATTTAGTTGCCAGATGTAAAGGGGACTACATATATTGACAATATCTAGTGCACTCAGAAATAGCTGGACACTCAGAAATTTTTCTGATATTTCCCCCCAAACCTCAAAAAGGTGTGCCACAGTTTTTAGGTTCTTTTCCCCTAGCTAGGCAAATCTGAGCACAAAGATTTAAAATGTTACTATTTTAGATTAGGAGAAGACTACTGATGTATATTTATGTGGGATATACTCTGCTGATCTCCGCTTTGAGACTGAAGCGAATATCTGTGCATGAACTAGCATCTTTGTGAGGAGCTAATGTGATTTACCTTGAATAAATCAAATAGGTTGGGTTTGCGGCACCCTGGCTTTTCCTGGCACAATCAAGGTTTCTGCTCCCTGAGGATTATAATGACTGCATCCATGCTCTGAATAATGACATTTTAAATTGCCACGATTGCAAAAAACAGCTGGAGGTGCACCGATGGTTTTTTTGACGGGCTATTTCAGATAACACTTCAGAAAAGTATTGTCAGAATAGCAACACCACAGATGCAGACCAGAAACATTTTTACACGTATCTAAATGTTGAAAGACATTCTGTGGGTATGATATACAACTGGAAAGCCCAAGAGCTAAGTTATCATACAAGTCTGACATGTGCCAAGTCATTTAGCAGGTTTTAGAGAAAGCCGAGGAGATGTTGACCTCCCCGGGGTCTTCTGAGGTTTAAAGGATTGATTTTTTTACTCCAGTGTTTCATTGGCTATACAGAGAACGATGCAGGACCAATAGCCCCAAAAGATGTGATAGCAGAAGAAGAGAATAATTCATCCAGAAAGTATTTTCTCTTTGTCCCTCCCCCCACAATTTAAACAAAATTAAGCAATCTTGTTAGCAAACATTGGTTCATTGATCTCAGTGACAATTAGAAATATCATTCTTCATAATGAAAGGAGCCAAAGGTTTACCAAGCTGCTGACCCTGTGGTAGAGATTTTTCTCCAGGGGAGCTTCAAACATTTATACGTTAATTGGGTGTGTGCAAATTAAGTTTTCTGAGAAGAACTAAGTGCAAGTGAAGGATGCTGGAGCAATCGCAACCTCCAGCAGTCCTGTAACATGGCTGCCTCATTTCTACTCAATGGGATTTTCATGTTTTCCAAAAATTTGCTGAAAGGACTGAATGATCAATGGCTATTCATTGATAGGCACTGAGTTGGAGCCCTAGTGTTACGCAGAGTGTCAAAGCCTGCTTCTAGATGCACTTAATAGAATATGGCGTGGGGGAAGGAAGTTTGTCATTGCAGAGGAAACACAGGCTTTAAGCCACAAAATAAGGAGCAGTTTTTCTTTAGCAAGCATTTGTAAAAAATATAGTGTTCAATGCTATTTATTTTGCAAGGTACACCCTTAATTTTGCTTGACTCTGAATTCCTCACGGTTGTCAAGCTTTAGACGGACTTCTTCCAGTTCTGTGAAAAGGCCAGCTTTTAATGGGAGATCTTTTCTGGTTTGTGGAAAGCAGTCCATACCCCTCGGACCTGCTGTAACGAAGGGCACTTCCGATGGATTGCTGTTCATCTAAAAGATTTTTGTTGTGAGCAAGACTTCCAGGCAAAGAATAATGTAAGAGGAAGCACCTCTTCCTACCTCCCTCAATCCCATATCCATATTCTGCCACTAAACTTGAGAAACAAATTGCTGGAGGTGTAGGACTGTTACCATGAACATCTTGTACACACCACAAAAGTTGTAGACATCCTGAAAAGGCTGTTATACACAATCTAAAAAAAAAATCCTATTTTTCCTAACCCTTTGCTAAACATAGAGTTAAGCCTTATATCTAAAGCTCTACTACTATGCTTTACTCTCTTACACCTATATTTATTTTAGGAAAATGCAACAGATTAGCAAGATAACTGTCTGTTCTTTCCCAGAATCTTTCTTAGAGAA
Source organism: Pluvialis apricaria (assembly GCA_017639485.1). Lineage (NCBI taxonomy): Eukaryota > Metazoa > Chordata > Aves > Charadriiformes > Charadriidae > Pluvialis > Pluvialis apricaria. Next base: position 161,065,476 of record CM030008.1, on the reverse strand, counting down.
AATGGACAGCTTTCCTAATGCCAGTTATTCTGAGACATAAGATATGCCATGAATTTAACATTACTTTTTTTCTTCAGTTTTTAGATTGTTGAGCCAATAAATACCCTTGATTTATCATCTTTAAAAGAAAAAAAAGTCAAGTTTAAATAAATCCAAAGTAACACATTTTCCTAAAATCATGCAGAAGATAAGAACAAGGGGAAAATAGAAAGGTATATAACAAGTATTAGATTTCACTCTAATCCTCTAATTCAGGCCATGGCAAACAGGAAGAAATAAAAGTGTGGAAAATATACCACAGCATCTTCAAGAGGAAAAAGAGATAATTAACTTAAGGAAGAAATAGTGATAGGAAGAGAGGAAATAAGGACTCAGAAAAATCAAACCTCTTGACTTATAAGTCAAGTGAAGAGTGAAGTGGTTACAGAATAGAAACATTAGGGACAATGAAAATAGTTAGGCATCTAAAACAATTTTCTACATTTCTACTGATTTATCCCGGTAAGTGCTACTGTTCAGAAGAGCACAGGAATACAAGGGTTAGCACATCCTCACTAGCAATACCTCCATTAACAGAGGACTGGTTTTTAAGCTGAAGTTAATGAGACTTACCAGATGCTTCTGGGCTTTGCTGGGTGTGGGTGGAGCTAAGCAAGTGTTTCATGGCTTTGATAAATCAGCTTGTTAGTGTGGGAAGGTATTCAAAATGCCTGCAGTGTATCCGTTATAATTAAATATATGTTATTGGTTTGTTGTTTCTTTTTATTATTATTTTTAAACCTTTTTCTTCTCAATTTTTTTTTGCTGAGGTAGGTGGCCAAGAATTGGAGCCACCAGCCTTCCTGCCAGAGCTTCTTGACACACCTGAAAGAATCTTGAGTAAGAATGGTTTAAGCTTTACTTTCTACAAGATTGCATGGCAGTGGGGAATCACTCGTACTTCAGAAGCATTGCAGGGAAGTGCGCTGTTTGCAAATAGCGAGTAACTCTTATCTCAAAATGGTTTAACAACTGAAGCAAGACCAGGGGCAGTCTGGGGATAGTTCTTGTCATTTACTTTTGAAAAGAAGTGTGGTTTGTTTATTTTTTTCATTTAGACAATGCCACATTCTTCAATGGAGTCTTTCAAAATGTGGAAAGCGTTGCATTATTTTTTGGTAAGTATGCGTTCCATTTGTACTGGAGCACTGAATAGAAATCCCATGGAGTTTGCTTTTCTATACACTGAAAAGGAACACAAATTTTTGAGGCTGTAGATTTCTCCAAAGACTATTATAATACTAAATACTGCTGAGTGTCAAACATTGTTCAATATCTCTATGTTATTGCCTTGTTTAGGCTCTGTGTTCACGCGAACATCACCCATGTGTGACCCACGCCTGGTTCACCTCCGTTTACCATGCATTCTATGCCTGTTCTCTTTCCAGACTGCCTGGGTTCTCACTTCACCTGGTTACAGTCCATCTTCACTAACTTTCCTGCCCTGCTCAACTTTGTGAACAAAATGAAGTGTGTTACTGGTTTCTGTCCCAGGGATTTTGAAGACTATGGTTGCTCGTGCCGGTTTGAGATGGAAGGGCTCCCAGTAGATGAAGCTGATGAGTAAGTCTGATCCATGAGATGTTCTCTTCTGCTCTGAACAGCTGTCAGTGCCCTCATGCTCTCATGACCCAAAGCATAACACTTGCCTAAATTATTTAAGTTGTTAAAATAATAGAAGATTTATTCAGAGGGTAAGTCAGTCCCAGACCATCCAGCTCTGTTTAATCTAGTCATCACTCATTTGCAACCTAAATATCTGCTATGACCTACAAAAGATAACTTCAACTCTGGTTTATCAGCCCTGTCCTGTGTTATTCCCACCTGCTGGTGAGCATTATCTTTTTACTGGGCCAACGCCCCATACCAGTTGCTTTACAGTATGGCTTGGAAACAGATTAAGTTGAGGTGGTCACAGTCTACAGCATGTGATGATCTACTTAATTCTTTTTTTCTCGTAGCTCAAAGTCTCTCTTTATTTCCCCACACTTCAATGTGCAGAAATACTCCCATCCTACAGACAAAAGCAGAGTCCCCCACACCTGCATATAATTCCACTGGTGCAACTCTGGTGGCACAGATGGTTTAAATGGGTTACAAAGAGTAGTCACCAACACAATAGAATAAGGAAACACCACACCTGCCTCCTTGACGTATCTTACCCAGAAGTTTGTAAATTCTGAACAGGTCTTTGAGACCAAAACCTCATTCATTTCTTTGTACTGGGGAATCCTTTCTCACACTTAAATTGGTGCCAAAAACTGGAGGACCTGTTAAGAAGGTGAGCGGGAGAGCATTATTCTGAGCAGTTCAGTGGGTTTGCAATTTTACCAAACTTTTTGTAGTGAGAGATGTGTAATACACCGGCAATGTAAGCTCGTAGTGGACTATAATGGAAATGTTGACATCTGAGGGGGATTTAATCAACAGAATTAGGTTACAGCAAAATATGACTTCAAATGGCAGTTAGGAGGTTGAGCAAATCTTGCCCTGAATACCTGTGTACATGAAGAGGTTTTAAGATGCTGGAGCATCCAGGCACAGAGAAGAACAATGTAGCTCAATGGCTCTTCCCAGTACCATGCACCAGGAATGAAAACATCCAAACTCCACTCTGTGCTTTGGAGGGATACTGCCCCAGACCCTCACCAGGCTAGTGAGAAAAAATGTGATCTCAGGCCAGGACAATCAAATGGTTGTTCATTTATGCCAGCAGGAGGTGTGAAAAGAAATTCAAAGAGAATCAAGATCCATCCACATCTAAATAGAAAAAGGTTTTTTCCAACAATATAAGGTAATGTATTAATTCCCCAAGTGAAGACAGCAATGGTTGAGACAGGGCTAATGCCCATAGCTGGATGGAAATTAATACATCCACTTTCCAGCATGGGATGGCTGGGAAAATGAAGATTTAACCCTGCTACTGGAAAAAAGCCATGGGACTTCTTATGAAAGCTTTTCTGAACAGTTGTGATGACACACTGAAACGAGAGCTCAAGTCAGTTCAATGGATTGATACCCGAAGAGCTGAGCACCTGGGCTTTTGCTTCTCTCAGCTTCATTTTAATGCAGAGCAGTGTAAATACAGAAACAGCAGAACGATCTATCAGCAGTTTTGTCCTGAGAAACGCCCACGGAATCACTTGATGTTTACAAATTGGTTACCAGTCCTGCAGTGAGGTTTCCTTAGCAGCATGGCAACCCCACTGCAGTCTGCAGTAGGGGGAGACTGATTGCTGTTTTGCCACTGACACAGATATGCCCTTGGTTCAAGAGAGCCTCCGAACAGGTGGCTGCTGTGTGTCTTTCTCAGACGCAGTTCCCACAGTGTTGCAATTTTTTCCCTAACTTTATTTCTTAGAAACTAGTTTTGCAAACCTTGGATTTTATCACTGCTATTTGTGTTCCATAAAAAAGGGTTGAACAACTCACTGTAGGTTTCCGAGGCGTTGGAAAATGTTTGTGCCCATAAGCCCAACCTTTTCCCATTTCCCAGAGTAGGTAATTGTTGTAACTAAATCGGGAGCCTAATCTAGCTCCATAGTCCATGGGGAAAGATAAGGATGCCCAGAGGACAAGCCATGTCTTACAATCCCCTGCTCTTAAAAGGAAGGCAAGTAAATTTTCTGATTAACTATTGCATTAAATGTTGATGTAATTGTGGTGCTCTGTATAAACAAACAAGAACTGCAGGGAGTTTGTATTAGACTAGTAATGCAGTTAGAGGAACATTCAGGTGCTGACGCCTCACTAGACCTCAGGCGGAGACGGGAGTGGGTGTTGAGACATATCATCGGCTGTATGTTTAAAACCCTGCTCCTGATGGAGCTTACATTCAGCCTCACCTCTGAAACAAGGCACAGTAGCATTTGTGGTGTGGAGGAACCATCAGGGCCTCGCTGCAGAATGCTATTTGAACTCACCTTTGTTCAATACATTCCTGCAGTCTCCTCAACCAGGTTACAGCATGGAGCAAAACCACTAGCAGGCAGCAGAGACTCTGGAGTGCAAGAAATTGGGCTTTGAAACTTTGTCAGCTGGGATAACACTGTGCGTGAGCTCTGATCCGCTGCTGGCAACCTGAGCAAACCTCACCACTGATGCTTTTCACCAAGTCAAAAGTCTGAAGGCGATTAGGACTGCTTCCCTGGTTGTGAGGACATATTTAATATTGTAATAATTATTTATTAATACAGTAAGTGATTAAATATTGAATGCTTCCTAAATATAGGAAGTGAGAAAGTGAATGTGCAGCCTAGAAGGGAGCCTGCAAGGGGCAGGTGTTTGCTCCCTGGTCTCACCAGTGCAGGAGTGATTCTGTCCACTGGTGGGTTCAGTGCGTATGCAGGGCTGCCGGTGATGTGTAATAACACATTCACTGTGTCTTTAACAAAAATTCCACATAAGCTTAATTTAAGTTCACACCTTACATGGTGATTGCAAGTTAACCCCTTCTAGTGACAGATGCTGGGGTTGAGTGTTAATGCTGTCTTTGCATTCCGTACAGTCGAAACCAATGGCAATTCAATAACAGACCCCTGTTCTCAGTCCATTTCTCTGAAATTAGGGTATTTCAATCTAAATCTAACATCAATCCCCTGTTTAATTTATGTGACAATTTTATATGGGGTAAATGAACACGTTGCCCAGAGAAGTTGTGGCTGCCCCATCCCTGGAAGCGTTCAAGGCCAGGTTGGATGGGGCTTTGGGCAACCTGGTCTGGTGGGAGGTGTCCCTGCCCACAGCAGGGGGTTGGAACTTGATGATCTTTAAGGTCCTTTCCAAACGAAACCATTCTATGATTCTATGAAATGATGACTGATTGGTTTACTGGTGTTTCATTTACAGCTGATGTCAGGGCACACTGATGTTGCTATAGTATAGAAGTAGATGGCTTGCCTGTTCAAAGCCAGCTGAAGAGAAGAGAGGGTTGAGGAAGAGCTGGTTGTTTTGGTTGACTTTTCATTGCTATTCACAGCTAACGTGGTTGTGCAGGAGTCTGTGGTTTGCATGACAGCAGGGCGGCAGGAAAAGGCAAGGTCTCTAACTGCCTGTGCTGTGTGGTGGTAGGAGAAAGCTGCTTTACTCCAGTGTGAGAAAAATATCTTGTGGCCCCTTCCCATGGCTAAATGGTACATTTTAATTCTGATTGTTGCATGGAAGAGAAAGTACAAGAAACAGAGGATAACACTACACGTATTTATATAGTCTCTGTGAGACACAGGAATTCACAAGGCATTGCAGAGACATTAGCCCTCTGTGAATGCCAAGTTCTGTGTAGTCCTCCAAATCTGCGGTGAGAAAATTTGTAGCAGGACTGGATCCAAGACCCCTAGAGCTGAGCCATGGGGCACTGTTTGGCGGTGAGCTGACAGTGCTGTGGGTGGATATTTGGGCACTGATAGTGGATTTATCATTTAAACTCCCTGTAGAGTCCTTTTAAGATCTCAGGACAGAAATATAAGTGTGGTGTCCCACAGCATGCAGACCTGCCCTCAACATTGAGTTTTGCATCCAGGTGTACTTATCCTACCGGATTGACTCAGGGGAAAGCAGTACTCAGCCTTCCTTGTGTCTAGGGACCACACTGAGGACCCCTTTTTCTCCTCTGGCATCTTTTATGTTCTTGTGTAAGAGCAACATGAAAGCATTGCAGTCTGATGTTGAACTGAAACTAAATTGCGTGAACTCTGTTATTTCATTCTTTAAGATGCTGTTTCCAGCACCGCAAATGCTATGAGGAAGCAATGGAGATGGAGTGCACATGGGACCCATCAAAGATTTCTACAGATGTCAGCTGCTCTACTGAAAACCTGACCTGTGGTAAGGTTAACCTATTGCAGGAGCGTAATACTGGAGCCTCACCATGATGGAGACATTTGTTCTGGTCTAACTACCAAAAGTCATATGTAAATTAAGCAGAAACCACCTCCACATGTGGATTTTTAAGGGCTTCAGTGTTCTGCTCAGGGGTGAATAGAAATAGGAATACACAGAAGCATTAAGGTCCAACTAGGCGGGGATTTGTAGTCCAATAGCTAGAAACTTGTTAGGGCTTCTTTAATAGGCAGCCTCTTGCTGAGGTTTCCCCGACTTTGCCGGACCACCAAGCATTGCTTGAGATATCTCCACACATCAGGAATGCAGTGGATGCCGGGGAAAGACCTGAACAACAGTTCCCGTCTGAACCTTCAAGGTCTGATTTTAATATACTTTGAGGCATCAAATTCTTTGTTCACAAGGTCATATGCACTCCTCAGGTACAACAGTATCACCAGCGAGGGCAGAGACCGTGTGTTATAGTAGGAGCTACTCCATGCAATACTAATACAGTCCTGGCAAGTGTGGAGTGGGGGTCTCTAATGCCTAATTGATTTTAATATAATTTTTCAGCAAGTATTGACTCTCAGAAAAGACTGTATGCTAGAACATGATTTGAGGATACCAGCAAAGAGGAGCAGAATGCCCAAACCATACCCTGATAGCTTGTGTAAACAACAGTATGATCCAATTTCCTCTTCTTGTTTCAAGTTAAAATCATTTTTGCTATTTAAGCCAACCTATAAAGGTCCAAGTGCATTTAAACATGAATAGTGCTTTTTTAGCTCTTTTTGTACTTGATGATCAGAAAATATTTTGTTCAAACAAAAAAAAAAAAAAAGGAAGAAAACAAAATAGTCCCCATCAAAAATGTGAAACGTAAGTGTGACAGCTCTGAAAGGTCAATGGTTTTTTTGAAACCCTGACTGGTAGAAGGTTTTGAAGTGGGAAAATAGCATTTTCCAGGAAACTGTTTCATAGGAGAAAATGCTTTATAAAGAGCAAGACACCTCTTACTTGAAAGGCTTGGCTTGTGGACTGTGACTTCTTGAGGTTAGGAGGAATATTTTAATGAGGTCTGTGAAATGTCAAACTCGGTATCAGCTGAGTTCAGTTTTCCACAGAAAAACCAGAGGCAGCAAGGCACTGCTCTGCAGCCCTCACTACTCTGCAGAATGAACCGGCACAGGCAAAAGTCTATTGCCAGCCGTGCCAGGCTACATTGGATGGTGTTTCGAAAACAAACTGTGTTGGACTATGAAACATGACTGTATTTCATGTGAAGAAGCACAGTATAAATAGGTTTGCACTAATGAATATAGACATAAACCTTACAGGGAGGAAAAAGCAGGAGACAAAAGAGATTTCAATAGTTCCTTGTTTGGATTTTTATTTTACTTCCAGAGTCTGGGGATCCTTGTGAACAGTTCCTCTGCAACTGCGACAAAGCTGCTGTTGAATGCTTTGTGAACGCACATATTAACTCTTCCTTGAATGGGCTGGATGTCTCCTTCTGTCCATCTCTGGTTACAGGTAATAATAAGTATCTGATCGACTGCCTCCTCCTGCCAGTCTTTCTGCTGGCATCAAATTTGACCCAGCAAGAATGAAGCAGGAGCTGGGTGCTTTCCTGCACTAAACCTGGCAGTCTTGTCTGTTCTCTGTTTTATGTGTCCTTCCCATTTACTGCTACTCGAGTGAATACTGAGAGAGAAGAAGGTGGTGGACTAATTGCCATCCTGGAGCAAGTCCAGGAGAGGTTACGGAGCTGGTGCGGGGGCTGGAGCACGTGATGAAAGAGGAGGAGGCTCAGGGGAGATCTTTTTGCTGTCCTCAATACCTAGTGGGGTGTGTAGAGAAGATGGAGCCAGACTCTTCCTGGAGGTGCACAGGGACAGGACAAGAGGCAAGAGACACAACTGCAACAGGGAAATTCCAGTTAGATATGAAGAATTTTTTTTTTTCAGGAGGCTCCTGCCAGCCCTGCGAGGCTCTTTCCAACGTGAATGAATGGTTGATACTTGGGGTGATTAGTGACCTGCTGAGGTCACTAGCAGGAATGCCAAACTGAAAATACTGCTAGCTCAAATATCCCATTAAATCATGCAAAAGCTAGCTGGAAAGGCAAAAATAGACCCACTTTGCTCTGTTACTTGCTTTCTATCGTGGAAGGAAAAGTCCTTTCTAAAGATGAAGGGGATATTTATCTCCATTGTCATACACCGATCTGTGCTCTGTAGCTGAAATTACAGCCTTGTAAGAACGAATACCTGTCCTGTGGGAACAGGGCTGGACTAAAAACTTAATTCATATGGATTGCAATCAGAACATGGCAGAGGGAGGACCTTTGAACTCCCAAGCTGAGACGGATGGGAAAAAGCAATGCTAGTTTTCCTCATCTTTTGGCTCGTCTTCACCCCCCCCGGTGCTAAGGACAGATATACACATCTATACCATGCTCTGGATGTGTGCATCCCCTTGTGAAGAGGTCAAGGGAGAAGAAAATGCCACAGGAAAGTCTGCATCAAAGCCAGAAAATTGTTTCGTGTAAGCCAGTAATCTTTCACTGGTATCAGGTGGCTCTAATACAAAGTATGGCAGTTCCAACACATTACAAATAAAGGGGAAATTGTTAGGTGCTAACAGGAAAATCACGCTGGTTTTACCACTGCTGATAAAGATCGATTCAATTTTAGCTCACTGAATACCTCCACTAATTTTAGGCTCCTGATTATGTTTCTTAATGGAAAAAAAATCCTTTGAATGAAACACTTTTATTTAGTGTTCACTCATATTATTGCCTTTCTGTGTATCTGTTCTGTCCAGTTCAAGCTTTGAAAAAAAAAAAAAAAAAAATCCTAGCTGACAAATTTCTAGGAAAAGGATTTTGGTAGATTCTTCATTGCAGAGAATAATGTGAATGAAATGGGAATATATTTACCTAAACCTTTGCTTTAATAGGAATAATTTCAATGAACTCCTGATTTGCTGTACTAGTCCAATTAAACAGTGACAAACCCCCTTCTCACACTTCAGTCTATGAGAGAGCTTTCTCCTTTTCAGAAACAACCAGCAAGGGAGTGATGACAACACTTCACACGGAGGGTATGTCCTTATCTCTGTAATTCTTTGATTGGCGTATATTAAATCAAGATGAATTTATACTCAGAATATGAGTGTTTTGGAAGCTATTAATTCCTTTCTGAGCAGCAAAGACAAGCTTTAGCAAGATGTCAAAATATGAAAGGAAGAGAAAAAAGCCTAATAAACTAAAAGCACCATTTTTGTGACAAGCTTTTACACAGGTGCACAGGAAAAATTTCAGCCAAGTGACGGCTTTTTCTGAGAAGGACTTCAGAAGAGAACCCTGAATCTCATTTAGAAGTAATATAAGAAACACACTAAAATCAACTTAAAAATAACTTAAAAATATTTTCAGGTGGATCCTTTTCTATTTGCATGCACATTTAAGGCCCTGCTTCAAAAAAGTTCCCAGCAAAGTGCCTGGATTTCAACATTTAAGTTTTCTGTTTAAATATTTAATTCTTGCCTTCATACATTCATTATAAGCCATGTATTTAAGTACCCGCTGAAATGGGAATTTAAAGAATGCTGATCGCTAGCCAATTTCTCTTGTTTAGGTTGAAACTCTTTATGATAGAGACTGAGGGATTTTTTTTATTATACTGTATGTTGCTGAGTAGAATTTAGAATTAGTATTTAGTATTTAGCAGGGAAATAATAATAAGCCAGGTTTTTAATACTGCTACTGTAACTATCAATAATTAGGTTTGTATTTGCTATATGATACAATAACTGTACAAAAAGAGCAACAGTAGTAACATTTAGAAATAAGTTCCATTCTGATAACTGTGATCCTGTTATGCCAAGATCCTGTCTAACACGCATCCTAAGGCATGACTCTCTGGAGTAAGAATGCTTTTATTTTTGCAGAATTCCTTCATCACAGGACTGACAAAACACAGGCTGCAACTGCATCCGTGGAAGAAGGTTTGCAACATACAGTGCAAGAAGCACTGTTTTCAGCTCCCAAAAGCTGAAAGAATAAAATACAAGAATAAGCTGTTTGCTTTCTTTCTGCCCTTCTAAAAGGACAGATATAAAAGCAGATATAATGTTTTGGTGATCAAATTCAAAACAGAACGAGAAGGTGTGATTTTTTCAATGTGTGCATGTGACCTGCTTAACCAGTGTTTACAGTAAGTTTCCCAAGAGCTGAAAATGAGCACTCTACAACAAAGCCTGTTTTCATCCAAACAGACCTTTTTGTTTTTCCCTGGGAATATGGGTTGCAGCAGGTGAGCTGTTTGGCAGAGATGTGCTGTGTGGGTGCCAACCACTGGACCTACAGCTCATTGCATATTTGTTGTCTTTAAAGAGACTTTTAATTATACAAGATCAAGCAGAGGCATGAGGAAAAGTTGGGCATGGTGTGTTGCAAATGAGCCAGCAATTTGGTGGTTTATTTACTTACAACGTAGAGATCCAGGTTGAAGTCTCTCTCACTCTGGTGTCTCTTGGGTGAGTTCTTAAACCATGAGACCAAGTGGTTCTTCTGACAATCTTCATTTTTTTCTGCTGCAATCAATTGCTATCTTGTTCAGGAATGGATGCTTGCAAAATCTCATTGCTGTGGTGTGAGAAAACTATTCTCTCCCTACCTGCATGGTGTGCGCTACAACACAATAGGCCATGGAGAGAAGTTATCCAAAGTCTTGGGTTGCCCTGGGAGGACACACCTAGCAAGTGAGGGCCAAGTCATACAGTAGTGAAATACAGAAGGAGACCAGTCTTAGACTATCCACTGTCTGATTTAGCTGATGCACTCTTGTAATGTCTTTTTCAGTGGTGCCCAGTGATAGGACAAGAGGTAATGGGCACAAACTTGAACATAGGAAGTTCCATGTAAACATGAGGAGGAACTTCTTTCCTTTGAGGGTGGCAGAGCACTGGCACAGGCTGCCCAGAGAGGTGGTGGAGTCTCCCACACTGGAGACATTCAAAACCCGCCTGGACGCCGTCCTATGCAACTGCTGTAGGTGTCCCTGCTGTGGCAGGGGGGGTGGACTTAGATGATCTCCAGAGGTCCCTTCCAACCCTGACCATTCCGTGATTCTGTTGTGTGGCCCCATCACAAGCAAAGCCATACTGCCATGTACAGAGACCCCATATCTGCCAAGCACAGAAGCAATGTGCCCTGGATGGGTGCCACCGAGCCACTGCTCTACTCAGAGAAACTCGGGTGTTACTTTGCAGGAGTGGGGTGAGGTGGAAATTTGCACTTTTTGAGAGCTTAAGAACCTGGTTTCAATCTGTAGCGTGCTCTTCTGTGTTTCTCAAAGCAAATCATTGCCCTAAGGGTGAGTCTGGAATAACGCAAAACCACATGGAATTTTTTCTTCTTCTTCTTTTTTCCTTTTTTTTTTAAGAAACAACATTTTAGGTTTTAACACTTTTTAATTTTTTTTAAAAAATGTCACACACATAGGGGCATCTATCTGAAAAGGCTTTATGCTGAGTGTAAGTGTTCTTTCATATCTCTCCTATATTATCAAGGTGGGTTAAAAAAACAGAGATTTCTTGTTCTCGCCTAACAACAGCTCCAATCTTGGTTCATGTTTTTCTAGCTGCTTCTGGGAGGCTTGTTAACAGAAAACTGCGAACTTTTGAAGGAGTGAGTGCACCTGTATTTGCACATCTGTAGGAATCTTTTACTTCCCCAGAAGATGATTACCTGTGCTCTCTAAAGAGGCATAGTTCATCCTAAGGCTCAAAATATTGCCAAGGGATAAAAACCTGTATTAGGAATTTTAGAAAGCCGAAAACCTATCACAGATAACATATCTAGTCAGACTTTGAAGGAAATACTTGGAGAACGATTTCCCATTTAACTAGCTGTCTCCCCATTTAAGCCCATAGGGGCTTCACCACTGAGAACTCTGGGAACTGCACTAAGCTGAAGCTGAGTACTGCTCAGGAACTTGTTCAAAGGCACAGACATTCTTCCTCACATCACAACATCCTAACGACAGACTAAAAGATGGAGATATTTTTTTTTAATAATTTATATATTTATAACTCATCAAAATGTAGCTGATGATAAATGAAAACTGTTTATCAAAAAATAAATCAGAGGTTAAGGAAGTATTTGGGCTTGTAGCTGCCTCTCTGCACTTGGCTTTCAATGTAGGTAAACATGAGGTGTTCACAAGGAATGTGTCATCCTCCTGTGCTCAACACTGAAGAGGCTTAGTTCTAAAATCTCAGTGTATTTGTCTGTCAAATGGATCTAATATTGAATTTGCCACTTCGGTCATACTTATGCTGCTTCTTTGTTAGTGTAAAGCACGTTATTTGAATGCAGCAATGAGATTATTTTATGGGTGTCACTTTGTCTTCAACAATCAACGCACCACAGAGAAAAACAGGCAAATCTCTGTACAAGAAATGCCTAGGTCTTCCTGCTTCACTGAAAAAGCTCTTTTCAGCAGCTTGATGTCTCACAAGTCTGCGCTGGAAACTTGTTTTCTGAGTTTACATTTTCTGTCTTAAACAGTGATGTCTTTCAAGCCCAGTGAGATAGTCCTGGGGACTTCCAAAGCTGGAGGTAAGACTCTGATTATGCTTTTGTTGATGAATCAGTCACTCCTGATTCCAGGTGAAAACAGGTTTTGGTTAATGAAGCTCTACAGTGTCACAGGCAAAAATGTGCAGCTCGGGATTTCTGGATTATACCCCTAGTTCTTCTGCTGACTTGCTCATCCCTGACCAAACCACTTCACTTCTCCTAATGACCCTCTTTATAAAACAAGGCTAATTGTGATGTCTGGTTAAGCTCTATGGTGTTTTCAGTAGAAGTCACTCCAGAAATGCATTGCAGAAATGGAGGATGTAGGTCTCTACCATTATGCCTCTGCTTTTTGTAGTTACCCCAAGGGACCACAGAGGTACAGCTCCGGCTCCCTCCGTCCCCTCGACAAAAGGTGAGTAACTCTCAGCTTTCCTTTTCCTTGGGCTGACACAGCAACACTTCATCTAAAAGCATCACAGTTAAAAATACACACATGGTGACAACAGGGCTGCCACGGAATCAAATTTAGATCAGGGTCAGACAGCAGATACACAAACAATAAAACCAGACTGAGAAGTATTCACTGTCGGTTGCCTCCAGCCACTCATTTGCACTCCTCATGCAAGTATTTGTGAAAACCTCTTCATATAAGGTTTTTCCAATATAACGGTTGGTCCTTTAAACTACATTCATAGCATCTGCTGCCAGAAGGGGTCATTTTGATCTTGCCTCCTCCTTTATTACATGGAATTTCACAGAATTCTTTCCCAGTCTAAAACCTACTTCAGCTTTTGCAGCTGTTATTGCTTTGAGCACAGCCACACCAGTTGCTGCAGCTAGAAGCGGAGTTTTCAGTGGCCCCTTTTTTATAGAAAGGATCATTCAGACAGACTGAAATACACTAGAAAAATGTCAAGGAACACTGAATATGGAGAGTAGAAAGTAGTTAGTTTATGCCTCTGATTACACTGTCTGGACCAAGTCTCCCACCCTCACGCAGAAATACAGCATCGCAGGTCAAAATCACTAAATGTTCTTCTCCGTTAACTTGAATATACCAGAAAATCTGTGCGTTGTGTTGTGAGCTCTGCATGGCTCCTGGAAGATTATTTGTAATATCTATTCTTAGCTACGCGCAGAATTTCCCAAACTCCAGTTTTATCTTCTACATCTAGCGGGATTCGCTTTCATTTCAACACATCACTGTCAAATAAAGTGGCATAAAATGTGCACCTCGTTAGCTGTTAAAACTAGCATGTTGCTATTGCTCCCTTTCTGGAACCTTTCATGATCTTCCTTGTGTTCTTAGCGGTACTTTCATTTTTTTAATGTATTCTTTTATCCTATGACAGGTTATTTTCAATACATACTAAAAACAGAACTTCAGAGGAACAAATTTATGCATTTGGATTTAATCCAGTTAATAAGTTCAGCCAAGGAATTTCAAAGGAAAGGGTTGAAAAACGTGGAAATTCATGTTCACTTGTATTTTCAAAGTATTTTTTTGTGAAATGCCACATTCTTCATATTGACATTTAGAAAAAAATGAAACCATTTGATTTCCATTTGTGAACAGTATTTTCATTTAGAAGTTAGCCTGTATAAAAAATGAAAGTTAAAAAAGAAAAAAAAGTTAAGTAATCTCCAAATTAAACACAACTTTCCTGGTCAACAATAAAGCTTCAGCTAATCTAAAAATAAATACCAATTTAAATTTTTAGGATAAAGTCTCCTTAAAATTATGTTTTTATTCATCCTCAACTTGTTTTCTGCTTAATATTTGCTTGTGGTTACAATGAATCAAATCCTCCAGTTGCCCAGCTCTGCATCAGTCAAATCATTTTCTGCCTTCCCTGATGTTGCTACCAGTTTTGGTACCCTCATGTGAATGGACCTTTTTTTTTTTTTTGTTAGGAATTTACTCAGAAAATGACACTTCACCTGCAATTTATCTCTCAGTATGGCTGACTGATCAGTAACCCCTATGATTTTCAGCAGCTGGCACAGCTCTTTACCTCAGCATGCAAGATATAAAATAAATAAATAAATAAATAAACAGTAGTTATACTGGTCCTGTTTAACCAGCATCTTCTTTTCTGAAAGGCAAGAAATGTGAAGAAATGACCAGTGTGGTACTCTTTGCTTTTCCAATCCTCGTTTTGATTTTTTTTTTCTCTATGACCATCAGTTCCCACGAGTTCTGCCTGAGGATATTACCCTGACCTGCTATCTAAAATGAAAATCTTGCTGTTTATTGCTCCATGTCTTCTACTTTCCTCTTTCTGCTTATTCAGAAAAGGATGGATTTATGGAAGCTGTGGTCCCAGTGGAAGAGATAACCACTTCCCCAGCCTCATTCCCAGGAGATATTAACTCAATGCAAATCAAAATTGTCCCCACTGAGAAGATTTCTGCAGGCACATCTGCAAGGACAAAACAAAAAGGCAAGTAAAAACAGAATTACACCTATTCTAATCTAGAGCACTCCCCTATTCCTGTTCCCAGCTATCTGAGGATTCAGCATTTTTCACAGACGTAGAATAACACTGTTTTCTTCCTAAATCTGGATAGGTTACATAGAATACAGGGTGCACAACACTGACCGCACTGGAAAGGGCAGTTTACTGTCAAACACTGACCAGGAAAGCTTAACTAACTATTAGTGAACAGTTTTCCATCTATGAATTAAACAAATGTTAGAAGACGGCCAATTGATTATGGTTCAGAATATGCACTTTTGGACACATTACTGAAAGAAGAGTTTACTCTCCCTTTGCAAATCTAATCTATGCGTATGCTGTCTCCAGAGACGAGCCCTGCAAGGGGTGGCCAGAGCACAGCTTCCTCCGGAATAGCTCTGGAACTGGCGCTGTCTGACACGGGACCCCATGAACCTGCAGGAAAAGGTAAATAAAGAGTTTTTTTTCCCCAGTTATATCTAATGAAATATTCAGCTACCTCTACATTACAAGGGAGGTGTATATAGAAAGATTATAGTTATTCTAAACCAGTTAGAGAAGCATATGTGTATTGGTATTTATAAGAACAGCAGGAGATGCAGTTATCTGCAAAAGCTTCCAGCAGTTTAACCTCTTCCACCAATGTGTTATCCTTAACACTTACAAAAGCTATTTACGATTAGGTTATAAGTACATTTTTCCTGCAGTACAAGATCTAAAATGAGCTCAGTGAATGTTTCCCCTTCCTTTTGTTTTTAGGCAGTAATTTTAATCACATCTTTGAATTACTTGATTTTACAAGCAGCGGAAGCAATAAAAGGAACTTCCCCAGCTCCTCACGCTGACCTCTTGCCAAAGTCTTGCCAGAGTCAGCCTTTTTCTCACTTTGTCTGATTCTGTTCCAACTCCTGCCCGGAGTTCACAGAGGTCCCAAGACATTTCAGACCTGTCAGTGCTGCAAATCCACACTCACGGACTCTCCCATGCATCTTGTTAGGCTTCCCAATAGAGAGGAGCGGTCCCAGAACTGGAACAGAGCAGACATGAAGAATCAACCCAGTCCTCCATCGAATTGGAAAGTTTGATGGGATATACCAGTTTTAGGGTGGGCATGTCAGTGTGCGAACCTGAGGTTTGTTCTTGGTGAATTAACATGAGTGAGCAAAGACCCAAGCAGGCACATGGGCAGAATTTCCTACTGAGGGAAGTAATCCAGGGCTGTCCCTGGAAGAAGCAGGGAAAGTCAGTCTAGAGATGGAGAAGGGAAGATGGGATTACTTATGGGAGCAAGGAGGATGCACAGGGAAGAGCAGCTCACCCTCTCTCTTCCCTCAGTCCAACCACCCTTCAAGCCCTTTCCCTGGAAAAGTCACAAAAGAGGCCACCTTCACGTTGGTTTTCCTGACGTGGGACACACTATTCTATTAAACCTTGGGGATAATTCCTACCATATCGGTTCTCCTGAGTGGGTGAAGCCACAGAGGCATTAGAGTTGGGACACGGAGGTGCCAAGACCTCGGCAGCACAGTAACCACTGTGACAGATCGCTCCTGCATTTGGCACAGAGGCATCATAGCTCCAACTGAATTACGTTTAACAAGAGTGAGTGTGATAATCCAAGGTGGTCTTCCCCGTTTTGTAAGATCAGGAAACAATTCTCTTTGAAGTGAAAATCCAGAATCTTTCCTTTGGGAAAGCATCACTATTACTGATTGCTCTGTGACGGTAGCCAAGCTTTGTCGGGACAAGTTTTGTAAGCATACAATGAAGGAATCATGCACAACTTAGTCCTAGTACACCTTTAATGCTAGGTGAAAGGTATTTCAAGTGAAAAAAAAAAAAAAAAAGAGTTATTGTTTCCTCCAGTGCAGCATAGTCATTGCCCAGGTATCACTGTGCAAGCACAAGAAGTCAGGATCCTATTTTCTGAATTAGCCAAGACAGAAGCTACTGAATGCTCAGATAGTTTTGAATATTCTAGAAGAAAAATTTAACTATGAAGGATTACAAAGGATTGCAAAGTATTCTCATTGCGATACAATTTGACTTGTAAGTTATATCTTCATGGGGATCTCTCTCCCCTTTAAACATTTTCTCCCCACTTCTGCTGTCTTGCTCAGTAGTGTTCTTAGAGCCACAGTTCATAGAGTGGAGCAATAATTTAGAAATAGTATAACATTGTCTCTAAGGTTTTCTGATAGCTCTGAAAATACTTCTATCGCTACAGGAGAGCCCCCAACCCATGGAAATATGATGTGTCAAATAACATTTTTTGCTTTGTAGCATGTGAGCGATTAACCTTTATGCAAGAGAGAGGAAACGGAAGAGCGAAGAGGGAGCTGCCCCAGCTGGGAGAAATGCTGTTCTGTTTAACTGAGCGATGCCCAGAGGAATTTGAGTCTTACGGTTGCTACTGTGGCCAAGAAGGAAGAGGTCATCCTGCTGATGCATTAGACAGGTGGGGGCTCTTCTATAATCTGCCATTAACTATGGGTATTATTAGGGTGCCTATGGACCAGCAAAGATCAGTATACCTTTTGTTGGGCCTCGTATTGTTACGTATCAGTAGCCAGGCTGCGTTTTGGAAAAAAAAAAGTCTCTTAAATACATAAACCATGAAATAGTCTAATGTCCCTAAGACACATCCTGTTATTGCATCACTGTTTGAGAGAGGAGTTACTAACTCAGTTGAAGTAAGAAAGGAAAATGATGGAAGGTAAGTAGAGCAGAAGGAAGAATGTATCAAAAGGTATGAGGATAAGGGCTGCCATGAAACTTGGCTAAGAGACAGTTCGGAAAGTGATTTATAAACAGAAGAGTTAACATACATCTGTGCCGCACTGTCCTTCAGAAGAGAGTACAGCTCGAGAGAGACCTGCCCCTGCCAACTGTGCGCTGATACAGTACAACTGACAAAGAGGAGTAATTCTCGAGTAACGCAGAGAATTCAACCAAAGTAAAGAAATCTCATTTAAGAGTGTTGCATTTGCAACTAAAAATCTCTCCCTGTGTGGAAGTTTATAATAGTTGGGGCCACATCAGGTTTAAGTATAGCACTTAGTATATAACACACACAATTTCCTACACTTGCACACAAAATACATGCCTATGGATGATCAAGTAGACTACATGAAGGCTAGTCATGGCTCTGGACGTTATGATGCGGTTTTCAGATTTTCAGCCAACAATATTTGAACACTTGAAGACATTTCTCATAGAGGATTAGGTCATAGTTATGATTGTAATTACATGTCTTAAGATAAAACAAAAAACCCACCAAAATACTACAGCACTGTTAAGCAAATGATACCAAAGGAATTACGAAGGAAGTTCTGAAAGTAGGAACAGGTATAGGAGGAGAGTAGGAACAGGTTTGGGTTTTTTTTTTTCTTCTTCCTTTGGGAAAAGATTTTTCCATTATACGAAAAAATAATTTCTCAGTTTTAAAGGGCACTGAAAATAAATAGACAAAAAAATTGCGAGTACTCTGTGATGCAGGAAGAGTAAGTATTTTTCAGTTACATCTACTGTTTATTTTAGGTGCTGCTTCGCTCATCACTGTTGTATGGAACAAGCTAAGAAACTGGGATGTCATGCAGAAAGAAGTTCAAGATCTGAAGTTGTATGTTTTGATCATAAGCCAAAATGTAAGTTCGGGGTAGAGGAAATTTCTGATGTCCTGATGACAGCGTATTAAAGCATTACAGACCAAAGGCCACCATGCCTGTGAGCTGCTACCGCTGAGTATGGAGGCAGAAAAATTTGGCTTGCAAAATATTAGCAACGCTTAACTACAAGACGAGCTTTTTTCCTAGTTGAGGTAAAGGTTAATACTCCACTGTGTATGACGTGACCGGGTCACGCTGAGACAATTACATTCAGATATTTTATGACTGGAGACAGAAGTCAGTTGGTGGTGTCTTCATGTTCACAAATTTGACTAAAGCCAGTCAGACCTTCAGCTTCCCAGCACCTTGGTGTCAGGCTTATATTTAGATCGTTAAAGGTGAATTTGGAGAATAAAATTCAAGGTAGATTTGAAAATTTTATTTTCAAAAGCTCATCTACCCATGGCAAATTACACATCAACTAACTGTAACTGCTTTCAAACATTAATTCTGAAACTTCTTTTTAAGGTATTGGTTGGAGCACGTGTGAGAAACTACTGTGTGCTTGCGATAAGACAGCAGCTGAGTGCATGGCTTCTGCCTTCTTCAATGAAAGCCTTAAGTTTCCACAGAGGCAGGAGTGCCAAGAGGAGAAAGCCTCCTGCCAAAGAGACCCTTATGAAAGGCCTTCCATCGGCACAGAAGTAGGCACCGGGATTTCCAGCTCTGAGGAGAGCAGTGAGGAGGAAGGTCCGCTGTGGAGGGTATTAAGAAGAGCAAAGAGAGAGACACACCATCCCGTTGGAAACTCCAGAATTGTGCAACGTGAAGGCAGATAACCACCACCACCACCACGACGCGCTTGGGAAACGGCACGGAGACTTTCAGTCAGCCATCGCGTACCTTACTCTTTCTTATCACTCTACATGCTGCCTTACACTTTCCAGCACACAAATGACATAATCATAGACTAGGTATTAAATGTTAGGCTGTGTAACTCCTTACTGTAGTGAAGTCGGCACTATGGACCATCTATTTAGGTCAGATATTGCCTTAAATAATTATTTGACAGTATTCTGTATAATTTCATTCGATTTCTACATAAAGACTGTTCTGATCAAAGATTGATTTTTGTTGACTGTGTAGCTGGTTCAGACTGGATCTTGCTGATGGTGGCTAAGTGTTTCAGGTTTTTAATTAAACCAAACTGCAACTACTCCAACTCCTTTTGCAGACATTCTTCCTTTACTGAGCTTGGCACAAAACACCCAAAAGAAAAGGTAAGGTAATTACATAAATATGAGTTCCTTCTTCCCATCTCATCTAATTGCAATTTCCAACCTGCAGAGTTTCTGTTGGTCAATCAGATCACAACAGTAAAAGACACATTCCTTGCCTCCAAGCTGTGTACCAAGCATGGTTATCTCCAGTTTTGAGAGATTTCAAGATGCTAAAGGGACTCATTTTAAAGTTCTTTTTCCTGGAATCAACTAATGTATTCTGCAGTACGTAATGCAAAGCTGGAATAATGCTTTCTGCTTTTTACCGAATCCAAGTTTGTTTGCTTTTTTTTCCCAAATTCAGCTCTCATAAGGTTATCAGTTATCAGACACGAGCAGTATACAAGGATATGTACATCCTTTTACTTGATCATGTGCTAGTTTAGACTATGCTTTGATCATAAAATATTGCCACAAGAAATAAAATCACTAGAACACGACTACTAATAAGAAAGCTAAACAACAACAAAAACCCAGCCAGGGTCAAAATGCCTAGCAACCTTGTTACTTTGATATGAAAGGTGCACACAAAGGTATAAACTTGATATGGTGTTCTCCGTAGATTTCAGTTGTACAGCACCCAACAGTGCAAATACACAACTGAAACCCAGAAGGTGACCTGCTCAGAACGGCATACAACCCCTTATTCAATGGGATCGCTGACTGTTCCATGCTTTTGCTGAGCACGTCTTTGCAAAAGCAAAACCACACTAATATGGAAGTTCCTCTGTAAGCACATCTAACTGCAAGAGTGAAGGTTTGACTTCTTGAACAAAAGCAATCATATCGTTTTAACTTGTTTGACCATTCATCTGCTGACCTGCCATAACTGACTTTGGGCTGTGTCTGCATCACCCATGGGATGTTTTAAAGGTTAGATTGGCAATTCCCACTCTTTTATTCAGTTGAATCATGTTGGCATTCCTTGGTCTTATTCTGTTCCACTTCACCCTGCTTCCCTAGTGCCACATTTCACTTGGTAGGAAGCAGTAACAGCACCTCACTCTTCACCAGCAGCTTCCCCAGTGCTGAGCACTGAGAGGAACACAGACCACCACCCCACCACCTTCGAGTTCAGAGTTTGCGTTTGGTTCTGCACTACGCCTCAGCATAACTTCCCAGGCATCTCAAACCCGAGAACCAGAAATCAAAACAAGGTAGTTTTGCTTTCCACTTGAGGTGTCTTCAGACATTAACCATGACAGAGCAGTCAGGTACCTCATTACCTGAGACACTTGGATTCTGAGTTGTACAATCCTAAGCCTGCAAACCTATGGTAAGATGAAAAAAAAAACCCCAACTTTTGTGTCAAAATTTACCTACTTTGCATACTGTTCTTCACAAGTTCACTGGCACAGGTTTCCCAGAGAGGTGGTAGATGCCCCATCCCTGGAAACATTCCAGGTCAGGTTGGACGGGGCTCTGAGCAACCTGATCTAGTGGAAGATGCCCCTACTCACTGCAGGGGGATTGGATGAGATGACTTCTAAAAGTCCCTTCCAACCCAAACCATTCGATGATTCCCTACCATGTCTTGGGTTGCTACAAACTTTCTAGCGATTCAGCTGCTCTGAAAGGTCTGGATTTCCTCTCTAGAATCTATCATTTTATCTCCTTGTGCAAACTGAACATTGGGAGAACAGCAGGTGAAAATGCCAGTGGATGTTCTTGGGTGAGCAGTTAATATTCTATAAACCTCTGGCCGGTGGTATTCCCCCTTCAGTACTTTTCCTACACTAAAATTGCAAAGGATAATAGCAGTGCAGAAAAAAGGAAAAACACCAAAAAAACCCAAATCAAAAGCAAACCCAAAAGGTATTTATCCTCTTGAATCCCACCACCTACAGTGGCTGCACCATTAGCACCGGTGAAAAAAAACGGGAGAATATAAAGACTTTTTCTTTAAGGGAAGGCAGAGAGGATAGCTAAATGATGCGACAAATTTTATCTACAGACAAGAATTTAATTGATTGTTTCTCCACCACCACCACATTATGCCACACAGAAAGAGGGCATTTCAGTACCTGAGCAAAATGCTACATATGTGCGAAATGACCATTTCCGTCCAGAGCCGAGCGCGGGAGCTGCATTACGCCTGTACATTTGCTTGCTTCAGAATTGGAACTTTTATCAGCCTTTTATCATAATGATGAAAAACTATTTTATATTTCACAGCATTTATAGATAAAAATGATAATGAAAAGGTCAGCTAGCTAATTAGCTGAAATGGGAAAAAACTGGCCTTTAAACAAGTCAATTAAGTGCACTGCTGCTTAATAATAACACAAGCTCATTTCTCTGATCGACGATAGCACTGCTGCTGCTCTGAAGCCTCATTTGAAATACACGCTTAAGATAAAAAAACCATCCCTTTCTGCTAATTATTAGAAACTAGTATTACACTCAGTTATGCAAATAACACATGCATATACTCACTCAGAGATCTGCTGAATTTTCTGATTGCAGAGATAGAGATGGATCACTTGAACCGATCAAGTAACAGAGAAATTACAATACAAACAAGCTGTTACTCAGGCAATGTTGCCATTATTTCCTGCGGGCTTTTTTTCCAGCATTTCTTATTTCAGGAAGACTCTAACACCAAAGTTGTTCCGTAAAGTAATTACTACCATATGAATTGTGTTGATAAAGAGAAGTCTTAATCTAGCTATGATTAGCTGTATTTATTCGTTCTCAGAGATCAGTGCTAAAATAATAATAAAAAATGATAAGCAGAACAAGATGAGACATTTAGCATAGTATTTTTCTTCTCGCATTTTCAAAGTAGCTTTACACTGCATTTTTTAAAGATTTGGGTCATAGCTGGCCAAATCCTAGCTGTTTCCCCAAAGTGAACAACTAATCTATTAATTACTAATTTAAAAAAAAAATCCTACTCCATTAGATATTGATTTACTTATTTTAACTTTTTAAGCACTTATTCTTTGCCTGTAACCTCATAAAATATTAAAGATTTGGGAATACGATTTCATAAACAACTTGATACAATTTAGGAAGACACGAGCTCTGAAAACCAGATTGAGGGGTACCGGTCATCTTGATCACAGTATCGTTAAAACTGTGAGCAAGAAATGAGTTAAGTCTTCGAAAGAAAGGCAACACTACGAAGAAGCAAAAACTTGCAGACAGAAACTCCTCCAGTACCCAGAAAGCAGCTCTTAACAGGTCACCTTTGTTCTGTCTTACAACTGCAGTGGCTGCTACTTTTGTCCCTCCTTGTCTGGCCTCACGCGGTAGGGTGACAGAATTTTATTCACCTCTACGCCTTCTCTTTAGATATGATTTAAAATAATCTCCCAAGCGTGGCTACTATTTTCTCCCCCAATTGTTTTGAGGTATCCATTGTGAAAAACCTGCTCAGACCAATGTGAGCAACAAAAAAGCCTGATGACCACACATCTTAATAGCAGGTTCTGCGATCCATGATAAGTCACAGACGATAGAAAGAAGATGGCTACGCTCTACGATTTCCTAAATATACACAAAGTTTTAACATCTGCAAAAATTAGGAACAGAGGAACAAGGGAAAAAAAGACAATATAATCCTCTATATATTCTCATGTCTCATGTGAGCTAGAGAACTTCCTCAAAATAGAAAAAAAAGAATCGTTCTTCCCACTTCTTTCAGGGTGTAATTTGAAAACTATCTAAATAAATGAATGCTATCAAAAAAAAAAAGTAACAAACAACAGTATAGTGCTCAGCCTGAGTAGATGGCATCACCGTTTGAAAAATACTACCTGCGGGTGAGCCGTGCACAGATCACACACCCCGACAACTTTATTCCTTGAAATCAATACTACAAACCCAATACGTTCCTTAGCCAGGGAGGCAGGCTTGAAAAGCACAGCTTATTTATCTTCCTGGAGCTCGTTTGCCAGGAGGAAATGATTTTTGTATTATTGCATTCTCAGCTTTTGGTGGGCTTGGTGATAGTAATGGTTTAATCATAAATAAAAGTAGTAGTTTAATAACGCTGCAATGCTTTAACATTTGCAAAAAAAAAAAAAGTAAAACGAGGTCTATTTTAAATGTCAAAAAAATATGTCACTGGCATTTTAATTGTGAGCGATAAAAATTAACCGACACCTTGGAAAAGATTATTTTTAAATTTTGGTTTATTTTATTGCTTAAATATAGATTGCACAGTGTGTTCTTACATTTATTGAAACTGGTTCATTACGTACAGTACAGAATATATGACCATCAGAAAACCGGACAAATTAGCCCTACTCTGATTTTGGACAACCGGCTATTTCTATCTTTTGAAATTAACGAGGATTTAACTTACTTTAAAGTGACCCACTAGCAAAAGCGATAATTTTTCAAAGTGACACAATGGGAAAGAGAACCGAAAGCAAAAGCTGGAATACATTTAAACAGCTGGATACCAATTTATAAACACAGTGACAGTACTCAATGTGTTGCAGATAACACAGGGCCAGTATGCATATGGAACTTTTAAGTTCTGCAACTTGTCTCAAGAAAGTAAAAAGGTAAGTGAAACAAAGCAGCTTTATACTGTACAACAGCATTCTTAATTCATTTGGTTTCATTGATTAGCTACATATTACAATAGCTACCAAAACAATACGTTTTACAGTCACTCCCATCTCCCAGCTGCCTAGAAAGGCCAGAGTGAACCCATTACCAACTTACAGACTCCCTGAATTTCCAGAAAGGAAGAAATTAAATATCCTGTGAGCAGACAGCGAGTTATAATCTCTTCATTCCCTGCACAATACCTGCACAACACCTGCATTTCCCAAACAAAGCTCATTTGAACATTGAAAACGTGGAAACTTACCATCAGCATATATGAAAAATACCTCAAAAACAGAACAGAAAATGAAATGCTGAATCTACTTATTTTCACATGCAGCATTCATGCAAGAGAATTCAATCACAGAAACAATCCTGTATTTACAGCACAGTCTCCAAACTGCAAGAGTGCAAGCAGAAGTACATTCTTTATTTCTTAGACTCCTTATTTTCGTCTTGTACAAAAGTGCACAGTGTTATTCTTAAAAAATGACAGAGTGGATAAGTGTTTTACATTGTATCCCTAGGTTAGATCTACTATTTAAAAAATTACACTCTTCATATAGGCCAAAAACTATTATGTCTTACCTTAAAAAAAACCCCCAAAAGTGAAAACTAAAAGCTAGAGTCCTATTTATGTGTAGACTGTGGTCTGATCAGGCTGATACGCTGCAGCAGTAAAAATCACAACGGAATGCTGTAGATAAGGGGCTGTTTCGTCATCCACTAACAGCTGTGATTGCACTGTTAAACTGAAAAGAAGGTCTCAATTACCTTTTGAATTTTGTCAATGCTTTCTGAAAGTCTCAGCATGTTCTCTCATAGGTTTAAGTAGCTGATATTTCTCTGATGTTATGTCGCATCAGTGGAATAGTGGTCTACAGTTCAAAAAACTTAAAATCGGGTTTACAGTGGTTTGTAAATGCTAAGTCAGCAAATTAGCTGGCCCGACAAACATTCAGATCTTACAATTACGCAATCATAGATTAATTTAGGTTGGGACTTCGGAAGGTCTTCTAAACCAAGCTCCTGCCCAAAGCAGGGCTAAGTGAAGTTAGATCACTCTGTTCATGGCCTGATGATTGTTTATCTAAGTTGCTGGCTAACTTAATGTCTTACACTTGTGGTAGATATTTGAGATCATTCATTCATGCTTATGCTGCTTCAGTCAGATTCAGACAGATGAAGGGACTTCAAACTTACTATTCATGGCATCAGCTAAAGCTGTTTTTTCTTTTTGCCTGCAGAATTTAGTGAGCCATAAAGACAGCATTGACAGTTATCATCAAAAGCTCAGTGATTTACTGTATCAGTTTTACTTTATTTGCATTTGAATAGTATACTCAGATACATAAACCTATGAAAGTTACCACATTTTCCTCATGGTTTGAGAAATGAAACAAAAACGAACACAGAGATGCATCTCTAAAAATGCTTTTGCTTGAAAACATGTAATAAATTCTTGGTCTTTAAATGGTTTCATCCTGTTTTCTTTCAATTTCTAAAATATCATTAAAAAGCTGTAATAAACTACAGAGAAATACCTCATAGAATATATTTTTAATTTCTGTATTTATGATTTAAAATGCCCTCAGTTTATTTTCTGCTATACTAAATATATCTCTTGTATTTATACTAAAGCAGACAGTAAAATACTACTGCATTTTCAAAAGTACAGTCTGTAAACCATACACCTTAAGACATGAAAAATATTGCACAGTTCAGTGATTCAAAAGGAGATTTCTCCTCTTTATGCAAAGCAGTTCACTTTCAGCAAGAAACACAGGACATATACTGGGCGTATATATCTAAAAAGCATGTTATGTGATGCATCAAAAAAATACTTAACAAGTGTTCATGAATTCATTTACTGTACTTGAACACATGTAAGGTATTGTTTTTTTCCATATATTCCAAAATAAACAAGTTGACCAGCTATGACAGCATGAACAAAAGGGAGTACTGCTCCACTAGTTATATTTATTAAGATAAAGCAAGCCAAAAGCATTCTATTTAGATATATAATTGAGGTGGAGAGGAGAAAAAAACCCAACAAACAAAAACAAAAGGAAAAAAAAACACTTTAACAGGTTCTTCAGCTACAATGTCTCAAATTAAAGGAATTTTCAGAAACACAAATTCCTAGAGTAACTGAAATATTAATCTTTATGGCAACACAAGTTTTAAATCTGACCTTTACATGTACTCAAATATGAAAATGAACAAACATGATATATGAAAAACCTATCTTCAAATATATTACAGAAGAAAACAACTGAGGACAGTCTCATGAGTTTAGATAGAGTAATCTGTATTTGGCTCATGTCCATCATTATTTTAAAGTTAGTTTAGATGAAATAAACAATAAAATTTGAAAACTCATCTTGTTCTTTCTATTGTACTCTATTCTAAATAATGTCCAGCAGACTTCAGAAGACACTTAATACACACAAAGATCTGGAAACTTCATCTCATAGACTGGAACAGACTGGTAATGAGCATGTCCAGCAGTAATGGTCATCGTTCCTGAGGGGCTAGGCGGAGGACTGTGTGAGAAGAACAATCAATATGTATAATTTATAATTATATGGACAGCTTTCTTTTTTATAACTTTATACATTAATAGCTGAGAAACAAGAGTAAACTATCCACCCCACCCCAACCATCAGTATTTTATCTTATTCCTGAAATTCTAATGAAACTATCATGCCTCGGGTTTTTTCTTCTTGTACTCTGGTCACAATCATCAACTGCACGAATGTTACAGATCTATGAAAATCCATTTTATTACTAACAAATACTATTTATACTGCTCAACCGATGTGCACAACTCTTTATTGTAACATCATGTACTATTTTGACTGCTCAATATCTAATTACTTTCTCAAACAGACAGCAATGGGAAAAAAACAGCATTCTTTAATACTACTGATATACATACAAGTAAATACAAGTATACTATGACACGGTCGCTGGATATTCTTCACTATCTAAAAGATTCAAAATAGGAACAAGAAAATCAAAGTGACTGTTTTAGATGAAGGCTACTCTTTTTCAGTGTACTGGTTTTGGCTGGGATACAGTTAGTTTTCTTTACAGTAGCTTGCATGCTGCCGTGTTCCGGATTTGTGACCAAAACAGCGTTGGTAACACAGGGATGGTTTAGTTATTGCTGAGCAGTGCTTACACAGCGACGAGGCCTTTTCTGCTTCTCACACTGCCCCGCCAGTGAGCCTGGGGGTGGGCAAGAAGCTGGGAGGACACACAACTGGGACAGCTGACCCCAACTGACCAAAGGGATACCCCATACCATATGACATCATGCTCAGCAATAAAAGCTTTACGGAAGAAGGAGGAAGAGGGGGACGTTTGGAGTAATGGCATTTGTCTTCCCAAGTAACTGTTATGTGTGATGGAGCCCTGCTTTACTGGAAGTGGCTAAACGCCTGCCTGCGTTTCATGGGAAATTGTGAATGAATTTTTGTTTTGCTTTGCTTGTACACGTAGCTTTTGCTTTACCTATTAAACTGTCTTTATCTCAGCCCATGAGTTTTCTCACTTCTACCCTTCCAATTCTCTTCCCCATCTCCATCCCACTGACGGGGAGTGAGCCAGTGGCTCTGTAGGGCTTAAATGCATACTAGGGTTAAACCACAACATTCAGTTAAATCAATTATTTTCTGCCTATTATATGTGAACGCTATGACATGAGCGCCTAAAAGCAGTCACATTTGCTTTATAACTCATATTTCACTCATCATATTCTTCTCGCATAAAGCCTTACCGAATGGTGAGTTCCAGTATCTGTGCAAGTCTATCATGAAGCAAGTTTGCCTAAGAAAAAAAAAATTAAAATTTAATTATTAACTACCATATATTGAACAAAGTTAAAATGAATGTGCCAGGCCATACTCAGTGAGCGTGTTCCACATCACCACATGGCAAATCTAGGCAGCATTTCCTATCTCAATTTCTCTTCTCGTTCCTGCAAAGATTCTGAGCCCTGAAAAGGCACGTGAGGTTGCGTGAGCCTATGTCAAGAATGCAAGGAACTGTACAGTAAATTTTGCCGTTGCAGATAGGAATTTAACAAACCTGAAATATACTTAGTTATTCAAAATATACAATGGGGTAAATACAGCTCCAGTTATCCCAAGATGAAATAGGAATGGACTGTGAATCTACATTTCAAAGACAGTAAGGAAAACGTTAAGATGAAGAGTGTATGAGATTTCCATTCCTTTTCAAATGGTCTGGGTACAATCAAAACCACACTTTAAATAACTGGAACTTCTCAACATTGGAAACAGTGTAGACAACAGCTGAAGACAAAGGACTGAACTTGTTTAGAAGTAACAGCAGCAGCGACGTAGTAACCTGTCACCTTTACCCAGCACATCCCCATTAATGCTTATACTACTATCTTCAATGCTGTTAAATATTTTTCAGAAACTCACTTTGGTTTCACATTGTGCTGCGATTTCTTCAAATGGCGCTTTTTGGAACTTTTCAATCACAAGACGCCTTTTTTCTTTTTCCTGTTCTTCAAGTCCATTGTTATCTTAAAAAAAAATTAAAAAGAATAAAGATAGGTAATCTTTGTGTATTAAGTATAACTGATATAAACCTTCAAATGTGCACTGCAGAAGCAAACAAGTGCTGTATTTGAAGTGATGCAACCATACTCAAGTGAGCTGTCATCTGTCATTGCTTCTAAAGCAAAATGCAGATACAATTTCAGGGAGATGGCTTGAGGACCCCAGTTTTGCCCCCTTCTTACTATGTGCTTTAATTACGAGTACATCAAGCTTCCTTTTGCTTTATTATCCAGACCCAAGACTGCACTTCTCACTCACTGCACCAAAGTTCAGCTTCAAGAGGAAAGAAGGGAGTACCCTCCCTCCCAGTATCATGAAGACAGGTGGGCAGGATTTTCCGTTAGAATTTGGGAAAAGCAAGTTCAACCTCCATAGGCTGAGGGAACCTACAACCAGCTGGAACTTCCCAGCATCTGATGAATTTAAGTACCTCAGTGATTAGGGAGGTTTGGAAAACTGTCAGATTGGATTATTGTTTAAAATATTGGTCTATTGTTTAAAATATGCATGTCTAATCCATGTTTTTGACAGGATTTTGGTGGACTGGACAGCATTAATTAGTAATTACTTATAGTGATAAGAAATAAGGAAACTGGATAATTCTGAATTCTGGTAGGTGGGTCATTTGCCAGAAAAAAAATTCTTTTAAACAAATCAGACAGATGTGTATCAATACACTAACTAAAAAATTGAGTGGTTTTGAAGTCCACAATGTGTTCCTTACAATCTATTTTCTGAATGCATTGAAGAGCTGAAAATCTTAATGTGTAAAAAATATTTAAGTTGCTTTATAAATAATCACTCAGTAGAATTTGAAAATCTCATGTTATTTATAGCTTGGCCTGTAAGGGCAAATTTAATAGATGAAAGGCATTTCCAGATGCTTTTTCATTCAGTCACATCAGCTTCAGAAAAGAAATGCACCAAAATTATCAAGATATCATTTCAGAAATTCAGAAATAAATAACTGAAGTTTTAAATAAATTTACTAGCTGAAGAGAAACAAATGTAATATTTTTATATGTTATTCCGGCAACATCTTTTCTTCTAGCAATTCCACAGTAATCTAAAAGTGTGCTGCATAAACACAACTGTAATAAGTCTTACCAATTGCTTTCTTCAAAGCTTCAAAGGTGATTTCTTCAGTATTATCAACCTAAACACAAAGAAACAAACCCCCTTAAACCTCACACATAACAAGCTTCTAAAAATTAAGGAATGTGATAAACACAGAAGGTCAAAACAGCCACAGAACTTTTCGGCTTTACAAGTTTCTAATAGCTGTATCTGGAGTTTCTATGACAGATGACAGATCACTAATCCATAGTTTTAAGCCACTGCAATCAGTGAGGAAATTTTTATCAAATGAGATCAAGGAAAACTTTCCAAATTCTGGTCAAGACCCTCTACGGCAACAATACTTTGGAAAAGGACTTGAATTTTGGCAGAACACTCCTTTGGGTCAGGAACATGTTTCTATATTGCTGAGCCTCAGTACTGGTTCTGAGAGCGCTGTTGCAAATAACAGCAACCGCTTCCCGAGACTGGCTGAGTTACCAGCAACGTGATGCTAAAGTCAGAGACGGTAGTGGAGGGTAGACTGGGAAACAGTTATTGCTTTAGGCTAACTTCGTACCACTATGGGCTCCAAATAATTTGGTGCTTATGTCATAAGCGTTGGAGCTAAAGGGCTCTTTATAACAAACAATGTCTGATGCACTGAGAAAATGTGTTCATTTAGCAATATGAATATACATTTGGTACTGCAGATGTACTTCATTAGGAATTGCTTGGGGCTGCAAAATTACCAAAGGCACATGAACATTTCTCGGAAGAGCTCCAGCTCATGGATTTTTGTGTTTCAATTCTTTATAGACCGACAGTTTCTGTATCAGCAAGTATATCAGTAAGTTACAGTGAAACCACTGTGATAATATTAGGGGACAATGCTTAGACGGCAGAATAGTGTTCACATGAATATAATGTGGTTTTTTGGCTTGGACTGCCTTACCTTAATCCTTCAAAACTAACTACATGTCAACAGGCAGCACTTTTATTTTTCCTTATAAATGCTAATTGTTTAGAATGATCTAATATGATCTAAGACAAAAGACCTGTAAGGTAGCAAAACGTTACTTCACCCAGTTCAGAAGACCCTGAATTCTTTCAATTTTTTAATTCATTGACTTGACCTACTGTAAATGGAAAAGCCAAAAGTAGCAGCTGTTTCCTTTTTAAATCAGTGTTATTTCAGGAGATTGAGCTGTAAATGATACTTTTCTAACAGATTTTACTACAGTAGCATTGTATTCTCTACTTCTGAATATATAAAAGGTTAATAAACAAACAGCAAAACACCCTTTATGTCAAATATTTGCACATATAGCTAAAGATAAAAAGTATTCAGGCTTTGAAATTATCACCTTTTATACGATTCGTATTTGGTAAATATTACTTGTTGATGGCAGCCTTTCAGATTTCTAATTAACATCCATAATAGCTGCTAATATTACCCAGCATTACATTTGGTTATTAATATCACAGAAGCACTAGCTGCTTTCAGAAGTGCTTTCATCTTATAAATGGAGATAACTACAGAATAAACCATCTTTCTGAACATGACTCACTAACACACTTCCCACATCAGAAAACTTTGATTGTGCTGAGAATAATAGATATGTTATATGGATAAACAGTCTTCTACCTCAGACAGTGTAGAAATGATACCATACATCATTAATCCTAAAACTTGCATTAATTAGGTAGTTTATCCTCTCAATCATAAAGCCTTATGCTCGTTTTTTTTTTTTCAGTTTAATTCTGCTGACAGTTACGGATTACGTTATATTTACTAACCTACATAGCAAGAGAACCAGATTTAATATCTTTGTGGACTTTTTTTTCTTTCTTTGTCCTCTTGAGTTACATCCAGTGTATCATCTTATGTTGCAGGAGGCCAAAACCATGCACTATGAGGCAGCAAGAATTAGCAAAAATTGCAGAGCACCATTATTGAAGGAGCAGGCTGCCCAGGGAAGTGGTTGAGTTGCCATTCCTGGAGGTATTTAAAAGACATGTAGACGTGGTGCTTAGGGACATGTTTTAGTGGTGGACTTGGTAGTGTTAGGTTAATGTTGGACTCGATCTTAAAGGTCTTTTTCAACCTAAATAATTCTATGATTCAATGATTCTATGAAAGTTTTTCAGATGTTCATTATTTAGGTATCAAGACCAATTTGCAGTCATCAAATTGGAAAATATTGGTTTTCCCTTTGCATTGTAAACAAACATTATAAAGCAACTGAAGGAGGAATACTTTGTTTTACGTGTTTCTGATTAACAAAATCCTTGCCTTTAAGAGAGAAAAATAGTAATGCATTATCCAAGACACTGTATCATATTAAAGTGAGAACCCATACACAGATTTAACTACAACTGCTATAACCTGTTCAAAAAAACGTCTATTTATCAATACTTAACATAACATCAACATAATCATTTGAAATCTGAAAAGGAAGCTTCTCTCATTTAATTCTACCTTCAAAAGAGATGTTCAATCACATATAATACAGGACATTAAAAAAGGATACTAATAGCAAACACCCCCATTCCTATCAGGAGCATTTATTTCTTCAGAAAGCAAAAACTTGTGATAATCTGTCTTATTTTTTAAACACTTCCTTCTTCTTTCTCCTGAACTTTTATCCAGTTTTTCAGTATCCTTGATAAAGCACAACAGCAAGAACTGAACCCAGAATATCATCTGAGATATCATCAGCACAAAGCAGGAAGGAATAATAATAATGATGCAAAATGTAAATCACTTCTGTCAGCAAGTTCTAAAATGAGGCTTGCTCTTTTGTAATAGCTTAATAACACCTTTTTAACTAACATTCAGCCTGACTCTGTCCCCACGTTCTGTTTCATGTCCCCGGCCGGTTTGTGCTTTAAGGTGCTAAAGGTAGGACTCATTTGCATGTAAAACCACCTCAGTTTCAACAGCTAATCCCCATCACAGCCAGCAGAAATCTGGTTAATAAAAATCAGCAGAACCTTGAAAAACATTCAGCAGAAATGGAAATTTATTTTAAGAAATACTTCAAATGAAGTGTCAAAAGACGTGGGATAATTTTAATTATAATGCAGTCTTCCTAAGGGATAATTAGCATCAGCTTCTCTACCCTACATATGAACTTTTTGTTGCAACCTTATCCTTCCTGTGTCTTTAAAGCACTGCGTGTTAAACTCTTGTGGAAGGGAAAAGTGACAGTGTGACACCGTGGTGTATGTAGCCCGCCCGGTTTTTCCCTGCCCCTCCGAAAAACAGCAGGTCTCCCACTAGTCTTATATCTGTCAGCCCCATGTTGATGAACGAGACTCTTGGATAGTTCAAATGATAGAGGGATAGAGATGCAGGATTTTTATTTGATCCCTCAAAATGTGAAGAAAATATTTTAGAATATTTACTCGTAAAATAGTAGTTGTATATATGTATTGCCACCCCATATTCTGCAGCACTATTTGTAAAAACTATAGTGACAAAATACTTTACATTTTCATACAGCAAGATCAGTATCAGTGCCTTTGACAACACATTTCTATAAATGCAGGAGTCAAAAAAAAATCAAAACCCCAAAGCATTTAACATTGCTAGAACAATTAGATATTAGACTTTCTGGGAAAACTTCATGTGTGTTCCCTGCCCGCCACCCCCTCTCCCCACCCCGAAGATGCCGCTTTAAAATATCCTTTTTTTTTCATACCTTATCATCTGTGTTGTTGCCAGGCAGAATATCCACCTGAATAGATACCGTGTCCACAATGCTCTTCCTCCTGGAAAGTCTGTCCTCATCTAGAATAAAACCAACTTATCTCACTTTTTGAGTAACAGCTGAAACATGATCTATCAAATTTCTACACGTCAGATGCACATTTGTTTCTATATGCCAAGAACATCTATCATCTATCATTTGGACTGTTGTGAAAAATGATCACTTACTGCTCTAAATTATTAAATATGAAGGAAAATAACCTTTTTATTGTCACTTCCCTCTCTCATTCCATATCTTGCCAACTTTCCCTTGGAAGCTCAGGATTCAAAAAAATGAGATGAGATCTTATTCAAATGCATAATAAATAAAATGATGATATATTGCTGCAGAGTAATTTACAAGAACCTGAACTTATTTTTTGGGTTGTGAAATTGAAATATTAAGGTCCTAATCTGAAGGTATTCTGAAACCGAAAAGGGCTTCTTGGAAGATGACTCATTGACAGAAGAAATAGATTTCTGAATGGAAATGAACAACGATCCTTCCTTAATTCTTGTTGCTACAAGTACCACGTTCAGCGAATCTAAAAATCTACTTGGTGAAAAAAACCCAAACCTCTCCATTTCTAACTTCCTACAAACATTTTAGCAAGCCCAGCAACCTAAAAAGTAGTAAGAATAAGACCAACTGTGCTGATACTAATGGGAACACAACAATTTCACTAATGCTTAAGCAGATATGAACAAACGATCCATCGGCTGACGGATCTTCCTTTTGTGACTGCATTCCTGAGAGACAACACACCAATAGTATTTTCTCATTTTGGACATTTAATATATTAACATAAATTTTAAAAAAACCAGTAAAAATACATTTACAGATGAGGATCCTCGGGCAAACGGAGACTTGAGTGGCCTGACTTGCATGCATGTCATTTACAAAACCACGAAGTGCAATGTCACAGTTTAGGTTTTCGCCGAGGTCAGGCCGTTTGGACCAGGCCGTTATTATCTGGTGACCTGCACTGCACACCGTCAGAAGCACCTACAGGCACTTGATACTAAGATAAGGATAAGGAGAACGACTGTAAAACTCCCCCACCACAAGGTAATTTATGCTGTTTCTTCTGCCACCTTTGTTTAAACCACGTCTAGCAAAGAGCTTTTGCAGTGCAAATATTAAGCAGGAACAAACAGAATTCATTCCAGCAGAGCTAAACATATGCAGCTTTTAAAAAACAAGAAATAACTTTCAGAAGTTATATAAATGAAAGGCCCATTTTAAGATCAAGAGGCAATGAAAGAACAAGATTAGTGAAAAACACCTGAATTCCAGCTATCTTTGCCAGGTTCTCAGAGTCCCTGAGCATTTGAAGTGGCATTTTGAAGGATTTGCTTAATTTTTAATCCCTGACGGCTCACTGGTACATGACCCTGTACATACAGAGTCTGAGGACAGCACCTTAGCCCTCAAGAGTAAACACAAGACAAACCTACCTCTTTGCTGCCATCTTGCTGCTCTCCCTATAATTGACATGCAGTACAGATACATTTTTGGGACTGCTTTAGATAGAATTCATTTTTGTAATGGATGCTTCACTATACTTCCCTAATAAAAATGCCCATTCCTCTCTAATTTCAACATGTTAAGGTGGTAAAAAACTTTGAAAATTGCAATTTTTTCCATTGTATGATATAAAGCTTGTCTCCACGCACACGAAGGAGCTCAGAGGCACGAGGGCAGTGGTGGAGCCCCAACGCCCGCTGCCCCAGTCCCTGCCGGGGCTGTCCCAGGAGTCCTGGCCCCATGGTTCGGCAGTGGCACTCATCCCATGGGGCAACGGGAGCCGCTCTCTGGGACACCTCACTGACTGAGGTGGGATCAGTGACTGTGGCGGTATGGGACACACTGTGGGATGCAGGGGAATAGCATCTTGGGATCGCACAAGGCTTAGTATGGGATGTTTAAGAGAGGAATCAAGAGTGGGGAAAAGGATGGTTTGAGAAGGAGCAAGCAAGGAAAACAGAGGGATAAGAGGATAAAGGCATCAGTCCCATGTAAACCGGTTGCTGATCAGACAGCTGGCCATGTCCTGAGCCTCATCAGTGCAGCCTGTCCCGTCTTCTCATTAAATCTCATTTCGCTTTTCCAGGGTGAGGGACTCTATTATTCGTGCAGATGTGTGCACGGGGGTCTGAGCGCAGCAGCTGGAGTCAGATGAGGGGTCAGAGGGCCTGTGTGTCTGGAGCGAGCAAAGGTGCATAGCATCAGCGCATGATC
Source organism: Pluvialis apricaria (assembly GCA_017639485.1). Taxonomy (NCBI): domain Eukaryota; kingdom Metazoa; phylum Chordata; class Aves; order Charadriiformes; family Charadriidae; genus Pluvialis; species Pluvialis apricaria. The sequence goes on along the minus strand of CM030008.1, from coordinate 161,029,465 downwards.
ACGAGGGAATATCAAGCTGGACCAGCAGGTGAGTAGGTCAAGCGGCCTGGGAGCTGGGGGTGTCCATGTGTCTGGTTCCCTGTGTGTCTCTGAGGGGGAGGCACCTGGGGGGGACCAGGAGGCTCAGGCCAACTGTCAGAAAGACCACAGAGCCTGGGGGGTGACCAAGACCCATGTGTGTACATTACTGTGCCCAAGAAGGATCTGTGCCAGCAGCTGGACTCAGCTGTGGGCCCTGGGGACTCACATGCTGGTGACTGCGGAGACTGGGAACCAGGAGACAGCTGGTGGGTAGACAGCACCTAAGCCCAGCTACTGGTGGGCATGCACGTACACACGTCCCACTAATGGACCTTTATCCTGAACAGCCACAAAGATGAATCATCGTTCTGTGAATAGCTGTGAGCTTCTTCCAACTTTCTACCTCACTCAAAGGTACCTCTTTGTCACTCAAAGAGGTAATTAGTACTACCACAAAAATGATGCCTATAGCCCTACTACCGACTCAGGAAAAGAAAATAGGAAGCCACCATATCGTAGAGTTGCAAATCAAGAGTAAACACAAAGGCAAACCTTGCAGCAGCTAACATTGCTACAGGTATATCAAGGAGATAAACAAAAAAAAGCAGAAGGAAACACTAAGTACAACACAATTTCTGGCCTAAAGGTCTAAAGGCCTTCTAAAAGCATATTTATTTTTGACTGTGCATATCCTATACACACACACCACAGCTAGCAGGAGAGCAGGCTGACCTACAGCTCATTTTTACCTTTTGACTTGTGTCTGCGTTTATGAAGTTTTTTGCCTAATGGAAATAGAGCTAAATTTAAAAAAAATTATATATGTATAGACAAAATGATTAAATGTACATTGAAATTATCAGCTTCCCTACTACCCCAAATAAGGAAGAGAACAAGGGACAAAAAGCTGCAAATATAAATGTCTTTCAAACTGATCGGAAGTACCAAAAACTGAAACAGAGACAGGATGATGATTTTATGTCTGTAAGTCATTGTTAAGCATTACATCATTAATATTCAGAAATACTAGAAATAATTAGGGTGAAATCTTACTGGCTTTTTGGGTCCAACCATAACTTTCATAGGAATATATAAAAAATTGATCCATCTTTTACTAAAATTATTGATATATTTTGAAACACTATATTCTAGAATTATACATATTAATAGTAGAAATTAAACATTTACGTCAAAATGAAACCTTTTAGAATTCCAAAATATTCACTTTGGTCCTGATTTTGTTAAAAGAAAACCTTGGAAGCTCAGTATCTCACAGGATCAGAGATCAGTGATCCTAATCAGATATGATAATAGACATGAAACCAGTTTTGGTTACTGCTCTTTGCATGAGACTACACCAACAAAAAACCCCACTCATCTGATTCACGTACTCTAAGATTTAGCATTAAATATGGCCATCTCTCACCACCTGAAGAGGTAGTTAATCACATACTTGCAGCTAAACTTGCTTAACCTTGACAGAACTTACATATCTTCCTGTGTAGGAATGCATTTTTATCAAAGTATCCAAGAAAACTCTAGCAAAGTCATTTGGGTATAAATACATCTCATTTTCTAGCAGAGGCTTAACATAAATTTCCAACCAGGCTATCCTTCTCATTCCATTCTCATTCACTCACTCAAAGACAGTAAAAATTGAAAACATAACATTTCCTTACTTGCTACCTACCTCTTCTGCCAATACTAAAATATAATTTTAACTGGTTTTTTGGATGCCAGAAGAAATAATCTGTCAAGTATAGCAACATTTTCCTTTTTCGAAGACGACAACCAGGAACAGAAAACACAGACATTGCAGCTGTGTGTCAGAATATATCGCTAGTTTGCCTGCTAGCACATGGGACAAAACCACATCTGCTGTTCTGGAGAACTCATCCCCTTCCATAGCAGCTATCCAAAAAAAGCTTATTCAAGAGCAGGCGGCAATGTCTCTGAATTGTACCGCAAGTGTGACAGATTCACTGTCCATATGTACTATGTTTCTTTCTATGCATGAGATACAAAACACAGGAATCACATTTTCCTGCTAGGAACTTCTATTTCTCAAAAAGGTCATGCTTCAGACTGGGATGTCCCAGAGTCTATTGCAAAAACAACCAGTTATGTACAGCCATAAAACACACACGGTTAGTAAAACAAATGTTTCAAACAATTCTTTTTTTCAGTAAGTTGCTCAATAGGCTGTTTTCAAAACATATTAAAAGCAGAAAACACACAATGTCACATAGTAAGCTAGCTATTCACACGCTATTCCTGCATCCTGGGCAGCATGAACTCTCACAGATCTTCCTCAGGCACACTTTATTTTCATTGTGTTACCTGACATTAAGCTAGCATAGGTATCTAATGGAGGAAAATGTAAAATTCTTGATTAAATTAACATCCTCTCATTGAGAATTTGGCTAAGGCAAATAACTCAGGTCAGCATAAGGCCAGATGGCAAGAGGATGGGATATGTTCCCTCCAGTGTTTACATAAAAAGGATAAAGTATGCTGACTTGTGTAATCCTTCCTCACCTGCTAATTCGTATTAATGCAGAAAAACATTAATAATCACCATTATCATCTTAGGTATTCTTTCAAAAGCAAAGACTTCATTAAAAAGAGTTGAAGTGGGTTCAAGAACTTTCTACCCCACCTCCTGAATTTAAGGGGGAAAAAAATAACATCTTAAAAGGACACAGAGTTGACACTGCTTAACATAATAGATAATGAGAAAAAAAAAATATCTTGAGAAAACAAACTTATAAAATAAATAAATTTTTTTGCCAAGCAGTCACATTACATTTCACTGGCATAAAACACATCATGAAAGCATTCTTAATAACTGGTACTTAGTAGTTTTGCCACTAATCACCACTTACCTGTTACCTGGGGGACATATGGAACAGACAATCTTTCCACACTGTATCCACTGCCTCCTAATGATTCTGCAATCTTGTTTGTCAGGAAAAATAAATCTTTTTCATGCTTCTCTAAGGATTTTGGAAGACTGTCAAAATATATATTTGAAGTTATTATCTACCAACAGAGATTTGTTCATTAAGTAAAATATTTTTCCAATGTCTGCATGCAACCAAGAAGAGTCAATGTTAATGATCTGATGGAAATAAAACTTGCTCAGTTTTTTAGAAATGAATATACACCCCAAAATGAGTCCACTAAATACCTCTTCAACATTTTAAATTACTTTAATACTTCTCGGTTATCTGAAATATATTCCTCACCTATTTTGCTACATCTTGAGAGAATATGGTCTCTGCTAAACAGAAAAAACTGCAGAGTAATAGTATTTGCCATTTGCCAGCAACGTGTCCTTGTGGTAAAAAAGGCTAAGGGTATCCTGGCTTGCGTTAGGAAGAGTACTGCCAACGCGCTGAGGGGGGTGATCCTTCCCTTCCACTCAGCACTGGTAAGGCCACACCTGGAGCCCTGTGTCAAGTGCTGGGCTCCCCAGGACAGAAGAGACATGGACTTACTGTACCGTCCAACAAAGGACCACTAAGGTGGATTAAGAGCATCTCTCCAATGAGGGAAGACTGAGAGAGCTGGGACGGTTCAGCATGGAGAAAAGAAGGTGGATCTTATCAATGTGTACAACTACCTTAAGGGAGGGAGGGTAGAAAGCCAGGCTCTTTTCGGTGGTGCCCAGTGACAGTGTTACCTGAAGACAACAGGACCAGAAGGAGTGGGCACAAACTGAAACACAGAAGGTTCTGTTTGAACATCAGGAAACACTTTTTTTACTGTCAGGGTGACCAAGCACTGGCACAGGTTGCCTAGCGAGGTTGTGGAGTCTCCATCCTTCGAGACAGTCCAAAGCCATCTGGATGTGGGCCTGCACAGCCTTGCTCTAGGTGACCCAGCTTGACCAGGGGGGTTGGACCAAATGATCTCCAGTGCTCCCTTCCAACCTCACCCATTCTGTAACTCAGAGAAACCGCATTTTGCTCGTTAGCACTTACAACAAGCATCATACTGTGCAGATGTAAGTGCTTCTGACTACAATTAAAAAAAGCCTGAAAACCAGATTTTTTTTCATGTATGTATAAAAGCTTTTAATGCTTGGTTTTCTTCTGCCTATCCTGTACATTATTAAACCTCTAAATTATTTTTCACATATGCAACACATTGCAATGATGTGTGATTTTTAATAGTAAAATAGGTACTTCACTGTTCATTAATTCACATTTTAGATCTACTCACTTGCATTTGTCTTTGAAAATTGTTTCTGGTAGAAAATAAGATGCTTCCAGACTTCTAGTTTCGATGACCTGAAAAAAAACAAGACAAATAGTACAAATGGAGCAGTTCCATAGCTATTTTCTCCAATGACTAAATTGCTTAAAGAGGTTCTGCTGCAGCAGATTACCGGATCCTTCACTAACATCTACCTCAGCACAAATGAGGCCTGTAGAATTTCTTTTAACCAGAGAAAGACATTGTGGTGCTCATCCTTTAGAATAAAAATCTGGTTCTTATGGTCTTGTGCATGTCAGTACTGTTTTACCAAAGCCAGTGAGGCTGTAAATTCTTATACCAGATGGGGATTCAGACCATTATATATGGCACCACAAACAAAATAAAAATGCTACACCTTGAGCAAAGAATATCCTGTGCATAATTTTAAGACTCAGCAAGTAATGCCATCAGAGACCGAAGAGAAAGAGCAATGTTGGTGGACACAAATACAAAAGATCAACACCACAAGCAATTACTTGACAGAAGTTATTTACTCATTTTACAGCAGAATGTGTACTGTTCTAAATTACTTAATTATGTGTTACCTTGCTGACGTGCTGACAAAAGGCAGGAACTGCAATCATCTGACTCAGAAAGTTTAGGTATGCTGCAACTAATGCCATGATACCACAACGATTAAACATCGGCAGATTATCCTCATTGATGATGGCAATGTCCTGAAATATAAAGGATAGTATTATACTCTCCCCAGTTAATAGGCTGTTCAGACTATATGGAAGTCAAAATTATTATTAGTAACACTAGCTGACATATGATGACTATCTGGTATTACTTAGCATTTAATACCTCTCATCTTAAAATCCTAGTCTTTCAGCTCACTCCTAAACGAGGTACACATTGATCTGAAGTTAGCTTGAAGGACTCAACCCCTGTGAAGAGAAATAAGTCTACTCAACTCAAATTTCTGTTTCTCAGAAAGAGAGTACAGATTAATGACTGGTAGTCTCTTGTCCTTACCACCCACTGATCATAACCTTTTTCAGGAAATTTAGAAACAGCAGTTTAATAATAAAAATCACTCTTGTGAGTCACAGATACAGTACCATAAAGGGAATTATTTAATGCTGATTAGCATTTCTAGGTTTATTTAGATTGTATTATTTTTGTTTTAGTAGAACATGTAACAACATTTTAATCAAGTAAGGATTTGGTTCATTGACATATTTTAAAATTACGGACGCACTCTGCATTTTAGAGGTTTCATAATGCAGGTGCACATTAGGGAATAAGGCTAATGACAGAGAGAACTGGGAATACAGAACACAATTTCATTACATTTCCATGACTCATGCTAGCACTATTTTTTTTGAATGCTTAAATTTCAACACAGATAAACCTACTAAGTTAGAGTGTTTCACTGAGGAATGTATGCAAGTATGAAATAATGTTTGATCATCTAAAGGAAATGTTAAGGAATAAAGCCTGTCAACACATGGGCAGTATTTTACCCTAAGGTAAGATTAAATAGCCTGGTTTGATAAACACTTCCAACCAACCAATAAGCATTCTTCCAAGGTGAGGACAGTCCATATACTTTATACAGAATGCTGACACAAGATCATAGGTTGTAAGAATACCTTGTCAATCTGCTAATGAATATATCAGTGATTCTAGGGAATGTTTCAAAAAATTTCCACATCTGCTGTATTTCCTGAAGAGAACATGCTGTAGAAGTTTGTAACAAAAGTGATTAGTTGAAGCTTCCCTATTAGTAAGTGTTATGTATAAAGTGTACTCCCTTAATGGAATCGATCAAATTAGGACTGAATGGTGCGATTTCCAATTTGAAGATCACCATGCAAACAAAAAAAATGTATCCCCATCTCCAATTACAAATAAAAATTGTCAATCAATGAACCCAACACTGATTCAGACATACCTGCAAAGCAATAGCTAATCGGATGAGGTCAATAACCACTTCTTCATTGGCTAGCTCAATGGTGGTAAGAGCTAGAGATGTAAACAGCAGTTCAAAGTTTTTTTGGACATTGTCTTCTTCTTTACAGCCTAAGTAGATGTGTCTGTACAACTGCTGACCATGCTATAAAAGACAAAAAAAACCCCAGAAAATGGGTATTAGAATCATAATAATTTAGGTTAGAAAGGACATTTTAAGATCCTCCACTCCAACTGTCTAATCCAAGCAAGGCCAACTTTGATGTTACGTTTTAGATACAGAATTAAAAAAAAAAAAAAAGGATAAAATACATACATACACATATATACACACACAAGTACATGATTAATCAAGAAGACCACGAGCTTACTACCATAGCAGCAGCTTCTTTATAAATACAGTAGTGTTCTAGTTTATGTAGAAGTGTACAGATAGGCAAGATGATACAGAGAACTGCACATGAATACTGGACTGTGTGTCAGACGCTATCATGCATTTCCTATTGAAATGTTCAGAAAAAAAATTGCCCATGAAAAGGAGAAAATAGAAAGTAGATCTTGAAACACTCTCAAGAATGTTCAAGTAACTGAGGAGATCCAAGGGTTATCATTGCGAAGACATTAAATTTATTCATTAAGCAAGTCTCCTTGAATAGCAAACTGAGAAAAAATTCTTCTGGAGGGTGTTTGAGGAGATGAGTAGGACTCATTTACCACTGTGCACAGGCAGGCTCTAGCTCTAGTGAAGAACACAGGTTACCTAATGAACGAGCCTCAACTTCGTAAGTGACTTTCCTTTCCTCATAACACTGTGCTTAACCAAATCTTTGTAAAGAAACTATTATTTCAACACAACAAAAAAAAAAGAAAACACAGAAAGGCAGGTTAAGAAGCAGGTTTTGCAGGTAACACATGACTCAGTACCACCGCAGCACTCTCAATCTGTGCAGGATACAGGTCTGTATCAGTTGACGCAGTTAATTTTCAAGATCTAAGGACTGACGCTTTACCTCTGGAAGTACTAGTTCAGCTTTAGAATAAAGAAAGAAACACCTGTTTTTCAAGCAGGACATATTCACTTAGGAAGTCATAAAGATGTTTTTGGTCTTTTTATTACTTCTAAAATAAAATATATAGTTTTTCAAACACATGCTTTATTTTGAAAAGAGGGAAATGGAGCTATTAGCAAAGCACAGAAGCTACTACGAAATAAGCACAGTAAAAGTTGTTTAAAGATATAGTATATTTGGAAAATAAAAGTAATGAAATTATTCATCCCACTGATAAAAAAATGCACTTAGATACGAAAAAAAATTATTATGTGGATTTTCTTGGCACATAGTATCTTTCTAGAAGACTGCAAAATGCAAGAAGCTCAACATTTCCCTTTAAAGAAAGGAGAGGAATAAACCTCCTGGCTGTGAGAAGGTGGACTGAGATGAAAAGAGCTTTGTGCCTATGTCTGGTTTAATTCCACCTAATTTTAGGTACTGAAATGTGGAAGTATGATACACAATTGCCTTAGGATCCCCAACTAACATGAAACAAGTCTAGATGGTCATTCAGATCACAACGGACTTCTGGAGGTGCTTCACCCCTCTCCTTTGATAACGCAAGGAATCTACGAAGAGAAGGCTGCTAACATACACATCTAAACAAAGTGAGTAACATTAGGTTTATGATATGCACTTGAAAGAGTATCACACTGATAATTATAGTATGACTTCATTCCCCAAGGTTAATACTTTTTTTTTTAGAAGATTGTATAATCTTTTCTTGACCTGGTAAGAGTCTCTGTTCCTCTCCTGCCCTCTTTTTCAGATGACAGCGTTAACAATTCAAATATTTAGTTCGATAATTAAAATTTTCATCTAGCAAAATCAGTAAATACAACTTATCCAAACTGTTTTAAATCCTAGAAATTAAACTGATGAATTAAAATTTAATTCACTTTATACAAAGATACATTACTGATAATTGCCAATGTTGGAATATTCTTTATATTTGTATTATTCCAGTATTAATCAAAAAAGGTGTAAATATACTGCAAGGAATATCAACTGTACTAACTTAGTAAGAACATTTATCTTGCAATGTTATTTGAAAGCCGCACAACTCTACTTTGCATATTATTATATATGTAGTATCTTTGCCTCTGGACAAGTTAAACTGCAATTCTTCTGATTTTTGTAATTAGAATAATAAATTAAATCAGCACTCTGAAGACACACATTTTTTATTTCACAGCTAATAGGGAACAAAACCAAAACAATATAGGATAGCTGTGAGGATGAATATATATTTTCAGGCAGATAACAGTGATAAACATTCTAAAGACTGCTTGAGCTGACTTATGTAATTTGTATTTTTTTATTTATAAACGTACCTACACAGATAAACTATAGTCAGGAAGGACAGAGCACACTAATAATTATATGCATTTTTTCCCACATAGAAAATAAAGTTTTTATTATAAAGAAGTAATTTCACTCCACGTAAGCATAACCGAAAGAAAAAATATCTGTTTTTCTTTAGAATCAAATATAATTAGAAGTCAACTGGCACAGTGTCCTATAAAAAGATGCATTTTTTAGAATCATGGTTTATATATACACTGTTGTAATTTCACACCTGGAAGGATTTTCACTGAAGGCATAAATGAAAATTTTATTCCATGGAACAACCTCTGAAGTATCTAGAACATCGCAACAATGAAATCACTAATTTGAAATAAAATCACTCAATACTGATCTTTACAACTTGTCGCAAAAACCCAGTTGTAGAAGAAAAGTAAAGCAACTGGTTCAGTCACTTTATCTTCTTTCATCCTTTTTTCATCTATTACCTTTTTCATGAAGCTCACGTCTTGCCTTGAAATTTTGTCTCGCTTTATCTTCAGATCAGAAACATCTGGTATTATTCTACAACGGAAACAAAAACGTCGTTTTAGCAAAAAGTTGAAAGGGAAGAGGATGTGAAATATATGAACTATTCAAAGAAATCTTGAAGCAATTTCCATTTTAATTATACCCGTGTTTAACGATAACATTCAAATTTCAGTTGAAGAGGGAAAACCATAAACAGAATTATGACAACCACTTTTTTTTTTCTCTATGTAAAACACCATATTTTGTCTTCCAGTTAAACTAGCAAGCATTTGGAACAATCATTTAAGGTATCATGCACTTAGGCTTACCTGTAAAACTGTTGCCATCAATAAATGACACTGAGCACCGCGTATTCATCAAAACAGTACATTAACATTTCATATTATGAAAAATGTTTAAAAATCAACAGTACTTACCATTCAAATATTAAGCTAGAATTTAAAGTAGCAAACAAAAAGAATTACCGTATCCCTCTGAGCTTTGCTCTGTTGTCATGCCGATCAATGAGATTATGCAGTACTTCCAAGACGAGCTGCCTTAGCTCAGAGTCCTCCATCAGTGAAGGAGACAATAACGGGTCCAGAAACGGGGGAGGCAGTGCATTAGTTATTGTTGTTGCTTTGTAACCTGAAGTTACCTGTTCGTTATTGGAAGTAAAATTAATGTGTGTCATTATCGCATTGTAAGAATTACTTGCAGCTGTCCCTCACTTTTTAGTGGGCTTGCTTTGACATCTGAAAGGTGGATTGAATCATAGAATGGTTTAGGTTGGAAGGGACCTTGAAGATCATCGAGTTCCAACCCCCCTACCATAGGCAGGGACACCTCCCACCAGCCCAGGTTGCCCAAGGCCACGTCCAGCCTGGCCTTGAACACCTCCAGGGACGGAGCTTTAACAACCTCTCTGGGCAACCTGTTCCACTGCCTCACCACCCTCACAGTGAAAAACTTCTTCCTAATGATTAATCTAAACCCGCCCTCTTCCAGTTTAAAGCCATTCCCCCTCATCCTATCACTACATGCCCTTGTAAAAAGTCCTTCCCCAGCTCTCCTGTAAGCCCCCTTTAGGTACTGGAAGACCGCAATAAGATCTCCCTGGAGCCTTCTCTTCTCCAGGCTGAACAGCCCCAACTCTCTCAGCCTCTCCTCATAGCAGAGGTGCTCCAGCCCTCGGATCATCCTCATGGCCCTCCTCTGGACGCGCTCCAGCAGGTCCATGTCCTTCTTATGTTGGGGACTCCACAGCTGGATGCAGTACTCCAGGTGGGGTCTCACGAGAGCGGAGTAGAGGGGCAGAATCCCCCCCCTTGACCTGCTGGCCACACTTCTTCTGATGCAGCCCAGGATGCGGTTGGCCTTCTGGGCTGCGATCGCACATTGCTGGCTCATGTTGAGCTTCTCGTCAATCAGCACTCCCAGGTCCTTCTCCACAGGGCTGCTCTCCAGCCATTCCCCACCCAGCCTGTATTTGTGCTTGGGATTGCCCCGACCCAGATGTAGGACCTTGCACTTGGCCTTGTTGAAGTGGAAACTGGTGAGATGAATAGTGTTGAAATGAAAGTATTGTGTTAGTTTTGAAAATTCTTAACCTCGCTAAGAATTTGGAAGGACATTAATACTCATGTTCAAATGAGCTCCCTCACCTGTTTTAAACTGGGATTTCTCAGTATCCTTCCTCTACCAACACACTCAAGAGAAAAAATAAAGGTATCATTTATGAATTTTATTTTTTTTAAACAGCCCATGAAAAACCGCAGGGCATAAAATGAAGACGGTAATAATTCCAATAGAGATTTTTCCATTTCAGGCTCTGAGTATGCTCATGTGAAGGAGAAAAGAGAAACCAAGGCCTATATGTACATCTTTAATGTTTACGGATACTGCTTTATTGCAAAAAAAAAAAAGCAAGCAGCAAACATCACTTTCTTCAAAATCTGGTACTATGGTGTTGCTTTTTCTTTTTTTTAAACTAATACTACTGCTGACTTGCTTCATTCAATTGCTTTTATTTAAAGCAAACTCTGTAGATACCCAAGGAAAAGTTAACTTCTATCAGACAATTTTAATATTAATCAGCTGAACATTTACAGCAGTCAGAAATGTTTAAAATTTACTGTCCCTTAAAATGGAGGTTACCAGAATATTACAATCTCAAAATCAAAACAGGATTCAGAAACTGACAAGCATAAGCTGTTGAGGATGAGGGGAGAAAAATCACCCAAAATTGAATTATAATAAAAGCAGCCATATTTTTGCAGAAGACTTTATATAATAATTTTATCTTCATTATGCATATTCCATACCATTACAGCTTTCACATGTGAACTGTGTTGTACTGGTTTTGGCTGGGATAGAGTTAATTTTCTTCATAGTAGCACATATGCTGCTGTGTTCTGGATTTTTGACCAAAACAGCGTTGGTAACACAGGGATGGTTTAGTTATTGCTGAGCAGTGCTTACACAGCGACGAGGCCTTTTCTGCTTCTCGCACTGCCCCGCCAGCGAGCCTGGGGGTGGGCAAGAAGTTGGGAGGACACACAGCTGGGACAGCTGACCCCAACTGACTAAAGGGATACCCCATACCATATGATGCCATTCTCAGCAATAAAACTGGGAGGGGAGTGAGTTTCCCAGGACTGCCACTGCTTGGGGACTGGCTGGGGGGAGGCCATTGGGGTTTGTGTTGTTTTTTTTTTTCTTCTTTGTGGTTTGTTTGGTTTACTGGTGTTATGTTTGGGGTTGGTTTTTTTTTGTTTTGTTTGTTTGTTTGGTTTTGGTTTTTGTTTTTTTCTAATCACCTGTTTTTCTTGGTTTTGTTCTTCTTTGTTTCCTTTTTTTACTTACTAAACTGTCTTCATCTCAACCCACTTTTCTCACTCGTACCCTCCCGATTCTCTCCTCAATCCCACTGGGGAAGAGTGAGCAAGTGACTTGGTGGTGCTCCGCTGCCGGCTGGGGTTAAACCTCAACATGCGAGCAAGCACTGCTCCTAGAGCATGACTAAGTAGGTTGAAAGGAAATTGGTTGGCAGAGGAGCATGAGGGCACATGAAGGTATCCAATCAATCACTTTGAAATGGAAAATTACTAATTAATTTGCAGCCTTACCTCTAGTAATATTAAGTGCCAGATTTTAATTGCCTATACAACATTGTCTGTCTGTGTGTATGCATGAGAACAGACTAATTATGTTATGAAGTATTATTCTTTTGTAAAGAACACATGATGTACAATGCTCAGTTCAGTACACAGGACGGGCAGGATTCACCAGTTTCTAGTTCTTTACTATGTGTGCAAACTACACCTTATATACCACAATAAAAGATTTGCTCTGAACACAAATTCCTTCCCACATTTTTTCCACAATATTCATCAATGTCTCAGTAACTCATTAAGCATCAAAATATTCACTTTCATATCTTTGTGCCATGATGGGTTTTTACTTCCATATTCGAAAAGAGGATCCACAACAAAATTCAGTGTCAAAAATGTTAAATTCCTTCAACATGCACAACTGGAATCCCTGAAAGCCTACTTACAGACTATGCAGCACCCGAAATAATTAGAACAATTCTCATTGACTTCAATGGAAGTTTTTAAAACTGGTGAGATGAATATTGTCAAGAACAGTTTAGGCATAGCTGACTCTATCTTTAATGAAGACAATGCGCAAAACAACCCCCTGAGGTCCTTTCTAACATGTTTTCTATCCTTAAATTGGAGCTATGAACGCTCAGCTCTTCTGCAAGCCAGAATCCAGGATTTCATATTCTAACAAGCAAAGAACGGTTTAACTGATTTGCCAAACACCACACACAAATGTCATGTCAAAGCAGGGACAGAAACTCATTTTCCAGGAAAGCACTCTACTGCTTTAGTCATTAAATCATTCTTTATGCTATTTCCCCTACTTCAGTCATGACACAGTTTTCAGCTTCTGCAACAAAATAGGACAGAATTCTACATGCAAGAGCCTCCTTTACTACCTACTTCTGATTCTTACCATCAGGATGTATTTCCAGAAATACTCTTTGAAGGTTTACAGTTGAAAATATGTATTTGTGATAAACCAGTTAATTATAAATTATACCTTACAAGAAACTTGGGAAATACTAGGAAGGAAAGACCAATGGTGCCTGATGCTCTACGGGCTCAGAGATAGCCATCCATTCCTACAGTTCTAAATATATTAGCCATTCTACTAATTACAGCTTTTCTGGTGTCAGAGACAAAAGCAATTTCACTTTCATGTTGCTAGCACTGCTTGCACAACTAGTCAACTCAACCTATTCTATGATCTTTTGGATCTGCAGATCCAATTATAACTGACATTCACTGAAGTGTTCTAAGAGACAGAGGAATATTTCTTGAGCTGCCTATAATGTAAGTTCGGAAAATGCTGTCGCACTTTTACCCAGTAGAACTACAGATCTATGTAATATGAAGGTATATTTCATTTCATAAAACAGAGTGGTAATACTGTACTTATATGTATAAGTGTATCCATAAAGTGAAACATTGTGTGCTTATAACATAATATACTGAACACAGAAGGCTTACCATAAGTAAAGATCTCAATAACATGATTTGAATCCTCCTAGTTCCCAAATCTCTACAATTGGAAAAAAGCTGAAAATTAGTTTCTTTGCATATCTTCAAGACATTATTCTACTCCAGACATAATTTTAACAACTGTGGGTTTCACAAGTGAATACAGCAGTCTTTGAAGGGATGCTGGATGACCACAAGTAAGGGGCAAATATCTCCAAACGAGGTGCAATAACTAAATGTTTTTGAAAGGGACATTTATAGGAAGGCTTAAAAACTATAGCATATACAATTGAAGAAACGGCAAATGATATATGTGAAGCAGATCTGAATCTTCATGTTTCATTCAGAAATCTCTTTGTATCTGAAATGTTCAACCACTACATGCCTGACTTAATTTTCACAAGCATCAGCACCCAGAATTTCTTCTGAATTAAAATGTAATTGAGTCTTTTAAGAAAACAGGACACTTCTTGTTGAAGTCAGACCCCAAAACTTGAGACTGAAAACAAGTTATCTGCAAAACCAGCATGAAAAACTGTTACAGGGAAAAATATTACTTCAGTGTATGGCAGCTTTTTAACTATGAGTTTATTAGAGGAGTCTGAGCTTTTTCCTATTTCTAAATAAACAGCGAAAATCTAAACCAAAACAAATTCACCAGAATGTCTGCAGTTTATTTCTTAATCTGAAGTCAGCTTGTATAGAATGAAGAAAAAACAAAAAACATCTGTAAATTATACAGCCATTTTAAAAAAATAAGTCACAGTTCAATTTCCCTCATTCACAAAACACACATATATGGAGTCATGGAATTAGCCACCATTAAGTAAATAATTTATTAACATTTGTAGAGATGTGGAGAGAAGAAATGTTTTAGTGCAAAAAAAAGTTGCATTCCAATCAGGTATTTTCTATCAGTAACGTGTTTGGAGATTGATTTCATACTGCTGACACTGTGCTTGCCTTGATTCTGCATGGCATTTAATACAGCCCTGTACGAGTGAGAACTTGCATTTCATTTTTCTTAACTTTCTTCCCTTTTTAAGTTATCAGGATTCTAAAATCTAAATTCTTAATTTAAAAATGCAGGATATACAAACCCAAGGTGACTGGTATCCAGTGATTGTGAAGTTGTCCCCAAAACAGGTACTTTTCCCATAATGAACATCATAATCTCCGATCTCTGGTAATCTGGGAGATTGCTTCCAAAAAATCCTAAAAAAATATGGAATGAAATCACAGAAGGAAAGAGATAAGGGCCCTTCTCTTTATAAGAAAGGTCTTATAAATATAAGGAATACATTTACAAGGTGAAAATAGCTGAAGAATAAAACTATGATTTCTTTTAGGGCATAATACTCACATGTTCATTTCTGCTGAATGGCTTTACAGTGTCTTTTTATGACACACACCTTCTCTGAATCCTTAAACTTTCCCATTTAGCTAGGCAAGTCCATAATACGTTACATGAGCAATTGGCTGATGGGTCAGGCTCAAAGAGTTATAGTAAGTGGGGTTACATCAGGCTGATGGCCAGTTACCAGTGGGGTTCCCCAGGGCTCAATTTTAGGGCCAGTGTCCTTTAATGGTTTTATAAATGCAGCTGAGGTCACCTGCCTTGTTCAGCTTGGAGAAGAGAAGGCTGAGGGGTGACCTCATGGCAGTCTACAACTTCCTCGAGGGGGGCAGCGGAGGGGAAGGTGCTGATCTCCTCTCCCTGGTGACCAGCGATAGGGCACGAGGGAACGGAATGAAGCTGTGTCAGGGGAAGTTCAGACTGGACACTAGGAAAAGGCTCTTCACTGAGAGGGTGGTTGGTCACTGGAACAGGCCACCTAGGGAAGTGGTCATGGCACCAAGCCAGTCAGAGTTCAAGGAGTGTCTGGACAATGCCGTTAGTCATATGGTTTAGTTTTAGGGTTTAAGTAGCCCTGCGAGGAACAGGGAGTTGGATTTGATTATCCTTATGGGTCCCTTCCAACTTGAGATATTCTATTCATTTGCTGTGCAATAGTATAAATGTAACTTTGCTAGAAAGCAGCTTTACTTTAAAGGGTTGTATTGTGGGGTTTTGGAGGATTTTTTTTTTTTGGGGGGGGGGGGGAGCTTTTTTTAACATTTTAACTTGGATTTTTATGGTAATGGTGAGAAATAATCTACTGTGTATTTGCTGCTGCTCCAGAAAGATTCAAGGCATAAGCAGGGGTACAGATTAATGAACATTTAACTTACATTCCCCCTTGTTCTTTAAGTAAGGGAATACATATCATAAATGCACAGCAATATATAATATCACTACCGTAAAGAGAAAATCTGAAAAAAGGATTTAATGAAATCATTTACAGAAATTGTTGCTCTCATTTTCAGTGCTGTGCTTTAAAAGTACTTTGGTTAAGTCGTGGTAGAACAACCGGCCATTAGGTGTCATTGTTGCCACTATGTTTAACATTGGTTTCTACAAATTTTGAAGTAGAATCTACTGAAATACATCCCTGTGTATGATTGCTTGCAATATGATTTTCACAAAAGGATTAATACTGGTTCTGTACCAAGGGTACAGAATGATTTCTATATTTCAAGGGTCGTATAATAATATAACCGATAAATGTATTGTCCACCAGCATTTTAATTTTCATTGAGCTTCTTGGCCATCTTCTCAGTTAACAATTAAAAGAACAGTCTTTCTGAAGTCAAATACGTAAAGTGAGCCTGAGATTTAGAAGGAGGTACAGAGATACCACACTTCCCATTTTTTTCTTTTTGATTTAAGCTGTTTTAACACTATCTCATGGGGAAGGGGGAGAAGGGGAGGAAATTTAAGTTGAGCCTATGTTACTCTCGTTACTCACCAATTGTTTGAATAATCGCGTTCTGGACAATCCTCTCATCACTCTCCTTGGAGCTTGTGCTGAAAGTGGCACTTCCTGCTGAACTGCGCCTGTCACCCAGCTCAAAGTCAACGCTGATGCGCAAGTGCTTCAACAAGGTATTAAAAACCTCCAGAACTGTTGGGCCTGGAAACAACACATAACAATGATTGCACCTGTCAAGGGAAAGATGCTTTAAGAAAATGAAAAATAACCTTTTCAATCCCTTTTCAGAAGAAATAAGATTAAGCTGAAAAGAACAAGTGAAATTCACTGTTTGAAGGATATTGCCAAGGGATAAACTTCTGAAGTGTGCGTACACCTTGATATTTTAGAAATTATCCTGCAATCAGGAAATGCAATCAGTCATATATGCATAATCCATTACTATCAAGTTGTACTGGGTCTGACTGGGATGGAGTTAACTTTCTTCCTAGCAGCCCAGGTGGTGCTGTGCTTTGCATTTGTGACTAAATTAGCGTTGATAACACACCAGTGTTTTGGCTGTTGCTGAAAGGTGCTAGCATGTCTCAAGGCTTTTTCTGTTTCCCACTCTGTCCCTACAGAGTAAATTGGGATGTGCAAGAAACCGGGAGGAGACGCAGACTGGGCCAGCTGACCCAAACTGACCAAAGGGCTGTTCCATACCATATAATGTCATGCTCAGCATTAAACGCTCAAGGAAAGGAGAAGGAAGTGGGGGATGTTTGTTTGTGTGGCATTTGTCTTCCCAAGGAACCGTTACGCATGCTGAGGCCCTGCTTTCCAAGAAGCCGCTAAACATCTGCCTGTCAATGGGAAGTACTGAATAAATTCCTTTGCTTTCCTTGTGCACACAGCTTTTGCTTCACCCATTAAATTGTCTTTATCTTGATCCATGAGACTTCTCCCCTTCTCCCTACCTTCTCCCTGTCCTGTGGGAAAGGGGACTGTGCAAATGGCTGTTGGCCAGAGTCAACCCACCATGCAAGTTTTACATAGAAAATATGAGTGGTTGCTGAAATTAAGCATAAACAATGGATTAAACCACAGGTACTTGCACCTGAGCTTCAGTTATTTCAAAATGTGCTATATATTGGATCAAATAATGAGCTCTTTTCATTACATGGTAAAAGACTTCACAAGTCTGTGCATGCAAGCAGGTCTTGTATAAAGAGAAAGGACCGGCTCACACTCAAATTAATGGTGCAAAGCAATCATGTTTCAGCAGGAGATCAAAGAAAAACAACAGCAGAGCACTTGTGTGTGCAACTACTCTTATTTCAAGGAACCATGCTACCTTAAATGACATTAATTCACCTTATTTCAGCTGCTTCACAGTTACTAAGGTAAAATGATGATTCTACTCTTGACTCCCATATTACCACTCATCTCACAGCAGCTGTATCACAAAGCGACAGTGCTCTTGACGTTTTGTAGAGTCACACACAGTTCTCTCAGACATTGTGACTTCTTACCAAACAGGAATTCCTGCCTTTCACAAGGCTGTAAAAATACCCCTACTCATCTTTTCAATGCAAAGGGTTATAAAACAGTCAAGTAAGTATTACAAAACGACCAAGTATGTTTGAGTACCATAAACTAAGTAAGATTTCAAGCATTTTTTAAAAGGAGAAATGAGAAAAAAAATCAATAAATACAAAACCTTCTCAAAATATATGTTTCATTCAGTCTGAAAACAAGCAAAAATGAGCAGCACCACCCTTCAAATCTATCCTTTGACCTGATGCCCTTAATTGAAGATGACTTACCTACTGATCCTTTAGCTGCTATTGCAACTGCTTCCAAAAGAACCTGAATAATGCCAGCACGAACTCGCGGTGAGTCCCTTTTGCGAACATCAAGGTGTCCAAGAATTTCTTGTATTACATGATGGGAATATTGTGCCTATCAAAAAACAAACAAACAGAAAGAAAAGCTTCATCTGTTACTTTAATAAGAATAAACTCATAAACCATTCAGCTGCAGTCACATCCATGTTCTTATTCTGCAATATTCTTACTCATAAATCTATCTAAATTTCAATCAATTAATGATTAAATATGGATTAAAAAAATCTACCATGAAAGATGAAGTCACACAGGTCCATCCAGCCCAGTACACAAAAGCTTACAGTATTAAAATACCTAGGAACACTTACAAAAACAGAAGCAGCATGAAGCGGTACTTCATTCAGCTAACTGCAGTTCAAAGACTTCAGCCAGTCTTACCAAAAAAGCACCATTGATATAAACACTGAGAAAATTAAGATTTCTTCCACAAACCCAGAATTTTATGACTTTATCTTTTGGGTGTCTGTGCTTGACGCAATCCAAGAACCAGACTTTGATCACGTTTACAAAAGACAATAGAGGTAAAGTCAATTGGCACAACACAGTTCCATGTGTATTTGGTTTCTTGGGTTGTAAAAGCATTACAGCTGTTTTGGCATGCAGACATGACCAACTTAAGAGAGATCTATTTACCAAGCACAATGTCAGATAAGTATGGCTATCCTGCTCCTTGTTCCACAGCTTGCTGAGGGACCTCCGCATTACCATCGAGAATTCCCTATTATCTTTTTTTTTTTCCTAAAAGTGTGCATTAATTGGAAGTAAATCAGATAACCTCTGATCATAAACCACAACTAGGCTACTGTTTGAAAAGCTTAAGGCATAAAGCTAAGGATGTATGGAAAGGGATCTTCTGGATTCTTTGACTTCATCTATGGTCTATAATTATCATGTTGGGGTGAACATTTAACCCTGTCTCATGTGCTTGAAACACGTACGTAACAAAAACAAATGCTGGAGAAAGTCCTACCTGTATAGAATACATGATGATTTTGAAGCAGGAAACAGCAAATTCATTGGGATCCCAGAGCCTGTGATGGTCTAAATGCCTGTAACCAAAAAATTAAGGGATCTGAAATAATGACATTCCATAGATATAATAAATCGTACCTCAGTTTTCCCAAAATTCACCTCAAAGGGATTATTTCCTTACATAACGCTTCTAAACAATGACTTATTACCTAGATCAGAAAACTAGGACTTCAGAAAAGCATTTGCTTTCAAGGTTTAGGATGTGATCACAAAACATTCCGCTGTAACAAAAATTCCCGATCTTCTAGTTTCAGGATTTTAAGGAAGCCATACCAAAGATATACACTTAAGAATAGACTGTTTCCATACAAAGTGCATGTATAAAAATGGCTGTGACATTATATGTTTATTTACATGAAAGAGACACACTGAAGAGGATGGTTAAAATGCCTTGACAGACTTTTACTCTAAATAAGATACAGAATTTGGTTTGAATCAGGAGCTACAGAAGAATTATGGCTGAATATTACATACAGAATAGAGACTCTAAGAACTATTTTCACTTCCACAGTGGTTTCATAAGTAATATATACGGAAAACAAAAAAGAGCTAATCTTTGTTTATATACTCCTTTATTACTCTGAAGCATTTCAACACTTTCTGCAAGAAATATCAAAACAGAATCAGAATGATAAATGCATTGGTTTCTCTCTAAATGGAATAGGAACCATTGATGAAAAACTTTGTCAGAGTTTCAAGCAAAGACAAGAAATCCTGCTTAAGCACTATGCTAAAAACTATGAATAGAGCATATATCCAATTTTCCAATAAGTAGATCTGAGTACCTGGAAAAGCATGACAAAAATAAATGGATTTTTAAATCTAGAAGATTGAAAAAGTAATTTTGGATGCCTTTTAATTGGTATGATTTAGGTTAACAAAAAAACCAAAACCAAACCCACCAACGAACAACAAAAAAACCTGACCCCAAACCCAACAAAATACTTTCTTACAGAAACTGAATTTAGGTAGATTTTTGAAACAGATTATCTCAGCTACAGAATCACTATTGGTCTGCCCCTTCCCAAAACATGTAGTAAACATATAAAGATTCTTCAAATAACAAACTCGAAAGCACACAGATGAAAGAAGTCGGTACTCGGAACACAGGATGACTGACTGAATGCTTTAACTTCCTTTGCCTAGAACCTCGAGGTCTCAATTAACTCACTGGCCAGCTGCTACCAGCCTAGTGACCCAGCTGAGTACACAGGTCTCCTTCAAAGTTGATTAAACCAGCTGGCATAAAATTACCCTCTCCTGTGCCCTAAGTTATCTTCTTAGCTCTGCAATGGACTGCAAAACGCACTGCCATTTTGATATATTACATACTTTTAATAGAAATCCCTACAGGAAAGATTTTCAGGAATTTTAAAGGTGTAAGTAAGTATCTGCTGAGATAACAGCATATTTGCATTACTAAATATTAAAGTGGACTACCTATTGGGGATAGCTGCTTTTCTTGTGCACATTCCAAACACACAGGTATATTTAATCCTGCCTTGGGGTAGAAAGACAAACAAAATTACCTCTTTAAATCCTTCAAGGCTTAACAGCTCATAATGTATTTATTCATGTTTTCTTTCTTCCTAATATCATTCCAGTACAGTCCATCATTTCTTGTACATGATAGATTATTTTAGCTAACCTATTTTCTTTTTGTCTCCTCAAATACAAAATCATACTCTCTACTATCTTCTCCTGATTGAAACTGATCCTTCAATCTTTCAGTGTAGCATGTGTTCTCTCTCACCTTTGACAGTTCCTCTTTATCTGCTCCAAAGATCCATTCAGGGAGAATATGGTCAACTACATCTTATATCAAGTATTTTTTAAAAACTTCTCTCAAAACAAGACATACAGTTTTCTTTTTCCAAAAAGGAAAAGTATTAGCTGCTTCAGGTAGGTGAACTGATGGGATGAGAGCAGGGGGAAGATGACAGCTTAGGTTAATGTTTTGTGCAATAACTCAATGGGCAGCATACTTTGTATACTGGAATTTTCCTCCTAAGAAAAAGAATATTAGATTACTGTAGGTGATATATTTTACTTGTCGTAACACAGGAAGTGTATTCAATGTAGTTTTGCTTTTGTAAAATATGGTAAATGGTATTTTCATCACGGTGCATTTAGCTTAGTTAAAAGTCAAGTCACATCTTGCCTGGTTTTTTTTCCAATTACATTTCTTTTAATAAACGACATCTAAATAAGATTGCAAAACATTTTGTAGCTGGATTAACAAATGCCAAGCTCTGCCTTCCATTAAGACCTGCTGCACATACGTAGCAAATGTGCACAATTAGGTTTCTCAAATTAAAAGGAACAGCAGAACCAATGGTGTGAATTACTACTTTATGGAGTAGGAGCCACTAACGGTCCCTGAATTCACTCACATTGTCACAAATGCAAGCAGTCCTTACAGTGCAAAATGGTAAATTGATACTGATGATTAGAAAGCAGAACTGAGGCATGTATGAGAATATATAAAAAAATCTTCTCATGCATCATGTTTGCTAACAGAATATTAAACACCAGTCTTTTCATATTCAAAACCCCTGCACAGATTATGTGATAACTCACAAGAATGGAAATTCAGTGAGATGAATAGGATGTAACTTGTTATACTTGGGAAGTTGTTTATATTCTCCAGACTTCTGTATCCCTCTGGATGTGCCTAATCTATTCAACATTGCAAATTCAAGCCAAGTAAGTCTAAATAGCTTGTGACTTGACACAAAATACAATTTTTTCATATCATATTAATATAATTTTTTTTTTACTTTCATTAAGCAGGTTGCCAGATTGATCTGTCAGATTTCATTAAAAATGAGAATTTGAGAGTTTCTAGCTACTAAATGTAGAGACGTTTATAACCATGGAGATTTTCTGCCAAAGGCAAGGAGAATTAAGGTCAATCCAAACCTATACCAGGAGACTAACCAGATTTCCACAATCTTCATTATATTTAAATCCCTCAATCTTTGAATGTACTCAGCCTCATGATACAAGAAGCACTGTTCTCTCCATTTTGCAAGGAGTGACAGCACGTTGACTGATATTCCAATGCCACATGAAGCAAGCCTTCGAGTGGCGACCTGAACCTGCATCTTCAGTGTTAGCATTGCAATAAATTGCCTTATCTTTATTTCCAGAGCTTTCTTAAAAGCTGTGAAATTGTTGAAAGCTGTTAGGAAAAACTGTTTTCTAATCAAGTATACATAAACTAAGTAAGGTTTTTCAATCAGATAAAGTGCGACGGACTTACTATCTCAAACTTTCTTTCTACCAGTTCTGCTCATTCACAAAGTGAATTAGATTAGACAGAACACTCACTTTTTGTTTAGGAAAAGCAGTTTGGAAATTGCATTTTCCGCATCTCTCATTCTTCAAAAATACTAAACCTTTACAGCAGTTATTTAAAAAAAAGACAAATTTATTTGGCAATTCTACCTCAAAATGGAACACAAAAATGGTGACCACAAAGACTCTCCATACACAGAAGTGACAATATATTCTGAATAACTGTTCATTATCTACTGATTTCAGTGCACAAATCCAGCATGTGGCACGTAGAGGTGCACAGACTCAAAAAGTTCCTTAGGATCATACTGAGTAAGAAAAGAAATTAAGCTGGAAATAACACCCTGAATTCATAAAGCTTTGGATCTGCCACAGGAAACGCAGGTATGACACCTCCTCAAACCCCAAACCAGGTACTAACTCTGTTCTAGGGAATCGGGAGCTATTGGTGAGAAACTTCCCTGACACTGCAATGATTCAAAAGACTAAAGTAACTCCACATGCTGATAAAGTTTTGAGATAAGCCACTAAAAAAGAACTTTAAAGTGGTAAGAAAGCAGCTGCAATACAGTTCCAAATAGTCCACCCAGACTGCTTAGTACCTAAACGTTCACTCTAGTGGCAGGTATTTTGGAGGAATGCAAATTTTAAATGTAGGAAAGGATGAAAACTTTTTAATAAAACACTCAAGTTCGCAGCGGTTAAAGTCATATCAGATTGGTATGATAGCTGCACATGGAAAGTAATAGATAAATAATAGCACAGTTCTTTGCATTTAATGCTTTTGGGTGAAAAACAAAGGGCTACAAGTTTTCTGTCCTCAATATCTGCCCTATCTTCTTTTTGCGTTTCTGTTCTTAACAGTAGCAACTTAAAAATGGATTTCAGTACCTTGAAAGTCTTTTAGTGTACGAATGGAATTCTTAGTCTTTGCGGGAAGAACTAGGCCATCTAAGAGAAGATATTCTCGTAACAGGTGGGTATCGTGAAAATCTACAACAAGGAGCAAGCAGCTCTCCTCATCACCAGGAAAACCCATGGTTTGAAAGTAGTATCACCGAGTATAGAGCTTCCTGCAAAGATTTCTCCTGAGAACATGCCTACTTCGTGGACACTAGCAGAGGCGAAAGCAGCAGATTTAAGTTATCTAAATGCTTGTAGCTTTTTTCACATTACATTTTTTAAGGAAGCAACTGAGGAAATGCAGAGAACTGAAAAACGCTGGACGTGATAGTTAATACATCAGCTATAATCTGTACTGTGCGCACTTGGACATAATGTGCATCCTGTGTGCACACCTGCCATTCACTACTAAATGAGCTGTTAAAAGCTATTCCTCACAAAATATTAAAATAAGTCTTGGAAGAAGACTGCAAGGAAGTGGAAATCTTAACTTTATGTATTAACCTGGGCACAATATTCCTTTGTGCTACTTGTATTTTACTTGGCTTGTCTCTCCACTGGCTGCAACAGTCATCTATGGGACATTAGTATCTTGAACACACAGTTCACATTCAAACGAAAGGCCAGCTGAGGCAACAACCCATCCAAATCATAATATTGCACTTCTAAAATCAGTAAAATGAGACACACTTTTCTCCATAACTGTCTTGAACTTAACAGATAGGCAACAAAAAACCAAAACTGGTAGTAGAATCCTTTGGGTTGAAAAGGAGGAAGGAATTTAATGCAACATAATTAGAGGATGAAATAAAAAAAATCTCTTAAGATAAGACCTTCCATGAATTTTCAACTTACGCGAAAACTGGTCTGACAGCATTATTCATATTTCCATAGGTTGCTCGTCCGAGTAGTTCCCTGAAACAATTCTCAGCCAGCAGAGCAGGATTTTCCTCTTTTTCTCCTCCTGTAGGAGAGGACGGAGGGCCTATTCTGCTGAATTAAAACAAAAATACATTGTTTTTACTACTGATTAATTTTGGTCTTCCTGATTGTACACATCCTTGGTTCTACAGTGTTGATGAGTCACACTTCATCTAGGCAAGAACTGTATCTCAAACATGCATCGAACCAGAATTCTGAATAAAATATTTTATTCGCTTATAGCAGACCTATAGATCTTCATCTGTTCACTCAGTACTGACCACTGTATTAATAAATATGTATGTGGCAAAAACAATGGCTGTTAATACTGATTTGACTTGTTAACCACTGCATTTGGACAAACTATTACCCATTACTAACAATGAAGGCCATGAAACCATGCAAAAAGTTAGGCAGAATCTTAGTCATTCTGTTCCGACTAATGATCTCATTCACCTGCCCACTGCTGAATCCGCACTGTGTGGGTGAGCGTTAAATACAACTCCGATAACTCTGCAGAAACAGATGGCTGGTGAGTTGAAAAAAACTCTGATTGAACTAACTGGAACATTATCACCCACATAGTTACCTCTAACTAGGTAGTGTACGAGTCTACAGTCACCTTCTAACCGACTGTCCCCCAACATTACTATGGAGAGGGTTGTATGGGATGTCCGTGCCCCGGCACCGGCAGCACAGGGGCTGCGGGGCGGCCTCTGCGCGGAGGGGCTCCAACGGCCCCACCGCAGGACACAGCTGAGCCCCTCAGCCAAGCTGGGGGCGCCGGGGGGAACAGAGGTTTGCGGCAGGGCCGAAGGCGGCCCAGGCAGAGGAGGAGGCAGCCCAGGAGGGAGCAGCAGCAGAGGCAGCCCCAGGGCGCAGGAGGAGGAGGGCAGGAGGTGCTGCAGGCCCGGAGCAGGGATCCCCTGCAGCCCTGCAGAGACCCCGCTGGAGCAGAGACCCAGCCCGCAGCCCGGGGAGGGCCCCCGGCCGCAGCGGGGGGACATTTCCTGCAGGAGCTGCGGCCGTGGAGAGCCCCGGCGGGAGCAGGGTGTCCCTGAAGGACTGCAGCCCGGGGCAGGGCCCGCGCTGGAGCAGGGAGAGGTGTGAGGAGGGAGGAGCGGCCCAGAGGGGCTGCCATGCACTGACCGCAGCCCCCATCCCACCCCTGCGCCCCCCGGCCTGGGGAGAGGGGAGGTGGGAATGGGAACAAGGGGTGGGGGACAGGGAGGAAGGCATTTTAGTTTTTATCTTTGTTTCTCACCATTGAGGTCTATTTTTAGTTGGTATTAAGTTCAACCACTTTTCCTCAAGTCCTCTGTTTTGCCCATGATGGTAATTGATAAGTGATTTCCCTGTCTTTATCTCGATCCATGAGCTTTTTATCCCATTCTCCCACACACATCCTATTGGGAGCAAGATGAACAGCTGGGTGGGAGTCTGGCTTTTAGCCAGGACTGAAAATATCTATTATTATCATAAAATCCTAGAATGGTTTGGGTTGGAAGGGACCTTGAAGATCATCGAGTTCCAACCCCCCTGACATGGGCAGGGACACCTCCCACCAGCCCAGGTTGCTCAAAGCCCCATCCAGCCTGGCCTTGAACACTTCCAGGGATGGGGCATCCACAGCTTCTCTGGGCAACCTGTTCCAGTGCCTCATCACCCACAGAGTGAAGAATTTCGTCTTAATACCTAATCTGAATCTGCCCTCTTCCAGTTTAAAGCCATTCCCCCTCGTCCTATCACTACATGCCCATGTAAAAAGTCCTTCCCCAGCTCTCCTGTAGGCCCCCTTTAGGTACTGGAAGGCCGCAATAAGATCTCCCCGGAGCCTTCTCTTCTCCAGGCAGAACAACCCCCAACTCCATAATGTCTGCATCAGTACACACTAATGTCTAATTTTTAACCCTATTAAATATAATACTTTGTCAAGTTGTTTTTTTTGCCATTATTCTTCACCTCTATGATACCATTGGGCAACTGGACTCCCGTATTTACCACATAGTATGTTATTGGTAACTTGGAGTGGGAATAAAACCCCAAGCAACTTTGCATTGGAAATACATTTTTAAGAACGTAGATAATGATGTTAATTTCCCCGTACTATATTTATAAAGGTGGCCCTTGTTGAAGGAGGATTCTTCTTTCCCTAAAAGCATTACTCTGAAAAGGAAACATTGCCACTGATTTCTTCAGTCAGAAAATAACAAAAAAATAGACTGTGAAACTTTGCATCAGATAAATACACCACGAAGAGTGTTAAACTGCATAAGTTTTGCTGAGAAATTTGTCCTTCAACAAGAATATTACAGTTATTTCAATCACAGAAACGTACTACTGATAGTGAAGAACAATAAAAAATGATGGCAAGATGGGAGGGTGAGGAAAAAAGCAACGTGTGGGGGCAGAATTTATTACTGCCACAGCTACTATTTCTTCAGGTGCTAAAATACCCCAACGGATGACTTAAACTGAAATAAAAACTCTTTAAAATTAAGAAGGAATTAAAATCAGCATTTAAATATCAACTTCATTTGATATGGAAATTTTAACTGAATAAATCTTGCTGTGCAAAGCAAGGTTTTGACCTTTTATACTAATGACAGCAGCAGTGACCAAACTTTTGTAAAGTTTAAATACTGTCATGTGCAATTATTTCTTTTCTCTTGGTGACTGGGAATTAGACTGACTATTTAAAATCAAAATAGTACAAAAAGAGAGTAAGAGCACCAAATTAAAGACTGAATCCAGAGACAGGAGAAGCAAAACTACAGAAACCACACACTGTTTTGGACAAACTAAAACCTACTGAGGCCCAGATTGTACCACCAAATTCTGAGGGGAACAGCCTGTCCGCACCTTGGAATAACTAAACTCAGCACCTGCACTGCAAACAGTGAAAGACAGAGCCTTTCCAGAAGTTTCCAGTTTCCCACTTCTCAATTTTGATGGAGACCCTGGTAATGTTTTTAGTTCATTTTTTTGGATTGTGGGGTTTTTGTTGTCAATACACAGAGACATGAACTACTACACCAAATTAAAAGCATTTGAAATGTATTTCTGAATTCCAGTGCTGCACGCATCACCTCGTTAAGCTGTTGCTAATATTTCATTTAAACTGAGCAGCTGAGAGGTGGGAGACTGAGGAAGAAGGAAAGAAAACAGTTCCCCCTGAGGTGCAATATTACTTATTGAGAAGCACTGCACCTGCAGGTGGCAAGTATTTTTTTTTGCACAAAATGCATTACAGAAATTTAAGTGAGGATTCATTCACCTACATTAACATTATGCACCTATGCATTGAGAGATTTATTTTAAACTGTACAAATCAGTGCACTAAGACCTTAAAAGTACTTTCAGTTCTGCCCTGCAAGCTTGTACATTAAATATGTTTAAAAGTGTTCATTAAGAGCATGAGCTTTAGTTAATGTTCACTCTTCAGCATCATAAAACTGTAGCTTTAGAGCATTATGAAAAGTCAAATACTGAAATGCCACAAGTCAAATGAACACGTTAACATCATAGTTTTAATATCTTCCGGTAGCAGAAGATCTTCTAGTGTTTCAAGACTGCTGCAATTTAAAAGTTGCAATGTAAAAATCCTGTTGCCTCTGGTAACATCAGTGTTTCAGAAGTTGCCATAACATTGCTAGCTTGTCAGATTTTAATAATAAAAAAGCCCCAGGCACCATGTTAGATAAGTGAGGAGAAATAGTTTTACAAATGGACAATGATTAGAGTTTTAAAAGGCATGACAATTTGTGTATAATCCATCATGAGTACCACTAAACTGCAGCTTTATCCAACTGCTGTGCGCCTCAATCTCCCTATTTTTTTTTTCCTGTACTGCCTGGACTCCGATCCAGACAGACGGGCACCATTCTCAGCGCAGAGAAGGGACAAATGACACTGCAAGACTGTCATTCCCATTGCTGTTTTGACACAGATTGCCTAGAAGGCAGTAGCATTACAAAGGCCGGGGTGTGTGTGAAGAAAGCAGGGTGCAGAACACGCACACAGAGCTAGTTTATCTGGGAGAATTCTAGTTAAGATGCAGTAAAAATAAAGTTATCTTTTAAATGTTTTGTATATGCAATCCCACAGAAGGTGATTGCTCAGCGTTGCTTGGAGACTTATTTTAGAATAGGTTAAAGGAAGAAATTGCAATCCAGCTCTCCCTAGTCTAAAATGTTAGTCTTAGGCTGCTTCAGAATCTTATTATCTGAAGCAAAATTATCTCCCGTTAGCTGTAGGAATCACATTTTTGTTTTGAACTTTAACAGCACCTAGCCCTAGGTATTTCTCACTGAAAAGTGTTCCTTAGTGTTATCAGATGAAAGGCAATGAATATAAACCTACTCTTTAAAATTTTTCGTTTCAAAGGAAAAAGCTTTCAGCCTCTCAAGTTTTTATGTTCAAATGAGCAATTCACACTCGTTTTGTTTCACTGACTTGTTTTTTAAACAAAGATCAGAAAAACCTCTGACAAACCCAACTGAAACACTTAAAAAAATGTTATTATACCTCCATGCCCAAACTTTCTCTATTACCACAAGTCCAGAAGAGTGAAACATGAAATGCATTTTGCGATGAAATGGGCAAGAACTACTCCGTTTAACTGGTCTACCAGCTTTCTTGTGGGTAATCTCTGTCAGAAAAGGCGGCAACAAGGAACGGGAAGGAGGGAGTATTTGAAGTACAGCAGTTTCCACAGAAAACACCTAATCACAGGCTTAAACTGACTCAGAGCAACTCAACATCTCCCACATGGGACATCTTTAATACCACAAAACCAGGATTGGCCATCAAATATGATGGGACAGGTGAAGTAAGACTTAACCACTACTTTTGAATGGAGTAGCTACAGGAATGTTTGACTATGACTCACACACCCTGAGGAAGAAACACATTCTAATCTACCTCTGAAACAGAATTTATATGAACATTACAGATAAATTAGAAAGATTTGAAGTCAAGTCTGCAACAAGTGCTAGAGTGTCCTTCTGTGTTAAACAAGGCTGTCACTTTTGGCTTTGCAGTTATCATGAAGAATATGTTACAAAATGAGTGAAAACACAGTTTCAATTTCCAATTTCATACATCCCTTCTCAATTTTAGGGATGCACATAAACTGACAAACATGATTGTCTCTTCTGAATTTTCTTCTAGAAAACTTGAAGGAGGGAGGGAGAGTCTTTCAGACAATGCTTTATGCTGTATTGAACTATGTACGGCAAATATTTTGTGATACAGAATCATAGTAAAGTACAACTAAGAAAAAAAACGATCTGATTTTCTGGATATGTTACTCTTGCAAATTTGTCTGATAGTCACGGAACTAGAATGTGCTTTCATACATATTGATAAATAATGACATCCACAAATACAATTATCTTTTCAAAATGTTGTTTAAATATTAAATTCTTAAGTCCAGAAAGTGTCTAATCAGACATGTACTCAAAAGAATCTTGAATTAAACTATTAAGATTCCACACGTAAAAATTACACTGATCTTGAAGTTAAGTTTTACCTATGTATACTTCAACTTTAACCAAAAATGGTTATTTTCTATGGACTTAAGTTGGGGGTATTTTCTGGAATTTCTGTTCTTTCTCAAATAATGATTCCATCTGCCAGAACAATATGCTTCTTACTCCTACTCTTCAAGATGCCTCTGTTTATGCTCCACAAATATGAAGTCACATATAAAACAAGATGTGAAATTCTCTGTAACATCATTTAAGGCCAGCAGATCAACAATTTATAAATATTGTTTTCAGCTTTTCTGTCATATGTGCATCATACAAGGACCATACTCACCACTTGGAAAATCATTAGCCTTTTTTTCTGTTGAATGTGCATTATAGACAAAGTTTCAAGCAGCCAGTTCAGATATTTAATTAACAGTTGCTTTTTGACAGATTTGTTTTTCTACCACCACTATTGCATTGCTCAACAAATGATAAAAATTAGTCCTGCAGTACATATAAACTGATCTGCTTTAAGTGGTTGATCCAAATCCTATTTCAGTCAGTTTTTCCATCAGTAGTTTAATTTTGCTACATAGAAGAAAATATATGCTTGAGGGCACTGTAAAGAGTAACAAAGGAAAGAGCCCACCTGCATCTAGAAGCCCTGTAAGAGCGAGCAAAGGCTAAGCAGGCTCTCCTTGTTCAAACAGCCGTTTCAGAAGCCTTCGTCCCTTATTCAGATCACTCTTCACACATACATCTGCACAAGCGGATGTTTCTGTATGTACTGTGTGGGCCCTCAGTTATATGTAGGAAATAGATAAAGCATGGACAGATAAACAACTGTTGATTTTAGTCATTTAGTCTGAATATTTGCTTTAGAGAAGAGACAGGTACCAATGGTTAGAAATGAGAGAAGAAAAATAAGGCTGAGGAATGGAAAAAACACCCACCACCAAAATCCAACAAACCAAGAAAGAGAAACCTGACAGATTTAGCAAGCTCAGTGTGACGTGAAAGCATGAAAAGCACGTTGTTATAGGAAGGCTTCTGCGGCTACTAACCTAGCAAGTTTTGAATCAGCTAGGGTTGGACATGAAACAAACATCTAAGCTTATCTGCAGAGCTGAAGTTGGTTTTATGGAAATTTGCCAGTGCTAGCAAAAAACACTTTTTACACCTACATAGTGTTTAGCCACAAATACAGACATGGACCAAAAAAAGTGACTTTTCAATTGTAAGGTGACTGGCATATCCTTAAAATCAGTTATCACACAGATGTTTTGCGAGGGCATACCTGGCAGGTAATATGCCTAGGAGCCACTGAAAGCGAAAAAAGAGCAGGGTGTCTACATATAAAGAAGTTTTAAATCCTCACTTTAAGGACCATTGCAGATGGGACTGACAGTTGTTACTAATGGCTAAATGGGAAATAAAACCTCAATTTTTAACAAACATAACTAGCAAAATCATTGAGTCACCTACAAGCCTGTGCTTACTAATCTCTCTATCTGACATCACAAAACAAAGAGTTTACAATTTTTAAAAAGTCTAAACCTGGATATACAATTTCTGGAGAAATTTTTAGACTAATAGAATCTAGAACAAGTGAAATGCAGGTGGTAAGAAAAGACATAATAAAAGCAGTTAAGCAGAGCTGTGCTATCAGTTTTGAGATGAGTCAACTAGTAAACGTGAGTAGTTATTTCCAATAAAAAGAAAAGGCATCTATCATAAAAACTTAGCCCAAAGATTGCTTAAAAAACATGCCAGTGAACAGGAATAAAAATACCTGTCAATATCTTCTATTTTCTGCATATTAAACAGCAACGACGGTACGATCTTGTCCATGTGCTGAGGTTCCCAGATAGTTGCTCGAAGTTCATCATTAACTGTTTTTCGAACAACTCCCTGAATGCCCCTGATTCCAGCAATTCGGATCCTGAGGAAGGGAAAAAAGGAATTACTGAAAAGGAGAAACACAGCACCTCCCAGTATGGCCGTTTACCTGTTAGGCAGTAGTAATTATGTAGTGTGGAATTCCATTAGGTTCTCACAAGCAGTAATTTGGAAATTTGGCCAATTCATTAAGGTTGCCCATATTGCCTTCGAACACCTTTATAGCTCATAAGGAAGCTGACAAAACAAAAAACAGAGCAGAAGGTGATCTGTAAGGATAATGCTGACACTGATCAATGAATACTCAAACTGTGTATACCCCCTCCAAAAGAAGGTCACATGGGTAAAACCTCCATCAACTCTACGCGATTCACTACCCATCAGTTGAAACTGTGCACAATCTCAGCCTGTTCCAGTGCTGAAGAAAAACGTTGTGAAGTTATCACAGCAAAGCTGAAGCAATATCTAACACAGTCATGTGATCATGTCCTTAAAAGTTGTAATTAAGGCTGTGGATTAATCTTAACAAATTTTTAAAGATCTGTGCAATATTCACTTGATGGAAAGCAAAAGATAATTCTATCAACTTAAGCCTGACACACAAAAGGAACCACCACTTTTATCCTAAAACTGTTTGAACCAAAGTAACTGAGAACTGATCAACAACAACAACAAAAAGGAAAAAATCGTGTAAGTTCTAAAAAAGAGTCTAGCTGTTAGCTATTTCCGTTATTTTGTTGAACAAAAATAGTTTGCAGGGGAACCTGTACAATGAAATGAATGGCAAAGTATTATTTTTTGAAGTGGTAATAGCAAATTAGCCATTATTATAAACGCCAGGAACAGAATTTTACTTACTAAAAACAAGTAGAAGAAAGCCATCAAGTGAAATACGCATAAGCTTTGCTACAATTTGAAATTATTTCTATAAAAATCCATCCCTGAATTTTTAAATCTTAACTTCAGTATGGACAACACATCACTAGCCTTTTTTCAATCAAATTTGTTGCATTAAAACATTTGCTAGATGAACTACAGAGTTAACTGAACTCTATAATTAATATTTTTGTTTAGATTTCAATTTCTAAATACTTCAAACTAGCCCCCTGTTTTTCAGCTATTTCTGAACAAGGCCTGCATTCAATCTGGATCCTATACCGGGAATCTAGTCCTTCTGGACCTTTCAAGACAGTTTTAATAGGGTTACATATAAAACAGTGAAGAAGAGGGATGCAGAAAGAGCTAGAAAAGCACTTGTTATTGCTGCGCTACAACTACAGTGCAGTACCCAATATAAAGTTTTCAATATTAAGGACCCAAGACTGACATTTAAGAGACAGAGCTTCCAAAATTCCATCACTGAAACATTTTTTCACAGGCAACTGCTGTCACCTACCAAGAACTTATAGATTAATTTAATGTTTAAAAGTAAGCAATTTTTTTTTTTTTGTCAGAATATTTGCTTTTGAATTATTAATTTTTAAGGTAATCAAGTTTTGCTGATACTGTGGCTTTAGCTACCTTAAATATTAGCACTAACCTCCCCGGCTGAAAGGGAAATCTCACTTACCAGGTGAGGTTCAGTTTCAGACTCAGACGCCTGCATTACCTGACTACGTGTGTAGGTGATGTTCAAGCTCCCGTTGAAGCCAGTCAGCTCAGCGGAACCCCAAGCTACGCAGGTGAACCGCGACTCCAGATGTGCGTTTTAGGATGAGCTGAATTACTCTCTAGCCCCCATCAACGGTACCAACTACTTGTGACACCTGCCTTTACGATTGCAATCTGCAGCCATAGCTCGTCTGTTTGGTTGAATTACCTCAGTACCTACAGCAAATCTGGTACACCAACTCCGAGAACAACAGCTGTTTGTAAAGATCTCTTTTGAAAGAGATAACATTCAAACTGTCTAGGATGAGGTGGAAAAAGTCATATTGCTGTACATTTCCTTAGCCTGAATAAAAATTGATTCACATAGGGGAAAAAAAAGGCCACACTTCTGTGTATTGGAGTGCCACTAGCACTAATTTCACGTTCTTACTTTTGTACAGGAGATCGAAAAATGAGAGTTGAAATACTGAGGAAGGTACAGCGTCAAATTGCACCCCATACAGGAAAGGTTTCATTTCTCTATAAAGAAGGCTCAGATAGGTATTAAAGTGAATATTACATTTAAATCAAGGTCGTCTATAGTCCTAGGTCACTAGGATGAAATTCCTCCTTGTTTAAGGGTACATCAACATTGCAAACTGAAACACGGAAAACGGTGCAGGCTGAAAATCTGAAGAGCAAAAAGATTAGCACAGTTCTCTTATTCCTACAGCACTCACAGCTTTGAGGTATGTTACTTTGGGGTATCCTTATGAGTGGTAGGTCGTATTTGATAGATGAATCAGGGATTTACTAGTCTCTTAATTCATTCCATGTTCTAATGCATTACTAATATTACCTCTCATTTGCAAGGGGCAATGAAGGTGAACGTAGTACTAAAATCCTGAGCTGAGCTTCATATCCTAACCCCTTATGAAACGTTTTACGGTAAGTAAGCAGTTTAACAGTCTGGTTTAGTTTCACTAGGCCTAAAAAGGCAACATCTCAAAAAACTCCTTAAACCATTTATGAATACTATTTGCGACCATCAGCTTCAGGTAACTATGCTGTACCTGACAGAAGCCTCAGTCACGAAGTAGTTGCATGACCCGCTGGCTTCGCTAGTGACACCTGCTTAAGAAGCTTCCATCCCCTTTGACCTGAGTACAATTTACCGTCCCTTCAGTTCTTCCCCAAACAATTCATCGGGTCATCCTGTAAAACCAGTCACTGGAATAATCTTCCTAAAAGGAAAGGGGATGGGGGCGGGGGGAAAAGCACAGCAAAAGCAGGCAGATTTAATCCTAACCCTTTCAGAGGCAAAGTTTCTAACAGAACCCTACGCACAGCAATAGGGCAACAAATAAGATGGCAGCAAATTACAAAAAATAAGGAGGAATGAACCAGAAGACTACAGAAGGAAGGAATTTTGTTTTCTGTTTCTTTCCCCCCCCGAAGTGATATACACAGTATTCATTCTTTTTGAAAAGACAGTTCACAGATTTTTGAAACTGCAATCTTTTAAGAAAAATCCTTATGCATTGCAGCTAACACAACAACAATACACCCAAAGGGCTGAATAAATGTTCAGCACATGGATTTTTTCCTAGTTGGCTGAACAATATAGTGTATGGAATTAGAAAAGGGGAGTACAACAGAGATGCAAATCATATAATCTAAAAAGCCTTAAGTTTTCTAAAATTCTCAGGAGTCAAACACCGATTAACAATACATATAAAGAACACATCGCTAGGGGGAGCTGAGGTAAAAAAAATGGTGATGCTTACATAATAATGTAAAACTTTGTAATACTAATTCATGAAGGCATTTCAGTTTCACACACAGTATCATACTGCGGACATCTAAGAAAATTCAATTTTAATGAGTAATTTTCAAATAGAAGACTCAAAATACGCTTTTGCTATTCATATAAGTAGCTCCATTAATTTCTCAAATGAATTAGGCAACTTGCACACATTTACAGTGATAAGTAGTGCCTTTCTGGAGAGAATCCATGTAATTTGGCAGGCATTATTCAGGTAAAATTTCACTTCAATATTCTAGGCATTCCAGCCACCTAAGATTTGCAGTATTTGGTGCTATTTAAAAAGTCAGACTTTCATTTTCTTCCTATTGAATGAACTATTCCACTAAAGATCATAAGAAAAGCTGTAGTACAGACTATATTAATGTGTTAAGACAGGTTTCTGTAATAGATACAGAATGGCACTTACTCGGTTTGTATTTCTGGATCGTGGTCGCATGAATGACACATGGCACTGAATCGAGACACAAAGAAATCATAGCGTCTGTGGTATGAAGGTGTGTCTTCCTCAATGTTGGCAAATTTGACAAACTGGAAAATGAAATACATTAAAAAAATCTTTTGATACCATTTCCCAAAAGATAGTAATGAACACTAAGCTTCTTTTAAGAAGTAACATAAAACACTGCATTAGGAAAGAATGCAGACTTGACAATACTTAAATATTTAACTTCAGAGAAGAAACAGTTAAATTGGAGAATTTTCTTTTTAAAGTCTTTCCACTAGAACCTCATTTAGATCATTATGAAAGGGTGCAACTGCATGAAATACAACATACTATGCAATATGGAAACATCTAATACTTAAATAGCGAGTGTCTTTAATTCATAGAATCATTTAGGTTGGAAAAGAACCTTGGGATCATCAAGTCCAACCATTAAACTAACACTACGAAGTCCATCACTAAACCGTGTCCCTCACCACCACATCTACCCATCTTTTAAATACCTCCAGGGATGGCGATTCCACCGCTTCCCTGGGCAGCCTCTGCTCCAATGCTTGACAGCCCTTTTGGTGAAGAAATTTTTTCCTAATATCCAATCTAAACCTCCCCTGGCACAACTTGAGGCCATTTCCTCTTGTCCTATCGCTTGTTACTTGGGAGAAGAGACCAACTCCCACCTCGCTACAACCTCCTTTCAGGTAGTTGTAGAGAGCAGTTCAAGCAATCAAATGGTGCGCTATCACGTGAAGTAGCAACATTCTGACTTATCAAAATTCAAGGGAAATAAACTTGGAGGCATTCTGTCAATTCTGTCTATCTTTACAAAAGGAAAAAAGGAGGAGTCAGGGAATTATAATCCAGTCAACTTTAATTCCATTCACAGAAAGACACTCTGGAAAAAAAAAATCCAATTTGCAACCATCTATAAAGTAACAAAGGGGTAAGTAACAGTCAACATGGATTTGTCAAGAACAAATCACATCAACCCAGCCTAAATTATTCCTATGACAAGGAAATACATTTTGTGAATCCAGATGAGCAGCATCTGTCATATCTTAACTTCAGTGATGCTGTTGACAAAAAAAAATACACAAAATTCTCAAAGGGAAGCTAGAAAAACACTGTCAAAAACCTGCTCCCCGTAAGATAGATGCAAAAGGGTTTGGAAAAAAATACAGAAACACTTGTAAATCATCAAATGACAATAATGTATTGAGTGAACTTCTGAAGGGGCCTGTCTGGAATACAGGAGTATTTGAGTTTCACTAGAGACTTAGATGACAGAGTGGGCTCATAAAATTTGCGAAGAACACTAAGCTGGCCAGAGCTGTAGGCATGTTTGATGCCTTGTTCATGACAAACTGGAAATAGGACCTGAAAAATCAAGGGAGCAATTTGGGAATGACAAATGCAAAACACCATTTTAAGACAGCTGTACAAATACAAGCCAGACGCAGCTGAATGCAGAAAAGAAACTTACGGTTATAATAAACGGCACATTCAACAAAAGTCAATGTCATTATACTAGCATGGAAAAGAACAATATATTGTGATACATCTGTATTACTTGTGACACCTATGAAGAAATTTTTGCCATCTAATTGGCACTAATAAGCCCTTAGATGAAGCACTGCATCCAGGTGAAGCATCACAGCTGAAGATGGTGATTAACTGATACAGTCCTTTAATTATTCAAGGAATGAACAAAGCTTTAGATAAACACCTGTTAAAAAAGACTGAAAGACATTAAATTATCTAGTCTAGAGCTGCCTAAAAGATATTAGTCCTACAGAAGTATAGAAGACAGCTATAAAAAGAAAAGAAATAAATGGTTTTCTTTGTCCAATGGTAATAGGAAAAGCAATAATGGGCTTACACTGAAGCAAAGGCTGCTTAAGTTACACATTAAAAACTCCCTCATTTCTAAAGCAAGCAAACTGCCCAAAGACCTTTTGGATTCTCCATCACTGACAGTTTTAAGAACTGACTACAGAGGGAAGAAAAAACAGAAAGGAAAGGATGTTAGGAAAGGTTTAACACAGTGCTCATTCTGCCCCGAAGCAGAGATGTCCCATTAAGACTCCTCTGCTTTTTCCCACCCCGGTGTTCTTCTTGCCAATTGCTAAGTAGAGGCTGAGACATTTCTTGTAGACTTTCCACGATGCAGAACCTGCTTTTATCAGCACGTTACCCACGTACATCTAGACAAGCCCAAAGCACTTTAGCATAATCTACAGCATACTGATTTGTGGAGGTCTTGAGGTAGTTTTCAAGCTGAAAGTGAAAGCTGTCTATTTCAGAAAAAAAACCCACCACTTCTTCTCCTCTTTTTAAAGTCTTTTTTCTGTTTTATCTAGAACACTTGCTCCTTTCAACTGCATTACCAGCTCACCCACTGAAAGCTACTGGCGCAGCTGAAAATCATAGTTTGTAAAACTATATTCCCAGCAATGACTGAAAACAAAGCAAAATTATATAATACTCATCCATTTTACATGTCCTCCTGTAGAGAACATCCTGTAGAGTCAGGTGATAAGAAAGTGACATAGTCATAAAACAATTCTGCATAGTCTACTGCCAGAGTATGAAAGACAATCCACAAACAGCAACCATACCCTTTTTTTCAATACAGTGAGTTACAAAAATGATCATTTCCTTCCTAAGAGACCCTGGAAAATGCTGTAAATGTTTACTTCTCACTGGTTTCTTTCATGGACTTGTTAATTACAAAACAGAAATAGATTTATTAAAGTTTTTTGAAGACAGGAACCTAATTAGTCCTTACAATTTAAGAAAGCATAAAGTCCAGGGGTAAAAAAAAAAGGGGGGGGGGGTGTCAATATGCTCTTAGTGTTTTCCAGACATTCAAGTGTTCAAGTCTACAATTGAATCACTCAGCAAACTTCCATAAAAGCATGTAAAAGAATAGAAGCAAAAAGTTTAACGAACACAAACCACTATGGGAGTGGCCATGAAAATATTAACTCACCTAGCATTTAATATTAGCACATTAATATTATCTAAAATACAAAATTATTTGATTGACAGGATCTTTCAACATCAAAACTTAAAATAACTCTAGTAAGTGCTTTGCTAGAAGAAAGATTTGTTGTACCAAGAAATTGCTATATAAGAATAATAATGAATTTAGGCCACGAAAGTCTCTCTCTCACTTTGGACATCTCTCCTATATCATGATGTGTAGCTTTGTAGCAGGGAAGTAAATACCCAGAAGTTATACCTTTCAAAATGCACAGTAAAATGTCCAGAAAGGGCAAATTTTTTTTATTTCCTCATCTGTATAACAAAACAATTTAACCCACTATAAAGCCTTTCTGAAGCATACTCCAGGATTAACATTCAGATGACTGAACATTTAGGCCACAGGAAAGCCAACTGTGGTAGCACTGTTTTGAGTTGCACTGTCATTCAGTACAGTATACAATTCCATTTTATTACAGAAATTTAAAGTTTTTACAGTACACATTAGTCTATACTTTCCCCTTGCTTAGCAGTGGTGCTCTTAAACTGTTATGGTTGTTAAGTAAAGAATATTTTACAGAATCACAGAATCTCCTAGATTGGAAAAGACCTGTAAGATCATCAAGTCCAACCACTAACCTAACACTGACAACCACCACTAAACCATGCCCCTGAGCACTATATCTACACGACCCTTAAATACCTCCAGGGATGGGGACTCCACCACTGCCCTGGGCAACGCGTTCCAATGCCTGATGACCCTTTCAGTAAAGAAATTCTTCCTAATATCCAATCTAAACTTCCCTTGAAGCCATTTCCTCTTGTTCTATCACCTGCTACTTCACAGAACAGGTTGACTCCCACCTCTCTGCACCCTCCTTCCAGGTAGCTGTAGAGAGTGATAAGGTCTCCCCTCAGCCTCCTTTTCTCCAGGCTAAACACCCCCAGTTCCCTCAGCTGTTCCTCATAAGACATGTGCTCCAGACCCCTCACCAGTGTCATTGCTCTTCTCTGGACACACTCCAGCGCCTCAATGTCCTTCTTGTGGTGAGGGGCCCAAAACTGAACACAGCACTCAAGATGTGGCCTCACCAGTGCCGAGTACAGGCGCAAAATCACCCCCCTGGTCCTACTGGCTACACTACTCCTGGTACAAGCCAGGATGCCGTTGGCCTTCTTGGCCCCCTGGGCACACTGCTGGCTCATATCCAGCCGGCTGTCAGTCAACACCCCCAGGTCCCTCTCTGCTGAGCAGATTTCCAGCCACTCCTCCCCAAGCCGGTAGCGTTGGCAGGGGTTGTTGTAGCCACAGTGTAAGACCCGGCACTTGGCCTTATTGAAACTCATACAGTTTCATACTGACGCTTACTCCTAAGCATCCAAGATATTGTCAAGTATACTTCAAATATAAAAATTATTCAAGCTAAAAAAGGACAAAACTCTTGTGAAAAGTCCACGCACTTGCCTGGGATATACTTGCAAAGCTTTTATAGATGTAAACATGTCATTCAGCCATAGTAAATGCTTGCAGTCACCCACTGGTATTTTATGGAAGTTTTAGCAGTACACGCTTCTTCTATATTTGTACAATACAGAAGGTACAAATAGGAACTTACATTCGTAATATCTTATTTCCATTAATTTTGAAACCAACAAAACTCAATCAACATAAAAACATATAAATTCATCACGAAATGAAGAAGGAACGTATTATCTATTCAGAAGATGTTTGTTCCAGACTGAGTCAAGAAAGTTGGATCACATCACCAGGGAGAGAGAGATTGTGTGAATCCTGTAAGTAAATCGTGCAAGTTCTCAACCGACATTCCTAAGGACATAATTCCTTATATATATTTATACTGTCTTAGCACTCTTATTTAGCCAGCACAGGAGAAGAAAAACTATAACTTTTAATGCACCCTGGATGTCTTTACAGAAGGTGGGGCTTTTGCAGCAATTCAAGAACAGACAATCAGCATGCAACCTATTAAAGTTTGAGTTATGTTAAAGTAATTC
This sequence comes from Pluvialis apricaria, assembly GCA_017639485.1. Lineage (NCBI taxonomy): Eukaryota > Metazoa > Chordata > Aves > Charadriiformes > Charadriidae > Pluvialis > Pluvialis apricaria. The sequence goes on along the minus strand of CM030008.1, from coordinate 160,988,740 downwards.
CATGTAAAAACTGTAGGCTGGATCTGAGCAGTACTTTTTTTATATATATTTGAGCTCCCCAGTCTGCCTTCTACAGCCTGCAATTTTCTCATGTTTCAGATGGGGGAAGGGGGGTGCTAATGCTGACAGTTACCATCTTTTATAGACAAAGATACTGTGTTTCATTATTAGGAAACTATCGCATAGGGAGACATGATATCTTATAAACATCGACTCTTATAAAATACACAGTACAGCGTTAATGAAAAGCGTGTGAATGTATGTACATACTTCACCAAACAAATGCAAAAAGGACAAACGCTTTTCTAAATAGGAAAGTTTCAAACACTGGATTCATATATTATCTTCACAAACACAGTACTAAAATGATCACAATAAATAATAACAAGATAAAGTTCTCAGCAATAGAAATTGGTGATTTACTTTAGTTATTAATAGTTAAGGTCACCTGACACTTCTCAATTTAAGTTTTACTGGAATGGGATGGATAGCTTCATATTCTGTTTTACTTCATGCCACTTGGATGAAAATTATCTGAAACGTCACATGTGCAGCTGTGTGACAAAGTCAGTAATGGTATGTGGGCTTACAAGCACACATTAGTGTGGTTAAGAAACTGCAAGACCAGAGACCGTGAGCATGAAGTAGGGGAAGCAATATTTAACTGTGAATGACCCTAAAAGGACCGCCTAAATGATTTATCCGGCATCACTCAAATTCTAGTAGACGCAGACATAGAATTTAGAAGATAATGTAATAACCTATAAGATGAGAAAGAGTGCTTTGTGTAATTCTGTCTCTCTGTACCTTTAACTCCTATAAAAAAAGTCAGAGCAGGGATCCTGGAGATGAAATATTTCAGTGTATGTTAAATCACTACTAGCACATAATTCCGTATTGGTACATGGAATGAAAGAAGCATCTTGTAATAAAGATAAGCTTCCATCACATAGTTCCAGATCAGCATGCTGCAGACAAGACAGATAAATGAGTACTCTACTGGGAATATTAATTTTGACATTCTTTAATTTCACAATCTTGACATGTTATACTATTTTTACATCTACATACACTTCAATTCTGCCAAAACCAACTGCTTTTACAAGCTAATACTAACAAACATAAAAATCTTGTTGTTATATCAGGCACTGGCTGGTCGTTTTTCCACTTGGGAGACTGCTTGTCTTCTTTTAAATAACAAATGATGACAACTAGCAATAACAGTCACATTCTCTTGCACAGGAAGCCCAACACCATCGCTGATGGTATCATTGTTTCACTGCTCCTAAGAAGGAACTGCCCTTCTAAAATGAAGCGCCCTACCAGCTAAACAAAGCTTTCGTGGTAAATAATTTAAAATGTGGCAATACTGGATTCTACATATATCTGCTATTTTTCAGATGAGATAACAATGTTTTACTATCAAAATACAAAGAATTCACCCCTTCAACATTCCAAATTAGCTCAAAATATTTCGGATTCAACTCAGTTTTGTCAATATAGTTTAAGATTAAAGTTTTACTAAATTATGCACCCCATTGGTTTTGACCAGCTGCTCACTAAAGAAATTTGCTGAACCCTCTCTAAAAAAAAAATTAACACAAAATTAAAAATATTTGAAAAAATTGTCTCTTATCCCAAAAAATTTTGACCAAATTTCAAAGATATTAAAGCTGTTCACCCATAGACAGGAAGAATAAGCATAATTAATTCATTCTATCCTAGTAATATAACCACTATGGATCTAAGCAATACATTTTATTATTTGTACGTGAAAGAGATGTTTTACATGAAGTTATGACAGGGCAGGTTTAGATTGGATATTAGGAAACATTTTTTCACTGAAAGGGTTGTTAAACATTGCAATAGGCTGCCCAGGGAGGTGGTGGATTCGCCATCCCTGGAGGTGTTTAAAAAAGGGTAGATGTGGTACTTAGGGACATGGTTTAGAGATGGTTTTGTCAGGGTAGGTTGATGGTTGGACTTGATGATCTTAAAGGTCCCTTCCAACCTTAGCAATTCTATGATTCTGTATTTGATTACTAAAATTCTGTAACATGGTTAGAGAGAGAAATTTAGTATTGCCATAATTTCTAAGTAAAGGCTTATTGCAACCAGCCTTCAGATCCTGTAATACTTAAGCCAAGGAAATCTCACTTTTTCCCACCACATTTTTTCAGTTTGCTCACCAGCATATGCTATCCTAGCACATGGTTAATAAAAATAACTTCCATGATAGAAAAAGATGTTTTGAACTTCATAGACACTGCCAATTTGAAATCTGGTCTACGTCAAAAAAAAAAAAAAAAATTCAACATATCCACTATTGAATTTCACCTGCTTTCAAGTATCTGCCTGTAGAAGTAGATTTACAATTATGTTATTAAAAAAAATAAATCACTGCTGCTGTAGGAAATAAGCTATCATAATTTACATATGCGACATATAAGAATTCATAGGAATTAGTTATATGTAACCTGAAGATCAGGCATAAAAGTACATAAATTAAAAACAAACAATTGTTTTTCCAAAACAGTAATCTTCAGGTTTGTTTTCTAGAAGTAAATCAACTTAAAAAAATGAAATTTAACTTCAAAAAGAATTTAAGAAGTCAAACAGCTAAATGAAATTTGGGGTTTTTTTTCTAAGAGCACCAAGTAGAATAAATTCTGCATCCAAGGCCAGGAAAAAAAACCTGGAAGACAGTAGGAGCTTCCAGATCTTTCCAAGACTCTAAACTACTCAGAGTCATTCAGTATACAGATTTGTTTCCTTTGAAACCCTGACTTCTAAGCAATCACAAGAGTCAACACAGCTGAAGCAAAATTTGTTTGTAAGGCTGAAAAGAATCTACAACTCAAGTAAGACAGTTGAATCATACTTGAAAGACATCACTGCCTTTGTATCCCAGTGAAGCTTTGAAAGTCAGCTTTAGGATGGATAATAATCAAGATCTACTTATAGCCACAATCATACTCCCTCGCTTTATAAGTATGAGCAGGCTATAAATTTGTATTGGCCTGAAATTGAGTTAAACCTAAAAATATTATGGAAACTCTTCCAAAGGTTGCCTGACTTTTCACCGGTTTAAAGACACTTACTTCATATATGATTTATTCTTCTCTTCCAGACAATACCAGTTTCCAATCTAAAGTGGTAGATCAGAATAACTAAAGCACATGAAACATTATTCAGTCACTCTACCACCTCTACTCTTTTTTGTATTGTTTTGTTTGTTTGTTTATCTATTTCCTTCAGGAGGAGAGGAAACACTAAAAAAGGCTAAATGATGGTAAACTTTCTCAGTATCTGACAAAATATATTTAAGAAAACAGTAGGTCAGTGTCCTTGGTAACAGACAAGCTGTCAGTGACAATACACTTTGCTCCTCGAGTCAACAGAAAAAGACTCCAGCTTTTCTCTCCATTGACTACAGGAGGCACCTAGGGAAATTAGCATAATTAGGCTAAAATTAGCCTTTGGAATACTGTTGAAGAGCCATATAGATTCACTCTCCTCACAGAATTTCACATCTTATTTAGGAAAACTGAATTTTTTTTGGTTACCGAGTTTTACAACAGACAAATACAAATTATCTCTTAATTTAGGAAGTCCGTTAATCTGCTTTGCTCATAAAAGGCTTCATTAGGAACCGTCAGGGATATCAAACCGATTACCATAAGGTGGAGTTCTGTTCAATAACATTTGTTTGCAAGTGTCGTGTGTCTTGTACATCAAAGTGGAGGCTGGCAGTAACTGTTTGCCAACAAGGATTTCACATAACTGGAAAGCGATGTACATCTTGCCATTTGGCAGCCCAGGAAATAAGTTCCAAAGCAATTTCCCTAAGAGGTTTTGCCCAGGCATAATTATATAAACAAATCAAAAGAAGCAGGGTAGTCTGGCTCAAAGATATTTAAATAAATAAATAAATATATTTATCTCATTACCCTTAGTAAAGCTGCCCTGTTAGTTTGGAGCATAAGGGGACACCCCTCCCCTACATCAGAGCAAGAACTCTGCGTTCCACCATAGTAAGAAATTCTACTCCAGAGTAGCATCACTCTACTACACCCCCCCTGTCTCCCTGAACTGCAACTCCATTTAATTCCATCAACTGGGAATCATGCCCAAAGGAAAGCCCAACAGTTTTACAGAACCCACAGCGAACCCCCACAGTGCTAACAATGCCATTGTACAAGAAATGCAAGCATTATGTCTTTACTCATGTAAAAGCAATCACTCTAAGCGAAAACAGTCCACCTCACGTTCCTGGAATTTATGAGATTCCTATTGTACCAGCTGGAAATACAATGGTCAGAAAGGGATTATGACAGAACTATAATACTGATTGCACCCATCACTCCATTTCAAAAACTAGACCTCCAAATCCTCATTTTGACACTTTTTGTTATGTTCTTCGAGCCTGGACCTGAATCCTGAAATCTTTAACCTAATAAGATGGTGAGGTTGTAATATTGAAAGCGTTTGCCTCCTGGCTACTCTTCAGCTAACGGGAATCTTTCTGTGTACTGTCAGTGCTGTGGAGAAGGACGTTATTTCCTCCTTCTCACCCCATCGCTCTCATTGCTGGAGAGGAAGAAAAGACTGTCTTACCTATACAATGGCTTCAGGAGGTCTGTTTAAACATTCAAAACATGAATTCACAGAACAGCTTTCCTGTTCCTACCAAAAGAAGTAGTTATTTCTGCAGGGGATGAGCCCAGCCATCAAAAGAATTTTAGCGATTGAAAGGAAACAGTTTTTCTGCCTCCAGCTGGTATCTGCTCTGTGTTCAGCCCCAAACGGTATAATCTGCCACATACAGAATCTTCTCAGTTCATGTTAACTGGCAGATACTTTGTGACTTCTGAAACTACTTTCCCATAGCAAACAAGCAAAGATTTATTCTGATTTGATTTAGTATCCGAGTTTACTCACAGAATTAGTTCCAAGAACTTGCAGCTTTGGTTCCCCTGACTCCAGAAGCTTGGCCACCATATGAAGGAAACTTTCCACAAATGGTTTTATGCTTTGAGAATGGCAAGCCATTAGAAGTTGGTCCAATGCTTCCATGGCAATTAAAACATACCTGAAAATTAATTAGAGAGACTCACATAAACACATGCTACATTTCTCATTACCTCAATTAATTCAACTTAGGTACTTATTACTACAAAAATTAGAAAACAAAGGGTGGAAGGCATGTATTTTTGCATTATCTAAAAATGGAAGTTATTGGTATTTCCTACATTCATCTCTTTTTTTTTTTGGGGAGGGGGGGCACAGGGAGGGGAATAGAGTATTTTTAGAAGAGATGTCATAATACTTGGTAATAGAGTAAATATAGTTTAATTTTTTTTTCTAGCACATTCTATTTCCAGGTATTAATCCCAGCTTTCTAGTCTACAGCTCCTCTGCCTATCCAAATCCCAGTACAGAAAGCAAACAACTTATTCATGCTCCTGCACAGTCAGACAACAGGCTAAGTAAATGAAAAAGAGTAAAGAAAAGCAGGGAACAAAATTAAATACTCTAAAGAATGGCCACTAACTAATTCTATAAAGTTATAAAAATAGCTTTTGACATCATGAAGGCAAATAACGATGGCCTGTGATGGATATCGCCACTTCCTTGACTCAGAATTTCCTACTCCATTTCCACATTCTTTAAAATCTTCTCCCTTTTTTGACTCTACGTTCTTTCAAATTTCTAGCTCAAACAGGACTTCAGAGTACGACAGAGTTTCAAAGTTCACATTTAAATACAATTTAGCCAAAAGGGCTGAGAAGAAAGATATCCCCACTTCCCAATACCCTGAACGACAGTTTACACGGTAAGGTTTAGGTAGCAGATGGGCTGCAGGGGTGGCTTCTGTGAGAAGACACCAGGAGCTGCTTCCATGTCAGACAGAGCCAGCTCCAGCTGGCTTGAAGACAGAGCGGCCACCGCCGCAAGCTGAGCCCATCAGCAACGCTGGTAGCACCTCTGTGATAGCATATTTAAGGAGGAGTAAAAAACATTGCACAGCAGCTGTGAGAGAGGAGTAAGAAAAATGTGAGAAACAACTATGGAGACACTAAGGTCGGTGGAGACGGAGGGGGAAGAGATGCTCCAGGCACCAGAGCAGAGATTCCCCTGCAGCCCGTGGTGAAGACCATGGTGACACAGGTTGTTGCCCTGGAGCCAATGGAGGACCACAGGCTCTGCACGGGCTGCAGTGCAGATAACTCCATGCTGGAGCAGGTGGATGTGCCCTGAAGGAAGCTGCAGCTTCCATGGAAAGGCCACGCTGGATAAGGCTCCTGGCAGGAGCTGCAGCCCACGGAGAGAAGCCCACGCTGGTCTGACAGCACCTGCAGCCTATGGGCGACCCATGTTGGAACAGTCCGTTCCTGAAGGGCTGTTGCCTGTGGAAAGAATCCATGCTGGAGTAGTTCTTGAAGAACTGCAACCCATAGGAAGGACCCACGTTGTGGAGAAGTTTGCAGGAGACTGTATGCTGTGGGAGGGACACCATGCTGGAGTAGGTAAGAGCGTGAGGAGGAAGCAGCAACTGAGACAAAGTGGTATGAGCTGACCACAATCCCCATACCCCATCCCCCTGCGCTGCTCAGGGGAAAGAGGTAGAGGATTCAGGAGTGAAGCTGAACCTGGGAAGAAGGGGGAGGTGGGTTAAAGGTGTTTTTAGCTTTGTTTTTATTTCTCACTATCCTACTCTGTTATTAACTGGCAATAAATTAAACCTAATCTTCTCCAAGTTGATTCTGTTTTGCCCATGACGGTAACTGGTGAGCGATCTCCCGGTTCTTATCTCAGCCCATGAGCTTTTCCATCTTATTTTCTCCTCCTACCCTGCCAAGGAGGAGGAGTGAGGGAGCGGCTGGGTGGGCACCTGGCAGCCAGTCAAGGTCAACTCACCACAAAGGGACGGGGTCGGTCTCAGCTCCTAAACGTGATTAGAAAAAATGATGAAATGCAGCCACTTGTTAGTATCTATTTTTAATGCTGTGACTTATTTCCTTACCCATAGCGATGTCTGACGACATCTCTGCTCAGTCTCTCTGCCAGGTAAGCACCAATTCGATCCAGCTTTTCTGGTGCAGAAACCGCATAGAAAGTCAGCTTCTCCATATCAGCTTTAACAAGACCATCCTAAAAACAGACACACAAAACATAAAATAAAAAAGTTCACAGAAAAGCTTTCGAAGTGTTTTTCCTTTTATCTACTCAACATTTGAAGATCTGAGCCATACAGATGGGAAGAAGCTCCTGAAAAAATCCACAACTTATGAGCAAAATTGTCAATAGCTTATTTGCAAAAATCAGCAACATTAAAAAATATTTCACTGAATTTTTTTAAGAAATGAAGCAACTATCTTCCCCCATCTTTTTTTTGGGAGGGAGTAGTTATTCCAAAAGAACGTATTTACAAGATATGTCATCAGTTTTAAGACACACTTTTTCCCTACTGGTACAATGTAATTTTTCTCTTTTCCCATTCCCCCAAATAATTTTGATGCTACATAAAAACAAGATTGTAGTTTAAATAATTTATTTCTTCAGTATCCCGTCTTAGACAAGGCTGACGTACAGGGTACCTAGAGGCTAATTCTCAGAACTAGCTCAGAGATTAACATATTAATTGCAACATGAACTGCGATATGGATCTCCTTAGGTGAGGTTGTAATTATAACTATCAGGGAAGAAGGATAAAGCTTTTTGTTGTCTTTTTTTTTTCCCTAGAAGTCTACAAAAACATTATCTTTTTCAAATAAATTACTTTGATGCTTTTAACACACTCTTTATTAATTAATACATTTTATCAAGCAAGTCTTCTTGGCTTTCAGTAAAGGCCTGTAACTCAGAGAAACATCATGGACTGGTTTGTGTCCTGCACCGAGCCAATGAATATTAACAAAAGCAGACACTAAGGAGTGCCAACTCAGAGCTACTGAGTGAAATTAAAGCTATAAGGCTATAACTGTAGCAATCCCATGCGTTTCTACACCTGTATCAAACAAGTAGATTAAAAGAAATAAATCTATAAAACCATACTGTTCAATGCTTTCAACATACTGTAGACACAGAAAACATTTTCTTTGAAGCCAGTAACATATGCTTATACAGTAACTAGCACTCAGTAACAACTATTTTAAAGAAAAAAACACGTACTTTATAAGATATAAGCCAAACGTTATACAAATGCTGACTGTTCTACTTACTTCTACTATAATGAAAGATAACAAAGTCTGGTAAGACATTAAAAAAAAAAATACAGCAGCAGAAATACGAGCTATCGATTAATCTGAACCACCACGTGATTATGTATATATATAGGCATTACTAAATGGTAACACAGAAGTTATTTATTTTCACAGGGAGTTAAGAGCTGGGCTGTAATATAGCTCCAAGACTGTTCAAGTGAAATGAAAAAACTGTACGTTAATAACTGGAGAAATTAAAAAACAACAATGGCAAACCACCCCTTTGGAGCACAAGAGTCTACCAGAACTATAAAAACTTACACAGTCAATACACCAAGAGTTAGAAAATTAAAATCTTGTAGAAAACCAGAAAATGTTCACACCTGCAAGCATAACAAGTCTTTGTGGTTCTAAGTAATGTGCTGCCTCTGCTGCAGAATACCCTGCTTAATTAAGTCTCTGTTTCTCTGAACAAAACATACCCATTTCACCCTCCAATATGCACAGCCTTGCTTTGAAAAGGGAATTAGACCAGATGATCTGCAGCGTTCCCTTTCCAGCTAAATTATTCTGCTAACCTCTATTAAAGCTATGAAGCGCTAAAGCAGAATTTACTGTAAAATGTTAAAATAGAAAAAAAAAAAAACAAAAACAACCTGCTAAAGCATTAGTTACTAACCCAAAATTTTCAAATGCTAATCCCTTAAAATCTTAAAGTCATCACTCACTTTTGGATCTTCAGGAAATATGTTATCTACCAGACGCTTGTAGCGAGGTCGCAAAGCAGCACAGCAACAGCACACTCCTGCAAAGAGATTTACCCAACAGAATTTAGAATTAAGTTTTAGGAACTCCGGTATTTTCATTTGAAGTGACTAGCTGACAAGCAAGGAAGAAAAAGATACAACGAATTCAGCTGCTTGTTACTACGAGCAATAAAGCAAAATTAACGTAATTGAAAATAACTGAGAAATTAAATAAGCAAAACTACTATTATAACGTAATACATGAGAAAATATGCAAGCATCTTGGGCACTAGAAACGTACCTGTCATCCAGCCATACTTAAAAACATGCAGAAAAATCAAGAAATTTCAAAATTTAGTAATATTCAAACCAAGGCTACTTCATTTGCTGTTTTATCTTCATTCTGGAATGATCATTTCAAAACATAACTAAACATGCATTATGCTCACTCTTTACAAAAAAAAAAAAAAAAGGTCAACTATGAAATCTTCTGTTTTACAGGTATCAATATAAAGCAATATAAACCACAATATATAAAACAAGCTCTCCCTTCATTATCCCACTATTTTACTGGGCATTGAACAAAAGACAGTCACTTGAAGTGGAGAAAAGATTTTTTCTGATCTCATTTCTGCTCTATTTCTGCACTCATATGAAGATAATCAGAACAATACATGTAACTTGTAATTTTATTAATTTAAAGAGAGTCATACTGCCTGCTGTAAAAAGACAAAAACCTACAAACTGTGGTTTGTTTTTTCTAGTACTCAGGACTACTAGAACTTTGGTATAATTCCAGTTTATATTAAAAAATAGCACTTGAAGTAAAAACTCAGCACAGAAAGAAAATAAAAAAGTTTCTACATGTCTGTCCAAATGTTCTATCAGTGCAGATTTATTCCCAAGGAATTTAAATGTTTTGACAAATCAGGTTTTAAATGTTTCAGTGGACATATTATCAGACTAACTCAATGGTCAGGGCTCAGATCAACGTTAAAGCAGCTCTGATGCACAAGAGCCACTAAGTAGAAAATACCACACTGAATAATAATATACCAAGTACGCATGCAGATCAGAGGCTTTCTGGTCTTTCAAAGCTCAATACCTAAAGCATTCAGAGTAGCTAAATATTTTACAAATATGTTATTAAAGGTATCTGTTTATGTACTCAAAAAAAAATCATGAAACACAGCTGAAAATAGTAAAAGCTGCAAAAGCTTTTACTGCAAATCAAAATAGGGAAAAAAAATAAGGGGTATCTTGGCAGTAACTCCAATGATTACAATATATCTGCGAATTCTTCAGGCTGGGAAGAAGTACTAGACAAATACATCAGGATTTCCTTAAGATACCCAAGTACCTTTAGTTGTTTTAAACCGTATTTATCAGAACATCTGTGAGATGCATGACAAAGACTTCCCCTGCTGTACTTGTTTTTATTACAAGACTCTACAGGAGTAGACATTCTCCCTCTATTCCACCTGTTTTCTGCTACTACTGTCTTTTGGACAAAAAAATGAATTCTGCTCATAGTCTGACAACTCAATTATTGCAATTTATTTCATCAAAACCAATTATCAAAGATAGATCTATGATTTTAAAACCACGTTTTAACTCTTAAGTTCTCCTCAGTGGTCTTTTAACTCATTTCATGAATTACAGTCATACATCACCAGTAAGATGAACACAGACTTACAATGTCAATACATAACTGAAAAAAAAAGAAAAAAACAAAAACCACTCAAGGAATAAACAACTAGAATATTGAGAATTTTTGTGTGAAATAGTATTTTGTTACTACTGTCAAGTTCTTCATGTGACTCCTGTTGACATCTCTTACTCACAGAGGTCTAATCAATGTAAAAATCTACATTGACATAAAAGCTGCAGGTATGAAGTAGCTAAAATCAAAGCTATTCCATATGCCACTGGAAAATGCAGGTATCAAAAGTGGTAATTAAACCTACTTGACTTAAACCAGAAATAATTCAGGCAGTTGTACAAAGATATTCTATTCAGAGAAATATTGTGTAACATCTTTTAAAAGTAAGTAAAATCGTAATAAGAAAGGAGTACTTCATTAGTGTCTAGTATATCACTCAGTATTGGGAAATTCAAGTAAGACCATCAAAATCCACCAAAACAAGACTTAATGTTGTTAAATGTTTCGAGTTAGGTATGCAGCTCTGTACCTGGCTCAACGCTTTTTGTACTTTTGTCTTCCTACTTGATTTTCTACTTTACGGACCTCTAACATTGGTGCAGAGTAAACAGTATGTTTGATTACTACTAAGTATAACAAAATATTCTTATAACTGTAGTAAAATATTTTACTATAGCTGTCTAAAACATAACAAGAACAGAAAATATTGTAAATTATTGCATGCAAGACAGAGGCAATTAAAAATACTTTTAGTGTTAGTTCCTCCTTCTTTAAGTGAGAGAAGGAAATCCTTGCAAAGAATCAGAAATTAAATCTTCAAATGGTGTTTTAGAACCGTGTTAATTACATAAATTTAACATAAAACCTGGATACAGTTACTCCTTTGAGAAGGATGAAAAATATCAGATAACAGTACCAACTCATTCTGGCAACCTTACCAGATGGTTTCAGTTAATGGAAACTCAATATTGTTCAAATACTGCCTTTCAAATTTACGGCACACAGTGAATTTTGACATAAAAAAGGCCCTACAATAAGCATATTGCGTAAGATTTGACAATTTGCTCTTCTCCCCATCCTGGATTTTCAATAGTATCTTTACATTGCTATGTATTTAATTATAGCACAGTTTACAGGAAAAAAAACCAAACAAATTTTTCAAAGAATTCTGGATCATCAAAATATAAAACTACAACTGATATGAATGTTCATGTCATTCAAAGAACTTCCTAAATTAAACAGAACATTCAAGTATGAGAAAGCAAGAGTTAATCTACCAAAGCTTTCAGCCTCCAAAGATATTTTGAGTAGAGAAATTTAAGCAGAACACTATCAGAAAAAGAAAATAATTAAGTGACAGGCTCTCCAATGAACACAGAAAAAAAGAAAGCCAAAAGCAAAACCCAAAACAATTAACAGTCATGAGACAGATTTTCTGGAAAAATTATTAATCATTGCTCAGTGTTTTGATATGACCAGAAAAGATTAATAAAAACATAGGAATAGGTTTAAAAAAATGTATGAATACAAAAAAAAAAAAACAACCCAAAAACAAGCCCCTACACAACAATTGAGTCTTAACAACATACATTAAAAATAGATTGAACTTAAAAAAAAAAATAAAACAAAAGCTAGGCACAGTTCACTACATAGACCAGAAAAGATGAATTTGTAGAAGGTGGACAGAAGCTGAACAACTGAAAACGGATTCTCTATTTCTTGGATACAAATCTAACCCAGAGAAAAGTTGATCCAAATAAACACATTTGCGTCACACAAATAAGCTGTTTTGTAGGTCTACAGAACGCAGTCACTAAGCCAGGTAGAAAAATACTGTTCCATTTTATGCAGGTTTATCGACAAAAAATCCTATGACAATTCCCTTTCAGTGTCAGGCAAAATTTGCATTTTAATGGTCTCCCCCTCGAAGACATCTTTACGTCATTTAATACAAGTAAATATAAAAGCTAAAGCAGTATCTACAGAGAAGCTCACACTGTTACATGATAGTCAATGTAAACGGTTCAAAAATACTTATTGTTTACTTCTCCAATAGTGGGATTTTCCAAGTTCAAACATGCATGTTCTCTTCTGCTAAAGGAGTCCTGTAATCTGCATTTTACACGTTAAGACTGTACATATTTACCAGCTGTATGGGTACTTCTTTTTACACACATCTATTCTACACAACAGCAGTAAGAAGAAACCGTCCACGTTATCAGAAAATGATAATTTCACCTACCCAAACACATACATGGTCTCGGTTCAAAAGCGGAATTATAATCATAGGCTTTTTCTTGCTCAACAGTTGGAACTTGCACATACTGCCTCATCCTGGGTATGATTTCACTCCTCGCGTACTCGCTCCTTTTCCAGAAATTTGCGCTCTCACACTAGCACAGAAGCAGTTGCTTCACGCGAGGGCTCTGCAATACTGTAAGCTTATCTGATGAGCTCTGTGACATCTACATAAAGCTACCAAACACGTGAAAAACTTCAGTATCAAATTCTGTTAACAAGGCCAGGCACAAGAAAAGCGAAAAGAATAAAAGTTACATCGTCAATGTGCGATTCACAGCTCATCGACTGAAACTGCACAGAGCCAATTTCATTACTTCAACTTCCCCGGAAGACGCAGTTCATTATTTCTGTGACTAGATGCAAAATATCAGCAGAGTTTCAGAAAAAAAAAAGCCTACGTTCAGTCAGCTGCCACATATCACTGTAGAGTGATAAATATTTTAGCAGAATGTACTCACTTGAGCTTGCTGAAGAGTAGCCAGAAAAAAGTTATTTAAGCCAGACTGCTGACCAAACGGGCTTTTTAAACAGAGGAGTTTATCTCCAAGATTAGAGAAGCAGTTTAAAACTTAATAGGTTAATGAAATTAACATTATCTCTAATAATACTTCAGAATTTAAGAAGCAAGGATTACAGAACTTAAATCCCGAACATCCTTACTCACAAAGATTGTGATACATCAGGCAGAGAATCCATTTTGAGTTAAGTAATTCTGAAGTTACTTTCTGACTTTCCATTACTTCTCATCACTTTATTATTTTACTGCCTACATTACATCCACTTGCGTAACACAAACACAGGATTTTCATACAGGTATTTCAATAAAACCTGGAAATTGTAAAGCACTGGTTTTAATAAAATTGTAACTAAATTTCTAGTGAATAACAATTCCATACCAATTCTAGACTTAAGGGATACTAAACCAGTGTTTACTGCAAATAAATTCAGCAAAAACCCTGAGCTGCACAGAAACTATCCCCACACAGTTTACTAAAGAAACCCTACAGCATGAATTCGAAAAATACACGTTACAAGAAAGTTTTATTTTAAATGAGTTTGTCTGAATATTCACTGCTACATCTTACTCATACAAAATTACAGAAAACCCAAACTTTCGAGCTGGCTTTAAACATAGAACACCAAGTTCTGCCCATGAAGCTTAAAATTGCCAGATTCTTTTCCTCTTTATCAAAACAGAAAACAAATGGATCGTATGATTTATCTAACGCTAGAATTTCTGCCAAAATTTTTTAATGCTGCCTACTATTGTTGTCTACTGTTTGCAGAACATTAATAACCTGAACAAAGACTCGTGTTCACTCACTGAATATTTTATTATGTCCCGAGCTTGGATATAGTCATCCATATCTTTGAGTGTCTGTCTTCTAAAATTTATTAAAAAAATCCTATTCTAGAAAAAAATACTATAATTACCATAAAAGTTCGGATCTACAGAGAAATGCTTGTTTTGCTACTATCAGGAAAGCAACAGCAGTATTAAAATTACATTTGGTTTCTCAATGTACTTAAACATTACTATGTAAAAATTGAGTACTTCACTTCTATACATTAACTTTAATTTTACTTATTTTCCTATATCTGAGAAATATGAACAAAAAGAAATTTGTTTTAAATACGCAGAGAAAAGTGCGTAAAATAACACTTCAACAGCTATACTAACCATACCTGGTTAGCTCTGAACTGTTAATGTCAGTTGATGCGTTTAATTCAGAACTAAAACTGTTTTCAAGGGCATTCCCCTTCCACTACAAAAAAAAAAAAAGAAAAAGAGATCAAATATTTTGGGACAAGAAAATTATTCTGACCATATAAGGGAGTTAATTAAAAATATTATTCATCCTGCTATTAAAAGATCAACTGCTGTAAGGACGCGCTCATCAGCCATCACACTGTCCCTGTAACGCACTCCCGGAGAGAAAAGGGGACTCATCACCCAGACAGCGCGAAGTCCCATCCCCCAGATAAGCCTCCCCACCTCCCACCCTGCTGCTGTTCGACTTCTAAACAGCTGGTTTCTAAGCCTCTCTCCACCAAAACGCAGCAGAGAAAATGTCCAACACGCAGATGAAATTTCTGCCTTGAGAACACGATATTCATCTCGATGTCAACTTCTGACCCCCACGACGTTAAAATCTCAGTAATCTCAGCCCATGGGGAAAACTCCATCCACTACGTAGGTTTGGCAATTTTACATTTATTTTTTTAAAAATATTTTGGTCTTCAGTTAGTTTGAAACAAATGAAAAAAAATCCCAAACAACTTTCTACCAAGAACTTATTCTTACAGTAAAGTTGTAAAGCTAATTATTAAGCTAGTTCTGGTGCAATGTGACTTCAAGGTGTGTTGTTGTATACTTGAATCAACACAGAGAGATGCATAGCGTGCTACAGCGAAAAGCATGCAAAACTAATTCAAACACCAGCTTTTTGTTGAAAACAAGAAATGGCAACGCATGTCAAGCTACTAGTAAGAAGCAGACAAAAAAAAAAAAAAATCTAGTCAAATAAGGCTTACCACTAAGCTTCTTCAATGAAGTATTCTTTTCAGAACCATTAGCAATTAAAACAAATCCCCAGGGAAGATATTATCTTTGGGACAGTGCCTTTTAAAGACTTCTAATCCATTAAAAGGAAGCTTTCCATTACATCAAGTTCTCCAGTTGCATTCTTTTTCACAAGTTCCACCGCCTGCAGTGTTTCCACACTGTCTCTTCTTTCTCCCACCTTTGTTGTTTTCACATGGTAACTTTGTTTTACTTGCTCATTTCTGTTCTCTTCAACACCGCCTCCTCCTTTCCGACTCTGAGACAGTACCAGCACTCTCTATTTTTAATACAGCACTAAGAATATCTAAAATTAAACTGGTTCCAGTGAAAGGAGCTCTATGGCTTATTAAGAATTTTGCTTCTCAGTTCCTGTCCTTACTTATCTTTCTGGTAAGCTGGCCATAACGAGGTCATTTACTTCTCATCACTAAAGCAACCCAAAGCCAGGAAATTTTGTCACCCTGACTTCAGAAGACACCTGGAAAAGACACATCTGCATAAATCTCCTTGACCCCTCTCTGTCACAGCTGGCACTGATAACCTGTTCATGGTAAAAAAAAAAACTGGGTAAAGTCCAGGTTTCTTCCTGCCTTCAATCTTGGGTTTACAGTTGGGAAATGAGTTCTAGGTGATAAACCCAGAGGATGGGAAAAAAAGGAGGTTTTCTGTCATGATACTCCTGTTTCTAAACAAATACTGATTTCATAAACCAGTGAAAAATGGGGACATAAGCATACTACTGGGCTAAAGAAGAAGAGGAGGGAAAAGGAGGCTCACGGTGCTTTGTGTAACCCGTGAAGCACGTGAACTGGCATTATTCCTCTGTCCAGACCCGGAGCAGAGAATGGAGCAGACTCACAACAAACACTGATAAAACACCCGCTGTACTCAAAGGCCTCATCCAGTAACACACTGAGCCAGCAGGACATCCCGTGCCCATGATTTAATTCGGAATAAAAAAATAAAAAGAAGAATTGACAATACCACAGCAGCCTCCCTCTACTCATGACTTAACCCAAACACTCTGATCCGTCTCTCCTGTCCAAACGCCCGTCTCCTCCCAAGATCAGTGGGCACAGGAGAAGGGGGTCTCCCCAGCACAGTGATGATCCTGGCGCAGAAGGAAGCTCCCAGCACCAACACCATTCTGTTCGAGGCCTGGCTTCACCTTGGCCCTAACCTGTTCTCTAACCCAGAGCAGCAATTTTCAGAACACTGCATCCTTCAGCACTTCACAGCTGCAGGTGACCATAACCTTTACAGGCACTCGAAGGCCAACAAGCTTGCTTCATGCTCCTCCACAGGTTCCAACAAGAAGGGGGGCTGCAACACCTGCACCTCCCCTACCACCTCCTTCCCACACTGCTGCCGGTAGGGAGCAACTTCTCACACGGAACACCACTCTACAGAAGATGCTGCAGCACCTCAGCACTGAGATGGACGTTGTGCTTGAAGGAGAGGAAAGACACTATTGAAGGCACGGTTGAAAGGTAACAGGACAAGCAGCAGCACATAGCCTATCTCCAGGGCGGCCAGGGATCTACAACAAGCAGTTCTTGAGGGGCGCCAGGGGCAAAACTATTCCAAAAGGGCCTCTGTCTGCCTCTGGAGCCGTCAAACCATACTTTTGGTCAGCAGGTTGGCTAACTACAGGTAAAATTACATATACTTGGCCAAAGGCCTCAGTAAGCTTTGGTGACTGCTACTTAAGCCCAGGCTACAGAATCCCTCCCAGAAGCTCAAGGTGGTCGTACCCTTTCTTCCCAGTCCCAGCTTCGGGCAGCAGGGCAGATGGCTGACAGGGACTTTCTCCGTACCACTCCCAGTTCTAGTTTTAAAAGTTCTAAACTAGATTTTCCACACCCCCTTTCCTATTGCATTTCCTCATAGATTACTGGACACAGCCCCCATTCCCAGCAAGGAAATAAGTTATTTCATTGCTTGAACACTTGCTGCTCACTTCTGTTTTGCTACAGGAATTCATGTGGATTAAGCCATTGCCTTTAAAGTAACATCCTTCGTACGTGTGCGTATTTTGAGGATGAGAGGGGAGGGGAAGAAGAGGGCATCAATAGGATGCTGGGACAAGAGCACGGACCTGGATACAACGCTAGGCAGGGCATTAGGACACGGTATGTTGACAATCTATTTAGGGTCTAAAGCAAAGCCAACCATCTCACCGTCACGTTGCAAATTATGCAAGCTCCCATTGTAAATGTGGTAACGTTACGATTAACGGTACATTTAAAGTCTCAGGCTTATGGCAGTAGCACGTATGGATTATTTGGCATCTCTTAGAACACAAATGGTCCTCTAAACACCTTGAACAGTTCTGCCTTTCAGCACATGCCTTGATTCCAAGGTCAGTCACGAAAGAAACTGGAATGACTCCTGGCACATGGGAAAGTTGCCGAAATATGTCTAAAGATCTACCTTGCTGGTCAAATGAAATCTGTATTACATAGCCGTTGCTTCTGGTTTTGAAGCTGTTGCTTTCCTACATCAAGCAACAGATGGAAGAGTGTCAAACACTCCCTACTTTTGGAAGATCATGAAGATTGTATCAATACTACATATTTGCACTATTTGAAGAGGGCTTGAAGGATGGGACTGGTAAACTTTGATCGCCACCTGCCCTACAGAAGACAAGCTCACTTCAAACCAATGAGTAGCTGGTCATCAAGTGCCCAGGGTTGCACGTCTTCTCAGGGTGATAAACACCTGAAACTTCATGCATTGAAAAATCTGAGTGTAGAGAAGCATGAAGAAGTTTCCTGATTATTGCTACTTTTTCCATTTTCTTAAGATGACACAGCTTGTTTTCTTGACCCAGTCCGTGGGGGAGGAACACAGCTGCAGCGGTAAGAACTCCCAGAATCTTACGCTGCTGCCCATCTTTTTCCTCAGACAAAAGGATGCTCAGATCATTTGTGTCACTCCTTTATCACAGGTAGCCCGTGGCTGCGGGCTGGCAGGATGACATTCTCCACTCCTGCCCAATGGTGCCTCGAGCACACGTTGCCCAGATGCACAGTGCTGAAGTAGGACCAGGGAGTAGGTACCACATTGTCACTTGAATTGCATCATGAAGAAAAATGAGGCATGAGAAGCATTCTGTGAGTGAAAACAGCGTATGTGTAATGTTTAAAAGTCCTGATGAGGAGGAAACAAAGGTTCACAGCCCTTCTTTCTGGAAGCCTCAAAGCTCACGCAGTGGGAAGGTTTAGCTCAGGAAATTAGATTTGAAGTAGTTGAGAGTAAACCACCAAACTGACAAGACACGTAAGGGTGTGTTGATCTATATATTCATTTTTCTACTAAAACATGCCAAATGATAACATAAGCACAGCCAGAGCTTCAAAAACAAGTTTTACCCCCATTTGAGCACACTCAGGTATAGACTTCAGTACCTATACACAAATTTTGAAAAACATTTCCTGATTAAAAAGAAAACTTTCTTTATACAAGTAGTTCAATACCACATTACATAAATTTTATTTCACACACACTGTACATGAAAAGCAACATAAGAAAGAGAATGGATGAAAACTTTTCTGTGAATCTAGAACCATAGTGTGGTGTCTACATTGAGAAAACCTTCTGACCCTTCCGAGGCACACACACAGGGCTCAAAACATGACAAAACATCTGGTCCTGTTCAGTAACAAAGTGTTTAAATTGAATTTATGTTACTGGAAAATAAAACGCTAAACAAAAGTGTTGTAATATTACTCTGAAAAACAGAGTCACAGAAGATAAATAAGCGTAAGAACTCAAATTCTTGTTCGAGTCTTACCAATCTTCAGTTAAGTACCCCATTTGTGTCTGTACCTACTCACTTGATTTTCCCAGAAAGTATTGACAAAATGGGATATTGCAATTTGGACATGTGAACATACATATAGAAGAACATTAAAATGATTCTGGATAAAAAATTTGAAAAAAGACCTCTTTATGTATTGTCAAGAGCAGGTCCTCAGAGCTGCCCCCACACTCCATTTCCCACACTCTCCTTTCCCTGCAGACAGCCTTACCTGGTTCACTCTGCCCTCAGGGAAAAGCAGTTTTGTGCCACAACAATCAAGCAGAAGGTTCATGCAACAACTTTTCAATATTAACAGTTTTAAACACAGACATGAAAGACAGAAGTTACACTAAAAAAACCCTCCTTCTAGGTTAATCTGAATTATAAAATATCTTTGTGGTTGTTACCTTTCCAACCAGTCTAAAAAGTGCTCCAGCTTGGATTCGGGTTTCCCAGAATAACTGCAAAGCAGCTGTTACAAAATTCTGAATTATCTTCTCCTCTCCAAAACAGTGAGATTTAAGGGTAGAGCATATGCCTATCTAGAACCACATGTCCCAGCTAATTAAAAAGCAGTTTCCCCCATCCTGTAACTTCTAATCAGCCACAGAGTACACAAGGAACACACACGCAGCCGACTGCTCTCCAGTGCATCTTCAGTACCTAAAGGCTACTGCCACCAAACTAAACTGCTCAGTCTAGGAGATGGTCAGTCGAGGAGACAGACAGCTCTATATTTATAGACAAAGAAGTAGTTTTACATATATACATATTGTTAATCAGCAAGTCTTCGGTGTCTCAGCTCTCTGTAGAAACCAGACAGGACATCCGCGTGCACAAAGACTCATTGGTTTCTACAGCAATGCAAGCTTTCTTCCCCCCAGCCAGCACTTCTCACCATGCTGCAATTCCAACATCAGAGTCAATTTGCAAAAATAATGTTCTGTCAGTTCTGAAAAACTTTAAGCTGACGTCTAAACTAATGTCAGCAACAGATCGCAAATGCATTTTTTAAAAAAACCAACACACATACAGAAAAGTCTTGGATCCAGCTTGCACTGCATTTATTACAAGACGAGAACTCTGCTAGCTCAATCATATCAGACCCTGATCAATTATACCTTAGTAACTATTCATATTTTATTACCTATGAAGTTCAAAAGTAGGGTGTCAGCATCTTAAAGTCCTTTCCAAATCATTAAGCAGGTATGTTTTAGTTTAACGAAAATGAGAGAATCTGTTTTAATCACATAAATTATTTCATATTGTTAGAATTACATAAGGAGACCAACAAAATATCTGTGAAAATTTATCTCCATGTTTCCTTACATACTAACGGCTTTACAAAAGTATCAGGAAGGAGTAATGATTCAGGAAGATGACATGGCTGAGTGTTAGGTTGAAATTCCTTACTCATTTTCTTAGTCAGGAATGAGTAAGCATTCTCAAGGCATAATAAAAGACTTGGGGTGTCCATTTCAAGCCAAAGTACACACCTTAATCAGCAAAATACTGTGACACGTCCAAGTACACTTTAGAATCAAAATTGTGCTCTTGAAAATGAAATGACTGAGACCTTTAACAGATCTCAAGTTGGACATGAAAAGGAAGGCTGTTATACAGGTGCCAACTATTTTTTAAAATCTTGGGGTCTAGAATTCTACTCAGACTTTACACGGTATAAATCTGTTTTTTAAAAAGCCATTGAATTTAAGAAGAATTAAAACAATGTTTATTTTGAAATCAAATATTTACCTTTTCGCACAGAACTGCTGGGGAATTTGCACATCTTTTCAATAGATTAATTCTTACTGCCATGTTTCTAGTTGAGAAAAATGATTCAATATTTGAAAGAAGCTGATGTTCTTAAACACAAAATACCAGTACTTCAGTAGCATTCATTTCATCAGCTCAGTTATTTGCACACATAAATTATCAAAGGCTAGACAGTCCTTTACCTACAATGAAACCTTTTTGCTCTGAACTAAAAGCATGCAAATCACACTACTGTAATATTCAGTCTACACAAATATATTTACTGATTTAAACTTCTGTTCAAGAAAACTAATTTGCTTTTTATATTTTGTACTTAAGCAAATTAAGAAATTTCCTAGTTTACAAATGACTTGCTAGTCTTAAGATTCTCAAATATACCTGTGCAAGACCAGAATTGTTTTAGCTTTTGAAATGTAAACAATTATGACATGTCCTTCATGTTAGAAAAACTCATACTGACCTCTATGTGGCTGGTATTCTACCAAAAGGCTTGTATCCTTTGGACCAGCTGGGATACCAGTAAGTCATAGGTCCTTCCCTTCAACACATCGGCTACAAACAGAAATTGCTAGTACGTTTCATAGACATGCACTCCAGAATGCAGAATCAAGCAGAACTTTGGCTCTTCAGCTAAGCACCTTCAAAACAGCAGAATCTGGAACTGTTCACCTCTGAACATGATCATTAGCTGAAGTCTACAGGTTAGTAGATGAGGAAGAGTCTCATTCATCTACTTATCCTGACTTTCTACTCATTCCTACCTAATTCCTGCATGAATTCGTCTTGAATGATGTAACTTTCTAGAAATGAAACACCACTCTTTGAAAGCCAAGAGTCATGTACACAGCTAACTTCCATCTTCAGCAATTCACAAGGTACCTGATTCTCTAGAGAGCCACTGGGGATCCTAGCAGCCGATGATGGGAAAGAAAGTCCATATACCACGTAAAGGGAAGGGCAGCGTATTTTTAAAAGCAGTTTACCATGGTCTTTCCACAGCGACATGCATTTAATCACACAGTGGAAAAATTAGCCCCCTCCCAAAAAAAATCAATTTTTCTTTGTTGTCATGCATAAAAAAATAGGACACTTTGCATGCATGATCAGCGTGAGCCTTCTTACCCTTTCGTCCCATGATTCAGAAATCAATAGCAAACAATGCTGCACATGAAGGTTAATCGACTGACAGGAAAACCAGTTGCAAAGTGATTTCTGTAAATAACAACGATAGCCATATTTTAATAAAACCTAAAAAAAAAAAATCTATTAAACTACATTTTAGCATTCGGTGAACTGTCCACATATAGTTTAAAAGCACATAAAGGCTTGGGTGAGGACAGAATTAAGTTCATCTCTAAAGTATTTGATTTCCTATTTTATATGTCCAGATTACACACGCATAAATGAGTAAAAGTAATTTTTTCAGGTTTTGACGAGAAATGGATGAAATAAGATTGTTCATTTCTTGGCTACACTGAAGTGTATTCCAAAACAAATGGAAGGAATGAAAGGAGAAATGAAGTTACTAGACATAATTTGCAATGTGTTAATACAAGCAATTTTAATTTTCTGTAGAGCTGCTCCTAAACATTAACCCCCCCAAATGGGGTTAGGATGACGTGTACACAGAGAGAACTAACAGCGAACAGAAAACAACAGAATGAACTCTTCTTCAAAATTAACGAGTCTTAAAGAAATCCATGCAGATTCATTAAAGAATACGGAAGCCACCGTTAGCACACGAAGTTGCTTAGAGTATCATGAGTGAAATAAACAGATGTAAAAGGGCTACAGTTTTCCAGCTACAAGTTCCTGTGGTTTTTGTTCTTAGCTTAATCAAAGGATACATTTAGAGAAGTTAATACTTTTTCTTTTCAGTGTAGAAAAGCCAATCACCTAAAAATTAGGTGAAAAAAAATCTGTATCTAAGTGTTTACACACTGAAAGCATTTACTATATATTATTATGTAAAGAATCCATTATCTATTTTGTGACCACAGTATGATAATAGATACAGATATTCTAAAATATGGTTATTTTCCTTTACCAGCCTAGGTCTACCAAATGGCAAACTGCTGAAGGTAGCCCAAATCATGACATTCCCTTGGCAGCTGTTTTTCAAGTTCCTCTGTTGGTCAGGTTAGTAGATGAAAGACGGACTCGATACAGGGCTGCTTGTGTTTCGCATCCTCTACCGTACTAAAATTGAGCAGCAGACAATAACTTGAGATAATCCCCATGTAACTTCTCTGTAATAGCCAAAATATGAAAATTTTATAGGATCATAATGTATTTATTTTAACACTATTCTAAGTAGTCAACAATATGTCAGAAAACTAATAGGGTTTCTACTGCATATAAAATAAATTAAAGCAATTACAAAAAATGCCTCATTAAGTGCAAGGTCCCATTTTGGGTTTTAAAGTATCAAGGGTACACGAGAAACTCCAGATGAGGAAAAAAATATAATAGACAGAAAGAGTGTAGAAAGTTATTAATTAGAACTATGGCTTAATTTTCACTAAAAACATTAGTGTGCTTAACCCATGAAATATTTATATAAACAGATTTAGGAATACATCTCCAGCCACCACAGGTATTTTAAAACTGTATTTCACAGGGAAATAAATATTCCCTTCTCATTAAAAATCTTGTTATTACTTACTTATTATATGCAGAATAAAAACTAGAATTGCAAAAGACAAACAAATGAATTTCCCAAAATTGTTGTGAGGGAAGAAACCCAAAATGAGGAGACCATCTGCATCTAAAAATGCATTAAGGACATCAAATATGAGTTAAGTATTCACTCATTTCAAATTCCATTTCAAGTGTTGCTTTCCTTCCTACACTTGGCAAGGAAGCTCTGTTCAAAAAGAAAAGTTTGTTGTGTTTTTGTTTGGAGGGGAGGGGTGGGTTGTTTGTTTAAAGACCATGAAACAACTCAACTGAAAGCAGTAACATCCAAGAACAAACAAAAAACGAAAACAGACAATCACTACTCAGTTATTCTATCTTTATTTACTTCGTCTCAAACAAACTAGGGAAGCACCAGCACACACCAACTGCAGACTAGTCGTCTCTGCAAAGACAACTGGCAAAAAGCCACTGGTGTCAGGAAAGCTGAGGAAACAAAATGATACATAGTTTAATGAGAAGCAATCAGTGCACTGAACATGGAGAAGCATTCTGAAGTTACCGGAACACATGCTTCACCGGAACCAAGAACAGGCCAAATCCTGGAAGATTTTCCACAGAACTGAAACATGTATCTCTTAAATCAGTGTGGTCTCTTTCTAACTGGCAAATATTTGACAGAATAACATAGGGGATGTTCGTAGTACTAAATCTCACAGCAGTAATTCAGTGGAAGAATGTGGGAAAAATACATTCGGTTTATTTGCTTATGAAATGAACCACGTAATTTCAAACTGCAGACAAAATCACAGAATGGTAGGGGTTGAAGGGACCTTCAGAGATCATCCAGTCCAACCCTCCTGCCAAAGCAGGGTCACCTACAGCAGGTTGCACAGGAACGTATCCAGGCAGGTTGTGAGTATCTCCAGAGAAGGAGACTCCACCACCTCTCTGGGCAGCCTGTGCCAGTGCTCTGCCACCCTCAAAGAAACAAAGTTTTTCCTCATGTTGGGATGGAATTCCCTGTGTTCCAGTTTGTGCCCGTTGCCCCTTGTCCTCTCGCTGGGTACCACTGAAAAGAGTCCAGCCCCATCCTCTTGACACCCGCCCTTTAGGTATTTATAAGCATTGATGAGATCCCCTCTCAGTCTTCTCCGGGCTAAACAGACGCAGGTCTCTCAGCCTTTCTCCATAAGAGAGGTACTCCATTCCCTTGATCATCTTTGTAGCCCTCCACTGGATGCTCTCCAGGAGTTCCTTGTCCTTCTTGAACCGGGGAGCCCAGAACTGGACACAGTACTCCAGATGCGGCCTCCCCAGGGCAGAGCAGAGGGGGAGGATGACCTCCCTCGACCCGCTGGCCACACTCTTCTTAATGCACCCCAGGATGCCATTGGCCTTCTTGGCCACCAGGGCACATTGCTGGCTCATGGACATCCTGTTGTCCACCAGGACTCCCAGGTCCCTTTCCACAGAGCTGCTCTCCAGGAGGTCAACCCCCAACCTGTACTGATGCATGGGGTTATTCCTCCCCAGGTGCAGGACCCTACACTTGCCCTTGTTGAACTTCATTAGGTTCCTCTCTACCCAACTCTCCAGCCTGTCCAGGTCTCACTCAATAGCTGCACAGCCTTCTGGTGTGTCAGACGCTCCTCCCAGTTTTGTTTCATCAGCAAAAACACTGTACACTCTGTCCCCTCATCCAGGTCATTGACGAATATATTGAACAAGACTGGACCCAGTACTGACCCCTGAGGGACGCCACTAGTTACAGGCCTCCAACCACACTCTGCACTGCTGAATCTTAAAAATCCTCATTTTTTATTTATTTGCTCCCTTAATTTACACGTTACAATCAGTCATACAAGGACCTGCTACTCAGCAGCTAAAATCAGTTTAATGTAACGATCGTTATTAGCAAAACCTTGAAAAGCAAAGATATAATTAGGTAAGTTAATGGCACAAATAAGAGAAAAGAATAAAAAATAATAAAAAATAAAAAATCACACACATAGCTACCACAAGTGAAATACGCTCTTATAGTCAGCAAGTGTTCTCATCTATATCAGACAATTTTTCTAGTCCAAACAATTTCGTTTTAGTATAAAATCTACCTTTAAGTTAAATATTTAATTGAAGTCAGGGAATACAGCCAGTAAGTAGGCTAGCCGTTTCTGAAAAAATTCATTATCTACCAAAGTGTGTTTCAAGCATCTGAGTAAGTGTAAATATCTGGAACATAATGTCCAAAAAGAAGAGTCTTAAACAAATGTTTTTTTATATGATTTAGCTATGCTTTTCTCCTCAGCAGAAACATTTGTAACATTTCAATCCAAATGCAGCCAAGGAAAAAACCTACCAAAACCTGCCCATGTTCCATAACAGAAACATGTTATATGTAATTATCTGTACAAATTATTGAATAGGGAAATTGAGAGCAAACTTGTGACAAACGAAAAAAACATACTGTCTGTACTACAAAAGCGACCTGGTTACAAGTTCTTTGGTTTTCTTTTTAAATAAAAGGACTAATTAATATTTTAATCCACGGTTTCTTTGTGATAAGGAACAGCTAAATTGCTTAACAGAATAGCTCAAATCAATCTTCTACTCTATTACATTAGCAATGAGAAAACACATTTGCTTTCTCAACATTTCAGAACTTGCACCTCAACTTCAGATGAGGACACCACGTTTGTAAGCGTATCTGGCATCAATGCCCATGTTATTTGCACAAAAGAAGCTATACAGAAAAGTTATAGCTACAAAGACTATAGAGAAAAATAATGCTTTGGCAAGGTTGCTACAAGTGCTGGAGCATCACACTTCCACTATAGACTAGATGTCAATACCAATGCGATGCCATGACCAGTCAAAACCAAGCACTTGGACATTTTAAGATTCAGAGAGCAGATTTAAAATTTTCTATTTATGGGTTATTACTGTATTGAGGCTAAAACCTTAACATTATTTTATTAAGGACTCAATGCAGCACTATATCCCTGTATTCTTAAATGGGATCACTAAACAGCAACATCGATAGAAAATTGGATAATCCAATATGTAACAAACAACCACGGCAGAGACCAGCACACAAGACTGAGATGAGGTTAAATGAGAAGAAAATAACCTTTGGTTAACTGCCTATGTTCATCTCTCTCCCTCTTAATACCACATCCCAGTCCTGACTACATGCCTATTTTTGGGACAGTTAATATGGAGGGTGATAAGAAGTACATTGTCCTGTGAACGTCTCATGTACAACAACTTCAAGGCTGACTTCCAAAGTGTCTCCAGGAACAGCTGAAGTCCCCAGAAAAACTAAGTCTTCCTGTCCAGTCTTTCCATAATACCAGTATCTTGGCCTCTCCTGACCTTCCAAACCACTACTTTTAGACCTAGACATTCCCTAACTACTGTACTGCAAAAAAGGGGTAAAAATATTACCAGGAACTGATACAGAGACTCAGGAAAGCAAGCAGGACAACACTGGAAGCAGGTGTTGATCAGTATGACCCAAGAACTCCATCAAACTTTCCTAGCATGACAGAAAACAGTTTTGGAAAATATTTCACTCTAACAGCCTTTTCCACAACTTATTCCAAAAGATGCTCAACACACTTCTTGATGCGTGGGATGAGTGAACTCCCTGTTAAAAAAAAAATAAAAAAAAATCCCAGCTTTTACAAACAACTGTGCTTCTCAGATTTCAAGTACAAATGCTTCAAGATTTCAAAGTAACACTAAATAGTAGCAACCTGTTTTGTCAATATGGTCCGAAAAGAATCCTGTGGAATCTCTAAAGATGCCTAAATTAGCAGGCAGAAGCCTTCCCTTTCACAGGCAACAAAGTTGAAGTCTGGAAGGCCGTCCCTACACACATTGATAAAATGTACAACTAGCCACAAAGTGATGCTCGCTTGCATTAAAATACAATCATATTTCTTCTTCACCACAACTTTTGGAAGGAATACATTAAGAAAGTACTGTTATTTCATAAAAATTACAATACACACGCATCTGTTAGGTTACCTTCCCTTCACCCACATGCTTAAAAACTCATCAAATATACACAGAAGAGAAATAAATGGCTGCATAGTTATGAATGTCTCACTACAGACAACTATTGCTCACAGTTGGTTTTGGTCTCCTTTAAGTCCCATCTGACTCTGCAGACTTTATATGCATTAGGATCAATAGTGTTAATAATGACCCTGAACATAAGTATACGCGGTTTACAAAAAAAATACCTCTTTTCCAGCTTAACTGTTTAAAAGTTAAGCTCCTTCACAGAGCTCCTTCACAGCAAAAGTGAGTATCATGATAGAGGCCTTAATAGTACTAAACACTGACTGAAACACAGTAGTTCATTGCATTACAAAAGCTAAACTACAGTAAAGTTGGAACAATTTATGCCAGCTGCTTCTCATGTAAATATACAATATAATACATACATATTGGCTACTATTTTATCACAAAAACTCACGTCTATGTACAGGAATAATTTCAACTATTTACCACAAAAGCGGAAAGCACCTAAATACTTTCAGTAAGATATTTTATACAACAGTGGTTCAGACAATGCAACACAAAGTACTTCCACAGTTACAGAACAGTCATTTGTGTGTGACCGTGTAACACAAAACCTAGAATTTCTGTATGACATTTTTAAGTACTCAGTAGCCACAGCTTACAACAAATCTTAAGTCACTGCAAAAAAAAAAAAAAAATGCTCAAACATTTCCTCATGAGATCAAACATTTGTGAAACTCATTACAAGTCTATAATTAAAGAGCACTCAATATGATTGGTACTGTAACTTTATGAAGACTTAGTCCGCTTTAGATAAAGATTGTTGTTAGTAAATTTACTAGAGACCATGCAGGAGTTCTCTGAATACAAAATAGAAAAATAAAAAATATTTTCGTTGCGATTAATACTATAACAACACTTTTCATAATTTGAGCCTTTGTGTTAGAGAAATCTACTACTCTTCAAGGTAAATAATAATTTGATTCTTAAAAACGTCAAAATCTCATTTAACTTCGAATGTTAAAAGTAGTATCTTATCACTTTATATCCTAAATAGTAGTTCTATCTTCTATAAACAATCTTTGTAATTTTCCAAAGCTAGGATTATAGCTATATTGGAATATCTTTTTATTTTCTGAATACAACTATTTCAGAACATACTTTCCATCACAAAATTCACCAAGAGTAAACTGTGAACTTCTTATTGAATAGGAAAATGCAGAGCCCACACGAGGTTCCTTTGAAAAATATACAGAGATCTACAAAGGCAGAGGCTGGATAATACTGAGATCTTAAATATCTTTAAAATGACAGCAAGTATCATAATTTGGGTTTATTCCATTTTAATTTTGGTAGATTCTTTAGCTCCCAAAGAAAATATCATAATAGTAAACACCCCTACACAGTGTCTTAACATACTTAAGGTAACAATACTTACTGCCAGGCATTGTTAATCAGGAATCTGTCTTCAATTTTGCAAAAACACAATAAGCTATAAAGAAAACGAAAAAAAAAATTCAAGAAAATAGCTTTAGACAATTTACAGCCAAATATACATAGAAACCTATGCAGAATGAGCCAAAGTCACATACTTCAGTTCCAACATCACAGAGGCTGTTACCACAGAAACCCAGATGTCATTTTATCTGACCAGACTACATGTAGTTTTTTTCCAGTTCTTGAAATTTAGTCATTCTGTTCTTGCACTTGATGCCTGAGCAAACATTTTTCTGTGTATTTCTAGGGATGACCTTTGGAACTGCCATTGTTTACGATGCTAAATGGTGTATAGCCTCACAGGATCCTTCTACTTTGAATGTAAATCACAGCACTTCTCTGTTAAAATGCCTGTGAAAGGGCTCTGCTCTATACAGAGAAAAATGATGCTGAAAAATCTGCGTGGCACTTTCTAGGACATTTTTATCACTGTATCAAAAAATATAGGTTTTAGATCAGAGAGAAAACTACTATAAACAATAGCTGCTCAAAGGATTTTTGATGCAATTAGATATTTTCATACAACTAACTCAAATGAAGCTACAACAACCTATTTTGGGGATAAAAAAAGCCTAATGTACCATTTAATTAATCAGTATTAAAATGCAAATCATTTAAGATTTTCCTATATTAAACCAGTGCATTTGGGCTTCATTAACTGCCAAATGCAACCTCCGTGCAAATGTACCTTTTTACAAATAAGGAAAAAAAAAAATCTCACTTAAAGAGATTGTGTTGCTGTTTTCAAAGATAAAATAAAAAATTAAAAAAATCCAGCTAATAGTTGTTTTTATTTGAACACCAAAAAACTATAATCCCAGACACTGATGTGAGAATAAATATTTTATTTGGTCACAAAATGTTTAATGATCACACACTAAAGCAATGTTCTTAGTTGTTAAAAATAAACTTTATTCTCATTGTATATGTACTTAAGTCAAAGGTTCCAATTTGCTGATAGCAACCGAGATTAAAAACAGTGCTTCAAAGTAATTTATTTAAAATATCCTATCCTATTAGAAGGCTGTATGTCCCTCTCCAAGGACAGAGTTAAAGGCAGCATAATTTTATAAAAAGAAACATGTGATGTGGATTGTGATGTTCAACAGACATGGAAAAATGAAATCTCTAATTTAGAGTGCAGTTAAGAATTTAGCTGAGAGATTACAGAAGACAGATTTACTGATAGAACATAAAAATGCAAAGAGCCTGATGAGAGGCTCAAGCAAGTCAAGTGCCAGAGACTCAGAACATTTAACTGACCATCACTAGCAATCAGAAATTCAATAAATTTTGCTAGAACATTATCACTGTTACTGCTAGCAAAGTCAACTAACTTTAGAAGATACTAATGCAGAAATTACTAGAAAAGTTGCATAAGCAACTAAAACAGGTGTTCAAATTGAAGATTTTTTGGTTTTATTTTTAAATAGTTCACTGATTTCTAATCATTTTATCATCTGTAACAGAACCAAAAATTCAATATGGAGGTGGCCTGGCTTCTACACACAGAACAGACCACACAATTTCCTCTGCAGAAAGCACTCAATCACAGGCTCATCATGCCTAGGGCAAAGTTGAGTCCACAGATGCTGATATCTGTTACAGTAGAACTAAAATAAAATAAGAAGCTTCCCACCATGAGTCTGCTCTGCTGTTTGTCACTGAATTAAGTTTTGTTTATCAAGAGAGGGGGAAGAAAAAAATCCAGAATTTGACGAAGTAGAACTTGGCTACAATTGAAAAAAAGAGATATGGCAAATCATGAGATATAACTTAGTTTTCTTAAATTACCCAACACTTACTGTTTAACATATTCCATGCCATTTGGTGATATTTGACAGATCACCAGAAGCAAGTTAAGGATGTTATGTACCTATACGATGTCCCCTGCACCAAAGCAACTGACTCCTGGATGTTAAAGAGGTAGAGAAGAGTCACGTCTACTTTCTTACAGAGGACTAACAGTTATTTTGTTTTTCTAAGGATATAATAGTAATTCTAACCACAATTACAATCACAGTACCATGCTACTGAATGTACCTGAAAAGGCAGATCAACACTTGTACGACACATAAGGGTAATTCTTCTTAACAAAAACTTTCAGTTTAGTTTTAAGCAGATTCTACACAATTTGGTTAGGATAAGGAAATCCAAGGTCAATTTACTGTTCTATCAGATTCAAGCAGCACTAACACAGGAATAAAAATACACTTTGTTCTACTTATTAGTTCTGATCATCTTCTTCCCCCATTTATAGGCTTACATGTGATTTTTTTTGTCATTACTTTAAATAACCTGGGATCTGAAATTAAAGGATAGTTTATAAGCAGAAACTATTTCTTATTATCACAAGATCTCCATAAATGGCACTAAAAGCCAAACAGAAGAGCAGATATCTTTTTCCTGTCTGCCCTAAAACAACAGATCTCTGCAAAAGATCTAAAATGGAAAAATGTATATATCCTTGTGCTACAGGTAAAGAAATAGAAGTCAGCATACCTGAGGTTTTGTATTTTCTTTCAGTAAGTCCACCATTATGTAACACTATAAATTATTAACTTGATTTTGAGTATTCAAAATGAAATTGCCAGCTGGGCACCTACCCATTCCTCCAAATTAAGCCAAAGAAGAGTACAGGTTTAAGCACCCCTGACAGGCAGGCAACCCAGGCTGGGCAGGCATGAGCTGAAAAACTAAAAATACACTGCACATTAAGTTTTTACATCACTTCATTCCCCACTCATATTTCCTATTTGAAAAATTAATCAGTGCCTTTAGTTTTGAAGGTAGGCAAATGGCCAATGTAATGCAAGATTAATAAGTCACATGCTCATTCCTAAATATAGATAGTTAGGCTCCAACTTAGGCTCCCAGAATCCAAAACATGCAATATAAAATGGATTTACATAGCACTGTGCAATTCTGTGAAAGTACCTGACCTAATTTTGGATTGGCTTTCTCAGGTAGAGAAGCAATGCCACACATGAACCTGGCTGTATTAATGAGGCCACTCTGTTTTCCCACCCGAAACAGCTCATGTAAACAGGCACATCTAAAAGGACATTTGTCCTGGCTCACCTTAGAGAATTCTATGAGCAGATGGTTTTAGGACAAGAAAAACCCAGCACATTAAATAAGTGTTCCTTAGCAACCCTTCCCATCATCTCAAAGGCTAGTTTAACCCAACATCCATTTCACTGGCAAAATTAAAAGCAATGTTCCTATGCCTAGGTACATAAGTTGCCAGTGGTGGGTTAAACATCCATCAGATAAATACATTTTGCTCTATCCCAACTATAGAAAACATTATTTGTTTTTACTTTAAAAAAAAAGTAATTCAAAGTTGTTTAAAAATAGCACCACAATTTTAAAAGAATTGCTTCTTTACAGAATTAGGCTGGGCAGTTAAAAGTCACTGATAACAACCAAAGCCATTTCTAACCTGTCCGTTTTACAATTTAGCTTTCATAACCAGAAGTGCAATCGCCTTTCATTATACCTGAAGTTCAATTGCCAAGTCTGATCAGTATTCTAATGCTCTAACGCCTCCTTCCACTTGCATGTAATATCAAATTTGTTTATTCTTTTCTCCTGCGTAAGTTTGGATCAGAAACAGAGAGAAGTTACTGTTCATCATTAACTGCAAACATTTTCATAACAGGATACCAAACTTAAATATTTAATTTTAAAACAGTTGTTTAACTACAAACTATATTCTAATTCCCATTTTTGTGAGTTTTTTCCTGAATCAGAAATTACTCAAATTGTAGCAGCATTTTTTTAAGCAAATATTGAAAGTGTTATTAAAAGGCTTATAATAAAACTTACGCATAAGCCTTTACACGTATCGGGGCATTACAATCAAGACTTCAACCCTCAATCGCTAATTTCTTAGGGAAATTTTACCACGTTTAAGGGCGTCCACACACTGAGTCTTCCAGCAAGATGCTCTAAATACTAAAGTCACTCAGGAAAACATTTCAAATTATTCCGAATGCATTACAAAGGCTTTAGGAAGCAGATTACCTGTAGCTTCCCAAAGTACTGGCTGTTGCTCTGGTTTTAGCTTACCTACTCAATTTGCAGAGCAAACATCTGATGTAGCTTTACAAAGTATAACACCTGGCCTGGCAAACTTCATTTTGATATAGAAATTAAAACTCTGGTTCTGAATTACAGGCTTTTCCACAACTTCTGCAACCAAGCACGGAGAACTCTCAATCCACGCCAGGATCTTTTCTTCCTAGTATCTCAGCTCAGAGTACCATGGGATACCTCCCTAGATGTATTCACCTTAACGAAAGAGAAGTTGTACCAAATTAGTTCTCACTAACAAGATTTGTGAACCGACACCTCAATTATCCAAAGTACGGCTCCGTGACGCACAATCAACTTAAAAGCTCACAGCATAGTCCTTTTGTAAACTTGCACTGTGCTTGGCTAATGCTTAGCACTACCTCACTGTGTTATGGCCCACTTGAAGAAAACCAGCTTAGGCAAATCCCAAAGCCAGAGCCCGCCGGTGCTTCGCTGCTTTCAGGCTGACGGCACAGGGATGCCTGACCACAGCGGACACGGCTGACAACTGACAACATGGCTTTGACTTATGACCGCCCCACGGAAGGCCTCTGCCTCCGGAGGAGCGTCGTGCAGGCACCGCTCAGCGGCGGCAGCGCCTCAGGCCCTTCCTGAGGGGAGGGAAAGGCCAGGGGGGTCCCGCTCGTTACCACAACCCCCCCGGCACAGCTTTTGCGGGGCGCAGCCCGCCCGCAGGGAGGGCGGGAGCCGGCCCCTCGGCCACAGCGCTCAGCAGCGCCCACCGGAGCCCCTCCGTGCCCGGCTGACAGCGGGCTGAGGCCACGTCCCGCAGCTTCTGCTCCCGCCTCCCGCCGCCCTGAGGGCTCCCGCCGCGCGGGTCAGACCCAGCCTCCCACCGCCCCCCCCCTCAGCGCCCGCCCAAAGGCGGAGAGCGGGGAAGGGAGCGGAACCACGGGAAAACGAGACGGCTGTGAAGGTGAAGACACGTAAAGGGACCGCTTCCTGGCTGCCCCAGACTCACCTCAGCCACCTCTCCGGCTCGCTTTACCAGCCGCCATCTTCCCCCCACCCCCCACCCCAACCTGCCCGGGGCTCAAGGCACGCCGGGAGCTGTAGGTCTGTGAGGGGCCGTGGCCACCTCCTTGCTCCGCCCACCTGGCCCCTCAACACACGCAACGACAAAGGGTCAGGGCGGCAGACGGAGCGCCCGGGAGGCGGCTCGGCCGCCCCTTGCCCTGGGGAGGCCGAGGCCGGGCGGAGCGCGGCCGGGGAGGGCGAAGGCCGCGGCGGGCGGACACCGCTCCCGGCAGCCTTTGCGGCGCAGACTCGCCGGCGCCCGGGGCAAGGGGGCGGGGCCAACTCGCTCCGCCCCGCCCCTCCCCTCCCTGCGGGCCCCGCCCCCGGCTCGCGGGCGCCCTTCCCGCTCCCACTGGGTCACGTGCCCGCTGTCCCTCCGCTGTGAGGGGGCGGTGGGCGGCCATGGCGGGAGAGGGGGCGCAGCGCTGCCGGGCGGGGGCCGCGGCTCCGGGAGGCTCGGGCCCCCGCTGTGGTAGCCCGGGCACCCGCTGTGGTAGCCCGGATGAGCTGCAGCCTTGATGGGGAGGCTCTGTTTGAGGGAGATTGGCCGTGCTGCCACCAAAAGCTTCGTGTTGCTATGGCGGTGGTCCTGACGGGTGGCCTGTGTGAGGAAAGGCGGTGTGCTCTGTGAAGGAGAGTAGCACGCCCGAGGGGGAAAGGACGTGCTTTAAACATCGCAAAGTCAAAGTTGGACCCCAGGAACAGTGTGCTGGCAGCAGATCTTTGGCCTGGCTGTGTGTTTCTGCCGTGACGAGTCAGAACGGGGCAGCGGGACGGGGCTGCGGTTGTGCTGAGCTCCACTCACCCAGGGACCGAGGGAAGGGGCCAGGCCGGAGGAGCTGTGGCTGCTGCCTCCACTGAGACCAGCGTTCAGCTGTGTACGGACAGCGATGAATAACCCAGACGGAAATCACGTGAAAGAGCTGCTGATCCAAGGCAGCATAATCTCTTAATCCGTTTTCCTTGAAATAATACTACCAGCTTCAAAAGATCATGTCTTTGATGCCTGATTTTCTAGACAGGCAAGGGGAAATCTGAAAAGTTTGTTTCTTGTAGATCCTTTTGCAGAAAGTCGTGTCAGTCAGGTTAGGTGAATGAGCCTAAGGTGTCCTCCGCATTTGAGTTTATGTATTTCGCTGACTTCAGGTCTGCTTATGTTACACCTGGTGGAAAAACCAGCATTTCATTTTCTTATGCTCTTTGAATCTATTTTCCTTCCTTACACCAGAAGTAGGAACAGTATCTGTTTCTGACTTGTGGTCCTTGAAAATAATTCCTAAAAATGCGAAACTGGGGAGGTGAGATGTCTACATGTTTCGCAGTTTTCAGCAGTATCCAATACATATGTTAATTTAGGAAAATTGGCAAAGAGTATCACATGTGGGTGAAACTGGGGGAGTTAAAAGAGTAAACTGAAGTCCTTCTTACTTGTTTATATGATGTCTGAAATATAGTTCATGGTTTTGAACTGTTGGGGCCAAACATAATGAAAGGAATAACAAAAAGGGAACAGTTTGCCTTCATAGATATGCGTATTGAGTCACTGCCTATAAAGCAGAGCCTGTTGGGATTAGAGTGCAATTGATTAGTGTTTCAGCCAACAATGGTCAGCACAGAGAAATTCTGTGTAGCTACATTTGTCCATTGTCCTTTAAGTACAGCTGTTGATAATAATCCTCCTAGTTCTTCTCTGAAATGTAGAAGAAAGTTTTAATAAATTTTTCATCAGCCAAAAATACAAGTGAATTATCATGCTCTCAACTCATCATGTCAGATGCAGCTTTAGTTCAAAGCTCAGTCTTCTGACCATCAGCTATAGGCAGCCTGCTCTCTTTACTGAAGTATTTCGTTCAAACTATTTGTCTCATTTTTCTATTAGCTGTGCATAAGGGAGCGCAGGCTCCAGTGTACTTGTCATGCCATATGGTTTCAGGAAAGTGTTGGCAAATGGTGCAGCTACTAGTTCTTACTAGTTGCCTGAATGAGACGAGTAGCAAGCCAGGTTAGTGTTCATTTAGCCACTACCCACAGATTTAAACGTACCACTGCGAATAACATCCTGATTTCTTTATTTTTCTTTTGGTTTATGAAGCACTAAAGCAGTTTAAAACCAAAGTTTCAGTTGTCCAACATTACAACCCCGGTGTCTGTGATGTCTTATTCTCTGTGGGTTTTTTAAATGTTTTCCTCAATTTTTATTGTGTTACAAACGTCTGTGAATATGGAGTAGACTTCCAAAGCTCAAATCATAGAATAAATGCAGTGTTGGGATTGAGGTTTGTTTGAAGAGAGCTGATGTGTTTTAAAGCAGGCCTCTTTTATGACATTATTACATAAACCATGTGGTATCTAATATTCAATAAAAGTCGGTAAAGCCCTTAGCATAATTGTAGTGCTGTTGTTTAAAACAACCGTTTTCCTAATTCAATTTCAAAACAGAGCAAACAGCTGTAGTCTATGAATATGTATGTGTTGATCTCTGTAAGCTTCCCTATGTGTTATGTAATGGGTAGCAAATTTAGTTGCGGAATACAAGAATTTTTCCTTTTAGTGAGGACATCAGAAGAGTATCCAGCCACCTTTCTGTCCCAACACCAATTTTTTATTTACTTTCAATGAAAGATGGACCTGATCCTTTGACCACATCTAGGGTGACAGTCAAACTACCCAGTAAGATTAAGAAAAAGTTTAATTGCACACATATAAAATTGCTGCATGGCTAATTTGCAGCCAAACTGTCTGGCTTTACTTTCCCCCCATCCCAAGCCCATCTAAGTGGACCAGCCAGTTTTGCTTGACCATCTCCTCAGTCTTTTGGAGCAGCAGTTTGCACTTGTGTTGATCTACACAAGCACAAAACTCTGTGTCCCATCTGACCTACCTTTAATTTTTTTTTAAAAAAGTGATAATCATTACATAGGCACAGCTTTTAGAGCGTTCACTCTAGAAGTATCTAGTGTGAGACAGAAATGTCCTGTTCTGTGGCCAATAATAAAACGTGAATTGCATTAGTAATTTGGCACTAGCAGTTCTATTTTCTAATTAGATTACAAATTCACATAAATGGACCATCAAATGTTCAGTGTCTGCAGCAAGCAGCAAAAGGTACCTTAGTTTGCAGTGCAAGTGGAGGTTCAAAAGGGTAACAGGAATGATTAGTGAGTCTTAGATGGTCTAAGAGTATGAACTTAAATGTTAAAGAAAAAGAAAAAAGTAAAAAATCCCAAAGGAATTAATGTAACCCAACAACAGTATAATGAAGGAATGGCAGAAAGTTAATGTTCCTTTTTATCTGTGTAGGAAAGATACAGTTAAGTTTAAAATGTTGTAGATAAAGAAAAACAGATGAGGAAATGTACAGTACTCATCAACAGAAACAAGTCAAGACTGGTTTGGTGAGTGATTTACAGCTGCTCACCGCCGTGTGGTGAATTTTGGCTGTCAACAGTAAGAAAACAGTACTTTTCATAGCAACGCCACCCTGGCTTGCTCAGCCACCAGGGAAGAAAGCCATTCACATGCATTTCATTGGAATATTTTTATCTTTATTATCAGTTGCCAATTAAATAATCATTTTGTTAATACTTTTTTGGTGGCATATTTGTCCAACCTCATAGGTATACGGTTGATTCTGTAAATGGGGGGTAATTACAATGTTTTATGAACATCCAAATGTAGTTGATGACAGAAGATGTTTCTACCAAGCGTAGTAAGACTGCAGAGATCAGATCCTCAGGGCCTGTGTTAAGACATTTACTCCGTCATTGTCCATTTTGGCAGGACGCACAGTGGATGCAAACTGACGATATTAACCAGCCCTGAAAGCAGAGCAGAGAGCTCATGCCAATGCAGCCCCTCAAACCATCCTGTAGTCCCTGGTAGATTTTTTTCCCCCCAGTCTCTTCTCAAGCGAGAGTTCTCAGTGACAGCTATGCTCACTAGGAAGACAGCTGTCAGGGGGGACAGCAAAAATAGATTGGAATGATTACATTTTTTTAGAAATTCTCAGAAAGTGCTGAACAGCCACTGTCAGAAAAGTTAGTGTCCTGCAGATGTCTCAGAACAAGAATCTTAAAATTGCATCCAAAATCCCCAAATACTTTTCAAAACTATGGTTATATATACTTGGAGAATAAATTCCACATTGCAATTAAAGATATTAATATTACAGAATCCTCATGTGTGTAAGAAAAGTTCTCATATGATATACACACACACACACACGACTTTGAAGACAAGTAGTTTGTAATATAAATGATTCACCGATGCTTGGGTTTAAAGTGATTAATTGTCCTGAAGACAAAGAGATTTTACAAGTTTATTCAAACAGAGAAAGAGACATTTTTATTCCATGGGATTGCAGACTTTTCATCCTTTCCTCTGGCCTCAAGTTACAATTTTTCTGGAAGATTGGAGCAATTTTGATGAATTTTATTTTTAGAGTTGGTAGTGTTTCTGTAAAGTAAATGGATGTATAATACCATATTTAAATGAGGTCTGTGTTATTAAAATTTAACTTACTTGCCCAACCGGGGGCAGAAGGGGAATGAAATACAGAACTTTCACCAATACAGAGTAGGTGGCAATGTGATGTCTTAAATCCTGAATGTGAAGCTCAGATTTCCTCAAGCGTTGTCTGTAAAGAGAGCTGTGTGTATGGGTCCCAGCTGATCACACTGCAGTTTTTCATACTGCAGATCAGTGGTGCTATGTATTAGCCAAGTTCCCAGTCCATTCCACTGAGTTCCTGATGTACCTCAGCGTACTCTCTATATCTTCACGTGAAGCGTTCTCTTCCCTCTGCTATATAATAGGAGAGCAATGTCAAAATTTGATTACCACAGCATCCAAAAATAGAATCTAATTATTCTCTTCCATTTTCAGTCTCAGCTAGACTTTATTTTTGAGAATCGATTAAAACCCTATAGAAAAAGAAGGAATGTGCTCCAATTTTGCTGCAAAGAATATTTATTTGTGTCATTTAAAATATGGGTAACAAATATAATGCACGTTATGTTCCATGCACTTTATTTTTGTTTGTTCTTTCCTTGGTTTCTAAGGCTTTTGCAATCACACTGGTCAGTCCCAAATAACTTGGGAATCACCAGGCCTATTTCAGCCATGGATAGACACAAATAGAAGTCTCACAGGTAAAACGGTTCTGGAGGTTTTGTGAAAATCTGTAAAAGGTTAGACAAAAGCAGACTGAATTAGTGACCTCACTGAGAGAAAAAAGCATCACATGAACTCAACAGTTTAATATGCTGCTCAGGCACCCTGTGCTGCAGATACAACCAACAGTCAGCACAGAAACACCGCCAAGCCAGGCCTGACATGTGCTTCCTTCTGCCCAGGTGGCAGTGAGGGAATGTGGAGGGGCTGCTAAAACTGTTAGGGGATGAATGAGGTCATGGTGAAAATAAGAGAGGAATCGGGATTATTGCAGTGGAGGTAGAGGTATGTGGGATGCAAACCCATGGGAAATCAGGTTTCACTAGTTCCGCTGATCACAGAAAAAAAAATTATTTGTGTTTTTCCTGTTAATACCTTTTGGAGAGAGGCGTGTCACATCCATTAAAATAACCAAACAAGTTTCTGAAAGGCCTGTGGGTGAGAGCCTGCACTGAGAAAAAAAAAGACTTCATTTCCTATCACAGTGGGCCAGATTCTTAGCTTGTGTGAACTGGCAGGATTAATCTGAAATGAATTGAGTTGTGCTGACTTAATGCCAATTGGCCTACTGTTTTAGGATGTTAAAAATACTTTCAAGCAAATACAGAAAATAAACAAAAAAATTAGGCAGGAAAATGTTTAGGGAATATGGACATAAAATTACAATATGAAAAGCTGTTACATTGTGATAGGAAATGGTAGAGAGGTAAAATATTAACTGTTTTAAGATCTAGTATCAAAACTAAGTAGGAGTTTCATCCCTTTCTATCCCAAAACGTTTCTCAGTTTTCTTTACCCTGTTACAGGAAGCAGTATCAGTTTGGCAAGAAGACCTGGGCTGGGATAAAAGCCTGAAGAATGGGATGCAAGGAGGAGACCAGAACTGTGGTGAGAAAGTGTCAGTGGCATGGTGAAGCATGGAGGAGACGGGAGCCTGGGAATCACTCCTGGTGGAAATGGATCATCTACGCTCACTACAGCATCTCCTCTCCTGTGCTAGGAACAGGCTCTAGGGCACAGGAATCCCACCACCCCCCTGCTCTTAGCTGATCCTTATGAGAAGTACTGGTTAACTGGAATTGTTAGGGTTAGAGGTAGCTAACAAATTACTTGGGTCAAGTCACATAATTTCATTTCTTTAAAAAGATAAATTCTCCCTCCCCCTGACCGCAGGTAAGGCCAGAACTTTTTGTTCAGCTGGTTTATAAGGTTTTAACCCTTTCTGTCTTTTTAGGTCAATTTTGAAATCATGCTCTATGGAAAAAAAAAACCCGGTGGATTTCATTTTGGAAATAACAATATAGATGCACCATTTTTTTCTATTTTTTTCCAGTCATAATTATTTGGCACATATGTCGGCTTTACATTTTTCTGCAAATTTACAATGGGGGAAATACATACATAAATTGCTGAGTTCTATTTAAGAAATGCCAGGAGGTGGCGTGTGCCTACTTAATTTGC
Organism: Pluvialis apricaria; assembly: GCA_017639485.1. Taxonomy (NCBI): domain Eukaryota; kingdom Metazoa; phylum Chordata; class Aves; order Charadriiformes; family Charadriidae; genus Pluvialis; species Pluvialis apricaria. Next base: position 160,947,759 of record CM030008.1, on the reverse strand, counting down.
TCCCTTAGATTCAAGCACAGAGTTTTGCACTGCAGGTACCTGATCCTATGCATTTGCTTCCACTTGGACTCCTGCCACGTTTTAGGTACATACCAATTAGTGTTTACCAAATGAGGAACTATTCTCTAATTTGTTTGCTCATTGCTGTTCAGTGTGTTCCAGTGGAGCGTTTGGTACCTCTTCAGATTTTGCTTTTGAAACTTAATTTCCTTGTGGACTTTTATGTTAGTGCTCATCAATACTTATCTGAGTTCCTTACAAAATGTAATGTCTTAATTTGCTTTACACAGCACCTTTCTGAGATGAGTAGATAAGACACTTTTACCTCGTTTGAACTGAGGCAGAGAGAGATTAATGTTTTGGATGTAGCGCTTGCAATGCAGAGGGGTTTTTTTTCTGGAATATTTGTCTAGAAGGGCAATTGCTACTGCTGTATGAAATGGCCCCGTGCAGAAGGGGTAACTGTCAATACTTACCCACTCACTTCCAGTATCTCCTGTGGTTTCCCACCCCAGTCCTGTTTCCTAGGTCTAAAGTCCATCTTTTCCTTTCTTAATGCCTCTTCAGCAACATGGGTGGAGAGGAGTGGATGTTGCTTCTTTCCTGGAAAAATGCGAAAAATTGTTGTGAAGGGCAAGAAAGGGTTTGTGGGTTATGGGAGAGGTGGGGGGTTCCATAGTTCAGGGGAAGTGAAGCAAAAGGAGGGAGAGAGACTATGGGAGATAATGGGAGAGGAGAAGGGTAGGTGGAGGCAAAGACCCTGTGCCCTTCTCTATCTCAGAGTCTTCCAGAGCCATGCTGGCATCACTCAGTATCCCTCACCAAAAGCTCAACCAAATTCACCTGCTTCCCTCACAGCCCCTGCATGTATTTCTCAGGTTATTCTTCAGTCATCTCCCACCAGCTTCCCTCTTATCCATTTGTTGCCCACATTGCCACTGCCACCAAGCTGAATTTTGCCTACAGAGCCGAAAAACTGACTAAAAGCCGCTGTTACTAAAGACATACATTGGAGAGTGTTTGCCAACTTTAGCATCATTTGGTTTTTTCCCTTCCCTTCCCTTCCCTTCCCTTCCCTTCCCTTCCCTTCCCTTCCCTTCCCTTCCCTTCCCTTCCCTTCCCTTCCCTTCCCTTCCCTTCCCTTCCCTTCCCTTCCCTTCCCTTCCCTTCCCTTCCCTTCCCTTCCCTTCCCTTCCCTTCCCTTCCCTTCCCTTCCCTTTCCCTTCCCTTCCCTTCCCCTTTTCATGCATTTACTTATGCCAATATAGAATCATAGAATCATAGAATGGTTTAGGTTGGAAGGGACCTTGAAGATCATCGAGTTCCAACCCCCCTGCCATGGGCAGGGACACCTCCCACCAGCCCAGGTTGCCCAAGGCCACGTCCAGCCTGGCCTTGAACACCTCCAGGGATGGGGCTTCAACAGCCTCTCTGGGCAACCTGTTCCAGTGCCTCACCACCCTTAAAGTGAAAAACTTCTTCCTAATGTTTAATCTAAATCTGCCCTCTTCCAGCTTAAAGCCGTTCCCCCTCGTCCTATCACTACATGCCCTTGTAAAAAGTCCTTCCCCAGCTCTCCTGTAGGCCCCCTTTAGGTACTGGAAGGCCGCAATAAGATCTCCCCGGAGCCTTCTCTTCTCCAGGCTGAACAGCCCCAACTCTCTCAGCCTCTCCTGATAGGAGAGGTGCTCCATCCCTCGGATCATCCTCGTGGCTCTCCTCTGGACGCACTCCAGCAGGTCCATGTCCTTCTTATGTTGGGGACTCCACAGCTGGATGCAGTACTCCAGGTGGGGTCTCATGAGAGTGGAGTATGCCAAGTATATATGCCAAGTTTGTGGACAGAAAACTGTGATAAAGGTGTTGCTTGATGTAGTTTGTGGTGGATTCAGCAGCATGGGAAGAGGTCATGCCCTGATGTGACATCTGGGACTATAAAAATCTGAAACTATTTCAGATTTGCTCTCAAGCATGCCAGCCGGCCCTGCATGCTTACAACCCAATTCTGTGAGCCCTGTGTCCTTCATTAAGGATTCACCTGAGGTGTCACACTGAAGACAAAATTCCTTAAGGCCAAAACTGATGAAAAAGGTGGCAGCCAGTAAGGCCAGCATTTCCAAAGCTAGGTTACTGCTGTCAGTAAAGTAGCCTGATGCTGTCTGTCATTCATATTCTTTTTCTTTAGGCACTGGAATTTATTAATTTTTGCCCAAAGTGATCTAGAATTTGCACAGCCAAGTGCCATGCCCTGCCACGTACTTCTTGATCCCCTGAACCTTGTCTCTGCCCTCTGGGAGCAGGTGGGATTCTCAAATTCATCTGACTTTTCCAAGCTAATTGGGACGCCCAATGAGAGAGTGAAGGAGGGAGCATGTATTTTAGTATGTAGTCTGAATAAAAAAAAACCAAAACACAAAGAAAATTTAAAGAGAACACAGTGTTAAAATGCAGCTTTTTGGCATTGCTGACTTCTAAAACCATTTCCAGAAATGCTATTCAGAAAATCACCGTCAGGGTCGATTTCTCACATCACCTGGCCTTACGGAAGTTCTCTGAAGCAAGCAAGATTTTTATACATGTGAGTGAACAAAATTTAGCTCATTGTTGTTCATCTGCTGTGACTGCTACGTAGAAAATGATTATCTGTTGCTTGACCATATCCTGTCCTTTATCTTGGTATGATTTTGACAGAACAGATACATCATTTTCACTGTGTTTAGCACATCTGAGGAAACTCTTTAAAGTTTTAAATAGAGAAATACCTATAGCCCTTTCTAACCAATCCTGTCGCTACTGAATAGGTAATTACTGAGATTAAACAAGCATCTCTAAATTGCTTCTGTATTCCAATTGCTTCTATTTTCTGCTGGCTTTATGAATGTCCTTCTAAAGAAAGCATGAAAGAGATATTTGCTTTATTTTTTTGAAATAGCCTGCAGAAGAAATGACTTTCATTTCAGGAATAACAAGTAGTTGTTGTTTCTGAGGAATAAAAACTTTATTTTGCAATACTTGAACTGGTTTCGACTTCAGAGTTTCTGAAGCAAGACAGCCTGCATGTTTTTTTAGTCTTCTAGATTCAAATCCTCATAGTATTGAAGAAAATAAAACAAACAAAGTAAAAATTCTAGTTGATTTAAAACAACAATGTGACTCCTTTCTCCCAGCAAAAAGTCATTGATGAAAGGAATTGCTGTGCCTGATCCTCAAACCTAGTTCCCAACTCCTGCAGCAATAACAGCAGATAATTGTTTTAATCCTTGATATCATAGTGTTGAAGGTGCTCTTCCCCTTAAAGACTGTAAACAGGAAGAAATCATGATCCCGCTGAATGATATTCCTTTGACTTTAGCAGAACAACTATTTCATTCACAAGTTGCTGCAGTGCAAATGTGAACAGGACTAAGCACAGGCCTTAGGTTTGCCAATTTCTGTTTCTTGTTGAGTTTTCCAAGAGGAAATAATTCATTTTCTTCATGGCCTTTCATTCACGAACCACAAAAAAAGATGCAAAAATGCTACACGGTATTGGTAGTACTCATGCGTAAATTGTGAGTACCATATTTAATGCAGCTTTTATCCAAAGTAGCTGGACAGATTTTACAAATACAGACTCTACGAGAATGTCTTCCCAACTTCTTGCCTTCCAGTCATTCCTAGGGCGCCTCGCATATGGTTATATAGTTATTTAAATTGGAAATGGGTCTGTGAGTAAAAGGTAGTTGCATCATGCTCATAAAGTATCTGACTCTTGCGTTGCTTTGTTTAGAAGTTATCGTGGTCATTTTCCTTGAAGAACAGAAAAAGAGGAACAACTCATTGCTTCCTTCACAGAGGATTGTTTACAGCCTGCAGGTACATGGAGAGGAAAGCAAGTAGGTGTAGCGATTGGAACCGCCATTCCTTGTTTGTCACATGAATGGGTTTTGAATGCAGATTATTTTTTTTTTCAAGTATAGACTTTTATCTATATGTTATGTTTTGAATCTTCAGAAGAAAGGAACCAAGTAAGTGAAAATCTCTACTTTTATCTCAAAGTACTCCTAGAAGTAGTATATCCTGTTGTAACTATTGCAATATCGTGTATATTTTTACTGTTAATTTATGGAAGGATAATTGAGTTACTCTAATAGCAGTCATCTGTTTCCTCCCACTAAAACGGCTTTATTGTTCAGATAATTGGTAGAAGTGGCTGACGAAAACGGTATCCAAATGGGAAATCTTTTACTGTGTGCTGTATTTTTACTACAGGTGCACAGTGTTTTGTATGCATCATTAAGGTGTGTGGTTCAAGACAAAATAGACTTTAATACCAAGCATACGATGTGGCAAAAGTCTGTGAAGAAAAATTCAGGTCATTTGGAGCTAAAGGTTCTTCTTCAGGACTTTGTTAAAATCTTTCATAATGTTACAAAAAGGTCCATTTGAAGTGCTTCTGTGGCATCACGATACAGGAGTGGGATTCTAATTTACCACATAATCACTCCCTTGGTGACTGTGCATAATAAAGCCAAAGTGAGATGCATCTGATTTTTCATTTTGTTTTTCTTTTACAAGTATTAATCAAATCTTCAGAATTTCAGATCAGTTCTGTAGACAGATCTGTCAGATTCCCCTCTCTCCCTCCCTCTTTCATTCCTTCCCTCTTTCCCTTTTCGTGTATCAGGATAGCTTCTCTGGAAGCTGTGATGACATTCACTCTGCAATTGGAAAATAATTCCATCATATGTTGCATCAATATGAGTAATCATGGCTGACAGTACTATCTCCTTATGGATTTTGAAAACAGAGGAGCTGATTTCACAAGGAATAAGGCTTGACAGAATGAAAGTTCTGTCTTGTACTCATCTGGCCTTTCATATTACGCTTAATGGATCTTGTTATCTACATTCTAGTGTAAACGGAGAAAATTGCTAATAGGCAACTTAGGCCTAATACTAAAATTTACTTTGCTTATAATATGCAAATAATAATTAAAAAAAATCAGTCATTTGAAACAAACCACAACTAACAACGTGCGTACTAGAGAGAAACCCATGGCTACAACCAAAAAATACTGTGCCATGATGTAATTCAGCTCCTTTTTGGTCATTTTCTGACCATCTTCAGAAGTCTAACAACTATGGATACACTTGGAAATAAATCAGCCCAGGTTTAGCCTCTGCAGGCATAGGATCAAGTTGTTGGTCGTTACTGCTCATAGTTGATCTGCATAACCCACCAGATTTATTAACACAGCATTTACAGTTTAAGCCATCTTCGGTATGATTTACACAGATAGTACTATTACCTCTAAATGCAGGAGCTCATTTTGGAGAGTGTCCAAAGAATTCATTGCTTTGAGTATTTGATCTGACTTCTGTCGGGGAATCTAAACATGCTGGGGTCCCACACTGCAGGCTGGGGTCGTCATCCTTCTATAGCCTCGGCATTGCTCTCTTTCTATTTACAAAATCTGCAGAAAGAACAGTTCTTCGTTTACAGCTGGCATTTGCCTACCTGATGGTTAAGTGAAAGGCAACTGTGTGAAACATGTTTTTATTGTATTAACAATAAAATGTCTAATGGCAAGGTTAAAGGCAAACTATGTCCTTTTTTCTTTTTGGTATTGTATGAAATGCAAAGGATTAACCTGTCCTGCATCTTCTCCTGCTACCTTTAGATGGATGTTTATCATTAATTACAAACTTCTGATGTGATTACTCAGTCACTTTCATGTTGCATCTTCTTATTATTGGCTCAGAAGATACTTCAATATTCCCTGTATTCTTGTACACTCTTTCACAGGGTAGGTAGAAAGCATTGCTGTCACATAATCAAAGCCATCTTGAAGGAAAGACTTTGTCTCCTTAATTTGACCTTTTTAGAGGAACAGACTTGCATAAACCTCTCTCCCTCCCAGCTATGGTGCTGTACCTGAACAAGAGACTTACTGCTTCCTACCTCATCACTCCCATTCCAGGGAGAAGTGGTCCATAAAATTATACCTTTCCACTTGGCTTGCAGCAGATTATCTTTTTGCTCTCTTGCATAGGGCAAATCTTCTTAAAGCAAAAGGAGGAATAAAAATAAATGAAGGAACAGTTTTTTCCAGGAACTCTGTATAGTGACAAGTCAGAATAATGAGAGGCAGTCTTTGAAGCAAGTTGAAATTGAGAAGAAAACAACTGTGTTTTGACAATTATCTTGACTTCATCCTTAATTTTACTTCTACTCAAAGAAGACTGAGAAACTGAAGGAATCCATCAGCCTCTCACCTTCAGCCTCTTGGAGTTTTGTTAGGAAGCTTCAAAATGGTTCTCCAAAGCAGGTGGAAGTGGTAGGTTTTCGTGGTTTCTTCATATGAGGTTGCTTTTAGTCTCCCATAGCATTCATTAGGAATGGATTTATGTGATTGCATGTCCAACTTGAGCTTGAAGAACATTTGCCTAGAACTCTCCTTGTCTTTGAAACGCTCGACAGATAAAATTTCTGATCAGAATAGCTTGAAAAGTTGCTTTCTTTAAATAGAGGACCATGAGACCAGTAACTAAACTGCAGCTGGGTGAAGTTATGGCAGGGACAAGGAAGCAGACAATATATTCATCAATGACCAGGATATTTATGAATGACCTGGATGAAGGGACAGAGTGTACCATCAGCAAGTTTGCTGATGATACAAAACTGGGAGGGGTGGCTGACACGCCAGAAGGCTGTGCCACCATACAGCGTGACCTGGAACAGGCTGGAGAGTTGGGTGGAGAGGAACCTAATGAAATTCAACAAGGGCAAGTGTAGGGTACTGCATCTGGGGAGGAACAATCCCATGCACCAGTACACGTTGGGGGCTGACCTCCTGGAGAGCAGCTCTGTGGAAAAGGACCTGGGAGTCCTGGTGGACAACAGGATGACCATGAGCCAGCAATGTGCCCTGGTGACCAAGAAGGCCAATGGCATCCTGGGGTGCATCAAGAAGAGTGTGGCCAGCAGGGCGAGGGAGGTCATCCTCCCCCTCTGCTCTGCCCTGGTGAGGCCACATCTGGAGTACTGTGTCCAGTTCTGGGCTCCCCGGTTCAAGAAGGACAGGGAACTGCTGGAGAGGGTCCAGCAAAGGGCTACAAAGATGATTAGGGGATTGGAGCATCTTTCTTATGAGGAAAGGCTCAGGGACTTGGGTCTTTTTAGTCTCGAGAAAAGAAGACTGAGGGGGGATCTTATCAATCCTTATAAATACTTAAAGGGAGGGTGCCAGGTAGATGGAAACAGTCTTTTTTCAGTTGTGCCCAGTGATAGGACAAGAGGTAACGGGCACAACCTTGAGCACAGGAAGTTCCATCTTAACATGAGGAGGAACTTCTTTACTCTGAGGGTGGCAGAGCAGTGGCACAGGCTGCCCAGAGAGGTTGTGGAGTCTCCCACACTGGAGACATTCCAAACCCGCCTGGACGCCATCCTGTGCAACTGCTGTAGGTGTCCCTGCTGTGGCAGGGGGGTTGGACTAGATGATCTCCAGAGATCCCTTCCAACCCTGACCATTCTGTGATTCTACGAGATAAAAGTTGGTGGAGAACTTCAGGACTAGGAATAATTTCTCAGTGCTGCTTTCAGTGTTATCTCAGCCCCAGCATCTCCTCCCAGCTGCGTTCCCAACTGTGAGGGCTGTCTGGAACAGGAACCTGCTTACATTCCCATTCCATGCCTTGCTGAGGAAGAACACCCAACAGATCAGTAAACTCCCACAGGAAATGACAATCTCAGCTGAGCAGCCACACTGCTTAGTTGACGTGATGGTTGATTTCCTATGTGGCTGTCAGTCTATCGAGGAAAGAATTGAGGCCAGTAACTGATGTCACCCAGGCTGCTATATTGTGACTTTGAATTCAAAATGATGAACAGCTCAAAAAGGCCACCTATTACACAGCTTTTCCCCTAACATACGAAGTCCCCTTAAAGTTCAAGCTGATTCAGCGCAGTGAGGGATTTGCTAACAAATGCTGTATTATAGAATTGTATGTTCATAAAATAAATTGTTACAGACCCATTGTTACATCTGCTGAAGTGAATGGGACATTTGAATATAGACGATAAGCGATACTCCATTCCTCATTTGTGATACACTGACTCACAGTTCAATGTTACGTGAAGTGTTCTGGCACTGCAGAAGTTCCCCTTATTCTGATAACTTCGGTCTCGGGAGAGGACCCAAGTAAGATGAAGCTGGGGTGAGAGGAACATAAAGGATGAAGGGAACATTAGTACCATTCTTTTATCTCCCACTTCCACTTATCCTGCAAAAACCTTTATTTCCATCAGCAGGTTTCAGGCGCCAGGGAGTCTGCAAGGCCATTCTCCACCCTTCAGTGACTGCCGTCGATGGGAGTAAGGGAAGTGCAGGAGGGGTCAGACAGGAGACTGTGGGGTGCATTTAGAACTGGGAGGCAAAAAGCAAGAAAGAGTCGCTGGTCTTCTAATGTTTGCATTTCACAGCATAAATCCCTAGTGTTTTGCCCACAAGGAAGAAAACTGAAATTTCAGAAATGATTAAGGGCTAACAGCAGCCCTCTCCCTGACATAGATTCTGCCTTTGGTAGGGCTGACCCAGTTCTGTTCTTCCTTTAGCGAGACAGTATCTCACTAGAATAACAATCTGGTTCAGTTAATACAAAACATCCCTTGTCATTGCTACGATTCAGAATGTAATTCAGTTATAAATATAGCTATTAATTTCAGGATCTCTAGGGATATGCTGAGACAGTGATGGCTAGCTCCTACATTACTTTACGATGTATCTTACACAGTCAGATTGCAGAAGCATTCTTATACATTCTCCAGTTCTGATTAATAAATATATCTGCAGGAAATAACGTTTCTATCAGAACATTTTGCTGCAAAATTTACCTTTCCTGTTAAACTTGTTAGCTAGCTGGAAAATATAGTTTGTGTAACCTACTCTTGTCATAAATAAGTGCTTTCTTCATGAGCAGGGACACAGCGCTCGGCCTCTGCCCTTGCCCTACTGAGTGCTCAGGGGAAAGACACTTCTCCTGTTGCCCATATCCGAAACGGGCTCAATAATTGTTACATTCTCTATAAAGAACATTCACTTCCACTGATGCAAAGCACTTGTACTGGAGCAAGATGTTCTGATCGTATTGCAAACTGGCCATCCTCCCACCTGCTATCTTGGCCTGTTATGGCACACATAGTATCAGTAATCCAAGCGCTGAAAATGTATTAATCTGGTCCACTTCTCTCCCTGCTTCTTCCAAACCGTGAGGCTGGCTTACCGAAAGATTTAAGCAATAATAACAAACATTAGATTTTTCTTCTTTCCTTTAGATGTTTGAGACTTAAGGTTAAACTTGTGTCTCATTTCAAGCTTTTATTCATGGAAATCAGAGACTTAGCTTCTTGTGTGAAATTTTATTTCTAAAAATGCTGTTCTCAGGGCTTTGCCACACAAATAAAATACCATGAGCTGTCTAAAATCACACCACTTAGTGCGCAGCCCGCTTTTCACCACAGTGTAATCTTACAGTATTTCTGGTTTCCTATTTTATGTACAATTTCAGTTCCTGGAGGTCCACCCCTCCTAGCTTCGGACGAGTTCTGACCTTCCGCGTTGCTGTGTTCCTTTGGCATCCAGAGCCCCGTTCCCCCCTGGAGGCCGAGGGACGAGCGAGCGGCTGGGTGGGCGCTTGGCTGCCAGCTGGGGTCATCGCCACACACAGCTCAAGGAATTGCACTTCTTGGAACTTGGTCCTGAACTTTTATCTTAATACCTAGCAGAATTAACGTATTAATTGTGGCAGCTCCAACTGCATTAATACAGCGAGAAAACCCACTTCTCCAGAAATTGCTAAGCACATTACAAGCTGCAGAAAACATATTTTGTAGCACAAATTATACCCGGAAATGCATGCTGCTTCACTTCGCCTCTAACGGAGTACTTTCATAAACCAGTTAAAGTACTTTTTGAAATAGTATACTAATGAAATCATAATCGCGTCTCTAAATGTCTGAAGTAGACACTGATCTTAAAGTAAGCAGAGAGGAAAAATGTTATATGCATGTTCTTTGGAGGCTGATCCAGTCTGAAAATAATTCATATGAAACCAAATACGCTACGTGTTAAGTCAGCTTCTTTCTGAAGATGGTCTGCGGCCTGTTCCATTTAGCTTAATACACTGTTGTCAAGTTTAACTTGTTTCTCAGTGTCGGGCTAGGAAGAAGTGGGGTGAAGGAAGAGTGTAGTTCCTTCGTTTCCTCTTGGCCAGTCCCACACCGAGTAACGCCTCCTGCCAGGGGCCGCCAGTGGGAGTCTTGGGCATTGACCTAAATGTTGAACAATCTGAGTGATTTGGAGTATATTTGCGTTTGTGCAGGGAAAGGGGAGAAGCAGGTATAGTACTGCTGCTGTATTGGGTGTCTGTGCCCTGGCGCCGGCTGGGCAGGAGGCGCTGCAGGCCCGGAGCAGGGATCCCCTGCAGCCCTGCAGAGACCCCGCTGGAGCAGAGACCCAGCCCGCAGCCCGGGGAGGGCCCCAGGCCGCAGCGGGGGGATATTTCCTGCAGGAGCTGCGGCCGTGGAGAGCCCCGGCGGGAGCAGGGTGTCCCTGAAGGACTGCAGCCCGGGGCAGGGCCCGCGCTGGAGCAGGGAGAGGTGTGAGGAGGGAGGAGCGGCCCAGAGGGGCTGCCATGCACTGACCGCAGCCCCCATCCCACCCCTGCGCCCCCCGGGCTGGGGAGAGGGGGCGGGAGGGAAGGGGGGAATTGGGGAAAGGGTGTGAAGGGAAGGTGTTGTTTTAGTGTTTTTCTTTTTGTTTCCCTCTACGCAAATAGGTAACTTTTTTTATTTTAATTGGCAATAAATTAATTTTCCTGCAGTTGAGCCTGTTTTGCCTGCAATGGTAATTGGCAAGTGATCTCCCTGTCTTCATCTGACCCATGAGTTTTTCCAACCTATTTTCTTCCCCTGACCTACTGAGAAGGGTGAGTGAGTGTGACTGTGTGGGAGACTGACCACCAGTTAAGGTCAACGCACCACAGGTGCTAATAGCTAAAAGGGAAAATGTCCTGCTCAGTAATCTGCCATGTGTGTGAAGAAGAGCATCGTGCAGAGGGCTGAAACTTCACGTATGAAACAGAAAAGCAAATTTTGCGTATGCTCCTTCTGACTGCATTAACTTCTGAAAATGAGAAGAGAAACAAACGAGTTCTGGTGAGTCTTTCACAAAAAATAAGTAAACACATTTCAATGGGAGTTTATTTATCAGAAGTATTCACATAAATTTTTGTCTGGGAGATTCATATCTTTGTAGAGTTTTCCCTCTGAAATAACTCTGTGTTACATACCAGAAACAGTTGTGTTGTATCTCTCCATCAAATAACCCTGACCTCATCATGCTCTGCAGTATTTTGTAATAAGGGAGACTCCATAGAGAGCAAGTCACTGGGGTAGATCCTAATTGGTACAAACAGACAAACAACTTTATATCTGAATATATATAGAAAATAATCACAAAATCACAGAATCATTGGAGTTGGAAGGGACCTCTTGAGATCATCTAATCCAACCTTCCTGCTCAAACCAGGGTCAACTGGAGCACTTTGCTCAGCACTGTGTCCATTCAGGTTTTGAGTATTTCCAAGGATGGAGACTCCACAATGTCTCTGGGAAATCTGTTCCTCAGTTTGACCACCCTCACAGTGAAAAAGGTTTCTTATGTTTAAATAAAAACAACTTCTGATTTTAATTTGCATCCATGGCTTCTCATATTGTCACTGGACAGCACTGAGAAGACTGGTTCTGATTTTCCTCCCCCCATCAGGTATATATACACATTAAAGACATCCCCCTGAGCCTTTTCTGCTCCAGCATGAACAGTCCCAGCTCTCTTGGCCTCTCCTTGTATCATAGAATCATAGAATGGTTTAGGTTGGAAGGGACCTTGAAGATCATCGAGTTCCAACCCCCCTGCCACAGGCAGGGATACCTCTCACTAGACCAGGTTGCCCAAGGCCACGTCCAGCCTGGCCTTGAACACCTCCAGGGATGGGGCTTCAACAACCTCTCTGGGCAACCTGTTCCAGTGCCTCACCACCCTTAAAGTGAAAAACTTCTTCCTAATGTTTAATCTAAACCTGCCCTCTTCCAGCTCTTCCAGTATGGCAGATACTCCAGTCCCTTAATCATCTTTGTGACTCTTTGCTGGACTCACTTTCTTTCACTGGACTCACTCGGTCTTTCTTGACCAGAGAGATGAGAACCGGACCTAGGTCTTCAGATGTGTCTCGCGAGGGCTGAGTAAAGGGGAAGGTTCATCTCCCTCGACCAACCTCAGCAACACTTTTTTGTAATGCAGCCCAGGAGGCTGTTGGCCTTATTTGCCATAAGGGCTCATTTCCGAGTCATGGTCAACTTGGTGTTCACCAGGAACTCCAGGGCCTTTCCTGCCAAGCGACTTTCTAGATGGTTGGCTACCAGCCTGTACTGGTGCATGGGGTTATTCCTCCCCAGGTGCAGGACTTATCATTTCCTTTCTTCATGAGATTTCTGTCAGCCCACTTCCCCAGCCTGTTGAGGTCCCTCTGAATAGCAGCACTCATACCTCCTGTATTAGCCACTCCTCCAGTTTTGTATCATATGCAAATTGCTGAGGGTACTGTCTGTCCCATCATCCAAATCATCAATGAAAGTATTAAACAGTGTTGGGCCTTAGGGTAGACCCCTGGTGACTTGCCGCCAGGTAGACTTCATGCTGCTGATGACAACTCTTGAGTCCAGCAGTTCAGCCAGTTTTCATTCCACATCACTGTCCATTATCTAGTCAATATTTCATCAGTTTGTCAATGAAGAGACCATGTCAAATGTATTGCTGAAGTCAAGATAAACTATATCCACTGCTTTCACCTTGTCACCAAGCTAGTCATTTTGTCATGGCAAGGTTCAGGTTGATGCCTGACCATCAGGTTGGTCAGGCATTATTTCCTTTTCATAAATCCATGCTGACTATTCCCAGTCACCTTCTTGTCCTTCTTATGTCTAGAGATGGTTTTGAGGGTTATTTGCTCCATCACTTTCCCAGGGATTGAGGTGAGGCTGACCAGCCTGTAGCTCCCACTTCTTCTTGATCTTTCCAGACTACTGAAAGCTTTTGCCAGTCCTAGGAGCCTGTCTTCAGCAAAATAAGACAGAAGCAAATCTACTGCTCAGTATCACACTCAAGACATTGGTTCAAACAAGGCCAAATGACATATCCACTATGTTTTAAGAATAACTTTCAGTTTTCATGTGTAATATAGTGACTTAAATCGCTAAAGACCAACCTTCTATCTGTAAGTTTTGTCGTAGAACAGCTACCGATAATGCTTAACTGAGCCAAGACGCTTATGGAATATCATTGCAATAACAGAGGTTCAATTTTTGCATCACTGACAGTAAAACCACCTGCCACTGGAGCTGTAGAACACTTTAATTGAAAAGAAGGGTTCAGAGGTCACCTTGGATTTATAACTACAACTGATGTGAAGTGCAAGTGAAAATCAGCTGATGCACACTTTATACTGCCCAAATCTCTCTGTGAGAGCGGATATGAATTCTGTCAGCAGCAGTAGGGCAAAAAGTACTGTAATGGTCTTGTAAGGAAGCTAATGGTTTGATTGTAACAACCGTGTTGTAGATGGATAACACTAGCTTCCCACCCCTCTTTCCTAACAGCATCAGATCATGCTTAACTCTAAAGTGAACGTACAGCACCACCTCTCGATGGGATTGCTTTCTGCAAGGTGATCGTTGCAAAGTTCCTCTCTTCTCTCCTCCCTCGCCTCCTTGATAAATGTAATCAGAATCTGGGACAAGTAACATAGTATTTTGTTATTATGAATCTGTAAAAGTACAGTTATTCCGCCATCTCTGCAGGCTGCAGGATCAATCTGCCCACACAAGTCCTGCAAAGAGTTGCCATTGACAACCCTCAGGTTAGACCTATCCGCTTTGGGCAAACTGCCTGCAGGAGCCCTCCGCATATCCACATCCCAGAAGTACTCCAGTGAGTACTCCAGACGTGCCAGGACATCAGTTGTGGTTTAGCCCTAGCCATCAACTAAGCCCCACACCGACGCTCTTGCTCTCCCCACCAGTGGGATGGGAGAGAGAATCAGAAGAGTAAAGTGAGAAGATTCTTGAGTTGAAGTAAAGGCAGTTTAATAGGTAAAGCTAAAGCTGTGCGCACAAGCAAAGCAAAATAAGGAATTAATTTGCTCCTTCCCATCGGCAGGCAGGTGTTCAGCCATCTGCAGGAAAGCAGGGCTCCGTCACACATAACTGTTGCATGGGTAGACAAACACCATCACTATGAACATCGCCCTCTTCCTCCCTCTTGCCCAGACCTTTTGTAGCTGAGCACATTATACAGTATGGAATATCCCTTTGGTCGGTTGGGGTCAGCTGGCCCAGCTGTGTCCCCTCCCAACTTCTTGTGCACCTCCAGTGGTGTGAGAAGCAGAAAAGGTCTTTATACTATGTAAGCACCACTCAGCTGTAACTAAACCATTGCTGTTTTACCAACACGGTTTTGGTCACATATCCAAAACACAGCACCGTATGGGCTATAACTCTGTCCCAGCCAAAACCAGTATAGCATTTGACATCAAACTAGGATTGGGCACCTGTGTCAGTTCCTCTACTGAGAGGTAGGAACCCACATTTAGATGCTGTAACAAGGAGGGAGATGTAGCAGGGATAGGAATCTCTTGAACTTGATCTGCTACCATCCAAAAAGTAAAATGGGTGGCAGCCTTGTATGGAATGGTATTTTTTATATAATTCCATCATTCTGATGGTGTTAGCCCAGTTTACATGATTTTTTTTCTTCTTGAATTTCACTAGTTTGGTATAAAAATTGATCCTTGTTTTGGGCTGGACTTTTCCTCAACAGACAGTAAAGCAGCAAAGGTCAACAGGTATCATAGGCTGACTAGCATAAATAGGTGTTTTCAGGCAATTAACTGCTCTCACACACTTTCAAATTAGTTAGCTATCTTCGACAAAATAAAAAAAAAAAACACAAAAAACAAGCCAATGATGAGGCAGTATCTAGAAATGATCCACAGTGTTCGGATTCAGAAGAAGATTGATTCATATATGGCTTATTCCTTTCAAAAAGAAGCATAAACTCAGGATTTTGAGGACCTGATGTTTAAACTAATCAACCTGCTGGCTGACTAGATCCTCATAATAACATTATTTTTCTGAGAAAGTCCTAGCAGCAACAGATTTTTCTGAGTACTGAATTCTGTGCTGACTTTTATTTAAGGAGCAGAATAAAAGAATATTTTCCGTAAGTGCAGAACCTGCCGTGGGGAAGACATAACTTTCAGCATGCTTTCAGTTAGCATGAAATCTATGGTTTAATCATAATTTTATTCTGTTACCAAAACATATGACACTGCAGGAGTTCAAAATTCTTTGCATGTTATACATCACATTACGGTCTTGTGTGGGTAACATAATAAAGCACCACAGGCTGATTTATGCTTTAAGGGTAAACAGTGGTTTAGAGTATATGTACCAAACTTTTGGTCATTGTCTCAGAAAAATAAATCATTTTGTCATTTTTATTTTGTAGGCTATTAAAAAATGTGACGGCTAATTAGAATGAAAAACTGTAGCTTCATTATGCGTTGAATTGAGTTGCATAACAACACACTACCAAAAGGATCCAGAGAAGAAAAGATGCATTGAATTAGTAACACCAAACTTGAACGTTTCTAAAAAGTGCACATAAATAATTAATCTTAAAGAGGAATATAAAAAAACTAAAAGTAACTTAAATCTTGTGAACATGTGCAGTCCTTATGCAAGCAAAACTCCCACAGGAACGAGAAGTTTGCCTATGAAAGAAGAGAAGAACTCGGGGCTTAGGAGATGAGATTAGCTGAAGGAAGAATGAACATTTTATTTAAAATGATCTGATCTGAAAAAACGTTTCTTGAATTGAAGCAGTAGTCTAATCCTTCCTAATAGACATGATTATTTTTTGATCCTGTTTTTTCTTCCTTACCCTTTGAAACAAATACAAGAATAGTGATTTACAAAGGAAGATGATACTGGAAGAGCTTGCTATTTTATTGCTCTAAGTTCGCTTGACTCTTTTAACATGGATCCATGCCCGTAACTTTAACTATAATCTTTGTTTTGCCTGCATAAAGCAAAGAGGTAGGATGGAAACAAGAACTGTTTAGTGACTTTTTTTTCCACTGCCCAGCTCCAGGGAGTCGAGAAATGCACGGCTGTCCAAGGTGATGGGCTAAGCTCGTGCTCACCGTGAAGGTTTTCCGGGCCGGTAACTGCAGGCAGCTTATGTGCTCGAGAGGCAACACAGACCCCTGCTACTCACTTGCTTCTAGCTATTCTCCTTTCCTCTTCTAGTACATGTTTCTACACTTAAATTACAGCCATCTTCCATTTTGCCAGAACAGCTCCAGCAAGTCCAGCAGAAGACAAAAGTCAATTCAAGGAAGAGAGCTTAAAGTGCTGAAGATAAACCTGGTTAGCCGAGCGCGAGGACGACAAGACCTGTGATGCTCCCCATCAATAGCAGCTTGCAGCTGGGCATGAAACAGAGAAATCTGACCACAGCTGCTACGTCAACTTCCCACAACAGTTGAAGTCTTCAGTTCCTTTTTAATCCTTTCCCACTGCTGTACTATTCCTCAGTCTCAGAAAAAAAAAGAGTGTTTTTTCTGTTTATTTATGAACTTTAAAATTTCCTGATGGCCCTTCTGCTGAAAGGCCCATGCCATGAAGGATTCTCTCTGCTCTGCCCTGTCCCTTGCTCTCCTTCAGGTGAGGAAAATACTATCCTCTGGAGAAACCAGGTCCAAATCACTCACTAGAAAATACAGAAATGAATGAATAATTTTTTTTTTTTTTGAAACATTCTCATACATACATAGGACAGCATTTGTAGAAAGTATAGCTTTTAATTGTATTATACATGCTCGTTGACTTAGCAAAAAAAAAATCCCAATCATGTCTAGTTGTAGCAGACCTACGTGCTCACCTTTACCGATAGTTGGCTGAGATGAGCAGGAAGATGGAGTGCAACTGATGTGTAACGAGTTCATGCTCAGATGTGCACACGGGAGAAACAATTCTTACTCCTGTAGCCACATTTTAATCAGACTGCTCTGCCCCTTGTTTTCCTCTTGGACCCTTTTCAGTGGGCTTTCCATTTGTTTGCCTGGGGGGGTACACGAGAACATGCTCACTGACTCTTCAGAAATCCCCCGATCTAATTTACTAAAGGCAGGAGCAACTGAATGCACAAAAGAAACCTGAGTAAAGTTCAGTTTAAGTAAAAATCACAAGCATTTTTAAGGAAGAATACTAAAATGATTTCCCTTTATTGGTTTAGGCAGTAATACAGAAATCTATATGGCCTTAGATATCGGTAGAAGAGCCACCTAGTTATCATCTCATAAAATATGCTGTTCTTCGTTAGTGTATGAGTTTTTTAGAAAACCTGTAAAGGCTTCTGCGTTTGGAAGTGCAAAATAAATTTAATTGTATAGAGTGTCAGCAGTCTTAGGCAAAATGAAGCTTTCAGGGAGGCATAATGGCAGAGAACATAATGGTATTTAAATTACTGGGCCATAAGGATGGAACTATCAACAAGTGAACAAAAAACATAACCCATGAAGAAAACTCCCAGAGCAAAGTACAGTTATTTCATCCCATTAAGGGATTCGACTTCTTTTCTAATTTTTGAAACAGATGGCATGACAAGATTGGCAATGCTCTACAGGATGAGCACAATCTAACTCATTCAAAGCTGAGCTGAAAATAACAAAATGAAACTCAGCATGAAAGAAAGACTCAAGCTAACACATGCGTGGGGAAAGAAATTCAAAACAAAGAGATGCAAACAGAAGAGAAAACCTGGAAAGCAATTGTACTAAAGGAGGCCAAGAAAATGGTGGCACACAGATGATATCCACTTCAGCATGAGAGGGGTTTTAGCTATGCAGACTTTAATTACCCAAACTGGAACATGCCTGGGATATTGGGGCTTGCACTTCTACACTTAGCTAATAGATTAGCAATCGCTTGGCTTTTAATGATGAGAAGTCACTGGAGCTTGAGTTTCTATGTCTTTTCTAAAATTTTCCATGCCTTTTCTAAAATTTTCTGTACCTTCCTTACCTTCTTCACGGCAGACATGAGGTACCATGTTTTATGGTTCAGAAAATTTGTAAATCTTGTTGTCAGAGTTGCAGATTGCGCTTTTTCCTCACCCCCCCCCAGGGAAGATCTGAGTCAGCTCCACAGTGCCACCTTCTGAAACGCCAGCACTGAGTGCTGTGTATTTGGATATTTGTGATGAACAAATTCACCAGGTCCATCTGGGTGCAGTGAGATCAGACAAAGTGACAGAACCACCCTTCCCTGACCGAAGTGTTTGGGGGGTCTGTGCCTTTCCTGATTAGTTTTTTTTTTATTTATAGCAACACTTAAGCAATTACCATGCATTATGTTTCCACAATACATTCCTTTATAACTGGTTATGTATAATAGTTCAAGATATCCTGCATTTATTTTCATGTGGGTGAAAAATGAAGTTAATTATAACTCATTCAGAGATTTGATGGCTGTGAGCAATTCCAATTCATAAGTCTCAGGACTTGGGTTTTTTGTCCCTCTGTTGTTTGCTTCTGTAACAACTTCAATACTTTTCATAATGGTCTCTTTCTTGTGCCTTCTAAAAGCATCCTGAATTTAATTATCTCTTAAAGAGAATCAGAGCAATACTTCATGTAATGTTTAATTTTCCCTGGTTGTCTCGATTTTTTCTTTTGAATCAACAGTCTCTTGCTCTACTAGCTTAAATTTAACCTGGATTATTTGGAAATAAAGACCAAACCTATGCAGTTTTTCATGAAAATAAGTTCATTGAAGTCAATTCAGAAACACTGGTCAATGCTTCAGAGTGCAAAGTTGTTTCCTGAGAGGTTAGGAAGAAATCCTCACTTCTGTTCCCCTTTCCAGATACTTCGTACACAATTACCTCGAGTGCTTTCCTTGCTTCCTCCTGTAACATGTGTGTTGTCTTATATGATCTGTGCAAAATGTTTAAAATGAAAATTGGAAAAAACCCAGGATTTTTTTCCAAGTTGGTTTTAATTTACCAAATAGTGATGTCTGGTCCAGTACAGAAAGAGAAAACTACAGCCATTTTGTGAAATTCTGTGCTTTCTTTCCTTACAGACCAGCTGGATGTCTAGCTCTGGGCATCTCCAGTTTTGACCAGCAAAATTACAGGTGAAAGGGTAAACAAAGAGTAGGATAGTCATAATGGATTTTTGTATCATGCAGTTTAATGCATTTAACTTTTATTTCCTG
Source organism: Pluvialis apricaria (assembly GCA_017639485.1). Classification (NCBI taxonomy): domain Eukaryota; kingdom Metazoa; phylum Chordata; class Aves; order Charadriiformes; family Charadriidae; genus Pluvialis; species Pluvialis apricaria. The sequence continues at coordinate 160,928,376 of CM030008.1, read as the reverse complement.
AAGGTAGGAGGCTTCTTTCATTAGGGTTGCTACAGAAGATTTGGAGAGACACAGTTCTATCAGAACGGTGCCTCAGAACATGTAAACTACATGTGTTTCTTATCTTTTTCTTTGGGAAAGCCTCTTCCTGCTTACTGACTACCTCTGCTGCCTCGGCCTGATGAAGGTCCCTGTTCTGAAAAAAACGTCCCCTGGTCTCAGTAATTGATTACTGGGATATCTCCCAGTAAGGCAGGTGGTTATATCCTTTCATTTCCTTCTCCTCAGTCCTTCTGATGGTCTGTTGCGTTGCTGTTTTGCACATCTTTTCCTGCCCGCTTGGCTTTTCCTCTTGCGATCTTTTGAAAACTCAGCAGTACCTATGCTTACATTGTAGAAATCATATAACTTGAAAAAAGGTTATTATTAATAACCTCATTAAATTCATGACATTCACTCTGTCATGAGCTTCATATTGAGACCAGACACAGTATAACCAATGATGAAATGAAGAAAAGGTGCTTAAGCCAAGCAGCACCAGGCCATGGGCACTGTCAGAGTTTAGGAGACTTATTCTGGATATTTACTAATTTTAATTTTGCTTGTTATGAAAGAAAGATTCTAAACATACCTGATAAAGAATCTGAGTGAAAATTATTTCTCTTTGAAATTCAAAATATAAGAATAACAATGATTTTCTTGGGCCAGGGTTTATATTTTCCGTTAACGCAGCAGTTACCAAGGAAGTTTTGAATTAGGTTTGTAAAAATATCATTACACAAACGACAGATATTTGATACTTCCTGAATAATATCTCACGTTCCCAATTAAAAGTAGCCTTTTACAGAAAGTATCTTTTTCTGACTTGATTTTAAGTCATTACAGTGACTCATTAAAATATATTGTTTCTGAAAACTCCCTAAGGCAGCAAATGAAATGTCGTACAGACAGATCATCATCTGTAAGGCACTGCTTTGCAATTAATATGAATTTTATAACACAACTTTATTTTTTTTTAACTGACAGTGTGTCCTGAACTTCATTTTTTTACAGCATTACAGACAGCTTTGAAATGCTGGGAAACACTGTGGGTATGTACAGAGAGGGATGCTGATGATTTACATCCTCTCAGCATGTAAATACTGCACGTCTGCACTGGTAAGTGCAAAGGTTCACCGTGGGACCTTGTGTATACAGATGTAAGAAACTGTTTGCAAACCTTCATGGTGAGTTTAACGTAGCTGTAGCATATGTAACACACTGGCTGACTGCACAGATCCTCGATGGGATAATTGGCCTCTACTGAGGGGAAGGGCCTGGGCACAGACTTGAGAAGGTTGTGATGGTGTAAGCACCAGCAATAGAGAGTGGAGAGAAAGATCAGGTTCAATTTGACCCGGCATTTGAGGGAACTTTGGTCCAGCTGTATGCCACTCAGGAATATGCCCTTCTACCCTCCTAGAAAGGCTGGAGCCTTTCATTCTCTTCTGTTCATGCTTTTAAATACTCGTTATATCTCTAGGTTAGCGTCCCAACCACAGTCATGGGGGAGTATTTCATAGCGTGCAAAGTATAAAAAGGTCAAACCGAAATCCTGCTAAATGAGAATATTAGGAGTATTTACTACAGCCAAACATAGCATTTTCCTGACAAATCCCAAACTGTTCAAATCCCTCTATCATGCAGATCACTGTATGAGGAAAAAAGAGATGGGTTTGGTTTTCTAAATTAACATGTTTTCCTGATCTGTTTATTCAGCTAATAAGCTGAAATATCAAATAGGGAATTCATCAAGGATGAATCAAGCAGTCGGTGCTGAGAACGGGACCTCCAGATGCTCTGAACTGCCCTCTGGGAACGCCGCTCTCCCCTCTGCCTCTGGACCCAGCCTGGGGAAACCAGCCCGCTGGTACAGGGCTCAAAGCCGGCAGGGTAGCAGGCTGCACGCAGCCTTCCCTTGCCACAAGTTCACGCTCTGGTGGGGCTGGGATCCCCCAGGACCTAAACCATGCCTCTAGCCAGGGAAATAATACATTGATGCTTTGCTCAGACATGTGTCATCTCCTCTCACGTGGACAGCCGGGCTCCTCTGCTTGCAGAGCGGGGCGTGTTTCTGGCAGGTATGCCTGACCGACTAAGAAATTAGTTGCTTGAAGTTTTTACCTCAGCTGCTTTGAAAATCTGTATGTTGTGACGTCATTACTGGGCTCCCCAGTGCAAGAAGGACAGGGAACTACTGAAGAGAGTCCAGCAAAGGGCTACAAAGATGATCAAGGGACTGGAGCACCTCTCTTATGAGGAAAGGCTGAGAAACCTGGGTCCATTTAGCCTGGAGAAGAGAAGACTGAGAGGGGATCTCATCAATGCTTATAAATACCTGAAGGGCGGGTGTCAAGAGGATGGGGCCAGACTCTTTTCAGTGGTGCCCAGCGAGAGGACAAGGGGCAACGGGCACACACTGGAACACAGGAAATTCCATCTCAAGATGAGGAAAAACTTCTTTACTTTGAGGGTGGCAGAGCACTGGCACAGGCTGCCCAGAGAGGCTGTGGAGTCTCCCACACTGGAGACATTCAAAACCCGACTGGATGTGTTCCTATGCAACCTGCTTTGGCAGGGGGTCGGACTAGATGATCTCTGAAGGTCCCTTCCAACCCCTGCCATTCTGTTTTTACCAAGCAGTGATGCAATACCTTCAACAAACACGATGGTATCAGGACAGAGGCATTTCATATCAAGGTGGCTGGACTGAAGTATTCTGCTTTCTCCTTCTTGCTGCCTGGCTGCTTTCCTCCTCCTTCCCTCTTCCCTCTCACTCCCCAATTCTCTTTCCTTCCCTCCTTTCCCTTATGAAAGGATAATTGTTCCCTCTCCAATTCTTTTTAAACTAACGGGAGGTATTGCATCTCCCAGTTCCATTTAGTTCTTTGGCTCTAATCTAACCAAAACACACTCAAGGAGGGGTTTATCATGCTCTGGAGATCTTTACGTGACTCTAGGGACTGATAATGAATATTCAGCAGCTCAGTTATATACGATGGAAACACAGATGGATAACCCAGGGGAAGGACAAATAAAAGGCCCAATCAAAGGAAAGAGATAACTTGAAGATAAAATGTGATGGAGCCACGAACTGGAGAAATTCAAAAGGTTCTTCCAGATTGCAGAGGTTGTGGGGGAGAAAGCTTTTCCCTTTAAAAGGTAAAACACTGTGTGAAGAAGAGTCACTGAGATCAGGAAAAAATATTCCGGCAGCTGTAGCTATGGCCCTCAGATTAAACGATACCTTTACTCGCCGTTTGTCCCATTAAGATGGAGAGGACCAGCTGCTGACCTGCTGCCAGTGTCTGACTCATCCATCCAACCTAGAGCGGCTGTTTAGGCAGCAAGAGCTACCCGAATCCCTGAGTGCTTCCTTTCGAGCCCAGGGTGTCCCTGTATGGAGCATGTCATGAGCCGGTCCTGCCTCTGCTGCCCAGAGAGGGTGAAACAAGGAGCAGCCATCTGCTTGCACACGGTCGAGCCTCGTCTAGCTGCAATGGCTGGTGCTGTCACATCCATGTAATCTGCAAGGAAAAGGAATACGCCCTCCTTCCCAAATCTGCCCCCCCCACAAATAACATATTTAACCCACTTTTTAAAGCTGTCGAGCTAGCCTAAATGGATTGTCCATAACAAACCCAGCAACGAGTAAAAAGCCTTCCCAGCTGAAAAACAGCTCTGTTAATTCCCTTTCAGTGCTCTTTGCTGTTCCGTAAGCTGTCTGATTTTAATTCTATTTCCTTAACACATTAATAACAGGATACAGCCCCAGGTAATTACTCTTTGCTGCTGGAAATGAAACTGGAAGTATTTGAGCCTCCTGTGCCGGTGAAGGGGTTTCTTGCTGGGTCATGGGGGACTGCACTGAAATTACTTTGCAGGTTTTTCTTTCTTGGTTTGGAATTTGTGAATGAACAACAAGTGGGTTTCTGCCATCAGTCAGGAGCTGTGCTTTATCTGAATTATTTAGGTGAGAGACCCAAATTCTGGTCTCGATTTCTCTTAAGCAGAGACTGTAAAGGTAAAAGCTGCTTTCAGATTGAAATACGATGTTTCATGTTTTTGGACTGAACCTGAGGGGCCTTGCAACACACATTCCCCAATCAGCTACAAATGTGGGGAGCATCCCCCATAGACCCTCTGAATTTAGGAATTAAAAAGCAGAATCCATTTACTCAAGTCCCCGAGCAAAGCAATTTGGACTTTGATTTCTCGTAGCGTCTTTTGGCTGATTTATGCTATGATTAAAATTTTTGTTGCTGATGATGCATTATGCATGCAATATCTGATGAAGTAAGATCACAGTGAAATCTAAAAATAGAGTCATTCAAGTATCCTTAAAGGAAAACCTGACATGAATACCAGCTCACACATCAATGAAACTGAGCTGCAAAGGCACACTCCTCTTATCCGCACTTCATGCAGAATTTAAATCATAGGCAGATCTCTGTTGTGCACATTTCTACCATCTAGACCTCAGAGGTGATTTGATTTAATTTAGTTTAATTTAATGAGACAAGAAGGCTGGCAAGGTGTACACTGAGTTTTTCCATACAGCAGAGGTTGGTAGTTTTGCCCATTTTGCCCTACCCAGTTAATGTGTTGCAGTTGGTTGGTTCTGTCTACCCCTCAGCAGAACAGTGGGTGCCACCGCAAGTCAGGGGTAACATTTCAAAGCAGCTTTTATTTTCTGTCAAATAAAAGAAGGAAGCAACTCAACCTTATCGACATCAACACAGGAAAATATCTTTCTCTCTTTCAAACCAAGCAGCCACAGCCTAAACATCTGCTCCTTGCCTGAATCATTTATTCGCTCCTTGATTTGAAAATGCGCTCGGGAGGGTTCAGGGCTTAAGGCTGATTCCCATAACCTGCTTATTGGTGTCCTAGTAGGAGGATCATCTGCTTTCTTGAGTCACTGGGAACCCAAAATGCCGTTGCAGTGTCCCCTTCCCTTGGAATGGACACCTCTAAGGGTGGGAACATCATTCAGCTTGGGGGATCAGATGGGGAAGGTAATGAGTGAGTGTTTGGTCAACTAGACAGAGCCGTACACATGTTTTAATCTATATTCACTGAGTGAGCATGTCTCTGTGGGTAAGATACAGTGATCCAGCACGTGGTAGGGGATCCACTCATCCTGAGGCAGTACATCACTTCAGTTTTGGCCCCTTCACATAGCTGGAAAGGGGAAGAACAGGGTAGAGAGATCCTAAAAAGTTACAGTAAGGGATCCTTCTAGTTTAGGCATGGAACAATACAATAGAGGGTGCAGAAAGCATGAATGAGAACTAGAGAAATGGGAATTCTTTGGAAGGGGAAGAGTGATGGAAAAGGCAGTGTGGCTTCTGGACCTTTCCCCTCCCAGGGCCCAAGTGAACTTCAAAGCTTTTCCAGCGTGTGTTTTAATGTTCACCTCCACACTGACATTGCTGTCCTCTTCTCTGGAGTTAACCCTGAAGAATACAGGTCTCCCTTTGAAGAATGCTTGGTGCAATTTATTATTTTGGTTTCAGTGTGATAGTATCTGCTGTCAGCACATGGGACTCGACAGTGAGCTTTGGTTTTGAACACAGCAGTTATAAACAGACCTGCCTGTAGAGAGCATGGAGTTGACCTTGCAAACATTGTGTACAGTATTGACGTCGGCTTGCTCCTTAGTGAAGGGATTTATTTGTTTTACCTCTGTATCTTCAGCAGTGGAAGGCTCTGACAGAATATCAATGCAGTGGGTTATTTGTCAGGCATTTCAAGACAGCCTTCCCCTGAAATCGAGATTTCATCACTTCAAGACTTGAAAAAAAACATTTTTTTGCTTTCCCCACTGCGGCACGTAGCATCTCTAGCTGGATCATTTAAGGCACATTCGCAGTATTTAAGTAAGATTTCAGTACTTCACACACCAAAAAGATACAGGCTTTCGGTAAGTGTATGTAGAACAATTAGCCTCTTAACATTCAGCAAAAGAGAGATGACTTTAATTATTTCATTTGCAATTGCTCCTTCTCGTCTGTTTTGTTCTGAACAACACAGCTATGGTAGTTAATGACTGCAGCACAGCCAGAGAAATCAACAGCGAGGTAGATGTGCTCCCAAGCGAAGCAACGTCCAACCTGTCTTCATGCCATGCTTGATTCTTACCCTTTAAAATTGATCAAATGAGAGCTCCACATTGTCTGCTAGCACCTCCATATCCAGTATTATAATCAGTGCTTAATGCATGCAGATTTGCCCTCCCTATGGTGAGTAACAGTGACTATAGCAGCCTGTTATTTAATAGTATGTGACAGAATTGCTGCTTTTGCTCAAATTGTGTGGATTTGTACTTTCAGAGCCGAAAGCTCCAGGTTTATTCCCAGTTAATGACAGTAGCACGAGTGCCTGTGCACATGCATTATTTACATAGAAACAAAATTAAAACTTCGACAGAGGAGAATATTTTAGGTAGATTGTTTCTGCTTTCATGAAGCAGTGAGAAGCAGTGATGCCGTAACCGAAAGAGTAACACAGTTAGATCCATCTTTCATACACCCAGAAGTGACAATGCAATTTTGCCAAGGGTCAAAGTATTCTAGACCCATTCCTAACTAATGAGCTAGTGATCCATCTCCCCATTAAATAAGGTACTTCCACACCATGAAATTTTGAAAATTACATGAAATCCATACAACATAACTGCATCCTGAGAATTCTTTTTAAATTATTCACATCTATAGGAAAGATAAATCCGGCAGCCAGAATGTCATTTATTTTTCTGTGAGTCTGACAATCTAAATATTATGCAGTTGAGACTGCAGTAATTTGGATCGCTTGCTGATTTTGTCCTAAATTTCTGAAAGTTAGATGAAAGCTCCTTTCTATCCATAAAAAAAACAATTCTTCCCCTCATCTACATTCTTAAATGTTGGACGAGAACATTTTATTTAAGCCAGCCAAGACAAGAATAACAAATACCTATTGGGAAAATAAGTAGTTTTGGGTCCTGAAATGTTAATACAAACATGAATCCCTCTAGTATCAAACTCGTATAAAATTTTCAATAGTTTTAGAAGTAAAACTTATGAGCATGCTTACTGAAAAGTTTAGTCTATTATTGTGAAGGGAAAAAAAATATTCATCCATGCTCACACACTCTGCAGATTTGTTTTTATATTTAGACTCAGTTCTTAAAGTATAGCTGTTTACAAAGGTTTAAGGTGAAACTCCATTTCTGCTCCACTTCCTTCCTCCCCTCCCAGAAAATGGATTTGCAGAACAAATATTTTTTTAAGACAATCTATTTCAGGAAAGATGGCATTTCCACTCAGTTACGTGAGACCAATTCTACAGCAGTCCTTAGGGATATGACAACCTAAACATTATTCTTAAACATATCTGAATCTCACTACTGCCCTGTGTTCTGAATATGATTCTCTTGTTTCTCCCCTTCTTCACTCCCTGAAAAAATCTTGGGTTTATTGTGATATGAATTGATACAGTTCTTCAATTTCTGAAATGAAACATTTTGAATTGATTTTGATTTTACAGATTAAATCCTGAACTACTGAGGTCAGCCGGAATTTTGCTATACTGTTAAAATACATCCAGTAACCTAATGGCAGATAAATGATGTATGGTCCAGTTCCATCAACGGTGTTAAGCTTGTGCTCCAGCCTTTTTCCTCTTAAACGATCCTTGTCATGAATACTCCACCAAATTTGACTATCTGAGAAAACAGGAGAGACATAATTTGCTGTTAAAAGGCAAAATATTTGGACCATTGGAGACACACGTGACAAGTGGATTCTGATGCCAGCCAGTCCCCAAGGGAGGGCAGTGTCCTCTTTGACTTCTTCCACTGGAGCCCAGTATCTGCACCCCTGAGGATCTCGCCTCTGGCAGGAGGACATGCAGGGGAAGACAGTCATCTTAGGTGGTAGGTTTCAATACATTGGGGGTTTAAAAATCAAATCCAACGCTTCATACCCCAACCTGCAAATCCCTGACAGTCAGGTGACAGAACCACGGCTTAGTATGGTCCTAGTTAGACTCTTTACCAAGCTTTTTTGTTTTGATGTGGCTCTAATAATGTGTGAGATGCACAGAGAAAGAGAGTGGAAAACACTATCCTGCACCAGGGCCTGAAGGATTTAACTAAACCCAGCCTGAAATTAGCCTAAGCCTGTGTTTTAGCACTGCGGAAACACAGTTCTCCTACTAGAACAGAATGAGAGGGAACATTTTCAAAGCTGATTTTGCCAAAAGACTGAAGATCACTTGGGTATGGACACATTTAGCTTTTTCCAGGTCAGGAAAGAACCTGTGTGTGTGATTACACAATACCAGGTGCTTGAGAGTTGCCCTAAATAGGGACAACGCTGCAGATCTAAGGTCTCTATGGGCAACCAGGCTGCGACACGATGCTTAGCTCAGTGTTTATGAACAAAAAAGCAATCAGATATGACAAAGAGTAACAAATTATGTTTATCATGGAAAAGGAGATAAATTCACCTTTTTTCAAATCATCCTTCAGTTTTACCGGGTGCTCAGCACAAGTAAGAATTACACTGGAGGGCAGAAGTCTGCTGCTGCTGGATCAACAAAGCCTCTCTAAATTTGATAGATGAATAATTAAGAAAGACAGTGCTTCCGTCAATCCTCTCTTAACCATGAATTGCTTCAGTGCTATATTTACAGCTTTTACATAATCTTAAAGGTTGCTTATGATATAATGAAGAAACCCAGAAGGTTGCCAGCTTAAATAATATTTTGTGTGTGTTAAAATGAGTTATCCATCCCTATTCATTTATGTCGTTACAGTCCTGGGACTCGGGCAATCTTCATTTTGGTTTATTTACAGTATTATAATAAATTTTGCTGCAGTATGGAGCTAAATTATTTTTTAAATAGTGATGCAGATTGGATTATTACTCAAAAGTAGAACAAAAAAAATCAACAGATGTAAGAGATATATTTAAACTAATTATCAACACATCATAGCAGAAACAGGCACATGGCGCGTGGATTCTTTTTCCTGTACCAACCATCTGATCCATGCCTGTGATCATTAATTTAGCACATGCTGAATTATATTTTCAAATACATCTCAAAAAAAAAGCCAACATGTTCTTCAGTTTTCAGATTCCAATCATTCCATTGTGGACACCCTTCATTTAAAGGCTACCTGGACTTTGATAGCCAACAGTGGTATTTATCAGTTAAACATCTAATGGCCCAGTTCTGCAGATGTTGAAATTATGTGATGGTTGCCTCTTGGCAAAATCACTGAATACCCAGAGTGAAATTTATCGGCTGCCACAAATTGAACTTAAACTAAAATTTTATGGTAAGAGGCAGGTGTGGGGGCAAAGAAGGGAAGGAAGGGCAGAGCACGCCCTTGCCGGTGGGTTTGGTGAGCAGTAGCTTATAACTTGTCTTTGAATCTCCTACCAGCTGGACTTTTAGCAAGCCCCCAGTAAAATTACAACAAATGCAGATTGAACTAGGACTTGCACAGCTAAAAGCTGTATTACAGCTTCAGTTTAAAATGTGTAATTCTGAAGAACTAGACAATAACAACTCCTGAACAGTGTGAAACAGAACAAGTTAAATATGAACAAACGTGCTTCCATGATCTGCCCCCTTCACGTTAGTGAGATGTTTCTCACGAGTCAAGTTACTTGCATTAACATGATGCTGCAGTTTGCGCCTTTTGTTAGAAAGGAAAACTGTCTTGTCTTTCATATGCAGAAATTGCATATTTTTGCAGTTATTCAAGGTCCTTGCAGAGGAAGTTTCTGAGTCATGCAGCTTCTTATTTCATTAGCAGCAATATTACTACGAGTGATGTTAAACCTACACGAAGAGCAGCACAAATATTTGAAACATTAACATTGGTGGGAAAGACAGCAAACTTGTTGCTGCCTAGTGCCTCAAGCCTGAAAACGTAGAGTGGGTAGCTGTTGCTGAGAGAGACAGTGGCATTTATATAGAGGGAGGTTAGTAGTTCGTGTTGGGCAGGAAGGATGGACCTTTCTAGCAATAGTAGATGCTATCCTGTCTCTAAAGCTTCTCTGAGGCTCTAAACTTGGATCTCCAATGAAACCCAGCTCTTTGTTTCCTTCCTTTCTTTGGCCACAACTCAGCTTCTGAGATGGTAACAAAAGAATGGAACAAAATTTGGTATCGTGGAGACCAGTGAGATTTTCTAAGACTTCCTAATGCACCTGTAGTCAATGGCATCATTGATAGCTGAAAGGCAAAGTAAAATCTGTATTAACCCAAACACATATGACTGATCTGTGTCTGTCTGGTTTCTGGTATCTGTATGACTGTAGTACTGTAGGCCCCAGCAACTTAGACTTTAACAAGTTGATTTCCATAAAGAAGGAAGGAAAGAAGAAATAATGATTCCTGCTTTACGTATGAAAAATGGAGATATATAACGATGACATTAGAAATCTCCAAAAAAGCAGGGAATAAGAAGCAGATTACAAGAGGTTCAGGCTGTTGTACAGAGCTGGGGAGATCTGTACATTGGGACTGTTATTGACTGACAGAAATGTGGCTTCTTCCCTTCCCATCTGACTACTGCCCAAAGAAGCACCTGCCCCAATAGGCAGAACCGTGCACTCCAGCTTGGGTGGGCACTCTGGAGGGTGTTAGAAATGAGAAGGATCTGTGTGTTTGCCAACAAAGTTGGGAATTATGATAATTATTCCTCCATCAAACAGCACCACAATGCAAAACTTCTTAAAATCACCTGTTACCTACCCCAGCTCTTCCTTTGTTGGCCTTTGTGAGGCCATCTCATGACCTCACCCTTACAAAAGCACAAACCTCACAGTTTCCCCAAACCCTCAGCTTTCCTTAGCCCCAGGGAGATGCCACAGATCTCCTTCACCTCAGGTCTCCTGGTTCCTCCTCTCCATTGAGCTTAGCAGAAGAGGCAGAGGAGGGAAGGGGCCTGTGTGAGGGGCACCACATCAGGTACCTCCACCTGGTACACAATGTGATCATATCCAATAGACCCTGCTTACAGCCAGGGTGAGCAGCCAGGCAGCAGTGGTGAGGAGAAACTCTCAGTGTGGCCATTCATGGTCTGAGAAAGGGGGTGGTTGTTCTTGCTGGCGGCTCTTCAGGAACATTCGTTGTCACAAATTCCCCGGCCTCAGACTGGCACATCTGTGCTCTGCAGGTCCACAGCCCACGTGCAGTGGGTACAAAAGGGTGAAGGCTGCAGGAGTGGGTTATTGAAGACCATCTGCAGAGCTTTTCTTTCTCAGCCCAAGACTGACATAGCACCAAAGTGCCAGCGGAGTGATCTCATTCAGCCCCTGCCTCCACAGGCTCTGCTCATCCTCTGCCCCTATTAATAAAGACCAGTTTGAGAACAGCAGGCAGGGAGGTGGGTGGCAGCTTGGGGGAAGATTAAGAAATAACAAGCTGAGGTTGTAAGAACAGTAAGAGAAGCAAGTGTGAGATCTTTGATATTTTAAAGTACAATTCACAAGGAACCTACAAAATCGTAGTTTCCCAGGCAGATGCAACACACCATAATCTTGTACAAATTCTCTAGCCCTTCTGCAACCCAGAGATAATTTAGAAGGAAGGTATATTAAGTGTCCCGGCATTGCTTTTTTAACAGCTGTGAAAGTCTCTTTGCATCTCTTCAAAGAAGAACTTCTTATATGGGAAAACTGAATAAGCTGCCTTTTGTTTTCAGGCAAGCTCTACAGCAGAGAGGCTGTGGAGGATCAAGCTGCGAGGCAAACAACAACCACCTCCACATGGCTAGGCTACAAACGTGCTAATATGTTAGTACATCCATCTTCAAAATTCTGTGATACCTGGTAGGATAAAGAATCATAGAATGGTTTCGGTTGGAAGGGACCTTAAAGATCTAGTTCCAACCCCCTGCCATGGGCAGGGACGCCTCCCACCAGCCCAGGTTGCTCAAAGCCCCATCCAGCCTGGCCTTGAACACCTCCAGGGATGGGGCATCCACAGCTTCTCTGGGCAACCTGTTCCAGTGCCTCACCACCTTTGGAGCAAAGAATGTCTTCCTAATATCTTATGTAGATCTTCCCTCTTTCAGTTTAAAAGCTACTGTTCCTCGCCTGTAGACTGTTAGGATGTGACAGCTAACAACTGTTCAGTTTTTCAGTGCCAGAGTCCACAACATTCCACTAACAGCTCTAAACATAAAAATCCCTTCCCTTCCCTTCTTTGCATGCTGTGCAGACTGACTGTTGGCCAGGTCTCATCCCACTGCACAGTGGACTTTAGCTCCAGAACTTGCCTCAGTTTTCAGAGAAATTATAACAGGAGAAGGAAATGAATAACAAGCTGTAGTGGAAAGATCTGAGATAACAAGAGTAATGGGAAGTGCTAACACAAATTGGCTGTGCTCTTAAATCCCAGTCAACAGGTTTGGTGGCAATGCCCCAGCAGCTCAGCTGGTTTCTCATGGGAGCTGCTGCTTTGAGCCAAAGTGGGTTTTGAGGTGAAGCTGAGGTGCAGACAGGTTGACAGGCTTAAAACTTTTAAAATTATATTTATCTCAAGATAAATCACAAGAAAGATGGCAGAAAGAAACTTGGGGCAGGGAGGAGGATTTAAATCAGCATTACAGCCACCTAAAGAGCAAAGGAAGGAGCCAACCTAGCTGCTAACTGATAAGAAGGACAGGTAGGGCAGAAGTAACTGGAGACCTTTGAAGACCATGAGGGTAAACTGGGATTTGCTCTAGGGAAGGAGGATGTGAGAAGAGTTGGCAGACCCAGATAGCAAAGCAGGATGGTAATTTCAGCACCAATTATACTTAAGGCAATACTGGAGATATCGCAAGATCTGGACAAAAGAGCAGCAACTCCACAGCAAAGCGTCAGCCATGCACAGCTCCCCACTTGCTGTTCCCACTCACACGGCTCTTCATGTTGCTGCCACCAGTGCTGCCACCAGACCTGACAATGTCCTGCTCGTGCACTTAGACCCAGTACAGTGTTGGCACTAACTGCATCTGCTGCTGAAAGCCCATTCTGAACAAGGTAAACCACCTCAAAATGCCAAGACAGAGCTGAGTCTCTGGGTCTACTCATCTCGTCTTCCTGCACTTCTGGTCTGACACAGGGCTGTGTTTTTAGAAGCAGGCTGCAGACAGCTTCTGACCAGATTCTGCTAAGGTAAGTGCTGTGTCTCAAGCAAGAGTAAATCATTTAATAAAGCTTCTTTCCAGAACTTGCATAAAAAGGGCTTTGTGGAGTTGTTAGTTTGGCACTTAACGGACTTCGTCTCCACACACTCACACAGCTTCTTCTCTTAACAGTCTCTGCTAACCTCATTTATTATTAGAGAATTAAATTCTGACTTCATTGGAGCTTTTGGCGTTGATTTTGTTGGTTGATTGGTTTGGGTTTTTTGGGGGGTTTTCTGTTTTTTTTGTTGTTTTTTTTTTTTTTTTTTAACTCCTAGTGAAGACAGACAGCAGTGTGTTCTGTACAAAAGAAAGAAAAACAGATGCAGTTCTTGACTATACAGGAGAAAGAAGAACCTCCCCCCTGCAGCACTCCCTTGCTAAGGGAGTAGATCGCTGATGCTGGGAGGTAATACTGCTGATTCATTTTCAGGGTTGTTTTACCGGCGTGGGAGTTATACAAGAACGAATAAACTAAAAAATGCTTGTTTTGCTGTTTACTCTTGGAGACTTTGCACATCGTGTTGGGTTTTTTTTTTTTTTTGCTTATGTGGACTGCGATTCTACCCTTTTTTTCCCATTTTAAAAAGTAAACTCTTTAAAGGTGCTCTGTGTGCTCTGTGTAATGTGTTAAGTAACGCTTTTTTTCAGGCAGGTGTCTTTGAGTCTATCGACTTACTACTGGGTTTACTGAGAAAAGACTAATAGCCCCTTTCAGACCTCAAAACCACATAATTTCAGGAGCGTAACTTAATGGCTTATTAGGAGGAAACTCTATAGTCGTTCTGGGAATGAGTAAAGGTCCCTCAGCCCATCAAGGTTTGTCCAGCCCTCGTACTCCACTTCCCCTAGGGCAGCCTCTAATCTGTTTTCAGTGATCCCAATATTTTTTGCCTCAATCACCTTGCTTTGGAAGCAATGTGCACATTTATGGGTCTGTTTACCAGACTCAGACTGGAACTTGTTTTTCTTTGTTTTATTTGCCTTTCTTCTAGAAAGAAAATCCCAGGGCAAAACCCTTGCTACAAAGCACACCCTGAACTCTGAGGGTCATCTTACTGGCAGTTTTTTAACTCATGCAGAGTCATCACATGCCTCTCTTGCCTCCTTTTTTCAGTAAAAAAAAATAAGAAACAATTTAAATGTCTCTTCACTTTTCTTTCTCTTGTATCGCTATATGGTATCCTCATGTATTGGAAATCTTATGGCACTGAGACCTAAGCCAGTACCCGAGGTCAGAACTGGGTATTGAACATGTGCCACCACAGGGCAGATTTTAAAAAAAACCACTAGTGTTGAGCTCTGAAGGAGTAAAATGCTTTTTTTTCCTGGGACTTGCTATTGCCTGAAATACATAATTTTACGCTGAGCTTTTTTGGTTAGGTGCTCTTTTCTTCATTCCGAGGTGGCTTCTTTTAGGGGGCAGATTTTGCTAGAAACACTTTAAATAAGAAACAAATAGAAACCAAAGTCTCATTTTCTTGAGTAAGGCGGGTGCAGAGCATGTAGTTTGATAAAGCCCAGACCTCTTACAAGACATGTGAGCCCTGGCAGTCTCTGTCTCCCCAAGGCTTTAATGAGGTCTCCATTTGTCTTTTGCACCAAAACACATCCCATCTCATCTCCTTCAGGCCAAACAACTTTACTGGGGTCCATTTTTTTTCAGATTAAAAGTACTCACCTGAGAAGCTTCCTTCAGTTTAAAAACTGTTAAAAGCTGCTTCTCCCATATCAGCACATAATCCACAGTTAGGAAGTGACCAGACTACATGGGGCAGACAAACAAAAACCCTGATCATATTTAGGATCAGGAATCTCCAGTTATATCAGAAGTGTGGTTTGGTTTTTTGTTTATTTGTTTGTCGTTTTTCTTATACTGGTAAAAAAACAGAATGAGAGAAGCAGTGAAAAGAAAGACTTTTGGGATGCCAAATAACTGCTAGTGAGAAAATTATCCTTATTTATCACAGAATCATAGAATGGTTTAGGTTGGAAGGGACCTTGAAGATCATCGAGTTCCAACCCCACTGCCAGGGATGGAGATTCCACAGCTTCTCTGAGCAACCTGTTCCAGTGCCTCACCACACTCAGAGTGAAAAATTGTTTCCTAATATCTAATCTAAATCTACCCTCTTCTAGTTTGAAGCCATTCCCCCTCATCCTATCACTACATGCCCTTGTAAAAAGTCCTTCCCCAGCTCTCCTGTAGGCCCCCTTTAGGTACTGGAAGGCCGCCATAAGGTCTCCCCGGAGCCTTCTCTTCTCCAGGCTGAACAACCCCAACTCTCTCAGCCTCTCCTCATAGCAGAGGTGCTCCAGCCCTCGGATCATCCTCGTGGCTCTCCTCTGGACCTGTTTGAACAGGTCCATGTCCTTCTTATGTTGGGGACTCCAGAGCTGGATGCAGTACTCCAGGTGGGGTCTCATGAGAGCGGAGTAGAGGGGCAGAATCACCTCCCTTGACCTGCTGGCCACGCTTCTTTTGATGCAGCCCAGGATACGGTTGGCCTTCTGGGCTGCGATCACACATTGCCAGCTCATGTTGAGCTTCTCGTCAATCAGCACCCCCAGGTCCTTCTCCTCAGGGCTGCTCTCCAGCCATTCTGAACCATTCAGTGATGGAGTCATACAGTTTACCTTATCTTGACCTACCCTGAAATGCTTTTAGCTTGTTTGCTAAAGAAAAAAAAATGTTAGTTTCACATTCCTTGAATGTCATACTGCAATGTCTTAGAGACATACAGAGGCAATTTCTCAGGCTGAAGGCATCCAAAGCATTTTAACCAGGAGCTGGGAAGGAGGAGGTCTTAACTCCATAGTGGTGTGTCCTCTCCATAATGCGGTGCAGAGTGTTAATGGGGGCTATGTTAATGGGGAAGGCTACAACTTCCTTACATACTGCTGTCAACCCTTTCTGTCAACCTGTATGGTTTCATAGGTTAGAACAAATGAAACTTCACTTAGACACTGAATGCAGCCCGTGTGCACCACAGGAAGCCACTGCCAGATACTTACATTCAGGTACAACATACCTGGCTGCCATGTTTAGCATAAATTCAAACCTTTTCCGGCTGTGAAGTTCTCATTCTGTGATGCAGGACAGTTGTGCACAGACCTGCTGACCAAGCTGTTCAAATGCAACAAAGTCCCCATTGTTTCTTTCCTGTACCCATTTGTAAGGTTGGTTCATATACTCTCCCTTCTGCCTGTGTCCATTCATGAATCAGTCCGTGAACACTGCTGTTTTGTCCTGTGTCCATTCACGCCCTTAGCCCTTGAGCTGCAGTAATTAGGAATGGTGCTTTGTAGGGCATTGCTGTTTTCACCTTTAGCTCTGGGAGTACTTGGAGGGAAGCTAATGGATTAAAACTGGCTATACAAAACTAGTAGTATTTGTATAAACAGCTGTTTGTACAAAAATGAGAACAGGAAAAATGTTTTCATTAGAAAAATAAAAAGGTGGCAAATCATATTTTCCAAATTTGGACCGCATTTGCACTGGATGTATCTCCATGGAAAAGCATTGGACCTACATCAGCGAGTTTAATTGTGCATTTACCATGGCCTGGTACGTTTCTCTTTTGTCCTTTCTTGATTATTCCCTTGTTCAACATGATTGCTAGTTTTCAATATGTAGCACCCCGGTTGAGCTATTTGCATTCATTAACCTTTCAACCTGCATTTTGGATTTCGATTTGACTTTTCAGCTTCAGTTTTACTCTTTCTTCTCTCTGTCTCTACGAGATTCCTCCCCTCACCCCCCACGCTTCTTCCTGAACTAAAGAGAGTCAGAGACACACTTTTGCTAAAAGGAGCACAAGTTTTAAAAAGTAATTGTCTGTGCAAATGAGCCCTCCAGATAAACCTACCAGTGTTTTTTAGTTCATTTATTTCTTGGATGTTGTCAAGCAATTCTTTGCACTGTTGCATCTTCCCTCAGGGCTTCCCCTTACAATGTTCCCATATTTTTCTTTTCCCACTGATCCCATATTTGACTACCGGCTGCAGAAGAATAGCCCAATTTTTATACCACTGCAGGGTTCTTCAGGCCAATGCAAAATGATGCCTGTAATTGTAGCTTGGACCTAATCTTTCAGTCTTGTTTCCTCCTCCAATAGTTGCTATCAGCTCTATCTGCTCACTTCAAGAAAGTTCTTGCTGTCTAGTCAAATGGCTCACATCAGTCATAGCTGCAGGGACATAATTGTCCTTGCCATCCTGTTTGACTTTGAATGCTTCATTGGCAATGAGGAAAATCCACTAAGATTGCATTTGGACTTCATGCAGATGCTTAATGAAGCCCATGATTCCAGTCCTCCCTGTGGTACCCCTCTTCCCATTCACACTGCACATTCTGATTTTCTTCCTTCTGAGGTGTTTCTCACTTCTTATGTCCAGATGAAGTCTCAATCATCTTTGTTGTAGCTGCTCTTCTGACAAAGGACTTGATGGAAACCTCAGCTCAGTGGAGGGGTCCTGACTCATCCATTCAGGATAAATCTGTCTCGGAGCTGGTAACAGGTAACACATGGAGCAGCTACACCAGTTCTGGCAACTGAGCTAGTTCAGGGCACCTCTCCTCTAAAAGGCAGTGTGCCATGAGGAAGTGCCATGGGCTAACCCCAGGTGAGTAACTGCACCAAGCAAATCACCTTAGTTCTCTAAAGAATTCCCCCAAACGTCTGAGTTTTCTCCTCCTGTTTTGTATTGTTTTCCTCTGTCCCCTGATGTACAAGGTCAAGGTGCTGAGACTGGATACTGACGCCTGTGATGACTTCTCTCTGGGTTCTTTACAGATGGGGAAGAGGAGGGTTTGTGTGGGCAAGAAAGGAAAAGAAGATTGGTCATGAGATGATATCTGTTAAAATCTAGTTTTCACTTTGAAAGAAAAACCCACAAACAACAAAAACCCACGAAGAACCTTTGGAAATCTGAAGGAAGAGATGTGAAGATCAAGGAGTATCAACTGATTTCAAGTTTTCAATCTGTAGAAATGCATTTATACTCCATTTGGCATTTCTGCACTGTAGTTGCCCTCTAGCTGGTCCTATCTGGCCTGCAGTGGGTTAGCTCCATTGCAAAAGCTCTTCCTTGATCCATCTGAGCTCAGGTTTCACTTTTCCTTCCCTTCTAATGAATTATGTCTTTTCCAGGAGAAAAGACAGTCTTTCTCCTGTTGTCCTGTAACAATCTTCATATCACCTCCTGTGTGCCCTTTGCTGTTAAGTCTGCATTTGCTGTGCTGCATTATGTCGTTCACAAGTCAATGGTAGGTATTTGCACTTGGTGGCTTGGCACTTACTCCTCTGAGCAAGATGCTACCCTTGGAGTAAAATTCCAAGCAAGAACAAGTGTTAAGGGATATATGTTAAGACAGGACAGAAAAAATGGTTACTCTGGGTTATGTTTTCCTAAAAAAGACCTTTTCAAATATTCTTCAGTGGTGATAACATGAGAGGGTATGACCCTAACTCTAGTACATCTAGATTACTGGATTAATTCCTGTTGCACACAGGATCACAGCAAAACTGAAAACTTTTTGGTGTACAGTAAGAGGTAGTTTTCTTATCTGGAAAATCACCTGCTCCAGAAAACGGCACAGCACAGGAAACCTGTGTCAGAACTGAGCAGTGTCCCTGTTGTTTCCTTTTAGCAGGGAAGGACAAGGAAATGAGGATGCTGAAGGTTCAAACGAGCCTCAGAAGTGCAAAATTTCTCACCCAAGAAGGACGAAAACAATTTAAGATAATGAGACTGGAATAAATAGCTTTTCTTTTTTTTTTTTTTTCTTTTTTCCCCTTTTTTTTTCTTTTTAATTTTGCAAATGAAGAAACTTATTTTTAAACAGGTACTTAATTTCTCACCTAATCACACAGAGTTGGCACTTTAGAAAGAAAGATTTAAGTAGCAGGAGGCAGAGGATAGGACTCTGGGTGTCATCACCACGATACGGTCAGACCATTGTGGTGCCCAGGGCCAGGACCAGAATTACAGGAACCGAGTAGCCCTATCGTGACTGTTTGAACATGGAGCCACTCTGCCTCTTTGCTTCTTGGTTGTCTCTTATGCCTGGAGAAGATGGCACCTACTGCCTGGCTTTCAGCAGTTCCCAAAACATGCTCTGGACCTCCTGAGCTCTTCTCACCTTCAGAGTATTTACCGTGTGGTAAGAGAAGATGTAGTAGGGAGATAAAAACTCTGAATAACCAAGGATAAAGAAGCAAATAAATCATATTTCAGACTTCTGTTATAGGTTGCTTAGAACAGGAACTGTGGCCTGTTATCCACAGCACAGGATATTACAGATGAGCTACTTTCGGATGTTTTTGCGGCTGAGTTGGGTAAAATGAGCACACTCCTTCTCCTGAGTTACTCTGGATGAGGGTTTTTTTTGTTGGTTTGTTTGTGTTTGATTTTTTTTTTTTAAGAGAGAACTAAAAGAAAATTTGCCTTTCTGCCTGAGGGTGTCAGCAGATATTTGGAATTCTCCTAGAAAAAAAAGAGGTGGTGAGTGTGCCTTACAAACAATCTGCACTTTCTGCAGTCTTCTGAAATAAAGAACATTTCTGCACCAGCAAGTGCTTATCAGCTCCTTTAGAATATTTGGCTGGGAGACCTGAAGGAACATAAGGTTCCCTGAAGACTTGTACCACCTTGGCCCACATTTTCTGACTACCAGGTCCCCACTTGATTTAAAATCCTTGCACACTAACTACTGATAGCTTGCACATGGCTTTTGCCATCAGTGGTAATCTCCAGCAGCCCAAGTTGAAATTTGAACTCTGTGGGTTATCTGTCTTCAGATGCCTTTGGCCTTGGAAAGCTTCTGTCCTGAAAGATGGTGTGATGGTAGCGGCCAGACAGATCAAGGCTGAACTTTTCAGGCTCACTGAGCTCCCACCAAGAATTTGGAATATGTCTTTTTGTTCTTATCACCTTTTCTTGATGAGAACTGTTCCTGGTCACAGATGGTGTATGGCTGTCACTTCATGATCAGTATGTAGCATTTATGAACTCCATAACTACCATGGCATTTCTGGCTCAGTTGTTAAAGTAAAAGGCCAGAACGTATCCTTGTTCCCCATGTGGTGTGAATGGTGACTGGTTTCCAGACCGATGCTCCCACATCAAAGTACAACTGAGAGCAAAGACTTTAATCTCCAAAGGAGGCGGTAGTCCCAACAAGTTTGAGTAGTCAGGTAGCTCCTCTTGTAACTGGGCAGAGAACTATGCAACCTGCTCGATAGCACATAGTGTATGGATTACTCATCCTGAGGCTCTGTTAAGGCTTTGCCATGAGTCTTGCACAAAGGCAGCCGTATCTCAGTGGGAAGCTGCTGACCACACTCCCTTACTCAGGAAGAAATACCTTACACTGGAGATGGTGTTGCTCAAACAGCTGCTTGGACTTCCCCATCCTGCCAGTAGGTAGCACATTGAGAAAGTAGAGCAGAAGGGTGTGAGCCACCATCACTCATGGGGCCACTGCTGTAAACAGGGAGTCTTACCTTTCTCCCAAGCCTGTACGGCAGCACTTGGTGTTGGTCCTCACCTGTCTGCTTTGCATGGGTCTGTGTAAGCTGCCACTTTCCCTGAGCGAAGGGGTTTTGAATACGATCATCTTCTTTGGTCTGCTCATTCCTACCTGCACACAGTGGCAGAAGGAAAAACACTGACATTAACTGATACGTATGTCCACATTGTTTTCCCCACATTTGTTTCATATTCTGAGTAGGATGTTAGAGTTAGTTTAGATTTTTGTTGAGGAGGCTTGCTGTATGGCTTACAGTATTTAGTAATGAACAGTTAGATACACATGGCAATTTCTCTCTTGCACTTATTTTTCTCGTAGTGATGCATTGTTAGCTTTCAAATCTGTGTTGATTCTTTCAAGACATCATCCAAACAACTAAAAAACTTACCTGCACCCTGAAACCATTTGCCTTGAAAACTTAGAAAGAAGCATTGACAGAATATCTAATTTAACTGCAATTTCTGCAGAAAATGTGAAATACCCTGTGTGCATATACTCTGATTCACAGCACTTAACACTGTGAGAAATTGAGCTCCCTGAATGTCATAATAGATTTTTTGCCACTTTTGTGCTTTCATTTATTTTGTAATGGCAGTAACTGACCCATTGTTTATGTGAGTGTAATTTATACGATTTTAATCTGAAATTTTCTAACTGGCATTCAGTTCCCAACAGAACTTACTATTCTTCTTCTAAACTAATATGCTTATTTCTTCTCTCACAAAGTATTCCATTCTTCCCCAGAAATGTGTTATTTGACTACATACAGAAATAATTTCCACTTACATCAAGGTTCAAATTGATTCTTTGTGTTAAAGTCACAGCGTCCAATATTGTATATTTATTCTACAGTTGGCTATCTTAAATTCATGTAAAATATTTCATAAGATGCTCTTTCTCATCTTCTTTCCAGTCAAATGCATGAGGAAAATGGAAATAGTGCATCAGGTATACGGGCATAGTTTATTTTTCATGTTCAATTACTGGGATTGGTTCCCAGAACATAGCTCGGCTGCTTCCAGAAATAGTTCTTTAAAATCAGACTGAAGCCCCAAATCCCAAAGTGAAATCTGAGAGATGCTAAATGGAATGAGACCAAAAAGAGGTTTTCACACACCTCTGTGAATCTAGCCCATCGCATTTCAGACACCTATCATATTGTCCCCCTATGTTTCCACATCTTATTTATATTCTGTATAGTGTTTGCTCTGCTAGACACTTTAATTCACTGTGAAGAAATTCAGCAGGATATTAAAGAGAATTTCTTCTCTCCTTCCTCCCTGAAAAACATTCATTTGGGGTTAGTGGGGTAAATTTCTATTCTGAACCTATATTGAGCTGTTGAGCTCCTCTCTAAACAACTATAAACACTCACGTATTTAAAATGTGAAGCCCCTCAGACTGATAATCCTACACCTCATTATTTTTATGCGTACTGCAGCTGCTGCACTGTAGCGCAGCACATTATGGTGCCAGTCTGGGCTTTCTGTTGGTGTGCACTCTAGATGTAGAAAAGCAGGAAGAGTCAAAAATATTAAAAAACCCTAGCCAGCAGTTGCTGGGTGGAGTTGGTGTTTGTGATCACCTTTAGCCACTTGTGCCTCCTGCTGCCCAGTCATTCCCAGTCTTTCCCAGTCAGCTGTGCTTCTTGAAAGAAGTGCATATGGGGAATACCGGTGTGGAGATACGGCTGTACCAGTAACATGGAGGGACAACAAAGGGCAAGGAGATCTTTTGGAGTGTGCCAACAGAGAAATGAAGGCAAGACCTTGTTCAAAATGCAATGCCTTACTGTGTTAAAAAACACTCCAGGTGAATCATTATCAGATTTAAAGGTTGGGAGCATGCTTATTGTAATTCCTGTATCTGTGAATATAGCATTACTTTGACAATAAGCATATATTTGATATTAATCAGGTGCTGCAACTTTCCATAACAACAAGTAGGAAAAGCTGACAGGCTTGCCACAGCAGGTGAAATCACTTGCCTGCTTTGTTCATAGGGACAGAATGAGGGCTTGTGTTTGTCCTTCACTACTGGGGGGGCATGTAACATACAGCAGTTCCATCACAGGAACTTGAAGGCAGGAGAGAAAGTCAACATGTGAAGCATGAAACATAAATAGCAGGATGTGCAATAAATGTTCCTTGGCGTTGCTAAGCAATGCGCCAGGCGTGGGCAAGAGCGATGCCATCCTGGGAGTGCTCCAAGTTGCCAACCCTTAATGGAATGTTCCTCTGCCCAAGATGCCCAAAAGGTGAAGTGCATTTAAGAACTAGGGGAAGTGCAGTGGAGAGCACATTAGGAAACTACTGAAGAGAAAAAACAGCTTTAGCAATGCACATCTGTTAATAAAACATGTGGCGTAAGTTTGAAAGGCCCTGGTGGAGTCATTCCCAAAGGTCCCAGTGAAGTTTATCATCTTGTTTCTTAGCTTTAACTAGGAAATGTCTCCATGCCTTCCGTCCTTCAGACAATTTCCTATTTACTTCAAAAGCACCGCACAGAAACCACTGCATCTGCTGTCCTAAGCCTTGAAAACAAGGAGTAAGATTCCCCCAATGTTCTGAAATCCCACAGGAAGCTGTGGGCAAGAGGAACTCCATGATGTTCTAGACGCAGCTTTTTCAGCATTTATTTCTTTGGGATGGAGACCTGGTATGAAAAATTAAACACCCTGCTAGCCATGGGAATGGAAGGAATTTGGAGGAATATGCTCTGATGAAAGAGCACCTGTATGAAGGGTATTCCTCAGGAAACTTCTCAAAGGGAATGTGAAAAACGCTGTTCATTATTTTCGATGGCCAGTTTGAAGTGTATGACTCCCATTGATGGATTTTAAAAGTGTGGAGACAGCTCATATTTTCTGTCTCTTCAGCCCAGATTAGTGTCCTGGCCATATCCCAGCTGCATGTAAGGACATAGTAGGACTATCCGTTTCCTCTCTTCCTTCAGTGCTGTTGTGTGTTAGCCCTGGCTAACAGCCGGACACCCACCCAGCTGCTCACTCCCTCCTTCAATTCGAGAACAGAAATTAGAATGAGAAAGCTCGTGGGTCCAGATGAAAACACGGAGATCACTTGCCAGTTACCATTGCAGGCAAAACAGGCTCAACTGCAGGAAAATTAATTTATTGCCAATTAAAATAAAAAGAAAGTTACTTATTTGGGTAGTGGAAAACAAAAAGAAAAACACTAAAACAACACCTTCCCTTCACACCCTTTCCCCAATTCCCCCCTTCCCTCCCGCCCCCTCTCCCCAGCCCGGGGGGCGCAGGGGTGGGATGGGGGCTGCGGTCAGTGCATGGCAGCCCCTCTGGGCCGCTCCTCCCTCCTCACACCTCTCCCTGCTCCAGCGCGGGCCCTGCCCCGGGCTGCAGTCCTTCAGGGACACCCTGCTCCCGCCGGGGCTCTCCACGGCCGCAGCTCCTGCAGGAAATATCCCCCCCGCTGCGGCCTGGGGCCCTCCCCGGGCTGCGGGCTGGGTCTCTGCTCCAGCGGGGTCTCTGCAGGGCTGCAGGGGATCCCTGCTCCGGGCCTGCAGCACCTCCTGCCCTCCTCCTCCTGCGCCCTGGGGCTGCCTCTGCTGCTGCTCCCTCCTGTGCTGCCTCCTCCTCTGCCTGGGCCGCCTTCGGCCCTGCCGCAAACCTCTGTTCCCCCCGGCGCCCCCAGCTTGGCTGAGGGGCTCAGCTGTGCCCTGCGGTGGGGCCGTTGGAGCCGGCTGGGACCGGCTGGGACCGGCTGTGTCCGGCACGGGGCAGCCCCACGCCCTCCGCGCAGAGGCCGCCCCACAGCCCCCGTGCTGCCAACGCCGGGGCACGGACACCCACCACACATTCCCCATTTCTATGGGAGGGGAGTCTGCAAACCAAGGCTGAAGAAAGACAGCGCACAATTTTGATGGTGTCCTTGGGCTGGACAGTTGGGGCCAGGACCTACACTGCTTTGTGGAGCCCACCTCCAGTGTGTCAGTGGCCTTTCCAGAGCTCAGTCGGGCGTTGTGAAGATGTCTCAGTTCCCCACAGCTAGTGAAGAGATAAAGAGCCTGTACACATACGATTGTGGACTCTCACAGGGGGACAAACCTCCTAAATGGAGTACGCCTGCAGTAATCTGCACCACTACCTGACACCCTAAAATGTGAAAAATCTGCACATATTCCCAGGAGCTTGGTCTGACTTTCAAAGGTCCTTTTGAAAGCATGCTGGGAATCGGTGCCTGAAGGCCCACCCTGAGCCCACAGTTCTCGCTGAAGATGAGCAGCAAGCTCTTCTTTTCTGTGAAATAGCTCAAAGTCCACAGAAGAGTTACATACCTGCTTTTCTGCATAATCAAGAAATTCCCAATTGTTCCCTTCCTCCTTTAGTGAGAATCCCCTTTATCAGGAAGATGAAATTGGTGAAGGAATCTGACACCCAAGAGGTTAAACAGGCAGAAAGGGGTTGTAGGATTTGCTTCTGGCCAGCAGCAAAAGTTTATGTACAAACAGGTCATTCCTGTCAGTTTTTATCATCAGACTAAATGTACAGGAACACAGTAACTTCTGTGACTTCCCTGCTCTCATTTGTTAGCATGTTTCCTGTATTGAAATGGCTTTTCTTCCACAAAGAAGGGATATTTTCAGGAGGTTGCATATTGGCAGATGTCTGGGCACTAGATAAAAAAGCAAATCCCAGTCCTGAATGCTCCCTTAAGTACCAATATTTTACTGCAGTTATAATTTGACTTCAGCATGAGAATACTGATGCACATCAATTCAGTAGGACTGCGTACATTCAGATTTTTGTTGCCATTGTCAGTCTGACAGGTAAAAAAACCCGCTTGGGTATTTTAAGCTTGTGTGCTATACAGAAATCAATAATTGAAAAAAATAATTAATAATTAAAAAAAAAAAAATAGAGTGAAAAAGGGAGGCTGGAATGCAGTCCTAGCTACCAGGAACTGTATACGCGTTTTGCATTATTTACAGGTCTAAAAAAAAAGAAAAAAGAAACAATTCCCCACATAAACAAAGACCAGGGCCCCAGGACTTCCTTTATTATAACAAAATTGTCTGAACATTATCCTATTGACTAAATCTTCTGTCTGGGTGCTCTCTTTCTTGTTCAATAAATCCTGCTGTCATCACTGGACGGGGAGTTGGTTTGATCAGGATGGTCAGGCACTCTCCAGCAACAACCTATTCACCTGGTAGTTTACTCACATGTTCCCAGGGAACATCGGTTTGAATCCCCTAAGGCTGAAAAGAGGTCTTATTAATGGTTGGGTTTCCCATTTTCCCAGCTGAGTATGCTAAGGCCTGGGCTAGCCTTGGCTCTACGGGTAGAAGGAGGCATTTCTCAGAAGAGCCAATAAAACTCAGGAGAGGAAACCAAACTCAGGGAATGCACATCTTGAGTAGCTCAGGAGCTTGGATCCGCAGAGGGGTGTCATGGCCCTGAGCACACCAATGGGCTCAGCAACCTCTTCCTCCCTGCCCAGGGGTTTGGCTGCTGGTCCTCAAGTCCAGCTCTGACACGATACGCTTGGATCAGGCTGCAGTGCAAAGGGCCTCCCTACCCTCCATCAGGAGCTCCAGCTCTGGATTTTGGATCCTATTCTGAGGGGTAAATGCCTAAAATGAAAGTGTTACAGTATCTAGTCCAGGGGGATCTCAGCTGAGGTTTCTGTATGACAACCGGCATGAAGTATCTGCTGCTGCAAATTTAATGTCTTCTTGTTGGTTTTAAGAACAATCAAATGAGATTTTTCAGCATGCCTGTAACTCTATTAGTCTTGCATTTGTTTCTCTGAAATATAGGATTTTTTCATAAGTGGAGTACTCAAAGAATTCTTGGGGAAAACTTAAAGGAATTTTTCATAAATTGGAAACTATGACCTAAAAACTAAAAGCTGTCTAAGCTGGATAGAGTTGCACACTATCCAAGGAAATGAATTTATGTCCACAGACTCCTACATATTAATTTTCTTAAAAATATAATCTATCTATCTATCTATCTATCTATCTCTCCTACCAGCTAAGTTTACTTGTATACTTTTGGCCCTGTAGTAGATTTACCTATTCTTCAAATATAAAATGGGACCACATGCTTTTCTTCTCCAGAGAGAGCTGGAACCAGATCTGTGCCTCCACCAGTCTGTGGAAATACCTAATGCTTGTGATGTCTCTTGACAGTTGCTCCTCAGTAAGGGATCCAGCAAAGTTCGGTTTCTTGTTTCTTGCTTTCTTTCATAAGGAAGAAATCAGAGAAGTGTGAGGCTGGAAGGCATAATAAGGCGTAGCTTATTTTCTGTTTGGGGTGTCCTCACCTTTTACTCCCTCTTACATTCAGGAGTCAGAACTCTGCAGTATGAAGGTCATACTGGGTCTGTAATCTGGACACTAGGCACGGGTAAAGGACATAAACATAAGGTAAAGGACAGTTTTGTTCCCAGATCAGATTCAGCTCTTTGTAGTTATTTTTATTACACATTAGCACAAGGCATAGACTTTGCTGGCTTTTAATGTGCCAAGGTCATTTGGGTGAGATCTTTTAAGTGTGGAATTGTCATTGATCTCATATTTATTCTGGGTCTGTGGTTACCTCTGCTTGTCTTTCTATTTATGGTCTCTTATTATATAATCTAAGAATATGGCAAAGCAGAGTAGTTCTCCTGTGCTGGCACAGCTGCCTTTTTCCAGTTAAGGCTGTCAGAAACTATTCTATTTGTTTGACTTGTTGCCACAGTTGCCTCGATTTAGCTTCTAGTCTCTTCTTCGTGTTGACCCATGTTCTTTGTTCCATAGATGTTCATGTGATCTCTTTAGCAGGAGGTTAATTGGTTGTATTTTGTTCTTCTCAAAAGAGAAATAAAAAAAGGAAAGAGGGGGTGAAGTTTCACAATGGTAACCAAATTTAGCTTAATTTTTAGATGGCTAAATTCCTATGATGTGGAACAAAATTTGGCTACTGAGGTGTGATCTCTCAAAGCTCCTGGTGTTAATATGAATGCAGAAGTTCTGCTCTGAATTCTAAGCAGGCACAGCCGGTCCTGCTTCTCTGCACGAGCTCTATAGCAATTTTTTCCTTCTTCTCTACCTCCTACAGATTATTTATCACAGATATTAAACTATCCCCAGCCCCAACAAAATACTTCACTTTTCTGCTAAGAAGCAGATGCTTGCCAGCTCACGTTTGTTATATAGTAATGACATTCTGGAGCAAACTGAAAATGGCATTCTGCAAAATTGAAGTTTTTTGCTTTCCATCCCTATTTTCTCTTTCAGTGGGAATGATTATGGAAAACTAGACTGCACTGTGTTTTGCCGTCATGCTGTCCCATGAATGACAGCTGTGTTGGATTTATTTATCAAGGCATGGAGAATGTAGTAATAAAAGTGCCGGTCAGGCTGTTTTCTCACTCAACAGAACATACGGTAAAAAGTAGATTTTTAGGTCTTGAACATTGGTGTAAATAGGGATTTCTGTTGACGTGGGACTATTGAAACGCAGATCAGAATTAGGCCTTTGCAAAAAGGGAACAGTGCTTACAAATTTGAATGTTGTGACATTCACGGATATATGTAAGCTTCACATGGTCATTCTGACCAGGGCAATGGTGGAAGTCACCTCCTGCTCCAAAACCTGAAGAGCCACTGTACTGTCTCTGGCTCTTGGCTCTTGGCTTGAAAAAAAACTCAGCACACAGGTGCTGGGGCCTACAGCTGTGTTTAAAAGTGATTTGGCACAATGGAAGTGGATCAGTGAGTTGAAGCGATTTGTGTTGAATCTTTACCATGTCTGTTACAGGTAGTTCAATGAAACGTCTGTGAGTTAGTTTAAGTCTAGTCACTTGGGGCACTTGGGGTAAAACTTTTTGAAGGGAAACCAGCTTGCAAACCTTTTCTTCCTTGGTCATAGGCTTCTCTACAAATGACCCCGCTGCTTCATGCAGATGTCAGGGGCTTGTCAGAGCAGGTCAGCATCCACCTCACCATCACTCACAGGGGAAAGATGTGTTCTAATTCCTCCTGTGGTTTACAAGTGACACTCTAGTACCTGTTGCCCTCTCCATCTCTCCATTTGGAGTTTGGATAACACACACTAGAAGATGCCATATGAGAGTAATGAAAAACTGAATTCTGTGCCTGCAGCAACAGGATGCACTCATTAATTAATTAATGAAAAAAGCTCTCCTTGCCCCAGGCCTCCTGGTTTCTGAGAAAGACGATGGGCAGAATGGGTCCCTGGGAGTCCCTGCCATCACAACTGCTTTGCCCATGATCAGTTGGATGCTCTAGGTCCGGGAGCTGCACATGGGGAGACTGCGCTATCCTCAGGACGTAGGGTGACAGAGAGTGAGTGGATGCAAAAGTTTTGGCAGAATGGGGGCAGCATCTGAGGCTCTCTGCAGAGAGTTACTCCAAGCTTCTCATCCTCATGTAAAATGTTCGGAGCCCACTACGAAGCTTGAAAGCCTGGCTATATCACCTTGTGGTACCTCACAGCCCCCATTAACTAGTTAGCGGGTTAGCTAACTAACCAGCTGTTAGCTAGTTAGTGGGATAGTCACATGCAATCCAGGCCAAGTGGTCATGGAGACGTGTGAGGTCATCCTCCTACCCTTTACCTTCGTGCAGTACATAGCTCTGATTAATCATCCAGAATTTTAGTCTCTCTGGGCTCCTGAGCTGTGAGGACACTGCTGACAGGGTTCCTATTCCCATCTGGTGTCCTGCTTATAGTGGCTATAGGTGTATAAGCAGCAAGTCACACTCTGCTGTGAGGTCATGCAGTCTTTATGTCCTTCATCTTCAAGTAAAAGCTCAGTGGTAAGGATCTGGAATGCACTTAGAGGCACAATTAAATCTATCCTCATAATTAATATTTCCAAGAACTGAGAAAGACATTCAGAACTAAATATGAGAGAAGAGTACAATTGTTATTTTTTATTGTGTATAAGGCTTTTGGAAGAGCACAGTCTGATGAATTTCCGTGGTGTTTATTTGCAGCTGTCCTTGGCAGAAAAAGGAGGTTTTTTCCCTGTGAAACTATTTGGTCCAAATCCAAATGACAGCATTTCTCAGAACAAAGCACGAAGCCATTTACTTTCTCGAGGCCGCACAGGCCATGCTCATTTCTACAGTATCTTCTTGACAATTGAGCAGTATCTAAACAAACCCTTTAGCGAGGACTGTGAAAAAAATTAAAGTAAGCAAACTTGTGACTTACCCACTGCCAGAGTTTGAAAAGACATGCAGTTCTTGGTTATTTTGTTTTATTCTCACCTGCTGTGAAATGCCTCATGAAACCCCTTGAAACCTAAAAAATGCTTCTGGGAAGTCTGGTGTCTCTGTACTTATAGGAAGAGTTAATAAAACATTTCCTATCAACCAAGATCCCCAGGACAATGATTAGTGCCAAGATTAAAGAGAATATTTATAGTCTCTTTAAGAATATAAATATGTATAAATAGGCATATCCTTAACTAGGGCACATCAAAGAAAGTCAGAGAGAGAAAAGATGGAGGTAACTCCTCTGTGCTCTCTATCACACTGCTATATTTAAGGCTGAATTGCAGGTAGCCATATTATAGTCAGTAAATGATGCAATTTTAGTGGATTTGTTTCAGTTCATCTGGTCAGCCTCAGTGCCACCAGGGTCCTCACTGAGTTAGGTGTTGTACAACACACAGGAAAGTGCATTGCTTCCCCTTGGTTGTATCTAAATACAAAGGCTCAGGATTTCACAGTATCGTCAGGGTTAGAAGGGACCTCTGGAGATCATCTAAGTCCAACCCCCCTGCCACAGCAGGGACACCTACAGCAGTTGCACAGGACGGCGTCCAGGAGGGTTTTGAATGTCTCCAGTGTGGGAGACTCCACCACCTCCCTGGGCAGCCTGTTCCAGTGCTCTGCCACCCTCAGAGTAAAGAAGTTCCTCCTCACGTTAAGATGGAACTTCCTGTGCTCCAGTTTGTGCCTGTTACCTCTAGTCCTATCACTGGGCACCACTGAAAAAAGACTCTTCTCATCTACCTTTCAGGTCTGGAGAAGCAAATTCTGCTGTTATTGATGCTGGAAGAAATGAAGAGGAAAACTGAGAAGAGTGCAGATCTCCCACATGGCTGTCATGTTCCTCACCCCTCAATTACAGTAGTGCTGAACTTCAGTTTCCTTCTTGTTTGTTAGACAAAATTGCCTCTACCTTCTGCTGGAGTTAACCACAACATACCATACCACAGTAAAGACCAAACTATTTTATTAATGTACTTTATACTGAGTGTTTGTTTCTGGAAAGTTAAAATGAATGATGGTGATTGCTGTAGGGGAAAACTGCTCAATTCACGTGGTTTATTTCAAATCGGGATCAAGGCTGTTTATAGATATGTTAATAACACATAATTAAGAGGCAACTGTACATTCAGGATCAGTATTAGCAATACATCAGATAAAGCCCAGTACTAGACAATTGCAAAATGTTTAAAGATCTAAACAAAATGCCCTACTATAAATAGTGAAAGGGCTACTTTTGGCAGTGCCAAACCAGGGTCTGCCTGCAGATGTGTTAATCTCATTTCTCTGTCCACTGCTATACATTTTCATATTATTTTGCTATATCACACAGGTGTTGTGTGAGGATTCACTGATGTGAGGTTTGTATTTGCAATAATAGGGCAAAATAGTGCATAATACAGCAAAACCAAAGCTCAAAGCCTAAAACCCTTCCTCCATTTTAGTTTTGAACACAGGCTTCCTAGTCAAGGGATATATATTTCCAACTCTTTTCATGATTAGTTAGTATTTATATATCAAAATGACAAATATTATGTGCCTCCCATTTGTGAATTCTGCAGATGAATTGATAGTTGCTGCAGAAGAGAATACGGTAAATAAAGTACATGGTGTCAGCTGTTATACATTGTGGAGCTTCAAGAGTGCTCAGGGGAGAGAAAGGATTATGGATGTGGAAAAAGAAACGTTTTTTACAGTCCTGACTTTCTCTTTCTTTTTGAACTTAGCATGAACATGATGTCAGAAATTGGTTTATTCTTATGGATGTGAGAAATCAGAAGCTAAGAATAGCGCAAGATTTATAGATAAATTGTCTGGTCCTTCTTGTTTGTCCTCATGCTCTATCTGCATATTCCCATCTGACAACAGAAGAGAAGAAAACTCCCAAATCCTGGCATAATAGCAGATTCCTGTCCCTAGCAGACAGCGCAGTCTCAGAAACAGCAGAAAATTCCACAGGTTCTCCAAAAGAATTTCTGGTGCACAGGAACCGTAAAAAAACCTTGCATACTTAGCACTGTGGTAATCTGGACTGCAGAGAAAAAACTAATGGAAACCTCTGATATTTATTTGTCGTATTGCCAAGGAATAACTGCCATTTGGTAAGAACAATGATGACAAATATCGGTGTTTTCATGAGGAGGCTTAATCATACCAGGACATAAAGATACTGGCAAAGCTAGTGACCAAGTTCACATCAAAATGCAAAGCATAAGAGGAAAGGAGTCAAAGATACTCATTCTGCGAAGCAGAACAATGAAAATACAGACAAAATTACAATATTTATGAATTTAGCCAAGGGTCATTAGGAACTAACCTAGTTTCTGTGGGAAATGTTAGAAAACATTATTCCATCTGCTGCTCATTCTACAAATTTACACATTTGCATGTGTGAAAGAGCAGCTTTGCAGAGAACACTTTATTTCTTATATACAGACAGACTTTCATCTTTGATGACAGTAACGTTCAGTTACTACAAACCTTTTCTGGGCATGTGTCTGAAAGATACGTTGAAAAGAGTGCCCCTGGACTATTCAGTTTTTCCCACAATGGTTTTTATTGTTGTTAGATTTTGCACCATTGTCCCCTGACAAATGTTCTGGAAAGGAAAACTTAATGAGTATGAAACAGCTGCTGTAGACAGTCACTCCTGTTATAAGCTCTGTAACTCTTGGGCAATTTATGGTCTTTCCTGGTGGTCAAAAGATAAGAACAACCACAGGTAGAAAATGGAACTAGAGAATTTTACCTTTAATCTTTCTGACTTTGTAAAGGAAAAAGTGAATGTTTTTAAAAAAGCCTTTTCTTTGCTCATTTTTTTCTGTCATTGGTAAAAAATAGGTTTTGTCAGCAAAAGAATGGCACCATTTAGGAAGGCAGTGGAAAACCCAAAGAAATACAAAGGGTGACAAGAAAGATAAAAGTATTTGAGAAAAAGTTATAAGTGGAGACATGGTGGGAGCTGAATTTAATATAGTCTATTACAGTGAAGATTCAGGAAGGATGTGATCATGGTTTATATATAACTGCAGAGTAAAAATAAATATAAGAATGATAATTCTCAGAGGATGATATGATAATAAGCAGGGGCCTGAAATTATGAATGAAAAACTTAGGGATAGGCGTTAAGGGATATTTCTTAATGAGAAGGATAATCAAGGGGAGTGGCTGAAACAGCATCCTTATGGAGAATCACACCTGGGTAAGGTGAGATCTTGTCTTTAACAATCTTCTCACACATTTGAAATACCAGACTGATATTAAATTGGTTGATATTGAATTAAGTCCAAGAGTCCAGCCTTTCCACTTTTCTTGAGAGCAGTAGTGAATGTCTTCCTTTCTAGAGGGGTTTTCAGACCACTGATGCTTACTATAAATTCTCTGATTTTCTGATGAGAAGTAACAAAAATCTAAATGTTGTAGATCAGGTTACTGATTCAGGGAAATTCATCAAGCAGGTCATGTATTATTTTTTATTATTTACACTTCTTTTTGCCCCTGAGTGAGACTTTTTTCAAGGCTTACAGACATCATGCCAGTTCCCAGCTCCAAGGACCCATTGGTGTCTCAGGAACTGTCACAAAGCACATGGAAGTAGTGAACAAATTCCCTTACTGTGTGTCAAAATTCATGAAAATAATTCATATCACACAATGCACTAGTTCTTCAAAGGCTTAGTCCTGTGCTAAGAAAACAAATATGAGCACCATCTTGTTATTGCTACCAAAACAGCACCTGAAAATACCTGAATCAGAAGAGCGGGAGACACAAAGATGCCAAGGCAGAGTTGAAGATAGTGATTAGCATCAGGTAGGAGAAAGCACTTTCCAATGGAAACCATGGCATTACAGCATTCAAAGCATTTTGTCACCGAAGTTTGCAAGAGATAGTAATTATAGGCTTTTAGGTGGGATAAAAGGAAATCTTTGACAGAATGTTTTAGATCTTGAAAACCATATTCACTTCCTAGGTGCCTTGTACCAGGCTCTGGGTGGATGTGCTGGGCTTTTAAAGCCCCAAGATCTTGCATTTGAGCTAAAGAACAAGGTTTCTCCACTGGAGTTTTTATTGAACTTATTCGTCTTTCATGTGTACCAGCCACCAGAGGGAAAATAAAAAATATATACTTTTTCTCTGATATAAATGACAACACTCAGAACTGATTTTGTTGATGTTTTCTCTTCTCTGGTAGATTGCAGGCAATTCTTTTTTTTTAAGACCTGATATATGCCAGGTAGAAGAAAGTTGTTCTTTCTTATGGAGAGTGAAACACTGTGGACTGAAAAGCAGTGAAGAAGGTCCCATAGTGTGGAAGGTGGATCTTTGGAACTGCGTCAACAAAAATCTCTGTTCACAAATCTGAGCTAGGAGCCTTCAAATGGATATGGAAATGGCTTGTCCAAAATGGTGGAAAATTATTAGAGTGCCAGTTTAGCAGGAACATTTAGGAAGACACCAATGAGAGGTGGTTTTTTTTTAAATTTAAGTTGGAAACAGACAGATCTAATATTCATACTGTCTGCTTGCAATTTGTAGTGATTTAATGGATCAGGAATGATCCAGGGCAGCGGCAAAAGGAGGACTCCTAGTGACCTGGAAGTTGAGCCTTTCAAAAAATGTGAACTAAAGATTTCATGACAAAGCAGTGTGAATATTGTGCTTAGTTTTACACATGTATCTATGGTTATACAGCTTGCCTTTAAAAGAAAGCATATGGTGGGATTGCATTAACAATGCATTAGGTAGGACACTTGTTGTTTATGTTGCAAATGCTACATTTGTAGGAAGTTACATAATTTTCTGCAGATCAACAATTTCCACTGAGGATTGCCAAAATTTTGAACGTGACAGGAGAGATAAGCCAAGCAGCAAGGGTAGGAATTAGTGTGTCTTGTGGCATATGGTGTCTGCCCGTGTGGAATTTGCTGAATGATCCATCAATTACCCATACCTGTCAAGCAGTCAGTGAAGAAAGTTGTTCCATGAAGGTGAATAGCTAAAGGGTTTTTAACGGCTTTAAAAATCACATCTGTTATTATTTCATACAGTAGTTTTTATCTGAAGAGGAAATAACTTGCTAAATCATACCAAAATATTGGCTGTGGTCTGATCTGTAATATCTTGATTATAAGTAAGTGATGAAAGTTTCCTTTGTTTATTTTCTCTTCTTTGGATATTGTTAAAATTTTGCATCAAATCTGGAAATTTTAGGTTAATTTTTTCCAAAATGTTTCTAAAGCTTGCAAAAACTATTACAAATATGATCCAAAGTGTGTCAAATTTCCTGTAGTTTACTGTGAAAGTTGCATGGATAGGTTTCATCCACTACGATGTTTTCTCTTACAAAGAGCTATTCTGGGTTTCTTGTTGCTTTTAGTTTACATACTTCTGCTGGGATGACTCATTTCACAATCTAACTTGTGTTTCCATTTTTACTCTGGTGATACTCATCCTAATTTTTTTCTGCACTCCTAATCAGAGAACGACTTCATATAATCATGAAGACTAGCCTGCAAGAGAATTTCTTGCAGCTAAATTTAACTATGCTGCAAACTTCTGCAGGGGATCGGGAGAGTGAGTGGGCTTGGAAAATTGATTTAGTTGGAGTATGGTGCTAGTCTTTTAAGTCACATAACAAGCAATTTTGACCTTCTGGTTCCGCCATGCTTTGATAGAAGTTTTACCTTTTATCTTCTTTCCCTTCCTTCAGATTATAGAAGGGGATTTTTAAGATCAAGTGCTGTAAAACATTTCACTGATGTAAAGGTGCTGCACATCAGTAAAATGCGATGCAGCACTCCTTCATAGCCTGGGCTAGACCTGAAGGTCTTACCAACTACATTGAAGCAAATAAGTTAATCAGAGACTGGGATTAGCTGAAGTAGTGGCCCAGGAGGGGTTCACACTATTTAATCATGACCGCAGACAGGGGCGCGGTGTGGTCTGTATCAGCTAGCTCTCTCATGATCACTGCCTGGGCATGGTTCTTTCATGTCACCTCCAGGGACACGTCACTTGGAACTTTGCATGAAGCCACCATCTTTTTCTTCTGGTGGTGATGGGGAGTTTATCCATATGGATGGCAGCAATGCTGTGCTGCTTGGCCTTAGGATCAAAGAATGAGCATTGGCCTGTTTTATTTCTTACTACATATGTAGAAACTGAGATCTACTTTGTGCCTGGCTAGATTAGAAAGGGAGAAAGTCCACAAGTAGGTTACACTACTTCTTCTGAATGACAGTACCATAAAAGCAGGATTTCACTGCCTGCTACTTTCTGCTGGATGAATCCATGAAGACCATTGAAACCAGCTTTGAGGCTGCTCTGAACCTTTAAAGATGTACAAATAAGAAATTACAGAATCACAGAAACACAGAATGGTCAGGGTTGGAAGGCACCTCTGGAGATCATCTAGTCCAACCCCCCTGCCACAGCAGGGACACCTACAGCAGTTGCACAGGACGGCGTCCAGGCGGGTTTTGAATGTCTCCAGTGTGGGAGACTCCACAACCTCTCTCTGGGCAGCCTGTTCCAGTGCTCTGCCACCCTCAAAGGAAAGAAGTTCCTCCTCATGTTAAGATGAAACTTCCTATGCTCAAGGTTGTGCCCATTACCTCTTGTTCTATCACTGGGCACAACTGAAAAAAGACTGTTTCCATCTACCTGGCACCCTCCCCTTAAGTATTTATGAGCATTGATAAGATCCCCCCTCAGTCTTCTCTTCTCTAGACTAAAAAGCCCCAAGTCCCTGAGCCTTTCCTCATAAGAAAGATGCTCCAATCCCCTAATCATCTTGGTAGCCCTTTGCTGGACCCTCTCCAGCAGTTCCCTGTCCTTCTTGAACCGGGGAGCCCAGAACTGAACACAGTACTCCAGATGCGGCCTCCCCAGGGCAGAGTAGAGGGGGAGGATGACCTCCCTCGACCTGCTGGCCACACTCTTCTTGATGCATCCCAGGATGCCATCGGCCTTCTTGACCACCAGAGCACATTGCTGGCTCATGGTCATCCTGTTGTCCACCAGGACTCCCAGGTCCCTTTCCGCAGAGCTGCTCTCCAGGAGGTCAGCCCCCAACCTGTCCTGATGCATGGGGTTATTCCTCCCCAGATGCAGTACCCTACACTTGCCCTTGTTGAATCTCATTAGGTTCTTGTCCACCCAACTCTCCAGCCTGTCCAGGTCATGCTGTACGGTGGCACAGCTTTCCAGCGTGTCAGCCACCCCTCCCAGTTTTGTGTCATCAGCAAACTTGCTGATGGTACACTCTGTCCCTTCATCCAGGTCATTGATGAATGCATTGAACAGGACTGGACCCAGTACTGACCCCTGAGGAGCACCACTTGTTCCTGGGGTCACTTTTAGATGAACAGAGAACTGTGCAAGAAACCCGAAGAAAATACTCAGCATTTCTTGTAATTTACATAAAACTTCCTGCCAGCTCTGAAGTGGAGATACCTACACTATCACCTGCACTGTTTACAGCACAGAAATTGTCTGATAACAGCATCACATCCTTGATTTATTGCTTCAGCTTGGGAAAGAGGTACACAAATCTCCCAAAACTCAGCTACCCAATTCCCACACCTCATGTAACTGTTGATGTGGTCTATCCTACTGAGCAAATATGACAGTAGATAGGGGAGAAATAGCTAAGAATGGGAACATCACAGAGTCATAGAATCATAGAATGGTTTAAGTTGGATGGGACCTTAAAGATCATCAAGTTCCAACCCCCCTGCCATGGGCAAGGGACATCTTCCACTAGGCCAAGTTGCTCAAAGCCCCATCCAACCTGGCCTTGAACACTTCCAGGGATGTAGAATCAACTGCACAAATTAATTGGTCAGATGTACAAGGAGGAACAAACATCCAGATAAGATTTTCTCACGAGATGCTGGGGGAGAGCAGGGAAGAACAGGTACACTCTGTACACTCATCCTGTTTCAGTGAAGACTAATGTTACAGAGAGGGAAAGTACAGAAGCGTCTGTGAAACACATTAAAACATCTAGCTGTTCCAGCTTCAGTGAGAAAGTGAAAGTAGTATTGCCTGGGAACGTACAAGAAAGATTATCCTAAATTATAGTAAGGGATGTTTAGATTAGCCTTTAGGAGAAACATTATGAGTAGGATAGTTAAGCTTACCAAAGGGTTTTAGGATGAGACAACAAATTTCTTCCATCTGTCACAAATGATGTCAGCATTATGAGACTGCCAACTACATGGCAGGGGACTAGATGACTTCTTCAGATTGCTTCTAGACCATTTGTTCAGTGATTTTTCTGTGGATGGAGGTGGCAGTGGCAATTTGCTTCAGCCCTTATCCTGGAGTTATTGCACTGATGTTCAT
This sequence comes from Pluvialis apricaria, assembly GCA_017639485.1. Classification (NCBI taxonomy): domain Eukaryota; kingdom Metazoa; phylum Chordata; class Aves; order Charadriiformes; family Charadriidae; genus Pluvialis; species Pluvialis apricaria. The sequence goes on along the minus strand of CM030008.1, from coordinate 160,890,025 downwards.
AGCACTTTACAAAACTAAAATCAAGGACATCTCAGCTTATATAAAAATCAGTGCCCTTATTGTGGGGTCAAAGCAGGTATTCAAGCAACTGTAGCTGCATGGGAAGCAAAATGGGTTGGAAAGGGAGAATGATATTAAAGTACAACTTAAACTTTTACTTATAACCACGTCCAATACTGAGATATAACACTGGCTTCTTTGGTCATTTTTTTTAAGACTTGCTGCTTATAGAAATCGAAGAAACATGATTGCCGCTGACATTAATCAATAACAGGGAGTAGAGAAATGTCAGAGAGCAGCTGGTAACGTGGTTAAAAAAAGCTTTGGATCAAGCTGCTCAAGGGATGTAAGGGCCAACAAGTAGAATGGACGCTAGCTGCAAAAAGCAGCTTAGAGACATTGCTCTTTTAACAGCCTTAAAACAGAAGCTTCTTAGCAAAATGGCCCTTCATTTGCATCTGATTCTGGATCGAGGTCAGTGGAGAATGACAGGGATGATTATCAGAAGCCTACAAGATGCAAGGATGTGCTGCAGCAACAAAAAGGGAAGAATTAATTGTGGATCCATCTGAAACAGACTGAGAAAGGAGATCTTCTTGAAGGAGGCTGTGGCTTACTGTGCAAGAGGTAAAGGCCCAGGAAGGCAGAGAGAAGATACACATATTTCAGCAATGGTTTACAAGAAGGCTTATACCTGAAATCTTAGGGGTTCTGGACACATGAATATGGGATTGGACAAAATGAGAGTGGTCAGTATGTCATATGGCCCTCTCTGAATGTTTTTCCTTGATGTGTCTATGCAGAATTACGAAATGTTAAGTAGTCCTTGTGCAGAGGCTGGTTCTTTTGATTGGCATGGTTACCTAGGCAGTGGGCTGATTCAGTCAAAAAATAAAGTCTACTCATAGAAGTTTGATAATGTCATGTTTTAGAAAGAAAAGCAGATCCTGTAAGAGAAGATATTGAGATAATGTTAAATAAACTATAACTAAAAAATGAATTGTTACCAAGCTTGCAAACAGAGAGAGATCACCTTCCAACTGTTTCATTGCCATAACGCCATAAATCTATCAGGGTGTTCAATGGACACATCTAGTGAGCTATTTTCTTCTCTTATGAGTCTTCAATTAGCCGCTTCTAATCACTTACATGGAAAGTACCTGTATTCATACTGTCTGAGCAAATCAGGGGAAACACAGGGAGCACAGACCTGCAGCCTGGGAGGGGAGGGCAGACTCTTCCACAGCAAAAAAAGATGTGTCCATAGTTAGCTCTGTACATAGATGGTCTATAGGCCAGACAGGTTGAACATTGGAAGTCCATCAGATGGATCATCCTAACTATTCCAGGTTCATTTTGTCCATCAGTTGGACCAACCTGACTATTCCAGCCTCATTCTAGAACAGTGAAAAATCTGAAATAATGTCTGAAAATTACTATCTGATTAGATAAGTATTTCCAATGAGAGTCATATGACCACCTTACAAGGCTCCTTTAGCAAACCCTGGAGTTGGGGTCAAGGCGGGTGTGTTTCAAGACTACAACTTGGCTCCAGAGGGTTGATGGGATCTATTGCAATATCTTGGCAAAGCCCGTAAGGCTTGCTGGGCTTTGAGGTCCATGCTGGAGCCTTTTCAGGCTGGAAGTGAAGGCACAGATGGGATAAAAAAACCATTGTGCCTTTCTTGGGTCTGTGTTGTGTGCTGCACATGTCCAGGCAGACATGGTGGATAACTGCAGCTGGGTGGGTTCCATCTCACCTGGAGTAGTGGCACAGTGTCTTGCTTGTGGTGAAGGAGAGGGGTGGAGGAAGAGTTAATTTCCAATTGACTTTATCAGAAAACTTCCAGTATACTTTTTATTGCCTGAACCATGCAAAGAGAGAAGAATCCAGCATACGGGGCATCTCTTGTCGGGATCAAGTAGTGATGTCCAGCACTCCAGCAGTGTTAACAGGGGCTGGGGCTGCTGCAAGCAACTGAGCTGATATGGGATTCAGAAAATTACAGCTCTGAGGATTCCTTCTTAGATGCTACACAAGGAGCTGCATCCAATAAATATTGTGCATAGCATCTTCCAGCAGTTTGCCAGTGTCAGAGATGGAAATGCCCCTATGTGCTGTCCCTCCTGCGTGGCACTGGCAGGACCAGTCACAGCCCTACTGCCCAAAGTTCCCAGACCCTGCCGAGGGGGTGTCAGAATGATGACATGCTCTTCCTGAGAGCTCTTTTGACAAAGAAACCAGTGGTACTCAGTACGGCTGTTTCCATCCTGGCATGACTCACTCTTAGTTAAAACATTATGATTCATGGAAGAGTTTAAGCTCTGTGATTCATTCAGGTCCACTTTTTACTACTGCCCCAAAACTTGTAATCAGTAGGTGACTTGCCTTAGCCAAGAAAAACTAGAAATGAGCCGAAGTTAACAGTTCTTCCAAGAGAAAATTAAGGCTCTTTTTCAGAGGGACACAGCCAGCACCAGGGCAAGATTAGACACACCAAAGCTTGGGATATTCACAAAGCAAATGCATTCCAGCCTGAGCAGTACAGCAGATTCATGAATAAATTGTTTAATTATTGTGTACATTAAACTGGCATGAGTTGCCAGTTCTCCCTGATCTCCTGCAGATAATGTTCCTTCTGTCCAAGATGTTTTGCCCTGCAGTTTCCACAGCTTTCCTTATAAATGTATAGAAAAAGAAAGTTGTTTATTATATCTCTAATATTAAACATAACAGACCGAGGAGTAGCCAAGGGAATAGGTTCCTGCTCTTTCAGTCTCTTTTTCCTGAAGGTTTTCACTCTGTTAGTTGTGCTGAATGCTGGATCAATTCTTTGGATGCTTCTACTGAGAGTGCAGAAAACTTCAGCATGAAAGAGGAAACAAGATGAGGCAGAGGGAAGCAGAAATATTTTGAAATGGTGAAAAAAAAAGAAAACAATATTAATCTGCACAGACATTAACTATAGATGGGATTGTGAACTATAATTTTTCCTTGGGAAAAGGACAGAGATATGCATATTTACTCCATCATAGATATGCCATTTATTATGAGAACTGCTGGCAATTCTACAGAACTGGTTTCTATACTTAGTGTGAAAGAAGTGCCTAAACCCTGGTCATAGAATCCTAGAATCATCTCAGTTGAAAGGGACCTTGAAGATCATTGAGTCCAACTGTTAACCTAACACTACCAAAACTAAACCACATCCCTAAGCACCACACCTACACATCTTTTAAATACCTCCAGGGATGGCGATTCAACCACTTCCCTGGGCAGCCTCTTCCAACGCTTGACAACCCTTTCAGTGAATAAGTTTTTCCTAATATCCATCCCCTGGTGCAACTTGAGTCTGTTTCCTCTTGTCCTATCACCTGTTACTTGGGAGAAGAGACCAACCCCCACCTCTCTACAACCTTCTTTCAGATAGTTGTAGAGAGCGATAAGGTCTCCCCTCAGCCTCCTTTTCTCCAGCCTGAACAACCCCAGTTCACCCAGCTGCTCCTCATAAGACTTGTTCTCCAGACCCCTCACCAGCTTAATTGCCCTTCTTTGGACACGCTCCAGAATCTCAATGTCTTTCTTGTAGTGAGGGGCCCAAAACTGAACACAGTACTCGAGGTGCGGCCTCACCAGTGCCGATTACAGCGGGACAATCACTTCCCTCGTCCTGCTGGCCATATTATTCCTGATACAAGCCGGGATGCTGTTGGCCTTCTTGGCCACCTGCGCACACTGCTGGCTCATATTCAGCTGGCTGTTGAGCAACACCCCCATGTCTTTTTCTGCTGGGCAGCTTTGCAGCCACTCTTCCCCAAGCCTGTAGTGCTGCATGGGGCTGTTGTGACTCAAGTGCAGGACCTGGCACTTGGCCTTGCTGAACCTCATACCATTGGCTTCGGTCTATGGGTCCAGCCTGTCCCGATCCCTCTGTAGGGCCATCCTACCCTCAGGCAGATCAATACTCCTGCCCAACTTGGTGTTGTCTGCAAACTTACTGAGGGTGCACTCTATCCCCTTGTCCAGATCATTGATAAAGATATTAAACAGAACCGGCCCCAATGCTGAGCCCTGGGGAACACCACTTGTGACCTCCCACCAACTGGATTTAACTCCATTCACCACAACTCTCTGGGCACGGCCATCCAGCCAGTTTTTTACCTTGTGAAGGGTACACCCATCCAAGTCATGAGCATCCAGTTTTTCCAGGAGAGTGCTGTGGAAAATGGTGTCAAAGACTTCACTGAAGTCCAGGTAGAAAACATCCACAGCCTTTCCCTCATCCTCTAATTGGCTCACCTTATTATAGAAGGAGATCAGGTTAGTCAACCAGGACCTGCCTTTCATGAGCCCATGCTGACTTGGCCTGGTCACCTGGTTGTCCTGTATGTGCCATATGATAGCACTCAAGATGATCTTTTCTGTAACGTTCCCCAGCACCGAGGTGACTGACAGGCCTGTAGTTCCCCAGATCCTCCTTGCAGCCCTTCTTGTAGATGGGCATCACGTTTGCTCACCTCCAGCCAACTGAGACCTCCTCATTTAGCCAGGACTGCTGATAAATGGTGGAAATTCATGGTCCCACATAAGTAAGTATTTTGTGTACTTCCAATAGTGTATATTTCAATTGGATGAGGTCCAGAGATTCCAGCCAGAGATTTGAGCATCAAGATACATGAGTAAACCCACTCTTTGATTCTTGGAGATGCAAATAACATCACTGCCTTTTGGTGTAGAGCATTAGCCTCTAGCAAATGATTAGGGCCAAAAACATTCTTGGATTGCATGTGCTTGACCACAAGGATTACACCAAGAGAAAATTCGACCTTTTGGTTTGGTAATAAAGAGATCATAACCATGTGGGATTTGAGGGATCACCAAGGTGATGAATTTGTGTCCAGACAACAGCTTGTAATGAACCAATTTGTGTGTGTGACCAAATAACCTCACTAATGCTTCCCTAACGCTCTGCAGCCACAGGCTTACTATGCGGGATTCCCTCAGCTCCAGCTCTCTGGGTTCTTGTGGAGGAAAGGGTCACTGTGACGGCTGAGATTTACAGGGGTTCATTTGTGGTTCGGCACGACATGGATTAGTTCCAAGCCAGGGGCCTTGGCTCCTAGTGCTGAGGAAGCTGTCTCTATTTCAGCTTCCATTACAGTTACACTCACCACAGCCTCAACGGGGGCCTCCTGCCTGTGTATGTGCCTGGAGTGAACCCTAAATCAAATCCAGATATGCATTTGATTGCTTCAGTTGGTTAGAGCTCCAGGGAAAGAAATGAGGTGCCTGAAGCCATTGACTGTAGCATGCACTCCCAATTTTCATTTGGGGCAGGAGCAGTCACAGTCAATCAGCTAAAGAGAAATTAAAAGTCAGTTTGATGTCCTTTTCCAGAAGAAGTAACAAGGATAAACTCCCTTTTATACAAAATTTGTACAAGTGAACCACAAAACAAGGGGACTGACTGACTCATCTTTCTGAAAAGAACAGTGTGCAACAACAGTAGCATCTCTCCTTATATAAGTTGAGTTTGGCTGGCAGCCAGACGGAGAAGTGTAGAGATGTATTTAAAGCTAATTCAGCTCTAGCCAGAGCTGAGCCTGGGCTCAGCTGGGGCTGGGCAAGTTAGCAAAGAAGAAGCTGGAAACTGGTGGCAAACAGTTAAATGTTGCCAGGCATTGCACATGGTATTAATTTGAATGCCCTGCCTCTTATAAAACCTATACACATAAGTGTCTGTCATAAGACAGAATGAGTTTCCTCCAAGGTACTTGAAAAACAAGCTAAAAAATACAATATGATTTCAATTTCTGGTACAGAAAATTGTGGTCTTCCAAGAAATCAATTGGATGCAGAGATCATGCAGTCAGGTCTCTGTCCCTAAGGATCTCTGTGTCAATCCAGGATACCATACTTGTGTGTTGTATACTGTAGCTTTCTGTTTTCATGTTTCATGAAAATGTAATGTGGTGGCTTATGCTAGCACAATGTGGTGAATAGCCCTGTTAAATTCCTCCCGTTCTTACCACTCAGCTTGATTCTTTGCTGAACATGTAAATTTGTGAAAATTAATTTCATGAATTAAAAAAAATTATGATGCAATATTCAATTTCAGGAAAAATCTTGACTTAATAGATTTAAAATAGTCCTTAAATGTCACAGGTACTTTTATATTATAGCATCCACATCGGGAAAAGGATGAAGCTTCCCAGTTTGTGATACCCCTAGTGTGTGTGGGTCTGACAGTTGATGCACAAGGCCCTTGTCTTTCTCACAGGCAGGTGTATTCAGAGGTGTGCGTATGCCTGGCACCTGCATCCTATTAAGAAAAAAATATTTCTGACACATTTGTGAGACAGCACAGAGCGGAAGTGTCTCATATTGTCCTCTTTCCTCTGCTACAAGAAGGTGGCTGGATCAGAGCCAGGGGAAAAGCATTATGGTGCCCTATGTGCTCAAACCCTTGCTTTACTTAAATGTAGACCTGGGGTCCAATGCCACTGCAATAGCCAGCTCCGAATTCCAAAGGTCCAATTGTTTCATATCTCTTAGGAGATAAACCTTTAGGTTTTCCCCCTACTCACCAGGTGATAGTCATGTTGAATTTCCTTGTTTGATTAAAACCCAACCAAAAGCGGAAGAAAACAGAATAATGCTAGTAACGTATTATAACTGATGTCAGTCATTATGGAGACCTTAGGGTAGGAATTTTCAAAACCAGCTTAAAAGTTATTACAAATAATAGGTCTCAAACTGTGGTGTGGAGATAGGAATCTGAAACTACATGAGAGGCATGAGGACACTCCTTGTGGGTGTCCACAGCCAATTCAGCCAGTTAGGATTTAACACTTAGCCCTGCTCTAACTCTCCTTGATGTTGGTGTAAATCTGACAGGATGCATTTTTTTCCTGTATCCAGAGGTGGAAATAGTGATTATGGTGAGCTCAATATACTACAGATTTGTAGTACTAAATTGGCTTACTTGCCTGTTACTTTGCTTCTGTGTCTCTCCACAATTTCTAAACTGGGAAAACATCTGAGCGTTGAAAGTTGAGCAAACTTCAGCCCTGAGAAAAGATAAACAATAAATACTGAGTCATGAGCATGGGGCCCTTAAAAGCTTCCTCATTGGTATAATCTGTTAACGTGTTGTTTTAGTTGTGATTAGTTGTACTGACCACCAGGAAGACTGCAGAGCATAGAGCTGTCCATGCGGAGAGAAAAGCAAACTCGGGAGCAGTAGGTGGTCTGCCTGAGAGTGGATGGAAGGAGCCAAGCTCTCTGAGAAGCCGTTTGGTAGATACTTGGGTTTCATAATAGCCCGTACTGATACTGTGTTCTGACTTTTAGCCCAAATTTTGAGAAAACCCATCTTAAAATTGTTCTAAGCAGATCGGGGGTTCAAACTGTTACAAGGTATTTTCAGTGTGCAATGATCTTTGCTTCTGTAGTATTCTAATTAGAGTCTCCTGGAGTCTTTCCTCTTTTAACTGTGGCTGTTATAATCATAGAATCATAGAATGGTTTGGGTTGGAAGGAACCTCAAAGATCACCTAGTTCCAACCCCCCTGCCATGGGCAGGGACACTTCCCACCAGACCAGGTTGCTCAAAGGCCCGTCCAACCTGGCCTTGAACACCTCCACGGATGGGGCATCCACAACTTCTCTGGGTAACCTGTGCCAGTGCCTCACCACCCTCAAAGTGAAAAATTTCTTCCTAATATCTAATCTAAATCTGCCCTCCTCCAGTTTGAAGCCATTACCCCTCATCCTATCACCACATGCCCTTGTAAAAAGTCCCTCTCCAGCTTTCTTGTAGGCCCCCATCAGACACTGGAAAGTTGCTGTAAGGTCTCCCCAGACCCTTATCTTCTCCAGGCTGAACAACCCCAACTCTCTCAGCCTGTCCTCATAGGAGAGGTGCTCTACCCCTCTGATCATCTTTGTGGCCCTCCTCTGGACCTGCTCCAACAGGTCCTCTCAGTTTTTTTCCATCTCACTTTTTCTCAAACTGTGGTAGAAAAAACAGCCCACTATCAGCTAGTTCCTCTCCTTAAGCAGATTTCTGTTATCACTGTAATGAGACTATTTTGCCAGAACAACAAGCAAGTGGCTTTCGCCCATTCAGGTGACAGCATGCTTCTGGGTTTTCTAATACGTGAATGATGTGATGGCAGGTTCCTCGAAGACCATCTGATAGCAGTAAGCTCACCAGGGGTAGGAGTATGCAGTGTCATCTACTGGGACCCTGCACAGGGGTGTGTGATAAGGAGACTAAAAAAATGAGCATGGAAGCTCTTTTAGTAAAATAACCCTGCTTCATTCACATGTCTGATGCTACAGTTATAGCTCTTGATAGATTCATTTTTTATTTCAACTATAACCAAGCTGGCAGGTACTGTGACAATAAAAAAAATGGAATAGATGTACACAAAGGGGGCTTTTTCTGCTCAAAAGTACATGTAACCGCTGCATTGCTTTGCGTCTGGTTCTTTGTTTTCATTACGTATTCTGTGGTTTTGGGACTGCTTCTTATGCACATTAGGGCAAAGGTAGGCAGCTGTGAATTCAATGAGATGGGGTATTCAGAACTGATAACTGAATATGCAAGTGACATTTACAGGCTCTGACACCCAATTTAGCAAATACATGCACAAGTTAAATTTGCAATCCTATACTTATATGATATCATAATTGTGCCTTTTAAAGGCAGGTGTTTGTTGAAGTTGTTTATAGGTTCATCCAACTTTTTTTTTTTTAAAGCAAAACAGTATTTTTCTACTCCTCTAATCCAGCTGGAAAATGGCTTGAGCAAATCTTGTTTAACTTAAAAGAATAATTAAGTAACCAGCTGGTTGTAATCAATCATAAAACTTTCATCCTGTAGGTGAGCTTGGCTTTGATTTCAAGTACTGTGCAAACATAACAGAGGTGTGAGCAGATTCAGATCAATGGCTTGGCAATGAACTGTACGCATCTAATTCAGTGAAAGTATTTGTAGGGCAAAGATATGAGAATCCAAAGGTATGGAATTAAATTTGTAACCTTAACTACACCTATAGCTATTGCCCTTCTCTGTAGAATCACCATGGCAACACATGGATGCCACAGAGCTACAAACCTTACTATTTCAGTTACACCCACAAGACCTAGTGTTTCTCTTTTATTTTATTTGTATATGTTTCAGTCAATCTCTGGAGCTAAGTAGGTCAAACCACGCTCCACATACTCACAGCTGCACAACCATTGAGCTCTGTTTGGGTGAAAGAGAGGCAGAGAGCAAGGCACATGCCAGGCTTTTTTGCTTATTGCACTCTGGGCCAGATTTTTACACATAATTTGGCATCAAAGATGCCAATAACTGTGTTGTTGCATATTAATAGGTCAAAGTTTCCTCTAAAGTATCCAGGTGTTTCTGAAATTTCACCAAGATCATCATCCTTAAGTACCCAGTTCCCATAGAAATCTGCCAGTGAAGGCACCGTGCCCATTCCTAGGCATTAATCTCACAACTATGCAAAAATTAGCATTTTTCTTCTAAACTAAGCCTATTTATGCTGTCCTTTGAAGAGAAGAGTAAATTACTGATTTGGCTGGGAAGGGTTTGCCATTGCTTCTCCAAGGTGCACTGAGGTGAATACAGATATGGGAAAACCCATCCTAAACCCTCCATCATTGTTAGGAGAAGCCTAAACAAGGAATTAACACTGGTTGCTTGAACTGTAAAGGATTAAAGTGGGATGAGATACACCTCACTTCTAGGCCTAATAATAAAGCCTAGGTTAGGCTCTCCCGATCCAGACTGAAACACAACTCCATGGTTTACATCAGCAGGACTCCCAAAAGAAAAGGCGCTGTGATCAGAACAATGCAGCTTTCTGACACAATTTTCTCCCGGCTCCTGCTGCTAGAGAAGGAGTCACACGTCTTTGCTTCATATGCTGTCTAATGGGTGCAACGTATCTGTCTGTGGGGATGCCTTCATGCTATTCCAGCTTTGATGAGCATTTACACGATTGAAAAAAAAAAAAAAAGTCAGGGGTGGGGCTGAATGCTTTCGAGCTTTTAATAATGTTTACAGTTTGCCTTCCTACCAGCCAGTTATGTAATCTATTACAATGAGAAGTATTTGTCAAAATATTTATTTAAAGGACCACTTAAACTCTTTGATTTATATTCATAAGTAATTAAACAGACACACTGAGTGCTTCACATATATTTTTCCTTGGTACAGCAGTTAATCTGAGTTTCAGCACAGATCCAAAAGGTAGAGGTTGGGTTGTCCCCTCTCCCCTCCCCAGAAAGCCCTAAGTCTCAGAGGAGTAATAATTATCCAGCGCGTGACAGTGGATGGATAATTGGGGCATCGCGTCTTACACTTCCTGCTGGCATTTTTGTTATCTTGCTGAAGCAGACTATGCAACGGATTCGGCAACCAGAGGACCTGAATCTGTCTTGTCAGCAGGGGATAAATATGTTGCAGTGACAGCTTTTTGTGATGGTGATTAAGGATGTCTGGCTGTCATGGTGCATTTGCATTGGTTGGTGTGACTACGCAGGTCCAGAAAAGAGTGTGGCATCTCTTTTTGTCCTTAGAGGCAGTTCAACTGAAGTGCTACTGGGCCTGTTTGGTAAAACATGTATTTCAGTTTATTCCTGTATTGTATAGATCACTAAGAAGCTTTGCTTTGCAGTGGCTTTGTCAGGGAGGAAATGCAATTTAGGAAGTCCGTAGAATTACTCCTGCCCTGTGTCAAGACGCAAAGCTTGCTTCTTGCTAACATCGTGCCTTGTCACAGAATCACAGAATCACAGAATGGTCAGGGTTGGAAGGGACCTCTGGAGATCACCTAGTCCAACGCCTCTGCCATTGTGAATGTTTTCCTGCCTTCAAAAGCATTTGTAATCAGAAGTATTGAGAGTAGTTTCTCTTTCTCTGCAACATACTGAACTAGCTCAGCAATGTTATGCGTGGGAAAAATGCCTTCCAGGCTCTAACCCTGCCCAGCGTTCACCCTTAAGCATCTTTGCATCCCTTGAGGTAGCACCAGGCTGCTTATAACATCCACTGGAGACAGCAAATGGGAAATATCTCACCTGTTCCTAAGACTAACTGAAGAGAACTGTTTCTCACAGTGATGGGGCTGGTTTCTCCAGAGCCCAGTTAGAAACCTGGGAAGGGCTTCAACTCATGACTAATTCACATGTCCATATGAGTCAGACATTTCAGGCCCCCTTACAGTCAGTGGAGACCTAAGGTTTTATTCAGCTATTTAAACTACTGCATGCGAGGTAACCACATGGGGCTGGTAGACCTATGGCAGACCTGTGCCCTTCTGGACTGGCAGCTGGGGTCCAGGTGGGATCTCCTGGGGCATCTCAAATGGCACTAGCCTCTGATGAAGCCACTGAATCACATCTCTTAGGTGGACACCTAAATTAAGATGTGTATATGTTGGAGCTGAATCCCTTGACCCGGAACATTAATGACCACAATTCACACTGTATGCTGGAAGCAAACTGGAAACTTCTCAGGTTTGCACCAAAGTTTGCAGAAGTTGAAGCAGATTCATTAATGGCTCTTGGAACATGTCCTTAAAGAAAAGTCATGCCTTAAGCTGTGATTCATGGAAACAGCTTTTTTTTTTTTCACATTATCAAATGTACCTAGTTTACAGGGGAGAAAAACTAATGATGTTTCTTTTAATTAGCGGTGATATCAACTGACTCTGGGAATCATGTTTTGTTCTTTGCTTCCCACCTTATCACATTTTTCCACTAGATACAGCACATCCAAATGAGTACACAATTTTTTTTTTCTTTACTAAAAGTAGATTGATGTGGTGGAAGTGACTAAATAAAAAATACACAGATTTTTAGGTTGAAATGGAACAATACAGCCATCCAGTCTGACCTCAAACATAGCAAAGGTCTGAGAATTTTACTAATGATGCCTTCAGGGAAGGAAACTGTTCTCTCTCTGGGAAGGTTTCCCCAGCTGGTCAGTAAAGGTGAGCAGGTAACTCACTCATCATCCTGTCTGCTTACAGCAGGTGGATGGGTATATGTTTATGACAACTCAAAAATCAGGATAAGATGATGAATTTTACTGGCAATCATAAATTCTCTTTAATAGCAAATTATTACTGTTTAATGAAGTGAGCACTTCAGATTAAAAAGAAATTAATGGCTGCAGCTATGGGTAAAAATATATATACATATACATCCATTGTACCTATTTATCATCCACATATCTTTCTATAAACAGCAATGAACTGTGATTTTTCCTCTACATCTTTTTTTATTGATCCTATGTACGAAGGTTGGCATCCAGGCCGTTCTGCGGATGAGGCTAATCTTTTCATGGCTGTAACAGGAACACTAGTTTAAAATTTATTTTTGGTTGGGATTTTTTAAGTACCTTGGTGAGAATTTTTGAAACGTCATTGAATTGCTCACTGAAAATTTACCTTGACGTTTCAGAGCAGACTACCCCAAAACTGTCACTGAACTTTAAAATGTCGCAGTACCAGAATTATATGCTCTAAAAATAGAGGAAAGGCTTAAAGAGGAATTAAACTGACTTAGACAACTTTAATTAATCACTGTGCTTTGGAAAAAAAAGTAACGTGCTTTTCTGTTGAAGTGGAGAGACAGTTCAGACAGAGATTGGGTTATGCGGAGGCATTATCGGAAGACATCAGTGTCCTAAGCAATAGCGAGCCCTGTTCTTTTCAGCTTCTGCTTTTGGAAAGCATGACAGAAGCCATTTCAATACAACCATGTGAACTCAGCCTTCTTGTTTGCACTATGGGGGCCTCATTCAAATCCACTAGAAGCTGATGCAAACATCTCCCTAACTCGGTGGACTGGGTCTATGCTCTAGCATGGTCTCTGCATGTTCATACACACACTGACCTTCAACTGTGTGACCAAAGACAAGAGCAGAAGAGGTGACCTGGGACAGGAACGAAAGGAGAAGAAGGTCCTTGGCCATGTTGTTATGTGTTAGTTGGAGTACAGGAGGAAGAAGGTGAGGCTGGTGGCATCCACGGGGCAGAAGGGAACAAAGGACAAAGTAGTTTGTCGCCAGCCACATCTGCTGTACCTGACTGGGCTCTGATGGACATGCATCATCACCTCATCTTCTCTGGGCCTGTCAGTAGAGCTGGACATTGTCACTAGCCCAGCCACGCTCTGATGCTGTGGGACTGCCCTGCTGCTGGGGGCACAGTCTCTGCTGGTGCATGGTCTCCTGGCTTGTGTCCCTCCTGGAGCAGCCCCGCTCCCACTGCTCACTGACATTAGGTAATGCATCTGTCAACACACCTCTCATTTAGCACCATGGATGCCTGGGGAGCCAAGAGCGCACATACCCGCTGTCCTCAGTGTTGGCAAGAAGCTGGGTTTTTTGGAGTTGGTTCACAGCTGCCTTCTTGCAAGGAGTTTCATCAGTCCCTTCCCTGCTCAGCTCTCCAGCTGTCACTCAGACATGGAGGGCCCTACTTAGCTATACCCCATTTTAAGCCCATTTGTAGTACACAGACCCATCTTTTGGCATCATTTAGGTGAACCTCAAAGCTCCGAGAACCATTTTTTTCTTCCTAAACTGATTGCATCTCACCTGGCTGTCAAATTCAGCACAGTGGTGAAATGCATGGAAGTGGCTCAGCTACACTGTGAATACCACAGTGTTTTACTAACTCATCTTCCGCAAACAGACCGTTAATATCAGCATATTTTTTCCCAAGGAAGAAATAAACAGTACGATCACTCACCATCTTCCCTATATAAATAAAGACAGTCAGCCACAGTAAAACTGCTTCTGCAGTAGGGTTGTCTCTGCTGGAGCCTTTCCCCGTTGGATTAGGGGGGTCTCACCCAGGGTTATTCCCTCAGCCCTGCGTGGACGTTGCTAGGCAGTGCCAGGAGCAGGTTCGGGTCCCTCTGCTCTGTAGTCTACCGGATGATACAGCCATACTCTTCAGCCGCGCGAGTGACCTGGTCAAGGTTGACTGTATAACCTGTGTGCAGCAAGGATTTGCACAAGCTCTTTGCCGGGCCAAGGCTATAGCAATGGCTAATCACAATCCCATCCTCCCTTTCCTAAAATCACGCAGAGGACCTAAACTCAGAGTCTATTCTCCTAGCTGATCTGTAATCCTTTGAAAACCAGAATTTCTGGTGGGAAAACCGATAACGCCTCAAGTCTGGCAGTGCTGTTGAGTGTTGCTGTAATAAGGTAGTGTATATTCAATGTAAGGATAATGGATAATGTGGGATTTGTAACAAAGCCATAACTCAATAGAGGGGGTTCAGATGATGTCATGAATCACAGCCATGTAGTATGATTGATCGATGAGGTCATTAGAAAGCTGAGATTGAATTACAGGTCTGGTAATTTATCACTCTACGGCCTCAGTATTTTTTATGATATTTGAGGAACACTTACAAGTTTTCCTGCACTGTTTTTTTCAGGTCCCTAATTATAAATAAGGTGCCTGCAGATGCTTTTAAATCAGTGGGCAGTCTAGTGTCACTGTCTTTCACTGTAATCAGAGTTGCAGGCATACAGTGAACTTCCCTTTTGAATTATTTAAGACATACATCATTGCAGAATTACAACATAGCTTTTTCTTTCTCAGTGTTCAACACGGCAGTGGAAAATTCCAGTGTAATAAGACTGGAAGGTAAATTTCTTTCATAGTTAAAATTTTATTGTGCTAATTAAGAAGCAAAACAGAAAAAGATTCTACATTCTATGTAATTGCTAATCATATTTCAAATTAATGGATAAACATACACCAGTTAGTCTGAGGCATCAGATTTTTCAACACTTTTTTTCAGCTGGTTTAATAGATTATACTTGCGTCTCTGTGCATGACATCTGGCCCATTGCTGGGATGTTTTGTATATACATATAAGCTGTCGGGAGTCATAACAGTTTGATAAAGTAACCAGGCATTTGCTTTCCAGAGGATGAAAATTAATAGCCATAGGCAGATCTGAAAAATTAATGGATTCTAGTTCATTTCCCAGCTCTGACAGCTACTAACCCAGAGCATGATACAGTAAAATATCCAGGATGGCTGACATCTTTGAAAGCAGTCCCCACAGTCTGTGGGAATGGTGAGCAAATTGCAAGTCCACCTGGGTGATATTTCTGGATCTGACTTTAAGAAAATGAAAAACAGAGATGCCACTTCCACTCCATGTCTAATCAATTTGACACTCTTGTCCCTATAGCAGCTGGAGGACAGGGACATTCTGTCTTGCCTCTTCCTTGCTTCTTCCCACATGTCTCACTGCCCAAAGTCTCTATCCAATGCTGACGCATATATGTGTTTTTCACTCCCTCGCTTCCAGCATTTTGGCTTCTGAAAAGCACAATCTGTGCGTGCACCTCCCATGTCTGTGGCCCCCAGCTTTCTTGACTCTTTCAAGAGGGTTAAAAGTGCTGGAGTTGTTGCGTGTCACTGTCTTCCACTGGTGTCTTGAACCCTTGTGTTGGTCTTTTTCATGTAGCAGAATAAGAGTGATGCGATTCCCTTGGGCAGCTGTGCTGCTGCAAAAGAAGAAAATTATACTCTTTTATTCTTCTTTTTTTTTCCCTGCTGTTTTTGTTTTGTTTTCTTTTACCTTTTTTTTTTTTTTTTAATTTCCGTGGTGCTATCTGGCATAACTGGTGGACAAGCAACATTCCCAGTTCTGGGGAAATTTCACCCGAGAAATAAGTTTGGTCTGAATTAGGCTGGAGTGGACAGGAATATTCAGAATTTTCTGTGAACTGGAAATTCCAAGGAAAATCTCATGCCTGACACACCAGATTATTGTGTTTATAAAACAAAAGGTTGTCCTTGCAGCTGCAGTGAAAAAATTGACATTCCTGGCAGTTCTCCTTCCCCTGCGGCTGCAAAGAGGCTGATGGGAATAGTAACGTCACCATAGGGTGGGCAGGATGCTCAGGGTCTGTGATTCACTCACACCCTGCCCTGTGCTGCTCATCTGAGTATGTCCAGGGTACAAATGCTCACCTCCACAGCAGGGACTCCAATCTTCAAATATTCCGAGACTTTTGAGAGTTAACAGGTTTCCCTTGTCCTGCTGAAGAACCTGGTGATGATTCCTTACTCAGAGCTCTGAAACTCCATTTAATCAGCTCTTCCTGCGTGGCAAAAGCATAAGCAGCAGCAGAGGCAGTAGTGGCTTCTGCTTGCAAGCCGACAAATCCTTGCAAAATTACTTTCAGAGATGCTAGCTTGTACCTTACCTAGTCAGCAGTTTTGTACATATTAATTTCTCCCCTGGTGTAAAACTCATCTCTCAGCCAGAATCCTGTAAAAAAGATTATTCTGTTCTGTCACTGACACAAATTGACATCATCAATACACCTGTGTCGAACTGGGCTGGTCTGTGTTAGGGTCCACCATGACTGCATTACGGTAGTATCCTACATGTTTTCATTAACATAGCAGTTATTTAATATTCTGCATTGGTCATATTCTTAAATGTCTGGTGTCAGCCTTGTGGAATGAATATCAGTCAAAACCTGCCCTACTTAGGTTTCTTTGGGATGTTTCTGTAGCTCTTTGTCTAGATTACATGAGCATTTCACAAATATTAATGACAGTCTTCATAAACCTTTCTGAGATATTAAGAAACGATTGTGTCTATCTGACAGTGAGACAGCACAGAGAATTACAGGTAAAGAAACACGGGGAATTTGGGGATACCCAGAGTGACATGGCTGATGCTTATGTTTTCAGAGCTTGTGCCTCTGCCTGTCTCTCTGTCTCTCAGCAGCATGGTTCCCGCTGACACAAAATGCAGCTCTGAGTTTTCAGGTAAGCTGTAAGTCATCCGCTGCCTCCCAAAGCATCATCTAGGGGAAAAACTTACCCCTTCCTATGCCACTGTAAAGACATGGAAGTCAAACCCAGCTCTCTGGGGCAGTTTTCAGTTTTCACACCGCCCTTCTCTTGTCTACAAACCTGCAATCACGTCTCCCCATCCTGCCTTCCATCAAAGGAGAGGATGCTGACACCAAATCACTCCAGCACAGTCTATAAGACTCTGTCTGCTGAGAGGCAACCCCTGCATTACAGAGTCTATTACAAAGCATGTGCCAGCAGAGCACAGGGATTGATTTACGGTGGCGTGGGGCAACCTCCCTTCTGTTTTTTCCCAGCTTTTTACACACAGGTCTCAGTAACCTTAATGTTCTGTTTGTGCATGAATGAGTTAGGAAGAGACCTGGCACTGGTGAGCAGATGGTGATGTTGTCCCCTGGTGAGACAAGGGCCATACCTGCCCAGGGAGAAGTGGGCGACCTTGCTCATTTAGAAGCCATGTTTTTCTATTGCATTCTATTTATGTGCTTATGAAATGAACTATATAATTTCAAACCACAGTCAAAATAGAAAAGCAAATGAGAAGTCTCTCTAAAAGACTCCTTGTTTATCCTAGGGACATGGTGGGGGGAGTTTTCCAAGTCTGGGTTAAATTATTTGCTATAGTCTATTCCCATCTCAAAAGCTGCAGAGATTTAGATAGTGCTTACGTTACAGTGGGGTTTTACAGGGCAGCTGCTGGGAGAGTTTCAGTGTTGGTGAATGCAGCTCCTGGAATCCATGGATGTTGACAGCTGGGTTAACCCTACATTAGCATGGTAATGTCCTACCAAGACCAAAGCCTTGTTGTCCCTGAGCCTACACAAACAGAGACAGAGAAAGACAGCCTTCCTTTCCTGCGTTCGCAACTTGCTTTAAAAAATCAGGTAAAGGTGGGAGGGGAAATTCAGGCTGAGCAGAGAAATGAAGTCTTTTTCTTCCCTTCTAGCTAACCCCGTTTTTTCATCGAAGGTGAGGTATTTGTAGGCTAAGCTGATCACTGGATTCTGATCACAACTCCTCAAAGTAGCTCCCACAAAGAGCGTGGTCTCTCCGGTGTCTTCCCCGTAGCAGATGAAAAGGCCAGAAAGGAAACTGCAATAACCTCAGCATGGCTCCAGCCCACCACTGCCCAGATGATTGCCACAAATTTTGGTTTTTTTCAAATGCAATCATAATTTTCAGGCAAAACACAAAACCAAATCTCATATGAACATTGCTTAATGGTGGAGAAACCTCCGTGGTGCTTCCCAGGTTGTTCCAGTGGTCAGGTACCCTTGCTGTTGGAAAGCCCAGAAGGTCTGATTTCCTAAGCACAAACATCAGCCCCCACAATGTGTTTAAAGACTCTCCGGGTTATCAGTATTCAAGACCTTCCTGTGCAGGAAACACTTCGTAGTTTGTCTAGAGCTTATTTCAGAAAGTTTGGAGAAAATGCCATTATCAGCATTATTTGCTTCACAACAAAAAATTCTCAATATTCAGATCTCTATAAATACCTCTGTCTGAATAGATGGTAATAGCTTTAATAAATTATTCTGAAATTTAACACTTTTATATTTTAGATAAGGAGTGAGGTTTCTAATAGCAACCTAACAGAGCTTGCAGCTTTTTTTTTTTTTCTTCACACAAATAAGTCCATCCTTTATTAAAAGTGTTTGGTATAATTTCTTCTTGTCTATGCTTCCTTTGCCTGCTTCGCTTCCAGACCTGTTTGCAGCTTTTGGCATTTCTAATAAGGTTTTAGTGCAGTTTCTTTCTCGATGTATTATATTTTTCTCCCGAAGTGGAAAAACTGTAAATAGAAATGCATTTGGGGGGGCATAAATGAGAAAGCTATAGGAAGAGAGATTCAATTTTAGATATTATGATGTCATATCAGAACATGAGATTTGATTTCAAAGCACACGTCCTTCGCTGAGAGTTTACAAACTTCAGAGGAATTCAGAGAATTTGGGGACAGAGAAAAAACACATGCTTTTCTTCCTTAATTAATTAGGTGGCATGAATAAGATCCAACAATATCATGCTGTTGCAAACAAACAAACAAACAAGCAAACCCCCACCAACAAAAAAATACCAACAGAGAAATATTGGCCTGATACTGTATTAGGCACTTGAAATAAATTACCTGGGCGACATATTCTGAAGTTCAAGGTCGAGGTTTCAACATCACAGCTCAAGAAAGAAGTAAACTAACTAGGACTAGGTGAGGACAACCTAGATATGATGATCAGACATCTAGAAAACATGACTTACAAGGAGTAATTGAATGAGTAACAGCTGCTTGGTCTTGAAAGGGGAAGACTGACTGGACACACTATAACAGTTTTCAAATCTATAAAAAGCCACCATGAAGAACAGGTAATAATCTCTGATGAGATGGCTGAGATTAAAAGAAGACCTGTTAAATATACACTTTAAACAAGGGAAATTTCCACTATTTAAGATTAGACACTATTTAAAACTTTATAATGGTGCAATAAGTGAATCACAAAGTAGAAAACAAGTTGTCTAAAGAGTTCTGGTGTCTCAATCACTAGATGTTTTTAGGAAAAAAAATGACAAATGTCTCTTGACTTATATATAATTACATATAATTAACCCTAGTTTGAAGCAAGACGATGGGTAAATTACCTCTTTCTTAATTTCCCCTTTTAGGATTCAGATCAGAAGCAAGAGATTAATGCCATTTAGGTTTTCATGGGGTTTTTAATGCTGGGCTTTTAAGCATGAGGTGGGAAGGAGACACTTTCTGAATCATTCTGACAAGCAGTATACTGCAAAGAGGACTGCAAGACGAAAGGAGATAAGCAAACTGAGCAAACAGTTCATCACAGACAGGAACTTCATCCAGTTTGGATATCATCAACAGAAGCAATTTACCATTACAAAATGACTCTGTGTTGAAGTATTTTGGAGAAATATTTTTGTGGATTAATTCCCTGTCTCCCACGTGAATGCATTCTCATAACTGAATGTTCTGTCCTGATGCTTTCAGAACAAAAGAGATTTTGATTTTTCACCTAAAAATAACCGATTTTGGTTATGTATGTATGTATAGTTAATTAAAATGGAACAAATCTTGATTGGAGAAAAGTATTTTGATTTTTTTGGAAGAAAATATTTTTATTAGTTCAAAATAAAACTTTTAGAAAAAAGAACTTTAATAATTAATCAGTTTGCTTTGGGTTCTGCCTTGGAAGAAAAATAAATGTCAGGATCATTCAAAGTCCTGTGGAATGGGCCTTCTACTTTCCTTCAAACTTAAATAAAAATTATCCTAGGTTTTTAGTAAAATTAGACATTGTTTAAATATATATTTGGGGAATCCTTTTGGGTTTTTGAAAGTGTATATACATAAAAAGAACTGAACAGTGGCTGTGCCTCCATGTTCAGTCTATAATTGCAACGTTTTTGTTTTGTTTCCTTTTTATTATGATTCATGTTATCTTCAGTTTTTCTGCAGATAAATTATAGGCTGTATAATAGTATCACTTGAATATAGCTTATGGTGAAACTTACAGACATAGGAATGGGGGGTGCTCTCTATCCCCTAAAAATCATAAAATATTTGAGCAAAGGCAGTTTTTATTTGAAGTACTAAAGTACTCAGAATATTTAATTTCTTTTTAGAGAGTTAGCTCATAAAATATTAATATTTTCTTCTTCCCACTGAAACAAGGATGGATTTTTTTAATAATAATGAGGCGTAATTTGAAACCCATTACTTCTTTTTCAGAAACACCTGTCTTAATTTTTTTGTTAAGCTTACGTTTATTAGTCTTCCTTAAAGTGTATCTGAATTTTACAAAGGTAGCATCACTGTCGTGTTATTCACCTGTCCAGTTTGATCTGGAAGAGCCAGCTAGAAGAGGCCACTTACCTCCTTTTTATTTAAAACACTTTGGTATAAATTCCTTGTTTATTTCGTCTTAGTACTGAAATAAGCTTTACAAGAAAAAAGGCTCAGGATGAAATTTGGAAAAAATAATTAATCAAAGAAATTGCTACCTACAGCAACTTAAAGAAATGATCTGCCAACACAAACTTGAACTAGTCAGTTTTGTGAAAATTAGAAAATTGAGAGGCTTGAAATTTAAGGATGTCTTTGAAAAATAATGGGAATCTGTATGCCCTACTTTGTCCTGTTTGTTGTATTTGACCACGAATAGTGCATTAGTGTGAATTCACCAGCTTCATCTGCAGTCCACCGATATAAGTGAAGATGAAGAGGGCTCACACCCTCCTCCTCCCATCCTTTGATTACTCTTATTTCCACTGTGAGTCTGACTTGCAATGCAACTACTGTAGACAAGAATGGGTGTCAGGGCACTGAGAAATAACAAAAGCAGTGCAGTGGCTGGATTGTATGCCAGTGCAGCAGGCTAGAGCGATGTCCATACGAAATACCATGGAGTGGAAAATACAAATATTTCTGGGGGGAAGCGCCAAGACTGGAAATATGAAGTAAGCCCCTTGCTGTAGGGCATCGCCATGATAGCTAAATCCAAACTTCTAATTCAAAGATCCCTATCAAAATGCAATGTCTTTAATTTCTTCCAAATAGCTTGAATTGAGACTGTGAATCCTCCTCAAAACTAGCTTTTGGTAGCTAGCTCAGAATTGAACATTTACAATTATTCAGTGTTAGAGAAAGAAGACTGCTGCTAGGTGACCAGGTCTGGTATCATTGCCAAAGTGGCAAAAACTCCTTTACTAAAACAAGGATACAGCTACAACATCCATTCCCAGGCTCTTCTGTTTTCAATGGCCTTACAATTTCTGCTTGGGCAGCAACCGAGATTTAAGTCCACAAAAAGATGTGTTGAGTTGTTCCAAGTTTCTGGGCTGTGCAAGCTTTTTGATAGTAAGCTGAGTAATGCAGAGAGCAGAGACTAACCACTGGTGGCTTACAGGGCATTTTGGAAACAGAGTTGCTCTCTGGGGGAAGAGGCATGCTGTGCTCTATTGCTTGTTAGCTCTGTGAATGATTTTTTTTTTTTTACAGAATCAAAGAAGGGTTGAGGTTGGAAGGGACCTTTTGAGATCATCTAGCCCAATGCCCCTGCTCAAGCAGGGCCAGCTAGACCAGATTGCCCAGGACCATGTCCTATTGGGTTTTGAATATCTCCAAGGATGGAGACTCCACAACTTCCCTGGGCAACCTGTGCCAGTGCTCAGTCACCCTCACAGTAAAAACGTGTTTCCTGATGTTCAGACAGAACCTCCTGTGTTTCAGTTTGTGCCCATTGTTTCTGGTCCTGTTACTGGACACCACTGAAAAGAATATGGTTCAATTTTCTTTGCATCCTCACTTCAGGCATGTTATGTATTACAGTATCACAGTATCGTCAGGGTTGGAAGGGACCTCTGGAGATCATCTAAGTCCAACCCCCCTGCCACAGCAGGGACACCTACAGCACATTGCACAGGATGGCGTCCAGGCGGGTTTTGAATGTCTCCGGTGTGGGAGACTCCACAACCTCTCTGGGCAGCCTGTTCCAGTGCTCTGCCACCCTCAGAGTAAAGAAGTTCCTCCTCATGTTAAGATGGAACTTCCTGTGCTCCAGTTTGTGCCCGTTACCTCTAGTCCTATTGATGAGCTCCCCCCTGAGCCTTCTCTTCTCAAGGCTGAACTGTCCCAGCTCTCTCAGCCTTTCCTCATAGGAGAGATGCTCCAGAGCCTTCATCGTCTTTGGGGCCCTTCGCTGGACTCACTCTGGTAAGTCCGTGTCTTCCTTGTACTGATGAGCTCAGCACTGGACACCGCAATCCAGACGCGTCTCACTAGTGTGAGCAGAGGGGAAGGATCACCTTCCTCAACCAGCTGGCAATATTCTGCCTAATGCTGCCTGGGAGGCTGTTGGCCTTTTTGCTGCAAGGCCACATTGCTGGTTCATGGCCAGCTTCTTGTCCACCAGGACCATCAGGTCCTTCACCATAGAGCTGTTTTCCAGCTGGTCAGCCCCCAGCCTGTTGTGGTGCATAGGGTTGTTCCTTCCCAGGTGCAGGACTTTGCTCTTCCCATTGTTGAACTTAATGAGATTCCTTTCTGGCCAAAACTGTGAACTTGCTGAGGGTGCACTCTGTCCTATCATCCTTGGATATTAGGAAAAAATTCTTCACTGAAAAGGTTGTCAAGCATTGGAACAGGCTGCCCAGGGAAGTGCTTGAGTCCCCGTCCCTGGGGGTGTTTAAAAGACGTGTAGATGTTAGGGACATGGTTTAGTGATTGATTTGGCAGTGTTAGGTTAACGCTTGGACTCAATGATCTTAAGAGTCTTTTCCAACCTAAATAATTCTATGATTCTATCCAGGACATTAATTAAGAGGTTAAACTACTGTGTCAGCCTTTTGGGTACTCGAGCTGGACTTTGTGTCACTGATAACAACCCCTTGAGGAATTCAGCCAGTTTTCAATCCACCTTACAGTCCACTTATCTAGACCATACTCCATCAGTTTCTCTATGAGGATGTTTTGAGAGACAGTGTCAAAAGCCTTATTAAAGTCAAGATAACCAACATTCTCTGATCTTCCCTCATCCATTGAGCCAGTCGTCTCATTACAGGTTATCAGGTTGGTCAAGTATGATTTCGTTTCTATAAATTCATGTTTACTACTCTCAATAAGCTTGTCCTTTTTACATTTAGAAATAGTTTCTGAAATTATTTGCTTCATTACTTTCCCAGGGACTGAGGTGAGGCTAACCAGCCTGTAGTTGCCTAGATCTTCCTTCTTGTCCTTCCCGAAGATAGGGGTGATATTTTCTTTTCCTCCAGCCCTCAGGAACCTTCCCTGATCACCATCACCTTTATAAGACAATCAAGTGGCCTTAAAATGACATCACCCAGCTCCCTCAGCACTCACGGATGCACCCCATTAGATTGCATGGACTTGTGTATGTCCAGCTTGTTTAAATGATCCCTAACCTGACCTTCCTCTGTTGTAGCTAAGTCTTCTTTGCTCCAAACCTCCCCTCTGGTCTCAGGGTCCTGGGATCCCTGAACGCCAATCTTACCAATAAAGACTGACTTGAAGAAGATGTCTAATACCTCAACCTTTCCATGCCCTTGGTCACCAGGGCCCGAAGATCATTCAGCATCAGGCCCACATTTTCCCTAGCCTTCCTTTCACTGCTGACATACGTGTAAAAGCTCTTCTCATTGCCGTTCACATGCCTTGTTAGATTCAAATCCAGATAAACTTTGGTTCTCCTAACCCCATCCCTGAACTCTCAGTCAATGTGTCTGTGTCCCTCCTGGATCACCTGTCCCTGCTTCTACTTTGTATGCTTTCCCTGACCAGTTCTGCCTTGTTTGTTAGCGTCAGTTCCAGCAGACAATATCCCCTTATCAGATACTTCATCACCGATGTTAGGAAGTTGTCATCAGTGCATTCCAGAAATCTCTTGGGCTGCTCATGCCCTGTTATGTGGCCATTCCATCAGATAGAATCATAGAATCCTAGAATAATTTCAAATGGATAATAATCCTGGCTGTACCAGGGTAGGAAGTTTTCTCATCGCATCTTTAACCCAGGTTCCAGGGAAGCAGCAAGCTTCCGTAAGAAGTGGGTCCAGTCGGCCTACTAGACCTTCTGTTTCCCGCAGAAGAGAGTGTCCTATACAATGACCCATCTTTTTTT
Organism: Pluvialis apricaria; assembly: GCA_017639485.1. Lineage (NCBI taxonomy): Eukaryota > Metazoa > Chordata > Aves > Charadriiformes > Charadriidae > Pluvialis > Pluvialis apricaria. The sequence continues at coordinate 160,865,484 of CM030008.1, read as the reverse complement.
CTTTAAGGAAGCGGTTTTGACGCAGGACATCATAGGCTGACTTAACCTCAGTGACACTTCCAACCTAGATGAACCATCGTCCTCTTTATTGTTTGGTTCCACTTGCAGAGCCTTGTACCTATCATGTGAGGGCACCTGGGAAGGTGGTGTAGTCACGGAGGAGATGTGCCTGCTGCTATGGGCAGGAACTTGTCGCAATTACCCCTATCCCTTAACTCAATGCATTCTGCTGGGTGGAGAGAGGATAGGGAATTCTCCGTATCACATGTCCTGTCTGCCTGACAGGTCTGTCTCAGGGATGGTAGGTTGCAGTTCCAGTAGTCTATCTCCCTCTTAGCTGCCCTGATATTCCTCAACCTGCTCACGTCCTCCCAGAACTCTGCCACTGGGCGGAGGAGTTCCTCTACCTGGGCACATCTCCCACAGGTGTGCTCACTGCTGCCGTCCCGTACTGGCGTGAGAGTAGGGCACAGCCTGATGACACCTGGGTGGCAGCATGTTCCCATGGGAGCTCTGTCTGCAAAGCTACATCAGCTGTGGCAGGCACAGAGTTTAGAGAGGACATGGCTTCTGCTGGGTGGATACCATTGCTCCCTGGTACAGCCAGCAGAGCTACAGCGCCCTTCTGTGCAAACTGCTGTGCCATGCCCTGGTCGCTAATACTCCCCAGGGGCTTATTTCATACATGTGGGGGCTTGGCCACTGTTGCTCCTGGAAGCACCCATGTCTCCTCAGTCACTGTCACATGAGCTGCAGGCTCCTGGTGGGCCTTTTCACTGCCCTGAGCTTCCCCTGGTTTGGGAGCCCCCCTGTGCACCACACTGGAGTGTTCTGCTGCCTATCATGCTGGCACCAGAGTGGCTCATCTTGGAGACTGTTGTTGGGGTCATTGAAGTCCCCCATGAATACTAAGGCCTGTGACCTTTTTGTTTCTTCCCATTCTCTGAAGCCTTCCTCTACTTCTTCCTGATCAGGCAGTGTGTAGAGGAAATACACCAAAATGTTGCATCCTTCTACCCCGCACAACAGTCTTCAGTTTTGCAAAATATGCAGGAATATGCTATCAGTTTCTAAAAGTAATTAACATGTTATCTGTATTACACCTCCATTTCCTTGAAGGGTTCTTACAAACATGCTGTTTTTACTGAGCCATCAAAAAAGATGCAGTACTCAGAAGCAAATATGAACCTGGCTACATAGATGATGGCTTTATGAACTTTTTAAGAACTGAAAAAGAGGCAAAAAGTATTTTTTCTTGATCAGGTTGCTTAGAAAAATAAATCCAAGCTTAACGTTTCTTATTTTAATTGGTGAAATGAAACTGGAGTTGGGAGGATCACAAGTTTCCAGATAAGCATGTAAAAGAAATATTGATTAGCTAAGTAGCTCAGATCAGTGCTCCTCAGCCTTGTTTAGTAAATGGCTCCATCTGAAATAAAAGGGGTTACTACTCTCAACTCTATTTATTACAAAGCAAAACTGAGACACTTTAATGGTAGACTGCGTGCGTGTGCTTGTGTGTCTTTGGGAGGGTGGCAGAAAGCCTTGATTTTTCTAAAAATGTGACTGGAGCAAGACTTTCTTTCCTCAAACTGTAAAAAAGTCCTGAGTTCCCATTTTAAGGTTATAATCACTACCTTAAATCATTTTCAATATTTATTTGTAATGAATAAGTAGGCAGTCTCGAGCTCTTCCTTATGGAGACAAAGCACTCCACTTCTGTTACAAACCAGCTGCCATCTTCTAACTTATCCCTGATCCCTAGATAAAAGCATTTAGAAGAGTGAACATGCTTCTTTTAACCAATTCACAGCTACGCACAACCTGCTGTTGGACTGTCCACATGGTAGAGATTTGAAGAAATGTCATGCTACCCAAAGCAAACACCAGAAGCTGGATGCCAGAGAACCCAAGAAATATGAATACTATGTGATTAAGAGGGTGATTGATGAAGACACTTCATCTAATATTTGTTTTTTCTTGGAAAGCTTTATATTTTTCTTGCACAGCCATCATTATGATAATGGCCTTGTGGAGCTCTGACAGAAGTTATTATTTCAGATGCATGTGCCAATAATTCAAATAAAACCAATAATTTCACGATTTCCAAATCCTAATCCATGAGTTAATCTTCATGGTATGGAACCCAGTTCAACAAAATAATTAACTGCACGCATTCTCTTCATGGCCTTTGTCTAAAGAGAGCTGCATATATGTGCTTAAATATGTTTATGTGCTCAAGCATTTGTTTTCTACATGGGCTCTACTTCCTAAGGTTGTGGGGTAAGCAAAAAAAACATTTTCTTGGTTTGATCATGTTGTGACTTGAAAGTTGAACAGGGTTATTCAGGGAAGGGAGAAAGGGATATGGCAGGCAGTTGAAAAAAGCTAATTCTCTTAAGTCAGGACAGCAGCTGGTGGGAGAAGAGACATTTTCTGAGGCTCTTCCCATGTGCTAATCCAGACCTTTGTTAGCAGGAGTAGGCTGAACTGGTGCAGACCCCTCAATCTGGACTTATTTCTTCATCTGATTAAGTTTTTCAAGCCCTTTATGAGAAGAGGCATTTATGGAACCTGGAAAAAAGTTCAGAGATAGGCTTCAATAATTGATGAGAGTGTCTTGTCTTTCATCCCAGAGACCTTTATAAATTGTATACCGGAATAACTTCATCCACCACCAAGCCAAAACGCCTGCCTTGCTGGCATGAGCACAGCGGCTGTTAACAGAGAACAGGTCACTAAACGGCAGGGCTTGTGCAGGAGGTGAGGAGTATGAACTCCAGGTGACATGTGAGACAGAAGCAGTCATTGCTTGGGCTGGAAGGGAAAGGGAAACCAGTACTAATATAATTAGTACAGTAGAGCTGTATAAGTGGTTTGCAGTGCAAGGTTTGTACTCTGCGAGTTCATCTTCTTTGTCTGCGTCTAAGATAATGAGGTTGGCCCGATGCCCAGAGCCAACAGCTATCCCGACTATAAATCTCCCAGCCTCATCTCCCGGGACCCATCTAGCTCGACCCTGCAAGTTCTGCTGAACTCCCAAGTCTGAGTCTGGCTCCATCCTTCCACCTTCCAGGCCTAATTTTTTCTGTCACATCTGGGAACTTCGGAGGTGCTACAGGCACTGAACACGGGCAGTTTGCCAATAACAATTTTACAATTCCCTCCTGTAGAGCTGGCTTTTCTACCCACAAATAGAGACAGCCCAGAAGCAGGGAGAAATCTTTAGACTGCTGTCTAGGAGGGCCTTACTGACAACCGTGATAAGAACATTAAGGTATGACAGAGACAGGGAAGGGTGGCTCCAGGCTGAATGCAGGCAACACTATGCATATATTTATAACAAGTGGTATATTTATGCAAAGATCTCTGGGACAGCTTTACCTGTTGGATAAAAAATAGTCTTATAGGCACAGAGCCAGATATCCCTGCTGGAGCAGGTCAGAAGCCATCGTGGTTCTTGTGTCCATAGCAATGTGTTACTGCTGTCTTCCAGGTAATCCCCTCTCACCCTACCGACGCACCAGTAGGAAAAACTTTCAAAATACAGTGTAGTAAAATACTGAAGAGTACTTGACTCCTAGGAAAACCCACAAGGATGGTGTTCAGTACACTCTGTGTTCGGTACAGAGGTGAGCTGAGTACTCATGGCAATCCTAACTCCTAAGAAAGGCTTGACTGATCTCATTGGGAGATTTCTAGCACACAACCCTCAGGGATTCAGACCCTGAGCAAACTCTTTGATCATCAGGCTGCAGAATAGTGGTGGTGGGGAGACAGCCAACAGCTGTCCAATGTGAAGTGCATGAACAGTCCATGAAAGAGGGACGTGACCCTAACACCCACTCAGCTGAATAATCCACCTCCTGTGGTCTGGCCACAGTGATCCAGCTTCAACTGAGGCATGGAAGTATTGTTACCCACTTGATATATCCTGGTGGTTAAATATGGGGGAAATGTGGCCATGAATCCTCTTTGTTAAGGAGGGACTTCAGTCTAGGAAGTTGCTGGGTGAATGCTGTAAGCACCAAGCTGGATTCAGGAGATGGGTGATGGCAACAGCAGTGTGGGTCCTGCTCACTAATCTGTGCTCAGGAGAAAAGTAAACATACAAGAACCATGAAGCGTGCAAATTCAGTTTTGCTTGGTTAGCGTTGCCCTGTGATAAGTTGTGTTTCCTTTCAGCCATTTCTACGTGGTTTCTTAATCACTCTTTGGGACCTGTGTCAGCTGAATAAAGTACCTGATTCCATCATGCTGCTTCAATTGGTTGAAAAAAAAAATAAAATAAAAAGCCGCCGCTCTTTTGATTTCATATCAAATCATCTGGTTCCCCAGATAGAAAGCTCAAGATTTGGTCCTCATTAAATATTCCTGAATCTGTTACTGACACAATCCTGAGCAAATTATTTAACTTCTTTATGTTAGTATTTCTTGCCTGTTCTTTGACTTTCTTCTCAGTGACTTGTCAAGGATGGGAGGTACCCTTCTCTCTGGGCTGACTAAGATGCAAATAATTTTATAATGGAGAACAGAAAAGTAGGTAAGAAAAGAAACAGATCCAGGAAAGACTATGAAGGAAAAGGTGCCTGTTTCAAGGGTAGGAGTCCGTCGTTCCTTCCTGTTCCCAAATATTACAGAATGGGAGAAAATAGATAATAATCCAGTATTCTAACCAACTTTTAATTCACCCTCAGCCACTCAATATTCACCTCAAATAGTCAATACTGGCAACTTGTAGCAGAAGAACATAGGCAATAGCTTTCCATATTAATGGGCCGTTTTGGTCCAATCTGGCAAAGTTTAGGATCCTATGGGAAAAAGAGCCCCTAAGTTAAAAAGCTGATGAATTACAAGAGTTTGAGCAGAAGACTGTAAGGGAGAAACAGTGAATAAGTAAAAGCTGGCAAGGTCTTCACTTGGCACAGTAATTCCTCCTTCACTGTTTTGTTTTTTTTTGCTGTGTATGAGTGAGTACATAGCTTAGAAGACCTCTCTAATTATTCACATTTTGGAGAGTCCTTTGTTCTGGAGAGGTGTCGCTTTGAATGTTCATTCCATTTTTCTTCTTTCACTTTTTAATTAAAAAAAAATTGCAAATGCAAACTGTGGCTGGGTGATCCACAATGAAAAAGACTTCGTTTGAAAAAGGATTGGTAATGAGGGCTTGGAAGATGCATTTGGTAGTTCAACGCACTTTTTTCTATCTATCCTGACCAATTTTATTTGCTGTTGCAAAAACCACTGTAGACTCATGAGTCATCTGTTATAATTATTTTTAATCACTACATTGTTTTTCATTCACAGGAAGTTTGCAGTTTACATTTTACCAAAGGAAGAAAAAATCATTTGTACTTAAAAATTTATAATGCTACGAATTTAGAAGCAAAAAATGGTGGAAAAAACATCTCTGAAACCAGTCTTTCTGCTGGCGTTTAATCTGTGATGGAGGTTTAAGCTGTTCTGGAAAAAAACAGTTCTGGCTTCAGGCATAAGAAGAAGCAGCAGTAGTTGCCTGCATAAGGAGACTGCTGAGAGCAGCTAACCAGTCCCACTGGTAAGTAATGTGGTCCCAGTTTTGACCAAACCAGTGCCTTGACCCTTCCTCTCTGCTTCTGGTCAGTGTGGGAGTGCAGGAAAGATGGATTTGATCCTTTCTGGTGGAGCAAGAAGGAATCTATTGCTTGGGAGGGTTGGCAGAAGGACAAATGAGTTGACAGATTTTGGCAGCCTGCTTTAAGAAATAGGTCCATTGTCCTTGGGAAAGAAAAAGTCAACTGTCTCACAGCCAGAAGAGATGTGTGGGTGAACTGGTGATGAATTTGGATAGCATGTAAACAGAGACAGAAAAAAATGCTGGGACGATTGGTTTTCAGAAGACAGGTTATTGGTCCTCCAGAATTTATTTTCTTTTCTTTAAAGTTGCAGCTTATTTGAACTCTGAGCTGCTAGATGGCAACGGGGAGGAAAATAACTGCTTGGACTGTGACAGCAAGCCCTTTGGTGAGGGAGCCCATGGGGCAAAGGATCCATCAGTGTGTGGCAGAGCTGCACAACTCCCTGTCACAGGATGCTGTGGGTTCTAAAACTTTACATGCAGTGACTGGGCAACGTCATGGAGTCCAGATCTGCTGGAGGCTGCTGAAGGCAAAGACAACTCCCCAAGAAGTCTGTGAGTCATAAGTGATTTGGAGGTTGGCAGAGCACCCTGGTGAGGAATCACTGCATGACTGCCTTTTTCTTATGCTCCTTCCTTTGTATCCGCTTGTTAATCCTCGTTGGAGACAGGATGCTCTGCTAGATAATCTGACCCCAAATAGCCTGGTCTAATACGAGCAGCAGCCTGTCTCATACTTTTGAGTGATGATCCCAATTGTGCAGTGACGTAATGTCCCTAGCACACAGTAAGCCACCAAAAGCCAGAATTATTAGCCTCAGCATGTTGTCACATGCAGGGGTGGCTCTTACCTCAGTGATAGCGGGGCTCATCCCCACCAGAACTTTATAAACCTTACAAAAATCTTTCCTTGTTTTCTGCCTTAACAGTGGCAAGCAGCACTGGAAAAACACAACAAAGTTTAGGAGAACAGTTTTGTACAAAACAGCAGTAAATATTATTTATTGCTAAGATAATACTAACAAGTTGAGAATATTTAGTTCTTATGTGTTGGGAGAAAAAAAATAGGGTCCACTATCTTGTAAACAACTTTGTAACTTTATCATACACACTCTTCCTTGAGCTCAGTCTGTTGCTACATTCCCATCTTATGTGAGTTTGGAAAGAGTCAGCGAAATCCCCAATCTATAACAGGTGAAGACTTATAACTTGTGACAAATGTCCATATACCTATATACTGATATGTATTTAATTAAGGCTTTCACATGTTGCAGGGTTCTTGTGTGTGTCTGTATGCCAGCAAAATAACCCTCAGAGGGGATTTTGCCAGCTGTCCTGAGGTGCATAGAAATGGGTTGGGCACAAAAGGCGTTTGTAGGAGAAAGTTATGAAGTCCTTTATAGGTAATGACTGTATTCTCAATTTTCCAATCTATAAGGAATAAATCATAGAATCATAGAATGGTTTAGGTTGGAAGGGACCTTGAAGATCATCGCGTTCCAACCCTCCTGCCATAGGCAGGGACACCTCCCACCAGACCAGGTTGCTCAAAGCCCCATCCAGCCTGGCCTTGAGCACCTCCAAGGATGGAGCTTCCACAGCTTCCCTGGGCAACCTGTTCCAGTGCCTTACCACCCTCAAAGTGAAAAATTTCTTCCTAATATGTAATCTAAATCTACCTTTTTTCGTTTTGAAGCCACTCCCCCTCGTCCTATCACTACATGCCCTTGTAAAAAGTCCCTCCCCATCTCTCCTGTAGGCCCCCTTTAGGTACTGGAAGGCCGCTGTAAGGTCTCCCCGGAACCTTCTCTTCTCCAGGCTGATCAACCCCAACTCTCTCAGCCTGTCATCATAGGAGAGGTGAAATATTCTTGTCTTGCTGCTTGTTATCTTACCAAAGGATAACCTCTACTGTTCTCACTTTGTATGACAACATCCTCTTAAGCCTACATTGTGTTATACTCATGCACACAGAATCATGTCTACTACATTATTTTGTTGAGATCCCCACCAGCTCAAAAGCATTGGAGCTAACCGTAGTCATGTGGATGTTGTAAATAGTTTTCAGGCCTGAGCCAGAACCTTGCCCTACGGTAATGAAAAATATTTGGGTTCGGAGTTGGCAGTATTTTATTTGAGCAAAACCTCTTTTAGTTCTGTTCCCTTTTTGTGTCACATATAGAAAAGAGTGATCACAAAGAAAAAGTATCATTTTGATTTGGGTTTAGTTAGCCTTTTCAAGTTACTTATTCACTTTTGAAACAAAAAGCCATTTTAAGAGAGAAAAGCATCAGTGTGCATGCAATGTTGTGTCATCTTCACCAAAGGATCTCCTCTTCCTTTGATCAAACTGTCCTCTGAGTGTGAATAGGATCAGTCCTCACAGCTGTATTGCTCAGCAATGAAAAACTCTGCCAGAACATTTTCCCAAGTTCTATTTGTAGTGTAATTACCATCAGCTTTCACATTGCCCTGATTTATTACTTGTAAACTTCATTGTTTTTCTACAACCTCATATGCAGAATTATTTCTGAAAGCAGGAAATGTGTCTTATTACCTCCTAATCATTTTAGATATAAGCTGTCTGGATGTCTTTCAGCTAATATGTCTAATTATCTCAGTCTCTGAAAGGGTCTTACCAAAATATGGGTGCACCTAATAGTAGATAATTAATTATATTAATCACAGCTAGTAATTTCATATGGCTGTCTGAATCTGACACATACTAATGCATCAGTTAAAAAGATGCCAAGCCCCCATGCTGGGATCTAATAGAAGATAGGTCGTCTACAATATCACTTACACTTCTGAGTATAAATTATGTAGGTCACTAATTTCTTAATGACAAAATTGTAATGATGTTCCCTGAGCGATAATATCCTTCTACAATTACTTTCCCTCTTTTTTTTTTTTTTTTTTTTTAGTATATGAGTGTAAACTACTGTCCAGGGAATTCAGTGTTCAGCGAGGCAAATGAACTTCAAAGGAACTGCCAGGCCATGTAACTTGGTGAAAACAGGTGAGATGAGCAGAAAAGGCGACATATCGAAATGGCTCACATGTAACTGGCGCATAGCTCCAGCATAGCCCTTGTCAAACCACAATGCCTCTTTCCCCCGAGACCAAGAAAGTGTGATATTGGATGTGAACTGACTTGCTCCTCTCAGAAAGGCCACTGCACTTTACATGAATTCTTATCTAGAAGCAAATTTCTCTCCCAAACTCTCTGTGCCTTTGATACTGGTACAGGGAAAAATGTCATTAAAGTGTTGTCCCAAGCAGAGTAGAGCAATAACAGCCCATAAAGTTTAATCTGCCACCTCTTTCTGCGCTCAAGGAAGTGGAATCTGAAACCATGTAATCATTCCCCCAAGAGCATATTATTTATTCATAGTCATTAGACCCTCCTGCATATAAAAGACGTGTAAAGAGGGCAGCAATTAGATCTGAAGCGAAGTGTACATGAATAATATGTTAATTTAGCCACTTTTTCTGGGTTTTTAGAATATTGAAAAACAGATTCTCCCTTTCTCAAATGGACTTGCTATGAGAACTTAATTAATGACTATTTTTACCAATATTTAGCTTTACAGACTGACTTGGTATATTCAAAGTCTGAGCTGTGCTGCTGACTCAGGTAGCACATGTCTTTCTCAAGCTGCTCCTGAATGGACGCAATCGATGCCCGCACAAATACTGCCTTGTACAAACTGCATCTCTAAATTCACTTTCCATGGACAGTAAAAAGCAATTACTTGAATATTTGCAGAAAGGAGAATGAAACTTGCATAAGCACAGATGACATGAGTTAATTTCAAACTCATATGGGATATTTACTGATAATTTGTTCTGTTATTCACCGAGGTCTTCATGCAAAACCGAGAAAAACAACACGAATCATCTAGCAATGTTTGCTATTTCTTTTTGTATATGCATGTTAAATGAAGACAGTCCCCATTATAAATAAACATCCTCAGAGTATTAACAGATACCTGCAAGCAGTCTAACTACTTAACAAGTCAAATAGTAATTTTAGAGAATGTATTTTATACAGCAGGTGGGATAGTGTAGCAAAATAAATATCAAAAGTTACTGTGATTTGGCAGGTGGCTGAGAGCTTGTTAAATTGCTGTAACACAATTACTTGTGATCCCCTGGCCTTTCCCTCATTCTCAGCCTCCTCGGTAGAGTGTTAGCCCAGGAGCAATCAGCTTTTTCAGCTCTGGGCCATGAAAACTTGTGGCTGTGTTGGGTTTTTTTTGTTTGTTTGTTGGTTTGGTTTTTTTTTGCTATAAACCTGCATATTCTAGACTTATTTGAGGATTCATGGGAATAGCAAGATTAATGATGTATGTTAAATTAATGCTCGGTCTTAGAAAAATTGAGGTTGTGGACTACTCAGTACCCTACATATAACTGAGAAGGTGTCCAATGAGGACATTTCCAGTACAGGTGAGGATGGAAAGATGAAGGTGGAAAAAACAGAGGAATGAGTGGGGATGACAGGCAATCAGGTAGAACTAAGTTTAGTAGAAAAATAAGGTTCTTGGCTTGTTCTTTTCTGAAAATTAAAGTGAAAACTATTGCATTGTTTGGTTTGGATGTAGAAGCTGTACAGAATGCCAAAGCAGTCTGCCTTCCTAGTGAAGCAATCGCTTTTTTTCAGCAGAGTTTTTCCTGTATTTGTTTGGCTGCTTTACCGCCTGGGCATTAACATATTCTCCAGTTAGCCTGTACGAGACGAATGGTGTCTGATGAGCTCTGGGTTTCTGTGAGATTGTAAGTGCTGTATGTGCCCTGTGTGCTCTGTGCCCAACTCCATCACGGTAACCGTACATTGCTCATTGCTGAGCCGGTGCAGGCAGCAGTACCCGCTGCCATCTGTCACATCGCAGGAGCAGATGAAAGTGGACTTCGGTCAGTCACTCCCTGGCAATGGGAGACATGTAGCTGGAGCCGAGCAGAGGAAATGCAACTGTGGCAGAGTTTATTGCCAGGCGACTGTAGAAGCCTCAGACAAGGATTGGTGTGGAGGGCTCATCCCTGTAATCTGCCTTTGGACCCTATCAGCATGGTAAGAGATGTTTCTTGACAAACAGATCTTTATCCAGGTCATGGAAACAGTAGGCAAAAGCTAAAATGGCATGATGAAAACAGCAGACCATTTTCTAAGGGTTTATTCTTTCAGCAGGTGCTCAGCTGCTTTGTCTGTGGACAATTGAATTCAACAAGATATTTTCCTTTCTTTTCTCTGCAGCAAGCAACTTCCTTTTGTTTGCTGCCTCAGAACACTTTAACTTCTGCCATGTCCCTTCCATATAAATTCATGGAAGAGCTTTCACCTGCTATGCCAAGCGGCCATGATTGTGTGCAGCTGGTCTGTGCTAAAACACCCGGTTATGATAGATAGGCTGTCTTCCTCTTCAGCACTTGTATTTGTAACCTACCTAATAAGGCTTGTTTTCTCAATTTAATCACAGCCTACCAAAATCCATAGAAAGTTTCCTGTTTATGTCAACAGGTTATGGTGTGGTTTTCATCCTTGGTTTTATTTAAGCCAGGATTGAACCCCTAGGGTCTGATCTAGTTCGGAGTCACTCTGCTGATTTCCCTATGAGGTGTTTCAGTCCTGAGATGAGGAGTTTGCTCAGGCAGGGTTATTTATTTACTTTATGCTTGTGTATGTCCAACCAGAAGAGGAGATTGTGGTAGTGTGTGCTATTGCAGAATGTGTAATGATGTAACACGGAGGTGCTCCTTAGGAAATGTTCTGCTCCTCGTAAGGTCTTCACATAGCAACACCCTGCAAGAGGAAACACTGCTCAAGAAAGGTGCATCCTGATCTGGCAGCTGCTGATGATTATCTTAGGAGAAATGCCCACAGCCTCTCTTGATTAGGGCAATCGTTCTTTTCATCTTAATTAAAGGGCCTTTTAAAAGTTTCTCTCCGAGATCTGCAACTGTCTTGCCACTGAGTTTATGAATTAAGGTCTCGTTTGGTGATTAAACCTTACCCAGCTGTTGAAAGTTGTAACTTCAAGTCATGAAATCACTGCGTAGCTTTGAGCAGATATCTTGCTCAGTCTATTTAATGATATTCATTGCGATAGGCAAAGCAGAAGCCTAATCAGTTAGAGTGTGAAGCACTCTGAATTCCTCAGCTAGGAATGAAAACTCAAATTATGTAGGGGCTGCGCTAGTCTTCATCAGAAAAGCAATAAATACTTTATAAAATAGATAGCTGGGTCTGGTAGGGATCTGATACCACATACATACGGTAGGTAAGTAGATTTGAAGGAGTTTGTCAAGTTGATCATTTGAGACCTGTCAGTATAACAGCCCATTCTTGGGCTATTTGAGAGCCACAAAATTACTGAACTTTAGAAAATATGTGCCAAAAATGGACTTTGATGTCTCTTTTTATTCATAAAGACTGTCTTCCACAGGCTTTTACATTGTGTACCTCCACACAACCTTCCAAAACATACCTCCAGCTTTCTCAAGGAGCTGCTACTGAACACAATAGTATTTTTTTTAAATTCTCTCCTAAGGAAATGAGGCAGGATTTTACTGCATCCAGTTTCATTATTTCTTCAAATTCATGTATAGGTCTCTTTAGTAGCAACATTTTTTGCAGTTTGAAGAGTCTTTTCCTCAATAAAAGTATGCTCTATGTCACGTGAAAGCGTGCTAGAAAGCAGATTGGTCTTGCCTTTTCTTTACACACTGTAAGGGGTTTAATATAATCTATTTAAATCTACAGATACAGTCTACCAGGAAATACATGGGAACAGATTTTCTTACTGGTTTTAGGTAGAAGGTAGTACGGGTGAAAAATTGGGAGCAGCCTTCTGTAGGCATGAAGGAGGCAGAGATATTGGATTTGATCCCGTGTTCTCCTGTCCAAGTAGCCAGACCCACAGCTGGTTTTTCCCGATGCGTCTACCTCATACAAAGCACAAAACAAAATATTGTGTCACAAAAGAAGAAACGCTGTTAAACCTCAGCATAAATATTACAGGATTAACAAATTCCTTTAGCAGGGAAGCAAATGTAGAGACTGACCTCGTTCTGATCAGAGGCTTGAAAGCAAGATAGCTCCTGGGCAACACTGCACTTAATGAACATGTTAACCTCAAGGGCCTCACACTTTTTCTAAAGAAGCGTCGTTTCACACTCCTGTGCTGTCCAAGTGGGATTTTTGTAACTGCTGACATACCCAAATAGCCCTTAGCTGAATCACACTTGCTTTTCCTCAATGCCATTGAAGTCCAGCAAGATGCCATATACAATTAGCCACTTCCACATCCCTGGTTTCTGGAGGCTGGAAGACAGCGAGAGAAGGATAGCTGTGTTTTATGTTTGTTTGGGCTTAAAGGCAGTGAAGTGACCTGAAAAAGAGGTGGACCAGGGAAAGGGTGAGCAGGAATGGGCTCTGATGAGGAGGGCGCCGCACCAGGCAGGGGAATCTATTAACAGGTGGCAACTTGCAGAAGCTTCCCAGGAGATGCAAGGAGGCAGACACAGGCTCTGAGGAGGAGCAGAATGCTTGGAGGGGAACCTGGGGCTGAGATATTAGCTGAGGATATAGCTTCTCCAGTGGCCTTTGATTAAGACAATATAAATATATTCCCATGACTAATCACCCAGTTCCACTGGAAATTATTGTCAGCTAGGTGTCAGATTTACACTAATGCCTATGAAAACCTGCCTTCACAAAAATGCCAGAATGAGCAAACTTCTTCAGTTGATTAATCCTACTTACAGGCAGAATGCACTCACAATACTTTCTCTGTGCTATAGGAAAAGCCTCTGGATGGCAACTGAAGGGACGCTCCAAACCCAGGCTAATCCAGCCTCTCTTTGTTGGCGCCTTTCAATAATGCTATCTTTGATAACTTCCATATTAGCTCCCCTATGAATAGGGCAGTAAGGGTGCTTTGAAAATGGCCCATTTGTATGACTCAGATAATCTGTATAGGATCCAGTTATAGCTTCTTATGAGCAAAGCCCGTCTGTTAGCTCTTCCCCTCTCCACAAAAATCAGTAAGAATATATTTGGGGAACAGCACTGTAACCGTCTGGGTCCTTGAGTGATTGTTTAGACAGTCTCCGTGTTTAGATATGCTGACCTTGTCTGATCTGTTTTGAAAGCCATCCAGTGAACAAGAGTCTGCAGCATACTTTGTCACTCAGTGTCACCATCCTCATATATGGCATTCTGTAGCTGAAGTCATCTTTGCTACAAATTATTACTGATTTCCTCTTGTTCTTTTCAGAGAGAACATGAGATACAAGGGGTTTTTGCATATTTGAAGACTGTTGTCATACTTTCCCTTAATCTCACTTCTTTCTGACTCTTTCATAGGTCGTGCTTACCACAGTGCTTGCTATTCTGTTTTTCTTTACCTTCTTCACTCTCTCAGATTCTTCAGAAACATTTGTAATGTGTGGTGCCCAGAGCTGGTCACTGAATTCTAGTTCAGGCTCCCCTACTACTAATTACAGTGGAATAATTATGACTGATGTTTCACATGTGTTATACATGGAAGATAATTTCAAAATTAAATTTGTAGCAGGAATCAATGTTAGAATCATAGTCTCATAGAATGGTTTGGGTTGGAAGGGACCTTCAAAGATCATCTAGTTCCAATCCCCTCTGACAGGGACACCTTTCACTATATCAGGTTGCTCAAAGCCCCCTCCAACCTGACTGAATCCTTCCAATGACGGGACATCCACAACTTCTCTGGACAACATTTTCCAGTGTCTCACCATCCTCAGATTAAAGAATTTCTTCCTTATGTCCAATCTAAACCTACCCGCTTTCATTTTAAAACCATTACTCCTTGTCCTGTCACCACAGCCCTTAGTAAAAAGTTTCTCTCTCTCTTTCTTATAGGCTCCATTTGTATATTGAAAGGCCACAATAATGTCACCCTGGAGCCTTCTCTCCTCCAGGCTGAGCAACCCCAACTCTCTCAGCCTATCCTCATAGGAGAGGTGCTCCAGCCCTCAGATCATTTTTGTGGCCCTCCTCTGGATCTGCTCCAACAGGTCCATGTCTTTCCTGTGCTGAGGGCCCCAGAGCTGGACACAGTACTCCAGGTGGGGTCTCACCAGAGCGGTGTAGAGAGGCAGAATCACCTCCCTTGACCTGCTGGCCATGCTTCTTTTGATGCAGCCCAGGATACAGTTGGCCTTCTGGGCTGCGAGCACACATTGCCAGCTCATGTCGAACTTCTCATCAACCAACACCCCCAAGTCCTTCTCCTCAGGGCTGCTCTCAATCCCTTCATCCTCCAGTCTGTATTGATGTTGGGGATTGCCCTGACCCAGGTGTGGGACCCTGTACTTGGCCTTGTTGAACCTCATGAGATTCACATGGGCCCACATCTCAAGCCTGTCCAGGTCCCTCTGGATGGCATCTCGTCCCTCAGGCATGTCAACAGCACCACTCATGTTGGTGGTCTGTAAACTTGCTGAGGGTGCACTCAATCCCACTCTATATGTCACTGCTGAAGATATTAAATAGTATTGGTCCCAATACAGACCCTTGAGGGACACCACTCATCACTGGGTGTTGAATATACTGTTATGTTGAATATACCTAATTTACTGAAATATTCCTTAACATGTTCTTTCTTATTCTAACTTGGACTCTTATCCTCTTCTTAAAAAGAACAGATGTAATACTCCAATTTCACTTAACTAGTATTTGAAGACTGAAGATTAGTCTTTCTTGTTCTTTTGTTATTTGTTCTTCTTTCCAGCTAAGAAACTACATTTCCCTGTCTTTTATTTTTTTGTTGTTTTTTTTCACTCCTGATGTGTTTGTACAATCTATCCTGATTGCCTTTCTTTATTCCATGATAGCTGTATGTGGTTGTGCAGTTTAGCCTTTTTTACTGTAATTTTCATGATTATTTTGGGGAGAAGAGCAAATAAGGCTGTTACTGAATAGATTAAATCTATGTGAGTAGTGTTACTCTCCTAACAGGATTATCCTGTCCAGTTATCTTTTATATACATGGCTATAAAGAAAAGTTTTATCATTTGACTTTGTCACCTCAGAGATTATCTCATGTCTACAGTATCTTACCCCACCTTTAAGGACACGGCAATTTATCTGCTGTTGAAAATTTTGTCAGGGAGAATAAGTGAACAATTTTGGTGGCTTGATACCACAAATTTCAACTGTTGCTGCAGACACTGATTTATCGTGCCCAGTTGCCTTGATGAAATACTATAGCCAAGATTTGTTTTAAGATGTTTGTATAATATATAGATGATAGCAATAATTCTGTACTGAGCCATGCTTTTAACAACCATAATCAATTTTTCCTTCTGACACAGGAAAGCCATAAATCATCAGCTGAAGACTGATGAGTTATGAAACGCCCTGACTCATTAGATACATGAATACTGCAGAAATTTTGGAACAAATTACCTGACTTGCAATGATAATTAATAATATTTATCTAGCTCTTTTAATCCTGAAAGATTTGAAGGCATTTCTTAGACATTCAGTAGCCAACACAGAAAATGAGACATAAAAATCAGCTGTATTCCCTCAGGAGTAAATGAGGGAACTGTAGGTTGCTCAAGGCAGAGGTACATTATAGCTGACAATTAGCAATTGTCACAGGAGCTATATGCAAAAATGCACTATCCCATCTCAGCTGCTAGCCTTCTGCTTTACTCTAGGCAAGTTTTCCAACATATCTGCCCTAACATTCCTATTTACAAATTACCTAATGTTGAAAGCCATGTAGAGACCCTGAAGGGCTGCTAGCATAATCAGAGCTTATGGCTCTCTCACTGTCTGTATGTAAACAGTATGTCTTCATCAGTATGGGTTAAGATTATATCGTTAAGGCACAGCTTGTTGGAATTAATATTTCCTTAACGCTTTACAAACATGAACTCATTATCTTCATCTCTTGCAAACTGGGTGGCTGATTGTATGGTCTCTCTTTCACAAGTCAAGAAACTAAGGTGGGAGGCAAAGCACACTAATTAAGCTACCATATGAGACAATGTAAGGTGGCATCACCATTTTTATAAGTTGCCCTTGGGTTTCTAAGTAATCAATGAAGCGTAGGGTGTGATTCATGTCGTCCTCAAGTAGGTACCTAAGTTTGGTTAAATGACTCACCCTATGCTTCATTGACTCTCTGGACTTGTTTTCTGTTAACTATAAAAGGACCACAAGAAACTTGCTCAGATGTAGATGATTACATTGCTGGGTACCAAATTTAGTTAGGGAAGTTTTGGGAAGCTAGGAAATATGAATCCTGCCTTAAAAGCCACAAGGAAATGCAAATAACACATACATTAAGCCCACTAAAACCAGGCTGCTTTAACCTTTTTGTTACAACAAAAATAATATCAGTAAAACCTGGATAAAATTGCCTTCCTCTCTGCCATGGCAAGATGTCCCTTTCCTCTAAGAATGACTTGTAGTCACAAATCACAGAAATAATCGCTCTACTGTGACTGTCACCTCTCTGCTTTGAGCATGTGAGAGAGCACAGTGGTGAGACCACAGGGTGAATCCAGCAGCCTGCTACCTAAAGCTGCCAGATGGAAGCTGACTGCATGAATGGTGGCGAGGCATAACTAGAATGGCATATTTAGTCATTATACTATGGATCCCAGATTTCAGGGATGCAACTGCTTCTCTTCATTGACTGCACAGAGAGTCAGCGTGTGACAGTCTGCATCCTGCATTGCTTTCGTAAACATCTAAGAGGTGTCTTAGGAGTCTTGAGTGTCTTAGGAGATTGAACAACAGAAGTGACTCCAACTATTGTTTGGTCATATAGATAATCATTCTGGTGTTTGGATTAAAAAAAATGCATACTACAACCACAGCTTTAGAGGCTTTGCAGCTTAAAGACTAATAAATAGGTGGACTGATGGTTCTTCATTAGAAAGCAGTTGCGGAAGAAGCAGGAATAGAAACTTGGGAAAGAAACTAGTTCAGTTTCTTTTCATGGGACATATTTTGTCTTCACAAAGAAGAAGGCTTTATGTTTTAAAAATCGTTCAATTTCTTAAGTGCATTTCAGATATGTTTTGGGGGACCCTCATGCTTTCAAGGTTTCCTTGGGACCATATGGTTAATTAAAAAACAAACTCAACAAACGATGACACAAACAGAATACCAGTGGCTAGCGCTTACCCCATCTATCAGACACATGCTGGAGCATAAACATGGGGGTATATTAGCAGTTATTGATGCCATCTGGTCTTTTTCCTATTCTGACTGTATAACAGCTTTTGCATTTTAACACAGCCACGTTGGAGGGAATTGATAGTGAGAAATAACAGCCGTCCAAGCACAGGAAATTTAAACAGTTAATGATGCGGAAAATGCATGAGAGAAATGAGGTTGGAACTTTGGCATCCCGGCTCATACACAAAAGGTAACAGCAACCACAATAGCAGCAAACAACACATCTGTCGATTTAGGCACTGAAGTTTTTCCACCTAGGAAAAGAAATTACCATCTAGAGACTGGAAACAGTATAAACCACCATGACCCAGAAGCACATTTAAGAGGAAGGGAAATTTACCCAAGCTCATGGCTCTCCTGAGCTTTCTGCAGGAGCAGTGAAGTTGCACATACACTATTTGCTGAGGGCTGAGTAGTCAGAAGCTGCACATGGCGAGTACATCTGCAAAACAGGCTGCCGAGGGTGTGCAAGGCAAAGACACTTTTACTGTGTGTGGACAGGGCTTGTTTGTAAGATGTAGCAGGTTGAACTTGTAAAAGCATGCACACTTTTTGTGCCTAATGTACCTTCTTTCATGTATGACTCTAAGCATATTGTTAACGCTAAACCTGGGGAAGAACTGTAGCATACAGCTATCTCTGCCTGGGGAATGATTTTAAAGATGAAAATAAGAAACTTCCATTGTATTTCAGGATGAAAATATATTTTTTTCCCATTTAAAGAACAATATCAAACCAAAACATTAAAATATCTAACTAATTGGTCAGCTACAGCAACCAACAGTGAGAGCACTTCAGGACAGTCTCTAGGTGATGGCTAAGTGCAAGAACCTGTGATATGAAGATCTGCACTCATACTTAATATCTTACCCTCCAGGCTGTCTTAGGCTCTCCTCTTACAGCCGTCTCATCCTTCATAAGTAGTGGAATATTAATTGAACTACGGATATGGTCTGATTTTCTTGTATGTTAAGGCACTGTGAGACTCCGAGACACTGGCTTGCTGCTCTTGCGTACTCTGGTTTTGACTAGAATTTCCATCGTGGATCTGAAGAGTCTCTTCTGGCCACAGTTCCAGCAAAACTCTTATAGTCATATGAAAAGTTGCAACGGTAATTTTCCAACAAAAAATACTTTGCCAGCACATTTCCAAACAGCTCTATTTAGCACGCTGCTTGGATGTATAACACTTCTGCACTGATGTGGACAGGATAGACCTTGGGAACCCTGCAGCCACTCTGCCAGATTTCCTGAGTGATCTTGCGTGAGTCAATCTTTCGTGCTTTGCGTTTATCCCCTCTCTCATCTAGGATTTCTGTAGTTCTTTCTCAGTTGTAAGGTGAATGGCAGAATCATTTTTGGAGGGCGGTGGGTGATGATATGTACTGTAGTTAGAGACTGTGAAATAAATGCTTTCTCTCTTTTTAACTGCTCTGTAAACTTTCTGTGCTCTGAAAGTGTTGATGCTTCCGTTGCTCTTCATCAGCTTATCACAAGTTAGCTGTGTCATGTCCAAAGAATTTATCTTTTCATTATTTTCTCATTTTTTCAACACATATTTCTTCCTAAATGATACAGCAGCAGGAGGAAAAAAAAAAAAAAAAAAACCAAAAAACTGCTGTTCCTCTGTTCTGCAGCTAGAGAAAATGAGTCATAAGTTCAGTGGCAGTTTCCAGCCCACTTACAAAATCTGTGAACACTAACCTTACATTTGCCACCCTGTTGTGTTTTAGAAAACTGTCCAGCCACAGAGAGCCCTCTAGTAAAATGATTAGCACAGATCTCATTAAAGGGAGCAACTTAGGCTCATTTGTGCTGTAAGTAAAGGTGGGAGTGTTTACAGGTCATGTTATCACTTATTTTTCACTCATATAACCCTAAAAGTGTTTCAGTGCAGACCTCTACATAGGGAATTTGATCCAAATGACAATAAACTTGCTTTTCTCAGTTATTTTATATGGAGCCTGTGAAAGCACATCATGGGCTGTCATCTCTCCAGTTCCCTTTTAACAAGGGCTTGGGGACCACACAGTTATAGTCACTGGTGCCAAAGAGGATTAGTAAGGAAGAGCGCCTTATCCTTGTGATCGCAAAAGGCTGTGGACAGGGGGGTTTCTGCATACTTACCACCTACTTATTGGTCAAGCTGGGACGGTCCCGAGTGCAGCTGCCTAACCCCAGTGCTCAATGATGTTACACCTGCATAGGGGTTATCAGGCAGATCAGGGTAATTAAATGCTTAATACCAGTCTCTTCATGAGCAAAAGGACTCTGCGATGAATATCCTGAAGCTTTCTACACCCCCAGTGGCTAAAGTGTCATGGTTTGTCAGTGAGGCATTAATGTCTTTGGTCTTGCTCACAGTTGACCAATTTCTATATGATATTTTTCTATTTCAGCACCTTTTCTTGTTTTTGAGAAGAAAGGCCTAGGGTTACCTGGACATAAATTCTGACCTAGCTCTGGAAGGAGATATCAGGCACTACAGCCAATGCTGTACCTGATCTGGTGCTAAAAAGCTGGAGCAAAGCCTGCTAAAGCCAATAAAACCTTGCAGCAGTTTGCTTCAAGCTTTGACCAAAAAAGGAAGGAAATGGGCAAAACTGGGAAACTGCATTTATTCAAAGCACAAAATGGAGGAGGAGAAGCAAACACCCTAATTTCCACTTAATCATTTCACAGTATGTCATTACATTGTGAAACCCAGCACAGCAACATCTCAGCACCAAAGCAATAAACTGCCACTGGCTTTCCCGAATTTTAAGAATGGTGCAACCTGGCCATTTGCCGAGGAGAAACACTGTAATAAGGGCTGAGAGACTGTTTCAGTACCTGAGTGGATGAGGCAGACCCCAGCGCTTGCTCGCCACAGTCAGTAAATGTCTGCATCATTCAGATTTGTTCACACTTCGCGTTCTTTTCATACTACTCCACTGAGAGTTTGACTGTAATGGCAAAAATGCTTGCAGTTTTGAGGTATGTCTCCCCACAGTGTTTCAGAGTCCTCCACATACACAAATTAATTCAGCTTCACACAGCTCCTGGTTTAAGACCTTATTCCAATGGTTAAATGGAGGGGAAAATGTTGTCTGTTAAACAAACAAACAAAAAAAAGAACAGGTTTTGGGACCCTGGAGACTCAGGGACATAGCACAATATGATACTTCAAATAGTAAAAATTGCAGGAGCCATCTGTAACACAAAACACAGATTGAGTTCCCTGCCTGCCCATGCCTATGTCTGCTGGGTATCACTCAGCTGCTCCTCACACAGATGGGATTCTTGCTTACATTAAAATCAGGTTGGAAAATGACTATAAGGATCCTTTTTCAACTACTTCATTTGTTTCTCAGTTATATCTGCTTGTTTTCTATTAGTATCAGCACTGTAGAGTCCATTTAGCTGCGGGATGATTAGGGGAATTTGATCCCTCTCCTTTTATTTGGCCAAATGTGTTGATCCATATTCAGAAATTTAATTGAGTCCTTATTCACACTGAATGAAATGACTCAGGTAAACAGGGACCACGTTCTTTTAGAAGAATGGTCTGGATTTCTGGATCTGTCCTACAGCCACACAATTTTGAGCCAAGGTCCAGCTATGGTATCTTGTCATTTATCAACAGCTGAGATGTGACTTACTAACCGGGTATGCACATATTCTACAGCAGTAGGTCAGAAGTTTTGTTTTAAATTACCACTGCAAGGGACTGAGGCAAAACCATACCGTAGAATCATAGAATAGCCCAGGTTGGAAGGGACCTTGAAAGATTATCTGGTCCAACCTTTCATGGGAAAGGGACCCTAGATGAGATTATCTGGAATCCTGTATAGTCACGTCTTGAAAACCTCCAGCGACGGGGACTCTACGACATTCCTGGGAAGGTTGTTCCACTGATTGATTGTTCTCACTGTAAAACATTTACTTTTTATGTTGAGATGAAACCCCTCTCAGTGCAACTTGTACTCATTGCCCCTTTTCCTTTCCATGTGGCTCTTTGTGAAGAGACAGCCTCCATCACCTTTGTAGCTGCCCTTTTAAATACTGGAATACTATGATGAGGTCCTCCCTGAGCCTTCTCTTGTCCAGGGTGAAAAGACTCCTTCAGGGTGAAACTCCTTCAGTCTCTCCTCACAGGGTAGGTTCTCCAGCTCTTTGATCATCTTCATGAACCATCTTTGGACCCTCTCTAGTCTGTCCAGATCCACAGTACTCCAGATGTGGCCTGACAAGCGCTGAGTAGGGTGGGATGATCACATTTCCATCTCTGTGAGTAATGCCCCTGTGGGTGCAGCCCAGAATCCAATTTGCCTTCATTGCTGCAGCAGCGCACTGGTGACTCATTCAGCTGGTTGTCCACCAGGATCTCCAGGTCCCTTTCAGCAAGGCTGCTCCCCATCCACACAGGTCCTAGCCTGTACTGAGCTCTCTGGTTATGTCATCCCAGGTGCAGGACTTTGCACTTGTCTTTGTTAAGCTTCATAAAAGTTTTTGCTAACCCACTCTTCCAGCTTGTGCAGGTCTCTCTGTAAGATGGCTCTCCCTTCTGACGTGTCCACCTCACCACCCAGTTTGGTGTCATTAGCAAACTCGGTGAGAGTGCTTTCATTCCTGTCATCCAGATCATTTGTGAAGATGTTGAACAGTGTGGGGCCCAGTACTGATCCCTGGGGTACCCCACTTGTGACAGGCTGCCAGCCTGAGTACAAACCATTGATGTACAAACCCTCTGAGTGCAGCCTGGTAGGCAGTTTCCTACCCATCTCACAGACCACCCATCCAGTCTGCATCTTGCCAGTTTGTCTAGGAGGAGGCTGTGGAAGACAGTGTCAAATGCTTTGCTGAAGTCCGGGTAAACCATAGCCACTGCTCTCCCCATGTCAACAGATGACAGAATTTTGTTGTGGAAGGTGATCAGGTTAGTCTAGCATGATTTGCCTTTGGTAAATCTGTGATGGCTAATCCTGCTGTACTGCAATGGACTAGAAGCATGAAGGCAGCCATGGTGGAATTCATCTCACATGACTTTAAGTGTTGTTGAAGTCAGAAAAAAAATTGTTCATATCATTGAATGTTTTTCCTCCCTGTGATCCCATGTGGACAGTTATTTTCATCCTCTTTAAGTGGATGGCCATAAAAGGTATATTTTCCCCTTTCCGCGGATAACTGAACTAGTAGATGGGTAACTGGAAGATGGTGTGGCAGTGGTATCTTCCCGTTAGATGAGAATTGTAGGAATATGGTTTCTTCATTAATTTATTGCATGATGGTTTTTAAGCAAAAATTGTGTCATTTAGAAAATAATAAAATAACATCATTTGGCTTAGAATGCTGAAGGTTATGAAATTCGATGGACAGAATAATCTCTCATTATTCAGACAGTGTCAGGGAAACACCTTGTGTTCTTAAATCTACTCATATCTGTCACTTTTTAATAAGGATGAATAAAACCTGACACCTTTTATCATAGTCTGAATAAATGCAGACAGCTGGACAAATCCAGGCAGAAAATGACTTGTGATTATCTCAATGTGACCAGTCAAAAAAATAGGAACACAGATTCATTACATTTCTCTTGGATACTCACAAGAAATATGGAAATCCCAGTGCTTGCACCAAACTTTTTTTATCTTCTATTATCTACACCTAAATGTTGATGATTTTTCTGACCTCCCAAAGCAAGTCAACACAACAGCTGAACTAGAGTAAAACTAGAGTAAAAGTTCCAGAATCCTGGACTAATTGCTCAACTATGAATGCAAAGAGTCTCTGAATAGGTTATTAATTTTATAACAAAATCCTGTTAATGGAACTGGAACATTTTAAAATTCTTTGATAATATAATCTTTTCCTTTTCCCTTTCCCAATGAAAATATGTCAATACATACTATTTTAAAAAATTGCACAAAAGGAAGGGTGGTCTTAAGAGGATATCAACAAATGTTTCTCAAGTGTTGTACTGGTATCTTGGCCTCTCTGGGATGGAGTGTAACACATACTGTTCAGATCAGCACTTCTTCCTCTAGAGGATACTATGGTTTAAGCACTAACCACCAGTCAAGTGAGACAGAGGGTTATTTAGTCAATAAAAAGCTGGCATGTATGCTTATTTCACTGTGCAACAGGGATAGAATAAATCAGTGAAAGCTGTAAAGGCAATATGTTAAGAAGTCAAGAAATACAAGGAATACATAATGGGGGGAATTAATTCTTGACTTGAATGCCGTTGTTAATAGCTCAGTCATGAAGTGGAGGTATTGTGCTTTATAGGAGAGGTTTGTTGATGTTTTCTTATGCTGTACTGTGCAGGAAGCAAAATCAATATTGTTTTTCTGTTTGCACAATTGGAACAATAACCATTAAACCCAGTGTACTCTTGAGAAAGTTTAAAGAGGGAATGCCCTCATCAGTTAGACAGATCCCTCTCATCAAGCCTTTCACTCCCAGGATTCAGCATTGGTCTCCATGTGAAGGGTAGTGCTGCACTCCATCAAGAAGAAATACAACAAACTTGAACAGCTGAAATGTAATAATATATAGCTAATGCAGCTATTCCTCTACCAGTGCCTCTATGCAAAACTGATATCCCTCATTCTGCTCATCTTGGCAGCCAGCATCCAAGCCTCTCTCCCTGACTAATGAATTTTTCTTGGGCTCTTAGGCAATACAGATTCATATTTAATGAATTTTAAAAGCACAGAACAAGGTTTTTTAGTGGTATGAGTCTAGCTCATCCCAAAGGGACAATATCAGAAGGTACTGTGTGTTAGAAGACGTGATTCACCACCCAAGTATCTGGTGCAGAGAAGATCCATACTTCTCTGGGGTTTCCCAGGGTCACTGGTTTGCTTTGCAAGAAGGAGTAAAGAAGCAGATAACATGATGAATATCTTTTCTCTCCATCTTAAAGGGTGTACAGAGTCCTTGCATATGTTTGCACTGAGTTGTCCTTATATTCTTAAATATACAGGACAACTGCTTATTTTACTTGGATTTTCCTGAAAATGTGTGTAGGAAATCTACTCCCCTTTTACTCAGGAGCCATGTAAGGACACCTGCAACAAACTTAAGGTCATCAGCTGGACAATTAAGAAAGGAAAATCAGTCAATACTGCCATAAATGCATTTGAAAATATAGTTCTTCTATGTAGTTTTTCTAATATCGACTTTACTTTTTCCCACAGGACATATATATACTGTATATACTCATAAATATGTATCATAGAATCATAGAATGGTTTAGGTTGGAAAGGACCTTGAAGATCATCGAGTTCCAACCCCCTTGCCATAGGCAGGGACACCTCCCACCAGACCAGGTTGCTCAAAGCCCCATCCAGCCTGGCCTTGAACATCTCCAGGAATGGGGCATCAGCAGCTTCTCTGGGCAACCTGTTCCAGTGCCTTACTACCCTCAGAGTGAAAAATTTCTTCCTAATATCTAATCTAAATCTACCTTCTTCCAGTTTGAAGGCATTCCCCCCTCATCCTATCACTACATGCCCTTGTAAAAAGTCCCTCCCCGGATCTCCTGTAGACTCGCTTTAGGTACTGGAAGGCCACAATAAGGTCTCCCCTTATATACTGTATGTACTTATAAATCCCTTCCCTTAACTACCATAGGTTTTCTGACAGGTTTATCTGGGGTTGAGTTTTACTGTTGGAGAACATTTACCACAGAAAGATAAAGCTACCTTATGCTGGCACAAGTACTCCCTCCTGGACTCTTCCATCTGCTCAGGTTTCAGGGAGCAGATGCCAGGATGAATTTCAGACCTGGGAAGTGCAGCTGAGTGAAAGAATGGCTTGTGGCAGCAACAGCTTCCAAATTAAGCAGAAATCTCTTTAAAAAAGGAGAGAAAAAATAACCCTTAAACCCAGATTCAGTAAAGTGCACTGGAAACAGCATGATGGGCAGATAATTAATCTGTAAAAAGCCTCTTGCAAAGGCGAAGGAAGAGGACATTACCAGACAGGGGTAATGACATCTCTCCTGATAATGGCTTGTGGTTACTTTGGAGAAATTAATATATTGAAAGGAAGCATTTTAAAAAGGAAAAAATACTTAAAGCAGAACTGAATTTTTAAAATTAAGCCTTTCTTTTTAGTTAGAAAATCGTTGCAAGGTTAAAATGCTGAGAGCCAATTAAGGACTGGAAATATTTTGATAACAGTCCTCACAGGCTTAAAATAGCAGGTTGTTTCTTCCCCTAATAAGCCAGCTCTGTGTATCACATATGAGATGTTCAGGCAATGAAGCTTCCAAGCTGGAAACACTTTAAAGCTAACCACTTTTTTAAATAGCATCCTGCTTTTCCACCAAATTTTTAAGCAGATTCCTTTAAGGGTAAAAAATAATCTATTTTTACTCTGTAGTATGAGTCCCAGAGGATCTTGCCTCACAACCTGTAGCAGTGGGGTTTGTCTGAAACTCACAGAAGTCAATGGATTATTTCCTTACACTTCAAATCAAGTTCTGTGGTGGCTTTTTTTTTTTTGGTTTTGTTTTTTTTTTCCCCAAGTCTTGAAATAATAATGAAATTATACAGTAATATTATAATGACAACTTCTCTGGATTTAAATTTATAATCAGCAAATGTAATTAAGGACTTTTCTAAGTCAGTTGATATTTACTTAACATAGCATAATTACTCAATTACATTAAAATAAGAGCTTTTTGAATAACTTAATTCAAATACTTTTTTATTCTTTTTACTTTCATTAATGAGTTCATGAGTGATTTATTTCCTTAAGCATTTCTACCAGTCAGCATTAATAGTGTATTAAATGTGTTAAATGGGAAGTATGGGAAACATAGAGGATAACATAGAAAATATAAATCATTTCAGGGAAAGCACTTAAGACTGAAGCATTAAAAAGTCACACATCCTTGATTCTCTGGTTATAACAAATATTTGACTGTCATCATGGAATAGATTAACTCTACGGTGTTAAGAGAACTTCTACATGTGACATCATGGACCATTGACTATCTAATATGAATGTCAAAGTGTTTTATAGCTTGGACATTGTGGACTTGATCCATAGCTCACTGAAACTTGTTGAAAGACTTTTATTGACTTCTGTAAGCTTTGAGTTGAACTCAATATTTTCACAATTTTTTTTTTGCCTCCTCTTAATGAGGCTCCAGGTCAGTAGGAGCCAGTGAAATGTTCATCTGTCAGGAAGCACAGCTTTCCCAATGGACAGAAGTGATATTGCTGTCACCGCATTGATGAGGGAAAAACAATAAGGAAGAGGATGGAGCAGTGGTAGGACACATATAGGCTCCAAGAGACTGAAATCAAATCTCTGCTCTGCCTCAGCCTTACTGTGTAACCTTAAGCAAATAATTATTATCATATAAATAGATCACTTGTTACTTCTTTCAAAGTTATAATGTCATGAAACCAAGGCAGGAAAACCTTATCAAACCTGGTTAGGTGCCAGGTTGCCAAAATGTCCGAGGTTACCCCCATCTGGAGTTGGTAGCTAAATTCTCTGTTTTCAAGAACAGAAAAGAGAGCTTTCTCTAAATCCCAATCACTAGATAAAATGGTATCTCATTATCTCTTGAATGGGTACAGTGAAAAGAATTACACTGTAACTCTGTGAGAGGAGTATTTTTGGGAGCCTTTCAGTACCTTGGTGGAGACACTGAGTACAGTCGGTGAAGTCAAGGATGTGATTTCTTTGACCAACTATATGCACCTGCTTTATGATGAAAGGTCCACCCAGTAACGACTTTGAATAGGAGTTTAAAGTGATTTGGTCAGGTGTGGATGCCTGCACTGGAAACATGCATGTTTAATCAGAACAACTCAATTTCTAAGATGTCCTAATGTTACGTTGCAACAGGTACTTGGAAAGGGTCCTTTGCTGTGCTTATCTAGGCCCCTGTTTCACAACCAGAAAATAGGAGTCTCAGTGCCTCAGATGCTCAAGAGTGCCAGCTTTTGGTACCCATAACTCTCACAGACTACATTTCATTCAAGAGCAGGTGGTGCTTGTACTGTACCTGTTTTGCTCGAAAAACATAGAAAGGTTGGCAAACAAGGATTGAACATATTAAGCATTATAGCTCGGGTAGGACAAATAGAAAGCATTTCCATGTAGATTGCCATGTAAGGCCCCTGCCTGCGATGTGTGAGAAGCAACAAGAAGACAACCTGGAGCTCAGATCTCCACTCTGTAGCAGCACTCAGCTGTGAAACACAAATAAACGTTGCCTAGCTTGACACAAAGAAAATTCACGTAACTTCATGCACATGCATAAATCCATGCTGGTCAAGTTGAGAGGGTCAACTAATCTCAGTTTTCTGTTTGCATAAATCCAAATTTCAGAAGGAATATTCACCCCGGTATTTTTGCAATACACAGTTGTCATGGTTTGGGCCAGACTGGCCACTGGAACGAATGAAAGATTCTCTTTTTCACTTTTCTCCCCTTCAGAGGAGGGAGACCATCCCTCTTCGGGGACAGAAGGATGAGAGAGAGACTTATGAGTTTAAAAGAAACTAAACCTCTTTAACAAACTATTAATAATAAAATAATAAAAATCAAATAATGGAATATATAAAATATATACAAAACCATATTAAACTCCCAGGATGATGATCACATCACCAGCAGGCACCGGGAAAGTCCCAGACTGGACTCAGTGATAGACAGGAGCTGGATTCCAGATTTGGATTCAGGAACGCACAGATTACGATGAAAGGCAGACAAACGGACAGAGTCCTCTTCAGACATCAGCCATTGAAGGTAGAGAGCAAGCCATTGCATCCCTCAGCTTTTATACTGAGCATGAGGCAGATGGGATGGAATACCCTTTTGGTCAGTTTGGGGTCACCTGTCCTGTCTGATCCTCCCCGCAGGTGTGACCCCTCTACACTTTTCCACTTCCAACTCTCCAACGGGGCAAATAACAAAGTTAGCTGCCCTTGGTGGTTATAGCAAATAGTGTAAGCAAGAGCCTCTCTGCATACCATTCCTTGGCATAAATTATATACAATCAGGTCTTATCACTGAGAGTGAACAGTTTTTGCACAACAGGCTGCTAATTTCAGAAAGTTCAGTTAGTTAGAAGAGGCTTAGCTGCAAAGTAAAATTACTGAACAGAAAATTGGTTCTGTTTTACCTCCAACCAAGACAACAGTACCAACCTCAAATCATTGATTAGTGTTATCTTTTCAAGGAGTCCTTGTGCAGAGAGCCAGCAAGATTTCAGGTGAAGTCTTAGGGTCATCTTAGTATTATCTAGGATGGAGGAGCATTTTCAGAAGTGCTTTAATTTACTATTCAGTACAACAGAATGAATTAATAAACTTCTCTTGAGTTCAAAGGGCACAAAATCAGACTTTTTGTGAGTGGATGAACCTCA
The DNA here is from genome assembly GCA_017639485.1 of Pluvialis apricaria. Lineage (NCBI taxonomy): Eukaryota > Metazoa > Chordata > Aves > Charadriiformes > Charadriidae > Pluvialis > Pluvialis apricaria. The sequence continues at coordinate 160,836,246 of CM030008.1, read as the reverse complement.
GGAGTGGGGCATTGATGGATTTTTTATTGACCACTCAGGAGAGTTTTGCTCATGACATTCAGCATATCAGGAGACACTGTATTAGCTCGTGTATGCAGATGTCTGAGGCACGAGGATGAGCTAGAAGATGTTAGCTCTGCTGCTGGACCATGGTGTTGGCCATGAAGCTTGAAGTTACTGACTCCTTAGTCCATAAGGTATTTAGACAACAACTTCTCGGTGTCAGGGGCCTTGTCCCTTGGTTAGAGGGGAGCATGAACATTAACAGATAAAATCCAGTGCTGTAAGACAAAAATTGGCAAAAGTTGACTTTTTAAACTGACTTCTGTACCCAGGTTATGTTTTCTAGGTAGTTCATATATGTAAAATAGTATAAATACTGGCAAAATGATGTACACTTTTATTTTAGAGGAAATAACACAGCAAACAGATCAGGCCTGTAAGAGCTTTAAAGAAAGGCCACAATTATTAGATCTGCTATGGAAATTTGTTTCTGGATATTAAGTGATGAAGGAGAATTTTTTTTTATATGGCATGCATGTAGATCATCTTCTTTCCTTCATTTGCCCCTTCCAGTAGTCAGCAGCCACAGAGTCGTCCATTAGTCTTACTTCTAAAATGTCATCCATCATTTCCTCTGGACCTGGAAGGAGAAGATTTCTCCTTCAGCAACTTAGCTGAACTACAGCAGGGCAGCAGCATTCTTTAACTCATTGACAACATAATCACACTAAGCCCTGTCAAGGTTTATTTATTGCTGATTATTATTCTGTCTTCCCCTCTACTTTCACCTCACATGCCGTTCACTCCTGGTTGCCATGGAGATGCTACACAGTATTAGTCTAACTTTAGATTAGCCTTGTAACCTTGCATACTTTAAAATTCTTTATGTTTCTTAGCAACTCGGCTGAATATCTAGATCTTTCAGCTATTCTCCTAGACACTGGAAGAATGAGTTTACCATCCCTGAGCATAGGCAATGCCTGTTAGCTTGTGACAAGGGAGAGGATGATGCTTTGCCTACATGTGTACCCTTTCTCATAGATCTGCTGATGTTCACTGAAGTCACCTGAGCACGAAGGAAGTTCTTACATAAATAAGTCTTTCCAGGCTGAAGTCCTGCAAGGATTTGCATTGCAACAGCCTTTTTTTTTTTTGCAGCAGCAGCAGGAACAAAAGCAGAAGCTGGGGAAAAGATGAATATATAAAACGTTAAGAACTTTGCAAAGAAAAGCTTGAAGAAATGGAGGTTTGATGGAAAGATGACATGGATATCCATTCCTACACCAAAGTAGCATTGTAGGACTGAACCTCAAAGAAACTTTCAGCTTTTAATTATTTCACCAAGAAACCTGCAAAAGTTGTTAGATAGGACACTGACTGTAAACTATCTTTGATATAACTCCATAGTAGTCAACAGAAGAATCAACTGTAATGATTAAATGTCACAGTAGAAGTTCCCCATACAAAGGGATGAAGGGAGAGGAAATCTCTAGACAGCAGCATTCATCCATTCATCTCCAGCTGATACAAACCCCAGCACTCCTGAGTGTTAAAAAAGACATTTGGAATCGACCGAAGTGCAGCAGGAAAATCTGAGGAAGTCCCCCAAGCAGGTCCCCCCAAGACATACCTAGACCAGTGATCCTGGTGACCAAAAATCTCCCTCTATCTACCCATTGATAGCAGATGGCAGTGAGGGTATGCCCATTTAGTTCAGCCTCTTTAGGGCCATATGAAACCTCACATATTTACAGAAATAGTTGGCAGTCACAGAACAATGGACATTTAAAATGGAAACCATAACAAGGAAGTTTTACCTATTTTAACTTTTTCCGTTGTGCAGACCTTCCTAAGGCAGACTTAGCATAGCATAAGCAGCTCTGGGAAATATCAGAGTTTCTAAAACAATTCAGACAAAGTATTCCTAAAGGGAACCAATTGGAAATAAGCTTTGTGCATTCACATCTAGTGCATGCCCTGTCTGTAATGTCTCATTTAGCTTCCTATTAGTCCTGTACTTTTCCTCTCGTCTATAACCTTTGCTCTGTTTTGTAATGTGAAAAAAGGCAACAGAATGCTGACAGAGCAACTGCTGTGTTTGACACTCCAGACTTCTGTCTGATAGACGCTATCACGCCGGAGGATACCTCAGGGAACAGAAGTGGAAAGCAGTTCTGCTGCTCTCCTCCTCCTTGTTTGAGCAATAGTTGGGACCATTTCTTTGGTACCACTTCTGTAGTCAACCCACTGTGAACTTACCTGGGTTTCACATACATCACAAGGGTGGAATCAGGCCAGTTTTAGCTTCTCCTTATAGGCTTTCATATAGCATTAGATGGGAAGAAGCTCTAATTAATCAGAGATCGAAAAACACAATCCTAAACTTCAGACCATGCTTCTCACCCTTTTTGGGGTAATTAATTTCATATAACTCCAACTTCTGTCCCTCCTCTTTGGACTACAGCAAGATTCTTATATCTACCTACCCCTTCTCCCCCACCAAAAAGTCGACCCTGGGTATTCTGGCAATCAGCTAATTGGTAAATGTCATCAGGAATGGTGACAATTATATCCACATTTTCTGAATAAAAGAAAGTCCAGAAAATGCAAGTTATGACCAGAGCAGCTGTCCAGAACTCAGATGAGTCACGCCACACGTGGGATTGCTCTGTATTTTTGGAGGAAGAAGTGTCCTTTCATCAGAATCAGAATTTGCTAAAGAAAACTGCTATACTGTTTTAGTATCTCAGTCATTAAGCCACATGGCCTGGGAAAGCAAATGCAAATCAAGGGGATTCTAGGAAAAGGGCTGAATTTATTAACAGTTTAGGATGACATTAAGTGTCACTGCACTGTATGTAACGTGAAGACAGTCAGCTCATTTCTAAAATTATCACTATTCTTTACACCCTTGCTGAAATACACCTAATGAAAACAGTGGGAGTTATAGTTTAAAGTCTAGATTAATGAAAAGAAGAGGATGAAATATAAAAACTGTAGAAGAGGAGAAAATTGTTGATTAAATACCCAGACTTCCCATACCTTATTCTTCCTGAGCTCTAAATTTCTCGATTATCAGTAAAGAACACACCTTTCACTGTTAGTCATATTACACATGGCATGTAAAAAACCTTAGCTTTGGTCAATTAATACCAGTCAGACAAGTCTTGTTCTTAAAAGAGATGTTCCAGAAAAGTGTGCAACTGAAGTAATAAAAAATTAACCTAAAATCCTATTTAATATAATTTCCATAGATGAGCTTGCTAATGCAACCTCCTCTTGTAAACAAGATTCAATTTACTGTTTTAGTTGAGTAATTGCACCACATTCATATTTGCTGAAAGTTGCTGAAATTCCCCTGAGCTGGATGGGATTGTAATTGCTAATACCAAATCTGAATATTGAGCAATATATCCATACAGAAAGATAGATAGAAGACCAAAATTATTCTTCCTCTCATTTCACTGATTTCCACAGAGTGAAGCTCAGGGCTAATTTACCTTCAAGTTATGTTACTGGAATGCAGGCAAAAAAGACAAAGCAAAGGGTGTATTAACCCAGAAGGAACTGTGTTTATGTAATTAACTGAGAATCTGAGACATGTGTGGGAGAATTATAACTATACCTCAGAATAGCAAAATTTCATTTGTTTTTCTTATAAATCAAAGCTCAGAAGAATGATTAGCAATAGGTTGACTCAACTGCAATACTATTCAGTCATGCTTAAAATAAATTTGAAGGCTACCAGACAAGGCTTTGAGCTTATCTAAACTCTTTTGCAACTGAGAGTGCTGTTAGTGTGACCCCAGCTGGCTTAAGATAAATTTTGTTTGATGGTAGTCTCTGCATCTAAGAGGCTGAGAACATCCATATATTCACACTGTTTGTGTCGATCTGGAAAACCTTAGACAAAGCAGAGAAAGTAGAACAAAGCCAAGGCAGAATCGTTTCGTGTTTGGGCTGTTTAATACTCAGTTCTGAGCCTCGTCAGCTCTAGTGCTACAGGGATGATGACCATTAGAATTAATGAAAATAAAGAGCAAGCCCATGGAAATCGCTACACTTAGGTGCACTGCATCACGAGAAGTGCATCAGGTCCTACTTGTTTTGAATCTATGTGGCGCCAAGTTTTGCAATGCAAATGAACATCATGTGGGCCATTGTCCATTTTAGTATTTTATTTCCAAATGGATTAGGCCAAGGTAGACAGACATCACTTCAGAAAACAGCTTTCCATGACAATACTTCCTCTTTGTTATAAGTGAAATAAATGAAAGTACTGTTCTCTGAACTGTATTCCTACTGTCAGGAACACAACCAGCTATTTATCTTCCCGGGACACCACCTCCTTTTTACTGACTGCCATTCTATTTATATAGAGAGCCTGCTTGGTAAACGAAAGATTTATTCATTTCTCAGGAATGGGTCAGCACTTGTCCTAGGCACAAATTCCATCTGCTGTCAGATCCATTATATCAGCTAATAGTTAAAGGCAGATGGGAGATGATTTTTTTCAGGAAACCAAGTCTGTCTCACTACAGAAGATAAGAATAGTTTATTAATGTCCAGGAGAATTAGCAGCTTGCTTCAGATCTTTCTTGAAGGGTGCTAATTCCTAGAAGGGATTTGTCTCGTAATATTTTTAGTTTGGAGTGCATTTCAGGTCTTGATCCAAGTTCTGCAAGTCATGACTCTTGGGAATACGTATACACAGAAGTCTTTGGCTAGTTACGTCTGGTACTACTGGAGGGGTGTAGCAGCCTGGATTTCTTTACAAACTGAAAATACACCCAAGAAGATGGGTAAACGCTGCACCGCCTCACTGCCTGGGGCCCAACAGAGCCTAAAGTGCACTGCTGTCAGCTCTTAAGTTTGTGGTCAACTCAAGGAAGCTGTCTTTACGCCACAGTCACAACTACCATAGTGTAGATGTGCTCAGGTGCTGCTGCCTGATTCCTCGAGCTGCTGCTGTTGAACTGAAGCTCAAGTCGTCCCAGCTGATGTGCTGGGATGGCAACGGGATGCAGCACCACAAATACAGACAGGCGCTGGTTTCATCCATCCATTTCTCTGGCTGTAAATCTAATCTCTTCATGAGAGTTCCTGCTACGTTCTAGTGTGAATGCCCTTGCTTGAACTAGTTTACCTTGAGTGGAGTCACTAGAGGCAATGTCTTCTCCATCCGGTGGAAAATGATGCAGAGATGCCAGCCCTACCTTTAGGCCAGGAAGCTGTATAAACTAATCAGCCTGTCTCTGCGTCTGAAATAATTAGTTCTGAAGAAGGGCAGGACCCGCTGCTTTGTCTGTATCACCATGATGCACCGACCTGCTCTTAGACCCGAGCCAGTGTTTCCTGTACTGCTTTTATTTACCTTAGTCTTCTATGATAATACCTTTCATTAGCAGCCAGCGTGATGACAAACCCAATACCTGACTTTAACTTGAGCTGTAACAAATGGCTGTGGAACTGCATCTGCCCCTCTGCAGCTGCAGTAATTTAGAGCAAAGATTCACATTGGACTTGGTCCTGGGGGGCACCAGCTTTAAGCAGCCTTGAGTGAGGGGTAAGGGGATTTCGCATTTCATCAGGCACAGTTTTAGTCAGAGGCATGTATACACACACACACACACACACACACACAAATGTGCCACACTCATACGAACACAGAGGAGACTTCTTTCTAACAGAGTGGCTGTACGCCAGTGCTGTCACCTTCTAAAGTTCCTATTAAAATTCTGCATTAATTAGTCTCAATCAAACTTTCGGTACATTTCTTATTAGGATGCCATTATATTGTCTCACGTTGTTTTGGATGTCACATCCATTGCACTCTTCGCTGCGCTCTGTAAACACTTCCTCTGTTCTTGCAGACAGGTCGGGGCCCCTTAATTGGATACAGTTTTCAGCCATTCATTTAGATTTCCTTGAAATCCTTCCATTTAGCTTAATATCAAATTCCATGTATGTCTTCACCAAATATCAATGCTGAAAAAGTAATGTTAAGCTTCTCAGCTCTTGTAAACATCTTCATGTTTTATCCACTTTAGTCCATTAAATTGTCGCTATGTATCTTCACATCACAATGCTTGACTTCTATTTTACTCTTAATACTAGTAGACCTAAGCTATATTTTTTCTTTGTTTTGGTGATGCTGATTTAAAATATACCACTTCACTTTTAATTGCTGGTTTCTACACATGATCATGGAGATGCTAGGAGAAAATGCCTGATCTGTAATGCCAGCCTGTGCTCTGGGGCTGATGTTTTGGTTTTGGGTAGAATTTTTGCCAGCTGATGGGTCCTGCAGAACTTGTTTCTGAACGATGGCTGATCACTGAGGTCTGATCCAGTGTGGCCTTGAAACTGTATTTCAAAGCTTTATGGTACGTACAGATAAGTTACTTCAGTGAGACATATTGAGGCTAAAAATGGCCAGACAATCTTTTTCTTGTGATGGCTACCTTAGAAATAGACACAAAACTTCATAATGAGCCTATGAATATAAACGTGTGACCTGCCTCTTGCACACATTGTGCTTTCTCGGTACTAACAGTAGCTAACCCACAGACAGCAACTAAAGTTCTTGGTACTCTTTTTTGCCTTAGTTGTTGATAGAGATACATATAAAGCATATTTTCTAAAAAAAAAAGTCAAAATTAAATTTCTAATGCCAATAGTCTATCCAAATTCACTGGATCAGCCATTCAAAAAATTTAGTAAAAATAATTTTTACAGGTACCTTTACCTCTGTTTCCACTGCCAAATCACAGATGCATTAACAAGAAACATGGAGATTTTTGCAAGTCTTCATACAACACAATCACTTAACGGAATGGGTCTATATGGATGGAATATACGAAACAACAGTGGGAAAGAGTGTAAGTATCACTATAAAGACAAAAAAACCCCAACCTTGTCCAGGAGATAAATGAGAAGTGGTAACCATTCTTCTTCTTTTTTTTTTTTTTTTTTATATATATTTTTCTTGTTTGTGTCTTTTTTTCCAGAGTAGAGCTACAACATTTCATCGCTACAAATCAGGACAACAATGGAGAACAATTGTGGGAATTGTTACTAGTCTCCAAATAGGATATAAAAGAGCTAAACATGTTTAAGGCCTCAAGGCTAAGAGCTACCTCCTTGGCAATGGAATATATGAAAATTTCATAAAACTTTCTAAACATTAATGATTTAACTTCTGTCTCATCTTCTTCATCTAAGTTTGAGAAGGATTACTATTGCCCCTTGTAAACTGGGAAATGAAAAAGTAGAAATTAAAACCATTTGACTGAAGTCTTACAGGATTTCTGTAATACAGCAGGGAACAACACGGGTCGCCTTCTGTTCCAATTGAGACATCTCTTTGCTGGTGATCATATAGAAAGCATCAACTGAGTTGCCTAAATATCAGCTTCTTGTGTCCTTTGAGATTCTGTAGGCTGTCCCAGCTGCAAGAACGCTTGAGTCACTTATAGGTCTTAGGGAAGATCTAAGCCCCGTGTGAATGTCTTGGCTATCTGAGAGTGTCTTAGGTGTCACTTGATGTTTATTGTTTGGCAAAAAAAATGAGTTGTATCTGCCTGTTACCTAGGTCTAGGGTCCAGTGGAAATCTAGTTCTTACAGCTGGTGAAGTCTAGAGAGAAGTGCAGGTCACCTTCAGGTAGGCACTTGCTGCAGTCTACCTACCTTGGCATGTGTCTGTTGACATCTGGGATGCCTGAGGGTGCCAGGCACATCTACAGGGAGAAGGCAGATATGACACTGGATCTATAGGAGATCGGTGCTTTTATGGAGCAACAGCTGGAGACCAGGCAGGACAGCCTGCAGCATCCCCAAGGGCACTGAAAATTTATGCTCTGGAACCTTAACTGAACTCTTTGTCTCCACTGACCAAACTCAAGTAGCACACAGATAAATACCTGCAAGATGATACCTGAAGTCTCAAAACAAATCCCATCCTTGGTGTCAGCTGCAGACAGAGCAGAAAATCATGACTCTGGCTCAGTTGTAGTGTGGAATTGACAAACATCCAATATTAATCTTGTTAAAAGAAAAAAAAATATTAAAGCTGGGAAGAATTTCCTCAACATGTGCATGAGTCTTGCATGACAGTTTTCCTTGGTGCTGTGTGTGGTTTGTAGAGTGGAGCTGTCTGTCTAGGATGACGTGGGTAGTGGCTTGTTCTGAGATGGACCTGCAGAGCCTGAGTCTTTCCCAGCTTCTGTTTCTATGAGCTGAGACCTCAGGTTTAGTATTTATGCACTGAATTATATGGCACAGCTCCAAATCTCATAGCCTGCAGCAGAAAAACAACTCAAATTGGAGATTTCACTTCAGTGCACTTGCGTACTTTCTATTCTTGAACAGCTCTTGATGCATCAAGAAGTGTGTACTCTGTAACTAAAATCTTATTTAACAGAATGGAAAATGTATCATTTAGGCTTTACTTTGCCTTTTATTGGGCCTAGATGGTCAATCTCTTACTTTTCCTTGTCTATGTTTTTGTTCCCACAGAAAATCAAACTCTTAAAAAAACCCGATGTGCTAAAAGCTGGCCAGTTTGATCCTTGATAATGTTAATTAAATGGCACCGCAGTTCAGTACTGCTTGTTGCACTGAGTTTCTGAGTTTCCTGAATTTCTGAGTAACTTTGTGCCAGTCCTTGCACCTGGCAGATTGCTCAGACATTGGATGTTGGGATGTTTGGTCCATCCTCCATCCTCTCCGAGGTATCCCTCAATCCATGTTAAGGAAAGCACCTCAGGTGCCCCTGGCTGAGGAAACAAGGCAGACACATATGGTACGGGCAGAGGAGAGCTTTATTCCCTTCCCCACTGCACAGAGCAGATCCCACACTGCTCAGCAGGGACTCCTCAAACAGCCATGACCGCATTGTTTGCTCTACCTTATATTCTGCTTTCCCCCCATTTTTCCCCTCCCAAATGAGTAGCCCACTCCTGCATAACTGTTTTCCTTTGGACCCTGTTTTTGCGGATTTAATGCTCTTATCTGATAATCTTGCCTTTTGTGAGTGACTGCTGGTAAGCCAGTGCCCTCGTTTCAGTAGCTTTGGTATTTTTTCACCCACTCAAGCTCCTGATACTCATTTCATCCCTTTTACCTTCTAGTTTCTCCATTATTATTTTATTAGTTTAACTCCAGGTTAAAGAAGGTGGGGCTGTCAACCTGCTTTTCCCCTTCCATTGCTTGCAAAGGTAAACAATTTCTCACACTTTTACCTTACTGGGTTAACCTCAGGCTAGGTCTGGCCATTTGCATGCATGCTTTAACTATATTTTGATATGTGTTGCAGTTTCTTTCTTTAGAAATAATTAGGGAGAAAATAAGTAAGGCAGAGGGGAATGATGCTATGTTTAGCTGAGAAATCTACTGGCTTGTAAAAAGAATTGATAATAGCACAGATTCACAAATTAGATTTAGGTGCCAGCATGAATCAGAAGTTTCTGCTTCTGGTTTCCTGAAGAAGCCTTTTTTCTCTTGTGTGAACCTGTGCAACTTGTTGAACTTTGCTGCTCCTGTGCCAACACAGATGCTTCCTCTTCCTTCTGCACTGAGCAACTCACATTGAGACCATCGATACTGGCCACCGCGAGGTTTCTTGCTCTGGCTTCAGATGTGTTTGCTAACACTAAGCCTTTACCCACTTTGATGCTAAGGTTCTGGGCTAGAAAGCTGCAAATATAGCCTGGTTCCTGGGTTATTTCTATGTTGTACGCCCTCTCCTCTTGAATGTTAATAATTTAGGATGCTTACTGGTCTTGTTTGCTGTTTGCATTGGTCTCTGTGACCGAGACCTTTTGGGATGACTTTCATGACTGTAAGAAATCATTGGAAAGGCTGATAGGGAGATGGCCAGGACACATCCCACAAGAGGCAAGGAATCACAGAATCACACATAATCACAGAATGGTCAGGGTTGGAAGGGACCTCTGAAGATCATCTAGTCCAACCCCCCTGCCAGAGCAGGAAGACAGAAAGCCTGGTCCCTCTGAGCCCTGGATGAGATGCCCAGATTGAAGCAGTGCACAGGTCTGAAGCTGTATACGTGTTCTTGGTAGTTAATCTGTGTCTACTGAGAATACCCTATAACAATGTTTTCACTTAAGCTGAGTGTGCCCAGGAAAATTCTCAGGCACTGAAGCCAATTGGCATAAGTTTTAATAAACTCTCTTAGCCTCCAAAGCAGAGTGGCTCCATACGCGTTGCATACTGTGAATAGTCCCTGGACTGTTCTAACTTGCAGACAGTGCTCTGGAGCTTTTGGGAGACTGCTAATAGACACAGGCTAAAATTGCACCAGGGACTGTTCAAACAGTTTCATAGTACAGTCTGTCACATTTCCATGACTAAGAACATTCCCCAGCCCTAACTAATTTACTAGTATAATCACTGCGTATACAGCTTGTGCAGTAATGTCGGCCTCCTGCAGTACAAAACACTCTGAGCATTTGTATGTGCCTGTGCCAAGGCATTCTTGGAGATGGATCCACAAAAGCCAGAGCTTGAGAGGGTGCAACATGGCCATTCAACATGCCTGGACTCAGGTGCAGGTCTGATTTCATGTTTGACATATAATGTAGGCATTGCTCTCATAGGCTGGAAATAGGGAGTGAAAACTTTGCCCTCGATACTGAGCAAAGTAAACACACTGTCATTAGTCATAAATCTGGGACACACTCTTGGCATTAGGTAAGAATTGGGAGATTTCTGTTAGCATCATGGAACACTTAAAAGGCATCAGGCTGTCATGGTACTGCATATATTTTAAAAAACTTAGGTCCAAACTAGCAGGGAGAAATCTAGCAGGTTAGTGGTGAAGAAATAAGCTTGCAGAGTTGCACATGCTATCAAATAAATGAAGTATCTGGGTATTATTTTGTTAGTGAATCTGTTCAAATTATTGTAACTTCTGTGACTTGTGAATCCCAAATGGCTCAATTCTGAGTTATGAAAATAATATATTCATCCAGGTCTGTGGAAGTTAAAATGACATCAAAAGTGTCACATGTATCTCAACTTTACTACTGTAGGGGGAAACATATTTGTAATTGAGAGGAGACCTCCTGAAGAAAGGGTTAAATGGCCCCCATGGATCCCCCAATCTTTGCATTTAATAGATTTAAACAGGATATGAGAAGAAGCAATAACAGGTGCTGTCGAGCACAATGACCTATTAACAGCAGATATTTAGCATGAAATTCTCTGTGACCAACAGACAGCAGCTTGTGAAAACGCTGTTTGCTCTTCAATTTATTGTGTCCAGCTTCTTTTTTTGTCCATACAGCCCCCAGGCTAAATCTCTGCTGACAACAATAAGTCCCCAAGAAAGCATTCCTGCAGACTCTCCTTGCCCTGCTGCCACCCACATAGCAACCTGCTGCATTCTGGTGAAAACACTGAAACTTTGATTACAATCATTGCTCAGTTTATACTACAATGATATCAACACCAAGCAGGAACTGCAAGCAGGTCTACAACAGAGAAATCATCAGAAAACTGGTCTCTGAAAAATCTGAAAAGCGTTAAAGAGGTGCTGGGATTTTATGACCAAGCTAAAGTTTGGTTTTGCGGCAATTTTTGGCTTCACAGAAAGGAAAACAGAAAATTAAACTTTCTGAAATATTCCACAGGAAGTCTGTTTGCAACCTTGTTAAGAAAACACCATGATAAGGATATCAAAATATCTAACTGTGATCCTTGAGGAGGAAGAATAATTACAACAAACACGACTGCTACAAGGGTAGTGGTCAACAGCTCAACGTCCAGATGGAGACAGGTGACAAGTGGTGTCCCTCAGGGGTCTGTATTGGAACCAGTACTGTTCAATATCTTCATCAATGACATAGACAGTGGGACTGAGTGCACCCTCAGCAAGTTTGCAGACAACACCAAGCTGAGTGGTGCAGTTGACACACCTGAGGGGTGAGATGCCTTCCAGAGGGACCTGGACAAGCTCAAGAAGTGGGCCTATGTGAACCTCATGATGTTCAACAAGGCCAAGTGAAGGGTCCTGCACCTGGGTCAGGCAATCCCCGGTACCAGTGCAGGCTGGGGGATGAAGGAACAGAGAGCATCCCTGCTGAGAAGGACTTGGGAGTGTTGGTTGATGAGAAGTTTGACATGAGCTGGCAACGTGTGCTCGCAGCCCAGAAAGCTAACTGTATCCTGGGCTGCATCAAAAGAAGCATGGCCAGCAGGTCAAGGGAGGAGATTCTGCCCCTCTACTCTGCTCTGGTGAGACCCCACCTGGAGTACTGTGTCCAGCTCTGGGGTCCTCAGCACAGGAAAGACATGGAGCTATTGGAGTGGGTCCAGAGGAGGGCCACAAAAATGATCAGAAGGATGGAACACCTCTCCTATGAGGACAGGCTGAGAGAGTTGGGGTTGTTCAGCCTGGAGAAGAGAAGGGTCCAGGGTGATCTGACTGTGGCCTTTCAGTACTTAAAGGGGGCCTACAGGAAAGGTGGGAACAAACTTTTTAGCAGGGCCTGTTGCGATAGGGCAAAGGGTAATGGTTTTAAAGTAAAAGAAGGTAGATTCAGACTAGATATAAGGAAAAAAAATTACACTGAGGGTGGTGAAACACTGGCACAGGTTGTCCAGAAAGGTGGTAGATTATCCATCCCTGCAAACATTCAAGGTCAGATTATATGGGGCTCTGAGCAACCTGATCTAGTTGAGGATGCCATTTGGACTAGATGGCCTTTAAAGGTCCCTTCTAACCCAAACTGTTCTATGATTCTATGAAGAAGGAAAGAGGTTTTAACAGCACTGCCATAATTTAAATTGTGGGAGCATGAACGTGTCCTTATTAAATAAAAATAAGCCTAGGGTGAGAAAGATACCTAGACATAAAAAGAGTTATAACAGATCCCATGTTTCTCCCTTCACATCTCCTTCTGTCATTGTTATTAGCTTGCTTTTGCTTCAGATTAGATGACTGAGTTTAGGCAGCTAACTCTGTTCTGAAATTGCAGTACAAGAGCTGGTAGTCCTCACCCAGGATCCATGAACCACTCTTTCAAATGCTAAATCACCACTGCAATCAATAGGCACTGAATATTTGTAAAAGTCTGCCAACAGCCTGTGCAATGGGGCTGTTTCTTAGGGCCCGTGAAGGTACCAGATCTCTTCTAGACACTACTGAGATACAAAAGCATTCATAGTAGTTATTTAAATTGGAAATGAAGTGTGTTTTTGTGAGTTTTAAGTTCAGGGTGACTGCATTACCAGGACATAGACCCACTATTTCTCTCTTACTTATGCTTAGCTGTCATACAATGACATACAGAACTCCAGCAAAGGACTATGACTCTGTAATTAGCAGACTTCTCTTTCCAGAATTTTATCTCCTCAGTTCATTGACCAGCTCCTGCATGGACAATAAAGTAGATGTCCCCGAGGATGACATTTTAACCATTGCTATCACTGTTATTATCCAGCATTGACAGCCCCAGAAGTCACGAGAACCGATTATCCTGCCTTGGTGAATTCAGTAGAGCAAAGGACAGTCACACTGGGAGACGCCAGGCCAGGATGGAGCGGTCCTGGATCCCATCCAGCTCTGTCCCAAAATTTCCATCTGAGCATGGGCAAATCACTTACCTCTGTGATGCTTGTAAATCCTCACAACCTTCACTTCATTGCCTTACTTCATGACTCTCTAGGTTCTCTGGGTTCGGATTCTGATCAGCAGCTTGTAGTAGGCTCAGCTCAGAGGGGCGCTGGCATAAATCCGATCACCATCAAACTCAGCAGACAGGTGAAACAATCCCAGTTGAGGAGCCCAGGGGCCTGGAAGAGAACATCTGCATTTCTCCTCCTGTTTCTTGCTCAACACGGGTCATGCTTTCATACGTGCACGTTTCTCAGAGGCATCTGAGAAGTTCTACATGCCAGGGAGCACCCAGAAGAGTTGTGATTAGCAAATGACTCTGAAAATGCTGTGCCCATGACAGAAAACTCCAGCTTCCACCAGTCACTGACTGGAAGGGACACAGTTTTCAGGGGCTGCCTGATCTCATTCTTCATGTCATGTTGGAAAGGCATCTGGAGGGGACCACTATTACCTGATCTCTCTCAGAGAGATTCTGTCAGAGGCTACAATTATATGCTGGTTAATCAGAGCTCAGTCTGCACTGGTCTTTCTTTCCAGCTGATCTACCTATCTGTACAGCTATCAGTCCTTCTTTATGTACAAATTTATGTGACAAAATGCAATATCGTAATAGCAGTGCACACAGCTTTGTCCGAGCTGTGAAATAGCGGCTCACAAGGTGAATGGGCAGTCCATCTTCACAATGGCTGGCAGACAGAGCAAGAACTGCAAAGAAATGTTTTATGATTTCATCCTAGCTGGGAGCCTACCTCTTCTGCTGCTGCCCTTGTACTTCCTGGACTCTGCTGTGTTATAACTCAAATGTATGCAAAAGAATAGAGGCGACACAAAGCAGACACAAAGCCTAATAAACATAGCCATGGACTGCACAGAATGACCAGACAGGGCTTTCTTTTGGCTTTGATTTATAATGAGCAGAAAAGCAGTGACCTGACCAATTATCCTTCTCTTTGACTGTGCTGTACTCTTTCTGCTACAGTGATTTTTTTGCTAGAAGACACATAGTTATTTTTACATTGTCTTTTGTATATAGTCAGAGTCTTGCAATCTCTGCTGTGACGGGGTAAGCAGACAGCTGTGCCTTCTAGTGCAGCTGGTAACTATGACTTGCAAATATTTCTAGTTAAGCTGCACTCTTCAAGGCTGAGCAATGCAAATTTCTTCTGTTTCTTTCTATGGTTCCTACTGGGATTCGATGGAATTCAAGTCATCAGAGATATCCAGGCCAGAACTGAAGAGAACTGTGAGTTTTTAAGATACTCCTGGATATCTTAGGATATTAATAGACTAGAGACTGCTTGTTCTGTCTGTAGTACAGGACTCCAAAAAGATGAATGTTCTTTCTGTTTTTGCAGGAATCTGGAAGAAAATAAAAAAAAACCCCAAGCATCAGTATCCAAGCTGGCTTTTACTTTAGTTATGAATGTACAACCATTTATTCTAGACACTGTAGGCACAGTAGACACACAAACCTAAGGTTAAGGTTTGATAATATTCTAAGCACACTTGTGTGCCACTGAGCAGTGCTTGCATACATGGGAAATGCAAATTCCATCATCCAATTAAGCCATGCACTCTTAGGTCTCACCTCATTGATGTCAACAGTAATTATGCTCATTCATGCCCAGGCTGAAATGAGTCTGTCAAATCATAAGGTAAAACCCAGATGCCCCTACACAAGCAAGACTCCCACAGGCAGTAGCACGGCATTTATTCCAGAAGGTACCCGTGTTTGGCTTGTAGAAGAACAAAAGAGCTAAGTGATCCCTCATTCTTGAAATACAGGGTGGTTTTCTGTAGTTCCATGGTTTTGTCCATTCCTCTTTTCACCAGGTTCTGTGATGAAACTTCCCCTATTCCCTTATTGTTTATCCACAGCTCCCTACTCACCCTTTCTGACGGGGAGAGTTCTCTGGTCGTCAGCTTCGTTTTTCTTTTGCTCAGTTTCCTTACGTCACTTCCAGTCAACTTTAACATCTTACCAAATGCAGCTTTGTAAACAAATTTCTCCACCAGAGTAGATACAGAAAGGGGCTTTAAAAGACAGTAAGATGAAAATAGGATCCCAAATATAAATAAGGGGACTTGAAAGTTTTTTTATTTCAAACAATTATATTGATAAATATAATTAAAAAACAAATCTCAGTTCTCAAAGAAATCTCTTATGAAAGATTTCAGAACTCATCAGAAAGAAATAGCTGATTGGCATAGTCTGTAACTCTGCCTAACTGCTAATGAACCTGCTCCTGTCACAACTTCTCTGTGCCATTCTCTGTGCAAACAGAAAATGTAGAAAGCTTGCTTCTAAAAGCATACGTGATGATGTAGAGCAGTATCTCAACTTTCAGCCTTTAGCGAAAAGATGTTCTGAAAGAATCCAAGTTGCCCCAGAAACCTGTGCCTATCAATTATAATTGCATTGCATATTTGTTGACACTTCCTCAGGGGTTTATACAAGTTCCTTTCCATTTTTTCAGCATTACAAGTATTTATCATCTCATTCAGCTAGTAGCTGATGTCACATTGAAGTCTGAGAATTAAACTGACCTCAACGAAATTGACATTCATTTTTCAATTGTATATAAATTTTGTGCGAACAAACAAACAAAAAAATTGTTTGGATGCTTGCATGGAGATGATATTGCTACCAAGTACTTTCACTTTCTCCCCAAAATTGTTGTGGCTTTTTGATTTTCTTGGTGTGACTTGCTATGACACATGAACAGTTTTAGGAGGATCTCAGTTTCTTTATTTTATGTTCCTGCCTGACTTCTCTTCATAACCAAAAAAAGTTTAAAGCAGCTGCACGAAGATAGCCAAAAAAAGAAGCTATGCAGTGTTCGGTCTGTTTTCCCTGAAAAAATACATCTATGTCAGAAAAGAGAAAAGGAAAGAGTAGCTACTCCCCTCACGTTAAGTGGATAACACCACAAAAATGAAATGAGCGGAGATATGGGTACAAAGTATAGCTTCCCCGATTTTAAGAAAAAGCAGAAACCAGCATCTACAAAACATAGATTATTAAATAAATTAACGAGTAACTTTTATACAGTTTTAAGAAAAATTCTGCCATGTCTGGATGAAATGGGATTGTTTTACTAATACAAAGTCTTGATAAGCTTTCGAAAAATGAGGTTTTGAAAGATACTGATACAAAATGTAATGTAGACATTTTGCTTTGATAATCAGAAAATACAGACTGAGTTTCATCTCTGCACTGCAAAAATGTACCAGAGAATAAAGAAAAAAACTAAGTAATTCGCTGAAGAAAAAGCTCAGAAACCTGGCACTACGTGTGCTACCTGTGCCTGTAATGTCTATGAATATTAAACAGCCACTCAGTTTTTTACTTAAATTTTGGAGCAAGAATGAATTGGTTTTCTTACAGATATCTTGGGTAAATGAATGCATTTTGCCTCACTGAAGACGATAGAGCCAAACCCTGAAAACTGCAAAAGCAATGCCTCCTAGGATCACAAGAATGATGTGACCACTGATGACTGATTCTGGAAGAAAGAACATGAGTTACATGCAGCTAAATATTCTTGCAATCACTTAGCTTTTTCACAGATATAATTAGAACTCTGATTATTGAAATATGCATAAAACTAAGGGAATATTTCAATTTTATTTCTTTGCAAGCATGAAAATTAGATCTTAGTGTAAGTAATTGCTTCATGCCCTAGCGCAAAAGTCTAAACAGGTACTCCAGTGTTTAAAAAAAAGGATCAATCAAATGCAATTTTACTTCTGAATTATGTTACATATTGAATGAAAAACAGGTCTTTCTGAGAATATTTTAATCACTTAGGCTTGAGATTTTGCAAATATACACAAAATTGACAAAAATCTAGAAGAGCATTATATCAATAAATATGAGCCTATAGTAATAGTAACATAGTTTACCCAAACATACATTTAACTTATCATTGGATTCCAGTAAGAATTACTGTTCAATTCAACCAGTCTGAAGATATGGAAAAAATAATTATGAAAAACTGTTAGATAATATGTTGTTCTGTTTATATTACCATCATTTCTCTTCCTGCTCCAAAGCCCTTTCTCTTAACACGATTCAGATTCACCTGGTGAGTAAAAACTGTGTACTTCAGCGCTGTGTCTGAACTTCAGACTTTGAGGACATTCAGGCTCAACATTGTTTTGGATGTCACTGCTTCCTGTTGAGAACAAGGAAGGTAACAGAATTAATGCAAAGCATATTTGGCTCATTAGGTGAAAGCATGAATAATAGATCTGTTATCAATCTGGTTTAATGAACTGCTCCATATGTCAGGGAGCTGAAGAGTTTTCTGTATCTTCATCTGTACATCTCTACATCTACATATGTGCCTATCTTCAGGGTCTAGAGTATTTTTAAGTTAGCCTTTTCTCTTCCCTTCAGCCAGCCTCTCAGAAATGCTATGTTTTTGAATTAACAATAGACAAATAATTCTTTAGCATGCCAAAGGGCATGGAGATGTTTGTTTTAAATGCTATGAAAGAAGTTAAATTTTACTGGGAGCCTGAGGCCTTGAAAAAATGACAGTCATTTCTGAAGACATAGGAATCATTGATGAAAATCTAAAACACTCTTTTAATTCTAGGACTTTTACATTTAACAAATGGGGAAATGAGATACTGAGAGGCTGAGGCCATGAAGTCTACTGAAAAGAAAGACATTCTATAAAGGATTGGCTGTTCTGGGGAGAAATAGTTTCATATTGTGAAAACCAAATCTTTTTAATCATAAAATTAAAATTGGGAAAACTACATATAGCCTCTGTGGCAAAACAACTATTTTTAGGAGGCATTGTCTCAAATATCTCCTTTAGGTGGCAGAATACTTTCACGAAATGTATCCGAGCTGAAGCAAGACATTCCAAGGACCTGAGGCAACAGGTAGGAATATGCAGTAGAATTGGCTTTGTTGATATGGTGTGCACAACTAGTGTTGTAGTGACTAAGGATGTAATAAATGAGTAAATAAAGCCGTTTTCCGCTATTGTAATAGTGATCACATCTACTTTTAAACTTCATTCATGGATTTGGTATCTACTCAAATACATTTTATTTGTTTTTATTAATAAACTGAGACTGAGAGGAAACCTTATTTCTTTCTATAGCTACCTCACGGGTTGTAACACTGAAGATGGAGCCATACTCTTGGAGGTGAACAGGGACAGGCGCAAGAGGCAATGCACAGAAAAAAATACAGTTTTCTTTTTCATCTTTTGGGGACTTCCCAAAAGCAGTCAATGGATTTCCAGGAAAATAAAGGCTGCAGATTGAAAACAACTGGAATAGACTGAAAGAGACTGGCCTTTCTGTTCTGTACCATAGCTTGTTCAACTGTAGCTGCATTTCTTTAAATAATATAGCTATAAAAGGCTGATTTCTTCTGAAATAGTACATTTAATTTACTGTGAAATATTTAGGAAACCAGTCCCAAAAGAGGATGCAGAAATTATCTTTTCTGCCATCAATAATACATGAATTCTACAGAGGCATACCCAGAGGGTAATTATTTACAACTTCACCTTTATTATTCCATAAAGAAAGTGTTAAAGTATTTCTGCCTTCAACAGCTTCCAGTGGTGGCACATGGCTTCATGGAGTCTGATTCAAAAATGCCTGCCTTGCTCTGCTCACCCTCTGCTGCTGGTGGGAGCTGTGGATAGAAAAGGCTTCAGCCACTGCGACCCTCCACAAGTTCTCCAGCTCTTGCTCAGACAAACTACCCCCACAACTGCTTTACCACATACTGAAAAGCATACGTATCACAGAAGAAATGGTTATGGTAAAACTTCTGAATTTCACCATGTTAAGCTTAAAATCTGTTTAAAATCTCCATGGCTGCAAATTTTGCTTTAAATTTAATGATGAATGTTTTCAGAAGGAGGGAAAGTGCTTTCCAGCTGTGTGTGTCATAGGATCCTAAAGGCATTCACATGCTGGATGTTTAAAAATGCTCATGGGAACTTGTTCATCCTGCTTGAACAGACTTCTGCAACTTATGTGAAATATGGTAATATTTGAAAATAAAGTCTGAACTGACAGATTTTGCCACTTACTTTTCTCAACTAGGATCTAGATCTTGTTTGTGAAAATCCCTCCTCTTCAGTTGACTATATTCATCAGTCTGACACTTCTGTTTATTTCTTAGCATAACGCTGCTTCCTCCCTCCCTCCCTGCTCTTCCTCCCCATTATAAGAAGGGAGATGGGAAGGGCCGTAGGCATTGGCCATAACTGCATTACTTAGAGCAACTCTGGCAGTCAGTGTGATTACTGTTACTGGAAGAGGAGCATAAAGCCTTTCTGGTACATGTTTGAAAGCTGGTACTAGCGAAGAAACCACTGATTTTTTGAACATGAAGTTTCCCGTCACACTTGAAGGTGAATTTCTTCTGGTAGACAACCTGATTAAAAAGAAAGTGTCCCCTGCTCAGTTCTGAAGAAACCACTTTTTTTGCCAGTACAGTTCTTCATAAGTCAAGAGCTGATCCAGCATATTAAAGATTAAGATGGATGATGGCACCTCTTGATTAAAAACCTGTCTATGCAACAGTACAGTCTTGCCCGTTCTGCTCAAGAGAGTAAAAATGATGAGCCAATCAGCTGCCAAGTGGAAGCATCATCAACCTGCAGAGGTCAGATCCACCTCTGAATATATTTGAAATATGCTTCAGAAAACAACTTCGGGGAATCTTACTGAAAGCCATAAGTCTTTCATAAAGCTCCAGCTAAAGCGTGTCCTTTCTCTGCCCTTTCGTTTGACTGATAGACCTACCTCAGTGTGATCCGAATGTTTAGTAGGTCTACTCTCTAACACTCTCTAAGAAAAACACATGAAGGCTTTCTTGGTTTCATAGTATTCTATGCTCTAAAATGTGTTACATGTAATAAAACATAGATATTGGAGATCTAGACTAGATACTAGACAAAATGTCAAATATTGTCATGTTGAGTCTACCGCTACAAAATACATTTTAATTTTTTTTTTCTTGGTAGTTTTCAGCTAACCTCGTTTAGCTCATAGCTGCAGATTTAATAGTCCTCAATTACCTGATCTTGCGTTTGTTACAATCGAACTTGATCCAATTTATATTGCACTATTACTCTAGCTCATCTCATTTTATGAAGTTCTCAACTTCACTGTGTTGACAATGTCTCTCAGCTTGACCTCCTCAGCAAGTTTTGTTACCTATTCTCTTCTATTTACTAAATTATAAATGAAGATGTTGTGGAGGTACTCCACAGTATTGCTGATTCTGTGTTGAGACTCCCTTTAGCCTGATGCTTCAACATGATTCATTTTCACCTTTTTTTAAGGTCTTAAGAGATGTAATATTTAGATCGCCCTCCTTTCCAGCTTAGCTAATTCTTCTTTTGATACTGCATTAAATGCTTTTTTACAGAAGTTGCAGCTACCCCAAATGATACATAGAATTTTATGAATATTTAAGATCTTCTTTGCATGTTCTCCAGAAATTCTGAAATAGATCTGCTCTATTACAAGTGTAGAATACCAATGTGGGTTTTTCCTCACCTAGCTTAAGGGGCTGGAATCTCCCTATAGTTAATCGACTGGCAGTGGATATGAATCAAATGACCAAATCCTACTTCAGGGCTGGACAAATAGATGCCCGCTTCTGTCAAGGGAGCTTGTGTTGGTTTAGATGCCTACTGTTAAGAGATTCAGATTTAATCTGTTGACTTCCATCACAGCTTCCCAAAGAATAAACCTTAAGATTTATTTAGTATTTCATATTTCAGAAGTAATCTAAATTTAAATGTTATTCGCCGTCAATGCCAAAAGAAAACCAACCCACATCCCATCAGCCTGCAACCGATGCATTGTATAGACCACTTATTAAATTGCTTTTTCCCTTGCTTGTTTGTGCAATCACTGGTGGTCTAGACTGTAGGAGTGTCAGATTGCAACAGCTTATCTTTAAACATGGGATGGATTGGTAGAAGGAACGGTGACGTCCTTGATTCTGATAGCAGCATTTGTTGTTCAGTATTTTGGGTGTTATGGAGAGGTTAGTTGCATAAATCAGAGTGGCAATACTGCAAGGGTATACAAGCACTTATAGTTCTTTTTCCAGAGATCAACAGACACATCT
The DNA here is from genome assembly GCA_017639485.1 of Pluvialis apricaria. NCBI lineage: Eukaryota > Metazoa > Chordata > Aves > Charadriiformes > Charadriidae > Pluvialis > Pluvialis apricaria. The sequence continues at coordinate 160,814,472 of CM030008.1, read as the reverse complement.
AATCCCCACAACAGCTGTGCCTGCCAGCGGATTTCCTGAAATAGGGTTAATAGTGCTTACAGAGTCCAAGCTGAGAGAGAGAGACTGAGTGATGAAGGCCCCAAGCAAACCGCAGCAAAGAGCGGCTTAGGGCTCAGGATGCTGTTGAATGCCTATATCAAAATTTTACCTAGCAAAAAGATTTGTACTTTTCTTGTGGCTGTTGTGTGGGCTTTATCATTCAGGGAGAACCATTCCAGACCGTTCTGTGTTCAAAGAAGTGGTGTGCTCTGTCTCCTCTAGCATCTTAACAGAATAGGATGAGCCATTTGGGACAGACGACAATGAAAAAAAGAGCCAGAGGAAGGCCCAGCATGTGTTTGTGTAGCCAGAAATGGTTCCCGTAACGCTTATGTAGCCAACAACAGGACTGTGGGCACAGGATCCTCTGGACTGTACCAAGGCAATATAAGTTGTGGGAGATGCACTTTATAGTCAGAGAAACGCGTAACCTGATGGCTTTCCTCCAGCAGCATCTTTCCCATCTGTTATTGCCCCAGAGACTTAGTAAGTGTCTTGTCCTACCTGTGGGCAGTAGTCCCACTCCCCTGTGAACCCTGGTCAGATGGATTCCACCTCTTCTCCGCAGAGAAGTCCTTGCTTCACTGTCCTTAAAGTGAAACTCCCATTCTCCCCAAAATGAACACCTGAGGTCCAGGCTAGGCCCCCAACTATGCTAAGTACTGGAAGAAGTTCTGTAACCATGCCTATGACAAGGTACTTGCATCTTCAGTTGCTAGGAGGGGCCCCATTCTTTGCCTTTGGTGTCTCTGCTCTAAGAAGCAGAAAAGTCCCGGAAGTGGCACTTATGTATTTCACAGAGTCACAGAATTTTCAGAGTTGGAAGGGACCTCTAGAGATCATCTAGTCCAACTCCTCTGCTAAGGACTAGAGCACATTACTCAAGACTGCGTCCAGGCAGGTCTTGAAAATCTCCAGAGAAGGAGACTCCACAGCCTCACTGGGCATCCTGTTCCAGTGCTCTGTCACCCTAACCGTAAAGAAGCTTTTCTGTGTATTTGAACGGAACTTCCTATGTTCCAACTTGTGCTCAATGCCCCTTGTCCTGTCACTGGGAACCACTGAAAAGAGTCTGGCTCCATCCTCCTTCAACCCACCCTTTAGATACTTGTACGCCATAATAAGGTCCCCCCTCAGCCTTCTCTTCTCCGGGCTAGAGGCCCAGCTCTCTCAGCCTTTCCTCATAAGGGAGATGCTCCAATCGCTCAGTCATCTTAGTTGCCCTATATTTGCAGCAGTGGTAGCTCCTGTTTTGTCCTAGTGCTCTTAGCCTTGGCGAAAACAGGACATTTAAGAAGGAACAGACTGGGAGGAGGCAGGGATGTGCCAAGCACCAGCTGGATCTGCTCCCTGAGAAAGTCACAGAGGCAGGAGAGCTACCACTTGTGTTGTCCCCCTCTGGGCATCTTGAAATGAAGAGCTGGAGCCAGTCCCCTGGTAACTGTAGGTACAGGAGAAATTGTCATTTTTTGAAACATAATACTAATAGGAACTGTAGAAAAGTGGGGGGATGCACACTGAAAAGAAAATGTTCTTTGCATAACACACCTCACCTGCTTTCTGCTATCTGTGTTGAAATCTGACAGACAGAAGTTTTGCTAAGCTGAGAAGGATGTGTGTTGGCTTTGGGCTGAAGTTTAGGACTATCCTTCGTATTGTAACTGCCATGTCATGAGGATTTTGTACCTGATTGCAAGGATTTCCAAGCTTAGAGTCTGCAAATCCCCTAAGAAACAGTCAGTTGCCATGTGATGAAAAAAATCTACATGGTAAGCAAAGCCCCTCCTGAGCAAGTCCGACTGTCCCAATTCTGACATATGACCACTTTGGAGGCTGAAAATTACTGAATGTTAAGTCTTTATTGGTAAAACTGTTCTACCTGAATAACACAGGTCTCCAATTTTCAGCATAAGGCCCAAAAAACATAGCACATTAACCAGCATTCACTTGTTGCTCCCAGTTACATTGAATGATGTGATTTCCATGTGAAGTACTGCTGTTTTATGATGCTGATTTGCAATAAATAATCTCCAAGTGCTTCCCAATCCCAAGGCTAAAAGCCGTTCTTTTATAAAATATGAATTCTACTACACTTGCCTCATCTCTTTAAGGAACCGTACACCACTGCAAAAAATTAACACACAAGACACCTGAACAATTTATACACAGAGCAAAATCTGTTGGACTAATCCTATCAATGATTTCAGTGGAGGACAGAAGCTTTGTTTGTTGCTCTCAAATATTTATTAAAATTCTTACATATCTTTTGTCTGCCACCAGATCTGAAAACTGAAGGAAAAATTGTTGGTTGTCTTTTGTTTCTGGTGTGTGTAATTGTAAGTGTCTGTCCCAGTAGAACCATTTTTCATGTTTAAAGAGCATGGCAGTCTGTATTTGGGACCAGGAAAATACTGCATGGGATAAGCAACTCAAAGCAATTCTTAAGATTTTGGTCTTTGTTCCACAAGACAGTTGAAAATGTTCAGAAGCCATTCACTTCAAATGGCATCCTAAATCGGAATCCAAGTCTGTTACTAGTTTTCTAGTTTTAAGATTGAAGATTTAATAAATCTTCAGTTTTATGTACAAACATTTGTAACATTACAGTTGGGCTAGACGCATCCTAGGTAAACCACTGTGTCACTGCAATTATACAAGTGATCAATCTCATTTTAATGTAGTGATTATCTAAGCAAATGTAAAGTTTAGGACTTCCACTTTACATTGTGTTATGAAAACCTTTAATTTCGACTTATTTAGTAAGAACACAGAATGCCTCATACATGACACAAAATTGATAGGCTAGTCAAATCCAGAGATGATTGAAAGAAATTTTAGAAAAATCCAAATAAGCTGCTTTAGCAATCAAGAAAACTTGCTCTACGAGCACGCTGTAGCGGTAACAACAGCTGTGTGAGGTGTGAGCAAGTAGATGATCTGCTGAGCCTGGTGGCAGAGCTCAGGAGCAAAGTTGAGCGACTAAGGAGTATCAGGGAGAGCGAGAAAGAAATAGACTGGTGGACCCAGGCCTTGAGCTCCGTGAAAGAGAGACCAGGCCATCATATTTGAGAAGTCGTGGCAGTCTGGCGAGGTTCCTGCCGACTGGAAAAGGGGAAACATAACCCCTATTTTCAAAAAGGGAAACAAGGAAGACCCGGGGAACTACAGGCTAGTCAGTCTCACCTCTGTGCCTGGCAAGATCATGGAGCAGATCCTCCTGGAAACTCTGCTGAGGCACACAGAAAACAAGGAGGTGATTGGCGAGAGCCAACATGGCTTCACCAAGGGCAAGTCATGCCTGACAAATTTGGTGGCCTTCTACGAAGGGGTTACAGCGGCAGTGGACAAGGGAAGATCTGCTGATGTCATCTACCTGGACTTGTGCAAAGCGTTTGACACTGTCCCACACGATATCCTGGTCTCTAAATTGAAGAGACATGGATTCGATAAATGGACCACTCGGTGGATAAAGAACTGGCTGGATGGTCGCACTCAAAGGGTTGCGGTCAACGGCTCGGTGTCCAAGTGGAGAGCAGTGACGAGTGGCGTTCCTCAGGGGTCGGTACTGGGACCCGTACTGTTCAACATCTTTGTTAGCGACATGGACAGTGGGGTAGAGTGCACCCTCAGCAAGTTTGCTGATGATACCAAGCTGTTTGGCGAGGCAGACACGCTGGAGGGGAGGGATGCCATCCAGAGGGACCTGGACAGGCTGGAGAGGTGGGCCCAAGCCAACCTCATGCAGTTCAACAAGGCCAAGTGCAAGGTCCTACATCTGGGTCGGGGCAATCCCAAGCACAAATACAGGCTCTGCGGGGAATGGCTGGAGAGCAGCCCTGTGGAGAATGACCTGGGGGTGATGACTGATGAGAAGCTCGACATGAGCCAGCAATGTGCGATCGCAGCCCAGAAGGCCAACCGTATCCTGGGCTGCATCAAAAGAAGTGTGGCCAGCAGGTCAAGGGAGGTGATTCTGTCCCTCTACTCCTCTCTGGTGAGACCCCACCTGGAGTACTGCATCCAGCTCTGGAGTCCCCAACATAAGAAGGACATGGACCTGCTGGAGCGTGTCCAGAGGAGAGCCACGAGGATGATCCGAGGGATGGAGCACCTCTCCTATGAGGAGAGGCTGAGAGAGTTAGGGCTGTTCAGCCTGGAGAAGAGAAGGCTCTGGGGAGATCTTATTGTGGCCTTCCAGTACCTAAAGGGGGCCTACAGGAGAGCTGGGGAAGGACTTTTTACTAGGGCATGTAGTGATAGGACAAGGGGGAACGGCTTTAAGCTGGAAGAGGGCAGGTTTAGATTAAACATTAGGAAGAAGTTTTTCACTTTGAGGGTGGTGAGGCACTGGAACAGGTTGCCCAGAGAAGTTGTTGAAGCCCCGTCCCTGGAGGTGTTCAAGGCCAGGCTGGACGTGGCCTTGGGCAACCTGGTCTAGTGAGAGGTATCCCTGCCTATGGTAGGGGGATTGGAACTCGATGATCTTCAAGGTCCCTTCCAACCTAAACCATTCTATGATTCTATGATTCTATGAAAATGCTGAGTGCAACCAACTGTTGATAAATGTAAAGTAGTGCATAATATAGAAATAAAATTGAGCTAGTTATATACTAAGTTGACATGAAAATTCACTAGAGATCCTTGTTTTACTTTCAACCTCAGGTCAAAAAAACCTCAAACAAAATGAAAGATATAAATGAAAACAGAGAATGAGAATATCATGACTTCTCTGCCTAATGAGTAACCTCATCTTGAATGGAGTATGTTGTTGCTCATCGCATCTTAAAAAGGGTATTGTAGCACAGCTAGAGGACCTGAGAAGTGCCAACAAGGGTCCAAAAACCTGGAATAACTATCAAACTAAAGAAGAACCGAAAACAACAGGATTGTTTAGTATGGAAGAGAAATAAGTAAATTAAGTCATAAGAAAAAAACATACGTATCTGGAAAAGGTCAGGCAAGAAATTCTGTTCCCACTGTTACATAGCAAATGAATGTGAGGATGTTAAATGAAGTTGAAATGTGACGAACTGAAAATAGCAGAGAGGGAATAAGTGCACTTTCCTACTGTAATTATCTGATAGAACCCTTTGCTTCAGGAAGCAATTGTAGGCTTGTAGTGAAGAGGATTTAGAAAAGGACTGGTAACAACTCTGGCTATAAAAATCATCATTCATTACAATTACAGCAAAGACTGAGAGCCTTGAGCTAATCTTTGAATGGTATTCTGATCTCTGGGTTACTATGCCATACATTCAGCTACTGCAAGTTTCTTACAACCTTCCCCAAACTTGGGGAACAGTTGGGAACAAGATACCAGAGCAATGCAATCTAACCACAATTCAGTATGGTATTTCTGGTACTTTTAATACCAGTAATGTCTAGTGAATCTGAAGAATGAATCTAGGAAATAAGTAGGCTTTTTCATTACAATGCTCAGCGACGCAAATTTTTTACACCAAGTTTATAGTCATTTAGACAGTACAGGATCCCAGTGTCCCTAACTAGTTTCTGAAGTGTGCAATCTGTTTTAGCAAAGCCACATTTACAACCATGACAGATTTTTGGTTGTCTAGCAGTGCCCATTTTGTTACTGCCAGAAGACACACACCAAAGTCTTTCAAACTGAGAGCTGGAGGTTACAGCCAGACTTTTCAGTTTTAATCCAGCAGAGAACTGTGGGAGTAGCACCCAAGCAGTAGATAACAAGACCTCCCTACGGGTCCTGGGCACTGCTGGGAAACAAAACGGAGGTGGACTTGCATTCAGATGATGCAGGATCCTAGATGATCCAGCAATGTCAGCTTCAGCAGGTCCTCCTGGCTCACTTCCACACACACTTGAGTATTTGCAAATGGTAACTCTCCTGTACCCCTGTTGTCTGAAATGGGAAGTTTCACTTTAAATATTAAAAGGTTATGCATCTCTAACAGGGGCCATAGTATTTCCCATTATGAACTCTGTGTCAAGGCCACTATTTTCATCTAAACTCTAGTCGACATCATCTATATACAATCTGCAGCTGTTCATCCATTCAAAACAAAAACTTTGCTTTACAGCTCAGGATATGAAGTGAATTCTGTTATAAGTTATAAAAATATATGACTTATTCTTGAACACATTTAGTTTTAACACAACAAAAGCCAGTATAAGTAGAATCTCATATATAATGAGAATGTTTTTCTAGGTGGGTTTGATGAACTGTGCTGTTTCAAGTCAAGTGTGTTTGGCAAAGCATTTTTCAGCCTCTTCCCACCAATAAATACAACCCACATCAAAATTTTTCTTACAGTATGAAACTATTTAGAGTCTGTATCTATGTCATCTTAATGTCTTATAAAATTAATGGATCAGATGCTTTGGTCACCATTGTCCTTAATGAAGACAATCTCCCCTGAGACAATCTTTGCTTGTGAAGTGCTATAGTACTTTATAGGAATCCCATAACTATACAGAATTCTAGAAAATGTAATTTGTACATTGTGTTGATTTCACAGAAGATAAAGGGATCATCAAAAGGAAATCAGCATCATGGTGCTACAACACAATTTTTGTCCCTTTTCTAGCTTTCAAAACTAAGTGAAGCTGTGAAAGAAGTCGCATTAAAAAAAAACGGGAACACATACATATGGAGAAAGTAATAATATTCCTGTCTGGAAGTACTGGAATTCAGGCTTTTAATCATAGAATGGCTTAGCTTGGAAAGAACCTTAAATATCTTCTTGTTCCAATGCCTCTGCCATGGGCAGGGACACTTCCCACCAGCCCAGGTTGCTCAAAGCCCCATCCAGCCTGGCCTTGAACACTTCCAGCGATGGAGCATCCACAACTTCTCTGGGCAACCTGTGCCAGTGCCTCACCACCCTCAGAGTGAAAAATTTCTTCCTGATATCTAATCTAAATCTGCCCTCTTCCAGTTTGAAGCCATTCCCCCTCGTCCTATCACTACATGCCCTTGCAAAAAGTCCCTCTCCACCTTTTCTGTAGGCCCCCTTCAGATACTGATAGGCTACCATAAGGTCTCCCCGGAGCCTTCTCTTCTCCACGCTGAACAACCCCAGCTCTCTGAGAGTTAATCTCATTATGAAAAATTCTGTCATAAATGCATTATATTATTTCTGATTGCCCATTCCCCTGTGGAGGGAGGGAACCAGAACCAAACACATTTCCATGAAGTGGTGGCTGTTTTAAACTAGTTTGGCTTCCTATTGTTGTGGAGGCGGCCACTCAAACAAGCACCCATCTGTGCTACGCTTTGTCTCTAGATATTTTGGAGGGATCAGTGCACCACCCTACAGACAGTGTCAAACACTGTACTCTTGAAGAAGATTTAGTACACTCTAAGTATGATCCTGATCGCCTCTAGTGTATAACTGAGACCTTGGCTTGGCTTTTGGTGTTGCAAATGACGCCAGTGAATTGTTCATTTTATATCAAGACTTTTCCAGCATACGGATCTATCTCAACACCTCTTGTTTTAGGCAACACTTCAGCTCAGGGGCTTTTGCAATGCATTTTCAGTCTTTAGGACCTGAACAGCACCTCACTGATATTCTACCTCTTAGCGTCTGCTGAATAGTCTGTAAAATGAAAGCATAAAATGCTGTGTCTGAATTGGTGGTCAATCAGCAGTGCAGTCCTGTGTTCTGCCTTCTAGGTCCAAGTCAGCAGATGGACTGAAGTCCCTCCAAGCCTGAGCACTGCAAGGGCCTGGACTGAATATCTGCATTCAGCATCTTCAGGCAACTCTTCATTTGGTTATGAAATAATTAAAGAACAAATTCTTTTTGTCATTCTGTTCAGTTACCAGCCCTTCAATTTGTTTGTTTGTTTTTTAAATGAATGAAAATTGTGTTTGCCTTATGTTTTGGAAAATACCAATCCTTATTTACCCACTAGCACAGGGAATTAGCAGTCTTACTTCAACTGGAGTAGAGTTGAATTAGACAATCATTGATGTAGATGGTTGACTTACAATGGAAATTAATAGGAACATTTCCCTGAATCAAATTATTTCCTGATAAGACTGCTCAGTCAATAAGTGACTCTTGCAATATCATTCTGTAGTGACATAAACATAGCATTCACTTTTCCTTAATCCCCTACACGTGAGCCCATAACAGACACACTTGAAATAGCTTACATAGTGGCAAGTGTAATTTGATTTGCTTTAGGATTTAAAATGCTGCTTCTTTGAAGTGGAGGTCTAGTCTGAGAAATCAACTTGCCAAAGTGACAACAAGCGATGAGACTGAGCTCCAGATTAAGTGTGTTCATTGCACCGCTAACTAAATGACTTTTCCCCGTGCAAGCGCTATATGCATTACAACTCACGCAACGGTGCCTTGTGCAACGTTGCTGCGGGAGATGGCCAGCTAGTTGTGGGAGTTTTCTGATACAGGAAGGTTTCTTTTTATGGTTCAAGAGCGTAAATATGAACTTTGCTTCTGACTCCTACTGAAGACTTTCCCTCCAGGACCTAGCTATAAATTTTCCCAGGCAATCTCTGCTTTGCTGTTGGTTAGAAAATGTGGCATGTCTTAACCAAATGCATCCATGGGCTGTCTGGATTCAGGTGTCCTCTGATTCGGATACAGTGCTAGGTTCACTAAAGCAGGGATAACCTCGCTGTTACAGTAAGTCTTGTCATCAAATCAAAGTAATCCTAAATTAGATTAATGATAACAGAATCTGCACCTGAAAAGACATTCAGAAAATAAAGGGCCAGTTTGACTTCTTTATTTTTTTCAATCTTGGGTTAAACACAATTGCCCTATTAATGTAAGTGTAGTAAGAACTAGGCAATTTGTCTTCCTTTTTTTTTTAATTACAGAAATCATAGAATTTCACTCACTTTTTCAACTAGCTTCAGGTCCATAATGATAAAGATTATCCAGATGGAAGTAAATAATTGTTTCCATGACAACTGAGCCAGACAAGACTCTAACTCATTCTCTCAGAGCTGTAGTGGTAACAAATTCAAAACTACTGAAAACCACTTGTTTTAATAAAGTAAGATGATACGATTTTGAATACACACTAAAAACAGATTTGTGAGCTGCATTTCTAGCCTGCTTTGTTACTTTTTGCCGTGTTTAAGATTTGTTTCCTTAAGTACTGCGTAACGACAGAATAGACTGCTTCTGCTCTCTGCCTTGAGTAAATCTTCATTTCTGTTGTATATATTCTGTTGCTTCATTTTGACATTTCCATTCACACACTAGCAAGTGTTCCTTATATTCAATTTCCCTTGTACATAGTCCAAATCCCTTGGTATGTATTTGTGGACCAATTTATTGCTTAGTGAAACTCTAGTCTTCATAATTTCAGTCTAATACATCACTGCTTATTGATCCTGTATTTTAAAGTGCTGACATTTCAGATTCTACAGCTGGTACTCATTGCAGGAGTGTTGCTTAAACCACAGAACTGAAGTTTTTTGAATGCAGGTCAGCTATGTTGGTGCATTCTCCCTCACAATATAAATTATGTGTACCTGAAGAATACAGCCTTGCTAACGCTCACATAATACTTTGTCTTCTACAAGAGAACTTTTTGCTGAGTTAGTAGAAGGGTGCCCAGTTCTTTAACGTAAAAGAGCTCATTTTGAGTGCGGAGAAGAGTAACTGATGGTTATGGAGTGCACATAAAAGACATTGAAATGGATTGAACTTTAAAGAAAAATGTCAATTAAAGTAAGAGAATCAAACATACTACTGTTTATAAAAACAAGAGAGATTTTTTAAGTGAGTTCATTCCAGATTCCTTTTGAGGGGAAAAAAAGTGAGCCCATTTTTTCCCAAGATTTCTTTATTATGTAAGAGAATATTTAGTCAAAGGAAGGTCCTATGCTGATGACGCGGTGTGACAAAGAAAACCGGCGTATGTCACAGAACCATCATAGAATGGTTCAGGTTGGAAGGGACTTTAAAGATCACCTAGTTCCAAACCCCCTGCCATGGGCAGGGACACCTCCCACTAGACTATGTTGCTCAAAGCCCCATCCAAGCCGGACTTGGACACTTCCAGGGATGGGGCATCCACAACTTCTCTGAGAAACCTGTTCCAGTGCCTCACCACCCTCAGAGTGAAGAATTTCTTCGTAATATCTAGTCTAAATCTACCCTCTTCCAGTTTGAAACCATTACCATTTGTCCTATCACTACACTCCCTGATAAAGAGGCCCCCTTTAAATACTGAAAGGCCACAATAAGGTCTCCCAGGAGCCTTCTCTTCTCCAGGCTGAACAACCTCTCAGCCTGTCTTCATAGGAGACATGCTCCAACTCATCATCTTCATGGCCCCCTCTGGACCAGCTCCAACAGGTCCATGTCCTTCTTATGTTGGGGGTCGCAGAGATTGAGCACAGTACTCCAGGCAGACTAGAGGGGCAGAATCATCTCCCTCGACCTGCTGGCCACGCTTCTTTTGATGCAGCCAAGGATATGGTTGGCTTTCTGGGCCGCAAGTGCACACTGATAACTCATGTTGAGCTCCTCATCAACCAACACCCCCAAGTCCTTCTCCTCGGGGCTGCTCTCAATCCATTCTCCTCCCAGCCTGTATTTGTGCTTGGGATTGCCATAACCCACGTCCAGAACCTTGCACTTTGCCTTGTTGAACTTCATGAGGTTTGAATAGGCCCACCTCTCAAGCCTGTCCAGGTCCCTCTGAATGGCATCCCTCCCCTCCAGTGTGTCCACCACACCACACAGCTGGGTGTCATCAGCAAACTTGCTGACAGTGCCCTCAGTCCCACTGTCCATGTTGCTATGTCATCTGATCGTAAGATAAAGCTCAACTGCTTTCAGTTGTTCGAAAGAGAAATTCTATTAACAAAACCAACTGGAGAATATAATACAAGTTATATTATCTCTAAAAGAAATATTCCATGTTTTGCACTCGAATAAGTTCTGTATTATTTGAATTTTGCAATGCTATGACCTGACAAATGCAACCTGCTGCAAAACCAAGAGGGTAATAAGATGAAAGTTAGGAAGAATGGTGAGTGGTTAAGAATGTCAATTCTTATGGTTAAGAATGTTGAGAATGGTGAATTCTTAGCAGAATTTGAGGATGAAAAGGTGATATCTGGCAAGATTCAGCTTTCTTTAGCAGAAATTTTTTGTAGTGAAAGCAAAAGCTATTTTTGTCTCCATAATACAAAAACAACTGCCATAGTGAATTGGGAATATATAGTTTCTTCATGAATTTTCTGAAAAAAATCTTGTATCCACATATGACTACTTACCTGTTTTTCCAAACTCAGATTATTTTATTCATAGCCACCTTACAAGAAAGTGCTAAAAACTCAATTAGAGGAAGAGAAGCTTTTACCTACTTGCTTTGTTTATTTTTTCTCTTGGCCACATCAGTGCTTATATTGTGCTCCACTGCAGAAAAGTGCTTTCTGAATAGACTGCAGAACAGGCAGAGGTGAAAACAGAGGTTTTGTACTTATAAATTTCAGGCAACTGTGACTTAGGGAACTGCTGTGTTTCACCGATTCTTGATTTATTGAAGATACACAGGCTTCTCATACCAACACAAAGATTTTTTTAGTTGGTAGGTTACTATTACAGCTTACAAGGGAAAACAAGCTCTCTCTGATTCATTACTACTTAGACTGAAAGAGGAAGAATTTGAAGAAAAACTTACTGATTTTTGCAGTAACCTTTTTTAGTTTTATTCTGATATTTCTTTTTTAGCTTTGAAGGCTAACACAAGGGAGATCAGTTACCCTTTTCCTAGACGCAGAAGGTCACTTGTGGAACTTTGACACTATGAAAAATTGCTTTAATCCAGACATTTTATTTGGATAAGGCACAGTTTGGAGAACTGAAACTAACTGTAGAGCTACCCTGCAAAGAAGAGGAAACAAGTACCAACTACATGTAAAGCTGTCACCTGTCCAAAGACATTGCGAAAGATACACTTGAAACTCACAGCTGACCATGAGAAGATGACATTCAATATTTCAACACAAAATACATTTGAGCATGTTACTCCAAGCCCCTTTAGTCAATACAGAGTTCTTGTCAAATTAAGCAGGGAAGTTCAGAGCACAATTTCCTTATCATGAAGCACATACTACTTACATTTTGTGTGATGAAACACACCTGAAACACCATTAATTCAATTTCTTCAGCCTGTGTTTACTAGAAGAGGAGCCCAGACAGCTATGACAGACAAAGCTATCAGTACTGAAGACACATTAAGTAAGATGAGATTAATCCCTCTTTTAATGCAATATGGTTGATGGTTGCTGTGGTTTGTACCTAAACTGCAAATGCAATAATAATCATAGGGGGAAAAAAACAATATAAAGAACAATATTAATGATGAATGTTAGGTAGGGTAAGTAGCTATTGAATCAAGTTATCCAACCTTTCTGCTAATACAGGAGACCTCTTTACATTCTGCTTGGTTTTGTTTTGGGTTTTTTTTTTAGTGCCAGTGGTACTTTCATAACGTCACTTAAGATATTAGCTCAGGATTTAATAATCTCCTTGATATGATTTCTGATGGATGTTAGAATGTGTGAAAATGACAAAATTTAGCTTGTCTGCAATAAACTGGATCTTATGCATACCTGTGTCTATCATATACATTGAATTTCATCATCTGCACTTTAGTTCTTCTTTTACATCTGCATTTTCTCAGTTTGGTGGGGTTGCTGTAGATTGGGGTTTGCTTTTTTGTTTTTCTTTCTGTTCTTGTTTTGCCCTTAATAGTTACTGGAGAATAGAGGTTGAAATAGACATTATTTAGACAAGAATGAGTTCACTGAAAGCTTACCTCAGAGTGACTGCTTATTTTCCTGTTGGTTTTTTTTCCTGCTGTGAAATACATAAGTCAACAGCCTACTTCGTAAAAATACTGCATTTCTAAGTTGGCTTCCACATGTGCAAGGGAATAAAATCAAGAGGGGAATTGACAGAGAAATGCCTGAATGCATTTGTTTCCTTACAATGTCATTTTGGCTAGGTTTCTTCAGTCCCACAACAAACTTTACAACTCAACTAGCATATTTGAAGTTTGTTAATTATTACCAAAAAGGAGAAGAAGAATGGGTGGTGACAGCATCCAAAATAATGAAATCACAGGTGGTTTATGTGATTAATGCTAACAGGATAACTACCAAATTTGCAAGTGCCAGCAACACCTCAGCCAATGTTGAAGCAGCTACTGTTTCTTAAATGGTTTAGCCTTCATTAACTGTTGGGGGATGATCTTAGTCTAGCTGCTCTCTCACTTTCTCTCCTCAACAGGATGGCGAAGAAAATAGGACAGAAAAGCTCATGGGTTGAGCTAAAGACAGGGAGATCTCTTATCAGTTACCATCATGGGCAAAACAGAGGACTTGAGGAAAAGTGGTTGAACTTAATACCAATTAAAAATAAACCTCAATGGTGAGAAACAAAGATAAAAACTAAAATGCCTTCCTCCCTGTCCCCCACCCCTTGTTCCCATTCCCACCTCCCCTCTCCCCAGCCTGGGGGGCGCAGGGGTGGGATGGGGGCTGCGGTCAGTGCATGGCAGCCCCTCTGGGCCGCTCCTCCCTCCTCACACCTCTCCCTGCTCCAGCGCGGGCCCTGCCCCGGGCTGCAGTCCTTCAGGGACACCCTGCTCCCGCCGGGGCTCTCCACGGCCGCAGCTCCTGCAGGAAATGTCCCCCCGCTGCGGCCTGGGGCCCTCCCCGGGCTGCGGGCTGGGTCTCTGCTCCAGCGGGGTCTCTGCAGGGCTGCAGGGGATCCCTGCTCCGGGCCTGCAGCACCTCCTGCCCTCCTCCTCCTGCGCCCTGGGGCTGCCTCTGCTGCTGCTCCCTCCTGGGCTGCCTCCTCCTCTGCCTGGGCCGCCTTCGGCCCTGCCGCAAACCTCTGTTCCCCCCGGCGCCCCCAGCTTGGCTGAGGGGCTCAGCTGTGCCCTGCGGTGGGGCCGTTGGAGCCGGCTGGGACCGGCTGTGTCCGGCACGGGGCAGCCCCGCGCCCTCCGCGCAGAGGCCGCCCCGCAGCCCCCGTGGGGCCGACGCCGGGGCACGAAGGCCAGCTACAACTGTCCTGAGAATGAACGGCACAAGTTGCTCATTTCCTATGGGTTCTCCAATTCATTGGTGCCATTCCTGGACTCCGTATGTTGTACACCATCCCGTGGCTGTGCTGCTGCGACAGAAACAGGGCTTTGGGACATGGCAATGCCTGCAGGACAGACGGAGGGTCTCAAATCCCCCCCAGTGTGTGCTTTGCTATCTGGGAGAAAGGAGGTGCTGGATGGAGAGTGAATCAGGGTGCTTGTCAGAGGCTGCATGAAATTAAAGTTTCATAATGTATTTAATGTCAGCGTCATCCTTTCCTGGACTCAAAAAGAAAAAAAGAAAATTAATAATTCCTTAATGAGAGAGAGATGATGGTAAAGGGAGTCAGCTTGTTTGAGTGGTTTTGTGGGTTTTTTTGTATGCTATTCTTTTGTATGAGGAAGAAAATGCGAGCTTCCAGTAAAGCCACCGGGAATATTTTGCACCTCCATCTTCATTTCTTCATTCCCACATGCATTTTAAACCTCAAGTGTGGATCAAAATAGTCTCTTTCACATAAAACAAGCTCCTATCAATTGCATGTGACTGCACACACAGGTTTATGACAGCATCTATTTCTGTGACTAACACTAAATATTCTGTGGGTTTTTAACTAAGCTGGCCAGATAGCTCTGAAAACCCTCCCTGCCCGTTCCTCTTCTCTAGCTATGTCTTTTCTGAAACCATATATCTTCGATGGGCAGTCCTACGCCCCCAACAAGAAAGAATCACACTGCAGACTCAGTCATGCTGCATGAAGAGGAAAAGTTTTATGTTTTTCTTTGTTTTCCAAGTAAACCTGAGCTGTTTGGGCACAAGAGTCCTGAGATTGTATGAGACACCCTGAGGTTTCTTCTAGGGCTGCTGTCGGACACCTGCCATCTGAACAGCAATCTGGTCTCTGAACAGATCTCAAGAGAAACTGCAAAACTATCTTTTTAGCCCAATAGTCAGCCTGCCTAACCACCATGGCCCATTACAGCACATCACGTTTCCCATAGCCTGTTGCACTGAGATTTCTTAGCCGTAACTTCTTTCTAACCTTCTTTCTCTTGCTTTGAGACTATTTTTTCTACTGATTTCTGTGTATTTCACCAATCTTTCAGGGATTTCTTTTTGTCCTTTATGTTTACGGCATCTTTTAGTTTGTCAAAACCTTCAAAATGCCGTTTAATGTCCTTTCTCTTTTCCATCAAATCAAATAAACTCAGTCTTATCCAAACTAATACTGGCTAATGTGACTAATAATATCTGCTGTGACACTTTATGAGGACTACATTAATTGCTAATGCTTACCATAAGGATTGCATTCTACACACTTTTGCACCCAATGTACAAAGATATTCTTGATGCCCCTTGAAATGTTCATCTTCTATTATACTGCATCAGGTCACTTCAAATTACCTATGACAGTGATGAGATGTGCTATATTAGCAAAGAGGCAACAAGTACTTTCAGTTAATATTCAGTTTTTCACCATATAGATTGAATTGGAATAGGCTGGAATCTTTATTTCCAAATAGTTTACTGGGTACAGCTTGCTATAAAACTATTGAATTCAAGCAAGATATAATATAAAGAAATGAAATGACATAAATAAAACATCAGCAGTAGAGAAATCCAGAAAGAAATTTCCATTCAATATCTACACAGCTGTCTTCTATTCAGAGAGAAAGGGGAGGAGAAGAAGAACAGTTAGTCAGGTGCATTTTAAAATAAATGGTTCTCCTCTGTTTACTGCAAATGCCACTGCTATTAACTGAAATATGTAAAAACGCCTGTACTCTCTATTTTATTTTATTTTATTTCATCTGCCTGTGATTCTGACTAAGAGACCTCTAAGTTAGCTATTTATTTCATTAGTGGAAATCACAGCCTGAATTTATACATGCAAATATTTATTGGTTTTGCATAAATATCTCATATTTCAAGCAACAGATGTATTCAAGATCACAATCTACTCAGAGCTATTCAGTAAACAGGAAAGAAATACCATGCTCACCCTAACACTTTTCTTTGTCACGTTATTTGTTGATACTTATTCGGGATGCACTTCAACTATTCCTACACCCACGTGAAGAGGTATTCTCCCCAGGAGCCTTCTCAGACCTTGGTATGCACAAAGCCACCAACTGTGCTTGAGTACGGGATGTCACTGTTGCTTTGGAGAGCCTCCACGATCATCAGAGATCTTTATACTTTATCATTCCCATGTTCTCACCAAGGAAATACGGTATGTGGCTATAGAGACTACCTGATGCAGTAGTACTGCTACCAGAAGCTGTAATGCAATTTCACACATATTTCTCCAGCAAGTCAACATCTATTCTACAGGATTAGAAGGTAAATGCATTCTCAGCGTAATATACACGTATACGGGTATTAATGGATGCATTCTTATTTGGAGGAAACTTGCTTATTTGATTTTCCAAGAATTCTGCCATGCACGGTAAGAGTCTTGCAATTTCCAGTGTCTGAGTTACTTTTGAAATTATCAGCTCTCAGTCACATAGGAAGGCCAGGGTGGTCTAATTTTGTCTTCTGCTGTTGATGTTCACCTTCTCAGAAATTAAAGCCATTTTATATGACATGCTTCCTCATTTCTTTAAAAAAAAAACCCCACGAACCTAACAAACAAAAAGTCCCCTGCAAAAACAGAAACAACCTTATGTGATTTGACAACAACCACTTCATTAACTTTGTCAAGTTTACTTTTAACCGAAGGCTTCTTTATCACCCTCTGAGCACAATTCCACAAATCATACCATTTCCCAGATGTGTCTGGAGAAAATGAGACAGGTGTCTGGAACGATTTCTTCCTAGCAAGCACAGAAAACAACATTAACATTCAATTTAGTGCACACATTATTCCATGTAATCAACAAGATGATTTAAATGTTGGCTCTAAAAAGCAAAAGGCTGGATAGAAAAATAAATGTACATTGAGAACCCAATGTTTTGGCCCCTACGTATGTGAACAGACTTTAAAATACTTTGCAACTCTCAGGAAATAAGACTGGATTTCTCCCGTTCAGTATTCTCCAAAGGATCATAGGCTAAGTAATAATAAAATAAGTTATTTTCATGTGGTTATAACCAATGCATTTAACATCATCTGTCCCTAAGGGTCCTATTAATGAGTGACTTCCTGATGATGGGATTCATGATGGGAAGTATGAGTTCAATCATTCCCTTTGCAACATTGCAGTAAAATCAGATTAATGCTACTGAATTCAATGATGATATTCTATAACTAAGTTGTGTAAAAGGAATATCATTGTACCTTAGTACATTACTGCATCTTACATATATCTATACCCTGTGCCCATATACTTGTATGCCTATATTATATATGCCTATACATTACTACATTAGGATAGGAAGAAAATGTGAAGAACAAAAGGGCAAAAGGTGTCAGTCATGAAGGACTGTGTTTCAGAGGCAAATTGTCATGGCTTGAGTAGAGCTGGGAGAACAGCCACTAGCTGAAGGCACAGCTTCTGCCTGGCAACCATAATTCAGCTCATGATGATTTCTATACCAAATCCCAAAGCGTTGTTAATAACAGGGTAGAGAGCTTCATTTTGTAGATGAGCAGATAAAAGCAAACAAATGTTGTTAGACGTTAATAAAAAGAAAGGGTTAACAGCCTAATTTTTCTGGTTGCCGTTCAGATTTTATAGTCAGGACTCATCATTTTCAGTCTGAAAATCCATCTGATGGTAAAGATTGGCATCAAAGGGCTTGAGGAAAAATGACTAAGGAAATCAGGCCTATTTTCAGTCAAATCAAATCAGCTAACAGGGTCCCACTCCTTTAATGGATCAGTTGCTATGAGTCCAGGAGCTGAAAAAAAGGAACTGTTCTTCACAACTCATGCTGACTTTGCATCTAGTTCCAAATATTTTGGTGTCTCCCTATTCTTACTATACAAATTGTGAGTCAGGTTGCTGTGCACTCAGCAAGCAATCAGTGAGTGTGCGTCACCCGGGGGGGTCACCGGGGAGCCCTCAGAAGAGACCCACAGAGCCAGAGCGGCAAACAGGCATCTGTTGTGTTGAAGGGTGTGCGGGCAGGGTGCTGAGAGCACTGCCAGCTCAACAGGTAAGATCAGTTGGTAGTAACTGGTCCCCGTCCTGTTTTAAGAGGCAAACCAGTAGTCATTGCCTTCCTGGAAGAGGACCCAACCATGGTTACCGCTCGGCCAAAAGCTGTTGCTAGAAGGAGCGTTGTGACCCAAACACAGGTCCCACACAAACACGCAGCCATGCAGGTCTCTGGCTGCAGGGAGCGCCTGAGCCTGTCCCTCCTACTGGAGGGCAGCAAAGACAACACCTGTGTGCGCTGTGAGCAGGTGAGTGATCTGCTCAGCATGGTGGCAGAACTGAAAGAGGAGGTAGAAAGGTTAAGGAGTATCAGGGAGGGTGAAAGAAAGATTGGTGGAGCCACAGCCTGAGGCCAAGGGAGCAGTCTGAGGCTCCACAAGTAGCAGAGGATCCCCTTCCCTCTCACCATCAGGCAGAAGGAGGCGACCTAAGAGGTGGGGAGGAATGGAAACAGGTCCCTGCTTGGGGAGGCAGGTGAAACCCTCCCCAGCCTCCCTAGCCTTCCCAGTTACCCTTACACAACAGGTATGAGGCTCTGGAACTTGAGGGGCAGGCGAATGAGGACATAGAGGAAGGCCCATCCAGGGGGTTGCCAAGGGTGAGCCAGCCAGTCCCATGCATTAGGAATTCTACTGTTAAAAAGAAAAGGAGTGTAATAGTTGTGGGTGATTCCCTTCTAAGGGGAACAGAGGGCCCCATATGCCAACCAGATCCATCCCAGAGGGAGGTCTGCTGCCTCCCTGAGGCCCGCATCAGGGACATCACCAGGAAACTCCCTGGTCTGGTACGGTGCACTGATTATTACCCACAGCTGGTTGTACAACTTGGAAGCGATGAGGTTGTGGACAGAAGTCTAAAGGCAATTAAAAAGGACTTCAGGACACTGGGACGACTGGTTGAAGGTTCTGGTGCACAGGTAGTTTTTTCCTCAATCCCTTCACAGGTAGGGAGGGAAAGGAACAGGAAGATAGAACTGATTAACACATGGCTGAGAGGGTGGTGCCATCCGTGGAGTTTTGGGTTTTGTTGACCACGGGGATGTCTATACGGCACTGGGCCTACTGGCAACACCTGTCTCAGAAGGGAAAAAGGATCCTGGGGCAAGAATTAGCAGGGCTTATTGAAAGAGCTTTAAACTAGTTTGGAAGGGGGAAGGGGATGTAACTGGGCCTGCTCGAAATAAGCCCAGGGGGAGCATGCCAGGGTTTGCAGGATTGCGAGCTAGCGAGGACCTTTGTTATTCTGTCTCAGTGGAGGTAGGGGCTGGAGATACACAGGGCAGTAAAGACGGAATGGTTATTGATGGGTTAGAAGCCATGGAAAAACCTGAGAGAAGTCAGATGGGAACTAGGGCTTCCACCCACAAAGAAGTGTTGGGAACATTAGCCCAACTGAAGTGCATCTACGCTAATGCACAAAGCATGGGGAACAAACAGGAGGAGCTAGAAGCCATGGTGCACCAGGAAAACGATGATATAATAGCTATCACAGAAACGTGGTTGGACACCTCGTGCAACTGGAGTGCCACAATCAATGGCTACAAGCTCTTCAGAAGGGATAGACGAGGAAGGAGAGGTGGTGGGGTGGGCCTGTATGTTAGGGACTGTTACGAATGTTTAGAACTCAATCATAGCTATGATACGGTTGAGTGTCTATGGCTCAGAATCAGGGGGAAGGCCAACAAGGCTGATGTTGTGGTGGGGGTCTGTTATAGGCCACCCAATCAGGACAGAGAGGTAGATGAAACTTTATACAAGCAGCTGGGAGAAGTCTTGTGATCACTTGCCCTTGTTCTTGTGGGGGACTTCAACTTCCCAGATGTCTCCTGGAAATACAATACAGCAGAGAGGGAACAGTCCCAGAGGTTCCTAGAGTGTGTCAAGGACAACTTGCTTACACAGCTCGTGAATGAACCTACCAGGGAAGGTGCCCTGCTGGACCCGCTCTTTGTGAGCAGAGAAGGACTGGTGGGTGATGTGATGCTGGGAGATTGACTAGGGCACAGCGATCACGAAACGATTGAGTTCTCCATTCTTAGAGAAGTAAGGAGAAGGGGCAGCAAAACTGCCACCTTGGACTTCCGAAAGGCAGACTTTGACTTGTTTAGGAGACTGATTGACAGAGCCCTTGGGAGGCAGTCCTGAACGGTGTAGGAGTCCAGGAAGGCTGGACACTCGTTAAGAAGGAAGTCTCAAAGGTGCAGGAGCAGGCCGTCCCCATGTGCTGTAAGTCATGCCGTCGGCAAAAGAGACCGGCCTGGCTGAACAGAGAGCTTTGGCTGCAGCTCAGGGAAAAAAGGAAGAAAGGGCAGGCCACACATGATGACTACAGATATGCTGTGAGGCTATGCAGGGAGAAAATTAGAAAGTCAAAAGCCCAGCTAGAAATTAATCTGGCTTCTGCTGTAAAGGACAACAAGAAATCTTTCTGTAGATATATTAGCAGCAAAAGAAGGGCCAGGGAGAGCATCCATCTTCTATTAGATGCAGGCAGAAACATGGTGACTAAGGATGAGCAAAAGGCTGAGGTGCTTAATGCCTTCTTTGCCTCAGTCTTTAGTAATAGGACTAGTTGCACTCTGAGGATCCAACCCCCTGAGCTAGATAGAAACCGGGAGCAGGATGATCACCCTGCAATCCAGGAAGAAATGGTCAGTGAGCTGCTGCAGCACATAGACATACACAAGTCCATGGGACTGGACGGAATCCATCCAAGAGTTCTGAGGGAGCTGGTGGGGGTGCTCACCAAGCCACTTTCCACCATTTTGCAACAGTCCTGGCTGACAGGGGAGGTCCCAGCAGATGGAAACTAGCCAATGTAACAGCCATCTACAAGAAGGGCCGGAAGGAGGATCCAGGAAACTACAGGGCTGTCAGTTTGACTTCGGTGCCAGGGAAGCTGATGGAGCAGATCATCCTAAGTACCATCACGCAGTACGCACAGGACAACCACATGATCTGGCCCAGTCAACATGAGTCTATGAAAGGCAGGTCCTGCTTGACTAACCTGATCTCCTTCTACAACATGGTCACCTGCTTAGTGGATGAGGGAAAAGCTGTGGATGTTGTCTATCTGGGCTTTAGTAAGGCCTTTGACACCGTTTCCCACAGCATTCTCCTGGAGAAACTGGCTGCTCATGGCTTGGATGGGTGTACCCTTCACAGGGTAAAAAACTGGCTGGAAGGCTGTGCCCAGAGTGGTGGTGAATGGAGTTAATTCCAGTTGGCGGCTGGTCACAAGTGGTGTCTCCCAGGACTCATTACTGGGGCCAGTCCTGTTTAACATCTTTATCAACAACCTGGACGAGGGGATCGAGTGAACCCTCAGTAAGTTTGCAGATGACACCAAGCTGGGTGGAAGCGTTGATCTGCCTGAGGGTAGGGAGGCTCTGCAGGGGTATTTAGACAGACTAGATCGATGGGCCATGGCAAACTGTATGAGGTTCAACAAGGCCAAGTGCCGGGTCCTGCACTTGGGTCACAACAACCCCATGCAGCGCTACAGGCTTGGGGAAGAGTGGCTGGAAAACTGCTCAGCAGAGAGAGACCTGGGATGTTGATTGATAGCAGGCTGAATATGAGCCAGCAGCTGAATATGGCATCCTGGCTTGTATCAGGAATAGTGTGGCCCGTAGGACCAGGGAGGTGGTTTTACCCCTGTCCTGGTGAGGCCGCATCTTGAGTACTGTGTTCAGTTTTGGGCCACTCACTATAAGACAGACAATGAGATTCAGGAGTGAGTCCAAAGAAGGGCAACGACACTGGTGAGGGGTCTGGAGCACATGTCTTACGAGGAGCATCTGAGGGAACTGGGGTTGTTTAGCCTGGAGAAAAGGAGGCTCAGGGGAGACCTTATTGCTCTCCACAACTATTTGAAAGGAGGTTGCAGAGAGGTGGGAGCTGACCCGTTCTGTCAAGTAACAGGGGATAGAACAAGACGAAATGGCTTCAAGTTGCACCAGGGGAAGTTTAGATTGGATATTAGGAAGAATTTTTTCACTGAAAGGGTCATCAGGCATTGGAATGTGTTACCCAGGGCAGTGGTGGAGTCCCCATCCCTGGAGGTATTTAAGGATCATGTAGATATAGTGCTTAGGGACATGGTGTAGTGGTGGGTTGTCAGTGTTAGGCTAATGGTTGGACTAGATGATCTTACAGGTCTTTTCCAATCTAGGCGATTCTGTGATTCTGTGAAAAAAAGGGCATCATGTAACCTGACAAGGCATTTGTTACTCCTGCCATTATACACATATATATTTGCTACCTGTATGGGAGAGTACAAGAGAAGAGCAGATAAGCTCTATTTCTAGCCTTGCCACTGCAGTCTTTCAACGTTTTTTTTTTTTTCAGGTCTTAGAACTTCTTTTCCCAATATATTAAAATTGAAATTCTGAATAAGCCAAAGAAACACTTTTTCAGCCATGATTCTTTAACCATAAACTTTGAAAGGTTTGAATTTTATATTCAAGTACAATGCTGATCTTGCCCTCTAGAGTTATTAATAACAGCAGAATGTTCTTTTACTTAGATTTTCTGTGCAGACTTCTGCCTTCTGCTGAAGGTACTGTTTATATAATGAGCTCAAACTCAATCAGGATCTTGTGAATAGTCTAAGGAACATTTTATTTAGTGTATTGACATTTCACATTTTCTTTATTACCCTTTGTGAAATCTCTTTATCACAACAGTGAAATCTCTTTATCACAACAGTGAAATCTCTTTTGAATGTTAAAGGGTTCTTTTTTCTTTCAATATTTTTTTATGCTGAAGGCGCAACATCTGCTTTTAGGCAGGCTACTTAGTTTTTGAGATGGCATGACATGAGGTGCTGTAAATATAGACATATTTACAAGGTCTCCAAGAACTTTGTGCAGCTCTGCATTCATATATCACAACTATATTAGTCTTTCCAATATATCTAGATGACTGCCAACAGATGTTTATCTAACCCATTTTTTGAACCTCTTAGTGAAGCATATGACAAAAAGTCCATCCCTATGTCTTAGGGTCGGAAACTTTTTCTAATATGTGTTATGTCTCTTGCTGAAATAGTGATCCAAATATTTATTGTTCTCCTTTACTGAATACATAGAATAATTTATCATTGTCCTCCTTATACTGGAAGATGGCTGACACTTCTGCTTCTTCAAGCCCCAGATGATTACCTGTTAACCTTTTAGTTAAAATGAAATACGCTATGTGGATGAAAGACAGAAGGAAAGCAAGGGCAGCTCTGGCTTGCTAAAACTTGAAGAAGAGCTTCCAAATAGGATGTGTTGATATGAAAAGCGTAGCTATGTAGTACTGTAGATATGTCTAGATATGAAAAGTTCAAAGGTAAAAGAAAATGGTGCTCTGACTGACCGCCTAGAAACCAGAAAAAATGGAGACATTAACTTTCTTCATAATCACATTCATCCAGGCTAAAGCTTGTGGGAAAGATTTCCACATCTTTACCTGTTTGAGGAGCTACATATTCTGATTATATCTTTATGTATATACAGAAGTATACATAAGTACAGAATAGAAATGTAGTGAGTTAGAACTGCCGAAAATGTCTGAGTTTTTTTAAGAAACAAGGAGAACGCTGTGACTGTCATAGAGGGAATGTTGTACAGGATACCAGGCTGTGAAATCCAGAGAAACTGGTGAAGTTCTCCAGAAAACAGGGCTTGGTCTGATTAAAAAACCCAAACTTTTACTCCCTAGAGGACTTCTGGAAAAAGAAGTCAGCCCATGCGATCCTTGGAATGCACTGCGAAGTTGTTTTTTTCAGTGGGGAAACTTAAAATAGCAAATAGTTAGTGGCTTTACAAGATCTATTTCTAATAAAGAAGGAATAAGGATTGAAGAATGGGAAGATTAAGAGAGTCAGTGAAGCGACAGGTTTCACAACCCTTAGACTATAAAGAAGGAACAATAAAAAGAGATAAAACAGTAGAGTGTAAGAAAGTGGACTTCAATACATTCAGAGTATTCACAGATTAGTGCTTATGGGAGGCCAATCTACACAAAAAAGTATTAAATAGAACTGGCAGTTCCTTAAAAGACATATATTAAGGAGGATAATCAGGGCTGGGCAATGTGTTTAGCAAAGTTGCACAGAATGCAAAGAAGAACAAAGGGAATGATAAGAGATCTAAAAAAAGCCTACAAGAAAGAAAAATGAGATTTAACCTAAAGATAAGGGGGCTAAGAGAAAATGCAACATTAAAAATAATGGAGAGCTGGAATAAATGTCTTGGGAAAGCAGTGGTGTCTTTATCAACTCTAATCTTCAAGCAAAAAGAGGATAGATATAGTCTGCCTTAGGCAAAGCGAGGAGGGTGGATTCAGCTCTGCAGCTCTGCATCTGCCTCCTGTTTCCCTTAACCAACAGGCCCAGGTCTGTTACCTTTCCTCAAAAATCGTACCTACGTTTCCTTTTCTGCACTGAGGTTTCCCAGTACTACAGTTGGCTCCTCACGGACATTTGAATTGAGGGGATTATTTACCCCTTTTCTTTTTTCACATGCAACACAGCTGTTAATGCCACACAGGAATACACTCTCCCTTTCTCCACCAGTGTAACTTTACTGGCTTACGTCAAATTTGCAGTGTAAGGTGTTGTGCACAGTTTAACCTTCATTTCATTGGGAGGTCATCCCAATATTTCATCACTATGTGCTTGATTCCAGCACTTATTAATAAAAATGCCACACACAAACAAATGGAGTAAAGTACCCTTTCAGTTTGCTGTAACCTCACAGTAAAATAGTCTACAAATGTTTCTTACCAACCACTTGTGCAAATATAATAATTTTATCTAGAACTTTTTTTCCCTGGCTGTTTTGTAGGAATATAAAAGGAGACAGTGTCAGACCCTTAAAAATTCAAGTTTAAAAGTTATCTGCAATGCAAATTATCTAGACTATCTATGCCTCCTTTGCCTTCCTCCCACAACAACAAATTAGAATGGTTTGATTTGATTTGTTTTGAAAACTCCGTGCTGGCTGGTTCTTACCACATTATTATTATTATTATTATTAATGCTTATGTAATAGCAATGTGTTAGAGTCTCATTCCAACAGCCCGAGTGAGGCTGAGTCGCCTGAACTTCTCTGTGAGATCCTTCTCCCTTTTTAAAGATGGATCAGATGTTTGCCTCTCTTCAGTTCTTGCTACCACCTATCCCTCATGTGCTACCAAAGATACCTACAAACGTTGTGGTGACTAGCCAGCTACTCCCGTGAGTACTGCAGAGTGAATTTCAGCTGAACTGCTGAGTTGTTTATACCAACCTTCCTTAAATATTCCTTAAATGCTTTTTCTCTGTTTCTTCACTCTGTCTGTGGTGAACCCCATTCTGACTTTGGGTCATATGTCACCTTTGTAATGAGGCCTTACAGAGAAGGCAAACACCGCTGTAGCCTTCTGTCTGTCACTAGCCTTTTGCCAGGATTTTCTTTCCTGTCTGGTAATTAATTTATCTTTTCCTTGTTGTTGGTTTGTTTGTTTTTTTTTTCCCCTTGCTTCAAAAGTATTTATACAGATTTTTCTTTCCCTTATTAGGGATAACTTATTCTATATATTTTTCCATTTTTTTTCTTCTCACAATGTACTATCCATTTATGTTCATTCTTAATCATCTAGTCTTATTTTTACATTTTGTACTATTTTTTAACACTGTTATTTTCAGACCTTTTAAGGGCTCTTCATTCAGCCATAGCCACCTCTCACTATGCTTTGCTTCCTACCCATTCTTTGCATTAGGGGAGTTTACTTCTCAGTATGTGATACAACCTATAACAGATCACCCGCCTGCTTTGAACTGGACTATCTTCCCCAGAGATCCTGCCTACCTCCTTGCCTACCAAGTGAACAAGTCGCTTCCTAGCCTTACTCTACTTATCCTTTTCACCCACTCCTTAGAGTAGTGAATGTTATTCTCCACAGTCATTTTCTCCCAAATTACCATTTACCTTTGGATCCTCATTCAGTTCCTCCTAATTAGCTGGAAAGCAAGCTGAAATTGTTGTTCTTCTAGTTGACTTTTCTAGTTCCTGGGGCAAAAAAAGGCAGGGGGAAAAGGTTTTGGTACATTTCAAAACTTGGTGGCTAATTATGTTGCTGTAAAATTTTCCTAAAGAAAGCTAAAGTTCTCCATCACCATCAGATATGATCTTTCTGACACCTCTGTTTGTCGTTCAAAAACCTCTATAATTAAGCTGACTAGAATATACCACCTCACACATTGTGCCAAAAGGGCTTTTATTCTCCCACGTGTCTTGCTTCATATACGTGCTCTGCAGATCTGACTCTATATTCTTACTTACATGAATACATGATCTGCTTTCTCAGTGATGTTTAGGTTCAGGGTATTTTTTTTTTGTGCAACAATTCTCTCTGCTGGCCAAAAAGAGTGGTATTTGGCTCACTGTATTTGCCTGAGCCCAGGTAACTTGAAATAATAGGGCTCTGTGTGACTTTGTGAGGAGACAGGCTAAAACTCCTAGTGGCTAGGGTACCAAACTGAGAAAGAAGTCTAGGGTCTTACCTCTGCTGAGAAGAACTTGTAGATATTTTACATTAAAGAGCTATTGGTAGAAAAAAAAAAAACCAACAATGCTAGTTATCTTCACAGAAATAATCAGAGCCCAGGGTTTATACTCTGAGTTACCATTCCCTGCCAGGGCATCTCAGCAGTTCTGGGCTTGGTTTAACTACTCTCTTATCTTCTCCTGAGAAACCTGGGTCATTCCTGGAATGGCAGAGGGACCTGATGTTCCCAAGTGCTGTCATGAACCCCACCAATTATGCTAGGCAGAATTTGTAGCCCCGAACCGTAACATACCTGCATGTTTCGTTGGAGCTCGTCCAGCATCCACGTTACATCCAACTTTGTCAAAGCTCTTAGTCAGTTGTTTGAGATATTGTTCAGAGCTTGTGTCAGTGCATGTGAGAGAGAGAAAGGGGGAAAAAAAGATGGAGATGTTTTCCTTTTTTAGTGTTGTTACTGATCTCTCAGACTTTTTCCACTTGGAGCAGATGCCACATATTCATTTGGGATGAAACAGTTCTCTTAATTTCAGACCTAACATCTGCTCTTTCTTGACTGAAGACCTTCTCAGTGACTAGACAACAGTTTTCTTGCTGTGTGAGACAGAAGATAAGTCTGTCCTTTACTTACACTACAGGGAAGATTTTTTCCCCCTCCTTCTTGCGACTATTATAGTTGTGACAGATTGGACTCTTCTGTGTTGAAAAGCAAAGTCTTCTACTTTTGCAAGCCAAAGAGTATGGAAGTGACACCCATATTATTCATATGTTATCAACAGCCACAATATTCTAGATATTGCCCCAGAAGATTAAAAAATCAGAATGCTAGTTTAAAGATGAAATCAGGAAGCAATTTTCAGAGTCCTCTAAGGTCATGCCTTGAATTTTAATTCCTGCAAAGGGAAAATGGATCAGATCTGAGGCTTTTTAGTCTAAAGATCTTCTGACTGGAAGGAAACACAATTTAAAAGGATGAAGGTAAAGCATTTCTGTATAGTTATGATTCAGGCACAGTAAGGAAATACAGTTAATTTGAGAGTATTTATGATACTTCATATGACATTAATAAATCTGGCTGGAGGTTTTTTTATTTTTTGGCAGGAGCAGTAATAGTTGTAAGTGATTCAGGTTTATAGTACAGCAATGTGTCTTAGAGAAATAGGAAAGAGACTGTAAATTGCTGTTAGTGAATGTTGGTGCATGTGGATTAGGAAGCATGAATTGGATAATTTCGGCTTTATAGTGAGATTCCAAGCCATCCCTTTAAGCAACTGCTCTGACACTCCTTGCTGTAGATGTCATGTACAGCTACATAACATCAAAAAAGCCTTGAAGCTGTCAGTTTTACACAATGCTATTCATTCACCTCCTGCAGTCCTGTGCCCCCAGCTTTCAACATGGTCATGCAAAGGAAAGACTCTTAAGGAAAAAAAAAAAAGTTAGGTAGAGAATTAATGGCAAAGACCTAAAGTCAAATGGGTGAGAACTGTTGTTTCAGCAGAGAAAAAAAAAGTAGTATTCATTGCAATGCAGAAGCTGATGAGGAGGAACACGGCAGGTTGCTGCAATCGCGGTTACAACATCAGCTCCGTGTAAGCAGGGAGGGATCAGATGCCTGTGGAGCAAACAGCAAGTTGTTCAATCTGAAGTTACAGGCAATGTGAAGGAGAGGAGTGGCTGTGAATAGGTCCTTTTAAGAGCCTGTTGAGTGAAGTAGCTCTGCCATTTTACCTGCTTCACAGAGCAGGAGCAGGGGTTTAAGTAATCGCAGGATCCTTGCTGAATGCTGTCCCACTCACCATCACTCACCCCTGGTTGGATCAGGAAGCTTCATTACTAGTGCTTCTTAAGGAGAGGATTGGGAAAATGGAGCACTGCCCACTGTAGATGAAGATAAAGTGAGAGACCACCTGAGGAACCTGAAGGTGCACAAGTCCATGGGACCTGAGGAGATACATCCGCGGGTCCTGAGGGAACTGGCAGATCAAGTCGCGAAGCCACTAGCCATCATATTTGAGAAGTCGTGGCAGTCTGGCAAGGTTCCTGCCGACTGGAAAAGGGGAAACATAACCCCTATTTTCAAAAAGGGAAACAAGGAAGACCTGGGGAACTACAGGCTAGTCAGTCTCACCTCTGTGCCTGGCAAGATCATGGAGCAGATCCTCCTGGAAACTCTGCTGAAGCACACAGAAAACAAGGGGGCGATTGGCAAGAGCCAACATGGCTTCACCAAGGGCAAGTCATGCCTGACAAATTTGGTGGCCTTCTACGAAGGGTTTACAGTGGCGGTGGACAAGGGAAGATCTACTGATGTCATCTACCTGGACTTGTGCAAAGCGTTTGACACTGTCCCACATGATATTCTGGTCTCTAAATTGAAGAGACATGGATTCGATAAATGGACCACTCGGTGGATAAAGAACTGGCTGGACGGTCGCACTCAAAGGGTTGCAGTCAACGGCTCGGTGTCCAAGTGGAGAGCAGTGGCGAGTGGCGTTCCTCAGGGGTCAGTACTGGGACCCGTACTATTCAACATCTTTGTTAGCGACATGGACAGTGGGGTAGAGTGCACCCTCAGCAAGTTTGCTGATGATACCAAGCTGTTTGGCGAGGCAGACACGCTGGAGGGGAGGGATGCCATCCAGAGGGACCTGGACAGGCTGGAGAGGTGGGCCCAAGCCAACTTCATGCAGTTCAACAAGGCCAAGTGCAAGGTCCTACATCTGGGTCGGGGCAATCCCAAGCACAAATACAGGCTCGGCGGAGAATGGCTGGAGAGCAGCCCTGTGGAGAAGGACCTGGGGGTGATGACTGATGAGAAGCTCGACATGAGCCAGCAATGTGCGATCGCAGCCCAGAAGGCCAACCGTATCCTGGGCTGCATCAAAAGAAGTGTGGCCAGCAGGTCAAGGGAGGTGATTCTGCCCCTCTACTCCGCTCTCGTGAGACCCCACCTAGAGTACTGCATCCAGCTGTGGAGTCCCCAACATAAGAAGGACATGGACCTGTTGGAGCGTGTCCAGAGGAGAGCCACGAGGATGATCAGAGGGCTGGAGCACCTCTCCTATGAGGAGAGGCTGAGAGAGTTGGGGCTGTTCAGCCTGGAGAAGAGAAGGCTCCGGGGAGATCTTATTGCGGCCTTCCAGTACCTAAAGGGGGCCTATAGGAGAGCTGGGGAAGGACTTTTTACAAGGGCATGTAGTGATAGGACGAGGGGGAATGGCTTTAAGCTGGAAAAGGGCAGGTTTAGATCAAACGTTAGGAAGAAGTTTTTCACTTTAAAGGTAGTAAGGCACTGGAACAGGTTGCCCAGAGAGGTTGTTGAAGCTCTGTCCCTGGAGGTGTTCAAGGCCAGGCTGGACGTGGCTTTGGGCAACCTGGTCTGGTGGGAGGTGTCCCTGCCTATGGCAGGGGGGTTGGAACTCGATGATCTTCAAGGTCCCTTCCAACCTAAGCCATTCTGTGATTCTGTGATTTTCAGCACCTAACTGGAGTTCCAGTTTAGCACACCTTGAACAGACCTGACCCTCAAGGGTCTACTTTTCCTGACAAGAGAATGGCAACTCGACTTTTCCTGCAACTACTTTTCCTGGAAGTGGAATGCTTAGTAAACAAGGCCTCCAAAATCACTTGGTAGTTTTTGAAATCTTTAATGTGAACTTGTGAATTCTTAAGCATGTTTTACCTTCGCAGTGATGGAGGTGGTGTCTTGTCCGTTTCTCTGTCATCATGTTAAGTGCAATTTGCTGTTTAGTTCAATTATATTCAGTACAAACACGAAGGACAGCCTTTAGCTATGTTAAAACAAACTGTCATGCAGAAAGAAACTTCTTATTGCTCTAAGCCAAATTTTGAAAGTATTTACACCATTGTATTTTCTGATTCACTCAAGCTGCTGTAGTTATAGCCTTGGTGAGACTTAATTTTCATAAACATCGCCAAGAATAGTAAATTATTCATTATAAAGACCTTTTCATTAACCACTGACATATTATCAGTTCCTCTCTCTGCTCTGATGAGAGAAAAATAGGAGTCTATTACACCAGGAGGGAGAAAAGAATAGCTGTTTGGCACGTAAATTCCATTTAATTCTATAAATACCAAGCATCATTCATAACCTATGATTAGAAACTGTAGCTCAACATTCAGGGCTATATGTTCAGCTCTGCTGATTTAGTTTCCCTCCCATTTTTAGCCATGACAGCAACTGTTAATTTTACCCAAATGGACCATATTCAAACCAAACCAAACCAAACCAGAACAAAACGTGACTGTTGTCTTTCTATAAACTTTTGTAAATCAGGAATAATCTGCTAAAACCACTGTACTTGCCTTCATCTGAATAAGTCCACATGTATACCACGTTCCTGAAAATGGGTAATCAAAGTGGAAGCATGTAACATTCCCCAGCGCAGAACATGACATTTATGAGTAAGACGTCGATTTGTCAGGTGAACTGAAGAAACTGAGAAGAAAAAAAAACCCAAAACTCCTCATTGCTTCAAAATTAAATATTCTTGCTTTTCCTCTTTTAAACAAAAAATGCCCCCAAGCAATCATGAACAAACTTAAAGGATGTCTTAATTTTTAAGCTTTTCTTATATACTTTAAAAAATAAAGACAAGCTGCATTGTAAAAATAGATGCTGTTTCAAAATGAAAAGTCAAACTGTTTCCACCAAAATATGTAGAAACAAAATGGTTTTTTAAATGAAATATGTTTTATTTTGGTCAGAATTCTCTGCCCATTTTGACTACAATTTGTGTTTATGCTCTTTGATTCTAAAACTGCCTTTTTCAGCAAATATGCTATTCTTGACAAAAAATCAAATGACCTTCTCCCTTCCTGTTCCCCTGCTTCAGATGGAAGGAGGTTTTGTTGACATCATCTTAACAACTTAGATGTAAATTCCATATTTCTGTCAAAATTAATGATCATATCCTACATTTTGGTGCCCCCCCCAAATTATGGGCCTTTTCTAATGAGCTGGTCTGATTCATACCAGGATGATGATCAACAGCTTGGGGCATAACATCATCAGAAATCCCTTGGGAGTTTGCAAATTATCAGACAGATGAAGAAGGCTGCTTGTAGGTTGTGTTTATGACTCCTGTATTATTTTTAGGAACTGTCACTGAAAAACCCTGAAACTCATTATATCTCTTCCATGTTTGTCTTTACACAGAAATGTAAGTAATTACTGCTTTACAAATGTGTATCTGCTAAGGAATCTCATATTAAAACGTCTCATGCATTTTCAGTACTTATGTCTCTGAGCCCTAGTTATTCTTTCTTTCAGCAAAAGCTGGTTTTCCCCTAAAGGGAATATCCACTGTGTGAAAAACAAAAACAAAAACAGAAGTTTTTTTCTGTAGATTTATTTTCTGCCCATTTCCTTAAAAAAAAAAAAAAAAATAGTATGAACCAGCCAATGTCTGGAAGCACTGATAAACTTTGGAGTCTCTAAGAACAGCGAGAAAGATTAACTGTCCAAGTGTTACCCTACACATTGCATTTTTTTGAATCATAGAATCATAGAATGGTTTAGGTTGGAAGGGACTTTGAAGATCATCGAGTTCCAAACCCCCTGCCATAGGCAGGAACACCTCCCACTAGACCAGGTTGTCCAAGGCCCCATCCAGCCTGGCCTTGAACATCTCCAGGGATGGGGCCTCAACAACTTCTCTGGGCAACCTGTTCCAGTGCCTTACCACCCTTAAAGTGAAAAATTTCTTCCTAATATGTAATCTAAATCTGCCCTCTTCCAGTTTGAAGGCATTCCCCCTCATCCTATCACTACATGCCCTTGTAGAAAGTCCCTCCCCAGCTCTCCTGTAGGCCCCCTTTAGGTACTGGAAGGCTGCAATAAGGTCTCCCCAGACCCTTCTTTTCCCCAGGCTGAACAACCCCAACTCTCTCAGCCTGTCCTCACAGGAGAGGTGCTCCAGCCCTCAGATCATTTTTCCATGTTATTATCAATTAAAAAACAAAACAAAACCAAACCCACCAAAACCCAAAGCCTCCAAAATGACAAAGTAGGAATCTTGGATCCAGTTTTATCCGTAAGGTTTAGCTGCATTGACTACACTTGATAATTTGAATGTGAATGAGACCCCTGAACATCTTTGCTGAGCAAGGGTTTTTCATTAAAGGTCAAAAGAGTTCTTTCATTAAAGAGTCAAAAGAGAGCTTCTACGGACTGGACGTACAAATACAGCAAAAGGTGAAAAATAGGAAGTGTGAGCTGGTTAGGTACTTCCGATCTCATTTGATGGATTAAGACCTCTGGTAAAGACCTCTAAGAATCTGATTCTCACTGTAAAAATTTCTTTCTAGAATCAGATGCATCTTCCTTCAATACTTACATGATTTAAAAGTAATAACAAAATTAAAAATCATTCTCCTAAATAAAAATTGTTTGAAGGTCACTTGATACATCCAGTCTCCATCCTGTGGTTAGCAGAGCTGCTAATGGCACTTCCAGTGGATTCTGGAGAACACACAAAAAATATTTCAAAGCACATAGCCTCATTAGTCCCCTCACTGGGATCTCCAAGCAAGAAAACCTACTGATTGTGTCTTGTCTTTGAATCAGATCTCAAACACCTGTTTATATCATCCAAATAAGAAAATAATTTCAGCATAAGAAGTAAAGGTTTAATATTCTCCTTCCAATGACAAGAGAATACCACACTAACCATACTCAGTTGATATTGTCTATGTGCATAGAAAAAGAGGAGATTTGATGCATCCAGTGTGTACTAATTGAGAAATTATGTTCATCTACTGATAAGCCTTAATGTGCCAGCCACGTACCATTCATTGACTTGCCTTTGCAAATATGCAGATGTAAGTCAATGAATATGCACTGGTGATGGACATCACCATGGTTGCACTGTATCTAAACTATATGCTGACGCTCTGGATTTTCTGAGGTCATATCTTGTTCTTTTCTTTTTTTTTCCTTGAGTTTTTTTTCTAGGTTTTTGTTTTGTTTTGTTATTGGATTTTTTCTTTCTTTTTTCTTTTTCCTAGAAGGTTAGTGATATTTTTTCTAGGTTATTATTTTTTGTTTGCCAGGTATAGCTCTTTGAAAACAAATGGCTACAGTAAGGACTGATATCCTCCTGGAAGGTATTTTAAAGCATTTGGCAATTCTCAAAATAGATTTGCAATAATTCAGTTCCAAAAGATTTACAATACCCTGAAATCCAGTTTAGTCAGGGAGACTTTAAAATACATGTTCATTAGTACTGTGGTAAGAGTACTGCTTACTAAAGGAAGGAAACACAGAAGGTTAATGAAATCTCTTAAATGTTGGTGAAACGTTCAAATCTTTGTAGGAGTGTCAAATTTTGAATATTACTGGCAGGCCAGCTTCATAATTCTGAAGTTTAAACAATGACTGCAATAAAATGTTCATTATTTTATAAACTCACAGACCTTTGCAAATCATTTCTGCTGATTAAGTCTATTTTCTCTGACACTTGTACCAGAAATTCTTTATGTACTCAAGAGGCTCCCAAAATGTTATTTCTGGCTTGAAATTGAGATTAAAAATGTCACTCAGCAGCAGCAACAACAGAAGTTATTGCATAGTCTGGATGGTACTGATGATTGCTAATGGAATACAGCACTCAAACTCTCACAGTAAGATCACTGCATTATATGTGGTGGAAATGAAAAACAACGCTACTGTTGTTCAATAGCTATTCTTTTGGAAAGACTTGTCTGTTTATGAAGTGGAAAATTGCCAAGTAGAAATACCAGTAGCAGTGAGTAGATGTTTTTTAAAGTTTTATTCCACACATTTTTCCAGAACTTATCAGGCTCAAAAGTGTCCTCTTACACACAAGAGAAACATAATTGTCTTCACTACAGAAAGTACTACGCTTTGCTAAATGGCAAGGGAGCAGGTATGATCATCGCTCACTCAACTGGCAAGTTCATGACTGAACAACACAAATGCCACCTTCTTGGCCCTTCCATCAAAAACAAGGCGGTCTATGATCTTTCTGTCTGCCTTTGTTTTTCCCAGAGATAACAGTGGTTAGAAAGAGAGGCACATTTCTAAGATTGACTGGACGTGATTTATTGCCACTACAATGCAATAGATCCAACATGTGAACAACAAGCCTGAAACAAAAGCTCTGCAGGACTGTCTCTGCTAACCAAGCTCAGTGTATGGAAGAAGAGGAGAGATAAAAGAGGCAGATTAAAAAACGTATTGCTTTTGCTCAAAAGCTTTATTTCAATACTTTCAATACTTTCACCCTTACTCAAAAAATTATTTTAAAAGTCACTATCAGACAATGAGTATTTTCCCTGATTTTATTGGCCTTTTACTAGTTTGCACAGCTGCTGAAAAAAGTCTTCAGAAAGTGACCCAAAGCGTGTGTTAGACGTGATTATGCTCTCTGATGCCTGACGCACAGGGAAGGATCCTCACCTTCACACTCGTGTTTTCAGATGCTGAGGTGCAGCTTTGTTATTTCTCCCTCAGTAACACTTTGTGCCTGAAGTGCAAAAAGCTCCTCAATGAGACACCGAGTGGTAACATTCCAGGTGCAAGGAAGATGAGCCTCTGGGGCCAGGGAAGTGTCTTCCCCACAGTGACAATGCACCATTTTGCTTTATTCTATCGTAGGATTCAGCTCACCAAATGTTTTGGGTCTTTGAATCTCTCCCTGTCTAAGCACCTGGAATTACTGTGGATGTGGATGCTCTAAAGCAGATGAGACCAGGACAAGGCTGGCAGCTATGATGCCAAATGCACAGGAGACCAATGGCTTTCTGGGCATGCAGTAGGAAGCTACATGGGATACCATAGGGCTTCTAAAATAGAAGCAGAAACTAATATTTTAGCATCTAAGCAACTCCTTGGTTGTCTACATCTGAACTAGTCAACCTGAACTCCTTCCTTTTACTCATAGTTCAGCCATTTACAGGTATACATTTAGAACTGTTAACTTTAGTACAGCTAAAGCTTCAGAGGACTCTAGCACCCCTGATTTTAGCAGTGCGAGTTGTTAATACTCAAGATCTTTGGATGCTGTGCTAGTTTGCCACTTGTTTTGGGACCTTTAAGTCTCTTTTTCTTCCGAGTAAACACTCACCCCACAAAAGACTGTGGAGAAGATCACTAAGTTTTGCCCCAAATAGTTTAGCTTAATTTCTTAAGTCTTCAGTACAGCTTAGGTGCTATTTTTGCCACTCCAAAGGTACGCAGCACTATCTCCTCCTGTGTGGAAGTGCCATGGGGATATTTTTCTGTCTCACTAGTTGAA
Organism: Pluvialis apricaria; assembly: GCA_017639485.1. Lineage (NCBI taxonomy): Eukaryota > Metazoa > Chordata > Aves > Charadriiformes > Charadriidae > Pluvialis > Pluvialis apricaria. Next base: position 160,778,408 of record CM030008.1, on the reverse strand, counting down.
GAGGAATTATATTCCTCACTCTCATTATCTCAGTCATTGTGGTTTCTTTGCTCTTTGACTTCGCTTTTAATGTGTAAACTTTCCATATCTCTAATCTTTTAATTCTTCATTATCTCCTGATTCTAGCTGCTTGTGATTAACATCAAAAGAAGAAAAGATGACAGAGAATGGCTAAGCGAGTATAACAGACTTTTAAATCTCATAGCAAAGTGCTGGTTCTAGTTTCTTTGCTAATGAATAAAATAATAAAATGATAGAATATTTTTTTTCTTTCTGCATATTTAACCTTTAAAATTCCAAATGCTTTGTAAAGAAAACAGAATAATAATCCATGAACTACCAGAAACAGCCAGTTTTGCATACTTGACATACCCTTGCATCATACGAGTTTTTTCTCTGACTGGTTACAGTCCCTGAAACCTGCCTACACCTCCTTAAAATCAACATCACTCAGGCTGCAAACAGCATGTATTAACAACATCAATAGAAGATGGACTGTGGAAAAAGTCTTTATTGGTGTCAGCTAAGTTGTTACATGCTGTGAATGAAACCACCCCTGCCTTACATTAGCAGGAAAAGAAGATCAGATCTACAAAGATCTCAGAAAGAAACTTTGTGTTGGTATGCAGAAGGCCCACGAGAGTTGTGTTTCCATAGTAACCACAAATGTTTTTTTTTCCTTTTAAGCCATTCCCGCCTTGCCTCATGAGTCTGTTTGTCATACCCATCTGCATACACCCAGGTACTAGTATATACTACCTCAAGATCGAGATATGACAGATATGGCAATCAGATGAGCTGACATTATTCTCATCTTCTTCATGGCAAATTTGTAAGTCATTGATGGCCTTGCAGCCTGGAAGTCACAGGGCCTGACCCTTGGAGGATGCTCACGATACAGGCAATAGACATCAGCAAAACTAAGAGCCTGCAAAGGCAGCCACAGAAGTTGGATGACTCACTGAAATGACTGAGAGGTCTTCCCTTCATGGACAAGGGATATGAAAATCAACCCCTCTCAGACCAAAAAAAAAAAAACAAATCACCTGCACCATGGAAAACTTGAAAATAAGGTTTCAGATTGTGTGTTCAAGAAAGGCAGGATATGGTCCCTTGCAATATTGTTAATTTATGTACTTGCTTTAAAAAGCACATAGCCTGTAAAGGTGCTAATTCAATATAACACATTCTGTCTCATGAGAATTATTTAAGTGAAAATGTCATGCTGTTACATTTAAAATAAGAGTTAATTATAATTTCTGGGGTTTTTTTTGTTTTTTTTTTTTTTTAATTTGTTAGGTCACTGTGAGTTTATCTCAACTACAGGCCACTACAAAATACGCTGTATTTTTGAGTGGCAAGGTCTGTTAGGGCCTATGAGTGTATGCAGACCTACCTTCTTATTATCCCACAGAGAAAAGATGCGTGCAGTAAAGCTAAAGAGAGAATCCAACCACCACCAACGAATGCTTTGAATTTTGAAATGAAGAGTATTTGTGCTCTGGCCCAAAAGGAAGGGCAAGATTATGATCATGGAAAAAATCCCACTGGGGACACTCCTGAACCCACCAGAAACTCAAAAGAAGTGACAATTTTTCCCCTGAATAGTTTATACTGTTTAGGTAGAAGATACAGGGAGGTGATGAAGACTGGCGTCCAAGAGCTCAGACTTTGGGCATTCAACGAGGAATCCCACCATTCAGGAGCAGTCCTGAACAGAACCTTTCATTCCCCACGCAGTTAATAGACAAAACAGGGTGATTCAGCCATACTAAAATGTAAGTCTGGGTGTGCCTATCTTAAGCTGAAAATACATCCAAAGTTTTTTGTTTACTTATTGTGGGTGGCATCGACTTTTTAGTAAGTCATAGGAGAGAAAGGACTTTGCATCTGGCAAATTAGTCATGCATTCTGTTTTGCTTTAATTTTGTCTCCTATATCAAGGATGCAAAAGTAAACTGAAAGTATTTGCTTCCTGCAAATTTAATGTCATGGCCAGTGGAAAAGAGAGATGGACCCAAGTATTCTTCTTGTGCAACAAATTTTATATTTGGTATTGCAAACCAGCTGGAAAAGCAGAAAGATATCCACTTCCCTTATTATTTGCTTGCTATTATTAGATCCATCAAAGAGAGGATAATGAATTTTTAATGACAAAGAAAAAAATGTTATAACTGTGAATCCGGGACAAAACTTTGTGAAAGAGTAGACGAAAAAACGCAATAAACCCAGCACAAAAAGCCCGAAACACCCACAAACCCACTACTTTTCCTCATCAGGAGATCAAAAAGCCTCCTGCCTTTTGTTCTGTACATGTCTGATCAAGATCCCACTTTGCTACAATGGAAAAAGTAGACAAGGCCTTTTTCTGTACAAAGCACAAATAAAAGTCTTTGTAGAATCTGCGCATGATTGATTGAATTCATCACCACTCTAAAGTTGTACATTACTTGTCTAAGTTCTGATCTGGAATGCTCATCCTGAGTGAACTCATACGGGTGAATAACTTTGGACCACGGACCTGGGTAAGACCATCAAGGACCCTGAGACCCATCCACACAGCTAGAAGTTACCATGCGACCGCCAGTAACTTTTGAGAGATCCATACGAGCTATTCCCAACCTCTGCCTACCATAAAGCACAGATTGTTTCTCCGCGCCCACAACAAACCTGAGACCCAAAGCCTACTACATTCTGTGCCCCAGGGAAAGAACAGGATAATCAGCGATGTCCCAGGTCTCTGCAGCTGCGTGATAGCTGGAAATGGCAGAGAATCTCAGAAGGCAGATTTCCCTGAGCACAGAGGAAAGCAAAGAAAAACCCAAGGTCCTTGTCATTTTGGTCAGAGGAAAATTTTTTCCAACCCCAAGCTGAGACGTCAGTTTAACCAGAAACATGCGAGTGAGACACCACTAACAGGGCATTGAAAAGCTTCTGGCTGTCACTGATGCACCAAAATACTCTGCCCAGGGCACCTTTTCCAGCTGTAGTTAATCTCTGATATCTCAGAAGAAAACCAGTTTTCTCTGTCTCCCAAAAGGAAAGTTAGACATCAAGAAAGAAAATAATTCTTTCCACTGCCTGCAGGCAACAGTAGACCCCAGGAAGTACGCAGTGAACTAATTAAATACTGTTATGAACAGAGCATAACAAACTCACCATGATCTGTCTCCTTTCATCCCCTTTTTGGGAAGCCAAACAAATTATCTTATCCTGATATCGCACAATTTAATTTCAAGCTTCTATCTCATCCTTTTCCTATCCTATAATCTCCCCTTGAACAAATCCACTCAAGTTTCCACGATTTAATCACTTCCACTGTAATAATTCAAGTTCCTCATCCCCATGACTGTCTGGGACCTCCTTACAGAACTTCCCTTGCTGTTAGAGTCCTCCTTCTAATACTCAGTTTAGAAAGATTTATTCCCACATCGCAGTTCTTTGACTTTGTACTACTCCCTATTATTAACCCCAAAACGTAAGCATCTCCTGAGCAGTCCTCATTTCTCCAGGTTGCCCAAATTGCCCTTTTTTTAGCATCTCCCGCGCAGTCCTCATTTCTCCAGGTTGCCCAAACTGCCCTTTTTTTAATCTGTCTTAAAATAAATTCTCAATTTTCCTAACTATCCATCTCTGTTCAATTTGTTAATCTCTTTTTAGTATGGGTGAGCAAAACAGTGTTGTGTCCCTCAAACCAGGACACACAGCTTTAAAAATGGCAGATAAGCTTTAGGCAAAATTAACTTATGGAATTAGTTTAACCATGGATAAAAGGCAACACACATGAGGCCAGAATAAATGAAAGAGTTGATGGGTCCACATAGATTTAAACTTCAGAATATTATGGTCTGTGCTATCTGTGAACTTGTAGAAAAGAGTGATTTCAGCAAGACTTGTCTGAAGATTTTCTGCTAGGAAACACGTTCTAGGGAGAGAGAAATATTGATGAATTCTAACGGTAAATTATAGTGACATCCCACAGGGCTATGTGGTTGTGCCAGGTGTCAGCCAGCCTCCAGGCACCCTCTCGCTGGGCCCCTGTGGATTATGATGTAAGAGCTGAAGCTGCTGACATTTATCACTTTCAGTTACTTTTGCCATTAAGCTACTTCTGCTTTTGTTAGTCCCAGAAAAACAAGAGGGAATTAGCTGCAGCTATTGTAGCTGCCCATGTGCATCTTTACATTTGCAGGTTTTAAACATGTCCTGCAGTATAAGTAAGTTTCCAGCCTGACATACTCACCGTTTTGAGACAGCCTAGCCAAAAAGAATGTTTAAGAGCTGATGCTTTGACTCCTTGTTGCAACAGATTGCAAAGATAGCTGCTGTCAGCTAAACAGGTAAATTATCACAATTTAATATTAATTAGATGGGAGGAAAGTTTGCCATTCCAAATGTAAATTACCCATTTCACCAGGAACATCTGGAGAGAAAGTGTCAGGTCTCCTATTAACTCAACATATTGGAAACAGAAATTTATTTGCCAGACAAATCCATCACTGAAAGCCCAGAAAGCAGCACATAACAGTGTAACTTCATTCTGTGCTGGGCATGGTAACATGTTCAGGAACACACACGCACACACTATCTGCTGGCTTCAAGTGGGACAGAAGAGGAGTTCTCCACAAACGCTTTTTTGCTATGTGTTTTGAAATTGTCTTCTCCCTTCTATGCATTTCCTCCCCAAATTTTAACAGATAGTTTCTAGTGACACCAAGCAAACATTTAAAGAAGATTTCTTGAACATTTGTGTTTCACCAGATTCACTTTCTGCTCCCTATCCGATTCAGAGGCCAGTGCTGGCAAAAGTACTTTTAGAGAAGCGAGTTTAAAGGTGAACGCATTTGCTATTTTGGTCAAAGCAACAAAAGAAATCCATAAGACAGTGCTAGTATTTCCTACTTTCAGGATCCCATGCTTGCCTTTGGACCACTAATGGCCATGCTGATGAAGACAATCTGGATGGTGCATGGTGGTGGGAAGGCATTTTAAGGAAAGATGCCCAACCCCCTACTTTTGCGCTTGCATTGCTGAGGAAAATACAGCTGACTAGAGTACTTCTAAAAGTTTCCAACTCACACTCTGATTTCCCTGTCTTTATAATGAAGTTGGTGCATAAGGCAGGAATATGATGTACCTTTGCTGCACAGGAAGATAGTCTGACCCATCTTTGCTTGAGAAAGTTAAAGTTTCTCCTAAAGAAACCTATTGTAATAGCAACAGCTTTGCACAGTTATTTCATGCAAATTTTACCAAATTGTTCCTTCTCCCACAGGCTATTATTCTGCTCCGCCTGTGCAGAATGGAAAGTGCTCCTCTACCCATTAGTGAAGAAAGGGCCATGGAGTGGGTAACACCTCCCTCTGGAAGTCTGAAGGCTGACAGCAAAGCGAAGCACTTTTCAATTGTTTCCAAAAATGCCACAAACCTGGAGGGTTACCATTCACTTTGGAAGGAGGAGAATAAATAACTGAAATAAAAGAAACAGGGGAGATTTCCCCAGCACAAACTTCAGGCGAATATTCTGTGCATCAAAAATTAGCTGGAATAAGGGTGACTGTCCACTTGCAGTGAAGCACCAATAATAGGTGGCATTCACAGAGCATCCTTCACAAATTCATTGCAAATTACTGGGCAGAACTATTATACAGGAGTTTAGCAAGAGTTAAATGCCACAGAAACGTGGATCTGTGATCTGCTGTATTTTCTATCTAGGGAAAGCTTTTTTAATGCAAAAATCCGAATGTTGCAGGTGGTAGTCGGGGGCTGCTTCCTGTTGTCAAGAAATAAATTTCTATTACGAAAGCTCACAGTGATTTTTTTTTTATATGAAATCAGATGAATAAAGAAACATGGCATTTGATGATAGGCTAAAAGCTGCTACTCCAAATAGCTCAATGGGTTTGCCTGAATAAAAACAAAGTAAAAAAAAAAAATACTCTCCATTTACACCCTCACTTTATCATGTGCTTTCTGTGCATTTCATACGGAGAGTTTTTTTGGTCTATGTAGTCATTGATCTTTAACTGCTCCTTAGCATTATGGTGGATCTCTGCCCAGCAGCTACTCTAAACCACAACAAATCAACCAGCAGTTTGTTATTTCTGTGCATTAAGACAGGTCAGCAGTAGGGAATGCTCAATATGGGATGCAAAGGAGGAGTAACCAGCTATAAATGTGATACAAAGCCATCTAGCATTAGTAGTGATGGAGGGAAGGAGAGAAACAGAAAAGGCTGCTATCACGATGGACTGGAGTCATAACCCATGGTGCTAGATAATTTTTTGGCCACTCCATCTCATCTGAATGTAGAGAAATTTCTTAGACAATGTGGATGCAAAGTGTTTTATGATTAGTTAGGTACCCTGACATAAATAGCACCATTCCTCAGTTGTGTGGCTAACCAAGTTATCCACTGCTTTCCCTCTGAGCCCAGTTGAGAGTGGCAGCAATGATTTCAGCCCAAGAGCTGATGCTGAGCCTCTCCCATTCCGGCTACCTGGCTGGTATATTCTTTAGAGGAATGACAGGCTTTCCAAACAACATGAAAGGCATGGTAGGTGTCAGTGTTTCACAGTTTATATCTCCATGATTGATAGTACGTGATCAAATGCAACCGCTGTTCTCAGAGGTAACATTCAGATTACTCTGAATTAGTAGTTGAATAGGTGTCTCCACAGGTCTGGTGGATAGACTGCTGAATGCAAAAAAAGAGTCTCTCCACTCAGGCCAGTAGCTATTTGGATCAAATACTTCTTTCATAAAGAGATCTTCAAAAATACCTTTATATACAAAAAACTTGAAAAGTTTGAGCACTGTTTCTCATATACAGGGAAGCCATTTGAGAGACCTGTTACTGTTAATCTATTTTTAAGCAAGTTCAGAGGATTTATTTTGTAATTGGGATTCAAGTGGAATTTAGATTATCATGTAAAATTTTGGTTGCAGCATCTGCAGTGGATGCAGCTTTGGATGCCCACCTGTGCCTTGTTCGTGAACCTCACACAGACACAAGTAGGAGATAGATAAGCTCCAAGGGGCACAGGAGTGATGTCCCTCTGGAGCAGGGATGGATGTGAATTCAGATCCTTTCAGGAGCCTACCAGAAAGTATCTTTAAATTTTCAAAGAAAAACATTATAGGAAAAAGACTCTGCAACAGACAAAAGCATATAATAACACTGCCTCCTAAATGTATTGCCATCCCATTCATCCTGGGAGAGAGACCCCAAAGTCCAAACCCTTCAGCTATTTTCAGAAGATCTGCTTTCTGAAATCTGGAAATAAAAGAAATAAGATTCATGACTTCTTGGACTGCCTCAGCCTAAGAAATATTTGTCTGCTATTTGTGTCACATTTTGCAGTGAATGCTGCCCTTCTCTCATCTTTCTATTCCCTACCAGTTTGTTGCTATTGCTTGAATCACAATCAGCAAATCCTTGTAGGAATAAGTCTCACTCTCAGAAAAGAATCATAGAGTCAGAGAATCATAGAACAGTTTGGGTTGGAAGGGACCATGAAGATCATCGAGTTCCAACCCCTCTGCCATGGACAGAGACACCTCCCACCAGACCAGGTTGCTCAAAGCCCCATCCAGCCTGGCCTTAAACACCTCCAGGGACACGGCCTCCACAATTTCTCCGGGCAACCCGTTCCAGGTCCAACATCCCGCAGAGTAATTAATTTCTTCCTAATATCTAACCTAAGTCTACCTTTTTCCAGTTTCAAACCGCTACCCCTCATCCTATTGCTACACTCCCTGATAAAGAGTCCCTCCCCATCTTTCCTGCAGGTCCACTTTAGGTACTGACAGGCTGCTATAAGGTCTCCCCAGACCTTTCTCTTCTCCAGGCTGAACAACCCCAACTCTTTCAGCCTGTCCTCACAGGAGAGGTGCTCCAGCCCTCTCATCATCTTTGTGGCCTTCCTCTGGACTTGCTCCAACAGGTCTATGTCCTTCTTATGTGTGGAGTCTCAGAGCTGGACACAGTGCTCCAGGTGGGGTCTCACAAGAGTGGAGTAGAGGGGCAGAATCCCTCGACCTGCTCGCGGTGCTTCTTTTGATGCAGCCCAGGATATGGTTGGCCTTCTGCGCTGCGAGTGCATATTGCCAGGTCATGTTGAGCTTCTCATCAACCAACACCCCCAAGTCCTTCTTGGCAGGACTGCTCTCAATGCATTCTCCCCCCCCCCTGTATTTGTGCTTGGGATTGCCCTGACTCACATGCACTTGGCCTTGTTGAACTTCATGAGGTTGGCATAGGCCCACCTCTCCAGCCTGCTCAGGTCCCTCTGGATGGCATCCCATCCCCCCAGTGTATCAAGCACTCCACACAGCTTGGTGTCATTGGCAAACTTGTTGAGGGTGCATTCAATCACACTGTCCGTTTCACCAACAAAGATGTTAAACAGCAGTACTGACCCCTGAGGAACACCACTCGTTACTGGTCACCACTTGGACATTGAGCTCTTGACCGCAACTCTGAGTGCAGCCATCCAGCCAGTTCCTTGTCCACTGAGTGGTCCATCCATCAAATCCATGTCTGTCCATTTTAGAGACAAAGGTGTCGTGTGGGCAGTGTCAAATGCTTTGCACAAGTCCAGGTAGATGATGTCAGTTGCTCTTCCCTTATCCACCAATGTTGTAACTTCATTGTAGAAGACCACCGAAATAAAAATTCCAGTAAAGCCCAACATTGTCTTTTCCTTTGGGCAAGGTAAAAATTGGGGTCACCTGCAGTTGAGGAAGAATCCTGCAGCTCTGAACTGGAGAAGAAATATCAGCACCGAGGAAAGGATGCATATTCAGGTCTGCAAAGTTGTCATTCAGGTCCTATGGCTCCCTGGTTTTTATTAAGTGGAACAAGTCCATATGATGAAGTTCATTCTGGGTCAGCATCTTTCTGTGTTCTGCATTTATGCCCCATGATGTCTAGGTTTTACACTTGGCATTGCAATAACTGCTTATTCAAAATGAGAACCACTTCTTCCCTAGGGCTGCTTGGAAACCAGTTGTGCAGCCTGTGTGAAATCTATTGCAGTTGTACCATAAATTGAGACTTTGGGCTTTTTGCTTATACAACATCTTAAATCTCATTCAAAGATGTGATCTGCATCCTCTGCAGCTATTTATCTTCATGTTTTAGCACTTTCATTTGCGAGAAAAACGGCCTAATGGAATGACACTAGATGCATATTCCATTGTATCTGTATATATTAAATATAACTTGGAAACCCTCACATGCCATTAAGTGTTTCTGCAGCTTCTAGAAGTGTTCAGGCTGTCTGGTAGAAGCATGTTGGCCTGCTTCTACTGGTTTCATGTGAGGAGTATGAGCCCTATGCAAACAGGGTCTCAGACCAGCTAATTGCTAGTGCTTGACCTGCCTGTCCTCCATCTCTGTGCTGCTGTTGTAGCAGTGCCAGTTAGTTAAAACTTATTTGCATAATCTCATATTCAGAAAAAAAAATCTTGCTTATGGGATTTCTTATGAGGAGTTCTGGAAAACCTCAATTCAATTAAGTCTCTGTGGTTTAGACTCAAGTTCCCCTTGCTGTATAATTACTGTAATTTTGCTTTAAGACTCTATTGTTAACTTTATGATTCACTTTTAGAGTCTGGGATGTAATAGAAAATTTAATGATATACACATTATAAAATGCTTTAAACAATGAGAGAAAAGAACACATTATCTTACTTAAACCATCTCTTCTTAAACTACAAGATCCCTATTTCTCATTTACACTAAAATCCTTTTATAATCTTCCAGCTGTGGCAACAAGACATGAATTGTGTATGAATTACATTTATATAATTTTTAGTACAAATAAATACAAGTGCTCAAGTTTTCTTTCTTCCCTGGGCTTTGAGGTAGAAACATTCATGCTGTGATTGGTCCAGTTTTCTTTTTCTAGAGAGGAATAAAGATAGCCAGACCCTATTACTTATCTACTTTTTAATCTTAAAAAGCTTTTCAACGCACACAGTCATTAAAATACAGTACAATGTGATATGCCCACCACATCGCTAACTGGTAAAGTGTCATAGATGTAGTTTGTACAAGAGCAATGAGTACCATATGTTTTCATCTCATTGACTATAGAACTGTGCTGAAAAATAACAGTATTTCCCTTCTTTTTGGGCAGATAAACACCAAGTTATATTTTTCTAGCCTGGACTTCCAGTCCCATCCAGAAGTGAACAGGTATGTAAAAATGAATCAGCACTGCTACAAATCTCAGGCAGGGTTCCTCCTTGTTAGAAAAGAGAGGGGAAGTGGATGTATATTGATGTAAATATCACACCTCTGTTTCAGTAGTTTTCTGTCTGTTACAACTTCAGAAGTCCTTGTCAAAGTGCAGGGGTGGGTCTATATGAAATAACAAACTAGATTATTTACCGTATGTATTTCTTACTTTCATGAAGGAAGATGGACTATTTAGAGAGAGTGCTGACAAGCACTTACTGAAACCCAAGAAAGGTACATTGACTCTGACAATGAACCTTCCACAGGTTCACCTCATTCATTTTAGACTGAAGATGAAATGCCTGACCTGCTGGTGGTGGCTGTCACCATAGAGACATCTTAGTGGGCTTAGAGGGAAATAATTCTGCTAATTAAGACTCGATACCAAACATATCGATTTAAAAGTAAGTTGAATTCCCCCCATATAATCAGCCTATCTTTCTAGAAAATGCTCTACTTACGCATGGTCCATTGCCAAGATATTGGACTGGTACTTCTAGAGAAGTCCGAGAGATTAAGAGAAAGATCCTCTGTTAAAGATTCGTGTGCTATGTTCAGTGCAGGTGAGGAAGGAAGGGTAAAACTGCAGGCCACTGCTGTGGCCAAGACTGCAAGAGAAAACAGAGAGGAGAGACTCAAGTTTGTCTGGATACTGACAAACCTACGTCCCCCACTAAACATAGAATCAGATATGGAGAGAAGATTTCTTAAAAAAGTAAGGTTAGTTTAACATTTTTATGATTAAGGGGAGTACTGTTAAGAATAGAATGACTGCAGTTAAGAAATTTCCCAAGTATCTCTGCATGTCTTCATTTTTCCCTATCTTTTGTCTTAAGCAGTTCAACTGAAGACCTCACCGGCACTTTGGAGAAGCACATACAAGAGACCATGGAGAAGGCTTAGCAGCTCATGATTGGGTAGGGTGACTGTGAAGGTTGATACTTTAGGGAAAGCTGCCAGAAAGTCCATCTAAGCTTACCCATATGTTCTATATATGCAGCTAGTAATAGCAACAGCTTTCCTTCTGAACTGACTTGGAAGCACATGGGATCCAGGGAACTGTCTCCGTTCACAACAATGGACTGGGCACAGAGTGGTGCTTGGCCAGACTGTGACACACACATTGAGACATTTATTGGGGCAGGATTGAAGACTATGGCAATAGGAAAAAAAGTATAATTGAAGACTGTATTCAGTTTATTCAATATTTCTGGCTCTGGATAATTTTACTGAAAGGAATGTCTCCTGGGGCATCAGTACGAGTGCTGGAGTTTGCAGGGAAATTCAGCCGAGATGCCTCTGTGTTTACAGATGGTCTGTCTCAGATCACTGGACTTAAGAACTTACTTCTTCCCCTTGGCCTGGTACAGTGTAAATGTGATAGCTCTCAACTTCCACCGAGGAAGCCATTTTGGGTGCTTTGAAAGTGTGTCTGGTTCATCAGCTATTGCTAATAAACAGCATTAAAGGGATTAGTTGTAGACCAAATAATTTGTTGTTCTGTATGTTATAAAGCCAGTGAACATGTTTTAACAAATTTGTAATGAAACATTGTTTTACTCATGGAGCACAATCTTGGAGTAAAATAATTGAATAAATTCCCACCATTTTGGGTGACTAATCCTTACTTTTGTTACTCTTTTCCTATTCAATAAGTACTTACTGTATAGCTTCTCTCTTCAGATGCCTGGACAAAAAAGAAAAAGGAAAACTATTGCATCTGTCTCTGTAAGCAGATTACAGTTTTCATTTAACTTTTTAAATGAAAAAAGCATTAAGCCTTTATCTGTTCGTTGGTTCCTTTCTTAAGTACTGGCCAAGTAACTTATGTTCTTTAACTGTACTTTTCAGCAAAATTGTGCTTACAGTCAAATAGGACTAATTATGTTCAATAGTTTCAAAAAGAAAAATCCATACTGATAACACAAAATGCAATCATGTATTCCTGAATGCAAATACAGTTTCTTAGAGAAATTTGTTCACAATCAGATTTTACATCCTGTTGGCGTAGTTACCATTGTAAAAGCGTTTCACAAAGCAAGATTTGCATACATCAGTAATGGGTGTATCACCACAATTTTTTTCTAGTATGCTAATTTCCAGTGAAGTACTTGGGCATCTTTACAAAACATGGTAAAATGAAAGACAAATAATTGGATGGGGAATATAATGAATTCTGGCTGGTAGGTGGCATTGCGAAATAATAGTGAATTAACTTTAGCGAAAATATCAAAATATTAATGCAAAGATATTGGAATGACCCAAATAACAAAACTTACATATTTCTATTTCCAATAAGTGCTTCACCTTTTAGCTATTTTCCTCAGCAATGCATTTACTGCCATTGTGTTCTTGGATCAGTGAAAGATCATTTGCAATGCTGTAATTCCAGAAAAGCATTTAAATGTGCAAACTGAATCTGGAATAGTGTGAAAAGGAGGTTCATGTCTCTTTCATATTCCAACAATAACATCTAAACATTAATCATCTCTGTGCTTTTATTACCAAAGCCAATTACACGATACTGAATTAAATAGTCCTGAAAAAAAATTTAGATAGGTTTCAATGAACATACTTTGTAACGGTAATCTGTTAGCATTATTACTTAATAATCATAGGATGCTAGCTGTTGCTGCAGTGTTACATCCAATTTACCAAAAGTTTCCCTGTTCTTACAATAGAAAATTTGTATGGGAGCAATGCCATAAAATCTGGCATGTTGAACTGTCTTTTTAAGAGCTGCTATTGAAAATGCATGAGCTTTAATAAAGCATGTGTTGTTTTGGGTTTTTTTTACACTAACAGGTCAGGAAGTGGGTGGACAGCTCTACTGTGGCATTTTCAATTTATAAGAAAAAATTATGTAAACAGTTTAGGATGTCTGGTCATTTAGTTTGAGAGCTGGCAAAAAGTGCATCTGGGCTAAATTTCTAAAAAAACCCAGGAAGAACCGATATTCATCTTGTGTATACCATCCTCCGAGGGCCCGATCCCAAGACCAATGAAGATAATGGGAGGTTTTTTGCTGATTTTCATAGAGAACCGATGTGCAGATCCACAGAATGTCTCAAACTATCAGTTCTCATTCTGCTTCCAAATAAACCCCCTTAATGGTAAACTAATCTCCTCAAGGACCCTGCTTAAATGTACAGTGCTGAAGTTAGACTATTAACAAAAATATTAAGTGTAAATGAAACTCCTGACATGTTATTACTTTGATGTCACAGTAAACAAAATTATATGATACTACTAAAACCAGAATTAACCAGAGTATGAACTTGTAATTGAAATGTATAGTCCAAAAAATAGATATAGGTAAGTAAGGAGAAAACTTATCCTAAACACGACTCATCCGGTTTCTTGGAATCAGCTTCTGTGCCCACATCCAGTAAGTCATAGTTATTTAACAACTCATCCTGGACCAAGACCTGGAAAGCCTCTGTCCTCTATGAACAAAAAAAACTCGATAAATACCTCTGTGTGTGTGCTGGAATTTATAAGCCCATATGAAATGTATGTCTCATGGCTCATTTCAAGGTCCATTTGAAGTTTTCTTGCTAGCTGGAATATTTATAAGGTCTTTTCTCTCCCCCGTGCTAAGTCTCCGGGGCCTAATATTGATGCAGGACTTCCCTCAGATAAAGCACTTAACAAGGGGCTGCTCTCCGCCTGGTGGCCTATTTTCATAAAAGTCACAAGAACTTAATTTTTTTTGGATTTCTGTGTCTCTGCTAACTTTGTTGAAGTTGGCTAAGTAGTTCAAATGTTATTTGGGGATAACAGACAGGCATTCACATATACAGAGACTGAGAAATTCATAGTCTAATTTCTTAGACAAAAACCCGATTAAAAGTGTTCCCCAAAGAACTTAAAAATTAATAGAGAAGAGTAATTTTATCACAAGTAAAATCCTTCTTAGTGCTAAAGTTCTGAGTGGTTTTTTTTTTAGGATACTTTTGCATCAAACTTTGTCATCAGCTTCCACCACACTAATGACTTCCAGTGTGTAACATCATTCTTCGCTGCTTGGCTTAGCTGTAACATTAAGAAATTACAAGCAAAGCTTTTGCAGTCCTGCTCTGTGTACACACTTTTGTGAGTCAATTTGGTTGTTTAATAACTTTTTAACTGTTTCACAGTTTCTACCGAATTTCAATAGGTGACAAGTATCTCAAAGGCAGTACCCACTTCTGGCTACTCTCTGGACATCTCCATTCCAATGTGTGGCATCAGCTTTGAAAGAGTAATCTTTTTATTGCTTCATCGGTAATCCATGCTTTTCAAGAGTCAGCTGGAATAGATCCCACAGGAGGACAAAGGATTTCCCCCATTTTAAACACTTTTCAGAACTCCTTACAGCCTTTGAGCCTGTGCAACCCCTGGTAACATGCTGTGGCTTGTAAATCCCAGCCTACCCACCATACGGAAGAAAGCAGTCAAAGACAAGCAGCAAAATATCGATCTCAGGAATTTTAGTCTATCATGCCTAACTGTTCTGACAGACATTCATTAGCAAAAGACATAAATAAGAAGTATGACGGTGGAGGAAAAAAATGAAATAGCTATTTTTTAACTGAACAGGTTCAGCTTCTCCCTTCTTCCTTGTTTCAAGCCTGGGAGTAGTGGCTCTTGGTTTCTGAGTCCGTGGTTTATTTCTTCTCTTCTCGTCTCATTGCTGTGTCCTACATCCTTAGCTCACATGGGCTCTTCTAAACCTGACAAATTGCCAGATCATACCAGATTAAACTTTTCATTGATTTCACACTCCAGCGGGGAAGCATTTAGTGACCTTTATCAATCAGTCTTCCCTGGCTGAAAAACAGTTTTATTTATAGGATTTGTTAGTCTGTAGCCATTACAACTACCCAGAGCAAAGTCACTTACTGAAATGCCTTGCTTGGCTGGCACATATTTTCTGGATTATTTAGGTGGTAAGAGGGAGGAAAAATGCCCACACAGACCAAGGAGGAACCAAATTCTGCCACTGCAAAGAAACCAGACTTAATCCCATGTTGTGTTTCTAACAAATAAAGACTTCTAAGTTCCATGGCACAGATATAAAATTCAGCTTTACAGCAATATTTGGCATGACAAAAACCAGCTGTAGCCCGTAAAGGCTATTTCAGGGGAAACCAGGATGACACATTATAATGTCCATCCAGTTTTGGCCAACCTGTGTACTTTCAATGGTTGTGAAGAGTAGCATTTTGTCTTCCACACCTCTAGCTTGAGAAAGTGACCTTGGCAACAGAGTCAGACGATAAATGGCCTTGATTGGTTTGTCACCATACTAGACACAGATTGCAAGGAAGACAGCAGCTGCTGTGACAACAGCGAATGTCCACATAGGCATGTCCTCAGGGTCCTCAAGAAGGAGCAGAAAGAGTCATACCAGTGTAACTCTGACCTGGAGTCACCAAACCAGAGAGCAGGCAAGGAGGTGTGAGGTCTGTGGTGATGGAGAACTCCAGGAGAATGAGGTAACATTTCATCTCGGTTTGGTCTTCTGTGGTTAATAAGAAGCTAAATGGCAACATGAGGAAGATATGACCCCCATGTACATTGTCACAAATTTCTAATAACCAGTCATACCATCCAATCACATTCAAAAATCTAAAGTCAGTGGAGAGATATCAGCACTTATCCTGCAGTAAACAACTAAAATGGGTTAGATGTGCTCTAAGAATGCTAATTTCTTCCATTGACTACAAAGTGGTCCCTGTGTGACTAGCTCAGATGGACCTGCATTACAAACTCTTGCAATCAGGCAAAATGAATCTGACGTCAAGCGTCTCACTTCAAGCATCTATAACAATCACAGATGATACTTTCTGTATTTTCAAAAAACCCTAAAGCTCCTTGGGTGGGATCTGAGGTGCGCACGTCAAAAGAAGGAACAAAGTTACAACTGGAAAGAAGTCTTGTACTAATAGTCCACATTAATGGTCTGCCATTTGTCAGGACAATCATCTCTCTGCTGAAGCAATTTATCAGCTGAAATGCTACATTGTCACGTAAAACTCAGTGGACATAACAAAGTAAATCAAGCATCGCTAACATTAGGCTGCCTTAGAGAAAGAATATTCTCATTTTCATGTCTGGAAACAAACAAAAAAATCCTAACCCAGGGTATTTATGGCTTGTTTTCCAAAGAATCTTACTTCCAAACAAGTTTATGGTAGCTAGAGGTAGATTCCATATGGCAGGTTTTCTTCTATAACAAATGGTGAGCTTCTTTCTGAAGGGTCTGAAGGTCAAGACTTACCTTTGCTTTATGTAATGCTATTGTTCTGCTTTCTTTGATTCTTCTATGCAGTGTTCTACATAAAATGTTTTCTGACATGGAGGATGTCTCTGGCTCTTTATATTTGCAACAAATCAACCTCATGTGGTTGCTTGGCTGTCATCTTACGTAAGGGGTTCTGTTCACATGTGCTGGCAACCTGAGACACTGGGAGTGCAGGGACTGTGGAATTGGCACTCTTCTGCAAGTTTCCTGAGTTATGCAGAAAGAAAGAGGGAATTATGTCACATCTAAATAGTGGTTTTAAATAAACTAAGACAGATAGATCTAGAATTTGCCTTTAAGAAGAGCCATGAGAAAAGAGAAGTGTGTAAGTACTTTTGAAAGCATTCTAAAAGGTAAAATAATGACTATAGATATGGAAATAATGCCTTTCGGGGTAATTCAAGCAATTCAATCTATTATTTACTTGAAGAGATGATTAAGAGGTGACCTGAGCACTGCGCGTAAGTACCTCAGAGTGAAGAGATTTCTGATGCTACACAAATCTGGTATTCAAAAGTGGCAAGAGGAAATCCCAAGGCTGGAAGCCGAAGTGACATGAAATGAGGCAAGAAATCAGGCAGGTTTTTGTTTGTGTTTGGTTGGTTTGTTTTTGTAATTAACCTTTGGAAATATTTATTCAGGAAAGGGGTGAGCTCTCTATCATTCTGGATTTTTTAAAATCAAGATTGGATGTCTGCCTGTAAGAAACACCAAATTATAATGCAACTTGATGGACCTTTTAGTTAGAGAAATTCTTCAGTCTGTATTGTACAGAAAATCAGACTAAAATATATTAGTAAGAATGGGGACAAAAAAACTCCAAACCAAAACTTAATCACTTTTAACCTGTTAGTGAATGAGATTATAAAACTTGATTAACTGCTATGTTGGATCCCACTCTCAACCAGTCTAGAAGCGACACCTACCAGTGATTGATGAGGTTATTTCCAGTGCAGTTTTCCTATGAATATATCATCTCATCAGGTTTCAGAAGTTAAATATCCATGAAACTGGAATCATTGTTTTCTCTTGGTTCAGTCAAAGACAGTTGATAGCAAACACCCCTGGACAAGTTAAGGTGTTGCTGAAAAGCAAATGGGAATGTCAGTCCATCCTTATCTCTTATCCCTTATCCCTTATCCCTTATCCCTTATCCCTTATCCCTTATCCCTTATCCCTTATCCCTTATCCCTTATCCCTTATCCCTTATCCCTTATCCCTTATCCCTTATCCCTTATTCCTTATGTCCTGCCTCCCAAGGTACAATTAAATCTTTCAAAAAAGCTGGTTTTACTTTTTCTTCTTCTCTTCTGAAGCTGGGAAACCCAAACCCTTATCAGGCTTGGTGCAAGTGTTTTATAATGCTGGAGGAGTTTACCTCACTTATTTCATAGAATCATAGAATTGTCTAGGTTGGAAGAGACCCTTGGGATCATCGAGTCCAACCATCTACCCTACTCTACAAAGTTCTCCCCTACACCATATCCCCCAACACCACATCTAAACAGCTCTTAAACACATCCAGGGATGGTGACTCAACCACCTCCCTGGGCAGCCTATTCCAATGCCCGACCACTCTTTCTGTGAAAAATCCTTTCCTAATGTTCAGTCTAAATCTACCCTGTTGGAGTTTGAAGCCATTCCCTCTTGTTCTGTCATTAATTACCTGTGAGAAGAGACCAGCACCAACCTCTCTACAGTGTCCTTTCAAGTAGTTGTAGAGAGTGATGAGGTCTCCCCTCAGCCTCCTCTTCCTCAAACTAAACAGTCCCAGCTCCTTCAACCGCTCTTCATATGATTTGTTTTCTAGGCCCTTCACCAACTTCATTGCCCTCCTCTGCACTCACTCCAGCACCTCGATCTCTCTCTTGTACTGAGGTGCCCAAAACTGGACACAATACTCGAGGTGTGGCCTCACCAGTGCTGAGTACAGGGGCACAATCACCTCCCTACTTCTACTGGCCACGCTATTTCTAATACAGACCAGGATGCCGTTGGCTTTCTTGGCCACCTGGGCACACTGCCGGCTCATATTCAGCCGCTTGTCAATTAGAACCCCTAGGTCTGCATTTCCATGCAGAGTTACTTTTGCTCTGTGAATGACACTCCGATAATTCACTTTTCCATTGATTCTCCCACTATCTCAGTGTAGTGGTCCACTCTCCCCAGGTCATTAAACAGGCTCCATTGTGGCATCATCTCAAATGGACAGAAAGTGAGAGATGAAACAATCGCAACACAACTACCAATTCATGCCCAACATCCAAAAGCTATCATGTCCTGTTTTTTAAAATTGTGCTTGTACAATTCTATAAAAATACACATTTGCCTTTTGTGCAGCAGAAGAGGGCAGATATTCTAAAAAGAAAGAGTACATAGTAACAGATGCAAAGCAGTCACCTCCAAATTTATCATATTGCATGTGGTCACCTTGTAACAGCGGTGTTAAGGATGTTTTTTACTGTTTTTGCAGTATTGAAAATATGCACCTGGATTCTGAGAGTGCATTTGAAGCCTTTCATCAGTGGATACCCATGGCTACAAAATAAACTTGCCAAATTAAAAAAAAGAAAACAAACCAAGAAATCTTTGTTCAGTTTTATGTTCATTGCAGGTAAAATGACCAGACTTTGAATACTACTCAATCTTAAGTTGTTTGGGTTTTTTTTCATAAGGGAGCTGACTGCAGAGTCCCTGAGCAGAGCCCCGGTGCAACATTGGAGCGCTCTGGACCCGCATTACAATGCCCACTTTGGCCATGATCTTTTGGAGCAACACAGACATCTCACTCATCAGGTCTCCCTATCTATTAGTGGGGAGAATGTTTCCTCTCTGAGAGGTGTTATGAAATCACATGAACTGAGGTGTACGGAGCATGTGTATATCCATATACACTGAGCAGATATGGAACAGAGACTCTTAATTTAAACAGCTCTTTAAACTGCTTAAAACAAACAGTTGATCTTCTTTCTCTCTGCTGTGGATACCACCACAGTAATCTCTGCTTTGTGACTGTCAAGATTGGGATCACAATAATATATAAACTACATGAAACACCGAAGAGGGTTTGTTTGGTAGCTCAGATAAAGAAGATGCAGCTGGACTCTTATCAGCCAAAGTTATCCAGCGGAAAACACACCACCAGTCTCAAGAAATTTCTTTCTGAGACAAACTGAAGATTCAAGAAGATTCAATGTCATGATTCTAGTTGTTCTGGCACTCATTTTTATTTAGGTGACTCTGACAGTTAACATCAGCTGGTAATAACCTGTTAAACTTTCCTCAATTTGGATACTGAAGATTAAACCACACAGAAAGTATATCGCTGTTGTATCTCAGACCGGGCTGAGCCAAATGTGAACGGTTTTACACTGACAAGTCCATGGGGTTTGAAGCTGACAGCAGGACAAAGACACTTAGAGGAAAGTAGAAAATCAAACAATTGAGAGGGGATCATCTGCTTTTGCAAGTAGAATTGACGTTAACCTCACTGATGCTGGTTTGGCTTTCTTGAACTGTTTTTGAGAGAGTTTGCTTGGTCTCGATCAGCAAATCATTAAAAAAAGTCAGAAAAAAGTTTAAGCACTGGACAATTCTTCCCTGAAATGGAACGATTTTTTTCAGTCTGTTTTCGAGTTTCAAATCTGGTTTAAAAATGATTCCCTTAAAAATACCCACAGACCTTTTCCCCCACAAGCATCCTCTCCCCAACGTTTCTCTTGTCATGGTGCTAAATTCTTTCGTCTGATCTGAGCACCTGACTCTACCTGACATTTAAGTGAGATGCACACCCACATCTGAAGGCGGGCTTTGGCTCTTTGAATCCAAATTTGTCTTTGTTTTATTTACAGAGAACAGAGTGCAGGGAAGACAAAATAATTCAAAGGAATGATTTATGGACTATTCTCATCTGTTTTCTGCTAACAAAACTAACAAGTTTTTCTTTGACACGGGCAAAAATTTCATGAAATGACATTTGCATACATAAAATAGTCCACACAGACCTGCTTTTTTGAGAGCAGTTTTTATTTTTATTTTTTAGAAACCATCTTAACTTTGTTCTTTTAGGCAGTTCCATTAACTTCTGTGTGCAGTGTGTTACACAAAATGTCTTTAAAGGTAGCAGTTTAAATTGAGAGATCATCAGGGTTTTATGGAAATTATATTTTATCAGGTGTAAAGCTAGTCTTTTAAATTAACCAGTCTGTTTATAAGGTGCCTTATTGATAGATTTGTAAATGTGCCTGACAGGCTACTCTGTTGTTTTTTCACTTAAAACTCCTGTTTTGTTGATGGGATCTAATTTTGGACTCACATCCAGGTAACAATATACTAATCCGTTCTCACCACAACAATCTCCCACTAAGCTCACTGGATATAGTGATTTAATAATAGCATAGTTTGAACACTTACTTTATGCATTTATTTTTGAACTATGTGGATGCATTCTCATATAATTTCCTTGAAGGAGTTCCAACATTTTTTCTTATCACATAAATATTTATAATGGATGCACTGAAATAGTCTCCAGCAAATACAAAGCCAGACTTAATAGAAAAATTTTACACAGATGAAGGAAAAAATTGCTGTTTTATTTTAAGTGCAGAAGAATAACTTCTAATGTTTTATTCATAAGCAGAATTTCTGAGAACTTCTTGTTTAACCCTCCTCCTGTTCCCAGATAATGATAAACTGTAGAATTGGGGGCCAACACTGCAAACTGCTAAGTACAGCCTGCAGGAAGTTGAGAGCTCTGAACTCTGGTTGACTTAGTGGGAATAAGTTTTAGAAATTGGAAGAGCTCATTTCTGCCCTCAGATGGGTACTCCAAAAGCCCTTTGAAATTGCTGCAGTAAATCGGACTCCAGACATTAATACTGCATG
Source organism: Pluvialis apricaria (assembly GCA_017639485.1). NCBI lineage: Eukaryota > Metazoa > Chordata > Aves > Charadriiformes > Charadriidae > Pluvialis > Pluvialis apricaria. The sequence continues at coordinate 160,756,989 of CM030008.1, read as the reverse complement.
AACTTTCTTCCTTCAAATGATATTTTGCGTAACATGAAATAAATCGAGAGACCAAAGGCTGATGTCTAAGCAGAATGTGTACTTTGATGAAAGGAGTACTTGAAGACTGTCATGAGGTGCTAATTACATAATGGTCTTAATATTTGTGAACTTCAGTGCTATGGAGGGGTAGGACAGAAAGAAGTACAGTGGGGTTTGGGGATCAGCTCCTTCTTTGGAAAGTTATAATTCAGAAACCCTTCTCTCTCCAGGAAGAAAAAGCTGCACAAAGACCACAGCACCCCACTTCTCTCAGCGCCCTCCACGCCTCAGAGGCAGAGGAGACAGCGCCTGTTTCTAACACAGAAATGCACACTTTGCCTTGTTGTTAAGCTATGCAAACCCAAGCAAGGTCCTGCTTCATCCCTCACCTGCAGTCTGGGAACAACCAACTTTCCACATCTATTTCTTCTAAAGCAAGACCAGTGGTCCAGAGGCCATCTCATGCAGTCTGATGTTGAATAAGGCTATAACCAGGAGAAAAAACACAGTGCAACTTGCAGGATAGTCACATTAGTTTCTGCAACTGTGAAGGCAGCTGTGGGCATCCCTGTCAGAACCTATTACTTTCTACCTGGCTTGTCCACCAGTCACCTGTGTTTTCCTGGATTCATTTTTAACAGTTCTACTCCCGCTGCTGTGATTGATGGCGAAATGCTCATGAGAGCAGCCATAGCTGAATGCTTCTCTTTCTGAAAGATGCAACTGGAAACCTTGCATGAATGAATACATGAATGGAATAAATACAGGTTTTTTTTATAGCTGCTGGATTTTTTTATTTTTTTCTCTCTCCAACTCTGCAAGAGCTAAAGCTCTCAGTGATCCACAAAATATCCACCCCTTTGCCGCTGGGCTGCTCACTTGCACATGTTGCTGACACAATGGTCCAGGCTGCCTTGCTCTTAGCAATATTATATTTATACATTTTCAAAGTATGCTGCTCCCTTGTGCTGGTTGAGGGATCTGGGAAACACCTATCTGCCATATGGAAACTTATAATTGCTGTGTTTTATATATAAGATACATACATAGCTGACATGTCTAGTTATAATCTTTTATATGTAAACAGCTTTATTTATATAAAGTATAAATACATATACAATATGAATAAAATCTGGATAGAAATTGTATATACATGTATTCAACCTTTATGTGTGTATATTTGTAGATGTACACACAAATCTATCTATACAGTTATATCTAGAGCGTTTGCTTCTCCCAGTCCAGGTAGGTTCCCCATTTGCTATGACCATTTGCTATTGAGTATTGAACTCTCAAAGCCAAAACTTCTCCTTCAGATAGGCACAGCAGCCAACACAACAGACCACAAGCACTTTTGTATGAGGTCAAAAAAGTCATTGAACAATGCAGTAGTATTTCCGAGGAGGCCGTTTCCACTAAGGAAATCCTAAAGTGGAAATGACAACTAAGGAGCCTGCAGAGAACAAAAGGCAGCAAATTATAGACCCTCAACCCCATCCAAATTCTGTGTCTCCTCCTAGGTAACCTGGCCCAGTCTCAGGATCCAAAACACTAAAACCGGAGAATTTTATTCTGCCTTAGGATCTGAATATCAAGGCAGAAGCACAGCTGACAATATATCACAGGTCTATAATCAAAGTCAGCTTTGCAAACAGGCTAAATCTCTACTGCAGTCTAGCTATGTTGGCTTCAAAACACATCCCTTTCCCATGATGTGGTTGTGTATACTGGGCAAAAAAATGGCAGCAAAATAAAAACATTCTGTTAACTTCTCTACCCTAAGGCTAGCTGTCCCTGAGCTTCCTCCTGGACTTGCACTGTCCTCCTTCCCCGCTCCAGTGAGTCAGCAGAATTCCTTAAGAGGGGTGGGGGTCTTGCCTCTGCTGATACAATGAGTCAGCGGAATGTGCTGACCTCTCATTCAATGAAAATTAGGGGAAAAAAACCCCACCAAACTTCAGCAGGAGGAGCAACATTTAAAAATAGAGGTTTTGTCCTTGGCAACGCAGTTAACTGCAGTGCTGGCACTCTGATTTGTCAACAAACGTGAATCCTCGTATTTATAAACCCTTCTGCATACAAAATCCCTTTTCCATCAGGCGCACATTACTGCGGGGAGGAGGTACTGTCATACTGCCTTGTAGCTTCTAAAGGTCAATGGGCTTGCAGCTCTTTTTGAGGCTCAGTGAACTGATGTCTTTTGGGGAAGTTGTGTCTGAATCACTGCCTTCAATTCAGTAGGGACAAAGGCGAAATGGAGGGAATCCAGAATTGCATGGAGAGTGCTACATGGGAAAATAGCTGAACACAGAGTGTTCATTGCTCCTGGTGTTCAGCAAAATATGACAAGCACCGCAAAAACAGTATTACTGGAAATGGAAGGGCTCGTATGTGGACTGCAGCTGCTGTGCTTTAAAGGAGTACAAAAAGTCTCTGATTAAAGCATGGAGAAAACTTCTGCTTAAAGATGGTTTTGATGTACAGTACTAAATCAAAAGGAACCTCTGCCATGTTGTGCGCGCAGTTACCTTTCTGCTTCTTTAGCTTCTAATACTTACGGGTTTAGTTATCAGCTGTGCTTTTAGAGATATTTAAAAGTGCTCTTATCCCATCTTATACAAGTCCTTCATGTAGCCTGTGCAGAAAGGGACTTTGGCCTGAGTCTGGGGTTTGACTATTAAAAAGCTAATGTTTGCATTTGGGATGATTTTGACATGTAGAACACAAATCTCTGCCCTATGGAGCTCATAGTGTAGGGCCAGTACCAGTTTTGGTGCAATCCTGAGAAGGGGATGGGACAATCTTTTTCCCCAGGAGGAAAACTAGAAGCCTTCAAATTTTTCCCAGTAGCTTACTATGGGGAAAAATTACCAGGTCGGTATGAGTATGCAGCTCGACAGATGGTAGCGAAGGGGGCTGGTCTCAGCCTGTTGACTAGCTTGATGAGCTGCCATGGAGTTCCTGATATTCAGTTAAAAATGCCCTCCATAATAAAGAAAAAAAGGTCATGATCCATTTGCATTACTCCTGCTTTTCTCTGTATGCTTATGAGGAAAACTTCTGAGATGTAGTCTGGAGATTATCAACTAAATTGCAGCTTTCCCTATGGAACTTCCCCAGTTTATTTCCACTGGACATATGCCTGTGATATCCAAGCATAGCCACTCAGGTGCTAAATCACTGACAGCTCAGTTCTCACTGCAGTTCCTGAAGATGTCTTTTTATTTGTTAGCTCTTGGCTTTCAATACTGCTGCATTCAATTTCTTTTTTTTGTGCAAGCATCACTTCTCCCCATCTGTTACCTACCTTCCCTCTCTTCACAGTACCCTTAATATGATAGACGTTGTCCAAACATGTATGAATACCTAGCTTTTGTCCTTTAGAACTTCATCGAGCAAAACGCCAAATAGTAATAAAATCATATTTTGGAGAATAAGCAGTCTTTTCTCCCATTTTATAGTTGCTGCCTCCCACACTTAGAGGTTTGATACAGAGCTCTTCAGCAGTGAGCAGAGACGAATAGCCTGTCAAACATATTCTTTTGTATGGAAACATCATCAGTATGGAGATTTCTCTCCCGAAGGACCCCAAAATCCCAAATCAATCCTAAAGGCAGAGTTCTGCCAATACTGAAGTGTTGCCACCTTTGAAGTCAGCATCAGCAGCCACGTGTTGTAGATATGAAGAAAAACTTTCTGTTCAAATGCCAAGCTCAGTAAGAGCTTAGAGACACAGACTGTAATTTCCAAGGTGGCTCTGAGTCAGAATAGTAAGGCTTAAGCTCACATCTTAAGAGAAGTTAGGTTCAGAGCTGACACACAGAGAAGGAGAGGATCTAATCCCTTAGTCTAAGGCACAGCCCACGCCCCAGAGGTGTGCATTTACCTTCTCTCCTGTTGGCCAGGGGACTCTACATCTGTGTACCTCTGGCAATGAGGTTCTGGAAGGAGTATGACAATTAGCTGGCAGTGGAATTATGCATGTGTGTATTTAACCCTCTTATTACCCTAGTCTCCTAATCTCTCTTCCTCCCAGGCAGGGATTTCAGGCAGGTCTCTGCATTCCCAACAAATTGGCACCGTGTCCCTGGCCTGCCTTGTGCCTTTGCAAGTCTCATTACCCTTTGGAAACAGCTTGCTCTCAATTTGCTTTGCTCCAGTGCAATCAGTGCAGCCAGATGGAAACGGCTTTGAAATTTACCTTTTCAAATCTCAGCTTCATATTTCTTCTTTGATGTTTCTTGTCGGGTTTTCCAGTTGTCCTCCTCTCCCTCGGCTCCCTCTCTCCAGGCTGTGCTTTCCCCAGGCTTATGACTCTCTGAGCATCCTAACTTGCAAAGGCATTTCTGTCACGGGGTGGCTGTCACTGGAGCACTAATTCGCACTGCTGCCAACAACAATGTGTGTCACGCTCTGCGGCTGTGTCAGAGCTGGACAGCCACTGAAAAAAAAACAACACAGAAATGTTCTGGCAAAGAAGCTTTTGAGGCTGCAGGAAGTTGCAGTTTTTTTGAATAGTCAAGTGAGGCTGAGGACCACACCATGAACAGTGTTCACACAGCAACAGCTGGGAGAGCGTGGACTAACCTCCTGCATGGTTCAAGTAGATCTGAAAGTCACACTGGGCCCCCAGGTGTAGCCAAACTGGACGACTGACCCTGTGTCAGACTTTTTGATCTCTCTCTCTTTTTGGTATGCATTGGTTAGGGGAACAGTGCTAAAACGAACAGTTCTTTTTGTTACTTCTTTATTAAATTGGATCCATGCTCAGAAGATTCCACAGAGAAATTTGAAGGAAGTCATTACTGCAGTGTTATGGTACATCAGTGCAAAAGAAATGGATGGTGCTCCAACCTGTTTTCAACACATCAGGCAAGGCCCTCATGCCCTCTCACTCAGAAACAGTTGCTGGGTAAAGACTGTTGCATAAAGCATCCGTAAGACTGTTTTCCCAAATATATATATATATAAATAAATTTATATTATGCATTTATATATGTATATATATAAACTTATATTATATATTTATATAATAAACTTATGGGGGAGAGTCTTTCCACAGCATGTGGCATGTGATTCTTGCTTTACCCCATCTTTTTCTATACAGTCAGCTACCACAGTTCATGTTTAAAAGGAAGCTCTCCAGGACTGGGGAAGGCAAGCAAGATGTCTCCTGAATATTATTTTAATCAAGCCCACCAATCATTCTGGAACAATTAAATGAATGTTAATAAATTATTGCTGTTGCAAATCAGTGCTACATACATTGAAAGCTGCTCCAGAATCGGTTGCATAGGCTAACCAATATGTTAATTTTTAAGCAGACCAAGTGAAATAAACCAAATCTTTCTTTAAAAAAAGAACCTGAATCATAATCAACAAAAGGGGCTTAACTGGCTTCCACGACAGCTCGAAATGAAAAGCTTCCAAAATTTTCTGGTCCTCCACCTACACACACCTAATATCACCAAGCAGAATGTGAGAACCTGCTAAAACAGGCTCCCGTGATGCTGAACTCACCAGAGTAAAGTGCTGAAAGCACAAACATGAGCAAATTCCTATTTATCAAAGCCTAGCTTCCCTCTCTTGTGTGGTCTTGGTGGCAGATTTTTTCCCTCCCTTAGATATGTCATTCTGTGCTACAACCTCCGCAGCAAAGAGTAAATTTGGAACAGAAATCTGGATTGTCAAAATGAAGGCATGAAGAAGGGAAATTATTATTTTATCCCTACCTCCCCGCTCAGACTCTCCTCCCTGTGCTGAGTACAATCTATGGCATTTGAATCTGGGGCTGAACATGTGGGCTGGGAATTAGAATATCCTGAATTGCTTTACACAGTTCCAGTTCTTTATTATTGTTTAGATCCAACTGGATTTCCACTGAGGCTGCAGCAGTGGTGCCAGCACAGTTGCCAAATTCTTCCAGCAGAGTTGCCAAATTCTTCCATCTTCTTTTGTTTGTTTCTGTGCCTCCCTGTGAAGGCCCTGGTGAAAAATGTGTGCTGTTATTTGATAAAAGACCTTTCTGGGGAACATAAAGCTCTCCATCATCTTCACTAGGATTTGGACATGAATGATATCACCATAGCTGGCATACAATGAAAAGACCCGGCTGAAGTTTATGAAACTTCATGACATGAAGCACTAATTGATCTGTCTGCAAAGTAGGGCTGAATCTGCTTCTAATATTTCTTGACTCCCTTCACTGCCAAGAGTTCCCTGAGTGAAACCCTAGGGTTGCTAAACATAACCTTCTCCTGGTGCAGATCATAGAGGGCTTTATGTTCTCCAGGGATTCTTGTCCAGCAGAGAAATTATTTGGCCTGCAGCTTTTTGCCTTTGCAGCATAAAAAAAGGTAAAGGTTTTAGCTTTTCCAGGTTTGATTCACCTCTTACTAACCTTGGTAGAAATCATATGAAACCACAAAAACAGTGTAAAAAATCGCTGTGGGAGAGGAATCGGTTCCTAAACTTTAAATGAAAGGGGCTAGAAAGGACAAGAAAGAAAACCCATGACCTTTTCCAGTTCTGATTTCTGTTACATATGTTACTCATACTGAAATTTAACGTGAAACCCAGTGGTCTGAAACAAACTGTAGCCTGAAGTGATATGATACATACAGAAAGAAATCTCCACTCTGTATAATCCAGTATCAGGTAACCAGCATGGGAATACTTCATACTGCCACTTAGGGGATAGGAATGCTTGACTGTGTTAAAATAATTGCTGAGTTTGTTCCTGCTGGCTCCTTTCAGGTCCCCTAAAGTAATCTCTGCTCAAACACACTTGAGGCAAAGAGATTATACAGTAAGCTTTCTCCTTTTGAAGTCTAACACTGTAAATAACATAGTCCACTCTAATTAGCTTTTGTAAACATGCATCCACCAGGCAAGTAAGCAACAGAAATAACCAGTGAGCAACGTAGCAGTCCACTGCTTCAGGCACAACATTTTGAAGTATTTGGCTGAATGATGGCATTACAGTAATCCTGCACAGTACAAGCTGCAATCGCCCCTTTCCTCGATACTCTAACCAGATGACAAATCTTCCAGGTGACTCACTGGCAGCAAGATGCACACTCATGCACCAAATCTGCTTTTGGATAGAGAGACTCAAGAGTGTGGACTTTCCAGCACGACATTATCAAGCTGTGAAAATATTTCCAAGCAAATATTTGGACTTCTTTGTTGATGATCAGCTCAATGTTTCTCAGGAAGAAACATGCTTTCTCTGTCCGTTTTTTACTAGGGATCTCGGTCCTGTACATCTGGCCCCAAATTACTTTCTGTTAATCCTATTATTTTTAGCTTTGTCAGTGAGGTAGGTAGTCACCAAGCTGGGGCTTCAAGCAGAGACAATTCTCTTGCCCAAGTTTTTGAGTATTTAGTCTTGAGAGGCAAAACTGCACATAACCCCTCATTTATGAACATTTAAATTTTCAAAGTGCAAAATCTTCTAAAATTATTTTAAATGTACTAAGCAATGAGAAATCAAGATTCCCAGTTATGAACTCTATCCAAAAAGAATACCCTCCTGCTTGGGGAGATACTTGAGGGTCTGATATATAGCATTTCTTCCCTTCTAAAGTTAACTAGATTTTTAAGAACAAATTCAACAAAGCTCTTTTACAACTTCAAAGGTTTTCATGGTCTCCTCTTTTCACAGCATGTAGCACTCTCCAAGGCAGAACTGCTGCCCAAAACACCTTGCTGGAGGAGAATGAACCCAGCCAAAGACCAAAAAGGACAGCAGTTATTCCCTGGTTCAGTGACACTGGAAATCGTTCGTATAGCCAAGATTGTAAGAGTCCATCCTAAACAAATGGAATGGAGGGAAGAAGGATAGGGAGGCAAAATCCAGGAGGTCAGTAAAAAAGAAGATATATGTAGGAAGAAAGCACATTTAGTTTGAGTCAAAAAAAAAAGATTCTAAATGCTGTTTGGGTCCTTCTTGGAGCCCTTCTCTTATTATGGCAAAGACTAAGGAAAAAAATCTCAGCTTGCTTATTACTAAAACTGTCTTTCATTCACAAAACAGATCCTTTCGCCTGGTTTGCTAATAACTAGAAATATTTTCTTTTATTAATTTTCAGACATGTTAATAATTTAGTGAAATTCTTATTCTGGTTTCTAAGGTAACCATACTTTCAGTCCCCTTACAATATCCCAGCTTGTCAGCTCTCTCCCATAGTGCAGCCTCTCTTAACTGGACCTTAGCTACACCCCCTGTAACTCTTAGCAAGTCTGAGTCAAAGTGAGTAGTTGCTCCAGCACCTTTGTCCAAGCTCTCCAGCTCTCCTGAAAGTTATAACTATTTATCCATAACAAAATCATTTATTAAGAAATGTATATTAAGACAACAGCCACCCTATACACCTACTTGGGGCTAACCATCTTCCAACACCATTACTGATTCAGGTTTTATGCACTTTTAGGCTTCTGAAGCATTTGTCCTTGTTAGTCATAGTGAGTTTTTAGAAGACACTTCTGTGCCCAGTCATGACTATTATTTTTATAAATGGTTGAAGCTTCCTTTGATTTGTGTTTAGGCCTTAGCAGTCTGTGTGGTAGCTCCCTTGGAGAAAGAGCTTCAGAAGTCTTCCACTTGAAGTTGTTTCAAAGTTGAAAACAGCATTAATTAACTCTCTACATCTTTTTTGTCTTGAAGGGAACATCTCATGTCTTATTTATCTGGGAACACAGCTACTGACAAAAACTTGAAGTTAGTTAGGCAACATTTCTAACATTTATAAAGTTAACGCAATCTTTTTTAAATACTCCATAGCTTGAGAGCATCTGTCACAAGTCTTTTTTGGCTTCCTTCATCCTTTTAACATCAACAGAGTCTGCCACACCCCCGAAGCCATCTGTGTATCTCGTGTAAAACTTCTACAAGGGCTTTTGTTTCCCTTGACCACCTACATCCCACAAGTGGAAAACATCGCTTTTATTTTTCTCTCTTAATCCCCCACAGTATCACCCCCACCGTAGGGGAAGAAAGTCAACAAACCCATTCGGTCTCACTCTGCAGAGAAGAGGTGCCCTCCCAGTAGCCACGAGCCCTCAGTGGAAATGGTGAAGGGTGGGTAGCTGAAGGGAATCTGTGTCCGAGAATTAAAAGAAGTGTGTGGACAGACTGCTACAGCAGGTAGGAGAAGTGGGGTCATGCCACTGTCCAGGACTCACTGTCTAGATGTTGCAACCAAATCAGTCTATCAGGATGCACCTCCATGTCGCTAGTGTGATATTTAATATTAAATTGAAGTAACCCTGAAAAGCAAAACTATCGCCTCCTTAAAAGGGTAGTTTACTTTGTCTCTGCTAGAGATGTGATCAAAAGGGTGATTCATTTGTTTTTGCTGAATCTCAGTTTTATTCCACTGCAATTTGTTTTGGATTCAGAAAATAATTCTGATCTGCATTGTCACTCAGAACTTGAACCAAAGCTTTCTCTGAGATTTTTAAAGGTTTCAATTCCAATTTTCTTACAAACTTTTGTGGGTTATTTCTGTACTTCAAGGACCCATTCAGCAGCAAATCTGTAATTATAAAATGTATGAAAAAATCTGTCTCTGGGAGGGCCCCATACCAATTTGCTAACTGGTTTATAAATATAGTTCATAAATTTAGTGCCAGTAAGAAACATAAGTAAGTTTGGCCCTGTGGCTCAAAGCCCACTGAAGTCAGCCAGGCATTTCACACTAACCTCAATAGTTCTTTTCATTGCAGCTTTTAGGTAAGGTTGAGGTAAATAACCAAAAAAAGGGATTTGTTAGCCAGATTTTTTGTCAGCTTGACCATTATTACTTCTGGATTTCAAATGATGGGAATATAGCCAGGAAGAGAAGAGATTAAAGTATTCAAAAAAAATGGCATGATTGTTTTTGAGATATTTGTTCTCTGGTTCTTTGAGGTGAGAGATCAAGGCATGGTTTGGAAGTGGCTAGATCCAAGCCAGAACAACCATCCAGTTTTTCCTTTTGTGCTTCAGGCTGCGTAGGCTTGTGGCATCGGTGCTGTTCCAGAGATGGCCCTCCCTGGAGCATGGCAGCTGCTCAGCAGAGAAGCAGCCACTAGAGAGCATGACGAGACCACTAACCTCTCTGTGTTTGATCTAGATTAGGACTGGAATCAAGTCTCCTGAGGTAGAAGTCTGGTGCTCTAAAGCATCTTTATGACTGAGCCCTATACGCAAAGACAAAAAAGCCAACAGAAATATAAATCTTCAAAGGCGAAATAAAAGAGCATTGACCTTCAAGCTCAGTGTATTAAATGAAAGACAGCACGAAACTGTCTCATCTCTATTGGGCTTTCATATGAAAATTATATATAAATGTCTGCATTATACATGTATTTGGAATCAATGGAAAGTCTTTGGTATGGAGTACATATAAATATTTATGTGTTGTTGGTAAACCTCTGAACATCATTGCTTTATGGCTGTTTCTCCTGTGTAAACCAGCCCACAAGACTGTAAAAAAAGGGATATAAATGGAAGAGGTAAGACATGTTTAGTATATTTGGAGGACAAAAGTAAAGCTAAATAATAAGTAAGCTATACAAAAAATTTATTTAAATCATTCTGTAGAAGTTTACTATAGCAAAAGGAGAAATGGGAGACCTTTGGAATGACATAAAAAGCTCTAGAGTTTTTACCTTTATCTGTCTGATTTCACCTATAAATCTATATTGGGAGACTATCTCAAATGAGTTCAGGTTTGTAATTTACTTCCTATTGGGGCAGTGATTCCTACTATGAAACTGGAGAACTTGAAAATTTGGCGCATTATTCAAGGATGGAACAGAGTAGGAAGAAAAGACAGACATTTCCTTCACACTGTGAGAAGAGGTGTCTTTTCCATCAGTGAGGATACGGACTGCATGATGCTGATATGCTGAGGTGTTCTATGGGCTAAAGTCTAAAGACCGGTTTTATTAAGGGAAAAGGCAGATTCAAGGATGGCTCTGTACTGAGCTTGGGACAGAGAACACCCATTAGCGGGTACCAGAATCGCCCCAGGTCTGTCTCTCATCAGAGCTGGTGCCTCCACAGTGTGTCAGTAGTTCAGGGCATTGTTCCAACAAACAGCACCAAGTGGAAAATGAGGAAGTAGGAAAAATGTCTAAACAAAAAGAACCAACCCAAACCCCCAACCCCCTGCCCTAGCGCCTCCTAAACTAGAAATGGACAAAATTGAATCCAAGTTAAAATCCATAGTTCATGGTGGAGAAAGAGCTACCTTTCCAAAGAACAGCAAACTATTGCTGTGTTCAACCTGTGCAGCTGACACCAAGACAATATGGCGTTCCCCTCCTGTGAAAACCGGGAGGGGTACTTCAATGATCTTGCCTAGCAACTCATTTTCCCTCTGAGCTCTCACCTATTTCAAATACCCATGTATTGTTTCCGTACAATATTAAGTTTAAAACCTACTGGGTCTCTATGTGTAACAAACCTCCTACTCCATTCTAGAACTTGTGGACCAGGACACAGTGGTATGCTTAGCAAACTTTCTCTGTTATTTCCTTGGCATGGCTCAGCTTCTCCCCTGAAGGAACTTTCAGGCCACTCCTCAAATCACTAAGGCTTTCCAGCATCCAGGCTAAAGACGGAGCAATCACTTGGTTTGTGTGTATTTGTATTGAATGAGGAAGTTTAGAATTTGATCAACTTAAAGGATATGGAATCAGGAGACAAGATTCTTATTGACAAGTACAAAGAACTTTATTTCTGTTGAGCACAATCAATTACCATCCAGTATAAAAGAGTTCTAACCATTAACTACAAAGCCAAGGGCAGGACCTCCACAGCCAAGGAAACAAAAGACAAAACCAAAGTACTCCCATGGCCTCATGCCACATGATGTTCTAGAAATCACTCTTGGAAGTGTCATAGGGGACTGAATTTCTCGAGGTTTGTTTTTTTTTTTTTTTTTTTTTTTTTTAATACAGTGGATTAAGTGTTGAGCCAGGAGAATGCTGGTTGCCAGGATAAAGAAGGGAGAGAACACTCTCTGAAGTAAGCGAAGGACATACCAGTGGTTATCAGAAGTAAGTGTGTATCCCTGGGAAGATAAAATATGCTGAATGGTTGGTGCCATCCCACTTGCACATATAGGTGGTTTGTGGAAAGACTGTGGCTCTCTGCCAACACACGCTTTTCTAAGATTGCCCCAGATTGTGGGACTGAGGTTGGAGCCCACAATGAGAGAGGGCACTGTCCTGCAGAGTTGGATGCTACAGCAGCATTAGTAGATGTGGATGATGCTTACCTTATAACTGTAGTGGTGAGGCAGGCTGTAGGTCTGGTAGCAGCTCATGACAGCAGTTAGCATGTGCTGTAAATGTTATGAACAGTGTTGCCATAGTGAGAGCGCAACACGATGTTTTGGATGGTGGAAATGGCAGTTGTCCTGAGTAGCAGGCTGGTACTGCCATACAAGGAGATGATGGATTAGATCCTGCTTGCCATGAACATTCAGGAGAGCCCAGGTGTGACATGTGGATTCAATTTGAACTTTCCTTCTTGAAGTAAGACCTGGAAGACTAGTAATTGTGTGTCATTTCCTGCCACCCCATCAGTGAGAGCCTTGGAGGGCACATTGTGAGCCAGGTATACTTGAGACACCAGCCAGGATATTTGTCAGAGCATCCCTGGAACCAACCAGGGAGGGCATTGGCCTTGTTTGCTTTCTTGGAAGTTCAGATACAACAGAGTCTGGTTTTGCATGCATAGAGTGTACTTTGTGTTCACTTGACACAGATGAGCATAAATAAAACATAGGAGAGAGAAACCTCAAAAAATATGGAAATACTGACACCCCAAGAAGTCTGCATCGGAGGTATGGAGAGGTGCAAAATAACAACAAAAATGTTTCATAAGTCATCCCATTTGGATTGGGGTCAATCTTGGCAAACCAAGTTTGAGTAAAAAGAGCAAACAGTTATAGCTTTGTAACTCCTTTTGCTTTCAGTGGGAACACCACAATTGCCATGATCCTTATCTTCTCCAGTAAGAGCTGCAAAGATGTTATCCCCCATTTCAGTTCTCCCCAGACAGATCATCTTTTATCTTACAGGATTTAGCTATCGTTAAGAGAAAGACAGATTAAAGAAAAGTGCAGAAGCTTTACTTTAGGTAGGAGATTGTTTGTGTGCGCACACGCATTTGTGTGTGTGTGTGTGTGAACCTGTGCTTGAAAGAAAGAAGGTGTGAGACTGGAAAGTGCACAAGAGGGTCTCCAAAATGCAAAGGTGGGAGTGTAAGTGTGTATGAATGTGTGTGTCAATGAGAGAGACTGAGGAAGCCAAGAGAGGAGGAAAAGATCAGGAAAATATATAACCATTCACAGCTAGGAAGTTTAATGCTGCTACTCTTGCGAGATTGGTTCAAGGTTTGAAAGACTCATTGAGCGGGGCTGTTTGCTGCCTTTTTCTGCCAGCTGTGCAGGAATCATGGGATTGAAAATCTGAAAAAGTGATGTCTGAGAAACCATTAGATTTGCAAAAAGTGATGCTGGGAAATTTTTGTGGTCCTTTTTTGTTTGGTTGGTTTTGGATAAAAAATGTTTTCCACTCCATCAAAAATGTAAATTTTGGGGTTTTTCCCCTGCATCCATTTTGGGTTGTGTCAACTTGAATTGACACATTTGGCTTGTCACACTGAGCTGAAATATTCTGTGTCAACTCAGTATTAATCTGCAGCCCTCTGAATATCCACCTTCATGCAAGTTGAAGGTCACTGCCTCTTATCCTCGATTTCTACTGTAGGTCAGGGTCTTGGCCTGAATCAAATTCATTGTACGCTACAGTACACTGACCTGCTTTGTTTGAACCCTGGAGCGATAAGATTATAGCATATCCTGGAATTGTTGTCCATCTGGAAAGTCAAATCCACAGGAGAGATTAGGAGCCTGAAGCATTCAAACTGAAGCTCCTAGGAGGCTCTCTAGCTGTCAGGGAAGCTGATCAATGTTGAACCATGCTGGAACAACATGTTTTGACATTTCCAAAGCATATTTTAATTGCATGTTCTTTAATACACACACACACACACGTATCAATTAATGCTGGCTCAAGTGAGGATGAAAACAAATGTGTAACTATTTAAATGTGTCTTCTAACCAGCTCTAGATAACATGAAATGTGCTATCGTCATATTGTTCACTCTGCTTGTATAAAATTTCTGGCAATTTCTTTGAGACAGACAGCAATGAGAATAAATCATGATGGATCAGTACTTCTTCACCCTTTCCTCCCCCCCTGCCCCAATCAGTCATCAACCATATATAAGCTGATCACTTAAGACTTACAGACATCTCTATTTAACAGGCATTTGTGCATCTCAAGAAACAAGGATTGACTCTGTTTTGTCCTGTGTCAACATGGGCAATATGTTTGCTCAAGAGGCATCCAGGGAATTCCAGGTAACAGCTTGAACAAAACACCATGACGATGTATGAAGTTTCAGAAAGATTCACAAATCTTGATCTCCATCCATGCAAGATTGTGATGTCTGTGTACATCTACCAGGTGCTATTGCATTTGCTTATCAGTATAATTGACTTTAAAAGGTCAAATGAAAAGTGGTTGTTTAGTTCCTTTCAGGAGGGAGTGGAAAGTTTGGGGTTTTTTTTAAGTTTGGAGACAAAGTGTGTGCATTGCACCAAATCCATTAACTTGATATTTCCCCTCTGGTTGCTGTTTAAATAATAATGCAAAACAGCAGGTAATAAGATGTGGAGTTTGCAATATTTTGGAATAGAAAGTCCAAAATTAAGTTTCTATAAAATTATAACCTGTCTTACAGTATCTGCAATTTACTTTAATGTCAGCAGTACGATGTTTCTTTGTCCGACTGACAATGATCAATGCATCTGGCTTTCTTAATACATTCACAGTGAGTGCTGTATTGACTGACATGAGAGAAAGTCTGTGGATTGGAGTATATAATTCTGTTGATGTGCTGTTCCTTTTTTTGTTACCAATCAAACATTCTACTTTACCTAGTCTTGACATCACTGAAATAACAGTACATCCAGATGTTTTGATGTATTATTGAAAAAGGCAGGAGGTATGCTTTACATTAGAATTTTTTTTTGGTATTATTACAAAGAGAATTAGTGACAGAATATATATTTGCCAATATGTGTGCGTGTGTGTTGTTGAGAGTGAAGGTTAAGTGCAACCATGCTGTTTGCTATTGATTCCTGTTACGTCTTTGATAGTTCATTTTTGTTTCCAGACAGAACCTCCCCGAGGGAAGAGTTAAATTGGTCAATAGTGGACCATGCCAAGTGATTCTTGAGGTTTGACTAACTGGTCAATTAGGAAATATTGTGTTTTGGTGGTGGGTTAATGAAAGTGGACATGTGAAGGGGAGCAAGGGAGGCAATGACTGTTACTTAGTGGCTTCTGTTGCTAGCTGTGCCACGAAACTTGAAGGCTCCTACATTTGGGGTGGGATTTATCTGGTAAAATGTAGGTGTCAAAAATATCAGCGTGGACTTCTGAGCAGGTCCTCACTCTAATCACCCTTTACAATTAATGGACAACCTATTTTCAGCAAAAAAACCCAAACAACAAACCACATCTCAATTCATCTAATCTTAAAGTAGATGCTAGCGTGTGGTCAAATCAGTTGATTTCTAAATTCCTTTGACAATGTTGACTGCATCTTCATCAGCTGCAAGGGGAGCCTCTACAGCTAGCTCTGATATAGCCAGGTCTGCATAGTTAACCTAGATGGTTGCAAAGCCTCAGGATTGCCAGGAGATCCAGGAGAAGCCAGGGGACCTGGTACGTGTGTGGAGGGCAGGACAGGTCGAGGTAAAGCTTGATTTCACTCCATTACCTTGTTTGTCCTCAGCCACAAGCACATGGCATAAGTCAAAATCAGATAACATCAAATTTATTTCATACCATGGCATAAGGGTGATGAAACATAGCCAGTGATCACCTTTTCATTGGATCTTGGCTTGAATTGCACATGATCTTTAACTGAGTGGGAAATCAGGGCCAATGCCCCCTATAAAAGGTGAAATATCCACACAGGTGATATCTCTACTTGGAACGATTGAAATAAAAGCAGCAGTAAAACTGTCACACTTTGTGTTCTTCTCATTATGCTATGGAAACAGCCCACATACCTCTATAGAAGATATATTTGGAAAGCTGTTGAGTCAGGCTTACAATTTAATTAAGGCAGAGACTAAATGAAAGGAGAACTATAATAAAATATTAGCTACAAGGTATGTACTCCTACTTCTTAATCACACTGCCAGATCTGAAATACCACAACGCAACAGTGGTAAGAAGTAAAGCAATACTAAAGATGGAAGATGGAGGAAGACCCTGTCACATCCTGAATTAATCAGTATCTAGATAGATCAATGGTATATCTTCATGAGACTTCCCGAGAAACAGACTGTAATATTCCAGCTTGCTTGCAAACTACTCATAAGCATCTGAGCATACCTACTCAGAATTAATTAAAGATTAATTAAAGATTTATGGAAGATTCTAGACTTCTTTTGTGATTCTGCCTGGCTGGGAAAGCTTCATAGCAATGAAAAGCTGGTAATGAAAGAAAAGCTTTAAAATTTCAAGGCCCTCAAAGCTATATTGAATTTCTCATTATCACCATTTTCCTCTCAATCCTCTTGTTTGTAAGTACCATTTTATTTGCAAAGCCCCTTTGAGAGGGTGAGCAGAATGCAGAGGTTTGCACCCTAAAGTGCACTGATCAACAAATAAAGCTCATCAGTGTTATCAGGACTCCTGCACACCCTCAAGCGATATTTTTAATAGCCCCAGCTCTGGCAGTTATGTTCTCTCCTGATATCTTTAATTATTCTTGCAAACAAAACAAAACAAAGAAGAAAATGGCAAAACGTTCTTCTCTTATAGACCGTAAAACTTTCTGTGGATCCACCTCTGGAAAACATGTGGATGATTTTATTTCCCAAACAAACTGTTACACACAGCCAGTGCATCACCACTTTTCAGGTGAAAAAAAGTGAGAAAGGAAAAAGTAGCCATGTCAACATATCTCAGGGACTACCAGGAAGATGAAAGACAATACTATCTTGTTCAAAAAGATCTAGAGGATATGAGAATGGAGGACAGCATCTGGCAAAATTTGATCCCAATCTAATCTGAATTCCCAGTCCTTGTCTCCTATTAGACATATATTTCTGCCCACTGTGAAGAGTGTAACCTAACCTGTAACTGTGGAACAAGCGTTCGCAACACACTCTGCCACCACTCTCATATCACAGAGTGACAGAATGGTTGAGGTTTAAAGGTGACCTCTGAAGGTTATCTTGTCCAACCCCCCTGCTCAAGCAGGTACATCTATAGCTGGCTGCCCAGGACCATGTCCAGACACCTTTTGAAATCTCTAAGGACTGAGACGCCACAACATCTCTGGGCAACCTGCGCCAGTGCTTGGTCACCCTCACAGTAAAAAAATGTGGTCAGAGGGAACCTCCTGTGTTCCAGTTTGGCCCCATTGCCTCTGGTCCTGTCACTGGGCACCACTGAAAAGAGTCTGGCACTGTCTCCTTTGCATCTTTCTTTCAGGTATTTATAAAAAATTGTAAGATGCCCTTGAGCCTTCTCTTCTCTAGGCTGTACAGTCCCAGCTCTCCCAGCCTTTACTCATAGGAGAAATGCTCCAGTTCCTTCATCATTCTAGTGGCCTTTTGCTGTACTCTCTCCAGCATGTCCATGTTCCTCTTGTACTGAGGAGCCCAGAACTGGTGTGGTCTCACCAGTGCTGAGTAGAGGGGAAGGATCACTTCCCTCGGCCTGCTGGCAATACTTTGCCTAATGCAGCCAAGGATACCATAAGCCTTTACTGCAAGGGCACATTGCTGGCTCATGTTCAACTCGGTGTCCACCAGGGCTCCAAGTCCTTTTCTGTAAAACTGCTTTATAGCTGGGAAATCCCCAGCACACACTGGGGCATGGGCTTGTTCCTCCCCCAGGTGCAGGACTTTGTGTTTGAACTTCATGAGGTTTCTGTCAGCCCATTTCTCCAGCTTGTATGTATGTATAACCATATATATGTCTACCCATATATATGTCTACCCATATCTTTTCCTGACAATGTCCATAGGAACTATA
Source organism: Pluvialis apricaria (assembly GCA_017639485.1). NCBI lineage: Eukaryota > Metazoa > Chordata > Aves > Charadriiformes > Charadriidae > Pluvialis > Pluvialis apricaria. The sequence goes on along the minus strand of CM030008.1, from coordinate 160,738,839 downwards.
CTACAAGCTGCAATCAAAGCATCTTTCTTTCACTCATATTTCAGAAATTCAGTTCAGATGTTTTGTAACATGCAGGTAACTAGTCGCATTTATAGATGAACTCTGCATGGCAGTAGGCAAATTATGAATGGGCAAATGTTAGGACAATATGGCCACTGGCATTGCTCTTAATATGGTGGTGATTGTTCTTTTATTGAATCTCATGGAAGAGCACAAATATTTAGTATGAAAATCATAGCCTGATGATTTAAGGGCTTTGCAAACTTGCCAAAGTTTCTGGCCATTGATTATTGGTTCAAAACTTGCTTCCTATGGGTATAGAGAGTGGGAAAATGACTGTATTTGTGATATGGCACTTTTCTGCAAAGATAACATATGCTAGTAATTATAGTTGAAAATCCGTACTAAAAATGGTAAATATCTGCAAGTATAGCCCTGTCTACAGGAAAAAAATCTGTTGGTTTGACTGAGACCACAAATCATAGAATGATTTGGTTTGGAAGAGACCTCAGGAGGTCATCTTGTTCAACCTCCTATGGAAAGCAGGCCCAGCCTCAAAGTTAGACTGGGCCAAGGTTACATTGGGCCTCAAAGCTGCGAAGGACAAGGTTCATGGCCTTGTCCAGCTGAGTTTTGAACATCTCTGAGGATAGAGTTTCACAGCTTCTCTGGGTTGCTATTCTAGTGTTGAGCACCATCATCATGGTTTTTTTTTCCTTACATTAAAGCAAATTTTCCCTTACTGCACCTCATGTTCATTGCTTCTTTTTTCACATTCCACAAAAATTAAAGTAGTGTCAGTTTATACATTTAAGGTAACCATTAGCTAATGTTGTATCTACTACCTATCTGAAGAAATCAGGTGACAAATCACACTTTTTAGTATTCAAATATAATCTTTCATAGAAGTAGGATATAAAGACAGATTCAGATCTTTTGCATGTTTCACACATTCCTTTTCTAGGTGTATCTTACATAGCCACTTTTCAGTTGAAGTAAAAGTAATCTCTACAATACAAGTCATTGATTTGCCTCAAAGAATTCAAGTACCATAATTAAAAGCAATAGTTAATCTTAATGAATGAATCCAACGTGTCAAAAAAAGTAGCACATAATTTAATTTTTTCATGGACCTGACTGATCCCATGTCTCTGCGCAGCAATTTTACTGAAATTAATTTAGGCAGAATGGCAGACTATGATTTATTGATCTGTTATTCATTTAGGTCTCTCATTTTTGTAAACATATTCCCTGGATCATAAAAACATAACTCTGTCAGAACATTTAAAAAACTCACTTGGCTTCCAAGTATTTTCTTTTGTTTACAAAGTTGATACACCATTTTCTTCAGTTCTGTGATGTTTTGTCACAGTCTGTATGTTGTTTTCCTTCATGTTTTCATCTTGCATTTTCCATAAACTGGTCACGTACTTTTGCTACTTTCAGCTGATGTGTTTATCTTTCTTCCTTTGTTCATCTGAAGATGTAACAACGGATTCATAAGGAGATGTTGATTGAAGGTCTGTGACAGGAATGCTCATGTCTGTGAACCGGGGAATAATCAAGCAACTCTCCAAGAAAATAAGATCCCCTACCAGAATTTCTCTGTGGCACAAACCCTTGGATGCATCTTTCTTACACACACATTTCCTATTTGTCTATGTATACACACAACCCTATCCCACAGAACTAAGCCATATTTATAAAATGAGAGAAAAAGACAGGTCACCAATGTTGTCCTTTTTTATTTTTTTCTCATTTACAGCCTTATTTTCATTTAACTAAGATGTAAATTTTCATGTGTAAGGCAAGCTTCACAGTTCTGTAATTCATGTGTCTATAAACTTTATAAAAGGTCCTATTTTAGGATCTCTCTTGTCTAAGGCAGACTTACTGTAAAAGAAAAAAGGAGCAGGTGAGACTGGGAGAACTAAGTCTCTAAAGACGGGCTTTTCATTGATCTAGAAAAGTAATGAGCAACTGTTTTAATGAACTTCGGATTTTTGACAAATTTTTATAGGGTGCCATGTTGCTTCTCATTTCTCATCACCATCTCAAATGGATTCATTTGCTGATTTTTTCTCATTAGGCATTCTTATTAGGCAAAAACTTCCTCAAAGAAGAACTGCTGTGTTCTAACCTCTTTTGTCACACTTATTTCCAAGGACAAATGAGCATTTAGCCATCCACCGGCTATGAAAAAAAGTTAATGGAGAGGCACCAAACTCATTTTCTTTCACAGAGAGCACTTCCTGCAGCCAATTTATTTTATTTTGCTGCCCATACTAATAATTAATCATTTCTTAAACAACCTCTTTTTTTTTTATTAACAGGTTCACTTGAGTAACAAATGTTACACTGTAATGTTACATCACAGAAATAGACGGGATATCATGTGATAAAATAAAGATGCCAAATAACAGACAAGCTCAAAATGCACACAAGCTTAATAAGGCTACACACAATATGGCTGAGAATAGGTAACTGAAAAGTAACATCCATGCCTAATGTTAATTACCCAAAATATCTTTCAGTACTGACATCAGTAAGAGTACAGAGGATCACATCAGCTATGGACATAACATCTCCTTGTAGGTTCAAGGTTTTACCAGACATATTATTTTCACCATTACTTACAGAAAACTAGCAATGCAATATTATTGCCTGGTATTTCAGGTCAGATGTTTGTTCTGACACTAAAAATCTTCCCCACTAAACCTGGAGTGTTAGGATTACCAGTTGACTGGCAAATGAAGCCAATGTGATATGACATTGTCACAGTATATTCTAATGGACTGTTATTTCACATATATACATCAATCCAGACATCACGACACTTTAACAAATGCAGGGCAGTCTCCTTTCCCACAAACCTCAGTATGATGCAGACACCTTGTTGTCAAAGGAAAATTCTGTTTCAGGACTTTGAACCTGGGACCGAAAAGGAAAGCTCTGATGCTGCTCCCAGAACTTCTGCACCAAGCATGAAGGCACTGAGCCACAAATAATCACCTTAACTCAACTATGAGGAACTCCAGTGGGTGAGTTTTCGTTCACAGGCTAAGATAACAATTTGGGAACTAGTGCCATTTGCCGATTGCTGTAACACTGTGTTCAATTCCTATTTAATACGCAGGTTTCTAATTTAAATATTGCTCTGTAATAATAAAAAATTGATAACAGGCATAAAACCTCTGCTACTCTTCAGCACTTTGAATGCACACAGTAGTTAATAAACTCAGCAGCAGCTGCTGAAGTAGGTGTTATTTTGTACGTTTTATGGAGGGGAATCAAACCCAAAACGTTGGGTCGTGGTCTTCATCCTGAATTTTGTGTTGCTCTAGCAACACAAAGAGATTCCCTTCAGTTTAGCCACCTGACTCAGTAAGGATTGTCGCCCATGGGTGGGATGCAACACACCAGTGAAATTTGTTCACCAGAGTGCAGGGGCTGAATCAGTCTCAAAGCTGGAAATTTGACTTAACTCTTTTGGGCTCAAGATTTCATGATTAGGCCTCAAAACACATCTGCTTTACTGCTTTTGCATCCTGTTGACTTTAGCCTAACATGACAGTGGTAAGCTTTTGTAAAGTAGCACTCAGCACCATACAGGACTTGATGGTTTCCAGCCTAGTTTTTTCTTCTACCAAAAGTGCACAAAAATCCCAACATGAATATCTGATGTTACAGCAGGCCACAGAGCAGTGCCATGAGCAAAGGATGGACTGTCTGTTCAGAAAAAGCAAGTTCTTGCAAATGAAACTCTCTGCGGTCTTCTTCCCATTAACATAAAAACGAACTGATAACATTTTTCTGACTAACAGGTCTGAGGTTGTTTGTGAAAGCTTCGTGCCAGCTTCCAAGAAACATCTGTGTTAATGAATTTCCGTGAGATGTTAAAGCTTTTGTTCTACACCGTATTATTGGCACACTTGTAGATACATTTTTAGCCCTAAAAACATTGGGTAAACTTGTATTTTAAAGCTTGACAGTAGTGAACATTTCATAAAACAAATAGCTTCGCTTGACTGGTTCAATTAATAAACACTTTGGTTGTTCACCATGTTTCTTGTGCCACCAATATTAAATTCTGAAAGGATTGTCGTATGACAGCAGTGCCTACTAAGTCCCATATGCTCAAATGTATGACAGAGCTGCTGCTCCATGGAACCAAATGCCAGTAAAAACTTCTGTTCCGAGCCACTGACAAATGGTAAAACACGCCAACCGGAATTTGCTCGCTTGTGCTCCCCATTGCTCTAGATCTGCTCATCCACTCTTCTACTTATGATATGCATTCCTTAGGAATGACATAATTGTGATCTGTGCCTGGGCAATGTGTTGCTCAAGGGACTCCAGAGCCAAAAACAAGTGTCCCAGGCTCTGTGATAGTACACTTAATAATGTTAAGGGCAAAGTCAAGACCAGAAGTATGTCTCCAGGCTCCTTCAGGATCCTACCAGGTGGACATCACCTCTTGCACTTTGCTTGCCTGCCAAGAGGCCCATCTGATATACAGTCTCATTTAGGCAGTAGCCACAGTTCAAGTTATGGCTGTTCCAATGGGGCTTTTTTTGCCTTCTCTGTGTGAGGTATGGACATAACCAAAGGAGCGGGGCTTTTACAATGACTCCCCTTCTGAAGCCACTGTGACCACCTTTACATGCTGTCACTTGAGCTAGCTCTTGCTGTCTGAATGGCCTGACTTCTCCAAACTCCTGCCCATCTTGTAATCTGAATGTAAAGCTTAGCCTGCTACAAAATCTAGAAGTTTGAGACAACATTTTCAGCTTTTGAACTGTTTAAAATACATTAACATAAATTTGGAGCAAAATAGAGTGAGAAACTGTTTCTCTGCAGATTGTCCAGGTTTGGCTATCCTGCTATCATTCCTTATTGAAAGAACCACAAAAGATGCAATTGACAGTCTCTTTCTGAAGGGCACTTTATTGTGGAAAAGAAACAGTGAAATGATTGCAATTAGTAAATCAAATCAGCATGCCAGAGTGAGTAGTCATATGAACGAACACACAGACAGCAAGCCATTTATTCATATACTCATATGTCAGTTTTACAAAAATTGTAGAGGAAATGGAGCCTCCTAATAAAATCAGGTTGGGTATTTATTAATTTTTTTTAATAATCTTACTGGATGGGGAATCATTTGCTGTAAGTGCTATTACTGTTAATGAGAGAAAGAGGGCAGTTAATTTCATGCATATTTTATTGGGAATTCACTCCATCCATGAAATAATTTCACATAACAGTAGGTGGAATACAAACAGGCTAAATTGATAGTATGTGCATGGTGAAGAAGACCAATTAAAACCAGAAGGGAATATTTTGTAAAAATAATACTTTGACAGCATAATAGAAGTCTTCCTGTTCCAATTCAAGTGGAAACACATGCAATCTAGACTGTATTAGCTAATCAGAAAGCCTAGTCCTCATGGTAAATATACACAGCAGGTTGGGCTCTGCAGCCTTTTCTATTAATTTTGTAATGACATTAAAACCAAGGAAACAGCTCTGCCCTTGGTAGCTGTGTGCAGATAACCCTGCCTGCGTTACCTTGGGTTCCTCTGCATGCTGAGAAAGACCTAACGGCAGCAGAACAACGCTAATGCATTCACATCAGCCAGCTGTAGTAACCCATCCTGTCTATTTAAGGAGTACCTGACTCTGTAATAACTAGCCACGGTATGTATAAAAGACCCACTTACTAGCTGTGCTTGAAATAAGTTCTTGCAGGTCACATGTACATAGTCTAGGTAATATCTGTGAAAACCTGCAGCATGCAATGTATTGGAGCATGGTCTTGGGTCATCAGCCATGAAAGGCATATTCTGAATTGATTCTGGACATCAGTTATGGGAGGAAAGCTCATCCAACCTTGAGGCTTGCAGTTTTAAAGAGGGCAGTGAATTATAACTCTCAGTTCAGAATTCTTGAAGGCAGATGATAGTGTAGTTTGTCACCTGGCTGTTAATCTGTTTCATCTTTTTCATCTTGCCTCTGCACGTATGTGCATGTAAAACATTTATAAATATTTTGAGATGCCTGATAACCCTGCTCTAGCACTATCCTATTTTTTTATATCAATTTGCTTGCCTCTAAAAATTATTGCCTGAAGCTACTAGACTCAAAATGTTGCATATCAGTTCAAGCAAGCTGATACTATAAACAATTTGTATGTTCACAGTTCTTACAAAGCAGAGGTTTAGTTTCTTTGGGACTTATTTTTTGCTCTGAAAGCGAGATCAGACAGATATGACAGATACATCCAAGGTGCTACATACTCCTTATGACATTGTTATACATTGCCTATTCCATTATAGCCATTTCTTCAGGTCAATAACATTCCCTTCTTTCCACGCTGCCATGATGGATTGATTGTACTATAGGTCACATAAACTGGAAACATAAACCAAATCCAGAACTTTGTATATCTTATCCCCAGAAGGAGTTTGAGTACTTACTAATGAGTCTTTCTAATGCACTTGTTTCTGTGACCAGTTAAAACATGTCAGCCTAATGGAAGATGTGAGTTTAAAGGAAGACTTTGAAGAATAAGGAAAACTAGCAGACTGCTGCACAAAGAGAAAAGGCTGACAGAGCAGCAGGCATGCTATACAACCATAGAGACTCATTTTTTTAAGAAATTTTGCTAAAAGGATGCTAGACTCCTCAAGAAAAGAGAAAAGAACTATTTGTCCAAGAAACAGAGATAAAGGCGGGGGGGGGGGGCAAGAAAAAATAGCATCTGGTGACAAGCTGAAGGAAAAGAGATATTGGAGTTGATTGCACTTTGAAAGATGGTAAGCCTGAATGATGGTGGAGAATTTCAGAGACGTTACAAGAGGAGGAGAATGCGTAGATGCTTAATTTTTTTATTTGGCACATAAAGGAGTTGTGCAGAGGGGCAAGGCAGGGAAGGGACAGGCATGAGAACATGGGTGATGGACCAGTGACAAAGGTGTAAACATTGTCCAAACAATTCAAACAACAGACTCTAGTTATTTTATATCAGAGTATCCAATAACGAGAGTTTGAGGATGGAATAACAATTTCTCCTCCTGGCAGCTTCACTAGTGATCTGGAAATGCCACCTGGGTGGGTGAGAATACAACTCTGCACAGAAAAAAAGGCCAAGGAGCAAATATTGGAGATGAGAGGCTGACAGCGGAAGTGATGATGGTCCCAAGATGTGCTTTAGGCTGTAGCACACATAGAACTGATCTGCAGAATGCCACGTAAACTGGAAGATGACAACTGAAAAACAAACTATATTCCTCATAAAATAACTATTTAGGAAGAAGTTTATGCCTGGAAAGTGAGTTTTACACCTTAATTCTGCTTTTCTCTTTGCATCATTGTGCAATCACACAATACTGGTTCCAAACCAGGTGTCCTTCTCTCCATTCACAAAAAAAAAAAAAGATAGAGCATATGGCAACCTGCTTCATTTAAATCTGTACAATAAAAATAAAGGCATCAATGACACTCAGACTTGTACCATTTCACCAAATTAGCAGAGGACTTTCAGATACTTGGAAGTGTAGGTTTTTCTTTTTTTAATTTTTAACTACAACATTCTTAGGTCTGGGACTTTGTGTTATGCTGGTTTCAGTGTTATGCTGGTTTCACTGTGGTTGTCCTGAAACAAATAATACAGATTTCACAGTTCCTGCTAATACTTAAAAACAAAAAGCTCTGCCTGCAGGTGTTGGCTGATAAAAAAACTTTCCACTTAATTTTGAGATGTGAATGAGAATGAATTTTAAAATGCCAGCTGGATTTATGTCTGACAAATTATTACTTCCACCTGTAAATCTTATGTGGGATTGAAATTTAGATTAGTTTGTCCACAGCTCCCCCAACCTTAATTATAATTCTGTGATTAGAAGAGAGGATGGAAGGTAACAGTAAATGGTAATGGGGAGAGACAAAAGAAAATCAGAATAACTCTATTTCATTGATGAGAAACTCCTCATTACAGCAGCTTAATTAGGAAAGCAACTATTTCAAAACAGTCTTTTTTCACAGCAGATTATATTTTGCAGGACCTCAAAGGGATTATAGCATCAATTTAGTATTCTGTTTACAAAAATTATTCAGCATAGAAATGATCGATGTATTGAAAATAACAGGAGAACATGTGTCTGCTTTCCAATTAGTTAAATACTGCAGTAGCTTATTAAGAAGAAAATCACTGAGGGCATAAATGAGCTGCCCATGTCTTTATGAACCTTTGCTGATGGTGAGGCAAAAAAAAAGAAACACCCCAACACAGTTTTGGAATCCAGAATCAATATTTCTGTCTGACTTTCAGAAAAATAATATTAATGACAACTAAATTTATCAGTAAGTATTTAATTATGAAATTATTAAAGGGCATGGATCTCCATAGCATTTTTGTTAATTTATTTTTTCAAAGCAGAACTGTATTTTTCAAACAAACGTGTGTGTTTCTGTGCAGAGAAGTACAGTTCACAAGAGGGGATTTAACAATATTTACTCCAACTTTTCTTTTTCCGGCAGATAGAAAGCATACAGGAGCAGAAAAAACACCACTTGTATCACTTAAAAGAAATCAAGGATGAATAAAGTTATCATAAGAGGTAAAATCTTGTCTCAAACTGTGTTTCAGTCTTACTGGCTTCTGCATTTGCCTGTGCTATAACATTCTGAAATACAACTGGGCAATTGCCTATAGGCAACCCCAGGAACGTAGAAGGCTGTTGGTGCGTGTGGTTAAAGACAGTTAAAGTTAGCAATCTGCCAAAGAGGACACAGAGATCCTCTTTGCCTGTCCACAAAAGCACTCCTTCCTAATTATTCAGTTTTGGGCCCCTCACTACAAGAAAGACATTGAGATTCTGGAGTGAGTCCAGAGAAGGGCAACGAAGCTGGTGAGGGGTCTGGAGCACATGTCTTATGAGGAGCAGCTGAGGGAACTGGGGGTGTTTAGTCTGGAGAAAAGGAGGCTCAGGGGAGACCTTATCGCTCTCTACAACTACCTGAAAGGAGGCTGTAGTGAGGTGGGGGGTCAGTCTCTTCTCCGAAGTAACAAGCAATAGGACAAGAGGAAATGGCCTCAAGTTGTGCCAGGGGACGTTTAGGTTGGATATTAGGAAAAATTTCTTCACAGAAAGGGTTGTTAGGCATTGGAACAGGCTGCCCAGGGAAGTGGTTGAGTCACCATCCCTGGAGGTATTTAAAAGACGGGTAGATGCGGTGCTTAGGCACATGGTTTAGTAGTGGACTTGGCAGTGTTAGGTTGATGGTTGGACTTGATGTTCTTAAAGGTCTCTTCCAACCTAGACAATTCTATGATTCTATATAAGGAAGCAGTTTTGACTCTACCTCTTACAGAACTGTAGTTGTCCATTCGGGTTGTACCTTCTGCTTAAATTTCAAACTATCAGCTTGCGTCTGTTCCCATGCCAATGAGACTGTTTGTGTCAAACTGTCTCTTAAGTTATTGTATGTTGCCTTTTCTGCTTTAAATGACTGATACAGAGGACAAAATATATCTGCTAAGATTTCTCTCAGCAATATAGCACTGCTTTTGCTTCTGGGACAAAACATTCCCGATGTGACCCCTGCTTTTATTCTTCCTCGGTGTGGCTCGCAGATTCACCTAAGCAGAATATCTGTTAAAACCCTGTTGTCCTAGAATAAGACAATCACATCTGCGATGTTTTAACTGGGCAAAACAAATTTGCTCTTCTCTAATTTGTCTTGAGTGAACGTTTGTTTCAGGTCCCCTTTTAGGGCCTCTTTGGCCCTAATTAATCTAGGGGGCCAAATGGGCTGAATCTTCAATCACAGTGAAGGTTATGAGAGAAGTGGTATGTTTCCTGGTAATGTATCTTCATAGATTATTGGCACTTTTTATTGCAAATTTCATTAGAGATAATCAATCAGGTCACTCTACTCTTCCCTGTAACACACAGTCCAGGTTAACTTTCTAATTCAAAGAACGTTATCCAAAATTTAATATCCGCTTAAACATCCCTGCGAGATTTTTCTCAACTAAAAAGTTAGTAAGCCAGACAACGACATCTTAAGTGCGTCTTTTCTGAGGACTCTTTGGTCATTCTCTCACAGAATTGTGTGTTTGTCAGTTATTTTTTTTTTTGCTAACCAGACAGCCTATATTTTTCTTACTGATCCTCCCCAATCCTTAATCAAGGTTTTCTGAGTAAACATTTGGTTATGCACTACCTTTCCAAGTTGCATAGCAGGTTCCCCTGTCAAAGCAAGGCATGTGATGATTAATCTAGTATGTCACATCAAGCCAAATTATAGAAGTCAACCTCGATCTTAATTTTCACAGATGTATTTATAAAGATGCAAGAACCAAAAACCTCAAGACAGTAAAGTTACATAAGTACATTCACCACAGGGCACCTCTGAAAGAGTGGGCCAGACTGGGAAGAGTCACCTTTGGCTTTTGTTATTTCTCCCACTAATGCTTGCTTATAAGTCTTTATTGATGTAATATCTCTTTTAATTGTTGTCATCAAATTATCTACACCACCCTTCAAGAGTAAAAGACCTTGTTATCAGACCTTAAAAATTGTCCTTCATCAGCAAGAGCAACATTACCTCAGGAACTATTGATAAATGCTGTCTCTACCTAGTTCTTCTCCATCAGACAACACTTCCTGATCTGCCTACTTGGTGGTCCTTGGTAGTCCAATTCCTGAGACAGATGAAATCCTAGATTTGGACTAAAATGTACGTCTCTTTGAACAACATTAGAATGGAAACTAGTTCCATGGCAAGAATATGAGGTGTCTGTCCCTCACAGAGCGAGCCAAAAGCTTGCCTTGAGCTTGACCTGAATGAGCGTGTCTGAAAACTCTCTTACTTCATAAAGCAGAGACACAGTGAGACATTTTCAACCTTTTCCAAAGAAAGATTCCTACTCACAGGCTTTAAAAGAAATAAATATGGTACACGGTTTTTAAACTGTAGCTGGAAAATCAGGAAAGACCTGTTTCATGTGGGTTCTCACCCATAGCTGGGGGTGAGAGTAGGGGCTTAGATAGGGGTCTACCCCTACACTGACCTTTTATCAAACCCAGCTGTGTAGGTACCACATACCAGTTAATCATCTGAGCTCACACGGTAGTTACTGACATCTAGTCAGCATAGTCAATGAAGTTGAGAAAGTGGTTCATCTTATCAGCACAGAAGTCTACTTGAGGATTAAACGAACCTTTCCCTAAATCCCACTAACTATCTTGAAGAGATTTTCATTGACTAAAAATGAAATTTTAAGTTGTTTTGCTTAGGTGTGAAAGCCTATGAACACCACTCTGGAAGTCATGCACTTGTTCCCAATTCCCTGTTGATCTGTTACCCAATGAGACAAATATTCAAATACAAGGTAGGGACAATTTAGATATATTGAGAGCAGTTGATCAAAGGAGGGAGTAAAATGTGCAGTATTTAGGGTAAAAAACTCACTCAGAGACATACTCATCGTGCTGAGTGCTTGGCTGGCTGTGCTGTGGACTTGTTTGGGAGTCAGAGTTCTCAAGGAGACCATGTCCCACAGCAGCTCCCCAGGACGTTTAGCAAGACAGACCCTGCAGCAGCCCTGGGCCTCCACCCCTTTATAGTGTCTGGGCCACCAGGCTGGCTCCTTCTGGAAGCTTCCAGGAACTAGGATGGTTCATTTTGGAAGCTTCTTGTTCACCAAACCGGTTGTTCTGAAAGTTTCCAGAAGCTAGATTGGGTTCCTTCTGGATGCTTCTGTTTTGCCAAGCTCTCCTTGGGCAGCTGTACCTTCCTACCCCCACTGGGAACAGCAAATCTGTTACGGTCTGAGGCAGCATTTCCTCATCGGGACACTAAAACCCCTCTTCTTCTCTTGGTTGTTTCAGCTTGACCTCTGCCCAGTCCCTTGCACCCACCTCAGCGTTTACCTCAACTGGTGCAGCAACAGACAGATGAAATGACAGAAATGTGTGAAAAGTTCAGAAGAGAGCTCCTGACAAGAGTAAGCCAACGTGCAGATATGAATGCAACAGACATTGTGGGGGAAGAATTAAACACAGAAGAGAGTAATTGTAGTCAGAAGACCATGCTTTAAGAGGGGAGAGACCATGACTTCCCTCCTTCACGTGCTTAGCACTGTCTCTGCATTATGTATTAGAATTTTTGATTAAAAACCCGCAACAAATCCACCAAAAAACTTTGAGAAAAGTCCAGGTTCTAATGCCCCAAACTTTCTGTCTCCTTCTAGCTATTCTCCCAGGGTAACCAGAATTTCTTGAATTCATCTCCCCAAATCCTACCTATGCCTTCTTGTCAGGAAATACTCTCAATCCCTTCTTAGTTCTTCTGTAACAGAAATCTGAACATGTGCAAAACCAGACTAAATGACTCTAACGGCATATTATTCCTACTAGCAGTGCCTTTTGAATTACTATCACAATTTAAAAAAAAAAAATTGCATTCTTTCACACCAGACATACTAAATTTGTAAAAAAACACCAATATTTCAGTAAAACAATCCAGCCACTCTTCTGTCACCATAGGAAGACATCTCAATCTGGAACATTATATTAGAAAGGTTAAGTCTTCTCAGTGACTTAGTAGGTAAGGCATCAGTTTCATATGTCATAAAGTTATTAATTAAGTTTACTGTTAGAAGCACTTTGACATACCTTTGGAGGTTTGGTTATTGACAGTACTCCATTTTTTCACTCAAAATTATTTTCAAGTTCATGTCTTCTGCAGTAAAATTTAAGATTCTTACTCAGCAAAAAATAAGACGAAAATATGATTTGTTTTGACGTGTTCCAGCTATCGTTCAAGTTTTGTAAGAACATGGAAATACAGCAGTTGTGGAAAGAGAAACAATCACTCACAAAATAAGCTATATTGGCAGCTTGTCCAGCAGGGACTCAGAATTGACCGATGCACATGAAATGTTAATACTGCAAGAAACAATCATATACTGACAGAAGGTCTTATTCTCCTTAGGATATGAATTCTGTTAGTGCAACATTTCTGCACTAAATATCTCTGCTATATTTAGAGTCATAGAATAGTTTTGGTTAGAAGGGACCCGTAAAGATCATCTACTCTAACCTCCCTGCCATGGACAAAGATTCAGTATAAATAAGTGCAAGCAACACAGATTTCAGAATTAAATATTGACTTCAGTGTCAAGCCTCACTCCCCAGATCAGCCCCGAAGACCCCAGTTTCATTAAACCTGTTGCATATACTTACTGCTTCCTGTGTTCTTGTTAATCAATTTGTTGTTTCTTAATACTAAGTAAAAACTTGAATTATTCAAAGACTTTTATAATGCATCAGTTTATTTATTTTATTTTATATTCTGATATATATATTAGTTTATTTATTTTATATACTCAAAAGCAAGCTAAATCGTATTTTTCCACCTCTGTTTAGACCCTTAAGGATTTTGATAATTTCTTGCTGCTTTACCTGAAACACCTAACACCTACGCTTACCTTATGTTTTATTTATCATTAGATTATTTGATGGATGCTACCTGTTCTAGTTATATTTCTATATGAGAACATCGATCCAAAGATTTAAGGCTTACGTGCTCCTAAGTTTGGGGTATTTTGAAATGTGATCATAACATCCACTTGTGCTTTTCAAATAGCTTATTTATTTAAAACAGAAGTGAAAAAAAGCCCCCAGGCAAATAGGCCCACTGTTTTAAAACAATCCCCAAATTATAAAAGATATGCTTATGTGCAGTCATTTTATATTTCAGTGAAAATGTTCTCCTTGGTCTGTTCAAGTCCGGTCAATCACTTTGGCTTCAACAAGATTTTAGAGGTAAAAATGAAAGCAGAATATGTCTCTGTAGATCTAAACGGTAAAAAGCACCATGAGATTACATCTGTGAAATGAAGAAACAGCATATTTGAACTGCCATTTAAGTGTTTGAGATTCTATCCATTGGTAGTACTCCACTCAGCTAGTCCAAATCGATGCACCCGTGAGTACTGAGGGAGCCGGGAGATGTTATTGTGAAGACACTCTCCATCACCCTCCCCCTCTACTCTGCCCTGGTGAGGCTGCATCTGGAGCACTGTGTCCAGTTCTGGGCTCCCCGGTTCAAGAAGGACAGGGAACTGTTGGAGAGGGTCCAGCAGAGAGCTACAAAGATGATTAGGGGATTGGAACATCTTCCTTATGAGGAAAGGCTCAGGGACTTGGGTCTTTTTAGTCTAGAAAAAAATAGACTGAGGGGGGATCTTATCAATACGTATAAGTACTTAAGGGGAGGGTGCCAGGTAGATGAGAAGAGTCTTTTTCCAGTGGTGCCCAGTGACAGGACAAGAGGTAACGGGCACAAACTTGAGCACAGGAAGTTCCATCTTAACATGAGGAGGGACTTCTTTCCTTTGAGGGTGGCAGAGCACTGGCACAGGCTGCCCCGAGAGGTTGTGGAGTCTCCCACACTGGAGACATTCCAAACCCGCCTGGGCGCCATCCTGTGCAACTGCTGTAGATGTCCCTGCTGTGGCAGAGGGGTTGGACTTAGATGATCTCCAGAGGTCCCTTCCAACCCTGACGATACTGTGATACTGTGACAGAATATACCCTCAGCGAGTTTGCTGATGACACAAAACTGGGAGGAGTGGCTGACACACCAGAAGGCTGTGCTACCATTCAGTGAGACCTGGACAGGCTGGAGAGTTGGGCAGAGAGGAACCTAATAAAGTTCAACAAGGGCAAGTGTAGGGTCCTGCACCTGGGGAGGAATAGCCCCACACACCAGTACAGGTTAGGGGTTGACCTGCTGGAAAGCAGCTCTGCAGAGAGGGACCTGGGAGTCCTGGTGCACAAGTTGACCATGAGGCAGCAATGTGCCCTCATGTCCAAGAAGGCCAATGGTCTCCTGCGGTGCATTAAGAAGAGCATGGTCAATAGGTTGAGGGAGGTTATCCTCTCCCTCTACTCTGCCCTGATGAGGCCACATCTGCCATGCTGTGTCCAGTTCTGGGCTTCCCAGTTCAAGAAAGACGAGGAACTCCTGGAGAGAGTCCAGCGGAGAGCTACGAAGACGATCAAGGACAACAGCATCCCTCTTATGGGGAACTGGGTCTGTTTAGCCTGGAGAAGAGAAGACAGAGAGGGGATCTCATCAATGCTTATAAATATGCAAAGGGTGGGTGTCAAGAAGATGGGATCAGACTCTTCAGTGATGCCTGGGGACAGGACAAGGGGCAACAGGCACAACCTGGAACATAGGAAATTACATCTCAACATGAGGAAAAACTTCTTTACTTTGAAGGGGACAGAGCACTGGGACAGGCTGCCCAGAGAGGCTGTGGTGTCTCCTTCTCTGGAGACATTCAAAACCTGCCTGGATGGGTTCCTGTACAACCTGCTGTAGGTGAACCTGCTTTGGCAGGGGGGTTGGACTAGATGATCTCCAAAGGTCCCTTCTAACCCCTACCATTCTGTGATTCTCTGATTCTGTGAAACGCATTAACACCAAAATACATTAATGGATTCTCCTGACAGGTCTGGGTTTTGATGCTGCAAAAGCACTAACAGAATACCACCCTGCTGTGCTATTGCACTGGGCTGTCCTTTTTAGGGGATGTGAAGAGAAAGATTTGTGTGCTGTCTTTCCATATATCTTAAATCAGGGTTTTTTTGTATTTGTGGGTAGAAATGAAGGGCTGAATTCTGAAGTCTTGTTTTATATCTTTCCCTGGGAAAACCCAGTATCAGACTGGAAAAAAATGAAGATTTAAGATCACAGGATTTGATGCAGAACTATATATTATACATCCTCAACTGGCAGATAATGAGAAAAAAGAAAAGGAAAAGAGAATGATTTTGCCAACTCTTGACATTTTATTGCTATAATTAAAACATTTGGTGAGGGTGTTTTTGGTAATTTGATAGAAATCTCTACTGTCATTAAAAAATAAATTCTAGCCTTCCTTGTGATGGGAAAAGCTTGAAAATATGATCCAAATAATTATCTCAAGACTCAATAGCTTGAAAAGAAAAATAAAGAATGCAAATTTCTTGTACCTTTGAAAATTCTTTTGATTATGAGAGTCTCATTCAAGGTTAGCAAATGCTTGGACCGGAAAAGTCTGTATTCACTGAATCCTGCAGCTACAAGTAAAAACCACCTGAAGAAACAAGGCTTAAGGTGACTCATTACAGGTCACGAGGCATAAATAGAAAAAGAAAATTTAAAATATCTGTGCTTGTCACAAGACATTGACAGAGTCATTTCCCTATCCTTCCTGTTAACCAATAGTGTGAGTTGTCTACTGCAAAGTAAGGTATGTTGCCACTATATGTAGACCAACTACTAAATTGACATCATGGGCATTTCGAAAAATAAACTCATGACAGACTGAAGCATATCTTCCACCATTTTTATCCTGTGGTGTAAGTGGAAAACCTTTCTACACCATTTTCCCCAATAAGGATGATAAAATCAATAACTCTCAGTCTGAAAGCAGTTTATTGGATGATTTGCATCTTTTCCAGTGAACAGAAGGATGTCCACACTCAGGCGCAAACCAATGGACTTCTAGTGACAGAGCTGACTGAATGGTCTGAGTTTTCTGGAAGAGAGTTTTTCTGGGGAAAGCTATACAAAGCAATTAAACCTAATTTTAGCATTAGCATGATCCATGGAGCAGGTTCCTTGGACCACACCTGTCAGGGTGGCAGGGTACACCTGTCTCAAAGTGGGGAAAGTTCTTGGCACTGGAGTTGGCAGGGCTCATCGAAAGGGCTTTAAATTAGATTTGAAGGGGGAAGGGAATGAAACCAGGATCTTTAAAGGTAAGCCTGGGGGTGGCATGCAAATGTTTGTGGGACAGTACGCTAGTGAAGTGCCTTGGTCTGCTGACTCAGTGAAGGTAAGGTATGGAGATCCATGCGGCAGCAGACATGTGAAGGTCATTGATGGGCTAGAAACTACAGCTGCATCTGGAAATGGTCAGGCAGGAATTAGGGCTTCTCCCAGCAAAAAGATAGCAGGCCCAATAGCCCAGCTGAAATGCTTCTACACTAATGCATGCAGCATGGGCAACAAACAGGAGGAGCTGGAAGCCATTGTCCAGCAGGAAGACTATGATGTAGTTGCCATCACGGAAACGTGGTGGGATGACTCACACACTGGAGTGCTGAAATGGATTGCTATAAACTCTTCAGAAGAGATGGGCAAGGCAGGAGAGGTGGTGGAGTGGCCCTGTATGTTAAGGAGTGTTATGAACGTCTAAAACTTAATGATGTTGACAGTAGGGTTGAATGTCTATAGGTAACAATCAGGGGGAAGGCCAACAAGGCAGATATCATGGTGGGAGTCTGTTATAGACTGCCCAACCAGGGTGAAGAGGCAGAAGAAATATTCTATAAGCAGCTGGGAGAAGTCTTACGATCAGTAGTCCTTGCCCTTGTGGGGCACTTCAACCTACCAAATGTGTGCTGTGAATACAAGACAGCTGAGAGGCAACAGTCTAGGAGGTACCCGGAGTGTGTTGAGGATAACTTCCTGACACGGCTGGTGTAGGAGCCGACTAGGGAAGGTGCCTTGCTGGACCTGTTGCTTGTAAACAGAGAAGGGCTTGTGGGGGATGTGACAGTTGGAGGCCGTCTTGGGCACAGCGATCATGAAATGATAATTTTCAATCCTTGGAGAAGCAAGGGGTCAGCAGAACTGCCACATTGGACTTCTGGAGGGCAGTCTTTGGTCTTTTCAGGAGCCTGGTTGACAGAGTGCCATGGGAGGCAGTCCTGAAGGCAAAGGAGTCCAGGAAGGCTGGACATTTTTCAAGAAGGAAGTCTTAAAGGCACAGGAGCAGGCTGTCCCCATGTGCCAAAAAACAAGGCGTCAGGGAAAAAGACTGCCCTGGCCGAACAGAGAGCTATGGTTGCAACTCAGGGGAAAAAAGACAGTTTATGGCCTTTGGAAGAAAGGGCAGGCCACTCATGAGGACTACCAAGATGTTGTGAGTCTATGTAGGGAGAAAATTAGAAGGGCCAAAGGCCAGCTAGAACTTAATCTGGCTACTGCTGTAAAGGATAATTAAAAAAGTTTCTATAAATACATTAGCAGTAAAAGGAGGACTAAAGGTTATCTCCATCATTTATTAGATGGGGGCGGAAACATAGTGACAAAGGATAAGGAAAAGGCTGAGGTACTTAAAGCTTTCTTTGCCTCAGTCTTTAGTAGTAGGACCAGTTGTTCCCTGAGTACTTAGCCCCCTGAGCTGGTAGGCAGGGGTGGGAAGCAGAATGAAGCCCCCATAATCCAAGGGGAAATGGTGAGGGACCTGCTACAGCACTTAGACACACAAAGTCTATGGGGCCGGATGGGATACACCCAAGGGTACTGAGGGAGCTGGTGGAAGTGCTCATCAAGCCACTTTGCATCATTTATCAGCAATCCTGGCTAACCAGAGAGATACCAGTTGACTGGAGGTGAGCAAATGTGATGCCCATCCACCAGAAGGGCCAGAAGTGGGATCCGGAACTACACGCCGGTCAGTGTGACCTTGGTGCCAGGGAAGGTTATGAAACAGATCATCCTGAGTGCCATTATGTGGCACATGCAGGACAACCAGGTGATCAGGCCCAGTCAGCATGGGTTCATGAAGGGCAGGTCCTGCTTGACAAACCTGATCTCTTTCTATGACAAGGTGACCCACTTAGTGGATGAGGGAAAGGCTGTGGATGTTGTTTAACTGGACTTTAGTAAAGCCTTAGATGCTGTTTTCCACAGCATTCTCCAGGAGAAACTGGCTGCTCATGGCTTGAACAGGAGTACAGTTCACTGCCTAAAAAACTGGCTGGATGGCTGTGCCCAGAGAGTTGTGGTGAATGGAATTAAATCCAGTTGGCGGCTGGTCACCAGTGGTGTTCTCAAGGGCTCAGCATTGGGGCCGGTTCTGGTTAATATCTTTATCAATGACCTGGACAAGGGGATTGAGTGAACCCTCAGTAAGTTTGCAGGCAACACCAAGTTGGGCAGGAGCGTTGGTCTGCTTGAGGGTAGGGAGGCCCTACAGAGGGATCTGGACAGGCTGGATTGATGGGCCGAGGCCAATGGTATGAGGTTCAACAAGACCAAGTGCCAGGTCCTGCACTTGGATTACAAGAACCCCATGCAGCCCTACAGGCTTGGGGAAGAGTGGCTGGAAAGCTGCCTGGCAGAAAAATACCTGGGGGTGTTGGTCAACAGCTGAATATGAGCCAGCAGTGTGCCCAGGTGGCCAAGGAGGCCAACAGCATCCTGGCCTGTATCAGGAATAATATGGCCAGCACGACGAGGGAAGTGATTGTCCTGCTGTAATCGGCACTGGTGAGGCCGCACCTCGAGTACTGTGTTCAGTTTTGTGCCCCTCACTACAAGAAAGACATTGAGATTCTGGAGTGTGTCCAGAGAAGGGCAAGGAAGCTGGTGAGAGGTCTAGATAACAAGTCCTGTGAGGAGCATCTGAGGGAACTGGGGTTGTTTAGTCTGGAGAAAAGGAGGTTCAGGGGAGACCTTATTGCTCTCTACATCTACCTGAAAGGAGGTTGTAACCAGGTGGGGGTTGGTCTCTTCTACCAAGTAACAAGCAATAGGACAGGAGGAAATGGCCTCAAGTTGCACCAGGGGAGGTTTCGGATGGATATTAGGAAAAATTTCTTCACAGAAAGGGTTGTCAAGCATGGGAACAGGCTGCCAAGGGGAGCGGTGGAATCACCATCCCTGGAGGTATTTAAAAGACGGGTAGATGTGGTGCTTAGGGACACGGTTTAGTGGTGGTTTTGGCAGTATTAGGTTAAAGATTGGACTTGATGATCTTAAAGTTCCTTTCCAACCTAGATGATTCTATGATTTCACGCACTAAACTACTGAAGCTTCACAAAAAAAGAAACCAGTCACAGATGCTATATTGAGCATTGTCCTGACATAAGAGAGTCTGCAGGGGACATATGATTACATACCTGACACTACTTAAGTGTGTTGCTACATTTGTTTGTCAGCTCTAACCATCCCCTTTTCCTCTCTCCTGAATAGTACCATTTCAGAAAGGAACCTTCATTTACTCGGAACAGGTCTAAATTCAGGATCAGCCAGTCTTCTACGCTGATATTTCAAGGAACTTAATGACATGAGAGAAACTGGTGAAGGGAGTACTCAGCACTTCTCTCTTCTTCTAGCACAAGGATAACTAGACTAGGCAGCAAGAGGAGGAATAAACTGAAATCAAAATGGATATTTGTAGATGCAAGGAAACCAGAGGGAGACGAGGTTACAGACAGTTCTTCCTATTTTCTCGCTGTAATGCTTAGGATGACTCAACTACTTCCTTTAAAAAAGGAAAACCTTTCTACCTCTCAGTAGTTCTCTTATCAACCATCTTTCATTGTTAGGTGGAAAACCAAAGTCAAGTGAAATCCATTGCAACTAAATTTCCACTCTTGATAGAGCCAACAGTCAGTTGCATTCATGGGCATCTTATATGACTTGTGGTTTAGCTGTTCTGGGAGACCAAATGCTTCAGAGGTGGCTACACAGAATGTTCTCTGCTCCTCACACCTACCTACCCAGTTGTCTGTTACCTAACGTGATGGAGAGTTAATTTTCTTGTTTTCATGACACCATTTTATCCATTCCTGATCTGACCATTCCACATATCCTACAGGGAGAACTTTCTGTCTCTGAACTGAATTCACCAAAGAAATACTTATTTCAATGATCAATCTTATTCTTCAATGAGACTATGTATGTGTCTCTCTCTTACTACTCATATTATTAGATAGCTGTGTTCAAATTATAACCTCTTCCTTATTTCGTCTGTCCTTAAAATTAGACTGATCTAACAAGCTCCCAGAGCTTGAAGATATAATTTCAGACCCATCCAAATGCATGTTCTTCTAGACATGTGGCAGATTAGCTGCAAAAAACACGTGTTCTGTTTGGCCACAAGCTGCCTGCCAGAAGAAGACGGACACCAACCCTACTGTTTCTAGTTTGCTAAACACAGAGTTTGCTTATTCTAGGCCTCACAGGCTGCAGTCACCTGTGTTGTAGTGGCACAGCTCCAGGATGTAAAAATATTAGCAATTTTCAAGGCTTAATTTGCCAGACAGATGAAATTATTGGTGATTAAGTTCATTTTCATAACTTCTGTTTTTGATTAATTAGTTTTAAGATGTATTTGCTTGGCAGTATTTACCAGACCATCTGTACTTTATTGAATATCTTTCATTGATTTAGTTGGGAGACTGATGTTGTCTACACAGTCAAATTCCTAGCTCACCTCCAACGCTGTCTGAACTAATGGTATATTTTATAATGGGAACAATATTATTCCAAATGAGATAGGGAACCGAAATATGGCCAAAGCCTTTGTTAAAAAACATTGCTATTTTACTTCTTATACATTTTGTGCTTTCAAAAATAGTCATCTGTGGACCTATTTGAAGGATTGCAGAGATTTGTAGACCCTCCCTCTCACATTACAAATTTTCACTCTGAAATTCATGTGAAATTTGGGAGCATCGGTGGGAGAAACCACTACCTAAAAAAAGTTGTACTTTCAAGCCAGGACTCATAATTTCAAGGATCTTATGCCCTTGTCAAAGTCTAATTGTTCCTTTCTTTTGTTAAAACAAAGCGTGTCAATTTATTTTTAAAAATAATTATTTTTCACTGGTGAGGTCTAGGTTTATGAAACTCACAGTTCCTAGCCAGAAGAGACATTGATCAATGTGTGTTTTCTACATCTGCCTTTCAGTTATCATACCCAGCCGCCCTATTCCTTGTGGTTTATGCTTTTGACGAGTTTGACATTCAGCTTTTGAATGGCTGTTGCAGAGCAAAAGACAAAGTGTTTTCTGTCTTTAATGAGGCTACATGCTCGCATGGTGGTTTACTGCAGTTTACTCTGTGTAAACTTCTGCTGTTATATGAGAAATCCTGTTATAGGAAAAAAAGAAAAACTTCTTATATGCAAAGCTGAGAATTCATTGTTGGCTTAATTAAAATCTTAACATTCTAATAAAAACAGAGCAAACACTTGTTATTAGTGCAGTGATACTGACAGTCACAGACCAAATTATCTAATTAATCCAGGAAAGTCTTAATGTAATACCATTAAAATTATTATTATATACATTTTCCTAACATTGTGAAGTTTTGCTCAACCTTTCATTGTTTTTCTGGGTCCTAAAGTCAACGGCAGCAGTTTTTCTTGAGAAAAAGCGAAATAGGGTGGGTTGCACCAAATCCTCAGCATGGAAAGTTCTTTGCCAGAGGACTGCAATGCAGATGATGGGAGTTTATTTATTTTTATCCTTGGGTTCAATTAAGGCAATTTTTATACTTCTAATGTGTTCTGCACCCTATCTTTCTTTATTGGTCTACAGTTCCACATTACATCTGAATTTACTTTATATTGCATATTTTAAATATATTGGATATTTGATCCCTATTAATTTTATTATCCCTAAAAACTTTTCTTACTCAGCTCCTGAAGTCGCATTTCTTTAACAGTCCATAACTGAACATTGCTGAGGTTTTTATAACTGCAGAGCCCCTGGTATAATCCATAGCTTATACTTTCAAAGCCTGTGTTATCTCTTCACACTTGCACTCTGTACCACATCGTTATTCTAGAGTCATAGATAGTTCATTCTAAAGAGATTAAGTATTTGTTAATACTACCTGTCACTTACAGATAATATAGACAAGTTATTTTAGCAATAGGCTTTACACCGCACGGTTGTACAAAGCAAAGCAAAACAAGGCAAGTTAGGTAATAGTTACCTGCTCACCAGGCAATTGCTGTCATCTAAACCAAAGCTCAAGGCATGGCCTAGACAAGCCCAGACACAAGAAGCCTGACAACCCCCCAGTACAGAGGCCTTGCAGCATTAGTTTGAAGCCTGTAATCTTTTTGTTATTCGCAGTGGCAACACTGGAGGTATTGGGTTACACAATATTATGAAGATTCCCCGTAAATTAATGGCACTATTGGCACCTCAGCAGAGATCTGAGTGCTGTTTCAGTATGGGTGGAGAGGCAGCCTACAGTGCAGGTGGCTACATCTCCAGCTTGCTGAATCCATGTCTGCTATTTGGTACGACTCCCTGAACGTGAATTGCCGTGTGCAAGAAAATAGTTGCTCCAACCATTCCTGCCTGCACTGTGTAAGGTCTGTCATTCCTCTTACCCTTTTAGAAAAGACCCTATTGCATCTTTCTGTCTACTGCCTGGCACGTAAGGGCAGCATATGAGGAGACGTAATGTATTCGGAAGGGAGGTGAGATATCTACATCTTCACACAGTTTGTATTCAACACAGGCTGATCTCTGTTATCAGTCTATGTAAGGGCTTTACTTCAACAGGATTTAGGTTCCTAAATATGTTAGTGCCTCTATCTGAGTCTGCATATTTCCCCTATATGCTGTCTAAACTTAGCAGGTGAGTCTGCAGGCATCCCCCAGGTAGTCTTCTTGGGTGTGACTCCAGGGCATGCTCAGGTGGGTGGTATTTGAAGAAATATTCTCTCGCTGCATGAACTTATAGGCTCATGGGTTTACTTACTCCCTGTATGAACAGAGACAACAGTTTAAAAACTGCCACGAGCATGGCCCTCAAAGTTAATGAAGACAACTTCTGGGCTGTGAAGTTCTGCCAACAAAACAGGAACATAATATTTAGCAGTGCTGTGATGCTGTGACAGCAACAGAAACAAAATAAGCAGATAACAAAATATTCTTTTTCCAGCCAGCACTGCTCCACATGGCCTGGATGGTTTATTGTGTAAAAAATGCGGCCATGGAAAGGCTATGGAGAACTTTGCTGTTGACTAAACTCTCGTCATGCTGCCCAAGGATATATGTGGGTGAAAATTACTGTTTAATTTGAATCCAAGAACCAAATTTCTTTCCTATTATTAAAAAAATAGAGCCACTCTTGGTAAAAGGAGAACAGAAGGGACACTTTATGGTCTCTTTTGCCTGCAATTCGAGCTAGTAACAGTTGCAAGTTAAAATAATATATTTTTCAGTATAACACCTTTTTTTCCCCCCAAATGTCTACCCTTCTTTTCATTGACTTTTTAAAACTGTTCAAAAAATTACTAAAAATATGTAGGAGTTAAAATATATTTTCTCATTAAAATTTTCTTCTGTATGAGCTTCAGTGAGCTCTGTTTATCATTCATGCTCAGGAGTTTCTGATTCTCAACATGAAAGCCACAAAAACCAATTTACCCCTTTCTTCCTTATGTCATTCATAATATAAAAGGGCAATTATGTTCATCATTATTACTTGGACTAAATATATATCTGTACCTTGTAAATCTACTTTACATCTGAGGCTTTTGCAATATACCGTAATTGAATTCACATTTTCTGGCATCTGTTAATAACCTTTCCTGTTCTTAGTATTACAGTGAAGTAAAATGCTCGTAAGTGGATGCAGAATACAGAAAAGTGACAGTCTCCTCTGCCTCCTGCGATACAGATATTTCAGGCAGTCTAGATGCTTCAGCAGACACTTAGGGCTCAGTAGCTCTGGCTGCTGTAACATAATCCAAGTATATTTTGTTTTTCCAAGACTTCTACTGAGTTTCACTCTCCAGCAGGTCGCTGTGTTTCTGTGAGAGAATCCACCTGGTTTCCCAGGGTTTCCAGAGGGAACAAGTTTAACTTGGAATGTAAGACAAGTTTAGTGAAAGGGCTTCCAAGGTCAGGCTTGCCCAAGAGACACTGGTGGCTCTGTCTCCTAACACAAATGTCCATTCAACTGTCTGAAGGTTCAGAGGGACATGGCAAAAGACAGGCAATTCTCACAGCTTTTATACCACCACTTTCATGTACAACAGCTACAGGACAAAAGCTGGTGTGTCTGACTTTCTGTTTCCTCAGCTGGGGTACCTACATCATTGTACCAACTGGTAAAGTATCAGAGTTCTTTTCAAAGTAAGAAAAAAGGTAACTGCGAGTGATTTCACTAATAACCACAGGGGATTCATGGGCTGCAACACAGTTAATAGCCACCATAAACTCAATTTTTACAGTTTCAATACATGTTCCATGGTCAATCAACTGGGAAAAAAATTTGAGACTCCAAAAATTTTCACAGAAGACTTAAGAAGTGAAGAGGAAGGAAATGTGAAGGCAGTTGCCAGTTCTTAACACAGCATCCCTACTAATCTCCTTTATTTCCTTCCTGCATCTTGTTTTATCTACCTGTCGTCTCTCATTTTATTTGAAGATTAAACCCCTTGAAAAAAAAAAAAACCACATATTTTTATTTATATGACATCACAACCAATTAATACGTGGAATCTTTCCTCCTCTCAGAAACTGTGTCTATCATTTAGAATGATGAAGAAGTAGCAGGTGATGAATATTTATGTAATTTCTCCTGGTTTGTCTTTAATTTTTCCATTGCACCCATTCACGGTAATGGTAACAGTTGAAAAACCCTCCTCTTTACCACTCCTGCTCATATTTCTTATATGAGCTTCAAATTTCAATTCCTGTAAATAGCTCCGTGGCTCCGTGATCCTATTTTCCGGTCAACTCAGCCCCCCCCCCCCCCCAACTGGAGCCAATGCTGGGTTTAATGACTTAATTTCCCAACATTTTCAACATCAAGACTTTTATAGACAAAAATTAAACAATAACAAAACGTACAAAAGGCTATTGGACTGTTTCACACTGATGTGTGGCTCAGGAGATGAAAGAACGCAGCCAAAAAAACTGTTTATGCCTTGTATTTTGGGCTAAAACATGTATGCTAGGTACACATCTATGTTGTTTTATCTATATACTAATACCTCTCACCTCCCTACCTTCTGTATGGTATAAATGCAGGTGTGAAGAGAAGTTATGTCTATTTCCTACTTTTACCTGATTTATTTGATAAATAAAACTCTGTGTCTGCGTTTATCTTCATCTGTATTAGCGCATGCTATTAGATACTCTTCTTGGTCTCCGCATTTCTATCTATATGGGACATGCATTCAACAATGTTTTTGTACTTGTTTGATATAAGCTGCTTTGTTCAGAACAAAACAAAATTGAGAAATGTTAGAAGTCACAGCATTGCATGAATTCAGAAGTCCTCTCCTAGGTAGGACCAAAGCCCTGCAAGTCATCACCATAACCAAGAAGGAGTCCAACTGGAAGAAGCATTTGTTAGTAATGGCAATGGCTGTGAAATATAGAATTTAAGCCCCTGCATTGAGTCCTGGTAAAATCATATTTATTATACCGATCTACAAAGGTTACATGGGTTCCATTGGGCATCAGGACAAAATTAGATTTGATATTACGGCTAAGAATATCTCCCAGAAGGCAAATGTTGTGACAACGAACTGTGAAAGGGCAAACTCTAAATGCTGATAGAAAAGGTTAACAGCATGCTGAAGAATGTAATACAAAAGGAACACCCTACACTCTACAAATTTGACATAGAAAGTACGTAAGGACCAATTCCAGAGACAACGAATACTAAGAGAAAAAAGGAAGCTCACATCATTAAGCAGAAAAATGAGCATATTTTTTGAGGCTAAAGAAGCCTTCTTAAAAAACATATGGGAATCTTGTGTAAATAGCACAATATAAGACAGATCTTGTCCAAATAAGACAGACGCCAGGTCTGGTGTAAATCGGAAATAAGGAAAGCCAAGGGAAGCTCGGAAAAGTGGCAAAGTAAATGATAATAATAACACTAGAATGTTATCCATAACAGGAAAAAAAAAAAAAGGATGTACATACAGGAACACAGGACCCAAGAAACTAATGACAAGAGAAGAGCCATAACTGAGATTAAAGAGAAAACAAAGGCATTTAATGTTCTTTTTAACAAATCTTTACTGCAGATAAAGGACAGAGAAATTTTTACACCAAAGTCCTTTTTATATCCTTCTTCCATAACTTGAAAGTCTCTGAAGGGAAAACTTAAAAGAACTTACAAGGTCTCAAGTGCAGTAGTAAATAAGCTGTCATAGCTGCATGTCATCTGGGATCAGAATGAAATGAAGTGTGAAAAAGATGACATACCTGTTGGCCTCCTACTTTTCTCCTGCTCTCCAATGCAGGAGAAGCAGGATTTTATGTCCCTTCATTCCCACTTTTCCCTGGAGTTTCTTCTTTTATCCAGATGGCTTTATACAACATCTTTCTGGGGCTTTAAGCAATCTCCTCTGTGTCTAGAAACCTATAGGGTATTCATGATTGCTCCTCATCTCCCCGCTTTTCCATTCCTATCTTTCTTGTCCATCTTGTCCATCCAATGTTTTCTGTAGGCTTCAAGTCTTTCCTTTCTAACAAGCTTCTTCATTTGTAACCTCCCAACAGGAAACCTATGGTTTCTTCCTGTTCTTCTGCTAGAAATCGGCGTTGTCTATTTGGATGTGTAAACTCTCAACAATGGGGACTATGTTTCCTTTTAGGAACGCTGCCTGGCAAAAGGAAGGAGGGAGGGCGATACCATAGGTGGGTAAGAAACCCTACGAATATTAAAAAAAAATACAGGTACTGAGGATGCAGTTGCTTTCACATACACTTTCACATTTTAGATAGATGAGAATAATTTTCCAGCTTTAGTCATAAAGAAGTTGGGCATCCAACTTTGTCTTCTTCAGTAATCAACTAAAAGAGATGGATTATTTCTGAAGACAGTTGACCACATCCCAAAAGAGGTAGCTGGTAAAGTTATTTTGTTGGGCAAGGTTGATTTTGCTTGTGTTGTGGTGACAATGCGTAGTGCAGATGCTCATGGAAATAAAGTGTAAAGTCAGTAGAGTTCCTTGTGTTGATTTTTAATGAAGCTATTAAAAAAAAAATTAACATAATTGGTTTGAGGTTTCACTAAAATTAGAATGACTCCAAAGGGAAAGCACAGCTGTTCGGGTTTGAGGAAAAATTATTTTCCAAGTTTGAACCATTTACTTATCCCTAATTTAAAACAAACAAGAAAAAAAGTATATGCTTTTTTTTCATACTTTTTCCTTCATTTCATAGATATCAGGGATCACATTCAGTGTTGAGAAGTACCCTTGTGGGAAACAAATGAAGTGACAGCAGAGTGGGAGGAATAAGAGTTGTTATCCAAAATGTTCCTGACACCATCACACCCCTTCAAGTGTTTGTTAAATAATATATTAATAGCACATACAGCCTGGGAAAACGTCATTCTGAACAGATGCTGTAGAGAAGGCAAATGTTGTGATCACTGTGGTAACGCAACAGGCTGGGCTCTAACCACCGGCCTGGCAGCAAAACCTGTTCAGTCCCAATTGCTCCTAGAAATAATTTTGTGTTACTGCCTGCCTGCAGCCCCAGTATCTTTACAGTTCCAAGTGCAGCTTTATGAGGCGCACAAGTTCAGCAAGGGCTGCTGATGTTGTATGCAGCAGTCATCACTGCACTCTCTTGCCATCTTTCTTTTTCTCTGGCAGGCTGTCATGTTATATTTCAAAATGGCCAAAATCTTAAATACCCAAAGTCCTTGATGACCTTAGTATCTGGTCTCAGGAAAATACCAGTAATGATCTCCATTTAGCTCATGTGTCTGTATCCATAAAAAATGTCTGTCTAGATGTTGCATGTGAAATACTAGAGCTGACTCCGAAAAGCCATCAGTCTGAGGTGTGAAATTTCCCCACTCATTAGAAAAGGGCACCACGCTTCACTACGCATTAAAGACTTTTTAGAAGTTTAGACAAGAACAAAGATTGTTATTAACCCTCTGGCAACACAGGTAAAACTGTGCCAGACCCACAGACATCAGCATGTTCAAGCAAATGTGATGAGAAGAATGGCCAGTCCTCTTTCTGCTTGGATCGGAGACATGGTATGTAGAAAGCGTGAATGATCACAACAAATGGATCAGAACTATAGAAGAGGTGTGCCCTAAATGTTTGGACTGGTTTTGTGCAGGTGATCTTAGAGTTCAGTTGTTGATGAGAGGTGAAATTTTCAGCAGCAAAGAGGAAGAAAGCCTGTCAGTGTATCAGCCAAGGCAAACAGGGCGAGAGAAATGGTTAGAGGTTATCTCTAGGCAGGTGAATATTTTTTTTCTTCTTTTCACTTCCATAACGCTTTGCAGATGTGTCTGTTTTGGGCTTAGTAAATGTATCCTTCCTTCACCTTCTTCTGGCTTGAATGAAGTATGATTTTCAGGGTGACTGTAATTGGCTACAATCAGGGCACTTCATACTTCCAGGTGTGGTGTTTAGGGACTAGGAGGTATCCAGCTCCTGCGTCTGTCACTGCTGTGTATCCAGAGAGTATACATTTAAACTGCACAAGCTATTTTGGAAAATGGAAATTTGGTGGCCTGGGGGAGTTCCTTCCAGTGAACACTGACAACCAGAAGACTATTCTGACACTCAGCAAGATAGTGGGAAGCACACCTCAACCAGTGGTTTCAAGGGAGGCTGTGATGTGAATTAATTTATAGTTTTAGATTTCTGCAATAAAAAGTGGCCAGTAAAGCCTATGTAGGTAAAAATGTGCCTGTTTTTTTTTAAAAGATACAGCCAATCTAAACAGAGGTTTTGCCGCATGGATTACAATGTAAGATCTCATAGATTGCTTCAGAAAATCCTCATCAGAACTTTCCAGTTTGACCGTAGTGGGTCAGCCCTGGCCCGCCCAGCCGCTCACTCACCCCCCTCCTTCAACAGGACGGGGGAGAAAATAGGATGGAAAAGCTCATGGGTCGAGATAAAGACAGGGAGATAACTCACCACTTATCGTCATGACCAAAACAGACTTGACTTGGGGAAAGTTGAATTTATTGCCAATTAAAATACACTTGTGTGGTGAAAAGCAAAGATAACAACACCTTCCTCCCTGCCACACACACCCTTTCCCAATTCCTACCTCCCCCCTCCCCTCCCGCCCCCTCTCCCCAGCCCGGGGGGCGCAGGGGTGGGATGGGGGCTGCGGTCAGTGCATGGCAGCCCCTCTGGGCCGCTCCTCCCTCCTCACACCTCTCCCTGCTCCAGCGCGGGCCCTGCCCCGGGCTGCAGTCCTTCAGGGACACCCTGCTCCCGCCGGGGCTCTCCACGGCCGCAGCTCCTGCAGGAAATGTCCCCCCGCTGCGGCCTGAGGCCCTCCCCGGGCTGCGGGCTGGGTCTCTGCTCCAGCGGGGTCTCTGCAGGGCTGCAGGGGATCCCTGCTCCGGGCCTGCAGCACCTCCTGCCCTCCTCCTCCTGCGCCCTGGGGCTGCCTCTGCTGCTGCTCCCTCCTGGGCTGCCTCCTCCTCTGCCTGGGCCGCCTTCGGCCCTGCCGCAAACCTCTGTTCCCCCCGGCGCCCCCAGCTTGGCTGAGGGGCTCAGCTGTGCCCTGCGGTGGGGCCGTTGGAGCCGGCTGGGACCGGCTGGGACCGGCTGTGTCCGGCACGGGGCAGCCCCGCACCCTCCGCGCAGAGGCCGCCCCACAGCCTCCGTGCTGCCGACGCCAGGGCACGGACACCCCATACACTGGTGTCTCTCAGTATCTATATCAGATACATTTCCACTTGCTGATCATTATAATGTTGTTAATCCTGTTTTAATCATGAAGTACCAGGAGATTCAAGGTCATTACCATCTTCAAAAACTGTACTTACCTATGTCAGCTAAAGAGGGGATTTTTTTACCAACACCAGCATATTAGTAGAAACCCCAGTATAGACTTTGAAAAATGCTTTACATTAGTATTTTAGTACTTTTTGTTACTGTTACATATGGTGTGATTTTTTGTGACAGCTCCTAACCAGAAGGTACTGATACAGACCTTCTTGCTAGTGTTGCCCATGAAAGCCTTGCATCACTCGGGGGTCGATCACTCCCCACCTCAGATCTACCCCAGCTCCCTGCCACCTTCCAAACAGTTCTCCGTCCAGGTACCTCCTTTTGGACTAGAGTTTCTACAACACTAGCTGGGATTTTCAGCCTCATCTTGAAAGCAGACCTCAAGCCAGACCTCTTTTCCCCTTAGGTATAAACAGTGAAGACCCTTGTTGTTTGGATGTTTAACTAGTACTAGGGAAAAAAACAGTAAAGGAAGTGCTTAGCACTTGCATTTAATTACTTTTTTTTAACAGATCAAATGACTATGTCCATAAGAGCAGTTCTTCCCATTCCTTCCCTTGTGTAACAGACAAACACCTTAAGGCAAAATGCTTTCAGATCCACTTGACAATAATAGAGGTTTTATCTCCACAGAAAGAATGAAATGTCAGTAGATAGATTGGAGAGCAAAATATGATTTAATAGCCTAAATTAAAGCTTAGTGATGCCAGTGAAAATATCCCTGTGGAAAGACTACAAGAGAAAAAGCAAGTAGATATGAAGACCATCAAATCAAAGGTTCCAAATATCAAATTTAGGTGATTTCTTTGGAAAGAGCTTAGGATGAAGTTAAATACACCTCCACACATAAACAAACACCCCCATAGTCTTACGTAAGCTTGTTTTAGATCCAAAAACAGAGAAAAAGAGGAGAATCTTAAAATGGCACTTTTAGCTTTTGTTAGAATTTTTACTTATCTTTCTTTACATCTGTGCTTCTTCCTCATATGTGAGGTTTTCCTTTTTATTGCTTGTTGATGTGCAATTTTTCTGTCTGAGATCATTCATGCAGAGAACACAGAAAAAGGATTTTTTTGATCCTGACTTCAGAGAAAAGATCAGCAATGTATTGAGGAAGAGAGTTAAACTTTCCACGAACAGAAGGGAGAATGCTGGCTGGTGTTTATGCTCTGCACAGTGACCATTATCTCTCAGTTCTATTCCTTGGACATGGTAGAAACAAGGAGCAAATCAGTCATGCATTGGACGTAGCTCCGCTCTCTGCTAACCTTTTTGACAATATAATAATACACTGTGGAGGAGCACATGCTGCTAAGAGGTATTTAGAATTAACAGTAAGGTTTAGGTCATTTTCCCACAGCAAAGTACAATGTATTGTATTCTGCAATCACTTGTCAGAGCTGTCATTTACCCTGTCACTTTTGAATGTCTCTCTATGAGTCCCAGATTGCTTGACAAGGCTCCAGTCAAGGAAATCTGGTGACAAACGTATCAATAGCCTCACTAGGAACCTGGCATGCCTGCCACTGTGTGATGCATATTCTTGATATTCTCACATTAAAAGACAGATAAAACCATTTTTAAAAGAGCCTATGTACCTAAAATAATGCATGAAGTCATAAGATTTAAAGCACGGTCATTGTAAAAAGCATTGTTTTTTTCCAAAATGTTTAGTCACTTTAACGGTAGCTGCCACTAATTGAAATATTTTACATTCCATCTGTTTGGTATTCAAGCTGAGAGATACTGGAAACAAGACTGCCAAGATGGTGCAGTGTTCAACCTTTGCTCTCAAAATATTATTGTATTACACAGAATACTTCTCTGCATCCTTCTCTGTAATCACAGTTTGTCTTCCAATTGTGGAAAATCTGTACCCCAATGCATTGCTCCTCCTATGCACTTCAGCTAATAAAGTTTGTAGTATGTGTGTACATTACCAAACAATAGCACCAACTCTTAATTTTATTACCTCACCTTTAACTTTCTCGGCAGCTAGGGAAGTTCTTGGAATCATGGAATCATAGAATGGCTCAGGTTGGAAGGGACCTTGAAGATCATCGAGTTCCAACCCCCTGCCATGGGCAGGGACACCTCCCACCAGACCAGGTTGCTCAAAGCCCCATCCAGCCTGGCCTTGAACACCTCCAGGGATGGGGCCTCCACAACTTCTCTGGGCAATTTGTTCCAGTGTCTCACCAGCTGCATAGTTAAAAAATTCTTCCTAATATCTAATCTAAATCTGCCCTCTTCCAGTTGAAGCCATTACACCTCGTCCTATCACTACATGCCTTTGTAAAAAGTCCCTCTCCAGCTTTCCTGTAGGCCCCCTTCAGATACTAGAAAGGTGCTATAAGGTCTCCCCAGAGTCTTCGCTTCTCCAGGCTGAACAACCACACCTCTCTCAGCCTGTCCTCATAGGAGAGGTGCTCTACCCATCTGATCATCTTTGTGGCCCTCCTCTGGATCCGCTCCAACAGGTCTACATCCTTCTTGTGCTGAGGACTCAAAAGCTGGACACAGTACTCCAGGTGGGGTCTCACGAGAGTGGAGTAGAGGGGCAGAATCACCTCCAATGACCTGCTGGCCATGCTTCTTCTAATGCAGCCCAGGATAAAGTTGGCTTTCTGGGCTACAAGTGCACATTGCCAGGTCACGTTGAGCTTCTCATCAGCCAACACCCCCAAGTCCTTCCCCTCAGGTCTGCTCTAAACCATTGCCCACCAAACCTGTATTTGTGCTTGGGATAGCCACAACCCAGGTGTAGGACCTTGCACTTGGCCTGGTTGAACTTCATGAGGTTTTCATAGGCACACCTCTGGAGCCTGTCCAGGTCCTTCTGGACTTCATACTTCCCCTCCGGCATTTCAACTGCTCCACACTGCTTGGTGTCCTTGGCGAACTTGCTGAGTGTGCCCTCAATCCCACCATCGATGTTGCTGACAAAGATGCTGAACAGCACAGGTCCCAGTACTGACTTCTGAGGAATGCCACTTGTCACTGCTTTTCACTTGGACATGGAGCCATTGACTGCAACAGTTTGAGTGCCACCATCCAGCCAGTTCCTTGTCCACCGAGTGGTCCATCCATCAAATCCTTGTCTCTCCAGTTTAGAAACAAGCATGTCATGCCAGACAGCGTCAAATGCTTTGCACAAGTCCAGGTAGGTGACGTCAGTTGCTCTCCTTTTACCCACCAATGCTGTAACCTCCTCATAGAAGGCCACCAAATTTGTCAGGCACGACTTGCCCTTGGTGAAGCCATGTTGTCTGCTACCGATCACTTCCTTATTTTCCAGGAGCCTTAGCATAGTTTCCAGGAGGATCTGCTCCATGATCTTGCTGGGCACAGAGGTGAGGCTGACTGGCCTGTAGTTCCCTGGGTCTTCTTTTTTACCCTTTTTGGAAATGTATTTTATGTTTCCCTTTTCCAGTCAGTGTGAACTTCACCGAACTGCCACAACTTCTCAAATATGATGGATAATGGCTTGTCACCTTTGTCTACCCGTTCCCTCAGGACCTGCGGATGCATCTTATCAGGTCCCATGGACTTGTGCACCTTCAGGTTCCTTAGATGGTCTCAAACCTGGTCGTCTCCTACAGTGGGTTGTTCTTCCTTCTCACAGCCCCTATATTTGCCTCCTGCAACTTGGGCGGTGTTGGTAGGACATCTTCCCTAGTCTTCCTTTTATCACTGGCATACTTACAGAAGTTTTTCTTATTGCCCTTGATGTCCCTGGAAAGATTTAATTCTATCTGGGCCTTATCTTTCCTAAGCTGATCCCTGGCTGCTTGGACAGTTTCTGTGTATTCCTTCCAGGCTACCTGTCCTTGCTTCCACCCTCTGTAGGCTTCCTTTTTCTGTTTGAGATTGTCCAGGAGCTCCCCATTCATCCATGCAGGCCTCCTGGCATTTTTTCCTTACTTTTTCTTTGTTGGGATACATCGCTCCTGAGCTTGGAGGAGGTGATCCTTGAATATAAACCAGGTTTCTTGGGCCCCTCTCCCCTCCGATGCTTTATCCCATGGTACCCTGCCAAGCAGATCCCTGAAGAGGCCAAAGTCTGCTCTCCTGAAGTCCAGGGTAGAGAGCTTGCTGCACACCCTCCTCACTGCTCTAAGGATCTTCAAGTCTACCATTTCATGGTCACTGCAGCCAAGGCTACCCTTGAGCTTGACATTCCCCACTAGCCCCTCCTTGCTGGTAAGGACAAGGTCCAGCATAGCTCCTCTCCTCACTGGCTCCTCTGCCACTTGGAGAAGGAAGTTGTCATTGACACATTCCAAGAACTTCCTGGATTGCTTGTGCCCTGCTGTGTTGTCCCTCCAACAGATAATCAGGGTTGTTGAAGCCCCCGTCAGGACCAGGGCCTGTGAACGCAATGCTGCTCCTATCTGTCTCTAGAGGGCCTCATCCACTGCGGAAAGGTTTCCCTTTCAGACCTCAGCACTGCCGAAAATCTTTTCTGTATAGTGGAGGCAGTTTGATGGTGGTGTCAAGGAGAGCCTTTCTGATTCTGAGGAGACTTGCCTTTGTCCTGCTGTAGATTAAATATTTTAGGTGCCTTCTCATATCTATCATCAACCCTTCATGGGTTTTCTCATGTCCTGTAACTGAAGTTTAATGGGGTGAATATTTTACCATCTTTACATCTGTTTTCTAGCGGTATTTGCAAAAGTGAGGACTTGAGCGAATTAAATGCCCATTCACAGCCTTGTTACAGAATTCTCTTGCATGCTGTATTTTTTCTGAGGTAATAGTCTGTTCTTGAGATCCTCCACAGTCTACAACTGAAAGGTCTTCAGCTTTTCTCTGTGTATCTTTCCTTTGTCCTGCACTTTTTCCATTGTCATTTCTGCTACTGATGGAATTACGGGCACCAATATATAATAGTATCTTGACATCAGACATTATACAAAGTTGTTAATTAATATCTTTTGTGATAGTGTTTCTACATCCAGGTATAGCCTGCCATAGATTTTCTTTGATGCTTACAGCTTTCTTTAACAGAGTCTTAATCATTTCAACTGCTAATTCAATGTTGACATTTGAATGGCTGCGGGAAGGTGGTGATGTGCTGTGAGTGAATTCTCATTTCTGGGTAAATTGTACAAACTGCCTGCCAGTAAACTGCAGTTTGCTGTCTGAAACAAAACAGGCTGGGGTAGCAGGCCTGGCAGAAAAGCCCCACTGCTCTGCCTGTGATGGCTGTTCTGACACTGTCAGACGAATTGCTTACTTTGCAGAAACCAGAGTAACAGATTGCAATGCCGAAGCAGTGAAAAAAGTAATTAGTCAAAATATTTGTTTCAGCTTTGTTCCATGGTCTGTGGGGTGCACAGTGCCTGGATATTATCTCTTCTGCTTTCCTTGCTTTTCACAGCTTTTATGGAAACTGGAGACAATAATGATAGCTACTGGAAGAGCTAGAGTTTGCACAGAAGTAAAATTTGTCTTTGTCCTCCTCATCGCTTTGTGGAGAACCTTCATACATCTTCAGCCCTCTCTTATCAGCCTGTACATTTTGCACTTCAGCAGCATGAACAGGTGATAGTGGGTAGCCAAGAAGATGTGACTTTTTGGAAAATATTCCTATTTGTGGTATAGTTGATTTACATGTGAATGTTATAGTTGAACTCTCTGACTGCACACATCCATTTTCATGGGGATGGTGTCTTCCTCCTGCCAGTGGGAGTGGAGCTAATGGAAAAGCCACGTGTCATGGCCCCCTAGACTTTGCCTCACTGCATCACCACCCAGTGCTGCTTGTCCATTTACACAGAAGCAGTTACACTCATCACTACGGCTTTCCAGGTCCTTGCTACACACTGAATTGTGTGAAAGTAACAATGTCCAC
Organism: Pluvialis apricaria; assembly: GCA_017639485.1. Taxonomy (NCBI): domain Eukaryota; kingdom Metazoa; phylum Chordata; class Aves; order Charadriiformes; family Charadriidae; genus Pluvialis; species Pluvialis apricaria. Next base: position 160,702,396 of record CM030008.1, on the reverse strand, counting down.
ATTTCCTCCTTGTCCAGGCATCACCTAAAAAACTCAGACACTGTAGACAGCTGTTATGATTTGAGAAAACCCACAACAATTTATTGTAATTTAGACAATTATTCTATCACCTGATGACCTCTCCCCACCCGGGAAAGGGAATCGGGAAGAAAGAAGGAAACCCAAGGGTTAAAATGTAAACAGATTTAATAGAATAAGGCTAGCTAATTAACATTGATAACATGAAAGAACCAGTACCAACCCCTATACCAGTATAAAATATACATGGATTATACTCAGCCCATTCTATCAGTAGGAAGCTGTGCACTCCCAACAATGGACAGCAAATGTCAGACGTTGTGAACGCTACAGCTTCAGGGAGAAGGGAAAGCCTCAGGGGTCCAGCACCAGGGCAAGAAGTTCTCTGGATCACCGCCATCAAGGGAGAGAGAGCACTTTGCAGCAAACTTTCTAATTTATATTGCATGTGATGATCATTGTCTGAAATAATCATGTTGGCCAGCTTGGGCCAAGTGCCCAGGTCTTGCTCCTCCTCATCCCCACACCTGGCTAACTCACAAACACTGAGACCTTGAAACCCACACACCATAGCTGACTATAAAGTAAATATTTTCACTAATTCAGACACTAAAGTCTTCTGAAAGTGCAGTTTTCCCAAGTATTAGAAGAGAAGTTAGTCCTGTGTCACTCAAACCAGGAGAACAGCTCAAAAAGATGTTTATAGAAAGATTTGAATTTTTTTATCGTTAGGTATGAATCTGCTTCATTGCGTATTTCTTGTCCAGCATAAGGATATAGCACTTGGAAGGTGAGTGAGTGTCTTTAATATACAGTAACTAAGAAAGCAATCTTGTTCTGGTGTAATTTTAGCTTTGCTACCCTGCTCTTCCTAGTAGAGAGACAAGACAATGGATGTGATCTACCACACCTTACTTCTACTGTTTTCAATTCCAAACAATGGTGTCCTCATCTGCAACTCTTGAAAATCTTCTTGCAGGCTGCACAAATGCTCTTTATCGCAGGTCTGATTCCATATGACCTGCTGAGTTACATATATCTACCAATAATAACCAAGATCTTGTGAGGCAATCGCCCTCCTAATGAAACAGCTTCCGATGACTAGCTCTTGCCAATGTCTGTCTCTGATCCCCAGCACCCAGTTTTGCCTTGAGTGGTCGGTTCTTCTTCAGTGTGAGACTCTGGCAGTGGTCTCATTTTAGTTCTTTCAATCTATGCAAATATGCAGCTTCTTTGTCCTTCATTAGATACACTTATGCATATCCAGCTTGTGAACCCATTAATGAAGCTAAAAGGATTTCTTTTCTTCTGTTAATTTACTTTGGATCATTTATCCCCTTTGAACATCCAGTTGAGCACAGGCAATCAAGGTGCCACAAGGAGCTGTGCTTCAGTACCAGCTACTTCTGAAGTGGCTCAAATTCCTTCATATGCTGCTAATATTTCTTTTTCAGTTGGAGTGTAATGGGCTTTAGATTCCCCATACCCCGGCTCCAAAACTCTAGAGGTCAACCTCAAGTCTCTCCAGGCACTTTCTGCCAGAGGCTCCTGGTGGGGTTGTTATCCCTCACTGAGGTGTAAACCACGTTTTTCACATCTTGTTGTGTCCAGACTAGCTCAAGTGCTACTGCATGAACTATCTCCCATTTCATTTGCTCAAAGGCTTGCTGCTGCTCAGGGCCCCATTCAAAGTCTTTCTTCTTCCAGGTCATTTGATAGAAAGGGCTTACAGTCAGAATATAACCTGGAAGATACATTCTCCAAAAACCCACAACATCTAAGAAAGCTTGTGTTTATTTTTCGCTAGTTGATGGAGACATAGCTATTATTTTGTTGATCACCTCCATTGGGATATGACAACACCCATCTTGCCATTTTATTGCTAAGAACCGGATTTCCTGTGTAGGTCCTTTGACCTTACCTTTTTTTTTTTTTTAATAGCAAAACCAGCTTTCAAAAGAATTTGGATTATTCTTTCCCCTTCTCAAACACTTCCTCCACTGTGTTGCCCCACACAATGATGTCATCAATATACTGCACGTGTTCGGGAGCTTCAGCTTGTTGCAGTGCAGTCTGTATCAATCCATAACTAATGGATTGTGTTTCCACTCCTGGGGCAGTCGATTCCAGGTGTGCTGAGTACCCCTCCATGTGAAAGCAAACTGTGAGCTGCACTCTGCTGCCAAAGGAGTTGAGAGAAACATGTTGGTGATATCAATTGTTGCATACCATTTGGTGGTCTTTGACTCCAGTTCATATTGGAATTCTAGTATGTCCGGTACAGTAGCACTCAGCAGCCGTGTGACTTCATTCAGGCCTCGATAGTCCATTGTTAGCCTCCACTTTCCATTAGATTTTTGCACTGGACATATGGGACTGTAAAGGGTGAATGAGTCTTACTGATCACTCCTTGACTCTCCAGTCACCGAATCAACCTATGGATGGGAACCAGGAGTCTCAACCGGTGCAATATTGTCGCTGGTACACTGTCATGGTAGCAATTGGCACCTGCTGTTCTTTAACCCACAGCAACCCGACCACAGATGGATTCTCTGAGAGACCAGGAAAGCTAGACAGCTGTTTAATCTTCATCATACTCAAGGCATCTATACCAAAAGCCCACTGATATCTTTTTGGGTCTTTGAAGTACCCTCTTCTAAGGTAGTCTATGCCAAGGACACATGGAGCCTCTGGACCAGTCAAAATAGGATGCTCTTTCCACTCATTCCCTTACCTCAGCTTCCAACAGAGACAGTTCTTGGGATCCTCCCATCGCTCCAGAAATACAAATTGATTCTGCCCCATTGTAATCTGATGGTATTAGAGTACACTGTGCACCAGTGTCCACTACAGCTTTATACTCCCACAGGGCTGATGTGCCAGGCCATCGAACCCACAGTCCTGTAAAGCCGGCTGTCCCTTTCCTCTTCCTGTCTGAAGGCAGGACCCCTCTATTTCTAGTCGGAGTCTTCATTACTTGATTTTTGTAACTGCAAAACAGAAATCTTTCCATCAAGGTCAAAAGTACAAGCAGCCCTTCTACTCTTCCCAACAGACATTTGAGCAGTAATTTTCCTGGATGGATGCTTTTTGGCTGCTGTTTTTTCCTGGTAGTTCCTGTATCCGAGCTTCTAGTCTCCAGGCAGGTTCACCATTCAACTTCCTCACGTCCTCCCCCTTGTCACGCAGGAAGAACCACAGGGTTGCACGTGGTGTGTGCCACCAGTACCCTTTCCCTTGAACAGAAAAAGGCTGACTCTTAACAGCTGAGACTTTGGTTGGACCTTGGAGTGCATGAAGAAGACCTGTCCTTCTCAGCTTGCTCAGACATTTTTGGGGTCAGTCTGTCCACAGCCGAGACACAGGCTGACATGGAAGAAGACAGATTATCTTCATATTCTCGGAGTAGTCTGGCCAGTTCATCTATAGTTGCTGCCTCCGTGTCTGTCCAGCTCATTTTCACCAGGGTGTGGGTGTATGATGTTGGTGCATTTCGTACAAACTTTTGCCACATTTACCATGTGCACTGGATTTCATCCAGGCCTTTGGATGCCTGGTTGTCATCTAGGTTGTTATAGATCACCTCCAACACAGCTAATTAATTCCTTCAAATACTGGATACCTCCTTCAATGTTGATCCATTTGCTTCGGGAATTTGCAGGTTCTTCCTTGAAGGGATACCTGTTCTTCACACATGACAGGAGTCACCACCAAAGACTGAGGACTCCTGCCTTTTTTCCAATCTCTTTGTCAATGGCCTTATCCTTAGCAAAGAATCCTAGCTGCCGGGGTTCCTTACGCTCTAATTGCTGATTACTGGCCCCAATATCCCAGCATTGGAGTAACCACCTGAGAATTAGTTCACCTAAGTTGACGGCTAAAATCTTTTTGCATATCTCACAGCTCACTTAGGGATAGGCATTGTGTGGTTTCTATCTCATGATTCCAGTCTCTTCCTCCTCCTGTTCTTGTGACTGCTCTGCTGCAGAACAGGCTGCCTCTTCCGCTTCTTTCTCCTGCTCCATCTCTTCTCCCTGAGGGTGCTGCATAAAATCAAGCAGTGTTTGGTAGATGCTGGCCAGAGCCCAGCACAATGTGGTAAGTTGTGCCTCTTTGGAATAGCCATGGCATTTTTTTTTCAGACATTCTATTACTTCATAAGGATCCTGTAGTGGTTCAGGAGTGAAGTTCCAGACCATTGGAGGCAAGAAGTTCTCTAGATACCTGCCCATATTCTCCCACAGGGTGTGCCACCTGTGACCACGGGTGACTCTTGCAGAGCCTGGGTCATATTTCTAAATTGTTTGTTAACCTTAGACAAAACTGAAGCAATAATCCTAAGAATCACCAATAGAAGTATTTTAACTACCCAAGGATGTTCAAGACACTGAGAAATTATTGTAACAAGGGAAAAAAATCACAGAAGAAGGTAGTGAAGGTGCCATTCTGTATTTCCTCCACTAAAAACCTCTCAGAGGAAGGAGTCTAATTGTTAATTGTCTCCATGAGATGATACTGTACTTCGGTACAGTCATGGCTTCAGTACAGAGACTAAATACCAGATTAAGCTCAAGGTCAGTGTTTTAATAACAAATCTTCTAGGAAGAACATCACTAATCACTACAGAGCACAACAAAATGCAAAGGCCAACACCAATCTTTAACCTGTGCAAGAAAAAAAGAGCATGGTTCAGATCAGATAAACAGATCGAGAACAGATGAATCAATATCGTGACCTGCAACTCTTAATAGATATAAATCCCTTCTAATACACCCTGTTCACTCTGTTATTATCTCAAACCCTTTGAGCCTCAACTCTGGGTGCCAAACAGGACTGTTGTGGTTTAACCCCAGCCAACATCTAAGCACCACACAGCCACTTGCTCACTCTCCCCCCGGTGGGACTGGAGGAAGAGTATTGGAAAGGTAAAAGTGAGAAAACTCATGGGTTGAGGTAAGAACAGTTTAATAATTGAAATAAAATAAAATAAAATAAAATAAAATAAAATAAAATAAAATAAAATAAAATAAAATAAAATAAAATAAAAAAATTAAAATAAAATAAAATAAAATAAGTAATAAAATTTTGTAATGAAAAGGAAAATAACAAAGAGAGAGAAATAAAACCCAAGAAACACAAGTGATGCAAATGAAAACAATAGCTCACCACCAACCAAGCGATGCCTAGCCAGTCCCCAAGCAGTGGCCAACCCTGCCAACCCCTAGTTTTATTAGTGAGATGATGTCATATGGTATGGAATATCCCTTTGGTCAGTTGGAGTCAGCTGTCCCAGCCGTGTCTTCTCCCATCTTCTTGAGCACCCCCAGCCTATTCACTGGAGGGGTGGTGCCAGGAGCAGAAAAGGCCTTGATGCTGTGTAAGCACTGCTCAGCAATAACTAAAACATCCCTGTGTTATCAACACTGTTTCCAGCACAAATCCAAAACATAGCCCCATACTAGCTACTATGAAGAAAATTCACTCTACCCCAGCCAAAACCAGAACATCAGAGATTCAAAGATATGTGATTCCAGAAATACGCTTTCATTCTCAGACAATATAAATTTTTCATTGCAGCTGCTTAAATATTTGCACTGCTTTGAAACATTTTATGTGTACAATCCTGTCCATTATAATGAATAAAATGCCTTTCTCCTCTTCTTTCTTCTCTATTTATTTTCCAAGGGATTTAAGTTTAACTTTGAAAATATCTGTTTGAAGTTCCTTTAAATTGCAACTTGTTATACAATATCTCATGTATGGACCTACATTTCTGTCAGGAACATCTTTCCTCTTTTCATGAATTATGTCTGGAGTTGGAAGAAACTTCTAGCCATAAAGTCCACTCTTTCTTTCCTTCCTCCTCATTCTTGTGCACTCTGTATATCACTGTTGGTCTCATCTTTTTGAAGGTTTACGGCCTTCCTTTTGAAGTTTGTTTTGTTCATTGAACAATACAAGAATCCATTACTTCTGATACTTTTTTTTTTTGAAACTATTTTGTAAATTAGATTGCTTTCAGCAGGTATTTTGTGTGAAATAATAGCACACAACTAAACTAATAGCAGATCAAGAAAAAGGCTCTCACTGTGAATGTCATTTACCTATTTTCTTTTGTCTTATTTGTTCCTTAGTCCAATCATTTTTATAATCAATGATTGGCAATTTTGATATTGGTAAATCTCTCTCTCCTTTGGCCTGGTACATTGCATCATTCATTTGTCAATCCAAAGTTATTCTGGTCTTGACTGTCACCTGTGGGGCATTAGTTATTTGATGTCGTCTTGTCTCTTCCCAGGCAGCTAAGTTGAATGAGGAGTTTACTTGTCGCATTTGATATAATTCCAATCTAGTTATCAAAATATAACATTGACATCTCTCTGCTTGCCAGTTCTCATGAGGGAGATTCACAATGTAAAAATTGCCACTTCAAGCTTCTTCTTCACACCCCTTTTTTTTGTAGCTGTCTTTTCTTTTTGTTTCTGGCTTTGTGCTCCTGTTTCTGCTTCCACCACTTATACTGCTGCTCAGCTTCTCCAGGTCCCATGCAGGGCCCTTCTGCACCTGTGTTCTGTGTCGTCTTCCAGTGCTACATGCACTTCAACACTAATAGCTTTTCTTTAGTGACTATACATCATCATCTCTTTATCTGTGACTCCCACTGCTCCCAGTGAAATTCAATGAAGTCAACATTTTAGTCAATACTTCCTAGTGGTTTTCCAAAGGCTCCAGGTTGCAATCAGCCTTCCACCTGGATTTGTCCAGGAAATTCTCTGAAGGTTTGAGGGAAAAGAAGAAAGGGAACTTCATTAGCCAGCAGCTCTCTCGAGGGCAGGTAGATATGAATAAATGTATCATGGGTGTTTGTCGGTCAGGAAGGGGGGCTGACCCTGGAAGAAGGTGGCAATGTGATTAGCGTCTCTTCTTACATTGGTCAAAAGTTGCTGGAAAACATGAGAGAGTTGAGGCTGAGGTCGAAACTGGGGGAATTGTTACCAGAGTTCAATTACCTTATCAATCCGGGCTGCATATCCACCGCTATGGATCTCCAAGACAAACAAAACATCACTCTTTAGCAGCCACTATTCAGAACCATGGCTCTTACCCATCAGTGGGTTCAGCTCTCATCCATAACCATGCTGTGGCATGCACCTGCATTATTCATATATAATTCCCTGCTATATGGACACTCATGCTATCTGCCAAAATTTGACTTGGCACCTAACTTTAGATGCCATACGTGGTCTGCCACTTTTTGTAAAAAAAAAATTGCCTACAGCAGGTAAGAAGGAACTGCATTGAGCAATGGAGAGTACAAGTATGTTTTCTTTATTCTTCTCTCTGGAAATCACATAGCTCTAATAAGGAATGTGGCTTTTCCTAGACTAGATCCCACCTTCACTAAATAATAGCCTTTTAGAAGAGGTAATTTTAAGACAGAACTGTAAGTACCATGCTTCCCCTTTTCAGCATAAGGAGTAAAAGGCATAGGAATAAAGAGGAATACAGATGGTTCACTGAAATAAAATTGCAGTTCATAAGTTGTGTGCAGGCAGATGCCCCAAATCGTAGCAATGCCACTATGGGGAGCTTGGCGTCTGTGTATTTTAGAGACTACAGAGCAGCTGTCACCATCCTGGTAAAACAGATTCTCTTACCAATAGGTTCTTTCAGAGAAGATGTGAATCTGATTCTGAGTGACTCAGAGACTCGTTTAAGCACCAAAAGGTGTTCTTTTTACTTTGAGTGAGAGTGGCAGAATCAATCGTGATGTCATGATTGCAGAGTTGCCAGTAGCAACCAGTCACTTTTGTGCAATTCAGTGAGAAAAAATAATCCCTGGTCGGGAGGCCATTTTTTTTTCCTCTAAAGATTGTCTCCTCTAGAGGGCAATATAGAGCACGGCCTAGTTTGCATGCCTCAAATCAACCTGTGGAGGTGCTTTTCTCTCTATTGATTATATAGGGAATTTTGTGAGCTTAGTTGTTCTGGTTTGAGGACTTAGGCAGCCTACTAGACATATACATTAAACCACTGTGAAAAATCTCGTACAGGAGCATAGTCTTCTCATCTACTGGTGACTTGAAGGAACTACTTCTAGTCATAGTCCAGCTCAGTGCTACAACAAGGCAGGACATCAGAAAAACCACTAGGTACATGGTATTAGGACCTGAGTTCTCTAAAGCTGTGTCTATACCAGTGTATCAAGTAGTGCCAGGGCAGTGGCAGGCAACCATCTACCCTGCTAAGTTTTTGGAGGAGTCCCTGGCACCATTTTGACCGTAACCAACTAGCTGCGTTTCAACAATTCCCAGGCACAAAGAAGGAGCTATCACAGGCCATATCTTCCCCGACAGGCAGTTTGTATGCGGGGACTCATCTTGAAAGTAAACTACTCTAGAATTATGGACATGGCATGAACACAGATATATCTTGCTACTGCAAATGGAGACCTAACATTCCCAGGGCCAGTGCTTAGGTATCCAAATAGAACTCCCTTGAGAAATTTGCAGCTTGTTTACACAGAAAATTTAATTTTGGATAAGACTAACATTCACTCATGTTGGAACATTCATTCTATACTAGCCAATCTGTTCTTATTGTGACCTTGTATAAATCATTTTCAACATTTAGTTATGGTTATACCAGAAAAAAAAAATCAGTGTTTTGGAATCAGAGCATACACACGTGCATGAATTTAGAAAAGCTGATCTAGAATATTTTAGTAAAGAATAGGCTTTTTTTTCCCCCCAAATAAATGCAAGTATAGACAAACCCTATACTCCCCATCTGTCACCAATTGTAAAGGCTCTCACCATGACAGTTTTCCACTGATTCAAGATATGAAAAAAAAAAAACCGGGGATATTTTCTGAGGGACGTCCTTGAAGCCTTAGAAGGTTATCTGAAAACCTCTGGGAAACTGAGATTCACAAGCTGAAGGAAATACCAGTTCCTCATATAACCTCAATGTTGCTCCACAATACAACTCTGTTGTTCCTGTTAGCAGAGGAATAGTTACAGCTTGTACTGAGATGATAGAAGTTAGAAGAAAATCTTTATCTTCATATTTCTCAGCTAGATATTGAAGATACCAAGGTATCATACTCAACCACTTAAGTTGTCCGATGCCTACCTCCAATTTCATGTTTTCTATTATTTATAACATATTTAATATTTGGGAGATACTGATATCCCAGTATGATATAAAAACAGAACATTAGATTACCAGAACAGAAACATGTACACTGTCAATTCCAAGAAAATTGGAAACCTAACATGAAAGGAATCACTCCTACTTTGGTTCTTCAGCCAGTAAATATAATGTAGAAAGTTATTTGCCTGAACAGAATTCGTATCAGTAACCTAAAAGGTGGGATTCAACCGAAATTTTATTTTTTCATTTTATTGCTGAAAAAAATCAAATGCTTGAATCTTAAGTTAATCACTTGGGCTTTGTCTTTCATCACTGAAGTGAGATTTTTACCGCTGAAGACTGAGTTATATTTTATGTTAGACATCCAGCTTAGCATGGGATGACCACCTCTAGAATGCTGATGTTAGGTGAGCTGTATTCCACAACATGGGTGTTGGTTCTAGAATTCAGACTAAAAAAAAAATGAAATGATCAGTTATGTTTGTTGAATTATGTAGTGGTGAATGAAGTTCAGAAATATTTAAGCAATAATTTTATGCCAAGCAAAAACATTTGTTTGATAAAAACCCTACAGTAAAGTGCTTTAAATGTCTTATGTTGTAAGGCTGGAGTATGTATTTAAGATTTTTTTAATGCAGTTGTACTTAAAATATAGCCCACAGATGAAGCATAACCTTCAGCTCTTCCTTTACAAGTTCTATGTTGTGAAACACTTGTCAAATTAGTATATCTCCAGTTAATTAAAATTAAACATAAGCAGACCAAAATATTTTCTAATTTGCAGTCCTGCTCCTCAAATCAGTGTTTTTGAACAATGTGAACTGTGGGGTTTAATTAACAGGGAATGGAGCTCTTCAATTTGGCCCTGTATCACATCTTGTATAAAATAATGTTTCTAATCCTGCATTAATTTACTCCCCACCATGACTAGCACAGTTCAAAGACAAAAATTAATATTTTCAGGATTTATCTATGCATAGTTATCTAGAATCCTATCTTTTAATCTTGATTTCCACCCACGCCACAGCTCCACAAGCAAGAGGATTAAGAAAATAGGACACTGAACGCATTACTATCACTGTACTCTAACGCATACGGAAGTTATTGGAGGATAATACGGTACTTTATCTAACCTCAACGTACTCCAAACTCTTCAAGTTACATTTAAATGTCCCACTATGTATGCTGTGATTTTGTCCTTGCACAATCCTTGACAGCAATGGGAAACAGCTTGTGAATTTTGGTATCCATCATTCACAGAGGGAAGTCAAACAACACATGAGAACCAAGAAGGACTTTTCCCATTCCTACCCACATCACTCCTCTCATATCAGTCCTTAGATGAGTCATCTCAGTTGCATGTGGTATGAGTATGGGGTTAGAAACATGTCACTGCAGTTGCAGGTGTCAGTGCAAATATTGGTTCTATTTTTCACATCGTTTCTTATTGGGAAGATACTGATCCCCTGCACCTGCAGATGCTGTGTTGGCAGTAAAACCCGTGTGCCTTCTGGAAAGGCTGGCAGCCCTATTCAGTGGCCAGTCACTATTTTAGGAAAAAATAAGTGAAGTTCCCTTGGATTGGCAATGTAGTGATGACAGATTTCCACCATACCTCCACTTGGCCAATTAAAGCATGTGATGTATATGAAGCAGAAAGATAAGATACCCAGCAACTGGTTTCTCTCCAGACTTTCTCTCTGAAACACTTTATTTCAGAAGGTTCATATTTCAGAAGGCTGGGAAAATGTGTCTCCTCCATGACTGGGTCTGCAAAAGTTGTATGTTGTTGACATGTTAGCATGTAACCCAACAATATTTTATTGGTGGAGGTAGTGGCGGGGGAAGTAGTCAATAAAATTTGGTTCACTTCAAAAGAGTAATGATTATGTTCTATTCTTACACCTTCATTGTTGGCAGTGACACAGCTGCATCTTGCTGCTGTCACCGGGGTGGAGCAGAGTTCAGATGCTCAGTCTCATTAAATTTAATTATGGCTCCCTAAGATTCTTCTCCATACTATCCTATTTGTCGAAACGCTTAATAAAGACAAGTTTTCATTACTGTTTGATTCTTTGAAGTTGTTATTCTACTGAAACATATCACTATTAGCAAATAAATTAACTTTTGTGCCTGTATGCTTCATTAAAGAGCTGATACAGCCCTTTGTCTAACAAAAGGATTGTGCACATTCTATCACATTAGGAAATAGAATCAGATGATATTTGGAAAAAGAATGAAAAAGGAGGAGTAGCAAAGTTAGCTGGTAATGGACAATAGCCCTGGACTTCATTTTGTGATTTTTTTGTTTGGACATATGACCAATGTGGCAGCTTAAAAGAAATGGAGAAAACAGAACATAAGTGACTGTCCATTTGCATGTTCTTAATTCATGAAGTAGAAAGGGAGATAAAGTTGTTTCACTGATGTTTTGGGCTAAGTCCCATCACCTCACAAGGGATGACTTATGCGCAGGTACACAGACAGTTACTTTGCAGTTAAACATTGGTGTCTGGTGCCATTTGCTGGGCTACAGTCTTTGTCTTATTTCAAGCTCCTACTCCAGAAGGGTCTGGCTTACCTTTTGTGTTGTATCTGCCAGACCCTTGAGGATGTCTCAGATACCATGAGCCATTTCAAATAGCTCTAAGTGCTTACGTTCAGTTGACTGAATTGAGTCCTTACCAACAACTGCTGAAGCGCAACTGGCATGCAGTAACTTAATGCACCAAACCTTATTCACTTTGCAAAACATTGGAGAAACCTCCTTCATTTATATGAATCTCATTATTTTCAGTACTTCTGCTTTGTTAAGTAACAGATTTTTTTTTTCTGAATGGGAAGACAATACTGCAAAGAAGGCTTAATGATTTAGCACCCTCAAAATGTCCATACAAGTTGATAATTTTTGAAGATTCTCAGTGTATTCTAAAGTATTTTCAAGTAAGCTCCTCGGATACTTTAGCTATTTTTAAACCACTCTAATGCATTGTCTCCAAAGAAAAAATGACCTCTTTGTGCTCTACACTTAAGCACAGCATGCAGGAAGTTGGATCTGATGATAGTCATATAAAATAGGCATATTGTGTCAGAACTGAGATACAGTTATTCCACTATTCTATCTCTGACAGTGACCAACAGTGAATATCTGGGAGGTGGTATCAGGCAGCAAATACCAATACTTCCCAAAAATACTCTCCTTGCCTCCAGCAGTTTATGACTCAGTGAATTCCAGAAACAGACAGCTGTCCTTGTAAACAGTAGCCTGGGCAAATTCTTCATCCTGTATGAAAGCTGCTCTTTTTAATTTCTTTTCAATTTGCCACTTGTTAAGTTTCCTTTAGGTTCATTTCCATTAGGTGGTTTGGTTTTGTACTGGAAAAGACAGGAAACAGCTGATCCCCATCCATCTTTTTTAGGACACCTATGCTTTACAGGTCTCATTAATATCCTCCTGGTCTGTCTGTTTGCAGGCTGAAAAAGCCTAACCTATGAGTGGAGAACCTGTTCCAGATCTTTAATCACCCTTTTTGCTCTTCTGAAAATCCTATTTCTGCTTTTTTTTTTTTTGCTATAAAAACTGGGGAGAGATGAAAATATCATACCCTACAGAAGATGTGGACATACTGTGGACCTGTACAGTGGCATAATGATGTTTTCTATTTTATTTTTTTTTCTGTAATTCTGAATATTCAGTTTGCTTTGTTGACATTGCGTATCATTGAGCTAATATTTTCACAGAATTATATACTGTAACCCCAGGTGATAACAGTCCACTCAAAACCAATCATTTTCTATGGAAAGTTGGACTGTATTATTGCTCAACCATCACTTTAAATTCATCTACATTGAATGTCATCTGTCATTTTATTGCTTAGTTATTCAGTGTTGTAATATCTTCCAGAAGCCATCAGCTGCCATGTCTTTCCTACCATAAATTACTTAGTATCATCAGCAAACTTTGTTGACTCATTATTCACACCCTTTTCCCAGGACAGGCACTGGGAAACTCCACCGTTGACCTACCCCTACTGTAAGCCGGATTGATTACTGCTATCCCCCTTTTCCTAGCAATTTACAAATTATTCCATCATACAAGGAACTTCCATTTTATACCACAGCAGCTTAATTTCAGTAAGAGTATTTGGTGAGTTTCCTCAGTGCCTTTCTCTGGATTTTTTTTTTAATATCTTTGGGAAATCCAAATAAATATATTAATAAACCCACATATTTATTGATTCATCAAAGTACCCCTGTAGGTATATAAGGCATGAATTCTCTTCCAAAGGCTACATTGGCACACACCCAATATTTATCCAGGCATCCATTAATTATGCCCTTCATTAGAGGTTCTACTGGACATCACACTATTATTCTACAGTTCCTGGAGTCTTCCTTGAAAGATCTCTTGGTTTCAAATTAACCATCTTCCAGTTCTCTGGAGGTTTTGCACTTCAAGTATGTTGATCATACCTAACTTATTCAATTTGCTTTCTAATAATCACATCAGTCTTCTTATACATGAAAATTCGTGTAATATTTTTGTTGTGAAAAGACAATTAGGTTATACAAGATAGAATCACCCATTAGATTGTTTATTGTTTCACTTTTACAGTAGTTACAGTACTTAAGTGAGGAACAAAAGAATCCACAATTCATCTTTTTTAAATTAAAATCTCCGCGAACATAATCTCTGTCAGACTTTATTTTTCGTAGTTATGAATTGTTTCTAGCTCATGGGCTACTTTAAAAAAATCAATTCGCAAAAACCAGTACTTTCTCCTGTCATTCGCTGTGCAGTGTTTAGCGCTGTCTCTTAATCAAAGAGAAAAAATGACAATGGATCCTATGAATAATATTTACTACAGAAGTGTAAAAAGGTGATACAGAGACATATTCAAATATGTTTTAATTTGACTACTGGAACATTATCTTTTTCTGGAACACTAGCACATAGTCTACTTAGCAAATAAATGATAATTTGATAACTAGGCAAGACCTATTCTTTTTAAAGCTATGAAATCAAGCCTTCATTGAATCTCAGTTAGCACTGTACTTGCATTGGGAAACAGCACTAGAAAATGTGAAAACAATAGCATTTTTCAAATTTAGGTAAATGGCTCATTCTTTCACAGCTGAAGTACATTATGCTTTTGAAGATCAGTACTTTCCCAACATAACAGTTTTGCATTCCATGATCTGATATTGGCTTTTAAATCAATTTGGTGGTCTTACAAATATGGAGTTCATATTGATACCGCAGTCCTTGATCACTGTGGAAATTTGAGAAAATCCATCCCTCAAACTCACCAAATATGATTTTAGAAATCAAATCAGCTTCTATCTTTGGCAACATTTTCTGAGGAGGCTGTTTTTTTAGAAAGAGATGTGAAATTAAGGTGAAACTTACTGGAAGCCGCCTAGGATCACAGGACATTTTTTCAAGTAATCTTACCCATGTTGTCTAGGTCAGATTTGGCCTTTGGGTATTTAGCCAACAATCTGCATTTTTAGTCTGGCATTACATTCTTTGGCTATTGAAGGAGTCTTGATCTGTTGAACAGATGCCACATTTCATGCCAGAAACAGCTATTCCTTACTAAGAAATTAAGTGACTCTTTCATACAGAATCTGTAAAACACACTGGGAAAAGTAATGTAGATGTATATTGTTAGGTTACATCATACAAGGATCATCCGCACAGACTCAAAGCAACACAGAAGAACAACGGCCATCAACTGGACTGGGACCATCACAGGCCCATATTTCTGGATGCCAGCAACTGAAGAAACTGTAGATTGTGCGTACAGTGTGGATATGTATGTCAGTGTGTGACATACGTATGGTAAGGAGTTTAGGAGGCAGGTATTGAAGTAGCCATAAGTCTGGGACAGACTGAGATACCAGAAGGCTTGCCAGTTGGCTACCAGAGGGACCAGGAGGTCCAAGCCAACTACTGGAGACACTGTAACGTCTGGGGATCCACTGAGAGACCCAATTGCACGTGTGCATCTCTGCACATGAGGCAACTGGAGAATGGAGAATTCAAGGGCCAGTTACCGGGCAAGCTGAGTGTCTAATGCCTTGTTGCTGGTGGGCTCCATAGCGCATGTACCTGCATGTGTTTGTATTCACAGGAACAAGCAACTGGGGTAGGGCAGCAGCACTGCAGGCTCCTATCTATGCCCAAGTGTCAGAAACTGGGCAGACTGGGACCCAGGGGCAGCTGCTGGCTAGAATGAGCGTCTGATCACACCTGTTGGAAAGGTCTGCATTGCACATACATACAGGTTTCCCACTGGCAGATCTTCATCCTGATCAGCTGGAGAAGGGAACAGGATGAGGACATTAGTGCTGTTTGTGTTTGAGTGCTGAGTTGATATATCTGTGTTGATCTATGTGGTCAACCATGTATAGATGTGTTGTATATACGTGCTCTCTGTATGTATGCTTACTAGGAACACATGCTCAATCCTGCTTTTGGGTGGACCTGGAGGTATGGAGCTGCAGTAGTCTCATTGCTATCAGACTATCAGATTTGGGACTCCTAACTCCTGTAAAAAAAATCTCCCCAAAATGATCACTTAATTGGAATAAATTTTTGTATCAGACTAATTCTGTCATCAGAGAAGTCCAAAAAATGCGGGGATGTCCAAAAGATAGGTGAAAAACATAGTATGGACTGGTCTATGTCTAGCTGAAAAAGTAAGCATCTAATCTAAATTATTCCTTTTGGTTCTCTTATTATTTGTAGATCAACAGGCACATCCTAAAAAATTACTGGTCCCATCCTAAAATGGGTTTGAGAGAGATGAGGTGAAATGTTGTTTAACGTTTCTTTCCTTCACAAATTCTTTAAGGAGGCTGAACACCTAATTGTTCGATAATTAAACTTGGGTAAAATGAGCCCTACTCAGAGAAGCAGAAAAGATTCACAATCTACAAAAACTTTTCCCTCACCCTCCAATTTCCCAAACCACTGGTTTTAATAATGTGTAAGACCAGATTGGTACCAAAAGGTATTCCTGTAGTGATATGCTGCTGTAAAAAGGATACCTTAACCTGTTCTCTCTTCCAGACCAATGAGCTGTCATAATGGCTAAATGTCTATTTAAGGTCCATATCAGGTAAGAAATAATCCCACAGGCCTGAGCTGTCAGAGCGAATAATATATAAAAAGCTGTTTAATACTCACAAGAGTGTTAGGATAAAACCATCTTTCTTACATAAATGGTCATTTGGTGAATAATAATATCAATTTTACCTTATTCATGGCTAAGAAACTAAATTTTCAGGGAAAGTTTTTTGGTTTGATTTTGGTTTTTTTCTAAAATTAAACTTTTTTTTTTTTTTAAGAACGGTAACTAGTTTAGTTTTAACGCTGCAGAAACCTTAAATCTTTGGATAACAGTTTAAAAAATATTTCACAAATTACTCTGTGAATGTAGTACAACTCTGAATTAATCCAGAAGACCACAGTTATTGCACTTTCATATTACAAAGATGGGATAGTGTTTTTCAGGCCTCAGTCAAGATAGTAGACTCCTTGCGGTGGATGCAGTACAGAAACATGGTATATACCAGATGGAGAACCACTGAAGTAAGAAGGCTATTTGTGCTTTGGTCTCCTCTCCTTTTTCTAACACTTTGTTAGGATGTGCATGTTCCTCAATCACATCAGTTGAGCTCAGCCTCAGTGCTGTGATGACTTCTCATCTCCCATTTCAAATGTGTCTGTCTCTGTGGCTGCCCTTGACAACCTTACCCCCAAAATATATACATCAAAGTATATGAGAGAGAAAAAACATGTGAGAGGGGAAGGATCATAGAAATAGAAAGGTGACCTAAGTGAATTTCTGGTCGCATAAGAAGTGTATTGCTAATTGTAAATTTGGACCATGAGGTCTAGACCATCAAATTTTCTATCACAAAAGCAATTCTTCTCTGAACAAATACTGGTTTCAGCTTCATTAGTCCCTCCTCCATTAATTTTCTCAATAACTACATCCATCACAGGAAGCTGCTAACTAATATACTATGGGAAAAAGGTGTCTGAGGAGAGGGGTATTTAAGAAAGAAAACAAAGACTAAAGACGTGGAACTAATCTAATAAACCATCCAGGTAGCAAAGGAGATGCAAGGATCTAAAAGAAATTTGATCACTCCCATAGGTGACTGCATTTTTCTGCAGTTTAGCATCCTTCCTATCTTACTAGAATCGAAATGCTGAAGAGCCATAGCATTAGAGTAAGAGATGAAAAACACTTAGTGTGCAGTGGTGCCAGAGAGAAAGGTACCTTCCCTTAACCTGCCAGTTTGTGTCTCGAGAAGAGCTTAATTTTGAGTTTCAAATTATAATAGCACAACCCCCCCAAATCATAGATTCATAGAATTGTTATGGTTGGAAGAGACCTTTAAGATCATCAAGTCCAATCATTAACCTAACACTGCCAAGTTACCACTGAACCATGTCCCTCAGCACTACAACTATACATCTTTTAAATACCTCCAGGGATGGGGACTCCACCACTGCCCTGGGCAGCCCATTCCAATGCTTGACAACCCTTCCAGTGAAGAATTTTTTCCTAATATCTAAACTAAACCTCCTCTTGTGCTACTTGAGGCTGTTTCATCTTATCCTATCGCCTGTTACTTGGGAGAAGAGACCGACCCTCTCTTCTCTGCAACCTCCTTTCAGGTAGTTGTACAGAGCAATAAAGTCTCCCCTCAGCCTCCTTTTCTCCAGGCTAAACACCCCCAGTTCCCTCAGCCGCTCCTCATGAGACTTGTGCTCTAGACCCCTCACCAGCTTTGTTGCCCTTCTCTGGATGCGCTCCAGCGCCTCAGTGTCTTTCTTGTAGTGAGTGGCCCAAAACTGAACACAGTACTTGAGGTGCAGCTCAAATATCTTTGTTACAGAACATCCTAAAGGAAGCTAATGCTGGGTCCCAGTCTCAGGGTTGTCCCAGATGGAAAAGGGAATGGATGCTCAGTGTCTGTGCCCTGTAAGGGGAGCTGCTTGTGCACAGCCTCATGAAACACCTGAAGGGTTGCAACTTGCCTATTAACTCCTACACAGGTCCAAACCAGTTCCTAATGGTACTGTCCTATTTCATGTTGACCCCACCTGGAATACTGTGTCCAGTTGTGGAACCCTCAACACAAGAAGGACATGGACCTATTGGAGCGGGTCCAGAGGAGGGCCACATAGATGATCAGATGGGTCTCCTATGAGGACAGGCTGAGATGGTTGGGGTTGTTCAGACTGGAGAAGAGAAGGCTCCAGGGAGACCTTATAGCAGCCTTCCAGTATCTGAAGGGGGTCTATGAGAATGGAGAGGGACTTTTTACAAGAGCATTTAGGGATAGGACGAGGGGGAATGGCTTCACACTGGAAGAAGGTAGATTTAGATTAGATATGAGTAAGGAATTTTTCACTATGAGTGTGGTGAGACACTGTAACAGATTGCCCAGAGAAGCTGTGGCTGCCCCATCCCTGGAAGTGTTCAAGGCCAGGCTGGATGGAGCTTTGAGCAACCTGGTCTAGTGGGAGGTGTCCCTGCCTATGGCAGGGGGGCTGGAACTCGATGATCTTTAAGGTGCCTTCCAACCTAAACCATTCTATGATTCAATGAATTAAATTCTTAAAACAACTTACTATTGTACAATTCCACCTGATCCTGCACAGCAATATGTTGTCGTGGAAACCTGAATCAATCTCGTCATTAATAACTTTCTTCACATGGGAACTTGAGTGCAATATTTTTCCAGATTGAATAAAGTTACAAGTTACCCATCTGACAATAACATCAAAGTAATTTATGAAGAGATGCTTCATTAAGAAACATAACATATGAAGCTATTATATAACTAATATCTAAACTATTAGCTATTGTAAGAATTATATATTTATATATCTTTAATAAAATTTAGAAGTATATTGTATAACATACATATATACTGTGTGTTATATGATTACAGTGGAATATAAATGCTTTTTATAGTTTATAAAAATGTATAATTTTATATAATAATATAAGGACTTGGCCAGTAAAAGAGTTTGCTTACAATGATACTTGATTTGAACTATCTCATTTAATTTGCATAAAAAAAGAAGTATCCTACATTCTTACACCAAATTATGCTGAAAATTTTAATGAAAGTTTCTTTTAATTACCTATTTCTTTTCATGCCTATCTTGACTATACAGTGGCTAGTAAAAATGCTCAGAAAAGAAACAATATTTTCAGAGCAAGTAGGTAGCTACTAGTGTTCAAAGATGAAAATAGGATTTTTTTTATGAGTCTTTGTGTAATAAAAATATGCCCATCAAAAATATTCAGACACCTGTCAGATAAACCTGGACTTTTGGATGATAACACACTGAAATTTTGTTTCTTTATTACTACTGGTTGTCATTACAATAGCTGATTTTTTTTTCTGTTGAAACTGAAGAAAGGATTTTTTTTGTAACTTTCATACATTTTTAAATATCTACTCTGCATGGAAAAAAAACTTTTGTGTTTTGTTCTTTTGGGTTTTTTTTTAATGACAATTAAAAAATTAACTTATTCAGAAGAAATGTGCATATTGGTGGGTGGGAGCCACAATTTTGATTAAAACGTTGCCAGGTTTCTCCCTGGTGTCACAGTTTATTTGCTTCCCTTCCTTTATTCTCCTTCTATATTCAGGCTCACTGACCCATACACATCTTCCATATGGTACCTCTGGCTGTGGGACTCTCCCAACATACTGAAGTAGCTCAAGAAGAACAGAAGAACAAAAGCACAATGGGCAAATTGGGCATCCTGATCAGGGCAGGGGAAAAATCGTTAAGAGCACAGTGCTGCAAATTGCAAATCCCATGATATCAGAACTCTTGAGCTTCAGCCAGAGCTTTTGAAACAGACTTCAGGTGTTTGCTTGCTATTTCTAAAAAACCAATGGTTTTAAAAAAAGAAAAACACTTTTCTGACAAGCCCTAGTTGCTATAATAGTAACTTCAGTGGCAAAACAAATATAGAAACACACTGAGAATCAGGAAGCCTGGTTTTATTTTTGATTTTGCCACCCACGGTTTGACATGGGGTACATCACTCTCTTCTCCATTTCCGCTTCCATATTTGGCCTATGTCTCCTGAGTTGGGCTTTTCTTTTCTTTTCTTCTGAGTGTATATGAAAGGATCTAAGCATCATTTCACAGAGCTGTGAATTTTATGGACAAAACACTGATCTGAACTGAGCTTCTGGCCAGCACAAGCTTTTCACCATGGAATTCCTGTATCTGGACCATCATTTTCCAAACAAAGAATGAGTCTAGAGACTTGATACAATAGAAAGTCTTTTTTATTTTTTTTTTTTTTCATAATTCCCTGCTTAGGGCTAACAGTTAAGGCTTGTATCTAAAATTTTATTGTCCGGTATCAGCTTCTAATCACTGATTCTTACTAACTTTCCTTTCCTACATTGAGAAGAACTATGGCATCAGAAATATCTAACCCCATTGGTACTTCTGGGCTTTGATCAAGTCTGCTGTTAACTTATTTCCTTTAAAGAAACTTAATTCAGCTTTCTAATTCATTCACTGAAAAAAAAAAAAAAAAAATCTTAGATGTCTAAACATCCTTGCAGCCTCTTTCTGAGTTTTCCAGTGTAGCATCATTTTTATTGCAGGCTGGCACTCAGTGTCGCACACTGTGTCCAAAATTGCTCTCTAAGGTAACATTTCTACTCATGGGGAACAAAAAGAACTGGGTGTCCATTTGTTACAGGCAATTTACATGTAAATAAGTCACAACATACCAAACAGTCAAATATGGATAAGGTTCAGCAAGGTGTATCACAATGAGCTCCAATCTCAGTTGCACAGAGTGGAAGAAATAAGTATTATGGAAAGACACGATTGTTGCCAAAGTTGTGCACACCTGGAATCTAAGCACTGCGTAGGGAAGGAAAATGAAGCTGCAAGATCAGTCACTATCATTTTCCCACCTAAACCTTCCCTGCTAATAGGCGGGCCATGGCGTAGTGGTTAGAGGAAGAATCCAAGAGTTAGACCCATTTTTTGCTCTATTATTGACAGGTGCCTCACACACCTTACCTGTAAGTTATGTATAGCCAGTACAGGGTGGCTACGCTTAATTAATAGACAAAACATGGTTCTACCTCGTACAAAAAGGAATATGTATAAATGCATATAAAATGTGTGAAGTTGACTTTTCACTGGGCTGACAGCGCTTCTGTTAAATACTGATCCAGGAAACCTCAAAGATGCCTTGACCGAAGGGGTTCATGACAGCAAATCTGGAGTCTCCTCTGGATGAGACAGTTAATTTCTGTGTTATTCCCTGGGAAATAGGTTGCACCAGTGAGGAAGGGGCATAACTGTGAGTTCTTAAAGCTTAGGAGAAATATTAGAATTCTAATGTTAGGAGTATGCATTAGTAGCCAAACTATAACTGTAACCATGGCCTTTGTCTAATGATGTCTGCTTCTCCTTTAATTCCTTTTTATCATTCTGTTTTAACTTCATTGCATGTCATTAGGAAACTATTGGTGCCATTTCATATCGTTCCTATTGTATTAAGATAAAGACAAAGACAGGTTTCATTTTTTAAAAATCTCTGTAAGTCATAGGCATGAAACATTCCTCGCATCCAGCCACCCTTATGCAGAAGCCTGGCATAACAAATAACTGCTTTCATGCAATCAGTGCACAGATTTCACTGGTATTTATGGATCCTGTGGAAAAGTAAATTTTGACCCCATCAACATTTATCATTGCTGCACTTTACCTATCTATCTATTTTTGAATTTATTTATTACTGCAATCTATTTATTCATCTATCTATCTATGTATTTATTTAGTGAGTGTTATACACACTAAGTGTGTAACAATTGTTTTGCCCTTTATCCTACCTTAACTTGAAAATCATTCTTGTCCAATTCAGTATCTCAATATGCCAGTAAAAAGTGGTATTTGATTCTCTTTTAAGCCCTTTCTATGAAGATGCCTAATGTTTTAGATGAGTTCTATGGTCTTGTTGATCTACTTTGGGATTCACAAAATACAAATATGGCTCAGAGCAGCCTTGTACCCGAGCTACAGTTCATTTACTGGCCAGAAAAAATTGCCGTCCCTGAACTCAGAGGCCATGGAGATTGCAAGCTCTTCTAGGGACACCAAGTCACTGCAAAAGAAAGAGGAGATAATAGGGACAGAGGTCCCTGGAGAGTGATTTCCAGAGGGACTTTTGGACTCTAATACCTCTAACTACATGTGTTAGAGCAGCACCAACATTCACCAAGGAACAGTGGCGGTTATCCTGAAAACTGCAATGCTTTCCTAGGCTTTAGTGATGAAATAGACTTCTTTATTAACCTTTCCTCTGAGCTGTGTTGAAAAGGCATGTTTTGATTCTTCCCACTAAAGCAAATTTGAAATCAATAAAAGATTCTTGGTAAGTAATACATTGTAAGTGAATAACAGCTAGAAGTGTATGACTGTAAGTAGCAGCCGTTTCCCCACTCAGATGCTCTGAGTTCCTGTAATTTTTGTTCAGGAGAGGTACTGGTGCCTTCAGTACTAAGTGTAGATCTCCTTCATGATTGTCAAAAGGACTATCAACAACTGGCGGAGAACTATGAAGTGACTGGAAATTATCAAATGCTTTCACTGTAGATGATGCGATAGCTTCTGAGGATGGTTAATACTCAGCTTTGCGGTATCAAAGATTTTATCTCCTGTATGACCTATTCTTTTAAAAATGGAAAGAGCTTGAAATGATGTAACCAGAGGGAAGAAATCCTTCTTCTTCAAGCCACACAACATTAATGGTTAGAGTAATAATGGGTTTTGCCTAGACCACATTGTCTATCTCATAGATTAAAACAGAGGAAATCTCTGAGCTTTTTGAAGAGTAATAAAGATATGATCAGATGAGCCAACAGCAGGAAGAAACCATAAGTTTATTCAACTTCCAACAGCAGGAAGAAACTATGAGTTTATTCAACTTCCAAGTGCTTTAGTGGCCCAAGCAGAACTGTATATTACAGCAGCAAATTCTCCTGGTTCGTACACAGCTCGCTAACAAAAATAGCACAAAGCATCTCCATTAGCGAGTCAGGCTATACCAGTAATTGCCCTTTTTAGTGCATGGATGATATATCTTCATAATCCTGACTTTGACAGATCTCAAGTGATGGACATTCATAAGGTTGGCTTAGCCTTAGATGGAAGCAATGTAATATCTAAATTATAACATGCTCCTGTATTTACCTTGCAATTGTATAAATTAGAACTGCTTGCTTCTTGCCTTCTCTCAGTCTCTATGTATCAACTTTTTTCCATTCAATCAGCTCTACCACACCCAGCTTTTGATCAACCATGCAGGCAAGAGAGGATGGTCATGATCCCTTGACATCTGCTGTCTTGGAATAATCTCTGGCACTCTCTCACTGTAATTTTTCAGTTCATTTCTGAAGCTCAGGTGATGTGTTAAATTTAGTAAACTTATTAAGCCTTTGTAGTTTGTTCAGTGCTGGCTAGACTAAGTGGGCGAAATTAGCCCCGAAGAGGGTAAATTAGAAGATTTTTGAGACTTTTGTGAAAAATTTTGGCTGAAATTGCTATTCTGGCCTGGGTCTGAGGGATGTGATTACTCACTGAAAAAGCTGTGCCAATGGAAGGTCCTATGTATATCTACAATTTAATCCTAATTCTTAGGCTTAAATAATAGTATATGTGTAAAATAGCACGGGAAGCAGTATATCACAACTGTTGCAGACAGAATGGGTAAGAGTATGAAATTAGCATACAGGAGTAACACATAAGACAATACAGGCCAACTAGTTAGACTAAGAGGAATTTCTAGGATCAGACAATACCAGATGCATGAGCAAGAGCTGAGTCAAGGCTTTAGATGCGCAAAAAGTAAAAAGAAACCACTTAATTGCCAAGCAGAAATAAATATAATCTTTGCCTTATTTAGATTGCAAGAAAACAGTGTAATCATATACAATTACATTTTTATAGGTTGAAATGTTACATAATATTGATTGAAGTAATAAAAGATGCTTCTGGCACCCCAGATATTTTCTTCTGTTCTTGAAAAATGGGACTGTAAAGGTTCCCAACTGAGATATTCACATACTTCTTGAATTCAGTTGTTGAACTAAGTAATTTCCCGCTCACTAATTTTTCTTTTCTTGTTGTATTCATATTGCTTTATACACATTTCTTACAGGTCACAGCAGTATATACATTCGCTATGTCATATCTGCATGGAATGATTTTTATTTATTTATATTTCATGAGTATTTTTTAAAGTAAAATTATTTTCATCTTGCTTTCACAGAAATCCAATCTCTATGTGGATTTTTTTCAACCTGTGTGTTTTCCCAAGTAGTATCAGGAGGTCAACAAATCTAAATACAGTTATACGGGGGGGGGGGGGAGGGGAGGGAAATGTTCCTTCCTTGTGGATTATTTTCCCTTACTGGTGACAAACAGAACATTTCCAGTACAGCTGCATCCATACCATGGATGCTTTGCTGCTATTGGATTACTGGTAAAGTGCTTCTACTGTCCATATCTCCCTAGTGTTGAAAGCATACGTATTACTGCCCTGCTTTAATTCCTTATATGTCCCAACTTTATTGAAAGCAAAAAAATAGAAAAATGGAAAAAGCATTCTTTGCTTCTTGCTGAGCAAAATACAGAACAGGACATCCCCCTGAGGAAAGCAAAAAATAACTAAATAATTCATTTTAAGGATGGAACAAGCCAAGGTACATTGCTGAGAAGGTATAAAGCACATCTTACTCTGTTTCAGAGGTTACTAAAATTCAGCATAAGAATGTGGAACAAAAAAATAGAAACCTGAAACAAAAGAAGGCTTCTGAAAGAAAAAGCCTGGCTTATCAAAGTGCAGCACAAGAATAGCATAGTCTTGTGGTCTGAGAAACAGTAATGAGAGGGAACTCCTACGATCTCATGCTGTCTCTGAGTGCAACATCGTTCACTTCTCTGTTCCCCAAGTGGAGATGATAACTAGCTGGGTCCAAAGCACGAGAACTTCCTCCACTGTCTTCTTTGTAGTGCTCAGGTATACAGATGATGAACTCACCAAGGAACTGGTCACTCTAATTGACAGGAAGACATCTGCAAGCCGGATGCAAAAAATTGCTTTGTAAGAATAGAAAAATTCCTCATCCACAGAGTGCTTATGACAAATTTCACAAGTTCTGCTTCACAAGTTCTTCTCTAGCCTGTCACATGTGAGTAAAAGTTCATAGAATCATAGAATCATAGAATTGTTTAGGTTGGAAAGCACCTTAAAGATCATCCAGTTCTAAGCCCCCTGCCGTGGGCAGGGACACCTCCCACCAGCCCAGGTTGCTCAAAGCCCCATCCAGCCTGGCCTTGAACACCTCCAGGGATGGGGCCTCCACAACTTCTCTGGGCAACCTGTGCCAGTGCCTCACCACCCTCAGAGTGAAAAATTTCTTCCTAATATCTAATCTAAATCTGCCCTCTTCTAGTTTGAAGCCATTACCCCTCACCCTATCATTACATGTCTTTGTAACAAGTCCTTCCCCAGCTCTCCTGTAGGCCCTCTTTAGGTACTGGAAGGCTCCTATAAGGTCTCCCCAGAGCCTTCTCTTCTCCAGTCTGAACAACCCCAACTCTCTCAGCCTGTCCTCATAGGAGAGGCGCTCTACCCATCTGATCGTCTTCGTGGCCCTCCTCTGGATCCGCTCCAACAGGTCCATGTCATTCTTATATTGAGGGCCCCAGAGCTGGACGCAGTACTCCAGGTGGGGTCTCACAAGAGCAAGGTAGAGAGGCAGAATCACATCACTCAACTTGCTGGCCACCCTTTTTTTGATGCAGCCCAGGATACAGCTGGCTGCCTGGGCTGCAAGCACACATTGCTGGCTCATGTTGAGCTTATCAAAATTGTTATGTTCTAAAATTACAGAACACTGATCACACATTATCCCTTTCTAAATCATTGAAAGCCAGGTCACGCAGTCTCATGTGCTCACATGCGGACTCCCTGTGATTCAGGAATGTGAGCCCAACCTAACCAAACTGCATTTAAGCAGGTGTGAAAGTGCTTCAGCAACAATCTCAATTGACAGATGACTTCAGGCTCTGCTAGTAATTCAGAGCTCTTCCACTGAGGACTCTACAGCTATGTATCCTTTGGACTACAGTAGCACACGAATACCAGAGATCTCCTTGAAACTAAAGTAAACCAGATGCAGTGGATGGAGGTAGATTTTCAGTCATTAACCTCTTTTTCAGTACTCTAATGGGCAGAAGTCCTTAAAATCGATGCAAATATAAAATATTAAGTTCCCTTTATAGAGCCAAGGAAATGCAAAGGGATTCTATTGTAAAAAGAATCAGATTTGAGGACTACATGAAGTTACGCAAATTAAATTGCACAAAACCAAACTACATAAGCAATAGAGTGGAGAGGAATTTGAGTAGATCAGGTACCTCACCAGCAGAAGGGGACCTCTCAAACATCTCCTGATGTTTTTGTTCATCCTGTTACAAACTAGAACAACTAAAATTCAACTCAGAAGAGCAGTTTTCCTGCTCCCTTGATTTTTTTTTCCCCAGGTCCAATCTCGTCTTCTTCTACCATGATGAAATATGCTACTATTATGAAACAGTTGGCGTTTCTGTTTGCTCTTCTTGAGCAGGGGTGGATGAAACAGAAATGATAGGTCTGGGGACAGAGCAGGGACGAGGGCCTCTTTTTCAGGTCGTGTTTTTGGTGCAGGAAAGGCTGAACACCCACACAGCTCTGTTTTGCTGTACAGGCTGGCCAAGTCTGACTCCTACTGCTTCCTCCTCCTCATATTTTCCTTTTTCAAAGACTCTTTCTTCTCTTTTATGTATAAGACACCAAGTCCATATTGCATAAGGTGGGAATAGGCCCTTCCACACACACACACCCCGGTCTTGAGTTTTTCTGTTGGATTTTGTTTTTCATTTCAACAGTGTTTAATGGTCTCCAGGTCTTTCAAAAGAATAGAAGGCTTCTGTCACTCTGAAACAGAAAAAGTGAAGAAGAAAAAAAGCTTCTTATGTAAATGGAAAAATATACCAAAGCTTGCAAAGAACGGAGGGCAAGATTCCTTTGCGTCTACCTAACAGAGAAGAACTAAACTGAGGACAGATTTATCTATTCAGTAATAAGCATGCTCTGTATCTAATCCTATCAAGGGCCAAACACTTGTTTTCACCTCTGTAAATCTAATAAAACTCTGAAGAAGCAAATGGCATAGCTCCTGGGTTACACCAGCATGAATGAGACAGAACCGGTGAGTTAAGTGAACAGGTGAGATAAAATGGTTTTATTTCTACAGCTAGAAATTAATTTGGAAGGGATGAATAGTGAAATTCTTTACTTTGAGGGTGGCAGAGCACTGGCACAGGCTGCCCAGAGAGCTGGTGGAGTCTCCTTCTCTGGAGATATTAAAAACCCACCTGGATGCGTTCCTGTGCAACCTGCTCTAGGTGAACCTGCTTTGGCAGGGGGGTTGGACCAGATGATCTCCAGAGGTCCCTTCCAACCCCTACCGTTCTGTGATTCTGTGGTTCTGTGAACACATACCTTCCTAAATTATGCGCTGGGGAAGCTAAAGGGAGATATATACATACAGCCAACACTGTATCACCATCTATAATGCTCTTTAGGTCATGTTCTAGTAACATCTACAACACATGAACTTCATACCCGTCATCCACTAAACATTATTCATCCTCATCAGGTAGAACCAGACTATAACCTCTGCTGATATCAGTACAGACATATGCACCAGCCGTGCAACAGCCGTAAAAATAAAAACCATTTTCAATTTCTTCACATAACAAAGCAAGCCCTGTTTCAATGAATATTTCAGCTCAGGAAAGATTCTGAGGTGAACTTTTCATGGTTAAACAAGCCAAAAATTTCCCTGCCTCACTCCAGAGAGATATTCTCAACTACTTTTCACACGTAAAAGAAGAAAAGAAATTCCAGTTATATGAAAATGCTGAAAAGAGCATGAAATGAGATTAAAAAGGTGCTATCCATGTTTAGCTGATTTTCAAAATAATCAGTGAAATCACTCAAGCTAAAGGGAGCATTTACATTCATTTTACTGAGGATTTATTTCACCATTATGTGTTCAGTAGTTGTGTATCCCAATGGAACAGAAGCACCTTTGAATTGTCTTGCAGCATAAATTAAGATGTTAAAGCAAGCTATCACTGCAAATAGCCCATGCTATAGGGAGAACAAATAAATAGATTGGTGGTATGAGCAGAGATGTGCTGTCTTCAGAGAGGATCTCCAAATGAAATCTCAAGTCTGAGCTCATTTGAAATTTGAGAAACTGGGATCAAGATCCGAGTGTGCCCTTGTGCCAATTTTTGCCGCATTGTGCATTTTCCCATAATGGGAACACTTGCAAAACTTTTGAAATAATAAATGTTCATCATAAAAGTACATAGTGCTGCAAGAGCAGTCTGGCACAAGAAAAGCAAATAGATCTTTGACTTCTGGTCACAAGCACATTTTCTTCTACTTTTACAGTGTCCATCATTTTTTCTTCATTACTGGTACCCTGTCAGAATGTTTAAATAAATCTGTTATTCTTTTTGTCCTTTTATTTTCTTTTGGCTAAGGTTGCCACCTTTCCATTTGTGCTTCCTGCACACAGCATAACTCATCATAGCTGGGCTGTTTGTTTGCTTTTTCATGAGCACTGACATTCCAGTCAACTGCAAGCTGGGGTCAAGGAAGACAACAGCATCCTGATCAAATCTTGTCCCCCCAAATTCATGATCTGTGTTTGGAAATGTCGGTGCTTGAAAGACCCTTGCAGGAAATACAACATGTCCTTCAGAGTTGGAAATTTATGGACCTTTACTGTCATATTTCCTTACTGAGACAAAGGTGCCAGAAGTTACAATATCACAACCTCTCACTGGTGGGACCAAACTCTGTGTTGAACAAAGGTTATGAATATTTGCATATGAAGGTTCCAGATGTGACAATTCACGTGTTTTCTTCTTTTATTTCCATCATTAAAAATTATGGATTCAAATCAGAATCAGGATGCAAATATTTGTTTTTAATTTATACCCCTTCTCTTGCCTGAATGAGATTCACTATATTATTTCTTTTACCTGTTAATTTTCTCAGTCATGTGTAAGAAAGAAGAAACAGCAGTTTTGCTCAGAGGATCTCACAATCAAATCAGTTCAGCCGTGTCTGTATGCAAAGAAGAAGAATATTGTAATGTCAAGCATAAACTGTGGTTAATTATTTAAGCTGTAAGTAACTTTTAAGAAACAAAAGAGTATATTAAGCACAGACAGTAAAACTACCGCAAGACATTCCCTACTAGAATGAGTCTGCTTTATTGTAGATTAAATTGTAGCCTCAAACTACTTGATAATTCAGCTTTAATGTTTCCAGTTTTTCACATTTTAATATTAAATGAGTGTGAAATTTCAGCCAGAGGTAAAGCAGTTTCAGGACTAGAATGTTGCTGCTAGCTAAGGGGAAAAAAAAAGATATTTATGGCAACTAAAATAGGTTTTGCTGTATTGGTGTTTGTATTTTAAGCATAAGCCAAAAATAATAGAGAAAAAAACCCAAACCAAAACAAAATATGTGACTAGTGATAATTAAGAAATTCATAGGTCAATTATTTTGCCCTGTTTCAGGTCAGGAGCAAAGAATCGCACAATGGCCAGTTGAGTATGTGCTATACACAAGATCTCTAACTTAAGAGTTCAGTGGTGTAGGATGAGATTCTAGCTCCGCTGAATCCACTGTAAAACTCCCCTCTACAGCATTTATATCGCACTGCAATAATATCTGTCCTCCTCAGAACAGCTTATGACTTTGCCCTCCCACCGGTCCAGTGTGAGTGTTTTACAATAGAAATTTAATATCTCTGAACAGATAACTCTACATTTTTCTGGTCAAGGTCTTCCAAGATATGGGACGCTGGTGCTTTAAAGTCATCTGCAGGGTTCAGCCAAAGGCACGATGTCAAAATATAGACCCAAACATCTACTGTCATTTACAAAGCTCCAGGAAGGTTGAATCATTTCAAAATCCAACCAGAAAAGGGAGGGTGAAAACAGGCTAGGTATTTTCTGTATTAAGCAATGAACCAATGTTTAGAGTGCTCATACCAGACATCCTCTACCTGAGAGGGCTTAAATTCATGCCTCATCCCTCCAAGATAGCACCATAAACTTTACAGGGAACTTTGAGTTAAGGACTTCTTAACCTCTCGCTTCTTCCTTCAATATCTGAACTAGTTTATATATAATATTTAAATATTCACTAGAACAAGGAGAGGAACCCCGGGAACCCCTTTTCTAACAGGGTGACCTGACCTTGTCCTGTTGCTGCCGTATGCAGACTGCACTCTATGCCTAGGCACCAGGGAGTGGAAACTTACAGAGGTCTACCAGGATTTTGTAGTGTTCATGCTTCCCAAATATTAGCATTAAGTATCTTCAAGCATTTGTGTGACTCTACACCACCAGCACATTATGGTAGATGGGTATATATGGCATCTGGTTACAGATGGTGTATTTAGAAATGGTGTGGAGTGACGAATCAGAGATCACAAAAGAAATCTTTGCCAGCTAAAGAATTAAATTTGTGATTTGTCAGCCCACGAGTTGAAACTTGAATGCTGCACAGTCCCTTCATTTGTAATGCTGACAAACATTAAGATCACTGAACAGAGCAAGCAGCTTTATCTGTCAGTTATATCCCTCTGTTGGGCCTTCTGGAAGTTTTAACAGCCAGCTCCTGATGCCTGTTTTTTATATGGATATGAAAATCAAACTTTCACTGTCTAGTTAATGCTCTCTATCTACTTATGGGCAGGAATAAGGTATCCACTCTTTTTTTAATAAAATTTATTATTAACCTTTGAAACTATTGATCACAAACATGTGCTAAGTGGCCTTCAAATTCTTGTGGGGTTGAAAACTTTGATGTTTTCAGGTAGGACACAATACAAGGCAGCTGACTAGCACAAAACCCTTCTTGTTCATGAGTTTCCATCTTGCTCGGTACCTAGATGAAGCCACAGAGGAGACCGAATAACATCTGGGATTTCATTGCCCTCCATATGCTGCAGATAGAACTTGCCATGACACCCAAGGCCACATTTTGGCTGTGCTTTATTCCTAGTGCCTGGCAGGCACCGGGCTGTAGATGAAAGTGAATGCAGCATGAGTCACTTTAGAGGAGAGGGAGTGCTGTGTTGTGAGTGGGAGGAAGCATTTGGATGAGCTGGGAGAAGC
Organism: Pluvialis apricaria; assembly: GCA_017639485.1. NCBI lineage: Eukaryota > Metazoa > Chordata > Aves > Charadriiformes > Charadriidae > Pluvialis > Pluvialis apricaria. The sequence goes on along the minus strand of CM030008.1, from coordinate 160,670,877 downwards.
TGTGACTGCCACAGGACACAATGATCAGTCATTACTCCTGAACTCAACAGCACCAGTGGCCGGAAATAATTCTTGACTTCCCTCGCCTGATGACTGTACTCTCCCTGGCAAATGTGGATGTCTTGATGGTCTTCTCTGAGCTAGTGAACTCCTGACTGCAACTTCAGATTGTGAACAGGTTAGGGCCACCTCTGATGTGACATGTGTTAGGGGATCCACCTAAGTCCTGTGACCAGGCAATGACTCTTTGAGTGGCTATGCGGCTGTCTGTCAAGATCTGCTTGCATGGACTTCAGGTCTTTTCTTTAGCTCTGTTTGAGGGTGGGCTGTACCCAGGGTATTTGTGAGGACAGGGAAAGGACTGACAGTCTCTGACGATGTCTGTCAGAAATGCTTTCTCTGCAGGTGCAGAAGCAGATCAACACTGTGCGATAATCATGCTCCCTGCCGTATTAGGTGAGAGCTTGCAACACAGCATGATGGGGACAAGAATCTCTTTAAATCATCCTAGCTCCAACTCTGTACCAGTAATTACATAGAATCATAGAATGGTTTAGGTTGGAAGTGACCTTAAAGATCTAGTTCCAACCCTCCTGCCATGGGCAGGGACACCTCCCACTAGACCGGGTTGCTGAAAGCCCCATCCGACATGCGCATCACATATATCTTATGAAACAGAGAAGAGCATCTTCAACATTTACATGGCAATTCTGACACTGAAGAGAGGCAAGTGGACCTGCCATAGAGGCATCTTGGCTCAATGGCTAGGGCAAAAGGCGAGGCCTCAGGCCTGCACCTATTTCCCTGTTGTGCTGCATGATTCCTTCCTTTACCAAAGGGTCTACAACACCTTCCCATCCCAAAGGGTCTGCAACATCTCCCTCAGACGTGGTGAAAGCAGGAGCCACGGAAGCACCAGAAATAAGCACTTCCCTCAGCTCAGGCTCTTTACTTTAGAAAAGCTGCTTTCATCCCTTGTGGCACCTTGTCAAAGTTAGAATCAAGTGACCTTAAATGTGTTTCTCTTTTTATGATGCAATTATCCACGTTGCAGTGTCCTGTGATTTCTTTTTGTGACTTAATCCCTGTAACTGAATTGCAGAGCTATCCTAGAAATAGATTCAATAGAAACTGGAATAGTAATAATTACAAACCTCCTGAGCTTCCAGTCTCCCAAATTAATGTATGTTTTAATTAGCTATTGGTACTTAATTCACTCCTAGAGGCAGTTCATTTAAACTAGTGTAAAATCATTTTAAAGTTATTTCCATTTTTGCATCAGGATATGAAATCAATGCTTAAAATATCTAGAAAGTTCATGCTTTTTGCTCACATTTTCACAATGAGTTTCAGAGGGAAAAGAAAGAGAAAGATGGTTTTCATTTTACCTATAGTTTTTCAGTGCAGCACCGAATAAATTCAGTGCTTAACAGCCCCACCTCCTGGTGAAAAAGCAATGATAAAACAAAAATTTGGGGTTTGCTGGGGATGTACGTTCCCTGGGAATTTTTTCTAGCTCTAGCTTACATAACGGAAACACTTTTCTCTTTTACCTTTGCATGACAGCTCTAGAGCATGTTTAGAGCTTTTTTTTTTTTTTTTAACCTTTACCTTCTGTTCCCTCATTTTTTTTTCTCACTTCACGGAAATAATGTATTTTAGTAATTGTTTCTTTCCTTAATGCCTCCTTTAAAATAGCTGAGAAATCCATTTTATGTCCTTTTATGCCTCTCCATTGACAAATCCAAAGCTAAAAATCAGGAAAATCCCAGCAGGATCTGGGAACCGCTAAAGCTGTTCTTGTGTGCTGTGTCTCCAAAAGTTAAAGCATTAACAATGAGGAATTCCAAGGTGGTGTAAATCATAGAATCATAGAATAGTTTGGGTTGGAAGGGATCTTTAAAGACCGTCTCATCCAACCTCCCTGCAATGAGCAGGGACATCTTCAACTAGATCAGGTCGCTCAGAGCCCCATCCAACCTGACTTTGAATGTTTCCAGGGATGCACCATCTACCGCATCTCTGGGCAATCTGTGCCAGTGTTTCACCACCATTACTGTAAAAAATTTCTTCCTTATATCTAGTCTAAATCTTCCCTTTTTTAGTTTAAAGCCATTACTGCTTGTCCTATCACAATAGGCCCTGCTTAAAAGTTTGTCACCATCTTTCTTATAAGCCCCCTTTAAGTACTGATCTTGGAGAATAAATCATTAGGTGTCAGAAAAACATTATCCAGTAGCGTGGATCAGGCTGCACCTGCCCTTAGGAAGGACATTTCCTGTGTGGCTCTCTTTCCTGTGCAGAAATCTAGGGTTTCAGTTCATTTTGTTTTGCAGTAACCTCCTCATAGCAACTTCTTATGCCTTTAATCCTCATCCACTGATTCCTTGCCTCCAGAAATGGACTTATAAAATTGATATAAACCCAGAATAGTTAATAACGAGAAGAGGACTGCCAGCATTCGGTGAGATGAAAACAACCTACATTCAATCCTTGGAAGCATCATGAGGACAACGAAAAGGTCAGTGACTTCATTGCTAAACAGAGCATGCAAGGAAGGAGCGTGGCATGCGCATGAAGAGGGGCTGGATGCTTCACAATGAGAGACACCTTCAGTATAAATCATGGGCAAGCTTGTTTAAGATCTGCCACTTTTACTTTTCTGATTCAGTCTCTGCTTCAACCTCTGTGCCATCTTTAGGCTTGCCAGCACCTCACTCCCCCAGCTACCTGTCAGCCCACATCTTCTACAACCTCAGGTTTCCCATTATTGCGGCTGGCCCTGCAGCATCTTGCAGAGGGGAGATTGTGTTTTGCAGTGAGCTGCCTTTTGAGCAACACTTCTGAAGAGCAGGGGAGGTGATGAAACCTCAGTCTACCTCATACAGCCTGCTAGGCTGTTGGGGTCTGGTTGGGGCGGGCAGTGGCAACAAGGTAATTCTTTTCTAGAATTAAATGTAAATTTGCCTATATCAGGAATGCATTTTAAAGCACCACGGGGACCAGGAATGATGTGCTTTTACAGGTATTAGGTAGTGCATTTCTAATGGAATCTGTCTAGCAAATACGTGTTTTAGTTTCCTCACGTGTCTGTAGGGTTAAAGTGCCTCAGCTAATACTTTCCAATAATATGCCTTTAAATACTAACCAGCATCAAGCCTGAAGCTATTGACCCCTGTTGCAACATAACACATTAGCATGTGAGGGAAACCTTCTCCACCCATATCTGAAAGGGGCAAACTGGCTTTTGGCCCCACGTAATCGTTATTCCATTTGCAAGCTTAACAAAGTGCTGCATTAAATTTCAGGAACTATTGATTGCTTTCCTCTCAAGGTGTTTATACAAAATCAATTATGGGGTTATGTTTTAGGGAAAGGTGTAAACGAGGAAAAAGGAGTACATGCCAGGATTTAAGAGAAAACACATGTGGTTGAGAAGCGTAGGAATGTCATGAGGTCACAACTACAAAGATCAAAGCCCCATCTAGCCAAGTCCTTTCTGTTACTCAGATCATCACAGGTTGCTTGAGGCTGCCTCTAACAGTCTCCTAGCTTTGTTCACCTCCTTTTCATTGTATAGACAGCTCTCTATGGTTTGCAGTTTATTCTAGTTTAACAAATAAATTAAGTCATTGGGGAGGAAGAGGGAAGGGGATAGAGGATATCTGTGCACATGCCTTAAGGTTCAGTTGAATCTTTTGTCTTGTTTGAAAGGTTGCCTAAAGAAGGGAATAAATAGGAATGTTGTTGGGATGCGGGCTTCAGTTCTGCCAGCTCCTAAACACATAAGCATACAAAACATTTTGGTGCTTAAATAACTTACCAGAATGGGCTAAACTGATTCTCTTCTCACAGAAGAAAACCCTGAGATTATGCCACCTCATCTACTTTGCCTACAACACTTACCACCAGACTAAGAACCAAAATGAGGTCCATGGATCCAATTCATCCCATACTGGTATAGAGTAAAAGCCACTTAGGACTGAAATAACTGGTGAAGTTGACTCATCTCCCAGTGACCATAACACAAAACACTCTCTGTCCTGGTTTGAGATTAGTATTGGAATCCTGGATTTGTCATCAGAAAAGAGTACTGCATCCAGCTTTGGAGTCCTCAGCACAAGAAGGACGTAGACCTGTTGGAGCAGGTCCAGAGGAGGGACATGAAGATGATCAGAGAGTCTCCCGTCTCCTATGAAGACAGGTTGAGAGAGTTGGGGTTGTTCAGCCTGGAGAACAGAAGGCTCTAGGGAGACCTTATAGCAGCTTTCCAGTATCTGAAGGGGTCTAAAAGAAAGCTGGAGAGGGACTTTTTACAAGGGCATGTAGGGATAAGACAAAGGGTAATGGTTTCACACTGGAAGAGCACAGATTTAGATTAGATATCAGGAAGAAATTTTTCAGTATGAGGGTGGTGACACACTGGAACAGGTTGCCCAGAGAAGTTGTGGAAGCCCCATCCCTGGAAACATTCAAGGCCAGGCTGGATGGGGCTTTGAGCAACCTGGTCTGGTGGGAGGTGTCCCTGCCCACGGCAGGGGGGTTGGAACTCGATGATCTTCAAGGTCCTTTCCAACCTAAACCATTCTATGATTCTATATTTAGGAAAAAGCACTGAAAATGAAGGATGTACCTTCTCATCTCTTGCTGGATTATTCAGGGAGCTTGTAGCATCACTTCCATGCTGCTCTTAGCCATAAGTTTAAAAAGGAGTTTTTTTCTACAGGCTGTCAGGGAAAAGCCTCTCAGGGTGCACTAATTTCACACAAAACCACTCTGTCAGTGCCTGGAGCTGGTACAGGGGTAATGGTGGCACGACTCAAGAATTTAAGGAATGAAGTTGAAGGCTGTATATAACTGAAGCAAAAGAAAATGTGAAAGAAAGAATGCAATTACCAATATGGCTTGTGTTTTAAAGCCTCTAGAATACCGCTAGGAGAAAAATTTACAACTAATAAACTAAGAAACAGGTTTTTTTTTTTTCTGAAAAGAATGCGTATGATCTTGCAAATTAACCAATTAATAAATTGTTCATGAGCAGCTCATTGTAATGTTGGACCTTGGAGCTGTGTTGGATTACTACATGAAACCATTGGGATTGCTATGTGAACCAACCAAAGTAAAACTTTGATCAAAGGAATTGCTATGTGAGACAATTCTGTAAAAAATAAACAATTTAAACAGTTTATGATTCCATGCTAAATACCTTTTTAATATTGCTTCCCAATATTCACTTCTTTGGGCTTACTATTCCATTCACAAATGTTTTTTTGTCATGTGTTCAAGTTGAATGCTGATCTACTGTTATTTTTCACTGAGAAAATACAATTGATAAATTAATAATGATCAATAATTGATATATATCATTAATAGATAAATGTTAATAAATTAATAATAAAGTCTGTGGGCAAGAACTGAAAGCAAATACAAAGTCTATTCATTCAACGTGGAGAATGCATTAGGAAGGATTAGGAGACCAGTGCTGCCAGCAATGTTTTCTATGACGGTGAGGAAGCCATGTCACTTGGGGATGTCTTTATTTGACCTTTTGATTCTTCATTTACTTTGGCATGAAGCACTGCTGCCAGCAGAGTGCCTGGTATGATGGCAGCCTTATCCCTGCAATGTCCCCTGGTTGCAACTGACATCTGAGTAATCGTTTATATAATTACAATTCGTCATAGATTAATGTTTCACAGTGTGTAACTATCTCAGTGGTCAGGTTTTTTCAGCGGTCACCCACTTCTAACCTTGAAATGTTACAGGTTTTTTTAGAGGATTTCCAAAAATCCACCTTTCCCTGTAAATTTAATGAGAAAGTGCTTTCATGACGAGGAACAGACCTGGTGTTTTGCTATTAAGTCCCATGGGAGCAGGATCAAGGCCTGAGTCCTGCTGACTTTCTTTTTAGCATTTTTTCATTTTTAAAATTCCTTAACAATCCTTCGAGAGTTTCACACTATGAAAGATAGCACCAGGCTAAATTAAGCAATGTTTTGGTGGCTTTAAGGAATCTGGATATACCGGATGAAAATTTCACCCTCCTGTCCAAACTGGACAAGTCTTTTTGCTTGAATTTGAGGAGCAAATAATTTAGATAAAACAATCTTTCTTCAAACTGCTGTGTATCAGATAAAATGGTCTTTCTTCAAGCTGCTCAGTATCAGACCAGGTAACTATGAAGATGTAAGAGCTGACTGTCCCATTGCACTGTTGCTTTCCTCACTGGCTGCGACAGAAAGAAACTTTTCATGCAGGAATTCCATAAGCACTCTTCCATCATGTTACTTCACATTAGTTCAGCCTATTAACTAAATATTTTGGCTGTTTATCAGTACCAAAAAGAGGAATCTTTCTCAATACAACCCTCCACCAGAACAAAATATATACAGAGAGTCTGGCTTCAGACTAAGCTGACAGACAACAAGGGCAGAACATTGTGGGGAAGTAGGCTTGGGAAAGGCTCCAGTACACACATAAGGAACTGTGTTATTCAAGCACCACGTGTCTCCTGCCAGTACAGCCAGCCTGAAAACTTCTGCTGTTGCACTTGCACCCGTGTCTGTGGTGGGTGAACTTGTAGCAGCAGTTACCACCTGCTTCTTATCCCAGCCCTGCCGGCATCAACTACGGCCAAGGCAGGGTTAACAAGCTCAGCTCTGCCAGGTCTCTCCTTCACCCCAGATCATAGACCAACAGCTGTTTTAATTTCACCTACCTGTGAGGACTCAAAAATGCAGTAGAGTTCCAGGTTGAGAAGCGTGGAGGTAGCCCTGTGCATCCTCTGACATGCAGCCAGTGACTGAAAGAAAAAGCGTGCAGGCAATGAATACAAACCAGCATGTGTGTGCCTTCAAGAGCGCTGCCTTTCTATGCCTTGCTGTGCGTGTGGATGGAAAAAGGAATAAAAGTGTTCAACTAATGCTCTGCTGCACAACTTTTTCATAGCTGGCTACTTTGAGGGCCAGCTAACTTGTTAAGCTGAACTGTCTGGGTCTAAAGTGATATAAGTACTAAATTCCACTGCAAAACAAGTGTTTTAGATTCCGAAGTCAACCAGCAACTTTTGAAAGTTGATCTGTGGAGGCTTGCATTAGAAAATGAGAGTAGCAGAACTTAGGTGTATCTAAGAGCTTTTTGAATGGGTCAACAAACATGTGGAGGGGTGTGAACTGAACTTGATTTAATTTCAAATTAAATTAAAAGGACTCGGGTTCAAAATAAACACAAGGAAATTCTTCAGGTTACAGGTAATAGATTTGTGGAACTCCTTCCCAAAGATAAGAGACTGGAAGAGATATATATAAGGTATTCCTAAATGGAAAACTTTGTCAGCCTCAGGAAATCCCCTCAGATGAAAATAGTTTCAAGCTGCAAGAATCGTAACTAATAGGTGTGTTCTTATGCTTTTGTGGTCTGAAAGAAGGAGATGACAGCAGGAGGTAAAACAAATTAAGTCATGTAGTGACATGGAAAGATGGGGAAAAGACTGTTTTCAGTAGAGTCACACCTGCATAAATGCAGTCATGCCCTCTGACAGCTCTTTCCTTTACCCTTTAACATTTTGAAGGCTCTAGGCCATTTATTTTTTCCTTCCAAGACTTCCATTTTCTTTGATGGGATGGGTAGTGTTGTGTGGCTTGTAGGCTGCATGAGTGAACACATTAAGTCTTGTGGGTTGTTTTATGCAAAGCACCTGTTACCTATTTGCCTGTGATTGCCATGGACGGGACTTACTGGTGTGAGTGGCCAGCTCAGGCTGTAACCAGCAGGTAAGGGACCGAGTCAATCTAGTTATTGATGAGGATCTGTGGGAGAGTAGGAGGAGGATTTCAGCCCAGGTAAGCAGATTCCCCAGATTAAGTTTTTCCCTTGGTGCACGTGTGTTTTAAAGCTTGGCTCTCACCCTCTGTTTTTACAGCTTACTCAATTTAATTTCAAGCCTTTTTTCCTTTTTTTGCTCAGCTCTGAAGAAAGTTTCCTTTCACAAACACAGTCCATTAGAGAAAGTTGTGCTCCATTGACTTGGCTACAGTTTTGTGAGGCAGCTGCTGCTGCTGTTGCTGCTAAAGGGGCTTGCCAACTTCTCTACCTCTTGCTTGTGTGTTTTGATTCATTATTCATATGCAAAAGTATCTAATCTAATCAAAATATTAAGACAGCCTGTGCTTTTTACTGCCTTTTTTTTTTTCTTTTCAACTTTTCAGAAAAGCTATAGCTGTTTTATAAGAAATGTCTCACTATTGGCAATGACACTAAAATTAGAGAAGGCAACGCATGTTCCTGCTCTGTTCTTGAGGGAATTCTCTTCTATGCTTTTTCCTTTCTGCTAAATAATAAGACTAACCATGAAGGTAGGTGCTAGGCAGGAAATAGTCAAGCACACAAGCATTTCAGAAGAGACAGCTAGATGACTTCCGCTGAGCTTTTTTTCACCTGACTGTTAATCCTTCTTTCAGACTCCCTGGGAATCAGTGCTTGCTGCGGGTGCTTTTTTATTTGGAACAAATTCCACAAAGCTTATGAGGAAAAATGGACGATGTCAAAATGCCCCAAAATAATTCCCTTCAAACCTTACCAGAATTTCAGTATGGGTGAATTAAACTTAAATAGACTTTCTGGGTGATGAACAGGAAGGACACGATACTCTCTACGGTGCAGAATATGTTCTCTCAGGAACAGAAAACAATTGCTTTTTGAAATGTCAGAGGTTATCCACAAACTCTTACACACTTCCAGACATGAATACCTCTCTATAACAGGTATTATTATTTTTGTTTCATTTGTTGATACTGTCCGAACTCATAATACAAGGACGACACGTCTTGAATTTGAAGGACACTTGCATTGGTACAATCATTGTGGCCTAAGTGAAAAATCAGAATGACCTTGAATCAGCTCTCCAATCTTCTACTGATGTCATACTCAAACACTATGATACAGTACTTAGAAAAGAGGTAGACAGATGAAAAAATAGGGATCAGCAAGTGATTTCTGAGCAACCACTAATGACATGAGTAGTGTCAACATAGTGAGAACTCAGTCTAGAAGTGAGAGTATTGGTATTATCGTTAGTAATACTGTAGGGAGTAGTATTCACGGTACATCATTTGACTCGCCATTTTTGAGTGTTTCAAGGACCTTGCAGCACCTGATAGCTGTAGGTATACAAATTTGTCTATGGGTATTTATTCTGCAGTGTTAGTTGTTATTTGCTGGAGGGTGATGTTATTTCTGGACAGCTTGCACCTTGAACATGATCTGACTGATCTAGCACCAAAAAAGCATCCCGTGTTTCATTCACACAGAAAGTCAGAAGTATTTCCTAATACAAGTAGGTAGAAATGACTAAGTTCATTCTCCTGATCTGGGCAATGAACACTTTTCTTTAGTTACAGACTATTTTTCTTTATGGGTCCTTTACAAGATCATGGTCATTCACCCAATAAATTCTACAGAGGTTAAGGACCTCCGCTGAGTTCCCATGTGGCACGTACTCCAGGAACATGGAGGTCAGCCTCTCTGATATTGATGCAAATAAAGTCTGTAATTACCCATTCACCTCCTGCATCTTACAGCAGCTTTCCAGGGGCACACAAGAAGTGTGGAGCAAAACCAAAGATTTAATGCAAAACTAATTTTTAGCTCTGTTTCAAGGTCTGAGCCAGAAAACAAGCATTTCTCGTCTCGATCTGCTTCAAAACTGCAAGTCAATAGCAAGTCAATACAACAAATACAACAGGAAATAGGAATTAGCATTCATTTTGTTTCTTTTGAATTTCCTTTCTCTGTCTTCTAGATGCAAACAAACAGAATCCAACTTTTGCTTTATAAATACAGCAAAACATTTATTGTCAGTAGAAAACTTTGGGAAAATTAAAGAGAATCCTAACAGACACCATGAAACCTAACTAAACATGCTTTCAATGAGATGACAGAGGATACAGAGAAGGCGAAGTTACTGAATGCCTTCTTTGCCTCAATTTTTACTTCTAAGACCGGCCCTCAGGTATTCCGGGCCCTGGAGGTAAGAGAGAGACTCTGGAGAAAGGAAGACTTTCCCCTGGTCAAGGAGGATTGGGTTAGAGATCATGACACCCACAAATCTATGGGCCCTGATGGGATGCACCCATGAGTACTGAGGGAGCTGGCAGATGTTATTGCGAAGCCACTCTCCATCATCTTTGAAAGGTCATGGAGAAAAGAAGAGGTGCCTGAGGACTGGAGGAAGGCCAATGTCACACCAGTCTTCAAAAAGGGCAAGAAGGATGACCCGGGAAACTACAGGCCAGTCAGCCTCACCTCCATCCCTGGAAAGATGATGGAATAGCTCATTCCAGATATCATTTCTAAGCATGTAGAGGAAAAGAAGGACACCGGGAGTGGTCAAGGGGATTTCACCAAAGGGAAATCATGCTTGACCAATATGATAGCCTTCTATGATGGAATGACTGGCTGAGTGGATGAGGGTAGAACAGTGGACGTTGTCTACCTCAACTTCAGCAAGGCTTTTGACACTGTCTCACATCACATCCTCATAGGTAAGCTTACGGAGTGTGGGTTAGATGAGTGGACAGTGAGGTGAATTGAGAACTGGCTGAATGGCAGAGCTCAGAGGGTTGTGATCAACGGTGCAGAGTCCAGTTGGAGGCCTGTAGCTAGTGGTGTTCCTCAGGGGTCAGTACTGGGTCCAGTCTTGTTCAATATATTCATCAACGACCTGGATGAGGGGACAGAGTGTACCCTCAGCAAGTTTGCCGATGACACAAAACTGGGAGGAGTGGCTGACACACCAGAAGGCTGTGCTGCCACTGAGCAAGACCTGGACAGGCTGGAGAGCTGGGTAGAGAGGAACCTAATGAAGTTCAACAAGGGCAAGTGTAGGGTCCTGCAACTGGGGAGGAATAACCCCATGCATCAGTACAGGTTAGGGGTTGAGCTCCCGGTGAGCAGCTCTGCAGGGAGGGATCTGGGAGTCCTGGTGGACAACAAGTTGACCATGAGCCAGCAATGTGCCCATGTGGCCAAGAAGGCCAATGGCATCCTGGGGTGCATCAAGAAGAGTGTGGCCAGCAGGTCGAGGGAGGTCATCCTCCCCCTCTACTCTGCCCTGGTGAGGCCGCATCTGGAGTACTGTGTCCAGTTCTGGGCTCACCAGTTCAAGAAAGACAAAGAACTCCTGGAGACAGTCCTGCAGAGGGCTACGAAGTTGGTCAAGGGACAACAGAATCCCTCTTATGGGGGAAGGCTGAGAAACCTGGGTCTGTTTAGCCTGGAGAAGACTGAGAGGGGATCTCATCAGTACTTATAAATATCTAAAGGGTCAGTATCGAGGATGGGACCAGATTCTTTTTAGGGGTGCCCAGTGACAGGACAAGGGGCAAAGGGCACAAACTGGAACACAAGAAATTCCATCTAAACATGAGGAGGGACTTCTTTACATTGAGGGTGCCAGAGCACTGGCACAGGCTCCCCAGAGAGCTGGTGGAGTCTCCTTCTCTGGAGATATTCAAGACCCGCCTGGATGCGTTCCTGTGCAACCTGCTCTAGGTGAACCTGCTTTGGAAGGGGGGGTTGAACTAGATTATCTCTGAAGTTCCCTTTCAACCCCTACCATTCTGTGATTCTGAGATTGTTAGCCAATTGATGAAATTCTGCACAAGTTCTCTGGTCCACACAAAACATGTCTGGTAATCAACATTTGGATCAGTACTATAAGAAACTTCAGTCAGTTACACCTTTCAAAAGCATCCTATAGCTTTTGTGGAATGAGTGTAACAAAGAGCGATTCTCTTTTATGAAACATGGATGAAAACCTGGCAACAAGCAAAGATGTTCAAACGATGGAGCAAATTCACTAGAGAGTAATTATTGATCATGCTGTTCTTTCATCTAAATGTGGATATGAGAGCCAAGGTTTGCAGGAAGGCATGGTATCTTTTATTGTGCCAGCTAGTACAGGTGGAAAAAAACCCAAACTGTTAAGTCCACAGCCCTTTTTTGTGTCAGATCTTCATGTTATGTCAGTAAGTTCCACGTAATCATGGCAGTGTTGTCACAACCAAACTGCCTAAAGATATTACATAGCCAAGGTTAATTATTAGCATTGTACTGCCTGCTTCAGCCTGGCGAGGATAGGAGGTCTTATAGGAAGAATTATTCTGCTCTTGGTACTCTGGGACCAGCTGGAGTTGATGTCAGTGACTCAAGTAACTACTGGCATAAAGCAAAGATTTGGAGGTGCATGCAGAGAGGAAACAGGAGTGCTAAAGAGATTTCATTTTGCTATTTCTTTCCTCTCTCTTGAAAGCAAAGAGCCCTAGAGAAATATTTAAGATATACTATAAATATATGTAAGCAAACTTTAGTCTACATAGAAAACAATTTGTATTTGTGAATGCATTTGTGTAAGCCTACCCTCTGTCTATAAATCTTATTGCATAGTCGTTTGCAGCTGAAGTGGCTTAACTATTCCATTATTCAATTGTACCATTTCAACATGTGGGTTGAACTGTTCTAGAAAATCTTTCAAATTTGTTTTCCTCAAAATGGGGGCACTGGAGCATTATGATCTCCAAGTGATGTGAGAAAATTAGATTCAGTCTTGTGAGCTTGATTGCTTTGAATGAAATTCTGCTGTAAATACAAGAATCAAATGTTGTTGGGAGAGTGTTTTTGCTGCAGGTCGGGCCTGTTTTGTCTTTGTTGCTGAACACACGTAGGCAGGAGAATTCATGCTTCACTGCAGTAAAACGTAAAATGCCATTAGAATATAATTGCGACTACACAAGAAGAAAGCATCAAACTCTAGGATTTTTCCCTGAAAAATTAAGATCATAAAATGAAATAAAGGACCTTTGCATTTTACTTATTTATTTGGTTTTGGATTTTGCATAGAATCAAAGAAAGCCATTGTTTTAACTCACATATTCTCATAAAGAGTCATCCCAGTGGTGCCTTGTAACCTTTCTAATGAATACCTTCTTCTGTCATTACAAAACCTGAATCTGTCAAAGATTTTCTATTCCTATTGTACATTAAAAAATCCTCATTTCATCCATGGATTTTTTTCCTTTTTCTTTGAACCACACTGATTTATTGACTGTGACCAAAACAGGGCCTTACCTCCTTGCTAATAATTGGACTTTTGCAAGACATGGTAAAAGTCTGGAAAGGGGGAAAGAGGCAGAAGAACACTTCCTGAAGGGAGGTTGGTATTAATATGGGGACAACTATGGAGAAACCTGAGGTGACCACGATGCTTCAGTCTTTCACAGCTATCAACCATGTATAGACGTACACACTCTAATGAAGCATAAAGGGGAAAAGGGATGTTGCCTTGCCCTTCCCACTTGCTCCTGCATAATTCCTCTTACTGTTGTTAACTGTCTCTTTCAAAATGACAGATAGTATAGTTTGCAGGTGCCCTAAAGCTGTCCTGACTGATATAAAACAGTGAGGCTGAGGCTGTCATATGGAGCAATTTATATCCCTGGCTTACCTGCACCCATCCAAACAGACAAAAAGAAATCTCACTACATCCAAATGCCCACCTAGGAAAAGGAATGAAAGCCAGAGCATAGGAGGGTAGAATTATATCCTTAAAAGTCACTGATTCTGACAAGTATTTAGGCATTGTCATGCAGAAGTCACTCAGTGGGAACTTCAAATTGGATGCCATAGATAATATAGATTAGTAGGATTTTGAACCAGCTAGTGATGGAGGACGAACAGAAAGACCCAGTCTTTCTTTTTTTTCCCCTTTCTTTCTTTCTTTCTTATTTCAGTATTAAAAAAAAAGAAGAGAGGAACACTGTATCCAGATGTGGTTGCTAGACTGGAGAAAACTGGAACAGATACAAAAAGTTGTTACAAAAATAATTAGAGGGCTGGAGTACATGCCTTCCTGTGGGAGACCTGAAGAACTGAATCTGTTCTGCTTATCAAAAGATGACTGGGAGATGAATTGATTACAAAATGTTTGCATTAATGAGGAGAAAATAGAGCTCTTTCATCTAGTGGAGAAAAGCATAACAAGAATTAATGACTACAAGCTTCAGCCACACAAATTGAAATTGGAAATTTGGCACATATTTTTAAAAATGAAGTTGATTAGCCAATGGTTTAAAACTCCTAAAGGAGATGCTGCATGCTTTGGTTATGGTTGGATGATACACTAAAACTGTCTGCAGGGCTACTAGTTGCCCTATGGATCACAGAATCATAGAATCATAACACCCATGCCACAACGTGTGAGCACTGAGCCAGGACATGATTGTTCTGCTTGTTTGTATCTATTCTATTGTCCATATACACCACTGCTTTCTTAATCTCTCTCTGATAATTTTCCCTAACAGTCCCTGTCCTTTGATGTTGTTAACATTGTTTAAAATATGAGTCCATACTTGAGATTTCTCTTCAAAAAAGGACTTTAGTAAAGATTTTTTCAACGTTGACCCTTCATCTTGCAGCTTACGCAGCATAAGACCATGTTTCATGGGATTTCCCCTTTGCATTAAACTTCTGGTTCAAACTTTGTTTTTGATGTGACAGCAAGGCCATGGCTTGGGATAATTACCCCTCTCCAAGCTGCAGGCCAGTGCCATGGATGCTTCCTTTGTCTCCCCAATTCTGTTTATTCCAATTAACATCCAAGCCAGCCAAGGAAGGAGATACTTGACCTCAGGCAACAGAGGAAAGTTGCTATGCAAGTTCTCCACTGGCAACGTGCTCAGTGGTGGGGTCTACCACGCTAGGGATTTTTGAAGTCCACTGTCAAATAACCCATCAGGTTTAATTCCAAGTCCTGTTTCCTTGACCATCAGCACTTAATAACTAGTGGTAGGGTCTCCTTTAGAGTCAACCAACAAAATCCTTCTGAAACAAAACACACTTGTGTGGTCTGGAGTTCTTCTCCAAAGAAAACTCTCATAATGGGTAGCAAGGATGAGACTGGGATTTGCATCACTGAACATATAGTCCTCTAACACTATCCCAGCAGGTTTTCCATCCTCCAGCGTCACTACACATTCTCATGTCACACTCCAGGGCAGAAAAAAGAGACTAGCGTTTTTTTATTTTATAAATACATAATTCTCACAGGACACAGCACAGATCCCACATTATTTTTGATACTTTGCATTAAAAAATACATAACAAGTAAAAATTGTGTCTTAGGACCATGGGGACCTATGGAGTTGTTCCAAGAATTATGGAATGAAGATATGGCAAGTTCCCTGTAGAGGGGCCAGCCCCAAGCTGTGGGCTGCAACCACTCTGTAGTACTTGACCTGGCCACCAGGGATCATTCCCCAGAGTGGATACATGTAACAGCATATGTACAACCATCTGTCCTATGTTGTAACACCAAAAGCACTAGGAACAGACCATACCTATGACTGTTACTGCAAAGAAGGTCTGCAAGAAAGACAAGGTTTATAATGGGCACTGTGGTGCTGCAGGGACTGTCACTGCAGTGAGTGCATCCTAAATGGAAAAAAGGATATTGAAGCTGAACATCCCGATACTTTTTTCTGAGGCCAGTTTGTTTCTTACATGAAAGGAATATCATCTAGATCTCCATGGAAAAGGTGGCCACCGAAAAGATTACATGATTTATCACCAGTGAGGACCACAGTGACATGATTAGGATGGATGACAACTGTGCTTTTTTATATTTTTTTTCAACTACTTGTCAGCTCTTACACATTTCTGGTCACTTAGACAGATCCTACGTGCTTTGCCATCCTTGACTAGTATGGCAGGGTTAATAAAGCTGAAGAAGGTATCAGATAGCAATGCTGCATTGCCAGGCAGGTCCCAAAATGCTAAGATTTTATGCTGATTCTCCAGATGTTTTCACGGCCAAGAATTCAGAATTTCTCATGGATTAATAGATTTGCTGTAACTGTGACAGTACATACTTACTGAGTTTCTCTTGATATAATAAAATCCTGGACAGAAAATGGTTGACAGTGTTGTGAAGTCAGCAAGAGGTAGACTTGCCTATGAAATGACAAAGGTGCCACTAGAAGTGTCACGATTTCTGCGGGTGGAATTTCAAGGAGCTGGGATGCCAGGAACTGCAGGTCCAGGCAAAAGAGACTGTGGAGGAAAACACTGAATTAAATCAAGAAAACATAAGCTTTGTTTCTTGAATCCTATATATGTAAAGTTTCAAGTTACAGACAACAGCTATGAAGATTTCCGAGAAAAGAATAGCTAGGGATTCCTTCACTAGTAGCCACAAAGTTCCTCTGGGTAAGTAAGTGAACTGCAGCTGGTGAGAAGGCGCAGGCATTTACACTGGGTTTTCCCTGAGCCGTCCTGTTGCCATCTGCTCCCCTTTCATCTTGCAATTATTGTGCAGAAAACATCATGCAGATGCAAGCGTGGTAAGGAAGGTGGGGTTAGATTTGACTCTGGCATTAAGGACTCTACCTCCAAGCTACAGCTGATGAAGCAATATATGGAGAGGGTCTAATGAGGTATGAGGTTGCCTCTGAACAAGCCACAGCAGCACGAGACATGACAACAGGCCTGTGGCAGGAAGAACTGCCAAGTATCCAGGGTGGCACTATGACTCCACTGATCTCAAAGCATCAGGCACATACAGGCTGCTTGGCCCGACACAAGCTGAGAAGCAGCTGTGGAAGACACTGCTACCATGAACTTAACACGTAGCTGGTGTCACCGAATCACAGAATCACAGAATCTCCTAGATTGGAAAAGACCTGTCCGATCATCAAGTCCAACCATTAACCTAACACTGACAATCCACCACTAAACCATGTCCCTAAGCACTATATCTACACGACCCACTGGTCTAGTGGGAGGTGTCCCTGCCTATGGCAGGGCGGTTGGAACTGGATGATCTTCAAGGTCCTTTCCAACCTAAACCATTCTATGATGATTCTATGATTCTATGACCCTTAAAAACCTCCAGGGATGGGGACTCCACCACTGCCCTGGGTAACGCGTTCCAATGCCTGATGACCCTTTCAGTAAAGGAACTCTTCCTAATATCCAACCTAAACTTCTCTTGGCACAACTCGAAGCCATTTCCTCTTGTTCTATCACCTGTTACTTGACAGAACAGGTCGACTCCCACCTCTCTGCAACCTCCTTTCAGACAGTTGTGGAGAGCGATAAGGTCTCCCCTGAGCCTCCTTTTCTCCAGGCTAAACAGCCCCAGTTCCCTCAGCCGCTCCTCATAAGACTTGTGCTCCAGGCCCCTCACCAGTGTCGTTGTCCTTCTTTGGATAAGCTCCAGCGCCTCAATGTCTTTCTTGTAGTGAGTGGCCCAAAACTGAACACAGTACTCAAGATGCGGCCTCACCAGTGCTGAGTACAGGGGTAAAATCACCTCCCTGGTCCTACTGGCTACGCTATTCCTGATACAGGCCAGGATGCTGTTGGCCTTCTTGGCCCCCTGGGCACACTGCTGGCTCATGTTCAGCCGGCTATCAATCAACACCCCAGGCCCCTCTCTGCTGAGCAGATTTCCAGCCACTCCTCCCCAAGCCTGGAGCGTTGGCAGGGGTTGTTGTGGCCGAAGTGTAAGACCCAGCATTTTGCTTTATTGAAACTCATACAGTCTGCCTTGGCCCATCGATCTAGTCTGTCTAAATCCCTCTGCAGAGCCTCTCTACCCTCAGGCAGATCAACACTTCCACCCAGCTTGGTGTCATCTGCAAACTTACTGAGGGTTCACTCGATCCCCTCATCCGAATCATTGATAAAGATGTTAAACAGGACTGGCCCCAGTACTGAGCCCTGGGAAACACCATTCGTGACAGGACGCCAACTGGAATTAACTCTGTGCACCACCACTCTCTGGGCCCGGCCTTCCAGCCAGCTTTTTACCCAGCAAAGTGTACGCCCATCCAAGCCATGAGCAGCCAGTTTCTCCAGGAGAATGCTGTGGGAAACGGTGTCAAAGGCTTTACTAAAGTCCAGATAGACAACATCCACAGCTTTTCCCTCATCCACCAAGCAGGTGACCATGTTGTAGAAGGAGATCAGGTTAGTCAAGCAGGACCTGCCTTTCATAGACCCATGTTGACTGGGCCGGATCACCTGGTTGTCCTGTGCGTACTGCGTGATGGTACTTAAAATGATCTGCTCCATCAGCTTCCCCAGCACCGAAGTCAAACTGACAGGCCTGTAGTTTCCCGGATCCTCCTTCTGGCCCTTCTTGTAGATGGGTGTCACATTGGCTAGTTTCCAATCTGCTGGGACCTCCCCAGTCAACCAGGACTGTTGGAAAATGGAAAGTGGCTTGGTGAGCACCCCCACCAGCTCCCTCAGAACTCTTGGATGGATTCCATCCAGTCCCATGGACTTGTGTATGTCTATGTGCTGCAGCAGCTCACTGACCATTTCTTCCTGGATTGCTGGGGAATCATTCTGCTCCCAGTCTCTATC
Source organism: Pluvialis apricaria (assembly GCA_017639485.1). Taxonomy (NCBI): domain Eukaryota; kingdom Metazoa; phylum Chordata; class Aves; order Charadriiformes; family Charadriidae; genus Pluvialis; species Pluvialis apricaria. The sequence continues at coordinate 160,652,451 of CM030008.1, read as the reverse complement.
TTCTAGTTCAGGGGGTTGGATCCTCAGAGTGCAACTAGTCCTATTACTAAAGACTGAGGCAAAGAAGGTATTAAACACCTCAGCCTTTTGCTCATCCTTAGTCACCATGTTTCTGCCTGCATCTAATAGAAGATGGATGCTCTCCCTGGCCCTTCTTTTGCTGCTAATATATCTACAGAAAGATTTCTCGTTGTTCTTTACAGCAGAAGCCCGATTAATTTCTAGCTGGGCTTTTGACTTTCTAATTTTCTCCCTGCATAGCCTCACGGCATCTCTGTAGTCATGGTGTGTGGCCTGCCCTTTCTTCCAGAGGCCACAGACTCTCCTTTTTTCCCTGAGCTGCAGCCGAAGCTCTCTGTTCAGCCAGGCCGGTCTCCTTTGCTGCCAGCATGACTTACAGCACATGGGGACGGCCTGCTCCTGCGCCTTTGAGACTTCCTTCTTAAAGAGTGTCCAGCCTTCCTGGACTCCTACGCCCTTCAGGACTGCCTCCCAAGGGACTCTGTCAATCAGTCTCCTAAACAAGTCAAAGTCTGCCTTTCAGAAGTCCAAGGTGGCAGTTTTGCTGCCCCTTCTCCTTACTTCTCTAAGAATGGAGAACTCAATCGTTTCGTGATCGCTGTGCCCTAGTCGATCTCCCACCGTCACATCACCCACCAGTCCTTCTCTGTTCACAAAGAGCAGGTCCAGCAGGGCACCTTCCCTGGTAGGTTCATTCACGAGCTGTGTAAGCAAGTTGTCCTTGACACACTCTAGGAACCTCTGGGACTGTTCCCTCTCTGCTGTATTGTATTTCCAGGAGACATCTGGGAAGTTGAAGTCCCCCACAAGAACAAGGGCAAGTGATCACAAGACTTCTCCCAGCTGCTTGTATAAAGTTTCATCTACCTCTCTGTCCTGATTGGGTGGTCTATAACAGACCCCCACCACAACATCAGCCTTGTTGGCCTTCCCCCCGATTCTGAGCCATAGACACTCAACCGTATCATAGCTATGATTGAGTTCTAAACATTCATAACAGTCCCTAACATACAGGGCCACCCCACCACCTCTCCTTCCTCATCTATCCCTTCAGCTGCAGTAGACCACTCTTCAGTGACATACAATACTTGCAGTGCAACAGAGTGAAGCCTTTCTTCCTGTTGAGAAGGACCTCACTTCAGATGAATAGGCAAAGCATATGCATCCTGCCAACTACATGGTGGGCAACCACATGCAAACAAAGCCCGTTTTGACATTCTGTGTGCTCACCATTCAGAGAAAGCAAAGGTTAAGTCTAATGTCTGAAATTCTGCAGACAGTTATTATCTCAGGGCCTCTAACTGGCACAACAGAGGGAGTTAGAGGTTACCAGATTCCAAATAATAGAAACAATCCTCTTTCTATTCTCAGCTATGCTTTCGTGTTGGTCATTTAACACATAACAGATAAGCCAGCACAGATATCCATTAATGTTTTTATCTTCCTTCAGCATCAGACCTTCCTCATTTGTAGTACAGATCCAGCCATGGTATCATGTTTTGATATCTTCAAATCAAGTTTGGATGCCTTTTTGAAAGAAACATTTTTGCCAGATGCAGGTTACTGGACTCGATGCAGAGTTAGCTAGATGAAACAGTATGACTGAAAAAAGAAGGATTACCCTACTCATACGTTTTAGCCTTATGCTAACTGCACCTTTGGCTTTTATTGTAGACTGCAATATTTGATATGTGCCTCTAAAATTGCAAAGAAAATACTTAGAACCCTGATTTTGCTGCACACAACAGCGCAACCCCCTCAATGTACTAGTATATCTGAAATATCAGTATTTTTAAGAAAAACTCATATTCAGCTTATGGGTTTTTTTTTAATGACTATCCTGGTGAAACAGGAGTACACCCTGACAGACCTGAGAAGTGACAAGGTAATGGTGCAGAGAAAACAAAACTTCCATTCAGTGAAAAAAACAAACAGATCTTTTTAACAACCCACCCTATTAAGTTCATCAAGTAGAAAGCTGATCAGAGGAAATCAAATATTGAACAATAAGAAGTTTTATTGAAAATACAAAATTAAGGAGCAACATCGCATATACTTGAATTCCTCCTATTGGCACCTCACTTTTTGACCAATGCTACCTAGACAAACACTTTCCTGGGAGACGTACCTGTCCCCTCATCCTGAACCTCACGTCAGGGCAAGTAATGGGCACTAGAATTAGATACAGTCCTCATCCAACCAGAGTATCCACTTGCTTCAATATGTGCACTGACTGCCTGTGGCGTCAGCCCTGTACTTGTAACATTCATCTTTCTTGGAAATCTTTCCATGGCTTCAGAGCTACAGACATGACTTTGCAGAACTTGTACTATTAATGAAATCATTAGTCTCATCATAGCAGCTGATACTTAACTTCCAGACATTTCAGTTTCCTAAGTTCAGAGTCATTTATGCAAATGACAACATGACACAGAAATGCAGTGGCTGCTCAGTCAAATAAGAAAAAAACACCCTTCATTTCAAAGAGAGGAAGAAAGCTTTCATTTTGACACTTTTGGTTTCTTCTTTTCTTTATTAAAGCAGTAGATCATGGCATTTAAGTGACTGATGAAAGAATATATTTTACTTTTATTTTTTATTGTGGATTAATATGAGTGATAAACTCAGAGACACATGTTCTGAACTATTCTATTCCTTTGAATAGCAGAGACAGCTTCTGTGCGAGCAGGCAAGGCTTCCTGCGCATTGTCTGAAGATTTTATTTTATTATTTTGATAAATTAGCATGATTTGTATGAAGGGCAAAAAGTGCTGAGAAATGGGGATGAAGCACAGACGCAGTGGTGTGGTGGGAGGAAAACTTGATGGACACTGAATGAACACGTGATTTGTGCCCTGACCTGACTAGCTCTGGGAGGTGGACATTATCAGAGGGGCTCCTGATCAGATCTGCGTCCGTGATTTGTTCCCTGACTTTAGAGAATCTGGTTCACCTGGATGGACAGGCTCTTTTGGTATCTAAAATGATTAGCTATACAAAACAAGCATTCAAAAGGTTTTACATAACTGCCTGACTCCTCCTGACTTCTGAAAAGTAATCCACCAGCCTGGCTATGTGGAAATGAGCTTTAAAGTCCCAGCCTTTTCTGTAACACATACACATTTAGAGACTTAAATACAACTGAATTTGCAAATTCACTGTCTCAAGATTAGAACTTAGCACAGAGAAGGCAGCTGGATCCCTCTATCCACAGAGAATCAGCGGTAAGCCTGGCTGCCTCCAGATTTTGCAGTGCATTTCTCTGGGCCTATCTTTCTTATCAGGGCTGCATGGTTATTTATAGAGCAGTGGTTGAGACTGGAGATCTAGTCATTGTGAAAAGGCATAGCAAGAAGTGCCGGCTGAAAGTATTGCATTTAAACTGTTTGGTCAGAAGGCCTGATGGAAAATTGGATTTTCAAGAAGCTGTTTTTTAGGGAGGAGGTGGTATCTATTTTCCAGTGCAATTTTAACATTGAAGCACAAAAATTGCCCAAAGATGCAATAATTGAAAGTTCTGTATTTCAAAATTTTGCCAGAGTACCTCATGATAGCTGTAATCCAGTTGCATCATTCCACCTTTCTCTGCCAAACCACATCTCCCATGATTCACTGAAGCTGAGAACACACAGAATATGCTGTGTCTTTTTTTGATAAAGACCATAAAATCCATCAGTCAAGACATAAAATAGCCTGCTAATGTACAGAAAGGAGATATGCATATATCAAAGCTGTACTAGCTGTGAAATACCCTGGAAGTGTTTCCAAACTGAAATATTTCAGGGCTCCGCATTTTTTTTTAATATTTTAATTTTTACAGTGAAAGCAAGCAAACAAAAAATTAACTGCTGACATTGTGACAGGCAAAGGGCCAGAAAGAAAACAGAGGTCCAGAAAGTTGAAGGAACCTGCCCCGGAGATTGAGTTTATTTTCAGGAACTCTTCATTGCTTAGCATACTGTTGTGCTTCACAGGCTCTAAGACTGGAAGCAAAGTCGAGGGAGGCACCAGAGCAGGCTGTCAGGATGGAACATTAGTCATATCATCAGTCTATGCTTAAATAATTCCCGTGTGTGCTGTTACACCAAGTTAAATATACTGGGTCTTATTTTCAGCTCTGTTACACTTGCATGAAACCATTGAAATTAAGGAATTGCACTAATGTGTTCTAGAAGAGAATTAAGCCTGTTTTATTCATTAAAAAAGATTACTTGTAATTGGTGACTCTGTACCTTTAAACACATGGATCCACCTTTGTCTTTTCCTCAGGGAAAATAAAAAACTGTTTTCTTCTATGAGCCTGCAGTCATTTAGGAGAGAGAATCAGAGATCAGCTGTCATTGCAGAGAACGTCAGAGGAGTTTGTGGCAGAAAGCCATAGTAAGGAGGTTAAAAAAAACCTCCATCATGAAACTATTTTGTTCACATTGTTGGAGAGAGATTAATGTTAAAATTAGCGGATCATTATGATCCTTGGGGAAAAGGTGTAAAGTTTACACTGATATAAGTACCTCCTGTAGCATCACATGCACAGCAGAGCTGGCACAGAAAAGTAATCGGACTATAGAGGTGAAAAAGGAATCATGATCCAGCCAGGGTTTTGCCCTCTCCTCTCTCCTTCTGTGTACCCCCATCTGCTTCTTGATGAAAGATGAGAAAAATAAGAACTTGCAGGGAAGAGCATGAACTCTTACTGTCCCAGCCAAGTCAGCTGGGGAACGTAGAGGTCAATGGGGTAAGCCAGCAGCATCAGGAGAGTGAAGGACTCCACTGTCTCACCAATGCCACATTCACCTCATCTGTGGACATTGCTTTCTGTCTGCCATCTGATTTTCTACCCACTTAATAGTAACGTTAAATTGCTTACCCCATACCCTTTTCCTTCATTCAGCCTTCAACATCCACATTCACTTTTTTTTTTGTCCACTCACTCCTGCTCCAACAAAACCCTGCCCTAAAATGTTAAAACTGACAGCCAAATGATAAAACTAAAGGTCATCTGTGATGCAAACAAGGTGTTTTGCCAAACTTCTCTCAGATCATAATGTTTATCTGCTGCATTCCCTTTTCCAGCTCTGCTTCCATCTTGACCAGTCAGATATTAAACCCCCTGTAAAACAGGCTCTCTCTTCTCTTTGTATAGAAAGCCTGATTTGGCTTGGAGCCTCAGATGCAGGTCTTTACATGAATGGAGTTGCTAAGCTACAAAGTTTAGCTGGTACCTTAAATTTTAGTAGTCTTTAGTAAAAATAGCTGCTTAGGATAGATACAAGGTGGAGTCATGCTCCCACTCACCTTTATCAGGGGCCAGCCAAGGGCACAGGACACCCCACGTAACAGCAAACCACATCAGCATCTTTTACACTGTGAGAAAAGGTGACATTTTGGAAGTCAACAGAAGACTCTTAAATGTCTCCTTTTAAGGGTGGCAGGACAAAAGCCAATACAATTATTTCCCTTTTTCCCACCGCACAATACTCCATTTCAACATGCAACACGTTTCCACTGGAAGCGTTCAAGACCAAGAATGTAGCCAGAGGTAACGAAGGAGTGTATATACTTATAAATAATCAGACACAGAATAGCTAAGGCAAAGAAAACAGCTAAGATGAAGAAAGGCAGATGAATGAGGCTCTTGAATGAGATGGGTGCTGTGGTGACGGATGATGCAGAGAAGGCAGAGTTGCTGAATGCCTTCTTTGCTTCTGTCTTCACTGCTCGGGCCAGCTCTCAGGAGTCCCAGACTTTGCAAGTAACAGAGAAAGTCTGGAGAAAGGAAAACTTTCCCTTGGTTGAAGAGGAACAAGTTAAAGAACAATTAAGTAAACTGGACACCCACAAGTCCATGGGGCCTGATGGGATGCACCTGCGAGTGCTGAGGGAGCTAGCAGAAGTCATTGCTGGGCCACTCTCCATCATCTTTGAAAGGTCCTGGAGAACAGGGGAGGTGCCTGAGGACTGGAGGAAAGCCAATGTCACTCCAGTCTTTAAAAAGGGCAAGAAGGATGGCCCAGGAAACTACAGGCCGGTCAGCCTCACCTCCATCCCTGGAAAGATGATGGAACAGCGCGTTCTGGGAGTCATCTCCAAACATCTGGAGGAAAAGAAGGTTATCGGAAGTAGTCAACATGGATTCACCAAAGGGAAGTCATGTCTGACTAATCTGATAGCCTTCTATGATGGCGTGACGGGATGGGTGGATGAAGGGAGGGCAGTGGATGTTGTCTACCCTGACTTCAGCAAGGCTGTTGACACTGTCTCCCACATCATCCTCACAGACAAGCTTAGGAAGTATGGGTTAGATGAATGGACAGTGGGGTGGATTGAACAGTGGCTGACAGATAGAGCTCAGAGGGTTGTGGTTGGTGGTGCAGAGTCCAGTTGGAGGCCAGTAACTAGTGAGGTCCCTCAGGGGTCAGTACTGGGTCCAGTCCTGTTCAATATATTCATCAATGACCTGGATGAAGGGATAGAGTGTACCATCAGCAAGTTTGCTGATGACACAAAACTGGGAGGAGTGGCTGACACACCAGAAGGCTGTGCTGCCATACAGCGTGACCTGGAGAGTTGGGCAGAAAAAAACCTGATGAAATTCAACAAAGGCAAGTGTAGGGTACTGCATCTGGGGAGGAATAACCCCATGCATCAGTACAGGTTAGGGGCTGACCTCCTGGAGAGCAGCTCTGTGGACAGGGACCTGGGAGTCCTGGTGGACAACAGGATGACCATGAGCCAGCAATGTGCCCTGGTGGCCAAGAAGGCCAATGGCATCCTGGGGTGCATCAAGAAGAGTGCGGCCAGCAGGTCGAGGGAGGTCACCCTCCCCCTCTACTCTGCCCTGGTGAGGCCGCATCTGGAGTACTGTGTCCAGTTCTGGGCTCCCCGGTTCAAGAAGGACAGGGAACTGCTGGAGAGGGTCCAGCAAAGGGCTACAAAGACGATTAGGGGACTGGCGCATCTTTCTTATGAGGAAAGGCTCAGGGACTTGGGGCTTTTTAGTCTAGAAAAAAGAAGACTCAGGGGGGATCTTATCAATACTTATAAGTACTTAAGGGGAGGGTGCCAGGTAGACAAGAATAGCCTTTTTTCAGTGGTGCCCAGTGATAGGACTAGAGGTAACGGGCACAAACTGGAGCACAGGAAGTTCCATCTTAACATGAGGAGGAACTTCTTTACTCTGAGGGTGGCAGAGCACTGGCACAGGCTGCCCAGAGAGGTTGTGGAGTCTCCCACACTGGAGACGTTCAAAACCCGCCTGGACGCCGTCCTGTGCAATGTGCTGTAGGTGTCCCTGCTGTGGCAGAGGGGTTGGACTTAGATGATCTCCAGAGGTCCCTTCCAACCCTGACGATACTGTGCGATACTGTGCGATACTGTGCGAATCCTCATGATACAAAGCTCAAGACAAACAGTAACTATTAAGATTTAGTATAAGAGCATTACTCAGGCAGATTATCATATAGCTGTCTCCTGTGAGAGCTATTTCATCTTATTCTGAAGTATTTGGCGCTGGCCCTAGTCCATGAGCGGATAAATGAGTTGACAAATGTTATTTCTGACATTGTGGTAAATCTTACGTTTCACAAGCAGGGCAGCTGGCAGGTTTGGAGGCAGTCTGCTAGATTAGACATTATTCACACAAATCACTGCAAAGAGGCTGTACTATAAAGTATTGCTATACCACACCTCTGCTGTTATGCCAAGCTTCCTGAACTGTTTTGTTTGGGGTTTTTTTTTCCCTCCAAAGGACAGAATACTGAACTCCAGTGAATCCTGATTAAACTGAGTGTGAGCGTGGTCCAAGCTATTAGGCAGATTTCTTGACTGAAAACACAGTGGAATATTTTGCTCAAATCTTTAACCTCAGCATCCCATTTCTGCTGGGGCAGACTTTCAAAGACACAGGTGAGGTGCATGATAAAGAATAGCACCTGCACTGAGTAATCTTGCAATAAATTATGAGCAGGTTTCTGGCCAAGAAAAAGTGTTTTTTCTTGTAAAATCTTAATTTAATTCAGCTACTTTCTATACCCGAACTTCTGCACGTCATTTTTAATTACTGAGGCTCTTTCTTCTCTTTATTTTGTTTTCCAAACTTTTAATTTTTCTTGTTAAAACTTCATTTTTTTTTGCATGTGTGTCTCTGCCATTTTTCTACTCTTCCCACACTGGATTTTCTCCTGAAATCTACTTTATAGTATGCCAGATTTCTTTGCCGTTACTTATTTTTAGATTTTCCTCATCATCACAGAGTCCTTTGCTAGTTTCCGATTCTCTGCTTGAAAAGACATTTGAGGATTTTTCTTTTCCACACTTCATATAAAAGCTAAAAAGCACAGGGTCTGATCAGGAAGAAAGGTCAGCTGCTAATAGGAAAGGTTGCATTACAAATACACTTCTACACAGTACTGTCGCACCAATCGCAGCAAAGGACATGCCAGGACGTTGAGCACCTCTTTTGTTCTGAAGGAATGTTCCCTCCTGCTATCAAATCTTCCTATGCAAATAAGACTTCTCAGATGGCACAACATCATTTCAAACAGACCCAGAGGCTGACAAGCATTTAAAAAAAATATAATAAAAAAAGCTTTGGAAAATAGCTGGAGGAGAATGAAAGTTTAAACGCTCTTTGCTGTAGATCGCAGACTTGTGAGAGGAAATTTAGGCCGTGGGATCGTTTTCTAGGGGCTACAGTAGGGGATGAAGAGATGAGATCTGGGCTTTTTTGTTTGTTTGTTTTGCTTTATTCTTTCACCCAGTGCCATGTGGCCTTGGGCTAGTTGGGTAACTTGCTGTGCCTTGGTTTCCCATCCTAATTACTTTTTTCCAATAAATTACATAGAGCTATGACATTTCCAAAGTAAAATGAAAGAATGGGAAATGGCACTTTGAATTCAGTATGTCTTCTTAAAGCTCTGTTAGTTACTCTTAGCATCTCATTTTCAGTTCAGAGTTGGAAGGTCTTAAGAACAATTAAAGCGAAACTCAGTTGAACTTGAATATTTTTCTCCAGACTTCCAACTAAAACTCTACCCCTCCTTAATCCAAGTTCAGGCTAACTGAATTTTCATCACAGAATAACCTGGCAAAGGAATCTCTGAATTCAATATAAAAATCTTAGTATTTACAATATTCCCAGGAGTGGGAATAGGAAGGGGTGAGCCAGAGTGGTTGTACACCCACTGAACAGCCCAGTTCACCTTCCATTGCTATGGTGTAATGTGCTCAGAGACATGATTTATGAGCAGCTAAGTTACTCTGCAGCCTTGCTACAATTTCATGCTTCAAAGTTCTCTCTGTTTTCTTCTTAGACTACAAGATGTTCTCATTACTGATATATCAGCAACCTCCTCATAAATTTTGTGGTACGTGATATTTACTGGGTGTTCTTCAAGAATAGATAGTGATGGATGGATGATGGGTGAAGGTGGCAGGCAGGAAGGAAGGAAGGAAAGAAGGAAGGAAGGAAGGCAGGCAGGCAGATGAGAAGCTTGTTAACTGAAAAATACTGGCAGTCAAAAACAGCTTTCCATGCCTAGTTCTGCAAAACACCTGAAGTTTATGTGTCAATTTTCTTTCAGTCCAACAGCACTAGATACAAGCTCAAGTCCCTCATGTAAGTGGCACTTTGCAGGATGGCAGGGTAAGAGGTATGCAGAAATTCTCCAGCAGTTATCTTCACTGCTTTACAATCTTTCTGACAGATTATATCAAAGCACAGGTGTTAACCCAAGTGCCTGAAATTATGTGACAGTGGTGATCACTTCCACATCTGGAGCATTTCTGGTCATCCACAGATGCACGTGTTTAAATTTCAGCACACATGGACTAGCCCTGACAGCTACAAGAGAGCACGGATGAGAGCTGACAGCATGCATAAATGACTGCTCATGTAGGGGAACACAGGGACCACATGCTGGTTTGGCCAAGTGAACGACTGCCTGATGCATACTTACTTCATTTGGCTTTAGGTCACTCTTGTCCATTTCTTTGCTTAAATGTTGAAAAATTACTACGGAAAAGGCATTCTGCAAGGGCATTTGCAGTTGTAGGAAAACACTGCGAGAAGTAAACATCTTTGCTAATTTGTAGGCAATATTAAAACAGTCCTGTCACATAGTAAGTGAAATATTATCTTTATGGAAACTAGGCATTGTTATTGAGTTTATTACTGAAGGTTTGGAAAGAAAAACTGCAATTGTCCTGGTCTTCTTAGATGTACAGGGATTTAATGTTTTGTTATTTTCTTATTTTGCTTTATGTTGGACTATTTCTCTTTTAAAATGCATTTTTAAACAAGAATGTGAATTTCCCAAAGGTTAGATAAATAAACCATGAAAAACTAGTCTATTTGTAAATGCGAGGGTTATTTTTTGTTTTGGTTTTTTTTTTCATTTTGTAATAAAACTTAATTCTCACTGCAATCTGTGCATGACACTGGTTCCATCACTTATCAAAAATCCTGGCATAAGTGGAGTACCAGCCAAAGTAGTATACCTTTCCCTGAGTAATAATTTCATTTTTTTTCAGTTCAACTCAGAGTGTAAACACTTTCCTTATGTGCTTTTTAAAATCACATGGAAATTAAACTGAGTGAAAATGCAATGTGGGAAAGACTAATGCACACTTTCAATTTTTTTTTTTTTTAATTTTTATTCTTTTTATTCTTTTCATAGCACTAATCTGAGGTTCTGGGCAAAAAAAAAACAGTAGGGTCTTGTCCCAGTTTAAAAGCAGCCCTGGAAGAGACATTTGTCTTATAAAGACAGATCCTAGTTATGCTCCTTTTACAGGCATAGAGATACATGATAGCTCACTTTTAAAGATGCAACAGATTTCCCTTTTTAAGTCTGGCTGGCCGTGGACAGAGTTGTGTGCAGAGCCATATCTTCCTGATAATGCCTGTCCTCTTCCATGATCCTACTTAGCACACCACGGTGAACGTGCCTGTGATGGTGTCCTTGGTGCAATATGCACGGATTTCTAAAGGGCAGGATGTGTTTTCTTATTCTCTGTTATAGGTGTTGGTGACCAGGAGGGCAGGATCTGTTCATTGCAGCAGGTAAAAAGGGTAAATCTTATTGGACTAGATACATAGGAAGGTCTCCCTCATTTCCATTTCCTCTCTGTTTCTCTAAGTAAGATAAGGGTAAATATAATTTTTAATATAGCAAGCGGCAGTTCACAAGGTGTGGGAGCAATAAATTCTTAAAAGATGGATATATGCCTTGCTCATATGCACAAATGCCTCTTATCTGTCGATGTATCAAGGAACAGATATGCTACCAGTCTCTTTTTTGCTCATTTAAAAGACCATTCGATGAGCTACACTGAACATATGCATAGTACAGGCCATGGACTTTCACCCAGAGACTCCTGCGTTGAGCCTTAAGCTTCTGGATGAGCGAAACAGGGGGAACCAAACCTATCCACCTCTCCCCATTGCTTCCAGCATCCTCACTGGTTTCTGTGGGCCACAACAGGAGCTGCACAAAGCACAATGTGGTGTGCTCACATCTCCACAGATGGAGACTCCACGTCTTTGTGGCCTTGGAACCACTGTTCAGAATGGCTGAGCTATCACATACCTTTCAAAGCATGCAATCTTTGCTGTCTTATTTAAAAACACAAAACAAAACCAAGATACCCTAATTTTAGGTGATCACAAAGACAAGATTTAGGATCATTCTTGTTCTGTCTACAGTCTTTCCTAGGAATCGCTTGTCTATCTACATGTCAATGCCAACATCATCTGTTGTACTCCGTCAAGAGTCTTGAGAATGGAGGCAGTGCTGAATGGCTACTGAAATCCTAGCAAAAGTCCAAGAGTATCAATAGCCTATTGTGTGGGTAGACATGAAATTATACGGGAAGCACAGACAGTGTGAGGAAAGAGTTGAATCTGAAGGTAATGATAAAAAGCCTTTAGGTAATATTTTAATTATATTTATACTATGCATAATTTATGATAGCTTTTCTAATATACTGAATATATGCAGTCAAAACTATTGATACTTCCTCATGGAAAGCATACAATCATAATCATGTTCCTATTTCATTATTAGAATTAGCATGCAAAAAAATTGGTTTTGGTTGGGTTTTTTTGACCATCAGAAATATTGTCATTCAAGACTAAAAAGCTGATGATATGCAATATAAAAAATGATAACATTCATGTCACTGAAAATATATTGAATTCACGTGTTTCACAGCTCCTTCTTTTCATTGTTCCTGTTCAGTAAAAAAAAAGGGATTTTAAAGCATGTTAAGAAGTTGCTAAGTTCATGATACATTGGCTGTATGCAGATAAAACTGCATGAAATAGAACTGTTGTCTTTATAAAGAAGACTTACTCTTTGCGGTACCTGGCAAATTACATTTACCACCTGCATTTGAAAATTTTCCACGTAGTCTGTGTAAAAATAATAGGAAACCAAGGATTGAAAATTAACAACTTTCTAGACACATGTTGGCTTTATAATAAGAAAGCTATATGCATGACTAACTTTTGTCTTCTGTTTTACATATGACGTAATCAACTAAGAATATTTTCCACTTATGGTAATGAAACATACCTTTGGAAATAAGTGATGTGAGACTGAAAAATAAAACTAAACTGAAAAGGAGGAGCAGATGAGTCAGGACATTTGTAATACTGAAATGAACCAATGTTCTGCACACACCAGGCAAAATTACTGCATAAGGTAAATACACAGTGACGGAGGTGAGGCTAGATATTTGCTTCTTCTATGCCCAAGTAGAAGGGGATTGCTCCATTAGCTTAAGGTTAGCCTTCTCTGCAGCAATTCACATTAGCTTTCTACAAGCACAGGCAGACACACAGCTACTACACTCCAAAGCCTTCACCTTGTGTGACACTGGTTCACAACTGATTGACTACCTGTAAGTAATAACAGATAAGTTTGAAGGCTGCCTGCAGCATGGTTCCAAGAAACGTGAACTGTCCATTTATTTCAGCTGTCCAGGGAAATATGTTGACATTGGGAATAATTTAATTTCCCAGGGAGAAAAGTGGATTTCCAATTTGCACAAATTACTGCAAGCAAACATGTCATTCTGAATGACCATTAGGAGAATCTACCGCCACATATTTTCCCTTTTCAAAACAGAAGGGGAAAAGACTGTTAATTTTTTCAAGCCCAAGAAAGGAGAAGCATAGTTTTAAGAATTCAATGGATGGAAACAGCAATGTCATCATATTTAGATTATCCATAATCCTTGGTGAGCAGTGTATTGCTTAAGTGACCTTGAGGTCAGAGTTTATTTTTTTAATTTGTCTTGGGAAATAGCAACTTCTAGTTTCCACCAAACCCTAACTGAGACTTGAAATGGAGAGAGAGATTTGCTCAGTGAAATGCACAGCCTGTGTCAGCACAGTCTTGCTATGTATGATGTCTACATCACAGTTACAAACTGTTGGGGCAGCAGGTAGAGAGTCTATTTGAAATGCGGGCTGACAGAAGGGGATGTGGAATATGCAGAGCTGCAAGGGGCATCCTCACTGTTCTAGGTTTTTGCCTTTGTCTGCGGTAGTATATAGAAAATAATTCAAGGAGTGCCAGTATGAGAAGACTTTGAGAGATGACCTCCAGTAATGTGTTTAAGATGTTATCTCTTACCTACCTGTCTCATCTCTATAGAAGGATAATGCTTACTAAATCATTCCAGTTCATAGCCCTGTAGCCAAAAGATGTTGCTTAAATCACAGAAGAAGGTGAATTTTTACTGAAGCTTCAGACAGTGAACAGCAGTGGCTGGAACTTAGGCATTCTCTCAACTGCTCCAAATTTGGAGTTGGATAGAGTCCTTCCTCAGGAAAGCAGGCTATGCGGCTGAGGGGAGTCTCTTATGGGGGACACTGTCTTAGACAGCATGGGTCAGAGTCCTGAGCCTCTAAATTAACTGCCAACACAGCCTAGATCCTTTCCAGTCAAGGACATGGGAAGAATCCCAAAAGGAGCAATATGGCACAAAACTTTACAAATAAGATTGAAAAAAAACCTGGAAATTCAACAAAATATCCCACAGTTAAAAATAAAGAAACTAGCAAATTCAGTTATAAAAAAAACATTCTACAAATCAAGTCTGGAAAGGAATTAGGAGGCACAAACAAAAGGGGAAAGGAGGAACAGAAGGGAGGACAGAAGTTTTCTGACATGATTAAATGGCAACTTCCAATTAGCAACATGAGTCAAACAAGATTCCTTTATTATCTGACCCTAATGAAGCCAATAAACAGGAAGATAAACTAAATAAACAGCTATTAAGTAAGAAGAAAATTAGGAAGGGCAAGATGGATTTCAAAGAATAAATAGCTAATGGTGTGAAAACAAATGAATATCTGCAAGTCTGCAACAGATCGATAATTCCACTGAATCATCAGGGGCTAAAGGGATCTATGTGCACATTGATGAGAGGCTTAGCAGCTTTTTTATGTAAGTTTCATGAAGGAGACTGCTGGGTAAACACTTACTTTGAACTTGTTCTTTCCTGGCATGGAAAAGGAAATATTTTTGGATATTGAAATGTCAGGAAAAGAAATAATAACTTATAGAGTGATAAAATTCATCGGACCCAAATGACACACCTGGGAGTTCCAAGGGAGCGTAAGTATGGTAAAAAAGTCTACAAAAATATGCAGTCTGTCTTCAAAATACCCAGCAGTAAGTGTCATATGTAAACAATTGCAGCCAGAACAACAAATGTCTGGAGGGTATCTCAAGAGAGGGACCGACCAGCCTGACCCTTGCAGAAGAAAATTACATCCCCCTACTCCTTTGGACTTTTCTATACGCCATTAGTGTGGTGGATAAAAGGAAATAATCGCTATCGCAACATATATATTAAGACTTAACACTTAGCATTTTGAAAAGTCTTTGAGAAATGTTTTGGGAGCAGGAACAGGCTAAACACCAAGATCCACAGGGGAAGAATGAGATTGGATGCTACTCAGTGCCATGGTTGCGACCGACTAATGTCAGAGTGAGTATTTAGGGTTCCCTCATTGCTGTTGGTGAAATCTGCTACAGAGTTGATGACTAGTGGGTCTGACACACTGAGGACAGGCTAGACCACACAAGATCTGCACACATGAATGTCACACCTGTACTAGGACTACTGTAGGGACATTAAGTCAAGCATGTCAAGAACACTTTGCACTCTCTGGGCTTGTTCAGCATTTCTCTTCAAGAATCCAAATATCCCTGGGAACTAGCAAAGCCATTGCTCTGACTGGAAGATAGTGAAACCTGAAGGTCTAGATACTTTACTAAATGTTGCTAATGGAATGGTTACAGCATCTTTAATCATGTCAGGTATACTCATCCTCCTAAGTGATGTTCATCAGAGGAAGCATCATTGTTGATAGTTGTGAGGGATCAAGAAATGGGTGACAAACAAAACCAGAAGGAATAGTGTAAATGGAAAAACTGAAAATTAAAAGTTCATTTCCTGAAAAGGGGTGGTATTGGTGAGGTAATAATATCACATAACTATTTAGGTTTAACAGGTTCAAGAAGAACTAATTTTGAGATTTTTTTTAAAGATTTACCTAAGCTAGGTGATCAGGTAAAATAACAGCAGATTACTGAAAACACCGGTTCTGAGACTTCCAACAAAGCTTCATGACCCAATATGCTTAGAACTGGACAACAACTGAATATCCTAAATGTGAAAATATATCCTAAAAGTGAAAACTCTTGAAAATCCTGGCTTATATCTTATAAAGTTTGTATGGTTTTCAGAGATGTTTCTTCTAAAGAGCAATATAAATATAGGTTTAATCTTAGACCAAACAATGTAAGTGGCTGTCTTAGCCAGAGGAAAGACTTTTCAAAGTGTTTCAAAGTCTGCAGAAATGATCACAGGATGTGGGAGTGAGATCTGTTTGAACAAGCACAAAAAGTGAGGAGCAAAAGGAAACTTTATGGTCTCCAGTGGCCAGGGATGAGTTTGTTGTCTGGCTTATTTTAGCAGGTTAATCATTAGTGACTAGGAGTCTGATTGTCAAGTTTGCTCTTCTTCTTCTGCCTTGACACATAGTCTGCGGTCAAGTTTTGAGTTTTTTTGAAGCTGACAGGATTCTGTTTGGATTTCCAGGTGGGGTAGCACAGAGTCGAAATGCTGGGGAGAAGCACAAGTGTTTGAGATGGTTTGCTGAACATTATCCCCTTCCTTCTGTCAAAATTGAATAGAAGACAAACAAGCAAACAGAACAAAACAAAACAAACCAAAAACCAGTTGGTTTGACCAGCAAGGTCTGCACCTGGACTGTACTTCTGAGGAGCTGGCACGAAGACCAGTGTAACGGATCCACCAGTACCCCCAAGTCCTTCTTGGCAGGGCTGCTCTCAATCCCTTCACCCCCAGCCTGTATTGATATGGGGGGTTGCCCCAACCCAGGTGTGGGACCCTGCACTTGGACTTGTTGAACCTCATGAGGTTCACAGGGACCCACTTCTCGAGCTTGTCCAGGTCCCTCTGGATGGCATCCCGTCCCTCAGGTGTGTCAACTGCACCACTCAGCTTGGTGTCATCCACAAACTTGCTGAGGGTGCACTCAATCCCACTGTCTGTATCATTGATGAAAATATTGAACAGTACTGGTCCCAATACAGACCCCTGAGGGACACCACTTGTCAGTGATCTCCATCTGAACATTGAGCCATTCACCGCTACCCTCTGATGCAACCATCTGACCAATTCCTCATCTACTGAACAGTCCACCCACCAAATCCATATCTCCCCAATTTAGAAGGATGTTGTGGGGGACCATGTCAAAGGCATTACAGAACTCCAGATAGAAGATGTAAAAATTCAGGCAGTGGGAGAAGTAGTTTGGGAGGAAAGGATGAAATAGCTGAGTAACCTTAGAAATTAGGGAGATTTTACTTCTATTTTGCTTGTAAATTGGATTACTAACTTTAATGCATTGTGCAAATCCCCATCAGGCATAAATCAAGTGATATAAGCTCCAGCGATATAAAAATTGGTTACTGATGGATGGCTAACCAACTCTCCAGCTCTTTATCATCTAAGGTTATTTATAATTCCTGTCACTAGCTAGCAACTAGTAACCACACAAGTGACTGTAAAGATAATGTTTTCTTTGTAATTCCCAAGTCTAAACTACGTCATAATATGACTGTGTGCTGTGAAATAATTACTGCTCTGTACTGTAGCGACAGCAGTAGCACTACTTCCGTATGAAATGTTCCCTTTTGGTAAAGTGTCTCAAGACCCTCCCTGTGTGGTGAAAGATAACACAGGTAAGTGAGATATGCCTGGTAGCAAAGTGCAGTGCATTTCTCTACCTGCAGCCTTTTTTTCCATTACCTCTAACAAACTTAGGTTGATCTCACTTGCCTGCCGTGTGTGCTGTATTTGTTCATTCTCTAGCCTTTTTATGCATAATTGCAATCCCACAGAGGTTGGATGTTTTACTAAAGATATTAAATGTTATCAGCAGTCTCCATTAGTATAAGAGACCACACAGAGCTCCTAAGTGCCTTACATTAAGGCGTTAAGTGCATTGCTCCAATAGCTGAGGTTAAAGTTTTCTGACTTGGTTTCTTACAGCATGGCATCTACAGAGATGGACATGATTTCCAGGTCCTATCTGAAAATCCTCCTTCGTTCTGTGTTTCCTCTACGGGCCAGGGTCTGTTCCCCATCCTGGGACTGGGGGGATTGGTTTCTGGTACCCAGCTGGGAGAGCAGGGTTTGTCATAGACCTTGTGGCATGTAAGCTGAGATCATAGAATCTTAGAATGGTTTAGGTTGGAAAGGACCTTGAAGATCATCGAGTTCCAACCCCCCTGCCATGGGCAGGGACACCTCCCACCAGACCAGGTTGCTCAAAGCCCTGTCCAACCTGACCTTGAACACCTCCAGGGGTGGGGCATCCACAGCTTCTCTGGGCAACCTGTGCCAGTGCCTCACCACCCTCAGAGTGAAAAATTTCTTTCTCATATCTAATCTAAATTTACCCTCTTCCAGTTTAAAGCCATTCCCCCTCGTCCTAAAGGACATGCTGATATCTTGATAGCATGTCTCAAATAGCACTACATGCCTGTGTTTACGCAGCTGGACCATGTTTAATTCAAATTTAAAAAGCTAAATTCTCTAAGCACTTCAATAAATCATTTAGGTATCTGAATATGAGAGTTATGCCTCCATTTAGGTATCCAAGTTTGAAAATTTTACTTTAACAGAATCCATGGATTACTTCAGTTCTCATTTAGCTTTCTGTTCGGGCAGATCAATGAAGCTCTCATACAGTTATTTTAGAAATTATCCTGGAATGTTTTCAGATTATATATAATTATCTAAAACAAGGCTAGTATGTATTGATCACTGAGCTAATGGATTTGGAATTTCTAAATCTTGTTCTCACAGTGGAAGTAGAAAAGGTTAACCCATGTTGTTTAGCAAAGGTTTTGTTCAATATTGAAAAGATCACAGTTGATAAATAACTGTTTGGAGAACTATGTTTCCGGTTATATCAGAGTCTGTCTGTAAACCAGCTAACAAAAGTTTGATAAGTTTAGGTGGGGAGTTAAACACCAAATATGCAGGATGGACTTAACCTCATTTAACTTGAGCTGTGCACACCATAAAAAAAAATCACTCCCCGATTTTAAAATAAATTAAATTCCTGATTTAGTCAGTGCTAAGACAGAGCACTTTTGGAGCAAAATTTCTGTGTTCACTTTCAGACTCCTCCTTTTTTTGGTGAGGTGTGTGGTACCATGTTTCTCTGACTGACCGTGCAACAGTAGAGATGACCAGGCCATGTGCAGATGTTTGCAAAAGGTCAGATGATCTCCATCCATACAAATAAGTGTATTCACACCACCTCACATTGGACATCAAATTCAGTGTCAACACTAGGAAGCAAATGCCCCTGCTTTCAGTCTCTATACACAAAGAGAGAAAAGTCATCTAATCCAACAGATGATACATAGCTAAAGTCTAAAGCATGTGTATTGACAGGCAACAAAGAGTCAGTTCATCTCCATAGAGCTATTCAAATCCAAGGAAAGATGTTCTAACTTAGGCACCCAGATACAGATGTCTACAGTTAGATGGTGGGACTATTTCCAGAGGTGGAAATTTAAAAGCAAGAATCATGTCTTTCTCTCCCCCTGCCCCCGCAGATGTCACTTCATTTTTTTAAGTACTAGCTGAAGTTTTCCTGGGATATTCAATCCAGATGTTTACAAAATATTTCAACCTACTTTGGTTTAGGTATTATGAAACATTAAAGTAGAATTTAAAATAATATATGCATAGAGGTTTATTTTAGTGGTGTTATCTCTGTGGTTGTGCCATTTTTAAAAACTTTTTTTTTTTTCTTTTTCTCTCCCTTTTCTAATGTGTCATCTGAAGGAATATGAAACTAACTGGAAACAGATCAAAACTTAGATTGTGAAAGAAACCTGCAGTACATGCGCATTGCACTGATATTTTCTTGCCTGCAGCAGTAATTGTTTTCCACAGTACGTTTCCTGTCTTGCAATTTTCTTACCTGCAGTAGAAAATAGTCATTTACAAAAAACCCAGAACCCCTACAAATCTCATTTGTTTGGTTCCGACAATCTCATCTGCTTAGGTCCCACACTGCCACTGGCCATTGCTGTTCACATCCTTGTTAAATCATTGGAACACAAGTCTGAATGTTGTGTAGTATTGCCTCTGCTGGAAAAATTCATTTAAAACATTGAAGTGGTGAGTTCTTCTATGCAGTAAAGGTGTAAGCAGCAGGTATAGATGTGAGAAGGTTCAGTGAATGAATGTGTATGGCTTAAGTCCAAGATGTCATTTGATATAAAATAACAAGTTTTGAATAAAGTAAAACAAACTGTCTCTAGATTACTTTATATTCTAAGGACTCTGCCACAGGTCAATGGTCTACTGACTTCACTTTGTCTCTCTAAAGACAGAGTTTATGTCTGCAATAAGACAGTATATACATTGATTTACAATTTCTTTATTGCTGTGTTTGTCATTGCTTAAATTCTTACTCTGCAGGTAGCTTTTTGGTAGAAAAAAAATAGATGTATGTTGGCCAAAAGGTTTGCAAAGAACACTGCCGACTTCAAGTGCCCTTCACTGGAGAAGCATAACAAAAAGTAACTAGGGATATTATATGGATTCTAGGTCTGTTGTGTACATATATAATCACATTTTCCTACCTTTTTTTCCCTTTTGTATTTAATTCTATTTTTAATATTTGCTGCCAGGATTAAAATGAGGCTACATTATCCCAAAATGGAAATTTCATCCTTTTTGTACACTGCTATTAGATTTGACAGATTTCATTACAGTTTTCATTAAAGAATATGTAATAATGAAAATGTGAAGCATTCCGATGATCAGCTCACTGGAGTCTCCAGGGGATGATTGGGACTTTGGAAATTTCACTTTGGGAAGTGCAATTTTTTCCCCTGAAGAGGGAACTTGGATGATCAGTTATGCCAGATAGAGTGTCAACAATGGGAACTAACTGGGTGATGATCACCTCAGTAAAACTGGTATGGTTTCTACAAACCTCTGCTCACGAATCGTGTTCCTCAGCGTTTGACATTGGCACCAATACTGTTTTGCCTCCTCTTAAAGAACCAAGCCAGGGAGATGGAATGCATTTCCTGCAAGCTGACGGATGGCTGTAAACCTGATGGAGCCCAGTTTGGACTCCCCAGACATTGACAAAGGGCGGCAAGTTGAGCACAAGGCCATCAAGATGGTCAGGAGGCTGGAGCACCCAACATATGGGGAGGGACATACAGTCCTGTCCAACCTCAATTATTCTGTTATTCTACAATTCTAAGTAACCTGCAAATGGCATTTCTCTTTCTGTTGCCATAAACAACTGCCTGAGAAAGCTTTGCTTTTATCATTTCTCTTCCTCAATGATGAAAAAAAAAAAAAAGGAAGTGAGAAAAAATGAAGATCACGAGAGAAGCAGAAACCTAAATCCCATGTAAGGAGATTGTTCTCATGAATGAGGTATATAGTTCAATACAGTAAATATACCTGCCATGACCTGTTAATTTCTCACTGATATCGTTGGCCCTGAGTGTAGAGAGCTGTGAGTGCTTGAGCTCTCCCTCCTTCAGGATATTCAGGAATTTGGGCAGAGGCAGTCTCCTTGTGCCGACCTGAGCATGTGCAGTGTGCCATAGCACTGAGAGGCTCGACCTGAGGCAGCCTAACCAATACCGTTGACATATGACACGTTCCCTGGCTCTATTAGCAACTCAGTGTCTTCTTTGGCATTGTGTCCATGAGATCAGGAAGACATCATTTAATTGTGCCTATCTGCAAGCCAGAATGAAGAGTCACTTTCACAGAGCTGTTGCAGTATTTATTGGCATTTTCTATAGAAAGTAGTGTGGTTAAATCATCACTCTCAAACTTCCTGAAATTTAGCCCAGCAGAAAGGTGAAGTTGCGCTATTTTTATTCTTTGCTATATTGAGTTGCATCCCTATATACATTTTTATAGATCCATTTTTATATAGTATTTTTATATAGTACTCTCAAAAGAACATAACATTGTGTACTAACAGAAACTCGTGATTGTGGGACAAGCAGACAGAAAAAGTAAAACTGGAAAACAGGCCGAAAGGCCTTCAACAATTCATGTGTCTAAATTAAGAATGAAAACATAATAATTTCTTATGTATCTCAGTGCAACTTTCCACACAGCTGATGTTCATTTTACTTGGGCATTAATGTCTATACATGATGTGGAGTATTGGAGCACTAAACCCAAGAAGTCTATGCCCTGAACTCCCTATAGACCTTTTCTGGCAGACATAAATTTTCTCTTGATATATTTTATACTTACCAGTCCTTAAGGTAGAAGCAATTAAACCAGGATAACTTACTCCCTTCCTTGTCTGTACAGAAATAACTCCAACGTAGACTGATGAATGCTTGAGGGTACAAAGTAAAGCACTCAGAAATGAGGAAACATCACAGTCAGTATGGCCCTGGGAATGGTGATTTGTGTATAAGCATTACAATACCATATTTAAATACCTGATCATGTATCATTTTGCTTTCATGCCCTTGGGTTGAGCCAAACTCATACAGGAGAGGAATTTGTTGGGCTTACTGCAAGAACTGCCTTTGCTTGTTGCAACAGAAAGGCTGTTTCAGTATAATGACATGTTGAACTGAAGAACTGGATCTTCCCCTTCCCCCCACCATGGATTTCATGTGATGCTGGACAAGACTACCTCACAAGTCATTGTTCTCTGAGCTCCTCTTTTACTGGGAAGGTGTCAAACAGCAGACACTGGGGTCTAATATACTCAAATGCTGAGTGCTCACAGCTGCTACCAAAATCACATCAAGCTATGCTTTCAGCAGAGAAACAAAGAAAAGATTGTAAAAATCTCAGCTAAAGGAGGTATTAAATGTCTCTATTGGGCTGATAGTCAGAAGGCCAATGAGTCAAGATTGTGCTTCTTGCTATTCCAGTCCCCTTGAACTATAAATACCTGTCCACAGCACAGTAGAGAGGTGTCTGGGATGTGGGCCTCTGAGATGACCTGTGATCTGCAGAAGAGCTTCAACAAAGCCAGCAATAAGTCTTGTGTGGGTCCCTGCTCTTTCCATAACATCTTTCTTTTGGATTATAGTAATTGAGTCCTGCCCTTTGCCTCTGCTCATATCAATGACCACTTGATTTCATACAGTACTAGGCTGGCCTTCAGCTGTGCAGACTGGCCCTCTTGCATCAGGATTAGGAAATAAACCTTCATGAGGGCTACCACATTGCTCTGAGGTCATCTGAGCTCCTCAGCACTGTGGTGTAGTCTCCAGAAACAGGAGTTTAAGACTACAGAGAGGTACTTGAATACTCCAGAGCTGTGAACCGCTATACTGCACTGGTCCCTACTGGGGACAGATTTAAAACAGAGTGTGAGCAAGACAGTACTCAGGGTTAGAATAAATACCTGGAAGCAGTAAAATCTTATCTTTCTGCTGAAAAATTATTTCTCCAGTAGGATTCTGCTTAAAGCCCTATTAGCATAAAAATAAAGGATAATTGCTATATTTTCTCTTTTTTTCCCCGCTTTCTGATTTTCTGTCAGAATGATGCATATTCAGTTTGGAATTTAACAGTCTTATCTGAGTGGTTAATTGTAAAATGACCACTAAAAACTCAGCAAACATTTGTGCATTTCTGTTCTCTCTGACCTTATGGGGGCTGTCAGACAGTAGAGTTATGGAATTTTGATTTTTGTCCCTATCTTTGGTTGTATATATCTGCTTCTTCGTGTTTTTTTTTCACCTCTGTCCTCCAAATGTAAAACTCAAGTTGATCTCTCCAGAAATTAGGGAGGCCATACTGCTATTACCTTGTAAATAACAAAGCAACTTGCTTTTAGCTGTGCTATATGCATTGAACATTTGTGACACAATCCACTCTCTTCGGATGCTTAGTCACATTTGTATAGCTTTAGGAATCCATGAATGCATAGTAGAGGGAATGTATAAAAATGGCACTTTGCAGAAGGTTTTGATGATCGCATTCATCTGATGATCAACACAGTGCTGTGAAAAAAGCTTAAGGATTTGTCATCTAGGTTTTGGGGAGAAGTTTAACGTTAATGTGATCCAACTGCGTTACCAATGCTGTGGCACCTCTTTCTCCATGCATCCCAGGTGCGAACTCCCATAGTCCTTGTTGCCTTCAATCAGAGAGATTGAAGATCATGCCATCTCATTGCTTTACAAGAAAAACAGTTAACTTAGGAAAAAAAAAAAGTGTTGATTTTCCTTCAGGTCAACAAAGGGATCAAGATCACCCTGGAGACAAGCATTAGATTTGATGCAGGGGAGGAGGTGGGACATCTGCCCCTCTGATGGCAACTTGATTTTAGATCAGGTGAAATACCACATGAAATTTCACATGTACATTCAGTGCAATGGCCAAAAGAGAGAAATATTTCATGGCTAAGGGAAGAGAAGCTGTAAAGGCTCTTTCTTTTTCAGTGAACAGATCTTGTGACTGTCTGTAGATGTGGATGGAGAAATAGTTACCAGAAAACAACTGGCCAGAAAGAGGAAAAAAAAAAGTACTTTGAAGACTTTTGTGTGAAAGTTTGCAGTGGACTGACATGCTCTGGACACTAGGAGTCTTCTGTTGAATTTGCAAGAGCTGATGAACTCACAGCACCAAAAATTTGCTGAATCTGTACAAGGACATGAGCACACACTAATCTCAACCACAAGTTGTATAACTCAGGCCACATCCAAGAGGGGGTGGCAGCCATATGCACATGAAGACTACAGGAGTATGTATATACCTGGTGAAGCAAAGGACCTTCTGAGAGACTTGAACACTTACCGAGAAGCTAACTCTACTTCTGAGTGAGCAGCTGGGGTTGTTTTCTGAGCTATTGCTCTAACTGGGTAACTGTGTGTGAATGAGCTGAGTGAATGAATCACTGAATACATTGTATGAATAGCTATCCGCTACCAATGATAACAGCTTAATAAATAGCAGGTATTGTAAAAAATATGGATTTCAATTCATGCTTTGCACACACACACATACAAACATACACACCTGATTCCCTATAAGGAAAAAAGGAATATACAAGAGAGGTAAGCTATGACTACATTTTACATTACCTTTCCTACAGTGACAAAACTACCCTAGATTCAAGACCCAAATATCCAGGAAGGAAAAAATGAGCAGTTTGGAAAAGACAGATTTTTTTTTATAGGATATGAGGCAGGTAAGTCATAGAGGTAGGAATAGAAATCAGAAATTTTAATTCAATGCCTCTTGCTTATCTCATCATAATGAAGAAACATGAAAAGCAAGGGAATGGAATAAATTTCGTAACGCAAATGTATATCCTGCCAACAGCTACCCTCAAAAAAGTCTCATGGGAAAGTTTTGCAGTTTCAAATATCCCTTGCTGTATCCCTGAATTGCTAATGTATCTACCAGTTGTTGCTCACATAGGAATTATGATTTCATTTTGATGTCTTCTCTTTCTCCCCACAAAGTAGAGTTCAAGGGTGGCAAATCTTACAGAAGAGTTTAACAAAGGATTCAGTGGCCATGGCTCATAGAAAGAGAATTCAAATGTATAGATGCGTATAATTAATGGATTTTCTAGGCTATGATCTACAAATGAAGGAAACTTCTGAATTTGTGAACAGAAAGAATTCTCTTAGCACAAAACAGTTTTGAGTAATTGGGAAATAAAGCTGAGACCCCAACAACAAGCTTTAATAAAGACCAGGCAAGGAACTTTAGATCTACATCTGTTGCCACACATGGGATTAAAGAGTGTGCCTGTAAACCCACCTGTGCAGGCTTCTCCTGTGTTATAGCCAGGAGAGATCCTATCTTGTACATGACTCCACTCGCCACTTCATCACTCCCCAGCCTCCCCACCAGGATGGAATGAGAAGAGCAGCTGATACCTCCCTGGAACTTACGTAGGACCATTTACAAAGCTCCAACATGAATAACCTTACAGCTGAGGATGATTTTGCTGCCCCCCCCCCCCCCCCCCCCTTTTTCATATTTACTTTCCCAGGATCTTAAACACAATAGCACTTCCTTCAATTACTCACAGCTGCCTAATCAGCCTTGACATTAAAAGTTCTACTTTCCTTTCTACCAAAGCAAAATGAACAATCAGCCTCTCCCTGCATCATAGGTCAAGCATCAGACACTACAGATTTACCCGGTTTTCAGATAATGCTTCTCCACTTACTTGGCTCCCCACATCTCCCAGACAGCAGTAGAACTCTCTAGCCCTAAGGATACAAGTATTGGCAGTAAAACCAGTCATAATG
Organism: Pluvialis apricaria; assembly: GCA_017639485.1. Classification (NCBI taxonomy): domain Eukaryota; kingdom Metazoa; phylum Chordata; class Aves; order Charadriiformes; family Charadriidae; genus Pluvialis; species Pluvialis apricaria. The sequence continues at coordinate 160,626,571 of CM030008.1, read as the reverse complement.
TCAGTTTCTGACTAGTTCCTAATTAGTTCCAAGGTCAGGTCAAAGGAAAAGCCCAGCTAAAGTGCATGGTGGTCCTGAAAAAGCTGTAGCAGTCAGTATCTTTTAACTTCCCACTTCTCCACTACTCCCAAAAAGTTTAGCTGCTTTAGTATAAAACTGAAATAGAAAACTGGATATGGTACAAAGCAACATTGTCCTAGTGAGCACTCACAGAGGTTCACCCAGCTTGGCTCTCAGCTGGTTTTTTAATCAATTAACTGAACTGATTTCAGCTGCACTCAGCTGCTTTCTGCCAGCTGAGGGCAGGACATGGTGCTCATCTGCTCTGTTCTTTGATTCATAAATAAGTGAATAACTGCACAGAAAAATGAAACTCATTGCTCTGGATCTGAGAAAGTTCACCCAGGATCAGTAACTGGATGCTAGGAAGGTAACACCTCCGGATTTAAAAATTAATTAGGTATTGGTATTTATTCACGTTTTTTAAGAACAAGTGTGGGTGGATTTCATAAAACAACAGATACACTTGTAGGTGAACAAAGGCCCCTCTACAGGTCCCCCTTTCCTACAGTGGCAGACCGTGGTGGCACAAAAGAAGCTGTGAACTCAGTGTGGCACACAGAGGGGAAAGACTGTAGTGAAAAGATCAATTCCAAGCTCTTTAAACTGAGGAGAAACGAGGACTAAAAAAATTACTGTTTTAAAGAGATGCACTGGCAGTGTCACTGAGCACTTACATATTACTTTTTAAAAGCAACTACAGGTATTAAAGTGCAGCCCTCATGGTCAGCAAACCTTGCTAATCCTTTGCTATCCTTTAGCTCAGTATTGGGTTAAAGGTGCAATGGAGCTGGAAGGGCAACAGCTGGAGCATGTGGCCAAAAATAGAAAACCTCTACAAGCTGCCAAGGATGAGGTGGCAGCACACATGGCCACATGCCTTCAGCCAGCATGGCTGGGATGTGCTTTTGGCAGTGTGGGGAGAGGACAGGCTCCTCTCAGCGCTTCCCTTGTACAGCACTGACCTGCAGTCTACAGCATGGTGGTTTCTTCAAGGAGGAGGAATCTGGAAGCGGGAACGTGTAAGAAAGTACAAATTTGTGCGGTCAAGGGAAGAAGTGCAGGTTTCAACTTCCCTTTGCCACAAAGGACCTGGAACAATCTTGCCCAGATGAAGAGGTCATTCTCCCCACCCCAGGGAGGGTTCAGAAACAGAAACCAAACTAAACCTGGTCACTGCTAGGATGTCCTGTGCCTCTTATGGTGGTTGCACAGATTGTATGTGCTCATCCTGGAGGTGATCATGTCTTTCCTTGTGCTCCTGCTCAAAGCCTCTGCTTCTGCCTTTGCAAAATGGACTGCGCTTAGCTTGGTGGGTTGTCATGAAGCTATGTTCATCAGATTCTACCAAAGCACCTTCTGATTCTGAGCAGGCAGGTGTTAAAGTGATGCCCGCAACAACAAAAAAACATAAGAAAGCCTGGAGAAACTGTGCTGTGTTGGCAGGAACTGAGTGTTCTCTAAACCAGGAGCTTTCTCTTAAACCATGCCCACTGAGAGCGTCTGTCTCAGGAGTTTTGCTCTTTGCACAGCACAGACTTTACCTTTGGTGACAAATAAACAGTTTTCGGGGGAGTGCAGGGTGCCTCAGCATCTGTTGTCTGTAGCCATGAATTAACTTCTCGATGGTGCTGTTGATAAGCTTGGCACATTCACACACTAGGAACAAAGCAATAGCTGTTGGCAACAGCATGTATGCTTATTTATCCTGGATTTTCCCAGCTGTAAATGGACATCTGGTTATTCAGCCAGGGAGATTGATATCCCTGTTACTCTCCTCTGTGCAGCTGGATACAGGAAACGGACACACTTTCAGTCTGCTTGGACTGCTTGGCCACCAAGTCCCAGGCTGCCATTTGCTATGGAGGTATCAATTTTTAGGGACTCTTTTTGTGCTAAACCAGTACAAGGACAAGCCAAATGGCAGTTTCCTCTTCAAATTCAAATGGATGAGACAAACACCAAGTCAGAGAAGGCTGAGAAAATAAAGATGCACTCTATTTTTAGCTGCTGGTGAAGCACTATTGCACATAACTCCCTGTATGGCTGTAAGCCTATCAGACAATATTTATGGTGGTATCTAGACCTCTAAAGATAAAGAGGTGTCAAGGGAGGCTATTACAGCATTCAAATGAGTTTCTCCTTTACCTTCTATGAGATTTAACATCTTACCTGGATGGATATTTTTTGCTAATCATCCAGACATCTTTAAGGCACTTAAAGGCTCCGGAGTCCTGCAGGAAGGTCCAATTCAGGAGACTGGTTGACAGAGTGCCATGGGAGGCAGTCCTGAAGGCAAGGAGTCCAGGAAGGCTGGACATTTTTCAAGAAGGAAGACTTAAAGGCGCAGGAGCAGGCTGTCCCCATGTGCCAAAACACAAGGCGTCAGGGAAAAAGACTGGCCTGGCTGAACAGAGAGCTATGGTTGCAACTCAGGGGAAAAAAAAGAGAGTTTATGACTTTTGGAAGAAAGGGCAGGCCACTCATGAGGACTACCAAGATGTTGTGAGGCTACATAGGGAGAAAATTAGAAGGGCCAAAGCCCAGCTAGAACTTAATCTGGCTACTGCCGTAAAGGATAATTAAAAAAGTTTCTATAAATACATTAGCAGTAAAAGGAGGACTAAGGGTTAACTCCATCATTTATTAGATGGGGGCGGAAACATAGTGATAAAGGATAAGGAAAAGGCTGAGGTACTTAAAGCTTTCTTTGCCTCAGTCTTTAGTAGTAGGACCAGTTGTTCCCTGAGTACTTAGCCCCCTGAGCTGGTAGGCAGGGGTGGGGAGCAGAATGAAGCCCCCATAATCCATGGGGAAATGGTGAGGGACCTGCTACAGCACTTAGATACACACAAGTCTATGGGGCCAGATGGGATGCACCCAAGGGTACTGAGGGAGCTGGTGGAAGTGCTCATCAAGCCACTTTGCATCATTTATCAGGAATCCTGCCTAACCGGAGAGATCCCAGTTGACTGGAGGTGAGAAAATGTGATGCCCATCCACCAGAAGGGCCAGAAGGAGGATCCAGGGAACTACGCTCCAGTCAGTGTGACCTCGGTGCCAGGGAAGGTTATGGAGAAGATCATCCTGAGTGCCATTATGTGGCACATGCAGGACAACCAGGTGATCAGGCCCAGTCAGCATGGGTTCATGAAGGGCAGGTCCTGCTCGACAAACCTGATCTCTGTCTATGACAAGGTGACCCACTTAGTGGATGAGGGAAAGGCTGTGGATGTTGTTTAACTGGACTTTAGTAAAGCCTTAGATGCTGTTTTCCACAGCATTCTCCAGGAGAAACTGGCTGCTTATGGCTTGGACAGGTGTTTGCTTTGCTGGGTAAAAAACTGGCTGGATGGCTGTGCCCAGAGAGTTGTGGTGCATGGAGTTAAATCCGGTTGGCAGCTGGTCACCAGTGGTGTTCCCAAGGGCTCAGTATTGGGGCTGGTTCTCTTTAATAATCTTTATCAATGACATAGACAAGGGGATCGAGTGAACCCTCAGTAAGTTTGCAGGCAACACCAAGTTGGGCAGGAGCGTTGATCTGCTCGAGGGTAGGGAGGCTCTACAGAGGGATCTGGGCTGAGGTCAGTGCTATGAGGTTCAACAAGGCCAACTGCCAAGTCCTGCGCTTGGGTCACAACAACCCCATGCAGTGCTACAGGTTTGGGGAAGGGTGGCTGGAAAGCTGCCCAGCAGAAAAGGACCTGGGGGTGTTGGTCAACAGCTGAATGTGAGCCAGCAGTGTGCCCAGGTGGCCAAGAAGGCCAATAGCATCCTGGCCTGTATCAGGAATAATATGGCCAGCAGGACTAGGGAAGTGATTGTCCCCCTGTACTCAGCATGGGTAAGGCCCCACCTTGAGTACTGTGTTCAGTTTTGTGCCCCTCACTTCAAGAAAGACATTGAGGTTCTGGAGTGTGTCCAGAGAAGGGCAAGGAAGCTGGTGAGGGGTCTGGAGCACGAGTCTTATGAGGAGCGGCTGAGGGAATTGGGGTTGTTTAGTCTGGAGAAAAGGAGGCTGAGGGGAGACCTTATCGTTCTCTACAACTACCTGAAAGGAGGGTGTAGTGAGGTGGGTGTCGGTCTCGTCTCCCAAGTAACAACTGATATGAAAAGAGGAAATGGCCTCAAGTTATGCCAGGGGAGGTTTAGGATGGATATTAGGAAAAAATTCTTCACAGAAAGGGTTGTCAAGCATGGGAACAGGCTGCCAAGGGGAGCAGTGGAATCACCGTCCCTGGAGGTATTTATGAGATGTGTAGACGTGCTGCTTAGGGACATGGTTTAGTTGTGGTTTTGGCAGTGTTAGGTTAATGGTTGCATTCGATCTTCAAGGTCCCTTCCAACCTAGACGATTCTATGATTCTACAGTTCTATGATTTTAAAACAAGATGCAGTGTCCTGTGCACAGCAGCGGGTCGCTTCTTTCAGAATTGCTGATACCCGTGGGGCATATTTCTGTGCATCCTTGTGCGTAGCTGGCCGCTAACTTAGGCCTTTGAAAATGCCCCTTGTAGGCACCTGTGTACTGGCCATATATAATATCTCATACTGCTCCCCTCCATTGTATCTAAAATCGTCAGATGGCGTGAGTATTGCCCTCCATCCCAGCCAAAATGTCTACCTTGTTATCCTTATTTATTATGGCAGGAGCTAAGGGTAGGCTACATCACACCTATCCTCAGCCAAATAAAAGCTAAATATCCTTTCTAAGTTTGTCTAACTTTCCTCTGAAATGACAGAAAAAAAAAATCAAACAAGCAATTCATCCCTGTAATAATACTTCACTATTAAGATGGCCTGGGTCACCCACCAGAGATAGTGAGTTGCCTCCAACAAGTAGGGAAGAGGCAACATGTTGATCTCAGACACTGAGTCAGGCTTTTCAGATCTTTATTTTCTTTTATTCGAGCATTAGACTCAGTTAAGAAAAAGAGAACAAGCTTATAGACAACAGACCCTGGACCTGAAGAAAGGTTGGTGTACCCACAAACGTGTCTGGGTTGGTTTTCGTTTGTTCTTCCAGTTTTACTAGCTAATCTAATTAAAAATATAAGATTTTAATTTTTTTGCCATGGTCTCCTCTACACACCATAATGGCTATAATATGAATTTAGAATTGGTAGCTGACTAAGCGCTGAACAAGAACTCTTACAGAACGAGTCTCTTGTGTCAAATCACAGTTGGCTTCATGGTGCAAGAGAGGGGCTTGTGGTGGGTTGACCTTGGCCAGCAGCCAGATGCCCACCCAGCTGCTCTGTCACTTCCCCTCTTCAGGAGGACAAGGGAGAAAATAGGACGAAAAGCTCATGGGTCAAGATAAAGACAGGGAGATCACTTATCAGTTACCATCAAGGGTAAACCAGACTCAACTTGGGGAAAATTTAATTTAATTCATTGACATTTAAAATACATTCAGGTTGTGAGAAAAAAAGGCAAACATTAAAACTACACTTTCCTACCACTCCCCCTTTCCCCATTCCCACCTTCCCCCCCTCCCCTCCCGCCCCCTCTCCCCAGCCCGGGGGGCGCAGGGGTGGGATGGGGGCTGCGGTCAGTGCATGGCAGCCCCTCTGGGCCGCTCCTCCCTCCTCACACCTCTCCCTGCTCCAGCGCGGGCCCTGCCCCGGGCTGCAGTCCTTCAGGGACACCCTGCTCCCGCCGGGGCTCTCCACGGCCGCAGCTCCTGCAGGAAATGTCCCCCCCGCTGCGGCCTGGGGCCCTCCCCGGGCTGCGGGCTGGGTCTCTGCTCCAGCGGGGTCTCTGCAGGGCTGCAGGGGATCCCTGCTCCGGGCCTGCAGCACCTCCTGCCCTCCTCCTCCTGCGCCCTGGGGCTGCCTCTGCTGCTGCTCCCTCCTGGGCTGCCTCCTCCTCTGCCTGGGCCGCCTTCGGCCCTGCCGCAAACCTCTGTTCCCCCCGGCGCCCCCAGCTTGGCTGAGGGGCTCAGCTGTGCCCTGCGGTGGGGCCGTTGGAGCCGGCTGGGACCGGCTGGGACCGGCTGTGTCCGGCACGGGGCAGCCCCGCGCCCTCCGCGCAGAGGCCACCCCACAGCCCCCGTGCTGCCGACGCCGGGGCACGGACATCCCGAACAGTGACACAGACTGCTTAAGGAATTGCTCACAGCCATGTGGAGACAGGACCAGACCCCCACTCCTCAGGGCACCTGCCTGCTGCCGTGGGGATGCAGTAGGAAAGGTGAACAGCTCTCCAAGGCAGAGCTCTCTGCAAGTGTCAACACCTGACGTACCCACACATCCTTCACTCCAGGCTGGAGCTCCTCTGTTTGCAGAGGACTAACAGTTCAAGCTGTCTCAGTGTTTGAAATGGCAGCATCACTGGGGTTTTCTTCCCCTCCTATTTTGGTAACTCAACACAGAAATCCCCAGTCTCCATGGGGAATGAGGGATATTCCTTCCTTTCTGTACCTTGCACAAGGGCCACAGGCAAACATACTCAGTGGTAGAGGCAGTGTTTAAAAAAAAAACAGGTCGAAAGAGATGTTGAAGGCAGTTGTCCACACAGGTATGATGTCATTGAAGATTCTGTATATTACTCCTGGACCTGTCAGCTCATGCAGTTGCGTGAGCCGTGGAAGGTCTTTCTTCCCACCACACCTTCCTTCAGGCTGGACCCAACCTAACTCCTGTTTATTAAGAGATTGATTTACATGAATGCCTAATATTACTCAGTCTTTCCAGAGTACATCCTACCTGAAGTCATTATCCTCTGTCTGAGCCTTCCTAATCACTATTCCACAGCAATCAATTAGGAGGTGACTAACAAACAATTAGGACTTCAGGAGAGTGGATGAACACTCCAGACACTAAGATCTGGTTTCGTGTAAGTATGCTTTGCAATCAAGAATGAAATCAAAGAACAACAAAATGTTCCAAATCCAGAATTAGTCCTCAAACAGAGCAGTGCAAGAGACATGAGCATGGCCTTTTGCTGGCACATGGGAAGGTGTCATCTCTGCCCACAGGCTCTTTCCAGGGATTTTGGTAATGTACTGAAAGAGAACAGATATTCGTGGAGTCATACCCAAGGTGGATTTAAAACCAGGAGAGTCTTAGATCAGTAGCAGCAGCAAGAGGGAAACCAGCTTGACCTGAGTCCAGCACGGCTGAGGAGCTGAGTTAATTCCATAGTGACTGGCCAACCTCCGCTGCTATTTTAAAGGTGACCCAGGTGCTTCTATGTAAATAAGCTTCATTTGGTACATCCCGGAGGCCATGAGGTACAACTTTTCAGTTTTCCTGGACCGTGGCAGGTCAACCCATCCATCAGCCCCTTGGATGTATGACAGAGGTGAAAGTTGTGTTCCTCATCTCAGAGACAGGGAAAAGGGCTTAGCTGGGTATGTTATTTGGCATTTAAAAAAAAACGCCAGGACTGAGTTGAAGGAATTTATTTGCAAATTTAACCTAAATTCTGCCAACAAACATTAACTGGGGAAACCAATGAAAACAAAAATTAAACAGTTGATGCTTCTGGGCCTGCTGATTTTTCATAGACAGCATTTGATATTTTACGTTTGGCCATGGCATGTCAAGACACAATGGACCTACCTTTATCTGGAGGGAATAAAAGCCCACAACCAAACAAAAAAAAGTAGCCAGGCAATCTTTTTCATGATTATTATTATGTTGGATTGATGAGTGAATCAAAGATGGAATCACTTGCACAGTGTTATCATTTTCATATTTTCCCTCTCTGTTTTTTTTTAAGATAGTGTGTGCCCTTTTGGACTCCAGGAAAGGGAACATCCTTGGGGCAAAACTCCCAGCTGCCCCAGTCCTTTGTGTGGGGTGTGTTTTGAGTGAGCCAAGTGGCCTCTGTGGGCATCTGGGTAAATACCAAACAGTCTGACCCTTATTTCATTGCAGATCCCAGTAAAGGATGAGGCCCAGGAGAGGTGAGCACCCTAGGAATGAAAAGTTTCATCAGCTATTCGCAAGAGACAGCTCACTAAATATCTTTTGGGGATGTTGCCTTTAGTGACCTCCTGAGGTTGTCGGGGCTGTGGAAGCAGCTGTCCCTACAGGGATCCTTCTTTTCTGAGAGAGCTCTCCTCTTAAATGAACAGATGGGGACACAGAACGAAGCTGGAATAAAAGTTCAGCTATTTGTAAATTGTGAGTTTGTTTTTGTTTTGTTTTGTTTTGTTATTTTAGTGGATGGCCCAGAACCCTGGTTCTTCTGGCAGCAAATCATCTACCGAGAGAAAACAGCACGGCAAAGCAAGCGTCAGGGAGGTTTAAGGCAATGTGTCAGCCAGAGGAATGGAGACTTTGTTTCAAACAGGAGAAAAGGTCTGGCACAGCGAAGGTCCCAGGTGAAAGAGAGGGAAAAAAAGGCTGTGAGAAGAAGAAATTATTTTTTCCAAACTCTCTAAAGAGGAAAAAACAAGGACAATGCTGGATTTGATATTGAAATGAAATGGAAATTATCTCTACACACAATGTGTTCCGAAAGCACAGGTAGTGATGGATTCTCTCTAACAACAATTTCTCTTCTAGCCAGTGGTAATAGTAAAAGACTAAACCTCGTGTTTGTGCCAATAATTTCACAATAACCAGACTTGGCGCTTGGAGTTTTCGTCTTCACTTATTATTAGAGGAAGAGATTTGCTAAAACCCCCACAGAAAATTGCAAAAGGATACTGCGAATGGAGAATGTCAGTTTGGAGGGTTCAAAAGACCCAGAGCCATGTCAGCAGGGCTTTATGGAGGGATATTCTGTTCAATTGCTCACTGAAGAAAACTGAGATCTGAAATCCAAGGAGATTTTAAATTCAATAGGAGGATTAATGGGTACCAGAGACTTCATCCCTAGATTTCACTGCAGAAGAACCAGGGCCTTAGCCTCCACAAATCAGAACGAGGTACAAGTTAATGGGCTTTGTATCTGCCTTAGTGGATATGGCTGAACTGCAGGTGTTTTTCGTCATGCGAGATAGGTAAGAAACCTGCAATGTAGGTGCAAGGTTAACAACTGAAGCTCTAATTTCTAGAATGATTTTTTTCTCTTTTCTTTCTGTAATAAAAGAGACCTTCTGAATATAGAAGGGTGCTGTATATTTCTAAGGTCAGATGATGAATTAAAATCTCAATACTGCCATTTTCCATCAGTTTCAAAATACCTTGCGGCTTAAAGCAGCCTTGTATTTTCCCACTGTCTGCCTCCTAACTCCTGGATGCCAGACAGGATGACAAGAAAGGGATGAGCCATCACACAGAGTGTCTACAGAGCACTAAAATAGGACTAGGCTACTCCAGTTCTTGGCCCACTCCTACTCCCCACTTCTCCAAGGCAAAGTACCAGGCATCACTCAGTTCTGCTCCTGTCCGCCCTCTTCTCTAAACCAAAGTCACTTTGGGAGCAGAGGATTGAAGAGATTTAATCTTCTTCTCTCCATGCAGCTAACAGGGGGCTCTGACACTCCAGACACGTTTCCCATTGGAAAAGGCACTTAGCCACTTAGGGGACACACCCTTCACCCACCTAGAAAATGTAAGCAGTGGACTCCAGCACGAGCAGTGATTGTATTGATATTATTATCATCAGTATTTTCCTGTCAGACTATCTGACAGATGCCTCTTCTCTCCATCACTTTTTGGTCCTAAAACACATAGGCCACTTGAACTAGAAGAACCAAAATGATGGCTAAGCCAAGGAAAAGTAAACCAAAAGTCGAGAGGTTATTGTTAGCTTCGATTCAGCTTTGTGCTATTACAGTCATGCTCCTTTTTGTTCATTCGAAGTACAGGACAAGACTTGTTTTCCCAAATGTGAACTGTGGCGTTAAGATATTCCTGAGCTTAATGGGCTGGTGAAGTGAAGGCATACCATTTTCTGTTGCTGGTGACATGCAAAGAATAGCTAGGCACTTCTAATTGCATGAAACGACTAGCTTACAGACCCTAAGGTGGGTCAGCTAGAGGTAGCCTTTAATACAAACCTGGAGATTTACTAGAAATTATGCCTCTGTAGCAAGGGCCATGTAAATGAAAATCTTAGTTAGCTTTCAGCTTTTCCTATGTATTCCTTGCAATGTTGGTAATAAACTCCAGTTAATAGGTCAGTAGTTTGTATGAACATTCAATTTTCTTTGCCTGTCTGAGACTAGATTGATCTTGCTGCCAGTCTGGATGGTGTCTGGGTTTGCGTCCTATTTTTAGATTAAAATTGTATACTTCAATATTGAGTTTGATAGTAGAAATGTTGAATGGTGAATACTTCCACTGAGCACACCTGCTTAAACCATTTTTGAGCACTTAAAATATACTGGACCATGACTTCCTTAGCATCAAACTTCACTGAGTCTGTACATTTCCCAACTCCCACAGGAAAAAAAAGAAAACACGAAGTCCCAGATTCATTCTGGCTAACTGCAGGCACCAGACAGAGGTGCCCACATAAGGGAGCTGTCAATTTAAATCTCCCATGTATTCTGGTGAGAGAGACAGGTATCTCCAAGAAAGTAGTGTTGTCTGTCTATCTACCTTGTATGTATGAGGGACTCCATCTCTCTCCATGAGGGAAAATGAGGCCTTCTCAGCTGCTGCCTTACATTAAATCACTGTGCTTGCTAGCTCTAATGAATCCGGGCCAAGGAAAGTGAAGTTTGTTGGACACAGCAAGAAACACTCAAACACTATAGCTACTTTCCTAACAAATTAAACAGATTGAGGGACCATCAAGGTGTACCTGATGCAGACTATGTGTTGCTGTATTCTTCAGACCAACACAGCTTTAGTCTGGGACACCTAGTGCTTCCCCTGGCACCTACCAGATGGCAGAAACTACTCTCAGAATCACAGAATCACAGAATGGTCAGGGTTGGAAGGGACCTCTGGAGATCATCTAGTCCAACCCTCCTGCCACAGCAGAGACACATACAGCAGGTTGCACAGGACGGCGTACAGGCGGGTTTTGAATGTCTCCAGTGTGGGAGACTCCACAACCTCTCGGGGCAGCCTGTGCCAGTACTCTGCCACCTTCAAAGTAAAGAAGTTCCTCCTCATGTTAAGATGGAACTTCTTATGGTCAAGTTTGTGCCTGTTACCTCTTGTCCTGTCACTGGGCACAACTGAAAAAAGACTGTTCTCATCTACCTGGCACCCTCCCCTTAAGTATTTATAAGTATTGATAAGATCCCCCCTCAGTCGTCTTTTCTCCAGACTAAAAAGACCCAAGTCCCTGAGCCTTTCCTCATAAGAAAAATGCTCCAATCCCCTAATCATCTTGGTAGCCATTTGCTGGACTCTCTCCAGCAGTTCCCTGTCCTTCTTGAACCGGGGAGCCCAGAACTGGACACAGTACTCCAGATGCGGCCTCACCAGGGCAGAATAAAGGAGGAGGATGACCTCCCTCAACCTGCTGGCCACACCCTTCTTGATGCACCCCAGGATGCCATTGGCCTTCTTGGCCACCAGGACACACTGCTGGCTCACGGTCATCCTGTTGTCCACCAGGACTCCCAGGTCCCTTTCCACACAACTGCTCTCCAGGAGGTCAGCCCCCAAACTGTACTGATGCATGGGGTTATTCCTCCCCAGATGCAGTACCCTACACTTGCCTTTGTTGAATTTCATCAGGTTTTTTTCTGCCCAACTCTCCAGCCTGTCCAGGTCATGCTGTATGGCAGCACAGCCTTCCAGCGTGTCAGCCACCCCTCCCAGTTTTGTGTCATCAGCAAACTTGCTGATGGAACACTCTATCCTTCATCCAGGTCATTGATGAGTATATTGAACAGGACTGGACCCAGTAATGACCCCTGAGGAACACCACTAGTTACTGGCCTCCAACTGGACTCTGCACCACTAACCACAACCCTCTGAGCTCTATCTGTCAACCACTGTTCGATCCACCCCACTGTCCATTCATCTAACCCACACTTCCTAAGCTTGTCTGTGAGGATGATGTGGGAGACAGTGTCGAAAGCCTTGCTGAAGTCAGGGTAGACAAGATCCACTGCCCTCCCCTCATCCACCCATCCAGTCACGCTATCATAGAAGGCTATCAGATTAGTCAGACATGACTTCCCCTTGATGAATCCATGTTGACTACTTCTGATAACCTTCTTTTCCTCCAGATGCTTGGAGATCACGCCCAGAACGAGCTGTTCCATCATCTTTCCCAGGATGGAGGTGAGGCTGACTGGCCTGTAATTTCCCAGGTCATCCTTCTTGCCTTTTTGAAGGCTGGAGTGATGTTGGCTTTCCTGCAGTCCTCAGGCACCTCCCCTGTTCTCCAGGACCTTTCAAAGATGATGGAGAGTGGCCCAGCAATGACTTCCACTAGCTCCCTCAGCACTCACAGGTTCATCCCATCAGGCCTCATGCACCTGTGAATATCCAATTTGCTTAATTGATCCCTAACTTCTTCTTCTTTGACCAGGGGAAAGTCATGCTGCCTCCAGACATTCTCCATTACTTGCAAAGTCTGGGACTCCCGAGAGCTGGCCCGAGCAGTGAAGACAGAAGCAAAGAAGGCATTCAGCAACTCCGCCTTCTCTGCGTCATACGTCACTACAGCACCCGTCTCATTCAAGAGCGGGCCCACATTTTCCCTGGTTGTCCTTTTGCCTCCTATATACTTAAAGAAACCCTTCCTATTGGTCTTGCCATCCGTCACCAGGTTCAATTCCAAGGCTGCCTTGGCTTTTCTCGTTTCATCCCTGCGTACCCTGACAGGATTCTTATACGCATCCCAAGTTGTCAGCCCCCTTTTCCACATCTTGTAAACTCCCTTCTTCCACCTGAGCTTTTTCAGAAGATCCCTGCTCAGCCATGCAGGTCTCCTTCCCTTGCCCGATTTCTTGCTCAGCAACCAGTCTGTACACCGTCACCCTTTAGAGAGAAAGAAATGTCAGCAATATGGACAAGCGCTGGTTTGTGCCAGTCAGCCAGAGTACCAAAGGATGATTTTGAACATAGGTAGATTATTAGGGTAAACGTAGCTGGGGCTTGGATCAGTCCCAGCTGCCTCCAGACAACCCCTAACCAGTGCCAGATGCAGATGTTTTCAAGCTTCTCTTTTGTTAAAATATCACTGCCCATAAATCAATACCATAACAGCATCTCATTTAAAAAATGTGGGCAGCACTTTGAGATATTTCCATTGCCATGTCACAGGGTTATGATCTGCTTGTGATTTAAATGTTCTGATTGTTTTTATTCAAACCAAACAATTTACGTCTCTCTGTGTGACCTTGCCAACGTAAACATGTCAGGGATGAGGAAGGGTCACAGTTTGACAGACCTGCTTGCATGCACATAGGAAATCGTTCTCAGCCAGACAAACCTGACGTAGAGAATAATTTGCTTTTAATCAAATGGAAGCCTGCACTGGAAAAACAGAGCTTGATGCTTAATAAAATGTCTGAAATAGAAAAAAAAAAAAATAAAGAATGTCCTGGGCTATTCTTCAGGGAATAGTATCAGCAATCCATCATCATATCATCAAAGGAACACCAGGTGTCCCAAGAACCTGTGGCACTATCACAGAATGGAATGAAATCAAGTGTATTTTTTTGTTGTTGTTGTTGTGTGTATGTTTACTTTGTCCGTAATGAACACATTTAGAGAAAGCAATCTTATTTTCCCAAATACTATAAAAATGCAGATTAAATTCTACCATGTCTCTGTACCATATACAAGTCAATGTATGAATATAAGTTAAAATGAGTATTGCCACTGAGTTCAGTGGGAGTATGGCCATAAGAATTCTGGACTTTTAAGAACATTAAGAAAGGTCATGGGTCAAACATTCAAAGCTGGGTTTTTTAAATTATTATTATTATTTCTGATGCCACAGTGTCTGTGATCTACAGTTTCAACATGCAAAGTCAAATTCCAAGACTATTCAAGCACTCACATCAGGTAGGGTCTTTAACTCTGAAAATTTTATCTTAACTAAGAATCAATTGAAACATATGCATCTAAAATTTCAGGTCATTTTTTAAAATAATGGGTTTACTTTTTCCAATTATCCCATGTAAAATAAAGATGAAAGTTAGAAAATTCCTGCTCTGTTACTCAGATAACTAGATCTTATCTCTTTCTCCACATCACATTTAGTATCTCTATCTCATATTCAGATTGCTGGATTTGTTTGTGTTTACTCTCAAGATTATTCAATAGTGTTCACTAGGGTCATTTCTTTAAAAACAAACAGACATGGAAAGTCTCCTCTGATTTCTGAATCTGCACAAGTTTCTCTGACATGTCAAAAGCAAAAAAAACCTCTAATCAAAATTGTAATGAGTTTTTTGATATTGAGAAATTCAGCCACTTTTGTAGCTCTTTCATTTTTTTTCCCCCCAAATTGTCAGTTGAACTTTTCAGGCTATTACAATTAAAACTTCATTATTACTGTTTTATCATGAATAATGTTCTTGTAGCCATAACCGTCTACAGTTCTGCAGAAGGTTTTGTTTGTCTTAGAACTTGTTTATTTTTTCCAAGAGTATCAGTTGAAATAACAGATACTCCTTTTTTTTTCCTGTAAACCTTGCTTTTTTGTTGATTTTGTAATGAACTATCTTGTCAGCAGCTCAAATATCAGAGAATTCCAACCAGACCTCATTTCACATGTAAATTAATTTGTCTGATCTTCATTTATTTCAAGTCATTTTTTAATAAAATCTTAGGAAGAACTGAAGCAGAATGTTAATGTCTCATTTCTAGGCTTCACATAGCTTTTAATTTGTGCCTTTCAAGCAGCCTACAGACTAAGCAAAGTATAATCATGTGTTTTATTTGCATACTTGCTACTCTAGTAGACTTTCCTGTGTTTTACCTAACGATTGTTACTACAGAAACATAAGTAATAAAACAGAGAAGTAGTTTTTCGGGAGTTAGGAACAGAAGCAAGTTTTTCCCCCTCCCCAGTTGCGTGCTGTAACCACAATACCACAATTATGTACTTATTTGTGTGCAGAGGCACCTCTTTGGAAGGATGAGGAGAATTCCCTTACTTACCAAGGCTGACTGGCCAGACACATCCAAACCTTTAAGGTGGAGGAGAAAATGCAAGCTGAACTTCCCTGTTCTGCGCTGAATTGTCTAATCATTTGACTTCTACATAAAGGGAGCCAAAGAGGACCATGATGTTGGACAACTGTTGGTTCACTAGGGAACAAAAACTGACAAACATCCTCTTCTGAGAGTTCCAGTTGGGTTGAGGCACTTACTGATTCTAAAGTTGCCCACAGAGTTTGGGAACCTAGAGGCTTTGGTCCATGGGTTTGCAGACTTCATAACCTTGATTCCACCATTTTTTTTTCTATCTTGTAAAGCATGCTTAGGGATTTCCAAAGATACTAGGGAATATAATGGCTTCTGTGCCTCAGCACCCCCACTGTTAGACAGAGAAGCCCCTCTTTTTACCTTACATTGATCAGTTTTGTCTGATTCAACTGAGTGACTCACTGTTGCTCCAAGGGCGTGTATGCAACGCCTGACACAGCACTGGTCTTTGGTGGCTCCTCAGGAAAGGAAAAGCTCTTTTCCTTTCCCAGCAACGTGCAGTTGAATTTATGCTGTGCTGAGGCAGCATCAGCTCCATTCATGTTCAAGAGCTACACACATTTCTTGGGTTTAAAATGTGCCCCCGTCTGGTTTGGCAATATTTTCCTCCCACTTTATTAAAAACTTTGTACCTATGTACAGGGATGTAGGCCTTAAAAGACAACCTCTAAATGTACAAAGAGGTGTTTGAGCCTGAATTTCTTCTTGGACTCAGCTCAGGACTTCCTAGCGTCCGTAGTCAAAACTCTGCAAGGGTTCAGATTAAATGATTGAATGACCTTTTCTGCATTTCAGTACTAAATGGAAAAAACACCCTAGGATAAGAACACAATTATAGAAAACCTTAGGTTAGAAAGGACTCTTGGAAACATCTAGTCCCACCCCCCTGCTCAAAGCGAGACTAGCTTCAAATTTGGGTGAGGCAGCTCAGAGCCTGATTTAGGGTTCAGCTCGTAGCCTGATTTAGCATTCAATCAAAGTCTGAACATCCCCAAGGATAGAGCTTCTGCCATCTCTGTTGGCCCTTCTTCCAGTGGTTAACTATGCTCAAAGTAATTATTTTTTTCTTTATATTCTCATGTTCCTTATATCCTAATTGAAGGACAAAGAGCTCCCAACAATCAAGAAAACAAGTGGGGTTCATGCAGAGAGGATGATTAGAGAAATCAGGTAAATGGGGTGCAGAGAGAAGGCTTGAAGTGCTGCTTGCCAAAGGAAACAGCCATTTGTATCAACACTCTGGGATACTGAAAGGACTGTCAAAGGAAGAATGAGAGCAGTGGAGGACTCAGGGAATAATCCTGCCCATCAGTAGGCCCTGAGCCAAGATTTTCAGATGAAAAGCTTGATCACAAGGTGAGCTTTGCAAAGCTTTCATGCTTTTCACTCTCACAATAATGCTCCAATTATCAGAATCTTAATTACCAAAACAAACTACAGGAAAAAAAAATAAATCCACTGTTCCATTTTTAGCTGCAGCCAGCTGCAGCTGGGCATGAGTATAATAGCAATGATTAGCTGCCCATGGAAATTACAATGATGTTTGTGAATAAACTTCCCCAAGTTTACATTGGGAGATTATTAAAAACAATATGGTCAGTTGCTTAGTGAGACCAAGCATTTAGAGGTTCCCTACAGGTGTCTTCCCAAACTCTCAGCCATGTTTTTAAAAAGCAATAATTTTATTGCTTCTCATCATCTGTCTCTTAATGCTGTGGGCTCCCATGAGCTCTTTACATAGCCAAATGATCTTCACTTTTCTACTTATTCTCTTTATGACACATGGATTTCATTTGGTATTTCTGAGAGAGTATTTCTAACAATCATTGAAACACAGCTGAAATGTTATTAGAATCTTTGCCTCCTGCAATACAGAGAATAACTATCAACCCAGCACGTCACTGTCATTTAGATTGCTGGTGAGACACTTCAAACTGCTAGGTCTGTGGAGAAGCTCACATTAATCTGTAATGCAGAGGACTTCCGGGAGACTATTTTAATGTGGCACAACCAATTAATTAAAAACAGAATGACCTTAACAATTCACATTACACCAGGATAATTGAGTGCATGAGATCATGCCTCTGAAGTGATATAAAAGCATAGCTTGGATGTACTGAGTGACAGCAGAAACGCAGAGACATCACCACAAACTGATCTGCAGGTGAAAGTTGCATCAGTACAGCTGCTAATGTGGAGTCACACCTGGATCATTAAAGTAATCCCAAAGGCTGTGTGATATTTCAGCAGCAGAATTGCTTACTTTAGACTATCTTATGACTGGGTCTAAAAGGCGTAAGCTGTTTGCCAGAGTTATTTTTTGGAATAGCTCTTGCACTGAAGCTATCCCAAAATAAAAATCTCCATTATGATACAAACCAAACGCTGCATCACACCCCTTTAGTCCCTTCTAAACACTGCTGTCAGGCAATCAGCACTCCTTCTTTCACTTCTGTCAAGGTACAGCTGCTCAGGAACTCGATCTCGCTCTCTCAGCCACACTTACACCTCCAAGAAACTCCTCCGGGAAGCTTTTGACCAGCTGCTGTGGAAAGTGATGTAAAAGATCTTTGTCAAAATGAAGTATTGCTTATTTACTCAAACAGCTGCCAGAGGAGAGAGTTAGCCCAAGAGCAAAGCTTCATCAAGTCTAACTAAAGTTCACAATCTCCTCATGAATTTAGGATGCTCCTGTTTAACTGGAAGAGCCAAGCTCATTGCCGGAGCTTCCTGGTCCTCCTCTGCCTTTCTTGGTCTCACTGCTGCAACATCTTCCTCAAACAGCTTTTTTTGCTGCCTCACTTACTCCCCTATGCCAGCTCCTGCTTTCCCCAAGACTGCCTATAGAAATGGTTGGTAAGAGTTCACTTACTTTTTGATCTTAGACCCCCAACACTGGAAAAGAAAACACGCCTGTGTACTTGGCTGCAGCCAGATAAATAGGCACTTCCCCTATGCCTCCTCTGTTCTTTTAAGGCCTTCTGATATTTTCTTTGAAGATATTTTATCTCTGCCCTTGTTTCATTTTGACTGCTCTTACCAACAGCCCTTTGTCTTTAGTTCCTTGTAGCAATATAAACAATACCAAGTAGGTAAATTGAAGGATGTACACAATAGTTATAAATGAAACAGGCGCCTCCATCATCTATGAACTCTTTTACAAGATACTATTCCGAAAGTTGGCTCTGGGCTGAAATAATTACGGTACTTTGAAAACAAAGTAATTATTTCCAATTAAATCACTTTTATTGTGCAATTACAGTGCCATATGGAAGAGTTTTTGTCTTCAGAACAGCTAGAAGTCATCTGAAGGATTGTAAAGAGGCTGCTACATTCTCCCTATGGAGGCAGGAGGAAAGTTGTTCAGGAACAAGCCTAACTCATCTGCTCACTTACTTTTGCAGCCTCAGGTAGCAGTTGAACTGTGATGAATTAAAATCCAGTTTGAATACATTAGCACTCCCTTTAAGCTCCTCTGAGAGAAAAGTCACAACTCCTTATTGCAATGTTTCCAACTTCCAGACTGCTTTAATACACTAATGACAGAAAACAACCTGACATATACTTCTGACTGGTAAAAGGTGAGTAGGAGTCTGACAATTTTTTCATTCTACAACTAGAGAGGTTAAGAATAGAAATCCTGAAAAAAGAGGAGCTGACGCATACAAAACTGTCCACAGCTTTACTGTCCATTTCTTAGGAGAATGGGAAAAAAACAGCACCAGTGTTGCCACAAATAAGTAACAGTGAAGGCAGGAGATATAATAAAAAAAGCACCCCCTCCCTACTCCCAGATTAGCTAATTTCAATGCTAAGTGTTCCCAGGCTTTCTGCTTTGCGGCTGATGTTGACTGTGCAGGGGGATCAGAGCAGCAAACTCTGGTGCGGCAGTTCTGAGGGACGGCTGTGAACATTAGCAGTTGGTCCATGACGGGAAGGAGCTGTCTCACATCAAAGCAGCTGTGTCCTGCCGTGCAGCTGTTTCAGTCCAATTAGTCTGCTGTTCCTTGCGTTTCCCAGGTAAATATCTGAGGTTCTTCTAGACTTATTTTTGTCCTTCAGGATCTTAACTGAAGAGACCATTAAATCTAATGACCTAAAATCTGGACTACAGCTGCTTCTATATCTTATTAGGTGTGTAATGGCAAGAATTACAAAGGGTTTTCCCTGCCCTTCGGCAGACATTTGAGTGAAACCTTGTTGGCTATGCCCGTGTATGGCTTACAGATTGTATAGTGCAAATGCAATTTGTTTGTATGCACCTACGTACATTGAGCATGTGGTATCAGACATGACGAGCTGGGAGTATAGCTTCATCAAAAGCCAGCCCCAAAATCTGTGATCAATTTTTATCCCTTCTCCAGTGCTGTAAACTGTTTATAACTGCTTTTTGACATTTTCCAGCCTAGCTCCACAAAAACCAAAAGTTATATTACATGCTTCCAATTCATTATTGCAGACAACTTTTTTTTCGTACATGTTCATTTGTCAAGGTTTATCAGGAAGTGATTGTAAAATTCCAGGCTTCACTAATACAGTTGTCTCCTCAATACAGCATCTTCTCATGGCATACTTTATAGTTCTTAACAAGACTTTGTTCTTTTTCCCTGTGTCTCAAATAAGGTTTAACAAAGAGGGACTAAAACCAGTCATGCTCTACAAAAACATTCATCAAAGAAAGACCAAATAAAACCTTTGTATGGATTTTTTGTAAAGTGTTTAGCTTTTGAATAATTGTGTTCCCACTGATTAGGCTGTTTTTTTTAATCCCACCTTTACCTTTTCCTGATGTTAAAATGTTGAAAGAATCATGTCTTAAACAAGATTATTCCAAGTGCTAGCTGAAGAAGTTACATCAAAACTACCTAGCAGAGGAAAATTTGGACTACCAAGGAAATTATTATTTTTTATAGTGTCTGATTTCTGCAGAACATTCTGGCTTTTTACTGAAAATGGAGCACAAGTCAAAATACTTCCCTTGGTTCTAAAAAGCTGCTGTAGTGACTCATGGTGATTATAGTTTAAGTGTACTGCTCTCCTTTCTGGACAAGTTTATCTGTCAGCATCCCAGTTTCCATAGTCAAGGATGTGCTGCCAATATAACACAATCTGGTTCTGAAGATGAGTGTTGGGGCTATAGAATGGAGACAAGCATGGGGCTGGAGTGCATATAACTGAGGAGGAAGGGAGAGGATTGGATCAAAAACGTTTCCAGGACAAACACGGTCTTCTTCTGCACCCACTGTTCGTGTTCCAATAAATCCCTGTCCTAGTTTGAGTTCAGTGGATGGCTTGTCTATGTAGTGAAAGGAGAGAGAAAAGGAAGAATATGAACCATCTGCCAAAATCATTATGAGAGGGACTTCCAGAACTAAGCATGACAGACAAAAAAAAAAAAGATAAGACTATTATATCAGCCTGGAAAGTTTTCATCTCCGTGTTGAGTTTGTCAAACAACTCATCCATGGTGTCTAAAATGAGTTTAGATACTGGCTATAGGCATCTGAATTGAGTGCTATGAACTGTGCTCAGTGTCTGCAACAGCCATTGACAACATGACTGTCTGACAGGGATGCCTGAGGCCAGCTGAGTTGCCCTAGGGATTCCCACCTGGCCTCCAGCATTTCAGAGACGTGCACATGGTCTCCAGTCAGCTCCCTGCAGAGGTTTCAGATACGCTTGTGTGTGGTCGATGACCTATAGCCTACATTTAGGCAGATTTATTAAGCCTTAGGTGCGTACCAGCTCTAATGCAGCTTGGACAACTATCACATGTGCACACAGATAAGAAGGTTTACGTGCCTTTACCTTCAATCAGTTGCCATCCTGAGTAAATGAGTGTCAGAGCTCCAAGGGCACCAGCAGGCCTAAATGTCACTGACCAGTCTTGGTTGGGGCCTTGTCCCTCCACCTATGCCATCTGCCCATGGGCCCAGGATGCCCTCAGTACCGGCTTTCTCTCTGTTGTAGGTGTACCAGTCTAGCCTGTCTCTGGCCCCGACACCTAGATGGACCGAGCCCCTCAGATGCATGCTGCACCTTGTTCTAGCCCTATCTTTAGTGTTGTCTACTGGATGGACTTGGGAGCTTAATCTTGTTGTAGCCCAATCTCCAGTCCTGTCCTTTGCTCCATCGCCTTCTACTCATGACTAAAACCACTGCATGGACCCTGGCTCTGGTTCACCATTTGCCATGTCTGGGGCTGGCAGTGGACGCTGTTATCTGCACCGAACTCTGTCCACCATATCGAGACCCTGAGGGAGTCTGCCCCACTAGTGGTGGCACTGCCTGCACAAGGATAGCCCTCAAGTCCTGTCTCTCTCTCCCTTAGAGAACAGCCAGCCCTCACCTCTCCCTGACAACGAACCACATTTGATTTGATTCCATATTTATACATTGGAGTACATAGTGGGATCACAGATGACAATGAAGGTATCTTCCTCCCATAAAGTAGTACAAACAGAGTGTAAATAGTGTGTGAGAAGCTTTACAATTGTTCTCCAAAATCCTGCTTTCTGAAACGCCACACTGAAAACTTTCAAAACATCAGGCAGAAAATACTCAATCTGTCTGAGACTACAGAAGGCCAGGAACAACATATCTGAAGGAAGAAAATGATTTAGCACCTGTGGGCCAGCATATCTTTACAACTACTCAGTGCCAACATGTGCTATTCTGCTGTTTGCATGACATGACAGGAGAAAAAACTTTTTCATAACACAATAGCTCATCAAGGTTAGCTTAAGCATTCCAATATGGAAAGAAGTAAAGGCTTTAGAAGACTACCTGGCAGGAGAAGGCATGGAAAGTTAAGCCGTTATTAACATCCAACACTACTGTGGGGAGTCACCATCGGTTTTCCAATATCAAGAAACCACTGCCCGCTGGAAAGGAAAACAAACAACATGCTTTGTTCTAGCATTTGTTAAATCTTAAATTAGACAATAACAGACCATGTGTCTTAAAAATTTGGCACAAGAACCTCCACACACAGCAGGAGGCTGAGAGAGTACTGAAGTATAGCACGGGTGGTTAGCACAGTGGTAGGGTTCCTGTCACCCTCAGTGAGGTAGAATTTTCAAATAACATGCAAGACAAAAAAGGCATCTGAACTTAGACACCCTCACGGGCTAGTAAAATGTCACAGTTTGGAAATACACACACAGAAGGAGTTTGTGGAGTTATCCTGAAGAACTGACCTGTCCTGGTCTGTTACTTCTGGACCTACTGCGGCTTACTCCAATCAGGAAAACAAAGACATAGTGCCACAACACTGGGATAGATATAGTATCTCTTTGATAAAATGCTTCCTTGAACTATTGACTTCTCTTTCTAGATGCTGTCAATGCATCTGAGAGGAAACCTACTGTCCAAAACAGTATAGATTTTAATCAGATAAATTCAGCTTTTATCCTTATCCTTGGCAATTGTATTAGAGATATAGTTATCCCAAGAAACCTCTGTTTTGGAGGCAAAAGAAATATAAATATGGTGTTGTGTACACCCAAGCTGTTCTTTTCCCAACCTTGAAACTCCTGCCACCTGCTCTGCTGCATACTGAGGAGGCTGTTGAAAAGGCAGAGAGTGTTTGCCTTTGGAGGTTCATTTTGGTAGCCCTGTCAGGGAAATGATTAACTCTATCCTGTGTATTCTAATACTCAAGCGATTTGCTCTTTAACATTGTTTTAAGATCTTGAAGAACATGTGGGGCTCAAGGCCGGGGAATATGTCTACTGAATCAAGTTAAAGAAACAAAAAGACAGGGGTTTGTACTATTTCAACCAACCAACCAACCAAATAACAAAACTGAAGAGGTTGTGTATTACTTGATCAAAGATAGGTAAATACACAGGCGACAAAAATATCTGTTATTTTGTTCTGGAGATGGAAGAACAAGAGTTATTTTACAGTGGAGGGAGAGAAATAAAAGCTACAGCATGACACAGAGCAAAAATACCTGCAGATTGACCTCTAAGAAATAGACTAATGGAAATGTCTGTTAGCCAGAGAGAAACATGCCCATGGTAGGCAGTGCTTCATTTGAGTCATTGAAAACTGGGCAAAACGGAACAAGGAGTCAATCTTGTATAAGCAGAGAGATAAAGGAGGTTACTGAATAACAAAACTTTCCCTTCAGTCTTATCTCTGACTTGAAAATATGACAGGCAGTCAGGAATGAAGCTGTAGAACAATACATGCTAAGTTTCATTGTCTTCAGGAGGATGCGTGTGGGACTGATTTTGTATTTGGCAACTGGAAACAGAAACTCTTTTATTCAAAGACAGGAAATAAAGAGAATGGATGATTTTTTGATTGCAGCTGAGTCAGAAAAGTCTGTAGATCTCAGTCAAAACAGACCTGTGAAAGGCGCTGCAATAACTGCTGCCACAGTTGGTAAAGCCTGGTGACATATTCAGCCTATCTCTGCCAATCTGAGTTTCATCCTTAGATACACTTGTTGGACTCTGTTTCCCAGTTTAGTCATGGAGGCTGATAACAGGACTTCAGGACTCATCCCTGTGAGCTCAGGCTGCACATCATTACTGACTAAAGAAGAAGAGAAACTTTCAATCAGCAGCTGCAGAGAAATGTTTGGATAGTTTGGGCTGACTTAGTGTTTCTGCCAATTGAAATTCAATTGTCATGGTATCCTTAATCCTTTATCCTTTACAATAGGAACTTTGTGATTGCTGAACTGCTCCTTGTTTTGTTTGGGTTTCTCCGTCCCTGCTCACCAGATGGCCTGGTTGGGGTAGATGAGGGAGATTGCTCCAGCCTTGCAAAGGGAGTTGGAAGCCGTGCTGGGGGAGGCCCTGATGATGTTTCCACCATGGTGGCACACCAGCATGTCACCACACATCAGCTACCACCAGGCAAGACGCCCAGAAAGAGGCAGATTCAAGTAAAAGATGTTCCAGACCAAACAGCCCATTCATAGACACAGCCCCAAGCAGCTCTGACAGATCCCAGGAGAGAGAGCAGCAAGAAAGCGTTTCTCAGAAGAACAAATTTATCCTAGCTATATGTCATGGAGCATTCAACCAAGACATCCCCTTTCTCCTGCCTTCTTTGTAAGGCACTTCTTTACCCACTCACTTCCCACTCTTCTTCTGTGTTCCCGGGCCTTCATAAGGGCAGGCAACCTTCCTCCTCTAATTGCTCCTCTTGACATAGAGGGGCCTCTTACCCTGTTGGCAGTCTCATTTCTGTCAGTAGAGAAACATCACCTTTTTTTCCTTAAAAGTATGAGACAGAAGTGCAAGAAATTCACGCCATTCTCCCCAGACACAATTAATCCTCATAGCCCGCTTCCCAGGACTTAAGTGTAGTTTGCACCTCCAAGTTATCAAGATGTGGAGGAGCTATATAAGTTCAGATCTCATTTAGCTAAAGGGTCTCTTGAGTGTGTCCTCTGCCTTGGTGACTGAGATCCTAGCCACCAGCCCTTCTCAAATAAATGGGAGAATTTAGCTGTGACATGGATAATGATCTTTTGTTTTTCTAATCTGCTGACTTGAAACTCTGCCTGGTGTTTTTAGGATCCCACAGCTCTGCTGAAACCACCTGTTTTCAGCCTAGATCATTCTGCACATTTACCGCTCATCCAACTACAATGATTATTATTCTGCATTAGAAATATTCATTTGCATTTTACTCTCTCATTGCAGTGAAATCAAAGGCCTAGCAACAATACAGCTCTAGCCTTCCAAATTGCTGTGGGGACAGCAAACACCTCTGATGTCAAAGTGTGTATTTTAGGGAAGGCATTGCAGGTATATATCATCCCTGTTGTTTTTACCAAGTTTAATGGCACGAACCATACAAATTGTACTATCTCCAGCCCATCCAGCATTCCTCTGGCTGCACTGCACTTTTGGGGGAAAAAAACCATAAAGGTCATTCTGTTTTTCTCAGGCAGCTGCTCTAATATAAATGGAAAATTTGTGAGGGTTCCCAGCAGGTTTTCCTACATCCAGAGGACTCAGAGAGTGAAGGGGTTTCAAATAAGATATTATCAAAACGATCTTGGTAATCCTGAATAAATGTATGACGTCAATTAAGTGCGTAAGTGAATGAAGCCTGCATGTCAAGGGCCAGAGTGCATGACGTTGTGGTATCCCCCTACAACTCCTCGTACGAACTACTTCAGTGTGAGGCACAGTCACAGGTAGTTGGGAAAGAGTGGAGTCAGTCTGTATGGGTCCATTTAATGCTCCTGTTCAAACAGTTCTCCTTTGTATAAATGGTTCCACACTCAGTGGGTCCGACAAAGATTCTCAGCACCTGTGTGATGAGGGGACCACAAGACATCTAAAGAGGTAGCCTCAAATCCTGCTCTGCGTCAGACAGAATAGGAGTTGGAAGATTAATTTCCCTTATTTCAGAGGACTATCTAAACCACTCAGTCTCTGCTAGAAATACCTTTGAAAGCCTTTCTCATTTTGACAAGAAATGTCAACAAAACTTTTCTTGGTAGGGTTTTGTGGGAAAAAAATCTTTGGTCAAACATGCCTGACTATGCTATGACTAGCACTGAGTAAAACATCAGTACTGTTCTTTGGTGCTGTCTCAGGCTCCTGCCTAGGGCAATACTGGTATACTTCTCTGATATTTCCTTACTTAAAATTTACTTCTCCTTTCAGTGGTTTGTACCACACCTTCCTCAAATTCCTCTCCTAGAGAAAGGACAGTAGAGTCTGGAGTTTTTCCTTTGGGCTCTTTTCTTCACTTCCTTTAACACGGCACAAGTGCATGCTGCTGATCTCCTCTCATGAATGTCTTAACACTGGCACCTCCCAAGAGACAAAGGTCTTCCCAAACTAGCAGCACCTCCATCTTCCCAGGTCCTATCACTGCTATTCTCTTTCCTTTTCCAGACTCATGCCATAATAATTCTATGACTCAGGAGACCGTTGAAATGAGAATTTCCCTGTGTGCTTTGGTCTCACCACACCATCAGCTCCTGAAAGCCATGACAAAGGAAAGCAACATCCGCTACATGATCCTGGGGTGAGCTAAGAGTTTATTGGGAATCCGCCTCCTCAGTATAGCTCCTCTGTGGGAAACATCATTCTACATTAAAAAGGAGGAGGCAAAATTAAAGTTCTACCCTAGATTAAGATTTACCCCAGTGGGTCGTTCCCTGAGTGTCCTCAGCTTGTCTATAGCCAGGAGCCAGGCTGAAACACAGATGTACAAGTTGTAGGCATTCCCTGATGTCACACTTTGTAATATGTGGAAAAAATGACTCTCCTTTCTAGTTTGCAAATAAGCAGCAAGAACTCTGCAGTGACCTGTCTTTGAAGTGTCCTATTGTTTGGTTACAGGCACTGCCTGCATGGAAGTCCCATTCCACAGTGTCCAAGTAAATGAGTTTCAGAACATAGATTGTCAGTAATGGCATCAATCATTCTATGATATCAATGTCAGAATTTTATAGCTTCAGGCATCTGGTGTTCAGCATTGCATTGATACCCCATGGCTATATGAAAATAAATTGGGAGGCAAGCTGGCAAGGTGGAATAGATTTACTCTTTGGGTGAAAATTTAAAATAGTGCTTCCCAGGAGAGTGCAGCAAAGCAAGATGCTTGCAAGCATTTCTGCACTGAGAAGACCAGAACAGGTGTCAGTGGAGCTGGCTTAGGAAAGAACGAGTTCAAAAGAGCTAAAGGATTCAGCGCTGCTATTCGGCAGCCTTTGTTCTGCCGTTCCCGAGGAGCCCTTACAGCAAGTGAGAGGTAGTAAAGGGAGGTCCAGCTGAATGGCCATTCATTCTACTACACCGCTATTCTAAGATACAGTAAGAAATAAAATGCATATAGACACACACTGCACCCCGAAGGGTGAATCCTGCCTTCTGGGGATTAGTCTCCTTCCAGGGACGGGTGACTGTGTTGGGTCTGGCCCTATGCCAAACACAGACTGGAGAGAAGCAGTTGGACTTCTGCCAGCCTCTCTCTTTGCTGAGTCAAGAGAGTCTCAATGGAATGAGAATGTGGCCTTGTATGTTCAGCTCATACAGAATACTGAGGTCTGCAAAAATACAAAGCATTATGAGAGTAAATGTACAAGCATCTATGACTCTGAGCTATTGAAATAATGAAAGATGAATAGCTACATTTCAACAGTTAATAGCCCATCAAGGATAAAAAAAGAATTCTTCCCTGTGCTGCAGAAATTGTTAAAATTGAGCTGCTAGAAGCTGACATTTCTTTAAAAGGAAATTCTTAACTTGTCCCCTTCCCATACTGCTCTTTGTACAATTTAAATTAACACAGAGTAAATGAAGTTTTGAAATGCAAAGGTGACTATGAGTCAAGAATACATTATGCAAAAAGTTTACATATGGTGATGACAAGTGCCATCACTTCTAAGTAACATCCACTGCACTCTTCAGAAAATTACTAATGCAGTTTGAATGCCTTCTTTCTTTAGTGAAATATGTATCACTCAGTTAGAAATACCTAAATAGCAACATCCTCTACAGTTATAAAACATTAATGATTGTTTTGTATTGCTTTACTTCTTTACTATTCTTATAATACTGTTCTTTAATTTTATTAGGAGACAAAATTTGAAAGCAACAACTGAACACAGCCAAATAAATGATCATGCTTTTCTTAGCTTGTTTCTGGAAGGTCCGATATTTCTTGGTGTGTGTGCAGTTCCCAGAACTGGTGTCCAGCCCCTGAGGGCACCCACAGCTCTTTACTGTCTCTGATCCACCTCACCCAGGGCCAGCGCCACCCCTGCCCGTGGTCCAGGACCCCACCACAGCCCATGTCAGGGCCATCAGTCTCTGCCCCAGCGATGCCGTAAAATGCCAGTCCCCAGCTCCGCAGGCCGATGTCTCAGCCTCAGCCCGTCTTTCCTCCCACAGAGGTGCCTGACGACCCGGGCTGAGGCTGCACGGCACCACTAGGGGAACGTTCCCTGTACTCATCCCCCAGAGCATCTCTGGCCCGTGCTGTACCCTTACAACTGGAGAGGGTCCAGCTATGACCTTACCAGAATTGAACAGAGTGGAAGGATCTTTTCACAAGCCTTAAAAGACTACCTTTCTGCTTATGCACCACAATGTTTGTTTTTCCTGCAACAGCATGACATTGTTGGCTCAGTTTCAATAACCCCCAGATCATTTCTTGCAGAACTGCTATTTAAGCAGCTGTTCCCCATCATGTGCTAGCGTAACCGATTATTTCTGCCTATATACAGTACCTTCCACTTGCCCCTAGTGAATTGCATCTTCTGTTCTTTTCTTTGTTTTTCTAGACCATATCTTGAATTAGCCAAAATTATTTTTAAATCTGATTGTGCCCTTCAACTACTGGTGCTCCTGCTTGGCCTGGTACTTAGTAAGAACAGCACTTTTTCCATCATCCAGGCTTTTACCCCTGCTAGATATTTTAAAGTGGAAATAATGCAATGCTACTGAATTTTAAAAAAGTCGGTGATCTATGATCACAGACAAAATGGTCTACCGGGATGCTTATTAAGAGTTCCCAATTTCAGCTGGAAAAATTATACAAGCTGAATGATCAGGAGTACATTTACCACTGGAATGGGTATGGAAAACTCTCAGTTCAAATCTGGAGAAAGACTTCAATTTTCTATCCTGAATTTATGGCACTAAAGCTTCATTACTTTGCCAGCCTTTTGCTAAGTGTCTGTCAGCTTCTTTAAAAATGAGGAAAGCTATCCTCTTGCCCACTAAATATTTAAATACCTCCCTGCCATAATTCCTGCAGAAATCTCAAAAGAGTTCAACTCCTATGTAAAGGCCATTGCTTACCGCAGTGGCCACAACTGCTCCCACACATACTTCTCTTGTTATCTATAATTCCATATGGTTCTTCACTATGTCTAAGTGGTGTGTCCCATTCTAGGCTCCAAATCCATCAGAACCAGAAATTTTTTGTTGTTATACATTTGTAGAGAGAGTTATGCAATGGGGTTGTAGTCACAAATTGAGACAGTAATTCAAAGAAAAAGTATATACAAAAACTTAAAGCAATCAAAACCACACTGGGCTTTCATTTCAGAGGCATCTCTCATATATTATGATGTGAACCGTAGTGGAATAACACTTGGAATCAACAGGCAGTAGTATCATAGCATTCTTTTACTGCTAAACCAAATGTCTGAGCTGCTACATGATGAAAGTGTCCACTGGAAATGTCTTGATTAGAGAGATGTCAAAAAAACTTTCAGTGGAGTGGAGTGTAATGTGGAACTTCCTGCTTACAAAGCACTGGAATTTAAGATATTTTGCCTCCCTTTATGACTCCAGAACAAACAATTTTATTTGCTACCCCATACAACTGAGAGCAACCGCAGCCATCCTCTGTGTAAATTATTCATGTTGCCATTATAAATAATATTAATCACAATAACAGTACCTGTGGTTTGATTCTCATATGAAGCTATTTAACCTGGCTTTACAGTCCTGTATGTGTCATAGGCATTCTCCATACCTGTTTCCTGGAAAAGGCTTTTGAATGTTCTGTAGATCCCTGTGTTACCTGGCAATTCGATTATATTCTCCTTGGCTCTTAGTAACCTCACAGACTTGTAAACAGAGTAGATGCAGCCTTTAAGGCTGACATTGCCTTTTCTAGTCATGTAAGAGAAGATGAAATTAATCTCATGTGTAGGGTAGACCACCTACAGGCCAGTTTTAAATCTTCGTCTGAAGCACCAACAAACTGCCATTGCTATCAAAAGGAGACCAGATTTAATCTGCTACAGCAAATCCTGTAACACTAGAAAATGACAGGTTTTGGTGATTTAGAGAAATGCAATATCAAATAGATTGCTCAAACATGAATCTGTATTCCTCCCCCTATGCCAAGGAAGATGTTACTGAATGTAAAAACAAGATAATAGAAAGGAGAAACAAGTACTCTGCTGATCCCATACACATTAATAGTATCATTTCAGAGAATGACTAAAGATTGTCGTGAGTCAACGATTCCTCCTAAACATTTTGTCTAAGAACACCTACCATTCCCAGCTTGACTGGCAATGAGCAGATTAACATGCTTCAGTTATGATGGGAGCTCAGTTTGAAATAAGTCACTGTTAATATCAGCGCACCAGGCATCAGTGCTGTCTCTGTGATACGGCAAGTCATTTAAAGGGTTATTTTACATCCTGTCCATTTTCAAATGCAAGAAACCTTCATACAGAAGATAAGGGAATGAGGGGCAGAGTTTTGTTGCTGGGGAAAAGTACTGCCGAGGAAGCCAGCACAAGGAACCTTGTGCCTGTCTGCAGGCCAGAAAAACAGAGACCTACACATTCACATGCGCAAAGTATCTGATGAAGCAATGTTTCAGAAACATAAGCCAGGTTCTTTCAAAAACCTGCCTGGCATCTTGTCAGCCCTGTAAAGACCTGCTTGAGAACTCAACTCCGGCGTTCTGCGTCTAAGATGACATAGTGCAAGTCTTTTCGGGCCCAGACTCCCAGCATTTCTGTAGCTTTTACCATCCTTGCAACCTCAACATCCGTGGAAGCCCAAGCCACAGTCCCAGGGCTCCCAGGTTCCCTGGTTCATGAAAGAAGCAGGGATGCAAAGAAAGGAGTTCCCAGGAGCCGAAAAGTTGCCTTCATATTCTATTTAAAAATTGAACAGAATTATTTTCCCCCAGACAGAAGAAGAAGGAGAAGAAACAAAAAGGAATTTCCTTTCCCTTGGAAACATGAACGTTTCTAGGTTTTGTTCCTGTTCCAAGGTTTAATACACGCACATAAGCACATGCATACACAGCCCCACCAGACTTTCCCCCCTTTGATCTGGCTGACGGGGGATTTCCTCTTAGGATATGTCTTATACTGCAGTAACTGCAAGATACTGATCTGGATAGATTTAAAATCTCATACAATATAACAGCTCCCTATTTGCAGCCTAATTAGATTTATTGTATACATCCACAGGAAACATCTCCATCCTGTACCAAGAAAAACACTTTGAGATGCACTTGTGAAAGCCTCTACATAGAGCTAAGAATTATTATTCCAAGTGAAAAAGTTATACAGAATAGCCTTATGTGTGCTTTTTTTAGATTTTTCATTTCTTTTGAATGTCTCAAATTCAGGTCTCCTTTCTAGTATTAATTTCAGTTGTAGCTTCACCCATCGGGCTATCACTCCTACCACTTGCTGCTTCAGGTGGAAAATCAAGACTAAAATGCTGGTGAATGGTCTGTCTGCTGTAGATTATAAAGATTTCACTTGTAGTGCACTGAGAGGTGAATTTAATAGTTCATTTCCTTTTAACTTGTGTTGCAATTAACATGCAAGTCAAAGGTCTTTTGTATTAAAAAAAAAAAAAATTCTCTTCTTCAAAGGAATCCCACAAAGCGTCAAGAACTGTCTACTGCTTTGTACAAAGTATTCATTTAGCAATGCAGGTGCCCCAGGGATTCACCAGTCTTAACAGCATTACAGGAGGGTGATGGCGTACATACAGGAGAGAGACGAGCAAAGAAACAGCTGCTCTCTGAAACCTGGTTGGAACAGGGTGAAATGGTAGAAGGAAACTTCTTGGTGGCCCAGAGAGCAATGTGAAGGACAGCAGTTCTGTTTCAGGAAGTTTTTTTCAAATTATTGAAGCTGCACTTGATTTTGAATTAGGATAAAGGCTCTCTCATTTCCCAATGAAGAAGAATGGTCCTCTTTTCTAATCAGTCTTGTTTGCTTTAAGGACTCCATCATGTTTCATCTCTGATTCTGACAAAAAAAAATAAAATTATCCACAATGAAAAATTGAAAGAAAATGAAAAACTTATGTTCTCTGTTTTAAAAATGGGATTATTTTTCTAAGACTTGAGAATTTGTGCTATATTAATACCTTTCTGAAGGTTAATTTTCAGGGAAACTGCAACAATTGCGTGAATAGTCAGACCAATATTTTTCAGTACAAAACAGCCTGGCTAATATATTCTTGGTCAGCACCAGTGCCCACAAAGCTGTAAATTAAAGACTTGCAATGATCACAGCTGCTAATCCATTTTAAAAACTGAAGTAGTACCTGGGTGGATGAGGAAGGAGTAGACCTGGAAGAGAGAGAGGGAAAACACAGCTCCACCCATTGGTTAAAAGTGGATTATTCATCTCCAGCCCCTTATCTCCCTCTGTAAAATCCACATGCTTAAACTGCCTTCTGACCCTTACATGTGGATATGTGTATCTGTGAAGGGAGGGAGAGAGAGAAGAAATTAAGTTGTGTTTGAGAGAACTGTTGCTTCACAACGTGGAGAAGCTATAGCATGCACAGGAAAAGATAAACTAAAAGTAAAAAATAAAATGAAAAATAAAAAGTCTTCTTTTAACATACAGATACTAAAATTGACATTTCTTGCTACCTCTTCATTCTAGAACTGACCAAATTCTTTTTTCTTTCTTTCCTCTTTTTCTTTTTCTTTTTTTTTTCCCCTGCCATATGGTATCATTGAGGTATGCAATAATTTAGCTTCATTGCCTGCAAACTTTAAAATATTTCATTGATATTTTCTCTGTACTGAGAGAAATC
The DNA here is from genome assembly GCA_017639485.1 of Pluvialis apricaria. Taxonomy (NCBI): domain Eukaryota; kingdom Metazoa; phylum Chordata; class Aves; order Charadriiformes; family Charadriidae; genus Pluvialis; species Pluvialis apricaria. Next base: position 160,593,939 of record CM030008.1, on the reverse strand, counting down.
ATCTGCAAACCCCAGCAAATGTTGATCGTTTCCATCATCTGTTAAGCTACGTGTCCTTGTCCTCTTTCTTTCTGATCTTTCTGTCCATGAAGCCTTGCTTTTCTTTAACCATGGCTTTCATTAATCAGGCTGAGTGCTTTTACTAGCTAGTGTTACAATTTTTAATCCATTCCTTATGCCCTTTTCTCGCTTTCATACAGACATCATATTGAGATATGCATTCATTTGAGAAAAATGATAGACAGGTTTTTAAAAAGGAGACTCAATCAATACCAGAAGTTCTTTTTTTTTCATTATTATTAGAATGCCTAAATTGTTGCCAAGGAGAAAAGGAAAAAAAAAAGGAGTTATAGGGGAAAAAAAAACAACCAACCAACCAACCAAACAGGTAAGGAGGAAATCAAAGTTAATTTGCTCATATACTGTCATTTCCATCATTACTAAAGTTTCCATTTCATGTCTGCATGAAGAGACATGTGGGCTACATGTTGATCGTTCACTCTTCCTTTTTTTAATGATTCTGTGAAATCTGTATTTAAATGAAGATTTATAGAAATGCAAGTGTTCCTTCATAATGTGTTAGATATTGAAGCTACCTTCATTGGAGAACCCTGGAGTGCTTTGCAGAACACAGTGCCAGAATTGCAATCCTGAGGGCATAAATAGTCCCACTAAAGTGAATGAGATCATTATTTGCATGATTAAATATCATAACATTAAACTGTCCATAAATGTTACTGCTGTGGGTAGAGAGGGGGAAGGAGGAGAGGAGTGTGACATAAACTTTCAGGTGACAGAAGAGGAATGAATTCTGCCTGATTTCATCCTTCAAAAGCTTTCTAGTGACAGGAGTATTTTTAAATGGCTTTTAGTGATTTTGTGACACTGCCAAGTCATTTAGCTCTATTTTAAAAAAAAAAAATCCAATAGCAACAAAGTTGATTGAATAATGCACGGCACTAATCTAGGGCAAACTGAGCCCTGTCAGGACTTACAGGACTCAGGAGGTATGTGTGAAATTACCTGGTTGGACCCCCAGCTCGTCCACCCTTCAGTGGCAACCAGGGCTTTGGTGGACTCATCCCTCTCCGACTCCCCAGGATGGTCAGTCTTCCTCCTTACTCTGCAGACCCCCGAGCATTCCTGCAGTGGGTCCCTGTGCTCAGAAAGATCTTCTCCCTTCTTGGTAGCCCTGCACAAAGGTGTCCAGTATTTCTGATGCTGAGATTCAGAAAGACATGGAAGAAACGTGCACACCAATTGTCACCTAAATGCACTACAATACTTTGCCACCGCCACTGGAGAAAGAGAGTAGGCTCACCAAAGACACAGATGGCACAGAGCTGGGGAGGACTGCTGGCACGGAGGAGGGCAGCTTTAGTATTCAACATGTTCTAAGCAAACTGGGTGTACGGGATGGAAAAGCTACAATGCATTTTAGTGCGGGAAAATGCAAGATACTTCATGTAGGCTGTTAAGCACATATGGAGCAAGTAGCACCTGCCCAGGCCTTGAGGACAACAAAGAAGTTTCAGTAGGTCACCAGTTGTGGATAAGTCTCTGATTGGAGGAAGGCAGACATTTCACAGAATGTATAAATAGGAGTGCAGATCATAAGACATGGTTAGTAATCTTTCCACTGTAGAACTGAGTTGAGTTGTGGGCATCTCACAGAGGGGAAAAAAGAAAATAAAATCATGAAACAAGTGTACAGAATCCAGAACAAACCAAAAAGAACAATCAGAGACCTAGAAAATGTGACCTGTGGGGAAAAATGCCAGAAATCGGGTTGTTTAGCCTAAGAAATGAGAAAGGGAGGAAGGAACGGATGGAAAAGACATTCATTAAATATGTATAGGCTACTGCCAGGATAATCTGTTCTCCCTATCCATGGTGGACAGGACAAGAAGTGATATGCTTAGTGGATGCTGCAAGGAAAATTCAGGTTAGATATGAAAATGATAAGGATGGAGAAGCGCAGAAATAGACTGCCTGGGGACATACAGAGTCTCCATCTGAACAATGGTGAGGGTAGAGCTCACTCTGCCATGGGGCCCAAGGACCCTTCCAGCACTGTGATTCAGCGATTACAGCAACATTAGAGGACTGAGAGCTCCCTATCTTGGCTTCATCTTATCTCTTTTGAATGGGTGTCTCCTTAAGCTGCATTACATATTTGTCTCTTTTTCCTTTGATTTAGCATGATTTGTGTTGAGCAGTCTGAATGAGCAAAATGCTTTCTTTCTGGGATCTGGGGTAATACCACTAATAATTATAATTTATTTTACAGAAGAAATATATAAGTATTTATATAAAACTTCCCCACTTATAGTAACATTTTTATCTTCAAGTAGTGCTGCAATTTCTATGGTATTTATCTAGGGGTAAGGATGTGTGTCTCTATTATCACTGTGAAACTAGTATTAACCCTTTCCAGGTTAGCAGGGTCATGCTGAACCACAGGAAGGACCCATCCCTGTTCACAAAAGCACCAGTCATTCCTTATCTGGGCTCTCGAGAACAAGAATTTCCTCTGCTTATATCTGTACAAAACCTGCCTCACACATGGGACATAGACTTGGCCGGAGTCCCCAGATCCATTGTAGTGCAAATACAGAAACAATCAGTGAAATCCTTCCTAAATCTCCATGCCTTCCTTACAATAATAATAAAAAGTGAATTAAATAATGACAATCGAAGGGGTGGTCATGGAGGCTCAGGCCCACTGAAAGCCAAGCAACACGTGCCATGTTCAAGCACCCAGACTCCCAACGAAGCCAGAGGTCCGAGCGGGGTAACACAGCTCCCTTCCAGGCAGTGCTTCTGTCCGTGCACATTCTCACTGCTGACAAAAGGCAGCTGCACGTTTATCTCAAAGAATTCGGCAGGCATCACTCTTGTCTTTTGGAACACAAAGAAAACACCTCTCCCTTAATTTGCAAGAGTCCAATGTGTTCTGTTTCAGCTGCTTCTAGTCATAGAGTTTCAGCTCCAAAACTGTCTTTCCCCCAGGACAGGGTTCAGCCACTTTAATAGTGTTTATTCTGGGCAGAGGAGGGGTGGGAGAGGTAAAGACAAATAGCTGCTATCCCTCTTCTCCAGGCTGTGCCACCGTGCACAAAGCATCCAGGTTTGCTGGCACAGACCGAGCCCACAAGCAGAGGAGCAGGGAGGATTTCATCTGCCAACATGGGGCAGTGAGAAGTAGCTTTAACTCCAGTCTCTGCACGGGACAGTTTTTGTTCTTTATCCAGGGGCTTTAGTGTAAATGCCGACAGGATGGGAGCCATCAAACATAGGGACACACTCAACATGGAGCGGTTAGAGCCACAGTCCTGGCGGTGACAGCACCTTTCTCAGAGGGTCTGAGCTCGCCCAGGCGGAGGCGGAGGGGCTCCCGGGGCCCCCCCGCTGCGGGCAGGAGCGCTGACTGCCGAGCAAGGCCCGGGGCGGCTCTCCCGTGTCCCTGGGCGGAGGGATGCCCGACTTCAGCATCACCTCTGCCGCGCACGGCGGGACAGCCCGGGGCACCTACAGAGAGGTGCAAGGTCCAAGTGCAGCTTGGAGAAACCGAAGTGACACACGGAGGAGCCTCTTGGGACCAAAGAACCTGCTCCGACCCTCTCCCCCCCACCGCCCCCAACCTCCCACCGAGCCGCCGCCCGCTGTCCCCCTCCCGGCGCCGCGGCTGCGGCTGCTTTAACGGGGCCGGGGGGGGGGGGGGGGGTGCGGGCAGCCCCGCCGACGTCGTGGGCATCAGCTGACCGCGCCGGGCTCTGCCTCCTCCCGGGCCGCCCGCCCGCAGCACCACTCCGGCGGCGGCGGCTGGCGGCTCCGCCGTGCCGGTCCCCGCGGCTCCCGGGGCAGCGCCCGCCGCCGGCTCCCCGCAGCCCCGCAGCTCCCTGCCCGCCTGCCCCTCGCCCCTTCCTCCTTCTCCTCCTCCTCTCTGCTGCCGGGGGAAACCCCAGAGCCGGAGCCCTCCCTGCCCTGACCCGCGGAGAAGTTGGGATGCTCCCAGCGGTCTTCCCAGAGCTCTGAGTTTAGGGCGGGATTTTCGTTCCCGGCTCTTTCGCTTTTTCAGGCTTGGTTGTTTTTGGGTGTTGTGGGTTTTTTTTTTTTGTTTTTTTTTTGTTGTTTTTTTTTTTTTTTGGTGGGATTTTTTTTTTTTTCCCCTCCTTTCTTTCTTTCTTTCCCTCCTTTTTTTCTCGTTACCAAGCAAGCCGAACGCCTGCCATGGATGGCAGCCCCGAGCCCCCCCCGGGCAGAGGCGCCCCGTGAGCCAGGGCGGCGCGCCCGGCGGGGCATGCCCCGCCGCCGGGGGGATGCGGGCGGGCAGCCCCCGGCCGGCGGCTCCGGCGCCGTGACCGAGGATGCCCGCGACCCGGCCGCCTCTCCCCTCCCGCCCCAGCTCGCAGGGCTCCCGCTGACCGCAGCCGCGGGGATTACAGCACCTCCCGAGGACCAGACCTCGGAGCGGAGCCCCGGGATCCCCGGAGAGAGGAGCTGCCCGCTGTGAACGGCTCTCTGCAAGGCGGCTCCCCCCCCCAACCCCTCCGCGCCTCCAGCCTCCGGATGGGGCCACGGATCGCCCGCCGGGCAACGGGGCTGCGCCCGTAGATGCTCCGCTCCTCCCTCCTGCTCTCCGGACCCGCGGCTCGGCTCCCTCCCTGCTCACCGCCCCGAGGAGGGCTCGCACCCAGCCCGCCGGGGCGCCGGGGCTGCGCCGCAGCCGGGCTCCGCGGGATGCGGCTCCGCGGGGCGCCGCGGGAGCGGGCGCGGGTGCGGGGCGAGGGCCGCCTGCGCTGAGCGGGCTCAGCCGCCCCGCCGACCCCGGCGGCAAACCAGCCCCGCCGCCAGCCAAACCGCCGGACCCAGGGACCTGCCTATAAATGTGATCCCCCCGCCGCCACCCGCCCTTCTCCATCCCCTCCCTCCTCTCCCGCGGCTCCATCCCTCCCCCCGCTCCCCTCCCCAAAGACGGTCCCCCGTCCCCCTCCCCGCCCCCCCCCTCCCCCCCCCCGCCGGTGCTCTGCCCCCCGCCAGTCACCGCCATGGAGCTCTCGGAGGTGCGGTGCCTGAGCGACAGCGATGAACTTTACACCATCAACAGGACCCCCCCCGGCAGCGGCAGACCCCAGCGCCTGCTGTGGCAGACGGCCGTGCGCCACATCACCGAGCAGCGCTTCATCCAGGAGCACAGCAGCAGCAGCGGCGGCAGCAGCAGCGGTGGGGGCAAAGGCTTCAGCTCCGAGGAGACCTGCTGCCCCAACCACCACCCCCACCCGCCGCACCACCACCACCACCACCACCACCACCACCACCTCCGGCGACAGTCGGCCGGCCGGAGCTTGGGCGGCGAGCGCCACAACAACGGAGGCACCAAAGTCTTCCCGGAGCGCACGAGCAGCAGCGGGGACCTGGGCTTTCTGCCCCTGGACTGTGCCCCCAGCAACTCCGACTTCTTCCTCAACTGGGGCTATACCTATCGCGGGGTGATCTTCCCCACTCTCCGCAACTCCTTCAAGTCTCGGGACTTGGAGCGCCTTTACCAGCGCTACTTCTTGGGCCAGCGGCGCAAATCCGAGGTGGTCATGAACATCCTGGACGTGCTGACCAAGCTGACTCTGCTATTCCTCCACTTGACCCTGGCCTCTGCTCCCATGGACCCCATTAAGGGCATCCTCTTGGGCTTCTTCACCGGCATCGAGGTGGTGATCTGTGCCTTAGTGGTGGTCAGGAAGGACACGACCTCGTACACCTACCTGCAGTACAGTGGTGTGGTCACTTGGGTGGCCATGGCCACGCAGATCCTGGCAGCCGGCCTGGGCTGTGGCCTCCTTGGGGACGGCATTGGCTATGTGCTCTTCACGCTTTTTGCAACCTACAGCATGCTCCCGCTGCCACTCACCTGGGCCATCCTGGCCGGGCTTGTCACCTCTGTCCTGCAGCTCGTCATGCAGCTGGTTATCCCCAGGTTGGCTGTGACTTCCCTCAACCAGGTACGGTGGTGAGAAAAGGGTGGGAACCTTCGTCTTTCCCCATCACTCTGGGTGAGAGGAGGTGTGGGGTGTCCCAAGAGATCCTCTCCCTTTTAGTCAGGTGCTCAGAGGTTCGTTACCCAAAAGGGAGACCACAGGAAAAATGCAACCTTTTCCTCTCCCCCTCCTTACTCTCCCAATACCTGTCCCAAGTTTTCACCTCAAGCTGGGGGTGGGGACACTTCCTGACCACTCTGTCCTCTCTCATTGTATGTTCACTTCACTGTTGTCCCTTGAAACATCCCCCCCAGGGGAGGGGAGATCCTGGGGCAAGTGGGGAGGATGGGTCATTTATCATTCCTGTCCCTTACTACCAGTAGTGGTCCATGGCATGACATAACTCTGTCTTGGCCAAACTGTCCCACTGCTCATCTCTCATTTTACTTGCTTGTGCCTTTTAACTTTGAATCTGCTGGGAGGATGGGTACTTTCGCATGTACGGCACAGCTTGATCTGGGCTATGGGAAAACTGGAGGAAAACATGCTGCTCTTTTGCCAGCAGAGCAAAGCAATGTCCCAGTGAAATCAGGGGAAAGCTCCCCTTGGAGGTTTGGTGTGAGATCCTAATCTGTCTTTGGAGGGCACCAAGAAGCCCTTTCTGTTGGTGGTTGTGGGACAAACATTGTTGTGCTGCATCTTTACAAGTGATATCTAGGACAGAGTACTGGTTACATGGGGGACTGGTGCAGTGCAAACAGCTGAGAGGAACTGGGGAAGATATGGGTCTGAGGAGTTAAAACCAGGCCCAACCCGACTTCACACTCACCTGGCTTCTTCCACACAAGAGTGAGAACGCACCGAACTCCTGACATCCTTGCAAGGCAAGAAAACACTGCCTTTCTAGGGCAAATTAATCCCGGAGATTCTTCCTGCTCGCTTTCCCCCCCTGCTTTCCCCCTTCCCAGACTGTCACAGCACTGTGCTACCAATATTTCACAGCAGATTATCATCTCCATTTGGCTAGCTCCGGGGAGTCGGGGAGAAGGGGGTGGAGGTACTGGCAGATAATCCCCAAAGGAGGGAGGATGCAGAGGAATGTGGTGTTGGTGGCACGTTGTTTACATGATGAATGCCAGGATGCGCAGCTGGGAAGTGGCTGAGCTTGCACCTGGAAGTTTTGATGATGATGGTCCTTGGGACACATCCACCTACCTCAGACTGTGTCCCTTCTGACACCCCTGCCCACCGCTGTCCATCCCCTTCTTCCACACACTTGTTAGCTGTCGGCTGCCTTGACCTCACTTCCCAGCGGCCAGGCTCACCCTGTTTCGGGAAAATCTGCCCCAGTGTGTTGTGCCTGGCTGAGCGCTATGGCTGTGAGACAATTAGACTCCTCAGAGTTGTTCCCCAGCTCTTGGTAACGTGCTGATGAATGAACTGCAGCCACGCGCCGTATCCCACTCCCATGCACTGCTGGGGCTATTAGTGCTGGGTCAAAAGCTGTGTGAGGTATGCTGATTTCTTAATTTACTTCCATGTCCTGTCCTGGAGCTATGAGTAATGCGCTGCTATCTCATTATGCACAGGTATCACGGCTGTTTAGCCGGTCCACACACACGCGCGCGTTTCCCACAGACATTCCTAACAAAGGCATTTCTCAGGAGAGATACTAATATCTTCATTTTGCAGCCCGCTACCTTGCCAGTTGTGTGAATGAACTGCCTTTGAGCTGTGCACAATGAGAGATTACCAGCCAGATGATTGCCTTCATGAACGACATACATAAATCTCCTTAACAGGATCCGCACAGCTTGCCACACGTCGGTGATGATTTACACCGGCTCCTGCCTTCGCAGACCCCAATTAACGTCACCTCATTACCCGCCGCTTCGGCCCTTTGCCTCCAACCCGCTATGGGGGAGGCCGGGTCCTTCCCCGGCCGGGGGGTTCGCCCCCCAACCCCGACGCAAGGGCGAGCTCGGGGGGGTTCAGGGACCCTCTTCTCCCCTTCTCCCCCCCCCCTTTCGCCCCGGCACTGCCGCAGCGAACGCACCGCGGTCGTATGCGCGGGGCGCGCAGCGCGGCCGCCCGGGCGCTGTCCGCCGGCGCCGGTGCTGAAGGCGCCGCGGCTGTTGCGCGGCTGTTGCGCGGCTGCTGCGCGGCCCGGGGGCTCCCTCCAGCGGCCCCGGCGGGAGCCTGCCCGCCGCCTCCCGCGCCTGGCCGCGGCCCCCCGCCGGCTGCGCCCCCGCGCAAGGCGCTGCGCACCCTCCGCGCCTCCCGGCGTCAGGCGCTGTGTCCCCACCGCTTGGCCTAGGGGCTTTTTTGGGGGGGGGGGCCGGACCTGGCGCCCAGGGAGAGGCACAGCCCGACTTAGTTACTTCGTAGTGGTGCACCATTTATTTTTTTATTTTTGGGGGGGTAATTTTTGCCAGAGGATTGCAGAGCGCTTTCAAGTGTTAGAGAATAAAGGCTTTTACAGCTGATGAAGGGTATATAACTATTACTTTGCAGGTGAACACAGAGAATCTACATGACTGTGTCATCAAGGTTATATAGCAAATCTTTCGGACAACACAGATTTCTTGATCTTGCAGGCAAAGCACTCTCTTTTATCACAGGGCTTATTTTCCCAGGTACAATACTGCATCTTCCCTTCAGAGAAGCCTTACAAGACTAAATGAACTATTTGATTATGTAGCAGTATCTGTGACCATCTTGCTATGCCTCAGGATGCAGACAGCTGCTTACACTGGACCAAACCCAGGAATTAAAGTATACAATGAAAAAAAAAAAAAAAATAGCAGGGGATAAAACTCTGATCGTGGTACAGATAATGGTTTTGCACTGATTTTTATGAGACCAGGATTCCACCCAGAGAAAATACTGAATTCAGTTCTGAACAGAAAGAATTGTCTGCCCTGGGGTCAGTTTGTTACTGTACCCAATAGTATTCACGGGCACAATGGTTCTGATCCTTTTCTCAGTCCCACGGGCATAAATCACTTATAAGTCTATCTAAACTCATAAAGTTGCAGCAGTTTATACAAGAGGAAAATCAAGTGCTGTGACCTGTTTTCCCTTAATCTCTTAATTAATCTTAGTTTTCATTGATAAATATGTTCACAAGTGGTTCAAATCATTAGTAATGCTGAACACAAGCATGCAGTGCTACTGCCTGATTCAGCTATTTGCTGAAGTTAACAAAGTATGCATTATCATGAATACAAATAATGCACACTGTTCATCATTTTTTCTTGCAGTAACGCTTAAGAGGTCATCTGCTTTGTCTTCCCTTGCATCTCAAAATTCGTTTGAACTGGTATCCTAGGTAAAAGTGAAGTAGAAAGACTGCCTTTGTTTTTTGTTTATTTAAAAAAAAACCAAAACAAAACAAAACACCAAAGCCAAACACAGCAAAACAAATGTAGACTCACTATTTTCAATCCTGCAAACTGCTCAGTGCTTCTGGGGAGATAAGACCACCCTTAAACCCAACAGACCCCAGCCTGAACTGTTGAGCAATGTGCTGCCCCTCAGCCAGGGAAGAGCCAGAAATAAAGGGCCTGGTACCATGATTTAGGTAAAAGAAACACCGATACTGAATTAACTTAAGATTCTGTCAGGAAACAAATGAGAAATTCAAGATATTACTGGTAAACAAGTAAAGTGCATTGATTCGTGCGCCTGGTCAGATACCGTGCTGGGGGTGGTGTTTGCCTCTGACATTCCCAAAAATCAAAGTTTAATTTGTTTGGCATTCATTCTTCCTTTTTCCTTGGTGATAATGTGGTACAATCCAAAATTTCTAAGACAACATATGTGTTTCAGGCATATGGGGAAGAATAAACAACTCAGAGCTCCTTAGTGTTATGTAATGTAGGCAGATGATAATATAGATATGAATTTTGACAGGCTTGGAATTATGTAAGCTACAAACATAGTCTGGATTTTAATCCTCTGCCTGTGCAGTCTTCACTCACATGAGTAAATTCCACTGGAGTCAGCAAGCCTACTCTTGTGAGTAAGTCACCTGCATAATGGATGCCTTTAAGCGTCATCCTAAATTATGCATATTAAATCAAACTTTAAAAATACATTTAGAAAGAACCTTGAAGTGGGCAATACCAAGACTAGGGAAAGTAATTCTTTTCCCTCTGTTAGCATCTGTCTTTCCAAGTCTAGGCAGTTCTGGGTATTAATAGAGAGATTTTTGCTTGCTTGGTTTTTTTCCCAAAACCCTTTCTCAGGGCTATTAACAGAGGAAAAGGCAGAATTCATGAAGTCACAAGGAGTCCTATGGAGATAAATCTGTATAATTACACAGTGGCAACGGACAGCTTTTATGTGCATATTTCAGCTACATGTTTCCAAAATCTGATCATAGATATCAGTATATGAGTATGTACAAAACACACTCATCTCTTCAAAATTTCTGCCAAATGTTTGTGGAGTATCTGTTAAATCTGTAAGGCATAAGGATATTTCAAAGTTGGCTACCATTTGAGAATCAGAATCAGAACACTCTATCTCTATGCTTTCATAGCATTATTTCCCACTTGTTTTTCTGCCATAGTCCATTGTGGGTAACTTATAACCTGATCGTGTGACTTTAGACTGGATTATGATCTGGTTTCCTTTTATATCCTCTAATATCACCTGACCAGTATCAGTGGGTCACAGCATAATTAGATTAGAATTGGATACATTTTTCTCTGAAGCAGCTGCATCATTGTTGTGCTAAGTAGGGCAAATGCATTAGTTGTATTTACAATTTGATGATTAATTGCCTTCAGAGAGTTCCTCCAAAATGGAGGAACTCAGGCAGAAGCATGAATGAAACCTGTTTTTATCAGTGAATTTCAGCCTGCAACAGTTAATGCACTTGTTCTCAGTCAAAGTTACTTTGTGATGCTTTTTCTGCTGTTAGGACACTTCTGGGTTGTTTTTAAGGTTTCGTTTATTGCTTGTTTGTTTTTTCTCATGGCCTAGAAAGAGGCATAGGCTTTAAAATAGCAGCCTCTAATGCAAAATAATCACACACCGGAGCAGCGCACTTACAGCTGACAGTTAACGGCAGATCATGCTAGAATGATCCTTATTAGCCTGTACAGAAGACTGAAGGGGATAAGCATCTCCAGTCCATCCTCTTACTGCACTTCTCAACCCTGTCAATGATGTGATCTGAACAGAAAAGAGAAGAGGGCAAAACTAGAACTGTTTAATGGATTCTTCTCTTTCCAGAGAGCAGAGAAAGTGGGGAGTGGAAGGACTCATTCCTCCATTTTCCTTATTTCTGGAATATCTGGCTAAGCACAATGAAAACTAGAGTGTTTCATGTAGAAGGTGCAACTTAGTATATGGAAAGGAATTAAGCTTTTAAAGTGATTCTTAGGCTGATGAAAACGCCAAACCTGAGAACTTTTACTCAGCTCCTGCCTACCACCCCATCCCTGTAGGCACCTTGTTAACATCACATTTCTTTAAGTGCAGTCTTCTTGCACTTAACTGCACTTCTGTTTCTGAGCATCCCGTGAAGTGCCTCAATGACTCAATGTTAAAGTTACCATGCAGCCTAGCCAGAATCCAAACACTGTTCTAGTGGGAACACATTTTGCGGTTATGCTACACACACAGTGCCTGCCTGATGTCAAAGCCAGAAGAGAAGGGGATTGTGCTCTTCCCCTGTGTAACAAATGTGGTGATGAAGATCTCCCTGGGATGTGGCAGACCAATGTTCAAATCCCTTTTTCCCCAGAGGGGACTGAAATCCACCTTTTTTGCCTCACCAGAGTTTCCAAAGCAAACCTTCCCCCATTCCTAGCACATCTGTGCTTCTGGGAAGATAAAAGGTTAAGATCCAGTGGGCCAAAAAAAGAGAAAGAAAGAATAATCCTGACTCTGTAACCAACTGATTAAGGAATTCATCTCTGGTGGTGTTCTTGCTGAACATTTTAGTGTTTTATATAATGTTATTAAATCATTCCCTCAAGCACATGTCCCAACCAGCAGACTGTACAGTCTGGTCCCCTCTCTCTGACCCGGTGAATCTTGAATTTCTTTTCAGAGTTATACAGTTTCCCCAGAGAATTTCTCTCCCTCCTTGTCTGCTGCCCCTCCAGCTCCTCAAAAGCAAATACAGCCTACAGGGAGGGCATTTCCTAGGGAGGCAGGAGATACTGAACGAGGGGTAAACCTCCAGTCATTGAGCTGCTATACAGAAGATATACAGCTATTTTAAAAGGTAATGGTAGTCCCCGTTCAGCGTTTTAACAAAAAGATATAGGTAGTGCCCTCAGGGGTGGAGGGGGAGGGGGCTTGGGGCTGAGAAGCCCAAATATAGGGGGAAAACTTCACAGTGAATCTCCAAATCCTGGGGGAAAATGAGGTTTAAAACATACTCCCTGCCTTTCATAGTTCCCTCCTAGCTAGCTCTCCTCCCATTCGTCATGCTGGCTATTTTGTATTCAATCTGAGACATTAGATTCTTTTTGTGTGTTGTGCAAGGATCTGTAAAAGCATGGTGGCATTCAACATAGGCTTCTGGCTTAAGTCTGGCAGTCATGTGTCTGCAAATTGAGATGCGCAAGGACCTTGCTTTGTGGCTTCTGAGCCCTTTTTTTTTTTTTTCATCTAGCCCTTCCTTCCGAGACAAACCCTCTTTCACTTGCTCTGTTCTTGGTGCAGTGCAGCTCGTATCCATCCCCAGCACAGAAGGGACTGTAGAGTTGCAATCTGGCCCAAGGAGGGAGATGAATGCAAATCGCTGAGTTAGTGCTGCAGTGAATCTTGAGCATTTTGGTACCAGCCCCACTCATTCAAACCAGGAATAAAAGAGACCTGGCTGATCACAAGGGATCAAGCCCAAAAAGTACTGAGTACTTCGCATTTCTTGGAACTAAGGATCTTACTAAGGGATCTTATTAGGACCTGACTGGCTCAGAGAGTCCCAACAGCTTGATTTAGGGACCTGATTTAAAGCCCACAGAGTGTAATATAATCCCACAGCCATTAGGATTTTTAGGTGCACCAAGAAGATCACTTTTCAGGACCCTCTTTAAGGAAATCTAGGTTGCTCTGAATCCGAATTTCTTCTGAAAGAGAAAACAAATGTGGACAGCCAGCTCCTCCAGGAATCTCTTGGAGTGAGCTCTGTCACTCTTATCTCTCCAAACACCCAGGTCTGCAGACAGAGATACCGGTGTGGTGCTGCCTAATCTAGAACAAAAAATATCAGGAAATGTACACAGGGCGAACTGCAAAGCCAGGCAGCCATTGGCCGACAGAGTAATATTTCATCATGCGATTTTTGTTTATTAGTGACTATTTTAAGAAGTGCTGCTATTTCATTTGCCAGCTTTTTCTGCTGCAAGGTTTCACGCAGTTAGCCCTAGAGGAGAGAGGAAGGCTGCTGGGTTCATTAATTAACCATTGCTGCAGTCTGAGAAACAGCTGAAGCATATCAGTGTAAAAAAAAAAAAAAAAAAGCAAAACTAAGCCAAACTATTTTTTTCACAATCCCAACAAATAATTGTACTTCTCCCAAAGAGTCTGATGTTTGTGTTATAATTGTATATGATCATCTTAGTTTTGATCTAGAGAACAGTAACCCCTGGTATAAATGAAATACTACTTGAGTAAGTTCAATGTTTTAATTCTTTTACCAACTCAATATTTTTTTTCAATTTTGATTTAATCATCATGTTACAGTTTTGGATTTTTCTGTATTTTCACTTTCCTTTGTTTTAACAGCACAGTCCCTTAAAAATAAAATACAGAAACCCCTCTTTACTGAAATCAGTGGAAGCATTCAACAGTGGCAGAATCCTAATTAGGAAAATCAGTTTGCTTCTTTGGAGGGATCTGATCTCCAAGCACTTTATTATTTCTCCTTTGTTCAAACTCTGCTGCTTTGTTTACCTGGGAGCTACTCGGGGATGGAGCTATCTATTCTGTGTTGCTTGCTTTAGTTCTACCACAGTAGGAGCCTCATCTATCAATCCAGAGTTATCATCGCAATGCAAATAAGAAATAATAATAACCAGGAAAATCAATCAGCACAAAAGAACTGTGTGATATTATGCTGTGTACCAGGTGTTTTATAACTATGGAGTGAGAATCTTAGGTAAAGAAATTACTTGGATCTTATGGCAGTTACTCAAATAACTGTACAATATCTACATAACCACATGCTTTTACCCTATGATTCTCCATGATTATTAGTATTAATAATCTTTGTAAGCATAATAGATATGGTTATAATTGACATAGAGGTTATCCCACACCTGTTCAGTGTGGATCTAATTTAATGTGCCAGACACGCATATTCTTTTAGAGGAAGGAGTGTTATTCACCACAGATTTCAGCTAGGGACTGGCAATGAGGATCATTCCCATTTCATCACTAGATTTATCATTGGCCCGTGCTGACCCACACACATCATTTTATGTTTCTGTGCTTCATTTGATTTGAAAATTTGCCTTTCTCAGTTGCTGTAATATGTGACTAATACATTCAATTGCTTTGAGATTTTTGTGCAAAACATGCCCATCACCTTCCATAACGCATCAAAAGAGGAATACAGTATTGGCTTCTGTCAGCTACACATATTTTTTGTTAAATAGTGAATACATTGAATGGAGTGGGAATGCTTGCATATAACTTTACTCTTCTTTAAAAGACCTGGTTCCACATAATTCCCTTAAAGGCTGGAAGGCATGTCCGACGAGGAGCAGCTAAGGACTATGGGTTTGTCTAGTTTGGAGAAAAGGAGATTGAGGGGTGACCTCTTTGCTCTCTACAGCTTCCTGAGGAGGGGAAGTGGAGCTGGAGGTGCTGAGCTCTTCTCACTGGTATCCAGTGACAGGACACATGGGAATGGTTCAAAGCTGTGCCAGGGGACATTTAGACTGGACATAAGGAAACATTTCTTTACTGAGAGGGTGGTCAAACCCTGGAACAGGCTTTCTAGAGAGGTGGTGCCCCAAGCCCGTCAGTGTTTAAGAGGCATTTGGACAATGCCCTTAATAACGTGCTTTAACTTTTGATCAACCCTGAAGTAGTCAGGTAGTTGGAATAGATGATGGTTGTGGGTTCCTTCTGACTATTCTATTCTATTCTATTCTATTCTATTCTATTCTATTCTATTCTATTCTATTCTATTCTATTCTATTCTATTCTATTCTATTCCATCCCATTCCATTCTACTTCAGCCCCATCATCAGTGACTCTGACATCCCTTTACATTAGTCCATCTGTGCTGAGATGACTTTAAAGTAGATGCCATATAGTTTGTTCAAGGCTATGCTTGCAACACTGGGCTACAGAGCCAGTCACCTCCTCAGCTGGCCTCCTTGTGACCTCATGCTTCTTGCTTGCATGCAGTGGACCAGTTTCAATGAGAGGAATGGAGAAGATTCCCACCTTGATTAATTTGTTGCCTTAATTGGTCTCTTTCTTATCATTGGGATCCACGGATTCAAACTGCCTCACCTAGAACTGAGGGAAACCCAGAAATCAAGTCCTGATCTTTGTGAAATGCTGTAAGCAAGAAGAAATTCCCTCCTTCCTGGGCACCGAGTGAAATTGCCTGAAGATTGTAGGTCTCTCTCTGTGCCACCCAAAGAGTTAAGCAAAGTTAGGACACATTTCAGGATTCAGTCCATCCCTCTCCCCAAAGTCTGTAGGTATTTTAACTCCTCCCAAACATGGTGCCTGCATCCAACCCATGAGGTAGGAAAAACAGATCTATGATGACTGCCGAACTACATGTGGAAATTGCTGAGAGAGGATTGGTTGACCAAGGACAGAACAGTGCCTGCGACTATTCTGGCAGTTTAGCAGCATAGATGATTGCATTTCAAAGACATTCCTCGATGCTGTTTAGTGCACTGCAGGGTTGCAGCCTCCCTGCCTGCCTTCCCTCCTCTGAATTGCAGTGAAGCCGAGTGGGAGGTATATACTGGTTTGCCTGATCAAGGTGGTAAGCCCATATAGTAGCCTATACTTGAAGCATTAAGGGAGCAGTATATCGCAAAATGAACGAAGGGATTTATGGTAGATTCCTCCAAGATCTGAAGGTCCTTGAGAATAGTCAGTGAAAATTGTTCTTTGAGACTTAGGCAGAACTTAAGTCATGTGAATCTTGCCCAAGGATGTTACTGTAAATTTTTGTTTGACATTTCCAGAATGTAACTAAATGTCACTGACTGATGCTATGATAGTTTCCATGTTCTCCCCAATCCCTAGAGTAATAGCAGCTTGTTGACAATAGTGGGAAGAGAGTACTTTATTATATGTATTTCATTTGTGCTAATGTAATTGCTTTTGTCTGCTATGTTTCATAAGCCACCAGGCTACAAGAAATGGTAGAACAACACAGGAAGTGTTCCCATTTTCTATGTGATGGTACAGGATGATAGGGCCTCCAATAATCTTATAATCTTAATAGCTCTTCATGCTAAGAAATGATTTTTCCAATGACTTATCACTTTCTTTCCTGTAAAAATGTGTCTACTTATGTCTGCTTGTGTCTACTTATTCTTATGTACATTATCTGATGACAGACACTTTTCTTTGCTATTCTTCCATAGTAGAGCATCTAATGTAAGCATTCAGTTACTCCAAATCCCATCAACAGTCAACACAATAAAATTTATAAGCTTTAAGGAGAGGACTCTTAGAGGTAATGTGACTTTGGAAAAGGGGTGTAAAATAATGCATCTTAACATTATGCCGATTATCTTAGAGTCAAGAAAAGCACTCATATTCTTAAAGCTGGGTATAAGTTTAAGTTGTTTGATGGCCTGAGGCCTTGAAACTTAGTACAAAGATTGTTAAGGTAGCTCTTCCTTCCTCTTCAAGCAGCTAACAAAGCTTTTGCTGTCCAGATTGCTTTCCATGACACCAGAACATGCTAACTTCCTTATTGAATTTACAAATGGTCTATCCACGTGTCATTTATTAAAGAACTCTTTTGATGATGTGTGAGAAGGAAGAGTATTTGAGATCACTTCTGGTGTTTATCTGCAACACAAGACTTCTGTAATTAAACTTGTCATAGTTGATTTTTTTAAAATACAAAAGCACCCAATATATCTAATACAATGGAATAATATCCCATATTTACATTTCTAAAGGTTCAAACCACTTCATAGATTTACATATATTTGTATTAGATACAAATGCTCAGCAAAGGAAATGCTGTGGAATTGCATATTTTATTCTTTTTTTCATAACTTGCTTTCAGGTTCAGTAATTACATTTGCAAGTCAAAATAGTATTTACTATGTTCCTAAAGTTTGTGTATATCTAAAGAGAGTTTATAGGTGCAATTCAAAAATGGAAAATTCATACACCATTAATTAAGACACATTTTTTCTAATTATTATCATTAAAAAATCAAACTATAATCGGGAAATCAAACCGTCGTATCTTGGCTAACAGCAATATGGACTCAGCAGCTGGAGATTTGCAGAGAACTTGCAAGATGCTGTGTCAGAGCTTAGTGGCCTTTACCATAAAATGAGAATTCAAGGAATCTCAGACAAAAAAGGGGAATGCTAGAGCATTCTACAAATAAGGAAAGGATTAAAAATCCAAATCATAAACACACACACAAAAAATTTCTCACAGACTTTGTATGAAGCCTGTGGTTTACAAACCATGGAAAGATAGGTGGTCATAGCAATTATTCCCACGACAGTCATCTGGCCTAGAGCCTATTTTCCAGTGTGGTCTAGAACTTAAAAGTACAGGGAGATAGCAAATGAGATTTTCAACACTCCACAAGCTAAGGGACTCTTAAATCACTTAAGTGGTTATAAGAGTATCTTGTGGGACTCCTTAAGTCCCGCTAACTACCACCAATCTCAGTAGAGTTAAGCAGTCTTACATGGTGCAGACAATACAAAACTGGGGGGAGTGGCTGGTACGCTGGATGATTGCACTGCTATTCAGAGGGACCTCAGTGGGCTGGAGAAATGGGCTGGCAGGAGCATCATGGAGTTCAACAGAAGGGAAATCAAAGTTCTGCACCTGGGGGAGAAAAACCCCATGCACCTGGACAGACTGGCAGCTGACCGACTGGAAAGCAGCTCTGCAACAAGGCCCTAGGAGGCCTGGTGGACACCAAATTGACCATGATCCAGCAATGTGAAAATCAAGGGCTTCCTGGCTGCATTAAGCAGAACATTCCTAGCAGGTTGAGGAAGGTGATCCTTCTCCTCTTCTCATCCCTAGTGAAACACATTTAGAGTGCTGTGCCCAGGGCTGGGCTATCCAGTACAGGAGACACGTGGACGTACTGGAGTGAGTCCAGAGAAGGGCTATGAAGGGCCATCTGACAAATGAGGAAAGGCTGAGAGAGCTGGGACTGTTCAGCCTGGAGATGAGAAGGTTCGGGAGGAAGCGTGTGGGGAAAATCTGATTAATATTTATAAATACATTACTGGGGGTAGTAAGGAAGACAGAGCCAAACTCTGCTCAGGGGCACCCAGTGACAGGATGAGAGTCAATGGGCACAAACTGAAACACAGTAAGTTCCACTTAAACATAAAAATACCTTTTTTACTCTGAGGGTGATTGAACACTGTAACAGGTTGCCCAGAGATGTTGTGGAGTCTTCACCCTTGGGAATATTCAAAACCTGACTGGACCAGACCCCAGACAACTTGCTGTAGGTGAACCTGCTTTGAGGAAGGAGGTTTGACCATACGGTCTCCAGAAGTCCCTTCCAAATTCATTTATTCTGTGCTAGCAGTGCAGGTATTGTTTCAGGTAGACAGATCCGAAGAGCTGCTGAGGATCTGCAGGGTAGAACTAACATCTCTGAATCCAGCCTGAAGTAAACACACAGCCGGTGCAAGGCACAGCTCCTGTGATTTCAGTGAGAGACCTGGTTTAATACACGTGCAATGGTCTCTGCACTCACTTCAGTCCATTCCAGCCTCAAGTCCTACTGTGGGGTTTAATTGCAGGCCTGTATCATAGAACCATGCAATCATTTAGGTTGGAAAAGACCCTTAAAATCAGCGAGTCCAACCGTAAACCTATAACTACCAAGTCCACCACATGTCATGACCTGGTCTGGTATATCACTTCTTCGCGAGAGCTGTTCCATGGGGGAACAATTCTGTCCCCATCCGCTAGATCTCTGTTGTATGTGCAGTATTACAGGTGGGAGAGTTTGAAGAATATCAGTAACACATGTCCTTTCTTTTCACCAGCAAAAATAGCTCCTTCATCAGTACCAACCATTCAGTTTCAGATGGTCAGATTGCTACATAAGTGTTAGGAGATATCTGATGAACCTGTGTGTGAACTGTGGTCTCACTATGGCTTTCTCAGCAATCTTAGCTGCCAAGGAAAGCTAGAGGCAGTTTTACCCTTAGGCAGTCTATCGATGTCAGGACAATATTTTGAGCAACTGACACTATCCGTCTTTTAAAAAGCCAGAAACTACATTTCTCCCAAAAAAACACTGATGATCTTTAAACATACTGTTTTCAGTTGCAATGGATACTGCTCATTTTCACTACTTCTGTAGGAAGAGGATTGCTCTAGAGAAAAGGAAGCTGAAGGGAGACTGGGACAGTCTTCAAATATGGAAGGGGTTGCTACAGAGAGGAAGAAATTAATTGTTCTTTGTTTCATCTATAGCTATCAAGAGATGATGAGTTATTAAGTTATCATAAGGAATGTTTACATTAGATAGTAGGAGAAACCTTGTAACAATAACCTACTTTCTATAATTAAATGATACTGTCTCCTAATTCCAGCTATGATGCAAAGTGTTCTCAAACCCCAATTTCCAAAGAACAAACCATTTTTGTGTTTCTAATTATTGCTACACTGAGGCTGATGGATTAGTCTGAATTAGCTTCATTTATGTAGCCTTATATACCACAGCTTCAAGGATTTATATATGTGGTTTGCTAAGGACATGTTGGATCAACTACCAGTCATTAATATTGCTGATGGTTGGGCCAAGGCCAGGTTGGATGGGGCTTTGAGCAACCAGGTCTAGTGGGAGGTGTCTCTGCCAATGGCAGAGGGGGTTGGAACTAGATGATCTTTAAGGTTTCTTCCAACCTAACCCATTCTATGATTCTATGGTACAAGAAAATGACAAAATCTAATCATCTCTTCCAAGAGGGTAACTGGTGAAAGGACAGTAAAGTCCCGTTGAAGGCAAAGAAACAGCAAAGAGTGAATCTGCTGAATAAGGAAGGGCCTTTTTTACACAGTGAAAAATATTTTTCAGGTCATCATCAGCTCATTTTGATTGACCTTCAATATTCCTCCTCATATATCTTAAATCTGGACTGATTTGTTTTATTTTTATATATCTAAAATAAATAGATAAATATATTCAGAGGATCATCGTTATCGTAGATTCTATTCATTGTATACATTTGTGGTGCATATGCCTCTTAATTGCAAAGAATATTAATTTTCCTTTTTGTTCCTGCTCTAAGCAAACTATGTAAGTACCTGTGTGCGTTAAAATATACGGATATTGTCTCTGAAAACTTTGGGACTACAGTTGACTTCAGAACTTTTCTTAGATATATTGTACACATGAAAAAAATGGAAACAATAGGCATATAGTGCCATAAGTAAATATCAAGATTAGTTCATGCTTGCTGAGTAGCTGGAGCATTGTTAAGAGGTGGAAGAGTCTGGGGTCATCCTTTGCATCTGTATCCACCCTACGCACTGGGAAGCCTCGTGGGATAGTTTCTCTCTTGCCAAGTTTCTCCATGTGTAACACCCATAATGGGCCCACTTGATGTGAGGCTGCTTTCTGTCACTGGATTAGCGCAGCACCTTTCCTTGGGCCCAGCATCTCACCCTGCCAGAAAGCAGGGAATTGGGCTTTTGCTTTTGAACAGACACAAACTGTTCCCTTCCTTCTCCAGTAAAGAAAAAGGCCTTAGCAGCACACAATTGTAATTCAGGGAACATGGTGGCTAATGTTCTCGTCAAGGGCAATAAATTCTGACCTTGCCAGGGTATCTTAATCACGTTTTTCATGTAGTGAAGGGCAATTCAGTCTTTCAGCAAAACGCCTTTATTTCCAGACTACAAAATCAGCGTCAGCGGTTCAGAGCAACTATAGAGAAACCTTTAATGAAATATTTTTAGACAGCCATTTCCACTCCTGCCAGGTACAGGAATCTCTTTTGTAATGATGAATACTTTGCAAATTCATGCTGGGTTTTCTGTTCAGAGTAGAGGTAAAACACACATGTGGAATACAGTTGCTCTTGTTCTTCTTAGTGAAAGTAGGGTGGTAGGTAGAGATACGTCATCCTGGGCTTTTTTTGTCATTATCATCACTTTGAAGATAGGCACATCTTCACGGTTCATGGATTAGGACACATTTTTCAAGAATGTCTGGATGATCCTATCCAAATCCAGCGGTACTGCTGCGTTCCTGCAAGCCATGGACAGGGCTGATTCTTGAGCTACCATTTCTCACAACTGTAAGTCCTGCAGATCAGCGGTGTCTGCCCCTGTGATTCAGCAAAGAGTTTTTTATTGAATACTGAGGTCAGCAGAAGCCCCCATCTCCCAGAGGAGGGATTTGGCAATGGAGTGGTAATGACTCTTCCATTTCCGTTTCCCATTGAACTCAGTGGAAGCTGGGATCTGAGAGCTACCTTATGCTGCCCACATACTATAGGTGTCTTCTGAATCTTAAATATCTCTAGGTAGCCACATTTTCCCTTCTGGGTGCCGCCAGAGTTGTACCAGTCTAAGAAAGGCATTTGCACATCTGCAAGGCTGAGCTGCTCAGAAATGCAGTAGTGCTCTTTGCTACTGACTAGAGAAAGAGGAAAAAATGTGAGGGTTAGGGTTTTTTTAATATAATCTGCCAAGAACTCAGAATGTTAAAACATGTGTGCATGCGCACATAGACACATGCACATACACACACACTTTTTGGGTTTCATTATAGGAATTTTTTTAAATAGCCCTTCATAAAACTTTTCTGGTTCTCCAAATTTGTCTTACCTATCTCTGGACATTGTTCCCAAATTTATTTATTTTTTAATATTGTCTTCTGAGGTATTTAGTCTGACTGGTTCTACTTTATTAATTAGTAATTTTCTCCTTAAAAAAAAGAAATCGTCATGACTTAAGAGGTTTTCTCTTTTTTTAAAAAAAATCTTTGTGGAAATAATGCATAGGAACATGTCAGAAGGCACGAAAGAATGCCAGAATGCATGACAAAAGTTATTTATGATACAACTACATTGTGTGTTTATTGCAAGTATATTTTAGTTTTATGCTTACATAATGATTAATTGAGTGGATTTTAACAAACGGATGTGGATGTTCATGAGGAGGGCAACATGAAGAAATCATTTGAGCTTGTTCTTTTTTTTTACCTGGAATTTAATATAGGTTACACATGTGATTACTGTACAGTGTCAGCCATCAGATGTCAGCTTAATATCGACAACTAGCATGTTTGTAGTGCTGTCTATAGACATGGTTTTAATTGCTTTCGGCACTGCACTATCTAAACTAAAATAAAAGAACTTCAACAGTGGGGCCTAACTGGGGCCTTATTTTCCTTTAAGAAATGAAAATCTAATTTTTTTTGCAGTTTGAAACATTTGTACATACCTTGGAAAGGGTGGCCGCTGTACTAACTGGCTGGGTGACAGAACTCACGCTCTGAGAACAGAGTTAATTCTTCTAGGGAAGAAAAAATCAAATTGTTATCAAGAAGCAGACATAAGCGATTCCCTAGGATATCTGAAATGCTTCATTTCACTTGTGTTCTGATAAGTAACAAACCAAGATTGTTGGAGGAACCTGCTTTAAAAACCATCAGAGCCGGCAGGCATATCTCCATCAAGCAGAACAGGCTTTGGATCAAGCATTAAACAGTAGAAAATGTCTCACCTTGTCATTAACTGTGTCCTTTCTCCTTGAGCCCTTTCATAGATTACTAGCACTGTCTGGCTTCCAAAAACATCAACAAATTGGGAAGGTCAGTTTCTAAAATGGATTGTCTTTGTTTTTTTCTTTTAGGGCTCAGAAGTAATGTTCTCTCCACTGCCTTAAATTCCAATAAAAAAATCCACTTTGTCAGCTAATTCTTGACTTAAGTTCTGGGGTGGTTTTTATGCCCTGAAACACAACATTGACAGCTGGGGTATTCATACCCCAGGATGGCCAAGGCCACACACAATTTCTTTTCAAGCACTCATCTGCTGAGTGCTCCTAAGAGAGCCATGTTTATGTATCATGACTACGTTGATCTAAATAGTAGATATGTGAGCTAAATACTCACTAAGAGCAAACACTGCTTTGACCAAGCAAATTTCCCTTTGAAGCCAATGAGCTTCTGTGTGAGCAGATTAAGACTGACCTTGCTCCTAAGCGGGTGCAAACAACCAGAACTGCAAAAATGTGGACAGCATTCATGGCCGTGCATTGGATCAAACCCTGTATGAATTTATATGCAGCTAAGCCGATGTAAAACATCTGGGGGGCTTCTTCTGTTAGTTTATGTCCATCAAGATATAATACTCCCCAACAGCTCTCACTGGTATCAGCAGGATTCATCATTCAACATCAGAGACAGCAGTTGGTTTGTCTTGTATCATTTATTTAATATTCCATGAACAGTCCAGTTTCTATTTCTCATGCTTACACAAGCAGTGAAAACAAAGGCATGGCTTGTATTGTCAGGCAAGGAGAATTTGGCCCACAGTAAATATCAGGGTTTGATGTTAATCCCATCCTTGTTTTACACCAGAATAAGCCACTGCCTTCAAAGGAATTAGTCCTAGGTCACACCAGTGTCAATGTAGAATGAACCCTGTGCTATAAGTCTCCTCTGCTAGCAAAGTGGCAGAAGAAACCTAATCCTTCACTATTTGTCTGTGGCACATTCTGCCAGCCAAAGGACTGAGTCAACTTTTTCCCACAGCACTCCCTGTACTTTTGATGTCAGTCTGACTTCTTCTAGCTCACCACACTGAAGCATTCACCGTGACTAATAGCAAAACAACACCCACAGGTTTCACAAAGGAAAATGTTTGTCCTCGCCTAACTCTCTGAGATAAAGTTTTAATCCAGCTGGTCTGGAATGCTGTAACCTCTCATGGCTTTCATCTGGTACATTTCCATTTGCTCCCATGGCCCTTCCCTATTTTCTCTCCAGCCTAGTTCCTAATCGAGAGTTAAAAAATTTAGTTAAAGCAGCCATAAAGCATATAGTGAGTAACACTAGATAATTATCAATAAAATTCCCATTTAACCTTGAGTGATTCATGTCTTCTGCTGTGCCTAAACTGTGTTCAACTCTGGAGGACAAAGGCTCCAGGGGCCTATTACCCCAGCTCCAACCACCCTAAAGTTTTCTTTGCACGTTCATCCATATCTTCACAGGCTCTCTATTTCCTGCGGTCTCCTTAGGTCACATCACCACTGGTTGTCAGTGTGGTTAAGGATGCCTGAAATTCTGTGTACACTGAAGTCAGACTATAATCCGTCACCTTTATGCTACCCAAGATTACTCCAAAGCAAGGGCAGGCCTCAGGTGCTATGATCTGCCATGTTTACAGCCCAATGTAAGCATCAGGGATAGCTGAGAAAGTAGGTGATTGGGGGTTTGTTTTGTTTTGGGTTTTTTTTTCAAATGTTTTGCTAAGAAAGGAGTCTAAAAATGTTATTGCTAAGTTCTGTCTTTTCTTGATTTTCAGAGAATCATCATAGTCAACAACAAAAGGAGATACTGAGGGAAAAAATAAACACAGTGAATATCAAATTGCTTTCATCGGGATTTTCAGGTCACTTTTCCAAAAATAATTTAAAATGGAAGCAGAGCAGCCATAAAGGGAAATTTGGAGAGAGGAGATATTTTCCTTATTATTTCTGGGCTAGCAAACCTACAGCCTGATCCGGGATCTGTAAATCTACTCTAGTCATCTCAGACATCAATCAGCTGTAGATTTAATGAGCAAACTCTGTCTCTAATGGCACCTGTGCAAAATGACAGCCACTTACAGGTGCAACTGTGGGAAAAATTTAGCCTTGCCATTGGCCTTTAGTTAAAAATGCTGATAATAAAGTGTAAAGAACCTTTGTTTCCAGCACTGTTTTGCCTTATTGTTTGGTAAATAGTTTAAAAAACAGAACAGCTGTGGGGGGTGGTTTGTTTGCCAGCAGGTACAACTGATTAACGCAAAGAGCTGATCAGCAGAGCTTCCCCTCAGAGTAGAAGCAAGCTTTGAAGGACAAGGGTTGTTTGGAAAAGGACACTCAACACTATGATATCCCTCATCTATTTTTCATTACCAGTATTTTCAGTGCTATTTCAGTTAAACCAATTTATGTTCTAATAGAAATTACTCTCACTTTCACCCGGACTGGAGTGGTTTTCATAAGGCTTTCTTTATTTCTTGATAAAGAGTCCAAGAGTAATTTAAGATCATTATGTTTTGCTATTACTTTCCTTTTCCATTGCTATGCCAAAGGGGAAAAAAATTATTTGTAAAATCTTGCTTCTTTCCTCCACCTATGGCCATAGCTTGATAATTCAGAGGAAAACACACATGACCTGGCCAAACATAGCTAGGAAGGAAAATGAAAAACTTCTTTTGTGCAGGCTGTTATAACAGGGTCACCTGTACACAAATCATGTCGATTGCAGTTCCATTGGGAAGAGACATGGAGTGCGTACTGCAGGTAATTGCTGGGACAGGCATGCATTTGATCAGATGAAAATAGCAAAGAAGTGTGTCAGAAAAGATGAACTGCCATCAGCCCTACAAACATAATTATTGCTCGCTCACTTTTGACATCCTACTTTGGATAAGAGCCATTATCTAGAGCAATAAAAACATCTGTGCAGAACACCACCCCAAACTCATTTAAGCAGAAATGCAGACTACCTAATTCTGTTTTCCTTAAAATGTAGTTAAACTCTTCCCACTGCTGCAAAGCAGCTTTGATGAATTTTTTTTTTTCTACCATTACTTCTAATCAGTGGTATAATCTATTAAGGGAAGTACTAGGAGTTCTTTGGCCTTAGTTATCTTGCATTGTTTTAGGCAGAACTACTGAGATAATTTCAGGAAAATTTCCAAAAGTGACTTTCACTTTTTTTAAACATCCTAGTTTTATGGTGTCCAGGCTCATCCTAAAACTCAATGATGCTCTCAGACATTTCCAGACCGGGTGCCAGCTGAAATTTTTTGTCACTGGCAAGTTATTTATGATGTCTGATGCCTCGTCTCCATATACTGGTACATCTGAACTGGGAGACAGTTATTTACAATTCAGATATCCATGCAAGCAATGCAAGGGGTAAAATTAGCCTTCGGTAAGGGTTGGTTCAAAAAAATCCAGGATTTATTTTTTATTCTTAACATCTAAGATGTTGTGAGTGTGCTTCCTCATTTCAGGTTAATTTAATATAAATCTTTGTTTAGATGCTACAGCTTTTATTAGGAGTAATTTATTTCTCTAGTGGCTTTAAATGGAATGCGGCTTCCATTGAACGTAATTACTTTGGTATTTGTTTTGAACAGTAAATGTGCAGCTTGTAAGGGAGATCAACTTCCGAACAAAAAAAGGGTAGGGAAAATTTTAGTGTCAGACTGAGCTTCATGAGTATGAACTACGGAAATGCAGAACGAGAAACGCCACAGCTGCTTTACACTCCCTCCTGAGCACTGAGCAGGGCAGTAGCATCACTTCAAGAGTTTCCTCACCTACCCTGACTGCCATGGGCTGCTTCCAGTGTGTTCCTCTGTTGTGCCGGGATTTGTCCTGTGCCTTGTTTTTTGCTGATTTTTGTGAGTTGTTACAGGATCTACTCCTGGTTAGACAGGACAGGTAATTTAAAGTAATTCTGTAGTACGTGTACTGTCGTTTCAAGTTTACATATACTTAGAGAAGAAAACAGAGATTCCTGTCTGAGTCTCTTACATTTACTTAAACACACCAAATGAGGTGAAGTTTTTGGACAATAAAATAATGACATCTGGAAGGTCTGGCTTTAGATTTCTCCTTGCAATTACCCTGCAATGCAGCTGTCTCAGAGCAGAGGCAGAAGGTACCCAACCAGCATGCAGAAAACACTGAATAGGGAAGGTTATTCATGTCAAAGAATAAGATTGTCCAGTCTAAATAGGGATGTTTTCGGTATCTGTATTAGCATCCTGGTGCAAAATGATGAAAAAAGAGTGCTGTGCTGCTCAGTGAACAGGAGACATGATCACCAGGTTTCATTGTGCAGTTCAGGATCAGTTCCTGGATGAGGGTCAGAGAGAGAGTTCAGCAGAGTACCCTGTAGCCATGGAAAACAGTTACTAAAAATTGAAATCATTTACCATCTCTGTCCATTCTCCTGTATGCATGGGCTATGACCCTACCACTGACATTGTCCCAGACGTGTCTAGTCACTTTAACATCTATAAAAAGAAAAGGACCAAAAAAGGTTATCGAAAGTCCCAGAATAGGTATCTTTTTTTTATTAAGATTATGCCTGAATCCTAAATTTTAGACAAACTCAAGGGGAGTTAGAGGAGATGTGCTGAAAATTGTTTGCCATTTGGGGCTGCTTGGTGCCACTAGCAGGGTTATGTATTTGCTTGACTGCCTCTGTACATCACTCAAGTTATGTCAGCTCTTACGTGTCTGATATGATATGATATGATTTTCCTGAAAGATCTCTTGTACCACACCATGTTGCAAATGTCTTGCCACAGTTGATAGCTGACTTACCAAACTGTATGCTTTAAGCTACCTATGAACAACAGTCATTCAATTTTCTACATTTCTAATGGGTTCAATGAGAGGAAGAGCAAGAAGGAAATAGCTATTTTTCTAACAGCAAATTAAACTCTTGTTCTCAATATTAAAGACATATTTCTGAATTCTGTTTTGAACTAGAACAATTGATTTTATGCAAACATGTCATTGTTCAGAGGGAAAATGGTCTTTGTGTTCTAAATCATTTGCAGTGCAGGAGCAATAAGCATATTAGGATATTCTGCAATAGGATGGAAAAAACCATGTCTGAGACCAGTTATTCTCATTGAAGGTAATCTAATAACTCCTTGGGGAACACCCTGTGTTTTGATAGGACCAACTTGCCTTGCAGGCTACAAATTTCATGCACATTAAAGGCCAGACTGTGTCCCTAAGTACCTAGTGAGGTCCTCTAATGTCTGCTCTGGAAGCAGCAAGACCAGACTTCTTAAAAGATTTCAGCTCTCCTAGAGACACAAATAAGGTCTGAGTTTTTGAAGAATCAGCCAATGTTCCCATGGGAGCTGTGCACAGCTGAACCACAAAACTCAGTTCTAAACATAAAATCAGGAGGTGGCACTGATACAAATGGCTTCTTTCACATTTAGCAAATCGGGGAGGGGGATGGGGGGTAAAGCACTGGTCTTAACCCTCATAGTCTGTGCTTGACTAAATTTACCATGAATAAACAATATACCTTTCTCCATCCCTGTTTTCTCAGGCATATAGTATACTCGCTGTCTTTCAGTAAACTATGTATATGTAGATCAGATGAAAGAGCACTCATGCCAGCTGTGAGTAGGAGTTAAACAGCTGTTGTACTTACGCATTGGACAATATAGAGGATGAGGGAAAGATGAGCTTTCTGGAAAATCATGGCAGCAGTCTGGGCACCTTTGTGGGCTACGTTGGTTTCCAATAAATGTTGATGTGAAGAAGCACCCACAATCTAAAACAAACAAATGGCCATTGGCATTTAGGACGTAGACACAGGAAAAGGCAGAAGGAGCGAACCTGAGGAATAAAAAAACTCCTTACAAGGTGATTTAACAATAAGGCAGCAATGATTTCAGTTTAATGAGTTGGCAGCAGTGCCAACTATGAATGTTCACGTGCTTCCTCTCCCTGTGGAGGCTGTGCTGTGAACTCAATCAGACGACTGCTCTAGATAGGAAAATCACTGCCAACGCCAAATGTTTGTTTTTTAAGTTGGCCAAGTTCCCTGATATAGTTCACAGTAGGGTCCCACAAATAATTGATCTGGCACGACAAAGGGGAAGCTGTGCTGAGGGATCAAGGTGGGCAAGAGGCAGTACAGAGATACAGGTACTAGTTTCACTGCCAGGAGCTTTGATTCATAAAATCATGGTCTCTGCTGGAGATAGAGGCTTGCTGCAGCCCAGCAGTGAGAGAGTGGTAGAGTCTGTGCTGCCAGATGTTCCTATTCTATACAAAGTAGAGCATTTTGGTCTCAAATCCTACGCTTCTCATGCAACCCTCAGTTCATTCCTGGTGATCAGTTCTTATAAGAGCATACATAGACTATTTTCTCTCAAAGTAACCTCAGCAAGGGGGTGATGGAGAAGGGACAGAGGGCAATGGGGTTTCTGAGACATTTTAGTTACAAAAACCAACCTTGTGGTGAGCTGCTATTTTTAGTTAAACAACTAATGATGAATCAAAATGCTTCTCCAAACCTAATTAACCAGTAATAATTACCATAGCAACCAGTTCTTTATGTGGCACATGCTGAAAATACTCTTAAAGAAGCACAACAGCTTTACTTTCCCAGTTTTCCCAAAACAGACAAGTACTCTAATCCATTGTTGAAGGCAATCCAAAATTAGAAAGCAAAATAGGAAAAGAATTAAATAATTTCCCACAGGCTCACTTCAGGAATTAATGAAATTCCTGCTCTTTAGGACCAATCTGTCTTGAGAATGTCCAACTGGAGATTACACTGAAAACCATTTCTTTAATTTTCAGATGTGTTTTGGTGCGATCAGTCCTAAAGCTGCTCTGTTTCTATGCAGCAGAACAAAATTACCTGCTGAAGAAGTTAATAATAGGTTTATTTCTGCAGACTATACTAGGGTTTCTTTCTGACTTAGAATCATAGAATCATAGAATTGTCTAGGTTGGAAGGGACCTTGAAGATCGTCAAGTCCCACTATCAAACTAAAACTGCTGAAACCACAACTGAGCCATCTCCCTATGCACCACATCTACCACATCTATGTCTTTTAAATACCTCCAGAGATGGTGACTCCACCACTTTGCTGGGCAGCCTGTTCCAATGCTTGACAACCCTTTCAGTGAATAAACTTTTCCTAATATCCAATCGAAACCTCGCCTGGCATAACTTGAGGCCATTTGCTCCTGTCCTATCCCTTGGTACTTGGGAGAAGAGACCAGCCCCCACCTCACTACAACCTCCTTTCAGGTAGCTGTAGAGAGTGATAAAATTTCCCCTGAGCCTCCTTCTCTCCAGATTGAACAACCCCAAATCCCTCAGGTGCTCCTCACAGGACTTGTTATCTAGACCCCTCACCAGCTTCCTTGCCCTTCTCTGGACATGCTCCAGCGCCTCAATGTCTTTCTTGTAGTGAGGGGCCTAAAACTGAACACAGTACTGGAGGTGGGACCTCACTGGTCCCAAGTACAGTGGGACATTCGCTTCCCTAGTCCTGCTGGCCACACTATTCCTGATACAGGCCAGAATGCTGTTGGCCTTCTTGGCCACCTGGGCACACTGCTGGCTCATATTCAGCCGGCTATCAATCAACACCCCCAGGTCCTTTTCTGCTGGGCAGCTTTCCAGCCACTCTTCCCCAAGTCAGTAATGCTGCATGGGGTTGTTGTGACCCAAGTGCAGGACCCGGCACTTGGCCTTGATGAACCTCATACCATTGGCCTCGACCCATGGATCCAGCCTGTCCAGATCCCTCTATAGGGCCTTCCTACCCTCAAGCAGATCGATACTCCTGCCTAACTTGGTGTCATCTGCAAACTTAATGGTGGTGCCCTTGATCCCCTCTTCCAGGTCATTGACAAAGATATTAAAGAGAACCAGAGGTAGTAACACACAAGCTCAATTTTCTCCTGGATTTCAGAGTTGTTTCTAAACTTTTTCAGCTTTCTTTCCTCTACATCCGCCGTGCTTTCCATGTGAAGGTATGCTATCATTGCTTCAACTATTCATAATGGAGTCTGTCTGTGCCGATTACTTTCTTTTAGGGTTACCTGTCAATCAATGTGTTTCCAATCTCTTGGGTCTGGTGAATGCTCATAAGTATTCACTTCTTCTCAGGTTAGGGGTGCTTTGGAAATGCTGAACTCAATCACTATGCATTCCATAAATGTCTATTACTGACAGGTCTTAGAAAGCACTGAATTAGGAGACTTTACAGGTGGCCTTATAGCTTTATATAATTGTCCCTGATGGACAATTGCACCTTTTCAGAAAGGAAACTTGAGGAAAAATTAAAACACACTTCAGTTATGATTTTTGAAGTTTTAAAATTTCTGGCATTTGCAAACCCTTCTCTCACTCCCAGTGGTTCATAAACTCACAGGAATCTGTGTAAACTCCAAATCAAGGCAAACTCAATTAGGTGATCTTAATAGCAGAAATGCATACAAATTGCTGTTGTTATGCTTAGCCCAGCTCCTCTCTCACTAGCCCACCTGTACCCTTCAGAAATTCCTGTTTCCTGAACTACCTTCGATTCTGTCTTGATAAGCTCTCTGTGGCTGTGGTTCACCTGTCATTTTGCAAGAGACTTGTGAGTTGCTTCACTGTCTTTTCAATGAATTCTGCTTTTCTTATTCTGTTACATTACTATACTATACGTACTTTGACTGTAACTTCTTCCTGACCAGCTGTGTCCAGTACCTTTTAATTGTTTCTTTGTCTGAGATCTGGTGGTTCCCAAATCCACTCAAAATGTTATCTTGGTTTCAGTTGTCTTGGCTAAGCCCTTTTTATGAGAGTGACAGATAAAAACGAAATTATCTGAATCAATGTGTACTGTCAAATTTAAACTTAGCTTTCTTGTCTGACCTGCATCCCCTCCTTTCATTGCCTTTGTTTTTGGCTAGTTTTCATATCGATTTTTCAAAGGGCTCTGAGGTGCCTGTATGAAGGATGCTTTATAAATGCAAATTTATTTGACAAGTGATTTCTCTGTGAACTAATCTCTTAATCACCTCCTATGAGAAATATGGGAAGCAGTGTTTTGGAGTAAAAATTTTAACATCTGCTTCTAACTACCTGCATGATCTTGTCAAGTAACTCACTTTAGCTCTGTTCATCCTATTATGCGATTATGTGCAACTGCAGGTTCAGCAGGGACAGTGCTGATCCTGTTACACAGATATTCCCAAGCAGCATGGTGATGGGTACCTTCTTTTTGCATTTTATAAATATCTGAGAAGCAAACCTCCCTAGAGCCCTATTTAACATCAAAACGTATCACTCATGGCTTTTTAAGATCACTTGCTGTCTCTGCTACAGTTGCTTATTTGAGTGCTGTGCAAGGTACAAATAGACCAAAGAGCTTATAAAGGTTGTGAAAAGATTTTCTTTTTTTCATGTTATACCTCAGCTTTCCTACTGTGTGAGCATTGATTATCTTCAGGTCAGTCAAAAAGCTATGAAACTGTGTATGTATTATAAAATCAGAGTCTGCCCTGGCTTGTGGCCCTGACGGGCAGTAGAAAATCCTGCAAGACTTCTGGAATTGGCCACAGTAAGCTGTAGGAAAAAGGAACGGCAACGGGAGACTCAAGTCTTATGTGTCTTTTTTGTTCTTCTATTAACAAGAGCCACAGATTAATATCCTTGCAAGGCATAGTGCTTTACTCTTTAGATTGGTTTCAGTCAGACCTCTATGTGTAAGAAAAGCAGATTCTGCCTCTGAGTAAGCTGTTGTTTTACCTGTAACATGTTTTCCATAATTCCCTTTGTCTATCAAATTATGCGCCCATGAAATCTAATTGAAGGCCAAATTCTACTGCATTTGCTCTAAGGAGATCTGCTGAAGTGAGTGGCGCTAGTCCTGAGTATTAGCAGAGGCGGGTGACTGCACTGGGCTCATGAGGAACTTGCAATTGAATTTGCAAACAAACGAGAGCACCCTGCCACTGCCTTCATTGTTGAAACGCACATTTCAAATGTTGTGAAAGGCTTTTCTTTTTTTTCGCCCCATACCCTAGCTTTCCTAGTGTATGAGCATTGATTACCTTCAAGTCAGTCAAAAGGGTACGAAATGTTGGCTCCTCCAGTTACCCACAGCTGAACAACGTAATTCTGAACTCTTCTTATCTCATGTCAGCTCATCATACGCCTCTTAGCAGCCTGCACCAGAAAGGAGTTATCTCATGGGCTGAATTACTGTATTCTCTGTTTTATCTTGGAGCAAAGGCGGAAAGTGTCTGGGGGCAGCTGGCTGCTCTGGGACACCCTGTCTCCAGTAAAACGGGGTAAGGCAGATAACAGGGAAAAAGCAGTAAGCACAGAGGTGGAATAATGTCAAATGCAGTGAGATTAAGTAGTCTCAAATCCCTCCCTTTCAAAAAATAAAAGGCTGAGAGGGGTAATGCTATAAGTCAGTAAAATCAGAAATTGTGAGAGGGAGATGAATTCGGAATGATTAGTCACTGTTTTTCATATCATAAGCATGATGTGGCACTCAAAGAAATGATAAGGCTACGAATTAAATCAAACAAAAGGAAACATTTTTATCATGAAGTGCCTGACTAAAATGCAAAAATCTTTGCCTTTGAATGCCATAGGGGCCAAAGGTGCAATTTGGAAAGGTAGCAGAAAAAGTTAAGCAGACAGGTAGAGTTTGCCACCTCCATCTCAGAAGGGCTGTAAACTACAGGATCCTGGAAGCCGGGAAGATGCAAGGATCATGCTAATCATGCCCTATTTCTCACAAGCTTTGCCTAGACATCTATCACTGGCAAAGGCTGAACAAAACTTCAGCTGCGGCCAGGATATGCATTCTTATCTAATCATGGCATATAAATTGTAAATGAATTCCCTGTACTATCGTAGAACAACACTTCGAATTCAGAAATACGGGAATATATAAAACTGGAGTTTCTGCCAGATGTATTTGTTTTGATGTCAAGTCTCACTTTCAAGCCCATGTGAATGTGAGGAGTGAGACCTGCAGGTATGAGACAGAGTATCACAACGAGATTAGGGAGTTTTGCTAAATGTTTTCTCTCTTCTATTAGGACAAGCAACACTTTGATTTTAGGGAGACTGATTATCAGATAATACTACAAAAATGCAACCTCTAGCCCACAATGTTCCACAACCACAGATTGCTGGAGTGTTCAAGACTATTTTCACAAAACGTCACTGGATGCTTGCTTTATTCTTGTACGCGTGTCTACCGTTTTATCCTTGCACTCCTACCTGGGCATTCTCTGTTGTCTGTGGAGACAGGATGCTGACTGAAGAACATGTCCTGACATGGCTGTTCTGATGTTGTTATGACCCTGTAGGTATCACCTACAGCATTATAGCCCATAGCTGTCACAGCCTGGGGGGCTCTGCTGGGCAGGTGATGTGGTCACAGGGTAATGTAGCCCCCACCGACTCCGTGGCTGGTCTGCCACTGGGGGGAAGGTGTGATCCTGCAAGGCAGGGTGGACGCAGTGGGTCCTCATCAGCACAGAGGCTGTGATGGACCTTGGCAGGAAGATGGGGAGCAGCAGTTTGCAAACTTTCAGCTGGTTCAGTGTGCCCTGATGGCTTCTCTAGCTAAGGTAGCAGCCAGAGCACTTTCACCCTACATGCTGCATTTGAGCAATATTAATGACCTCCCGACTTATTTTTCGCTCTTGACCCTCTCACAAGTTAAAAAAAGGCAGGATGAAATGGAAACTGAGAGGAGTTCACAGGAAATTGCAACCTATAACAGGGATGAGGTATTGGATAAAGCTGCTGAAACTGCAGGTCCGTGTTCTGTCTCTAGTGCGTGCAAATATTATAAGTTTCTTACTCAGTGTCCCAAACAATCCTCACTTCAGCGGTGTTGATGTGCCCTACCTTGCAAACATACAGAGCACAAAGAGGCATCAATGAAAGACAAATAAGCCACTGAAATTTACACTGTCAAAGGACCCACTCCCATTTGGCTCTTTTGAGTTCTTATTGCAACGGAAGAAGCTGTGACGCGCCTTCCACAAGGAAGAGGAGCGCAGCTCTTACGTAGGCATCAGTGAAGAAAAGGTCTGTGTGCACAGGCAGAGGCTATGCAAGCATTTGGTTATCCTTTCAGCTTCCCCTAGTGAGTGGTTCAGGATTCCGATTGTGCAAGCTTGTGCTTTGGCATCAGCTGAAAATGAATTTATTTAATTTGGTCAATAATAACAGAATAACTATTATCACTGATATTAATTCTTAGCTAACTGACACTCTTTGTTTTCCTTAATACAGCTTTGTTCTCAAACTAAGCCATGGAACAAATCACAAAGTTGCTTGTACAGAAGAGGCAGCGCAAAAACAAATTGTTAATTATGTTTGTAATCATTCCCGACTAGAGCCCTGTGAGTCAGTTCTTGGAAACATCGTTTGTGGTTCAACTAGAGTTTAATGCCCCCAAATACTGCATATTTCTTCCTCAAGGCAGAGAGAATTTTACACGTTTGATGCCTCTAATTAAGATCCCAGAAATTCTTTTATGCAAACTTTCCTAACAGTTTAGTTTTACAGCCTACATAACTACAGGGCAGTCACTCTCTCTCTCTCTCTCTCTTTCTCTTTTTAAACAGATATTTTTGCTTCTCTTGTCTGAACAAATTCTATTTGTTGTTTGTTGCAGATAGCGGCTCAGGCAGTGTTATTTATGTGTATGAACACCGCAGGAATCTTCATTAGCTACCTATCAGACAGAGCACAACGTCAAGCCTTCCTGGAGACAAGAAGATGTGTAGAAGCCAGACTGAGACTAGAGACAGAAAATCAGCGACAGGTATTGGAGAAACAATCCTATTTTTGTATTAACTGGAATTGATAATTGGACAAGACTAGGCTTTCGTAGCCTTGCTGACTCCAATGTGATGCCACCTGATTTGCGCAGGTTAAGTGAGTTTCATGCTGTTATTTTGCTGGTGTGTATCGATCTGATATGATATCTTAAAGATTTTCGCTGGGAAAGAGGATGAATAGAGAATGGCTGTTCATTGTCTTGGCCCAGTGCCTTGCAAGGCTTCAGAGCTGTGCTGTCCCCTGAAGGCAGAACTTCCTGGAGAGTTACCTCACTGCAGTTGACACTCACCTATAACCAAACAAAGTAGTGTGTCATAGGCATCATATGACTGGAAATGCATAAGGGAAAAAGTATTCATGCCAAGAAAAATGCCCACAAGAGAAACAGACAGACATCAGGATACCAAATGAAAGATCCCTTCTAAAACTCAGTTTAATGATAAACTAACCCAAAATTTAAGGAAAAACATTTTGAAATATCTCCAATTATTTTGTTGGAATTTTGAAACTGTGTTATTATGCACACCTATAAATATATATATATATAAAATACATGTAATATACTTTTCAGCTTTTCATTTGTATTTGGGACAACAACAATGATAAAATATTCCAATACTGGAATGTCTTGAGGAATGGAGAACCTGTTTCGCTCAGTCTTCCATTCTTTCCCTTTGCTTCTGAAGTAGTGGCTCATTTAAGCAGTTTCTAAACATATCTTCTTTAAGACTGGCAATGTCACATTTTAGGTGACAGCTTTCCCTGAGCAGCTTGTTCATGCTCACTTGATCAGTATCCGCAGGCAATAACTCAGTGACTGCTAGACTGCTAACATTTTTCTATCTTGAAAACATATATTTTATGATATGGGGGATCTGTAGTTCACATGAATGTAAAAATCATATTTCCTGTTAATGCATATCACATTTTAAAAAGTAAGGATTAAATCCTGATGAATTTTAATAAATTCATTCTATGACTTTCTAGAAAATAGCTCTGATATATGAAGGGGGGGGAAAAGTGTGTCCAGGCCAATAGTTTTGATGTGGCTTCTGAAAATTTCTAAAAATATGGTTGAGGAGCTAAAACTGTGCACAGAAACTAGAGGAATAATTATTTGTGTAATTCTTCCAGATAATAATTCCAGGAACTCCAAATTCTGTTTCAATTTGATTTATTTCTCCTCCACTTCTCATAAACTGTCTAAACTTAAGGTTTCTTACAGCAGGATCAAGCTTTTTGTGGCTTTCAGTGGTGGTACTGCTACTTTTTGTAGTAATGGGTGAATATTTAGAATCTCTCATGGTTTGTTTCCACCACACACAGCTTCCATTTCTTAAACTGAAAATAATAGATAATTACAATGGGTAATTGTATTGACATGTCATATGACACTTCATATGAAGTAAACCAGCTTGCCAGATAGGTCCCATAAGGTCTGATTTTGTCCTTACTTTGTTTAAATAAGAAGACCAGTCCAATTAAAGTAAGGAAAACCAACATGAGTTTAAAAATGCAACAAGGAATGGTATGCTCTTCCATAAGTAATTGCAGAATAAGACTCCAATTTTTTATAATAATGAAGGTTATATAAATGCTTCAGATATACTTCTGTTCCTTACTGTGCATTGTTAAAACTAAGAAATCAAGTTTCTGCACTCTCAAAATGACCTTTCCAATTTCTCAATATCCCTTAGATTTGTCATCTCTAATAATTTGTAATTCTAATAACTATAAATGCTATTGCTATCATTATTCAGTATTGTGTAATGCCTAACAGAGCCAGTCATGGAAAGTCACCCAATTGTGAGCCAAACATTTTATAATCTATGTTTTAGAGACAAGCAAGAGGTACCATCAGACATGTGGAGCTGTACAAAAAACCAATAATATCGACAAGTAAGGATCTTTTGGGGTTTCAGAGATTTTTTAGAATCCCCTAATGAGTTTTTGCAGATTTTCTGGAATACAAATATAAAGTTTCTGTCAGCTTCTGTCTTGTGGTGGAAAGCAAGAAATGGTTCTGTATTTTCTGATAAATTTCATATAGACGAGCTGAATTTTTTTCAGTGAAAGCAGTTTCATTCATTCATTTACCATCATACTTTTTTTGTAGAGTGCAATGAAAATAGAAGGTGAAACCACCAAAATCCCACTAAGGGGGAAAAAAATCTCTTTTGTTGTTGTTTGTGCTACTCTGAGCTGATTTGGACAGTTAGATGTGATAATTTGTTTTCCAGATGTTGTTATTTCCCAGCAGTCTGTGATCTCTTCCTTTGGCGGGGTTTTGAGGGTTTAAGGGCTCCTTGCTCTATTTCAGCATTGCTGTGGGGTTTTCCATTTTGACAGTCAAAGCCATTTTGCTCTGTCAAAATGTCTGTGTGCCATGTTCTGGTCTCAAGTGAATAGCTGTAAATCTGAATTAGATCCATTGGTTCATCGTCCACAGAAAATATCCTCAGATGCAAGTTCAGCTTTTATGCTAATTGCAATTCATTCTCTTACTGCACAGGAAGGAAGAGGGCGAAGTGCAGATCTCTATGATGGAAAAGACTTTAAAAACTTGGTTTTTAAACTTTTAAACTTTGGTCAAGTTTTTCAAAGCTTTTGAGTGACTTAATTTCCAGTTTCCATGTTTCCAAAACTATACAATTAAGCTCCTACATATTTTTTCATCCTTCCTCCCTCATCACCATTCACTCTTAACAAGACTTCTGAGTAACGTTTTGGGAAGTAGTTTAGAAAGTTAGGAGTCTTACTCCTGTTTTCAAAAGTGAGCAATTCATCAAGGATCTGATTTTTTCTTTTTTTTTTTTTTTTTTAATTTTTAAGCACCTGGCGTTGTTAACAAGTACATATTAGCATTTTCAATTACAGTGAATTTTCTAACTCTAATCACTCTATTAATAAAGTGAACAGTACTGTGGATACAAAGGAGAATTACTCAGTCGTTAATGATGTTTATGCACTTAACTGTGTGGTATTATCTGTGTGACATCATTTGGAAATCCCAGCACTCTGTGAAACTGAGGGAACATCTGTGTCTCCTTCTTTCCCAAATTTCATTACAAAATAAGAATTTTGGTGAATATCTCAAATATCACAGAGCTTGGCTTAGCTAAACGATACTCCTTTGTTGATGAGTACCAGAAAAACTGTATCATAGATAGAAATATCAGAGAAGCAAGCTAGAGAAGGTAGCACAGACAAAATAATGTGTTGTAAAGAGTCTCAGTTTACCAGTTATTGATCAAATCATTAATATAAATATTTTCTAATGAAATGTAGTTAGATACTTGTGCTTAAGATATGCAGTTATATCAACCAACCAAAAATGGCAGCCATAAAATGTCCTCCAGTTTTGTTTTCAACACATTGTTCTGAATAGACAACAAACATGAGATTCTCAGTTTTAAGTCCATTTCATTCCAAGAATATCATCACTTTCCACTAACTGTTTGAAATTTTGAGTCAATATTGTGATTAATATCCATGCGTTTCAAAAAGGTTGACACCCAGGGCTGTACTTTGTTCATAACCACTTCAAAAAGACCGTGTTCCTTTTTATCTTGATTTTATTGTAAGGACACAGTAGGTAATTCTGCTTTCATCATATCTGGGGAATGAAAATAGAAAGTATACTTACTTTCTGAATTCGCTACTGCAAAACTTTCAAAAACAATGAATATATTATTCCCCTCATTGTGAAAATGCTGTGAAATTGCTCTCAATGAAGAGCAGAAACCTGCATTAAATTTCATTTTCATTTCTATTTCTCATCATACAAAATCCCTAAGTTTGAAATGAATGACATATTAAATCCAGACACATATTGAAATGATGACTTTATGAAGAACTGAATTTATAATATATCTCTGGTGTCCTCACCTGCTCTTTCTCCAGCAATTCATCTTTACTTGAAATTTGTCTAACATTTTAAACTCTCAAATATTACTCTTTAATTTTAGTCTCTCAGACAACTTTGTCAGTCTGCCTTTTCCTCCACCACACATAAATATGCCAAGTTACACATATCTGAAAACAATTATTGTGCAAGGAGGTTATTATTTGACTTAAAATATTTCTTATGACTGAAGCTGGAAATGGAGGTTTAAAATGACTGGGAAAGGAAC
Source organism: Pluvialis apricaria (assembly GCA_017639485.1). NCBI lineage: Eukaryota > Metazoa > Chordata > Aves > Charadriiformes > Charadriidae > Pluvialis > Pluvialis apricaria. The sequence continues at coordinate 160,554,037 of CM030008.1, read as the reverse complement.
AGCACAGAAGTTAAGCAGCTAAATAACTTTAAAAATCAGTCTACCACTTACCTCTTATCTTGTAATAAGATCACAACCTTACAGGACTGCTATTCAGAGAAAAGTCATTTTACTCATAATTAAGAGACATCCTATGTCATGGTCACTTCTACTCTCCATCCAAGACCTCTCTAGACCAATGAGAGTGATGAAGCTTGGATAAAGCAATAGGGAAATATGGGTGGGAGGCTGCTTTCAAGCTAAGCAAAGTTGTTAGACTGTAGTCCACTAACATGAATAACCTGTGGATTGCACTAGTATTCAAAAAAATAACATAAATCCTCTCTGAAACATTTTATTTGCATTATTTCTGGTAGATTTAGAGCACCTGATGGTATCTTATGAAAGAGGGATCTTCTCTGCAGTTGTTTGAGATGACAGGTGAAATCAGTCCAGATCTGTGTGATGCTTATATTCATCCTCTGGTGAGGTGTTTGTTCTTGTTCTCACTGTAGCAGGTTCTGCATCATTCATGAAAAGAAAACTCCCTACCTGGTGTGCAGAGCTCACAGCAAAGCTACCCTAAGACTCAAATCAGAAAGAAATCTTCCAGGTTTTAAGGCCTGAGAAGCCAAATAGAGAAAATTATTCTACTTTAGCCCTACATTTGTGCAGTTTCGGTAGAGTTAGCTAGTGCTAGAACATACTAAAGCAACAATGCATTAGTATCTTCAGCTGTATTTTTTGCATCCCCCTCCAACACAGTCTTTAGCAAGCAGACCCCTTTCTCTGCAGGCATCATCTCAAATTCCACCAATAGAAGGTCCTATTATATGGAAATAAACTCCTTTTCAATGTCTTCCCCAAGCCGTATGAATACTTTCTTGGGTGTCTGGCACACTGGCGGAGGAGACAGAGGTGAAGGCTAGAAGAGGGAACAATTAAAGCAGAGAGCTGGTAGGGAAAAACCAGTGTCTGCCTTGTGCCTTGTAAGGAGTACTCAGGTGAGAAGGTCCTGGCTGGCATCATACCTGGTTCACTTGGCTTCTGGGGATGCTTCCAATCAAGGTGGGGAGAAGACAGGCACCTGCAGGCATAATTAAGGGTTTGGTCAGATTAGTGGGGAACAAGAAGAAAAGACTTTTCTTCATTAAAGAGTCTAATGAGAAGAGTCCTCTACGAGAACACCCTAGCAGACATTTCCTCCCTGCAAGTTCTGCCACTGGCTTACTGGACACCTACCTTTCTGCTAATCTCTTTCTAATAGCAGATTCCACAAATTCAATTAAAACTGATTTTGAAAGTTAAAATAGTTTGGATAGTATTTCATTCGATTTGCAGAAAGGATTTGAGCTCAACCACTCTAAAGAACCATTTCTCTGAGTGAGAAGAGGGTTGTTTTATTTCCTGGGTATGAATACAAATTCTATTTTTACAGTGTGGATATGAGGGCTATAGAAGGAGAAGACACCCCTTAGTCTTCAGAACAGTCTGCTGTTGGCGTATTTAGTCTCTTCTGCCTGTTATCCGTGGAAAAAATGTAATCCTGTCTTAATCTCTTTTTCCATTAGAAAACTGCTCTGTTTGACCATTTGTTTTCCTTCTACCTCTACTTCCAGAGGACTTCTTTTCACACTTGCCTCTGCAACAATCTCTGTTTCCCACAGCTTTAAGATGGTCTCTGCAGATTGATGAACTCCGTTGTTTGGGTTTTTTTTAAAAAAAGAAGCTTACATGTTGTGTAGGTTTTATCAAGCTCTTACAGATCTAGATTTTAATCAACCATCAGTACTTTGCAACCTCTAAAGTAAGAGCAGATTGGACTGGGATTGGAAAGGACACTTTAAGAGGGTTAAACACTATAAAGTCATCTTTTTTTATATTGGTGCTAAGAATATGAATATCCCTCTAAATTGGTATGAGGATAAAGTTCAGATTTCATTTAAAAAAAAGTAATGACCTTTTTTCATTGTAAAAGTAGTTTAAAATGCTTCATAAATAAAAATTATCACAATAATTGAAGCTTTATTTTTAAAAGGCAAACAATAACCTCACAATTAAAAATTCTGTGTAAACCTGTGGTTAAATATTGCATTTTAGTCAGTTTTTTTTTCTTTATAGTAAACAATCTGTTGAATGTGAGATGCTCAGAAAGATTTTACAGCTATCCAGACTTTCTTTCATCTTGGTGCCTTTCTCTAAAGAACCACAATCCCAATAGAAATTTGTTCTCAGCATTGTTCCTTTGGTACTTAGAGGATCAAACTCAAAGTATAACATACTAGTTAATCCAACAAGCAAAGGAATATGCAAACTGCATATTGTTCTTACAATCCATATCCATATTGGGATTCAGTAGGTCACCTGTTTCCTAAGTTGATTGACAGACTTTCCTCTTGATTGGGGTAGAGGGAAGCAATATTTACATGCACTTATGCTTTTGTAGGTGTTAGGGAGCACATGACAGGAACAGCATGTACATTTTCTACATCTTCATGTCTCAAAACACCCCATCTGCTCAACCCACTTGCAGTAGAAAACACAACATTTTACATGTCAGATTTTAGATGTTGTTCCTCCACATTTGCTGCTGATGTTTGTTTCTTATCATCAGAGCATAACCCCACATTTCGCTTTGAAGTAGAAATCTAAGGTGAAATCAAGATAAAAATCATCCTCTGCCTTCTCTCCCATTCCTTGCAAATCTGGAGTAGTCACATGGACTCAAACAGGATAATGAGATTTGCAGCCAATGCTAGAGATACGGGAATCAGACCCTGAACTGCAATTTATACTGGGGAAAAATAATCCCTAAGAGTGTCAGGGCTTCAGGCATGGGAGCTTTCCCTAGAAGAAACTGGTGAGAAGGAATCCTCTACTTCCCCTCCCTAGTATGTGGCTTTGGGATTCACTAGTGATAAAACTACTTTCTTAAAATCTGTGTGGTTTTTTTTTCATCTCTAAACCAGGCTGTTCAAATGCTGTGCTGGTCGATAGTGAATGGGACTGATAGCTCGTTGATCAGGTTTTGGTGGCCTGTGCCTCCCATGTTCTCAGGTCCTTGCTAAAGAGAGAGGTGTCTAATAAAAAAAAAGCCATTATCACAGTTGCCACTGACTAGCGGCCCTTGCTGATTGTCTCAGGGAAGTGGACAAAGGTGAAATGAGTAAGGGGAATGAAATAGTGTCAGCCCCCTATGGCGATGAGACACTTCTGCCAGCTTGCCTGCAGTACAGTCATCTCTGCTTAAATAAACAACGCCAGGCTCCAAATTCATCAGGCTAGTACCTTTCCTGAGCTCCGAATATACTTGCTCATTTTAAGGTCACTTTTCTTGCTTGTTCAGGATCAGAACTTTTAGGGTACCAAGGAAAATTTATACTAACTTTCCTTAGTACCCTGAAATGAATGTAGAACTAAAAATGTCCTTGCAAGCTTCACAATTAATACAGAGACCCTGTGGTCCAGGTAATAGTTTTAGATTATCTGACTATATAATTATATATATTATCTGACTAAATAATACCAATTTTAAGCTAGCCAGAATCAAGTCACTGATGCCATTGCTGAGATAATTTAAGGTGAAATAAAATTTTCGGATTAACATTTATGAAAAGGCTGAAGGTCTCTCACACCATCAATATTTAAGTACCCCCCTTACAAGCTTATTAAAAGGGATTTGATTTTCAAAAAGTGACTATTACTCCCACCTATAGAAACATCCCAGAGGAAGTTTTATCCAGTTTGTGCTGTTTAGTATTGGAGTTTTGTAAGTCTCTGACAAAGTGTATTCCTTATTTTGACCTCCTAGCTCTTTTACATCTTGTTCTGCAGTAATTTAGTCATATAAAGCTGAAAAATAAATGGGATGTGAACTTGCTTTCTACCATTTTCCATGCCATTAGCTGCAATAACTAGTACTGTTGAGAAATGTGTATTTTGCTGAAGTTGCCTAGTAGTTTCTGAAGCAGCAAAAAAGTAAAAAAATGGAAAAAGAAACATCTAAATGAATAGAAAGTAGAAACAGTGCAGAACAATTGCATGAAGATTCAACAGCAGATGAGACAAGACAGGCCTAGAGAAGTGGAAGTACCAGGGCATAACACTACAGACATTAAAGTTAGATGCGGCCATTCCGATATTTTAGAACAAAACTGAATTGCAGGAGCTGTTTTGCTATCATTTTCTATTCCTGTAAAATAAGCAATGGCTTAAGGTTACGCCATTATGGAATCAGTCTCCAGTAGATGTGTCTATCTTTCTCCTGTTCTTAAGGTATGGCTCCATCCTTCCTGTCCAAACTAAATGGAATTTATGGAAGCCAATAAACTAGAATACAGTACAGTGCTTTTTGTTGAGATATGTGTCTTATTTCTATATAAATGTTTTTTTCTGTATATTTTTCTTCTCTACAATCATTTAATACAGAATGAATAAATAAAAAATAAAGATCATCATGAAATTTGGAAGAAAGAAAGTTACAAAACTATAGAATTTGCCTTTCCATGTATTAGATATGTCTAATAGATTACTGTGGGGCTGGACAGTATCACTTGCAAGCATAAATGTTCATGTTAACAAGGCAGGGTGGTAATACGAACAGTTTTGTGACTCCCGCTTTTCACCGCATGCCTTTGTTACATGGTTAGGTTTCACAATGTAATTCTAACATGCGCTTCATTGAGGAGGTAAACAATCATGTGTTAGGATCCAGAGGATCTGGGGTTATTAACCATTGCTCATACTCGATGTCGACACTGGCACTGAATTTGAGACCTGCAGTTCGTGTTGCCTAAGCTAAAAGATAGCTCAAATGACAAAGCAGTGTCAGGAGATTGTTTCATGACGTAGCCTAGCAGATCTAACAGCTGGCCACTGCTGTCAAGGAATGCAGAGTTGCTCCCTGCAGCTCTTTTCCCCAGACACGTGCTCCCACCCATTCCCATGAAGGTTAGTGGTGCTCATTTGGCCTTTCGGTGAGCTGATTCATTGCGCTTGTGCCATACAGGGTGAGCATCTGCTGCACTTAGTTTCGTGATTAATCATGTTACTTTTAAAAATAATTTTATAAATATTTTTGTAAGTATTTTATGGAGGAATACAATTTTTCACTTTAAAGATACACACAGCAGCAGTAACAGGTACCACGCCAAAAAAAATGACGGGGAGGGTTGTTCCACCACTTCCCAGCATGCTACAGAATGAGCTAAGTGTTTATGAAGCCAAAATGATACTGGGAAGGCACGAAACTACAAACTGGCAGCCCTAGAATCAGCCTTTACAGCTCAGGGAGCACAGGGCAAGCAGGCATTAAGATTGTGATATTCTTATGTAGCCAACTGGCTGATGAGAAAGACACCTCCTTTGACACCTGGCAATAGGCTGTTAAACACCAAACCCTGCCAAGATTTTGTAATGTGGCTTCAGGTACTTAAATTTTTGAACCATTCATAATCCAACCCAAGCAAAGGACCAGCAGTATCTTGCACTCCTTCCCTTCAGCATGTGCTACATACATTGTCTCACGCTGTTCTGGACAACAGTATTGAGGAAACAGTTGGATAATATCTCCTTCCTACAAGAAGTGTTTTTCCTTCTTGCATTACCACAAACTTTATAACACTTCTGGGTTAACAGCTAATTAGACACCATTATAAAAAGTCATGACTCTCATAAACACTGGGTTATCAGTTTGGATGAGACTCTAGCTATGTTTCATAGCCAACAGCTAAACAAAAGGAGACTCCAAAACCTCCTGTGTGATCTGGCATTGTTTCTCTTTGAGAACAGCAGATGCCTAAGTGGAACATGCAGCCAAGGATGGGATGAGTGGGAATGGTAACTGCCTGAATTCAAATAAAAGAAAGTTGATATAGCTCATATCGCATATTGCAGCAGTAAGTAGTAAAAGCTAACAGGCAACCTTATAACCCTACAAGTCTGAACATATTAGATATTGCGGTTCCCTCCATATTTTTTAATTACTTGCCATTGTCTCGATAATGCACAAGAAAGAACAGCTGCAAATAGACTGTACATTGTGCACTATGTAAGAATGAAGGAATTTCTCTTTAGCGCTGTTCGTCATAATGAGAGGTGCTAATTCCCATTTTCTAGAGTGGCATCTACAATAATTACATCTATTCTGAACATTGTCAGTTTTTCAGTAGAAAACAATACCATTTTTATCTACTTCCCCTAAACATAACAAAAGCTCACGTGCTCTGGAAAGGCTAAGACCACTGCTTTGAACAGGCCTTTTCTCATGCTATTAAGTTCAGTGCTTAAGACAATAAAACCTCTATGATATTAATTGTAAAATTTGTTAAAGCCAAGCTTGATGGTTCTGGCAAAATGATTCTTAAAAATCAAGATGAAAAGTGTGGAACAGTTTCTCTAGAGTCTCTGTCAAGTTAAACATTTCTGGGGTATGTCCACTCCAGCTTTACAGAGGTGTCTTGGGAGCAGCCATAAGCAACTTGTTCCCCGATCCAAAGACTTCCTCGCACAAGATACATGTAGCTTCACCCATCTCAAAGTATGTGTAGAGAGGAAGAACAAATCCTGAATTGAACTGTCATTCAAGAGGGGCTTCTTGTCCCTTGTCAAAGCCAACCCTGATAAAGAAGTTGAGAAACAAAGGAAAATCCCAGGGCAGTATAGGTGGCATTTCATCATTTGCCATGTACCATCTAAGGTGAGTCGGTGCAGGGAGCTTACGCAGACAGCAGACCCTGCAGGGGTGATGCCCTCACATGATCTGCAGGGAAACCTTGGGGAGTTTGACCTTCCTCTTGGCAACCTCCTGCAGGCCCCAGATTGCTTGGTGATGTTTTGTGCTTGTTGGTATTTTGTTTTCTTTGATCAGCACCAGTGGAAAGGTCTCCAGTTCAGTTTTTATTTACAAGACTGAGACCTTGTGCACAGGTTAATTGAATCTTCTCAAAAATTGTTCCAAAGGTTGTTATTTACTCATCAGGGACACGTCCCAGTTTTCCATGAATGTGCCTAACTACATTTGTGCAGTTGTAAGCACTGTTGATACCCCCTGATTTCAGTACAAGGGACACTGCACAGACCACAGAGAAGTTGTTCAACAAAGAATGACTATTGCAGATGCATAAAAGAAGAAGTGGGCATTAGAGAAAGTATCAGTCTTACAGTCTTGGGACTTTAAACAAATATGTGACTCATGAAGTTAATTTGTTTTATCACTGCAGGATTTATTTCACTGTTCCTAAATTTTCTGAAGGAGTAGATTGGGTAGCAGTCAGCTCCATAATTAGATACCTCCTAAACTAGGTGCCTACATGCTCTTTACACCTCTGAGCTCCCGCTACAGTCAGCTGAGATCTAGTCAATACAGACAACGGGGCACAGAGAGACATGCAGTGGCAACAAAGTGGACATTTACATCTGATCTGCTGAGTATCTCTCCAGACTCACTGGGTAAAATGGAAGCTTAAGCATACCTACACTGTAGTCACAAAAATTCAGGTGTCTAAATCCAGACGCGAATTCTACTATCTGTTTGTTATGTGCAGTGATTTCTACTGGTCTTTTTTCTTTTACTTCATTACTGGTTTGGTTAAAGGTTCTTTTTCCATTTATTTGCTCTAAACTCTGACTGCTCCATCTTAAAGACTAGGGCTGGTTCATGTCATGAATGGTTAATAGAAGAATAGATCACCAGCTCTTTTATAACATGACTTTGTTGCTATTTTCTTTCTTCTATGTCTTTTCTCTTGAACAAATATATCTCTGTTCCTTTTCAAACCACTTACCACTACTGCTGCTCACCTTTGAATTGCCTCCACTTTACCAATTGCTCAACTAGCAAGCTTTCAACAAAGCTGGATAATGTCATTTCCTTCACCCTAGAGTTCATGACACTTCCTTATTAGGCCTTTCTCTGAAAAAAAGATTTTTTTTTCTCGTGTCTTTCTCTCCCTCTCTGAATATATCTCTAGGAGAGACTGACTAGAAATTGGAGTCTTTAATCATGCAAATAGTAAGGTACAGAAGATTAGAAAAAATTTGCAACTTTCTTTTCTGTGATCTGCTACTGCTCTTTTGGACATTTGCATTGTTGTTCTGTGCTACAGTATCTAAATCTGTGAAATGGGAATAATAATATTTAACTAGTTCTGTGGCAAGGCTCCTTATATGAAGGGGACAGTGACCTGACACTCATTCTTGGATAACTGAAAATCTTTTCTAACTGCTGGATTAAAGCAAAGTGATATGAAAGGTCTGACACATCCTGATCCACAGAACATTAGCATCAACTGGAGGAAAAAAAAAGATGCACATGATCTACACTGGAGTCTCAGTGCCCAATTTCTGGAAGGGGCCTGCTTCAACACGTCCACCGCCCTGTCAGTCTGGTGTGGTGTAAGAGCAGCTTGGAACAGCAAAGGACAGGTGATGCCTGTAGAGGGAAGAATTTTCTGTCCTTTGAATGTTTCAGTACCAGAGAATTGACTAGTGGCTGGAGTGTCTTGTAAAAATATATATAGACACACAGACACTCACATGCATACACACTTATATGTTATTTTTCTTGCAGTGTTCCTGCATGGCATGACATACGTAATACAGAATAGCGACATAAACTGTATGTGCACTTTCATTTGTGATCCTGACAACAGCTCTTCACATGCTACAGTATTAATAGAGGAAGACTGCAGCAGAGGCATACTAATTAACCTCTGTTTCTATGGGTCATTGCCAGATCTTATGTGCAGCCAAGAACATTTAACTTACCTTAATGAGTAGCATGAAGGGTAAGATATCAAATGTGCTAGGCACATTTTTCTTGGCTTAGTGAGCATGTGCCAAGTGAACTATGTTTTATTTTAAATAAATGTGCTAGAACCATTGCTTGATACCTTTTAAGTGAATGCAAACAGGGAGTGTAAGCTTTTTCTGTTGTGAAAAAAAGTACATTCTCCATTTTAGCCATATGTTTATGAAGAAATGGCCTTTTTTTATGTTCTCTTATCACAGATTTCATAAGCAGTTCAATAATGCCCAGGATTTCTGTTTGCTTTCTTTCTTTTATCTTCTTTTCTTTTTGAATTTGTATTCCTATTTGTCTTCCTACAAGGATAAGGTAGGAAATAACGTATTTCTTTCCACAGTGAAAAGATTTTGTGCTATTGTGAAAGTATCTTCACAGGAACCCATTGAACACTTAAATCATACGGCTCCTTGAAAGACTGATCTGATTTATTCAAAGAATGGATTTATTATCTGGTCATATTGAGCAATGTATCTCAATAGTGAAGAAATAAGAGAATATATAGCCTAAGTGCCTTCTGTTATAGGAGGCTGAACAACACAAAATATCAAAAATATTTCTGGTTCCTGGAGTATCCATCAGCAGCTGTTCCCAAAAATGCCATCTTAAGTTGCCATAGGACATTTGCTTGAGAGCGGAGCCACCTTAGGGCTAGACATTCCTGTGAAAACCTGAGTTTGCAGCAGTGTAAAGGACCTCCTGAGGGACTGGTTTTCTTCTTGCTCTCACAAGCACCGCACTTAGTGTTTACACATCAGAAGAGGAGTGGAGGATAGCAGAATTCCCAGGTGGGAAGGGTGGAAAAAAATCAAGACAATGCAGATGTGCTAAAATTAGTACAACCTGTATGGGGAAACAGAAGGTCTGAGCTGGGCTTTTTACCAGAACAAAGGATGAGGTCACTGCGTGATAGCTCACTGCCTGCTCTATATCAGCTATCACTGCCTCACATCATTTTTTTTCTATCCCTCCCGAAGGCAGCCCTTGGTTTAGTGAAGGTTTGCAGGACAGGTGGATTAAAAATTAGTAGAGTGTCAGTTCTCTCATCGTGCATGTTAGTGTGTTATGCAGGCAGGAGCCCAGCTGAACGCTGCCATCTCAGAATGGAGCGTTACACACCTCCACTCGGCAGAAGCTATTAGCAGTATGTGTTTTGCCTTCTTAAGTAAATGTGTAGTTCACCTCAGCTGGGGCTGCCATCTAGACAAATGAGGGTGTTTATCCGCAATGTGTTTTCATTGTAGCTGAGGATTGTTTACTAACTACTGACTAAGACTGCTCAGAGTGGTAATTCTTCATGATCTTCACTGTAAAAGCTGTAAGTTAGAAATGATATTTCCTCCTACAAGTGCTGGGGAGGGGTTCCTTCATTTTGTCAGATGCTTCATCTAGGGCTACATTTCATCCACAGCATCTAATCCTGCTGGAATCAGACCAAACATTTTCATGAATGTTTTGCCTTTCTCTCTCATTCCACTTGTCATTCCTCTTTGCTCTGTCTTGTTCTCGCTGAACACCTTGTGCCCCTCAAGAAGGGATATAGCCCATGGCCTGAATAATATTAGTTGATGTTATATTTTCCTAATACCAAGTTGCCTCACAACAACCTTAACATCAGTTTCTCTGGCAGAAAGCAGAAAGTGAATTTAACATGTTTAATTTTCCACAAGAAAACTGATAGGAACTGAAGCCAGGACTCCTGGGTGCTACGTACTTTGGTACTTGTGAAAAGTGGCCCAGTCTTCATCCTTAAATATTGTCTCACTGGAGTGTGCTAAAACAATCATGGGGGTAAGCAACTGCAGCCAGAAAGCTAGCTAAGCAGCGGTGAGCTAAATGCCAAGATACCATTCTGGTGATAGAAGAACCTGTAAGCTCAGAATCAAAACCCTTCCCTTTTGTAAGACAGAATTTCAATGCCAAGAAGCATTGTATTGCCCCTGGAGTGCATTTTCACTTGTATTTACTGTACGGTACTCAGTAGGTATGGTGCTCTCCTTACAGCTATGGTACAAGAATAAACCATATTCTGCTAAACAAACCTAAAATTGCCTTTTATCCTCACATTTCTCCTGAGTGTGACCAAAATAGACCTTTAGGACATCAAAGCTCTTTCGAGGTCTGAGAGGTGAGGTACAAACAGAAGACAAGACTGTTGTTAATATAAGAAATATGTAAGAAATATGCACAGAAAATGCAAATGCTGTATAAGTTAGGGTCTTCAGCCCAGGTCAAGGCAATAGGAATCAAAGAAAATTACCATAGTTAAGAAGCAATGGCAAGAACGAATATTTCACCTGACTGGCTAGAACAGGACACAAAGCAAGACCAGGCTTAGCTGACCAAAAAAAATCAGAAATTAATGTTAAGACTTGGATCAAGCCTGCATAGAAATGATTATAAACAAACCACATCCATTTACTGTGTTTGTGATAACTTAGCTTCACAGTAGTAATTAGATTTTATAAGATGAGTTCTGTCCTGCACCAAGGTTCCTCTGGAGTTGAGATTATGTCCTACTTTGCAGCTCCTTCTTGGTTAAGAATATCGTGACAATAGAGGTAATAAAGTGTTTGTTTCCTTACAGTTGAAACGCTTGAGTAAAACTTAGCCCTGAAGAGCTGCAATCTATTAGAATTTCTGAACACCTTAAAACTTATAAGGGTATTTCCAGGACTTGTGCTTTTTCTCCTCATATATTTATATGACATTATTTTGAATTACTTATTTTAGTCCGTATTTATATTTTCACTAAAGACATTTTGAAGCTTTTGAAAATTTTCTTTTCTGAAACTGATTTCTTGGTATCTCTTGGCTCCTGCTTCATGTCTGAGTTCAGCACTGACCTCAATTCCCAAACTTGCAAAGGGCCTTTCTTAAAGCGTGATGAGTGGAGTGGAGTGGGATGGAGAAAGGGTTGATGGATATAATCGCCTTTCGTAAATCTATAAGGGAAAAGTTGGTCTGGAAACCACCTGCACCCCCCATATGGCTTGGTACTGTTTAAGTGCTTTCTCCACAGTAGTATCACTAAACTGCCTTGAAAATACAGGAAGAGATTCACACTGCACTGTGTTTCCTCCATGGGCATTGCCTGGGAGGATTTTCTTCATTGGTGTCTTCCACCTCTTTACAGTCTCTGTATGTGCCTGATTTGGAAGTTCACATCTGTCTTTCCCTAGACCTATCCTATTCCCCAAATGTCATCTGAAATTTGGTGATAAGTAGCTTACAGAACTGACATTGTCTTCTTTAGTTCAATGAGATTTCTCTCTTTGCAATACTGTAAAGCAAAAGGTAGTTAATAATTTGGAGCCAGTTCAGTGAAAAACTGCTAGCTTTGCCTCACAGTGGTTTGGAGTGATATATTCCAATACTGGACAAATCTGGTTAATCTAGAAAAGAAAGACTGAGGGTAAGAGGACACAATAACAGTATTTCAGTACAGAAAGACTGTTACAGGGAAGGCGGCAATCAATGATTATCCATACCCACTTTGAAAGGATAAAAAGAAAGCTTAATTTGCAGAGAAGCAGATTTGGGTGGGATACTTGCAAAATCTGCCAGAGCTGTCAAACTGATGAGCCACTGCAACAGGGGCATTGTGAAATCTCTCAGGGGATGATCTAGTGCTTTCATGAAAGAATTCAATAATCTTTTGAGGGCTTTCCTGGCCCAACTTAAATTTGGTTAGTAGTTATATTATGACAGGGGCTGGAAAGCAGCACTTTTGTGTGTATGTATATATATATTTATACTTGAAAACTAAATGTATTTGTACACTAATATATACAGATGTGCTATATATGCACAGTAATAATAAACTAATATGCACACATACTCTACTTTTATACATTAATAATATACATTACTAATAAACTTGTGCATGTATGTAATTGTATGTCACTTCAACTTGTCTAAAGTGCTTACTCTTCCTGAGTGTTCCTGAGACACAGACAAAGCACAGCAGAAATATGTTCCTAGTAGAAAGGGATGGTTTGAATGGCTTTATTTAAACACATTCGCATTCTTCCATACCTAAATCAGTCAGTCAAGAGACATGCTGGCCCTGAGTCTTGGGTGCACAATCTGCAAATGCCAGCTCAGGGAGTTCATGCACCTTCCTCCAAGTAGCAGAGCATGGGCCTAAGCCAACTTCACGTGACTGGACCTATTGCACACAAGCAGTAGAGTCAACCCTTCTCGGAAGAACTGTGTAACACATCTACATGTGTGGAAAGAGCTAAGGGACGAATTACAAGCATAACTGAAGAATTGATTTTCATAATTGTGGTTTTGCACCAGAGGGATGTGTGTGCTCACAAAGTAGATTTACTTCGCCAGTTGTCTGTGTGATCCAGCAACTTCTTGGCTAGTCCTCTGTACAGATGAAATAACAGACTGGTTGGACACAATGGACTAACTTGAAACCACCCTGAAAGCGGGAGATTGACTGAACCTTCACAATTAAATATTGACACTCTTACAGGAGTTGGGAATTTTGGGCAGTTCTAGAAATTCCCACATGCAACTCCTGCTTTGTGGCTAACCCCGTTTATATGTTTAAGTGTGTTAATTAATATTCTGGGTGTAGTGTCCCTTCCAGGACCTTTTCTAGGTGATTCCTGCTGCTGAAGTGATTAAATTGTGCATAGATAAGACATTTGTAAATATCCAATGAAAACTGCCCTTGCAGAAATGGTCTATGGAACTGGAACTAGTCTTTTGTAGGTAGTTTAGATATTTAAGAAATGTTTACTATGCGGTTAAAATACACCAATAGCGATGAATTATGAAGGACTGGGGTTGTCACACAGGATCATGGGCCAGCCTGATCATAAGAACTGAACAGAACAGTCATGTGAGAAGTCTCTGCTGACCTAGCTGAAAACACATGAGGACCCTTGCAATGGAGACTCCCACCACCACCAGCAACCAACTGTCCATTTTGCAAACTTCCCAATAAATTAATTTCTTCTTTCTTGACAGGTGCTCTGCCATGAATGTCCATACAATGAATGAGTGAAAGTCTATCTGCTCTCTTAGGGCCTAAAAGATGGCCAGGAGCAGGCTGTCATCTGCAGAACAACCCATTCTCCACACTCCCACATACCTTTGGGCATCGGAAAAGGCTATACATTCCATGAACTGTTTTGGTGGCTGCTGTTGTACAGCCCTTCCTGTATGCTGTGAACAGATGTGAATCTGTTATGGGACAGGGAGGTCGTACAAGCCTTTGGGAAAAAGAACAGTCAACTCTGGGTCAGCAGAACAGCTCAGCTCAGATGTGGCCTGGGGGAATCTACAAAAAAGAGGTGAAGCAGGCCACAAGCCAAATGAGTCATACAGGAAACCTGCTTCACTGAAATATATAAATGCTTATTTCTGAGTTTACATATAAAGGTTTCAAGGAACTTTGAAACTATTAACATACAAACTAGTCTATGGCTAAATCTTTCCCATAAAACATTTATTGGGTGTGCATTAGTTTATATTATCCCTGTCTTTAATCTCTGATGATACAACTAAGCTTTGTCTAAATGCTATCCTTTTCACTTAGTGAAAAGGAGTCAGGTTCCTCCACATCTTTTTTGCTTTATTTATTCTCCAGCTTTATTATTAATTATGCAGCTTATGAATGCTAAACACACAATCTGTAAGTTCTGATAAATAAGCAACAATAAAAATCTGATCCTACTTGCAGCTGAGAACTTTCAAATTCCTCTGGCCTATAATTACTTTGGACAGTTGGGGTTGTTCAGCCTGGAGAAGAGAAGACTCCGGGGAGACCTTATAACAGCTTTCCAGTATCTGAAGGTGACCTATAAGAAAGCTAGAGAGGGACTTTTTACAAGGGCATGTAGTGATGGGATGAGAGGGAATGGCTTCAAACTGGCTTCAAACTTCCTAATATCTAGTTTAGATTAAATATTAGGAAGAAATTTTTCACTATGAGGGTGGTGAGGCACTGGAACAGGTTGCCCAGAGAAGCTGTGGAGGCCCCATCCCTGGAGGTGTTCAAGGCCAGGCTGGATGGGGCTTTGAGCAACATGGTCTGGTGGGAGGTGTCTCTGCCCATGGCAGGGGGTTGGAACTCGATGATCTTCAAGGTCCCTTCCACCCTAAACCATTCTATGATTCTATGATATCTGTTAATTAAGCTGCCACTGCCTGAAACACAGTGCTTGATATGTTTGTAAGTGATGTTTAGTGAGAAGCTTGTAATGGAAGTAATAAATAGGATGGGTCATTAAATAAACAACAAGTAAACTTAAAACATTAGAGAGAAGAACTTCTAGGAAGGGAAGGAGAGAGAAGGGTCCATATTCTGGACTCAGGTTGGTAATGTGAATTATCACAAATGGTCTGAGCTAGAACATTTAGAGGAGAGGGTCACATCTTAAATTGCCAGTTATCCAGCTTTTTAAATAGGGCAGAGTTCAATCAATTTCCTGTGAAGTACTAATTCAGACTGATACTGACACTTTGGTTTCCTCTTTGTTTTAGGAACGGCTGGTGCTCTCTGTCTTACCACGGTTTGTAGTCCTGGAAATGATAAATGATATGACCAACGTAGAAGATGAACATTTGCAACACCAGTTTCATAAGATCTACATTCATCGTTATGAGAATGTCAGGTGTGTGGAGGAGCCTTTTTAATGTTTAAGGTCTCAGATGTTGCTAAGTGTCTCTTGTTTGAGAGTTTCCCTTCTGTTGCTTTATTAATTCATAAATTAGAAAATCAGTGTACCCTTGTTTAATTCGTAAGGAGACAAGCACTTTGGTGACTTCTTTTAGTCATTAGGATGTCTGGATGCCTTTGCCCCAGGAAGACCCATTTGATCTGAACACTGGGGCTGGACCATTTGTGTATTTTTTCACTTTAATTAAATGTTCAGGGCTGCACAGAAAGGGGACCCCTGCCTGCATGTGCACACAGATTCTGCCGCAACTTTCTGGTTAACCCCACACACTGAGAAATGAGATAAAGACTTGTAAGATGCTCTCCAAGATGTAGACACGTCATGTGGCTCCTCTAATAAGTAGCCATTTTCATTCAGTCATTCTTATTATTATTTTCCTTTTTTATTCCTCTCTCTAAAGTTTGTCTCTCCTGAAATTAGTTAGCGAGAACATGATAGCTATCCTATGAGCTGCTACTCAAAGTAATAAGTTCTCATTGTACATTTACAACAGAATGATCAGCTTCCACTCCATGATGTTACAGAATTTGTGATTTTATTGTGGTTCCTGACCATCAGAATATTTAGCTAAGCCAATAGCATTTACCCTAAGTTTTTCTTAAACCACAAGAGCAAATTATTGAGTGGCCATCACTGAAGGAAGTGAAAAATAAACATCCTTGGATACAATGGGACATGGTTTGTTAGGAAAGCATGTACTTTGCCTTTTGATGAAACCCAAATATAACTGTCTGGATGAGTTCAATAAACATAATTTGAACTCCTGCAGAAGAGTAAATTGATTATCTGCTTCTTCTGTGGCCTTGCAGTAGCTCAGACATTATTTTATTAAATCTGGTGGAAAGTATCAGGGACCCTTACAAAAGGTTTGAATTGCACTAAATTAAAATGTCTTCCATTACCCTTTTTCATTCTCAGAGTAAGTGTTGCTGTAGGAGAATCAAAATATGGAGAAGATGGCCCTTCTGTTTGAATGGAAAAGAGTCAGGGGTGAAAAATTGAAACATAATTTATGCTTGAAAAAGATTTAGAATGAAAATTCCGTGTGCTTTTAGAGTACGGATGCCAGGGACTAGATCTGTTCAGAACTGTTTTTTTTCCTGAATGTTGAGCACTGAACACTACCTTAACCAGTGGAATATAAATCCCTAAAAAAAGTATCCAGTTAGGGGGTTTTGTTGTTTTGATAATGAAAACTGTAGAAAAGAAGATCTTCAGGTACTCAGGTTGTACCAGCCATTATTTGACTTCAAAGTGCTAACGAGGTTATTTCCAGTTTGTGCCAGCATGATATGCGTCTTTTTGAATGTTACTACTTTTTGAAGTAGGAAATACTTTTCTTTCTTCAGCTGCTAAGTGCTGAGCTGTTACATGTTTTGGTCTAGGTGATAGCTTGCACACCACAGACTTTATGTGTGTGTGTGTGTATATGTTTCTGTATATTCACATATGCTCATTATAGGCATAATGAACAGCCAAAGTTGCACAGCTAGAAAATTTACTGGCTGCTGAAATATAGATTAGATCTCTGTTTGCATCCAGTTTGTTGACTAAGACCCTACCATAACTTTAGGCACCCAATTTGATGCACCTAAATTCAAAGTATAATCACACTGGGCTCCCTGTGAAGTCAATGGAAAGAACAAGGAATCATCCAAATACAGATTCGTACTTTAAATAGAGGTTACTACACTTCTAATTCAGGTACTTCTGTCAAGTCCCCTAAAATTAGATTCAATAAAGCTAACTTGAGCCTGGATATGTCAAGATCGTCATGAATCTGTCTGTTGTCTTAGGATTCAAGTCTTGTATGACACATAGATAAGTAAAGCATGAAAATGGAACTAAAAAGTGAAACTGATGAAAACAAACCCATTGTAAAAAACAGCTATAAATAAACCCACCCTCAAAGAACACTGTCAGATAGTTAACAGCTGGATGCCAAGTATATCTGTTTATACAATGCTCTATATTATGGGTGCGCTGTGCCTCAGTCTTCTCACTGATAAATGGGGACCCCTGTGCTCATTAAGGCTTAACTATATCTTCTGGAATGATCTGAAATTCCAAAACCGCATAACACATTTTTGGCAAAATCCATATTGTACTTGGTAGTATTTCTTTAGTCCCTTCAGTATTTGTATTCCATACTCCAGAATCTCCAAAAGTCTAGAGCAAACGTAGCATGACCTTAAAATGGTCCTTCATTTGTAAATTACTAGAAAATAATTTAGCACATTCAGTTATCAAAGGAAATAGACTGCAATATTAATATCTCTTCTTTTTTTAGCATTCTTTTTGCAGATGTTAAAGGATTCACCAACCTCTCCACAACTCTGTCAGCCCAGGAGCTGGTCCGAATGCTGAATGAACTCTTTGCCAGATTTGATCGACTAGCACATGTGAGTTATACACAGTTTATTTGCAAAAGGACGTGAAGTCAACTCTGTATTTGGAAGCTTTGGGAAAAACCTTATAATCACTTTGAACAATATGAATTCAGATTTTCCCTGTTGGGGTTTTATATAGTCAGAGTTTGGAAGGAACTGGTAAGTTTTATCAAAAGTGATGGGTCCTGATAGCAAGTGAAATCTCAGATAGTCATCAGAACTTCAAGCTTCTGTAGTGCTAAACCAAGAATGGCATGAGAGCAGATCTCTTACCACAGTTTCTGAGTAAGTTTTGTAATTCTAGTCCTTGCTGGAAAATGACCTTTTTTTATAAGACCATAGCTTTATTTTGACTTTTCTTGTAAGAACTGAGGAAGGTTAAAAGACCTGTTCATTAAGGGATATATAATCAGCCACCACAGCCATTGCAATGGTCAGTTACTAGCAGGTTTTACTGTCTTTACATTGGATTCTATCTAACTCAACAATGAAATTAATTAAACACGGTAGTGGAATTTATTACATTGGGAAAATTACTTGCAACTTAATTAGTACTGCTTAGAAAAAGAGCAAAGCACAAAAATACAAGCAGAAAACATGCTCAATTTTGCTAGGCTTACAGTTTATTTTCTTTTTTATGTTTCTTTGGTCAAATTTTCATTTGATGTGACTATCTTTAGGTGTCAACATCTGAGATGGCTAATAAGACTCCTCTTATAGGCAATGAAGTACATTTAATGGAGTTTAGTTTATAATTTATCCAACCAAATGTAGGCACCTACTATGGGAAAACAGAAATAACATCCTGAATATCATTGACCATGCTCTCTATTTACTACAAAGGGAGCCTAGAGTGACTTGCTCTGATGTACACCTCTGCATCCTTCACTGAGTGTTGTACATTGCTGGTTCAGGGGCATGGGGTATTTGTGCATGTGTTGCATCAGTAAGACCCTTGGTTTCATCTCTTAGCTTGCAAATTAAAGTCAAGAAAGGCAAGACTTCTGTAATTATTCAAAGCTCTTTTGAGTCAGCTATTTTTATCTCAAATAGCAATGTGTTTGCTCACGTACAGAGTGATGCCATAACCCATTGCCTGGACACTGGCAAATTGGTAAATGCAATCTACAATATTTGTTTTGGAAACCAAAAAAACCCCATCAACTCTGATCTACATTAAAGCCAAGCAGGGTGAAAGAAGTTACCTCAGTCCCGTCTTTTAGAAAGCTTATAGGAGTAATGTCTGCTTCTGTATGGCTTGACAAAAATAGCTACCCTAACTGAAGAAACATATTTTAAACCAAATTAAATGTATGTATGTCACAGAAGTATTTTAGGAAGTATATGTACACAATATGATTTATTGCCTTGCTTTACATTTCAATTTTGCCTAACATTCTTGGCAGAAGAGATTCTTCTTTCATGAACATTAACCATATTTTCTAATCATTCCATAAATGATATTTAACCGATTGAGATTTTGTATAGAAGGACAAGATCCAATAAAGGAGTCAAGAACAAGGAAGGCATTTACATCTAAAAGTGTAATCCAGAGAATCTTCCCTCACTTACCACTTAACCCTGAAGGCACTTCCCTACTTGGTTTTAATATTTTATAGGAACTGAAAAATTTGCTTCTTTAAATGCCCAGAGGTTTCCCCCTTCTCTGTGGTTTGTCATACAGCTCCTACTTAAACCGGCAATATTTCAATCGCAGTCCTAAACTGATAAAACTTAGGTGAGTTTATTTTAGAGAAGCAGTAACCAATATGCCAGTTTGTCTAACGTAACCAAGAAATTAATTTCTTACCCATAAATTTGCAGAGTTTGGGATGAAATAACTTGTCTGTCTGCAAAACTTCATCATCAGGACAGTCATCTCTCAGGTGAATGTCCCAGTGACTCAATTCATGACTTTAGGCTCCTTCATGCATTTTCTTTCCTAGTCTGTGAATTTACTTTTCTCTTCTACACATGACTGATGAGACTAATCCAGTTGTCTAGATCAATCCTCTGAAACGTGGAAGACTCAGGGAAGAATCACTGCAGAAATTGAACAGATTTAACTACAAAGATTGGAGTGATCTAACCATGACTAATTAAAATGTTTTAAAAATAAAGGCATTTTGACTGTGTTCCTTAGTTGTGGCTTCTGAGACCTGGATGTCTTGATGCTTGCCTGATGTCCTGACAATAGAGATGCCCAACAGCCCTAGAGAGGAACAGAAGCTCTGCATGGCTTTTGGTGCTTCTGTCCAACCCAAGGAGATTAACTCTCCCTCTGTCCTTTATAGGAGATCAAGACGAAGGGTTCTGGACTCTTATGGAGGGGCCAGCTGCCTAAAATATAAGGGCCTAAATCTTGTATTGGACTTAACCTTTGCATTTGGAAAATTTTGGAAGTGGACACTGACTGGTCCATGACCAAAATTTTAAGGACTTGTGATTTACATGGACCTATCAACTTACCTAACTGACACTGTATGAAGCTTTCACACCTGGCAAAGGTGTATCTTTTGTAAAAATGTCCAGTCTTCATCTGAAGGTCCCAGGAGATGGAGAAATGCTTGTCTATCTTGGGAGTCTATTCTAGTGCCTTAACACTTTCACTTTAATTCAGTATGGCTTGTTTCTCATTTGATTTTTTCTAACTTTGAATTACATCCATTGATTCTTGCAGTGACCTATTTTTCCTAGACAAAAGAGCCATCTTGTAGCCACTGATTTTCTCTGGGAACATATTTGTGTGCTTTGATCAAGCCACTTTTCAGGGTTCCTTTTCAGAAAAGGAACAGACCAAACTCATTCTGAGGCTTTTTTCTCTGTGGGGTTTATTCTTTCAAATAACTTTTGGGGCTAATTTTCTGGACTACATCCAATTTTTCAGAATCTCTTTTAAGGCATAGGTACGAGTGCTGAAAGCAGTGTTCCTGGACTAACCTCCACTAGTGGGGTGGAGGCAGATCACCATTCCTCCTAGTCTCTCTTTCCTTGACCGCTGTCCAAAGATCCCATTTCTGAACATGCAGTGATGACATTATTATACCGAAGTGTATTATTTTGCATTTTTTATAGTCTTGCTGTCTGGTCATGACCACCATGCCTGTATGTTAATTGATCATTCTACCAGCCTTATTCCTTCTGCAAATGTTACTAGCAATGGTTTCATACTTGCCTGTAAATCCTTGACAGGCCTTTTGGAAAGCGGTCCTTTCAAAACCTCCCTAGAAGGATCCTCCACTAATGAGGATTACACATTCACATCTAGATTTCAGATCTATCACTTAATTAGTTCTTAATCAGCTTAACTAGAGTCATCATAACTCTTTAAAATAGACACTGTTACTCAAACTCTTGGGTTTTGCTAAGAATTATCATCAAAACAAAGAGGTAAATTGCAGAAAGCTTGAGGCAGTTTCTTTAGATTTTAAGGAAAATCCTTATAAATCCTTATAAATCCTTATTTACTTCTAAACAAAAGTAGTAATTTATAATCCAATATAAAGGATTGTTTGATCTGCTCTATCATCTTGTATAAATCATATAACATTAAAGACACTATTTCACAGCTTACTGAAGAATGCAATTTAGCTTAGTTTCTTGTTTCTCTTATTCAGCCTTCTTTTCTCTTGTGCAACACAGAAGCAGTGAGAGCTCTGAGATTTTTTTTAATCTTCAGTTGGTTACATCAACTATTATTGCATATGTTGATGCATATAATTAATAACAACAAATTCCATAATGCCTGTATCATTACCGCAGAACACTGAACAAAAATTAGAACTCAGTCCAATATTTCTTATAAGAAATGTAATATTATGTTATGTACCACTACTTCCCCTTTCTAATCACTCTATGATACTTGTGAAAGATTTATAGTTATTAAACAGAGAAGTGACAGTTAGAAAGGAAAAAAAATAAGTTGGCATAAAACAGAGCTGAAGAAAAGATTTCGCTGTATATCCTTCTACTGAAAGGCCTAAACAGAAACTTAATTAATATTAATATTTTCCTTAGGCAGAAATTTTGAGGAGAGAAGGGAAATAAGATGACATTTGGTAAGATACTTAAGCCTAAAAAAGGTCCTGCTTTGATGAAATAATACTTATTTTTGACGTTTGTTTTTCCCCTGCCTTCTCTGCAACACTAGCCATACTGTAGCTATGGCAGCTGATAATATGAGTTAAATTGTCATGTTTCTAAATGTATCTACACTGGGTGGAGATTCAGTTTCAGATATGACAAAGAGGAAAGAGTAAAACCCCAAATACAGGAGTAGACGTCTGTAAGCTTTGCTGCAACAGCAGCTGAGATATAGTCCAACATTGCTGAGACCGAAAGATAAAATCAAGCTACAGCATTTTAGTTTAGACACATACACAAAGATGAACACACAAGACAGTCTTAGATTTGAGTTTGGACCCATTCTCAATATGAAGCATTGATGCTGAAATAGAAATCTTCCCCTGAAAAATTAAAATCCATGGGTTTCATATGAGAATAAAATGACTGGCCTGTAAGATACTTCATCTCTTTGCAGTCTCATCAGCTCTCATACGATAAACCAGAAAAATAGTGCTTCTAACTCAGAGGAGCTGTAGATGCTGAATGGAAAAGTCACACTTTAATATGAGCCATTTTCCTCTTTATGTCACTAGCTTGGTGTCTGAGGGAGAGTTATTTATGTAATGTGAATCACAGGTTCCTTTTACTTATTAAAGAACAGATTTTTTTTATTTTTTTTTTTCTAAAATAGGTGTTTTTTTTCTGTAACCTTGGTTAAATTCTCTCTTGGGAGATTGCAGACAGACTGCCAAAAATTACTCCAACAGCGTATTTACAGTCTTACTTGTGAATAACATTTCCAGGGCTGGGAACCAGCCTAACGAGCCGGCTCTGCAAGAATGCATCATCCTACAGCCCCAGTACAACACCTGCACCTGCTGGCATCAAAGAGGGAAGAGTGGAGGGCATTAAAGGCTCTTTTGTCTCCTCAATAAAGACACTCCTGTTGGAGTGCTTAACTTTTCCCTTGACCTTTGAGCTGGCAGTCCTTTGTTCTTTTGTGAAATGATCGTCAAGCACATAACCTGCAGAACTCTAGAGACTCCCTAAAAAAACCTTTCTGTTTAAACATATATGCCAGTTAAATAAAGGTGTGAATTTCTTCATGCATATATGTTTGGGATACTGTAATAAGAAGCAGAGTTAACTGGATTATGAGTGTACATATGTGATATTTAGTTAATTATAAGGACATGTATGGATTTATAGTAATGGCAGGAAGTGAATAGGTCAAAGGAGGTGATTCTGCCCCTCTACTCTGCTCTCGTGAGACCCCACCTGGAGTACTACGTCCAGCTCTGGGGCCCCCAACATAAGAAGGACATGGACCTGTTGAAGCAGGTCCCGAGGAGGGCCACAAAGGTGATCAGGGGCTGGAGCACCTCTCCTATGAGGACAGGCTGAGAGAGTTGGGGCTGTTCAGCCTGGAAAAGAAAAGGCTCTGGGGAGACCTTATTGCGGCCTTTTGGTACTTAAGGGGGGCCTACAGGAAAGATGGGGAAGGACTGTTTATCAGGGCGTACAGTGATAGGATGAGCAGTAACACTTTTAAACTGGAACAGGGTAGATTTAGATTATATATTAGGAAGAAATTCTTTACTGTGAGGGTGATGAGACACTGGAACAAGTTGCCCAGAGAAGCTGTGGAGGCCCCATCCCTGGAAGTGTTCAACGCTGGGTTGGATGGGGCTTTGAGCAACCTGGTCTGGTGGGAGGTGTCCCTGCCCATGGCAGGGGGGTTGGAACTAGATAGTCTTTAAGGTCCCTTCCAACCTTAACCATTCTATGATTCTATGAATGCTCTTGCAGCGTTTCATTTTAGGGTGTTTCCCTCCTCACTGGTATCAATAATTAATTGTCTAATACTAGTGAATAAACAACACTATTAAGCAATGTTCTTACTAAAGTTATAGTGTTTTAGATGCTAAAGAGCCCGGTAAATCATCAAAAGACATGTACAGTCAAACAAAACCCCAGTCCACAAAACATATTTAGAACTGGCATTTATATTTATATTTAGTACAGGCATTTTATGAAAAATTCAGATGAAAATGACAGATTATATAAAATTTCAGTTTCAAAATTTCTCGGTAATTTAGGAACTAGGAGTTACGTAACTCCAAACCTAAAAAGAAACCCCACTTCATTGACTAATTTTGGAGTTGAATGAAATTTAGGTTTTACAAGCATATTCTTGAGAAATGTTTACCTCACACTCTACGTATATGCAGTCCCAGAAATCCCTATGTGGCAGAATTTCCATGTAGAATTGCTCCTGCCTTAGCAGGAAAGAAGCATACCTTGAATCTTTCTAACAGGGATTTCTGTGCCTAAAACGACTTACGGCATAATCTACTAATTAACACTATCTGGCAAGGATGGTTGTTCACCAGACACAGCAGCCACAGCTGTTTTCTTCCACAGTATGGCAACGGACAGAAATGTTGATATATTAGGATATCCATGCAGTAATGTGCCTCAGTTCCTTCTGCAGCACGAGAGACCACAAACCCATATTTTCTTTCAGCCTGGAGAAGTCCTAACCAGTCCACCATAGGCTAGTCTCCAAAAGAAAGCAGTCCTTACATGATCTGTTAAACTATGTAAAAAGAATTTAGTATAGGGCTATATTTAAGTATTCGCTGGTCCACGCATAGGATGTGTGTGCCATATTTTTCCCTTTATGTATATAAAAAAACAAAAACAGTCCTGGTAACTGTGACCCAGACCTGCTCCTCCTTTCTGCCTGGATCACCAGACTCAAGAACTTCCCGCCATCTGGCTCTGTCAAGGTCCCGGCTCTGTTTTCCAAAGCAACAGAGCTGCAAAAGGAGGAATTTGGAAGGACCTCTCTCTCCAGCCCACCCTAAAACAGCCTGCTGATTAAGAGCTTTGGCCTAGACCCCATTCATGCTGAGAAAGGCCTTTTATCTAGGTTTCCTACACCTTTGGCAAATGCTTCAGGAACTGAGCTATTGCACACAAAGGCCAAGTCCCTGCCTCCTCCCACTCTGGCTACCTTTTAAAAAGAGATTTACGTGTATGATCTCTTTGTTCTGCAGTTCAGCCTCAGTAATTTCTCATCCACAGTGTTCTAAATTTTTCGCTTGAAATTATAAAAATCGTGAATGGGGACTTTTCTGTGGGCTGTTCACTAGCCTACGGGATTCCCTTCAAAAGTAGGTGAAGTGATTAATTCACCACAGGCAGAATTGGAAAAGTAGCGTAACTTACAAAACATGATCACCTTTTTCCCATCGTCAGAAATTTAGCTCAAGGAAGCAAGAAATACTAAGGACGTTTCTGACTGCGTCTTTCAGTAACTTGATATTTGGGCAACTCATTTCTTCAGCCCTACTTTATGCCAATTTGCTTTGCTTCCTTTCCAGTCACTAAGGGTGTATTTAATAAGCTTAAACATAAATCATTCACATGTATGAGGTAATTATTTATGGAAAATCTGCATATTTTCTATTCCTATGGATTAAGGTGATCTGGAAAAAGATTTGTTATCAATTGCCACTGAATTCACCTAGGATTATTATTATTATTATTATTATTATTATTAATAGCTGAGTGTTTGAGTCTGCTCAATACCCCCAGGCAAAATTTCTACTGATTTCAGTTGATCTTGGCAGAATCAGGCCCCTTAATCTTTCACTGGTAGCATATGAAAAGGTGAAAATAAGGGGGGAAAAAAGCCCCTATTTGTGACATGCTGAGAAATTAATTGATACCTTCAGCAAATGGCATTAATGAGTGAGTATGGGGAGGGGTGTGAGGCTGATGGATACTGATGTGAATGTCTGTATATTGTCAGCTGTCATTTACATGTGCAAGGACAACTTCTGGAATTGCTTAGGGGAAGGGGAAGAGGAATAGAATAAAATAAAGAGAAGACCATACCAGCCTCATAACAGTGTAAGGATTTAACACTGTAGTGTAGCATCTACTGCATCAAAATTCCTGTATGGGCACTTTCTCCTATTTAAATAATTTACTCATTTTATACTTTCTTCATACATGTTTAAAATTTTCATTCATTTTCATTTAATATCAATTTGCAACTCAGATACTGTTGTGGTGAGATGGTTTTAGGAAGCCAGCTTGAGCTTTAGAGTATGAGGAAAATATTGAATGCTATTATTATAATTTTATACCACTGAAAATTAGGTAGGCCCTTACAAAACTCAGTCTCTTTTTTACAGCTATGGCCACCCACATTAGCCATGAATCTAACCTTAATGTACTTACACAACCAGCCTGACAAAGCATCTAGGCTAAACTGTAGATGTGATTAAACTACAGAGTTATCAGAGGGAATCTCAGGAGACCACGCAGCCTCCCTCTGCCAAAGGCAGATACCATTAGCCCTCTGTCCTTCCTGGCAGTTCTTAAATTATCTTCTTCTAGCTGAAACATTTCCAGTGATAAAAAAATCCACAGTTTACTTTTAAAATAGGTATGAAGGGAAGAATAAAAGGGTAAGGACAATATAGTCAGACTGTAACACAGTTCATGTTTAACAGTCATAATGATTTGACTAACAGGAACAATAAGGAAGACAAGGACTCATTTAAGTGCTCCTTGTGGCTTCTTGTGCCAATAGAGACACCCTGCCTGGCCCTTGCACCACTCCAGAGGGACATACGTCTTATGTCATGTGGGTTAGTCCTGTGTGGGTGCCTCACATACCGAGGGGTCTTATGGATGCTTATATGTAGACATCTGAACTGAAGCCCAGCCAACTGCTTTATCTGTGAGCTGAATCCGTCCCTAGGCTTCCCTGTCTGCATTGCCTGGCTCTCCTTTGACTGTAATGGCAGCCTCAACTGCTGCTGACATATGGACACCTATATATAGTCACCTCCATTTGGATGTCTCACTCCGTAGACGACTTCCTGAGCTTTGGCAAATGACTGTAGAGATGACATATCATGACAAGAAAAATCATACATTCATGTGCAGCTGAACGGATTTCCTGTGTCACACGCATGCACTCACATTTGCATACATCAAAGCCTCATTAGCAGGTCTTGTTATGCATTAGGATTCTTCTTTCTTATTCTTATAAAAATCACATCTTTTTGAAGTGGTCTGGTTTGTTCTGATTTTCAGCAAATGAGGAGACATGCAGCCAGGTGACAGAGGTCTCATCTGTCTTTAATGGAATCAGCACTTCAGCCAGTTTAAATGAGTCATTAAGAACCAAACAGCTGAGGTTTTATTCTGTCGCAGACTCTGTTCTCTAACTGTGCTGAATTAGATGCTCACTTAATAGGAGTTTCCAACGTCATCAGACAGACAGGTACTACAGGTGCAAGACTGCATGATAAATGTTGCATATAAAAATGCAATTGTAATACTAAAATATGATACTACTTGTCTTTCTTTCTTTCTTTCTTTCCTGGAAATTCACTGGTTTCCCTTTTTTTTTTTTTGTCTATATTATACTATGAAGTTATCAGTCTGTAATGGGTCTGAATGGACTTTAAGTGCTACCTTTTGCTGTAAGCCACCTCAGTCAAACCAATATGACATTATGAATGCTCCTTTTACTTTGTAGATGTAAAAGCAAATGGCAATTAGAATATGAATCAATTGAATGGCACTATTAGAAAAGACAAAGAAGTTTAGCATTTGTGTTTTATAATATCTTTATCTCTTTGCATTTTGTCTAACTGGGGAACACAGAAAGAAGCTTAAGGAAGCTCACTAACAGTTTAACATGCACTGATTTATGCCATTGAGTCCTTGCTACTTGTTGATTAACCTTAGTGTTTCCTAGTTTCACTCTCTAGAAAAAAAATTAGGTGGAAAGTGTGGTAAAATCGAATCTCTAATTCTTTCCATTGAGGAGGAAACATGTAAAAAATGAATGTGTTAGTGGGTTTCAGGATGTACAATTTGAGTTGCAACCATATAAGAAATACCCAGTGTTCATTTGTGTGGGTCTGCAGGTTTGAAGAGAAGTGGACAAGGAAAGGGGAGAGTTACATATGATTTTTGACCTTTTAGAAACCTGACTTTAGTCTTGCTTTTCCTTGAGAAACTTGGGCAGCTAGGCATTGCGCTCTGAGAGCCAGCAATGGTATTAGCTGGGGACTTAGACAAAGCTTCAAACACAGTCAGCTCCTACTGATGGTTTAAGGAGATTTCAGGGTGAATCAGCTTACTTTGGCTCTGTGCCCAGAGCAGCTTTTACCCTTGCTGGCATGCTTAAAGCTTCAGCTGACTTCTGCAAAGGCTTTGGGTGCAAGTGTGTAGGTTCCTTTTGCCACTCCAGGATTTGTAAAGACTTGTCTGAGGTTGACTACAAAGCTTCATTCTTCCTAGACAAAATCTCAAATAATAATCTGGAGTCCCGTGCATTTGGCCGGTAGTCAATTCCTGAGGCACAGTCAGCATTCACATCCTACTTAAAGTTCTCTCTTCCCCAGGGGGTTTAGTGTATCCCTGCTCCTTTGATTAGTGCAGCCTCCACCACAGGTTTCCAGAGAGAAAGAGAAGAGAAAAGCTGAAATAAATACCATAGGCAATTTTTTCTATCATCTAACGAATGGGTTTTACAAATCATTATCCTGCTCCCCAGTAATGACTGGTCTTCATTTTAGTGTTCTGTCATTGGAGCCTTTACTGATTGAGTGCTAATACTGCACTTATCATTTCAATGATTCTCCGTCATAAAAATGCTTCCCTGACTCAACTATTAATATCTTCTGCCTCTAGACACTTGCAGCTCTGTCCTCAAATTATTATGGTCTGTGTTCCTGTGCATTGATTGTCTCCTGTGAGTGCCAAGCCAGCAGAATACATTTGGGAAGTTTACAGCTGATCTTGGGCTCATTTGTTTTGCTTGCCTGGGAACTGCAAAAGTTTCGGGTATTTCTGCTCACAAGAAAAGAATCTTCTAAAATAATGATCCAATCACACAGTAATGTGCTGTTCAGTCTATAAGGATACTGTTAATATGTATTTAAGAAATGAAATTCGGCATTTGCTTCTAGGGTAAAGGATGTCTCTGGCTGGATGCCAAATAAACGTAATTTCTCCACAGTACAAGGCTAATGAAAGACACCTTTGATATCCTTAGCATGCAGATACTCGATCAACTCCTACAGCTGTTGGGAATGCTTGAGGGTGACAGTGGAAACTTTAGGTGAGAAGGGATTATCAGTGGGAGGAAAGAGGTTTTTCATTTATTTCCAGTGTAAAAAAGGGGCAGAAACGATGCCCTGGAGGAATATAATCTAAAATGGGTTATTCGTTATCTCAGCTGGCATTTCTGAATCCTTGGCCTAGCTTCCAGACTGACTCTGATGAAACCTTTCTCACCATCAGCAAGGACATCTCTGACTAGCGTAACACAAAAATCACTATATCCTTTTTTTTACTGAAAATGTAAAGGTACTTTATTTCAAAAGTGAAATAAATCAAGATTGTACTAATCACAAGCAGGAAACATCCAGCAACAAGCTTTTAATTATTTTTTTTCAATCCTTTTTTCAACCACTTTCACATTCATCTTAAAATTATGAAAACATAACTGCAAATCTTTTCTTTCTCTTTGATACATTTACATATAGGAACATCATTGTCTCAGAATAAAGATCCTGGGGGACTGTTACTACTGTGTGTCGGGGCTCCCAGAACCTCGCCAGGACCATGCACACTGCTGTGTTGAAATGGGACTCAGCATGATCAAAACTATCAGGTAATGCGATTTTTTTTCTTTCTTCTTCTTGTTTCATTGTTTCTGACAGTGTCCTGAACTTCTTATCTGAGAATGCTATTACTAGACAAGTAATTCCTATGGTGGTTCAGACACCGCAGGATTATCACTGTGAAAAGGGCAGGACTTTTTCAATCCATGTAATGCGTGGGAAGAGATACTAAATGCATTTTATTAACCTGTGTTGTTTCAGAGCATGTAACACGATAGCAATGTGAGTGATAGTTTTCACAGATCTTAACAGTTCTCACTTTGTACTGTTGCCATTTTTAAGAAGAGGTTGAGGAGGAGGAGACTGAATTGCTTCCAATAATCCTTTTAATAAAATAAAATAACAATATAAACCCTAAATATACAGCTGTGGCAACACTTTAGCTTGGAAACTAGCTCATAGACAAACCCATAATCACTGAGATTTGCCACATGAGCAAATTTTACTTGCTAAATCAGGTTGGTGCTTAAATCCACAAGGGCTGGAAGTGTTTTAATTAAGGGATATGTTCCCATCATGTCAATGTAGTTGTGTTGTTGATATTGTATTTTGATGCAGTCAGGATTAATAATAACAATGATTCAGCAGTCCATGCATAGAGCTTGTCCAATGACTTACTGTGACAGTGGCCAACATCTAATGCTCCAAAAGAGGTTTTCTCCATCTTTTTTATCCTCTATATAAATGTTGCTCAGTTCCCCTTCTCCAAACCCTTCTTCTGTTGCTGTCTTCCCTAAAACAGTGTTGCCTAACCCAAGCACTCTCCTCGTTCCATGGATGTTTTGCTGTCCAATCTCTTTGTCTGCTTCCTTTCCAGACTGCTTTCCTCCCTTAATCTGAGTGTGTCTCATTACATATATCAGACTGTTAATGCGTACAGCAGCTAAATTACTGAGATCATAATAGAGAAAGAATTTGACAAAAATTAATTAATGGAAAATGTAACTGAATAATGATTATGCAACAGTGATCTCTAAGAAGATTGGATTCAATTATCACAGACTATATGTGGCACAGAGTAATCAATATTTTGCTTCTGAAATCCCCACACTGAAAGTGAAACATAAATTAGAGAATATACACAGATAAAAAAAGCTACCAGCATTGTAAAAAATTCTTGGAGACACAGAGCAAATCATTTGCATTTGCTTGGTAATACCATCTGCAACAAACCCATTGTAAGTAATTTTTCTTCTAACATAGTAAATTTCTCTGAATCTCCTTACACACATGGAAGTCTTTAACACCCCGGTGCCCTTTTATGAACCGGGTCTCAAAGGCAGTAATCCATTGGAAATGGTACTGTAGTTTTAGTATTTTAAATGACGGTTATATTTAGTGGGAGCTGAGAAACCAAAGTCCATTAGATCTTTGATCATCCCAGGCTAATTCAGTTCAGATGGCCTCCAAGTTATTTGGTAATCTCAGTATCTGAATTTCTGGCCATTCAATAAGCACGACTTTTTTCCCCAGGCTTTTCTGTTCAGAGTATAGGAGCCTTATGTTACTTATCTTAATGCGTGCTCATATAGTTCACAGGAATGGCCAGTCCTTCCATGGGATATTACAAATACCTCAGTCTACATTTCTGAGAGAATTTGGAGTTATCTACAGTCTATTAATTAGAACTTGAATTAGTAGATATCTCTCAAGTTAAAATGAAAAAAAAAAACCACCTTCTTTAGAAAACTGAATTTCTACTATATTGGTCACTGCAGAATTTGATCAGATCTAAAACCTGCTAGAAATGACATTTTTATGATTATAAATTTTTTTATCTTCATCTGAAGATTTCACAGAATAAATATTTTGTATGTCCAAAATAACAGGGAGATGATCCAAGATATGAGAAACCATCATTCAGACTTCACAATTACATTAAAATTATATAGATGAACTGAACGCCTTCTTGCAAATCAGAGGATTTTTACGGGGAACTTCTAAAACTTTCACTACTTATAAAGCTTATATGAAAAGTTATTTCTTCTCCCTCGTGCAGAGCAACATTTTTGCTTTTAAATCTTAGCTATATTTTAGCTCAAGCACTTATCCTAGCTTAAGAATTAGACATTAAACAAAATCCAGTATTTATGCTACATCATCACACCTATAATTAAGATTTAGGCATCTAGATCATGGAGACCAATCCAGGTAGTTTTAGAACTCCTGATTCTTGTACCAGTATAAATTCTTTATGCAATTAACGTAGAAGGAAGATTTAAATTAGGCAGACCAGATTTTCCCCTGCAGGTCCTCCAGGATTCCTGTTCTCTCCATCGACAACAGGTAGTTGGTAACATTGCAAGGATCAGTGCCAACACTTCTGGTGAAGCAGTGCCCAAAAATCTACCATCTCAGGGTACCATTACTGAATTTTCCTTCTAGTCTTCTTGATGATTTCATGATCAGCAGGAATTGAACAAGATTTTAAAATCTATTCATTACAAAACACGTAAAATAAATCTACATTGACAGATTGACTCACAAGGGACTTCTGAGTGTTTTAACACAGCTCGTACCCATACAGCTAAAGTGTCAATTTATTATTAATTGAGACTCAACAACTTGATCTTAAGCTTATATATCAAAGATCTGGAAGTGAGTCTTGCAGCTCCGCTTCTCTCTTTGCAGATGTAAGGAACTGCTCAGGATGCAGCAAAACAATCCAAGACCGTTATTTTCTCTGTAATGATTTTTTGTATCACTGTGTTGTGTTACAAATCTTATAAAAGAATAGTCATCATTGTTATTCTACTCTGTCTTCTTGTACTTTGCCACCATAACCATTGAGTACAATTGAAATAAAACTTTCAGCCACGGGAAGGCTCCATGAATTTTGATATTTACTCTAAAGCAAGAAAGCTTTGCCCCATCACATTTATGCATGAGCAAGAATCGTAACTCCGGCTGTTTTGCAAAACCCAACTTCTTGTACACTGTCTTTAGTTGCAGTTGGAAATGCAAACTAAAATAAAAAGAACAAACTCTTCACAAGGGTTCTCATGTCTTTTCACATGCAGCATAACTCTTCCTGTATTTAATTTTATTCTAGTAATGCCTGTCTGTACTGAGAGTTGATAGAAATGAGATACTAGTGAAATGTTTAGTCATCAAGTGATAATGTTTCATTTTAATAGTTATCACCCAAGCTAAATGGGTGTTAGAGATAACAGTCAGGGAAACTAAATCTGCAACTGCTCTTACCTACAAAAAAAAAAGCAGCCATCTTGTCTTTATGGGGAGGGAAATATTTGTAAGAAGAAAGCCGTCATCAGCGTTTTCATTGCGTGCTAGTGAAATTCCAAAGCTGTGCTGGAGTGCCAGATGAATGGGATTATAGATGAGATATGTGATAAAATTCAAGATGAGGATATCTATTTACTGGTAGTCAAACATGGAACATGAGCTTAAGACCTAACAATAAAATTAGGTTAGATTTTGTGAGGCATCGCTTCCTCAAATATATTAAAATAGATAAGAGAAAGATACAGACATAAAATAAAAGTAATTCTGAACCAAGATAATTTCTAAATATCACATTATGCTCCAGACAGAGATTAGCATGCTTGTTTATTGGGGTTTTCAGTTCTTTGGGTTGTGCTGTGAGGAGAGGAATAGCTATGTAAAGCATAGTGAGGGAAGTTCAGAGGGAAGGGGATCTAAAGGAGAAAGGAGAGGAAGCATGAAAGGAAGTGGAAGCAAAGGAAGGACTGTGAAGAAAGGTGAAGGAAATAATCTTAAAGAAGAGGAGAGAGTGCTACCAAAGTGGAAATTATACCAGCATAGTCTGTCAATGTCAAGACAGAGATGAGAATAATGAATCTTGGTGTGGTGGCCTCATTTTAAAAAGCTTGTTAAACATTTTTATAAGGGGACAGGGAAAAGTCATAAAAATAATTTGTGAAGCAGAAGTGCCTTTAAAATAATAGAATTGAGAAGCTTGATCTGTTTAGCTGAGAGAAAAAAAGGATTGAGGATTTATTTGGTAGCAGCACATATAACATTTTATGGGCAGAAAACATTAGATTTAAAAATGGGCAACGGTATCACTAAGAGAAGAGTTGGCTTTTCTGTCCCGCGGTATTTTCAAACCAAAACTTAATTTCTTACCAGAGTAAATACTTCCATCAGGCACAAGTTACTGGGATACGAACAAGCATGTGTGGGTAAAATGTACCAGCCCGTGTGTCACAGGGTATCAAGGTGGACAACGTGTCCCTTCTGTTCTTCAGCTTGGGACACAGTGGCAGCCTAAGTAGCAGGGGCTGCCTCCAGGGCTTAAAGGCTGCTGCTTTCACCACCACCTTCTCAAATCTCCTTATTCCTAAAATCCCTGTGACTGGGAAGACACTGTGGGAGGCCCAGACCCTCAAGGACTCACTCACATGGTTTAACAATGGAAATCCCACAACAATCCACATAACAGTGGAAATTCAGGCAAATGTAGTTTGGTAAGTCAAGGAGTTCTGAGTGATTTTGTCTCTTGGATAATTTCTCACTAAAATACCAGCTGAAAGAGCAACTATTATGACAGAAAAAATTCTCCCAGCATACAATGTAAGCTAAACTCCAGAAATTAGATAACAGCTTGTCTTCATTGAAAGTCTGTAATTAACTACTAATATTAACATCAGTTCATGAGAGAGGAAAAAAACCCAAGAAAACCAAACAGAAAAAAAAACCAAACAAAACAAAACCGAAACCAAAACAAAACCCCATAACGCCATGACTATTTTGGATTATGTCAGAGACTGGCCTGGCAGGTTTCCTGCCTTTCGCAGGAAAAACTGCTTCTAACATCATCTATCAGGTATTGAAAAAAACCATGAAGTGATCAATGCTTGTTAAAGAAGTTACTTAGGCAGTGAAACAGCCAGGAATTGCTTTCATATTCCATGATTAATAAATCATTATTTAATTATTTAGTTATATAAATAATATAAGCGATCCAGTCCTGGATTCCTCCCACAGATTATTTCTTGTATAATGTACAAGGCTCAGCCTATGTTGTAATGAGCCTTGATTTACAGAAGACAGAATAATGCTTCACAAAATCAAAACCTATTGCTTACCTTCATTTGAGTATGGTGGTGGAAAGGGGCTTTGCAAGGGATTCACAAATTCTGCCAGCACTTTTCACACAGGCCTCAGAGTGAATAGGTTTCACACTGGTACTTGATCACATCGTCACCTCCACGTGTCCATTTCAGCCACTGACTGTGAATGAACAGAGCATCAGGACAGTATATCTTTCCCTCTTTTTGCTGTCGGGGGACTCTATGAATTGAACTGGGTAGAGATTAATGGGTTTGTGTACCTCTGAGAACACTTTCCTTTGAATGTGTCACCAAATACAATCAAAGCTATATTGGCAAGATGGCATAGAAGTGTATTTATTTATATAGCTTTTTATAACATAGCTTTCAAATGAAAGAGCAGACTTCTGATAATATTGCTTGTAGTCCCTTGTGCTATATTAGTTTCCTGCCTCTCAGAGCAGACAGACATAAGAAACAGGAACACAGCAGTGGTTTAACTCTGTCCATGTTGCTATAGTATCCGTCTGAACTCAGAGCAAGTCAGTTATATTAATGATAAGTCTGATGATATGAAACTTCTCCAGATAATAGTTTCTGCTGACATTGGAATCCAGCTTCAATTCCAAGGTAAATTCACCCTGGAGCTATTTTAAACCGGCTTCTTGGGATGATATCTACCTTAAACTGGTAATTCAATGATGTGTGAAGTCTGTCTACAAAGCGTTATATCCTGTGAGTCATAGCACCTTAGCTGTATTCTTTGAACTGTTCAGCAGTTTAGCGCACCCTGTTACTTAGCTTTTTAAAAATAATGGATGGCTCATTCACAAGTACGACACAGTTCCCAGAATCTCACCAAAAAGAGCACTTGCCTCAGTTCACCTACTATCCTCTCATGTATGCAACAAAAAGCATTTCAGTTCATTTAGGAAAATTCCACAAATCTGTTGAGTCCGACCCAAAAGCTTTCTATGTAATTGAATCTTAGCATCATAGAACAGTTCAGGTTAGGGGGGGGACGCATCAGGAGATCACCAGTCTGACCTTCCGCTCAAAGCAGGGTCAGCTATGACCCTTATTTACTTCAAACAGAATACACAGACTCTCCTATTGCGTCTGCATGAGGATGGTAGTGGCTATGATGATAGTGGCTGTGTTTTGATGGGTAAATTAAACAGCCCCAGGGAATTTCAGCTGTCACCAAGAAGAAGTGGCACAGACTGGCCAACTTCATTATTCTCAACTCTTTTTGCCTCCAAAACCAGGCAGTTGCATCCAAACTGCCTACTGAGATGGTCTTTGACACACATGAACTCCTGAACCTGGGAAAAAGTTGAGAGCAAGCTAGTTGGCCAGGGGGAAAAAAATACAATATTCTGGGGCTGTTTTAAGTATCTCAAAGCATAAACAGAGCCTTGCATGGTTAAACTGGTCAGCACAGATGTAGCCACTGTGTCACTGTCTGAACTTGCAAGGTGTGAATTCCAGGGCATTCAGATTTTTGGCAGCTACAGAAAAGGTTGAAAAGCATATTTCTGACTTTTGGCTCACCTTCTACATGCAAATAGGACAGCCTTTGATTAGCAGGGCAAAAATCAAATACCCATCAAAGAATGGTGGCCAAAGGAAAGGCCAAGATCCAATTAAAATCAATGAAATTATTATCACTGACTTGGCTGAAATGAGATACGGCATGAATAGCATCAGTCACAGTTGCCTCATCCTGGATAAGATATCAGACAGCTTGTGAGGTAAACAGGGCTGCTTTATAGATCATCAATAATGCAGTTACATGCACATGCTTTGTCAAAGTATTTGCAGAGAGCCTGTAAAACAGTTGAAGCAAATAATTATTTTTTTTTTAATTAGAAGTTTCATTGATAGTTGAATAGATTTAAGAGGCAGAAGAACTAAAAGATGTGGAACACCTGAGCTTATGCAAAATGAACACTTCATTTTTTCAGTATCTAGTACATAATATTATTTATAAGAAGTTTTTTTCTGAATAGAGGAGAACTACCCCCATTGATGAAGATCCAGTGTTTGTTATTTCAAAGTTTTTAACTGCTTTTTACCTATAGCACTATATAAACAAGGCTTCTTAAAGTATGTGGTAGTCTGGCTATTAGGGAGATTGATTTGACCATGGTGAAGTTCCCTTCTCTACATAATTCAGAAATCTGTTTCACTCCACGTCACTCCAAATTTTAAAGAAAAAGAATGATTCCATGGCTTTTTACATACTAATCAATCACCTCACTTTGAAATGGCAACCATTTATTCTGTATGCAATTTAAAAACGTACAACAAAAGTTTAGTGAAAACTAATGTCTCCACAAACAGGTTCTCAACCACTGTGCTCTCAGTCTTGTGCTGTAAATAATAAAAAAAAATGGGAGCAAGACCAGATCGCTGTTCTGCTTTGACTCATGTTCTGGACAGGGTCTGTTTAAATATATCTCAGACTGCCTGTAGCTCAATTCAATCAGGTCCCCTCATGCAATTAGTTTCCTACCTATCAACATAAGAGCACATTGCTGTGAAGGGCGAGTAAGAGGAGGATGTGAAGATGGGGGCCCTGCAGGTGCACCAGCACCACAGCAGACAGAAAAACAGAACAGCCTTCAGTCAAAGGATACAGGCAGGTAACCAAATCCACACTGACTGCAGATTAATAGCTGAGATCAAATATCATCTGGGCAGCACACAGGAATAAGGTGCTGGGAGGCTGTGAAAGACAACAAATGAGGCAAGTGGGATAGGGCCTTGATTAGG
This sequence comes from Pluvialis apricaria, assembly GCA_017639485.1. Taxonomy (NCBI): domain Eukaryota; kingdom Metazoa; phylum Chordata; class Aves; order Charadriiformes; family Charadriidae; genus Pluvialis; species Pluvialis apricaria. Next base: position 160,516,558 of record CM030008.1, on the reverse strand, counting down.
GTCTGCAAGGTCATGCAGGAGGCGGGGTGAACAGGACACCTATGTGAAGTTTTGAACAAATGTAGAAGTCTTATGTGGCTGACTGAGGATGCCAAAGCTCTTTCAGGCCATTATCACATTTTTATGGCAAAGGAAATGGTAAAATCCAGCAATCCTTAGTGAACGCTCTGGAAACAGAGGGATGCATTGCTCAGTGGCGCCACTATTTGTGCCTGATCTCTCCAATGAGATCTGTGTGTACTAGTTCCCGTATAAGGTACAAATACAAGACTATAATTTAAAGTATTTAAAATTAATAGAATAGAGTAGTTCAGTCGGAAGGGACATACAACCATCACCTAGTCCAACTGCCTGACCACTTCAGGGCTGACCAAAAATTAAAGCATATTGTTAAGGGCATTGTCCAAATGTCTCTTAAATGCTGACAGACTTCGGGCATCAACCACCTCTCTATGAAGCCTGTTCCAGTGTTTGACCACCCTCTCAGTAAAGAGATGTTTCCTAATGTCAAGTCTGAACCTCCCCGATGCAGCTTTGAACCATTCCCACACATCCTATCACTGGATACCAGTGAGAAGAGCTCAGCACCCCCCTCTCCACTTCCCCTCCTCAGGAAGCTGTAGAGAGCAAAAAGGTGACCCTTCAGCATCCTTTTCTCCAAACTAGACAAATCCAGAGTCTAAGCAGCTAAGACTGCTTCTCATAGGACAGTCCCTCCAGCCCTACCACCAGCTTTGTTGTCCTCCTTTGGATGCATTCAAGGACCTTCACATCCTTCTTAAATGGTGGCCCAGAACCGCACACAGTACTCAAGGTGAGGATGCACCAATGCTGAATACAGCGTGATAATCACCTCTTTTGACTGGCTGGTCATGCTGTGTTTGGTGCCCCCAGGATGGGGTTTGCCCTCTCAGCTGCCAGGGCACACTTCTGGCTCCTACTAAGCCTGCTGTCGACCAGCACCCCAGATCCCCTTCGGCAGGGCTGCCCTCCAGCCACTCCTCTCCCAATCTATACTTGTGCCTGGCGTTACTCTGTCCCAGGTGCAGAATCCGGCATTTGATCTTGTTAAATCTCATGCCACTGATGATTGCCCAATTCTAGTATTGTCCAATGTTGTTCCTATTTATTAACAATTAAATACTATAGTACTTAAAAAACAAATTGGTCTAATAGCATGTGTGTATATATATATGTAGAGAGACAGATTACATAAATATATGCTATTAGACCATTTTATTAAACTTAAAATCCTCTTATTGCCTCCGTTTTTCAATGAAAAGATTTTTTTCTCAATTATTCCTCTGGATCCAATTAGTTCTTCCTTTCAAGATAAGAAAATCAGACACAAAATGAGAAGTAATTATCTTAGTCTGAACAAAAGAAAAAGGCAGACTGGGGAAACGATCATGTGGGGAGTTGTGTGATAATTCCTCTGACAGTTATGAGTGTTAGTTTAGATATTTTTGTAGTGTATTTATAAAAATTCTTCAAAACACATTACAAATTACAGTGGTCTCATTTCTCTTAGCTGTTCTCACAACATTTAAGGCACTACTTCAGTGTGGAGGAGTTGTTTCCATGTCCCACCTTCCAGAGACAGGTGTTTGTTTAATTTTGATATTTCACGCCCTCTTACTTGCAAACCAATAAAGAATTTGTAGATGAAAACTGTAAGCTCTGAGTATCAGAACATAGATAAATCCCTTCCCAAAGCTTCTTTTTTTATTATGTTATGATTAACTTTTTTCAAATCTCTTTCTTTTATATATCTGAAATGTGTTAGCTTCCTGATATGATGAACAGATCTTTTGTAGTAGGCAAACAGCTGCACTGGGACATATCATATGCGTGCTTTTCTCCAAGGTTTTGGAACATGCAGGAAAGGGAAATTAAGATGAATTTCTTATTCTCAATTCCTCACATTTTTATATGATTAGTTTATCTCCACTTTGAAACTCTTATTTCTCCACGCTCCCCAAACTGAATTGATACCCCATTGCAACAATGAGAGGCCAAATATTGAATGCACTGAGCAATTTACCCTTTTCTCCTCTAGAGAGGTTCTGTCAAGGTCATGACTGAGGCATCTAAGGCGACGATAGTTAACTTCAGAGTTGTGAAACAGAGCTGTTTATTCTTTGCCTGCTCTGTTGTGTGATCTTGCTGTGCTGCTATTGACTTCAGTGACCGTAGAACTGGGCTCTTTACAGAGAAACAGCAGCCTTGTTTGTAGACCAACAGTAGCAATGCTGCACTTTTCCTATCCTGAGCATGCTATTCAAATATTAATGAACACTAGCTCTAATAGTATTTCTGGTGCAAACAATTGTCACACAGGCAGAACTGGAAAAGTGCTCTCTTTGTCATCCCGATGGATACAGCTCTATTATTTTAGTGGTGAGCTTCCCACTGTGATGTGCTGGAGTATCTCAATACTGATTTGGAAGAGGCACTCCTAGGTCTAAGACACTACTAAGGTGCCTGTGGCTATGAAGGATATATGTTGTCTTGTATCAGAAGAGGAAGATAATGTTTTAACAGGGTAAAAATACCTTTATAACCAGTAGACATATTAATTGAAAACAGTTCTGGGACAAAGTTCCTTTTTGGGACTGTTAACAAATATGCCCACATGTGGTTTTTTTTGAAGAGGTGCCATGGTCTTTGCCATCACACAGAATGGAAGAAGCTGACTTTAGAATCACACTGTTATCATAACAGAGCAAACGGCGTTCTGGCCAAATCTACTGCAAATAATTCACCTTTGGACAAAGAGTAACTCTGGAAAATTTCAGTCAATAAAGTAACATTTTTGAAAGATTGAAAATTATTCCAAAAAGTACAATAGCATATAAAAGTATATGCAGGTTTGATGATAATAGTTTTTTTAATGTTGTTGAATGCTCTTTTATAATTCCAAGCTAAAGGACTAAATAAGTCCAGACACTTCACTCAGACATCTTTTTCTCTCCCTATCTTTCTCTTTCTGTCTGATAGGAATAATAACATGTGCCACTGAATCATGCATGCATGACAATATGGCTTTTAGAGTCATTTTATCAGTACCTGTACTTTGCTACAGAAAGTTATCTCTTCATTTTACAGACTAAGTGGTTCTTCATAACAAATAACATTGTATTTTACATCGTACCTTTTTCTAAAGGATATGAAAACCTGTGGCATATACTTTCATGAGTCTGGTCTTTTCTTTTTTCTTTTTTTCTTTTTTGTTTTGTTTAACAGATATGTTAGGTCAAGAACGAAGCATGACATTGACATGAGGATAGGGATACATTCGGGATCGGTTCTGTGTGGAGTGCTGGGCCTGCGAAAGTGGCAGTTTGATGTCTGGTCATGGGATGTGGATATCGCAAACAAACTCGAGTCAGGTGGAATTCCTGGGTAAGGCAACACTATTTCCCACAGTCAGAAAACATTGCCAACACAGTACACTGTTAACCTTGCCTACAGATTAGCTGTCTTACATTATTTCATCAGCTATGAACTTTTTGGCTATTTTGCGGTTGGCAGGGATTTGTGAGGCTACAGACAAAAAAGGTTGAAATGGCCAGCTTGCAGAGGCACTGGAAAAGACAAAAATATTTCTTTTTGTTTGCCAGCTATGATTTCCTGAAAAAGGTCAGTGGTTGTATTCAGGCCATAAAATACTCAGAAGTAGCCCAAATTTCCCAGTTAGGTGTTTACCATACTTGAGTTTTTCCAGGCTTCATCCTCTCATCCTTTGCTTTCAAATGCTGTTCTGAGGCACAAGACTCTAATTTATTTTATTTCACAGAATCACAGAATCACAGAATGGCCAGGGTCGGTAGGGACCTCTGGAGATCATCTAGTCCAACCCCTGCCACAGCAGGGACATTTCGTAATGCACAAAATGCTTAATGCACAAAGAATTATGTGTTCCTAGGTCATTATGTTAACAACAAGTCTTTATGGACAGCAGGCTCTCTAGGAAGTCTTTTAAATAATTTGATGCTTTAGTAGATGTTTTGAGACATTTATGTCAACCTGTCTATATGTGAAAATATATGGTTTTCCATTGAGCTGCCTAGTGTTTCTTTGCCCGAGGTGGCTGATTCACCTGGAAGATAGAATGTTATTTTTGCCTGACATGGTCTATGTCTCACAGTAGTTTGGAAGTTGCAAATCCTAAATTTGAAGCAACAGTAATGGTTGCAGGAATCTTCTGTTCACTTTCCATTCCACCTTCCATTGATGAAAGATTTAGCAGAAGATTCCCTACAACAATGCAATTTTTGGCCATGGAACACGGAAGCAATTGCAGTGGACATCTTTTTGTGGAAAAATTCTAAGTGATGCTGTCATCTTGAGTGAGAGAGGCTCTAAGTCATCAAATCTGAGTCATGTGCTGTACTCCCTACACACACATCAAGATCTTTCAGAGCTGTCATGTTTCCAGGAAGTTAGAAAGATATTTGCTCTATATTGTACTTGCAAATGCAGTCCCCTTCCACTGTTCCCCAAAGTAAACTTTAATAGTAATATATATTCTTAAAATCAGCAGAAAATGAAACATTGCATGCTCTGAAAACAAATTCTCTGCTCTGCATATGTCACTATTGTATAAAACTGCAGAAAAAAATTCCTTTCCCTGCTGCTTATCCCACTTGATAACCCCAGATGCCTAAGAAAGGGCACATGCTGCTTTGCTAACATAAGCAAATCAATCATCTAAGTTTCACCATCCGCACCTGCAAAAAGTCTAGTTTATTGCTGTTAATGCATGCGAGTAGTATGGCTATTAATGAATAACCCAGAGAACACACCACCTTGCTGTTGATGATAAAATGCCTGGCTAGGTTGCAGTCTATTGGAGCGGAGTGATTTCCACTCCCGTATATCAGTTCGCCAACAGAACAAAGCCTGTATGTGACAGCAATTCACTAAGTCCCTCAAAACAGTGATTTACATCAGACTTTTCTAGTGTGCAGAACAGATTTAATAGAGCAGTTAAGTTCACTTCAGCCTCTCCTTACTCCTCCCTGCCGCCAGCATTCAAATCCCCCTGCCTACCACAATACCGAGATCATTCCCAGAGCAGTGCTGGAAAGCTGCCCTGGGGTTGTGAATGGTCCTGCTCCCACAGTGGGAAACAAGAGCAAAGATGAACCACAGCCCTTTGCTGAGCGCACAGCGGAGGGAGGCAGCTCCCCTGCCTGGGATGGAGAGGATCCCTCCACCCAGTCTGGGGCCAAGAGAGAAGGGGCTCAGCTCTTCCCCTTGATGGTTCTGTATCACCCTGAGACACCATTAGCACGGGTGATGCAGGGACAGATTGCCACTGAGTGAAAGAGCATAAGCGGGCAGCCCAACTGCCGTGGAAGGAGGCACTCGGGAGCACTGAGAAAAAGCAACCGTTTCTGGTTTTCTGAGAGGAAAAAAAATGTGTCCACAACACCCGAGAAGAAAACCGTGTAAGATCCTACAGTGTTATTTCAGAGACACTCTTCTGCCACGACCTCATCTTCTAATAGTCTTCACCTGGTGTATCTAGGTATTAATCTGTGGTATTGAATTCGCATAAAACCTAGCTAATAATTAATTTTCCATGATGTATCAATGACAGGTGTCATCTAAAACTTTGGACCTGATATGTTTTCAGCAGTAGGACAGGCTATTCCTTTTAATTTCAGTGCTCAGGTTCCTGGTTTACTGCAGCCATATAAAATTAGAAAGACATCTTACCACTATACATTTTAAGCTTTTTAAGTAAGCTGTACAAAGGGTGAAACCAGAAAATATTTTTAATCTAAAAACTATTTATTAATATTTGGTCCGTTTAAGGGTATTACATCAATAGCCAGCTCTACACTCTAGTTAAAGCTGTTATCATTTCCATTATAAAATCCATATTTCAGGGCTTTATAGTGCAGTCTTCCCAAATTGTATTAGTGGAAACTCAGTGCAAAGATAGTCACCGTGGAAACTAATGTATCATTTTCTTTTTCTTTCCTCTTTCCTCTTTTCTTTTTTTCTTTTTTTTTTTTTTTTTTTTAAATATTAGTACTTCACTTAAATCAATTTAGTCTATTTAAGTTTCTAAGAGCTAGGAAATGCATTGTCTTTCTGAGATATTATCTGATCTGGTTTTAAAGTCCAGCCCAAAAGTTGCTTACATTTGAGAGACAATTTTACTGTTTCTTATTGTCAGTTTTACTGACACTTGACTACAAAAGAGTACTGATCTCTGTGGTCATTGTAACAGCACAACTTCTCACAGTGAAAGTTGTCCTGTGTTGACTTCAGAGGGAAGCTGGGACAGGTTAAAAAATGGCTCAGAAGATATAAATTTTTGATCTTTTAGTTATATACTGGTGTTTAATACTCTATATAGACCCAGTTTGTGCTAAATTTTGATACCCCTGGGTGTTTCACAAAGCTTAAGAACAACCAGCAATTTATATGTGTTTATAGCCTTTCTATTCCAGCAATGTTTTATGCAATTTAACTCTGTATTGGCAGCCTTTAATTCCCAGAAGAAAGTTTCCCAAGGGGTGCGTTAGGACCATTTCCTTCAGTGGAGAAAAGATAATTTGTGGTGCCTGAGAAAAATGCCTCAGCATGTGTCGTTAAAAAATTATCAAGAATTTTAGCTGACTGAATTTTAGGATTCTGTCTGCAAGCCCGACTTTCAAAAAGTGTCATGCATCCAAATTTGAAAAATGAGCTCATTTTAAAGTATCATAATGGAGTCACTACATTTATTTGCTTGAGTTAACTAAGTGCCTAATGAACATCTCCTCTTATTGCATTTATGATGCTGCCTTATAAAGTACAGCACAGCTAACCATGCGGATGTGTTTTAGAGGTGTCTGCAATTTACCCTACATGTAGGAAGCTGAAGATTTCTTAAAAATAGAAATAAAACCTACTTTTTCTCTCTCTTTATTTTTTTAACTTGAACTTCTTTCTGTCCTTCTCAAGCAGTCATAGTTATCATTAATTCCAAATACCAAGCAACTCCAGGTTTGATTGTAAGACATCTGAAGCCTTATCATGCTTTTGCAAAATTTGAGATTTTTTTTATGTCATCTCTCAGATTCAACTTCACTTTTGCAAAAGGTTTTTGAACTCATTGCTTAGTCTTACCAGAAATTATTACCCCTTTATGTAATTACCCTATTTCCCTAATTCACTTCAACTGCAATCAGACCACTCATTTCAACTGCCTAAGCTACCTCAGGAAACTGAAGGAAATTAAGGAGCTTTCACACAAAAACTGCTCTAATGCATACCATATATTTTCTTCTCACCATATTTACCTGAAATGGCAATTTACATTCACTCTGAATAGTATTTTACTCAGGAAGGTCTCCCATTAAACTATTACTGTGCAAAAAAGTATCAGGTGTGAATATCAAAATGTTTTTCCTGTGAGAGGATTTTGTGCATTCACGAGATCCTATTGATGCGAACATGCCTTGATAGTCTTTGTCCCCAAATTAAGCTCACGTTTGTTGAATAAGCTATTTCATTTTCATTATAGAAATCCTCATATACAATAGTAAACTTTCTATTTTTCATTAAAAAATGATGCAGAGTTCATAAACTGCTTCTCACCTATGTATACTAGAGCACAATCAGTATTTGCTACTATTTATTTCACTTATGCAGGAGAATTCACATCTCCAAAGCCACTCTGGACTGCCTGAACGGGGATTATAAAGTTGAAGAAGGGCATGGCAAAGAGCGTAATGAATTCTTGAGGAAACATAACATTGAGACTTATTTAATTAAACAACCTGAGGAGAGTCTGTTGACTTTGCCTGAAGATATTGTGAAAGAGGCTGTCAGCTCCTCCGACAGGAGAAACAGCGGAGCAACATTTACTGAAGGATCTTGGAGCCCTGAACTTCCATTTGATAACATAGTAGGAAAACAGAACGTAAGTCAAACTTACTTTAATGTCATCAAGTATGAATGCATGCTTGAGTGCATTTCAATAACTGAAGCCTCAGAGGAGACAAATTCATCTCTAACCTTTATTCTAACATGTACTGTAACAGCAGAGGATTAAACAAATTGTTTCAGGGCAGAAATAAATCATGTATCCAGACTGGGGAAATGCCAGGGGAGAGGAGGTTTGGGGGGTTTTCCAACTGAAATTAAATACTACACAGCTTAGTTTTAATTGAACCAGTCCATAAAGAAGTACATTAAAAGTAAAGCTAATATTACTAAACTAGTGGGGACGTTCTAGTTAGAGTGTGTATCTCATTGCATATCTTCACTGCACTGCCATCAAAGTAAAGGGATGAGTGAATGGACATTTTGCCAGATGAAAAAGCATAGTGTAGGTTGTTGTTACAAGGGGAAGAAAAAATATCTACCTTAAAAAACACCTTGTGACACCATGCTTCACTTTTTTCTTTTTTTTTTAAATAAAGAACATTAAAACCTTAGATTTTAAGACATAATTAAGGTTCACTAGCAGGTAAGTTAGACTCTAAGGTCACGCGTAGCTCAACAGAAATATGAGATAATATAAACTGCTTCTGATCAGAACTTTTCCAAAAGCATTGCTTGGCTAATTACCTGCACCCTGGGAAACAGCAATTCTTGTACAGTCATAAAAATTTCTTGTAAAGTGTGCTTGCTTGGAGGAGTTAGAAATGGAAAGGTTAAAATGCCCTCAGACACCACTCTCTTCACTGCATTTGAAAGAGTGATGAGTCTTTATGAAACAAGGTCAGCTGGAGTTTTCTTCCATTTTTCTGAAGGATCTGTAATGACGTGATATATCCTTTCTTCTGCTGCACATCCTTAGTCCTACTTGTCTCCACTGTCTGTTGAACTTCCAGCGTTGTTGTGTGGAGGTCTTGCTTTGTCAACTGTCTTCTGCTTCTTACAAATCTGCTCAGAAGTGATAAGCTTTCACAATCAATCAGCCCATGGTGGTCTCTCGTCTCTTCAAACTGAACTGGAGCATGGCATAGTTTGCTGTTATATAAAACACCTGTTTTATATATGTTCTGTACATCTGTGTATCTGCATGTATGCTGCCTTTTAGTATTCACTGTAGTTTGTTGACCTGTCCCTATATTCTCATTTCATTAGGAATAGAGGAATGAGTGCATGCTGCTGTGATTATCTTCTGATCTCTTGCTGTTTATTCTTCTTTCCCTTTAAGACATTCCAATTTCTGTAGTCCGAAAAAGTCTATGCAGAGTAGGCTATGATTTCATTGATCATTTTCTCAGCTAAACCTGACCTTGATACTAACAAAGAGGAGGAATGAAATAAAGGACTAATGTTTTTATTCTATTACTGACCAGCCTACACACAATAAACTAGCAAAAAGTCCATGAAAATTGTTGAAATGGGTATAACTGAACAGTTGTTTAGTTGTCTTATGACAACAAGCAATCTATTGTTAGAATAGTTCCTCACTGTTTTTTTTAAAACTTGTTGTCCTGCTGGACATAACTGTAATTTTATATTACGCAGATTTACAATAAGCTTTTTGGAGGAGGCAAGATTTAAAAAAATCTGCTATTCTATGTGTGATTCAATTATTATGTAATTTACAATTTTAAAGTCAAGACAATAGGCATTACTGCTCATAAATAATGTATTTCAGCTGAAAATTCAGATGATAGATTTAAATTATATTAGGATATAGTAGCTTTTCCCAGAGGTGTGTCAGCCTTGGACAGAATAATCATTTAATAACATTAATTATGCCACCGAAAGGTCACTGGCAGCAGCAAACGTTGAGAATCTGAGTAGCAGCAACCCAACAATGAATCACTCCTAACGTTTGAATATTTGCCAATACTATTTAAATGGTTTCTTTACACAATATAAGTTAAAACAAAATTTGAGCAATTCTCATCACATGCCATACTTTTAGTTGTAGTTATGTTAGGAAGAATACGAAATGGTAAAGTCTCTGGTGAGTTCTCTTGCCAAACTCAAATTCATTGCAATCCATATTCTTTATTTCAACCTAATTTTCTATGGGCAGCCTAAGACAATGAATTGACATTGTGTTGATATGAGTAAGGAACAGAATAAAGACTCCTTATGTATGCAGTCACAGACATTAACAAAAGCTGCATGTGTCTACAGCACAGTTAGCACCATGTGTTTTATCTCTGGTGGTGAGGATGCAAGTGTCTGCTCTGATGTTCAGACCATGCCCGATATGGGTGGAGTATTCTGTTATTGAAACAGGTGTCTGGGCTTCTTTTCTAAAGCACAGAAAGTTGGACAGAAGTTATTTTATGTTAAGAGAGTGAAGGCCCATTTGCCCAGAGAGGTGGTAGATGCCCCACCCCTGGAAACATTCCAGGTCAGGTTGGACGGGGATCTGAGCAACCTGATCTAGTTGAAGATGTCCCTGCTCATTGCAGGGGCATTTGGACTAGATGACCTTTAAAGGTCCCTTCCAACCCAAACTGTTCTATGATTCTAAGGCCTCCTCCTCTAAAATAAATTAATAGCTGATGAAGTTGAGTTTCTTCTCTGGGCCTTCCAAAAGAAGTAGCTGAAAGCATAACATGGTCACTGTGTGTGGTGCTGGAGGCACCTGCTGGGCCTGTAATGACATGAATTAGGAAAAAAGCAAATTAAAATGTCTGTGTCTTGCATAAGCATATTTTGGTGATGACTGCAATGACTCTCACCAGTTATCACAAAAATTATACTTAAAGACTGTCAAGGTGACAGATAAGTATAAGCGACAGGGTGGAATTCAGTTCAAAACCAAGGCACCTGCATTTGTGTATCTACTAATTGTCACAGGTGTCGATCTCCCACACAGCTCATCTTCTAAACATAAGGGTCTAGTGCTACATGTGGTTCTCTAGGGTGACTGAGACACCCGTATGACAAGGGGCCTATAAAACCCTGTGATCATCTGGACTATCAGTTAGAAGCCATGTAAGAGGCTCTAATATCCCAGATAGTGCTAAACCCCTATGCTTAAACACGCTGAGTAAGAGCTTGATTCAGCTTCTTAACTATGGCTGTCTATTGCGGTTTGATATACCCTAGCACACTCCAGCTGGTCCCCACCACCAACCAGCAGTGCATGGGGTCTCTGTAGGTGGCGTGCCAGATCTCCTAGGTGCAGACTGTTGTCCAGGATACCCTCAGCTGACCATAGCTGTATACGATTGGGCAACTGAAAGTATCCAGAGTGCATATTGCCAGTAACAGAGGCTTAGACACCAAGCACCTAGACAGCTTTGTGTAGGTGTCTTTCTCTTCAGCCAAATCCTACCTGTATCCCGTGTCTTTAAACATGTTACCTTGTATTTCCCTATTTCCATCCAAGACCTGGTGTTAGCAGTAGGAAAAAATAATTTGGGGCCTTCCTAGAGTCTTCTAAATTAAAAATTTCCTTTTTTTTTTGAGGTCGGGATTGGACTTGTTGCATGAAAACTTTGTGGGAATGTCGTGGTTTGGCCTGAGCCGGCAGCAACAAACCACGCGGCCGCTCGCTCCACCCCCCACAGCCGTGGGGGGGAAATAGGAAGAAAAAAGGCAAAACTCGTGGGTTGAGATAAAGGCAGTTTAACAGAACAGCAAAGGGAAGAGAAAACAGTAACAATAACACGGATAACGGAATATACAAACGCGATCAGGGCACTGCCGCTCACCGACCGGACCCACACCACCGCGCTGAGCAGCGACTTCCTGCCCCCTCCCCCAGACAGCTCCCCCCACCGGGCCCGGGCATGGCTCATATGGTGTGGAATACCTGTGGCCCCTCCCATCCTTGGGGAAATTAACCCCATCCCTGCCGGAACCAGGACAAGTGCATATTGCCAGTAACAGAGGCTTAGACACCAAGCACCTAGACAGCTTTGTGTAGGTGTCTTTCTCTTCAGCCAAATCCTACCTGTATCCCGTGTCTTTAAACATGTTACCTTGTATTTCCCTATTTCCATCCAAGACCTGGTGTTAGCAGTATGAAAAAATAATTTGGGGCCTTCCTAGAGTCTTCTAAATTAAAAATTTCCTTTTTTTTTTGAGGTCGGGATTGGACTTGTTGCATGAAAACTTTGTGGGAATGCAGTAAAATCTAATCCCAGCTACTTTTTTAAAATCTCTATAGAATATCTCTAAAGTTGGAGTTATATTATTTGTTTGTTTTAATTCCTCCTATCTTTTAGTCTCAGATGCAAGTTTGGCTGGACTTTTTCCTAACAGAACCTTGTATGTGTTCCTGTATGATGAATGATTATCGTCAGCATCAGGAAAGTTCAAAAACGCATTGTAGGATTCACCACTGTATCTTCCAAACAGCGGTTCACAAAAGTGTAGGAGAAGTAATAGGGAGAACAAATATTTCTTTACATTGGTGTAACACAGACTTAAAAGATGCAGAGCAAACAGGGGAATACAGAGGTAAAATGTGGTTAGAACATATTCTTGGTACAATAATTTGTATTATATTTTTCATTATTGTTATTACTAATTACAGGGAAGACTTTTTCTTAAGTATGTGTATGGGTATGAGGGAGAAAAGACTTCACTAAACTCAAATATGAATTTCCTTGTTATCCTCTAAAAATAATTGCAATTTCAGAGTCCGTTTTTGCACCAATACTACAGGCATCATTGCCATAGAAGTGATATGTCATGTTCATCTACCACGAATTGTAAACCACTTCATACGTTCAGCAAGAAGACAGTTCTTCATATTAATCAATTTTTAAAATATAATTTGGAGTAAAATGTAGTCACTTACTAGGACAAATTGAGATTACTTTCCTCATGTAAATAAAATACAGTGCCCAACTAAAACATTAGGGACCTTCTCCACTCTCACTTCCAGTGGAGACATAGCAATATGAACTAATTCTGAGGAATTAATGCACACAACAGCATCTGATGAGATCTCGTCCTTTAACAGTGACTTCAGACCCACTTGTGTGACTTAAGCCACCATAAATTGATAACTTTTCTGCATAGCTCAGTTTGAGAGATAGGAACACCTAAAATGAAGTACTGCCTTAGTGTTAGTAATATAGTATTTATCCAGTTGGCTCAATGGATTGTTTTCCTGCTATTTAGCTCTAACCTTAGAGTTTCCACCTTAACTCCAAGGCTAAGATACAGATTCAGGCATATCTGCAACTTTAAAATGAGAAATGTTTGTTTGATACTTTTTTTCTCCAAATGTTGATGACATTGATTTTCTGGAGAGAAGATGGGGAGATCTGAGTAGAGTGGTTTGTCAAACCTTCTCTGCTGAAGTCCCTTTTCTACTAAAGCAAACAGGAAGATTGCTTTTCACTTCAACAGACAGAAGATTTCAGTCCTGATATCCTTTTCTGCCTATATATTGGGCTCTTAAGTTACTCATCAAAAGGTGGAATATGAGAAAACAAGATACTATCTGTGACTACAGAGTCCTTGGACTTTACTTTAGGATTGTAAAGAAAGTTGTCACTTGGGGTTTGACAGTGGGTACCTGAGACCCATCCTGTGTTTTCATGTGCTTTCCAAGATTCATTAGAATGTAATTGCTGACTATACTTTGAAAAGAAACAAGGGAAACCTCCCTATATCTTTTTGCTGTACATAATCCCATGATCCAAAAGAACTGGCTTTCCAGAGAAATCTGATTGTGACAAATCCATCCCAAACTCCTGTTCCCAACAATGCCCAGTAGGAAATATAGCAGAAGATCTTTCCGGTAAGGACCTATACGATAACTTTTGTCAAGCAGAAGTGTATTTCTTGTCCATAATAATTCTGAAACGTCTTATGCTGTAATGTATGAAGGTTTATATCCTTTCCATTCATTAACATTTGTTAACCCTTGGGAGTATCACAGGTAGTAGAGTTTATTTTCCCATTCAAGTGGGAAAGTGCTGCTTCACTGTGGTTTGTGTCCTAAAATTATACCATGAAACTGGACTGAGTTATTCTCTTTATGAATGCAAACTCTACCTCTTTCCTGAAGGTGAAGCACCCTCCATACTACCTCTGCTAGCTTTGCTTTGCGAAGCTGTGCAAAAGTCTTTTCTTTCTTTTTATTAGTCAATGAAATACCAAAGGAATAATGCATTTGAGATAATATTTAAAACAATAATATGAATTACAGTTAAATCAAATCATATAGCCTAACTGTAATCTAGACTGGCTGAAATATACTAGTAGTGAAGAAGAACATATTCTTTGAAAACCCATGCTGAACTAATCAGAAATGTCACCTTCTTCACTCCTGCCTAACTGATCTGTTCCTTAACTAGACACATCCAGTAACTTTAAGATCCAGAAAAATATCATTACTCCTGTTTTGTGGCTTCTGTTTTCTGTAGCTTCCGTTCTTAGTTGTTAAAACACACCATTAAGTTAGATACTCTGCTGTGATTTTGGTGTGTACTCCCCTTATGCATGCTCTAATAATTAATTAGCAGGATCTGGAAAGTGGAATATATTCCTAGTGCTCAGTGCAGCAGCAAACCTCCTAGTGTGTATAAAAGGGGGCATTAAAGTACTCCCCTTAATATACTGTATGTGTTTAGTGGAACAGACTTATTATTTTATACTTTTATAGATTTCATTGAATGAATTGCATGGAATGCTGTAATGGTTTGCAATGCAACATGATCTAAAACATTGCATTTTTAACCCAAGGGGACCAGCAGGTTTATTCTGTTTGCATGTGCTTTCCCCTAGACTCTGGCTGCCCTAACAAGAAATTCAATAAATCTGCTTCCAAACCATCTTGCACAAGCTTTGCATGTCCAGTCTGGGCCTGAGGAAATTAACAAGCGAATAGAGCACACCATCGACTTACGGAGTGGCGATAAATTGAGAAGAGAGCATATCAAGCCTTTTTCACTGATGTTTAAAGACTCCAGCCTGGAGCATAAGGTAGCTGGGTCTTGGTAGCTGCATTATTCACAACTCAAATTGTAATAAATGTCCACTGAAGTAGAGAAGCTGTAGGTTCTAACTTGCATTGTTTGTTTTCTGGTTTTGTTTTTCTTTTTCATTTTGTTTCCGTTTTCAGAAGTTGGTACTGAGCTAGAGGTCATACATGACAGTGTCATGATGCAGGTGTTATAACGCTGCAATTGTTACATTTCGTTGTTGGAAAATGCCTACACTGAGTAAACTCTGCTTCTGAAAACGACAGCCATTTGCCGGGTTTTGTTCGCTGTCTAGTATAAGCAGTTTTCCATCAGATGACAGAATGCTTTGGTACAAATGGTGATTGAGCATATTAATAAACTGACACTTCTATTCAAAACATATATCTATATTTATATAGATATGTTTTTTCATTTAGGCTTAGGATCCATCTGATGTTCTCTAGGCAGCTGCTGTGTTTATTTCAAGTCAAAACTAATTTGTCAACTCTTTGTTTTAAACATCCTTTTTTTAACATCTCTTTCTAGGAGGTAAATATTGTTCATGTCTGCTGCTTCTCAACAGTAGTATGACCTCGCTAATTTCTATTTTAGTCTACATGCAGATGTAATCTATAAGTTAAAAAAAGATAAGTCAATGAAAGAATTTTCCTTGCAAACTGATGACATGGCGCGGGGTTGCACAGATCTCAAATGATTTCATTGACTTGTATGTTATTACAATGCAGTATCATCAGGTCTGTGATAGGATGTGCACGTAGACTGAAAAGAAAGAAAAATAATGGGGAATTGCAAGGATGGAGGCCCATTTCTCCATCATCACTTTAACCTCCACTGGAAAACAGACTTTTTTTACTTGACTTATGGGAGACCGGTCCTCAGGTGGTATCAGAAGTGAGAGCTTAATGAAAACCACTGGAAAAGAAAAAAGCTGCTTGAAGTATATTTAAGCCCTTATTTCACAAACAATCCTGCAGAGGGAAAAAGAAAGGTTCTTTAAAAAAAAAAAAAAGAAAAGATTAAATTTCTCCAAGAGAATATTTCTGACACTGAGGCACAAAGTAGAATCCCCAAAGCTGAATTAGCCACTACTGCTGCAACAGAAGATATGAAGATATTTCTTTCAGTGCAGTCATCATGCAAAGCAGCAGAAGTGAAATCCAAGATTTCTGATATTCTGTGAATTACCGTCTAAAGGCCCAAAATTCATGAGTAATCTTTAATCTTTTCAAGGCACAAGGTCAAAAGGTAAGGTGAAAAAGTCTAGACAAAATAACATTTAGCCTAGAAGGTGGGGTATGGTATATTGGAATTTTTTTTTGTGCAAAAGAGGAAGCAGCCTGGTCCCAAACAACTTGCTGAATGAGCAAGCTAGTGAATGGTTCACCTAGTCTTAGCTTACTATTTAATTAAAATGAGGCCTCAACATGGGCTGGAGTAAAGGGACACTGCCCAAAATTAGATCCTGTGTTCAGAGTATAAACTTTCTCGTCTTTTTAGACTTCACAATTAGCAGCCACAAGGAAAATCTATACAGAAAGGGTAGATTTTCATTTAAATGCAATTTAAGCAAGACGGAAAAAAAAAAACCAAAACCATGCTTTAATACATCACATTACATAGGACACATTTTAAATATCAGTAATGTTTTGAATTTCATCTGGATGACAAAAAGTTTATTTAAAAGTCAACATTTTGAGCATTTTTGATACATTTTCTTCTCAATATGAAATTTCCAATGCCAACCTGTGCTGCAATGCTTATAAAATGGTGCTTTCGTTCAAGATTTCCTTAGGTGTTAGTCCCAACCAGTAAGCACAGGCAATACAAACACGGAATCCTTCCCATAAAGCAGACTGAATCTTCTTTCTGTCCTCTAAATCAGGATGGGGTTTAGTATTAGACAGGAGTAAAGTTTTAAAAAATATCATCACTGTTTTACTCGCTCTGGTTCATCCACCTCCAACAGTTGGGTAGTTGGTGGCTACCAACCTCTTTCCTTGCGTTCAGGGTGCTGGGCCACCAGTGGTCTACTCAGAGAAGGGTGGGGAATGCACCAGGATGCAAAGGGATGATGTGGATTAAGGAAAGACGAATCACAGCGTCCTCTTCATTAGGGGCAGGGGCAACATCTTGTGGGACAGTGTGTGAAATGTCCCTTCCTTCCTTGTTTGCCTGTGCAGTAATTACAGGTTTGTCCCCATAGCTTTAGTGTTAAACCGTAGTCTACCAGCAGTCACGAAAAAAATAATGTGAACTGTTTTGCTGCAGAAAGTAGCTATTTCCTCCCTATTATCTATATTACTATCACTTTCTCCTTTCTTCCTGCACATTTAGGATAAACAACAAAACAAACTTGGGTTTAAAGTAGAGTCTCATGAAGCAATTTCAGCTCTTTTCCCTCTGCTCTCCCCACCCCTAACCTTTCAGTCTGGAATTATGCTTCCTTCTAGTCATTAACATTTTGCAACTGCTTATATGACCTTCTACATCAGCATCTTGAGCTGCTCCCTGCAGCGCTGCTGAGCAAGTAGACAGTGTATGTCTATGGACCTCCCGTCTCACACTGCCGTTCTCATTTGCTGTCACCTTCTGCTCAGACCAGAGGAGCTTCAAGTCAGAGGTAGCTCTGAACTAAAGTAACTTCTTCTGTGTAAAATCTTATGCCCTCACATTTAGCCATCACATGTTCAGGCAGTGCTGGCATCTGCCTAGTACTTTTTTTATCTGCAAGTACTTCTCACCCCAGACTTTACAGTTATTCAGTAGGCAGAACAACCAGTACCCATAGCTGAGAACCCAATCAAGAAGTGTTACGTTAACCTTGTTCAATAAGAATTGTGTTAATGCTCTGTACCTCATGCCACAGAGAAGTGAGTAACCATATGAACAATAAACTCCATTTCTTCCTCCTGCATTAGTAACAGGACCACTGTGCTGTGGGATCATAAATCTTTTGGGGTGACTTGAATAGATCTGAAACGTCTATTTAAACTATCTAGGTTGTTTCGGGTTTTTTTTTTTTTTTATTGTGAAACAATTGCAGAAAGCAATGGAAGTGCTGTTTTGCTTCCTTTAAGGTTTCAAAGGATAAAAATAAAAAAAAAATCTGGAATCAGCATGCCCAAAACTACCATGGGAGCTTGCACAGCTCCTGGTTTACGATGGTTTAAACGACTGGTATATCACAGCAGTTTAAGCCATCGATACGTCTTACCGCTCCTTTCTTTTCTCATTGCTCGATGTCCTTCTCAGTGATAGAGTAAATGTAGATTCCACAGCTAGCAGTAATGCTTGTGTTAATGAATGGGTTATGTCCCTGAGGCAGTATGTATATCTCCACATGAATTTTGTAATATTTCATTTTTCAGAGAATTTGTGGAGGATACCCATCTGGTATATTTTGTAGATTCTTTACCCAAATGAACTAGTCATTACTAACCTGTATTTCACTCATTGGCACTTGATATCTCATTTAGAGATTAATTCACTCTCAATTTTGCTAGAGGTTATTTTCACAAATAAGGTGCAGGCAGATAGAGCAAAAGACTTATCACAGGAGAGTACTTCTAATGGTAGCACGAAAATACACTAAGGGTTTCCAAATATGTAATAGGTCATAATGAAAACCTGATACTACTTTAGATGATTTCTAATAATTAAAAGATATCATTATGATGCTCTACCTTAATAGCAGTGACTTGGGAATATCAGTACCATGTACTTTCATACAGGATAAAGCATAGCAACAGGGCAGGAATTTTTATATGCTGGTAGGGTTTTTGTTAAGGAAAGTTTCCAATGTAAAGATTTATATAAAGATATTCTAAATCTTCTTGCATATTTGTATTGAGATCATAAATCAGACTGGGCTTAGAGGTGAAGCGTCTACATATTTTCTGTGAGGTGAGCACACCGAAAATATCAAAAGGGCTTTGAATTTCACAGCACAGGTTTTCTTCGGTCGAATATTAGACCTAAGTATCTGAGTTTCTCTGTTTCAGAATTTATGATGGGTGAGATAAATAGAAATTAAATGAGTAAGAAATAAATTTTGCCCTTCCCGCATGCTGTATCCTTGCAGACATGAGCCTCACCTCTTTCCTTCAAACCAGAAACTTCCAGTGGCAAGAAGGTCTGTAAGAAACACTTGGCAAACTCTGAGCCTGTTCAGCATCTTCTTTTCTGTCATTGGTCAACAACTGGATCTGTGTCTATTCTTTGGTCTTCTCAGGAGTTCATCCATCTCTTCTCCTTCCTTGGGCTTCCAGATACATATTCTGTCTCTTCCCTGTACTGCAGAAGCTTTTCCAATGGCACAAACACCACTGTTCTGAGGAAAAAAAAATGGTATCCCTTTTCATCCATAACATCCTATCTGAGTCAAAGAGCAGCAGTGAAGAAAAGACCAAAAACCTTCCTCCCCAGGGCACAAACACTTTCCCTAGGTGAACGTGGAAAGCCTGTTGTATTATCAGTACTCCACTTTCAAAGAGCCCTGGGAAAAGAGAGGAGAGGTGGGGAATAAGCAGTATGACTTGGCAGAGGAAACTTGGCCTTTCCTACACAAGCTCGGTTTCAGCTATCTGGCTGGGCTAGCTGGTAGGTAAACTGTGCCCCCCCAACAGCACAGGCAAATGGGACCCACGGGAAGCAGGGTGAGCCTTCGCTACACCATGAGCAAGTCATGCCAGTGCAGGTATTTCTGTGGGATGTTGCAGCTAAGGTTTTCATTGCAGAGCAGGTCTCATCACGATTCTTCCTACCACTCTATGTGGTTCTAGTTGGCTACGTGCCTTCCCATACTTATGGAAGTGCCTTGAGGCTTAGTTTATCCTTCAATTACTTCTCCAAGTCATTAGGGGGTAGATTTCTATGGAAGTGCTATATTTATCATTGGTGTTTGTGCTGCCTCAGAGATGCTAAAAATTTCTCATCACAGCATTGTTACTGATTAGACCACAGCATTCATCCTTTTGACATAATGCCTGACACAGCAGGCAATTCCATGTTTGTGTTTCATTCAATTAGTTTTCTATAATTTCCCTCAGGAACAGTTATGGGATTCATGTTATATTTTAAGGAACATACATACCTTTCTTTTCCCTTTGGTTCTTTATGTGCCGCAACAAAAAAAAAAAAAAAAAAAAAAAAGCCCTGGTCCATTATTTAAGTGAACTGATGCAGTTCAGTTTTCCTGCACATGAAATCAGGGTCAGTGCCTCTGTGCTTCCAGCAGCAAAATGAAGTGGAGTCGCCTGTAAGCATCATTGGAAATCATGTCAAAGTGATATGTCTTCTGCCAACAGCAGACATAGGATAATCAGAGTAGAGGAGGAGTCAAAATGAGGGACACCAACAAATAAACCCCCTCTGTTACTCATAACAAATGGGAGCAGGGAAGAGAGAAGCCCTTTTCTCATTTCAGGATCCTGAGACTGTTTTCACCAGATGTTTATAACTGAGATGAAGTCCCTACTGAAGCTCCATGTAGTGAATAGAGTTTAAATCTAGATATGATCTTCTTCAAGAGCAGATTAGCTATAAAATGCAGTTCATAGCTGAACTCTCTCCATGTATGTTCCTGATATGTTTCTTAACCGGTTTTAATTTTTCTCATTATAATGCTCTCTAGGCATTTATAACTGCAGTTTGTCTTATTTCCAAATTGCTGGAGAAAGATTCTGATATCTAATATCTCTTTGAGTCTGATTTCCTTTTGTTCTGCACATGTTAGCGCCTTCAAAACTGCAAGAGATTAAATAAAACAGAGTTATTGTTCAGAGGAGGAAAAATGTCCAGAGCAGGCATCTGTGGGATTTTTTATTAGGTGAAGAAAATCTATTGGCATCAGTATAGGATAAAGAGATTTACAAAAATATGTCTATAGACCAATATTCATCTGCTGTAAACATTTGGAGTTTAACTGAATTAGCAGTGATAAATACCAGCTGAGGACTTAGTCAATGTTTCCACGTTAACTGATCCACCATGATTCACTGATGTATCCGTTACTCCTTTTCTTGGTAACTCTCATAAAAGGGGAACCTGCTAGTATTATCAGTGGTTTGATATACTGGAGAAGAATACTTTTGCCATAAGTCATTATAATAATACACCTCAAAAGGCCTGTTACATAATGCGCTAATTTTCTCCTTGGAGAATGACCATATTGTCAAGTTTCTGCACAGTCTCTGGATAATTTAGGACACACAGAACATGACCCACATCCCAAATAGTCACACAATGTCCCAAAATACATATTTTCTTAAAAAAAAAAAAGTAAAAAAGAAAATAGAATGGCCTTAATTTGGAAAGCATGGACACACCTCCAGGACGTCACACATGCAGAGTTGCAGCTGACTTGAGTGTTTGTCTTCAGGTGAGGAAACCCGTGGTTCCCCTGGTTAAGCTATTAAGTATTTAGTATTCTACTCAGCAGCACAAGCCCCAGGTATCTATATACCTGAGGACTTTTAAAGCAAGTAATTATAGAGTTTTGCTCTCTCAGATAAAGTATTTTACCAGCTTATTAATGATTTATTTGTTGTGTTTCATTTTTAAAAACAAATTCAGGTTTATTGATTTATTAGCTCTTCCTGCTAGTTCCCCCAAACTCTCCTATATGCATCAGTCTTTATTAAACTCCTGCATGGGTTAACAGCTAATTTGCTTTTCTGTTTCTTTTTTTATTCTAGTATTCTCAAATGCGGGATGAAGTATTCAAATCAAACTTGGTGTGCGCCTTTATTGTTCTCGTATTTATTACTGCTATCCAAAGCTTACTTCCTTCTTCCAGGTAAATACAGAAATATATCTCTATATATGTGAAGGTGCTCTTGGGGAAACAGCAAGATAACATTTCTGGGATTGATGTGGAATGAACCAGTAAAATCTGCTTGTTCCCCAAAAGTGTTCATAAATATTTTTTCACCTTTTTTCCCAATATTAACTACTTTTGTATCATGTTATCTGCAGCTATGTGTTTTCGTGTAAGACAGCAGCATCTACTGACATTATGTTGTTATGGTTTTAAGCAGAACCCCGACCGTGATAAGTGGGAACTTTAGGTTGAAAAAGTTTGACATGATATGACCTGCTTGTTCCAGTGTTGAAGTAAAACATGACCCAGAATTATAACAGTGCCTCTTTGCTAAGTGACTGGTAATCACGTTGGGAATCAGTGATTGTTTTGCCTTTGTTTCTTACATGCTACGTAAGAAAACTGTACCGTTGTGCTTTGTAGCTGATGGTATGTATCACCCAGCTGAGGAAAGCAATCTTGTGAGATTAAGAAGCAGCAAAGAGATGATCTGGTAGATCTTCCTCCCTTCTGCTTTTATGTGGGGCTGATCAAGCAACAACTTCCTATCAAGGTGATGAAAATGTGACATAGTTGAGACCTCTGTGTCCACATTTTTCAAATAGTCAAACCCATGAATTTTGTCTACTATTTAACAGTGAGAATGCAAGAGTGTGTACAAAGACTAATGTCAGTTTTCTAGCATCATAGCAGAGCCAGTAGAATATGACTGCCACTTAAGCATGCCCCTGGTCCCATTTGGCATTTGGCAGAGCAAGTGCTGAAATGGAAATAAACAGATGAACATAATTCTTAGCTGGTTTCTAACACTCAGATGAACCTTAACTTATGGCTACCTATAGAATAACCTTGAAAATACAGTATTTATATAAGAAATAAGACATTTACTGTGTTACAGTAATGCAGCAATATTTCCTGGATCATCTCTGAAAGACCTGGTTCACCATGTTTGTGTCTAAGAATACCAAAATGGTGGTTAGGTGCAGGCAGGCAACTGCACTCTGCAGCAGTGATGTCTCATGTATTTTGTAGTTCTCAGCTGGGAAAGTACCCAGAGTAGTACCTGATCTTCCACTTCCTTATGTCCTATATTGCTGTAATACTAGTAAGTTTGTTTGGTTTTTTTAAAGGTTTTTTTTTCCCAATATGCATTCAAAATTCTTCACTTCTGGTAGCTGTTATTTTTATTTTTTTCTCAGTATGTACAAGAAGATTTATGGATCTTATTAATGGAACCCGTTTTCCACAAAGATTGCTGCTGCTATATCAATCATTGCTATACCAGCAAAAAAAAACATGACATTTTTTCTATCTGCACAGATTCATCTCTGTTAATTCTCATGAGGGTGTCTAGTGCCATTGGAATTAGGGGAGCAGGAGTCACATAACCACATTGCCTGCAGCTGTCTCACTTTTTGGTTTCCCATTTTGCACAGTAGTCTTGTGTTTTTTCCTGCACTTCAGAAATGCTTTGTGGAACTTTTTGTCACTGAATATTAAAGAGGATGTAAATATAAATAGATTCAAATAAAGATTAGATAAATTCCTACAAGATAAGATCAACAGAGTTTTTTAAATGGATGTTGGCCCCAAGAATGCCCTTAAAAGTTGATTGCTGGAACCTGGGAAGATATTTAGGGAAAGGATATTTACCACTATCCCTTTTGTGAGAGAAGATTTGGAGCAACATGAGTGCTTTATAGCAGTTGTTCTGTTTTTTCAGGAGCTGAAGATCACTGTCAAGTTTAAGAAGGCAAATTTTGTTCTTCATTTTTCCATTTCTAATACTCTGCTTCAAAAAATATGTTTCAGTCTTAAAAAAGCATGCCTGTTAAATGAGTGGAGGTCAACAGATGAACAACCCTAAAATAACAGGATGAGGGGTTTTGAGTGAGAAGGTTTCAATATGTTAAAACATATTGAATGAGGAAATAATCTGGAAGTTTAAGTTTCCTGAGTTCCAGTTCTAAAAACAGTTCAAGGTATGAGCAAGTGAACACTCTATCACAAAGTTAGGCAGGATTTGGATTTAGAGGGTCTTGAAGATAACTGCATGCTCATCTGTTATGCCTCTGGTAGATATCAGAGAAGTAAACTACCACAGTGGAAAAGCATGGACATCATTTCCATGGAACCACTAACAAACTGTAATTCACACTCCTCATGGTAATTTACCCATTTCCTAAAAACACATTTAAGTGTCTTTCAGTGCATGCTTCAGAGCTCTGTTGAACAAGGATTGCATTTTGTTTTTGCTTAAGTACACATTTGAATATTTTTCTGAGCTGAGTCTTTTGGGGATTTCTGGAAATTCAGTGAAAGAAAACATTATTTAGATCATCATAAAACATATCTTACAAAGGATCTTCAGGAAGTTTCCCAGATAGGTTGCCTTGGTCTGTGCGTTAAAGAGGGGAATCATCTTTCTATTACTACATCTACTGCGTATGGGAATTTCAGAATTTTATCTCAGTTTATATCTGTCTCACGCAGGATAAATATTTGATCCATTCATATTTTTCCCTGACAGGGCAGGCACATCACTGAATTTAAAAATCTTTGCAATAGTTTTCATTCTTTGAAATATTGAGTTGGGGAAATTGCTCTAAGTGACATAAATTAATGCCATATTTCTGCTGTAATTATGCTCTATGAAGCCATTATGTTACATTGCCAACCTTGCAGCGATTCATCTTCTCCATCTGAGAGGCCTGGGAGTTTGATTCATTTCCTGCAATGAACTTTCTATATGCTCCCATGGACAATAGATCATACTAGAGTAGACCGCTGAACTACTCTTATTTCTGCCAGTTTTTCACTGGGTTATTCTTGTGAGGGGAGAAAAATAGATTTCAAATGGTTATTCATTTAAACATCTGCATCTTCTGTTTTACTTAAGTTTTTCTTCTGGCTCAACTCTGTGACTGTACATGAGGAAGAGGGAAGGCAAAAGCTTCATTTCAGACTTCATTTGATCTTGACAGTACAGGAACCCCTAGAAAGAAAAGCATTTGGTCTTGAATCTCTTGTTGAATGAAGAGGGGATCCAAGCAAGGTGTCCCAGTTCTGGGAGAAGTTAATGGACAGAAGAGTATTATGGCTGTTTGTTCCTATTCCTCTAACCTTGGCCGTGTTGTACTTGATCCTATCACCATGCTGCCAACAAAATCAGCACAGATGCCAGATTGATCCTCTAGAAGGTCATAGGTGTGCAGACTTCAGTTTTGTTTTTATCTCAAGCAGGCTTAGACAAGAGACAAACACATCAATATTCAACCAAACAGTTACAGTGGAAAAACTTTTGTCGCCTATATATTTATTATGATCAAACACAAGGCCATGGTTTCTCAGGGGCCTAAGCAGGTTATGCGGCATTTTGGACTGATATAGCAAACTTAGGTCCCTAGATGCTCCCTTTATAGTACCTTAATTCAATAGTGCCAGGTCTTACATGTAGAGTTTGGCAGTCCAAAATAAGAACTCATGTTTAGTGTCCTCAGGTCTCACGTCTTGAGGCTTGACCCCAATCTTTTTGAAAGCCTCAATTTGGTTTCATTTAGAGCTGGGTCAGGCTAGGTCTGTAGAATTGGTAGGCTACATCTGCATTTATAGACTGTCCATATATATCTGAGATATAGATAGAAACTATCAGTTCCAAAGAGGATCTCAGTCATTTGGCTTTGGAAAGCAAGAAGGCTGTTGCAGAATACTGCTGTAGTGTGGGAAACTGAAGGAAGTGATCTCACATAACTATCTGTCAATGTCTATATCCCGGGTTCAAAGTATAGCCACTGGAGAACAGGTCAGTCAGTGGATATCTCAAAGTGCCTTGCACCTGAATAAATGTAAGAGACTGCTGTACAGTGAGATGAATCATATCCTAAACTACACAGTTCTCTTGACGAGCCCTCTTGACTCTTTTGACTAGTTGTCCATGAACATATTGTCCAGCATTTCCCTGGCTTTAATGACTATCTCTCCCTTGGCTTTCTGTGTATTTTTACAGACAGAAGCTGCTCTCAAGGCATCGTTGCATTGTATATCTACTTGGTAGCCCCAGGATTTTCAGCAAGTCCTGCGACTCTTCCCACAAAACTTTTAGTTGCCCAGCATGAAATCTGTCTCATGCTTCAGTCTTTGTTTCCTCACTATTCGCTCTTCCCTTCATAATGCAGTTTGTTTTTACTGGCTACTTTGTTCCTTCTTTCAAAAGCAAGCTTTACTTCTAGAGAGGATAGGACTTTTTTGGAAAGTTCCACTGTGTTGTGTATTAAAGTCACACACAAAACTCTGACAAAGCTTGTTGGAGCGAAATGCTGACCCAAGTGTAAGATAACATTTCGTACCGATGGTACATCATCAGAACAGTGCCAAAGCTAATATTACCACGTGGAAGCTCTCAAGGGAAGTTAATGTGTAATTCATCTTATTTCAGCTCGTTAGGGAACAGAACTTCCATTTTGATATTTTTCACATTTTATTTCAAATTTTTTTGTAATATAAATTAGTACTACAAAAAATATCACTTATGCAGATATATCTTACTTATAGCAATTCAGACATATTCCAAAAGAAAAACTCTCTGCTAACTACAGCCTTGTTTTCTGTTTGTTATCTCTTTAACCCATTTTCTTTCCTGGACTCTTACACTGCAAGTCTCATTATTTTTGAGGTTCTGAGAGTAGGAGCTGCACATATAAACCAGAACTGCATTAGCTTGCTGAAGCTTGTATGCTGTTTTCAAAATCTTATACCTTGATCATACTTCTGTGTTAGTTTGATTAATTTTAGTAGGTGATAGACAAGAAAGTTTGAAGTAAATTGCATGTTATTCTGTCCTGATACTTTAAAGGAGTCATTGTCCCAGCCAAGACTGTTTGGATTATCAGAAAGAAATAAAGTTTATGCAAATATTGTCTTTAAAACACCATCAGATTTAATATATAGGAATCTCTATCATCACAGCTGAAGTCAGTAAAAGACAATATTTAAAATTAAGCAGGTTAAAGCATACAGGAGTACAGTTCTGCACTTAAATGTTTTGACACCTGTAACTCATATGTTATTTATGTCTTTTCCCTCAATGTGATGAACATTTCCCCACATATGCTCTGACTTATGCTTTCTTTTTTCAAAAAAAAGGGTTTTCCTTTGGAACATAAACATTTTCATGTATTCTGTTTTCTCAAGGTATTTTCTACAAGTAGTACTGTGAGGAAGATGTGCTCCCAGTTTTCACATAAACTACACAGTGCATCTTTGGGGTCTCCTTGGTGTCTTGATTGACTTCAGGTCCCAGATTTAAGCAAGAAAAAGGCATAAATTTAGAAAAATATAATGAAAGTTGCACTAGAAGAAATTATAACTATTCGAAGGAATTGAACTGTCTGTTCTGTGTACATACTTAACACTTGATCAAAGATCACATTTGCAAGAACAAAGTTTATAGAGTATGCCAAATGACATGCTTTATTTAAACATGTTTGGATCATAGAAAACATTTTCATATGCTTTATAATTTACAGGACTTCTATGAAAACAGTACATCAGTTCTTTTACTTTTTTAGATACCAGTGAGATTCTTAGCTGCAGTTGACCCACTAAGAATTAAAATGAGGGGAACCTTGCATTTCTGTAATTATTATATTCTGACTTACCTCAGAAAACAGACTGCATTATTTTACTTACTGCAGAGTCTATGACCCTCAATATCGTGTGAGTTTAAGACATCTGTGTTGTGCTGTATACAAAATAACGCTCTACTAAACTGCCCTCAAACTAGTCTACTAGAGTGGGAACCAGCTCATACGTAAGTGGCATCAAGATCCTAGAGGCTGAACAGCTTTGCTCTGAAAGAAATTTAAGGGACAACTGAGTCTCACGAGAATGGACATTCCTGCCACTCGGACTCTGTATAGACAGATAGAGGCACGGACAATGATTTCCCTGGCTTGTTCCTTCAATGCAGTTTCTCAGCAAGAAACCCTGTGAAGCAATGGCAGAGCTATGGAACATGAACAGATCTTTGCTTTCTCTGGGTTTTTTCCCTAAACTAATTGTCTCAGATTTATGACAACTGATTTTTCCTAGTCTTAACTTCTTACACATTTATTTTTATTAGCAGTGGTATTGTGCTGAGGTCTAATGCTGGGTTCTCTTTTTTTAATTTCCCAGGGTGATACCAATGGTCATTCAATTTTCTATTCTGATTATGCTGCACTCCGCTCTTGTGCTAATCACTACGGCAGAGGATTACAAATGTTTACCCTTAATGCTCCGGAAAACCTGCTGTTGGATTAATGAGACCTACCTGGCTAGGAATGTCATTATATTTGCATCCATTCTGATTAATTTTCTTGGAGCCATCATCAATATTGTAAGTTTATAGGGAACCAGGGAATATTGTACAGGAAAAGATGATTTATGAATTATTAAGCTTGCTACAGGACTTGCTAACTAATCTGTTTATAAGACAGCTATGATTTAAATATAAAAGGCAAAATACCACAGCTTCAGGAAATTCAATCTGTTGCTTAAACTATGTATTGCTGAAATATCTAATTATTTCTTCCTCATGAGTATCATCTATTTTTAAAACCCTTTTGCTACTTTCTGTTCAATATATCTACCCTTTGAGGACCATTTGTAATTTTCTGACATGCTGATACACTTTCTTAAAGACTGTTAATCCAAGTAATGCTTATAGATACTAAATTCCTCAGCTCACAGTTCTTCCATTAATTAGATTACTTAAAAAAAGAGAAGTGTTAATGAACCCAGAAAACACCTTCAAAGAAAGGATGGAGCAGGTCAAACTGAGCCAGTAACCACAGTATGTAAAAGGAAGTTAAAAAACATAAATTCTAAGTGTATCTTGCCTTGCTCATTTAGCAGTTTGACAAACCCTTTTGGCCCAGATTTAACTTATCTGAAGTACCAAACTATGGGCATAGTGACTCTCAGCTTTCTTGTCAGTGCAGAAAAACAGGCATCCCCAAAGATTTCTTTTGAACATAATGGTCTCAATAAAGTGATTTTTCTCTCTCCACTGTCCACACAGGGAGTTCAGTCTGATTTGGCTCCTAATTTACACATCTCAACTAAGACTCTAAAGTGTGATAAATCTAGAGCAAAGTTTTTCAGTGTATCTGTGAGGAAAGGCACGTACCAAACTTTGTTTAGTAACTATGATTAAATAAAAATATTGGTAATTGAATACTGTGGGCCTAGCTCTATACAGTGTCACAGAATAAAAGAGTGGGGTCTTGTATGCAAATACACTAGAGTTCTGATTATCTGGATGTCTTCAGAAATATGAGATAGCTTTGCATGAATTAGGCGGATTATCATGTCACACAGCCTGGCAGGTGTTGAAGCCTGAGCCAATAAGAAGGTAAATACCTCACTGATAGATTAAAAGTAAAATTTTCATCACTCTTTCCTCTTATAGGGCACCTTTTGATAGCAGCACTCTTCATCTGAACTTCATTCTTTGTAAATATTTATTCCTTTCTAGATGAGACCAGGAAAGCATTTAGTGACAGTAATAACAATAAAAACTATAACAACACAACAGCAACAATAATTATCCTGTAATAATTAATAATAATTATGATCATATCTTTGGAGTAAGTATGCTGAAGTCTGGTACTTCAAGGGTTTGCCTCATCTTTCGCTAACAGATATGAGATTTTATTATGTTTTATTGCTGTCATTCTTTCATGACTGAATGCAGGTTGCCAATATGCGAGGGCTCAGCATCTCCCTGGGTTTTTTAGTGATACCATGCAGTCACTGATAGGAGAGTTAGTCAGAGAAAGAAGAATGTAACCACTGATTTCTAATCTTACAAAGAAAATATAAATATAGTAAATGACAGGAAGTTTAATAGGGCTGAAAACTTCCTGAAGATAAGGACAGTGGTACATTACAGTATATATCACTAAGGAGTGCTGTAGAATTTAGAGTTTTTTAAATCATGTTTGACAAATAGCTGTCAGGAAAGATCTTGTTAGAATTAATCTTACTTTTGAAGCAAGATGACCTCTAATGGGCTATCCGTACCCAATTTGCTATGGTTATGATGATAATGAGATTTTCTCCTGATGTTGTGGATTATTTTTTAAGACTGCGTCCATTGCAATCTTGTGGGATGACTAATCCAAAAGAAGTCAAAAGAAATGTAATTCTTTTTACTGTCATATCAGTGGGTTTCTAATAAGCAGTAAACAGTTATATTTATTGTCATATATTTAGAAATGCAATGACTTGAGTCACCTAGTCCTGACCTCTACAGGAAATCACAACATTCATATAACCTCATTATTTCATACATCAAAATTCTGCTGTAATAATAGTTTGCTCAGAAGGGACCTGCATGCTTTTAAGAACAGGTAATGCAGCTCAGCCTTGCAGCTATATGCATCCACTGAGTTCAAACGCTCCCAGTTGCAGGGGACTAAGACTCAGATGCTTTCTAATAAGAGCCACAAGGCTTTGGTTTCACCAGGCGGGCAAATGAGTCTCGTGGTTCTTTACATCAAGTGCATTCTTATTGTTGTAAAATTAGAATAAAGTTTCTGATCCTGAAGATCTTTTAAAAAGAAACCCAGAGTGGTTCTCGTGGCACTCTGCCATGCAGAGAGGTTCTGTACACCTCACAGGCTTTCAGAAGGTACCACTAACTCTCTTTTGTCACGGAGGACTGCACAGACAACCTACATAATGTTGCTGCATTGCAGAGATGACTGAATTGCTGAAAGAACAAACAAGAGAGTTCCAAGTTCAAAATTCATTAGATTTTAATTATAAGAAATTGGCCCTCATTAAACAAACTCTAACTTTCTTGGAAAGAAAGACAGGGAAACACGCTTGTACATACCAGGTTGATGAAATGACCTAGTATAAACATCCAGATTGGATTAATATACATAACAGGAGACTCCATCTGCTTTAACTGTCAAAATATGAAACCATTAATGTTTTATTTTTCCTATGCTCTAAGACCATTATGTATTGCAGCTCAACACTGCTGTTTTGTTTATATTTAATACAATTGGTCTGAAATACCATTAAAATGAATGCAGCTCATAACAGCAAAAGGCAGTATTACATTCTCAAAACCATAGTATCATGAATGAATTTTCATTTCCTTCCATTCCAGGCATCACAGTTGCAGTTTTGGGACCACATGATGTTTTGGCATGAGCCAATTTTGCGTGATGCCATGGGGTTTTGTCCCACATGTAGAAGGATAACATTGTCCATAGCAATGTAGCAGAAAAAAAACTGCTTGTAAACAAGTGCATACACGCAATCTGATCTTATGCTCCCAATTTAATGATTTTCTCTGTAGTTTATAGCTAAGCATAAACATTTTGAAAGGATAATCCTTAAGAGTCCAACATGAGTGCTGGAGAAGCTCATCTTTCCCCTTTGGCAGCAAGAGAGCATAGGAAGGCTACTCAGAGGCTAAATGTCTGCAGCATGAATAGCTCCTCCCTTTCCATTTCATCTCCACGGTATGTCCTCCTACTGTCTATTTAGTGCCAGTTAGGCAGCTGGCACAGAGAGCAGCAGGTCAGCCCGTTCCATCCCTGAACCCAGCCAGCCAGCCACACAAGCATTTAGTCACCAGTGCACACAATATAACCCTGATTTTGTTTTCTTTCTTCACAGCTATGGTGTGATTTTGACAAACCAGTAGCCCTGAAGAACCAGACATTCAATTCATCTGCATCTTTTACGGACATCTGTTCCTATCCTGAGGTATTTCTGAGGGTGCTTTTGAATCTGAGGCACGGATTCACAAAGGTTACATGGCAACCACCACCTGGAATCAATGGCCTGTGTACTGGTGGTGGAGTCAGGTGCCTCAACAACACTGTGAAGCTGAATGTTTGCGCCTATCTATAAGCTGATAGAAAAAGCGGAGGCGGGTTACAGAACAAAATTAATCTTATAGTCTAATGGGGCATTACAACCAAGTTTCAACCTTTGAACTTCATGCAGAACCTTTACGCTGGAAACACATCCAGCAATGATTCAATGAACCTAGTGCGACACAACACGCTACTTTATTCATATGAAGCTAATGGAGACTAATACTTCTTACATAGCAAAACCAGCAGTCGTTCTGCTGTAGTTATTTTAAAGTTGCAACACAACACGCTACTTTATTCATATGAAGCTAATGGAGACTAATACTTCTTACATAGCAAAACCAGCAGTCGTTCTGCTGTAGTTATTTTAAAGTTGCATTTGGAGGAAAAAAAAAACCTCTCTGTGATGAGCAAGTAGGCATGAAAATCAATGGGCTGGTCATGTGCAGATAAAAGCTGTATGTTGCTTAGAAAGTCTTATGGCAGTGTCATGATACTGCCAGCAGTATGCCGCAAATTGCAGGGATGCAGACTTTCCTACAGAGGAACTGTACTAAAGAAAAATGTTTCTCGGAAGAATGAATGCCATCTCTCCTAAAGCTGTATGATAGAAGTTAATTTAAACTACATTTGGACTGTGGGTGTTGATGTTGCTATTTTAAATGTGAACAGCTCATGGCCATGATTGTCTCTCTATATCCAGTATCAGCTGCATGGATTGCATTTGACAGATGACTAATCATTGAGAAAAACGAGACAATAAATAGATTAGAAAATGAGATATGAATAAAACTTCCACGCATTACATTTTAAGAGAGTAATGCAACTAAGCTAGACCTGCAATATTAAAAATAAAAAAAAAAAAAAATAGAAAAACACCCAAACCTGTGGCTTTATCCTCTCTTCAAGTAGCATGGGAAAAGGGTCACAGCACAGGAATATAATTCTCCCATCCTGATTAATGTGGGTCTTGTGGAAGTTCAGAATCCAAAGGAATATAAATTATTTTCTCTCAGTTGACTTTTCATTAGCAAACTACTACATCTCTCCCTTTCCTCTTTTTACTGTACAGGATGCTCTTTCCCTTCTAATGCAATGAAAATGCCATAAAGGCTCAGAAGAGGATTTCTGCTAATGTGAAAGTGCCATGCAAAATAAAGAATTTGTAATTTCACGTTCTATTTTAGCAAAACCCTTATTTTTGAAATGCCCTATACCCTAGGAAAACTTGGTTGAGCACTGAAATCCAGAGCAATTTTTTTTATACTTCTGATCACTTGATCGTTTATGTAGATATTTACGGAATGAATATGTAGTCACTGATCACCGAAAGTAACCACTGCTGTTTTCTGTTCAGTATTTTGTCTTCACTGGTGTGCTGGCAATGGTGACTTGTGCAGTCTTTCTTCGTCTCAACTCTGTCCTGAAGCTGGCAGTACTTCTCATCATGATTGCGATCTATTCTCTGCTGACTGAGACCATTTATGCTTCCCTTTTTCTGCAATATGACAACTTTAACCACAATGGAGAGTAAGTGTTCACAGCCCCCTTTAGCAACTGCTTTTTAATAGGGTAATGAGTCAAGTCTTGCCAGAGTATACGCGTATTAAATAGCACCATAGTTAAGTATGGAGTGATGTTTGCAAGAGGCAATGATGAATCCAAAAAGACTGATAACGTGATTCTTTCTCAGGCCTTTTAATTTAAATCTTCATTTCATGAGAACATTTAAATATTGAGCAAGGTTTGTCTTTTATGTATCCCATAGTCTATCCATGGTGCTAAAAATATGCATTATAGTGCATGTATATTGGTTGATTCTATTCTTGAAAACTCAAGATACTGCTTGAAATTCTTACCTCAATTTAAGAAAACAGGAGCAAACAATTGATTTTTTAGAGTCAGGGTTTTAACTCTATAGATTTCGAACTATAACCTGCAGTTGTGAAAGATATAAGGAATACAGGAATGATCCCATTTTGTAGGAGGGCATTTGAAGGACAGACTCCTCCTCCCAGACTTTCTTCCCAGTAAGAGGAGTTGAAGAGGAGGACAGAAGAGCCACAGTAATTTGCAGAGTCGGAGGTGCATGAAATGTTGCAATAACTGAATCTAGAGCAGAAGTGATTTAGCTCATTCAGAAAAACACTTCAGTCTTTGATACTTGAACAGTTTAGTATTACAGTTGCTTGTGCTTATAAGCACATGCTGGATGAAGATCCTCAGAATGACAGAAAAGCATGGATTTGCAGTACAATTAGTTCTCACAACAGCCAAATCTTTACACATAGTAAGGCTCTGCATGCATATCTTTCCTTGCTAGATTCCTACAATAGCAAGGTACAAAAGATTTTGGATTAAATTCCTTTTTCCAATGCTAGTTATGCTGCTACAAACTAATAATATGACATATAGCATATTCACAGCAGAACCCAGCGAATATGACAAATCGCAGTAAGCAATACTTTGGCTAAGTAACTAGAAGTATAAATCATGATCACTGTCTTTAATTTTTGTCACTAATCAAGAATGAGAAAGAAAGATTCTCCCTTGTGTGAAAATCTGAGAGAATTCAGAGTAGTTTCTATTCCCTATGTAAACGAAAGTCTCCAGTGACTTCTGCCACAGAAGAGTAAGAAAGCCGGGAATACTCTTTAGAGTAGCAAACAGCCCAGGACACAGAGAACTCGGTTGAGACGCTCTGCACTCAGGACAAGGACCCGAACTTCAACTCTGACATTATGGAGCATGAGGTTCAAGGCTGTGTGCCCAGAAACTTATCTATTCTCTTAGCTATACCGATTAGTTGAATAAAAGGGTTTGGAACTCCCTACAAAACTCATCTAGCTCATATATTTGTGGTGATAGCTACATTACCACAATAGGCAACAGCAGATGAGTTCATTACTAAGACCTTTGAGGCTGTTGCCCTTAGCCAATGTATAAGGGGTCCTTCTGGAATGAAATCTTTGGGAGGTTGTATTTCAGACAACTTCAAAATGAGAAACATTTAAATTCCAAAATATTTGCAGATGACAAAGATGTTTCCTGCCTGTCTTTTGCTCTATACTGATGACTCATCCCATAGTGGCACATTTCCTCACAGAAAACTCTTCATTAGGCCCACAAACTCAGTTCAGTTAGTTCTCTCATAAAAAAAGTTTCCTTTTAGCTTAGTCTCCATCAAGCTCTCCTCTTTGTTTCTCTAATTTCTCTGTCATAGGAGTCCTCCTCTGACAAATATCACGTGATAGGGTTGGTTTTTTTCAAAATTACTACGGAAAATGGATTCCGGGTCTGGACTTTGCTTTATTCTTGGATGTCAAGATAGACAAAAGAGCATCCCAAAGTGTCTTCCAACTTCTGCTCTTTGTTTACTCCTTTACTGACTTTTTTCACAACTTCAAGCTTTAAGCACTTCTTAACCATTTCCTCACCTTTCTTCTTCTCCCTTCAACAAAATAATTGCCAAGCATCCATGTTCGATTCACTTCCAAATTTAGTTTCTTCTCCCTTTTGTTTTACTATAAGATTGGCCCTACCAGTTCCCTAACCTTCTACATTTATGTCTTTTCCCCTGGGAAACATACCTTTATAAAAACCCCTGATATTACAGAGATAATCACTTTCATCAGTTTTGTCATTTTTCCACATAACTGTAATTTCTTCTCAGATTTGAAACCCCCTTTAGCTGCTCTGGACCCCTTTCACTTTATTTTCTCACACTTTTTTCATGCTCCCCACACAGCATCTCAGTGATTTCATACAGCAGATTTCATACAGCCAGTTTCTTCTTGGTGCATCTTCTTTGCTCTCCTACTGTCTGAAAGATTTTCCTTTACTTCCCCTGTCATAGCAGACACTTCTCTGCTCTCCTTTTTGTGGCTCACGAAAACCAGCCCTAATTACTGTTTGCCATTTTTTTGATTCCCCTTTGATCCATGCCTCCTTCCTTAACTCACCTGTCATCTTCTCCGAACCTTCCTCACAGTATGGGGATGTTTAACTTTCAGCGCCTGCCTTGGGGTGCTATTCACTGGGTAGTAAAAACACTAACGGAGAGAAAACACTAAAGGAGCTTAGGTAGAGCAAAGATTAGGCAGGATCTAGGCAATGTTCTTCAGGATCACAATTAAAACTTTCACAATCTGGAAGTTTCCCTTTCCCAGCTCCAGCCTCAACCTTTTCCCATCAGATCCCAACTCCTGTATTCCGTGGGGGCTGTGGTGTTCATGGTTGTTGACCAAGCTCCCAGGAAAAGAGACTGACGAACACACAGCTTGCATACCACATTTGAAAGAGAAAGATCATCACCTTCTGTGTACATACTGTAGGCTACAACTTAGTTATTTAATACATTTGTCTCCAAACAGTGAGCACTCTAATTAAACTCCTGTTCTCTTGAATGAATTATTGCTAAGTTAAATTTTCAAATACAGGGGATTCTTTAAAGAACAGCAAAAAGTACCAGCATACATTGTGAAACGAAACTTCTGAATAATTATAACACTGACAAATCAATAACTGTATTTTACTTTGGATTTTTTTTCCAGCACAGACTTCCTGGGTACAAAGGAGGCATCTTTACTACTGATGGCAATGTTCCTTTTAGCCGTATTTTATCATGGTCAACAGGTAATGTAAACATTTGCTTTAACCATTCCCTGTATCACTTGCAATTGCATAATGTGACAATAATTACTTTCAAAATACTGACTGCCTTTTTATCCACTTGAGCATATGACCTTCAACAATTTAATAAACCATATGCAGAATCTGATTAAAGAAAGCTCGCATCTGACACTGCCTAGCATTCTTAAAGAACGTGCAATATTATATTCAGCAATACACAAGTTATATTGCATTTTCTAATAGAAATTGAAGGAACAAACAGGACATCGTTTATCTTAGGTACATTTACAATTCCAGTGGCATCTGACTGCTTCAGTGCACTTGAGTAGGCATAAAACCAAAACGAAGAAAGGAAATTGCAAACAGTAAATAATACAACTCCCGTGAAATAGGTTAGTATGCTCATAGAGGAAAACCACCATGTTTGAGGAAATGAAGAAAATTTGTGGTTAAGCATCAACACTAACTTCTTTGGGTATGGACCACTTGCAAGATTTCTTTTGTGTGGACCTAGATCATAACCAGGGTTTAGGGGCTTCAGAGCTTTAGAACTGAGAAACCGGGTATTTCAAGAATCCATACACAGTGCACAGGCAGAGAGAAGCATGACAAATTAAGGTTTAAAACAACAAATGCATTGAGTAAAAGCCGTCTAAAACAGGCTGTTTTCTCCACCGCTTCTGGCTGGCAGCCTCTAGTCTGCCGTATATCAAACATGCTGACTTCAGGCAGCGTCTGTTGACATAAAGGCAAACGGGACCACTGCGTTAAAGGAAGCAGCAACCATAATTGCCTTTAGACATTGTCCCACATGTTCAAGTTCCTTAAAGACTTTCCCTTAAACAGCATTAGGCTGATTAATAACAGCATTTCTCAGTCCTAATTTGAGTGAGGCAATAAGAGAGGAACGTTGCTTTGATAAAACACAATATTATACATTTTATTACAATATTACACACTTTATTACAATATTACCATAACTTTAAAAGTTATGCAGGTACTTACAGGTTCCATTCCTCCCATAGCAGAGCAAAAAGAAGGCAAGATCTAAATATTCTAGTAATTTTTTTCCATTTTATCTTCTTTTTGAGGAAATGAGGAATAAGTGAGTAGAGGAAGCAAGAGATGAAACACGCTTTGTGCCCAGAGCTAAGTTTGACAGAAAACAATATACTTTGATATATCTTTATCAAGACATAAAGCCCATTTAGGAAAAATATGCAACAAATAAGAACTAAACATCCCAAATTTGTGATAAGCCTTATAATATTCCCAATGATTCTTAACATATGCAAAGATACATACCTAAGGGTTACGAATCATCTAAAGTGAGAGTAAGAATTAAGAAAGAAAACACTAAAGGAGTTTAGCTAGAGCAAGGATTAGGCAGAATCTAGGCAATGCTCTTCAGGATCACAACTCTGCGTGTATATGTTTGCCTTCTACAAAAGCCTGATCTGGGGTATTTGAAAGTATTTTCCAGCTCAGAGGTCTGTTAGCACAGCACAGTCTTTATCCATCCTATTAATCTTCCTTGTTCCATAAAACAGAGTGGCTGCACTCAAACTACTCTTGAAAATGGTCCCTGAGATGTGCTAACTCCTGCATGTTCTCCCAAACGATTCATAGGGCCCCTCTGTCAATTTAACAATATCCAACAGCAGTGCCCAGGAACATTTCCTTCTATTCTTTAATTTCTCATTATAGAGTTAACCTAAAGGTCTCTGTATAAATGCCAACTAAAAACTATATCCAAAAAAATCATCCAGAGCACATTAAAAACTATCTCTGCAATAGTCTGAATTGATGGGGAGCACAGTAAGTCAAATAAAGCTGTCTTCCAGCACAGCTTTGCTTCTCACAAACTGCAAAAGTATTCTGAAGTAGAATAGCTTAAAACTTGCCTCATTCTAGATCGATTTATAAAAAAAGATTATTTTTGTAAGGCTAAATTTATGGACCTTTGGTTTCTGAACAGCTAACTACTGTCCTTATCCATTGTGATTTAAAGTGAATCCCCAATTTTGCACCCAGAATTTTAAGTTAGAGTCAAGAAAAAGTTGTCTGAGACTGTCTAATTAGGCTCAGAGCTTTCTTAAAATCTTACCAGTACTTCAGCCAATAAATCTTGTGGGTCTCTTGTGCCAAACCCATAATTAAAAGTAGTTGTGTTACTGTTACATGACATCAGGCTAAATAGATTAATTCCCTATCAGAAATTCCATTTCATCTAGAAGCACATCTTTTTAACACAAGTAATACATATTTTACAGCAGTGTTTCTGCAAACATGAAAGAAGTCTTGAGGATAATTTCGAGACTAGACTTACACTGCTGTAAAATGTGTTCATTTATGGCTTTATCTTTTTAATGAGTTAAGTTGAATAAACTATCTCTTGAAATCTTATCAAAATACAATACCATATATAGCTCTCTCTATTAGAAATACATCTCTAGTGAAAGCACACAATATAAATAATTTACTAACCCCGAGTGAAACTTTCTGCCATGGCTTTAAAAGGGAAAGTTTTACCAATTGCAAAGAGGGAATAAAACTCCCCACAGCAGACTCAGTCCCTCCTCTCCCTCCACCCCAATTAGACCTAAAAAGAGACCTTATAAAACAGAAGGCAAAATCCTATCTGGTTTCCTTTAGATTGTAGATCCGAGTGTAGATCTTGCCTACACCAGATGAGTGTTGTAGTGTAAACAAGTGTTGACTGTCTGCTTCTGGGGCTCTTTGGTACAAATGAAGACTTCAACTTTGGCAGCTTGGCTCTACAGAGCCTTGTGGAAAGGGAGGAAGGACTGACATCCCTACACAGCAATTTGTCTGCAACAAACATGACCTCCTGAACCTTCTTCATGCTTAGGATAAAGGGGAGGAATGAGGAAATGTGAAGAGGGGATTTTTCCAATTGAAAGATAAAAAGAGAGGAAATATACCTAATTCTGGTATTATGCTTCAGGTCTCTTCGTTATCCTTCCTACATTGAGGTTTTAGTGTAGTGAAGAAAGGATATTTCCTTGTTTTGTCTGGAGTTAGACTGTTTTCATGGTTGAAAGTGTCCCTTTGGGATGTAAATCTTCTTTTCTCATCCTCGAAGAAAGAATATTCTGCCCTTCAAATGCTGATCCTTACCTTGTGCTTTCCCTGCATGTGGCAATTGTCTTTGGAGAGGTTGGGTTGTACAGCATTTAGAGGACATAGGTATTGTTAGGCTTTCTGTGTGATACGTCTTCCCTAGTTTCTTCACTCACTATTGAAATTAGGGGTGTTTTGTAGAGCTATATATTAGGACAAGAAAACCTGGACATTTCAAGATTTATGTTGCAGACAGTCATTTTTATCAGCACCACTGTGCCCAGGAACGTTTCTTTACACAATCAAAAAAATAAACCCAAACTCAACTCTATAATTTTGTTAGTTTTAACAAATATCAGAACTTAGCAAACCATCGTCTTAAAATTTTCTGTTTTCAGACCTCATATGTAGCACACCCTTTTATGTCTGAACTGACAGTTTCATCTCAGTTGTCCACTGATGATGCAAGGAAAATATTTCATGTTACAATGTGATTATAAATAACCAGAATGATGTTATCAGAAATGTAAAGATTAGCAGCTGTTATTCTGAGCTACGTTTACAAATGTGAAATTTTCCTGTACAGCAGCATAAAAAAAATCAGCTGTGAGAAACTGTAGTGCAGGTTTTTTGCAAAGCTCTTATTGTAGTGGCATTAGATAGCATCAAAGAAGCATCAAATAACTCAGAATCCACCAGCAGCTCCTGTTCCAAGCCAATCTGTAAAATACCTTTAGAACTTCTTGCAAAATTATAGTCAATGCTGCCTTCACAGTCAGCTGGGAGAGATAAAAGTCAGTTATGATCTGGTATGGGCTCTGTCTTCTAGCGCAAAAGGAAGGGGGAAGGAAACTGAAAAAAGTTTTAAAAATGATTTAAAAATACCTTTTCCTGTTTTTTTTTTTTGGTGTAGTTAATTTAGGGAATTAATAGTCATGAGACGGAAGATCAAAATATTAGAACTAGAAAAGAGATTAATTGTATATAAAGGTGGCAATAGCATCCAGAGGGCAAGTAAATCACTGCTAAAATGCAAGTAAATCACTGCTAAAATGCATACAAGCTTTAGAAGTTTATATGAAGCCAGGGTCACTTTCAGCTTTTAGGAAGGAAAGCTCTTCAGAGTACAGTCGACCTATAAGGCCCCTTGCAAGGTGCTTGGCATTTTCTTCTGAACAGTTTGCCATTGGTCACTGCTGGTGACGAGAAATGTGGACAAGATGAGTCACTAAACAATGCCTAAACACCCTCTTAGTCACTCCCACCCACTGCAGGCTTGCCCTTTACTTCAGCTTGGTATGTGAACTATATGCCAACCACTTCCTTAATCCCAACACCTTTTGGCAAACCATTTGATGCATTTATTTGTTGGTATAATACTCGCCTCTGCAGGGTGTTTTATTATTATCTATGGTTAAAGCATCTGAAGCCTCACAAATATATTTTCTCTTTCAGTTTACTCTACACAGATATTATTCCACCATTTTCAATGAGGCCATAGCTTAATAAGTCACCCCTTGTGCAAGCTACATTATCACGTGCCTTAAAATCTGATTAAAAGTCTCCATCAGTGTAATGCACCCAAAAGTTCTGGCAGTACTGGTCTTGTCCATGTGCTGACACGTGCCTCTTGGGCAAACAACATGATTTTTTGACATGTTCCTCACTTCAGCTAGCAGACAGTTGCTATTTATGTACATATGAATATTCATTTATATAGATATGTATAAAAATAGACAATGCATATATATATGAATACATAAGCTGTGCTGTGCAGGAATCTTCCTTTTGTTCTGTACACATACAGCACTGAAAACCATTTAACTTTGATTTGCAGCTGAGGGTATCAGGCACTGCCACTGTGCACAGACTAAATTGTGACTGTGGACCCTGGATCCACAATACATCAGGGACAGAGTATTCCAGGGGTATCAGATAGCATGTCTTTCACTATCTTTAAAATAAAATTGCAAATAACTGCATGTCCCAACAGTAGAACTACCTCATTTTGGTGCCACAGATTTGAAAGTCCTCTTTGGGAGTGTGCTGGGCTGTTACATATAACATGTTTTGCTGAAAGATGCTTATCCTTGAGAAGTAAATTACCCATCTCTGCAAAGTGTTTAGAATGACCCTTGTGTTATTTTCTCATGAAATCCACTTCATTTCAAAACACATATGAAAAGAACAAACTTATTTCATACCAGTATCTTCCAATATCTTATCTCTTGTCTGTCTTCATTATTTAACTAATAAAGAGGTGTTTAAAAGGAAAATAATTTTGTGACATTTTCTACCCACTGTAATATGACAAATATTATTTTGCCCAAGATTCCTCTGAGACATTCACCATACACAAGGCAAAGAAATAATCTCTTTTTCTGGCAATGAAATCACATTCTTTCAGAGTCAAAGATCTTCAGCAGCACTGAAAGCAGTTACATGGCAGGAGCAGCCTGCCAGGATGACAATACGATCTCTACTCTTATCTTGTCAGGTTTTATTTTTGCCTTTTCTTTCTTTCTGGAACTATAGCTGGAATACACAGCAAGGCTGGATTTTCTGTGGCGTGTTCAAGCAAAAGAAGAAATCAATGAGATGAAGGAGTTAAGGGAGCACAATGAAAATATGCTACGGAATATTCTACCCAGTCACGTTGCCCGTCACTTCCTGGAGAAGGATCGGGATAATGAAGTATGTATCAGTTCTATTTCTGATACTTTTGTCTAATTAGCAAAAGAAAAGCAAATCTGTTAGGAAATTGTTAGGACTTAGCTCTCAATAGGATCCATTGCACAAATACTGCCAATATTTTGTATCTGATCCACATTAAAAAAAAATAAAAATCATGTTTTAAAGTAAAGGGTTCTGCAC
Organism: Pluvialis apricaria; assembly: GCA_017639485.1. NCBI lineage: Eukaryota > Metazoa > Chordata > Aves > Charadriiformes > Charadriidae > Pluvialis > Pluvialis apricaria. The sequence goes on along the minus strand of CM030008.1, from coordinate 160,474,385 downwards.
TTCTAGGACCACATCTGGAGTGGTGTTTCCAGGTTCAGGCTCACCAGTAGGAGACACATGGACCTATTAAGGCAAGTCTAAAAGAAGGCCACCAAGATGATTAGGGGATTGGGGCGCATAACATATGAGGAGAGAGCAGGGTTCATTCAAACTTAGGAGCAAAAGGTTGCAAAAGGATCTCATCGTTGTCTTAAACTACCTAATGGGTGTTTATAGAGAAGACGGAGCCAAACTCTTCTCCAATGTGCAAGTCAAAGGATGAAAGGCAAGTTGCAGGAAGAAAAATCTCAGTTAGATACAAGGGGAAAAACTACCCTGGGAAGGCAGTCATTGCGGTGGGGTCAGAGAGGTTGTGAAATCTCCAGTTTTGGAGATACTGGACCCTCAACTGAACAAGGCCATGAGAAACTTGACCTAATTGGCCCTGCTTTGAGCGGGAACTGTATTGGATGACCTTCAGAGGTCCCTTCCAACCTCTGAGTCTATGAAAATCTAATATTCCTAAAAAAGATACGTGAATTTAACAGAATGCCTGTGCAACCTTAAGATAGGCCAGTGTTGCAGAAGTATTATTACAGCCCTGCCAATTATTATAGAAGGAATATGTGCAACAGACTGCAACAGACCTGAGCCTCTTTCATCTTCAGACCCAAGAGAACATTTTTGCCATTTCATATTGACCCTGAGCTGCCTTTTTGGGGCAGTTAAAGATTTCAGAAAACATACCTGGTGGCTATGTTCCTAAAGAGCGTTTCTAGTACACAAAGAAAAGCTTGATAATGGAGTCTCTGGACATTCCTAAGACAGAGTTTGAAGAGAGGTTGCTGAAGGGATAACGTAAAGTCCAGAATTTGTTTCCAAAAGCAGCAGTAAGTCAATTACTCCTTATCTGAAATAAGTCAAATGCGTATTATAATATTATCTGTGAATAAAGGCTATTGTATGATGAAACTGGAATTTTCTCATGTAATATTGGAATTATCTTTAATAACAAAGAGTTTACAAGTGTTGCGAAATTCAGGTCTTGCCAGGACTGACATATCTATTCATTGTGCAGCAAAAAGGAATCAAGACTACCCTTTTCTGATTGTACATTTTGGAAATAGATGTAGCCAGACGAATTAGACTGCACAATGAGGAATCATTGTGTTCTGAAGATGTGATTTCAAATATCATATAGCGAAGGACAACATAGTAAGAAACTACAAGGAAAGGCACTTTAGAAATAAGTCTTTTGAGGAATTTTATACTCAGTGAGTATTAAACTCTCATAAAAACACTGCTCCGCACATGAGAAATGTGTGTGTGAAAACAACCAGGTTAAAATGCTGCATTGCAAATGGAGCAGACCCCCATACCACCCCTGAGTGTGTTCTGGCATATCTACTTATGGATTTTCAGGGAATACGTGTCCTCTCTTACACATTCATTCACATACACTTACATGTATAATAATCTTCAAAAGCAAACAGATGCCCCATGGATCACTGCTGATGCTTCAATAATTTGCCACTGAATTCAATTCCACCACCCCTACTTTTTGTAAGGCAATTTCCAGAGTGACTATACTTGGGGATGATTTATGCATGAGCCGGCTGGCTGTAACATCTACCAGATTTCAGTACAATCAATCCTGCAGTTCATGTCTGACCATTAAGTTAATTTCTCTGCTCTCAAAAAATGAATTCCCAAATGTGTACTGTAAGCGTTTTCTCGTGGATGTGTTATTTCTATCTTGATGCTTCTTACCAAAAATAGAAAAACTGAGCAGCTGAAGGCTCAGACAGTTGTTTTGTGTCTTCATGATCTGAGGAAAGAGTATGCCTGAGTGTGTGTATGTTTCTCCTAGCACATATTGTCTAGTCTTCCATAAGCATCCACAAACTAATATGTGTATTGTTTTTTTCTATATCTATGAAAAGGAATAAGAGTGTCCTTAGAGTATGGCTTCCATGACCCTGCAGATATTCCTAACTGAAAGAAAGTGTAAGAGCAGGAAGGGAATCAATCATGTTTTTTCTCAATCAAAGCTTTGCAGTGTCCTTGGAAACTAGCAAAATTTTCCTACTTTTACCGTAGGACACATTGTTATAGAGTCTAGATAAGTAGCAGCATTAGCAGCACAGCAAAGTGCAGGGCAGGGGTTCAGAATGTTTTTCAAGGGAGAAGAAGGATGAAGGAAGAAGAGGACCCTGAGGCGTTCACATCAGGTGTATGGCATCCAGCAGTAAGTCCTTTTATCATGAGACCAAAGCACTGAAATTTCCTCACACACACGAACAAGGACATTGAGAAGCAACTACTCCAGGTCAGAATGGCATGAGAGGTCCCAGAACAGAAATGAAAGTATAAAGAAAAATTAAACAACAGAGAATACATATGGTTGAGGTATATTAGCCACTAGAAAGGCATATCGGGAGTTGTGGAGGGTTCTGTCCTCGGGATTTTTAATGTTGAAATTAGTTTTGTTTCAAAAATTTTGTTTGTGTTCAGAGAAGAACTGACCACATTTTCACATATATATTATGACCAGAACCCATCCATAAATAAATCTGTCATTCAGTACCAGAGTGAATGATATGGATAACATAAGTGGAAGCTTATCCCACAGCATACTTTATCCTAAGAGCCTCCTGTGTCCGATCCCTTATAAGCTGCTTTCTGTCCCCAGTAGCTCCATTATCACCCTCACTTCTGTTTCTTCCTCCTTTCAAACCCTAATAGCAGGAATGTCTCCCAGACCCAGGCAACCAAACTGCTTGTAGTCACCTTAGGAGAACAACAGTTTACCACAGAGTAAAGGCTCTCTGAAAACCTGTTAAACAAACTTGTAAAGAGCTGCAGTAGTGCGAAGTATAAATTATCCACCAGCAAATGTGGTAACTGAGAGGACTCCTTAAAAGAGGGCATTTTAAATGGTCCCATCTGATCCCTGTTAACCAACAAATTTAGAAATATATTGTCAACTGCAAACATTTATGAGAGAGACTTAAACAATAATAAATAATAAGCATTAGGTTCCTTTTGCTTGCCTAACAGTGCTTGATTCTCTGGTATTCATACCTGCAAATGAATCCTTCATTTCTTCTAGTGGTTCCCCGTATAAATCAAAATGAAAAATGCAATTTAATTTTGCTGGTGTAGCCCCCTGACCCCAGAAGCAAAAAGAGACGGTTTTCAAAGAAAAGGCAAACCCTGCATATAATCCATGATAAAAGTGTGAGAGCTCTCAGCCCCCACCCATTGAACTTGGCTAACACATAATATACTAATGCTAACCTCAGATATTAAGCTATTATGCATGGAAGAAATAAGAAACCTATTCTAATTGCTGCCAATTACATTCTCTTCCCTAAATTACCACTTCAACTCATTTTTCTTCATTGTTCTTTTAGGAATTATACTCTCAGTCCTATGATGCTGTTGGTGTGATGTTTGCTTCTATTCCTGGATTTGCTGACTTCTATTCCCAGACTGAGATGAATAACCAAGGAGTAGAATGTCTGCGCTTGTTGAATGAAATCATTGCAGACTTTGATGAGGTAATACCAGCTACTAGAGAAAATCTGAAAGTGCTTTAAATGAGTTCCCAAATACCAAATATGTCATCTTAAATTATCAAATTTAGTAACCATTCTCCTTCTGATGATTGTCTGATTTTTTAAATTCTGATTACAATTGTTTGTTTTATTTTTTTGCACTTAGTCTTGCCAAACTTTGGTCTGAATGACCTGGTGAGATAGAGACTGAAATCAATAGTTACTTGAGTATAAACATGTATAAATAAAAGCATATGTATGCTCCAGTGTATATAGAAGTAGAATATGCCTTAATTGTGTAGAAAAAAAAGAAAGATGAAGATATTTGCAACAGTTCTGGAAAGTAGTGGTCTAAATGCAAACAGATGAAGGTATTGTTTTGAAGACATTGGTTGAATGGACTCAATGAATGTTTAAGGTAAAACAGCGTCAAGTTAAATGTTAAGCACAACTCAAGCAAATGTTGGGTAGAGAATGAAAGGTGGTGACTTATTAACTGAGGAGACTTGTCTGGTCAGGTATGATATACACAGGTAAATGAAGTAAAGCTGCTTGCTTTACTGAGGAATTCAGAGGTGAAGGGAAATTTTTAAAAAAAATAAAATTAAAAGAACATAGAAAAGAAAAATAATTTATTTAGGTATCCTGTGCAGTTCATTTCAGAAATGGAGATGAGGAGGTGACAAAATAAACAGAAGAAAAGTCAGATCCCCAATGTAGCTATTGCTAGGTGGAAGCAAGGAAAAATTAGAAAGCGATGAGGAAATCAGGAGCAAGTTGCATGCTTGGTATTGCATACTCTGCCAACGAGTCAGTAAAGATGGTTAGACAGGTGGTATCATGTCCTGTGATGAGCCCAAGACGAATTAAGAAAGCGGACAAAGGATAAACCAACAAAGGGCTTTGAAAAAAACTTTAAAACTAGGAAGGGTGCAAAAGTAAGGCCAAAATGACCTATCATAGGGAATTTTAACGTATACACTGCAAGCAGTTTTCAGGTGTGTGTAGCTCTCCTGAGCTCCCCAAGTGGTAGAAGCAGAATCTGACCCACCCCTATACTTACCAGGGAGATTGGATCTGTGTGCCAGGCTGGAACAGTGAGGATGGAAAAGGGGGAGGGGAAAGCGGGGAGTAGTGGTGATATCATCGGCCTGTGACTCTGTTTTTTGAGAATTTCTTTAAAGAGACAGTGGAAAAAAACCCTGCTTTTCAGAATTCTGCTGAGCAAGACAAAATTAGCACTAAACTGGACAGCAGAGGAGAGGGCACATGGATAGCAAGAAATTGTTGAGAAACAGTAAAAAATCCTACCCAAGAAACTCATGTTGTTTAATCTCTGTTTATCCCAAGGATTTTTTTAGTTCATTTCTCTATTGTGATAGATTATCAACTGGAGAAGTGATAAGTGTCTTGTCATCTTAAAATTAAGATGCAGTTCAAGAAAACAGAATTTTTTCCCTCAAAAGGAGCTGGATCTGGATCTTGCATCCCACATGAGCTATGTAACCATAGAGCAATTGTCTAAAACAGAGAAGGAAAAAACTCCACTTAGGTTGTGGTTTGAAAAAAAAAAGATAACACCTTTTTGCTACTCTGGCTCTAAACTCAAAAGCGTTATCAGAGTGCAAAAGGTTGAGTTTTTTAGAGAAGACAAGAAGGCGTACTTAGTCTTTGCATCTGGACCAGGATTCTTCCCATAGATTAAGCATGCAGAAATTTTTTTTCCAGAAAACTAAAGCATTGGCAGAGTTCTGACCTCTCCAGGGTTTAGAATACAGCTGAATGAAGATTTGAGAATCAGAGTCTCTATTTTTTTGAATTTATTTAGTTCTACCTCAGTCCTACTTTAAATATCTATCCCTCTTTGAGGATCTAGCCTAGAGTTTTTGTTGTGTTTGGTTTTTTTGCTTTAAAGAGCAAGTATCTCCAAGGGCTTTAGAGGAAGGTACTGGATGAAAAGATGAATGTGGAAGGCATACAACTGAGAAAAAGGGATTAGCAAAAAAAAAATTATTCTTTTTTTTTTTCTTTATTCTGTCCTGAGCAGAAAGTACCTAAGGCGTCTCAAAAGTTTTGAAGAATTTGTTTTCAATTTGCTCCTCTGGTGGAAGCTATGTTATCTTCATTTCATAAGTGGAAACAAAGGCACAAAAGGATAACTGACTTTCCTACATTCTTTTGAAAACAAATATACCTGTTCCCATGCCAGAATATAGAACCTAAATATGAACCCAGATCAGGCTATTAACTGCACCTTCATCCTTCCTCATTTTGGGCATCTGCATGGGGAATGTTCACAGAGTGGTAGCTCATAAAAACTGGACCAAGGTTACGATTGCCAAGCTCTGAAAGACAATGAAAATGAGAGTTTATCCATATAATTGGTCAGATACTAAAATTGCTAGTGGGAAATAAAAGAATTCACAGGGCATGCATCCCTGTGCATTTTAGTAGAAAACAAAACCACTCTCCTATGAGAAGAGCTCTGTAACATACTAAGCTCCTGCACTGCTTTCCCTACAGGTATAAATACCTGCTTCTTATCTCTGAGATCTTGCACAGCTGTCAGCATGCTTCTTGATTAATAGTTTTGTTTTTCTTTCCAGATCTGATTAAAATTATTATGGCTCAAACTTAATGCAAAGCCTATTGCTATGAATTAATTTAAGATATTTTGTCATGCACACTCATATAATCTTCACAACAAAATTCCATTGCTGCTGTGGCGATTACTAAAGACAAGGCTTTCATCAAAAGCCCTAACACAATATTACATTCAGGCCCCTAACACCTGCTCTGTAATTAATGGAGGACCTAATTAGGGACTTTATTATGTCCCAGACATGTTTAGTTGAATAACAGATATGTTCTTGCTATGGGTAGTAAATGAAATTATGTGATCCCCTGCTGACTGCTAACCTACTCCCATCATGGCTATGCCATTACTTTATTCTGTCTAAGCGATCTGAAAGGTGATATGCCAGACAGAACAACTGAAGTGAGTAATCCTACCCATGGAAAAGGAACCAGAAGTCATTTCAGGTATGATGCTTCAGGGCCAGTAATGTTTCCATGTAACTATTGACTGGCACTACGTGATGTCAGTTTTCCTTGTTTTTCATGATATTTCTTGCCAAGATTGCCTGCTGTCTCAATACAGCCCTAGAAGCAAAATGCAGATGTGCAGCTTGAAAACGGAGCAGATCTGTTAGCCACAGGAAAACTTTGCTCCTTAGCATTGTGTGAATACCTCTGTAGAGATACCCAAATGTAGAAGTCTTAGCACAGGAGTGTAAGACATTGGTACCTGATGCTACTTGAGATACCCTGGGTGATGTGGACACCCACAGGTCCCATACTGCATTGTCAGAAAACTCATGCTGTTCTGGAGCAAGTCACTGGAGGTTTCTCAGGGAAGCACGACACTAGGCATCTATGTTTAGACAGCTGAATTGAGTTCCTAGTCCCGAATCAGATTTTACACTGTGAGTTCCCTCCTGTCCTTAAGTAGACAATAGTAGTGGGGATGCTGGGTCCATAGGGCCAGGGAGATGTTTCTGAATGAAAGCAGTGGTAAAAACAGAAACTGACCCAGTTTGGAAAATGTGATAGATGCATGAGAAGGAGATCTGGGTTATTTCTTTCTTCTTTTTAGAGGAGTTTCCTTGTTACTAAAAAACAGAAAGCTTACAATCCAGATCTGTTATTTTGCTTTCCAGGTAATGGATCTGTGTTAGAGAATCAAAGGCAGTCAAAAAAAAAAAAAAGGTGAATGGTGGAACAGAACCTGCCACTAACAACTGCATGTGGTAGGAGCGCACAGAGAAGTCAGGTTGTGACTGGGTCTTTCTTAGGGAGCCTGGTCCAAAAGTCAGTCTTGGGGAATATGTGATTGACCCTTCTCAAAGCACAGTCTTTACTCAGGGCTTTTTTTTTTTCCCCTGATGGTTCACAAATCTGTTCATTTCCAAATTATTCTGGTTTCCTGTCAACTGAGACAGAATGGGAGGTGTTGGTTTCTGGACTGACAAAAGGAGATCTTTTTTTTGATCATTGTAGAATACAGTTCTATATCATTTTCTATTTTGTACTCAAGCACAGTGGTGCTGACAGGAACAGTTCATACATCAAAAAACAAACAAATCTACTTTTATAATTACCCATTTGTTTTATGACTGTAGTCTTAAGAGAGATACAGGGCTAAACTCCCATTCTTAGAGATGTTGCACAAAAAAAACATTTCTCCTGAAGATTATGAGTCTTGAAGGATTTTTTTTTAAATGTAATATTCTTTCTAGCATTTTAAATCTATCATGTATGTATCTTAGTGATGTTACAGTTGGGATTTGTGCTTTAATAAGAGCTTTCTAGTTCTTGGGCTCTTTTTTCCCCCCATTTTCTTTATCCAGCAGTGATTTACACTGTGTTTATGACAACAGATTTTAATATATTATGTTGCCACAAATAGACATTTTGACAGAACACAGGATCCTGCTTTCAGGTTTTGCTGATTACTTTGCAATTGTGTGCCATGTCCTGGAACATTCTCTTTTGTACTACTTTGTACATGTTCCATTGCATGTGTATATCCCAGGGTCTGACCTCCATATAACCTTGGCCATACATGAATTGCGGCATCAAGCCATGAGTTGTTTTTCAGATACCAACCACATTCTAGTGTTTGAAAATGTTCCCTGGACTATCTTGGCAAATTAGCAAGCCTATTTAAAATGTCGTAACAAATAGCAGCTGATTTCGGACTGAGTTGCAATATCTTTCCCAATATCAAAATCTATCATCATCTCATACTGTGAAGAATTAATTGGTAAATAAACTGTTATTTGAAGAAGGAAAGACGCTATCTAACAGACAGGATAAAGCAGGGAAAAAAAGAGAGATTTGGACACAATAATGAATGAGATGAAAAAAGATAACTTGAGATCATTTCTTCTAAATTGTCTCACGGCCAATAGGTTCTTTCTTTCTTAAAAAGAGTTGTCTTAGATATTTATCATACATTTAAAATTACTGTGCTGTTTGCTGTTGCTTCCAGCAACCATCTGGAAATGAAAATATAGGCTGTTTTTAACGAAGACCATTTTCTCCCCTTGCCCACACACCTGGTGCTCTCAGACTGCTCACAAAAGCAGAGCTGCAAGAGATGATCTTTTTCTTTAAGAGAGCAGTTGGAAGAGCCGCCCTTGTAGGAGGGAAACATAGATAATGGGCTTCTCTGGTAGTTTGAAGAAAAATGAGAAGCAGGTCAAGTTTCTGGACTTTCCTGACTTGGAAGGGAGCCATTAACCATATGGCTTTGTATTCCCTGCGTGCAATGCTGTGCAGCCTCCCATTAGAGACAGATGGTACGATATCTGTACACGAACAGCAAAGCTTCCAAGAGCCCAGCACTCCGGCTGACGTACTCTGCGGTTAGTTCAATGGCAAGGGATATTTCATGTTATGCCTTTGGAATGTTTATCCCTTTGAATGAAATAAACCCTTTAGTTTTTAATTGACAGGAAACTCAAACCCACAAGATGGAAAAAGAATGCACAACAGTGTATAAAAAGAGCGGGAAATGCTTCATTAAATTTTTGCCTGACCACAGCAAGAAATGTTTGCATTGAAATCCCAACTAAGTTGAGCCTTTAGAACTGAAAGTTTGAAATTCCTTTTCTCTGTGAACTGCTTTTTTTTTTTTTCTTCCAGGACTGCCTAAATATATTGATAACTAAATTTGTTAGATACCATACCACTTATCATGAAGTTTCCTGGGGTATTTTGGTATCAACATCAGCAATACAGATTTATAAAGCCTGTGATGAGGTGATACTTGCCCATATCCCACATAAAGCTCTATTGCCGTTGATGGAGTTCACAACCTAAACTCCACTTAGATCTCTCAAGGAACGTAAGGCTCGGGCTTCTATTACATGAGAAGTCTGAAGTTCAACTGTGAATATGGACTTGGAATAGGGACCAAATTGTCACTCCCACGCCACTCAGTGCTTTAGTCACTAGACTAAATTTATTCTTCCTCTTGCAGATTCTCAATCTAACAAGTTCTTTATGGCTACTTAGCACCTATAGCTATCCCAAATAGATACCAGTGTTTACCACTTCCCATTGGTTCCCTGTATTTTTTGTAGAAGGGGAAAATACATAACAAAAGTGCAGACTGAATGACCCAATGGACACGCTAGTGTTAGGTCTGACAGTAAATAGAGGGAAGCGTGGGATACAGGAGGATTTGATTTCTCATAGAAGTTCTTTGGAAGCATCTACCTCCATCCGTTGACTGTGTAAGATGGTTAAAATAGTTATTTTAAGTGGACTGAGTTCCCTTTAACACCGATCTCATCACCTGAATTGTTACTGTAGCAGCACTTAATTTGCAAACTGAGTTCCACCAAAAGAGATTTAAGAACTCTTAAAAGCGATCAAGTCTTCTTAGATTCACACATACGTACACAGAGAGTTTGCTTCACTAATTTTCAGTGATTACATCTCAGGAAGCGCAGGACTCATCTGCATTTAAGTTAGGCTGGAATATGCATGTCTTATATTATCCATTATGTGATTTACCAAACAGCTTTACAGAGCACAACAGAATTTATCTTGAATGCACTCTGTGAGTGGACGATGTTGCAAAAGTCCCAGCTCAGTGTGCCCCAGAACCCAGAATGAACAGTGCGCTGTGACCAACTGGAAGATACCATAAGTGTAAAGTTTCATTTCAATATCTGTAGAAGCATTTTCCATTAAGAATTACAGAAGTAACAGTGTGGTTTTTTACATATGTATTAGTTACTAGGTGAAGAGAGATTTCAAGATATTGAAAAAATTAAAACGATTGGCAGCACATACATGGCCGTGTCAGGATTATCACCCGAAAAACAGGTAAGAGAATAGTTTTCTTTAATAAGCAAAGCTTTTGGTGTGTCCAACCAGTCATATTAGAGAATATTAGTGTTATCTTTATGATGTTCATAGAGTTGTGTTTGCTAAAAAGAAAATAGACATTTGGGACTTCTGGCAGAGAACAGTTGCACTTCTTGATGAATTGAAATGCCATCTTGTGCTTGGAACAAGAACCATATGGATTCTTTCTTCAAATTTAGGTTTAAAGGAGAGAAAAAAAATCTCCTTTCAATCACACTGATGTGAATCTAGAGCAGGTCTATCTATATCTTCGGACATACTCTAAAGTTACCACTGTAACTCAGACTGGAATCTGGCTGACAGCCTCCAATAATCTATGGAGAGGATCTATTAATTGACAGCATACTTATGCAAGTGTAAGGCTGCATTTATACATTTTTGTGATGATGTAGCTGTAGCTTGACAACCATTTCAGTGAAGAAGCTTTTCCTAATAGTCAATCTAAACCTACCCTGGAGAAACTTGAGGCCATTTCCTCTTGTTCTATCACTTGTTACTTGGGAGAAGAGACCAACCCCCACCTCACTACAACCTCCTTTCAGGTAGCTGTAGAGAGTGATAAAGTCTCCCCTGAGCCTCCTTCTCTCCAGACTGAACAATCCCAGTTCCCTCAGATGCTCCTCACAGGACTTGTGCTCCAGACCCCTCACCAGCTTCGTTGCCCTCCTCTGGACATGCTCCGGCACCTCACTACTGTCTTTCTTGTAGTGAGGGGCCCAAAACTGAACACAGTACTGGAGATGAGGCCTCACCAGACCCCAGTGCAGTGGGACATTCACTTCCCTAGTCCTGCTGGCCACACTATTCCTGATACAGGCCAGGATGCTGTTGGCCTTCTTGGCCACCTGGGCACACTGCTGGCTCATATTCAGCCGGGTGTTGACCAACACACCCAGGTATTTTTCTGCCAGGCAGCTTTCCAGCCACTCTTCCCCAAGCCTGTAGCCCTGCATGGGGTTGTTGTGACCCAAGTGCAGGACCTGGCACTTGGTCTTGTTGAACCTCATACCATTGGCATCGGCCCATCAATCCAGCCTGTCCAGATCCTTCTCTAGAGCCTTCCTGCCCTCAAGCAGATCAACACTCCTGCCCAACTTGGTGTCATCTGTAAACTTACTGAGGGTGCACTTGATCCCCTCATCTAGATCATTGATAAAGATACTAAAGAGAACGGGTGCCAATATTGAGCCCTGGGGAACAATACTTGTGACTGTCTGCCAACTGGATGTAACTCCATTCATGAGGACTCTTTGAGCCCAGCCCTCCAGCCAGTTTTTTTCCCAGTGAAGAGTATGCCCATCCAAGCCATGAGCAGCCAGTTTCTCCACGAGAATGCTGTGGGAAACAGTATCAAAAGCTTTACTAAAGTCTGGGTAGACAACATCCACAGCCTTTCCCGTATCGACCAAGTGGGTCATCTTGTCGTAGAAGGATATCAGGTTCATCAAGCAGGACCTGCCTCTCATGAACACATGCTGACTGGGCCTGATCACCTGGTTTGTCCCGTATGTTCCATTTGATGGCAATGAAGATGATCTTCTCCATAACCTTTCCCAGGACCGAGGTCAGACGGACTGGCCTGTAGTTCCCCAGATCCTCCTTGCAGACCTTCTTATAGATGGGCATCATATTTGCTAACCTCCAGTCAACTGGGACCTCCCCGGTTATCTAGGACTGCTGATAAGTGATGGAAAGTGGTTTGGTGAGCACTTCCACCAGCTCCCTCAGTACCTTTAGGTGGATCCCATCTGGCCCCATAGACCTGTATATGTCTAAGTGGTGTAGCAGGTCACTCATCATTTCCCCTTGGATTATGGGGGCTCATTCTGTTCCCCACCCCTGCCTACCAGCTCAGGGGGCTGGCTACCCCGAGAGCAACTGGCCTTACTGTTAAAGACCGAGGCAAAGGAGGCATTAAGTACCTGAGCCTTTTCCTCATACTTGGCCACTACATTTCCCCTCACATCCAATAAAGGATGGAAGCTCTCCTTAACCCTCCTTTTGTTGCTATTGTATTTATAGAAACATTTTTTTATTGTCTTTTACAGCAGTAGCCAGATTAAGTTCTAGTTAGGCTTTGGCCCTTCTAATTTTCTCCCTGCATAACCTCACGACATCCTTGTAGTCCTCCTGAGTTGCCCGCCCCTTCTTCCAAAGGTCATAAACTCTTTTTTTCCCCTGAATTCCAGCCAAAGCTCTCTGTTCAGCCAGCTTTGTCTTCTTCCCCGCTGGCTCATCTTTCGGCACATAGGGATGGCCTGCTCCTGCGCCTTTCAGATTTCATTCCTGAAGAATGTCCAGCCTTCCTGGACTCCTTTGCCCTTCAGCACTGCATCCCAAGGGACTCTGTCAACCAGACTCCTAAACAGGTAGTAGTTTTGCTGACCCCCCTCTGAAGAACATCACAAAGCCAGAAGCCTGCATGTTGCCATCACTTGAAGAATGCAAACAAGCTGAGGGAAAAATCAGCCACCGAGGACACTTGAACAGTCACAGCCATAAACCTCAGATAAGTCAGATGAGAAAAATCCATTCATAATTACACCCAAGAATATGCCTGGAAACAGGGTCTCCAAAGGAATAAAATGAGGCTCTAAAATACCATCCAGTGAGAAGTCAGCTGTTGCTGAAATCTGTCTTGCTTGGCAACTGGTGCCTCTCCCCAAGGAAGAGCACCATAAAAAAGAGTGTGCTGCCCCAGATCAGCCACAGAGTGGGAATCAGATCTGCCCACGTTGATTGCAACTGCCAGAAAAACAGAAGCCAGATTAGCGTAAGCTTTATAAACTAGAAAATTCCCATTGTTTGTTTAGAATACATTATAAAACTTGTGGAGTGTAACTAGCTGAGCATCTCCCACCTACAGAGTAACAAGTGATGCTGACAGCTAGAAATTGACAAAACTAGACATGCATGAGATATTTTTTTGTTCTAGCTCAAAATGCTTCTGTGCAGAGATGAGCAAAGAAGGACTGAACATCAGGGAAGTAGCTGGTTATAGCTACGCAGCTTCTAACTACTTCTTTTGACTCTTGATCTGCGTAAAAATTCAAAGGGAGAAAATCTTTGCTGCATTTCCAAGGCTAATTAACTCATCCTTTTTCTAGATCTATAATAGCCTAATGGAATTGTTATGTATGTTTTAAATATACTTATATTCATACCTACATGTCTATCACCTTGTCAGCATCTAAGAGGTGAGGGCTGCTGACGGAGGTTTGCATGCTGTGAACTGAATGAGGCTGAGGACAAGGACCGAGCACGGTGTGAACAGAACAGGATGATGCCAGGGAGATGCTTATGTTCAGTATTAAATACTGAGGATGATGAAAATTGCAAATGACTGGACTGTGTTACCTAGGGTGGGGCTTGCAATGCTTCATTCCCATGGACTGGAAATTTGATGAAAGAATTACCTGGCTTCAGAATAGACGAGATGACATCATACCACTATTGGGACAAAAACACTCTCCTGTCTACTCAGAGAAACAATTAAGGAGTTCCCTGTCCTCCTCTGAGAGTCCCGGTCCTATGATCTGCTCTGTTCGTGTTCTGGGAAGACTAAAACCCACTCCAGGTCCCCATCTGTATATTGACTGCCCTGTAGGAACAGAAATGGAGGGAAAGAAGCAGAGATTGACCTGACTGCTTTAAGCAGAGGCAATTAATGAGCTACTGAATAGCCTTTTCTCTCCCACTTATCCAGCCCCAGGTTGTCTGGCTTGCCCTTTTGTTCCTGTCACTATTCCATCCCCGAGAGCACTGGAATTGGTGCTTTTCCTGGGTGACAGTTTCAGCAAAGGAGAATGAAATCTTTCACTTCTTTTGCTCTACTTCTTGCTTACATGGGTCATCCCTGGTTCTCACTAGTTTTTGTCGCTTGTACCTGAGCTATCTCAGTCCTCTTTATACTTTCTTTATTAGCCTTAGATAAATTTCACATGCCTTATTAATTCCCATGATTGCCTCTCAGATTATTGACAGGAAATTACTTTCTTTGGTACTTCACACTAAACTTCTCTGTATCCAGCTATACAAGTGTTGTAATATAAATGGAAAGCATTACTATCAATAATACCTTACCTCTCTGAATCTAGTACGTGGAGACTGTTCTTACAAATTCCAAATTCAGATACTTGGCACTTGGTAGGGATGGGTGGGAGCTGGGCAAATGCAAACGTTTCTAACATATTGGTTTATAACTTACTCCTCAGCAATGTGAAGACAAATGGGGGCATTTGTGTGCTCTGGCTGACTTCTCCATAGCTCTGAACGAAAGCATACAGGAGATCAATAAACATTCATTTAACAACTTTGAACTCCGTATCGGTAAGCATGGTTCAAACATGAGAATTAAAATGGGATTTTGTCTGCAAGGATCCAGCCCTGTAAGTGCACCCCAGGAACAATGCAAGGACATGCACAATTTAAGAGACTCCAAACACAATATCCTTGTCCTGGACAATCCTCTGTTTTCAAATTTACTTCAACCCATGCAACGTTAGAAATAAAAAACTGTCCATTGCTTAGGGACATGGTTTAGTGGTGGGCTTGTCAGTGTTAGGTTAATGATTGGACTAGATGATCTTACAGATCTTTTCCAATCTAGGAGATTCTGTGATTCTGTGATTTGTAGAATATGGGCCCTGATTTTAGGACTGCAGCTGTTCTAAGGCTTAGTGAATTGTAAATTGGTACCATAATTAAGCTACTGTTTTTAGCAAGTCTGGCCATACCAGCAAGTCTGGTATAACACAAAAAGTGAACTGGACAGCCCAGACCTAACCCCGAGCTTGATACTGGCTTGCACAGTCTCTGATTAATCTCCCTGTCTTAGATTCTTCTTCAGTAGCTTACCCTAAACCCTGTGTGTAGTACCTTGGTTTTGCACAAAAACTCCAGTTCAGACTCGACCTTCCCCAGTGGCAGCAGCTCTGAATCGCTGTGATGGGGAACTTATTACCCTGGATGGGATATCCTGGATGGCTAGTAGGGTGGGACATGAAAAGATGGCCTGAATGTATGGCACGTAGCAGGAGTAAATCTGATGGCTTCTCATGTTGACTGGAGCACTGGCCAAAACCAAAAACCACTTGGAAGAAACATGTCCTTTACAGACAACCCTGCCATAAAAAAGCTAAAGTATATTCATCAGTCACAGCATGGAGGGTCACAGCATCACTAACTGTGATCTGCACTTCCTAACATTTTTGAACAGAAAACATTCAGTTCCCAAGATTTCTCGGGGAACATGGATCCACTCTTAGTAAATATGGATCACTTGCAAAAGTTTCATAGAGCCTGAATGCAACACTATTTGGAAATAATTTCTATCACCAATTTAAAAAGTATTCTTTAAAAAAAAATCTAAAAATATAACAGCCTTTTCCCAAAGATGTGCCTTTCACTATCACTAAATGTATTCTTAAATCATTGCTATAGAAAAAAAAAATCTCTTCTATATTATCGCTTGTCTTGAACGTATGCAACAATCTCATAAGAAACAGTCTTTCAATAACTTCATAGAATACTTTAGTATTTTCATTTCATAGAATGTAAGAATGCAATTTCTTGATTGTATAGCACTGAGAAGGTTGTCTTCAACAAGTGTAAACCCAGAAAGGTCCTTCCAGAGACATCTTTCCTACCACATAAGTATCAGTTTGCAGGAGCTTTGGCAATAGTGCGCAGAATATGGAAGATACATAAGAGCTGTCGTTTCACTGTGATGGGTGTCCGATAAAATAACTGCGGATATAACTTTTCATGTTTTCTAGCTTTCCTGGCTTTTTTTTCTTACCTTCTTTGTATATACACCTCTTCCTTAAGCTTAGAGATAAGTGTATCTGAACCAGGCTTCGTCTGGTTCTTAAGTGCAAATACAGTTTTCAGCCATTCTTGTCTAACTGGCTCTCTCTTCTCAATTTTTTTTAATGTTTTTTTTTTTTTTTTTTTTTAATAGGGATTAGCCATGGCTCTGTCGTAGCGGGAGTTATCGGTGCTAAGAAACCCCAATATGATATCTGGGGCAAAACGGTTAATTTAGCAAGTCGAATGGACAGCACAGGTGTTAGTGACAGAATACAAGTGCCTGAAGAAACGTATCTGATCCTGAAGGACCGGGGATTTGCCTTCGACTACCGAGGAGAGATTTATGTCAAAGGTATCAGTGAACAGGAAGGAAAAATCAAAACATATTTTCTTCTAGGAAGAGTTCAACCAAATCCTTTAATCTTACAACCAAGAAAACTGACTGGACAGTATTCATTAGCAGCTGTTGTATTAGGACTTGTACAGTCTCTTAACAGGCAAAAACAGAAGCAAATCCTTAATGAGAACAATAACTCTGGAATCATAAAAGGACATTACAACCGGAGGACTTTGCTCACTCCCGGTGGATCTGAGGCAGCAGCCCAGGCAGAGGGGGCTGACAAAACTGAATTGCCATAATCAGCATTTTGTTTGTGTTCTTTTTTTTGTATTTCTTTTATATATAAAAATAAATATACAAATAAAAAGGGTTTAATTTTTTTTAGAAGAAGCGTGATTATTTTCTGGTGTGATATTTTGATGAGATTCAAATTCCTACACGTTAACAAATGGTGCCAGCATCTCTTCCCCAAGCTGTGGTTAACCTCTGAATGTCCAGACCTAGTAGCTGTAGGCCACCACTCTGCTGTGCCAGCTACCTACAGAAACAGGCAAGAATAAACTTCTGAGTGGAGGGATTTGTCACATAAATTGTATTGGGAGTTAATGATGGGGAAAGAGGGAATACTGCTCACACTTTTTTGGTGAAAGCAAAGGCATAAGGAGATTGAGTAGGTTTTTCTCACCTTTAGCTGCCTTCAAGTAGAATTATACACACCAAAGCTAGTTGCCTGGTCTCCATAACAGTCACGGAAAAACTAGTCAATACAGCCACAGGATTTTAAGGTGTACTATCTAGGGGTTGGACTAGATGACTTCCAAAGGTCTCTTCCAACCCCTACCATTCTGTGATTCTGTTTGCCCAGATGTGAGGATATGGGAGACAGAGAAGATGGATCTTGCCATAAACCCACAGATTCCATTGAGTCCACTGTCTACGGGTTCTCGAAATAGCCTAAGATGTCCTCTTCTCAAGCAGGTGGCTGCACTGTAGACAGATAAACTGCATGTTGGTATCCACCTAACTTCTTGCACTCAAGCCAGGAGGTCAAGTGTCTCCTGTAGATAGTATGTCATATCTGTCAGTACCATTTGGAGGGCTCAAATGCACTATGGTGTCTTGACCTGCACAAGACACCTGTGAACAGATGACAGAATTACACCTTGAATGACATGTCTGGAGCCTACAGCTGAGTCTATTGTCCAGTTAAGGAACTAATCAAATTCTCTGGAGTCACTTTCCAGAGCTTAACTCTTAACCCCATCACTAGTTTGAGTTCTCACCAAAACAAGAGTTGTCTGAGGCTATAAAATGAGTATGTGCTGAAGTACAGTAGGAGATGAAGCTCACTGCTAAACTTCTGCTCAAATGCCTCAAGAGGAAGAGAGGCCAAGACTGAGGATATCCCAAATGATTTGTGTGCCAGCACAGAGACAGTCCTGCTGAGATGCTGCAATGGCACACCTCGGTGTTATAAGCCCTGCATCAAAAGGAGGATAACTTTTGGGGGGATGGCTAATCAATTTTGCCTTGGAAACAGTAAATACATAGCACAGGTTCCTATATGCATTGGTGCCATGATTCACACTAAGCTGTAAAGTGCGCAAATGAACCTCTCATCAAGTCTGTATGCTCAAAGGAGCTGAGTTTATCTCAGTAAATATTATCTTTAAAGTAAATCACAGATGGAAGCAGCAGAACCTGTAATCACACAGCAATCCCCAGATGAGACCCCACACAACCAATACAGTGTGACATACGGTTTCTTTTTAAACACAGGCCTTAGATTTTTGCAGGCTGTTACCCAGTCCTTGATGAAAACTGGGGTTTCTTGGGAGCATCACCACTGGGTCAGGCACATTTTTAAAAGACGGCCAATATGGCTAGGAAATCTTGATTCCTACATTATATAAGATGCTATTGTTTACTAACAAAAGAGGCACAAAAATATAAAAGTGTTTCATTATAGTAAGATAAAAATAATGCTTTTTGTTGTAAAATAACCCGATGAATGGCTTTGAGGGGCAAAATTTAATCAGCTGAGTGCCACCTTCAGAAATAGAAAATAATAAAAATGACCAAATACAATTTTCTGTGGAATTTATCACTGAACAATGGGTCTGAGCACAGATAGCAAAGAGCAGTCTGAAATATTACACCCAGTGATGATGCTGCCAGTAACTGAGCTCTCATTCCAAATTGATTACACCTTTGAATCCCCACAAATATCCTTTTTTTATGCCACACAGGGAAAGCTGAGACCCTCAGCTCACCCAGGCCAGTGCTGATACTGTAGAGGGATGAAGACAAGGAAGGGCCAGCATCTGAAGCAGTTAAATTAATTTCACATTTGCAGTGGTATTTGGGGCACTAAAGAAGGAAGTTTTGGATGGTTTGAACAGCTCATTAACAGCTATCCTCTCCTTCACAGCTTATTTCTGTGCTGGATGGGTTCACTTCTCCTGGTTCTCTAAACACTTGATTCATGCTAATATCCCAGCTGAACTGGTTTTCTAATTCTCACCGCTGCTGCCAACCTCTGTAATGACAATCAGCAGTGAATGGAAGGTGTTAACTAGATAACAGGGTTGGAGACTGGAGCTGGGAGGGCAACTTCACTGCTTCTTAGCACAGGCCCAAATCTCCTGCTTCTTATCGCAGACAGGGATGGCTTTCTGTGTTATCCCTCTCAAAATCCCCATTAGCATAACTATGTTCTCAAGCAAAATTGGCTGCTAATGAAGCTTGAGTCTGTGTTGACCAGATAAAGAGTTTGCTAAATCAGCTCATTGCCATGAATAATTCTTTAGTGAGGAATTTCACCTGTGACTGCCACACGTAAATCCCTGCCTGGGACTATTTGTGTGCGCTAGATGGTTATTTGTCACCCCAGCAATTACACTGCTTGTTCCTTTTCCAAGTATGATGACCTTAAAGGTTCAGCAATGTTATTTCTCATTGTAGCATCTGTTTGCAGTGGAGCAGTAGCTATTATTTATGCTCTTAGTCTTCTAGTTTTACTCCATGACTTTATGGTACCATTAGAGCATTCAGCTTTCCCTCACAACTCTATCTTCCAGGTTTCTAGTTCATACAGGGTAGAATTTTATACAAGAAGGACCTATAAAGCCAAAACACCCGGTTAATGTCCTTTGAAAGACGCATGCCTGGGTTAATAAAGGCAAATTACCTTGATACTGCAACTCTTTCGCCAAACTAGCCAGCCTATATTGAGAGCTTTCCTAGATTTTCCCCATTAAGAGGAGAAAGCCTTGGCAGAAGCTGACTATACTCTTTGATGTTGCCTTATTTATGTCTACAAATGTGCACTACAGAAACAAACAGCAGCCAGCTGCTTGCACAGAAATCTGTATCTCCGTCCCTCCAACAAGCTCCATGCCATGAGCTCTGCTGACTTAAATGTTTTCTAAACAAACAGGCTGAAATCCACAGCTTTCTTCTCTGAAAAGCAACATATAATCAACTACATCAAGGGCAGCTTATGCCAGCTTTGAAGTACTCATCCTTAATCATTAAAGCAGATGGAATATTTACTATCTGGACAATAGTTCTGTACCAAAATCATTACTCTGTACTGCTCCAAGTGAATATTTGCAACCATCACTTCCGTGTTCTAGCAAGGATCATACCTGTGGCAAGAGTGCTTGTTTGCAGGACAGTGAAAAGGTTTTAGTGGTAATTTATGCCATTCACCAATTTTAGTAATATCTATCCAGAAAGTCACAGTTAGGTACTGATACCTGTCAAGGTACCTGTCACATTAAGATTCAAGACAGAAGACAGTTTACCTCTTCTGAGAACAGTGTGATAGGTGTGACATCGTCTAGAAGCATGTGCTGAGAAAAAAAACAATTCAAAAAATAGTTTTTGCACACAGGGTGAAAATATCGCTCACTGTCCTCATCTTTAATTCATTCCTGATTACTTCACAGTTGTTTGCAGATGTTGAAAAGCGCAGAAAAAAAAAAACAAAAAAAAAAAACAACAAACCCCCTCATTTAATCCTTTTCTCATTAGCAGAATTTCAGCTGACTTTCCTAAGTGCAATGGGAGTCAAGGAGTTTATACAAATACACAGCACAGAAAAGGTGGCTAACAGCCACGTGTCCTGTCGCTGCACACTGTCAAGCTGCAAGGGAGGGAGGGGAGAGCCCAGCTCCAGAGCTGACTTGACGAACACGCAGTGAAATGATCAGAGGAGCAGGAAATAACCACATTAACCATCGTCAGTGGTACATGGTAAGCATTATAATTGCACAGTCAACTTATTAACCACCCCATCAATCTTTTTCTGTTGCTCAATGGCAGTGACATGATTAAGCGTTTGTGGTTTCCCCAGCTCTGCGCTTTGCTGGAGGAAGGGAAAAAATATGACAGCGGAGCAGTCAGCAGATGGGAGGAAAGGGGTAAAAATTCAATATGTGTATCTCTAGGCACTTGAAACTTACTGCCATTCAGTTAGTATTTAAGGAATGCTCTCATTAGATCTCCTGGTAGAAAAAATATTTTCTTTTTTCATTTAACTTTAGTAGATAAAAGCCATTTTTTTCCCCCCAAAAAAATCTTTTTTTCTGTCCATTTTCCCTTAAGCTCTTTTTTAGGTGATGGCTGTCAGAGTTACAGAGCCATCCAGAGACTGATTCATTCAGCTCTTTTGCATGAAAACGACAGCAATGTGCAGGGCTGGTTAAGCAGCATCTCCTGTAAAATGCCACTCATGCTACTTCTGCTGACCCAGATCTCCTTCAGCCCAAGGTGTTTTTTTTCTGGCTGATAAATATGTTAAAATTGATACACTGAAATTATCTCTGTTTCATAGTCCATGTACCTTTTGAGGATCTTGAAATCAGTGCCTCCTTTAGCTTTGCAATATTAAAAAAACAAAAGCACCACTGTTGCTACATGGAGAAAAAGAAAAAGCAATCTTACCTGGTTTGCTGAAAATCTAAGGTTCTAAAACAAATGACATATGTGTGAAATGACTTTTGATCGCAAAACCCACTCCCAGCAGCAGCGGCATGGGATGCACCAAGGGATACTTTCACAGCAACAGGATATTAAGTATCATTTTAATTAAATCATCAGTTACTTAATAAAAATACAACAGCCTTTTCCAACTCATCTTTCCTCACAAAGACTATCATTACAGGCTGTCAGTTTCTGAAGTTTCTATAAATCACCAAGTAATTTTGCTTCAGATGAGTGATTACCTCCTCTGGATGTGCCCAGATGGATGCTCTAAAGCTCCATCCAGGAGTCAGGAGTCGCACCCCAGTCTCTGGGGTCAGCGCATTCTGTATAGCTAAGACCAGAAGTCACAGTGGCACCAGCTCTTTCCCCATGGCCCTGTTCCTGAGAAAGATAAGACCGGGGACTTAGGTACCCTGGGAGCTGTAGCCTAACACTTTCCCCATCTGAATGGGGGTGGGAAGAAGACCCTGGCAGGACTCGTCCCACAAAGTAAGTCAAGACGCTGCCTTTACAGCTCCTTCTTTGTTAACAGCCTAGTTACCTGCAAGTTAGCCACTCAGCAGCTTGTCTGTCCCAGACCCCCTCACAGGGTAATGAGGGCACAGGGAATATCTCCCCCATGCCACAGCTGACACTGCCAGATGCAGTCATCTGCTGCCTTATTAAATTCCCGTTTTCCTGGAAATTATCTTGGCAGGACCCATTAGCTGTCAGAAACCATTGTATGGATGTTAGCAGGCAAGTTTTCATGGAACCATCTCCAACAAATACTTTTATGGGTTTGATTTTGTTTTTGTTTTTTTTTATATACTGCTTCCTGCAGAACAAACAGAAATCTGTATTTTCATAGTTTCCATTTTACTTATCCATTCAGAATTTATTTGGAAGCAAAAACCACAGCCATGTCCAATACTTAAAAATCAACTTAAGCAACATGCTGTCTTCCTACCCTCTCAGACGAAGTTGATCATGTGTCTAACACAGCTTAAATATCTCCACCATACTTCCCTCTCACAGATATTCCACCCTCTGCTCTAGGAACTGAAAGTTTCATATACATCATGCTTGCAAGGAGACCTCAGCCACCAATTCACCATCACTGTTAGAGCTAGAGGACTAGAGCAGAAGGGCCTTTGTGGGCCTGAGAATGATGTGAAAGAAGAAAAATTCTGCATTAAACAAGTTCCAAGCTATTTTGAGCTTTACAGATAAAAGTCAAGATTTTACTTTCAGCTTTAAACTCACGGTGAACACAGAGAGCACCAGTATCACCCATTGCTCCTGGAACAAGTTTCACAGGTTTTACATTCACATTTGTTGCTGCCTCCACATTTAAGCTGTATTCCCGTGCAAAACATATTGACATTAGCCAGTCTTGGCTAGGCATAGCAACCCATGCCTTTGTATTGTCTATTGTGGAGCATCACCTGACAAACAAACAAGAAAGAAAAATTTTATGGCAACAGCTGCAATGTGAACTTCGACTTTCAGACACTTAGCCATACCCTAATCTGTGTTATTTCATTAAGAGTCCAAAAAGCATCCTTACACTTCCAACATATTTTCCCATTTTTTTTAAAACCCATGCTGGAATATGCCTTGTGGGTGTCAGAAAGTATTGGATCTTAGCATCAACGAAGTCGGGAAGAAGTTGGTTTTACTCCATATTCCAATGGTAAAGTAATTACCAGTCAAACAAACAAACAACACAAAATAAACAAAAATAAACAAACAAAAACCCCAACAAAACAAAACTCCTAATCTGTCTCTGGAACAGAGACTGATCCAACCAGATATTCTCCTTTGAGGTAGAAACCACTACATCTAGAAAACAGCCATTATCACTTTTGCTTAAGGTCATAACTTCAGATTTGGGCACCTGTCTCCTGTGTAAGTCTATTTTAGATGTGAGGCTCTTTCAGCGCTGGTTCAGAGTTCTGTAATCGTCTTAGTTGCTCCATCTTGTGATCCCTGACAGTGTCAGAGATGACAAAAATCGGTTCATAAAAATTCTGCTGGAGGTCAGTGGCAGAACTGAGTCAAGTAATGTGGCTTATGGAAATGAAGGTTTCACTGGAGTTAATTGATTTAATTCCAATACATAAAAACTTTTATGGGCCAAAAATAGTAGTTTCTTCAGACGTCTTTAAGCTAGTGAAGAAAAGCAGAACAAAAATGATGATGGGAAGTTAAACAAGGTCAAATTGGAAATAAAGCACATACTTTTGACAGCAAACATGATTAACCACTGAAACAAACTACCATGAAAAACAGTGAATCTATTACCTCCTGAAGAGTTCAAAACAAGGTTATAGAGACCTTTGTGGAAATTATGCTTTATTCAAATACAAGTGTCTGAGTCCACTGATAGGGGAACAATGAGGCTTTCAACAACCTGTGAAGTCCCAACAGGCAGACTGGATATTTCAAGAGATTTTTTTTTTTCTAAATCCATTAATTTGGCATTATCTCTTCACCACTGAGATAAGAAACCAAAACAGAAGGAGGCAAAATCTTCAGTCCTGGGAATGTTTCATAGTTCTTGCTAGTACTGACTGAAGATGAGGAAGGCAAACCTTTTCCATTTCATGCATAGATTCAGACCCTGGAAAAAATGTAATTTGTTATATGTCTCCCTTTGTGGAAGGCACCGGGGGTATTGCAAACCAGTGGCTCAGCTCACTGGCAGACACTCTACCAAGCTATTTAGCTTCCCTATCACTTATATAACTGCCTCATTGATTTTAGCAAAAAACCGCTGTAGTCAAGTATCAGGGAAGAAATTGAATTACTCCCCCAATTGCACTCAACCATTCCCACCCCACCAGCCCTCATTGTGCCGTTTCTCCTTACTTACCCCGGTGCTCAGAGCTATAACTCGCCATTGCATTTGTTCTAAGTAAGGGCTGCAAGACCCACTGGGGAAGAGCATTTGTTTCTTAAGAGGAGTCTGTTCACAGAGGATTTAGTGAGATCTCAGGAAATCTTTGTGGTAGTTGAGTTGTGTGACCTTGGCTACAATAAGTGTGTTCATACTTTCCCTTATAACTGAAAATGTGGCCTTGAGTTAAATAGACAAAGAGTTTGTAACAAGAGTAGTTTTTTATCATGCTGTCTCCCTGTCATTTTTTTTATAAGCATATGATATTACGTACATAAGATATCCAGCCTGACAAGGCTTCTGGAGGCTTTTGTTCCACAGCCAGAAAAGCCTCTGCTGAATAGAAAACAAGGGATGCAGTGAAAGAAGAATGGAAATAAAAGCTTCCTCTGAAGTTGTGTGGAGGGAAGAAAGAGAGGCATGTTAAACGCTCAGAAAGTATCTTCCAAATAACCCAATTACCTATTTGCAACCTGTAATTCATGGTGCATTTCTCAAACTTCTCACAAAGGCTGACAAGAAGAATTTTTCCCCTTCCCTCCCCAAAATGCACCGTTACCTAATTCTGTCACCAAGATGAGAACAAGTTAAGTCCTAATATTTCACTTGGATTAGCAGTTCCCACCAAATGACAGAGGCGAGAGATTTGTACTGGAAAGTAACAATGGCAAGGCAGAATAAAAGCCTCTGCTGCTTTGAATTATTAATAGTGCATCACCGCAGTGCACACACCAGTCACACTGTTCTCTTTTCTGGTGCCTCAGGAGCAGGGAACATAGTTTCCAGTGTACTTCAAGCCTTTTAAAACTGCTTTGAGTCCACCCAGCTATTTCATACCAGGGGCAGTCTCAGGGCAGGGCAGACTTCTTAAAGACATATCATCCTGCTTAGGGGCATGAAATAAGGATTTCATGTGGGTTACTTTGGGAAGGCATTTTCAACAGCATCTAAATGGAGGGAAAACAGTTTAATGCTCCTAAACCCCTCAGGCTATGTTAAAGAAAAAATAAATTTATAATTATAATTTTGTCTGAATTGCCATGCACCACGATTCCCTTCTGCTGGTTGTCTTTATGCAGCTTTTCCCACAGATTCTGATGTTTAGTCTTTTCCTAATGCTTCTAACAGGCTTGAATGGTATTTTTGAGGCAGAGGAGCAGCTTCTTCAAGACAACTGGAAAGTGCTTCGCTGGACATCTATTAATGGTGTCCTGGTATCATTATGATTCACAGGAAACACCAGCAAGCACAGCTCAGGGGGTTGACGGTGGCGTAGTGTCCAAATAAATGTTCTGAAATGTGATGACCTTGCTTTCTAACTAGTTTGAGGTTTACGCTGCAGTGGACTAGAGACACAACTTTACTTACAATCTCTCCTCTCTCCTCTGTCTTGATGGGTGAAAAGATTCAAGGTGTGGCAGCTTGCGGGGGAATATCTCTTATTAGATTCATTTACTTAGAAAACTTAAGATTGTATTTCTATGCAAGAAGGTCACTTTTTACTGTTTGAAAGAAGAAGAAAGCATTTAAAACCTGAAACAAGTACAAATGGCACAGTGGTATCTTTTTGCATCTGCAGGCAGGATGATACTATTGACCCAAGAGATGAAAAAGATAAAGCACACACAGCTGACCAAGTTACTAATGTTGACTCCCATAGCAGGGAGTAGCCTTGCTCAGGATAAATCCAACCTGCTTATCGCAAGCCAGCCAGAAGCTGCTTTTGTGTAGGTAGCCTCTTCACAATGCCACCACAAGGAGATGCAGGGATAATGTATGCAGAGCTGTGGACATTGCCCATGAGCACAGTCCTTCTGCGAGTTATGTCCATGGACCAAGGTTTTTATTATCTTGTGCTGAAAGTACCTAGGGCTAGATAAGCTAAATAAGGGAGTTTTATGGCCCGGCATAAAGTTAACATTTATTTCTGACCTTGTTTGCTTTTACTCTATGACCTGGAGCCTGTCTGTCTACCAAGTCCTGCAATTTCTATCCCAGCTGGGGACAGCAAAGACTTACCACAGTGGTACATACATCGCATTTCTTCAAGTATTCATGGGAATCTAACTCCACTCGGTTGCATCTGAAGACTCCTTAATCAGTTCAGGCCTCTACTCTTCTGATGCAAATCTCAGTCATGGAGAGATGGATTGGAGATGCATAGGAATAAATAAGCCCAAAGTTTTACTGGAACATCAACCAGCTCAAATGTGAGCCTTTTTCCCAAACCAAAGAGTATAAAATGGCTATTGGTGTCTTAGACATCCCTGTTAATTTTCCTCCTAATCTGATCTTTGCTGTTGACTTTCCCTCATGATCATGATCCTACCAGCAATGAAAGACCACTCTAGGGACTAGTCTTAGCACTCTTCATGTTGAATCTTGTACTCCTGCTGAATTCAAGCCCTCAAGAGCGTGATGTTCATTACTGAGCTTGCCAAAGCACATTAGGGACTGCTAAAGTTGAA
This sequence comes from Pluvialis apricaria, assembly GCA_017639485.1. Classification (NCBI taxonomy): domain Eukaryota; kingdom Metazoa; phylum Chordata; class Aves; order Charadriiformes; family Charadriidae; genus Pluvialis; species Pluvialis apricaria. The sequence continues at coordinate 160,447,412 of CM030008.1, read as the reverse complement.
AAGATTTTTTTCCAGAGCAATTAGATCATAACAGATACCTTTCCTGACCCTTGCTATAGCATTTGGCTGCATCACACCAAGTTTGGTGCTGAAACACTTGTATACAAATTCTTATACAATTAATTTAGCAGATGAAACTTCCCACACTTGGCATTACCTGAACCCGTGTTAGAGTTCAGTGCAAATTCTTCCATTGCTTTTGATAAGACAGCTGGTCCCATGATCAAAATGACAGAAGCTATAAAGAGCCACAGGTACAGAAATAGAAAGGATGCTAACTTGCATGCACAACATGCACGTGGGCAAACACAGCCTCAGACCTAGATATCTGAAACAAGCTGCCATGAAACCAAGACACTTCTAAGTCTCACCTCAGTTTTAAGTCCATAAAGAGCAAACCACCGAAGATGGTGGGGGGGGGGATTGGAGAAAAAAGAGAGAATACAAGTTCCTGTTGGAGGCAGGGAGCTTAAAAATAAAACCAGGGAATTTCTGTAGGGTTGTCTTAAAAATGGCTCTGGAAAACAATCACATCTGGTGACTGTCGCAGTCTAATTCAGCTGAAAAACTGTCACTCTGCTTGCAAAGGAAAACTGCTAGCATTAGAAATACTTCCAGTATTTTCTGAGAGATCCATTTACTGTGTAATCATTGTTTAAGTACCTACGAACAACTTTCCCTCTTTCTTGCTTTCCTGTGACGCCCTTAAATAGCACTCACTCTTTTACCAGCGCAGAATGCTAATGTGCAGAAAGGTCAGCTGCTTTCAGTCCTCTACAGTGCATAATTTTTTAAAAGGAGCTCTTAACTCACGTGGACCTCTAAAAAATAAGCATCAGATGCTCTTCTCATGCTCAACACCCTCTGCCTGGAACAAGGAAGGCAGATATGCCCAAAAATATAATGCTACTGTATTTATAGCTGAGCAAAAAGTTTAGAGCGCAAATTAAAGTGCATGGAAATCATCTGACTTTGCTCAGAGATCACATCAGTTTCCCAGAAGGTCACATAACATTTCTGAGGTTTTCAGGTTAGCTGTAGGGCCCAAACTGACCTAGAGACATTTGGCATACCAACTGGGAAATGCGTGGTTTTGATGGGAAATCGTCATGCTTTGAATGAGATAGGAATTGAAATGAGAAGGAAGGGGACAGGGAGAACAGATGGACTTTTCTAACCTAATTTCTTCCCAGCAATCCCCAGCATTTCCTGTGCTTCCCTTCAGCCTGGGACAGGGATTGTTTTAGTGTCTTTGTCCTATACAGTAGCCAGATGTGCCATGAAGACTTAAATGAAAATAACAGCGAGCAATGACACCCGGGACATCACCATTCTCCCTGATGGACCTCAGAAAGCCCTGAAGTTTATAGGACTGCAGCTATCCAGTGTATATATGTCTGTATATCTAACACAAGATGCTGCAGTAGTGAACACAGCCATCTTCCAGCTGCACAGACAGATTGTTGCTCCCCGCAAAGGTACCAGTTGGCATTGACTGGGTGCCTGCTGATAGCCTCTGCCACTTGCAAAGTCTGTTTGTTTAAAACAACCTTCATGACATATTGTGACTCATGAAGTTCTGGAACCTCCATTGCTTCTGATCAGTAGAACATAGCCTAAGATCCAGCCCAAGTCTGTGAATGGCATCAGTCATCAGGAAGTCAACTCAATCACCTGGGGGGAATAAAACTTGCTTAGTAGTTTCACTTTGTGTAATGCATAACTCAGCACTTTCTGACATTACAGAGGAAGATTAATATTAAAAACTCTTTCTGCTGGAGATATTGCACTAGAAAATCTGGAAAACTCTATCCTATGCATTATATTCTCCAAAACAATATCTTTCATGAGCAAAATGCAAGGTCCAAGCTGTCTGGCTAATTCATCCTATACTGGTTTTATACTACACCAGGCTCTTGTTGATTTGCAGCACAGTCCCTAGCCAAGGTGGGAATCCCACTTTACTCCACTCCATATGGTGTAAATGGAGTTAGTTCTCTCTTGAATGCCCCTGGAAATGTTATCGGACACAGAGCCATGTGCAGTCACACTGCAGATGAGGGGCAGTATTCAGCAGTGCTCTTGCACTACTACAATCTCATGTGAGGTGCTGGCACCCTAGAAGACACTGTTAAAGGGAGAGAGGCTTGCTTGGTACCCTTTATCTCCATCACTGCACACAGATCTAGCATGGTGGGACTCCACAAGACTCCCTGAGTGGGTCTCAGGTTGTATTAATCACTTCACTAGCTACGTTTGAAAGTGTGTCTATAGTGACAGCCTTGAAGAGCTTGCAACCGAAGTAGACAAACAGGGTGAATAGGGAAGGAAATTAAAAGCCCTAAGTACCAGGGGGATTTGTTTGATGCTTCATGGCCTGCTCATGTCAGAGTCAAAATTGCATTTCAGGTCCTTGATCCTAACCCCGACCTAAAGAACCGGGTTGTGTCACTTCAGATAGTGTACAGGGTTTTTACAGACTGCTTTGTTGAACTGACCATACACATCTGTCAAACTTTTCTTTCTCCCCATAAACAAACCCTTATAGAAGAGTTCCTGCCGGAGGAGTCTAATCCTCTTAGAGCCTCCAAAGAGACTCACATGGATTTTTGTCTGTTTTTTGTCACTGTTAGAGGATTTGATTGATTCTTTCATTATTCTTCCAGCTCAGAATAATGGAGAGTGGCATTTTGCTTGGAGAGATGCACATTGGCTTAAAAAAACACTCCCAGTCCATCCATCTGCTAGAGCTCTGGAGAGCTGAGCGATACATACTATTTTAGATGTTCAGTCTAACATGGAAAAGATTTTGGTTTTCCTTAATTGAAAGTGTTATACTGACTGCATGGTTGTATCCCATGTGTGTTACTCATTTGATCTTAACCAGGGCTTGGCCAGGGCCTTTCCTGCCCCAGAATAGATTTAGGGTTGATTCTTGCAACTCTGAAGGGACAAGACCATGCACCCCATCCCAGCAAGCCATAGCAGAAGCATGACACAAAGACCATCTAAAGACATGGTTCCCTGATGCCAGGCAGATGTACGGAGAAAACTTTTGCACAGCTGCAAGCGGGTCCCTGGCAGGACCCAGCCTGCTGCTCAGAGCCCTCCATAAAGAGTGGAGTTGTGCGGTGAATGTTGGACCGTGTCAGTCTGTGAGTAGCAGCAGACAGGGCACAGTGGTTATCACTGCCAGTTTAAGTTTGAGGAGCGAGGCTTCACCAGGAAACCACAAATAGGCCAGTTTGCAGCAAAAAAGGGGGGGGGACAGGCACACAGAGGTAACAGCCTTCTTCAGGGCAACCTTACAGGCAGCCAAAGTTGCCCCAGTCCCAGTTAAGACATTGGATCCATACGGCCGCATGTATCACAGATGGCAGTGGGGACACAGTCCACTTCTCCATCTGAGCAGCAGGTTGGAGGGTGGGAACGTGTTGGTGCTTCCCCTGGGGCAGATGCTCAGGTTTCTTTTCTGGCAATATCGGGCACATGGTGGAGGGATGCCCAGGTCTTACATCCAGACCCAATAGCTTTTGGGCACCATTTAAAGCAATAGTTTATCTGCATCCTCAGCCTCAGCTAAGTTGTAATGCGAAATTGCAATGCTACACTTGTGGCTTGCTGCATTTCACGTCTCATTCTACTGCATTAATTGGAAGCAACCAGCACGGAGTGGGATCCTGCTTCGAATAAACAAACCCATCCCTGTGTGGTCCCTCTTTCTTGTGTTCTGGTGTCACCCAGAGCACACTTTCTGTTAGGTACAATATGGCAGCAGTGGTAGCAGAAAACACCACCATCCTGAGGCAACAGAATGGCTGAGATTTGGGTCCGCATTCAAGCCCTGATACAGCCCTTGGAAAGGGCTTCACTGCCCTATGCAAGTGTTTTCTCTGCCTTCTGTTTGTCATTTATTGAGAAGCTGAAACATTCAAAATGGGGAAAAGTCTCCTGTATATTTTAAAGGTAATTAACATGCCGGTGCCCTGATTGCCGGCAGGATTGCAGAATGCATGAATGAAAATGTAGGATGCGGCAAAGAACCACTTCTTTGACTAAATCTCTATTTGCATTCAGCACAGCCACTGTGGCACACAGACACTCCCCCAGCAACTCGAACCAGCTGTAACACCCTGGCTGCTGTTTGAATACCTCCAGCTAAGGCTGCTGGACAACAAACCCCCCCAAATCAGGATTCCTTTATTACTTAGATGGGATCTTGGGATAAAACAGCCAAAAGTGAGATGCTTTTGCTGTCACTAGGTTATTCTTCAAGTATAACCCTCCCCATTTTTATCAGTGCTTCCTCAGGCAAAGAGTGGTTTAGAAAGGGAGGGAGGGATTTGGGTGAAAGCACTTAAATTCTGTGAGAATAGAGCAATTAGCACTAGAGATGAGGATGCTGAAGCCCAGGAGACCTTGCTTAGCTGCTGTGCTATTATCACATGACCGGGGAGCGTATTTGAAGGTAATAGCAAGTAACTTCATTAAGCTCTCAATACATTGGGAAGCTTGGAGAGCATTTGAAAAAAAAAAAAAAAAAATTCTCTTTCTCTCACCAGGTGGCTTTTTACAAGCTCTCCTAGTTCCCACACAATGGTATTTTCAGTATCTTATTAAACACAGTAGGAAACTTAAATGCTTAAATGTCCTTGAATGTTTTTGTCTTGTGTCTTGGCAATCATTTTCCTTTGCTGCCCTCTTGTGGGACAATAGACAAAACGTCCATTCAGAACAAAAATAAAAGGCTTCATTCACCAAAACGTATCCTGACCTAAATTCACGTAGACTGGAGACAGATCTCTGTGAAAGAAATTTGTTCTATTTCATACAGTTTCTTCACGAGAGGAGGTTTTCTTTGAGTGCCGTTCTCTGTATGGTAAAACACTTCAAATGTAAATTATCCACATCGGAAAACAACATTTTTCAGGCCAGGTGAAAGCAGCATGAAACATTTTTTCCTTGAATGAGCTGGAGGGGAATATACTTATATGCATGTATACAGTATATACCTATATATAGTGTATACACAGGTATTATGTAAATGTATGCATATGTGTATACATATATATGCATCTATGGAGAAAGTACAATATACATGAGTATACTTAATGCAGCTTAAGCAGAATTCTCATTCTTATTGCCATGACTTCTCGGATAGAGAAATACAATGCTACTGGATTGGCTATGAAGCCAATCCTGTTCTTGAGAGACTCATCCCATACCAGATTTTGAAGACAAAGAGTCAGACAAGATTAACAGCCAAATTTTACATTCCATTAAATATGAAAATGCTGATGTGAAAAAACAATATATGATGAAGACTTTAAATGTGCACAAGTTCCCAGTGAGGCTGAAGAGTGATCTCACAAACCTTCATTGTGTTTGAGAGCCACACGTTTATCTGGAAACTCAGGTCACAAGACAAGTTTGCAGCCCATCAGTTCTGAGTATCTCAGTGGCACTTGCACTGTGCATGCATCTCACATTAGAGATTAATTTCACCTTTGCAAGTACATTGTTATTCAATATTTTCCAAGAAGAGATCTATTACTTGGGGTAAGGCAGCTTTAACCCTAAAATAGAGCTGAAGAAAGATTATTCTTGGGTTTATATGTTGATGGAACTGCTTGAGCTGATGAATGCTGGAGTTTATGCAAGTCCTTGTTTATTTTGAGGGAAATATTTTTTATTTGCACAGATATGATTACGACACTAAAAAGTACACTGTATGATTCTCCATGCAGACAGTGTTCTTATCCAAAACAGGGAAAGAACAGAAAATCCTCCAAAAAACGGAATAGTCATAAGATAGATCCTGTAAGGACTGTTCAAGTTGGTATGAATGACAAAAGTCACAGGCAATTTAAGGATGTTTTCTCCCAGTGGCATGAACATACACTATAATTTTATGGTGGTAAATCATAAGATTTGACCTGAATGTTTTATATCCATAGTAGGTTCCCTTTCACAGTACTAGTTTATTAACATCTTTAATTTCTGAATAATAGTGCCACATGATCTTTATTTATGAGTAACCAAATGTTATTATCCAATACAGGGTGGCCCAGGGCAGATAATGCAATCATCTCTGGATGAGCTGCAGCCAAGGCTGCTTCCAGCTTGCTTCACTGTCAAGGAAAATATCCACAGACTACATGACATAAACCTGTGAGGCCTGATGGTCTTTATGTCATCCCAGTAAAAGAGTGCTGTAAAATTCTGTGGGACTGCAGGGCTCTGTAAATACAGCTTTGCAGTGAGACACAGTCTCTCAATAAGGCACTGAAAACAGCATCAGCTGAGACACTTTAAATGTGTTATCTTGGAATTATTTCTGCCTCTCTTCTTCTCTCCAGTTAAAATTTATCTCTTTAGGAAGACAAAGGTTGAATCCCATAAAAAACAGGCAGATATTCACATCTTTCAGAAGTGGCTGACATTTACAAAACTCAGGCAGTTCATACTACCCTAAGATCTTCCTGTGAGATTTCAACAAGACGCGTCAAGTCTCTCTTTCCCTAGGCATGGCCTGTCATTAGCCTGACAACAAAACCAAACCAAAGCTTTGGAGTGGTCATTAACCCAAGCAGAGGAAGGAGCACACTTCTGTAAATCCACCCCAGACTCCTTTCAGATGTCTCTTTGGGCAAAGGTGGCACGTACAAACAGGCCAAGTTAGTTGTTTGGGCATGCCTTGGATACGCTAAATATCAACTCTATGGGAGATGGATTTGGGGGATTACACCACCCCCAAAGCAGATTTATTCATTAAACCAGTGCATTCTTTGGTGTACTTCACAGTCGCTGCTGAAGTAATAAGAACAAGAGGTAACGGGCACAAACTGGAGCACAGGAAGTTCCATCTTAACATGAGGAGGAACTTTTTTCCTTTGAAGGTGGCAGAGCAGTGGCACAGGCTGCCCTGAGAGGTTGTGGAGTCTCCCACACTGGAGACATTCAAAACCCGCCTGGACGCCATCCTGTGCAACTGCTGTAGGTGTCCCTGTTGTGGCAGGGGGTTGGACTAGATGATCTCCAGAGGTCCCTTCCAATCCCTGTCATTCTGTGGTTCCGTGATTCTGTAAGCCCAAATATTAGACTTTTATATAAAATGTTGGCATTTTGAAACATAGTGAGTTCACCTGAGGGGATGTTTCCAAAGATCCCCATCAGCACCCTGCTATTTTCAGAGGAGAGTATCACTACGGTCTTCCTGTTGGACTGTGCTGCATCTCAGTTTCTCATACACGTGAGCTCCACAATCCAGGACAAGTACAAATGTTTTGTGTTCATGTTTCTGTGATCATTCAGAGAAGCAAAGAACATTCCTTTTGTAAATTCACGGAATCACATAAAAAAAGTTTAAATGGGGAGACTACATATCCTAGAAGAGGACATGTGGCAGATGGAGTGGGAAAGTTATTCATGAAGCAATTCATCCATGATGCTGGAGCAATGTCAATCAGCTACTTCCCTCTTAGTTTTGCAGGACACAATAGAAAATACATTGTCAAAAGTGGTAATTGTTGTGAGCCAGGACCTCAGTTCAAGAGGGTGAATCACTGCAATGGAATGGATTCATTTACTATGAGACTGGCACTAAAATTTAAAGCTTTCTAGCCAGGTTCTGTTAGAGATAATGACGTAGGCATCACTAGGATATTCTTTTCAGCAGCTTATCCCAAAATGTTTTCCAATGGAGATCAGCAACACAGCCACAATTCTACAGATGAGAAAACTAAGACACAGAGAGGCAAATCAATTTATTCAAGGTCATGCAGCAGGCAAGAAAACTCCATTCTTTGAACTGGAGACCAGTAATCTGCCCACTTGACCACACTGCATAATGTTTGCATTCTCTGAGGCCAGAAAATGCTCTATTTGTTCATGCAATGTCCAGCATAACTAGCTGTGAGTGCCTTTCTATGGATGATGAATGCTATTCAGTGTGCAAAATAGCCTGGCAATTCACTGACGCCCTCCACTCATGTGAACTCCAAGCTCTCTTTACCTCCTCTGACCATGTAACAGCACACAGTAAGAGACAGCACTACCTTATGATGGAGCCAGGCAAACGTTATCGTCAGTAATTTGCTACAGTAATTACTGTTTTGTTTAAATCAGTGTCACTTCAATAAATTCATGTACTGCCTTTCACATATCTCATTAACAAACAGTCCAAACATGAAGAGCAAAAATACGTATTGCATTGACACGTGGGGAAGGTATGCAAAAGGAATCAGGATGCTGTTCTAAGCCAATGTAAATTTCTGTAAATCACCAGTCGGTGCAAATTGGTATAGCTGTGTTGCATCGACTGATGATACATTAATTAACACCTGCAGACATTCCAGCCCGTAAGTCATCATTTTCCTCGTGTCTAATTTAAGGAACAACCTAACCAATCTCATGCTCTGAGCATTACAAACAAACCAGCACCTTCAGATCCTAATTTTCTGCAATCATTTTTTTTTTTATATCCTCATACAGTATCTGGCAAAATAGGGGAACTCAATGTCAAATCACAGTTTTCCACTCACTGGTCCCACAGTAACATTTAACACCCACAACACACAGCATAAATGACAAGAGAAGGAAGTGATGCCAATTAGTATCTGACCTGTTGATTTTCAGTAATGAGCAACACATTCAGTTCTGCAGCAATTCAGGGACACATGGAAGAGTCCTGGTTGCCAAACTGTAATGACAGCCCTGCTTATTCATACTTTGTGAATTCACCACATTATTTTGTCTGGGAACACTAACAATACACTTATTCACTGTGGAAAATAATGTATCTCACTTCCAGGCCTTTACTTTGCTTTCCTTCTTTCTTTTTTTTTTTCCTTTTTTTTTTTCCCCCTGGCGGCAGAATCAGTCAAAATCTAATGAATTGCAGAATCACATTGTACTATGTTATGGCTGAAAGAGTCACTGTGAATTTCTCCTTGTTACGTTTCAAAAACTTCTCACTTGTGTTCCTCATGGGAATAGGGAAGCAGATATTTTTCTTTCATTAAATACATTTATTATTGTCCTATATAAGCACCAACAAAGAACAAGGCCCTTTTACCTTTATAAGTTTTTAAGCTGTATGCTTTGTGTGCTATCCATGGAGTATAACACAGAGTATAGGATAATTCCAGTTCCAGAATTCTCAGATTAAAAGGAAAGGACCTGCACAAGCTCGGGGTGGGTGTAGGAGGTGTGAAGGGAGGCAGCTCTGGTGCCTTCTACCCTTATGGTGGTGGTGTTTGTCTTGGCATGTGAGGTTTTGTAGGGAAGAAAAAGCCAAATACAGAAATTAAGCCAAAGAGAAAAGTCAGGAGCCGGAGTAGGTTTGAAGTGATGGATGGAACTCAGTCTGAGAGTACAGCAAAGTGTCTATGCTGTTTATGGCCACTGCTTTCAAGAAGGGGCTGCCCATGCTCACAGAAAAGGACATTGAATGCAACCCCAACCCCAGGCCTGTCTGACTTCTCTGTGTATCTACACGCTCCCAGGCCCCTCCAGAAAGCAAAGTGAGCTGTTCGTGACACCTATCCACTCCACATCTGCTACATGGCTATGCCAGTTCTTGGCTTCAAGAACAAGCCGTAAATAAGCTGTTTCCTGGGTGACCATGTCCAGGGAGATTCTCCTGTTTTTGAACTCCTCTATCGACCATAGGCCGGAATACCTTGATGCACTCTACTACAAGGACCTCAGTCTTCCGCTTCTTGCTCCTGAGCTATTTTACCAGGGCTTTAAGATGACATCATCACCGTTAAACAGCTTTTTCCAGGTGCTGTTTCTGCTGTGCTCCACAGTGTAAGCCCAGGTCAAATATCGGGGGAGCTTCTCCTAGGAGACCTCCCTAAGCCCACATGGTGGTGAAAAAGAGATGTCACTGCAAGAAGACACCAGGTAGATCATCTCTGCGTGGAGCTGTATGCTCCAGGAGAAGCAGGAGTGCTTACCTTCACAAGCCACTCCCTGCTGGGGTGCTACTAGTCAGCCCTGATGGGATTTGGAAATGTTCAGAGAAAAACAGCTCAGTAACACCCCAAGAAGAACCTCATCTATTCATGTGAGATTGACCTGGGAGGTTTCTAATCAACAGACTTGCCTTTGAGCTGCATCTCAGCTGGTGACTGGACAGGATCGCAGTTGTCTGTGATGGCAGGACAGCAGCCTGCAGGATTATGAGCCAGGTGCACATAACCAAACGGCTTTGTTAGAGCGTACAGTCTCTGCATGTCACAGTTTTCTCTGCCCCACAGACAAGTGGGGAGTCCCCTGCACGGCATCCAAAATGAAGGGAGATAAGAAGCTCCTGTCCTGCATCTACAAATAGAGATGTTGCTTTGTGTTGGGAAAGACTAACTACCAAGGAAGGCAGGAATTGATGTCTCATTTTATTCAATCCCCAAACATTTTAGGGGCAAAACAGATACCTATAGTGCCATTTTTAATTCCCTAGGGCATACCATCCAGACATCAGCTGCAGGTCCCCCACCCACCCCATCTCTCATCTGCTCTCCGTGTTTGAGAGACCTGCACTACAGTGCACTGACAGGTCTGAAATGCCACGGCTGAGCCACGGTGCCATGGCATGGAAAATCAGTTCTGGTTTCGTTTGCTCTGCAACTCCGCCCAGCTCTGGTTACAAGACCTTATTTAGCTAGATTAATTTAGCATCTAATAATTTTTTTTTTTTTTATTTAATTCCTCCGGTTTCCAAAATGCCTTATTTTTTGTTCTTTGAATCTTCACCAGTTTGAATGCATGGCCCAATGTACGATGATGCTCTGGATACATAGATAAGACTGACACCTCTCAGATAAATGATCACTTTGTTTTGCTCAGTTTGTTTATGCAGACAAAAAGTTTCAGTAGCAGCTTGTTGAATACTTGCAGAGTCCTAGAAAATAAGACAGAAAGGAAGAAAACATCTGGGCCATCCTCCTGATCCAAACACTTTCAGCTCTACCTATAACATTCCCACACATATATTTTTGTCTCTACACTTTATTCAGCACCATTAATTTTTAATATTCCTTTGCCCACTGCCTAAAACAAAAATCATTTTCACTGGATCATTTTGCTTCTTTTCCTCTAAGTCAAACCTCATTTTGTTATTTGCTAGCAGCTTTGTGTCCTTTTATCGTTATTACTTTCTCCTGCCTGGTGTTCACATTTCCCTTCAATTTAATAGTCTAAGAATCCCATTAACAAGCAGCCTACTCAGCCTTCTTAGACCATTAACATGGGTGTTAAACAAGATTGACTCTGACGGTAACCCATCAGCCACGTCTTCAAAAATGCTGCAGTTTCAGTGGGTTTTAGCCAACTTGCCTGCAAAGACATTTTGAACTAACGCTTTGGGTAAGATTTATTCACACACCATTCATAATATCTCCTTGAAAGCCGAAGCTGATTGTCTCATTTCGTTCGTCCATCTAGATCCTGATGTTTAAGAAGAGCTGTAGAGTGCAAACCTTTGCAGTGTAATTCTGTCAAAAGTCAAGTCTTCAAGACATCTCATGCTTTTTTTTTGCACACAGTGCCAGTATTTTTTTCATTTCAGGACACTCTCATCACTTTATTTGCAGTTTAAGGAACTGCAATAGTCAGGGTCATTTTCCCTTCATCTTCTGAGCACTCTTCTCTAGATTTTCAGAGTTATCGCAATTGTCTGACGCTTTTGAAGTTATGGTATTGTTCACCTGAATGAATGTGTCTCTTTGTCATTCAGACTGTGTCTCAGGTCAGGGGAGGTGAGAAGAAAAAAGAGCCTCTTTCATAATATCCGATGGGGCAGTTGGACCCTGCATCTGGGCACTGAGCGCGTGGGAACTGAAGGCAGTCATGGCTCTGAGAGGCACTATTCAGCAAAACAGCATAATGGCCCCTTTTCTGAGATGCTGTAGAAGATCCCCTGACCTTTAGGTGGGTGATTGATGATCCATGACTCTCAGAAGTGTGGCACACCTGAGGATCTGAGCGCTCATGTCTCAGCAGCTGCACCACTCAAGGTGCATGCTTGCCTCAGGTGCCTCTGGGATTCGGTTCTCCCCAGACCTTCCCTTGCCATTGCATGAGGCCAGGATACCTCAATGTCAGCCTATTATGACAAAGTGAGTGCAGATTCAAAACTATTGCTTTCTAGCTGATGTGTGTATTACCTGAGCCACAAGGCTGCGCATTAACGGCTGCACAGACCTGGCAGATGTCTCTGCCTTGAGGTGGCTCACTACCTTCAAACTGGATGGTTTAAAAGCTTGGCTAAGAAGGGCTAATTAGTTTTGGGAGCCATTCCTCTATGCTTTTAATTGGGTTTATGCTTAAGGAAATTTAGGCTGTGAGAGATTTAGATTTTCAGATAGCAGAGAAAGGATTTATTCACAGCAATAGGAGGCTGCACAGATATTTGCCCAGCTCCGTGAGTGGGAAAAAGCATTCCAAACCTGTGGTTAGATGGCTTGAAGAACAGCAGCACAATTATACATTTACCAGTCTTAGAACAGGAAATGATCTGTGTAATAGACCCCTAATTCAACCACCTGCTTTAATTAGGAGAGAATGTAATTAACATTGAAATCACTGCCTTGAGACATAGGTTTACAGGAAGAATGAACCATTGGTCAAATTCAAAAGTTAAGGATATTTAAATGGCCATTTCACATACAGGAAATGCTTCTGAACTACTAAACAGTGACTTCCTACACTCTTGACAAGTTATAGCTTACTCTTTTGTTGTTGCATAGGCAACATTAGCAAAAATAGTGCCTTCCTAAAAATATATCAGACATACTTTGTCACCTGCTCAGAACTAGCCCTCAACAGATACTCACAGAGAACTCATTCAGACTTGCACAAAGGCTATAAATATCTCCTCTTTAAAGTGAGAGAAGTTTCTGCAAAAACTTGCATGTACTTCTTTAGACATCTTTCTTATGTCTACACACACACACTGCCATTTGTGCACCACAAGTCTAGGAAGACTTTCTAACGAGATCTGAACTAGCACACCAAGGATGTGTATTTTGCAGAACTGGTAAAACAGGCATTGTCTAGAGACATACATCAGAAATTGACAATCCCTGAAGAGGATTCATTTTTATTCCAACAGAAAGCTTCCCATGGCAGGGATAGAAACCATGACTCTCCTGTCAGCTCATTGCAGAGTCTCACACTTAATGCCTAACTAAAGGCTTCTCTCCTATCTCATTAAAACCAGCTGGAGCCTTTCCGTAGTTTGACTAACCCCCAAACAGCTAGAAAGAGATTGTGATTAATGTTTAACACTGGTAAATTCAATACAAAAGGCAGCATTGGTAGTCACTGACTCTGGGAAGTTTTAATCACACTAGAAACCGGTTGAAATTAATTCTACTTGAAGACTTCTGGGCCTTCTTTATTTCTATGTCAGCCCGTGTGTATGATGATGCAGGTCCACTGTGTCAAAACACCAAGCCTCCAGAGCTGTAACGGATGTCAGGGGGTAAGTGGGCACGAAAAGCTATGGGAGAGCACAGCGAACCAAGAAGAACAGAGTTTGATCCACAGTAAATCTGTCTGCTCAGTCATGGACTGGCACCTCGCAAGCCAGACCCCAAGAAGCAATTCATCCCGACTGTTGGCAGATGTCTAAGTGCCCTTGTAGTCAATGTCAGAGGAGTCTGGGTCGTGACCCATCAGGTCAAATGTAAGCATCTGCTTTGCTGCGAGACAAATCACACCCCACACTCCGTTGACTCTACTGAACAGATTTCCACTGATTATAAAGCAATCCTGTGGTCCCATATAAGAGCCTATATTATAAACACCTAAAACTAAGCAAGATAAATCCCTGCAAAGATACCTCCAGCCTGGAATTTGAGGACAGTGGGTGTCATGCAAAGTTGCTGATAATGTAATGCAAAGCTGAATTAGAATCCTGGAGGAGAGGTCAGCTCTGCCGTCCAAGGAGAACTTCAAGGTCAGAGGTCTGGCTCCATCCTTTGCAGAGAGAGTGGGATCGACATCTCAGTACTTAGTGCCCATACACAAGATCTTCCAAACTCATTCTACCTCCCCTCACTCTTTAATGGCCTCAATAAAATGCAATGATAAAATGATACTATGCTTTTATTTTTCAAGGCTTGATGGCTCATTATCTTCCTGCTTTGCTTTTCACCAAGCAACTTGTTTGTTTAATTCTGTAGCCAATGTTGAAGCTGATATTAATGTACTTCTCTTCAGAAACTCCCTTTTTATCATTGTTATTAATATGATGTCTATCATTCAAGCACAACTCAGGTTTTTCATAAGGATACTATACAGAGAATTAAAGATGATCTTTCATGGCTGCTGGAAAAAAAATGTTCCTCTCTATTATCCTTCATTATCATAATGAATTGTCACCACTGACAAGAAGCGGTATAAAATGAGGTTTAAAAATATCCTGCTTCTCAAACTAAAGTTAATCAGGTCACCCCTAGGGATGGAAAGATTTTACTTTGTGGTGTCTGTCAAACCCTCAGCAAGGGAAATAACCTGTACAGGTATGTCAGAGGGAGAATTCAGCCTGCAAAGCCAGGGGACTTTCTTCATTAACAGCAGGATATGAACCACCAAATGAGCTTAGTCTCCTTTAACTTCTGTCCTTTTGAGGCCATGCAGCAGCTTTACTGTAAACAGAAGACTACTGAAGACGTGTTATATCTGTATTACTTTAGGAGTGCTAATGTATGAAAAGCCTAATTTGAGAAAGATCACAGAGAATGTGTTAAAAGTCATAGCTGACCTGAGGCCTGAGATGTTGCCTTACTCACAGGATCAGCCTCGAATACACATTCTACAGCTCCGGCCCGTGGAAAGCTGCCTCTGACCTTTTACAATGTCAGTTTTGACCTATGCAAAGCGGAAAGGTCCAAGGTCCAGCCCTTCCAAATCAATTAATGTGGTTGCTTCCTCTGCCCACACAGAGTGGGATTTACAAATTTGTATTTTAATAACGTTTCAATTACCTTGTATAAGCACCTAGAAGTGCAGCATGACAAAGAACTGAATACCTTGCTCCAATACCATTATTCACCAACCATATACCTATACCTTCTTTAAAATCCTGGACAAACTACACAGCACTAATGTCCGTGTTGCCAGGGTGTTTTATCAACCCCTCACAATTACATAGTCAGCAATCAATGAAGACATTTCACTTGAACAGCAATTATACTTCTTGCCATCTAATCAAGATAACTGTGATTGACATTGCTACATCTTCAGATGAAACAGATTAAGTTTTCCTCTCATTGAGGATATGAAGGCGATGCCTTATGCAACGTCGTATTAGAACCTCTCCTCAGACATCACATACAGATGTGTATCTGCTCATAGTACACAAATGTCTTTCCTTACAAAGAAATGGTGGTTTTATCCAGAAGATGCACACCTTGAAAACCTAATGTAAATTCATATTTTATGCAAAGTGAAATTTATGAGATTAAATTTTGGAAGTAATTCAGTAGATCTACTTGGCTAATGATTCCTCGAATGCAATAAAAGTGCATATAAAACGAATATCATTACTGAGCTAAGCCATTTTACACAAGCTGAGGAACAATGAGCAATAAAATATTTTACGAAAAAGGGGAGAAGTTTTTGCATTGCCATGGGAAATGAACCTGCCAGATGCCCAATGCAAACAACTGGAGCAGGCTAAGTGCTGCAGTTAGCTTTTACCAGCTATGTAGATGGTCAGCTGAATTAGCACCTAAGAGGAATACACGGAAGTGTGATATGTGAAAATCAGGAAGTAATTTGACATTTTCTCACATGATATCATAAACAAATGGAACATAGTCTTTATTAATCCACCTTAAAGTGTCTGAACAATCAGTTGATAACTGCCTTGTAAAGTTTTATATCATTAGCTGGCTATAATGCAGAAACAGCATTTCATGTAGGAGTTTATAAAGGTCTCTTCTGCCTTGTCCTAGTCAGGATTCTCATTAACAGCTTGGCTGATGTAATGGCACACACTTGTAAAAGCGCTTTAGATGAGGGACAGAGTACATGTGATCTTTTTATACATTAGCTTAAGTTCAGTAAACAGAAGTGTCACATTGCATTTCTGAAGGAGAAAGAAAATATGCAAATACAACACGACGATCAACGGGCTTAGCAATAACATGGAAGAAATAGATTTTGAAAGCCACATCTGGGAAGCACTTGCTGCTGCTGTCCAAAAAGAAAAATTTCCTTCCATGAGGAAAGAACAGGTGCGATGCGTGTAAGCTGTGGGACATCAGCACTCTGCTAGTCTTTACATTACTGAAGCATCAGTTACAGAACTGAGCTCAGGGATGCCAGTGAGAGTCTAGAGGAGAGAAACAAAAAAAATAAACACCCTGCAAAATATGGCTTCTGAGAACATTTTTCAGGAATTACTGTGTTATGTCCTTAAAAGAAAAGATCAATGCTGAAGGAACAGAAGTGGAGAATAAGAAGGAAGGAGTGGGAAGGAGCAAGAGCAGATGAGTTGATACTAGAAGGAATTGTGATCAGCTGTTTGCTAACAGTGTTCCTAATTCCATCTTCCACATGCTCCCACTTGAAATCCTGAGTTTAATTTCCAGCATGGGAAACTTGGTTAAATCTGAGAAAAACTTCCACAGCATCGGTAGTGAATCATGGGAGGAAGATATCTGCAGAAGGCCATGGCCTCTCCTTCCACGGAGTTTTTGAGTCCTGGTTGGGCAAAAAATGTGTTTCCCATGAGATGGTCAAAGTTTAACCCCTCACTAGAGCAACAGCTTATCTTCTGCTATTATATCCATCACAGCTTTGCCCATATTCTCTGTTTGCTCCTACAGTACTGCCTGTCAGGAATGGTCTGGATACTGGATATTATTTTAGTACTAAGGTCCTTCCAGCACAGTATTTTTTTTATTTTTCTCCAGTGATATAGAGACAGACAAACGAGTACCTTAAAATGTTTACACTTGGTGGCAGTAACAACAGGTTAATTGTCAATACCCTCAGTGAAAAAAAAAAGGTAACGTTGGAGGACAATTACAGCAGGTGATTGCAGGAGTACTACTTCTATTGCTATAGATGAAATGTATGATGATTTACTGTTAACAACTCATGTAAAACAAATAGAAATAAATGAATTGGGTTTAAAATGGACAGTGAGTCTTATGAGATAGTTACCAAGCCCAAGGAATGAGCTTTCACCAGGTCTGTGACTAAATTATCTTCAAAATTTGCAGTTTTCTTATTCCCTTAAGGGTTGAATTGTTCATTGCTTCCCTAATATAATTTTCCACATCTCCAATCAGCAACCTTAAGAGAAGATATTGCAACTAGCGGCTTTCCTAATCTTTGCGGCCAGCTCTGACTGATGTTCCACTTTTGGTCAATAACCCTTCATCGTGTGCCAGGGCTGCTTCCTCCCTTGTGTTTGATGGCTGACCTATCTTACATAGATATTTCATCTGGTTTGCAGAACTCATTACCTTATAAATTAAATCCTGGCTTATAAGTAACCATCCATCGAACTTTCTGTTGTCCTTCCAAATTGTGGTTGCTTAGTTTCAGTGTGCTTCTTCAGATAGATCACAACTTTTCAACTTTTGGAAGAAATTATGACATTATTCTCAAGGGTGACTGGTTGGTTATGTGATCGTTTTTAGGTGAAAGCAATAAACTATAATTAATTGAGAAAAAAAGAACATTTTAGCTGCCTATCACTATATCAGATCTTTTAAAGTTACTTTCAATTCAGACTTCATGAGACTAAAAGGTACCTCACTTTGTATGGTCATTTTTGTGATTTGTGGGATCAAAAAGAACACATTTTTCCACTTGATAGCAATTTTCCACCCCTGTCAAATGCCACATGCCAGAAAGGAATGTGACATCTTATTTCCCATGCAGAGCAAGACAGGAGTGAAGGAGGAATTGCAATGTAACATGACAACTTCCTCAGAGTGCTTTTGAGGGGGTTCAGTAAACCACCCTCAGTGCATATGGCTGAGGCAAAGGACTTGATTCAACCACAGCAATTAAAATTCAGATAAATAATTTAGTAATGGGTTCAGCGGGGGGGTTTGCTCTCCAGTTTCACACATGCGTTTTTTCAGAGGCAGCCTGTGTGTGGTTTGTTTTTTCTTTCACTGCCATTGTAATTCCTCAGCCTTTGGTCATTGTAGGGAGGCAACTGCAGAACAATGAAAGTTTGGCAATGTCACCCATAGTGTTGCAGCTCCAGCTAGCCTCTCCTCCACAGCAGCACACCCTTCGCTGCCTTCATGCAGGTTCCTGAAAGGTTTCGCAGGAGTACTGCTCATTGTGCTATCTCAAAACAAAGTGGTGCTCTCACAGATCACAAATGTATCTATCTGCAAATGCTTGGCAAAGCTCTAACACAGTACGATATACAGGGCCCTATCCCATCCTGTCATGCTTTAACCCCAGCCAGCAACTAAGAACCACACAGCTGCTTGACCGCTCTCCCCTGGTGGGATGGCGGAGAGAATTGGAAGAGTAAAGTAAGAAAACTCATGGGTTGAGATAAAGACAGTTTAATAAGTAAAGCAGAAGCCACACATGCAAGAAAAGCAAAACAAGGAATTCATTCACTGCTTCCCATCTCCAGGAAAACAGGGCTCCATCATGTTTTACAGTTACTTGGGAAGACAAACACCATCACTCTGAACGTCCTCCTCTTCCTTCTTCTTCCCCCAGCTTTATATACTGAGCATGACGCCATACGGTATGGAATATCCCTTTGGTAAGTTGGGGTCAGCTGTCCTGGCCGTGTCTCCTCCAAACTTCTTGCCCACCCCCAGGTTCGCTGGCGGGATGGTGTGAGGAGCAGAAAAGGCCTCGTCGCTGCACAAGCACTGCTCAGCTGTAACAAAAACATCTCTGCATTATCAACACTGTTTCCAGCACATATCCGAAACATAGCCCCATACTAGCTACTATGAAGAAAATTAACTCTACCCCAGCCAAAATCAGCACATATTCATACTGCCAGCTGCTAAGGGGACCATATAAGGAAGACCATATGCAAAATGAAATAAAGTGCATTGCAGTTATGAGCAGTGATTGAAAAATTGCAGCTGCAGAGATATAATCTGATTTCCACTGCTTTTTATTCATTATTTGATAGATCCCATATCAAGTCTCTACCATAGTAGCAGACTACAGCTCATGCCCATTTTGATTCATTGCTGCAAGCATTGCCACTGAAGTTAATGATATTATTATTTTATCAGGTTCTATACGTAACAGGGTCAGACTGCAAGATTAGTGGTATGTCTTAGTGGTCTCTTGGCTCCACCTAAAGATGAGGAAGAGGCTGACCGGGCTCAGAGGCATAACCAGCCTGTGCAGAGAATAAATTGCGGGGGGGACGGAAGCTTTTTCCTGGAACCTGCATGTGAGATCAGCCCTCCTCTTCCCACCTTAGGCCACAAGGCCCCCCAGACTCCCTTCTGTGGGAAAAACACCCAGTGTCTGTCATTATAATTGTTGTATTTCTCCAGCATTGTGGATTGGACACTTCAACAGGAGAATTTATAATACATTTACGAAAAACTTTTACTTACATTTCAAATTACTAACTTTTTAGGGTTACATATGAAGCATATGTTCATTTCCTCATAGTCTTAAAAATTATAAGCATAATCATAAATAAGTAACTATACCTTGAAATATGCTGGTTAAATACTGTGTGGTAGGTAGCCCCACTAAACACCCTCTCTCACTTTTTCATGTGTCCTGGTTTGAGGTAAACCATCTGGGGTGCCCCTCATCCCCAGTAGCCAATTCAGCCTGAACCATGACACACATACTTTATTATTTGTTACTTTTATGTTGTTATGCTGAAAATTCATCATAATTATAAACTCTATCTCAGAGTTTCCATTAATTGTCATTTAACGAACCCCAGACAACCCTAATCTGATTGCAGAAATTTGTAACTC
This sequence comes from Pluvialis apricaria, assembly GCA_017639485.1. NCBI lineage: Eukaryota > Metazoa > Chordata > Aves > Charadriiformes > Charadriidae > Pluvialis > Pluvialis apricaria. The sequence goes on along the minus strand of CM030008.1, from coordinate 160,427,445 downwards.
CTGAAATCTCTTAATTGATAGATCACTAGCTCAGCTAGTTGCTAGATAACAGTCCATATACTGCTTTAATTGATACATCTCATTAATCAGCTGTAGCCCTGTAAAGGTTTCTTCAAGAATCTGCAAATGCCACCTGATTACTTCTGGGACTGGTTTCAACAGCACAGGCTAAGAACTGTTTAATCATAGAATCATAGAATCATAGAATCATAGAATTGCTAAGGTTGGAAGGGACCTTTAAGATCATTGAGTCCAACCATCAACCTACCCTGACAAAACCACCTCTAAACCATGTCCCTAAGTACCACATCTACCCTTTTTTAAACACCTCCAGGGATGGCGAATCCACCACCTCCCTGGGCAGCCTATTCCAATGTTTAGTAACCCTTTCAGTGAAAAAATGTTTCCTAATATCCAGTCTAAACCTCCCCTGACATAACTTGAATCCATTTCCTCTCATCCTATCACTTTTCACAGGGAGAAGAGGTCAGCCCCCACCTCGCTACAACCTCCTTTCAGGTAGTGGTAGAGAGCGATAAGGTCTCCCCTGAGCCTCCTCTTCTCCAGGCTGAACAACCCCAGTTCCCTCAGTCGTTCCTCATAAGGCTTGTCCTCCAGACCCCTCACCAGCTTTGTAGCCCTTCTCTGGACACGTTCCAGCACCTCAATGTCCTTCTTGTAGTGAGTGGCCCAAAACTGAACACAGTATTTGAGGTGGGGCAATCAAGGTAATTCTGGTGAGTTACTTCCAAGGAGAGAAAAGCTCAGCAAGGCTTCACATGGGATTTTTCACGATACAAAGAAAACAGGCTACAGCTGCACTGCTGAACGAAGCTTCAAGACTAGAACCATAAACAGTCCATACTAAAAGCTTAGACCTGAGGTGTGCCCAGGTAAGTACTCCATCACCATGAAAGTTATGTACTCAGCAGTTTGGGAAAGAAAAGCCCAGGACAGGAAGCATGCAGTGCTACAGCCACACTTCTCAGGCAGCGTATCTGTAAGTTAAAAGAAAAAGTGGGATAACCCATAGACTTCATACTGGTGAAGAGCAAACTTCCCCGCCTAACCTCCTACTTATTCCATAACCCCATTGGAGCAATCCTTCATCTTGTTCTGTGCTCCTCTGCGTCCTCAAACTAATGGTCCATGCCCAGTACTGCATCACAGGCTGGAGAGACATCATGGAGGACACCAGGATTCTTTCTCTCTGTCCCAGCAGTCTGGGGGATGGCAATGGGTATAGATTTTCCTCCCCCAAGTGAATTGCACAGTTCAAGAAGTGCAGTGGGAAAAGTGCACTGTGTTGAATATAAAACTGGCACAGCTTTCCCCGGACAAGAGTGGGAACCAAGGAGCATGTTGTAAAACTGACTCAAACGATCTGGCAGAGAACAAATATGTGCCATTGCCTTTGCAGAGATTTGATGAAAATCTGAGCACTAAAGTTGCATAGGCACAAAGAGGAGCTCAAATAAACGATAACGTAAATAGGAACATGTTTTGCAGCCAAGATCTAAAAATACAGGATACTAAATATACGGGCTCTGTTTGTTCTTCTTTTATCCTTTATCTAGTCCTGTTGGATTAGTATATTAAACTATTCAGGATGGATTGATTAACTAAAATCCCCGATTTTCTCTTAAATCTTACAAATGTCTTTTGCTTCCTGCAGCCTGACACAACTGTTTTGCTTTTCCCCCCCCTGTATGCACTGCAAGGCAGAAAGTTAATATGCTCTTTGCAAACAGCATAATTAGCTAGGTGATATTGGAATGTGTCCAAAAGCCTTAGCAAGTGCAACGTGCTCAAATCTCTTCAGCAGCAGAAGAAGCCTTTAGGGATAAATATTAAATGTGGTGTGGTGGGATTTAGCTCCGCGCCTCCTATTACCTTTCATGGGAGGCACACAGCTGAAGCTTGCTGCACCATGTTAAAAATTTAGGCCTTGATGTTTAAATATTGAGCAAAATGTTTAATGTGAGAACATCAGTTGCTCTTTCTTTGTTGTTCAGCCACTGTCAAAAGGGGACGGAAACAGTTTATGAGCTTTCATATTGGTTCCTTTCATAGATGCTGTTATAAATAAGGGTACCACGCAGCCAACTTACGGCCCCCAGCCAATGGCACAGAAATGCCAATTTTAATTTCGTTCATAGTTTATAAATGTACATACAGGGAACGTTAAAATTCCCACCCCGGCTTTCAACATCACAAGTGTTACAGGACGACACTCTGCAGGGGAAGATAAAGGCATCAAATTATCGGCTCAGGAGGGAAGGCTGGGCCTCCCACCAGCTTTAGGAAGCACCGGCTGATGGGAGTATGCGTCACCCTGGGGAAAGTGCAGCTGCCGTATAAACAGGAATAAGGATCATCCCTGTACATGCACCCTTTGCCACTTGCTGTGCCCTTTTATCTGGAATATTATTGATCCTGTGTTACTATTTCACTGTGCATCTGTACTGCTGTGGAAAGGACAGCAGCCACAGAATTTTCTCCTCTTGTTTCACTGTAAGAGTAACTTTAGGCAATCAGTAGGAGGGGGTTTTATATAAGTACAGATTATTGGAGTTAGCTTTTATGTGATAATATAAGTATTTAGCACCTGTAGGCTAATCACAGTCTTCTAGAACCTATGGAGCTACAAAGTTCCAAGGAGCTCCCAAGAGCTATGAAGAACACGAAGAGATACAACTTCACACAAAGGGTATAAGCCCACCAGAGTCAGTAAATGGCGGGAAGACAGAAGTGGCCAAAGGGTTAAAATAGGTTTGTTTCTAGCTTATAATGCTCTGATGTACTTATTTTTCACTACTGATTTCTTCTCCAGCTCTTCCTGGTGGTTCATGCTTCTATCCTGCTTGTCAGAACCGCTGATGTGATTTCATCCACAGAGTAAAGAACATGATCAAGGCAACTGCCTAAGGGTCATGGGCTGGGAAACAGAGCGGTCCCCCACTTAGGTGGACTGAATGGCCATTGGGAGGAACCCTTGCCTCAGCTGATCTTGTAAGGACTTGGCCAATCAGTGTAACAAAATAGTTGCCATGTGTCAGGACAGAAGAAGGAACCAACAGGAGACAAAACCGAAGGGAAAGAACAGTGTAGAGAATTGAAGAGTGGCAGAATAAGAAAATGAGGGAGAAGGGAAAATAAACCTGTTGGGTTTGAACAGCAATTCTTATGGGGGAGGGAGGGGGGCTACAGGGGTGGCTTCTGTGAGAAGCTGCTAGAAGCTTCCCCTTCCAATAAGGCCAATGCCAGCTGGATCCAAGATGGATCCACCTACTGGCCAAGGCTGAGCCCATCAGCGACAGTGGTAGCACCTCTGGGACAATGTATTTAAGAAGAGAGGAGTGAGGATATGTGAGACAAACAACTCTGCTGACACCAAGGTCAGTGAAGAAGGAGAGGAGGAGGTGCTCCAGGTGCCAGAGCAGAGATTCCCCTGCAGCCTGTGGTGAAGACCATGGTGAGGCAGGCTGTGCCCCTGCAGCCCATGGACGTTAACAGTGGCCTACCACCACACCTGTGGACCTGCAGAGAGAGGGGAGCCCACGCTGGAGTAAGCTTGCTGGCAGGACTTGTGATCCTGTGGGGGACCCATGCTGGAGCAGTCTGTTCCTGAAGGACTGCACCCTGTGGAAAGGACCCACACTGGAGCAGTTTGTGAAGAACAGCAGCCCATGGGAAGGACCCACATTGGAGAAGTTCATGGAGAACTGTCTCCTGTGGGAGGGACCCCACACTGGAGCAGGGGAAGAGTGTGAGAAGGAAGGAGCAGCAGAGATAACATGTGATGAACTGACCACAACCCCCATTCCCCATCTCCCTGCGCCACTTGAAGGGAGGAGGAAGAGAAATTGGAGTGAAGTTGAGCCCAGGAAGATTGGAGGGGGGGGGGGCGGGGAATAGGTGTTTTAAGAATTGGTTCGTTTCTCATTATTCTGCTCTGATTTGATTGGTAACAAATTAAAATAATTTCCCTAAGTGAAGTCTGTTTTGCCCATGACAGCAATTTCTGAGTGATCTCTTTTTCATCATATTTTTCTCTCCCTGTCCAGTTGAAGAGGGGGAGTGATAGAGCAGCTTGGTGGGCACTTGGCATTCAGTCAAGATTAACCCACCACATAAGAAAACCTCAAAGCAGAAGGAAGAGATGTTAGATTAGGACCAGTGCTTCTGAAGACACAGAAGAAAAAGTGAGAAGATTGGACAAAAGCAAAGAGGCGTGCAATTGGGAGGCTTCAGATACTGCTTAATGCCGTATGTCACTTTTATACCAACGGCATCCCAGGAAGAATCCAGGTTGACACATGGTGTATATCAGTTTAGGGTAATCCATCAGCATTTTAGCCAGAGATCCTGGAAATTTGTCAGCATGGTCTTCTGTCCTGGTTAGGGGGTGTAAGAACCTCAAACTTAGGCAGTAGAAAATAAGGAAATAAGTAGAGAATAAGTGATCAGACAGGTCTTTTGTGGCAAGTGATCAGGAAAACATGCTGGAAGCCTGTTTTCCTCCATAACATCATCTTACAAGTACGTTGACTTTGTCCTGTGAGTTCTTGCGTATAGATTAATTTTATCATTCATGTGACTGCAAATAGGAGCTGAAGTAAATCATTTGTCAGTGAGAGCAACCCTATGTATTTTCTGAATAAATGGAGGAGTTATCTATCAAGTAGTGCATAGAAATGAAAGTCAGACACTTGTGGGGTTTTTCACAACTCACATACTTAATGATAACTGTGTGACATTCCCCAAGTCAGCTTATCTCCGTGCCTTTTGGCAGAAAGGGAACAGTAATGTTTTCTTCACAGAGGCCTCAGGGCCTTTGAAGGGAGCATAACTGCTATTAATGGAATTGAAAATGGAGAGGAATGCCTTTTTTTGCTTTTTATTCATTTACTTTAATGATATTCTGAACTACAGACACAATCCTAAATGTTTTTTCCTGTTCATTTTCTCCCTATTTAATAAGAAACAACTCTATCAGAACCAGTTAAGCTTAGCCACATGGATTTTAGCACGAAATATTATGATCATCTACTTCAGTTGTATGGCCTACGGCTGCCGTGCCTCTGCATAGTCCTCTGCTGTGATGCTAACATAGTCTTCCATGAAAGCAGCTGCAGCCACTTTTTAACTATCTCCTCTCACAGAAAGCCTTGCCTGCTCGGGCCACCGGTTTCTGAAATCCAGGAGCCACGTCTTGAGGGAGCTGCTTGTCTGTCTTAAATTCTGCCAGTCATCCCAGCAGAGCACCAGCAGTGCTGCTGTTAGGTCACCAAAGATCTCCCGCTTCAAAAGCATGAGCTGGAACCTTGCTGACAACCAGCACTGAAGGCCACCTCCAAGTGATCCAGTTGTAAGCAGGTACCTGATCACTCATGCCAAGAATTCAAGATGGGCAGACGGAAATGCTGGTCATACCTTCCCCTGCCTTTGTGCACTGCTAGCTGTGAAACTGGAGTGTCTTCACTCAGATAACCACTGAACCTCACCTGGTTGGGACTTTTCTTAGATATTAATTGCTTGTGTTTAGCAGGATGGATTAGATGACCTACTGAAGTCCATTCTAAGCATACGGTCTGATTGTTAGTTATTAGCCAGAAGAAATGGTAAAACAGAAAGCAGTAAAGATGTAGAATCACTCAAAAACTGATAAGTTCATCTAAGGGAAGATGAATTATACAGTGTGATCTAGAACATATGCAAGATGGACTTGTGCAATATGTCATTTAACACAGGCTACATTAAGGTTCATCACAGTGACTAAGATGCACTTTCACAATAAAGAACAAACTGTGTTTTAAAAAAAGGCAGCTCCAACTTCCCTGGGGGTAACCAGATGAACACTGACTCTTTTTGCAATAAATAACTAAAGAGACCAAGCTTCATACCCAACTGTGGAAAGAAAATGCTAATCAGGAAAAGGAAGACAATATTACCTTTGCATGAGGAGCTCAGTGCTAGGATACTGAGTCCAGTGCTAAGGTTTGCACTTGGAGAATGATGGGTTCCACCAACTGTAAAGTTTGTGGGATTTTTTTCTTTATTTTCGTTAGTTTCTAAGAAACAATGTTTTAGAATGGTCTAAGGACAGGTTAGAGACAACTCTAGGAAGGGAGACTAAAGAAGGTCAATAGTGAAACTTAATAAAAAGGAAGGTAAGATGATTTGATGACAGAGTATAAAAACTTCCATGAGGAAAAGATGAACACTATAAAGATTGTTTAATGTAATAGAAAAGGACAGAATACAGTCTCTTTTAAAGCTAGGCAAATTCAGACTGGAAATAAAATTGTTTTAATGGATAATTAGTCACTGAAAACCTTTTTTTTTTACAATGCAATTAAATAACCATCACCCTTTAAATGCATACACTGTGCTACTCTGCCTCTTTAAAAAGATTTTTTTGAAGTCGGTCATGGATGTGAAACAGAATCACTGAGTGATACTCTGTGGCCTGAGTGACGCAGGAAGTCAAATCACGAGGCAATCATGATGGTTAAGACAGTGGGACCCAATTCTTCCAACTTTGTCCACAGTCCTGATCTCTGATCGTATCCTGCTCTTCTAAAACTCTCACATAGACCTAATCTTGCTGTGTTCTCTGTATAACCCTTCCAGTAGGTGAAGTTTCACTGATGTCTGTGAACAAAACCTTTGATCACATTGCAACATCAGGAGGTAAAGGATATTACTAGTGATATTATGCTAAGTGATAGTCCTGCCTTCAGCAGATCCACCTCCGTATCTCCTTGGACCATTTTTGACACAAATATTATTAAAAGGCATCCATCCCTAGAACTGTCTTCCAGATCCTCAAACTGCAGTATAAATTCACTATGACTAGCAATTTTTTGTGCATCTGCCACCGAGAGGTGCTGAAGCAAGGGCAAAAAATAAAAAAGATGAGGTAGTTTCCTCAACAATTTTAGTGTGCGTTTTGTGTTTTGATCTCCTTGACAAGATAATATTTAGAATTTCACTGGTTATCCTCTTGGTTGCTAAGTGACAGCAGAACTGAAGTTGTGGAAAATTCACTTTGCAGGAGAGCACCCACAGAACACTGTTCTCAGGATAGCGCTTTTACTATTACAGTGCAACACATGTCATAGAATAATAAGCTAAAGAACATCCAAGAAAGGGACTTCTCCAGCAAAGCTGACAGTTTGCAAATTTGAACTGAAACAGTCATTGCTAAAAAAAAATAAGTGGGTTTCAGAGTGAGATCCATGCTGTCATATTCAACTGATATTTCCATTTCGTACAGCAGCCACCCTAGGGCTCTGATTCAGTGGATTCTTAAGCATGCTGCCATAACCCAGCCATCCAAGGACATGTGTGGTATCAGTGGCTAAGTTTATTCTCCAGAAGATTTGATCACAGTGCAGGTGCAATCAAGGAGTGCTGTCTCCATGTGGCTGCCTCAGAAAGGGCTGAGGACTGCCTCTACACTCTTCATTTGGGTATGACTGGACATGTTCTGCAGGCACTGTAGAGGATTTATCTACATCTGTGTCTGCTGGCTTGTGGTGCACATGGATTATTATCCTGAGAAGACCTAAACTTCTCAGGGGCTTATTCAGTTACAGGGCAACCTTGTGGATTTGGGCTATATGACAGTGCAATGACACAGCAGGGCAATATCTTAACATCACAAAATTTATTCTTTCAGAGCAGGAAAGAGGTATGTGTATATCTGAAAAATAGCAGGAATCCCATACCAAAATTTTGTGTCATGAGTCATCTTACAAGCTTTCAGGCTGCATAGAGTGCCACTTGCCTTCTCCCTTTCTACCACCTCTTGTTCACATGAAGTCTATACACACTCCACCTGAAGAATCATCTCGAATCTCAATTCTAGAACGTCTGCATTTGTCCAGACTGAAAACCTTGAGAACTCCCAAATGCCCACTAGATAGACATCCTTTTATTCAAGAAGATTGAGAAGGCAGTTGAAGAACAATCAAAGCTGATGTTTCCGGACTGCTCCCTGTGTATTTGGTTTACATGGCAAAGTGTGGGTTGAGACCAGGGCCTTGCCCCCATGTCAGACAGACCCGGCTCCAGCCAGCTCTGAGACAGACTCATTGCTGGCCAAACCCGAGCCCACCAGCAATTCTGGTGGTGCTTCTGTGATAACATATTTAAGTACGGGAAAAAAGCCACTGTGCAGCAGTTGTGAGAAAAAGTGAGAGGAACAGCCCTGCAGACACCAAGACCAGTGGAGAAGGAGGAGGTACTCCAGGAGCCGGAGCAGAGATTTAGCTGCAGCCTGTGAAGAAGACCATGGTGATGCAGGTTGTCCCCCTTTAGCCCATGGAGGTCCATGGTGGAGCAGATAGCCACCTGTAGCCCATGGAGGACCCCATGCTGGAGCAAGTGGATGTGCCCTGTAGAGATGAGCCTCCACTGGAGCAGGTCTTCTGGCAGGACTTGCAGCCCATTGAGGGACCCACTCTGGAGCAGTCCATTCCTGAAGGACTGCATACTGTGGAAAGGACCTATGCTGGAGCAGTTCTTGAAGAACTGCAGCCTGTGGGAAGAACGCACATTGGAGCAGTTTGTGAAGGACTGTCTCCTGTAGGAGTGTCCTTATGCTGGAGCAGGAGAAGACCGTGATGAGGAAGGAGCAGCAGAGATAAAGCATTACGGATTGACCACAGGCCCCATTCCCCATCCCCCTGTGCCTCTCAGGCAGGGGGGTAAGGGGGAGGTAGGGGACTGGGGAATGAAGGACAAGTTGAACTGGAAAGAAGGAGAGCAGGGGAGGCGGTTTTAGTTTTGTGTTTGTTTCTCACTCTCTTATTCTGTTACAATTAATTGGCAATAAATTAAATTAATCTTCCCCAAGTCTAGTCTGTTTTGCCTGTGATGGTAATTGGTAAGCAACCTCTCTGTCCTTAAATGGACCCACAAGCTTTTTCATTTTCTCCCCCTGTACTGTTGAGGAGGAAGAGTGAGAGAGCATCTTGGTGGGTGCCTGGAGCCATCCAAGCTTAAGCCATCACACCCTGAAGGCATCACCATGTCGTTCATCAACAGGACATCGAGCTTGCTTTCTCTGAGCAGGCAGCTATAACAAATACCTGTGTCATAGGCCAAGGCAGAAACATGATTAATCCATTGAACAAAATGGATGTCATACTTTGATATAGATATATCTCAGACCTACAAACATGCCTGCTTTGACACACAGGTCCTTTCTCTGGCCTCAGTGAGACTGTTCTACTTAAAACTGCTCACATATTTTAGACTCCTGTTTAGCTACAGTCCACAGCCAGCATAGCAACTGATCAACAGTTAGGGTTAAACCTAACTGCAGCCTAATCTTAATCGTAGTCTAAAGACACGGAAGATATGAAACTGCATATAGGAGGCAACCTCAACATTAATTTTACCATGAAGCCAAATGCCTTTGAAACACCTTTTTATCCATCAGTTCTGAGACTCAACAGTGGTTTTCACTGACCATAACTATATAGTTATTTGATGGCAAAGATGGCCATAATGGGGTTTGTGTGCATTGTCTGCCTTTTTCTATGCTTTGCTACACCTGCGTCTTTTTTCAGTACAAATATTAATTGTACTTTTTTTTCCCCTGAAATTACCTTTGTAAATATTCTAAAGAAATTATTGGAAATGTGTACTTTCGTAAATTAAAAATACAGTTTTTATATAAACAAATGACATATCCATTAGTCTTATTCATGCAGATTAAGATTACCCATTCCAAAATTCTTACTTTAAAAAAAAGACAAACAACATAGGTATGTAGGTATATTCTCGAAGTATAGGCTTTAAGTTTTGCAGTCTGGCAGAGTGAGATTCATTTAGAGCTCCAAAGAGCAATTTGGTTTAGTTTCTTGTTTTGCTTCTGTCTTATTTCTTCCAGTGAGGTGAAAAGATTGTATCCCATCTGTTTCATTTTGCACTACTGCACTCCTTGTAGTACTTGAGTATTTTTCTATGCTACCTTGCCCACTTAAGGGACTGACCAGCTGGCCACGGATCCAATTTAGCCAGCTGTTAGATGCTCAAAGAGGGACTTCCTGTGCTAGGGAGGGATACTAAACTGATTTGCAACTTTCATATAATGTTGTGAATACCTACTTGTAAAATAATCCTTCTCTTGATGGTTCTGTCAGTGGATTAATGCAGCACTTCTCACATTTCAAAGTGGTTCACAGCTTGGTGAATATTAGTGGTTAATTTATAAATATGACTTCAGAAGACCATCTTGGTTCAGTCTATTTATTGACTAAAGCTATAAAAAAAACATAACTAATCATCTTTAAAAAGCTATATGTTATGAAGTCCTTTGCTCTTGTCCCTGCTATAAGCATCAGATCAAAATGAAGACAAATTTAAAAAATGCATAGTTATATTTATATTCACTGTTTATTCGTTAATTGCATGTTTTCTGTAGCCTGACATAATCTCTATTTGACCATGGAATAAGCAGCTGTACCAATCTACTAAAATATTAATCATAAAGACCACCTACAGGCCTTCCTGTTTTCTAGCAGCCATCTGGCTGTTAGAGAAAACCTGGCTCAGAAGGGAAAGTAAGAAAAATGCAGAACTCTGAAATAGCACATATTTGTGGGGGAAAAGAAAAAAAAAGGAAAAAAAAAAAAAAAGCAAGCTCTGGCTTAGCAATCTAACAACCCCCCTGCAACCTGCTCGGTGAAATATGAGATCTTGAAAAGTTTGTCCAGGCCTAAAACTGCACAGCAAAGCACATTGGAAGTTTGTGACACAGCGGCTCATAAGCACGTAAAACCTTATGCTAATGAATAGCCAAAACAATCGATGATAACAGGTGTAGTTGAGACAATATTTCATATTTTGAAAGAGGCAATGGGATTTTTATAATAAACTGTGACTTAATATACCAAAGTGTCTGTGTCAGACTTCAATTTAGTAGAGGTATGAATTCCACAAGAGGAACAGAGCCAAAAACTATTTTAAAAGTACAGGCTCATTTTCTAAGCAGATCTTCCTACTACCTACCAATGGCCATTTTATTGTTATTTCACAGCAGTTTCTAGGTTTGTCTTGCAGAAAGGAAGACAGGACATGGACTTGTACCTCTCTTCTTCAAATCACCCACCAGGCAGGCAGCACTGCCCTATGCATCTCTGCAGGAGACTTACGAGTTGCTAAATGTTATTTCTTCCTCCTCTTCAGACTCTCTTTTCTCTGTATATATACGTAAGTGTATATTTGCACTTGTATACACAGGTTTTTTATTTGTGGTATAATTGCAGATTTTGCCACAGCACCTTGAGTATTTAATGTTCTTTTGAAAAGCCAAAAGGCATTTATAGCCCGAGTCTGGCCTCTTAACAGAGTCTCTTCACGTGTTTTCTCAACTGTAAAACACTTTGTTGGTAGTCATGATGATTATTGAGTTGGTGTTATGAAAGTATATGGAAAGCAAAAAAGTGCTATATTAGATGCTAAATATGATCTGGTTGAACTTTAAATGCTACCGGCTATCGAGTGGGCATGTTCAGTCCTATTAATTATCATTTCACAAAAATATTTTAACCAGAGCAAGATGAAAGTGGTTTCATGAGAATAAGTATCATCACTCTCATTTTCTTACCTTAAAATAACCCTAAGCCTAAAAAAAAAACCAAAAAAACAAAAACCACACTAAAAAAAAACTTAAAAAACAAACTGTGTTTTGAGAAGGACCCACAAATCTTTTTCTCCATGGTCACCCAGACTGAGCCATCAGGTGAGCAGCCACTTCTCTTGCGTGTTGATCAGCGGGCTGATTCAGCCCTGGAAGATGTTGCACACTCTAATCACTGTGCAACAAGGCAGGACTAAGATGTCCCTCACTCAGAACCACCTGGACTGATTCATCTTGCCTTTCAGTTGCTGACTGTGGGAGACATGATTGAGAACCTGAGGTGATGTTTAGCGGGGATACTGTGGTTCGAAGACAATTCACATGAGCTGAAGGAGCCTGCCCCTCTACAGCGAGAGGATGATTATTTGGAAAGAGTATCTGGGAACCAAACCAGGCATTTCCCCTCTGATATAAGGGATGAGAAGGCAAATAGCTTTGAGAACTTAAAATTTCTGTGTCCTCGTTTCCCCTACCTGTTATTTTCTGCTCCCCACATACAGGTTTTGGGAGATAAAATGAATGTCTCTGAATTATTTTAAGCATCCCAGATGAGTGATTTGAACCAGGAGCTGGATTATCACAGGGTAAGGTACAGTATGGTCACGGCGATAAAGGAGCATCATCTTGACACAGGGTGAAGTTGACATTTTTGTCTTTTTGGTTTCCTTTTCACACTCAGTTTTCAGTAAATGGTAATTTATCCTGGAATGACGAGTTGTCTGCCTGGACACTTGTGCCTAAGCCTAGATGAAGCATATCCAGAAGTCTACATAGATTCAGCTTTCCTTGTTTTTAAATCAGTGGGAAACCTCTTGCTGCCTGTGCTAAAAGAAAAGTGAGGCCTGTGTTCAACTAACTGTTTTGTCTCCAAACTACTTAAATTTCACTCTTGAAGATAAATTGAGTACCCTTGCCAGACAGCTTTTTAGAAGACTGCAGCAATTAGAAACCCAGGAAGAACAGATTTGTTGTTCTATTCCTATAGTTGCCCAGACACTGTCAATAAAAAAAGAAGCTGGCTGAGAACAAGGCGGAAACTCTGAACTTTCAGACTTATCAGTTCTGGAAGTTGCTTATGAAAAAAACTGCATTTTCAGACTTAGTACTAGCCAGATGGAAAAGGTCTATTTATTTAAAGAAGACTGAGAGGGGGGGTTTTATCATATTGAGAGTACATTTTGTTTTGCAAAATTCTAATCTCCCTTATTATGGCATAAATATAAGTATAGAAATGGTAGAGGTTTTGTTTTATTGTGGTATAAATACAAATACAGTGGTCAATACCGCAAAAGACCAGAACTTGCCCCATCAAGTGCAAATTATCTTTTTAAATTTACCTATTACATGTCAACAAGTAAAATAAGGAAGATTTAAAATGACTCCTGAGGATGAATATAAAAATTAGCAGTGTACTTATGTGTGTGTGTGTGTATATATACATACACATGTACACATGCACACTTTCAGACCCTTGTCTGAGTCTGATTTCTGTTCTCCCCCTATTCATTCTAATTTCATCAGACAGGAGAGAAAAAGCCTGAATTAAATGTTATTTGTTCAGAAAGTCCAGAAGCAATATCCTGACACCTCTCAGCAATTCACTTAATACGAGACTGCTGCTGGATTTGAAGAGATACACAAACTGTCTTTTGATCTGACCTGTGTGGGGCAGAGGCACATTCACTAGGGGCATGCACGGGGCAGATATTGTCCTTAAGAATACCTGCCAGTCACCAATTCCAGTGTTCAGATTAAAAAGTAATTCTGTTCTAATCCAGGGATGGTAAATTAGACATTCACTGAATTAAGAAACACGTTACATTTTTGCTTTCCCCCTCGGCATTTGCCTGGGGACATGAACTTGGATATGTATCAGATGGTGGTTGATTTTTCCATTGAACCAGACTTGCCTGTAAAGCAAAACCTCAGTTATAAAAATGTTACTTGAGAAAAAAAGCTACCTGGGCTATTTGTGTGCATGTATCAATACTCAGCATCCCAATTTCTGAGGCCTACAGTGAACATGTGAAAAAATGCAGGAGAAGAGGCCTCTGAAATAAATAAAACCCAGGAAAACATCAGGGTGTTTCCACTCTAAGGTCTAGTAGAAAGCCAGGTTTTCGGCTGGGAACTGCAGCCCCATTCAGGACAGCAGTTAGGTGTCCATCCTTGTTCCACGCAACCGTCCCCCACAGGATGAAAGCATGTGTTTCGCTGCTTAGTGGAAGGGGGACTAAACGGCAGTGTTGCCAGGTCCACAACCTCCTGAATGCAAATGTCTTGTGATTTCAGATATCGTAGGAAGAAATATGTATTTATTCTTATTTCAAAGAGTTCTGCCTTCCCCTTTTTATTTCTGTCTTGGCCCCTTTCACAGAATCACAGAATCACAGAATGGTCAGGGTTGGAAGGGACCTCTGGAGATCATCTAAGTCCAACCCCCCTGCCACAGCAGGGACATCTACAGCAGTTGCACAGGACAGCATCTCTGCCTTGGGGACGAACTCAGTACAAGTCTCTCTGCTCTGCAGACCTCCGTGGAGGTCAGTGCTGCTCGCTGGCATTTCAGTCTTCGCGGGGGAAGAGAGGGAGAAGAGGAGGATGGAAAAAAGAAACCTACTTAGCATAGGAATGAGACATTTTCCCTTCTTTCCTAGCGAGTGCTTGCTGCTAGAACAGGTTTGTATTTCAGAGGCCCCGTCTGTCTGCAGGCAGGTCCTGCTATCACTAGGGCTCGCAAGAGAGCTGCTGGAGCCAGGCTTGGAATTTCTGCTCTTCTGCTGAGCCCAGGCTGTAACGCAGCTGACTGTGTCTGCCTGCTGCCGGGAAGAGATGGAAATCTTGGGGAGGCAATCTGGACAGCAGGGAGTCCTCCAGCCCTCGTTACAAGAGATGGGGGGATGCCCGGTACCCGAAGGAACCAGGCTCAGGGGATGCTACCAGCTCCGTCTGTGGAAGGCAATCTGTCAGGAGCTCAGTTCTGCCCTGATCTCTGCTGCTTGTCACCCTCCATCTGGGTGTGCTGCCACTGTTCCTGTGCTGTTTGTGAGCTCGTACCAGGCAAACACTGGTAGGACATTTTTTTCTTAAGTCCCATTCCCATGCCAGCTCTGACAGAGGGAGGAAAAGGATTTTTCCTAAGCAACCATGCTGTTCCACCCAAACAAACACCTCGCAGCAGTGAAACGTCCCATGATCATTTCATATTTAATCATATGGCGTCTCCTGGCATGGTGGATAGCACCACAGCTGGTGTCAACTAAGTGTGGATCGCATCTTGACACCAGCACCAGCATTTCACTGTCATCTCCCTCCCGTTCCAGCATCCCCAGAGAGCACTGCTGGGAAGGGGACTGCGACCAGCTGCATTTCTAAAGCATATTCAAAGCCATTTCTGTATGCGATGTCTTTACAGGGCTGGGACAACTTGACATAATTATTGTGCCGCACAAACCCTTTCCTAAACAACACGGCTGCTGTCAGGAAGCTCTTTGATAGGCACTCACTGCTGGCTTTTAAAAATAATTGGTTCATATTTTCACAGGTGCTGAGCTTGTGTAATCCCAGTCATTGCACCGCAGGGTAGGGTACAGCGAATTAAGAAGGTGCCAAGGCATCACCGAGGTCAAGGGGATCACTCCCTCCTGGATTTAACAAGAAAAAGAGAGAAAAGTTCACCTGCCTACTCCCACTTAATTAACATCTCATTTGCATTCAGCTACGCAGCTGCTCAGCTGCAGTCCCAAAATGTGCAGCTCTGAGATAATGGGGGGCCCTGAAAACAGCATTTGGGAAAGCATTTGTTTCACGTTGCCAGTTGTGTGCCTCGCACCCTGCTAAGCCAAACAACTGGTAAGACTGAGATCCACGCGCTGGGAAGAGTTGTGGCTTACTGGCCATGGCAGCGGCTTGAGAGGGGCAAAGACATGGTTTATCCCCCTGCCCTGGACCCTAAAGTGCCTTCCCATGTGTGAGGTGAGTGTCTGAGCACTACTTGGCGGAAGAGGGACATAGCAGCATCTTGTCCTTGTTTTAAGACTCTGTCCCCTTGTGACTCTGTTGTTCAGATGAGGACATTGCCCCTAGGAAATACACAGTTTTTGTCATTCCTAAAAATTTTTCATCGCATTTGATTTAGATGAAATTGCCCTTTGGGAGCACACAGATGATTCACTAGTAGAAAGTCAGTCTGAGCTCAAGACTGCCTTAAAGAAGGGAGCAAAGCAACAGTCCTGCAGCCCTGTCAAAAGCAAGTCTCTTGCTGACGTCAAAGGCTTCTTGGAGCCAGGGTCTTCTTGGTCTCCATTTTAGTTGTCTTAGACTGGTCTTTTGACTTAATGATTAAAGGAAGGTGTAAGAGCACTTTGGGTTTTCTGAACCTGTTGGGTAACAGAGAGCACAAGAAGACGCTGGGAGAACTGTATCTGACAGCTCCTGGAAGAACGAGTGGTCTGTGTGGGTTGTGAAAAACCAGAAAATATCCAGCAGTGTCCAGGAGTCACTGCAGCTGTGTGGCTACAACATGAAGCACAGAAAGCTGGAAAGCTGAGGAAGAAGAAGGATCTTCCAAGAGCTGACATCCTGATTTCTGGGGTATCTCTCCAAGGCACTGAAAAGCCAAGAAGCTTGCAGGTGATCTGTGCATTTAGGAAACCAATTGACCCAGATAATAAATATAGGGCCTACGTCGTCTTTCCACTTGTAGGCTAGCAGTAGGAACAGCTAAGTTGCTTGTGGAAATAAAAAGATAAATTAGAAAAAGTTCCACCCCGAATATATCACTGTATGAAACAAAGATAGGTGCACTGAAGTGGTTTGACTGACTCATACCAGGACAGTTTGAGCAAGAGGCATAGTAGAGCAAGGGGTTAAGGGAAGAAATCTGGGGGAATAAAAAAGGGAAGGATCACACTGAATGAGTCCAAGAGCTCATCCTGGAGAGTAAATTAAGAACTTTTGTGTTAAGAGCTGGGGTGGTTCTTGGACAGAGAATAGGGATGTTATTACTCATTTTATTTCTCCTGTGTTCAGAAAACCAGGATTTTGCACATTTAAAAAAAAAAAAATTAAAGATTTGTGTCTATCATCTCTCTCTCCCCTTTAAAGAGACAAACAGCAGTTTGAATTCTCCTATCCATGTAGTCTATGAAAGGCTGATGCTACTTTTCTGGCTCAAAATGATTCTGCAAGCTATTAACTAAAATGTTTGTAGAGCACTTGGAACCTCATATTAATGACATGATATCTGTGCATTTTATCACCTCTTTAATTGCAGTCCTGGAAGCTAGACAGTAACATTTTTCTTCTCTGCATATTTTTGTCCTTTTACATTTCTGAAGCACTGCTTTCTGTTTGTTTTCTCTCCTGATTTTTAACTGTGATGAAGTTTAGCTTGCCATCTTTTTTGTTTACATCCCTGTTCAGCAGCATCCTCATCCATTACCTGTCAGTACAACACCAGGAAGAGCAGAGTTTCAGAAACCATTGGTGCAAATGTCTCCCAGTCCTTTATCAGAAGCAATTAGTCACTTTGGGTCAGAACCATCTATCTAGGTGCTCTCCTTCTTAATATAAATGCACTGTTATTCCCTTCAACAAACTTCTTGTTTGCCAAGCTGATGCACACTGACAAGATAGCCATGAAAAAGTAACCTACATAAAGCAAAGCAAGCTTTAGTCCAGGATACAGAGTGTGCTGCTTTCTTGGAGTAATATATGATCTCCACACTTTGCTTATACAAACAGTTGAGAGCAGGTGCAGCCGCTTGTGGGAGAGGCAAGGTTCAGCACATTGATGAAGTATGTGTCAACCCTAGAGCACTGGGGACTTGCCTTCCTAAGCAGAAGGCTGGGGCAGAGAACAGAGACAAAGGTTCTTGCAACCCTAACAACAAAGGTGAGGTTCAGCTCCCATGTCTTCATTCATCTCAAACTCCAGGTTCTCTCCAAACATTGGAAAAATGGGACCGGGCACCAAATTGAAAACTTTCTTTCATGATTCCTTCCCAGACATGCTCTTCTCCACCAAATCCAGAGGGAGCCTCACATTTGCCAGCTCACTGAGGGCTATCAGTTGAATCCTACAGTTCTCATCTTCCCAGCCTGGTTAGCAGATGCAAATGTCTCACCACCTCAGAAGTCCAAAGGAATTCCTTCAGCAGGGCCGAAGGTCCCAAATACAAACCTTGCTGCCTACCAGGAGCATCACTGGGAGACCACATGGAAGCGCAGCATCTTCCTCCTGATTCTGCCGTGGCAGTTTGCTCCCGTGGGACGTGCTTAGAGAAACAACTCCACTTGCCACTTCTGTTAGACTGCCTATGACTTGGTACATCAGCCAAAATGTTTAAATGGGGAACTTTGTCATCACGAATTGCAAAAATATATCAAAGCATAAAACAGTTGCTGGACACACATACAGCCACTGAAGATCTTTCCTCTCTCCATCCTTCCCTCCCTAGGTTTTATGATCATTTTCAAGTGTTTTTCTGCATGTATAAATTGATCTTTGTTAAAAAGCAGAACTGACAATATACAAAAGTAAAATAAAAAACTCTTCTCCTGATAGAGATAATAATACAGGAAAACATTATCTTTACAAACCAGTTTCATGTATAGTATCTAAATCTAGTAATTAGAAAAGTAGATCGATCTACCAGCTGGTATGAATCAATACAAAGATGTAGAGGCCAAGAACTACAGGTACAAGCTGACATTTTAGTTTGTTTAAGGACAAACCTGCCCTTTCAATTTATGCAAGGAAAATAAGAGTGACAAGGGCAGGGCAAGGGGAAAAAAATGCAGGACAAAGCCACAATGACCACAAGTCACTGTTCATTTAGGTGACCTTTTCAGAAGATAGACACAAGATCAAAGTTTGCCTAAATGAAAGCAATGGGCTGAGAAATTTGTTTATTCCTTATATCTCCTCCCACCTAGCTGAAGGACAAGTTATTGCTCCAAAGTTTTGATTAGCACCTCTAAATTGCTAGCATGCTGCAAGCAATGAGGCAGGCAGTGCTTTGCAGCACTGACCTGGGTTCTGCTGTGATCTGAGACTGGTTTGTCATCTCCTGCAGGGAGCTCACTGCCTCCCTGGAGCAGTCGGGATATCTGCCTGGATATTTTTAGAGCATTTCTGGTGACAGTCATTCAGTTTTCCTAAGGACTGAAAAAAAAAAAAGAAAGACAAACAGACCGTCTTTGTAGTTAGAACAGTCTGGGGCCAACTGAGGCTCCTCAGAAATAAATGTTTTTCCCCTCCCCCTGTGATGAAAGACAACCACGAGTTCTCCTGTTTCTTTCCCTGGTTAGAGAGGGTCATTTCAACCCCCAGCTGCTCCCCCAGGGCTGCTGCAGGGCCACCACACACAGAGCCCATGCAAACCAGGGACAATGGCAGGGTGCTGGCTGTCACTGGGGGCAGATATTTCTCTTCGTCAGCTCACTCAAATCAGGCCATAACTTGCCTGCAATCATTCTTGCTGCCTTGCGTCAAAGCAGGGATTTGGGAAAATGGGCAGCTCTTAGCAGTCTCTCCTTTTGTATGTATGTCAAAACCTAATCTGAAGAGATGTTGAAGAGGCAGGGACTGTTAATCTGAAGGGCCCCCAGGCTGGACAGGGTGGTATCTGTATGGCTGCACTGAGCATCATATCAGCAGACTCTGGTCAAGGTGCAGCAGCAGCTGCCACTGCTGAAAGGGAGCTGGGTGCTCCTAAGCCCCTCTCTGTCCCCAGTAGTCATTCCTTCGTGAGAAGTAGAAATAATGCACCATCCAAAGAAGCTTGTTCTGCCAGTTCTCATTCAAGAACAAGGAGGTATTCACCAAAATTAAAAACTGAAAGTTCAAAACCAGTAAGGTTTTCATACATCACATGCAATTAAACTGTTTTGCCTGTAATACGGCAAGTTGTCAAGGTCCGGGACTCAGCAAGATGGTAAAGTGCAAAAGCAATTGCCTGGCACAGTCTTGATACCCAAGTTGCCCTAAACTGACTAAAGAGATAGGATTTGGAAGAGCCGATTAACCTCTATTTAAGGATTTGAAATGATTTGGCTATCAGAGACCAGGGTGACAGCTGGTGGAGGACAAGGATTTTCAGGTGACCACTTCAGAGCTAAGCCCTCCTCTGAAATATCCAAAATGTCCCTTCTGAGAAACAGCTTGCATTTTATGCAACCTGTTTTATGACAGATGGACTGGAAGGACCAAACCACGTTTGCTAACTTCTGGGAGGGTTTGTCAAACACTGCTTAAGCCTGGAACTAAACATCAGGTGGCCAAGTGTCATGTATCTGTGTTATCATACTAGCCTCATGGGATGTAATGTGGGCTGAGACAGTGGTTGGATGACATAGTTTCAGCCCTGAATATTGTGCAGGCCCGTGGGCATGGCCACCTTCGTCCAGGGATGTGTGCGAGATGGCATAGCGGTGGCAGGGTTTAAACAACAGCCGGTGGGGTTTGATCCCTGCACTCAACTGACAGGAGTTGTCATGTTGCTTTAGCAGGGCTCAGATTTGGAAATATCAGACCCTTTCCACCTCCAACAGCCATCAGGATATTGTGGCCTATACCTTGCCACACCAGTGGGGAGAAGGGGAAAAAGGAGTGGGAAAGGGTGTACCAAGGTAGTCCTCCCAGGGCACTTTTTCCATGGCAGTCTGTCCCCATGACATAGCCGGGCCTTCTCTCACACCTTCTTGCCTGCTCCAGGCATTTACATCCATTACTGCTTCCTTTAGCAATTACTTGTTAAGCCTGGAGCCCAACACTGAGTGGCTTTGCGTGAGGACATCCTAACCATGCCCTGCTTTCACTCCATCCCTTTGCCATGGGCTTACAGGGAGTAGCCTTAAGCCAGTCACTCAGTTTTTCCACTAGTTTCTCGGTTGGGGCCGGGGGCAAGGAGGGTATTATCTATCAATTGCCAATTAATTGTAGCTTTGAACTGTCAGGGACATAGCACTGTCCATTTCAGTTCAGGAAGAAAGCAGCAGCTGTTTTCAGAGCTGAAGGCTCTCAGTACTAGCTCCTTATCTAGAAAATGCTGAATTTCACACCACAATTTCTCATTTCTCAGTAGACTATACTGCCCCGATACTGATCCCATAAAAAAGGCCTTCACCTTAGTTTTGCAGATGAAAGCAAATACTTTAGCTCCTTTCCCAACCATGCAGTACGTGCACATGCATTTGGGATGTTATTGCATAACACCTGTATATTTACAGAAAACTTTCTCAGACTAGGGCTGCTATCCTAATAGCATTGCCTTCCTGCACAAACAACACAGACAACATCTTGCAATAAAATTTATTATTTATAGCAGCAGCCAAGAGCCTTCTGACTGCCTGTTCTGCCTGAGGGCCGCTCATGCCCATCAGATCATGGACAAGCTACTCCAGAACACCTATTTATTAGTTTGCTGAGATTCAGGGAGGTAAGCTTTAACAAGTCTGCTATGACTCAACATAAACAGGTACTGAAGATCTCATTTAACCAGTTGTTCCCTAGTGCAAAGTGCAAGGTAATGCTTCTTCAGAAGTGCCTCGCTCTTCAGCTATTGTACAACTTCATAGCTCTACTGAAATTAAACTTTAATACTCCTTTCAGGACTTTTATAGTCTAATGTTGGTTAAGATCCCTCAAATTATAATGCTAATAAGTTTTATTCCTGGCTCTGCCACTGGTTTGCTTACCGAAGAAACGGATTTCACTTTTGCTTCATTGTCCCCATCTGAAAATAGATTTGCTAATATTAAGAACCTTTCTTTTTCAAAGTGCTTTCAAGCTTGGGCATAATTACCCATACAAGATTTAAGCATTGTTATTATAATCTTGGCCTACCTTGAAAGCAAAGATTGTATAAGGGCAAAGATCTGTTTTGAAGACATTATTGTTGCTGAGATGGATCAAAATAGCAATGTTTTTGCAAGAAGACTACCAGGTACTCTTGCATCTCATCATTTCTGTGTAGTTTGAGTGGAAGGAAGTTAAATAAACACACAAGAGAGGTTGCATACAGTGAAACAGGGAATGTGTTTTACTGGGCCTGATCACATTTGTTCCTTTTGAACTTGGTGGTGCTGCATGCCAGAAAACTTCCATTCATTGCCGCCAATTCAGAGGTTCTTTGGCATTTGAAGTAAATAGCAAAACAAAAGTAAGACAGTGTTTAATAAATGGCACGCTGACAAGCCTGAGCCCATTTTTCTTTATATAAAGAAATACTGAGTTATTCTATTATTTTTTCTAATGGTTTCCTTCCTTTCTGTCCCTTGTTCCCCATTGCTAGTTTACAGCAATAGAATAATCACTGGGCCAGTTTAAAGCTGATATTTTAAAACCTTTTTAATGTCTATATCTTGATGATAAATAGTAACAGTAGAATGATCATTCTTTGCGTTCCGTATTGCACATGAAAGAGCTTCCTGGAGACACTACATGAGGGAGACCACACTTACATCCAAGGAAAATATAAGCCAGAATTGTCTATGAGGCTCTTTAGCAGTGTGGCACTTAGATTTATAGATAGGAAAGCCATTGTTTATAGAACTACATGGGGGGAAGCAAAGTTTGGGGAAGAGGACGAGCCTTCTGTCAGACCAGCTGATAGGGTCAGAGAAGGAGATGAGCTTCATCGGCTCGCTTACACCAGGTGGCAATTATTGCAGATGCAATAACACTGCTGCTAGCAAGGCATACACATTTAACAGACCTGCAAAGCCTCACATACTGAACACGAGGGTCACAACTGGCTTCTGCCACATGTTATCTTACAGGTAGGACATACACAGCGTCAAAGCCAGGACTTCCCAGCCACTGTCCTCATCCATCCTCCCAGGTTCATTTCTTCCTGTGAAAGGGACCACGCAGGATGCACTGCTTCACCACAGCGTGGAAGAGGGGCACTGGCCTGTATCACAGCTGCTGACGCGCTGTGAAAATGGAAAGCTGTGTTTAAAGAAGCCCTGGCTGTGAACCTGGCAATGAGTATGAGTCCTGGCAATGAGCAAACCTATTCATCGGGGGAACTCCCCAAACAGGGAAGTTGGTTACACAGATCTTCTGTGTGATGCTAAACTTTGAGAAGTCCAGTATGTACAGAACTCAACCCACAATTTAGGGCCTAGCAGAAACAGGATACCTGGAATTTAACTGACCTTTTTATGTTCTTTTTGAAACTACAGTAACAACCTTTGTATGGGTGGGCATATACAAGAAGTGTGATTTGCATTAAGTGTAGGAACAAACTATAAAGCCAATTAGCTAATCTGCAACACAATACAATGAAATGATCAATGAGTAAGAGAAGTCAGAGCCGATAGTCTTTGTGCTCTGGCATGTTGTCTTGTGGCTGCTTCATGGGTGGTTTCTGACCAGCTGTATGCAAGTACTGTATTGCTTGTCAGACTATAAATAAAAAACAGACAACATCATAACAACAGATATCCCAGTGAGAAGGGTCAAAGCCCCTGGCTGAAGAAGACGATGGAGACTGGCTGAACATATATCACTAGAAGGCAGCCCAGGCCAAGCATCACGTAACCCAGCATATTGTCCAAGTCCCATGACCTGGTGCATAAGGTCTGGTGCACTTAGAGACAAGATACTTGTGAGGTCTGACAAATGAGCTATGTCAGTGTATAAAACATTGACGATTTTCTTTAGCTATGCTGTGCTTTGAAGCTTTTTTGGTTTTTTTTTTAATCAGAGCTGCTTGAATCAGCCCTGCATCACTGAGAAGCCAAGGAGATGCTGTTTTCCACCACTGCTCCACAGTCTGGGTGGTCTTTGAAGCTGACCATTGCAAGAGCTGGGCACTACAGCTCTAAATAGAGTTAGACTATATTAGCCATGAAAATTTACTATGGCTTGGAGAAAGGAACAAGGATCTCCCTGAGTAAAGATAGACACTAGAAACATCCCAGCTCCTTCACTATTCTCTCCTACTAAGGGGCCTTAATGAAGGCAACATGATGGAGTGTCCCTTCTCCTTCGATCCAACAAGTATAACCCAGCAATTCACTTAAATTCCAGTCCCCTGGGACTAATGAAAACATTGTTTGGCCCTTTGCGCAGTGTTTGTGTATAGGAAAAGATGAATATGATAAGGAAACTGTAAGTTACTCCACCACACCTCGAAATGGTAGGTGAAGATCAACAGCTCTACCCCAAACACTACCTGTGTGAGACATTGGCATACACAAGCCACTTAGATATGCTGCTCCCTCTCAGACCTTTGTTATGGCTGTCAGTCATGTGTCAATAATCATCAAAGAATGAAAGTGTTCAGCAAAACTTCATCTAACCTTTTTGTCCTTCTCCAGTAATAATAATCTGTCTCAGAATACTACCAAACTAGCCACTAATTTCAGTGGGTTTCCCTCCTGGCAGTGATGTCTATTGAAACAGACTAGGAAAACAATTCTTCACAATATTAACATTAGCACTTATGCAAGCACCACTAGCCAAAATTTTCAGAGCACTTTGTGGACACATATTAATTAATCTGCATAGTGGAAATAGAAGTGAAGCTACTTTGACTATTGTCCCTTTAGGTTTAAAGCAAGAGTGTACAAGCTAGTTATACATAAATTTATTTCTGGGTCAAGCCTTGCATTCTTTGCCAGCATTAGTATTCATTAGAGAAAGAAAAAAAATATGCAAGAATGGAAGAGAGTGGATTAAAAGCTGCTTTCAAAAATTGCCTTAAAACATAAGTCTTAAAAGGAAAGAGCCAGTAAATGTGCAATAATACCTCCACAGTTAATGAAATAGAAATAGCATTTTAACAAGTTTAGGTCAATAGAGCTCAGTTGTGAAGGATTTTCATTGTTGCTGTGCTAGAATGGAAAGTCATTATAAAAATCTAGATGTGTTCTATTTCACAGCAGATGAAAATATAAAACCAGAGCTAAACCTCAGAGTAAGGAGATCCAAATTCTGTTCTAGACTGTCATGTGGCAAATTACTTAAAACCTTCATATCTCTATATACCTTCTTATGACCCCTCCATCACAAGACCTTAGATGCTATCAGCAAGGCTGAATGATGGTGTTTAAAGGGGTTCTTGTCCATTGGAAGAGCCTGAGCACTGCACACATTTTGCTGGAATACAGGACTCAAAAGATGACTACAGTATTTGTGTTTTGCTTTTAGCATAGACACATATTTGAAAAGTTTTTCCAAGCTTATTTTG
Organism: Pluvialis apricaria; assembly: GCA_017639485.1. Classification (NCBI taxonomy): domain Eukaryota; kingdom Metazoa; phylum Chordata; class Aves; order Charadriiformes; family Charadriidae; genus Pluvialis; species Pluvialis apricaria. The sequence continues at coordinate 160,402,581 of CM030008.1, read as the reverse complement.
GCCTTTCTCTAAAATGAGGTACAGATTGTCAAGACATGCAGAGGTTCAGGAACTCGAACGTTAGGTATGAGTGCTGGGCAAAGCTGGGCACCAGGGAGAACACTGTCAGCTCTAAGGAAAGATTGGGTGCACTTTATTTCATTATCCAAACTTTACTAACTTCTGAATCACTACCATGGAGAAACATTGACATCACATGTGGGTCCTTTTGGACCCTTTCTGATTGCCAGCTCATGGCCACAAGCCCACTGTTTTCATCCTCTCTTCTGTACTGCACTATCCCATTTCCTTCATTCTTTCAAGGCTTACTGCAAATTATCACTTGGATTTGTATGTATTTGCATGCATTTGCTGTTCTCTTAAACTTTCAGTTTAACTTCTTCCAGCACCTTTTCTTTTCAGTCCCAACCCAATAGTTTCAACGAGCTTTACAGAGACAGGACAAGTTGTACTGTGCAAGCCCTATTTAAAAAGTCTCAAGAAATGGGGCTCTGCGGTTCTTATCGCTACGAGCCAGAGTCAGTTCCTTCCTCATGTTGCACCACAGCCATTCCATCCCTGTTCCTGCTTCAGCACATCCTGACAATGTTTTACACGTATGCAGGCAACATGGATGGGTAAATTCACTTCATCACTTGATCAGGCATGCATGGAAGTATAGGACCAGAAGGAATGACAATAGACCATTTTACCCTAAGGACAGGTATTTATATTTAGATTGTCCATGAAAAATTTCCATGAAATCATCCTGCTACTCTTAGAAATTGTCAATGAAGAAGATCACACAAAATCTGCATACTGTCTTGCTTTGCATATTTTATATATTGAAATATTTTCCTAATATGTAATTTACCTTTTCCTAGCTGATTAAATTGACTAATGTGAACTGTTTTCTTCCTGTCCTACAACAAATGATGACATTCTCATTGGACTTGTCACACCACTTTGAACACTGACTGACCAGGACTTAACCTTCTCATTTTTAGATTAACGAATACACTTTCTCCAGTCTTTTCAAACTTCATTTTTTTCTGTGGATTTAGTTTGGATTCTTTTGATGTTGCCTATATCTTTTTTTTAAGTTACTGTGGAAGTCATACCTCTTCAGTCTTGGATCCAAAACTGCTCAGTACCTCTCAGAAGAAAATTTATCAAACTTGGAACACGACCTCATTTTCATGTATATTCAGTTTGTGATCTCCTATATTCACCATACTCTTTTTGGCAGTTGTTATACTGATGTAAACATTAGCCACTTTGTATTTGCCCATTTTTCTTCCCAAAGTACAGCACTTTTAGATCCTGACTTCCAATGAACTTCATCTGACTGGTTTCAGACACCCTCTCCAATTCATCAAGACTTTTTTCACGGCTGACCTCCTACCAAGGTCTTACAGCTCACTTCCATCCAGGTGTCTCTTCATTTCTTCTGAGCATGTTGCCTCTTCATCATCAAAATCACTCACAAAAATAATGACCATCACAGGAGCCCGGACTGGGCCCCACTAAACCCCTCTCTCACTGTGAAAACCCACTCTTTCTCTGTGGTTCCTCAAGCCGTATTTACATCCACTGACATCATCTAGACCCCGCTCTCTAACCTAGAACCCTCTTAATGGAAATGGAGGAGGTAGAAATGAAGGAGAACAGACTAACACAACCCATTATTTGCTCTGCCCCACTCCTGTGCCAGTGAACATTGGCTGTCAGAGGTCTAAACTGTATTCTCCTAGTATACGTGCTACTGTTGACTGGGAGATCATCAATAGTATCACTAAAGCTGGATCTATAATTTACAAAACAGATCTCATCTTCTGTATCCACACGATCTTCCAATTCTTTTTCAAAAAAGGAAATTAAGTTAGTTTGGCCCAATTTGATACTGATACACCCACGCTCATTGCTTTTTAAACATCTTTTATTATTCCACAAATCTGCAGAAATTGATTATTTAATAATCTATTCTGGTAGCTACCTGGGTAACAAAGTTAAACCAGCTGATCTCGAAATCCCTGATACGATGTATGCTTTCCTCCAGTCCTCCGGGACCACAGTGCCCTTGCTGATTTCTCAGAGATAATCACCAACAATTCAGAGCTGCCTCAGCTAGTTCCTGAAATCTGCTCAATTTTATCAGGCCCTGCTGAGCCGAACACATCTATTTTATATAAATAAACGTTGACTTTTGGTTCACTCCCTGATCTCATTTGCATTTCAATCTCTTTGTTAAAATTAATTTTGTCATGTATCTAGGCATAAGTAATCTTTTTTGGGGAGAAAAGTGAAGCAAAAATGGCAATTATTTTCAGCCTTCTCTGCAATAACCCCCTTTTTTTGTTCTTCCCATTAAATGGTGGGCCGCTATGCGCTCCCTTTTCATTCTTTATATTTCTAATGTATTCGCAGAACATTTTCTTGTCAGCTTGGTGATTTTAAATGCTGGATTAGAACTTGGACCTTTTGTGTTCAATCTTTACTTTGCAGAGAATTTAAAAAGGAACAGGGAAAGAATCAAAGGAGAAATCCAGTGAGAAACTGAAGTAAAAAGAAAGGACAGGGCAGGAAAGGAACAGAGGAGATGGAGCAGAGTGTCAAATAAAATAACATCTCAGTAACTGACAGTCAAATTTTATCACATTCAGTTAAAAGATTTATTTTGTGTGTGAAGATAAAAAACGTTAATCTAGAAAAACCATACTGATGTCTTAAAATCATTTCAATTTCTGTGGACACGTGAAGGGGGAGAGGTGATCTGTGAATCTGAGTCACTCTGTCATCTTAAAAATTAGTTACTGTGCTTTCCTAAAGCACCACATGAGTCACCCGGGCCATTTTCAGCTCTCCCAGCTGATGCCGTGGTAAAGGTCCCTTTTCCAGCACACTTCATGTCAGCGGTGACCCTTTGATACCTGGTACGCTTGTTTAAGCCAATCTCTTTCAGAAGTGCACCTACAAAGATACAGCTAACAGACTTGTGTTATTGTTTCACCCTGTCCCGAAGCCTTGCAGGGTACTCTGGCGAAATCTCCACCAGCTTCACAAGTGCCAGGATTTCACCACGTCCTCTTCCAAAGGGAAAAAGGAGACAGATTCTCTGCTGATGCCTCCAAAGGAGGAATAGGACTCGGTCCATTTAGCACACAAAATGCAGAACAGCCAGCTCAGGGGTAACATTAATACAAGGACTCTTTTTTATTTCTCCTCTATGGGAATTTGTTGTTATTCAGTGCCATAGGACTGCAGGGCAGGTGTCATTTTAAAGATGCTGAACTACAGTGACGTGCTGGTTTTTTGACCATTGTCAGCACACTTGACGCTGGATACTGCAAAAGAGAGCTGATCTGCTGATACTATCTGTAAATTTGTCACCCCTGGAGAATGAATTAATGACCTGGTAGATAATTATCCCTCCTCCTGCATGTTTAATGGCTGCCTGCCTTTTGTGAGTGTGTGCACAGGTAAAATATACCTGGCTGGCAGGTTGTGAAAACCTGCGGGCAGTTAGCATGCAGTGTTTGCAAGGCACTCCTTGGATGGCTTTAGATTCTTTGATCTGACTTGACATTTCAAATTTATAGAATGATATTGAATTTTAACTGCCTGGGAAAAGCCTGGCAGCCCATGCTTTCCACACAGCAGACACATGAATGAGTACAATGTGGATCACATTTAGAGTAAAGCTGTTAAAAATTTGGTAGCTGTTACGAGGAACTCAAAAGACTTTTGCTACTCCATTAATTAATGTTCTCTTATATCATTCCTCTCCTAGGGTGTTTTCCTGATTTAGAGCTATGACACTGAGCCCAAGCACATGGGATGTTTTAGATCCAAAGCAAGAGGAACAGACCCAGGTCTAAGGAGTTAAGGATTTTAAAAGGTGTGACCAGAGAGGAAGTGGGAGGGAGGGAGGGAGGGATAGGTTAATGGGCTCTGCTCAAGCAATTCCTCTTAACCTACATATTTGTTCCTAAAAGGCGTTAGGGTTTTGTAACAGTTTCATAGAATCATAGAATCATAGAATGGTTTAGGTTGGAAGGGACCTTGAAGATCATCGAGTTCCAACCCCCCTGCTATAGGCAGGGACACCTCTCACTAGACCAGGTTGCCCAAGGCCACGTCCAGCCTGGCCTTGAACACCTCCAGGGACGGGGCTTCAACAACCTCTCTGGGCAACCTGTTCCAGTGCCTCACCACCCTTAAAGTGAAAAACTTCTTCCTAATGTTTAATCTAAACCTGCCCTCTTCCAGCTTAAAGCCGTTCCCCCTCGTCCTATCACTACATGCCCTTGTAAAAAGTCCTTCCCCAGCTCTCCTGTAGGCCCCCTTCAGGTACTGGAAGGCCGCAATAAGATCTCCCCGGAGCTTTCTCTTCTCCAGGCTGAACAGCCCCAACTCTTTCAGACTCTCCTCATAGGAGAGGAGCTCCAGCCCTCGGATCATCCTCGTGGCTCTCCTCTGGACACGCTCCAGCAGGTCCATGTCCTTCTTATGTTGGGGACTTTTCTTTTTTTAATAATCAAAGTGATGAACAACCACTGAGATAAGGCACTTTTTAATGCTTTGACAGAATAACTAACCACTGGCATGAGTAACTCAAGGCCACAGCTCCACCACGACAGATCTTTAAATCAAGAAGAAAATTATGTTCCAGCTCTCCACAGAAGCATATATGTGACACAGGATCCCATGGGTGACATCTTATGGCATCTGGTAGAGAGAAGACTGGATTATTTTATCACAGTTTCTTTTCAGTCTTCGTATTTTCTTCTTCTGATTTCAATTGTGTTCCAGGAAAGCATCTCTTTTTCAGAAAGCACTTAACCGTTTGCTTACTGTGCAAAATGACTCTTGTTTAAATCCTATGAACTCCAGAGTGACATGAGTATATGCAAAAGAGTTCATCTGAATTTGATTTATGTTAAAAGCGGCATTCCCCATGCCACTGAACTGGATCCTAATTTCTTTCTTTTTTCCTGCATCATCATTAAACATGGATTGATCATTAAGAGCAGTATGAGTTTGCACTCGTAGCTTTGGCTCAGGTCTGCTCAGACCAGATCCTGCGGGTTTTGGAAAGCCAAGGGTATGTTAGGATCCTTACATAACCTCCGCAGCTTTGATGTGGTTTAGTTTATTTATAACAGCTAGCTCTTGCGAATAAAAATTCCTGCTTCAAAGAGTTCATAGTCAGCTTCAAGTTCTTGGCCCTGTGCTGCTCACCCTCCAGAAAAATAGCCTGTTTATCAGTGCACTTTTCTACTGCCCGTGGGGGTAGCACGCACAATGACAATACCTAGTCCTCCAGTTTGATTCACTGCGGGTTGGTCAATGCTCAGGACAATACCATCAATCAAAAAATTAATTCACTGGATTGTCAGCATTTTCAGACATAAGTATAATGTTCAGCCCGAGCCTTTTGTCCTCTACTGTGTATTTTTAGAGGCTCTTGCCACTGGCATTGGTGAAATATTTACAGATGAATTCTTTGACTTTTGTTGGCATCCAAATGCTCTAGGTGGCAATTAAACCTCAAAATAGGGCAGTGACAAATTTGGAGTTGTGAAAAAAGTTTCTTTGCTCGGGACAATATTTTCACTTCAATCTATTCACTGAATTTCTATTGACATATACAGGAAGCTTGCCCAAGGGCCCTTGAGGAGAGACGAACCATTTGTGCCACTATTGCATAAAGATTTTAAAAGCATGATGTTTCACCAATATGATCTGAGTTTCTGTCCTAAGAGAAAGGCACTGAGTACTCGGAAAAGAAGAGGCTGAAGGAAGAAATTCAAAAGCATTTTTCAGCCCTTGAGTTTGTGGTTACAGAAACAGTATTTCAGGGTCAGAAGGCATCAGAAATGAATAAAGCTTGTGTTTCTGGATTAAAATGGATTTTTACATCACTAACTAACATATCAGAACTGGCATTTACCTACATTGTGGTTCTTTGAAGCTCTGGGTGGTGTGGAAAACCACATGTGGAGCTCTTTGTGGAGCAATTAGCTCATCATTTCATCTTTTCAAGGATGCGCTTTAATCTACCTCATCTTTTCTTCCTAGGTCAGTAATTTCAGGCCCCTAATCATTTTTATTGCTCTCCTGAATGCCTTCTAATTTCCAGTGGTTAGAACTTAATGCAATATGCCCAGTGCAGTTACAGCAAAGCCTCTAAGAGCTACAAAGAGCTTCAATTAACTTTCTTTAACTGCAATTCTGCTTTGCTTTATTTGCTGATAATATCAAATTGACAAATTATATGTACCCCATCATCATAATGCTTGTGCTCAAACTATTTTCCACGCACTATATGAGAGCAACTAGCATTTTTCTGACACTTATTTTGTTACTTTTTGTTTTGTATTTCTAGTCTGCTTCTCTGTGTCTTATTTTTCTGGTTTCATTAGGATGCACAGAAGCTCTAGTCCATTTAAGAGCTGTATCCATCTGCTCCAGGTCATGTGAGAGATTACCTTGTTACAAATATCAGTTAATTATAAGGAATTAAGGCAAAATGCGTCTGCCATCAAGGAACAAACCAAATCTGGATACAGTCCTGACACAGCAGACAGTTCATCCAAAGAAAAGGAGGACACCGCCACATGGCCATCAACATCTGGACTCTTTATAGTGAACAGAAAGAAATGGGCACTTTCAGGGAGAGTTCTGTCTGGTCTGCATTAGACATCTATTTTGGCATGACATGACCTAAAGATGCTTTATCTCTTTACTGACTGAAAGGAGCAGAGGTTGCATCTCTGGTGGGCAGCGGTGTACAATGTAGGTGTCTGAAGCAGGGTGAGATGAATCCCATTTTATCTCTCTCCAATTACAGCACCATTCAGAGTCACGTATAGGGCCAACAGATGTCCAATTTCAGCTACAGCAGCTACTCTGACAGATGAAACAGAGTGGGGTGATAAATGAGTTGGATCAGGACTCATTTCCTGGGATCTGCACAGAGAGTAGGGAATTCTTACACCTAGGCAAGGCTCACAGGATAGGCTAATTACCAGCATCTGTGGCCCACTTTCACATCTTTATTGCTTTGATTGTGAGAGCCTTTGAGCCAGTCTCCTGACTCCTACATTACATGTGTACAGAATCTAGCACAAGGAGCCCACTGTGCTTAAGGACTCCCTGGGTGTGACTTAAGAAATAATAGTAGAATAAAATGGGACTTTTTTTTTTTTTTCTAAATATAACTAAAGTGGCCAGGGACATTGCCCCTACTTGTCTGATCATATGATCAATCGTGAACACCTTCTGTAAATGTCCTTCCTGCAATGAATATTAAAGAATTTAGTTGATCATTATTACTAAGGGCAAATTTCAGTTTCTGGAAGCTGAATAGTCTGAGCTGCAGCTCAGGATGACTGAAGGCGGTGGGTAGATATGTCCAACAAACTAAGCATCATAATACCTTCACACAGGTTCTTTCTTTTTAATTAAAGAAGGCTCTCATGAGCTACCACCATGTCTCAGTTTCCCTCACTTTAACTCAGAGATCACAGCAGAGCTGTGCTTTGCAGACAGCAACATGTTGAAATCATAGAATCATAGAATGGTTTAGGTTGGAAGGGACTTTGAAGATTCTCTAGTTCAACCCCCCTGCCATGGGCAGGGACACCTCCCACCAGACCAGGTTGCTCAAAGCCCCATCCAGCCTGGCCTTGGACACTTCCAGGGATGGGGCATCCACAACCGCTCTGGGCAACCTGTTCCAGTGTCTCACCACCCTCACAGTAAAGAGTTTCTTCCTAATATCTAATACAAATCTACCCTCTTTCTGTTTAAAACCATCACTACACTCCCTGATAAAGAGTCCCTCCCCATCTTTCCTGTCGTCCCCTTCAGGTATTGAAAGGCCACAATAAGGTCTCCACAGAGCCTTCTCTTCTCCAGTCTGAACAGCCCCAACTCTCTCAGCCTGAAATGGAAAATGCTGTTTATTCAGTGCTGCTTTAGTACTGTTCATCTCTCAAGGTCATTAGCAAATCTGCCTAAAGCCTCATTTGACAGGCACCTAAGTTGTACAAGTCTAAGCACTGTAAGGCTCAGTGGAAATGATGAGATTTCACAAGCTATATTCAGCTTGTTAAGATATAAGCAGCCTCCCTCCGGGCACACACAGGTCTTTCGAGCTGAGCAAGCCAGCCCGGGAGCCAGGGCTGACCTGACCACTCTGTGACATGTTCCCAAAATGACAGAACGAAAACCAGCAGGTCACAATGATAGCCATGAGACTGTTTCAATGCACACAAAGTTTTATATCACCTTGGACTCCAGATTCAGTATTTCTTATTTCAGGAGCAAGCAGTAATAAATAGTGAAAGAAAACACCAGTTTTTTAAAAGATAAATACTCCCAAAGGGACATGCAGGACAGAGTATTTTTTCCCACCTCTTGCGAAAGAACTGGCTTCATCCTCATTTTTCATTCATTTGTCCTACTTCTTGCAGCAGCACCTTTGTCGAAACTTTCAAAAATGGTACTGACCTCTATTTACATTCCTCAGCTTTCCTCAGTCATCCTCAGGGATGACTCTGTACCCCAGAAATATGGGATATCTCCCCAGACTGGGCACACTGGAGGTGGTGGCAGGCTTGGTTGTGATCCAGGCTCTTCTTGTCACATGCAAAATATTGGCAGGAATTAGCCCCCACTGGAAATCCCTGCCTCTTTGAGACATAGAAGAGGACAATCCTGTGTTTAAATAATCCTGAATATCTCCTAGGAGCTGGAGACTGGAAGGATCTCCTGGGCCAAGTCTCATCCCTAGCTGCCATATATCACAGAGTTCAGTTTTTAAGATGATTACATTTCAACTTAAAAAAAAAAAAAAAACAAAAACAACAGCAGGAGGGATTTTTGTCCTCATTACCACTACTGGAGGGTCTTCCAGAATTTCACTGCCACAACAATTAGAAGCATTCTTCTAACTTCCAGCCTAGCTTTATCCATAAGCAGTTGGTATCTAATTGTTCTTCTAGTTGTATCCTTTAAATTAATTCATTCTGATCTTTCCCTGGTGTTCATCCATTGGTGCATTTGTAGCTAACAGCCACATCCCTTCTCACTCTTCCTTCTGTGAGGCCAGACAAGCCCCCAGCTCAGTTAAACTCTTTGCAAATGATGAACTCTCCCTTCTCTGGTCACCACCACCACTTTGGCTTCTTCAGTATAAACTCGTCTTTCTTTTCAAGTGGGTGACAAGAACTGTGTAGTATGCAGCAAAACTTAACGCTTTCCTGCTGGAAATATTTTCCTTGAGACACTCCAGGACTGTCTTTGCCTTCTTTACTGCTGAATCATTTTGGTGGCTCATGCTCAGCTTTTATCTGACTGTTACATACAAGTCTTTCTTCTCCTTAGTTATTTCCTGCTGATGAGCTCCCAGCTTATAACAGAAATCCATCTTATTACTCCCTAAGCCCCTGCTATAACAAAGTATTTAGGTTTCTAATTCCTATTTAGACAGCTCCCAACATCCCGCTGAAATCAGTAGGAATCAACTGATGCTACCCTGCTCCCACTGAAATCAGCGGGAACGAGGTTTTGTAGTATACAGTAGACTAAGTTATCAACTTTTCTTTAAGATGTTTACAATAGAAACATTATCAGCAGGAGACCAGACACCACAAGCCTTAATAGTTCTAATAATTATTCCTGGAGTAATAAATCAAAAGTTACCTTTAGAGACCTAATAATGAATTCAGAAAACAAAATGAGCATGCACACTGATTTGACAGCATCCATTCTTTTAAAAAAGCTTTACTAACTGAGCAGGACTGTGTTGTGTCTTCTGTTTGCTAAGGGGAAAAATGGTGATACAGGGACAGAAAAAAAGTAAGGCAAGAGACTGATGGTAATATAACAGTTCTAGGTCTTCTCACAGAGTCAGAAGGGCTAAGTGGCACTGCACTGAAAAGAAAATGGTCCCTCCTAGACTGCTGGCCCCCTAAACCAGTATTGGGACCCACAGTAATATTTCAGTCTCAGGAGTTTCTATGAGGAAAACTTGAAAACAGTCTTTGCAGAGAGTGTGAATTTTGTTTATTGTATTCTCCACATCACAATTTGTGACATTATGCAAACCTGCCACACATTTTTCTTAGTGCTACAGTCTAGTCTTGCCATATTACTGAATTATTACAGGATGACATAGTTTGAGATATCACTTGAAAAAATAAAGCACAAGAAGAAAAGAGAAAGATGGCCTACAGGAGAGCCGGGGAAGGACTTTTTACAAGGGCATGTGGTGATAGGACAAGGGGGGAATGGCTTTAAACTGGAAGAGGGTGGGTTTAGATTAAACATTAGGAAGAAATTTTTCACTCTGAGAGTGGTGAGGCAATGGAACAGGCTGCCCAGAGAGGCTGTTGAAGTCCCGTCCCTGGAGGTGTTCAAGGCCAGGCTGGATGGGGCCTTGGGCAACTGGGTCTAGTGGAAGGTGTCCCTGCCTATGGCAGGGGGCTGGAACTTGATGATCTTCAAGGTCCCTTCCAACCTAAACCATTCTATGATTCTATGAAATTCTTTGATGCAAAAATAACAAAAATTTAGGATTGAGTTATTTCCAAACAAACCAGAACCAGACAATTATTTCTTGGAACTAGACTGTAAGAATATTTCTGATCATTGGGTTCTGCAAAGTAATAAAAGTGTGCACTTTACTTCCAACTTGCTTTATAAACATTAAATAATGTAGTAAACTATAACTATGAAACGAGATTGTATTATAATAATTGCATGACCTCTCAAAGCAAAGGCGTAATAATTTACTTCCAAGACACTTAGTTTCTTGGAATTTTACCAAGTATGACTGTTTTTTTCTGCATACGTCAGAGATAAGCCCTCCTTGTCGAAATGGGTTCAAGAAATGGAAAGCCAGACCTACTGGGAGTGGTTCTCTGTGGCAGCCCATTGCAGGGGCAGGGACAGGCAGCGATGTGCAGAGTGGTTATTTGGCTGCAGCTCCTCCTCACCACACCGCGCTGAGCCCTAGGTCTGCACCCAAACGACCACCCTATTCACCCTTCAGTTAAATGAGGAGAATTCAATTCTAGCATGGTGGTTTTTATTTCAACAAGTAAAAGGTGCGATATACTTTAAATCATCTATCTGTAGCTAGATTTCCCTGACACAAGCATTTTGGAAGAAAACTGCAATACTACCTTATAAGAAGCCCCAAGCCAGACACAAAGGGCGAGAGACAGAAATAGTTGAGATGCGTCCAAGACCTCAGGTGATACAGAGAGCAGCCTGAAGATACAGCAGAACACTTTACCACCCCATCAGGCTTTTTAAATTACCTCAGCCCCCAGAAAAGTCCAGATTTACAGTTTCAAAGGTGACTTTGTGAAGCTAGTGCTGTATATTGAGGAAGCACCATGAAGAGAATTAACCTCAGGATTGTGAATATTAAATTAATAGAAGACAGTGAGATGTTCAGGTACTACGTAAAAAGTGAATCAGGGAAGAAGATGCATGGAGGTGTAAGTAGCAAAGATATGTTGACAGAAATATTTCCATTCTGTAAATTAACACTCAGGTTTCAAGGCCAGGAGGCAGCGGGCCACCAGGATCCCATTCCCAAAAAAATGGACTAAGCATGTGTTTAATAGAGATAGCTAATCTCCTTTTAAAGACCAAGTGAGGGTGAGTTCAGCACCTTTGCTGGTAGCTGCTCCAATGTTTAATTAATCTCACAACTAGGACAGTGCCATTTTTTCTAACTTATAATGCATCATGTTACAATATAATAGAGGACAAGGCTGGGAAGAACCCTGAGTGGTCTCTTGGTTCATCTTGTTCCAGGAAAGGATCAGCTTTACCTAAACTGCTGACGTATTTGACGTCTGTTCTAAACAATCTCCAGGGATCACAGAATCACAGAATCACAGAATGGTCAGGGTTGGAAGGGACATCTGGAGATCATCTAGTCCAACCCCCCTGCCACAGCAGGGTCACTTACAGCAGTTGCACAGGACAGCGTCCAGGTGGGTTTGGAATGTCTCCAGTGTGGGAGACTCCACAACCTCTCTGGCCAGCCTGTTCCAGTGCTCTGGCACCCTCAAAGGAAAGAAGTTCCTCCTCATGTTAAGATGGAGTGTTAAGATACAGATAGGACCAAATCGCTCATTCCCACTTTCACTTGAATAACCTGAATAGATTGTATTCTTTAAACCTTCTAAAGGAAGGCTCATTTCCTACCTCTTAGTTAATGTTTTGGTATCTTCTGGACTTTTCTTGTTATTTCCATATCTGTCTGTAAGGATGGTCTGTAAGGATATTTTGTTAATAAACCACCCAATGCTGTGTCCAAAGAAAGTATCATTCCCCTACAAACATACTCTCTTTTTGGTATATCCTCCGTGGAGACATTTGTTTTGTTTCTTTCCTGTCTTTGTACCTTGATTAGGCCATATGAGAATTTTCACAATGAAAACTAGAAAAGCAGACATTTCCAATCATCCTTCTCACAACATGTGTTAACCAGCAAGTATTTATTGTCACCTGTTACATCAGTGATGAAAACATCATATGGTATCAGACCAAGAGCCGGTGTCCAGACAAGTCCTGAACTAATGGCCTCACTCAGGAATAGCCACATTAACAACTCCATTTCAAGGTCTGTTAGTGAGCCAGTTTTTCATCCATCTATTTTGTGCCCTGTTGATTCCTTTTAATGCAAGATTTTAATCAGTGTGTCAGGCAGTATTAAGTGAAGCGCCTTGGAGAAATCCAAAGGTACCACCTCAGCACAGCTGTCTTAATCATCCAAACCTATAATCTTATCAAAAAGAGATAACGGACTTGTTTAACAAGATGTACCTTCCATTAAAACCATTTTGCCTGGCGTCAATTACCTTCTTAAGCTCTAACTCTTCATTGACAGAGTCTTGAATTCACTGACCCACTCTCTGGCCCGTAAGGAACATCAGTCTGACTGATCTTCTCTGGTTTATCCCTTTCTTCTCCAACTATAGGAATTGCAGGAGTACTCTCTGATGATAAGAAGTTGCTTATTAACCAGGATGAATTACGAACTAACCACAGATGTTTAGGACAATTCCTGTGTCAGCCCTCCTCGACTCTTGAATGTAAATTGTTTTCTTGATTTGTTTATTTGAAGAAGTCTAGTATTAAATGCCCCTTCATATCTTCTTTTGATATGGATAGTAAAAATTCTTTTTCGTGCACAACATCAGTTGGGTAGTTTTCTGCTTTGTTTTGTGTCCTTTAAATACAGAATAGAAATGTCTGCTGAATACTTTTACTTTACTATTTTTTATTTTACATTTACTTATTCAATAATTTTACATCTGTGTCCAGTAAATTACTTATACCTGACCTTAGCTTTTTTCCCTCTCCTAAAATGTTTGTTCTTACTGTCTGTAATACTCTCAATTGTTGCTATCCCACTTATTCTTTAGCTTTTTTTTCACAGGTACTTTTTCCTGTAGGATGTCTTTCTTTCACAAAAAAAAGCAACTTTCTTGTTTTTGGAGGATCATGATTTTATGGACCTTCAAGAGTATTCCGATAATCAATTTACAATGTTCACTAAGATTTGCCATTTGTGTTCCCACATTGCAAACAGATGTTTAAGGAGAAGACACTTGTGATGTCCAGTGAAAGCTGAGCAGAAGTGGTAACTGCTAAACATCTTACACTTTGGTATTTGAAATCTGTAAGTATTCAAGCATTCTCTCTGACCTGGAATCACATATGGCCTCGTAATGGCAACACGAGCTGTGATAAAAAGTGTCTCCTCTTTTTTCTTTCCCTTCCAACATTACAGAAACAAAAGGGTCCTCCTTATATTGCTCACCTATTTTCCTCAGTATCTTGCTTCTCTGCTACGGACAGACAGCTCTCCTCTCATTTGCAATGTCTCCCAGGATTTGTGCAACAAAGCTTCCTATGATGTCAGCAGTTCATAGTAGTTAATAAAAGTTTCCCCTCTTTCTCCTGGAAAGTAGCTGGGCTGTTCTACTTTTCCCCTTGCAGGAGACCTGCTCAGTTTTCCTAAGACTTTTCGCCTCTTTTGGACAATCCTAGCTACTTTCTGGGTTGCCCAGTTTGAGTTGGACAGAAGTTACTTTCTTTCCCATTTTTTTTAACCTGTACTCCAGTAAGTTCTTACATACGGTTCTCTTCTATCTAATGACATAGAGACATCATTTCCTTTTCTCTCCTTTTCCAAGCTGTGACTCCCTGTCCTGATATGACCTCCATTGCTGTGATAGGATGTGCTGTGCTATTGCTTGGATCTAGATGTCAAGGAAGTCATCTCTACTCTTGACACATATGAAGGTGATCATCTATTCCTCAAGAACATAATTCTTCTATACCTCATAAGCAAAGACTCTTCCTCTTTAGGCAGGAATATCCAAGGCATGTTACGATCATTGATTTCTCTACCAACCCTTGATAGTGAATTAAACTTGTACATAGCAAGCAAGGACAACAATCTTTCTCCCATTAATTCCCATGTAAAACCCATTAACTCAAGAAATCTTATTTCTTTCCATAGCCCCTTAGATCCTTCAGCAGGGAGAGACTGGGCAAAAATGTTAAGTAGTCTCTCTCAAAGAGAACTGAAGCAAACTACTGATGTTACAGACCTAAAGCAAAATGTAGCTCTTAGACAAGGTTAGCTGAGTTTGTTTCACTATAAAATTCATTATTTCCAGAAATCCAGACAGGAAAATTACCCACTTTCCCTCAGTTCAGCTGGGATGTATTTTGTAAATGTTATCAAGCAGACTATCTTTATATCAGAGTATACCATGGCATTTATATAAACAACATACACTGGGGGACAAGAGGTGGAAAAGAACTCTGATTTCCATTTAAGATTCAATCCTACCATCCTTGCATACACAAAACTTCACACATTTTCAGCATATGGATACAGGATCAAAAAAGGGAATGCACAGTAAAATTTCCTACTAAAAAATGTAATGTCGAAAGCTCTCTATTGAGTCTCCCATTCTTTTGTGTAAATTGCAGATCATTAAAATGTCACAAACAGAGATCAGCTTCTCAAATCTGGACTTCTGAAATGAGAAAAAAGGAGACGCAGAATCTAGGTCATGTAATTTCAGAGCCTGCAAATGTCAACAAAACTTCATCGTCTGGAGCGATTAACATTCAACTGCAGCAACTGCTACAAGTAAAATCTTTTCTTTTGTTCCAAAGCCTGAAGGCTGTAGCCATAAAACTGTCTTTTCAGCACTTATTGACACTGGATTGGGTTTCTCCTTATTGTTCAGGGGGTTGTCCACACAATTTTCAAAATGGTGCAATTCATACATTGATTTTCAATACCTAGTTCATAAAACATTGGAGTAGGATGAAATGAGCAAAAATGAGCCGATTTGTGGGCATCATTGAGTCTATATGAGTCTTGGGTGAAAACATCAGGCTACTGCAGTCTTAGGTCTTTGTAAGTGTTTGCACCATCAGGTTCCTGTGCTCCTCTAAGGGCACACAGAAAGGCAGAGTGAGTTTTACTGTACTTCAAAACCTTGATGCCCTGAGTTACCCTCCATAATAAGGGAGGGAAAGGGATGAATTCCCACCCCTGCCTGGATTAGCTGGGAAGGGCAGGCTACCATAGTTCCCCAGGAGCCTTTTTCTATAACAGGAGGCTATTTTCTAGAGTAGCTATGGGCCACTAAATAGCAGCACTGTAATTATGTCAGTGTATGTATGGAAGGCGAGATGGATCCAAAACTTCTCCAAGGGCACCTTGTGTTTCAATGCCTTTCATCAGCCACCTCAGTCAGTGGAAGATCAATGCACCACACTGGAAAGGCACTAGCATAGGAAAAGGGCTGGAGTGCAAGAACCTCTCAGCCTGTTTGTCCAGTTGTCTGTAGACATTTTGAACGTGGAGCACCTCCAAGAATGGATCCTAAATCAACAGGTTATTGCTTGGCAGGCTCTGCCATGTGCAATTTACTCTTCCTTGGAATTCCTCTGCGTCTCTTTCACCCTGCCTTAAACAAGTATATACAGTCAATTTATTGCCACACCTGCTGTCCCCAAGGTGTGTTTCAGAATGACCTCTCTTTGACTCTGTGTTATTACCTCCCATCACCATTTGAATCATATCCCCTTCCTGCACTTTTCCCATCTGAATTTCAAGGTGCTGGGGAAGCAGAGTTTAATTACTGTTTCACTGGCTTTATTATGTTATGGCACTGAAGCCCAAGGCTTGGGTATAAGGGGAGCTTTACAATAAGCTATAACGATCCATCTTTTCTTATGTACTGTGAATTTTAAGCCCCCCTCACTGATTATTTATTGTTTCAACTTGGTATATGAATTATTGAATTCTCCCAAGTTCTAGCATGTATGAAAAAATGCTATGAAGCAATAAAGATCCAGACTTGCTTCCACTGAAGACAAAATCCCAGCCCCTGGCAATTTGGGTGGAAGCTGCATTAACCTGTTGGATTGTTTAAATGGAAATTGCTTCATTACCATGGTGACTTACCATGTTATCTAGAGTTGGGTTTCAAGACCCATGTAGACACACAAATAACATGTTGGTGCAACTCCTAAAATCAATTCTTGCCACTGCGGGGTCTTGTAGCATTGCTGGAACCTCACCTTCTCCAGTCCTCTCTGATTTGGTCCACCAAACTCTATCTCAGCTATAATCTGGGGTCTGAGAGGGGGAATGGGTATGATATTTATGGTCTGAGTACAGAAACTACATGCTGTGAAGCTCTATTTTGGCTTTAAGCCTGGAGCAGGTATGAAGGATCGTTTCTCAGGACTGGCATAGACAGTACTCTTCCAGGAAGCAGTCACTGGGAAGGGTCCAAGCTCTGCCAAAAAGAGTGAGTGCCAGAAGGGACATTTATGCATCTCCTGGAAGGCGTCTGAATCAAAGGGAACAGATTCCAGCCTCCTAGGCAAAGGATCCCAAAAAAAACCTCTGCAAAGCTCATCTCAGAAGCTCACTTCCTTTCAGCAGCATCTGTCTTTGAGGGGGATGGAGATGCTGCCCGTGCCATGTTCCTGTATTCTGTTGCTATGGTAATCCTAAAGTTTTTTTAGGACAGAGCTTTACAAGTTTCATTATTTACATTAGGTTGCTCTCTCTGTTTCTTTCCACTTGTCTTGCTTATTTCCCACTCTCCCCATTCCCATGGACTGCCTGTACACATCGTTAAATAATTAACACTCCTTTGTATTATGCACCTGGGAGAGCATTGCAAACATCAGCTGTAAAATGCAATTTGAAAGTCCAGAAATTCCTCTCTGATTTGAAATTAAGCAGGGGAAATGTTCAACCCTGAGATCATATTTTTGAGTGCATTTACATTTCTATGTCGCTCACAGCAAATAATTTTAAAAACTTAATTTGCATTTCAATTTTTGTCAGTCCATACTTACTTTCCGTATTTTGCTCCACATAAAGAATGAAAATAGACTGTGAAACTTACTGGAAGCTAACAAATCTTGCTCTTCTTTTCTAGCAAAATGATGCAGTGTTTGGCTTACAAACCCAGCAAGGGAATAATTCCAATCAAAATTGTTTTCATTGGAATGCTTAAATACGGAAACATTTCTATTGGTTTGAATCTTCACTTCACAGAACTTAAATTCAGCTCTAACCTGACTTGTTGGTGTACTTTCTGAAAAATCCTTCTGCATATATTTTCTTCCCAGCCCGCAGACCCTGCAGTTGACTAACCCTTAAAGAGAAGTTTTAAGTAAAGAAAGCTATTGAGGCTTGTCTGGGGACAGCAGGATCCCATACTATTTTTGGGTCTAGTGACAGGCTTTAACACATCTACAAAGAAATAAATTCAAGCAAGAAAAATATCCCAAAATATATGAGAAAACAAGAATTTAGGAAATGTATTGGGAACAAACCTGAAACATGGCAGCCCTATTTTCTCCTAGTTAGTTGGAAGTGGAATAAGATTTTTTCAGATTTTTCATCTCCTCTGGGCTGGAGTTAACCTACCTTTCGAAGTTCTTTAAATCTAAAAAAAATGTAGGAGAAAATCCAAAATTGGCTCTGCAGACTGATTTCCTTCCATTAGACTTTATTTTTTTTGTAAAACAGAAAGCTTAACTTCATTATTTTCATGTCCAAAAACAACAGAGAGTGCTTCCAAATGTAGACATACGGATTTAGTGTACTTCCACTGAAAACATGTGTAAATCTCCAGCTACCTTTCTTTGCCTGGAGGAAAATTCCTTACTCTTCTTAGCCCTTGAAATCAACTGCAAGAACAAAAAAGGATATCTGACAATTAGGAATTACTTGTGAAGAAGGAAGAAGGTAACTAGGAGGTCATCTCAAAGGAATATCTTTAACTAGTTTTGTGATGCTTTGTCAGCTCCAGAATGACTCTCAGTTAGACCCCCACAGAAATAATACTTGCCCCTTGTGACATTGAACATATCTTTGCAATATGTTGCTTCGAAAGATTGGTTTTGTTTGGGGCTTTTTTAAACTCTCCCAGGAGATCTTTCAGTGACAGTCCTTGTGTTGGTGAAATGGGTCAGGGCTGAGCACTGGATCTCTGGAACTCACTGTTGCTATTAATTAGTGTATACCCTTGGAGGATTTTAAGCAATAACACCAGTTCTGCCACTAGCATGAAAACAGTCTAGCTGTTGTTCAGCAGAGGTGAAATCTCTTTTTCTGACTCCCTATCAGTAACTAATCACATGGCCTATCAGAGGAAGAGAAGGTGGAAAGTGGAACAGTTTCCCCTGTCACCCTGTTTTGAATAAGCAGGGGATCCTGACTCAACAGTGTTTGGCATCTTCTGGCATAGATCAAGCCACAGTCTGAGATTTTTATCTCAAAAATTCTGCACATCACATTAATCATTATTATGCATGTATATATCCCCATGGTATGGTAAGGCAGTTCGTCTGCTGGATCTGAACCCAGGGAGCTCTGATGGGATGCACAAGGGGATCTGGTCTCTCATGAGACATGAGTGAGATCAATTCCATATTGCTGGCCACCTGAAGGTAACGTGGGAAGACTACTGCCCTCTCTCTGATCCCAAAGTTCAAGAAGAAGGTGCCACGTGGCTGGGGTTGGCTGGCATCCACTGGGCTGCTGAGAGGCCTTGGACCCCGGCTTGCTTGGCAGTCATCTCCTTAACTGAGTGCCAGTTCTGTGCTCTGTAATGCAGCCCAGAGCAAAGCTCTGAGACTGAGTTCTGCTGTGAAAACACCGATTGAGAAACAGAAGCAAAAGATGAGGTCCCCGTAGGCTTGAAGGAGGTAGCTGTAGAGATGAAGAGGTCATCCAGCGGCGAGACCGCTTGCTTCCAAGGGGGGAATTTGAGCTAAGCTCTTGACCTCCCACAGACTTCCAGTGTGGAATCGAAGACAAATTAATATGGTCTACTTATGTTTTAGGTCCCCATGTACAGCATAGGTCTAATTCTATTTTCCCTGCTTCACACAAGCGTTGGGAAGTGGGGAGGTGCTCCCAGAATGCAGCAGTGACAGCCATGAAAGCATGTAGGATCTGAAATCCTGGATGGGAGACAAGTCTGGATCTTCTGTGAAACTGGGGGGGAGCTAGCATGAGTCAGCGGTCTGCCAGGCCAACGCTTACCACAGGAGAGGAACGGGGATGCAGGGACTTTTTACATTCCTACAGCAACTTCAGGAAATTATAATAATATTAATAATAACCATTCACTGCACTTTTACATCCAAATAACCAATGCAAAGCTCAGCTGAATGTCAGATCTCCTCTACTGTCATGAAAGAGATTGTGCAATGCTGACAGTCAGAAACAAACCGTTTAGGGGAAAGAGGAAGATTCTAATGAGAAATGTCAGGGAGACTGAAATAGCTGGTCCCCTCACAATTCCACCCTCAAGAAACACTTTCTTACAAGATGAGACTGGGGATGGAAGTGGGTGAAGGAAGGTTGTGAATTGTGCCATAGAAAGTCCTTGTTAGAGAGCACTCTATATAAATCTAAATCTTGTAAAGAGGATTTTTTGCTCAGCATCAGCAAAAAGGCAACACTGTTCTGTGAAGAATGTCACAAGGAATGATGCCGTAACTGAGGAGAAATTCAAAGTTTAGTTGTTTGTTTATTTGTACTAGAATGAACAGAATGCACATTTTCCATCAAGTTCACACTTGCATCTGAGACCTTGTCAAGTGTGTTTAACCTCATGAAATCCTTCTGTAGGCATAGGTACCGTTGGAGGACACCATTTCTAGGACAGTCAACTGCCAAGAACAGCAAACATCCCCAGTAAAAAGGCAACCGCTGCCTAACTGCCTTCCTTGCTTATGCCAAGATAGCATAGCCAGCCAAGGATAGGTTAAATGGAGGGGGAACATGGTGGCTGCAAGAAGCTATGGCTAATACTTTTCCCTGCTCAAGACACCAGCCTCAAAGCACTCAAAGATGGAGGAGCAGAAGAGGAGGATGGGGCATGTTCTTCCACGATACCTGGGGGCCCCTCATCCAACCCAGTTTAGACCTTAGATAGACCCATCCAGCTTAGACCTGAATTTCTTCACCACGTACATCCACATTGCTCATTCTGTCTGGGGCTGCTAGGCAGTTTAGAGCAACCTCCACCATGGCAACTTAGAATGTGAGCAGTCACAGATGTTAGCATTCAGCCTTCCAGCCTCATTAGAGCCTCATTCGGTTAGAGTTTAAGGCGGGTTGTTGAAAACTCGGAGTGTAGAGGGAGAAAAGAAGCCACAACACAGAAGGCCGTGAGTTATATTTGCCCTGCAGCTGCCTTTCATCAGCTGTTCTGCAGGAATGTGCACTAACTCAAGAGGGAGCAGCCGGGGTGGTCATGCTGAGGGTGTAAACGGACATGGTTGAAGCATGGTTGAGCAGCCAGGCCCCACGCCCTGTCGTCTCAGGGGCTTCCTGGCACTGCGTGCAATACTAGTGAGGTTTTTCTCAGGGGATTAGCAGCTTTCCCTTTTTTAAATAATTTACACAAAAGCATCTTCCTTCCCTAAGTCTGGTTATTTTTAGGCAGAGAAAAATACACACGCTTATCTATATAAATAATCAGAACCATATGGCCTAAGCATTCCAAACAGATCAGTTAAACCAGCTTTCCGAGAGAGGGACTTCATGTGTGCCTGTGTGTCTGTAAGTATGCTTAGCAGAGATGAACTGTGTACTCGCCCGGCACCCTCAGAGACCTGAGTACTGGATTGATCCACTACAGACCTACAGCAGGCTTTACAGCCAAAGAAGCCGCCTTACAGCACTGTTGCAAAGGTGCCTCAGGCTCTGTAAAGGAGGAGACAGGTCGTTTTCTGTGGCACATTCATGCATGGCTGCATTTTGTGCCTGACCCAACATGGCCGGTAAATGCCAAATGAAGCCAACTGCAGTTTGTCTTGGAGCTGCTAAAAAATCTGAGGCAGTCCAGGCCGCCAAGATGATCAGAGGGTTGGAGAACATGACATATGAAGAAAGGCTGAAGGAACTGGGTTTATTCAGCCTTGAAAAAGGAAGGCTAGGGGGAATCTAATCACAGTCTTACAATACCTAAACGTAGTTATAGAGAAGATGAAGGTACTTTCTTCACAAGGATGCACAGTGACAGGACAAGAGGCAATGGGCACAACTGGCTTCAAGAGAAATTCCACCTGGATATAAAAAATATGCTTTACTGTGAGAACAATTAAATATAGGCACAGGTTGCCCAAAGAAGCAGCGGAGTCTTCCTCGCTGGAAATATTCAAGGCCTGGCTTGGAAATAGCCTGAACGGACTAATCTAAGGCCTCTGTCAGCAGAAGGTCGGATCAGATGATCTCCAGAGGTCTCTTCCAGCCTTGACTTTTTTGTGATTCTGTGATTCAGAGCTCTTCATGTAGGCCAACTCTCCAAGTGCAGTAATTAAAAAAATTAAATCCCCTCAATCCATCAGCTGGGCTCAGATGGTGAAGAAGGGCTTATAGCCTGTTTCCTAATCCTCTGAGTTCTGCAGGCCCAAAGGGTTTGACTGTCTGAGGGAAGTGAAGGTGCATGCAAAAAGGAATGACTTTCCATATTTAAGAAAGGTGCATGTAAAGTGACTCACATCAGTTTATTTTTCACCATGTTTTGCCACAGAGCTGGTCCCGAGGCCCTGGTTGTCGGGGGGTCCGAGTGTAGAAGGCCCTGTACCCCAAAACAGACTGACCATTTCAGTGTCAAATGCAAAAGGATAAACATGATCAGTCCCCATGTTTCTATAGAAGACAGTGTTCCTTTTGCTGCAAACAGCCAGCAGCTTCCTTAATTCATCTGTTGGCTTCCACTCCCATTCTACCACATGGCAGGTCTGTACAGAGCTCTGGGATATAAATCTCCACATAGCCAGCAGGAATCATGCAGGAACCTGCACATGGGAGCTGAGGGGACAAACATATACCCCAGGAAAGCTTGTTTATTTTTAGGACTGAAGAACCCACTAAAAATCTGTTGAAGAAAATAGAGTCCTGTGGTGACAGCTAATGCTGTAAGTAAAAAGACAGATGCATATATGTGCAGAGTAGATTAGTTGACAGATCACTGCCAAAATCAGTTGGCGTATAATTTTCAGGTCATAAAACTGTTTTTAATAGTAGGGCAGAAGCAGGCTAACATTGCTTCTCTGTTTACTTGTTTGTTTTAATTCCTAATCCCAGGAAGTAGTCACTTTGAGTGTTTCACACTGTATATATGCAGTCAGCGAGTCTAAAAATTAACAGCCTCTGCTGGGGAGTGAACGAAGGTCTTTGTGCTGCTCAGCCTCCAGCTCTCCTTGGCCAGCTGAGATTTTCCCTCATGTGGGGAGCTCTTTGATGGATGGTATAATGGGGCTCAGAGGGGTACTAATCCCCCAGGGTTTTGGAGGGTCGTGCAGAGGGTATGAAAGGCCACGCTGAAGCAGACTCCAGTGACTCTCAGCCAACAGCCACTCTGGCACCATTCCCAGCTAGCGTAGGTTATTGCAGTCTCTGGAGTATTTCTAGCTCCTGATGGGGTAGGAGTATAAGAGGAGAAGAGAGAGAGAGTGAGTAGGCTTCAGCATCTGT
This sequence comes from Pluvialis apricaria, assembly GCA_017639485.1. Classification (NCBI taxonomy): domain Eukaryota; kingdom Metazoa; phylum Chordata; class Aves; order Charadriiformes; family Charadriidae; genus Pluvialis; species Pluvialis apricaria. Next base: position 160,379,516 of record CM030008.1, on the reverse strand, counting down.
AACTCCCTCGGTATAAAGTACAGTCCTGGCCTTCCCTTTATAGATACATACATGCACACATGCACTCATCCTTGGCCTCACATGGCCAGGAGGAGCAACGGAGCCCTAGGAGAGGGAGACTGCCAGCAAACCCAGCCATGATAAGCTGGAAAAACAGAACCCCAATGGCTGTCAGGTCCCCAAACTCAATAGAATATTGGTTTGTGCTTACATTGGGGGCTATAAAGCCAATCAAAGTGGGGTGACCAGCAGCAGTAGGATACCCCTGGAGTAGTCCTCTTAGAGATCAGGAGGATTTCAGAGACGTAATCATTTCTGCCAGCAATGAGCAGTGGTATATTTATAGACACCAAAAGTTAACGGATGACCAGACATCAGTATTTCTAGTGCAGCTGAACAGAGCAGCAAAACAGTTAAACAAGATGATGTGGCTCATCACTATGTTTTCCCTCACTTCACAGTAAATTAGACACAGAACAATTCTCTTTTTCCCTAACTCTCCTCTGGTCTTTTCATTTCCATCAACATGATTGCAAACTCCGGTCCTTTTGACCTGTGCTGAAAGAGAGAGAAAATCAAACACATACCTCCCTTAAATTCATGACTTTAAAGTTATTTACCTCTGTTATCTCTATCCGACCAGACTATTGTAGGGGCTTTCAGTCACGGCAGTATTTGTCACTGCTCTGGCTTCAGCCTCTTGCTTTTTGTTGGCACTTTAAAAGAATTGGTTTTCCTTCTAAACAGGTGCTTAGCTTTAAATCAGTGTTTACCCCCATTACTCATCTAAGTATTCATTATTTCTCAGTTCACTGATATTTATTCATCCACATTTGATCAAACTGAGTTCTTCATCTGCTCTTCACAGCTTCCACGCTTTGACTCTGGTCTCTGGTGTACCCAACTGCTTTTCTGCCCATAAAATTTTTCGATAAGCATTTTATTTTTTGCTTCATGCGTAGTCAGGAGCAGGAGATGAATCCTCCCTTTGAGTGATTGCTTTAATATTCATCCCTTTTTGTGCCTTTTCGTGTGCATTACTTGTTTTTTGTACACGTGGGATTTGTGTCAGGAGGTGCTAATTTCTTCCTCTGACGTGGGTGTTGTAAGTGACAGGTGTTAATAAGGTTTGATCTGTGACTTTTACTTTATTCAACTTAAGGGTTTTTCTTCTCACTTTAGCTGTCTCTTTAACACCTTTGATAGATGGTGTACGACTGCATATCAAGGCATATTAGTGAAGTCTCATTGATATTTATATGTTTAGGATGTACTCCACTCACTCTCACTGTGAACTAATCCTTTGACTGAAGAGCTTTTCATTTTATGCTCATACTTTCACGTTTCTGCCTTGACTTCCAAGGAAAGTGCATCCAGTCCTTCCCAAAGGAGCCTTAGAAAAGGCAGGAAAAATTAGAGCAACAAAGCAAGCAGTGTGACAAAGAAATATGCACATGTGTGTTTAACCCTTGCTCTCCCCACAGAAATTAGATTTTATTTTTGCTGACACCGAGGTTTTTTCAGTAGTTACTAACAAGGATATCCTTCCCAAAAGAACTTCCCTCAGGTTGAGACTTAGCCCTGGCAGCAATGACTCAACTGCTACAAATTCCTAACTGGAAACAAGCCGATCATTAACCTGGCTTGGAGTCTTTGCAGAAAATGATGGGCAGAAAGTAACTTTGCACTTGCCTCTGGGAGCCCCACAGACTCCAGCCTTTCCTGCATTTGATGTATTATCCCCATACCATTGCAGGGAACTACTGTGAGATTTCAGCTGCAAGAGTGGTGCATTCTTCTGCATGAAGTTCTTGCAGTGAGAAGTGATGTTTCCTTTGGAAGCGGCAGCACGGTCTCATTGAGCAGTTGATGCTAGCAGTGTTAATTTAGATCCTGTTCCCATCTCCATAAGCTACTTGTTCTGCTATCTTACTTCTTACACTAAACGCTACCTTGGCCAGTATCAGGGCTGAAGTCTAGTTGTCTGCAGATGAACTGTTTAGGTTCTCTCTGTAGTCAGTGAAGAGAAATGGGAATTTCCGCGGGGCAGTTCATGGCATCTCGGAATAGGTGTCAAAGCTGGAAAGTAAACCTGTGAAGACACAAGGACTAACCCAGTTGTTGACCTCTCTGTGGTATAAGACAAGTGCCACATTCAAATTCAGCTGACATGAACCCCAACCTTGCCATGTCTTCAATGACCTTTTGCAATGCTTTTTACCTTCCCGTGATGTTTCCTTGGTACAGAAGAGCACAAGGAACTTCTCAGCCTCACAGCTCTCTGCAGACATGCTACTCTGGGCTTACTTAACTGGCTTACTGCTGAATATTGACCCAAATATAAACATACTGGCAAAGCTTTGAAAAAATCTTTTTAAATCTCCATCCTACCAACACCCCTAAATCCTATCCATTTCTCTGGTAAAGTTCCTAGATAGCAGTTGAGTTGTTCACTGTTTATCCTATTTAAGCAGAAAAGACCTTTATTATCTACTAGACCTTAACTTCTGCATTTTGGGATGCCCCTGAAAACTTCCAAGACAATGAGAAATCTGCCACTGTGAAAGTCCACCAGCATGAGGGCTTTCTCAATGGCCAAACCATGTCTCTGCAGCCTCCAGCATCCAAGGTGGACTGGACACTTGCTGTTTGCCAGTACCAATATAACTCTTACATTATTCTCCTCACCAAGCAACAGGTTGATAACGTAATAACAGTAATTTAAAACTATAATTATCCCACCAACAGGGAGAGAGAACAAGCTATGGAAGAGCCATTCATTTATTTCTTGCTTGGTGGGGTGTCCTAACACTACAAAATATGCCACCCTGAAGAGAAAAGTCCCATTTCCAGTGAATAGGAACCCTCATCACAAGAAGTCCCATTAACAGCCATAGCAGAGAGGTCAACGAGTTTACATTGATCCAGGATACCAGCTGGAAATGGCAGGGGGTCTTTCCACAGCACCACGTCCTGCCATGCCAGTGCTTGTCTTCCATATGCTGTAGGAATAAATAGAAAACATTAGCCTCCAACTGCCCTACAGCCAATACACGTCACACAGGATTTTTAAATTTTTTTTTTGAAATAACCATTTCATGTAATTTGTAGCTGTTGAAATGGGAGAGAGGAGGAAGGAAATTCACCTGTATTTATATATCTCATGATTTCTACGTGATTTTGTCAGACCTGCCCTGTGTTAGTCACGTGTTTCGCTGTCAATGGGAATGTTTCCTCAGATTTTTATTGGGTTAAATACACATTTTGATTGAGTGCTGGAAATTCCTTGCTGTAGCTGTGCACTGAGGGGAGAAAAAAATCTGCAGTCAAGGAGAATAAAACTCTTGAGGACTCGGTTCTCTGCCAGCCTGTACTAAATGTGGCCATTCACAGCTGTGCTAAGCAGATGTAAAACTCACAACAGGAGTAGGCATCCACTTTGCAGTCACATAAGTGACCCTACAGGGTGCCAGGCATCAAGGAGTCGAGTCTTTGTAGTGGAGAGTCTACAGATTATGGAAGAAAATGGACTTTCTGCATGTATGTATTTTAAGTAGCTCTATCTGTTTATGTGTGCATAAACAGATACAAAATAAGCATTTCAGACTAGCCATGACCAGTAATGGTCAGACAGGAGGTAATCAACAGCATCAATGTTGCCCAGGGTGCCTTTCATCTCGTTCCAAAGTAGATATCTCAGGTAACTGAGATTAATCATGCCCAATCATTAGTTATGTAAAGACATTAAATACCTAAAATTAGGACGAATTTCACCATTGAGGTTTACATCTGAGTAAGAAATCTTCATGATTTCTGAAGAAAACAAAAAAATATCCTCAGGGATTTGCTATTTCTGTCCTACCAAAAGCAAATGTAATTTGCTTTGACTCTTACTGGTAGGCTAGAAAACACAGTAACTTTAGAGACCAGAAATCTCAAAGTCATTTAAAAGGACTCCTGTGGACATTGGTGGGTTTTGAATCAAGCCTACAAGCAGAGGCTAAAAAAGATCTTCACATCAAATACCTACTTGAGGTAGGAACAATGTCACACGTTTTATCATTGGTCGTCTGCCCCACAGGCTTGCTGGTTGCCACCAGCCAGGAGACCCCCACAATGCTGCTTTGCCCCTTTTCACACCTGCATTTGTTCCCAACAAGTTGCTGGGCTTTCTCAGCTGTGTGGGCAGAACTGTCTGTGAAGCTGTGGTGGACCAAACCCACTTTCACAGAAACATACTAGACATTTTTTCTAAAACCAGTTTAAATTCCCTAGTACTGTTCTTCACAGGGGTTGTGCAGAAACGTGTCAAGGGTTATGCGGGAGTGAGAGAAAAAAAGGGACAGATATACCTTGGGCAGGCATTCCTGCCAGTGCTTCATCTTGGGCAACCAAAGCCTGAGGATTTTGGTCATGAACTGAGAGTCTTACATGTTTGATGGTCTGATCATCCCTGCTCAGAATGCTCTTTGGTACTACAAAAGAGAGACTTCCAGCAAAAAATCCCCTCTGATAGAGCTGCCTTTTTTCCAAGTATCACACAATGAAAAATACTACGGTGTTCCATGGTAATGCGAACCACTTGATTCAATATTTAGCAGCTTAAACAGGTGCCAAGCAGTAGAGTTATTTGGGCATTTTCCAGAAACATAGTTTATCATTGGAAAATGCCAGTTTGTTGAAATGCAGACTTTTCTTGGGAATATGCCAATTTTGATGAAATTTTCATAAGAAAGGTTTCCATGGCAGGATAGGATTTCTGGTCAAAATGCCAAAGAGAAAGAGAGACACTTCTCCCTCTTTTAGGAAAGCCAATATGCTATTGTTAGGGCACCAGCTGAGGTCAGGACATCCAGCCCCAAATCCATACCCAGACCACAATTTTGAACCTGGCTGCCCAGTTGCCTGGTTGACTAGTTTAGCAGCCCATTTGCTGCTCTCAGATGACTGTGTTTCAGCATCTCCTATAAAAGCTATTTTGCATTCACTGAATAATTACTGGTGTAGGAATTTGAACCTTTGTCCAAACAACAAGGCTTGAGACTCAGCCAAGCTCTTTCTCCTTTCCTGGCCAAATATTATTTATTCATTAGAAATGTAGTCATTGGAATGAATAGCTGTTCCTCACTTAGCCTTAGTGTGTGCCCCCAAGTCTCATTAGTTGTGTCTATGCTACACTAAAGTCTGGTCTCTATGTTTATATCCATGTCTAGTTTGCCTTCCACCCACGGAGAAACCTCGTGGATTAGCCTGCAGCTTGCATGTTGAGGAAAAAGTTCCAAGCAGCAACATGTGAGCCAAGAAGTTGTCGGCGTGGTCCCATATGCTCTGATGGGCACATCTCAGCTACACCTAAATCCGGGAGAGGTCCTTAGTGAAGGTCTGGCGAGTGCATCTGGTCTGAGCTGCAGACTGAGTACCATCTCAGTAAAGAAAGTAAATGCAGATGTTGACCTCAACAGGAGTTAAGGACATGGAGCACAGTGGAAGATGCCTAGTAGGGTTGTTTGGATCCACATACTTAAATGGATTCATTGAAATTAGGAGAAGTCTTATTTATTTGAATTCAGTGAGGGGTGCTGGATATCAGCTTTTGGTTTTGGCTTGCCTCTGATAGCTCCAGCTGAGTGAACTTCTGACTTTTTTTACTGGTAAATTTCCACAGTTTTATGTCCTTAATGTCATCTGAGCAGACATAAACAGCAGATCTTTTTTTTTAACCAAGAAGCATTCCATTATACCCAGAGCTAGTGAAGTAACCTCTTTTTGGATAATAACCGGTGAGAACTTTTTAAAGTTTGATCCGTGGAGTAAACATTATTTGCAAGTAGATGATCCGTCAGGGTTCTCTGAGGTACAGTACTGAACAGCAGCATAAACAGGATCTTTTAGAATTATCTAAATAGACTCTGTTTTCTTATCTACAGACTCAATGCTTCGGCTTATGTAGGAACACAGCTTACATTAGCTGAAACTTTTTTGTTCTATATCCCACTGCCCAGTATGTTGAATCGAGGCAGAAAGAGTATATTTATATACTCAGTTATAGGGAGGGGCAGCTTCTCACTGTTGCTGAGTCAGAAAGAGTAGGTTTAGCAGGGAAGGAAGGGGAAGTGTAAAGACTGCAACAGTTGTTTCCCCAGTCTAATTTCCAGTTACACCACTTGACATCCCCCCGGTCATGAGATGACAGTGTGAGAAAGAAGCTGCACCATAGCAGCAGGCACCCATTTCCAGAGCTGAGATGTGGGCAGAGCTTTGGGGTTTACTTAGGCAAAGTGGAAGCTGTGGGAGAAAAGGGTGCTGATAAGGGTGAGGGAAGGGACAGAAGATAACCAAAGGGAAAGTCTTTGTGGGAAAACTTCTACACTTTCCTTACTGACTGCTGCCAAAGATGTCCACCATGGCCCTGCAGATAAAGGCAAACTAAGACACTGGTTACTACCACTGCCATTTCTCACTTTCACAGTGCCACCAGTATGTTGGTCTTTCCTTAAAGGCTGCATTATAGGTTGCATACATGGTGCAAGTGACACCTAGCTGGCACTTGGCAATTTTTAAATCTCAAATGCACACACCTCTCACTCCCTTGTGTACCCAGACAAACACACATTTCCTTCTAATGTAACAAAGGGGTCATCGGAAAAGTAATAGATTATTGATTTTTTCCACTGGTAGATTTAATAGAGGACAGACAGATGGAGCTTTGAAAATGAAAAGAGTAACATTGTCAAAACAAACAGATGACAAAGAAGATTTATCTAGCAAACAGCTCACTTTAAGGCTTTAGTTTGGGGCAATCTATGGAGTGTAAGATGAACATCTATCCTTAACATGCCACCGGCTTCTAGACAGTCAGTGCTGAAATAAAAATTGACTGCAATTCCACCACCATGATGAATGTCTTCTACAGTATGAACATCTTAAATATTTATGGTTTTGATCATTATGGTATAGTCCCATGCTTTATTACATTTACATAGACTTGCAAACATCTAATAAACAAAGAGAAAGATTAAAATCCCAGTCCTAGAGAAATCTGGACATTTGTCATTTGGGAGGGAGCATGACAAGAGCCTCAAAGGACTGGGCCTCTGTTGCATAGCTTATAGACAACGCCTTATCAACAACAACAAAAAGATCTTAGGCACTAGTTCAGCAAAGCATGCAATGAAATCCAATCCTGATTAACAAAGCATCCGAGTGCATGCCTAAATTGCACTTTTAACACCAAAGAGTTAAACCTGTCCTGAAAGCCCTCACTGGGAAAGGAGCTGAGGTAGGTAAGTGGCTGCAAGACACTGTTAGCTGCCTTATCGTGCCTGACTCGCGTATCACTCTGCCATCTGGCTTGGACCCAAAATGCAAGCGAAAGCATTTTCATCTCTTCCCAGCAGACTGCAACTACACCTGGAGCCCAGGGATCCCACTGGGAACGTGATGGCTCAGTGGAAGGGCAACAGTCACAGATTATTGTCACAGGAGATACCAATATCCACGCACTGTTTTTCTTCAGAAAACTCAATCTTTCTCTCTTTCCCTGAGAAGCCATAACACAAAGGAAAAAGTGTTTGTTTAGATGCGGTTTTTGAGATGTAGACAAGTTTTTGGAATGAAGGCCATATAGAATTTAAATTGTGGTTAATCACTTTGCACATTGGAGTAGAGCTGGAAGTTCATTGCAGACGTTTCAGAGGTGGTCATAATGCAGACTCTTACTTGGTTCCAAATCAATTGCTTCCTTCAAAGCATAAAATGGTCTTAAATATGTATAGATGAGAGGCCATCAGTAAGTTTTTATTTATTCATGAGCCTCTGTCTCTACTAATTGCTGCATTTGCAAGTATAACGGAAAATGCGACGCAGCCCTTCCTTCCCTGACTTACCTCTTGATTATAGCAAGATCTGATGAAATAATTAATTGCTTTGAAGATTGTACAATTAAATGCCTGGCTACTATTTCATAGGTATGAAAATAAATCAGGATTAATTTCACTGTATTCAAACATGGCTACAAAATTTACATGGGTGGCATCAGTACCAGACCTTATATACAGTTCATTCAATTCCCATGTTAGTAAGCTCTGAAGACTCAAAGCAGTTCATCTGGCAGAATGTACAAATTCCTCCAGAGATCCCAGCAGCAATTACAAACTCCACAAGTCCTGAGCTATGAAAAAGTTTGTAAATACTACTGAGTTTTTAAAAAATTCTCAGAGGTCCAAGTATTTGCTGTAGATTGCATCAAAATTAATCAGTCAGCCTCCTGGGTAAATGGTTGAAGATTTTAGCCAGGAATGAAGTAAATATTTTATATATATATATAAAATATAATATTTAGGCTACTTTACCCTAATTCTGAGACCCAGAATTTTAATTCCTTCCTTTTCCGTCTCCCTCCTTCAAAGTCAAAAAAAAGAGAATGAAAAAACTCTCCTTTTTCATAGTCCTGCCTCAAAAATGTTTGCTGTGATTCAGCTAAAAATTCTTGGAGAACAAACATATTTCTTACAGGAGACCATTCACCAGAGAGCATAGCAGAAATGGAGGAGTTCCAGGAAACGTTTCTAAATCAAGCTGGTAGTGCAGAGTGAGTTTTAGCCAGAGACGACTGAGGGTTCTGCCTTTTTTGTTTGTTTGTTTTTCTCATTGTTGTAAAAAAAAAAAAAAAGTCATTTCATCAAAATATAAACTTAACAAGAAAGCTTACTGATTGGAAAGCTTACTGAGGCCTTTATATGGGCAAAACTGGAATAAAAGCAATAAATTGTGATGGTCTGAGGCCCTATAGCTGGCGCAACAGTACAAAATAAAGGTGAAAAACAATAGTTTCAGTCTTTCCTAACTTGGGACAACAAAACCAAACCTTGGTTTCCCAACATTTGCCTGCCTTGCTTATTTTGGCAGTTAATTTTCTAAAATAAGGATTATCTATACCTGCATATGCAGCAAAACAGGAGCCAGATTTGGATTTGGGCTTCTGAGCTGTGTTATTTTATTAAAAATCATATCTTTCTGCATTTATTTCTAACTGTCTCCAACCAGCTATCCGGACACTGACCATGTTGTGCATGACGTTCAACGGAGACTCTGAGTGTCTGCTGCCATGGGAGCTGCACTGGCAACAGATGGAGTCAGGACTGGAAACATCCCGCAACCAGACAAGGTTGCAGGTGCCATCTCATCACAAGGAGTCACTGCAAGGAAAGACTAATGATGCTACTTCTCTGTTTCAAGGATAGACATGAGGATTGGAGTTGACCTTAATGAATCTGCGCTTCTTAAGACAACCTCAAGCATGCAATATTAAGCTGGGTGCTGGCTATGCAAGGGTTACTGTGGTAGTTCCTACGTATTTAAAAACCTAAAAGCCAGTCTGTTCCTGATTTTCTTCCTCTAGACACAGACTCTAGGACCTTTTATCTTTGCAGTAAAATCTTATGCAGTCTTTCTTTATCAACCTCCAAACACAGCTCATGTCAGGCCAAAAAGCTTTCATTGAGAATACTTTGGCAGATAACTGCTAACTTTAGCCTCGCATGTAGCAGGGCAAGCGTCGGCGAGAGCGGATCTGAGGACGGGCACTGTTATCCTTGGATTCACCACTCACTTCGACTGCAGCTTTTGAAACCTGCCTTGCTTCTGTTCTCCATTCCCCAGCCTTCAACTACTGTACGCAGTCTAGTGTCAGCTCAAAGTCACACAGTGACTTCAGCTCCCAGATGCAAATTTAAGCTAGTTTCTATAATCTGACTACAGCAAACCTATGGGTTTTGGCTCCATACGAGATTGCAGAATGTGTCACAGAGAGTTAAGCCTAGCCAAGGAGGATTTGGGTTTGTTTTCTCTCCTGAAAGGAAGCTGTAATCCATTCAAAGAATTACCGAGGTATTTTGGAATCAAGCTAGCTCATTTCTGAAGTTCACACCAAGGTAATGTGTTATTAACCTCAATTGTTCTGTTTTAATCATCTCTGTCCATGTGAACAAAGTTGGGTTTTGGCTCTGGCTTAATTAAGAAAATACTCATCTACCATCCTGACAAAACTCAGAAGTGAAGGGAGCTGTGTGAAGGACAGGACAGCAAAGGGCACGGTGGTGCTATATTCTGCTGAGGAAAATCAGAGATGGATAGACACTATTTTCCAGACCATTTAATACCATGGGTTCATATATCACAGGCTTACTCAAGTGAGCGGAGATTGCACCTCTCACCAACACGGTGTGACCACTTCAGCCCTTGATGCTGGGTCGTTACCCCACCCTGGGGCGCTCACCCCACCCTGGGGTGCTCCCAGTTTGGGAAGCAGGGAGGCAGCCCGCAGGGAAGGGAGGCTGCTGGGCTCCACGCTCTTTCAGAGACAAACCTCTGGGGGACCCTCAAGACCTTCACAGATGCTACCTGATGATCTGCAGCTTTATTCAAAGCACCAGGGAGCATTACAAACTAATAGTGACTGTGGCTGAAGAAGTTCTCCAGAAGCCACCAGTTTGCACTTTTCATCAATAGCTATCATCTGGGCTTACTGGCCAATTCCTTCTGAGCTGAATTTTGCCATGTAAAATGGGTCTGTCTGCTCCGCTGTACAGAATTAAATAGGCAGAAGTAAACAGGAGCCTGGGAGCGGAGCTAATGAGAAATGCCGGCTAGCATGAGAGACGTGGTGTACTTAGTGGAGAAATGGTGGTGTTTCATGGCCTGTAGTATGCCCCAGGTTCGACTGGAGTTTCTTAAAAACCTTCCCATCTAGGGAAAAAGGATGTTTATTATGCTATTTCTTTTAAAAACAACTGGTTATTTACTTGTCCTAAAAATATCAGAGCAAGCGTCACAATCTGGAAATACCTCCACCAGTTTGCCAGCCCTCCTCACAGCAGAAAGGAAAGCGTGGTTAGGGTAGATGCTAATAGGAAAACATCTGGCACAACACCTGGCAGGGCTATAGGGTGGGGATGTGGGTGGCTACATCTTCCTGAAGGGGGCCTCAGCTGTCAAAAGACTGGGAAACATTTCTCAGGACTGTGCAAGAGTAGTGTGAGAGTAACAGTGCCATATAGTCTATCTAGAGTCTCCAAAGAGCTGCTCACATCTCTTCTCTCTGTCCTCTTGGCAAGGAGATCCCGATGCTGATTTTACCAAAGTCAGCAGATTTCACACTCCTTTCTCTGTTTCCTGTGAAGTGCAGTTTCTGTCTTTGTCTTTCTCTCTTTAATTAATTCTGCATCATCCAACTGCCCCTTTTGGCATTCCTGATTTTTAACATTCTCAGATTTATATGGTTTTCGATGATAACCCTTAAAACTAAAGTGGATAGCTATCTATTTAATCCATTTTTCTGCCTCCCTTTTCATCTATGTAATATGATTCTCTCCCTCTTTTTTTTTTTTTTTTTTTTTTTTTCTGCAGGCTGCCAATGCCAAAACAAAGCTAGTCTTATTACTCTGGTCATACATTTTTAATGAATTTTTGTTTCATGCTTTCTATTCCATTTTTTTGAATAGATTTCTATCTTTCTTTCATGGATTATTATTTATAAAGCTTTCTCACAGGTCTCCCTGCTGAGACTCTTTGACAGTACGTCTCAGAGAAATAGAAGGATGACAGTAGAAAGACGTTAGCCCGCCAGAGAGAAGCTGGTTCCAGCACACAAATTGGCTGTTTTCACTGGGGTTGTTGGGAGCCCAAGCACTCAATACTGCATCTTCACTCAGGCTCAGCATGGCATGAAACAGAGCTCCACAGCTTCTTGCTGGAGGTAGCTCAGGTGCAACCAGCTCAAAACAGTGCCAGCGTGAGCGTGTGTTTCTGCACCCATCACACAACTACACCCCCGTGGCATTCATCTGAGAGCTAGGCTCCTCAAGGAAATGGCTGTCCTTGCAGCCACCTCCTGCAGGATTCTTGGTCCTAATCCTGAGGCTCTCTGGTCTCAGCAAAGATGGAAATCCCCACTGTCCTCTCAACCTCCACAACTGAATAACATCTGGAGCTGCTTTCAGGACTAGATGGTTTTGTCGAGCAGCATTGCAGAGACTATCCTCTGTCAGGTTTTCTGTCTCTGTTAGGTGTGGTTACTCCAAGAACATTTTTTTGCATGCTGCCTCCATACCTTCCGTTCAGACCTAGTTTATGTTTATTTAATACTTTGTCTTTGAACCTCTGGCTCTTTGGTTTGCTCATTCCCAAGAAGCCTGCAAGGGCATTTGTCTTCAAAGTCCTTGGAAGGAGTCATTTTACCAATATGATTCTGCGTCTTTTCATTTCGATACTTGACTGCAATCGAGAAGGTGCAAAATCTTTGGATTCTGGCTATTCTTGCATTTCAGACAAAATAAGTAGTAGTCAAAATCTCTTCAGGTGGGCAGAACACTCCACTTTCCCTTCCAGAGAAGAACCTGCTAAAAACTCTTTTCTTCTCTCCCCACCATTTTTGTGCCCAGATATTCCGTTGCACAGAGAGCAAATAAATTGATCAGAAAATCTCAGATATATCACCTTCATCAGGACCTTTCTTTAGTAGCTAGGGCCAAAACCACTGATTTGGCAACCTTTCCCATGAGTCCAACACAGTACTATCTAATCTAATTCAAAACTCCAAATCTAATTTAGAGGGCCCTCCATGAACCATGGTTAGCCTGTATCACATATCGCATCCCTGTCTCCAAAGCCTTTCTGTCTTTAAAGTCTATTCCAACGGAAGGACTTATCCAAAAATTCGCATTGAAGAAGCTCAGAAACCAGTCCATGGCTTCATGTTTCATTTCCATCAGTGGTGGTTCAAATATCATCACTGTGAGCAACGAATGCCTCTGCTTTGCCTCAGAAGCCATTTGAAATAACTGGACTTAAATGCTACATAAGAGAAAAAAGGAGAGGCGAAAATGTCTAATGGTGTTCTGCAATAACATACAAGAAAAGCAAGACCCTTCAAATATACTAATCTGGATTTTTCTATGCACTTTATTTCACACCCAATATTTAACCCATAATTTCTTAACTTTAAGTTTAAGCTATCTAGGCTGTCTTCCTGAAGTGCAATTTTGCAAAATCAAATATCAGTAAATACATTTTATGTGGGCAACCTGTTTCCGGGAAGCAGGGCAAAAATGTTATAGGAGGAGCACATTCTCACAGCATTTTTATTTTTTTAAAAGAAAACTAGAGTTTCTGGAAAATTCTGCAAGTACACAGTAAATCTGGCTGCTCTGTTGGCTTCCTTTTCCAAATTCCACAGTGATATGGAAGACTTTGTACACAATAGTGGCTGACATTTGAATAGCTTGCAAGAAGTTTTACTGTTAGCATCCCAGCCTCAAACACCCGGCAGTATTTCCATTTCCCAAAAAAATGTTTAGAAGGAAAATAATTCAGAATTGAGTTGTCTGGAATTATTTTTGGCCTGAACTTGAATCACCTTTGGCATTAAACATGCCTTTCATTTTGGCACTTGAACTTTGCTCAAGGAGATGGGGAAGAGCACAGGCACAGTGCCATGTTTCAGAACAAAATACCCATTTCACATTACATTCCCACTGCCTGTATCTAATTGCATATGAATATCTGACAGGAAATGGAACAGGATACTCAGCATTCAATGCTTTTAGGAAACAGATAATCGGTAAATTGCTCTTTGCTATAGTTAAAGGAACAATTGTTTTACTGGACTGACCAAAACCAAATTGCACCAGTGATGCCAAAGAAGATTGACAATCTGTACCCTATTGGGTGAAAATGGGATAATTCTTTCTTTTTTTTTCAGTTTTTGCTGCATTTCTTTCCTAGTCTGATGCTCTCTCCTTGTATGTGTGTGATTGCTAAGGAAAAAAATGTTTAACTTCAAATGGTGGTAAGCTGTCGTATACAGTTTTTGCTTATTCCCCAGCCAGGATAATGTCATCTATAACAAATTATCAGGGTTGGCCCTATGTTACAGAAATGAGCTGTGTTCCTAATGATCATTTTCCAGCCTTTGAAACAGAAAGAGGCTTAGCACTTTTTGAGCGTCTTGAGACAGCGATCTATTTGAATGATGGTAATCAAGTGGTTCAAAACATGACTTTTTTTTCTTTTTTTCCTTTTTCTCTTCTCTTTCCTTTTATTATTTTTATTTTTTTGCATGCTTCCCTGATCAAGAAACAAGGGGAAAGAATCCTTCTGAAAAAGCTTTCCAAGGAGACAAAATACTCTTAACCTCCACCTAGTAGTAACTGTTAATGATCTTCCTATGAAACTTCCCCCTAAGCAAGTTTTGTCTAAGCCATGCCAAGTGCTCAGTGAATTTATATTCACTTAGAGTCACATTTAAAAGTGCAATACTCAAGGGCACACTCCTCTCCTTTGAGGCTGCAGAATTACTCTTCAGATTGCTTTAGGCAGGCTATCCTACATGCCCTTCTTCCTCAGTGACATGGGGGAAGAACAGGGATGCATCTGAAGATGGATGCTCCCCTCCTGGTCTGTGATGCTTTTTAAGTGCCGTATCCCAGGCTCTGGAGTAAGAAAGGTCAAGTCAATTCCAAAACAGAGCAGGTGTTTTGGATAATACTTACTCGTTTCCAACTAAGAAATCCTAATTCCAGTGTGGTTGGTGACTCCCCTTTTGAATAAAAGGCTTCCTCTTATGTGGGCATGTTCAGCCATTGTTCAGCACGATGGGATCTAAAAGGTTGTGGTTGGGTCCTCACAGGTCCATGATTGACCTGCTTGATCTTTCCTTTCTTACTTCATTAGAGATCGTACTGCCACCTAGTTCAATAAATTACAGAAACAATTGAAGTGATTTTTTGCTATTGTTTTTGCAGGGGAACTGGGAAAAAACAGCAAATCAGTTGGATGGCAACGTTTATTGTATTCTTTACACAACATGCTCTGCAAGTGGCACAGATGTCATTGGAGCAAGTGTGGTTTGTGTAGCCACCATGGTCCCAGCCTAGGAAATGTAGCACTGTTTTCTTGGACAATTATCAGAACTTGTCATTTTGCCCAGTGTGGTTTTGTTAGTGTTCATCGCATTAAAATATAAAGCACCTATTAAAGAGCAAAATTTTAATTGAATGATACAGCTAGGTAGGAAAATTCAGAGATGAGCCCAAGGGACAATTTGAGAAGCTTTTGCAGTTCTAAATCATTCTTCTTATAATGAGAAAAGGAAACTACGAGGAAAAGAGTATGAATATCTAACAAATATATTATATATGACTTTAAATAGGGCTTGTGGGCAGCAAGATTATATTTCACTTTGTACATTCCTGCATGGGAGAAATAAAATATTTATTCTAGAAAGCAGAGGTGCAATTTAGATTAAACCATTTGAAGACTGACGTGCCAGGTGACAATTAATTTAATGATACTTTACAGTCTTTGGCATTTCTAACAGTAGGATGGTGAAGCACTTCATTAAACTTTACAATGCCCCTGCCAGGTGTTGCTACTAGAGACCACTAAAAGGAAGGTGACTTGCCCAAGATAGCACTACATTGGCAATAAACCTCAGAAGTCTGAGGTTTATTCCCTGGTCTAACTGTAAAGCCTGAACTATGTCAGCTCGGTCCTCGCCCTGAGGTCTGGCAGCATTGTCAGACCTGCACATCACGGTGTGTAAGGTGGCTGCCTCCTGCAATCGCACGTTGTCTGTCAGCTTCCTAAACCCCATCTCGGCTGGAGATGAGGTAATTTTTGTGGATTTTGCATGGACAACACCAAGTTCAGCAATCCCTGTCTGATGTATGTTTGTATGGCAGCTAAGTGACAGTGTTGTTGTATGGAGTGAGAACATTGGCTTTTTCTAGTAGGAGCAGCAAACAGAAGCAGCTCTTAAATATGATACAAATGTCCATTTGTTTTTTAAAGATACACTAATCTTTCAGAAAAGTGTTTCTGAAGTTATATTCGGAGTTGGCTTTTGTTAACATCCCATATTGCTAATTGATTTTTCTGACCTTCCCAGCCCATATGAAAACAGGGCGGCTGGGACTGCTGAGGGAAAGTACTGTTTGCTACTACAAAAGCTGCATGGCCGGCAGCCAGCATCACAATTACACCATGTGCCTGGAATGATAATTGAGATATTGCTCTCTTCTTTACTTTTAACCTTGATATTAGCACGGATGTAGCCTTCACTTGACAGAGTGACAGATAAGACGGGCCACAAAGATTTATTATGAAGGCATTATACAGAAGGTCCTCAGAAGGCACCACAGGGAGAGTCCACTTGGGTTCACCTGATAATGGATCGCCTCTGGGGAAAAGAAGATAATTTTTTTTTTTTATTATTATTATTATTATTATTACTACTATTAATTACTGCTGTTGCTGCTGCTGTTGCTCATGCTGCTACTGCTATTACTGTTATTACTGAATGCATCCAAGAAGGACCTGGGAGGTGCTAAGAGGATAGTTTCTACTAAGCAGGGAGAAGGATGGAGAGGAATGTCTTATCCCAGGAGGGAGATGTACCATTTTTCATTCCTCCCATCCCCTTTGTACAGCTTTTCCAGCCTCTCCCACAGCTCTGTTTCAGTTTTTTGCCTTCTCTCATCCCCATTTGCCTGTAGCCTGACCTCCACCCCTCATCATTGGGGCCGCAAAATTCTTGGGAAGCCTGAGGATAGTTCCACAAGTTGGATTTGCAACAAGGAATGAAGTCCCGAGCTGAAAACTGAAATCAGAAGTGGGCCACCAGCAAAGAATTTGGCAGCATCTTTCCCTGGGAATTAGACCCTTTGGAGATCTGTGGTGCTCAAGTCTGTACAGCACATAATGAGAGACAATCCCTCTCCTCAAAAAAATTTACAGTCTGAGCTTCAGAGGGGAGGCTAAAAGAATGGGAAATACATGCTGGGCAATAATAATCAAGGACACAAAATGAGATTCATCAAGACAGAAAAAAATATGCTTTAAAATTAGAAATGAGGCAGAGGGGGGGTAAACAGTGGTAAGATTGCAAAGCATTACATATAGATCTAGATTGAAATGGGACTTCCAGATTTCAGTATTCCTAGTTTTCAGAGGGATTTTTTTTCTTGTGTTTTGCTTTTTTTTTTTTTCCGTTTTGGGTGGGGGATTTGTTTTGTTTTGATGTTTTACAGGGTTTTTTATATAGAAGACGCAAATCTGTTCCTTTTTGATTTTTATTTCTCTTCAGGCAGGATATTTTGCCTTTTAGGTAAAGAGATTTATTTTTTTTTCCAGTAAATCCCCGAGGTTTTATCTATCTTTAGGTTTAACATGTGTAAAAACTACTTCTACATTAGTTTAACCCTTCTATTCTCCTTAGTGGATCCTTTTATCAATATTTTGCACCTTTTACACACATTTCATGGGTACCAGGCTGGTAATTTTTAAGCCCAAATTTACCATAAGAAGTCAGGCCAAATTTAATACTAACTTAATAACCATACACACAGCACCAGCTGAAAAAAAAGCCTCTGAGGCAACATGAGTCATAACGATCCATTACTTGCTGTCCTTTGCTTTTTTCCTCTTCTGCCTTCCACAATTAAATCCTAATGGTCACGAAGAGATTCTCTGGGGCTTTTTCACAATGTAATTTTTCTCAAAAGCATCTACAATTGCTCGTGCAGTATTGTTCAAAACATACAAATAAACTGCCCCAGCCAACATTTTAAAAGTAGGATTTCACTGCCAGTTGGAGCAGGTTTAAAGTGCTCTTTACCAATTACTGCTTGAGAGAGGCCAGGGAAGAGATGTTTATAGAGATGTACTGCACGGTAGGGGTGGATGCAGCCGCAAACTTCATGGGGGCTGTGCAGCATTACTGCGTCTCCCGTCAGACCACGCACTGCGCTGAGCGCTGCTGATGGAAAGATTAAATCCCATTAAACTACTACCTTTTCTTCCTTTTATTCTCCCTCCCCCAGAAAATTTGTCCTGCAGCAGGCTGGGGATCAAGGCAGTGCAGGTCACATTGGGGGACATCTCTGGTTTTGCACTGGGGCTTAGAGAAGTTACTACGAAGACGTGATGTCCAGACTGCTTCCCTCGCTGTCTCACCTCTGCTCAGCTTCAGAAGCTGTAAATTTCCACCCACAAACGACACACGAGCTGAGTGAGGATAGCTGATTTGGCCACTCCTGTTGGAAAAAAGAAAGGGGGAAGGAGTGTCTAAAACACATCCAATAAACATGATGCCAATGTCAATTAATTAGGGAGAAAGAATAGTTTTGAGTTGTCCACGTAGAGCAGCACTAGTTTAGTGAAATTTTTTTTCTTCTTTAAATAACCAAAAACAAAGTGTTGAGATTTCTGGATGGGATGTGAAGGAAAATTCAGTGCTTTAAATACATAGAAAAAGAGGAAATTCAACATTCTTATGGACCCAGTCTGGCATAACACACATAGCTCAGCTCAGTATAAGCACAAGAGTTCAAGTTCAGACTGACACTCTATGCTTCCCTCATCATTGCTGCTCACAGAGCCACACAGCCTACCATTTCTTCTGCAGTACTGCCAACCTTAATGTTTTTTATTACATCTCACATTATTTCATTTTTTTCTTAAAGACCCTGCTCCTGGAAACATGCATTGCACAAGAATCTCAGCTTTCTCTTGAAGAAAATTAAGTTTCCAGACCTCACTGTTGCAGGACAAGGCTTGGAAAACATGAATCTTAGTCAAACCTAAAAGCCGCAGAAACCAGAAGGAAACTCAGAAGAATCCAACCTTATCCCTCTCTCTCTCTTTTATTTTCTTTTCTTTTTCTTTTTTAATACCTCCTTGCTTTTAAGCTTGTCACATAGTTTTTCTGATACCTGACTCATGATTTCTGAGTGCCTGAGGCTGGCAGTCCTGCTTCCCAAGATGGGGAGGTTTGCCAGTGAGAAGCCTAACAGTGCTGAGCGGCAAAATGAACACAACAGCATCCCTGACCTATGCAAAACTTCAGTACATGGGGATGCTTTGAAACCCTGCATGCTTTGAAACCAAATGTCAGGCTGTGTCTGCTCACGGTTCCCTTCCCCATCAGTGTCCAACTGCGTGAGCTGGGCAGGAACGCTCTGCAAATATTTAGCAAATGCACCTGAGTCAAGAGCTGCAGCTATGTCATCATTAAAGAGAGAGGCAGAGGTCTCCCCAGGATGTAAATCCAATTACTTTCTGGAGATGCTTCCATTGTTTGTACAGGAAGCCTTCTGATGAACACGACCCTAATCTAGGCATATTAATTGAGTGCCTAAACTCAGGTTGGATGAATCCAGGCTGAATCCTTATGTCTTCAGCAGCTGCCCCTTGGAAAAGTGAGGGCTGCAATACTGGAGCGATTCTGCAACCAAGAAACAGCTCTGTGGCTACCCGAGCCTAGTCACAGCAGAGTATAGATAATCCACTACCCAACATACACATCTCATTTTGCAAAATGTGTCACATGAATTAAAATATTCCCCATGCTCATTCCTTGTGCCTACAGGATATCACGGTGGTGTGCAGAAAAAAATAGGTATTAAATTCCTTCAGCTATTCATTAAGAAACGCATGGACTTCATACAGAGGTCCCTTTTAAAAAAAAATAATTTTAATTGGGTATTTCAAACCACAAACTATTCTATTTCACAGAAAGAAGCAGGGACTTATGCTCAGAGGTCCCTAAGATAGCGAGAATATGCTTTCTGCTACTCGCCATGAAAATATCTAGAGTATCTCCTTTTGCACACACTCCTCTCAGACTTGCTGAGTCAGCTGGATTCAGCAGCGGTTCCTTCCACGCAGGCTGTGCTCTGGGCAGCAGATGCAGGAGTTGACCAAACTATTCTCTCCAGTTCCACCCCAAATATTTGTGGTTCCAAACACTGGAAACAAGAACCACGTGTTTCTCCATGCCCAAGTGTCAGGGAGAAGGCGGCAGCAGTAGCCCTGTGGGACGTGGGTAGGTGGAAGGTAAAAGGAGAAGAGGTTTCAGCAGCCACGGGGATGTTTAGGAGGAGGAGGGTGGTGTGATCAGAGGCAGAGGGCAATACATAGGCACAAACAAAGCAAAACCAAGAGGCTGAACAGAGGCAAAAGACTTCCCAAAGCCTGAAGTTTGGAAATATGAGAATTAAAGTTGCCAGGGCAACCATAATTGACCCCACTCTGCATAAGGTTTATGATACGGTCTTTAATTAGATAACCACATGCTATTTTTTTCCATGGGGCCTAAAGATCATTTTCAGTGCAGGGACTGGGTGTGGTGCTGGGCCCAGAGGCTGATGTCCCCAGCAGTCCCTCTCATACGGCAGGGTACAGCTGCAGGGATAACAGGGCAGAGCTGTGCAAGCAGCAGCAAAGATGCTCCCATGGCTGAGAAAAATTAAGCCTCAGATACAGAAAGGCAGGGCTCTTCCCCTGCCCTCTGACACCATGTGGGAAATCACTGATTCTTGTATTTTCACAGCCAGTCTCTAATTGATGGGGTTTTTTTTGTTGGATACATGGCTTAATCCTCCCAGGTCCAGAGAGGAACGTACATTCTTGAAGCCAGCAGGTACTACGCTCCTCCTCAAGCATCCCGCTCCGTGTTACAGCAGGCTTTGGACAATTATGTCCTTCTAGCAAACCCTCATAGAAGCATCAGAGAAAAGTAGTATTTTCAAGTCACTTAAGGGCTGGATGGTGCACCTTCAGTTCTGGAGTGACAAACTGCCCAGAGCAGATAAACTTGCTGCTGGGGCTTGGCAGAGAATCAGCGTAGGAGCCTCATCCACCCACATACAGGTGTTTGAGAAGAGTCTGCACAGCCATCTTCAACATGGGCGTCACCTCTTCTTTTGTGAGCACCACCCAGCAGCGGCCGCGTTCCTTTAATACTGCCATCGTGGATATAACATTAGCACAAAGCACGTAGCAGCAGTGGGCCCCTGGCGATGTTACGGTGCTCCCCTTGCTGCTGCTGCTGCTGGGCTCGAACGTGCCAGCAGCCACTGGGTGACCTTATGGAGGTCACAGCCCTGAGCCCCTGCATCTCTACTGCTTGTATTTTGCCTCTTGGTTTTTTTTTAGACTGCTAGCTTTTAAATCAGGACTAATCCTCGCTGCCTTTTCACACAATGAGACATGATTTTATTCTGGGTTCTTAAGCCCTCTTGTAATCCAAGGAACACCATCTAAAGTACTCCCAGGTCTTTACTATGTCACCACTGTTACAATGGTATCAGTACCGTCATTTCAATTTTTCTGTTCAGCCCCGACACTACAGGAGCAGTCTTGAGGCACACGCAAGCATCTGTGAAGGCGTTTTTTTGCTGACCCAAAGAGAAGCGCGTTATTTTGGACCTTCCTTTCAAATGTTAACACAAAGCAAAATGAAGGAGAACCAGAAAGAAAGCAAGCGGCTCACACAGCAAAACCGCTTTCGAGCAGAAATGACTCAGCCATTTTCCGCTTAAACACAAACACATACACAAAAATATCCCTGCCACATTGTGCAGAAATCACCCTTATTTCAGCTGGAAAAATAAAGAGCCGCTGAAGCATTATGAAAGCAGCCAGAGCCGGCCAGCTCCTGTGCCGAAGCCACCGCGCTGCCCTCCCGCTCCGCTCTGCTCTTCTGCGGCTTAAATCTGTCCAAAAGAAAAGGGTTTTGAAAATCAGGAGGGGAGGGGGATCATTCCTGGCCTGAAATCAGACTTTTGCTGCCAAGTTTCAGCCAGAAGCAATTTCTTACAGCTGAGTTATAAAACTCTGGGAAGAAAAAGAGGCTGGGAGAGAGAGAAGGGGGAGAGACAGAGGGATTTATAATGGAAAGGCAGGCATGACCTTCGCTTCAGCAACGCTAGTGGGTGATGCTGGAGTCTTCCAGAAGCAGAAAGGTCTTGCATTAAACCAGAAAGATGAGACACCTTCCAACAGCAACAAGAAAAATTCTGGAGATCTTTTATTTCTTTTTTTCTTTCTTTTTTTTTTTTTTTTTTTTTGCTTTATTTCATTTTTAGACCATTCTTGGTCATTTATCTGAGTTGTTTTAAAGTACCTGTTAGTTGAATCACTGAGTCATATAATCAGATACTGTTATTTTACAGGTGACAGTGTTCCTTGAACTGTGTTTTTAGCCTGTGTTTTACCTTTGGCAATTGTTGAAGACCTGCCCCCCAAAAAAGTTCAGGGAGCTCAGGGCCAGTAGGTATCCATTACAGTTCATCTGCGTAAAAATTGCTTCTTACAAATAGTTTTCCACGTTTATTAAAGTTCTCTATTAAATGCTAAAAAGTTGAACCTGTCTAACTTCAGACCAGTGGCTCAAATGCCACCCATTAATCTTTTTGTGACTATTTAAATACACGGCTATGCTTGTAATTCAGAACTCCTCTGATTCCCCGAGCGTATGTATAAACACTGAAGGAGAAAAATGTGCCATAGGCATAGGGCAGTTGTGAAGCAAGTTGGCTAATACCACACATTTTGGCAGATGGAGGACCTGGGTCTCATCGCAGAGTCTCAAGCTGTGCACTTTTTATCACTGCTCTGACCTCAGGACAGTGTTTCCCACCCTTGCTAATTAAAGGGTGCACTGTTCATTTAGAAACAAAATACAGAATATACAAAGAAAAATATTCACAGAAAGTTTGCTGCAATGTTGTAGCAATGTTTTTTATTTCTGACTGAATAAAAAATAGATTAAACGTTAAACATTCATTTGTTACTTTTATTTTGTCCCTGTTTTGCTCGCCTGCATGTTTGAGGGTTTCTGTGTAGGAGGATTTTGGATGGGTGGGAATAGGGTTTACAGCATTTGTGGAAATGCCTTCTGATACTCCGCACCAGTCAGCCTTTACAAGGGTTTTGCTATAGCATAAACTGCTGCTTAGTGAGCTTGAGGTTGACCCATGCTGTCCATGCTGATATGCCCTCGCTCTGACCCACAGAAAACACCACAGTGCAGGAAAATAGCAATACTGTCTTCAAGCCATTGACGTCTTTGGTCTTGTGGCTTATACCACTAAACATGACAGCATCTGTGATTTAGGTAGAGGTTTACCAGAGATCAGCTGCCAGAGGTCATTGAACAGTCCTCAACAATATCATATATGAGGCAGGATCTGATTTAATTGAGATGGAGTTTTCTAGTTATTGCTGATCTTGAAATTTTTATTAGTTGCATTGTAGGAGCATAGGTCAGGGCCTCATACCTTGCACCTTATACACAGCTGCGTTTGCGCTCAAGGCACCAGAATTATCAATATTAAAGATAAATGATGTCTGGGATGGTTGAACAGTTCATTTCTTTTCTGTTTTGATAATGCTGCGAAGGGCTTCATGTGTCCCCAGGGCAGTTTGGGGAACTGGTTGCAAAAGGGAACCACTCGTTGGACTTTAAGGAAGCAGTGACTATGCCATAGAGACAGATCAGTTCAGCTGATGCTCAGGAATCGTCCTATTCATCTGCTGGTGGTTGTTCATATGCATGGTCATGTGAGAGTCACTGATTTACGGCCTGAATAAGAAATATGAAGGGAGCGCTCATCTTGCAGTAACTGAGATTACAAGTCGTGAAAACACGTCTCCCTCCTCCAGACTCAGCGTATTTTTGTAAAAGACCCTTCAGTGCACTCTGCTGTGCACTCTGCACAGCAGCCATTTATATAGCTAATTTCTTTTATATTCTCTAAAAATAGTTCAGGGTTTTGTATCAAGTACCCTCTGCTCTGTGTTAGAATTAGGAATGGGGCCAGACCATATCCAATTACCAAAGTTACCACTGATGCTGGAAATTATGAAAAAAATAAAATCCAAAGTTATCCTTGGATTTCATTTTATGACAAAGTTTTGCCAAACCACATTTACATGCTACACAATTTGAAAAAGAAATAGATTTAAAAAAAAATTGAAGATCTTTCAGAACTGAAGTCTCATTTTTATATAGCAGTTTTGTATACTTCATATATACTTATATACTTCAGCCAGATTTTCAAAACCAGGTATCTATCTAACTCCCACTGAAGTAATTTGAAGGCAGTTGGGTTCTGGGTGTCTTAGATATTTAAAAACTCTAGAATTCAAAGATGCTAGATCTTGCATCTTATTCAAAGTAAAAAAATTGGGCTTGCAAGTTACTTGTCCTGACTGAAACCATTTAACCAGCATCATCATGCTGTCAACAAGACTTGTGGTTTGAGCTAAAATGATGTGCCTCACACTTTTTCCATTGGAAAACTGAAAATAAACCCCCTCTGATTTTGATCATCCACAGTGAAGATGCCTAGCCTGTCTTCTATGCCGCTTCATGTTCTCATATCACAGCTGGTGTAAACCGGCCTCGTTCCTGGACAGAGGTTCAAGGCTGGACCTCTCAGTGAGTTCTAGGGACTTGTATCATCACTGTTTGCCACTCAGATTCCCTGTGTTTGCTTCTTTTTGAAGTTTGATGCCCGTTTCACATCTGAAATGTCCAACCCAGGATGCTGGTTTGACTTTGCATCTCTGTCAGCTCTGCAGAAAGTCAGCAATTACATCCTAAACCAAAACCAAAATGGAGTTAAAAGTAAAATGCAATGCAGAAGGCTAACGGAAATGCTTCTGTCTGCTCCTAGACTATTCAGTCAAAAATCATTTTTAGGTATCTGGCCACTTCCCAGCCTTTCCTAAATGGAAAACTCAGTCAGCTCTAACTCCACTCCTTTTAGATGTTTGTCGCCAAGTTGAAATCGACTGGAAAGATGCAGGACAAGAGGCTGTCTGCCAGGAGGCAGGGTTTTCATCCCACTCCTACGCATAAAGCTATAAATCATATTCTGCCATCAGATCATTACTTTTCTTCTGTTTCTTATAAACACAGCAGCAGCATCAAATGAAATATGAGCTTTCCAAGGCTGTTGGATTTCCTTGTACGTACTGTAGAAGGCAACATTTGCAGACATATGGCATGCAGGCTACTCGTAGAGAAGCATTTTGAAAACTGAACTTGGATATTTTTCAGTCCAATAATATGTAGGTGGTCTGGGTTACTAACCCTAAATCACTTCAGTGGTAACTATTTTTCCTAGTCCTACACATCAGTCTACATGACATTAGGTTTGAGGGGTTTTTATTAAATAGAAACCTCAGATATAATCCCCTGAAATGAACTATAAGAGATTATCTTCTGTATGCGTGGCTCTTTTTTTTTTTTATTATTATTGCTCACTGGGTTGCAACACCTGGGAGTATGTGGGTCAAGCACACACCACTTGCAATGCTCTGGTGAGCAGGTTTTAGGCAAGCTGGATCTACTCCCCGGTCCTCCACCAATTTGTCTTTCTTCCTGCCTGTTTCCTCTGCTTTTGTCACGGAAGCATTGTAACACAAAATTTGTCAGGACTTCAGTTATTATGGGAGAGAAGGGCAATGGAAGTACCTCAAATATTTTGTTAGTTTTGCCCTTTTGGCTGACATTTACCTCCCTATCTATATATGTGGAGATATAGATATATAAGTGGAGGTACATACACACATATATTCACATCCATAGCTAAATATGCAGACCATATATTTTATAATGAATTGTTTTTGCATGATTGACCATTAAGTTATACACTTCTGTATGGGAACTAGGCTGCGCAGGCCTTTTTGGAAAGGGTGCATTTCAGGGATGGCCAAGGAAAAGAGCAAAGGAAGAACAGTGATCGGGGGTTTTTTGGCACAGGGAGCTGTATGGGTACAAGCCTGGAGACCACAAAGGGTGATGCAGATTGTTGTGGCAGGCAAGCAAGTGTGAAAAGCTCTGTGAAAAGACAATGAGGCGGAAACTGACCACATGGGACCTTGCATGCGAGGGTGGCAACATCGTCCTGACAGCAGGCACATCCAAAATCCTCCTATGAACTCTCATAAGCTTTGCTTCTCGCATTATGCTCCAAGCCTGCTGTGAGCAGTGCAAGGGCTGGACCCAAGCCCAGAGGTCCCCGCTTGCAGGAGTGGGGACGGGGCACCCGAAACCACATCTGTATCAGCGTGTTGCTTGTGCCCAGGGTCGTTTTTCTCAGCTTTTGTAGAACAACCTGTGCCTGCCCTGCAGAGTAAGGTGGCCACATTCAAACCACCCGATGAAGAAGGACCCCCTGTCCCATGCTGCCCCCCAGACCGTGCGAAGGGGAGGTTTAAGAGACAGCCAGTTTGAGCCAAACCATAACAGTGCTGGGGGCTGGGCTGGTATTTTCACAGCACAAATGATCATGTTCCAGTTCCTAGCAATATTCCCTGACACCATTTGAATTACTGGTATGAATGTGGCCCTTCACCATGCTCTAGCTACAGCGAGGCGCTCAGACACGCGCCCAGGAGGAGCTCACCCGCAGCCAGCGTTCCTCTCTATAACTCCCTGCCGTAGTGTACGGCAGATGTGGCCCATCCACTGCGAGACTGGTCTGAGGCCATCTTTTGTGCTGAGCGTGCAGCCACTTTAATCACACCGTGCACCCTTTAACATGATTGCGTTTATATTTATTGCTGCACTGACACAGGCAGTTTAGCTACATTACTGATGGATGCCCTAGAAAACCCGATACATTAGCTCAGTTAGAAAACCTGATTTCCTGTCTAAGTGAACAGAGAGATGCTTTAGATGCTGATACAAATGTCTTCTAAACCAGCTATAGCATACCATTAAGGAAATTGTCTTGAGACCAGATACTGCCAGATTGATAGTCTCTGTTTCATTTGCCAATAGCGCAGGTGCAGATGCTATTAACAAATGCATCGAGGCCTTTTTTTAAAAAACTATTAAGCAATTTGCTCCGAGGCTAACCTGCAGCAAGGAGTTCCTTGTGTTCACTGGGTCAGTGCAAACAAAATCCTGAAATTAGAATTAATAAAGCACTACAAAGTTAACCTTGAAGGGAATACCTCAGAGAAGGATCCTACATTGACAGGGGGATTGGGTAAATGACCTAATAAGAAAAAGGCAGTTCCTTTTCTAATTTCTGTATTAAGACTTTACCATACATGCTCAGATCCCAAGCACATTACGCACTTTGGAGAACTTATCCAGCCCTGAGTGCCTCTCGAACTAATTTTTTCTTTGGATATAATATTCCTCACTGTTGTATCTTTGGCCTTATTACTGCTGACAAGCCTGATGTGTGCATTCACACTCGATTCAATTCAATTAACACTTACTGTTTGTGCTCGAGTATTCATAGGGAAACAGCTTTAAAGAACACTTTGGATGAAGCATGAAATCTTATTAGTTATTTGCATCTCTGTTCTCAGCCTACCTCAGCTTTTAGTCATGTCTGCAGAATTATAAGTATTTAATACTAATGAAGTAAAGAGCACAGGCAGAACCGAATGATCGAATAGGTCTTCTTGACGGCTGAACTCTGAGATTTTATGTGGTGTTTAAAATTCAGCCAGAACTATGACTGCGTTTTCTTGTGCTCACTCTATCCTTGATCTTGAATTGGAAGCATTCATTAGTTACCCACATCTGTCATTCATAAATCTGTTTATTATGAAAGGGATTAGACACTTCCCCCATACAAATCCCATTATTCCATAGGATTTATAGTCATACCAACCTCCTCCTTTGAAAATGCCGCTCTCTGTCCTTTAGCAACATTGAGCAGTTGCTGCCATTTACATAAACACGGGATAAATTCCACATTGTGATGGCCCTTCTCAAAACAGCCGCACTCAGCCACACTGACGTGCAGCTCACCAGCCACTTGCAGTGAGGAAAGCAGTAGTAAGACCATACACAGCGCAGGAGAAACACCTGAGGGTCCTTCCTTCCTCCCCTACATATGGTGGGGGAAAATCAGACCCTCAGACCAGGAGTGTGGAGTCACCCTGGCTGACAGATCTACCGCACTGACACAACTGGGGTCACCCTTGACACACGCTGGGACAAGTGGCACAGGAACAAGGTCCACAGACTGCGTGGGAATTAAATACTGATAGCAGAGGGATGTCGGTAGTAGGAGTGAACAGATGACAAAGAAACAGCACTGGGGGATCAAAATCACGGCAACTTAGAAGTTGTCCTTAGAAACCGAGCTAACAGAACAGTTCTTACAGGCAGCAAAGGCAGGCAGACAACTTCTGCCAGGATTTTTCACCTGGTAGATTTATGGTGCATACTGTTCCAAAGGCAGACCTTTGAAAGGTAAGCATTAGAGCAAACATCGTTTTAAAATGCAAGTTGTCTAACCAAATGTCCCCAACCAGCAGCATAGACCTGAGATTTTTATTTTTTTTTATTCCCACATTACTCCTGGACTGAACGGGATGGCTGCACATTAAGTAACAGGGCAAGATCTCTTAGTAGAAGGACAAGGAAATGTGACTGTTCTGACGACAAGCTAGTTTTCCTTCGTTCCCCTGACTCAGGATACTGCAGAAAACTACTGATATACAGCCTGGGTTCAACTACTTCTAGGCACTACCGCAGGCACTCAGAAGCAGATCTGGCGGTGCTACTCCCTGCATTTCCGAGCACGCAGTTGGCTGTGTGTCTGAGCCGGGCGTTGAGCTCTGCATCTCTGATCAGCCGGCTCCACGCAGCCAACACAGCTTTCCCCCAGCAAGGAAGCAGATGGCTCCTGGGACCAGAGTCATCCCTGGCATAAGTCATTGGGTTTCACTAAGGTAGGACTGCAGCTACACTCATCCCAGGGGTCCGGACCTTGACTGCTCATCTGCATTGCCATATGCTCAGCTATAATTGTAAGCTGTAAAGTAAAAAACAAATATGCAGCTTAAAGAAGCCTGCTCTGTGTGGTGTTATTTCACTTAAGGATGAGGAGAATCGGCCTCACTGAAGACTGCAATCTCTTGCCATATGCCCATGCAGACCCATGGCTCCCCCGTGGAGGTGCTCCAGGGCAGAAGGGAGGTGTGTGCTGTAAGCTATGTGCCAGCTCTGTGTCTCTCTGTTTTTAACGCCTGGCTGTAACAAATGGTATTTAGAGAAACAGATCTATCTTTAAACCAGTTCTCATTATGTAAATACCCCAAATCCAGCAAGGACTATCCTGAGCTCTCAAAGAAGGAGTCTTGCACCTTATTAACACCAATGTCAAAATTCCTGCTGTCATCAGTGAGCCCAGAGCATCACCTTCAGACTCCTCTATTTCAATGCACAAACTCAGAGCTATGAAATTTTAAAAATAGAATAACCTCAGATCTTCTTAATGTTTGCATCTCTGAGGCAGCACTTAGTTACCTAAAGCTCTCCTTTCACGCAGAGGAGAAGCAATTAGCACAACGAGTACCACACACAGAATCAGGCACATATATATCACTGAGCATCAAGCTGTGACAACCAAAGTAATGGGGCACCAGAAGACAAACAAGCAAGCACTGTATTTGCTCCTGAGACAGGGACATAGTGAAAAAAAAACACCAAACCTCAAACTAAAAAAAAACCAAACCTGACTATCAATGAGGAACAGCAGAAAATACCAAGAAAAGATTAAAAATAACAGTCAGATATTAAAACTTTAGTACATCTTGAGGAAGAGAAGTTTAACCTGTGTATCTAACAGGAAGACAAGTGATACTAAGAGTTTTATAGGCAGAAGCTATATCCTCTATCAAACCAATTAGAATAACAGGTAAAAAGGAGGCAGACTGATGGGCACACAGTCTCCTTTCAGATCTGTGAACTTCTACAGTTGCTTTTCCTGGATGCTGCAAGCTTATCTCAGACTTTCAGGTACGTGCTGGTTCCTACCCATCTCCCTTCGAGCTGACAGAGGGTATGGCCTGACTTTGACCTGTGCAAAGCTTCAAATCATTGTCTGAAATACAACTCTGTAATTCCATCACTTTTATAGCTATACAGAGTGAAGTCTTGATGGGAAACTAGTCAGATATTCCCTCCATGAGGCAAAAGGAAGGGCAAAATCCTGCATCCCTCTCCCTGAAGTGCTGTTCTGCACGGCTAGCAGAAATAAAACACTATTTATCTCACTAGCAGTGGCATATTTTATCCTGAATCCTTGCAGGAAACAGACCTCTAGAGTAATGAAAGGACAATAACTATAATAATTTCTTCAGAGAAGAGAGATCCTTTAAAATGAAAAAAAAGTACTGCGCATGTTGCTCTTGTAGGAACCATTTATCTTGCATCTGTTCCCTCAACCTTCTCTTGAGCTCCAATTATGTACAATCACACTCGTGTGCATGGACGGTACATATCCACATGAGTCCAATAGCCCAAGAATTAAGAGTCATGTTTTTCTTGCCTTTGATTTCGTATTTCACCTCTTAATGCAGCCCTACTTACCCTATGGGCCTGACTTCAAAAACTCACGCTAGTAAAGGGACAGAAAATCTTTCTGCAACTAACACAGTAATTCCTATTGTCTCAAAATATATCCCAAATGCATCCAAGACCTTTCAGACAGAGAAGAGTGGTCTTAGTATTAAAGTAATTTGGTTCATTACAGCTAGAAAATAGACAATTTATTGCCATCAGATTCTACTTTGTCAGCTGTAAGATACTCGTTGAATTATTTCACATAACAGTATCAGAAAACCACAGTAGGTATGAAAACAATAAACAAATGGCACTGATTCTCTTCTCATTTACTTTAATTTCATACCACTTTAGCTTCAGTTAGCCAGTTTTTCAATTAATATAAATGAGTAGGTTTCTATTGCAACCAATAACTCCAGAGTGATTTCATCAATCGAGGTTTGGGTCAATTGAGCTCAGTGAAACTACTGCTATTTATGCCAAAGTAAATAAGTAAACAATTGAGCTCCATATGTTATATTTTATTATAATTTTCCTCACAAAAAATATTACTAAGTATATATGAAGGAAAGCATCACAGAAGTAAGAATGGAAAAATGCAGCACATCTGCAGGATTTCCTAAGAAGGAACATAAATTTGTTTTATTATGTATAATAATTAGCACTAAAAACATTCTCAGCACTTCCATGATACTGCTCACACACCGGCTGGGTTATAGCTATCTTTTTGGGCTTGCTTTTTCCAATGCCCCAGAGAGTTTAGATCTTAGTTTGCTGCATAAAGATGAAAAAACTAATTTAGATTAAATGTGTCAACAGAGAGTAGTTCCATCACCGAAGTGCAGTTGCCTCATCTTAGCCTCTACAAGATTTCCAGTAGAGACATGCCCATTTACTCGCTTCCCTGCTCACTCCGTAGAGCTCTGTAGGGTAGAGATAATTTTCTTGTACCTCGGCGTGGCTTTGATTCTGAAAGGGAGAGGCATGGATTAAGGAAACACCCCAGCTGAGCAGCTGCTATTTGGGAGTCTATCCCTCAGGCTAATCATGTAGCTCAAGACCTAATAAAGCAATGAAACAGGAGCCTTAGTGCTGGCAGGGCATTTTTGGCATGAATTGCAACTCATCCTAACCAAGAAGGTAAGATGGTAAAAAACTAAAAGAGGATTACATTTAGAGCAGTAAGACATTGTTCTTAATAAACCAGATTGTGAACCTCTTACCCCCACTTGGATCAAAAAATAGAGGCAGGACAACCACTGACAGCCTGAAATTTCAGGTCCTTTGGTGTACAGCCAGGAGAGATATTTTTCTGCTAAGGTTTGAAGTAAATCCAACAAATCATTTCTAAAAGAGCAGCAGTAGCCTGAAAAGCATGTGTTCAGAAATAGTCCTTCTTTGAAAGGTCTGCTCCCCATGTTCATGGACCAAACAACTTTTATGTGGAATTTCTGTCTTTAGCAGTAAAGGGAAAAAAAATCCAACCCATGACTCTTTTAATTTGCAAATGGATCATATTTGATCTTATATCATCAGGAGACAATCAGAAGGCAACTCCAAAATTGCTAACATCTTATTTCCAGCCGGTGCTTTTTGATCTCCACATTAGACAGCTGCAAAATTGTCTTACCTTCCCCTGATATTTTTCCACCAATTATAAGTCAGAAGGCATGCAAATTACCAAATTCTCAAGTTTGGGAACAAAACGAGGTGAGGTCCAATGAAGAATTTATAGGTTTTCTTAATTAAATGAAAAAAAAACCCTGCATTTCTATTTTGGCCTCTTTTAAAGAAAAAAGGGGAAAAAAAAAAAAGAATGGAAATAATATTTTTTTAAAATGCTCCAAGCAGGCACTGCCACCTCTTTACTCAGTGGTTGCAGAGTTCAGCCAGGAGGTAGGAGATGGGTTCAGTTCCCACTTTTCACACAGAGAGCTGAACCTAGAGAAGGAAGTAACAGCTGTTGCACAGGGGAATATTCTGCTGGGAAATACTTTCTCTTTTGGTTGATGTTGTTCCACTGTATAGAGAATATTGAAATATTCATTAAGCCAGAGAGAACAACTCTATATCACGGTGTTTAGGCTCTGCAGCAGAGAGGCAGGACATGACTCTCATGAATATTTCAATATTGTAAACAAAGTAGAATATACTCTATCGGACGTATTGAACAAACAACCTTTCTTTTCTCTCCCTCCCGCACTGGGAGATACCGAGTGGTCTGGTGATTAGGGGACATTCCTGCGAAATTACGGTGGGCTCAGATCTCCTCAGGCAGATGAGGAAACTAAAGCCGTATTTTCCTGCATTTTGAATGAGTCCTTTGCCAAATGAACTATTGAAAGAAAGGAGACAGGTGGCTTTTAAATCCAGTAATCTATCGTTATGTATCTCTTTCTCTTTTCTCCCCCTCACCTTCAAAAATGACAAATTTATCCGGACTTTTGGAACAGCTCTAAGCCCACTGAAATGCCACTTTTGGGCAGAACACTTAACAACCAAAGCTTACTCAAACCTGAGCATATTTTATGTTATTTATAAGTTTTTCACAGCTTTAGGATCAACTCTAGCATTCCACAAATCATGTTTTGGCTTCATTCTACACGTCTTCATACTTGGACAATTTCTTACTCCATATCTGCTATGCACTGCAGATTGAGTTAGAAAACTGATGGAAAAAGTCATCCAGAAGGGGCCTCTGGTAGGTGATCATTTCCATTTGGAGGTGAAAATGTCTGATTTGGTGGAGAATTGGATGGATGGGTTGGAGGGAAGGAAAGTGGTTCATAGGAACCCAAATACATCTTAATGTAAGTAAACAGAGATCTATTAGAATGAATTAGAATGAATATTATGAAAAATATTCATCTGATTTCTATGTTACAAGATTACAGTCTTAAAGTTGAAAGTTGCTACTAACTGTGCCAGAGGCTGAAATTGGTCCGTGATGTATTAAAGCCACAGCATTGGTAGATGAAGAGATAAAATTCTTGTGAAGTGCCTCAAAAAAGTCCTAACCACTATTACATTACTGTCTTTAAAAAAAAAAACAAAAAAAACAACAGCAAACAAACAAACAAACAAACAAAAAACACCAGGAAAAAAAAACCAACATGCTCTGGTGAACAAGGCTCCCTGAATTATGTATGAGTCCACATTAAAGGCGCAGCATGGTATTTCTTCACAAGCTATATGGAATATAATGCTTCTTTCCTACCTAAAAGTAGCTAGCCTGAGAGAGTAGAATTTAGGCCAACCATTTAATTTGATTGTGAAGTTTGCTTTTATGCTTATACAGTATAACTTGGGGGCATGAATAAAATCAGGTAAGAACTAGAACAGCTGAGGACTTAGCAGAGCCTTTGGATGTTCAAAGCTTTAGCTTCCCAGGGTCCTGAATGATAGGCATACTTGGATCAGGATGAAATTGCTTCTGTTGTCTTCAGAGCTGAGAATATCTCTTTAGCTGGCTAGGAAAAATATTGTTTGGAAAACCTCCGTATGATATTATATTATCTATATTATTTATTTTGCCTGAATTTGTTCTGTAACAAGCATTCTGGAAGTAATGCAAGTAAAATAACTCTGCAAAGAATGATATAAATGCAGTGAACTGTCATTGTATATAGCTCCAAGAAACACTTTCCAGATATATTCACCTAGTTTTCTTCAATGCAGTTGTCACAGGAGAGTTTACTAGGGATCCCAGATGATAGAAATTTCACACACATCTTCCTACTGCAATTTATTCACCAAAGAAGAATCCCCAGGCTCCTAAATACCAGGGGAATCATTGGCGTTCTGGGAGACAGGCTGTCACGTAGAGGCAATGGACTGGCATGTATGTATATGCTCCTTACAGACACACACAGATTCAGGCTATGTCTTGCATTCGCAAGTGAAGTGGTACAATGGGAGCACTGGATTATCCTATTGCAGATTGCAACAGCAGCAAAACCGTTTGTGCTAAGCACCTAACAGCTACACTGCATGCCTCGTGGTTTTACTTCAGGACAGCTCTAATCTGGTCCTCAGGACAGAACTGTTGATTGCTGGAGCACATTAGGTGCTTGGTTGCCTGGAGCACATCATTTGGCTTACTTTCATCTGAAGGGATCTGGCTCATGCACTCTGAGACAAATGGTGCAAAACCAAAATATGGAGAGTGGGGACAATCAGGAAAGTAAAGCTTGAAGCTAAAAGCTTGCTTATTTCTGACTTCAAACCCATCATTTGTACACTGTTAACTCAACTTAGAAAACCATGTGTTTCATAGAAACCTCTAGTCTCTTTTCTTACAATGGTAGATAAAACCAAAGACTATTCCAAGCCACCAAAACCAGGACCACAGAGCAGATTACAGCCCCAGGTGCAGCTCCCATTGTGCCTGTGAGCCATCCTGGATGCCTTTGTGATGGCAGCTGGAGTGTTATGGGCTCCAGGCTGGGAGGAATAGCCATGGGATGTCTGCCCAAGGTCCCTCCCTGGGGAGGAGCAGGTGAATTCATTCCTGCAAAGTACTCTACCAAAATAGCACTAACGCTGGCATAACTTCATCACACAAGCAATTTAGATATTCTGCTAGGATTATACAGCTATGTGGAGTTAGTGGCTCAGCCATTCCATCTGGCCAGAGACTAGCCCTCCTGATCAGTTAATATAAGGATGAACCTCAGACCAAACCTGTGTATGTTGAAAGAGAAGCTATTAAAATTTAAGTTAAGGATATTAAAATGACCTGAGAGATGTCTAATGGCAAACTGGTAGTGGTAGTAGTAGTAGAAGTAATGCTATGATCTTTACTTATTTAGTGGCTCTGCTGAAGGACCCAGGTCATACACTGGCAAACAGCTCATGCCTTGTACTGCCTAAATTGAGGGAGACAGAACATTCACAGGGCTAGGACAATATTCAGAGAACCTCATTTTATGAAGTTATCCAATCCTTTGAAAAATTCACATGGCTTTGGTAAACCAAAACATCTCACCAGCTTCACTGGCAGTTCAAACCAATATGTATTTGTACCCATGCATAAAGATAAAACTCCATGACGTGGCCTTGGGCAACCTGGTTTAGTAAGAGGTGTCCCTGCCTATGGCAGGGGAGTTGGAACTCGATGATCTTCAAGGTCCCTTCCAACCTAAACCATTCTATGATGCTCAAGTTCTCCACGTCAAAACAAAAACACATATACCTTTCCTTCTGCAACTCTATCCCAGCCATGGGAAATGCCACTACGCAGTAACATCCTGAAAAGGTACTACCAGAACCAGATCCCATAATTGACTGATTCAACATATAGACTCAGCTTTTAATGTTATGTCAAAAAAATACGAAGAAAGAATTTTACTTGAAACTCTCACAGTTATAAAAGCAAATTGTCCTTAAAATGAACCTAAGCTTTTTGAAGCTGGGGCCCATCTTGGCAGGCACAATTGGGTTGCAACACATTACAATGGTTCCTCAACATACATAAAAATAATCTAAATCATTTTTGGTGTCTGCATATCTCACACAGTAGGGATCAGACCCGACTGCCTTCCTGATGACAGTGCCATATAAATATTAAATATTAATAGTACTGTTACTGTTAATTTGGCAAAACGTGATACTGTGTAAATGGAACTTTGTCTCTTTTGGCTGCGCTGCAACAAGGAAAACACATGTTCTCAACATTTCTAGCTGGATGGCTTTCTTTTACAAATGTTTGCTTTTCTTAAATTAACATACATGAGTGGGTTGGGGAGGTGGGGCGGGCCGTTGCCTTTACTTGAAGTCTTTCAGCCCTCTTTTTTGTGGGTCACATTTACACATACTGGAGATCTGGGCTTGGGTGACACTTGACTCTAGTTCAGAGACAGTCTCTTATTATCAGATAAAAACTGGGAAAAGCTGTCTAAAACCATTCCTGTCTTTTACTTTTGTATATTTTAATGCAGCTCTTGACATAAATGTAGGTCAGAGGCTGAAGCTAGTGGTTGGAGCAATTAAGTGCTCCATTTGACACAACTGAAAATCAAATAAAATACTTGAATCTTCAACCATTAGATATACACATTTATTTTTATGTTTCCTATGTGTTGTAATTAGGAAATATTTATTTTCATGCAATCTGGAGCCACAGTATCAACAGTGAGAAATAATCCTCATGAATATGGCTATCAGGGTATTTGCCAGCATTCTCTCTTCTTTAGCATAACAAAAATGTTTCTACTTTACCCCTTCATAAGTGTACTTGAATCCTGGAAGATGGAGTACAGACTGGAAGAAGAAAAAAGTCTGGAGGAGGTATCCCTAACGCTCTCTAAGTACATACGGTAGAATATGAATTGCACTTAAATAGGTCTGCTACTAAGAGCTTGCAAACAGCTCTTAGTAGCAGAGCTATGGAAGTCTAAATGTTATTAGTTGCAACACAGCACAAAAAGGTGAGGTTTCATTGGCCATTTCATTTTGAATGGGGAAAAAAATGAGAAAAACGGGAAAATACAGGAACGACTGTGACCTCTAGAACTAAAATATGAGGGCACAATGAAGAAGCACTAGCATGAAAAGAGTGAAAGCTGGTAGTGACTCTGTGTTCAGAGCTGACTGTTGAATACTGGTGAGAAAACCATGGAAAACTCCTTCATTAGCTCACTGGGGAAAAGGGAAGAAACAACACACCACAGAAACAAATAACAGTGTTTGTGGAGATATGTGGCAAAATAGTCAGCTGAGATAATGCTCTAGCACTTTGTAAACATGATGAGATAGATGCAGCTGCCCAAACTGTGTGCCCCGTGGGATGCCCAGGAACAGCAACTGGAGGCCAAACAGGGCATCCAAAAGCATTTCAACTAGCCCCAGACACTTTCCTGATGGTGAGATAGCCAAACTTAGGTATCTACATGTGTGGCAGATGCCTGAAGTCCTGTTTGTGGAGGCTGATGTGTCCAGTTCAATTTTAGGTTCTGTGGAGTATCTGCTTAGGTGTCCATCTGTTGCTCTCTGTCATATCGGCCATCCACTGCAGATGTCTCAGATATCGTAGGGGATCTCAAACAGCATTAGACTTGTTTTAAACAACAGCGTTTCCTCCTTTGTCACTACAGGCAATGGAGATTGCAATGGAAAGATATTCAGCCATTCTGCCTCAAAGTAGGCATCCAAAGTTGACCAGTTGTGTTCTTCTTTCGGCTCTCTGGACTGGACCTTCCTTGACTATGATGTAAGCTTAGACACCTCATACATGGGCAGACCCATACAGGTAATGTATGTTTAAGTGCTTTACTCTTGAAATGAACTCACCCTAAGGAAACAGAAGGTTGGAGAAATAAACCTAAATCTGGGGCAATTCTTGGAACATTGTGAGGGCTGCTGATCTATTGAAGGGAGAGGATCAGACAGTAGCATCCATGAAGTCAGCAAAGATAGATTAAAGTTAAAGCTAGTTAAGAAACACGGTACAGACCTGGGTCAATTCAATTGCCTGATGTGGCCTCATGTTGCTGGGAAAAGAAGGCTGCCAGCCACACAACCAGTACACCCACCGCGAGGCTGCAGGATCAACAACTGATTCATTTCCATGCAAACACTGGAGTCAGCTGCAGCGCTCAGCCCAGCAACAACACACATCAGTATGAGGCTGCAAAAATGGGACTACGTGTTGGTGATGGATAGACAAAAAGCCATGCTAAAACCATCAGATGAATATAAACCATCAATAAGAAAATCTTACAAAATGCATTGTCTGGGGTTTACAGGACCCAGCAGGAGGCAGGACAATGTAAACCCTGATCTGGTAAGGCAGAGCCAGAGAATGTCCTCAGGGTGAGACAGCAGCCACTGTAGGTCAAGCACTCCAATGGACAAGGGCACAAGACAAGGAAGCGAAGCTATAAACAAGCTTCTCTGCAGCCAGTGAGACATGAGAAATGTGCAGTGCAGTCACTAAGGAAGGAAGTGACAGGGCTGCAAAGAAAATGGATCGTTACCTCTCTGGAAACTAGCACGGACTGACTCCCTGTTGTAACAGCACTGAAAGCCTTGCAGATGCTTGGGTATCAGCATCAACCCAAAAATGCTGAACAAAATCGCAAAAAAAAAAAGTGTCACTGCTGATTACCAGTGAGCGAAGCCAGACCTCTTGGTTTGTTCAAGGCAAAACTGTCTGCTGACCATTGCATCAAGATGAGTCTTTTGGGGAAGTGCTGTGGATAATGAGTTTCTCTGGGCTTGAGCTTAGCCTCTGTGAGCCACAGGGAGGGCCTCGTGAACACCGAATCACTAGTAGAAGCCCAACCAGCAACTTTTACACGTCTTTCAGAGCGCAATCAAGAGTTCGATGGATTTGGGAAACCTCTCTAAGCACACAGTAACGTGGCTATAATCTGATGGGACAATAGTACTAACAGTTGGCATTTGGGAATTATGTGGCTGGCCAAATCACAAGAAGTAAATGTTCTTGAATGCCCAGTGATATACAGAAAGAGCAAAGCATGCAAAAAAGTATCCCAGCTATCAAATCCCAACCAGGTTCTTGGAAAAGATCAAAACAGACTTTTAAGAGGGGAATTACATCATGAGAGAGAACTTTCCCAGCTTCTAGTAGGTGGATAATTTGGAAACCATTCAGTCAAAGCTCCGATGGGGAA
This sequence comes from Pluvialis apricaria, assembly GCA_017639485.1. Taxonomy (NCBI): domain Eukaryota; kingdom Metazoa; phylum Chordata; class Aves; order Charadriiformes; family Charadriidae; genus Pluvialis; species Pluvialis apricaria. Next base: position 160,340,711 of record CM030008.1, on the reverse strand, counting down.
ACAGAAAACACATTTTGCAAGATATGACATAACCAGGTCCCGTACTTAGACAATTGAGCACATGACACAGTAGCAGAGTTCAAGTGACTCAGCAGTCCAGGAGAATTTTAATACAAAACCTCTTCCCCCGGGTATACATAAAGCAATAGGAAAACCAGATCAGCACTAAATAGCCTGAGCTGAACATCCATCTGGACAAAAGAACAATCATGCAGGCAAATCTGGCAGGCTGAAATAGGAACAGACTTGGGATAGCAGATGAAATGAAACCAGTAGCAACAGGAGAGTAATGGCAGGGAGATGGAGCCCTTGTAGAACCAAAGCCAAGGCCAAGTTCTTGCCAGCACTGCAAGACACTCAGCAGTCAGCTGAGTCAGAGGCAATGGGAGGTATGAGAAGAGAAGACCCTAAGGAGGACTGCACTGAGCTGCCTGGGGCAGCAGGGAGGCAAATCCTGCGCTCACAGCAAACATGCGCTGATAGTGGCAGCTTTCTTTAAAGACCTGCACGTGAGGAGGACTACGCAACTTAGCAGGTCACACCAAGCAATTTTTTAAATGAAAAAATATAAAATCCAAAAAGCAGAGTAATTAGTGCAATGACTGTCTTAAAGCCAAAAGGGAGAAGTGCAGGTTGCAAAGCACGCATTTTGAAGGAGTCACTGGAGGAGGCAGTCTGGGGGCACGTGACTGGGGTGCTGAGCTGGAGAGAGGAAGGCAGAACTCTTCTGGGACTTCTGACTTGGTCAAAAGGAAGCATAAACCCAAAGCTCAGATCCCTATCTTTTTTTTTCCTTTCCGCATTCCCTCCTAGCTCTTGCAATATGTGCTGCCCCTCTGTGTGCTCCCACAAACTCAGTGGGTCAGTACACTCAGGAGATACCATGTATTGAGCTGGAAACACTGCAGTCTCTCTTTCTTCTGCTGCTAGAAGTCTCAGTAATACATTCATTTTTGCAGTTTTCTGCTTCAAACTGTGCAGAGAGACATCAGCACAGTTCCTCCTAACACTCTCTTGCTCAAACATCCCCTATTGCTCAGGTGCATTTAACTGCTTATTAGGCCACCGCTACCTTAAGGTCAATCATGATTATGCCATTTCTTTCCTACTGACTAAGCACATCATACAACGGACTAATTAACCCACCAGGTTCTCATTAAGCAGTATTCCTTCACTCTCCTCCAGGACCACCAGCTGTGCTACAGATTTCCTCCGAGTTTAGGAAAATAACAAGATTCATTATCAGAAATTGATTTTTTTTTTCCTTCGGCATGTCACGAGGCACACGATCAGGTTTAAAATAGCAGTCCCCAGACCCTGCGACTTGTGGCAGGCTTTAGACAGCCTCCTGCAGGAGAGCGGGATGATGTTTCAGCAATGCTGTGGGGAGTGAGGGAAGGATCCCATCATGAGGAGACCTGGATTCCGCCCCACATGCCCAGGATGGAAGAAAAAGCATGTTCTACTCTTTCACAGATCATAATGCATTAAATACCATGGCTCAAGATAAAAACCTCACTTTGGAGCCCACAGCAGATCTCCAGCCAATGTGTTCTGCTCTTGGGCAACTCTTCTACCACTCCAGAGCTGATGCGCACCAACCCCCTTGTTTTCCAGAGGAAAAACTGCAATACAGATACCTGACCCCACAAACAGAGAAGGGTGCAGAGCCCAACCCAGCCTCGATTTACCCATGCTTTAGGTGTGTAACAGCTTCAGACACCACCCAGGATTGTGCAATTCCTACATCTGGTTTGGGCACCCATCCCTCAGCACGCCAGCTGCCCTGTATCCTGATGAAGGAGCGTCTCTCACCTCTGCCAGAGCCCTGCTTGACCCATGAATTCACACCCAAACTTCAGGCCTTGCAGCACAAATCATCAGGACACCGATGTCCTCTGGTCAGGCAGGCCATAATATTTGATTCTCCTACTTACGTTGGTGGTGAACAAATTAGACACCAGTGCGTGGACAGGCACCTCGGGTGCGAACTGGCTTTAAAAACTGGAAAAATCCTTAAAAACTGCTTTATTCAAAACATAACGGACCATTTTGTTGTGTCTCAATAACTGCCAAGTCAGCGTGGACAGTGTTTCTGATATCGCTTGCAGTCAGTTTAAGAAAGATTTCTCATTGGCCTAATGCTGTGATTTGGGGCATGTTAAGATTGTAAAGGAATGCTTGTCCACCATTTAAAATATCATTTATTTGTTTCCATAATGAAAATTTATGTTCATTTGTATTAAATGCAATAAAATGTCTATTGTAAATAAATATTTCTATTGGCCTGCTGGAAGTAAAAGAAAGAATTTTTAAACTAATTTGGGCATAGAAGTGGATTCCCCATTTCAGGAGAATCAGCAGCATGTTCCCATTTTGAATTGCAAGAAAAAACAGGGCTTCCAAAATTTTTGCTAAAATGCCATAAAAAATTTATTTTGATCTGATGTGTTCCCCAATCTCAGTAACTTTGAAATATTCCATTTAAAATTTAATATTGCTTAGCTGTTTATGAAAATATATTATTTAAAAATAAGTTGTTTTGACTAAAATAATTTATTCTCAGCATGTTTTCCTACAGATTTTTCTGAGTCTGATATTATTTTGAATGTGACACTTGTAAATAAACTATTTCCTTTTTTTACTAAAACAGGGGTTTTTTTTCTAGTTGGTCTATCAGATAATAAAGATATACTGGAAGCTTACAAGACACTTTTATGTCCAATAAAAGATTTCCTTCCATCGAAAATTTTAATTTTTAAAGTTTCTAATTTTTTAATTAAGCTGTGCAAAAGGGAAATACAGGGGATAAAACATTCATAAGAAAGAAAATCCATATACAGCTAAAAGGCTGTATATTACACGAACTACATTAGAGTATATCGATTTTATGAAGTTATCTTTCAACTGCTAATTATAGATTTGTTACAGGATTATAAATCTTAATAAAGTGCTTGAGTCAATGTAGGAGAAGGAAGAAGCCCTTTCGAGTACGTGATTTGCAAGACCAGACTGTGGGTTTCCAGCATCACACCCAGGCAGGTTTGCCGTGAGGACAGGTCTTCAGGCTGTGGAAGATCTTTGCGTGAAGCCAGGAGCAGTCTGATGGGGCTTCTCCCTGCCTATTCTGCATGGGTGGGATTTCCCCCGCTCCAGCCCTCTCCGCAGAGATGGAGCTGGGACTATTTGAAGAAGGGCCAAGCTGCAGAGGATACAGCAGCTCACCAGGAACCTAAAGACTTCAAGTAACATGTGTCAGAGGAAGCAGCTTCCTGAACACTGAACCAATGACTAAAAAAGCTTTTTTTAACAGACACTTACGGTTGCTTGGGAATATTTCCTGTTGTTCCAAAATCCCTAGGCTATCCAAACTCAGTCTTCTGCAAATCATCTTGTGCAGTGTAAACTGTTAGTTTTGAGAGAGACAAATGCACACATCCTAAGAGTACATCCTTATTCAAATCGTGGTTTTAATTTGGCTTTCCCCAAAATCACAGCATTGTGTACTATTTGGTGCTAAACGGTCAAAATGAGACTGTTTGATCCTGCAAAAACACCACTGTGAGCCATGGAAGTGCTGAGCACAAAGTTCAAGTAGTTTTACCTGAGAAGCTTCTTGCTCAGATGACCCTGAACCGGGATCCCTATGCACAGGTAATCCAAGAAAATGTGGATTAAATGAAATTGTCATCCTGAAAGAGTAAGGACTAGTTCAGTGAAGCACATGATATTCCACTTGCATCCCAGCACAGTCATGCAGGGAAAGTTTAAAGCGGTTGTCTCCTTAGTTGTAAATGACAGTGGTTCACTTGTGCACCCTAAAAGCCACATTTAACCCAACCGGGGAACTCCGCGCAGCTCTGATTTACAGCATGTTCTGTTTTACAAAACCTACTTAGTCAACATATGGGAACAAGGATGGAGGAGGAGCTGGGAACATCTGCTTTCCTTGTCTTGGGCTTGCACTGTTGCTGCGTACAGCTTTTTGCTCTGGAAGACTGTCAAACCTGTACTAGTCACCAACCACTTGGATCCAACAGTGTGCTCTGATGTTGCTGTCTGTCTTCCTGCTGTGACTAACTCAGGATATTTTCTGGTTTTGACAGAGTGCCGACGTGCCCGGCAGTTTGCCTGCAGTCCTCGCTAGCAAGGCCGGTGGCCAGGGTCTCCACAGCACACATCTACCAGCCACCTCATGCTCATGCTAACGGTCATTGATGTTACCAGTGAAACAGCTGCTTCTTATTAAAGATTTCCAATAAGGTGATTTGGAAAACAACTTAGTTTGTCACAATCTATACCACTGCTGTCACTTTCTATGTGCATTTCTGGGATGAGACCATTATTTTCAAGAAAGACCAGCATTTTCATTTCGGAGGCGGCAGCAAAGGAGAGGAGGCAGCCTGATGTGGCATTTGGCTTTGAGAGTGACAAGGGCTCAGGTCCAGCAGATAGAGCAGAGGTATGGCTCTGGTATGGTTGTGCTGCGGAGACTGACTGGCTTCTGTCAAATGTTGCCTCAAGAAGAAATTGGCACAAATCTTATGAAAGACTGTGCCTCAAGCCTCTACTGCCCTGGGATAAAAAGGCTTGAAATGCTCTTTCTAGTCCTGGTGGTTACATCTATGAGCTCTTATCCTCAACACCATAATTTGTTTGGAGTGTGGCAGGAACTTGACCCTTCCCTTGACAACACCCTTGCCCCAGCACATGCAAGTGGAGAAATTTCTACTTGTCTGAAATGCCTGGCTGCTCTTGGTCAGAAAAACATGTGATCGGCAACTGCACGGAAGCAATCCCCCGTGCCTGTATTGCAGGCAGAGGGCTTTCCTCAGCCTCTCTGCACGCGCCGCAGCTCTCCCACAAATATTCTTGCTCCCTGCTGCACTCCCAGCAGCGCATAAAGCCTCGGAGCGGGCAGCGAGGGGGCCGCTCTGCTTTGCTTTATTACCGTGATGATCAATTATGAAATCAGTGTCTCCCAAGGCACAACAGTAAGCACTCCGTGATGTGTTAAATCACTATAATGATGGTCATGAGAGACAGGTTCGAAGATGCCAAGAGCACGGCTGACTTAAGGGAAAGAAAATGGAGCAGATCCTATTGTTCTCACAGGGCCAGATCCTGCCGCTCTCACGTCTGGTCCTTTGAAATCACCGCAGCATTAAAGAGTCAGCTGCTGATTTGGCCAGCTGGTAGGTGGTGAAGCAAGTCAAAGCCAAGGAGTAACCTTGAGCAAGGGGGGAAACGCAGCTCATGGCCAGAGGCTCTCTCAGGCGCCGTTTGCTGACTGCACAACCAGGATGCTCAGAGAGATGCCCAGCGAGAAGCACCAGCTTGTGAACTGGAACAGATTAGTCAGATGCCGGTTGTCCCATGCAAACAAATCCCTTTCCAGTCCCATGTCCTCCAGGCAGCGGACCTGCTCCCCAAAGTGGATGATCTGGGCTTCTGAGCACCACAGGGAAACAGGAGAACCGTAAACTGGAAAATGGCTCTGAGAGCAGCTGCGTGCGCTTCCCAAAGCAGCCTCTGCTTCCAGATGTGTAAGCATAGGGTTGTCTGCAGCTCAAAACTATCAAAAGTCACCACTAATGAGTATCTTCAAAAACACTGCTATTTTTGGTCTCTGTTTCATTTCTCCCTCCCTTTATTTTCAATCTTTCTGGGTCACACGATGCCAAAGGATGTTATTTTGGTTGTCTTGCATGTTTTCTCTTAGTGCAGCAGATGAAAGCCTGCCCCAGACACTGACTTGTCCATGGCTTTGTCATTTTTCTGGCAGGTTATTTCCCACATTGCAAGGTCATCCTGTACGCTTCAAACCACTGAGCCGAAGGAGTACTTGGTCACCACTTTCCACTAAGTAGCTACTGTGATTGCAGCTGTAGAGAAATTAATACCTCCAGGCTTCCCAATCCCTCTCCCAACCCCAAACGGAAGTGTTTTTCAGTGTGCAAAGAACAGATCAGGACACTACCCCAGGTGGTGTCATTTTTGTGTCATTCACATTTTTCTCACACCAGCAGCGAAGCAAACAACAAGGCAGTTTGATGCAGGAGCCCTTGCCAGGTCGCATGGCTCTGTCTTCCTGCCTCCCTGCATTAAACTCAAGCTCCAAAACCCTGCCCTCCCTCCTGGCGCATCCCCCTTCTCACTCCCCTGTGCGGGCTCATATACTTCTTTCATGTTGCTGATGTGCTACCAGTTTCTCATCTCCCCGTTTGTCAGCTTTTGGGGCCCGCTGGACCCAGAGAAGGGAGCACCGTGCACCATGGAGATGGCAACATAATGCCGAGGGAGAACATAGCATTAATGAGAAACGGGGCCACAGCCCAAGATCACAGCCTCCCTCCTCAACCTGACCTGCCTTGCTCCTACATCATCCCTGCCTCTGTCCATACGTTCGGGCTGGTTTTATCCATTAGTTTCTCCGTTAACACCCAGCTCTTTTCCATTTTCCTGCGGAACCTGGCTGAGCCAGTGGGCTTTGGCATTGCTGCAACAACCAGCTCTGTTTAAGAACTATCACTTGATTTTCTGAAGACACAACTTTACCTGGACTCACCATCTGCGTGTGTCTCTGTGTGCATCCTCTGAGCCCACAGGCCAATCTCAATCAAATCTGGGAGGGGGCAAGACACCACAAAGTGACTGCATCATTAGCCACATTGGAGGTGAGAGACTTGGCTAAGGAGGAGGTTGCAAAGCAAGCTCAATCCTTGCTGGATACAGGAGAGAGATCTCATTAGTACTTGGACCAACATCAAGAAATAAACATAACAAGCCTCAAGGCAGAAGAGGAATTTAGGAATTTCTGATCATGAGGTAACTACTTGCTTTCAAAAAGTCGTTTGAAGTCAGAGCCGCCAGGTACCCCTATTACGAATGACTGCACCTGTAATTGTGAGAGTTGACTTGGTTCTTCCCAACCCTCTCCAGCACTCATGCCCCACATGCCGTACAGAGTCACACATCAGCTCTTTAGGACCAGGTTCCGTCACACAAGGTTCAACCTCACAGCCACCCCAGCAGCCTGTAGGTCTCAGTGATCTCCTCCTGCACCTGAGGAGCAAGGGTGGCCTTTGGCTCTGGGGTTATCTGGGTTTATCTGGAGGACATTTCATTTTGTTTTCTCCAGTGGGACGGCATTTGGCTTCCCGATCTTCTGTGCAGAGGAAATGTGCTCTTCAGAAACCTTTCTAGGGAGGGTGACAAATGGATATTTCTGTTCAGCTAACATTTTGGTTTTATTCTCATTTAACATTGCTGAAATTCCCAGACCCATTCCAGGTTATAGCCCTTTAAGCCTCATAGCTGCCCTTGACCATTTGCACCCCATTTTGTGGAGCCGCTGGGGTGAGTGGAAAGCACTGGGGAGGAGGGTTGCAGGTGTTCCCTCCAGAGCCCAGCACTTCTTGTTCTCTCACCTCCAGCTACCTCATCATCCCAGGCCTGGCCTTTTCTTTTAAGATGGTGTTGTATAGTTCTGCCCGGGCATTGATAAAGTGGTAAAAGAGAGGATCTGGATCCAGGCATCCAAATTGCACATCCACAAAATTATTGTAGGCTTTTTTTTTTTTAAAAGTCAGTTACTATCCAGCCTGTTTGTCTTCACATCCTGGACGCTAAGCCTGAGCAGCGGTGCGAATGTTAAAACATTCTCAAATATTTGGGCAAACAGCTTGAAAGAAAAAAAAAAATATAAAGCCTTCAATCTGTGCTACCCTGAGTGAGTGATAGGGGAAACTCGGTAGCCTCAAGGATTTGTCAGATAAGGAACAAAACAACATGAAGATGTGTCCTGAGGAACATCTGCCAATCTCAAAAATGTGTGCATATCTCCATCACAGTGGTTTTCTGACACCTTCAATAAGATCTCAGTGCGTTTCCATGGGTACTTCAATTTTGATTTCCTGTGTTATCCTTTCTTCTGTGCTGCTCTTGTCTGTGCAGCCAGTAAAGAGACGTCACAGTGGGCTTCTGGAGGTACTGTGTGGATCTACAAGTTGGCTCGCACATCCCTCTAGGGAAACACCTTGGTCTGAACCATTGTTTGTGCTTGTACACCAGTGGGGGCCCACCCCTGACCTTCAATGGCCATCCCTGGTGATGCCCCTTGGAAGCGAGGAGCCCCAAAGCCTGATCCAGATTGAGAATAATGTAGTATCTCTCAGCCAGCCTACATCCTAACATCATTCTAGATGTTACCATAGTATCACCTGCTGAAATACCATGGTATTTTAGGCCCTTCAGGGAAACACAGGAGATAGCTGGGGTTTTGTTCACCTTCTCCTAGAGAGTTTTCCTGTGAAAATGGAAAGGAAATGCTGGGTTTAGGAAGAGAGGTTAAAAAAAAAAAGGAAAAAAAATCATTGCCTCTAGTTTATATAATTGCACAGAGCGTCTAATAAAAAACATTAATCGCTTCATTCTTTGATTCAACACTGTGCATATAGGTAGAAATGGCACACAACATAGGCTTTGTTTTATGGTATAAATATCTGAAGTTATTCTTGAAGGAGGAATGAGCTGGAGTTTTTGTGACAGCACTAGTCAAAGGACAGCCCGTAGAAATGCAGAAACCCACGCAACCAAGAGAGACGTGGAATGAAACCAAACAAGAGGAAAAGGCAAAATGTTGTGATAAATGTACCAACTGTATTTAAGAAAAATTAGAAGCAATATTTTGCTTGTCTTTTTAAGTGACTTAATGATAGAGAAACATAGCAGTGGCAGCCTTGCAATTGAAAGCCTTCCATCTCACCACAGGAAGGAGTATCACAGGCACTGATCCTTCTAACACAGCATCTGCCAAACAACATAGAATCATAGAATGGTTTAGGTTGGAAGGGACCTTAAAGATCATCGAGTTCCAACCCCCCTGCCATGGGCAGGGACACCTCCCACCAGCCCAGGTTGCTCAAAGCCCCATCCAACCTGGCCTCAAACGCTTCCAGGGATGGAGCATCTACAACTTCTCTGGGCAACATACTCCTGAAAAAATCACTTTGCCATGCCATTTTCCAAACCAGGTAGAGTCACTACTGTAAGAGCTAACAAGCTGAAATGGATTGTCATTTAGTTGCACCAAAGGTTTGGTTCAGCTTTCAGAGAAAACCAAAACCTCTGTGAATTGCAAGGAAAAGCTACAAATGACATGGAAATCACTGAAAGCAAGGCTCGACCATACAATAAATCGGGCTTTAGGACACCTGGTATCAAATACAGGCCAGGGCAGCTTCATAAAACAAAACACTTATCTGCTAAAAACTCGCTTTGCCATCTCAAATTTGTTCAAAAACTGTGGGCAGGTTGACTTCACCCTGACAGGCTTCAGGCTGGAAAAAGTTATGACCTGCTTCTACTGCTTAATTTGACAACAGACCTCATCCCAAAGCCAAGCTTAAACCCAGCGTGAAAACACAGACACAGCCTGAACTTCATGGTGGGTGCTCAGCTAGTTCAATAGAAAAGAGGTTCTCAGACTTGTTTTATTATGCTCGGTCTCAATCAAAATCAGCGCTGCTGGGTAACGCGTTAATGCACGGTGCCCGTAGTGGGACCGCGGTGTCGTGGTTTAGGCCAAATCGTCCACTGGGGACATAGGGAACCCCAGATGGGACCGACAGATGCTCCCCTCTACCCCTCTTCAAAGAGAGAGGCAGAGGAGGAAAAAGAGACTTACGAGTTTAGAAGGATCTAAACTACTTTAATGAAGTATTAATAATAAAATAAAAGGAAATAATGAGAAATATACAAAACCGTATCAAGCTCCCAAGATGACAATCACGACACCGGCTGGCACTGGGGTAGTCCCAGGCTGGACTCAGTGACGGACGGGAACTGGATTCCAGATCTGGATTCAGGATCAGGTCCAAAGGCAGACGAACAGACAGAGTCCTCCTCAGACGTCAGCCATTGAAGCAAGAAGGCAAAAAGAAGGGCAAAAAGAAAAAAAAGAGGCTGACCCTTTGCTCCGTCAGCTTTTATACTGAGCATGAGGCAGATGGGATGGAATACGCTGTTGGTCAGTTTTGGGTCACCTGTCCTGTCTGCTCCCCCCTGCAGGTGGGACCCCATTATGCTTTTCCGCTTCCGACCCTCCAACGTGGCAAATAACACAGCCGGTTGGCCTTGGGTGTTAGAACAATAAGTGTAAGCAAGAGCCTCCCTGCATACCATGCCTGGACATCAGCTGTAAACATCGGTCTTATCACTCTGAGAGAGTGAACATTGTCTGCACAATATGCTGTTAATTTCAGTAGTTAAAAGAGGCCCAGCTAAGAAGCGAAGCTACTGAACAAAATTGGTCCTGTTTTACCTCAAACCAGGACATGCGGTCTCTGTGTTTTCCTACCTCTATCTGTGGTTTGAAGGAGGTGAATTATTTTTTTTTCCCAGGGAATGCTTTAGAAAGATAAAGTGAACCAATGCCAAAATAACAAGCAATCGTTGTCACTACAGCATTAGCTCACTTCGACTAGGGACAGCAGCAATGTGCCAGGTTGCTACAGTCCCTCAGCGACTGGGGTTCCCCCCCACCCCTGAAAATGCAGGTATGAAAACCGGGGCTGTGTCCGCTGGCAGCGTGCCACCTCCCTGGCGCCACATGGAGCGAAATCCCCCTCCCCGGCGTCCTATTGACCATGGCACAGCAGCCGGGCGATGGGAGCCGTGCAGACAGCAGCTTAACGGACAAAGCAGGCGCAGAAGATCTCTCTTTGCTCAAACAAGCTTTGTAACTGTTTTCACCTGCAATTTTCCTCCCTTTTGCCTCTGTGTAGTCACACAACCCATTTTGTGAAACAAGATAATCTGAAACTCAACAGGCAATTACCCGCTTCTCTGCTGAGGTCCATGGCTTCATTTGCGACCAACCTCTCTGCTTACAGCACACAACCAAACCCATCCTTGATCCGTGAGGAAACAGGAGTTCCTCACTGTCTTTCAAAATATTTTTCTCTGTCCAGGCCTCTATATTCAGTGTCTTAACGTCAGAGGTTGTTGTTTTCTTCTCCTTTTGCTCGTCAGGGAGCAGGATTATTTCTGAGATAAAACCGATGTGTGTATGTTGGGCCATATCACATTTCAGCAGAGCATTTCACAGGTAAATAAAGAGAATCACCACTTTAAAAATCACAATACCTATTTAACAAAGTTAGGAACTGCCTTTTAATGGCTTCTTGATACCTGAAGAGGCCATCCTAGGAAGATGCACGCGTGCATTTTTGGTAGCAAATGAAACTGAAATGAACTCAATGAGGTTTTGACGGGATTGAATAGGCTTTGTGAAAAGTGTGTGCACAGCCGCCATGTATCCACACACAAAAAAACGAGCTACCTTCTTCATTTTTCTTGGCTATTTCTTTTCCCCATCCTACAGCATTTTCTTTTCTTTATTCTTCAGGCATTGCTGGCAACAACAGCACTCTTCAGTTCTTAAGTAGAGGTCTGTGTGTGCTGGCAAATTGCAAAATATTTGGCAATGGAAAAAGACTGTGGTTATCTCAATGTTACCAATAAAGAAACTACTATAGGAGGTGGACTTTGAAGGAATATATCTTATTTGCAGCATATTTCATTGCTGTTATCCTATTTGTAATAACTGTTACAACTGATAGAAGAAAACTTTCTTTTCTCTCAAATATTTTCAGGAACTCAGAAAAATATACTGAAACAAGATGAAAAGTCAAAATAATGAAAATACTTTGTGGATCAAAAATCCTGAAAATATCTGGGTTTGATTAAAAGCCTTGTTTTAAGTATTTGGAAATTTTTCATTTAATCTTTACCTTATTTGCCCTTATTTTTCTTTTTACCCACTGGTGCCTTACTCAAAAATAATCCATTAATTCATATATTAATGTATCTATGAACTCCAATAGCAAGCATCTCAGAAGCAGCTATTACATGTAATGTTGTTTATTTAGACTTATGCTACTTAAAGTAGAAACAACAAAGCAAAACACCAATTCAGAGATTCGGGATCAGCAGAATGTATTGCTCCCATCATTAGTTAAACAGTTAGCTGTTTCTCAACACCATGAATTTCCCTCAAACAATTCAGCACACCTGGACACAGTTAGAAAGAAAAATATAAAACACCTCCCAAGTATTGCAATTAGGTTTGTTCTGGCAAGTTCTGCATCTGTATTCTGGTGGCAATTGGCTTCTGGTGCAAAAAGTTGTGCCAAAAGTAATGTTTTCTTTTGCATACAGCATATGGAGCTTTTTTTGCTGAATTCCACCATGCAGCGTGCTCCTGGTAACGCTGTTGTCCAACCTGGGATTGGGACAGCCCAGCACCACTAATCACTGCTGTGAGTACCAAGATGTTATCGGTGCTACTAAAAAGAGCGAGTGGCTTGCAAGTTGGTGAAATGGCTTTTAACACAGCCAAAAAATAACCAGCAAGAAAAGGCTTCTAGCAGGGGGAATTTCTGATCTACATGTGATGGCCATGAGCACCCTCAAACCCAGAAGGTGGAGACCGGAAGGGGATTTATTGAAATGCAAATGAAGAAAAATAGTCAATTTGCAAAATTTCCCAGCCTGAGCCTGTACCTGCGAGTGGTGAACCTGTGCATCATGCTGGGTGTAGCTGGATCTCTGGCTACCAGGTATTGGTTTATGTGACGTATCTTGGGCCTTAAGCACAAAACAGATTTTCCACACAGCGCTTACAAAGAACTTGATGATACTATTTGCAAAATATTTGCATTGTTTCAGTTTCCTCTTAAACTGGCATTAAAGCACTTCTGAAGATGGTTTTCAGGCCTCATTTATAATGTAGTCATATTATCAGGTTCAGTAAGAAGTATTTTCTTAGTGAAACTCTCTAGAAACTGAAAGTGCATTGTCACAAGCCAACCTCAGAACACTATTTTTTTCCTCAACTTTCCAAAACTTGAGGGCAGTAAATGAGTATGTCACTGCACATTGATCCTTGGAGGGGGAGCAGCATCCAGGCCCCTCTATGCCCACTCACCCGTCTTCCAGCTGGTGAGTTTGGGCTTGGGCCAGAGTTGAGGCATCAGATAACAGTGGGACCTGGTTAAAGTGGACCAAAGAGAAGCTTTATTATCCTTTCTCTTAGGCCCGCCAAAAACTCTGCTTTCTGGCTAATATAATAGAAATGCACTTGTGGGAGAGACCCTGATGCAGATCCGCATGGTCCTGGAATAACAGCCTGAAAGTACAGGGGAGGGATTTGCAGAAAGACTGGTGCCTTGGACCTGGATGGAGCTGGGAGGGAGGCTCTACCTGCTGAGGTCTAGCTGGAAATACCCACAGCCCAGGCTGGGAGAAAGCCCTGAAGAAGAAATTAGGACTCTGGAAACTGTGTTCAGTCTGGAGAAGAAACTAGGTAATTCAAACCGGAAATTAAAACAGCACTTTCATTTTCAGAAGCTGGGCCCACTGATCCCAATGAGATGTTGTGAGCCAAGGGGGAGGGCTGCAAGGCAGGTTGGGGGCTTTGAGGGCCTGCAGGGAATTTAGGACCAACAACAGCTCGATGTGGGTGTAGGAACATGGCAGAATCACCAGCAGAAAAGCCTGGTCAACTTGGCTGAAGAGAGAGAAGAGTTTGCTTTTCACCAAAGCATTTGCTACAGCCTCTGCAGAAGGAGAACTGGGGCAGGAGCTGACGTGGGCTGAGGAGATGCTAAGCCACAATGTGACCTTCCTGTGTGTATGAAAGGCCCAGCAGATGGCTTAAGATAAGGAGTAAGAACAGTAATGGGAACTTTGCCAGCTTTTACAATTAATTTCATTGACTCCCCAATACCCCTAAAGTTGCGGCCTGTGTGTGGCTCTTCTGCCCATGGAGTTTTTCAGTGTTTGCAACACATCGAGCACCGCAGAACTAGGAAGTTGCATTGTTTCTGAGCAAACTGGTCCCTTTCAGACCTGCAAAGCTGCCCATCGTGGGGTCCTGGTTCATGCTTCACTATCTTTGGGCACATGAGGCACCTTGAACAACTTCCAGGGGCCAGAGACCTGTGCTGAGTGCACCCAGGTTGTGCCATGTGTCCCCAACCTCACTCTAGGGAGCAGCAGAATTACCCTAGCTCTCATTTTTAGAAAATGCTGGTTTTGATACACCCTCAGCAATAACTGCTGCATTTTAAAAGCAAGGTCTTACACTGGGAATGTTTGGTAACATGAGTTACAGCATGGTTGGAGGCAGCTGTACTGTAGGGGTGGGAGAAGGCTGTAAAACTGCTCCATCCCTCTGAGCCCTTTGAGCTCAAAAATGAAGAGGGGGATTCAGTGTCCCCCAAAGTGTTCTTGGGCAAATCTGTGCATAAAAATGACATTTTGTTTGCTGTCTGAAATAGAGACACCAGAACATTAATGAATCCATCCTCAAAGAGATTGCTGAGATGTGAATGTTTGGCCTTTGTTCTTCCCTTTTTTTTTTTTTTTTCATTCCTGAACTTTTTCTTTAACTCTTGGGTTGGAAAAACAAGCCAGTAATGTTCACTTAAAAAAAAAATGAAAAAAAATTGGCAGTATAGAGGACGGTTTGAGAGTCTTAAAGCCTCAGTTGGCCTCCGTTCTGTTCCAGACCCCTTAAACTTATCCTTGATTGAGCCATTCTTAATGGGCTTTTCAAAAAAATAAATAAATAAATTAAAAAGGATAGCTCAATCAATGAGCTATCTTTAATTCAATATTCATCCCAATTGATTTTCACTTCCAAGTTTCGCTTCAGCGTGAAACACGGCATTGTGTTAAGGAAGTTGTGGGGGAACTTGTAGGTTTTGGCAGCTGGAGTGAGGGGAAACTGTGGTTTTTACATTAGAGGAAGGTGTGGGAATCAGCTTTTTAGCTAGCGGTCAGAGCAGTAGGTCTTGAGCACGTCATCTGTGTGCATTTTTGTTGTCAGCCTTTAGAAGTTGTCGCCTGGCAGAGGTGAGTGGGGTGCAGAGGCACTGGTGGCCATGGTCCTCGCCCTGCCGCCGGCTTGCTCCACGGCAGTGATGGCACCATGCCATCCTGACATCCCTGAGCTGTTCCCCTGCTCTCCCCTGCCCCCTAACAGAGGCAAAGGATTTCCAGGCACCATCTCATCCCCATGCCCACATTAACTGTCTGGGGAAAAGAATTCCCTTTCCCAGCTGGGGCATCTCCATTTACAAGGCTGCCAAGCTCCTGAGGACTGCAACTCTCAGGCAAACATATTTCCAGATATTTTCTGCGGCTGCACTATATATTCTGTGGTTCAGTCTCATGAGATATGCAGGGCTTTCCATGGCAACCACAGAGATAGCTTTCTTCTTAAAGAAACAGCAAGTAACAGAATATGAAACATTTACATGGATAAAATCAACCAGTTTAAGGACGTCAGGAAACCCATCACAACAAACTCTGCTCCCAGGAATGCAGCTCTGTCCCTGCGGGGAGCGGGAGTAGGGAAGAGCGTGTGACAGATGTTAGTGACAGTCCTGGATGCACTGTGGAAAAAGGCAAATTGAGAGCAAGAGGAGCCAAGCAAAAACCCGTCCTGTTTGTGCCCCACCTCTCTCTGCACCTCCTCACGTCGCCCAGCTGAGCCTGTCCCCGTTCCCTCACCAGCACCCTGGGGTCTGCTTTTAAAGTGCATTCCCACTTATTCACATTAAAAAACAAATGTGGTTTGCCTGTGCTTCACTATGGCTGCCCAAACACCCATCCAGATTGTCATCTTGACCACAAACCTAACTGGTCTCTATCTCTTTTCTCCCTCTCTTGCTAACTGTCGATGACCTCCATTGCTCTGTATCTCTTTCAGAGCTCACTTTTTCTGTGAAATTCAGTGACCTTCTCTCAGCTGTCACTGCAGCGCCTGGACCATTTATAATGGTCTGTGTAGCACTTTGTCTTTGCTACTCCACATTTTTATTGGGACATCCTTCAGGAAGGCGTCTTTCCACTTTTGGGTGTGGTGATCAAGGGAGGGAACAAACACTCTTGAATTATTCTGCTAACTATTATATGTGCTAGATATCATTAGAGCTGTAATACAGAAAATAAGTATTGACAAATTAGAGGGAAATTCGGAAAAATATAGCGCCAACAAGGGACCAAAAGAGACTAATTTAGGATTACTGAAATCTCTAAATATCCTCCCCAAGAAAGGGTATAGAAAAGGCTTTGCTGAGTCCACAAAGGTATAAAGGGTACAAACAGAAGGAAAATACACATTAAGGGTGGAGCCTGGAAAGCAGCTAAACTTCGGAGGATGATATTAAGAAACAAAACCCTTACAGAAACCTTCCTGCTGGTAATCTCTAGTGGCTTGTGGAGTTGCCGTTATGGCAGACAGCAGAAATCTCTTTGTTACCACTTTCCTTATTGCCAGTTTAACTGCACGATTTTGAGCTGCCGTCTCCCACCATCCAGAAGAGAACCACAGCAGCCAGATATAAAGCCTTCTAGGATGGCATGACTTGAACCTCTCCTGTCCAAAGCACTTCTGCTATAGGAAGCGATGACACACATTAATGCAGGGACCACTCCCAGATCCACATCTATACCATTATGCTACTGGAGCAAAGATCCTACTATTTCTCTTTCCGATGAGCCTTTGCTGTGCTGCAATTCAGTGCTCACCCCCCCCCCAGGAAGCTCAGGGATGAGACTCTTTAAAATGATTGACTTGCCTGAAGTGACTTGTCCTCACCAGTGAGAGATGAGGCTTAATCTTGCCAGTTTCTGAGAATGCTGTGCTCAGGGACTTGTCTCTTCATACTTGCCCACACAACACAAAGAGCTGGAGTCCCTAAACCAAGGGCTGCCACAGCTACGCTCCCTTGTGAACACAGCTCTAAATGCACAATAACAGTCACACACGTCCCATGGATGCTGAGGACTTGGACCTAAAGCAGTCCAGATTTTACTCCTGGGAATTAAAACTCAGACTCTTGAGGAAGCACCCTTACCAGAAAGAGAACCCAACATTTCCATAGGAGGCCAAATAATTACCGTCCCTGCATGTTTTGCCTTCAAAACATGGGTGTGGTCATTTGGAGAACTTTGTATAAAAAGAGTGAAAACCATTTGCCTGATACCAGTCAGAGGATGCAGTCACGGGATGCAGTGACATGGTGCACTGAGCATACACTACAGAGAGCTTTGGAAAGCAAGTTACACGGTTTGCTCTGAGTGGTGTGGAAACAGAGGACAGGACCGGCAGCAGAGCCTTGGCATCCCAGTTCTCAAATCTGAGCCGTAACCACAAAACTCTCCTTCCTTCCTCCCACGGCCGCTCTTGAGCAGCTTCACCGGGGGAGGGAAAAAAGCAGTCAGGGCTCGCTAAATGGAAAATTAACTCAGTAGCAAAAGTAATTTTGTTTCCAAACTTTTAAACTACAAAGAGTCAAGGGAGGGAAGGGGGTAAACCTATTAAAACAGATAATCTACAGCATTCTGCTAACTGGGATATACTATAATCTTTATAAGTGAACTGTTTTCCAGCTAGAATATGTATTCATCCTCACAAAATGTTTGGAGTAAGAACCACAATAAATTGTTGCAGCTCCTTTGAAGTCCGCCAAGCTTCTGCAAGCTGAGCAGGCTGAGGACTGTCTCTGGAAAACTTTCTCTTCATTTGAATATTAAGAGGGCTAATAAAACAAAGAGGACATGGTAAGTTCTGGAGGTTTTTCTTTAGTTGCCAAGGGACAATTTGGATGTGAGCATGGTTTTTAACAGCTCTCTTCACTCTAGTCCGTTAGTCGTGCTTACAGAAACAGTCACAAAGAGCATCTCCTGCTGCTTTGCAGATTAATTACCCAATGTTTGGATGAAATGCTGTGTCAGTGTTATAAGTGTTATTACTTCCAGCAGCACTACTCCACAGTGAATGCAAGCAGTCACTTTGAGAGGGCCATCGTTGCTTCTGCAATGCCTCCACATTCCTCAATTCCTCCACAGTCCTTCCCTCTGCTTCAGCAAGTGGCATTTCTCCATAGAGCTGGAGATACTGGCCCGATCCAGCAAGCACGGGCATGGGCAGCAAACACCACGTGGTGGTGGAGCCAATAGACTGAATAGGAACCTTCAAGGGACAACTCCCGATTGCTAGAATACACTGAATCCTGTCTCACTACTTTTGTCACCCAGCTTAGCTGCCCAATGTGCCTTTGTTCTTGCACCTTCAATTTGATGTGCAATTGGACCCTGTGTAATGATCCCCGTGGAATTTATACAGCCAAGGTGTCCAGCAACATTAATAAGTTAAGGTGGTGGCTGTCCTGTATTCAGTGATGAATGTATGGATTCTGCCACGATGGTGGCTTACTGCAGAGTATCTGTAGTTCCCAGTCATAGAAAGCCGGGGTTTAGGGTTGAGAATACCTGCTTCTGAACTCCCCCCAGCAGCGGCTAATGACAGCCACAACACAGAGCAATTTATGTATTTTCCCACAGTCCATGGGACAATGCTGTCTTGTCTGCAGAAGTCCATATGTGTGCTTTTACCGTAGAAAGTCATAAAAAGCCTTTTTTCACTCCTAGCCTGTTTTACTTAAAAGCCAGCTGTCATCACATCTTACACTCAAGAGACGTGATCTACGGTCAGCCTGCATGTTCCCCTTTCTCCAGCTACCTTGAACTCCTGTTTCCACTGGTATCCTGGCAAGACCCTGGGAAGGTGCAGCTCCACGTCTCCCTTGTCAGGGCATTATTTAAAAGAACAGCCTTGGCAGTTTTCCCTCCTACATATGCAATGAACCAGCCCATGCACATTCATCATCGTTTCCAGGACCCGGAGGAGAAGAGTACAGAGCAGATCAGAATCAGTCTTTGTTTTCTCACTACCTTTATAGCAGAAGTCTGGGAGAAAAGAGGAAGCAGTTCTGAGACCTGAGGTTCCTCTTTATGTTTCTATAGGAATTTCTTATAAAATGGGGTGTGCATTTTCCAAGGAAATGAGTTGTATGCTCAACATTTGTACTGATAAAGTCCTGTGGGGAAGAGAGATGGGAAGGGAACACTCACAACATCCATCCATCCACAGGAAGCTTGTATTAATGCAAGGTCACAGCCCATTGCTGAAATACACATGGAAAAAATTTCACATCACTTTTATACTGCTCACTGAATTATTATATTCCTAAAAGGAGCGTTACAGAGAAGACGGAGCCAGACTTCTTGGAGGTGTACTGCAAAGGGACAACAGGCAACTTGATCTAACTTTGAAGATGGCCCTGCTTTTAGAGACCTCCAGAGGTCTCTGCCAAACTCAGTTACTCTATGGTTCTATGATATTTTAAAATGAAACGTATGCTATGTAGAATGTCTATTAAGAAGTACCATGCTTGTTAAAGATCCCTGGGTTTTTTCAATACTAAGCTTCTATTTAAAGTCATCAATATCTCCCCAAAATTCTCCCTGAAATTTTCTCCATTTAGCTCAAAATTTCCCTGGTTTTCTTCAGAAGTCAAAATGAATCAGCTGTTTCTGCATAAGAGCATAAGCTCATTAGAAATACCCTGTTGTGTCAGATCCATCATCCATCTATCCCACCAGTGACAGCGGGAGATGCTATTTAGGGAGAACACACAAGCCCAGATACTATCTGTGGTTTATTTCCCTCACACTCCCTCAGCATTGACACTCACTGGAAAAGGGATGTTCAAGTTCCCTCCGGTTGCTAGTCATGGCCTGTTTCACAGTCTCCTGTAGTAGCAATGCCAGTACACCCTATGTAAAGAAATTCTTTCTTTTATATGATTTTAAAAGATCGACTGCTGGTTTCAGTGAGTGTTGGGTAGTACCAGTATTGCGGGATGTGGTCAGTAACCATTGCCCGCCACCTAAGGTTGTCAATCGCAATCATATCCCCCCCTTCAGCCTTCTCTTCAGCCAGAAAAGACCCAGCCTTTCTAGTGCCTCCTCATAAGGCAGCTTCAATCCCTAGTTTATTTTGGGCAACTTCCTCACTGTTTCCCCTAAGTCTTTAATGTCCTTGAGATGTGGAAACCAGGATCACACACAAGAATCAGAGCATGGGAGCACCAAAAATGTAGCAGCAAAATAGTTCTTTGTCATAGCTGCAATATCCTTCCTGAAGAGGACCAGCATTTTATTTACTTTCTTCATTTCCAATTACCATTAAGTCAACAGTTTCAGAGAGCTGTCAATGATGGCTCCAAGACCTCTTCTTCACTTTTTTTGTTACAAAAAATCCATACAGATATGTAAGGGTGAGAAAGCTCTGTGAGTAGGTGGTGTAAAATCAGGAGTCCCTAAAAATACTTAACTCATTTTTAAATAATGAGCTAATAAGATAAATAATTAAAAATAACTACCTTTTAGTACTACAATAAAATAAAGCTTAGCTCCACATTCTTAACACTGTCCAATGTTGGTAAATAAGATGGCCTGGTCTTTACCTACATTTTCACATATTACCTGGAGCTCGGTTTGAGTTGCCTTGCAGAGTTGCATTTCATTCTATGTACATTTTCCTCTGAAATTTTCTCAGGCTTTGCTTTCTTACACTCTTTAGAAGAAATTATGCAGTTGCTGTAAAGATGCCTAAGGTATCAACATAAATGTGGCTTGTTATAGCTACATACATGCATTTTACCTGGACAGTAGTGATATTCCTGTCATACTTGTCCCTCTTGCATGTCCAGCACATAAGAATGATGGACCTATTTCTCCTCCAGACTTTCCACATATTAAATGTTGGTTAAGAGTTACACGTGAAGAAGATACAACATACCTTTGAGGTGCATAGATCCACTCCAGGACTGATCCAAAGAAGGGTGGTCTTCTGGGTGAAAAATTGGTGAACAGCAATCACAGATTCCAATGCTGTGCCTTGAACACTAGTACATTTGTAAGAAAAACATAGGCAAAAAAATCAGAAAATTTACTATTATGACAATGAACATAGTGGAAAAAAGAGTAGGAAAAACTCTGTTGAGCAGTATCTGAAGCTAAACTAAAGTAAGATGTTTACTATTTTGTGTTTATGTCATCATTCAGTCACACCAGCCTGCTGCCTGCACAGATGTTAATTCTCAGTGTTTTGTAGCTGCTGAGTTCCGAGCTATGAATTGTGCAGTCTGAATTTTTTAGTGACTTTTATTTTTTCATGGCCTACAATTATGAAAAATTTGCTCTAAAGATCTCTTAGTAGCTTTTCACATTGCTGACTCTCTTATTGCTATAAAATGGGAACATACACAACCTAAGGCTAAATGCTGCTCTGCACTGGACAATGGGTATGTTACTATGGAGAAAGCCTTGTATGCAAGTCATTTCAAAATCTGCCTCCAGGTCCTGAACACAAACTAAAATCTTCTTATACTGACTTATCAGCTTGCAGAATAAAAATGAAGGTGGGTGAAGGGCAGAATCATCCATCCTGGGATTGAAGAGCCTCTCAAGGCATTGCTGGTCCTGTAAACCTGAAGGTTGGGCTGCTACACCATGATGAAGGGACAGAGGAAACAACATTAAAATAGAAAACTCCATGGACTTCAGCATCAATGAGAACAGCCAAGTCTTTTATAACCCATTTTGTTTCCTTCTCTGAGAAAGTCCGTGTCACTTCTGCACTGGCAGCAAGCTGGTGTGGCAACAGCATTTCCCTGGTGCTGCTACTTGGAAGCATTCAAAGCAAAGACCTGGGGGTCAAGGCCACTGAGGGTCTCTAAACTCACACTCCTGCTCCCGCTAAACTTCTTTGAATTTGCCTTGGTTGGGAATGAGTCTGCGATGTGACAGCAATGGAAAGCACCTGCCCAAATTCCCCATGGGACCAGAAGGGAGGAGGAATCACATGTGACTGCTGCTAATTATGCCTCCAATGACAATTCTGAGAAGGATCTAAGATAATACAGTGGCATTTAAACCCCGGATGAGGAATCACTTGCTTCTGGCAGAGTCTGAACTCCCAGCCTCACCCTCACCGGTGCCAAACATTGAACCAATGCCTTTGCCCAGATGAGGGAAATGTCCCTCCAAAACTCCATTTTTTAAAGACCTTGTCTTCACTAAATAGGACATTTCTCTTTTCCATCCACTGAATGGCTTTCACAGACATACACAGAATGCAAAGGCTGATCCTGGAGATCGAGCTCTGCTGGAGAAGGCGTGGGGAGGCAGAGGAATTAGGACCCTGAGGCTCCAACACAGGCTCCAGTGGGGCTGCCTGAAAGCAATTAGCTCCTGCCTGAGCTAGGATGTACTCTCCTCTGCCTCTGAAATCACTGTGGCCAGGCCTGCCTGTTCTGCCCTTATGGTAACCAGCTTTAAAAAAAGATGATAATAACCAGATTAGCATATTGACATCATAAACCCAGCTACATGTGAATTAAGTGCATCCATTCTCAAGCTGTGAAGTTATTTAGTCTGAACCACTTTACCAGCAAGGAGAGGAAATATTTTTTTTTTTTTTTAATGATGTCAGGATCAAGACCTGGAGTGGCTGCAGCGAGTGCTGCTGCTGCCATGAGAGTCGGTGATTAGAACAAGATGATGTTTATCCAGAGCCAGCACTGAAACAAGCTGTTCAAAAGGGAAGTTTGTTTAAAGCACAGTAGTACCTAGATTTCCCCTGAATGTACTCCCTCCTCCGGGACCCATCTGCTCTGTGATGTGCAGAGCTCGGCATGGGGGCTATGCTGCTTGGTGAGGACAAGCAGCCTGCTTGACCCAAACATCCTTCCTTTCCTCTCTGTCTAGCAAAATCCTAACATCAAACTGGAAAGAGAATGACAGTGGCTACCTTTTCAGAGGTGATGTGTTGTGAAAATATTTGTTTTTTCTCTCCCAGCAAATTCCAGGTGTCAGAGGTTGCCAGTGGATGGAGATGTCAAATAGTATCAGGAATAGTCACACGGAAGGAGTCACACATCCACCCTTGGTGTTGGGAGAGAAATTCTTCATGGAGATGCAACCTGAGCTCCAGGATGACTTACGTCATACAAAGAGTGTCAAAGCAACCTTTGGAGTCTCCTATAGCTCAAGCAGAAAAAGCTTTAGAAACACTATGGTACTTTAAGATCAAGATCAAGGCACAGTCAATGATGCTACTACAGTCTACACCTGGTGGACACCAGGTCCTACACCAGTGATGCTTCCTGGCTCTTCTCTTTGTTTGAGGAAAGCTCTGATCAGCTCAGCTTTACACACCTTTCTGAGCCTACATGCCTCCCTTGTTTGCAGTGTACTCTGTACATTACTGATTTTATGGTGTTCATATCTTTGCAAGGACAGGAGAGCAACCATCTCAAGAACTGTAACTCCATCTTCCACATTCAGCTTGTTCTCTATATTTCAGTTCCATCAGCTTTCAGTAGTATGCCATGGCATTAGTCATCACAAGGGAGACCATCAGCCTTGTTTGTATTTGTTGGGAAAAACATCTCTTGATCCATGGGCTGGCTGCTGCTGTAGTAGCACTAACAGTATAGCAAACAGTCTGTACTCTATTTCCTTCAAGTTCATTCTGTTCTCATGAGGAAAACCCTTTGTATCTTTGATTAAACACCAGTCTGTGCCTTGCCATTCATGGGCATGCAAAAACAAGTGATGTTATTGCACAAGCCCATATCATACTCAGCTGCAGACACTGTTCTAGTTCATTTGGAAAAGCATACACCACATCTGGCAAGACTGGTATTCCTTTTATTAAAAACAATGAGCTACATTTTGGTCTGACTCCTGTTTTGCTAAAGCTGTGCAGCTGTTAAATATAATGCATGTGAGTATTAAATAGTGCTTTCTCTGTGCTCATGTGAGCACATGCATGTGGGGAATTGGCAAGTCTTCCTGCCTTAGAAGACAAAAGGGAAGCATTTGAGCTTGGGACAACACAAGAAGAATTTGGACAACTGGATGAATTCATGAGAAGAGGGAAGTGCTCTCTGCCATGCTGTGAAGTGTGGCCAGATAGCCTTGGGCAGACTTGTCACACACACAGAGGGAAAAAACAATCCATCATTTCTTGTCTCAGCCATAATTTTCATCTGGCAAAATAACTTTCACCAAATAAAATTACAGCTGATGCAGTTCTGTATAACCAGACCAAAGAAAGGCTACCCTCAGAAGCCACGTCTGACACCAGGTGGTGCCTGAGATAAGCAAAATGCTGGTAGGAGACACCCCACATCTGCCCCAGTGCAGCTCTTCCTGGCAACAGTGAACTCCAAAATAAGCCATGCTGAACATGAGGAAAAATTCTCCAAGGTTGAGCAATACTCTGTGTCCATTGCAGTCACATTCAACATCTGCCAGTGTCCTCACCAAACTACTGCAGTGCATCTTGCTGTAAGAGAAGCAGGGCTTGGGTTACCTCAACCCAGGAGTGCTTTGCTGGTCAAGTCCTCTTAGACTGGCAGCTACACTGGCAAAGTTACCTTTATGTTGGTATAATAAAACTAACTCCTTGAGGGAAACAGCGTTCACCCTTAAAATACCAGATTTTTCCAGTAACACCATCTATAACAGGGACGAGGAGAACAGCATTGTTACTTCCAGTCCTCCGCACCCAGCCCTGATGTGACTAAGCAGACAGAAGGGCACCATGGAGATAGAGTTCACCTGGGATGTACTTCAGCTGGAGTAAAATGCCAGGGAAAAGGTTAGGACTATACCACTCTTAGGCCAACACGACTGAAAGAAAACCCAGATCAGTGCTGTGCTCTCTGAAGTCCCACTGAAATATGAATATGAATCCTTATCCTCCCTGCAAGTAGAGGTGGAGGATGCCTTTTCTGCTTCCCTCTTTGCCTGTCACTATTTAATTTCTTTGCTTGAAATAAAGTCCAGGACAACACTGGGAGCAAAATACTTCATTAAGATGGGGCCTGCTGTATTCATTGTTCTGCAGTTTCTTGGCCTGGGACATTATCAGAAAATACCAAATTATAGACCTTCAGAATCTAAACATGACATTTTTTAAAGAAACCAAGTTCCTAGCCAAAGCAGCTGAAAAACAAAGTATTTCACATGTGAACCTCTCTCATTGGGCTGAGTCCTGTAATCAGAAGGGATATTTTCTCCTCCTTTAACCTCATTGTAATCAAGCCTTAAGTTACATTTGGCACCTTAATCATGACATCTAACATAAATGTCAATTCTGTTAATTTTTTCTGTGTTGTCCAAACTAACAGAAACCTCACAGTAATTATTATTATTATCATGGGCATGTTCCACAGCACCCACTTGCTTCTCATTGCATTCGCACTTCCAGAAATCTCCATCTCCCCCAGATCTTTGTGATGTTGCCATGAGCCTGCAGTAAAAAATACTGCACTCAACAGAACAGGAAAGCAACATATTTAGGGCAGCTTAGAATAAATCGAACTGAAATAAGACTTTGTTTGCCAGCCACTTTTTTTTTTTTTTTTTAATTTAATTCTGGGTGGGGGGAAAGAAAAACCCTTAATGTTTAAGATTTTGCTCAGTCTGTGATCTGCTGCTTAGGTAAGCTTGGTAATGCAGGTGTTTTAAGGGAGAAACTAGGTCAAATTTCTCTGAGATGTGGGCAAGGCCTCAGATGTTATTTTGCATCGTAGGAGTCTGTGGTACTCCCAGGTACTGCAGTGAGGAGGGGACACAAAGACAGAGCCATTCTCATGTGGGTGGCACAGCAGACAGTGCTAGCGGCTGGCGAAAGGGTCTACAGACCTTTAATTTGCATCTGTCTCCTCCCCATCCCTGGGAAATCATCTGCTGAGAACCGAGGCAAGGTGCCGTCCCAAAAGACCTAATTTGCATTTAGCAGAGAGCAATAGAAAATGAAGGAGGCTTTCACTAGTTCTCTGTTTGGGTTTCATGTGTCACCTGTTTAATCCAAAAAATAAGTGCAGCATGTAAAGCACCACAGAGCCCACAGTGAGATGTAAACCAGCTTCCTCAAAATGAGTCCAGATACATCAGATGGGGCACAGGCCAGACAGGGCTACTTCCTCCATCAGAGGCATCTGCCTCTCCTCCAATGGCTAGCAGATTATCACGAGGCTATCTGCGACCTGGGTTCATCTTGCATGGATGCAGGACAGCACTGAGAAACCATCGCTGCCATTTTCAGCCCAACCAGAAACCACCCCTCTTCACCTCGAATGGGAAGCTGGGTCATGCCAAGAGCAGGAGAGGACCCACTGCTCTTTCTGTCAGGCTGCACACACTGGCCATGGCCAAAAAACCACACATTGAGCCCTGTGGTTGTGGAGCAACCTGATTTCCTGATCTTTCTGTTCTCCTCCTTTCCATGTATCTGGTTCCTTGCAGAGCAGGCTGGTTAAGCACCCATGTCCAGGTTTCACCCTCACATGGAGGCAGAGGGAAAGCAGAAGCCATCGGTGCTGCTCCACAGTCCCAACACAACCACCATCTTCTGCTTTTCTCATCTGTAGGTGACACCAGACCACAGCATCCCAGCCATCTGACCAGACCATGCAAGAGCAGCACATCACATCGTGGCACGGATGTCAAATGTGTCAACAACACCAGTTCCCAAGGGAACGTGAGCTAGAGGACACCAAGTGCTGGACCATGACAATTAAAAGATGGAGGAGCAAACTGACTGCCAGTCGGGCCAAAGACCCTTCCTATTAGGTCATTGCTAGTACCCCAGCGGTCTGACATTTCCAGTCTATTTCAGGTGGCAATTGAAGGATCTGCTCTTGCCTGGCAACCTCTCCATTCACGACTCGCTGACCCAGCTCTGCTGGTGACAAAACATTTCCAGACAAAAGCTCCTTCTTGACTCAACCCCCCTGACAGGAAAACAGAATGAGCCTGTAAGCATGACCCTTCCCGTGCACGTGGCACATGACTCACCTTCTTCACAGATCTCTTTCCCAGAATAAGCTGGAGAAAAAAAAAGGAAGTACAGCAAGAAGAAAACCTCAGAAAAACAGCAGGAAAATAAGCAAGTACCGAAGACTTAAAAACAACTGCTACAGACAGCTCTACAAATCTTCATTACATTATCGTCACACAAGGTTATCGTGAAAAAGCCTTGGAAATACAGACAACAACACAGTGCAGTGTGAGTTTGCAACAGGACAGCGAACCTCAGCATCCAGGAAACTACTATTAGTGAGATATCCGTCAGGACACATTCATGCTGCAAACATCTTAGTGACCTGCAAAAAGCATCCAAGGGAGAGGGTAAATGAGCTTCCAAGCTTTGTGTCACTGCAGCTTATATCCCGCTAGTAGCTAAGTGAAGCTCAGCTGAATACCTCTGCCAAGCCCCAGCTCACTGCCTGCAGCCCTCACATGAGCAGCACTCATGAAGAACCACATCTCACCAGTACTATTGCTGTCAGTGTTGTGGTTTAACCCCAGTCAGCAGCTAGAACCGTGCAGCCGCTCACTCACTCCTCCCAGCTGGGATGGGGAAAAGAATTGGAAGAGTAAAAGTGAGAAAAAACTCACGGGTTGAGATAAAGACAGTTTAATAAGTAAAGCACAAGCCGCACATGCAAGCAAAGCAAAACAAGGAATTCATTCGCTGCTTCCCATCAGCAGGCAGGTGTTCAGCCATCTCCAGGAAAGCAGGGCTCCATCATGTTTAACAGTTACTTTGGAAGACAAATGCCATCACTCTGAACATTCCCCCCTTCCTTCTTCTTCCCCCAGCTTTATATACTGAGCATGACATCGTACGGCATGGAATATCCCTTTGGACGGTTGGGGTCAGCCATCCTGGCCGTGTCTCCTCCAAACTTCTTGTGCACCCCCAACCTGCTCGCTGACGGGGCGGTGTGAGGAGCAGAAAAGGCCTTGACTGCTTAGCAACAACCAAAAACATCAGTGTGCTATCAACATTGCTCTCATCCCATATCCAAACCATAGCCCCACACTGGCTGCTAGCAACAAAGTTAACTCCGTCCTAGCTGAAACCATGACAGGCAGTAAATTAAAATTTGGCCCCTGGTTTAGCCAGGTATTTATCTGGAAAGGAAGAGTGGGATTCATCCGAAGAGATGAAGGTAACTAACATAGAGAGAAGTGCATCTCATCTCATCACTGAGTCTCTTCTAGTAATGAAACGAGAGGAACCGATGCTTGGAGGTGATAATTCACCCCTCCTAAAGCAGGCAACAGATGTAGGGGAGCTCGGAGGGCTGATGTCTCCCCATTGGCAATGCGGGGAGGACACTGGACAAGCTCAGGTGCAGATGTCAAACAGGAGGGGACGATTCCCATTCCCACGTGCTGGCATACTTTGCAATACAGCTGGCCCATGAGACCACTGAGCCCCAGGTCCAGGACTGATGATTCCC
Organism: Pluvialis apricaria; assembly: GCA_017639485.1. Classification (NCBI taxonomy): domain Eukaryota; kingdom Metazoa; phylum Chordata; class Aves; order Charadriiformes; family Charadriidae; genus Pluvialis; species Pluvialis apricaria. The sequence goes on along the minus strand of CM030008.1, from coordinate 160,312,461 downwards.
TGAATGAAGCCAGCCATGAGATTTCCATTTAAATCAAAGCCACCGAACAACTGGGGGAATTGAAATATGTTGCCAGACTGGTCGGATTTGGTCTAGTTTCATAATTTCCTAATTCTTCTGACACCTGAGGGTTTTTCATTATTTTATTTCTTGAAGCAATGGGGTTTCCTCCGCTTTGCTGGGGCTGGCATGGGACACCCGTCCAAAATCTAACATGAAAACAACCTGGATGAAAGAAACGTCAGTGGAACGACATAGAAGGGAAAGAAAAGGCTGTTCAGAAAAACAGCAAAACGAAACCGCCTTGGCAGCTCCGAGCTTTTCACACTTGTGTTTGCAAAGATAAATTCCCTGGTCAGTTCTGGAGTGCTGAATACATGGAAAGGGCTCTTTTTATCCCATACCAGAACTAAGTCCAAATAAATGCCAGCTGTCCCTTATATAAGGCTCCCCCCTCCTTACTCCCTCTCTGAGGAGTCTGTACTGAGCAAACTTGCACCAACTGCTCTCCCACTGGGATCCTTTGGGGAACCCGGGGCGGGGGGGGCGGCGAGAAAACCTCTGGTGCCATCACAAATGCAGAATATGTTGCATTTATGCCTACAAGGACAACTACTCGCTAGGTACCATCCCTGCTCCCCGAAAGAGCCAACAGCTTTTCCTCTAAGGCTGCTGCCATGTGGTTTGTGCTGAAATCCCGACGCCGCCTCCTCCAGCAGCTGAGCAGACAAACCGCAGGCCAGCCACTTTCCCTGTGTTTCAGCTTTCCTCGTAGCAGAGGGGATAATAAAATTACCCAGCACTCAGGAATGCTGTAGCTTTAATTCATTAATATCTATAAGGAGCTTAGAGATCCTCAGCCATAAGGGGCTCTGGAATCACCAGCAGAAATGCTTTGCATCTCACTGCGGTGCTCCGACTTTCAAAATTTCCCGACCGACCCCGCTGATTCAAATAATTCGAGTTCTGAATTTTCTGACTCGGCAAATTCGAATCAGCTTCTCACAATGATCCGAGGAGTGAAAACGTGCTCTTTGTCAGCGAGAGGGAACGGGGAGCAGCGCTAGGCTAGCTGTATGCTGCGTGAGTCAGCCACAGCCTATGCACCTGCTGTGACTGAATGCACTGAATGCACTCGGAGATGCTGGTTTGGCAAACAGATGGATTTTGTAAATCCTGTTAACGTTTCTGTGTGTAAGAGCTTCCCAGCAGAAAAGGAGCGTGTCCACGTGAGTATCGGATCCACTTACCCTTATAGATTTTAGAATAGTGGCTTCATTTGACTCAGGCTGGAGATATAAATAGATTCATCGTAGAGTGGGCACCTTGGTTGTGTTTGTGAGAATGGCAACTTTCAGGAAATCAGGTTTTAGATTAGCTGTTCTAAGCTGCAAGAAGGGGAGAGATGTGTGCCTCCAAAGACACATTGGCTCTGGAGGGCTCAGTTCAACCACACTCCAGCAAAATAACCAGTTTGGAGATAACACGGGGGCTGCATGCGCAAACTGCTTATTGTGCTCTCTCTCAATCACAGGATTTTATTCCAAAAAAGTTAATGGAATGTTTTGTTCTCGTAAGGTTTAAGCAGCTTACGCAGGGAAAATTGCATAACCCGTTTGCTACGTAAGCTTCAGTATTTGACATGTACTGAACTCCTTTTGCTTTGTGCATATACAGTCGCCTTTTGCATGGGACGGGGACAGAGAAGTAAACAAGGAAGCGGAGCCCGATAAGAAGGGAAAAAGGGTCCTGGGAGCTGCTGTTGTGAATACAGAAGAAATGGGAGGGGGGGCAGCAGCAGCACAGCTTGTGTGTCAGCAGTTCACCCACAAAATTGCTGAAATCCGTCCATTCACCTCGGCAGGGAGACTGCCACAGGGTGGGCGCGCACATGCCACACACTGCCGAATGAGCGGGCTGTCCCGAATTGACCCAAAATACACAGCAAAGCAAGGCAAAAATGGAGAGCAGAGAAGATTAGCAGGCTTCAGCAATCACAGCAGGACACTCTTTGTGACCCCTGGGAGTGGCCTCTCATGGCTTCACAGTCAGCCGTCATCGGTGGGCTTAAGCATGTCCATGGTTTGGGAGGAGGAGGTGGGAACTGCTGAAAAAATTCACCCTTTTGTAAAGGGATCCTCATACCTGTAGGTACTGAGGTGCTCAGGCAGGGAGGTGGCAGTCCGGCCGTGACCCCACTGCCTGAGTGCAAAGGAGATTAGCCGAAGTTGCGTTAGAAGTTGGTGCCCAACAAGTTGAACCCAGCTCTCAGGCTCTGTTTAGACAGATTTTACGGCCCCGCATTGCTGTGAGCATCAGTTATTGAATGCTAGAGACCCGCTGTATGCTGTAAAATCCTAGCTGTTGTTATCAGAATTTATTATGGGGACAATTAACATAGGCAATCCCTTTACCGCTGATGGGATTTATCTGAGTAAACCTCACATGTGTTATTCTCCTAGAAAAACAAGCTATCAACTTTTTGGCTTGGCCTAAGTTTCCAAAGATAAATCTATTCACTCATTTATTACTAACTACACAGCTTGTGGCCATGTGGTGTGAGTATAAACAAGCTGAACAAATGTCTAGTATGGGAAGGAATAAAATGTTAATGCAAAAAATTGATTTGGTGATCTCTTTGCAGCCAGTGAGACTGATATTTCGTTGCCAGGTCTGACTATGTAAAATAGTAATTGTGTGATTAGCGCTTAATGACTGGAGTTTGTTTCTTTTCATCCCGATCATTAAAGCCGTGTCGATCTGCTCAGAACACATTGATAATTTCTGAATATATAGGCAAGCAAATCAGAAACCACAACAGCCTACTCAAGCTCTGTTTATTTCTCTGCACCGATATGCGGTAGACCTTGCCAGACAAAGATGTCTGCAGCACAGTAGGTCCGAGGACAAAGAAGACGGAGGTGGGGCAGTACCTGAGCTGTTACCCTTCAGAAATACCAAGTCACACAGTTACACCCATCCAGAGGAGGATGACGGGGGCGATGCTGCTGTTAAAGCTGGGGGACAGTGTTGTACGCAGCTGCTGAACACATGGAGCAGCCCCCCGCTTGCTGCACGCCACACAGCTTACACCCCTGAGTAGAAACACTAACCGCATGAGATTGCCGCAGCAAATCCCCACCTGTCCAAGGCCCAAAGCACTTCTCCAATCCATTCTTGGCCACAGAAGACTTGCTTTGAGAGGTGGTTTCCTGCTTCACTCCCCCATTACCTTCTGCAGCATTTCAAAGCCTGCAGAGCAAGGTTGCACATCATGCAAAGGGCCTGGTGTCTGTCTGCACCCTGTGTAGGTACGCCTTTTAGCACCGCTACAGCTGTTATTTCGCTTTTGACTATGTCTGTAGCACTTCCCAGCCCTGGGAGATCTGACCTTTCACCACCTCTCACGTTGTTACAAGTGGTGCTCAAAGTGGTGGTGTTGAGTACCATGGCTGGGATTTTCAGAGATGCGTAAAGGGTTTAGGTGCCTACCTCCTGAAGTTTTTCAGGTAGAGAGGAAGGCTAATTCCTCTAGTTATGCCCACTCTTAAGAAAAAAGGCTCTCTGCACACAGTGTGCGGCAAGGACATTGTCAGGCACACTGTGAACTGACCTGTGGGAGCACGCTTATGCCCCTGGCCCAGGGCGAGATACATGTAGACTTTGTGCCAAAATCACTGCAGAGATTCTTGTTCTGTGGGAGGAAAATCCCAAAACAGAACAAGCTACAGATATGGATAAATATTCATCTGGCATTCAAGAGAAATGCATAGATGCATCTTAAGTTGGTTTCCATCTGTTAGTGATGATCCCAAGTGCTGTTACTGGAAGCAGAACCCAACTGGCTAAGTCGTCCCTATTGGATTACGCCGCCAGCGCCGAAGCAGAAAGCCTGTTTGCTGACCCAGGTCTGTGCTACCAGGCGAACTGTCTGTCTGAGCGATGGACTTTATTATGAGCAGGAACAGTGCCAGCGCTTTGACTCTGTAGGCAGATGATAACCACAGCAAGTAGGAGGGTGGCATGGTTGAAGGGAGCAACGCATTGCTCCTGGTCTGTCTCCTCATGAAGGGATGCTCCTGCTAATGAGCGTGAGCGGATAGACCAGACCCCACTGTGTCAGTTAGAAACAGCGTTGTCACACAACCCAGATGTAAAAAACAATACTTGGGTGAAAGGAAAAACCTATATTGGTAAACAAAACAAGCCAGGCCACTTTGTACGTTCTTAAGGGCAAGTGAAGTGATGCAGTTCAAGTCCATTGAGCTCTGCACCCCCAGACCACAAGAGCTTCCTCCTTTCTCCCTGCTGGCCCCTGCTGTCCTCTGAGCTGTGCCACAGCATCTGGAGCAACGCTGGTTGGGACAGGCCAAAAACTTTGAGAGATTGTGCTAATAAATGATTAATGGAGAGGGTCTCCAGCCTGTGCTCTGGCCCTGTTTAGCTCGCTAGCCTAGCTGTAGCCAAAGGTCCTGACTTGGGACTCAAGCCCTTTGGACTCAGGAGTCCAAAGCTGACTTTTCTCAGCGCTGTGGGTTGTGCTGAGCCTGTGAGTCTAAACTGGGAATTCCCAACGGGACGTGAATTCCCCCGTAGTTAGTAAGGGAGTCTGGAGACCATGTACTGTCCCACTTACAGCCCATTTCCAGTGGACAGGCAGTGAGCCCAGATGGCTGGTTTTGATATAAAACATGTTTTCCCTATTTTTGTCGCTCCCTCCCAGCCGCTCATGTGTTTGCTTCACCCGGCTGTGACTCCCTCCTTATTGCAGCCTGACTGCGGCTGTGACTCCAGATGACACGGCAGTACAGCCATAAATGTGGGGCTTGATACCAAAGTTTGATCCAAAGCCCCACCGCAGAGCAGTACCAATCAATAACAAAAAACTGGGTACACAGTAAAGGAAATGGATAGAAATATCCCTAAATCCAGTTTCAAAAAACAGGGAAAATAACCAACTAAAGTTACTTTATTTCTGGTTTTGTATTTCCGATTGATACTACCGTAGGTGGATATGCAAAAAATTGTAGGTGTCCTGCTGAATTAAATTTGGAGGCAACTGATGATGCCATGTTACATTATAAATACCGTCTGTCTAAAGCAGTTGAGTTCATTCTTATAATGCTTTTTTCTTCCTTAAAAGCCTGGTGCGAAGCCCAATAAATTGACAGAAGAACTCCCACTCACTTTAGTAAATTTTGGATCATGTCCTGCGGGATTAGCCCACATGAGCTCTACAGAGCAAGGACTTGCACACAGCAGTAACAGATTAATGAGACCATTTCTGTGACTGAGCATTTGCCGACAGGGGTTAAGTTTGCATGGCCAAGCACTAACAGACTTAAGTCATCATCTTAATAGCCTGCGCATCCATTATATTGAAAGTGAAATGAGCACATCTGGGTGCCTGGAGATGAGAATGATTAATAAAGGGAAAAAAAGGCAGACAATTAAGTGGGTGAAGCGAAGAAACCATATGAAGAGTATGGGACTGTCGTTCAAAGAGTCACGCTCAAACCTGGGGAGTTTGTGGATCCAATGAGTGGCGCGTGCTCTTGCACAAACACATCACGCTGACAAATGAGCCCAGTGTTTGATTTCCATTTGAGCACTGGTGTCAAAGCTGTACTGCTGACACAGAAATGCAACTCCTGCTTGGTCTGGTATGAGCTGCCCATACGTGATGGAGAGCATAATGTGAGCAGCAGGGTCCAGGTCGAACCACCTAACGTGAGGAGATCGGGAGTTAAATCTAAAAACTGACTGCATGCGCAGAGAGAGGGTTTAAATAAACATGCTTTGGTGCGGGGACAGGCGATACGTTTGGAAATCTGGGCAGGCTCTTTCTGCCGTCTGTGTTTTGTTTCTGAATCCAATGCTATCATAATGAATAAGCTGTTTGCTCTTTCGACTGCACGCCACATGACAGCTAGTTTCCATCCAAAAGCTTTGGCCCCTGCATGTAAATTGATCCTGTAAAGTTAACTCCTTTGTTCAAGAGGTTAAGTATGTGATGTATCAATTGGGCTTTTTGTGTAAAAGCCACAGAGCAATATATTTACTGAGCCATATGTGTATTGCAGAATAATTTGCAGTAAAGGTATGCAGAGGAGCAAAGATGGATCATACCAAAAAAAATGTAGGCTCCAGTTCAAGGAAGTATCCATTTAGAACAGAGCAGAATTTAAGCGTATGCTTAACTCCCACTGAAATATGGTTTCTAATCACATGTTTCAGGTTAAGTGTGTGGTTAATGCTGGCCTCAATAGGGAGGGACTCCAACACACACTTAAAACCTCTGAACTGAGGGCAGGGGTTACAAAAAGGCCTCTAGAGTCTGGGCTGACCAGACGAGGGATCCAAACTTGCACCCCATGTTGCACTAAATGTGCCAGGGAGACCCACAAGGGGAAGAAAAAGTCGGAAGAAAACAGCAGGATCATCTGGAGACACTTCAGAAAGCCAAAAATGCAAGCTGGGTTTGATCCTAACCACAAGACATGCGTGACAATTACAGCTCCCTGGGATGCAGCAGCACAGCCAGGAGTTAACGATACCTGGGGCTTCACCACTCCCACGTGGACCTCCTGCTTACAGGCTTGGGGCAGGTGGATGCTGAAGACACCAGCCCTGGACTCAGAAGATCCATTTGTTCTTTTGACTCATGCTTTGGACATTACCCTGGGCTACGTTCCCATTGCAACATGGTGACTCTAGTATCTGTCCCAGCCGCCCACATGACAGTGGAAGACCAGGAGATGCTCTCAGACATGAGGGGCCACAGAATTGCTTTTTGTAGATGTAAAAGTACCTCCATCCTATATCCTGGTTGCTGTCAGCGTAAAGACGTTCCAGGGATTACAAAGGGCTTCTGTAAAAGTAGCCTTGCCACAATGGAGAATTCATAAGGAACCACGAGGAAAAAAAGGAATCTTCCTTGCAGGAAACAGGACTGTCTTTGCATTGTCTTCTTCAGTGAAATCAACGTTGCCTAGGTAGAATGACGTCTCCCCTGACATCTTAATCCCTGCTGCCTACCCTGCTGGCAGTGGGATCATATGCATCTTTGGCAACAGACAATTGGCATTTTCAAAACATGTTAAATTCTTCCCTTCTGCTGCGGTGCATCTGGACACAGAACGTACTGGCAGCCTCGCTCAACGTTATCATTTTATTAGAAACTCTTGAGGAAGCATATTTGTCTTATCCCTTCAGCTTTTTGTTATTTCTCTCTGGTAGCAAGAACCAACAGCCAGCGAGGTACTTTCCAAAGAAAACAGAGGCACAGCCTCTGCCTTGCAGAGCCATCAATCCCTTTAAGATCCTTTGCAGTGTTGTGATATAAGAGAATCAGAAATCTAACCCCACCGTTGTGAAAATGTAAAGGTACTTTTAATATTTCTCTTTTGTGTGTGTCTCTGTGTGTGTGTGTGTGTGAGTGTGTTTAACCTTCGTCTCTTTAATAAGGAGGTTTATTTTTTTCCATTTAAATGGGGAGACTGGGAAAAGAAGTGTTCTCCTTGATTTCCCTGCCCTAATCCAGTTCCTGCTCCAAGGTGGAGCATCGCATCAGCCGTGCTGTTAAACACCTAACGTGCTCTTCCTCCTTGCCGAACCTGCATTAAGCAGTTCCTACGGACGCGTGAGCAAAGCCTGGAACGGCACCGGCTCAAGGGGCTTGCAGGGATTTCAGGAGCGCAGTCGGGCTCCTGTCTGATCTAAACCGGCGGAGCTCCGCTGCCTTCCACAGAGCTCTGCCAACTCGTACCAGGTGGGGATCTGGCCCTCAGCCTTCATTAATTATCATACGCACTCAGAGATGAAAAATACATTTATCACAAAGCAGAGAGAAACCCGTCAGCTGCGCAGGCTGCCAAAAGGGAAGGTGTTCGCTGGGCTCGGCTCAAAGGGGCATCGCCTCGGTGGCACTGAGCACATATCTGCCAGGAGCAGGTTAGCTCTCACTGATGCTAACTGGAGGCGACGGAGAGAGACCAGACAGCTCTTTGGAGTCCCTCCCTGCCCTATTTTTCTATGATGTCTGTTATTTAACAAAGGATCAAGGCTTCCCTGTTGGTAAAAATTACACCAGCCAAGGCCAGGCAATGTCTGTTGCAGGAGCAGAGGGCTCAGCGGGCTGTGCAGCTCGGTTCAGACAGGATTTTGAGGACAAAGTTGGGCTTCTGGGGTTCGGAGCTCTGGAGGGGGTACCCGGGAGCTCCCGGTGGAGTCGGGCTACATGCAGTGAAGGTGGTGGACAAATTCAGAGCAGTCGAGTTTGCCCGGGCATTTCCCTGCCTGTTTTGGGAGGTTTCACATGGATTAGGGAAGGATTTGTCAGGCTGCAGTGCCAAACCAGTGTTTATCCACAGAAGCCTTTTTATTTTTTAATTGTGTCAGAGTTCTCTAGCTGGCATTTCTCTCTCCAAACCTGGCCAGTTGATGGAAACAGAATATTTATTCACTGCCTTTGTTTTACAGCTGGGGGAGGGGGGGGGCAAAGGGAGGGCTGAGGGGGTTTTTTGTCTGACTTTAAAGAGATACCCCCTCCTCTTCATCTGCTTCCAGCTCATCCTCCTGGCTGGCAGGCGTGGAGGCTTCCCTGCCAGGGCTGGGGAGGGAGGGGGGAGCCGACAATGGCTCCCTTGGTGTGAGAGCATCGATAATAACACAAGGCCCCCTTAGATGCACACGTGCCTTTCTGTTGACTGCTGTGGGAGTTGCCTGCATATTTTAGGAGACAATTAGGCCAATGCAGTGTACGCTGCCTATTCACTCTTCATCTCCAACCCCGGGGAGCAGGAGGAATGATTTATTAGGGAGGCAGACTTAACATCTTCTGTCTTTGGTCAGCTGTGATGTGAAAATAGCCTCATTGAAGGCAATTAGTATCAAGTCCTAATTAAAAACAAAATCTTTCCTTGGTTTGCTCGCAGACAGCTACTGTACTGGAAGCACAGCCTTGCAGGGGGAGGATGAGAAAAGCAGGAGAGGAGGAGAAGGGGAGCAAGGGGGAGAGGGCAGGGACAGAGCACCCCGAGGTGGCCCATCACCCCCAGCTCCCACTCACACTGAGGGCAAGCGTGGGCTCAGCCCCTCGCAAGCGGTTGCCCAGCAAGGGAAAAGTCTCCGCGCGGCTCTACTGGGGCTGTGCAGTGACCCGAAAGTCTTGACAGAGATGGTTTGGGTCTGCCGGTGCACATCCAGACAGTGCAGGAGAGACTAGCGCCGCTCACCGCGACAAATCCTCCCTAATCCTCCCAAAGCAGAAACAAAAACTAAACAAGTGATGCAGCCTGAGCTTGCGAACAGGCTTGGGTGGCATTGTTCGACCTTTGGCTCCTGCCCAAGTGGGGCTGGCTAATCCCCCAGCGCTCCCGCCAGGTAGACACCAGCAGAAAGCCCGTCTTTCCACAGGTGCCAGGCTGAGATGCGCACCCCTTTGCGGTGGCTTTGCCTGCCAGACCTTATGCCCTTGCTGCTGCCCTGAAGCACAGCGTGGAGCCCCACATTAGCTCCCTCATTAAAAATGTGCTCGTCCCGCCCTTGCGCCTGGCCCTGTGTCGGGTTCGTTTAGTGACACTGATTGAAACCACTGCAGCGAGGGTGTTTTGTGCCTTTGCACTTAAATGTGCCCTCTTTGGGGTGTCCCACCCCGAGCCCGAAGCTGCAGAACGGGAGACCGTGTGTGAGTGATGGGGAAGCCCCTCTGAGGCTGGGTTACGGTGACCAGTCCCCATTCGCCCTGTGGTGGAGGTCCACCCCATGCCCACCTGCAAACCATGCCCTGCCAGGGCTCCTCACTACGCGCAGTGCTCCGGGGGACACAGTAGCCGCACCTGTGCTAGCAAATTAAACATGCCCAGCACTCTTTGGCAATGAGGCCATACTCTTAAGCTTTTCTGCTCTCCAAAGCAGTGTAAACTCTTCACGGTTGCCTACTGGGAGAGGTGGTTGACCCATGCTAATTCCTGAGCTATGCCGGAGACCTTTCTAAAAATATAACAGCGCAGACAAATTCCACTGCTTGGGAAAATCCCTTGGCACTATTTAATTTATCAGCCAAGACGTGGATTTAACATCTTCAGTATATCCAGGTGACTGCAGGACTCCTGTGATTGAAGGAGCCGCTGGGAAACGCCAACAGTGTAGGAGAATTTTGTAGGGCTGCTGTTGTGGGGAAAGCAATCCCTGCTGGAGCCAAAGCCATTACTAATCTGTGCATGAGTCTATTCAGCATGTTCACATCTGCCGCATCTGCCGCCGCCAGCGGCTGTGGGGTTCTCGGTGCCCACCGGCCCATCTGCTGAGCATCGCACTCCATCGCACGCCGCCGCTGCCCTCCCACCTCCCTGCCCCCAGCCCGGTTTCCTACAGGCGAGGAAGGAGGCAGCGCCGGGGACCGCAGGTGTTTCCCCGCCGCAGCCCCGCTGGGATGCTGCCAGCGGTGCCTCGGACGCCCGCCAGCAGCGTCAGCGAGGGGATGTGCCCTCTCCTTCCACACCACCCGTTTGCTCTGCCTGCGCGACTGCCTTCGCACTCGCCGCGCATTAGACCCGTGAGCAGGCTGAACTGGAACCCAAAGCAAAGCTGGCCCACAAACATTCCACGTTGTTTATGATACTGGAAAATAGATTATTCCAAATGCTCAGAAAATCTGGATCTGGAGTCTGATCTTTAAGCTTATTTAGAGCTTTTTTTTAAAATTTAATATATTTTGGTTAAGTATCCATATGCCTCATCATAGCTTAATAAATCAGATGACATGTTGCAGTCAATTAAACCAACAATGTCACAGTAAGCAGTGATGTACAGTGTGTGGTACAGTATGCAGTAATGTATACCGTGGTAAAAGAAACTCTTTGACGAGTCTGTATCAAAGCACGCAATCCCACTCAGTTCTGGTAAGATTTCCATATATAGAAGAGGCTTCCTTAGCTGGGGTTTCAATAAAACTTGGGTTTCTGTTCCTAAAAGGAACTGATGTATGTTATCATCTGTCCAATTTATTCTGAGGTGGTTTTCACCTCAGGTCTGCCTGCATCCCTATGAATCATTTCCCTAGAATTATATGTGGATATCTAAAGTGTATGCTTGGCGCATTTTAAAAAAAAAAACTGAGCTAATTGCCAGTTTGGGGTTCCTTTAGCATAGATAGCAAGGATTAGATCTTCAGCTGTATAAACTGGGGCAGTTTCATTGCAAATTCCCAGATATGATCCTTATCTCACTAATGCATACATCTTCAGTCTTAAGCTACACTCGCTTTTTTCTGCATCCTGGGAGAAATCCAATGGGAGGAATAGCACGTTATGTATCCTGGTGTGGGGGAGATGCTGTCGTAGCACCTGCCCTAGAGTCTGTTGACGGTGGCGAAAAGCTGTGCTTTGATTTTAGGATCAGGCCTAAGCCTGGCACAGCAAAGCACTGCTTAAACAAGTAATTAACTTTGACCATGTGCCTCACTTTCAGTGACTTTAACAAGACTCAGAAATGAGATTTTCCAGAGACTGATTTGAGGACGTGGTCAGCTTGTTGCTGATTCAGAGCCTGGCTGCAGTTGTTTCATTTGCAGACACTGGAAGAGGGGCTGCACCGAGCGATGCCGCTAAATAGCCGCTGCCTTTCCAGGGCAGACGCTCTCACTGCGACTCCGGCCGTCGTCCATCGCACGTGAGAGCCTCTGCTCGCAGCTGCTGCGGTTAACCCGCCACCACCCCTGCAGAAAAGTCCTACACAACTTCATAGGAAATTCCAGCCTTCTAATGCTTAGTTTGGGGCTTTTAAATTATTTCAATTTTAATAGGAAATGCTATAGAATAGATAGGAAATCTGCTGAATTTCAGGGCTAGTTCTGATTTTTCTACGGTCCCTCATCCTGGAAGATCCTCACGGCTTCACCAGTATTAAATTCTGCAGGACTTTTCCACAGAGGAAATACGTCATTTATTTTCTTTACAGTCCTGACTGAGCAAATATAGACAAAATAAAGTTTACTGTGGCACAAGGGAGACTTGAAGTCGTTTTTCAATCACTTGACGTTACAAATACCTGGAGCTCTGACTGATATCTCATACCCACAGCTGAGTATATTGCTTGAAAAATCCTGTTACATGAGTGAATGAGAAGGAGAAAATATATTACTCAAAGTTTTTTACTTTTGCAGGTTTTTTTTTTTCATTTCTTCCTTTGCCTGCCTTGATTTTAAAAGGCTGATGCACAAAAAGTGCGCATTTCCTAGTCAAGAGAGAACTGTATCCTCAAAATTATCACATCTGGTCCAAACTGAATCTTGATCCATGTGTTTCCTTCAAGTCCCAGACTGTTTCAGATTCAGGGCTGTGATTCAGGTGCATTTTCCTAATGAAGATTAATTACATATGGGTTTCCTTGCAGTTTCAGAGACCTAAAGGGAAGCAGAGAGACCAGCTGAGGCAGATTTTTAAATAAGAGAAGACCCACTGGTACACAAACATCTTTATAGGCCCAGTTTATACATGCAAGAACAGCATGATTAAGTATTTGTATATGCCTTTTTCTAATTGGGAGGCTAATTATCCAGGTACAGATTTATCAAAAAGAAAGGAGAAAGAGGGCTGAAAAGAGGTAGAAGAGTGGATTATCAATTCCATCATACGCAATCCATGCCCCTGCATCCCCAATGCCTCCTCTGTCCCCTCCCCGGTGTTGGGCTCCATCCACTCCTGCCATTCAGGCACATTTTCACGCACACACGGGTGGTACTTTACATTGCTGGGTTAGACAAGCCCAAACACTCGTGTGCTATCCGGATGCGTCCAGCTTTGAAATTTGAGCCCTGCTATCAAAGCTAGTGTATAATGATAACCAACATAAAAATCAGATTCAAGTGGAGATTTTATGCCTTGAGTTATCACAGCAATGCAGGGGAAAATCCATGGTTTTGGAGCAGCTCCTGCAAAATGCGTGTTTTGATTCAGTGCCCTGGGAGTCTCAAGTCTGCAGCTAATATTTCTTTTCCAATTATTGCTTTGAGTGGATAAAATATATTTTAATATCTTTGTGCTAAGAGTCCTATCTAGAGAGAGAGAGAGAGGTATTTCCACTGCACTGCAAGACCATTACATTTATTTGCACAATTCACTTAACTCTGGTCCATGATATCGCCAGAAGCCCTTGATGGAATTATGGTTCCGTAATTATAGCTTTATAAATTACAGGCCTTAATAGCTTTAGGGCTGGATTCTCACTTGCAATAAATCATCAAGGCTTCATTGATTTTATTGAAGTATATGGAGGTATGTCAACTTACACCAGCTGAAAACTGAGGTGAGATCTTCACCCTTTGAAGTCATTGGGAGTTCTGCCATCGACTTAAAGACAGCCAGAAATTAACCCTTGGTCCTCATTTTTCATAGCCACTTTGCTACCACGAACTGCATCGATACAATAAATTGTTGAAGATAATGATATCACAAACCAAGATGATGCTGCTAATTAAAATCTATCGTTACCATTCATGATTTAAAAGGTTGGGCACTAAAAGGGTTTGATTCCCTACCACTCTCCACCTTAGGCTCCCTTTGTATAGACCGAACACAGCGACACACCCTCAACTCCTGCAATATCCTAATGCCTTTTTATGGATGTTCTTAAATATGCACACATAAATACAAAGTTTCAGAGTATGTCACTGTGCACTCTCAGCTAATTTATTGTTCATACATGAGCCTTAGTGAGAGGAACAGATAAATAACTGGAAGTCATCCAGCATTTCAACTGGCCAGCAAATGGGTGGATGAGTTCACTCAGACTCCTCTGGCAGCCTGCACAGCCTTCTGCCAAGAAGCCAGACAGTGGAAGAGGAGGTTAAAATACTGAGCACGGGGGAAAGCATTGCGCTGGGTGAAATAAACATCATATTCATATGTAAGTAGTGAAAGTCACTATTCACCGCCACAGGTTGGATTTGACCTAGTATCGATCACTCGGGATGGATGCAACTATCATTCACTTAAAGAATAAGCAGAATACACTGTCGAGTCTCTCCCATTAAAATAACATATACAGCATTTATGTAGCGCCAGTGTATTTTGATGACCATAATAATTTCGTGAGCTTAAATTTGGCTATCTGCATTTTCAGTTATGGAAACAGAGCTAGTGAAAGTTTCAGTCCAAAATAGCCATTGATTTTTTTGGCAACTAAAATTTGCATGCCTGTGCCTTGCCCGAAGTCAATTTTGGCAGGCGCATCAGAGATCAGCAGTTCCTAAGTCCCAGCAGTGAACTCTCGATTACAGCTTATTGCCTCTGAATTTAATTCCTTTAAAAATCAAAACAGGTTCTCCTCCGGAGGATTATTAGGGGTCTGTTAAGGATAGCAAAGCACAGGACCAAATTTACCAACAGGTGAGGCGGCTGTGGCGTAGGCGAAGGAAGGCATAAAATGTTTATCCCTTTAAGCCACAGTGACTGATGAAGGGTAAGCTTGAGAGAGTGCTCTCCTGAGACCGCTCCTGCGCTGCACTTCGGTTTTCCTTTCCTCTGTGCTTATGGTTACAACTGTGCTATTTGTCCCTCAGCTAAGATAAACATAACTTTCCCACATTTGAATCCGTTATGACAAATTTACTGGTTTCACTCAGAAAAAAAGCTATCTGTTGCTCCTTGATAGCTCCACCACAGAAAGATAAGGGCACGCTGGGGAAAATGTTGAGCTTCTCATAACAAGGGAATGAATGGCCACAAGACGGGCAGGCGATGAGGGAGCTCCTGCTCCAGGGCAGGCTCTGCTCTCCTCAAGGAGCCTGGGACAGCCGGAGCACCATTCCAGCTCTTCTTTGGGAAGAAGGTCATTGCTTTGACTTGTGTCAGGACTACAACGAACAAAAAGCAAAGACAGAAATTCAGGAAAAGGGTAGAGCGTTGCAGCCAAACTGTATCCAAGGAGCGGATCACCGAGAAGTTAAAAGGACTTGGCCAGACCCTTACAAATGGACATCTCAACTTAGAGGATGACATGCAGATGCCACAAGCTACCCTGCAAAGGTAAAGTGGCTTCATGGCAGCAGGTAGCTGGAGTCCTCGTGGGTCCACTGCAGCATGAAATGCGATGGCAGGGAGGAGCCCACTCCAGCAAGCACTCCTGAACCCACATGCTTTCATGTGAACTAAGCCCTAAAAATAACAGGACAGTGATATCAAAAGTGAACTGATAAAGTCAATCCAGGGGCTTTTTTCCTCCGCTGTTTCTTGAAGGCTGTTGTAAGCACAGTTTCATCTCAGTCTCTCAGTACAAACACATGCCTCTGCTCATTGTACTGATGGAGGAGAATGAAGTTTTCACATAGGGGACACGGTTACTCCAAACTACCTGCAAGGCAGTGATGAATACCGCCCCAGGGACTGCATTTTTCTGGGTACAGCGCATTAACAGAGCATTAATGTTAGAGAACGTTAATTACACATTGTTGCTGCTGCTCACCCAAAAGGAATTCAGCCTGGCAAAACACAATCATAAAAAAGAAGGCATTTGGAATGAATCGATGTGTGTGTGACATATATAAGTGCCATTTGCATCCTGCCTATGAAGGCTCCGCAAGCCTCGTGGCTTGCAGCTGGCTGCCAAGGTCTCCGCAGCCCCATCAAGCACACCCTCAGATGATGGTCCAGTGACTCTGATCCCCACTTAATAAGCGCTGACAGGGAGATTAGAACAAAAACCAAAATACCCTCTGGTAACATTTCTAGATATCAAACCTCCTTTTGTGGTGAAGCTATAGGCTTGAGCTCTTTTTTCTCTTAATAATTGTGTTTTAAGACAGACTTCAACATTTCAGTGACGGTGAGCCAAGACATCTGGGTCTCCAGGGTTAGCAATGTGCTGTGAGGATACGGCTCCCCAAGTCTCTGCCCAATTTCATCCCCAGAGCCTCCCGACCTGCTCAAATCCACGCTGTCCCCAGGGCCCACTGGCCAGCCAGGTACAAGCCAGTGCAGCACACCCCAGGCACTCAGCTTTCACCCACCCCTCAGAGAAGGAGACCAGGAGGTTCAGTCTGCCACGTCTAGGTTTCCTGGAGATGCCACAGGGTGAGGAGACAGCCAACACAGTCCTGAGGGGCCAAACCAGCTCCTCTCAGTTATGGAGGACTACACCGGTTTCCACTCAGACCAGTTGTTTGACGGAGCACTGATGGCATCCATCTCCAGGGCACTTTGAGCAAAAGCATACCTATCACCACCACCACTACCAGGTGGTCGAATCATTGTTCAGAACAGCAAAGTGACCTGTATTTTCAAATCTACACAAGAGAGGCAGCGAGTTACGTTCAACGGCTGGTTACGTTACCAAAACGCTATGCTGTTAAAGTATGCACACACACGGTACACAGCCTGGTGTGAGCGTTGCAACCTTGGGTTAAAGCCATCATCGTTTTATAAATTGTGCACAATCATCCGTAATCTTTGCAGAATACAAAGTACAGTTTGCTCTCTGTTGCCTGTTCTGCACAGCCCTTTCATTACAGAAACATCTGTTAGAAGCGCTTTAGCTAAGGGTTCGTCAGAGTTTCCATTATAAACCCCTATATTCAAGGGGTTACTGCAACTGAGCCGTAAAAAGTTGCTCCAGGCTCAAACTTGGCATAAAAGGTCTCCAGTGGGAGATATTTTTTTTTTTCTAAAACCAAAATGTTAAAATACATTCAGTTAAACAAAAGAAATTCACTTTGCCTCAGAGACTGCCTCTCCCAAATCTATATGTGTTAGTCGTACTTACATGTACACACATTGCGCACAGGCCTTCAAAAACAAACTATTAATTTATTTATTTATTAAGCTATTTATTAAAAAAAAACCACTAACTTCACAGCCTTATTGATTCATTTAAAATATAAGTGACCAGGTGATTTCAGACAGAAAAGCAGCAACTGCTTACAAAATAAAATAACCTTCCATGTAAAAAGCAGGGAAGGCAGCTTTTTTAGAACAATTTTTCATCCCCAGCTTTAACTAACTTTCCTCTTGAAGAAAATGGGTTTACCTCTGGGCTGACAGTAGGGCCCAATGAACAAAATGACCTGAGGGCGAGTGGAGACAATATTTCTTTTAAGAGGCAATCTGCTCCAGCAGGATGGAGGAGATTAGCAGAAAGATGCTAAGCAGGAGGAAATATGCTTGTTTAGAGAAGATAAGCAGAGGGGAGGGGTTCACTGGACTGTACTAATCGAGGCGGTTAAGGCGATCCGTGAGCAGTGGTAGACACAAAAATCCCCCATGCAGCCTGGGGACAATGAAGAAGAGGCAGAAACCATAGGAGAGTTCAATTTCAGAAAGTCTGGTTTCCAGGTAAAGGAAGATGAAGCAAAACTAAAATCCAGGAGACCTTCAAATTGAGGAAGGGTTCATTTTTCAGGCTTGAGGATATGAACGGTTGTGATGTTCAGCAAGTGAGCCCTTGGTCACAGAATGAGCAAAACTCTTGTTACACCATTAATTGTGCTGCCCCCAGCAGCTGCAGCAACAGACCTCAGTGCTGATCCTGCAGGAATTTAAGCCCATGAGTAATCCCATTTAAATTAATGGGATTATGCCTCAAAAGTGTAGAGTTAAGCATATGTGTATGCGTTTGCTGGAGCAGGCCCCGGGCGACAAGCGCACTTGCAGAGGGCGACGCTCTTTGTGCCGTCCCAGCGGCTCCCGTCAGTCGGGCAGGACGGCTCCAGAGTGAGCTGTAAGGTCTCTAAGGAAAACCCCCAAACTGGGGGAAGTCACGCAGTGATTCACTGAGTGGCACCCTTTCCTCTGAGTCAGTCCTGAACAAAAGTCCCAGCACGGCTTTAGGATGGGAAACTCTGGCTGGTTGTGCTGTCCCTTGGAGGAGATGGAAAACAAACATCCTGCCCATGACTGCCACCATGTAAGGTCTCAGCAGCTCTTTTTGAGAGTTCGGTTTTTCACCCTGGTGTTTCTGGCCAAGATCCAACTGCTGTAATTTCAGGTCTCTGGTTCACCATCCCACTGTAGGCTCCTGCTCCCTTGCAGCCTCAGTTGGATTTCTGAACACCGACAAGCAGCTGCTGCAGCTCTGATGGGTGAGGGACGATGCCTCTGTACACACAACAGATGACCCAGGACCCCTCGGAGAATGAGCATGATGCAAAGAAACAGCATCGCCTCTTCACTTGCCCTGAGCAGTGCTTTGGTTTGCATTAAAATCAGGTATTACTCAGCATGTTTGACTCCAGCAAAGTGGCTCCCCAGCATTCATTGGTGTTGGAACAACTAAAGATTTCACTACATGCAAACGGTTCCCTTTAATTCCATCAAAAGCCTCAGCTCTAACACTGAGCTCAGAGAAAAGCTGAGAACATGCTACAGCATCTTATGCGAGTAATGCATGTATTGTGTTCTCCTGCCTATGGACAGAAGGGAGGAAAATTTCTCCACTGCATTCTGTTATCAGCACGCAGCATGCTTGAGAGGCTTCTGATTCTTGGGTGTTGGCCAACCTCCTCCAGTGCTCTGGAGTCAACACTGCCATCGCCTGATGCCTTGTGGCACACCCCCTCTCGAGCATCAGGAGCTCCTGGAAAGGAAAGGCTCAGATAAGGAATCGGTCACTTAAGTCGTAGGTTATCTGAAGTTAAGGCTACGCATGGTTTCCTTCCTTCTTCCTGTTTTCTGTAACCTTCTTCTCAGGCAGTTGTCACAACACTTCTTAGATCAAGAATGCTCAGATGACGCCTCCTCATATTATTTTTTATTATTATTATGAAATCATGGAATTCCTCTCAATTAGAGACAATGTCCCAAATGAAAAAGCTTTGGGTTTTTCTTTCTTTTTTGCTTGCTCTCAGCAATTCATTTTTCAGCTTTTGCTTTATGCCACTCATGCAAATACATGTTTTGACTGGTTCAATAACTCTTCTTGAAAACACAAACAAATATGAAAAATCTGACAACAAAAATTGACATTAAGTAGCTGGAGAGCTGGGATAGACATCAGCTAATAGGGATTTCCTGCTGCTACTACATGTATTTCTACCTTTAATCACTGTCACATTATTTTCTTATCCCAGATTGTCCTACATGGCATGACAGGAGCAAACATCTGATAGGTCCTAAAGAAGCCTTTTAGAATAGACCTGTCTTTAAAGATTTGCCTTTGCTGTAAAAAGAGAACAATGTTCACAAAAGTTATATACATTTCCAGGTATTAAAATATTTTCCCTGGGCAGTCGTAACTAATGTCAACTTTATTTATCATTCCATTTTGAAATTTTCAACATGCCCATCTCTACAAGTCCAAGAATAAATAAGTCCTTTCCTTTACACATTCTTTACCTGACAGTGCCGAAAATCATTTCTTTAAAATGAATGGGGATTGATGTGAATCTGTTACTTTAACAAGAAATGATTTGGTATTTCCATAAGCAATTAGACTATGTTAATAGTCTACAATCTATCATGGCAAGAAATGACAGAAGCAACTTCTTAACTATATAAAAGTGTCAGGGGTTTTGTTAATGTTTCTTCTTTAAAGAAAAGATAACTCACATTTCCATCTGGATCCAACTCAGCTGTTGTGAAAGAGCAGCATCAGCATCCAGAATAGCAGAAACAGCAGAGTCAGAGTTCAGGTCCCAGTGCCATCCTGTTGTTTCTGGAAGAACAGGGCAAACGATCCTGGAAAAATACAGCAGAATGCATCAGGGAGAGGTGTTATACTTGGCTGTAACGCTCTCTCTTAAGTAATCACTGGGGGTGTTGACTTGTCTTTCTTTTATTTTGCTTATTAAATATGATCTGTGATCCTGTTAGCACTTCGCATGTCACACCGAAGCTTCACACTAGAAAAGGACTGGGATGGAGATTCCTTAGCTGTGGTCCACAGCACACTGGTGAGCTCACTGTGCCTGCGGTATGCTGGCTTTCGTCCTGGACTTCAGTTCTGAGGAACAGAGCCAGGGAAGGAGAAGAGATGAGATAAACAGCAAAAGCAGAAATCATGGTCAACTTTTACAGGAAGGTCAATACCCATATTCCTCTAAAGACCTCTTAAAAAGAGGTACAAATGCTTTTTCAGTATGGTTTCCCATGTAATATAAATTGCCACAGGGATGTTACACAATGACTCGGAGGATAAGTGCCCGTGAGGCAATTTCTTTATCGAGATGCGGAGCTCATCGCAGCGAAGCTGGAAAACACCTGTAGACATGGGATTAAGTTTCTGCTCTTACTGGACGAACATATACCCTGGTCACTGCTTTTCAAGCATACAACACCTATTTCTGTCTGTACTCTGAAGGATCCTTTCATTTTTTTCACAGACGAGATAATTTACCTGGTTTCTAGCAGAAAAAAAAAAATTAAACAACACTGTTAAGGTGGCCCATGATGAAGAGACCTGAGTGACATCAGCAAAGTGAGGAAATGAAACGTATGAAATGCAAGATTATGCTAACGCTGAGATGCAGTGTTAGAATTGGCTTTTGATGCACCAAGGTATTTTCTCTGACCACCATGTATGTTGTATTCCTCATGAACATAATAAAAAAGCACAGCACTGAATGATTCAGATGTGTAACCTGAAGATCACAGATGTTGAGGGAAAGTTTTCTGCTGATTCCAGTGGCCTTTGGATAAGGCTTTTGCAGGAAGTACCATCGATTACTAAACCTCAACCATATCAAAACCCTAAGAAAATTAGTTCACTAAGCTGCACCTATCTGTGCCACACTTTCTACCTTAGCTGTCTGTCTCAAGCTGATCTGTTTTAAATTATTATTTCTTTCTGGAAGTTTAAAAGCTTGAGTCATTTGCGATGATGAAGTTGCAGGGAAAGCTCCTTTTCCACCTCCTCTCCCCACCCCCATGTTACAGCGCTGTGGAGGCCTTGTTCATCAAACTTCACTCCTTCCCTCCATTAGAAGAACTTGAAATTTGACTGTAAAATGGCTTTTCAGACAGAGATGTCCCTCTCACATCTTTGAAAGACAGCACGAATGCAGAGAAACCTAGGTTTCCATGACAAAAATTGCCTGAGACACCTTTGGTACAAAGGATTTGCCAGCCCAGAGCTGAGCAGGAACGATGTAGACCACAACTGGGCCGGTGCATAGACATCTGAGAGCTCCAAAACTCACCCCTGCTGAGAAGTGAGGGAGGGCAAATCAGGGACGATTCAAGGAGAGAGAAACGCATATCCACATATCCAACAGGGATGGGAAGAAGCTTAGTGGCCAAAGGTGGAGAAGAGGCAGGTTGGCAACAGCTCTGCCCACACATCTTTAAGTGGCCGATCTACATTCCCTTACAGTGTGGCTATGGTATATTCTACAGTATACACTGGATTTTCATTTTTCTGTGCAGATTTTCACAGCCTTTCCTTCCTCCTGTGGCTTTTACTACCCAAGAAGGGAGAGAGGCGGAACAAAAAGCTGCAAACCGAAGGGAGTGTGGGTGTGAGGGGGTTTATGTGTGCTTTGATTTTGAAGCTTTGGCCTGAAAAGAGATATTTGCGTTAACAGACTACAAAAGATGGATGATTTGCCATACTGACAAAGTTAGAAACTCCCGTAATGTCAACACAGTTCATTGAAAGTTAAAAGGGGGGCGTGTTATTTTTAGGTGCTAAGTAATTCACAACATTTTGTGTTTAAAATAAAATATTCATCTGTATCATTATGAGTCATCTTTGTTCAGATAGCTTATTAAAATATTCTCCTTATGTAATACTATCATCCAACATACCTGGGATCTCTATTTTAAAGTTAGTGTACATCAGAAAGTCTACATAGATATTTGTGTTCTTAAGGCTGATAACAAAGAAAAACAATATTTCAGGTATAGTCACTATTAACAAGTTGTAAAATGATGACTTCTCTTGCAATATTTTCAAATACTCTATGTCTTTTCTATTATTATTTTTCTTCTGCAGTTTATGTGCTGTACGCCTGCAGCCAGGAACATGTGTTTCCAATTATCTGAGCTTTCTAAACCAGCTTTGCATTCAAGAGCAACTTTTTTTTTAAGGTACAGCTCCTCCTCCCACAGAAGTTAATATTCCTCTCCTTTTTCACACAGCAAACAGCAGTGGCTCTTGATTTCAGGCCCATTTTAGAAATCATTTAATTTGGAGCTCCCCAGACAAGAGTGTTATTTTCTTCTAAACTTCTTGTACGTCTTTTAAGACAAAACCAAGCTTTCATATGGAATGTATATAAAGTGTTGAAGCAAGAAAGGGAAAACTGATGTCATCCAGTTCGCCTTGTATGACATTTTCTCTAGTTTCCTGTGCAGTGAAGAATCCAATTTGACCACTAGAGCTATAACAGTAGAAATGTTAGATAGCATCTCGCCCTTACAACTCATGCTTAGGCCTTACACATCCCATCCCTCAAGCACCTGTGCAACCTGCGACCTGTAGCCTATCCGAGTCACCTGTTGTAAGGTCATAAATTGTAATTTCCCCCATTTATACATGCAGAATTGAGGCAGACACGTTTGTGCCTGTGTGGTGGCTTAGGGATCAAGTTTGTATTTGGCATTTCTGTGTGCAGTTCTGGGCCCCACAATTTAAGAAGAATGTGAAGGTAGCTGAATGTGTCCAGAGAAGGGCAACAAAGCTGGTGAAAGGGCTGGGAGGCATGTCCTATGAGGAGGGACTAAGGACCCTGGGTTTGTCTAGTTTGGAGAAAAGGAGGCTGAGGGGTGACCTCATTGCTCTCTACAGCTTCCTCAGGAGGGGAAGTGGAGAGGGAGGTGCTGATCTCTTCTCCCTGGGATCCGGTGACAGGACTCATGGGAATGGTTCAAAGCTGCATCAGGGGAGGTTTAGACCGGACATTAGGAAGTGTTTCATAGAATCATACAATCATTTATGTTGGAAAAGACCTTTAAGATCATCAAGTCCAACTGTAATCCTAACACTGCCAAGTCCACAACTAAACCATGCCCCTAAGAGGCATATCTACACATCTTGAATATGTCCAGGGATGGTGACTCAACCACTTTGCTGGGCAGACTGTTCCAATGCTTGACAACCTTTTCTGTGAAGAAATTTTTTCTAATTTCCAATCAAAACCTCCCTTGGTGCAACTTGAGGCCATTTCCTCTGATCCTATTGTTACTTGGGAGAAAAGACTGACCCCCACCTCTCTGCACCCTCCTTTCAGGTAATTGTAGAGAGCGATAAGGTCTCCCCTCAGCCTCCTTTTCTCCAGGCTGAACAACCCCAGTTCCCTCAGCTGCTCCTCACAAGACTTGTGTTTTAGACCCCTCACCAGCTTCGTTGCTCTTCTTTGGACATGCTCCAGCACCTCAATGTCTTTCTTGTAGTGAGAGGCACACCCTTCTTTACAGAGAGAGCGGTCAAACACTGGAACAGGCTGCCATACCTGTCAGTGTTTAAGCGGCATTTGAACAATGCCATTAACACCACACTTTAACTTTTGGTGAGCCCTGAAGTGGTCAGGGAATTAGACTGGATCAACACTGTAGGTCCCTTCCAACTGAAATATTCTATTCTATTGATCATCTGCATCAATGAGACATTGGCCTCCACTTAGGCTTTGGTCTGGGGAAGAGCATGGACCCACCACTCAGAGAAATTCAGGCACAGAGCTGCAAATTCAGATGCAGTACCTACAGACAGTGCAAACAAAACAAACGTAAAGCACCTAACAAGAAAATAGACCCCACCCTGAGGCATAGTTCATCAAGATAAGAGGCACAGCCAGAGGGACTCAGGCTGTGTGTTACCTGAGCAGAAGGTGTGGGGCAGTGTATAGGGGAGTGGGGTTAGTGCACATCCCTGGGTCCTGCTCCAGGTTGGGATGAAGCCAGAACACAACTGGACACAGCAGTTTGGAAGTGGCCTGAGGTTTGCCAATTTAAATGAAACCTGGGTGAGTTGCCCTAGGCCACCATAAGGGCTTGAATTCAGCATTATCCATAACTCTGCTTAATAAATCTTCATTAACAACTCAATCTGCTTCCCCTGTATGGGGAAAGGACTGGAAAGGGATCAGAAGGAACTAGCCACCCCAAACGTCATGGGCACTGCTGGGGCAGAGCACGCTCCGGGCCCCAGGCAGCAGAAAGGCCGGTCTGAAGGTGTTAGGAATAGGTTATTGACCCCTGGCTTTTAGTCACTGAGTAACCAAAGACTGAATAGCAGATGATTCATCTGACCTCCACATGAGGAAAAGGGCACAATCCCTCATTTGTACGGGAAGCACCGCATGAATGCTACCGCATGGTTGCCCTGAGCACCAGGAGATACAGGTACCTCCTTCTGAAGCACAAAACTAGTGGAGCAGTGTGTGCTGCAATGAAAAGACAGGAAAGCAAGATGTTTAACCCTAAAAGAGTCATTCAGCCGGATGCTTAATTCATGTTTGGTGTTGTATGACCCTCCTCCATGGATGTGCTGTGTAGCCCTAAAACAGATGTGTGGTCAGCATAATACACTGCCACATTTGAAATCTCCAATGATAACACATCAGAGTGCAAGTGAGGTATCCTGACTGAGCCAGGAGAAGCGCTTCAGCCCACGAGTACTCACAGAGGGACTTGCCGCAAGTGAGAGTGGGATGAAGGTGTCTACCACCTCCTGCAGAAGAGCTGAAGGAGCCTCTCCCAAGGAGAGGCCTATAACCAGAGCATAACCGGCCAGAACGGTGATGAGATGGGGAGAAAGATGGGAATGAGACATCTGCAGAGCACTTTATTCCTTCAAGAAAATGCTGCAGTCCTTCTGTGACAATAACGAGTCTCTTCTCTAGTCATTATGTTCTTCTCCCCAGGAGCCATCAGACCTCTCTGGTGATGGTCCCCGGAGTTTAGGTAGTGGAGGACAGAAGCTGCAGCCCTTCTGAGTATGGGATACAGCACTCTCTGACTCATTGGATCTAGCAGAGGCAACCACACCATTTTCTCCTCACCATCCTCGCTTCCCCTTGCAAAAGTCCCAACCTGCTGCTGGGCCACCTCATTTGTACTTACACACTTCAGGGATATAACAGGTCAGGCTTTTACCATGTCGCTTTGTTTCCCAGCCCTGTTTCCTCGTCAGCATTTGAGGGTTTGGATTTTGACCCGGCACACGTATGCATACACATAAAAATCTAAAGGCCTAAAGGATTACAGTTGTGGGGAAATATTTGGCTTTGAGTTCCTTGTTGTAGGCATGTTGCCGTGATGGTCATCACCTATTTCCAAAAGCTGTAACTGGAATTAGAAATACCTTTTTTTTTTCTTTCCTGTGGCCTTTCGATTTCCAGACCCCTCTAAAACTGCCTGGGCTAATAGCTTTTCTATACAGTCTATGTTGTATACAAATATACAGTGCTTATAGCATATGAAGTTTGCAGCATTTATAGCAGTATTGGCTCTCAAATGTCTATGACAAGTCTCATGGCACCCATCCATACTTTTAAATGTTCAACTCCTGGTGATAAGGGATTGACAAGAATTTTAGCACTAATTTTTATGTGTGCATCTAGTCTTCATTTGTAAAAAAGGCTTAAAATTATTGCTCATATGACTTACAAAGACTCAGATCATGAGAAGCTCACATTTCTTTTTAAAAAAAATCCTATAATTGCTAAACCAATCTGGTGATCATCTGGGGATTTGTCATAGTGTTTATTAATGTCTGAAATTCACGTGTTGTGTTTGTCATTCAAATTTTCTGCAACAAACCAATGACAACACACTGAGGAGGTATCTTTTTCACCCATTTTTACAAAGGAAGCTGAGGAAGACTTTGGCGGCAAAGGGAGAACAAGCCGGGTACGATGCTCACAGCATGTCCAAGGTATCCTCCTTAACCCGGCCCTTTCAGCACGGCTGACAGCCTGAAAACCTATAGAGAACGATGCAAAGTGACACTCAGAAATTCAAATTGCAGCCTTTTCCTCACTCAGCAGCATTTCATTAATACTGATGTTTGTGGTATATAATTCAACTTACAGTTGTCTCTGAATGTTATCTGAGTATCCACATATCTCTGGCAAACAATGGAGCCAGCAGCTGCCCTCGCACCATGGGGATGTCTTTATTTGATAGCTGGTTTCCTTCGTGCCTTTTACTGGTTATATATCTATACCACATATTTTGAGCAGAGCTGGTTAGAAAAAATTGTTTGGACATGTCTTTGGTTTCCTCTTTTCACATGCCACCTCGGAAAAACAAAATTTGGGGAGAAAAAGAGAACTATGAAAAAAATCCCCTTTTTTGGCCATTTCAACAAGGAAGGATGAATGAAAAGGAGAGGCAAAAAAGGAAATGCTTCAGTGCTTTTTTCCCTATTAAAAAAAAAAAAAGAAAACTACAAAAAAATAAAAACAGCTGAAAATGAAATATGCGCAGCCTCCTGCGCGTTGGTGCAGCCTGTAGCTACCACCAAGGGTCAAGTGCTTCTCGTCAAGGCAATTTCTGATGCGTGGACCTTTTTGTAACGTCAAGAGGTGCTATTTGCTTAATAAATGTACAAACATGTCATTAAACCTGTTAGAACACAGCTTCTGCTGTGTTTCACTGAATGAACAGTGGGGAAAGTGGAAATGTTTCTTGTGTAATGTAAGAGCACATGGTTTGCTGCTGGATGAAGGGGGTTCGCTGCTTTTCCTAACGCAATATTGCCAGCAGGGATGCTGATCTGAAAAGTAAACCTCCTTGACTGCTTATTCAGGAAGGAGCGGACTAGTAATAAAATTGGCAGGGATCTCCAAGCAAACATGTTAAAATTGAAAGCCAGTGCACAAAAAGATATGTTTTGTAGCGCAGCAAGAAGCCTCTAAACCAGTTAATTACTGAAGTTTTGTGAGAAAAACAGTGTTTATAGCTTATGGTAAGTCATGTCAGTGTTTATGAAATCCTTTTGGTTAGTGTTTTCTACTCATTTTCTATAATGTTTGCTAAGTTTTAGCATATGTTGTTGTAAATCCAGACAGAGTCGCAGTGTGAATGGGGAACTTTGATTAAGCGTGTCGCAGTATTTCTCTGGCATCTAGTTTCTGGTAGCTACTGAGAGGTCTGGGATTGCTGAGCACACAGGGCTGGCCATGCTCTAAAGGGAAAGTAAATTAGTTTCACGTGAATATATTAAGTCATTTTTTTCAAGGGTGTAAAGCCTTGGGGTGACTGAAGGGTGAAGAATGACAAAACTGGGACCTGCAAATTTTTTTTTCTCCCAATGTTTTAATTATTGTGTTGAAGACTTTACCAAACCCAATAAGAAGGGTGGTGAAAATTAAAGAACTCATCTTCGTTTCAAATCTCTACTGGAAAAAAAAAAATCCTAACTATTTATAATGATAAGGCTTGTCATTGAAACAAGAAAAAGAACAGAGCTTGGGGCCTCGTAGGTTAATGATAACCCTTTCACAAGCATTTTGTTCACAATCTCAATTATAATTCCATGTGCTTTATCTTTCACATATATAGCTAAACCCTTTTAATCTTTAATGAACTGATTTGTCTTAATTCAGTAGCTGTAGAGTTTTTTTGTGGAAGAAGTGAGAATTTCGTTATCAGCTCTAGGACTTCAGAAAGTGACATCCCGGGGATATAGAGAAAGTGAGCAGAAAGATCAGCTGCTGTGGGTACATCAAGGGTGGATGTGGTGGAGGTTGGGTTTTTTTTTCCAAATTAAAAGCAAGCATCTTCACATCTGTATTGAGTAAAGCCACTGGCCTTTTTTCTCAGGTGATGGTAGATTTTTTGCAGCTGCTGTGCCCTTTCAGGAATCTTTATCCACTTTTTAGCTTTGATAACTCTGCTGGCCTGAGTTTGAAGTTTTCTCTCTACCCTGTTTCTGCATGGTTTATTTTTGTCAGCTTTGTTATTCTACCTACCATGTTGTCGCTGTTCTACCTTTTACCAAGATTGACAATAACGCCTTTCTGTAGGGCTTTTCAACAGAAATTTCTCATCAAATGAAATTTTTCGCAATAAGCACATCATTTTGTCATTTTTTTTAACTAGAAAAACAGAAAAGTGTAATACTTTTTGTAGTTCTGTAGCGAAATTGTTGGGGCTGTTTTGTAAACTGATAGTTTTCCATTGAACATAGTTTTCCATTGAACATACCAATGATTTTTTTTTCAACCCCCCTTTGAAATTTTTCCAGACGAAAACCAGTTTTGCGGCAAGCCCTTGCTCTTCTGCTTACAGCCTATTGAAGGTAGCTGGAGGACGCTGGTCTTTTTAATTATTGCTTTATCCCCTCTCACCTTGACCTAACTGTGCCCTGGCAGGGAATGTTTGCCTACCTCTAACTGATTTACAGCAGATGTTAGTGGTAATAAATTATATCCCACTTCCCCCAGCTCCTTTTTTTCTAGAGCTGCTTGAATGTTTTCAAATGAAAAGTCTCTCAATCTTGAAAAGCATTTTTTTCAAAATGCGTATTTTGAGGGTTTATTAATATTTTCTCTTTTTTCCAGTTATACTGAAAAGCAAAGGCTGCACTTTATTCTTTTCCTCTACTTTTGCTTTCTTTTTGCTACTGGAAAGAGTTGCACTAAGGGGAAAATACAAGAAAAGGGAAGGTGAAAAAAAAATGTGACAACAGAAGAACTCCTATGGAAAAAAAGTGAATAACTGAAATAGCTCACTGGCAAAGCACATGGAACAAGAAGAAAAAAAGAAAGTCCAACCCTGACATGTTTTAATTTTTCCCTGTTTTTCCACCAGTTCCCTCCTGACATCATCAAGCAACCATTTGGTACTTGTTTCATGTAGCACGTGCTAGGCAAGGGGAATGACTTCATGCCTTTAAAGCCAAGCCTTTGTTCTACCAGCTATTTGCGCAGATGCTGCCGCCAGCACTCCAGCCACGCTCGTAGGGACCGACCTCCATCCCTGGCCTCATACATCTTAAAAAGCAGTAGGAGAATGACTGGGAACGTAAGGACCCAACTTGAAAGATGTTTCCTGACTCAGAACTGGGCTGGAGACCAGGGGAGATTTCCTGAGGCAGGGATGCCCCAAAAGCCCCATTTTCCACCCCAGCTCTGCTGCCAGGCTCCCTGCAGCATTGCTTGGCCAACATGACCTGTCTCAGTAGACCAGGCATGATTTCCAAGCCTGGCCACGTCCAGGGAATGCTGTAACCAATGCTGGTTTGCCAGAGCTTCTGTCTCTGAAGCAGTAAGCAGAAACACACCATAAGTAGTAGTAGATGTTGGAGGAAGCCTTTTCCTATAATGCTCCTATTTTGTTCCTGGTGGGTACCCTAATAAAATGATATAGGTTAATATTGCACGTTGGACCTACATTAAAGCTATTTCAGATGATTTAATTGCCAATGCCTTAAGCAAGGGCACCAGTTGGTGGGTATTACCTCTATGTCTAATCACTTCCAGCAGCAAATGGCAAAGTGAAATTCAAGGTGCTAATTTTTATCATTTTTTTATCGCTATGAAGTCCTAGGAGAACCAGAAAATCTGAAGACGTGGCATTTTCTTTCCAACATGCTCTATAGGCAGGTCTGTCCCAAAAAGTCAATTTTAAGAGAGAAGAAGTGTTTTTGGAAGCGGGCCCTTGCCTTAGGAGTCAGTGACCTCTGAAAAGCGGTGAAGCCTGCAGTTGTCCTCCTACAGAAAACACAGTGAAGTTCCCATCCTGCAAACACACAGGGGCTTGGTTTGGGGGGTGGGCATGTGTGTGCGCGCATGTGCTCGTAGTGCTATGGATTCCAACTGGACACCTCTCACCTGAACATCACTTTGTTAATTACATCTGTGGGAGCAAGGGCTCAGCTCTATAAAATATTATTGCTTCTTCTTACTGTTGTAGCTAGCTAAGAGTTTTACATTAATAGTTTAACCAAGGTAGACATAAAAGAAATCAATTAAGACGGCTCAAAGGGAAAAAAAAAAAAAAAAAGTGATGCTGTTAATGTTGGGGAGTGAACCGCAAGACACAAAGAGCAAAGTCTGTGTTCCAGAAATTAGCAACCAAACAGGCTTCATCTTACTTTTACTAAGGACTGCAGAGCGTGATCTTCAATTCCTTGACAAAATGGCATAAAGGGAGTTTTCAAACTCCCTCTGTCCCTTTAAGAACACTCTCCCTCTAATTTCTAAGGTGCCCCCCAACCCTGCTGCACGAGCTCTGGAGTAAATCATCACTGGTACCCTGCAAGTATCTCACAGACAGCCATATAAATCTTGTGTTACAGCAAAAGCGAGGGGCAAAACCAGGTAAAACTAATTCAGGACTACCGGGTAGCTAGGATTGGTGGCACACAGGCGTTCAGGCAGGTTGCCCTGCTGTTGCAGGGCTCAGGGCACAATATCATCTCCTTCTCAAGGAGGTAAAATCATACACTATTAACTAAAGCATCACTATGTAGAAATAAAGGGAGGAAAATACCCTGCCAGAGCAGCGAGGGAAGGAGAGGGTAGGGTTGAGCGCAGGGCTGCTGCTCAGATTTTCGAGCGCTCAGATTTTCGAGCGCTCAGACTTTGGAGCCCCCCAGGGCAGCTTGTGTTTCCAGGCGTTGCGTATCTGATTTCAGCCTCAGCCATGGGCAGGCGAAGGGTTAACGGGAGACGCAGCACGTTAACTGTATCTGTGGAGATTATGGCATGTTTATCCAGTGTTCAGATTTCCTGTCTGAGTGTTTGGATTTCCTGAAATCCCTGCTATCAGCCCAAGTGCTGTCCACTGAGCAGACCTTTTTTTCTCTCTCTCACTTTTTTTTTTCCCCCCCCTTCTTTTTTTTTTTTTTAACTTTGCTCACATGGTAGGTTTTCCTTCCTGCTCTCTTTCCAGCTGTAGTGCCTGTGTCTCCTCACCGGTCAGGACATTTATGGATGCAGATCAACACTCTTAGACTCCAGAACTCTGGGGATCGCCGTACTTTGGATTTCCTTTTTTTTAATTATTATTTTGTTCCACCTTATTTTATCTTTTTTGTGGCAAGAAAACCTGAAGCAGCATGCTCTTTTTTAGCTGCCCATGGGAAAATATGTTTTAGTCTGAGATGGAATAATGGCCTTAGGTTTGAGGACCAAATCTGGAATGGGAATTCAGACCGCACGCGTCCTGGTGAGTTACAGCGCGTTGGGGCTGAGCGTGGTTGGTAACGAGCAGCTCTGAGCCGGGGACAAAGGCTGAGCACGTCCATTCAATGTGGCTGCTGAGCAAACTGCAAAAAAGCAGATGGGTGAAGCTGAAGTTAGAACTTTTTCCAAAAAAAACAACTGAAGTCCATTTTTAATTCCTAAAAATACACGCTGCTCTGCAGCCGAGATAACGTGCAGGTAAACTTCACTGTAGCAAAATGTGTAAGGCCAAATTCTGCGGATCCTTACTCATGTAAGTAAGTTTTACTCGCGTAAACAACCTCAGTGACTTTAAAAAGAGCTCACGCAAGAAAAGACTTGCAGAACGGGCCCCACATTGAGTAAAATTGCAATGTCTCAATCTCAGCAAAAATTAATCTTAAAAGAAAAATGAGAATTTTTGGAGTGTCTTTGCATGCTTCCTTGGCCTTTTATGTTTTATTGTTGATCTAGACTTAAGTTGTAAGAAGAATCCATGTGCCAACTATTTCTCCTATTGTCTCTTAAATAAGTTTGCAGTAGGAGTGAAAACGTATTTCATGCAGCAATGTTCCGGGAGGCCAGAAAGGGGCTTTCTGTTGTTGGAGGGAAAATGCTGAGTGCTATGCTGTTCTGAATGAACTGGAAAGCTGCATTCAGACATGAGGCTTAGCTAAGGTTTTAGCTTCATTTTTGGATGTGAGAGTCTATGACGGCATTATTAGCCCTGGGTGGTTTTAGTTAAACCGCGGTCACAAATGCAATGAGTTGACCAGCCTCAAAATCAGTGACTCAGCATTTGAAAAGAAAAAATCTTCTTTTTGCACCTCTTTGAAGCCGATTTCACTGCTGGCACCCATGGAAGTGTTGTTGGAGTAAAATGTGGAAGATATAGCATCATCACTGTTGCAACTTTTGTTCTGTCCCATAGCTGGAGGCTGTGGTTGCGCTGAACATTCCTGAGCTGCTCCTTGGAGCTGCTCCAGGGATTCGGTTCTCTAATTTTACGGAAAAAAGCTTGATTCAGAAATTGCTTAGATGTTAGAAAACATCTATAGGGAAAATGGCTTTCTATAGTAATTCTACTTCAGCCCTGATTTTCATTAGGCTATTGAAAATGTCCTGAATCCTAGGGTGTAATACTGCCCATCAATCAAGAGACCTGAACATTTAGATTCTTGGGGTTTAGTAGGAGAGAATACTTTCCTTTTTTATACCAATAAATGGAAAGAGCCACTTTCCAAATTCTTTGCAGAGCTTCCAAATCTGAAGTTTTGAAGTAATTGCCTGGTGTGTTGGCTTTCCGCACAGCCCTTTGAATGTGATCCTGCTGCTCTTCTTCAAGGTTTTCTTTGGTATCAGTGGAAGGTTTGTGTGAGACCAGCGCGACCAAACTCGTCTTTTCCGCCTGCAAGCCTTCAGGAATTCAGTTTTAATTATTAACATGGGGCAACGCTGAAACTGATGGCATTTTATGCATTAAAATGCCAGTTCTTGCTGTGTACGTAGGTTTGTACTCCTATTGTAGGGGATTGACCCCCAAAAAACAAAAGGGAGGACAAGGGACCCCTCACCTGAGTTAGACCAGGCCGTGGTGCCCTGCCTTGTGGTTAACATGCAATTTGGTGGTCTGTGGTCATGAACATGATTAAACTGGCTACGGCAGAAGTGTACTCCTCTCAAAGTTGGCAGAAGAGTCAAAATATAACTAACGATCAGTGAACCGTAGAAAATACAGGGTACAGATGAGGACTCAGGGGAAATACTAAGACTTGTCTAGGTCTACCCAAGTCTCCTCACTTTGGGAATTTTGTTGGCTGTCTGATGAGCAGGAGGCTTGGGAGTGGGTCGATTGGGGGTTTTTTCCCCTTTTTTTGCTGGACTGTCCGAAATTCCTGGTTTCAGTCAGGTTGGAAATGCTGTGGGAATAGTTTTTCTGGTGGTATTTTGGTATTTCCTCTTCTGCTCACACCCAGACCAGGAAGCGCAGAAGCACAACCTTCAGCTCATTGTGTACGTGTTTCTTTTTATAAATCTGAATTCTCTTCCCTGCCGCCCTTTTTTTTTTTTTTTTTGGCCTGGTAACCCTCACATAGGTTTAAAATTCTGTTTGATTTAGATCGTGGGAGTTTTTCATACCTCTTCATATAACTATACTAAACACTAAATAGTTCCTTAATAAGTGATTATCACATTAGTTTTTAATTATCTAAGTGCAATATTCCCAACTCGACTACCTACGGCCAATAACATTAATGTGGCCATATCCCCCAGCAGCTGTTTCTGCTGGCATTTACTCCTGTACCTTCAGCAGTGTGAGGACTAACTGGCCACTAAGACTTATCTACTCAGTTGCTCGTGAAGAAATTCTGCAAAAGGTCTTATTTTTTGGTAACGAACTGCACCATTAAACTCTCTAAGACTAGACACTTCATGCTTTAGTGTTCTTTCCCTCCTTCTTTTTCCCTTTCTGCATCAGCGAGGAGGTCCGACTCACGCGCCCTCACTCCATGTGTCCAACTCATTCACCATCACGACTGGCAGTCCTCCTGCCTTTCTTGCTGTTGTTGGCAAGTATGGATAAACAGTTTTGACAGGCATAGAGTCCCGCAGAGCTAACTTCATACACAGAGTGATGTTTCTCTGCTCAGACGATAAATGGACCAGAGGAACTAAACCACTTTCACTGAAACCATTGTCCACATCCAAAGCTTTTAACCCCTCCTTTTCACAGTGTTTTCCACAAAAAGCAAAGAATGCCATTTTGTCTTGTACCTGAGCAAAGTGGGTAACATTTGGATTGCAGCTTTTCCCTCAAGACTCTTCTAGCCACCTTACAGAGTCTTTAATCCACCATTTTATAAATGAAAATAAGTAAGATGGATCTTGACGTTAGCCCGTAGCAAAATGATTATTTATATTTCCACTTGGGTCCACCCTCATGAGCACTACAGGAACAGTTATGCCAATCATGTTTGGAAACTGTGCCCAAGTAGGATTGGGTTTGTAAGACAATTTGGTCCTCAGTGGCTTCATAGCTTTCAAAAAAACAAGGAAATCCAAGCAAAGGGAAGTTAATATACTTCACTAAAAAACTCTGTAATTTAAGAAGCTTTAAGTAGAGGCCATGGAGTTACTGAGGGGTTTTGAGCTCTGTGCTTGTTTTGGGGTGTTTTTGTTTTCTCATTGCTGCTGGCTCTGAGTCCCTCTCTTGGGCTTTGGGGAGCTGCAGTGCCTCAGAGAGAGGGCACGAGGTTGGGGGAGGGAACGACAGTGTCGTTCATTATTTCTGATGCCGATTAGCAGCAGGGCTCAGCCTGGACCACGTGTTGCTCTCCTCCCATGTGGTACCCACAAGCCAAGCTCCATCCATGCTGAACAGGGCGTGATGTGAAGCTCCTCGCTCAGTCCCCCCTGAACCCCAAAGTTGGGTTCATCTCCTCCGAGAGGCAGTGATGCTTTTCATGTATCCTCCTCTATCTCTGCTGGAGTTAACAAAATCCATCTGCCTCTGTGAGTCAGCAGAAAAGTATTCAGCTTTTATAAGAGTTAAGGGACATAGGATAGGGCAATGTCAAAGCGCAGAAGTCTTCCCCCAGCTCAGCATTTGCACGGCACGCACGGAGAGGAGGTCGCGTTTTCAGTTCCCATTCACCAGACAAGCTGATTTACACCAGTGGAGGACTTGGTCCGTGGCGTACATGGCCACGGCTGTCGAACAAGGCTCCTTTCATCAGTGGTAAACGCGAACAAATGTGCAAATGACAACAACCAGCGCGTACCGCGACGCGGCGGCTGCTAGCAGTTTGGAAAAGTCAAAAGAAAACTCTATTTTCTTCTCATCAAAAGCAAAATGAGGAAGCCTCCCCCCTCCCCTTCCGCCCCCACCGCTACCACCCTGGCTCGAGCAAGTTGATCCGTAGGTATTTGTGTGGGGGTTTGTTCTCAGCGGTTAACCACATAACAATTTGAAGCATGTGGCTAACTCAAAAGAAACTGCCTTTAAACGTTTGCAGACTGTAATTGCGTTAGGGAGAGTGGAGCCCCGGCCGGGGGCTGCTGGCCGCCCCGGGGACTGCGGCAGGAAGCCCTGAACATCCCACAGCAAGATCCCGCAAAGAGGGAAAAAAAAATAATCTTGTTTTATCTCTAGGAGATCAGCTTCTTGCCGATGCTCTGCAGCCAGGGCCAGATGTTCCCCACCTCCTGTTTCGTGTCTGTATTTGGTGTGTCAGGGTGAAACACCCGGGAGGAAACAAAACGGAGAGAAAAGGGTTGGTGATGAGGGGGAGGGTGTTTCAGCACGCAGTTTTCATAAATAAAGCTGGAGGAAAAATAACAAACAAATTGGAGGAGCTTTGCTGCGAAGCCGAGTGTGCCGGAGAGCATGGGGTGATCCCCGGGGGAAGCGGTGGAAGGCGGGCGGCGTGGGGCCGGAGACCCACGCTTCAGCGGGGACAGCAAGGAGCAACGCTGCTCGGGGTGGTAAAACGCCTCATTGGAGCTCCTCCATCCCTCAAACCTGAATTTGTTGGGTAGGGAGGAAAGGTTGGAGGGAGGACATGTGTGAATGGGAGGTGAGCAGTTGTGCTTGTGGGGGTAAAGATCCCAACACCCACATGGTGCCACAGCGTTTGCTATCACAGAGCCGTGGGGCTACAGTAACATCCAGTTTTAAAGAATTTGGGTCTTAAAGAAACTGATAAAACTGAAGATTGCAACATTTCCCGATGGGAGGAGATGCCTGTGAGATATTCTGCAAGTGGTTTGTGACTCCCAAAGGTCACGGGCTTTTTAATTTCCATCAATTTCCAGTGCATCCTCAGTCTGTGACTAGGAGAGCCGCTCCTTGGCTACAGACATGCTCCTAAGTGTTCATTGCACAGATAAAATAGTGCAATTAATCTTCACCCAGCTGCAAGCCTCATTTGTAATTCAGCAGGTAAAAATACTGTATCTGTACAATCACAAGAATGGTCCCTGATCTAGCAAAGCAAATGACACTCGGAGTGTGGCCTTAAGGTTGAAAATTCAACCTGCTCCGGAGAAAGGGCAAATAAGGCCTTGCCTTATGGTTCCTCTTGGTTACAGCAGCTGGAGCTGTGGCCTTGTGGCATGGGGATGGGGTAGGATTGCAGCTTGAAACTGAGCTGTGCCCCAGAGTCCTGGGAGGATCTGCAACCACATGCATTTCTCCACATCTATTCTCCAGCTTGAGGAGAAAAGAAATCAGCTTTTAGTTAGTTCTCATGGCCCTGGGATTGCCACCTGTTGGCACTGGATTACGATGTGACCCCAGGCAAGTCACTGCACGGCACTACCCAGATCAGCAGATGAGGAGAAGCATGGCTGGCTCCTCCTTTCTTCTTGTTCATCTCTGGAGGAGCCAGAAGGGAACGTGTAAGGGGGGAATGCAGGGCACACGGTTGATGTGCTCCTCAAAACTCCTGGGGCAAGAAGAGGGAGATGGCACAGGCTGCCAAGGCTGGCACATCTCCATGCCCTTTTTATAGCAGTTGGCCAAATGCATAGAAAGCAATTTTGTTTGGTTAGGACAAGCTTTATGGTGTCTAGATTCAGCATCATACTGGCTTACATCCTGGCTTGTATTAGAAATAGTGTGGTGAGCAGGACTAAGGGAGTGATCGTCCCCTGTACTCGGCACTGGTGAGGCTGCACCTCGAGTGCTGTGTTCGCTTTTGGGCCCCTTAATACAAGAAAGACATTGAGGTGCTGGAGCGTGTTCAAAGGGCAACAAAGCTGGTGAAAGGTCTAGAGCATAAGTGCTATGAGGAGCAGCTGAGGGAACTGGGGTTGTTGAGCCTGGAGAAAAGGAGGCTGAGGGGAAACCTCATTGCTCTCTACAGCTACCCGAAAGGAGGTTGTAGTGAGGTGGGGGTCCGTCTCTTCTCACAAGTACCAAGTGATAGGACAAGAGGAAACAGCCTCAAGTTGCACCAGGGGAGGTTTAGGTTGGATATTATGAAAAATTTCTTCACAGAAAGGGTTGTCAAGCATTGGAACAGGCTGCCCAGCAAAGTGGTTGAGTCGCCACACCTGGAGGTATTTAAAAGATGTGTAGATGTGGTGCTTAGGGACATGGTTTAGTGGTAACTTGGCAATGCTTGGTTAATGGTTGGACTTGATGATCTTAAAGGCCTTTTCCAAGCAAAACAATTCTATGATTCTGTAACACCAAGCCTTTAGCATAATACTGTGGTTCTATACAAAAGCACGAAACCATCTAAGCCAACACTTCAGGATCCTGCCTCCAGTAGCGGCTGACTTGTAGGATGCAAGAGAAGAACATGGAGGACGTGCAGCAGTATTTTCCCAGATTATGGTCCCAGCCTTCCAGGATTGCACCTGGAGGATTTTCTGAGTCAGAGCTCACACGTAGGATGTACTTGTCCTGCAGATATTTGCAACACAGATTTGTAAACTTTTTTTTAATTAAACTAATAGATATTTTAAGTATCCATTAAAAAAGTCTTAGATGGGTACAACAAATTGGTAGACAAAAATGAGTAGACAACTTCATGGAAGGAATTTTGTCTTGAATTTACAGCTATTAAAACATTACTGACAGCGAGGGTCAAATCCTAGTCTCCTACCTGATTTATACTAGTGCTACAAACTGAATGTTGTGGAAATATTCCAGATTTATTTGTGGGTAAATAAGATCTATGCCAGCACCAAGGAACTCTAATGTTTATTTTATTTAATTTAGCGTGGAACTATATTGCTACTTTCCTCCTGCATTCAAATCCGAGCAGTTCAGTAGTCACCCAAATTAGCATGCTTACTGATGTAATCATTTACCTAATGGTATATTTGTCATAAAATATGTAAGACTGCATTCTCCGCTGATGTAGGATACTGGCTCCATCCATCTGATCAGAGGCAGGTTGTAGTTGCATATGCTTTAATAATTATTTCAGCAGGTGTCCTTTTATTCCTGTTCATAATTAGTAGCTAAGTACTTAGCAAGGCTTGTCAGGATCAGAAACTCCTACAATTCAGTAGTTATCTATATTCATGAACAAAGAGGATGTCTACCTTGGTAGAATAATTTCTGAAGATATTTTATTAAAACTAATGGGTACCATAATTCTACATTAAATGTAGAGCTTCTAAATTATCATCAACCAGCAGGGTATAATTCTGATCTTACACTTGTCCTGAATTAATGTCATGATCTGACTCCAGATTTAATCAATGGTAAGATAGGTCTTAGCCAGAAGCCCAGATCTCACGGGTCATTTAAACTTTATCATGTTTATTTTCTGTGTTTATGAAGCTGTGGTTGAGAAGGAGCTAACATGTTCACGTGTTGACCAGGATGGGGTTAAAAATCTACTTCTGACGCAAGATGATCTACGGCTGCTATTTGTTCTCACTACTTAGACAGACAAATGGGATTTGGCTCAGTTGAAACAAATTTCCTTGCCTTTGAGAATATTAGACTTAAAGGGCGTCAGTAGCAACAGGAACAAGGATAAAAAGGTGATTGTAAGTCATGTTTTGCTGCTGTATGCTGGAGCCATACGACAGCCTACCTGGCACCTGGGCTGAATTAGAGAAATCGCTCGACTGTTGAGATTTATGTTTTTCTTCCCAGAGTTCCCAGGAAGCTCAGAACAGTAAATATGCAGTCCCCCCTATAGGGTGTTATATATATGTATGCACATAGTATATCATAAACTCCTACACTTTGTCCCTTCCATTGCCTTCAAGTGCAGGGAACAGCCTGGCTGTAAGGTTCTCCTTCAGTCAGAAACCTCCTTCTCCCAAAGATCATTTCTAACACCAGTTCTGCCCGTTTTAAGACTGTTTCATTTCCCAAACAGCCCGAAGGCGCTAAGCAGCTCCTTCTCAAGGCTGGGATGCGCAATAGCCCCATTTGCCCAGAGAGGTTGTTGAGGCCCCATCCCTGGAGGTGTTCAAGGCCAGGCTGGACGTGGCCTTGGGCAACCTGGTCTAGTGAGAGGTATCCCTGCCTGTGGCAGGGGAGTTGGAACTCGATGATCTTCAAGGTCCCTTCCAACCTAAACCATTCTATGATTCTATGATTCTATGTCCTGTGAGTCATATCAGCAGTGTCCTAAGCAAAGTATTCCAATTGCTACCACTTGAGCAAGACGGTTAGACTTACAAGCAAAATCCTGCAATAGATTTGCACCCTTAGACAGATCAGGCACAAGAGCGAACATGACCCCAATCAGTGAGACCAGGTTTAGCCTGACCCTAAGGAAAACAAGGAGTGTTAGACAACACTTTTTCATGATGCTGGATGCTGAAGGACACCTTATCATTTAAGGGAATGTTATTCATGTCGTGATTTACATCCTGGGAGAAAAAAAGAACTTATATCATGGAAATTTTGATAATTTAAATGGAGTTTAAATAACATGTTACTGAGAACTCTGCAATATTTGTATCCTGGTCTCTACGAGTGAAGCTGAGCCAATTGCTCTATGTGTGCACATGTCCCCCTGTGACTTTGAATCCCCCTTAACCAAGACAGATGGAGGAACAGAGGTCTCAAGTGCTCCTACATATTTTGTAAAAACAGGCAGATGGGCAGAAGAAAAAAAAAACACTGTTTGTAACCTCTGACTACCTCCTCCCCAAGGGAAAAGCCACAGCTACTGTGAAATGAAAAAAGAATTTCCACGGGAGTGCAGTGCTGTGCTCACAACCTGGGGGAAAAGCTGCCACAGGCATTTGCCCTTCAGGCTGCCCGTGCGGGATTTCAGTGCTTCCAAGTCCTCTTGGTGTTCACACAAACCTGCATGTGCCAGCGCAGCTTCAGGAGCAATAACTGTTACGTGAAAGACACCTGTTGTTATTTATCCCAGTACTTAAATTCTCTCTCCTTGGAAGAAATACCTTCTTGCAATATCACAGGCCATTAAACCACCATGTTAATGCGAAAAGCGTTTCCTGGGGATAATAATATCCTGACATCGGTATTGCTTGCATACCAGTGCTGGCTGCTAGTACGGCAGCAACGTTTTGCTTAGACAAGCAATACCAGGGGAGGACCCTGCTTGCTAAAGCTGACCATTGTAGATAAAAGCTTAAATCACTAATTTTCAAAA
Organism: Pluvialis apricaria; assembly: GCA_017639485.1. Taxonomy (NCBI): domain Eukaryota; kingdom Metazoa; phylum Chordata; class Aves; order Charadriiformes; family Charadriidae; genus Pluvialis; species Pluvialis apricaria. The sequence continues at coordinate 160,272,312 of CM030008.1, read as the reverse complement.
GCCGGTTGCCTAAAATTCAGAGCCTTAGCTCATACCAAAGTCCTGGATAAATTATTGCAATGTCCTTTTGAAAGTGAGGTCAGTTATTTCAGTCCACTAATTAGGGTTTCAGTAGACAAGAGTTTAGTGCTTCCTCCTGAGTTTCCCAGTGCAGGACAAAGTATCTCAGTTCTGAGCTGTGGAACATTTGTTTTTATAATTCAAGGCCCTTTCTAAACAGAAATCATCAGCTGGGACAGAACTGTTGAAGACAAGTCAATTTGCATCTTGGAGAAAGACACTGGGCTCCCTCCAGAATGTGAACTTAGACAGGAAAGAAACTCAGATCCCCAGAAAGGACAGGTTAGTGCTTTCGCTCCTTAGCACCTCCAGCCATCTGCAACGTATATTAGTTTACCAGGTTTAGCAGGAGATGAGTGGTGGTCACGAACACCAGAACTGAGCAGACTCATCCAGCTCCCACTCCAGATGCAAACTGCAGCCAGCTTTGTTCTGGTTCCCACAGATACAACACAAGGGCGGAGGAGGAAGGACCACGGTGACCAGGCAGCATCTGTGTGAACGCTGGCAACGCCCTCTGGTTTCGACAGGAGTTATCACGAGAAAATATGTTTCTGCTTTGTCCTTTCCCGTGCATGTCAAAAACAAACAAGATATTTGTTTCCCAAAAAGGAAATAGTTTTTTTTCTGGAATGCGCTGGGCAGATCAGGTTCTTCTAAGTATTGAAGGATACATATGTGGGATTTCAACATTTTTAAGCCCTCCCAGGATATTTGTGCAATATTAATTGTGTCAGTTACTGCACTGTTTTTGCAGCAAACAGCAGACCTGATGTAAGGAAACCTGGCCTCATTTGTGCTGTTAATGTAGCCTTTCTTAGAAGCATAAGCTATTTGCAAGATCATAATTTCCCTCGCAGACACTATTTTTAATTGGGGAAGAGTTCTCTCAGAGGAGTAATAGTCTTACTTCTGTTCATATCTGTGCAGCATTTCCTGATCAGGAGATCAAGAGAAAGAGGATCTGAGCAACTGCTTCTCCAAGTAATAATGAACAGAGAGCTGTAAATCATAATGTGCAATAAAATTAAAAAAACCCCAAATTTGGCTGGAGATTAATGACTGGAATGGGACTTACTGAATTAAATTGGATCAGATGTTCCCTGGAAAAAAATCTGAGTTAGATTCACAGTTTTCTATGGTTTTAGTTTTGGTTTTCACAAAGGAAGATTTAGCTTGATTGTTTTGTAACAATTTCTAAGCCTTGCAGAAGGCCTTAGGGACCTGCAGGAGAGGGCAGGCGCTGGCTGGGAATCCTGGTCTCACTCAGGCAGAGGAGGGAACTGAAGAGGGAGCCTCCCCAGCACAATGCCACGAACTGCTCAAGTGTTACAGGGGGCATCGCGTTCTTACAACATATGAAGGGCTCACTTCTAGTTCTCACCTGCAGGGGCAGGTTCATGACTACAGGTCTGCCACAGAGAGAGATACCTCTGAATTCCTGAAGGCTGTGATCAAAGCCCAGTTGCACCTCTTGTGTTCTTTGGTAGGTGGTTTAGGTGCTTTCTTCTTGACAGGCTGAGAGGGTTGGGGTTGTTCAGCCTGAAGAAGAGAAGGCTCCAGGGACACCTTACTGCGGCCTTAAAGTATGTAAAGGGGGCCTACAGGAGAGATGGGGAAGGACTTTTTACAAGGGCATGTAGTGATAGGACGAGGGGGAATGGCTTCAAACTGGAAGAAGGTAGATTTAGATTAGATATTAGGAAGAAATTTTTCACTGTGAGGATGGTGAGGCACAGGAACAGGTTGCCCAGAGAAGTTGTGGAAGCTCCATCCCTGGAGGTGTTCAAGGCCAGGCTGGATGGGGCTTTGAGCAACCCGGTCTGGTAGGAGGTGTCCCTGCCCATGGCAGGGGGGTTGGAACTCGATGATCTTCAAGGCCCCTTCCAACCTAAACCACTCTATGATTCTATGATTCCTACTATGTCTTCTGTGAATCCGCTTTTAAGTGTCCAGCCTTCCAGATATTGGCTGAAGAGACGTATGGGCAGCTGAGTCAGGCTTTTGAATTTTCCCAGGGACTATGGCACCCAAAACCTACACTTGTCTTGATGTTTCAGTGTCAAATTGGCTTGTGACTCCAACCTCAAACAGCAAAACATTTGTGCTTATAGCGCTGTTCACTGATGAAACTGACTTAAAACCGTAAACTGGTGAAGGGGACTGACGTTTCGCATTGGTCTTGCTGCTTTTTTTAATCACAGATGTCTCTTGTTTTGTCATGATCCATACTCAGTTCATGAATATATCAGAGGAAGGAAACCAAAGTTGCATAAATCACCACTGATTGTGCTAGAGATACCGAAACTCTTTCCCCCTTTAATTAATTTTATTTGCTGAACTGAACATGAAACAGATCCCCAACATGACACCTTTGTAGGCACAATGCTAAAGCTAACACACATACCTGCCTTCTCGCCTGCTCTCAGGCACCTGGCAGCTCTGCCCAGTTGGGTTTAGTGACTTTGCCTTATTAACTCAGTTTCCTTAGGCTTTTGTGAAAAATGGACTTAACAACAGTTGCTTAGAGCCAGAAGAAGAGCAAGGCTGTGTTATTAAAACCCAGAATGCAATACCATTTTAAAATTCATCAAAGTGCTCAGAACAAATTCTCCAGAGACTGGGGGCTTAGTCATCCCAGGTTTCTCCAGCTCATTTAGATAATTGCCCTTGAAATAGTTGTCTTTTTTTTTTCTCTTTTTTTAACACTGCCACTTTGCAAGTATTCACTGAGCAGGCAGCTCAGCTCCACAGCTGCAGAAGGGCAGAAGAAACCTCAAGATTCCCACCATGCACATCTCTACTTTCCATAACGTGAGCCAACCACATCTCAGCGCATCCAAAATAGTCATCTCACTGTAACTTGCCGAGCTATTAGCAACTTATTAGCCAGTTTAACTAATTAATAAACTGGTAACATTTATTTCTTTATGAAGTGATTTATTAAATAATATGAGACATTTTGAGAGTGCAATGTGTGGGTTATTCAGTGTTTTTCACTGCCATCAGGGCCTGGAGACACTCAGTCTCAGTGCTTTCCCACCTTTTTGAAAACTATATGATTTGATTGCTTCTGTCTTTTTATAAATCCATGCTGTCACCAAGAAAGGAAGTCCACGTACCGTCACGTGAACTTGATCAGGAAACTGATAAAATGAAACTGAAAAAAGAAGGTTATTTTTTCAACCGCATCATTCTTCTTCTGGTAAAAGTATAAAACTTATATTACAACATATAATTTTATTGTATTTTATTTGTGTAACTTCTTCTATCCAAGACAATCTAAAGATCATCTCAACTTCCCATTAGATTGCCAGTGAAAAATGTATCAGTATCCACGGTAGTGCACGAATAGGTATTTTTTTCTGGGGATTTCAATTTTTTTAAAGTCTCGGGGTTTTAATTTGTTTTCTTCCTCCTGGCACCTCTTCTTAAGTGTAGAATTAGAGGTCTTGTATCTGCCCATAGTAGGGTTCCGGCAGAAATAAGGCGGCCCTGCCACAATGCACTTAGGGCATGCAGCATCTTTGGGGTAGGTGTCTACCTCTGGGCTCAGCACCGTACTCTCCCTCTTTTAGCCAGTAGAATGAAAGAGGCAGTTTGGGCTGTGTGATTCATCTGACCTTTGTAGACATTTACTTTAGTGTCTTTATTTTAAACACCTACTTTTGTAGGATGAGGTGAGCTGCAACCTAGTTTCAGTTGTCTGTATTGACATCAGTAACGATAAAGGGAACCTGGGGTGAGCAGCCTGGGCAAAGACACTTTGTCAGATACATCCCACTTTTACAGGCTAAAAGTTGAGTCAGAGCTCACTAAAGTAGATGTAAGGAATCCCATTTACATGGACTGAGTTTGGACCAAGTTTTAAAGGTTCTGCTCTGTCACTTACTTTGGGTTAATCTCATTGTTCTATATGGGTGGTCCATTTGATTTCAAAGAGCGTGCTCACAGATCTGGGCATGACTCACTGCAGGGGTAGATACAGACATGAAGAATAAAAGAAGAGAATGTTTAGGAACATCTCTGTATTCCTGTATTGAGGTGTCTATCTGCCTTGTATTTTGGGATATTCTGTAGAGATGCTTTGATAGTTCTGCACTCAGCTGAAGGACAAGATAGCTAACAGTATTATACCAGCTATAATATGTGACATTTTTGCAGGGCTTCTAAGTAGGAGAGTGGTACTGCTTGGCACACATCGAAGGGGAAGACAGGAAAAACACAGCACTTTGAAGGGCACAGCAGTACCAAGACAAGAGGGGTTGGCAGAAGGCGCCGTGGAGTCATCCCTGTGATCAAAGACTGGCTCTGTACTTGAGACATCAGACTGCAGATGAGCACATCAGGCTCCAGTTCGTGGCAGAAGCCACGTACAGAGCCAGGCTTTGATCACAAGGATATATATTCATCCTACAAATATATATGAAATATATTCATTAACTTCTGTGAGGTGTTCAGACACAAGGACAATGCAAGACCTTATTAGCGCCTGACTAATCAACAAGGGCTAGAAGTAGAAGGTGTGCTGCTTACTTTGCTTGAGAGCTGCCAACACAGAGCAGAAAAGCGGCTGCAGGAAGGACACGGAATGTTCAGATGCATCAGACTTTTCGTGCAGGGACAAGTTGATCTTCAACACGGCTACACCAGGTTTAGTTTCCAATTTTTATAATGATTCCTTCCTTAAAGTACATCCAGCAAACATCTGATGCTGAATTCAACCCACAATCAGTGGCTGTTGAGAATGAGTAGGGGCAGTGACAAGAGGACTTGATGTAGCACTCAGATTATATTATTAATCTGCTATCCATATACCGTGTACAGACTATTTTGCTATAGACTACATACTGAGTAAATAATTAAGCAGTGACTAACTTTACGGAGAAGGTGGAAAACCCTCTCATGTGTTATTAGGCCCTCATGGTCTTCAGAAATGGATTGTAAGTAACTCAAAAACTTGGACTGTGGATGGCAGCCTTGTCATCAAATAAAAAAAAATGCTCTTGACAAGATCAGTGAAAGCTCTCCAGAGGTCTGAAGCCGGGCAGCAGACACTCTGATTAGCTGCTGCCTCCACAAAATGAAAATTCTTCCCTGAGCCCAAGAAACAGCCGATGGATGTAGTTGGATGTGATAAAAAGGTCACTCTTAAGTGGATCCAAGGAGATTTAAGTCACAATACCATCATCCCGAAGCCCTGAGAAAAATAATAAAAGGCAGGCTTCAAAGACTAGAGAGTCCTTCAGCCTAAATACTTAGACAAATCTCTTTGTCATGTATCTGAGTCTTAAAGAAAATTCACCTTTGAATGAGACCACAGAAAATTACCTAACAAATACACTTAAGCCCTCTGGCCCTTTATAGCAATGTGTCGTAACACTGTACACCAGCAGCGGTGACATATTAGAAAACTGTTGAGCTTTAGAATTATCATCTTTCACAGCACGAATTCCTAAAACAGATTTAAGCTGTCCGGTGCAACTCTTCTATAGCACTTGCACAGCCCAAATATCCTATCATGATCATTTCATAATCATATAAAGATCATATTATCAGATGAGGGTGGAGAACTAATTTCCATTCTAACAGTAAATTCCATTCTAACAGCCATCTCCTAAAACTAGATTCTTTTTTAATTAGTTGTTATTTCTAAGAGTACTATCCAATAAACTCTCTGAATTTTTAAGCTGGTTTTCCATACATATTCAAACCCGTGGGTATTTCAAAATGACTGGAAGAAAGCTCGTACTTTGCCAATATATTTTAAAGTTCAGTGGAATGACCTGAGGATTAATAACCCTCTCAGCCTGACATCAATCCAGTGTAAAACACTGGAATGGCTAATTCCAGGCACTATTAACAAAGAATCAGAGAAAAGTAATGCAATTCATGCCAACCAGGATGGAATTAAGGAAAATATATTTTATTTCAAGAAAGCTATCCTGATATTTGTTGAGGTTTTAAGTTTTCCTGAAAAAAATATCTATACTGTTGATGTAATACTTACGAACTTTGGTAGAACTTCTGGCACCAAACAACATTTTGATTAAGAAATTAGAGTTATCTAAAGTCATTGCTGTAATTACTTAATAGATCAAAAACTGAGCAATTGACATTTCTCAGAAACCATTATAAATAGGGACTCATCATCAGGAGGATGTCAGTCAGCTCTTCAGGGTCACTCCTGGGCTCTGTGCTGGGTTGCTGCAATTCAGTGCTGACTTTTCCATTATTACTCCTCTCAGGGCTCAGGTCATGCCTATAACCATGCTATTATTTTCATGGTGTATTTTTATGGAAGCACTGAAAACACATACAACAAATGTATGAGGTCAGGACGGAGCTGCTATTGCTTAGGACATACTAAAATCAAGTCTGAGGTGACTTGTTCACAGACAAATATCCTCGGATTTGCTTCACTGAGGTTTGTTAGACCACATCCTAATAGCGTTATCCAAATCATGGATTAGGGCGAAGCCAAAGAACATATGTTTGTCACATCCTGTTTGGATGATACCAACACAGACACAAACAGAACAAGCAGATTTTGGCACGAAATGAAAGACATTTTCTTTAATCTCACAGTTGTTCAAGAACATGTCAGTTATCACACAGACTGAGTAATTTAATTCTATATTTTGCCTATGAAAATAGCTTCAATAGCCTTTGCAAAATGTGATCTTGAAGACAATCTTTAAATTTGTAAGATATGCTTTTCAACAGAATAGAGCAATGACTTGATTCCCTGTAGTTGAAATGACGAGCTTAATTTTTTCATTTGCAGGAAAAAATGGTTTTTTCTACCTGCTTTATTTTAAAACTTCTTGAGATATAAAAGCTTTCTGCTCAGTCATTAGCTGTAAATTGCAGAATGAAGCACTACCCTACAGCATTTCCAGATGAAGTAGTCTGTTTATACAGAAAGCACAAGAGCTATAATTACTACATGATCACATTTGTATATCAAGGTCAGAATTCTGTGATTCACACTATTGTTTGGACATAAAGGGAGTTGATTTTCAGCGTGGTGGTGTACAACTACTATTATTGTTACATCAGTGACTGTAGAAACAATATTAACTTTTGCTTGTTTGAGTTTTTCTAGTTAGGTTAACTTCAGTTCAAGCATACAAGAAAATTGGCTGGTTAATATTTGTCCTAAAATATTCATCAGACACGCAAAATATATATTTATATTATTGCTGTTCAGATTGTGTATTCTATTACGGAAGGAAAAAAAAAATCCTCCAAAACAAAAAGCAAACCAAAATAGGTCATTAAATGACTTACACATGAAATCACACACAGTTTAAGCAATATCAAATGCAGGTAATGAAAGTGCGTAAAAATATTTCCTGATCTTTTTCTCTCCTCTGTAAAATCCCTGCATAAGATTTTCTTCTTGACTATTATCCAATATATTGGCAATTTTTATACTCCGTTCTTGAGAATCCATTGGTTTTCCACACTATTTAATCAGTTCTAAAAGCTTGAAAATATAGAGATTCAACTCATTATACTTACTAGTTAAGAGCTAGGATTAGTCAAGCACTTAGATTGTACCAATTAATTCAATATGATTGTACGTATTTATAATCAGGCACAAGAATAAACGCTTTCCTCATGTGAGGACTAATAGAATTTGCTATTGTATTATTGTATTGTATCGAATTGTCACCCAGCTGCCATTAATGTCACCCTGTTCTTAGTTGGGCCGCTTTCGCTTACTTAAGCCCGAACTAGTCTTTCTCTTTTCAGGTGTAGGTGTCCCTAGGTAAAAGGCAATCATATTTCCCCAGGTTTGCATTGTTCTCTATCTGTTCTGAGGTTTTATATCTCCTATTCATTCCCTGCTCCCACTCACATACTGTCATATATAAGGACTTTACATAAATCTGGTAGTGTTACCTTCACATTGCCAAGGATGGTTGGGAAGCACTCTCTTTCTTTTTTTTTTGGGTGAGAAACAGAGCCAAGATGCCATCTTGACACAGCCCAAATTCTACTAATGTCCTTGGGTCAAGAGTTTCATAAAAGCTGTATTTAGCCTCGAAAGACTCTTTATCGAGACAAAACACTTGCATGGACGTAAGGACTATGGAATTTGCCATCTGAACACTGCTCTAATAACTTGTCCAAGGTCACCGAGACAGGGTGTTGAACCAAATAGAACATCTTCATCACTAGGGGAGCATCATCTCTCTCGAGGAAACATATGTTTCCTTCTCAGTGTTGTTTCTCATCAATCAGTCCTGATAACCTCAACCAACTTGATTTCTTTATAAATATTTTTCTAAAAATGAGTAGGAGACCTAGAAAGGAATAGAATCATACAATCATAGAATCATAGAATGGTTTGGGTTGGAGGGGACCTTTAAAGGTCATCAAGTCCAAACCCCTTGCAATGAGCAGGGACGTCTTCAACTAAAGCAGGATAATCATCCCGAGCCACTCAGATCTAACTACAAACGCTGGTAATGCTGCCTATAGCAAATGGGTAATTAGATAACATTCAGTAGCTTATCATAGCAGATGTAAGGAGATTCTGTGACTTTTTGGACTTATGAAAAATAAATTACCATCGATTCAAAACATAATCTAATGTAAATCATAGTTACTTGTGAACTTAGGTCAGCATTTGATTTAGAAAGCAATAAGCCATTATATGTTTTTACTTTTTAAACTGACATTGCTTTGATTTGAATAGCATAAACCTATAATCATGAAGGTGACTGTTTTGCCTAAGGAGATGGATAATATCATTAAAAGGAACAGATGTGCTGTAAAGTCGAACAACGAGCAGACATGTCATCATGGGTTGAGCCAGATCCAGGGTTGCCAGTGGCTGTGCTTCTCTTGTAAGACTGGGTTACTCAGCTGTCTGCTGGTGGAGACCTTTCCCAGCCCACGAAAACCAGTGTAACACTCAGGCTTTCTTCTAACACCTTTTTCCTGCATGTAACATAACATTCAAGCATAATAGTCTTGGTTTAAGGTAGATGATTCTGCTCTTACACCCTTGCCTTTATATCAAAGGACACACCTCTTCCTGATGGACAGAGCGCTTAACCATTTCTTGTCCTGTCCTGCCAAGCTGGTGACATACCTGGTAGAATCTCACATCCTTTCCAGCCAGTATGTAAAAATCTGAAATCTGCTGGTTAAAGAAATGTTGAGCCCTCCTAATGGCAAAAGAGCTCTTGACAACATCACTGGAAAGTATCCTAAAGGCTCAGAAACAGAAGAGAAAAGAGATAGAGTAACATCCCATCCAAAAACTTTCATGTTGCAATTTTTAATTGAATCCCATGTATCTTGGAGACACGGATTATTCTCTGTTATTTATAATGTTCAGGGTTGGCAAACCTCCAGACCCACATGACATATTTGGAAACATAAAACAAACAGGACAAAACCCATAAACAAACTACAGCAGTCTCTGGGGAAATAGGTCAACAGAAGTAACAAGACTTCTCTTCGAGAGACGGTTAAAAAAAAAAAAATACAGACGAGGAGATGTGCTTTTCCTCATGGAATCAAGTGGTGTGCTCAAATGGAAATAGGCAGACTGGCTAAGCAAACGGTGTGATCTGGAAGTGGCCTGTCTCCCACTCCCTCTCTGCTTTGGCCCCTCTGTTCGATCCCAGTCTCATCCTTATGGGTCCTTGACACATCTCCTGTCCTGCCAGCCTACCCAGTCCACATCTACCTGTCTCATGTGGCTTGTCCCAGCCCCCTTGCTTTCCCACCTCATCTTTAAAGGGAACAGCTTCTAAATAGTGTTCTCCTTCCCAGCGCCAACATCTAGCCCCAAGCCCTGGTCAATCTTTCTCTACCTTGTCCCTTTGGACCTACCATGGAGATCAGCCCAGCAGGTCTCAAAGTGAAAGGTATGTCCCAGCCCCACGCACCTCCTCCAAAGGCCCTGCAGTGCCTCTATCACCTTCCTTCCCCCGCAGCAATGCAAGTCTTAAACTTGAAATAGTATGCAATATAATGGTGGAGAAGTCTGACAAAAAACTGTGAAACCACTTGTCCATGTCCTGGTATGACTGTCTCCCCACACCCTCCTTCCCTCTCCTACATGCACGATTCCTCCCCATCAGGCCACTTCTTCCAGTCTCTTTATCCTTCAAATCATATCTCCGTCTTCCAAAAAAAGATCAGTCTGGTGCATACACCTGACATGGAAATTTTCAGCCTGAATGGTTAGATTGAAGTTATATCTGAAAACCGGGTCTTCTGAAGTGTCAGACAACTTGGACAGGCGACGTTAGCAGCTCTGCACTCAGTGCAGCTGACTGAGTAGTTGCCACGTTGAGTTAGACCAAGAGTTTTTCCAGTCAGCTAAACTAAGCTCTTGTGTAGCAATTTTTAACAAGGTGTTATTTTCGGGGGATTTCTAATGGATCTGTTTACCACAATGAAATTCACAATATCCAATGCAGTAATCAAATAAGGTCTGATAAATTGTCATCACTGAAGAATTAACAGACATTGTTTGAAACTGACTGTTTGAATAAGTGATCTTGTCATTCCCATAGCCTTGGTCAGTTTTACTTACTTGGTCTTTTCTCCTCATCTAGGTAGGTTTCTGGTCGTGACAGATGAGACATGAGATCTTCAGCTTCCAGGCTTTCAAGTTTTTCTTCGAGAGATTCACTATGGAATCGGTAAGGAAGAAGCAAGACATAAATAACTGGTTTAAAGAGTAAAAAGCAGACCAGAATCTATGAAAATTAAGCCTAAAAGAAATTGGTTTTATCAATTGCAATACCTGCCAGTGGGTTTTTTCTCTGCTTAATACCACTTTGGCCATTCCTACAGTGAGTGTTTCTCAGAAAAGGTCTAACCTAATGATCCTTCCAACGATCAAAACTTCCAATAAATCAGTAAATCCTTACAAAACATTGACCGCCTGAGCAAGTGCTGCAACAAACACTAATATTTATTATGTATTTTGCTTTGCTTTCATAGATTTCAAAGCTGGATGAGGGAGGCAGGGTATAAACAGGACACTTTTTGTAACTCCTTTCAACTCATCTAGATCTGGTAACTGATGTTGTTTTAACTTTGAAAACAACAAATCTCTGAGATCAGCCTGAAAAATCTATGGCAAGATTTGTGCGGGGGCTTGAAAGAGGAGGGACTCTCTTATTCTCGTGATGTAAAGTGCTGAATAGCACACAGTTGTCTAAATATGCTTTTGTTTATTCAGTCTCTGGATGGTGAGTGCTCTTGTTTTAAAGTTTTTACTGTGTTTCATTGAACCACTAAAAGCTACATTTGGATTGCCTGACTTGCACCCCCCTACAACAACAACATTGATGGTTAAGGCTGAAGTTTTCTTTGTACCTGGAGCACTGGCTGGAGCTAGCCTGGCACAGGTCACTACTCCCTGCGTGGCCATCGCAGCAGTGTGGGACTTTCATCTTTTCTTCTTCCCTGGGGGGAAACAGTTGACCATATTGCACTCCAGCCCAGCCAAGAGGGGTGAATCACTGCTGCTGATCTGAAAACTGAATAAATCTTCCTTTGGTGCATTTGCTTTGTCACATGGCTACACATATTTTTCCTTTTTAAGTCCACAATGCCTTAAATAAGCAAGAGTTCAGAAGTCAAACAATCATCTTTTGAAAAGTAGGAAGCTATTAAGCTGGATATTCCTATTCAATTTTGAAACAGCACTTAAGTTTTTATGTCCTGCTGCTCCTAGATTTTCTTGGAGGGATAAAATAAAACACAACCACCAACAAGCAAATAAATAGTGGTAAGATCGCTGAAATTAATGAAGCCTGATTTCCTACAGATCTTTGTCTTGACTGCAGCTCCTGGGGAGGTACAAACCGTCAGTGAAACTTTTTCCATGATTGGGACACTTATAGAATTTTTCTCCCACACCTATTATCTTGATAAAGAACAAGATGAGGGTGAGCCTTTTCTATCCATAGGGGCAATAAACATCTTTTTCCTCTGCTCATTCTTATTCTGCCACAAAACTTCCTGGAACTGAAGAATTTTGACACCTTTCCTGCCTCCCTTCCAAAATTGCTTGGATCAGCAATGCATTAAGAAAAATCATAGACGTACAGAATGATTTAGGTTGGAAGAGACCTTAAAGATCATCGAGTTCCAACCCCCCTGCCATGGGCAGGGACACCTCCCACCAGACCAGGTTGCTCAAAGCTCCATCCAACCTGGCCTTGAACACCTCCAGGGATGGGGCATCTACAACTTCTCTGGGCAACCTGTTCCAGTGCCTCACCATCCTCACAGCAAAAAACTTCTTCTTAATATCTAATCTAAATCTGCCCTCCTCCAGTTCGAAGACATTCTCCCTCGTCCTATCATTACATGCCCTTGTGAAATGTCCTTCCCCATCTCTTCTGTAGGCCCCCTTTACGTACTTTAAGGCCACTATAAGGTCTCCCCGGAGCCTTCCCTTTTCCAGGCTGAACAACCCCAACTCTCTCAGCCTGTCTTCATAGGGGAGGTGCTCTACCCCTCTGATCATCTTTGTGGCCTTCCTCTGGACCTACTCCAACAGGTCCCCGTCTTTCCTGTGCTGAGGGCTCCAGAGCTGGACTCAATATTCCAGGTGTGATCTCAGGAGAGCGGAGTAGAAGGGCCGAATCACCTTCCTTGGCCTTCTGGCCATGCTTCTTTTGATGCAGCCCAGAAAGCCAGCTGTATCCTGGGCTGCATCAGAAGAATTGTGGCCAGCAGGTCATCAGGACAGGTGAGCAGATGATCACCCACTACTGCAGTCAATAGAGAGCCAGTTAATTTAGGAAGCAGCAAGCTCAATTTCAGTGGTTAAAAGTAAAAGCAAATTAGTAATCAGAGAGAGGGGCTGCTGGGATGGACTTCTAGACTGAAATTCTGAACTTCTTTATTTCATTTAGCACCATGTAGACACTGACCCAATGGAGACTAGGTCCACACAGCAAGAGCAGTTTCCAAAAGCTTCCAGATGGCTGTCTGCCATCCTGGGTGTTAACAGAACCCCACAACTACAACATGCAAATGTCTACTTTAATAAAACATTCAGACCCTAATTTTCAATATGAGTAATTTTTGCCTGATGACAAGCCTTTGAGCATTAAGGCTCAAATTGTTTCAGGTTTTATGTACTGCCAAACATATTGAGCTCCGTAATTAAAAAGCAAATAAACAAACAAACCCCCTCAAAAAAAAAACCCAAACCAAACCAACAACAACAACAAAAAAATCACACAAAAAAAAATCCCACCAAAAGACGTTGCTCCTGAATTGAAAATTTCCTATGCTAAGTTCAAGTCTAGAGTCTGGCCAAGTGATGCATCCTTGAAAATCGAGGCTTATATAAAGGAAATGCTGATGTGCATGATGTTCAGTGGTTGCAAGGGCCTTTTTTATAACACCCAACATCTGCAGATTTATTTCCAGCATTTCTCTAATGAGATGCTCTTTAGGAAATTAAGAAATGAAGCATGCTCAGTCAACACTATAAGCCAGCTTCTGAACTTCAACTCTGTAGGCCCATTCACATGCACGTCTGCAAACTGGGTCTTAGAAAAGCTTGCATAAAGCTACAAATGACTTCTGTGCGTCTGGTTAGCATGATGGGGTCCCGGTCCCACTTCTTACACTAAATACTGCTCTAATGCTAACAAATTCATAATACAGAGGGGAAAAACCCCTCACAAAACCAGATCTCTCTGCTTTATATTTTCACATTACAAACAACTAGTAGAAAGCAACCCTTTCGTTTACCTGCCAATTCTTTTTGTCTATCCAACAAAATGCTGATGAAATTGTTCAGCCTGAGAGCCCTTCTCATCCTTCTGCTATTTTTTGAAACGTATAATAAAAATACTTAGGTCCGATATAGCAGTACTCAGCTGGAAAAGCCCAATGTGCTTTCACCTAGAAAAATAAATGTAGTTGTCTGCATTCCACAGATAGAGAATGATGCACACAGAGATCAAATGCCATGTCACAGCCGTGAGTGGCAGCTCAAGGACATGATCCCAGGGCTACCGAGTGTTTATTTCATTCTCAAACTGCTTCCCGGGTTCATTTTGGCCCCAACCTCCAGTTTCACTGCAGGCAAGACGCATGCTGCCATCAGCACACATTTAGCAGCTTAGGTAGAACCAGAGATGCGCCCAGATAATGACACAGCCATATCGTTTCCAGAGGGAAAGAGAAAATATTGAAATGTTTGCAGTGCGGGTTGAGGCTTTATTTCATCCTCTTTCTCTTTTGGAGAGCCTGCTATGCCAGCTGCCCTGCAACATGTTAATTTCTGCAGTATCACTCTCTGATTTTAGTCATTGCTATTTCTCATATTTAAAAAAAAAAAAAAGTATTCAGCTACTATGACTCCTGCTTTGGAAGGACTCTAATTTCTCATGTTTCAATCAGAGTACCCCTTCATCATACGTTGGCTTTGTCTTGTGCTTCGCAATCCCACCTACACGGCCTGATCTCATGCCAATGTCTCTGCCGTGCCCTTCCCAACAGTCCTCCGAGGATTCGGTCGGGGTCAGCAATGCAGGGACAACCACGCACAGGTTTCTGCCGTGCTGGTCCTCACCCTCACCGACACGGTGTTGGTGGGTACTGCTGGGAGAGCAGCTTTCATGGGGCCGGCAGTTCTTGCACCACTGTCTCCAAGAGCAACGAGCAGGCTCCCGTTTGCACCACGGGAAAGGGTTAAATTTGCCAGAGGCTCCACCGACAGTTTTCTTATCCATCAACATTCGTCAGAGTTTGATAAGTTTGGACTCTCCAAAATATGATCCTTATAAAAGAATATACTGCTGGGGTTTTATATTTCTGCAGATGTTTTAAGGACTCTATTTGAATCTGATCTCTCTGACACATGCAGTATTACGCTTTCTATGAACTGAGGAAAGGTTTCTTAACTAAGCATCTCTACCAAAAAAAACTCCATGCAATAAAAATACCAAATTCAGCGCACCTGCAATAAAAAAAAAAAAAGAGCATGCCTTCCCTGTCCTTCTGCTGCTGTGTCTCACTGCTGGTGAGCATTTTGCTGTTTTCCTCTTTGAAGGATGCAGAGGTTGCAGAGGAACAGCCCGTTGCTTGTTGTTGTTACTGTGAGCCTGGAATGCCATTCCGTGTTTGTCTGCATGACTCTTGATCTTGCATGACAAAACCAAAAAACAAAGGCAAAACTGAATCAGCAGATTAGTCAGCTTAATCTTGTGTAACTCAATGCTGCACTTCATTTTCAGTGCTATTATTTTCAGCTGTCCTTTGAGATGGCTATTTGAGCTCACCTATCATTCAATCAAGCTGCTTGCACAGGACATTGAAGTAAATAAGATGCAAAATATATCATTCGGTGGAATGTTTCCGATGTTTCGGTTTAATCCTTTTTGTTTGGTACATATAGGGTTAAAACTGCAAGACCTTAATGTTACCAAAATGTCATTTACAATGAGAACACAATGGGTTTTCTTTTTGCTATCGTATTAATATTGAAAGAATGCAAAAAGAACCTTTTGTTTAAGCCACTATTGCTAGTGCTAAAAGGCTTTTAAGCTAATCCTGTAGTTTCTGAGAGAGTTGCTTACGTTTCCTTATCTAATTTTAAATACCAAATGAAGACAAATGCTCAGAGATGCCAGTACTAAAATTGAAATCAGCTGATCCTTGTATTCAAAATAGTCCCAGCAGCAACACAAATTGTTGATGCAGCTCATGTAGTCCATGAGCCATACTGGTAGATACTGTCGCTTAGAAAGACGGAATTGCAAGCAGCATGTTTGCTGCACCTGGATTTTGGTTTTCTGCATGTACAGCAATATGATTTAAATAAGAACATTTTTCTTTGACTGGAAAGTTACATGACCATTCTGTCCCAATAATACAATCATTTCAAAGATTTGTTTGCAAATGTCAAATCCAACAGCCGCCTTTCTCAAGCAGAAACACTTTGCAGTTTACCATATAAGTTCCCTTCAAGCAAATTAGCACCAGTCACAATGTGCGATGTAGGCTTCAGTGTTTAAAATAGACGTCACCTTTTCCTGTGAGTACATCATGCACTTGTGTGATATTAAAAGTGTAAACATGCTGCAGGTTAAAATATGTAGTTGTTACGTTTCGTACAAGGCTCAGTCAGCCGAGGGGGACCGTCCTCTGAGAGGACACTGCTCCTGGAGGCGAAACTTCTCCTGACTAAACATTTCCCACTGAAGTACAAAGTGATGATGTTACATGTCTGTCAAACCAGGACAATGTCCTTACATAAATGGGGTGGTTTTGTTTTTCAAAACAAAACTACAGGAGTTCCATTAACAAAAATGTTTATCGAGTTTTAGCACATGAGATACTCCAAAACCAAAAGCCAAACTCACCCTGCTGAGATTCTTGTTGATTTGAAGCTTCTTTTATTCCCTAAGCCCAACATTCAGCTCAAATGAGAAGAGCCGATGTTCAGAAATATTTGTGGATATTCTAGTACTTATGGCCATAAATTTAAATAAGCATTTCCCATTAATTTTGTCAGAAGTTATCTGAAAATGAAATTATACAAATGTAGCAACAGCAATTTACCATTGAGATGTTTCCTCAGGGAATCTCAAACCAACTTTACCAGGGATCAAATGCCACGGCTGCCTTCTGCCGTACAGCGAGCCCATACAGTGAGTTAGCTTTGGAAGGAGGATGGGAAATAATGCTGACTGCTGTGTTTAGCTGAAATGGATGAATATAACACCAAACCACAAATTTATTCAGAATAGCAGCATAGTAGAGCAGCATAGCCTAAGGATATTTTCCTGATGAGTTTTAGCATGCCACTAGTTCTGTTGCTATTTGCCGCTGAGCTGATGATACTCTCCATGTTTGTGAAGATGCTAAGTAGCATGAAAAGAACAACTATACAGTTTACTAACAAAAGCATGCGTATTTCAATTTGATATTTTAATTAAATGCTAATGTCTGATCTACCCCACTTTTATAAGCAGTAATAGCCAAGATGGGACCCTTGAAATTAAAAAAATGAGTGTAGGTGTAAACCCTTATTTGCAAAGTGGCATCACCTCTTTCATACTTGGGAAGAAAAAAAACCCCAAATTTGCCACGTGAAATGCCGGCGTGACTACGTCTGTACGAATCAAGAGGAGTCACCTGCACAGTAGCCATGTGCACGGTGATTTCCTTCTTCAGCTAACGACTCACTTTGCCGCCACGCTGACAGGTTGCGAATGGCCCCGGAGGCAGCTTGTCTGAGCATGCTTGACGGCATATTTGGTGCACAGCCAGGGACCTGGGTCAAGCTTGTTTCCAAAAACCACGCAGCAACCACACCTGGGTCTGTATCGGTGAGCTCGCTATCTGTGCAGCAGGCGAGCGTGGCCGCGGGGGTGGTCTCGGGGCTGCTCGCTGCGGGCAGCGTAATCATATCCCATGGGAGATCCACCACCGGCCTCGGCACAGCTGAGGCGTTGATACCCCGAGGAGCTGACTTTGCATGACTAAAGCTAGACAGCCAAAAATACAGCCCTGCTTTTGGTCAGCAGGGCCACAGCCTCCTGTATCTGCTCCTTATCTGGAGTGGAAAGATAATCTTGCTGTTCCCTACCTCCCCGCTGCGTGGTTTAAACAGTTAATTGCGTTGACGACAAGAAGAGCTATGCGAGTGCAATGTAGCTCTTCACCTCTGGCACATATCTGCGATGTTTGAAGGTTCGCAATGATGATAATAGTCATCATCACCTGATGACTACTGCTTGGCTCTTGTGAATGAACTGATGATCTCAATCTAAATATGACTAGAGTACTATAAAATGAAAAATACCATAGTGAATATTCAGCTTATTGCAAAACACCTGTGTTAGTAGTTTGTGCTGTCGTTGCTATGCTCCCTAGCCTCTCCCTAAGCACTATCACCAATACCGCAGAAATATTATCAGTTTGCTGCAATTAACTCTCCTGTTGGCACTCACAGTAAAAAAAGGCCAGGGAATCAAACGGATTTGTAGACTGAATCACTGGGTGGGATGGCAAGACAGCACAATTTCCTTGACTGCAACGTACCGTCAGCAAGGAGCGTGCTCCTCTCCAGGGCTGCTCGGCCTCTCCCCACCCACCCTTAGCTCGTCCCGGGATGGACACGGAGATGCATTTCGCATCAGAATACCAGGAGGAGTGAGATAAGCACGACTTCTACTGGCAAGCCTTACATGAGAAAAAGGCTGCGGCACAGCCTCCCCCAGGATCTCGCACAGACTAAGATAGCGTTAGAGCAGACGCCGTGAAATATAACTTTCACACTCTGCTGATTATTCTTTGACATTTGTGAAGCGAAACAGTGATTTCAGTTAGCGACAATTTATAGAGAGGTGCATCTTACACATTTAGAAGTGAATCTCAGATACCGATCGCAATTCAAAACAGGAAACATGGTTAAATCTGAAATCCACTAAAAGCTATCTGAAACAGTTATATAATTTGACTAGTTTAAATGTAAGCACATTTTTACAGGCAAGTTGCATCACTTATTTTTTATTAACATCATATTAATTAACTAATCTTGCTTCCAGTGAGTTGAAGTGAAGATAATCCAAGCCTAAAGAGGTCGTGCCCATAGGGCTATTTAGTCTACTAGCGTTTGTATAGGGGAAGAGGAAATGCTGCTTCAAAGCAGCAAAACTGAGCGCCATATTCTCTTTAACAGAGTTAACAATTCCAGAACTGTCAAAAAAAAAGACTAATACACAATTATGGTCCGTAGCTGTTGATCTTCCTTTTTCATCTTTAGGCCTTGTGCTGTTCTCTTTCTTTCCCAGGATTTTCCTGTGTTCATTCTATTTTTTATATATTTAATATTTTATTTTAAAAGATCATTTTTTATCCTGATGAGGAAACACAGAAGCTCAGCTACTGTTACTCTCTGCTTTCATTTCTGTCACTCTTCACTGCTCCAGTTTCCCTGGCCTGCCTCCTCCCTTTCTTTGCTGAACATGCTCTTCAGTTCTGCAGTCTAAATTTTCTCAAAATAGTACCAAAGAAATCATGTCTGTAGCAGTATGTCCAGCTTCTGTCCATACTCTTTGGGGTAGGATTTGTTTTGGATAGCAGATGAGGTTATTTTACAATCCAAAGACTATTGCTCAAGCTCAATAACCTCAGCCTGAAGAGGAACAATTCAACTTTAACAGCGAAGAGTACTCAATTAATTAAACCAGTTTACTCATCAGCGCGATGGATTTATCCTCACTTGCAATCTGCTAGAGAGGGACCAGGTCTCCTTCCAACGTGAGCACCGTAGCTGACCCGCAGACCTTAGGTCTGGCTGAGGAACGGCTGTGTGACAGCCCATGATCGATGTTCTGCAGGAAATTATAGGGGATGACCACAGAGGTCCCGCTTGGCCCTCAGGCCGTATCCCAGCCCCTCACCCATCCCGTTTCCGTGCAGGCTAGGCACACTGGCACAGCTCTTTTCAGTGCTACGGACAACTCTTTCCTGGCCCAAACCCCCCGACAGTTTTTCACTCTCTTTTCCATACTGCTTTTGATGCCACCAGCCATTTTTATCTTCTTGATCTCTCTTCCTCCTCCACTGCTCTTAACGAACACGAACCTCAATTGATTTTCTTCCTACCCCTTCAGTCGCTTCTTCAGTGCTTCAATTTTTTTTTTTTTCTTTACCCAAATGCATTTTTCAGTGCAACTCCCACACGGTTCTTTTCTTGGCTTCCTCCTCCTCCTCTTGCCTACTCTACCTTTCAGAGTCTCATGACGTTTAACAATCATCTGTACGAGCTCGGAGCCTTTGTGCCGGAAAGCCGGATCACGTGAAGCAGCAGCAGCAGCAATCACATGGCCATATGGAGGGCTTCTGCTAAGGCAATGAAATCAAAGGAACATGTTCAGGCAGGACCACGTCTCAGGAGTATTGGTCATATTTTTTTTGCCAGCAGAACTGCATACAAATAGTGTTTTTTCACGGGTATACACAAATCAGGTGTCTCCTTTTTATGCTTACTCAGGCATTGCAGCCTTTTGTTGACATTTTCAACTATTTTTGAGTTGTACAGGCGTTTTACTAGAATTACATACAACCCCCTGCAAAAGCCTAAGCTCATTGTAACACAGGAGCAGGACCTTACATACAGAATGCTAAAACCTTTGACGTGGGCACATCCGCATAACATTGTTCGTTTCCCAATCGTTCCGATTTGAGTATATTGACCATTCCCGAATTTCCCAGTTTCTGCGCAGAGAATCCCGAATACAAAGGGAAGGAACGCACACGGGCGGACTAAACAAATCAGACCGAAACAGCAGGCGACCATAATGACTTGAGCCTCCTGAGACCTAACCTTCTTTAGAGAGCACACATGGGCCCCAAAAACCTAAGCTTTAAAAAAAATATATATAAAGGGGGGAATAAAGCCCAACTCATCAGCGCTGCCTGTCAATGCCCAGAGTTAACACGGTGCGATAACGGGTAAGGGAGATCTGTAGTCGTTCCGAGGCGCTGCCCGCGGGAGGGTGCAGGGCTGGGGAGCACCGCCGAGGCGCTCGGGGCCGTTTCAGGCCGGGGGCCGCCGCCGTCCCCAACGCCACCCATCCCCTTCCCCTTCCCTCGGGAAAAGCCTCAGGGACAGAGTTGGCAGCGCACGTCGGGAAGAGCGGCTCCGAGGGTGTCCCGTCCCCCCCTCAGACCTTCCGTACCTCCGTTCCCTGAGGAGGGTCACAGCCCCCGCAGCCCGACCCCTCGCAGCGGCGGCTTTGCGGCCCCCGCCGCCCTCACGCCCCGCACCGCGGGGACCACGGCGGGCGCGGCGCTAAAGGGGCTCCGGCTGCCCCCGAAGGCGCCGGGGAAGGGCGGGGGGGGGGGGGCAACAACAACCCCCGAAGGCCGCCGCCGCCGCGCCCCAGCGCTTCCCCCGGCGGCTGAGGCGGGGGCGCACCGCGGGCCGCGATGGGGCGGGTGTCCCCGGCGCCGCGCCGAGCCGAGCCCGCTCTCCCTCCCGGGGACGGTGCAGCCCCGCAACCCCCCCCTCCGCTCCCCCCCTCCGCCTTTCTGCGCTTCAACCAAAAAAGCCCTTTTTTTTACCCATAAAAAAAGAGGCGCGGGGACCCCGCGGGGGCGGGGGCGGGGCGGGGGCGAGGGGGGGGGGGGCGCGCGAAGCCGCGGGGAGGGGGCGGGGCCGGCGGCGGCGCCTGCGCAGAGCGCTTCCTCCTCGGCCCCCCACGTAACGGCTGCGGGCGGGCGCTGGGCAGCGCGTGTCAGTCACCGGGTGACTGTCAGCGGCGGCGGGAGCCCCCGCCAGCCCCGGCCACCCCCGCCGCCCCCGGCCCGTCCCCTCCTTCCCCCCGGCCGGGGGGCGCAGCCGGAGCCCGCACAAGTTAGTGCTCAACTTGGCGGCGGTTTAAGGCGTGAGGAGGAGGGGGGTGGGCGGCGGGGGGGAAAGGGGCTGAGCCCGGCGGGGTGGGGGCTGGCGGGCGCCGCTCTCCGCCCGCCCGCCCTCCCCTCAGCGCCGGCGGCGGGGCCGCGCTCGGGCTCCTCAGAGGCGGCCCCGTCCCCGCAGCCGTCGGGGGGGGGGAACGCAGTCAGCCGAGGGGAGCGCTCCCCACCGGCGGGGCCGAGCGGTGCGGTGGGGGCGGCCTCTCCCCCCTCAGCCCCTGCCCGGGAGGAGGAGGGGGCGGCCGGGGGAGAGGCTGGGTGTCGAGGGCGAAGCCTCAGCCTCTCTGCGGCTCCGCTGCTCTGATGCTGCGGGTCTCTGCTGGCTGTTAACATCTTCCCTCTGCCTTTTTTTTTTCTTCCCCTTGTCTTTTTTATTTTTTTTCCCCCTCCACCTTCTTCCCCCCCCCAAAAAAAAAAAAACCCAAACCCCAAACTTGGCTTCCCCCGCCCCCGGATCTGTGTGCTCGGCTCCTTCTGGGCTTTACCGGTGGGGCAGGATCATGCCGGACCAGATCACCGTGTCGGAGTTCATCGCCGAGACCACAGAGGATTACAACTCCCCGACCACCTCCAGCTTCACCACCCGGTTGCAGAACTGCAGAAATACGGTCACACTGCTGGAAGAGGTAAATCACCCCTCACCCCCCCCCCTTTTTGTTTCCCCCCCCCCCCCCCCCCCCCCCCCCCATTTTTTTTTTTTTGTCTTTGAGAAAGAGCATCAGGACGGGGCAGTACCACCCGCCCAAATCCACGGGAGCTAGAGGCATTGGTATGCATGTAATCTGGTCTTTTAATTGTGGGACTTTGCTCTTGTGTTGAGCTAGCTACAGAAAGCTTTCCTGCCCTGGCTTCTAAAAGATTAGTGCATAAAGCAGTTGCCTGAACTTTAATATTGCTGTTGTACTTCTGGGTGTTGGCGGTTGTTGCAGTAGAGAAAAAGTGTGGATGTTGGGATTTTTAGAGGGAAGATGAAGTTTGAGTTTTATTTGGGAACGTTAGCAAAGGTTTTCCCCAGTCACTCGTTAGATCAAGTCAGTACAGAACTCTGACTGCAGAAACCTGCCAAGGGGGACTTCGTTTAAGAAATGAGGTAAGGATGAAGGGATGAATGCAGAGTGAGGAAAATAATATGAAAACAAAATAAGTGGTGGAAGGAGAGCGAAATAACGCAGCAGAAGTGATTATACAGTCTCAGCATCTGAATCTTGCAGCCTCAGTGTTGGGTGTTTTTTTAATGCTTATTATGAGCGTCATTTAAATGTTCATCCTGTGTCGCTATCAAGAAATAGGAGTGTGAAAAGGGGTAAACATGCAGAGCTGGTTTCTATGGGGTATCAGTCCACTGCTTCCTATTTAAGGTTTCAGTATGATTTCCTATGGACTAGGTCAGCAGTTATGAGGAAATGTCTTCCAAATGACTTTAAAACAAGACAGTGTGTAGCTCTTCTCTTGCCCTGCGCTTGGTTGAAGGTACTAGCATAATGACACTGAAAGCAGACAGGTTTTTGCTGTTGTTTGATAGATCGCGGTTAGTTGTTGTTTTGGATTATACACTTACTTCATCAAGTATTTGTCGGTTCTTCAGGAGCCAGTGCGTATCTAGGAGATGGATTTAATAGATTCTTTTTAGTTTTGCTGGATGTGTTGGCACGAGTGAAGCATTTGGTACGCAAGGAAAGAGTATTAATTACGGTGTCCTCCTGATAGTCTTGGGTATGGAAAATATAATTCCAGAGGATTAAAATTAGTTAATGTTGGCTTAGTAGAAAAACTGTCTATGTTCAAAATGTTAACAGTGCTATTGTATACAGCAACTGACTAGGTAATAGAGTGATTGTAAGCTTGCCCTTAAAATTAGATATTTTATTTTTGTTACATAACCTAGATTAACTTCTGTAACTTTTCCATAACTGTAACTGCTTTTTTCTCATGTAACTAAGCCATGGTTGCTTATAGATTTGTCAGAAATCAACCTGTTTTTGTTTGTGTTTGACAGTATTGCTGCCCCCTGGTCTTAACTATGTGGAATAGGTACAGCCATTGGTATACTTGTTAGTACAGTTGACAGCATTTGTAGAGTTAAGTGAAAATATGTATTCTGCCATCACTGGTGACTTCTAGGGTAAGAATACAGTATAATGCTTTCATGATTTGGGAGATACATCAGTACAGTCTGTGTGTGGTAATGCCTGTCCAAAGAAAACCAAAATACAGAAGATAAATACGCAGCGTTCTGCACCATTTGTGTGGATTGTGTGTATTTTCAAAGTTTTTATGTCGGATTTGACAGCAATAAGTCAGAGGAATAGAGAATAGTGAGTGTTTCTAGTGTTTGCATTGCTATTTCTTGAATTTCTTTTGTTTGTATAACTATTTTATGTGTCCTGTTTAAACTGTTTGCAGTTTAAATTGATTCTAGAATTGTTTTCTATTATTGTTTTATTATCTGTATATATAAAAAGCTTTGTTTGATGGGAAACGAGATATAAATATGCTCTACTGTTACATACTGCAAAAAATCTGCAACTCTCCCAAATTTGTTTGTATTAATTTGCATGAAGACATGCAGATGGTCAGAATCTGGCAGGCAAAGTGCTCCATTAGAGTCTTTGTGTGTCTTTTATTGTAGTTGTGGCTTGCATACACAGTTCTGCTGCTGCTACTTTAAAGCGAGGTTGGTTTCTGTGCATCTGCTTACCTAAGGCTGTGATTGGTATGAAGCGAGAGACTGAAATTGAATGGTTGAAGTGGCTGTTATGTAGATATTATTACCGCTGCTATTGTCCATGCATCATGGATGACTGAAGAGCTCTTCAAGCAGCTCCTGAACTTCAATTTTGAGCTCACTATATTAAAGCAAAGGGAGCGATCCCATCCTTGCAGCTGTTTGATTTTTAACTTAACGTTGCATGTGGGTTGGAGCCTTCACTGGGCTTTTGCCGGCAGCATCAAGCTCTGTGCTGTTATGGCGCTACAGCCTGAAGTATCTTAGGTCATTATTTTAAAGCTAACTTGATTCAACACAACCTGCACCTACCTCAGTGACTGTAAGCTGGTTTGTCTAATTATTTTCTTTATTCCAAATAAGATTGTGAACTAGAACTATTTTCTGAACAGAAATGGCAGGGAAATTGAACAGGTTTAACAAAAGTTAGATCTGTTTCATGGTCAGTTTCAGTCTGGTGTAATTCCTACCGTAGCTCAGATCAGTGGTTAGATGGGAACCACCTTTTCATAAAGAATGTGACAAAAAAGAAATAAGACCGTTTTGTGAGTGTGTCTGTGTCTCTATGTAGTTCTGTGAAGGCGTTACAGAATTGTGAATTTACTGTTCCTTAATCGCAATTGACAAGTTCTCTGAAATAATAAAATAGATGATGGACCCAGTTGCTGTTTTGTTTTTCACTTGGTTGTCCTCCAGTCAAAGTGCAGTTAATTCAGCTGGGCGGATGGATATATGTTCTCTCCTAGTTGTGACTCTCTTAGTATTACAACTGCAATTCTTTTCAGAGGAGACTTTGGATCCACTTAGATGCAATTTTGTGACAAGATGCAGATAAAAAAATCAGAGCAGGCATTTTTATTGATTCTGATGACTTCCATTTGGTAACCTTTTTGAGGAAAGCCCAACAAAATATGAAGACATACCTCAAAAAATCATAACCCTAGGAAAGAGTCTCCAAAGGCCTTCCTTGTGTTTGTGGGTAACTTATTTAATAAATAAAAGCACCGACTCCCCCCCAAAAAACCAAACCCAAACCACAAACTTTACTTAAATATGTTGTAATATTATTAAAGGAGAAAATAGTAAGTACATGCTGCCATGTAGCAGTTTATTGACTAGAAAGGTTTCATGCTACATTGTTTAAACTACTGAATCTTGAAAACTTGCGAGCTTTTTTTTCCTCTTCAGAGACAAAACTTACGTTTTTGTCTGGTGTGACCAGGTGACAAAAAAACCCCAAACTCTGTCATCTTTGTAGCCACGCCTAGACATCTCATATACTAGTTATGAAAGAACAGCGACATTATTTTTTTTAATCATAATTTTTTTAAAGCATGAGTGTTATCTAATGGCCTTCGGTAAACACAAATGTTAAGGTTCATTCTATTGCTAAAGTAATTTTTTTTTTCCCCAATCTCCAAGGGGAGGGAACAAAACCGTTACATTGTAGTCTAGGTCTAGTTTAAGAGAATTTGCAGTCTGTACTTCTTTCCATGTTGATTTCTTTGGCAAGTTACATTCATTGAAAGAAGACATTTTTAACTTCATATTTCTGCATGAAACTGGGAGAAGATTTTTATAATATTCATATGAAGAGGTGGATTATTGTATATGTAGATGGGTGGTTAATTACTTAAAAAAAAAAAAAGTTTAAATCCTGAGATAGTATAGAGAGATTACTGGTACAGTGTCTTAAAATAAAGCCTCTGCTTTGTTCTTATCAAACATGCTTTTATAACCACAGTAGCTCCATGATTTGTGTTACTCAAATAGATTTTGCAGAGTTGATTTTAATCCTTGAGTTGATATTACTGTGTGAGCTAGTTGGAATTTTTAGGGAATGATGACATCTGTTCTGAGAATAAGTAGCGCACATGTGGGATCACCACAAAACTGGCTTGATTACCATTCCACTGTGTCGCCGCTCCAGCTGAAAGGACATCTTTGCACTCCAGGGATAACTTGGTTATCGTGACCAGCCAGTTCTGAGTCTTTCTCCTAACGCAGCAGATGTTTTGCAGGACTGTCTTGAGATACAGAGGTTAAGCTTAAACGTCTAAATTCCCCTTAGGCAGGCTGGTAGATAAGAAGGGACAGTTGGAAGCCAATGATACAATAAAGAATAGCTGCAGTTGTTTCTGATGCCTGTTTTACTGCTATAGTTTTATAATACTTGAGCATCTTTAATCATTAATGTTATTTATTTCCTTTGCTCTTCAGTGAGAAGCTGAAAACGCAAAAAGTGCTTTCTGACAACTAGATCTTGTCATATGCATCCTTTTTTAATAAATTTTTATCTGATGAGTGTAATGAAATATGGCTGCACTTATGTTTGGGTTTGTTGTTTGTTTGTTTGTTTTTTTAATTAAAAAAAGCCCAAATCACCATTCCTGCAGTGACTGTTGCTCATTTTGTTTCTCACTGTGCTGATTTGCTTGAGCTTAGAGGTCTGTTGGTCTAGACTGGTCCTGTAACAGATGTGTGCATGCTACTTCAGTGAAAGAATGACTGTTTGGCTCCTGCTCAGCCAAACACAAATTTTGTTGTTTGCAGTGCAAGACTGGTATAATCTAAGATAACTTGAAGGGGGAAGTTTTCTCAATGTTCTTCATTGTGTCATGGACACTTATCTAAGATTAGAGATGGGAAAGGGGAAAGTATGGGGGTTTTTTTTGTGTTTTACCTTCTTTTCATTTTCTTTGAAAATATGTTGTATGTGAATCATTTTCACAGTTTCCTGTTTGTAACTTTCCCTTTATGCTTCAATTTCTATGAGTTTTTCTTTTTCTACTGGGGGAAAGAGTTTTGGGACAGGGGTTTTCCTCCTTACGATTTTCTAGAAACTAGCATAGCACTGAAACTGCTATACAGTCAGTTCATCTACAGTGACTTCATACGCTTTTCTACCACAAGATCCTTTTCCCATGACAAAGTATTCTGTCGAGGGAGGCAGGTGAAACCATGCACGAGAACAAGAGCACTTCCATTCTAAATCAGTTTTTTGTTTTAGTTGGCAATGTGCACAGGCTTTTCTCATTAGCCTGGACTGTGAAAACTGGTAAGATCTATTTTGTGTGCGTGTCTGAAGAGAAAGAAATCTTTCTATCGTTTCTATCACTTCATTTATACTGAAGCATCACCTCTTTATAATTACAGCAGGTAAATCATAACATCCTATTCTTTATCCTTCTTTATTATTTAAATTAAAATAGATGACTTTTTTTTTTTGGAGGGGTAGGGAGAATCCAGGAGACTCCAGCAGCAATGGACTTAAAACCAGCTTTACCTAACCTTATAATCTGTTACTTATGGCAGTCCAAAACAGTCTTGCATCATAGAGAGCTTTGTACCTAAGCTTTGTTCTTACATAATACACCGCAAGCAATCTTCAGTTTTTGAAGAAATATGCTTTTGGTAGCAGACCATCCTAAAAGTACCAGACAAGAAAAGTTTCTTTGCCTAGTGAATAAAAATCAGGACAAGTATTAGTGGTTTTACACTGAATGGCAAATTGCGCCAAAGATGTAAAGATGGGTACGTGAGCATTCTGAAATAGAGGCCCACAGTCGACAGCTCATGGGTGACTCCTGATCACGATGCTGAAAATGTGATGAAGAAGGAGACTTGACAGCAATATCCTGTATTTACAATAGCATGTTTCACAAAAGTGCAGTTGAGGATGCTTTTACATTTACCTGCTACAGTACTTATTCATTTAGTATGTAATTAGTTTTCCCCTTCATTTGATAGCAGTCGAAACATTTGGTTGTAATAAGCAGGCAATCTCCTTTTACCCAAATGTGAGTGATGCGAGGAAAAAACAACAACAACAAAAAATCACTGGTAGCTCAAAGTTTCAGTTTTCATAGCAGATTAATAAGCTTTGCATTTTGAGAATTTGTATTCATTTTAGGCATGTTTTTGAAAGTACTTGCCGCTTTTTGGTAGCTCGTATGTTTTTTAGAGAAGTACTGCTTCTTGTTTTGAACTCCTAGCAGGCTTCTTGGTGTTTGCTTGTCAGTTAGGAAACTGTGAAAGTGCTCTTTGGTGCGCTCTGTTCGGTATGCCATTCAGATAAATCCTGACGGGGTGTACCATGTATTCATGGGAACTTGGGCCCTGATGGAGAAGAGAAACGCTTAGAGTGACATGACTTAAAGTTGGTTTTAGTGTTTAGATTGGAGTCTACTTGGAAATACCTTCTGTAGTTAAAAAGACATAAAAGACTGCAGATAAATGATTCGGAACAGAATTAGATTGGTTGATTTAATTTCCAGTATTTTTCTCACTCCAGTGAGTAAAACTCAGTTTTCATAACTGCTGTTGTGATTTGTATTGATGTGAATGAAGGTGTTTGTTAATAATTTTTAAAAACAGTTGTGAAACAAATTTACAGGGGAGAACTGTAAGAAAGATCATGACATCTTACTTTGAATGGAATAGTACATTGCAATAAAATCATTAGGCAGAATCAACCCAAGAATGCTAATTACTAGCATTGTTTCAGGTGCAGAGGTAGGCAGTATAAGCATGTTCTAAAAAAGTACCCTAAACCAATAACATATTTTTATATTTCCTGCAAAACTTTTCAGAATCCAGTTAATAGCATGTGCCACGGTACTCCTCTCGGAGACCATTCTGTCAAGTTTGATTGATACTGACCAAGAGGCCTAAAGTTTATTGGTGAGTGTGAAGGAAAACTCCTGAGATAATAGCATGAGTTTCTTTTCTGGAAGGAGTACAGCTGGAAGTACACTCCCTGCTGAGACGTACAGCAAACAGTTATTTTATATTTCTAAAGAGATGGTATTGATCTGCGTTATATATATTGTGTTTCAAATTCCAGTGTGCTAATGCTGAGGTTTTGTATGAGCATTGTGACAAGTAGGACTTTTGAGGGCAGTGGGTTTGATCGTGGTGATTATGGGAAACTTTTCCTTTAATGCTCCTGCGAAAAAACAACAAAATGCTGTTGGGATCCCATTTCCCCCTTTACACACATAGATGTGCACATGGACGCATACACGGCCTCCTGGTCTCTTTCACTCACTGGTGAAAGGACAGGCCTGAAGTTCTGTTGTTACAATGGTTAAGCCAGAGGGTGTATGCTTTTTCTTTCTTTTTAATAGCCACTTCTATCTTGACCTTACTTGTTTTATTGCTCTTGTTTCGTTTGTTATCAGGAGAAATACAGAAGTCTTTCTGGTGCAGAAATAGGTATTTACGATACCAATAGAGTCTTTCTTTTGTTGTTTTTTCCTTGCCTAAGAGCTAAAAATCTAGTATGATGCTAGAGATAACTTGCTGTGAAATAAAAGTCTGTAGGACTGCAAGGCCTCTGACACGGTCTGTTCTGGTAGTCTTCTATCGAGGTTGGAGAGAGGTGGACCAGATAAGTGACCTGCAGGGTGGGTGGGACATTGCCTGGGTTGCCAAGCCCAGAGGCTGGTGATGAGTGAAGTAAAGTCCAGCTGGTAGCAGATTGCAAGTGGCATCCCTTCAGGATCAATTTTCAGGCCAGTACTATTTGGTGTCTTTTAATTGTCTGGATGATGGGCTGGAGCGTTATCTCAGTAAGTGTATTTGGATGATACCAAGTTGTTCAATATGCTGGCAGACAGAGTCACCATTCTGGAAGTCACAGACTTGGAAAAATGGGATGACAGGAGGAGCCTTGTGGGGTTTGGTGAAGACAAATGTGAAATCCTGCGCCAGAGATGGAGTAGCCCCATGCAGCAGTACAGGCTGGCTAGAAGACAGGTTTCCAGGAAGGGACCTTGGACTTGGGTGTATGACAAATTGGATGTGGGTTGGCAGTGACAAAGGCCAGCCACATACTGCATTAGTAAGAGTGCAGCCAGCAGCCATAAAATACTGGTTCTTCCCCCCATTCAGCGATTGTGAGGCCACATCTGAAGTACTGTGTTTGAAGTTCACCAATAAATGAAAAGTATGACGTACTGCCACAAGTCCAGGTGAGATCACCAAGATGATTAGTGACCTAGAGCACATCCCTTAAGGAGGGAAGACTGGATTTCTTCAACCTCAGAGAGGCTAAGGAAAGGCCATATTGCTTTCTTCAAGTACATAATGGGAGGAAACTGAGAAGGCAGAAATTCTGATTAGATTTGAGGGTTTTTTTTGGGGGGTGTGTGTTTGTTTTTTTTATTATTAGTAGTAGTATTTTGGGGTTGATTTTTTTTGTTTGTTTTGAACCATGAGTCTGATGAACAGGTGCCCAGAGAGGCTATGGAACCTCTGCCCACAGAGACGTTCACAGAATCACGGAATGGTCAGGGTTGGAAGGTACCTCTGGAGATCATCCAGTCCAACCCCCCTGCCACAGCAGGGACACCTACAGCAGTTGCACAGGACAGCATCCAGGCGGGTTTGGAATGTCTCCAGTGTGGGAGACTCCACAACCTCTCTGGCCAGCCTGTGCCAGTGCTCTGGCACCCTCAAAGGAAAGAAGTTCCTCCTCATGTTAAGATGGAACTTCCTATGTTCAAGTTTGTGCCCGTTACCTCTTGTTCTATCACTGGGCACCACTGAAAAAAGACTGTTCCCATTGCCATGGCACCCTCCCCTTAAGTATTGATAAGATCCCCCCTCAGTCGTCTTTTCTCCAGACTAAAAAGCCCCAAGTCCCTGAGCCTTTCCTCATAAGAAAGATGCTCCAGTCCCCTAATCATCTTGGTAGCCCTTTGCTGGACTCTCTCCAGCAGTTCCCTGTCCCTCCTGAACCGGGGAGCCCAGAACTGGACACAGTACTCCAGATGTGGCCTCCCCAGGGCAGAGTAGAGGGGGAGGATGACCTCCCTCGACCTGCTGGCCACACTCTTCTTGATGCACCTTAGGACGCCATTGGCTTTCTTGGCCACCAGGGCACATTGCTGGCTCATGGTCATCCTGTTGTCCACCAGGACTCCCAGGTCCCTTTCCACAGAGCTGCTCTCCAGGAGGTCAGCCCCCAACCTGTACTGATGCATGGGGTTATTCCTCCCCAGATGCAGTACCCTACACTTGCCCTTGTTGAACTTCTTCAGGTTTTTTTCTGCCCAACTCTCCAGCCTGTCCAGGTCACGCTGCATGGCGCCACAGCCTTCCAGCGTGTCAGCCACCCCTCCCAGTTTTGTGTCATCAGCAAACTTGCTGTGAGGATGCTGTGGGAGACAGTGTCGAAAGCCTTGCTGAAGTCAAGGTAGACAACATTCACTGCCGTCCCATCATCCACCTGTCTAGTCACGCCATCGTAGAAGGCTATCAGATTAGTCAGACATGACTTCCCCTTGGTGAATCCATGTTGACTACTTCTGATAACCTTCTTCTCCTCCAGATGCTTGGAGATGACGCCCAGAACAAGCTGTTCCATCATCTTTCCAGGGATGGAGGTGAGGCTGACTGGCCTGTAGTTTACCGGGTCATCCTTCTTGCCCTTTTTGAAGACTGGAGTGACATTGGCTTTCCTCCAGTCCTCAGGCACCCCTCCTGTTCTCCAGGACCTTTCAAAGATGATGGAGAGCTGCCCAGCAATGACTTCTGATAGCTCCCTCAGCACTCGCAGGTGCATCCCATCAGGCCCCACGGACTTGTGGGTATCCAGTTTACTTAATTGTTCTCTAACTTGTTCCTCTTCAACCAAGGGAAGGTCTTCCTTCCTCCAGGCTATCTCTGTTACCCGCAAAGTCTGGGACTCCCGAGAGCTGGCCCAAGCAGTGAAGACAGAAGCAAAGAAGGCATTCAGCAACTCCTTCTCTGCATCATCTGTCACCACAGCACCCGTCTTGTTCAAGAGCGGGCCCACATTTTCCCTGGTTTTCCTTTTGCCTCCTATATACTTAAAGAAACCCTTCCTATTGGTCTTGACATCCCTTGCCAGGTTCAATTCCAAAGCTGCCTTGGCTTTCCTCATTTTATCCCTGCATGCCCTGACAGCATTCTTATACTCATCCCAAGTCGTCAGCCCCCTTTTCCACATCCTGTAAACTCCCTTCTTCCACCTGAGCTTTTTCAGAAGATCCCTGCTCAGCCATGCAGGTCTCCTGCTTCCCTTGTCTGATGGCTTGCTCTTATGGATGCACTGATCCTGAGCTTGGAGGAGCTGGTGCTTGAATATCAGCCAGCTCTTTTGAGCCCCCTTACCCTCTAGAGCCCTCTCCTGTGGGATTTCTCCAAGCAATTCCTTGAAGAGCTCAAAGTTAGCCCTCCTGAAGTCTAAGGTTTCAACCCTACTTGTCATTGCTGCATTGTCATACTGCACTTAATGCTGAACTCTATCTTCTCGTGATCACTGCAGCCAAGTCTGCCCCCAACCTTAACATCCTCCACCAGTCCCTCTTTGTTTGTCAATACTAGGTCCAGTAGTACACCTCTTCTTGTGGGCTCTTCCACCACCTGAGTCAAGAAGTTATCATCAATGCACTGGAGGAACCTCCTGGACTGTGCATTCCTAGCTGTGTAGCCTTCCCAGCAGATATCAGGGAAGTTGAAGTCCCCCATGAGAAGCAAGGCCTGTGATTGTGAGGCGGTTCTCACCTGTCTGTAGAAGGCCTCATCAACTTCCCCATCCTGATCAGGTGGCCTGTAATAAACACCCACAACAGTGTCTCCCCTGTTACCCTGCCCCTTAATCCTTACCCACAAGCTCTCAACTTGCTCTTCATCCCCCCTGCCCCGGGAGAGCTCGATACATTCCAGTTGCTCTCTCACAACCTCACCTCGCTGGCCTATCTTTCCTAAAGAGAACACAGCCCTCCCTGACAGCGTTCCTGTCATGCGAGCTATCCCACCATGTCTCAGTAACTGCAATGAGATCATGGCCCTGTGACTGCACGCAGATCTCTACCTCCTCTTGCTTGTTCCCCATGCTGCGTGTGTTAGTGTATAGGCTACAAATATAGGCTGCGTGCATTAGTGTATAGGCTTCAAATCTCCACTTGACTGTAGAAGTAGTCCTTAAAAGTGTTTCAACTGCATAATTTAATCTTTAAGAAGATATGCAGGCAGAATAAAGTGGTTATTTAGTTTCATGAATGTGTTTTTTGTGTTTTCAGGTAAAAGTTTACACTGAACTTATTCTTGGAAAAACAGCATGTTTAAACTTAATAAAATTGATGTAAGCAAAGTTGATAATTTTTTTTCTTCAATGAAAGACCTCTTTAATAGAGGAAATGGAATACTACTCACATTTTTACAAATCTATATTTCAGAAAGTTTATCAAATTTAGGGGGTTATATGATTTTTAAGAATAGTTTGAATAGTTACTGAGTGTTTGACAAAGGTATAATTCTTTTAAAATTATCAACCTGCACCTCTGGAAAGTCAGATAATTTATTCTGCAAAGTGATGACTGGGTTACAGCTTAAATATGTCTCTGCTGGAGTAACTTTACGTCTATGAGAAAGATGATTTGAATTTTAGAGCTCCCACCTTGAATTTAGTACACTAATTTCCTTTCCTCTTGTATTATAGTTTACTTTTCAGGTAAATTATCTCTTGATTTTTTTTTTTTTTTTTGGAATCACAAAGCCAGAATTTCGGATTGAAGAAGGAAACATACTTGCAGAAGTGTTCTTGATACAAAACTTAGGCTTTTTCCATAGCGCTTGAGGAAAAACTTCTTAGGGGGAGCAGGGTGAGAAGGAATAAAATGTGTCGGGATTTGTTTGCCATCAGAGTTGTGGCTTGTTATGAAACCACTAGGATTTAGATATCCTATTTTGGTTAGGTTCTTAAGAATCATTTCATTTCATAGAATATCTCAAGTTGGAAGGGACCCATCAGGATCATTGAGTCCAACTCCCTGCTTCTTGTAGGACTACCTAAAACTAAACCATATGACTAAGAGCGTTATCCAGATGCTCCTTGAACTCTGACAGGCTTGGTGCTGTGACCGCTTCCCTGGGCAGCCTGTTCCACTGGCCGACCACCCTCTCAGTGAAGAACCTTTTCCTAATGTCCAGTCTTCCAAACTTCCCCCGATGCAGCTTCATTCCATTCCCTTGCGCCCTGTCGCTGGTCACCAGAGAGAGGAGATCAGCACTTCCCCTCTGCTGCCCGCCTCGAGGAAGTTGTAGACTGCCATGAAGTCACCCCTCAGCCTTCTCTTCTCCAAGCTGAACAAGGCAGGTGACCTCAGCCATTCCTCGTAAGTCTTGCCCTCGAGGCCTTTCACCATCTTGGTCGCCCTCCTCTGGACACACTCTAATAATTTGATGTCCTTTATATGGAGGCACCCAAAACTGCATACCATACTCAAGGTGAGGCCGTACCAGGGCAATGTAGAGTGGGATGGGACAATCACCTCCCTTGACCGGCTAGCTATGCTGTGCGTGCTGCGTCCTGGGACATGGTTGGCTGTTGACTCATACTCAACTTGCTGTCAACCCAAACTCCCAAATCTCTTTCCGTGGGGCTGCTCTCCAGCTTCTTGTCCTCCAGTTTGTACATATAGCCAGGATTACCCTGTCCCAGGTGGAGCATCCAGCACTTGCTTATGGGAAATTTCATACAGTTGGTGGTTGTCCAGCCCTCTAGTCTATCCAGATCTCTCTCTAAGGCCTCTCTAGCCTCAAGGAAGTCCGTAGCTCCTCCTAGCTTAGTATTGTTGGCAAACTTACTTAATGTACATTCAATTCCTGCATCCAGATAATTTATAAAAACATTAAAGAGCACTGACCCTAAAACTGAGCCCTGGGGAACCCCACTGGTGACTGTCTGTCAGCCTGATGTAACCCCATTTGCTATAACTCTTTGAGCCCAACCTGGCAGCCAGTTGCTCACCCAACGTAGTATGGACTTGTCTAGCTGTGTGCTGGACGTTTTATCCGAAGGATACTGTGAGAGACAGTGTCAAAAGCTTTGGTAAAATCCAAACCCACCATATTACTGTCCTTCCTTGGTCAACTAGGTAGGTGATGTTGTCATAACACGAAATGAAACTGGTTAACCAGGACTTTCCCCTTGTAAACCCATGCTGGCTATGACCAATTACTACGTTGTCTCAAGTATTTTTCAATAACTACCAGAACAACCTTCTTCATAAACCAGACACTGAAGTGAGACTGCAGGCCTGTAATTACCAGGATCTTCCTTCTTACCCTTCTTGAAAATTGGGTCATCATTTGCCAGCTTCCAGTTGACTGGGACCTCCCCAGACTTTCAAGACTGTAAAGGATAATGGAGAGAGGTCCCAGGATGATATGGGCCCCCTCTTTCAGTACCCTGGGATGAATCCTATTGGGCCCCATAGTCTTAAGCGCATCCAGCTGGAGCAGCAAGTCTCAAACAAGTTCAGGGTCATCTAGTTTCTCTAAGACAAGACAGAAAGCCCATAATGATTACATGAAATTTGCTTAACGTTTTTTTTTTTTTATTTTTATGCTCTGCTCCCACTAGATATGTGTCAGAGTTCCACATTTTATTGTCATTTTTTACATCTGGTTTAGAATTCAAAAATTTTGATATTGAGCGTATCGCTGAGAAAGTGTTTCAGTATTTAAATCTCAGCGTGTATGCTTTTAATGCTATCAACAGAATTTGGTTTTGTTGTATTCAGGTCATCTTAGAATGAGACTGTCATGTTATTTCTGGGTGTAGAAACTTGAATTTCTGAGATAGTTCAGGTTTTAGTTAATGAGGACTATTTTTTTCCCAAGCAATATTTAGGTTATTACCTATCTTCTGGAAAAGTGATGCTTTTGCTGGACTCAAATTTGGATTGCATGGTGTTCTTGTAGAGCTGGTTTTGGTAGATCTTAGTCATGAAGGTGGCATGTAGCACTATGTAGCATTTAGTAGCACTGCTTGCTAGTAATCATAAAATGGTTTGGGTTGGAAGGGACCTTTAAAGATCATTTAGTCCAACCCCCCTGCTGTGGACAGGGACATCTTTCCTAGACCAGATTGCTCAAAGCTCCATCCAGCCTGACCTTGAACACTTCCAATGATAGGGCATCCATAACTTCTCTGGGAAACTTGTTTCAGTGCCTCAACACCCTCATTATAAAAAAAATTTCTTCCTTATCTCCAGTATAAATCTACCATCTTTCATTTTAAGACCATTGTGCCTTGTCCTGTCACTACAGCCCCTGGTAAAAAGTCTCTGTCCGTCTTTCTTACAAGCCCCATTCCAGTATTGAAAGGCTGCAATAAGGTTTCCCCAGAGCCTTCTCTTCTCCAGGCTGCATAACCCCAACTCTCTCAGCCTTTCTTCATAGGAGGGGTGTTCTGGCCCTCTGACTACTTTTGTGGCCTTCCTCTAGACCCGCTTTTACAGGTCCATGTCTTGTGCTGGGGCACCCAGAGCTGGATGCAGTACTGCAGGCAGGGTCTCACGAGAGTGAAGTAGAGGGGCGGAATCACCTCCCTTAACCTGTTGACCACGCTTCTTTTTATGTGGCCCAGAATACAATTGGCTTTTTGGGCTGCGAGTGCATATTGCTGGCTCATGTCTGATTTTTTTTTTTTTTTTTTTTTTTGGTCCTTCTCCACAGGGCTGCTCTCAATGCATTCATCCCTCAGACTCTTCATATTGGGGATTGCCCTGACCCAGGTGCAGGACCTTGCATTTGGCCTTGTTGAACCTTATGAGGTTCAACTCTTGAGGAGTACCTCAAGACTGTCCAGGTCCCTTTGGATGTCATCCCTTCTCTTAAGCAAACTGCACCACTCAGCTTGGTGTTGTCTGCGCGCTTGCTGAAGGTGCACTGAATCCCACTGTCTATGTCGTTAATAAAGGTATTTAACAGTATTGGTACCAATATGGGCCCCTGAGGGACACTGCTTTTCACTGATCTCCATTTGGACATTGAGCCATTGATTCAAAGTCTTTGGATGCGGTTATCCAGCCAATTCCTTATCCATCAAATGGTCCATCTGTCAAACCTATATCTGTCCAATGTAGTGACAAGGATGTTGTGTGGGACCATGTCAAAGGCCTTACAGAAGTCAAGGTAGATAACGTGAAAGTACATGACAATGAAAGTACATGACAATGAAAGTACATGAATGTGATGCTCACTGCAAAACAAACAAGACCATTTTAATGAATACTTCTACAAGTCAATGTCGTTGTCTTGAAAGCATAATACAATGAAAGTAGTTGAGCTGTTGTTTTTTCCAGTGTGTATCAAGCAAGTGAAGACAACTGTTAGAAAAATGTAACTGATATTAAAACAAACTTGAACGCTTCTGTTCAGTGATGACAAAGAGTGCCTGTTTACAGCCTTCAAAAGCTATTTGTTAATCGTCAGTTTATGAAACTGTTGAATTTTAATAAAGTTGAATGATGCTGGGATGGGTCTGGGAAATTAAAGTCCCTTGACACGTTGAGCCATTGCTTCTGTGCTGAGGATGTTGTTTGAGAACTCAAGAAAAGTGGTCTGTCAAGTATGACAGAGTGTGCAAATTCTGTGCAAGCCTGTGCCATGTTGTAAGCATGCAGGACACTACGGTCCATTCCTGTGTTAATAATGTAATGTACAGTGGTGATGGTAAGAGTTCTTGAAATCAGCCAGAACGGATGACTTTTGACTGAGAATTTTTAAGGAGGTAGGTTAAATGTAAGATATACTGACATTCTTCTTGTTGTGTTTTGGTTTTGCATTTTTTTCCCCTCACTACATGTCAGAATTATGGGGAAAATTGTAAAACTAAGAGTGATGGTGCTATGACAATGCAAGTGGCATGTCCTACGTCTGTCATCTAATCCGACCTCTTATCCTAGAAGAATGTTTGTACCATTTGTATTGGACATTAAGATGGAACTCAGTATAACAGACAATGAGTGTAACTAGCTTTCTTTAAAGTTGCATGAAGTTGCCTTGAATGTTTTTACAAAGTTGTTTGTTTTTATTGTAAAACTGGTCTTGCACGCTACATTTTCCTAACCTTCTAAACGATGCTTTGATTTGTTTTGCAAATTGTTATTCATGTGAAGCCTTGCCAAAATTAAGCTTGATTTGGGAAAAATTACTTGGGCAAAATAATGATTTTTTTGCAAGGCAGGGGGATATATATTGTAGTTTTTAGTGTATTGTCACGTCTGCAGCACCTGCGCTGTTGTTTTTCTGGGGGGGGGTGTCCTGGGGGGTGGGGGAGTTGGTGTTTTTTTTGTGGTGTCATCCCGTCCCCCCCCCACCACCTTGTAGTCTCTTTTAGGAAGGATGAAAGAAGCGTCTTTGATGTGAAGAACTACTTAAATTCATTTTCAGGGTTATGATACCAGGGCTGTCTGTGCATAGATTTGGAAAAAAAGTGGTGGTGTTATATAGCTGATGTGACTGAAGCGTACAAGAGAAGTAACATCTTTTGGGGCACAGTCACCTGCAGAAGCTTGAGTGCCCAAAATACTGTCTGCTCACTAGTATGGTTATAAGGAAAGAGATGCTAGTTCTCTCTCAAATCTCCCTTTTAAAAATGTCTATAGTCCTCTGGCGGCAGTTTTGTTGCCAAGCTAGTGCTTCTTTCACAGGGAGTGCTTGGAAGGAGACCTTATATAAACTGGCAGGGAAAATGAGAAGAAATGCAATTTTTTTCTTTGCTAACACTTTGCAGGTTAATGAAGCTCTTTGTCATAGATGCTACTGACTTAAACCCTCAAATTCATCGCCTGCCCTTCCTTGTCTCCCCATTTCATTTGAAGTGCTTTGAATGCTGCCTTGCTTGCTTTGTTCCACCATGTCTAGGATAGGTTTTTCAAAAATATTTTTGTCCATGAGTACAGTACTTTCTGATTAAAATATCTAACAGTATTGCTTTACTTCAGCAAAGCCTAATCCATTTGCTGAACTCATTTGTAGTTCAGTATGGCTTCCTGTTTTTCTCATCTTATTTAGTTGGGCAACGAGTTGCAGCAAAGCAGCTTCTTTTAAATTGCATCAGTGTATATTGGGCATATTCTAAATAGGGAAGCAACTAATGTCTGAATCTTACAGAATTCTTAGAGATTTTTCTATAGCTTTAATTTTTGCGTGGAAGGCCAAACCTGGTTGCAAATAAAGCAATTATCTGCCTTTCTGTGTATTCCTTCTCAATTTTATTTGATTTTTTTTTTCCTCTGTGTTGCTGTCTTTTGATAGTAACAATGAAAAGCTGTCCTACCTTTATTTTTTTCTCCTGTTATCTCTATTTCTTTCTTTGTGTCATATAACTCATTCCTACAAGTAATGGTGCTAATTCATTGGGTCCAGGTGTGTGTACTGCTACCCTAAGATAATTATACAATAAAATTGACATGTAGAAGTATTTATTAAAACCGTCTTATTTGTTTTGCAGTGAGCATTACAGAGTGTGATTATTTTTTTTTTTTAATTTTTTTTTCATAACAGTACAACTACTACTTTGAAACTCTGTGTGTGTGTGTGTTTGCCTTGAGGAAAGCAAAGGGAAACAAGGAGAGTAAATAGAGGCAGCCTAGCAAGGTGCAGAGCATAGTTCATGCTGTGAACCCAGGAAACAATGACTGACTTGGGGATTAGTAAGAAATCACTGATTCATGAGTCAAACTGTAAGGGTGAACTACTGGATGGAGCAATGATATTCTGCTGGTAGCTGTAGTGTGCTGGAAGCACGCGTACAATGTGCACAAAGGTATTTAGATGGATGCCTCTTGTCTGACAGAATGATTTTGCCCCTTGTAAACCTGCAGGCTGGACCTTTTGTCCGTTTGGCAAAAGTTAAACTAGAAAGCTGCGATTTATGACTTACTCAACAGTGCATTTTGGAATATCTTTCATCGAGTTGCTATATGAGTCTCTAATTCTGAAACAATCCTATAATCTGTGGTAGAGGAAGAAAACGTGAACTTTGTCATAAAGCAGTGTGAAGTAGAGCTGGAGCTTTGTTTGAGGTTTTAAAAGTAAGTAGATGCACCTGTAGAGAACATATTAGGTGCAAGAAACATGGTATCTGTTTGTGATTCCTGAGCATCAGCGTGTGAAGCCCCGTGCTTGAAGGACTTCCCAGTCAGCACGGACATGCACTGTGCTACCAACCTGCTGAATGACTCTGCCATGTGGAGAGTTTCTGCTGCTTCTGTTTGAAGAATTTGCTAAGGAAGTTACAGCTTGACCATGATTGAGAATTTTTAAATAAAGATCAGATCACTCTTAAAACAACTCTAGATGAACTAAACGTATAAAACTCTAGGTTTTGATAGTATGAATTTTTAACTACTGCTTATACAAGCTGTAAGACTTTTTAGTGTTATCTCCTTTCTGGCCTCAAAACCTGTGATGTCAAGTGAGCCATCGCAGGAAAAAGAACTGAAGATCTCTTGGTCGGGTTGAGTGTTAGAGAAGTGAATTTTGTCCCTGTCCAGTTAATGACTTTGCCTGAAATATTAGAAAAGTCACATAAACAACACATTCTCCAGGTGACCAGTAATTGGGATTTCATAACTTCTGAGAGTTTGCCTTGAAGTCAGGCAGTCTAGTTGAAGGAAGAGAATATCGAGGTCTCCACCTGAAGGCAGTTGAGTGCATTCATTGAACGTATAAACTTTTATAAAATGCTTGTGTATTGGGCACTTAACATTAATGGAAGATTTTAACCCTAATCTGTCATCTTGCTCTTTTTGACGGAGGTTCACGCAAATTCATTCATATTGTAAAGTTTAGAGATTCTGGTGCAGTCTCATTAAAACTGCAGGAGGAAATTTAATGTTTCTGTTTTCAGAGTGGGGTTTGAATAGCATGTAGTTTTAACAGGAAGGCAAAAGAATGCAAACCTGAAGTGTATGATCATAGCAGACTGAAAGTGCATTAAAAAGCAGTTCATTGATTAAGCACCACTCAGCCTTTATACAAGATGAGTTAGGCTACGTTAAAATAAAAGGCTATAGAGATATATTGTCATTTAGTGACACAGTATAGGGGTCTGTGTCTTACACAGGGTAACAATTAAATGTGAATGGAGCCTGCAGTTGGGCTTCTGTGTTCTGTATTAACCTTACTGTTTTACCTTTGTGTGAGGGTATATTCACACACATTAGCACAAAAAATACACACACACCTCAATGCAAAACTGTTGTGTGAAGGAAGCTGCTGCTTTTCTCTTTCTGTGCTATGGTTTCTGGCCCACTAACAAGGCAAATAGAGCACTGTTTCTCTACGTGCTACTTCTTCAGTGATATATAGGTATTTCATTTGAATCAAGCTGATGCATAAAGAATGAGTGTTGCCCCAAGCATGTCACTTCTCTCCTGAAACTTGAAGACAGTCAGTTTAGGGTGGTTCAAGTGCATTGGTTTGTTGGACTACACTGTAGGCTCAAACAGGCTTCCAGTGATCAATAATTTTATTTGTGTTGGGCTTTTTTTTTTTTTTTTTTTTGTGGATTAATGTTCACATCCATTTTGAGCCTTCCTGGGAAGCTTTCAGTTGAGTTTGAAGAAGCCCTACTTACTACCTTGTTGCTAAAAGTAAATGCGGTCAGATGCGTACGTTGTATGTTGTAGGTGTCCTCTACAGCCTGATTTAGAGCTACTGCTCTGCCCCATTGAGTTTGCAGCCTTTGAAGCATTTTTTTCTTCCTTCTAATAATAGAGTTGACAAAATGGAATAGAAGAATATGTTGGTTGAAAAGACAGTTTGTCTAGAAAAACAAAAATGCAGACAGGAGAATGATAGGTCAATGGCAGACAAACTGATGTGCTCCTAAAGTGCATATGATGTATTTGTGTGATGGGTTATGCTGTCTTAGACATTGCTTTCCAAAAAATTGCGTGAGCCTTATGATGAAGTATCAAGCAAAAGCTAGATGATGAAAGATTATGATGGTGTTCCAGGAACTGCTGGGGACCAGATATGGTTTAGTAACTAATGGCATGATGTTTCATCTCATTGCTCCAGAACGTTAGAGGCAAAAAGCTTATTAATTTCAACTGAGGAAAGAGGAAGTGATGTTTAAAAACCTTAGCAGTATTAAACTTGCATAGTACGTTATAATGAAGTTACATGAATTTCTGCTCTGGCGTTGAGCATAACATTTGGATGGTACTAATTTACAGCCCATAGTAAACAATTTACTTACAGATATAAGATTTACTTGCAAGATTTATTTAAGATTTAAGTATATTTGCTACCGAGTATAAAAATTAAATTCTTACAAGGAGAAAAATCCTTTCTTTTGCTGACTTAGTTTTACATTGGTGTTCATGCTTTCCAGCCAGCTTTTCATTCTTCTGTTGTATCTTGTACCTTGCCCCTGCTCGAGGGGCCTGATGTTGACTGATACCAAATCCATGTGAAAGGCTTTTAAATGCTTCAGTGCTTGTTGCAAGACTTACCCAACAACCCTTTCTATAAAAAGTGCTTTTATTTTGCAGAAATAATGTTGTTATTCACAACTCAGTAGATTCTGTTTTGCTGGGTAGTTTGTTCTGAAAGACAATATATGTTCAACTAAATTGTACTAGTTAAAACTTTTGTTGTTATTAATTTTTGTAGCTGCTTTAACTTAAAGCTTCTCAAACTCCCTGGCTTATGTGAATATGACCATCTGTATTAAGAAACAAGAAAGGTGAATTGGTAGGAATTGAAACACAGTGTGTGGGTTGAGAACCATAGTTGAATTGTGTGCTGTGGTTGAAACAGCAAAAAATTTTATTTACACAAGCTATTCTCAAAAGTTTTCTAGGTTGTCAGTTTTTTTTCACCAGAAACTATCACCACATTGAGTCAAACCACAAGTTCAGCTGACCTGGTATCCTGCCTTTTAACAGTCAGTGATCAATAGCAGCTGCCTTGGGGAGAATGTTAAGACCAGGGAAACTTGCTGTGATGCTATTCCAACAATTTGCAGCTCAGAAATTTTCTGAGCTGAAGGTGAGGAACTATGAAACACACAGATGTCTTGGATATCCCTCTCATTAATTACATGAGTTTAGAAAGAATTGGTTAGCATCCATGGAAACCTAAATTTCACAGCTTACCTAGGACGTGTTTAAGGTAGAAAGCAGACTATTAAATGAAGCCCGCATGCTGATGATTTAAGTTGATGTCCCTAGTTTTAATAGCATGAGAAAATAAGTAACCTCCCCCTGGTTATTTCTTCAGTTCCTTACAGATTGTAGACCTTTTGTTCTACATCAGTCATTTCTTCTTCAGGTTGAAGAATCTTAGCGTATGTATGTGTGACCCCACCTCTCTTAGTTGGGGTCAACCTGGTTGCCTTCATTTATTCATCTTTTACATTTTTGAGATACGAAGAACAAAATGCAGATGTACTGTGAACTTGCATCTTGGCACGATGATGCCCTCTGTGCTGCTCTTACTCCATCTCCGATGACTTGCAGCATTATAGTTTGATATCCTGGTAGCTCCTGAATATTCAAGGAATAGTTCAGGAAAACTTCTCTTAAAACTGCAGCATGTTTTTGCTTACCCTGGTAATGGGGGATTCAGAGACTAACATTATACATGTAAATTTACAAAAATGTTTTTTCCTGTGTGCATTGCTTTATGCTTTTGTATATATATTTATTTTTTTCATTTGCTGTCTTAATGGGCAGTTAGTATTTGTGGTTACCTGTATTCTCCACATCTAGTTTTCATTTTTCTTACTCAGACAGCTTATATCATCAGCAAACTTTGTCACCTCACCATTCGCATCCTTTTCTAGATAATGTACGAATACATTGAGCTGCACAGATGATAAAACTGCTTCCTGAGGACTTCTCATGAAGGACAAAACTGACAGTTTATTCCTATTTCCTTTCTTTTTAAACAGTTGCTGCTCCAGAAGAATGGTTCCCCCTCATCTCATGTCAGTTTTGTTTTGCTTTGTTTCTTCCAAGGCCTTGGGTCTTGAACATTGTTAGATCTTTTGGGAAATTCAGATAGACTGTGTCAAATAGGTTGCCAACAAACCTTTTTGTCCACCAAAAGGTGGACATAGTATATTAAATGACTTCGATCTTGAGAGATCTCTTTACAAAACTCGTGGTTTGGGTTAGGTTTGTTGCCCCTTTCCCCATGGTTTGTCAGTTTCTTTGTCAGTTTGAGGTGTGTGAATGAGAGAGTAGGTACACAGCAGAATTAAGACAAGCTTTTTGCTTTGTACGTGTTTGAAAAATATGCTGTTTTTTATGCATTTAGAAAACTTGCTACTATAAATCTTTTTTGTGATTTTTTTTTTTAAACATTTAATATGAAGAGTACTTGTGTGATTTCCTCATTTGTCCATGACTTCAACTTGTTGAAGGATGTCTTCTTT
This sequence comes from Pluvialis apricaria, assembly GCA_017639485.1. Lineage (NCBI taxonomy): Eukaryota > Metazoa > Chordata > Aves > Charadriiformes > Charadriidae > Pluvialis > Pluvialis apricaria. The sequence continues at coordinate 160,227,868 of CM030008.1, read as the reverse complement.
TAGTAATCTCCTTTACTGACTTTTTAGTCATTGTGGTCTTTCTGAAAAGATATGTTTCTGAAATGACAGCCATTCATTTACTTAGGTACAATCACTTAAAATATTATTGTCAAAGACTCGAAGTTGCTTATCAGGGAGAATGGGAGATCTCCTTCAACGTATCTTGCTGAAACACTAATATTGAAAATTATATCTGAGTATTAATTTGGTACAACTAAATATTTATAGTATTTCAGCAGGAAAACATCTCACATTAAAATTAATTATGCTGTACTTTCAAAAAGTTTGTGTGTTTTGAAATAAACTGTCACATTGGATTAATAATGCCCATGCTAGTACATTTTAAAGGAAAAAAACTTTTTTACCAGCTGGCCTCGGCTGAAAGCACTTGTGAGACTGGAACGCTTATGGAAGAATTTTAGCTTAGAAGTACACTGAAGACATCAGCATCTAAATTTCCTTTTATTATTTATTTGAAGAGGTTCTGACACCCACTGGCAAATGGGATCGGTGAACATGCTTTCCATGCATTGTCCCTGTCCATTGAGCTGATATTCAAAATGTCAGGAAACTTCCTTCTTTCCCTGTGGAAAATTAGACGGCACTTCTGTGGGGAAGCTAATATTAGAATATCCTGCTACAGAGAAAATGGTCTTAAGTGCTTTCTTACGTCATCTGAGAATTGGGCAGATGCTTACTTCAAAAAACATGAATAGTACTTAAAAACAGGGTAATTAATTTTGTAAAATGAGGGGTAAGGTTCACAGTGTTACTGCTTTTTCTCTTACGTACTTGGATGAGTTAAATTAAAAATAAAACAAAACCCTTTATTTTTTTACAAAGTCATCCTTGTGTCTTTACCGAGAAGATTTCTGCCACTTTTTCTTCTTCTCCTCTCCTTGCCTCGGTACATTGCTGCCCGGCAGAGACTTTGCTGCGGCGCTGCTGGAGCTTGCATCAGTCGCGCGGGTGCCTGCGCAGGAAATGGAAACTTTCTTGCATGCGCTGCAAGAGAAGTTGTGACACTGGTTGTGTAGGTGGCACTGCTGGGGTGAAGTTCTGCCTCTCGACAGGAAGAACGTACCTTCTCTGCGCCCCTCCTGAATGGGGTTCATCAGGGAGAAAGGTCAGACTACCAAACTTAAGGTGAAGATCAGTTGAGGATTTAAAGACGTGTAGCCAACTGTTGCTAGTTACACTGTTAGTCAAAAAAAAGGGTAGCCTTGTTTTTTCTTATTGCCTTTGGGGTTGCTTTTCTCATCTCTGTCTTTTGATCACTTGTGTGTAGTACGCATGGAAGAAGTAAAGGGCGTACTCCTCCAGGCGTAACTTGTTAACCAAGACGTTTCTTTGTTCTTTGTTTCAATACACATCCTTATATCAAAGGGTAGGTGAACCACTATGCTGGTGTTGCACAATTCCCCCTGAGCCGGTGGTAGCTGGGCGTACAGCAGGAGTGGCGTTTGCTACTGCCCTTCTTCCCCAGCCTGCTTTTCTTGACTTGCTTGTGTGCCTGGAACGGGGAGTGGGCAGCGCTGGACTGTACAGCAGCAAGGGCTACTTGCTTGGCTCTTGCTGCTGAAGAACGAGATTGCTTGCCTCTCCTTGCCTTTACTCATGTTGACTGGCCATTTATAGGGTTTTTTCTAGTAGAATATTTGTTTCCTGAGCTGGATGTTTTGGCTGCCAGTTTTTAAGTGTGGAAAAAAGTACCAAAAAGGCATCTGCCCCACGAGTGGCATTGCGCTGGCAATGCAAAATGATGCAGTTTTAGGAGAAGAAGAAAAGGAAAAGGGATGAAAAGGGCAATGAAGTTCTTCATGCGGGGTGGGGGTATATGCTTGCATATTATCTTCAGCACTTGGTTCTCCTCATATTGTTACTTCTTGTCTTTACAGAGGTAGCAAAATATATCATTAAGCTTAACTAGAAATTTGTTTGAGACCTGAAGCTATTGAGAGCATGTTTTTTTTCGGGGGCCTTTGTTCATTGGGGAGTAGTTCTGTTTCGGTGCCACGCAATGTTTACTTTATCCAGTTGCTTTTTTCATTTCCTTTGCAAACAGCAGTCTTACTGTTTTGTACCTTCTCCTGTGTTAATGTTTCTTATTTAGCTTTTCGTTCCTAGGCTTTAGAAAATTTGGTTATCAGACTTCTGTGGGATTAAAGTTAATGCAAGGGAAAATGGAGTATTATTTTTTTTGAAATGAGTGTTCTTTATGTTATATACAAAGGACTGTAATTTTTTTTTTAACAGCATGTTAGTAGTAAAGTTGCATGTGACTGGATAGGTTATTCCCATACGGTCATTAAGGCCAGTACTTAAAATATTACAGTCTTGATGTCATGCTCTGTGCTTGCTTTTTTAATTTTTCTTATGATAGATGGTAAATTGTAATTTAATTTTTTTCCTGTTTGTGTCCTGAGTATTTCAGTGTTTGGCTTTCAGATAATTTTAAATAAATGTTGGGTTTTTTTTTAAGTCTAATGGAATCACTCCACAGTTTTAAGATACAACTTCATAAAATTAGCAGAACTCTACGTTTGGTGTCATATTCAAACTTATTTACTGTTTAGGAAGAAAAAGAGTAGTTACTCCCTGCAAGCCATCACTTACAGCAAATCAAAAGTGTTACTTTAATTTTAGCTTGCATAGATTTGTCTGGTACTTGCTTTTTGTTGTGTTCCCCAGTCTCAATATATTTAACCCTCTCTAGTCCTTACATTGTAAACTTCCGTATGAAATAATGTGGGTAGGCTGGTACTACAACCAGGTGTCAGCCATGCTTACTAAAGAGATTAAAAGAAACTGAAATAGAAAAAGGAACTTACACAGACGGTTGGAGTATTGCAGTAATATTTACGAAACATCTACACAGTATGTATAGGAAGTTACCAGGTTTCAGCTTAGGCCAGAAGCAGATGAGACGCATGTACCAACGTTACTTTGTTTGATTGGGAGGAGGATTGCTGTTTGAGGGTTGATAAATAAACTAGATTCCTATCTCTGTAATCATGTTGTGACCCAGGCTGGTCTTAACAGGTCACAGAGTAGCACTGCAGCAGCTGAGAACAGTTGTTTTCAAGCAGTGATACCACTGAGATGTTGCAGGTTGTCTAAGAGAAGTTGTATCTTCTACGGATTCTCACTAGCCTTTCATATATGAAAATTTTTCTATTAATGAATAGCATTTGCTGGGTGTTATGGTGTTTCATTAAAGGGGATTGTAAGGAACATACCCGAAGAGCTTTGCCCAGTTCATGAAAGTGATAATTTTTGTGATAAAGTTGAATGACTGATAAATGATAAATGAAATAGTAAAATCATTTTACAAAATTACCGCCGAGGTCAAAGACAAATTCAACAGTCACTTATAACTGAAAAAATATTGCCAAGTGTGTTGGGTCCTTAGTGGAACTGGAGCCGGCTCTACCCCACGTGGAGGCAGCTGGTGGTGGTGTCCCACAGAAACTCCCCCTGCAGCCCCCACCACTGCCCCACTACCAAAACCTTGCCATGTAAATCCGATACACCCAGTAGGACATCTGCCTAGCAGTAAAGTTATTTTAATGTTGAATTTGAAAACGTCCTTAGCCAAATGGTGGTAACAACAACTGTCAAATGGGGCAGTGGATTAGAGAATAGAGTAGTGGAAGAGCGATCAAAATGTGCTTGACATCAGCACCCAGGTTGATAGCGCAATACTTTTTGTAAGACTGTTTTAACATGAAATTACCTAGAGGTATTTGGTAGGAACTAGTCTGACTGATAAGTGTACTTGACATTTAAATTAGTTCTCCAAGATTATTGCATGTGTAGCAAGTTTCACAATTTTGGGAGAACTAAGGTTTTGGTAGAGTTGGTCTGGAAGTGTATAACAAATGCAGTGCTCTTACGTGTTACTGTGCATGCCTTGTAGATTTTGCAGAATGGATATAATGATTGATGCTGATGTCCAGATTTTTGAATATCTACAGGCCCAGTAGGAGTTTCTGCTGCACATGTTGTGAGCCCGTACTTATGTAAGGTCACAAAACCTCTGGAAATCCAGACAGCTGCAGAAAATCCACAATTTGTGTGGGCACAATTTCTGAGTTCCTTAGCCTGTCATACCACTTCACTGCTTGGACCATTCAGTTGAAGTGGGAACTTGTGCTTCTGATAACCCCTTGAATCATCTAAAGGATATAATAGGCAGCTGAGGTGTTTGGTAGCATGCCTCTCTTTGGTGATTTGGTACATGGTGGGATGAAAAAAATACAATTGCTTTACCTTAAAATCACAATCAACTCAAATCAGGGTAAAATAGAGTGCAAATTTAAAATGTTCATCATGACTTTGAGAATGGACAACAGAATTGCCAATGTATCTAAATAATGTAGGAAAAAAAAAAGAAGGGAGGATGATATTTAATGGAGTTACACCTGACTTCACTTAGAGCTTTTTTGCCCTCTCTGTCTCTCTCACAAGTTAGCACTGACTCAGCTGGAGAGGTGCCTGTCCTGGATTCTTTCTTTCATCGTACCTCCTGCTGCACCTGGTAGAAAGCACAACCAGTCTTTATGCAGAGTGTTTGCGTGTATGACTAATCTTACCCTTGAAGTCGTGGGTGGAAAAAAGGGAGGGCTCTAGACTTTTAATCTTTCTCCAATTTTTTCTTTCCTTCTTGGAGATGCAAATATGGGTCAAGGTATCTTGCTAACTAGCCTGTTGTCTTTGAGCCTGTTGTATTTGACAGGCTGATTAACATATGTTTGCCTGAGAGTGTGGTAAAATTTTCCTGTCCCTTTTTGTGACTTGTTAAGTATGTTATACTGCAAAGTCTTTCTGATTTAACTATTTTTGGTGGTATAGACTCTGTCACTCTGTACACCAACAGCCATGTTTTATACAGGGTACTGAATGGGGTAAATATGTATCATTACAGGCATTGAATTAAGTCTAGCCACAATGGGGTCTACAGTTTTTGGGGTAACTGACCTCCAAAGGTTTTCCTAAGCTTATGATAACAGGAGACAGTAACCCATACCCGCTTATCAAGTATGAAGGGGGCTGTGAAATGAATATCTGAGCAAAACAAACAAAAAAGCTCCATTACTTTAATCCATAATTGTTTTTCTTCTCTCAAGATCAGCTGCATTCAATTGTTTTTAAAACAACTGTAACAAAAGCATCATCTTGGAAAAGAATAACTCATTCAAGAATTCTCATATACTTTAAGGGTATTTTTAATGTATAATAAGATATACAATTCAGAAGAAGTATTTATATTGTATATTAATAAACATTTTGTTGCAAATATTTCCTATTTGATGTGATTTATGGTGAATGAGTTGTAGCACAACCTTTTAAAAAATTACTCCTTTATGTTTACTGATTCCAGTGTTAAGTGAAAAATTTCTGCTTTCAGTTTAGTAGTACAGTAACTGCACCAGAGATGACTTACCTGATGTTAAGACCACACAGATGTGGTGTTCTTCTTGAGAGTGCTTAAAAAGGCCCAGACAATAGTATTTATAGGCAAAGCAAAGGAGTGGACAGCTAGTTTTTCTTCCTCTTCGACCAACAGTTTGGATGGATGGGGCTCCAAGCTGACAATTATGTTTCATCTTTGAAGTGTCTAAGCGATACCTTTAAGGTATGTATGTTTTAGTGTCTCTCTTGGTACTTTTTGAAAAGAATGCTTCTCCTAACAAGTGAGTTGCATGGAAACTGCTAGGCGATTTGGGAAGCATACTTTCTGCTCATAATACTCCTTTGTAATCTACGATGCGGATGCAGTTAAGGCCTGTAAGTTAGGTGGTTGCAATGATTGTGCAGCGCTGTTAATGGAAGGTAACCTGTAAAAATACGGGCTAAGCTACTTTGTGTTTGCTCCAGGCTAGGAGCATGCACAGGGGTAGTTATTAACGGTTCAATTTCATTTTACTTGTTAAGATGCTGTATGTTGGTTATATATCTAAGGTTTGGAAAAAAAATAACCCAACTTACATTATATGGTCTATGGACATTCATACATTATTAAAACACTTATTGACGTGCTTTTATTTTTATTAATTTGTGTGAATTATTTCTACAGGAGTTGTTTTGTTTCTTCATATCACAAGAAATCGTTTAAAAACTGCTGCTTGTGCTAATAAACAACAAAAAGCTTTATACTGACTCAAGGCATAAACAGAATAGAGGTCTCAACGGAGCATGTGACTGTTCAGGCATAACAAAATCAAAGCAGCTGGTTGAATAGCTTGGGGTTTTTTCTAGTGCCAACCTTGCCAAGACATCTGTGTTCTATAAGACATTAAGGGGAGAAGTTGATTTCAAATAGTGTTGTTTCTGTATACTAAGTAGTGGTAGGTTTTTGACAGCCTTGCTTTTGAATAAGGGCTCTGTACAAGTTTCCATAGTCAAAAAGGCAGGATGCCGTGTGACTGTCCCTTCCACTGCAGTCTTTCTAAAATGAAAAGTGTTTTAATAAGAGGCTGGTTTTAATTTGGAGTGTCAAATTTATATCAGCGGTTTTCTTACCAAGCAGGAAAGGACTTTGGATTCATTGCAACAACAGAACCGGCACTGAGTTTTGCCTTGTGAGAACTGGGGGAAAAAATCTTTACTTCTGGGGTTTTGGATTAACCGTTGTACTACTCAACTGTGAAACTAAAAGGCACACAAGGTGTTTGGTTTTTAGCGATGAGTTTTGGAAACGTGTACTGGAAGAGTATTCTGGGTAGCTTCATGAGTGCATCTTTGGAAAATCCTTTTTTATAGTAGAAAACTGCCTCCAGCTAATTGTTTTGGTATGCTCTTTCTTTCAGTTTCACAAAACTTAGAATATAACAGGGATTTATTTTTTTTTTTTTTCCCCCAAGATTCCCAAGACATCCAATACACACTTTATAATCCCATACTTAACCTAACTCCAGGAGTCTGTGATAGCTTGCGTCACTTTAAATGACACGTGTAGGGATCGGAAGATACTGCTCTAACACAGAAAGGCTTGCTGTCTTAGAAGACCCAGGATTCTCTGAATTACTTGAGATCAGTTGAAATTGGTGATGCTTTGTCATGGGAGTAACACTTTATTTTGGCTAGGGTACTTAATTCATAAAGTTACATGCTACCGCAGTTTGCCCAGGAAATTTTAGTTCTTAACCTCACAGGACAACTGAGAAAAGCAGCAAAGTTGCTGCTAATTGCTGTGAAATAGTGATGTTGCAGTGGTGTTCTCTTTTAATTTTACAGTTGCTGTATGTAAAAGCGTGCAAACAGTACTTGTAGCAGGTGAACGTGTGTTGTTACCTGAGTGACTGTGTAGTCTTTCCCTGTTGCCATATGAAGGTAATTCAAGGTAGTTTAGTGTAATAGATTGGAATTCAAATTTCTTAGTGATTAGAAAAAGTATTACTGTAAATACTAGCATTATGAAACATGTAAGTTTGAACTTATTACTTGCAGAATTCATAATTACAGGCCAAAACCTAAATCATTGGTTTTCAGAGTTCCACAGGCAAAGTTTCTGTAGCATCTGTTCTTGCTGGGTCGGGCACTGTGGCTGGCGGAAGGTGCTCTCCCTTCACGAGCCTGAGCGGTGTGGTCCTGCCTGTCTTCCAGCCCTGGGCTGCAAGTTCTCTTGGGCCACGTGCAGATGTGCACGTGGAGGACACAGCAGCGGTATGGATTTGGTTTGTCTAACTGGGGAACCATTTCTTAAACAAAATTTAAGGTTCTGCATTTTTCCCTTTTATTTAGTTATTAGTGCCTATAATATCACCTTGGGAACAGTGAGTGTGTTTTAACTGCACGGTTTTTAGGTTTGTATTTTATCATATTCATTTGTTCTAAATTTGTGGTCAGTTAACCATAGAATCATAGAATGGTTTAGGTTGGAAGGGACCTTAAAAATCATCTAGTTCCAACCCCCCCGCCATGGGCAGGGACACCTCCCATCAGACCAGGTTGCTCAAAGCTCCATCCAACCTGGCCTTGAACACCTCCAGAGATGGGGCATCCACAACTTCTCTGGGCAACCTGTTCCAGTGCCTCACCACCCTCAGAGTGAAAAATTTCTTCCTAATGTGTAATCTAAATCTGCCCTCTTCTAGTTTGAAGCCATTCCCCCTCATCCTATCACTACATGCCCTTGTAAAAAGTCCCTCTCCAGCTTTCTTGTAGGCCCCCTTTACGTACTGGAAGACCACTATAAGGTCTGCCTGGAGTTTTCTCTTCTCCAGGGTCAACAATCCCAACTCTCTCAGCCTGTCTTCATAGGAGAGGTGCTCCAACCTTCTGATCATCTTTGTGGCCTTCCTCTGGACCTGCTCCAACAGGTCCATGTCTTTCCTGTGCTGAGGGCTCCAGAGCTGGACTCGATATTCCAGGTGTGATCTCACGAAAGCAGAGTAGAAGGGCAGAATCACCTCCCTTGACCTTCTGGCCATGCTTCTTTTGATGCAGCCCAGGATACGGTTGGCCTTCTGGGCTGCGAGTACACATTGCCTGGTCATGTTGAGCTTCTCTATGAATTCACTCAACTGTTTGGTTTGTCTGTATGTAATCTGGGCTGTAGACCTTTCAGGTCAGTAAGTTGAAAAAAATATTGCCAAATGTGGTGTGTTTTTAAGGGCATGCAGCAAGGCAGACATCAAAAAACCAAGGCACTTCTGGAGGTGCATGAAATGCAGCATCTTGGAGCTTGTGGATCTTCCCAAGGTCTGAACTTGGTGAGAGTGAGGTTGTCTAGGTTGTCTGCTTTTGCAGAGATTTTTATGTAGTTGCGATGCTGTTTTTTTTTTTTTTAATCCACTACTTGACAAATTCATTGATCTCTGGGATACAGATGAAGAATGTGTGTTGTCTTGAAGATAAGTTCCCATGGGAAATGGATGTCTTGTGATTCCTCTAAAATACCTGTGGTTGCTTGTATATACATCTTCAGCTGTTTGTTTTTTCTTTGGGGGAGGCGTAAGCTTACAGCTTTCCACTTCTTCTTGACCTGTTGTCTCTTTGTTGCTGTCTTCCACTTGTGTCCATCCTTGACTCTGGCCTTCTGTGCTCATTTGGTTGTAGACTTAAAGGGAGTTGCTTTGACTTCTGTGATACCTCTTCTGCTTCCTAGGAAATCCCTACAAGTATGCTCAAATGTCACATATTTCTCTTTCATGATGTCAATAGAAACTTGAAAAGAGAGCTGTCTGTCACGCTATCAAGTGCTGTCTTGTTGTACTCCTCCTTCATGTAAGAAGGCATAGTCATTTTCTTTCATGTGTTGCTTCTGTCAGATCAGAGGCTTTGTTCAGCACTTGAAGAGTTCTTACCCCAAAGGAGTTTGGCTTATGCTTGGGCGCTTTGGTAATATAAGTGAGAATACTTCAACCTTTGCTGAAGCTGACAATTTGACTTAAACTTTATTTTTTTTTTCTCTTTTTTGACTATATAATCTATGGGAAAGCTGTCATTAATTGGTCACGGTAAGTCCTTTCTTGCCATTAAAAATTAATTTATTCTCTTCGTTATTTTAAGGGGATAGAAAATGACATGTACATCCTACTAAGTTTCTGAGTTGATTTGCAGGCTTTAAAATAAAATCTTTATAAAAAGTAATTTTTTTTCATATCACAGCACCTTAACTCCTGAGTATTTGAGGTACAAAGTGTACAATGGTGCAGTTACCTCTGGCTTTACTTTTAAGTGGAGGGGAACGTTAGGTTGTGTGATAAAAGGTTCATCCCCACAAAGCCAGTGGAACAGTGACAGGTGGGGAAATCTTAATAATCTGAGAAATGGAGCATCCTGACCTGGCTTTTCCTGATTCTGCTACGTGAAGGTGATCAGCTCCATAAGACTTATTATAGGATGGAGGGGACAAGCATCATATAATTGTTTCAGGACTTATTATAAAATGTTTAGGGGAAGGACCAAAGGCAGGGAAAAAGAGGATTTGAGGTGGTTTGGGGAGGAACAAGCATAGGAAAATAGAAGGATAGGGGGTAAAGGGGCAAGTGGTATTTTCCTGGGTGAGGGGGCTCTCTTCGATATGCACGGGTATATGAGGAGCACTAAGTGCCAGTGTTGGAGCACAACCCAGACTGGAGTCGGACCATTGGGTCATAGGGGCCTGTGTGCCTTGGGGTGCCAGCAACTGGAGTGCATGCGTGCTGCATGCCTGTGTATGTCAGTGTGCAGTATTAAGCTAATAAATATCAGGCAGGACTATTATTAGCGTGGTGAGTAGGTAAGATGCTTGAGAGCCAGGTTTTGAAGCAGCCATAAATCTGTGAGAGACAGAGAACAGGTCTGCCAGTTGGCTGCTAGAGGGACCAGCAGGTCCAAGCCCACTACTGGAGACACGGTAAGATCTCGGGGCTGGTTGAGAGACTGTTTGCACGTGTACGTCTCTGTGCATGAGGCACATTGTACTGCAGTAACGTACCTTTGTCCTGGTCAGCCACAGTGGAGACCAGCATGAGGAGCCCTTCGTGCTGTGTGCATCTGCTCAAAATACATGCTCAACCTTGGTTCTGGCTGGAGCTAGGAACACGGAACCTCACCTTTATCGAGCTACTGGACTCAGCAACCCGTAACCCATTTGGATGGCGTTTGTGTGTACGGTTGTCTTTTTCCTCTGCTTTCTTTTGGGTGTGGCTAAAAATAGTACAAGGTAGTCTCTTGGGATATATCTGACATGTCAACGAGGCTTTTTACAGATTTTGTTTCAAAAGAGGTTTATTTACCAAATTACATGTCTAAAGATAGCATATCTTTATTGAGATGTAACAAGTATCACTTTTGGCTTTAGATTATTATTTATTTATTTATTGGTGGAGCTCTCTGAAGATCATACCTAATATCAAGAGGGGCCTCTTGCCTCTTCCTATGGTAGCCCAGTGACAGCTGTCCTTTTCTGCACAACCGATAATGCACAGTTCCCACTTCCAAAGAACGATTAATGGATACAATTTTATATAGAAATGAACACAAAATTTAAAGAACTGGAGGATAATTAAGCATACGGTAGTCTAACTATTGCCTTTTGAAAATCAGACTCATCTGATGACAAGAAGTCTTTGATAGCGGTCTCAATTTTCAACATGGTTTTCTGTGTTCTGGTTTGGAGCGTGAGTGTTGCTTTGAAGTGAATTTCCTCATTGCCCCTCTTATGCTGTGTCTCGTGGCATGGAGCAGTTTTATAGTAGACAAAACTGGCTTACTTTTGGATGAAAATGAACTGGAAGATGCATGCCAACTGCTACTGAGCATTCAGTACATGGAGCAGTTTAGATCTAGTCTGGAGTAAACCTGTCTGAAATGCACCTTATGTGGATAAAGTATATTTTGTTTTACAGATCGTATCCTAATACTATGTTCTACTTGTGTCTATAGATACGGTCTTTATTGTGTGAAGTGGCACAAATTCGTCTGGTGTGGGTTGGTTTTTTGTTTGTTTTTTCTCCTTCAAACAACTGCAAAGCTTCACCTAGGAGGAGTTCCCTTCCCATGCCCTCTCAGGTGGCTTCGCTTTTGTGCACCCTTCTGAAGAGGGAGCTGCAAGTAATAAATATCCCTTGAAAAGATTCTGCATTGCAAATCTGCTTCATTTTTTTTTTCCTTATTGTGGTATATATTTAAATGCTTTTCCACTGTGCTGCTTATTTTGCTTCACTGTTTGTGTTATTTCCGTAACACCAATTTTTTTGCTCAGTGCCTATGACTTTGTCAGTTGAATGTTTGTAAAATAATCCCTTGTTTATAATCCTCAAGCTCTGCCTTTCAGCTTTTTATAACTATTGTGAAATGTACAATAAAATCGCATCTACCAAGGGAGATAGTTATCTACAGTTGCCATCACCTACTGTACTATGTGTCTTTAACTATGATTTCTATTTATGTACGTTACATAAACTGTATGTAACATTGGCATTATATCAGTCTATTTCCAAATTTTGGAACTCTCCAATTTTGTGATTAACAAGTGTTGCCTTTTATGATTTTTCAGTATAAAACTAGAGTTGGAATATGTTCCAAATGCCAACGCTTAGAAAAATAGTTCTTTACTGAGTTTTCTATTTATATTCCTCATGTGAATGAGCTGGAGGTTTTCTACTTTCTTCCTCGTATTCAGGCAGAATACAAATCAGCAATAGGATTTTTTTTGCATCATTGCACACAGCTTCCTTTTCTGCTGCGCTGCTTTATTTGTGTCCTGCCTTCAGCCCTGCTCGAATACAGCCCTTAGCATTCTGTGCAGTACTAGCTTCCAGAGAGCTAAACAATGCGACGTTCATGAAAGCTTTGAAAGACTGCAGTTGCCAGGTGTAGGATTTACTCCGTTCTAGCTGCCTACTGGTAACTTGTAATAAGCCAAGGCAGAAATAGAATCCTACAATATTCTCTTGTGAATTCACAAGGAAAGATTTATGGTCATGGGAGCGTAAGTACCTTTGCTTGCTCAGCCCATAGCTGTCTCTGACCAAGGTGAGAAATGGATGCTTGTGGAAAGAGTGTAGAAACAGTATGCAGTGATATTTGTCTTGGTATGCTGTTCCACCGGTTTATGAACAGGGACATTCTGAGCTGGAGTTCCATAAAAGCTGTTGCGATTGAACCAAGACTTTCTGACTTAAAGGCAGCGTCACTATCACGTCTTTTACCATTTCTATTTTCCCTACCCTTAATTTAATCCAAACCTGTGATGATGTAAGCAAGATTTTTGTTGTGGTTTGCCTGGTAGATGTTCACCAACAATTTTTTAATTTTTTTTGTCAAAATATTCTGTGTCAAGCTAGATACTTCTCAAATGCAACTTACCTTGTTACCCTCATTGGTAAGGAGATCACTAAAGGGCTGAACTCGGCATGCTGGGTTTCTTCAGTGTCTGATGCACCAAGATTCCTTCCAAAACAGTATATGTATAAAGAAAATCTATATTAAAAATGTTGCTTTTAAAAGGCTAGGAGCTAGCTTAATAACAGTCAGTTCATTTTCCTGTAAAGGATTATGGATTTTATTAAAACAAAAAGGCTTTCTGAAAAGACTTTATACTTTAGTGTTTCAGTTAGGTGCATTAGTTCAGTAAGTTTCCATTCACTGCATAAAAGACTGGATGTTCTGCAATAATATAAATAAATTAACTTTCACTCTTTGTGGGTATGGGGCAAAAGATACAATATCAAACAGCTGTCCTTGTTAAGACTGGCAATAAATCACAGCTTTTCTTTTTCTATGACTGTAAAAACAAACATTCTCCAATCTATGCATGAAACAATCCAGGTTTTGTTCTCTTTTGAGTTTAAGACGTACTGTAAAATATACAATGGAAATTTGAACAAATTGTTTATTTTTTTTTAAGTTTAATAATTTGATTTTGCTGAAGCCCATCAATATAATTTCTGAAATGTGGACTAATGTCTAAGGGCTATGTACATTTAAAAACCAAATTGTACGAAATATTTCACTGGTCAGGTGAAGGTAATTTTTCAGTTAATACCTTACTACTTAATTATTGCTAAACTTTTCAGAGAAATCTTTCCCCTTCTATATATAAATAGCTTTTGGTAATTTTGCAATGATAGCTGAAGAAAACAAAACCTATGTGAAGGAAGATAAAAAATTGTCCTAGTTTGCTACAGGGCTTTTTGGGTTTTTTCCATTTTTTTTTTTTCTGTGGTTTCTCTGTTGCTTGGTATTGTGCATATATGGTTATCTACTGGTGAATTCCTTCTTGTTGCAGCTTACATAACAGAAATACCATTAGCTAGTGGAAGAACAGCTGTGCTGAGATAGTCCAGAAGTTGATAAAAGCCTAGGTTCTTTTCTGACTTAGCCAACAGCAGATGACAAGGGAACAGTATAGGAAAAGGGTAGAGATATGGGAATACCTTCCCCAGTATGATCTCCCAGTCTCCAGTAATGTGCAGCTCAGGGAATGGCAGAACAAAGGTGATAAATTTGTGTTTAATGGTCATGCTGAATTTCTCTCCCATGACTTTATCCCTTTATTATTTTTTTTAAGTATGTAAAATTTTAGGATCCACAAGGAGTCCCACAGCTTACCATATGCAGTGCAAAGCGCTATGCTTTTCCATTTTTTTTTATTTTTTTATTTTAATTTTGAATTTGCTACCTGCTGGTTAGTTTAAAGTCCTCTGCCTTTTGTGTCAGAATAGGCTGTGTTCAGATGTTGGATATCCACCCTGGTTCACCATTTGGGATTTTTATAGGCCTATGAGAACGGGCAGGGTGCTTGGCCTCTGTCTTGCCCTGTGCTCATCTCCGGAGATGCAGCTTGCGCCTGCTGTAGCTGCTCTGCAGAGACTTGAAGGGCTGCACTTTGTCTCAGGTAATAAGGAGGAGTAAGTTGGACTTTTGAAGGGGCTGCTCTGTGAAGGGAAATTCAAGTTAAGTATTTCTGGAAATGCTACTGTTAGTTTCCTACAGCTTCTGTTGCACCACTTAGTGTTTTCTTTCTGTTTAGTTCTCTATCAAGGCCAGCTTCTCGCCTTTAGAAATAATTCACCTTCACTAAATAATACCTTCTCTCTCTGAGTGAGAAGCATGCTGAGAGGAAGTGCTGCGTGCTTGGAGTGGTGTGTGGTGTAGGGGATAAATGGTCCTGTAAAAGTAGCAGGAGGTATTTAAAATAGGTTATTAGAGAGTTAATAATACAGCACACTGAAAGTTGCATAAAGTGCTTTTCAGATTTTGCTTGCTTGGTATCTTCAAGTGCAGTAATTCTCTATAGCAGCAAATGTAAAACTTCAGTCCATACTTCAGCGATGGTTTGTGCACTTGTGAAGATCATGAGAAGAGGCATAAGGAACTCCAGTTAGTTACTGTAGTTTAAACAGTTGACTGAATTTCTGAAGGATATAACCATTTTAAAATTGAGAGAAAGAATGTGAGATTAAAAAAGAAAATCTGTAGCCTGAGTCACCCCTGCTGGCGAAGGAGAAAATTGAATTTAACTCCTACGTGCATGAATTTTGCTGCTTTTTCACAGAGTTGGTTTCTAAGGATCCAAGTTTTACCATCTGAAAGTGTATCTTCATGGATCAAAAGTAGGTGGAAAGCAAGGGATGCAGCTGGGATGGAACAGAACTTAATGTAATTGAAATGTTAAATAACATCTGTCTTATCAGTCTATGGTCACTTGGCAATTTCAATCTGATATAAATTTATGCATCCATTGAAAGGGGTAGAGCCACTACGTGTGTGGTTGTCCTCATTTGTGGTGGCCATAATGTACCCAAAAAAGCAATTTTCATCGGATCTAATTTCTTGACTTTCTAGTTTTCTGAACACTAGTGTGGTGGTACCAAGGAGGTAGTGGGAATGAGTGGTGGGGAGAGGGAGACAGGAAAACCCATGTTTTTCGGGTCCTGTGGAGCAACTGAGCACTGTAGCTTTCCAGAAGCCTGCAGAGATGCCTGTTGACTTGTTGCTTCTGGTCAAAATACACCAGCTGGAATGTGGATTGCTATTGATTTTAACCTTCATTGGCTTAACCGTTTCATTTTACCTGTCCAAATTTTCATCATGTTACTCACCATTTTTTTCCTATACATTCGTTCTGCATTCCAAAGAGAATCTTTTAACCATATGTATGCAGTTAGTGTATATTATAAGACATCTATGGTATTTTGTAGACATCTGAAAGATTGAAACATTTGTTATTTCCTAAGGAAAAGGAGAAAAAGCCATTTTCATTCATATGCCTATGCTGAATTAAATTGCATTTGGAGGTTTTAAATTTTTATTAAAAAAATACAATGAAGAAGCTGTAGGAATTTAAAAATGAAGAAATTGTCTTTCTGGCTAAGTAAAAGTCTTTGTGAAAAGGTACTACATTTATTGGTGATAACATTGTGTTATGTCCCATAGCATTTAAGTGTAAGGGTATTTGTCAAGAGACTACAGACTACACTGTTGCATAAATTTAGAAGTTTATGTTCTGTTCATAGCTGCTTCTTTGCAACTTTGTGAGAGCTACTGTGATGTTACTTAATTTTAAAATACTGCAGCTTATCAATCTACTGTTGTTTGAGTACCTCAGTCTGTCTAGTTTTTATGTAAAGTCATTCGTCAATTGTGTGAACTTCTTGAGTATCTTAAAGCCTGATGTTGACATGTTAATTTTATTTAAGCACTAACTGCATCCATTAGGATTAGCTAATACAATTTTTAGAGCGAGCTGGAATGAATAAATTGTTTTTGAGAACCAAGGTAACTTTAAGATAACTGCCGTAAATTAATGAATTTAGTATTAGTCTTGATTTTGTGCTTGAGGGGGTGGGGATTGTGCAGTTAAAATAAAAAATCATTGTACGAAAACATGAATAACTTGGTTTCCATTTAAATATACTTTATTATGTAATTACCACTCTTTTGGGTGGGTTTTAAACTGTGCCATTGCTTTGTCCTATGTTTCAGTGTAACCTGTATTTTCTAGTTACGTGTTATACAAGAATGAAAAGCTACATGGTAATTAACAGCTTTGTCTGTGCACTCTTATTACCCTGTGGTAGTAGTCTTGGTTTTCATTAGTTTTCCAAATTCCTTTCTTCGTCCTGATTCATAAATTATATTCCTTATTGGAGAGAAGAATATTGCCAACCTGTACTCTTTTGAAGTGATACATATCCACTTTAGCCGAAAGATTGCTGTTAAAAAAAAATAAATAAACCCCAATATTTTCTTTTTCACTGGTGTTGTCTGATTCTTCCTGTACGCAGAAGTGTTATCTCCAAACTTTGCTTTGCTCTGAGTCTTTAATTTATGTTCTAGCTAGTCCTGCAGGAAATGCCATTTGATGGTTTACGGAAGCTGATTCTGCTTTCACCTTCCTTGCTGCTTCTTGCAGAAGACAAGGTCCAGGGACCTGTGTGCTTTAAATCCCCTTAAATAAGTAGTAATTATAAAATCATAGAATGGATTAGGTTGGAAGGGGCCTTAAAGACACCTCCCACCAGCCCAGGTTGCTCAAAGCCCCATCCAGCCTGACCTTGAACACCTCCAGGGATGGGGCATCCACAGCTTCTCTGGGCAACCTGTTCCAGTGCCTCACCACCTGCAGAGTGAAAAATGTCTTCCTGATATCTAATCTAAATCTCCCCTCTTCCAGTGTGAAGCCATTCCCCCTCGTCCTATCACTACAGGGCCTTGTAAAAAGTCCCTCTCCAGCTTTCTTGGAGGCCACCTTCAGATACTGGAAGGGGCTATAAGGTCTCCCCGGAGCCTTCTCTTCTCCAGGCTGAACAACCCCAACTCTCTCAGCCTCTCCTCATAGGAGATACCTGAAGAACAGACATAGGAATGCCCCATCCAAAGGGGAGATGAGAGTAAACAGACTGGAAAAAAATCCTACTTTCCATACAATTTCTATTTAATATCACAAGAATTTATGAACTGTGAGCATTATGAAAGTTTGTTTGGTTTTGGGGGTTGTTTTTTTTTGTTTTTGTACTCCAAGCAAAATAAATTAAAAGTCAATAGCTGCTACTAGAATCTGGCTGTTATTGAATAAACTGCTGTTGCTATTAGTTGAGCAAGAATATTGATTTCCAAGAAGTTAATACTTATTGCTGTGCTTAAGGTTCCTTATGTCTGTGATTCACTATATGTGAGTTGTGTACAAAGCTTATGTTTTGTCTGACAAAAATGCACCGAAATAAGATTTTATAGAGCAGAGTTTCTTGCACAATTATTTGATATTCAGTGTGGGTGTATGCCTGGGAGTCTAGCACAAGTGCTAGCAAAAGTGTTTTAAGCCCTAGCTTGAGGAAGGGAAGGGTGTCTGTGCGTGGTCATCTCTACCTCCACTGAACTTGAATCTTCTGCTGTGGTGCTGCATACGTGGGGAAGTTATCTTTGACCAATTTTTGCTTTTGAATCTATGGAATTTGAATGTTTTAAAAGCTGCAGGTCCTCCAACAGTCACCTCCCTCACAGCTTATGCCTAAGACTTTTCCCTTCCTGAAAACTCCAATTATTTTTTTTTCTAATTTGCACAAGGTGCTTCACAGTGCCTCCCAAAATGATTAAACAATATAACTGAAAAGTGTCATAAAGTTGGGATTTCTTTGGGGGGGTGGAGGGGTGGGGCAGATAAGCACTCCCTAACAAAACAGTTATCTGTTCAGCTGGTAACACAACTGTATACTCATGTTGTAAATGTGGTGTTACTTCTATTAACAATACGCTGTTAAACTTGCGATCAGACAAATCAGTTGCATTTTCTAAATGGAATACAGTGCAGCTATTTTTATATCTGACAGGGAGTCTTTTAAAGGAGGTTGTTGCTAGTGTAAAACAGTTGTGTTTAGGATCTTGGCTGTAAATTACATCTGAAGCTTAATATCATTAAGAGAATTTATAGAATATTCTCTAAGGGTGCCTGTTCTCTAATACGGTCTTAAAGAGAAATAGCGTAGGACTATTTTTACCAAAAACAATACTGTGTTAAAAAATGCTGCGAAGTAAGTAGCAGTTTGCTTGCAAAGCACTCGTACTGCTTCCTAACAGACTGGAAATGACTGCTAAATTCTTTTAAGTTTCATTGTGATTTTAAAACAGTACTTTTAAAATCAGCACTGTATTTAAAGTGCCCTTCCTATGGAATGGAAAGTGGTAGCTTGTGTGTTGTCCCAATGACTTTGTCAGGTCGCATACACAGTTTGATCAAATTAAGGTTACTTTTACACTGTAGGATTTTGGTGGTGTTAGTGTGTCCTTTTCTTCCACCCTTGATTGATTGCTATAGCTTGTGCATTTGTACGTACGTCAGGCATTCCTTTCGAGACTTAACCAGTTTGCCAATGTCTTCAAAATAAACCCTAGAGAACCTAGTTAGATGATACCTCTTCGCTTTAGGTTGGATATCCCTTCTCATTTTACTGTATTTTACTTGAGAAAGCAGATCTCACTCTGGTCTTAAGTTGTATAGAGAATTGTTCTGATAATTAAAGCATATACATCATTGCATAATACGTATTACACACATACTTATGCATTGGGGTTTTTTTGTCCTATATTGCTTTTAGAGGTCTGTTGGTTTTCTGTATCACAGTGAAGATAAGATGTGCATTTTAGTTTTCTAATGTACATTTGTGCTATTTTTGCATGTTGATCAAAAGAAATGAAAGACAATATAGGAGAAAGTAGAGATTTTTAGATGAGGCTTTTATTAAAATATTAGAATTGACTCTTCTGATTATTGTGTTTCTTTTTCTGTAATTTCCCCCACTGAATTGAATGTGTTCAGAGAATATGTTTGTGTCAAAGAACATGATATATTGAAATTCAAAACCCCTCGTATGCGTTTTGTAGAACATCTCTAGCCAAAGTCTAATCATAGTAATTGGAAACACAACTCCTGTTATACATTGTAAAACTTTTCATTTCCATTTTTAACTTTCACCTTAAAACAAAAAAAAAAATTAAATGTGTGCTTATTTTCTAGACTCTTTCTAGATTTGTTGTTATTCTCCCTCCTGTTGTTATCCTATAGGGTCAGTGGACATTGTGTAAGGTACAGTAAGAAGGATTAGGTGGTTCTAACTAAGGATTAGAAGGACCAAGCTGGTCATCCGAACGTAGCTCTGAATCTCATAGTAAGTGGTGGTGGTTACAGGTTTAACATGATATAAGATGAAGTCTTAAGTCTGTCATCATAGCACCCTCCAATAACAGAATGAAACTGAGCTGTAAGTGGTATCCCAGAATGCTGTAGTAGTCTTCAAGGTCTATGTTTTAGTGGAAATCCCATTATTTATTTTTTTTAACCTAACAAAACTTTTGAAATCTGCAGATTGCAGCAAATAGACACAATTATTTTTTTTAATATAAAACAATTTTAATGCATTAATATACCTGCTTTTTCTCTCTGAACGGAATAATTCTGAAATGGAATATTGCAATCATGCATCAATATGTGCATTTAAGTATTTCTTCAGGGGTTAGGAGGAGAAGCAGCATGGGTTGTTTCTGTTCTCAAGTAAGGGACAGTGTGTGGCCTGTCCCTTCCCTCCCCCCCCCCCCCCCCCCCCCCCCGTGATGCAATTTTTTAAAGAAAAAAGGGTTTGTAATATCAGTAATAACATTTTGAAACGGCTTGGTCTAACATGAATATATTTATGATGTCCTTCATATCTCTGCTGCCAGCTGATACCATATACCAACAAATAGCAATACTGAGTGACATTTATGGAGGTAGGAGGTGTAGGTGTACGGGATGATTGCAGCACCACTGTGAAGCTGGCAATGGATGAGGGAATGAGTACTTTATTTATCCCTGAGTGCCATTTTTGAGCTTCTGTAACATTCATAGAATCTGTGTACAATATTTGAAGAATTTTGCTGCCTGAGAAGGTGGTAATAAGCATAACTCCCAAGTTCTGATCTGGTGCATCTTCCCTCCCTGACTAGATAATACCTGTGAGTTACTGGGATAACAGCTTAAATGCAGAGCATGCTGCAAAATATTTGGTGGTTTCAAACAAAGAAGAAAGAGAAGAGTTAACATGGGAGGAAGATATTTCATGATATTTAACTCTGGTGCGGCAACTAAAGAGCTCTCCTGTTAGTGAAATTTACAGTCAGATGTGGTGAGGGGGAGCAATTCTCCAGAGACTTTCGTGCTTTTTTTTTTTTCCTATTCAAGTTGCTAAGAATCACATTTCTTTCTAATAAATCTGTCTCTGATAGCACATCTACTTAGTGCATTTGTGTTTATGCTGTGTGCATGCCATCTTCTCTTCAATTTGTTCCTTTTGAAAGACCTTACTTCAACTATTCGTGGTCTTCCAATGTATGTTTTTTTTGATTGTTCTAGAAAATAAATAACCTTGTTCTATGTCAGGCTGTTTTGAATTGTATTTAGTAATGTCTTTTGCATATAAGCTTTTTAGGTTAGATTTTGTTAAATGAAAATAGCACTTTATAGTGTATTGGGTCTTTCAAATGACAAGTATCTTCAATAAATTAAGTAAAAATTTCATTTCTATACTATTTCTATGGAACTGTATATTTTTATGCTGGAAAAAAAGATTTTTGGAGGGTAGTATTTGGTAACCCGTGCTCACACTCAAAGTAATGTATTTCCACTGGACTTTGAAAAAAGTTTAAGGAGGAATTGGCGAGAGCACAGGTACAAAATAGGCTTCTATTTCTTAGATTAAGATCATTCATTCCCTTTGTGCTTTTAAAGCAGTACTTAGCTGATTGTTAATGTGGACAAGAAGGATCAACTCGGGGAAAAAATGATTGATGATATGCCATGACTTGCTGAAAAGTAGAGTGAGTGCAACAGCACTACTTATTTTTAAACACAGAAGCATTTATAGTATAGGAAGACTCTTCTATTTGTGGTCTGTGCAGCCGCTTGCTAGCGCTGTGCAGCTTTAGCCCTGGCAAAAGTTGTGTGTGCAACTTGGGCATCTTGTGCAGTGATATCTTCAGGAGCTGTGGGCCTGGCTATGGGTTTGCTGGGTTCTGAGCTTTAGCCGTATTTTACCCCGTTAACCATGCTAGTGTGTTTACCCACTGCTGGAGTAAGAAATAGGTAAAATTGTGCTGCAGTGACATGAAAACTGGTAAGTTTTCATCACTGTTTTTTGCTGTCTTAGGTTTCTAGTTAGTCGTAGTAAAGCTGGCTAGCGTAATGAAGTGAGTTTGGTTACGATAGGTGTTCACCCAGCCGTCGCTAGTTCGGGGTATGTTGTTGCCAATGTAAAGACAAGCATATTGGCACTAAGTGGCTGGGGATGCCTCACTGTGCCCAGGGAAGCTGTGGATGCCACATCATTGGCAGTGTTCAAGGCCAGGCTGGACGGGGCTCTGAGCTACCTGATCTAGTTGAAGGTGTCCCTGACCATCACAGAGGGGTTGGACTAGATGATATTTAAGGTCCCTTCCAACCCAAACTGTTCTGTGATTCTGTGATCTTTATCACCAAGATTAGTTTCTACCCGGTGCAGGCTGTTTTAGAGCCTGTGCCTGTGGGCAAAATTTTGTATCTGTCACTGGATGTTTTCAAGTGTTGTCATGAGTTGTGGGCTTTTCAGCATCTCCTACACAACAGAAGTTAGAAAATGAATCTGATCTGTGTCATCACCGTATGTGAAAACAAATCTCGTCATTTTATTTTTCAGTTGTCTCTAAATGTACCTTCTGCACAAAATGAGCTAAACACAGGAATATTAATGTAACTCGGTTGAGAATTTAAAGGAAGGAACTGCCCAAAATATTGTTAAGTGTTCCCAAAGGTGTCAGAGTGTTTACAAGATCAAATATCCGCTGTATTCTCATTAGGAAAAATGTGATGCTAACTTCGTTTTATCTACGGCAATCATACGTAGATAGCAATTAGTACCTACACTCATGCTCTTGTAGAAAAGGCTTCTGGGTAGGGGTCTGGTTGCAAAGAGGCATCCAAAGATCATTTGTCAAAACAAATTACAATTAGCAATACTGGACTTTTTAGAGATTTTACAAGCAATATCTACTGGGCTTCCATTTGAGTAATACTTGAAGAATAATGTAGTGACTGTTATTTTTGCAACTCTCTTTAGAGGCTACACAAATGAGCTTGCTTATCTAATGTGACCTTTACAGCACTGAAGGGCTGATGATTTTTCTCATGTATGCCAGTTTGGAGAGAGGCTGGTGCATTGCATCAGGCCATGTAACTTAACAGCAGGAGCTGGGAGGGAAGTTCAGCTGATGGGATCTCTGCTAAGCTTTGGCATTACCTGAAAAAATTATTTTCTGGAAAAACCTATTTTATAAATTTGATTACTGATGCTCATTTCATTAGTTTATGGTTAAAATACTTGAAGTTTCCAATTTTCAGGGAAATAACAATTTTAAAAATATAATACTATCTTAATTGGTATTATTTTGGGAATGGATGGTAAATGATGGTGTCCTAAATGCTGCTGGTGGCGGTTATTACAGTGATAAGTCCTTGTTGATGTGTTGTTTTGGTTTGCCTTCTCTCATTTGGACCCTTTGGAGTTTTAAGTAATTCAGGACAAATTCAAACTGTGCCAGTCTGTATCCATCTTTTACAGGAAAGGATTAAGTGTCTCTAGGAAATTCTTAACCACTCCCCTATTTTTGTCATGTAGACGTGTGCTGAGAGCAGCAGTTGGAAACAGACTTCAAACGGGGGACTGGCAGGGCCAGTGCGAACTGAGCCGAGTGGGAAGGACAGGAAGGGTGGTTTGAATCACTTCTCCATGTACAGAAATAAGTGTTTGGTAGTCCGCTTATTTCTGAGTGGGTAAGCTACAGGAGGCCAACACTTGACTGTTATCTTTTCTTTTGTTTCTGTGTCACTGGGGAAATTATGGGGTTTTGTCTTGTTGCAATTTCGGTGGCATGTAATAACTTACTAACCCGTGTAGTCTGCGTTTATTACCCATCCGATGAAATTTGGATTTTATTGTGAAGAAAACTGATAGTGGTGCTGAACAGCTGTAACTTTGTATGGTGCCATTGCTCTACTTTGTTACACGGATATTGTAACGGGGACTTGAGCAGGCGGCAAGTATATTTTCTAGTACAGCCAACAGTAAATGCCAGTCACTTCCGTGCCAGGGTGGGATTAGTTTGTTACCTGGTAAGTGAAAGAGTTGCATCTTTTGGTCCCTTGAAGCCAATAGATCATATGTGTATTTTCCATGAAATAATTAATCTTGTGTCTGAAAGTACATGCATAACTACCAAGCATTCGTTATACCCATTTGAGTATAACCGCAAATATTTTATATTCCACATGGATTTTTTTTATATGAAAATAATTTCCTGAAATATATGGAGGGGTTTTTGTCAGCATTACATAGGTTGTGCGTGCTCTAATAGCCTTCAAGTTTCTGTCATGGGTTTGCCTTGTGCCAGATACTGTAATTGTTTATAAAACTTTTGTTTTGGTGTATTATTTTTGTGGGTGGGTTTTGGTAGTGGTAGGATATGGGATTTTTTAGGGAAAACCTCCTAAAAAGAGTGAAAATCTAAACCTCCTCTGATATGAGAATGAGCAGTTTGGTCCAGTTGGAAGATACATCTCCTCTGGGTAATAATCTACTTGAAAGGATTAATCATGTATGCTGACATATTAATGTGATTGTCGGTGTCTTGAGCCACTCTTGTCTTTTTATTATTGTAAGGCTGAGACGGAAATCAGTGTGGGGGGTTTTTTCCTCTTCAACTTGTAAATGTTTGCAAGGTACACAAAACGTATTTGGTGTTTTAGTAGATCTAGTGGGCTGAAGGGGATGTAGCATCCTCTGTGCAAGTGTGTGCCTCTAGGACGATGCTGTTTTCTAGAAGAGCGAAATCTAATATGGATACGAAACACTTGTGATCAGTTCCTGTAATAGTAGCTTCACTTCAATCAAGAAAGGATTTTTACCTTGCTCAAACAATGCTTTTCATGTTTATTAGGAATAAGTACATCAAATATTAAGTATGATCTCCAGTATACAGACTTTTACATACACATGCATGCACACAAATATATACATATTTATACGGAATACAAAGACACAAGGTTCTAAAGAAACAATGTCGTCTATCGAAATGTAAGTTTGGCAGTTTTTAGTACATCAAAGATACATAGCAATTCAAGATCTAGCACTGTCCACACTGCACAGTAGTATAATTTCTGGCTTAAAATTTATTAGGTATTAAAACAGAGCATGGCCCAAAAATAGAAATACCCCTATTGAGAAGAGATCAGGTTCTAGAGGGTTGAAGAGAGGCGAAAGCTGTGTCTGTCTGTGTGAACAGCGGCGCACGGCTCTGCCAGGTCTAGCAGAGAAGACTGCGGTGTGTGGGCTATGGGATGTCAATTTACACCTTTTCTGACCCGGTACCAACACGTGTGCTGTGTCACGCTGGTAGGAGTGTATGTGCAGCTGCCCAGTGATCTACATCAGGGAAATGATCCATTGGGAGGACTTGCCTTCCCTCCACCCCAGAATTAATTTGATTTTGTTTCCTCAGGTGGACAAGTTTCCAATTTTTCTATTGGTATGAATAGCTGACAGTAAACACACATCTTAAAGAGGGAGGGTGCTGTGAGCAGTCTTGCCTCTGAATGTGAGACGGTGGCTCTAAGTACAACTTCCTATCACTGTGCTATGCGCTGATGGAAGGTGAGATAAATCCACAGTGCTCGAAAGAAGCCCCTGGTTTTCATGGAGCTGAGGTCACCGCAGCAGCTCCTGAACTGGATCTCTGTGTAGCCAACATGAGTGCGCTGGTATGAGGAAGGAAAGACACTGCTTTCTTCAGCAATACAGATTTGAACTAAGTTGGTGGTTTGAAATTGCAGGCTAGGTTCAAAGTAGCTAAATGTTAGCAGAAAGCAGAAATTAAATCGGGGGTGACTGTTTGGGGATTCCCAACTGATTAGTTAGAAGAGCTGATCTTTGATCAGGAGGTTTTCTTCTTGGGCATAAGCTTCAATATATGGGAATGCAGGAAGATGAAACCTTGACAGGGTGTATGTCAGAGATCATGCAGAGCAAACCTGCTGAGTACAAGGACCAAGAAGCTTTCCGTGTTTAATTTTATATAAGCAGATTAAATATGGTTGGTTTTTTTTCTTTATTTCTTCACTAACATCTTGGGGGTTTTTGTGAACAATACATTTGCATTATTTTGAATAAAGCTGGAGCTTGTCTCCGATACAGCCATTTTCAAGAATAAAGGTTTGTTCAGCCAAGGAGGTAACAAATCTCTCTTCAGAATGCATAAGAGGGTAAGAAAAAGTTCTCCCAGGGAAGTTAAAAAGGCGTCCTGGGAGGTGGTATCACAGAAATGAAGAGAGAAACATTTTCCAGGAATGGGTGCTGATGAGGAAGAGTTTAGTATGTAGGAAGGTAGGAAGGAGCACATCTGAATACCTATAGATTGTCACAGAGGCTCCTTGGTTCTCTAAGGCATTGTAGTTTTCAATAGTATAAATGTATGTCGCTTTTACTGGAAGGTCAGATTTTGTGTTTTCTAAGATGAGGGGTAAAAATATTTAGTATTCTAAATACTGGAAAATAAAGTTAATGGATACTGGGAAAGCATGCTTTCACCTAACTGGGGAAAGGAAGGCTGTTCCTTCCTAGTTTAACATACTTAAAACATTACTCTGGAATAATGATTGAATCGAGCATTGAGCGCAGCATACTTCCTTTGCAGCAGAGTGCAGCACAAAATTATCGGTAAACAGACTACCTACAGTTGTATAAAACAAACAGTCCAAAAAAAAAACCCACCCAAAACCACCTAAAACCCCCTAGATACCAGGTTTTGTATACCTGGAGTCCTACACAGGACTGGGTTCCCACCGTGGTAGGCATTTTGCACTCTGCCCAGGTATATGGTTATAAGTGTGCGTGGATTTGTTTTATTGCAAGAGTTTTGGACTAAGAAGAACTAGTTCACGTAAAGTTCGTATATGCAGATATAAAAATACAAAATTGACCTGTGATGTCATTCTGACTTAGATCACTGGCTCCTTCAGGCAGGGGATGTCATCTCCGAATATTGCTTTGCTCAGTGATTGCTTTCTTAAAATAATGGCTGTGCCCTTCCCTCCTGCTCCCATATTAGTGATTAAATTTAATTCCATATCAAATCCAATTTGGAAGATTTTTCTAGTCTATTAATCCTAGTCTTCTAGATTGATATCTTTAGGAACAAGTACCATCTTTCTTGGAGTTTTTGTGTCTGTTTTCTCTCTTTTGTTTTCTGAGTGTCCAGTTTGCTTCAATATTAGAATTTAGTACAAAGTTTTATCTCTGTATCTCATAAACGTTAACTGTTGTCTTTTTTCCAAAATATTGGTTTCAAATTCTTATGCTATTCTCTGTTCAAACTCTTACTAGACAAGTGAATCGTTATCTTTTTCTGGTCATTGAAGATGGAGGGAACTTCAGTAGAAATGTATAACAACTGTCTGGCATAGCATGCAGGCAGAAGCAATAGCTTTTGACAGTGTTTCCAAAGGAATCTGAGGAGAATCAGTTGCTGTGCACTGTCTTGAAAAGGAACACAGAGTTCTTAATATTTTATTAAATTTAAAAATTTCAACTCTTTCTGGCAAAATGAAAGGCAGGTAAAATCCACTATTTTACTGGGGAGCAAAAGAAATAATGATATTTACAGTTCTGAATATTTGAATCCATTGTTCTGCTGCAAATGAAAATCTAGAGATAAATAGCATTGGAGAGCACTTATAAATACTGTGGTTCCAAAATGTCTAGGTTTAGCTACCACAGAAGTGGTGATTTGAGAATATGGCAGTTTTCAGTTAAAGAACAGAAACACTACATCTTCTTTTGTTACAGACTTCCATGCATTGTTCGACTATAATATTTCGCTTGGTTAAAATTGTGCCACTCCAAAACAGAACTATTTTATATTAATTGGTTTCTCTCTATATGGGTTCCTACTGTAAGTGTGCATACACCAAAACATTCAGCGTTTTGAACTTGCCTAGGAGGAGTATCCTCATGTGTGACCATCTCCAGTACTTAACACTTTAGTTGACCTGGAGCTCCTGCTGTGGTTTTTTGGAGCTTCTTAATACCCAGTGCAATGTACTTCAGTCATCTCGGCTTTGACAGTGAAAGCTCTGCTTATTGGTAAAGTTTTTGCTCATAGTGTTGCTGGTGATGACCCTCTCTGATGAGGTACACCCTGCTGTAGGAGTAGCTGCCATCCTGCCTTGGTCTGCCAGTCTTCAGGTATCAGACCCACAGAAGCTCCAGGCTTTACGCTGTTTGGATACTATGGCTACCCAGGGGTCTCCAAAACATGAACTTTGTGGTCTACAACAGCTAACAGGCTCAGTTGGGCTGCTATCCTGATGGTAATTCTGAGTATAAGTTCTCCAATCTTCACTGATTTGAATGGGAGTATAATATGGCAGACACTGCCAGCTTCATTAAAACGTGAGATTATTGATCTAATGTTATTTACGTCATGGGAAACTGCCTGGGATCTAAATTGAAAAAAATGTAAACCTTTCTGTGTACGTTCTCCATGGATAGCTGAGAACCGTGTACAATGTGTTAAATATGCAGAAGATCCAAAACTCACACTGAAGTGAAATTACCTGGATCACTGCGCACAGTACCAGTATGGGGCTTTTAAGGTTCTTAATTCCACAAGTCTAGGCTAATGTTTACTTTGATTTTACGTTTTGCTTTATCATAATAGCTCTTTCTCATGTTAATTTGATTTCTTACATCCTATTGCAAGTGGGTAGGGCGAAGTTATGTTGCTTAAAAAAAGAAAGTATCTAGAAATCTAATTCTGAATTCATCATTACTTATTAACATTATATTCTGGATTTTGAAACTATTGCAGGAAATTTGAAATTCAGAATCCTGCAAGTGCATATTTGAGTATTATTATTATTATAAATATTTCCTTTCAGTCACATTATGTTGCATAAAACCAGATCTTAGTCCTTTTCTTTTGATTTGCTACTTTTTGTGTTCTGTATTTATAAAATTCTGTTGTGGAGTTTGGGACAAGAGGTTAGTGTGATAATCTGTGTCTCTTGGTGGAAGACTACTACTGTGGGAAAACCGTAGAAGTTAACAAGCAATTCAGTTGTAGAAATGACAGGACTATAGTAGAAGCATCTACTTAGCTATTTCTTGGGGCTTGTTTTCAAAATATATTACATTTTGAATAAATGCTTTGTCCCTTACAAAACTGAAATACTGTTTTTCTTCTAGCACTGTCACTGCTGCTCTACTCTGCCTTCTGAGCTTTTTCAGCTCAGTTCTTTAATTTGTTTTGGAGGGGTTGAATGACCTCAGACCTTCCTGCAGGCTGAATGTGTTGTATCCGCAGGTTTTTCCAGCCTGTGAAACTACTTATTTTGTGGGTTTCTTTCTAAATGTTATAGTGTAGTCTGTTGAACAATGAAGTAAATATTTAAAGTTTGTGTATTTGTTGTTATTGTAGGCATTGGATCAAGACAGAACTGCACTACAGAAGGTGAAGAAATCTGTGAAAGCAATATATAATTCTGGGCAAGGTAAGACATTGTTTTCAACCTTACATGAGAACCTAAGCATTTCATTTCAAGCTGGAGAAATGTCTTGCAATTTATGCCGTTGAAGGGTGTACCGTAAGAGATGCTTATCAGTTTAGGAGTGTTTGAATTTAAAAATTTCCTTTCTTTGCTTCTGCTTATACATCAAATTAATGTGTTCTCCAGTTCTTCCAGTCTCGATCCTTCTCAAAGGCCTCTATGAGAATTCACATGGGTAAATTTTCCTGCTGTCATAACATTTCAAGCAGCTACCTTCAACTATTCAATTTAGGCAATGTCCTACATTGAATTTATGGAGTGCATTTCTAAGTGAAATAAAGTTTTTAAGAAGTTCTCATTCTTAAAAAAATAAATAAAAAGCAATATCTACAGATAGATGTGTTTGTTGCTTCAGCACTTGGCTCTCCCCTCATTATTTTGCCTCTTTGAAGACACAGCTAATGTTTTATTGAAGCTATAGTAATAACTTTGATGGGAACATAGGTAGTTGGAATATGAATTGATAATCAGTTTGAGTTCAGTAACAAATGATGATCAAACAGAGGCCAATATATAAATTAGGCTTTAAAAATGTTATGAAGTATACCTGGCTTCTACCTTTGTTTCTCTTAAAGTCTAAAAACTGTGCCAAATATGGTAGCAGAGCTGTACGCTTTCCAGGAACCACCTAGTTGTACATACGGGGGTTTTGAAAATCCCAGTTCCTGTTCCCCACCAGTAATAACCAGTTTAGCAAATATTTTCCTTATTCAGAACAGCTTCTGAGTGGCCTCAGTTTCTGTGTTATTTTGGTATGGTGTGTGTTGTCCCATTAACTCATGTTTATGGATGTATGTGGGTTTTTTACTGTATTGTAGGTTCTTAACCTTTCTGCTGATCACTAATATTGTTGCTCTACTAGCACCATGCTTTAATTAGCTTTTGTGTAACTTCAGTTGATGAACATTTTCCTAATAGATTGTGAAGCCTGATGCAAAGAGAGAATAGTATTTGGTACACGTGTGTTTAGTGTTATGCTTTTAAAAGTATTTGGATGCTCCAAGCAGCTTTTCTGTTTGAAAGTACTTACTGAATTTCAAAACTGATAAAAAATACAGAATTCGTGAAAGGTGTTCTGCTTGTTTTGGAATATGTCAATTATACTAGAGATTTTAACTATCATTTCATTTAAGTCTTATAATAAAAGTAATATTGTTTTCAATGCTTATGGGTAGGCCACACTATATCATGAACTAGTCTCGTTGAGTAAAAGCAATAGAAGGCTGATTAATGGCTTTTTAATTGGCTGCCTTTGCACTTAAAAAGAACCAGAGATAGTTAGGTAGCTGTGTCTCTCTCCCCCCCCCATTTTCTGAACAAGCTTTGTTTCAAAGGTACAAGTTAGTATGAATTCTTTTGGACAAAGCAAGCACTATACATAATACTCTAGCTCCCTCTTCAGAATGCTGTTGTGATAGGCTACATTATAAGTTGAAAAGGTGTGCACAGGAGGCAATTCATGCACTAATTGATAAATATAAGCTAGGGTTAGTAAGAGCAAGACAAAAAGCATGTGTTATCCATGTGAAAAAACCTTGTAAAAATAAGTATAAAAATAGAGTGAATTAAAACTTAATCTCATTTAGCCTGCTTGTACAAAGAGAATTGCTAAGACAGCTATTTTCTTATGCTTCAGTGATGAAAGTGAATTTCGTTGATGTTTAACTTCACATAAAACATACTAAAACCAGCTGTAAAATGCATTGTCATTTGTCAGTTCAAGCAAGACTTAGGTGAAAATTTCCGTATTTCAAAAGAAAGCCTCTAACTACATTTTGACAACTCAAAATTGGAATTTTGTTTTACAAACTTAATTGTTTGCTAGATGGTAAGACCATATCTAGAGGACATGTCTTATGAAGAGCGGCTGCGGGAGCTGGGGTTGTTCAGCCTGGAGAAGAGGAGGCTGAGGGGAGACCTTATGGCTCTCTACAACTACCTGAAAGGAGGGTGTAGAGAGGTGGGGGCTGACCTCTTCTCCCTAGTGACAAATGATAGGACGAGACGAAATGGGTTCAAGTTATGCCAGGCGATGTTTAGATTGGATGTTAGGAAAATGTTTTTCACCAAAAGGGTTATCAAACATTGGAATAGACTGCCCAGGGAGGTGGTAGATTCACCATCCCTGGAGGTGTTAAGAAAAAAAAGAAGGGGTACACGTGGTATTTGGGGACATGGTTTAGAAGTGGTTTTGTCAGGTTAGGTTAATGGTTGGACTTGATGATCTTAAAGGTCACTTCCAACCTCAACAATACTATGATTGTATGATATTTAAACTACTAGAGTAGGAAATGTTTTTTAAAACTCCCCTGCTTCATAATAGCCTTTGAGAACTCTAGCTGGACTGGTGAGAAATGGTTATTCAGGGGCGACAGGAAATTCTCTCTTCAGTTCAGTAATCCAATTCACACTCGACCAAAAGTCATAGCTAGGATTTTTTGAGTTGTATTGGGTTTTTTTTTGTTTTGGTTTGTTTTTTTTTGCCTGAAGTAACATTTGAACAGTGACATTCACACAATGCAATGTCTCATATACAGTTCTTCAGAAAGCCCTAGCCCTGTGGTGTGTTGGTTTGTTCCTCTTCATTGCTGAATTCTGACTGCAAGGGACTCTCTTCTGTTATGAAGGGAGCTTAAATGTCATCCAAATACTTCTTCCTTTTAGTGCACATCCCTCGCCCGTTTGTCATTTTTAGACTTGGATCTACTGCTGTGGAAATGAAGAAGTACCAACACAGAAATGTGGAAATCCCTTAGAAAGGTCCCATCCCTTTTTGCCCATCTGAAAGTACTGTTTGGGAAAGTACTGTTTGGGAAATCCAGTGAGATGTACAAATTGTTACCTCTTTCTCACTGCTTCCTCCTTACAGGATCATAGAATGATTAGAGTTGGAAGGGACCTTAAAGATCATCGAGTTCCAACCCCTCTGCCATGGGCAGGGACACCTCCCACCAGCCCAGGTTGCTTAAAGCCCGATCCAGCCTGGCCTTGAACACCTCCAGGGATGGGGCAGCCGCAGCTTCTCTGGGCAACCTGTGCCAGGGGCTCACCACCCTCAGAGTGAAAAATTTCTTCCTGATATCTAATCTAAATCTCCCCTCTTCCAGTGTGAAGCCATTCCCCCTCGTCCTATCACTACAGGGCCTTGTAAAAAGTCCCTCTTTTATCTTATCTGGCTTGCTGTTTATTTCTGGCACGATAGATTGCATCTGTAACTAGGAACCCATCTTACATGAATGGTTCTTAAACTTAATGGAGAATCTGTTTGACTAGCTTTCCCGTAACGTTTGGATTGAATTGTAACACAGCAGTAGATTGCACAATTAGTTTTATTGTAGATTTTTCAATAGCTCTTTTTTCATTAGTTCCCTGGTATAACTCCCAAATACAGTCAAAAGAATTTACACAATAGAGAAATAAAAACATTAACATCTATGCAAGACCAAAGGTACTGAGCCAGACCAGCAGTTCCCGTGGTCTTCTTCAATGATCAACAGCAGATGTTTGAGCAAGTAGAAAAACGGTGCAACGATGGAGTGATTTTAAAAAATTTTATATTTTTTTGACACTTTCTGAGCTCACAATGATATGAAGGCCAGGGATTACCTGAGTCAGGACTGGTATCGTGATGCTTGATACTCTTTAATGGACTTTTACAATTCATTTTGTCTAAGGAATTTAAATTCATGTAAATCTTTATCATTCATAGTCTTGCATCAATCTAGTGAAATGTACCCTTACTCCCCTGTGAAGTTGTCCCAAGCATGCTCTTCAGGCCTCAACTCCCCTGAGGAGGAGAGAGGCCCTGTCCGTGTCACAAAGCATTGGTCTCGAGCCCCTCAGAATGACTCATTTGATGTGAAACCGGGGCATTTATGCATGTTCTGGGGCACAGTATCACAGTATCGTCAGGGTTGGAAAGGACCTCTGGAGATCATCTAAGTCCAACCCCCCTGCCACAGCAGGGTCACCTACAGCAGTTGCACAGGACGGCGTCCAGGCGGGTTTGGAATGTCTCCAGTGTGGGAGACTTCACAGCCTCTCTGGGCAGCCTGTGCCACTGCTCTGCCGCCCTCAAAGGAAAGAAGTTCCTCCTCATGTTAAGATGGAACTTCCTATGTTCAAGTTTGTGCCCGTCACTGGGCACAACTGAAAAAAGACTGTTCCCATCACCCTGGCACCCTCCCCTTAAGTATTTATAAGTATTGATAAGATCCCCCCTGAGTCATCTTTTCTCCAGACTAAAAAGCCCCAAGTCCCTGAGCCTTTCCTCATAAGAAAGATGCTCCAGTCCCCTAATCATCTTTGTAGCCCTTTGCTGGACCCTCTCCAGCAGTTCCCTGTGCTTCTTGAACTGGGGAGCCCAGAACTGGACACAGTACTCCAGATGCGGCCTCACCAGGGCAGAGTAGAGGGGGAGGATGACCTCCCTCGACCTGCTGGCCACTCTTCTTGATGCACCCCAGGATGCCATTGGCCTTCTTGGCCACCAGGGCACATTGCTGGCTCATGGTCATTCCTGTGAGGATGATGTGGGAGACAGTGTCGAAAGCCTTGCTGAAGTCAAGGCAGACAACATCCACTGCCCTCCCCTCATCCTCCCATCCAGTCACGCCATCGTAGAAGGCTATCAGATTAGTCAGACATGACTTCCCCTTGGTGAATCCATGTTGACTACTTCTGATAACCTTCTTTTCCTTCAGATGCTTGGAGATGACCCCCAGAATGAGCTGTTCCATCATCTTTCCAGGGATGGAGGTCAGGCTGACCGGCCTGTAGTTTACCGGGTCATCCTTCTTGCCCCTTTTTGAAGACTGGAGTGACATTGGCTTTCCTCCAGTCCTCAGGCACCTCCCCTGTTCTCCAGGACCTTTCAAAGATGATGGAGAATGGCCCAGCAATGACTTCTGCTAGCTCCCTCAGCACTCGCGGGTGCATCCCATCAGGCCCCATGGACTTGTGGGTGTCCAGTTTACTTAATTGTTCTCTAACTTGTTCCTCTTCAACCAAGGGAAAGTTTTCCTTCCTCCAGACTTTCTCTGTTACTTGCAAAGTCTGGGACTCCTGAGAGCTGGCACGAGAGTTTGTAGGGGCCTTTGAAGTCCCAAAGCTTGCTAGAGTAATGTTGAAGGACTTTTTTGGTGGTTGAATCCAAACTTGGCTTGGTGTCATCCATTCTACATGTTGAAATAGATTTCTGGATTGAATTGTTTCCACAATCACCCACAAAATCCCTCTTCTGAACTCAGTAGCCATAAGGGGGTTTTGAGGGGACGTTTTTTTAACTGTTTGTTTTTTTACAGAAACTGTCACATACATTTAATCGCCCTTACTCGCTCTCTCCAAAATTGACAGCATAGACTTTCTTTTTTAAAAAGGGAAGGAGTGAATTTTGGGCAACAAGAACAGGAACTGCACACAAAATGAAGGGTTTAAGCACACTGGCAATGTTTTTATGTTGCTCTACTGCATGCTCTGTTTCTTTCTTAGTGATTTCTGATGTTCAGCTTTGTTTTGTTTGGTATTGAGTGGGGAGGTGATGTGATTCCAAAACTTTTCTTTACAATGTCTGGTTAAACAATAAATTCGTAAAGTTAGGAGTATTTTCCCTCATGTGTTACACTGCCTAATGCACTCTTTCATTCATTGGCCATTCAAGGTGGGATTCCACATCTAACTTTGGAGTTACCCAGATGTGACCCTCTTGCCATAGAATCTGTGCAGAATTATGGATGTATGTAGAGACTTCTAGGGTGAGATACATCTGACTTCCTCTGCGTTTACATGAGGATGAGCTGAGCTGTAACTTTTCCAATGCTGAATGTAAGAGGAAGGGTAGACCCCAAGCTCCAGTATGGCTAATTTTGTTGTAGAAGTCTGTGTTTGGACAGATTAATCTCACCTGAGGAGTCAGCTTTTGTTTCTTTTGCCCTGAATAATTTATAGTATTGTATGGATAGGAAAAACAGAGTTTATCACTACAAATCTTATCTCTTAACACATTTATATAATATATTATATATAATTTAATATATAAATATATAGGACAAGAGGAAATGGTTTCTAGTTGCATCATGGGAGGTTTAGATTGGTATTAGGAAACATTTCTTCACAGAAGGGATTGTCAAACATTGGAACAGGCCGCCCAGGGAAGTGGTGGAGTCACCATCCCTGGAGGTATTTAAAAGACGGGTAGACGTGGTGCTTAGGGACATGGTTTAGTGGTGGACTTGGCAGTGTTAGGTTGATTGTTGGATTTGATCTTAAAGGTGCCTTCCAATCTAAACGTTTCTATGATTCTATATGTTTTTAAATGATGTGGGCCTTATCACTGTTTCAAACAGGACTTCACTGGTGACCTCACTCTGAGAGTTTCCTTTCCCCCACCATATCTTTTTTACCTGTCTTCCCGCTGTGTGAGGCTAATCCTTCTTAATTTGCTTAGTTCCTTTTAGTGGTTGTGGTAAGGGACAGACCTTCTTAGAAATCCAAACAGATCTTTTAATGTGGATTTCCTCTCCCCACATGCTTGTTGACCCCTGGAGGGGGGTGTGTGTGTGTGCGGTGCGTTGAAGTAAAAATTTCTTTTTATTAAACCTGTGTTTCTTGTTCAGGATTTTGTATTTATCCACCAATTCTGTTCTGCACTGTATTTTCTACAAATTGCCTGAGGAATATATAAGCATAACTGCTCTACTGGTGCATGCTTGAATTCTCAGTTCTCTCTGGAGCTTTTATTAAAAATAGCTATTATATTTGCTTCTCATTCTTCCTGTAGTATTGAGGCTGTTATAAATAAGAGGCTTTACTTTGCAACTGTATAGTTTGCCTATTTTATTCCTCTGTACGTGGGCCTAAGTGATGTGCTGTTGCTCATTTTGTCAGCTTTTATGAATTCTACTGTTAGCACTTAAATTTGGTATAAATCCTCTGAAGCAGGGTTAAAGAAAATTATTCTATGAGAACTTCTTCAAGCACATCAGCGATGAACACAGATGCAAAAAAAATGTCATTTGCCTTTCTGGGCTGGCTTATCTCTGTGCTCTTAGACTGTGATGATGGAGAGAACCTTGCAGACTCGCTGAGATGCTCCTTGCTCTGGACATCTTTGAAAGAGGCTTTTATTAATTCTCGCTTTAGGAATCTCAGGCCAGAAGGCATTATTATTATCAAGTCCAGATAAGAATATGGTAGTCAATTTTTTTTCCTTTTCTATTATTTCTTCATTAGATTTCAACTTTGTGAAGGATGTGATGAGAAAGGATACTTTCTTATTTCAAGTAACTTCTTTTGCCATCCTTTTTAACCTTGCCAGCTTTCTTGCTGTTTCTAAAGTCTTTGAGTCTTTTTTCATGTATATG
Organism: Pluvialis apricaria; assembly: GCA_017639485.1. NCBI lineage: Eukaryota > Metazoa > Chordata > Aves > Charadriiformes > Charadriidae > Pluvialis > Pluvialis apricaria. Next base: position 160,191,406 of record CM030008.1, on the reverse strand, counting down.
TTTTTCCATTCATAAATGTAGCTTCGCTCTGACCTTGGTTATTTTTCTTCTGGCTACCTGTGGGACAAAGCCATTTTATAAGTGCAATATAAAAATAGTTTCAAGTTGATCAGGATTCTGAATGTTTTTGGTGGTTTTTTTTTTTTTTTTGGCTTAACCAGATGTGCAGAAATAATTCTCAGTAATTTAGACATTCTTCAGGTTTCTTTGGGGGCAATTTACGTATAATCAGTGACAGGAAAGCATTGCGTTTGTGCATTTTTCTTCTGTAAACTCTAACTTTTTTGGTTGTGTTTTTTTTTTTTAATATTCCTCAGTGTTTGCAGGGTAATATACCTGAACAAAACTGTTTTAGACAAAGGAAATTTAAGGCTTTAATTTCAGTGGTGTGTTTTCTAGCTTCAGTATATAAAGACTGTTCTTTAACCTCTCTTCACAGTATTTATTCCTCTGCTTCCTTACTTAATATGCACAAGTAGACATGAATTTCACTGAGTTCAGAAGCATATGCTAAAATTCTGGTAACTTTTGAATGATGTTGTGGTTTAGGCTGAATTGGCTACTGGGGACGTGGGGGACCCCAGATGGGACCGACAGATGCTCCCCTGTACCCCTCTTTGAAGAGAGAGGCAGAGGAGGGAAAAAGAGACTTATGAGTTTAGAAGGAACTAAACTACTTTAATGAAATATTAATAATAGAATAAAAGGAAATAATGAAATGTACAAAACCATATCAAGCTCCCAGGATGACAGTCACGACACCGGCTGGCACTGGGGCAGTCCCAGACTGGACTCAGTGACGGATGGGAACTGGATTCCGGATCTGGATTCAGGACTGGGACCAAAGGCAGGTGAACAGAGAGAGTCCTGAGGTGTCGGCCATTGAGGGAAGAGAGCGAGCTGACCCTTTGATCCCTCAGCTTTTATACTGAGCATGAGGCAGATGGGATGGAACACCCTGTTGGTCAGGTTTGGGTCACCTCTCCTGTTCGCTCCTCCCCGCAGATGGGACTCCACTGCACTTTTCTGCTGCCGACCCTCCAACGGGGCAAGTGACAAAGTTGGTTGGCCGTGGGTGTTACAGCAATGAGTATAAGCAAGAGCCTCTTTGCATACCATGCCTGGGCATCAGCTATAAACATGGGTCTGATCACTCTGAGGGTGAACAGTGTCTGCACAATATGCTGTTAATTTCAGTAGTTAGAAGAGGCCCAGCTAAGAAGCAAAGTTATTGACCAAAATTGGTCCTTTTTTACCTCAAACCAGGACAAATGGTAAAGAAACGTAGTACTTAATGAATGTTGGGGGTTTCAATGAGGGAGTACAAATTCTTAGTATGCCTTGGGAATCTGATGTAAGTCTTCTGTCTTTGTCCTGGGAAGGATTTACCACAAGGTGACTTTAGGCACAGACAACTTCAGGTGACTGCCCGGGGCAGCAGAACAAGGTGGGATTCAGCCCTGGGAGTCCTTAAGGCTGAGCCTCCGCAGTGCTGGGGGCTCAGAGCAAGCGTGCTGCCCGCTTCTGGGGAGCAGCAAAAGGCTGCTGTGGCTGTTGTTTCTTCCTCAGTTACTTGGATCTGTATCTTCAGACGTGTTTGTATTATTTCCTCTGAACGCATGATCCTCAATATGCACGTTGTGGCGCACAAGTAAGGGATGCCACAACATCGCTGCGCACTGGGCCCTACCAGGGTTTTCTCAAAACAAAGGTAAACTCTGTGCTGAGTATTTCTCTGAGTTGAAGGTGTGAATTGTGGAGAAGAGAAGATGCATATCTTTCAGCTTGGAAAATACCACTGCTGTGTCCGGTCCAGTATGTTGCTTTATACTGCTGTTCTGTAGTGAGGCCCTCAGCGTGGGCTTGGGTACTGGCCACCGTGCCGGATCCCATCGGGGAGGGGACGGTTAGTGAGGCCCTTTCCCTGCCCATAGCCCTTTTGAAGGGAGCTGCCTTCGTCAGTGGGTGCAGAGCCCATCCTCAGTTGTCCATGATTCTGGCAGCTCTTGGCGAGCTGCTGAAGGAGGAGAACGTCTGTCTGGGAAAGCTCTTCTATTTTCATTACAGTACTCAGCTGTGTTTACGGTATTGAGAAGACATGAGCCAGTTCCAGAAGGCAAACATTATCATTTGTGTGTACTGCTGTCAGTGTTCGTGTCTCGTTTTCTAGGGTTATTAAAGTCCTTCCTACTGTACTTGTACCTAAGGAAGTAAACATCAAATCATGCACATTATAGCTTTCTTTGTGCAAAGGAAACTTTATTGGGACACTGGGAAGTCATTTCTGTGTTTGCATGATGCACCTACAAGGAGATTAAAGCATGTTCTTTGCTCTAAGCATGTCGGGTTTCCTATGTTGCATTTTAGTATAGGCTACGCTGCAGATTTAATTTTTCATCTATGTGCCTTTAAGGTCAAGTAGGGAACTCCCTTACCTCTTCAACAGCAAATATTTCTTCTCCTTTTACAGGACTTGTGTTGATACTTATGTAAAAATTGAAAATTTATTTTTTTTACACAGTAATTTTATGTGTGTATGTGTAATAATTACAGAAGTATTCCTTTTACATCATAATCAAAGCCTTATGTCTAGCTTTAGGTGATTTGCGATCTGGGATTCTTAAGAATTTCCTATATATTGTTCTAGGACAATGATCTGCTTCCTGCTTCCTCTTTCTGACCGGGAATTTCTTTTGCCTTTCCACTGATAAAGGAAACTCTCTTCTTCAGCACTCTTTCAGTCTCTTTACAAAACTATTTTTGAAATGCTTTATAAAACAACAGAGCACTTAAAATCAAAATGCTAGGAAATATGGCGGGGTTAGCAGAGCTTCACTGACAAAGACAGAGGTTCCATGATCTAGCAGATTTCTTTCCAACCTTGTTCCATTATCCTTCCGTTTCCTTCAGAGCAGTAGGATAAGTTTGAGCTTTATTAGCTCAGGACGGCATAAGCTGAAGCTCCTTCTTAGATAAAGTCATCTGTGTATATTTATGCAACAGCTTTTACATCAAGACAAAATGCATATTGTATTATTAAATAGTGGTTTTCTTGGTTTTAATGTTAAGCTATTTGATTAAAACAGTATGCTTTTGAAACAGCTTTACTGTTATTAAAAACATACTGGTTGAGTTACAACTCCATATTAACATATGATTAAATAGTTGGCATTTTGAAAACCTCAGTGTTAATGTCTGATTTTAGAATGTAACTTGTCTGATGTGTGGGGTTTGGGGTTTGCTTTTTGGTAAATAAGCAGTGTGACTTTTTTTGTGTCTTCTAGTAGGTTTTCACTTTTTTTGGTTGAAGCTTTAGTGCATTCTTGTTTTGAGTACCCATAATACCTTAGAAGTGTTAATGTTTAACTCTTTATCAGCTCTCAGTGAATGTCAAAGTAGATTCATGCACTGTGGGGCGTTATCCAGAAGCCTTGTTTGAAACGTATGGCTTTTTTCTCCCCCTCCCCCCCCCCCCCCCCCCCCCCTTCTTTTCAGCTTTCTTCCTGGCCTCCCCCTTGTAACTGAAATGCTCTCAGGCAATATGACAACTTGAAGAATATAAAACTTTTGGGAAAACCATGGTACCTATTGGCAACTATTCTCTTTCCCCCCTTTCATTGCACAGAACTTGTTCTAGCTGGAATAGCTCTGTGGTTTTGTGTTTGTGGTTTACAGCAGAAAAACGTAGTAAGACTAGGAAACTCATTACAGTGAAATGTTGATTTAATTAATACCAACAATATTCCCCTAAGAGAGGTGGAGGTGATAAAGTGTGTCCCAAAGGGCTGTAGTGGCAAATTTTCTGTTTAAAGATGCTAAAATGGGAGTAACAAAAAAAAAAATGCGAACAGTTGCCAGAAGGGAAAGTAATAGAAGCAGGAAAAACAGTTCTGACACAATGTTCTGTAATTCAGAATTTCCTTCACCCTTGAGTTAAAGACTTTGCTCGCTTGCATTGGCTTCAATTTCATCTTCTTGGTTCTGACATCTCTATATAAGTATATTGAAACAAGATTTTGGCTATATACCAATATACATTCCTTTCTGGGGGTAACTCAATTTTACAAAGCAGGTGAAAAGGGAATCTTTGTAAGACATATTTCTTCCTTTAAACTTACAGTAAGATTCAGACTTGGTCTCCTTTGTTTTCTGTCTGATACTATTGACTTTATTTGTTCTGCAGAAGTGTCCTACATGGCAATAAAAAAAAGTTTGCATTACAGTAGATAATTATAAATTCCTATGTTGTTTCCAAAATGAGCACATGTACTTACGTTGTTTGATTGATCTTTTACTGATTTTATTACTTTATTAATAACTAGAGCTCTTTTCATTGATGTATTGCAAATTCAAGTCACTGATTGAAAATAAGCATATATATGTCTATTGCTAAATAGTTTTTTAATATTAAAATTATTGTAATTTTCAGTAAATGCATTAACTTATGGCTGTTTTGAAAGTACTGTTTGTCAATTGGTTTGTCACTATATTGCAGTACCTGAGCTTAAAATAATAATTTACTATCTTCAAGAAACTTTCTGACTTTTAATTTTTCTTTGCAGATCATGTTCAAAATGAAGAAAACTATGCACAAGTACTAGATAAATTTGGAAGTAATTTTTTAAGTCGGGATAATCCAGATCTTGGCACAGCTTTTGTAAAGTTTTCCACGCTTACTAAAGAATTATCAACGCTGCTGAAGAACCTGGTGAGAAGTTCCAAACTTTCTTTTTTATTTTTTCACAAAATAAAGTACGATACAACAGTTTCATGATCCTGATGACTGATGATAATTTTAGAGATGCTTTCAGTTTTTTTCAAAAACCAACACAATAATTTCTGCAGAGATTATCTCTATAGGGTGTTATTACACGCTCGCTGTGTTTGATTGTTAATTGGCAGTTAAGAAGAAAAATATAAATGTTCAGACATCACTTGAGGCATCATTTGCTCATGATTGACGATGATATATTACTTCCTATGCACATTAATCTTACGTCATTCCCTGACTTGAAGTCTTTTAAGTTAAAAATCCAGTACCATTAGTTATGGCTGTTTTGTTTTACCTCAAAAAGAGAAACTTTTACTTTTTGGAAGAAAAATAATGATGTGGGGAGTGTGCTTAAATGGTGTTAATAGTCCGTTCTCCCTGTGTTATATAAAACATCCAGTGCTTAAATATCAGGCTTATAAAGGTGGTTTAAAGGTTTGTCTCATCTAAAGTTCATCTTAGGCCTTTTACTTCTGAAAGCTGGATAATAAAACTGCAGTCATAGCGAGTATCTTTGAACACTGAAAGTAATGAAGCCACATTTCTTGTGAAATAACGTTTCGTGAGTTTGATAGCGGTTGTATTCAGAAAGTGGTAGCTTCGATTTTATGTTTTTCTTACAGTTTGGCTTCTCTCCAAGCGTTTTGGTGTGTAAAGCAATATAACAGGGTTTCTTTCCTAGAGTCCCTAGCATGAGCACTGCTGCTTGAGGTCACGTCTGAGGGCCGTGTAGCCAGCACCCTGGCTTTGCCGGTTGCCCAAGAGGGCGTCTTTAGGGGAGAGAAGAGAGCAAACATATCGGGATAACTTAAGTACTGTGGTCATCAAAACAGTCTTCAGCTCAGCGATGTTGGAGCTGGAGGCAGGAGCTTTTGCTTTGTTGTCCTTGTTAGGTATTACTTCCATGAATTTGTCTAAGGATTTCTTGAATGTGTGCTATGCTTGGCACAGAACGTGGTGGATTCCTCCAGAGCACTGAAATGAACTGCTGTCTGAAATGTCAGTTCTATTTCTTTGGAACTCGATCCTTTCATTTACTGTTCCCTGATTCTTACATCTTAAAAGATATATAAGAATTCCCCTATTTTTCCCAGGAACTTACAGATAGCTATCATTCTTCCTTTCCTTTTCGCTATTACTTTCTTATCTGAGTCTTAGTTATTCCATAACTTGAATTGTCCTTGTTTGTCCTTTCTGTATCTTCTGTTAGTACTATTGTACCCTTTTTGGAAATGAGGGGGGACAGACATGAAGATAATTCCATTTCTTATTCCCTTTTCTGAAGGCTGATTGCTTTATGATTACTGAGCATTGAGCTTGACATTTTCAAGGGATTCTATATCGTAACTTTAAGGTATTTTTTCCTTGAGACATTTTTCTTGGTGATTGTTATTTCATAAGCATGATTCTGTATGCAGTTTTTTCTCCTTATACGTCACTTTACATTTTTCAGCATAGACTTCAATCTTTAATTTCATTCTCTCAGCAGTAAGTGTTATGAGGTTCTTATGCAACTCTTTATACCTGGCTTTTGCTTTACTGCCCAGAATAGCTTTGTATCAGCAGACATTCTCACCTGACTCTCTGCACTCCTCTGAGATTCACTTATAAACATCTCAGACTGCACAGGCCCTAAAAACACTCAAAACGGGCTGTCGCTTCTGACCTGTCATGCTTGGGCTTATTTCTGCCTTCTGAGTCTCTTGCCTCTTCTTCGTCGCCTACTTAATCATCTAAGGATGATCACATTTACACTAATGAAGCTTGCTTTCTTTAAGAGCTTTGCTCTGGCCTATTACCTGGATCATCCTTTGTTTGTTTCAATGTTGGCGGTTTTACAGACCAGTAGATAGGCGAGGGACCTGCTTTCCTCTGTAAAGACTTCTGTCATTCGGAGTTGTTTTGGCCTCCTTTAATCTTGATTTAGGACACAATTAAAAATAAGTATTTTCAAGTGTGTGTTAACGTGCAGTTTGAGGACAGTCAGGGACTAGCACTCAAGTTTGTTGGAAGCTTTCTGGACCTCACCATTCCTTGCAGGGCCTCCACAGAAATTTTTAACTTCTTTCAACTGGCAAACATGAAGTGGGGGCTTATTTATTTATTTAAAGTAGTGCTGATTGAGAGGAAAAAGCTCTTTTTATTTAAGAAGCCACACTCATTCAAAACAACATTATAGAATTTCAGCTAGACTACGAAGCGTTATCTATATAAATTCTTGTTGACAGGATTTAAAATAGGCTACTTCCTAACTTACTTCATTCAGCAGCATCAAATAGACAATGAGCTTATTTTACAAATGTCTTGGCGTTTTAAAAACACTCACTTTTCACCTTTCTTCTCTCCAAGATAGATAATTCTTCTGTGTTAACCCACTGTTGTTCTTAAGTATCGTTCTGATAATACAATTACACTGAAAGATTTTTGTAATATCGAAATAGAAGTTGAGGTCCGGTAAAAAAGCAGTTGAGAGGAGAACTGTATAATGGCATTGATAAAGCCCCACAGTAAGTGCTGAGGCTCATGTTAATAAAATGAAGTGGAAAAAATGGCAGTAGGTATTAAGATGAATGGTAAGCTAATAGGCTTTTTTTTTTGACATACAGCAGATTGTTGCTGCCTTATTTAATAGATAGACGATAAAAGAATGAATGTTCTTTAAAGACAGGAAGAGAAATGAGGAATAGAGCTACACATAAGGAATAAAATACTTCAAAAATTTGGATCAGTTTTTATTAAATCTTTTGAACTTCAATTATGATTCATTGAATCTTTTCCTATGCATTGTGATATTATGTATATTTCATGAGAAGGAGGGTACAGAATAATTTATGTTCTTCTGTGTGAAGGAATTATAGAGTGATCACTTCGAGAGCGCTATTCACTTAATTGCGGTGATCACTTACTGTACAGTATAGCCAAAAAATTGCGTTACATATACAAGTCTTGGAAACCATCATTTTGAAATGATTCTTCTGTGCACAAGGTCAAGAATAAAAGCATATCCATTAATCATTTTAACAAAAACAAGTTGCTATGCAAATTTTACTATAAATTGTTGATTTAATAACTAAATGTAACATCTGAAACTTAAAGCATATAAATATCATGTTATATTTGAGTGGGTTTTTTTTTAAGATTATACAATAAGAATGACACACAATGATCACTTCTGTAACATTTTGTAAAGGAATTTACACTGTGATTTGCCATTGTCAACATTGGTCTACATTTTCAGCAAACCCTGTCCCACCAGAATCAGTTTCTCTGCTTTTTGCAACTTCTACCTCCTTTCCTGTTCCAGGTTTCATTCTTTATGCAGCAATTCACTATAAATTTGCAGGCACAAACTTGAACATAGGAAGTTCCATCTTAACATGAGGAGGAACTTCTTTCCTGTGAGGGTGGCAGAGCAGTGGCACAGCTGCCCAGAGAGGCTGTGGAGTCTCCCACACTGGAGACATTCCAAACCCGCCTGGACGCCGTCCTGTGCAACTGCTGTAGGTGTCCCTGCTGTGGCAGGGGGGTTGGACTGGATGATCTCCAGAGGTCCCTTCCAACCCTCACCATTCTGTGATTTTGTGATAATAGTGCATTAAAAAGTTGCATGAAGACCTGCGTATATGAAACTGTGTCAGTATCTTTAAATTGATCTAGATGAGGTTTTGGAAGAACATTTGGAGCACTTGCCGATTACTTCTGTGCTTTTGTTCTGTTTGTGTTTTGGGGTTTTTTTGTTTTTTTTTTTTTTTCATTTTGCATGGTGCTTGGCTTTTTCCAAATGTTTAAAGCCTGTTTTTTCCCCACCTCTCTTTCCTGTAAATGTCCCCAGCTAATCTTTGCGGGCAAATTATCTTCTGTTCACATCCCTCCTCCTCAAATTATCATATGTATTTCCATTTGTTAAGGGTTTTTTCCTTTATTTTGCTCTAGATATGTGACTGTGTTGCTTTGTTATGTGACGTGTTTCCAATTCATTTGGGCCACTGTTTTATCAAGTCTTCAACTATGTAATAAATGATTCCAAACTCTTACCATATTGAAGTAATATGCTGTTACCTAGGGTTTTTTTCCTATCTGACATACTAGCTGGCTACTGCTCAGTAATTTCAAGCCAAGTATTAATGGTTTGAATGGTTATTCTTTATGGATACACTTGGAAAAATGAAAAGAGCTACAGTAGTGCACTGTTGTTCATGCCTGCCCTGATAACTACTTTAAGTCTGCTGTATCCATCCGTATTGCAGAAATTTGTGTTCTCTCTGGTTTTATGAACTAGACTGGGATTGAAATCTTTTGAATACTCTTCATCTCAAAAGTGAATTTTGAGATATGAACTTCAGTTAAGATTGTTAAGCAGAAACTGATTAAAATGATTGAGAACAAAACCAGTAATACCTTTTCTTTAATGTGTGTATTGATAAGGTAGGTATTTCCTTAATCACTTACTGGCTTAATAGTCATCATTCTTTTCCTTCTCCAGTACTTGTCTCCTTGACACTGCTAAGGAGTTCTTAGCTGGGATGTGTTGAGATAAAAAGCCAACAGAGGGCAAATTGCAAAAAGGCATAATCCTCTACAAATTCTCTGGCTCCTTTTATTTCTGTTATGAAACAATATTGGGGGGGGGGGGGGGGATGTGTCACGTGCAAATGTTGAAGCTAAGATGACAGAAAAACAGAACCTAGGTCTTTAAATAGAATCAAAGCTTAGACTATCCACTATAAACTTCTTTAGTGAAGCCAGGTAAAGAAAGAAATCTTTTGGGGTTTTAATCACTGAAAGTGATCAGGTTGCTTTTTTGCTTCATACAGAATTAATATTTAAGCATTAATTATGTTGTTGCAATTAAGGAGAATGTCCCTTCTCAGATCTTGATCTTGTAAGCTCTGAAGAACCTTTGCTCTGCGTTCATGTTACTGTTGAGGCTGCAGCTCAAGGTGTGCTAGTGGCTGTCCTTCATCTTGCTTTGAATACATTTTGAATGTAAGATTTTGTGAATTTAAAAAAAAATGTAAAATACTGACACATGAAACAGTTGTCAAGATACTTTGAACATGATGACACAAGTGTGTGTCATGTTTTCTGATTTTGAATCCATCTCATACTAAGAGTGATTATCAGTTACGATATCTGCATGCTGTCTGAAAATAACAAAACTTGAGGCTGGCTGACAAGCTATCAGGGCATAATTAAGTAGCTGTATAATAACCTGTGTTCAAAAGATCCACCTCTACCATGCCGAGACCCCAGTGCTTTCCAGAGGATAATGCACATCAAGGTCGAGAACTGTGATTTGTAGGACCGCTTTGTGTCTTCGTCAGAACAAGGAGCGTCTGAACTGTGCTGGAGCCCTGGCAGCCAGGCTTGGCACTAATCTCTAGGGGACCTTACAGGAATCCTTTCTGCCCGGGATATTTGGTGAATGAAGCAAGTCTGGGTTGTTTTTTTTTCTTTTCAGTTAAGGACTGTTAGTGAATCTAATGAAGGAAAATGCTCTATTTTATATATAGTGGATGTAGTTCTTGTACATAATGACAGGGTACGAGAAGCTGCTTGTAACTTGGTAAGAGGCCCTGGCTCTTCAAACAGCAGTGAGTGCGCACAGGTCATGCCTTGTTTCATCACAACTTTATTTTACTCCTATGAAAGAAATAAACCGTGATACAAGAGTGAGATTTCTTTGAATTTTTTTTTTTTATGTGCATGTATGTAAAGTTGCCAAGTGTCACTTTTGAAAAATGGAATATTTAATTTTTCATACATGTCTTCTGAATATATAAGTGGTTTGTGAATGGAACAGCTTCAGTGATCATTCTGATATTCTCATCTGTATGGATCATCTATTTCACAAAAATCTCTTAAAAATTAGTTTAATGGACAAAAATATGCTCAGAAGACCTTATAGAAGAGGGGAGCTGGGCCATATATATGGCAGATTAAACCCACTAACGTAACACTTCTCTAGTGCTTTGGTTTGTAAGCAGAGGATGTGCAGAGGATCTGCAGCCCTCCCATCTCTCTCCCTGTCCTTCCCTAACAAGGAACTGAAGAATTTGTGGAACATTTTGGGGGAGAAACGAAGGGAGTAGGAGAGGCAACGGACTTTTCACTGGGATACTATTGATATACATCTCTTTCCTGTGGTCATGACTCTTCAGAACCATACATGTTCAGATAGGATCACAGCAGTAGATTTTTGTATCCTCAGACTGGGAAATACAAACAGAACATTTCCACACATAACTTAACAGGGTGAAATTTAAACTCTAGAGTTTGAGCAGATGTAGGCTTTCCACGCTGGACAAGGAAAGGAACAGTCTTCCCGATAGTTGGGAACAATTTAAGAGCTGGTGACACTCTTTGCTCCTTTTGTTCATGGCTGCGTTAACGTGTGCCGAGTGTGTTATCTGCCTGTAGCACAGCAGGCCTTTGCTTTTCGCTCAGAAGGCTATAAGAAACATATTTTCCAAAACCTAATTTGCTTCCTAAATAATTACACAATATTCAAATGTTTGCTTCAGGAGACTGAAGATCACCTTGAGGTGCTTTCAGAACTTTGCTTATATGCAATTTTTAAAATTCTGGTTTTATATCACCCTATATAAGTAAAGATTAATTATAATGCTTCTATGTCTGAGCCAAGTGAGTGTTTATTAATTCTTCCCAGACTTGAATTTGCTATTAATCTAGAAATTTCGAGTGGATTGCAACTTCATTAATGAAGTTCAAAGACTTGTTGGCGGCAGTTTGATAAGATCATAATAAATCTTTTTCAATGGTAACAGTATGTTTTTCTTCTTAGCTCCAGGGTTTAAGCCACAATGTTATTTTCACTTTGGATTCTCTCTTAAAAGGAGACTTGAAAGGTGTTAAAGGGGTAAGTGTTGAAAACTAACTTTTTATTTGGGGAAATGTTTTCAGGTTCATCTGTCTTGTGACTTTTCCATGCACCCATAAGATTTATTTCTTATGTTGGCATCCAGTTATATTGTGTACGTGGTCCGAAGAACAAGTTCAAAATTGGCATGACTCTGATGCTTCTTTAGAATTTCATTGTAAATTCCTGTCTTAAGGTGCACAGGAAAGGAATACTTTACAAGTTTCAAAAGTAGTGTTTTTTTCCAACTGCTGCCTGAAAAGTTTTAAAAGAAAACTATTTTTTGTTGCTATTTATAACTGGATATCTTAACTGTAAAGACAAAGTTTTAAAAATGTTCTAAGAAAATGTTCTCTTTCCTAAGGACCTCAAAAAGCCTTTTGACAAAGCCTGGAAGGATTATGAAACCAAATTGTAAGTCTTTTTCTTTTTTCTTTTTTTTTTTTTAGTTTCCACTTCTGGTTCCAAACTACGTACTGTATCTGTAGATGTAAATGTAGATATGAGCAGGGCAACTCTTCTGTGGATCTCTCTTCTGCACTAATGGAGTGCAGAAATATTTTTATTATGCAGAAGTATTTATTAATAGAAAATATTTTTATGTCCTCTGTGAAGTAGTTAAATGCAACTGCCCAATGTTTCTTTAGTGTAAGGAAGATAATGCTTAGATACTGAACATTGTAAAGTGAATGATGGCATTTAAACATTCTTATAACCATATACATAAAATCTATCGATAGTAAAAATTACAAGATTTATATGTTGTCACATGTTGCAGAACTGTATGTTTTTGCAAGGCAAGAATATTAGTGCAATTGGTGTGACTTTTAAAATACCTGGTTTTAAAAATATTTTCTTGCTATAATAGCTGTCTTCTGTGGGGAAAGAATGATTTATAAAAACAGAAGTTTGGAAACAAGTAGTATTGTAGTTGCAGAAATGTTAGTGGAATGGTTCAGAACGCTGTCAAGGAAGGGATGGGCAGTGGCTTTATCAGAATTCAGGAGCTCTCAGGAGTTAATTCATTTTTTTGTATTCTTTCATTTATTCCCCTTTTTAATCCTGTTACTAGCTTTGCTTCATTTATGTCTAACCAGGAGGTGAAAAAATGCAATGAAAGAAAGGCTGCTAAGAACTGCTGAAACGTTTATTATAGGCATAATTTTCTTACCTACATATAGTAACTTTTGCCTTCAAAATTCATTAAAATGTAAAATCCTTGTGAACAACTGAACTAGAAATGAGATTATTACTAATCCAAGGCATAAAGAAGATTCCTGTCCCAAAATCACATCATCATACTCAGTTGAGCATTCTGCGTTACATGCAGAATTGGGTTTTGTTTCTTTTTAGTTATTTAGTTCTTACAGGTAATGCATATTTTGAAAAAATTTTTGAATAATTTTCTATAGACAGCAAATTGGTTTTAAAAAAAAAAGATCTTTCTGCCCCTCAAATTGCTATATGTGAAATCAGGGATATCTTTGCCAGCCTATCTGTACAAAATGCCACTAAATGGAACTTGAGACAGAGATATCTCATACAGTCTCAATATATGGAATCATCTGTGGGATTCTGTTGTGAATACGGCACGCTTACAGAAAGATGCCTGTTGTCATGTTACACTTCCCTGCCCCCCTTCTGTGAGCGAATTTTACTTGGGCATATTGAGACCAGGAAGGACACGTCTCTGAGAAGTCTAAGGCAACCCCATTTCACAGAATTTTTTCAAGACCAAATGCCCAGTCCAGTTTAGAGGCATGGTGCTGAAAAGAGCTTTGTTCTACATGCAAACATTATGTTTTATTATATTTATGTTTATGTTTTATTATATTTTCTTAGCTGGAGAAAAGCAGAGTTCAAAACCAAATAAACTAATCCTTTTTAATTTTTTTTTTTCCTTGCAAGGAGTACCAGTCTAATAAACACACAGTGCTTTGTCACCTGTTTTACAGAAGTACAGATTCAGTCTTTTTTTTTTTTTTTTTCAAAAAGGCTGCTAGAGAAGAAAGATTCCTTTTTTTTAAAAAAGAAATCAGAAAATTGTTTAGACTTTTCTACTCTGTATCGGAAGCCTAAGTTTGCCTACAAATGGAGTATCCGGTTAGTCTGCAGAGCAGATGCATAAGGACAGCCACGCTGGAAAGCTCTAATTAAAGTCTCAGGGCGGCCTCTTAGTTCCGTCTTTGCATTTCCCTGTTTCGGAATCTGAGTGTCTGCTTTCTCTGAAAATGTAATGACTGGAAGTTATGTCATTTAGCATAGGTGGTAAACTTCATATGCTGCCATATTGTTTTTCTTACTTCCTGCCTTACGAGCGTGAAACATACTTGATTAATATATTCTGCCATTTCTCTGCCAAATCAGTAGTTCTTATATGCATGCTTTATACTGCAGTATATAGAGATGAAGGCTATGGAGCACATCGTATAGAAAGAATAAGATTTTTTTTTTATATTTTCCCCAAGTAGCATACAAACTAGAGAAAAGAGTTAAAGGGTGAAAGGAAGGAAGGGCAGCTTCATGACTCCATTACTTATAGACACTTAAAAAAAAAAAAGATATATAAGATTTGGTGTCATAGGAACTCATCTTCGGAATGGCTTCTTTAATATTTCTTTGATTTATTTTTTTTCCCCCTAAATAATACTAGATCACAGGGTAGTAGAAGAAATGATCTAAAATGTTTTCTAATTAAAATTTCAGCACAAAAATTGAAAAGGAAAAAAGAGAACATGCGAAACAGCATGGGATGATAAGAACTGAAATAACAGGAGCTGAGATAGCAGAGGAAATGGAGAAGGAAAGGCGGCTATTTCAGCTACAGATGTGTGAAGTAAGAAACAAGTTTCAGCTTTTAATTATACCACGATTTAAAAGTACCTTGTGGGCCTTACTTAAAGATGTTGAAATCTACTTCGTTGTTTAATTGGGGTGGAAACAATTTCAATGTCACATATTACAGCAATACAAAGATAATTATTTTAGCAACTCGCTGCAAAACTTGGCTTCCTTTTGCTTCATTCCTTTTCTTTGTTTTTAGATTATTATGCTAAAGTTCTCAGGGTGAAAATATACTATGGAAATACTTGTTATTTTTTCAGGTTTATGGTTGAGCTGTTTGGGAAGTATTTTTAATATCTTTCTTCCAACATACTTTCTGAAACCTTCTAAAATTTCTAATATACTGATAAATGATATGATACATTAGTTTCATAAAACTGCTTTTTATATTAGTAATTCTCTTTATTTCACTTTAGTGGTGATTACTTTAAATTGCATGGTATTTATATTTTTAGAATATTTCAGTAATTACTGCAGTAGCATTTAAAAAGGGACATCTTCAGACAATTGTAAAAGATGAAACTTTTCCCTGATTTTTTTTTTTTTAATGTTTTGGGGTGTTTGAATTGTTTAGGAATGGCCAAATAAACTGTTCTGTGTTTTATATTTTGCTTAACTGTGGTGGACTGGTGGCTTGTGACTCAGCACCCAGGTTAAATACAGAGATAATTAATTCATTGAGCAAATGATGTATTGATTGAAAACAGTTGAAGGTTGAGAGGCATGATTATCACCATTTTTTTTACTATCTATACAGTATCTTATTAAGGTTAATGAAATCAAGACAAAAAAAGGTGTGGACCTTCTGCAGAACCTTATTAAGTATTATCATGCACAATGCAAGTAAGTGCAATGCTTTTAAGCTTTAGTTACAATTGTCTTTTTTTACATAAGTGTTTGTTTCCCTTTGTTTTGCTTTTGTTTTGGATACATTGGGAATTTTTACCATAATTGTAATCCGCCAGGTGTCTGCAACTTCATCTTATTAGGGATTAGTCTTTCAGTAGAGAGTATGAGAGTGAGTGAGTGGGGCAGACGAGTGATGGAGAAAGAGGCCCAGGGAAAACCCTGCATGTTGCGTACAAAATTAATTTTAGTTCCTGAGGTCTCGAATGTAATTATAGAAATACCTTGTTTATTCTATTTAATAGGTTTGGGGGTTTTATGTAAATTTTAAAACTATTGTGGAAGTTGGTAAATTCTTTAAAATTTGTTGAGGTGAAACTGGTAAGATAGGACCTTGTCATCAGTAGAACCACAGAGGCAAACTACAGGAACTTTACTGAAGTTGAATAAGGAAAAGGATTTTAGAAATTACTGAGGGGAAAACATTGACTAACAGTGATAAAGCTAAACTCAACATGAGCCGGCAATGTGCGCTCGCAGCCCAGAAGGCCAACCGTCTCCTGGGCTGCATCAAAAGAAGCATGGCCAGTAGGTTGAGGGAGGTGATTCTGCCCCTCTACTTCGCTCTCATGAGACCTCACCTGGAGTACTGTGTCCAGCTCTGGAGCCTTCAACATAAGAAGGACATGGACCTGTTGGAGTGGATCCAGAGGAGCACCACAAAGATGATCAGAGGGCTGGAGCACCTCTCCTATGAAAACAAGCTGAGAGAGTTGGGGTTGCTCAGCCTGGAGAAGAGAAGGCTCTGGGGAGACCTTATAGCAGCTTTCCAGTATCTGAAGTCCCTGGAGAGGGACTTTTTACAAGTGCATGTAGTGATAGGATGAGGGGGTATGGCTTTAAACTGGAAGAGGGCAGATTTAGATTAGATATTAGGAAGAAACCTTTCACTCCGAGGGTGGTGAGACACTGGAACAGGTTGCCCAGGGAAGTTGTGGATGCCCCATCCCTGGAGGTGTCCAAGGCCAGGCTGGATGGGGCTTTGAGCAACCTGGGCTGGTGGGAGGTGTCCCTGCCCATGGCAGGGGGGTTGGAACTCAATGATCTTTAAGTTCCTTTCCAACCTAAACCACTCCATGATTCTAAGCTATATTCTCTCTAATTTGATATTTGTTAAAGTCACAATGGTACGTCTCCACTGTTGAAAGATGCTATACTTTAAACTACTGTTGGAGGTTTGTGTTTTTTCTTGGTTGTTTTTTTTTGTTTGTTTGTTTTTTTTGTTTGTTTCTGAACATGGTAGGGGTGGGATATGTTTTGTTGGTTTTGCTGTTTTTCTCCACAAGTCAATCTACTTTGTATTATGAATTATGTGTATTCCTGATAAATCACAGGTATTTTTCATTATAGTTTTTTCCAAGATGGCTTGAAAACAGCTGATAAACTTAAACAATATATTGAAAAGTTGGCTGCTGACTTATATAATGTAAGTTTACTTCTAAGTAGTTTAATGTCTGAAAATGGAAATATTTTGTTTATATGAATACATTTTAGATATGACTACAAGGGCGTATATTTCATTTGTATCTTAGAAGTGAAAAGTGTGTTCTCTGAATATTTGAATATAGGTAGACTGAGGAAAAAACATCTTGACTATCTTAAACTTTGTATTCTGTTTTTAGAGTTATTAGGAAAAGTAGCTCTCATTCTGCTTCTAATTTAATGTTGCATTGAAATAAAAGTAATTTAAGGTGTGAATCTTTGAATCAGATTATTATTAGCGCCAATTTTAGCTACCACTTCCATTTTTCAAAACCAAACCACAGTTTTTAAATGAATTAACTTGTGTTCGTTGAAGGCAAGTAGTAATGTGGAATCAAAGCTCACTTGTCACCCAAGTGCTTTTGTATTCTATAATCAGAATTACAATAATCCCATTTGCTTTTGTAGTTTGTGGCTAAATTAAACTATTTTCATTCCTTATATCATCTGTCAAGCTTATTGGAGTTATTTAATTAATATTTCAGAGACTAATTTGGTTGCATTAGATAGAG
Source organism: Pluvialis apricaria (assembly GCA_017639485.1). NCBI lineage: Eukaryota > Metazoa > Chordata > Aves > Charadriiformes > Charadriidae > Pluvialis > Pluvialis apricaria. Next base: position 160,174,011 of record CM030008.1, on the reverse strand, counting down.
TGAACCATTAAAGCTTAACAGAACAGAGCATGCAGATTTGTACATTCATTTTAGCTTGCTTTTCAAGTAATACATGCATAGAAGGTGAATACATAAGAATGGAATAGTCCGTGGAAATAAACTCAAATATTACAGAAACACAGAATAGTTGAGCTGGTTGTTAAGGACACATAAAATGGTATATTGGAATGCATAAAAAATTAAAATTCAAGTTGCGTCCAGAAGGCATATAATGGCAATCTCTTTCCATAGATAAAGCAGACACAAGATGAAGAAAAGAAACAACTTACTGCTCTTCGTGATTTGATAAAATCTTCTCTGCAACTTGATCAGAAGGAGGTAAATAATTTAGACATGTTATTCTCGGACCTAATGTGAACTTAGGAATTTTGTATTCAGAAATTGGTTTAATTGATGCTCAATTTGTGTAGCTATTGGTTCAGAAGAGTTGGACTTTGAACATTATGACAAAACTAATACTTAGAATGTTCAACCTACATATCAACAACCAATAGTTTTGGATTAATTTGATGTTTCCATTTTATATATGCTATTATTCTTTTTTTTTTTGTGTAATTCTATAATTTTTTAATGTACTTCTTTAATGTACTATAAGAACAGTTGTAGTGGATCAGATAAATGCTTCGTCTAGCCCAGCATCCTTTCCTTGACAGTGATAATGAATGAGTGTTCAGGAAAAAATACAAAGGGATGGGATGCACACTTCTTTCTTCCGTCTTGCCATCCTCCAGCCAGATTGTGTTCAGGGTTTTCCTGACCTAGGTGATCCCGAGTAAACCGGAACGAGAACTGGAGGCTTGCCTTTACATGTGGTTTCCATTATTATTACTCATTTGCTAAATCACATGGATTTTGTGGTGATGTTCTCCTTCCCAAATCCCTTTTGCTAATACTGTATTGTAAGGAGGAAAGTTTCTATGTTAACCAGCTAGCAGTGGCTGGGACAGGGCCGTTAAAAAGAAAAATACATCATCAATTGCACTGGTATCAGAAATGAAGGGGGAACATGCAATGTCCATTGCAGATGTTCTGGAATACTCCTTGAGCTAGGAGATAGGATGTAATATATATGACAGCTTTTGCCTGAGGTATTATTGTGACTTTTTCCAAATCACAGTGCATGAGAGTCAGAAATACTGAATATCCTGTGGGGAATCTGAGGGTTGGGCGGGTGGACAGGAGGGGGTGGCTTTCTTGTAGGAAAAAATCACTTTCCATCTGTTCAGTTTTCTCTTAGGTAAATAAAACATTAGTATTTTCTAGATGTCTACTCGGCTTATTAAATATTTATTATTAAATAGGAATTATTATTATAATTAAACATTAGATGCCATTCTCCTGCATACATATGATCATCCACGTACAGTACCTAAAGGGGGCCTGCAGAAGAGCTGGGGAAGGACATTTCACAAGGGCATGTAATGATAGGACGAGGGGGAATGGCTTTGAACTGGAAGAGGGCAGGTTTAGATTAAACATCAGGAAGAAGTTTTTCACTCTGAGGGTGGTGAGGCACTGGAACAGGTTGCCCAGAGAGGTTGTTGAGGCCCCATCCCTGGAGGTGTCCAAGGCCAGGCTGGATGGGGCTTTAAGCAACCTGGGCTGGTGGGAGGTGTCCCTGCCTGTGGCAGGGGGGTTGGAACTCAATGATCTTCAAGGTCCCTTCCAACCTATACCATTCTACGATTGGGCAGTATTGCTAATATTAAATATAATAAGAACATAATTTACAACCAGATGTACTGAGTCAGCCAAGTTTTGAACACCCCTCAATGATGGATGTGTGGAGTAAAACACAGGGCAATAAACACTGATACTTCCCCAGAATACCCTCCCATTAGTCGTTTGACTGTCTTTGCAATCTCTCCGCCACCCTATGTATTTCCTAGCTTTGAATTTATGCAGTTGCTTTTTGAAGCAGTGTAAACTATGAGCTTCTGTTACAGCCCTGTCTTTCCCACCATCACTACATGTTGTGTGGAGAAAGTTTTTTCCTTTGTTTTGAACTTTTAGATCTGCGTACCCTACTCAAGATGGGAGTGCTCGTGATTTTACAATAGCATGACTAGATAATTTCTGATCTTTTTTTTTTCCATAAAACTTCCTAACGTTGCCTTGCTTTTTGACAAGTGCTTAGTGCAGAGAAGGAGCTGTGAAACGTTTAATCAGCTGTAAAGCTGTAACCATATCATCCTGTTTCTGAATGTTAATAGTCAACTCAGTATCTTATTTTTCCCTTCTGCCTCCCTTTGCATTTGTTTATGCTGATCTTCACCTGTCTTATTGTCAAGTTACTCACTATTGTGAGGTCCTTGAGAAATTCTTCAGTCAGCCTTTCTTGAGTATCCTGAATAATTTACTACCATCTAGCAAACTTTGACGTTTACCATTTACCCTTTTCCAGATTGTTTTACTGTTAGACACCGCATGTGCTGGCACAGCTTTCTGAGAAACTCATTTGTTTGTTTCCTCTTTTATCTTGTTAGCTCATCTGAGGGCTTTTCCTCTTGTCCTGTAGCAATGTAATGCTTGCCCTTCCACAAGGAACACTAAGTACCCATTGAAAGTCCCGGTAGACTGTATCAGTCTGATTTCTCACGTGTCTACTACTGATTCCTTCAGAGATTTCCAGGAGATTTTTGAGCCATAAAATTTCTTTACGAAAGCTGCCCTGATTTTCCAGTATTTATAATACTAAATGTACTCTTAAAAGTAGTTTTCATTAATCTTCCTTATGTGGTGTGAAGTTTACTAATCTTTACTTTCCTGGCGTTCTTCTGGAACTTCTTCACAAATAGGGCTTTGGTAACTGGGGCAAGTAAGTGTTTTTGTGGGCTTTTGTGTCATTTTGTAGGGAGCACATTGTAATTATGGCTGCTGCATGCAGATAAATGGCCTGAAGTTAGTAAATTATTTCAGGTGGAATCACAATTAATAAGGAATGATTGATGAGTCATTCCTTACAGTGTGATGGTGGTGGTGTTATATAGTAGATAAACCTTGGCCAGAAGGCTTTTCCTCTCCCTGCATCTTTAATCCCATTGTTCTGAAGGACAACACACTGTTTGATGTTTTTAGAATTTCCGTAATGTCACGGATGACAGGAGTACTACAGAGCACCTTTGAATAGATCCCAATTTATTGTAAGACCTGCCACCTCTTTCTAGTATTCAGTTTTCCCTTACTTCATACTCTACAGTCTTTCCCAGTGCTCTGTTGTGGTTTTTTTTCCCCCTTCCATCTCCAATGTGCATGTGGACCTACTAGATCTCTTTTATAATACTTGCAGAGCTTCCTATGCATGCATTGCGTCTGTAATCTCCCTAGTATCTACATCGCTCTGAAGGTCACTCATGTTCGTTCTCCGTCCTCACTCCCAAAAGTTGAACAGAGAACATTAGATTTCAAGAGCTGTCTGTAATTCTGAAGTGTTTTATGGATCAATTCCCAACACTGAGGAACAAGACCTGCTCTCTCCTCAGGTACCTTTTTTTTTCCACAAGCTGATTATCTGGGAAGCAAAGAAAAATACCTCCTTTTGTCCTGGCTGCTGCCTATGTTGTTAAGTTCAAGCTACTTGGTAATCAGCCAGATCTTGGAAATAAAGTAGGACAAAAGGGTGTTCTTCTTCAGTGTCGTGTATTGTACATACTTGGCTGCATATAGTACAAGTCAAGTTTCAAAAGTTGCTCACAGAGTGTTATGAGGTAGAAAAACCAAATGAAGTATAGTGTTTAGTTTTTTGGTTACCTGTTCCCTGGACGAATAGTAAAAAGTATTTGGTTTCAGTGGAAAGTATCCTCATTTAAAATATAAAAAATAAACAAACTGGATTCTGAAACTTAGATACATGTTGTAATAAAGACGCTTCACAGGCATCAGCAAAATAAACTGTGTAACTTTTCTGACTTTTATTATACTGTAGACAAATCCCAGGACTCTTGAAAAAACTGTGTGTATATGTATGATATCTACATAAAAAGTTACATGATAAATATGAAAGTAAAGTGTTTGGCTAGAAGAGAATTTAAATTGTGTCTTAAAAGAAAAAAGGAACAATATTGTGATTCTCAGATATTCAGGCAAATCATGGGAGAGAGAGAGAGCTGCTGTAATGAAAGAATCCACTATTTTGGATAAATGGATAAAAAAATGTGATTTGATCACATCGATGCTCAAGTGTCTCTTTCAAAATCAACGTGAGGACTTTACTCATCTGATTCTGCTACATTACATGAGTCAGAGCGTAATGATGCTGGCAGATATTGAGGAGCTTGATAAAACAATGTCTCTGTTATTTAGGTATTCAGTGTTTTAATCCTGAAATAGCATGCCAGCATTCATTACTCATTAGTTAAGTGACAATGAAACTTGCAAACACATGTCCTGAGTTTCACCAGTCAGCTCTCCATCGTTGTGTATACCCGAATCTTCAAGTATTTAAAGCTGGACTTTCTTACTGGGACAGATGACCTGGTTGGTAGTGATCAAGAATACATTTCCCCCCTTATATTAGTGCATTATAATCTCGCTGTTGGAAAATTTATGGATTAATGGAAATATTGAACATTAAATGAGTGGGATTTTCTCTGGTGGATTTGTAAAAATTAAGAAGTACTCTTACCAAAAATAACTTTGGCAGGGAAACAGTTTGAATTAATAAAATCGAGGCCCTGGTTGTGTGTAGTTTTAAGTTTCTTTGACCCTTTGTGCAAGACAAGGAAGTTGAAACTAGTGATTCCTGTCCAAATTGTAAGTTCTTCCACCTTTAACCTCTTTGGTGTTGCCATTAGATAAGTGAGACTTCCTACCCATCTCAGACTGGCTTGTTGTCACAGATGACAACAGAGATTCCTGTGTGGCTGTTAAATCTATTAAAGCATTTAGGATCTTTTTGAATTTAAAACAGTGTGTATGGAAAAATTACTCTTCAGCACCCATGTTTTCATTCAGGAGAAAACCACTAATTTACTAAATGAGCTAAGCTTGTTCCTTACACTTTCAAGGTCTCATAATGCAACTCGTGTTTTGCTTTTGCATGCATTCGAGGGCTTTATTTAGCATTATGGACATCTGTAATGCTCTTGCATGTTTTGCTGGCATACCTGTCCTTTCATTGGTGAAATAACTGTTACTGTAATCTTTGCAATAACCTGGTTCTTGGAAAAGCACATCTTGACAATCTTTGGATCCTGGGTTGCGCAGAAGTGCTAGTGCTGTAGCTTCGCTGCGGGGTGTACAATTTACTCCGGCTCTGTTACATGCAATGTCTCCTCTTGCCATCATGTACTGTCTTGGTATCAAGTTAAGGCAGTTTGTGTTACTTTGCACAAGATTTATCTGAATTTGTGAAAACAGTATGGTTTAAAGCATTGGGGGAAAATATTTTAAGGGATACTAGTGTAATTTTAACTGTGTAAAGTATTTATTTTATATGTTGAAAAATGTTTATATGTTAAGAAGCTTAAATTTTAAAGGAAACCAGGCCTTTAATACATGCTTTTATTCCCTATTTTTGTATATTAATTATTGGTACAAAAGTAACTTAACAGCTTTACTTTGAATACAGCTAGTCTTTAGAATCATGGTTTGTGGCTGTTTGTTAACTATTTCTTTACATTTTGATTTATTTTCCCCAAATCTCCATCTGATATGCTCTTTGGAGCAGGAATTCTATCTCATTGTGTTCTCTCCTATACTAATGCCGATAGAACCCTAATTCCAATGGAGGTTCAAAATTCACTTATACCAAATTAGCTGCTTACTGCGATGGTGTAAACACTTGCTGCTGACAGCACATTGCACACAGCAGCCTTCATGCTGCTTCTAACCACAGCTGCCAGTTTTACCAGAGTAATTATCTCTAAATTCCTATGACAGATTTGATATAAAACGGAAAAGAGGTGTAAAGACCCTGAATACAATAGGCGGGAGTAATCTTCAATATATATTGGTTGTGGTAATTTTAAGAAACTGTACTTTGAAAGAGAAAAGGCTATTGCCAAGGGAGTAATTGAACTTCCCTTTTTTTTTTTTTTGTGGGATTTTCTCAGATGTTTTGCAGATAATTGTTTCATAGTTTAAAACCGTATCAGCGTGTCCTTAATTATGCCTTTTTATATAGACTTGCAAAAATTAAAAGTTAACTTTGGGCCTGATCTTTTTCAATGGAAATTCAGAATTTGCTCCAGTTTGGTAGAGGGTACAATATAGCTATCATTTTAGAAAATTTAAATGTAATACAGACTGGAAGACATTTAGTAAAACTTGATTCTGTAGTCATCTTAGTTGCTTTTCTGAAGCCAATGTAATATATACAAGGTTGCACAGAATTTTGTTGTGATGTTTTGTTACTTAATGAGAAAAAGCACTAGTGTGCCCAAAAAAGTAATTCTTGCCTTCTTTTTAGTAGTGTTGTTAGAAGGGGGAAAAATTGTTTTACTAGATACGGGGGCTATAAAATTATGTTCAAGGAACATGTTTTTAAAATAAAATAATAATTCTTGTTTTAAATTATTTGCTTTCTCTTTCCTCTGTTGCTTTTGCCTTTCGTGATCGAAGTCTAGGAGAGTAAGTCAATGTTTTAATGAACTTTTGGGGATTTTTTTTTTTTCTGATGTGCTTATAAAAAGTTAATCCATTTCACTTAATTGTTTCACTAGATCAGGCCAAAAGTTATTTCAGTTTACTTCATTCACTAAAATTCATCAATTATATACATATTTTTAATTGGTTTAAAAAATAGCGATTATTAGCATTTGGCTTTGTTTATATATGTGTTTCTGTACATATGCATGCTATATGTTTTTTTTCTTTTTGCAATTTTGTCTTAGGTTTTACTCTTTGATTAGAAGATTATTCAGTATTAAATTTCTGTATTTTTAAAAGTCATTATTTTGAGATACATACTTGCATCCATACTATTCTTCAAACACCTAACGAAGTAATTAAATCTTGAACATGCAGTCAGTTCAAGATCGTGTGATGTAAAAGCAAGCTCTCCTATGGATGTAAAACATGCATTAGGAGTTCTCTCTCTTTTTTTTTAATCTTTATTAATTTGTGAAGTTGTGGTTGAGAAGAGAAATAAAGTAAAATAGGCTTAAATGTTAGGAAAACTTACTGTGCACGTCAGGAAACGTTAATGGTGTTTTCCCCTTTTTTAGGATTCACAGAGCAGGCAAGGAGGATATAGTATGCATCAGCTTCAGGGGAATAAGGAATATGGCAGTGAGAAGAAAGGCTATCTTTTAAAGAAGAGTGATGGGTATGTTCTTGGAGCACATAATATATAGTGAGAACTATTACTATGTTCATACACTGATTTTTATTGTTTTGGACTGTGTGGGTGCCACAGGTACTCAAGAATTTCACAGTTCAAATCTGAACGCAGATCTGAATTAAATATAGTAAACAAAAAGCATGACAAGCAATCTAAAAAAAAAAAGTCATATTAAAAAGGAAGGTATTGTCTTTATAAGTCTCTAAAAGGTGATTAAGACCTGTCATAAGTCTTCAAGTTACTTTTGGTTAGGCATTTAGTAACATTTTGACTGCATCTGTTTGTTTCTCAAGGCTAATCTTCTCAAAATGTTAATGGCATTAACGTGTTTTGAAATCATGTCTAGTTACTGAATTTTTTGTTGTTGATGTTCTTATGTAGGTTAAGGAAAGTATGGCAAAGAAGAAAGTGCACTGTTAAAAATGGAATTCTTACCATATCACATGCAACGGTAAGTTATTTTTATACCTTTTTATTAAAATAATAAATTAACATTATCCTTTCCCTGTGAATCTGTTGGTTTTAATTCACTGTAACAAAAAAAAATGCCCCCTCTGCTTCTGACTGAAGTTCTGCGGATTATCAGAAGTTGGAGACGGACTTACAGCAGTAATGCTATACGTGTTGCTCTGTCAAAATTTTTCCTAGTTGCATGCTGCTGACCACTAGTGGGAGCAGTGCTTCAGGTTAAATGGAGCAGTACACCTGTTCTTACTATACCTTTGGGATATGGGATGTGATTTGTGTGAATAAAATGAAAGGTCTACAGTGTAGCTGTCTGCATCAGAGCAAGATCCTGTAGACTCCTCTCTCAGCCACTGGAGAGTTGGTCAACGTAGTCAAAACAGTCTGGGTAGATTTAGTCGGATATCTTGTTATAAACTCAAATTCTGGCTCTTGATTGTACTGGAAGACTAATAACTGGCTCATACATAGATGTCTGTATTACAGATGTTTTATTCCTACGTAGGATGTTAACTATTTAAAACATTCATTTTGTAAAAAAACTTAATATTGTTTAACTAATCAGAGTGAGAAAATGAAAATAAAGGCTGGTTGGAAATTAATTTCAAAAACTTCCAGTGGTCTGTATGAAGTGAGTAACTTTTCTTTAGCTTTCTAAAATTTTTCTTCCTTCCACCCCACCCCGCTATAGCTTATGACAATTGATTTAATACTTAAATGTATTTATCAATAGTTTGATAAGAAAATTGCAAACATTATTGAACAGACTTTTCAATGAATGCTTGAGCTGGGTTTGCTCATAAGCATTGTCATGGTATACCAGCAAAGCACATTATTTGGAAACTCAGGAAGTGTTTGATATTAGGTGTTATTGATAGAGTCTGACAGATGAGTGAATGTGTTAGTATTTGGAGTGCTTTCAACTAAAAGCGTGGCATTTTGGAAAGTTTTGAACATATTGAGCTCTGGGAATCAAGCATATATATGAAGTATCTTCCCAGGAATGCTAAATGCTGAGGAAGCATCAACATTATCATGGTGGAGGCAGTCCTAAAACTGTCTTGTGGCAGCATGACACGAGCTTGTTGCAAACAGGAGTAATTCCTCTTAACTCTTGTTAAAGGAGATGTTCCCATTTCATCACTCTTGTTTCCCCTTTGCCCCGAATTCCACTGACGGCCATAATTATCAGTGTCAGTTAGTATCAGTTAACTGTCTAGCTTAAGCAAGTTAAAGGGAAGTTATTACATTCTGTATTAGAGGTTGGTTCTTTTTAGTGGCTAGGAAGAGATTTCCACCTCCTTTGAGGAGTCACTTAGTCAAATTACTTATGATTGATTAGTAATACCTAGGTTAGTAATGACCCAGCTATCACCATTTGTTTAAAACGAAAAACTAATGTACTGTCAAATTCAAGACTTGCCAGTTCTTTGGATTGCCCTATTGGCTGTAGTCTTCCTTTGCTTGTATGTAGCTGTGTAAAAGCAGTCCATTTGCTCTTTTCTGTTGCAGTACCAAGAGGAAAGTAATTTTCTTATTTTCAGTGATGAAAAGCTCAGATCATGACAGTCTGTTTGACATTAAACTTTGAAAACTGAGACTCCAATTGCATATTTACTCCTTCAAGGAAATGTTGCTCCTTACGTGTTAAAAATACTGTGTTGATAAGCTTGTTCTGACAAATGTTTGACAATGTGGGAAACGCACTTCTAGATTGTTTGGTTTTTTTGTTGGTTTTGTGTTACTTTTATATTTGATTCTAATGTCAGCAACTCCCAAAACTCAGTTCAGAAGTATTTACTGATAACTGACATCTCAAGTTCACTTTGTATCTGCCAGCTATTGTAATTCTAATTCAGTATCTCTATAGTATCTGATAAACCTGTATAAACCCAAACTGCTTTAAAGACATTATTAGTTATCATAGAATCATCACAGAATGGTTTGGGTTGGAAGGGACCTTTAAAGGTCATCTAGTCATCCCCCTTGCAATGAGCAGGGACATCTTCCACTAGATCAGGTTGCTCAAAGCCCCGTCCAACCTGACCTGGAATGTTTCCAGGGATGGGGCATCCACCACCTCTCTGGGCAACCTAGGCCAGTGTTTCACCACCCTCCTTGTAAAAAAAAAAAAAAAAAACAAAAAAAAAAAACCTGTAAAAAATGTCTTCCTTATATCTAGTCTAAATCTTCCCTCTTTTAATTTAAAGCAATTACCCCTTGTCCTATCACAACAGGCCCTGCTATAAAGTTTGTCCCCATCTTTCCTGTTATCGTCTTAAGTAACTTAATTACAGCTGAGAATATTACTAGATAATTTATTCCAAGTTCTGAAACTCCAGATTTCCAGCTTCCCACTTCCCTTTTAAATTTTTAGGGTTATATCTTTGATTTATTTAAAATGGGAGGAAAATCGGAATATGGGCATAATTTAATGAAAAATTGCGTAATAGTTTTACCATTGTTTGTTAAAGACAATAAAACCCCTTCAATATTAGCATATTATAAACTAAGGTTTATTCCTTTAGTCCCTTTTAAATAGTGAGGAAGGCTTGCTGTGAGGATTTTAATTTTGTTTAGACTTTGTTTACATTTAGCAATCTGTCCATTCTGACACACCAAGTCAAAGTCATGCTGGTCTCAAGCGTTTTGAAGCTGTACGTGTATGCATGTCCACAGTTTAAGTTAATATCACACATGCTCACTCCCCAGAAGGGAAAAATAATCCTAAATCAAGACATTTTTAAAGTAAAATAAATTTTCTTTTTAGTCCAACAGGCAACCAGCTAAACTGAATTTACTGACCTGTCAGGTGAAGCCAAATGCTGAAGATAAGAAGTCTTTTGATCTAATATCACGTATGTAGCAACTTAAGTACCATCTTGCATTATATGGGATTTCTAAAAACGTCATTACAAGGTACTTGGAATAAAAATGAGGCTACAGTTCAAAATTCAGATCTATATCCCGATACATGCAGTGCCTCATGAGTGTTCAGATCTCTCTAGTTTTGAAGACAGGTTGAATGGACAAATGAATATAGAACCTTTTGTGTGTGTGTGACATAAATACTGTTCATTTGTGACAAGCCATGAAATGCAGCATATGTGCTATTCTCCTAAGTTCGGAGAGATGTTTAACAGCTTAGTGGAAGATGCATAAGCTGTATCCATGTGGAAAAGGAAAACACCTTTGGCCTCATCTTGGTTTTCCTTCATTGTTTGTTCTGCTTTTTGAGTGCCGTTTGGGGGGTTGAGGAAGTAAAGGACAGCCCAATTTCTCTTGTTCTCTTACCCTGCTTTTAAAATATGCTCCTGTTTGTCTAAAATTGGTAGTGACTTGTCTTCTTGGCATTAAAGCTTCTGTGATTTCCCTTCTTCCCATTTTGGTCTTTTATAGCAAGTATTTGTATCCAGTCTGATTTTTAAAAACATTTTTGAAGTTGATAAGCCAACTTCCTGTTTTCAGTCTTTACATATATAGTATTAAACAATAAACAGTTCCGACATTCTATATTTACAAGGACAGTCTATGAAACATTTGAATGTGAGGGAAAATACCCAGTTCATATCTCATCCTTTGGTTAGTAAGATGTTTCTTAACCCAAATGGAGGGAAAACTATATAATAGGAACAAATTTATGTTGCCCTTTTCCACTACTTATGTTTCAGATTTGACTTCAGAAGGGCAAAATTTCATTCATACGCTTTTTTTCTTTAATGTTGCTAAACATAAGACTTCTGAAATTACATACAGTTGGTGTAAATCAAAATTCACGATTTCATCTTTCTCTGTTTTTTTAGAATTGTTTTCCATAGCTATGAACAAAGTATTAATGTTGCTGGCTAAGAGCAATTGCTCTTAAAAGCTTTAGTTGCCAAATACATTTTAGTAACAACTATGTTGATATTTTAAAATTTATGATGTGCCAAATGAAAAGATGTATTTATTTATTTCAGATAACAGAACATACCACTTTCAAGCAGAAGATGAACAGGAATACGTAGCGTAAGAATGTTTACATTTTTTCAAGTTTCTTTTGCCAATAGAGGCGTATAAAATCACACGTAACGGTGGAAGTACTTTTCTCAGTTAATGCAGAGGTAGTGCCTTCTGTCTGTTTTTTCTGCTGTTGTGAATCTCTAAATGTAAGCTATTTTGTGGCACACCACAGGGATCTTTGAAAACCTTGTAACATTAAAAACATAAACAAACCCCAACCAACCAAAAACCCGTTTAGATTGTGTACAGTTGCTTGGCATGATATAGTAGATCAGGTTATTAAGGTTTAAATGAAATATTTTTAAATTCTTCTTTAATCTTCTGTGTCAACCCTCTTTTGCAGTTATTTCTTTTCCTCCTGAACATACCTGTTCCTTTAAATTAGAAATAATAAATAGGTCCATAAAATCTCCATATGACACATAGAATATATTTAAAGGCAATGTATCATTTCTACTGTAGGCCTAGAAATAAACAACAAAGTATATCTCTCTGAGATTTGTGTACTTCAGAATCCTGTTTCCATGTTTCCAACCATCTTACTTCTTTTAAAACAATCTTTTTTCCTGCTATGTCAGAACTACGTCTTGTCCTGACAACCATGTACCACTTTTTTTACCTCCTGAATATTGTTCTTGGTGTCATCAAACGTGTTGTGCAGAACGTTACAATGCAGTGCTCGTGACCTGACAATTCTAGGAATAAAGTTACTAGTGAAGAGGGCAGCAAGCCTGAGCCTCCCAGGCTGCTTCGTTCTTCAGGATTGTTGTGCTTTTCTGTAACATGTCCATATTCTAAAGGAAGACTGTGTTGCTCCATGTGTATTTTAAAGGTACAGGGAATGTTTGTAGGGTATTTCGGTTGTTTGGTAGTGTTGGGACGCAATAGCATTGGCAGTTTAACGTTGGGAGGCATGGGTGAAATGAGAAGGCTGGAGAATTATTTTTCATGCTTTTATTTCCTTCCAGTCTCCCACAGCTTTATGTTGGCTCTGAGAGTGCAAAGCTGACTTGCTAGTCATGCTTATTGCATTCATTCTGGAACTTAATTATTGCAGTAATTTTCTCAGTCAAGAAGAAAATACTGTTACTTCTGATCAGTAACGTGCGTGATGAGTCATAAGTTTTTGTGTCTCTGCCATAAATTAGTTTTTACTACATTTGTTGGTTTAAAAGGTGAAGGTTGTTTTTTTTGTCTTAATGCATGAGCGAGGTAGGGGAAGAATACATCATTAACATACTTCTGTCTGATTGGCAGGTCAATAAATTTAGTTTATCTGGCTGCCTGTTAGACTGTTTTTGAAATTCCAGGCTGATTTTGTTTCCCATTAGAAGCATAGTTCCCTTTTGTTTACCACTCAAGTCTTGTTTATGACTTTAAAGTTCGGTGGCTGGGAAAATGACTCGTACTGGAATACAGACTCATCAACTCCCTGGTCCTCACAGTGCTACCTAAAACTAAACCATATGACTAAGAGCGGTGTCCAGATGCTCCTTGAACTCTGGCAGGCTTGGTGCTGTGACCGCTTCCCTGGGCAGCCTGTTCCACTGGCCGACCACCCTCTCAGTGAAGAACCTTTTCCTAGTGTCCCATCTGAACTTCCCCTGACACAACCTCACTCCATTCCCTCGTGCCCTATCGCTGGTCACCAGGGAGAGGAGATCGGCACTTCCCTTTGCTGCCCCCCTTGAGGAAGTTGTAGACTGCCATGAGGTCACCCCTCAGCCTTCTCTTCTCCAAGCTGAACAAGGCAGGTGACCTCTGCCGCTCCTCGTAAGTCTTGCCCTCGAGGCCTTTCACCATCCTGGTCGCCCTCCTCTGGACACACTCTAATAGTTTGATGTCATTATATGGAGGCACTCAAAACTCTACACAGTTCTCAAGGTGAGGCCGTACCAGTGCAGTGTAGAGTGGAGTGGAGTATTTTTACGTTTTTGCAAGTTTAAAAAGTTTCTTTTAGCTAAAGAGACATTAGTTGCATCCAAATGTTGGAATACATGCAGACAAACTAATAGAAGCTAAGGGTATTTTGCCTGTATTGGTGCTGTAAGCCACAAACAAAAAGGTATTGTAACGCCTGCTACTCAACACATGTTGTTTCAGAAAATTATTTAAGTGACCCAAGTGATGGTACGTACTTTGAGATGCAGACAGAAACTTACTTTCTTTTTTCTTCAGGAAAATTTCTATGATATCTTTAGTTAAGTTCACCAATCAGAATGACTGTTAATGTGTTGAGGAAAAACTACAATATAACGAAATGTTTTGTTTTTCTGTGCAGCCACTGAGTAGATCCTAGACAGATTTATTATCTAAGGTGTCATGCGAACAGCACCCTTCCGGTTCCAACCTTGTTGATTTTAAAAGCGTTCTGCGGGAACTACATGATGTAGCTCTTCAGTTAGGCTTGTCGTCCTCTTGTTCCAGTTTCCACTTGACTTGTATATGTGTGTGTGTCTCTTGACCCTTTCTTCTCCATCTTGTGTTTAGTCCACTGTTCTACTGCTGCCTCTGTTCTCTTTTTTTGCCTTTGTGCACCAATTGAAAAATAAATGCGTAAATAGATTTTCAAATCACTTTCCTTCCAGAATCACATCTAAACAGAAAAAAAAGCAAGGTGCACTTCTTAAAATAGAGTATAAACTGACCTTGCATACATTTTCCAACTTAAAAATAGCAATACTTATAAAAAGCAGGTAGTTTAAAATACAAATCACTGAAGCCTACATTCTGTTATAGGTTTGTTAGTGCTTCTCCTCAAACATTTCCTTTAGTCCAGTGCATTTCTTGATTTTTATCCAGCCAGATGTCTGTTGACCTTTAGTTATTGCTTGACTGTCCTTCAAAATTCTCAGTGGATTATTGGTTTCTTTAGTAGATAAAGTACAATGTGTGCGGGGGCTGGGGGGAGTGTGTCTGCGTATGTGTGTATATATATATTTATGTATATATTATAAGAAATATACCCTCATATCTCTAAAATAACCAAATTTAATATTTTAACATATATGATAAAAGATGCTTTCTAGTTTTTGTTAATTGTGGATAGGGCCAAACATACTCTGGACATGACTTTTTAGTTCTTTTCTACCCTCTTTTTGAAGGTCAAGAGTATAGCCATTTCTGTAGGAAACGTCTGGATTGTAAACTAAGCTAGATTCAGAAATTTTACTTTGAAGAAACACCCATGTAACATCAGGCTAGTGTTTAGCAACAGTCTTCAGGCATTTTTTTACTTTGGGAAGGCTGAGATGGAAGGTCTTGATACTCTGTTGCTTCTTCCATGTAAAAAAAGTTGTTTCCAAATATTTGAAAAATATTATACTATTCTTGTTCTGTTTATGCATTTATCTGGAAACAGCAATGTTGCAGTAGCGATTGTCAGAAGAGACAGATCATTTTTCATGGCAAACCAAAAAAAAACTATCAGACTGGTTGTTAGGTTTTGGGGGGGGGGGGGGGGGGCTTTTATTGGCTTAGAAATACTGAAGAAAAATAAGAGGAATCTGAGTGAGATTGGTCCACCCAAGATTAATGAATACTTCTGTTTCCCTCATTGGATCCAGAAGTCACCCATGATGCCAGATTTTTGTTTAGCCTCATTTTCTTCAAAACTGGGAATCTCCAGCAAACATGATGCCTTAAAGGATCATAAGAAACTGCTGACATTCAAAAAAAGTGTAGTAGAAGATTGGACAAGTTGTCTCATTGCGTTAGATAGAATCATAGGATGGTTTAGGTTGGAAGGGACCTTGAAGATCATGTAGTTCCAAGCCCCCTGCCATGGGCAGGGGCACCTCCCACCAGACCAGGTTGCTCAAAGCCCTATTTTGAAGACAAAGTAATTCGGTAAGACTTGAGTAATTTTTAAATTTTTGAAAGAACAGTACAAAGTTTTGCTTAGAAGCTTTTTGACTGTTGTCTTGACACTGGTGGTATTGTGAAATAAAGGAATTTTTTTTAGGAAGAAAACAAAAAGACTAGTGCAGATAAAAAAGGGGAAGAACAGCATTCAAAAGATGGTTTTTATAAACTGTTGACACTGCGTTAATATACAACATTTAATGATTTGACTTGTTTATTTCCGAGCGTGCAGCATGCTAGGAAGGTCTGGTGACCAACTGGGGACTTTCTTGTATAAATAGCACCAGTCATTAAGAATGTGTCCGTTATTGTGTTTGTGTTAAATGGGCCTCGCTGCTGATGTCTGGGCAGAGCTGCCGCTGTGGTGCCTCTCGCTCCGACTGTCTCACAGACGCCGCCAATGTCATGCAGCCTTGGACAGTGGGTTCCTTCTAGATGAGGAAACGCAATCAAAATAAGTTACTGCTCTTACAGTTTAGAAACTTGTAATATGGAAATCTGTATCAAACTAACAGCTGGCTCAGTCATGTCATGTTTATTTTAATTGCATCTAATAATTTTTTTTTTAATTGTTACTGCATAGTTGAGTTTTATTCAAATTCTGCCTTTTTAACAAACTAATCATATTGTAACCCTGAAAGAAATTGTCAACAAATGTCAGAATAAATGTTGTCTGTCTGAGTTTATTATTTTACTCTGTGTGTTTAACACAACTTTACTATCATATTAGAAACAAGACACTACCACCTCTTATTTTTACAATGAGATTGGATTTCATCAGAAAAATTGCAGAAGAATGCCATCTAGTGTGGGTTCTTATGTTGTATCCTGTAGCTAAAGAGAGAGAGATTCATGTAAATATTGTTTTCAGCATGTAAGCTATGGAGCAAATTTGTTTTCAAATCTTTCACTTTCTCTTTTATTTTAAAGTTGATTTTCCAATATTTTTTTAAGTTCTTTTAAGCTATTTTTACAAGTTCTAGGATTATTCTCTGCCCATAAAAATAAAAAAAATAGGTGTATGAAGTATATAACATACAGTTCCCATATACCCGTTCAGGCTCTGAATCTATATTGCAAGTTTATATGCATAATTTTCCCTCTTGAAATCCTTTGAAGTTTATCTTTGCATTATTATTTCAGTGAGAAATTATGAATCTCGATCTGAAGTTCTATTAATTTGTTTTGATGACCGTAGCCATTTTAGCACGTTTCAGAAGATTGATGATTGCAGATAACTGTGGCACTGTAAACAGGAAATGGATTGAGGACACCGCCAATTTAAAAGATTTCTATGTAAAAAATGTGTAACTGTAGTAGAGCTAAAAAGATCTAAAATCACTGTACCTGGGAGGATTCTTTTTTAGCTTGCTTTGTTTCTAAATTAGGCAACACTGCATCTGCAATATGCTTGTCCTCAGTATAACTGCTTTCCCCTCTTTACCTCCACCTGTAGGGCAGCAGCCACTGAGAAGCTTTTTTGTTTGTTTTAATTACAGCGTTATTGTGTAAACAAAAACTTGCAGAGTTGGTGGGTGGGTGGGGAGCTGGTGCCTGAAATATCATTAAAGAGTCTTGATCTGTTGCAGTCAACATTTGCTTTTAAAATTTTATGTTGGCTATCAATCTCGTTACTCTCCTGTCATCTTCTCTTCCTTATCCCATTTGTTGCCATGGCAATCTTCATTAATTTGGACGTTACAGTCTGACTCTGATTAGTGCACCGAGACCTGCATTTTGAAAGGCAACTAGACATCAACACATTCAAAACCGTGCTTGCTGTCTCCTCTGTGGAGAGAGAGATGCACCCCAGAGAAAACAGTGGTTATAATTTTCTCCTTTAATAGTGGGATAGACTTCAGGAAGATCTTGGGCACCTACTTTTAAAGCAGCTAAATTTACAGGAGCTTAATTGCACCCTTTCTCTTCCACAGCTTTTGCTTATTTAAGGAACCTGAGAACTGTACTGCTTTGACTTTAAAATTGTTCACCAAAGGGACGTTACAATTAAGACTTTTTGTCTTTTCTCATTCTTACTTTCCTTTTCTCAATTCTTTCCTTTCCGTCTCTCGCGTTTTCCCCACTCAGTCTCTCCCCCAACACAGTCCTTCCCCATATTCCCACTAATATTTTGTTCCTGGCGAGCTTTCTACAGTTTATAGATTAACTTGTATTTGCAAATGCAGATCTTCATTAAGGTCTTTATCTTGTGCTAGATGGATATCAGTATTGACTAACAGCAAAGAAGAAGCATTAAATATGGCATTCCGTGGAGAGCAGAGCACAGGGGAAAACAGTTTAGAGGATCTGACAAAAGCCATTATTGATGACATACAGAGATTACCCGGAAATGAAGTCTGTTGTGATTGTGGCTCACCAGGTATCTCAATTTGTTCATGTCATCAACTTCTTGTTGGGAGCAAAGTAATTTTTTTTAAAAAGTGTTTGTAGAGTGCAAACTGATTTTCTAAGTGATGTATTGATCAGTCTTCAACCTGTTTTTAAAAGAACAAATACAACTTTCATACGTTAGTTCTGTTTAATTCACTAAAATATTTTTGTGTGTTGTCTGTGCTTACTTCCAGCAGTTCAAGCCCCTCTGGAGTTTGAACTGTTCTTGTTGCACTGTCTCTAGATGCTTGTTGCACTTGAATGGAAGTTGCTTGGCATCACTGATCCTGTGCATGCTACTAAGTAGAAGTGAGTAATGCTTAGACAATGATTGTGGAAAAATTGACCTGGCCAGGATCTTACTCTGAGGTTTTCTCTTGGCATGAGACTACTGAAATTGCAGCATCAAAAACGTTCAGAGGCGGAATAAGTAGTCTTGTGCAAAGAACGAGACCCAAAGTTGGAATCCTATTAGACTATGTCTTCAGAAGTAAAGAGTTACAGGTCAGTTGTATGTCGCTTAGAGCTTGAGAAGAGTCAACTTGTCATAGAGCTACTGAATCGCTGTGGTAGTTGGCAGCAGTTACAGCTTTCACATCTAAAGAGACACTTCAAGAAGGTGATATTCATTTGGAACTGAGAGATAGCATGTATCTTGAAGCTGCTTACTGACACAGAACCGATCCA
This sequence comes from Pluvialis apricaria, assembly GCA_017639485.1. NCBI lineage: Eukaryota > Metazoa > Chordata > Aves > Charadriiformes > Charadriidae > Pluvialis > Pluvialis apricaria. The sequence continues at coordinate 160,155,299 of CM030008.1, read as the reverse complement.
AATAAGAAATACCTAGATAAAAATACAAAGTGGAATATAATTGTGTCAAATCCTGGAATTGGTTCATTCAATTCTTTCATCATGTAAAGCTACAGAAACTTCCAATTATAATTCTCATTCATCTTTTAATTTAGAGTGAAGTTTTAAGCTTCACTTCTGCACTCCAGCTTGCTGCTTTAAAACTCTTGACTTAATGCTTTATCAGTCATTATTTAAGGTCGAGGAAGAGATTAATTTGAAAACATGTATGTATACAAAATACGTCTGGAGCATTTTCTTTTCCTTAAAAACTGGTCTTGCTTCTTATGTAGCATTCATAGATCTGTTCTAATATTACATGCAGATCTCCTCTATGATGGCAAATTTTTTAATTTTTTATTTTTTTGCTGGACTAGCCAGTGTTCCTTAAATTTTCTACAACATATTACCGTTTTACATATTGGAAAATGCTATGGTTAATCCTGTATGAAGACAGACTATTTAAAGTTTAAGAAGTAAAGATTAAAACTTTGGAGGTTGCCAATAGTGGAAATTAGGAGATCTGTTCCTTTTAAAAACAGGAAACAAAAGCCTTGCCTTCTTTCTACAAGAAACAAATCCTAAATGTATTCAAATATGGTCATCCAATATGGATTTGTAAGTCTAAATTCAGTGCCTTTGGAACTGTCCCTAAATCTGAAAAACTTAATTCCGTTGGTAGCAATTTGTGGTTAAATTTGCACTGCAGTTTGGAGAAAAGTATGGAATATTCTTAAGTTTGTTTCCATTTGTTAAAACATTAAATGACGAATCATTTCAGAATACATTGGGATTTCTTACCACCATTGAAAACCTTTTCTTGGACTTTGATTAAATATTTTGTTTTTCAATTCTACAGATCCAACATGGCTGTCAACTAATTTGGGCATTTTAACCTGCATTGAGTGTTCTGGAATACACAGAGAAATGGGTGTCCATATTTCTCGAATCCAGTCTTTGGAATTAGACAAATTAGGAACGTCTGAACTCTTGGTAAGTTACTTTAATTTGGATTTATTTTTTTTTCTTAGTCAAATGTTGACCTGCATGTAGGAAACATTCGGGTGTATAGTTTGCAGTTAATTGTTTTCAAGATGCAGGTTTTGCAGAATATCTTCGTATTTTTCTATGTATCTTAAGGGAGGGTTTTTACTATTGCGTATTATTGATGCTTTTGACCACTTGTAACTTCCCATGTTCATTTCCTGAGGTTTTGCAGGGTGAATGTCTGTGCTGTGAGAATGTTGCTTCTCATTAGTTGATCTTGGCCCTAAATCAGGACAGTTTAAAAATGTCATGCGATTTTAAAAAAATGAAAGCTAATTTCACTTGACAAGTGAGAATGACCATTGCTAATTTTGACCGAAAAGTGTTGGATGAATCTTTTAATTTGATGGAAGAAATCCTGCAACATTAAAGTCATGAAAGGAATTTGATGTGAGACTACTGAAAAAAGAAGGAAGAAAAACATGTAAAGAAGAAAAACCCAGTTACAGCAGATTTCTCTTTCCAACTGTGTTAGGCCTGTGAGACGACACTTGTTACAGAGATTTTGTATGGGAAAATTGGGAGAAAGTAGAAGGCAATTCTGGATTTGTGTATAGGTTTAACATTAGCGCTAGTACTCTTTTTGAAATCTTGAGTGGTTTGCAAAGTTAATATTCGTTTAAATCAAACTTTACTAAGCATGACTTTCCAGTAGATCTGAACTTCTTTCCAAAAGTAACTTCCTGATCAGTGTCCTAACACCTTTGCAATGTTCATGCTGCTAGTTCCTCATTCTGTTTTTGTATTGGTGGCAGATTGTCTTGAAATACAAATAATTAGCTGTGACTGTGAAGCCTATTGTATGAGTTCTGGGATGATTGGATTCACACTTCAAAATATTTTTAATTGCTTTATATTTAAATGTAATCATCGTGCTTTAATTTTGCAGTCCTGTGTGTTCCATCTTTTATTAATAGTGTGGAAAATGAACATCAATAGTCCAATTCTTCGGTTGCTGTTAGACCCCCAAAAAACCCCACCCTCATATATATTTTTTTTCTTATTGCAGCTGGCCAAGAATGTAGGAAATACTAGTTTTAATGATATTATGGAGGGGAATTTACCTAGTCCTTCACCTAAACCCAGTCCATCAAGTGATATGTAAGTTTTAATCTCTAAATGCTTTAACGTTAAGTTTATTGTGGAATATATATGTGGTCTAAAATGTTGTAAAAAGTAACCAAGCCGGAGGAGGGCTGGGATGGCAGAAGACTGGGTTTTTTTACTGTGGACTTTCTTAGAAACTCAGTCTCTTGTCACGTAGTCGTGTTTTAGCTACCTCAGCTTCTCAGTGTAGAAAACTTCAAACTTGGGGTTCAAGATTCATTTTGGATCTTGAATGGTTTTGAGTTTTGTGTTACACCCTCAGGTGATAAACACAGTCGGACTAAGTGATGGTAGCTTCAGGTACTGTCTTGAGGTGGTGATGAGCTTTTTCTTCCTTTCCCTGGTGTAGGAGTTGCATAGTGCTGTTTTCTAGCTGACTCCGTATTTTTTCTTTTATCCTGCTTTTAACGTGTTTTTCATGCTTATCCTGTTTTTAACATGTGGATATGTTTCCATGAGAAATCACATTTCAGGCTTTGTTTTTGCTTTGGTCTTAGTCCCCAGAGTCATAGTAATTTTTTTTATGTAACAAGAAGGCAGGATAAAATTGAATATGTACTTTGGTTTTGGGCTTCTTTGCAAGAAAGACATTATAATAATAAATAATACAGTCTTTATCAGATAGTTTTCTTCTTCCCTTCTCAGCTCCTGAGTTGGGCAAGGTGATTTTAAATTAAAATCAATGACCCATTTTTCTAAAAATTTCTAAACCAAGATCTATTTTCACACCCCACAGGACTGCACGTAAAGAATTTATCACTGCTAAATATGTAGATCATAAGTTCTCTAGGAAGACTTGTGCATCTGCAGCAGCTAAACTGAATGAATTACTTGAGGCTGTCAAATCCAGGGATTTACTTGCACTAATTCAAGTCTATGCAGAGGGGGTAGAGCTAATGGAGCCACTGTTAGAGCCTGGACAGGTAAGACTATCAGGTAAACGAAGCAGAATATTTTAAATAATGTCTATTTAGAAAATATGCAGGGCTGTTGCCTTAGATGCTAAAACAAGAGAAATAACAGATTGAAGTGGTGGTTTTTTTCTTCCTTTCCTTAACATGGCATCCCTGTGGGGAGGGAAAGGAGGCTGTATCTGTTGTCACCCCTTGGTCTAAAGGAGTGTGAAAAGCAACGGTAATATCATACACTGTTGTAGGTGCAACCATAGTATGTTGAAAAGCACCTGTTCTGCAGTATGTTCCTTTTAGGAAAAGGCCCAGCGAGAGAGGGCTTGACTTGATAACCCGGCATCACCTGATATCACAGACAGTGTCATATCTGTTTTTAAAGTAGTTGCTGAAGGAACACATTACTGACTGTATACAAGTCTCTGTTTACTCTATTTGAGGAAAGAGTAAATCCGATGCCTTCACAGCTTCTGATGAAGCATTAACAGAAGTACAATTTCTTTTAATGAGGAAAAGGGTGGGTTGTTTTTTTTTAATAAAGTTCTGAATACTTGATCTTTCTTCTGAAGTCAGAATGTTTTGAAGAAATTCTGTGAAAGTAGCTCCCTTGGCAAAGGGCAGAGTGCCTGTCTGTATCGAGTGGAGGGAATAAGTTCAATGTAGTCTCGGCACTTGAGATATCACAGAGTATTTTATCATGGCAACACATTACAAATCCTCTGACTGCAAGGTAACTTTCTACGGATTTGCCATCCGTAGCAGTTACCAGAGAATTAGCTCGTTAGCATTTCTCAGCTATTACAGTTGGTGATACCTAGAAAGGTGTGAACACCAATTGAAATGTCATCTGCAGTTAGGACATTTATAGCAGCATTCTCAATTGTAAATTCACTGGTGTTTATTAAAGTCATATTTTAAAAAAGTTGTGACTTTAATTCTAAATATATGTACTGTAATATACTTTTTTAGATGCCCTTTATGATCAATTGGAGTAATGAAATCTGGTTTTAGAATAATTTCTCATGCAACTTTTAAACTTATAAATGCTTTTAATGGCATTTATATTTTCATTTCAATGCATTAATGCATATGTGCTATGTATAAAAAATAAAATATGATTCAGTTTAAGCAGCTTTGCAGAAGACCTGGGGGGTCTGGTGGACACCAGGTTGGACATGAACCAGCAGTGTGCCCTTGTGGCAAAGAACGCCGATGGTATCACAGGCTGTACTAGACAAAGTATTGCCATCAGCTCGAGAGAGGAGATCCTTCCCCTTTACTCAGCACTGGTGAGGTCACAGCTGGAGCGCTGCGTCCAGTTCTGGGCTCCTCAGTACAAAAGAGACTTGGACATACTGGAGAGAGTGCAAGGAAGGGCCACAAAGATGTTTCAGAGCCTGGAGCATCTGATGTATGAGGAAAGGCTGAGAGATCTGGGACTGTTCAACCTGGAGAAGAGAAGGCACAGGGGGATCTTATCGATGTGTATAAATACCTGAAGGGAGGGTGCAAAGAAGATGGAGCCAGGCTCTTTTCAGTGGTGTGCAGTGACAGGACAAGACGCAGTGGGCACAGACTGAAATACAGGAGGTTTGCTCTGAACATCAGGAAACATACTTTTTTTTTTTTTTTTTAATTGTGTGCATGACCAAGCACTGGCACGGGTTGCCCAGGGAGGTTGTGGAGTCTCCATCCTTGGAGATATTCAGAATCCGTCTGGACGTGGTCCTGGGCAACTGGCTGTAGGTGGTCCTGCTTGGGCAGGGAGGTTGGACAAGATGAACCCCACAGGGCCCTTCCAACTTCAACCATTCTGTGATTCTGTAAGAGCTTTAATGTATGTAAGCCTACGGGTTTTGTGAATTTTTGCCCTGGTTTTATAGGAAGTAGTGTTGTGGCTATGCTCGGTGCTCACCAAGGTGTCATAAAGCAACAAGTGCTGTAAACTCGCTCAGTGTTCCTTGACAGGATCTCTTTTAGTTACTAGTAGCCAAAGTGGTTAAAGGCTCCTCAGGATTGTGCCATTCAGCCGGGAAAAAGGGAAGACTGGTTTCGGGAATGCTGTGATCGCAGAAAGTGTGATGCCGTTTCCTTTGAAGCACATGGTGTCTTTTAGAGATCAGAAAGGCAATAACTGGTTTTGTCATAATTTCCTAATAATATTTTTCTGTTGAAAGACATTTTATAAAAGAGTGAGTGACATACATCTTGGTGGGTCTGATATTATAAGCTTTGCAGAAATAAGACACAAAAATCTAACTTCTATTTACATGTGTTTAGGAGCCAGGTGAAACAGCACTTCATTTAGCAGTCCGGACTGCTGACCAAACCTCTCTCCATCTGGTTGACTTCCTTGTACAAAACTGGTATGGATTGCTCATTTTTCATTAAATTGCGCATGAATAATGCGGGTGTTCAAAGCTATCCTTGCGGTGCTTTGGATAATGTTTGCTCATCACTTATAATCATTCTCCTTAGATACGTTTCAAACGAGCATAATTTAATACCTTTGAGTTGACCTTTGTGCTCCTAATAAGTAGAGAAAGGGAAAGAAGTGTAGATTAAAAACGTGGAAAGCAGTTATATAAAAATAGGATGAAAGGAAAAACTATGTAGAGCAAACGAGAGCATTGATTTAGAACACGTGGCAGTATGAAACAATGCAAATGAATAGCTCAGGTAAAGGAGGGAGGACAAGTAAACGTTCTGAATGCAGGACGTGCAAAGAAATTGTAAGAGTAGAAAACAAGGCTCTTTCCCAGAAAAATGAATAGAAGCGAGATTGACTTTGAAAAAGGCGTTCTAATAGTTAATAAATTGTATTAAAGCTATTGAGAGCATAATTTCTTAACTAGTAATTTTTCAACAATCTAGTTTATTGGCTGAGCTGTTCTTTGTTGTCAAGAGATATGTCCATAGAAGTGAAAAACCTTAATGAAAATATTTTCTTAAAAAAGAATAATCAAATGGTATAGTGGTAAAACATACTTTATATATCTCACAATGTAAGTAATCATTAAATGAGATCAATTCTCACTTCTATAGTATTGCTATAAAGCGAAAGAAGCGGCAGTCGCTTGCTGTGTCGCATGGTGGGTTTTGCAGAGCGTTGAGAGAGGAGGGTTGGGGAAACACAGAAGACTCGCCACAACTTGCTTGAGCTGGTAGGGGGGAAGAACGGAGCATTTTTTTTTAAGTCTTTATTTTCCCTCAGCTAGCGAGTCATACCTGCTAGTGAAATGCAGTCAGTGAATACTTATTTTTTTTTTTGTCCTTCCCATGTGTAGTAGTTTATGTGGAGTTGCAATGCAGAGTGTTAGAGGGGAAGTTGGGTCTTCTGGTAACAGCACAGACTTGGAATCCGTGTTCCTGGCACCATCTCTCGCGCTACGTGGACTAGCTGTGTAACCTTCACTTAAACTTTACGCTGTCACTACTCCCTTGTGTTAAATAGAGTGCTGACCGTTGTAGGAGTGTTTTTAAAGTATAAAATAAAATAAAAAAACCCCTACTATTAATGGCAGGCTGTTTGAGATCATAATTTGAAAAATGTTTTAGAAGCCCAAATTATTATTTTGAGCATTATTAAGGATTTGTTATTTTGGATGATTATTTAAAATGATTTTGTTTACTTATTGAAGCTTCATCGTTTCTTCAGACAACTATCATCTTTTACATGTTTCTGTCAGCTGTCTGTATTTTTGCCTCAATCTCAAATTTAAGAGCATCTTTACAACCATATGGACTCTGCACTTACTGTGCAATATGGGTAATACTGAGTGGAAGAAAAGCTATCATCCTCTGAGCTTTTATTTTCATTTTTATAAATGTATTATATTGATCCCAGTGTGTCAGTAACTTTTTTTGAGAAACCTTGTTTTAGAAATTGAAAGGTAAAGGAAGTACAGTTTTAAAGTCTTGTGAACCCCTTTGCACACCTTGTCTTTCCCTAACTCAGTGTGTATCCTTATGTTCCTTCTTATCTTTTTTGTGCATCCTCACAGCCACCCTCTTCATAGTTCCGTGAACGTGTGGGACTTACTCACCTATTCTAACTGTGTGAAAATGATTTTTCAGATATTTTTTTGTTGGTCTAATTTAGCATGTTTGAAAAAGAAACACCAGTAAAGTGGCAGGTGGAAAACAGCTGGCATGACCTTACAAAGGATTAGATTTGAATCTTTGAGTTTTACTTTTTTTTTTTTTTTGAATGAACATCTATAGATGCTCAGTCCTTTTCAGCCACAGCTCAGGGATTTCTAGTATGCTTGGAACTATTCTTAATAGTCTTTGAAAGTAATGCTTAATGTAAACACACTTCTTTCTATTTTGTATTTTTCCAGTAAAGTATTTATGAATTTATTATTTATAAGGATACTAGATCTGAAACGCTTAGCACAGCATACTATACTTTCCTTGATTTTCTTTTTTTTTTGTGCTTAGTGGAAACCTGGATAAGCAGACAGCATTGGGTAATACAGTTCTACACTACTGCAGTATGTATAATAAGCCTGAGTGTTTGAAATTGCTTTTGAGGGGGAAGCCAACTATTGATGTAGGTAAGTTCATTATTTAAAACTAGGAAATAAAGATTTCCTAAAATTTCTTTCCGTTATTTTAACCACATTTGTGTCTCACACTGTAAAGTAAACTTTTAAAAGGAAAAATAGAACTCTATTAGAAAGATGAAGACTTTACCACCAACAAGCCTAAAGGAAGCATTCAGTTAAGAAATAGAACTTAAATTCTTAGAAGATAATAGTGACAAACATTTTCTAATACTGAATACTAATGGTAAACCCTAGTTTTTCTGCAGAGTTTTATTTCTGACGCATTGTAATTGTCCTGGAATGTAGGTTTGTTGCTTATACTGTAAAATTCATCTAGTACTTGTGTGTTATAATGCTTCGAATGACTGCTTACATTAATTCCACTCTAGATGTATGTGGGCTTTGTGTACACAACAGTTAATTCTTCTTTTAATATTAATGTGGGTTGGCACTGCAGCTTCACCCAGCATGCTCTATCCACCACTGTAGCTGATGAGGGAAGGGATTAGTTTTCTCACCTGCCTTCTGTTTGCCATCTACATCTGTGAGATAGGCATAACACTTGCTTTTCCTACATCAATCAGTCCATTTTTCGTCATGGCTTAGAAAAAGTGTAATTAAAAATAGAGTCTCTGTAAACTGTTTGCTCACACTTAGGATAATCTCTCATTTACCAGATGTTCTCCTTTCTCTGCCATATTTTGAGAGTTAGGAAGGTATTCGATGAGTCCAGCGTGTCAGACCCAGGAGCTAAGTGTCATCAGCATGTCTATAAAACATTTGCATTCTGCCAGTTCTAGGTATAGGAGGGAAGCTGTCTGAACAGTTGGTGTAAACCAAAGAGTATGACCTTTTATTTCTCCCACTTTCTTCATTGCCATCATTTTCTTCCACTGCGCAGTAAAAAACCTGTTGCTTAAATTTAAGTTCATTGGTTTCCTTAAACTTTTCATACGTTCTTAGAGTATATTTTAATATTATCAGAAATCAAAGAATTTGATGGGACTTTTTTTTTTGCAGATATGTCCCTAATTAAGAAAATGGGAAAGCTATCTGAACAAGCTTAAATGTGTTTATTGGTCCTTCCATTGAACTGTCTCCTAGGTAGATGCTAGAAAAGTGGTCGTACATTTTGGGGTCTTTTGTTTTTGCTTTTGGGGTTTTTTTTCTTTAATGCTTTCAAATAGGAACTGCATATCTTCCTTAGGCCTTGAAACATCAGGGTTATACTTAAAGGTTGAAAGTTTGGAATTTATGTAGTCTCTTAAGCTATCTGTGTGTTAACTTCAGTTAAGAAATACTCTCTTTTCATTCCTTTTCATATTAAAACTCCTGAACCATCTCAGATCTTTCCATAAGGAGCCCTCCTCCTAGGGATCTTAATTCTTTCAAATTCATAGGCCTTTCTAGATGACCACTTTGTATTTTGTAGAATTCACAGCTGGCATTCTTTATGTAATATTACACATAGACATATTTGCTTATGAGACCTCAGTTTGACTGTTTTCAGTTCCCAATCACAGAAGTGCTTTACAATCTGGATACGATATAGCACAGACTGTGTTCCAGCTCCATGGCATTTACAGCTATACTGTAAGAATAAATTTTACCTAAGGTTTGTCCACGTAAGGTTGGAGTGTGGGGGTTGGTTTTGTTTCTTGACACTTGCTACTGAGCATCTAGGAAGGATTGCATTGGATGTTGTGCCAGAGGACCTTCCAGAGTGCTCAGATACCAACTTCTTTCTGATCAGGCATTATTTTAAAATGTAAACCATTTTATAGCCTTTATAAAGACAAAATAGCTAGAAGGTTTTAAAATTATTCTTGTTCAAATGTCATCTTAGAATAGGACTTCTGTCTTCAAATTCAGGCTTCAAACCACTATGTATTAATCAAAGTAAAACATGCGTGGATCAATGTTTACTTTTTGTCTTTAAAAAAAAAAAAATTTTAGAATAGTTTTCTTTTTTAAGCTATCTTACCCTGTCTGCTTTCTTTTCCTGCTTACTCATGTAAGAGTTTTACTGGCAAAGGAGTTGAGTAGAGATTGAAATGACTAAATTTCTTTATATTCTCTGTTAGGATAGTTAGGAGGGATATGGGAACTGTCCCAGCGGATGCTGCTGTTCAGAAAGAACCTGATGGTACATGAGATGCATGAGCAGTTAGAGTGGAATCTTAAGAGCCGCAGCTGCTATAGAGTAAATAGATGGTTTTGATCACTTTTAGAAGTTACTCTGCTAAGAATAGTGAAACCTGATGAACTGATTCCTTAGACATCTCAAAGAATTGCTCTCTTTTATTATTGTTAATTTTGTAGTAAACCAAGCTGGAGAGACGGCTCTGGACACAGCAAAAAGAGCGAAAGCCATCCAGTGTGAGGAACTGGTAAGAACTGGGGGTGAAAAGGCCGGAGGGGGGAGGAAGTTTACTTCCTTAAAGATGTAATCTACTTAAAGTATTGTTACCACTGTATCTCAAACTTGATATTGTTGCCAGCTGGCTGTATGCTGGTCTGAAGGCCCTGCCACAGATGAATATTTTCTAACTTCACAACGCAACAGTCATTTTCTTTGTAATAGTTTAAGTGAAAGATCTTCTATTGGAAGTACTTAGTTATTTTAACCAGCATATTTGAAGACCTTAAATACTGGAGGGTCAGGTATTTGAATACCTATTCATGCATCATTCTAGGAAATTTGAGCTTCATCACCTCAAAAGTTCTTCTTGGAGGCATTTCTGTCAGGAGTATAAAACAACCCCTGAAATACTAAATCTGTCAATACCTCTTAGGTCTGTATCATTGTTTGACTTTTCCTGCTTTGGCTTTTTCCAGTTTATTTAATGGGACAGATAGTTCAGAGATGGTGAAAGTCTGCTTACAAGGAGAATTGAAACAACTTGAAATTGAACCTCCTTGAAGGAGAAAGAAGCAAAACTGTAATGTCTGGAAGTTAGGGTACCAAAAAATGTAAACCACCAGCTTCTGTGGGACTTTGTCCCTCTACTAAACGTGATCAGAGCAAAAGCTTTCTGGAATTTTGAGAATGTGAGAGTGATGTTAACAGATGCCACTCCAGAAAATTATTGGACTGCAAGAAATAAAGGTGTTAAAGGATTTTCCCAGGTACTCTTCTGAGGCAGTTAGCCGGGAGTAAGATTCTACATGAGACCAACAAGCTTGTTTGTTCTTAGCCCTCTAAGGTGCCTCTCACCAGCATGCATTTAGTAGGCAAGTGAATTCAAGTACTATCAAGGGATTAAAAAGTCTGGTGTGGCAGTTTCTCATTCAAGACAAAACCAGAAGAATTTACAAAGCACTTGTCACTTGCTGCTTAACTCTATTTATCAGAAAGATTTTGCCTCATTTTGATGATTCAAGGAGGAAATCTCCTTTTCCTCTGCAGCTGGTAATTTTAATACCTTTCCTTTGACAATTGAAAGTTCTTGTCATGTATTCATTAATTATTGCATAATCAAGAGAGCTTGTCCTTCACAAATCAGAATAATTTTCCATATTTCTGGGGATGCAAGTCAACACTCTGCTACGGTTGATAAGGTGGTGCTCTCACTGACTTCTCAATTACTCCCATGTCTGCTGTGTAAGTGCTGTTTCCAGTGCTTTGAGTATTCTGTCAGCTGAAAAACAGATTAGCTGTACAGCATACAATTGGTATGGATTGCTTTATTCTTTGCAGTATATATTTAATAAAGCAACATCTGCCATTAATGTGGACCAACAGATCGTGTTGTAGAACAAACAAAAATAAGTGGATGTTATCAGTGATCTTATGTAGCAGTTAATCGTTTTAATTGTTGTAACTGAAATTCTGCTAATATCTCACTGATTATTTTGGTCAACTATAATAGAGCATTTGCACCTTTTCTGTTTTCTTCATTTCTTAAGAGAAAACCTATTTCTGCACTTTTCTCAAAAGTGGCAATGAGATAAGGTTGAGTAAAAAAGAAATAAGAGTAAGCAGATTGTTTACCACAGGCAATACAAAGTACGAAATAAATATCTAGATGTTTGTGATATGGGAGATGTACTAAGTTGATTTCTGTTGCATAGCTGGAGTCTTAACTGTGTAATTAATTCAATTTCAACTCAAGTGGGTACATTAATATTCACATAACAGATTGAAAATACTTTATTTCTTCCAAATTTTATTTTGGGAAGATTGTTAAATGCTCTCCTGAATCAACTAATACCATGTAGACTACACTTCAAAGGATGTGAAGGAATAAATAGTGATGCGAAATCTAAGCACTGAAAAGGAGACTTTATCTCCTCAGAATAACCATGAATTGAAATTTTCTTTTATTGCTGAGCACTGAAGTAGTAGATTTTTAAAGAATGTGAATACATTATGTGGGCTGGCAAAGTAGGGGAATTTTGTGCTTAAGACACACTGGCCTCATCCACGGAGAGGGAAGGGAAATATTTAAATAAAGGATAAATACCTTTTATTTTGATTCCAATACAAGGATTGTGATTTTTGGAGGGGTAATAGTTGTATGTGCCGGAATTTATAAATAGGTTTTGCTTTTCCTTTTTGGAAAAGAGGCCTCCAGATGCATTCTGCTTTTGTGCAGATAACTTCTCTTCCTGTCGTCTTTTCAAATGATTGTCAAACATGGCAACTTCTGCCCATTTTGCGAAAATCTTCCCTTTTAGCTGTTTTTCTATACAAAGGATGTTTGTGTGATTGCCCTGAAATGGTTTCTTTTTAATGTCTGGAAAAGTTTTAAACTACTAAATATTTCAGTTTATTGCTTGCTTTTACAAAACTAACTTCATTGGCACCAAAGGAACAGCAAGTATTTTAACAAGAATTGTTATTTCTTTCAGCTTTCTCAAGCCAAGGCAGGAAAGCTAAACCCACACGTCCACGTAGAGTATGAATGGAATCTTCGGCAGGAAGAAATTGATGAAAGTGATGATGACTTAGATGATAAGGTAAGCGTGAATTACTGAAACGGCTTTGCACTAAAACTGTCAAACTTCCTGTTCTGGGGAAATGAATGGAAGTTAGAGACCTACTTCAACCTTTTTTTTTTTCTTACAGATCTTTTTTTGGGGAAAAAGGGTAGTTTTGAGGCCTGTATTAAAGACTGCCAAAGTGCTTTTTGAATACACTTTGTCAACCTAGTTATTATGGACTTGACTTTCAGAAGTTTTGCTTTGACAAGGCATACCATATAATATAAATCAGTAAATGTAGATTACTTTGTTGTCATTTTATCCCCTTCTGAATTCTAGGTTGCTCGTTTTTAGCTGGAGGAAATCCAAAGCTTACATACTTATTTTTTCCATAAATTAATTAAAAACCTAGCTGTTGAATAAATAACTCTGTTTTTCAAAAACTGTGCTGTGCACTTTATTCCTGATTAAAAAAAGAAGTAACGGAAAGAAAAAACTGGAGGGCATAGGATAATTGCCAGCCTAGAACACGTGAAAACTTAACCTCAGTGTCCTACTTTAGCAAGTCAGTTAATTACTCTGTGCTCTGTTTCTGTAATAGATGCGAATACACCTCTCCTATTTTATATGGGTACTGTAGGAAGAAATGTGGTCAACTTTTCATTTTTTGTGACACTTGGGACTGAAAAATTCAGAAACTGAAATAATTTACATATCCTCAAGGACAGTAGAGAACAAAATTATTATCTGTGCAAGGAGGCTCAGGAGAATGACTAATGCTGTATTGGACGTAACAGCCCTGCCTGAACCAGAGCTGCAGTGGAACAGATCATGCTCCATATGCAGCTCTTAATATACAGCAGTCAAAAATTGCTGTGTAAAATTTCTTCGAAGAGCAATTATATATGTTTAAAAGAAGAGACGTACCACTGTGAATATATTGCTAGTTCAGTCAACAAATAAGGTAGATGTGTCAGAAATGGTTATTTATTTATAACATGCATCAATGCAGTAATATACTTGATCTTTGAGAACAACTGTCTGGTCTGAGTAAAGAACTATTTGAACCAAAAGTTACTCTTTTATTTTAAAAAGTTTACTAGGCTTTTATTAATATATTATTTAGTATATTATTATAGTGTGTCTACTGCTTTAAGAATAAATCTAACTTTGTGTACATGATGATTTGTTGATGCTACAATCTTTATTTTGCAGTTAGAGGAGAGGATCTTTCAGGTTGGATGGTTGAGAAAAGGAGGAATGTGGGCTTACTTGTCCAATAAAGAAAGAAATTATGCTCATGTGCACTAGACTATGTTCGTTACATTCTTTTCCAAACATATTAACTATATTTAGTATTTAGACAGCTGTATAATACATTTGTTTTTCTGTTCACAGCCTAGTCCTATAAAAAAAGAAAGATCTCCGAGACCCCAAAGTTTTTGTCACTCTTCGAGCATTTCTCCCCAAGACAAATTGACTCATCCTGCATTTAGCACTCCTAGAGACAAGCAAAGACTCTCCTACGGTGCTTTTACCAATCAGATCTTTGCTTCCACAAGCACGGATTCACCCACCTCTCCAACTGCAGACGCTCCTCCTCTTCCTCCTAGAAATGCTGGCAAAGGTAAGTCTGTCTTCAAACTATGCTTTCGAGCGGTAATTTATCCACAGTTGTCCTTCCTTTAACCGGGTGCATTACAATCGTTCAAGATGTAGCGTGTTTTTCTTATTACATTGATGTGGTAGTACTGTACAATGCATGTTCAAAACTTTTTTAATAAAAAAAAGGGACTCACACTTTGTAATGGACACATTCATAACAGTGTACATAAATGGGTGAAAAAATAAAGTAATACTCTGCTACATAAAAGTTGGTTCATTTTATGTAGAAGTTCTGTTCATATTTTGCAGAAGCATTTTTAAGCATTTACGTTGGTGTTGTGGTTTTACCCCAGCTGGCAGCTTGGACCACACAGCTGCTCGCGCAGTTCTCCCCCTTCCCCGAGAAGAGCTGGGAGAAAAGGGAGAGAAGGAAGGGAAAGGAAAATGAGAACTCATGGGTTGAGATAAAGACAGTTTAATAGAACAATAACAGAAAAGGAAAATGACAATAATAATGTCACAAGTCACTCACTGCCCTGTGAATTGACACTGTCCAGAGCAGTGATTGCGAGTACCCGTCTCCCGGCCAACCCCATGTATATACCGAGGATGATGTCTATTGGCCATTCCATCGTTCTGTCTAGGCTCCTTCTCGGCTTCTGTGGGAAGCTGGAAAAAGTCCTTGAAAAATATAAACAACACCTGGCAACAACTAAAACAATATGCATTATTGACATTCCTTTCATAGCAAATCTGAAACACAGCAACCACTAGGAAAAAAAATTAACTCTGTCCCATCTGAAACCAGGACAGTCATCAAAATACAAGTGCTTTAGAAAAAGGCTGATGGTCTATAGTGCTATACGATGATGTGCTGTGTAGTGTCTGGCAGAGGGAGTGAGGAAACAAAGCTTTGGAGGAGAGGAAGTATAAGACGACCCCCTCTCCTTGCGCACAGACAGTGTGGAAAAAGAAAAATACCAGAATAACCTGTGAAGTGCTAAGAATGTTGGTATTAAAGTTCCCTCCCTCTCAGTGCATCGACACTCTCTTCTTCCATTTTGGTGAGTGAGGGGGGCGTAAAGAATGGCAGAGAAAATACCAAGCCTATTGCCAGATAGTTAACAAGTCACTTGGGCACTGAAGATCTAAACATCACCCGTACTTCCCTGAGTGAAACAACCATTTTGCTCTTGTAGAATTCTCCATAAGCAAGGCTTGTGCTGCAATTCTATTAGTTTTGCAATCTACATTTAGTTGAAATGAATGAGGTGCTTTTTCTTCTTAATAATAGTAGTGACGCTCTTGGTGTACTGCTTGAAAGGGAAGAGAACCTCTTGCAGCTGTAGTGGATGGTGGTTCTTTGACCTAGATAGCTGCTATAACTTTCAAGTTTTGAGGGTGTATTTATGGAACAAAACCTGTTACTTTACTAGAATTTGTTCAAATCTACTTTTCAGAAGAAAAAAAACCTTCATCTTTTCCCTGTTTTTACGTATTTAATTTAAAAATAGCCAAATGGTGTTTTGCAGTAGACTTGTTAGAGAAAATTTTAGTTGTGATGAAGGCTACAGTGTAGTTCAAGGCCTCAGCAGTTATGCTGATGCTCCTGTTTGTTAGCACTGCTGTAACTTCATACTTTGCTTCCTCAACTAGTAGTTAACTTCATTTTCAAAAAAAATGAAAAGCTCTCACAAAAATGTGAAAGAGTAGAAGGGCCAGAACAGAGTGGGTTGGCATCAGATGTCTGCTTTTACATGGTTCAGATGCTGTGCTTAAGAACTACTGTTCCACCATCAGTCTTTGTCATGTACTGGCAACTTTCAAATGAATCCCTTGGCTCTCTTTTTTAAACAGGTTTGTTTTCCATTAAGAGGCAACGCAATTTTGCTAGGGTATGCATTTTTCACATGAGATTTCATAATCCAAGTTGCTTTATATCAGTTTAATTGGGGACTCATTTGTATTCCTTGTAACTTCGTTGACCTTTGTGTTGGCATTACAAGATTCTAACTTCTTCCTTCCTCTCCCCCATCTTTTTTCACGTGCTCTAACAGTCGGCTACTGATCGTCCATTGTCAGACACAGTATTCTGGTGTTATAGTATACATCTACTATGTTAGACGTTCCTTCGCTCTGACCTAGGATAACTTTTTTTTGTCATAAAGTTGCAAGACTTGGGAACTAATGGTAAATCCCATTTCCTGAAGAAGGTTAAGGAGCTTGTGTTTTGTATCCCTCTGTACACTGCTTAGTGTGTTGTCAGCTTTCAGTGGATTATAATGAACATTATTTCTTTGTCATGTAGCTGTTATACGGACTTACTCAGAAAATTGTCTTTTTCTCCAGGAAAGGGAATATTTACATGCGTACTTCATTCTAAGTATATATTCAAGTTTCGAAATGTTAGACATTTTCCTAGGCGTTCCTGCAAACTCCCAGACCAGTGAATCCACACAATACCAAAGCTACTTGGAAAGAAATGAAACGTTGAGTTCTTGTGTGTGGTCATGTCAAGGATTATGCAAAAGAAATCCTTATTTATATTACAACAAAATAGCATGATATTATCACAAAATACAGCAAGCTGTTGCCTGCTAATGGTAATAGTAACATTGATCACTCCATCAGAGTGGAAAATGCCAGATTCACAGTGTAAGTCAGAGAGAGAGGTTGAATGGAACTACTGTTATGTTAATGTCACTAGGCTTCTCTGCTCCAAACATGCCAAAAATTTGAGAGTCTGTGAATGATGCTCGGGTTTTTTTGTTGATTTCCATTCAATAATATTGTAAAATATTTAATCAATTTTTAGAAGTTGCAATTAAACACATGCCTGTGTTACAGGAATGATTTAACAGACTCAAAATGACAGGGGAATGAAGTGACAAACGCATAGAACATCCACCAGTGTTGAAAAGTCACTCCAGAAGCATCATTGCAGATGCATTCGTACTTCATTATCAACTGTGCTAAATCTTATCTCTGCCCCCCCCCTTCCAGCTCCCAAACAGATTGTTTAAAAGAAGCAGAGACTCACCACTTCCATAAGACACTGGTGACACATCTTAATTTTGAAACAGTCTGAGATAATTTTGTTTCTGTAGGAATAAAAATAATCCTTTAGAATTTATATTCTCTTTTGAGATTAGTAGTAATAGAGTACATCCCTTATGTCTAAATTTAACATAGAAGCTTACTTATCAAATGCTATTTTTTTTTAGAAAAGTTCATTTTAATGGCTACCTATTTGATTTGAGATGATATGAAAACATAATATTATATTTTGCGCTAAGTTCCCTAAATACGAAGAGTAAGAAGGGCATTGAATCTGTAATTAAATTTAAGATTACCTTCTGTCCCCAAATATAATCTGATTTTTTTTAATTTTTTTTTTTTGTCCCTGCTCTGCTGAGAGGCCCCAGCAGATCCCATGGGACGCTGCTAGAACATGGAGACAGTCTGTAGGGAGTGGATAGCTGGTGGGATCCATATGTTAGAAGGAGGCAGAGGTTTTTAAACTTCCATAATGTTTTTTATCCTTTGAAACACACAGATAAAACTTTCCCAAATAACGTTGCATATTTAAACAAAAACACCTGCCGTTAGCCCTCTGTAAGCTGGCTTTGTTTGCCAGTGAAGTTCTTGGTAGCGAGGTTCCATGGTGTTTGCTGAGATGCCACAGTGGACTGGAAGCCAGGAAGTCCGAACTTTGTCTTGGGGAAAGAAGGTTAAGTTTAGAGCAATTTGCATAACGCACACCACTCTTGCCCATGGTTTTTAATGGACGTGGTGTCTAAAAGTTAGTTTGATTAATAGTAAAAATTGCATAGGTACAATTGTTAGAGCATGTGTATATGGGGATTTGTTTTGTTTTGCCATATATCATTATAACGTAAGTTCAGATTTTCCAGTTTGATAACTTTTCAAAAAATTCTTAAAAATGGTGGAGCGACATTTGTGTTTGGGTTTATTTATGTTCACAAAGCACAGAGCAGTGATGATTTTTAAGTTACTACTACTCCGTTAGTATTTGCTATCAGTTCGGAAGTTGAAGAATCCCGTAACAACAGCATAAAAGATGTGCCTGCTGATCAGCTGTCCCTATGCAAAGGCTGATGAGCCCGCCTGAACTGGTAACGAATATTGGCCAAGACAGAGTTACTCTACGCTAAACCAGCTCATTTGTGGATTCGTCTTGCTTTCTGCCATCTCTGCTACAGCTATAGTTAATCCTAATAGAATGAAAAGCACAGAGTACTTTTACAGAGTACGGTAGCTGTATGCTGTATGCTTTTTCCGGTAGTTTATCTAACCTTATTCAGGTTAAACTTAACTTGTGTTGTCAGTCAAGTCTTTAGTCTGTAACATGCTGAAAATCATCTTCTTCATTAATCGTTCCATAACCTGCATTATGGCTCCAGACATCTAGCAGCTCTTCTGCCTCTTGTTTTACAAAAAGTTTTTAAAAAAATTCCACTTTCAAGTACTCACATGACTCAGCACAGTAGCTAAATGAACTTTTGCAGAACATTAATTGCAAAACCAACATAAGGTCAATGTTGCTAACTAATTTTGTAGAAGTGTTAGGCAATCTAAGACAGGTTTCCTTAATTTTCGCTGAAATCTGATTGATTTTTAGTGGGTTTGCCTATTTGTCTCATATGGGATGAACACAGAAGTCAGGGATCAATTTTATGTCATGAAGTTACATTTGGATCTTCAATATTTACAAGTTTGCATGTTTTACACTCTCTTGCACAGCTCTAATGTTAGGTGCGTAAACCCAAAAGCACTTCCTTCGTGGTGGTTCCAGTCCACTGCTACTGCAGACACCATGTCATATAATCTGCTTCTTCACTTGATCAGACTCAATTTCTAACCAAATTAGCTTATTTGCATTTACTAGTAACTTCTAGAAGTTGTCTGACTGCATTGATCGCAGGATTAGAAATCTTCTCAGGTGCACTAAATTACTTTCTTCCTGTCCTACCATTGTCATTTAGCTTCAGTGATTTGTCTGCCATCGGTGTCCGGTGTCCATATGAAGGCACCACCCGGAGAGCAATCACACAGGTCTCCTCTTCTGTTTTGTTAAACTGAACAAACCAAGCACATTTCACCTTTTCTGATAGAAGAGTATTTTTATTCTCTTACCATTTAAGATGTCCTTTCATCATACCAGCCCTTCTCTGTACCTTTGCTCTTTAAATCGATTTTCTTAAATATAAGTGACTGGAAGTGTAGGGACAGCATGAAACCCTTGCTGTTACTGCTGGAAATACTGCATCAAAACAACCTATTTATTTTTTCATGACTGTATCACACTATGGCGTATCAGGCTTTACACAGGTAGTCTCTACGACCATTTTCAACAGGAGTCCCTAATTTAAAGTACAAATGCTTTCTTAGTCTAGAAGTTTAACTTTGTATATACTGTTGTATTTAATCTCATTTCTGTTACCTCAGCCTTTGTCATCCAGTTTCTTTTGTTTATTTTGAACGCTTCAGGATTCTGCGGCTTGCTTGCATATACTTAAAGTCTAAATTTCTAAAAAATTCTTGTAAAGGTGTTGTGCATTTTAGTTAAATAATACTAGTTATCCCACTCAAACTCTGTATTTTTATTTTTTTTTAGTACCGTCATAGGAAGAGAAGGCTGACAACTATTGATTTCATGTGGGTTTTTTATCTGTGCATCTACCCAAAATACAACATTCCTTAATGTTGGTGCTTTTTTTTTAATAGGGCTTTTTTTAGCATTATTTATAGAATATAATTCAGATGCCAATGTTGAATCAATGTATAGTCTTAGCTTTCTTGTTCAGTGTGATTGTGATAATTTTTTCTTTAATTATGGTCTTCTTTTTAGTACTGAAGATATAGGATCTGAAGTAAGCCAAACTGAAGGTGGCTTTTAGTAATATCTCTGCAAAAATGTCACTCATAAGAACATTAAAAATAAGTATAACAACACTTGTTAATGAAAATATTAATTTTAATATAAACTTACTTTCCTTTGCAGTGCCCGTTCTGCCATTAACTGGAATACTGGTTAATCCGTATCTCTCATTAAGTGGTAAAAAATAAATACAAATGGAGGTTTTTACACTCTAAAGCCACCGTTTCTTGTGTGGATGGTAACAGCTTTGCATGGTTTGACAAGTACACAAATTAATAGTACTATATTAACTGCACAAAAGCTGAAGGGCAATGCACTACTAATTGCAGACCTTTTCCAGTTATTTACCTTACTACAATAAATTTGAGATTATTTGGTCTATTTGCACATGAAAGCGTGATCCTTGTAATAAGAAAAAGTGATGAAAGATGACAACAGCTTTACTGGAAGCAACTGCTCCCCAGCTAACTGAAGAAAAGAGAGCACAACAGAAGCAAAATTTAAAAAAAAAATATCTAGGTCAAGATATTATTTTTTTTTTGCTTGTGTGAGGAAAACTATTTACATGAAAAGTGAACTTCACAACTATGTGAGAAATCGTCATTAAGATGACGGTGGAGAAGAAGTGGTTGGCTTACTTGCTGCCTGGATAGAATTACAAAATATCTTTGATCTAGAAAAAAAACTCTGATTATTACTTACTTAAAAAAGCTCTGATTATTACTTAAAAATATTTGGCTAGTCTTGCATAGTTAAAAATACCATGTAAGAATTTTTTAGAGATTTGTACCTGTATATTTAATACAAGTATTTTATAATAATTTTACTGACACTTCGTACATCATCAGCTCTATTATTTCAGTAGTTGTTTCCACAAACCGATTTAGGTTCCAGAATGTTTCCCACATTTACTTTATTCAAAGTGTTACGTGACTTTATACCTCTTTCTGAAAAGGCCTTCTGAAGTTTTGCTTTATTTTCTGTTTATTTGAAAGTAAATGATTTTGTATTTCAGCCATCTAATCATTAGTGCATGACTTCTAAATTCACTTTTATTCCTTCTATGAAATTAATATGGGAACGAATGTGAGGAGTCTGAAAAAGTGCGCTATTTTTAATACCCTAACACCTTTTCCCTGTAACTGTTGTACACCTCATGAACTTATGAAAGCTACAAAGTGATAATGTTTTTCAACTCTTCTGTGAAGTCTGGAAATATAGTACTAGTGTGAAATATAAAATATATCCACATAACCACATTTAAAGGGTTTTTAATCCTACTAAATTTTATTTTTGTAGAGAAGGAGTCTTCATTTTATTGACAATAAAAAGTACACGTTTTACTTCATGTCTGAAGTTTCATTTTTGCAGTAAGCGTGCAATACTGTATCAATGCATTTCCTCCACTTTTTTTTTCCCCCCCCTGTAAGCCAAGTGTGACCTCTCTGTCACTTGTGGCACTGTGGCATGGCTGGAGGCCGTGGTGGCCTTGAGTGGCCGGGCTGCAGTGCAGTGCAACCAGCAGGACACTAGGTGGGGGTAGGACAGAACCTCTGCGGTGGTGGCCATTCCCACTTGCAGACATTTTGGAAGTGTGTAACTGCTTTTCGAGATGTCAAGATAAGAAAAAAAACCTGCACTGACATACTGGTTATGTTTTCTACATGCTTTAAAAGTAGTGTTACTGTTAAGACTGGATTTTGAATTTTCCTTTCTCCCTCACCACTCCTAGATATACTCTGACTTATGTTTTATAGAACAACCTTTGTTTCATATTTATTTAAGCCAACTAAAGAATTCATAACTTGCAGAAGTCTAGGGTATTGTCAGTCAAAACTTAGCATGAGAAAAGTTTGGTTTTTTTATCTTTGCTGGCAGAAACATTTCAATGCATGGTTTAAATTAGCTCGCTTTCTTAAGCTCATGGAAGAAATTAAAATGAGAAAGGATACAAATTGGGGAACAATTTTATTACTTTACCATTTTACTGCTTGTCAATTAATGGATTTGTGCACTTGGAAGTAAATTGAGAGGTACAATCACAAAATACATAATCTGATTTACAAGAGTAAGCAATTAATGGAAAGCCAGGCCCAAAGTACCTGCTGGGGTTGTGGTTGAGAGATTCTCCTGAGCAGCAAAAGTTCTTCCAGGCTTGAATCTGGAAGAGAATAGATTGAATCATTAACTCATTACAGGCAGTTTTATTAATCTTTTCTTTGGCGTTAAGAAGAAAGAGGGAGGTCACCAGCTGAAAATATCTGGCAAACGTACACACGCTTATAGGATAATTGAAGTTACTTTTTTCAATATTTAGTATTTCACCTAAGGAATTTTAGCAAATATTATTCTTCACTGATTTTAATACTTTCATAATATGTACTAATTTGGGAAAAAAGGCAGACCTCAGTAATTTTCAGTCTACTTATAGAGACTGGTAATAAATATTTTTAAAGAGGGAGCTCTAGATCTGTGTGCAGGTTATGGTGTATGCAGATTAACAAAATGAAGATTTTGCTGAAATACTGTTCAAAAAGTTTTTCAAAAATCAGCAAATAGATTCTGTAACGCTACAAAATACGTGATGATAGACTTAAAATTTCAGGTATAACTAAAATTTTCTTTTAAAACTTTGTCAGTCTTCTGCATTTATCCAGAGTCTGTGATGGCAAAGGTCTTTTACATGCAAAACCCAAACCCCAACAACAAAACCTTTAAGCTGTTCTAACCTGATGTAGAACTAATTTAGATAAGTGTTACAAGTAATTTCTTCTGGCGGTAATAGCAGCTGATTTGAGCAGTTGTCCCCTCGCTGCACGTTTGTGCCCTGCACTGCCCGCTTCCTCGAGCGCCTTATTAAAGACATTTTATGAAGGTGAATGGTGAAGCTGATTAGGGAAAACTCTTGTCTTCCCTCTGGGTTATTTTGTCTTTTAATGTGTATCTGTTCCCATATCCTGTAAAACATGTGTTGTGTTGAATAATACTTGTGCCAACATGGATGCAGGGGGTAATAAAGGCTTTAAGGGTAGGGGTAACTGCGTAAGCTCTTACAAGCAATGCTACCATTAAGTATCTAATCTCAGCCTCAGAAAGGGCTTTTCTGATGTTTATTTTGTACACACTGCATACGACAATTTGCATTGCTCTAAAAATGCATATTCTGATGTATTTAAGCCACAGGAAAAAAAAGGGGAAATAGCTACAGAAAAACTTACTAAACTTACAGTCCTATTTTCAAAATGCAAAGAAAATTTGTAGATTTCTATTCCCCTGCCCCCCCAAGTTTATTAACAGAATTCGTATGGGATGATCTGGATGGGAGAAAGAAATCCCCACATAATAGAACATCTAGAAATCTATGTCATTCTGGTATAAATGAATCATAATTTTCACCCCACATGCTAAATATTACTTAATTTTAAGTTTTCATGCTTTTTTTAAAAAAAAAAAAAAATGCCTAAAATTAGAACTCCTGGGATGATTAACCCTGTATTTCTTAAACATAAGTACACGTGTCATTCTATTGTCAAGTTGCTTATATTCCCACAGCTAAGATGGTTAAAAATGTGGTGAACGTGTCGTTTAATCTAAACGGTGTTTTGGCATGGCTTGTCTTTTTATTTTAGTCTTTTTGCTGCACTTCGCTGTGGGTCTGACTGTGAATTTTTCAGTGCTGCTTTGACGTTTATGCACATGTATTTGTAAGAAGATTGTTTGTTATTTTGCAGGCCCACCTTCAACCCTCCCTCTAAGCACTCAAACCTCTAGTGGCAGCTCCACTCTTTCCAAGAAGAGACCACCTCCCCCACCCCCAGGACACAAAAGAACCCTCTCTGACCCACCAAGCCCACTACCTCATGGACCCCAGAATAAGGGCCCAATTCCTTGGGGTGAGTTTTGAAACGCAAAACACGAGGGCAGGGGAAAACCTTTATGATGGATGATATATGATCTTTGGTTTCTTTTTCCTGGTGCTTGCTTTCCAAATGATTGCAGCTTGATGTAACGTCAGCTCAGATAAATCGGCAGTTCTGTCTTCTGTCACTCTAGCTTCCAGGCTGCTGTATCTGAGCCTCACTTGAGAAAACTGGAAATATTCCACGCTCCCCTGGGGGCCCAGTTCAATCTCCTCTGCTGCCTCCCTCTCTCTGCCCGAGCTGCCCAGGCTGCCCTCACCCCGGCCCCCTCATCTGCTGCACCTACTCCGCATCTGCTCCCTCACCCCTGCTCCTGCTCGTTCATCTGGGTGGGTCTTGAGCTGGGGCAGATAGACCTCGATGAACCCGTGCCCTTCTCCTGACTGCCAGAAGAGCTTCTTTCCTTGGGCTCTGTGCCTAATCTCTCCTGTGGAGCGTTCACGCCTAGCTGGTGGGGATGTGGTGCCTTAGTACGCTCGCGGGTTTTGTGATGTCTGTACATACACAAAGACTGATAGGTTTGCATCCTTCTACCTGCAGAATTTATACAGAAACAGCACTTTTGTTTTTTTTTTTTTAAACAGGATACCTTTCTGACAGAAGCTTTTTAGAAACTATTTTTCAGACTACTCCTCTTTTCAATAAACTTTCCTCGATGCAGTCAACTT
Organism: Pluvialis apricaria; assembly: GCA_017639485.1. Classification (NCBI taxonomy): domain Eukaryota; kingdom Metazoa; phylum Chordata; class Aves; order Charadriiformes; family Charadriidae; genus Pluvialis; species Pluvialis apricaria. Next base: position 160,130,648 of record CM030008.1, on the reverse strand, counting down.
CTCCCTGTAGCTATAAACCTCAGGCCTGTATAATTTTATATCATTTTAGTCTTGGTGGCAGGATTTCCATAAATCTGTAAACTCCAGAGCTGGAATCCAATGCTTACATAGAGGGGTCATTCATATGATACTTATCTTAGCAGTATCCTCTCTCTGTTCTAATATAAACATAAAATTACAACCCTAAAAAAAATTGCAAGCCTAAAAGCACCAGTTTTTTTCAGCAAATTGAGTTAAATGTGGTAAATTTAACCACAGTTAATGAGTACTCGTGTAGAATATGTGATTTAATCTAGGATTTAATATGAAGAGAAGTACAGAATCCAATGAAAAGTAAAATCTTTTTCTCAAGGAATACAAATAACGTCGATCTCTTCAATTCTCTACCTTTCTGATGTCTGGGACACGGAAAAAATGTTCCCTATGTTGTGAAGTCTAACAGCCCTGTACTATTGCAGAGGTAGTAAAGACGTTTTGAAGAGCTTGGACTTTAAAAATTTGTTTAAAGCCCAAATATTTAGGTCAAAAACAGCACCTAAAATACCCTATACTGGAGTACTATATAATGTAACGCTATTAGAATGAAAAGCGATGTAAGACAGATGCTAAGCTACTGCCAGCTTTTCTTTAAAAATACTAGAGAGCAGGTGAAAGAAAAGGAAAATCTGGGAAAGGTGCAGGTGTGGAGTTGAAGATGAAGAATCTTACAGCAGTAGAAGAGCTTTTCAAAGCAGGGCCAGAGAAGAACATTGCTAATTCTGACTCTTTTTCTGCTCTACAGCACATATTAAACTTCAGTAGATGGAAGAGGGGCCTCTTCTCCCCTTTTTGCTTAGCTGAGATCTGCACAAAAACTTGTTTCAAAGTCCATTTGGGTTTTAAGCAAGTATGAAGTTTTGTGTTTATAAAAGAGGGAGTTTCTTGTATCTGCTTTTGTGTTTTTTTGGTTTAAGAATATTGTTGGATGTTCACTGCTTTCCCTTTCAGAAGCTTTTTTTTCTGTGGTGTTATATTTCTTGTTACGTTGAATTTCAGCATTTGTTTTCTAATCTGTGCATTAATTGCAGTTTCAAGCAGAGCAATCCTTAGCTTATGTCTACGCAAATTAAGTTACTATTCAAAAATGTTCTAAAAATGTTGTTCAGGTTATGTTGGATTTCCATAGCAACCATGAGATATTTCTCCTTGCTTTATCCATTGGATCGACATGTGAAGGGTTTGCTGTTTGTCTTGCCTTTATTTTTCTTCTTTTTTTTTTTTTCACTTTTAAATATAAACATATTTTTAGCAAGGCTCGGCATGAGTCTTTTCTTCAGTTTCATTTAGATTTCAATGCACTAAGAATGGTATCTAGGCAGATATGTCTTTCTTTCACATGGGAAGTATTTTGTGTTCTTGGATCATTAAATGTCATTTTACATCTATTTCAGTGACAAAATTTACTAATGGTTGTTGAAGTTGGTTGTAAGATTGTTTAGACATGCTGTAAGCGAAGAGGGAAGGGGGAATGATAAAGGCACTAAACCGAAGTAGTTAGAATGATTGTGCCTTGGGAATGGTGATGGTTAATGAAAGAGAAGCCTTCTGCTGAAGGAGCTCAGAAGCACTTGGGTTTGGATTTTGCTGCCTTTTGCCAGAATTGAGTGTACCCAGGATCTTTTCTTTACCAACAGTTAATGTTCAGGTTACGGTAACGTACTGACTTAGTCACTAAATCAGCAAAGGCTGTTCTTCGTGTAGGATAAAATACCCATCCTTAGAAATGTGATGTTTTGTGAATAAAATCAAATTCATGATGGTTTTAAAAAGACGTGCCACAAAATGTAAACATCTGCAATAGATTTATTTGATACTGGCCTGTACAGAAAATTGAATCACAATATTCAAAACAAATGCCCTACAGCAGTAGCTCAGCAATGGCATTCAATCTTTCTTTGCCAGAAGATGTGAGCTCCCAGTGAGTTGTTTTAAAATGTGTTATAGGAAAGGTCAAGTTGGATCATTATGGTCCCTGCTGCTTTTTCAGTTACAAAATTATTAATAAAGAATGATCTTTAAAATCTTTAGACATGGGGGATGGCTTCAAAATGGAAGAGGGTAGATGTAGATTAGATATTAGGAAGAAATTCTTTACTGTGAGGGTGGTGAGGCACTGGCACAGGTTGCCCAGAGCGGTTGTGGATGCCCCATCCCTGGAGGTGTCCAAGGCCAGGCTGGATGGGGCTTTGAGCAACCTGGGCTGGTGGGAGGTGTCCCTGCCCATGGCGGGGGGGTTGGAACTCGATGATCTTCAAGGTCCCTTCCAACCTAAACCATTCTAGGATTCTGTGATTCTATGTTGTATAGAGGATACTTGGAAGAATGTGTACTTCGCTTTAAGTTGCACCCTCTGCTGATTATATTTCAATTATCCTAATGATCTTTCTTTCTTTTTTTTTTTTTTTACATTGTGGCTTTTTTTCACCTCAGGTAATGATTTGGGCCCACCTTCAACTAAGGCTGCAAACAAGTTTGAGGGGATGTCTCAGCAGTCAAGGTAAAACCTGTGTATGTGAAGGCAAAGACGAAAATTTATCGAAACGTAACTAATTTGTAAATTAGAAAAAAAATGCCTTTGATATGAAGTAAAATCCTAGCTATGTTTCTTCACTAGTTCTCTGCGTGCCTTACTACCATACAAATACTTTGGCTTCACTGAGCCTCCTACGCTGCGTTCGTGGCTGTCCATACACAATTCATCCTTTGAGCGGGATGGACAGAATGGCTTGTGCCAGAATCTAGCTACCGCTCCTACAGAAGCGTGCTCTGAGCTGGGGAATGTTGCCTCAGACTGCAGTCCAGCAGGACAAAAGTTTTATTTTCGTGCCTCCTGGTAGTTCATGTTATCTGCTTCAGTGTGAGGTCTCGTGCCTGTAGCTGCAGAGTGTCACTCTGGGTCCAGGCTGGCATTGAAGATAGCTCTGTAAGAGAGAGAATTCATCTCAGTCTTCCAGCTTAGCTGTTTTCCAGTCTGTCCAGCTTATGTGCTGACACACAGTCAGATAACACAAACTGCTTTGAGCTCATAGTTCTTCAGGTCAGTACATTACAAGTGTCTTTTTCAGTAGCTGGCGTAGTAAGGATAGCCATACGTTCCTGTCACTTGGTGTTTGTTACTCCTTTATCTGTGCTGTGATTCCAAAGTCCTGAGGTTCAAAGCATGTTAATTCCGATAAATATGTGTGTCGGGCAACACGATGGAGACCTTGCACGACCACAAGTATGCGTGATCAGGCCATGGCTGGAGATGGCTGAGTAACGTCTAACAAATCACAGTAGAAGATGTGTAGGTAGAGTTTCTGGACTGTCCTCAGTCTGTGATTTGCCGAGTTAGGACAGGCAGTGGACGTGGTGTTGGTAGCACAGCTGGCCCGCCGTGTTTGCTGGATCCATCCGGGTGGCACTGGGTGTCCAGGGGAAAGGCAGTGATGTTCTACAGCACAAAGAGCTGGTGCCGTGCTTAATAATTGTAAGACAAGGGTAAAAGTACGGTGCTCCTGCTCGATGGCATGAGATAAAGGCAGAGGTAACTATTTACTGAATCAAGGTTGGGCTTGGCTGTTCTTTCAATTTTGTGTCATGATATATTTTGACTATTTAAAAAAAGCTAGGGAACTAAGATCAAAGTTGTTTTGTCATACTCATTGTGAAAAGTTAGCTTCAGAGACAATACCAGAACCAAGGCTGTTGATGCAGAAGACTCTGCTCTGTTGAACATATTCTGGCAACTTCCTCACTTGTTTTTTCTTTTTCCTTGTTTTTTTGAGTAATTATTTTGAGGTGATACTGATTTTTATTTGATTATTTATTGTTTGATTTTTATGCCTTAAATCAATTGGCTCTCTTCTTTGCTTCCACAATTCCTTTCTATGAAAGTGACGCGGATGTGGTTTTGGTGGAAGAAATTTCGTGTTTTTTTGGTTGAAACTTGTAATGTGTTTTGCCCGCACATGCCATGTTTGCAAGTTTGATCCAGCCTGGTGTTAATTTTGAAAAAAATGTCTACAACAGAAAGCATAGATGGAAAGTTTTAGCAGTATGCAACTACGTCAGATGTTTATGCTCATAATTAAATTACTCACAACTGTCCTGCTTGCATTGTTGTTTGTCACTACGAGTAGCTAACGCAGCTGTGACACAGGTTGACAGGGTAAAGTATGTCATTTGCACACAATTATCAGTATTTTCCTTACAGTAGCAGAAACTTTGTCTCCTAACGCAGCTGCAGTTTGTGTGTAATACAATATCGTACTCATGCAGTAGGCTGCAAGGCATAGGCTCAGTCCTGGAAAAATTCAAACCACTGACATAAAGGACAGATTATGTTTTGAATGCTTCAGTATCATTATTTTAAAGACCCAATTTTCCTTAAAGTCCAGGATCTACCCACTGAGCTGGTCTTTCAGCTTCCCCTATTTTCAGAGTACATTTTTGCACATACCATAGTTCATAGAATAAATCTGCCCTGTAGCATTAAAGCTGCGTGGGGGTTGCATGTCTTTTTCTCTGCAAAAGCAGTTCATTCTTAATGGCGCTTTGAGTTTCGGGATTGATCCACAGACAAGATGACAAGTCAGTTGTACAAAAGAAGCAAAATAAATGGGGTTTTTTTAGATTATATACGTTTAGAGGAGAAAGAAATGAAAAGAAAAAGTATGTTTTATAACAGTTGTAAGCACTAATAATTCATATCTGTTGATTTAGCACTGGGACCGCAAAGACTGCACTTGGCCCTAGAGTTCTTCCCAAACTACCTCAAAAAGGTAAGAGTTCTTTTTGTGGGTATTGCCGTAATGATATCTTTTAAATGTGTGTGAAAGTAGATACTTGTTTTAAATATATGGATCTTTTCAGCAGAAGTCTTTTTTCTACAATGCCACAAACCATGAAAGCTTAGTAAAACGGAAAGGATTTTGGAAGATGGGGAAGGTTTTTATTAAACTAAAAAAAATAGTTAGACCTATGGAATATAAGGAGGAAATTAAAAAAAAAAACCTAAAAAATCTTAAACTAATTGCAGCTGGAAGGAGACCTCAGGAGGTCAGCTGGTCCAGTGCCCCACTCAGAGTAGAGCCAACTTTTTGACATGAGAGCAGGTTGCGCGAGGCCATGTCCAGTTGCGTTTTGAGTATCTCCATGGATGACCTCTCTGGGCTTCCATTTCTATCTTTGACCACTCTCACTGGTAAATTCTTTTTTCTTTATAATATCCATAAGTCCAAGTTTTTGATACCCTTGAAGCAAGCTGTGTCCATTGCCATGAGGCGATGAGGGTTGTGTCATAACTGCTTTGAAAAGGATCAGGTAGTTACATGCTCGCTTATGTATCAGGGACAAACTTGCTGAGACCATCATCCCAGTGAACACCTTGTGGCCCTCTATTTAAAAATGTTTTTTCTAGTCTGTCTTTAAACTCATACAGCAGGTTTTATTTAGTTTTTTGAGTTCTTGCAGCAGTTGACTATAAAGCTAAAAGTAGACCTATCTCATAGCTCTGTCTGATACAGAACCCATCAAAAATATTTTGTCTGTGTGAGTGGATGATCCCTACAGAGCCTGAAGATCAGGGAATGAAGCCTGTCCAAACTTCTGAAGCTAGATGACTGAAATCGAGAGCGCGCATAATTTTAACAGAAAATGCAAATGTGAAATTTCAACTTCATTAAACTACAATTATTATGACATGGTATATCATCTTTTGAAAGAGACACCAATGATGTGATAGGGTACCACTGCAAAGTATATCAACACTTCCTTGATTTAAAACTATAGAGGTGAAAATTTAAGATGGGATCAATCAAAGCACTTTGATAAGGGCTCCTATCAGTTTATTCATGTTATTTACTTATGCCTGGAACCAACGTGGATGATCAGCGCTTGTACATTTGCTACTAGATAAGTCTAGGAGACAAAGCTATATACAGGTATCAACACAGACGGTTTTTAAAATGTTTATCACGCATCTGATAGTAGCTATACAATTTCTTTCATGGAAATTATAAAAAGTTTTCTTTTTTTTTGTATAAATAACCATAAATATAGCATGGAAGTGTTATTGCAGTAGGTGATACCTAAAGCGAGTGTTGTTGCTTTCATAGTAAATGTCAGACCTCCTTTTTGGCTGGCAGAATATGATACTAAAGTGATGCTGAATACAATAGGAAATTATTCCTTCTAGTCAAAATGCGTTGCTTTCATCATGGGTTGTAACTTTTTTCTCTTCTGTCCCCCTTCATCTGTTTTAATATAGGGTTGTTTGGTTTAGGGGTTTGTTGGTTTTTTTTGTTGTTGTTGTCTTGTTCTTATGGTTTTGTTTTTAAGGTGGATTTCAGTCAACTTTTCTTAGGGAACTTAGAGGTAGAAACAATACATGACACTGAGAAAAAAACTATTTGAAAAGCTATTTTCAATTTCCTTCTATGAAATCTGCAAAATACACAATTTAAAACTTTTCATCTTTACTAAATTGTAAATATTTACAATAATTCATTTTTTATTAGTTTTAGTTTGAATGTCTATAATACGGTTTATTCTATATGCTGCATAGACATACATGCTCACTCGCTCTCTTCTTTAAGATGTTACAGGTGCTAATCCTGAGACTCGGGTTTTTGTTGTATGGAGTCAAACTGTATATATGATTAATCATCATTAAAGAGAATTTTCATTGCAGTCGCGTCAGTGGGTTGATAGGTTGTTTTGCAAAATACATCTTTTCTTATATTTAATATTTTTTTGTTTAGACCCAAAAAGCGATCACTTTATTTCATTTTAAGTAGTTTATCTGTAAATTGACACCTAATAGCTGTTGGATTAAGGATTCCTGGCCCCCAGGAGGAGCAGTGAAATGAGACCTCAGTGAAAGAGGGTTACATAAAGTTGTATTATCTTGCATTGTCATAGACTAGGAGGACATACGGGCAGTTATCGGGGCTCAGTGGACATGTGGTTATTTACACAATTGCAGTTTTGATATGTGCCTAAGTTCTTTAATATTAAAATGGGATTGTGAAAAATCATTGTTATGCTCTTTTGTTTTAGTGGCACTAAGAAAAATAGAAACCAGTCATCATCTTTCAATAGATAAATCCCATCAACACGCGGAAATCTTTCAGAAGCCCTCATTGTCCATCGATATACCACAGAAACCACAACCTGGAGACTTGCCCCCAAAGCCTCTGCCTCTGGAATTAACTCAGAAACCTCAAGTGGGAGATTTACCCCCAAAGCCTGGAGAACTGCCCCCAAAGCCTCAGCTAGGAGACCTGCCACCAAAACCACAACTTGGAGACTTACCTCCAAAGCCGCAAATGAAGGACCTTCCTCCGAAACCTCAGCTTGGAGAGCTGTTGGCGAAAACTCAAGGTGGAGAAGCATCACCGAAGCCTCAGCCCTCAGAGGCAAATCAAAAATCTCACTCCTTAGATCTTTCTCCAAACGTACAATCTAGAGACACCGTCCAAAGGCAAGCATCTGAAGAGTCGAATGACATAACACATACCCTGCCAGAAACCCCTGTGCCGCTTCCCAGGAAAATAAATATGGTAGGTATTATTCCAGCTAGCTGAAAGTCTCCAACAAAGGCTTTGAAGTTACTGTAGGACTATCTGCGCAAAAAACCCCACCCTTGAGCTCTACACACAAAACACAACCTTACAGGCTGGTGTGGGGAATGAGGAGCTCTTTCGTGCTCCCCAGCAGCTTCAGCAAATGCTGGGGGTTTACAAGGCCTCACGCATGCTGAAACAAATACTAGTAACGTAAAGCAATAGTCTTGGGAGCATCACAGTATATTTAGATTTATTAGGGAACCTGGGCATTTTTATCTGTGCCAGTCATACTTCTGAATTGATGGGTAGCTTTCTGTGCTGTCTTTACTCACTGCTCTGTATGTCTTAGTTTACTGGAATATTTATATATTTGATTTATGTAATCTTTAAGAATGAATGTTAGGACTTATTGTCAGTAGATAAAAAATGTAAAGTACAAGTCGACTGTGACAAACTAGTAAATGTTCCTGTCGTGAGTATTTAATGTCGGTGTGCTTAGGTGGTTAACAAAGGTTCAGATCTATTGCCGAAGTGGCAAAATTGACGTTGCTGGATGGTACGTAGTAGCAGAGATGGAACTGTAACTAGATTCCAAGTCTCCTTGTTCAACCCCCAATTCATCTTGCTGTTCATCTTGCTAACCAGAGCAATTTCCGTCCAACAGAGGATTCTTCATGCATATGTATATTGAAATCATTTTATGAAACTCCAGAGGTCTCTTAAGATTTTCATCATTAAGAATACATCAAAAAGGAGATGGTTTTGCTTGTCAAATTGGCTATGCAAAGCACTTAAGTAAAAGGAAATAAGACTTCTGTTCTTGTAGTGAAAGCAGAGGGTGAGTTTCTCCCTTCCTGTGCTCGTCTGAGGAAGATCGCTTTCTCTGGAGCCATCACTCTGCTTGGCTTCTGTCATGGACTCGTCTGTAAGCTCCTGTCTGAACGGAGAACAACAGGGCTGTTGCTTGGGCTTCCCGAGCGTTCTGGAGATTGAATAAAATAGTACAGGGGTCTGATTAAAAGGTGTCTGCAACTATGATTTGTTTACTCGGGTGCTTTTCAATATAAGCCGGCCAATGATGCTGGACACTCTCAGCTATTTGTCACTTTATTAAAGAAGAAAGCAAATAGTAGATTAGTTGTTTGTTTTGGTTGTTTTTTAAACTCTTGCCCTACTCTATACAGAAGAATGCTAAGGAAAAATGCAGTGTTCTCCAAATTCAGCCATTTTCACATCTGCAGTAAATCGAATAGTTCCACTGTTTTGCAGTGATCAAAATTATGATTTATCTGTGATAATTACTTTCCAGATTTCTACACATCATTGCACGCACACTTGTATCTCTTCTTTGTTCGCTGCAGTCTCTTTTTGCTCAAGTAATAATGTGCAAGAATTCCTCTTAAATGTGTCTGGCCTCTGTCTTCATCCTCTGGCTGTGCCCTCTCCACACGCACGGGTGAAATGCCACATCGCAGCGCAACAGTGAGACCCCTGACAGCACCCACAGGGTACTTCACTCTTGCGTTTGACCAGCCACTAAACACATGAGTGCAAGTTTTTTATGGGAAATTTTAGAAAATCAGTTGTTGAGAATTATTAGGTAAAAAAATACCAATGCTGTTATATATAAGAACTTGAAAGGATATTTTTAGAGAAATGAAACTTGCTCTGAGTGTTTCTAAAACCACACTGAGCACTGGAGTGTTCTTTTGTGTGTGTTTTCTATAAAGGAGATAAAATATTTCTTTTGAAACAAACAAAAAAAAAATGTTGAATGAATAAGAACGTGGAGGGATTATTAATGACCACAGCGGCTGATTATTATTCAGTCTTAAGCACATAAGTCTCTTAATAAGTACAACTGTTGGATATAAGGAGGGGGGGGGTATTTGTTTTATTTACAATTATTTACAAATTACACATCCTAGAATTGCTTCTATTTCTTTACACACCAGTGCCCCAAACTGTGTTACAGAAATTATATCCTCTCTTCAGATCCATCCTTTTTTAAACCTTCCCGAGATTAAATACACCTTGGCCTTGAATTCTGCTTTTTACCGCTCTCCTAAGTGAAAGGAATAGAATATTAAAATGTCATCTGTGGTACTAATCAGAAGGAACCAGGAGCAATTGCCGTCATTTTTCATGTGTTCCTACAAGCTGAGTTGCATACAGTTCTCTAAATTTAGAGTAATTTAACTTTCTTTAGTCTCTTTTTACTGAATGAGACAATTTTTATCTGGCAGAAGTAGTTGCTTCCCTTCATCGCTGAGGATTGATTGGAAGCGCTCTTAGATTGTAAAGGTTCTCTGGAGTTGAAAGCTGGGACTGGCCCCAAATACCCATTAATATTGAATTCCAGTCTTTAGTGATAGTTGGGATTTTTGTTCAAATCATATGAATTTGTTTAAAAAAAGAGAGAAAGCGTTCTTTGAAGTAACTTCTTGCTGCAGCAAAGCATTGCTGTAAAAAAACCCCTTTGATCTCATATGAACTTCACTTCAGGTATTTCTGTTCATTTGTCTGGAGAATGGGGTTTTTCAGTCTTAGGTGGTGAACTGCTTCGTCCCTTAGATCCCTCTATAATTGCTATTTTTCTGTACCTGGAGTTTAGTATGAGTGCTCTTTGCCGTGTGTCTGTTCTGCTGTTGATCTGCAGGGAAATATTTTTTTTGCCAAAACACGGAGGTATTTCAAGTGGGTAGGCAATAGCAGAGAAGGCTCCCTAGGAAATTTCCTCTGTGAAGTTACTTTTGGCTCAAATGCCTCTAAACCTGCTGACTTTTTCCTTCGTAGCCCTTCTGCTTCTCATCTCCTCGGGCTCTTGGTTTTTTTTTGCGTTCTCGTTATCTAACTACTTCTGTTCAAAGAAGGAACTGTGGTTTTTGAAGAAGTGTGGGTATGAAAATACAGGAATATAAAGTAGCAGGAGTGTTTTGCTGTGAATATTGCTACCTTACTCTATTTGGAAATAATTTAAAGCATTTTCCCTACCGTGAGAAACATATGTTTGGGGAGGAGTCCGTGGCTCAGGCTTTTTCATGTGAATTAGCAGTATGCACTGAAGTATGACCTAGAAAATACCTGGCCTCAGAATGGTAGAGCTGTGAGAATATCTGTTGTGAATTATCATCACAAAATAGTACTGCCATCTGAAATTAAGATTCTTTTAGTAAGAAATTGCTAACATTTTGGATGAAGAATCACTCAAAAAATAACTATAAGCACATCTGAAATCTAAGGATGCTGTATTTTTTTGCACTAGATCCAGACCCAAACCTGTAAGGAATACTGGGATTTCAATGCAGCATTTTCCTCAGCCCTTACCCCTCGTGTAACATTTAGAGGAGATGGGATTTCATTTTCTGTTCATGGGGATTTTTTTTTAATGAAGTATGTATTAAAGGAGAAGGAGGGTGTTTGACTGGAACATGTAAAGACGTTATTTAAACTTTCTTTACTGGAGGAAGCACAGATTATTTAAGCCGTGCACTACATTTGAAGTCTCTTGGGAGTTCTGAATCTTAGGAAAAAGAAAACCTATGCCTGTGTAGGTAATTTTTAATTTTATTTTTTTTAATATCCTTGTTGAAGCAGAGATCTTTTCATTTTTATGTCCCCAATTGCAGGGAAAGCAATTTGGTAGTCTTTACCTTCTCGTAAAATAAAACATAACGAAAAGGCAAAATTTATATCAAATAAATGTTTTCACTGTTCCTCATGTCCTTCATCTAAAACTTCAATTCTATTTTTAGGGGAAAAACAAAGTTAGGCGAGTGAAGACCATTTATGACTGTCAGGCAGATAACGATGATGAGCTCACGTTTGTTGAAGGAGAAGTAATTATTGTAACTGGTGAAGAGGACCAAGAGTGGTGGGTATGTATCTTTTCCTTTTACGGTTCCCCATAACTTCTTTACGACTTTTAAAGGAAAGGCTCTTTTTCCAAATTTGGAGGGGGGGCTGTTATTTCGGTTTGTGTGTGGTGTTTTTTTATTTTGTTGGGTTTGGGGACTTTTTTTGCCTGGGCAAACATCCAGCCCTTGAACTCGTACTGGAGAACACCCCCTTTCTCCGGTAGGGTCTGTCTCTTCCTGGGAGTCTGCTAGAACCATCCTGACCGGGTTTGGCTTTATTGCTGGCTCATAACAACACACATTTACATATGTCAGTCTTTGTAATTGGTATGGTTTGAGAAACCCGTAACAATTTATTGTTGTTTAGACAATTATTCTATCGTCTGATGACCCCTCCCCACCTGGGAAGAGAAATAGGGGAAAAAAACAAGGAAACCCAGGGGGTTGAAATAGAAACAGATTTAATAGAATAAGACTAGATAATTAACATTAATAACACTAAAGAACCAATATTGATCCAATACCAATATAAAACACACAAGGATTATACTCAGCCCATTCTATCAGTAGGAAGCTGTGCGCTCCCAGCAGCGGACAGTAAATGTGGGACACTGCGAGCGCTGCGGCTTTGGGAGGAAGGGAAGGGCTCAGGGGTCCGGCACCGGGGCACGAAGTTCTCTGGATCACCGCCATCAAGGGAGAGAGAGCACCTCGCAGCAAACTTCCTAATTTATATTGATTGTGATGTTCATGGTATGGTATAATCCCGTTGGCCAGCTTGGGTCAAGTGCCCGGGTCTTGCTTCTCCTCATCCCTGCACCTGGCGACCTCAAGAACACTGAGACCTTGAAACCCACACACCATAGCTGGCTAGAAAGGAAATATTTTCACAAATGCAGACACCAGTCTTCTAAAAGTGCAGTCTTCCCAAGTATTAGAAGAGAAATTAGTCCTGTGTTGCTCAAACTGGGACAGTAGCGCACAGTCGCCTTTCCTTAAATGAAGAAGTAGCAATTTTTACTCCGTTTAGCGTGCTTACATCCCTCATGAAAAATGAGATAGGTAATTATCTTCAGTTCACCAGAAATGTTAAGTTGTACCTACAGGGGCTGCTGGAAGTCTGAAAAACTATTTGTAACGGGAGCTGTAAGCTGATGGTTTTCCTCCTTAAATGAGAGAGTTAACATTTTCTTTCCCTTCTTCCCTCCCGTGCCATTGGTTTGTCTCATACTCCCCCCGCCTCTGGGCTGCGTATTGTCTTTGCTTCTTGAGTGCTAACACCAGGTTTTTCTCAACCCCACTTGAAGGCTCCAATCTTCCCTTGACACTCTGCTTCTTTCCTCCAAAGCCCTGCTACATCATACTTCCCTGCCTAAGAATTATTCCTGGGGAAAGTGAGACAGACTTCATTTTGATTGAAAAAAAAATCTTAGCGCAATGCTGCCTATCATTTCCTAATCCAAGTGCAGCGCAACCTCTGCTGTTTTGGTTCCAGCTACACGGTTTCCTCTCCCTCATCACTTCAGTGTGGAGGATTTTCAGGTGAAAAGGTGGTCGCAAAAGAGCGATGCCCAGGGAAAGCGGCTGTGTTAACCCTATCGTCCCGCCCGCCGTTACGGTTGCCTTGGTCGCTGAATCTGTTTTGTGAAGTGGCTTTTGAAGACCCCCGGGTACGCGCCTGACAGGTTCCATGAAGCGTTCCAGTCTGAGCGTTTCTGAGAAGGGAAACGAGGGCTGTTGACTCATACGCTTCAAAAATTTGGCTCTACAAGAGGAAACGGCCAGCCCTGCATGTTTCCCCTTCCCATTTTGTTAGCGTGTGGAAGAGGAAGGAGGAACGCTGTTGTTCTGAAAGCAGCGAGCAGCACTGTAGCAGGGTGAGAAAAGGGTTATGTGGTCAGTCAAGGCTGCTACTCCAGTGCTCTCAGTTTGATGGTCGTTTATAGCTACGCGTTTTAAACGTGTCACGTTCATATAGAAGGTGCCTTTTTTTTTTAAAGTTGCTTGGCTGTTTCTTTATAAATTATTATTATGCAAAACATTAAGAAGCTGTACATGAAGGATACTCAATCAGACGATTCTGTGGTTTGTTATAGACTAGTATGCGCAGAAATCATTAGGAATCACACTAATTCAATGAGAAAATAGCTGTGCCTGTATCCCGTTAAGTGAAGCATGCAGATTATCCTAAGTAACGTCACAACTGTAGCACACATTTCCCTCCACCGAGATGTTTAGGATTTATTCAGTTAGCCAAGACGAAGGGGTTTGAAAAACATAGACTAACGTGCAGGAGCAAAATATACCAGACAAAAGAAAACAAGGCTTCTGTTCTGGTGAGATTCTTGAAATTCAGTGGCGTACGTCGCCCATCTAGGTTTCCGTATCCAATTGTAGTTCTCTTTAGATTTAGTCGGCTTAATTTGTCTTATTTATGATATGTTTGTATGGTTTTATTTCGTTCCGTTATGCAAATTCAACCATTAACTAAGGTCTGCTTTAAACTGCCCAGGAACTTGCAAATGCTCTGTAGGATCCGTGCGGTTCTGCTGCTTCCGAATGAAGTAAATGCAGTCTACGAATTCTATGTGTACACACGTATCTATGTACGTTTGTTTTTTTCCTGTGTTGCAGATCGGCCACATCGAAGGACAGCCAGAGAGGAAAGGGGTCTTTCCAGTGTCCTTTGTGCACATTCTGTCAGACTAGTACGAACAAACGATCCTAAACTTGAGCATTGCACATTCTTCATGCAAGACGGGCTTTTTAGCAAAAGCGAACGCTGCTGCCTCCCTGTAATCCTGTGCACAATTGTATATATAGCTGCTGTTACAAATTAAGAATTCATTTAAGTTTCACCTCATGAGGTTGAATTATATGTATTGTAAATATACTGTGTTATTCTGCCTTTGCCAGTATTATGGTAGCCTTGGAACCTGGCACGCCTTATTGGGTTCGTTGAAGCCATCCTTGGCATCTAGCACTTACATCTCTGTCTATGCTGTTAAAAATACGTAGGAACTGCCAGCTTTCCAAACATAGGTGGTCTCCGTCAACCATGTAACTGTACAGAAATGACTGTTCCTAATAACTCGGTATTCTCAGTATACAATTAGCAGAAAGTTAGAATGAGTGAATGGTTTTGGACAATTTTAAAAATCAGTCTGCAGTTTATAAGTGTATGCAGTTTACAGCTATAAAACCCACTTCAGTATTTATTTAATATAGTGCTCAGTTAAGTGTAATTATGAAGACAAATATTCACTGACTTTACAGATAACAGTAATGTTTTATGGTGTGCATACAGCATTTCATGTTTATATTATGTGGACCTATGCCAAACTGTGATTGCAGTTCCCCTGTGATATTACCTCACTATAAAAAAGTTACAAATTTATTTCATTCAAAAACTTATTTTAATGAAGATTAGTCATGTTGTTCTTTAGTAGATATATGTGAAATTTGATGGTTTCTTTCACTGAATTCTTAGTAACCAAGAACTTCTAGAAAATGTTAACTGTTGACATTATGCATGCATTTAGATGCTTACTTGAAACCTGCCTTTGTACAAAAGTAGTACTGTAGTCATATAGCTACATTTGAGGAAAAGAACATTTTAACTTAATTGCTATTCAGATTAATGTGAGCTTGCAACAGTATTTGTTTATAGCTAAATTGGCTCTTTGAAAAATGATTTTGTGGGGTTTTCTTTTTCCTCTGTCTTCAACCTTGCTAAAAGTTAGTTACCTAAAATAAAATTTCTTAAGTGGTGATATAAGGATAAATTTAAACTATTTTTAATTGCTCTAAAAAGTGACGACCTCTCGTGCATTTGATCGGGCTGTTAATGGTAGAACTCAGATCACAAGTATCGGGCCGGTTTTAGTAGAGTTCACTGAACTGTAACTGTAATAGTCTTAATTCAAAGCACCAAGTAACAGACGTACTGTTATAAAGCTAATTTCTACGAAAATCTTTGGACGGCTGCATTCGACCTGAGGTTTCTTGAAAGTTGGTATAAAGTTGCATTGCCAGAAAACACTTAAATGTATTACTGAAAACTTCATTTCCTATGTCACTTTCAACATCATTTTTTAACTTTGAAACATAACGCAGTTGTGTTTTTCCCGTAGTTTGTCCGTAGCAGGTTCCATGAATTTCATACGTAGTTTTGTATTACTTGCTTTAAATGTTATTTTGGCTTCAGTACCTGGTACTGCTATTTCAAAGCAGATTGTCTCGGCTGCATGGAACGATTTACATTTCATAAAAACACATCTCAGTCTTTCTGAGGGCTTTCATTTTTAATTCAGTTTTACGAGACTGTAGTCAGTGAATATTTAATTCTGTTTGTGGTTAAGATAGAAACAAATATCAGTCTAAACCCCACATGGAAAAAATGCAAAACATTTACCAACTGTTAATGGTTTTATCATTTATACAAGAAGTTTATTGGAAAAAAATAATAATTACGCAAGGAGTGAGCGAGCCTGCTGGCATCTAATCTTCAGTATTACCAGCTCCAGTATTTCAGACCTGATTCTGTTTTTTATGGAAAGGAAGTCAGGATTAGCATTTATTTAGCATTCCATTTTATCCATTACTACAATGTTTTAAGTTGCATTAAAGAACAAAACCTATTCACTTTTGTGGTCAATTGTATTTTTAAGTGATCTTGAAATAAACTGATAAAAGCAAATCATATAAAGAAAACCTAGGCATGTAAAATTATGTAGAGTCAAATGTCTATTCTTTTCTACGCTCTTTAAAATAGTATACATATGCATTTTATAAAATTAAATGAGTTCCATCGGGAACAATAGTTCTGTTTATTCTGGCTTATTGTGGGTCATAAGAAATCTGAAAATGTATGATATTGATTGAGTTTAAGTACAGTATTATATTTGAACTCAATGAGCCACTGTCTGCAATTTTGTACATGACATAGTATTTGGAAAGTCTAAATCTTTATGGAAAATTAGCTGATAAGGGGTTGGGGGGAGGGGCAGGGGAAGGTGCCCCCAGAGGGGGAGGTATGCTCTGCAGATGATGTCTTATTTACTGTTGAACAACAGTTGCTATTTATTTTTTTATTACATAGTACATCAACGTGTACAGAAATCAGATCTGGTCATGCCACTAGTTAAAATCTTGACTTCTCATTGAATGTTAAGGTAAAACATCAGTACACATGTCTATTCACATGTATTTAATGTGACAGTTTTTGAGTACTGTATGTGTTAATTTCTACTTTTTTAATATTTAAAATTGCTTTTAAATAAATGTATTCAGTTGATCCCAGATATCTGAACAAGGCCCTTTTGTCAACTGGAATATCTTCTAGGGAGAAAGGCTGGATTCCAAACAGGTAGAACTAAAAAACACTTGAAATGTTTTCTCTTCATTATAAAGCACCCCTTATATAACGCAACTAAATGTGTATCTCTTTAACAGCTGTTAAATATGGATGCCATTGCCTTTATCTGGAAAACTTTACTTACTAAAGTTAGCATCAAAACACTTATTTTGTCCGTGAGTTTTGATTGCTTTCTCTCTGGCTTCAGTAGGCTCTTCGGAAAGGCAGCCCGGTGTGCTTTGTCTTCTCCAGACGGCTCTTTGGGTTGAAAAGAACGGCTCAGCGTGGCCCTCTGGCCCCTGTACGGCCCTCCTCTGTCCCTGCGCGGGATTGCCAACGCCGACAGCAGCTCTCAAACCGACTCGGGCAGTACTAACCGTTCCTGGATGGGGTGACTTTATTGCTTAGATTTTCAGCTCCGACCCAGCTTACAGAGTTTATTTTTTCCCTGACTCGATTCTTGGAAGTTTTTCCTTTAAGACTCTCACCTCTCAAAACCGCTCCAAAAAACAACAAGTCACTTGAAATTGCTGGAAAGCAATGAGAACATCCTTTAGCCAGAGGAGGAGTTGGAGTGTGGAGTTATCAGATCTGGTTCGTATCAAAAATAGTAACGGCAACAGCACAAGGCTCAGGAGACCGCTGTGATAAGACAGTTTCTCCAGCGCTGAATTGTAGCGCAGGCATAGCCTGGGTTCATCGTAGAATATTCTGCTCGGTTCGTTTTGGGCTTTTAAATTTAGATAGGCTGAACGTATTGGGTCAGGGGTGTGTGAAATACGGACGTTGGGCAGCAGAAGCAGTCTGGTTAAATATTCTGCTCTTGCTCAGTTTCTACCTTGTCACAATATTTTAGGTAACAGCATTCAGAGATCTGTTGATTCCAGTATCCTCAGTTCTCTGTCCTACTTGTATCACGTGTTCTTCAGTGGCAAGTATTGATTTCCTTAAAATTGAGGTGGATATCTCACATATACTGTTTGGAGCAGAAGAGACCAAGACAAACGCACACCCAGAGAACTCCCTTGCTGTTCAGAGTTTGTCTGCTTACCCTTTTCCTGGCAAACTTAAAACTCAAGGGTTGAACAGAGACTGATTAGTAATCAAAACCAGTGAAAGTGATGCAAATGTTAAACACCAGTGAAACTCAGAAATAGCTCCCCCCCCCCAACAGAAACTCAAACGCTCCAACCCTAGAGATACAATTTAATTGTTTTCAGATGCTTCCCTCCTCCCCAGACGCTGTAGTTCTGTGTGACAGTTCACCTGAGCATCAACAAAAAATAACTTTACTTTCCCCCCACTCTGCCCAGTTATAAATGTATAGTGTCAGGCCATTCACACCCCAGACCAGTAACGCTCCTCTGCCGAGAAACCAGAATATGATGGAGGAGCAAACGTCCTGAAGTAGATAAATTTCAGCTTCAGACCTTAAATTCTTACGGACAACTTACCAACTCAGTCTTGAGTTTAAGGCTGCTGGGGGTGCTTTTATGAGGGACTTTAGCCCTTCTAGAACACGGCTGGAGGCTGTTCAGACGGATACAGAATGCACACAGGACTGTAAGATGTTTTCATCTATATAGCTGCAAGCCAAAAATTTTCTTATCTAATGCAAACCAACTATTTCAAGTTGTCCTAATGATTCTTTCAGGGCTATACATAAAATGATTTACAGCTCAGTCATCTGCTGAGAGAGTGCTCAAGTTTCTTCTTGAGATAAGCTAAGTGCTGTTTGTCAACTCGTACTTAAGCTTGCAGCCCCTGTGCTGCGGCGGGCACAAAACCTGCGAGTCTCGACTAGTTCTCGTCAGCTGCTGTTCGAGCAACACTAAAAACGATAGTGTGTCACGGTACAGGCTTTGCCTTGTTCCTCTGTAAATTACAGAACAGATCCTCCTGTCTGCAATGTGGCGGATGTCTGCTCTGGTCTCTTTTTTATAATAGTGGGGGCAGGGGACAAGCAATTTGTGACAGCTGTCACATCTGCTGACCATGTCAGAGGAGAGGAGAAGCTGATCGGTTGTTTGTTGTACCACCTGAAAAATGTTTTGCGTGAGCTTTGAGCTTACCTGGAACATTAAATACAGCGTTAATGCTACTCTGCAGTTCCTGCCAGTTTGGTCTTGGGTTCCTGTAGTGTCTGATCACAAACGTCCCCTCCCCTTGTGCTTGTTGCTTTTTACTGAAAGGCAGCATGGCACTAGGTCCGTTCCCCCATGGGGTTTTTTTCCCCAAGGCCTGAAGATGCTTCTTGTGCTTCAGTTACCACCAGAAATTTAGAAATCTGATTTTCTCTCACAGTCATATTTTGCAGATGAATCACCCTTGAGCACTCAAACTAGACTGCCGCAGAATGGCTGCGTTTGAGGTTGTTTCATTGTATTTACCTTTGTTCAGTTCAAAGCAATAGCATTAGGCTTGGTTTTTTGGTAACTAATTAATTTCCTCACTCTGTTCCCCGGAGAGTACTACAGGAAGAACTTACAGCTGCCTGTAAACTCACAAGAGTAAGGAGTAGTGTGCAATAGCTTAAGTCTGAAGCTACTCTCAAAAGTAGTTTAGTAATGTTTTTCCTCTCTCCCCGCTCCCACATCCCTGCTGTGGCTGTAAGTGTCGTCATGGCTCTGAGCTGGAGTTCTTAGTGTCAAAAAAACTTAAAAAAGTCAAAAACTTACTTATCGAAAAGGATTGAAACGTGCTCCTGAACTTGAGACTGCAGAAAGACAACCCACCTCCTGAGCCGAACGTGCACAGAAAGGGTCAGCAGCTGTTTGTTGGTTAAGCGGGGGTTTTGTGGTGGTTTTCTGTTAGAGCCTGCAGACTTCCTTCGTGACCTGGTGACACCAGTGGCCACACACTGCTTCAAAGACACCTCAAAGACAAAAGCAGACATTTTTTTTTCAAAGTAGTAAAGATTACAATTCCTGTAATCAGTCACCTGTCCACACTGCAAGCCATCCCGTCCATGGCTGTAGACCTACACACTCATGAGCCGTAGCCTTCCCGGTGTTCCTTACAGATTCTCTTGTAGCGTCCTTGCAGCTCTACTTTGGGAACTCCAGGCAGGGAAGCAAGCGCCCCGGGTAGCTGGGCAGTGAGCTGCAGCCACGTGCTCTCATTTCAGGTGAGACTTCTTACTGTGTGGAAACCCATACAGGAGCTGGAAAAAAAGCCTTGTGGAGCAACTCCAGGACCACTGCAGTAGTTCTCATCTCTGTGGATGGAAGCGTGGGCACGAAGGGCAGATTTGTGATCCAGGATCTTCCTCAGTCTCTATCTCCCTACAGGAACTGGGCCGACCTCTGTAGAAAGAAACAGGAGAACAAACTCTAAACCTGCCTCTGCAGGGTGTGCAGAGCTGCTGGCCTGCTTAAAAGGAAAAGTTTAGCAGCTTGGGCATCTGGAGAGCAAGGAGCATTGAGCTTCATGTGAAGTGAACCTCCCCTGAGTGAAGATGGAAGATGGGGACTTGAGAGTCTTCTGCAGAATAGAAGAAAAACTTTGAACTCCCCATGTGCTACAAGGTGGAGACGTGAGAAGAGCAGGGGCTGGGGGCACACAAACCCCAACTTGGACACCTTTGAAAGAGTATGAATGGCTCTATCATTGATGTGAAAATCGATCATAAGGAGTCAGCAGCTCTCCTGTGAGCACTGCCTATAGGTGGGTCATATACTCACCTCAGATCTCAAGGTTTCAGAGATTCACAGAGATTCAAGTGACACAAAGAAGTGAAGGTCCCTTATCCAGAAGCAGAAAGACCTTAGCAAATGATAATGGGGGAGGGACAGCAGCGGGGCAGTCAGAACATCTGGTCAGCATGATACAATCATAGCATAGTGTGGGTTGGAAGGGACTTTTAAAGGTCATCTACTCCAACCCCGCTGAAATGAACAGGGACATCTTCAACCAGATCAGGTTGCTCAGAGCCCCGACCAACCTGAACTGGAATGTTTCCAGGGATGGGGCATCTGCCACCTCTCTGGGCAACCTGTGCCGGTGTTTCATCACCCTCATTGTAAAACATTTCTTACTTATATCTATTCTAAATCTTCCCTCTTTTAGTTTAAAAGCATTACCGCCTGTCCTATCGCAACAGACCCTGCTAGAAAGTTTGTCCCCATCTTATAAGCCCCCTTTAAGTACTGAAAGGCCACAATAAGGTCTCCCCAGAGCCTTCTCTTCTCCAGGCTGAACAACCCCAGCTCTCTCAGCCTCTCCTCATAGGAGAGGTGCTCCAGCCCTCTGATCATTTTTGTGGCCCTTCTCTGGACTCACTTCAGAAGGTCCACGTCTTTCCTGTGCTGAGGACCCCACAGCTGGACACAGCACTCCAGGTGGGGTCTCACCAGAGCAGAGCAGAGGGGCAGAATCACCTCCCTTGACCTGCTGGCCACGCTTCTTTTGATGCAGCCCAGGATATGGTTGGCTTTCTGGGCTGAAAGTGCACCTTGTCAGCTCATGTCTGGCTTTTCATCCACCAGTACCCCCAAGCCCTTCTCGGCAGGGCTGCTCTCAATCCCTTCACCCCCAGCCTGTTGGGGTGTTGGGGTTGCCCTGACCCAGCTGCGGGACCTTCCACTTGGCCTTGTTGAAGTTCATGAGGTTCACATGGACCCACTTCTCTAGTTTGTCCAGGTTCCTCTGGACGGCATCCCGTCCCTCAGGTGTGTCAACTGCACTACTCAGCTTGGTGTCATCTGCAAACTTGCTGAGGGTGCACTCAATCCCACTGTCTGTGTCACTGATGAAGATATTGAAGTACTGTGCTAGCAGCTGCCATAGTAGCTGGGCCCTGTGAAGCAGCAGAAGGCATCAGATCTGCAGGCAGGGGCCATGCCCAAGATCCAGCGAGCAGGAGCAAGGAGGCTGTAAGCAAGGGGGTGCTGCTGTCCTGCCAGACCGGTCCCTGGCAGCAGCCCCGCACAGGGCCCAGGTCCATCTTCGATGTGGTTCTGGCATCCCCCACTACCTCCTTGGAGCAGGTCTGGCCTTGCTTAGGGATGGATTTTGCTCAGGACCATCCTTTAACTCAGCACCTGTATTCCCACCAGGTCTGTCTAAGATGCTGCTGGGTTCAGCAGAAAAGTTCCTTCTGTTCCCTCTTCCCTGCTGGGATGCAGAAAGAGTTGAGACGAAAATATTAAGTTTGGGGGTGGAAAAACCCTTGAGAGCAGAGTTTTGTTTCTCTCACTTGCCCATGGCAGTGTTCTGCCTAAATGTTTTTACTGCAAAATGCAGCCCCTGGTAGTGTTTATTTAGACTGGGGTCTGCCTGGCGTCATTGCCTCCCTCTCTGCATAGCAGGTGCCTGGTCTGCCCGTGAGCGGTACCTTTAGCTAGGTGGAGTAATATAAAAGAAGGTACAGAGTGTAATGCCTCTACATACGAGCGCGTACTTGACTTCTCATTGCCCCGGCCTCACTGCTGCCCACATCTCCATCTGCTTTGGGCCAAAGACGGGACTTGTAGCCGTTGTGGCCGTCGCAATGAGACCTGCTCCGTGGCGTGGTGTCTCTGGGACTGCAGACTGAGCATTGCAGCTCCCGCCAGTGACGGACAGGAAAGCTGAGCAGTAAAATACCATTTAGAGAAATTACCTTAAGATGCGTTACCCTCATCTAATCCCCATCCCTTCCTCAAAGGGATTGATAGTGCAGGAGAACAGCAGCATCTGTTGCTGGAGGGCGAGCTTCCTGGTGGGCAGATGGGGATCCCGTGTCCTGGGGGGACTCGCGCTCCTCCTGCGACCAGGATGCCATCAGTTGTCAACACGAGATGGAGGAGAAACGGAGCAAAGTGCCTCAGGGATGTCACAGCTGCTCCAGTGTCCAAGCTCAGCTCAAGAGGTGGAAGGAGCTGTTTGGGTTGGAAAGACACATGCAGCGTTGATGATGGTTTTGGTTTTCTTTTTCTTTTAGTTTGAGAGGTTCGGTCTTAAAGGCAACGTCCCACTGAAGCGGATCCCCAGCTCCTGACTGCAGCGGGGCCCAACACCTGCGCTACGCGTAGCCACCGTCCGCAGGCCGGTCCCCCCGCCGTGCCCGTCCCCGGGCGCTCAGGCCCGGGCTGCCCCCGCGGGGCCTGGAGGCTGCCGTGGGTGGTCGCGTTTAGAGTTTGCGAGGTGCCCCTGCACGCCGCTGGTGCCTTCCTCCCTTCTGCTAAGCCTCCCTCATCCTCCGCTTTGCCCCACGCTGCGTGCCCGCTTGCCCGGAGCGGCCTGTCCGAGGCGTGAGGGCGGGGGACACCGCCGGCTCCTCACGAAGGGTTCCCCCCCTCGCTCCCCGGGACGCGGCCAACGGAGCCCCGGCCGCGGGTGGGGGCTGAGGCGGAGGGCTCTGACCCCGCTCCCCGCTCAGTTCGGCCGCAGGGCCGGGACAGCCCACCCGAGTGCCACCTGCCCGCGGCGAAGCCGCTGCTCCCCGCGGCTGAGGGGAGGCGAGGGGGTGGTGTGTGTGTGTGTGTGGGGAGAACCGGGGATCGGGGCCGGGCGCGGCGAAGGTGCCGGGGCCGCCTCTCCCTCCCCCCCGCGCCGCTTCCTTTTATAGCGATGCGGCACCGCGCCCGCCGCCCGCCGCCGGCAGCAGCCGCCAACCTGCCGCCCTGACGCCGCCGCCCGGCAACCCGGAAGGCCAGGCTGCGCCCCGCGGGCCGCCCCGCCGCCCCAGGTAGGCTGCCCGCCGCCCTCGCCGCCGGCGGAGCGGAGCGGAGCGGAGAGGAGCGAGGAGGGGCGCGGCTCGGCGGGAGCGGGAGCGGCGGCGGGCGCCCGCCTGCCTCGGCGGCTGAGGGGAGCCGGGGCGGGGCGCCTGAGGGGAGCGGGGCGTCGCCTGAGGGGAGCCGGGGGTGGGCGCCTGAGGGGGACGGTGATCGCCGGAGGGGAGTGGGGCATCGCCGGAGGGGAGCCGGGAGATCGCCTGAGGGGAGCCGGGAGGAGCCTGAGGGGAGCGGGCGATCGCCTGAGGGGAGCCGAGGGGTGGGCGGCCGCTGGGAGACGGTGATGGCCTGAAGGGAGCGGAGAATCACCGGAGGGGGACGGGAGAGCACCTGAGGGGAGCCGGGAGGAGCCTGAGGGGAGCGGGGGATCGCCTGAGAGGAGGCGGGAGGAGCCTGAGGGGGGCACCTGAGGGGAGCCGGGCATCGTCTGAGGGGAGCCGAGGGGTGGGCGGCTGATGGGAGCCGGGAGGAGCCCGAGGCGAGCGGGGGGATCGGCTGAGGGGAGCCGGGGAGCACCCGAGGGGGGCCGGGGTGAGGCTCCGCTGCCCCCCCAGGGCGGGAAGGCGCAGCCCCGCGGGGCCGGCGCAGGGTGCCCGCCCGGGCCCCTTCCCCTTCCCGGGCCCCCGCCCGCAGCGCCGGGCCCGCCGTCAGGCCGCGGGCAGAGCCGGCGTCGGCAGCTGGGGCAGCCCCGCACCGAGCCCCGTGTCGGCCCCAAGGCCGGAGCCGCCGCCTCGGTTCCCCTCAGCGCACGGGAGCTGCGAGGCCGCCCGGGTCAGCAGGTGCCGGAGGGGCCTCGCTCGCATCTGCGGGGGGCATAAGGGCGACAGGCTGGGGACAGGAGATCCTCTGGGACCAGAGGATGGAGGTGACAGATCCAGCAAGCGGTGTTAACAGCCCTCACGCCAACCAACATGGTCTCCAGCAGCTGCCAGGTCGAAACCAAGCAGCAGTAATCTGGGGTGGTCGGCTTCAGGAGGAAGCCAGGGTTTGGTACCGCGTCCTGTGCGCGATGCGTGCTGCTTATCGCCGTCCTGGGAGCAGCGGTGACGATGTTAGCCGGCTGCTGCGCGCACGGAGCTGGGTGCGTTGCATTGGACTGTCCCCTGATGCTCGGACAGGTGCCGGGCTGGAGACTTTTTCAGTGGTCATCGTTCATGCAAATCCTACACCTGCTACTGACTAAACATCTAAAAAGTGCAGCCCAGCAGCCAGAAGTGCGCTGGACTGGCTGGCGAGGAGGCGAGCACTTCTGCTTTGGGGGATCTGGTACTTCCTCGTCTGCACAGGGGCAGTGGTGTGGTTGTGATCGTGACTGTATGTGAAAACTACCCCTCTCTTAAGCAAGTTGTAGTGTTTCAAAAGGATTAGTGGTGAAATAGAGAGGAAATAGCACAGAGCAACTCCTAAACCATGAAGATTAAAGGGTTGTATCGTTTAGAGTGGCATTACCCTTTTGCCATTTAAAAATGAACTCTAATAATCATTCTTTAATGTACATGATCCAGGAGGCCATGAGGAGCATAGCTTTTATTTGGTCTTTGCTAGGTGTGTGAGTAAAACAGGAGGGAGGCCCTTGTTTTCATTCAAACAAAGCGAACCCCATATCTGTACCCTGAACTGAGAAGTGTTTTGAAGAGATGTGGGGTTTTGTTGGAAGTGCAACGTCGTCTCTGTGTCAGTGCCTGACCGAAACCAAGCCTGGTGACAGGCTGCCCTCAGTTTAATGCCGAGGACGCCAGTACTGCTGCTGCGGGGTGGGGGGAAGCATTCAGGGTGCCAACATGAACTCTGAGGGACCCTCCCGGGTGCACACAGGAACCCTGGGTTGTTTTGGTGCTCAACCCTGCACGGAAGAGCTGCTTGGGGTCATCTTGCCTTATGAGAGGCAGCACGTTGCTGCACGGCTCCTGCTGCTTTCCCCTCTTGGCAGGGACTGGGAGCCCGTGCCTGTCCAGGCAGCAGGATGCTCTCAAGCTGCTGTTGCAGGCGGCAGTTCTTACCTGCTGCTCTGCTTTTGCTTGCTTCAAACACGGATCAGACCCAGAGGCCTTGTTAGTATGTTTTCCGACAGTTGTCACCACTTGCTTTCCCAGGGTGCACCGGAGGTCGGTGGTGTGGTTTCCTCCATAGCTCAGCAGAAGAAGCACCCCCGGCATGATGGAGTTGCTGAGCGGGTCTGCGGCAGCGCTCTGCGCGGAGAGTAGGAAGTGCTCAGGATCCAGCAGGAACAGTTACCAAAAGGACTTTTGAAAACGTTTCCAATAAAGTCTAGAGCATCTGTTTCTCTAACTGAGATCGATAGTTCAGACTGCTCGGCAGGAGCATGTGCGATGGATTTTCAATAATCTGCACGGCACAGCTCAGGCTTGAGGAAAAAATAATTAGGCCTCATTCTGTGCCTCTAAATGTGAGTGTGCCCGGTAAGAGCAGTGGAAGAAGCTGATGCACTGAGGAGAGTTAAAAGCTGAATGCCGCCTGTAGAGTGTGGAAGCGCACAGCCACCCTTAACTGCTATTTCTTTTTACTCAAAGGTATCATAGGATAAATAGTGGCTCACAAGAATAAAGACTGGCGTTTGACTGAGATACTTCCTGTGCTTGTTGGAGAAGAGCAAGGCCAAGAGTATTTTGAAAGTAAAAGCTTATTTCCTGTGAAAAACTTTTGCTGAAGCGAAGGGCGAGATCCTTTTAGAGCTGGAGTCACAGCTGAGGTGATTCAGGCCAGCCACGCTGGCACCTGGATGGGGCTGGCCGAGCTGGTCCGAGGCAGAGAGGAGGGCACTGGGGACTGGCCTGTCTGAACCTGCAAATGGGGAACAGGCACAGCATCATGTGCTGCTCTTGCTCCACTGGGAACAGGAAGAGAGGCTGTGTCTTCTGCCTGCAAGCAGCCTCCAGAGCTTGATTAGAGACTACAGGTTGGTTTGTCTGCAGGTATAAACTGGCCTGCTCCGGTTGACTAAATACACGCTCCAGAGGCTCAGCTGAGAGCCGGTGTGGGTCTCCTGTCTGCCCAAGCGAAGTAGATGCAGAGGCTCATCCCATCATGGGTATCAGGACTGTTGCTGTAAGCTGAAGGTCATTCCTGCAGCGCTCTCGCAACCTTGACTGAGAAAGGCTTGTCTCTGAGGTTAGCTCAGTCCAAGACCTATCTTCCTAATCATCTGGTTTAGGTTTTCCTTTAGCGCTTGCCATGTCTGTGGGCTTGCTTATCTGCTGAATCACTACCCTCATGCAGACCTGCACGGTTCCACCAGGAGCTGAATCAGGCTCCCAGGCGCTGTCTTTCCCCTGCAGCAGCACAGCTCTGGGGGAGGAGGCGGCTGGGAGCAGAGCGCGGCGGTGGCAGTCTGCTGGAATACAGTTGCTGGAGCAGGGATTGAAAATCTGCAGTCAGGCTGTATCTCGCAATGGGTAGAAAGCACTTTGCACGGTGCCTGCAGTTACTCAGCTGTTGGAAACCTTTGTTCTGTGCTGCTCTGTGCAGAGCTTGATATAGCTTGGATTTTCTTTTGGTGCCCGAGTTCTATTACTGTCCTTTCTGGGTATATTTTAAAACTCTTCCCCCCAGTGTTGGGTTTTTTTTTATTGTTGTTGTTGGTTATTGAATGCTGCAGACATGAATTTATTTCCTTAAGACCTTTCTACACCAAAGATGCTGAGACCGAGTGTATGTGTGACCTTGTGGTATTAGGTGGGATAAGGCTAATAGGTAGCTTTGGTTTCCATTCCTAGCAGTTTTTTTACGTGGTGCAAGCTGCTTTTCTATCATCAAAAACACAATTTGTAAAAAATGCTGGGTTTGATACCTGCTTTGCAGAAACCTGTGAGATCTACTCCAGGGTGTCTAGTGGACAAACTCTTTATTTCTCCAAGGCCTGCTGGATAGAAAGGGAATAATATCAAATCTTTCAACTACAGCAGAAAACTAGGAATTTTATCTGAGTCTCGCTAAGACAGTCTTTGTCTCAGCCAGAATTAGTCGTGTTCCCCCCCTTCCCGTTCTGCCTTGTTGCCAATCTTGAGCTCAAACCTCCTGGCCATAACCCTCTGTATTTAAGAAAAAATATATAGACACTAGTTGTAATCTGTGCTATGAAAATCTAATCTGTGACCTAATTTGTTGTGATACCATGAAGAACCTGTCAGTAGCAATCACTGTAACCCGTGGCGCGGACGCACTGCTGGCTTTCCAAGAGTGCTCGCTCGTCATAGCCTCAGAGGGAGTGGTGTTACTCCGAGTGTGTACATTTGGGCTCTGCCACTGCCAAATTTGGGGAATAATATACAGACAACTCTCACAGCACTTTTGTTTTTCCTTTAAAATGAAAGTGGCACGGGCAGTCTTACTATGTGTGGAAGTGAACCTCTTCTGCAGGCGATCCCTGCAGAACAGGTTGGTTTGAAACGTGTGGGAAGGAAAATGAGATGCAACCAAAGCTGAATAATTTTCTGTGCATGTTGTGATAGCCGTTTAACCTGTCAATCACTCGTTCACCTTGTCTGCGGCAGTGACTTGGACACAACCAACTCATGGGTGAGCGGTTAGAGGAGTGACTTGTCTAAATAACTTGGCACCAGTGTGAGCTGAGGTTTCATGGGCTCCTTCTCGGACGGCAAAATTGTCTGGCTTCTGTACAGCCCCCATAGTCAAGTTTGTTGTCCTCTAAGGAAGAAACCCAAGGTCTTCTGTGATGTGTTACTGCAACCATAGCACAGCTAATCGTGCTCTGCGAGGCTAGAGAAGGGAGGAAGGTTTTACAGGTTGGGAAAGGGCAAATAATAGGCTCAAAAACTGGAAAACGTATTCCTAGGTCCCTGCGCTGCTACATCTAACAGGGAGAAATCTTAACTGAGGAACTACTGCTCTATCAGAAATGGACAGCAGAGCTGGGCTTCCGGTTTGATTGTTCTAGAAATAACAGTTCCTTTTTTTAAAAAATATTGTCTTTAAAGTGCTTTACTTGAAAGTACTAAATTAAAATGTGCAGGGGCACGCAGTCTATTAATACCGGCTAAGTTCTGTGTCCGTGCTTAGTGAGACACCATCAGTGTGTTTGGACTTTGACTAGCTGGGTTTTTGGGATGCATTAAGATGCATGTCGAAAACAAGGCCGTTATCTATGGTCTGATGCCTTCCCTGCTCACCCTCACAGGAGCTACCTGTGTTGCTAGTGGGGCAGTAGCTCTTACACTTTTTGAGTCTCCTCTTTATTTTCAGTACTCGTACACCTCTCGTTCCCTACTGTACATTAGCTGTATGTTAGCACAGAATACATGCATTTGCGTAGTACTTTGGAAACTCCTTCTACCCGGTCCGGGCACTTCAGTGCTCAAGTTTCAATGTGTTATTTGTTGATTTTTGTTCACTCCAGGCTTTTCCCTCCACCCACTCACTTCCTCTTACAAATGTTTCCTCACTTCACCACTTTTTCACATACGTTTCGTGTGCAGGGTTGCCGCCCGTTGCGGGCAGTCTCAGCACTTCATCTGCCGTTCGCCTCTGGGGGAGATGGGCGACAGATCCGTGTGCGAGAGGAGAAGCAGAGGCAGGGAGCAGGTGCTTGCACGTGGGAGGGAAAAGGTGCAGCGGCAGGGAGAGGGGGTCTGGGTGCAGGTGCATTTTGGGGAAAGGGGAGCAAAGGCTTGTAAGTAGGGTGGATGTGGGAGTGAAGGTAGAAGAGGGCGGATGGTTATATGTGTGCTAAAGGATGGGGTGCAGAGACACGTCTGTGTGTGCGCAGCTGGGAGACGGCAGGGCACACAGGGCTGGCACGTGTGTGAGGTTTGAGGAAGGTGCATGCTCCACACCAGCATGCAGCCAGGTCAGAGGCCCTGCCAAAATTAGTAGTAACAGGCCTATTTGTGGCTGTGCAAACCGGCAGAGAATTAATATTAATCTGATGCTGAGCAAGGCGAGCAGACATTTGCAGCTTGTACTTCCTCTGTCTTGTCCCACTCCTGTCCTCGCAGCTCCTCTTCCCCGTGGGGCTCAGTTGCTCGTCAGCAGAGAGCTGTACAGATGCTGCTAACCTTGTGCCAATACCGATGCAACTTTCAGGGCTGTGAAATGTTAGCAGTAGCCAGAGTGTTTTTACTGCAGTCCTTTAATTTCTTTGCTCGCCTCTGCGAATGCAGCTTTGGATGGATCGTGCTGAAGTCACTCATTGTCACAGCCCTGGATGTGGCCCGAGTCCCACGCGGGGGCCTGGGTCCTCCCACTGTTTCCTCAGCGAGGTAGGCGCCCCCAAGACACTTGTTTTTGTTTCCTCTCCCCAGCTGTGGTTTACTTTGCTCCGCTGTAATTGTGTTGCCGTGTGGGGCTGCAGTATAAACCAGTCACTGAAATAATTCACATCACAAGAATAACTCTAGGTTGGTTTGGTTCTTTGCAGGTCCATTTTTCATTTTACATCCTGGCATCGTTTAACTCCTGGGATGAACTCCTGGCCAGGAGTGGATGTTCTTCCACCCCTGGCATATCCAGAGGAATTGGAGGTCACTTGGGAATCAAAATTAAACAATGCCTTAGTGCAGCTTTGAAAAGTTTACTTAAAGGCCTGGCGTTACTCCAGTGCGGTTAAACCTCCCTCCTTTAAGAGTGCAAGAGAGAGGGCTCTGGTTGGGCTGTCAGCAGCCAGCGGTGACTGCAGAACTTCATCTTAGGTGGCAGGGCTGGATTCCTGCCCCTCTCACCTTGTTCCCCTCGGAGCACACAGGGTGCGAAAGCAGGGAGGGCTGCTCTGCATCAGGCACGTTGCTGCCCAGCAGCTTCTGGCGGGGATCGTGCTGGAGGCTTGTGAAGTGCCTGGGCTGCTGCAGACAAGGGGCAGCGCTGAGGGACCACCCCAAAATGGGAACAGCCCCATGGTTGTTCTCTGGAGGACCCCAGCAGCCCGCAGAGGTCCTGGAGTTCGCTTGGTTCACTGAGCCATGCCTCACCTGAGCTGCCCCATGGAGGGACAACTGAAGCCCACCTCTCTAGGCATCATCCAGTGGCGTGCTCC
This sequence comes from Pluvialis apricaria, assembly GCA_017639485.1. NCBI lineage: Eukaryota > Metazoa > Chordata > Aves > Charadriiformes > Charadriidae > Pluvialis > Pluvialis apricaria. Next base: position 160,100,124 of record CM030008.1, on the reverse strand, counting down.
TGATGGTGGACAGCTGCTGCCATCGGGGTAGGGGTACGTGATGGATGATTTACGTTCCCCCCAACTCAGTGTTTTGCCAGAGGCACAGGGACAGGGAGTAGTGTGATGGGGAGTATCTCTGAAGTCTGCGAACTCCAGGGATGATTTGGGTTTTCGTGGTGGTGGGTCTGAACTGGTCAACAAAACTTAAAGGGAGAAAATACGAGCCCCATTCCCAAGATTGTTCTGCCAGTCCCAGAACTGAGGAGAGCAGATGCTCCTGCCTGTGAATCCTAACTCCCTCGGAAGGACGAGCCGTATGACCAAATACGATCTGTGCATTACTAGGTCTGTCTGGCATCCTGAGGCCTTAAGAAACATTTACTCTATGAGGCAGTGGTCTCGTGTTAGGGCACTCTGGGTATCGTGGACACCCACTGGCAATGGCCTACAGCAATCTGTCAACTGAGAGCATCGGTAGGATTCCCTGTGAATGAAGAAGCCACTCGGATCTCTATTTAAGGGTTGGAACCAAGTTTCTTTCTCAGGATTACCACTTTGAAAGGAGATTGTTTTAGGAATGGCTCCGAGTTCCAAAACTTGTACCAGGACTTCTGCGCCCAGGACAGAATCATAGAATCATTTAGGTTGGAAAGGACCTTGAAGAGCATCGAGTCCAACTGTAAACTTAGCACTGCCAAGTCCACCACTAAACCATGTCACCAAGTGTCACGTCTACATGTCTTTTAAATATGTCCAGGGATGGTGATGCAACCACTTGCTGGGTGGCCTGTTCCAATGCTTGGTAACCCTTTTGGTGAAGAAATTTTTCCTAATATCCATCCTAAACCTCCCTTGGTGCAACTTGACGCTGTTTCCTCTCGTCCTGTCACTTGGTACTTGGGAGGAGACCGACTCCACCTGATTGCAACCTCCTTTCAGGCAGTTGTAGAGAGCGATAAGGTCTCCCCTCAGCCTCCTTTTCTCCAGGTGAAACACCCCCAGTTCCCGCAGCTGCTCCTCATAAGACTTGTACTCCAGACCCCTCACCAGCGTCGTTGCCCTTCTCTGGGCACAGCTGATCGGACATTCTGGTTATTGGCGTTACTGTTATTGGGTTTATGAGCAAAAATTGCTTTAGGTCCACTTGCACCCTTTTCTAGGTCTGCTGCTACCCAGCTGTAAGCCTGTACGTAACATGAATCAGTGTCTCTAAAATACCTTTATGCATTTGAGGTATGATTATGCCTAGGACTTGTAGCTGCTGTTCGTACCAAAAAAACGGTCGTTTTAACTTGTTGAGGTTCTGTTTGGTCTGTCATCTTTTTCTTACAATTAAACTGCCTGAGGTGAGAAGCTGTCGGTGGATGTACTCAGAACTCTTGTTCTGTGGGGCAATGCCACCCGGGGCGGAGATTGCAAACCCTTGCATGCTTTTGCACGGGGCTGCAATGAGATCACGTAGCTGATACAGGACCAGTAAATTCTTCCCCCCACCAACTCCTGCAGCACGTCAGTCAGTTTGAGGAAGCAGGAGGAGGCAGTGGGGCGCCCAGAAAGAAGATACTATGCTCGAGTGAGCATGTAGAAAAGGACTGATCCTGGTAACCTTGTGTGCCTGTTGATCCCACTGGCAGGCTGGAGCGCTTATCCAGAGCCCATGGGGAGGACCGTCCGATACAAGGCCACCAAAAAGATCGTGGCTTATCAGCGTGTTGCCCAACGCTGTGCGGGTTTGGAGCTGTTCCTGGGCAGATGTTTTCACAGAGCTGAATATGGTCATTTTGATATTACGCAGGGTTTGGGCTTTCCCTCTTCCTCTTAACTGTGTTGGGCACCATTGTATGTGTGTCTGTGAGGGAAGTAGCGTTCTCAGTCAGCGCCCAAAGTCGCGTAACTTCCCCTGGGCAGTGGCTCCCAGAAACGCACCCCCCTCTCCGCCAGCCCTGCTGGGGAAGGGGAAGGGCAGAGGCTGCTCTGCGGGGGGACCTCAGTGAGGAACTTCCCCTGCGTTGGTTCTCCTCCCCTGGTTCCTCGTGCATGAGATTATCTGAGTCCTCACGCTCCCCCTGTCATGGGACGTTCACCAGATGGGGTTTCTGCAACAGGGGATGCTTGTGTCCACTCGAGAGGAGCCATGGGCTTCCTGTGAAATCCCCCTGCGAAATAATAACACACACCCTGTCTGAATTACTGCCCACGTGCCCGGCATGCCCCGGCCTCTCCTCAGCCCTGCCGCTGGGGAGACTTTGTAGGGTAGCCAGAAGGCGTCCTCGGTGCTGGGGGAAACTGGAGCCAGCCCCCGCTGGCCCTGCCTGCCAGGGGGGCCGCACGGGGAGCAGATGCCCCTTTCGCTCGCCTCTGTTGGGAGCTGTACCGCCTGCTGAAGTACAGGGGGAGAGGAGGAAGGTGAGCCATGTTTCTGCCCCCAGTACTCTGCCTGCAGCCATGCCACTGCATCCCAAGCCTTGGTCCAAGGGCAGGTGGTGGTCGTTAACACCCAGCTGAGACCCAGCAACTTGCAAAGTCGGTCCTTCTCTGAAGTTGCTCCAGGCCTGTCCTACTCTCTTCTGCAGGATGGAGCCCAAACCAACACTCAGGCCTCATTGGGTTTCATTAAGGTTTGACCTACCGGGAACTCGTTATCTGTAAAGCAATTGTGGATGTGTCCTACACGTTTGTTTAGATTGTTTTTCTCACAGTGTGCTGAATAATTTCTGAGCTGGAAGAGTGGCGAGAGCCTCTGCCTGGGAACCAGGCGAGCTACCCCCTCTTGGTGTGTTTTGTTTTGTTTCCTGCACTGTTTTGTTGGGCTGCAATCCTACAGTGAATTTCACTGACATCAGTAAAACACTGACAACTCCCCCAGGTGGAGCTCAGCACGATCAGGGCTTTTCAGAGATGAAAGCATATCTGATGATAGCACAAAAGACATCTTTTCAGAGGTCACTGAAACTCGGTCCCTTATCCCAAGGCCTTCATTTGCCCTAGACACTATTACTGCAAGTGCAATAGGTGAATTTAGGTTCCAGTGCCATAAGAGGGTGTACTGGTTAATACAAAGAACTTTAGAAATTGCCCTTCCTTTCTCTGATGTCACTTTAACCCCTTGAGTGTACAGAGATTAAAAGATATTAGATTAATGTACTAAACATTCATTGCACGTTTCTTTTCCAGTATCCAGCTGACCTCAAATCCTGAATGAAAAGAATTTGCATTTGTTTCTATAAGTGTCTCGTTTTGTGAATCAAAACGTCAACACATTTGAAAATGGTCCCACATGAGATGTTTGTATCTCTTGGAGTTTAAATTGCTGGATCAATTTTCCATTAATACTAAGGGTGTTTAAAGGACAAATTCTCTGCCTACTGCAGTGAAAATTTACCCCGAGGTATGACATTTCACCTGCCACTGAGTGTAAGATTGTTGAATATAATGGACTGGAATAGCTAGATTTGAACATGCTGCTAACAAAAGCGGGTGAGCAGCAGATCCCGTTACAGAAAACCTTTCCTCTTTCTTTTTCCTCCTCCTTCTTCAGCCATCAAAACTTGCGTGCTCTTTATATTACTGCACTGTTCAGAAGCCCGTGCCTGAATCTGGGCACAGTTTAATCATGTACCATATGAGTGGATAAAGAGTTGCCTGAAGAGCTTCCACTCAAAAGGGCATGAAGAAATGGGAGCACCAGGGTACATCGAAGGTCCTGCAGCTGAGCAGTGGCCGCAAAGCCTGGCTCCAGCTTCACCGGTTCCTGTGCTGGACCACAGAGCTGTGAGCCCCATCGCATGCTTTTCTGGTTGCAGCGTTTGTCTCTGCTCCTCAGCGTGGCTCTGTCCTGAGTTAGAAGAAAGGAGGAGGACATTTGGCAAGCCTCGACCCCCTCTTCCTCAAATGAAATATGGGGGCAACTGGAACGAGCCATCAGCAAGCTAAAGCTGACAGTATAGCTGCAAATAATTTCAACCCAGGGGCATGGTGAACCTGAGCCTGCCCTGAGGCATGTTTACCCGAGGAAGTGCCAGCATAACCTAGGAGAACATACCATAAAATTGCACCATGCTGTCCCTCCCTTGCGCTATCACGGAAACCAGATGCCAGGATGGAAAAGCACCAGGAGCTGAATAAAAAAGCTTCAACTGTCAGAGAGTCCTGCTCAGCCCTACCTTCTGCTGCAGGCCATCTCTGCTTCCTGGCATTCCCTGGTCTCTTGCCAAGTCCCATCAACAGCTGCGGTTTGTGGTTGTAATGCTCAGCATTTGTCTCCTCTTTCTCCTAGCAGACCTGCATCAAAGCTAGATGTGCAGCACGTAGCATTTTGGGAGTCCCAGGACTCCCAGAACTGGCCTCCAAGCATGAAATCAAACCCTTCTTTACTCTTTTCTCTTCCCCGAGGTCTGAGACACCACGAATGTGAGTTCGTAAGTCTTCTGGGCCCTTCTGGTGGAGTTTGTGAGAAAAGGTTATAACAAAGTGCTTTGTAATACATTGTTTTGTTTCTTTTCAAGAACAAGAAAGTGCCAGTAGTAAATCTAAAGCTGCATTGCCAGCCCAGAAGCAGCCTACTTACCGCGTTTAGCAGATAAAATGTTCTTCACTCTGCCATGCTTATTCCCAGTTTCTGTGTCTATGTATTACTGTCGAGACTGCAGTTTGAGTAGGAGCGGCTCCAAGATGTAAGTGTCTGTTAGGAATCCCACTCCTTGTTTCAGGAGGCCCCAAAAGTTCATTAGATGTTTAATAGCTTCCAGTTACTGCTGTGCTGGATGGACCTGAACTGGTGACCGAGAGGGGAAAGGTTCTCTCGCACATTTACAAACCCTGAGGCATCTGTTCCCCAGACACAGATTTGTCTAATTTCCCTAAACCACTGATGACCTGCCCTGAAATGATACTCTTATTCCCTTAGGAACTCCCTTGGGTTGATATCAAGTAGATAGTTATTTTTGGGCTCTTTCCCAGCAAGAGTGCACTGTATTGCTCTGAACCCTATACACCAAATAAATACATCATCGGACTGTAGTAAAGGTCCAAAAAGCTTTATTGAAGGGGAAACAGATTATTAATAATTAAGGGTGGTTCACTGTATTGTTTTTGAGCCAAGTAAAGCTAATAGAGCTTTTTTTATAGCACAGATAAAAGTGTAGGATATCGAGACTGAATTGATTGCAACATTTAATGGCAGCATAAAAGTCAATTAATGAATTGCAATGGTTAACTCTGCATTAAAGTGAAACATGCAGCTCAGAAGCAATGTATTAAGCATTTTTAAAGATTACAAAAAGCACACAAACAAAAAAAACCCAACCCAAAACCCTTAATAACTAGTAAATGCCTATATTTTTTTCCTGAGACAGAAACTTATATGACCGTATTTTTAATTCATTTATCCTAAAGCTCTGAGCGCATGTATGTGCGTGTGTGCTTTCCCCTCAGCACCTTTCAGAATTAAATAAGGCTTTTGCATGAAGTTGATCAGTGGTTAATTCTAACAAAATTCTCTCAGGACTGCCTGGGCTATCTCGTGGCAGGGAGGACGGTCGTGCAGAGAGAACAGGCTTCCACAGATGCCTTTGTAAGGAAGGCTGTAAACAAGGAGAGTTCCAAACTGCTACGTGTTTTAACTGACCCATGTTGTTTATTATCTACCCAATTCCAGTTTCCTACTTTAAAAGTATATTTTCTATTTCTCTGCAAGAGCAGAGGAACATCACATTGAAAAGAGAAAACGGAATCATTGGGTGGAATAGCTGTACTTCTGGAGAATGAGGAAGGTTTTAAAATGTTTGGCACTGAACAAACTAAAGGTTTATTGCAGAATAAACCTGCAGCCATTCCTTCTCACCAACAGTCATTACGTTGTAATTTTGTCCCTTTGCAGCCTTTCCAAACCCATCCATTTCTTCTGAAACCTTTGTCCAAGCCTCGGTCTGACAGGTCCTTTCCTGCACTGCAGTCTCCTACTCTCTGCCTTATTTCATGGTAGCCATTCAGTCTTCCAGTGGGGACACACGCCTCCTCGTTGCCATCTGGCCACATTCGGATCCTCTGAGCTCAGTTCCCTCTGTGCTAAGACCAAGCTTGTCACGCTCATCTGCAAAACCTTTCACAAGCTCAGGGCCGGAGTCTGTCATCCGAATAGTAGTGCGTTATGCCTTAGGACAGAAGTGACCCCATTAAAACCATTTAGAAGCATGCATACTTAGGACTGTCTCGCTGCCCTTATGTTTCCCTCTGCTCCCGCGTGGTTCCCCAGGCCCTTTCACATCCCTGCTTAAGCTGGTCTTCTTTGAGTAAACCACAAAATGTTATATTCACTACATCTGCCCCTACCATCCCTTTAAAGTAAAAGTCAACAGGTAAAAAATTAAGATTAAACTAATAGTAGGAACATAAGGGGAGCATGAAGAAGCAGGTACTGTTTGCCTTTTCGTGGAAGAGAAGAAGGTACAATTGAAAAATAAACAGTCCTGTGAACAGTGTAACTAATGAATCCAAATTTTTTCCTGATTTGGGTTCTGTGCACCCTGCATTTTCCACTGGAGCTTTCTTAGTGCGAAACCTCCAGGCTCCTCCCCATTCCCAGCTCTCCTCTTCCCTGCCATGCTCCCAGTGGCTCTGCTGCAGTCCCCCCGGGTCTCTTTTACAGCTTGCCAGCTGGGCAAGAGGTGACACGTGCAGGCTGACTGGGCAGTATACCCATGCCGTTTAGTGTCCAGCATCAGAAACCAGATTTCCAGGGGAAAGCAGGCTGTACATCCTGGGACGGGGAGAATTGCTACCTGGCACAGGCAAGCTGGAGCCAGCTCTGAATGATCAGCCTCCCTGGGGAGCACACAATATAGACGCTATACTGCTCTGGCTTTTGTACTCGGGTTAGCTGGCCTAGGACTAGCTTGGTGACTGCTGTAGGACATTGTATTTTGCCATGTGGAGACACCTTGCTACAGTGGTAGAAAAACAATGTGTACAACTGATATAAGTATTTGTGTTTTCCTTTCATCTTTGACTTCGGCTGCGAGCTGTTTGGAGCAGGAATCGCACCAGTGTTTCTGTAAAGCACCATACAAGTCTTTCCAACCTAGTTTTTTACATACAAAGTTATCGAAGTTTGACAGTATCACTTTAGGCACTTAGAAATGATCAGAATGGGAGGTACTACTGACAGGCTGCCTACTCTTCTTGCTTAACATCGTACAAGAAGTCCAAGGCCAGAAACATGGTCTGAGCTTCTCTGAGTTACAGCCTGGTACCGCACAAGAGAAGACTATTTTGCTTCCTTTCACTTTTTAGCTTGTTGACTGCCTGAGAGAGGAATCATTTAGAATATGGACTATTATTATTATTAAGTATATGACCACGTATTTAAAAAAAACCACTGGTTTGTGATGCATTCCTGTAGAGGCAGCGTGGTCACGGTAGGAAGCTGCTTGTTCTAGTCTGATCATTAATATAATATGCACCTAAGCTCTGACTCCAGGAAAACAGACGTCTCAAACGGGACTGTATCCAGGCTGGTATAAATAAGCACAGAATGTTTCCCAGCTCATGCATGGGGTTTATCAGCTGGACATAAAAAATACTATCTTTTCATCAGTTGGGTAAACTCAGAATAAGTTTAAGTAATTGCAATGTGCGATACCAGCTTCAGTCCCTTTTCTTGCTAACTGAATATTAAACAGCTGCATCTGGTGGTAGATTTAGTCCTAGGTGCCATATTCATGCTCAGGAAAAAGGAAGAGAAAGACGTGTGGTGTGCAGTGTTTCAGTTGCTCAGCAAAGGAAGTGTTTAAGTGCACGCCTAAATGCTCTGCCTGTTTTATGGCAGCCTTCATCTGCACCCAGTCTGTCCCTCACAGATTACACTATGGGGAAAAGTCCCGGCTTCCCATTTCCTCTGCCAGCAAACTCTTCTGTGCAGTTAGAGAGACGTTTGCTTATGTGAGCAGTAAGGACTTTGTTTCTGTCCTTCTCGCTACCCAGACTTCTTAAAATGATCACTCCCAAAGACTTGACTTTGGAAACCAAATGTACCTACCACGCGGGTGATGGGTGACTGGGAATTTCTCATCCCACAGAAGAAGAGGGCTGCCTACCCACTTCATATGAGGTCACTGGGTGGTCTACAGGAAAATGTGTGCACTGATGGGTGGAAAGGGTTTCTTCAAAGTTCTTTACATGCAGCAATTGGGTGCACGAAAATTACTGTAATGTCTGCTGCTCTTGGAGCATATTGATGGAATTGCATGAAGGCAACAGTACAATGGGATACAGCAGATGGCTGTATCATAACTGTTATTTTAAAGAGGAACATATAGTTGGTGAGCCAGTAACTAAATCATAGTCTTTTTTCTGTCATTATTTAGTAGCCTTGTACTTAACATCATTTAGATCACAAATGAAAATGAATTTGGTTTATAGTAGTTCAAGTGAATGTTGCAAAACCAGTCCAGGTTTTGATCAACTAAATCGAATTCTGGTTTTCAGATGGGAACAAAGAGCCAGGTCTTTCAAGCCAAACTGGTGGCACAAGGACAGAACAGTGGCAACAGTGACGCTGCAGCCCCGTGGGATGCTGAGCGCTCTCAGCTCGTGGTTGTCCCACCGGAGATTGAGGAACACATCCTATGGGATGCAGGCCCAGGGCTCAGCTTGTCCATGCTCGTGTCTCTCCCAGTGGTGCCTAACACTGTTGTTCTGTGAAGTTCATGTTTGTTCACTGAATTTTGAATTTGGCCCCTGAGACTGACGCTCTCCAGAGCCCTTCCCTGAGGTGCCTTAATTAACTTACCTATTTCCCCACCGAAAGATTGCAACGTCCCCTGTGATCTGAAGAGGAAACCAAGTACTGCTCGAGCAAAGGAAACAGCTGAGACAAAGTGAAACGGTCTCTTGACAATGTCCCTTGGCAACACCTAGACACAGCCCAAAAATCACTTATGAGCCAAATACTATTCTGAAAGTTTCTAATAACAAATGAATTAAGCACTTTGGGGAAAAAAAGGAAAAAAATAAGCAATAAACAAAAAAACCTCCAATGATTACATCACTACAAAGGATGTGATCAAAGTAAAACACGAGTCTCATGCTCCTGAGGTAGACAGAATTCTCAATGAAATCGATGAATATTTGTTTCCATCAGGGCAGCGCAATTGTGTTTGCTCAGAAAAAAACCCAAACAACCCGAAACAAAAAAAAAATTGGGTTCTCTTCCAGAGAGTAATGAGCCCTCTTAGCCCTCTAGCCCTCTTAAATATTGCCTTCCCTGTTCTCTGAAACATTGATTCTGTCCATTACCTGGAATACTATTGCGCTGCTGATTGATCTGAAACATTTTGGGGGAAGGGGGAAGAGGCTTGTGAGAAAGTTCCAGTTCAGATCTATGGTTTATTTCCTACCGTGGTCCTGGTGGTTGAGTTTTTTAAAGTGGCTTGACTGAGGGCTAACGGGAGGTCAAGTGCAACGTCTGCCACTCTACACTGCCCCCCGATTCAGCAGCCTCCCCTGCCTTAGCGGAGCCCTTACTTACGTGCACTAACCGCTACCCAGAGTGAGTAAATCCAGTGACGCTGAGGAACTTTGTTGAAGAAAGGTGCCTTTCACAGGAGCAGAGGTGATGACCCAGCACCTGCTGAAGCTCCACTGAGCAAACCTCTGCCGAAGAATGGGTGTATCTGGGGTTTTTCCTCACCTGAGTGCCATAAATTCGGAAGCGCAGTCTGTGGCCACGACCTCCTGAACTTGGTAATGCAGGATTATCTCGTTTGCTTAGCAGGCCTCTTCTCTCGCTGGCAGCTCACCTGGTTGCTAGCAGCATAGGTTTTACCACTGCCGTCACTCAAAGTACTTCTCAGTGCCATGGTGCCCATGCGGTGGTCACTGAAGAAATTCTGTATTTCATGAACTTTAATAAGCAGCTTAAAGATCTCGGTGTCTAATACCATGTTCTGCTCTATTTTGTAAAAGGTCTACTACTCAAATTTATCTTTCTCTTTTTCCAGTAGAGATAAAATATGATTAAAATAGCTGCAGTTCCTCTTTCCACCTTCCCTTATGCTTACTGGTCTGCAGTCTTCTTTCTAATGCAGTCTTAACACCTGCCATTTTCTCTTTATTTCTCTTTTTGCTTCCCCTTCTCATACGGGTGAGCTGTACTCTTGAGGAAAGGCAGCAAAATGTGAAAACAAAAGAGCTTTATGTTGCAAAATCACCATTATCTTTGATCACGGTCCAACACTGAACCCTCCTGCGTCATTTGACTTGAAGAAGTGTTCCTTAATCGAGAGCGTGCTGCATCTATTAGCTGCTCCCCATACGAAGAGGCCGTGCCGATCGTTTGCAGGGAGCAACTGCATCAACAGATGAGCGAACTCGAAAATAATCTCAGGCTTTGTAGTGGCAGAAGAGGAGATGACTAATGTAATTAGTCACGTGAAGTGACTGGGGCACAGCACGAGGAGACGATAGACTTTCACCTGGTCTCTCAGAGTAAAAGGATGAACTTCTGAAGGGCCTCGATTTCCCCACTTGCCACCCAAATATCAAAATGACCTTTTTTGGGGGGGAAGGGCATTTTGAGATTGCGAGTGCCTGTCTCCATGCAAGTATAAAACATTGTAATTGTTTAGCATTACAGTATCTGGAAGCACTTCAGGCATCCTTGTAAGCATCCAGTGATTTGACCTTGGCTTTTTGTTTTGTCTGTGCTTTTCGAAATTTATGTAGATCATTCATATTTTGTTGCGACTGTTTATATTTCTGAAGAGCTACATTTATATCAGAGGATTTGTACTATCGAAAATGAAAGCCCTGAAGGGCACTGTAGTGTGAATGTGACTGCTTCTGCAATCCCTCATCTACTAGCCGTGCACTCGAGAAGGTGGAGAAATCTGGAAGGGGGAGGGCAAAACCTGATGTTAGCTTTATCCGAACTGAAAGGTGCTATGAAGCACAACAGTGTAACAAGGGATCCGCAAAGCTGCCTCTCTTTTCCGTTCTTGAAATTTTGCTGTAAGAAATTTCCTCTCTTCAAAAAATTTAAAAACCCCAAATCTTTGAGTGTTGGATGCTTACTTTCTATTGTCATCTTTGTAATGGCAAAGTTAGTGGTGTGTGTCCCCCCCCAAGACAAACAAGGCTGTTGTCAGTGGAGAGTGCGCCCCATTGTCTCTGCTGAGTACAAATGGGAGAGGATAACGACGATTTCCTTTTCTCCTTTGGACTTTCTCCCCTAGGCTACCATTAAGCTTAAAAGTAGCCCAAGTATTCAAACTGTGCATGGCACCTAAGGGCGGGTTTGCTTCTGTGGTTTTATTTACCTGTCTGGCCATCTATATATAAAATAAAGTCATCTTTTGTCACTGGTATATACGCACATGTATACAGTACATATACATCCAACCGTACATTTGGAGCTTAATAATCGTTGCTCTATGAAAATGCTCTGACCTGTTTTCTTTCCTTAGTGTCAGCTGTACCTACCTGGCAGCAATACTCCTACTAACAAAACGGTCCACAGGCATTTAGCAGCGTAAGAGCAGTTATGTTCTGTTACCACTCCTTTATTTTATGATACTAGCTGGCAAATACAATCTCTAATTTTGTTTTCTATATTTATCGCAGTAATAATCTGGTAAAATAATTTTCTATTCAGAAGAAGCAATTAAGAAATTAATAGTGAAGGCAGAACTAATAGAAAATTGGTGTGTTTTTTAGTCATGCAACGTTTTCCAGAGTATTCCATAATTTTTTATGCTTCAATTATTATGTGGGATGTGAATGTCTTAGTACGCAGCTGCTGTGAAAGCGTCGGTGATGCTCAGGGTCTGGGCATTCTTACTTGTACTTCCGAAAGATGAGAGATCCAAATCACGGATACCTTACAATTTTGGAGAGCCCTAAAGAGTAAATATTATTATAAACCTGCTTATGGTTTCTGTAGGAAATTTTCCTCGTCTTGCCCCGCCATGCCAAGCCCCATGCAGTTTATAATGTTACGAGCATCAAAGATCATTCATCCCTGAGGCTGGCTGCATGGTTTCCTTAGCTCTGTGCAACAGGACAAAGTTCTGTAGAATGAGAGGTGAGAGCCCCCAGGTTCGTACTACGCCCACAGCGTAACGAGGCCAGCGTAACCTCAGAGCAGGATTCCGCTTCCCTCCAATTCAGTTCAGTGGGACCCGGATCGCATCCTGCCTGGCACACGGACTTTCAAAGGTCTGCAGCTTCAGAGCAGAAGTAGATGCGGTAGTGACCTGCCATCATCTCAGGAAGGAGGCTGCATCGATTGACAGCTGAAGATTTGTATCTGCTAGCTGCAGAAACCCCTTTCGTAGCAGAAGTGAAAAGCCATGTCAAGCACTTAGTGTAGCCTACCCACTTACACACACCAAGCACAAGCAGAACTGGGACTTCTCTTCTTCTGTCATTCTGCCCAGGCTGAGTCTGCGAAAACCTCATTTCATATCTTCTCGGACATCTCCCCTGTTTGCTCCAATCTACACAAACCTCTAGGAGCCTCCAAGGCTTGCCTGAGCGCCCCGCTTTCCCTCCCTTGGTGAGGGCAGCAGCCAGTTGGGTACGTGGTGTAGCAGCCCTGCTCTTGCCTGGATGTCACCCGAGGACCAAAACTAAAGTGTCGTGATTTCCTTTGAGTTTATCGAGCAGGTTTTACTCACAAACGGCTTCATTTATATCCCAGGATACTCTTTTATCTAGAATACTTTAAAGTTATCAGTGTGGTGAATCCATGTATCTCAAATCCTACCATGTTACAAGAGGAACTGAATTTATGAGTTTAAGTCAACATATACGCAGGTATGAAAATAAGAAGAGAAATATGTTGACATATAAATAAAACTCTGAGGTCCTTTCCATTTTCGTTCCTTCTCCAAGTGGCTTTGGGGGGAACTTGGTATTCACCAATATTTGGGCAGGTATCAAGATGGTATTTGGCTTCTGAAGAGGAAGTAGCAGAAGTGGTTAGACTTTCAGGTGGTTGGTTTGCCTCTTTCAGATTGAATAATCACCTTTGCCAATGATAATGCTCTACTGCTTGAGCCTGCGAGGAATTTTGGCTTGGCTGTATCCGTGTGCTACTGCCCAGCGGTCCCGCACGGTCTGTGAGCCGCTCCGGGGGCAGCCTCCCCCCACGGGCTGTGAGCTGTCCCTCCGCTGCAGGAGAACCGTCCCACGTGAAGGGCAGATGAGACTTCATGGCAAAACCTTGAGCATCGTCACCTAGATTCCGGGTTACTTTAAGAAAAAAAACAAGCAGAACTTTTTACTTTTCTTTCTCTGTGCGTATGTATGTAATTTTACTAAAGAAGCCAGCCCCAAACCGGGGTGTCTGTGCTTTGGCACAGTTATCCATTCCGGACGCAGGTCAGGGCGGGCGATGGGCCGGCATAACACCAACGCCTGGGAGTTACGATACAGGCAAGGAAGAGGCGAAACCTTCATCAATAGGATGCGTGCATGGAGAGGAAAATACATAGTAAAGTCCGTGAAATGCCCTTTTTTTGTGTTTCTTAACACATTTTGCAGATCTTGTATGCTTTAGGGGAGGTGGGGAGCAGTACGGCGTCGCCCGCGGGAGCAGTGGGACATTCTTCCCGCATGCGGCTCCGGCAGCGCGGAGCTCACCGAGGGGTGCAACTCTTTGTTGTTTTTGCTTAGATCTTACACAATCCGCCTGGGAAGAGACTGATGCCCGGCGTCAGCCAGCAACACTGCTTTTCGCAAAGAAGGAGCCTTATTTTCTTGCCCATCGCGGCTTTGCCAACAGCAAACATTTAAAACCCCTGAGCCAGGCCTTAAAAAAAAAAAAAAAAAAAAAACAACAACAAAATCACACAACTGGCTTAAGCAACGATCCATAATGTGGATTTATGGATGAAGTTAGTGGCTTTAACGAGTTGCGAGGGGAGGCTGGGGGGACGGCGGGAAGATGGCTGCCCCCTCCCCGGCGGCCCCTTTAAGCAGCTTGACCCACTCGCCGTCTGCCTCGCTCGCCCGCCCGCCTCAGTTTCGCTCCCCCGCCCCTGCCTGAGACACTCGGAGTCGAAGCAGGTGCATGCGCAGTGCGCTGGCAGCCTGGCGCGCTTGCGCAGTCACCTGCTGGCCGCCTTCCCCCCTCTGCCCCCCTTCCCCTCGCCGGTACATCCGGGTCACCGCACGCCCGCCCGCACGGCCGGTCCCCCGTGGTGCCGTGCCTTCGCTCCCCTTCCCCCGCCTCCCCCCTCCCCCGGCGCGGGCGGCTCCGGCGCTGTCGCCATCCGCGCCCTCCCCTGCCGGGGCCCGGCCGCGCTGCTGCTGTCCCTGCCTCCGGCCGAGCGGGGGGAGGCGGCGGCTCCGGCTCCCGCTCCCGTCCGCATCGCCGTCCGCCGGGCGGCTCGGTGAGTGTCAGCGGTGTGGAGGGCGGGGGGCCGGGCGGGGCGCGCCTCGCTTCATCCCCCGCGTTCCCCTCAGCCCTGGCGGCGCGACCCCCCCCCCCCCCCCCCTCCGCTCCCCGTTCCCGCCGGGGCCCGGCCTGCCCCTGAGGGGACGGGGCTCCCGCCCGCCGACCCGGCTCCCATCTGTTGCTCTCCCCGGGCCAAACCTCTCCTCAGCCCTCCGCAACTTCTCTGCCCACCCCGTCCCGCCGCCGCTTCGCCTCCGCAGCGCCGTCCCCGCTCTGCCCGGGGCGCGGAGGGGGGGGGCGGGGGGCTGCCCGCCGGGGCCTGCCGCCTCGGGGCGGCGGGGGGAGAAGCGGCGGCTGCAGCCTCCCTCGCCTGAGGGGGAAACGGCGGTAATTGCCAGGGACCTGCCCTGTGCTAAGCACCCGCCGCCGGGTGCCCCCCGCTCTCCGGAGGGGCCGCTTCCCCTCACGGCGGCGGAGGAGCCGGTGTGCTCCCCGGCCACCGCAGCCCCCCGGCCCCGGCGGGATGCGGGCAGCGCTGCGGGGGAGGCGGCGTGGTGGGGAGGAACGGAGTGACAGTGTTAATGGTTAACCGGGAGGGGGGGGGGGGAAACCTCCTGGAGGGACATCTGCGGTCTCTCGGGCTGTAGCTAAAACGTGCAGCGAGTTAAGCGGGACACAGAAGTCCTTGGGAATTTGGCGTGGTTGGGGTGTAATCCTGCAGTTTTGTGAGCTGTAGCTGCGATGCTACGACTGTAATTCCAGGTAGGGTTAAGGTGAATTCAGCAGCTGTAACAGGAGGGTGTTGTTTCTAACCTATTCATTAAATAGCTGATAAAATCAAATTTTAATTGGATTTTAATTCATTCCTGTGCAATTCAAGAAATAAGGACATGTGCAACTCAGTTCTGTTTTGTTACTTTTTTTATCCCGTATCGTATCTTACGTGGTAATAAAACACAAGAAGTTTCTTCACAGAAACATTTCAGATATCAAAGAAATCAAGAGACTGTGTGTTATGAAGCTTCTTGAAGGGTTTTTCTTTTTCCTTTCCCTGTTCCATTACATCCGCATCCTGGATCCAAATGTCAGTGACAGTATGACAGCTGTCTTTCTGCTGTGGTAGTGGAGTCTTACTAACATTTAAAATCTGTCATTCTGAATTTCTGATAATGTAGACTGGAAATACAAGGGTTGATTAGCATGTATGTTAATCCTCAAACCAGTAAAACATTGTCTAGATTGATCAAATAATCTGTGATCTCTCATGTTACTGTTTCTGTGATAAACTGCAAAGTCTGTTTTGCTCAAACTTTTTTCCTTTTTACACAGTTTTCTTTCTTTGTGCTCTGACTGCTTGGACTTTAAACATACTTGTAAATTAATGATCATTTTTTATAGTAGGTTGTGGCAGATAGGGGTATTGGACAGGAGGCATGTAGCAATTAATCTGAGGTTACTACTGTCAAGGTTGGAATGGGAATCCGAACATAGGTTTCACCTGACAAATGTCTTCGTTTAGCAAGGTATGTCGTTAGACTTTGCAAAACATACCTTGAGTTCTGTGTGTCAAGTTCAACAGTAAAAATCTAAAGCGCATGAATAAGATACTAATCTACGAAACAGGAATGTTTTTTGTCTGGTGTACAGAGAATATTCCATTGTTGAAACACAAGTAGAAGAGTAGCTAGCTTTTTATCCAAGTCAAACTGTCAGCTTTCTTACTGCATATATTACCCATCAGAGAGTAGGGGCTGTAGAAAGGAGTGATCCCAGAATCTCTTTTAAAATATCCCTGTCAAGAAGTACCATGGTTGTATGAAAGCAAGGAATGAATTTGGTCCCATCTGGAATTTGTTCCCATCTGTTACACAACTTCCATTTGTTGTCAGGTGCTCTAGATTTTCTTCATTGTTTGCAGTTTAGCTGGGGCCACCTGAGGTGATGGATTATTGAAGAGATTGTCTTTGAAATTCTCTGCATCTTCATATGAAACCTTTCCTGCGGGGAACCTCGCTGACTGTAGAAACGTGATGTTAGCTGGTTCTGTTCCTGCATACATAACTATCCTGACCTCTTATCTGAGTTTTATGGGAGTCTTAATGTCTGGATAAGGAGAAGAAGGAAATGGTTTTTTAATCATGTCTTTCAGTATTTGTATATCTTAGCAAAATGATTAATTTTGAAATTAATTGAATGCTATAGCTGAAATGGTTTAGGGACAGTTATGTGGGGAACTTAATTCAAGGTGTCTGTCATCAGGCTTCTAATGGTGCTTACTAGACACCTGGAAAGAGACAGGAGGGTTGGGAATATTTGTATTGCTAAATGCCGAATTAGCCAGTAATACAGTAACAGAAATTGGCTCTGTCATTTGGAAAAGTATATGTAGGGCCCACTTTGGATTTCTGTAGCCGTTTAAGCAAGGTAAATGTAAATGCAAGTTTTCTCTCCTTGCTTTGTATCTAGGAGAATACAGATACACAAACAGCCTGCAGTGCCTTTTTTTTTTTAACTTTTTTTTGTTATTGCCTGCCAGCTGGGGGCATAGATGGAACTAATGCGTACCCTGTAGCAGAAACAGGCAAAATTAAAGCCTATGTGCAAGAAGTCAGGTTTGGTTTTTTAAGCGGTCAGGTTTGTGTGTGTTTATTGGTTTTGATTTTTGTTTTGTTTTGGGTTTTTTTTTTTTGTTAAAGAAATAATGGTGCTAGAGTAAGTCAAGGTTATCATCTTTGCCTGTTCTTCCTAAAAGGTTGCTCTTTTATAATTACACCGAGGGTTTTAGTCATTGATGTAGATGGGCTTCAGTTGAGAAGAACGACTCCTGTATCTTAAGGTAATGTTAACTACCCAGAAGTATATTATAAATCAATTTTATGAGACTTATTCATCGTAAAAAATGTTTGAAAATACATCTTTAGAGCTGAAATATTTTGAGTGTTGTCAAATTGCATCTCGTGGACTTTCAGCTGCCAGGCAAATGTGCTACAGGCGAGGTACGCAGCCCAAGGGAATACATGTGCTGAATCCACACAAGGGTTGAATGTCAGTGCCGACTCCTGTGCTTAGTACCAGCATGCAGAGAGTCATCCCGGTAGTCATTTTGGTCCAACTGAATCCCTCCAAGACTGTCGGCGTGGCTTCAGAGGTGAGGACAGCGAGGGGACTGGGGATGTGAAGGAAGCTGTGCGTGGATTGGAAAGAGTTAAGTGCTGGGGAAGGTGAAGCATTGGCACTGCTTTGCTAGCTGTGGCACCTGAAATAGACGCATCAATTAGGCAGGGTAAGATTTATTTAAAATAATCTTCCAGATGTAAATGATGGCCAGTTGTATGTGCCTTTTGACGTCTCTTCTACTTCCATTTATTTTCATATCTCAAGTGCACTTTTAAATAAATGAACGGGCCTCTTGCATACCTTACAAGACTTCCTTTAATATTAATCCATGGACGTATAACCCTTAAGTGTATCAGTATTTTCTTCTACCTACCCAGTGTGGAGAAGGCTGCTTTTCGTTTCACGTGTATGAGAACGGGGCTTATTTGATTGCCTTTAATTTCAGGATCTCTTATACATTCACCTCAGTTCTCCTCCCTTCTGTGATTCAGGAATGTTCTCTCGAGTGCCACAAGTTGGCTGCTGCAGCTGGCAGAGTGTTTCAAACTGTCTAAAATTTGCTGAGAGTAATAGGCTCTCTTATATAGGTGCTGTTTTACATTTGCAATTCCGGTGCTTACTGGAGGTATATGCCTTGCAATTATATAAACAGCAGAGCTTAACAGAAACCAGCAACAAACAATGATCAGTTTTAGAATTGACTAGGTAAAGCTGAAAGTATTTTTAGTTACAGTACTTTCTCCTGTGTTCCCCATCTCCTGTGGTTTTAATTGCATTCTCCTTTCTAGAAATGGCATTTTGTCTCCTCTGTCATGTGAAAGCCCGATGATGCACAGAGAATACCTTCACTGTGGAAATAGTGAAACTAGTTACAGACAGCGTATTGAAAGGTGCAAGTAAAATGGTGCATTCTTTTGCCTTTCACTCATGAATAATTTGAATTTCAAGGTAGTTGTAAGACAGTCGTAAATGTGAGGTAAAGGCTAATAGTGTCCTGCTTGGCGTGTGTGTGGCTTATGAACTCGCATCTGTTGTTACAACCTTTGTCATCTGTTCATGCAACTGTCTTCAGGTTTAGTAATTTATTTCTGGTTAACTCTGGAAGTGTTAATACTGTCCATGAAATTGATTTGTGAAAGGACTTTTGGTGCCAGACTTACTATTTTTGAGTGTTCTTTTACACTAGTTTTTCAGCACCTAGAAAAATAATTTTTAAGTTTCTAGTACCTAGAGAAGTATTGGCTAATTTATGTATATCCGGAAGGATTGTTATTTGCCTTATTTGCGCAAACCTAGAGTTCTAGTATTTCGTTTGGGGAATGATGCATAAATGACCAAACCCAGTATTTTTTTTTTCTACTACACAGAATAGTTGTGGGACTGTGGGAAGAATTGGAGACTAAATATCTCTGAAACAAAGAGATTGTACTTGTGTACAATTTTCAAGTGTATAAAACTAGTTTCCTCTAATAATATTTGTATGGGGTGATTTATTTTTGTTCTTTTACTCCTGTTCCATGGAAATGCTCTATGGTTTGTGGTCTTCTTTCCTAAGTGTTTGGCTGATTCTCTGGCTTATATCTGCAGCACTTGGGATTCCTAGGTGGTCCCCGTGCAAATAGTATAATTGGGTCTGGGACAGCTTAGCTTGGGAGATTGAGTGCATGCAGTTTGGTGTGGCTGTAGCTACAAAAATAGCATGCCTTGCAAAACAGGCCTTCCGTCTGCCACCCACACCAAAACCTAAAGCTTGATCCTGTAGGCAGTTAATACGTCTGGAAGGCTGATTCCCATCAGCAAACGCTTTACCTGAATCGGTGACCACAAGGCAAAAAAAAAGTTCTGTATCGGTAATCACTTTATATGTAAGAAAGTGCAGCAGAACGCTGTCCTAGATACATTTTTAAAAGCGCTTTTTACTTCAGACTGCGGGGCTTAACCGTTCCCGGCAGCAGGAGGCTGTTCCGTGAGCAAATTCTATTTAACTGGCACAGTTCAAAAGACTCAAATTCAGCCATGAGGCAATTCTGGTTCTCCTTCAGTACTAGATGATTAAATTAAATGGAGTGTTAGCGTGAGTAACTTTTTCTGGTGTACTATACAAGGTAATAGATGAGTTCCTAGGAACCCTAGTTGTAAATTAGCTGACTGGAAAGCCCTGTTTCTGTGACGAGTGGCTCTAGCAGTTGTAGAACTTCAAAAGTTAGATCTAATTGCCTATGCTTCCAGTCAGGTGTGGCACTGGATTATGGCTGGTTCTCCTCTTTATTACAGCAGTCTTGAAGGTAACATCCTCACACGGAAAGAGAATTCTTGTCTTTTTGTGTTGGACAACAAAGGTGTTTGTTTCAGCTTCTGATGTACAAATCAGTTTGACCTTTTTACTGCAAAAAAAAAAAACAGACCAAAAAACACAGTTTTCTGAGTTCTAGCACTTCTAGTCTGGAAGAAAAAAGCTGTAAGAATTAATAAGAAATTTATTCATAGCTCTTATTTTTTTAAAAACAAAACCTTCCTGTTTAGTGTCCCCGAAAGTGAAACTTCTCAGGCAAAGTGCATTCTGGGCATGAAAAGCCAGCTCATTTCTTTCTGTTACATTTGCACCTTTTATGTGCTGAGACAAATGGTTATTTGAAACTGTTCCTTCTTAATGTGGAAGTGAAATATGTAACCACCAGGCTCCGTGAGACTTCATCTCAAAGATAAAATTGCTGACCTTTTATATAAATGAAGATCATAGAGACAAGGCAGAGCATTATGTAAGGATTGCTTATGGATAGCAGTTAATTGATTTGGAGTTGAGATTTCCTGCTTCGGTGCAGAAGTCTTACGTGGGGAGATGTGGATTTGTCAGCTGAACAGGTAATTGAATTGAAATGATAGTTTCAAAATCTTTTTGCTCTGTGTGCTTCTTATAGAAGATTACTTGTGGTGTGTTCCCATGTGCAACTGGCCAGTCATATTCTCCCGAGCGCTAAAACAGTACTTCAAATGCTTCAACTGTTCTTACCTTTGCATCTCAGAGTTCGTAGTGGAATTCATTTCTTAGCAGTAGTAGCAGAATAACATGACCTAGCCGATAGCTTGGAGTTCAGAGGATGATCATACAAGAGCTTTGAACTAGCCTAACAAAACCCAAGTTTTCTTATCGTTTCTGAAGTTTCTGGTTTTAGCAACATTCAAACTTGTTATGGAGAAACTCTCCGTTGTTTCACAGTATCGTCAGGGTTGGAAAGGACCTCTGGAGATCATCTAAGTCCAACCCCCCTGCCACAGCAGGGACACCTACAGCAGTGGCACAGGACGGCGTCCAGGCGGGTTTGGAATGTCTCCAGTGTGGGAGACTCCACAGCCTCTCTGGGCAGCCTGTGCCACTGCTCTGCCACCCTCACAGGAAAGAAGTTCCTCCTCGTGTTAAGATGGAACTTCCTGTGCTCCAGTTTGTGCCCGTTACCTCTAGTCCAAGAGCTCTTGTTCTGTAACTGTGGCATCTTAGTAGACACTGGGTAGAATTGTGTCCCCAGTAGGGAACTTACTGTAGGTGGGACTGGCAGTAGAGTCTGGTAAATGGCGGTGTAAGTAAGAGACTATTGATTAAGACCTAATACTTTGAGCAAATAATGTTATATAATACTGATGTTAATATTGTGTCAGGTTTTCAAAGGAATTTCAGTCAAACTACTTCAGTAGCTGCCAAAAGTGAGGCTTGGGAACAGATGTTGTAACTGTAGTCTTAAAATTTTTTGACAGCTCTTCAAATAGCTCTAGTGTGTCTCAGCTTTACAGCAGAGTGTTTTTGCAGGGCTGATGCCTCATTCTTTGCTTTTCTCCCTGTCCCTAGTCCAGAATGGGCCTCAGTTTGACCCCATTACAGTCCTATGAAAAATCATGCTCTAATAAACATGTATCCGGCCAGGCAGCATGGGAGAAAAAACAGGTTTGGATGGAAATGACAGCTGAGGTGAGGAATGACGGCAGTTAACTAGGAGGAGAAGCAGTTTATTTTGAGCTGAAAGCAGGGAAGAATATTAAATCTGGGACTGAGTTGGGGACCAGTTGTTCAAAAACTAGTGAAGGGATTGGACTGGGAGCTTGTTGGCTGTGTTGGAGTATTGGTCAGGTACCAAGGGAGTACGTGGTGCTGCCTCTCACCCAGCGTCTTTGGGACATCAAGGGAAATGGGGACTTGATGGACAGAGAAAATATGGAAGAGTGCGCTGATGGGGGAGAAGGCTGGACAGGAGTAGTAAGAGTAGAAGCTGGGATCTTGTAAAGAAGGCAGATAGGTCTGTAGGACAAGGAAGTCGTGATGGTAAAAGTAGAGTCAGGAAAACTGAAAGGAAGGGACTACAGTGAAATAAAACATACTGAGTTTTGTCTGTTGCCATTAGTAGCCATCATGTCTCCACCACTTTAGCTTAATGTGTGTCTCGAAGTGGTAGAAATTGGTGTCATGAGCAAATGGTTCTGATTCTGGTGATGTGCCATGTAGGTATGAGGATGAATTGTCTGGGCTCATCTCCTAGTTAAGAGTTTATACTTGATCTTTTTTATTAAGCTGTGAAGCAGTGCTCAAAAGTAAATAAACTGCAGAAAGAAGACAGTCTTGAATACTTAATTGTATGCCATTTCTTCCATGAGGACCCTTGCTTTATCCCGGGATGAAGTGGCTGGTGCTAGTTTAGTGAACAGGTGCTCAATTGTTTGTTGTTGTTGCTTAATACCTTACCATGCTCTTGCTAGATTGCTCCAGAGATGCCATTAATTTCCTCTTGGATAGTCTGGTACTGCTTTCTGTACAGTTATTTATTACCAGAGTGGTCTAGGGAGAGGAGGAAGTGGTTTGCTTCCTATTTTACACGAGGAGCAAAGGCATGAAGAAGAGAAGTTGAGCTAGTTTTGCATGGTTAGAAATGACTGGAACCTGCGTCTTTTTAGACTAGTTTACATTTTGCAGCCACATCCCCATCAAACTTGCTGCTTTTCTCTTGCTATGATTCCATTTTAATACTGTGTTCTAACTTCACAGTTGTTTCTTATGTGGGTTTGTAGTCTCTTTGGACACGTAGCTGCCATAACCAAATTGGAGAACGTGGCAATGCTCGAGGTCATTCTGTCTATCACAGCATTTCATTTGGTCAAAGAGCCAAAGTTATTTCTAATTTCTTCTTGTATAAATATGTTGCTTGTTCAGAGAAATGAGAAGGGATTAATTCTGGCATTGTGCGACTCTCAAGAACTCATACTCTGGTATTAGTAACTCCCACAAACTTTTGGTGTTGATGCAGATAGTGGTGTTTCCTGCATTCCTTAGCTGTACTGCATTCACGCAGTTTTAGGGCCAAACTGCCATGTGTTGTAAAAAGACACCTATTTTTAGTGTTTAAATGTTACGGATAAGTTGAAGTGGTGGTGCAGCTATATTAACAGAATTGTGGGCAATGAATTCCTTTCTCTCCTTTATGGTGAAGGAAAGAGGAGTGAGCCGATTTTTATTTTTCAGTTGGGACTCTCTCAAGCATCCATGTTGCTCTGCTTAGCTGTTTAATTTGACAGATACTTCTGTCCTACTGTAGCCACTGCAAGGGAGGAACCAAAAGCTCTTTCTGTTTTGTAGAGCCTTGTGGCTTCTCGAGTTTCTCTTTAAAAAAGAAACCATATCAACCACTGTAAGAAGCATAAAGCTGCAGTTTCTTCTGTCGTTAGAAGGAAGGGTAAAAAGCCTTTGCTACTCTTGGGTTTTTTGAGGGTTTCTTTTTTAATCCTCTTACTAGCTCATCACAAAGTTTTTCTCGGGAGCTTCTGTTCAAGGGATACTATGAATGAGGCTTATGCTGGTTAGAAAACTGTATAGTATTTGAAAAAAGAAAAGAGTGTTTACTCCTGGGTAAAGAAAAGAACAGCAGCCTCTTCTGATGGAGCTGTGGTTTTTTGCCTTTTCTTGCCAGGCCTACTGTGTTGGCTTATGTTCAGTTAATATTTGGCTGCTCAGCTTTGCAGTTAGCAGGACTAGCAACACTTTCGCTGCAGATTAGATTTGGTGGAAACTTGCTTTGTCTTGAAAGCTTTGTATTCATCGGTAGCAAATCTATTTTCAGGTCTTAAGGTAGAGATTTTTCTCCCTTGTTAGGGAGGGGAATGATCACAGGGGTGCTTTTGATCTGAAAAGTCAATCTGTACTCTGGGTTTCTTAGAAGCACAGCTGGCTTCTGATGTGATATTGGGTATGTGACAAACAGTACTGTTCAAACTTGAGGAACTTTCATGTGGAAAAGGACACAAACAAAGGTTTTAAACAGTGAGAGCCTCAGGTGCTGTTTTCTGGCCTTATGTAGGCTTTTTGTGTGTTTAGTTATGTGATCTGTCAGCTCTGCCCACCTTTACCTCTGTGGGTGGATTTATGCAATTTAAGCATCTTCAGTTCAAGTAAGAATTGTAGTGACACTTTATAAAAGAACATGAAGTGCAACATGCTGAAGCATAGCTGTGTGGGGGTGAGTCAGGAGAGAGTTGGGAGTAGCAGCACTAAAAAAGAAAAGGAAGTACAGTCATGATAAAACTTTGTTTAAAAAGGAAAAAAAATAAAGCAAACCAACAACCATCTGTCTCCAGAGGATGGAAGCGCAATAAGGTGATACAGCTTGTATCTTATAATTACTCTGTGTGTGCAGATTTTTACACGCGTGTGTATATATCTATAAAAACACGTGAATCCACGTACTTGCATGTGTGTGCACACACTGTTTAGTGTAGTTAGCTATAGTATATCTCAATACAGTAGTCAAGTAGGGCAGTTTGTACGCCAAGCAAATTTGAGCTGATGTAGAACCCACATGTATTCTTAGGATACTAATATTTTAATTGCTGGCTAAAATACTTAAGTGATTTTCAAGCCTCTGTTTTGGTATACCAGTGATACAGGCTTTGCTTGTGCTCTTGTTCCATCTGTTGAGGGCAGATCCCCTCAGCCGGGGGACAGGCATGCGTGCACTCACTCATCGGGACACTCTATGTGCTGCTGACAGTTGTCAGGAAATAAAAAATACCAAGTACAATGTAGTTCAGTTTTCACAATGTGTTGGCTTTACAGCACTGCCAGAATGATTCAACGCTGCTTAATTTTGTGTTGTTGATCTATATGCAATAGCTTCAGAAAAAGAACTAAAAATCTCACTAACTTCAAGTAATTTGTGTTTAGCTCCACGATTATATAGGTTTAACTTTCTCAAAGAGCGTTTTGGCTTTGGTCTTGGTATTTCTGCATGTTAAAAAATTGCAAGCCAAATCCTTTCTTTAAAATGAAAAGCACAATTGTTGTGCTTAGAATTGGTCTGTTTCCTGGTTCTGAATCTGAGTGTTAGAAAAAAACAACTAAATGTATTTACTGTAGTCCTGGTAAATTGCGGTTCTTGGCAAAAAGATTGGGTGTTTCATTTTTATCGTGTTATAAATGAGCACAGATTTGATTTAACAGGTCAAGATATTTCTTAATAATGTAATAATATAAAAAATAAGCTATTTTATGTTGGTACTTAAGTGCTGCTTTTTTCAAGGACAGTGCTCAGCTTAATTTGACCAAGTGTTACAGCTCATCTTTGGAATTTCAGAGAAAGAAAAAAAAATTGAAGACAGTGAGTGAAAGTCTTGTTAGATATCTCTGAATAGTCACCTTAGTATTTTAGAAATACCCTAATTCTTTAAAGTACTTGTACTCTTGTGTAGTTTTTTTTGATTTAAAGCTGGCTTAGTTAATTTTTTTCCCCCCCTTTCCTTAGGAGGTCCAAGAGTACAGATTTCTACACTTCATCTGCTGCCCTCCAGTGAAGGAGAGTACCTCATAAAAGTATTTTTTTTCTCTTATCAATCAGTTATTGTGTGTAACATCATCTCTTCCTTACTACTGTCAGCTGTGCTCTGCTTCGTAAATTGCTGAGACTGCTATTACAGGATAGGCTGGTAACGGAAAGGCGAAGGCCGTGTCCTGCCTGTGAACACTGCGGTAGAAGTCACTGGAAGGTAGGGTTCATGCTCTTGTTTTACGTCTGATCAGATAGTTTCGCTCTTACTGCTCTGTCCTTTCTAATCCTCTTTTATTTGGCATTTATGTAGAAAGCTCTTCTTGCTTGTACTTTAGGAAATACCTGACATAGGTAACATTCTTTGTGTTTGGTTTTGTTTTGGTTTTGGTTTTTTTGCTTTGACCAACCATACTTTTCTGTGCTTTATTCTCCCCTGAATGCTGGTAAAAAACAATGTTTAGAGTAGCTGTTACTAGTAGCATCTAATTCAGCAGTACAGTAGCTCTGGTTGTTATCCTAGTGCTTCTTTCATTTAGCATCATTAATGCTTGTAATCATCTCTACAAAGCTGAGGCTAGAACTGCCTGAAAAGGAAATTGTTTGCATTTTGTCTTTGAACTTTCCTTTTTTCTTTTTTCCTTCCCCCCTCCCCAGCCCTCCTCCTGACTGAGCAGGTTGAGGGATCCTGGAAGTGTGGGTCCTTAGGGTCTGTTTTTGAGCCCTGAATGCGGGGCTAGTTGGGCCAGAAGAAGAAGGCCACACAGGTTTCATTTGAACTGTGTTTTGGAACTGGGGCTGGCTTGTTGAACAGGACGTGGTGCGCTTTTTTTTTTTCCTTTTCCCTTTATGCTGTGGTTCTCAGGGTTTCTCAGTGCTTGTAATTGGACCAGACTCTGTGCCTGTAGTAGTCTGGTTTTCTGACAAATACTTCTTTTGGGTCTGAGGAAAGTTTACGGTGCAGAAGCAAACCTTTATTCTTTGTGAAGAGCCATGAGCACTGCTCTTACCACTTTGGAAACAGTGCTTCCAGAAGAAAGGATAAAAATCTCACTTTCACAGTGAAAGTGATCTTCAAGGTCAATACTTTAAGCTTTTCTGCTATTATTTGAGCAAAAGTAGTAAATTCAACAGCTCCTACTTTTTTTGTTAGCTAGGATGAGTAGTGTTTATTGTAGCCTGCAGATAATACCCGTTTAAAGAAAGTAGCTCTCATTTGTCAGTGTCTGTCATTGCATGATACTTTATGATGGCATACGTTTCCTAGTTACATGGGAGTAACGCTGAAAGTCTGACTGGGCTTTTGTAGTTTGTCTTGAACAAGTTTGAAAAAGGTGATCTGCTTTTCTGAGGTGGGTTCCCCTCCTCTTCCCCCTCCCCTCCAAATTTGGTAGGTTAATTATGAGAAGAAAACCTTTTGGGGAAGTTTCTCTGACACAGTAGCCATGTCCTCAGCTCAGAAACTTAGCAATTAGTTCCTCCTTTGCTGTAGCACCTGCACCAAAGCGTTGACTCTATGTACCTTGCAAAATGGCACTGATTTAATCTTTAAATAGAAGTAGTATTGTCATGGTTTTTAAATATGCTGCATTGTTGTTTTAGTAGTTAGCTAGACTTTAAATAAATTATTTTGGAAAATATTTCTGAAAGCTACAGTCCCAGAACTGTCCCATGCTTAATGAGACTGGCACCTTTTACAATTGACTTCCATGTATTAGTTTTATCTAAACCTGTGTTTATATAAAACTACAGTATGTATGGAGTTTGAAACAGTGTATAGGGCCTTTAGCCTGTCCAGAGCAGAAAGGATGGAAGTGTGTCATCTAGTCTGTTTGCCTGGGAACCTGGGATTGGTTCTGTCTGCTCATCGTAAGAGAATTATTACATTTGCATTTGTCTCATTGCCCAGCTTCTGATGCGCTGGAAGGCGTGGATAGTAATGCATAATCTAATATGTAATACATATAAACATGCTATTTATAATTTATCAATATAAAATATATATATTTAAACACACAGTATTAAATACCAAGTAATATGTGAGTTGTTTGTTTCACAATCTGATAGATGGGGTATGCAGTTAAAATGCAGTGACAAAAACAACTGTACCAGCAGATCTGGGATGTTATTTCGTTGTCTCTGTTGATTGAGGTGCTCTAATCCCAATTGCTTGATTGTTGTGATTATACAAGTGTGTAATGTGGATGATTTGAAGAGGTCCATCCATTTCAGTGTGGTGAAATGAACTGTAGTAGTATGTTGCATAGATAAAAGTAGCTATCTAAAGCTTGAACTTACTTGTTTTAAGTTAACAGTTTTGCTCGCCCCGGCCTGTGGACTGGTTGGGCTGCACAGAACAGACTTGGGAAACTGGTCCAGGTTTCGAACAACTTGTGGGGTTGTAGTAGTTTTAACCCAGGAACATACCCACGTTAACTGAGTTGGTACAACAGAAGAAATAAGGCAAGACCTGTTTGTTCTGCTGACAGTCATGGCTCAAAATTAATAGGACAAAAGCTTTATTTTATTTGAAGTGCTAGAGAGACCAAAGGAAACAAATGAAGATCTTAATTTTATACCGAACTTGCTCTTTAGAAAGGCATTGTCTTTAAAGGTAGTTGAACTTCATGCTTTCTCCCATATGTGAGGGTTTGTTTTTTTTTAATACAGTAATTTCAAGGATTTGTTTGCACTTATTCACTCCTCATAAATGTTAAAGCCTTTCATGTATCTCTGTAAATCCTTTGACAAAGTTGTCTGGCTGTGAAGAGCACCAGATTTTGCTTCTAACAGGAAAAAAGGTGTGCCGTTCTCTTCTCTGTGTCACTGGAGAAAATGAGCCGAAGAATTGAACTGTGGCCTGTGTCAGTGCTGTATGTTCTCTTAAATGCGAGGCCTCTCCATTAAAGATTTTTTTTTTCTTTCTAACATGGTTTGTTAGCTTTCTAAAAGGAGACCTAAGGATGTGACTCAACCTTGCAGAAGGAAGGAAACATGAAATGTAGGCTGTTCTCCTGTTCTGAACTTACAGCAAACCTTTGCAGAGGGCTCATATTGTTGTGAAGTAAATGTAGCACCACTGTACTGTGCATGGAAAATAGGGAAGGCATAGCTATGTGTGAGGGTTCTTGGCTTTATGAAAAAGGCATTGCGGTTAATGACATCTTGCATGTAAGTAAAACAAAAAAGCAACCTGCCTTCTAATTTAAAGAATTTAAATCCAAATGAGTGTGAAGTGCCATTCTTCCCTCCACCCCTTTCTTAGGATGTGGGAACAAAATGCTGTGTATCCTTGTTGGTATGAGATGGAAGTTTGAGCTGGTGGATTCAGCCTTGCTGACACCGGTGTGCAAACAAGTAGAGTGTAGACAGGATGACAATAATAGTGGTGGTTCTTTATTTTTATAGATACTTGAATCATTTTGTTATTTATGGGTCTGAATATGATGATTCCTATCACTTGTTGATCCAAAATGAATTTGTGCTCAATACAAATTTAGAAGTTGAAGTGGTGAGCATCAATATTAAACTTTGTGTTTTATGGTAGTCTTTTTTGTCTAAAAGTAGTGTGCTAGCTAAGGAATAGAAGACACAGCAGCCAAACTTTTTTTGTCTTTTGTTCCATTTATTATACAGTTAGTGCTAAACAGGCTTCCTATATTAATACAGTATCTTCATTGTAATACAGTAAGGGTGGGGTATTTTCCCTAGATTAGGGTATGGACAGTGTACTCAAGTATACAGTTTTATAATAAGTAAATACCAAACAACAACAACAAAAATCCAAGCAAACAACAAAAATCCAAACAAACACCAAAAACTAGCATCCACCCCACAAAGCACAACTGGTGGTCCCCCTGAGCAGGGGAGAGGTTTGCACAACCATACAAACAGTTCTCCTGGCATTCATCGCAGCTAAGAGTGGAAATTCCCAGTAAGTACTTTGAGGGTAGGAACAAAAGGTTGTCATGTGATTGCGATGTGATGGATAGCTGATCCAGGGCTTCTGCACTGTATGCTTACTCTTGATTGGTTGTGCTGCTTAATACAGCTACGATTTGAGTCATAGGGTAAGTGAAGAAGAGGACACCTTCAGGAAAGCAGAGATTGGAAAAGAACAGGTGGCAGAAGAGGGACTTTGTTAAAGGTGCAGCCCTATTGGCTTGATATCAAATTAATTATCTGTTCAAATGCCACTCTCAAGAGCACAGTCATTCAGGGCACTAAACTTAAGCAAGGGATTGAAGAAAAACCATGAAGCTTCTGAAGAACAGCCTTGCCCTAATAAAGGCCGAACAGTTAAAACCAACCAAACAAAACCCTACCATGCCATCATTGCCTTTTTCTGAGTTTTGTTTGGTTTTGTTTTTTGTTTTTTCAGAGATTGACTCTGCATGGATTTCAGAAAATGGTTGACCTAGTTTCTTGGCTAGTAAATTAATATACATGCCTGCTTTCTGTAAAATCTGGTTATAGACCAATCTAATTGGTGATTGAAAATTTTAGAATATAAAGACAGGATAATAACCGAAACATCTTAGGCCTTGATTTTAAGGAAATTGAGAGGCGATGTGATACGAAATAAATGATATAGCACAGGCTGGCAGGGAATGAGTAACTTGTCTCCATGGCACCTGGAGCTAGCACCCAGTTATTAGGCAGTAAGTGTAAAACAAATCGGGCTGTTTTTTTTTACCCTCACACAGTACCTAGTTGGACTGTGGCACTTGCTGTCAGTCCTGGTTAAAGAAGCTGAAGATGTGCATAGCTGACAAATGTGCAGACATAACTTCTAGTTGGACTTGCTGTTGGACTAGGTGAGCACTTGGTGTGAATTATTTTGGCTCTTCATTTCTTGCCAAAAAAATGTCCATCTGCATTCAGTAAATCTGAATGTAATGGGTAATAGTCTATGTTCAGTGTCAAGATCCTTTAACTTTTAAGGAGAAAGTTCAGGGCTTTTGTCCTTGGATTTTAGCAAGCACGAAGGCAAAGAAAAGAAAAAACGGCTTCTGTTACAAAGACGATATTCAGCTTTAAGTAACACTTGAGTTTACACACGTGTTCCTATTTTTACAGATGTTATTCTTGTATCGGTGCTGAAAATCAATTTATTTAAAGTTGGTGTTAGTGCTGGTTGTGATATTGATTGTGAGGGTTTTTTTGACACAAAAAAATAGAGGGCAAGGACAGCTAGTCTCCTTATCTTGAGACAAGGCCACTAGATATGAAATCCTGTACCTCGAGGGCTCTTTTGTACCTCTTGAAGTAGCCCTGAATCAGGATCTAACATCCGGGCTGTGGTGGTCTTTGTTATTAAAGATGCTGAATGGTTATTCATTCATCACTATTCTCTGTGGAAGGTGACTTTGTAAAGCTGCTGTTGTGGGGCTCTTAACCCCCTCCATCACTTTCATACTTGTATCAGTCTACTAGTTAGCATCTGTTGCCCTGCAAATCCAAATTCTGTGACTGAGTTAAGCTTGACGTTGTATGCTTAACGCTAGTCAGTGTTAGACAGTCTTGTTTAGTATGGAATTGCACAATTCTGCATGAAGATAATGCTGTAGTCATTGTGTGTACTCTTCCATGCCAGTATTGTTTTTCTTCCCTTTATGAGAATACTATAAAAACTGGATTGTTGATACTGGTCTGCACGAAACTGAACTTGATGGTTTTTGCTGCTTGCAAGTGGGATTTTTCTGCTAGCAGGCGTAGTTCAGATCGGTTTTTAGTTATAGTGATTCCTGTTTGTATTAAAATACTGTGTAAAATGACTTCTTGTAGCTCTTTTGGTGGCTTTGCTTTTTTTCTGAAGTTAATAGCCTATGTGTAGCTTAGCATGCTACATGAAAAAACAAGAGTAAAGTTGTAATGAACGCTATTATAACACCACCACCCCCCCACCTACACCACTACTTCCTACCCTGCCTCACCCCAGTCTCTGTCTCATCCCTGCCGTGGGTTTAATACCACGTTCCCACCCTAGTGTGGACTGCGAGAGCCCTGCGCTTGCTGGGTGGGTTTGGAAAGGTGCTCTTACGCTTTTCCCCCTGCTTTTCAAGCCTGCCGGGCTGGGGCAATGATGAGTCTGCCCCTGCGTGCCCCCACGGCTCCTGGGGCCCCATCCTGATGGTGCTGAGTTGCTCGAGGCTCAGGGCTGCGTCGGAGGCCTCAGGGACACTGTAGTCGGCGGTGAGCAGCTCTGCTGGCAGTGAGAGCGAGCTGATGTCGTAGCAGGAGATGGCTCTACTGGTGCGTCCAGGGTACTCAAGCATGGGGGCGCTGCTGGGACCATCGTGGCTGCCCACGGAGCAATTCAGTAGCATCCCCTTGGGCAGTGGAAGGTCACGTGCTGGGTCCCCCATGGCTTGGCTGTGGGGGGCAGCGCGGTGGCTGAGGACACTGCTGCCCGAGGGGATGTTGCTGCCCATGGCTGCCCCCGCAGGAGTGGCTGTGTCGGAGAGGCTCAGCTGGGCAAACTTCCTCTCCGTGTCCTGGGACCCGGGAAAGCACGGTGGCAGCACTGGCGGGGCTGAGACCGCCGCTCTCCCCTGAAGGTTGAAGGGTGCAAAGCGTTGTGGTCGTGCTGGGCTGGGGGGACCCTCGTCGGAGAGGCTCAGCTGGGCAAACTTCCTCTCCGTGTCCTGGGACCCGGGAAAGCACGGCGGCAGCACTGGCGGGGCTGAGACCGCCGCTCTCCCCTGAAGGTTGAAGGGTGCAAAGCGTTGTGGTCGTGCTGGGCTGGGGGGGACCCTCGTCGGAGAGGCTCAGCTGGGCAAACTTCCTCTCCGTGTCCTGGGACCCAGGAAAGCACAGCGGCAGCACTGGCGGGGCTGAGACCGCCGCTCTCCCCTGAAGGTTGAAGGGTGCAAAGCGTTGTGGTTGGCCCTGGGGGGTCCCAGGGGCTGCCCAGGCTGGGGGACTTCTGCATCCACGGAGGCCCCAGAGGGCAGCACCCTGCAGAGACGCAGCGCCACGGTTGAGCGTGGTGGTGGCCGGTGGAGGCAAGTTAGTGCTCATCTGCTGGTTGTGGAGGACCTGGGTGTTGAAGCCGCAGCCATGTGGAGCCATCTGAAGACCTACATGGGTGAGCAGGAGCCATGCTGAGCTGGGGGGACCCTCCAGAGGCACCCGCTAAGGCGGCCCCGGTCACCCCCACCCCCAACTCTGTGCCAGGCACTCCTGTGGGGTGAGCTGCTGAGCCAGCGCAGCGGGGTTGCAGATCAGGTAGGAGACTCGCTTATAGGAGGTGAACCGGGAGAGATGGCCCTAAGTGTTTGGGAAATTCTCTGTAAATTGTGTCTAGTGGGCATGCATCACCCAAGGACAGGATGGAGATGCTTGCACAGGAGTGCTGAACCCCATCCCAAAAATGCCAGTGGGGCAGGGATGCTGAAGGTGCCATACCTGTTTGGGATGCCTGGGCTGTTACCCCTGCTGGGGGTGCGCAGGTTGTGGGGAAGGTCTTCTCCTGCCTGGACAGATGGTACAGGTTCGCTGAACCTGCAAGGGAGACGGGAGCAATTGCCAGTGGTCACCTCTGCTCTTGCCCCTGAGACCGTCCCCAGGCTGCAGGGATCGGGGTCGGCCCTTACCTTGGGGACAGAAGGTTCTGGGACGGACAAAAGGCCGAAGCAGCCGCGGCATCAGCGAGGCACAGGGGCTGCGCAGCGGGAGCCGCAGTGGTGGCTGTGCCATGGTCCGTTATGTCTGTTGGCAGCTGAGGACTCGGGGGGTTACTGCCTGTTGCTTTCTGTTTGGGAGTCTCCCGGGAAGGAATGTAGGGGCTCCCTGTGTTCTGCCCTGCCCCCATAGCCTCCCCAGTGCCTGATGGGAAGGGAAGGGGTTAAGGGGAGCTGAGATGTGTCCTGCCCCTACAGGGAGCTATCGGGTGCTGTGCTCGCAAATGCCTTCTGTGCTCGCAAATGCCTTCGGCTGGAAGCAGATCCCAGAGCTATGGTATCGTTGGTGGATTGAGTCCCGCCACCGGAGCGCTGGGATGGAGGGCCACGGGCTGTTCAGGAGGGATGGGGAGGGCTGGAGAGGTGGAGGCGTCGCACTATATGTAAGGGAGAGGTTTGATTGCACAGTCCTTACAGTTAGCGATGATGTGGTTGAGAGCCTTTAGGTGAGGATTAGGGGGATGGAAAACAAGGAGGTGTTGTAATGGGGGTCTGTTACTAATCGCCCAGCCGGGATGCTAGCACTGAGGAGCTTCCCTGTAGGCAGTTAGAAGAAATCTCTGGATCAGTAGCTCTTGTCCTTATGGGAGATGTCAACTGGGAATACCACACTGCTGTGACAAGCAGGTCAGGGAAATACTTGCAGTTTGCGGAAGATAATTTCTTGTCACAAGTACTCAGTGAGCTAATGAGGAAATATGCCCTCTGACTTGCTATTTGTGAATGGAGACAGACTCCATCGTCCCCCACAACATCATTCTTTCTAGATAGGAGAGATACGGATCTGATGGATGTGCTATTCAGTGGATAAGGATTAGGCTGCATGGTTGCATCCAGAGAGTAGTGGTCAATGGCTCAGTGTGGATGGAGATCAGTGACGAGTGGTGTCTCTCAGGGGTCTGTATTGGGACCAGTACTGTTTAATACCTTCATCAGTGACATAGTTGGATTGAGTGCACCCTCAGCAAGTTTGTGGATGATGCCAAGCTGAGTGGCACAGTTGACACACCTGAGGGACGGGATGCCATCCAGAGGGACCTGGACAAGCTGGAGAAGTGGGCCTGTGTGAACCTCATGAGCTTCAACAAGGCCAAGTGCAGGGTCCTGCACCTGAGTTGGGGCAACCCCTGGTATCAGTGCAGGCTGGCGGATGAAGGGATTGAGAGCAGCCCTGCCGAGAAGGGCTTCGGGGTACTGAAGGATGAAAAGCTGGACATGAGCTGGCAATGTGCACTCTCAGGCCAGAAGGCCAACTGTATCCTGGGCTGCGTCAAAAGCAGCATGGCCAGCAGGTCAAGGGAGGTGATTCTGCCCCTCTGCTCTGCTCTGGTGAGACCCCACCTGGAGTGCTGTGTCCAGCTCTGGGGCCCTCAGCACAGGAAAGACGTGGACCTTCTGAAGTGAGTCCAGAGAAGGGCCACAAAAATTGTCAGAGGGCTGGAGCACCTCTCCTATGAGGAGAGGCTGAGAGAGCTGGGGTTGTTCAGCCTGGAGAAGAGAAGGCTCCGGGGACACCTTCCAATACTTAAAGGGAGCTTATAAGAAAGATGAGGACAGACTTTTTAGCAGGGCCTGTAGTGACAGGACAAGGGGTAATAGTTTTAAACTAAAAAGGGTAAATTCAGACTAGACATAAGGAAAAAAAATTGTTACGATGATGGTGGTGAAACACTGGCACAGGTTGCCCAGAGGGACAGTTGATGCCCCATCCCTGGAAACATTCCAGGTCAGGTTGGATGGGGCTCTGAGCAACCTGATCTAGTTGAAGATGTCCCTGCTCATTGCAGGGGGGTTGGTCTAGGTGACCTTGAAAGGTCCCTTCCAACCCAAACCATTCTGTCATTCTCAGCAGTAAGCGATGGGTTGGGAAAACCTGTTTTCAGATGTTTCTCTGATCTGGTGATTTGCGTTGACTTTGTGTTAAGCATTCATGGTCTGAATTGCATGTTTCCATCTTGCTCTGTTAAGGATGAGTAGGGCATCAGAAACAGAAGAACAACTTACAGCAGTGTGGTACAAGTTAATTTTCGTACTTGTGAGTGTTTTAATATTTTAAGCAGCTTTTAGCCTCCTTTAGCATCAATAAAGAAGAAGTTTCAGAAACACATAGTTGAACCTGATCAAACAGCAAAATTGAAATGAACTTAACTTTTGCCTAGCTAAAAACTCTGAACAGTTTGTCCTAATCTGAAGGTCGTCAAAAGGCAGTCAATAAGATGCTGTTGTGGAAGGCTAGAATTTAACTCACCCTCAGATGCTAATTATGCTTGCTATTTTCTTGTGACACTATGCTGCTAGTGAAAGTAGCCTGAGAAACTGTAGGCATAGGTATTGCTGGTGCTTATTGGAATATCGTAGAGATCCAAGATTTTGCTGATTTACATTTCATGTTAAAACATAAGCCCTACCAAGAAGTTAAACAGCACATTCTTTCAGGTTCAGATTTGTTTCAAACTAATGCTGCGCTTCTGATCCTTTCAGAAATCTGTTCCAAATGTGGCTTGTCTCTGCACTGTGGTCGTTATTTCAGACCTTGTTTTACTAACCTGTTGTCTCAAAGCAAACTTGATATGAGTACTAGCCTCCCCAGATAGTTCTGACAAACTGTTTTGTTTAAAGATAATTGGGAGGCTTATCTTTGTAGTGGCTTCATATTCACAAAGAAACCCAAACCAAAACTCTAAACTGTTATCTTAGTATAAAACGGACATAAATTGTGTATGTAACTGAAACAGTAATTTGGAAAAAAAGTATTTGTGAATGACTTTTTACACAACTTAAAAGAATTTCTGTTGCTGAGCAGCAGCTTTTTGTGCGTGTGTGTAAAGATGAGCAGGAAATGATTGCTGTTCCAGCTGAGCGGTGGATTATTGTGCTGGCTACTGTTAAAATAACTGGCATAGCATTATAAATGGTATCTGGGGAAATGAAAAAAATTTATATATTCCAGCAAATTCTTTTTGCTGTTATCTCTGTACATTGACAAAGCTTTTTTTCTTTTCTATCTCAGTATTCATTAAGCATCATTTGATTAGATCTGACTTTAGATGGCTACATTTAAAACTATCTCATGAGAGTGGACGGTATTTTTCTTCCCATGATATAGCTGGAAGCAGTGTTAAGTAGGAGGACTACGCTCAGCTGTATGAAAGATAGGGTGGAAGGTTAAAAACAAAAACCACCCAAACTCACTGATAATAAATCTCTGGTCTGTAAACTCAGAAGATAAGATGGTCTCACTGCGTAAGTGCAGTGTTCCTGGTGACAGAACTGAGTTTTCTGGGGAACTTCTGAGTACGTAACAATTTTGGTGCTCTTACGGTCTTTAAAGGATAAGTCTTTGTTTATTCTTAGGAGTTGGGAGCAATTGTGTTGAATAAGCATGCAAAGTAAAATTGAAATCTGTTTGAGTACAAAACGGTGATGTGTTGACTGACTGTCATGCGTTTTGAGTTGAGGGCTGTGTATTCTTGGAATTGGAGTTACTCTGAAGCATAGTTATGTGTGTGAACGGTAAAGCCTTTAGAATAAAAGAAGTTGATGAAAGTCACAGTTTTGACTTTAACACGCCAACAAGAAAGTTGAGATTATTTTTAATGGTTAGATGGAGGAAAGCTGTATGTGTATACAGATATTAAATCCTGCAAGTGCTTGACAAGCAGCACTCCTCTGTCGTAACACAGAAGTTGATGAAAGTTTTACTCCAGTAAAAAGACAGGCTGCTACCTAACCTGTAACTACAGCTGCTTTATTGGAACCAGGTACAATTCTCTTCTCATTTATAGCGTAGCTGTGTTCCTGGCACGACAGCCTCCCTGCCATCCCAGTTTTTATAATGTAGGGTTTTTTTTATTTCCTTCTTTCTCGCAGCTAACCTTTTTGTGTTCTACAGCAATAAAAGATGTGTCTTCCTGTCTCCCCCAGGAGATAATGGGGACAGGTGATAAAGTGTTTAATATTACCTTCTACCACTACCTCTGTCTAGTAGCTCCTTCTAAGCTTAAATAAATTTGTAGCAGTTGTTGTCAAGGTTTGTAGTTCATTATGTTCGCTTTCAATTTCAGGTTTTTAAGTGTGTATCTTAAGGCTTTTCTTCTGACAGTATAAGGCTTGTGTAGAAACAGCAATAATTCTTACTAATCCAGCTTCGATAAACTGTTGTCACTGAGTTACTCATGGGGGACCTGAAATGGTTATGTCTGTAACTGTCTTATGAAATTCCATATCCTTCCTGCTTTTAGATGGTTTCTAGGGGAAAAAAGCTGGTAATTCATGCCAACTGATCTTTTGTGGGGAGGGGAAACAGGCATTTTCAGGTCTGATAACAGAACAGATCTTTAAGCTAGGAACCACTTACTGTCTTGCAAATACCTTTTCAGGGATATCCTCCTGTCAAAGCAATGAAGGGGAATGCTTTAAATAAAAGTTTGGAGATAAATATAATCCTATGATCTTTGTCACGAGCAATCTCCACTGTCAGTATGAATTCAGAAGTAATGTGGGATTAGATTGCCTTGATGCCTGCCTTTGAATTGTGTGCATATGTGCCAGTTTATTTAATATTAGTTTTGTATGTACTTTAGGATGCAGTGGGAGACTCCCCTTGCTTACGAGGAGGTATTTTATTCACCCTTTTTCTTTGCCGATGCTTGTTCATATATGTGCAAAAAAAATGCTTTTACGGTTTGTACGCTGTCTCAACACTGAAAGCATCCAGGAATGGCATTCCTTGATTTTTATCTCCTTTCTGCCATAGAAAGGAACAAACTGCCAAGACTTCTCTGCCAATGAAGAATACTTTTCTGCATTTCTTTGTGAGGATGGCTGCACAGAGACAGTGTAAATTAAAGAATGCTTTAAAACCAGAAGTACATTATTGTAGGCTGATGGCGCAGATACTAGGTCTTGCTTAACTTCCCCTTTTAGGCTGAAAGCCTTCCTGCACTTAACCTTAATACAATACAGCTGCATAAATTAATGTTTTGAGTAGTTCTGAGTTAAGAGATTTATAGAAACAAGGGTGGTAGCTGCAGATACTTCTTCATTCTCCCTAGCACTTCAGGTAAGTTCAAAGTTGAGCTCATATTTGAATAATTTGCCCATGAAGCTTTAAACAAGGACTTGCTTCCATATGCAGAGATTTATTCCAGAATTGTGTTATTTTGGCCTGGTCTCTTTTTCTCAAATCATTGTAGGACAGTTTTTTTATGCCTTTCCTAACTAAATCGAGCATCTGGAACTGCTTGCTCTCTACCTTCAAAAATGCAAAAAAAATAAAATAAAAATCTATGTGGATAGGTTTTGGTTTCTCTGACTTCCAATAGTGTCTATTTTAGTCTCTGAGTATCTATTTTGTAAATAGAGAAAAGTAGACTTGGTTAGAATTTTTGAAAGCAGAAACAAAGTCTTAAAGGTCAGTCACTTCAGAAGGGTTCATTTTGACTTAAAATATCCCGTTACGAAATTTTAAAGAGTAAACAGGCCAGAAATAAGTTTTTATTCATCAACACAGGGCTACAGGCTAAGAGACCGAAAGCTATGAATTTGCATGCTGGGATTGATGTTTATAGTAGTGACTTTGAACTGTGTTGCAACACTTCTGAGTGCTTTATTGATTTGAATATTTCTGATAACAATGCTGGCACATCAGAGAAGCCTGTTGAGGGTTAATTCTTAAGCTTTCAAAAGATTTTATTAAAAATATTTGGGGAGCTCTGATTTCTGATAAAATGCAGTGATAAGTTCTGATTAAAACACTAAACTATTATGATGTTCTCTTGTGGAACGTGTTTCTGACTCAGCTCATGAAGGGCACTGATGTGGTTGGGTGAAATTTAGATTAATTTTGTGTAAAGAAAGATGGAGGTGTTTAGGATTCTTTGGTTCACACTTTTTTTTTCCCATTGGAAATATCTAAAATGGTGTAAGATGTGAAATGCACGTGTCATATTTAAACGTTTTATATACTTACACAACTGAACTTTGCACATAAAATTGATAGCATGAAATAGTAATTTAACTTAAACCAGGAATTTTAGAGCTCGTGTGTGTGTGAGACAGCAGCTTTGTGGGAGCACAGGGTACTCTAGAATACGGTGGCTGTATTGAAAACTTTTTAATCAACAGGAGCATTCAGAAGAGTAGAATAGATCAGGTATATCCATCAGGGGGCTGGTCTCTTTTTTTCCCCTCCCTGTCTGGACTTAAGTACACTTCTCCTTTTCACCTGTGTGCCTTTTGAGCTTCCATGTCATTCTGTGTAAACATGACTTAATTCTACTTCAGTTTGGGTCCTGGGGAATGATCCCTTTTGCCATTCACCTGCTCTTACTAGTGACATAAAGGTCTGAAAGAAAGCGAAGTAAGTATTCTGTCTTTGGCCTTCGGGGTATGGGCTTCTAACAAAGTAGAAATAGCGGCAGTTGGAGGGAGGTTGAGAGCCACTGCCTTTAGGTAATAGCTTTTATTGCTAGTAGAAAGGTTATAATTATGTTTTCTGAAATAAATTTTTTCCAGTGGCTTGGCCCTACCTCAATGTACCTTTTTGGAACAGTGGTCTTGACGTAAGCGAGGGCTGAAGCAGCTCTCTCCTATTATGGGCAGAGTGCTCAATGGTAGAAACTAAATGTCTGTAAAGTACTGTTTCATAAGTCCTTATCATAATCAAAATTTGATAGTGTTTGTACAGGGGTTTATGGTAATGAAGACATTGCTTCCTTACAGTTTGTTGCTTCTGTAGTGCTGTGTGTGTGTCTAAAGGCAATGAATGGGGCTCAAGAAACTGCCTTACAAATATAGGGTTTCTCAAAAGTAGCATGAATTAGTTCTTGTTAATGTCCTTTGTGTTTGGTGCTGTTTTCCAGGATCAGTAGGATGTGATATCATCTAGGGAAAGTTCTGTATGCCTCAAGTTGAGTTTGGAAGCCGCTTCTTACAGGAATGGTACATTTTATTTGCAGGTTTCAAAGTTGGCAAAGAAAGTGCAGCTGCTAATAGCCTCTGCTATCTATTGGGAATGTGACATGGAACTCACAGTTACATACTGCCTTTCTGAACTAGCCTTGTGTCCCCTAACTAGGTTCTTGAGAAAAGTGTCTTTCCATGTTTTGATGAATTGCTCAACTTCTCTGTTACTGTATGTGTTCTTGGTTGTGTCACAAGCATGGCATTCATGACCTTGGAGAGCTTGGCTGACCAACAAAGCAAGACGCTGGTTGCACTTTTCCAGGAGTGGTTTATTCTTCAGACTCTTGGTATATAAAACAGGATAGAATTTGTGGATCCTGTTAATGGCTTGAGTCTAGCTCTACGTCGTCATCAAGACCACAATTTTGTCTTTAAATCTAAGGTGACCCATGAGCGTGGTTTTTCTATAGATTTTATTTAGGTACACCTAGCAGAATTAAAATTGTACTTACACTCATTTTTTTGTCTTGGAAGGTTGTCATAATGTAAGTTCAGTGTTTGTTTTTTAATGAGTACATAACTACATTGTCTTGTGTTGCTCCTCTGTAATAACGCAACAATAACCAGTGGTGCAATTGGTTGACCTGGATGAAATTTGTTCTTTTTTCCTCAAGCATGCTGTGTTAAACATGTGCATCTTTGCCTTTTTTTATTAGGTTTATTTGTAATCTCTGTGAACGGATGACTTGATCAGCAATTTGGGACACCTGCGTGATGTTTTTTTGATTCAAAATAGTCCTAATAAAGGATTTTATGGGTGGAATTACAGTCCACATATTGAAATGAAGTTAGTGTTTGTTAGGTCAAGGACTAGGCCGGACTATTTCAAATGATTAGTTAATGTCTTACTATGCATAAGGCCTAAGAAGCTTAAGTTTTCAGCAGTAAAACAATAGCATCCATTATTTTTCAGGTTGAGGCATGAGAATTTAACATGGATATCTTTGCCAGATAGGAATCACATACCCGATTTTTGGAATCTGCACTGCTTCAGGAACTTCTGTTTAATGTCTGCGCTGGTTCACATTTCGGAGGTATTCTGCATGTGTGCTTCACCCGGTGTATCCTCACCGACTGCCTTGAGGGTCACTAAACAGCCTCATCTGTGCTTATCCCCTTCAACGTTGATCTGATGCTACCCGTACCAACTCGTGCTGTAGCAGAATTCAAAGACTACACACCTGGCTAAAGTCCTGCTGTGCGTAGTGGTGTATGTTCTGCCTCATTACAGATAAGAAACTGAGGTATGGCGTTAATTACCTGACAGCAAATAGGAAGTCTATAGTTAAAAACAGGGATCAAACGCACGTTTCTCTAGTCACTGCAATATTAGATTGAGTTTCTGTAGTTGCACAACTCCTAATAAAACATGTTTATAAGATAAAAGCAAGGTTAGTAATTCCCTGGGAAACTCCTTTAGTTTCTCTGCAATTGATACTGACTGAAAGTATATCCAAGTGAAAACCTTTCATTCTTTCAGATCTGATAGGTCTCAGTCATTGTT
The DNA here is from genome assembly GCA_017639485.1 of Pluvialis apricaria. Taxonomy (NCBI): domain Eukaryota; kingdom Metazoa; phylum Chordata; class Aves; order Charadriiformes; family Charadriidae; genus Pluvialis; species Pluvialis apricaria. Next base: position 160,058,676 of record CM030008.1, on the reverse strand, counting down.
GGTTTGTTTTTTTAATACTGTTTTTGCTGGTATTTGTATTTTTAAGCAAATAACTGAATTTTGACAAAAGTATGGGAGATGAAGACCCAGAAGGCCAGCATCCATTTCTAGATTTGGGTGATAAGACGTTGAATAAGTTAATATTTGTCTTATTATTAAATCTTTGAAAGCTAGATTAATATTTATTGAAAGACAAAAAAGCTACCGAAAGCCTCTTGATCAGCCAAAGGCGTTTTGCATTGCTCTTCATGAAGTTGGCTTGCCTGTTTTAGTATGCTTTCTGTGATGCTCATGACAGTACCGTAAGGCAAAAATAATTTTCTAGTTTAGCCATGGTGACAAGCGTATCTTTATTAATAAGATTTATCGTTGTGTAGGTCTTCTCACTTCCTCTGTCTTGTTTTTGTCGTATTCCAATATTCGGAGATTGCTGGCAAATGTCTGCTGTGTTGGAAGGTTCCTGCTATAAGAGGTTCTGCTGTAAGAACACCCATAAATCATCCAGTTCTTTGGCGGTGTCTTTGCTACATGAGATGTCCCTGATAAATTGCATAAGTTCATGAATGGCAATGCAAATAATTCCATAGTAGGTAATGTTTGTTCTAGCCTGTGCTAGGCATGACGAGCCTCAAACTAAACCCTGTCTGTCGTGAGAGTTAACTAGCTTCACTTATTCTGAGACTCCTTACAACAGAGATGATACAGAAGATTTCTGTAGTCGCACTGAGTGAATCTGAGGCCAAGAAAGCTTTAATCAATCCTGTTGTAGCAGATGATTTAACTTCTCTGAGTGCTCTTAACAGTGTGTGTGTGTGTAGCCTTTTCCTGTCAGCAGCCAGACACGTATGTGGTGTACAATTAATCAGTGCATCTGTACTAAATCCAACACGCCCTGTAGGCACTGAATCATAGTCCTTGTACAGCTCTGTCGGCATTGAATCATAGTCCTTGAACAGACGAGTACTATGGCACCACGTGATAGATCCAGTTTCTTCCTAGAAGGCATGCATCTATGGTGCATGTGCACGCACTTTCGTTTGTACCTCTTGCCGCGCTGGAGCTTGCTTCTGGGCTTCTGTTACACAATTCATGTGACACTTTTCCAGATACCAGGTTTCTGAAGAGCTCAGGAGTCTCTGCCTTTCGTTTTGTTGAACATAAACCTCATATGTGGCACTGCCTACGCTCTGGTTGCGTGTTGTGGTAGCCCTGTGGGTTTCTCATGAAGGAGCAGCCGAAAGCATGTTCCACCTGTAGAGCAACTCTCTCATCACATGGTTTGCAAGCACTTTGCTGATGGAGTCCCTCATCTAAATTTGGAGATTGCAGTAGCCAGGCACCTAAATTTCAAGTCTGGTTACACTTATTAGTACAATTTATGCCTGTTATTCTATTACTCTTGAAATTCATGGTCCTAGGACTTTGAATGCCTGCAGGTATGTGCAGCGCTGCTGGTATGATTGTACTGATGATACTCTTGTTGCATGTGCTTGCGTCCCCTTGCGAACTTAATGGTAGGTGGATGAAGGGTAGCTGCTGTGTATGCATGTGTCGTCTTGGAGTTTTACTTATGTACAGCAACTTTGTCTATCGGAATTATGCTGGATGTGACTCTACAATGTGAATTTTGTTATGTGCATTTTATGTAATACAGTGCTTCACGTATGTATTTAACTTCAGTTTTGTGGCTGCATTTTTTTGTGAAAAACGGTACTGCAGAATCTGTTAGTCTTCAAGTAAGTCTTTGTAGCCTTATAGTAGCGACAAAGCTTTGCAGTGTGACAAGTCTGTAAATAAAAGTAGGGTGTTTTTTTTTTTACTTGACTGCTTGTTCCCGTGTAAAGTTTGATTTGAAAAGGATGAACTGACTCCCTTGTTGCAGTCTCTAGAACATGTATATGACTATTTGAATGTTGGTGTTTATTTCACTTCAGCAGAAAAATATAAGACTTGTTCTTAAATGCTTTCTTTGTTACTCCAAATACAGGGTAATATAGAAAAATTGCTGCACTCCTATTTTGACTGAGGTTGTAACATGCACATTAAATGTAGGGAAAAATGCCTCTGGAGATGATGGCATCTGCAAGTACACTTTGAACAAAGATCTTGTGCTCTCTCAATACAGATCTAAATGGGAGGATGTGGGAGTGTAAGAATGGCTTAAAGTTCATCAGATTTCCTGTGCAGAAATAGGAGTCCCGTTGCCTTTAATGTCTCTCTAGTGAGAAGCGGATGTAAAAGCTGAGATAGTCTGCAGACAACCGTCTGAGGGTGAGACTTCCTACTCAAGGTCTCGAACATAAGCTCTGCAGTATCCTTTTTTTTTTTTAAAACGTAAATATTGGATCCTAAAAAGATCATTCAGGCTGTTTAAGCTAAGAGCTTAAACTATTTACACATCAGATAGAGAAAGTTAGGTACTGTAAACATGGCTAAGAGCTGGAAGTAATGCCTGCCTCTCTGTGGACTAGATAGCAAGCTTGTCTAAATCCAGCTGATTAGGTAACAGGAAAAAAAAGGATATATTGACCAACTACCCAGATCCAGGGCTTCAGAGTATCTCTGCCCCCCCTGCCTCTTCAGAGTTTTTAAATGGCAGACTCTTTGGCATAATAACCTGTGGGTTGTAGCATAAGGGAAGCCTAACTGTAATGTCTATTTGATGAGTCTTGAATTCAGCATCTACTTGGGAGCCAGGCTGATGCCTTGCTCAGCAGAAGCTGGGACTCTATGAATAGGGGTTTAAGGGGTGGATTCAGGAACGACTAAGCACAGCAGAGCCTGGTGAGAAGGAATTTGTTATGGAGTGGGAAAGTCTTTGGGTTTAGTCTTTGCTTACAATATATCTTTGTCCAATGGAAATCTTAAACTGTTCTTGAAGTTGGGATATGCAACTTTGGTCCTCTCATTACAAACCTGAACTTATTGAAGAGTCCATGTAGATTGCAGATACCTTTAGATGTTAAAGTAGGCTCTTCAGAAGCAGTCCTGCTGGTTCTGGTCGCACAGGGACCTTTTGTTGTGCCTCTGTAGAGAGCAGAAAAATTAGGACTGGTCAGATGTTTGTTCCATGGGTTAATTCATGGTTTCTACAATGTAACTCAGTCCCTTAGTCAGGTATTGTGTATTCAAGGAGCAAAAATATATTGACAGAGATCTAAGGTCTAAAGATACGTGGCATTGGTACTTCAGAATGAAGAAATCATCCAAGTTGTACCAGTTTACAAGTCAAAGCATACATATCAGTAACTTGCTCCTCACATTTGATTGCAAGGATAATCATAGCTTTTGCAAGGATTGCACATTTCTGACCAACTTTTAAATTATGTGATCTAAAGTGTCCTCCTCCTTTGTATTATATCGAGAACATTCTCTCACCAGAAGTAGGAAAAGGTTACTCCTACTTCAGTCTGTGTGTAACTGTGTGTGCCTGCCCTTTTCACCCTGCTGTGGAAACCTGTGCCATAACCAATCTGCAGAACATGTCATCTGTGTCCTGCCTCTTCATCTCGGAGTTGAGTCACTGTAAGGACTTAAGTCACTCTAAGGAGTAGCTCTATTTTAAAGGGGAACTGAAAAAAATATTGGTTTTCTCCTCAAGTCCTGCCTCAAATACATTCTTGACTGCTCATAGTTCTGTCTGTCTTACATTAGAGTATTCAAATGATTAGCATCATTACAGTTCCACATTTGTCTTTGAAATGGAGGAATATGCTTGTTGTATGGTGAAATGGAATAGGTATTTAGCAGTTTCGGTTTCTTGTTTTATACAAGAGCTACATTCTTCCTACTGCTGCATTTACAACAAATACAGGCGTGGGTTCCTGAGCTCCAAGAAGCTGGGTGAGTGCGGGCTTGAAGGTAAGAAATGGTCTGATGGTAGTCAGAACTCCTGAAGCGTGCGCAAACTCCTGGATCTGGAGCACATGCTATTCCTAATTGTAATTAATAAATAAATAATAAAAAAGGCTGGTAAGGATACTTATCTTCTAAGATTCAGTCCTTCTGCAATACTTACAGTTATTTTGAAAACCTGTATTTTTGACGGAATTTGCTAAACCGTGCAACACTACTGAGCTCAAAATGTCAAGTCCAGTGTTTGAAAGCTGAGATGGCACTAACAGGAGAAAGTGTTCACAGTTGGAAATCCTTTCTATGACTTTGGAGTGATTAACAGAGGCAAAGCTGGTCAGTGTTCTGTTTGGCAAATTACACCTAAATGAACACATTGTTTTGGACTGATAATACTCGAAACCTGTGCCAAGTGTGTTGCTACGGGGGCAAGGGAAGGTTATGAGTGAGTCTTTTCCACCTCTGTCTTCGCAACTCTTCATTAACTGGATGATCTTCATTTAAGCACAAGATTAGCTTCTAGTACGTGAACATGTTTTGATGTTTTCCAGCTCAAACCTATAGGGAATATCATAATTTAAGTTCTGTAACTGATGATATTCTGGTGAATGAAGAAAAGTAATAATTTGATGTTGAAAATATTCAGAGTATCTCTTGAGTGTTATGATGGTACATGGAAGCAGAGCTGGGCAGTCTTTGGGAAGCAAATTGTTTTAACTTTGTAATATGTCGTAGCATCATTGTTATTAACTGCATGATGTACAGTTGAAGCTCAAACTATTGAGTTTTAGTGTCATTATTTTGATCTTAAACATTTGGTTTCATTGCTGTCCTGAAAATAAAGGAATGAGAACTTTTTCAGCTGGGTGGAAGTAAACTACTGGGGATTTTTTTAATAGTTCTCTGACATCAAATTCCTCAAATCACAGGAGAATTTCTGCTTTCAGTTGAAAATTAAAGTTTTGGTAATATATGTTGGTAAGGGGAAAAAAAAGTAGTAGGTATCATTTTAGTGAGGGATAAAATTCTCAAACAAGTTTTGTTTGCCATGGAGCTATCTGTGAATTCTAGTATTTATAGGGCTTCCTGGTTTTGTAGGACACTGGATGTGTTGCTTTCTGACTCTTTTTTTTTCATAGCTGCCTTACTATGAAGAGTAGCCTGTCAGAAGCTCTGCAGGGCTTATTTTGATTGCTCAATTTGTGTGCTGTCTTATGTCTGGCAACAGAATTCTTTATAAGCTACCGTAAGCCTTCTGACACTTAGTTATCTTTATGATTATTTTTTTTAACTTGTTTTGTATACTCTGCTTTTCAGATCTGTCTTAACCTGTTGATGGGCCGTTGTCGCTAGCAGTCTGTTGCAATCTGTGTTGGGGAAGATACATCACCTTAAATCCTGGTTGCTGTTTCTTCTGCGCTTTCTATGTTTTGGGCTAAGCAAAGTCAAGCACAGGCAGAGATGGTGTTTGTAACGTGATTTTAAATGCGGTTCATATCTGTACAACAGCGTTAGGTATACAGGCTAGGTGGAGTTACTCCTAAACATACTTTAGACACAGCTTTTGAGTTGAAATAACCTGCATGTTAAGTTCTGAAATCTGTATTTCTCTGGGCTTTTGAAGAAGCTGAGTTACCAATCAGAGGAAATGAAATGGCATCTCAGACCACCCCCTATGGTCACCTCGGTAGTGTCCTTGTAAGGCCAATGTTTGACTGGAGCAAGGCAGAGAACTGGAGTGCAGGTTATCGGGTCAGCAGTCAAGGGTTTATGCAGAATTTAAGGAAATGCTCTGACCTCCGTTTCCCTCTACATCTCAGCCCTGATTCATCCCTGATTCATGCCTGTTACCTGCTGGTGAAGACTCACAGCCAGCTCTGACCCAGGGCTTCCCTGGGCTGTGAGCGGCGGTCTTGCTTTAATGGAGGGAAAGGCTGGAAAATTATTTAAGATAACTTGAAGCCCCTACCTAGAAACTGCTGTGTCTGGCAGTAACTAGCTGTTTTGACACAGTGTCTCCGCAAACTGTCTTGCATGGAGTATGCTGAATCTCTCAGTAAAACCTGTTGACCTCTGCGTTATTGCCTTTACCCTTCTCTCCTGAGAACGTAGCCATTAATGAATTTCTCAGAAGTGTTCTTCCTCGTGGCTCAAATGAGTGCAAGACTTGGAGGCTTGGGAAGCAGTGACTGCGATTCCGCCTGTTGAAACATGTACGCTAGAGAAAAATGAACACTGCCATTCACAGGAGACTCTTTGCATCTTTATGGTTAATAGTTTTCTTGAGCATGAATTTTGTACAGAGAACAAGATTTAATCAGGTGCTGTACTTCAGAGTTTAATTCCACCTTCCCCTTAAGTGACAAAACTAATGAAGTAAGGGATGGTCTCTTAAATGAATAGGTGAAGTCTCCCTAATTTACCAGGAACAAGTAGGTTTATTGTCTGCTTCCTTCTTTTGAACTCGTCCTACAAAGGTATGCCAACACAGTGTGTGGAGGGCAAGCAAGGATATCTTCTGAGAATGAGCTTACTCTTTTGTTGTTTACCTGCTATTCTCATTAGCCTGTCAAAGAAACAGTGTTAATTTACTCCACAAAGGTCTATTGAAATAAAGAAGATTAATTTTTAAACAAATATTGACTGTAAACTGAGATGGCAGCTACTTAGTTTTTCTCAGCTGTGTTATTTATACTGTAGGTTACAGTTTGGGGATCTGTTATTTAAAAAGAAAAAAGGGGGGGGAAAAATAGTTCTCTTGACAGGTTTTATCAAGTGAACCAGATTAATCTAAATCATGTATAAGGACTTGTTGCCTTGAAGGCTGGGGAGATCTTCCGAGGAGACCATGTCCGCAGTCTTCTGCGCGTGCCCCCGGTTGCTCCTGGCCAGCACACCTCTGCAGCAGCCTCTTCCCTCTCCGGTTCCTCCTGTCGCGCCAGACTTCACTCTTTGCCCACCGCTGGCAGATCACGGAGTTCCTCTACACGCGGATGTTTCCATGATCCCTCCAGTCCTCTGTACCTACTGCTGTTTTGCCACGTTGCCTTTTCCCATGCAGAATTCCACGCAGCTGTAGCTGCTGGCACTTGATTCCCTTTCTCACTTGAAGGCCAATCTGCAGGAGTGGGATGTCTGGAGGAGCTGCAGCATGGGAGATGCTGAGCAGCCAGGAGAGGGAGCGGTGGAGAGCAGTGTGGGGCTGGAGGGGCAGAAGGGTCTCCAGAAGGCTTACATACTGCTTTCAGTAAAACGAAATGCTGCTTGCTACTTCGGGTAGTTATGAGGAAATGGAAACGTTTGAATTTGGCAACAAGATATGGGAGTTTTCTGTTTAATGAAATGATCGATCATGCTTGAAAAAAAAATATCTATTCTGTGGTACTGAATAGGAAGTTTTTCATACTGTGGTGTAGCAGGGTAAAAGGAAGTATTTTTGTTGAGCATGTTGAAGGAAATTGCACATGTTGCAGTTGCATAGCTGGTCACTCAGCCAGCAGAACTTTGAAATTCTGTTAGCAGGCTGCAGACAGCGACAGTGCCACTCTGCCCCGCGACTCGCCAAGCAGCGTGTGAGTATAAGACCTTATGGCTTCCGTTCAGAAGGTCTTAACTGAATTGTGAACTTTATACGGTTCCTTGGCAAGAGGACCAAGAATGAAAGGGACTGAAATAGCATAGTGGAACAATTGTTAAAACAAAGCCTAGGCTTTAACAAAGTGAATAAGGTGTCTTGGAAGTTTTTTAGATTTCCCTTTCTGCAAGAGAGCAGGGAAAAACACAGCATTAATTTGCCAGGCACTTGCTTATCTTAGATACTGCCTTAAGACAAATTGGCAAATGTTATCATTGACTAACATTACTCTTCTTTGTTGTTACTTTTTAACTATCTGTTGCAACTATTTCCTTCAGTGTAGCTGCGAATAGGATCCCTTGATTTTGTTTTATCAATTTTATCAATAATAATTATGGGTCCCTTCCAATTTGAGATCTTCTGTTTGCGATTTGTCAATTAAATTTTGCATAGTAACTCAAGAGTCCTTGCCGTCTCCTCTTCTGGCTGTGCTGTTCAGGTCACAAGGCTCTTCTGCGGAGGAGGGTCGGGGGTGTGTGTGTTATCTTTTGATGACAGTTTTCACTGTGACTAAAATTATCCCCCAGCCTTGATAGTGCATAGCTCTTTCCCTTCCTTCCACCTTTCCCAAGCTGGGGCAAATCAGTAATATTGTGGCCTTGGTGATAAACAAACATTTAACAAAAATATGCTGCTTTGCAGTGAAATTTGTAATGAGGATTATCTGATGTAAGAGGAGCTGCTGGTAGCTGATTAAATACAAATTAACACTGAATATTTCATGCCTCTTTAGCTGGATCTGCAAAAGTCCTTAACATGACAAGGCTTTTATATTTCTAAAACAAGCTTATGCTAAAAACAGATGCATTGCAGAATGTGTTTGACTTTGCTGTAGAAGCAGAAAGGGAATTGTAGTACAAAATGGGAAGATCACTCTTTAAAAGAAACCTTGATGTGACATATTGACAGGGTGAATTCTGGTACCAGGAACAATATCTGAAATAGGAACGACAGTGGTTTTACTGGAGACAGGTTAAGTGATGACACTCAAGTATTTAAATCAGCCAGAATCCCTGAAACAGAAGCCACCTACAAAATCCCAAATGGAAAAGGCTTATGAACCTTTCACCACAACAGAAAGGTGTCAGTTCTGGCCAGTTCATCATCCTATTACTATCCTAAAAAAGGTTTGCTATATAAATCTACTCCAAATGAACTCTCAGCCCCCTTGGAATGCTTGCAGTAGACCTCAGTGCCTCGTTTCCGTAGGAAATGCTGTTCTCTCTCTGACCGTACAAATACTAATTTTCTAAACCAGAAACTTAGTTTTGAAGCAGGAAATCTAAGTAATCCTAGAGTAAATTCAGAAAGGTAAAAAACTGCCATTGGCCAAATTCCTCTTTAACTGAAGAAAACTGTAGCAATGAAACATTTTTCCCTGTGCGCAATGTATATGACACTGTAAATAAAACTTGGACCGAGACCTACTTTTTTCTGCTGCAGCTATGTGTAACTTGGCTCAGTAATGCAGAGATGTAATGCTCTCTTTTTTTTTTTTTTTTTGGTGCTGTAACAGTGTAACTTAACTCAGTAATGCTGAGATGTAATGCTCTATTTCTGATGCTTGTGATCATGGATAAGCTAATTGCCTTACGGAGTCACCGAAGAGTTTGTAAGGATGCTTCTCCATTTGCTTCTAATGTCACTTCCATAAAGTCACAAGTGTGTTTGAAATCCGCATGTTTTATGTGCATTCCTAAAGAATTATGTAGGTTCCTAGGCACTGCGGGATTAACTTTGACTTGCCCCTGGTACTGGTTTATGTAATTGAAACGCTGTGTATTGTTTACGTTTAATGGGATTCTTCTGTTTGTTCAGGTTCTGAAGACGCTGCTGCATCGGCAATCTGAGGAAGGGAGTTCTCTCTTAAGACTGCAAGAAGATACTACCAACTGGTAAACACTTCCTTAGGTGTTTTTGCTTGTAGAATGTTTCTTTGTTTTCCGTAATATTTTAGGCCAAGGAGTATAAAGTATTCTGGTCTACTGAAAGCAAGAAGTAGTTCAAGCCATTTATTTTTTTTTTTGTACTTAACTGTAGCTTACCAGACAAAAGGCTTGGTAGCGGTGGATAACATGTGGGTATTTATATTGGAATACAAAGTGATTACATTCCTCCTCTCACAGTAGGAGGAAAAAGACTGGCCTTTTTTCTGTAGTGGGGTGTTAAACATTGACTATTTGCCTTTTCCACTGAGACTAATACAATGTGTCTGCACCTCTTACGAGATAAAGACTATTTGAAGTGGGATAGTGCAAACACTGAAACTTCAGATCTGATGCTTCAGGGCCTGGAGAGAGAGAAAAAAAGGAAACTAACAAAATCTCGTTTAGAAGTTGAACATGGCTAAGCATGCTAATTGGGTGTCCAGGTGCTCTGGAAGATGCCATTAACGTGCTTGTAATTATTCTATGGGTGTTTGAGGCATAATTTTCACTGAAAATACTATGTGATACTAAAACTAAGGTTGTATTGTAATTTACAGGCATTTGAAGTCACCTGTAGGTTGCCTGTAGGTCCAGAATGGTAAAAGGGTAATCAGTGAAGAGCTATGACCGCTTAGTAGCAGTTTACGAGCCCATAAGTAAAGACATTGAGCTACGGTATTACAAGGCAATCACAAGGAAACACGAGAGTTTAGGACATCTGAGTATGTCTTGACATAGCTAAATCGTATGCACATTGATAATAGCCACCAGGTTCACAGCTCGCCTCTCACATACTCAATGTTGTAAATGAAGTAGCAGTCTTCCGTATGGGGGAAGACATCCACAAATTTGTAAATTAAATATGCATTCAGCTTTCCTTTGTGATTATACCTTGTTATATATCTTTTATAAAGCCTGAGTCCTACTGTTCTGTTTACTGCTACTATTTGAGATACAGGGCTAGGTAAACTCATGGCAGGAGACAGTTCTTAGCCCAGAATGGGGTGATGTAGCTGGGTCCAATTATAACACTGTAATTATCTGATAGTAATTTTTACGTTAATCTATTGGATTATTCTGATCATATATGATGTGAATAAACAATGTATGTCTGTCATTAAATTTGAGTGCATAACTTGCCGTGTACAGAAAATTGAAAAGCTCCTTAGCCTAGCAGTGAGGGTTGCTCCATCCGTATCCCTGCTTCGGCTTTCCTTCCCACCCCTCTCTGAGAAAGAAGTTTATCAGGGTGGCCATGCTGAGTGAAACTAGGTAATTCTAGAAAGTTGCTCTTTCTCTGCAACTGTGGTAAAGTATTTGTCTTAATACAGCATTTCCTTTAGGACCAAGCAGTGCTTTTTAGCTCAAGGGTAGTGCTGCACGAGCTTGTGTCCAGCATTAACTTTGGTCTGGGAATCATAGAATCATAGAATGGTTTCAGTTGGAAGGGACCTTGAAGATCATCGAGTTCCAACTCCCCTGCCATGGGCAGGGACACCTCCCACCAGCCCAGGTTGCTCAAAGCCCCATCCAGCCTGGCCTTGGACACCTCCAGGGATGGGGCATCCACAACTTCTCTGGGCAACCTGGGCCAGTGTCTCACCACCCTTAAAGTGAAAAACTTCTTCCTAATGTTTAATCTAGACCTGCCCTCTTCCAGCTTAAAGCCATTCCCCCTCGTCCTATCACTACATGCCCGTGTAAAAAGTCCCTCCCCAGCTCTCCTGTAGGCCCCCTGTAGGTGCTGGAGGACCACTATAAGGTCTCCCTGGAGCCTTCTCTTCTCCAGGCTGAACAAACAGCCCCAACTCTCTCAGCCTCTCCTCATAGCAGAGGTGCTCCATCCCTTGGATCACCTTTGTGGCCCTCCTCTGGACCCACTCCAACAGGTCCATGTCTTTCCTATATTGGGGGCTCCAGAGCTGAATGCAGTACTCCAGGTGGGGTCTCAACAGAGCAGAGGGGAAGACATCAGCTGAGAGCCTACTGAGCTCTACCACATTTTTGACCTGACCCAGGTCTCATTTCAGGCCCTCAACTCTGGGAATATGCTGAAAAGAGAACGTGACACATGAACGCTGCATCCCTTGGGGCGGAGCGTGTCTGGGTCTTGCTGAGACAGAAATATTAAGCCAGCTGGGCCTTGGTGTGGTGCACACTAGCCCAAATGACTAAGACATGCGTGCCTGTTTTGTCCAGGTGGTATTTCTTTTGGTTATGATGTTTCAACTCTCCATTATCACAGACACTGAAAGACATATATCATTTTAGTGTTTGCCCTATTTTTCTTTTATTGGCTTTTCTTTTTCATTACATTAACTTGTATGGGATTATTTTTCCAGAGTGTCAGTCATTCAGAAAAGATCTTGATAATTATCTCCTGGTTTTGCATATAATCTCTGATAATTATTCATTATTATTTTATAGCTTTATCTCTCATATGCAGCTTGAACTTGGCTGCATGCTTGAAGATTTAAAAATCTTTCCGTGTAACTTAGAATCGTTCCCCTGTAACGATGATGGGGAGATGTTTTGAGCAAACTGATTAACATGTTGTGGAGTCCCTGTTCTAGCACTGATATTGCAGTGTTTGTGGATTAACAGGTTTTGCGTTTTGTGTTAGTTTTAATAAATATGAAAACACCATTATTATGTTTGCAAAGTGGAAGCAAATGCATACCTGTCATTTTCTTATTAATATTGAGAACACTTTGTTGTGGCTTGTATAGCTCTTATAAGAGCTTGTAGGAGTTATTTGTCTGGCTGATGCATCTTTAAATGTTCTCCTTCCTTGTAAGGAGAATCTTTAACATCTCTTCAGTAATGATTTCAGTCTTTTAGTGCAAATCCCTTAATACGTGCTAAACTTAAAAAGAGCAAGAACGCTTGTTTCTAGTTGTCCCCGTAGCTGTCTGCCTACAAAAGGTTAGAGTTAGAAGTGAAGGACCTCATTCAGGAGAGATCCTGTGTTGAGTAAGGCCATATTGCATATGTTACAGACTTCTGTATGGCTTTGACTCTCTGGGAAGTTTATATAAAGCCAAATGTGCTGCAAGAAACAAAGCAAGGTTCTGTTTTGTTTTGCTCAATGCTAAATGTTTCCTCTATTAAACTGGGAAATAGGTGTTAAAAATGTGCAGCTTTTAATGTGTGCTTTCAGAAGGATTTTTTTTCATTTGGGGAAAACTATGTAACCAACATAGAAAGTGGTGAAGTTACAAATGCTTCTGAGCAACTTGAAAAGCTTTTACCACAGAGCCTACCAGATACCAACAGTGGGGTAAAAGAATAATCCATCACGGTGAGGTTATATACTGTAAATACATGAAGAAAAATGAATGTCCTTCTGACAACTGAAACCACTTTTACTTCCCATTTGTGCCACAAGTTAAAAACAATCTCTTTTGGTAGTGTCGCTCTAAATATATTGCTGTAGGTTTGCCTATAAATTATAATTGCAATTCCACTGAGCTTCTTGAGCTGACTTGTCGTCCATGTGAAAGTGAGTTTGTTGAAATGGTTCTTAGTATATGGAGGTTAAGTACTTTTTGTGTTTTTGACACTCACTATAATATATTTTGGTAGATATTCCGATCAAGTTACTGATGTTCTACCAGCAGGCTATCTAAGGCAAGAAAGAGGAAGAGCTGACAGTTTTTTAGGCCAAACTGAGCCGTCTCTTATTTGCTGTATTTTATCTTGGGGCTTGCTTAATGTGGCTGGCTGCAATAGCACAGGAATAGATTGAGAGGCTAAAAGCTTTTGTGCAAGTCTAATAATACGTATTAGAAATGAATGTAAATAATCTGCCTGTGCTGACACAATGTAATGTGGTATCTTTTCTCTCACAGTGGACATAAAATTACTTAAAACCTTGAATGAAGGTGGTACTAATCTGCAAATGATCAATGACAGGGTTGTTTTTTACTGTAGTCAAGCAGAATTCAGCGTAGAGCTCTTTGAAAATCTCATTCCTTTATATGGAGTAGTCCTACTGCAACAGTTGGTAGAGTAAGTTTAAAAAGAAGCGAGTTTTGAATCTGGTTTAATGGCTCGTTTAGTAAACTGTTCTGCTTGAGACTTCAGCCATGGTGATTTGTTTATGAAGGTAAAGCTGCTATTTATTTCCACCTGTAAATAATTGCTCAGGACAACATGAACTGTTTAATTCTGTTTGTCCAATGAGCTTTCAAATCAAAGGCATTAATTTAAAGGTTGTTTTGACTTTTTGAAAAGTCACTTTTAAACAGACCAGAAAAATATGTAAACTTTTCTCATCAGAAAGATATCTGACCTGAAAAGCTGTGCTTGTTGGGACAGGTGACTGGACTTTTGTACTATGTTTTATGTGGTCTGTTCTATTAGGTTAATGTCAGATGTTGCTTATTTCATTTCCTGATTTACAGAAGGACTCTTAAATGCTTGTTAAAGGATGTTTCTAGGCTTTGTTGGGTTTTGTTTTGTTTTTTTTTTAACTCTGTAGGGACTTGGACTATTAACGCGCAGTCCTTCAGATCTGGTTAAAATTCAGCTTACTGCTTGACCGCATAACTGCAGTTTTATTATTTAGAATCATAGCATATCTCAAGTTGGAAGGGATCCATCAGGATCATCGAGTCCAACTCTCTGCTCCTCGCAGGACCACCTAAAACTAAACCATATGACATAGTGTCATGCAGATGCTCCTTGAACTCTGACAGGCTTGATGCTGTGACCGCTTCCCTGGGGAGCCTGTTCCATTGACCCACCACCCTCTCCATGAAGAACCTTTTCTTTATGTCCTATTTGAACTTCCCCTGACATAGTTGGCCTCCTTTTAGCTTATCGAGGAATTAATTTTGGAAATTATTTAGCTGAAATAGCATGCAGCTGTTGAGACAGTATCATTAAATTACAATGCAGGAATTAAGACCTTGTTGTATGGCTCCTGTTTTGGGGAATTTCTTTCCTGACTATTGAACAAAGCTGTTGAATACACAAAGGGGTCCCTGAGAGCCGGGCCCAGGCATTCCCATGTTATGTCTCTTTTGCTTCTTACCCTGTACTCTGTAATTTTTGTGCATGCTTCCATCTTAAATGCTACCCAATAAACATCTGAGGTCACAGGTTAATATAACATGGTTAGATTCTTCCTTTCTGGACAGCGAGTGAGCGATGCAATTGTTCTGCATATTCCTGTTTATCATTTTTACTAGGGCATCTAATCACCCGTGGTGGTCTTTGTGTTAGAATAATCTCAAACTTCTACTACTGGAACACTACTGTTCAGCTGATCTGAAAAGCTTTTTTTCATCTCTCCCCCCCAACTTTTCATTTTAGCTGAAGCAGTTATTGCAGGTCTTTCCATGGAGGTGTGTAGGTGGAGCTCAGGGCACCCCTGGCGAGCTGGAGGTGCTTTCCAGAGTCTCAGCCCTACTTGACAGTTACTCTGGCCGGAGCAGAGCCCCTCTCATCCTTCTCGGCACAAATTACTGCTTGTCCCCAAGGCTCTGCCGTGGTCACTCTTGCGCGGTGTTGTCTCCTGGCTTTGTGCGTGAGTTACAACTACGGCAGAGCTGCCTCTGCTGACGCTTGCTTAGTTGGGGCAGTCCTGGGGGCCTGGGGGGAAGGAGGCAAAGCCAGCTGCTTGGGTATCCCCTGCAGCCTGCTCAGCCCTCGAGTCTGTGAGAAGCACGTGGCAAAACTTACTGCTGTCGTTTCCATAGAAAGGGCTTTTCAGGCTTTTTAAAAGCTAGTCTGTGTTCTTTGAAATCTGAAATAAACAGATCCATTGCCTCTGAGCAGTAGAGATGCTGTCTGTGAAGCTTCTGTAGCTCTGGCCTCATCAGCTTAGGTCTAGATTAATTTTACACTTTTACCTGTTAGAGCATTAACTATGGCTTCAGCACTCAATTTCTGATACTGTTGAGGAACCAGTTTACGGTTAGAGCTCACAAAAACAAGTAAAAAGATGTTTTGAGTGGCAAGTTACTCTTCTGTGGTTGGTTTCGTTTCATGATAAAAGTTCCTTTCTGTTCATATGACCTAATATAGTCCTGAGGAAAGCGGTTTACCATGAGCGTAGAATTCTAGATTTGAACAAATAAGGACTCCTCTGTTCAAGCGTTACTGAATAGGGCTATGGGTCTTGGGGTTGCTCAGAGCTGATAATGTACTACTAATAATGTTGAATGGGAAAGCCCTTCTGACCTTTTCTTGTCTTACTGTTTTTGTTACGCGAGTGGATGAGTATTGCTGCAGACTTCCTGGGACAGGGTATGGTTTCGTTTCTGTTATGCTGATAATCGAGTCGGAATTTGCAGTCTTAAACTTTGCCGTATTCCTAAGGAATTATATCATTTGTATAACTTAGATAAAGCTGTTGAATCACTTGGCTGGTAGTCAGGAACACTTCACAACCGGGTGTTAGCGGCATAACATCAAAGGAAACATTAACTGCAGAAAAATAGTAATGCTAAGTAGTCATAAGAGAGCTAAACATAGCTAAACAGCAATATAATTTAATGTTGTAAAGGTATCCAGTATCTCTTCCTAGCTTAGGAAAACTTATGTACTTTTTTGAAGGAGTGAAAACCTGAATGCTATATAATTCTTGAAAATTCTGCTCATGTAATACACCCGGTACTAAATCACTTCAGGATTTAGATTTATGAAAGTTCAAAAGAAATACAGGAGATAATACGCCACCAAAAATAGCAAGTTTAGTTGTTTGAATAATTGACTATTAGACGCAGGACTTGCTTCAATAATTCTTGCAAGCTTTTTTCTTTCTTCCTCCAGTAAAAGAGGAAGTTGTATGGCCTGGGCTAAAATACCACTGTTCTACCCCCCCACCCACTGCCAAAAAAACAACCACCACAAACAAAAAAACAAAACACAATGCCCCCCACATTAAAGAACCCAAAAAAGTCTCATCTCTGTTTTCATTGAAGTTCTTGTTTGTCTTCTGGTTACCCAACATTTAACATTCTCACTTGCTTTGAGAAGTGAAAAAGATTATTTGAAAATATTTAAATTAACTTTCTGATTTGGTTGAATAAACAACCTTGTACTTGGTTTTCAACTTGCAGCTTTTTTTTCCTATGTAAAGCTTTGACAAAATGCAAAAATGAGAATTATGGTAGTTCACTTTACTGTTTCCACTAAGCCAAGGTGATGGTTTGCTGTGGAAAACATACGTGTAAGTGGATGAAATACAAATTTTCATGCTGAGTATTAGTCTTGTATATGTGTGAATATCCTTTTATGCCATACAAGCTTCTCAATTATCTGTGGTTTTCCCCTATTTTTTTTTTCTAAAAGGGGTGTGTATATATAACCTTGTCCCCTTTTTGTTAATTTACAGTGCAGCATCTAAACTTCCTTGAAATATTTTCTTTAAAGCAAACCTGATGGCTCTCTACTATATTCCTTTTGAACCTAAATTTTTAAACTAAACTTCAGAGAAACTGAAACAGTGCTTTGTGGACCTCACTTGGAGTGTGCTGAGTAATTAGTTGCGCTCCGAACTTAGCACGTGGAACTAAACATCTAGTGCCACTAGATGTTTGGATGCACAGTATGAAGAGCTGGATGCCAGTATAGCTGTGCAGAATGAGTTATATTGGCATAAATGCATTTTAATCTGCGAATAAAGGACAGAAAGGATAACATGCGCTTTTGGCGGGTGTCTGACACAGGTTGAGAACCGCCAAGAAAGCTTTCATGTCAGATCACCCTTTCTATCATTAACTTACAGACCTAAAACACAGGTTTGAGTGTAGTGAGTAATATGAGATACCATAAGACAGCATTGAGGAAATTGTATAGGATAGGGAAAGGCTTAATATAACGATTGACTTTAAAAATGCGATTTAGCTTCAGAAGGATAAATAAAAACGAATCAAGAAGAAAGAGTTGAGCTGAAGGTTTCTATAGCCAGAAGTCAAAAAGGTGGTTTTATAGCAGGCAAAGAGTAGAGTTGCTTTCTTATAAAGAACTGAGGTCACTTTGCAGTAGCGATAGACTACCTTTGCATAGGTGTAATCTAATGTTTGATTGCCGTACAAATAGAGTAGAATCTTCTTTTAGAATCAATGATGTTAATGTTGGAGTTCGCATCCATTTAGCATTGAACCGTGGGTTCATCTGCAGATGCTCTGAAACTTCCTTTGAAACATGATCTTAGCTACGATTTATTTTTATAGCTTAGCCATCTGTTATTGTTACTAAAGTAAAAATCAAGTTTTATTACTAAACATTTCTTAGTGTTCTTTTTTTATTACCCACAAGATGTGGGATGTATTTAACTTGCGGTTCTGTTTTGGACTGGGCTTGTTTTTTATGTTTTAATGTGTGCTTCTAAGAGTAACCAATTTTTGGAGTGGTTTCCTCAAACTTAATTTCTAGCCTGTAACTGAAACGAGAGCAGGAGAGTCTAAAAATTGCCAGAGCAGCGTCATCTTTGAGCTGGGTCCTGTTCTGTTCAGCAATGTGCAAAGGGCAGTTAAGATTCATGGTCTGAGAACATCTGTGCCGTAGTCCACCGCTGGCTCACACAGAGTTCAAGTTGGTGATGCTTACCAAGGGAAATCCTAGTGCAAGCTTGAACTTCAAACAAGCAATTTAAACATTTGCTCTGTGAAAGCAACAGAGTGGATTGTTTTTTGAAGAAAACTCCTGACGCCTGGGTTCCTCATACCTCACATGGAGTAGATGAATCCTGCGCAAGCTTTCCTTAATGACCGTTGTAAGCTTTATGAAGTAATTCTTTTCAAAGCTTCCTGATGAGCTGAGGTAGCAATCAAGTACGCAGAAAGTAATTTAGATTCGTATTGCAAAGTTGTTAACTATTCTTTCTTACTGCTCAATGTTTTCAGTTCTTAATAGGCAGAAAAACCTGAGTGTTGGAAAGCGTGCAAAATCACCAGTCTTTCAGCAAATCTTGATTGACGGTTGCTGACAAGTCTACGCTTGTGTGTAGCGGCTTCTTAATTTGTTCAGTCAGGGTTGGGCAGAAGACACTGGTTTCATACTGGAAGCGAACAGTTAGCTTTTCTCTTCTGAAATCTGTTTTCACGTACTGCCCAGTTAAGCAGCATCAGTTCAATATGAGGTGGATGTCCAAAACACAGAGCTTATTCAGTGGTTAGCCAGTTATTAATTTTTTTTTCAAGTTTCGTTATCCACAATGATGCCAAGTTTACTTAGTGTGTCTTTTATATTTGGGTACCATTTGACTTGTGTCAACTACAGGCTTTTCCTCTGACAAACTGAATGATGCTCGGTTTTGTTCCCTTCTGAAAATGAATAGCTGCAATTTAGATGATTCGCTCTCCCTCTCCGATGGCTGTAGATGTTTTTCCTCATTTGTTCTCCAACTGTTGTGACAGTTCCTTGAATTCCTGTTGTAGTTGGCCTGAGATGTTAGCGTATGCTTCGGCCTTTTTCTGCTGCGGCGAAGTTAGGCTGCAAGCGAAGGGGCAGGGGGGTGTGTGTGTAATAGATCCCTAGGATGGGGATGCATTAATCTTTCTGCTGTTTGACTACATAAAATGATATAAAGAAAAAAAAGGCTAAGCAAAATCCATGAGCTGTTAACCTATTGAATAAAAGGTAATCTTCCTGCCCAGAGCTGCTTCTGTCTGTAATATAACATTAAATACTTGGCTGCCTCAGAATCACAAGCAGTTGAAAAAATGCTTGGTTTACTATTATACAATTTTCACTACCTATTAAATTATATAATATACGTCTCATGTTGTGCCTTTTGGTATTCTTTCTATATTAATCTGTAGATCCAAACCTTGAGAATCAGTCAGAAGGAAGCTCAGATGTTTTGCAGATCCTCTATACTGAGAGAACCCGAGTAACGCAGTCCGAACCTGACAATAGGCCATTGTTCATTGCGATACTCTTATGTCTGAATTAAGGTGTATCTGGAAGTGCAAAAATTGTGTAAAGAATCCATCGCACTACTAACTTCACATCTGGACGTTTTTAATGGATGTTCACTGATTATTCCCTACGGACTGCTAGAGATCTGCAAGTCAATTTCTTACCCATTTAGACAGTGCTTTATTGGATTGCATAGCCCTAACCTCTAAATTTAAAATATTGTGTGCTGTGAAGTCACATTGTGCAAAAATCAAATATCTGTCAGTTTGCCAGTATAAACCGAGTTGGTGGTATCAAATGTGCTCGGTCTGATCTGTTTTGCGTGAAGTCATACTCATCGGTACTGAAAGACAGGAATCAAGTTCATGGATGCTAACACCTCTTTGCCTGTTATTGATGATAGTCCAACTGATCTATAATTCTCAGCTCTTCTCGTTTGCTTCCATGGCTCTGCTAGGCCTCTTCTCTCCTCATGCCCTCCTTATCACAAGAGTGCTGGAAGACTTTCTTAATAATTCACTTTCACTCATTCATTGAAATCCTCAGGACAAGCTACCTGGGCATCAGCACGCTTTTCTTGCAGGTGGTAAGTGCTTGTGGTTGTAAGAGCAGTATTCTGTCAAGAAAGACATAAAGAGCTGAGCAATTCTAGTTTGTTTTTTTTTTAATAACTTTATCAGCTGGCAATTAAGACATCTCTGTTTAGTAATGAACTAATGCTGTTTAGGAAACATTTTCTAAAGTCCCTAGCCTTGCTGCTATAGCATGGGTGTTTTTCTCTATTACTTTCATATTTATTGTTATAGTCTGGTGAATCTAATGGATTTAGACTTCTTTTTGTTTATAGCTCAGTGAATTAAGTTGGACTTTCACCTAAAATCATCTTAACCAGAGCACTTGACTATCTCAAAAAACCCAACCTATTTTTAGGTAGAATTTTTTAGTGTTCTTGAGTGTTTCATCCTATTTGATTTTTCTTTCACTTTTTTCAGGAAATAAGCTTTTTGAAATAATGTTGGGTCTAACTTTGGTTTCAGTTTCTTTATTCGCAGTATCAGTTATGTTCATCCGTGACCTGCAGGGGACCAATGTTTTCCAGTCAGTGGTTCATTTTTGTTGCTTTGTCTCAAAGCAGGAATTGAGCAGTCTGCAGTCATGGGGAGGGGGGGGAAACATATTTAAAATATGCATAGTGAGAATGGGTGAGTTTTAGGGAAGTTGCAGCAGTGCTTAAAGATAGTACTGTTAACCATCTTTTTGTCCTGTGAAGTAGTTGTCCTGAAGCACTAGCTGTTGCTTACCACTGAGAGAGTAAAGGGAAGTTGAAGCAACTGGCAAACAAAAAGAAAAAAAAAAAAGCAGATGCTACTCAAACTTAAAGAAACCCTCGTCAAGGGGAGAAGCCTCTTTGAGAGAGATGCATATACTGGAAAGAATGGAGAAATAAATTTTACGGTTGTAACAGCATCTGGCAGTCATCTCTTTGCTTGTGTTCAGTTCTGTGGGCCGTGACAAGTTGTTCTCACTGGAGTCTTCACTCTGCTTCTTGCCTGTGGTGCTGTAGGTCTTCAGAGCCTTCCCTCGCTGCGAGACTGTTATTTCCTGTGAAGCTTTATGAGATACTGTAGTACTCTATAATTTCTCCTTTAAACTGTACCATTAACGTAATTAGTTCACCAACCTTAAGATGGTTAATAAAGTGTATAGCAGACTGAGTGAGGCTGTCTAAGAATGCTAGTTTTCTTCGTTAAGCAAATGGTTTTCAGTGGTGACTTGCAAGTGCCTTCTATGGAGGTCAGCATGCAAGCCATGGATTTTTTTCAAGAGCTAATTTGTGTGATTGAATTAAGAGCCTTGTGTTATTCTTTTTCTTTTTAAAGTTTGTGTCTGCAAAGTGAAATTCAAGTGAAACGGTTTGCCACTGGTATTCTATTGTAGCTTTGACTCTTTAGTAATTAAATTTATTACGGGATATGTGTTCTTATGCATTATCTAACACCAGCAGCCTTTTTCGCTAGAAACATATTTGTTGCCAAATAGTTGTGTTCCCTATTTATTTATATGCCGGGAGGTAAAACACAGTTCTGCATTCTATTTTTTTAAACATATTTTTTTCAAAAGTCATCATGGCACGTACATCCAGAACTATATTTATGTAGTAGACCCAGAAAAAGAGTACAATGTCTGAAACAGATACTAGTTTGCTTTTACAAGGTCATGTAGCATTACATTTAAGAATTTCAGTGCAAAAGAATGAATTTTCATAATCTCTTTTTCTTTTAAAACAGCCTGGAGGCCAAGAACAGAGTGCAGCACTGGCTGTAGGTAAGAATTGAAACTTAACTTGTTTGAAAACCCTCCTGACATATAAGAAGAAAAAACTATAATGTGTTAAAGGGAAGAAAATGGGACTGTGCTGAATATTAGCAATTTTCTCTTCAAGATCTCCTTTTTCCCCCCATTTGCTTCTACAACGTTTGAAATTTCTGGTGTTCACTAGGAAGTCCTGATCTGTAACCTAATTTATGCCTCTCTGTGATTAAAGATGCTAAACCAAGTTACAAGTATTTGGTTTGTTGCTTGCACGATACCTCACCAGACAGCCTGGTAATCCATTTGAAAACTCTTCACTGGAGCGATGGGAAGAAGTCTCGTTGTTTCAATAAAGGTGTTTTAGCATGCACAGAATGTAGTAGTTTGGCCGTATTTAAGAGCTTATCCTGGAAGATTGTGCTTAAAATTCTTGGAAGATTTGAATGAAGAGAGAAAGTTTTGGTGATTTTTCTTTTTCAGTCTTCTTACTAAACAGTTACTGTGTAACTTCAAATCTTTTCTGAACCAGATGCTTTATGCCAGAAACCAGTACTCTGACCCAGCCTGTAAGACTGAAGAGGTAGCATATATATGCTTATGTGAAGGTTTTTTGTAGTTTTATACCTGCTACTTGTTGTCTAAGCTACTGCCTAGAGTGTGTGTGTTACGCTTCATGTTTATTGTGCTGTGCCAGCATAGCTAACTATCTTCTGTCAGATTGGGAAGGTAATGCTACCAAACCTGAGGTAGGATTTATTTTTCTTCTATTTCTGATTAATCATCAAAAGCTCTTTGAATTCTGGGGAGCTGATTAAATTGATTTGTCATCAGTTTCGTTGACAACAGTAGAAAACATTTCCAAGTGCTGTGTCCAAAATGATTTGAATACTCCATTGAGGAATTGAGACCATACTTTAGTAACACATCTATAATTCCATAATTGTCCCTTGTTTTAGTGCATGATTGATGTATTAAAATACTTGTTTCGTAGAATTGCTGCTTTTGTTGAGGTTTATGTCACGTTTTTATCATTCTTGGGAAAGCTTATGGCAGTGCTGGGTCAGACCAACAGTCCTTCTAGCCACTGTCTCGCCTCTCTGGGGTTATGGAATGACTCTAGGAACTGGGCAAGCATACAGCAATACTTTCCAAATCTACAATAAACTAATGGAAATCATCCAGTGGCAGCAGAGGAAGCAGCTTTTCCATTTGGTAGCCTTTACTTCAAGTCACGCATAAGTGACATAGCAAAGTTGCAATTGGAACAAATGCAAACTTTTATTTACAGCATCGTGTCCGTTTGCAGGGGATACTTTGTAAGAGTCGCTAAACCAGTCAAACCACGGGTCCATCTAGCCAAGTACAGTCTCCAGGACTTCTACATGCGCGCACTTGGGTTTGCTCATCCTTTCACATGCCCATAGTTATTCCTCTACTAGAACAGCGCTGCTGCTGCTCAGGAAGGTGACAGTCATCCAGAAAAGCTAGCAAAACTCAAGGGGCATTGCTGGGAACGGTGCTGCCTGCAGGAGGAAGGCTGTCCGGCAAACAGCTACAGCACACGGCAAGAAACTTCTGTTTTCTTTGAAGAAACTGTGAATCAACAGTATTTTGGGTATTGAAAAGAAATAAATAATATAAACCAAGGTGGTGGTGTCCACTTTAGCAGCCCTGAAGTTCAGGTGTCTCGCTGCTGATGCTTTCACCTTCTCCAGCCTGGCTGAGACAAAGTAGCTGGCAAATGCTTAACAGCATCGTAAACCAGCTGAGATTCACCAGTGTGAGGGGTTTGAAGGGAGAAGCCCCTACCCAAGCAACGCTTTCAATAGGAAAGCACCAGTAAGGTAACGGTGGTAAAGATCTGGAGACTATTGAAAACTTCGGTTAAGCTTCAAAGAATGGGGCAAACTTAACTAGAGATCCATTTCTGAATAAGGTTAACACTTGAAAAAAGCTTAATATCCAGTAAAACCTGAACCTACAAATATGAGCAGATGCCTAGGGAAGAGGGGGAACAGGGAGAGCATATATTGATGGTTCTTCCAGGATGTAAGTATTTCCATATCAAGTATTTTGCTGAGCCAGATGTGATTATTAAATGTATTCGGTATTCTTTCATGGCTTTCTGTTCCGCATATGTACCTGTTTCTTCCCAAGAAATGCTGCAAACTCCTTGTGAGATGAGATGAACTTGCAGAGCTCACAGATGGACTGGTGCAGGAAATCATAACTCTGCATGATATTCTGCGTAGGTGCTACTGATCTTACCGAATTGTGGGTCATGTAATACCACTGGAGAGTAGTGAAAGTTCATCCATATTTCCAATAGGTGGATGCAAATAAATTGTCTTATATCTTACACTTATGGAACACCTTTAGTTTGATTTTAAGATTAAAAGAAAACTTGAGGTATATTGGGAGGGATGGAAAATGAGATAAAAGATGATCAGATTTAGCACAGCTAGAGGAGTCTAGATCAGTGTGGTCTGGGTTTTTTTGTTTTATGCTTGCTTTCTAACAGGAACTACCTGGACTCAGTAGAAGTAGTTGATACTGTGCCTCATGAGGCTATCTGAAGAAGTAACTGGAAATAACGAAGGCAGCTGTAGAATCTTGGTCTTGTAAGAAATCTCTTGTGAAACTTTAAAGAAGCAGACAACCACGTAGACACCAATTTTTTCCCCCCCTGCCCTGCGTGATGCCTCTCTGTTTTGTGACTCTTTCCGATAACAGATGGGATGGGAAGGAATATCATTCTGCTAGTCATCTTCTGTTGTACCATCAGTAACTTGATGTGTTTCATTAGCCTTCTATATTCTGCAAACATACTTTGACTGATGTCTCGGAAAAAGGAAACGTCTCAGAATAATCAGAAAGCGATCCTGAAATATGGCAATCTGCCCTTCCAGCTATGCGCTTTGAAAGGCAATGGGACTTCCCTCTCCTCGGTAGCTCAGAGCTGGTGTGTCACTGAACTGAATTTGCAGGTGGACAGTCAGCGTCAGGTTCATACACACCAGGTTAGCGGTTCGGTACTGTGACATTCTGGAAAAATCCCTTGAGATAGAATATGTCAATGAATATTTATATCCATCAACTTGATGACTAGATAATTTATCATAATATTGTTAGTGTAGGATTTGCAAGCCAAGGCACTGAAGGGGCGCCACAGTTTGGAGCCCAATTAAAAGAAAACATGTCATTTGAGTATTAAAGAGCGATGCAGAGGATTGTACTCCTTGCCCTAGCACATTAGATGGCAGCATTACCAAGGCTGTTTGTCCGAGCCTCCCTGCAACTTCACCCAGTTTGAGTACTGAAATATATGGGAGTCTGATTCTCATAGATGGGATTTCAGCTGTTTTGAAAGAAAACACATTTCCAAATAAAACTAGGCTTGAAGAAGAGTTTTTTTTCCCAAATGAAATACCAGCTGAAAGGTGGCAGATCAATTGGACTAAACACTATAGTGAAGTTAGGGATTGAAAAGATTATTTTTTTTCTAGCAGTTAAATAAAACTTACAGGTTTTGGGGTTTTTTTTTGGTGGTTTTGGTTTTCTTCTTTACAGTGAGGTGAAAACCTGGCAGGAGGAGGACTTACCATACAAATGAATGTTATTGTTGGGCTGTTTTGGGTTTTGGTTTTTTTTTTTTTGGAAATGAGAGTTTGACAGCTGTTAGATTACAGGCTGACATCGTTGAAATACGAAACTTTCTCAGTAACATGGTAGTGTAGCACAGTTTTAATAGTCATACCATCTTTTGTAGCGTAAGGAGCTTTTTTGTAAAATAAAAAAACAATCTGTAAATCTACCACATCTCTTGTTAAGTGCTTTTTTGCATCTTTATGTACCTGATAAAAATAGAACGTTCTCAGCTTGCTTTGAAAAAAAGACCTCAAGACCAGCCACTCTTTCCATGATAATGTCACAATATCACGGACTAAATGCAGTATTTGGGCTGGAAGGAAAGTGCTGTCCCTCAGAGTTGTAAGGAGCTAAGAAAGTATGAACACATTTGTTACAAGCTTCCCTTTCTCTGGAAGATCAACTTGTAAGGTAGCGACCTCTGTTGGAAGAGTTACAGCACTGCAAAAGACTTAAGATTTCAAACTTGGAAGGAGAAAGCAGAATCACAGAATCTCCTAGATTGGAGCAGACCTGTAAGATCATCTAGTCCAATCACTAACCTAACACTGACAACCCACCACCCAAATGTACAATCGTGTTTGAATGTTAAATGTCCCTGAACTAAAGGAAGTATTGTTTCCTTTCTGATGGTTGCAATGGAATTGTATGAAAAAGAGCGGTATGCAGAATTGAGCTAGAAAACATGTTGAACTTTTATAATTTTGAAAGAGGAAAGCAAATCTAATTATTTTCTAGCTGCAGATTCATTCTTAGAAGAATTGTGCGGTTACTTGTTGAAGGGTAAATCAGAACACATTTTTGGAGCATAGTCTCTCCCCTTTTCAATTCAAGCTCTGTTTTAAAAATAAGAGTAATCCTTCCAGACAAATTGGGTTTTATTCCAGACTTGTGTGGGCACACTTAGTTATTTTATTGTAGCTCCTGTCAAATAAGTTATTCAGTGTCAGCTGTGCCACTAAAATATTCCCGAATTAACAAGGCTTTCACTGCCTCTTCTAAAGGAACTGTGGATTCTTCAGTGCCTTTCCCTTGATTTCCTCTAAGTGGAAAAATGGACTGAATAAACACTGACCTGACCGTACTTTGCAATTCTGGTTTTGAGGAATGTGAGCCTTTTTTCAGTAGACTATTTTCCCTGGCAGGCCTCCATTTTCCTGATATGACAAGTTTTGAATTCAGTTTTGTTCAGAAAGGAGACTTTATTGATGATGTGTGATCTCAAAAAAAGTAACTTCAGTTTCAACTAAAACAGTTTATTGTATCACAGTTAGTTTAGTCAGAAGAACTGACATTAGAGGCAGCTTTAAACAGCTTTTAAGTAGCCTGAATACTTACTTTCTGATACAAAAACACTTTCTATCTGGTAGTATAAATTGTTTTTCTACTATTCGGATAAGATATTGAAGATTGAAGCCCCAGGAAATCAGTGGAGTTTTTCTTTTCTTTTTGGCTTGCATATTTTTTATTCTTCTTTTCTTCTTATTATGGTTGGTTTTCAATTAGTGGTTTGTGGAAGAATAACCGCTAGGTGTCAGGAGCGGAAAGCAGTGCACAGATCTTTGCATAGGTTTAGCTTGTGAAGTATGTTGTAAAAGTGTATGTAAAAGCTAATGGAAGTCTTAATTGTCCAGCAGTGAATGAAATTGCGTGTTTTATGCAGAACTGGTGACTGGTGCAGCACTTTGTATGTGTTCAGTTCAGCAGTTAGATGTCAGTATCTGAACTTTAATAATGTTACTATCACGAGTCCTGGAAATGAGACCAGCTTATCTAAAATCTAACTGGTTTTAAGGTAATAGCACCAAGCTTCTCCTTCTTAAATCTAAGGCTGATAGTTTCCATGCGTTGGTCTCTTTTCCAGACTGAGTGATAACTACTTTTTTTTTTTTACTATTACCTCCATAATTATTTCTTGTCTGGATGATATATTTTATTACTTTGGGATTTTGTTGGGATGTTTGGGATGTTTAGGAATTAGAATGCATCAGAGAGCATCTATCTATGCTTCTCCAGCACTCTTCAGAAGAGAAAGAAATGTGCATTAGACCAGGAAAAACATGTTTGGATCCAAGGAAAATATTACAGCTTTCTGAAAACAGAAAACATTTCTGATTCCCGCAATGTAGTTTACAAGCCTGTTTCCATTTGTAGCGCTCTCTAGCTTTTAAGGTTGAGGGCAGATACATTCTCACTGCTTGCGAAGCTGAGCTGCTTCATCGGGAGAGAAAACGCCGCTCCATCCAGTAGGCTGTTGCTCTGTGATAGTGTGTTGCTAAGGGCTGCCTGGGTTCAGCTGATGTGGGCAGTCACCTATTCACTGGTTGTTTCTTTCCCTTTTTTTCTTCTCCCTGTTCATGGCTAGGTACTAGAGGCAGAAAATGTTCAGTAAACCTTGAAACAATTGCCAGGCTGATGGGATTACCGTTCTGGAAAAACAGTATAGGGAGACATTCAGCTAGGTTTTTGTAGTAACACTGTAAGTGTTATAACACTGTATTGTTATACTATAACGTTAGACTTTTAATGCTATAAGTATTTTTCACTTGCTATTTTACCCAGATACCTCTGAATCAGAGGTTTATGCCACACATACGTGACCAATTGAAAATTTAAAACTCAATCCCTGGAAGATGTTGCTCTTTTAGTTAAGTGTGCTTTCCGTATAGTGCTGTGCTTAACTTCCTCCAGATTCCAGAGCGTGGATATAAGATTTCCGTGGAGTAAAGTTTTCATATTCTGAATGTTCCCGTTCAGCCTTAAGCTTCATGAAAAGTAGTCTGGGGAATAGTGTCTGCTTTTCCAAAAGGTGAGCTGGTGTTTTCTTGAAACAGGAATTCTTGTATGGTCATAAACACTTTTTTTTTATTTATTTAACTGGGTTCTTTTAACTAGTTCGAAAGCATGCTATTATTCTGATAGAACAAAGCAAAATTAAAAATGTCACTTACGGACATCTTTGTAGTATTTTACCTGTAACAAGAGTAAGTTTTCCAGCTGCTCACCAGTTGCAAGCAAAATCCTCGTTAATGTACATTTTTCTTTCGGGTGCAGGAGAGGGAAATTTCTTTGGTGCTCGCCTGAATTTAGTTGCATCATGTATTTCTATTAAATTTCCCGTGGGCTTAGCTTAGGAAAAAAAAAAAATTGAAATGTGTCAGGGATGTTTTCAGCATGAAGGGCATGCGTGCAAGACTTGTTTTGAAAATATGCCTTTGCTTTCCGCTTGTCTGATCATGACACTACACGCAACATCATACAACCCCATAAGGCTGTAATGGGCCAAATCACTGTAATCAAATGTGGCATTCCGTATGTCTTCCTCTGCAAGTAGGTCAAGTTCAAACCATGTTCTTGGCTCGTGCTCTGATTTCCCATAACCTGCTCCACGTGGCTCGTGTATTGTGCTGGAGTACAGAGCATGCCAGGAGGGATTCTGGGCAGCTTCACAGGGACAGTCCGTTTTTGGACAGACTAGTGGGTTTTTTCTACTCTGATTTTTATGATGTTGGTTTTATGGCAAGAGAAAACTTCAGTGGTCTAAAGTGTGCTTTTATTGATTCTTACACTGTTGGTTTGCCTAATGAGTTACCTTTGAACACTACTAGAAAAATCTTAAAAACAATAAGACCCCTGGGAGAAAAAAAGCTTGCAAGTTTTGAAGTGTACTATATTCTGAATGAGAAAACCAAATAAAATTGGACAGAGGTTGACAATCTGAAGCTGTATAAGAGCGAATAGGTTAGTGACCTAAACTGCACTCAAGGCTGGGCATGTGAATATTTTGATGTTGGTGATTGCAATATTCAGAATTCTTCTTGATAAAGATTACAGCTTCAGTGTAGAATTTGTTCCAGCTGCACTGGAACAGTTGTGGGTCAAAAGGTGTGTTATCACTCACAAGAGTCACCTCCAGGCAGTGATCTGAGTCAGTTATTCGGCTGTGGGACAAAGCCCATCTGCAGGGTATAATAGTCAGTCAGTAGCAGAGCTTGCTGTTGGCTTTGGTCTTTCTGCAGGCTCAAATCGTTGAGTCAGGGCTGACTGATGTGGCAACGTGCTCAAGAAGGATGCAGTTAGTGCTAGATGATGTCCTTGACTAGACAATGATAGCTCAACGTCAGGGCTACTTAACTGGAACCACATCTGACTTTCTAAAACAGTAATTCTACTTCAGCTGAAGTTGTGGACTTTCAAGGGAATCCGTGCTGACTGCGCATGCCACTGTGGTGGTTAATTACCAAGATAGTCTTGATAGAACTACCAAAATCTTCCATGCTGGTGATGGTTTTGAAGTGTATCAAATAGCAGACAAGGTCTCTGAAGATAACTGTAATGGCTAGTTTTGAGACTGTTTCTTTTACATGCAGAATGTCATCATCTTTAATATTAGAGCCAGCAGTTGAACTTCTTTTGATGTGTTTCAGGCCCAGCAGAAATGCAAATGATGAGCCATCTTGAGCAAAACAACAATCTCTAGTAAATCTGGATCTGTCAGGAGGCCGAAGCATCTGTGAACTAGGTTGCTTTGCTCTAGATTGATCCAGGTATTCTGCTGCCACAGCAGCCTCTCAGAAAGCTCAGGTTCCATGTTCCCCTCTATGGGGTTCCACCTGTGAGTGCAGCAGGACAGCTGCTCTGCTTAGCTATACCTTTTGAAGCAAAATAATGTACAGAAGCATGGAGCCATCTAACCTGAGCTGTGGCACATTGACCTGCAGCTGCTTCCATGCATCTGGGAAGTTCCGCGCTGACACCACGGTCTCCTTTCTAGAAGACCATTTCAGAGCTCGAGAAACTGGTGCTTTGCTTTACCACAAGAGTAAATTCCTATCTGTTGGATCTTGCATTCATTGCCCTGAATGCTAAGAAGAGAAAAAGCGTCCTCCCAAGAAATGCTGGATGAATTATATCTTAAATTTTGTCTAAATTGAGTTTTCAAGCTCTCTTTCTGTCTTTAAAGTCTTTTTGTATTACAACTTGGAGGAATGGTCATTTTCACAGTTCTTAAACACAGCAAATCTTGCAGTATTAAGGAAGACTTGAGCTCCTTGAGTTACTGTTAAAATTCATCTTGATATAAGTTTAAAAAAGTAGTGTTTCTCCAGCTTCTGCTAGATTTCCATTCACTCAGTAAAAACTGAATATAGGGTAAATATTTTTCTGCTAAGAGAGCAGATGTGATTGTGTATCTTGTGTGTGAAACTGTGATGTGACTAAAGTTTGTCAAGGTTTTTTTCAGCACGCTGAATGCACGAGGGAAGAGGTCTGTTACGAACTTTATTATGAACGAGTGTTTGTGCGGCTTTGTATTCATGTAAATTGAAATGTATTCCTGTATCACATGTTGTCATCTTGTTGCTGTCGTAGTTGAATTAATCCATTCTCATCATCTTCAATTCCTCTCCTGTTCTGAGAGAGGCTGTTCACTGAACTGTTACTACTGGGTCAGTTGTGTCTTCTGCTTGAATTTGTTTCATATCTGCTCTTTCATTGTACTGCCAAACCTTTTATTGTGCTTCTCTATTTGTTAAACTCGCTCCCAGAAAAGAAACCATATATTCCTGTCGGCAAACTTTGCTGAGGGGTGAAGATCTGAATGAAGGTATCTGTACTGCAAAGCTGAGTCCCCGACCCCTTACTCGTTTTAGGAAGTGGTAGGGATTCAATTAAACAATCTGTTCTGCAGTTGGCTATATGCTGTTCTGGAAACTTATTTTCAAAATATTTCAACCCTATAAGCATACCCCTACTCTGACCTTCAGAAGTAATGTTATCCAACATTTAAACCACATGCATGACCCTGTAAACTCTTAGGAGACCGGTTAATATCAAAACAAAGGCAAAACCTACATAGAGGTATTTACTTGAGGTATTGAAAATATTTTGGTGGAGGAGGGGATGGTGCAGCTGAAGAACTGAAGCGTGGCAGCAGCTGTAGGTATAGTCAGAGTTCTCTTTAGGCAGTTGACACCGTTCACTGCTATGTATTTGCTACTTGCTTGTTAATGTTGGAATTGAAATATGTAATACACTGTTCTGAGACTGAGGTTTGGTTTTTAAATCTGAATCTACAGACTCGGTCACCATTAGGCAGCTTACACTTCTGGCTTTTTATTACCCTTGTTAAAAATATTTGTTTAAAAATGCCTCTGTATTTTGGCTTTTTCAAGACTATGAATGTCCACGTTGTTGTGGAGTGGACTAAGTGGCTTTTTCAGCCCTGTGTTACAGAACATGCTTGCGAGGTACAGAAAAGTCATTTCTCTGCTTTGTGATGTTGCTTGGTTACACAGCGTTGGGGCACATGTAGCATTTGAAGAGTTCACTACGCTATGGAAGAGAAAGCTCTGGAAAAGTTGCCTCTTTGAAGAAGCGCGTTTTGATGAATTAGTTTTTAAGATAAGTGTCTGAACTGGACCACCCTAATTTAAAACTTCCTTAAATAATGGGTGTTTCTCACAGGCTTGGAAATCTGATCTGCCTTTCCAGAGAACCGAGTTCAAATGCTTAGGAAGCAGGACTTGCATTTTCTTGAGGTTCAAGGAGAAACTTGAATGCACAAAAAAGCAAGCGTACACTTCGTGATGAGGCTCTATGTGCAGAATCCACTGTGATCAGTTGGCGTACACTCAAAGTCACCTTTCTGAAAAGCTAGATTTTTAACTGTTTGGTCATTCTGTAGAAGTTGTTGGAGCACAGGCTAATGTAATTACTTGTTGGAGCAAAGACTGAGTAATTTTCAACAATCCGGGATTAATTCCCTCTTCCTTCTCTAGCTTTTGTTGTGTGAGTTATGGCTGAACCTTGTGGATCCTGAAAAATAAATTGTGCTGTTCGGGGTTTCCTTTTCCCTCACACACCAGTTGCATTTTCCTTATGCAACTCAAGAAATGTGGCGACACAGGTTCTGAAAGTTTGTTTTGCCAGACAATTTGTTCTGACTGTGTTGCTTCAGTTTTCTTGATTAATAAATTAATGATTCTTACGTTCGTGTTACCACCTTCCAAGTAAACAGCACTCTTCAGTAACAATAAAAATCAGAGGGGAAAAAAAGAGGGGGAATACACTGGTAGATTGGTATAGTTACACTACTTTGAAACTTGATTTTTCAATCTGATGCTTGAATCTAAATGTCAGACTGTTCATCTTATTAAATAATTTGAAATCAGATTTTGGGGTAGTGTCTTGTGTTTGTCTTGCAGCAGCCCTCCAGTGAACTCCTGGTATTTCAGGGCAGTGGTTCTTAAGTATGTTTTCAGCCTCTGTAAAACATGGGAAGGGCCTTGAAAAGGCTGCCTTGTGGTGAAATGCAATTTTCGTAATCCTACTGAAGGTATTGATTTCTGAAACTTATGGTAACAATTGAAATGGTTTCGGTAATTTATCTAACCTCAAGTAATGTAATGACTATTTAATTTTTTTTCCACTTTTCGTTTCTTTTAGCTGGGATGTGACAGCAAACAAAAGAAGAACTGTTGAAACTTGATTGTCTCTTGTTTTTGGAAAAGTCTAACTTGCGTTTAACTTGTCACTGTACGTGATTTGACAGGAAAAACTGTTCATTGGCCACAGATCTCTACTACTAAGAGGCTTTCCAAAATTTATTTTGGGTTATGGAGAGATAGTAAAAAATCAGGCTTATGATGACACCAGTTCCATTCGAGGTTGCTTTTGTCCTAAGCAATAATGGCTTTGTTGGCTTTGGGTTGCTGCAGTTATGCAAAACAATTGCTCAGTCATCATAGATAACATAATTATTTAAATGTATTAAAGATGAAAAAGAGCCAGAAATTCAGATCTTTATTTTTGTCAAAGCTATCACTCTTTTTATCTTTTTTTTTTTAATGATCACTCCTCCCTGACAAGCAGGGGAGCGGAAATGTGCTGTACAGTGCACATTTTCTACTTCCTACCAGAAGGTGATGAATCCACAGTGTGCAAAACCCGACGGAAGCCCAGCTCTAGTGAGCCCCAGGCGTGTACTTAAAATAGGAAATGGTTATTGGAACTAAATTATTTTGCCATTTTTATTTTTAGGTTTGCTGGCATGGGTAATCTCATTAAGGTGCTAACCAGGGACATAGACCACAATGCAGCACATTTTTTCTTGGATTTTGAAAGTAAGTCTCTCAGCCCTTCACAGCTGGTGCATTTAAAATGGTAACAGTAGGGTTGTTTATACCTGCTGCAGTGAAGGCTAGGGGACTCAGTTGCAAATCTGCAATTTGAAAGAGTTGCATGTGGTTTTTTTTCCATTCCTTTTTTCTTTTTCTTTTTTTTTTTTTTTCCCCTCCGGTAGTAGCCAAGCCACCATCATGCTGCTGTGCAAATTTTCTTTCCTTGTGCTTAGTCATTTTGGGTCTCTGTGGTCAGTGATGTCCATCCATCTGCCTGCAAATCAAGTAATCATAAAACAAAAAATTCTGTCAGTATGCCATAGTAATCTGTGCTGAGCAGTTGTTGACTGTAATCCTATCTTATACGAGAGTGAGTACTAAATCATTCCTGATCCTGGTTTGGTCATTCATGGTGCAGTTAATGTGCATTTTTTACATCCAGAAGTCCAAAGTGGAATTGTCTGAGCTTCACAGATGTTTTAGGCACCTTGTGTAAAAGATCTGTGGCGTACCTGTGTTACCATTTTCTGCACACTGAAATGATGTATCTTGATGTAGTTTTCTATAATGGCTTTCTGGCAAAATTATAAGGGCTGACAAAATTAAAGCTCTTTCCTTCTATTGTCCCATCAGGTAAAAATCTGTAGCATGGCTACCATGTCAATGCTTACAAATACGGTACTTAGCCCTCAATGTGGTACTCCTGCTCAGGACACTGGTGCTAGGGTGTACCGGCACAGAATTAGTCACTGACGATGCCTTCAGTTGGGATTCTCCCTTTTCTTGAATGGGCAGCTGTGAAGATGTTGGTGACGTAGTCACTTTTTACAGGAAAGCTGCATTGCATCTCTGGGATCACCAGCTGTACGTCCTCGAGGCGGGGGTCTCCCTCCACCCATCAGGGTGGCAGCCTGAAGGACGGATTCGTGCCTGATGGAACTCCCTGGTCTTCTTTCCCCCATTGCTTCAATCAACTATATTTGGGCTGTTCCTTCTTATAAAAAGAAAAATTTCTTTTCTCTCATTCTTGTCTTGGCAGGTACCTTAACATGGGGAACCTTCTAAAAGTTTTGACATGCACAGACCTTGAACAGGGGCCAAATTTTTTCCTTGATTTTGAAAGTGAGAAGATGATTTTATATATCTATTACTCTTTGCCTGCAGTAGACTGCATTTGTCATGTACTAAATGTATGTTTTCACTTTGCCATCCTTCTAACAGCTTTGCATGCCTGAGCTATGGATAATTGTTCAACAAACTTTTGTAGAAAGAGTAATCTGTTTTAAAATTACCTCAATTTCTAAAATGTAAAATCTGTATTTCGGGGAGGGCTTTCAAATTATATTTTACTGTTGGACTCTGTTATGGTTCTGGTTTTAAACCAAAATTCTGTCATCTTCTAATCAAAACTTTAAAAAGAATTTGAATTATTTGAAGAATTGCTGAAATTGCAAGGAGATACATGCAGCTTAAAGGACAAAATGAAACCTGATTCTCTTTTCTTCATTTCCAGTGTGCCACTGAATAATATTGCATACACAGATTGACTCGCAACAGCTATTCATAGCTCTCCAACATTATCACGTTAGAGGTGTGTATGTGAACCTTATTTGATTTGGCATTGAAGTTTGACAGTTAACCTCATCCCTCCTTAAAAGGAGGGCTCAGAGTACAGAGACCGAAGAGCTTTTGAAAAGAAGAGACGTATAGCTTGTCTGATCAATGCCAAGTGTTCTGGAAGGTTCACATATTGTTAGTATTTCTGCTTTTAGTTTTTGTTGCATGATATAATACAGCTTAAGAATGGCAGGTAAGTGTTGCTGGCTGCTGCTATGCATGTTTAATTACTTTCTTTTGAGGTACGCTATTGCTTTACCTTACTGCACATCAGCAAGCATGAAATAAGAAAACTAACGTTTAAGTGCATTTTAACCATGTAATAAAATACAATGGAATAGCGTAACAAAAAAATTGAAGTATTGTGATATGGATAATTTGAGATTCACTATAACTTCTTTTCTTCCCCTAAATTATTTTTCAGTTGTATTTGATGAAACAGTAGCAATTGGTTATATTAGTTCTGATGTGAAAGCAAATGCTTAGAGAAACATGTTTTTGCTTTAATGACGTTTAAAGTTATAACTTTTCTAAACCCTTATCCTGTATTGTTGATTTTATGAGTTGTCTCTTCTGAATATATTGTTATTAGAAAATGGTAGCCATGCAAATTATTCATAAAGGGAAGATAATCAAGGGCTGTGCTCAAAAATCAGAAAGCAAAATTGTTTAAAATCCCTTCAAATATCACATATCATCAGACTAGGTATGAGTTAGCAAAGTAGGGAGAACTGATAAGGGAGAATATTGGAGTTGTGAAGCTCCAGCTTCATCTGCAAGTACTCACCATTTAATTGGACTAAATTAAATTCAAGTTAGCTGGATACAAGAGGCATAATTCTAAAGTCAATTGCAATAAAAATTGCTGCTATTTTCTTAAAAAAGCTATCAATTTTGTTTTAAAGTGCATGTTTTGAGCATGAACAAGATTTGGCATGAGAGTAAGCAGGTTGCTGACATGAAATGTTTACATACGCAGTCAAATTAAGTGACTTATATCATGGCTGAATTGTTAGACTGTTCTTTATTCATTTTGGACCCTGTCCTGCGTTTGTTTCTGCTGCTATACTGTGTATCCATGCTTCTTTCTACCCTGTTTCAGATAGCTTGCCTTGACAGGATCTTGGCTTTGACACAGTCAAGATCTTTCTTCAAGACTTGGCACTTAATCTTGTGATAACTTAACGTTGTGTTTTTATGTGGAAGAGCAAGTAAGCTCTGTATTAAGAACAAATTTGCCAATTCTGTGTTATGCCTGCCCCAACAACATTCAGGTTGAAGTCTTGCGTTCTTCACTCCATAGATATCTGGAGTGAGCAGGCTAGTTAAATGTTTCTTGCGCAGTATCTTAACGAGCTAAAAATCTAATGTCCATAAAGCTTTATAAGGATACAAACTCCAAATTTAGAAAGGTTTTAAACTGGTTTCTAAGATTATTTTTGTCCAGGTATTTATCTTGGTGCTAGATTCCAGTGATCTGTGTGACTGACTGTCAGAATACATGCAAAAAATGGCCCGATAAATTAGATAATGGGCTGTTGGCTTTTCCTTGCCTTAACACTGGTTATGTTCATTTTCTTTGGTCATTCACCTTACCTATTGGAAGCAAATAGTTGTCTTAAGTATTCTACTAAAGTCTTTGCAGTGCCACTTTAATACGAGCAGAGGAAAATACGCAGCTTTGTATGGACAGTATTGTTAACATAAACCAGCCACCTACAACGTGGGAAACTTACAGCTCAACTTTTACGTTGGTGTCATTACAGTCACAGTGCAAATCCTTCCCAAATTTACTGATTTGAATAGTAGCTAAAATGCCGAGTATTTTTGGTTGCAGATGGTGATCTCAGGCTAGCGCTGAAAGTATTCTGCATCACCTCCAAAGAGCTTGGCTGGATTTCAGAGGAGCCACAAAGATAGCATTCTCCATAGTAATGATGATAGAGATGAATAAATTATTTCATCTCCAGCAGTCTGGGATTTTTCTCTCCCTTGCTTGTGAGTTTTGTCCCAGCCAGTTTCAGATAACTTGATGTGCTCTTCCCTGGGAAAAATCTCAGTTTATGTAGTGTTTGCTGTGCAGTATAAACTTCTAACCCCAAATTTCTCTCCCTACTAGTTCTGTAGGCTAGCCAAATACTTTTTTTAATAGTCACTAAATGTGTGTGTTCCCTGCATGCAATATGTTGTCATGCTCCCATAGCATTTAGCTCACATAACAGCGTTTGTATATTGTTTCAAGTCTACTCTCTTGTCTTTAATACGTTGTCGTGTGAGCTTTCTGAACTCTAAATGTATATTGCATCTAGTGTAGTAACATTCTGATTAAATTCAAAAGTAATTTACAGATTAACTCCCCGTTTACTTGAGGGACCGCAGTCTTCACTTTTCTTCCTACTGGATTAAACATGGGAAAGTTGTCTGGAATAACCAGGGGTCGGCTCCCTTGGCAACAATATCAAACCTCGGAACACCTCAGTGAGCTGTGCTGCGCTTACTGTATTTGCTCTTTCTATGGAAAATGTTGCAGGGAAAAGGCAAAGCTTTATCTTAAAGTTGAAGCAGGAACTTAGATCCGTGGAAGGGGAAAAGGGAATTCCCTGAAATTTTTTGTCTCCTTCACCCTGCTGTTTGTACGCCTGGCAGTGCTGGTTGCTTTTTCCTAGCTGACAGGACAAGACTAACTCCAGAAGTACAGCTCCTTCCCTGCTCTGTGCCCTCCACGTTGAGGAAAGCGAGATCCACAGTTAGTGATTCTCAAGTGAAAGTCCCGTAGCTTGAGTGCTCAGGCACGTACTGGTATGTGGGAGTCCCATCTCCGTCTAGTCAAGATTACAGCAGTGCTCAGGAAGAGGAACCTTTCCCTCTTTCTCCATCTGTGGTGGGCTTTGAGAATCCAGTGCCCTTGCCAGCACTGAGAAGCAAATAAACCAATTGCTCTGAGCCAGCCAGCACTAGGGCTTGAAGATTTTTTCTATATTGTGCCTTTTAAATCTATCCTAATACATCCTAAATGCTTTGTGAAGTGAATACAAAAGAATTTAGATTTACTTTTTAAATGTGAGCTCTTTTCTAGGTGCTGAAGAATTACAGATGGGAGAGGAACTTAGTTGGGACAAATCAGGTTTACAGCTTTCTTCTGTAGAAGAGGACTAGGGGTACCAAAATGAAATACCAAAAGAAATAATCCAGTGCCTACTGGATTTTAAAGCATGTATATTTATAAGTTTTTTATAATCAAAGTAAACAAGTAAAACCCCCCAAAACTGCCCCACCGCTCCAAATTAAGTATAAACCATTGTTTTAGATTTGCTGGAACATTTTAGGGAAATGAAACACAGTAGTTGGTTGATTACATCCTAAGTGAAACGCACTAACAGAGGTGTAGGAGGTCTTGACTTGCATAGCCAGCTGTTGAGTGAAGACCACTTAATTTGTATCTAGATGACTTTCGTTTCTAAACTTGGAGGGTTCTACTACATCCATTCCGCTAGTCAGTGGGTTTTGAAATGAGGAGGAGGAGTTCTCGTGGGCCCTTCTGCTGTGCCCCCCCCCCCCCCATGTTAAAGAATAAACTCTCCTTACTAGAAAGGGTAAAGAAAAAATGGCATGAAAATTTAAATAGGGAAGAGATGTGCTCAGTGCGAGACAATCCAAGTGGCAAGTCTTGATTGCATTATTTAACAACACGCTCTGGAATGCTACAGAGCTTCACATTTTAGTCTGTATTTCACTATGGCATTTCATGTTTGTGCATGAACTGCTGCCGGTCAACTGGTGCTTACCTGTCTGCTCTTTTCCCTCATTTTTTTTTGTCTTCATTTCTTATAGCAGTCTTCAGCAGCTTTCAAAATTATAAATGTGACCTTTGTGGTGATCTGAAAAGCGCTGGCCACTTTTACTCGATGCCTAATCAATATGGTGCTCTTAAACTGTTTTTAAAAGGAGTGACCAGCTGTTTTTTAACCCGTGCTAATTCTTGATGGTTCTCCAAATATCACAGTTAAACTGTTGCAAGGTCTATATATAGGTATATTTGATAATAACGCCCACTCTCTATGCATTAAACCATAAAAAGTGTTATGCAAAAATTACAGCAAAATCCAGACAGGCAATGCATGTGAAACTTTTCTCCTAATACAAACTTCATTTTCTAATTTTTTTTAGTGTGTAACACTAGCATATTGTGATTATTTTATTTTTTTTTAATGTAAATATGTACCTAACTTCCATCACGGTTAGTGGGAGTTACACATATGGATCATAGAAAAAATATTTTAAAAAGACATTTTCCAGGCTCTTTAAGCTGCACAGAATCATGAGGTTATATTGTCCATAGATAGTTTTTGTTTGTCCCTATGTAAAAAACGATCTGTTGTTAATACCCTGACTTCTGGCATTGCAAGTCTTGGATTAAAATATACTGATATTTATTTTGTAACGTATTTTGCCCATGTAAATAGAGAAGTGGTTTTTTTCTGTAAGAGCTTCAGTAGCAGCTTCAGTAACTAACTAAATTTTTTTTTTTAAATCAATCTGAAAGGAATTAACCTTATAGCTTCCATCAGAACTTTAAAAGAAAAATTGATCTCCTATCAGGTAAACCAGGTCTAAGATATTTGTACTAGGTGATTATTTTTAAAGGTTAAAGCCTTTTGTTGTTTATTCTCAAAACATACTTCTTCTTGAATGAATTTCTTTAAACATGTATGTGTAGCACTTTAGAAATGATGATCAAATATATTTTTGGAAAGTCTTTAGTTAATTATAGAAAAACTGGGAGACAGCATTTGCCCTTAAAGAGGGAGGAGAGGGGGGAAAAAAAGAGAACAAGTTTACACTAGATCTTTTTGTTCTAACTCTGATTTTGCAAGTAGTACGATGAAGAATATGTTTTGAGAATTAAATATATCTAGAAGTAAAAGATACAGCTCCTTTCCTAACCAGTAAAAGGAGAGGCAGGGAAGATGGGAAATAATCTGATGCAGTGTTTCTAGATAACAATAGACACGAACATCTGTAATATCTGTAGCGAGCGTGTCTTTTGAGTGCTTACCCAAGTCTCTTCCCCTGAGCTCGTACTGTGCTCTAAGGTGAGATTGTCATAAATACAACTGGTCAGGATTTCCTCTCCTAACTCAATTTTAAATAAATCAGGAAGGATGGATTCCAGGTGAATTTTTGGGATGCTAAATGAATCTAAAATACTACTAAAATGAATGCAATTACTTTCTTGGAGTTCCTTCTACATTGTAGTAGCTCTTCAGAGAACGAAAATTCTTGATGAGTTGCTGCATGAAGAATTTGTCCCATAGGTGATGGTGTACCTATTGAATTCCATATTGTTGTTAAAAATATATATATATATATTTAATATGTTCTACTGTTTAGATGCCCAACCTACAGAATCTGAAAAGGAAATTTATAATCAGGTGAATGTAGTGTTAAAGGATGCAGAAGGAATACTGGAAGACTTGCAGTCATATAGAGGAGCTGGCCATGAAATACGAGAGGTGAGCTAGAGCGTGCTGGTTGCACACAACCTGTGGTTGTTATTGTCTGATCCTAACCAAATACTGCTGGATTTTAACTTTGCTTGCAGGAGCTGGTTTGGCAGAGCATGTTGTCTATTAAAATTGCTGTCTTGAATTTCTGCTCTGGAATGTTCCTCTTTAACAGTGAAACAGATGTCGCTTGTTTCAGTAATATTAATGCACATATGTAATGGCAAATGATGCTTCTCAAACTTTTTATGGAATAGTTGCTATTGATTTTTTTTCTCTATATTCCCACATAAGCTCCTCCTGAGTTAGTGGTGAATTTGAAAAGAGCGTGGTGTGACTATAATCCAATATTAAGTAGTGTCGACATCTTTTTTTGTGCGCTAATTGGGGAAGTCTGATGTGTGGTAATCCTAACACAAAAGACACTTCATTTTCAATCCCTTTTAATTGGCTTTTATTTACTGAAGTAGATGTTCGGAAAAGAAGCAAAGTTGCTTTATAGCATGTGACTCCATTTTTCCTTTACCTTTAAGAAAGGGTGGAATAAATACTCTCTGAACCCTTCCCGTCTTCCTCAGATGCAGCACTGTGGTTACTT
Organism: Pluvialis apricaria; assembly: GCA_017639485.1. NCBI lineage: Eukaryota > Metazoa > Chordata > Aves > Charadriiformes > Charadriidae > Pluvialis > Pluvialis apricaria. The sequence continues at coordinate 160,017,586 of CM030008.1, read as the reverse complement.
TGCTCCTAAAGTGAGGAGTTACTGTAACATACTCTTAAGAAATCCTAGTACATAGGAGGAGTCTCTGCTCACTCACGCTAGATGAATTTGAGGTACTGAGAGCCATTCAGCTTTAAAGTGCCATGAGTTTTTATTCGGTCTCTGTTGAATTCATAAGGTGGGTGTAAGGAGGGTGACTGTCACACAAAACCCTTAGGAGGGGAGATAGCTTATTTGTTCTTCAAGGAAAGAGCAGGTTCAGGGAGAGTCTGTAGGATCCGGCAGGAGTGTGTGTCTCCACAAAGAAGCCTGCAGCTCCCATGGAGACAGAAGCGAGACACTCTGGAGAAGGAGGTAGACATCGCAGGAAGGAAACTTCCCAGGGACCAGAGAGGAGTTTGCTGCACCTCAGAGCCCAGGGCTGACAGAAACAGATTTTTGGAATCAAGGAGCTGACTGTGAAGATGCAGCAGGAGAGTTAGGAGCATTTTTATTTCTGTTTTCTTAGTAATTTTCAGTTGTGAAGTAGTCTAGTTTCTATCTTAACAAGCTGGAGAGACTGAATTTAAGGCTTTATCTGTCTGGGAAGCTTACTGTAAAGACAAGGTTACGTGTATATACCTCAAAGCTCTGGTATATACCGTGTCTTGGTGGTGCTTTATGTTGTTAATTATGCTTAAGTGTTCCTACTGTAATATTTAGCCTCAATTTCACAGCAAAATTGTTTGGTTTTTTTTTTCTTCGCAAATTCAGAAGTTGGTAATAGATACCAACATTAGGATGTGTCTTTGATCACTGAACTTTTTTGCTTGGAGGTACCTCAATGAAGTTGTTGATTTTAATTAACTAGGTCTGGTTATGTAAATTTTCTTATTTGATTAGCTTTATTTTTAACAATTTCTCTATACATTCTCAAAAGTTGTTTTCCTATTCAGGATACTTACTTTCAACGCAAGTATTTAGAGCTTTTTGGAACAGACATGGGTTAGTACAGGCTTGTCTCTCTACTGGAAACTTCTCAGTAGGTAGAATTTTTAATTACTAGTTCCTCAAACAATTGCCCTGCATAATTTTTTTTTCTTTTCAGTAGCATATTAGTTATTCTTAATCTAAGCATACTTTTTTCCTCTCTCTAATTTAAGGCAATACAGCATCCCAATGATGAGAAGCTGCAAGAGAAGGCATGGGGTGCAGTTGTTCCACTAGTAGGCAAACTAAAGAAATTCTATGAATTTTCTCAAAGACTAGGTAAGTGGAATGGTATTAACTTGGGTTTTTTTGTCTTTATTTATTAGTAAGTTGGACATATTCAGATGTGATCACGTCTAGGTCAACCGCTTGTTAGTAGATAAAGGCTCATATTGCATGGATTCCTTCCATACATTGGATTGGATCTTATTTATGTCTGCATACTACCTTCTTGCATGTGAAAGCGAACCTGCCTCAGTGGATACCCGAGAGGAGAGAGAATGGGAACATACTCATCATCCTCTTTCTCTACCTTTCAGTAACCCTGGAAAGAGCTAACCAGCAGATTGTTTTGAAAATTAGTAGGCTAATTCATCGGGAATGAATTCTGTGAATGTTTCTGATACCAAGAGTAATTAAAAGTGACTATATTATTCCTCCCCAAACACCAGGTCTGTGGAAATGCCTAATATTTGGTTTAAGCAGGTGTAATACTTAAGACGGCACTTCATTCCTTTTGCAACATCAGTCAAGTTGATTTTGTGTCTAAACTGATAAAACCTATTAGATTTGATTTGTTTTTTCATAAACCGTTGTTACCTCACTTTTAGACAGAGTTGTTAGCATAGCTCATGAAGAAAAGGTATTTGTGGCTCAAAAAATTGAAGCTTCTTGCAGACAAGTTCTGCTTTGGTAGAGGTCAGGTATTTTTCTCAAGAAAATGAGCAGGAAGTTGGATTGTAAGTTTATCATAAAAACAAATAAAACATGACTTCTGCTGATAGGTATGTACCTCCTGAATTCCATGTTATCTTAAAGACTACCGTCTGCTAATACAAAGTGATTGAAATATGTTTCACGCCAATGTTGCAGACAAAGCTGGAATAAAACTTTTCAATAAGTTTTTTCATGGCTGATTAGACCTAGTCTTTACAGCAGTTTGCAAGTAAATGTGATAACAGTGGCACATCGAAGCAATTCATCAAGCCCCTTTATTATTAATTACCATGTACTTTGGCAGATGGATAATTTAAGTCTAGTATGTGAAATATCAGCCGGTAGAGATAGGAAAAACAGGTGCAGTTGTAGATTGCAAAATATTCTCCTCTCATTTAAGAGGCAGGATTGCGAGGTCTGTTGGGAGCCCTGACGAGCACTCCGTATTCACCAACGCAACACCTGGAGCGAGAGCAGGCTCTTGCTAAGCAGTTTGCAGAAATTCTTCACTTCACACTCCGTTTTGATGAGCTGAAGGTAAGAACTTGTAATTTTGTAAGCACAAAGGCTAGCAGAAGGAAAACAAATTACTGAAGCAATCTGGGTTGTGTTCTGTCCTACAATAGAGCATGTAGTAGATACTACGAACATAGTAGATCTGCTATACTTGGCTTGCTCACATGACCTAGAGTTACATTAAACTGGAAACCAGATGAAATACCGTATTAGCTTTAGGCACTTGTTATGTTTCAGTTCATATTAATCACATTTCTTCAGCTGAATTTGGCATGTCTCTTGGGATAATGCTGCTGCTGCTTTTAATATGTGCGCATCCATAGTCCAGCTATTTTCTTGCTAATATGTGAAGAACTAAGCTGAAATGATATTAATTTACTAGTCTCATCCTTGGAGTTGAACTAGCAAAACCATTTTTTCAACCTACTAATCTCAAACACCTGTTTAGGAGACTACTCCTTTTCTTGTTCTTGTTAGATCTTGTTCTGAAAAATCTGAGAATTTAACCAGAAAGAATTATATTTTACCTATCACTTCTCTCAACGTGTCACGGGCCTTTTTACTTCAGAAGGTTCTCAGTATATTTTATGAAAACTTGTTCTTATATTTTTCTTGAGGACTTTGTCACAACTGTTTTGCTTCCGTATCTGTGTAGATGACAAATCCTGCTATACAGAACGACTTCAGCTACTATAGAAGAACTCTGAGCCGTATGAGGATTAACAATGTCCCAGTAGGTAACCCTTAGATGAAATGAAATGTAATCTTGTACTATACCAATCTCTCTTCACGTGCAGAACAACTACGTTCCTTTTTCCTTCTATTTTATAGGCAGAGGGAGAAAATGAAGTAAATAATGAATTGGCGAACAGAATGTCTTTATTTTATGCTGAAGCAACGCCAATGTTGAAAACCTTAAGTGATGCTACAACAAAGTTTGTGTCAGAGGTAAGAATATAAATTTATGACTTGGCTAGTGTACTTCAAAGCACTGCAGGGCCAGACATCATTTTAGAACACAAAACTCTTCTTCTAGGCTTAATCTGGAATCTAGAAATCAAATTTTTTTTTTTTTTGGAGCCTCGAGAAACACGAAGTATCTTTCTCAGATGCCATAGAGGGTTGAGTAAGTTCAGCTACCCACCTTGTGGGTGTGTTGCAGAAAGTTGATGGAGAGCATTACAACATTGGTAGCGACAGCTTTCCTCAAGGAGGGAGGTGGGACACATAAGTATGTTGCCTGCATTTTGGTGGCAGTTTAGAGCAGAAACTTTAGAAATTTGAAAGGGAAACAGCTTGATTCTCTGTGCTTGAAATAGGGAAGGGAATTGAAATTCCTCTTCTCCTTCCCAAGACACTTGTTTTGCTGTGTGAAGTCAAGTATACTCACGTTATTGCAGAAAAAGGGAGGAACCTGAACTGGAAAAGGATTCCAACATTTTGACACATCCCTATTTATCCTTAACTACCTAAATAAATGTTAGTGATAAAATCTAGTCACTAAAAGTATTGTGCTTGACTTCTGATAACTGTGATGATTTTTCTTATATGCAAAGAAAGAACACTATTTCGTAATAAAAAAGAATTGTACGTTACACAATTAATACAAAGATACATTTGTCTTTTAATATTTTTTCCTAAGTTTTGCTTTACACTTGAAATGCCCAGAGAAAAATGACCTCTTATTTTACATTTTTTTGAGATGTTTGTAACTATTTTAAATCTTAATATTGCAGCAGATGCCTGTATTTGGCTATAGAAACTTCTGTCTTTAAAGAGCAGTTAGATGATTCCTTTAAAATTTCCAAAAGTCAATAGTGTCAATGGTGTATTTCTTCAACTTACAAAAAAGCAAGCAAGCAAAATCCATATGGTAAACTTTGCTCTCTAAGTTGCCAATCTTTATTGTAACATTTTTAAAAACCGGTGTGAGGCTACCCGGCTTACTGTAGTTGTGTTGATGTTTTTAATTCCTCCGCATTGCCGTGCCAGCAGATCACTGATTTGATTTAGGTTTTGTAGTATAATATTTCACAATAATTGAATTGGAAATCTTTTTTATCATTTTCTGCAGAATAAAAATTTACCGATAGAGAATACTACAGATTGCTTAAGCACCATGGCTAGTGTGTGCAGGGTCATGCTGGAAACCCCGTGAGTATAAACAGTGTTTGTATTGTGTATGAATCATCTCTCTAAGACATGACTTGCGATGCGTAAGGTGAAAGAAATACAGTTGGGGTAATTAGGAGCTATGGTGTTTTCTTTTTACCGACTTAGTTTCACGTCAAGGTGAAAAACTAACATCTCATTTTGCTAGCCATGCAAATCAGGCAGTCTACTTTTCTGAACATATTAATATTTAAAAATAGAATGGCTATGAAAGCTAGACAACCTCTTGGCACTCTTTATAAATGGTTTTCTCATGTATAATTCAGGAAAATACACTATTCGAGCATGATTGCCTAGGGCCTCCTGAAAGAGGGGTTATGGGCAATGCTTTGGATGGTGCCTCCTTGGCAAGTTGACTTGGCTGACGGCTGTGACAAAATTACAGCGCCCCTGTCTGGGGAATTATGACATGACTTTTAGGCATGAGGGCAGTCTATTGTCTACTGTAAATTTGAGAGGCACTGGGAGTATGAACAAGAAGTCAAACTAAACTTTGGGTTTTTATCTGTTTCTTCTGGGATGTAAATAGTTTCCCACTGGTAAAATTACTCAGGCATGAAGTATGTTTTATTCAAATAAGTTTCTGTTGAAATACTGCAGTACACTTGTTGAGAAGCACATTAAGAGCTCCAAACATTTGTATTCTTCCCCTGGTTAGGAATGGTCTGTCCCATTCAAGAAAGTAAAGTGTTTTTCATTAAGCTTGCCTTTTTTTGGCCTTTTTGTTTTTTTTCCCCAGAGTCAGAAGTTTGGGTTGTGTATGCATTAGAGGGTGGCAGGGAAGAGGGTAGGAAGCATTGAAAGCAGAGTAGGAATGTATGGTTTTAATCTTTTTTTTTTTCTACAAAAAAAATCCTGAAACCTGAAATGATGCAGCAGCAGGGTGCTCTTTTAGGTTTGAGAATCTTTGTTAATCTCCAGATAACTCTTTCTAAGCAGTGGTCTGACTTATAGGCAGGTTATTGAAAGGAAAAACGAAAACTCTCAAAAGTATGTGGGATTGGTGTGTTTTGGTGTTTTTGTTTGTTTTGCTTTGGTTTTTTTTTCTCTGAGGATTTATAGTAGGATTTTCCTCTTTAATCTCATTTTGGGTGTTACTAGTAGGCACTGTCATGTTGTGTTTGATAGGTAATCATCTTTTATCATGTTTTTAAATTGCAGTGAATATAGAAGCAGGTTTACAAATGAGGAAACAGTATCATTCTGTCTGAGGGTAATGGTGGGTGTCATCATACTCTATGACCACGTGCATCCGGTGGGCGCTTTTGCCAAAACTTCAAAAATCGATGTAAGTTTATTGTCACTAAATAATCTTTTGAGTATTTAAATTGTGTGTAGGCTCCTTTTCTGTCCTCCAGGTTCTAGCAGCAGATGTACGCTATGGATAGATGCTTAATAGATAGTGGGAACTGTTAGCAAACCATATACGTGAGTAGTGGGAAATACAGACTAGGCCTTCAGCCGCATACGTGGTCGTTGTTAGGTCATGAAAAATCTGGTTTGATGGAATTCAGGTAGTGTCTTGAAATACTGGTGAACAGTGGTGGTGTTGAAAGATCCAAATCAGAAGGACTGGAAGCAACAACGGCATCTGGCTGGTTCCTCACTATGGGGTAAAAAGCCAGGTTCGTCATCCACCGGTCTTCAGCTTTCTGCCGTTGTTTGATAGTAAGTCTATGGAATATATGCTGCTACGCTGTGCTGCTTCGTGGCTGTTTCAAATGGACTGTTATCCCATTATATTAGCTACAGAGTTTGTCATTATTTCACTGGCTGAATGTAATCATTCTTAATGGATTTATGATAAACAAAGATTTTTGTTTACTGTTCCTTTTGTTAAGGTCGATAAAGCAGAGCTTGATATCAAGGTTGCATTGTCTAAAGATACGCAGATTATTAAGTAGCTAAGCCATTCTTTCATAGGAAGATGTAATACTGAAATCTTAATTCCTTTCTAATATCAAGAAAATGTCTTTACACAGCTGCAATTTTTAAATACTTATTTTTTTCTCTGACAAACTGAGTATAAAACACTTACATCAGCTTAGAAGGTATTACCATGAAAAAAAAATTTAAAACTGTTTTTAACTCCTAGATGAAAGGATGCATCAAAGTTCTTAAAGACCAGCCTCCGAACAGTGTAGAAGGCCTTCTAAATGCTCTCAGGTATTTTTATTCTTTTATTTGAAATACTTTTATGTGAATTTTCATAATTTGTCCAGGGCATTTCCTTCAGCAGCAAGGTATTCAGTTTAGTGTTACAGGTGAAAGGTCAATACGGTTATTGCAGGCTGCTTTTCCAATGTGTCTTGAGACAGGGATGTGTGAAGAAGCTAGGGTGTTTTAAAAGCTAGGTTGTAAACTTGCAGTTGTTCATTCTGAGATAACTTTTTGCATACTTTAACTGCATACAGGTTAAGAATGGGGCTGTAGAGGTAAGCGTGACGGCGTAGACAGTAAAGTTAAAAATCATGACAAAGTATAACACAAACTAAAAGCTAACTAGAAGTTAACTGTGATCACATCTACTGAGTGAACTACCAAACAAGCATATGAGCTTGGGGGTTGGACTAGACGATCTCCAGAGGTCCCTTCCAACCCTGACCGTTCTGTGAGCGGCTGCAGTGCATGCACTGTGACTTGTGCCGGCTTACCAAAGAAATGGCTGGATTGAGTTTGTGTTGGCCACATCCTCAGCTGTTTGTAGTTTGGCAATGGCTTGATGATTCTATTTATTATTAGTAGAATATGAGGATGGTTTCATGTGGTTTTTATGTTTTGACGATAGCTTCAGACGTGTAAGGCAGGTAGTTTCTTTTGGTATGTTCCTCTTTCACAAAGTATTTATAAGGGGGTACTTAAGGCAAGAATCTCAGTGTTTATGCTGTAGAATAGATGAGACAAGATATTGTCTCGTTAATTGCAGAGGTAAAGAAAAATTACTACTTCTGTATAGAAACCTAAAACCTGCTAATTTGGGTCATAGAGCTGTATCTGTAGTCAGTAACATGTTCTTCATGTGGGTGTCCAGCGTCAGAGTGCCAAAATGTGATAGGCAGACAAAGGCTTCATTCTTGTCCTTACTTGAAAAAGTATCATACTACTGTGGTAGCAGTTAACTGTAACTGGGTATTGTTATTCATGCTCTCACTTTGAAGTGTGGAAGCTTTAGTTTGTCTTGCCTGAAAGCATGCAGTTGTACTTTGTTTTCCTTATCTGTAGTGAAACTGCTTTAATTTCATTTGCCCTCTTTTTTTGTGTTAAGATGTGGTAAGAAGTGAAATAATGTGGCATTAGAAGTGGTTTCTCTTGCAAAGTTTTTTCAGATTATTAGCTAAAGAAAAAAATAAATCTGGGTTTAATTTGAGACTTCATGTGATTATGCCCATGCCTAAATCACTTTATTGTTCATCTCTGAACCTCGTGTACGTGATCAGTAAAAACAAAAGCTTCTGGAGGGAAAACGCTATATTAGCATTTATATTCTGACTAATTTATTGCGATTGCAGCTGCAAATGAACACCGATCTTTACTGGTGCCCCATTTTTCACCATCATGGTCAACACTTAGTAAAGTGCATGGAAGGTGTAGTTCAGGTTCTCACACTGTTGTGCGTTATTTTGTAGTGTAAACTCAGTCTGTGCTGTCGTGCTGACCTTTCACCGCACCAACCCATTCCACGCCTACGTACTTTAACAGTCCTGGTTTCATACATTTGATTACTTGTTTGGGTAGGATATTTAAATCTTTTTTAAATCACATTTGGAATTGTTAGGAAGTGATGCAGAGGTGAGCTGCTATGTGCATGCATGGTGAAAGCAGATTCAAGATGATGTCATGAGAAATGGATGTTGTGAGAAATTAATGTCATGAGAAATTAAATCCAAATCTTAAGTCTTTGATTCTGAAGGGATGTTAGAAGTTATCTTGTTCTCTCAAGAGATAGATAATGTGTCTTAAAAGCAAATGGAAGGTGGTATGGATTTTGGAGGGAGATCAGCTGTTTATAATTTGAATTTCAGAAAGTACTGTAATCATGTTCAGCTTTTTCACATGGGAAGAATACCAAGTGCAATAACTTTTCAGGATTTTAGAAAACCTTAGGTTTCTTGTTTGTGGAAAGTATAAATTACCAAAATGTGCTGAAATCTATATTGATACTCATTTCCAAACAAAAAGTCATTGTATATTCTTCAAGTGAGCAACTAAAATACCACTGCAGTTGTGAATAACAATGAAAATGCTAATATAACATGTTAAATTTAAATTACAGAATAAGTTTTTCCTTGCTTTTAGATTACAGTCAGGGAAGAAGGATCAGGGAAATTAATCATACAAAGAAGCCACCATTGAGGATATACAGTACTTTCTTTTAAAATAAGAGATGACTGAGTCTTTTGTAGTGATTTAAAGGTGTGCTAAAGTTTTAGAGAATTTTGAAGGGAGAAGGGGGGAATAAACACTTGCATGTACTCTTTAGTTTTAGCAGCACGGTTAGTTAACTAAACAGGAAATTAGGCTGAAAAGTGATTAAATCCATTCTCACTGAGAAAGGTTTGGTCACTGGAAGTTCTGAAGAAAGGTTTCTGAAGCTGTGTTCTATTTGAAGATGTTTCCTATGGACAGACACCTCCGAGTTAGTCTTACTGATTATTGCCTATCACAAGTGGTAACATGAGTTTACCATGGAAATGGTCTGTGAGCACACAAGCCAATGTCCAGCTGAGGCTTACTTTTAACGCCCTGGGTGCAAGGCTGTTGGGTTATAGTTCTGATCGATAGTAGCATTTTCTGATCAGAATGTCTGACTACTTAGGTACTTGGTAACCGTGGAGTGGGTGATGCTCAGTGCCTGATGGTTTTTCTCTGGTACAGTCAGGTTGAGCCATAAACAAACTACATATTTGTCAAGCCAAAATAAAATAGCATCTATGCTCTTCTCAACTTGATTTTTATTTCTGTGTTTAGGTACACAACAAAGCATTTGAATGATGAGACTACCTCCAAGCAAATTAAATCCATGTTGCAATAACAATTACCTGGAATTCGCACCTGCTGTAGACAAACAGTATTCTGCAATGACTGAGATGCACAGATTTTTTTTTTTTAGTGATTGCAACTACTATCTCGTTCATCCTTGCTTTTTATTTTCTCTCTTCCTGTTTACCCTGTTTTTTTAATCACTTTCTTGTTCTTAAGTAAGCTCAGACTTCTTTTCTGTGCCAAATCGATGAAAATTATCAATTCTGGAAAGTATTTCTACTTTTCAGAATAGCCATCCTAAGTGGCAGCTAATTATGCATTGCATTTGGATTTCTCTGTACTGGGGAAAGATTTGTGACTTGAACTAAATATTTTTAAACTTGTGGTTTTTTCTTTTTTTGAAAAACTAATATTTAATATTGCTTCTTCTGCATGGCAAGACTGCCTACTTCTGCTATTTAAAAATCCCTTGATGACTTCATTTTCTATTGCCGCTTATTTTCATGTGCAACCATGAGGAAACTAAAAGCAGATTTGTTTAAATTAACTGTGTTTGTACAAAATGGTACCCAACACAAAGGTTTTTTTAAATGAGTAAAAACTGTTTTGTTTAAAAGTTACGTTTGCATTTTGACTCTTTTTTGTAAGGATGTATGTTGTATGTTTAACCTTTAATAACTAACGTTAAACTGTGGTGTGTGCGTAGCAAAATTACGTATGCATGTTCATGTCAAATGATTGGCTGTGGATAAGATAATAAAATCAGCTTTCATTTTTCTAAGTGTGGTTTGATTTACCAGTATTTTGAGTGAGATGTCTTCGTGCTCTTTGGATTTTTACAAAAAAATAAATTTATAAATTTTATATAGCGAAAACTCTGCTGTTTCATTACCAGTAACCACTAGTCTAATCTGCTGATGTAAGCCTAGCGTGTTTCAGGGTTCTTGCTCTCCATCCTGTGCTGCTTTCCTGTCCCCAGAAATGTTACTCGTACAGGGTCTGAGGCGAAAAACTTTGTCAACCTGTATAGATCGCAGTGGACGTTGCTGAAAAACCTGCGTCTTGGCTACCCGTGTTGAAATCTCAGCACAGTCGTCAGAAATGATGGTTCAGGTTAGGCTGCCGATTTGGTGGCAGCACCAACGGTGGGCAGACTGACTTGCCTCTCTACATATACCGGTGTATACTCCCGTGGATTTAAATACTCTGAACTGTGTGTAAAATCCAAATCATCTTAGCATACTAAATGTTTCCTGTTTGGCATCTTAGCCCAAGTGTTAAGCTTTGACAGATTGGTGAAGAAAAAGCTTTTTTGGGAGAGGAAGAATTGAAGGGGAAAACAAGAATTGAGCATTACTAGAAAGAAGGTCTCGGGGAAATGGCGTGTTTTGCATTGATGAGCAAACATTAGTGCACCTCGTGTGTGGTGCTGTTGTGATTATCCTAAAATGAGTTGTCAGTGCTCTGGAAAGGAGATTTGAAATCTGCAGGCAAACATGAACACTCTGTTTTATTTGCTGGACGAATAATATTTTGTAACTGCATGGCATGCTCGCTCCAAATGTAGCATACCGGTGTGACCATGCTGGGTTTCTTGTGGACGCCCCTCTGCACCATCAGGAAAGATGCACTTTTTTATCTTCTGTTTGTTTCTTTTTTGGAAAGAAGTGATCTGCAAAATTTTAAATCGTGGCACGTGAGGAAGAGTTCGAAGGAGGTAGAAGCGGGTATTGCTGGTACCTGTACCTCCTTCTCTGTCAGGCAGGGTAATACATATTTTCTTTCCTGCCAAAGATGCTTAGTTCTTGGATGTCCCTGCCACAGAGAAAGCAAACCATGTGCGGTGCTGGCTACAGCAATAAAATACTCTTACCTTGACACGATACTGCTGTCTAGTCCTTTTGGCAGCATCACAGTTGAATGCAGATGAGAGAGGACAAAACTTGATTTTTTTTTTTTAAAGAAAAAATAAATCTTTCCCAGAATTGTATGAATGTTACAAACTGTGTACAACCAACCATTCTGCATGTATCTGAAAGGGTAACTGTCCCCGCGAGTTCATTACCCCTTGGAAAAAAATAATTTCATCTCAGCCTTGTTACTGTGAATACAGTTATTGACTAATGATTGCGGGGGGGCAAGTCATACTCCTGTCCACTGTTATTTTTTGGAAGTAAAGCTTTCTAAAGGAAGCCTAATTTACAGAGAACAGGTTTTAAGCACAACTTGGATATTGGACAGCTTTTATTTCTGATTTAATTCGAAAGTGCTTGAAGCAGCCTGGGTGCCGTTGTGGGAGAGCTAGCCGTACAGCAGGTTTCTTCTTTGCCTCAATGGCTACTGACTAAAACAACGCAGAATTTCTTCAGTCGACTGTTTTGGACAGCTCTTTCTTTCTGCTGCCCTGCCAATATCTTTGCTTTTAAACATCGCTGTTCTTGTGGTCTGAGAATAATTGGAGCTTTCCTTCCCCCCCCCCCCCCCCCCCCCCTCTGGCATTTGTGTTCTGCAGTTGCTCTGTGTACGCAGCTGGGAAAGGAGATTAGAGCTGGCGTGCCTTTGAGTTGGCTGCCCCACAACTCCGCAAGCTTCCCTACTCGTGAGCTTTCCAAGAGCAGAAAACAGGCCTTCCAGTGCGCCAGACATCAGCTGTTCACGGTTTTGAACTGGAACCACTGTGTATTCGCAGCTCAAGCTTTGACGCTTCTTTCTTGCAAACCCACTCTTTAATCTTCTCCCTCTCTCGGTTTTAATACTTTTGTTACCCGTGGTAGTGGAGGGAAGAGTAGCGGGCAGGCTCAGCGCTAAGTGTGGGCTGCTAAACAGCTTTTGTGTAAGTTTGGGGGGGAAATTGCCAACTTTGGATGGCACCCCTGGTGTAAGTGATAGCCTAGAGTCTTGGGGTGCTGGGCTGGCGCTCAATGGTTTAAATAAATGCTCTGCTCAAATTAGCCATCCTTCCTCTGCTGTGAGCCGGTGTAACCACCCTGTAGTTGTGGGCAGAGCGCCTTCTGCTCATGGTGCTGTCTCTCTGAGTGTAAACGCTATTGCCGCTTTGTTTTGGGCTTCGCATTCTGGGCAGAGGTGGGTCTCTGGGGAAAATGGGTCCACAGCGGCTTGCACGATGCATGTCACCACTCACAGACTGTAAAGTGGCTCTGTGGCCAAGTGTGTGTGCCACTCCACAAGCTCTGGATTTTTTCTGCAGTTCTTTAGTACCAGGCTGCTTATATGATACTGGTTGGGTTCTTAAAATTTCACATAGAAATTACAAAAATGATGGAAATATTTCTCCTAAAAAAAAATTATTGCTTTCCTGTCTGTATCTTCTGCTTATAAACCACGTCAGGGTTTCACTTTGCTGGAAATGCTGCCTATTTTTTCGTAGTGTCGCTATGGCTGGAGCAGATCTGGAGGAGAGGGAGATCCCGAAAAGGTTTGTTGCAGGTGGACTTGAACTGTTCCCAGGCAAACGTCTCATTCTGGAGGCACCATCCGCTGGCTGCCTTCTGCATGTCTTCTCCAGCGGTGACTCTTCAGGCTGTTGCTTCACTAGAAGGATACTCATCCTCCTTTTCTTCGGGTTTTCTAAACTTGATGGTGTCTTTCTGTCCCTGAAAAGACTTACACCTCCGCAACAGAGGTAAATAATTAACAAGGAGTAGTTTTATGCAATCGCGGTGAGTTTATAGTTAATTGTGGCATTTCAAAAGTGCATCTGTGTAGAAACTCACTGCGATGTGTCCTGGGCGCTGCAGACACGTGCGCTAACAAGCCCTGCTTGACGCAGGAGCCGCCCTCAAGGATGGTTGTGGCGATGTTTCTCAAAGTTTTGAGAAATGCCTGTGTGAAGCAGCAGCTTTTATCAAAAATAGAGAACTAGCCCTGAATTACCAGGCTGTTTGCGCTTGCTCTTTCTTTGGGTCTTTTTACTGCCTTAAGTGAAGTTTTTTCCCCTGCTTTTCCCAGTGTGTAATGTGTGCTGGCTGATCAGTAGTAGCAGCGCTCTCCATCTGGGGGCAGCGAAGCAAGGACTAAAGCAATCCTGGTATAAAGTTCATGCTATCAATTTGCATATGAATTTTGTAATGAATTGCTAGCACATGGGGTATTTAAAAACTGGATGATTGCATCCAACTCGGTGCCCTGGATCTGGGGCAGTGCTTCACTTCCCCCTCCTTTGGTACTGATGATTCTTTCAGCTTGTTCTCATCCTTCTGTTTTATTACCGAGGTGATACGGGGGTGCCCGGGCAGGCTTCTCGCTTCTGTTGAAGTTACAACACAAGAAGGACTGTGTGTTGAGGTTCTGGAGCGTGTCCAAAGAAGGGCAACGAAGCTGGTGAGGGGTCTGGAGCACATGTCTTAGGAGGAGCGGCTGAGGGAACTGGGGGTGTTTAGCCTGGAGAAAAGGAGGCTGAGGAGAGACCTTATCGCTCTCTACAACTGTCTGAAAGGAGGGTGCAGAGAGGTGGGAGCCAGCCTGTTCTGTCAAGTAACAGGTGATAGAACAAGAGGAAATGGCTTCAAGTTGCGCCAGGGGAAGTTTAGATTGGATATGAAGAAGACTTTCTTCACTGAAAGGGTCACCAGGCATTGGAACGCGTTACCCAGGGCAGTGGTGGAGTCCCCATCCCTGGAGGTATTTAAGGGTCGTGTAGATACAGTGCTCAGGGCCATGGTTTAGTGGTGGGCTTGTCAGTGTTAGGTTAATGGTTGGACTCGATGATCTTACAGGTCTTTTCCAATCCAGGAGATTCTGTGATTCTGCCTGGTCAGCAAATGTAGCCAGGTATGGTCTGACCCAGTCTCTTCAATCAGAGCGATGTTCTGGTCCCTTTTTGTCACAGCTGTAGCAGTGTGAAGCGGATGTTCATGGTGGTGTATGGGGCAGAGGTGAAGTCATCTGGTTGCTGTGGGGATGCTCTACAAGACTTGGGCAAGTGGTAGAATAAAGCTTTCAAAGTGCTGTAATCATTTCACCTGCAAATGTTTGAGTGTGTGGTAGGCTGGTAGCACGTTACATGGGTTTGGTGTGTTATGAACACATTTACTGAGATTTCTTATGTGTGCCAATGGTCCGAGAGCTCCCGGCACCGCACGCACCTACAGCCTTCCCGTGGCTGCCCTGCTCAGTCACGTCTGTGTGTCTCAGTTGCATCTACAGCTTCATGCAAGACCCTTCATTTTCCTTTTGGTAACGGCAGGAAGAGCGTTCATGTGGCACAAATACAGGCTCGGCGGAGAATGGCTGGAGAGCAGCCCTGTGGAGAAGGACCTGGGGGTGATGATTGATGAGAAGCTCGACATGAGCAAGCAATGTGCGATCGCAGCCCAGAAGGCCAACCGTATCCTGGGCTGCATCAAAAGAAGTGTGGCCAGCAGGTCAAGGGAGGTGATTCTGCCCCTCTACTCTGCTCTCGTGAGACCCCACCTGGAGTACTGCATCCAGCTGTGGAGTCCCCAACATAAGAAGGACATGGACCTGCTGGAGCGCGTCCAGAGGAGAGCCACGAGGATGATCAGAGGGCTGGAGCACCTCTCCTATGAGGAGAGGCTGAGAGAGTTGG
Source organism: Pluvialis apricaria (assembly GCA_017639485.1). Classification (NCBI taxonomy): domain Eukaryota; kingdom Metazoa; phylum Chordata; class Aves; order Charadriiformes; family Charadriidae; genus Pluvialis; species Pluvialis apricaria. The sequence continues at coordinate 160,002,462 of CM030008.1, read as the reverse complement.
GGCTGTTCAGCCTGGAGAAGAGAAGGCTCCGGGGAGATCTTATTGCGGCCTTCCAGTACCTAAAGGGGGCCTACAGGAGAGCTGGGGAAGGACTTTTTACACGGGCATGTAGTGATAGGACGAAGGGGAATGGCTTTAAGCTGGAAGAGGGCAGGTTTAGATTAAACATTAGGAAGAAGTTTTTCACTTTAAGGGTGGTGAGGCACTGGAACAGGTTGCCCAGAGAGGTTGTTGAAGCCCCATCCCTGGAGGTGTTCAAGGCCAGGCTGGATGTGGCCTTGGGCAACCTGGGCTGGTGGGAGGTGTCCCTGCCTATAGCAGGGGGGTTGGAACTCGATGATCTTCAAGGTCCCTTCCAACCTAAACCATTCTATGATTCTATGATATATGGGAATGCTTTGGCACTGTCTGTTATCTTCAGCGTGCTGCAGTGATTAGGAATCGGAATAATTTAGGTTGGAAGAGACCTTTAAGAGTATCAAGTCCAACCATTAACCTAACACTGCCAAGTCCACCACTAAGCCATGTCACCAAGTGTCACGTCTACATGTCTTTCAAATACCTCCAGGGATGGTGACTCCGCCACTTCCCTGGGCAGCCTGTTCCAATGCTTGATAACCCTTTTGGTGAAGAAATTTTTCCTAATATCCAAGCTAAACCTCCCCTGGTACAACTTGAGGCCATTTCCTCTCATCCTGTCACTTGGTACTTGGGAGAAGAGACCAACCCCCACCTCGCTACAACCTCCTTTCAGGTAGTTGTGGAGAGCGATCTCCCCTCAGCCTCCTTTTCTCCAGGCTGAACACCCCCAGTTCCCTCAGCTGCTCCTCATAACACTTGTGCTCCAGACCCCTCACCAGCTTCGTTGCCCTCCTCTGGACACGCTCCAGCGCGTGTCTTTCTTGCAGTGAGGGGCCCAAAACTGAACACAGTACTCGAGGTGGGGCCTCACCAGTGCCGAATACAGGGGGACAATCACATCCCTGGTCCTGCTGGCTACACTATTCCCGATACAGACCAGGATGCTCTTGGCCTTCTTGGATGGCTCCTGGGATCTCTGTGCATCAGGAGTTGGAGAAATTCAGAAGGTATATTTGTCCTCTGGCCTGTAGCAGTCTGCTGTTACAGAGTCTGCTACCCCCTGCAGACTCCTGCCCTGGGCACCTGTCTTCTCTGCTCACGTGTGAGCCTTGTCCAAAAGCCAAGAAGTTGCTGCAGGGCTCAGAGGTGTCAGATAAATGAGACGAGGGGTTACGAGCAGCTGGCGACTGGTGATGATGGAGTGGGACATTGGAGACCTGTGCCTTCTCCTGCCTCCTGACGCGGGGTTCCTTGTTAGCGATGGCAAATCCATTTTGATCCCAAGGTCTCCCGAGGTGTCTCTCTGTGTGCTTCTCCCCTTCCTCACCGTTCAGGGCGTAGCACTGATGTCCCCAACTGCAGAAGTCCGGAGAGCTTCTGCTGCAGGTGACATCTATGGTACGGCCTTTATGGCTTTGCTTCTTGCTGGTAACCATGTACTTCGTGAACTTACTGAGGCAGGGATGACCTCTCTAGTCGTGGGAGTCTAAGACAACTCCAAGTCAGAGCTGGCCTGGTGAGAGCATGTATCTGCCCTCATCTGTGGCCCATCTTTTCCCTGGATTCAGGAAGGAAGGAAGAAACTGAACTGCTTATTTTCTCCTGGCTCCCCATCGTCCCTCATTGCGTGATTTCACACGTGCCCATTGTGTCAAAGTGATGCTCGAACGTTGGCCAAATGACGGGCCAATGTCCAGGCTTGGGAAAGGAGTATGTGCGCGCGTCCAGCTCATCCCATGTGGCTGGAAACACCCATCATGTGAAGGGGCACGTGAGACGCGTGCGATTGCAGGGTGGAGGGAGATGTTGCAGTATGAAGCTGATGTCCCCATAACCAGCTATGTGACCCCTGATCAGCGTTGGTGTAACTAAAAGCAGCGTGGGAGTGCGTTTGCTGAAAGACTTGAGCTTAAGTAATGTGGAAGTCTTAACTGTGCTATTTCCTAGCTTTTAAGCAATTGCCTTTATCATCTTTAGCATCCTTACTGTTGTTTTTAAGGCAATATACTCTGCATTCAGCACTGTGCGTCTTTGAAGTGGCTTGTAGTGCCCGAGAGTGAAATGTCACTTTGAGACCCGGGCTAGAGGTGCCTTCTGGGTCTACCAGCAAATCGACCGCGTTCTGGCTAGTAAAACGATGATTTAATGCCATGGGAAGGAAAGTTGGCTGATGTCATGAGGAGTTTCCTAACACAACCCTTACGCTAACATAAACATCTTGCAAGAGGAGTGGAAGAGGACGGCTCCTTGGGGACTGAATAAAGGGCGAGAGGTGTCCGTCAGGAAATGTTGTTGCGCTGAGGTGGGCCGGACTGACCGACCCGTCCTTTCCATCTTAAACTGGAGTTTGCACTGGCAATTCTGCTTATGAAATGTTCCCGCGTGGGCAGTTTGGGGTGTCAAAATTCAGGAGCCGGGAGGTGTTGGACCAAACCATCGTCCGCAGAGCGTCAGTAATAACTAAAAATATAACTTTGGCCGGAGTTGCAGAAAACGCTTTCTTTTGTATTGCATGAACCAAAAAAAATGCTCTTGGGAAAGCTGCCGCATGGCAGGAAAGAGAAACTGGCTCTCCTGAAGGTGGCAGTGATGCTCTTCTCAAACGAGCCATATTTACTGGCTGAACGCCACCGTTCTTTGAGAGCGACTTGTCCCACCCACAAACTCTCCCTTCTGTAAATTACTGCAATATTACTTTTCCCTTCAAAGACTCAGTGATCCATCGCTCTCTTTATTTCTCCCCTCATTTCGACACATTAACACAACTTGCTTCATGCTCGGGCTTCGCAAATGAGGAACAATTGATACGGCGGCGCAATTGCGTGTCTGCTCTCAAGGAGGGAACTCGTTTAAAAAAAAAAAAACGAATGGCCCCAGAACCCAAAGTTGTGCCTCTGCCCATCTGCAAGTCTCTAAAGAATTTTGAAATACGCTGTTGATTAAAAGCTACTTAAACGTTTTAATTAGCTTTTACAGGGTGGGTTTGGGTATGGAAGGCACTGTCTAGGTCTTTGCGGCACAGGAGGCTCTTGCTCGGGGAGCGGAGCAGGTAGGGCAGAGCAGTAGAGTTTCAATCAGTCGCTTTGCTGAAAGGCCTTCAGCCTCGAAGGCACCGTCATCTTCAGTGTCTGTCCACCCGTAGCAGAGAGAGCGCTGCCTCATCAGCGAGGCTTTGGGGATGAAGCCGCTTGCAGGGGTGGCATCAGCTGCTCTCGTCCAGCCGAAGGGCTGCTCCGTGCTCAGCAAACGCACGGCTCCATCCCACGCTTCGGACTCGTGTTCGCTCTTCGGGTCTGAGCCCTGGGCTCGGCGGCCCCGAGCAGCTCCCCGGCGCAGAGCTGCCGCGGCTGAGGCTCAGATCTGGAAACCCTTAAAAGACAGATCCGACGGGAGACCAAGCCCACCCCATCTGCGCTGGGGATAGGTTTCTTCTGGAGTCTGGGGGAGCCGGAGATCAGACCATGGGAAATTTCTGTGGTCTGAACCTCCATCAGCATTTACAGCTATTGCTGTGAGGAGCGCTCTGTGCGTCTGTGTGTGTAGATATTGTATATCTCTCAAATAGCCTACTGTGTCACTACTGTAAATGCTGTAATTTTACAATAAAACCTCTGTTGCAGGTAAGGGAGGAGCTGACGTTGTGCACTGCAGTGATTTCTTCAGTCTGCTGCATCTCCCCCCCGCCCCTGGGCTGGGACTTTGGCTGCATTCTTTCCCAAAACTGTCTTGGTTTCCTTTTTTTTTTTTTTCCTTTCTTTTTTTTTTTTTAAATAATGTCAATAACAACAGATGCAGCTTGAGGCTCCATGCAATGCAGAGAATTTGCTGGGGTCCGATTAGCCCGAGGTTAGGAATATCCCACACTCGACTTCTCTTGTAAAGGAAGAGTTTGGCTCTCTGAATCCTCGCCGCGTTTTCGGGTCTGAGCGAGCGGCGGAGGGCTGCTCCGAGCCTCCCGGGGAGCGGCTTCGAGGGGCTGTGTAAGGGGATCGGAATTTGGTCAGTCTGCGCTGCTTCCTCTTCAGAAAGGCGTTGGAGATGGAGGAGGGCTGCCCGGGGCCGAGCGCTGGGCTGGTTTTTGGGGCTGTGCCGGAGGAGTGGCCGCAGGTAGTGGTCACGCTGAGCACCGCTTCAGGTGCAGCCTGATGCTTTGATAAAACAGGCAACGCGTGAGCATCAAGGAGCATCGCTCTGGAGCCCAAACGATGCCTGTGTGACCGAGTCACTGATGAGATTTGGGGCACCCTTTTTAAGGTGATTTTTGTGCGAGGATAACGCATGCTGACAAGCACGGGGTGGGCTGTAAATGGGGAAAGCAGACAAACTTGCAGAAGTTTCTGGGGCTGCTAATTGAATTGCATCCAGAGGCAGAATCTTCCTTTTCTTCTTCAGGAGTGATTCAGCCACTCCGCAGTCCCGTCACCTCTTCTAACCAACAGCCCATTGCCAAAAATCCCCATTCCTCAGCAGGCGAACAGCATCGGTGCTTGCTGAAACTCAGGTTTCAAACACGGGCTTTGGATTCAGGCCAGGAGAAAGGGTTGGTAACTCTTTAGTAGCATCGTTGGAAGATCATCACCTACCACGACTCAGACTGAACACTGCCTTCCACCCCGTCGGTGTCTATCGGCGCTGCTGACCACCAGGTGCCATCTTGCCGAGGAGGAGCGTCGCAGGAAAATGCACGAAGATCATCTGCATTTTTCATAGAGGGGTTCGCACAGTGAACAGCGATAGCAAACAGACTGCCCGGCACTGGTGTCGCTAAACTTGCCAAGTCCCACAGGAATCAACCTCCTCCCACTCCTTTTGCTGTCTGCATGCAACCATCGGAGGAACCCGTCAGCAGGGCTCAGCCCTCAGGCAGGTGCTGCAATGATTGCAAATCGTGTTGCATGCAACGTACCACAGACAGACCAGCACTCCCAGCATGCCGGCTCATGAGTGGCTGACACTGCTGGTTTGGAGATAGTGGAACCTGATGGTGGCATCATCAATGTTTGCCGGTGCTGCCATTGCATCCCCTCCTCTGTTGGTCATGGCACTGACTGGTCTGGCATGGAGTGCTTGTGCTTTCCGTGCTTTGATCGATGCCGTGGGCTTGGCACATCCCAGAGAAACCCATCTGCTCCTGTTCTCCTCCAGTTCGGCCACGGCTCAGCAGGGCCCCAAAAGGAGCCCAAACAGGCACAGTGACTGGGCATCTCTGCTGAGGCTCGCTGGCTCCGTGTCAGCGTTGGTGACCTCGATGGCTGGGGTATTTCTGCATCTCCTCCTGGCAGAAAGAACAGGTTTGCTCTTGGTGAGACTATGGCTGTAGGCACACAGGTGGTTCTCACTGGTACAAAATGCCGCTGTGTGTCACTGGACCAGCACCGCTGCCCCGGCACATCTAGTCTGGCTCCTGCCCTGTGTGCCGCTTTCCCATGGCATTCCTCATCTTATACCTTCTCCAGGGGATTGGCGGGCCTGAGCCCATAACATCACCACATGTTGGGGACAGAAGTTTGAGGCTGACCATTTAATCCTTTAGTGACCTGCTACAGCAAAACCAAACACATTTGGGCAGGAGGTGAAACATTCTTGTGTTGAGGTTGTGGATCTGAGAACCACCATCAACCTTTCCAGCTGTAAGAACCGTCTGCTGTGGAAGCTGCTGGGTAGGGCCAAAAAACTATTCCACACATTTCTGCCTTGGCAGACTGAAAGCAGAAAGGACAGTAACCTGGGACGTATGTCATGAGACATTTGTATTAAAGGACCCAGTCGAAGTTGGAGAATAATTACTTTAGCCGTTACAAAATGGGTGGTGAAAATAAGTTTGGACCTGTTGGAGAGGGTCCAGAGGAGGGTCACAAAACTGATCAGAGGGCTGGAATGCCTCTCCTATGAGGAGAGGCTGAGAGAGTTACGGTTGTTCAGCCTGGAGAAGAGAAGGCTCAGGGGAGACCTTATTGTGGCCTTTCAGTGCTTAAGAGGGGCTTATAAGAAAGACGGGGACAAACTTTTTAGCAGGGCCTATTGCTATAGGACAGGGGGTAATGGTTTTAAATTAAAAGAGGATAGATTTAAAGTAGATACAAGGAATAAATTTTTTACAATGAGGTTGGTGAAACACTGGCCCAGGTTGCCCAGAGAGGTGGTGGATACCCCATCCCTGGAAACATTCCAGGTCAGGGTGGACGGGGCTCTGAGCAGCCTGATCTGGTTGAAGATGTCCCTGCTCATTGCAGGGGGGTTGGTCTAGGTGACCTTTAAAAGTCCCTTCCAACCCAAACCATTCTATGATTCAAAGTTTCCCCCTAAATTTAAAATTAAACAATTAATCGGTCCGACACTATAAGGAGGAAAGAGAGGTAAAGAAGGCTGTGTATAATAATCAAAAGTTTCAGTGAATTGAATAGATCATACTGTAAATCAATAAGTACTATGGGCTTTATTTACTTTCTTTAAACAGTTTGTCTGTAAAGGTGTTTGAGGTTCGGTCTCCTGTGGTGGGAAGCTGTTTTCTCATTCTGGTGTTCTCGTACGGTAGAAAAGCACTTTAACAAATAGTGTGCAGCCTCTAATTTGTGTGTATGTGTACATATATAGTGTATATATTATATAAATAAAAAACAGATGTTTGTAATGGGAAAACTATTAATTGCAGCTGCCGGGGGAAAAAAAAAAGGTAGCTATGGTAATGGTTTCCCTGTAACAAAACATCTGATTTTATATAATAATATATTTCTATAATTTGTGTACAAAATCAAAAGTTTGTAGCAAGCAAAGTATAAGTTGCAATTCCTTTTCTAGGAATTTTGGAGCTGCTCGGCTCGCTCAGACCTGTGAGCCTTCTAGCCCAGGGTTTTGACAATGACCAGAACGGGGCGGACTGAGGGTGTTCCAAGAAACCCTGCAACAAGCAGTTAGGTTATCCCTTATCTCAGAAAAGTTTCCATTCCTCCCCTTCCCTCTGTAATTAGGGCTTAGCTAATGCCTCAAATCATGAGAGTTTACATCTTTCCTGAGACTTCATTTTAAAAAAAAATTTAAATATTTACTGCTGTAACTCTGGTCATGCTCGTTACTCATCGAAATGTCTAATCATGGTTGGAGTCTTGCCAAGGTTTTTGTTATCTTTCGGCTTCATCCCATTTTGCTGCTGCATGATGAGCTAAGGATGGGTGAGGGCAGTGATTTGTAGAATGACCAAATAAAGAATGGTAAGAGTTTGGGGAAATTACTGCAAAGCAACAAAAGTTTTACTATATATAGTTTTTCTGTTTCATGTAACTTTCTGCAGCAGGAGCGAAAAAGCACAACCGCAGGCTTTGACGCCACATTTTGGGATGGTTTTCCACCCTGATGGCTCTGTGTCGATGGCAATCCCCACGCCTCCTGTGCAGACCCGGCCCCTCCTGACGGGAGCTGCGATGTGCTGCTGCCGCAGAGCCATCTCAGGTGTGGGGGTCCAAGACCTCGGCTGGACCAGCCCCTTCCCCGTTGCCTTCCCTCCCCTTTTCGTGCACTAAGAGCGGGTCTCGAGGGCAGAGCTGCACGTGTTGCCCCGCAGGGAGCAGACAGGAGGACCGCTGACGACCGAGGTGCAGAGATACTCAGGATGTGGGACTTCTGAGAGCCTGGGCACCGCGCGCTGGGGAACTTGTGCCTTCTGAGGCAGGTAAGTTGTGCCAGCACAGAGGGAGATGTGGCCCCGGTGGGTGACTTAGCCACGTTTGGCGTAGAGGTGAAGCAGAGTCAGACGCGGAGGTCAACATTGTGGAGATGCACAGTGGGCTGGACGTGTCCTGTGTGCATGGGTACGTGGGATTTATCCACGTGCATCCATCCAGCAGGTGCTTTTTCCGGTAACTCAGTAGCCAGATGTCATTCTAGTGCTGATAGGTGGTACCAAAAAAGCCCGTGGCCAGGTCTGTGTCTCCTGTGAGCCATAGGCTGTGACCCTACATAACAGGTATCTGAGAGCCGCCTCAGTGAAGGGTCAAGGTATGAAGTGACGGTGGTTCACGTGCAAAAGGAAAAAGCACAGAGCTTTTCTGAGACACCTCGGTCCCTCTGAGATTAGCCCTGTGGGGTCCGGAATGCTCTCTCTGCCAGGCATGCCATTACTTGGATGAAAGCAAGGCGCTGGGGAAGTGAAATAGGGTTGTGGTGGGATGATAACCTCATCACAGACTCCCTGTTTGGAGTTAGTGATGGATGAGATCCTGCTGATAACCTATCAGCTGTGGTGTTATCAGGATGGATCTCAGTGTTAAAAGCTGGTTTGAGGTAGAGGAGTTTGGTTTCCTTCTCAGTCCTATCACAGTGATAAGAGTGATGTTTAGCTGGGATAAATACTCTGCTGTATTCCACAGTATGGCTTTCCCCCCCTGTTTCATCTGTATTAATAGCAGGCATTATTATTAATGTATTATTGTGTTCAGGAGGGAATTGTGAAATTGGCAGCTGAGGGGCTCTCTTGCAAGAGTGAGACAGCTTCTCCTCAGGTTGAGTGAATATTTAATCTTGGATCCATCCTTTCCCATATCTCTCTCCATGGCCAAAGCTGCTGAATAGAAGGGAAAAGAAATTTAATCTGACTTTGAAAGTTCAGTGAATATTCAGTAAATAATCTGTTCGCTACGGGGGAGGCCTTGCGTTTGCTCAAAAAAATCATAGGCGCTTTCCGGTGTTGATGGGTGGATCTTCAGAAAGAAAAGCAGACTGCTTCTTTCTGAAAATCTACTAACAGTATTGGTGTGCTTATTTGTGTACAAGTGCAAATCAAGGTACTTTAGGACTTGATTTAAAGATAGAACCCTCCTAGTGCTAGGAGCTATAGAAAGAAATAAGAAACAGGAGAGTTGCTGCTCTGGTGGCCCGATCAACATGACTAGTGGTTTAATGTTGGGATGCAACGTGGAATGGAAGAGACAAATTAACTGCACATAATCGTAAACCTAAGGAAGTTTTTCAGAGAAGACAATATTCTTATTCACCTGGCTGTTGTCTTTTGGGCATGACTTAGTGGTCTCCGGGTGAAATAGGCATTGTGGCGTGATTTAAAGTAGGGCAATGTGGCCACATAGCAAATTTTGATGGGAAGTTTGCCAAAAAGGGGGAAAAATCTGCGTGACTCAGAAAAGTCAAGTCTCATAGCTCCCAGAGGTGAGGAATGATCTCCCAGATGCCTTGTGATCTCCTGGGCTGCCTCCCCAAAGACCTTGAAGACACCTCAGGTCAGCGCTGGAGGGGATGCTCGAGTGAAGCTGAGACTGTTCAGGGTGTTGTTTTTATCCCATTTTAACTATTGCTTAAAATCACACTTGTTCGTCAGGCTTTGGCTGTTGCTCTAGCAGGCAATTTAGTCGAATGAGCAAATAGGCCCACGCTCTTTTCCTTCAGCTAGGGCCGATTCAGATCCTATTAGTGTCTCTGACTACTTGAAATTGCTCTTTGTGGGATGCATTGCCCGGCGCTTCCCTGCACGCCAGCACAGGGGCTGATGCGGTTGAAGCGCGAGGCTTTGGCCTCCGTCCCCAGTGTTCCTGACAGAGAGGCTGAGGTAGCACATAAACCCATCCTCATGCATTTAGATGTCTTCATCAGCAGAGAGCACTATTTGGGAAAGAGACATTTAAAAATCTCTTTGTTGGGTTTATAGGTTCTTTAAAGCCACTTAGTCATTTGATAGCGGGTTAAAATTAGTCCATACAAGATGAGGCATCAACACAGTCTTTTCCCAAAGCTCCTTATTAGCATTGATTTTTCAGTCAGGAGAAGAGTCGAGTAGTGGAAGATTAAATTAATGATACTGCGGTCTGTACGGTTTGCCTGGAAATGCCTGGCATCTTGTGCAGGGACCTTATCACGTGGTTTTCCATGATACAAAACTTGAAGATTCAGCAACAAGAACACAAAAAGGTCGTTCCAGTTTTCAGGGTGTCATTTTGACTGGGATGAAAACCATTTTTCCTCTCTATCTTTCATTTCACTAATAGTCGGTGGTTGACATGACATGACCCTCGTTATTCAGAACTTCATTTAGATAATGTCGTGGTGACTGTGGTCTTTGAATTCATGAGTGTACTCAGAAATAAAATGTTGATTCTTTCAGAAAAATCCAGTAAGAATTATCTGTCTTTTTTTAAAAGCCATGTGTGAGGGAATGCTCTGCAAAATGGTGTGCTGGAAGGATGGGATGCATTCCTTGTCCTTGTGTCTCACTGCTTGGCTGTTGCAGACGAAAGGGCTGATGCAACATCTGTTGAAATTAATGGGACTTTTCCCCCTGGTGTCGGTGGGCAGTGGAGGGGTGTGATGGGACGAGGCAGCCTGGCCAAGGCTGGAGCATGCCCTGTTCTCCTCGTGCTCTTGGAGAGGCGAGGGTCCATGTGTTGGCACCCTGCAGTATATGCTGGAAGGAATTAGTTACGAAAGAGATGAAGATAAAAGGGTCTAGAGGGTAAGGAGTCCCTCCAAACACCTTAATTTCTAGCAAGTCTTTTTGTCTTGGGCTAGTCAGACCTAGCTTGAATGATGCTGAAGCAAGAGTCTCATCTAAGCTCTCTTGATAGAGAGTGAAAAGGGACAAGTGTGCCTTCAGCTTGATTCATCCTGTCGTAGGACTGTTAGGCAGACAAGGTATCTCTCTCTTTCCCTCTGAGTGCAGGGAGAACCTAGGTGACCACGTTTATTTCTTAGATAACCCAAGTTGTGTCAGATCACTACTGTTTTTTTATTGCTGCCTTTTTCTGAAGGGCCACGTTTGAACCAGCACAGTATGTGGTATGTACTCATGACATGGACACTTGAGTTGCAAGTTGTCATCAAGACCAAGGAGGTCACAGACTCTGGTGCAAATATATCCTGACATTTTCCATTTTCTTTTTTTTCTATTTGGAAGCAGCAGAGACTGGATAGCCTGAAGTTGGTGTACCGGTGATGTTAGGTGATTGGACCATAAAGCTTTTTTGAGAAAAGCCTACAGACCAGCTCGTTTTGCATCAGTGAAATCACCAGTACTGTACTCTTGTGCAAAGCTGTAATTACAAACTTCTTAAATGAGAAACAATGATGATAAAAAATTGTCCGTGAGCTTTGTCTGACCAGTCACCAGCATTCTCCACAGACATTGTCAAATAGCTGTTGATAAGTGAAAAGTCCTTTTTTAGTTTGTTTGCGTTTTCTTGAAGCATTTCGCAGACCATTTCCAGTTCCTTGCAGCCCATCACTTGTTGGTCATACCTTGCCGGCTGCAAACCACTGGTTTAGCAGATATTTGTGAATTGGACCTACTCATGGCTCAGGAGAAGGATCTCGGAGCCTATGGAAGAACTGAGGTCACTTCTTTGAAGGAGCAGGCCTGAAGGTGACCATGGGAGGACCTCAGTAAGGAGCCAACTCTGTTTATTAACTGTCAGTGGGATGATGGTGTGCTAAGCCCAACGGGGGTGGTGGCTTCTCTGGAGAGTTAAAAGGAAGGAGGCACTGGAAATAACAACTGCATCTCCCCTTTTACTTACTTATTATTGCCTCCAGGCTCTTCCTTAGAGGGATTATGCCAGTTTTCAAGCCAAAATTTTGCATTGTTGAAAAAAAAAAAAAAAAAAGTGTTCCAAATGTTGTTTCTTGGGATCCTAACATGCCAGGCTGCAGTCCTTGAGGAAGATGTGACCCCCTGTTTCTGCGCTTCATTAGTTCTCCTTCTGCCTCTCCCCAAAACCATGTGTTCGAGCACTGCAGGAACATCATGTCATCGACGCTGTAGCAGCCAGTTACTTTAGCCTATTTGATGCCATCATTTCATAAATCAGATCAGAAGACGACACTGGGTCATTCTGTCCTGACTGAAGTGATTAAGTAGATCTGTACTGTTAACTGCAGTTATCTTCTGAAAATGTCAGACTGCCTGCCAAGATCTTGCCATGAGTTAAATAAGCATCTGCTGGCTGAGGATTCAGACTCCGGAGTGGAGACGATCGTATGTAAGTGCAAAATGAAAACCCACGGATCGAGCAGCCACCTCGGACCACCGGATCCTGCATCTCGCTGCCCCTCGGTGTTGTGCTTCTGTACAGAAAGCTCACGTGCCCGCAGTTTTGTCCCAGCTCTATGGGTTTTGTCCAGCTGAGATGTCATGTAGCTGATAGTTGTTCCTTGGGGGGGAGGAAGAAGTTCTGAGGAAATGAAATATTGTTTTAAAAAGACAGGACTTTTTCTGTGTATTCACTATATTAATTCAGTGGCTCCCCCAGACATCTGGCAAGTGTTGTGGCTGTGTCTGAGAGATTTTGGAGAAGGAGCCTTGGCACGGACATTAAATGCAGTACAGCAAAACCAAGAGGAGAAGAAATTGCTGCTTAAAGGAGGGAGAATGTTTGCAGCACTGCAAAATGGCACGGGGAGCTTTTACTGCAGGCTGAGATTGGATTAACACCCCTGCAGCAGTGTTTTGAACTCCCTCCTGGTTGTCTGGAGGTCGTTCAGGACCTGCCGCCCCCGCGCTGTGGCAGTGCCGGCCGTTAGCATTCTTCATCCACAAATGGATGCTGGCTCACACGTCGGCTCTTTAATGGTTCCCTTTAGGATCTGAGGACGTAAAGCATTAGGAGTGTTGTAATAAAAGGCTCTGGGGGTGCTTGGTAAAACAAAGTATTAGAGGGTTCCTTCTGCATAAATAGTGTATGTGTGTGTATATATATACATACACGTGTATATATATACACATACACATATATATATACACACACGTTTGCTTCAGGTTAGTGCATAGATAAAGTCAGGGTTTACCACCCTTTCCCAGGTTGGGGAAAGGCCGCTGATGTTCCTAACACCTGAAAACACAACTGATGATGAATTTTGTGTATTAGTTTTTATTGGTTTCTTAGGATTGTTTGCAGCCAACTGAGGATGCTGAAAAAATGCAAGTGAAGAGCCTTTACAACAGAAATGCCTTTTACATGGAGAGTGGGAAAGCAGGAAAGACTCCCAGGTTTTGTTTCTCTTGGACCTTTAAATGTTATCTTGGCTATTGCACTAAACCTCGCCGGACCTCCAGTTAACTTTGTCGGAACAACAGGAATTCCCCTGGTGCTGTGAGGCTGCAGGAGGCAGACCAGACTGGTGGGTCAGTAGGAGAAGGACAATTTGTGTTGTCTGGACGGTGCCTGTGTCCTAACCTGTCACTGTCCCAGGACATCTGCTATATTTACAGTTAGCTTTGCTTCCAGTGGGAGGATTCAAAATTGTGGGTATTTGGGAGAGCATGGTCACCTGCAGCGGTTAAAGAAATGGCATAAGGTCATTGTCGCTGAATTCCTGACCGTGATGGAACAGCAAGGTTCAGCTTGGTTTGCTGGATTCAATTTCTTGTTTATAATGGTGTCTGCCTCGGTGAAGAAAGAGTATCTCTAGAAGCGTCACAGCCAGAGTGTCTCAGCTTTAGAAGAAGGAGTGGCCGTGGGACCTGGGAAGGATGGGGACGGTAGCTCTTCCAGCCTGCGTTGTGTTAATGGGGGTCTCCTACATGAGTCCTGTGGGATTAACCCATCTCTCTGGGTGAGGATTTTCCATTTGGGAAGGTGACAGCACCGAGTTGTGCAGGACATGTTTCTTTCCTGCTAATTCAGTGCTGTGCTGGGAGAATTGGCCCCTTGTGGGCCGGTGGCGGTGGCTCCAGGCATTTCCCCTCTCAGCATGCTGCAGCCATATGGATGCAAGGACACACGCCGCTCTCACAGCCGGTGGTTTTGCTGCAGCTGACTTTTTTCCCTTTAAAGTTTTCATTGCCTGAGATAATACTCAAACTCAGAAGCAGCGCGGCAGTGATGATCCCTTCCTTGTTGGCCGTAAGAATTTATTTGCTTGTTTATCAGCCACCCTTGTAATACCTTAAGCGCAAGGTCAGGAGAAGAAAAGATTAAAACGCCTTTTTTATAGGCTCATGTAAATAGCAGTGCCGTCAACAGTGTTACCCCAGCAGGATGTTAGACCACGAATTCTGCTATGGAATTTTAAACTAATTTCCCACAATAGCAGATAGTTCAAAATCAGTTAATTTTCAAATGTATTTTATGAATTTTTGCATAACTTTTGTCAACATTCACAGGGAGTGAGGACGGTTGTGTTGCATCCTCAGCTGCTGCAAACTGGCACAATGCCACTGAAGCCAAAAGGGGAACGATAATTTCCATCAGTTGAGGTTTTTGGCATTGTGAAGTGGTGAAGAAGGGACACAAATGGTTTCCCCACGTGCCCCATAGTGAGTGACCCACTCTGTCCAACTTCTGCATGGCGGGTTTATCATTTTCTTGTGCTACTTGGCAGTTTCAGTCTAACCCCTTCTCCCCACTTCTTCCTGCCAAAAGCGAAATACAAGAAATGAGTCAGGTCTCCCTCCCTCTGGATGCATCTCAAAATCCCTTGGAAATAATGTTACTGCATTCTAGTAATAGTTGGCACAGATTTTTTCCATCCACAGCGTATGGCTACTAATTATGGGCCTGCTTTTCAGGCAGTTGCAGTGGGCTGTCAAAGTCGAAAGCACTGAGCATCTTAAAGAATGTAATTAATCTCCATCACAATTTGGGGTGACAGATGTTGTTTTGTGAAATATTACAAAGCACCCCAAAGTTCACTGGGAGACTGGAGCACCCTTCTCGCATTAGGGGTTTTAACAGAGAGATGCATATATAAATAGATATATATATATGGTGGGTTTTTTCCTTTTTTTTTTTTTCCTCTTTCTCTGGTTTATCATGTACATATCATCCTCCCTAAAGTTCCTGGAAAAGCTTATTTCTTCACCATGGAATTACTTTTAACCATGCATTTATTTCCTTAAAGACATCCACCCACCAATTATTTTTTGCTGCTTCCTCCCCTCAATTTCTTTGCTTGCCACAAGCAGACTCATTCCCAACCTCTAATATTAGTGATATCCAAGGATAAGTCTGAAGTTGCAGCAAAATTGCCAGATTTTCACTGATTTCTCAGGGGAGAAGGAAGGGAGAACATTATGCATGAGCCGTGGGTGTCCTTTAGCCTCTGGTGTGAATAAGGGTGCTTTATGTGAGCCCAGGCACCGTCGTGATGGAGCGCAGGTGGGGCTTGGACACGTAGGTATGGAGCAAGGAGCAATAGGGGCTCCGATGCCAGGACCCCGCGCTTTACCTACAAGGCTGTATTACACCTCACCTCAGCGACACGTTCTCACCTTTTTCATACCAAAATGTGGGCTGTTAAAGGGAAGAGCAAACCAGCCTCATTTGCTTCTTGCAAGCTACCAGTGTCCCACACGTGGGACCTCCCAAGGTTGGGCAGATGATGGGGAGAGGAGACACCCTCAGATGAGGTCAGGCAGAGGGTGAGGCCAATGGAAACCTGCTTTACTTCAGCCTCCCACCTGAATGATCTGAGACACGTCTGTTTCAACTCCTTGAGGGTTTGCAACACAGTGAAATGTTGTGTGAGAGCAGAAAGCCCTCTGGTACCATCTCTGGTAAGGAAAAGCTGCAGTGGTTGCATCTCCAAGCTTAGGCTGACTTGGGGACCCACCAGTTACAAACATGCCTAGCTTGGTTTGCATGAACTGGTGAGCGATTTTGCTGCATTCAAATCACGTGTACACTGTATGCTGTGGGTGAAGAGGCTAGTCATAGTGCGTTAAAGTCTAGCCTTTTCATGTGCTTTCGTCCCTCCTCCTGTCCTCCCCTCAAAGCAGGAGTCTTTTTCACTCTCCTGCCCTTAACTTGAGCTCTGTAGGACACCAGCTAAGGGAACATACTTACTTTGTATGGTGAATTAATGAGTTCAAATGGTCACCTTACACAGCAGAGATGTGTGGGAAAGAAAACCTGTATCAATGTGAAACATGTGTGCGCCTGTCCAGAGGACGAGGCATCTGATTCATAAATCAGTGGCAGGGAGGTAAGGAGAGATGTGTGGGTTTGGTAACAACTGTCGGACTTAAATGGTGCATTTTACTCTTTTTCATCTTCAGTCTCCCAAGAAGATCTTATTTTGACTTATATATTTTCTCTCTGGTGCTGACCAGAGTTTAAAGCAACCAGGAGGTCAGTGTGTTCCCGTTTCGTGTCGTCTTACGATTCCTGGTGATGCTCTGTGCACATGAGCGCTGTCGGGATGTGCAGGGTACGTGTTCAGGGGAATGAAGGAACACCGTGAAAGCTGTCCAAGCTGTGCCTCACCTGCCCCTTTGGGCTGGTCGGCTACTTGGAGTGCATTAATGCTGCAGTGCGTAGGACATGAGGAAATTAAAAAACTGCTTATCTACGCTGGAAGCATTTCCAGCAAAGACAAGCGAATATGTCTTAGGGGAGGACACAGAGAATATATTGTCCTGCTTATATCCATTTCCCCTTTAAAAAAGACTCAGACTGAACTCGTAGTAGCTCTACGTGTCAGGCAGGGAGTTGTCCCATCACAGCGAAATGTGCAGCCTCCCAAGAATGCCTGTGTACCTAGGTGGAGGCAGCTCTCAGGGATGGGGTTAACGTGGGTCTGAGATCCAAAAATGGCTTTGTGACTGAGCCTGTAGTTCACAGGATCTCCTCTTCCCTAGCATGGTTTCAGGTTTGCAGCTGTAGCAGGTGTGGAGGTTGAGGTGAGCCCCAAACGTGGGGTGCTGACCTTGTCCATGGAAGCAGGCTAAGATGGGAAGAGCTGGTCTAGGTCAGAGAGAAAATAAGTGGAAAGAAACCTGCCCATTTTACCAGAAGATGGCAATTCCATCTAATATTTTAGAAATGCCTCCCTTTTTACCCCTGTGCTATCTGCATTAGCAGTCTCCAAGCATTGCTTTCTGGGCGGAGGGAGAGAAAGACGGCGCTGAAGCAAGCTGCACCGTGTCTTCTCCCACACCGCAAAGATCAAGCAGGTCCTGCCGAGAATCTGCAGTTCCTGTTTACGCCATACATGACGTTCCCAACCCCTTCAGCACTCGTGGAAGTATCTGCGGCTCTTCCTCCATAACTAACTCCAACTGGCACAGCTGAGACATCAGCAAGATGAATCCTTGGAGAGCAGCCAGCTCTTGCTTTTATTTTGCACTTGTGTTGCTGATGTCAAGCCTTTGAACAAGGCCTCGGGCCCCCGTTACAGCGCGGGGCAGACAAACACAAAGAGGGGGTTCTTGTCTTGTGGGTATGACAAGAGTCACAAGATCTCCAACGGGATGCCAGACTGCAAGCGTTTGTTGTGGTCCAAGCCACTGCTTATTTCCTCCAGTGACGCAAACTTGTGTCAGTCCTTTTCAGTGGTTGAGCGCGTGTGAAGGGAGATGCTAACCTCCCCGGCATTTCTCCGCTTGTACGTGCGCGCGTGTTTGCGCAAACCCAGAAATGGCAGGCTTGATTCAAAGATGACTGGGTGGGGTTGTTTGGTCTGTGGGCTGCCGGAGGTCTGAACCAGGCGCTGTCAGGCTGGAAATCTCTGGATGAAGACCTGGAAGGAGTGTGGGGTGTGTAGCACCTCACGTCGCTGAGGCCAGCAGAGGCTGGATCTTAAACTTCTCAAGCTGCAAGCAAGAGCTTCCTGGCAAGAGCTGAACATTTGCCATAGACATCTGTAACAGATGTGGGAAAGAAATAGCATAGTCTTAACTAGCCTATGATAATAATCATAGCCTTGGCGATAAATACCCTCCTGCCAGTGGTTTCCAATTTACAATCTGGTCAAAGCAGAGATTAGGCTTCATGATTGCATGACATTGAATTTGCCTCCTGCTCTGCAAGGAGAAAACTCTTCAATATTGAACGGTGCCTACAGCTTTAGCACCTATAAGCTATTTGCTTCTTTGTTAAGATGAATGATTTAGTCCTCAATACCTCAGCAGCCTCTTTCCCATTTAATAACAACACTCCTCTCTGAGCTCTGGTTTTGATGTAGTTTGCTGTAAGGTTCTGATGGGCACAGCCAGGGCAGGACTATATGTGAGAGCAGCAGCATAATGGTCATTGATGTTGACTTGCACCACCTTACTGAATGTTTATAGTTGAAAATGCACCTGCGTTACATGTGCAAAGGAATTTATCATTTCCAGAACAGTCTGTAGAATTTAGTATTTTCCAGGTGATGCTGACCTGTCCCTTCCTGTCCCTGACATTGTACGGCTCCTTGAACGCATCACCCTGGTCCTGTAAATGAAGAAATTCCCACTGATTCAACTGGTGCAGGAGTAGCAACCTGTACAGAAAACTTTTCTGGTTTGGAATGAAAAAGTCCTTTTTTCTCTGTGGAAATAGGAAATTTAGTACATGTAAGTTCTTCCAAAGGAAGCTGATTTCTTGTATTTTATAATTTTTTACTATCTTTCCATGTAATTGAAACTTCCCCAGTGCGTTCCTGGGCAATGATGAGGATTTCTAGATGCTACAGCAGTAATGAGATGTCTTTGGGTTTATTGTGTTCTATACAGGCAGGTGCAGACAAACTGAAGTTCTTACTTGACATCCTCAGCATGACATGGGGCAACTTTAAAAGTCTGTACCTAAGCTAAAATATTTGGCTGAGGTATTTGGCCCTGCCACCTGCAGCTGTGGGGCTCCTGTGCAGGTCTCCCTGAGGCTGAAGTGGATGTGGCTGTGTCTCAAATGGCTTTTCCAGTAGGAACCTTTGCTCTTGTATTTGGGAGAGAATGTTTCTACAGAGCTAAAGCACCATGTGCTTTGATTTTCCCTGATGTGAGTTGGAAAATATGAGAAAAATTACTGTAAGCACTTTCTTGCTTGATAGATTTTTTTCCCTCCCACTTTAAAATATTGGGGTTTTTTATTTCTTTAAGTCTCAGATCTGATGCTTGAAATAAATAGGTTGGGTTTTTTTGTCTGATTCCCACAGGGTATAAAAAAATAGATTCTCTGCTGTTATAAATTAATTAAATTACAGATCAAACTGGAGTGTTACTACAGGTGCAGAAAGCTTTTCTCTGCCTTCCTAACTTCTCCAATCTTATTATCTGGCATGACAAATTTCCTACAATTGACCTACCAGCTTCCCAGCAGCTAAGTATATGGCCAGTCATTCTTCTTAGCAAAAATCAGCCAATCCTTTTTTAACATGGAATTAATGAAGCGATGAAAATTTACATCAGCAAAGAATTTATCACAGTATTTTACACACAGCCTTACTACTGAATTAAAGACACTGAATAGTTCCATAAATACCAAGCATTGTTGCTAATCCAGGAATTGAAGTCTTAATTCTGGCACTTTATAGTTAAGCTGGTAGAGGATAAGCATAGAAGAGAGATTTTTTTTTCCCCCTTTAGTTCAAAATATGCGCTTTTTTTTTCTCCAGTAAAGAGAAATGATTACTTGCAGCAAAAATTGTGATCATGCTAATTGGTGATCTAAGAAATCAAGTTTTTTTTAGGCAGAAGGTTTACACTGTATGCAATGATACAATACTCTGGTATCTCTAAAGATTTCCTCCTTTATCTTTGCATCTGCTATACAGAGGAGTCAAGTGTCAAATGCCAATATGCATACAGGCAAATGGGCCAATGAGTCCTCCTCTTGTCTTCTTCACTGACCCTGAAGTCTTTATTTCACTTTAATGAGTGGAAGCTGGAGGTAATTCATATGACCTGACACCTGACTGATCATCTATATCTTAAATGAGGCCTTGAAGAACATGAATGTCCAGAATGAAAGAACCTGTGTGGTCACTGTGAAACTACTCAGGAAAACTTGACAGTCCCAGAAATAGCATTCATAAAATATATACTCAGCAATTATTCATTTTGTCAGTCAGATGGGTGGGTGCTGTGGGGTGTTGGTGTTGCACACTATTCCCAATTCTTTCCTAGTGTGTTAAAAAAAAAGACACGCCAGCGTTTGTTCTCTTATGGTGGGATGCAGGCAGTGTCTGTGTAAAGTAATCATTGGAAGAGAGTGAGAGCGCACAGACCGGGTGCTACCTGGGCTCTAATTAAGCCAGATCAGGAGACAGTGAGTGCTTCTGCACTAATAAGGAAAGCCAAGTCCCAAACGTCATGACTAAACTCTTTCCTCTTGCCTTCTGCCAAGCAGAGAGGGCATATCCAAACAGTCCTGAGAAAATACGGTTCCCTGAACCATGCCCAAATGTCACCTGGGAGGAAGATGGCTTGCACAGGTGAAGCCACGTAAGGGAGCCCACCAACATCTCCATGGTGAGGGCAGTCATGGTTCAGTGCTCAAGCCTCTGCCCCGACCAGGGTTCATTTGCCAGTACAGATGTAAAGTTGCTAACCATGAATACCGATTTTGGGCAGAAGGCAGGACTGTTGGGCATTGCAATCATTCAGAATTGGTGCTTATGTTCAAGGGCTTGCTGAAGAATATGCTTGGATTTTATGACATGCATTTCTGTGTCCCTGGGAAGTCTTCATTCAAGGTCCACGTATGGACTATTTCTTGGTTCCAGAATGATGCTGATACGATGCCCAAACATGCTATACCAAAGAAGACTGAGTCTTTAATATTCATAACAACTGAAGGATTTCAGATTTTTCATCTTGTTTTGGGGTAATGGTTTAAAAAACAGAGGGACTGAGAACTGATGGCTTCTGCCTTGGTGTAAAATCAGCCCATTCACCTCCATATCAGAGTCTTCATCTCTGAAACAGACACGAAAGCCACCTCTACTTCAACAGGTAACTGGAAGGGATAAGGGGTTGAAACTGCTTATTGCAGGCTCCTTCCCAAACCCCCATCCTGGCTCCTGAATTTGTAGACTCACTCTGTTGGCAAGTCACTATTAATCATGATTTCATAGGGAGAGAAGAGATGGGATAGCTTTTTCATGTGTTTTTTATCTCCTGACTACTTAGGAGAAATCAAAAGTAGAACATACATATCTATTTAAAAGGGCTGCTGTTAACTTCCCATGGAGAAGCACTCCCAACACTGGGCTTTTGCTATGTGCATGTTCAAATGCCCCACTGTAAACAGCAGAAATGATAGATCTGGGACAAGAACAACAAGATCTCTACTAAAAGTGGGTGTTGACTGCCAGCTTCAGCCCAAAGCCACATCCTTTTGGTGCTCCTCTGTTCTCTTAGCACCTAGATCTGACCTTGATCTGAACTTAGCATAACTGCCCTGTGCTCAGAACTGCCTTTCTGGGCCCCTGGTGTTAACACAAGATATTTCCATAGCACAGTGATAGCTATGTGCAATTGCGTAATCTTTCCAAGCCAACAGGGTCATCTACCTTGTGTTGTTAATGACTGTTATACTCTTAAAAAACAAAGAAATGTGCTGCAGACAAACTCTGAATGGAACGGTCCATCACGTTGGCCGCTGGCCTCATGCAGACTGACTGTTGAGTGTAAACAGGGCTTATATGAAGAGGATCTTAAGACTACTTGTTGCTAGTAATACTCTGAAATGGTGGATTAAGGCCTTGGAATGAGTCTTCCTGGGCACATTGTCAGGCGAAGCCTGCAGTGGATTTACTGAGCTCACTTAGTGCTGTCACAAAACAGTAACGCTGAACACCGATCTCTTGTGACTGGGACGCAAGGAACAAGGGTTAGCTCACAAAGAACCACTCTGGGGTTTTGCAAGGGAGAGGTGTGAGCATAGATTCATCCCTTTGCAGGACATGAAGAGAAACCTGCACGCTTGCATGACCTGGTGCTGCAAGGGGAGTCCCTGCGTGTCCCAGGGAGGAGAGGCGGTGGCTGCCGGAGCAATGAATCTGGAGTAACAGGTCTTGGTGTGCTCTGAATCCAGTAGGGTTGCTGGGGGAGCAGGCTCGATTGTTTTTGCCTCAGCCTTGTGGCAAGACTGGCTTGTGCCTCAAGATTGGTGGTGTGCTGGGTGTAGCTGCAATTCTGTGTTCATGTTTTGCTGTTGGTTTTGTCTCTCTGAGCTTGAGGGGGCACGTGTGCAAGGTTTTTGATTCGGGATCTAACACCAGTGTGCAGACACCTAACAGCGTACCCAGTCCTTTGACAGCAGTCATATTACCAGGCTCTCTCCAGAGAAGGTTCAAGGTTCAGACCCTTGGATTCAGGGACTCAGGAATTCACAGACCAAATCCCAGACTGCAGGTCATCCTCCACAGTGAAGCAGCTGCAGTTGTATGGACTCTCTTTTGAAGGCTGTCTTGTTCCCTCTGAATGCTGCTGTTCCCTATTTTTAATTCTGTGCTGCCATGAAGTAACTCAGAACTAAGTATGCTGTTTATTTTTCTTTACCTTGAATTCTCCAGCTTCCTCGGCCTTGCCTCAGCCTTGTTTGGCTCACATGGGTCTCCTCAGTCTACCTCAGCGGTGGTAATGCTTGGTGGTGTGGTGCAGTGGTTTGTGTTAGTGGTGGTCAGGCTCTGAGGCAGGCATGGTGAAGGACACTGGAATTAATTCACATAACCAGCACTTGGAGTACAGTGTGTCCTTTGGCACACACTCACTTCCACAGAAAACACCCACTTGCCCTCTCGCCATGTCACTAAGGGAACGGAAGATCCTCCTTTGCAAGGGTGAGAAACACTTGCTGGCACCTGAGAGACCAAAACGAACGAGATGGAGTTTGTTGGATCAGATGGAGATGAATGCCTTCTTGACTGCCATCAAGAGAGCCTGGGAGGGCCTGGCAGGAAATTCCCCTTCTCTCTTGTTTCTCAGGGGAGGAAAGACAGACATGAGCAAGTGCCTGGATCCAGAGCCCAGCTTGGGCCAAATCAGGACAAGGGTTGAGCTCGGATGCAAATTGTTCTCGCTGGGGTTTGGCTGCCAATGGTGGCTATCTCCCAGGATCTGATAGCTGCACGAGCCTTTTGCAATCTTGGCTGGAAATCTAGTGGAGATTGTTCAGCTTCATGCTGGTGAAACGGGCCTTTTTCTGAAGTGTAGGTACAGGCAGTACAGAAGTACAGAAGGCATCTTCTGGAAGTGTAGACACAGGTTTGGAGGATTAAGGCAAGAAAACATTTTAATTCAGAGACCAGTCTGGAGTAGTAACAAGTGGTGCAAATAATCCAAGAAACAGCTTAGGCTGGAAATGAAAATGTGTGTTTCTATCAGAAAAAGCTGCTCTAGAAGAGGTTTCTAGAGGAGGAAAGAGCTTGTGGGCAGATTTTCCCAGAGGCGGCTGTGGCCCCTTTGAGTGCACAAGGACTTTCATGTGAAGAGATTTTCTGGCTCTATGATTAACTGCTTTTTTTTTTTTAGCTTTTTTTTTTTTTTTTCCCGGGTTGGTGCAGTCCTATGATGTGATGAAGTGGTTAAAATGTGCTAGTCTCGAGCTGTGTTTGAATGCTGTAGGGTGTGCTGGGAATCTCAGGGCATCCAGATGTAGAGATATGGTTTCTTTTCACCCTCAATTTATCTTGATACCCAAATAGGCAATGCTCATCCAGAAAAGGGGAAGGGAAGAGGAAAAGGGGAAAAGGGAAAGAAGAAAGGAAATTGGAAAGGAGAGAAGGGGAGGAAAGGAAAGAGGAAAGGAAAAATGTTTAAAAACGATGGGATGGTTTTCACTGAAAACAGAAATTTTTCTGACTTCATATTTACTGTCTGAACATACCAGTAGCTTTGCTAATTTCATCCTGATGCTTTTATAGTGTGTACTATTAAAGCGCATGCATTTGATTTTAAAAGGACTATCACTTATTATGTAAAAATGAACCTTACATTAAGGTTAATTTTCTAAGTTTGCCATTTATACCTGTGCATATTGAGAGATGGGAACACACATCTCCCAGTACTTCGGCACTAGGCTCATCTCTGCATGGGTCCTGTTACTGCAGCATCCAGTTTAATCCTGGGGAGTCCTCTAAAGGACTCCTGCCCTTCTGCATCCAGGTAGGACGATATTTGCTGCCACCCTGGGACAGGTGGAAACCTACTGAGAAAGTCCTTTCCGTAGGAGTTAATATTTGTTGTTATTTTTATGTTGGGGTGGTGCTGTAACAAGATGCTGCTGGGTACTGAGGGAAGGGAGGATGATGTGGGAATGCACCGGTTTGCAGCGTTAAGTAATTTGCAGTATTACGGGGGGGGGGGGGTGCCTGGTATTGACTGTGCAGGGTCTCACGCAAGTTCCCACTGCCTGTTTCTCGTTGTTCCTCAAATAACAGCAATCATTCTGCCTACGAACGCATGGGATTAGAGATATTCAGCAGCATTAATTCATGGTCTTTGTGAGAGCTCCTTCCTTCTTCGCCCCACCCCAGAGCAGTTAAACCTTCTCTCTGCCAAAATATAATAAATTGCAGGTCTGGCCCCTAACGATTCCTCGTCCGGGAAGCTAGGGATGCGGGCGATTTATCTCCCAATGATTAAACTTGCAGACAAAAAAGGGCGAATTGTCTGAACTAAATTACTGCCCATGCATTATTCAGACGGCGGTGGGGGGGCTCTGCGGGGGGGAGGCCAGCAATCGCCATGGCCCTCAGATGGGTTCCCGTGCACCCCACGCCGGTCCCCAAGGCCATCCTGTCCCCCCTGGGGAGTGGTGGGGCTGTAGATGGCAGCAAAGGCTGCGGGATGGGAAGGCGCAGTCGGGGCTGGTTTCATCAGCTCCAGGGGAAGGTGGCGGGTACAGGGATGATGGCCCGAGCTTTGCAAGGCAGTGCGAAGAGGAAGGTCTTCACCCCACTGTTGGGTCAGAGAAGAAGACATTGGAAAGAATCTGTCCTCTAGAGAGGAGGGAGATGACAAGAGGGGAGAGGAGAACACTCTGCATTTGTGTGTGTTTAACCCTATGCTTGACTGGAAAGCCCACTGCCCTGTCCGCAGTATCCAAATCCCATCTCTGCTTTTGCTGCTGTCGGCCCCTCTGTTGGCCCATGTACACGGCTGGTGCTGCATGGAGCGACCCGGAGATCTTTGCCTCCTCCCCAGGTGGATGGGGACCTGTCCGCTGCTCAGGGACAGGAGGGGACAGTGGAGAGGGTGCAACAAATCATCTCTCCAGCTACTCTGTTTTGATGGTTGCTAAACAATATTATTTTTTTTCCCCAGCTTCGATTATAGTGCCCAACGGGATATGCAGATGTTAAGCTTTTGGTTGTAGATGCAAGTTATGGGGTCTCCCCTGATCTGCATCTGCAGTGCCCAGCCTCTGTGGCTGTTTGACCCTTGATTCCTCTGTCAGACAAAGAGTTAATGGGTGGGACACGGTGCTCTGGGATGAACTCCCTGATATTTGTTCCTAGAAGTGATGGGGATCCTAATTGAGCTGGGGCTAATGATCAGTGTGTCACATCTGGCACATGAGGCTGCACAAGACTTCAGGGCGCATGGCTAATGCCCATCCTGGTTTAGGGGTGAGCTCTGTTGGCCCCTCTGACTGATAGGGCAACTTTGGTGCATTAATGTCATACTACCCTTCTCCCTGCAGGCAGGGTAACCAAACTGGGAGCCATCTTATCCTTTAAACTCACAGGGCTGAGAGATGCAGGTACAGAGGAATACACCCAGATAAATGCTTTTCAGTGAGCTCGGATGTTGACCTTTCATCCTGACCCCGACCACGGTATCCCTGGCACTGCTGCTGGATAGCAAAGGGAATTGACCCACTCAGCTGCTCCTTTCCTAACTCTTCCCTGAGCTTTCAGTTGGAATGCCCTGGAAAACTGATCAGGGGCCAGCAAGTGTGTTTGATAGCATGAAAAATATGTATTTTCCCCTTGGACAATTCAAGGAAAGATCCACATTCAGTCTTCGGCAAAATCACCTTAAATCTTTTAGGCTCCTTCCAGCTTTGTGTGATGTAAGACTAGGGCAGGGGCTGTGCACAGCTGCTAAGGAATGAGCACTGCAGTGCTCTTTGCTGAAATAACGTTACTTGGCAGGCTGAAAATCTGAGTGCAAGCCACCTTTAAACTGTGCCAACTGGCTATTTTGAGTCTGGGAAATAGGCAATACCTCTAGGGTGCTAAAAGTTCAGGAATTCTCTTTATTTTGATTGCACATACATAATAGAGAAACCAGTGCCCTCTGCTCCAGCAAGACGTAAGCAAGTGTTGAAAAGTAACAGGGTCCTGGCTGATGTCTCTCCGCAGTGAAATGCATCTTCTACTTCCCAGTTTCAAAGTATGGGAAAGGGTTTTGGCCAGGGATCAGGACCAGAAAGAGTTTTTCATCCCAGAGCAGTGAGGAAAACTGTCTGGCTGTGTGTGTGAATGTGCAGCGACGGTGCTTTAGGAAGTAGATCGGCTTCTCTGTGCCAGGGATGGATGGCAATCCCGGATGGCTGCTCCAGTCCTTATCCTCTGTGAGTCAGACCTGTCTCATACCCGAATGACTTCTTTCCCCTGGGCAACCCCTATGTGGCATATCATGTCACCGAGGTTCATGCAGCTACAAAACCCAGCCTAGCTGAAAATGGGCAAGAAGCACTTTGGGGTATGTCATTACAACTCTTCTAAAACATCTTGGGGACTTGCATGACAGGGTCTGGTAGCCTCACTTACATCAATATCTGCCTGGACTTACTGGAACTAGTTCAACCGGGGGTAATGTGAGGGCTGGTGAAACTGGATAGATGCAACTGTAATGTGAGAACAAAAAGAAATGGTATTGCACCCAGCAGCTTTGGTCCGTGAATAATAGAAATGCCTTGTTTGCAGGATGTGGGGCAATTGTTTAATTATCTCAGTGCTTGCTGGGATTATTTTTCCTTTTTCATAGAATTACAGAATAATTTTTGTCACTTATTTTAAAGCAGCATGTTTAAAAACAAGGTTGCAGGAGATGAAGTGAGTCCATGGAACCCTCATGCCCCTTCCTGGGGTACGGACCTCCACCAACAGTGACCCCCAAGAGCCATTCCCTGGGGAGATCACCCTTCCCATCTCCATGGTCCAAAGGCGCCGTGGGATTTGTGTGCTTCTACTCGAAGGGCCTTTGAAGGAGACAGCGAGTGCTAAGGGAGAGCTAACAAACGATCCCTCCTGCTCCTCCTTGCCCTCCCGGCAGCCTGGGGGCCATGTGACTTTAATTAATCAGTCGGCTCATGCAGCGGCGCTGACACAAATGGCACCTGCTGTCGGCCTCTCCCACGTAAGTGCCGGTGATAAATGGCATGGGGTGTGCTGGCCAGTGATTCCAGTTGGCCGAGCAGAGATGGATGCATGTGTCCCTCTCTGTGATGGAGGAGTTAATCATAATGAAGAGTGAACATGTAGGGCAAGCGGCTCCAGCCTGCTCTTCCGAGGAGGGTACTGGAGGCCAGTTTGCAGAGGACCTTTTCCAGCGGTTTAGAAAGTCACAGAAAGGACCCTGTTCTCCTTTGTGTGCCAGCAGTTGGGTTTGATGCAGGTTAGTCACATTTTAGAGAATATTTTAGGTACCTGTGTACGGGTGACTGGTAGCTGCTGCTCATCCTTAGCTCTTCCCAGGTGCAACGTACTATGAGTTCCTCTACCCGGCAGAAATGTCCTGGCTGGTGTCACCAGGTGCGCAGCTCTGCTGCAGGATGTGGGAACTGGTGACATGGCTTCTGCCATGCCAGGGTCTGCCAGGCAGGTCATCAAGATGGGCCTAGGTTCCCCAGAAGAAATGAGCACTAGGTATATCTTCAGATCCTCCTCACCCAGAAGATTTTTTATAGTCCTTTTGGTACATCCAGGGGGAGGAGTCTGGATTTTCCAAGCATCCCGAATCCTCCATTGCTCCTCTCCCTGCCGGTACTGTCTCAATGTGAAATCCCAAAGCCCCATCCACATGCATGTACCTTCCAGGACAGGAGATTGTATGAACAGTAGTGTGACCCACCACAGAACATGTTGTGAGGTGATGCAGCAAGGACTGTCTCCATGCCTGAAGTATCAGAAAAAGGGACAATACTATCAGAGGGCTACGTACTCTTTCCTGCGTCTAGCCAAGGAGATGTGCAGAAGATCTGTGTCAAGCATCTGCGGGACTCCCAGTGCAATTCTTCCCGCAGCACCTGAGCTCAGCTGCCACTCTTAGTGACGGTGACCAGTAACAGTACAAATGTTTTGAAAGGAGCCAGAACAGGGGCACTTAATGCAACTGAGCAATCTGGGCTAGTGGAAGTTATTCCTGCCTGTGGCAGAGGGGTTGGAACTGGATGACCTTTAAGGTCCCTTCCAACTCTAACTTCTAACTCTATGATTCTATCATTCTATGATGTGCCCAACTCTCCTTTTGCAAAGTTGTTTCACAGGTATCAAAGATATTCAGGTAATGGGATAGCTGGTGGTGAATATGACACGGGGGCTGGAGGGAGAGTGTAGTGATGGGGCCAGGAGCGGGTACAGTTTGCCGTGGCTGAGCTCCGTGGGATTGGTCCTGTCTATGGTGTAAGGGACTGGCTGGGGACTGTGAAGTCTGGAGCACAAAGCCTCACCCTCTGGTGCTCAGACTGGCTGCGCACTGACTGCAAAATCTCTGCCGTCTCTCTCAGGCCTGGCCTACCAGATCAAAAGATCATGAACGACTTCCACCAAGGGGTTCATTGGCGCCTTCTCCAGTGGCCAAGGAGAGAGCTTGCAGTGTCTGCAGTGTTTTGTTGACTGTGCTATGTGACTGAAAAATTGATATTTGTATTGTTATTGACTTCTCCAGGATGATTTCAGCAACCCCTATTAAGGTTCTCATTCTTGAAGTCATTCTGTAGTTATTAAGAGTAATCTTTATAAATGATGCTATGCTTCTGCATAATCTCATCCAATTAATCTTACTGTATCAGCTATGACTTTTTTTTTAATGGGGAAATTGGTGCAGAGTTCCTTGTTGTTTTACTAAAAGAAGACCCCAAAAAGCCTTCCAAGCACCAACTTCTTTCAGTCTGTGCTGAGCAGTGTGATTTAAGACTGAAAATACATGTTTCTGTCTGAAGTTTTTGACAGTGCAATTTGAATGTGAAGAAGTGTCCAGTTTTTTCTCCTCTGACAGCTCATTGTACAGGTCTGTGTGTCAGTGCACCATATGGGGACATTATCCAGACTGGGGTCACCAGGGCGACCTTTACTCATTGCTCTGCCACTGAGCTGGACATGCGGGGAACCAGAGATGCTGTCTGCATGCCAGATGAGATCAGTGTTCCCCATCTTCCCTTTTCTCTGCTTCAGGACCCATTGATCACTGTCAGTGAGTGTCTGCTGGATATCCCCTGAAATAAAGCCTTTTCCTGTTGCTTGCTGTCCGGATCTCATGAAGGGCTGAAAACTCCTTTTGATTTCAGTGATATTTGGATCTTTTTCTTTGAAAAAGAGAAAATAAAATACATGATTAACTGTGCCCCAAGTCCCCTGAAGAATTAGAAATAATATCAGTAAAAAAGGTGGAGTTGACTCAAGAACAACTCGTGCTGTTCTAGACATACGGGACAGGTTTTGATTTGCAATGCAGTTGCCATTAGAAAGCTGAGGACTGCATGGTCTGCAAGCGGCGTGTTAGTCCACATCCATGGACCAGTTTGGCTCTCCTGACTTCTCAGACTCCAGCTTCTGGCTGCTGTCCAAGATGGGACACAAGATCTTGCACTGGATTAAATGTTTCACATCTCCCCATCCATGTGAAACAGAGAAAGCCCTTTCTTTCTTTTTGTTGCTCCAGGCTAGACGTTGTTGAAACTCCAAGTGCTGGGTGTGGGCTGCCCAGAGTTTTACTGTTAACCTTCTTTGTGCTGATCAGAGCTGAAGGAAATTTTGAGATATGTGGGGACGTACACTCCAGGGCATTCCAAGGCTTTGTTACAATGATCCCAAATTGCTCAGGTTTCTGTTCTCTCTTGCAGCCTTGGACTGCTGATCCTCCTAGAGCACCACTCCTGGTTGGTGCTGCTGCAGAGATGACCCTGCCATCTCATAAGTGACTCCTGAGCAAGCCGACACAAAGGGTTACAATTGTATGGATATCTCATTTCCGGCCTACATCAATGCCTTCCAGGCAGTGGCCAAATTTTCCCATGGAAAGTGGAATGAGATGGTGATGTTTGCTCACTTCTCAGTGATCACATAAGTTTTCATCCTATGGTACCCAAGTCCTGTGGAGCTACGTTAGCAGCATTGCTTGTGTTTTCAGCAGAGACACCTTAATGTCACTTGACTGTGGAACCTGAACTCCTTCAATCACTGTGGTGTGTCCAGGGGCAGGAATTAAATGACCACTGATGCGGTTTTGTTGAGCCAATTTTGCGGATAACCAACACTCTTCATGAGCTACATGGGGGAAAAATTAGAGGCATGGTTGATCCTTAAATAGCTGAGCATTCTTCATTTTCTAGAGACCTCAAAATACTTACCACATGAGTGTAACTATACTTTCCCAGGGTATTCCTTGTACCTTTGGTTCCCACAAAGCACATTCTGGTGTTTTCCCTTTGGAGCACTGCTGAAGTCTGAGCCCACTGTAAAGACCCTTTATAAATCAACTCTTATGCCCACAGAAAAGTAATTTAGTACTATGGCACACTAACCTTTTTGTTCAGACACTGCCACCAGAGGCTGCTTAATGAGCTGATGGAAAATTCTCCCCAGGAGAAGGAAAAAGTTTGGAGAGTTGAAATAACTTAAGCAGATTCTTCCCTTGGTCGATATGGCCATGAGTGACAGTGAGACGAGAGGCACTGTCAAGACTTCCTTTCACCCAGTGCTTTCTGACCACTCAAGTGTCTCCTCTCCTGCAGGCTCCTTCTTATTCCTTCCAGGAATGTGATGGATGCCTCGGAGATCAGAAGAAAACAAGGACTGGCACAGTGCTGCCTTTGCTATCACCTCCTGAGAAGTGCATGAAACATGAGTGTAGATACATTGCTGGTTTAAACTGGGAACACTTACACAACCCTGGATTTCACCTCTTTGTGTAAATGTCAAGTCCCAAGCAACAAACTCTCTGTGTTTGTCTTTAAGGAGTCTCAGGTTCTGTATTTCTCCAAGTTCTCTATTTGAGACACTTTTAGGCTTGATTTCACTGGAAGAGTTCAAGGTCAGGTTGGATGGGACTTTGAGCAACCTGATCTAGTGAAAGATGTCCCTGCCCAAAGCAGTGGGGTTAGACTCTATGACCCTTAAATATCCCTTCCAACCCAAACCCTTCTGTGATTCTATGATTTTCAGTGGGTCTAAGCATCCACAGATTCTGTTACTGCTTAGCTATGTACTTCTATCCAAATTCCCCTTTTGCAACACGTTCCCCCCAATTTCAGACTTTGGTAGAACTGTGATTTGGCTCTGCTTGTACAAAGCCTACTATAAATATGCAGCTGCTCCCTTGCTTTCTCCCCAGTATTTTTACTTTATTATGTTTCCAGACGCATACATTTTAAAATCCCTTGTCACGTTACTATCAGACACAGGGGGAAGTACAGACTGCTGCGTTAAATCACATAGCGGCAATGAGCCTGAGCAATACTCAGTGATGCATGGATGTGCCAATTAAGAATGCATCCTACTTGCACAGTCTGGATGCTTTTCTCCTTCGGAGGGGTCTGATTGTTTGCTTGCAATTATTTGGTAAGTCTAATGAGGCTGAAAAGAGGTCAGATCACCTGTAAATGTCTTAGAAGTGTGGAAGCAGATGTGAATCTATGTCTGTAAAATTTAATGTTCCAAAGACTTCAAAGGAAAACAAAACAATTTCCCTGGAGTCCTGACTCTGCAGACTGAATATAAAAATAGTTGTCTCCTAGTCTGCATAACCTTCGGGACTCTGGAAAGAAACTGCCTGCCAGAATCAAAGACTTGTTGCGTTCAGTCTGTCACTTGTCAAACCTAATGCTGCCATTTCACAATAAATACTAATATGCTGATATTTCTGTTCATCATGCCCTGGCTGTGGACATCACTGCTAGGAAAAAAACCCACAGGGCTAATGATATTTTACTTCGGCCACAGGTGGTTTCTACTGAAATTAGTGGCTAAGCTTCCATTTATTTTCCTAGAAGAGGAATCAGGACTCTTGCATGTTTTTATTAATCACAGTAAACTGCACTTTTGCAAGACTGAGGTTGCAAAGACTGTGGCTTCCTATGCCCTGTCCTGGGAAACCTTCCTATCCCAGAGAGATAAGGGGACATATATGAGCCTCAATCCTTCTTTGAATCACGCCTTCTCTCACCTTGGGAAAGCCATGGTGATCTGAGCTGAAGAATAAGCATAACTTAAGTTGAGTTTTCCCCTTTAAAGATTAAAAAGGACTTGCCTTTTTAATGTTGCCTCCTGTTATTACATTATTAGTAAATATTTATAGCATTGTTATACCTTTGTGAGTTTGTTTTAGGCATGGAATAAACATGTTAGGTTATTGACTCTCCAAAAACTTAGCTCCTAGACAGACAAGTGAATAAGCAGACAATGTTAGCAACTCCAGCTTACAAAGAGAGACCTAAGCACAAACTTAGCAAGACCTCAGGTTGACATGTGTATAACATGAAGCATGCATATAGTCTCTGGGGCTAATCACCAGTGCCAGATTTAGGAGGTGCCAAAGACATTCTTTTCTCTCAAAGATTCCTGAAAAGTTTTTGCACTAACTTCCCTTAAAATCAATAAACTTCAGCTATGGAGCATTTGAAGATCTGGCTGGGTAACTAATTTTTTTTTCAAATGCCTTTGAATTTTGGCCTGAAATAGCTTTGCTAATGTCATGTTGGGTGTGCCTGGTGGGTCTGGCACAGGAATCCAAATTCCTGCAGTCTTATTCCAGTACCTTACATCTTCCTATCCTCCCTTTACTTTACACCAGATATGAAATAGGGACACTTGTACCCAGTCAGTGTCCTTCCTGGAACTTTGTAGAACTAGGTTGCACAACGTTTGCAGAGTGTCTGAAAGATTTCTAGTTGAAAAAGCATGATATTGGAACTAACACCTTTTTTCTTTCTTCCGCTTTCTTTTTTTTGTAAAGAGTTATAAATCTACTTGCCAAAGTTACATCCTTCTGTGGCTTGGTCGTTGGTCAGTTCCACATCAATGTGTTCATTATATAATATGCTGATGTGGAAATTGCCGGAAATTATTGCTTCCTATTACATAACTGTTGCTGCGTATCTGATGTGTTTTCTGATGCTCAGGGGAACAGAAAGAGCGGTGGCTCTAATTGCTGTTATGCTTTCTGCAGACCCTTGACTGTAGATCGTCATTAGCTTTTAACAGTTACACAACATGATTTTCTTGGGATGTCCCAGGTTTTTCTTGAAATAGCTTTATGTTTACAGGTTCTTTTACTGTCCCTGTAGAATCAAAGCTGGTATTTGTATCTTTGCCCAGGTATGTTGGAAGTTGTGGAGAGCTAGTTCCCCAACATTGCACAGAGATCTCAGGTAATGGGATCAAGCAGCTTAAATTAAGCGTATATAGGACTCAAACATGCAATGGAGACGTGGCAATCGAACCCACTGAAGAGTAGGAGCTGAGCTGCTGTAGCTCTCTACAACCCTCAGAGCACATGTTCTTGACCTGAAGATGATGTCAAGTCTCTTATCTTAAACTTTGATAAACAACATGAAAGTTACATTATATTTCCACATATCTGGAGATAAGCGATCATATGGACAGTCTCCACAATTCAGCTGATCACTGATAACTAATGAAGCCACTGTTTCTCAGCTGTGTGCACCAACCCCTTGGTGATATTAGTACCCGATAGGGCTACTGGCTTCTGTGAAGTGGTATAACGTCAAGGTTGTCGCAGTGGCAGCCCATGTTCTCTCTTTTAATGCACTGCAAAATGATTATACAGCAGCATCAGACTAACCTGCGCCAGTGGAAAGTATGATAGTTTCACATTTCAGCAAACTGAAATCAGAGTTGCGTGGATAGATTTGAGTCAACTTTGAAGCTGTCAACCTACAGCGTAAGTAATGAGTCCAACCAGAGTCTGTGCAATAAACTTGTGGCACAGCTCATAGCACATCATCCAGCAAACACGTCATCAATCAAACATGCCATGTGGCCGGTGCCTGTAATTTTGGGAAGATGATCACAACAGATTTTAAGTTCTCAGAGGTAGATAATCTGCTGTAGCTGAACAAATATAACATGCAAATTTCAAGTAACAAGCAAGAAAAATAATTTGCTGATTAGGAAATGTTAAGTGCTCTTGGGACATGTTGAATATTAATGAATAAACTTATTCAAAATTCAAGACCCTTTATACTAGGTGTTTTATACACCATACAGAGAGGACAAAGACTGCCTGCCCTAAATGACTTAAAGAGTACATGCAAGGTAAGACACCAACGTTATCTTCTGCTATGGGCTTGAGGCCTGTTGCCGTGCCCGGCCCTGGCTACTAACCGAAAAGGTGCATCTGGGCCTCTACTGCCCATGCGTTTTGCAATTCATCAAGTTTGTGCAGCAAATCCAACATACTTCATCTGAGGCCTACGTGCATGCTTACGTGCACCGAGCTTTGCGATGCTTCAAGTGGCTCTGCGGGATGGTGTGAGTTGATACAGCAGGTAGACAGAAAAGGCAGCAGAAGATCCAGGATGGGCCAGGAGATCAGGTTTCAACAACTCATTTATCACAATGCTATCAAATTTCCTACTGAGAATTAAACGCTTGAGAACAATGTTAGTGATTAGCCTACCTGACTGCTGTTGGAAACACCACTGCTCGTATCAATAACACAAATAACTTTTGTGTTTAATATCAGATTCATTAAGACAGAAGTGTTACTTTTATTTCTGTTTCTTTTAGTGAGACATAGTTTAACCTGGCTCATGATACAGAATTTGGTGCATCTTTAAAATAAGAATCCACTTTCCGTAGAGCTGAGAATGTCTCACACGGTAAGATCATGGGATAAATCCATGTTGGAAGGGACCTGAGGAAGTTTCTTGCTGAACCTCCTGCTCAAAGAAGGGTCAACTATGAGGTCAGATGATGTTGCTCAGAGCTTTATCCCGTTGGCTTTTCAAATCCTCCAAGGATGGAGAGAGCACAGCCTCTCTGAGCAGCCTGTTCCAATACCTGGCTGTCCTCATCATGATCGCTTATTGCCTTTTGAAAAGTATATTCAAGGGTGTAATTCTGCTTGCTTTCCTCAGACCAGCTTGTCCAGTCACTGCACTGGCACTAGTTGGCTGAGAAAGGTGGACAGATCCCTCACGTTTTAGGTAGGGGACAAAAGTGTTTAGAGTAACAGAAGTAAACAGGAATACTTGGTGAGCACCTAAAGAGCTCATAGTCGAAGGAGATCAGGGATCTCAGGAGCAGGAATTAAGAGGCTATCTGAGAACACGCTTAAGTGGGTTTTGTTAGAACTAAGTGGCAGCTTTTCTTAATATTTTTTACAATGTTCACAATTAAAAAAAAAAAAAGCAGGTTTTCTTCAGTGTTCTGGAATGTACTTTTGTTTATTTACCTTCCGTTTTTACAGGCATTACAGGTCTGAGTAAGAAAGTGAGTTGTAGTCAGGGAGGGTTAATGTGGTTAATGTGCTAGGTCAGGTGATTACTGTATCAGTAGTCATGTACTAGTGACTGTGATGAAGGAGCTGGGATCACGTCAGTGCCTTGCTAGTGATTTCTGCAATGTCTTTGGGTATGTTTTTTAATTTCTCTTCAGTTCCTCATGCAGAAAATTATGCTGCTTGCTTTCTCCCCATATTTGTCATGTCTATTTAGAAAGGCTTTTTGACAGGTAGTATCTCTTACAATGCTTGGGTGAGGAACCTAACACAAAGGACCTTGCTCTGGGAGCCCTCTATGTCCTACTGTTGTACAAATAATAAATAGAACAAAGTGCCACACTAGAGTGTAGTTCATGGTGAAAGGATTATTTTAAAACCAAGATTTTTTTAATGTTGGATTTTTTCCTCCTTTCATACCTGAAGTCTGTGTGCTCCAGAGGCTCCTTCTGCTCCTACCTGATTTTTTTCCCCTAAGTGTATTAGGAGGGCCATTGTATAGGAAGACTTCCAGTCACTTTTCTCTCACAAATCTTTCCTCTGTAGATGTGTTAGTGAAAGTGAGGGAAACTGCACAGCTGATCTGTTCGGATTTATAGACATGCTCCACTGGGTCATGGTTCCTCTCAGCTATTTTTCCTGGTCTTTTCCTGGCATACTCTGATTGCATTTTATGTCAGAGCCAAGAAGCAGAATACTTTTGCTGACTTCTTAAAATGTTGCCAAACTCTGTGTAGGAGAAGGTCACAGGTGAGCTGACAGAGATGGCATTTAGCTGGGACAGTGCCCACCAAGGCTGACCACAGGTGCCCAGAACTCGAGGGCTTAATCCTCTGGGGTACGATTTGTGAGCTGTTTTGTGGGGGATGAAAGGAAGAGGACTCCCCACTTCCTGCATTTCTTCCTGGAATATTAGAGCATCATTTCCCAGACTGGCTCCCAATGTTGCAGTGGAAGTAAAAACAACAATCCAACAACAAACTTGTCATCAAATAAGTCTGTATGAGGAGTACTGAAGTAACCTACCCTCCCCAAAACCCCTGAGTGTGTAAGGAAGATCATCCTCTTAGGAGCCTACAGTTAGGGAATATTATCAAAGTACTGAAGGTTCTTCGTCACTGTGTTTCACAGAGTTCCCTGAATTTCATCAGTGTATTGCTGGAGCAAGTCATTAATTTTGCAAAACAGAATCAGAGGGTTACACATGTACCTGTATATATGCCTGTCTGTTGAAACCCTGAGGACCAGAGATGGCGCTGCTAATAATTCATGTGGGTTACCTACAGAAATCTTGCCTTGAATAATAATAGTTTGTGTCTACTACTTCTTAATTTAGATTGTATTAGTTGTTCTTGCAGTGATAATTAGTTAGATAAAGACTGGTTATTTACAGTTCTGAAATAAAAACACTTCTAATGGTAAACTGTGGTTCATCTGTAAGTGATAGGACTCCATATAGGAATTATCAAGTCTGATGGCTACAGTGCTTAAGACTTCATTTAGAACTACTTTAAATTTATGCCCATATAAAGCTCATGATGGTGATGGGATAGTTTATGGCACTTGATTGAATATTGAGTAATACCTTATTCCAGGGCATGCACTATGTCCTTCAGTCAGGTGTGAACGATAGCTGCAATGTCACGTAAAGTCATGGCTTAACAGCTGCTTGTCACTGTGCATAATCTTGGTCTTGTTTTTCCTCTATTTACAAAAATTCAGTTGAAAGGGGAGATGCTCTGCTTTGGGTTAACATAAAAAAGAGTTTGCCTCTTGATCATTTCCAGTGTTGTCAACAGCCTGATGGAGGGAGGGAAGCCTTATGAACAGTAGAACTTAAGAAATTTAGTTTCTTACATGTTTGTCTATTGGAGGGCACGAGAGGTACCATTTCTGTGGATTCTTGGTACCTAAAATAAATTACTGCCTATTGACCTTGCTGTCTTTAATAAGTTTTTCTCCCCTACTCAGCTACCTACATCCAGAAAATCTGTAGGAATGCAGCATCTCTGAAGTTGCTATTCCTTTGCCACATTTGATTGATGCAGATTGACATGTTCAAGCTATCGGTGAAGGACTGTCTGACAGAAATCATTGTTATCCTAAGCCTTACTTATTTAAGGAGACAAGTCAGAAAAAAATATAAACTTTGGGATTAGATTTTTCAAACCAAGTGGCTTATACCCTTTCAGCTATAATGTCTGGTGTATGGGCGACAACATTTCCTACATAGTGCTCCCGATTTAAACGAAGAGGAATATTAATTGGTTTAAAAGAAATCCAAGCCTTTCTAAAATGTTCTACCAACAGAAAACTTGGAAGCAGGTATTGGATTGGTGACACTGGACTACAGATTGGAAAAGGCCCGTGAGAAGGCTATGGCTTTTCTGCTTTCACTTGTATGGTCCCTTTTGCCGAAGCCTCAGCATCAGTGCTAGCGTGAATGCAGTTGTCCTGCTCTGGTAAGAGCCATGCTGGCCACAGACATTAAGACCATGTCTGGTATCTCCTTCCCCACTAAATGCACACGACTACCCTGTGAGCAAAGTTCCGTCTAACTTCTGTGAGCAATGTTACTACAGAGTTGAGTGTAGTTTTTCAAGCTGGATGTTGATGAGTCTACTATGTCAACCGATCAAGTGCTGAGCGATAGAGCAAAGAGTTTTCAAGGGAAAATATGCTCATAAGCAGTAGTTGTGAGGATATGACAATGCTCAGGGTTCCTTAACAAACGAACAAAAGTCTTGTCTTTGCTTTTATGCTCAGTCTTTGAATGGCAGAATTTTAGTTTCGTATCACACCAACACTTCTAACAACACAAATATAGTCATTGGTAAGACTGAGATTTTGACCACTATCCAAACTGTTTAAGCATTTTGTTTACCTGCAGTTACCAATTTGTTGAGAATGGAATGGTTAAAACATACAAAGTTTTACTGCAATAAAATAAGAAATTAAAGTAATAGAGAGGCTCCTGTGGAATCTTTATGAGTGGTCGTGTTCTTGTAGTGGCTGTTCTTTAAGGCTTAACAATATTTTGTGTAGTCTGTAAAGTGTGAAATTTAAGTATTGAACACAAAGAGTGTTCTACTTAAACTGTAGAAGAATCACAACACAGGCAGGTCTCGAGTCAAAAGGAAAAATGAACTAGAAATACTCATAAATATATTAAACATGCATTGGGTGGTAGGTGGAGGTAGATGAGGCTTGTTTCACCTATTTATTCAGTTTACAGAGAATTGTTATGTGTGTAGCGGTCAATATATCTGCATTTCTAACATATGCTCACATATTTTAACACAAAAGCAAGCTGCACTGATGATTGCTAGGGCTAGGCTGGCATTTTTCAGAGATGGGCTACAGGATTAGGAGTCAGAAATGGGGCGGTGTTGAATGAGGTTATTTATTACTTGGTGCAGAAATATGGCTTACTGGAGGCCAGCAGGACCAGCCCAACTCTGTATGCTTTGCTTTGGGTGAAGGTGGATCTTGCGGGTTACCCCAAGGCTGCCCAATTTGTTGCCTCTAGGAAGCTCGTATCTCTGTTAGCCTCCATTGCAGCCCTAAATGTACTTTGCTTCTGTGTAGGACTCTGTCAAGGACAAGTGTTGTATACATTGTGTTTCAAAAAAACACCCTGTCATCACTAGGTCTGACAAATCCTGCAGCTTTGAGCCGTGTCACCCACAGAGCTGAGCCTGTGCCTCTAAACTAAGAATGTTTCATGTCTGGATTCCTGCTCACAATCATTTGTTCAGGACCCGACACAGAGATTTTATCTTAAATCCTGCAGTTGCCACATTGATTTCGTGCAACAGTTTCAGACGTCTGATTTTATTTTATATTTTTTCTTCAGTATTCCATCCGGTTGGAATTTGATTGCATCTTTTTAGCACTTTTCTTCTGACAATTACATGGTATGATTTTGCAATTTGTTCAGTTTTGCCACTCTGTTGGAGACTGGCTAGGCTTTTTCTCTTTTATAAACAGGGAACTTATGTTTAAAAAAGATGTTCAAATAAAGTAGATAATAACTACAGTATACAACCCAACAAAATAAAATCATCTTTTGGTAAATCTGCGTTTCCCTCAGCTTTGCCATATGGATCTCCCAATTTTGCTTGGCTGTGAACGATGTGGAATTTTTTAGTCCGTATGTAAGTCCAATGCAGTTGTGATCCGCCACATCGTATTTGTAATTGCCAGCTGTTAAATGACATAAGAAGATTGGTCATTGTCACTTCTAACAGAAAGCACTCTGGAGCATTTCTCTGTATTTCTCAGAATATCAGTAAAAATTTTTTTTATAGCTACGGTAATGTTTCTCCAACCATGAAAATAATTATCGAAAGAATACCATTAAACATAGTTTGTTTCCAGAGTGCTGCAAGCTTGCCTGGGAACATACCAAGGCAGCCTCTGACACATACTGTGAATGCACATCTCATATCTTTATGATATTATTCATGAGGGTATAATTTTGGTTTGAATCACAGGTGGGTTTTTTTGTTTGTTTTCAAAAAGAGTATTACGAATAAGCTTACAAATACAAATTTTCCTTTGGAGGTTCCAACAAAGTACGTGTTGAGAGCAGGATTTGTGTGACAAGTATTTTGCATCACACAAAAATGTTTGACTGACTTTATTCCCATTAAAAAATCTGAAGAATCAAGTGTCTCCAGCCAACCCATCATAATGAGTTTTGGGAAAGTGATGGGCAAATAATGGCATGGCATATGCAACCATACATATATATTCACACTGACACATGCTTGAAGACACAGACAGTGGGACTGCACAGATATTATTTCCCAGAAACTAGTTATGGGGGAAAAAAGACTGCTGTGATGAGAAAGGGCTGGCTGTGGAGATTGGCAGAGGAGTGTTTGGAGAGCACAACCTCATACAGACTTATGAGAGGAAACACAGTAAATTAGATTTGGATCAAGCAGAAACAGTATGCTTGATCTGAACTCATTCCTTGTATGATGTATTTGGAATTTAGGTTCTAGACATGTGGGTGGAAACTGTTGCTTTTAGAAATACGTGGTGGGGATGCAAGAAGATGTGAAGCTGGAAGGTGATTTTGAGAAGGAAAACTGCTGAAACCTTGCTGACTTCTGCCTTGTCTGTGGTATTAAGCTCAGCTGTCATGAAACCATGACTTTGTATGACCCTATTTGTGCCACTAGCCAGAAGTATTTTGGGCGCTTCGTTCATGGTGGCCACGTGTGCTGTTGTGGTACAGCTGAGAGACATGGGGGGGGATCCTGTGGGATCACCCCTGCCTCTCTGCTGGGTTGTTAGCTCTCCCTCCAGTCTGCCAACAAACCCATGTGTGAAATCGTACCCTCGTTCAGTGCTCAAGGGGGTCAAACAGGAGGCTGTGCTTTGACTTGGGTCATTTGCGTGGACTGGTTTAGGCAGCAATTACCCGAGCAGGTTCATTGGTAGATCAGAGGAGTAGTGACTTCAGCTGGAGAGAAAGGTGACAGTGAGCTGCTCGGGGTAGGCTGGGAGAGTAACCTTCTCCCAGGGCTGACCTGCAGCAGAACAGGGTGCGTTATTCCTATGTCCTGCTTGTTTCTACTCTGCTAGACAGCTCACAAGCCTCGACCCTGTCTGTCCGGGCAGCCTTTGGATGCGAGCCTGCTCTTCAGCTCAGCCTCCCTGCCGGTGCAGTCTCCCTTCTCCCTGCTCTCTCCTGCCTTTTCTTTATTCCTTATACCCTGTGGCTTTCTTTGCAGCTCATTAGACACAAAATATCAGCTTAACTTGACACTCTGGGAACAGCGATTTACAATTTTTTTCAGTTGATTTCTCCGCTGCTTCTCCTGGATTTCCGATGAAGTGGAGGGTTACAGGCACTTTGGCCATCTGAATGGTTAGTAATGACCTTGGACTGAGGAGTACCCGAAACAAGCTCTCTGAATTATGAAGCTTAGGCAATAAGCAGAGCAAGGGTCACGCAGACGCAGGCATATTTTTCCCTTACTGCCTCAGGGTTAAGAGTGGGTAATTGGTATTTCCAGTTTGGCTTCTTTCTCGTTTTGTGTCATCCCATCACGGCATGCCAGGGTGCATTACATTAAATGGCATCAAATAGTCGGGGAGCGTGACAAGATACATTATCTGACATGTCACCTCACACCCTGTCATAACACAGTGCACTCAAAGATCAGTGGGGACCAAAAATTCCTTTGTCTGATTCCATTTTATCAGTCAACCCAAAGGGAGGCAAGCGTGTTAATTATTTGCACAGTGGTTTGCATCCAGTGCTGGTGGGAAGAGGATGGGGTATGATGGGAGAAGGGCACTTTCTATGCTTCAGAACAATTTCACACCTACTCTCTGTGCGTATAGGTGCTGGAAGCCAGGGTGTGATAGTGAAGGATCAATGTCTGAAACTTGATGCGTGACACAAAATTAACAAAAGGATAAAAAGATACCTGAAGAAGTTCTGGTTCCCCAGCATCAGCAGGCACAGGAATTTGAATTAAGTATCCTTTGTGCTCTTCAAGAAAGAGTGATTACGCATGCCAAAAATGCAAGGATTTCTAAAAAACTTGTTCGGAGAAAACTGATCTTAATATGTAGGTTTCCATAGGCTTCAGAAAATTCACTTCAATGGATGTAAAGGCTCTGACAAATGAGCCTTCAATGGATCTAGCTGTGATGTTTTAGGACACTTGTTCCTTGTTCCTAAGGTCCAAACTCTGAGCGGAAGGCAACTAGTGTGTTGGTCTTAGATATACCTATACATAAACCAATGCATTAGCTAATATTTTCTGAAAAGGTCAGTTTGTCTCATGGCGTGTGATTCTGGATATGTAGAAAAGGTAAGAGCACCTGATTTGGACAGCTGAAAAGAAAAAAAGTGCTATTGCCAACGGATTTGCTAAACTAGGAATCTCTCTGGGCTCTTCCTGACTTCTTGGTGTGCTTTTTGTGAGTAACTGTATTTCTGGGACCAGATCTTTGGAGCCTGAAACTGAGAATTTTGTGAATAAATGAACCGAGGTTGTTTGAACTCATCAAACCGATGAATGTCACAGCAGCTAAGAAAGCGTTACTTTAAAAGCTACACGTGTCACATGAACTCATAGGCATAGTGCACACCAAAAGAAGCAGTCATGCATCTCAATGGGTGAATTTAAATTGAAATACAGAAATATGTGCTGCAATCAGTGTGAGCAATGCCTGCTTTTGTGTGTGGGCATATGACTGCTTTTAAAGAGGAAGAGGCTGAATTATGGAGCACATTGCAGGAATTTGTGCCTTAGCCTTGCTGAAGGAGGTGTTGCTGGTAACTTGCACATATGAACTAACCACTGGTGTTGTCTTGTATCTCTGGCTGTGGCATGAGGCTGCTCTAGTACGTGGTTGAATTATGTCCTCCATGTCACTCTTGTTCTGTAATGTTTTAGCGTTAGTTTTAAGGCACTCCTGGAAATGGCTTGTACAGTATGATGTAAGTAGTAATGTTAGCACTGGAGTAACACAAAGCTGTGCCCGATGCTGAGGTATTTGCTTCTGCTCCATGTTTCCCCATGCTTTTCAGACTAGTATGTCATTTGAATTGTGGTTGAAAGTTCACATCGGTTTTTTGATGTAAACTGGGCTGTGCATCCCTAGTTAGCACAGATCTGCAGAGAAGAGTACACATTAAACATCTGCACCGGCAGCTCTGTTTCTTGTGGTAGGAAACTGCGTTCCCCTCCTTTGGCTGCAGATATCCTTGGCAATGTTCCAGGTTTGTGGAGTGGGATGATGGAGAGACTGTAGCTTCCCTCTGGGAAACAGGATG
This sequence comes from Pluvialis apricaria, assembly GCA_017639485.1. Classification (NCBI taxonomy): domain Eukaryota; kingdom Metazoa; phylum Chordata; class Aves; order Charadriiformes; family Charadriidae; genus Pluvialis; species Pluvialis apricaria. The sequence goes on along the minus strand of CM030008.1, from coordinate 159,959,245 downwards.
GGAAGGCGCTGCTGTCTACAATGGTGAAACTGCAGCAGGGAAAGGGATTTCACCCGCCTCCTTCAGGTAAGATCCTCAAAGTGTTTCAGCTTTATGGCTTGGATCTGTGGAGGCTGCACAGTGGAGAGATGGGTGAGATCAGAGTGTCAGTGAAAAGTATATCCTCATCCTGTAAAACTTGTGTCAAAATATGTGAGAATGTCGAATTCTTGTCCAGTAGATGACAGTCCCAGCTGAGTCCTTTCTTTTGGAGATGAGTATTGAAAGATTGGTAGATATATATAAAAACCCCAAAGGCCGGTTCTGGCCACACAAATTTGTGAGCAGAGACATGTTTGGGTGAACTCATCATTGAGACCATGCTTTCATACCCAAAAGAGAGAAAAACAGTACCCCAAAACATCCTTGGGATGGAGTAGTCCTGTTCCTGAGTTGTTAAAGCAAGCCATGAATAATGGCAGATATACTGTATGGGTTATTCTCAGCTTTTTTTCAGAAGAGAGCTTTCCGGTTGGTGCTGCTGCTTTGGTCCCAGATCTGACATATTATGAAAGGGAAGAAAGGAAATTAGTAGGTTTTATCAACCATGACATTAAGCCAGGAAGGAGAAAAGGAAAACGATTTAAATCTTCCCAAAGTATAGTCTCTGCAAAGAAATACTGGAAGTAGGAGTGAATTCTAGGAAATGGGAGTATCTTATATAGAACATTACTTAGGACTCTCTTGTGGTTCAGGCCACAGAAAAACAGGGCTGCAATCTGTAGTGTAAACTCCTATAGGCATAGTAAAGGAGAGAGCAGGAAGGAACGTGGCATAGGAACTTCATAATGTACAGACTTAGAAAGTGTCAGAGGAGAGGAAAGGATTAAATGTGAGTTGGAGGAAGAGAATAAGGAAGAAAATACTCTTGGAACTTGACACTTGACAAGTGTACACTTGACACTCCTGATGCTCACCTGCATTATTTCAGCTTCTGGTGGGAGAATGTATCTCTGCAAAAGCAGGCAGAGGGCTGGGAATTTGATCAGGATTCGTACTGCAGAATTTGTACAAATGACAGATCCGGGTGCTGCAAAGAAATAACTGCAGAGAGTGTCAGGAAAGCAGAGATTTAGCGTGTCTCATTTCAGTCATTCAAGTGAGGTGTCTCATTTAGGAGCCTAGTGACTTTGCACCCCTTCAATATCCAATGAAGACAGGGAAGGGTACAGATCTTGGTGGTCTCACAGAGACCATGCTCTTAGCTCGTTTGCTCTGGTTTGAAGCCAAGTTAAGTCAATAAAGTGGGTTTCAATAGGCTTACTGTCACATCCATTGAAAACTGTCCTCTGAAGTCAGAAAGTAAGAACGTAATTCAGTCCATCTAACATGGCCATCTGCACATTCGGTCCCCATATGTCACCAAAGGAGCAAGTCAGTCATCTCCCTGAGATGGGTCGGATGAGTTGCTCTAAGATGAATTCGTCTCCTTTGACTAGATAGAGTCCAGACAAATAGCTTAGACTGGATAAACAGCCAAAGACAGATGTCTTAGGGGCTGTACGAGACGTTACGATATGGTGATTTGCTCAGGGGTAGTCCATATTATGGGAAAAAAGTGCGAGGTTTCTTAGGGAACCAAACTTAACAGATGACAGTTTGCTTTGCTGGCCTCACTAGTGTGGTGGATGTGGAGGATGAAGTGGGAAAACATGATGTAGTCATGGCAGACTCAGTTCAGGTGAATCTGTGGTCCACATGGCTGAAGGCGATTTGAAAATCTGGGGCTTTGATTTTCAAAGAGGCTTTCTTACCAGCAGTGGGGCTGGTTCCAGGAACAGTGCTGTGATGGCAGGGCGTGGAGAAGACAATGCTGTTCCCCACGCTCGCCTCATTGTTGTTTTGATTATGCAACATTCCCCTCTGCCCACAGCGCTTGGGTCACTGTACCATAACCCGTGAAGTGTTTTTCCCCTTGGCCGCATTTTACTGCTGTTATCCCTCAAGCCAGTCAATATCTAATTGAATGTGGGTTTTGTTGTGTGCTCAATGAATTCCATGTGTTTGTCTCTTAGAAGCAATTTGACAACAATGAAGACAAGAAAAATTGCAAAAATAATGAGGACTCCTTTTTAGGAAAAGTAATTGAAATGATACAAGCCCAAATCCTGACTGGTGCTGAGTTATATGGTGCCTGACTTGGCTTGAACAGAAGGTGCCAGAGGTTCAGGCAGGGTTTGTTCCAGAAACATGAAAATGTCCAGGCAAAGCTGCATCTATTCTCTAGTACAGTGTTTATTCACTAAAATACAAATACAGGTTTAACCTCTATATCTCCTACTAACTTGAGAAGACCAGAAAGGTGTAAGTGAAAGAATTTTATTTATCTCACATGAATTAATGTAAAACAATAAAAAACCAAAACACGTAAGATAGCCTAATCAAAAATGGAAATTAAAGAACTCACAAGGCTATGTAACTGCTGGTTGCTGGTCTTGTTTGATCACTGACCAGCTTGTAATACTGAAGGATAAACACCCACACACACAGACCAAAGAAACAAACAAACAGACAAGGCAGGGGAAGCAATAACCTGAGAGCTGGTTGAGGACGGAATACATTTTGCTCTGAAGAAGAATCAGTTTCTTGTGTAAGGGATGAGAAACTACCAAATTTACTGTTTCTCTCAATTTCTTAATTAATCATAACCGAATACAAGCATTTCATGCCTTTCTTCTCTCTCCGTTCTTTTCGTCTAATAGACATTTTTCCTAACGGCATCTGGCTCATTAAGCACTCAACAGCCTATTACGCTATGTTAACCCAATGCTATCTAACTGTGGACTTTGTGTAGATTTCCAGTTTATCATATTTTTCCCCCGGATCTGCTCTGCTCGGTGCCTGTGCTCCACACAGTAGCTGTGGTGATGGCCCTTTCATTCACACTGTGTTGAAGGGCTGACTATAAAATTCTTCTCTCTTCCCCCCCCCCTCCTCTTCTTGCAACCTAATGCCTCCTCTTGCTCTTTGATTCTGGCTGCATTCTTACGGGATTAAGGGTTTTCTGTTTCCTAGAAGGAATAAAATATGGCTATCTGAGCCAGAGGAGTAGGAAATCTCTCCGTAAACCCCTTAATGGGGGTTTTTATGGGATATATTTTCACCTCATTTAGCTTTTATTTCAGTATGGCTCTTTCATCAGTCTGAGCATCTGAAGGAAATGACAACTTTATGGAAAGGCAAGGAGGAATCGTTGGATTAAAAGAAGATATGGAAACAGAACTCAAAGAATGGAAAGGTTTAGAAGGGATAAAGGCCTAATAGGTGGCTCACTGAAGTCAAAATTAATGTACTTTTTGGATGGAGAGATTCCTGAGAGACTCTACATTGTGACCAAGAGGCGGTGCATGATGGTCTGTAAATGTGGGCAGATTAGCTTTCTTCACAGGTTTTAAAATCACTGAGGGGGCTTTGATGTCCTGTGCTGCTTCTACTCAGCAAGGGCCCCAGTCATTCCCATATCAAGATGAATACTATCTTCACCAGGTCACATCATTATGGAAGGTACTGGGTCTTTCAGACTTCATGAGATTTACAAATCTACCACTTTGCTTGGTAAGTTGTTTCAGTGATTACCTGAACTCATTATTTAAAATGTGTATTTTATCTTAACTGAATCTAATTTCAAATTCTAGCTGGTCAGACATTGCATGCCTTTTGTCTGCTAAACTGAGCAACTTTTTATTGTCAGAAATATTTTCCATTCCCCAAACACAGGCTGTGACTTCATTGCCTCTCAACTTTTTCTTAGAGAAGTTAAAGAGGCTGAGCTTCTGAAGTCTTTTGTTTTAAGGCAGATTTTCCAGACATAAAATCATTGCTGTAGCCTTTTTCTGATCCCTTTCCAGTGTTTCAGCTACCTTCTTGGACTGTACATGTTATTTGAGTAACGGACTCACCAGCGCCGTATGCAGAGGTAATAAGAACAATTCACTTTGGCATAACATGGTCTTTGTATAACCAAGCATCGTATCTTCTGTTTTACAGGATAGTGTACAGGGGTTTGGGGAGTGCCTACTTCTGAACATGTTCTAAGAGTGACATTGTCTTAGATGTAGGAATCCTGTGTGACATTGAAAATAACGCAGTTTACCAAGCTGTGAGCACAATTGACCCGTTCCCATTATTGTTTACTGTTCTCCAAATGTTTGTGTCCTCTGAAAACTTCACCATCCTGGCTAAAGATGTTGAATAACATTGGACAAAAGGAGATCTCTGTTGGACCCACAGAAAATACCCTCCCTTTGATGATGATTTCCCATTAACAATTGCTTTTTAGGAGTATAACTCTGGAAGAGACCTCCTGGGTCACTGAGTCTAATCCCCAGCTATTTCAAGTAACCACATCATACAGTCGCTATTAGAAATCTAGTTCAATTTTAATCCATTTAATATGTGCTGCATTGGTTTTCATGTAGTGCTGCTTTTGTAATCTGAATGCCATGTGATAGTAAGTCATTAAGTCATTATTTTATTTCTAGTAATGACAAAAACCAGCTGAACTGATTTTTATATATTGCAACTTCAGTCTAGAAACAATGAACCAAAAAAAAGAGCCTGAGGTTTTTCTTCTTTAGTCATTTCAAATAAAATGTTTTTTAAAATTAAAATAACAAATAAGATGACACCAATAATGCACTGAGACACGCTGCTGAAAAAAATAACACATGGGATGTTTTTAGTAGGATAGTTCAAAGTTCCAAATGGATTTTTTCCTAAGGATGTTGATTCACAAGAATGGGAAGATAAAACCTAGATGGCAGAGATAATTGCCTTCCCCAAAATTTTCTTCCTCCCCTCTCCCAGAGGTTGCTCCTTTCCTTTGCAGGGAAGCTGAATTGCACATGAAGTAACTCTTTGACTACAGCCATTTGCACCTTGCTCTGTTAAAACCAGCCAGGTTGTAGATGATGGTTTGGGACTGTATCACGTACAGTTTGGCTGTGTCTACTGCAGTGCAGCAGTCTCTAGAAAATGGGCAGAACAGGCAGTTGTGGGAGGTAGCTCCTCTAACCGTCCATGTTTAACCTGCCAGTTGCCGTGAATCAACAGCCCTAGGTCCAGCTTTTTGCTGGGCTGATAATGCTGAAAAAGGTCAGGTAGTGCCTGAAGCAGTGTCCTGCAGAAGTTACAATCTGCGGGGATGAGTACCAGGTGGCCAATGTCACCTATTGCTGAGTTCAGTGACAGCTGATGGCATGTGGCACCTTACGATACTAATGTGCTTCCTCCTGGTGTGTGAGTGTGTATTCCTCTGTATTACGTGCCCATCAGTGATCAAACAAGATGCCTTTGAGTGTTTTGGGAGGAATGAATACAGTACTCTGGCCAGGTGCCTGTGTGTTTGGAGGATTTTGCTATGTAACTTCCTTTCTGTTTGGTAACCTGGAATTAGATGGAGCTTATTTGTTTATAGAGATATACTTTAATCTCTGTCTGTCAAAGTGGATTTAGGTAACATCTATATCCTTCTTAAATGTTGGAGGCTTAGCAGTTCTGAGCTCATCTTTAGATGTGGGGATGAGAGAAGAGTGGGAAAAATCTTTTGAATGTTTTCAACACAGTAGTGGTGTCAAATTTACCCCAACTTCAAAACTGACCACAACACTGGTGCTAAGGTGTGAATGATTTCCCCCACCATGTCTGAAGCAAATGTAGTTCTGGCCTATTTCCATGTTGATATGAGCCAATTACTGCTTTTGGGTGCTTTGGGCTATATTTCCCTGTGAGATTACGAGTTTCTGTTTTTCTGAGCAAAATACGTAGGCACAGGGCCTTTGGCAATGTGCCACTGCGTTGAATCTGAATTGAAACCCATCTTTGTGTGAATCCAGCTGAACAACCCTTCCTGGGTCTCAGACATATACTCAACCTTGTTTATTTGGTGAATTGTAGTTCTAAACCCCAGCCCACATTATGCAAGTCCTCCCTGCCTTGCTGTCATATCACACATGCTTAAATGAGACTCTCTCGTGTCAGTGACATGAGTCCAAACAACGTGCAAGGGTTTGGAAGCTGCAAAAGAAGAGTTATTTGCTCTTGCTTAGTAACCTCAGAAATATCAATCTCACAACTTCTATAAATGTATTTCATCGGGGGCCTCTTCAGGTTGGGCATCAGAGTGGAAAACACTTAGGTATGTGACTGAGTGAAGTTCACTCACTCAGGTGAGACATTCCCTGCACAGCTGAGCGCTGGTGGGATGAAGGCACCGGTGTGATGGTGTGGAACCAAAGGCAATGGAGCATAATCATAATCTCAGAGTATTTTCCCTTCTATTTGATGGGGTTGTTGATGTTCCTGAGAGGATGTGAGTTTGTCACAGCCTTACCCACTCACCTGCAGTGAGCATCTTAAGGCAGAATTCACAGAGGCAGAATTTAGGACCTGAAGGATCTTTGTGATCTGCAAAGACTGTCCTCAGGCAGTCAAAAAAAAAAATCAGCTGGATTCTAGATGCGTATATTCATCAGCTGTGTTTTACTTGAATTCTGCTGGATGACAGAATTCTCCCGTTTTAGCAGAATGTTCCAAAATGTAAATGTCCTGGGTAATTTACTTTTATTTTAGATAGTTGTCCTTGCTCTGCCCAAGGGGCATGTAGCCTTTCCTATTGACTGGTTAGGAAGCTGGCTAGCTCTGGCTCTTTTAAGAACTCCGATGTGGCAAATGCCTTATTTCTAAACATCGCAATATCCAAACTGAAGGCAGCTAAGGCACTTTATTGTCCATAGCCTCTCTTGTGCCTTAGTTCCCATCTCAGCACTGGGAATGGCAGCCCATCCTCCCTTCCAAGGATGGTGTGAGGATAAATACATTAAAAGAGGTGAAGTGCTCAATTATTATGGTAATAGGATTCCTATAAATACCTATGATATATGTGTATATTTGGATTTTAGCAGAACCTAACTTACAGCTGCAGCTTAAAAAAACTACCATAAACCCCCATATAAATTCCATCTGTGAATATTTGATCAGATGCTATGTGGGTGGAAAAGTATGTTTCATTGCTATTGTGATTGCTTTCTTTCTTTAGCTTTTCATGAGTAATAAACGTGAAGAATGTCCCAACGTTTTTATGCTCTCCCAGTCAGTAATATTTTCTCTGAACCCGTATGCGAATGTTTAATTCATTAAATGGTATCATGCAACTTTATGGTGAAATCATAAATCTGTTCTGTTACATTGCTTATTGGAAAATCTTCAACCCCAAGCAAACCCCTAGCAGTATAGCTTCCTTCCCTTGATTACATATGTCTTTTATTGGCTGCTTCCCACTTTCTCTTAGGTTTCTTTCTCCCTCTGCTTCCAAATTCTCCATTCCACTTTACAGTAGTGAATCTCACTGGTTTGAGAAGAGGACTTGTTTTCATGTGCATAAAGCTGGCAAAAAGGAAGATACGGTATATCCTGCATTTTACTTGGTAGGGCTTTTGTGCTTAGTACTGCTCAGACTTTCAGCATGAGGGTCAGTGCAGAGGCACTGGAAAGTTCACTGTGGGCATGAGATACCTGTGACAGTACTTGAGGTTAAAAAAAAAGTAAGTGTTTTTTTTTTACTTTCTTGTTTTCTTAAGTTATCTGTTTCCAGTGTTCTCAAAACTGTGCAGGATGGTGTGCCACATGCAATATTATACATTACTGCCCTTCTCAGCATCATGCTTTGCTTTTCAGTTGCTCATCATCATGACTAATCCTATAGGGCCCTCCAGAAACATCTCTAGAGACTTAGAGTGGGTATCACTAATCTGAAGTGCTCCTAGGAAAGCAGTTGGATAACAAGAACACAGGCTGCTTAAACCTCTGCAGAAAATTCCAGCATGCAGCCTGCACAGTTGATCTACCAGAGGGGTCCAAGTTTTGGCTATGATTACAGACCAAATACCTGTCCAGATTGATGATAAACAACCTTCTTTTTCTAGACTGCTGTGGCCTTACTTTTTGGCAGAATCCTGATGAAATTGAGTCAAAACCATCATGTCTGTGAACGGTACCCCAGGGGACAGATGAAGATGCTCCCTGCTTGTGGCTCTTCACAGCTGGCTTACCTGCAAGATCATCAGCATGGGCAGCTGTGAGACAGACAGGGCAAGTTGCCCAGTGCTCGGCTGTCCCAGACTCTGTTAAAAACCTGCCTTTGAATCCTCCTTCCTGAGCTGCTCTGTGCTTTCTGTGGTCACAGCTGAGGTTGTGGGACAGTAATTATTACTGAAGACTTGGTGGATCTTCGCCAAGTTCTTAGTGGTCAGATGTCTCCATCATAGAAACTGCACAGGCAGTTGAAGATAGTTGGCAACACCTTGGCAGTGTCAGCAGAAATACTCAAAAGAGATTAATCCTTAACTCCAAATCTGGCTCAGGGACCCATGTTATAAGAAAATTGCCCTTCTCTTGCTATGTCTACTGCTCATCCTGTGGCTGCTATTGCCTTGAATCTCATCTGTCGCTATATTCTGATTTCCAGAGTGGTCAGCAATAAGGTTTCAATCCCACAAGATATGTTGCCACCATTATGGCATCATTGGGCATAATGGTACAACTCATGTCTGTGCCTAAAAGTGTCTATTCTAAGTGCCTAGGTACTACCAAGAACACCAGGATACAATTAGGCATCTAAATGCATAGAAAAAAAAAAACAACCCTGTTTTTTCAACCCACACATAAGCTCATGCATAGTTTTATTAAATCCAATGAGCTCCTTTTCTTTAAGGTGGACATGCACTTAAGTGCTCTGCTCTTTTTTTTTCTTTTTTTAAACTCTCCTGGATTTTAAAAGAATCATTATATTTGCATCAAGGAGTGTCCTCTGTACGAAGGGTGGGATTCCAATATATTTTCAGGAAAGTGAACCAGGCAATTATCTTGCAGGACTGGTGCAGATGCCAGAACGAGGAGGTGTGGTAAACGGGAATGCATGATGAATTTCTTTTCTATTCCAGAGCTGGATGAAATGCCTGACACAGCTGTTAGCTCACACTGCTTACAAGAACGAGGAATCAGTCTCACCAGATGTTGTTCATTTCCTCTGTTGCTGTGTGGCCAGCTCTGTTGTACAGAGGATGCGGGGGGCAGAGGGGAGGGAGGGAAAAGAAATGGGAGAAAATCTCAGTCTAAATGACACAAGAAGGGCCCAGTGTGGGAATTTAACGTAAGCGAGGAACACAAGAACAGGCCGTGAGTGGGAAAGTGGATGCTGGAAAGAAAGAGCCCACTCATTCATGAATCTGATTCATTTGCCGGGGCGCAGAGCCGGGGAGCAACCCCCATCCCCTGTGGGTTGATACATGACCATCTTATGAATTCTCCTGAAAGCTAATGTTTTCCATCAAAAAGATGCAGGAGGTACACGGGGAGGGTTCAGTAGCAAACAAGCCAATGATTCAAGGCCACATCTGCCAGCTGCATTGTGCACTGTGTAGGATGAGTCTGTGGAGCACTTACTCACATGTGTACAGTTGTTGAGCAACATTCAGGGAACAGATCACAATGACAGTGTGATGTGCTGCTACCACAAACTACCTGGGTGCTTGTGGTCCTGCATATGCCAGCACCATTTCAGACCACCTTCTTTCCTAAGGCTGGAACAAGCTCCTGTGCTGGGAGATGCAGCTGGGGAGACCAGCCCATGACATGGGAGGCACCTGGTGCTGAGAAGCTGTTGAGATGTTGCAGCAACTTTTCAAGCTTTTTTCACTAGAGCAGGTGTCTTCTCTTTGTCCCTTAAAGGTTTCTTTGTCTGTGTAACCAGTTGACAAAGAAACAAGCAAAGAGGCAGAGGAAAGGACCTTTGAATGAGGAGGGTACTTTAAGCTAAGGATAAATGTTTCAGGAGAGACGTGAAATGAGAAAAGTTTGCAGATGAGCTGTAGAGGTGCCACAGGCCAGGACAGGGCATGGTGATATCTGCTTCCTATGGAAAAAAAGGTATTTTAATAAACCAGTTAAACCCTGACTTAATGATTATCATTTGCTCTGGAATATCCACTTCAAAGTGAATTGATTTCTGTTGTGTATTTTTTGACACCTTTTTTTGCACATTCTCAACTTCTTTGCAGTACGGACCAAGTAGGTTCCTGCCTCTGTGGCTCTACCAGTCTTAGCAGGTGTGAGGACAAGGGGAGAGTTCACAGAACTTCTGCCACAAGAGATTAGACCAAGCCATTGCTCAACAAGCAACCTCTGGCTTGAGCTGTGTGAACATGTTCTGTTGCCATGCTTTCTGACCTTTCTGTCTGAAACATCCTAAAATAAGACCATCTCTCTCTGCCATGTAGCATTTAATACCTTATTGGTAAAAAAACTCCAAAGACCTAAAAATTGAACCAAAAAAGGATTCCAAAACAGAAAAAAAGCACAAAGCTCTTTTTTTTTTTTGCCTGAAGTGTTTGGCCTACAATAAGGTAAAAACTCTGTGGGAGAAAATAACAAGTTGTCGCTGCTGAAGTCACTGTGGAGAGACACAGTGACAGGATCGTGATGGACTGACATGTTTCTCTCTTGAGATACAACCACCACCACTGAGGAAGGGACAACCACCCTCTTGCTGTGGTGCCTTAGGACAGATATATACTTGTTGAGGTGGGAATAGGGATGGAAACAAGACCATAATGCTCCCAATAACACTGTTCTGCATGATGTGTGGCCACGTCTGGCCTGCAGTTACAGAGCAAGATGGACCTACTCTAAGATGTCTTCTCATGAAGTAGTTACTTCTGCCAAGGGAGGGAGACTGGGTTATATGGAGCACTCATTTCACCTTTTTGACAGTTTCTGTGGTTTTGTTTAACAAAAGGAGTATAAATTAACTGGGGAACCATTGGGTTGAAAATAATGCAAAAACTCTGTTCTCCGGTTGCAAAGATGCTAAACTCTGAGTTGATCTGTTGACATCAGTGCAGATAATCTAGATTTACACCAGTGTGAAATGTTGTCATTCAGCTGGATTAGCTGAAGTGATTCCTTAAGGGTGACTAAAATGCTCTCACAGGGCATGTTAGAGGCTCTGATGAAAGGATTTATTGTACCGTTCCTGGGAATGTGGATGAGACATCCTGATACTGTATAGTTACATTGATCAGATCCTCGCTATTGCTGGAGGCAACCTGGGAGTTGTTCCTTGAAGTGCCATCAAACAATTTCCTGTTTTATTGCAATTATACTTAGCCGAATCCTACTTTGCCACGCTGCTCTGAGTATCACCTAGCATATCAATTACTTGTTGTAGTTTGCCAACTCTTTTATGCAATCTATAAGATGTGCCAAGGGGACCTGATCCTTTAGTGCCAAAGCTGGCAACTTCTGAAAAGCCCTTCACTTTATGCAAACCTCCCTTTGCCATCCCTGAAAGGCAGACAATGCATGTGCAGTTTGAAGTTACGGTTAATATTACATGGAAAGAAAATGACAGGAGCAGCTGTCATATTTTTAACAAAATTTGGTCACTGCGGATATGAAACCTGAGAACTTGCATAAGAGACCCTCTCCACTGAGCGTTGGTTTAGTCCACAGAGCAGCTGCACAAAGTGGGGCATTTCACCGCTTTTCTGGAGCTCCTTGCCTGGGGAATTGTGGCTGCAGGTTCCCGAGGGCCCCCTGGTGTTTTGCGCAATCTATCTTTAGAGAACTGCAAGTTCATTTCTGAGAAGGGCACTGGCTTTGAGCAGGGACTACCTCTAAACTGACAAACCACTTCCTGCAATCGTTAACTGAATTATGAGCTTGCTGTCCCCTTCACTCCCCTGAAAAGACCCCCCTCCCGCCCCTTCACCACCGCCACCCCCCCTTGGCTTGGCATCAAGAAATATCAGTAAAGACAAGAGGGCATGGAGGGTTGAAGTGATACTAACTTGAGGCCTCCTCCCTGCCTGCGTCTTCTACAAAGTGCTCTAATATTAGTCCCATTGGGTTTCTGCAGGAGCTAAAGTCATGACATTTCCAGAGTGTTTCCCAGTCCTGGGAAAGAAGACACCTCATATATCTGTGCATTTGATGCTTCCTTTGTGCTACTACCAGCATGGCCCTCCTCTGAAACCGATGCAACCAATATTGTAATATTTGGCCAAATTCTGGGAAGTAATAGAGCACCTGCAACTTCTGGAACATCATTTCCTGCTAAAAATAACCCAGATCTGGCTGTATCAGCTTCCATTATAGGATATGGCAAAACCTTGCAATCATCAGTGTTGACTTCAATGGTATATGCTTGTGGCCGTTGAGAAAAAGAGCTGCAAAGCTACTCTGAATTCTTGCTGTCTGATTTTATCCTTGGTGATGCTGGTGGTGGGTCTTTCCCACTCCGTCCCAGATTTGTGGTCTTCTAACTTCTACTCTACTCAGTCTTCGCATACACGCGCCTCCAAAACCTCTTTCTACTGGGTGAGATTTACAAGTGTTTACACATTGCCCTCTCTCTAGGTCCCTGGTCCCCCCTCTCTGAAGGTGTCTAGGCAGGCTTATTCACTGTGGGACTTACAGATGCAGACTAGTATTTTGCAAAGAGATGAAAGAATTTGAAATGTGACCTAGATAGCATCAGCAAGGCAATTTATTTGAAGAATGTTTTTCTTGCATTTTTAAGATTCCAGCATCGTTTCAGGAGCTGATGGTTCTATGTAATGCCCATGAAACACACAGGTAGTTTAAGACTATAAACACCCTTAAGACATGTTCTTCTGCTTCATTTTTGTTAGATAAGCTCCATTAAAACATGACCGTTGCTTCATAACTTAAATGGTCATGAAAGATATTCTTCCTGCAGACATGTCTATTGCAAAGAAGAATATAAAGGCTTTGACTGTTTTCATATACAAATATAAAGAAAAATTTGTTTTGCAAACTAAGCTAAATGGGGAACATATGCTATATGTTCGTATCCAAAGACTGGGAAATGCATGGAGGAGTGCATAGTCAGTAGAAGAAGCCAAAATCAATAATATATGCAAATCTAGACTAAGCTATTTGAATTTCCCATTAAAATTCAAAGGCTACTTATAGGTGTTTGCTTTTTATACTGAGGACATTGACAGAGCCGAAGTGCTACGTGTCAAAGACCTTCCAAAGGTTACTGACTTTTGTCCCAAAAAGCAGCCAGAAAAGGAACTGGAAGCCTCTACTACTACTGTCTTTGCAGGATGAGCAAGAACAAATGACTAGGGACAGTTTGTATTCCCTCTCCAGCTGGAACCAGGACCCACAATGGTACATTTTAACGTTTGAAGAAGACGGACTGAAGAAGAGTATGATCATTATAGTATCTTCAGGTGCTTTGATTCAGTATTTCCTGAGTATGCAGGCCACCTGAAAGCAAGATGAGCCTTTGAACTAGCTCAAAACACAGAACCAGTGAATAATTTTTTAGCAGAACAGTTGTTTTTTTTCACTGGGAAGTGACATTTCTTTAAAATAAAAACTTTCCCTGGGAGCACATTAGTTGGAACAAAACTCGTCATTGTCATTGCTGACAAAGCTGCAAACTCCAGAGGTTTATAAAAACTAAAACTGCATAGGAAATACATACAGGCACGTAGCTTGAATACAGTCTACAATATATACACCCCAGGAGGCTGGAGTGTATAGAAGCAGACATTTGCTCCCACCAAAAGCATCTGGAGTGTTTCCATCTTTCTTAATGGAAGCAAGATCAGGCCCTGAGTATGGAAATGCAAAGAGGCAGATAGTGTGAGCCCGAGGGAGTTGCTCATTTATTTGGCCATTGCTGCATGTCTGTTGGATAATGACTTTAGCTGCTATATTCCTTGTTCAATAGGAAGCTGTCAATGCCAAGGGTGTCATTTCCCACACCCGCATAAATTGGGGTTTAATCCATAAATGCACTGGAGCCTTCACTGGTTTCTCCGTAAACCTGGGAGTGAGAGTTGAGTCTGTTTCCATTGCTGTAAGCAGGACGTAGAAATCTTTTTGAGATAAGTAGATAAAATATGCTACGAACACATGCAGAATGGTGTCATTTCATGGTTCGCACAGTCCTGACTGTGGCTGCCTATTGAGCGGTTTCATCAGTTGATGCCTTTCTCCCATGTAAACTCACACGGGACCAAGTGGCTGTGGCTCACAGCCAGTTGTGCACCCTGGGGTATTTGAACCTGCTGTCCTCACATCTCAGAAGAGCATCCTGCCCAGCACTCCCAGAAGGTATTTGAAGCAAAACTGATCACAAGTTGCATTTTGAGTCCATCACTAGGAGTGGAAGGTTCACAGGTCCCTGAGCAGAGCAGGCAGCGCGAGCAAGACTGTTAGCCTGGTGACTTTGGCTCTGAGCAAGGAGCCCTGGGCTGTGCGGTGCAGAACCCTTTGTCCATCAGCAGTGTCTGGGTTTAATGCTGTGGCTCCCTGGTGTTGCAAATAGAAGGGAGCATTGACAGAGAGTCTGAGAGAAATCAGACCAAGAACACATCTCTGAAAGGACTTTCTGAACCCTGTGTCTCCAAATTATGCATTTGTCATCCCTTTTTGCATTTTAAATTCTAACTTGCAAATACTCCATTTGGTAATGGTTGTTTTCTAATGGTATAATTTTCCCCTAAGCACTTAGTCAGTGATCTAATGGAAAGAGGAGTGTATTAAACTGCCTTTATAGTCTCTGACCTATGACTACAAACCTCTTTTTCAAGAGGCAGACTAAGATTAGACTAAACGCAGGTATGCTGGTTCCCAGGTCCATGTACTAATGTATTTCTCACCCACCCACTGCCATAGCCTGCCAGGTTGATCTTGATGTGGTGTAAAGGCCTTTGACTCCAATTTCTCAACAAAAAATGCATGTAGAAGAATCACAGAATTATTTAGGTTGGAATGGACCTTTAAGAGCATCAAGTCCAATCATTAACCTATGTTGCAGTTTAACCCCAGCCGGCAACCAGGACCACGCAGCCGCTTGCTCACTCCCCTAGTTGGGATGAGAGAGGAAATCAGAAGAGTAAAATGTGAAAAAACTTACTGGTTGAGATAAAGACAGTTTAATAAGCAAAAGCACACAAACAAAGCAAAATAAGGAATTCATTTACCGCTTCCCATCAGCAGGCAGGTGTTCAGCCATCTCCAGGAAAGCAGGGCTCCATCATGTTTAACAGTTACTTCAAAAGACAAATGCCATCACTCCAAAGGCCCCCACCTTCCTCCTTCTTCACCTAATTTATATACTGAGCAGGATGTCTTATGGCATGGAATATCCCTTTGGTCAGTTCAGGTCAGTTGTCCTGCCTGTGTCTCCTCCAAACTTCTTGTGTACTCCCAGCCTGCTCACTGGCAGGGCGGTGTGAGGAGCAGAAAAGGCCTTGACTGCTTCGCAACAACCAAAAACATCAGTGTGCTATTACCGTCACTTTGATCCCAAATCCGAAACACAGCACTATACCTGCTGCTGGTAAGAAAGTCAACTTAATCCCAACTGAAACCGTGACCACCTACCACTTCCAAGTCCACCACTAAACCATGTCCCTAAGTGCCACATATACACGCCTTTTAAATACCTCCAGGGATGGTGACTCCACCACTTCCCTGGGCAGCCTGTTCCAGAAGACCTACTAAGATGTTCAGACCACAAAGGAAAACTCAGCCGCCCACGATGGGCTTCTCTGGGCCACTATAGAGAGCAGCAGTGAATTTTGGGGAAGGTCCGTGGATCTTATTTACCCTTCTCAAGAAGACAGACATAATTCCCAGCCATCTTGGCCAGAGCTTGTTCCCACTGCAGCAGAGGTTGTCATCTTACTGAAGTTATGCCAGAGTCTTGCTTGTGCAGTCAGCCATCCTTGGTACTCTGCTTTTTTGGCTAAACCCCCATCTTTGCCCTCATTTCTTTTGTCTTAAGAAAGTTCAGCTTCTCAGTGTAAAGCAATACAAATCTGGGCCTGAAGGGATTTCGTGGGAGGTGCCTAGCCCATGCCCCTTGCCCACAGATATTCAGCTATACCTAAATTTATATATGAGGAAGAGGAGGAAGGGGCGCAGAGGCTGTCAGGCTGCGAGCTACTTTTGGCTTGGCTCTGATTAGCACCAAGCACAGGTGCTAAGCACCTCTTCACCGTCAGATTTTCCATTCAGCACGTGTCCTTAACCCAGGCAGAAACTATTTTTGGTTACAACACAATCAGCTATCTTTATCAAGGGGTTTTCTACAGTGCCCATCTGTACAGCAGCCAAGCACTTCCCAGACAGATTTGGTTTTCATGGCATGAATGAGAAAGCATTTCTCTGACAAATTATTTTAAAATAGTATGGGTAGATTTATTAGCACCTTATAAAAACCTAGGCAGCTGCAGCTAAGTACAAAGTCAGGAAGCAAAATGATGGGGTAAAAGCTGGTTAATGTTTTACAAGACGTTTTCTAGATATAAAAGATTACTTCTTTCAAAACTGATTTTTTAGAGAAACGATGCCTTGAAAAGTTTTGTTTACAATTCACTTATACATCCCAGATACACAACCCACATAACAGATATCTTAAACTTGAGAGTCTCGCACTTCAGTTTACTTGATTCCAGTCAGTAATTATGGATACTAAATTTCTGTAAGTAACATCTAAGTTAAGTTTACATTGTCTGCTGAAAGGTTTGCACCATTTAAATCAATTTAGAAATCTGTTAAGTAAATCTGACGCAAATTTAGTTATAGCAAATGTCTTAGCTAATAAATTTCTTGGGACTGGGTTATATCTTTTCTGCACGCGTGGATGAAACTCAAGTGCTCTCAAGGCCTCAGTGAATAAATAATAAATGATGCAAAATAGCTTTTTGATACATAATAATATCATAACTTTAAAATGTGTTTTCCCAGGACTAGAAATGAGTGTGGTGTGTCCCTCTGGGAAGTTATTCAATACAAAAGAAAAAGAGCTATTTCTAGTGTTGGAAGCTGGTCAATGCATCTCTCACCACACCCTGGTTCCTGGAAATCATTTACACTCATCTCTTACACCCTTTCAAAGGGGCTGTAAATTATTGCCAATTCAGTATGTTACACCCACCTTATCACAGGTGAAAATAAATGGCAAAGCAATGAAGATTCAGATCTGTGGTATATACATGAACAGAAAGGCTGCAGCTTTAGCTTATCAGATACCTTTATTTATCTTCACTTCATCGTAACCTTGTGTTACGATACTCTTTACCCTCTCTCAGCTGATATTTGATCCTATGTATCAGAGGTCTGTTTCTCCCCTGTTTTGTGTCCATAAAGCTTTTTTCTCAGATTAGTCTCCATTCAGACTTAAAGTGTTTCTGTGCTCACTAAACTGATGTTTAGTGATCCCTTGTGACTGCGTGGCTTGTCCTTGGCGCTCTTGGGATTTTAGGTGATTCAAAGCCTGGACAGAGCTGAAATCACTTACCTGATGCGGTCAAATGGAGTATAGTCAGTGCTACAGGTGAATAAAGTTTCTTGATCCAGTTTCAATCATTTGTAAGTAATTCTAAAACATCCCTTAAAATGACTTTATTATAACCCTAGATAACCACTTAAAAGTGCTCAGTTTTTCCCCTCTGTGATAAGTTGAAATGGAAGTTATACTTAACCCTTGATTTTCCTTCCTGGCAGGAGCCGGAGAGGCTGAGCCCATTATACCTGTTCCTCTCTTTCCCCTTGCATTTGCGGGGGACATATCCTTCCTTTCAACAAACCCGATGTCCCACACGCAGCTCTCCTGCAGCCCTTTCTGTGTAAAGCTCAGAAGCCAGGAGCAGTTTCTTAGCGCTGCACAGAGGTCTTGCCTGCTCCTCTGCTGCTAACCACATCTCACCCCTGGGACACTCCTAGGACAAACAAGCAGCTACTGGCCATCATCTCTGACAAATGAGACCTGTGACCTCAGGCCCGGTAGTTCGGAAATGTTCCTTGCAATATTTCTTAAAACCTTTGAGACAGTCCCTTTCACAAGTAGTGAAAGAAGCCTACCGTGGTGGCAAATTTAAGTACTCCCAAACTAGGAGATAAAGAAGATAAAGCTGTCTAGGCAGCCCCAACTTGATCTCTTCGTCTTTAATCGTAGAGCCCTGCACCTCCTGAGGCTCCCATGGATGGTGATCATTTAACACTGGGCAGCTTGGTACGGTCAGCATATATCTTACTTAAACCATCCTCCAAGCGCACCACCACTCATTTTCCTAGAGTTTTTCTACCATGGTAGCAGTCAAATGCCATGCCAAGTCTAAAAAAAACATTTTCTCACTAATGCCAAAAGATGAACTTAGGTAATTATTCTCATTTTTGGTGGCACAGAGAGATTCAATAGTCACTAATGACAGGCCATGTTTTTTTCAGAGCCCTTGGTGTATTGTGTGTGCTCAGGGTATGGCTTCCTGCACCTCCAGTTACAGCTGAGGCAGCAGCAGCTGCAAACCAGTCTTCTCCCGTGCACTGAATGGACATGGGAAAAGCAGGCTGAGTATGGCACTGCGTATTTAAAAGCGGATCTATAAAATGTGCAAAAAGAAGCTGGGTATGTGAGCTTTATTTCAGCATGGATTTACTAACTTTGTAACCTAAATATTCCTTCCTATCTTTAAGTGGGTACATGGTGCATTTTTAGGTTATATTTTCAATATATTCAAAAATTCAGAAACACGACATGTAACATCATGTAGGAATCTGAACTTGGTATCAGCTGGACCAAACACTTTAAATTCACTGTGTAAACCCCTGCCAAGTGTGTTAACAGGGTAATCCACAGCAGCAGTGGGTCCCGATCTTCCCTACTGCCTCGAAGGAAATGGAACATGTGGCCTGTAAGCATCCCAGATGTTTGTGGAGAGCAGAGGAATTAGGAGATTTGAAAAAGGAGAGGTTTGGACCATGGAGGGGAAGTGGTTTTAGGACAGAACTAAGGAGAATTTGGGGCTGGAGTGTAGAAACATGATGATTTTTTAATGCAACAAGAGATCAGCAAAACAGCATTTTAGGAAAGAGCGTGGAAGGAAGGACAGGGAGTCTTTGTGTGCCATTCAAGCCGCTGACATCAGTGCTAACTCCCTCGACAGCTGCTTTCAACTCAAACATGCTGGGAGGGAGTATGTCATATTTTATCTCAAGCTTCCTAAAGAGCCAATTACCCTAACAACTCATCCCCACTCAGGCGAAACAGAGATTTCTAATGAGGCATCACCAGGTCTCCAAGCTGACCACCTCTGTCCTGTGGATGTCTGAAGCACCTCATGAGTTTTAGCTTTGCTTTGCTCAGCCTTGTGCCTTCCCTTGCTTTATCCCTTGCTTTTGTTGATTCTGGTTTTGATGTCAAGGGTTCAGACTTATTCTTTTTTTCCCTCTTCCTTTTGTTACGGAAGCTGTAGGTCTGTCTTCCATTAGTAATCACCTCGTGGGAGGGAGGCTACTTCACAAGAGACTATTGTCCTCTGATGTAATATACTAGTCTGGTGTCCTGCAGCCCCATTAAATCCATGTTATCCATGATCATGGCAAATTTTCTGGTTCACTTTTTTGTGAAAATGCTCCAGCATTTAGCATCAGCACCTGAAATAACCTGCCAGACAGGGCTGAAGTGTTCTCTGCAGGTGGCAGCCCTGTTCAGAGGGTACTGCTCTGAAATTTAGCAGCGTCAAATAAAGCTCCAGATCTGACTCTTCATCTCTTTTAAGCACCCTTTTAACAGTATTTTTTTATAGCAGCAATAAAATGTAGCTATCCTAGAGCTATTTTTAGATCACACTTTTTTGCAAAACAGAGTCATGGCAATTGTGGTCTGTGACCCATTATTACTGCGGATGGTATGCTGTGGCTCACAAAGAAAGATTTTGCATGTGAGATTGCATGGTTAGTGGTTGTGCTCTAACAATGATGTTTATGGATAAAAAGGATAATAATCTAGGTAGTTTTTTTCCCAGCACATACAAACGAATTGATATCAGTGTTGGATCAGAGAATTAAAGTTTTTAGAGTTATCATCCTATGCTGCTTCTGTTTGACTATTTTGTTTTTTCGAAATGGCCTTTTCTTTACAGCATTACTCAAAGCGTATTAGTCTGTATAGTTTTATTTATGGTGTTTCTCTACATCCTGGATATTTTGAGTTTTCTTGTGTAATTTCCATATTTTAATCTACTTCTCCCTTCTCCTTATCTCCCTTTAGTTTTTGTTTTCTCTTTTCCTGTTTCTCTGCAGTTGTCTTCTGATCTGCACTCTCCCAGTGGCAGTCTGCTATGTTTCAGGTGCACCTTCTCCCAAAGTAATTGTAAACTTCAACTTTTAAAGATTTTGTTTTATCTCAACTTATCTGTCCTCGTGACAGGAATGTTTGTGTTCTTTCGGTTTTCACAGATATGCTTATGATCCACTACGGAGATTGGCTGAATGTTGTTCCCACCCCTGGACCCTTTCCTTCTTCTTTCCATTGGGAGCAACCCACAGCATCAACGGATACAGAGGCCGTGGCCTTATCGAGGATGCAGCTGGACCCTGGGAGTTTGCAGCACGTGCTGAGACTGTGATGAGCTTGGTTAGGCCTCAGGGATGAATGGAAAACTGTCCCTAGAGAGCAGAGGGCACTGGGCAGTGTTTGCTGCCATGCAGCAAGTGATCACTCTGGCTGGAAGCAAGGACACCCTGGAAGAGCAGGGGCGATGGCCAGGAGACGGTTGTGTGTAAACATTGCTCCTTCCATCCTGGCTTACCAAGCTGGTTTTTCTTAGTTTAAAAAGTGAAGTTCTTACTCAAAGCAAAGATATCTTTTTGTGGTACACTTCCTGGGAAGGGTCTGGGCAGTTCCACCTTTCCAGCCAGGTGACTGTCCCATTACTCTTACATGCCACCTCTTCAGGAGTGATTCGTCCCCTGTACGAGCTGAGCATTGATAGTATCGGTTCTGTCTTCACACTCTGTATTGTAAATCAGGTATCACACTGATCTGTGCACCCAATCTAAAATTAACAAGGAATCTGCTAGTGTGTAAGGTAAAAATCTGCTCCATTTAGGTATTGCTTAAATCTTTTCCATAATGGATTATGCTTGCTTGTGTAGAGGTAACGCACATTGGTAAATTCTGTCTTTCCAGCAGGCTTTTGCAAAATTATTTTGCTTGTTACAAAATATAGCAGCCCTTTACAAAGGCTAGACGTAAATTTGGTTTGTGTTTTCTTCTACATTTTGTGCAATTCTTCACGCTGCTTCTTTCAAATTTTGTGTGCAGTTTTCCCATTCCTTTCTGAGCTTTTGACTTTCTTCCAGTTGCTCCTTTGACTAACCCAACCCTCTGAATGAGACCTGATTTCCTTCAGAGCTTTCAATCTGTAAATTATGTTCTCCACTTATGGTCTAATTGCCTTTTCCAAACTGAAGTCAGAATCTTTTCTGCAATCTTTTTATTGTTTTTGGCTCTTCATTACAACTTTTGTGTCAAATTAAGGATTCTATAAACGCTTCAAACAACACAGTTGAATCAACAGTCACATCTCTTGTTCTCAAAGCCTCAAACACATCCTTCTCCCTCTTTTTGAGTTCTCACATGATATCTTGTCAGACGTCATAAGATCTCTCTCAAAAGTTTCATTCTATCTAGAATGAGGGTTTTTTTCAATGTCTTGATCATAATCTCATCGCCAGATTGATCTTCACTTACATGCATATTATCAAACAAGGTTTGTGATTCTCTGATGAAAAGGCTGCTTTTAGTCACCTTTTTCAGTATCTTTGCTTGCCTTCATGAAGGGACAATCTTCTAGCTTGGTCTGATTTTTTGCTGTGGATTGATGGGATCAGAGCTGTTTTGACTTTCTCAGTTCCAGGGTCTTTGCTCTTTTTTCCCTTCTGTTTCTAGGTACACTCATTTGTAATTGCCTCCACCTCTGGTGCCATTTGCCAGTATTGCAAACTCAGCACACTACCAGTTTAGGCCCACAATTTTCTAAATAAAATTACAAAAATCTGCTAGTACCAAAAGAAGGGTTTTCTTTTGTTGGGTATTTTTGTTGTTGGTGTTTTTTTTTTTTTTGTGTGTGTGTGTGTGTGTGTTTTTTTTTACTCAATATTTGCAGGGTATTGGTCAGGTTTTCCAGATTTTCACTGGTTTGTCTCTGCGTAAAAAAAAAATAAGCCTAAATAGTTTAAGTTTTGCAGAGGTTACGTGTACCTGAAATGGTTTTTAGAGTGGGCAATATAAAGCAACTAATACATAACTCCAGCCCACCATAAGGGGCACCTCTCCCACAGAAAAAGGGCCTTGGGGCAAGGTGTGCTGTGCTTGCTGAAGTGTCAATAATGAGCATATTGACCTGCAGTACTTCATTACCTTCCCAGCTTCTTACCAGTGAACTCTTGATTCTACATCCCTGCCTTTGACTCCTAACACACACAGTTTTCTGCATCACAGTATCTGTACTGCAAGTCTGTAATCAAAGCTGTGCTGGGCTTTGTGTGCCTAGTAGTTGAGCGTAGGAATAGGCATCAGGGTGCTTGGTCTTACACCCTTGTCATGGCATCCCTTTGGGCCTGAGATATTCTCCTACCTTGTGCTGAGTTGAACTGGGGAAATAAAGGGATGCTGACCTAATCCCACCCCCCTGGCTGGTCTGGCTGCAGTCCCTGGATACTGAAGGGCAAAATCGTCTGAAGGCCAGTATAAATTTAGTGTTCACTTACAGCATTTTAGTGTTTGTAGAGCTGTTTTGCTTCTTTACTTTGCTCTACGCAGGCAGAAGGGGCAGAGACGGAAATACTCTCAAGCAAATAGCTGTGCAGCAGGGTTAAGGGAGGACACATCCTCGGTGTGAAAGGTTGTGAGAGTTCAGACACATTTTGAGATCTAATGCATGCATAATGCATTTCTAATACCGTAAATAGGTAGCAGGTCATGAGAAAAACTCACATGTTTAGAGCTGGCTGGAAACCAAAGCTGTTGATCATATACAGCTAAAGCGAGCAAGGGTCACCATTTGCATGTAATAGGATAAATCCGGAGCTGGTTCACTGTGGATCACTGGGCGTTTCTAAATTTGTACTAATAGGATGAAGGTGGCTGTGATTCAATGTCATTTCACTCACTGAGCTAATGAGCTCAGCTTATACCCACACTGACCACAGGATATGAGGAGATGAGGAGTTGAACCTAAGCCTAAGAAAGGTATGAAATGGAAATGAATTTGTCAAGTGTAACTAAAAGCCAGGACAGGAGCTCCTGTTCAGAGTTTAGGTGACCTTAATTCACATTTGTTTGACTAACTCTGAGGGCTACACTGGCTCTCCTGTGGGTAAGGACATCCAGGTTCAGCTGTTTTATAAGGAATAACATGTTGAGGGTATGCGAGGTAACACCAAGTTTCCTTTTAAACAGCTGGAGTTGTACACAAATTACATCTATCCATAAACACACTTTCTTCATCCTTCAATATGAGCGAAGAACAGCTGCACTGTTGTTTTTAGTTGTAATGTGAGTATGCACACATGTCTAGAGACTGCACCCTCCCAGCCCTATGTGCACATCTCAGATCTGACTTTCTGAGACAGTTTGCTCTGTTTTACCTGTCCAAACTTTTTGCTTTGTATACATATATATATAATTGCAAACAATTTGCTTAATATATATATATCTTTGCAGAACCAGCAGCAGCATGAGGCTTTCCTGACACACCGGAGTGGCCAGACCATTCCTGCTCTGGTTAATGTTAAGTTTTTGTAATTCAGTATCAGCAAGGGGCAGTGTAAAGAAAAGTAGTTTCTAAATGAAAATGGCATTTTTACTTCCCACTAGACTCTGGCCACATGAAGTGAGCCCTGAGGTTGTGCAACCCATCTCCTTGTCCTCAGCACTTTGCTCTGTGCTGTGACAGTGGATCAACGAAGCATGTTCTTGCCTTGGGCAGATGCCCTCTGAAATCTATCTTAAATTAAATTTATTACTGTTCTCTGTTTCTTTCCTTTTACTCGCTGGTCTTAACCTTAACCTCTGCTTACCATGACAGACCTCTCTAGCAGATTTCTGTAACTGTAACTTTGACACAGGAGAGTTACTAACTTGGTTATCACAGAGGAGGTCACGGCTGGCTGGTAGTGAGTGGGAACCAGGCTGCTCTTCCTCTCCAGTGATGGTCTGTCCAGGAGGCTGGAGGACACAGCCTTGGGCAATAACTTCCAAATGGGTGAGGAGGTCAAGTGCATCCTCAGCAAGTTTGCAGATGACATCAAGTTAGGTGGGAGTGTTGATCTCCTGGAGGGTAGGATGGCCTTATAGAGGGATCTGGACAGGCTGGATTGATGGGCCGAGGCCAATGGTATGAGGTTCAACAAGGCCAAGTGCCGGGTCCTGCACTTGGGTCACAACAACCCCATGCAGTGCTACAGGCTTGGGGAAGAGTGGCTGGAAAGCTGTCTGGCAAAAAAGGACCTGGGGGTGTTGGTCAACAGCCGGCTGAATATGAGCCAGCAGTGTGCCCAAGTGACCAAGAAGACCGATAGCATCCTGGTGTATATTAGAAATAGCGTGGCCAGCAGGACGAGGGAAATGATCATCCCTCTGTACTTGGCACTGGTGAGACTGCACCTCGAGTACTGTGTTCAGTTTTGGGCCCCTCAGTACAAGAAAGACATTGTGGTGCCGGGGTGTGTCCAAAGGGCAACAAAGCTGGTGAGGTGTCTGGAGAACAAGTCTTATGAGGAGTGGCTGAGGGAACTGGGGTTGTTTAGCCTGGAGAAAAGGAGGCTGAGGGGAGACCTTATCACACTCTACAACTACCTGAAAGGAGGTTGTAGAGAGGTGGGGGTCGGTCTCTTCTCCCAAGTAACAGGTGACAAGGACAAGAAGAAATGGCCTCAAATTGCACCAGGGAAGGTTTAGATTAGATTTTAGGAAAAGGGTTATCAAGCATTGGAACAGGCTGCCCAGGGAAGAGGTTGAATCACCACTCCTGGAGGTATTTAAAAGATGAGTAGATGTGGTGCTTAAGGACATGGTTTAGTGGTAGATTTGGCAGTGTTAGGTTGATGGTTGAACTTGATGATCTTAAAGGTCTTTTCCAACCTAAATTATTCTAAGGTTGTCATGGCTGACTGGTATTGAGTGGGAATCAGGCTGCTTTTCCTCTGCAGTGATGGTCCAGGAGGCTGGAAGACAAGTTCAGGCAGACACACATGACTGGCATCTGTATGGGGTGAAACTTAGAACTCCCATTCCCCAGGAATGGTTGAACATTGTTTTGATTTCAAATGTGATGCCAAAGTAGAAAAATAATTGCTATATAAATATATGACACTGAGTGAGAGAAGATACAACTGATTACTCTTAATGGCTTAAAAAGCCAGACCAAAAAGTGACAGTAGCTTTCAGCTTTTCTATTGTATTGTGATACATGGGCAGTGGTAGTACAGTGTATCATTGTGGAAAACTAGTGAAATTTCAAGGCTTTTCCACAATGAAACTTTTTAAACTTTAACTTTTAATAAACATTAATTTTTCCTGCAGGAAAATGAATTCAGTTTTACATAATTTTACAAGCAAATTTGTTTGATTTTGATATTTTTCCTTCCCTGAACTCAAGCTCCCAAACACAGACTGTTTTGATGAAACTTTTCCAATATATTCCAACCTTAGAAAAATTGCACAGTGACATCTGCAAAATTTTGACAAGATTTGGTGCTATTAAACACTATCGGCTTTATGTGTTTGCATTCACACTACCACCAGGACATACAAATCTAAGTTGTCAAGTGAGGTAAGACTCTAGTCTCTAGGGAATAGAGTAGGAGCTTCTGGAAGGGGGTGGGTGATTTAGCAGGAGCATTCTTTCTGCACTGACTGGCACTGAAAGTATAAAGCTGATGGAGTTCCCAGCTAATATACCAGGGATAAAAAAGAGCCCTGACTATATGTGTTTATGAAAGATCTCCTGGCATTTTGCAAAAACCCCTGACACTTCAAAAGTATTCGTCCTGGCTAAGTTGCAACTTATATCCTCCTCACATAGACACCCCTCTTAAGACATATAGACACTCCTCTTAAGAGGAGAAGGATGCTCTGCTTCCCATCTGCAACTTTATCTTTTACTTTGTCTCAGTAGCAGTATGCACAGCACAGCATGAGCAGTGTGAGCTGCAAAGATCCTCCATTTTGATGATGGTGCTGTGAGTGATGGCACACGTCCTAGAATGTAGGTGCCGTGGCTGTGTGTGTCAGGAGAATTTGGACACTATAGATTTACATTAGCAAAAGCATTAGGGAGGTCAGATTATCATCTCTGCTTTTGATCTCCAGGCTCTAGGCAGGGTGCATTGTAGATGCTAGTGGCCATCCTGTCCAGATTGTTTGTAGAGTCTTAACACTTCTTGGGCCGTAAATAAAACATCTGATTGAATTTCAACCTGTTACATACTGTGTATGGGTTTTGATGCCTTTTGCTGTCCATCTTCATTCTTTTTTAAAAGTTAAGATGAATTACATTGAATGGAAGAGACGGTGATATTGGTTCGAGAAATATGTGGGTATGATCCCGGTGTTCACTGACTGTATAGTCTCCTGTTTCTTTTCCTAAACTCTATGCTGCACTTCTTGAAGGCATCACATAGTCTTTTAACCAGCAGATAGTGGTATGATTTACGTCATTATATATATGTGATTTGTTCGAACAATCAAGTTCGGATGGAACAGGTTATAAGTAAACAAGTACATATACAAGAAAATGAGGCCCTTTGCATCTGGGTTGTAAACCTATGTA
The DNA here is from genome assembly GCA_017639485.1 of Pluvialis apricaria. Lineage (NCBI taxonomy): Eukaryota > Metazoa > Chordata > Aves > Charadriiformes > Charadriidae > Pluvialis > Pluvialis apricaria. The sequence goes on along the minus strand of CM030008.1, from coordinate 159,932,540 downwards.
TGAACAAAGCCTATGTGAGAAGTGGAGGAGACAATAACATCGTTGGTTCCAGTCCATCCAACTGCTTTGAAGACTGTTCAGGCACTGCAGGATCTGTGGATAGAACAGGTATGTTCCTCAGGTACAAGAGTCACACACCGTCTGTGGCCCTATGGGGGAGCTGAACCTGGTGATATGGAAAACAGGCTTTATTCTCTCCTGTGACACAGATTTCATTTTTGATCTTGAGCAGCTTTTGATCTTGGGCATTAGAAATGCAAACACAGTTGGACTTCCTTTTGGAGAGGGAGAGGGCAAAGGGAAATAAAGAAAATTCAACCACCAAGATATAAAACAACAAGGAAATAAAATCATTATTATATCAAGTGGTTTTTTCTTTAGTTTTACCAATTCACTATGAAATCATCAAAGGTTCATGCCAATTTTTCCATCTATTGTGTCTGGCTGATGAGTGATATTTATTTTGGGTGACTAATGGAGGTGAATAAAGATAAACCACAAAAGCACATGTGTTTTCTTAATTGTGTCTTATAAAATAATGCACTTGGACAAAACAGTGTTCAGATATTCCCAATTGCAAAAATATCCATTGCAAAACCAACAGAAATTGAAAGCATATTTGACTGAACCCATTTTAGTTTTTCATTCTCTGACTGCTTTGGAGTCTTCTTTTTTTCTGTTTCTTTTCAATTCACGTTAACGCAGTTTCTCTGCCTGGCTGGGTGAAAAAGACTCTTAATCTTGCCTCAATACTCACTGCAATCCCCTCAGTGATCAGCAGGGGCTCCTCTTGGACTGTGACTAACTTGGCTCTCTGCTTTCCTCCCTTCCCATTGACCAGCCCACGGTGTTTCCACACCAGCTACCTCATGTGGATCGTATAATACTGGGGAAACACATCAGGGCAATTTTATGTTCATAAATTCTTTTTAGTTTTTCACCTCACAAATCATCCAAAAAGGGGAATAGATGGGTTACCACAGCTGTGTTGTCAAAGGACACTTTCTGTATTCCAAAAGCCAGGCAATGAAAGAGCAGCAACACCACCATGTTAAGGACAGTATGATCACTGATGGATGGGGTCAGACTTTGATCTAGTTTTGCTACACCTGTAATTAATGCATGATGAATGCATCACCTGGGGGTGATGATTGATAAGAAGCTCAACATGAGCAAGCAATGTGCGATCGCAGCCTAGAAGGCCAACTGTATCCTGGGCTGCATCAAAAGAAGTGTGGCCAGCAGGGCAAGGGAGGTGATTCTGCCCCCCTACTCCGCTCTCGTGAGACCCCACCTGGAGTACTGCATTCAGCTCTGGAGTCCCCAACATAAGAAGGACACGGACCTGCTGGAGCGTGTCCAGAGGAGAGCCACGAGGATGATCCGAGGGATGGAGCACCTCTCCTATGAGGAGAGGCTGAGAGAGTTGGGGCTGTTCAGCCTGGAGAAGAGAAGGCTCCGGGGAGATCTTATTGCAGCCTTCCAGTACCTAAAAGGGGCCTACAGGAGAGCTGGGGAAGGACTTTTTACAAGGGCATGTAGTGATAGGATGAGGAGGGATGGCTTTAAGCTGGAAGAGGGCAGGTTTAGATTAAACACCAGGAAGAAGTTTTTCACTTTAAGGGTAGTAAGGCACTGGAACAGGTTGCCCAGAGAGGTTGTTGAAGCTCCGTCCCTGGAGGTGTTCAAGGCCAGGCTGGACGTGGCCTTGGGCAACCTGGTCTAGTGAGAGGTGTCCCTGCCTATGGCAGGGGGGTTGGAACTCGATGATTTTCAAGGTCCCTTCCAACCTAAACCATTCTATGATTCTATGATTCTATGAATTTCATATCTGGATAATAGGGGAAAAAACCTCACCTAAACCACACAGATATCTTCTCTGATGAAGTACTACATCTTCACAACTGTGGAGCTGAATTTAAGCATATCTTGAATCTAATGCTCTTGTTTGTCTGCAATATGTTCAGTTTAACTTCCACTGAGTTCAAAGATATTTGGACTCAGTACTTGGGCTTCACAGTCCACTGGGAGCCAAGGAGTTTGATCCAGATGACAGGGGGATATAGCTGACTGTGGTGGCCAAGGTGGCTCATGCGATAGGGTGACCCACATGCTCAGGGTGACCGAATGACTCAGGTGATTTCTTTCACATGCTGCAAAAAACAGGAACAGAAAGAAATAGCTCCATTCTACCAACAAGATAGACTAATTGGTCACAAACCTGTGTTACAAATATATAGATAGCCTGGGGAAAACATGGTGCAAAGGTACAAGTGCAAGACCAATGCCAGTGAACCTGGACAGTTGGTAAATCATGTACTTAACTCAGGTGGGGTTTAGGAGAGAGAGAGCTTTCAGAAGAGAACTGAAGAAGATGGAAAAGGTAAGTCTTTTACTAGTTTATGTTGAATAATTTATTTCATTACTGAAAATCTGAGAGGATAAATTATTTACTCAGCTATTTTCCAGCAGACAAAAAACAAATCTAGTAATAAGAAACATTCCTGGAAGGCTATTATGATTTATCATGAAGAAAATAAGACACTGAAAGCAGTGGCTGTAAACTGAGTTGTGGATATGCTATACAACGGAAATTAATGAGATGCCTTTTTCATCTTGTTACAGAAATACAAAGACCAATAATGATTGCTGCCTCAATTTTTCCTAGCCTTTAGTAATACAAAATTCTTGGGTCTTTTAGGGGGGAGAGGAAGGAAACAAATTTTTGGAAACCAGCATTCATGTGGTCTTGCTTTCTCACTCTGCCTTTCTCTATATTGTCATTGTTCACCAAGGTTCAAATGAGAGAAGTTTTTAAGGATGGGTTTCATATGTTCTAGCTGTAGGTGTTCACAGTGCAGGTGTCTGGATCCCAGCTGGCTGTCAGCAGATCTCTGTGACAGTTTGAGGACACAAGTCAACGCAGCCAATGGAGTTCAGGATGAGATTTGACTGACCAGAGTCAGGGGTCTCTCTAGGTGAAGGTATATTGCACCCTAAAGAACATACACACTATTGATCAGCTCTCCACTGGCTTTGTAGAGATGTGCTCAGGTGTATATGCCTACATACTTGATAAGCAACTACATTTAACACCACAACTCCTAGCACTTGCATTCCAAGTGCCACTTTGGGACCCTGGGCTCTTTGGAGGCTGCCCAATCTGCCAGAGAGGACCTGGATACCCTTCCTGGATGAAAATCAGTGAAACCTTTGGATAAAATTCTGGCTTGCATGACAATTCTCTATGATTTGCTCTTACTTTTGGTGAGGGTGTGATTTCATTCCATGTCATATGTTGCTCAAGCTGAGAATTATGTGCCAGATATTACCTAGGGCAAAAACAGCAGAGACTTTAATCAGGGGCAAAAATAGCAGAGACTCTGGTCATAGATTTTATCATAGAATTGTTATGGCCGGAAAAGACCTTTAAGATCACCAAGTCCAACCATTATCTAACTCTACGGGCCCACTTCTAAACCATATCCCTGGGCACCATATCTAGACGGCTTTTAAATATATCCAAGGATGGCATTGTACCTATAAATGGGATTACGGTGCATAAAATACTCTTAGCAACCCGGTCTTATGCATCTGCTATCAGCTGATCTGAATGAAAGTGATGAATTTATTTATGGCTTGCTTAGTCTGAGTGTTGTATGAGTCAAAAGTGAAGGGACTCCTCTGTGGGTCTGGGAGGTGAGTTTGAGATTGGCTCCAGGCTTGTGCTGAAGCTCAATCCTTTTGATTTACATGTGTGATTAAGCTCACCATGCACCCATCTCTAAATAAGTGCCTACACATTGGAGCATCCAGACCTTGCTTTGCACACCCTCAACTTTGATTCCTGAGACCTGGGCTTTGCCAGCTGTCTAACATGTGGAGAGAGAGCGGGAATCAGAAGCACAGCCAGAAACAACACCACTGGATCAGGCCTGGCTGACTGCTAGACACAGCAACGTAACCTAATGTGCCTGGTTCTGTTTAGCACAGGCTGGGTGGGTCATTGCCATAACTGAATCATTTATCCTGTCCTGGCTCCTGTAACATCTCTCATGCCACGGTTTGTCTGTGGACTTGACTTCAAAACAATTTGGAGGAGGTTCTGTCTCTTGCAGAGTTAATCTACAGTTCTGCTCATGCTGGGACACGTAGACGCTACAGCTACGCAGATAATACCTGGCTAATAAAAGCAATCCCAAATGTTGTGGTTATTGCAATGAATGCAAAACCGTTGTATTCCCTATTTCTTCATACTTTTATTATGCTAGTATAATAAATATGAATTACCAGGTAAGGATATGTTTTCAGTGTGGTTATTGAGGGATCTGCCATGCTATTCTCCTGACAGGCAATAGGATCTGCATGACTAATTCCCTGAGAAATGAAAGGACAATGTTCTTCATTAATAGTAGAGAGAAAGAAAACATTTGCATGGGGAATGCAGTGAATTTGTACAGAATGTAATCAGCTTTGCTCAGTCTATTGCATTTAAATGATTTCTGTGTCTAGCACGCAGAGCAAAAAAGCCATTTCAAAGCTCCTCATGAAAAGTGGCCAATCATTACTGCAACCCTTGGGACTGGCTGTGATAACATTAATCATGATGAATTGGTGTGGCATCTATGGGACCATAATATGCAGTTCTATGAGAATACCATTGAGTTGTGTTTCAGAGTACTGCAGACTGGTTTATATTTTTCTCTTCATCCACAGAGCACTTTTTCCAGTCACTAAAAATATCTTATTCACAACAACATCTCAGCTGACAATTTGCTACAGTGCAATGGTTGGGTTTTAGCTTTTGTAAGGTTAGAACTGTGAACTCTTCTGATATAAAATGACTTAACCATAAGCAAACAGCAAATTATATGATCAGTGAAGAAATTAGAATCCTGGAATAATTTTTAAAATCCTACAAGTGAAGCTGTTCACTCTAAAAAAAAAAAAAAGATCAAGGGAAAAACTTATCTCTTCCTGTGTGATTGATCTTTTTCTCTTGCGATTGCCCTCTGACCTACAATAAATCATTTTAAAGTGTGTCAGGAAAATCTCTTCAATAGCTTTAGAGCTGGGAGGAGAAATGTTTTGTATCTCAAAGCATTACCACACAAAACATCCAAACAATTACAGCTTTTCTGTTATTTTTCCTGCATCTAATGAGATGATAGGGGAAGGTTTTTCCCCATGTTGATGTGAGTTGATAGTGTCTAAAAAATATTGCCATCTGAAATCCATATACAATTTTAATGCTGTAGGAAGTATATGGAGGGAGACTTGAATTTCTTTTAGGCTGAAGACCTAACAGGAAAGAAACACACTGGAGAATTTGTAGCTCTGCTTTATGGGGTTGGTGCTCATTTGAAAATGTGGGTATTTTCAAAATAACTCCCTATTAAATAAAAAGTATATTGCTGAAACCATTGCCACTCTTAGCCTTCATACCCATCCAAGAGTGAGAGACCAACTCTCTTTCACCTGTTTTCGGGTAGTCTGATCCCTCACGGTCATTTTTGCAGTAAGTTGCTTGTAGCTCTTCCACACAGAAAACCACTGTGTCTGCAAAACCACCTGAGCTACATCACAGCCTTGCTGTGAAAATGATGTGCAGTAACTCCACTGTCAGGGGTGGCAATGCCTTCTGACACGTTAGCCTCATAAATCCTGAATTTGGTGGCCTTTGATGGATGCATCCTGCACAAGACATCCATCTGACAAGCAATTTGGAGGCAGCTGATGCCTCCTATAATGACAAAAACCTGGAAAGGACTTTCTATAGGAAGCTGAATTAGTTCCCATTAAAATATTGTTGAAAGTTATCATTATTATGTTGTGTTATTAAACATACATTAGGCCATTTGGGATGGGAATCCTGTGGGTGAATACAGGAGTCTAGAGCACAGACCTTTACATCTGAATTAGCAACCACATACTCTCAGTAGCCACTGGAGACCAGAGAACAGTTTGATACATCCTGAAGAAAACATCTGAAACTGTCATCCTAAGAACATCCTGAAAGTGCCTATTTCTTTTAATGGGCTTTTAATTTCTTTTTCTGGAGCTCTCAGAGATTAGCTCAGAGATAGATGTCAATATTTCAGATGTGTGATGTTAGGAGAGATGGATCCCTAGGGATCCAAAGCAATTTCATAGGCATTTTAAAAGCAGAACTCACAAGTCTAAATACGCTAATAGATTCAATAGGTTTTAAATACTGAATTGCTATATTTTACTTATACAAACATATGTGTTTGTTGTACATTATATATTACAAGAATTTGTTAAATTTTTCTCCCATTTAAATTCAATTTCTTGCGGTTTTGCTATCCTCAACCCCCATCCCTCACTTCGAAGAGGCCCCCCACATCTTTACAGTAAAACAGCCCAGAAATGTCATTATGTAACTCCGATACCCTCCTAATCAGTTGAGCTCTGGCTGGGTGGGTAACCCCAGCGGCGGCAAGAATCTCCCGCACCTACGGCTTGTCCAGCTTCCCGTTCTCAGAACTACCGACCACAAGAAACTCCTGTGGTTACTAACAGAAGAAACAAGTTCCCTCCAATCTCCCAGTGCACCTTGTCGGTTGTGGTTTGTGAGAATTACACTGTGCTCTTATCCAAGGCAGTCAGGACCAGCACAGGCTTCGTGCAGCCCCTTCGTGCTGCCAGTTCGGGGTCCTCAGCCTACAGCTTCAAACTTTCCGGCATGGTGACTCCGTTCTGTGGGAAGTTGTTCAAATTAGTCCCACAAAGAAAACCATTGCCTTGTGAAAACTACCTGCCTTCAATCACAACCACTCTGTGGGAACGAACCAAGGCTTCTCTTGAGATTTTTTTATTTATTTCTCATTTTTGTCTCTGCTAATGTGTGAGATGATAGTCTGTGACGAAGATCTTGGTGCCTTCTTCCATCTAACACTCTGGATAAAACTGAGCAGCCTCTGTTCATTCATATCGTTGCTCTGACATCACCTTTGCTGTGAGAATGATAAGAAATGAGCCATTTAATGGCAGTGAGGTGGGAACTGGTTGATGTGAGATGACATGTTTCCTAATTAAGCCACTAATAACAATAAAAGATGCCACCAGGTTCTTTATTACAACACGTAGCAGGAAAACCTTTGTCATATAGTTAAGTTTCTCAGTCTTTCCATTTCCTTGAGACTTTTGTGTACATTTGTTTCTCAATATGGTCCAAAAGATCAGGCCTTGCAAAACACTCTTCCTTTTAAAAAGTTACCCTGTGATCTGTCAGTGCATCTCTCACATTGCTGCTTTGTCCTGCGACAGCTTGGCTGGGATCCTGGTGGGATTACACCAACCTCTAATGGGCATGTTTTCCCTGATTGCTCCTGGCTATTCTGCAATAGCACCACTCAGCTCCATCAAGGAAATAACTGCAATTTTTTCTTTCCTAATGAATTTCATAACGTAATCAGTGGCAGAGCATGACTGAGAATGAAACTAAGACTTGATGTAATGGTCAGGCAAGAAATTTGACTTGGAGCTTTGTTTTGACTGGGTCCCAAATGAAGAGAAGCATTGCTGACAGCTCTGCGTATACTCTGTGGATGCTGATGGCTCCAGTGGCAATAAAAATGTTCACAGTTTTTTGTTTTTGTCTTGTTTTCATTACCACTGTAATGTCGCTTCTTTCTGGGAAGTTTGGGTTGCCAGCTAATGATCTTGCTCCAGGGGCAGGAGCAGCCTTTGTCTCCCGGCAGAGATTAGTTAAAGAAAATACAATAAATGCACTCTGGGGGTTATTGTGCGGAGGCTCAGCCTCCACCGGGTGCTGGCTGAAAGCAGGTAGGCAGCTGAAGATGTCACCAGGCACCCAGGGGTTCTCAAGAATACTCAGCTATTGGGTGTACTTGGGATGTTGAATATGAGTTATTTAGGTGTACAGCATCAGGGACAAATTGGTGAAGGGCCACCAAGCTTCACACAGACAAGGGCACACTTCCACATTATTTTTGTACTCTTTAGCATGATCCAGGTTAGGTTTGACCTAGCAGGGAGAGCAACAAATGGTCAAGTACTGACAAGCCTGGCTCCTGCTCCTTTCCCGCTTCTCAATCCGCTGGGCAAGTTTACGCATCAGCTGACCACTTCAACCAGGCTGGGGCAAAATTTTGTTTGGACCTGCACACCTCTTTTAGCTTTGGGACAGGCCAGTCCAGGACTCCCAAGCCAAACATCTGTGGGAATCTGAAGACTTACGAAGTCCAGCTCCAGAAGGTTTTAATATAAGAAGCAATTTGACTTAGTCAACACGTGGGCATGGGATACATCTGAATGACGCCAGACCAGGAGGAGGCCACGCTAGGAATGAGTGGGCAAAGCAGCATGACTATTCCTTCATCACGTCAGCCCAGACACATGCCACATACCACCGTAAGTGCTGCAGCTTCTCTAAGGTCCCTTGGTAAGCCTGGGCCTGGTGATGAGTTGGCATGACTATTGTCTCTCTGCAAACACTGATTTCCCAGGTGGGTAGAAGAGAATGAGGATGACTATCTGGGAGCCCTTGCAGTTTGCAACCAGAAGAACAAAAGCCACTCCTAGTTTTATTGTGCTCAGGTGTGGCTGCAGTTATTGTGCCAACCTTTCCCCCTGCAGAGCCTGGTCCAGACACTGTGATTCCTTCTCCTGGGACTGGTGGCTCAGGAGCTGGAAAGATGGGGGCCTTCTGGAAAGGTGGTTGGAGTTTCTCCTTGCTGTGTGTGAGGTGGCTGATGCTTTCACACCACTGAAGGTGGTGGTGAACTTTCCTTTCCAGCTTTTGCTGGCTCATTGTGCTGATATGCAGAATCCCACACTTCTGCAGTGCCTTGGAGGGGCAGGGCAGGCTGTAATACTGTAGGTGAAGTGCACACAAGGCTTCACAGAGTCGTTTATAACAACTGCTGTTCCACTGCCAAAATCTCTGCTATGGTCATTTGGCACCTGTCCATGGAGTCGAGCGCAACAGTGCCAATTGCCACCAACGGAGACTTGGCCCTCCCTGCTGGAAAATCCCAGCCTTCCAGGATACGCTTATCTTGCTACAGCTATTTTATTTTGTCTGCAGTAAAGCTGGACAAGTGACTTGGCATTGCTGGGCCGGGCTGTTAAAAGCATTCATAAACATCAGGAGTTTCGTTACTGCAGAGGACCCAGTTCCACAGCCTGCCGAGAACAGCACTCTTACTTCAGTGAAGACAAGCAGACAACAGTGGTGACCCCTCTGGTTACTGCACCCCAGAAAGAGGCCCATCTGCCCTGCTCCTTGTCCTAATACCCTTTATTTTGGACATGTCTAACCTGACACCTTGCATTTCCAAACCCCGTGCCCACCCATTTGGGAGTATCGGCCATCCCCAACGCTATGCTGACCTGCTTTTCTCCCCTTGGCCGGGATACTCTGACGCTGTGCCTCTGACGATGTGGCTTCCCCTTCTAGGTGGTGGCTCATTGCACTGGTTACACCGCAGGTGCCACAGTGTATGGGCCTGCACATAGGGAAAAACCCTATGAAGCTGCTGTGTATGGACTGTTTCTGGCTGGGTTCCAGGCAGTCTCTCGGGTGGACTAAACTCAAAGCTGGTCCACAGGATGGTTTGGGAAGGTGATGTTCCCACAGATACCCAACACAAAGCAGAAAACCCAAACAGTTCTTTCTAAAATATGCAGATCATGACGTACTTTCTCCTGCTTCTGAACTGAAAAGTGAATATTAGTGCTAGGCAGTGTTCAGGACCTTTCTGTTTTGGGTCAGTGACCAGAGAAGTGCATTATGAGACTCACTTGGTGTTCTGTAGTTCAGAGGGAAGAAGGGAGGCTCTTTCGCATTGTGCAGAGCTCAGTGCTATCAACCAGGTAAGGGTAATATTGATGATTGCAGTGTACACTGAAGCTCCACATGTCTTTTTTTAGGATGGCAAAACTACTCAATACTAAGTATGTATGATGGGATACAGCAAATGTTAGCAGTAATGGTAAAGGTAAGCCTTGCAGGGCTGTCACCTCCACACAAACATTCTCCTGTAAAGAGGGGAGCTGAATTGCTCAGATGAATGATTCAAAATAACTGCAATAGTTGTGGGTTCTTTTTTTGGTTTCTCTTTGTGATAATATGATTGCTTCAAGGTACATGTTGCCTTCCTTCCCAGGACTCCAGTCAAAATACGGCTTGTGGAAACCAGTTCCCTTTTACACTTCCACTGCCTGGTATTTACATTCTCTGCTCATTGTTTGTTCTCACTTTCCTCTTGCCTCCATAGAAGTGCCTGCTGAGAGTCGTGCCATTTGTTAGGGACAGCCAGAAGATGTTGACTCTACTGCTTTCCCCGCAGGAGTCTTCTGTGCGGTGATGCTCACTGCAGCTGCGTCCGATTTCCTGAATGATGTGCAAGGTAAACATGCAATCAATTAGCTGTACTGCGTGAGTGATGTGATCACATATGCTAGGATTTATTGATTTTAAAAGCAGAAAGAACTGTTACCATGTAGCCTGACCTTGCATTTTCAAGATTTTGTTGCACAACTTATTAAAAACCTTTTTCCTCCTTTGTGGTCTGTAGGACTAGGCACTACTATACATAAGGCTGATGCCTACATCCCAGTTTCCAGAGGCAAGCCCCAGGAGGAGACATGAATTTGGAAAGCAGGTGAATCAAGCTGACATTTAGTTGCTATAGCACTGAAATGCTGATTTCAGTAACTAGCTGGAATATTTGGACATCCTGTTTAGATACCTTGAAAACTGGACATTTTGCACTGCAGTTTCCTGGCACTAAATCCTTTAGAAAAGCAGGTCAATGAATTCCTACGGATCCTCGGTTTCAGACCTATATGCATTTTAGAAAACTTATATGTATATTTTATCATTAAGCATATTTTTGCAAAGATGGAAAAAAATTCTTTCACACAAAGCAAATTAACTAGAAAGGGGTGCTTAAATAGTAATCAGAGGCTTCTATGCTTCTTAGAAGCAAGCCTTCTCCCCACCCCCATTAACTTCTTTCTAGGCAGTTTACTAATTCTAATTAAACGCCCACTTTCACACTTTCTATACGGTCAATACTCCTATTAGATTTGGTCCAAGGTAGAGGCCATTGGGTCTTCATGAGACTATTTTTAACTTCTTTTGATTTTGTAAGTCTTCAAATCAGGCAGCAGTTGCTCAGGAAACAGAGCAGGTGGGAGCGCTTGTTGTTTGGGGCAGTTTGCAGAGTGAGCCATAGCTGGGAGTAGAGGATGGTCTCCACCGTACTGCACATGGGGTGTGGACCCATCAGTGCCCAAAGGGTGTGAGTGGATGTCATGGTCTGCCGGATCAGAGCTGCAGCATTTGCCTTCCACTTTGGTCTGATATAAAGCATCCTACGTACCCTACAGCAATGCAGACCACACGGCGTAGTCCAAATTAATCTCAGATTAGTTTCAGCACCAGACTAAGGAGTGCAGTTGCTGTGGACTGCTCTTAAATGACTATCTTTCCAGGCTGACTGAGTACAAAACTTAAGGAGAAAAGTGTCTTGATTTAGCCGTCTTAACTGAGCTCCTACAGGTGTGTGGGCTGATCCCAGATCATCTAACCAATTGCTCGTCACCATACAACACTAACACAGATAAAAGTAACTAGTGCCATGTAGTTGGGAACCTTGACAGCTCCAGAGGGTAGGAGTTCAAAAGTCTTCTAGAAAAAGAGCCTTGTAACCTATCCAAAGGCATTAGTGAAGCAAATACTAGAAAACAATGAACTTTTTGTGCATGTGGTAAATTTTGTGGGCTTTCTCCCCGACTATGTGAATCAAGAACTATTGTCAGCCCTACTCTCCCTGAGACCACCAGAAAAACTCTTGCTGATTTCTATAAATATGAGATCTGACCTGACAGTGTTAACCCAAACAGGCAGAGCTCAACAGGAAAACAAAAAGGTGGAATAGTGTTAGGCAGCTGGGTCAAAAACCAGCACAGCCTGGTCAGAAGTGCCCCTCTCTGACCTACGCAGTGGCCATCCCTTCAATGCAACCTCGGTAGCACTTGGCTTTTGTTTCATTGCACAGGCAGCCTTGCTGCTGGTGCCTATATACGGTTAGTTTTCTCTGTGTAGGTAAAGGGGTTGCTTCCCTCAACAACTGAAAGTCAGTCAGCCTGCACTGATAGGGCCACAGTAAAAAAAGTGCACCTAAGACTACAGCAATTCAACCCCTAATCTGTTCCTCCTGTTAAAATACTGTTTATTGCTGCTTGTCAGTAAAGAGTGACCAGTAAATGGAGATGCCAGCTCCATCTGGGTGCCAGATTACTGGGAGCAGAGCAACTCCCTTTGAATCTTTCTGACACATTTCCTAAATTGAAGCAAGAATCTCTCGCCTTCCTTGAGACTGACTTCCAGCCATCATTAGAGGGAGCTGTTGCCCCAGCAAGCCCCAACCTCCCTGTGCGCTCTTCTCCAGACCTTCTCTGAACTGCTGTGCAGCAAGGAAATTCAACTGATTCATGAGTTGGCACGTGTCTGTACAGCACTGTCAATCATGTCAGCTCTTGAGGGTGCTTCGTAAATAAATATCTTAATTTTCATTTGTTTGGCTTTCTTTATGCAGCAGAAGAAAGATGTCTGAGCTAAATTGTGGCAGCACTGTGATCTTCCACCGCTGGCTGGGGGAGCCGGGGAAGCCTTTTAGCCCTTCTGTTAACCTACATTAAAAAAGCAGGGGAGAGCTTTGACATAATTTTCTTCTGTCATTTCACTAGCCCTTTGTTTGAACCACCCGCCTTTTGCCTCATCCTGACCCTGTTCTCATTTCCATCACAACTGGAGTAATTCAAACCAACCCGGGGGGAAGTTACGTGGGCGCAAACTCCTGTGAATGAGATCAGAGTTGGACTTTTTGTGAAAAAGGACAAAGGCTCGGGACCAAAATCTTAGCAAAGTCGAGCATCTGACTCAGTAGTTAACCTTTGCTTTTAACTTGTAAACATTTCTCTCAGAAACAAATGTCAGGATTGTGGCTGGGGTTACCCTGTCTCTGCGCATTCTGCGCTTGTTTTCCTAATTGGGGATGGGCATGTTGTTAGGTTTTGTTTTCTGACGAGAAATGTGTGGAGATTAGATACACAGTGTCACTGGTGTTATTCCAGGCTGATAACATCACATGGTGTATTTCATACTAAAAGAGGGTGTAGATTGAATTACTGCAGGCCCAGCACGAGTTGTGCACCGAGTGTGTAAGAGCGTATTTCAGCCGCATGAAGCAATACGCGGGGTATTGTTTTAAATGTGCATGGGCTGAATTAAAAATGTCAGCTATCACATGAGGGTTGTTTTTTAACAGACAGGGACAATTGTGTAACCAGATCCCCATGCTTATTAAACCCAATTCAGATCGGTGGGTAAAATTTAAATAGGAATGAATTTGCCTGTTTACTTTTAGTATCTCGAAGCTGGGAGTTGGTTCACTTGCAGCAAAGGGACCGTGCCCCGTATACCTGTAAACCATCGTTCTTAAAACTATGCAACTCATTTGAAGCAGATAAGGTTATCTTGGTATGTGCATTTTTACTTCTACTCTTCTGTTTTTCCTGTGGAGAGTGCCTGGCACTGTCCCTGCTCTAAGGTAATACTACTTCATTTTCCAAAGCAATTTGTCAGGTTTCTAAGTGTGACCATTCAGCATGTAAATTCAATGCATAATCCTCGTGCTGTCATTTTACTCATTTAAATGGACTGAATACAAGGCATATTTTTGTAATCTGTCTGTGCTCTCTGGGGACAGCTTTGTAAATGACATGTTACATTCCCAAGTCTCAGCCAGGCAAAGAGGTTCATTCAGTGCCAATAAAGAACAGTTATTTCCTAATAAGTATATTAACTGCTCCAAATGCAGTTGTGAAAATCAGAGAAAAAGCTCTGTCAGAGAGAAAGCAAGCGGGAGCGAAGCAGCGAGTGCCTCTGCTCGGAGCGTGTGTCCATCAGGACGGCGTCCAGCGCGCTGCTGGCAGATCTGGCGTATTTGCCTCAGTGGGGTGATCCAAGTGCTGTGAGTTAAGCTGATCTGCGGTCAAAGGGCGCACCACCAAGCAGACGGTGCCCAGGAGTCAAGCGCTGTGCTTCCAGGCTCGCTGTACGCTAGCAGCAGCCACCGTTGCCACTAAAAAAAGCAGCTCTGCCTTTTCCTGCCCTTCCCGTAGCCATCACTAAGAGCAGGTTTTTCTTGGCTCTGCAGGCAACTGGGTCTTGGAAGTGACCTGGTTTAAAACTATCCAGGAAAGAGCAGCAAAAAGTCATTTTAACTGATCTGATTTATTGTACAACCACAGATACTGGCCCAAGGCATAGTGGCACTCGAGGAGAAATAAATTATGGGGAGCAGCAAGGAAGACCAGGACTAATTCTTCTGGTTGCAGTGCTGGTTTATGGTGGTTTGAAGTGAGCATGAAGCTCCAGGTTAAGCTACCTGTGCAGCCAGAAGTTCCTGCCTGCTTCAGCTCGACAGTGCTAAGTTAAAGGGCTGCAAATGGAGGTCTGGTCTGTCAGCCCCCCTGGCTGTAATCCCTGCCCAGCTTTGTACCTCCATGTTGTCTTGGGCAGTTTGTTTCAATCAGTGCCAGTATCTCCTCCAGTGAGTTCCCTTTGCAGCTTCTCCTTTTGCTGCCTGGGGCTGTCAAGTCCTGGTCTTAATATTCAAGCAAAGAAAAGAAAGTATTATTTTCCAGGGTGCAGAACTGAGCAGTGGAACTCACTGTCATGGGATAGTGTAGATGCCAAAAGCATAAAAAAAAAAATAAAGCACATCTTATGAGGAGCGGCTGAGGGAACTGGGGTTGTTTAGCCTGGAGAAAAGGAGGCTCAGGGGAGACCTTATCGCTCTCCACAACTATCTGAAAGGAGGGTGCAGAGAGGTGGGAGTCGACCTGTTCTGTCAAGTAACAGGTGATAGAACAAGACGAAATGGCTTCAAGTTGTGCCAAGGGAAGTTTGGATATTAGGAAGAATTCCTTTACTGAAAGGGTCATCCGGCATTGGAACGCGTTACCCAGGGCAGTGGTGGAGTCCCCATCCCTGGAGGTATTTAAGGGTCATGTAGATACAGTGCTCAGGGCCATGGTTTAGTGGTGGGCTGTCAGTGTTAGGTTAATGGTTGGACTAGATGATCTTACAGGTCTTTTCCAATCCAGGAGATTCTGTGATTCTGTGATAAAGGAAGTGTTTTTTTAAAAAGGTTTAGATAACTCATGGAGGAGGGCTATAGTGACAGCTATTAAATATGATGATCTCATGAAGGCTGTTATTAGCTAATTTATGTGAAAAGGATCAACCTGCTCTACTCTGCTCCTTTAATCTTAATGTAACCCCCTCAATCCCCTCCTTAATCAGGCAGGGGCCAAGGTTCAGGACAGCAAACTGGGACGTTGGACTTTTGGTCTGATTCAGCACAGCCATTCCTACACTTCATAAACAATATTTTAATAATCTGTGAGTGGAACTTAAGACATGAATGTGCATTGTCACACTTTGTGCACAAATTATCACCTGCAAATGCAGTAGCTTATCTGGCAAACTGTATGGTCATATATTCTCAAGGAAGAATAAGATCTGGGTGTTAGCTTACAAACATGAAGTTATCCAGTGCTGCACAGCAAAGATAAGGCCAACTATGTCAAGCTTCCGGTGCCTTTACTCCAGCTGGTACTCTGCTGCGGACACCGAGCACTTGGGAAGAAAGGAGGAATGTGAAACTTGCTCTCTTTGGTATACAGCTTTAATTACAACCAATTATTTATCCTACAAGCAAGTGTTTGCAACTGAAAATCTGCAAGGAGTATTTGGAGACTGAATTTGCTTTTGTCTGCACGGGGATAAATAGAGAAGGATTTCTTTGCAGTTGGTGGATGTGGGGCAGTGTGACAATAAGCAGGATTAGGCCTTTAGTATTTCATGGGTACTTTTGTGCCCCTTCTCCCCAACTCAGACACAGCAGAGCCGGGGAGAGCTCCTCCTGTCTGTCCCCTACCGGTCCCACTGGCAGCCCAATTGTAGCTCTCGAATGGCAATTAAGAACATTTGGATCAGCATGTTTTTTATTGCAAATGCTCTGTGAAACCTATTTCCTTAAGTAAGAGGAAGAAAAAATCCTCCCTTCACCCCTCAAATGCTTTGCAATTGAGAAGGTCAGCATGGTTGATCGTGTTGCTTTCTTCATACTGTGATCCTGTGATCTCCAGATCTTTTCAAACCCATGCCATTACCTACTGCTGGCCCACAATGTGTCCTGTGTGCTTACAAACACCATCACCCTTAATGATTTTGGAGCTATATCAGGTGAGAGAGGGTTTCCTCCCTGCTGGGAAGCCCTTGGTAACAATGCCAGGTGGTGTGTGAGGAAGGGTGAGCTTGGGGCTGGGGTCCCTTGAGCTCCTGGGTGCAAGGAGACCTCTCAGGCTGTGCTTCAGAGATCTGGCCTCAGGTCCACCCAGCACACTGAGGGCCTGAGGGATTTATCAAGAAAGAAAGAGAGGGCCATATCCTTCCACCATGTGGTTTGGAGGGCACACACGGCACGGCATCGCAGAGCGAACCTGGTTTCCAATGCAGTACACAGTGCAAAGCCCATGGGGTGCAACAAACATTTTTAGTAGCAAAATGCAGAGAGGGCTCCCAGGTCTCCTGTCACAACGGCCGCTGACAGAGATGTGGGAATTTCGGTGCTTAACTGAGCTGCAGCAGCAGGGCACGCGGCGGGGTGGGAATCCTGGCCACTCAAATGCAGCAAAATAAGAAGTGGTTTCATTCAAAAAGGCAGTTTCTGCTTTTCATTCAGAGCGGGAAGCTTGTGACAGGATCCAGTGAGGTGGCAGAGGGAAGTAACCTTTACATGCAGTGGGAAACTGAATTCATTGAAGAAATACCTCCTCAGTCCCTACCCATCTCCTCAACCAGTCTTCTGCCCCAGGAGAGATAATCTGTCAGATACCGACCACGCTCTCATTTTTCTCAATGAAAAGTAGGAAGCTCTAAGTGCCACGCAGACAAGTCCTGCTTCCTCGTGCTGGCCATGACAGCGGGCGCTCACACACTCGCTTGTGGGGGAAGAAACTGCTCTTTGTGGGGTTTCGCCTTCACGGCGGCTATCGCTCTTGTCTGCGAGTCATGTGCCTTAATCCTCCAAAGTGGACTGCCCTGCAGTTTAACATTCCCCGAATTCCTGCCGCCTGCTGACACGAAGCCCATTCAAAGGCAGCTCCAGAGGCCCGGCAGGCTGCAGGAAACCTTTCCACCAGCTAATGGGCATGGCCGCTGCTCCTGCTCGTGTCCCTTGTGCCAGGCATGCCTTTCTATTCGGAGCCACCAGGCCACCCGTGCTGGGGACAGCTATGGCTGGGGACCAGCGGGAGAAAGTATCAGGAGAGTAACCACCAGAACCCGCGGGCTGGGTGCCCGTGTGTTCCCAGAGCCCCGGTGCAATGTAAATCCCACTGTCTGCTGGAGAATGAAAATGAGGCAGGGGTCGGGAAGGATTTTTTGGGAGGCTGGATCTCCAATCACAGGGGGACATGGAGGTGGAGTTGGGGAGGGAGGTCTAGGGAAGAGGACAAGCTATGGTGTCCCCCCCTGCCTCAGCCCCACTGATGAGACTTGGCAAGGTGGGAAGGGTAGGGCTTCTGTCTCTTGAGTGTGCTGTGGGCAAGGTCTCATAAAGCCTTAAAATTCAGGAGAAAGTGACATTTTTGCTGTCCCAGGATGGTGAAAAGCTTTCATTCTTGTCCTGACTCTGGGTGCTTGGCAAACCTTAACTTCACTGGTCCTGAGCAGGGCTGAAAAGGGAGGTTATTCTTCTCATTTCCTGGTTTATAAAGTGGAAACAATAATAATAATTAGAAGATTTAATAATTCTGTCACATAAGGAGTGGCTAGATGTTGGCTAGAAATAAAAAAGTCACCAAGGTGCCTGCAGCCTTTGAAAAGACTGAGAAATTTGCTTGGCCATCCGACCTTGCAAACACTTAAAGAAAGTACGAGTCTTGAGCATATCAATACGACGGCTCTGCTGAGTAAGGGTTATGCTTGCAGGCAAGCGCTGGGGACCCAGGCGGTGGCAGGATAGGAAGGATCACAGTTATTTTTTCTCAGTCTGTTATGGTTTCTCATTTTCTAAGAATTTCAGTGACAGGTAGGAATTTGGAAGCTTTTGTGTGCTGATAACAATAGCCGTTAGGATTTGACAAGTGTGAAAGACAGGCATATGTTGTCCCCAAAGATATGCAACACTAACCATCCATGCATCATCTGTGGACGAGTGTTTACATTTTACAACTTTCTGAATCAACTGTCACTTTTTCTCATTTTCTCTCTCTCTCTTTTTTTTTTTATGAATGAAGTCTGAAGCAAGCCAGACAGAAAGGAAGGCTGCAGCATGTTTTATAGCTTGTGTTTCCTTCTGGTGAGGATGTTACATTTGCTGAAGCGAATTTCTGAAAGAGATGTGGAAGGGTTTTCTGGTCAGGGTTAGGGGATATTTCATTCATGCAGGAAGTTGCAAAAGTTGAACAGAAAGTGTAGATTCTAGAAGTTTCAATTAAAAAAAAAAAAGTAGGCTGGAGGGTAAAATTGCAAAATACCAGCTGAGGCTCAGAAGTCGAGTTCACTTCATAGTCCCAGTAAAGTTTAATGTTAATAGCAATAACAAAATTCCTTTAAATCCCAGACATAGGAATACTTTTCCATCCAATCTTCCAGTGTAGATTTTTGAAAATGCTGATTTCTATGATGTATTTCTGTGACAGATAATAGCTGCCTCTTACATAAGCTGTTCCAATGCAGAAACTTTGGACTGAACATGGGGAATTCTTCAGAGCAGGGATGATGGGATGGACATAATATTGCTTGAGTTTGGGTTTAGGCAGTTTCAACATGTTACTGCCAAGCAAATCACCAACGCAGCAAGAAATGGGAATGCTGCTCTGTTGTCCAGAGGGGATGCACAAACTGATTGGAGCAGGGATTGTGGTTCAAATACCTTTAATACTCCACATACCAGTGCATCAGGGAGTGGAAGCTGATGTGTTTAGCTTTGTTCTGCTAAGCAGTTAGGTTTTCCCATTCATTTGTCCTAGACCTACGGCACACAGCTTTTTCACAGACTCAGTGTAGCCTTGGTGGGCCAGATGCCAGGGGGATGGGAAGGGAGTGTTGGCACAGGCAGTGAATTATACCTTACTGAACCACAGGGATTTGTAGCTTTATAGGTTTTAATGTCAGGAAGAATTCATTGCGGCCATCTAGGCTGACCCTCTGTGTCGCATGGGTGAAAGCAGCTTACCCCAAACTTTCTACACCAGACTCATCGTTTCCGTTTGGGTGTCTGTGTATTTTTAGAGAGACTAATTAAATTTTGATTTAAAAGACTACCAATGAATTTGCTGTGTCTCTAGTTAAGGTTATGCATAGATATAACTCAAGCTGTACGAGCCCTTTATGCAGACCAGTTTCATCCAGTTTAATCCTCTCTTACATCATTATTCCAAACGGATAAATTCCCAGGTCTGAGCACATGATAGGAAATAGCTAAGTTACTGAAGATGCCCGTCATATGAAACCTGCTAACTGACCATGCGCATGCCTGAAGCTTGACCCAGTGAGAAGTGTGTTAGTTTAAACTGTCTCTACAGTGGATTTCATTTTCATTAGGATCTAAGCTTCACAATTTACTCTGCAGATGCATTATGCTAAGGACACATGCACCGTCAGGCACCGACCATTACCGTGGCTTAGCTGGCTATCAGTAGCTTGATTAACTGCCTGAATTCACTCGTGCACCCAAGCCCAAAGGGAGCGGGTGGAAAAGATCTAAATAGCTATATTGTTATCTCATTTAGTTGTCCCTGGACACATTTTATAAGCTAAAGGAGGCCTTGGATGCACTTCAGAAGTCAGTTTACTGTGTTATTTAAAAGAGAAGGGCAAATGGAGGCAAAATTCACATTTCTCCAATGAGAAATGGAACCTCTAACTTAAGCTTTTTTTCTTCAAAGGTCACAGGCGTTCACAACAGCAGCTTAGCACGTCATCCAGCAAAAGAACTTCTCCTGTAGCTTAGCCGCCTCCTAAAATCACATGAGGGCACTGCTGTGAGGCCTGTAGCTGCTTTGCCTGTGTGATCTCATGCGATCAGAGCCTGGAATGGCATGTAAAGTGACAGGTTGACCCAGCAGATGGTTTCATTAGTACTGCACGGGTCATGGCAGCAATGCCTGCAGTAGCCTGTAAGCATATTGAGAACTGAGTGCCGGGAGCCACAGGGAAAGCAAAGACAAGTTCACAAAATCAGCAGATTAAAACCTCAGAGGAACGAGTAGGAGAGCAGCTGAAACCTGTATGCAGAACTGGTTTTCTCCTGGTGTGCAAACCTGCCTTTCCAATACACTGGTGCCCAAGTGCCTGACATGGACTCCAACAAGCATTCAAAATCAGGAAACGCATGGAGGTCTCTGCGTTGTGTTTGCCTTTGCCATCATTCCTAAACACTTGCAGGTGGTTTACAAAAGGGATGTTTGTTCAACAGTTTGGTGTCTCTCAGCTGCCTTGCAGCCTAATTGAACAACCACCCCCAAGTTGCAAACCCACGAGCTCCGTTCCATATGGGGCCCATGATGTTTAATGGCATGTTTTATGGAGCAGGGACTGCTCCTGGCTCTGTCTGTGCTCCAGAAATGGTGGGTGGAAGGGAACTTTGGAGGTCATCTAGTCCTTTCTCCTCCAGGAAGCAAAAATATTTCCAAGTGGAGTGAAATGCAGAGCCACTGCATGGATGGGAGCATAGCTCAGGGCTTTTGAGAACGGAGTATCTTAATGTAGTTGAGAAACACTGGAAGGGAAAAGGAAACAAAGGAAAGGGAGAAACCCCCGGTAGTTTTCCTGGGGAAAAAAGAGACCCTGAGAGCACATTTTGACATCCATCATGGAGAAAATATACTGGGGAAGGCGTAGCACTGGAGCGAAATAATTAATTTTCTGTGTAATCTGGGTGTAAAAATGGAAGATTTCTACTCTCATGAGATGAAGGTTTGGGATTCAGCAGAAATTTGCAGCCAACATCCAGATGCATGGGAAAAAAGTTTTACCCCCTGCTGGTTATCATCCCAGCTCTGCCCACATGCATAGTCGAGCAGACTAGCCCAAAAAATACAGTCTCTGGCAAGGTTTTTCTCTGCTGAATGAGCATGCTATTGATCTGCTGAGCTTAATTAAACTGTCTGGCTATTTCAGCTTGCACAATTTAGATAAGAAAATGACTATTCCTCCCAGACTCAGAAAGAAACTTTCTGAGCCCTTTTCCTTATTTGGTGTAAGTCTGTCGTTGTCGTGCTGCCCAATTTGTAATACTGAACTGTCTGTACTCACATTCAAAGCTGCTCCACACCACGCATCAAAATTTCTGTCTTGCTTGCCCTCTAGATGGCAAACTCTCCTTAATTTTGGAACAGCACAGCCACAGCGGTTGCTGCTGGCTTTTGCAATCGTTAATTTGCAGCACAAGTTCAGTT
The DNA here is from genome assembly GCA_017639485.1 of Pluvialis apricaria. Classification (NCBI taxonomy): domain Eukaryota; kingdom Metazoa; phylum Chordata; class Aves; order Charadriiformes; family Charadriidae; genus Pluvialis; species Pluvialis apricaria. Next base: position 159,911,006 of record CM030008.1, on the reverse strand, counting down.
TGTAGTTTTGAATCAACCAGACACAAAAAAGACAAATCCCAGCAGAGACAATGGAAGAGGAGGTGAAGGGGGAATCAGTGGTGACATATGCGAGTTTCATAGGGAGAGTTCTTGTGAGATGAAATGTGAAATAACAGGCATTGATTTACCATATGCATGTGGAAGTGCTGGCTGTCCTCTGCGGCTGGGTGCTGTGGATCTCCAGGAGTTACTCCTCCAGGAGTGCTACATAGTTCTGCTTAGGTGCTTTAGTTGTGATTGAAGCAAGAATAATACTGAACTTTTATTTATTTATTTATTTATTCATTTATTTTGCTGGTGAGAGGAGCCTCAAGCAATGAGTCAGGGCTCCCAATTACGATGCAGGCAGTGAGAGTTCTTCTGTTCTTCCCTTGGCAGCCCATTCCCTGGGTTTATCTAATGTCCTGGCTTTAATTCCATTCCTCCTTTTCAGCTCCTGTCACCTGCCAGATGTTTTCTTCCCTCTTTTTCAACCAGAATCCAGCCCTGGGACTCCTTCTTTAACCCCTCCAACTATGACCCCACGTTCCCAAACCCCACCTCCCCTCTCTGCCCAATTCCCATCTTCCCTAAACATTCAGATCCAAAACATGGTCAGCACTTGCACAGAGCACTGTGACAAAGTCACAAACGACCATCTCTCAGTTGCCTCTCAATATCTTACCGCCCAGAAGATGCAGATACTTTAAGTCCTACAAAATGAAGACAGTTTGGTGGCCCTGGTCCTAACCATCCCTCCCTTTCCCAGAAGCACAGGGCCTCAGAGGAATGTGTGGCCTTCCAGGGAGGGATTTATCTGCTTAAAGTGGTTGCCTACAGAGGAGGCATCTATATCTGAGGTAGTCACCTGGGCTGCCTTTACAATCAGTGGAGAGCTGCCAGCAGAGTTCGGGGAATCTAGAGCACTTCCGAAGGTGGTCACCCACATTGGTTAGAAGTGTTGTACTCCCTACACTGGCCATAAAGAGATCCTGGACACTCTGCTTAGATGGAAACTCATATCATAGGCAGAGTTAGGGAATAGGAATCTCATTCTTGTGCCTCTGGTCAGCTGCGGTGACATTTTTATTTTATCTATTTCTTGGAATTCAGAATATTTCAGACTTCCTTTTTGTGCAAAACAGAAGAGTCTTTGACATGGCTAGTAAGACTTCCTCCTTACTTTCTCCTGGAAAGCTTTCAGAAATCAATTTTCAGCCACTGTAGTGGAGGTAAATAACAAAATACATAAGCTCAGTCCTTTGGAAAATAGAGAAAGATGGTAAATGCAGTATTTTCCAAACCAGAATTGGGTAAAGACCATTTCTTACGTATACTCTTGATTATAAACCTAGGCAAGAATATGAGGTTTCAGAAAGGAACCAGTTCTTCTTTCATTTTTGGTATGATGAGGGCAATGAAGAGATCCAGTCAAGTATCTGCATGCACTATCCTATCCAGCACTGCAATATTTTCCTAGGGCAAGTGAAACACCATCTGTCTTTTCTCAATCATCAGTTGTCAGGATAGAGAAAGAACAAGTAATTTCCAGTCTATATAGAGTCAACATGACAAATTGCCTCCCCACTGAAGTATTTGCTTGTTTCCTTTATGTTGATAGGTCAGTACCAAAGGAAAGTGCTAGACATGTTCCTAGATGGGAACGTGCTCTCAGGATAATAGATATTTCAGAGCTGCACACAGCCAGTGACTTCTCTGTTCATTGCTCATTTGCTGTGCTCATTTGCGGGGTTAGTGCGAGTGTCTCCATTTTCAAGCAGCTGAGCCAATGATCTTTCATTACAGAGCCTGATTTCTTATGCTTCATGTAATCTAGTTGGAAAACAGTCAGATAATAAAAAAAGAAATAATAAAAATTTAAATTATTTGTGCTAACAAGTGGTACCTTCTCAGTATGCTCCACCTACAAAATAACCACATTCAGGTCTGTGGAGATTTAAGTACAGAGCTGTGATGGAAAGCAAAGGACCTATGTATGTGATGGCCTGGAGGACACAATGATGGACTAGAGTGCTCCTGTTGAGGTGCTGCAAATGCAAAAATTAGGGTTAGCAGCTGCTTTGCAAAATATATGTAAAGTCACACCAGCTCATGGCGTCTGGGCTTTGGTTGTATGAACGTCTTGATCAACTGTATATGATTTTTTAGTTGCAAATTGAGATTAGTTATCATGTGGATAGTTATAGAAGGCTGGATTTGTATTTTAAATATTTGTTAGGACCCCAACAAGCAGGCTAATTCTGTATGTAAAGCAAGAGATATTAATGAAATAAATGTAGTTTTGTGAAAGGTGCCAGTGTTAGATCTCAATTTATTACTTGTTCCGAGCAAAGAGACCCCCACCAGAATTGCACTAATTACATTATTATGAGCACACTGCAGTAGAGCTCTTATTACTCATGGGAAAGTATTATTTTTTATTAACTGATATGTACTTAATAGTTCCAGCCATGACTCAGTGCCTGTATCCCAGGGATTGTATGGGTGCAGAAGAAAAAGACAAAAGTCAGAGGAAGAAGGGCTAAGACTGTTTTTCCCAGAATTTGTCTTTGTGTGTAGAGATGGTTAGGGATTTTCCAACTAGGAGATGTCATTTTTGCAGAACTCAAATTTGCATTAGGGAAACATAAGTTTTGTATGAAAATGTGGGGTTTTCTTTTGGGAACTTGAAAATACAGTGGGTGCCTATTGATCTGTGAGTCCCGCGATATGTTCAGTTGCTCTTCACTGACACCTGCCGAGGAAGCAGCCTGTCTTACCTCTGAGCTGGAAACAAAATGGTAGAAGAAGAGGTTGGACAGGATAGTTTCAGACAAATCAGCCTTCCTAGAAAATGTAATGCCCCAGTACCTCCACATACACTGTACTCTGGGAATGGGTGGATGGGGGCATTCAGCCCGGTGAATGATTTGGTGGTTTTTTTTACTGTTGGTCCCATGTGGCACTAATATTTTTCTGAAACCCTGCGTCTTTCTGTGGAACAGAAATTTCAATGATGGCCAAGCGTACAGTACAAATCTTGCTCTTTACAATGCCAGTTACTGCTGACTGATAGTGTTAGGATAGTTCAAGCAAGCTAGCAGGTACATGGTTTAACCATTCATCTCAATTGGTTCATCATATCTCTGGGAACATACTTAAATCCAAATTGATTACTTTTATTGCTATCTCAGGATAAACTCTACACAAGTTAGTATTTGATGTTTTGTAAATGCATACCTCTCCATAGGTTGTTTATTTGACATGTCGTATGGAATTAATGATGTTTATTCCCAGTTGACCAATTTGCATTAGTGCCACCTTTACCCAGTTGCACGATATGCTTGAGCTGACCCTCTGCAATTAATCACACCCATCAACACAGCCAACAGTGCGACCTTCACTCAGTCACATTAACCAGCTAGCAGCTATCGATTCCTTATAGGTGGATGTACTTGTAAAAGTGTCTGTTAATAAAAGCAGAACTTCAATCTCAGATTATATTTTTCTAGATACACGTACCTTACAAATACTCGGGGCTTAATTCTGGACTACAAAATGAGAAAACTCTCAACTTAAGCTAATAAGCTCGAACACTTGGGCACATCCACCCAGTTTTATTTACTTAATCCAGAAGCCAAATGGAAAGGTTTTACCACTGGAGCTGTTATAGTCAAGGGAGAGAGGTGACCTTCTCCGGGCCATGCTTTAGCTCACTGAAAATCAAACCAAGGGAGGTACCTGTATCTTTCCACTGACAAGTCTTCAGCTTATAGAGAATCATCATGGGCCAAAATGGGTAGAAATGCCCTAAGAAAGGGCAGAATGGAAATCTCAGGAAATCTCCATTGGCCTGTTTCCAAATGAAGTCCTAGGTGAAAGTTAAGATTGCCTTGAACCATAGGGGGAGTCAACTTCACTGGCCAAGAAGGACCTTGCTTAGGGCAGGTTTCGAGTTACCTGTATTCCACTTCAATCTTTAGGCTAAATATAGGGTCTGGTGGCATTTCAGACGCCCTGCCTTGTCCCACCTGATCTTCAGCTGCTGGAGAAGGGCACAAGTTTCCTGTAGCCTATGTGTCACATCCAACAGCATGACCACATCTATCTATTTCAGATACACATGGGCATCTCAAATGGCATCAGACACCTAGGTTTAAGTAACCCAAATCTGCTTGGGAGTTATGATATAATAGTTCCTTATTAAAAGGTTAAAGAATCCATCAGACTGAAGTAGAAACCCTGGTATTCACAATCTTTTGGATAGGTGAATTGTTTGTGTCCATCCTCCATGTCTGCATCATACTTTGGAGGACATACCCCTGCCATAATGTTGAGTGACTGACTGATCTCTGGGACTCTTCATACAGTGGTTGGGAAAGGTGTCTGCTGACAGATTGAGTTCTAGGTGGGTTGAATTACCCAGGTGTCAAAGACTGATCAGAAAAAGAGAATGGGAGAAATGTGTATTTTTAATCAGTCCTGTGGGGTGACACAATTTCAGTTGCATTATTTAAAATTCGAATGGTCAAAATTTAAACCACATCCTCCCACTTAGTTGAGAAAAAGAAAAAGTATTCCTTTCTTCTGTTTTCCTTCTTTCTCCTACATTGCTCCTCCTTTTCCTAGTAAGATCTGTTTTGAAAGGCAATGTCGCCTTTTCCAGGGTGTCATTGCTTTTAGTGGTGCAGAAGACTGTCATTGACTGTAGGAATGACCCAAAATTCAGGGTCTTACTGCTTGTTCCAGTTCACAGGAAAAAACAGGGTTGTGTCAGGTTTCTCTTTGTTATAGTCTTCTTACACCAATGGAGGACGAGGTCATCGTTCCTTGGTGGGATCAGTAAGAGATGCTCACAACACTTCATTTTAGGTCTTTGCAGCCTTTGCCCAGCTGTCTAGCTGCCAGCCCGCAGGCACATCTGGATGGAGCCTAGATACATCTGCACTGGTAATGGTTAGGTTTCCATTGGAAGAGTCAGAATTCCTGAAAGAGATGCCTAAAATCAATGGCTTGGATAGTGCTTGCCTCCTACAGTATCTCCTCTGACAATTTCTCTTCTTTCTGCACCAGCACTTACTCCCTCTTTGTAAGTTTCAATTCATAGTCTTCTCCATATTGGATCTGGTCCTTTTTTGCTACATTTTCTGTCAGCCTTTCTCACAGAACACATTTCTCAGTGGAAATCTTCCTGTCCACATATGCTTTCCATATGCCCATGACTGGAGTGGGCTCATGCACTCAATGAGGGTGGAAGTTGCAATTGTTTCTCTTATCAGGGAGGCTTGGCCCAAACCAGCGCACACGACTTCTCTTGAGCGTGCCTCAGTGTTTTCCCCAACAAAAACGGATGGGCAGCAGTCACTTTTAAGTGATGTTAAAACAGCAGGAACTAGATTGTCCTTTTATCAGACATGGTTTCAGCTCTCCCTCCGTACTCTCATTGACTGTGTTGAACTTAGTGGCAATGTTTTCTGGGAGCAAGATCAGATAAGCGGTAGTGTATTTTACATTCATACATCTGTGTGTATCATATCATTCTTTCCTCACCCCAATACACTCATTTTCTCAGATGCACTTTTAAAGCCCTTGGCTACAGTCTAGCATTAAAATAAATCTTTGAAACTCTGAAAGCAAAATTTAGAAAAAACAGATTTGCTTTTTAGCTAGAAAAGCAATAATTTCTTTTTTACTCCCTTTACCACTAAACTTGTTAATCTCATGATCACCCAAGTAATTTTCACTGGTGGGTGAAAATTCAGTCCAGAATTCTTTGGTCAACAGCTGCTTCACTAGCAGGCTGCAGTAGATTACCCAGGCTATGGGAATTGCTCTACAGTAGTGTTATCCACCAGTGTGCACATACCTCTTTACTGTTAAAGGTAGAGTGAGTTTAGCAGTGTGTTGGGTTTGCGTGGCAAGGTTTTGGTAGCATGGGGGCTACAGGGGCGGCTTCTGTGAGAAGCTGCTAGAAGCTTCCCCTATGTCTGATAGAGCCAATGCTCTAGATGCACCCACCACTGGCCAAGGCTGAGCCAATCAACGACAGTGTAGCGTCTCTGGGATAACATATTTAAGAAGGGGAAAAAGATGCTGTGCAACCGCTGCCAGAGGAGAGGAGTGAGAATATGTGAAAGCAACAAGTCTGCAGACCTCAAGGGCAGTGAAGAAGGAGGGGGAGGAGGTGCTCCAGATGCTGGAACATGGTGAAGACCATGGTGAGGCAGGCTGTTCCCCTGCAGCCCATGGAGGTTAATGGTGGAGCAGATATCCACCTGCAGCCCATGGAAGACCCCAAACCCAAGCAGGAGGATGTACCCAAAGGAGGCTGTGACTCCATGGGAAGCCCACAGTGGAACAGGCTCCTGGCAGGACCTGTGGAGAGAGCTGATCACATGCTGGAGCATATTTGGTTGCAGGACTTGTGACCCCATGGGAGACCTATGCTAAAGAAGTCTTTTCCTGAAGGACTGCACCCCATGGAAGGGACCCACACTGAAGCAGTTCATGAACTGTACCCCATGGGAAGGACTTATAATGAAGAAGTTCATGGAGGATTGTCTCCCACGGGCTGGACCCTGTGCTGGAACAGGGGAATAGTGTGAGGAATCCTCCCCCTGAGGAGGAAGGAGAGGCAGAGACAACGTGTGGTGAACTGACCGCAATCCCCATTCCCTGTCCCCCTGCACTGCTCAGGGGAGGAGACAGAGAAAATCAGGAGTGAAGCTGAGCCTGGGAAGAAGGGAGGGGTGGGGGGATGTATTTTAAGAGTTGTGTTTATGTCTTATTATCCTACTCTTATTTGATTGGTAATATATTAAGCTAATTTCATAGAATCATAGAATCATAGAATCATAGAAGCACAGAACAGTTTGGGTTGGAAGGAACCTTTAAAGACCATCTAGTACAACCTCCCCAGCAATGAGTAGGGACATCTTCAACTAGATCAGGTTGCTCAGAGGCCTGTCCAACCTGATATTGAATGTTTCCAGGGATGGGACATCTACCACTTCTCTGGACAATCTGTGCCAGTATTTCACCACCCTCATTATAAAAAATACCAAGGGATGCCCCGAGCCAGGTGCAGGAACTTGCACCTGGCCTTGTTGAACCTCATGAGGTTCACATGGGCCCACTTCTTGAGCCTGCCCAGATGCCTCTGAATGACATCCTATCCCTCAACCATGTCAACTGCACCACTCAGCTTGGTATAATCTCCAAACTTACTGAGGGTACACTCGACCCCACTCTCTATGACATTGATGAAGATATTGAACAGTACTGGTCCCAATACAGACCCCTGAGAGACACCACTCATCACTGATCTTCATCTGGACATTGAGCCATTGACCACTACCCTCTGGATATGACCACCCAACCAATTCCTCATCCACCAAACAGTCCACTCATCAAATCTGTATCTCTCCAATTTAGAGAGAAGGGTGTTGTGGGGGACCACATCAAAGACCTTAGAGAATTCCAGATTATGACATCCATAGCTCTTCCCTTGTCCACTGATGTAGTCACGCCATCATAGAAGGCCACTAGTTTGGTCAGGCAAGCCTTGCCCTTGATGAAGTTATGCTGGCTGTCTCAAATCACCTCTCTGTCCTCCATGTGTCTTAGTATAGCTTCTAGAAAGATCTGTTCCATGATCTTCCCAGGCACAGAGGTGAGGCTGACGGGTTGGTAGTTCTCAGGGTCATCCTTTCTACCCTTTTTAAAAAAGTATCCTCAATAGGCTCCCATTGATTGGGCAGCCTGTAGTAGACACCAACTACAAGGTTCCATTTGTTGCCTCAGTCTGCAGTGTTTAGATGCAGTGGTGGTTATGTAACTTTTCATTCCAGAATTGCTGCATTTGATGGGCTAGACATGCCCATAGATTTCCACAAAAGCTGGATTAATCTTGCTTTGGTTTAGATGTCCACAGTGTAGAAACACATGCGTATGAGCCAGTCACCCATGGCTTTCTTCACAGTCAATGGAAAGAAATAGTCACTTTCAGAAAATTATCCCTGTGACGTATTTTAGATGTCTGCCTCACTGTGAGATGAATTATGCCCCAGAAGAGCCTATTTCTTGCCACTGATGATAAAGGAAATCTAGATGGTTAGCTCAGAGATAAACAACTACAAGGGACTCACTGAAGTTCTGCCTGACAGAATATGCAGAAAAAATGAATCTGATGGCTTCAAGCTGTGTGCATTCTGTGCACAGCCACATTCTTCTGGTAATGGACCCCTTTCCATTTTGTTGTGATTAATGCCACATTTTCTGCAAGTAAATTTTGTCCGGGCCATTTGCTGACCTTTTCAGGCATCTTTGTACTTCAGTATGCATTTTTAATTGGATTCCTTTTGATATTACTGAACTTTTCATTTGAAAAGCAGAATTTTGACTTGACCTGCAAGTATCAACTCTTTTTTGCAAAGTCAAGCCCATTGCTGCAATAACCTTGCTCTGACCTTGTTATCAGTTACACTACAAATAAACTGCTAACTAATCAATTTCCTAAACTGTTCATTCTCAGCAGCTTCCAGTAGTCCTCATGCTTCTTCCAAAGCATACTGTCAGTGTCCAGTGCCTTTGGAGGTGCCACATCCAATACTGGGGAAGATTTCAATCTGTTTAACTTCCCTGCAGTAATGTTTGCTTCCAGGTACAATTAAAAAAAAATTACAATCATTTCTTCTAGTTCTGAGCCTCAAAGGAAGGACCTGAATTTCTTGGATCTCACTGGCAGAGTTATAAAAGTTCAGCTTCTATTATGTCTGATACCCGTAGTGACTTTATTTTTGAGCCCCACAGGATCCTGTTGAAAGTTTATAAAAATCCCCATGTTCCACTAAACATTAGACATTGGACTGAAAGGATCATGTTGATCATTCAGTCTGGGCTTGGTCTATGGAGCATTCAGTTTGTCCCATTCCTGACAGCCTACATCCATGACAACTTCCCAATGATTTCTTATTTTTCAAGGCCCTCTAGGAAAAAAGTCTGACAGCATCAGAACTAGCATGCTGTAGAAACTGAGCTAGAGAGGAGAAGAACAAGGAAATGAGCAGAAGAGATCAAGAGCATCAATAATGTGCTGTATCCACAGAACTGAAAAAGGGAGAGGCCGAGGATGTTTGGACCACAAGATGGGGAACCAGGAGATGTGAAAACTGATGGTATCATCTGCTTCATGAAAGATCGGTGGATGTGTGAACCACTGAAGGTATAAAATCACTTACTCAACAATGAAAAGAAACCATGGTGCTGAAAATTGCTCGTAGTATAAGAGGAGGAATAATCTCACTGAACTGCAACTAAAAAGTCAGACATCAGGCAAGGCTACCTCCCTTGTAGTCAGTGGAGAACTAGTTAGTAGCATTAGCAGAGTTTGGGGTGCAGTGTGGTCTTTTCTAGGAGACATTGGTATTTGGCCAAGTGTATTTCATCTGGCCTCAGTCTTGCAAGACTGAATAATTCTGTGATGCCTTGGGCGTTTATCATTACGACCAAGCCAAGTACTGTCCTCACTGTATAACTAATTTATAAATGTCTGTTTCCTGCTTCGTAAATGGCACCTTCATGTGTTCTTCGCCAAACACACTGACTTTAACTTTATTCAATTAGTAATGAAGAAGCATGGAATATTAAAGTCTAGGAACTTCAGTGATTTTATGCACCAATGTTTGGCACTTCATCAGCAAGCAAACACTGGTTTCCTATGGACACAGCTACACACTGGTGGGGGCAGAACTAAAGTCAACAAACATCTTAATTACCCTAGGTACCATATCCTCAGGTATCACATTACAGAACATGTACTTCAGAGAAAGCCGCAGGTTAGCTGCAAGGAGACCAGAGCCTTTGCATCAAGGAAGGTCAAAAGTCAAAGGAAATGCCAGTAGAAGCAGTAGTCAGAGTAAAGGATCTTAATAAACCCCTCACCTTCTTGTTTACCCTTGATTTCTCATTTATTGTATAATAGAGGCAAATATAAATGCATAATGACACAAGAAACAGCTGGACTATGTTTGCTTAGGAAGGGGACTCAGCTGACAACATAGACAGAAACCTGGTTAATCAAACCACACTGTTTTTCTCCCCATCAGTGCCCTGAGGCCACGCATGCAGTAGCTGGAATTAAGTCCTCACATTTGCACTGATGGATAGGATGTCTTTGACAACTCTATGGCAGACAGAAAAAAATGCCACTGATGTTAAGTATGTAAATAAAGCCAATGGACAAGATTGATGCAATTGCATGTCTAGTGTGTACACATAGTTGCTTTAATTGGATGTGGGTCCCACACATCTGGATATTGCTGGATAACTTCATACCCACCAGGCTGTCTTTCCACCTTGTTGTAGCCAGCCGGGCCTGACTCTTGATCACAGCTACGCTGGTATAGTTTTTTTCTCTTAATAGATTTAACTCAGAGCTTAGACAAATGAGTTACGACAAGGTCCAGATGTGCCAGGGCAGGCCTTAGGGTAGATGTGGTCAGGGCACAATTATCTCATTGTGGCATGAAGGCTTGTGGTATGAGGTGGCTGGAGCATTGGGCATCTGCCTTTGTAGGCTTTGTACCAAGGTTCAACCGCCCCCGAGCAGCCTTGGCCCTCACCCCGACCTCTGTCCTGAACTTATTCTGTGTGTTATCTGGTCTAATTGGTGGCCCTCATCCTCTGTTACCGCTAACAATGTGAACACACTGAAACTATCACAGTCTAGTTGTATTCTGCTTAACATGCTACAATTGGATCATCACAGGGTCTGCCAGGAGGTGCATCTTAATTGCCAGCAGTTTCAAGTAGTCCCATCATTGTGATGCAGATGTGTGGTGCAGAACTAAAGCAAGGAGCAATGCCAAGTGCATTTTCTTCTGGTTAGAAAAGGTTACTTTTTCACTGTCTCTCTGTTGATTCTCGCTTTCTTCATTCCTTGTATCTTCCTTTCCTGAGTGACCCCGGTGGTGCTGTTGGGGTGGAGCATGTATGACACGTCCTTACAGAAACCTAGAGTTCAACTGCTGGGTAAACTACATGAACTCAGTCAAATCATGCACTCAGTTAAATCTGGTGCTCTGGCATTGATTTCTTATGTGGCATTGAACAGTCCCCTTGGACATCCAGAAATCGCTAGAAAGTTGAGTGTCTGTCTGTCTGTGGCTCAGACCCCTTGTGCGCAGCCTAGCCTTCATTCCTACGCATGCCTCCACATTTAAGGGAGTATTGAGGGTTGATGTCCTGCTGTGCTGGGCTGAGCAAAGAGCAGAGAATTGATAGCCATGGTTAACGTAGTTGCTCCAAGCAAGTGATCTGAACAAGATGTCTGAGGGACTGCGAGGTGCTTAGATGCTGCACTGACTGATTTTAAACGTTTGGCATTTACCAAAAGCATCACAACGTTTATCTGGGTTAAATGGTTAATTTTGACAGCAAAATTGCCCATTTAGTTATGTGACCATTTCAAATAACCTTTTATATACTAAATCACACACCTATTCAGTAATAGTTACTCACATTTTGTGTTCTTTTAATATATCTCACTGGCATAAGCAGATTCATTCCAGTAATTAAATTTATCCTAGTACACAATCTGACTTTTCATTATTTCCCAAAAGAAAGCTGATATTCAGACTAACTGCAGAATTAGATCCTTAGTCTTTCGACAGGAGAAGGTAGTTGTTTATCAATGTCTCATAGAAATTAAAGCTCTAGATTATGTATTATCTGTTAAATGTAGTCATCCAACAATTAGACTAGGTTTTAGAACTTTGGAGGTAGGGGCTTGCAGGTCATGCCTGCCATGGAAAAACATGAATGGGCAAAAATGACTCTTCTTCCACATTCACAAAAGGTTTAAAAAATTGCTAAAGCTGCTGCCAGGTCACCTGTAACAAGTTCCAATTCCCAGAAGCACGTGGGAGAATTTTCAAAGTCAAAAATCAATGGCTATGAAATTACACATTAGTCTAGGGGAGTGTACTTTGCCTGTTTTCACAGCTAACATTCATCTTCCTATAGCAATAGTGGCACAGACAATTTGCCATGGTAAAGATGATCTATAAGTGTTTTAATTAAAGTTCTGACAGCAAATTGAAATCTTATTTTACTTACAGAGCAGACAGAATTCATAACCCTCTCACCTGAGAACTCGGACTTAGAGGAGGACTTCAGGACCAGCACAAGTCTGGGAGGAACGCTAGGAAACATACATACTCATCAAGCTCAAAGTTAATGCTGTTGTGTCTTCTCTCCTGTAATGGAGACAAGGGACTATAAGAACTGGGTTGTTGTGTCTTGGACACTTGTTGGACGTCAAGACTCTTCAGCACTTTAGCAGAAGTCTCTGGGCACTTCAGAGTGCTGGTTTGTAGGAAGTGGCGGGGATTTTATAGCTGGCTAACACACAGCCAAGAGATGAGGTACACTGCCTTCTCTGAGTGAGGCTTGGAGGCTGAATGGAGAAAGGAGATGACAGGGAACAAAATGTCACATCTGTTCTGAGGAATCTCGGGTATCGTCCCTCATGCCAGAATAAGGTGGCAGCAGAAAGGAAGGAGAGGGTTATCACAGGGCTTTGACAGTCCTCAAGCCAATGCGCAGAAATTATAAGGAAACTGAGGCTGTGTAAGACAAAGCACAAAGCTGAGTGGGCTTAAGACAAAGCCCAAGCAGGTAGTTGCCCAAAGTGGAAAAGTGGAAATGGCAAAACTACAGTTTTGGGACACAATGAGAGAGCACCCTCCAGTCTCGGAGCAGCATTAGTGTCTCTGTGAGAGGCACGTCCAGCGCAGTGCGGTGGGATGGAGTGAAACCCCCAGCGACACTAGCAAGTGCTGACATATTTGTCCCCCAGGGCTGCCACCCTCCTGGCAGCTCTGCCTCTTCCACCACTGAACAAAAGTCTGTGCATGTTGCAGGGTTGCGTCTACCGAGAAGGCGAGGTGTGGGAGACCTGGCTCCTGGCCGTGTGCCTTGCTCCTCCACCCTGCGGTGTGGCGCACACACCGCCAGCTGTGGCAGAGAAATGGGTTGGAGACAGGTAGTGCAGGGCCGTAATGGACTGCTGCAAGGACAGGGCACTGATTTTTGTCCTCCGGAGTTATTTAGGTGATGCTGATGCCCAGAGGAACTGCACTTCTTCCCCTGTCAACATGAACTTTGCCTTTGCTGGTGAGAAATCCTTTACTCTGTGTGTTTAGAAATCCCACCTTTTACTGATTTATGCGCAAGAGGTGTCTGTCCCTTTCCACTGATTGCAGAGGGGATTTGTAAGGGCATGGAAAGACACTGAAGAGCTCTGGGGCCTGAGAAAAAGCTAATATAAATCAAAATGAGTGACCAAGACTTTGCAGCCATAAAGAGGAAAATCTTAACTCCTAGGAGTTCAGTGAGAGAATTAGGTGATCTAGAACATGATGTATAATGGTCTCATACCTCAACAACTAAACTTGAACTGGAATCAGCTGAGATGACCCAATTTTCTGTGTTCCCAGACTTCCCTACGCAAAAGTGAGTACAAAGCCTCACAAAACAGAAATCTCTACTGGGAAAGATGCTAATATTTTGATTAAGCTTTGATTGGAGAACTGACCCGAAAATTGGCAAACCATAAGACCATACACCTTTGCCTTCAAAAACATCCTCTGAAAGTTATATGTATCTATATATACAATTTTTTTTCAGCCAGGGTAGAAAAACCCTAGGAAACCACCAAAACGCATGCTTAATTTTCACAAAGTGTGAGACCATGGAAAAGATCCATGCCTCTTTCTTGTGGGTTAACCACTAAGTCTGGCAGCTCCTTTTGGGACTCACATAGCAGCTTGGTTTTGTAATTATTTATAGAACATTAATTTTCAGTCAGGAAAGACCTAATTGTTTACTATTAGCATAACACTCAATTTGAAATAATTAAGGAGAACTCTGTTTTGCACTAATCTTAATCTAAGTCTGAAATGTATCCCCAAAGTCCATTAAAAACAAAGCAAAACCCACTGTTAATTAGTGATTTACTCCATTACAATAGCTGGGAGTTTTAACAAGTTCAACCAAGGACTATGCAACATTATAAAATAAATCTCCTGGTTTGTCACATTTGAGGGTTACTAATAAAGAGGGTAATTCAGCATTATAAAAGTGCTTACTTTGTCTGGGGAGGCCTCACAGTATGTCAGTATTATATAATTCACATGGCAGCAGATCAGAAGAGAGATATAAATTGTTTGGTTGGGGAAATTAACTGAGGATTGATTCTCTCTGTTTTAATTTAGCATCAGAATGCTACAAAACTCCTAAAAGCAGATGGGCTATTGATCCAACAAGAGGATAATCAGTGCATCAAAACAGGGGGAGGAGGAGAAATGGGTACTCTTGAGGCTCTTCAGCGACTGCTGCCTCAGACAGAGAGGTCTTATTCACAGTGAGTGAGGTGGGGGAAGAGGGAGCTGGGGGAGGAGAGGCTGCTTTGGGACAAACCTTTATCCATGTAAGTGAAGCTGAAAAAATACATCTAGCAGGGGAGGAAATGTAAAATCGAAGAAGAAAGATCTTAAATTGTAAGAGGATGGGGGAAAGAAAGACCTCACAATCACTCACTGAGGACACACAATCCATCAATGTCCATCCTGTCTGCAGGGCATTAATTGTCATGTTCATGAAAGGAACTTGAGAGTCCTGAGGGGATGGGCTCCCAAGAAACCAAGTGTCTTCTGCTATGTGAGGTCCAAGCCCTGGCATGAGCTTCCATGACTATTTATTTCTCTGTGAAGTTTCTGAAGGAATGGAAATAATTAATGAGCTGGTTGTGCCTCTTTGGCCCTGGGAGCAGAGCATTTCTGTGTCCATGTTAACCATACACAATGATGCTGTCCGATGGGAGCCTGTGTTATGGCCAGAGTCAGGACGTTCTGACTTCTGGCATGACACAGTTATGTGCAGTGTCCTAAAAGCAGCACAGGAGCATCACTGTTTGAGGAGGAGAATAGGGAGGAGAGGAATAAAATTCTCATGTTCAGCCAGCAGTACTTAACACAGATCCTGGAGGGAATCCAAGCGGACTTAGAGCAATATTTATGTTTCCTTGATCTTGGTTCCCTTCCTGACAGAGCTTCTCTCTGGCAAAATTTGGATGACCCAGAAGGGGCTCTGCCTTGTGCACACCCTTGTAACCCTGTAGTCAAAATACAGCAATTAGCTGGGTAAGGCTGCACCCTTTGCCAGATGGTACACTCTACTGTAGGGTGTCTGTGCACACAGAGAGGAGATATGGAAGAGTGGTCTGTTGAATGATGCACCAGAGTTAAACTGGTCCATAGACTTCCACAGTGAGTCTAAGCAAACCAACTGTTTCTTTCTGCCTACTTTGTAAAAACAGGATAATTGCTTTCATAGAATCAAAGAATCGTAGAATAGTTTGGGTTGGAAGGGACCTTTAAGGGTCATCTAGTCCAACCTCCCCTGAAATGAGCAGGGCCATCTTCAATTAGATCAGGTTGCTCAGAGCCCTGTCCAACCTGACCTGGAATGTTTCCCCTTATGTGGCTGTTTTGATCATAAGTCTGTCTAGGAACATATGCTTTCTCATTGCACAGAACACCTCTCACAAGAAAGTTTGTTGTCATTTAGTTGTATCTCAAGTGGGGAGTTAGCACCGTTTCACACATCCCTGGGTATACTACAGCTCATGTTCTGCTGAAGGTCCTGTGTCATACCTGACAGCCCCCTGTGGACATTCTGAATGCCTTAGGGCACCTCACCGTGCAGAAATTCATACCCTGTTTGCCATGGTGGATCCATCAACAGTCATTAGTTCACTTATTTGTGTTTCTAAACATTTTTGGGGCACAAATCTGACAAAGCAATATAATCAGGAGCTAACTGATGTTTAACCCTTTTTTTTTTTTTAATGTTGAACTTATTCCAAGCTATTTACTGACTCGTTGATGCTTTTCCATGACTTCCACCAGGTTCCAGTGACTCCCAAAGTTTTGCTCATCATGGGGTTTCTTTTAATAGTGGTGGATTCATGTGGCTATTAACCCATGCCCTGGCATTGGTGTAAGCTACTTCTTACCAGAAGACTCTTGGAATGAATGTAATGGCTTACACTCAGGACACTGGGTTGCAGAACATTTTCAGTTAATTTGGATTCAGGAGCATCCCAACCCCTATGAGACTGTAATTGTGCCATTGACATCAGCTCTTTCTCTCCTCCCAGCAGACACCCAGAGAAGGAGCCATCATCATACACATGTCTAAGGTCTCTGTGGGCCACCAGCAAATGCTCTCCTCACCACAAAATTCTGTGTTTGAGCTGGGCAGCCATAAACCAAGTACAATTTGTCCTGATTTTGATATTCTGAACCAGTTGCTCTGATATTGCTAGTTCAGAAATGGCTATGTAAAGAACAAGTGGGCAGGGTTGGAGATGTTCCCTGTAATTCTGAGGTTTGCCCCTATCTGGGGCATTCTGTTTGTGGTATAAGTCGTAAGAGGAAGAGATTTCATATCACAGGGACTCTGGAAAGAGCAAGCAAAATCTGCTGCCTTCCATGGGCTGAAGCTAAATACTGCTGCCTGAGAGACACCAAATAGTTCTCTTCTATTTTGGTCTTTAAGTTGCAAGAGTGCAGTTGGTTGTGTTGAAACCAAAATACTGTGCTGGCTGAAGTCTTGTGGACTTGAGTCTACAAGCAAACCATGGGCAGAAAGCATGTTTAAGGGTTCAAAGACAAGTGAAAAAGATTTTTTGAGTCATCATTTTTCTTCTGTAAAAATCTTGTAATGTTATGGTGTTTTTAGAAGTTTCAGATGTTTTGTGATGAACTGAAATTGTATTTATACTTACATTAAATATGCCAGTGTCAGAGTTTGCAGGGAAAATTTGAGTATTAACAGATGCTGAAGCACCTGAAAGCAGAAAAATCCCTACCCTAAACCAAACCCAACACTTAAAAAAACTGTCTTTAGATTTTAACAGGATTTAGAATTGTAATAGCATTCGAATCAGTTGATAATGCAATGAGGTAGAAGACAGAACGTAAACCTCTTGCTTCTGCTAGTCACTGCTAGCTAACTCAGCATCTTAATCCAAAGTGATTAATGAGAAAAGTAGATGTTACTACCTTCGTTTTAAAGGTAGTGAAGCCAAAGGACACTGAAAAAGTAACCAGTGGCAGAGGCAGTGTTGAAAACCATGTTCCACACGTTCTCCTGCTTACTGATGGTTGCATTTAAATATCCCTGTTACAATTAGTTGCTATGAAGTTTAATTTTTAATTGTTTTAGTTGTCAATAAAAGATATTTGAAGAAGTTGAAACTACAATGATGATTTTAAATTAAAGGGCTTTTTCTGAGGGAAAAAAAAGGAGCTTGTTTTAATGATTTTGTGTATTATAATGGTACCTTCAGGCTCCATGCAAAAGCCACCTTTGCCAGGGATTCAAGATCCTGCAGGGTGTTAATCCAAGCAGGCTAGACAGACAAAGAAATTATTACCCCCTACTTATCAATGGAGATTTGTGGGATTAAAGCTGGGTTCCAGAGACCCAGGGATGACCTTGAAGGAACTAAACCTAAATCATCTAAAACCCTGTTCAGTGCTATCAGCTACTAATATTATTCCTTCTGCCTTAATAGTCTGAAAACAAACAAACAAACAAAAATAACCACTATACAACTGGTCAAAAACAGTGAAAGAGCCACTTGTGGAAACATGATGATGTTGCATCAAGCACTTTTCTTCACTCTTCAGAGAAAACCCCAGGGAACTGCTTTTGCCTCGCTTATGAAACTGAGGAGTTGACTGTTATGGGTGGGTATGAGGGATGTGATCAGCACATTTAATAGCGAGGGCTAAAATCCTTTCTTAGACCAGCTGGGATAGCTAGAAAAAGCCGACAGTATTTCAGACAGTCAATCCCTTCCACTGGTCAGCATGTCATAATTAGATGATAATGGGATTGCTAAGTATTTTTTAATGGCTTTTAAAACAGCACAAGTCATTCCCTCCCAGCTAAGCAGTTTGTTTCCAGCAATTGCATAGGCTTTGTTTCCAAATGGTAACAGAATCCCAGTGCAAGAGACTCCCTGAATACAAAACCTGGCACTGTGGCAAAGAGCATTTGTGGGTTTGCACAGGCTCATTGGCACAAAGATTGAAACTCTTTGGTTTTACACTCCTGAATCACACACACAAAAAGTATTCTGCCTCTCTTGACTGTGTTTATATGTCCCAATGCAGTACTATGTGAGCTGGTTCCTGTGGTGTTATCATCAGTTTAACATCATATGCACTGGAGCAAAGTAGCCTGTCAAGGAAAACACATCATCATGGGAAAAGATGATTTGAGCATGACTGCACTGTTTCTGATTCAACACTGATTTGATTGTCTCATTCCAGCTCTGCGCAGTGCCTGTGGGCTGGATATCCCCTCTGAAGTCTCAGGACCCCGAAGGCTGTCCCAGGACGTCACATCAAACCCTCCTGAGGAGGAGCCTATTTCTCTGCTTGGCCTGACATCATCACTGGAGGGGCACACAAGAGAGCTGGAGCACACAGCTCAGCGACATTATAGGCGAGTGGTCCCTAAAAATTTCTACAGGATCAAGCTACCTCTTCTTCAAGCCATGTACATGGATACTTTTGGTCTTGGAGCCACCCTAGGGGCTGCCTACACAGTACTGCATGTAGGGACAGATAAGCATATAGGTAGGGTAACTGTATGCGAATTACTACACGCTGTCCAAAGAAGAGCATTTTCTCTAGTGGATACTTGGCTGTGAACATTGCCGCCTTCTTGGCCCACCTAAATCAGTGGACCTAAATCACCTTCTGCTTGAAGGACAAGGTGAGCCCTGTGTTACACAATATCAGGAGGAAAGGTTTATGATTGTGAAATCTCTTGGTTCAATGTCTTGGTGCAAAGTATCCCAGACCTGACTCTGCACCTGAACTTCAGCAAGGTTCATTGGAAAAATTTTCCATTTTTATTGGAAAAAGTTATTCACGTGAATAAAAGTTGTGTGTGTGCTCAAACACAGGATGCTTCTTAAATGTCTCATTAAGAAAGGAATAGCTAAATTCCTTTAAACAACAGTCTACTGTTATTAACCTAAGAGTTGCCAATTTGTTGTTAGGTTTTTCATTTATTAATAAACTTGTCATTTCTTTTTGTCTTTATTGTTTTTACCAATGGGGCACATTATTTCCTGTTTGGAAGGGATTAGGACACATCTGAAAGAGCATAAGAACTCCAACCACAAAAATCATGAGGTTTGTATGCATCTCGGGGAAGAAAATGAAAAATTTCCAGGTAAAAGGCTGACTGTGTATCTGTGGGATTCTTGCAGCAGTTGTTTTAGGGAGTAAGAACCTCCTAAGATTTACCTCCTTTGCTATCTGTTAGCCTGTCTGTGCTATTGCTCTGTGAAAAGAAGCTGCTGGACAATAGAGGCTATTGGGAACTTCCAGTGTTGTAAATGGCTTTCTCAGTAGGTAAAGGTACAGAGGATTAGAGCAGCCAAAATGATAGCTCTCGGTGTCTGGGAGTTTTTGAATACACCACCCAATATGCCTAAGTTAACGAGTCATTTCCCAATTTATTGCGTTCAGCTCTTCAATGTTCAGTGGCTTATGGAAATTTATGTGACGTTCACAGAGGAAATAAAAGTACTTCAATTGGCTTAATGCATCTAACATATAAAGTTTACAACTCTTTCAGTAAGTAAAAGTATAAATTTACTGACCAATATTGAAGTAAGAAGCTGAGTTTGATTGCTAAATCATCATGTATCATTCAGTCTGGTTACTTTTAAGGTGTCCTGATAGATGCCACTGTAAAACAGTGTAGAACATTTGTGGTGTGTTGTTCACATTACAGGCCAGTGTTTTAACTGACACTGTAGTCAACCATTTAATTAAACGTGTATCATCACCAAGTCTCAGGCTTTGAAGGAAAGCATCCTAATGAAAGTTGGATGAAAACCAGTCCACCTATAGAACACTTTGGTTTCCTAAGAACAGCATACCTTGTTGAAAAGCCATTCTGGTCAGCTCTGCTTGTGCCTTTGGGCAGTTATTTGCAGTTCCACAATAAGACTGCTTGAGTGCAAATGAGCTATCAATTCTTGCTCTATCCATGGAACAAGACTCAGCACTTCTGACCAAGGCATTTCAGCACCAGCCTTCACCCAGCTGTGGACTCCGTCACACTTCCAGAGGTGAGGAAAGCCTTGAGTGAGGAGCATAGAGGTGGGGATGTATATTAATCCCAGTTTGGTTGAAACTGATGATGTCCCCAGAAAAAAAC
Organism: Pluvialis apricaria; assembly: GCA_017639485.1. Taxonomy (NCBI): domain Eukaryota; kingdom Metazoa; phylum Chordata; class Aves; order Charadriiformes; family Charadriidae; genus Pluvialis; species Pluvialis apricaria. Next base: position 159,890,690 of record CM030008.1, on the reverse strand, counting down.
AAAGCCAAAAAAATGAAGATCAAGACATTTCGAGAGCCAAACAAAAGTAGTGCAGTGTAGTGCATTTATGTCCTTAGGGCTTTGGAAAGGCATACTGCTTTTAAAAGACAAACACACTAATGGAATTCCTGTTCCTTCATTGTCCTTTTCTGGGCAAACCCAAAACTAACGTGTTTTTTTTACCATCCTCTTAAGAAAGGAATGTCTTGTGGGAGATGCTTGTTAAAATCTTGGCAGTGTATCATTCCCATGCACCTTTCCAAACAAAACCACAAACCTTATGATCGCTCCATGGTGTTTAATGTGTAACAAGGAGTTCTGCTGCTATTGTAAAAATACCAGCTGACTTTTAACAGGACCATTAATTGATACTGTATCTTATTAGAACTCTTGTTTAAATGGCAGTAAAATGTTAAACATTCTTGAATGTATTAATAAAGACAGGCAATTAGACATGCTTGTTCCAGGAGTCTTGATAAATTAATAAATCTTGAGTTAATTACAGTGCTGGGCACTGAGATTTATCTCTCAGAGGCTGCAATCAGTACATTTCAAAAGGGACTCTTATCACAGTTAAGTACGTGTGTGCAACAATGGTTAACCAGCATAGTAAATCTGGCAGGAACGCTTGTGAGAGATGTCAACTCTATAGTTCATTATCTTCATTATCTATCATTAATTTTTTCAAATTTTAGATGCGATCAAGTTAACACTGTAATCTGAACATCTCCAGAGGTGTAGGGTGAGGTTTGGCTTCTGTTTTTTCTTTGGATCCTTCAGTACTATTCATTACCAGAGGATTTTGATCAGAACCAAGTCACATGAAATAATAAATAAGTGACACTGTACATAAACCAAAGCCATTTCCCATCTACCATTTTCATCTCACTGTCTCTCAGGTGGAAGAACAAACAGATTAGACTCATGACTAAATATAGACCTGAAATGCTGTCTGCTTTCTCATCGGAACCACTTGCTCTAGGACTGTATCAGAAAATACAGGAGGTGTTTGCTTAAATCTTGGTATATACATGGTGACTCACCTTTCATTTAGCACTGTTTTTAGTAAGTACTTGTATTTTTACACATAAGGACTCTGATACAATATACCCTGCTAACATTCTGCAGATCTTTGTGCTGCAGATTTTATGCCTGTCTACCTGAACATCTGGTCTGCTGTAACTGGTGACAATGTTCTAGTTGACTTTTAAAGGTACTTATTGATTTAATCTATACATTTATGGGTATCTTATATCCAGTAGTAATGCTTAGTAGCCTTTCTACTTTAACCGTTTCACTGTCTTTGAAATGTTGCATTATTCTCTTGAACTTTGTACTGTCCGAGACCCAATGGGAATATTCTGCACAGTATAGTGTAAATAGTATACGGATTATTTACTTTTTAATTTATCTGTTCAATAACACCCCACTCTCCCTCTGATTCCCATGAAATTCTCTAGAACTCATTGCTTTTCAGATCTCGGTTTCTGAGGTGGAATTTAAATAAAACTTGATGGAAATGCAGAGGGGAGAGAATACTGGCTCCAGCTGTAGAACACAAGAAGCATGGACTCCATATCACTATTCCCCAAACTCAAAAGCAAGAGAACTAATGTTTCAAAAAGATATGTGTAGTTAGTAACACAACAGTTTCAACAGTATACCTCTGACATGATGCAAACTGGAAATGACCCCATGCTGAGTACAGCTCAGAGTGTAAAATTCAATTTAAGAACACTATTCTGCCACGGTCATGCAATTTAAACTATACATGTTGCACTGTCTTTTCATACTAACGATCGTTTTTTGACTGATGGAGCATGGATCTGAAGCTGAAGAACAGTACAAGGGGCAGAAGATAAGCAGGAATCTTTCTTTTAAGAGTATGTGAGGAGGAACCAAAGACTTTTATTAACTTAATGCAACTCAAGACCCAGTGAAAACAGATAAGCTGTATTCTTCAGGAATAAGCACGGCAAAAATTGACCCACAAGCAATCACGCAGAGATCACATTTTATAAATTCTGCTCTTTAGTAGGCAACTGGCACATACAGGCAAAAAACTTAAGCGAGTCTTTATGTCAACCATTTACTAGAAAGATAAGACTCTTAAATGAACTCTTATAATAGAAAGGCTTATGAAAGGCATTCAAAAGAAAGGCTGAAAATGTAGCTTCAATTTTGCATAGCAACCTTTTCCATCCATTCCTTTTAACCAGACAGTTATTTGAGTTTGTGTTTGCATTCAATAAAGCTGGTGGATACACACTATATTTTGCTTTTGGTAAGCTATTGTTTTACCTGGATAATTTTTTATTGACGCCTCCACACTGGAGCTTCTCTTTGCTGGATTCCTGCAGTAACTGACAATCAAGTCTGATAATAAACATAATAAACTATCAGTCTGTGTTAACTATTGCCAAAAAAGAGCCAATTGTTTCTGAAGACAGCAGAGAGATTTCTGCTCTGTCTCTCACTCTTTGAACACGATGACATTACTTCAGTTTTACAACAGTCCCCATGAACCCGTGGATGTGTCCCAAGAAGTGTCCCTTTGAGACGAGTGGAAGAAGAATGATGATTATGCCTCTAAATGCTAATTGTTATAGCTTAGCCTAGCAGAATGACAACAGTGTGGATAGCAAGAGTGTCATTTCTGTAATGAGAAAGCCAGTGCTATTTGTATTGTGTGCTTTTTTATGATTAGAGAAGCAAATCTAAACAATTTGTCAGTAAGTTAATTACTTTACAAATGTGCTCAGATTTGCTCGTCTGCAAAGCTGTATGCCAAAAGATGTTTACTCAGGTCTTGCTTGGATTAATGGCGAGAGGCCAGGTGACCAGCGCAATGTTGGTGCAGTGCAGAGCTGTGGGAGGGAGCCCTGGACGCTCCCTGAGCGGGCGGCTGGGACTGCGCTGTGCAACCCTGCCTCATGCAGAGATGTTAGAGTTCAGTTTAAGTAGGCACCTTGTTTCTGTGAGCAATCACATCCCCCATTCCCCTGACTTTCTAAAAGGTGGGATCAGGAAACCCTTGCCTCATTTTGGGGCAGGATACCACCTACCCAGAGCTGTTTTTGCTCTGTTTAAGGAGGGGACTCCCCCTCCTACTCTGTTATGATCTCTGTGTCTTGCTGGCTGTCTGGCTGGGATGCTTGGTTGGTCTCTGCTGTCCTGGGCACAAAGACAACTGGATCCCTCAGGCTGAACAAATGAGTTAGCCTGCAACTCATCAGGCATCACCCCATTATCTGCCTACTTATTTCTATCTGCTTGTTTGGATACCTGTTTAAACACTATTTGGGAGGAAAATTTAGAGTAGGAATGATGGAAGTTACCGTCCAACACACTGTGTTTAAAAGCCACATTCCCCTGCTGGAAGCAGACCGGTGCGTAGTCTGGTGCCTCAACACCACCCACAAACTAATGGGTTAAGCTTCTGCATGGACTCATCCAGGTATTGTGGCAGCTTCCTCACTCCTAACCAAGAAAGTCTGCACGATGCTGACACACAGCTGGTGGGGCTTACTTGTAAGGCTATGATGCATCTTCACCCATATCTATCAGAGGGCCTAGTGATCTGCAGTTGAGGACAACACATAAAATAAGTATCAGAATTGTTAAGCTGAAGCGAAATCAGCTGATATGTCTCACAGATCACAGGACATTAATAAGTCCTATGAGGAGCAGCTCAGGGAACTGGGGTTGTTCAGCCTGGAGAAAAGGAGGTTGAGGGGAGACCTTGTCGCTCTCTACAACTACCTAAAAGGAGGTTGCAGCAAGGTGAGGGTTGGTTTCTTCTCCCAAGTAACAGGTGACAGGACAAGAGGAAACAGCCCCAAGTTGCACCAGGGGAGGTTTAGATTAGATATTAGGAAAAATTTCTTCACCGAAAGCAATTCACTTGTCAAGCATTGGAACAGGCTGCCCAGGGAAGTGGTTGAGTCATCATCCCTGGAGGTATTTAAAAGACATGTAGATGTGACACTTAGGGATATAGTTTAATGGTGGACTTGGCAACATTAGGTATACGACTGGACTCGATGATCTTAAAGGTCCTTTCCAAACTAAATATTTCTATGATTCTGTGACTCTATGTTCTTCTCCTTCCAATTAAAACGGGAAAGTGCCAACACCTCTGTCCTGTGAACTCAGGTTGTCACCAACAGCGCTAGGTCTTTGGTCCATCTCCAAGAGCAGCATCAGCTCAGAGCTCTCCTACTCTGTCACCTGGCCTGATCTGAGTTGTTTTACCCTTCTTTTCTCCACCCACTTCTATTAAAAAGGGAATTATCACTTTCAGCACAGAGGCTAAGTAACCATGTCTTTAGCTGAAAAGTGGAAGAAGAAGAAAAGCTGTCTTCTATAGACAACGCCAGAATTACCTGCTTCCAGAGGTGAATTTTTTCTCAGCTCATCAAAATTTTCAGCTCATCATACCACATTCCCTTTGGATTTAAATTAGCAATTCATTTTAAAACAGAAAGGATGGAGCATTGATTTTCTTTAAAGCCCATAGTCCTTTATACAACACCATTTCCCTTGTCTAATGCTTCCTTCAGCTTAGCCACCAAGGTAATGGCTCTCTGGGACAGTTTTCCAAAGTTCTAACAATGTCTTTTCTAGCCATATGCCTGATTTCCATGTCAGATTTGACAACTTCCTGTTGCAGATGAACCATCCTGCTGATAACAGAACAACAGAAGTGAAACATCACTAAATGCATGGGAAAAAAAGAGGTCGTAAGGGTTCTTGCTTTAGCACTTTTCCTAAACCTTTGCTTTCTTCACCTCACTTATATCTTTGTACTGGCTGTGGCCTCAAAACTGATCTCACTTCATTTCTGTCTTAGAAGGTAGCTTTTAAAGTGAGATGATTGCCCAAGCAATTTTCTGCCTTCTTGGGAAATATTTCTAGGCAAGTCACCCCGACTTCCAACCAAAGTTAATGTAAAAATGTACCTGAAGTGGCGCTTTTTATTTTATACCCAAGGGAATAGAATATGACCAACAGAGACAGTGCTGTCCCGAACACTCACTGCTGTCAGGTCCTTCAGATGGTGCTGGAGTGATGGTGCCAAAATAAAGGTTAAAATTAAGAGCTTCAGAAATGAAATTAGTTCATTAAGGGGGCTCCATCCCTGAGGCACTGGTGAACAAGTGGGGAAGGAAGGTGATGATGGATACACATGAGGAAGGGAACCACATAACCAGGAAAAGGACTCACTGCTGCCTGCAGTGAGACCTGCATGGCCATAGATCTATGGTGGACTTATGCTACATGTGTAGGGCACATGCTGCCCACATGCCACATCTGGGGTCTGGGATGAAATCTGTGCAAGTCCTCCCGATCCCCACATCCTCTTACCCCGATTACTAGAGCAAGGACACATAGGTGTGAGGGCCACACTGATTTGAGTGGCAGTGTTGCTTCAGCCGGTGTGTGTTGCTCTGTTGTGCTGCTCTGTGATGTTGAACTCACACGCTGGGAGAAGCAGAGCTGTTACACTGCTGGGCACAGAGTTCCCTTGCCTGGCTCTGAAGGGCAGTGCCAAAACAGCCATCACAGCTTCCCCTCCTGCATGGCATACACTGTGCCAGATGGAGTTGAACTAAGATTTTCTTTATAAAGCCTCAGTAAATCTGCACTCTAGGAGCTGCGTGCATCCATTTTGGAGTCTGCAAGGGAGAATGCAAACCTTGCGCTGTGGTCAGAGTTCCCTCAGGTTCTGCAGATGTGCCACATCTGGCTGTCAGGCTGACTTATGGGACACTCACATATGTGTGTGACTGGTTGCAAGTGTCTTCTGCAGGTATCTTCTGAAGTACACCAGTGTAGCTGTGAACAGGGCTGAGAAGCCTTCTGCCACTTTGAAGGGAAGTGCAGCAAACCTACCTGTGGATCTTCAGCAATGTAAGAGACATTTCTTTCAGCTGGGAGAGCTCCCAGGGAACTAATATGAATTCATCCACCTTTAGAAATTGCAGTTTTGGAAGCACCAGTTTTGCTGGGCGTAGAGTCCAGACTCTCAGGAAGATGAGCAATAAGCCTTAATAGTTGCATCTGCTCAGGAAAACTGTGTGGCAGCTAGGGAAGTTTTCCCCATTAAGTGATGAAGCTGAGAGTTATAAGATGCTGTAATAGACAGCAATGTACCTGTTGAAGGAAAGCCAAACTGAAACCTGGTGGAAGCTGGTGTCTCCCATACATTAGGGGACTCGTACCCACTTCCCCAGGGTCACACTGGTCCTGCCTGGAAACAACTTTGGAATTCCACAGTGATCACATACATAGAATTGCAACAAGTGAATTCACTAATGTCCCCAAAATCACAATGGACGCTGGCAAAACACAGACACAGATGTTTGATGTAATAAAAGTTAAGCTGCCTCTTGTCATCTCTCTGCCTGTGAAAGGTTTCTTGCTCCCTATTCTGTGTGAGAGCCATTTGAGGTCTCCACTTAAAACCAGACTGAAATGTAATCTCTACCCTAGATGGCCATTGGCAGAAAGGTCTCCAGACAAATTAATTAGGTTAAAAAAGGAGAACATTCAGCTTAAAATCAAATTCACCATACACTTTTGGTCCCGCCAACAAGCTGGTCAGTTTGAAACAATAGCCAAGAGCAGGAGAATCTAGATTTATTTCAAGACATCTGGAGTTATTTCTCTTTTTATTTGGGTTATGTTTCAGAAGTCACAGCCACCGAAATCCAGGCTTATGCATGTGGTCCATGTAAGCTGTTTTGTACCACATATGGAGAATTAGGACCAATCCCATGTATGGGAATCAATTTCAGGCACTATCCTTTCCTGCAAAAGTCCTCAAACATAAAGCTGTTATGAACAGTTTAAATTATAATTTTACACCACCTAAATATTGCCCACTACTCCTTAGAGCTGGATTTCACCTCAGATCAGGGCACTGCCGTTATTAGCTGTATGGTATCCAGGCAGCAAACAAAAAAGGTGTCGATGATTTTCTATGATGCAGATGATAAGTTACCTAGGTATTTAGATCAGTACTAACTCATCAATACTTATGCACAAGTAATTCAATGCAACTAAATATATGAGGAAAAATACAGTTCTTTAATTGGAGGATTTTATTTTCCTTTGAAAAGTGTCCAGATTAGCATTCAGAAACTATTGTTTAAAATTATGTGTGCACCCTGGTGTGCTGAGAAGTATGAAGCAATGACATTTGCAGGGCTATGTCCTTTTCCTTCCCTGGATGGCCAAGCTGTAAACGCAAGACTTCAATCTGTGGGGCAAAATTAACCTGAAGTTTAGAACAGAGCAAAGATCAACACTGAGAACTGCATTTTTAATATCTCATTATTTCAAGCTGCATAGATGTAGGGTTTTGATTCAAGGCCACTGCCGGTTTCATTGTTACTGAAAAGAAGTAAGGCTTTGAGTGTAAGCATCTTTTTACAAGATATTGTAATAATGTTATCAATATTCATACTGAGAATTTATAACTAGTTTCACGAGTTTCAAAACCTTTAAGAGTTATTTACCTTCTGGATTCTGTTGTTAAAAACCTCTGCAAATTTCTACTGATCTTTTAAAAAACACAGCCTCTTAGTGGTGATTTTACATTGGCAGCAGTCAAATTCTCTGTGCTATAAGCCTTCTGGGCATTACAAGTTAATGGCTGAAACTGAGTAGCAGTAAAAGAATGATTAATGGAAAAATCTCATGTCTCCCTATCGAAGCTGACTCAAGAGCTATGCTCATATAGCAGCAGTTACAATATTTCTGCGCTTTGCAATCTCCAGACAATGAAAAATGGCACCTTATGTATTTCTAAGATAGATAGTTCCCTTACTATTGACTCTATTATATGAGAAAATTGTGCTTTAAATAAGGATAAATATTGACATATTTTATTATGGAAAATAAACTTACATTTGAGTCAACATGCCACAACTATCTTCTTTGGTGAATTATTGTTTAATCATTATTTAAATTTTGGGTTTATTTACTAGGAAAAAAAAGGCACTTCAAAAGCAGATAGTTTAAGAAGACAAAGCAGCAGAGAAGTAACAAGAATCCAAATATTTAAGCAGCACAGAAAGTTAAGAGTGACACAAGTGGGAAAAATACTGTGAAGGGATTTTAATGTGAAGAAATCACGACATGTTAATGCCTCTCAAAACATGTGCCATTAGATTTGGGTTTAAAACATTCCATGTAGGCAGTTTCAGAAATGATGTGGGGGAGGTTCCCAGATTCCTACCTCAAACCAGGGCACCAGGAAACGACACCAGGCTTTGAGTCTCGTCAACTCAGGCAAGCTTTGAAGGGTCATAACTGGTTAAGCATTGTGTAGCTGTCAATGTCAAGGACCAGCTGACGTGCATGGAGCTCCACCTGGGAACAGATGAGGAGCTGACCGGGTTAGGATTAAAGGGAAGGCAGGGACAGGTGATGTTCCAGTGGGGGTCTACTACAGGCCATCTGACCAGGAAGACCCGGTGAATGAGGCTCTCTATAAACAGATAGGAGCAGCCTTCATGTTCACAAGCCTTGGTCCTCTTGGGGGACTTCAACCTTCCTGTTATCTGTTGGAGGGACAACACAGCAGGACATAAAAAGTCCAGGAGGTTCCTGGAATGCATTGACAAAAAACTTACTTCTCCAAGTGATAGACAAGCCGACAAGGAGAGGAGCTATGCTGGACCTTGCTCTCACCAACAAGGAGGGGCTGGTGGGGAATGGGAAGCTCAAGGGCAGCCTTGGCTGATGGGACCATGAAATGGTGGAGTTCAAGATCCTTAGGGCAGTGAGGAGGACGCACATCAAGCTCACTGCCCTGGACTTCAGGAAAGCAGACTTCAGCCTCTTCAGGGATCTGCTTGGTAGAGTACCATGGGATAAAGCCCTGGAGGGAAGAGGGGCCCAAGAAAGCTGGTTAATATTCAAGGATCACCTCCTCCAAGTTCAGGAGTGATACATCCCAACAAAGAGGAAGTCAGGCAAAACCACCAGGAGGCCTGCATGGATGAACAGGAAGCTCCTGGACAAACTCAAACACAAGAAGGAAGCCTACAAAGATTGGAAGCAAGGACAGGTAGCCTGGGAGGAATACAGAGATATTGTCTGAGCAGCCAGGAATCAGGCTAGGAAAGCTAAAACCCAGATAAAGTTAAATCTGGTCAGGGATGCCAAGGGCAACAAGAAAAGCTTCTACAGATACGTCAGGGATAAAAAGCAGATTAGGGAAAATGTGGGCCCTCTCTGGAAGGAAATGGGAGACCTGGTCACCTGGGATGTGGAGAAGGCTGAGGTACTGAACAACTTTTTTGGCTTGGTCTTTGCTGGCAAATGCTCTAGCCATACCACCCAAGTCACAGAAGGCAAAGGCAAGGAGTGTGAGAAGAAAGAATTGCCCACTGTAGGAGAAGATCAGGTCCGAGATCATCTAGGGAACCTGAAGACGCAGGTCACCTGATGAGATTCATCTGCAGGTCCTGAGGGAACTGGTGGATGAAGTTGCTAAGCCACTATGCATCATATTTGAGAAGCTGTGGCAGTCCGGTGAACTTCCCACTGACTGGAAGAGGGGAAGCATAACTCCCATTTTAAAAAGGAAAAAAAGGAAGACCCGGGGAACTACAGACCAATCAGTCTTACCTCTGTGCCCAGCAAGATCATGGAGCAGATCCTCCTGGAAATTCTGCTAAGGCACATGGAAAACATGGAAGTGAATGGTGACAGCCAACATGGCTTCAGTAAGGGCAAATAAAGTCTGACAAATTTGCTGGCCTTCTACGATGGTGTTACAGCATTGATGGATAAGGGAAGAGAAACTGACATCATCTACTGGACTTGTGCAAGGCATTTGACACTGTCCTGCATTACATCCTTGTCTCTAAATTGGAAAGACATGGGTTTGACAGCTGGACCACTCAGTGGATAAGGAATTGGCTGGATGTCCGCACTCAAAGTGTTGTGGTCAACAGCTTGATGTCCAATTGGCGACCAGTGACAAGTGGCATTCCTCAGCGGTTGGTATTGGGACCCATGCTGTTTAACATCTTTGTTGGTGACATGGACAGTGGGATGGAGTGCACCCTCAGCAAGTTTGCTGACAACACCAAGCTGTGTGGTGCAGTCGACATGCTGGAGGGAAGGGATGCCATCCAGGGGGACCTGGATAAGCTTGAGAGGTGGACCCTTGTGAACCTCATGAAGTTCAACAAGGCTGAGTGCAAGGTCCTGCACATGGGTCTGGGAAAATCCCAAGAACAAATACAGGCTGGGCGGAGAATGGATTGAGAGCCACCCTGAGAAGGACTTGTGGGTGTTAGTTGATAAGAAACTCAATATGAGCTGACAAGGTGCACTTGCAGCCCGCAAAACCAACCACATCCTGGGCTGCATCAAAAGAAGCATGGCCAGCAGGTTGAGAGAGGTGATTCTGCCCCTCTACTCAGCTCTCGTGAGACCCCACCTGGAGTACTGCATCCAGCTTCGGGGCTCCCGACAGAAGAAGGACGTGGACCGGTTGGAGCGAGTCCAGAGGAGGGCCATGAAGATGATCAAAGGGCTGGAGCACCTCTCCTATGAGGACAGTCTAAGAGAGTTGGAGCTGTTCAGCCTGGAGAAGAGAAGGCTCTGGGTAGACCTTATAGCAGCCTTCCAGTACTTAAAGGTGGCCTACAGGAAAGATGGGGAGGGACTCTTTATCAGGGAGTGGAGTGATAGGACAAGCGTTAATGGTTTTAAACTGAAAGAGGGTAGATTTAGATTAGATATTAAGAATAAATTCTTTACTGTCAGGTTAGTGACACACTGGCCTGGGTTGCCCAGAGAAGTTGTAGACATGTGAACACCTCCCTGGAGGTGTTCAAGGCCAGTTTGGATGAGGCTTTGATTAGCACAGTCTGGTGGAAGATGTCCATGTCCACGGCAGGGGGGTTGGATCTAGGTGATCTTTAAAGTTCCTTCCAACTTTACCCATTCTATGATTCTATGATTCTAGTTGTCCCAGAATGTACCATGGACCTGGTGACTGCTATGCCACGAGCTTGATGACCTCTGCAGTCCCACACCCTGCTGAAGACAGAAAAGAAGTTTCTGATGTGTGGTATATTGCTGCGCATGGGTCCTGGATCAAAATGTAAGATTACAGAACAAGGGAACTTCAAACTTGGGAGACTCTGTATTATATTGATGGCATGAGCTCGAATCTGTTTGCTGATGACACTGGGATCTTTTCCACTATATTATTGCTCACTGGATTTCTCGTCTTTCCCAGAAAAAGAAGTGTCTTGTCTTGTCTTATGTTATTGTAACATACTGCATTATTTAATTTAATTTTATTTTATTTTATTTTTTGTTTTGTGTTTTTATTTATTTATTTGTACTAGCATTGGAATTGGGCTGGAAATGTTTCTTTACACCACACAAATTCTTCATGGTTTTGAAAATAAAGCCCTGTTTTATATCAAAAATGACCTCAATCCCTTGGTGTTCTGTGTGCAAAAAGTGGGCAATAGGTACTGTGCCCATGTCCTGTGGATTAAGGCAGGCAGGATACAGGAGTTCAGTGCTCTTGTGATTACTCGGTAGATTACAGATCTAAACTGGCACTTTCTAGGTTACTGATTTGTTCTCAACTAGTTTCAGTCTCCCACTCTTTGAGAAGAAATCAGACCCTTGTCCTGAACTTTGCTGATAGATCTTTCCCTGGGCATTTGGACAGCATCCTTTCTCTCCTCAAGCTATAAAAAAAAAAAGTTTAATTAAAGACATTTCAAGCTCCTTGGAGAGCATGAGTGCTCATTCCTAGCTGGCAGCATCCTTGCTCTCAGCAGAGATGACTGCGAAAAAAAGAAATGGCAGCTGCAGAGTGAAAGGTGAGCTTCCATGTAAGGGGCGGTTACATCTGAAAGGCTTTGAATATCAACACACAAACCTGAGGCTTGATTCTCTGTAATAGTGAGAGGACCACAATATTTTGGTTTTAGGACATGTCAAGATCTACAGCATTTCCTTAACAAATTGCAACAGAAACCTGGACAGAGAAATGGACTCTGCGGTGAGGTTCAGGTGAATATCCAGATGGCAGTATCAAGTCTTGTAATTGCTACAGCCTCCAGTAAAATTAATTTGTAAGCCATTGGCTTTCTAAAGGCCACATGTCTAAAATTACTTTTTTTTTCCCTTTGTGCCAAGATACATTCTTTCAAGAAAAACGTATCGTGAAGCAAAGGGCACCTGTCTAAAATTACTAAGGCTCAAGTAAGAGATTTGCAGATCAACTTTGCTGCCCTTTTCCCCTTGTGGTAAAACTATATGCTTTCCCTACTGAAAACAAGAGAACATGCCCTTGTCTTGATTTGTGAACTTTAAAAAAATGCTGAAAAAATATCTGGGAGGAACTAGAATGCAAAAATGTCTTTCAGCTGTGAAAGCTTTATTTTTCCTGGTTTCTTCAAAAGAAAATGAGGTTACCATAAAAATATCTGTCTTTGTTTATTCTTGTGGTCCTCTGTTTTTCCTCAAAATAATTATTGCAAGGATTTATTTACACCATTTATTGATTTACACCCTAGGCAAACCCAATCTGTTTCCAAAAGGAAAAAAAGACAAAAAAAAAGGAATTAACACTTACATTTGTTTATTTCAGTTGTATTTAGACCTAGTCAGAAAATAGAATTTACAACCTGCATGAAATTGTGGAATATCTGTATTTCATGTCCATCTGCACTCAGTATAAAAGACTAACTATCACTGATAGAATAAAATGCTGAAAAATAGCTTGATTTAGAAATACCTAAACATTCTTTATTTTGATATTGAAGTTGAATACATTTTTCTGCTGTGAAATAGCTATCTGCTTACCTCCTCTCTATGTGTGTCTTCTCTTGTGAGACTTCAAACTTAAAAAAAGGTTAGCTATATGACACATTTTTCCACTGAAAATAATAATTTTATTAAAACAGCTTCCATCAAAATACATAATTGCCAAATGATGCTCATTGGGACCTGATTACATTGTAGGGACAGTAAAAGTAAATTTTTTTCAAGCTGATTTTCTACAACCGTTGTAAGGAATCCAGGAAAGACTCTGCTCAGATGGGCACGACCCTTCTTCGCTTACATCTCAGAACTTTACCATTTGTCGGTCTGTGATATGCGTCTGCACACTCTGCAATGTGTCATGTGCTGGATCTCAACTGACTTAAATCACAGCTCACAGCGCGGTCACCATATTTGCTGCAGCGTTTAACTGCCAAAGGGCAAGAGCAGCTATACAAAGCCAATGAAGGTATTTTGTGTTCTGTATTGCTGCAACATCTTTTTCAACCTATTAGGAGACAATCGTATAAACAAAAAAAAAAAAAAAGAGTTTGATTAGTTGGCATTATAAAACTGATGACACCACCATTTCCTGCTACTGATAAAACCAGTCATAAAACTAAGCAAATGTTTTGGGCTTTTGCAGTGGATCTGTCATGATTCAGGTGTGCCTAGTGTTAGTCCTTACTTGGTGCATAAGCTGCTAAAGAGCTGGTTCCTGAAATCCTCTGTAATGGAAGAGATCATCAAGTCACAATGGCTCCGTTTTTACTACAGTTGATTTTGTGATAGTAAAATTTATTATGACACTGCTTTGTTCCCATGATAATGCCAGCAAAAATTGCTGTGCATTATTGTACATTACAAATCACTTTTCCAATAAAAATATCTTTGCAGTTGGAAATAACAGGGACAAAAAAAGAAAGGAAGTACATGCCTTTGTTGTTCTTAGCATATGTTAACCATTGCCACTCTATGCCGTGCGTGAAAATTAAATTAACAAAACTGAGGACCGAGGGTCAATGTTGTAAGTGTGCAGCACTGCTCCACAGTTTAGAGATTGGCCAGTCTGCTGATGTCCTTCAAACATGTGATAATAACTCTTCAGCTACAGTAATCAGCTGAACTATGGCTATTTACTCAATTGCAAGATTTCTGCTCCAATTCAAATTGTTAAGTTCCCCTAAACTGAAGGGAGCTGTGGATCAGTCTCTCTCTTGCTCTCTCTTGATCAGACAAATTCGCTCACAGTGCAAAATGGTGCAGCTTTATGCACACCATTCTCCATTCTCCCAGCCAACTCTTCTATGAAAGCAGGCAAACAGCTTGAAAATCCAGAAGCTGCTTTTCTTCCCCCCAAATAAAAAAGTTTTTGTGTTCATCCCAGTGTGTGCGTTCACCTGAAGGAAGAATTTAGTTCCAGTTAACTCAAAATCAGTCTCATTTTTTGTAAGGCCAAAAAGCTCCTGTGGCTCATTTTCTAGAAGTATATGTACATGTTGCTCTTGCAAAGAGTGTGTGCGTCAGGTAATGGTGTAGATACTTGTACCTGCTTGGTTTGGATGCATGAGTCAAGCACATGTACTTAAGAAGCATATAAATTTTGCACAAATACAGGTTCTCCCAGGAGCTCAGCAGCACCATCAGATACATAAAAGTGGTATTAGGGTGGTACTGTTACCTGGGTTTAAAACAAAACAAAATAAAACTACTTTGCAGGTTGTTTTCTTTTTCCTTTGTGCTCCCTACAACTCTGTGCAAAGTAACCGAAGGAACAAAACTGGGCTGCAGGCACTGACATGAGAGATGGCTCAAAGTGTGACAATCAGTGGAGCTGGGAAGCATTTCTCTCTCATGAAGTAATGTGTGCTGATAATCCTAGATACCCTTCAGCAGGAAGAACAGCTTTTTATAGGGCTCAATTTTCTGCTTTGAATGAAATTTGCTGAGTGTCTGCATTACTGTGAACCATGGGAGACATTTTCAAAGGCACCTCAGGCGCCAAGGAGTTCAAATCTAAAGAGACTTGGTGGTTCCTGGATCCTTGAGCTGCTTCTGAAATGTTCTCATTTAAAAAAAAAAAAAAAAATAGAAAAACCTAAAAACATGAGAAAAAAATCCAAGCACTTATATGGAACAAGTGATATGTGGTGTGGGGACAAAAGGTATAGCAATGGGGAACAGGTCAGTGTTTTAAAGCACAGACTGAAAGCATCACTGTTATTATTTTTTTTACAATGACCTTTTGAACTGGAGATTGCAGGTAATTAAATAATACTGTTAAAATAAGAGATAAAGGTTCTCCCCATATATAATGGCTGTCCCTGCAATGCTGGCAGCAGCGGACTGTGCCCCAAACCCTATGGTTCCCAGGGAGCCCTGTCTCCCCTTACAATGCTCTGCAAAAGGTGCTGCAGGTCCATGAGCAGTTTGCATCGCATCTCCATGCACTTGGATTTCACTCCATTTTCAGTGCGTTAGCTCAGATTTACAGATTTGAGCATCGGCGCCTGGTGTGGTTATGACTCTGACCTGGCACACTCACCCACTGGCTTCGGGCACTGAGCGCATTGCACCCAGAAGGAGTCAGTAGCTGATCCAGCAGTTGCCTGCTGTTTATAGGAACTGCTTGCGATCCCACAGTAAATTGCCAGAAAGCTGCTTTCATGACAGACCACATTCCTTTCCCCCTCATCGCTCCCCTCTCCACACGGCGTAGCTGGATTTCCAATTATGGTTGAATGCTGATGTGTCTTTTATCCCCCTTTTATTTTTGTTTCTAACCTCAGAAGCCATTGCCAACCTGCTCTTCTCTTAACTAACCATATTCTTCCCTCATCAACATGAACAAGTGCGGCACCATTGAGCCCTGTGTAAATAGCCACAGTGACATCTGAAATAACAGAATTGTTAGTATTCACTTGATGGGGGTTTTTAACAACATGCTTGGAGATGTCGAGGGTTTGCTTTACATCTGCAGCAAATTCACTATGTGATCTGCTGATGGGTTGCAGATGGCATCATGAGCCTCTGCTTGCAACAGAAGTAACAACCCTGGTCACATTTTACCACATTAAACAATTTACTTGGGTGGTAATTACACAGCAATTAACTTTGCTGCCTCACAAATGCTATGTGAGCAGTCTGTCTTTTTCAGTTTTTTCTCCTCTGTCAGCTTCAGCCTTTTATCTATGGCTGGGTACAAGTGTTCCTGCCAGAACAAGCTATTAGGAAATGAGGGCCAGCTATGATCTCTTTGGGAAATAATGTCTGCTCCTTTGGGCAGGACTGGGAGACAGAGTACCAGGGTAGTATTTTAGCTACCACTGGATTACTGTTACCACTTAAAGGACGGGCTCCGTCTTGATCGAAACATTTGATGTCTAGTCAAATTCTATTGCCCAGGCTCCTTCTGCAGTCACTGGGTAGACTAGTACCTCAACAGGGTGATTCACTCCAGCTGTCTAGTGGTGAGGTGAATTTATTGAGTTAAACATAGAAGTGATGTCAATAAGATGCTACTTTTAGATAACTATATGTTAGGTGAAATAAGCAGGGTTCTCCATGATCACAATATTAAAAAGTCTAAAGAGTATATAGGGTGTGAAGAAAGTCTGTACAATGAGAAAAGGCTTGACCTAGCTGTCTTTAAAAGCAGATTTGCTTACAGGTGGTAAGACGAAGTGACTATCGGATATTATTAGACTTTATAACCAGGAAGTTTGCAGTGGAAAACTTTGTGTGGAACTGGTATCAATCACTGGGACATTCTGTGGTGCTCTGTGGTAGATTCCTGAACACTTGACATGAAGACTGGGCATCTTTCCAAAAGATGTGTTGTAGTACATACAGTTGATTTGCGACAAAATAATGGACTGAGTACTGTGTGGGCATTTTTACATTGGATGGTCAGTGTAATCTTTCTGGAGCAAAGTCTATGAAAAAATTCTTACATGTATATTTTTGCCTACAAGTTTTGTTGTGCATTTTTTTTTACACAGCTTGATGTCCTAGCAATAAAAATACATATAGAACCCTTTGGACACATAGGCTATCCAATGTTGATCCAACCATAAGATGTGGTCCTTAGACTGCAAATCTTTAGGGCATATGACACATCTTCTTTGTGCTAACATATATTCATCTCTAAAATTATTAATAACCATCCTTAAAGAAGAAAGGTGATCATGGAGGAAGGCATTGCATGAGGATAGAAGTGATGCAACTTCCATTCTGTCAGGGTTTTTTTTGTGATTTTGTTTGACTCACTCAGGCTCAGCACTTCCAGTGCTTTTAAGATTCCTTTTGAAATCAGTAGGAGGCTGATTCATAGCTGGGCTTCAGGCTATAAAGGCTGCATATAGACTCTCTACTATAAGACTGTAACAACGCCAGTGCTACTTTTTTGACATCTACACTCAACGATGAGATACTGTGGCTGTCTGTTATCCAGAGCTGCCAGACCTTTACTCCCTAATCAGTCAAGAGAGAATTAGTCTCAGCCCCTAGTTTGGCACCTTCAGCAGGAGGTCTGAATGTGATCTTTTTTATTCTGATTTTTTTTCCCATTCCTCTTCCCTTTCTACAGAGACCGTAATCACATTATATGTGGACACTTCTAATTGCAGATGCAGCTCTAAGTGCTACTTCATCCTGACTAAAAGCCAACTACACAGGGCAGTCACACTTGATAAGTTTCTTTCAAAGGCTTTTCTGTTTTGAGCAATGTTACTGGACGTTGTGGAATTGCCCACATTGTACAGAATGCACTGTAAATTGACAAATTTTGCAGCATGGAGGAAAGGTGGCATCTGCAGAAGACAGGAGTTTAAAGTCCATTAAAGTCAGTAGCATTGTTGTTTTATAATCTACTCATGTAGCTTTTACTATCCCTGTCCATCTGTTCTGACAGAACTTCTCTATGTTCTGAACAAAACCCTGAGTAAGATATTTTTCAAGTGTCATAAACTTAATTTAATCTAAGCTCTGATTACAGTGGGGTTTGGGGTTTTTTTACCTGTGTTTTGATCATTATTTTGCCAAAACTATTGTAAAGATAATAGTGTGCTGACTGCTTAGAAAACTACACAGTTTCAATTTTTCTCTTTTCTAATATTTAGCAACTGTCATTTAGCTCTGTGGCATCTGGAAAAGAGCAGTCCAGCAAAAGCTGCTAATGTTATTTTGATGACATGTTTCTATCCCTGACTATCTCACTTGCTGTACCAGCTGCCAGCAGCACTAAAACACAACTTCTAACAGTTTTTAGAGTTACTTTTATTCTTATTCTTAATTATTTTCTTAGCGTGACTCTGCAAAAAAGTTCGTTTGCAGCTGGAACTTCCGTCGTGGCTTATTTCTTCCAAAATTACAAGAATCTTCTCAGATTTAGGCCAAACAGATCTAGAAAGAGACTAAGACTACTGAGATTGCTACTTAGATACCTGAGCCATCACTACTGATGGAGATTTTCCTAGTTTATATACAGGACTGGCCAGGAATTTCCTATGGAAATAACTGTGTTACAGAAAATCCAGTCAGTTCTGGCAAAAGGAACCTTGCTACATTTTATTTACAGTTTGGGTCAACAAAATAGAAAATCATTATTTGATAAATTGAACTGAAATTTTTAATGTTGGATTATTTTGAGATTAATCAATGCTTGTGTAAGATTGTGTTAATATTTAATAGATGTTATCTTTTTGCTACTTTTCTTTTCTTTACAGACCAGTATTTCCTCGCAGGATAGCATAGACATACTAATGTAAAATGAATTAAGGTTTGTCTTGTCTTCAAGTAGTCTGAACTTGTACTAGATGAGTATCTACCCAGGTAACGTCACTTAGTCCGTACACAATAAAAAACAAGACATTCTTTCATCTTCTAGGTCCTTACACAGTCTTCACTATTATAGTGTAAGGTCACATCACTATCTTCCTTCTCAACATCCATGAGATGTTTTTTCTGGTTTTACATATGAGAACTGAAAGCCAGTTCACCGACTTTCTCTCTGTACAGGAGTGTGAACAAGAATAGAGAGCAAGCTATGCTGTATGCTCAGCTAGCTGCTGAGGTGATTGTAAAGACAGTAAGAAGGAGCTTAGGGTTAACTCTGCCACTCCAAAATAGCTGCCAGAAGTAAGAGAAATGTAAACTGTTTTTTCACCTAGGCCAAGATAGCTCTTTGTGAACAGGGGTGCCTCAAATCCAACCTCTGCTTGATTTGGAGCAGTGCTTGAGAGTCAAGTCTCCCTTCTTTCAAGTGAGTGTCCGAAAATAACAGTTCTTCTACTGGAAGATTTCCACTTTGTCTGGAATCACTCTTCACCCTGGCAGCATCTGGACACCACTAACTCAGTTAAGGACCACAACTGTTAGGACATCTTTGCCTTACTCCCTGTGGCCTCCTGAATGCTTTCTTACATTATGCAAAGTTGTACAGCCTCAGAAAGAGAACATAACAGTCTGGTGACTCAAGAACTCTCCTAAAGCTGAGTCATGATATCACGTTCCTGCTTTGGTCTGGAAGAGTGAAAAGTCATGTTTCTCCTGATGCGGAGATAGGCTGTAATAACTGGATCATGGAGGAAAGAAGTGGCGCCAGCCCTGCTGTAGGACCAATCATCACCTTGGGCCTCAGAGGTGTGGGGACAGAGAGTGGTATACAAGCTGTGAATGCAGATGAGGTTTTGCAGATCACCAGATCACTTTGCACATCACTAGAGAAAGAAATATAGCTGCTGGAGGGACTTCCCTGCAGAAAAACTTGGGTGCCTTCAGAGTAGGCAGAAACTGAGTGGCAGGTCTGAAATTTCTGTGATATTAAAATCACAGAATGGTCACCTCTCATGGAAGGGACCTCTGGAGATCATCTAGTCCAACCCCCCTGCCACAGCAGGGACACCTACAGCAGTTGCACAGGACAGCGTCCAGGCGGGTTTTGAATATCTCCAGTGTGGGAGACTCCACAACCTCTCTGGGCAGCCTGTGCCACTGCTCTGCCACCCTCAAAGGAAAGAAGCTCCTCCTCATGTTAAGATGGAACTTCCTATGCTCAAGTTTGTGCCCGTTACCTCTTGTCCTATCACTGGGCACCACTGAAAAAAAGAGTATTCTCATCTACCTGGCACCCTCCCCTCAAGTATCTATAAGTATTGATAAGATCCCCCCTCAGTCTTCTTTTCTCTAGACTAAAAAGACCCAAGTCCCTGAGCCTTTCCTCATAAGAAAAATGTTCCAATCCCCTGATCATCTTGGTAGCCCTTTGCTGGACCCTCTCCAGCAGTTCCCTGTCCTTCTTGAACCGGGGAGCCCAGAACTGGACACAGTACTCCAGATGCGGCCTCACCAGAGCAGAGTAGAGGGGGAGGATGACCTCCTTCGCCCTGCTGGCCACACTCTTCTTGATACACCCCAGGATGCCATTGGCTTTCTTGGCCACCAGGGCACATTGCTGGCTCATGGTCATCCTGTTGTCCACCAGGACTCCCAGGTCCCTTTCCACAGAGCTGCTCTCCAGGAGGTCAGCCCCCAACCTGTACTGATGCATGGGGTTATTCCTCCCCAGATGCAGTACCCTACACTTGCCCTTGTTGAATTTCATTAGTTTTTTTCTGCCCAATTCTCCAGCCTGTCCAGGTCACACTGTATGTTGGACTTTTTCGTCTAGTGACCTGAGGTCAACCTGGAAATTTTAGCCAACCTGATTTAGAAGCAGTTTGGTTTCTCAAGTTGCTGGTTAACACCTTAAATGAAAAAGACTGTAACACTATACTTATCTATGGCCTTTCTGGAAACACGCCAGAATGTGACTTTGTCCCATGACTGTGCATTAAGAAACTTCCTCTTCTACTGTGGTCTAACCACCTTACGTGGCTGAGATTTATAGACAACTAAAACATAGGTGTGACCACTAAGGTGTCAGTTTGGAGAGGGGTCACAGAGCTGTTCGTAGTGCAGAGCAACCTGAGCTGCTTCCTGCACTGATGGTACCAATGTTACACCAAAGGTGGGCATGGGGAGCAGAAATGAGCATCTGAGAACTTGTCTCTCCTCTTGATTCCTGACTGCTGAAGGTGGAAAATCTTTGCCTTGTCCTGACATAGCTTCAGAGCAGCTAAGAGAAACAGGATATCACCAAACCTGTCACGAAACTTAAATTTCTCATAGATCTTCTCCTCTACCTGAGAAATCCCAGTTAAGAAAACCTGCAAGATTTTTCTGCAGGGGAGTAGAAAAGAGAGTGAAGAAAATACTGGGAGCCACATGAGGAGACAGATATGCAAGGAAATGCTTCATTCTTTAGTTTTCATGCTGCAGTCACCCAGCTTAGCTGTTTGTCCCCTAAAATCAGTAGATCATAAATAATAGAATAATTCATGTTGGAAGGGACCTCAAGGGGTCGTCTGGTCCCATCATATGTATCTTATATCTCATTCAGACATTCTCCTGACCTAAGTGTGGCAATCTGTGAAATAACATCCTTGTTATTAGGTGTCATGTTATAACTACATTGCAGTGATTTGCGTCTCTCCAATCTGAGACATAATCCTGAAGACTTCCCTGTTCTGAAGAAGCAATTACAGCCTCAGCATTCATAAAAAGTTAGACATTAAAATAGCATTGAGTAACCTTTTAACTGTAAACAATGTGGTCATGGGATTCTGTGTGAGAAGAGCGGGGAAGGGCAATAAGGATTCAGATCTGTGTTATGCATACTCCCTGTTGTATACACGGCCAGAGAAAGAAAGTTATGCACGGATGACTGCTTAGTGGTTCCAGTTAAGAAATGTAAAGGAAACCACTTGGGTGAACTGTAAACATGACTAATTCTGTTGGCCTTAATCTGAATTTTCTCAGTGATGCCTCCTATTGTGTCCATACAATTTATACCTAATATCTCTACACAATCTGCATATACATAAAAGGATACATCTCACAAACAGAGTAGCCATATAATTCTAACCGTCTGGTAGAAGGTGTTACACGTCTATGTATGTGCCTATATGTTTTGTGAGTGCAGGTTGCTGTGTAAGAGTATATTAATTCCCTCATCTTCTATAGAACTGAGGGTACTTTAGAGAGCTGGTAACCTTACATTCATGCCATTTAAACCTGAATAAAGCCCAACAAAATATTATAGGAAACTATGCAGCACTGGAGGAAGAGGGACAGGCTGGCTGCGTTCCTTATATTCATTAAGAGGTTTCTGTTCCAGGATTTAAAAATGTAAATACGATGAGCTCTCGGAGGAGTCAATGAGAGTTGAACTGCATGCAGGGTCAAAATAAAGGTCTGTCTAGCTCAGCATCCCTCTCCTGGCCATCTTGTGCTCAGTGTAGGACACGCAAGATATTCTTGGGACTGTGCAAGACGTTCAGGAGAAACTTCTTATAAGAAGGGAACCATTCACTGGCTCGGTCTTTTATGTGGTGCTTGCTGAAGGAGTAAGTACAGGTCATTTAAGGGTAAGGCATAGAAGGAAAGAAAGGGAGGTATGCAGGAGTTCTCCTCTTGTTCTCTTTCACCTTCTTACTTAGGTTTCATGCAAGCTCCTTTGCTGAAAAAAGCAAAACCAAACACAACAAAAGCAGCATCCCAGACAGGGTCTCTCCTTAAAGTATATCCGCTCAGCTATTTCATTTCTTCATCACATTCCTTCTCAAAACTCTCCTTGCCCACTGGTTCCCAAGACCATGGTTTCTTTCCTCTTACACTTCTGAGTCTTGACTTACTTTGTCTTCTGTTCCTTGGGATACAGGCTGTTCCTTTATTCTGTTTGCACAGTGCTTCTGATTAGGGGATGCCTAGACAAGCTATCCCCTAAGACCCGTTCTTCTTTCCTTGTCACAGCCTGACAACTAAACTGCTCTGAGAGGCCGTAAGGTGAAAATAGCCTCCTGGTCCTCCTGAAGCTTCCTGGATATGGTCCCTTCCAGCCTGAATTACTCCCTGATTTTGTGAATTTGTTAGGGCTGGATTCAGCACCGAGAGAGAAGCAATTAGCTGCAACTTGCCCTGGTTTCTGCACTTTGGGACCAATCACTCCAGCTTGTGATGAAGCACAGTCTCATCACATCATGCCAGAGTCTACTATGTGGTTGCTTACATCTGCTCCAATTAACATAGGGTTGGGTTCAGTTGGCCAGACGCTGGCACCAGCTGTATTTAGTTCTCACAGCCTTGGCAGGTGCAGTAATTCGATGAGGTTAACCACCAGTTAAAGGGATGCAGAAACCACTTCTCATGTTTCAAGCTATTGTATTTTGTGTGGTAGGAAATGTCCCTTCTACCTATATGGTTATTGATCATATCATTAAAACGTAACAGTGGCTGGAAACTAGAGCTATGCGAAAGTATCAGCAGTTTTATTTCCCAGAGATATTATCAAGAAATATCACCTCCGGTGCCCTCTCTATCAGGTTTGTATTCAGATGAACCCAATATTTCTAAATTTAAAAAGAAAGTGCATAACAACTGATATGCATTGAGTTTTTTGGGGTTTTTTTTCAGGCACAAATTTAGTAGGGATGAAGGAATGATCAAAACCCCAGACTAATCAGAGTCAACTTGAAACCCAGCTCAGGATTCAGTTCTATTGTTTTCGCAAACGTTGGCCAAAGTTCTGTATCCTGAATGAAGTGAAAAACCAACTCAAGCTGCTGCATTCCATCATAATAATAGCAGGAGTGTGAAGGGACTCCTGAGCACAAACACTGCTTATTTCATCCCAACTGTCCCTACTGGATATTTCCTGTTTTAAGAGTAGCCTTTGAGTCTTACACTCCATCATTCCTTACATTGATTCCAAAACATGTACAGTTCTCACTAGAGTTGATATTTGGCACAAAGGAGCCTGACCCACAGTCCACTGTGCCGTTGGGAAAGCTTTTCTCATTGCTCAAAGCCTTTGGAGGTGGCATACTAGGATCACTGTATAAACTCACCACTTAGCTCTCTGACCATGGATGTTTCACTGGTAGGATGAGCTATCTCAGTTGGCCTCACCTACTTTTTGCTGCTCTTGCTAGGGGAGGGCTGCCTTATTGCCTCTGGGTATAGCACTTTGCAGAGCACTGCCTTATAATGTTGTGCTACATAAGGAGAGCATCACCCGTGGTGTGACCAACAGCCCTTTGGCTGGTTTCATAAGTTCTATGATGTGCAGCTTTCCCAAGTTACCTTATGTCTGATTTATGCTCAATTGTATGTTTTGCAGAAATTTGCCATGTTCAATTTCTGAAATTGCGATTAATCAATTTAATAAGTTTCTAAGGGCTACTAATTGCTAATTAACCCAGCATGGGAAGAGTCCTGGTGAAATGTGTGCTGTGTGTCCCTATACATGCCAGAGCTCTCATAGGGTTCACACAGTTTGCTCACCAAAAGCAGTCCTATGAATCTTCATTAAGCCAGAAATTATAGCCACTATCACAGCTCTAATTCTGGCTTTCCACATCCGAATCTGAGACTGTGCATAGCAAAGATACCACTTAATTTCCAAATAATTTACAAAGGGTGTATTTTTCCCTACCGAGAAGTTGCCTTGTAACAGCAATCAGCAATTCAGAACTTTCAATTAAACATTGTGTCATTTAAATGGCAGTAAAAATGAAATGGTAGAGCAGAATGGGAAGGAATCTAAAACCAGGTGCAATTACACTCATTTTTATTTCAGACTCTTAAATTTTAATGCCTTTTACAGGCACATGAATAAATGAATTATGCAGGATTCACAACTGTTGGGAATTAATTCATACTGTTTCAAAAAGCTCTAGTTCAGCAGAGGTAGCAAAGGGAATAACAGGTTCTAAAGGCACCAGCTGTTGGCCATAGGTCTTCCAGTGATTCCAGGTACATGCCAGCAAGTTACAGCACCTGCTGTGCAGCTAGGGATCGGGGGAGTGATCCCACCACATCCTGACAAAATCACTTCCTACCAATATCAGTGGGAGACAGCTGGCTTCTTCCTTTTTCTCCATGGAGAACTGTGGTGCCTCTTCATATCAGGCACACTTCCCCTCCATCCTCAAGTACTATTGGCAATAGAAGTTGCTTTCTTTTGACAAGCAAAGTCCCACACTTGTGACCTTGGTAACTGTCATTATTAGCTCAGTTGCCTCTCATGAAGATCCAAACATGGATTTGCAGTTAGATTCACACTGCATAAGTGTATCTGTATCA
Source organism: Pluvialis apricaria (assembly GCA_017639485.1). Lineage (NCBI taxonomy): Eukaryota > Metazoa > Chordata > Aves > Charadriiformes > Charadriidae > Pluvialis > Pluvialis apricaria. The sequence continues at coordinate 159,865,691 of CM030008.1, read as the reverse complement.
CAGTATCACAGTATCGTCAGGGTTGGAAGGGACCTCTGGAGATCATCTAAGTCCAACCCCCCTGCCACAGCAGGGACACCTACAGCAGTTGCACAGGACGGCATCCAGGCGGGTTTGGAATGTCTCCAGTGTGGGAGACTCCACAACCTCCCTGGGCAGCCTGTAACTTGGGATCATTTCATTTAGGCTCCTTGTGGGTTGCAAATTTCCTTCAATTCAAGGCCATTTACACCTAATGGGATTTATACTTGCTAACTGTGATTCTGGAGCTGAGGCTGCTGCTATGGCCGATGAAAGTTTGAACATTCCTCTGAGGATTTTACTTAGATGTCTGAAGTTTGATGATATGAATACTCCTCCTTTATCACTCTGAGGCAAAGGATATGTCTGAAATCACAGCTCCAAAAAGAACCACTGATTTGATTAAAACAAGCAACTAATTTCTCTTCAAGAGGTCTAGTGTATCCATGAAAGAACCGGAATAAGGCTTGACCTGGGTTATTTTATTTTTTTAGGCAGGAATCCAACCCTTTACAAATTTTAGGGAACATCAGCTGCTGATCTGAATCATATCAAGCCCTTTTTGCCATGTTTTGAGTAACCTGTGTTCTCAGCAGTCAATAGAAATGGAAGAAGCCGAGAAGCTCACATGGGATTTTCCGCACCTTGCAAAACGAGGAGCTTATTATGCCATTGCTCCCTACTGGTTTCTGAAAACTGCTTCAAATCCCAGACTGCCTTTCTCCAGCACTTCTCTGAAGTGGCCCAGGGTTGTAAATGGAAAAAACTATTTTCCAGATGTATTTGCAGCATATACACGCACATCATGTATTCAGGTATCTTTTCTCAGGTGTGAAATAGCAACATAAGGTCAGATGGCCGCAATACGAGTTTGGAGTCTGAGTCTTGTACCAGAGATGAAATGCTGCTAGGTGTCTCTTACTCAGCAGCTGTCATGCTCCAATTCTATCATACCGTCCACGTGCATCTGAAGGTTGGCTCACAGTGAGTGTCTGGCACAGTAGACATGGAGCATGAGCAAGGCCATAAGACGCCTCATTAAATTTTGCCCTAGCTGCAACAGTGTGTGAAGAGGGGACACCGACTCACATATGTAAATGCAACTGATTCATGCAGCTGATGGGTTTAGTGTGTGGTCATCTTGATCTATGTTGAAAGGTTCACATAGGAACAGAAATGGGAACTTTGCTGCTCGGCTTTACCTACATTTGTATTGAAGTTAATAGCCCTTTGGTTTCATGATCTTGATTATGGGGTCTGGAAAATGCAGCAAAACCCCCTTCCCCCCCCGCGCTTCCTCTGCCCAAAGTTTCTACAGCGGGTTTAGGAGCTGTAGACCAGCTGCGGTCACAGCACTGCATTTCTTTGTGTTACAACATTTTTTTAAACCTTCATTATTATTCTTCAGGGCATTACACTGACATCACTGCCACTCCCACCACATCAGGGGGAACTGACTAGATAAAAAGGCAATCCTGTCTGTCCTCTGTCTGCACCAAAGACAACAGTTTTGGGGAGGAATTACAGTATGAGGCTATTAAAATTATTAAGAGTATCAGGTTATAACTTTGCTAACAGCAGTGTAACTTCACTCCCTTTTCCCATGGTGCTTTGTAATTTGTTCACATCTGAGAATACCCTTGATTCTGGGGCTAGGAACACACATGGAGTTCACACGATTTGTCTTTGAATTAAACTTGTTGCTGCATCTCAGATGAAGAACTGAGATAGCGTTAAGAGGAACAAAGAGTCCTCCCAGTACTTCCCTCCCTTCCATCCCTTGTAGTGAGATCAAAGATCCCTGAAGTGTAACAATAGTTTATAGAAGAGGGAACGGCAAATCTTCATCTCCCTCCTGCTGAGGCCTTTCCCTGGTTTCAGACTGCTTTCCGTGTACAGTTGGTGTCATCTGTAGACTAGGGTGCTCCCAGAAGAGTCCCAAACTCTTTGATCCCTGACTATTCTGGCTTGGCTTTTTTGACAGCCTTGTAGTCTGCGTTTGCATCCCCAGCCACAGCGCCATGTGCAGCCTTTAACAGGAGGCTGGCTGATGCCTCAGGAGTTCTCCCACTGATAAGCATTTGGTTAAGGTAAATATAAACAAGAAAGATTTTCTTGAGTTACAAAGGATTAGTGGCAGCCAGGGAGGCAGTTGGTCATCCACGGAAATGTATCTTCTGTTATTGAAATGAGATCTCCTGCAAGTAATTCTGCCCCTCCACCAGCTGATCTGCAACACCTTTCTCCTTTGTGTACATTTGCAAAGGGGATAAAAAACAAACCCTACTTTGCTCCAGAAGACAAGCCGCTCATTCATATCAGCTCACTGCCACTCTCGTCTCAGAGTTAAGCTCCTTTAGCAAAGGCATAACAAACTCTAGCTCAGACTTTCTCCTCCAGAGCCATCAGCTCCTCCTGACACCCATCTGTCCTGCCCAGGGAGAGCTCTGCCAGTTCCTACACAGACGAGTGATACGTCCAACCTACCCCAGGTGATCTGTGGTAACCTATCACCCAGCACCTCTGTCACCGTAGATCAAGAAGAGCCCATTGCTCTTTGCTCTGTCATCTGTGGGCAGGACCGGATTCCCTCTGGGTAGAAACCAGGCTGTGTCGTTAGCTTCACTGGGAAAGAACAGTGCCCTGAATAGAGACTGAAGACCTGCTTTGGTAAGAGAGATGAGCATATGCCCAGCTCCAGGAACTGTTCACATGTTTTCAGTCAAAACATTTCAAGTATGAGACTCTAATAAATGTATTTTTATAATTTCCAAGGTAGAGATTTTGTCTGTCGATGCCTGTGAAAATTCTTCGGCTTGACTGTATTCTAGTGTTTTTCTCACAGGGAGAAAAATGCTTTTTTCAATCCTGAGTGTTTCACATAGGTAGGTTGTGCTGGAGCTAGTTAGGGAAGATTTCTTTTTATAACTGTGTCCTCACACAGCTGACCTGCTGTCAGAGCTGTATTATTTCTTCAAGAACATCTGAGTTACAAAGATTTTATTTATGTAATTTTATCTCCCTTCCTGATAACAGTAATTTAAAAATATCAAACTTTTGGAAGCACTCTAAAAAATAAAAGAAAGATATAAAAGGAACTCTGTGGTCTGTTTAAGAATAGCTCTTTCTAGGAGAGCAAAGCATACAAAAGGTGAATGCATAGAAATCTGATTTAGATTGACATACTTTGTTGGTAGCTCACTGACCAGCGGTGGCACATAAGTGTCAATAAGACAATCCATGAAATGACTGCAAAAATATAAAAATAAAACAAATACAGCACTCCCACAGCTGCAAACAAAATGGGAGAAATAAGAGCACTTTTAGTGTTCAGCCTGATCTTTATTTGCTTTTAAATGACATGCCACTGGGGCAGCACAGCATAAAATTGTCCTAAGACTTCCTGCAAAAGGTGTTGGTTTTTGATTCAAAACAGTTGGAAAAACACATGTCTAAATGAAAGTGCACTCAGAGGACCAGCTGTTGAGATGACTGTGCCACTTGAAGTCTTGGAGAATATAGTGGAAAACTGTCTCAGAACTGGCAAAGAAACAGACTCAGGACTGATCTTCAAATCAGGAGTCAGCGTGCCAACCGGAGTGCAAATATGATAGTGGGCAAAAACTTGGATGTGAAGCTACAGTCATAACAGAGAAGTAACAAAGACCTATAAATGTGACTATTCCTTGAAACATTCTGGGTTTGGTGCTTTTTTAATTTGGAACATTTCACTGGGCAATGGCCACCTCACTAAGGGAGGTACTAGAAAACAGAGCAATTCAAAAAATGGAATGTGATTTCAGAGACATGACACAGATTAATTATACAATTATTAAATGCGACTGATTTATATAGGAAGTCATGTAAACGATTGCTTACCAAAAGTGTGCTATTGACAGCCTCTAATGGAGATAAGAAGAAAATGTGTGACTGGAGGCTGCGTGCAAACAGAAAAGAAGAAAGAGAGAAGAAATCCCTCTTTTTATGGTTTTTGAGGGTAACAGGAGACATTGAGAAAACACCTGATAATGAAATGCTATCAGGCTGTTGACTAGACTTGAAGGAAAATCTCTGAAAACCACAGGAGTGGAAATACTTATGGAGACTTGGAAGAAACAGCTGAAGGATTAGGCCACCCACCCCTGGATCCTTAGCTGTCTTTAAGCAGTTCTGTTTCATTCAGCGAAAGTTGGCATTTATCTTCTGGAACCAGCTGACGTATAGGAAAGTACCCTAATGCTCTTCTGTTCACAGTCAGGATGTGCATTTTCACTCAACCTTTTTTGGTTTGTTTTGGTGTGTTTTTTTCCGTTCAAACTATTCAACTGCAAGTACAATATCCTCCTGGTCACTGTTTAAAAAGCTGATGGATACCTGTTCCTGGCACACACTGATCTAACGCTCAAATATCAAAACCTTGAGTGACAACATGCACAAGCGTGGTGGGGGAGGGAGAAGCAGCATGTTACAGCCGTTCCTTTTGAGCTTGCAGAAAAGCAGTGCTACTGAGTAGGGGGGGAAATGGCAGTGGTATCCAGGCATTAAAATCAGAAAGTCACCATACCGCTGGTTCAGCTGTGCTCTGCACGCCGAGGAGCTGGGAGTGCCAGCTCTGAGAGAAAGAGGCAGTGAGAGACGGAGAATACAGCTGATGTAGTATGAAATAACCAGATGTGGAATTTTAAGGCATGAACAGGTGCGGACATCTCTGCGTGCACTTTTGTCTGAGTAAGCGCCCTGCAGAGCTCGGAGATCAAAGTTAGGGTCTCGTTGTGGAAGAGAGGTTTGTCTTTTGAAGAACTGGAGGAAAGCTCATTTTGTGAGCAGACGGTAAGTGGATAAATGCTAGCTGGGAGGGTTCAGGGCTGAGAAAATCAGAACAATGAAAAGTTTGCCAGGATTAAAAGCATCATCCTCTGCATGTTTCCTCATTACATTCTTTCACTTGGCTGGCTCTGATCCAGCAGACGCTTGCATAGAGCTCATGGTTGCATAAAGGAAAGCACCTGAAATATCTCTTTTTCATATGTGCACCCACACACATATAGGTATATAACCTCTAGATTTAGAACTTGTCCTACTGGGAAGTGAAGAATTGCCACTGGACTTGCTTGTGAGGCATCACCCTTCCCTTCATCTCTATCCAATTGCTTTGTCTGTGACATGACTGAGGTTGAAAAGGGCCTCGCACATTTGTGTGTCTGCCACTAGAAACAAATATAAAATAAAAAAATCTGGTGGAAGGAAAACAATGGGCTTTATTCAACTCCCGGAGCCTCTTTGTTTTTCTTCTGGCCACATGCGTGGGCTCTGTTACTATACTGCTTTCCACCAAGTCAGTTCTCCATAGGTCCCTTCTTGCTTGGATAATACTTACCAGGTTCACGCAGATCTTTCTGCACATGCGTTCACTGCTGACTTCTGCAGGAACACAGGCTTGCTTGAGAAGTAGCATATTAAAGCTTCACATTTAATCCCACTATCATTACTATTGTTGTGATAGCATAGTGTGGCTGAGGTCTTAAGCACTACACAAGAACAGAGGGTAAAACAGTCCCTGCCTAGAAGAGCTTGAAGACAGACAGACATAAATCAGCAGCCACCACCACCACAAGAACAAAACAATCAGAAATGGAGAGAGCAGAGTTTTTTTTCTCCTTCTTTGCTTCCTGCTAACCATGTCTCTCATCTCTGTCCAGCGGTGAAGACACGTGCTCCACCCTGCTTTGTCCATGCAGAATGCTGCCCCTGGCAGAAATGCCACATCTGCATTGCACAGTAAAGACAGAGGGAAAAGAACAAGCTGGCGTGCCTCTGACTGACCTGTCTCACTGATGTGGGTAACACCAGCACGCACGGGCTTCAGCAGGCAGTAACTCTCAGCTGCACGTGTGCACACAAATGGGGCTGTGCTGCTGCTGCTTTCAGCTCTGCTCAGAGGTGGATTGTGTTGGCACAGGCACAGTGGCATGCATCTACATTTTAGAAGACAGAGAAAGGAAAAATGGAAGAGGAATCCCTAGCCTACTCCCTCCCAGGCTTGCTCATCCCCAACCACATTCTCCCCTGAAGTAATGCCCAGCAGGGCAGAGATGGGAGCTCTCAGGTCTCATCCCTCTCTCATGAAACCCACAGACTAGGGATGGACAAGCGCTGGCGTGTCTGACCGGGAGCTGTTCTCCTATATCTATGGGAGGGCCTGCAAGCTGAAGGCAACTTCCAGCTCTTAGATGGGAGGCAGTGACTCCTTTCACCTCCTCCTAGCAATGGATGTGAATAATATGAGGACACAGAGACAGGAATAATTCAGTTTGAATTTGAGGAAGCCAGTCCTTGGTTACTGATATTCATAATGCACTGAGCATAGGTTTTGCAGTCCTTGCATTGCCATTTTCCAAGATGCCACGGAGTTTTGCACTGACAGTTTTTAAACTGCATCAAAGAAGCTGTCAGAGGTGAAGCTACATGTTTTGACAGCTGGAGAGTTGACAGCCGATGCTTTAGACACCTGGGGAGGCCTTGGGAGTCAGTTTGCAGCTCTAGGAAAAGCACATTAAGTGGATGTATTGGCAAAGTAGCAAAGTTATTAAGAATGGTGGGATTTAAACTGTCATCAGAAAACTGTCACCATCCTGGCTTGTGCTCGATTCTTGTTTTCCAGGCTACTTGTGCAACAACACGCTGTTTCTCAGTTCCTGGTGAATTCCACAGTGGTGGAGTCCCACTGTATCATCGGGAGCATGTACCCGGCTTGCTTCACCTGTGCTCTCAGTAATTACACCTCTGGCCTTGATTTTATACTTTTCAGCAGGTTAAGGTTGGAAGGGTCCCATTTTGCCTTCTGCCTCTGTTAGTCTTCGTCCTCATTCTTCTTTGACTAGCCTGCAACCCTGGCTTGCAAAGAATGCATGTAATAAACTAAGGTGATTTAAAGCTGTTGAAGATATGTTACCAGTCCCATTCCACTGGATTTGAAAATTCAGCACTAAATCTCCACCAACCTTGTTTTGCTGGACTTTGACAAAACAGGATTCCTACCTGAAATACATAACATTTGTTGCACAGATGCAAGAAATCCATCTGTGGTCACACACATACACACACAACCCAAACTCACTTTCAGAGCAATCCATCATCTTAGTGATTCTTTTCCTTTCCTTGTTTTCCCATGGAGATGATTAATTCACTGCAAAACTCATTTTTTCATCTTGAGAGCTAATGCAAGGCTTGGTTAGGAGTAGCTCTAACCAAGATACGTGAGGACATTTGTAGCTGAGCCAAGAGGCCCCGTTCCAGCTCCAGCCGACATGCAGCCCTAACAGCTGATCCAGACATCTACCAAACAGCTGGCAGGATGCGGCCCACAGCTGTTAGAAAAAACGACAGGGAACAGTGTCTGTTTAGAGAGGCAGAAGAGAGTTTAAATCCTATGACCTAGGGACTAGCAATACACAAAGGAAGATGTTTTCAAGCACACTGTGTCATACATATGTGTATGTGCGTATGCACGCATGCTTAATTGCAATGGGCGATAAGAAAGGAATTTGGGATGACAGCAGCCTCAGTGCAGCTAGTCGAGTTAAGGCTGTATGTGTTGTTTCACTCCCAATAAGAAGGTCCCCTTGGGATCCTGCCTCCATGTGAGGGAGAGAAAAGCAGGGGGAAATGGTGGGGTCTGTGCGTGTGGCTTCTCTAGCTTTTAAGGGTGTGGAATTGCATTAGTGAAATCATTTCCTTGCTTCCACATGATGCAAAGCCACACCAAGTGCTTTAATATGTCCCTTGTATATTAGGCAGCAAAAGATACCGAGGCTATCTGTCTTGCCAGTAAATAAGACCACTGTTTAGATCTGAGAGTTGCTTAAGGTCAGATTTGAGAAGAAATTTAAGAGCCTAGAAGTAATGTGCTGCAATGCTTGACATCTAGGAGCCAGATCTCTGGAGTGGGATACAGAAACTGAGAGCGTCTTTGCTTCTTACATGAAGTCTGAGGAGCAATGGTGTCTCCAACCTGCTGCCCAGACAGGGAGGATATACAGCTACAGATACTGAGGAAACACTGAGGGAAGTGGTATGGGTGAAGTCCAATCCCTCCAGATGCCACACTCCAGATAACAGGGAAAAGCCAAGAAAAATATTGTACTGACTTGATTTGGTACCTGCGCTGATTTTCTCCCAGTGAGGTCTGACCATTTGCTGCATTGGGCTGACATGGGATTGTAGATAGGGCCTATGTGGAGTTACATCCATCCGCAGCTTGCCGTCTCCTGTACCTTGTCACATAAAAGCTTAAAGATTAACTGCAGTCAGAGACGGAAAAGCCCTCTTAGTTGCTGAACCCCAGCCCCCTGCAGTATGAGATTATCCTCTTGGTAGACCCTGCTGTAGCTCAGTCAATAGGGGAAACAGAAAACCAAATGAAATGAGATATTTGGCTTCATGGAACTCAATTTGGAAGCTGCACTTTTATGAACATCTGGTAATGCTGCCTCCCACTCATAAATGTCAAATGCAAGACCCTCTGTGTCCCTTTGGTCAGGATCTTCCCCTTCTGCTGCAACACTTTAACCAGGGAAGAATTTAGAGTATTTCCTTCTTCCCAGCAGGTTAGAAACTGCAGGCTTTTAAGGGAAAAAATGTTTTTTTTTTCCCACTACTTTATTTTTACTTTGTGGTCTGAAGGGACCATTTTATATCTTCTCATTCATTAAAAATCCTCACACATTTTCCTGGTCTTTGTGTCAGAAACAGATTTATCTTTCCTTATTATATTCCTAAATTTCAATTGAGCCTGGAAGTTAATGTCTTTCTTCAAGTAACTGTAGGTCAGAGCTTTTACTTCATTATATAGCAATTATTTATTTAATTGGAGCTCTTTGAAAGGTCTAAACCAGGAAGGCCAGCTGGAGGCCTGTGGGTTGGCTCTGGCCTGTGGACCAAATCCCCACAGAGGATACAGGGGCATCTGTTTTGGCAGTGAATCTGCTGCCATAATTGTGGCTTGCTCCAATGCCAACCCTTGGTGGACACATGAGCCCAGTCACGACAACTGAAATGTGGACATGGGAGAACACAAGGACCCCTGTGTACAAGCTAAGCCTGGCAGTTAGCTCTGAACTGAGTCTCTAATTTGGCCTCCAAAACAGAGTCATGAAACTAGGATTTGGGTCCTGTAGTTGACAAAGTCAGATGTTCCACGTTAATTTAAGACGAAATTTTAACAACTGTTGGATTATATTGGAAACCAAGGATGGACTCTAACACTTAGGCTACAATGGTTAAACTTAAGTGGTTATAGCCATAGCTAACCTCAGGGCAGCCTCTTCTCCTGCCATGCTTTGTCCTGCCCATGCGTGCAGAATATCTACAAGATTTCCACCTGAGCACAGAAGCAACAGACATATGCCCGTTCTTCTGTTGTTGAGTTACACAAATGTTTGGCCCCAGACCCAAATTCACTTAAATCAATGTTAATTGCCTTCCATGGGCTTTGGTTTAAAACTGCTGAAGATAAATATTGTTCAGAAAAATAAAATGCAGCCATTGATTTCTTCTCAAAGGCAAAGAACAATAAAACCATGTCAATGAAAACAGCCACAGGTACAAGTGTCCTAACTTGATAGTACAGTGATCCCTGATACTGCAAGGTTGCAGTTCCCAAACGTATTTTGCTTCCTTTCCCACCACAAGCAGTCATCCTGTAAGACCCTAATGAGCTGTCTTGTGAGGTCCCTAATGCAGTGGGTAGAAGTGAAACAAATCCATATGACTAGACAGTCCACAAGGGTTTAGCTTCGAATTTAACATTTCTCCTTCTGTTACACAAGACTACCTGTGCAGTGTTTCTGGTTGCTCCCTGGAAATCATTATATTAATGGCAATACAGGCCTCCACTGGAAGTACATAACGTCCATTAATGAGCTCCTGTGTACGAAAAAGGGAAGATATTCTAATGTATAAAATGTTAGCTTTCTTACTAACAAATTTATGCAGAGATAACCCAGATGAAATGGCTGCAAATCAACTTATCCAAGTATCATAATCTTGTGCATTTTTAAAGTTATCACTTGCCTTAAAATAGTATTCAGTGGTGCTAGCCTAGAAGGGGGAGTATTTAATTAGAGACTGCCCTTGACTTAAAAAACTTACAGACTAAGTTCAGATCGTACACAGCGGTTACCACTAGTAAGATAACCTTGCTGAAACTATAACTAAAAATGAGGAACTGTTTTTGTGTTCATGAGCAGGGCTCTTCAGAATCCCATTAGCCAGCGATATTGTTCTTTCCCTCTTCCCATTCCCCAGAATTGGTTGTAGATATCTAAAAACTGGCTTAGGATGAAGATAGGTTCCTCCCGTACCTTTCAAACAATACACACACCTGGCTGAAACCCATCTCCCAAGTATATACTAAACAGTCAAAAAATAATGCTTTTACAGTTCTCTGAAAGCTACCAAGGGATTTTCTGGCTGATGCAGATTCATTTCCTTATGGGGAGTGTATGCAAGACACAATCCTGGCTAAGCATTCTTCAACCAGCAGTCCTCCTGCTTAGGTGAAATTTCTTGTCTCTCATTGTCTGCTACTTGCAGAAATGTGGACCAGTATGCACAATTGAGTGTTGCTAAATTTTGATGCCAATGATTGTGTTTTTAGACAAGAAATTCAGTGGAGTTTACTGGCTAAATTCAAGGAACTCTGCTGAAATATTTTATTCAATATTTCAACAGTTCTTTTCTTGACCCTTCTCAAGCATACTTCAAGAAACTTCAGTGTTTCCCTGGCAAACAACCCACCCAGACCTGGAGTGGAGGACATAGTTTGGCCCTGTTCATCACGTTCACCTTCATTATCATAGAATAGTAGAATCATAGAATGGTTTAAGTTGGAAGGGACCTTAAAGATCACCTAATTCCAACCCCATGGCCATGGGCAGGGACACCTTCCATCAGACCAGGTTGCTTAAAGACCCATCCAGCCTGGCCTTGAACACCTCTAGGGATGGGGGATCTACAACTTCTCTGGACAACCTGGGCCAGTATCCCACCACCCTCAGAGTGAAAATTGTTTCCTGATATCTAATCTGAATCTACCCTCTTCAAGTTTGAAGCTATTACCCTTCAAAGCCATTACCTTCACTACATGCCCTTGTAAAAATTTGCTCTCCAGCTTTCTTGTAAGCCGCCTTTAAGTACTGGAAGGCCACTATAAGGTCACACCAGAGCCTTCTCTTCTCCGGGCTGAACAACCCCAACTCTCTCAGTCTGTCCTCATAGGAGAGGTGTTCCATCCCTCTGATCATTTTTGTGTCCCTCCTCTGGACTTGCTCCAACAGGTCCATGTCCTTCTTGTACTGAGGACTTCAGAGCTGGATGCAGGTGGAGTCTCACCAGGGCGGAGTAGAGGGGTAGAATCACCTCCCTTGCCTTGCTGGGCACACTTCTTTTTATGCAGCCCAGGATGTGGTTGGCTTTCTGGGTTGCAAGCATGTGCTGCAAGCTCATGTTGAGCTTCTTATCAACCAACGCCCCCAAGTACTTCTCCTCGGGGCTGCTCTCAATCCATTCTCCACCCAGACTGTATTTGTGCTTGGAATTTCCCCGACCCATGTGCAGGACCTTGCGCTTGACCTTGTTGAACTTCATGAAGTTGGCATAGGCCCACCTTTCAAGTCTGTCAAGGTCCCTCTGGATGACATCCCTCCCCTCCAGCATGTTGAGTGCGCCACACAGCTTGGTGTCGTCGGCAGACTTGCTGAGGGTGCACTCCAACCCACTGTCCATGTCACCAACAAAGATGTTGAACAGCACCGGTCAGATGTGCTGTGCACACAATGCAGCTGTGTTGTGCCACAGAGCATTTTCAAAGCTCTTTACATACATTAATTTATCCTCCAACTACTGCATGGCAACACTAGGTGACAAAAAAGATCTGCGGATATTTTACTGGTGACCAGTACAGCCAATGACATAGCTTCAAAAACTTTCACGTCAGCAAAGCACATACTGATTTCTTCAAAGAATTTTGGCCTAAGGAGCTATAATTGCCTAATAGAAGAAATAATTTTGTTGTTCTGGTACAATTTGTATGTTTGGTTGCCTACATCTATCTGTCTTCAGTCTTCTCGTTTAGGCTGGTATCTCTTTGGAACCTGGACCAGCCGTTTATTCCCTTCCCCAGCAGAGTCATGACCAAGAACAGGATGCTTGGGCGCATATGTTTATATAACTAAAAGCTGAAAAATTGTCCCATGTTCCTGGGACATCCTAAAATAGAATAGGAGAATATTAAAGATTTCTTCATGACTGCCAGTGAAAAATCAATCCTTTAAAAAATACATCAAAAGACATCCTTTAAAGCACAATTAAAAGTTGCCTAAGAGTGAACTGCCCCTTCTAAATGCCTATGGCAAAAGTACTAGTACCGAAGTATATATAAAAGCTTATAAGCATACATTCATATAAACTTTCATTATATCATTACTGCTCAACAGATACCAGGGACAGAATGATTTTTGTATGCAGGCTTGTGCGAATCAGCACTGAGATGTGATGACCGACACTTGATGTTGCTTCCTTGCCACTACACAAATAGCCGCTAAATGGTTTACCCTTATGCACAGCATGGTGTCTCTGTAATACTTTAACCTTGAAGGCTTAGGTATATCTTCCTATTAAGTTAGTTAAAGATGCATAGGTTTAAGATCACAATCTGCTAACGGAAAGACATTAGGTGTTATTAACCATAAGACGTGGAATTGATCAGAACTGGAAATATTTTTAGGGAATATCATTTTGGTAACATCATAAGCAATTTCCTGCTATCATTTGAATAATGATACACTACCTATACCATTCCTTTCCAAACTATAAGTAATCAGGGAATTATTTGGCTGGGCTGATTGAGGATGTGTGGAAGTGACAGTGTAAAATGCTAGACTCCCATTGGAAGGAAAAAGGACATGGTCAGACTCACAGGAGTGGGTGAAGTTCCTGGGCTACAGAAGTTCCATTGAATACAGAGAGTGATTAAACACTTGTTACTAATTTTTTTGTTTATGTTGGAGCTTATACTGGCCTCTTGCAGCTGAGAGCCGTACATGTCCCAAACAGCTTGTGAATGAAGGATAAGGTAGAAAGTAACACATGAATACAGATAGAATGAAAGCCTGAGACGGTGCAAGTTATAGAACTAGACATAATAGGTGACTTTGTGCCATTTCAGTGGCAGATTCTCAAAAAATTAAATATTCTTGTGATTATTTTGAAGCACAGTATGGTAGAAAGGTCCTGTCTCCCCATCGTCCTCCCAGTATTACTTTGGAAGATCTGTGTATTTCTGCCTCTCGTCCCTGCAGAAGGCAGAGTATGAAGACCTGTAGAGAGATGCTCATTTAGAATATCATCAATTTTATAATTTCCACAAAAGAATCAAAGCTGGCATAAGTTGTGTAGGACGTTCCTATCTGGACTGCTGAAACTCTGACAGAGCTGATCTGGCCATACAATTTAAATCTAATCTGTGAGATTACATTGTCAGCCACACAAGAGCACCAGGCTAGATAATGGATGATAAAATGTATGGACAACTCCTGTTGGGTAACCGCTAAGTGATTACTATTCTTCATTCCAGAGAATAGACAGTAATAAGTCTGTAAAATCATAAGCAATACAGGGAAAGAGAAAAAGTAGTGATTCTTTACTTACTCTTGCAGAACAAGAGGACATCATGTGAAAGTATCAGGGAGCAAGCCCAGAGACAACTCTTCACACAGCATCTTGTTAAGCTGTAGGACTGCTCTCCACAGGATGTGGGGGATCTGGGTTCAGGAAGGAACTGGACCAGCTCGTGAAGAAAAAATCCATTGAGGGCTATTAAGTACAAAAACTCTAAGTCTGGTTTAGAACATCACCGAATTACAAATTATTGGCAGCTGGGGGAGTATTCTGGGAAAGTATTCCTGAATGCTTTCCCTAACTCTTCCACGGGGATCTACAACAGGGCTAGAGTGACCTTTGGTGTGAGATCGTGTAGCTGCTCTTATGTACTTACATCACAGAATTGGTTTAGATTCAAAGGAAAAAATGCCCAGCTCGTACGATGATTGTAAAACTATACATTTCAGTACGTCTCTCTTGTGTTCTGTTTCGGAGAGCTAGTCAAGCCTGTAAGCAGCTTCCTGCATACATTTAACTCCACTGAAACTAATGCCAAACTTAAAGCTCATGTTTAAGCTAAATTGGAACCTAAACTCCAGTTTTAAAGACACAAGTGGAAGAGTCTGTGATGAGAAATATCATTCTCAACATGGACACTTGTAGGACTGTATTATATTCAGCTACATATAAATTATGTCTGAGAATTGTTTTTTTAAGGTCCTCGCTTGAACCCTGCATATCTTTTTTTTTAAACTTAGAAAGATATTTTAAACAATGAACCCGGAAGATAATGTGGTTAATGGTTGGGTTATGTCAATGTCCCTGACAAATCTTCTCAGGTGAAAAAGCACCAGTGGGTTTCTCTTCTCAACTGAAAACTCAACCATGAAACCCAGTGCAATTCATCATCAAACAGATTTTTCACACCTGTTCGGAAAAGGTAAAAACCACCAAGGAACCATCTGGGTGCCAGAAGCAGCATCTGGAGTTGTGGGGACTGCTGAATCACCTCCCAACTAGGAAGCAGAGGTGTTATTTTTTACCTAGGCTACTAACCTGTGATCCACCACTCCTTTCTTGTGCAGTTCAGAGATTAGTCTATCTTTGCCCTCTACTATATCTACCAGGAAGAGAGCTGTGTGACGTGCAATGACCGGGGTGCAGGATTGCTAACTGAAGATGAGGGTAAATCAACCAGTTGTTATAGCTGGAATCTGAAGAGAAAATTTCGTTTCCCTTGAAGGCAAAGCTGCTTAGCTTTGGGACAAGTGTGAACAAACAGATTCAGCTTAGAAAAAAAAAGTGTGAAAAGGGTTTTTTATTATTTTATTTATTTATTTAATGCATTCCAAACAATGGCAACCTGTATTTCATATGCTTTTTATCTCTCTTCAATTGAGATGTTGACACTTTTGATTAAATCTTTGATTAACCCAAACCTGAACCCGTTTTCTCAAGAACGGAACAAGGAAACAGTCTCTCTTTTTGTTTTCATACCTTTTTGGATGGCTGGTAATTTTCTATGTCATTACTGTAACATTTTCAGCATGTGCAGTCTTGCAATATCACCTCAAGCTTTTAATTCCACCCAGAAAAATAGATTTGATAATGTCGCTTTTCACATAGGATAAAAGAATAGCAATCACAAACAACAAGTGAACTTAGATTGTTTATTTAACCCTACACGGTGTTTCAGGCTACAGTGCTCATTATAATAGGATCCTGCAGACAAAAATATCATTGTATTTTGAAGATATCAATAGAAGGCATCAGTTTCAGGAAAAAGTCAAGAGCAGGCAGTCAGTGTTCTCAATGGAGAGTTATTTGGAAAGAGTGACTGTTGTTATCTAATAAACTATCTGATTTAAATGCTACAAATTTAGGTGCTTAACCTCAGTGGGTAGAGGTGGCAGTTAGGAATCTACCTGTCCTAACTCTCTGCCTTGGGAATTCCAGATTTTAGGGGGGAGTTAAACAAACATTAGAAGTTGTCCTTGAACCTTATGGAAACAGGGATACTCACATTGGGATCTGCAATGTAAGATATTCTCCTGTGAAATAATAACCAAAAAAAGAGTGTAAGGTTGGAGTATTAATCCACTTGCCATTGTTATAAATCTATCAGCCATTGTCATCAATCCAACCTTTGATTAGTTATTATTACTCCACCACTACCCCGATTTGGATAGTGATGGGCTGTCTGATGAAGCCTTCAACTTAAAGGCCGACAGTTTCTGGAAGATCACTGTAAGTTAGTACAGACAAGAGGACTCAATATACCAGAGAAACTGAGCATGATATGTATAGGATTATTATGATACAATGTATTCATTTGCATATTTTGTACTTGTCAGAGTAGATAAATTAATAATGATCCTGTCTAGCCTATTTGCAACAGCATCTCTGTGGAACAATCTTCATGTAATTTCAGTCATTTCAACTCTAAATTTTAGGCAGTCAACATTGTGAATTTTGCCCATTGCTTTTTTTCTCTCCTAGGTATTTTTAGAACAAGTAGTGCTGCTTTTGTTGTTTTACTGTTTGGTTTTTTTTTTTAAAGTCTTTTGTTTGCATGCTGGGAAAAAAAAAAGCTCTGCTTGCATCTTTTCCCTGCAGAACCAGTCATGCAACGCTGTAATAATAACCAAATCCCTCCCCACATCAATGTCACGATGTTTGTTTTAGCAATCTTAAGTTCAGCTGCCAGCTGTTCTGTTCTTTGGATTTTATTGCAGGAAGTATAAATTCCCCTTGGCTTGGCTGGAGGTGCTTTTAGAAGCCTTAGAGTGAGGGGGGAAGGGTAATGGAGGAGGGACGGGAAAGGAGAGAACAGCATGTCTATTTTTGTTGGGGCGGGGTGACAATCAGTTAAGGACTATTAAGCTTGATGGCCTTGATGTTATAGTATTGCATCTCTTTTTACCATTTCTTAATCACTACAGAGTAATAACATCTTTAAAATTTATTGGGACAATTAGAAGAAAGCACAGTTCCTTTGACCGCAGCTGTTTCAAAGACTTCTATGGCTTTCTTTTCTCTCTCCCTCTTCTTTATTTGAAAGAATAATCACTGGACCGAACTTCTCATGCAGTTTCTACCTTGAGATTTATGTCAAGTTCTAAGTTGCTGACAACATGATAATTAAAAAGAAAAGAGAAGGAATGTATTCATGAATACTAGTAACATAGCTACCTTCATGAATTCGAACTTGTGCTATGAATGAGCAACTCACTTGGGTGGAGAAAAAAGTTCCTCCAGTTCTTTATCTGAAATTTGACCCAAATACTTTTTGAAGAGGTTGGAAGAAAGGGAGGGGAATTTAGTTAACACTTTCCTTTGTTTATATTCCTAGTGGCACTTGAAGTCAAGTGATACTGAAACATGGTAACAGAGGTTGCTTCTTGTCTTTTATCAGACTAGGCGTACTGTTCCATGTCTATTCTTCATCTTATTCCCTCCTTCGAGTTCAGCTTTTCTCCTTTTCAGTGCACTGTTTTCTGCTTCATCAGAAATCTGTGGATTTTGTGGCTCTGAATTCATCTCTCAATTTTCTTTTTTTTCCCATGTCCTATGTAAAAATAATTGCCGGTGTTCATTTTGACCGTGTTCCCCACACTGAGAGATGCTTCGCTTCTCTGCTGTGGTACCAATACAGAACCAACTGCATCTATCATCTCGTTTACGGTCATTTTTACATTGATTGTTTATAGCTTCCATGTCAAGGAGAGAGAGAATTACACATTTAAAGAGGTGAGGTGAAACTCGTAGTTAAGAACATTAAACACCTAAATGAGACAACTAAGTTATGAGTGTAGTCAACACCGCCTCACTTAATAGCTATCAGAAAGAGAGAATTATCTCCAGAGGAGTACTCAGCCCAGCTAAAATTTAATCTAAATTGTTAGCTACCATCTCTTTTCACCATCAATGTGAAATGCCTACAGAAAAAGAAGAGACTGTATTTGAATTCAGATATCCCAAAGACAAAGACCTGGTTATATGCCAAATCATTGTGGTAGAAATTGTGCCAAAATGCAGGTTTTGTTCAAAGAGAAACATAAGGCATCCCAGACAACCTTTATGACTTTTTCAGAACACACAAATGATCCTTGAGTTCCCATTTCCACCTGAGTGCCATAACTGGTGGGCTGGGGCATCACCCCCTCTTGTAGGACCTGTTCCATTTAGAGCAATACATTTCAATTAGGCCGGAGTGAGACTGACTGCACAGCCTTTCTAACCACCTAGTGCTTGGAGACCCAGTGAATGCATTCGTTCACAGGGAGACACACCCCTGTGAGTTCTTGCATCGGATCAGAAGTGGTGTCCTGATGAAAGTTGTCATTCCTTGAACCTTGTTAATGATGATGGAGTGATCTTGGTTCTCTCTACAGTATGTTATGAAAAGTACATCCTGAAGCAGTATGGAAGCAAATGTTGAAATATCAGCATTTTTCCAAATGCAATTTTTCTTTTCTAGCCAGCTTTATTCTCAAGTGTCTGCCTTAAAGGCTAGACTAGCTTTCTTCCATTGCTGACCCAGAAGCAGTATTATGTGGCTGTCATCTTTTTATGACCTTCATGACTGAAATCATATCATACCATTTGTTTTGAGAAATACCATGTATTTTCATAATATAATACACATTGTGTAATCTTCTAGTTAAGATCACATTGAGCCCTAGCTTATTAGTCACCTCCAATGTAAATCTAAAGAGTAACATGATGTGACACACTAAATAATATTGAGGCCTAAGTAGTTCACAGTAAGGAGTATGAAGGACCGGAGTTTTTCCTGAGTCTTGTTGAGAGATCTGGTTCAGTATGGTGAAATCAGGGTTCGTGTATAAATATTTCAACATTTATATACTCCCCCAGAAGTCTTTGTAGATTAGAGGTATCTTGAGGTTGGGCAAGCATTGGTTTCTCATAGCTTCCTCCGTTCTTTCTTTCTCATTTATGTGCCCAGATATTGTACTACCTGATAATCCAGCTCCAACCCATAATTGCAGAAATTTTAGATTAGAGATTTAATATTATAGTCTGGCAACAAAACCTGCAACAATATTTCTTTCCTTTTTTTTCCTCTGTTTTTGAAGACTATAAATTCAGCTTCCTCTACTGAAGTTGAAATGTAGACGGAGTATCACAAAAAAATTACTGAAATGTTTCTTTTTTAAAAAAGAAACACTAACAATTTTGAACAGCAACATTTGACAATTTTGAGTTGCTCTAATTTAATTTCTTTTTCCTCTCAGAAGATTCATGCTCTTCTGGCTTAAGTCAAGATCCTAATCACTTAGATGTTATGGATTCACTAAGGCTGTATAAACAGACACTATGGAGATGGCATATAGGGAGCCTGAAGATCAGTAGTATAAATAGGCATAGTTATGGTAATTATGTAGGAAGCACATGCATGTGTCCATGTGCGTTTATTTATATATAATGTGAACAGTATTTTATTGTTGTTATGCTTTATTGAGTCCATTGATTACATTTACATAATGTCATCAAATATCTCCACAGAGGCTCATCTGCATCAAGATTGTTATAGCTCTAAATCACCAATGGCTTAGGCTTTACAGCCAGAGTAAATAGCTCCCTTTAAAATATGCTACAGAGAAACAAAACCAAACCTTGAAATACCCCAAGACACTGCTGTCCTACAAATTTAGTAGTTTGGTCACTGCTGAGAACTGAAGTCCGTCTAGTTGTATAGGCAAAACAAGTTAATCGGAAGGAGGGGAAAAAAGTACACAGTAAACAGTCATGAAGTCCTGGAAGACCAATGGAGGTCTCTGAATGTTCATTCAGCAATAAAACAAAGAGGAAGAAACTCGAAGCAAGGCAAGGCTTCCATGAGCACGGAAACAAACAAGAAAGGTCATGATGTCAAAAGAGCAGAGTGTACAAACGGAGCCTAAGAAAATTATCAGTCTAAAAGTAGCGGTGTAAAACTCTTGAGTTTACTTAATTTACCAGAATGCATACATGTGCTAAATCTCAAGACCCTGAGCATGTCCCCTTTCTGGAGCTAAGAAGCTCATCTGGCTGTGTCTACCTTTGTTGGTAAGAGCTGTTGTGAAGAAATCTAGAAGAGAAAAGGTACAAGACCAGGCAGAGACATAGCTGTGATGCACCTGCAACATAGTACAGGTACGGGCCAGCAGTAAAGCCTCTGCTTAAAATCAAATCCCAATGAAAATGAGGGATGGACTATCACTCTAACTCTGGAGAGGTGTTCTCAGGGACCTGGCACTAAGGGGAAAACATCATGAAGAATATAAAGTCCCGTATGTACTATCTGCCCTTGGTCCACACTCACAAATGTTGAACTAAGCTCGTATATGGTGCTTGGTGAGCTTTACATTAAAAATGGTAGGGCCGTTCCCAGCTCTGAATCTCATAATTTTCAATAGCTGAAGCTGGGAAGGGCGGTCAGTGGTGCTGGCTTTAATGAAGTGGTCCAAAATGGCACTGTTTTGTTGCAAAGTTCATAATTTCCAGTGAAAATAAATCTTAAAGCGTTGCAGCTTCTGTCAAATGAATTCAATAGTGGATACTTGTACATTTACAGGGCCATTTTTGTGGCCATCTGCTGAAATGACATTCATGGCTCTGAGATGTCCTTCCAAGGAAGCAGTAGCTTTCGAGCAATGCCGCCAGCAAGTATTCCTTTCCTGCACGGCATTGCTGTAAAATGAATGAGAGCCACATACACATCGACATGAGGCATCTGTCTGCGGCATTTCGTACAGTGCTGGAAACTCTATTTTCTGCACCTTGAAAGTCAGAAAACGTGGAAGAAAATCATCAATTTAAACCTAAACACATAAGTTACTGTATAAATGTGTGTGTGTGTATGGGTTCAACTGTATATATTATATGCATTTTATGGGGTGTAGAGGACTAGCTGTTTGAAAATATATAGTCAAGTTTGCCTGACATTTCATACTATAAGTCTCTGATTTCAGTACTTTAGCTTCGCCAAGGGTAAGCAATTTTATTTCAGTTTCTAGACAATTCTCTGTCTCAGGACATTCTTTTTGTGAATATGTCTGAGAGGGATTTACTTATAAGCCCCAGCAAAAAGTGGTTCGGTTATTTTCATGAAAAAGATGAGAGGGAAAGTATGCAGTTTTGCCCCTATCGAACCATGTTTTATGGAAACCATGTTTTGAAATACGTGTTTCAAATTTGGCAGTTTGTGAGCTTTGTTAGTGATAGATCTCTTGCTGCTGTCACGTTGAAAATCCCAGCATAAGTAGCTAAGCTATAAATAAATGAAAAATCTTAGTTAACAGATGCTCTGAATTTTATTTTGGGCAGGTGACCTTCCAAAGCCTTTCTCCACATTGAGCTCATGCTACGCCGGCGCAGCAGGAGCTGAGTACACGTCTCCCCACAACTTCTGCTCCAGACTCCTTTCTCAGCATGCATCAGCGCTGAGAGCAGTGATCCTCCCTTTACTGGTCTGATACCCAAATCCTGGCGTCGGGAAGGGTGTGTGTGGGGGTATCTTCCTTCAACTTCAGAGGAAATGGAAGTCCGACCAACAGAGATATGATGGCAGCATACCGATACAAGGAATGTCTCTGGATGTACCAATACAACACAGGCAGTGCCTTCTAATCTGAATATGGCTGGTGAATAAATTTTGCTTATTTTTGGCAGAACTTCAGCTATTCCTCCCTGTGTTTCTTACTATTCTTCTTATTGACCATGAAGTACTGTCATGTGTCATCACTGTTCCCAGCTGTGAAGAAACCTGTAGTGCTTTTTCTTGTTAGGTAAATGACCCAGGGGACCTTGAGATAAACGAGCTGATTAGTCCTGAAATTTATTCAAAAAGCCAATTGGGCTCATTAACAGGCTGTTAATCAAGAGTAAGACTGACAGGAAAGAAGTCTAAAATGATGAATAGACCAATGTTGTGGTTCAGTTTCCCTTACTGTCTAGGTAAGGAGTCTGTTTTGAGTGTGTCACAGCTATCTTCTGGCCTACAGCTTGGGCTTTTCTTTCATGGAAACCAGGTGAGAAGTTGAAGAAAAGGGTGCAGAAAGCTGATGTTTCTCTGCTGTGTCATCTCAGTTGGGGCATAGAAAAGATGCATGTATGGACCACAGATGTGCTCCTGGGTTTGAATGAAACAAATACTCCTGGGAGAGATCTGAAATTGAAACTGGTTTTCAGAGACTGGGAGAGATGGTGTATTAAAGATAGCTGGACAATGGGAGGCTAATAGACCATGATGGCTATTGTCACTTTTTCTACCTGCAGAAGGACAATAACAGCTTCTTCTCCAAAGAGCTGTTTAGTGAAGCAATGGTTGCAGGATTGTTTCATTTGATATTTAGTCTAGGTGTTCAAAGGATCTCAATCCACAACTTGGGATACTCCTTCTAACAGGCATCACAAAAATATAGTGCTCCAAAATCTGCATAACAGGCAGAGAAGCTATATTTGGAGCAGTGTTGGAAGATGGTGTGCTAAACAAAGCATGAAAGCAGATACCCATCAGTGAGGTTGAAGGGGGAAAACACAAGATGTGGATTCAATGCATATAATTGCTTTTGCATAGTAAAGAGGGAAAGCAGAAAAAAATATGTCATTCTCTAATTAAAGGCCATTTGATAATGTGAGTGCACAAGGTTTAACTGAAGTTGTATATTTATCCTTAATGATGGCATTTCCTAACCGATTGCTCTTTAAACCAAAGGGTTGTATTTAATATATTCATGCACTCGAAAATATGCACATACCTCTAAACCAGCTAGCTCTCTGCATACACAACATGTACAGATAGTAACTATTCATGACCTAAAAATAAATAAAAAGTGTGGATAAACAAATATATTTAAAAATTTTTAAAAATTAAAATAATGGTTAAAACCCACAAAACATCATGAACCAGAAATAAAGATGAGACCAACAGTATGTATGACAAAATAACATTATGCTTATGAGAGTTCAAATAGCTGATGACTTTCAGTCAGGAAGGAAGGCAAAAGGATTTTAAATAAACAAGTTTAATTACTAACGTGATAATGGTACATTAATAGCACAGAAAAACAAATGACATATTGGAAATTGTTTTCTAAATTAAAGTTTGTTATCCTATTGTTTACTTGCTTGTACGTAACACTGAAGGTGTCTGGTTATCAACAGGATATGGACACATGCTTAAAATCAAGCATCTGTTTAAGTGTTTTTGTTCATCCTTGAGACAGTGTAAATGTGAACACATAATTATTGATCTTGCCATGGACAACAAGTGGGGAGCACCATGCTGCTTACAAAGGCTGGGGTTCAAACAGGTCAAAGGGAAGACCAGTGTCAATCACCTGGTAGGAATAATTATTATTTAAAAGAAAAAAAGAAAGTGCAGTTATTTTTCTTCCTAAAATTGATGGAAAACACGAACACGCCAAAGAGACACATTTAGACAAAAAAATTGAAGTATTGGAAGTAAAATTAAGTTCTAAATGTAGTTAGACATGAAATGCAAACCCCCTATCTGTAGAGTAAACCCATAGTATCTTGTATTAAGAAGATTATGTGGGGATTAGTTCCAGTGTAACTGCCATATGAAAATATATGACAACAGGTGTTTTTAAATTACTGTAACAAGGTGGAACCTTCTCTCACAGCCAAAAATTTTGGCAACAAAAGAAACTGGATTTTAAGGATAAGAAGCTGCAGACAGCTGGAACAAAGAGAAATCTACTGACAACAAGTGGAAATCTCTTACATATATTTATAACAGACCAAAGCGTTTTCCATAAACTCAACCATGTATTGTTTAAGAAAAGAAAAAAGTGTTTATTTCTGCTGGAAAAAATCCCCCCCTACTGTGTTGAAAGTTCTCCTAGCAGCACATTTCCTACCAGCTTTCCTGAGATTACTTAACATTTCCATGTTGTCTGGCAATGAGTCACAAACAAAAAAGGCAAGGAAAAGCATCAGACGTGAGCTCTGGATTGAGTTTAAGAATTTTGGTCTGGATACAGCAGCTTAAATCCGACTGTACAGATAAACAGTACCTGGTAAGTGGCAAAGATCCGCACATGACTTACTGTCTCACTGGGCTACTGTCCTTAAGGCATTTTCTAATTCATTGGCCCACAAAGGAGTGAGCTGACTTGCATGATGGCTTTCCCACATGGAAGGACAGGGTCCAACTCTAAGTGGCCCGGTCCAGAGTGAGCTCTGAAGCCCCCATTCATAAACCTGTAATGAGACACCATCTTTGAATCACCACTGTACTTCTGGAAAAAAAAGTCATTAATAACAAAACTGGTTAAAGTTATTTTTGTCAACACTTCCAAATAAACTATCGACTTTAAGTTTTACAATGTGTGTTAAAGCCAAGTGCTGCAGTGAATGAGGGATGGGAATGGACAGTTAAGTTGGTGTATCCCCAAGGTTACACCCTGATATGGATGTGGAATAATGAGAAATGGGAGCCAAAGATGGAGACAAAATCACACATACACTACCTATTACTGCACCAGTACATTACAGGAACTTCACCTCAATTCCACACTTGCCTAAACTTTAAGACTATAGGAAAAAAGGCTTTTTTCCGTCTAAGTTACATGGATTTAAAGTCTCCTTTAACATATTTGAACTAGGATTCCTCTCGGCTTACTTTAGGTGTCTAGAGCATGTGTGTTTACGTCTGAGCTAGTCCCGAGCTACTTGCTTGACTCCTGTTAAAGCTCATTAAGGTGTAATCAACAGAGCCAATGGAGGCTGATTGGCATTCATTTGATCTTGTAACAACACCTATTTAAGCTAACTTCATAAACTCCAGCGGCAGGCTCTTTACTGACTATACAGGGAGCCACGATGATATCCTCAGCCGTGAATACCTACATTGTAGACATCTCCACTTAGTCAGATGAATTCCACAATGATATCACATTTTCTTTCTTACTTTAAGGGTGTGCAGACTTACCTGTTGTGATGCATGAGATGCCACACGCCAGGCTACATGGTAGCGAATGAGGAACTGTCTGTTCCGTGTATTTTTGCTATGCATGGGTATGCACATGGCCATACGCTGAATAACTCCCAAATACTCTACGTTTCATGGATGAGAAGAACCTGTGATGCTGGTTTGGTCCCTGGCAATGTGTCTTCCAGCAGATCAGCTCTGAACCCCCATCAGTGCTGGTTGTAGAGCCTCTCTGTAACTGCTGCCTTCAGTTTGCTCTGAATACAAAAAGTGATAGTACGGGCAGAAGGAGCTGGTGGCCAAACAGATGAACCTCTCTTTCACAACATGAGGCTTAACATGGGTCATATTGGGTGATATAAGAATCATATAAGAAAAGCTACACTCCAGCTATCTTATTATTACTTCTAAAAGGCCATTCAGTTACTTTGGAATAAAATAGGAGTGAGTAAGAGTTGGTACAACTCCCATAGCAAGCATTATGGACAGGTTGTCCATGATACACAGAAACATGTCCCCTTATATGGGTTACACTGATCTGTCTTTTGAAACACCAAGTTTCCAAGTCACCACTAAAGGATTAAGCTTAAAGAAGTATTGACTAATCCTTGGGAATTACAGTGTTCACTTTTCTCAGTCTAAGAGCAGGGTAGTCCACCTGTACCAAAGATTTCTTAAGTACAGACTGCAAATGTTGTTTCGAATCCAGAATATTTATGCTCACTTGGCTCTCAAGAAATTTGCAGAAAATGGTAGTTCAGAATCTCTTAGTAGGAGCTGAGTTTATGAATGTTCTCCAGCATCGTCTCAGCTGACCTATACCCAACAGAGGTATCTCCTACCACCTTCATACGACAACAACACAGGAATAGAAGACCTTTATTATAGTATAAAACAGCAGGGAAAGGTCTCCCTGAGTTTCCATGTTGCTGCACATTGCTGAAGCAGTAACAACAATCACACAGTGTAACACACCCCACTCTTAAAACAATAGCTTAAATTGTTTCAGCAGAGCTCAAGTAGACCACAGATACAGGTGCCTGTTTTGGAGGTATTTACCAGAGCAGAGCCCGAATTATCCCAGGCTGACAGAGCTTTGCTGAAGCCAGCAGAGTCATCTGATTTACACTGCTTGAGTGTCTGCCTCACTAGTTTTATTACACTTTCAACATTTGTGTTTATATATGTGGGTTCTTTTGATTTTTAACGCTTTTTGGCACTGCTAACCTCCTGCAGTTGAATAGTTAAATACCCTCCCCCCATGCACTTAATAATATAAGTGGCATTCACAGGGTTTTTAAGAACGCGTGCCAAGCAAAAGCACTTTCAACACCACAAGAAAGTGAGTTCTTATGGTCTCTTGGCTGGAAACGTATGCGGGGGCCTTGCGTGGTGGCACTGCAGTCTGCAAATCCTGGCACCATTTGGTTTTGCATGTGCCTAGGAATGCCTGCCCTTCCTCTGCATTTAATTTTCCTGTCTCCAGCTTTATTTAGTCAGATGTTTCTCTTGTGCATCCAGTAAAACTCAACCACAAAAATGAGTAGTTGCTGTTTATAAAATCAGCACATTGTTATGTAATCCAGATGACAGGAGAAGTGTGAAATGCTGTTAAATACTTGACTATAACCACAGTTCAGTTAGATCTAGACAGTTAAAGTGTAGTGGCGTCTAGGTTTCCTGAAGAGCTGACTCTAGAAGTGGGAGGCCCACTTTACTTTCAGGGTGTAGGAAACAGAACAGCTCTCACTGAAGTCTACATGCTTGTTCTGACTTTTCACTGGTCTTAATGAAGAATTCAGGTCTACCAGTGTAATAAAAAATATTAGACACATTCACAACTACAGCCTCTTGAGACGGGTAGTTTGATCTTACAGAATGACTAGAGTGAGAAATACATTGGGAAAATAGTAAAAAATATAGTTTTTGCAATACATTGGAGTAAAGTCATAACCAGTAAATTGAGAAAGTAGCGTGATAACATATCAAGGATATCAAATATTAGAAGAACAGTAATGTTATCCTTAGCAAGTATTCAAACACAACATTATTCTAGAGCTTTCTTCTAAAAATGTTAAACTTCTGAGAAATTCCAGAATATTTCCATTCACTGAGAGAAATTATGATCACACTGAGAATACAGCAGTTTTGTTAACAGAAATATGTTTGAATAAAATTATTTCATCACAAAATAATAATGTAGGAGCTCCAGCTACTGGGGCTTAGGTCTAGCATTCTGACCAGGACTAGCAGTTACTAAATGTATATATGTTTTCTTGTTCATAATTTATTTTTTCTTTGGCGCTATTAGTATGGACTGGAGGAAATTTTGTTCTTTCTTTACATATGTCATTTCATTACGTTATGGTGCCTTAAAAAATAGCCACTATATTTGATTTTGTAACTGAGTAAGATAGTCAAGTCTGAAAATGAACCAAAATTGCTGAAGTGAGACACCTCCTTGCTCCTGCTCCAGGGTCTGCCCACAGGCCTGACCAAAAAGCATGGGGAGGAGTAGGGAAAGAGCTGGCTAACAACCTTCATGTCATCTTGCATTGTTTCCTAAAACTGAACAACATACTACTTGGTAGAAGGTGCAACCTCCTATAATAACCTACTATTGACGATAACAACCTCATTAAACTTACACTTACCAACATTTAGACATATTGCAGTGTGTTCATATGAATATGATGGGAGAGTTTCTATTAACACAGATGTATTTTCTTTTCTGCCAATGTATTATTCAAAGCAAGAAGACTTGAATTCAAAACACCTACATTTCTTGATAAAACAAAGAAATGCTGTTAGCTTGAGCCTCACACCAAAAAACACAGGGAAAAGAAATACCTCCCCCAAGTTCTCTTCAGAAGTGGTGTTTCTTTAGCCATAAGTATAAAACGAGGAAATATTTTATAAATAAGAAGGATCTTGGGATTTGGGAAAAGAAAACCATGGTACTCTCAGACATTATTTCATTTCCCTGTCCAAGGGTGTGGATTTCCTGGAAGCAAAACCCTTTTGCTTCCTTTCTGTCTCTGCCACATTCATCTCATGTTTTTGGAGGTGACTGTCAGCACAGTCCAATTATTCATGGTCTGTCTTCAGTCTCTAGAAGTGTTGCTTGGATCACCATCAGAGACCATTGCACTAACTTCAGTTTTACTGATACTGAGTGAATTCTTGACCGGATTTACTCAGTTTTGTCGCAGTCACCTGTAATAAGGACCAGAAGCATCTTTGATGCTACCATCTGCTGCCCAGCTGACTTTAGAAAATCCTATTAATAAACTCTCAGGGGTGATGTGTCAAAAGCATTATTTGTCACAGAGTGGGTTCCTACCACAAGCTAGGAGTCCTTGCTTCTCTTTTGCCTCGTCCTGCTTACTCCAGCTACCTCCCCAGCTCTGAGTTTCTGTCAGTTTGGGGGACTCCTCAGGTTATCAATCGAGGTAAAAGAGAAGAAAATTTCATCCCTTTAACTGCAATTTCCACTATTCCCATGCGAGGCGACAAACAACTCATTCCAACGTGCAACTTCTGTCTGTTGTTCGTCTCTCTCCCTTAGAGGCTAGTAGCAAGCTCACCATTTTATGCATCACAAGGACATAGAGCTTAGGAACAGTGACAGATCTCATTTGAAAGATACTATTCCAAAGATCATAAAGTGGGATTACAATTTCTATCTGTCCACAACAGCCACTTTCTATGGAAGAGCTAAATGTAAAATCTATACCAAAGAAGTGCTGGGCTTTTTTACTTAAAAAATGAACCTTAACTGTTCAGATATAACAGTGAAGAAAGAGCAAGATGCTGGTGCCCATGAACGATTAGCTAGGAGTGCTGACAGATGCATGTGTATGAGCCACCCCCTCTCTCTTAATTTCTCCAACTCTCATCCAGGGAAAACTGTTCCCTTTATATATGGCACTCTCTTCTTTCCTTTGACATCTGAACTCACTCGACTTCAAAGGAAATTGTCTCTGATACACCAAAATGTTTAGCAAAGTGAGGTGCTTTTAACTGCAAGCAAGGACTGCATGCTTCTGAAACTGGTTGGGATCTGTTTTAATAATCTACCAGCGCTGCCGCAGATTGTATTCAACCTGTTTGCTGTCATTTCATGATTCTTCTTCCAGTTGTGCTCACAAGAAACTCATCTTCCTCTCCTTCTCCACTGTGTTGATTGCTTCAGTGAGATGGAGCAGCAAGACAGGTCATAGCAGTCTAGCCATAGGCAAACGCCATATACCAGTGCAGGCAGGCACCCTAAGCCCTGGTCTGGGCTGTGAGGTAAAGCTACTCCCCGTGGGCCACCCACACATTTGTTTTCTTTGGGACAGACACCCGGATACTCCTGTGGCTGCCTCCCACCCTCTGGCCCTGCAGCAGACCCTCTGCCACACTCCTTTTTCCAGGAAGTGCTTTTAGAGATAGATGGGATCAAATGTTATCTCAAATCTAATTTTTGGATAAGTGCATGATCAGGCCATACGTCGTGAACAGGGTTTACTTTCATTTAAATGTTTGAAAAAAAAAAAGCGCAAATATTTTATAGAAGAATGTTCTGGTGTACAGTTCCCCCAGCAAATTATGTCTTAATATTTCAAGTAAATGAGTAGATCATATTTATGAAACAGACCTTTTAAAGGTAGGAAATTAGGGACCTGCCTGAATTTGTGTCACAGACTCCATTTTACGAGCTACATTTTATCATTCACAGTACAAAATGAAAATAGAGAGCTCTGTTTCATCAGTTACTCATATCCAGCTGCTATGAAAATAATATGTTTGATATAATTCATTTGACATTTGATGGGTTTAAGGTTCCTCTGACAAGATATAATCAACTCATTATGGAGAAACAGAAGCCTTCCTTGTTACAAATAAATTATTCCTAGTCATGATTGAATTACTGTGTATTCAATGAAACTGTGATGGCGGGGCTTCCAGTAGAAGTGGGTATTTTATCATCAGGCCTGTGTGATAAAAGCCAACTCAAGTCACTTTATGTTTTCTCTCTTCAGTGCTCTGATTAATGAGTGGCATTACTTTTCTAAACCAACAAATTAGGTCTTTCCTCTCCATTTTTTCACATTAAAGCTGTTAGATCAAAGTATAAGAAACCTGTCTTTCCTTTTTATGCACAAAGACTGGATCAACAGCTTGGACAGAGTGTTATTTTATTTTATTTTGTTAGTTTATTTTTAAAAATCTCACACAGTCTTTGTGAAGCAAGACTAGCTTTATGGGTGGGGTGTGAATTGTCTCTTTTAAACCTAAACCTGTGATTAATTTAATTTTGGTGTTAACATCAAATCTGTTGCACACTCTGTTCTGCACCATTACTTTGGGGGAACAAGACAAGGTTGTATCATTTTGCTGGCATCAAAGAATTAAAAATTCATCTCCACGGGGAGCTGAGGCAATGCAGCCATCCAGCGCTACAGAGCAGCGCCGAACAGTGTCTGAGGGAATGGCACAGTATGCACAGTCCTGGGAGCTCAGCTTCCATGATTTCAAAGGAATTTGCACATGCAAAACCTTTTTACAGTTTTTACAGCCTGTAAAATAGATCAAAATAATGTTGCATGGTGGAGACATAAAAACAGCAATAAAAATAAGTCTGGGATGACAAGTTTGGGGAGCAGACTAACACATGAGGTGGAACCCTGCAAATACCACCAAAAGACCAGGTTGCCTGCTTCAAAAGCTTCTAATTATAACAGTGCTTGTTAGACATTAGAAGAAAAAACACTTGGGCCATTTTAAAGCAAAGGCACATAAATTACCCAGCAGCTACTGACTGTTTCTCTAGATTTCCAGAAATATTACCTCTCATAGGAGCCACTTATTATTTCTGCATATCTAAAACATAAAAAAAGGTTTCACACATACTCAAAAGGAAGAAGAGCAGACCAGAGGGCTATGCACTGTCTCCTTTGTTCTTCCTTGTTCATCTTTAGAAGGAAAGGGACTATTTCTTTGTTCTTTGCCATTATTATAGGATAAAATGTATCTCATGTTGTGTGGCTTCCTCGCTCATAAAAAAATATCCTATACTGTGCTTAGTTAATGTTACCACATAGAGTTACCCTAAGTCCAAACAGATCAAAGCAAACTAAAAATGAACTACTGACACCACTAATACTGAAGAAAACTAGAATGATGCAATACACATAAAGTCACTTTAAGTCTCACTGATTCCACATGTGCCAGTCCTGACTCTGCTCTGTATATTATCTTATTGCCAGTTACAAGCAGTGCAATTCACCATGACACAGAGGGATTTAAAAATTGGCCTCCAGCTATTCCACTAAGTACCATTCACTAAAACGTGATGATCACTCACGGGAAAGTTTGCAAGATTTTGCAAACTGCCTGTTGAGACTGAATGGTGAAGTAATATACTCTCATGAGTTCCTGCTGCTTTTCAAAGTGCTGCTCTGTAACCCTTGGCAAAAGTCAGAATAATCTCATGTTGCTGTACTTTTAACTCTCTTAGGTGGCTTTGAAAATCCCAGCATCCAATGTCTCCATCATGCTGACAGGTTTTAGTCTGCAGTTTCTTCTTGAGGGCTGGCATTCTTTATAATTTTTCAGCTCTATCACTCAAGGTAACTTTGACATCTTTTATTTGGTCTTTGTTTCCTTCTGTATTCTCCCCCTTGTTTCCTGGAGCTGTGAGTCACATTTCTCACCTATTTACAAATGTGTTTAAGATTTTCTTTTGCCCTGGGTCAGCTGATGACACATGCTTTTCAGAGGGGCATGTGAAATCGAATGACAGAAGAAACCTATATACATCATACAGATTATTTAACACAGTAGCATTATGTTCTTCATTTAAGCAAAATTCACTGTGTGAAAACATATGATATCCATCTATGGAGAACATAAACTTTAATATATGTGTAGCTAACCAGGATTTCTTCAGTTCATACTTTTGTTTCTGCTGTCATTTGTAACCAGATGTGACAATTGTGTCTTTCTCTCTCACTGAGCTAATTAGATCTGATAACCAAGTCCTGGAATTTGAGATCCTCTGAAACGCAAGATTTTTCAAAATCCACGTTGCCTAATTCAACAGAGTTTATTCTTGGCTATCATGTTGCTGTACTGTTCACACACATATATACTTTTTATATATCTTGCTGGTAGATGGATGATACCAACCATAATACTGGTGATCAAAGGTATTTAATTAAGAGTAGGAAGTGTGAATCTGCATTTTTAGAGTGGTAGTTGCTGGCTTCTACACTAACTACCAAGTAGATGTAATTTAGTTATTAACTATAGCCTTTGTCAGTGAAATTAAAGAAGTTCCTGCACAGCTGGGGGAGGATTTGAGAGCAAGACCTCCGTGGGTACTCTCTTTCCTTTGGGTGGAAGAATGGCCAAGCCAGTGGTAGGAGGGAGTCAGAGTTCATGGGGAAGGAAAAAGCCACAGCATGGGGCAGGGCAGCAAAACTCATGGGAGGGGTAGAATTTATCCACTGGTGGTGGTAAAAAAGTTTGTAGAAGAAACTTGGGGTAAAATTAGAAGAACTAAAGACTCTCTTCCCACCATCCTCTCTCCGCAGTGATCTGCCATCACAGGAAAGGCAGTTGAATTGGTTGGAAAATAAGAAATAATCTTGGCAGTGAATGCTGGAAACACAGAAAATTTAAAATAGAAGGAGGTTAAACCTGATACGTTGCATGAGTCTGTCTCCAGCTTATCAGCAGTGAGAAGTGCTGCCTGGGGTAACTCCTTTTGTTACCATGGGAATAGAAACAACTGATTTAGCAGCACAGTAACCAGTCAGATTGGGTTAATCTGTGTGTATTTCAGAAAAAGATGTTTTCTCAGCTTCATGATCCGAGTTGTCATAAACATTAATCTGTTTATTTGACAATATTCAACAACAACAATAACAAAATCACACACTTTAAAATTATTTTACATCAGGATTTTAAGAAATATTTTGCAGAGGCGGAACCTGAAAACTCTTTTTTTTAAAGAAAAAAAAATAGAAGCAAAGCAAAGCAAGGTTGGTAGATTGGTATAGATTTTTAACTGCCTCTTGCTAAAATCTATTGCATAGACAAGCTGATGCCAATAGCAAAGCTGTTTCCTCTGATCAGCAATAAAAAAATGATTAGGGATCAGCAAATGGATTCAATAAGATAATTTAAACAATCATTACTTTATAAATGATGTTTTAACTGTCCTCAATAACTGTGGAATGTGATTAGCTTAGTGCCCTTCAATCAAGGCTTATTCTGCTTTTCCCGCTGGAGACCTGAGCAGATTTTTTCTCAAATCAGAAATTACTTTACAAAGAATTACAGAGCTTCACATTCTTATTTCCTGAATTAAGCTTCCACTGTGGAAACAGGGTATAACTGAAATGGTAGTGTGTTTAAAGTTCTTTAAAGTCCAGTTTGAGAAAAAAAAAAACCAAACAACTCAAGTTCATAGATTTGGATTGTCTATAAAGGAATTGCTATTGGCATCAGGCTGTGTATGCAATAGCTTTTAACAAGGGCAATTAAAAAGACTGAGGACCTAAAAAATTAAATTTTGGGGTTGTCCATTAAGACAAAATCCTTTTTATTCTTTTATACAGGTAGGTCAATTGTTGAATGCTTTTGTAATGATATTCTGGGTAAAAAATCTGGATAATAAACCTGGATGACAAAATGGATTCTGGATGGCAAACTCATGAATTGGTTAAAAATTCAACTAGAATTTTTTAGAAGACAAGTCACCCAAGACCCATGAAACACAAAGGTACAGTCTTTGATTTGGAAAGTCTTTAAGCCACAGACTTCAGAAGTGAAGTTCCTAGGAGAAATATCACACTGGTTATAATTTGCTATTAGCTTAGAAAAATGCTTAGCTAACAAGTTAAGCATTTGCTTCTGGATCCTCTATTTGGTGTAAACAAACACTATTGTTTTGATCTTCTGTCTGATAATCAATCACAAAAGACTAATCAATCATCTCCTCCAGCCTCCCATGTAACACTTGAGCATTTCACTGACTTATCTTCAGATATATCTTTGCATACAACTCTTTCATCTCCAATGTCAGCCAGCCTTGCTCAGGGAGAACAGTCCAAAACTTTTCTTAATTGTCTGTCCCAGCAGAGGATCTCACTGGCTGATAAACACTTACACCTTGTTTGGCTTTAAGTCAAACAAGCCTTAGGTAAACCCGCTCATGTCTTTTATGAAGAGCAAAAAGGATGTTTGCAGTTTACGTTTACTTCTGAAGGAAGCATCTTTTGCTACCCTGTTACCGTCAATTTTAAATGCTGCTTTTTTTCTTTGGTGGTGTTAAAGTAAGTTTCCAAGTAGGGGCTGTGGCACAGGTCAGAACGTACACCAAATGTGAAGTTCAGCTCTTCTGTTGGGTGGTAGCAGCAAAGACTGCAGGACTTGAGGAAATCGTGAAGGTGTTAATTTTGGAGTCAAATATCCTGCTGATTACCAATAATGAATTTAGGAGTGAGATTTAGCAGTTTTTTACATCTATCTCATAACTCTACATGATTTCCCCAAGCCAAAGAAGGGCAAGAACTGCATTCAGATGTCTGAGCTATCCTGTACATCTTCTGTCATAGACATTGCCATGGTTTGTTTGTGTCTCCGAATAGTAGTGGGGCTGAAATCTTATTTTACATTGAAGAACACTTTTTGTTGAAATGGACACTTTTTCCAAACCATTTCAATCTCAGTGAAAAGTCCTCTGGGAAAACTTGTAAATTAAACTCAAAACCAAAAAACTTTCAGGGTTTGTTTACACTAGGGAAAAGTCTTAAGGGTTTTTTTGACATTTTTAGTTTCAGCTTGGAACTTTTTTCATTCTATTTTATGTTACTTAATTACAGCCTCTTATTGTAATGACAGATTATATTATTTTTACTTTATTTCAGAATCACAAGGGAATTGCTACTTATGTTTTAATATTTGTCCTTCTAGATCAAACTACCTCCTTTTTATTAAATTGTAGGAAACTTCACACACAGAACATAAACAAAAGGGACATGGGAACAAAGTTTGTTTCCACTTTGAACAATCATCATTAAACAGAAATTTCCTGTAGTGATGTTATAATAAATGAATAATAATAACATTGAACTTGAATAAAAATTCTAGATTTAAAATATTATGCAATTAAAACATTCTGATTGTCTGTCACTAAAATATTTTGAACCTGGATGAAAACTTGTCTCATTATGAAAGAATTATTTCAGAAAACTGGAAATTCCAGTTTTTCACCAGTTTCCTTTTGTAAGCTCTTATCCAGCATCAGTTATACATCTAAATCTCCTAGCTGACATGAAACTTATTTAAAACATAACTCTGAGGGAAAGGCTTATGAGATACACATCTCATTCCCAAGATGGGCCCAGTGGGACTGCAATTAAGCAATAATCTTCCATCCCGGTTCAATAATGGCAAATAAAGGCTTGAAAATCAACCAAAACATTACTTGAACACATTTTTGTGTTGTTTATTATTAAATAAAGTTGTTGATTATATTTTGCTCCTGCCTCTCAGGCATTTCATGAAGCCCCAACACAACGCCTAGAACATCACTTTTATTAACACCTTCCTCAGGCAGAAGGCTGTAAATTTTTATGCATCATGGGAAGTATATTGTGAAGAACTTCAGCTAAAAAAATCCTTTATGGGATATTTCAAGTCGTGCCCTGTACTTATTTTTTTTGTTGTTATTTGGTGATAGAAATGGAATGCTCTCAAGTCCCGTGAGTAACTTGCCCAGGGAATTCATGTTGCTTCCATCAATAGCAATACCCCAAGACCATCCAGGATTGCCGTTAAAGCAGCCTGGAGACTTCTTTGGCTGATTGATGTTGGGTCATCCTGATCTGTACGGACAATTCCTGTGCTCAGATCATTTTGCCTTCCACCACATCCATTTTCTCCCTCTAATTCTGACTCCTTAGGCACTCACTCTCTCACTAAGAACAGCCAGGGGAAATCCCAGGAGGAAAAGTGTGTTGGCTTTACATCTCTTTGTGTTGCTGCCAGGGTGTGATGTAGAGCTGGGCATAGCGTGTACACTGTGGTATTCTGCTCTAGGAGCCGGCACAGCTGCAAAGCTCTTTTCCAACCAGTTGCTTTTGATATTTATGTGTTCTTGTCTGGCTTCTGAAGAAGCAGAGCATAGTTTTATGGACTGTCCAGAATTTGTTTACTGGAAGAAAAAAAATAAAATATTACCACCATGGGAAATAGGCAGACAAAAGATTTCACTATCTTTGCCGTTATGTTCTTTCCCAACAGCAGTGACAGTTGAGACAGGCAAAGAGAAATGCTTTGTTGACTTAACTTGATGTGTCAGAGAAATACAATTTTTTTTTTCAATTAGTTTTGCACAGAATTATTTTTTTTCTTTTGCTAAAAGAAAATAGTAAAACATTGAAAAATATTTCACCATTTGGGAAAATTCCTATCAAGAATACTTTACCAATAAAATCAGTGAATTTTCCATCCTAGCTAAAAGAATAGCATTTAATTCTTCAAAAGAATAATAACAATGCCAGTTCTATTCATAATTTTCAAGAAATATGAGAAAACTTGCACCTCTTAGCTCACTGGGATTTCTAATGTGGAATTGTATCACTTTGTTTAATGAAACATGTAATAAGACTGATAAGTGCAATTAGAGGAAAACCTGGACTTTTAAGGAGAATTGTTGCAGCATCTTTGGAGTTAACCATCTGCATTTCCTAAAGGCTTTTCTCACAAACGATATACCCTGTGTGCCTGATGAGACCAGCCAAAGAGCTGCTTATTGATCCAGAAGCCTCATTACAACTTGTACAATGTGAACTTAGCATCGCCGGTCATGCCATTAGTGTAATTATCTTATTTCATTAGTGATAATGCCATTTTGCATTACAGTATATCGGCTCACTTAAAAAGTAATAAAGATTTGCAATCAGGGGATGTATTTGTTAACTTAGGAGCATGCCTCTGAACTTGTCCTTGGTCATGCTAAGCTCCAGGATCTGCCCTGTGCAGCAATAGTGAAGTCCCTGTGGTTCAGAGGTAGCAGCCCTACACACATCATGGTGTAATGCTATTTAAATAAGCATAAGGCACTGATGGCCACACCTGGTGTCCTGGAGGTTAAGACAAACAATTGTATTTCTGGGTTTTGGACCCTACAAGGCAGTTTATTTCTCATTAATGTGCCATTAACTATAGGCCAGAACCCACTGAGGAAGTAATTTTGCTCCCAACATCATGGTTTTGTATCAGGATCCGACCTTTCATAGAGCATTGGCTCCATTTCAAAGCAAACAAATGGCTGTTGAGTAGGATGGAAACACTGGTGGGTGAAACGCCAAAAGGTAATGTACATGAGCATCTTCCACAGTGATTTCCTTTTCTTCCTTTCACATGCTGACTTTGAGTAGAGCAAAATGGAAAATCCTGCAGAGACTAGCAACGCTGGTCATGTGCTTGGTTGCAGAAACATTAACTTAAGGCTATGCCTGAGGTGTTTCATTGCAGGGCAGTAGGACTGGTGGCTGAACCCTGAATATTTGTTAATCTTAGTAGGTAACCCTCATTCTCGGTCAAGAGGAGGCTGGCAGGTATATTCTAGTCTTCCTTGGTCTCCGTGTTTTTCCTCCCCTCAGTGAGTTCAGCAAGGAAGTAAGCTCTGGGATGGCTCCATCTCTCATACCTTTGCTCTTCAAGCTTTTAGTCGATGAGCAGGACATTCTCTTACACGAGTTGCTTTTGCAATGACATGTCATCATCAGAGACCTGCAGCGCTTGGGCTTCCAATCACAGATCACAAAGCCCACTCAGGTTTGGCACTGGGATTGTTAAATATGTGAGTACATCAAATATATTTTCATACATTTGATTCATCCTTATGCATTTTAAAACCGGACAAGCTGATCAGTGCTTTTCAGCCAAGCGAAAGCTAAAGTATTTAGAGACTAAACTGGAAAACTGTTCAGAAGAAAAGCAGAAATCTAGGAAGACAACTGAAAACATATGCTATCACTCTCTTATCCTTGCTGTCAGTTATGAAAACACCTCAGCACCTTCCCTGCCATAGAAGAAAATCAACTTCTCTCAACTTTGCCTCAGAGAAAAAGTCTTTCAGAATGGACAAAACCCGAGTCCTCTTTTGCACACAAAAGTAATTTTAAGCATTTTAAGCTTTAACATTTTAAGCAGTCCCTGTGGTTTCTATTTTTATTTCTTCTAACTAGTTAGTATTAATGGAATCTGCTGCCTTAGCTCTTTTGATTTGTTCTTAATCTTTATGACAACATGAATAAAACAAGGTTTCAGATTACTTATTTCTGACCAGCCCTTGGAAATACACTGACACCAGTGCGTTGTTTTCTTTCACTGGTCTTTTGTTCCTCAAGGATTGCCATTAAAACCACAGTTAGTAGACTGAGGTGTCTCAGTTTGCTACTTTGGTCAGTCTCAGGCATCTGGCATGGCATATAAGGGATGCAAGAATTGCCATCTCCAGTGTCAGCACTGATTTCTGTCTTGTCCAGTGTCCAAGACTGCTAAAACCAGGTCTTTTAGAACCAAATGTAAGTAGACTTATCATGTATGATTAGTAATTCATACACAATTGTGAAGCCAGTCTAAGGCTGGAACAGTATTTAGTAGTTGAATAACATTTGAAAGATGCTTTTCATCCTAGTAGAACTATGAATCATTTTTATAGTCACAGAAACATTGATTTCTATTCTTTGCCCTCAATACTCTTGCCACTATGATAAACAAGTACAGATCTTGTACATAAAAAAGAGCTTGAGAGCCTCAGAAGTGGGAAAGAATTTATTAAAATTAATATGTAATAAATGCTTTTAACATGCTAATAACTTGAACAAGAATGGCTTGGGACTTATGTCTTGTAACAGTGTTCAAAAAGAATCTTTAGCCGTTTCATGGCAATTTAAATTCTCAAAATCAATGGGCATCATTATCCTACTGTAAGACTCTGGATGCCAGTGATGAATCTCCCTTAGCAGTTGGTAGTACAGGCCTTAAACATAAACAGATGCTGTTCTTTCCTGGCAGATGGATGCAGTAAACTCACGTTCTAACTCCTTGACTCCAGGACACAAGTCAAGAAGCATGCAAAGTACTGGCAGTGAAACTAAGAAACCTGAACTTCCAAATTTTTTTGCTTATCCAAAATTGTCGCCTTATCATGTTCTTGTCATACAAAGAAATTGTCTTCACTGTGAAAACACACGGGATAAACACCAGAAATCATCATGCTTTTGACACATATAGAAAAACACAGAAAATGGTCTCCGTTCTGCAGAGGCAGTCGATCATTTCATTCTGTAAGTCTAGACAGTACCAGAGCACTACCAAACACACTGTCAGAAACAATCTCACATAGTCGAAGTGATGGATTAGCAGATTTCATCACTCTTTTCTAACGCTGTGATTTTATGAATTGTGCATTGTGGTTTTTGATTTGATGTTATGAAAGATGGACTTGATAAAGGCCTTGTTTGTGTGTATTTATTTTTTCACTATAGTTCTAGCTGGAACGTGGATGATGATTTTTTTAGAGCACATGTGAAGATAACACTGTTGAGGGTAGCAGTATGATATATATGCAAAGTGTCTAATTTTTTTGGGGGTGGGAACAGCTGCTCATTTCAAGATCAATCTCAGGTATCAGAGTGTGAATTACTGCTTTCTAATCTCCTCAGTCATGCCCCTAGACTGTAAAACCAAAGGCTTTATTGTAGAATTACTCCTAGAGAACCATCTAATAATTATCTGATCTTTGAAATGGATACAAACTCACCATATCCTTGGGAGCAGCAGGTAAAGGTCAAACAGTGAAATTGCTTGCTAGTACACACAACCAGACATGATGGCTATTGCTAGCTTAAGGATATTTATAATGACTACTCAGATCTTACTGAACCATCAAAACTGTGTAAAATATTATAGTTAGAATCTGGTCAGGAACTTACTGCAAATAACCCTGATGAAATTAATGGCAGATATTAGAAGAGGATGAAAACATTCCATAAGTACTTTCCTAAAAATATTTTACTGCATCTTTGCCTCTAGGATTGCACTGTATTCAAAGGAAAGAGTCAGGCTCCCACAGAAAATGACTCAAAACAAAAACCTTCCTTTGGTACTTTGGTACTCTGGGGAGCCCTTCCCTCTGGGGAAGATAGTGGTGTGTTGTGAATATTTCACTAAGTGTCTTGCAAAGGTGTTGTTCTGTGTGCTGGGAACACCTACACCAACACGCAGCTGATGCTTTGTAAATCCACACCCTGGCTCTCCGGAGCTGACATAAAGCTCCTCAGTGAAAGCAAAGATGAATTTTGTTCTTACAGGGCTGGTGTTTCAGACCTGGCCAGAAGAGCCAGGCTTGCTTTTCCCATTGCCCCTATAAGGATGCGGCACAGCTCAGGGGGCTGAGTCTGAGAGGTGCCATCCCAAATTTCACTCACCATATAGATACTATTGCTTCAGACACTCTCACGCAGGTATAGTCAGCCTGGATCCTCTGCCCCTGACGTGCTCGGTGGGGACAGGGGGATTGGGCTGCTAGGCTTTGCCAGTCCTGTTTGCCAGAATGCTTTCCTTGGAAACCTGCAGAGCGGAGCTGTGCCCTTCTGTTTTATAAAAATATATTTGAAGACAACAGAAGAAATATTCCAATGGATTACTACAACTATAACTGAAATTACCTCACTAGCGCTGAGTGCCCCTTCCTTTACAGATCATCCGTTGGTTGGGAAGAGGGTATTACTGGGAGAAAAGGATCCACCTGACTAAAGGCTCATGATGTCTATTTTTGCTCATTAGGTCTTTCCTCTGAGATTTGATTAACAGAAACTACAGACATTCAATAATAGAAAAAAAAAATTAAAATAGGAGACTATAAGAGATAAAACAATAACCCAAAGCACATGCAGGAAACATGCCAGAAGACTTTGATGTCCTGCTGCAGGGAAGCAGGCTCTGTTTGGACAGACAGTGCAGTAGGGAGAGTAGGAAGTTTGCTTCTGAGTGTCTCTGTCTTGTAGGAGAATTATCTAAAATCTGTGTAAATAGTGAAAGGAGGGGCACAGTGGAAAGGGCAAAGTGAGCAAGACAACTAAAACAAAGGGCCAGATGAGAAAGTAATCATCAGCTCACACTTGAAGGAGATCCGTGGGAGTGCTCTGCCCCTGAACAGAAAGTACACCGCGACTCTCTTTTTATTGTCCGAGGTTTCCAAAGGATTTTTGAGCAAACAACCACGGGTAGTTCGACATCCTAATTATAGCCTGCTCACCATCCATTTCTGAAGTGTTGCTGAGTTCCCTGGCACAACAGCTGTTTGAGCGTACTTCCCAGAAGTCTTGGGCTCCCTGCCACGGTAACGCACTTGATTTGTGTCAGACTTTTACCAGGGGATCTAGGGGAGACTCGATTGTGCAGCTGACGATGTTTTTTTCCTTCAGACCCAGGAGCCGAGAGCGGCTCTCGTCCTGTTTGTTCCCATAGGTGTCTGAGCAAAACTCCTGGAGTCAGCTGCTCCCCCGAGTGCTCCCTGGGGAAGCAAAATCTGCCTCTGTGTGGGATGAAGAGCTATTTCTTCCTCTTCCTAGCTCACTTGACAAAGTGCTAGACTTGTTAAAAAGGACTTCTTTTTTATTAGGTTATTGGGGGGTTTAAAGCTGCTAAGCACAAATCACGTTTTTGGGGGATTTGGGGTGGGTTTTTTTTTAAGGAAAAAGTAGAAACACGAGGCCAAAACACCTTATGGCTCCCCAGGGTGCAAGCACCCGGCCTTAGTGGATGGAGTGAACAAGGCTGAGTCCATCCACACTAACAGCAGAGGGATTAAGAACAGTGAGTTTTGGCCCTATGTACAGTGCAGCCCCTATGTTTTCTGCACGCCACAGAGCCAACCTATTGAAAAGGTTTACAGCTCGGATGAAGCTGGCTAAGGCAGGCTTTCTTCTTTTTGTATATGGAGTAGCCCTTGTTTCCACTGCATCAAGATTATTTGTTTCTAGGAGGCATGGAAACATGTTCAACAAATAGTGCAGGCAAATCACACGGCTTGAAACTTTCTTGGCTGGAAACTCCAGAGTGCGACTGCAACCAATTATAGTTTCTTTTACATTCTGAGAAGGCTCAACAATCCTTAATCCAGCTTCATAAATAAGTGCTGATTGTTACTTGCTAGTAAATAAAATTGATTCTAAAGCTGTGACTCTCAAGCTTTTAGTGTCCATACCTTATTTATGAACACACACACACCATGGCGTAAATGCTTCGCTGCAAAGGATGTGCATAGAATAAATGTCTAAAACGTGAATGAACTGTGATTGCAAAGTGCCATCAACCTCAAGTCTAAGTGCTCTTCTGAGTTAAGCACCGTTCAATTGTTTGCTTCTGCACTCCACAAGTGGAGGTGGAAACTGCAGTGATGATGTAAGAATTGAAAAGCAGATAAAACGTCTTGGTAATGGTTATGTAATTGAGCTCAAAAGTAAGAACTGGTGGCAACAGGCAGTCAAAAGCCAAGAGGCAAGGAGATTTAAATTCATGTTTGTCTCTCTCAGAAATGAACACCAGCAATATCTGCAGCAGAAAGCAGAAGATGTGAGGGTTGATGGCCAGATTTTCACAAGTCACAACTAACTTTGGATGTCTACATTGGGAATACCTGACAGCCTGCTTTGGAGAAGGGAAATATTAAACACCGACTGGAAAATCAAACCCAAGATAAGCCATCCAAACCTAGATAAGTATCCAGTGAAATTACAGCACAGCTGGCAACAATTTGCCCTAGCATATGGAAGACCTCCAATACCTTTATCTCCAATCCCACCCAAATACCTGCTCCTGGGTGTGGTATAAAGATGGACTTTTCCATAAAACTGTCACCATGAAAGATTCAGTCTGATCAGGGTCTTATCCTTGGATAAGATCAATAAAACTTTCCCCAACTTCTTTAGCTTTACACACAGAAAGGAAAACTTTCAGTCAGAATAAACGTCAATAATTAACTCAGAACCTTTAATTAAATGCTAAATGCATGCATGTATTAGAAACACACATGGTTTGTACATCTCTGAATGGTATTAAAAATCAGCACTGGCCCCTCCACCACCAGCAAAAGGCTATGCCCAACAATCTTCTGTGAAAACAGCTATCAAAAGACAGACAAGACCAGCCATTCTGAGTAACCTGGACATGTACCCTGTGAACAAACCTAAGCAGTGAACAAGGGTAATGTTAAAGGACAGCATTTGAATGAAAATGAGAATGTACTTTTCTTGACTTTCTATAACTGCGCAGCTGCTGAATAGTAGAATGAATTTGAATCATGTAGGGATTATGCTATGTTGTTTTAAATGATGCTAAATTAAATTATTAACAGGGTATTGCATTACCAGCATTGTGTATAGTGATAGCTTTTCAAATGCCCCTGAAGCACCAGGTGTAGGCTACTGCTGGATGGAAAGATACCTACAATCACTGGTTTGTTTCAGTATGACATTTCCTTTCTAGAGTGAATAACTTGAAACATTAATCTAGGATCATATGGCTGAATATCCCTAAAATAAAAATCAACAGAGGTCAAGCAGTATAATCTGAGGGAGGGTGAATGGAAACAAAAATCCTTTTGCTGTAAGAATTCCACTAAGTTTTAAAATAGGTCTTAGCTTACGTCTGAAAAAAAATCTAGAGATGTGAAATGCTTCAAAATGTTAGAGGAATCTACCGTGGGATGCATTTTAAGGGTGTTAGTGGTTGACCTTCGGACTTTACAGAGAATTAATATATTTTCTC
This sequence comes from Pluvialis apricaria, assembly GCA_017639485.1. Lineage (NCBI taxonomy): Eukaryota > Metazoa > Chordata > Aves > Charadriiformes > Charadriidae > Pluvialis > Pluvialis apricaria. Next base: position 159,822,205 of record CM030008.1, on the reverse strand, counting down.
TGACAGATCATTCTTTCTTTAGTGAATGTTTGTTCACAGGAAGATGTTGAAAACACTGTTTTGGTACCTTTCACAGAACCACGGAATGGTCAGGGTTGGAAGGGACCTCTGGAGATCATCTAGTCCAACCCCCCTGCCACAGCAGGGACACCTACAGCAGTTGCACAGGACAGTGTCCAGGCAGGTTTTGAATATCTCCAGTGTGGGAGACTCCACAACCTCTCTGGGCAGCCTGTGCCAGTGCTCTGCCACCCTCAAAGGAAAGAAGTTCCTCCTCATGTTAAGATGGAACTTCCTGTGCTCAAGTTTGTGCCCGTTACCTCTTGTCCTGTCACTGGGCACTACTGAAAAAAGACTATTCTCATCTACCTGGCACCCTCCCTTAAGTATTTATAAGTATTGATAAGATCCCCCCTCAGTCTTCTTTTCTCTAGACTAAAAAGACACAAGTCCCTGAGCCTTTCCTCATAAGAAAGATGTTCCAATCCCTTAATCATCTTTGTAGCCCTTTGCTGGACTCTCTCCAGCAGTTCCCTGTCCTTCTTGACCCGGGGAGCCCAGAACTGGACACAGTACTCCAGCCAGTTGGTCCATACAAGTGTTTATCAATGCCCTGTGGTGACCCAGCCCAGAAATAACCCAGGTACAAGGCAACTGGTGGAAGTACTGTCCCAAGTTACAGCGTTACTCTAATTGTATGACTTGCATTTGTGGAATCATGGCAGCTACATCTCTGTAAGTGTTTTGTCAGTCCACATAAGCCAAACTTTCTGAATCATCAGGTTACCTCAAGTTATTTTGTGAGATCTTACAATCATAGAATGGTTTGGGTTAGAACCTTAAAGATTATCTAGTTCCAACACCCTTGCCATGGGCAGGGACACCTCCCACTAGACCAGGTTGCTCAAAGCTCCATCCAGCCAGGCCTTGAACACTTCCAGGGATGGGACATCCACAGCTTCTCTGGGTAACCTGATCCAGTGTCTCACCACCCTGACAGTAAAGAATTTCTTCCTAATATCTAATCTAAATCTACTGTCTTTCAGTTTAAAACCATTAACGCTTGTCCTATCACTACACTCCCTGATAAAGAGTCCCTCCCCATCTGTCCTGTAGGCCACCTTTAAGTACTGGAAGGCTGCTATAAGGTCTACCCGGAGCCTTCTCCAGGCTGAACAGCCCCAACTCTCTCAGCCTGTCTTCATAGGAGAGGTGCTTCAGCCTGCTGATCATCTTTGTGGCCCTCCTCCGGACTCACTCCAACAGGCCCATGTCCTTCTGTGGGGGCCCTGAAGCTGCATGCAGTACTCCAGGTGGGGTCTCATGAGAGCTGAGTAGAGGGGCAGAAACAGCTCCCTTGACCTGCTGGTCATGCTTCTTTTAATGCAGCCCAGGATGCAGTTGACTGTCTAGGCTGCAAGTGCACATTGCTGGCTCATGTTGAGCTTCTCATCCACCAACACCCACAAGAGCTTCTCCTCATGGCTGCTCTCAATCCATTCTCCACCCAGCCTGTATTTGTGCTTGGGATTTTCCCAGACCCATGTGCAGGACCTTGCACTTGGCCTTGTTGAACTTCATGGGGTTCACAATGGCCCACCTCTCAAGCCTATACAGGTCCACCTGGATGGCATGCTTTCTCTCCAAGCATGTCAACTGCACCACACAGTTTGTTGTCATTGGCACACTTGCTGAGGGTGCATTCAATCCCACTGTCCATGTCGCCAACAAAGATGTTAAATAGCACGGGTGCCAATACCAGCTCCTGAGGAATGCCACTTGTCACTGGTCGCCAATTGGACATCAAGCTGTTGACCGCAACTCTTTGAGTGCAGACATCCAGCCAATTCCTTTATCCACTGAGTGGTCCATCCATCAAATCCATGTCTCTCCAATTTACGGACAAGAATGTCGTGTGGGACAGCATCAAATGCTTTGCACAGGTCCAAGTAGACGATGACAGTTGCTCTTCCCTTATCCACCAATGCTGTAACACCATCGTAGAAGGCCATAAAATTTGTCAGACATGATTTGCCCTTACTGAAGCCATGTTGGCCATTGCCATTCACTTCCATATTTTCCATGTGCCTTAGCAGAATTTCCAGGAGGATCTGCTCCATGATCTTGCTTGGGACAAAGGTAAAACTGATTGGCCTGTAGTTCCCCGGGTCTTCCTTTTTTTCCTTTTTAAAATGGGAGTTATGTTTCCTCTCTTCCAGTCAGTGGGAAGTTCACCGGACTGCCACAACTTCTCAAATATGATGCATAGTGGCTTAGCAACTTCATCCACCAGTTCCCTCAGGACCCGCGGATGAATCTCATCAGGTGACCTGCGTCTTCAGGTTCCCTAGATGATCTCGGACCTGATCTTCTCCTACAGTGGGCAATTCTTTCTTCTCACACTCCTTGCCTTTGCCTTCTGTGACTTGGGTGGTGTGGCTAGAGCATTTGCCAGCAAAGACCAAGTCAAAAAAGTTGTTCAGTACCTCAGCCTTCTCCACATCCCAGGTGACCAGGTCTCCCATTTCCTTCCAGAAAGGGCCCACATTTTCCCTAATCTGCCTTTTATCCCTGACATACCTGCAGAAGCTTTTCTTGTTGCCCTTGGCATCCCTGACCAGATTTAACTTTATCTGGGTTTTAGCTTTCCTAGCCTGATTCCTGGCTGCTCAGACAATATCTCTGTATTCCTCCCAGGCTACCTGTCCTTGCTTCCAATCTTTGTAGGCTTCCTTCTTGTGTTTGAGTTTGTCCAGGAGCTCCTTGTTCATCCATGCAGGCCTCCTGGTGGTTTTGCCTGACTTCCTCTTTGTTGGGATGTATCACTCCTGAACTTGGAGGAGGTGATCCTTGAATATTAACCAGCTTTCTTGGGCCCCTCTTCCCTCCAGGGCTTTGTCCCATGGTACTCTACCAAGCAGATCCCTGAAGAGGCCGAAGTCTGCTTTCCTGAAGTCCAGGGCAGTGAGCTTGATGTGCGTGCTCCTCACTGCCCTAAGGATCTTGAACTCCACCATTTCATGGTCCAATCAGCCAAGGCTGCCCTTGAGCTTCCCATTCCCCACCAGCCCCTCCTGTCGGTATGATGAAGTTTTCTCTGCTTGAGTCAAGATTAGTAAAATTGTAAAAAGAACAACCAAGGGTAGGAACATTTTTTCCCATGTTATATATTTTGGCATCAAATTGGTTTTGGCTAGTGAAGGTTAGCACAGTAGAATAATCCCAAGGTTGGTGGACAGAGCCAAAACATCCCTTTAGGAGAGAGATTTCCCAGGTCTTCTGAAGATTGTAATTATACAGTTACCTTTAACCACAGCTAAATTTCAGCTAGGAGAGGTTAGCTACACTAGCAAAATTGCCATCCAGGTAAGGGCTAGATAAAAACTTTGGCACAAAAAGATTTCCTGTTAGGGTGGACCTGATTTCATTGTGCTGGCTTTTGCACGTCATTTAATACATGGGATATTTGGAGTCAAGTGGAGGGAGTCAAAATGCACTGTTCTCTGATTCCAGCAAACTAGATGACCCCTGTGAGCTGCTAGTAGGCTCTGAAGCAGGAGCAGCCTCAGGGCTGGAGCTGAAGTCAAGGCCAGGAATAGTGAATTATTTGAACACTTCTAAAATTGATTTCTTAGTCCTCAGAAAGTTGAAAACAAAACTTTTGCTGATTTATTCAATCTGATGCGCAATAGAGAAAAATATTTATATCAGAGCTTCAGTCATCCAAGTTCTGAGTCATGTGAGTAGCAATTTATTCATTTTAATTCAGTGAATGCATCAACTTCAAAGAGATCTACATGACTACAGATTTGGAGGATCAGGTCTTATTTATGTAGCTGCTTTAAGAGTGAGAAAACGAAGAACTGTCTTTTCTAATATTCCCTTCCTGTATAATTTATTTACATTTTTTATAAACATTGATTAGCACAGATGTTCCTAATAAGTTTTTCACATCTGATCTGAATACATTTTTCTATTATTTTGCCCTTGAGAAGCTAGAAGAGAGGAAAAAAGAGTCCCCACTCCTCAATTTCCTTTAAAGAAAAAGAGAGGTTTTATTTATTGTATGAACAAAAAGAAAAGATATTTGCGGGTAGGTCTTGTGCGTGTTCTTTGGCTGAACTACCTTTTAGTCAGAAACAAAGACGTAACTCCAGAAACCAAATCTTAATCAACACATGTATAGCGTTACTTTACCAAGTTATTTTCATTATGTATAAGATGGAATAAATATTAATATTAACCCTGGGCAAGAGACTTGAAAATAATTTCAAAAATCATGGTGTAAGTAAGCCCAGTGACAATGAGCTCATTGTCCAGCCTTAAATATCTTCTAAGAAGCCAGCTCAATCAGGAAACACTAGCAGGCTTTTCCACAAAGAAACAGTCCAAGGGCTACTAGTGCAGCACTGCAAATTTCTCTCCTACACAGATACTAGCTCACTGGCTCTGTGACTGGGCTCTAGTGAATACATGGCAAAATGGCCAGTGGATCTAGCTTCATTTGTGTACTTACAGAGTTGAAAATTAATTAAAACATTTAAAAATAACATACAAATAAGTTACTTTTACTTCTTCAGCACTATTAACTCACTAATTTGCAGGATATTTTTTCCTGTGGACTGTGTTAATCGGGACCAAGGAAAAAGACTCCAGGGAAATTATAACTCTTGGGTTTCATTTCTAGAAGAGCAGAGAAGTACCTTTTACATGGTAAAAGTCTATTTTCCATGCTTGAAAACTTATCTGGAATCCAATCAGGCTCAGAACATTGAATTGCAACTTTGAGCATTTGTTTCTGAAGGGCAAACAATAAAACGTATTATAATGACCACCACTTATGTTATTAGCCTTTTATTGGAAACATCTGCTTAATTGCTAAATTTCTGATACACACGAAAACAGCTTTAATTGTAGAGACAGTGGAAACCCTGTTGTTCTCCAGTTGTTCTGCTACTCACTTGGGTAGATGATCATCCAAGATAAGATGAGGTCTGCACCATGGTCTGTCATTCCATATAAAGATTTTAGGATATTCTGGGAAAATCTCAATGACTCTTCCAGTTTGGGCTTGCTTTAGAGATCTTCAGAGAGGCACATTTTGCTTATTGGCTTAAAAGGAAATGTAGGGGCCTGTCCGAGGATGAATAGATCAAGTTCATCAGGACAGGCAACCTAAAATGTCCGTGCACCTGAAGTTAAGTGATATGCACCGAGAGTCAACCAGTAGCTCAGATTTGGTCCTCAAGATCTTCAGCTGGGCAACAGAGCACCTGGGCTCCATGTCCAGTCTTAGTCAAGAGTTAGTTATTCACACAAGGTGGAAGGGACATCATTAATGATAGTGAGCATCAGTTCTGCACCAGCTTCCTCCTTCTACCCCCCCCATTACACTGATGTTTGAAATTGGAATATGGAAATTAAAGTCTGTATCCACCCTTTGTCTATAACAGGCTGGAATCACTTCAGGGTGTAGAAGGAGATTAAGCAGGTTCTCCTACATCCAGGGAAATTGTTCTAACTGCTCAGCTAATAGACAAAAAAAGGACAGAATCTTCATTGTACATATTTTACTGATAAGACTGAAGAAGGATAAAAAATATTTTGTGAATTCAGACTGAATACAGTTTGATCTTTTTTGCTATATTGCAGACCTGAAAGTTGCAGAGTACAATTCCTCCTCTCCCCGCTATACACATGCATATATACACTGAATAAATCTTCCATTCAAACAAATATGAATCCTGAAAAAACTGACAGCCCAAGCTACAAAATGGACCAGATCAAATGATCACAATGGCTTCTTCCAGACAAATTACTTCTCCCCTTTGACTCTTTTTTGGCATCTTGTGATGTAGACAAATGAGGCAGTTTTAAGTCTAAGTACATTTGAGATTACCAATGAAAATTTCTTTCAGAAAACAGGAAAAACCCCTTATTACCATGGCCAGTTAAGCTCTGTACTGGATCCTTTACAGGACTGATGTAACAAACAAATTATTAATTATTAACTCAGAGAAAAATGCTCCTTTCGTTCTAGATACAAGAAAACTTACAACAGACTGACACAAATAATCTCTGGTCAACAGGGGCATCATTCTAGTAATCAAAAAACATGGATATTCACAGAGCCATATTCTCAGAACCTTTTAACTAGTTTCCTTGGGCTCTTCAACAGCAAAATAAAGAGAGGTAAGCTTCCTACACTGTCCTCCAGAAGTTTAGTTTTGCAGTAATAGTGCCTGGACCTGGGACACTGATATTTAGTTTACATGCTTGGGTCAGGTACCTTAAGTTAGACAGTGTCAGTATCTCCAGGATATCCAGGCATGATGTAATATGCCATTTTAGGATGGATATGGAAGAAAAGTCAAGTCATATATAGAAGTAGCAGTTTTAACAGAATACTAGGCACTACACCTTCATCTTCTACAAAACATAATGATCAAATGAAAATTAATATATCTTTCAGATTTCAAGGAATTAATTTAGGTTAAAGAGACCTGAGATGGAGTTTAAGCTTGCTGACTCTTTGGGCTGGCACTGTTTTTATACACTGGAGAAGAGTCTTTCCACCTACTCTGGATTTGCAGAGCAATGGCTTAATAGCAGGCTTAAATAAGTAGTTGCAAATCCCACTGTTGATGTCCATCTCACCAGGCTGGCGTTGATTGTGTGGCCAGGAGACGGTGGTGGTGTTAATAGCATTGAGATCTATACACAATGCAGAATAGTCATGAGCCTGCTGACTTTAGAAAAGAGAAAGATGGCTTAATATTTACTTGAACAGAAGCTTTGATTCAATGTCTGTATTTTTTTAATTTGAAACATATATTCGAAACAGCTCAGCTCTGAATCACATGCAGTAATGTGCGGAGCTGAAATGTAGCTTGTTTTAGTTTTACTGGGGCACAACTTGCAAAATAAGAATTTGAAGTTCTAACTCAAAAACTGATGATTAGAGGAGTGCACTGAAGTATAACATTTTATAGACATCATTGTACTCAAATTGCTTCAGGAATACACCAGGCTTCCAGGTTTGCTAAACAGAGTGGAAAAAATAACTTAATTATGCAACTGAGGGCAAAGACAAATCTACTTCACCTAATTTTAAACAAAGAGAGAAGAAGTAGTATTTAAAATTTGAAAAAGACTCAAGATATAAGGTTTAAACTTTAGTGTTAGGGTATTTCTAAAATGTCTGTCTGTTTCTTGAGAAAGCACATCATTAAGCTTTCCAGTTGTCTTAATGTTAGAAGATAAGATTCACCCTCTGTTCACATTTGAGGGCAATTTTTCTTGTTAATAGCCTATCTGGGAAATTTAGTGTCTTGCTTCCCAAGAAGAATGTGGAACCAAGAACAAAAGTACAAAGAAATACTAGAGAAAACCTGAAAGGCATAGAATTTCATCAGTATTTCTCCAACTTATCATATGAAGAAGGTGAGGTCATGCCCAAAGAAATAACTGTTGTGTCTGACTCTGCAACCCTATGCTGTTGCCAGAGGCTCTGGCCTAAGAGAGTCATGGAAAGGAAGACCTGCTAGGAAATAGGGATGGAAGAATTAACTCCTAACATCTGAGAAATACACAGAGTATGCTGTTGAGTCAGAAGTTGAAGAACCAGACATGAGGACAGCATAGTTCCAACATACATTTGCTGTTTGTTTATCATGATCCTCCAAAAGGCACAAGAGCTTTTGTTTCTCACAGGGACCTACTACAATCTAACAGAAAAAACTGAGCAAGATAAATGTGATAATTATTTAGAACTCGGCAGTCAGATAAAGAATAGGGAAACCTTTGCCCAGGGTCAAGATTTCCCCATTTTCCATGCATACAGTTTCATTTCATTTTTTTTAAAGTTCTCACAACAAGACCTAAAGTCCAACTACAATAATGGAAACAAAATTTTCAGCAATTATTCTAAAATTCACTTTCTACATACGGGGCTAGGTCCGTTTATCTTTGTGATTGAGGGATGACCACAAAATTCACAAGTGGTGAAGCGCAGAGAAACCATCAGTGCCAATTACACAAGGCTATATCCCTTGAGTGAAAATAAATTGGTTAATCCAACCACCTCACATTGCATGTTTGATTTATATCATTTCATCCTCCCTCTTTATATTTATTATAATGGTTTCAATACTTTCAATTACCAGTGCTGGCTACTGTCCTTGGGTTGGCTCCTGAAATAATTTTGAATCTAACTTATAAAGCATTGACAGGAGAGATTTACAACATTAGTAATAATAAATATTTGTGCATAGTGTTGTAACTGTTGCCCTCTGAGGATCTCAAAGCACTTTATAAGTGTTTATTAAGCTTCATCATTGCGGCCTTTGTGAGGTAGCAAGATTTATCTCACACACTATTTCACACTGAAAGATTAGCAAACAGCATTTGATGCCAGCTGGTATAAGGATCTCAGGTAAAAGGAGGAAGCAGATGGACCCTGAGATCTACCTGCTGTAAAAAGAACTGAAATGGATTTTTTTCCCCTTAAAACGTGGTTAGAGATGTTTAAGACCTTAGGTCATGACAAAATACAAGTGACTTTTGCAAGACGGTAGTATGACTACAACCAATGTGGAGAAACTAGAAAGGAGAGGATACATATTTTTTCTATAAAAATACAAAGGTGTTGTTACACTACTCCCAGTAAAAGGCAATCATAACGTTCCAATTCTTTCGAGCACCACACAATTAAAGATGGTCATGAATCACAGAACTCAAGGAAGACCTCCTTTAGCCTCTACATCAACTACCAGGAAAGAAAGATGATTAAAAGTTGAAATACCATGTGGGTGTCTTCCTCTTCTTAAAGAAATCTAAGAGAGGCTGGGGCTGTTGCATTAAAATACTTCACAAAGCATAGACCGCAGTGGAGATTTTTTGAAGCACTAGTAATTTTGGAGGTCTTAGTTTTGGGAAACATCTTGGTACAGTTCATTTTCCTGCTTATCTCTGAAAAGATCCTTGAAAATATCCCAAGTTGGAATTTAGACTGCTATATGTTACAGTATATGTGCCTACAAATTTTTTCTGCCACTGGGAAGGCAATACCAAGTTTCATACTGGGAAGAGTTCCCCACCAGTGTTAACACTCAGCTGCACCCATAGCCACTTGAAGAAATGCTTGCTGGTCCAGGTTAAAATTGTTAAGCTGTTCTGGTGATGGAAATTCAATGCTAGAGAACGTTCCCTGGCACTTGTTAGTTTACCAGTATAGATGAAACCCCTAATACTGGGGAATCCTAAATGACTGTTCTCTTCTGAGTTACGTTGGTGCATCTGCTAAATTGTGTATTGTGCATGGACTTGTTATGATACACTTTCTCTATGAGGCTAAATGACGGTACAGCTAGTAAGATTCAAGGTTAAAATGGTCATAGAATCATAGAATGGTTTAGGTTGGAAGGGACCTTGAAGATCATCGAGTTCCAACCCCCCTGACACCTCCCACCAGACCAGGTTGCCCAAGGCCACGTCCAGCCTGGCCTTGAACACCTCCAGGGATGGGGCTTCAACAACCTCTCTGGGCAACCTGTTCCAGTGCCTCACCACCCTTAAAGTGAAAAACTTCTTCCTAATGTTTAATCTAAACCTGCCCTCTTCCAGCTTAAAGCCATTCCCCCTCATCCTATCACTACATGCCCTAGTAAAAAGTCCTTCCCCAGCTCTCCTGTACAAACACTCTGGAAAATACTTGGTAAAAAAACCTTACAACTTTAAATACTATTTGAGTCTAAAGAGAATACTGTTAGAGACACTGACAAAATTAGCATTCAAAAGAATAAGGTGAAGTTTTCTGCATAGCATTGGGTTTGGGTTTTTTTTGTCAGCATAAACATCTTGTAAATTGCTGTCAAGAGAAACAGGAAAAAATATCTTGACAAACTGGAAAATATTCCATTAACTGAGTTACTTTTACAACTTCTGTGTCCAGGACATAGTGAACACTGATACATCAGAGATGGAATTAAGCTGTCACAGTGGCATTAAAGATTAAACAAGCCCCATGGCAAAACAGTATTTGGACACAGCCTGCTTTCCATGTGACTTTGAATACAAAGTGTCCCAAAGAGCAGCAGTATGGCAAGTGCATTGTTTGAAGCACCTCTTGTCATCAGTGAGGTTGGACTGAGTCAGGGACTTTGCTTAGGAGGACATCCTTGGGTAGTAATTACAGCTGTGAAAATTTGCAACAGGCCTTAAAGCAGGATTACGAGGTAGGTGGGAGAATGGCTTAACTGAGCAGTCGGTGGACTGATAGATGTTCTTGTCTCCCTGATGTCAGTGGGAGTTTTGCCATTGATCTCAGTGATGCCAGGAGTTGTTTCATCTTACTTTGTTTTCTAAGTTTTATCTACAGTTTCCATTAGGCTGGCTGCAGTTCAGGAAAATTATTGAACCAGTGGATGGTTTCTCATAGCTTCTCCTTCCTAATTCATCTTAGTAAGACTGTTCTAATGAAAACTTATTGCAGTCATTTCAACACAGAGCAATACTTGTTATTAAGGCACTTCTTGTAAGAGAGGAGTATTCAAACCAGGATTCAATCCTCTTCTTCCAGAACAAACCTTTACACCTTCTCTCCACCCTTTCCCTTAAGGTTTATTCCCCTCCTATATTCCCCCAGTCTCACACTTCTAAATGACTGAGAATGATGTTTTTCTTTAGGAAGGGAGGAGGGAAAAAAAAAGTCAACTTCTTTTTAGAGTTGGGTCTCTTTATAAAGGGTTGGCTGAACTTTGCAAACTTTACCGAAGGGGGAACCCTTTCCCACAATCCATTTCAAGACCAACCCCTTTGATGTCACAGCTGGCTCAAGTAAACTCATTTCCTCCTTCCCTAATGTGTGTCTGATGCAATTTTGGCAAGCTGTCTCTCCCTGCTGTTACTGCTGCCTGTATTGAAATGTGGCCAAGTGCAATGTTTAATGTGAATGTTTGGCTTGGCCTAATCATCTGTGCTTTGTTTCACTGGTACTCCGCATTATATATTTATATATCCAGATCTATCTATAGAGATCTATAGGCAATTTTTTCCCTCTTTCCCTCCTCCTTTGCAAATAATTCACACCACATGTTTTCAGTTTATTCCTTTGTGGTCTACTCCACCCAGTTCCTAAATCAGTAAATCATCTTCATGCCTCTTCCCACACTGAATGAAAGCAAGTTCTCAGTTACGGAGACAGAATAGAGTTTTCAAGCCTTTGTGGTGGGTGTTGATTACTTTCTTGGTAAAACTTGAAGGTGCTTGAGAACAGTAGAGAAGGTTTCAGAATGGCAAGATTTGCCTAATACTATATATACAGCTTTAACATCAATGGCAGTTTGAAGATGTGAGGGGCACGTCAGGAGCAGTTTGTGGAGGAAATTACATGGCACATCAAAATTGTGGAGATCGCTTCCTTCCCCTGACAGGAAGATGTTGATAGCAGGGGGACCTCACCACTGCAAGAAATGGACTGAGCAGTTCCAGAACAGGAGAGGTTAGCCTGCAGGGCAGCGTGCGTTGTGGGACATGTGTGGGATTCACACCCTTGTGGCCTCCTGCAAAACCTCTTTGACTCAACACGTTTATTTAAATTTGATGCAGGGATTAAAATGTGACTCTGAAGTTAAACTTGTATTATTAAGTTAAACAGTACCAGGGGATATTCCTCTGCCCTAGGGCTTCATTGCTTGTATTGCTGTACTGTTAGAATGGCCCTTGGCATTGCTTTGGCCCGAGTCAACCCATGCTCTTCCAAACAATGTTGCGTATTGTTCAGGAAAGAGTGGGGCCAAAGGCCATTCACATTGAGTAAAAAGAATACAGACCTCACTGTTTTAAAATATAAGGGAGTTTAAGACTATAGCCCTATAATCTTTGATGTTGGTTGGCATCTGTGCCAATGAAAGTGCTGAGAATGGTTAATTTACCAACACAGACACAGCATACGAGGCATTTTCACAGTACCTGGCATTAAACACCTTCTTTACTGCCTAAATCCAGGAATGAATGCTTTCCTCCACATGTAGTTCAGAGAGATGTATCCTCTGTCTCCTCTCCTCTGGAAGGAAATTCAGAGTATCTGAGGTAGTTTGCCCTGAATCACCAAATCTGTTCTGGAGGATCCTCCTCCTCTTCATTGACTAGAGAGAAGAAGCAGGCTCCAGCTCTCAGCCAGTAACTTTGGGATCTAAAAGACATACTGCAATTGAAGTATTTAGCAAATCAGTAATGAGACAGAAAATAAAGATGTTCCTGAATATGGATAAATAATATTATGAAACACCAGTTCGACAGATTGACCTTGGCCAGTTGCCAGACACCCACCCAGCTGCTCTCTCACTCCCCCTCCTCAAGAGGACAGGGGAGAAAAGAGGATGGAAGAGCTCATGGGTCGAGATAAAGACAAGGGAGATTCACGTACCAATTACCATCACGGGCAAAACAAACTCGACTTAGGGAAAAGGAACTTAATTTATTTCCAATTAAAGTAGGTTTGGATAGTGATTAATAAACAAAAATGTCACACCTTCTCCCCACACTTTATTCCCAGGATGCTTCCGCCCTCCCCTCCCGCCCCCTCTCCCCAGCCCGTGGGGCGCAGGGGTGGGATGGGGGCTGCGGTCAGTGCATGGCAGCCCCTCTGGGCCGCTCCTCCCTCCTCACACCTCTCCCTGCTCCAGCGCGGGCCCTGCCCCGGGCTGCAGTCCTTCAGGGACACCCTGCTCCCGCCGGGGCTCTCCACGGCCGCAGCTCCTGCAGGAAATATCCCCCCGCTGCGGCCTGGGGCCCTCCCCGGGCTGCGGGCTGGGTCTCTGCTCCAGCGGGGTCTCTGCAGGGCTGCAGGGGATCCCTGCTCCGGGCCTGCAGCACCTCCTGCCCTCCTCCTCCTGCGCCCTGGGGCTGCCTCTGCTGCTGCTCCCTCCTGGGCTGCCTCCTCCTCTGCCTGGGCCGCCTTCGGCCCTGCCGCAAACCTCTGTTCCCCCCGGCGCCCCCAGCTTGGCTGAGGGGCTCAGCTGTGCCCTGCGGTGGGGCCGTTGGAGCCGGCTGGGACCGGCTGGGACCGGCTGTGTCCGGCACGGGGCAGCCCCGCGCCCTCCGCGCAGAGGCCGCCCCGCAGCCCCCGTGGGGCCGACGCCGGGGCACATAAACTCAATACAACCAACCACTCAAGAAAAAGCCTATATTAGGCAGGAAGGGGAGGAGGGGGTTTTACACTCCCATACTACAATTTGTTGGTTTTTTTTTCTGGAAAGTCAAGTGAGCTTTGATCACAAATCCAAGTAAAAATCTCAATGCCACACCCAAATGAACAGAAAAAGTAAGTGCCCGCCATGATTTCAGGGAAATGGGAAGGACTTAGAAGGTTCAGGTCACATACGTAGTCTATCAATATTGCCAGTCATTCCTATAAAGATCATGAGTTAAAGCCCTAAGATTATTAACTGGGTTTGAAACCTAGATTTCCTTTTTCAATGGGCACCTTTGAGGCAATAATGACCCCAGTGGTGCATTATAGGATGCATACAGACGACAGTCCCAAGCACTTGTGAATAACAGGAGAGAAAGGAGCAGGAAGGTGAGAATCTGGGAGAGTTGACAGAAACTTACTACAAAGTTAGAAGGTCAGTGCGTTTACATGGTGCCAAGGGCTAGTTCTTAAACCAAAAAAATCACAGCCCACTGAAAACCAAAGAACTGTGAAAGAGCAAGGCACTAGTGCTCTACTTCTAGCCAAATACATTTTCTATTATCTTTAAAATGAATTTACTTACATTCTACATTCGTATACACTCACCATCTTCTGTCTGCATCAGGAAGGGATTAGTGTGGGAGGAAATGTGAACTCAAGGAGTGAGGTCCTCAGCTATGAATGAAGAACATGAGTGCACATGTGTCCACAGAGAAGAAGGAACAAAAACTCCCAAAAGAGAAGTACAGTAATAGTCACTTTTAATTGGTTAATTGCATCCGACTGATTATTTTTGATGAGTCAGTCCTGCCTGTTTATGTCATTCACTTTTTGTCGGTCATATAAGAATGTAAAGAGACACAGTGAATTGTTTGACTAGCTGCTTGCTACAGGAAAATACACTTTAATAAGAATCATGGCATTTAATTGGACAATATCAGGTTTGATAATTTAAAATAGAAAAATTATTAAAGAAAATTGGCCTTTTCGTTTTAATAAGTTGTCTGTTTCTTTCTGATTCATGCCCAAAATATACTTAATGTATTTTAAATACTTTCAATTTCATTCTGACATTAAAATACCAACTGCAATAAAAAGATAGCTATTTTATTATTTTGAATATTTGGATTTTATTAGATGAATATTATCAAAGAAAAAAGGTTTCCTGAATTAGTTTCTTAGGCACTCTTTGCGGCTCTATTTCAGATTTCAGCTTTAATTCACCAAAAAAAAATTGAATTCTGTAATTTCCTGCAGAATAGACATTTCTGCTTTTGATAAGGCATACTGGGAAACTCTTTGGGACAGGGACTGTTATTTATAGCAGATTTGCTTAGCATCAGTGTGACTGCAGTCATACTGATCACTAGGAATGATTGAAATGGATATAGATCAAATAAAAATTTATGAATTGGGTAAATGTTCAGCAGATATAATAGCTGACAATTCTAATTATCTGCTGTAGTTCTTGTAACTCCTATATTCAGCAGCAGTGACTATATCATCTTTATCGCCTGTTAAGCATGAGGCATTTTAAAGAGACTTGCAGAAAGCAAAGCATCTATGACTTTGTGATGACGTTGCCTACATTTGTGAGATTCAAATCAGACCTGGGTTTGTGACACAGAAGTCAGGGCACAAATGTGGTCTGCTTGTGACGTGAGGAGGAAAATTACAGTAATGTCATTATTGAGCTGAAACCAGTCTTATTTGCTTTTCACAGATGCTGAATGATCACAGCCTGTGAAACAATTAAGGATGTTATAGGTTTGAAAGAATTTGCAGTTTTCTAAGGAATGATATTAAAGATACAAGAACAAGCTGTGCAAATACAAAAAAAAAAAGAATCTAGAGGAATTCAAACTTGGATAAGCCATGTGTTCCTCAAAGTACTTGAGCCCCAGAACCAAACAGTGGAAATGGCAACAAATTTCCTGAGACCAAGTACAAACGAGATGGAAGACAAATGAGAAAAAAAATCAGAAGAGTAAAGGCAAAAATTAGATCCAACTCTAAATGAATGCAAGGCAATATACCATAATGCATTATTGTAAGAGGAGGGCATAATGTTGGTATGATAATCAATGGGGGGGGAAATGATTGGCAGATGGAGATGAAAAGGCTTAAGCTGTTTTTTCCTAAATTCTGATTATGACACTGGATCAACCAGCAGGGCAAACTTACATGAGTTGGGTGTCTCCTACCTAGGCCTTAGGAAATTCTTCCTAGGCTACTCAGATGACTGGCCAAAGAGATTTCCGAGGAAATCTCAAGGAAGTGGAAAACAATTTCATGTTGTTTTGTGAAGAATTAATAATATTGTAGACCTACTGACTTTCCTCTTACATTAGGAGAGAAAAAAATTATTGTTGTTGCCCAGTGGGGAAGGTACAAAAGTAACTGTCTTAAATCACAGTGAGGTGATTTAAGTTTGGCAATGAGAAAAGGCTTCTACCAGTATGGAAAGTTAACTTCTGGAATAGATTGCCTAGGGAAATTTTCATGTCTTCACCGCAAGAAAGTTTTAAAGAATATGGGAGACAAATATCAGGAGAAATTCAGACACAGTTAATCTGGCATTTGGAATGCATCTGGCTACATAATTTATAATCCTTTGTCAGCTTTACTCTCCACTTGGTCAAATCATATTGCTTTGTGTAATGCTGGGGAACGGGCAGGATACAAATCTGTGCTACCTTTTCTAAAATGTATATTCCTATACACTTATATAGAGAGAGTATGGGGGGGGAAATTTGCCAGGATATTGCTATTTCCACATATACACACACGTATATATATATTTCCATATATATGGAAATAGCAATATCATGACACAATAATATTTTTACATGGAAATGGTAGCTGCTTTTACCTACAAGAGGAATATTTAGTGGGGCTTTCATGATGTACACATATATACACCAGAGACTTTTAATAACTCACTTATTGAACTTAAACAGCTTGCTTTATTTCAGCTATCAGACACAGCTTTCCTAGTTTGATTATATTTCTTTATTTTTTTAGCTAAAGGAAAGGTGGTCCTTTTTGAAAATATTACACTATCAAAATTACTTTTACTTTTGATTTTCAATAAGGCTTGAAAACTCTCAGCCTTTGCAGTGGCTTAAGCCCTATTGCGTACAGAAGGTGAACACATGAACATCTCCAGTAGCAGCAAGAAATTCACACACATGTTGAAAAGAAGGTTTGAGAATTTTGAAGCTTTGTCACTGGTAGATAAATTGATTTGGAAAAAGCAGAAATAATCTGAACTTTCACCACCTTAAACTGAAATCAGCCTGGATCTGTCAGTAACAAGTTCTAGAGAATTTCAGACTCTTCATTCACCTCAAATTGTCTGGGCAGAACTGGCTTCACTTGGTTCATGTCTGAGCACCACCTGGTATTACTGCAATGAAATAAGTGAATTGTGAAATTCTGATTGAAAATAAATGTTGATACCAATAGAAAGCGGGGTAAAACTGTAAAGGGAAAATCTGAAATGTCACTTAGTTCACAAAAGTGCGTTCTAGGCAGGTTGTAGTCACTAAATTCAGAAGACCCACCTCCAAATATTCTAATCCACTACAGCCCCTACAGCTGTGCTATAGCAGTGTCCAGCTGTGAGCCAAGCTGAGCACTGGGACTTCAAAGCACGGTCCTTCCGTGTGAACATCCTCATCTGTCTCAGCTCTCTTGTCCTTCAAGCAGGAGAGCTGGGTCCTAGACCTGTCCTTGGAGCTTAGCACCACGAGGTCTTCTCAGCACGGAGTTTACATCCTGCCTATGCATTTCCCTCCAGGAGAAACCCTGTAGACCCACCCGCTGCTTAGCTTGCTGAGCTCACTGTACGCTGTATGGACGCAGTACCCTATATGGACATTAAACTGTGTTTTTTCAAGCTGCAGCGCAGGCTCTGCCAATATCTGGATACGTGTCTTGAGGGAACTGAACCTCTCTGTATCTATTCCTTTATCTGTTGCAAATAACAATACAGAAAGAGCTTACCCACTTTACAGGATTGTTGTGAGAATGAAGTAATTGTTGCTTGTATGTGACTTTGAAGAGGTAAATGCTAAGCCTTATTATTTGAGCATCACTCGAGCTACAAAAAAAAAACCCTCCTGTAGTCAGGTGCTCAAAAGAAGAGATAAATGCTGTGATGAAAGAGAGGCCTTAAGCACAGATGTGAAATCGCTCTTGAAACCTGTGTGATCTTCCCACCTGCACATCTCTCTCCACCTGCTCGGCAGCCCCTGCTGTCACCGAACAGACAACATTTGGCTTTTCTGCTAGTGCAACAAAGTGAAACAGTGTGCACTAAATATCCTCAACCCCTCCTCTACATCTGTCCTTACCGTCTCTGATACATTGACTGTGTGAACCCCTCTGAGAACATTTTTTGTACCTCCTGAATAGGTGTTGTAAGAAATGCGATGGAATACATCACCTCGCGGGAATCTGTGAGTGTTCTTGGTATGCGTAAAGGGGGCAGCAATATCAACATTTTGATTATCATTGTGAAAGCAAAATGAATGGCTCTTCATTTTCAACAGGATTCAGACACAGTAGAAAGCAGATCTCCAGCAAGCACTCGACATATTAAGTGATCACTCATACCGCAAGTGCTTTACTCAGAGGTACTGAATTGTAAGTTCATTTTAATCCGTCAGTAAGGACACATTAAGAAGGTAGTGACCAAATAAACAGATACATAGCCATAAGCTTGCACAGTTTCCCCATGGAGTGTTACTGCTTGGGGTGAGATTGTCAAGGACAACAAATGCATTGATATTTTGGCCAACCATGATGCACAGTGAGGAGGCCACAGCCTCTCTTTGGCCAAGTACTTCAAAAAGGGGACTATTTTCTTTCACAGCTACAGGGCAGTGTTTTGTGCTAACAGTGCGGGAATACGTCGCCAGAAGCAGGGATACAGATCCATGGAAAAGCATTAATGCTGCTTGAGCTCCTGTGCCATTAAACCATGACCTCAGCTCTGCCTCTTACGAGGTTATAACTTGATTAGTCCTTCATTGCCACAGACCCTTTTAAGGTAGACAAGACAGGACTTTAATTGCTGACACAAAACATTTGTGTTTTCTCAACTCATGTGAAAGAAAACTAGAATAAAAATACACAATTTTTTTCTTCCTTTGAAAGTCATATTTTATAATTCTTTATAATTATATTATATATAATTATAAATATATAATCAGCTGATTGCAATGAAATAAAGAAATGTATCTATCTTCACCTATTCTTTTAGTAGATAACAGATTAAGGTTCTTTCTAGTGTTTATAACTGTAAGATTAACTCAGTAATCTGGTTTCTTATCTGCCTCCTACCTCCCACGCCTACCTCTTCTTGTACATGGGAGAAGTCAATAGCACTTAACTTCTCTAATTGAAATCAGCCAGCTGACTGAGTCTGCCTGTGGATACGGGAGCTGGACTGTAATAATCTGTTCTGCAGAGAATTAATCTCCTGGGAGTGAGGCAGACCTAATTACCAACCTCAGTGAAAAGTCTGGATTTGCTATCGATGCTTGTGGGCCCAGCTGGAGGAAAAGGCCCAACATACCATTTAACTAATCTCTTCCTGAAATGTTTTAAACATGCCTAATATTGCATCTTGTGCAATTGGTTTTAGCAGCTCCAGTAACAGGGTAGAGGTTCTCTTTCAATCACACTTAACATTAAAAGAATCTGGGCCTCCCATCTGGCTCAGGGATACGGTCTGAAAGTCTCTAGAACTTATGAGTCACCACAGGCTTACGAATGGCATTTAGACCATGCGTTTTACAATTACAAGTCAGCATTTCTGTGGGCAACAGCTATTTTGCTAGAAAGAGAAGAAGAGTCTCTGCCAATGGCAAAATGGGAGCATAAACTCTTTCCCGTGCACGAATGGTGTATCAGCATATCTCTTCAGCTTTGGTAAAGTGATGTATCCTGCAGGATAAAAGATGGGGAGGCTGGAGCCAGCACATGGTTAGTTGGGTTATTTTCCATGAAGGACTCACTTCTTCCTGAATTTGCTTCCATATCTGTCCAGAATAGGCTGTTGAGCACTGTGAAGACTAATTGTTAACATTGAAAAAGAATATTGAATCTGGTTTCCTAAGTGTAAAATGAGAAGTCAAATGCAAAAGCCAGTTTATGGCATGCGCTCCTGGAAATAAAACTAACAGCTCTTATATGAGCTACCTTATGTCTTTCAGAAAGCGTTTTCTTGATGTAAAAAGCCCAGATTTGAACTTTAGAAGAAACTAGCATAAACCCAATGTTTTTTTAAAGGAGGTGTGATGGTAAATATAACATCAAAT
Source organism: Pluvialis apricaria (assembly GCA_017639485.1). Lineage (NCBI taxonomy): Eukaryota > Metazoa > Chordata > Aves > Charadriiformes > Charadriidae > Pluvialis > Pluvialis apricaria. The sequence continues at coordinate 159,802,681 of CM030008.1, read as the reverse complement.
GCCTCATACATTATCATGTATAATTCTTCATGCAAATATGAAATCTGTGCAGGATTTATTTACCCTATGTGGACCATAAGAACCATCTTGTTGAATACCTCATGTGGTTTCAATATTTTTGGCCCAATCTCACTTCAACAAATTGTAGAGACCTAATTTTGCAATGTAGTACTGTGGTTAAAATGCAGTGGAGCAGCACACCTCACGTTTCTCTTACCCATTGCCTGTACTGACTTAAGCTAGACTCTGGGAAGTTTCTTGTAGGAGATGAACAGGTTTCAACTGAAGCCTTCAGATTAAAGATACAATATAAAATCAGTAGTTCTGTAGATCAGATGTCAATGAAACACTGGAGCGTGGCTGATGTCAGGTGGTGTGTGCAGTGGCAGTCAGAAACAATGACAGATGTCAGCTAAGCAGTATGCATCACGGGTGCGTTCATGTAAATATGGATGAACCTTTTCTACCACTAGGCACTGCTGCATTGATGAAGTGACAGCAAGCAAAGCCAGTGTTTTGGAATGACACGATAATTCAAACCACATTTTCTGCTGCCCTTTCCTCAGTAGTGAAATTGCCCTCTAGTCTCCCTTTGAGGTTCAAGATCTCACAACCCCCCTGTTAGAAGCAGGAACTGTGTGTGTGAATGGAAATCAGAGACTTGCATCCTGCTGTGGCCATGCAGAGGCTTCAGCTGAAAGCAGGCAGCAATGAGATGTCTAATAGGAGGCAGCTTGCAAAGCAAGGAAAAAGGAAGTAGAAGGAGGAGAGTCTGAAGACCTCTTTAAGTAATTGGCTTAACTAATTACATCTCCATTAGCCCGAGGCACTACTGAGCTTAAAAAGTACAAACTCTTTAAGACCGCTGTATACAGCTACTAATGTTATTGGAGTTCCTTCTCCACATTTTGTTGCAACGACCAGCTTGTGTGGGGATAGTAATATTAATTCCCTTAACGGGAACTTGCAAAACATCTACAGGACAGGGCACTGATCCATAAATCAGACTAGCGTGTTCATTATGTTGAGTTCAGAATCAGCAAGTTTCATAGTGATACAGTAGGCTTAGTTATTAGTAATAAGTTTTTCCCTCCCCGGCAGACATGTCTGAGAAACCAGTCTTTTATTTTTCCCTTAGCGTGCAAATACTGCTTTTGCATCCATGTTTTATTTAGTTTGTTTTACTTGGCTGTATGCAAATCAGACCTCAGCTACCTCAAGTGCCAACTCTCATTTTACAGTCTGCTCTCCCATGTGCATTTATATGACTGCAGGTATCAGATGAAAGTCATTGGTTTTAATATTTTACTTTATCAATAGAAAGATGACATCCCTTGTCACATCAGAAGGTCATAATTCATTCTGAATTGCTCTATTACTGTGTCAATGCTTAGGCAGTTCAAACAAGCTTTAAAATCCTTATTTATGAACTTGGAGGGATTGACTTCCAATTTTAGGCTGGAGTGAGGAGCCTTGAGATTATAAGGTTTTGTCCAAGGTGAGCCAAGGCATGAGCTCTTTGATCAGTCTGGAGGCCCCAGTCCCTGAGACAGGACCTGTAGGGCTGTGTGAGATGTACTTCCCATTCTGAGCATTCTTGAAAGTCGTGACATGGCAGAAGAAGCTATCCCAGAGGGTAGCAATCAGTAGCTTACACACAGCTGATAGAGCTCACTCAAGAGAAATATGAGAACTAAGAGACATAGGTCCAGGGCAGGGCACTTTTAGATTAAAGGCATGTTCTGCAACAAGAGTGATTCAGATTTTACTCCGACTTATGATGGCCAGATCTTGCTAAGTTCACTGAAAATTATATTTTTTATTGAGGCCACACTGATACTCCACTTTTCTCCTCTTTATGCTACTTCACAAACATACTATGAATTTACAGAGATGTGGAAACACAGGCAGACAAACACAGACAGAAGAGTGACGTTTCTCTGGACGCATCCTTAATCTTTCCATGAAGCAATTCAAATATCATTAGCAAAATGATCTTTTAAAGCAGAAATGGATATTAACTTGCTTCATGTAAGAATATATTGTCCTAATAAACCAGTCTTAACCACACTGTTAGACACAGTTGCAACACAAGTGATAAAAATGAACCAGCAAAATTATCATTTATTTTCTCTGGCCTTTGGGGAAATTGCTTGTATGCTTTGGAAATAAAACCCTCAGCGTGTTGAAACATGAATATTACCCAGTCAGAGGAGACCACGGGAGAACACGCTAAGGTTTTATTAAGGCTTCCCTCGGTTGAAGTCCTTCTAGAATTTAAGTAAAATAAAAGCATGATGCAGTTTTCTGGCAAAAAAAAAAGAAATAATAAAAAGAGAAAATAACATGACTATGAAACCAGGAGAGAGCTGATAGAGTTGCTGTTTGGATGGTAAGCACATTTGTGATGAAAGAAAAATTATGGTCTATGATTTTCAGCTAAGAAGCACCTAAATTATCAGTGTTGTTGTTAAAAAAAATCTAGTATCCAGTAACTGCCTGAAAAGACAATTAGAGCACTTCTGGGGGAAAAAATACAGAGAATCCTTTACATCTTTTTACAAACATATGCATATTAAAGTCTGATTTTACCAGAGTGAGGTAAATATTAGCTGAGATAGAATTGAAAGTCTCTATCAGTGTCACTGCTTAGGTACTTAAGATCAGTACTACAGAAATTCATAAAATAATTATGGAGACGTAGAAACATTATAAGACTGAGGAGGACATGTGAATGTAGCATATTTCTACAGGAGCCATTTCAATAATAGATATTTAAGTAAAAATTCCTAAACCTAAAAAACATACAGAGGAACCCAAGTAGATATAGACGTGGATTTTTACAAAGAAATAACAATAATTGCTTTTTGTTGACTCAAAAAGTATTATGTGATCCAAGCACTTTGGCCAGTGCTTTCTTTCCATAGCAAAATCTTCCTCTCTCAGCACAAAATGAAAAAAGGAAGGAATATGAAATTCAAAACCAATAAAACCAATATATTAAAACAAAGAAAAATTTCTGAAATGAAAAATTAAAAGATTATTAGAATTGCTGAATAGAAACGAGCCATTATCTTGAAGGACCTTCCTCTATCCCCACAGTTCATTTCTTCCCTTTTTTTGTGGCAGAAACCACTCACCATTTCCTAATTGCTTCAGTGACCTCTGGAAACTGCATTTTTTGTCAATTTACTATTCAGTGAAAACATATCACTGAACTCTAATTAGAAAAGCATTTATTAATGTCAACTACCAATGCCACACATTTCACTGTTTCATTACATCATCTTAAACTGTAAGGCCTTTGTAGCAGAGACCATTTCACAGCACAGGGAGCTGAGCTCCCAAGAGCACGATGGGACCCAGGGCGCCCATCCTGGAGACCTTGTGTGAGGCTGTACAAGTGGGAGACAGATTGTCACACCTCACTTCCCTGTGGGATTCCTCCCTCAGCCTAGAAAGGGGCTCTGGTTGTGATTAAACCTTCTCACTGTTTACCTCTTGCTGGTGTAGGCAAGAGAACAATTGGGATAAAAGATTTAAACTTACTCTTGGCCTTTTATAAGAACACACTAACCTTTGCTTTGTTACCTTTGGTTTTCCTCACTGACTTTCTCTGAGCTGTGGCTGTGCATCCACTCGTCACTCTGAAGCAGACAAACAGTGGCTTGCTGCTGCTTAAGCACCACTACATTGTGATTAAGCACAACTGTAGAATATTATCAGGTAGCATTTAGAAAACAGGCTTAGTAGGAGCTGAGAAAGAAAGGAGAGAGAGTTCTCTCCTTCCCTACTCCTTATCTCCGAGGGAAGGTGGGGCTGCGCTTTATATATTTTAAACGATATAGCTACAGCTGTGAAACTGGTGATAGAAATGCTTATCAAAGGGCCTTGAAAATGCTTGCAATTTGTGCAAGTCTCCCCAAGGAGAGGAGGGGGAGGAAGGAATTCCACAGTAATCCATGTTATAGAAAATGCTCAAATGTATGTAATGCTGATTATTACCACCTGCTCAGCCTCTTCTATGTTACAGCCCTCTTGGGAGAGGCATACTTAAGGGTCTTGTCAAAAAATGTCAACTTTATTTTTTTCACCAGATGCAATAACTTTCCTTGAAGACCGCCTGCTTTGGATCCCACGTGAAAATACCATTAAGCCTTCAGAGAAGGGGTTTGGGGATGGCAATCGATTTGGGACTGGTTTACGGCTATTGCAGAGCTTTGAAGGGCCCATTGCTCCCCCCTGCTCCTTACTGAAAAGGCAAGGCTGGGGGAAATACTATCTGTGTCATTCCTTCTTTATTAAATAAAATACAAATAGGAAGCACTTGATTTGACTGTCTATGATTTCTTTTAATTGGAACCCTGAAGCCATCTTTTCCCAGAGGCTAATGCTGTTAGATAATTTTGAACAATGCGTGCAGTACAAAACCGGCAATTCAACCACTTTTCGACTACGGTTATGTGTCACAAATGAGTTGACACCAGGCATTAGGAGGTGTCTCCCGTGAGCCAGGAACAAGGATGTTATACGTTTGTACACAAAGAAGTCAGGCAAGGTTTTTTTGGCCTCACTAGCTTGAAAACAAAGAGAGTGTGTTACCAGGATTTCCGGCAGCTATAAAAAAGCCTTTTCACCTTTGTGCTTTAAAATGACGCTGTCACCGATATTCACACTGAAAACTGTTCCGCTGAAACCCATTGTTTTCCTTGTTTTTTTTTGCTTGGTAGTTCCTTTTGCCTTCTGTAGCAGTGCAAGGCAACGAAATTTGGAGAAGTAGGTTATGTCTCTTTAAAGGGTTTCAGGCGGTAGCCAAATGCCAAGGAATAGATCACACAAGAGCATCTTTGGTGTTTACATGTCTGTCTCTAGCACACTGCATGCTATTGTTGATCCATGCCTCAGACCGGCCCCTTGCAAGGTTTTAGTTCTTTGGCTGGTTAATGTTTAATGTTACACACATTTGAAATGAGGGTCAGGGTGCGGTCACTGCTAGTAACTAACCAGGGTTTTCTTCAGACTTGTGGCGGATTCGCAGTGGCAAGCTTTGAAAAGCCCTTTCCTTTGAGCCCGGAGGAGGCAACTACAAGCGGAAGGCTTAGATCAACGTACCTGGGGGCCCCAGACTCAGATCCTGACATTGATGCTGACTCTCCATGTGGCCTGAGGCAAATATCCCACTGTCTCAGGCTCATGCACATAAAAATCTGGCAGTTTTTGCTTCTTTCCTTTTGTATTTTGTCTTGCCAGTTATATCATGAGCTTCTCAGTTCTCAGATGGAGGCCTTGAAATTAGTTTTAGCATCTTATACGCCGTTGTCATCAAATAGCAAATGGAAAGACAGGAACTCATAAGCTTTGAGGAAGTTAAACAAATTCTTCCATCTGCAAGCAGCCAGAGGACTTTTTTGGCTTTCTCTTCAGTCTTAAGGGCTAATGTGATTTCTGTAAACTCTGAAAAGAGACTTGTCAAGAAAGTTATGATATATCTTTTTGACAGATAAAGAGGAGGAAATGTAATTTTGACATATATGAGATATGTAAAAGGTCTTGATTGAGCCATAATGGTGAACTACCTGATACTGAGTTAGTATGCTTGTCTTTATGGTAGAAGATAGAAATAGAGTCTGTGATGGGCTACTGGTCACTGATCCAGGAACAATAAAAAGGTATTCTCTATCATTTTCTGCTAAGTACCGAGTGCCAATGAAATCAGGTGAATTTGTGTGGGTAATATTTAAAAGGTTTAAAGCTTTCAATCAACTGGGTTGTAGTCAGAGCTTGGCAGAGTTCTTCCACGTGTCTACAGGAGAACTTCATGTAAGAGAGTCTTCCAGAGCTACCCACAAATGCTTGGGAGAAACCAATGCATAAATCCATTAGTTACTGTGTCATCACCCTGTACTGTTAGTTCAAGGGTAATTACCATTTGACAATAAGTATTTCCTTTTTTGTCAGGCATCCTGTAACCCTGACTCTTCTGTACACGTTTCGTTAATATTTTTTTCCATTTCAGCCAATTGTCTGCAGAGTGGCCAGTTCTTTTTAGAAAGGAAAGAAGGTAAGAAGGAAAATCACCCTTCCTTCATATAACCTATGATTTTCATGCCACTAGATAACTACCAGAAATCTGATTTTCCTGGATACAAAATATAGTCAGTCTGCTGCAAGTGGACACCAAGTTGAATGTCAGAGGCTGACTGTGCCCCCTGAGAAAGGAAGGATGCAGTGTGTTGTTCAGCTGTTTGAAGGAAGTAGGGAAAATTTCATTCAATCCCTCCCACGGGGCATTTCTGTGACCATCCCAAATGGCTTATGGCTAAATTGCTGTGGGAATTACTGGAGTTTTCTGTGAGTCTGGTGCCAAACTGAATGTATTTCATAGACTCATAGAATCATAGAGTTCATATTTGTTCTCCTTGTCAATACAAGGAAAGGGCTTTTCAACTGAGAATCCATCAGAAAAGGATTCTGTAGATTTGAAACAAATAAGAGAAAAACAGACATCACTTGGAGAGACATGTTCAGGCTATTGGTGCATAGCCCAGTCCCAGATGATCAGGTCCAAGGCCATTTCACTCAGTGCTGGAACTGGAGACCATTACACATAGGAAAGTTAACTTGGCAAAAAAATGATCCTGTGGATATGGCATGATAGCAAATAAACGTTCATAGTGTATGAACTCTTTGTTGGTGATCCAGGATACTTTCAGTGTTACTCTGCAGATACAGAAATGAAGACTTTCAATATCTGTATAATTTCATTTTATCCACTGTAGAGGGACTGAAGAATGATCTTCTGTTTAAAGTACAGACCTGGGACAGAGAAGATCTGGGGTGAAGCCAGACCACAATTGAAAACTTTAGAAAATAAGTCCAAGTACTTATATCAGGCACCCAGAAACAGAGGTATCCCAAATAAATGAACTCTTTTCTAACTGCTGACTTAACTTCTCTTTACCTCCATTTTTTCCTTGTCCACTGTAAAGCAGTTTAGTAATAAGGAGGACCATTTTCTTCCTTTATAAACAGTTGCTTATCTATGGAAAAGAGATTATAATACTCAGCGTACTGCCCCATAATAATGCAAAATCATTTGCTACTTATTTGTTATTCATTACATCCATAATGTATGCTGAGATGCAGAAGGAGCACCCTAACCAAATGCATATTTTCACAATATAGAATTTTTACAAAAATATTTTGAAGTATTTGGAATAAATATTTTCTTTTCTTCAAATTTCAGATTTTTGTACATTTTTGCTGACACAAAAACCTTCTGTATTTGATGTTAGTTTTAACCTTATTAAGGTAACTTGGCCTTGCTGTTGTAATGCCTTGGCTTCTGCCACATTACAAATGTTGAATGTTAAACAGAATTGATGGGGGGTATTCTTACTAATTGCCACTTGTGAAAAGATAATTATATTCTCTGTTTTGGATAATGTGCTGTGGCATTTGGGACTAGCTAAGCATGACCTACCTGACCTTTCCTGTTGTCAGTTTTGGAGTGAGTGGTGTGGAAAAACAAAGGCTAGTTGAGACTAGAAAAAGTGATTGCAGGTCTTCAACCTACCATAATTCATTTGGAGGAAGTATGTTTAAAGTTAACTCAATCGATAAAAAATGATGGTATATGTTACTAGGACTGACTGGGAGATGTTAGCACTGCAAGCAGTTCTATTTTATTTTGTAGTACAGTTCCAGCGTCTTTTTGAAGTCCAAATACATGAAATTTATATGCCGATATTGCACGAAATTTTTGTCAGCAAAATACTACTAAGGGAAAAAATTGCTGCCAACCTGCACTGCACCCTGGTAAACAAGGACTCAGAGCAGGTGAAAAACTTTATTTTTTATGGAACAGTTACCTGGTGAAAAATGAGTCTTCATTACAGCTAAAATGTTCCATCAATTCTGTTGACTCTTTTCCCCAGGTCTAAGATGACTCTGCAAACATAGGTGGATGGACTCAGAGTTTCAGGCCCTCATAGGCAACACTAGTCACTCTAGTTCAAGTCCCCACCTGTTTTCTGGAATATCTATGAGCCTCGTATCCCACATCACATGCAAGTACCTATTACCAAGTCTTCCTGGGGCTTCCCTTTCATTTGTTTCCTCCAAGAAATTCTGAAAAGCTTTGCTTTCCTTCTTTGTAGCAATGAAAACATGTTTGAAGCTCTGATATGTTTTATGAAACAGAAGTGCTGTCTTCTGCTCCTCCGTACTTGGGACATTCTTGTTTTGCTTCAGAGGCACCCTGTTACTTCTGCAACCTTGATTGTGGCACTTGAAGTCTAAAGGACGAAAGGACCTTAGTGGTCCATCTATAAACTAGAGAGAATTCAGTGCTCTATTCATTAACTGGGTAGAGTGCCCCTTCCCCTGTTCTCCTTTTTATTTGTCCTGTTATTGTTTTCTTTATTTGTTTGTTTTTACATTTTTGACACTTACTAGCATTGGGCAACACACTTAGGTGTGAGTCTGCTCTCCTTTAACACTCAGCATGCTATTATTGAAATGCAAATAAATAAGAAGATGCAGAAAACATTATTACAAAACTGCAGGGAAGCACAAACAAGAGCAAAAATAAAAATTAAATTGCTAGATATTTATTATCATATCTTCACACCATTTTTTCATGTATTATAGGAGAAAGGAAGATAAAGAGAATTTTTCATTCATTCACTGGTTTTTTGTTATAGACTTTGACACTTCTCTTAGTGCCTTGCAGGTTTATGGTCCATTTACTTTTGATTACTGATTTCTGCAGTGTTCTACTTGTTGTTGTAATGTTTTGTTATTAGACTTCAGGCAAAACTTCACTTCTTACACTTCAGCATATTATCCCTGTTGAATTTTTTTTTCCTTAAAGCTCTGCAGATCTACCACCACTGCTTTTCTTTACATGTCTGCAGTCCTTACTGACAATTAGCATATGCTTATTCTATATTTTTGCTAAGTTACAGTAAAAATCCACAAAGCTCTGCAATGAGGTGAACTTGCAATTGTGCCTGTTCTAGGCAGAAAGAGCTAGTATTTTCTGACAGACAGTACTTTGACAGGATACTGACAGCTCCCCCTATATAATTAAGCAGTTCTAGATTTCATCCCTTCATAAACCATCAAATTCCTGAAAACCAAGCTCACCAAAGACATGAGTCAGCAATTTCTTCATTCACTCTGCTCTTATTAGTCTTTCTAGAGCAATGACTATTTCCAGCTGTGCATTGCTTGCCTCTGAGTTAAATGTGGGTGGCAACACGTAGCATTGCTGACTGGTTTATGAGCCCAAGCCAATGCTGAAAGAAACCACTTCAAACAATGCTACCACAACAACTAAGTGATATCAGATGGACATTGACTCAAATTTGGTCTATTTCAAAACAGTTCCCAAAAATGCAACCCTTTTCCAGATATAAGTGTGGTGTTCTTTTGTACAGCTAAATTGGGTAATTGTGGGGGACACGTATCTTCATAGCTATATTCAACCAAAGGCTTTTCTTGCCTTTATTTTAACAGAACAAGAATATGTGAGGAGCAGAAGGCCCTGATCCCTTGGTGCTGAATATGCTCTGTGCACTGGGAGGACGGAATGCTGCCTGCCAGGATGCAGCTCTGAAGGTATGTGGACTATGGATAAGACCACTGTGTTGATCACTGCGGACTCTCAGTGAATGCGAAACAGTAGTAACAAGTCAGGTCCTGCCATGTAAGCCAGACAAAAAGTTCCCACTAAGAGTAAAAGCTGAGTAAAATCTTGAACTGTTACCCAACCAGTTTGCCTCCTCTTCATTTTGGCTTAAGAAAACTCATATCCTAGGATGCACATCTAAAGTGACGTACAACCTCAGTAAGCGAAAATAGACATGCTTTGAAGCCTCCTTAGCGTCTTCCAAGTCCCCAGGCCGTTCCAAAGGGTGTTCTGGGAAAGGATTAGGTGCAAGAGTTGGACCACCTGCCTTGGCACCAGAACAGCAACCTACTTGTCCCTGCCCAAATACATGAAAAAGGCAGGAAGCAGTTTGGCAGTCTGAATTCCAGTTTTGTAAAGGCATCTCTCTGCCTGCCTGAGCTCATCGTTGCTGTTCAAGGGAGAGACGGTTTTTTCATACAGCCCTTCTTCAAATGTTTCCGATCGACTGCCTGGTGCTAGGCACTTCCCTCTCTTCAGATGGTGCAAACAGAACTTAGATGCCTCTTTCAGTCATTTGAATTATACTTCCCCAGCCAGCAGCTCCAGATATCATGAAATCTAAAATCCCATATCTTGAAATCTAAACCCCGCTTTTCGTATCCCATCTCCCAGCTTTGGTCATCCTCCATATATTTGTGTATTAGGAAAAGGTGCAGGGACATTGGGGGCAGAACAAAGTAAGTGACACTGAGTGGCCTTCACATACATTATTAATAGTAGAATGCATTGGAAATAAAATCACTAGTAACTGAGTCAACGGGAATGAGAGACAGAGGGAGAGAAAAAGTGTAAGGAGGAAGAGCGAAGAGGAGAGCGTAGATGGGAAAGTCTTGGGAGAAACAGTAAAGAAAGGAAAGGACATAGAAAGATGAGCAAACAGAATGGAAAAAAAAGCAATCAATAAGGTGAATCATAAAAAAATATGCATAAAATAAGGCAAAGTCAGGCTAAGGAATAAATGTCACAACTGAGCTGAGCTCTTTTTAAGTCTGGCCCCTTCTCAAAATGCTTGTAAATTTAGCTCTGAGCTCTCTCAATAGTTTGACCCCACTTGTCTGAAGTGAAACGCTCTCCTAATACTACAGAGTACTTCATAGACATAGATGCAAACCCATTTATTGTAATATTTGACTGTTCACTTTGCCCAGGTTCACGCCCCTCTCCTTATTTCCCCATGAACTTTAGAACAATTGGCACAATCACATTTTAGCAACATCTGCACAAAATCCCAATGTTGTCTGAAGCAAACTGATCTGAAAATCTCATATGCCAATTTTAGCTCTGCCATCAGGTATCTAATGCATTTCAAAGCATGATTTTTTTCGTATGCTTGAATCACGCTCAGAACATGATGAGTGCTTGTATCTCTCTTTTCAAAACACCATGAGAATGTAAGCAAAGAGACAGCCAACCCACTGCTACGCTGTGATCCTCTGTGCCCACTAAATGGGCTGTTGTAATTTATAGCCCTCCTTGCTTGTATCTCCTCACAGTAATCTTAGCACTGTCGTCTTGGAAAGTGATATATGTGAATCAATTACTAACTGAGGTTACTCGGCTAGCGGCACCTGAGAAAATGCTTTGTCTGAAGCAGGAAGGTGAGTGTCTTGAGACCTGACAAGAGAGCAAATAAAAAAAAAAAGAAAGAGAGAGAGAGGAAACAACAAAAAAAACTGAGCTGTAAATGGAAAGAAATAATGTGGTTTAATAGTCTGGATTAAGACAGGTCTTTAGGCTTTCCCTGTGAATTTGCACAGTTAACCAGTAATTATGTAAATCAATTTCGCCTATAAAACCTATGCTGACAATTGCCTGGACCAGAGCGGTGATCAATTGTGTTGCATGCCACCTTATTGGACCTTAATTCAAGAGTCCATTCTCTTTCAGCAGCACACTTCAGCGATGGCCTAACCTCTGGTATTCTGAAGTCCTAGTGATTGGTCTCAAAGATTTCACAGCTTTTGCTCTTTGCAAAAAGCAAAAAGCTTGCTCATCCTTTTGGTCTCCATTTTAAAATGGAGAGATAGGGAACATCTGGACAAACATCTTGGCCTCTTTTTGTTATGATGGCTCAGGCCAAAGTCTGTATTTCAACAATGTCTTGTAGCATCCAGTCACAAGGCACAGGCACTTTAGGTCCTTAGAATGGAAAGATTTTGGAAAATTCCATACATATCAGGCCCAGACGTATAAGTCTTAGAAGCAATTATGGTGTTTCTTTCCATTTAGCTTTGAATTAACATTTGTTTGAAATAAAAAGGAGCTTTATTTTTCCCTCAAGCCTGTTTTTTTTTCTGAGTTTTGGAGACATTTTCTCTTTTGCATTTAGGAGATCAGATTCCGGCTGTTTACAATTTTGTGAGAGGGCGCTATTGCTTCTTTTGATTTATTACCTTAACCCTATAGTAAACTTTTCCAAATTCAATCCAGATAAATATATATATATCATCTGAAAAAAATTGAATGTTAACAGAAACAGCCTCATTCTAAATCAGAAACAAAAAGGTCTCTGCAACATGGGTGTAAGGTTTTGTTATTTTTTTTCTGTGTATGTGTATTTATTGGTCTCTGTATTCATAAGTTGATGAAATGGAATTTATCACGATTTTTATTCTTATTTCCTTTAAACAGCTAACTGAACTGACTACAACACTCTCTTTAAAACTACTGTGGAATAGGCGGTAGCAAACAACGTCTTGTTGAAAGCAAGTTTCTGTTCTCAGCTTGTAAGGGTGGAGATATTTTTGCTTAATTCCCAGGGGTGAAATTCTGCCCCACTGAAGTTTTGCCATTAATTTCAGTTGGGCCAGAATTTCGCCCCAGGTCTGCAAACCCAGCTTCCAGATGTACAGTAAAATACCTGAGTTTTGGCCAGCTTTCCTCCTCTCTTTGCCAGCAGCATGCATAGAACAAATACAGAAAAATAGTCTCACAGACTTGAACACAATTTAAGCACAAAGGGTTTAAAGAAATGTGAAGGGATTCTCTATATACAGGAAAGGAAAGGTTTGTAAAGTTGCTTGAATGACAGAGCACTAAGCAGATATTCAGGACACCTAAGTCTTCCCCCAGCTCTGCCAGTAGTGTAATGTGGTGACTTTGGTCAAATAGTTACAGTTTACTGAGATGTTTTTTTGCATACAAAAGAGAGTAATAGTTGATTTCCTCTAGAAAGTACTTAAGGAACTACTGAGTAATACCACTATATAATTTGGCCTTTTCTTTTTTTCTTTCCCCTAGTGGAAACTGGACATTCATAGTTCATTTTTGGCACTTTGCAACATGCAGTTTAAAGAGTTGTCTTTACCATGCATATAGTTAAAAAGTTATTTATTAGGTATCGTCACAATGCATAACAGAGATCCAATTTTATACCTTGGTCCATCCAAAGCATCCTTAAGAGATTCATCCTACAAATGTTGGGCTCCCCTTTAATAAAATAAAGATACTCTCTGTGGAAAGAAAGACGTAGGGCAGATGCCCACATCCCAATATGCTGTGAAGAGCCCATGAAGTGAAGGGGTCTTATACCCCACAGCTTTTACCTGATTTTGTGCTCACTAGAATTTTTCAACAGCTTGAAATGCAGACTACAATTTATGAGAAATATTAAAAAAGGACTTAAACGCAATTGTTCTGCTTTTTTTATCTGCAACAGAAGTAGCTATTAGTAGTAATAGAATCTGGAATGGGAATGGAAGATTTTCTACGATCCTACATTGTGTAATTACTTTTCTTTGGGATTTGGCTTTGTTCATTTGATGGAATTTTATTTTTTTAAATGGTGTGCCTTATTAACAGCAACCTATTTTATGTGAAGAAAATAAATATGTCAATTGTGTTGCTAAGAGAAGTGAATTAATTACGAGAGTTTAAAGCCAAGAGGTACCATTAGGCTATTTACCTGAAACTCTGGTATATTACAGGCCTCTAAATGTCACCTACTTACTCTTATATGAAAACTATAATTTCTGTTTCTACTTCATCTTAAAGATGTATTCCAGAAAGACAATCTCCCCATGCTGTCAGTGTTTTTTTATACTGATAACAATCTTCCCTGTTAAATATTTGTCCGTTATTTCTTGTATTATGTGATGCCTTTCTCTCCTAGATGAAAGCAACTTTTTAGTACCCACTCTCTTCTTGGGAAAGGGTTCATACTTGTAATCTCTCCCATTCTTCTTGTGATCAGATAAACAGATTGAGATGTTTTAAGTCTCTCCATAGACAAAATTTTCATCCTCTTCAAAACATTTTAAGACTTTTTCTGAACAGTCTCCAACTTTTCTACAACAATTAACAGATGTAGGGTGCCAGAAAGCTGTCTGTGCTGTACACAGGGCACAGAAGAAAAGTAGCTCAAGTATCCCACCAATAGCTACAGTTTCACGGCTACATATTTAACTTTATCAACCACACTCTGAGTAGAATAATGACAATGGTTACGAGGGGTAAGTATAATAGATAGAGTTTATAATTTCTACTCCAGGGAAAATTGAGGGAAAAAAAAGATCACAATCCCACTAGTCTACTAGATTTTCTACAGGTTACATTTTCCAGACTACCTAGATCTCTCTGAAAGTTCTTAGCGTATTCTGGGACTGTTACAGAGGTTCAGAGGAATTATTTCTAGTGTCTTCTTCACTTAATCTCCGCCAAATTCTCCTGGAATGCTACCATTTTCCCGGTAGTTATTTGTGCTGCTTTAACCAGAAATCTATGGGGTATTCTTAGAACATGGGGGCTGAGATATGAACTGGCACTTGGGCCAGCCCTTCAGAGGTCACTTGCCTCCTTTGCCTTCCTGCAACGTTTCCCCAGAACAGTGCTAACCCGGGGGCCACCACAACAGCTTTGCACCTGTACTCCACGAAAGGCATTTCTTTCAAAGAAAACATCAAAGCTTTGAGAAATAACCACGAGAAATATTTCTCTGAGCATCCTTCTGACTATTATCTTGACACAACTGCTGTGTTCTGGGTACTTAACCCAGGAGATTAAATCTTTATGCGCCAGTGCAAAAAGATCATATCCCTGTAATTTTTCATATATATAATTTCTCAGCTGCTGTAGTTTAAACCTGTCATATTTATGGCACAACTGTAATTTAGGTGAACACTTTAAAATGCCATTCTCAAAGGACAATTCTTTTGAACTACTACAACAAATGCCTTTCCTTGCAAGTATATTGGGTGATGGAACTGATCATTGCAGTCAGTTATATTTCTGAGCCAGTGACTTCTTAATATTCTCTAAGAGAAAAATCATTACGGAGTCCATACCAATAAATTACAGTACAGTGTAATTGAAGTAGGAACAAAAAGTAAGACTCCATACTTAACTGCATTTGCTGCAGAAGTGAGTTAGACAGGAGTAATTCACCTTGGATGCCTAGAAAAAAATGGGCTGGAGGAGGTATATATAAAAATTGATTTAGCAGCTCCCTATCTGGTTTTGGTGATCCTGTACCTACTCTTCAAACTGTCTCTGCTCGTCCAGTGGTAAGCTAATCATTTCCATGTCTCTTATCAATCACTGCAGTATATCCTGTGTGCCTTCTGTTAAGATCCTTTCAGCACCCTAAGGATCTTTAAATGGGCCACATTTTTGGGGTCTTAAAATTGCAGTCAAGCCTGTGTTGTACTAACTGAAAGTGGCTAAGATGACTAACGCAGCTACAGGCAGCTGACAAGAAGCTTCTGCTTAAATCTCTCTAAATTCTGTGTGATTTAAGCATTTACTTACATGCGGTGCCAAACCGGAGAGTTTGTGTTCCTGTCAGCACTGAATTCTGCATTGAGCTGATTCTGCTCATCAGTCCCTAGGGACCATGGTGATCAGGAAACCACATAACTGAGCACCTTTAGGCACGCTGAGAAACACAACCTCAAAAGTCAACTGCCGTTAGACACTGAAGTGATGTGGGTATCTACCAGGCAGCAAAATGCACTTCTGGAAGAATGCTGTTGGTTTATAGAATGTTTCTGGTTACCGTCTTGTAAGATCTTTAAAAAAACCTTGGAATTTCCAAGAATACAAGAGAATAAGGAAAGCATAGACAGTTTTGGAGCGGCAAAGACGGTACACCACATCACACAAACCTCCACCACCATTGGCATTCTTTCTGTTGGCCTTGGAAGGCAGCCCAAGGACTGAACAGGCAAACGAATCTGAACTCCTCCCTTTGACCCCCTCACCAGGCTTGGAGCCCATGTGGAGAGCAGAGTCAGGAAGCTCTCATTGACACCGTTGCTCAGGCTGCTTTGGTTTTCAGGCGAATAGCTCCATCTCCAGCGTTGTTAAACTGGTGTCTGGATCCTCATACTTATCTAAATTAAGTGGGTCATCTTTCTGCACAGGCTTCTCTGGAGGGAAATTCCTTGAACTTCAGTTAAGTTCCTGTTCCTCTTCTGGTGGAACTTTCCTCTCTATGCAGCCAGCTTAAGATGCCCAGGGTCTGTGGACTCTCAGCTTAGACACCTAACTCACCAGAAGTCAAATCTTAACACAGAGGTGGATCTTCAAGGATTTGGATGGAAAGACCACTTACTTCCCATTTAGGCCACTAAAATCTTTAAATTTTTTTATTGGCAGCTGACAATTTTGTTTCAGGATGTGTTGCCATATTTTATGTTTAAAAGATCATGGAGTCTGTGCATAAACAGTATATATGGGCTTTACAAGGCAAGATTCAGGTTAGTATTTTCTGAGAGCAAAAATAAAGAGGAAACTAAACTCCAGCCACCGAATAGAAAAGCAGTGAACCACCCTGTTAAGTGTATGGCATGAGGAGTGGGTTGGCAATGGAGTGCCTGCCCGATACAATGCTAATATCAGTACTACAAAATAAATGATCTTTTTCTAATTTCCAACCATAAGCTTCAACTCTTCTACTAGAACGTGTAGTTAAAAGGAAGATTGAAAAATAAATTAAATGTCCACAAGAGTGGAGTTTGTGTCTCACATGTAGCAAACCTAACAAAAAAATGGCATCTAGTCCTACAGATAGTCAAAATTCTTAGAAATATAAAAGTGTAGTCCACAGCAAAGGTTCTAAAGTTTCCAGTCTCTAGATGTTGTCCCCACAGCTGTAGCGAGAGTTGATCAAAACAGCTGTATTGTGTTTGCCACTGGCCTGAAAAACACTCTTTCATACAAGGCAACCTCCAAGGAAAAACGAAGGAGCTTCTCCAGCTGGAAGGGCTAACAAAGGGCTGTCCTTCAGAATGACTCTTTAAGTATTCTTCTCTATGAAGTTTGTGCATTATTATTCCAACGTAGCTTGCGCTACACATAGATTGTGAGCGTTTCAGGTGTGGATTTGAAAAGGCAAGTGAGTTGTGTGACTAGTAATTAGGCTGTACTGGTATAAGTGTTGCTGGACCTAAGTTTTCTTTGCTGAAGAAGCAGATGAGACAGCAGGGTCTACATCAGTAGATCACGATGCAGCAGTACACCCATCAGAGCATTTGTCTTGCGATGAAGCAAAGGCATCACATTTTCAGCTCTCATATATATGAATCCCTATCAGTGCTGACCAGTTTTCCTAGGTGTACATCATGTGCTTTTTTACCATGTAAAGCTTGCATTCACAACTTGCTAGGTCAGTGGGAATGTCTTCCTTTGAAGTGGACAATTGGCTGACAGTTTTTTAGAAAACGGTATTTGTAATCCTCCGGAGATGATTTTTTAAAAGAGGTACCTGCAGATGTAATTTGCCAGCATAATCTCTGAGAATATTGCTGAGCTCAAAAGCAAATATTCATATACAAAAAAAACTCTGAAAAAATACTGTTGAGTCAGCAAAAAAGAATATCTTTGTAGTATGCAACTGACCCACACCACCAAGTTCAACTTTGATTTTTAGTGATAGACTTAGAAGTGTGCAGTCTTATTTGTCTGCCTTCTGATTATATTAAGTACTAGCTTTCAAGACCTTTCTGTATTCCCTGCAGGACTGTTTGGAAAGATTCTCCTGAGATTCAGGAGGCTGGGCTTTTGTATTACTGTTCCGCGAAATCAATGAATGGTGATTGTAGCAAGCCAATTAGAATCAGAGTTTTTTCAGGTAGATACCAAAGTTAGGTATTCAGTCTAAGCTAGTCACCCAGCCTCTATCCAGACTCAATGGGGTGAGAAATGTAACTCCATAGAGTGGTTCATTTCATCTGTCTCAGATGTTAAGTTGGGATGAATGACAGCTTTGGAGATGACCATTGGATTTCCCTGGAGTGTTCCTCAGTTTGATACCTGGACATTGCCTAGCAGTAGGAGCATGGAGGTCTGTGGGAGTTACTCCTACGCTCACTGGAGCTTTGTGCCTCTATGGCTGTATAATTTCTATTATTTAGTTTCTTCAGGCTATCTCAGGTATGACAGATTTTTTACAGATCATTTTCTTTGATCTGTAAATACCTCCCAGGAGGCCATGAACACATAAATATTGCAAAAGTTGTGATGTGCTCAGACACCTAGCACTGTAACCTCAGCTGTGGTTATACAGCCATCACCATGTATCTATGGCAAAATAAAAAACAAAACGAAACCCCTAAATCAGAAAAAAGACAGATTTAGGTGGGCTAATCAAAGCTAGTTCATTCAAGCTACAGTGCCATGGAAAGATGGAAGAAGTCTAAAGTGAAGAATTGAAGTTTCTCTTCACTGGTGTTACTAATTTGAAATAAATGTCTAATTCTTACATTTTATGGATATTCTACTGATCTTTGGTTAGACAGACAGAATATCTTACTTTGTGATGTTTCATCAATACTTTAGGTGGAAAGCATGATAATTATACAAATTTTTCAGACAAAGAAAGATGCAAATATAGGTATGTATAAGAGAATAGATGAATGAGTGGCTAAGTATGAAAAAGCGAAAGGAGAAAAACTGACGCGTATGGGCATGAGACAATTGCAAAAGGAAAAATCTTGATCCTCTAAATTTGAGTCAACAGCCTCCAAATTGTGAGTTTTCTTCTAATTTTAGTGGACTTCCTTTAACATTAATGAGAGGCTTAATTACAGGCACTCAGTTCTTACAAGCATTGACAAATTTAATCCAAGATTTGGGTATTTTCTTTGTTCTGAATGAGCTACATATTCTACTCTCTCTTTACAGCTGTAGGATGCCTTGGATTTTGCTTAGGCAGCACAGGTGTAGCTGGAAGATGAATTTGGCCCAGAATGTTTTCCCACATTAACAATTCATTTGACATTTTAAATAAACCATACAAAGGCAACAGATTAATCAAGCCAGATAGTGTAGATATGCCTGGAGCACAAAGGAAAACAACCCCACTGAGCTCAGAGCTGCGTTGTCTGAACTATAAAGCAGGATTTCATTAAGTGTGTATGATTCAGACAAATTAGGAACTGAGTACAAGGGGAAAAAAATCCAAAAAACTATAATCATTCCTGCACATTAAATTAAGATTAAAAACAATATAGCTTTTTGACACGTTGCTGATCATGTGAATTTCTATGTCTAGATGCTCAGACTATTTTCTGTCCACCAGAATCTGCCAATGTTTTTTCTTGTTGATTTTTTCCCCTCTCTCTTCTACGGCATTGTCAAAGACTCTTCCTTAGCCCACAGAGTTTAGGCACAAATGAGGATCCCTTGAAAAGCAAACATACTATGCAGTCACTAAATCACCAGGTTTTCCCATATGCCTGCATTTTAAAATGTACCCAGCTTTTTCAGATGTGGACAAAAATGACATCCGCTGAAGATGCTGTTATTCTATACAACACTGAGAACAAAACTAGTAGTAACGTGTGTTTTGCATTCCTAATTTGAGAAGTTTGTAGTAGCATAAATATATATTAAATTTTTTTTATTTATTTTTCAAAATGCCATTACATTTTACCACTATAGCAGTTAAGATGAAAGATGTTCTACTGAGTATGGGGCTAATTTAGTTCAGGTCCCTGTTCTGTTACAAAAGCTTTTTGACCTTGGGTAAGACATTTAGAAATCAGTAGGATACAGATGCCTAAGTTCTACTGAAAATCTGGAGCTTTTTATCCATCTGTGCTCTTGTTTCCCTTTTGTAAGATCAGGGTTAATACTATTTCTCTACTTCCCAAATATCTTGAAAAAGTTAACAGTGAACTATAAGAAATAATTAGCTTTTTTAGGGGGTTTGCAAGATAAACCAAAAAATTGGATTTTTTTAAATGTGTCTTTTTCAGTGAAAACAATTAAACCCAGTCACAAATTATTTCAGTCAGAGAAATCACACACAAAGATATTGTCTAGGGTCAGTAATGTGGGTCACTCCATTATTTCAGATAAGAGCTATACCAAGAGCAAAGTGGTTAGGTAAGATTTGTTCCCTGCATTTGTCCTATTTGGGTAACAAAATCTTTGATTTCTTTCTTTTTATTTCTCCTTTTTTTAAAAAGTTATTAAGCTTTTCCTTTTTTAAGCAGATTTATTTCTGGATAGTTTACAAATCTTTTGGCTACTGAAGCTGTCTGAATCTGAAAGATCATTCCTGCTGTGAGTGACATCCTACTTTGGAAGAGGTTGTGGGTTTTTTTCCTTCTCTGAGAGCTGCAAGACTGCGGTTGCAAGTTTGCAAGTACAAACAGAAACTCTTGCTGCTTTTGCGGCCTTTTCAAGGAGATAGATTATCTAGATCTGAGTTGCAATGCCACAGAGGTACCATACGCCTTACCCTTTCAGATTTCACAGTATGCAGTAGCTGCAGATCTCACGGTGAGGACGTATTCCACTTCCACTGAAGACACACCTCCATAAATGCATGTGCAACTGCAGTTACTAGGTCCAAGAAGACTGCTATTGTAAAATAATTGAGGGTGAAGCCCCATGCTGTATTCTCTTCCTGAAGACTTTTAGGATACTTCAGATGAACTTAGGAAGATTATTCTTGCTAGAGTAATAAATTACCCTTTCAGCTGGAATGCAGAGCTGAAATCAGCTTTTGGGTCTCTAAACCCACTGTCCAAGTACCAGAGGCAACAAAGCTAGCAGGTTGCTTAGAAGGATCTGCAGAGCATTGACTCCATGAACCCACACAAAGCACCAGTTGCAAAACACTCCTGACACAAATATGAGAGACTTCCCAACTCTCTAAGGCAAATCAAACACCACAGAAATACAAAAACTCTGCCACTCTCTTGGCATCTTAAACTTTTTAAGCTCCTGGTAACCATGATATTCTGGGGCTTCCCAGTCATAGTAAGAAGCCTGGTGGCTTTTAACAGAGCACGTAATGTCGCAGGGTTGATGAAACCAAAAATCACTGCAATCATCTGGAAATGGTGTAAATTATGGTGGAATATTTGGTTATTTAATCACTAGAGTAGGCAGTGACTAGCAGCAGATCTTGATGATACATCATAAAAATAAAGCTGTTAATTTTAACATGACAATTTTTATGCAAATGCTAATGAACATCACCGAAACTTGTGGTTATAATTTTTGTGGTTTTATTCAAGAGATAAGACATAATGATGTAATAACACTGAGTGATTCACTTAAAACTTCTTCAGGCTCTAATAAAAAAGCATACTGCAGAGTAACACATTAGAAAAGACTCCTTCTGCTTCTACTTTTCATCATCTCACAGCACTCTGGTGCACTCTTGTTCTGAAGCAGTCGTCCACAGCAAGCAAAGGAGCCACAGACATCTGAGAAGAGGACACGCTGAGGGCAGATGGAGGTCAACTGTTACATTTTAGGAAGAGGTCTGAGCCACAGTGTTCAGATACTGATTCAATCTTCCCCAAATTACAGAGGTTTCCAGATCCAAAGTTTGGCTTCAGGCTCAACTCTTCTGATTTTGCATTTTTAAAAACACAGAGTTTGGTATTCACAGTGAATGTTGATCTTGTGGGAATACTCGGAGGAGAGCGCATACAGTGTTTGCAGCGTGACTGGTTCATTTCCTCTCGTCCCACATCCACTTAGGAAACTTCCCTTAATGTTAACAGACTTAACATCCATTACTGGCTGTGAAACTAGAGTAAGTCAAGGGGGCAAGGACAGGTAGTTATAAACATCTCTGTCTTTTCTTTCACCTTCAAGAGAAAACAACAAAACTGTTTGTCTATGTTTTTTTATGAAGCTGTACTTCAGGACCTCATTATTTTGGGAAAGAATTGTTACTGCTGTATAAGCTGAGAAGGTCTAGTCACAGTCAGTAACGATTTACGACCCTGAAAACTTACTTCTCCAAAGTGTGTGTTGAAGGGCATAATGGATGCAAATACCTTTTCCTTTAATGCACTCGGAAAAACATTCACAAGCCAGTTTAAGAATGATGGTTGATGATTAGAAAGTGTGTGTCTTCCCCATTATTGTTTTAAACCTGAAGATCTCTAGACTAGCTAGTCGATGTTCATTAGAAACCTTCATTATCTTTGATTGCCCCTTTCACCTTTCCATGTGACTTACCTCAGTCCACTCTTTGATGAGTTTATTGAAATAAACTATGCCTTGACTAACCCTGATGCAAACCATGTGGATTTGAAAAGAGGCAACTGAGACTAAAACAGGGCTTTTAAAAGGAGCATTCAGTGATCAGACAGTGATGTTTGTTGATCTGATGTTCTTAAATTAGGCTGCTGTTCTGAAAATCTGGAGTGCATTTCTACCTTTTTTGCTTGAGCAGAGCCTTTACCACAAAGGGCTGTCTGGAGATTAACGGCAGTTAATGAGCTGTTCTCTGACTTCATTTTCACCTTTTTTAACAGCATTTCCATTGTTTGATACTAATACTCTGCCTGGAGGCTTACCTGATGCTTGTAAATAGGTGCACTTCTGTTTCACCACCACTTGCTAATGTTTGAGGAGCACAGGTTTCTCACGCTGCCTTGCTCTCAGCCTCTCACAAGCCACCAGTGTGTCTACATCTGCTGTAAGCAGCAGAAGCAATATTTACCCTGTTTGCTTCACCACAGCACAAATTCTCCTCCACTCAACACCCATCAAGTCCATTTCAGCCTGAGGGACTCCAGTGTATTTTTTTCTGTTTATGCCAAACCTCTGATGCCTGTAGTCTAGAACAGGGTGTACCACAGTGTAATTAGAGCCCACTCTTCATTGCTAAGGTTCTACTGTATGAAAACAGCGCAAAAGGCAAAGGTCAGGATTATTGCCGTGTGTTAGGATAATGTCACCGGCAGCAACTGATGTCAAAGAGGCAACATACAGATTCAAACAAATTTCTTTCACTGCTTGAAAATCTTATGGCCCACGGGTACTGCAAGATGAAGGTGTGTCAGATAAGCCACAGCAGTTTGCCTTCACAACTGCCCAATGAAACTCATCTTGTTGTCCTCTAGAAACTGGGCTGAAGCTCAGCATCAAACAGAAACCACCAAATATATTTTGGACCGGGAAGGATAACAGAATGACCATTTACTCTCTTTGTTCCCTGGAAACTATTTTGTGTGTGTGTGTGTGTGGTGGTGGTGAAATCAGGGGAAAAGGTAAGGGTGGGTTAACAGAGAGCAGGCCTGATTTATGGAACTGCTGAAAAAAGACTTTCTCTTCTAACCAAGTATCTCAGGGGTCAACTCCAGGGTGTGTGCAGAAGGAGCCCAGGTTCTCTTTTCTCCTTCAGCTGGAGGAAGTAAACCTGGACCTCTATAGCAAAATACAAGTCACCAGCCCTATATTAAGCGCTGTTTGCAGTATTTCCTCTTGACACTGGCCCGATTTGTAAGAATATTTACAACTCACTGCACTGTGGCTTGAACTCAACATGCTACCCGAGGTGAGGAATCACCTCTGTCACACTAACTGTCTTAGCGTTTTGAACCAGTTGAACGCCTCTCCAACAGGAGAGGAATTTCTCATGAAAAATGAGAAAGCAAGGCTAGGCTTCTCACGAGAGAGAAACCATTTTCAGACTAACTGTCTTTCTGATACAGGGCAGGGATCTGAATTACAGGTTATGATTACTCGCAATCTCATTAGCGCATTTTAACAAGGTTCAGCCCCTCTTCTAAGATGTTGCAATTTATACAAATCCCTGGAGTTTCCATTCCAAAGTAAAATCTATTTTAATCTTTCCTGCACCACAGAAACAGCAAAACACACAAGTAGTTACTGAGGCTGTGCCTTTCAGCAGAAACAAACAGCTGAGAAGTAGTAACTTTTAAAAAAATGCTAACATGACCTCGCTTTCTTCAATTTCCCAGGTGAATTTTCTTCCCCCCTGGCTATCACATACTATAAAACAGAGATATATTTTCTTTTTTTTTTTAGGAGTTATTTCATTACAGCCCTGAGACATTAAGACAGAGATGCAGAAAAAAACCACAACCCTTCTCATCCAACAATTAGGATGTATATTTAAGAAGTGCAAGCCTTAAATTTCAGACTTTTCCCCACTGAATAATTAATAATACAAAGTATCTACAAAGGGAAGTGGGTCAGTTTGCATGTAAAATTTCATAGTCTTGAATTTTCATTCCGATGCGTGACTGATATTTTTTCCTTTGCCAAAAAGGGCTTTTCTTTTCCATCTTTTTTTTTTTTTTTAATGGGACGATTCCTTTTTTTTTGGCCAATACTAATGCATGCATTGCTCTACTGGAATCCTCATTCTGCCTCTTCACATCATTTCCAGAGGATGCAAACTGAACTGAATAAACTCAGTTGATATTATTGCTGAAACACAGTTTGAAACACTAGAAGCTAGATATATTGGCAGGAAAATGTCAAGCATTACATTGTGGGGTTGTTAGGCACTTACTTGTAAACCAGGATATCCAATAAAATATTAAAAAATATCTCTAAATATTTTAAAGAGCAGTGATACTCTGAAAAGTGACTGTAAAATGGCTTTATAGGCACTGTATTTATATTCTCTCATAAATTTGCTTATTCTGTCTCAAAGTGCAGCATATTATATAGACCTACTTTAGAAGCTGCAAACTTCTCCAACTTCTACAGAGCCCACTCGCACATCAAAGAGAGCTGTGAGACAAGATCTTTCTCCTTGGCTGAGAGCTCAGCAGGAGAAAGGAGAAGGGTGATACAACCTCCTGGGTCTCAGTTCTGGCAGCCTGCGGGTGCGAGCACAGCGCATGCCTGAGTGCAGCAGGGAGACACTCAAGGGAATCAGTATAACTAACAGGGCACGGAGCCCAAGATAATCAGCCTGAAGGCTGTCCTGCTTTCTGGGCTTGAAAACATGTCCCAGAAGAGCACTGGACCATGGCCTGTGTAGGTACTAACCTGTGAGGAGCTTGGACGGAGATTTCTGCCCCTCACACCTGGTGAATATGGACCCACCGCTACCTTAGCAAGGCGCGCTAGTGGAGATGAGCAGTGCTGCTCTGGTGCAGTCACAGTGCACAAAGAAATGGATGTACGTCATCTTTGCATCCTATCAATTATTTTCCCCAGGTATGACCCATTCATTGTCATTTAACTCATAGCAACTCTTGGACAAGAATGTTCCTAAATTAAGCTTGTGGGCTTTGGGATTGCACTGCAGCAAAGAGGGAGACGAATTTACAATTTAACATTTACATAATTAAGGATCCAGTTTTTAAATGCATTTGTAGTTGTACCTGCATATGTAGAAACATGTATGCTGTTGCACACATACTTCTTCCTTTAATTAATCTTTGTCTTGCCCATTTACATGCTAATATTTTCCAGCTGGGGAAATTATTTTTAGCGTCCTATAGAAAAACAAAGCATTAGGTGGAAAGACAATGAGCTGAAGGTCCTTCAGTCTTCTACAACATGAGAACACATCTATTTCCAAGTGAAAGGTCTGCTCTGCTTGAGCTTAGAATGTGCAGAAGCTGAATGTAAGGCGTGAGTCTCCACAAAGCTATGCATCCATTTATTCTTTGTAGGACCAGACCCAAAATAGATTTGAAATCCTATTTCTACATATCCATATTTGAAAGCTTTGTTCGTACTTCCTTCCATTTTTAAACATAATTACAAGAAAAGCCACTCTTCAGAGAAATGCATACCAGTCTGCAAAATTCCCCCTTTCCCAGGGCAGTAGCCCAGAAAGAGACAATGTTTCTTCTCCCTAAAATAGGTTCTGGTTGCACTAAACAGAATCCAGCAAAAGAATTAATTGTCTGTGGTCACAGATGAATCAGGGCTCTCTTCTGGTAATTTGGCTCAAGACACAGGAAGACAAATTTACTAAACGGAATTTTAGTGCACACATTTCAAAAATAAATGCTTTGCAAAATGCATAGCTGTAGGTGGCATTAATTGCACAGGATGAAAGAGTCAAATAGCATACACATATGAAAAATGTACGTGCAATCTGTTTTGTAGGAGGTTGCAACTTTGCACTCGGATATTTCAAGTGCTAAATTAACAGTTACATGTCTAAGAGAAAACAAACTTGTTTTAAAGTTGGGGTATAAAGCGATCAACAAATGAAGATGAAAATAAGCTGAGGTGTGGGGATATAGCTCATATTTTTGGAAATGTTGCACAAACAGGATTCAGAGTTGGGAGTTATCTTGCTGAAAGTACAGGGAGAGTGTGAGAGTAACTTTTTGGGGGGAGTTTGTTTAGCATAAAGACAAATATGGCTGTGGGCTTAACTTCATGGCTTGACAACCAAAGCAAAGCTATAATGTTGAACAAAGGGGTCCCTCTTCTATGTGGGAGAAGAAAACCTGTTGGCCAGCTGATAGCTGGAGTCATGCATTATGGGGAACTAAACGCTCATAGTTTGCAGATTCCTTCCCACAGGGAGCTAGGATGTCCAGTTCTCTCTCCATCTGTGCACTATGGCAAGCATGAAAATAGTTCCCTGAAGCTCCTGCCCCTATGCTGAGCCTTCTCAGACTCTTTCCGTCACCACTTGAAATAAGAGTATGCTTTTCCCTTGTTAAAGAAGATTAATCTGCCATGATGTCAATGACTGAGTGGACTTCATGTATTTGGTCTCAGTCACGGTATTTTTAGCCTAATTGAAGACAATGTTGCTGATTTAGACCATCTGCTGAAAGATGACATCCTTTTGAGGCACTCACAGACCATAAACAATAACTGCTCAACATGCATAGCGATGTTTTACACTTCTGCCCACCATTTCCATTGGAGGTTCTCAAAGCTCTGTACATACCATTGAGTTTAGCTTCCAAGAGACCTCGATGAGTGGACAATACTCCTGCTTTACAGATGGCAAGGGGAAAGCCTGAAGAAGTCAAGGAACCTGAGTTCAGGATCACTCAGCAAATCTTTGCCAGGACGGGGAATAAAAAACAGGTCACTTTACATGTGGTTCTGCACTTTATTCACTCCCCCGGTGCTCTGACCTCACTGTACTCCATGAACCTCATCATAACTGTATGGGATATGCAGCTGTTAGTAATCATACACTACCTGTTTGAACTAAAAACATACCGGCAGATGGAAATACAGTAGGTTAATAGCTATTCCAAGAAGCAATCATTTAAGGTACCAAGAAATTGCTTCTGTTAACCTTTTCCCATTGTGACATTTGACCAGTTTATATGCAGGTTACAAAGGTCACCCATTATCACCGTTTTATGAGACTTGGGTTGCCTCTGATCTTTCTCCACATTCTGCATTCAGCCTTTACCTGATCCGGAGAACGGTAATATTAACCAGCTACAATACATTTTTTCCTTTATGACCCAGGGTCCACAGCCATAGAAAAAGTCTAAAGTAGCTTTCTTTTCACTTAGATTTTTGCTTTTCTTAGAGTCTTATACCATTTTTATGGCAAAATCTTATTCCCCTACATCTTTGACCCAGCCTCAATTTCATATGTATTTTAGAGTCAGATACTACGTTACTAAATATATGCTGGATGTTTTGCGTTTTTCAGTTATACCTTCTTTGCTGATCTACCCCTCCACTGCCAAGCTAACCTGCCTGTTGTACTCCTTGTGTCAGTGTCTAGATATTTACAGCTTCTACTCTATGACAAGCTTTGCACAGATCTGTGTGCTGTCTAACACAGTTGTGAAATATTAGGGTGTGTCTGGCTTATCAAGTCCTTTTGAGGTTCAGGCAATCAGCACTGCTAACTTCCTTGCCTGATTTGTATGCCTTCAAGGACAAAAGTCATTCATGAAATCATTTTCCAAAGCGATGTAAGAAAGAACCCTTAGGGGAGAAAGGGTATGTTTTGATCTAAATTCATATCATACAGGAAGTTATACAGAGAAAAAGGAATGTGGGATGATTTAATTATTCTCTTCAAAGCAAAAAGCATGTTATTAGCAAGAGGCTGTGACTCAGAGGTTTATACTTGGTTTAACTTCTTATTAGCAGCTTTGAAACAAGGGAGATTGATTGATTCTTGTTCACTCATTAAACTCATTAATTTACAAAGATTCATTGCAGTGGTGTTAATTTGAGAGTTGCAGGAAGTTGCAGAAAGAAATTGAATATGGTGCAGATAAAGTTATTTCTTAAAGGCTGATCATCGATTCCCTGTAAGGCTTCCTTTGAACCACAGTTTTGAGGCTTGTTTTCTGTAGTTTTAACATGTCTAAGTAATGAAGGAGGACAGGCATGGGCACTCACCTCCTGACCCAAAGCATTTTGTAAAATTGTCTCCAGAAGCAGTTACTTTAAGAAATAACATTTTGACATCTAGTAGTTTTATTGTTGTTATTTCTACCTTCTTGAGCTTTTCTACCATGAGAAAACAAACATGAGCATTTGAATCGTCGACTGTTCCAGCATTAACAGTGCAACCTAAGGACACTGTGGGATTCTCTTTCTTTGAGTCAGACCATACCCAATACAATTTTTTCCTTAGATATCATACCCACAATAAAAGGTGTGAATGCAGGGTCTGTCATGCAAGAAGATATTGAGCTCTTCACAAGGCTAAAGCAAACTAAGGTGTGTACTAGAGGAGATGAAAATAAAAACATTATTTCAGCTTCAGCCCTAAATCAAAACCAAACAGAATCAGCACGTGTGTATGACAAAAAGTGTCAGGTTAAACCACCTTCCCTACTAACAACTCCCTGTGATTTATTACAGCCTTTCTTTACACTGTTTAGTACAAACTCTCAGGATTTAAGGAACAGTTAGTGATTCTGCATATCCCAGTTGGGATCTGTTTGCCAGAAAGCAAGTGCTTTTTCTGAAAATGAAGCACCTTTTAAATATCTCAGTTTGGTTACAAAACAGCAAATACCCCCCGTTCCCTACTAAGCTCTGTTTCAGAAAATATTGGCTATGGTGTGACAGTTAAGCTGCCCACGATGAAAAGAGCCTGTTCTCCGTTACACTCCTAATGGACTGGCATCTTGTTGGTTGAGGCAACACTTCTCCTCTCCAGTCCTTGATGCTGAAAGGTTAGGTGGGAGCGCAGGAGGTCAACTCTGTTACTTTTTATGGAGGCAGAAAATGGCATAAAATGAAAATAATTTCCTGTGAAAGCTGAGGACATTCCTTCATTAGATTTGTTTCCTGTGCTAGGTCATATGGCTTTTTTCCTTTCTTTCTTTCTTTTTTAAACGTGCATTTGCTGGTTTCCTGTGCCCCAAGGGCCTTAGTGATCTTTTTTTATGAGACCAGGCCCACCAATGCTGTTCTGTATGGTAAGAATGAATGAACTAAGTGAATCAAAAACATCAGAGGCGTGCTTGATAAGGGACAACAGGTGATATGCGTTTGATAGAGGCTAAACTATTCAAGTTATAAAAATTAACTTATTATGAAGCCACCTTCTAAATCGCCACTTCACAGCTACAGGCAACACATCCTCTCCCAAACAGTATGAGCTGGACTTCAAACACCTGCCTCTTTTTTTCACTATTGAACATAAAATGTTGAGCAATAATAGTGATTTTTTATATTTTTTTTTCACCCTCGTAAAAGCTGTTGTTGCATGGCGGGAGGCAACAGCTGGTCACCTCTTTCCCCAGCTTTGGTGGAATGCAGAGCGAAATGGTGTCCTTCGTTCCCACCACCAACAGACCTGAATCCCAGGCAAATTGTCAAGAGAGTCCCAGAGTTATGCTTTGGACACAGCACAAGCTAGACCAGTGCAAAGGAAGGAAATGACATAACAAATCAGATTGTGCTGACTGGCTGATTTCTCTGCAATATCACAGCTAAAGATTACTTTTTTGTAGTTTTATGTGACTTTAAGAAAAAAACACAGCAAAGGTGAGCAATAAAAAAACATCTGTAAACAGGGTGATGGGGTTTGAACTGACTACTACCACCAACAGATAAACTCTTGTGGCTATAATAAATAGCCTGGTGAAACTGTCAGTTCCTCATTTAGTAGCTCTCAGAAAGACAAAGTGAATATCAGGATGTATTAGGAAAGAAATAGTGAACAAACCAGAAAGCATCGTACTACTGTAAAATCCGCATACACCTACATCTTGGTTATGGTGCTCAACTTAGGATGCTTTCCTTCCCTCCCCCCCTCCACACCTTCAGTAAGGATGTCATAAAACCAGGAAAATTTTCAAGAAGGACAACAAGGGTAATCAGAGGCATGAAATATCTTTCATATGAGGAACAAATAAATAGACCGGGACTTTTTGGCCTGGAAAAAGATGAGTGGAAGGGGATCTGTGAAAGCATGAGTGACATGGAGAAGGTGAATAGGAAATTATTGTTCACTGTCTCTTCCAGTACAAAAACTATTACATCAACCTACCAGGCAGTAGGTTCGTAGACCAAAAGGTGATTTTCGCCCAGACATGAAGAACTCCTTGTCCTCTGGACATTGTGGATACTGTAAGCTTTCATGGTTCCCAAAAGCGATTGGAAAAAAATCATGAAAGGAAAAAGAAATAGAGGAATTTTTATTAAACACAAAGACACCACTATCCATCTCAGCCACTGAGTTGGTCTAACCTGATTCAGCTGTTCCTATGTTCTCATACTGTGTTCTCAGAGGGGGGGATTATGAGATTTCTTGTAGCTCACCTCTAGGTACGGACTATTTTGATTCTGACTGGTTTCTAAGCTCAAAAACCTTTGCTTAGTTCAAGTAGGAATTTTGTCTGAATATGGGTTTATTAAAGACTGGGAAAGAAAAGACAAACCCAGGACTTTATGTGGAATGAAATACCCTATCAACGCAAGTTGCTGTGGGTAATCTCGAAACCCTGAGTAATTACACCAAGAAGCTTTGTATAAGACTTCACTGATTTTAGTGCATGAATACATACAGGACTGTTTCTCAAGAATTTTCAATTGATTGTGTCAGGCAGATCATATAAAAACCAAGGACTTTGGGAAATATTTGCCTTATTCTTTTTTTTCTTGCTCAGTAGGCTAAAAATAAGCTGTCTGAAGTAGTGCCTCTGAGGCATTTCATTCCTTTTAACTTCAGACACCTTACCCACCATCTGAACTCTTGAACAAAACTGCTGTAGAACTCAGATCATTATTTTGTGTCCTACTGTACATTAAGTAAATTCACTTCTTGCTCAAGGAATACAAGACCTGCAAGCTTGTCACTGTTTTTGTTTAGTAGCTCTTTTCCTTTCCTCTGAGCGCTGCAATATTATACTGAAAATATTTTACAGCAGTGCCTAATGAACAATTTTCTTTCAATAATTCTCACAGATGGGCTATAAGAACATAGGGCGACCAGAAGCAGAAGAGTCTTTACGTTGTCTGTAGCTGGCAAATACTAAGTGCCCCCACAAGAAATTTTAATATGACAGATTAGTTTGTTATCCAAGGAAGAGGCCTTAAAAGACAACACATTTTGTTGTTAATGGATGACCTGTTATCCCTACCAGTCCAATTCACAGCATTTCTTTTCAGTGGTCAGCTGTTTATGTCATTTTTAACAGCAATTTGTAATACCTTAATTTTCTAGAATTGTTGTCCTAAAGGGAGGTGATGCTGAAATACAAATTATATCACAAGCCAACAGGGTACCACAAAAGCAATGAGAGTTAAAACAAAGTGAGGATATATCAAACTCCAACTAACATACTACTATAATGATGTTAACTGCAACCTTCCAGAGAGTCTTAAGAGAGGGGCAAAAGAATTGAGTAAGCAAACTCATGGCTAAGCTGAGTGTGATTAAAGTTACGTGATATTAGAATACATTCCAATGTATATCAAGAAAAGAGCCAATTTGATGGGAAGCTGACACAAGGCTATAATCCAGGAGATCAATTGATTGAAAGAGTCTATATTTGTCTAAAAATAATGGAATACCAGTGGAAAGAGCCGCCAGGGAGATGATGGAACTGGGCTAGGATCTGAAACCAAGTACATCATGGCACATTGCTTTCAGGTCGTTAAAGAAAGATATGAAAGATACAGACACAGATGTCCATTTAGAGATTTAATCCTAGGTAAGGAAGAGTTAGCAGGATATAATGAAGCGGACAAATATGGTGGAACAGTTATTATCCTTCCCAGTTCCAGCAGTGGACCTTCAGGCTCTTTCTTACCTGGAATTTGCATCCTAACCATAAACCACTGCAAGGTGCCTTAATTTCCAGGGGTTTACCAGAGAACAAATTAGGGCGTTGGGTTCCAAAATGTGTTGAATGAAATTTGTAGCTATATTACATATTATTGACACAAATAATCTACATCTCAAACAATCTGCACTTCTCTAAAGATAGAATTTCTTGAATGTAACCACTTATATACATCTGTGGATAATTTACATCCTCAGGTAGTTCACCACAAAAATTCGTTAAAGAACTAATGGCAGTATGAGACAGCATTAGCACATTTTAAATAATTCCTCAATGAATAAATAGTGCTATAATTTAATATAGTTTTAGAAAATGACAAAATAACCCAAAATTTCAACCATACTTATCAAAATGGAGTAAATTCTCTTGCTTTAAAGCATATGCTGGATTTTGTCATTGAGAAGAGCATTGCCTTTGGCAGCTGTTTCATATTCACAGTTGGCATTTGGAGATAGAGCAAAGTTTCATCAGTTTAATTTTCTGAAGTGTTGGCATGATCTTCCCTTTTGAATTCAGCCTGCCTGTGCTTGGGGAACTTACTTTTTTTTTTTTTACTTTTTTTTTTTTTAATAGACAGATTTTCAATCACTGACAACCCAAGTTTTCTGCAAATTCTCCTAATTCTTTTTGCTGCAAACTTTTTTTACTGATTCGTCCTATTTTTTTTGTCAAAAATGATTAAAAGCTATAATTACTGGTTGTCACATGGCTGTAGTAATTTTATCTGGCCTCTAGAAATGGCCAGCCTAATTCCAACTCAGAGAGATTTTCTGTCATCTTTTCCACTAGCCAAGGTGAGGCAATTTTGTGAATAAAAGCCCCCACTATCAGTTTTCAATACAGTTTGCCACCGCTTCACAACTCCTTTTTGGGGGGGCAAGCTGTCACAAAATCCGTTTTGCAAAGTTTCAAGAGACATCACTTCATGCTTTTAAGGAGTTTATTTTTTCTGTTAGAAGAATAACTTGAAACAAGCATAAACGTAGTGTTCTGATGTATGGTGCTAGAAATAATCTAGCTAGACTAGAAATAATGCCTCTTGCACCTCCTTCATCAGCTGATTTTCTCACAGGATTGTCAAACACACGAGAATTCATCAATGAGGTACAAACTGCTTTCTGCAAGATTTGAGTTCGTTGTTAGGTCACTGATATATGAAGAAAAGCTCATCACTTTTTCTAAGTAGGCATCAGGCATCTCTTTGCCTGAGGTTTTACAAGTATTCTTGAATGACTTCAGTTTCATCAGCATATGCACTGATTTGTCCAATCTTTAAAGTTGCTGATTCGTATTTTTTTAGGCCTTCATCTGAACAGTTGCTATCACAATTCAACTATTGTTCAGCAGAATTGTAGCAACACACCTTTTCAGGTGTGTCTCAATAGTCCTTTTCTAGCAAAAATATTTCCCCAGGACTATGTATGCAAGGGAGCTTTTCTCTCTGCTCTCTGCAGTGAGCACGTGCTTTGCTTGTGCTAAATTCATGTTTCCCCATTGCCAGGCATAAGCTACAACTTCCATCTTGAATTCAGCTGGAAATGTTTAGCATGTTGTTTCTGATGTCACTGAAACTACTGCATCCTGCTGTCAAATAGCTGGATGCTATTCATGAACAATTTGTGTGTCTCCCTATAGTTGCCACCTTCCCTGGCTAAGGTAATGTGTAGCTTGGAAGCAGGGAACAGAGAACTGTTTTTCAGAAACAAGAGGCAGGAATACAGTGCGAGGAAGGGCTCAGGCCAGAGAAAGGTGATCCTGCCTTTGTGTGAATCCCTCCTTCCCAGGGCACCTGCCGAGTCAGAGTCCTTCACTTCATTTTGGAGGCTCTCTGCTACAGGGAAGGAGAACGAATGTAATGAGGAGGATGTATCTCAGGGATGGAGAAGAAAGTTACATGGAGTAAGAAGTAAGAGCACAACTAATTGCTGTGCTTAACTTCCTTTTGTGCTATCCTCCTGTTCCAAGTAAACACCATGACCGGCTTTTATTTTTATATGGTTATATATGTTGTAATCTTGAAAGTACCGTATGTGTGAAAAAGGTTGTCTCTTTGTTTATTTTAGCAGCAGTGTTGCTATTTGTGCATTGCACTGTGAACCCTTAGTTCCTTTACTAAGAGAGGGGTTCTGTACTCACCTTCTCCATCAGTCAGTTCTTTGTAGATCGTCTTGCAGAAGGTTTCTGTTCTGTTATCATGCCTGGACAACGTTTTTCTCTCTGGATTTAAGGTAGGTGAACTTTCCTCGATCGATGGGTTGATGTGGGGAAACTGCAACATGGTCACATGTATCCATGCACAAGGAATAGATTTAGCATGTCAAATCAATTATTCCTCACCTGTGACGTACTTCTCAGAAGGTTGCGGGATTCTGGTAGCCATGGTGGGATTTAGATTTCTGCTCTTAAGCAATTTGCCCACTTCTCATGTGAGGCCCAGAAGAAGGAGGAAACATTTCGTTGGAGGGTAAACAATAATTCCACTGTCTACAATAAATGACTCTAGTCAGCAGTGCCAAGGTTCATTCCTGATCCTGTAATGAGAAGTGCTCAAAACTCTGGCAGTGGAAATTCCAAAATGTTATTTTTACCTCCGGCTTGTAAGGAAATGAGGCTTGTTTGATCATAGTCCGTGTGCATGTGTGTGTCTATCTATCCGTCTGACCTTCCTTAATAACATTTGAGGTCTTTGCCTAATTTCAAGAAAGTCTGATGAAGAAGTAGAAATCCCAAGCAATGTTAAGTACCAAACAGCTTCAGAAATGTAAGCTGTTGCACCAAAAAGGGGATATTCTTTTGGTGTCTCCATCGAGGGAAAGGCAAACACATTTTACTAGCTATCAGAAAGGACTGTTGAAAGCCAGGCTATATTAGCTTTTTTCCAGCTTGAAGGACTGCTTTTAATTCAGTTTTCTTTTATCACTTGACTTTTGCCCATGAGCATTTTTGCACATATTACGTGTAAGAGTGGTAAGGCACTACAGACACTTAGCCAGAGCACTCCAAGGGAAAAGAGCTCAATCTGAGTAGCTCAGTACTACAGATCTCCTGTTTGTGGCAAATAGGAACTTACACCTTCTGGCCTATGTTGCTTACAATGTTGACAGCTCTCTTCTGATTCGGCATCCTAATACCCTGTCCAAGAAGATAAAACTGGGAAATGTCAGTGGAAATCCATGGCAGGGTTGTCAAATTTCAAAATATTCAAATACCAGAAGTCAGGCCACAGGAAAATATGAGATTTGTTTAAATATCTCAAAGCTTTGTTGCATTTTGCCTTCTTCCACCTTTGATTTGGCATAACACACTGAAAACTAAATATATACTGCACACAAATTTGATAACCAGATGATGTACATATACAGGAATGCCAGTTGAATGATTAGACAGGTGGGATTTACTCATAATAATTTTTGTCAAAATGTCTGAATTTTCATCTAAAACCCCTGGAGTTTCCCATTGTAGCAGTTTTGCTTCAGCAGATCTGGAAGGAAATTCATTGCTGGTATCAGAAATATGCCACTCCACTGAGTAGTCTGCTTCTTAAAGCCTCCGTTTATCTTACTTCTGATAACTTTTGAATCAGTGTTACACTGGCATCAATATCAAGGCCAAATAAACCACATTAATGTACTTGGATCCACTTATAACTGTTATTGTTAAACAGCAACTAAATTAGTAAAAAATCCTGAAATACAAATATAAAAAAAGTATCTTATTAACTAGAACTAAGTAAATCATTACAATACATTGATAAGAAACGGTTAGGGTACTTACTGTAAAAACACAGAAGAGATAGAAACAATAGTATAGGAACTGTTTTAAAAGGGCAGATCTGACATATTTAGAGCTGTTACAAGCACATACTACAGAGTAAACATCTACATTTATGATAGTAGTAGGTTTTCTTTCTACTTAAATTAATTGTCTCAGGCTTTTTGAAACAGAAACAGTAGAGGAAGTTTCAACACTGGATATTTTAGTTAGTATTTCTTCCACTACTATAATGTTTTGCAGGATTTTCAGAAATATTAGAAAAGCAATATTTAAGTAAAATTCTCCAGAGAGCTTTGAAGCAGCCTAACTATTCTCACTGCAAGCCTAAAGAGCTGTAAATCTTCTTTGTTTCTGCCTGGGAATCTGCGAGCTGCTGGACAGGGATGTGTGTCTGAGCTTGGTATTTCAGATGCACTGAACTTCTCAAGAAATTAATGTCTTGGGTCTTCTGCTGTACATGAAGTTGCTTGGGAAGGGAAGTGGACGGACAACACTTCATGGCAAGATTCTGCATGGTGTAACACCAAGTCTAGTGCTCAGTAAAGGGGCTGTCTTCATGCTTACCCATAAGATAGCTGATCTGCGTGTTGGAGAAGTAGATATTTACAGTTACACAGCAACTGAGTCAGATGGACCACAGTCTTTTTAACTGGTTGCTATTTGTCTAGAAATCTCTGATAAATTTTATAAACTATCAGATTGCACTGGGACAAAATTTCCTGGTGGAAACGAGCAACATACTTGAGAAAACGCGGTCATTGGATGGCTTTTAGCCATTGACTTCTGTGGGAAGGCTAGAGCTGAATACAAGCAGTTCAGACATCCTCCCCATGAACTGCATTTCTCTCACACACTTTTTTGAGTTTTGTTTTGAACTTGTTTCCTCTCCCTGTCCGCATGTATAAGGACAAAGGGTAAATCCTCCCAATCAACAACATGATCGCAGAATCGTGTGAAGGCCTCATTTTCTAGTGTCCCAAATGGCAGAAATACGCAATATGCTTATTTCATCTCCTTGGTGGACAGCAAGAAACATCTAAAATGGGAAGAGTGGAGAAGAAAAGAGTTGGGAAACTCACTTTCAGACAATTACTTGTCTATAATGAAAAACTAATTAATCTGCAAATCTTACTGATTTTGATTATATCTTTTTTAAAATAAGTGGAAAAGCATACTGAAAAAGTAGTTTTTCTTATTTTAAAAGGACATACTAAATATATGCCTATGAGATAATATTTTCAGTTTATCAGAATAAAAGATTTTCATTGACCTGAAATAAAATACGTTTTTTTGCATTTCGTTCTGTAATATTCTGTTTTGTTTCTTTTTTCCCCCCTGGTTGGAAAATCCATTTGCTGACCAACTATACAAAATAGTCACGAAACAACGTTTTCTTTTTTCTGTCAAGCAAATTCTTACTTGTATTTTGAGCAATGATATAGTAATCTTTGGTGTCTTGTAGAGACAATGCATAAAATATTTACTGTACATTTAGTGTACATAGCTTCTTTCAATTTGGGACCAGTAGGCTTCTCAAACTTTAATTAATTTAGTTCAGAACCCACTGTGGATAAGAGAACAATTTGCAAAGTGGGGGTTAGCAGGTACAGGAGTACCCTGAGATGTAGGAGAAGGGTGTCCTGTTCGAACCCAGCCTGCTGGGAAGGCTGGACAAGTCCTTTTGCTTCTTGCTTCACAGCCCCTGCCCCAAATCTGCAAAAGAAAAAATAATGCTGCTTCATTAGTAATGTAGTTTGACATTGATGGATAAAAATGTTACCTAGGAGATAGATCGTAATAACAACAGTTTATTACTGAATCTCTTTAGGAAATGAGGGAAGTACATGAGAGTACCTGTGGTCACAAAGCAGGGTAGAGGCTGGGATTAGAGTGCGAGACTTGTACTTCCTAAACCCCTGGTTTTCATTTTCTCTCATTTTTAAATATTCTAACATATGTACTTTCTCAGATCAGAAAAATAATTACTTTTTTTTTTCTCATCAGCTCTGACAACCTTCTGTATGGTCTTCAAATTCTAGATTGTGATTTCTTTGTATCTTGATGTATGCCATGAAGTTTAATAAAAATACATCCACCAAGAAATAAATCATGAAATCTAGAGCACCCATATTCTGCAATGGTCTGGAGGGTAAATCTGGCAAATGAATACAAATGCTCCAGCACAGAAAACATCAGGGACCTCATGGTCCAGCGTAAGTGGAATCTGCATGCACCAATGAGTGAAGCGCAGGATGTACATGGAAGAACAGAAGGATCTGTGAGTGATCTTATCCTCTAGCCTTTTCATGGGACTTTGCCTCAGATGACACTACTAGTCCGGAGGTATTGACGCCACCAGACGAAGCTGGTTTTTTTCCCCTCTTCCTTTCTTTTCCCACTTTTCTGTCCTCTGTAACTCACAGTTAATTCACAGTGCTGACACTATCCTTCCTGTTCAATCCCATCCTAAGCAGCTCCTTTGGAGGGTAACATAGCAGAAATTGTTATTTTAGCATTCCCTCCACGGACACTTACTGGGGATGGCTATGCCAATGAACACCCAAAGCAGCATGACCTCTTTGCAGGAAAGCAATGGGTAACTTCATTCATACTGCAACCGAAATCTTTGAAAACCTTTATAATATTTTCCCATCATTATAAGCTGAACTAGTTGGTTCAGCTAGTTGGTTTTCCATCTAGAGGACACATTATTTTGTCAAAGCGAGTTTGAAAGCACTTGCATTTGATTTCAGTTCAGATTCAACCTCCTGGGAAAAGTCCAAGACAACCACATGATATAGCTGGCAGTCATCTTCACGCAGCATTCTTGAAGTGTCATCCTTCAAAGGCATGATCAAATCAGCCAGTAAAGGGAAACAGAAGAGTGACAAGTTTTCTTTC
The DNA here is from genome assembly GCA_017639485.1 of Pluvialis apricaria. Classification (NCBI taxonomy): domain Eukaryota; kingdom Metazoa; phylum Chordata; class Aves; order Charadriiformes; family Charadriidae; genus Pluvialis; species Pluvialis apricaria. The sequence goes on along the minus strand of CM030008.1, from coordinate 159,763,876 downwards.
CATTAAAACCAGGGACGATTCTAAACGCTGGGAACATCTCATCAATGATCCTTGCTTTGACGCTTGCCTGTGGCATTGATATGAATATCTCAGCTATTCCTTCCTGCAGAGTGGGAATAAGAGATAAAATTTGCAAGCTGGGAAGAAGGTGGTGTGTGGTCTGCCTTTGAAAAAATAACAGAAAACAACTTTTCCTTTTGTCACAATGAAGATACACTAAAAGACAGAATGTGGCTATATGGCTTATGTGCATACCTTAAATTATTTCTCCCTCCTTTAGTTTTCCCGAATTGAGCATTGGCTTCATGACTTATCTTCTCAGCTTTCCAGAATTTGTGGTGTGTTTCATTTTGTTTAGAGAACTGGGGCAAACCCAGGGAAATGACTTCAGCTGTGTGGTGAGAATTGCTAGCTGCTAACTCTGAACCACAGAGTACTGCTGGGAAACTGCATACTTGCATCTGATAACCATTTTATGGGAATGTGTGCTGACCCACAGCTGTGGTTCTCCACAAAATGCTGGGAGCATGAGTCCTCTTCTACCAAACATACTTTATGGTCTATTCTTAGCCTCTTTTTTGTAGCAGGCTTGTTCTTTCCTCAATGTTGAGCTTAAGTGAAAGAAAAAAAAAATCAGTGACAATGTTTCTTGTGCTTGATTGTGTCTGTAAATGGTTTGTAAATGGAGGTAACTCCATTAACTGCAGGTCTGGTATATGTTGGTGTGAGTTGGATAAGGACTGAACTAATCGTATTTATTAGTTTCTTCTGCCACATCTGTAACTTCTGGAGAATGGCTATTAATTTCAGTTACGGCATTTATCAACTCAGATTGTACAAAGATTCAAGGAAAGAGAAAGCTAACCTGTCCATACTAGAAACATCCCAGCAATGTTCGGACAGATGTTCCTCAGCCTTCCTTCTCCCCAGGATGAACTTTTGTGGATTAAAAAAAATAATAAATATATATATATAAAATAAAGAATATTCATGGTAGTTAATGAGACAGTAGACAACTAAGCTGTAGTGAAAGTAAGATCTTATGTTTGACATCTCTGGGGCAAAAATTGCATATTGAGTTTTCCTAGTGCCTTCTCCTCTGTGTGATTATTGGAAAGATTTCAGTGTTCACAGCTGAAAATGATCAGATACTTCAGTACTTTGAAATAGATGGAGTCACAAGTTTACTAAATCATGCCTAAATGCATTGATGTGTCAGATATGGCCCCACAAAATCCCATCAAGGTCATATTTATTTCCTGGGAGAAATCTTCAGCATGAACAGACCTTCCTATCACTTAGCAAGCGTGAAAGACCAAAGCAAAGTGTCACAATTGGAACTTTTCTGCCACCTGTTTCAAAGAATGATGAAGGTCCCAAAAGTCCACTGAACATAGATAATCTACCTCAGGATAGAGGCTTCTTGTTTCACAGCTGTGGGAACAGTTGTATCTCTTGTTTTCAGATTAGTTTAGATGAGATTGGTTGATTTAATTATGGCATGTTCCTCTGAGCAGAGATAATCAGCATTAGAGATGAGACCAAACTGGGTATACAAGTACAATCTCACCACACACGCGGAGTCACACGTGTGCACAAGCACACACACACTTGCATTTATACAAGTGACTATATATTAATCTGGCAAAGTAAAACAATGTGCAGGAGAAGGCCATTAAATTCTACTTAAAGGATCTTTTCTTTCTTCCCCTTTTTATTGCCTCTAGCAGTTACTTGGCTGCTTTTAGAAGCAATTAATCTCTAGTCTGATAACATTTCGTGCAGCAAACTGGAGAGCTCTTTTCAAACAGGGTGAAGACAGCTATAAAGTTTCCCTCCTGAGCCCCCCATCTGACCTAGGAAGGCTCCATCCTGTTTTCTGCTTGAGATGTCTCATCAGACATTTTCACAGTCCCCATATCTCATGGGATTGGAAACTGGCCTGCAATGTCTCTCCTTTTCTCTGTTGCCCTATTTGTCATCTTTTAAATACCCACAGGCTATTCTCATATATTCACCCCTTCAACAAAGTTAGTATTGTGGAAACACTGTGGTGATGCGTACTGGCAATACACGCTGAGTGCACATGCTGCTTCTCAGGAATGTTTGCTTGGAAAGAAGATGAAAGCCTGCAATGTGTGTCATAAGGCAGCCTCCTGAGATATGGACTTTTCTTCCTTGTTTTGCTCTTCTAGAAACCTAAATCCCGTCAAAAACCTCGCTTAGGAAACTGAGGCACAGTGACTATCAGAAACCAGCACTTCCATTCCTTCAGGAAACTGTTTAAACAGTTTTACTGGAAAAACAATTGCAGTGAAGACTAAAGGTGCTCATGTACCACGGTGATGGGAACACTCAAGAGAGAGAAAACCAACAGGCAATCAGTGCAGCTTTCTTCCAAACACTTTGCAATTCTACACAGTCTAAATGGGAGAATGAACCTACTCTTCCCTCCATGTGCAGTGCTAACGTCCAAGTTACTTGCATGCAAGCTGGAAAGCTGGGGACCTGTGTCTGTCTGCACCATTTACGGACTTCTAACAATCACTGGAGAGAGCTTGGGCTGCTTTGCTCCAGTGGATGGTGTGGATACAGCAGGGCTGAGCCTGGCTGTAACCTGCCTGCACATCAGCAGTGGCAAAGGAAGTCACCTCCTGTGGTTTCTTCCCCTAAGTCCTTCTCTCCGGGCACTTAAGGCAAGAAAAGTTTGCCAATTTGAAGTCATTCATGTAAACATTTCAAATCACTTGTCTGCTTTGGAGTCAGCAATTTCACTTGCATGACAGTCTAGTTCAGTGAACAAATGAAATGGTTTATTTATAAGCTTGCTTCTCACCAGGGAGCCAATTTATGTTTAAAATTAGCTAATTGTCCCTTTGATGGATTTCTACTTGAAGTAAATAGAGGTCATCAAGTTGCTCTGTTAGGCTGCATTCAGAAAATAGCTATCTGACAAGAGATTGACCTTACTGAGAAATCCCAGGTAAAGTCAACTATTTGGAACAGCTATTTAGCTTTACACGTTAGTGAAGTGCCTGGGGAGGAAAGGGATGTCATTACCCTGACAGTCTCCTCATACCTCATGCCTTTTATGACTGGAGCTACAAGTTAGAATAATTTGAGATATACTTATAAACAAACCACTTTTGGGGGTAAAGAATGATTTTAATTTTCCTCTGGAAACACCAGTATTCCGTTGATGAAACATTTCTCATCAGACCTCCCAAATGACCATTGACTTCTCTTGAAAAGAAGCAGCAGTGCTAATAAAACATTAGGCGTTCTCCCAAAGTCAAACATTTGGCTCAATCTGCGCTTTCCAAGCTCTTCCAAACCCATTAATATGACTCCCCTGACTACTAAGATATTGTACACCTGCATTTGAAGCTTCAAAGGTACAAGGAAACTTCTTAAATACAACTTAACTAAGCCTAAGATATGAGAATATTCTAGTCTGCTCTTATCTATGATTGTACACTACAGCACATCCTCAGCACTGGGATGTATAATGCAAGGGAGCACTCACTACGATACAATTTAAACAGCAATGCATCATGCTGTGGGGAAGTGTTGTAGGGATGGGAATTTGGCCCAGCATTGTTCAACATTTTTATTAATGATCTTGAAGAAGGAGCACACACCACATTTGTTAAATGTGAAGGTACTACTAAATTAGGAGGTGCTCTTAGCACCAGGGAGGATGGGGAAGTAACAGAGAAGGACCTAGAGTTGTCAGATGTGTGGGCTGGAAATACACAGCAGAAATCCATCCTGGACATGAGGCACATCAAAAAGGAAAAACCCCTCCAGCCTCTGTACTTAGCAGAAGGGAAATGCTGGAGAGCTAGAGAATGAGCAGAGATGACAGCTGATTAGATAAAAATGTGCAAATGTAATACAGATCAGTGAAATACAGAACCCCAGCTCTGACAGTGACTTTCTGTGACCATAGATGCATCGTGTTTGTGTCAGAGACTAAGAAATGCATCCTGCATCTCATACGTGACACTGAGAATGATCTTATGAATCCAGACTAGTGGTCCATGTAGTCTAATATTCTGCCTTCAGAAGGGACTAGTTCTAGATAAATGAGGGTAAGATGTAAAAAATTTTAGAGTGAACAGTCCTTGAAGGAATGATGACATGGCATTCCTAAAAATGTCAGAATCAGCCTTTCACAAGTTCTCTCAGGGACTGGGAAGACATTAATTAGTCCTGGTGAAACTGTCAAGTTGGAGCACCTTTGTAAGATGCGGTACTCCTGCTAGGACCAGAGTCAGCATCTCTGCACGGCTCCACACTGAGGCATGGAGCCTGGAGTTCTACCATACCGTAAATAGGCTGTCTAGAGGGAAAATTGCCTTCCCAACTCTACTAGTTAGAGGTTCTTCGGTGTTCTGAAGAGTGATGGCTTACATCCATTCCAAAATTCCTTAGGTAAATTGTAAGCCCTGTGGAAATTATTGGTAAACTCCCACTGAGATCAGTGGGAGCAGGATTTCTTCCAATGGCTATATATTATATGCCAAAGGCTGTGGAGGAATTGAAAAGCCTGCGTAGGCAGCCTACTTAGATTCTTCCTCTTATAAATCTGCTATCTCCCTTTTGCTACTCCAGTAACGACTTACTCTCCCCAAAGGTAATCTCTGGAAGATATCAGCTATCCGTGAAGAATTATACAGTATTTAATCAGGAAACTAGCCATGGGAATCTTTCATAGAACTCCCTGAATATTTTGAAAGCTCAGTGCAAAAGCAGCTTTGTGGAGAATAAAATGAAGGCATAGGAAATTAAAGTTTATTATTTGATCGCCTTTGTTTTAAAATACACAAACAGAATTGGCAAAGTTACCTCCTCTGTTAAACAGAATAAAAATGCTGAGTAGCCATTTGTGGTTCTTTTCTCCCATCCATTGATTTAACTACTGCTGGGAAATACAATAGCCAAATGTACTTTTTCCTACACGGAGGAGAAAGGCGCAGTGAGATCCATTAGATAAACAATTTCCTCTGAACTCTTCATTTTAATATGCTGGTTTTTGCCCCAAAGCATCACTTTCTACTACAGACCCCCCAGTAGCTGAAGGAGACTGTGAAGCTGCAGACTAGGTTCAGTTCCCTTGCTAAGCCTCGTTGCTGCATAAGGTTGTCTCATCTGAAGAAAGACAGCAATCCTGGGACAGTCTTCTGATACTGGCACTGACTGTAAAATTAAATTTCTATGCATTTTATAGCCAAACTCAACTAACGCATCCAAAAGCCCTCCTCTATTTTTTTTCTTCTTTATTTTTATTTTTAAAAACCATGACTGTGCTAGGAATTTGTCAGAGTAATGAGGCTGTAAAACTGACCAGAGCCTTAAGTGATAATAATCTACGGCTACATAGTTTTCTTCACAGTCTTATTATTTCTGCCTTTCTGGTGCTCGTGCGTCATATGTGTTGAGACTGTATGAAAACAATGCTGCTTATGAAGTGCATCCTCTATACAGATTTTATGCAGCACATTTAACCAATAACTATTATTTGATTTGCATCAGACAATGATTACTTGCAGCAACATTCTGGCTTCTAAATTGGCCAGCCGTGATTTCTTTCCTTACAGGAGGATGAACTGACCTCAAATATAACTGTCTGGAGCTTATATTGAACTGTTCTGATCAGCTACTAAAACCAAAGCAAAGTGAAAGGTGCCAACTTAGTCTCATCTTATTTTGGTTTCATACTGAATATTAAAATTGATTTTTAAATTGATAATAAACCTTTTATTATTTAACATTGTTTTAATTGCAGACAATTTCTCTTTAGTAGTATTATGTTGAAAATCAATAAATGCACAGAAAATATTTCTTCAAAGAAAATTATTAAAAATATTTATATAGACCATTATTATGAAGCAGCAGGGCTGAGACTTAGGAAGTATTTCTAGGATTTAGTGCTACTTATGACATAGAAAATTTTTTCTAAATGAGACATATAAACTCAGATATGTCTTGGTTTCCTCACCCATAAAACTCAGATAATTATAGTTTCTTTCCTTATAGATGTGGTAGGAATTTAGTTTTCTGAATATTTTAATGTGCTGCAGGTTATTAATTAATTCTGCATGCAGATTGAAGTCTTGGACTCCTATTTTCTGTCTGATTTTTTTAATGTAGACCTTCGCATTTTTCTTTAACAATAACAGGACTCTGCAGAGAATGAGACTGCACTCAAGTGTATTTTGGTGAAGAATTAGACCTTGATTAAACTCTCTTTTCTGAATGAAGGAAGGTGAACTTACAGTTTGGAAGTTGTGATGCTCTCTGGAGGGAGTCCAGATAGATGGACTGTAGAGCCACGTGGAAAAGGGCACTCTCACTCTCTCGTTGAAATTGCTGCACCTTTCCACTTCCTTTTTATTCAAAAACTCATTAGATATTTTAAAAAAAACATAAAATATTCATTCAGGTGGCTCTCCTCTTGGCATCCTTGCTTTTCTGAATCTTTTTCCTTATCACCAGCTTTCCTGGGTGTTGAATAGGTGAGCACAGGCACCTCCGGCAATTCTCTGGACTCCACCTCATGGCAGAAGATCCAAAATCTAGTCCTTGATGGGTCTAGCCTTTTGGATACATCTCTTTTGCAATAGGTAGGTCAAATTACTACTTTTAACTGTTGTGGTATATAACGACGCACTGTGCTTGTAGAAACTGTTTTTACTACCAGGGGTCAGATTATGATGGTTTTTCTTCAAGCTTTTTTTTTTTTTTTTTTTTTTTTGTGTGTGTGAAAATAATGTTGTTCCATTGGCTTTTATCACAGTATATTAATTTTCAGCTGCTCAGGTTGATTAGCAGATGGAACAGTTTGTGAATGTTGACATCAACCACAGTGAACTGAAGAAGAAATAAGAAAGGAATTATTGTGAGAAACATGCAGTATCTGGCTTTCTGGAAACAGTTAGAGGTGAAACTTGCAGCAAAAGAGAAGCAGCAGACTAACCACATAAGAGTGCTGGCAGGTAGCAAACAGAATAAATATCTATGAAGTGTGGGTCCGCTTAGTAGCTAAGAATAATTTATTTTCCCAAATATTTTATTGTTATTATGTCTTTAATTCTATAAAGAAAACAAACAAACAAAAAATAGCCATCTGTTTTATTGAAACAGAAACAACAACAAAACATCAAGAAGGAATTAGGTATTTCTAATTTTCTCCTTATGGGAGTATAAGAGTCCAGCAGCTGCTGCAACTGGCAGTAAAGTCACCATTTCAAAGAACTTATTGAGCAGTAACTGTTAAAAAATCCAGGTTGCCACTAAATCACAGTTCTTCACTTGGTTCCCACACTATTGCAATGCCCTAAGCTATTCGCAGCTGCCACGCATCTCCCCAGAGGTGGCTGCATTTCAGTGGTACGCAAAAGAACACCAAAATTACATCAACAGGCAGATTAATACACTCTCTAATTCTACATGACAAGCAATAAACAAATGCAAACCATCATTTTATTCAATAGGTGACACAATTCCTTCTTAGACAATAGAAGCTAGTGTCCCAGCATATTACTAGGAAATAGTGAATGGCTACAAATATTTGGCTACCTCTTCTGCTTCACCGCACTGTGTGTGGTCACTTAGAACTATTTGGTGCAGCCTTGCAATGCTACAGAATCAGCATGGTAACATTTTATACTAACTTTATTTTGATTTCCACAGAGGCAAATAGTTATGCGACATGCAATGCAAAGTTGAATGAGGTCCAGTCTCATTGAAAACCCCAAAATATCAAATGCGAATGCAGGGCAGAATTTTAAGGGGTTTATTTTTACTGGGAAGGAGTATTATATACAGTAGAAATATGGTAGGTTCAAAGGTACGTAAGCAATAAGGTGAGAAGTGACTTTTATGAACATAGTGAAGGATGCTTCTGATGTATACGTACATTCTCAAAGCACAAAAAAGGTTGATATGTAGAAATATATAATAGCAAATATGCAAAAAAGCCAGTAGCACATGTTGCTATAATAAAATCATTTTTCTTTAATTATTTATCAAATTTCTTTTCTGTGCCTGAAAGAGGAAACAGTAACCAGCACTTGACTTCCCAACAGACACGATACAGTTCTTTTCCCATGAAGTAACGATACAACAGTGTTTATGATAAATCAGAGACTCAGTGACACAAAGGGAAAAGAGTTCCTAAAGATACAGGTAAGATACCAAATGCAGCTGAAGAGAAAATGAAAAACAAGTTTTTGTACAACTCACCAGAATTAAAAAAAGTTCCCTTAAATATCTCCATAATTACAAAGCATCAATGTACTTAACACATCCAATAACTGCTCTAAAAATGAGTAAGAACTTATTTATACAAGGTATTTCATAGACCCTCACACAGCCTTTAAAAACAGTATCACAGCAACCCCAGTATCATCCCTCCTGTTTTTCTATGCAGTATTAGAGCTTCAGTCTGCTGAGCAGTTTTCCACAAAGAAATAGTGCTCATCCTCACAATTTGCTTCTTTCAGAAACTTGAAAACACCCTACATTAGCAAGAATTATTAGGAAAAAACATGCTCACTCTAGCTTCTCTTAAATCAGAGAAGAGATTCAGGCTCTAAACTACTGCTACAACCTCAGTAGGAGTGATTTATTTGAGCTGATGCCATTGAGAACATATTCTTTTAATTGTGTATATAAGCTGGGTGTTGAAATTGTTTATATAATCTCAGTTTGTTATTTTTAGAGTCTATTTTTTGCATCTGTATGTTTGAAGTGAATATGTGGAAGGACCTGCCTCCCTTTAAACTTAGTAACAACCTTAATAACTTGAGCTGTGATGAAGTGACTTTTCTTGCTCTATTTTGTCATTTTTGTTAGCCAACGAACAATAATAGTTTAATGTTGATTGCAGACAGCCAAGGCCATGTATTTACAGAAATGCTTTTTTTTTTTCAGACTCTTTTCCTTCTTTTGTGACATGGGATGAAGAAGAGGTGTCTGCAAAGTTAATCTGAGTTGATAAGCTTCCTTCATATTTTATGTGTGCCTTAAACTCATACTGGCACAAAGCAGCCACATTCTGCTAATGCAAAAATGTCTTCCCCTTGATCATTGAGCAAGTGTAACATGACTGTCCCTGGCAAACAGTGGAACAGCAGCAAAAAATCACAATTTGTACATCAGCTTTTTCAGAGGCCAGACGTGTAAGAATAAGGTGCAAAGGGTTTTGAAGAGCTGCTCAGAGAAGGCTCTGTGCAACCAAAATCAGCCCTGGCTAGTCACATATTTAGCAATCATATTTATACAGTGGCCATTCCAGACCAGGCTTCTAACCATGAAAAAGATGTATTCATTTTTCCTTAGATGATTGGGGTAGGTCCTGAATGTGCCTTTAGAGTTTGTAGCCAAGACCAGCTACTGTCATGGATATAGTAAAAACACTGATAGGATTGGAAGAATAATGAAGGGGAGATGTGAGTCATAGGGATGGTAATGGGTGAATATGAAATTGCAGAAATATTATTAGCCAAAAATGTTCAGTCCCTTAAAACCAATGATCGGTCACTTGCAAGGTCCTGCTTAACCATGGCTTTTAAGTAGAATTTTATACTGCCTGTGTCATCAGTAATTCAATACGCTCACACAGCCATGATACTTTCATGTTTTTTCTGTATTTGACTGTCGCAGTCTGTTTTAACCACATACTGGAAAATGTACAAGAAAACATGGCATTGCACCATTATTTCTTATTCATATCACTAGACCACATTAAGACAGCTCAAATCAATTCACAATTCCAGATGCTGCAGTTATAAGTAATTTGAAGGGAGAGCAGGTGGAAGGAATAAAAGCGCGTGCAAGATAAATATGTGAGAATTCTATTTGGAAAGTCTTAAATAACAATTTCCTAAGAGAAAAAATATTCCAATTTGGAAGGTTTCACAAGGTGTAGTTGTGAGCAATTTCATTTCTTATTATTCATTTTCCACAATCCCTCACTTGTCCAGACACATGGCTTGTGTATATATTCTTACCCGTATGCGGACACTTCCACAAACACACATGCAAATTTAAATCTTTAAGGAAAGACAAGATTAGGAGCTTTTTTAATCATAACAGTCTTTGGGTCTTGAATGTATGTCCTTTTGTGATTGCACTTTGTGATCTGACACTCTTCAGGCCAGCACCCGCGATATTTTTCACTGCCCTTTTGACAGCTCCAGCTTGCTGCTTACAGCAAATTTGCTTATTTAAATTATCTGAATCAGAATGAACCAGGCCAGCAAAATCTGTTTGATTCAGCTAGCTGAACTCATTTGCAGCTGCATTGGGTTAGGGTGCATACAGAAGAGCAAATTGGCTGGCAGGTCTGCAAGGGCTGTAATCTCTTGAGATGTGCGAACGAGCAGCAGGGAGCAGACTGCAAGGTCTTCTGCTGGCCTGGAGTCTAGAGGGTGCAAGGCTGTTCTCAGCCTAAGCCACAACTTGCCTGTACTTAACCCATCTTCGCTACCACCTTCTCAGTAGGCAGAGACCCCAAATCTGAACCAAAGGTTAAGTTGAAACAATCTTTTCCTGTATCCAAACCCCCTACAGTTCTCTGCACAGTCTACTCCATGCTTTCTGTCCTCAAATATGGCCAAACACACACATTTTGTGTTGTCCTTACCGTGCAGATTTCTCAGCACAATCAGTCTCCCCAGAACCCTCCTCAGACATACAAATATTGAGCCCTTCAGGCAGCTCTTCAAAGATGACAGCCGTTGCCCTTGCAGTGGAGTGGTGTGCAGCGAGGCAGGACATTCCTTCTGCCTTTCCCTCAAAGGAGGCGGTGGTCATGTCTTGCTGTTCTCTGCTGAACGGGGAAGTGATTGACGTTAGACCAAGCCCATGGTCTGGCAAAGGCTGAGCACAGGGCCTGGCACAACCTCCCCAGTGGTGGCTGAAGGAAATCCTTCTCGCCTTGCGGGTAGAAAGTGAGGAACCTCTTAAGCTTAAACTTTTGAGTAATGCTGACTTTCCAAAGATGTTGCTAGAGCACTTACCACTACAGTTTCTAGGATTCATATATAGATTCAGATTCAGAGTCTCTGCCTGCTGCTAAGGTGATAGTGAAGATGGCTTAAGTACTGGCAAGTCTTGGCTTAGGCTGAGGAGATCTGCTCACTCACCAGACTCTAGAGCAGAAGCACTGCTCTAGACCTCTGCAAGAAAGCTATAGCCTGCTAGAAGTTTCATGGTATGCTCAGAGCAAAGCATGGTGACGCTGAACACCTCACCGGCAGGAGGAAAGTAACTTCTCCAGCTTCAAAAGCATGAGGGTGTTGTAGGTGATCTAAGGAGGTTGTCACCTGCCGGGAAGATCAGATTTTGTGCAGCAGAGGGCAGTAGCTGACACACGTATCCATGCACACACAACCAACACAGTCCACTCACACACCCCTTTGCAATATTTTAAGAATGACTCCCTTCTCCCCATCAAACATGGGCTAACAAGTTTTGGATCTCCGCAGATAAGTTAATCACTTTCATCCTGAACATGTGAGATTATAAAAATAAGTTCCTCATAAGTTCCTCAGACAGAGGATCAGGGCCATTTGCTGTGTTTTGCTTCTGCTTAAGTAACCTGCATCAGCATTTACAAACCACAGATGTGCTCTGTAGTTCATTGCTGGGTTTACGGCAGCAAAGATACACCTTTACAAAAGAAGCAGGGGTATTTATTCTGCGTGCTTTCCATGCATGCCTTGATGAACTTTTAAACAACCGGCTCCAATGAGACCGGGAGGTCAGAAAGTGTTTCGTAGACCAGAAAACTGACCATGACGCTGGATTCACTATGCAGTTTATTTGCCTTCATCTTTGGTGGCTTTTTCTCAGCCTGCCTTTCCGAGGCTACACTAATAACCACAACAACATACTACACTGAGGAGGGAGCCATTACTTTAGCTATGAGTCAGATTATCTTTGTACAGGAAACTACAACTATAGTTTCTTTCTATGAAATATATTTTGCCACAGAGACGTAGAAAAAAACCTGCACGAAGTGTGGGCCTTTTCAGCAGTTCTGAGGTTTTGGAAATGTTTGTGGGAGCTTGCCTCACTAGAGTGTTCTTGAAGAATATTCTCCTGCAAGTGAACAAAGGGTGCTCGTGTCTCTGATGAGAACTATTCAGTTGTTTGAAACATGTCTAAGCAAAATGGTCCTGAGCCTTAGAGTGAAAGGCAGGCTAGGATATTGAGTTTCTTCAAGCTTGATGCTGGTTGCATTTAGTCTCTGTTCTGCTTGATAACAGAGGTTGCAACCAGCTGGAAGTAAGCAAATGTATCTAATTTTTTCCTTAATCCGCAAATGATTTGGATCCAGTGTTTCAGCCTGTATCTGCCTGACATAAAACATTTTATTTAGTGCATTTAGAATTGTTATGGTGGGTTCTGGCACCATTACAAGAATACTTCTCTATATTGCCCAAACTGATGAAAGAAATCTCTACAAGGTTAAAGGAAAACAGTCTGCTCATAGAGAAATGATTTCTAAACCTCTAATGGTTAGTAACTGGCTCATATATTTTCTTCAGATTGTTTCAGGAGCAACATTACTACCCAGCTTACTGACTTATTTCTCACTCTTATGGAAGTGTTGGTCTCCATGTTACTACTTACAAGTAAGATTTTTCAGGATACTTGCATTTAACAAAATAAGCTCATTTTTAAACTATGTAATTTTAAGAAATGCTTCCAACATAATTCTTTACCAAAGACAGAGAGCTAAAAAAAAAAAAAAAAAAGTCCTTTAATTTCTATGGTACAAGAAACATTCATGAAAAGTTTATTTTTTAAAATTTCTTCTTTAACTCCCAAATCCTGGAATTGAAATATATGAGAGACTCAACATTCTAGTCTGCATGGTTGCAGGGAAAAGCTTTAAAATGTCAATCAAGTGTATTCTTCAGTCTCACAAAACAGAAAACAAAATAGATAATTATTTAATATTATAAGCCATCATTTAGTAATACAATCTCTGGATTTTAAGCTTGTCTCACAATTTTAGGGTCCTTAATTAAAAACTTCTGAGTACTTAGAGTTAACAATATTATTTCTGCATTATTTCTGCAACAGAGCCCTTCAGAGTTTAAGACTCTGGCACGCAAAAACTATGTGGGAAATAAGAAGCAGGTTACTGCTGGCCCTGACTCAAATCATTTTCATGGACACCCAGGCAGGATAACAATAAATGGTGCTTTCAAACCAACCAGGAAGTGACAAGCAGCAACAAAAACTGAATCTAAGTTTTCTGTGGGAATTTCTCACTGCCTTCTCATACACAATTTCCTCCACCTTGCACTGAAAGTAGCTAAAAGCTAAAAGTAATAGCTAAAAGTTTGTGTTAGTCATCAGAAGCATGGCTCAAACCATGCCTACCTGGAACCAAAGGCAGGGGTCTCCTGACCAAATCGTGACATCTCTTGGCCATGCCTGTGACAGGTTCATTTCCCTCTGCCTTCATGCCCTGACACTAATGAAGGAGGAGAACTCATGCCATACCAATTGCTCTTGCAAAGGGAAGAAAGGATCTGAAAGCTGGGTTAAGCACACAAAACCCTATGACCTGCGTGTTTCCAGCCACGTTCCTGGTTGTAATTCAGGGTCAGAGCATCTCCCTAGTGTTTGGGAAGAGCTCTGCTCAGTATAGCCGTTCAACAGAGCAAACCATAGCCCATTTAGCCCTGTGCAAGCCTGACTCTATCAGACTGTATGAACAAGAGCTTGCCATTGCGCAACAGCGTTGAGCAGGCCTGGATCCCCTCCCCAACCACCAAGGCAAACCAAGAGCTTGTGCCAAGAGAGCATTGAAGCACATGGTCAGGTTTCCACTGTGAATGATGTGGGAGGTGAGATTATGGAGCACGTCTGGTCTTGCTGTGCGTTGATAGTGTGTTGAGACCCATTGCAGCTAGCTCATCCCTTTCACCTCATTCCTTTATATTAGGAGACTTTTGTAGAGTTCTAGAGCTTTTGAAGGCTGTCAGATGTGTGCAAACCTGGTAGACTAAGTGGTCCAAAAAAAGACAAAGGATTTATCCACAACCTTCTGCTCTTTCTGGCTGTATCCGTCATTACCATGGAAATCTATTTCCTACTGAAAATTCGAAACACCTTTTTGAAAAATTACCCAGCCATTCATACACCAATATTTTCTGGGTTTTTAATATACATCAGTACTTTCTCTTTTCTAACTATCACAAATTCCAAGAATTCATTCAGATTCCATTTGCACTTTTTTTAACATGGCTGATAATGCATCGCATGAGCAAGGCACACTGTATTTACAGAACTTGGAGGGATCTCAATTGACCTTGGTATAACAGAGATCAGAGTTTAGCTTGATACATAGAACAGTAAGTCAAGGCCATAAAGATGGCCTAAAGATTCTTAGTTAAGAATAAAATTGTGTCCTCTGGCATGACTCTGTACAATGAGTAACATTTCCTTTTTTTCTTGAGTTCTCATGTATGTGCTGTCCACAATTTATAACACAAAATGGGGTTGTTATAGCAAGACATTGGTCATACTAGTTTGTTCTTTTTCCTGTCAGCAGCTTGTGTATGATTTTAAATCCAAATGACTAACAATCTGGAGAGTTCAACCTCAGACCCCTCAGAACTGTGTGATTTGTAGACTGAGCATCAGCCTTGTGAAAAACAATGCTGTTTGTGCCCAAAGGTGAACATTCAGAAAAGGAGACAGGCAAAAAGTTTCATCACTTTCTAGTCAGATTCTTCAATTTGATATTTAACATCCATGCTTGTCACAAGATCAGCTGAATCCCTGGATTCCCTCTTACAGAAATGGAAGTCCTAACTATTGTTTGAAAGGAATTATTTATTTGACAAACCCAGTTGCCACTCATGCTGTAGTTCCCTGACTGCAAATAAAGCATCTGTTCCTTATAGCTCAAACATCATTTCTGATCTTGATTGGAGCGGGTTCATGATTGTTGAACTCACTGCAGGAAAAACTTCAGAATTTATACTGGTTTTATGTCCATTGCAGGGGACAGATGATGCCTCTTCCAGCAAAACATTAAATTTGGTGCTGAGAGAACGGTTTGAATATACCTGAACCAGCAGAATGAGTTTATGGCACCTTTGAGCTTTCTTGTGTATCTACAGAATTTTTGACTTGGCAGTAGTGGAACCTGGTAATACCACAGAAAGCCAAGAAACAAATCTTCAAGCAGTAACATCCCTTCACAATTTTGATCATGGTTTTGTCTCACACTCACTCTCTGAGATGCTTGGCACATCAGAATTATTTTAAATAACAGCAATCTTTTCAAATCATGATTTCATGAAATCATAAGTCATAATTGGTATTGCAATATCTCAGGGCAGTCACTGCTGTGGAGTCACTGCCAGCAAACTGTGCCTGTACTTCAAAAGGACAATCTATGTGGAAGAAAAAAACCAAAAAAGAATAGGAGAAAATGCTGTCGCTATATTACAGGCAAGAGAAAGAAGTTGCCAGGGTCTTATTTTGGACTGGTAGCAGAGCAAGAAACATAAATAAGATCTCCTGGCAGTTCTTTCTAAGCCCTAAGCATCCTTTCTACACCCTGACAACTTCAAGTACATTTAAGGGCAAGAGGTTGTAAAAATAGATAATTCACTTCAGATTTTCCTCCTTCACCAAAGTTCATTAAAGTACATTAGGAATTGTTTCTTAGAGTGAATTTCATCTCTCTAACTCCCACCTTGTCATCCTGTTTTCCCTCTTTATTCTTAGAGGTTACTCCTAGTACTAATTAAAACAAAAAATATCCTGCACCTCTTCTCTGTCCCGTGTGGCAGACAGAGAGACTTTGAATCATATGGCTGACCACTCTTCCCCTTCAGAGAAGCTGGACGGTATGGCTTGGCCCATCATGCGAACAGCCCTTGTCCTGTCCCATCCTGCCCTGTCCTGTCCTGTCCCACACACTGGGCCCAGGCACCGCCTGGCAGATTGTTGGTTGGCCCAGGTCAAAACTACGAGGAAAAGCGATCAGCTTTGATGGTTTCCCGGACTGCTAGTCAATGGGCATGCAGGTGCCCTAAGCCTGTTCAGTGCAGAGGCAGAAGATTGCTGGCTCTCAGGCTGCCCCAGAAATTTACAATTTCGATTTACTCGTATCTGATTCTTGTGCAAGGGGAACTACAGCTAAACAACTCAGAAATGTTTATAACTCTCATACATGATAGCACACATCTGAATAAGAACAGGCAGAGCATGTGTTATAATACAAACTAATAAAAAATACCCCATATATCACATGCAAACAAAGAGCAAAAAGGCCTCAAATCATGCCCTGTGAAACACATCATGTCAAGAGTAGAACAAAAGTGTTGATGACAACAAAATGAGAAAAATAAGTAATAAGCTCAGTCATAGCCCAAAGCTTTTAATTTCATGCTTTGAAAGTCTCTGTCTCTCCTTTTCCACTTGTTATCCCAGGTTCCAATATCCAAGCATAAATTAACACCGAATTAACACCGCTTTCCTCACTCAATAGCTACATGGGATGAATTAAATGTGGGAAAGAATACACATCCTCTGTAAAAGCTGAGGTACCAATTTAGAGTTCACTACCAAAAAAGTTGTAAATTAGCCTAATGAAGCAAATTCAGCTAAGTATGTCTTTGGATAGCCACATGAAAGGTTCAGAAAAAAATCAGGAGAGCATTCATAGGATGTGCGCAATTTTACTCACTGTAAAAATACCACATGATCTGTCATTACAAAATCAGAGCTGTGGTCTGCTTTATACAGTCTCCTGCCCATAAGAGCTGCCATCAACTGTCACTTCCAAATGACGTAAAAAAGCATTGCCATGAGCAAGCCGGGATTGGTGGCTTTGCATAAGTGGCAAGGAACAAAATGAAGCCAACAAATGGGCTGTTTACCTGCACCTTCTCCCGTCGCTGTACCTGGCACCTGGTATTCTCCAGACATCATCTAGGGTGTCATCACTGGAACGTGATCTGTGTGAATGTTCTTTCTTCACTTGTACAAACTATCTGAAACTTGTGTGTTCAACTCATTTCTAAACCTGTCACAAAAACGACGAGTGAACAGGGAAGAACATGAATCTATGTGTTGGTGTCCTGGTTGGAGGACACCAAACATGCCCAAACCACGACAGTTCATTAGTTTATGCAGTGCACAGTGTTCATGTCTGTACTCTTTGGATCACCTAACCTGTAGAAAAATGTCTGTAGAAACGCAATTTTTTTCTTACCTCCAGGATGCCATGGCAATCAGGATATTTGTAGTGTAGGAGAGTTTTGGATGAGCTCCTCTCACCAGTTTGACGTAATTACACACTCATACACCGCAAGATTCAGAAACCAGTCAGAGGTGTGCTTTATTTAAGAAACTTGTAAAATATTAGGCTGAGAATCCAAACATGTCAGCCTTCAGACACTTCCTTCATAGCCTAGGAGCATTCACTTTTTGCTAAATGAAAGAAACTAAACCAAACAAAAATCATGTTATATTTTTTGGTAACACCTAATGCTAGTAGCAACGGGATCTTCTTCCTTACATTTGCTGACTGAACTGTCCTGTAACTAGCAGTGGAAAAGAGGTATTGAAATATAATGAAATGACCTGTTAATGTTATACTGCTATCATTAGAGACAGAGAAAGACAGATCAAAAAGATGAATCATTTGAAGATCCTGGGTTCAAAGAGCCTCAACGATCTGACAAATGCAAAGCTTGATCCCAAATATAGCATATGCCCAAGACTGTAATTTTGATCAAAATTACCAGGAAAGACTGAAAAAAAAAATAATAGTAGGTAAAGATTAGATCAAGAAAATAAATAAGTCCTCAGTTGTTTGGTTTTTTTCATTAGCTAATGGCAAATAACATGTGTCTTTACAATTGACCTAAAATAACAGCTAGGGTGACAGTCATCAAGCTATCAGTAAAGCTGCTGTTGGGAGAAATGGATCACTCCTTGTCTGTATTGCTTTGCTTCAGTACAGTAGGAATACTTTATCTGCTCCTGGAATTATTTCAGGCAGGGAACTATGACTACCCAAAAAATCTTTGACATGAAAGTAGAGCAGAAAGCATTTAAAGAAGACTTCCTGGTTTTATCTGACAAATAATCATGAGGACAATTAAACTCTAAGTATTTAAAAAAGAACGTTGGGCAGAGAGTGTTGGAGGTTCTTCAGTCTATGACACAGAGCTAAAAATACATAAATAATTTCCCTAAAATATGTTATTTTCACTTAATATTTTTCTTCTACAAAGATTTCACAGACCTTCAACAAGTTAATTTTACATCAAGCCTGTGAACAGCTAATTATAATGCCAGTTTTACAGATGGGAAATAGATATCCACAGTCTGAGGGATCGGCCAAAAGTCACAGAATGTTTGACCCACATCCTCATAAAGATGGTAGTAGTCTTTGCATTCATTTTATAGTACTTAAACCCAGGGGGAGCCGAGACTAGAGCTCAGTTAATTGCAGGGTCCTAGTACGAGCGTGTAACTGTTGCCATTACAGGAAACCCAGGTCATTTGTTATGCCACTGGAGCATCCAACTGATCCTGTCATTAATCACTATGACATCACAGGACAGCTACCATATGGTGTAAAATAATCTGCTCCCTTGCTACAGAAATTAGATATCTTTAAAGACAAAATCATCTCTACACCACTTGGAAAGTACATTAGACTTTTGCTTCCCCTTAGAACTTTGTTCTAAAAATGCTGGTTAAGATGATTTGTGAAGGAAAAATGAGACCTTCAAATACCTTCTGCAAGAGAAAAGGAGATCAGCCAATGTGCACATCTCCATCTTAACCATCTCAACCTGATCCTTAAAAATCCATCCCTTCCAATGCACTTGGTAGATATCAGGTCACAGACGTTTATAATTACTCCCTCTCACACACACTTAGCCCCCTGTTAGCTTGTTAAGTCTTCTCCAGTGGTGGTTCCAATGATTCTTCAAGGATGGGGCTTTTACAATGAACAGAATGATATTCCACCATGCATTACTCAACTAGAGTTTTAGTCCCAATGCAAGCATAGTAGTTACACAATTTTAGTTTTGATGTTATATTTCAGTTGTCTCTGGCATGAACCAATGGCCTGGATGATGACATACTTTGATTGCATTGGTCTTCAAATCATTGGCAGCTTTCAGGACTTGACAAGTCCACCCTCACTGAAAAAAAAAATAAAATCTTTGCGTAAGAAAGTTGTGCCAAGTCTACATACTGCACTACCCAACTTCGGTGCTAAGTTTTTGCAGCAGAATCTGGGACAGCAGGTACATCTGTACAACATATTCAAAATACCCAACATATTCAAGAAGGAGGTGCAGACGTCAGCTAGATGAAAACATTAAGCATGTCCTGGTGCTTTATAGACTTAGATTTATTAGAGAGAAAGTTAAATACCAGGGGCTTGTTTCCACCTCTCACTAGTTCCTATATCTTTTTTCTTCAACAGGCTGCTAATAATTCACCTACTTGAAGGCTTTAGGTACCCCTTCAAGCAGCCCCCGGAGAAGATTGTATTGTGTTGCAGTTTGGGATTTTGGCACCCATATTCTTCTGAATTTAGCCTTTAGTTTCCATGTAAAAGAGTTTGAATGTGGGATTAGAGAGAAGTACACCTGTTGTCGGCAGTCTCTGTGCTCCTACAGGAGTATTACCAGTTTTCAGAAACCACGTAAGTATCATGAGCTTCCTTTGTGTGTACATGTTCTGGATGTGGGAAAGGAAGGATTTAATCACTGCCTATTTTACTAATGGGAAACTGAGGCACAAAGAGATTAAATTCAACTAAACCATAAACTCATTCAGACAAGGAAGAAATTGAGCCAAGACCTAAAAGGAAAGCAAGAGACCAGAATGGCTGAGTCGAGACCTGCTGCTCAAACTAAAGGGCAAGAAAATGCACAGGCAGTCGAAGCAGGGACAGGTATCCTGGGACACTGCCCAGTTGCGTAGGGATGGGGTCAGGAGGGCCAAGGTGCAGCTGGAGCTGAACTTGGCAAGGGATGCAATGAAGGGCTTCTACAGGTATGTCAGTCAGAAAAGGAAGGTCGAAGAATGCGTACCCCCCCGATAAGCAAGACTGGCAAACTGGCAACAACAGTTGAGGAGAAGGCTGAGGTATTCAACAACTTTTTTGCCTCAGTCTTCACTGGCAACCTCTCTCCCCACACCTCTCAAGTGGATGGACCACAGGAGGAGGAAAGTCCCTCCCACTGTAAGAGAAAATCAGGTTTGTGACCCCTGAGGAACCTGAACATACAGAAGTCCATGGGACCTGATGAGATGCATCCCAGAGTCCTGAGGGAATTGGCTGATGTAGTTGCCAAGCTACTCTCCATGATATTTGAAAAGTCATGGCAGTCAAGTGAAGTCCCTGGTGACAGTAAAAAGGGAAACATTGCACCCATTTTTAAAAAAGATAGAAAGGAGGACCCTGGGAATGAATGACCTGTGTCAGTTTCCTGATGACACAAAACTGGGAAGAGTGGCTGACACACCAGAAGGCTGTGCTGCCATTCAGCGAGACCTGGACAGGCTGGAGAGCTGAGCAGAGAGGAATCTAATGAAGTTCAACAAGGGCAAGTGTAGGGTTCTGCACCTAGCAAGGAGTAACCCCATGCACCAGTACAGGTTAGGGACTGACCTGCTGGAAAGCAGGCTCTGCAGAGAGGGACCTGGTAGTCCTGATGGACAAGTTGCCCATAAGCCAGCAATTTGCCCTGGTGACCAAGAAGGCCAATGGTCTCCTGGGGTGCATGAAAAAGACCATGGCCAGCAGGTCATGGGAGGTCATCCTCCCCCTCTACTCTGCCCTGGTGAGGCCACATCTGGAGTACTGTGTCCAGTTCTGGGCTCCCCAGTTCAAGAAAGACAACGAATTGCTGGACAGAGTCCAGTGGAAGGCTACAAAGATGATCAAGGGAATGGAGCATCTTTATTCCATCTGAATATGAGGAAAATCTTCTTTATTTTGTGGGTGCCAGAGCACCAGAACAGGCTGCCCAGAGAGGTTGTGGAGTCTCCTTCTCTGGAGATATTAAAAACCTGCCTGGATGTGTTCCTGTCGAATCTGCTCTAGGTGAACCTGCTTTGGCAGGGAGATTGGACTAGGTGATCTCCGAAGGTCCCTTACAATCCTTACCATTCTGTGATTCTGTGATCTGTCAGCCTCACCTCTGTACCTGGGAAGATCATGGAACACATCCTCCTAGAAGCTACGTTAAGGCACATGGAGGACAGGGAGGTGATTTGAAACAGCCAGCATGGCTTCACCAAGAGCAAGTCCTACCTGACCAACCTAGTGGCCTTCTATGATGGAGTGACTACATCAGTGGACAAGGGAACAGATATAGATGTCAGCTATCTGGGCTTCCCTAAGGCCTTTGACATGGTCATGCACAACATCCTTCTCTCTAAATTGGAGAGATAAGGATTTGATGGACGGGCTGTTTAGTGGATGAGGAATTGGTTGGATGGTCACATCCAGAGGGTAGTGGTCAATGGCTCAGTGTCCAGATGGAGATGAGTGTCGGTTCAGTATCTTCATCAATGACATAGACAGTGGGGTTGGGTGCACCCTCAGTAAGTTTGGAGATGGCACCAAGCTGAGTGGTGCAGTTGACATGGCTGAAAGATGGGATGCCATTCAGAGGCATCTGGGCAGGCTCAAGAATTGGGCCCATGTGAACATCATGAGATTCAACAAGGCCAAGTGCAGGGTCCTGCACCTGGGTCAGGGCAACCCCCAGTACACTGAGGATGATGAAACACTGGCACAAGTTGCCCAGAGAGATGGTAGGTGCCCCATCCCTGGAAACTTTCAAGATCAGGTTGGTCGGGTCTCTGAGAAACATGACGTGGTTGAAGAAGTCAACCCCTGCTCATTGCAGGGGGGTTGGACTAGATGGCCTTTAAAGGTCCCTTCCAACCCAAGCTATTCTATAATTCTGTGGTTCCAAATCAAGTGTCTTAGCCGGAGGATCATCATTCTTTTTTCCTCAATCTTTTTTGAAAGTCTTGATGACTATAGTGGGTTCATTTCCCCTTCATCTTCCATGGGAAATTTGAAGCATACATAGAATTCCTAAACCTCTATTCGATCAGACTCAATCTGGCCTAATCATGAGTGCAAATGTTTCAATATTTTATTCTTATTTCTCCACCACATTCAGTCAAACACATGAAATCCTAATGTGAGTACTTCATTTTGAAAGAGAAAGTTGGTAAGAGAAATTATAATGCAAACCATGTGATGTTCCTTCTCTGTTTACAAGGTTGCTTAAAACTCTGTTTCCCAAGGAAGAGAGGGTTCCTCATGGATAACCAAGTCCAGATTCTTATTCCTTTTCATTTGGTTCAAACATATTGTTAACATTTCCCAGTATTTCGTATACATTTTGCATATGTACGTATGGCTCCAAGTAAAATAATAATAATTCTCCATATCTTTGGCTGTAATTGCATTTGGCTTAAGGCGAACACTCATTAAGTGATAGCTCTTCTAAATCTCTGTCAGCAGGAATGAAACTCAGCTGAATAATGATAACCTGTTAAGAAGTTTAGATATTACTTACCGATGGGCATTAAATCAGTATTTTAAGGTGACAGAAATGCAACCAGCTGTAAGTCAGACTAATAACTTTCCATCAAAGTGTCAGAACAGGCATGCTAAAGGACTGCCTGTTAAAGCAGATAAAATAAAATATCCTGGGATTTTTGTGCTCTTGTAGTTTGTTTAAGAAACCAACAGGAGCTTCTGTTGCAGGGATGTGTTGTGCTCTGTTCTCTTAGTTGAGAATATCCAAGCCCAGTTCACTTCAGTTCTCTTTCTTCTAATCTACAGAATAGTCTTTAAAGTGACAGCTTACAGCAACAATTATGGTGTTGATTTAACATCTACAAAAATATGCAATACAGAGGTGAATCTATTGATTGGAGCAATGGGACACATTCATGACTATTTACCTCCCCAGCAGCTCTTCAGTGTGTCCAAGGGTTAACAGAGGGTACGCTCCAAGTAAACAAGAGAGGTGTTATGACAGGGATCAGATGTATCCCTACAGAGCAGAATTGTAACCTGAAAAACGTTCTGACATGCCATAAGTTTAGGAAGCTGAGAGTTGTCAGGGCACTTGTTAAAAGCAAGTTTTTGACTGAGCATATTGAGAAAATTCATTTTGATCAGTTGTGGCCAGTGAATTTTCATCTTAACTTGGTAAGATAAAGGTCTCCCCAGCAGTCAGGAACTTTGGTTCAGGGAGAAGTGACTAAAATGCTTTGGGGGAAGGACAGTCTTGTTATGTATTTGTAGTAATCTTAAATGTTTTATATTCCTGAGGTCAAAGCCATACACAGTAAGATGGTTTCTCAAATTTAAAAACACTTCCTTTCACTTGTATAGATATGTAACTATAGCATGCATAGCTATATAAGTATGCAGTAGACATAAAGGTATACAAATATAGCAGCCCTTAGATAGTTAAATCAAATGCTACCTTTGGATCAAAAATTTGATGTGATTCATTCTTATTTTTATGCCTGTATTATTTTTTTTTTAAATGACATGCTTGCATCAGTCATTTAGGCTTACCTAAAATATTAATTTTTTCGTGTCAATCAACTGTTTTTCTTTTCCTGGTTGAAAAGTCTGTAACCCAGGTAACTAATTGGTTTTCTTTATTTTTCTAAAAAGGCTACAATACTCATAAGCTTAAGCTATTTCAGTAAGTAAAATTCTGTATTACTCCAGCTGAGATAACATTCTTTGGGTTCAGTGCTGACGTAACATCTGGAAAATGAATTCATTCTACTTTAATAGTAACTCGTAGTCTAGCTCTTCAAGCCCTTAGTATGTTGCTTATGGAGAAGAAATTCTCACTACTTATGCTTTTTTCAGATGTTTCCATCTTAAAATAATCAATGACATCATCTTCCTCTTTTTAGTGTAATTAAATCTCCATATCCTCTGTAACTGATTAATTGCATAATCCAGAGACAGCATTAGTATATAGTGCTAAGAACAGGAATGTACATATGGCCAGACTGGGTCAGGCCAGAAGTCTTCCTATCCTGCCTCTAACAGCGATCACTAGCAGATCAGTAGAAGCAGTATGAAAATAAACTTCTAGTGGAAAAGAAAGCAAGTCTGCAGAGATTCATCAGCAGTCATTCTCTAGGCTGTTTGAACTTGCAGTTGCTTCCAGAAAGCGTATCAGATCCGAAACGTACTCGCTGTATGGAAGTTTAGAGGTTAATTATTAATACATGTATTTGTGCAGGAAGGGGAATAAGGGGAATTTTAGAAGTACTAATGGCAGTTAATTGCCTTTGAGTAAATTATCTTTAACCTCTGAAAATCATCCCCCAGCCCATATGCCACAATGTCAGTAAGTCAGTCTTGATTTTCAGTGGTGATGAGCTCTCATATGTGATGACCAGCACCTTTGGAAAACAGGCCAGCTTTTCCTGTCAAAGACAGCTGACGTTTACCTCATGTAAAGATTTAACAGATATTAAAGAATGCTTACCAGTATGTCTAAGGGTGCAAATGAAAAGGAAGATCTGCATGCTGTGTGTCAGACATTAGTGCAAGTTAAATAAGTCTAGGTCTAAAACAGAGCCTTAAAAGCCCTGCTTAGCTGATGGATCTAATCTCTGAGGATGCCTCTTATTGTAGCTGTACATTCTACAGATGGCTGAAGTCCTGCCACTGCATATACCCAGCAGGATGTTGCTGTAGACAAAGATGGGTTCAAGCCAACAACATTATGGCCAGTCAAATGCCTTGGTGGTATGCCACTTCCTATTTGGATTTCAACTGTGCTTAAGTAGCAGCTAGGTACCTGGGCTGCTTCTGTACATATGCTGAAGCCTAAATTAATGCAGCTTAGGAAGCAATGAGTTAGAGATGAAAGTGCCAAATTTCCTAAGTTACTAGTCACTGAAATTACATATAAAGCACAAGGGAGTCTGGATGTCAACACAGGATAAGGATACTATAAAGATTCCTTCCTGAGAACTTTTATTATGTCTAATTTCTTAAAGGAAAAATAGAAATAGTGAGTCATTTGCAGTATTTTTTCCAGATAAGCATGAAATGCATCCAACAAATAGTAGCATAGCCAGGTGCTACATCCTATGTTATGTCAGTCAAGTCCGCAGCCAGCTACTTGTGGGTGGGGGAAGTGCGTCCAAAAACTCCACATGAGGGGGTGAAGGGACACATAAAAGCTTGAGATACACTACTTCTCTATATTAAAAATAAGTCTGTGATGCAGCATGATTCACCTCTTAGGTGTACGGCCAGATAATTTCCCCTGGTTCAGCATCATTATCACAGCCAGCATCTGCCAAGCTCATTTCCGAGTGATCTGAACTCCAAATGTATAACTCACTGTAAATTCGGTTAAAAGAAAACTTCTCTTTTTTATTGTTCTGCAAGATTCCAAGGTATAAATTTGCATTTGGCACCCTGAAATATCCGGCTTCCAAGAAAACTGGATAAGAATGCTTAATCTGCAAGGTCTCCCTCAACAGCATTCCCTGGTTTTGTCTAATAACTGCTAGGAACAAACGCAGGGATTCCTGACAAAGGATTTCAGATATGTCAGCAAAAAGTAAGTCTGGAACAAGTCAGCTCTGCTGGAAAAAACCTTTCCTGGGCTTGCAGCTCTCCTATTCAGACCTCGTGACCCCTAGATAGCCCAGCTGATTCCTCCAAATGCCAAGTATAGTTGTCATTGTTCATGTCTATTTCCAGAGGACACCACGCCAGGCATTAAAACACAGAATGCATATTTATCGTGTTACACACTGTTGGATGAAAGCCCACATCTGTTCCTCAAGCTGACTAGACAAAAATGGGGCAGAGTGAAGGAAATAAAACTCACCAATACAGATCTCCCACATGTAAAACAAAAACCCAGAAAACTTCTGACCTTTAACTAGAGCATTTCTAGTTCCTCCTGCTTAGGCCTCCATTAGAGCACAAGTTCATAAGCAGCCCCACTGAGCTGGCTTTTCTAAGAACCGAGAAACTTCTTCTCAGAAGGGAAGAAGGTTGATGCAATTTGGAGGCCAGAGATCAAAAGACATTTTCAAGGAAAGTGTTTTGTAATCACCGTAGCTCCCCATGCTTAGCTCAAATTCTACTGCACACAGAGAAAACTGAGAGGATCAACGTTTGTCAGCCAGATCGTTTGCCTAGGAGGACATCTTTGTCCACTGATGACCACAGGTGGGAGCTCTGGCAGGGATCCTCATCTCTTTGTCCTGACAATAGGAGGCTCTTAGGGCCTACTCTGCATCCATCTCAAAATGCTTCATTGAGGGAAAGATAATGCATCGTTTCCCACCTGCAGTGGGGAAAGCCGGAGCATGGGAAGTTATGTGCTTTTTCATCATTACATAAAAGGCCAGCCTTAGATTTGCTATCGTAACCCCATTTACTTGCTCTAAGGCAAACCAGCTGCTTTTAGCCTGAACAGAGCTTTGTGCTCCCTTGTTCTCGTATAACACTTGGGAGAGGTTCTCCATGCAGACTTCAGTTTACTCTTGATTTGTGAGCCTTTTTAAACATCTCCAATTTGGTTTTGCTTTGCATTTTAAGACCACCAGCTGTTTGGGAAGGTGACCATGTCTTCCCCTGGCTACTATACAGGTCACCATTTGAAATGTAATAGCTGGATACTTGGATAGACCAGAGCTCAGGCTACCGATAAGCTCACTTGCATGTGTACGCAAGACTGTTTGGGATTTCATTTTATGAATAATATTGAAGGTAATAGCAGAAAAAAACCCTTTCTCAAGTATATGTTTTAACATAATTTTTGTACCCAAAACACTGTTGTTTTCCTGAAAGCTAGAGTTTTTCACCACAAAAGTCCATCACTGAAAACTTGAATTAAAAGATATTTTTAAAAGCAACAAAGGTCACTGTGAGCTTAAATTATAGTCTTTTAAATTAAAAAAAAAAAAGTTGTAAAATAAGACTACAATCTATATTTTTTTGTTTGTCAAAACCAGGTAAGAGTCACTAAAAAGAACATAACTGCTTATTACTATAATATTTTCTTTTATGTTGAAAATACAAAGATTTAGAATGAATAATGAGAAAAAAATATCCTCTTTCTGGACCCTTCAGAAGATTACAAAATAATCTTGTAATCAAAATGCATCTAAGAAACAACTCAGTGGAAATTTTCTTCATGGTACTATCACTTCATCCCACTTTTCATTGCCTCGGTTTCCGCATGCGACATTCACATTTTCCTCTGCTCTGGCAGAACCATTATTCACCCGCCTTCACCGGACACTGGAAAACTCCTCCTGATAAGTGAATGTCATAGGTCTGGTCGTCCTGGGCACGGGCTGTGAAAATGGGCAGTACTTTTACTGGGAGCCAATCACATAATAATGGAATTGTTCTGACAGTTTAAATAGCTGATCATTAACATTTTTATTTTTCTAAGAAGCAGTGATGAAAAATTATACCCATTTTCTAAGCAGGAAAACCAAGGCAAAGGTGTTTAGTGCTCAGTTCATGCTTCTATCAGCAGGAGATAGAAAATTAAATATCACAGCAGACTGGGCCTAAGCGTCTTGTGCAAAGTCTCACAGGAAATCTGTGGTGAAGCCACCTCTCAACTCAGGTTTTGTAAGTCCCTACCTAGCAACCTTCCCACCCAAAAAAATGAATACAAAGCATACCCAGTCTTGGGATAGGCATCTGAGACATGAAAAATCTAAATGAAACGCTTGCAAAACACTTCAGGCACCAAGAATTTCTGCTTTTTTGGTTACATTTCTGAGGATTTCGTTCCTTCTCGGCCAACGACAAAACTGAATCACAACAAAACACCTCTTTTCTTCATCTTACACATTCACACAGAAGAAAAAAGTCCAGCTCAAGAAATTCAAAACTTCTGACTTTTACTGTAACTTTGTTTTTGTTATGGCAAGACTGTTTGGACCCAGCATCGCCAAGGCTCTCTGGAGACAGGTGACAAGATGGTGGCCTTTCATTATGGGTTCTAGACCAGTTATAGTTCCTAGCTTTCTTGGTTTAGATCCACGATAGGCACCGTAAGCAGTCTGCCCTTCACAGATAAACAACAAAAAAGTGAGAATATGCCATGATTATAAAAAATAATTATGCATGAGGAATATTAAGACTTTTTAAAACCACAACACTAACTAACTCAGGGAATAATGTTGAAGTAAAAAGCATGGAGGAATCTGTGTGAATCATGTTATTGAAAGGCAATCAATATTCATTAGAAATTTTTTTTTTAAAAGATGGAACATAGTGAATTAATGATATTTACTTTTCAGAAGGTAACTCTGAGACCAGTGCATATTTTTGTCCATGTTTCTATACAACGGATCATCCTTGTGTTAAGACTGAGGATGACCCATGTTTGGAGCCAGAACTGTCAAGACAGTACCCCAGAAAACAACAAAGTTTCCAGGTGAGGAGAAGGAGTGGGTACAGGCAGAGATAGCAAGTTATGAGTTGCTTGCATTTACATTTTGATGTAACAAAAGGGGAATACTTAGCTGAGTGTAGAAGTTTCTGATGTACTAGAACGAGAAGACACTTTTGCTCATGACTTATTCTGCTCATTGTAAAGACTAGCTTTATGAAGAGGGCCCCCAAACGCCTATTGAATCCAACAGAGAGGATCCAGTTGATTTCACGGATCATGGATAAGCAATAAAACTGAATTTGTATAAAACTCACACCTTCCAGTGATACATGTAATGGTCCCTCAGGAGAAAGCAACAGGGAAAATACCTGTCACAGTCACAACACTGCTGACTAGAGATGGTAAGAAAATGAATCATCAGTGCTGCCTCTGTGCTCTGGAA
This sequence comes from Pluvialis apricaria, assembly GCA_017639485.1. NCBI lineage: Eukaryota > Metazoa > Chordata > Aves > Charadriiformes > Charadriidae > Pluvialis > Pluvialis apricaria. The sequence goes on along the minus strand of CM030008.1, from coordinate 159,734,956 downwards.
ATTTTCAGTAAAAATGAAAGAAATAAAACAATGACAGCATGCAGAAATCCAGAGAACAGTCATTCTCTCACCTGCAGAAAGGGGTGAGGTAGTAGAAGGAGTATGCAAGGCACTTTCAAAGAAAATAAAACATAACAGTATTTTCTCAGGAGAGCTCACATTTTCAGCAAAGAAGTAAAAACTGAAATATTCCGACTGAGAGTGTTATTGTTTCTTGTGGAACCTGGAATGCTTCCCCTAAAAAGTTAACCCTCCTGTCCAGCGGCCTGTGCTCTAATGAACCATGATCTTGTTAAAGAGTGGAAAGAATGCAATGGAGACTGTCTTTGTGACTAAGTATGCAAGAAGTTCCATCATGGGACATATGTCTAAGGAGCACATATAAAAGAACAAGGAGGTGAAGAAACGTGAAGAACAGCGGCCAGCTGACCCAAAAGAATCGTTTCAGTCTTTTATCTGATGGAAATATTTTGGTGTCAGTAGTCTGATTGTTTTTATAATTAAGGAAGTCCAGCATTTCCAACAAAAATATACCGTAGGAGGAAAAACCACTTTTTGCCAAAAAAAGAAATTTCTTCATTTAAAAACTGCTTCAGCATTTTTTCTAGCATGAGAACGTCAAGCTAGTCTACTGCTGATATACTTTTAATTTGGCAGGATAACATCAGAATCCTTCCTTCTTCCCCAATTAGGGGTTCCAGTCTTTACTTCTGCATTTTAAGGCGGTATAAGCTGCCAGCTGGATTCTGGGGCTCTGTAATTGTGTCTCCAGGTATAAACAGGCTGCAACAAGTGAGCTTAGGGAACATGAAGTGTTCCTTGTCCCAGCTGAATATGTGGCAGTGATGTTCCCACTCCACTGCTGAGAAGGGCTATAGCAGGCGCAGAGAAGAAGGGACGACCTCAGGGGCTTATATCTAGTTATAAATGAGTATTTGCGAAGGGAGATTAAAATCAGTGGACGGATATCTCTGTGTTTGCATCTTGAAAAAGCAGCCTTTTCCTCTCACTTTACGTCACTTGCAGTGTCACAAATGTGAATGTAACCACATGAAGAGAATGAAAACTTCAGGCTTTGATGGTCTACACTCCGCTTTCCCCAGCATCACATAGGAAAGTATGTGGGTCGTTCGGCCGAGCAAAGCAGTCACACATCTACCCTGACGTATCGCCTGCTGGAGAGGACAGCGGTACTGTGCTGCTTGTACGTCATGGCAGAATCACTCACTGCCCTGCTGGAAGGACTGCACGGTCTCTCTTTTCCCTCTGCTCTCATCTGCAGCCACTGTCTCTCAGGTGCACGCATGACCTAGGCTGTCAAAGTAAGAGTGCTGTTGATATCAACCCATCAGCTCTATGTCAATAGCCAGTGAAAATATAGTCTGGTTATTTCCTTTAAGATATGCAAGGTAGCCTTAAAGATCATTTTACGTTAGCATTCAAAGCCTTTGTATGGTCCAGCTTGCAGGGATATAGTTAACACACACTTTCAATTAGCTCCCAGAATTGGTGACCTAAAGGAGGAGTGATGTGGAACAGCCACCACAGGGAATGGCTCATCTGGAGTTCGTAGCAATGCAGATGCTGAAGCATCGACACACCAATCACTCATTAAGCGCAGCAATGTAGGGCATCAAGTTTCATGTCAGACATGTGCGTTGAGAAAAGAGAGACCCAGCAGTTCATACAGACTATGAGCTCCAATGGAAGCTGACTGACTTCTCGATTCAAAAAAGATCAGTAGCCTAGGTCCCTTTAACTAAATGTTTCATTGGTCAGGAAAAAAAAAAAAAACAAAAACAAATGTCTCTGTGTATAGCTAGTCCCAAATTACCAAAACTTCCTGTTAATCTTCTCACTGTCTTCTGCTAGTTACTTATCACCTTCTTAGATCTCAGAAAGAACCAGACTGTGAAGTTTGTGGAGAATGATTGCTTTGTATGTGCTAATACACTGGCAAGCATCATGGGACTGTAATTCTTGACATAAGTCGAGGTGTAATATAATTCTCAGGTTAGGAAGAATGTACCCTTTGCAGCTTATTTCTCTGGGCTTAATAATGGTCGAATATTAATCAGCTTTTCCCTTCTGCAGACTTATTCCTCAAAATATCACACTGAAGGTTTTCTTTTCCTTTCTGATTTGTCCTTTTAATTTTCACTTTCAGTCTCTAAGAAGTCATGGAAATATCATGAGGAAATTCAGACACTCCAAGCATTGTCTCCAGCCAGCTAATGATGTGCAGTAGCCCTGCACTGTTCAATTGTATTGGATTTTTACCAATTATTTCCATGAATTTTAAATTCAAATCGACTTTCAAGACACATATAAGTAGCTAGATGCTTATATGACCTGTATCTAACCCCCTAACCTTTTGTGGCTGACACCATCACTTAATATCATATGTACATGTGTATGCACACTATAGAGAGATGCATACAAACTGCTAGACCATCATTTGGTTTTGCTTTTTTCCCCTCGGGCTCCTTTTACTCTTCATGGAGAAGTTTCTTCCTCTGCATCATCAATTTCTGGGGCTGCCTGCCCTACATGGATGACAGGTTGAGGAGAGTAATCTGTCTGGTTATATGCCAGGAAGAAAAAAAAAGTCTAATTTTAGTAAACAAGTGTTGATGCAAAAGGTCACCAAAGTCTGTCAGCCCTTACGTGGGAATTGGGAATGAAGCATTGAAAAGTGGGGATGTTGCCAAGAACATGACTCTAATGGCTTTACATACTGCCAGTGACATGTGGGAGGGGTGCAGGCAAGAGGACAGAATCCTTGAAGGGCAGGATCGATCCTGCCCTTGCTAATCTGGAAGAAAAGATAATACATATATGCAATATACAGGGGTGCTTTGCAGGAGAGGTAGTGAAAATCAAAAGCAAAATAACAGTAATTTCAATTAATAAATACTGCTGACCAGATTTTAATTAAAAAGCAAATATTTTCTTTCAAAAATATCTTTTTTTTCACTTTCAAATGTGAAATTTCTTATAAAGACATCATCTTCTGTAAAAGTTTTCTCTGCCCTAAAAATTTTCTGCATTTTTTTGTTTGTCCTTCTGCCCCCATATGCCTGGGCCAGGAAGGCAGGCAGTTGAACTCTTTCAATGTCCACAGTGAGAACTGCCTTGTTTGTTTAAGAGGTTGGCTAAGGGAATGAAAAATGGAGCCATTTCAAATCCTGCAGCATGGAAACAACTCCAAACTCCTTTTTTTTTCTAAAAAAATGCTCCTTAAAAAAAAAAAAAACAAAAAAAACAGAAACAAAAACCAACAAACCAACATTGTTTTTTATAGCATTTTCCTTCTCAAAGACAGACTTTAATGAATTTGACCTCCCACTCACACAGTGGGAGGCAAGCAAGACCAATGTCAGTTAAGTATGTTCTTTTCTTAAATGAGAGCTCAACCTACTCCTTAAGATCATATGTACAGAGCTCAGCTATTCTGGCTAAGTTTATACTAGTAAATTAATGTGCCCAGCACTGGTCTAACAATGTAAGTGTATAGACAGTCACGTTCCTTTGCCTGGGAACATTTCCTGGCACTGGTTCATTTACTGGTTCATTTAGAAAGGCTCTGGGTCCCTCCCTGAATGAAAGCACTAGGCACTGCTCAGCCTACAGCCCCCCCACACTCTCCAGGTGAGGTGCAGACCTCAGTAGTTCAGGTATATGTCTGCTGACGACAGGCTTGATGGTTTTTAGTTACTTCTGGGGGACCTCTTAGAAATGATGCAGGGACCACTGTTTGAAAAGCACCCTGTGACCCACCCCAGCCTGGAGCCCTGCATTCAGTGTGCTCAGATTATTTCTCTCCCAAATTCCTGCAGAGATCCAGTTGATGTCATCCTCTGAGCTGCTATGAAGGGTGAGATACAGTTTATATGTAGTCTACCCTGAGACTACATAAAATCCCCATGGGGGGATTTATAGAGCTAAGCAAAATGGCTTAAATTTGTCCAAACTAGAGGGTGAGGAAACTCAAAGGGACTGAGGGTGAGGGAACAAGCAGGAAGAGGGGAAAATCCTAAACATGTTTCTGATAAGAAAAATCAGGTGAAACTTATTTTAAATAATAGACCTGACAGCAACGAGGATCTATTGCCCTATGTCCACTGGAGTCAGAGACACCACCTGAAACTTTAATGTTTGGCATAATTTGTTTCCTGATTTCTTCCCTTATCGCAGCCATTAAATTGCTTACCATACTCTAGGAGGGGCCAGTACAAGCACTGTTTTAATAGACAGCTATTTGATGGCTTCCCCCCTTCTCTCCCTTTTTTTGCACACGCACACGTTTGCTATATATAAAACCAGCTTGGTTAAACTGATAGAGCCAAGGTCATAATTTCTCAGGGAAATGGCAGACTAATGGAAAAAAGGTTATAAATATAATAAAACATGAGTCCCATGACATTTACCAAGGACAATACTTTCATAATAAACTATCGGGCACTTTGAAGCCTTCAATTAGGCCCCCAAAAGACATCCTGCATCACCAGCGAGGAGGGGGCAGGAGTGGGAGATGGAGGGGAAACCATACAAACTTTGAAACAACGAGGGAAAAATATGCCTGTGGTTTCCAAAGTGGCCCAAGCTATTAATGCTTTCTGATGAGTTGAAGGATTAAAAGTTCAAAAGGGCAGGTCACATGAGGGCACGGAGGTCTTGCAGTGCTGTGACCTAGGAAATACTGACTGGTCAGAGAGTGAACCCATCCACAGCATGTTACCAATTAGTGTTTAATGACCAAATGTGGAATGCATTAGTGCTTCTGAGAACTGAATATGTTTTCAAAGGGTCCAAGATGTTCTTTACAAACATTCCTGTGTGGTTTGATTCACACTGTGTTTGGGGAAATCTTCAAGCTTTGTCCAGACTACAAAGCAGATATGTTGCAAATTCCATTGGACGTAAGAATGGAACAAACATGGTTTAAATTTCTAAAGAGACAAAAAGTTTGAGCTCAAGGACCCATGTAGGGCCTCTAGGAGTTAAAAAGAAGATTCTCCTGTCATTAATCAGTCACTAACATGCTTGGTACTTAATTCAAGACTAAAGAGTATGAGGATTCAATGGAGCCCTCTCAGTTTATACCAGCTGAGAATCTAGTCCGTGCTCTGCAGACCTTGCTATTATAGAGGCCTAATCTTGAAAACACTTCCTACCATACACCTTGCTTTTATATCACATCACAGCTGCAAACGGCACACATCAATAGATTTTAGGGAGTGTACAAGGGAAGAAAGGAAAGCAAATCCACTAGACCCCAAAGCCCTGGTCGTGCCTTCCCAAAGGCCAAAGAAAAGGACAAAGAAATTGCCCCCTGGCTCCGACCTGACCCTCAGTTGCTTTCCCCCTTCCTTTGGTCCTTTTCAACTCCATACCACTTTCTTCTCACAACATTTTTTCTAGGCCTTTCTTTTTCAGCCTTCTGACTCATTTTCAAAATTTTATCTTGCTTTCCTCTTCATCTCCTTCTATCTTCTGATAAACCTGTGTTCCTACTTACTTCCCAGATTACCAAGCATAAGACTGACTCATCTCGAGATCACCTAACAGGCTAAATTTTGTACCCACTGCATTATAAACTATTCTTTCAACTGGCACTCAGCCTGGATGCATGTATCTTGTGAGCTACATTACAGAGATAGATCAGAAGTCTGGTCTTAACTAGTGAAGGGCAAAAGACAAAGGATGAAGCCTCTTGTTTCTTGGTCCATCCTGTTTCATCTTATTTATGTTATATGAAAGTGGTATAAGGCATTTCCCAACACCTCTACCTGCTAGAGGGAAGATTCTCTTAGTGTATATGCTACAGAAAATAAATATGAGACTGCCTTCATTAGGATGTCTTCAAAAATTTCAGTAAAGGGTAGGATGGGAAGTGACTGGCCCATTTTTGTAGTATACTGCAATGGTGCTTGGATAGACTGTTCTTAGAAAGGCCAACTAATTTGTAACTGGCCTCAGGAGGTCCCAGGAAGAAGGAGCACAACAATGGCTTAAAGCCACAATGACACCTCTCTGTCTTCCTGATGGGTTCAGAAAAAACACACTGGAATGTCTCAAGCCTGTGGAAAACAGACAAACAGTGATGGTGTGCTTGTTCCTCCTCCATTTAAACACAAGGTTCAACAGGTTAGCTTAAACCACTTATGCACAACTTCCAGTTGTCAAAACAAGTAGAAAGAAAACAGTGGAAGGTGAAAACTTGAGTGGGAAGATGATGATATTCGTAGAATCATAGAATTTGTTGATGATATTACAGTACAAGACGTGGAGAGTTACAGCTGTCTGTTTATACAGGAGAGCACAACCCATCCACAGGCTAGGCTTTTCATCCCTAGTCTAAGCCTTTCTGTCACAGGGCTGTCACAGAATCCATACATTTTTTGTTTAAATAGTCCTTGTGTCTTGTTGGATAAAACCCATCCCTGCAGGGACTATGAGATTTTATACATCTCTATGGCAGGATGCCTGAAAAAAACATTTTAAAAATAAAAACATCTCATCATGGTTTGTTATCTAAGGAGCTAAAGGAATGGTAAACCCTGTCCTCTAGATTTATTGGAGGTCTTAGTTGATAGAATATAGTCGGACATACAGATTGCGATTTTTCTGGCTGTAGAGAACAAGAAAGTTGAATTTTTAAGAGACTAGCTATGTAATAGGTGCTAGCAGTTGAAGAGGCACTAGAACAATTTCGAAGTTAGCCATGCTGAACGCAAATCACTTTTCTTCTGAATTTATCACTCTCTTGGTAGCTGCAACATAAATCATCCATAGATTCCTCCAGCCAGCATCCCTTTCCAACTAGGTCATTCACAACTACACTGATCCTTCTCAGAAACACCGCTGAGGCACAGTGATGGCGTGCTACCATTGTGGATGTGCAGTTTAAAAACATGCCTTTAAATGTCTACCTCTACTCAGTTTTTGAAGGTTGTGTTCTGTTAAGACAACAGCTGTTGGTAAAGGAACAGAAAGTGGCAGACAGATCAAAAGCCTGGTTTGTATGAATATTCCCTATTAATAGGTCCAGCCAATTTCCCTTGTTGGAAAAAAAATGTATCCTGCTAGCAGTGGTATGAATTGTGTGTTTTATTATGCTTCCATGTAATAGCCATAGATAGCTATGTGTTTCTCATAATACATACAGTACCTCTCAGCCCAGAAAGTAGGCCCAGCTCACTTTCAGAGATGCACATTACACAGACTCCTGAGGGCATAAAGCAGACATTGGAGTAAAAGACTGCCTATAGGTGAGAGCACTATTAGCACCCTCTATTACAGCTTCCACTGCAATCTTCAGCTTTTAGTTCCCGTTGCACTGGAAAGGATGAAATGCCAAGAAGGGGTGACGTAGGATGGACCAGAACCCAGCCATCCAGGATATATTTTGAAAAGTTACTTCTCCATATTCCTTTCTAATTGCATTGGACTGTTTCTGTTCTATAGAGGATTGACATATGTTGCATAGAGATGCACACCCCCAGTCCTGTGGAAATGTCTATTTATTCTGACACGTTCCAAGTATCTGGATTCACAGGCACAATCTCTGTGCCGGTTCTAAGAGGAGTTTATCTGGCAGAGCTGCCCAGCACCTGTCCAGGGTGGGCTCTGCGCTCAGTCGGAGGATGTGCACCAGAGTTACATTTCAATGGGAGGGTAGATTAAGGATCACTGACTCAGCTGACTTGATCATGGGCAGCTGACCCTTTCATTCAGGGGCTGTTCAAAGTATCAGCTGGTGAGTGCCAGAGTGATGTTAATGACTGTGCACTCAGGCAGCAGCTCATTAGTAAATGCACGAAATGTCTGCTCAGACTTCTTTACTGCACAGTTCCTTGAGCTGCTGGAGACCAGAGCTTGTGAGGCACTGCTGTTAATTTCCACTGGTTGTGGGGACTTACAAATAAAGCATCAGGCATTTCAAGCATCATAGGATGGCACGTGAGAATCAAGCAAAGTTAGGCTAGTGCTAGCTGTAACTCAGAGAGAGGTTAGTGGCACACTGAGACAGGATGGACCAAAAACTTAAGAATTACTCTGCAATTTAGGAAGCAGTGATCTGATTCTTTGTTACACCAGGGGTATTGGAACTAGATGACCTTTAAGGTCCCTTGCAACTCTAAGCATTCTATGTTTCTATGATATTTTCCGAGAGACCTTGAGGAAACCTCATAAAGTTGATTTAAGATGATGGTGAGGGCAGATCTTAAGAGACATCCTTACTCAGCTTGGTTCTGCCTGCCTCTGCAATGACTGCTGAGAACTGCAAGTTACCTTGGTGTTGGTCTTCTTGTTTGGTAACAGGAATCAAAATTTTAGGAATCCATCAGATCTTCCCCAAGATTATCTTCATCTAGGGCCAACGTGATAAGAAGTGAGAGACCAAAAAGGGAGGCCAAGAACATGTTGGTTTTGAACACTTACACATGTATCATGAAAGCAAAGTCTTCACAACTGAGGAAAGGGTAGCACAGGCAGTCTTGACTATGTACTCTTATTTTCACCAGTTTCTGGTCACAGGCCAGGCCTTCTCCAGTTCCCCGAGTAATGCTGAGAAGTTTTGTGGTGGTACCATGGCAGTGGCACACTGTTATAGTACCTGATGATTTCAAGATAGTTAGTGGCAGCGGCTGCAGAGAGGCCCATCACTTGTATGAGAGTGTACTTAGCAGATTATCATTTAGTAAAACAAGGCTGAAGTCTCCTTCAATCTGCTCTTCTCCAGCATGTGGTAAATCTCTTTTCACAGGAATAAAATGCTGGTTATAACAGATTCTCTGATCTATCAGAGAAAGATGTAACTGGAGTTCATGGCTGAAAATCAAAGACAGGATAGTTTAGAAAGGAAACAAAATGATGGGATGAATAGCCATTGGGTAGGGATCCCAAGGGAAAAACTCATGTCTCCAAATCAAGACAAAGGTCCAAACTGACTTTGCCTTTCTGTAGTAATTTATCTGAGATGGCCAAATTTGGAGCCTGTCATGCTAGGTCCTCCTGAGAACAATTCAGATTTTCCACTTGGAGGATCACCCTCTGGAGGAAGTTCAGTCTTTTCCATTGACTACGGACAAAACTCACAGGGACATTGCTCCTAACTTAGACACCAGTTAGAACTGGGTTTGGCTGCTTTTCTTGGTGAATTTTGCCACTTACAAATTGCTGGGATAATTACAAGAATAAATGGATGAAAAATAACAACCTGTGAGAGAAAGCAGGGTAGTCTGCATTATCCAATAATCTTTTCCAACTTTAAATTACATAAATTAAGAATCTTTTACAGTATAAATGCAGCACTATGTAGTTCAGGTTTCTCTGTACAGGAGGAGGACTGCAGACAGCTTCGTCATCACCCTTCCTCTCCATTTTACTGGTGTGTCAGACACATCCCTTTATCACTAGCTGGTGTGATAGACACATGGCTGCAGTTGCCTCTTCTTCATCTTCCTCCATTCAGACACATGGCTGCAGTTGCCTCTTCATCTTCCTCCATTCAGATTATGGCTGCCTTCAACCCTGACACTGCAAGTAGAAGTCCTGATGTGGTGATTGCAGGGGAAAGTTCATGTCAGCCCAGGCAGGCAGCCAAACACTGAGCTCATGTTAACACTCTTCCAGCCAGGCGTAAGAAGAGCACACTGCAAACACACAGATTGATATCAGCATTTGGTGGGAACAGATCCAAGAGCTGGATGTCAGTGGATTTTGTGATGCAAAAGAAAAAAAAAAAAAGAGATTAGAAAAAAAAATAAAAAAAGAAGATCATACAATCATACACAGTGTTCTGGCTCCAGGTTGCTAAATTGGAGAGGGTTCAGAGAAGAGCCACCGAAGTGATTTAAGGATTAAAAGCATACTGTATAGAAAGACTCAGGAACTCAACTTGTTTAGTTTAATCAAAGAAAACATTGAGGGATGACTTGATTACAGGCCATTAGTACCTACTTGAGGAATGAAACTTCAATAACTACCTCTTTTGTCCAACACAAAAAGATTTAACAAGATCTGATGGCTGACAGCAAGGCCAAAAAAACCCACCCCATTTAAAACTGGTAAGTATTGTAAACAGTTCCCTGAACAGGTGAATTGTAAAACAAGGTTAGATTTTTTTTCTCCATAAAATATTACACTACCTGTGTTGATATGGCCTATCTGTTTCTCCACTCCCCCCAAAGTATCTTAATTTGACTAAAGACAGTAATTTTACCCAACATGGATATCTGCATTGGAGACATCTAATCTAATCTCATTGCTTTGCTTCTTATATAGTCAGAAGAGAAAAGCAGGTACTTTAAAATGTATAGTTCACCTTATATTCAAGCTAATTTTCAACTGTGTGGGTGGGTATTCTCAACAATAATCCACATGGGGTGAAGGCAAGTTTAGAGGGCTTAGGTATAGGAGGAAGTGTTTGAGATTCACATTTAGAGTTACAGAGATGGATGCTTTAACCCAGAGAACCATTAGTTCAGAGGAGCTTGTAGAATGTAGTAAAGAGATGATTCAACCAGCTAGAGTACTGTAAGGTTTTCTTCATCCATTATAGGCCAGAATACTGAAACCCTACAGACATATTCCACAATTGTTTAGGGAAAGCTGAAGTGCAGGAAAAGTTAGAGACAGCATTTCTTAACCTTTCCCATGGTGGCCAATTTCACCTCACACTACTACTCCTGTTCAGTGGTGTGATACTGACAGTATAGTTTCATCGTTCAAGAAATCAGCTGCAGAAAATTATTTCTTTGGGGCCCCAGCTGAAAAGTGGACCCTGCTCTACCAGACATTGTGCAAACAAACCTTGAGAAGCACATTCTGCTCTGTTTTATATATAGTTTTATAAATCTATTTATATGTTGTTGTGTGTGGTCAAAACAGAACAAATAATGGGAGAGGAAATATGCATTTGTAGGCTCATAGGTTACATCCATTTGGAAGGGACCTCACAGGGTCTCTAGCCCAATCTCAGGGTGTTCAGAGTCTTATTCAGTCTGGTCTGGAAAATCTTTGAGGATGTAGTGCATACAACCTCCCTGGGCAACCTGTCAGTGACTTGACTGTTGCAATGTAAATGTTTCTCCTTATTTCCAGCCTGGATCTCTGTGGTTTCAATTTATGCCTCTTGTCTCTTATCTTCCCATTTTGCAGTGCTAGAAAGAGCCTGGCCGCCTCTTCTTGAGATCCTCTTTGCATGTACTGACAGGCTGCTATCAGGTCCCCCCAAAACTATCTCCTCCCTAAGCTGAACAAGCCTCAGTCGATCAGCTTCTCGTTAGTGGGCAAGTACTCCAGGCCTCAGTCTTCAGTATTGGTGGTCTTTGCTGAACTTGCTCCAATTTGCCTATGTCCTTCTTATTCTGGTGAACCCAAAACAAGACACAGTATCTAAATGTGGTCTAATCAAAGCTGAGCACAGGGAGGTAATCACTTCCCTTGAGCTACTAGCTGTGCTCGTGTTCTGATGGCCCATGATGCTGTTGGCCGCCTTTGCTGCCAGGACATACTGCGAGCTCATGTCTGGCTTACTGTCTTCCTTTTCTACAGTGCTACTCCCCAGTCAATCAGTCTTAGCCTGTATTGTCCCTGTCAAGGTCCTTGTCGGTGGCAGCCAAGCCCTTGAGTGTATCTACTGTTTCCCTCAGTTTGGTGTATGTAAACTTGACGAGCATGCACTTTTCACCTTCTCCAGGTCACTGATAAAGATATTAAACAGGACAGGTATTGTGGCAGTCCAGTTGTTACGGACCTCCAGGTATGGCAGGACTCATCAAATGCTATCCTTTGAGCCTGATCATGCAACCACTTCTGATTGTCTGCCCAGGCAGACTGTAAGATCTTAACTCGGATAGAAAAATACTGCTGAAGACAGTGTCTAAAGCCATGCTAGGAGATAAATGACATTCACTGGTCTTCCCTTATCTGCAAATCCAGTCCTGTTGTCATGGAAGGCAATTGGTTTGGTCAACCATGATTTATTCTTGAAAAATCCATCTTAACTCTTCCCAATCACCAGAAAGTGATTCATGCGGCCACTTTTCCAGAGGACTTGTTCCACTATTTTTCCAGAGACTCACATGAGGCTGACTGGTCTGTTGCTCCCCAGGTCGACCTTTTGACCTCATTTTGAAATGGATGCAATATTTACCTTTCTCCAGTTATTGGGGTTCTCCTCAAGGTCTATGACGTTTCAAAGATGGTAGGCAATGGCTGTGCAAAGATACCAGCCAGTTATCTCAGCACCATGGGTGCAGCTGATCTGATCCTATGGACTGGGACAGGTCAAGTTCTCAGAAGTAACCCCTGATTTGACCCTCCTCCACTGCTGATAGAGCTTTTTCTCCTTGAACCGTCTCACTAAGCAAAGGCCTGGGAAGTCTTGTTTGTGAAGACTAAGGCACTAAAAATCTCAGCCTTACCTGTGTCATGCACTCTATCCATGTTCTAAATTATCCATCTCAGTCAAGTGTCCTGGTTTGAGGGTTCACATTTCCCTTGTTCAGGCTCATTCATCTATATTCAGTCATTGCTTATCGCAGTGACCAATATTGCTACATTTTGTTTTCTTGTACTATCCCATCTCTCTGCATTTGCTCTTCATAAATTGTACTTAAATTCTGTGAGGTAGAAACTGTATTTTTAGCAAACTCTGTTTGTACAATGCCTTGGCACAGCAGCATCCTGCAACGTAATGCAAAAACTAGGGCTGAAAGTTTCGCTTGTATGGAGTCTAGCACAGTAGCTTCTCTGTTCATCACATTTTCTAGCACTGTTTGTCATCCAGAAAACACCTCAGGGAAGCAGCACAGCTCTGAAATGCTCAATTCAGAAAGTTGGATCATTCAGCTCCTGAAGCCACCAGTGCTGAAAGAGATCTTTCCAAGACAGCAGGACACATAATTTCATCTTAGGCAGCCACTGGAGGAGATATTCAGAAGTTTAGAGTTCGTTGCACTCCTCATTTCATCTGATCAGACAAAGTCCAAAGAAATTCAAATATGTTAGTTGAGTGGCTGGCTCCAGTGAATTTCTTTATGTTGCCCATCCAACACTAAGTCTCCTGGAAGAGAGGTTGGGCTAACAGCATATCAGACCCTCTCTCATGCAGCCCCATCAGGACTACACTAGAACAATTTTGCCAGATAAAGCCTCATAGTGGAGGCCTTCAGTTATGGGTTGAAATCCCCTCTGGTGCTGAACTGAGAAAATAAATTCAGTGATTGCCTCACTGGACACATTCAGGATATGGCCGTGGGGTATGCTATGGCCTGGCGTCTGCTTACTCTGTGAAGCAACCAGAAGTGCATACCTGTCTTGGCACAGTGATGATTCCAAGCTAATAAGCCATCCCGAAATGCAAGCTATATTTGCTCCAACATGGCATTCAGATAGCAGGATCACACAGCTTTTGGACTACAGTTGACTGATATCATGCCATTTTAGAAAAAGTTCATACCTGTGCACCGCCTGCTAAGCACAAGGCTCTCCTGTCACCCAGAGTTATCTGCCATAGCTACAAACTGCAGACATGATTTTTCCTGACTAAGGTTGTTCTGTTTGTGCCATTTTTTGCAGTTTTATTTGCTTGATGGGTTAGAAATTGGTCGTTTCATACTCTCCTACCACAATCTCTGTGTCAAGCAATATTCAGGACACTGTTTGTACAGGATACACCAGACCACATGGATAAGGAAAAAGAGAGAGCTTTGCAGATTCAGAATGTCTGACTCAATATCCTGTCTCGATTCCTCTACAGGAGCAAGGAAATACCGTGCATTCCACTTCAGAATTGTTATCGTATCCAGAGATGTGATAGTGTGCTTCTGAAATGTCAAAAAACCCCACCACAGGGCACGAATATTTTGTAGACAGGATTCCTATTGTGGGAAAAAAGGAACAGGGAAAGGGGAATGAACATATTCTACCTACACCTTTAAAGTTGTGTGCTCACAGCTTTCAGATTAGTGTCTGTAATGAACAAAGGAGAGACAAGTAATTTTCACTTCATTTATTTCTGCTGAAGAAACTCAGAATCTTTCAAGATTGGACAGAAGGCCTCCTAGCTTTTCAAAGTACTCAAAAGATTTTAGTTAGTTCATCTGTGTTGTTTTAAACATACTGTTCAATACTTGAAGGAAGAGTTTCTCTTTGGCTAACTCCCGCAAATGCAAAAGGAAATGTGCATTATTTTATGTAAGTAATGGAGAGGAGGTAGTCTAGAAGCCATCTGTACTTTCTTCCACTCTCCTTCTTCCACTGACATGAAAGAATGAGGAAACAAAGAGTGAATTACCCATTCACTTCTTGACCCCTAAGAAGACTTAACTGTGACTCTAAATGGACTGCTTTCTTCAGACATGAAACAGCAATAATAATGTGATGTGACATCATTAAATCACTTCCAAAAGGTCCAACACTGGCTCAAAAGTGATCTTGGAATCACTTAATAGCTTTGGCAATTCTATTTTTTTCCCCATTCGGGAGAAGGTGCTAGTCCTCAAGGACAGTTTCCTCTAGACCAAGCAACAAATCTCAGCCATTTTGGCTGCTTGCCTAGTCAAAAGAGTGATAGGAGTTTGTTCCAAATACACACATCACCTCCAGGCAGAAACCAAACATGGAGAGTTGCCAGAAAGACTAATGCATGAGGAAGTTATTAACATGTGAGAACAGGAAGTTATAAATGAAGGCTATATTGCAACCTTTATTTTGGAGGGTGTTACCAGGCTCCTCCCAGCCTGGTAAATATTTGTGTAGCTATCTAGGAACCTGATCCTTCTTCCATGGGAATCAGGACAGTGCTTACTATTGCCTTCACTGATACAAGAGTCAGGCCACCAAGTATTTTAAATAAGCATTGCAGTTTTTCCTTTCTCAAGGAAATGAATTTTGAAAAGCAAGTACAGTTGAGTTTACAGAGATTGTCTTTCTGAAGTCCTTATGGCAAGAAACTCTGTGGTTTTCTAAGGAAACAGAATTTGTTGTCATTTGGAAAGAGGTTTTGAAAAGTACACATTAGAACCTGAAATGAACTGATGCTGAAATTTCATTTTTCTACTTTATATCCATTCAATTCTGTCCCCACAACAAGGCATGATGTGGGAGCACACGCTCAAGTCCTACCTATTAATAGACACACAAACCCTCAAAAAGACATGTCATATAGTTTGCAATGTAATTCTCCAGCCAATGCATTTTAAAATTAGAGGGGGAAAAAAAGAAGGATAAATGGAGATAAAGATCCTTTCCCACTTATGAAGACCTCATGTGGATCTGGCCAAGGGCATCCAGCCCAGACATTCCAAGAGACTGCTGCTGTAAAACAAAATTACTCTTTTTAAAGCATTTACTTGAAATACCAAATCTAAATGTTCTTGAGATGAAAGAGCCTCTTTAGTTAATTTTAGACAAGGCTCTCCTATTTTGGTTGTGGACTGGAAGCAGAGAAAAGTAAAGTGTTTACTCTGAGAACAACAATGCTGGGCACTGAGCCCAAATACAGCTATCTCCAATAATTCTCTTACCATATAAGATATGGTTCCTTCTAGAAGTATTTACATCAGTCTGAACTACTGCAAAGTGACCATGCAGCTCATTTTCAAATAACAGATCGGTACAATCTGCTGCACCTCTGTACACCGTGGTGTTGCCACTTTATTCAGCCACTATTCAAAAGAGTCAGTGGCAAGTTATAGGAGTGTATAACGAAGAAAGCAAAAGGAGACTGGGCCAGAGATGTGGGTGAGGCCTTCAGCTTTCAAGATTGTGAAAGCAAGGGCAAAAGCTCTAAACTTGATAAACTAAACTTGTGGCTTAGAAGATGTGTGAATTGAATAGGGGAGTGCGAACATATGTGAAAGGGACCTGGCTTCAGCAATTGCCCACTGTCCTGGTTTGAGCAACACAGGACTAACTTCTCTTCTAATACTTGGGAAGACTGCATTTTTAGAGGACTCTAGTGTCTGAATTTGTGAAAATATTTACTTTCTAGCTAGCTATGGCTTGTGGGTTTCAAGGTCTCAGTGTTTTCAAGCTTGCCAGGTGCAGGGATGAGAAGGAGTGAGATCCGGGCACTTGACCCAAGCTGGCCAACAGGATTATTTCATACTATCAACGTCACATTCACTATAAATTAGGAAGTTGGTAGCGAAGTTGTCTCTCTCCCTTGATGGCTGCCATCCTGAGAACTTCATGCCCCGGTGCTGGGCTACTGAGGCCTTCCCTTCCTCTTGAAGCTGTAGCGCTCGCAGTGTCTGACATTTGCTGTCCACTGCTGGGAGTGCACAGCTTCCTACTGATAGAATTGGCTGAGCATAATCTTTGCATATTCTGTATTGATATCAGGATCAATATTGGTTCTTTAGTGCTATTAATGTTAATTATCTAATCTTTATTAAATCTGTTTAT
This sequence comes from Pluvialis apricaria, assembly GCA_017639485.1. Taxonomy (NCBI): domain Eukaryota; kingdom Metazoa; phylum Chordata; class Aves; order Charadriiformes; family Charadriidae; genus Pluvialis; species Pluvialis apricaria. Next base: position 159,718,531 of record CM030008.1, on the reverse strand, counting down.
ACTTCAACTCCGGGGTTTCCTTGTTTCTCCCGATTTCATTTCCCAGGTGGGAAGGGGTCATCGGGTGATAGAATGGTTGTCTAAATGACACTAAATTGTTATGGGTCTCTCAAACCATAACACCCACATTTAATAAAATTTTGGAATGACTGAAAAAGGCACGGGTTTATATTGCAGACCAGGTACAAGGGTCTCAGGGTGCCAGAATGGACGGTGAATAAGAAATACTAAGAAGGAAATGATTCATTCTACAGATGACCAACTTCTACCAATAATAGGCCTTGGTTGTGTCTTTTGGCCTATTTTCTGTCTGTGAAACATGTAAAATAACACATTCTCTGCTTGGTTTAATGACTCACTAGATGCTGCTTGTAAAAGGCATTGATCATGAACACCACTGTAAAAATGTAAGTCGTACTGGAACAATAAACTACAGGCCTTCTATGATGGAATGACTGAATCAGTGAACAAGGGAAGAGCTACTGATGTCGTCTACCTGGACTTCCACTAGGCCTTAGATATGGTACCCCCCAACAATCTTACTTCTAAATTGGAGAGATAAGTATTTGATGGATGGACTGCTGGAAGGATAAGGAATTGGTTGTATAGCCATGTCCAAAGAGTCACACTCAACAGCTCAATGTCCAAATGGAAATCAGTAATGAGTGGTGTCCCTCAAGGGTCTGTACTGGGACAAATACTATTTAATATCTTCATTAATTACATAGATAGTAGGATCAAGTGAACCCTCAGCAAGTTTTGGATGACATCAAGCTGCATGGTGCAGTTGATTTGCTTGAGGGAAGGAATGACATCAAGGGGCACCTTGACGGGCTTGAGGAGTGGTCCTGCGTGAACCTCATGAAGTTCAAGAAGGCCAAGTGCAAGGTCCTGTACCTGGGTCAGAGCTATTTCCAACATCAGTAAAAAATGGGGGATGAATGGATTGAGAGTAGCTGTGTGGAGAAGGACTTGGGGATACTGGTGGATGAAAAATCGGCTGTGAGTCAGCAAAGTCCACTTGCAGCCGAGAAAGCCAATTGTATCCTGGGCTGCATAAAAAGAAGTGTCACCAAGAGGTCAAGGGAGGTTGTTCTTCCCTGGTACTCTGCTCTTGTGAGACACCATCTGTATCCAGCGCTGGGGGCACCAGTACAAGCAAGACATGGACCACTTGGAGCAGATCCAGAGGAGGGCCGTGAAAATGGTCAGAAAGCTGGAACACCTCTCCTATGAAGAAAGGCTGAGAGCATTGGGGATGTTCATCCTGTAAAAGAGAAGGCTCCAGGGAGACCTTATTGCAGTCTTTTGGTACCTAAAGGAGGCTTATAAAATGGAGAGGTCCTTTTTACCAGGATCTGTAGTAACAAGAAAAGGGGCAATGGTTTTAAACTGAAAGAGTAGATTTAGATTGGGTATAATGAAGAAATTTTTTTCCAGTTAGAGTGGTGAGGCACTGCACCAGGTTGCTCAGAAAAGTTGTGGATGCACCGTCATTAGCAGCGTTCAAGGTCAGGTTGGACGGGACTTTGAGCAACCTGATCTAGTGAAAGATGTCCCTGCCCATGACAAGAGGGGTTGGACTAGATGATCTTTAAAGGTCCCTTCCTACCCAAACCATTCTATGATTCTATGAGTTTGTGACATATGTATGTTGGCTTCCTCACAATAAAAAAAAAAAAAAGAAAAATCAAAAATAAAAAAATTCCAAAGAAGGAAAGCATTTCAAGATGCTGGTCATTGTATGGCAGTAGCCAAACAACATGTTAATTTTAAACAGCATCACAGCTGGGAGAGGGTGAATTTTTGTTTCTCTTTTCACTGTCTCTTTGCTTTTAGATCACCCAAGTATTTCTACTCTTCAAAACTTTTTCCTTATTTGAGCCATTATAAAAGCAAAAAAGAAAAGTCAGAGGGCAAGAGTAAAACATTTAACAAAGGAAACTGAAATTGTAAATGATAAATAAAAGTCTTGATTTACATGAAAAATTGCCATTTTGTTTCCAAATTCCCTGCAAAAAACCTCAACTACAAATACAAATATTTCATGTAAACACCTCTGCTATTTTTGTTGCCATTTTGGCTTGAAGGGCACTTGAATGTTAGGATAGACCTGGGACTTAGAAATTTTAAATATACCAAATTTGTCCATTAAAAATGAAGCAAAAGTACTCAATTAAGGAAACAGCACCTGAATCCAAAAGACATCAGTGTACTTTAATTGCCAATGCATTTTGTTGTCATTTTAAACTATATCTACATGAAGCCCATCAGAAAAATCTATGATCACTTATCAAAGTAAGCAAAGTTTCCTAGCAGCTGGACGATCAAAGAATAATAGGCCTTTAGTCTGCAGACTGCATCAGTGCAGTTCTTCAAAGGCAAATAGACTTCTCTGTCCATGACTGCAGAGCACTTTTTGAGATCCTTTGGGTTTACAAATGCTGCGTTTCAAAGCACGCCAAGAAGTGTGAAGGACAAAATTGCGGTGCTCTGTCATCTGGGAATAGAATTTTAAAATGAACTACAGTCAGATTCTTCATCAACTGTGTGAACTCACAGAAAATTTTGCTTTGATGTTTCCAGAAAAGGCCATTTGTGAATCCTGAAGAAAACAACATCTGACCTTAGTAAGGACCTTAGTGCGTCTTAGTGGAAGGACCACATCCTGTCCTGTTTTCCTGGTGCAGATCACGACAATAGGCATCCGAATCTACCCAACATGAAGAAGCTTTCTCTTCTTATGGGGAACTTATATCTGGCATAAGAGATAGATGTTATTTTGAATGCTGCACAAATATTCTGTCCCCAGCACTGAAGCAAGACATAAAGACAGGGAATTCCTAAGGCAAAAAAAATGCTTTGCTCTTCAGCACTTATGGAGTGGGGGAAAATGCCATCCAGCTGCATCCTTGGGAGAGCAGCAGAACTCCTGAGCAGGAGAGAGGAAGTGAGAGAGGGCTTTAAACTGGAGATTTACCAGAATTTTGGTTAGATGAGAGCGTAAAAGCTGGAGATCACCTGACTATCTTTCCAAAATTCCACACTCCCAAAGAACTCAGCTCACTACAGGGATGTGAAAGCCTTCAGGATTATGTATTCTAACAAGATGACGTACTTTCTCAATGAAAGATCTCAGAGTAAACATGAAGTAAATGAGTAAACATTAAAAAATATTAGTAGCTTTAGTGATCCTTTATGATTTTTTTTGTGTGTAACTCATTAGATCTCCCAATATTTGAGAAAGAAATAAAACGTCCTTGTCTTGGTCTGTAGGTAAGGCACAAGAAGGTGGAACATCTTGCTAACATTACAGTGTATCTACAGCACTGCTTGAGCTTAGGGATGGGCTCAAATTCCTCAGTTATGCTGACTTCCTTAAGCACCACACTCCATGCTGAGTGCAGAAATTAGTAGGTATTTCACCAACGGCAAGCCCTGTTCCCCTAAGAGTCCATTCATTAAGCTACCATTTTGTTTTTGCAAACTGTTCCTGATTCAATATGTAGTGGTGTTTTTAGATGAAGATCTTGACTACTTATTCATGAAGCACTGAAGTGTATGAGGAGATTTGTACAAGAAAGAATTCCTGAGTGTTGAAACTCAGTCTTTTTTGCTACTTGGTTAGCTGTCATGAGTTGATGATCCCTTTAAACTCTTCCCTACACACAGCTGGACCCCTCCATTGCGGCAGTCCTTTTTATGTGATAAACCACACTTCCTTGCATATGCAGTGTGTTAATAAACTCTGTCCATGGAGGACATCAGGAAAATCGTGAGTGAATGAGTGCATGAGTCTGTAACATGAGACAGAAACTGAAGACAGTGAAGAAAAAGTAGAATTTCTTTTTCTTTCATTAAGTTCTCAACTCTTTTAGCTTGTTTAATCCCTTAAACTATCATGTCTCACATAGTGCACAGTTCCCTGTATTCTTGGCTCTTGAAAACCTGTTTGCTGTTGGAGACATGTAGTTCTAGTATAGCCTAAAAGAGATCAGTTTGCAACTTCCTCCAGGATTACTGCTTCTTTAGAAATTGTTTCTGGTCTAAGACTAATGGCAGGGCATTCAAGATAAAGTTTCGCAAAAGTTGTAAAACAAAGACACTCTTGTATCATCTCAATTCTCCCCTCTCCCTTCATTTCCCCGAATGAAATCATGTATGAGATAATCTGAAAGATTTTCTTTCTCAGCGAGAAACTGGCTGTTTTCACCTCCAGCTGATCAGATTGTGGCTGAGAATATGTGGGCCCTCATCACTGTTTGAAATTTCTACTTCTTCCTGGAGGAGGCTTCCTGCGCTGTGAGGTGAATCAAAATGAGTAACACCAGGCACTTGCATGAAACACATTTCCTGCCACTGTGCTGGAACATAGTTGTACATATATCCAGCAAGGCAAGAATGTGTGGTAGAATTGCAGAAAGTAGCTTGAAATTTGGTTCACTCCCTCTTGAATCTTATTTACCAGGAATACCTAACCAATGAAGTCTTGTAAATAAAATTAGTCACAGAAAACAATCTGTTTTAAATAACAGCAATAGGGAAGCTGAAGTCTTCGTGTGCTTGAATATTTTTCTGAAAGCCAAGTATAAAGGTTACCCAACTGAGGTGATAATGAGGAAAAAGTACTTCTGAAAGCTTTTAAAAAGTTGAACATCAAAGTTCCACTTTTAGCGTTTGAGAATATATGAGCTGTGTTACTATTTGAAATTTCAACTTGTTCCCAGGGGAGACTTTCTGCACTGTGAATGAAGAACAGTAACCTTATGACCAACTTCTGTGAAGTTAGCGCAGGGGTTTTTTTTGATGCAAGGGCATGAAACAAGCCTTCAGTGAAGAGGACACATGCAAAAGCTCCATTGCAACCAGTGTGACTAAACACAAGCAGCATCTGCCCCACTGGTGTGCTCCATAGGGAGAGGTATTTATAGCATGTTTATTCTATAATAACTGATGATATTACATAGCTCATCAATCTAGTAACAATTACCTGCAATAGGTTGACATATACCATGTAAGGGATGGGATTTTAGTATTTATTTTCCTGTCAGGTAAGGTAACGATATATGTACAATAACAGTAGACATTTCTGTTATCTTAAATAAAATCCATTTAACTCATCTCTGTTTAAAAACAAAAAAGGACAGAAGACTCAATACAATTCTGCTGGGCTCTACCTCAATGCTTATTTTTACGAAAAAATCAGGCCAGAATATACTTTTATAGGACACGCCTTGTTTCACAGGTGGCTTTTCACTCCTGATATGGGTTAGTTTGTGAAGAAAATTTGGTTCTGTTCTCACGCCTCTGGGAAATTCCAGATGTCCATGTAGAATTGTACATAGATTTAGTCTGGAGAAAAGGATGCTCAGGGAACACAACCTTGCTCTCTACAACTACCTGAAAGGAGGTCATAGCGAGGTGGGGGTCAGACTTTTCTTTCAAGGAACCAGTGATAGGACAAGAGGAAACAGCCTTAAGTTGCACCAGGTGAAGTTTAGATTGCATATCAGGAAAAATTTCTTCACTGAAAGGGTTGTCAAGCACTGGAACAGGCTGCCCAGGGAAGTGGTTGTGTCACCATCCCTGGAGGTATTTAAAAGACGGGTAGACGTGGTGCTTAGGGACATGGTTTAGTGGTGGACTTGGCAGTGTTGGATTAACGGTTGTACTCAATGATCTTAAAAGTCCTTGATCTTAAAAGTCCTTTCCAACCTAAATGATTCTATGACCCTATGCACCACCAAAATTAATATCCCATATTGCAGCTTTGTCCCCTTCTTATGCGGAGTCTGACTGTGCTTAGGGCTTCTCCAATACACAAGAAACTGCTTTTTCTTCCACCCCAAAAGAACTAATGATGGAAAGCAAGATGCAGAAAGAGGGGCAGGAAAAAAGGGACTGGAAAAATGATCATTTCTCCTGGAAGAACAGGCTTCAATAGGGAAAGGCTTGAGAAAATGAATGCAAAAGATTCAAAAGCCAGAGAGTAAATAAAAGAAATTTTCAGTTGTTAAAGGTCTCACAGGATGGAGTATATTCAGGGCTCTGGGGTCTTGTCCTATGACTATGAATTGCTTGGAGGTGGTTATACTAATTTACTAAAGCTCTGATTGCATAAGTTACTGTTGGGAGAGGTAAAGATGGCTGTTTGTTCTGTACAAAGTCCTAATGGCAGAGCTTTATTTTCAGGATAAGGACAGAGTTGTATTTAAAAAATAAAAAATAAAAAACCCAACCAAACAAACAAAACATTTCTGTTATGAAATAGATTGTCCAAAAAGCTGTTTCATGAAACAAGATGCTGTAGGTCAGTAAACAAACAATAGCCCGTGCTTGTTTCACAATGTATTTTTTACACACTGTCAAAACATGTGAGAAAACCAAACTACACCTATATAACTACCACACATATCCTGCAAAGAAGAGGGAAAACAAATGCTTCATTTATGGAGTCTCACACCGATCATCTCATTTAAAAAAAAAATTGTGGTTCTCCCTGTGCAGGAGGAGAAAGGTTTTGTCCCATCACAAATTCATTAGTCCCTTGGTGGTTCTGTCAATGGTGGTAACCAAAGGGCTCAGGCAGAGACAGCATTTCTGACATTTCATCCCTCTGTCATCCCTCCACTGTCCTCCTTCCCCCTGTCTCTTTGGACCTCTGTAATAGCTTGACTACAGAAATTTCTGCCTCAGGCTTCCCTGCCTACTGCTTGCTTTCCACACTGCCTTGAGTTGGATCACTTTGCAGAGGAAGCAGCATGACTTTCATGCTGATTTACAAAAAATGAGGCAGCAGCAAACAGACCTCCTTTCAGACCTTCCTCATCCCCAGGGCTCTCACAGAAAGACAAGGGATAATGCCACAGGTGGGTGTTTTATCCCTTCCCTATTTGTTTGGCTAGCATCCAAGAGTGCAGAATTTTCACAAGAGTGACGAAGTTGCCAAATCCAATAACATTATGTTCTGATTTTTTCTTATTTTAACTACACTTGTAAGTTTTGGACTTCATGTGCGCAGTATTGACTTCAGTTGTATTGTGGTGGCAAACACCAAAGAGTAAATAGTCTTAAAGGAGTACTTTTCCACAAGATTTGAGGGAGGTGACACCAATTTGGTTGTAAATGTGGACTTCTCACATTTTCAGCTATCATCTCTTTGATATTTGATTCATTCTTTTGATTCTTGTGCAAACCACTGTGGTGTTGAGATCAGTACCCAAATTTTTAAATGCAAGGTATCTAATATAAAGGCATGTACATCCACCTAGAGACAATTGCCAAATTGGCTGGAGCTGAGATCCAGCTGAAGTCTGTTAAAGCTGGGAGAAGCTTCCATTCACCTTGTCAGATGCTTGTCACACACACTGGTACCTCCACATAAATTCTGGACTCTTTGTAATGAAAGTCCTCTTGGTGGTGGCAACCACTGTTTTCGAAGATTCCTGGTCAGCTATAAATGTGTTGCAAACTCATTTTTCTTACTGATTTCTAAAAGCCTAGTTAGGATCTTTGATTAGTGCCCATAGTTGTGTAATACAGAGATTATACTGTTTTAGTAACCACCTATGACTGTAAGCAGCAACCGTTGTCTTGTCCGAGATCACAAAAATGATTCTTCAGCTTAATTTAAAACAGAACCCAGTTGTGCAAGGTCCAAATTCACAGGTCTGAATCTCTAACACTTTCTCCCCAGTCAAAAGTTAGACACTCATGTAGAAATTAATGAATTCTGTTTGCCTAAATATAAACTATACGTAGAATACATACACACATATAGTAGTTCCACAAATATATATATGTACATATATACACATACATATATAAATACACACAGACATGTATTTATGAAGCCACCAAGACAAAACTCAAAGGGCCTATGAGGAAAATACTCTATATTCTTAATCAGGCCAGTTCCTAATCTCTTGTCTCAAGGATGTCTATAGCTGTCTCCTTGGTAAGAATTGAAGTAATTTTAAGAGAGAATAAATTTCCTATCAGCATCACGCACTGAGGGATCATATGCGCCTAAGTTCTATTAAGCTTCGAACAGAAGAAATTTAATAAAGCACTTCTAGTGCAAATGAACAGGAATGCTTGAACAACGGCCAAAGCAATGAAATAAGCACATTTTAAATTACATTGCCCACACATAAACCTTATTGCACAGAACTGTGCAAAAGAGTTCCTGAGTTTCTAAGATGCCAGCTGAAGATCTGCAAGAAGCCACTGGTGTAAGGGAAATGGTGTCAGAAGACAACAATGCTGGCAGCAAATCAAGAGTTTCCAACAAAGAAAAGGACACCTAGAGTGTTTCTTTTAAGATATTTGCATTTCTTAGAAAATTTTATTTGCTGGTATCACAAGAGAGTAGAAAACTCCTGCTTCGCTTTATGTAAAAAATTAATTATGGCAGCCATCAAATGCCATCAAGCATTTCTCAATCATGGAACTAATGTCATAATAACAAATGCATGCATGCATAGAGGTGCATCCTCAGGTCAGCAGTCCATCCAACATTTCCCAGTCTTTGGTCCTGGGGAGTAAGCAAAACTGAAGAAGTTTTAAAAACAAAAGAAGGCGGGGGGTGTGGGGGGGGGAGAAAGTGGAAGAAGCTTCCTGAGATTCACCTTTACAGTGGAGACACCAAAGGGTTCTACCAAAACCAAGTTATCAGTTTTCTGGTGAAGAAAGTTAAAAAAAATTAGGTAATATAAATTAAGCTAAGAGGTAAGTGAGACAGAGTAGAATGAAACTGAAGCATGATTTAAAATCTAGCACTGAACAAATTAGTTGTTATAGCAATGCCTGACCTTGATGTGACTGTGTTATGTACCAGTTTTGAACATACTGTAATCAAAAATTTAGAGGTATAATTCTGAAGGAAAGAGTAGGTGTTCAGCCCAGATGGTTTTCTTGTTCCCTGGGACTAGGTTTTTTGAATTTTCTCCTACTGACTGATAAAAAAACCCAACCAAAACTCAGAGGAAGTCAATGTTGAAGACCGTGAAACTGATAATAAAGAAAAAAAAAAATCACTGGTTCTAAACAGTCATCACTTCTTGATGCATAAGAAGGGAAATATTCAAGGGATACAAAAAAAGGCAGCAAGAGAAAAATACAGTGATATCTTAACCTGTGAGGAGAATCATTGGAATGAAATATAAAAAAGGAACAAAGATCCAATATTGAGATAAATTAACTATTCTATGAATAAAATTGAATGTAAAAGTAACCACAACTCTCCCTGCTCCCACTTAGTACTTGAAGAATATAAGGAGAGTACAAATCCTACTTAGGAAGCCCCGTTAAGAAAACTCAGCATGTTGCAAGGCTGAATGCTGGATATCTTACTGCATAGGCAGAACTTTTTTGTTGCTGTTAGGGAATCAAATGAAGGTGAATTCTCACACTGTTCTGTATCTCAGGTGATGCAGCTGACCCTAATTTAGATGCAATAAAACAGATTAATACCTTCTGCCTAATTTTAGTGTCACCGTTCTTTGAAAGACCTTGCATTAACTTAAATTCGATTTTCCAAATGTGTAGTAAGTTAATTTACATTTGAACAAAATTTGTGTATTACTAAGGGGCAAATCAAACCCACCACATTTTGTCTTCTGGAATTAGCAATTGCTTGAGGTGTGAAGAGAATGTTTCTATAAACCTTATTTTGATAGAATATTTTAATAGTCTACTGCACAAGTCACCATGAAGGCTATTTGATTAGATATAATTATTGCTGTGATGTCCTTCAAATGCAAGCACCTAACAACTTTGCTGTGGAACGTGGTAGCAAACCATTTATTGTTACACTATGACTTGGGATTCATATCCAGATTTATTCTGTTCTATGGTCCTTCTTTCTGTAAGAAAACGTATTCTAGCACTATTTGTAATCCCAATATATATAATCCCACAATTGTCATAATTGTGAGTCCCAGTTCACACTTCCTATATATTCCATACCCATTACAGGAGTTATCATTCAAATGTATTTCAGTAGCACTAATTGTAGATTAATGTCTCTGTCATGCAAGTCCTATCTGAGAGGATACTCTTAAATAAATTTGCCACTTTTGTATATAAGATTTATAGAGCAAAAATCTGTATTCTGTCAAGGTGAACTTCTAGTATTTTAATGAGTAATATTCTTTAATTTTAAAAGTGTTTTATTTAATGCTTTTCAGCGTATTTGCTCCAATTTATCATTTTCCTCCATCTTTTACTTTCTCTGCACCCTGCCATTCTTCACAGCAAGTAAACTAGGAGTTTCTAAGCAAAAAATATAAGACTTCGGCCAGTGCTTTGGTAAATGAAGAATAACATCTTTATTTTTAGATCATAGCACTCCTTTAAGAAGGTAAATAACGAATGCTAATTGCTCTGAAGAAACTGAGCAATCCAGCTCTTGACATCTGTCATTAAGGAAGAGAGAAAAAGACTTTTACTATATACACTATCACCTTAGAAAAATTAAGTTAAAATATTCAAATAATGAGTGCAGATATTCAACTACATATATATTAAAGAAACAGCAAATCTTAAAAATTATCTATTTTTAAGAAGAGTCTAGAATGCTTTGCTTAAATGAGTTGGTAGGCTTATTTAGGACAAGATAAAACTTCAAGAATTCATTCCACTAGAAATTGAAAATGTTCTTCGGGTCGTCTGTTACATTAATTTATGGAAAATGGTAACAAAGTTTTCAAAACCTATGAAATCCATCATCTGTTTTTTGGATACTAATATCTCTGCAGCCCATTGAGAATCAAGATGCACAAGATAATAATCATTTAAAAGCTTTACTTATTCTACACACTGAGAAAGGAATATTTTGTATGTTCTGAAGAGCAGTGTCTAAAGCCCAGTTCAAATGAAGGAACCGAATTACTGTTGTGCAAAAGCTTGAGGCTAAGAGTTTATTGCACTACTTGCCTGCCATAACCCTATGATCCTCCACTTGACTTGTGTGAAGTGGTGGAATGAGGTCTCACACTCAGTGCTCTCTACAAGGTATCTCTACAGTTGTCCCATAACTCCAGCCCCATGTCCCTGGAGAAAGTGCTGTGGATCACACTTCCTTCATTCCTTTGTTTACTATGCTGTCACACACAAGTTTGACAGAACACATTCCCAGGCCCAATCATATATTATTAATTCGTTCTTTCTCCTTCCAGTTCCACTTATACATAAATTCTTTTGGTGTACTTCCAGTACAACCCTTGTTTTGTGAGAAGTTTTGGATTATTCTGGGACAATATTACATTTTTAATAGGTCATTGTAAGTGTTCACACTAATCACACCTGTCTCTATCCCTTATACTTGGCACATGGCTGTTCTGATTGTCTACCACATGGTTTATCTGGTATTCACTCTGGGCATTTAGGAAGATAATCAACATGAAAAGTCCTCTGGAGACCTAAGTTAGAAAAACATCTTTTTCTCCCTATTTCCAACTGACAAGTTTCTTAAGACAGATAAAAATACTACACAGAACTTCTTAATCATCCTGTTCTATACAAGCATTTGCCCCAGCTATTATTCAGACATTGCACACTGTATTTTTAAAATCCCTGCCTAATTGCATCTCTTGTACATAATGTGTTACAGCATACCCACCAGTGAAAATGGTTGCAAGTTTCTTGCTATGATTTTTATTAGCTATACATGCTAGTATTGAAATAGTGTGTGGAGGAGCAGACTCATGCTATGTTGAAGGGCTAGAGTTGTCAGTGTTGGACTGTTTTTAAGACAAGTTGCTCCTCAGAAGATCTGCCATTTGATGCTTAGATGAGGCTGAAGCCTGATCTGAAAGGCTGTTTAGTCAGAAGGAATCACTTGTGTTGGTATTTTGTTGTTTTTGACATGCAGCTTAATTAGGTCTTTAATTCCTAAACCACAAACTCTTCTTAAATTAGAGAGGGGGAAAATAAAAAAAAAAGGCTTTATGCCACCTGGAAGAAATTAAAACAAATGTCCTGCTCCACTAATCTTATTTCAAGACACAATAATAAATATGCTCTGTATTCAGCAGCTTTGTTAGCCTGCAGCTAAGTGGAGTCTTCAGTGAAAATGAACGTATTCCAGCACTGATACTTGACAGTAACAAATTAGGAACTAGTAGCAAAATCACCAGTGCCTGTGATGTATCCCAACTGGTACTATCAAAATGTAGGCATTTCTGCATCTGCTTAGTGGGAGATTATACACATCCTGGGGATTTTGCTGCTGATTATCAAAGCATCAAGGAAGTTTAAAAATTACTGGAGGCAGGCCATGAGTTTGGAGATTAGATTTAAAATGGTGGACAGGAAAAAGAAAGGACATACTGAGTTTTGCTACTACGTGCTCAGTACCTGAGGGGCATTACTCCAGTGTTTTCCCTGGAAGTGAGGAGAACAGAATAGCCCTCCTCGTTCAGACTGCAAATGCCCCCAAATAATCTGTCCAGGGCAGGGTCCGGTCTCCTACACTGACCAGTACTTGCCATTCAAAATAACATGTTTCAGAAGCTTTCTGCCAGTTTTGAACTTTATCATCACAACAAGGAGGTGCAGCAAGACAGGTTTTCCCAGCAGCTGCGGAGCCAACTTGTTCGCTCTATCTTCATGTCTCCATAAAGATATACTACAAGTTTCTTGGATAACCTAGGGTATGGTGGGTGTTATTGATACACATGATTCTCCAGTTTTGCATTTTAAGCCTATAGTATCACCCCCATTAACTTGTGCTCCCTCTCTTTGATCGCTAGCTGTCTCACCGGACTCACTGAAGTTTCTGCTTCATACACCTAATCCCAATACAAGGGCCTTTCTGGTTCAGGGTGCCCCTGTGACCTTTTTTTCCTGAGGAAATCAATAGGGACAGACTTTACAGAAAAATATATGAACACTGTATAGTGTGATTAAGTTAGTTTACATTTTCACAAGCTTAAAAGATATGAACAATTACCACGGTATTGTTGGTTAAAATTAATACGAAATACTTGAAAACACTGATAAACGACTATCTGATCATCAAAATATGACTCTGCTATGAAAATGCAGACACTCTTTGCCGGTCCAGGAGCTTGACTGCTTTATAACTTAGGTGTCAGCAATCCATTAATACTTTTACCTCCCACCTCATGCTCAGGTGTCAGCAACCCATTAATACTTTTACCTCCCACCTCACGCTCATTAATTCCTTTTATGTAACAATTCATGACTCTCACCATTTCCTCACAGTTTAATGACTTCAGAGAAAACCTTTCATCCCATTGTTAACCACCTTCTTTAGCTATTGCCTTTTGCAGAGAAAACCGCGGTCTGCTAGAGCAGCAGTGATCGTGTCCCCAGCGTGCTCTGAGGAGGGATTCCCTCAGACATAATTGTAGCTGTCTATTTTCCCCCTGTGGACAAATCAGTCCCAAACCAGCCGAAGTACAAAGATGCACAGTTGGGCATCCAATTGTGCTCTGAAGTCATTAGCAAGACAAAACACTCTGTGGAATTTAGGCTTTCAGAACCTCCTCTGCAAGGAGGATTTCTAAGAAAAACCTGGCAGTTCCAACTGGGAGAGGAATTCCCTCTGTTAAATAGAAGATAAGGAAAGATTAGTTTAGTGACAACAAACTTGGAGTTAATGCTCTTCAAGTGGGAATGTGCTCCTTCAGTGACTTCTCCTTCAGAGGACTGAATCAAATTATATGACAAATTCCCTTTCCAAATATTGGCAGTTCACATTAAAGTCCTCTTTAACGGGGAACATCTTTTAACAGGAGGTACCAGTTGCCCTCAATATTTTGAATTAGCAGTACTATTACCAGCACTATTAGTGTTTTTATGCAAGTGCTGCAAACCCAGGGCAGAGTAGTTACGTCCTTTCGCTTGGTATATCATAGAGGAAACTGAATGCTCTGTGTGGCTTGGCAAAAATTTGGTCTTTTCCCTCGGATCCATATTTACAGGGAAACCTAGACTTTTAAACTAGAAAGTCAAATTTCCTGTCACATGGCTGGAAGCAACATCTGCTGACTAAAACAGCTCCTCCTGAGGAAAAGAAAAGAAAACAATCCTATTTGTACACCAAACAACTAGCCAGTTATAGTAAAAAAATTTTATCTGGTTTATAAATAAGTCAGCTTACTCAAAATCAAAATTTGCTCTTGGATTTCATTTGCCTTCCCTGAATAATTCCATCACTAAATGACCGTTATCTATTGGAAACAATATTTATACACATGAATCTGGTTAGTTATCAACGCTTATGAATCATTTCACCACTCAGCTGTACTGATGGAAATAACTCCAAAATGAGCATGTTCTTCCAAGTTGTTAAAAGAAAATGTTGACATAAATATAAAGAAGAGGAAAAACATATACAAAGTTGCTTTTCCCTTGGGTTGGGGAGGAGGAGGGAGGGGGTTAAACCACAAAAAATCCATGTCTAGCACTTGAAACAAAAAAAGAAACACCCAAATGCTTAATGAAATCACCTTGTGAAAAGGATGAAAGTGTAAATATACTTAAGGTTACATTTGCAACACAAATTGCATTGCAGTTGATGGGGAAGTCATTATTTTGCCCACTTTGAGTGAAATTTTTTCTTAGTAGGAGTCACAGTGGGAGTGTTGAGTATGTTTTAAAATGTGAGCCTTACATAAGATCTTAATTGAGAGGCACATATTTTGTAGGGGAAACAAACAAACAAACAATCCCACACACACCCTCTTACTCCAGGTTACAAAAATTTGAATAAAGAAGAAACGGAAGCTGAGGTAATTTGAAGTCCGGCTCAGCCTGACTTGTCAGAGTTCTCTAACAAAGGCAGCCTGTGCTGGATCATGGTTTAACTCTGCAACCTCTGTTTTCTGGGGACAATGTTGCCCTCAAAACTACATTCTTTTTTCCAAGACAAAATCTGGAAATCTCCCTAGATTTGGGGAATACTTAATGTAATGTTTTTAGCATTGGTTTAAATTTGGAGTTCATATTCTGTAGATTAGACTTTTTCTTTTAAGTAATTTATTCTGGCTCGATTGGAATGAACAGGTCACAGCTTTACGTAGATTGGCTGCATTACGTTTACTCACATTGAAAAATTGGAGGCATACTACTGTTACTTCGTTCAATGGCAAAAATGATTGTAAAGATTATAAATATTATTATTAATATTAATATATTGAGATGTCACTTAATGGAGAAAAGAAATGGTAAAATAAAACCCAGGCCCTTTTATAAGTTAAAAATATGTGTTTGTTTGGCCGAACTCTAAATTAGTTTCATCTTCTCAGTTCATTCGGGGTAGTTGATTTTAACTACTGTATGAAAACAAAATTGCTTCTGTTTCCTATAAAAATGGTGTTTATTTTGGCACGGCTCACTCACAGAGATACCGAATGGGGGTCTCACCTCAGGTAGGGGATACATTCCTGTGGGGCTCCACTCTCATTGAAGCATGTTTCAGCTTTCATTGAAGCAAATGAACCATCACAGTTTTTATTCCAGCATTTTTTTGTAGCTTAAATTATTACCAGTTTAATTTTATTTTTTCTGGCCACTTTCCAACATCAGACTGTTAACCACAGTGGATCTGCAACATGAGCAACTATAAACATCCTTGCAAGAGGATGCAAGGCTCCACAAGGCCCTTGAAGATAACCATGGGTCCTTGAGTTGGCCCATGTAAGACAGTGCTGCTTATGATTCAGAGCTCTTAGAACTCTTAGGTCGTTGCACTGCAAATACATTCATACAATTTTAGGTGAGTTTGAATAAGATAAAATAATTTAGATTCTGCCTACCAGCATAGCTTAAGTAGCTTCCCCTGCTTTCCAGTTGGGCAGTTAAACTGATTTTGGTTACACCTTGGTACACATTTCTTAATATGGAGAAGGTCTGTTATACTGTAAGGTTCCTTTGCCTGATTTACTTAATGTTGATCCTTGTGTGTGACCAAAAAAAAAAAAAAGAAAAAAAGCACAAAAGGACAATTAAAAAGTTGAGCAGAAGGATGCATCTGAACCCAAAGACAACTAAAAAGCCAAGCAGAGAGAAGCATCTAAAGTCTTTTCAGTGCGAGACTGATATCTGTAGATAGTTATCTCACATGGCAGCCCTGTGTTTTAAGAAGCAGAAAAGTTTTCAGTTTGTGATTACATACATATGGTGGCAGAAGAGGCCCTTGGGGTTGTTGCAGAGACCTCACAGGAAGCTCAGCGCTTCAGTCCAGGGCATGGGGGAGGAGGAGGGATGCATGGAACTCAAGACTCAGAGAGATAGGAAACAATTATCATGCAGCTGGCAAAAGGCTAAAGATGTCCCGCAGCAACATTCCTGGGATATCCCAGAGCAAGACTTACCAGCGGAAAGAGGACAAGGAAAAAGGAAACGCATTGTTTCACCCAGGCTGAATTTCACATCCTATTACATTTGAGTAACAGACTACACAGTGCATATTTTTCAATGAATAATCTAGTTGCTGAAAAACAGAGTTTGAAAGCAACCAAAACTAGTAGCAAATTCACCTCAAATTTGGTGTTTAATTTTGGATGACTTGACATGCTTGTGTGGTTAGCTTGTGTAGTCAGGGTAAAGAAACAAGCATCATACAGGCTAAAGATGTGATTTATAGCCTTTCATTTCTAAATGGGTTTTGGAGCTGACCCACTGTTTTGCAAAGAAAATGTAGAGTTAATAATGAACCTAAATAATTTACACCAAAATATAGAAAGTATAAAAATATTATTTGGACATTGAACTAAATCTCTTGAAATCAATATCTTCATCCCAAATGACCAAAATTTGGTGTAAAAAAAAAAAGAGCAAAGTTTTGAGAGATTACTATTTTTATTTTTTACAAAGAAAATTATTTGTTAGGATCTGAAGTACTTGTAAGTGCAGCTGGAGAATTGGAGAATCTATTATTTGCATATCTCATCTGTATATATATCGGCATGTAAACAGAAAAAAGAAATGGATTGATAATTTCAATAAGACGTCATCTCTAAATAATGCACAAGTGAAGACAAGCCCAGTGATGGTGTATATGTTTTGTGGTAGAGACGGAAATTTCTTAGATGTATATGATTCATGTGGAATACAAAGAGAGCCAAAGCACCACTTAGATTTCCTGGGACAACCAGCAATTTTTTCAAGTCCACATTTTTTTAAGCATCATTCCATTTTTTTAAACAGATATTTGTGTCTCTCAGTGTTCCTAGAGACTGTTTAAACAAAGATTGCATGTAACATTATTATCCATTGTTCAACTATAACAATCTTAAGGCTTGAAGGGTAAAATAATTCCTCTCCATCTGAGGAAATCTAATGACAGGAGCTCTGCAACAGTAACTGTTAGAATGAGATTACTGACCACTTACAGATCCTTTCTTTTTTCCTGCCTCAACTGGTGTAAAGATGAGGACTTCTGGTATTCTCCATTTAATAGTCAGTGGCAGATACTGTAGCCAGGAGAAGACCATGCCAGCAATTTGAATTGAGCAATAAACTGCTAAGATCATTGTTTCATTTCTGACAAAAATTTTTACCAGGTACTGTGGCAACATAAGAAATGGAATAGGTACAACAAGCTGTAACTTCCCACCATGGACAAAACCAGTCCATTCACCCTTCAGAAGTGTATTTTAAAAAGGTTTCACTAGACCAAAGACCTTTTATTTCTCACTGCCTCACCTTATGTTAATCTTTCCTTAGCGGTAGAATCATAGAAGGTTTGGGTTGGGAGGGACCTTAAAGATCACCTAGTTCTAATCCACCTGCCATGGGCAGGGATGCCTTCCACCAGACCAGGTTGCCCAAAGTCCCATCCAGCCTGGCCTTGAACACTTCCAGGGATGGGGCCTCCACAGCTTCTCTGGGCAACCTGCTCCAGTGTCTCACCACTCTGACAGTAAAGAACTTATTCCTAATATCTAATCTAAATCTTCCCTCTTTCAGTTTAAAACCATTAAGCCTATCACTGCAGTCCCTGATAAACAGTCCCTCCCCATCTTTCCTGTAGACCCCCTTTAAGTACTGGAAGGCTACTATAAGGTTGGCCCAGAGACTTCCCCAGGCTGAACAACCCCAACTCTCAGCATGTCCTCATAGGAGAGGTATTCCAACCCTCTGAATGTCTTCATGGTCCTCCTCTGGACTTGCTCCAACAAGTCCATGTTGGAGGCTCCAGGGCTGGATGCAGTACTCCAGGTGAGGTCTCACCAAAGTGGAGTAGATGGGCAGAATCACCCACCTTGACCTGCTGGCCACGCTTCTTTTGATGCAGCCCAGGATGCAGTTGGCTTTCTGGGCTGTGAGTGCACGCTGCAAGCTCATGTTGAGCTTCTCATCCACCAACATACCCACGTCACTCTCCTCAGGGCTGCTCTCAATCCATTCTCCATGCAGCCTGTATTTGTGCTTGGGATTGGTCCAACTCAGGTGCAGGGCCTTGCACTTGGCCTTGTTGAACTTCCTAAGATTTGCACGGGGCCACCTCTCCAGCCTGTCCAGGTCCCTCTGGATGGTATCCCTTCCCTTCAGCATATCAACCAATACCCAGTACTATTTGAAGCTTTTGAAAATGTGACCTTCAGTAGACATTTGAGGTTTCTACAGTGGGCTAAGGTTTACCATACAAAGCTAGAAGATTTAATTTACTATGCTGTAACATCAATGAACTTAGTAAAAAATTATCGAATAGCATTCCAAGAGGCTAATACACATTAGGTCTCATGTATCTGCAGATCACCATTTGCAATGCTGTAGATAAAACTTGAATAATATAACTGTGGTGGTTTATAGTAATTAGAAGAGGCCTAGCTAAGAAGCAAAATTACTGAACAAAATTGGTCCTGTTTTACCTCAAACCAGGACAATAACATAGTTTTGTGACCATTATTATCAGTCATGTAAAAACATGTGGTGAATATATTAATCTTTCACTCCAGTGATGTAAGTCCTACACTACCAGGATGTGAGCTCAGTCCCATGAACCCAATTCCACCCACGTGATCACTAGCATGTTTCGGCAGACACTCTTCAGCACCTTCTAACGCAACAGGCCACTTTATTCAGAAGCTGGGTTAACTCATGGGGAAGGCATGTTCTGACTGTGGCTTCTGTACTGAACATTTCTCATTTTCTCTCCTCCATCTATTTTGTAATGCCATCACCCCATTTTTATCCTGTATTTTATCCTACCACCTTATTGATCCAGAGACATTTCCTCCACTGTAATTAACTTTAAGATTGGGAACTTCTCAAGTCTTGCTCTCTTGTCTTCAGCATAGGAGAAGCAGGTCTCCAGCTTTGATTTAGAATATTTAATGCTATTTTTTGTAAGTATAAAATGTGCTTATTGCCTCCCTGAGCATTTTCACAGAAGTTTGTGAATCTCTTTAAAGGAATTTTACTTCTCTGGAAAATGAAATGCTACTGAAGAATAACCGTGACTATTTAAACTTAGAAATCCCAGCATTCCCCATCACCCAAGCGCAAGGGTCATGCTCTCTGAAGTCTGTCAGTCCTCCCAGAAATTTCCAGTCTTCACTGGAATTTATTCAGAGTGCCTGCTAACTGTTAATATAGTAAATATCTCAGAATGTACAAGTGAGGACACACAGCAAATAGAGATGCCATAAGACTGCTGTTAAGTAGTCCTTCCACCTACTTCATCTTTCACTTAAAGAATAGAAATTTGTTAATGATAAACTGAATCACAAATGTGCCATCTAGGACGCCTGTCCCAGATCCATGTGCATTACGGCAGGCTTCACTGAGCAGCATTGCTCTTAAAAGTCCTAGTGTGTGAACAAATGTTCAGCTTTGGGGAGATACCCAAAATTGTCAAGTTTCATTAAATGTGCCTCAGAACAAGACTTCTGATCTTTACAAAGGAAACTGAGACTAGTGGAAAAGCATGTTTTCTGCCTTGAATTCCAAATCTGAGTCATCTCTGTAAGTGAGGTTAATTCCCTTGAACTTGGCAGAAATACCAATCCAAGACACCGCATTTCTCTCCCTGGTGCATTTGATGACCTCTGTCTTGGAGTATCTATACACCAGTTGAATGAGTTACATTTACAACTTACACAGACCCTAGACTGGGTTTCCCTTTTCACTCTAGAGTTAACATAAAAGGTATCAGACATCACTTAGGGTTTGGTAGGAGTCAACAGCAGTGAGAGAAGAAAGACAAAGTGATGTTCTCCTACAAGGATTCACTCACTTACCAGTATTCCGTTATGTTGGAATATATTCTCCATGGCGAGTGCTCTTACAGCTGGCAGTACAACGTCTTTTTGTGTCAGAACACTTCATGAACTGTACAAAGGAAATGGTAATTACAAATTGCCAAGAATACAAATTTAGTATATTTTCTGTGAATTCCATTTACATAAGGGCTGAGGGATACTTACAGTACCTTGACTGGTTCCTATGAGTACTGCAAGCATACAACTGCTCTTTGTGCATTTCCTTCCTAAGCAGGTTAAAACCTTTACGCTAGGAAACATTGTACCATTTAAAATCTTGGAGTTGGGTTCTGTTGGGGCTTGGAGTTTTTGGGGTTTTTTTAGAAAACAACGTTGCACAACTGGGAGGAAGCATTTTATTTGTCAGCAAGAGCTGCTGAGCACAAAAAGCTCAACATTAATTTTGAAGTACAACCAGTAGAAAGTGAAATTAAGACTTTTCATCTCCAACCATCGTAACATGGCTTAACAACTGCAGAAAAATATAATTCCAGAAGATAAATTGGAGGCATAGCATTCAGGAGATCTGCTTATGCCCAAACTTTTGTGTGTGATGTTACAAAAGGCACAAAATGGGCTGACTTTCAGAGATATTCATCAACACTTTTACTTCTTTTGAAATTCTGGGTACTCACAATACCTGGAAAGTTAGCTTTGTGCATGCTTTATCTCAGTATTTTTCCACTGGCTGACAACAATACTTTCCTACCTTTTAAGGATATTAATCAGACTTGTTGTGATTTGATTTAAACCCATCTTATTTTGCCACTAAAGCAGCTAGAAACTGGCATGCAACAAACTTCCATTTCCCCCTTTATATCCCACTTAGAAAACAAATAAATCAAAAAATCCCTGCTTTAAAGAGGATGGAAAGTAACTATCAAATGCATAGTTTAGGCATTCAGCTAGACATTGATTTTTTGAAGTGGGGGTTGTGAAGGAAAGAGACAAACAACAGGCAAGAAAACACCCTCAGAAAATATCATCTCTGTACCAAGAATTTCTGTTTTGTTAGTGACATTCAGAAAAATACACTTATGGAAGTGAGGGAAGGATTTCCAGTAGTACAACGGACAATATTCCCCTTTAACGTTTTAGAAATACATTGACATTTCTATGATCATTATGCAGTTACACTGGATTGCTGAGTTACTTCACCACTCTGATATAAATGACAGCAAGACATCTGCTCTTTACATGAACAGACCTGTTTTCAAACTAGAATATACTGTGGTAGAGTATAAAGCAATACACAAGTTAAATATGTTCACAAAGTTCTGGCTTCTTTACAGTGTATCAAGATAGTTTGATCTAAAGTTAATTACTCTTGAATTTAAATTCCCAACTCTGATTTGCGTATTGATTTGTAAATAAATCTATAGAAGATGGGGAGATTTAAGGCTTTGCTATATTTGGCCTTCAAAGTCGGTAATTTTTGCCGCTGATTTATGTGACATCTTACTTATCAGTCATGTCCTTCCAACCATTCAGCTAATAAAATTGCAGTTATTTATCATGGACTATACTATATGCATTAAATGTTGCAAACTGGTAGTAAAGGAAAGTTAAACCAATTGGTTAATCAAAATGCCAACATGCTGAAAGCAAGAACTTAAAAACTGGGCTCTGGAATGCACAATGAAGTCTTAAGCCTGATTTTAAAACCATAAATCTTTACAGGATTATGGTTTCAGACACCTGAATAAATCACCTGTTCAGTCTACATTGCTAAGCACCTATCAGCTCCCAGATGGCATGAAGGAAATTTGTTGGAGGATAAACATTATTTTTAGATCAAGAATCTTATTCATGTGCCTAAAATAAAGGTTAGGGAATTAGCTGAAAGTATCCATCATTTCTTTCAGTCATAACATATGCTATAAAAATAGTTATTCACTTCAAGCTTTGTATATTTTATATAACAATAGACTCCTTTAGGCTTGGTTGATCTATTAGCTTCCACTTATTTCAAATTAAGCAAGAATAAAAGCTTTATTAAAAAAATATTAAAAATCTCAGTTAAAAATTCTCCTGTCTCTCACCACCCACACTTCACAACTTTTCACACAAATACAGACAAAGTGCATCACATGAAGGAGTGGAAATGGAGTGCTCCATTTTCCTTACTCAAGCTGGTGAATGTGGGACCGTTGAGACCATGTTGTATTCTGAAAAAAAATATTAAAAATGTAAGCAAAGCCAACAATATTCACCTTTGTGGACAAAAAGTAGGAAAGAAAGCCACAGACTAACCAGCACAGCTGTAGCAATCTGTCTTTCCTAAACTTAAAAGAGCATCTACCTTAAAAGCATCCTGGAATGGAATTTCAGCCTCTTGGTAGAAAGCTGAAGTAAGGACTTAAGCAGTGAGGGAGTATCTGTAGTAATTTCAGTCCAAAAGCTTACATGCGTGTTAGTTTTATTAGAAAATAGGAGTGAAATGTGTAGTCAGACTTCCCGTTTTCCACCTCCTCTTCTCTTCCCCCTTCCCACCGCCCAAAATTTCATCCCATTTTCTAAAATTGACCACAAACTGCCTGGTACACAGCACACAGTTTCTAAGAACCTGATCTTGCAAATGTCTGATTGTACATTCAGCGCTACTAGATTTAGTCAAAGGACAATGGTATTAACTTGGTTATCAAAGAGAAAGTGGAAGGAAACATAAGTTGACCCTGCTTGAGCTGGGGATCTCAACACATCTCTTCCCACCTCGGCAACTCTATGATTCTGTAATTAAGTAAACCTCATGCCCTCTGGTAATGGGAGCTGCTTACCCACCATGCACACCACAAGGAGCAGGACACTCCTCTGTAAGAAGCTTGGGCAAGCAACTATGGTCTCACCCTGTATCAGGTGGCTGAGCTTCTTCCTGTCCATCTTTGGCAGAATCTACAGAGACTTTCACAAAATCTAGTAAAATCTGTGTGGCCAGGGGAGAAAGGTTCACTCTGCTCAGCTATAGGTAATCGAAGCAAGTGCTTAGAATTGCCCTCTGGAAGAATTTCCCGCTTTCCATTTGGTTATATGAGGACAAAGGCTTTGACTTTAGGTACTCTGAGACACAATCAAGTTAATGGCCTGATTCAAAGCCTGAAATAGCCTGGTAAATAGGCCCCAAATGAGCAATGGACAGTCTTTCCTCACCCAGCCACACAGGCAATTTTGTTTGTACAAGTTCATTAGTTCCTAATAAAGAACCTCCCCTACCACTGTAAAACACCTCTTCTTGCACAGCCCAGCCTACCTAAAGCAAAACTTGTGACTCTCTAATGAGAGAGAAACTTTCTCCCACAGGACCCTGCAGATCAAGACCTCTGAAAGCACAGAGTGAATATGACAAAATTACAGATCTGCTTATTAATTAAGGAGGATCCTGGTGATTGTCCTGACTTGGAAACTGTTATCCCCCACATCTCTTTAGAAATTCAGTCCTGCAATCTTGGGTCTTTAAGCGGATGCTGTGATAGCAATAGTTCAGCTAAAAGGCAGCAAGGATAGTCTAGCTACCAGTAGACTGGGATGAGCATCAGGAGATAATATTGTCTCAGGAATACTTTTTAGGGTTTTTTGGTGACTATGAAAAGTATATATATTTTACCTTGTTGTCCTCTTTTGAAATGGAGAAGACAATACCATCGAAGTGTTACTGGGAGAGGGAGAAAGCTCTGACTGCAAAGATCAGATAATATAACAAAGCTGGACATCTCAGAGATTAAGAAGAGACAGAACACTGTAATCTCTGTCAAATTCAAATATTTGATTTCCCAAAAACAGTGAATTACCTCCAAGGAGAATCACAGAATCACAGAATGGTCAAGGTTAGAAGGGACATCTGGAAATCATCTACCCTGGGAATCTTACAAGAAATTTGGATAGTCAATCATAGACAGAGAAAAACCTAACAAATTTGAAAGCAAAAATAGAAATTCCAAGTTTTCCTTAAGAAGGAAGAGCAAACGTCAAAGGTGTCTTCATTAACTTGGACATCAGTACTAGATGCAGAGCATTCAACAATGTCATGAGAGGATGATAATTCATGCTGGACCAGTTACTCCTTCCCTAGGTATTTATGCTCCTACTTAGACGGACATGCTTAAGCAGGACATGGGTTGTTCTGATTTCATACTGTCTTTTCAATACAGCAGGTTCCTAACCATTGATTTCTGGGTAGGTACGATAATTAGCCATGTTTTTTTCAGAGGCATCAGTTGCATATATGAAGCTGGACTTGTTGGGCATGTAAACAATTCTGAATAAAACAGATCATTTACTGAGTGCTAATACAAATTTAGGAATCTAGCCTCTCTCTGTTATTTTTAGCCTTCTCATACTAGGTTTGATAAAGGCAGTGCTAGCACTGGGACAGTACTGGTCTGTTGGCTTTAGCAGAGACAAGATCTCAGGCCTAGAGCAGAAATTCTTTGGTGATTCGGGAAGAGTTGGAAATGAAATTTTTGAGCAGCATATGAAGAACAGAGAAGAAAAAGCAGGTTGGATAGCAAGGATTCAATAAATTTAGAGAAAAGAAAGTTTCTGTGTGCATACAGTGCATCTCTGAAGGTAAGACATGAGTTTTGAATAAGTATGCCAATTATAGCTGGGCAAAGTGTTGGTTTCAGACCATGGGAGACGTTCAGTTGTAATCCTTAGTGTCAGTAGCAATGTGATACAGTGAACCTTCAACCACTGCTAGAAGCTGTGTAATATCTACCAATGATTTGTAAAAGCACTTGTATTTAAGTACTTGAAGACACTGGGGCCATGTACATTTTGGTGCCAGTGAAGATAGGGAACAGCAAAAGAGGAGCAAAGTCTGGGGAAGGAAGAAAAGAGGAGAGATGCAGAAGATGCACATTTAGAAGGCCCCATTCTCAGGAAGGCTTCCAAACCCCCTCACATTATATATAATCATATACCCATCTCCTTTCAATTCTAAATTAGCTGCTCAGTTGTCTACTGAAGAACAGAAAGGGAAGGCTTATTTAGGGCAGTGCTGGTAGGATGTCTGAAGTGAAAAGCTGAGGTAAGAAAGGGAGGAGGTTTTAGGGTGGAGTGAGATGGGGAAGGGTGGAACAAGTGAAAGAACATCTCTAGGTGTAGTTCATCAGATAAAAAGGATGTGTGGGGAAAGGAAGGGTGAGGAAAACAGCAGAAGTTTGTTTCCAGAGGCTGTCTGGAAGGTGAAGGGATGTCCTGGTTAGAATGGTAAGAAGTCTGGGAAATTTTCCCAGGTGTCAAAAGACAGAAAAAAAAGGGCTGGTAACAGTTGTGATAGGGCTTTTCCCACTGCTGAGTCATATCACAAGTGAGTTTGAAGTTTGGGAGAAGGCATAAGAGGATACACTTATAGGAAAATAGCTTACACTTTGAAACCCCAAATACCATATCAGCTCATTGCAGTAACACCCTGATTTCCAATGATGAGAATCACTTTGAGAACTCCTCTCTGAGTCCTCAGAACCATTAAGAATTAGCAGATTACTTCCTTCTGTAATTACTTTTAATCATATTTGCTCTGTGGTTATCTGTTGTTAATAGAGCTCTTTGATCTGCTTAACTGCCTCCCATGCAATTAAACAGTGGTGGAAAACACATGGATAGTACTTTGCTAACGATGCACTATTTGCATAGAAGAAGATGTAAGAGCAAATGGTAACTCTCTATGAGGTTTTGACTCAAAATGTTGCGGTCATATTTTATCATGTTTATTTTGTTGTTAACTGAACATCAGGCATAATTGCTTGTTACGTTGTTAATTGCTTTGCTTTCAGCCAAAAGGTTCCATTATACCCTGCTGAGTATTATAGAGTGTTTCTTTGTTCCGAACTGTGTCAGTTGCAAGGGATTTATGGGTTGACCCCTGCTGCCTTCCTTAAAAGTTGGGGTTTTGCAGAAATGAGACTTCTAAAAATTGCACCCCTTGCCACAAAAAATAGTCCCTGGGAATCTCGATCCTATTGGTCTTCAATGTCTTCTTGTGGGCCTTATATTCCAATGCTATCGCTTATGTGTGGCAGTATTGGGTAGTCATCTTCCCAGGATTTTTTGGAGGTAGCAAGTGACTAATTCCCTATTTCTTTTTCAGAAGCTGCCTTCTTGACCTTCTGATCTGGAATTAAGCTACCCAAGTTCTGTACAATTTCATGTCCAAACCACCTTGTCAGGACATATTCACTCTCTAATTGAAATCTATAAATGAAATTCGGACAAGTTGCAGGTGGATGAAATAAACTGAATGTGACAAGAACTTAAATATATGTTCATAGGTCAGACCATGTGCTAAGGATTCAGACCAATGGTCCATCCAGACTAGTATCCTGCTTCCAAGTTCTGCACAAATGGAGATGGCTGTGCACACTTGCAAGAAGGGCATGAAAAAGCTGGTTACTGGTGTCATGAAAAAAGATGAGAAGAAGCCAAAGCAGAATAGGAAGGAGCCGTATGCTATTCACGTCTACATGGCTCACGTAGGTACACCTGAGTATAAGAATTTCTTCCAAGGCTCTGAGCATTATGAAGGGACTCATGAGTGAGTCTGGAGGATCTTGGTAATGAGGCGCTGCACTTGGCATGAAAAAACCAATGCTTGAATATCATCTTCCAGGCTAACCAGACCATTGTTCACCTGCTGTTATCTGGACAACCAGCAAAGCACATGACAGCACAAAGGTAGTTACTAAATAACATCTGCTCTAAGTGAAGATTCTTATAAAATTGAATGTGAAAAATTAACAATGGCAGTGGAAATATTATTTACAGTGAGTACATGGGCCCAGCCACTACCTGCTACCCCAACCCCAGCATCCACAGTCAGTGGATTAAGGGTTAGAGGGTACATCTCTGTTGATTGCTTTTAGTACCTGTTTTGGATGTTCGTGAATTTGTTAACTCTCTTAGAATGTGCTGCCTCCAGAACCTCACACAGCAACCAATTCCAGGGGACTGCTGCCCACCCTTTAAATATATTTCAGGAAGCATTTCTGTACCGAGAAGGTGGTCAAACCCTGGAACAGGCTTCCTAGAGAGGTGGTTGATGCCCCAAGACTGTCAGTAGTTAAGAAGCAGTTGGACAATGCCCTTAACAGCACACTTTAACTTTTGGTCAGCCCTGAAGTGGTCAGGCAGTTGGCCTAAATGATCATTGCAGGTCCCTTCCAACTGCAATTATTCTATTCTATTCTATTCTATTCTATTCTATTCTATTCTATTCTATTCTACATAGTTAATTTTTAAGCAATCTACAACTAATATCAATGAATGTACTCAAGTTCTAATACTTTAGGATTTAGTGAACAGCAGCTCTTATTCATCCTATTCATCACCTTCAGGATTTCATAAACTTCAATTAAATCCCCCATCAGGCTTCCTCTCTCCAAACTGAGTAGTACAAGCATTTTTCGTCTGTCTTTGTCACTGATTTCAGAAAGCTTTGACTCAAAAGCAGGCACACCAGCCCCTTCTGGTGACCTTATAACTTAATTCAAGACTGTGGGATTCTAAGAATCAAACTCCAGTGTGCCACATGATATTAATGTATAATAAGTGAAAGAAATGGCCAGCTAACAATGGGGAACTCTGGGGAACAATGGGGAAATGCTTTGAGCCATGCATATGCTATAGAGAGGCTGAAAATATCAGTTTTATTTCTGCTGTAGAGGATACAGAACACTTCAGTGTTTCAGGAAGATGTCAGGAGTGCTGTGTGTGCAGGAGTTCCTGTGTTAGGAGGCTATGGACACTATGCAGAAGAATCTTGTCTAGATCTGAATCTGGTATGGATGAGAAGATCTCAGTTCTCTTTATTTTTCAAAAGGGCCTTTTCCTGGACTAAATTACAACCAATCTGATGAAGATCTAGAATGGGTCAACATCTAACAGTGCAGACAAAAGCAAGTCATGGAGAGTGTTGCAGTTTCTTTGTGCTCCACTTTCCCACATTTCCTTTGCATCTCAGCTAGGATGTGGAGAGAAGGGACAAGAGGTTAGGTCTTCAGCTGAGTCTCATCCTAAAATAGAACTCTTATTTAGCAGGTGGTTGCTCCAGATATGAGAGCTGTGTTTTACAATACAAACATCCCCAACAAAATCTCTTAAACATGTTGGTTTTCAGACAAAAAAAAAAAAAAAAAAGAATAGGAATAAAAATGTGAAAGCAAGAAATTAAACCAAAGTTTTACCATCAGGCTCCAAAAGAAGCAGAAAGATATTACAAACCAGGTACAATACCACTAGGGCTAAATGCAAAGACAAATCAATAAACTGCATTGTCACGCAGCTACCAGATGATGTCCAGTATAGTCCCAAAGGATGATCTAGAGGAAGGCAAAGCGTCAAACTTAGATGTCTTAAGCTAAGCTGGGAAAATAAGAACATGGCAGAGCCACATCATGCAGCGGTCAATTCAAAAGACAGGAGATAGACGGGCTATTTTAGATACAAGGTCGTGAACTGGATGACAGACTCCATTCTGTCTTCACTTCCTGGCTTGGTTTCTGTGTTGTTGAACTACATCCTACTGCAGGTACCATAAGCTGAGAACTTAGTCCACCCTACACTCCCTATATAGATTCAAATCATAATTGGACTGAACAATTCTGAAGGTATGTATGTCTCCTTGTTGAATACAGAAGGAAGCCAGGGTTAACACAGTTCTGACTTTAAAGTTTCTGGTACCTGCTTCAAGTAGCTTTCCTGAATCTGGTTTCCTAGACTTTTGCTCAACTGGAATGTTTTGTCTGTTAGTAAAACACATGATTAGTGGAAAGAAAGAAAAAAAAACCCCAAACCTATCTTTGATTTTATGGGTAATATAAAAGCTACCTTTATAACAACAACAAAAAAAAGCAATGATTTAATTCCTCAGCCAAGGCATGCTCTGTAGCAACTTTCTAAGCAATGCACAACTAGTATAGGTAAAGCAGTATAATTTAATTTTCAGGTTGGGAATAAGTCAAATTGTCTACTGACCCCCACGAGTTTCTGCAGGTGAAAGGTAGGCAAGATTTTTCTCCTCAAGCTAAGAGCAAGCAGACACCAGCAAGAAAACATAGAAAAATCGTTTGTAACTTGAACAAGAATGAAGAGAGAAGCCTTTTATCTGAAACGAATGAAGTGAGATAGCCCAGAAATGCAAACTACTGAGTCTTACAGTGGAGTCTTAGGAGCTGATTTTTTATTGATGTGTGCACTATAGATGAGCCTTTGGAAAGGATAAATTAATCAGGCCCTTCCCTGAAGTAGTCAAAATAAATAATTTCCTTGCCTGGTTTAGTCTGAGGAGCAGCAGGGAAGAGTGACATTCCATTCATTTTTAAGTAACATTTCTGAAAACCTGCTTTTGTTCTGCTTTTACTCCTCTCTTTCCTCCACCTTTTAAATTATGCTCTTCCCTTGGGTTGTAAGCATTCTGATCAAGGAAATTTGTTTGCTTACATGTTGTAGATGGGCCTCACATCCTATTAGAATATAGAAGAGGGCACAAAGGGAAGGAGTCAGGTCATTTACTGGGACATAGTTATTCTCATGGCTTTGTTGACGTTTCATTGGTGTTAAACCTGCAGCCTGTTGTCTAGCCTAGACCAGATTCTGCCAACATTACATCAATGCCTAATTTTAAAAGGGACTTCTAACTCAATATTTTTGTTCTTAAGTGCAAGGTATGATATTGTATAGACCTAGCGGAACTTCAATGAGGTTATTCATTGTCTCTGTGCCACCATGGTGGGTTCTACTGCATCAGCTATCTGACAACCTGCTACTTTGATAGTACAGTTTCAGGGCTTCCATATGATCACAGTATGATCACATATGATATAACACTGTTTTTCAGCAGCTGTTCTTCAACACAAGGCTGAACTGAATTATCTCAGTCAATAGGTTAACTGAGCAGCACCCCTTTCATTTGCAAAGCAATCAAGTCACTGAATTTTCTATTAACATATTCTTCCAAATGCCATGCTATGAAATACAGTAAGTGGGATTCCAACTGAGCTGATATTTTTGCTAATATATGAGGATTCTCCTGCTCTCCAAGCTGTTCTGTAGATCACTGTACAGGAGCTGTTCTGATTGACCTGAATCACTGAAGCCAGCATGTAGAACAAGGTCTCTGAGAACAAAATCTAAAGACAACTGAAAGTAGGACGTGCAAAGAGCTTGTATTTATGCTTATGAGTCTAGTAAGCATGATGAGTTCTGTGTTCTATAGATTCCACTGTTTATTTCAGCTCCAGGTTGCAGTAAACATTAAGGTGGGTATTTTCCTCACCTTGGCCTGTTCTTCAGTGGCTAACATAGCATAATTAATTTTAGTATAATTAATTTTGGCAGTAAGAGGGTTCAAAATGAATTTAAGCCTTCCGTTAATCCTAATAGGTGCTGCTGAATCCGTTTATCACCATCCTTTGTGACTGGCAGCCAGCACAAAACCCAGTAGTAAATGCAGAACTGGCTGCATGCCCACAGAGTTGGCAGGCTCTGAGAGACTGACTGAATGAATGAGAACATGAAGTAAGCACGAGAACTTTGATTTTATGTGCAAGAGCCCACTGGAGCTCCAACAAAACTCTGTTCTGTTCTAATGTCCCTGCTAACACAACACAATAAGCTGACAAGAGACAGCAAATCCACTTGACTAAAAATAAAACTGAAATCCAATACGATATGCTTGCAACTGCAAGACGAGCATTTTTCCAGCCTAAGCAAAACTCTACAATTATCCCAGGGACTGGATGGAAGCAGAGGGCAGGAAACCTGGGATGACTGGATTATTCATTGCAGTCTGTTCTCCTGTTTGTATTGTGATTGGTTTATGTTGATCCCCATTGCACTTCCTACTTGCTAATTGCATAAAGAATTAATTTGAATGGAAAAAAATCAGCGATGTCTGTGCCTTGCCTGTGTTCACAAGTAGCATGCTGAGAAACAGGCAAGGAATCCTATTTTTCCCCTTTTCAGAAAGAAGTATTTTTATTTTCTATAATTGCACTGAGGATTGTCAAACAGGAGTAAAATTCTATAGCAAGACATTGCAAATAAAAACATTAAAAGAGAGGTATAAGGTATTGCTTTTCTTATGCTACGCATGGTGGATAGAGAATGCAGATGATTCGCTCAAGATCACATGCAAGACGTGGCAGAGCCTGGAACCGGGCTCACGTACATTAGATAGATAGAAATGAACAATAACTAGTAGTTGCAGTGGATAACCAGTAAATCTAGGTCTGTAGCTTCAGACTTTCAAAGACATCTACATGTTGTTGTATTAAATATTTCAGCATCAATCACAAAAGTAATTCCTGCCTAATCTCAGCCTCTAGATGATCTTGTTTAGACCTTGTAATACGCAAGAAAACTCTGAGGTAGGGGTTGAGGGAGCTGATGCTCACTTAAATCACTTTATCTCTTACCAGGAATCATGAGTAATTGGCCTGGAAAATTCAAGTTGTTCTACTCATACAAGCTCAGTCACAAAGAAAACATTCCCGAGAACTTTCTGAAGGTCAAAATAATCAGTATTTTCATTGTCCTACTAATGGGAGGAAGGAGGACATAGAATCAATAGCACTAAAGGACTGACTGAAAACTTCTCTTACTTGACAATGATGTTGGGATTCAGGAAACATGACATAAGTAAACAAGAAATGCTGATTTCTGAGGTAGATTCTCTGTGTTGACACTGAGCTTTTAAACCTAGAACTGATATGATTTCGTTTTCATTAATAGTGTTAATGATGCATAACCCATCCCCCTATCTCAAGAAGAGTGAAGCTTCTCACTTGGATTTAACTTTCTGCTCTACTTCACTTCCTGGCACTGTAACACGCCGAACATTCTAAAAATAACCTGGTAATTAAAATACATTAACGTTTACTGACGCACCATCTGGATTTGACCTACTTCTGGATTAAAACTTTGACAGCAGTGGGGATGGTGTCCAGGACATGCTCTTGGCAGCAAACTATGACCTGCATTATAGGGGAGGACTGCTAATCTGAGATTCTAACATGAGACAACTCATTGGGTTGCTGAGTCAGTTCTCAGCATTTGGAAATGACAAGATCACCAAAATTGCTTCAAACTGAGTACCATGTAAGTGACCGTATTATCATTTGAAGTCAAATAGTGTTTTTAGACTGTGTAAACGATTCAATCCCACATACAAAAACACTTCCCATACTCGTGGAAAATTTCCCTTGTGATTTCCTGCTGACTCCAGTGTGGTGACTCTCCAACCCTGTAAATAATGAAAAAATTTCTGCGTCCCAATAAAGCTTTTCTTATAAAGTATAACACAGACAAGTTTCTAATAAAAATGCTTCAGCAATAATGAATACTTGGTTTCAGCTTCTTAGACTTCCTGACACCCTGAAAGCCATTTAGCATGCTGCTTTTGTCCATGTCTCGGTGCCCTGGAGAGCTTAGCAATTAAGACAGAAGGATTTATTAGGATTTCCTAGGATGGCCCAGCAGTATATTTGAGGTGACAAGGTTTTAGATCAATTCCACTCATCTGAAGCACATGCACAACACACATACTTCTGATCACAGAGAGGTGACTAAACCAGAACTCTGTGTGCTTGCTTCTCTAATTTTGTCACAAAATTGCTATGGGTACAGGTAGGTCACAGAAAGAGGCAAACAAAATATAGTGATGCAGATTCTAGTTACTATTTCTTTTACTCCATCATGGTAGAGCTATCCCTTTAGGACTAAACTGAGCAGCTTTCCATCATACAGGAAAACAACACACTTATCTGGAAGACACAAAGTCATCTGCTGTTTTTTACACCGTGACATTGAACTAAGAGCTCAAATGATAACTTACGGATTAGTATTTTACAAAATTCAGGTGTAAGAGATGGAGCTTGATGATCAGGCACAAGCCAAGGGCTGCAGAAATGAACAGGACTCTCTTATTGCATACAACAGGTTTTGGACTAGACACTGAAGCTGAGTAATCCGGAAAGAACCCAGTTCCGCTTTAGGCATTGACACTAATGTCTTCTTTCCTAAATAAGGACCAGTGCGTTGTGTTTGGGTGTTGGCACTTCCCACCTTGCTTCCTGGGCATCACACCCTGCATGAAGCAACCACAGCTTCTGGGATCAATCTCTCTTTGAGCAAAGGCTGGAGAACTCAGTGGGGTGGCTCTAGTATCCTCAAGGTGTTTTGGTAACTTTTCAACCACTGGTTTGTAACGTAACACTCATTAGCTAAAAGACAGGGGGGAAACTTGAGATTTTTTTACTTTACTGAATTTCTTTTTTGACCGCTACTGAAAACAGGAAAAAATCCCAGATATGCTCAGCCAGCCTCAGATGCCTCTCACATCCAGAAATCCTGACGTTGTAAAAGTCTGGGATCTGGAAAAGAGTCATGAACATACCAGAGGCTGGAGTCAGAGGGTTTTTCATCAGTGTGGCTGATCCCTGACTTTTGACCACAAATGATATAAAATGACAGGAGTCTTTCTCTGGAAGGACTCTGTTCTTTCCTTACCCTGGCAGGGCAAAGAAATCTCAGGATGTCTGGTCAAGGGACATGTCTGTGTGGTGAGTGCCACAGCAGATATAGGATGAAGCCTCTGTCGAGCTTGTTACTTCCAGGAGAAGCTAGGCATGTACAAGCCACAGTCAATTTACTACTCATTGGGAGTAGCTGATCAAATTAAAGGGGAGAAACATGCAGGATTGAGGTGAAAACACTCAGAGAAACACTCACTGTGCCGACTGCTCGGCTGGTTGTGATGTGGGTTCCTTGGGGAGCCAGAGTCCTCGAGGAGGCCATATCCCAGCACAGCTCCTCAGGGTGTGCAGTGAGTCAGATCCTGCGGCAGCCCCAGATCTCCACCCCTTCACGTGGTCTGGGCCACCAGGCCGGTTCCTTCTGGAAGCTTCCGATCTGCCAGGCCAAGCTCTCTTTGGGGGCAACTATGTTTTCTTAACCCCACTGGGCACAGCTGATCCCTCGAGGT
This sequence comes from Pluvialis apricaria, assembly GCA_017639485.1. Classification (NCBI taxonomy): domain Eukaryota; kingdom Metazoa; phylum Chordata; class Aves; order Charadriiformes; family Charadriidae; genus Pluvialis; species Pluvialis apricaria. The sequence goes on along the minus strand of CM030008.1, from coordinate 159,684,313 downwards.
CTGGGGCAGCTGATCCCTCACAGAGACACTCAAGCCCCTCTTCTTCTCTTTGCTGCTCATCCCTGACCTTGGCCTGGTCTCTTGGTCCTGCCTCAGCCTTTATCTTGGCCAGCATGGCAGCAAGTCAACATGGAGTCACTCACTGTGTCAGCTACAGAGGGGCTGCAGGATTTGGCCTTCAGGTCTCTGATCTCTGCTGCAATAGTACGTGTGCATTGTGAGCAGAAGGGCCATAAAGGATGAAAGAAGGTACAATCAACATTTAGGATGCTGAGCTGAAAGAGTACATGGCCCAGTATGCACTCTGGTGAAACTTCTGTGAATATGGGGAGGTCACTCTCTTCTCTGTGCCTTCATCTACCCTATGAAGAAGGATGACCCCCTTTCACAGTGGTGTTGCCCATCAGCAAAGATGCTGAATGGTGCTAGGTGATATTCAGTAACAATTGTATGAGTGCTCGAGGTGGATGCAGTGCACCAAACTAGAAGATTTACCTACACGGGTATGAAAGATTTGTGTAGCAAAGTGATGTGGTGAAACGATGTAGGTCCCTTGTGCACTGGCCTTCCACATACTCAGTTTTAAAAGGCTTACCAAAGATTTCTTTTTGTTTGTTTGCATTATTCTGTTTTTTTTTGTTGTTGTTTTGTTACAATCATTGTTGATGTAGATGCAAGAGGTGAACTCTCAAACTATTTATATTCTGATCTGTGAGGCTATCTTTCTGCCAAGAGTCTTTCAAGTATATGCTAGGTACCCAATTTATTTTGTCCAGATTTAGCTATTGATTTTGCTCTCTAAGCACAGCATAGTTCTGTGTGACACTGAAAGACACGTGCATGCACACTCTTCTAAATTATCCCTTAGAAACCTAAATCTATTGAAGAGGAACATCCAGAGCATTGACTACCTCAAGAATTTTATAGCACTTCCTGCTGAGTGTGCAAAGCACCGGTGACCAACCTTGCTTTCCAACCTGAAGCAAACTTTCCCACTGCTGCAGCAACCTCAGTCTCTGTTTGCTCCATCTGTAGCTACTGCCACTCATTGCAGTACCTCCTTCAGTGTGTAAAGGCCACAGAGCCAGAAACTGGGATCGGGATATTTTGGAGTGAGAAATTAAAGTTTATGAGAAGATGCTAAGGTTTGTAAAAAGAGCTGAAATGAGATGGTCATTATTTTCCTTGATTACATTTGTTGCTCCAGAGAAATGTCATGTTTTGGGGATTACTAACTACCCAGGAGGGACTGGAAAGGAACCTTGTTCTTTCACTCCTTGCTGCATTGTGGTATTCATATTGCATTTGCATTCAAATACTTCTTGAGAGTCTGATTAGTATGTCTTTGGTACAGCAGCTCAGTGTTAAGACTGACTGGGTTACAGTCAGAAAGGTATTGTCCCCCAAAGTAGAGGAATTGGGGCCAATGAGTTGGCCACTGGTTTTATGGCCTTCCTCTGCAACATGGCTTGCTTTCAAGGGTCATTTGGTAGAGACGGAGCCAGTCCTGCATTGCCTACAGTCTGTTTCTCTGACCTCTATGAATCCAGGAGCTTCAGTCTTTACTGTGAACAGACAGTCCACTGGAAAAGTCTCACACTGCTTATGAATCCGTTACTGCCTGTTCTTGAGTTTTATAGGCCATTGGAACTAGATGTGATGCTGACATTCAGACTTGATTTTTCCTGCAGTTTATGAGCAGTTGGATCCATGGTTTTTGGATCACACATATCTCTAGTGTCAACACAACAAAATGGATGTGATAAAATGAAATGAAAAACCAGCAGTGCTCTGTCAAGACCAGCCTGGTTACTGCATAATAGAAATTAGTTCTCGACAAAGACTTTTGCTTCTGTAATTCCCAGAGGACTGTGGCTAAGATAAAGCCTAATTTGTTTAATGGCTTTCATGCCCAGAGAGAATAAAGACATGCTCTATCCACACATCAGCAGCTGGACCTCTGGAAACCTTTGCTTAGAGAGAAAAATTAAAATGGATAACCATCTTTTTGTCACAAGATTTTCCCTTTCCTCTCTTTTTCTTGGGGCAGTCAGCAGCACTTTGCAGCTAGTAAATCTGTTTGGCAGGTAATCTGCCACCCATAGACCAGATGCTGCTTTGGCAAGGTTGGCTTTCCGGTTGCCATGACAAAGCTCAGGCAGGCAAATGACACGGATGCCATGGCATGTTGCCAAGGTAATCTGATGGCACAGGCCTTTGTTAATTGAAAGAGGGAAGAGGGCTGGTGCAGCCTGCTTCTCCCTGCCAATAAAGGCTGAACTTTGAGCGGGGTGCAGGACTAATTAACTGCCTCCACCAGCTGTTGGCTGTAGCATGCCAAATCTGACAAGTGGCCAGGGCCATGCATCCTTAACCCTTGCTGTCTTTTGGAGGAGAGGCAGCAGTTAGTGAAGCCATTGGAACACTTGTAAAATTGTCTTTTCTTTGAAATATGTCTAGTGGAAAAAAAAAACCAAACCAAACCAAACCAAACCAAATGTGTGGAAGAAAGTGGTTATGTTCCTCCTGAAGACCTGTGAACTTTTTTTTTTGGTTGGCTAATGACTCCTCCTGTGAACTAGTGAAGCTGTCAGGACACAGCAGCAGTCAAGTCACGTATATACTCTCCACATGCCTTGCAGAATAAAAAGGTGATGTGCACTAAAAATTTCAAGAGTGACTTGTGATATGTTGAAGAAATCTGATTTGACAGTGAGAGGACATCTCCAATTTGTCCATATTTACCTATAGACATCTCTAGCTCCCACTGTGCTTGGAAAAGCAGAGCTGTTTGGGTTGGAGGGACTACGAAAGGAAGCCTTTCTGAAAGTGACTGGGAATAACTCATAGGTCCTGGGGTTTCATCAGATGCTGCATTTCATGTCTTTATCTCCTGCTCTGTGGCATGGCCAGGACTTTGGATAGGCAAAAACATATGCTGCAGTTATGGTCAATAAGACGCAGGGACCCCACAGACTTCAGCTGCATCCTTCTCAATTAGTTTTGAATGTACGTATCCCACTTATGGTGCCCAACCCAATCATCTGGAGACAAAAGAGAGCAAGGAACAAAGAAAAGGGAATTTGCAGCAGCTTTTCCCCTCTGCAAATTACCTTATTCTGCTCCACAGTCTACAGAGTCAGTGGCAGCATCAGAGACAAGTCAACACTGCAGCAATGCCCTCACTAGTTCTGCCATGGCCAGGAGTAGAGACATTAATGGCAAATATACAACAATGGTAGCAAAGAAACATGACTCAAATAATTTTTGCTCCCAGGAACTGTTCTTACCCTCCTTGTCAGTCCTACCAAGAGTTCTTCCTGTGTAAGTATCATCTTTTATATTAAACTCTTAATTGCACACTTACACAATTACACTTACCACCTTACAAGGTTTTAAGTGACTTGGAGGCAAAGCAGAAAAGTGTTCATGCAGTCACTGTCTATTTCTTAGGACACATACAATGTACCTGCTTGGGGGACCAGCTACAAACCCAGAGACTCAAAAACACTCCCGGGGCACTTATATATGAATATTCAGAAACTGAGCTCAAAAGGGTTAAATCAAACTCTATGATATATTGCAGGTGAAACTCACAACTCTGGCCTATGTAATAAAGATAAGACCAAAACTGCTTGCTATGATGCTGACCATAAAACTAGTTTCTATGACAGCTTTCCTGGTACCTGCTGTTTATGGTTGCTGCGTTGTCATTTCACTGGCCACTGCCAGACATCACTACTGTTGCTTGCCACCCTGTTTCATCTTGCCATCACTCATCCCAACAGGTCCTGCAACATTCCAGTCCTTTTACAAACAGTTAGTGGCATACAGGATCCTACACCCTCCCCACAGAAGGGCCTTCCTCTTGGGCGGACTTTCCTTTCCAGTATCCTTTGACTTTTGCTATCTGTAGTTTCTATCCAATGCAGGTTGCAATAACTGTCCATTTCCAGCATCCTGGATATAATTCTTTTCACTATTCATTTTCAGGTGAATTAGTTTCATTTATTCAACTAATGGAAGAAAAGTCACCCAAACTGTTCCTTAAGTGACAGGCAAAGGATGCCTGGCCCATCCAGTTCATTCCTTTTGCTAAGCGAAGGGAAGGGGCCTTTGTCTCTGGACATCTGACTTCCCTGTCTTACTGTGCAGTAACAGCTATCAACAAGTTCCCCTCTCGCTGGATGTTTCAGGCATGGGGCTTACAGCTGTAATGGATAAAATCTCTGAACTAACAGCATCTTTAGTCAGGGGTTAGTTTTGCTAATGTGTGTCTACGTGGAGAGAGAGAGAATGAAAAAGAGTAACAGCCATAGTATTCTGTTGTTTGAAATAAGTCTGTTGCTTAAAAGGCTCTGGGCAGTGTAATTTTTACTTTTATAGGCATGGCCTGGATGTGTTTGACTTTTCAAATCCTCTCTTCAGAGATCCAAAGGGGTCTGTTTATAAAATCTGCATCTCAGACTCCTTCCTATATGAAGTTCAGAGAGCAGTTTCTACTGCTATGTATAAATCTGTCCCTGATGCTTTATCCTTGGAAGAATCTCCTTCTAATTCAAACACTTCCTTTCACAGACAAAAAGGGTGTCTTAGGCAGACTGTTTCCTATACACACACCCTTCCACACATACTTACATATATATATGTACATGTATATACAGAGAGAGAGAGATATGCTCTGGCTGCTGTGGGAGCCTTTGTACAAAGTCTGAAACATTAACTGTACAAGCAGCAGAGGAAAATCAGTGCTTCTTTTGATCAGTTCATTTCTTCTGCCAAGTAACCCCCTCTGTCCTTTTATACCTCAGGCTGCCTGCAACAGTTGTCAAGTCTCACAGACAGAGAATGAGATGACTCCTACCCCCTGTTCCCACCAGAAGTAGGCCCATAATTCATGCATTTCCACTGCAGCACCACAACCTCTCTCGTGCTTGTTAGCTGGTTAGACAGTTGGAGGTATCACAGGAAAAGTTGTAGGTCAAGGACTGAACTGAGATTGGGAAGTATGTCGTATAACGGTACCATATTTTCAAAAGCTTCCTAGCCAGTGATGGAGCCCTGTGTATGGCATCTCCTCCAGCTGACCTGAAATGTGCCATCACATGCCTCAATGTGTGTTTTTCCTACACCCATTCTGTACCCATACTTACTGGTTTGGGCAATGCAAAGAGCCCACTGAAAATAACTGCCTGCAAAAAAAGTACTAGAATTTATTGTCCCTGTTTAAGCTTTTGACATGTTATAACAAGACTCAGAAATATGAATTTTTTACCAGCTTTGTGTGCAAGCAAATATTTTTTTTCGGGTTTTATACCATAGCAATAGGAATATGAGAGCTTGGAGAGGTTCTACTAGCATTGTGATATTAGAATAATCACCTTGCCCTAGTGCAGGGATTAAGTCCCCATTCCCCATTTCTTCTTTTAGCTAAAATAGGTTGAGGTTCTTAAACCTTCTGGCTACCTTGGGATCAACCACTGGAAGAAGAAAGTGAAAAAAACCTCAGTCCCCCAAAACTCATAAGTACTTGAGAGAATACAAAGCACACATGGAAAATCACATTATGGGAAACAATCGTGACATATTTTGACTAGAAACCACAGGATAGATGGGGCTGCCCTATCAAGCACAGTTACCTTATGACAGGAGTAAATGTAAGAGCCAGGGTTCTTATACTAGAAAAACTTTAATTTACCAGAGAGCTACAGGATACACAGAAGTCAATGTGCGATGTCATGTTGAGGTAACTCATGGCCTGTGATGTCATTGCCCACATGGGTGATGAAGAAATGATTAGGCCATTTCTACCTCCTTTGCAGCTGTGATAGCACAGGATCAATTCATACACCAGATATGACAGTTAAGGACGTGGACTCACTATGGGCTTATGAGCAGCAACCATTAAGGGGTAGATAGGACTTTCACTGTCTGTTGTATACATCCCCTAAGATAGAATAATTTCTCTGAGTTGTTCAGTTCTTAAATCAGTGCTCCTGGTCACATAATGATTAGAAACCACATTCAAGGTTTCATCAATGTCTTGCACATTCCTGCTTGTAGCACACACAAGGGCTTCCTTTCCCACCAGCACATTTACATGTGGAAAGCATCCTGTGCTTGCAAGGGTTATAAGGCACATATAACCTGTGCTCACCAGAATTTGGCCCCCAGATGCAAGCGCTGTTGCTAAGAAGGTCATGCTTGTGCTGCAGATTCTAGGAGCCTGTCAGAGGCCTGTGCAGTGTTTGTGAGCGGTTAATTAAAATCATGTATTTAGACACATTAGCACTTCCCTCTGTGTGTGAGTGTGAGTGTGATATCTGCAGGAAGGGAAGTGTTAATCTGTTAGCAGCAATTGCATCACGTATATAGATCTTATCAGAGTGTCTTAACTTTTCCTTTCAGTCTTTTACTAAAAGCTTTCAAACCTTTAATCCATCCAAGCCTGAATCACAGCATATATTTTATTCACACAGAACAAGGTCTTGTTGAGTGAGTCTGCTATCTCTGGTCTATAAGGCACTTTGTGTATGTGCAAAACTAAAAGCAGATGATAAACCACATTACCAGAAATGCAAAAATCTTGTAATAGTCATAATACTGTAACATTTCTTCATTTTTCTAGAAATTAATATTAAGTCCAATTGTTTTTTTTAAAAAACCCTTTTACTTTCAGCAGTGGATATCACTGATGAGATCACTCAGTATCTCAATAGCTCTGTTCTGTATTTGGCTCTTGATGTGTATCAGCCGAAGAACTGGAGTCAGTAAAAAACTGTTGCTGATGACACATAAGAATCAGAAGTTAATAACAGAGGAATGTTTCAAAGAGCAGCTGTCTGTGATAACATTTTCTTGGATTTCAGATCTGAATATGAGCCCTTTGAAATGTAATTGAACACAGGAGTTTCCATTGAAAGTTGTTGTGATGACAAATCATTAATCAGTTTCTCTCTGAATCAGATGTGTTGGTCATATTACAGAAATCAGAAGAGCGTTTCCTGTTTTTGACCTCCAGTATCAACATTTTGCATGGCTCTGGGCTTCAGAGTTGTGTTAAAACTCATTATTACAGAAAGGGACCATTTATAGAAGTTCCTTTAAAATGGACATATTTGTAAACACAATTTTAATCAAGCAGAGTAAGTAAAATAGATAACATTGAACAAAAAAAAGTATTCTGATAGCCATTACATTTTAGCAACAAATATTTAGATACAATCTTGTGTTTCATTTTTGAGCTACTCTCTGTTTTTTTCTTTTTTTTAAAAAAATTTAATATTGGTTATAGATGAAAGCAGAAAACTGTTATTCTCTGGAAACCTAAGTATAACTGACCTGATATTGTACAAGAGTCAGGTAACACAAAGTGAAAACATTCTTGGAATTGATCCGTAAGAAGTAGTTCTTGTTCTCCAATTGAACATGTTTTTGGCTTTTACTACTGTGGCTTTACAAACTAATTGGTTTCAAACCTGCTTAGAACAGGAAAACCTACCATACTCAGGGGTTAGCTGTTTCCTCCACTCAGTATGGTTAAAACACAAATTTACAGAAGCTGCAGGGCTGAAAAAAAGCTAGATGTTTAACATAAAAAGCCATTTAACATTTATCAATGCTTAAGATTTTTTGCTAGCTGCAATACAGGGTATGAGAAAAAAATAACGTCATAGTACAATGTAAAGAATAACTCATTAGACCAGAATACATGCTCGAGATTATCCAGTTCATCTACATATTTAGACTCCATGACATAGTTCAGCAAAAATCAAAACAGAATACACATGCTAAATGTTGATATAGGTGGCTGAAAAGTTAGGGGAAAGAATTGGCTGAAATTTTGTAAGCTGAAAATGTGTCAGAAATTCCATCCCCGTCTACGATGATCTTCAGTGCTGGGTGGTGCTGACAATGGAACTGGTGCTGGGAAAAACATGTATCCTTAATTCCTACCTCAAACCTCAACACTTCACTGTCATTCATAGAAGAAAACTCAAACAAATTATGTCTTACAAATAAAAATTCCCTTCCTCCCCCTCACAAACCTCTAAATTTTAGAATGAAAAAACCGTCTTCTGTGAGAAACAGTTGTTTGGATGATGAAAGGAGAAGCTCTAGGACTCACTGTGGAAAAAAAGTATCTTTTAAGGAAAAATATTACATTTGAAAAAGGGTGAGAGGAGGGAAATGGGTGCTCCAAAGTTTCTGACAATTTCCTATAAGACTTCAACAGAAAACTACACATGAAATTTTGTCATCATCAAATGGCATAATACTGTTCTATTTCAGTACATAACTCACCAAAGCATAGCCAAATATACTACTGCTACAGCGTGTCATGAGGATAAGCTGATTTTGTGAGGTTATAAATAAGTCTAGGCTGAGAGGAACTTACAAGAATCTGGGTTTATTTACAATAACAATCTACACGATCTGGAAGAGCACTTTTTACCACAGCCACTTACATCCGTCTGTTAGGGGACTAGAAGAACTCAGCAAGGACCAAATTTGAGTCTATTTTTGTGAGGCATTAAATTATTGATAAAAAGACTTTAGAACATTTTCACAATGGAGTCCTTATTTGGGATTTTAGGGTGGAGGAGAAGCACAGGTCTGGTTGGCTGAGTGAGTAATTCTAATACTTCATCAGCTCGGGTCATTTATAGTACTTATATTTCACTTTCATTTTCCACTCAAGAGCAAAGAACACATCCACTGCTTAAAGCAAGATGGTCTTCTGGGGGCAAGCAGCCTTAGTACAGACCTGCCATTCTACCAGGGTGTGATCTTTGCTTATTTTAACTCTGGGAGATGAAAAATCAACTTTTTGTGAGACTGGGTTACTCAGTAATCCCTGTCCATAGAAACAAAAAATAGCTGGAGTCAAGGAAAATTCAAAAAAAACATTGGTGTTGAAATAGGTAATGGTTTATCTTCTCCTGAGAAATGAGCTTCAGTTTCCCTCTCTGGCCATCAGCACTTAGATAAACAAAACATCATGCTGCTTCTGAAAGCAACAAAGGACTGAACATAAATCCGTCTCAATTTCCTCCCTGGTCCCTCCTGCAAAAATAACTAACAAAAATCCCTGCCTCACAGGTTTCTCACAGAAACACTAGGCAGACACAAAAAAAAAGGAGTTTCTACTCTTTGGTTACCGTGCTTTTCAGGCTTGGTTTCAGAGCGGATGGTAATTTTGTAGATGACGTCTTTCATTACCTCTTCTTCCTCCTCTCTTCACTCCCAGCGCTTCTATCCCATTTGTAAGACAATTACAGTGTACCCTGTATTTCACTTTCTCTGCTGACTGTCACAATATTCCTCACTCCTGTTATGCCTCCTTCCACACAAGAATGACCTGTCTCTCAATAGCTTTTCTGTTCATCATTCCTTATCATATTGGAAACAATTCCAGAAGGTCTTAATTACTGCATTGGCAGTATTCAGCTAAATAATATGGGTGCACCACATAAAGGCCTCCTGGCATAATCTAATTCTGCCCTCAGCTCCCAGCAATTAAGCAAGATTTGGTTGATTCCTACAACTTTGTTTTCACACCGTAAAATTCCTTGGACTTTTTGCTGTGGCACACATGCATAACTGAGGATTGTGTCAGCACTGTATATGGCAATAATTTCACTCTTTGGTCAGTCAAATCGATTAGATGAATGACACTGTAAAAGCATAAGTGCACATAGGAACAGAAGGAGGACATCTCCACTTGGTGCATATACAGCCTACACCTGTGCAGATCTTTCCTTCTCAGGCTCTTATATCATACCCACTATGTTGGTGAGCATTCTCAAAATCATCATAAGAATTTATATAGGATGGTTTGGTTTTTTTTCAGGAAATACCTGTTTCGTTCAGGTTTTCTGTACAGAGGTGGATCCCTGGACATTTTTACCCTCCTTGTTCTAAAGGGATCTTCCAGAGTTCATGGCTGAGTATGTTAGGGTCTGTAAGGGTGCCCTGTGGAGATTTGCATTGTAAATGTGGCATCGTAGGATGTATGCTGATCCTGGTTTAAGCAAGTTGTGTGTAATGAATGAGGGAGGCAGGGTGAGGCTTGAAACAAAAATGATTTCAAGCTCCCTAAAATCAATTTATATTGATCTGCCCCTCTACTCCGCTCTCGTGAGACCCCACCTGGAGTACTACATTCAGCTCTGGAGTCCCCAACATAGGAAGGACATGGACCTGCTGGAGTGTGTCCAGAGGAGAGCCACGAGGATGATCAGAGGGATGGAGCACCTCTCCTATGAGGACAGGCTGAGAGAGTTGGGGCTGTTCAGCCTGGAGAAGAGAAGGCTCCGGGGAGATCTTATTGCAGCCTTCCAGTACCTAAAAGGGGCCTACAGGAGAGCTGGGGAAGGACTTTTTACACGGGCATGCAGTGACAGGACGAGGGGGAACGGCTTTAAGCTGGAACAGGGCAGGTTTAGATTAAACATTAGGAAGAAGTTTTTCACTTTAAGGGTAGTAAGGCACTGGAACAGGTTGCCCAGAGAGGTTGTTGAAGCTCCGTCCCTGGAGGTGTTCAAGGCCAGGCTGGACATGGCCTTGGGCAACCTGGTCTAGTGAGAGGTGTCCCTGCCCATGGCAGGGGGGTTGGAAATCGATGATCTTCAAGGTCCCTTCCAACCTAAACCATTCTATGATTCTATGATTCTATGATATCTTATGAGGTTTGGATGACCATGTGGGTGAAGACTAACTGGAAGCCAGTAGAAGACTGTGTGTGTACCAGAGACAGAGCAGCTTCTTGCTCTAGCAGGTCCAGAACCACATAAATCTTACCCTGACACACTCAGGAACTTCCACCACTCATGTAATAGACAGATACCTCAAAAATTCATTAGACTGCAAACCTTGTAGAAATGGAAAAAACATTTGGAAATGGAAAAAACTAAAAAAACAGCCTTTTGGTGACTGTATGAGAGTTTTGGTATATGCCTTTGTTGGAAGTATTGATTATTTTGATATTTTTCATTAGATAATGAGTGATTTCAGGACAACACATCCCCTACCTCTCAGAATAAACTCTGTCTATAATGTGTGTATTTGATGTAGTGTAGATGGATTCCTTTGCTTGCGAAGTCACGTGTCTAAAGCAGAAAACAAGTTTCAACTTCTTTTCAGGTCACGTTCTGCAGAAAGAAAACCAAACCTCTGACTTCATGAGAAAAGAGAGGAAAACCAGTATCAATTGAGACAAATTTGACTTTCTCAGCTCCTGAGAAGGTAATTAAACTTGCACCAGTATTCTTACGTGGCAGTGCGACCGACAGTTACTTTTCAAAAGGACAATCATTAACCTTCCAGATTACCATATTCAACAAACAGTGGTTTAAAATAGGTTTCTATATCTGTACACATAGGAACGAAAATAATTGGTGATCTTTTGAAAATAACTCAGTCTATACAAGAATTCACCCTTAAAGCCCTCCTTTTAGGACTTTTCTCTCGTCTTTAGGAATTCTTGAAACTTTTCTGAATTTTCTTATCACCTTAGAATATGTGAGTTTGACCCCAGAAAATCTTCAGCCTGAAAAGGAAACACTCTCCCCCTTCACCCCTGGCTACAAAGTCCTCTCCTTTCCCAGCCTGTGACTTGTCTGAGACAGAGATGTCCTCACCACCCTATTTCCCCATGACAGAACAGAGAAGTTACTCATCTGCTTTTCGGGTAGGAGAAAAGGTTAGAAAAACACACAGGGCTATTGACTCACCCACAAAAAGGCAGAGCTGTGTGTGTATGTACAGCAAAATACCATTGCACACTTCTACCTGGATGTGGAAACAAAAGATTTGCGTGTGGTGAGTAACTGAAGCTGCAGGCTGCCTTATTTGTGTGATCGCTGTTCATACCCAGAAAACAGGAAAATTCCCTTAATTTTTCTCACTCAGGTGCATCACCTAAGAAAGGAAAGGTTATTCCACCTCCACCATAATTTGGACAGTACCTCATTCTTTCCACTCTTCTTCCCACAAATTCAAAAGCTCAGAAGGTGACAAGCGTATTTAGAAATGAAAGGCTTGGTATCACTGGAAATTTCTGAACTCACCGCTGTGGTAGTAAAGAATTTGACAGAGCAAAAGGTTTAATGTCTCAGAAATACCATTAATGGAGGACACGCTTTAAAAAAAAAATCAAAGTTATCACTGGAAATATTCCTCCCATCTCAAACCTTGGATTGAAAATGCTCTAGATGGTTGATGTAAATTCACATATAAGACTTCGGGTCTGGCCAGTTATTCCCAACTTGCAATCCCAGAGGTCTCCTGAAGAGTTTGTCAACTAGACTGGTGGGCATCTTCTCGGAAATCTTAAATTTATTTTATTACACAGAGACTTGTACTTCCCCTTGAAGGTATGCAAGGAGTTACAAAATAAAAACAGTTTGAAAAGCATTGATTTAGACTGTTATGAAAAAGCCCAACAGAGGCTCAGACACCCTGGCTATGTTCTATTATCCTCAAGAAAACCCTTCCTGTCAGGAGGACTGAACTGGAGCCAATAAATGACCGTTCACAGCCAATGAAAAAAAAAAAAAAGCAGAATAAAAGTGCTGTTGGTTAGTTGGCAGACTTAAAGCAGCTTTACTGGGGCTGAGTATCTTTGCGTGAGCATTGCTTTAGCCAAGGAGCAGCTCTCAATCCTTGTTACACAACTCAGTGAGGCATAATTCCCTTAATACAAAGCCAGGAAAAACAAAACACATCAATGAATCAGAAAAGTATCTGACTGAGAACAGTGATCTCTGCAATCTGGAATTTATACTAAAAGTCCAGTTGTAACTAATGTTTACAAGATGCAGGTTAGTAAAACAGCACACACAAACCCTGCGCGTTCATTTTGTATCCCTTGCAGTCCTAACTTGCTAGATGAGAGAGGAAATGTTTGCATTAATTAGCACATAGAATTAAGGGCCAGTAGTCCTCGGATATTTTTCAAGCTCTGGCACTGATTTGCTGTCGTCCAATCCTTGCTTATATTAAAACCATGTTTATCAAACTGTTTCAAGAGTGCTTAAAGCTCAACTGATTTAAGCAGAGTTTAGCAGGATGGAGTGAGACATTACTGAAGTTATGCTTTCCGCCTACTACCAATAATGTTCTTTTGTTGTAAATCATAGCAGCAGTAACATTTAAAACCAAAACTTTTGTAATTCACTCACCAAAAGGTACTCACATTTGAACAAGAGCTTCTGGGTGTGAGTCTTATCCTGTGTGACCCACCTCTCTACCCTGTTTTCTTATGTACTGAGTCTCAAATTCAACACTTCAAAAGCATTTTTTCTCACTTCAATTTGTTTGTAATATTTTCAGAGGAAGATGAGCTGATCAATGCAGAGGGCTTTTAAAAGTCAAAGCAGTCATTGAATCTGTAAGGAAGAAAGAAGTCTCCTTCAATTTGATCTGAAAAGGTTTACTTCCATAAAGACATCCAGCCAACAAATACAGGGATGTTATGAACAAGATTTTTTAAAAACTGTTGTCACTTACTTTGTTTTCATCCATACCATGAAAGATATAGTCCATATTCTTTACTAATGTACCATAGTATTAGTTTGTATTTTCATCTTCTGAGAATTTTGTCCCATTGGAACAAAGTGGCAATTTAAAAAAAGAATTCTAAAGTAGTTCAGGTAGCATATTTATCTATATTGACAAGATAAAATGATACCAAACAGTCAGAAGGTTCAAACTGGTTTTTTTTTCAGAAATTATTTTGCAATTAAAATTAATTAGATGCCTGTGACTGGAGTCCTCAGTTAGGTTGGAGAGCTAATACAAAACTGTAAGGGACTAGCTAAGAAGAAAGAAATAATAGTTTATTTAATATATTCAGTTAGTAACCTTGTTGAAAAATTTGGACTGTGTTAATGAAATTTGCTAGTGGCTCAAATCTGGAATTGCATCGACCACGTAGTGAAAGATGATAATGTCAGAAATTCATTTGGACACCAAATATTAATAACAATGATTTTTAATGGACTGTGTGTCCTTCAGTTGAATTTGATACAGAAAGAGAGACCTGAATGCATCCATCAGTTTCAGAGGACTCTGAGACAACACAGGGATTTGGCCAAGTTAAAGGTAATCAAAAATTATGTTAGGTGAGATACTGAAAGTGTAGTGCATATAGTTAATGTGTTCAGTCATCATCACCTCTGCTCATTCAAGTTGGAAACAAGTAAAGGATGTTACTGAGATGGAGAACTGCCCTATTCCTCCCCAAATTTCCCAAATAGACCTACATGCCACAGAGAAATATGCATGCACTGAATTTAATGTTTTGCAGCTCTTCAGACTTACTACACATATGCACAGGACATGTTTAATACCTGAACTGTAAGTCTGGCACCTCCAGGGATTCAGTGGCCAGGGTTAACACTTCTGGGAAGTGTTGGACCAAGTAGATACACTATTGAGCTCAGCATGTCCTACAGAAAAACTTAAGATTTTTGGACCTAGTCTGATTAGAGTTAATACACAGCGGGCTGAAGTGAGACAGATATCCTGAATGCATGTATAAATCCACAGATTTCTTACAGAAATATAGGACATGCTCATGGAAAACAATAGTGAGAGGAAGAGAGTGTTTAACTTGTAAGAGGAGCCTGAAAGCGTTGGCTTGCTTAGTATGTCAAATTTAATGCTGAGAAGGGATGCCATTGCTGCCTCCTAATGCATCAGAGTATATTTCATGGAAAGAATCAATTATTGAAGCCATAGAAACATGTCAGCACAAGGCTGAATGAGTGAAAACTGACCATGCATGACTCAACGCTGGAAACTGGTTGCAAGTTTCTAATTGCCAGAGGAGGGAGTTTTCTGGAACAATGGGAACAGAAGGACTGAAAAAAAGACTTATTGTTTTCGCAGTGGCGCTTGATCTATTTGGGAGCAAGACTGCGTGCCAAAGGATGTCTGTGACAGCCAGATCAATACAATCAAGATCCTGAAGTCACACAGAGTGAAAAGTAAGGAGGGATTTGGGTGTGGTGGGACTCATATCCAGACCATGAAGAAGCACTATCACACACATCAGTTTAAACACAGCTTCAAGGGTTTCAGCCACTTCCACAGTGGAATTCTTTTCTTCTTATACTCAGAACCACAACATCTCTTCAATACAGCTTTTCAAGCTTGTGAAGTCAGCCGATCGAAGAGATATGTCAACTCAAATCAGCCACAGGCTGAGTTTCTTAAAGTTGAGCTCAAGTGGTCAGTCTGTGGAGGTTTGACTGATTTTCATTAAGAATCTGACAGTGCAATACCAGTTCACTTTATTATTTTTTCAAAAAATCCTTTCTAACCAGCCTTGCAGGCAAAGAAATTTAAAAACAGGATTGTATGATTCTCACCTTTTCATCTCGCTGTCCGGTAGATGTATTAATTTAGAAAAAAAACTGAGGGCAGAGTAAACACCGAGATCAAATGGGAAAAAAACAAACATTCATGATACTTTGCCTGCTGTAAAGAAATGTAAAATGTGATTTCAGACATGTGATGTATCCATTAAACTTTTCCTAAAATTCTTCCTATACATGTTTTCTTTTTTTTATTTCACTGAGAGCTGTATTTCTGTAACCAAGCTCAGTAGCTGCGCAGTTTAGGAATACTTCATCTCAAAGTACAAAGACAAAAGCTCTCCTCCATCTCTCCTCTGCTGATTTTTCCAGAGGATTTTTTCCTGTATTTTAGAAAAAATGACCTAGTCATGTATACATTGGTATGGGAGCGTGCAGTAACTCAGAAAATGTATTTTAGAGGGTGTTGACAATATGGCAGAAAAATGTATTTTTCTACTGAATGTTGTTCAGTCCAAACTGAAATATTTCCTCTGGCTTAATCCTGACAACACCACCTCCTGTTACTTTGGATTTACTCCTGTCCCTAGTTTTACAAGACACAGAGTGCAAATCCCTGTTGACAAATAATGAAATGCCCATCAATAATACTACAACCCATGATTATATATATCATCCTTTAATGGAGGACTCTGCTCTTTAGCCCCTTTTTGACCCTATTCCCACATGCTAAAAATAAAATAAAAATGGGGCCAGTGTCATGAAAAGTGCCAAGCTAGCTCTTCACCTGTTGCTTCATAGACAGATCTGAGAACAGCTGGAAACATCTAGGACTTCAGAACTATTATCTGCATTTCATTTGCCACTTCATTCCACACAAATCCTCCTTGTTCCCTTCTTAAGACTGGTCACTGAAATACTTAAACCTCAAAAAAGAAAAAGATTGTGTGTAGCCTGAAGGTAAAGTTTATCCCAGGTAAACTTACAAACTGAGGTCTTAGAAGGCTGTGGAAGAGAAGCATCTAAATGACCTCCTCGTTGAAGTCTGGGAGCTAGTAGATAGATCAGCAGCAAGCCTGCTTGAAGTCATGCCAAGGTATTAAAAAAAGAGAGACAGAAATGTTAAAACAAGCAGCAGCCCCACTTGCCAACTTATAATGAAGGGGGATTGCACCATCCTACCCAAAGCTCAGATGTGTCTCACCTATTTTGCTAATGTCAAGCTACATCTCCAAGCATGTGGGCTTTCTGGTAGCTGGGAAAGAGGCTCTGGATTCCTGTCTTAAGAATTTGAGGAGATAGAATAACAAAATGTTTATCCCTAATGAAATGAACATGGAGGTAATGAACACACCATGAAGCAGGAACTTGTGTTTTCTCTGAAGAACTGGCTCCTGATTTCCATTCACATCCTCTCAGTATGGAAGTCTAAGATTCATATTATAGTTTGGCTCTATAACTACAATGATGTGTTGAACTTGATACGATTTCAAATGTACACTCATTCACTAGTGCTGAGGATTCAAGGCACGCCGGATTATGTACTAATTTAATGCCATGGGTTAACTGCTTAATAGAACAGTACAAAATTCCTAACTTCAACCTTGAAGGAAACATGTTTCATAAATATTACTTATGCACATACTTAAATGCCCTAAATATCAGCACGTGACAGTGTTTTAATGAATCAAAGCCATCACTCACTTCGTTACTGAGCCCAGAAATTTTATGTATTTACACTAGCTACTGAATGTTTCTATAATAAGATATAACTACCTTTTTTTAAAAAGTCTTGATATTACTATGACTGCTCCATAATGACTGGATCATATTTCCATAGTACCTATTTTGTTGTTGATCTATGCACGAGGTCCAGAAGCAGTATTTTCTGATTTTACACTCTCTGAAAGTTAGAGGGAAGTTTTTCAGACTAGATAGTTCATCAACATACAACTGTAATATTTTCCTTATTAATACTGAAAATTTTAGCCACAACTACTGATGGGCAAATTAGTTACTAAGTAGCTAGTGAAACAAAATTTGTCCTGTCTTATATAATACCATACGTATTACTCGTCTGTCTCAGTAGCTGGGCCACAAAAGTTTTTGCTGATAATAAAATTTAAAAAGAAGTAGTGGTTTTCTAGACTACTGTAAGACGGTTCTGCAGATCACTGAGTCAGTGGAAAGATTCCAGATGACTGGTACATACTGTGGATGAGACTCTTTATCCTTTCTATTACCAGCTGTAGACATCATTGACAAATGCCACTTTTCTCCTTTAAAGGTCGCCTTCGGAGAGCAATTTTGTGAGAAAACATCAAATGTGTAAGAGAATAATTTTAAAGTTAGTTTGATCTTAACTATGTGCAGTGCTATAGAATAAATCTTTAAAGCCATGCAAGATATGTCACATGAATTTACCAAATACAGATTGAGCCAGAATAGCTCCAAATCTTTTAATGAGAAATTAATTTTAGACTAAGAAACTTTGGTAGATTAAATCTATTTAGCTTTTAACATTATATGTTGTCACATGGGAATCCATAGATTAAACTGGAAGAGATGTAAATTAATAAATGAATCATAAATCCAGTAAGGAGCTCGTTAAAGAGGATGAACCCCTGGGTAGCACTGAACAGGAAGGGAGTTTCTCTAGAAATAGTTTTAAAATGCATCTTACTTAATATTTTTATTAGAAACTATGGCCAAAATACAATAATAACAGACTAATAAAATTTGCTGATGACACAAAGTCATGAAACATCATCAACACAGAGAAGAATGGGAACATTTCAGTAGCGGAAGAAAAAAAACCAAGGAGGCTATAAGAAACACAATGGACTGTTTGAGTACAACATGGAAAATCAGTTGGAAATGACAGAGACAAAATTAATCTGGCCTTGAAGAGCTGCAGGTTAATAACAGTAAGGTTTCCACTATTCACAGTAGTGAAGTTCTTGAACTTATTCCCAAACTAAATACGAAGTAATCGAAGCAGATTGAGGATGGAGTTTGTTTAATTTATGAAGTGGATTATATGAATTCTTATTGCCTGCAGTAACAGGAAACTGGAACAGTGTTGTAGAACCTCATAAAGTTTGTTATTTCTTACTTTTTTCTCCTTTTTTTACAAAATGTTATGTGCGTTTTTTCCTTGTCCCCTCCGACAACTCAGTAGTTTCTTAAAAACATGGGGAACTCTTGCAAGACAGTGGAAGGTGTAGAAAAGGACTGCAGGAAATCACTATTAAAACATACAGAACAATTTTCCTCATTTTCTAGTCTTGCTTGATTTGAAACACTGGAGTGGTACTCTGGGGCTGTTTCTATTGCAACACGTGAGATGATTACATTTGAATTCATTTCTTGGAGAAGACCCAGCAAAGGCAATCCAATGAAAAGCCCTGCAATCACAATACCACTGAGACTTTATTAACAATCACCATTACATCACTGCTCACTTAAAGAAGGACAGTTCATCCTTTTTTTTGTAGACAGCTGTGGGAGTGAGGAGACTGAAGACATACAAACCTGTCTTGTTGACTGACTGGTTTTCAGAACTCAAAGACATGTGGGTGGAGAGAGTGGGCAATCTCACTCTATCTTAAAGCACCAGATATTTTAACACCTGTAGATAAGTAGTTCAAACTGTGGGAGCCACTCAGGGGAAGGGTTTGCATTGAAAAAATAAGAAACAAGAAGAAAACAAGAAAAGTGACTGTGGTTCTGTTTGTTACCTTCTAGTGGAAAAGTAACTCAAACTACATATTTTGGATCTATAATTAGAAAAAAGAGCAAAACCAACCTCAAAACTTCCTGTTTTAATTTTAGGATTCATAGATTTCCTTTCTTTCCCTCACTCCTATTTTAATATTTTGGTGCATTTAAAATGTTTGGGTTTAAAAAAAAGAAATCACAACTTTCTTGCATAAGCCTAGACCTCTTCTAGTTATTTAGGTTTGCTGGGACGGCAGTACTGTGCTCTCACAGGGTCTTTGAGAGTAAACCTGTATCTGAAGAGATTAGAATTGGCACATGAATATCTGCTTGAGTATTAACATAAATGAGAACCATCTCCTTGTTTTTCGGTGAGCATTAACAGTGAAGTCTGGGGATCTCAGTGCAAATAATAACATGGTTAACCATTTCACTCATGACCAGAGTGTATAAAGAAAAGGTACAAACATCTGTAACGATCAGCACTATTTGCTGTGACTGGTAACTGTGCTCTACCAAGGAAGAAGCAAGCCTAGTTGGGCATCTGAGGCCATCCAGTGAAACAACGGGGCTTTCCTGAGCTGACACAGAAGGATCACCCTGGAAGGATCCAGAATGAACTATTTCATCATACATAAAGCATCTGCCCAAACTGCGGTGTATGACACCTTGTTTCACTTGCTCAGGGAAAGGCAGGTTGGTTTGCTGGAGGTTTGCCTACAAACCACAGGTTTTATGCCTGAAAAAATACCATGCCAGTTGTAACTCTCCAAGCATTATAGAATCATAGAACAGTTTGGGTTGGAAGGGATCTTTAAAGGTCATCTAGTCCAAACCCCCTGCAATGGGCAGGGACAAGAGAAAGAAACAGCACACAATTCGAACTCAGCTGAAGAAAACAAGTATAACATCATGTTTGGATTGACTGATTTCTTGCAGACATTTTGTTCGATCCAAATTTTCAACAGCAAATGTATAAAGGTCTGACATTTAAGTGTTATTATGAGCAGAACAGACCGCCTCTGACTATACAGGTGATTGTATGACAGTCACAAGGATCAGTATGGTATGAAGATGCAGGACACCATCTCTGCTGAAGGAAGAACATAAAATATTTAAGTGGGCCATACTGAGAGATGGGAAGATATTAAAAATATATACCATAAAAAGGAAAATGCTCCCTTCTGTATGTTTACATCCGGCCTCCTGCAGCTGACATGACGTATTTCTTGAGGTCTTTCAACACAAAATAGTAAAAAAATGTATCAACAATAAATGCTTTCAAGAGCAGAAAAGATTCCAAGAAGTGTGATAAAGTGTTAGGATTTTTGGAAAAAGAGAATAATTTTATCAACCACATTTTAAGCCTGGACAGAGACTTTTAAACATTGAGATGTGGTGTTGTATTCAAATATTCTTGAGACATCTTTCAGACTTCATGTCTGAATTAAGTTCTTTATTTGGCCATATTTCTAAATTCAATATGAAGCAATGTTTCTAAGAATGATTATTTACTTCATATTAAGAAATAAAGTGGAATCAAAGTGTTTTCTAGTTTTAGGGTTGTCACAGTTTCGGCTGGGATGGAGTTGACTTTGTTGCTGGCAGCTGGGATAGTGCTGTGTTTTAGATTCGGGATGAGAATAGTGTTGATACTGCACTGGTGTTTTTAGCTGTTGCTTAGCAGTCAAGGCTTTTTTTGTACCTGATACCACCCCACCAGCAGGTAGGTTGGGAGTGCACAAAAAGCTGGGAGGTGACACAGCCAAGGACAGCTGACCCCAAGTGACCAGAGGACGATTGCATGCCATGTGACATCATGCTCAACATATAAAGCTAAGGGAAGAAGAAGGAAAGGGGGGACACTTGGAGTGATCGTGTTTGTCTTCCCAAGTAACTGTTACACATGATAGAGCCGCGCTGTCCTGGAGAAGGCTGAACACCTGCCTGCCAATGGGAAGCAGTGAACGAATTCCTTGTTTTTCTTTGCTTATGTGCACAGCTTTTGCTTTACCTATTAAACCGTCTTTATCTCAACCCATGAGTCTTCCTTATTTTTTTGATTCTTCTCCCTGTCCCACTGGGGATGGGGAGAAGTGAGCGAGCGGCTGCATGGTCCTAGTTGCTGGCTGGGATTAAACCATGACACGGATACAGACTGGGCTGACGGCTGATTTTGGCTTTGTCTGGACCTTTGCCTAAAACTGCACAACAAATTGGATTCTGCTTGGAAGTCCAGTATTGCCAGGTGTTGTATATCTGGAAATGCAACAAGGAGAACATCTGGAATTTCATCTTCAAGGGGAACAAAGCACTGGAAGCTGCACCGAGTTGTCCAAAATCACATAGCCTCTCAGAGTAAAACCAGGAAGAGAACCCAGCCCTCCTAAGCATATTTGGCTTACTGAAATTTGCCTGTCATTACACGCATTTTGCATTCATTCTTACCGATCAGTCAGTCAGCCAGTGAGCCAAATGCCTTCCTGGAAAAATCAATGACTGAAACTGGACAAAATGCAGAGATTGGCTCAAAACCATTTTGGCGAATAAACAGATATAAGTAACTTTTGGTTTAAATTGTATCAGTAGCTAAAGATCTGATTTATTGCTTGAAGATCAAGATATTACTGTCTTTCTAAGCATAAACACTAGTAATTTTCCCCTGATTACTTTTATTTGGCTTCTTATTTAGACTGGTGCATATGTAAGGTATCATGCATAGTAAATTCCTTTTGCTGTTGCCCTTCTCTGATCTCTGTACAGCTGGTCCGTGTGCTGCCAGACAGTTCTTTGGGTAGGGACCAGTCTGACATGCTGTGGATGCTCTCACAAGAAATAAATAGAGCAGGCTTGTACAATAATCTTTAAAGAGTTTCCTGTATGTTCACAGGCTGTATTTTTAAAGCTGTCTAAGAAGACTGTATGCCCAGCTCAGATTGCAGTTACTGGAATTTCTGCCTTTAAAATTTGATGCTTTTGAACGTTTCAGGTGGATTATTTCATCTTCCAATATAAACTGTCTTTCAGTGTGGCAACAATTGTCTTATCTCAGTCCTGTTGTGTTATAAGCAGGTTTTCCAGTTCTCGTAATGTTGTTTAAACAGCTTTGCAAGCACCTTCCATGAGACATCTCTGTATTGTTTTTTAATATCCTAGACTAAAAAGGCTATGGAAGATGTGTAGGGTAGGTTATACAAATGTTAGGGTTGCTGTTCTGCTCATTCCTTATTTCATGGAATTTGTGTTTCAACCCTACTTGGCAGGACTAGAATGCAGGTCAGAGACTCAGAAACAGTTTGTCCACTTGAGCTTTTATGCCAAACCCCAAAGCTTGCGTATTTTCAGGAAACGTATTTCCAAAAAGGCTCTTTTTTAAAAATCAATAAATAACAAATCACAAGGTATTTTATTTGATTTGCAATGAAATAACTAGCCTCATTCTGTCCTGCAGGGAGACCCAGACTGTCAAATTTACTGCACTCTATTTTTTTTAAAACTTTTGTCCTTGATAGCAATTGCTCCAGTTCCATTTAAGGGAATTTGACCTACAAAAGAAGTCTCAGAATTTACATAATTACTGTGGAATTTAAAGTTACTGGAGGGGTCTGAATATTTGATTCCCATTGACACTGAAGAGTATCTCAGAGTTAGGGAAGAACAGAAATTCCTGAGTGTTTTTTACAGGAATATGTCCATATTAAATTACATTGAAAAATTTAAAAAAATCACATTTTTATTAGTATTTTCCATTGTCAAAAAGCTATAAAAGCTACAAAGCCCCAAAACACAAGTGGGTTTGGTTTTGTTTTTCTTTTATTGGAAATCTGTTACACAGAACAACTTACCTAATACTAGAACATGCTTGAAAGTCAAGAAATTCTCACTTTGTGAGCTTAAGTACCTTTGGAAATGTCACCTTTAACCCTGCCTAAACAGATGGTGAGCGAATAAAAGTCTACTATGTATATGCAATTTTTTTCTAATGCTTAATAAGAAATGGCCAAGCGCATTTTTGTAATGCAATTATATTTAGTATAGCTATTATCTAAATTTTAGGTTTGCTTTAGGAACCAACTGTCATAAGTTTTGGAAAAAATAATTTCTTTATGAAGTCTTTAGTAGTTTTTATCTGTAACAACTACTGTCTGTGCCACTGTGTTTCAATGCCAGGTGCCACAGAGAGACAAATTCTGGGTCAAAAACAGGCTTTCAAAACTAAGTAAGGCAAGATATTACCTCTGGTGAAGAACACCACGCTGCTTAGATCCCACAGCTGAACAGGTCACATGGGCACTGCCTACTGCATTTTAGTCAAAGACCTACTTTTTAAAATGTATTAGCTGGTCTACTTCAACTGAATAAGTCAGTGACTGCTCCCATTGAGCGGCTGCTCAGTAACACGCAGAGAGGACAGGAACCTCTAGCTGGAGACAGTGACAAGCAGCTGAGGCAGAGAGCAGGAGACCAAACTCTCCAGCCAGCACTGGACACGTACTAACAGATAAAGCTCTTAGTAAGTTACTAACAGGAGAGATGAAAGACATATTCTGCTTATGCTAGAAAATAGGCAATTGTCAGCGCTTTTCTGCATGCAGACATTTCTCAGGTGTGAATTCAGTCTGAAATATGGAATTCGGTCCCAGCTCCAAAGAAGACCTTTAAGACCTTCTTTCTTTATTCATTTTCTTTTCTTTCCCAAATCATATAAACACTTGTGCTTGAAAATCAGACCCCTTCTTTTTCCTTGTGCTCTCTCCTTCCAGCATCACATCGGTGACCTGATTTTCAGAGGAACAGCTCTCAAAGTCCACAGGAGGTACCCAGCATGTCTGAAAATCAAGCCATAAATAGATGTGAATCTCTCTCTCTTTTTTTCCTCAAGGAACTGAACTGCTAAGTCTCAGGAAACAGCCAAAGAAACCCAGCTTGTTCACAAATGCTAATTTAAATCTGCATGTGTGTTTGCACAGGCTGGATTGAACTGAAGAAGTCCGAGTCACAATAAAAAGGAAATTTATTTTTTCTGAAAGGAATCTTGAAATTCTTGGGGTCTTGGGAGGAAAAAAGGCTGCCGTTTGAGAGATCTGCATCTGTGGGATCTGTGAGTAAGCCTGGAGCGGAAGTAAAGAGGAAATCCCCACCACCACTTAATGAAATGTCGTTGTGGGATATCACTGCCAAAGAAACTCATCAGTTCAGACTTTGAGCATCTTTGTCTGAACTGAGCAAGAGAAACATGTATTTCCTGTGGTGGGGGTCTTTTTTCCCCATATTAAGATCAGGGTTGTTCTTCCCCTCTAGGAAATAGTATCATTTATATGAGGGAGAGCAGTGGGGAGATCTGGATTTTATTATGTTTCCTTTCTCATTTACGAAATGGATTGACTTTCTGTTTGTTTTGAAGATCTTGAGAACAAGGAACTTTTTCTGAGCACAAAAGAAATTAATAGTTACATTGTCATGTTCTTCCCATGTCTCTTCTTAAATCTTTGTTTTCTCAGATCAAAACACTGTTATGTGCAAAGCAGCTATGGAAAAATTGTAATGGATGGGAGAAAATTCCTGTCTTAAATCCCCACCAAATGCATAGGAAGGAGAAAACGAAGTCATTAGTACGCAGGGTAAAGGAACTTTATGATTCTTCCTGAAAGAAGGCCTTCCTAAGTTAAAAGCAAAACCCTGGTGTTTCTCAAAGATGTCCTAACTCCAGCAAACTGGATCCTAAAACTTATTTACCCGAAATGGCAGCTTTCAGATATGTTCCAGTTCAAGCTAGCTTTACTCTACTTTCATTTAGTAAATGATTTGTAAATTGTCCCAGATATTACATGAACCATCACATGGTTAATTTTAACAATTCCTCTCCTGGATATAAGTCAGTGACCACAACAGGCTAAGGCAAAATAAAGGGATAAATTCCACAATGCAAGAAGAAGTAGTAGAAAACCCAAGGGGTTAATGGAATCCAGACCACGAGTCCCCTAGGGAGGAAGCTTCTGGGCTGATAGGGAAAGTACAGTGAAAGTATGTCCAGCAGATAGCTGGGTCAATAAATGCCTTTACTTGCCTCTGCTTCAGAGATGCTGGCAACAAAATCTGCTTCTTTTGCAAGGAAAGTAGATTCAACTTCTGTTCTTGCATCCCATATTTAGCTGAGTTGTGGAGAATTTAAGGAAGGGCCAGATTGGAGAAATTTCAGTTTGTTAACCAAGATGTAAGATCCTGCCAGGTAAAAGTGATTCTACATGATGATTCATCCTAGTGAACTTTTTAAAGGAAACCCCTTTCACCTTATTTGAAAAACAATGGGGAAATTATGGGTTCTTGCATAGAAGGGGAAATGAAGGTTCCAAACCCATAAACCACATGGAGTTGCTACTGCTCTTACAGAGTCAAATAACACAAAACAACAGGCTTTATTTAATTGCCTGTTTAGCTGTTTCTTGTAGTCAAGGGCACTCTGAGTGACAGCGACAAAGGCATCCCGGTTAAGAGGGATGAAGATGTTATGTTTCAAGTCTGAGCAATTTCCGACTAAGAGCAAGTCACAGAGTTACCTGAGAATGTCTGTATTTCTGTAAAGAGCAAAGAGGATACATGTTACTTAATTACTTGGATTCTTCATATGACTAAAAAAATGGGTATTATTGTTACATTTTTATTACCACGGCATTTAGGGACACAAGGTGTGAACCAAGATCTTACTGCACTTCTACACTGTGGAAACAGAACAAAACATTGTCTGTCATTATTCAATGAAGATTGTCCTTGAAATTATACTCAGAGAGATGTTTCAATTGTTTTAATTACTTAAGTGAAGGGATTTTCTATCAATTCCCTTAGAAAACTTTCACAATCATGCCAGTGAGTGCCTTCTTATCCATTTTCTTTCTTAAAGGTTTTTTAAAGTACATTAATAGCAAGAGGTGGTCCAAGGAAAACATTGGACCAATATTTGTTGAAGATAGCCACGTGGCAAATAGGGATGAAGAAAAAGTGGAGGCATTTAATGTTTTTTTCCCTCAGTCGTTAATAATACAAGTAGACCTTGGGCTACCCGGTCCTCTGAACTGGAGAACCACGAGTGTAGGAACAGTGACTTTCCATTCATGGACACTGAAATTGAAATTGACCAGCTGTATCAGCTGAATGTTCACAAATCCGTGGGGCCTAATGTTATTCATCCCAGAGTACTGAAGGAGCTAGCAGATGTTATTACAAAACCCCTCTCAATCATCTACCAAAGGTTTTGTGAGTCTAGGGGGTCCCTGCTGACTGGAAGCTGGCCAGTGTTATTCCAGTTTAAAAGAAGGGCATGAGGGAAAACCAAGGAAAGTACAGACCTGTTAATCCAACCTCAGTACCTGGAAAAATTATGAAGGAGATTATACTGGGTGCTGTTGAAATACATTTAAAGAACAATGCTATCATCAGGCACAGTAAACATTGTTTCACAGAATCACAGAATGGTGAGGGTTGGAAAGCACCTCTGGAGATCATCTAAGTCCAAGCCCCCTGCCACAGCAGGGACACCTACAGCACATTGCACAGGACGGCGTCCAGGCGGTTTTGGAATGTCTCCAGTGTGGGAGACTCCAGAACCTCTCTGGGCAGCCTGTGCCAGTGCTCTGCCACCCTCACAGGAAAGAAGTTCCTCCTCATGTTAAGATGGAACTTCCTATGTTCAAGTTTGTGCCCGTTACCTGTTGTTCTATCACTGGGCAGCACTGAAAAAAGACTGTTCCCATCACCCTGGCACCCTCCCTAAAGGGAAAGTCCTGTTTAACTAATTTAATATCCTTCCATGATAAGGTCACCCATCTACTGGATGAAGGGAAGGCAGTGGACTTAGTTTTTCTGGATTTTAGTAAGGCTTTTGATACTGTCCCTCACAGCATCCTTCTGGACAAGTTGTCCAACTGTGAGGTGAGCAAGTACATGCTTTGGGTGAAGAACTGGCTGAAAAGCAGAACTCAAAGGGTAGTAATTGATGGGGCTACATCTTAAGTCAACTAAGTAAAACACTGTAACTTGGAAAATCAAACAGTTTATTATCAATTCACAGTTTTTATTTTGGAGTTTTGAGCCAAAGCAGTTGGCTATGCACATTTCTCTAGTGTTTCAACAATCCAGTCCTCCATTTTTAATGACATAATTTTACTCACTTTATTTTAACCAAGATTTATTTAAGCTGCAATGCAGTCTTCCCTCCATATGACTTGAGGCAGAATGAAGGGAAGATGTTGAAGAGAAAAATACAGACAGATATATGTACTTGACTGACTGTTTCAGATTGCCAATTACGTTATTACTCAGCATCATGTCATTATTCCACATCATATATCAGAGATATTAAAGATCACACTGAGTCTGTTCTGGCATTCATAAAGCTGATGTGTTATGAACAGCCAGTATGGTATACAGTTATATTTTTTGGGCACTATTGCTACCAAAACTGTCCAATATTCATCAAAACTGTAAAATATTCACCTGAAGTTCATTGAAGGTCAAACACAAAACTCAGCTTCTATTCTCTAAATAAGCATAACTATTCAAGCCACACAATCTATAGCCAGTTCGGCATCTTACAGGCAAACTGTTTTTTTAAAAAATCAATCAACTCTGATCAGTTTGTGAACTGAGAATTGTTTCACAATCCTTTGTTGGGCAATACGTGTGAGGACAAAGGGGGAATGTGTAAAAAGGAACATAAGTTCTGATCTGTCTAGGAAACCGCCATACAAAATAAATCTAAAATTAAAAGATTTTTTCATAATTTTCGCTCTCAAAGAGACTGTCTGTCACCCCACTAATTCAAAGGTGAGTTGTAAATTAAACAAATTCTGTTTTTCACTTCTGTTTTAAACTTCCAAACTTCTCTTTTTCTCATTTAGTTAGAATTAAGCCATTAGTAGGTGTTAGGCTATAGATCTACAATGTTGACCACCATGATGACTCTGAGGACCTGTGTATGCCGGTAATCTGTATGCAAGGGCTGCTGCACATCCCTTTGAACAGGAGTAAACAACTGAAGACTGAAAAGTGAGCACTGTTCCCCTCCAAACAACGGGAAGAAAACTGCAGTCTGTACGACCTAATCCAATCTTCCTGTGGATGGATGAGAGGACCTGAACACTCCAGTCACAAAGTACAATTTTTCAATTATGAGTTATTTTAAATGTGGCCTACTTAGAAATCATATGGAGCTTTAGCAGCTCAGAAGATCAATTGTGTTAGTAAGTCAGGGAAGAAATAAAGAGAATGCTTTTCATTTTTAAGTGACATTGATAGGCCTTTGTCATTGTACCCAGTCTTCTTACAGAAAGAACAGATGCGTATATGATGCTACAGAAGCAATTTGTGTTGTGATGAAATAGAGTGATGACAGAGACTGGTGTGAGAAAGAACATAGAGAAACTATTTAGACAACGAATGCTATTCTAACCAGCAATTTCTTGTACAGAGAAATCTTGGGTCCAAAGAAGCCTTTGTAGAGTCACTGTAAGAAAAATTGATACTGAACAAATTCCGAAGAAAAATAGTGGACACTTTTGAATAGTACAGGTGCTGAGCTAATCGGGCAACTTAACAAGGAAGCAATGATTTCTTCTCAACTCAAAGTTTTCAAATAAAAATGTGCTTCCTTTCTGAAAGACTTGCTTTTATCAAGAAAGATGTAAAGGAAATGAAATACTACAAGAAAACCAGATTACTAGATCAATAGTCCCATCTCCTGCTAGTCTCATAAGAAGTCAGTGGCCAGGTTTTCTGTAACATTACACGGGGAAAAATTTTACGCTGTTTGTGTTATTTGGTTTCAAATCGCATATCGGTTAAACATTCAACACAAAAAAACAGACAAAAAGGGTTTGTCCAGGCATGAACCTCTTTAATAGGTACTTTTATAAGCTTTCTCACCAAAGAGAATATTCTTTGATTTCACTTGAGGCCTTGTAGGAATCTCGTGCTGTGGACAACTTCTTTGCTAAAGTGAATGCATGAGAGCCGCACTGTGGATCTAGTGTACTGTATGGGAAGCCAACAGCATAGGTAGAGCTTGAAAAATCTTAAATGGGATTTTCATGAGCTTATCATTATCACACACACATAGCAGGTGTACAGTTTGCTTTGATAACTCGGTTTGAATTTGCAATAGCACCATGCAAAATTCTGTGTAAGTAACACCAAATATCACAGAAAAAAAATGATCAGAATGGATCAGATCCTGGTGCTTTAAAGTAAAGACTTGGTTTCATTTGTAGTTTTTAAAAGTTTTTCCGTTGTCTTGACACCAAAGCTCAAAGCAAGAGACCAGTGTACTAATCTGCTAGGATCCACGTGCTTTTCATTTGCAAATGTCACCAGCGATTTCTTTAAAAGTCCTCCCAACTTCTACAAGACACCAGG
Organism: Pluvialis apricaria; assembly: GCA_017639485.1. Classification (NCBI taxonomy): domain Eukaryota; kingdom Metazoa; phylum Chordata; class Aves; order Charadriiformes; family Charadriidae; genus Pluvialis; species Pluvialis apricaria. The sequence goes on along the minus strand of CM030008.1, from coordinate 159,654,863 downwards.
ATCAACACTAACCTGAGTGGGACCTTTTCAGTGCTGAGGTAGCATGTAGATAGTCAATGCTTATACATGTAAATGTTCAGAATAAGAGGTATTAGAAATCCTTGAACCAACAGGGGTTTTCAGTTCCTTAATTATTATTTAACTGCATTGTTGAAATGAATAACTTAAAGTTAAAAAAAAAATTACAGGTCTTCATTTACTTCTTCTGGGGGAGAGGATACATTAAGATTTAAGCATATATCAATACTGGTTAAAAACCTGTAGTTCTTATTAATCTGCACAGGCGTTCTTAGTTCTTGCTATTCTAATCTTCCAATTACTAATCCCTTTGTAGGCACCAAACATCCTGCAAAGCACAGGCCCTGAACCCCCATTCTTTCCTCTAATCCAATCAATCATTTCCATGTCCAGCTTTGACACAGTAGGAACTGAACACACATTGATTATATTGCCCAGAATTACCCCCAATCTTTTCTTTATAACATTGCTCTACAATAGCTATGGTCCTGGGTGCTGTGCAGCTCACACCAGAAAATTGCATAATTACTCCCTTGACCTAGAAGCTGGAAGGTTGCAGGCACAAATGTATTTGCCCTATACTCACTTTCTTCAATAGCTATCCCTGCATAGACACTGCTAGCAGGAAGTCCCTGGGCTAGGTGGACACTTGATATGACCTAGAGCAGCCGTACTTCTATTTCTTAGTAAACTCAAGAGCTGAACTTTATGCAATCCTGCAAAAAGCTGTGAACCAAATAATTTCACATTTGAGCGGAGAGCGGTGTGAGTTGCAAGATTTTGAGTATACCAGTGTCATTCTTTGCAAAGGTATGTGACCAGAATAAGTCACACAGATGGAGAGAATGCAAAACACAGTGATTTAGAAACTCTCGTGGTCATGAAAGACCACCATTGTATTTGTGCATGACCTACAAGCTCCAGAGGCCATGTGTGAAACAGAACACGCAAGATGTTACTCTAAAAAGCAACACATACAGGTTTGGCAACGCCTGCTGAATGCTAGAATATGTGACCTCTTGTTGATAATTCGTAGTACAAATTTTCAAAGAAAGCAGGAAACGGAGGCTTACTGCAGAAAAAAAAAAAAAAAAAAGAAACAAGAAAGAAAAAGGGGACTCTTACTTGAAAGCACCCTCTATATATAGCATTCCAGAAAACCTTAACTGAACCGCTTACTTTAATCATATTTGTTGTTAATTTAATTATTATGCAGGGCCTCTTGAAAGAAAAAGAAGCATGGAAATAAATACAGGTCTGGAAGACAAAATATTTGTGCTCTCATTCTAACTTTTAATGTAAGACTTGTACAATGATGCTGAGGAAGTCATTTAAGAACCTCTATTTCCCTGTCTGTAAACTGGGGATAAAAATATTTTCCTCTTCTACTCACAGTGGTGCTTTGAAGCTTCAGGATATCCCTAGAAAAACTTTACTGGTACTAATGGGATTCCACAGGAAGAAATTGTTCAAGGGTGGAGCAGAAGCTTTAAGAAAATCAAATGTGTGGTTGATCACATCTGCGATGGAAGCCAGGAACCATGGTCCTGCACTTCAGTACTAGTGAGAACAAGGACAAGCTGCTAAACAGTAACAGCAACATAGGTGGAAACAGGAACACACACCCCCAACCCCTAAATGAACTGGTCGTGCACTGTCCAACCTGGGAACATAAAGGACTAACCATCAGGTGTGGTGTCATCACAGTCAACTCTAGCTACCAGTGACGTGACATTCTATTCCTGTTTCTTCCAAGACATATATTATAGGCATGGAGAGAGCTACCTTACATCTATATAGATACTTAGCTCTGAATTAAACCAATCTCATTCTGTTGACTTGGACAGAAATGTACTTATTTATACGAGAATATTTGTCTCTCATTATAGCCTTCTTTTCTTTTTTCACTTTAGTACTGCCAGCAAAAATCAAAACCAAACAAAACTCTGCTAAAATGGGTCACAAGTCTTTGTGCAGAGCCATGAATTTGGCCCTTGGCAGTATGTTCCCATTGTGTCCGATTCCACCACAGCATTCTGCTCCCTGCTGCACCCAGTCTACAGCCTTCACTGACACTGGGACATCTTTCCTGCAGGACATAGCAATTAGCTGTTTTAAGGAGTCTTCATCCTACCATTTACTATGTTACTGAGACACACTGATGAGTATTTGAAGATGAGAGATATGTCAGAGCGTATTTTGAAGTTGTTAAATTCTGTTATTTTTGGCTTAGCACCTAAACCAAGGATGAACTGATCTGCAAGGCTTGGAGCTGGCAGGCAGATTTCTTTCCCAACTACTCTTGGGAGCTGTGGGAATGGAGCATTGTGGCAGGCACACACATGCAGGTTGTTGGTACAGTGGTCTGATGGCTACTTGTAGATATTTTGGAACACCTCACTGGGACGTCTGCAAACATCTTGCTCAGTTTTTACTAGCTGTACTATTGCTGGTCATCAGGAGTTGATGCAGGTGTTAGTTTAAAGTGTTATGCTAAGAACAGAAGTCTGTGGTATACAAGAACAGCACAAAGGGTGGAGCCCTAGTTTCACCTGTGGATGGTAATAAATCATAGCATAGATTAGGACTACCTTTTTCACTCCTTTCCACTGCACCGTACTGACCACTAGAGTTTGCTGTATTAACGTTCGAGTGAGCAAATCCAAAAGCTCTGAACCAGCCCTACAAAAGAATTTCCAAAGAAAGCATGAATTCCCTTACCACAAACCGTAGAAACGACAATGCCCTTCTCCAGCTGTTGAGATGAACTCAACTTGAAATGTAGAAGAAGCTTCAGGAAGTGTATGATTAAGTAATTGGCACTATCTTCTGTCCATTGGTTCGTTGCCAATGTTCCAGCAATATGCTAAGGGGCACTGTGCTATTTTCAGATTAAGTGAAAAATCAAGGTCCTGACTGCTGATCATTTTAGCTAATTAAAGATCCCTTGGCATTTATTTGCAGAAGAAGGGATATTAGCTTTGATGAGCTGGGAAAACTCCAGCTAAGAGAAGCAAATTCTGCAGACCAGGTTGTCCCTGAAGTTCTGAAAGATGAGTGTCCCTTTTCTTCTTTCACTCTCAACAAAGTAACACTGAAGTGTGCTGTAAAAAAGAATCACTTTTCACCTGGAAGGTGGTGACAAATGCATCCACATCTCCTTCTGTGTAGTTTGTAACACACTATGGGATGCACTAGGATGGAAAATGAAATATGATGGCAAAAACTCATTTAGTTTTTTGGATCCAAAGTAAGCACTGATTTTGGCAACTGGATTGATTTCTGAATGAATCTCCAATGTAGTTTTAATGTCCTCATATTTAAGGCTTCTCAGTGAGATTCATCTATTCCTTCTGACAGACGTACCGAACAGTTTGTTCTCATCTCTACTCATACCCTCGGTTCAGCTGGACCCATTCCCAGTGATGGCCCTAGCAGAGGGAACATTGACAGAAAAGACCCTCTTTTCTATCTAATTTTCCGTCACTACTGCCACCACAGTCCCAGGGAGTAAGACACAAGGAAGACCAGTTCTAAAGAAGTCTTGCTCCAGCTCTGCAGCTCTAGTAATAAGTGTCCTCATTCACTGTTGGGATGGGGCATGTTCTGTCAAGACAGGGAACTGATCCCCCTGATCTTTAACAATGTCTCAGCTTGTGGAAAGTGATTCTTTTCAGACACACATGATTTGGCCACATTTTTACAAAGGCAGCAAAAAACTCTACATACCAAGCCCATCCTTTGCCAAATTTCAATTCCCTGCTTCAAAGCTGTAAGAGCCAAAGCCTCTCATCAAAATGGCTTCCCAGCAAAACACTTCTAGGGTAATGAAAAAAGTATTCTGGGCTCCCCTGTTCAAGAAGGACAGGGAACTGCTGGAGAGGGTCCAGCAAAGGGCTACAAAGATGGTCAGGGGATTGGAGCATCTCTCTTATGAGGAAAGGCTGAGGCACTTGGGTCTTTTTAGTCTAGAAAAAAGAAGACTCAGAGGGGATCTTATCAATACTTATAAATACTTAAGGGGAAGGTGGCAGTTAGATGAGAAGAGTCTTTTTTCAGTGGTGCCCAGTGATAGGACAAGAGGTAATGGGCACAAACTTGAACATAGGAAGTTCCATCTTAACATGAGGAGGAACTTCTTTCCTGTGAGGGTGGCAGAGCACTGGCACAGGCTGCCCAGAGAGGCTGTGGAGTCTCCCACACTGGAGATGTTCAAAACTCGCCTGGACGCCGTCCTGTGCAATGTGCTGTAGGTGTCCCTGCTGTGGCAGGGGGGTTGGACTGGGTGATCTCCGGAGGGCCCTTCCAACCCTCACCATTCTGTGATTACCCCCATCCTCATATCCCACAAAGTTTCTCTGTGTCAGAGTTTCAAAGAATCCAAAAGGAAAGATACCCAATCAACCAAACAAAAAACCCACAAAGAAACTGGAATACATTAAACAATTTCTGTCCAAGTAACTACACTTTAGCAAAGTGATAAGCAAGTGAAAAGGGAGCCATATAAGAACATCAAGCCAACTTAGCTTCTATTAGTTACTTGAAATAGTAATAATATTTACCAGGATGATGATACAGCAAAAATAACCAGACCCTGAGATAACAGTCACATACAATCAAAATATTCTGTCTTCTAACATCCCTTCCATCTGTTTCTGTTACTCAGTACTCATGTCCCTACTGATGTCATAACCCAGTTCACTCATGGTGAGGCAAACACAGTTTAATAGGACTACTTGCAATGAGTAGGTTACAAGATGGCATTTACTGGATCACAGTGAGTATTAAAATTTCAAATGCTCATATGTTCAGTTTCCAAGCCTGAGATCTCAAGTCAAAGGTCTCCTGCATACTCTTGATTTTCATAGAAAATCAGCTTTGTAAGTGCCTAATTATTTTTGGAAAAGAGCCTAAGTCATCTAGCAATAGCATTTTGAAATTGTGACTTTCCATCTAGTTATCTGTGCAGAGCCATGCATTCGTAAACAATAAAATCACAGTCATTGTTTTTCCTGAACTGAGCCCCAACCCAACAGATGCAGTTATAAAGAAATTAACAGAACTAGAAACAAACACTTTAGGAATTGCCAAATAAGCTAAAAATAAGAGCACATGACATGCTGCAGAAATAAAATATTTTGCCTCAAAACTTGAACAATAGTGATCAGAGGCAGCCTGAGAATTTGAGAGCAAGCCAGAAAAACAACAATTTTTCAGCATTCACAGTTCAACATACCCAACTGCTCTCTACTACAGTCCTTTTGAAATGCACAGGGCTGGCTGGAGAGCCATGGGGAGGATTAACTAGGTGGCGTATTGGGAAAAGTGAGGAAATGAGCAGACTCATTTCTCAAAGCAGTTCAGGTGACTGGGAGGATGCAGAGAGATGCTCTGTTATTCCTCCTGGTGCTCCTGAGGCAGCAGAGGAGCCCAGCTGCTCAGTTCCTTTCATCAGTTGTGATGAGTTTACATCACTCTATGACTTTGCTTGTGCTTTGCCCAGACATTTGGAATTGTTCTCAGACTACAGCCCCTTTCCTTCCCATCCCCACATGCAGATTTAGTTTCTATAACACCAGATATCCTATCCCTTCAGAATTATAAAGGTGTGAAGTAAAGTCCATTAACCTTTTAATAGCAACCTTTTCTTCGCCCAGTAAGCAAACATTAGGTGTGCCCTTTAAAGTCAAACAAGCAGAAAAATGATGTCTTTCTGTCCAAATTTTGACAAACATCCCTGAACACTTCCTAAGCTCTAAAGCACTTGACATTTTATGCACAGCTTTAAGCAAAAGACTAAATCAGACAATGGTCTGCTTTAAAGCTGAGGCCACAGCCTCCCCCAGCTGACGACTGCTGCTGTTCCCAATAACAAAACACTCAGAGTGTTTGCAGATGGCTTTCTTTGGTCTAACCAGTCTGCAGAAGTGATATACTCTTTTGGGGCCAGTGATCTTTCTGTTCTTCTCCAACTCTCAACTTCAACCCAGGAGCAGCACTTTAGTAATTTCCTGCTGCAAGTTCTTGGACCAATGAGCAATTTGTGTCTATTGGTGTTGAAGTGTAACCCTTTAAAGGAGAGTTTCATTTCACTTCGAGACAATGCGTACCTCTTCTTTTTAATAAGCCTGCCTGACCAATACTGTGATACTTCTGAAATTGCTGCTTCTGCACCCCTGTTAGTGTTGTTGCAAGTTTCACCTAATATGAAACCCTTCAAGAGAAGTGAAGCCTACTGACATGGTGTTATTGTAACCATAGGCATAAACAGGGAGGTATCTTGTAGAAGTACTTCATTGTGGCCAGAGGTGTATGTACAGGTGCCAAATTATGTAGCAAGATGAGACTGCAAGTCTTAACGTATAAGTTTGTAGTGAAATGCCTAAATTAGAAAAACTTTTCAGCTGTTTTCTTATGTTGATTTGAAATAAATGACACACAGACCTCAACTGCAACTTCAGATAAAGAAGATTTGCTTTCCAGACACAGCGCACAGATCTTAGATAAATGACCACAAAGACAGTGATAAATTTCCAAGAAGAAAAATAGGTTACTTATGACAGAATTTCTTATGTGATCCCCTGAAAGCACGGCAGCCTCTCTCCTACTCAGCACTGTAACACCATTTTCCTGGACATTGCACAAACAGTCCTTAATGACTAAGACAGAGACTGATGAATGACTGGGTTAGACTACAGCTTTTTAGGGGTAAGCAGCAACAATGACAGTATTGACAGTATTTCCAAATGATATCACATAACCCCAAGCCTAGCACAGGTGAAAGCACACAGTGGGAGTTAGATGGCCAGTGGTCCATACTACATTTACACTAAAGCTGTCTTACATAGATCCAGAGAACCATACTATTGCATACTCTGAGCACGGGACTTTTACAGCTGCTGTAAGCCTCACATCACCTGGGCTTGGGCTATACCTCCTGTGTCAGTAGCATGGAGTCACAGCCTCCTGGGCTGGAGGAGGACCAGGGTGCTGCATTGGTGCTGTCATGGCTTCGTGTTTGCCAGTAGGTGGGAGGCAGTGCCATCGCAACTAAGATATGCGACTCCTTCACTGAACCATGACCTAAAGCACTAGGTGTTTTCCCTGGCATGTGATGGATTATGATGCTTTATCGTGGGCAAGTGATAAATAAAACTGAGGGGTGTGGATCTCACAGCCTTAAATGTGCCATAAAATCACCTAAATATGGGGCAGTGGGAAGATCATACCAACGTACAAAAATGAGTATTATCTTTTCCTATCTATCATCACACACTGAATCTTCCACTGTTTTGCCTCTCACATAAGTCACAGCCATCTGCCTACACACTGCACAACTTATCTATGGCTATATTACACTCCCCTATACACCAAACACCTCTACAGGAATACCAAATATTACATTGGGGGAATAAGATCCAGTATCTCTGGATGTATTCACCAGTCTTTGCTAATTTTCCGGTTTTCATAAAACAAATCTCTTATGTTTTTTCAAATATGTATTTGAGTTGTGGTGAACTGGTCCAAGTGGAGACCAGTGACAAGTGGCATTCTTCAGGAGTTGGTACTGGGACTGGTGCTATTTAATATCTTTGTCGGTGACATAGACAGTGGGATTGAGGGCACCTACAGCAAGTTTGCCAACAACATCAAGTTGTGTGGCGCAGTCAACACACTGGAGGGAAGGGATGCCATCCAGAGGGACCTGGACAGGCTTGAGACATGGGCCTGTGCAAACCTTATGAAGTTCAGCAAGGCCAAGCACAAGGTCCTGCATATGGGTTGGGGCAATCCCAAGCAGAAATACAGGCTGGGTGGAGAATAGATTGAAAGCAGCCCTGAGGAGATGGGCTTGAAGGTGTTGGTGGATGAGAAGCTCAATTTGAGTTGACAATGTGCACTTGCAGCCCAGAAAGCCAGCCATATCCTGGGCTGCATCAAAAAAAGTGTGGCCCACAGGTTGAGGGAGGTGATTCTGCCCCTCTACTCTGCTCTTGTGAGATCCCACCTGGAGTACTGCGCCCAGCTCTGAAGCCCCCAACATAGGAAAGACATGGACCTGTTGGAGCGGGTCCAGAGGAGGCCATGAAGATGATCAGAGAGCTGAAACACCTCTCCTATGAGGACAGGCTGAGAGAGTTGGTGTTGTTCAGCCTAGAAAAGAGAAGGGTCTGGGGAGACCTTATAGCAGCCTTCCAGTATCTAAAAGGTGCCTACAGAAAAGATGGGGAGGGATTCTGTACCAGGGAGTGTAGTGATAGGATAGATTGTGATAGGATGAGGCATAACAGTTTTAAACTGAAAGAGGGTAGATTTAGATTATACATTAGGAAGCAATTCGTTACTATCAGGGTGGTGAGGCACTGGAACAGGTTGCCCAGAGAAGCTGTGGCTGCCCCATCCTGGAGGTGTTCAAGGCCAGGCTGGATGGGGCTTTGAGTAACCTGGTGTAGTGGAAGGTATCCCTGCCCATGGCAGGGGGGTTTGAACTAGGTGATCTTTAAGGTCCCTTCTAACCCAAACCACTCTATGATTCTATGTTCTATGATCTTATGAAATGTTGGTGATTGCTTCAATTCTGGAACGTTAGAAGACAGAGATCAGGGCAAACTCAGAAACAGTATTCATAGTCCTGCCCTGCTAGTTTAAGGAGATCTGCGTGTACTATCCTGTATGTAAATGTGCATGCACGCATGTATATGTGTGTACAAGTAAATGCTTAAAAATCCCACTCTGGCAGATGACAGACACATAAAATAATTTCCACTTCTTCGTGAGAGTCTTGACAAATACTCTTCACTGATTAACCTCGAGTTTGGGGAGTTATAATTCTCCATGTGTTCTGGAAAATGCCTTTTTCCTTTTTACAAACATCTTGGTGGCCATGGACCGGCAGATATATTGTCTAGACTGGTAAATTCCATGGTTGGGTGCAGTTGGTATAGAGCTGCTTTCATTCTTAAGGTTTCCAAGCAGATTATAAACTGTTCACAGGGCTCACACCCAGCCCATCACTGAAATATAGTCACTGCTGCAGTGGAATTCAGCAGCTGCTTAATGGTTCATAGCTCGGTCTTGTTCCCAATTAGGCCAGTAGCAATCTTTCTGCTGCTTTCAATGAGAAGGTTCTTGTGCGTTAAGCCAGGCATGTGCTTAAGTACCTTGTTAAATCACAGTCTAAAGGCTTGAACTTTCTCATATAACATTCATACTAACTTCACTGGATGCAGATTTAAGCCTTTGGGGAGGAAATATGTAGGAAGATGAATTGAAAACACAGGGTGAATTTTAGGTGGATGGAATAATAGGGTGAAAGTGGAGTCCACACAGCAGTAAAGCAGATGATCCAGATGTTCCCTGTCTGCTCTAGCTGGGCATGTCACACACCAGGAGGGGCCGCTTTTATTCTTAGAACAGTTGCCAATCCTATAGAGGGGAATGCTTAGAGTAGAAAGGTAAGTAAAGAGTAACTGTTAAACCCAAGCTAATGAGAGTACCTTGAAAACTCCCTCTAAACTAATGTGAACTGAATAGTACATATTTCAAGCTAAATGAGTTCCTTGGGGCAGTCTTGAAAATTTTTCTCTCTTTAGTGAAGCAGGCAAGAAATTGCAGAAAGTAACAGTTAATCTAGTACATGAACTTTACTCCTAATGTCCACGTCCATGGCAGTAAGAAACATTTCCTAATAGCCTACTTCTGAAAGTCTAATCCACAATAACTCCCAGTGGCTTCAGTACCAGGCATGAGCACACAGGGAGTAAGTCTCAATTACCTTTCTGATCAGGTCTTAGCTATGTTTTCACCCATGCAATCTTTCTCTGTTTTTTCAGGTGCATGCCACACTCCTTGCTTGCTCGGTTTATTGCTGTCAGAGAGGAGATACGTTTGCAAAGTAGCCTTTTATTTCAGAGCAATGGAGGCGTTTGATAACCAACTGAAGAAACCTGCCACAGGAAAACCCACAACTCTTTCTAGTTTCCTGCACTGTCTTCCCACCGCCCTATGCCTTTTTCAATTTTTTTTTTTTTTGATGAATGACCTGAGAACACAGACTGCAGAAGCTCCACCAATATAGCACTCAGTTCAATGGACATGAGATGAGTTTGAAAATACAGATTTTTTTTCTTCCTTTATGAAGGCAGAAATTTTTGTAATCCCTCTCACACACACAATAACAGCACCAGTTCCTGTCAACTGTGCACGAACAGCTGCTTTTCAAAACAGTTTTATTACTCATCTTTCTCAAAACGATTTTCCACTGTGAATATCTTAAACCAATAATCACATGATTAATTGATGTGAAATTAAGATGTTACAGTATAAACTAGTGATTCATGCAAATTAATGGGAAATCTACTTATGCTCCTCACCACCAGAATATGCCTCAAATTATAAACTATCTAGTTAGAGATTGGCATCCATTGTAGTTTGTGCAGCCGCTAGAAGAGGGTTGAAATGGGTTGCAACCCTTTATATGTAGCTAAAAATATCAAAGTTTAATCAGAATAGGTTGGAAACTCTTGTAGAGTTTAATTTATGACCACATCACTGTGAAGTTATAAATGTGAAAGTGAAACACAAAGAAATTGCCTTCATTAGGAAATCCGCAGTCCTTTAAATGACGGAAACTGCTTGAGAAATACGTTGAAGGGTTTAAGACACAATTTATTTTTGAGCATTGGAAATTTCTAAAAGACAATTCAGGAATTATCAACCCTTGATGCTGAAAAGCTGGTAACTTTTGGTGCAATATGACATCACTGTATTAAACTTGACCTTCAGAGAAGGACTCCATTCAAGATGAAAATACCTGGTATTAAGGTGTCTACATGCCAGCTAGATATCAAACGTATTACAACCAGTGGAGATTTAGGATTCATTTTAATTACTTCATACAGTTTCCAAGTATAGTTCTAGACCATTAAGTATAAAGTCCGACCTCCAGTTACGACTTCAGAAGAGCTCACTATCTTGCATCAATGTAAAGAAAGACATGGACCTTGTTGGAGCAAGTCACGAATAGGGCCACAAAGACAATCAGGTGCTGGAGCACCTCTCCTATGAGGACAGGCTGAAAGAGTTGGTGTTATTCAGCCTGGAGAAGAGAAGGTTCTGGGAAGACCTTATAGCAGCCTTCCAGTACTTCAAAGGGACCTGCAGAACAGAGAGGGAGCAACTCTTTACCAGGGAGTGTAGTGATATGACAAGGGGTAACATTTTTAAACTGAAAGAGGGTAGATTTAGATTAGATATTAGGAAGCAGTTCTTTACTGTCAGGGTGGTGAGGCACTGGAACAGGTTGCCCAGAGAAGTTGTGGATACTTCATCACTGGAAGTGTTCATGGCCAGGTTGGATGAGGCTTTGAGTAACCTGGTCTAGTAGGAGGTGTCCCTGCCCATGGCAGGGGGGTTTGAACTAGGTGATCTTTAAGGTCCCTTCTAACCCAAACCATTCTATGAGTCTATGATTCTAGTCCCCTGGAGGCATCTGGGATTCTATATAACATCTCAAATGACACGAGATGCATACATGTGGGCAACTGGGTTGAGCTTCTAGTCAACACAACAAAGTGAACTGAATTGAGCTATGGAGTCCTGAGACTGTGCTGACAGCATGGTCTACAGTGAGTTCTCAGACACTCAGTGCACATGCAGATACCTAAATATAGACCTTATGCACATTTGTCTGGAACTGAATCTCAACCCTAGTTTCTGTGTTCGACAAAGTTCTAGGATAGTCTTGTTGTTCCCAGTATGTGTGCTCCTTTCAGTAGACCTGTTTCAGTTCAACATACTAACGACTGCTGTGGCCTTTGCTTTACGCGAGGTTACTTAGAATATTGGCATCAAGGGTTCTGTATTTTTAGCCACATTGCACTGTACTTAAGTGTATTGCAAAGTCTTCCTCCATAATGTTTCCAAAGTGCTGCTTTTACACTTTTCCCTGTGAAAGGGGGTCTCTCTGGGCAATGGCAAACATTGCACTTACAAGGAGGACATGGTGAGTTAGATCAGATCAGTCACAAAAGAGCTTCCAACTGTTTGGTACAAGCTCCCTGAACATCACTGATACTTGTGAATATTTTAGAATAGCATGCAAAGAAAAAAGTTAAGCAAATGTTTTTAAAATTTAAAGACCGACAGGAATCTCCAGGATAAGTTCTCTTTTTCTTGTATTTATCAGTCCATTCCAGGCACTGATTACTTTGAAACATCATTTGCCATCAAAAGTCAGATGGCAGATTTCTAGCAGTAGTCCATTGTTGTGGGCATCTTCATTTTTTCTCCCTTGCTCTTTCTCTGCCCAGCTACATTGCATGGTCAGGAGGAACAGGAACAAAAAATTAAGAAAAGTATTGACAAACCTGAGAGGAAAATTTCCCTGTGCATTGCCAGTGGACTTTTTGAAGTTACCTGCAACTTGGGGGAGAAGGAGAAAACTTCACACCTAAAGAACAAGTCTCTCCCATGATTTCATGCAAACATGGTTCTTTGATTTTTGGCTTTCTACAAACTTCTGAATTCTAAATTTTCACATGCAATTTAAAATTGAGAAAACTAATGTAAAAAGACAGAATGGTATGTATAGATATTTTACCAAGACTCGAGAAGTCTGGACTCACTATTCTTTCCTGAAATAAACATCTCACCCACACAGACAAAGTCATTCACCATGAGATTTTTGAGGTGCTTGAACAAAATGGGAGACTAAAGACCTGCCTAGCCAATAGGCTAGTGATCTTAAATTTGGTAGATACTTCTCAGGTTACTTATCCTAAGGTAAAGACAGGCATTGCATTCAGACTTGCTACCTTAAATAGTTTCCCTTTTATTCATATCCTCTTTCTTTCTTTCTTACAATATTTTCTGTTTTTCAGATATTTCAGCATTTCAGTTCTTTGCCTGTGAAGGTGTGGAAAGACCAGAGGAGGGCAGGCAGAGTCTGGGATGGAAAAAAGCAGCAGCTAGAAAGAGATACTAAAAATATGTCAGAGAAATCAATAATCCAAATGAAAAAAAGAGGGAGAGAGCTTTTGTAGTGAATCAGGGAATTCACCTTTGCTTTTCACACAGAAAGATCCTGAAGCTGAATGTTGCCTCTTCCTACAGTCGTACCCAATTAACAAACATGAGGCAAGGTGACAAGCAAGTTCTTCACTTCTCCATTTCACTTAATCTTCCTCCTGCTTGGATTCTTCTTCTAGATGAAATATCTAAAAGTTACCTTTGTGGATTGATTTCTCATCTCAAGGATACAAAGTTTATGTTTATTTATTATACTGCTCTGGGAGACACTTCAAAGAATGAGTTAGACATATACAACGGTTCTTTTTCATTTTATATATGACAAAACAAGTAGTGGACAAAGAGATTCTGGAGGGAAACTGAGAGGGGAAGTAGCTTAAGAAAACTATGCCCATAAGTATTTCTGGCCTTTGCGTTACTCTTCAGAAGAAAGTGTGAAGAAATCCTTCCCTCTTTGCTGGCATATTTTGAACTTACTTGGAATTTCTCTGAGGAACAGAGACATTTCTCAGGGTGTGTTTCAGAGGCCACATGATGGGAGGGGAGGTGGAACAATGTCTGTTCATCAGCCTATGGACTTAAGAGCTTGCTTAGTTGAGATTTGAGGAAGCAATCACAGATCTCACAAACTCTGGGGAAAGAAAGATGGGACATTGACTGCAGGAAACTCATGAGTTAAATGACTGTGAATCTCTCAAAAGGTAGTGCCACACTCTGCTTTCTACCTAAGGGTGCTATAATACTTTAAACTGTGACTAACTGCAGGGGTCTGTCATGGTTTAACCCCAGCCAGCAAATAAGCACCACACAGCCGCTCACTCACTCAACCCTGGTGAGATGGGGGAGAGAATCAGAAGAGTAAAAGTAAGAAAACTTGTGAGTTGAGATAAAGACAGTTTAATAAGTAAAGCAAAAGCTGCACATGCAAGCAAAGTAAAACAAGGAATTCATTCACCACTTCCCATTGGCAGGCAGGTGTTCAGCCATCCCCAGGATAGCAGGGCTTCATCACGCATAATGGTTACTTGGCAAGACAAAATGCCATAACTCTGAATGTCTCCCCTTCCTCCTTCTTCCCCCACTTTATATGTTCAGCATGATGTCATATGGTATGCAATATCCCTTTGGTTAGTTGGGGTCAGCTGTCCTGGCTGTGTGTCCTCCCAATTTCTTGTGCACCCCCAGCCTGCTATCTGATGGGGTGGTCTGAGAAGCAGAAAAGGCTCTGTGTAAGCACTGCTCAGCAATAACAAAAACATCTCTGCATTACCAACACTGTTTCCAGCACAAATCCAAAACATAGCCCCATACTAGTTACGATGAAGAAAATTAACTCTACCACAACCAAAACCAGCACAAGGTCCCAGCTAAGAATCACGCCTTCCTTGTGCTAGAAGCTCCCCTACTATTCAAATGGAAGAAAATCTGAAAGTGATGATGGAAAAAAAGTGTGACTCTTGGGATATCAAGACTGGTATCAATGAGGGAGCAGATATTTAGTCTTTCATGTATGGCAGCCAAAACAAGAACAAGCCGCAGAGGGAGCTTGAGGAGAAGACAAGCAGTAACATTTCTTGTTTAGTGAGGGAAAAAAAGTGCTTATGATTCTTTACTGTTGACAGGAATAAATGTGAAGAATGAGTTTCCTGAGTCTGGAAACAAGCAAAAAGAAAGGTCATAGGCTAGAATAAGTAAGAATACTCATATATTTACTGTATTTCATTTGGTTCACATGAATGTTAATTCAACAAATAACAAACTCATCCTTATAAGATCTGTCCACCCTCCAAAAAAGCATTTTACTCTCAAAGGCCCAGTTTTTACTCGCAGAGGCACGTCTTCTTCACATCACTTTTATCTGGCTGAGTCTTCAAAGAAAGTCTCCAGCAAGTTTAGACAATTTTGTAGAGCTTTTGCTACCTTTAGTAGTTGAATCAGGAATGTCTTGTGATAAAAAGCACAAAATGCTGAAGAGAGTATTTGGAGAATGAATGTTCACCTAGGATCCTGGATAGCCGGAGACCAAGTTTATTGTTGTCGCATCTGCACAGTATTTAATCTTAAATCAGGTTGAAATATATCTGAGCTGCTAACAGTAGATAGGAACACTGAGAAGACAACAAAACATCCATGTCTATATAAGTTTCATCCCTACAGGAAGAAGGAAAATGACTACAGCCGCTGAGTGAGTCTCATCTCCATTAGATGTAGCCATGTAAAACTTGCGTGCCTGTTGTACACATGTCACCTAGAGCCCTTCTGTAATTAGTGGGGAAAAATAGGCAGCTCTACAGGAAAGCTAATAATTCTGCAATACAAACCTGTCCTCTGATGGGAACAAGTCACCCTCTCCACAGATGGGGAACCGGGTTGGCCCTACATGCATTACTTTTAACCCAACTAATCTAGGTGAAGGAAATCACACCAATTGTATTTCTTAATTAACAGGGGGTACCACTCTTGAATGTTATTAGTCATCTTCTTCCAGATAATGCTGGAAAATACTGCCTATATACTGCCTAGTTTCTAGGCCACTTGGAACATACAAAACATTGTCTTTAAATTTGGATCTCCCACTTCCCATTAGGCCACCTGAATTACATCCTTTTAAAAGAAACCTTAAGCACTCAGATAGAAGCAGTTGAGTTTATTCCTGCAGAAATGAGAGATTAGCAGCATCAGACTAATAACTATGCACAAAACTAATCGTCTGAAAGATGCCACAGCAGAAAACTGTGACAGGAGCTGGATTATACAGTCATAAAACTCGAGAGATTTGTCAAGGGAAAGTATAAAGCCAGAGTTGTTCCTATTTCTGTTCAATTTAATTTCTTAAGTATGCCTGTTTTTCTTGCTAACATATGATTCTGTCTCATTAAAAAAATATGGAAAGGAGCATTTTATTTTCTCTCTCTCTCCATATGCATATTAATATACCAACACTCCAATACATGAGCCTCGTTTTCTCTAGCTAGCTGTTGAATTTTCACAAGTATTGTTAATGGAGGTGGTAACACCACCTACATTTGAAGTTTCTCAACAATTCCTCTAATAAATGCTGATTTTCAGTGGCTTAAAATTCTGTCAAACTGTAACCATTCAGGCTGAAATTTTTCCCACTTTGTAACTACCTCTGAATTTTCGGAGACCATCATTCAAAATACCTCATCCATTTCTCAGAAAGATGTTCAGGTAAATCTCACTGATTGCCCATCTCAGAAAAATAAAAATAAGACCTTACAATTAATTGTTGGAATAACACTAAGTATATTAGATTTTGTGGCAGAGACTTAAAATTAAACAGGTGGAGAGTGAAATCTGGACTAAGGATGTGTCACATGCCATTTCTGTCTCTAGTTGTAGGCTTTCAAAAAGGCCCTGAGTTTGTCCATGCTCAGACAAGAGCTGAGGCAGTTGGCAGCTGTGTGCGTAAAAATTCCTTCCGCACTGGTTGTGTTTTCCTGCCTGCTGCCAGTTCTCAAGGCCAGGAAGTCTCTCTTTCTTTGTGTGAACTCAGTGTTTTCCCTGCTGATGGCTAGGCCCAGGCTCTGTAAAGAGGATACAGTGCAATTTGAACTGGACAAAATTCAGCTCAGCAGGAGTTTAGGAATTAGATGTGGAATCATACACCAGGGCAAGTACCACTTAGAGAAAAAGGGGCAGACGTATCTGAAGCTCCACAGCCCCTAAACCTCACACCCACCAGCAAGCATTTTGCACATCTCCACTGGGAGACTGTGCATTCCGGTATCTGTTAGTGCTGCTCAGCAGAAAGGATGAGAACTTCATCCAGAAGTTACAAAATTATCTCAAGAGGCAAGAGGTCTGTGCAGTGGATCTAAAGGTTGCTCTGCCTGTAAGGGTGTATGTGCATGTCACTCAGTTGCTACCTGATGTAATTTGTGTTTGGTTTTGTTTTTTTCTTCTTTTTTTTTTAAATAAAGACCTAGAAAATTACTTTCTTTCTCCTTCATGCACAGACACCCTTTTGAAAGAACCCTGACATTGCAAAGACAAGCACTCCAAACTTAGAAAACACCAAGTGAGAAATGCAATGCAGTCAAGTGCATATCATAAAACAAGGCTTTTAATGTCCACTTTTAACTACCTTGCTTCAAAATAAACACATAATCCCCCATGCTGCAAGTCATGTGCACATATGCAATGGACAAGGTTAAACTCTGAAGTAAGTCTGGGGTTTGTCTATTTTGCATGGATTCAGGCTTTTCTCTTCCTTCTCCATATCTTGCTTAACACAAAATTTTGGCAAAATATTTGTCTTCAAACATTAATTTTTCTTGTAGACATGTTTACAGAGAAAATCTTACCTTCTTGCAAAATCAGTCCAAAGTGTGGACAGATTTACAATGGAGAATAAGCATATTTTGCCATTGTTTGGCTAGAAGCATCCAACAAGCTGTCCCATAGCGCATGGCAATGAAGAGTTTCTGTTGCTGTACAGTACTCATTTCCCCTAGAATCGACACTGCTGATCTTTATCTATATTGATGATCCTTTACCCTGTAACTCAGACAAGAAGTTCCACACCAGTTAATGTGGAGTGTATTTTAGTCGTTATCACGGTCTTAATGAAGTTTTCTCTAGCTATTGTACCATGCTGTACTGGAGCATCTGCTGATGGCATAAAACAGTGCTCCAGCAACAGAGATAGAGCAATCTCCCGTCTTGAAAGCCTTGGAATGGATCATCAAGGGCTTTGATTCTGACAGATAAAGTCCATTTGGGCTATGATACAAATCATTGAAATGAAACAATTCAAAGAAGTAGGTGGGGGTTTGGATCATGTCCTACCTTGTAAATAAATCCTTGAGAGTTACTTCTGTGTTGAGGGTATTGCCCCAGCTCAGAAGACAGGCTCATGAAAGAGACAACCTCTCAGTTTTTCTAAAGGAGAGGGAGAAAACGTTGTTTTAATGGAATCAGGGTTGGTCAATGTAGGCTTGAAGACTTGGAAATATTTTATTTTCATGAAAACAATATTTGAGCCTAGCATATTGCACACCATAGTTCAGTAAAAGGTATCACGTCCTCTACCTAAGTTATTTATTTCCTTAACATTTGGAGAGTACATACAGCAATACAAAAATGTGTTATTTACATATATAAAAAAGCAGCATAATCCTTTCAACATGTTGATTCCTTCCAGAGCCAAGTGGTCTGGTCCAAGGCTACACAATTAACTGCCCATAACATCTGTCTCTATCCAAGAGAACACACTAAGACTTTGGGATACTTAAAGCTGAACAGTGTTGAGATATTGAGTATAAATATGCACATTATCTCTTGGATATGTTTTTCATTTGATGTCTAATGGGAGCACTCTGGCATGTAATTCACAATGCAAGGACTGTTTCTTCTGTATGAAATTTGCTCATATAATTTTTTAAATGAAATATGACAATACTGTAAGCAAGAGACTACTGTAACTTGTTTGCATATGTTCCCCTGGAGAGTGATGCCACAGTTAGTAGCTCAAGGTTTCATGAGGAGACATGAGGTCTATCTCTCATAAGCAAAAACATATTTAATTCCCAAGGGGCACAATAAAATGACCAAATCAAGGCACAGTTCCAAAGCAAACAAGGAGTTATATGGTCACTTTTTAATTCTGGTTTAAAACTCTAATTGGCTCCTCCAAATCTAGCAGTTTTCTATCACAATGCCACATTTCCTTGGAAGCTCTTCCAAACAAATGATATTGTTCTGTCATTGTACCAGCACCTCTTCCACTGATGCCCTGTACACGCTGCTGTTTCTTACAGCTTTTGAAATAATACTGAAATATTTCTGTTATCACCTCTATCTTTTTCTCCTTACTTCCAACTTTTTGTTTATTGCATCTAATAGAGCTGTAGAGATTAATCCTAGAAAGGGTCAGAAATACTTTTAATGTGCTTTTAACAAATAAAACTACCTCACCACAGCATGATTTTAACCACAGCCTGAAGCATTATTAGAACCAAAGTGACTTCAGTTCACGTGTTAGCATTTTGCTTTATGCTATGTGCAATGAGTGCCTCAACATTTCAATAGCAGATATCCTTTCTCGTCTTAAAGGTTGCTAACTGTGTTTAATCTCATTTCCATTTTTTGTGTTACCAATTGATCCTGAGATTACTAATCATTGATTGATAGGAAAATTGAAATCTTGAAAAATAATCAAATAGACCTGTTTGTCATCCAAAGCTGAATAGAAGTTAAGGCACAAGCTATGTGTTTAGGTTACCCAAAACTTTACAGTTGCAACTAGTCTGCAGACAGCAGCCACCTAGAACCTAGATCCACCCTCTCCAAGTATAGATCATCTTGCCCCTTACTGATTACAGTTTAACGAGTGCAACACAGAATAAGGGAACTGGGAGTGTACCCACCAGTGACAAACTCATCTATCATTAGAGAAGCTCTTACTAGTTTCCTTTTTTTTAAAAAAAATTTAGTGTTTTTTCTAAATAATTTTCCTCTAAACCCATTTTTTGGGGGGAGAAGGTGGGGAACAACCCCCCAAAAAGAATAATACCATTTTCATTGCCTAAGTATATCTGCTTCCTGACACTAGTAGTGAAAGCCCCGAGAGGTGTCTTTTGGGATGCATGCAGAAAAACTAGGGATTTTAAAAGACTTTTATGAAATGGGTGGTAAGAAAAATTGTTAACAGATCACTGGCACAGAGGAACTTTTATTTAGCCTTTCATAATAATCTGTTGCACTAAACATCCTGGGAAAATATTTCCAACATTCTTACCTTTAATTGTCTGATCTGCAGCCTGTCTGTTAGCACCCTGCTTATAGGGATAAGCAATTTTTTTCTGCCACGTGGACATCTTACTGCATCACCATCATGATGCCGATAACCCTTTGCTAACACCATCAAAATTATTAGTAATCATGACTTTTTTTTTTGTTATCATTGTACGTGGTCCTAACCACAGAACAGAAATTCAGGAGGGCTTCATCTGCTTAAATATGTGTCTGCAATTTAGTTATCTACATCTGGCCAAACATGCTGTGATTTGTGCTCTTGCCATGTTTGGTTTACTCGTACAGATATGTCCATTGTGCATCTTGCAAAATCTTTCTGTTGTGATAAAGGTAAAATCTTTCTGTTGTGATAAATTCAGTTATTGCTTTCAGTAAAGTTTCTAAAATGCAAATTCAAATGCTGTGTTACAGGAGCAAACAGCATACAAAGAAGGAAAAATGGGACTAGTAGGAAAAAAACGTGTTAACAGGATACTGTGTGGAATATATTCTGCCCTCAGAACACCCACATTATCTCCCATTAACAGTAATGGAAATTTTGCTTGCATATCAAGGTAGAATATATAGCCAAGCCTTTGACTGCTTTGATATATATTTATGAATGTAGCTATACATTTATTCCTTCAGCCAATTTAAAAACCTGTGATTCAGAGTTTAAATTTATTCATTAATACCTGCAAATAGAGAAAAACAGCATGGAGCCAACATTAATTTAAAGAAAAACAATCTGATTATATGGTGAAATATATCAGGCATAAGGAAGAAAATGAAGGTTAATTTTTTTTCTCTCTTGAGTTGAGATTAGAGACACTGTCAGAATGGTTATCCCATTGAGATCAATTGTTTGGAAAAAAAATTTAGAGATTAAAAATTTATGGTACAATTATAGGCCAGATCATTAATGTCAGAAAGGGTACATGTTGTTTTGCATAGGCAATAACAGAAATAAATGTCTTAGAATATGGAATTTTAGAGCAATATGTCTGCAGCTGTGAAGACTTTTGATTGAGACACATTGTATTAATGAAATATAAGCAAAAGTATAGGATATCTTTTCAGTTATGTGATTGGAATTATTTGGATTAGGTCTCCTAATTGACTTGATATCACATTATGAATTACTGTGAAATTAGGAAATTTGAGAATTAGAATACTTTAAATTCATAAAACCATTGAAGACTAATGGCAGGCAGGACTAATAATCATGCATCCACCTGCCTTCTCTTAAAATTGCAGGTAAAAATTCCTATATTCCAAACTATTTTGTACTAACTATTATTTTAACTTATTTTGATTTACTTTGAGGATTAAAAGACTTCTACCTAAATGCCCTAAAAAGTCAATTCCTATATTTTATCTTGCTCCCATTAAAACTAGGGGCAGTCTTTTTTTTTGGAAAACAGGTATCATTGCATAATCCTGGTTAACTCATTGCATATAGAAGAAAGTAGCTAGTCCTAGTTTTCTTCATATTAAGCTTTGATATAAGAAGAAAAATCTCTCCTAGCTAAACAGATGAATATTGAAGGCTGCCAATGTTCAAGGTCACCTCCAAATGCACTGAGTAAGAAATAAATACCGATAAAACAAAAATTGCAGGCAGATATCCAATAAAAATCAGAAAGATTCAACTTTCGGAAGTTAAAGGCTGGTTTCAAGTCTTACGTCTCTAACTCTGCATTTGGAATTTCTTCGGATTTGAGGACTTACAATATATGTTCTCCGCAGTCACTATTTTAAAATACAAATGTTAAACCTTCACTTACAAAAACCTTATTTTTTTAAGTGGAAAAGGAGGATTCTTTTCCTAGTACTAACAACTAATTCAGCCTCTAAAACACCTTGCTACATAAAAAGGCAAGTATTAAGAAATGAATGCTTTGTTTTTCAATCAGAGTTTCTAGAAGGTTAAATTTCATCAAACCTGGTTATTTTATTACAGTGTTAATGACATATCCTCATGTTACGGGCATGCCATAATGCTGAAACACTCTGAAACTGATCAACTCTGCTATCATCAAAGAACTCAAATGTTTCTTTTTATGTCAGGAAATGATATAATCTCTTTTAGAGCTCTCTCATGACAAACTGACCCAATTTGAATGTAATAATAATGTTGTTGAACTTTGGATGGTTCTGTTGATTTCCATATTTGATAGCTCTGGTGCTATTTATGCTAACTCACCAGCCCTACCTAGTTCACAGTCCTCTAAATCACTAACAAATCAAAAATTCCCAAAGCATAACATTGCCACCAGTTGCAAAATATCAATTCCATCTCGCCCCAAACATGAATGGATGAGATCGTGATTAGATCACAAAACCGAGTATGTTTAGTATAAAAATCAGCCTGATTTGACAAGATTTGGCTTAAAACTTCCTTCAGATCCTGGTTTCTTTGAATTCGATGCAAGTTTTATGCATATGTCCACTGTGACTTTTCTTCTAGTTCAGTTCACATCTGGTTTTTCCCTTCATATTCAAGTTTTAGTGTGAACAAAAAACCTGGGCTGCATCACTTTGTTTCATCTGGTTTCATAATGAAAGGAAAAATTTCACAGAATTTATTGCTATCTTCCAGTTACATCAATTAATCTAAAATGAAACCCAAGTGCATGCAAAAGGCAATGTGGACCAGAAGACAGAACCTGCAAAGAAAATTCAGTTTTTCATAGGAAGCTGAAGAAACTTAAAAAAAACATTTTGGCTAATACAATATTTAAATTTTATTTTATTTTTGTCCTGACAAACACCCCCATACCCAAATAATTTTAGGTTAAGAGAAACATATTTTTCAACCTGAAATATATAGCCCATGAGGGTTTTATTAGTAAAACTAGGCCAATTTTGTAATGAAACTTTTCAAAATAAAAATCAGTGTTGTTTAAAAGTGAGAAGCCTTTTGATTTATTTAGTAATTTTTTTTCAGCTGAAAGTGATGAATTCAGAAACAATTTGCAAATTTTGTAGCTGATCGGTATTCCTCTGTGAATAAGTAAATGACTGAAAAATTTCACTCTGGTACACAAATGACTTTGAAACAAGAGTAAATTAACCAGCTTCAAAAACAAGCTTTAAAAGTACTATGCAATTATTGCTATAATCGTATACCTCACCTTCACTTCATAATGCAGAAGGGAGTCAGATGCAATGTTACAGAATAACTAAAATTCAATCATCCAGTGCACTCTCTTTTGACCAGAGAAAGGAGGTTCTCGTCAGCAGTGTCGAAACACAGATTTTTGGTTTCATTGACCTATAGCAAAGATGATGGTTCCTCTGTTACTTGATTTCTGTGAAGTGTAACTGACTGCAAAAATCTAAGCACTAAACCATATTTAATAGCAGTGTTCTCTTACTGTGGCCACCATGTACAACAACAACTGCAGAATACTCTGCTGCCAAAATCAATTAAATACACACTGCACACTTAACTTTGCTTAGGGCAAAATCAACCAGAAAAATATAAGTCTTTTCCTCTACTCCTGAGGTGATCAGAATCAGCTGAGAATGCTCAGTCTACCTCCAGATCTCACTGTGCAGAATAGAGTAGTATGGACTGTAAGTATGAACAAACGGTACTTATCAATAGAGGGTGGCTATCACTGGGAAAGCTGATTTAGGACTCTTTCTGGACCTGCTTTGCTACCTAATATCCACAATGATCTTCTAAGTACCAAGTACTATGTTGAATTTCTCTACCCAAGTACACCCAAATCAGAAGACGTATGAAAAGACATCAGTCAAAATCCTACTAAAATAAAACACTACCTTTTGTGCACAGGTGTCCTCCCCTCGTGCCCTTCTAAGGAAGAGCATGGAACCACACACACCAGAAGAAAAGGATACTAGGCTAGGTACACATAAAAGAATCGATACGTCTAAGCTTTGTCTAGTGCTAAATGAGAGGATTTCTACCAGTAAAGACCTGTAGCATAAAGCATAGGACATAGGCTCTACACTCAAAAAGCAAAGAGCATGTAGAGATTTTACATTGAAAAGGCAACTATGATTCACCATAAATTTCTCAATATATTTGCCCTGAAGGAAGAGATACAATGCAAATAGAAAATTAATTGAAAACCTCTATGTTTTCTTCAGCAGGGCCCTGACAACTGTTCATTTCATACAAGCTAGCACACTTTCCTTTCTGGGAGGTCCTAAGCAATCTCATTCAAGGTAAGACAGCAACTTCAGAGGACAAGACTGGAGATTTCTTCTCCTTCAGACACACAAATGACTCCCTGAAGGTAACTAATTTGATGAAAACCTTATGGCTTTCATCCGAACAGTAATAAGAAAGAATGAAAAGTGAAGAATGTTGGCATTTTTGACCTAAATTCAAGCCAGGTCCCCAGACTTCTTAACACCTGAAACAATATTGTCTGAGTGGACTTAGTACATTCAGTGGCAGTAAGAATCACTTTCTTTTCCTCTTAAAGATTTAAATTCTTTGTATTTCCTCCTTTTCTCATTGTTTTTTTGACATTTACACTAATGTAATTACTTCAGCAGCTGACGTGTTCGAGCAGTAAAGATTTGAGTAGGTACCGTGTATAATTAGAAGAGGAATGAGTTTGACCTTGCTGACATAAAGCAAAAGTCAGGAAAGCTATGGGTGGATACATATAAAAAAACTAGATATTCAGGTTGAATATAATTCCTTAGTAGAGTAGTACAAAAGTAGTTAAAAATTGAGGTATGTATTGCTGAATGACATGGCACGGGTCAAGATCAGCCAAATAACACGGAGCTCTGAAAAAACCAGACATCGAAGTGCCAAGTCAAATTATTCAGTGGAATCACTTCTGCGTCATAGCTGGCTGTGACAACTGAGCAATTAAAAATATAAATAAAAAGAGAACTTGCTCCTCAGCAGGTCTTAGGGGCTAAAAACACCTGTTCACCAAGCTTACAAGAGACGAATTACAGCTAAAGTTCAACAAGTTTTAAAATAATTTATAAAGAATTAATCAGTGAAGCAAGATGCTTTTGTCCTAGAAATCAACAGTTCTACCGATTAAAGGAACTTGCACGCAAAACCAGCCTTCTCAATGACTCGCTACCATGCTTCATTTGTTCCATTGCAAACTGTGAGGTCCTGGTTTGTATTCTCCAAAATACGCATGCAGAAGTGCAAACACATTATTACACATGCCAAACGGGCAGTTACAAGTGCAATCACTTGTTGGCACAAAATTGGTCAGATTTAGCACAAAACAAATCACAGTTCCTATGTAATTACTTTGGAGCACTCATAAGCACATATTTGGCATGCAGAAATGAATTTTAAAAAAATGCTTTGAACATCTTTGCCCCATAGATGCATAAAATCTACTGTTAAGGTACATGATACCTGTTCCCCATCAGTTGCCTGAATGGTTGCACTGGAAAGTTGTAGTCGTATTAAGAAATTCATACAGTTCCTTGACAGATCTCCTCTGCTAGACCAGGAGCAATATATCAAAAAGTGTGGCAGAGTAAAGATATTAATGATTTTGAGTTAGAAATAAATCATTTAGTAAATAACCTGCAATAAACACGCAAATACAGACAGGGTGAAATCTTGTTCTCCAGCACTGAGGCTAGACTATAATATACAATACACTATTATACAGTTTAGCTTCCAAGAAACTTATGTGAGCATTTTCTTGATTTGAAAGTACAGCAGTTCACACTCCCTGAGTTCCACTTGAAGAGCTTTGATTTAACAGAAGTTTCCAATTGAAACTCAGTCAAAACCGACAAAGTTCATCTGTGGTGTCTCTTCAGGCTACTGTTATGAAATCTATGAAATCAACTGCGCTCAAAAATGTATGGAAAACTGAATAAATATTTCCAGGAACTATATAGAAGTGTCTCAATTATGTTACTCAAGCAAAGTACTAGCAGGGTCTTAATATCTATTGCAAATTATTATCACTGTTACAATGACAAGTGCATTCAAACCTAAAAAAGAAAAATGAAAGTAAATATACATCAAATAGGAAACTACTTATAAAGGCAGGAAGGAAGCAGACAATTTTAGAGATTCAGTCAACATCGTGGACAGACTGTTTTTCATCCGAAAGGAGAGGGAGAAATAAAGAGTGATCTATCAGGGCTTCCTTATGTTACACTTTTACGTGGACAGGATGATGAGCTACATATTTAGGATTGTGTATGCAGCAAGCTACATTCAGAGCTGTTCCCCTGATTGCTCCAAAAAGATGCTGAAACACATATTGTCATCCATGACCTAGGAGAGAAACGGTCTGAAAAAACAGAGCAATAAATCAGATATGAGGAAGCAAATAATCTCATCCTGACTGTTCTGTATGAGTCAATTGACGACATAAGCCTCGTACTAATTCTGAAGGTTGTGGGGCCTCACAGAAAATCCTGATAGAAAAACCTTTGTCCCCAGGCAAGCTTATTTGCAGACCTTACAATCATGCGGTCCCACGGAGAGGCAAATAATGTCATGAAAGCCTATATCCTTGTGTTTCTGTTGCCACAAGATCTTGCAAAAAATTGTCTCTATGAAGGGCAAAAAGAGTCTATGCAAAAATGAGCATTTTGGTAACGCTAGTAAAGCTGTGTATGCAATTAAATCATACCAACCACTCCAACACCATTTTTACCATAGCCACAGGAACATGTGGATTTGAGAAAAGCAAGGAGCAGGACACCATGTGCTCCCATATAGAGGCCCTTCGTTGCTGTTGTCTTTTCCTGCTGGCTTAGGCAATTAGAAACAGCTTCAGTCTGACCCTGTTAAGTTTGTGTTGAGAGCGCTGATGCTTTCACCTGAATTTGCTCTGGTTCTTCTGCATTGTACATGGAGGAAGCTCATAATTAAAGCTCAACACCTTCTCTTCATCAGTCTTTTAAACTGCCACGGTTTTTAGTGCTGGATTTTTTGTATGAGGCATGGGTTTTTTTCCCCAAAATCCCCTTAAGGCAGAACCCCAGGAGCCTATTCATTGCCAGCACCATGCAGGACAATGGAAGAAAGAGGCCTCAGTTTTAACTGAGTGCCAGCCCATGTAACCAAACAGGGAGGGAAGTCAGCTATTTGACCCCATGCAGGCTCCTATGGTTGGCTCTAACCCTTTGCAAGTTGTCCGGATCCTTTTTCAGTAGAGCAGACTAGCTAATAGTATAGGTGAGACCTAATCCAGCTCTGTTTATGGTCTCAAATAACTCAGGCCCCAGTCCTCTGACTACTCCTGCCTGTTTCATAAATGTCCTAACTGTTACTTATTCTTGGAATTTCTTTTGCACTGAAGTAATGAGTTCCCCCCAGAACAAAGCCTGGGTGTGCCTGTGGGTCTCAACAGTTCACAGGAGGGAATCTGCCTGGATGGCACTGAACAAGTTTGGCTCCTTCTTCCCTGTGCCATCGTCCAGATTGTCCCAGAAAGCTTTGCACGTTCATTCCTGCTCTTATGCAACACCCCAGGGCATACAAAGCATACCCTCAGTAACATGCCATAAAAACAGCACTCTAGTGGACTACAGATCCAGCTAAAATGTTCCTTACAATTTGAATGGAAAAACATCACAAAATATAGTAAGTGAGAATACAACAACAAAAGAAAAACCCTACTGGCCATAATAACCTAGTTCAGCATTCTGTCTCTTGCAGGGGCACTAGGAGCTGTTACACAAGGAGAACACCTGGACCCTGTGGCCCATTCACCTCATGCTTCCTCAGCTTCTGCAGCCACCCAATTAGGGATATTAAAGGGCACATTCTTGCTGTTTCATGTCTGTTAACTGACCTGCTGTCCATGAATGTGCCTAACCTCTTTCCAAAGTTGCTTGTTGTCTGTCTCCATAAGTCTCTGTCCAGAAGGTCAGCACATTCTATATAAAAAAAGTACTTTTTAAAATCTGTTTAAAATCAATCATGTATTTGTTTTAATGAATGACTCCATAGTACATTTATGTTATCTACCCCTTCATGATTCCATAAAACTCCATCATAACCCTCTCCACAGCCTTCTCACTTCAAACTGAATCACCCCAGTCTCACTTTGTAAGGCAGCTGCTCCATCCGTTGGTTATTTCAGTCGCCAACACAACCTCTCTGTAACGCTTATCCCGCTGATCGGGACTCGGTGCTGAGGCAGATGCACTTAGCAGTGTTGCATTCAACTACAAATTCTACAGCTTTCCATTATCTCATTAAAAGCTCATGTTTTGGCACTAATGTGATCTATATGATGAAGCATGGCACCTGAGCAAGGGTGGTCAGTGTCAGAGAACAATGAGAAAATCTGTATGGTTAGCATGAATATGCAGAAATACTAAGCAAGTGCCTAGGCTGAAATGTATTTGAATACCTCTGAATTCCTTGAAAGACAATCAAAAGCAGCTCATCAAACTCTGTTGTCATATTACTTTCGCTGCTGTGAAACTGTGTTG
This sequence comes from Pluvialis apricaria, assembly GCA_017639485.1. Taxonomy (NCBI): domain Eukaryota; kingdom Metazoa; phylum Chordata; class Aves; order Charadriiformes; family Charadriidae; genus Pluvialis; species Pluvialis apricaria. Next base: position 159,626,624 of record CM030008.1, on the reverse strand, counting down.
ACTTTACTGGCTTTATCTTCAAATGTATGCCAGTGTAAATGAGAGAGGATTCTGGCCTGGGGCATTTTGCTCCCTGTGGCTTGGCAAAATTGCTAGACAACTGCTGGAAATGAAGGCCGGAGAAACTCTACGCAGTTTGTATCCTTCCCTCTGTCAGGTTCTGCAAGGGAAACAAAAACTCTGAGATTTACAGGAGACATTACAAAAGCGGTAGTCCTCAAGAAAACACCTATTTTTTCCCTGTAATATTCTCCTGCATGACCTACCAATTAGACTACCACTACTGTGGTGGAGATTTGCAAGACAGGTTCCTGGAAAACCCCAAGGTATAACTGACTGCTAAGATATAAGTGACAGGTACATGCCAACATTGCATATAGGTGAGATCATCTCACCTTAGGGGTTGAGACCTTAGTGAAAGCATAGACTTTTCCAGGGTGACAGAAGCATACCCAGGGAGTGTGGTGAGCTGTGATGGGCCTAAGCAGAGGAGGTAGATTTAACAATGAGATGGGCATGGCTTTGAGAGAAAAAGGAAGCTTTGCTTTTTGGTCTGCTGGAAACCTTTGGGTGGGATTGGATCTAACCACTCTCTAAATCTGATTTCACCACTTCTTCCTAACACTGTTTTTTTCTTTAATCTGGAATAATACTTAGAAAAAAAACATATACACATAGATATGTTTAAAAATGTAGTAAAATACATGAATGACACAGGTATTAATTTTTAAGATGATCAACAAAGGAAAAAAGAAAACCTTACTCTTTCTTCAACTCCTAGAGAGAAGATCCAGGACTTTTGCTTCAAGTGCTACTCAACTACAACAGAGATTGGCCTTCAGATGAGTCTTTCTGACTTTGTAGCTTCTCATCTTGACCCACCATAACAACCCTTATCGTCACCACCAGAACAAGAAGTTATTTCATTATCTGTAACCATAGCAGTAGCAGCAGGAGTAAGCAATTGAATTTTCTGGATGAAATGTATCCGTCATCAGTTAGCACCAAGTGCTAAAATGTTGCCATAAAGAAAAACTTGGGAAAGGAGGACAGATTTCAATTTTTGTATAGCTGCCATGGCTTAGTGAGAGGTTTTTTCTTCCAAAAACACAGTACTGCAGATAGAAACAACGTGTAAATCTGGTTAACTTTTTGCTACCTCAGTTACCTGAGCAGTATGTAAAAATAAGGTGGATTGATAGCTGTTACACAGCTAAAAGGCAAGGACTGGGGGAGCAAAGTCCCTCCCACTGTAAGAAAAGATCAGGTTCATGACCACCTGAGGAACCTGAACATACAGAACTCTATAGGGCCTGTTGAGATGCATCCCAGAGTCCTGAGGGAATTGGCTGATGTAGTTGCCAAGCTACTCTCTATGATATTTGAAAAGTCATGGCAGTCAGGTGAAGTCCACAGTGACTGTAAAAAGGGAAACATTGCACCCATTTTTAAAAAGGGTAGAAAGGAGGACCCTGGGAACTACTGACCTGTCAGCCTCTGTGCCTGGGAAGATCATGGAACAGATCCTCCTAGAAGCTATGCTAAGGCACGCAGAGGACAGGGAGATGATTTGAGACAGCCAGCATGGCTTCACCAAAAGCAAGTCCTGCCTGACCAATTGTCATGATTTAACCCCAGCTGGCAACTAGGACCAAGCCACTGCTTGCTCACTCCCCCTGGCTGGGATGAGGGAGAGAGTCAGAAAAGTAAAAGTGAGAAAGCTCGTGGGTTGAGATAAAGATGGTTTAATAACTAAAGCAAAAGTTGAGCGCATAGGCAAAGAAAAGCAAGGAATTCACTGCTTCCCATCGGCAGGCAGGTGTTCAGCCATCTCCAGGAAAGCAGTAACAGTTACTTGGAAGACAAATGCCATAACTCTGAACGTCTCCCACTTTCCTTCTTCTTCCTCTAGCTTTATATACTGAGCATGACATCATATGCCATGGAATATTCCTTTGATCAGTTGGGGTCAGCTGTCCCAGCTGTATCCCCTCACAACTTCTTGTGTACTCCTAAGTCTCACTGGGGGGTGGTATGAGGAGCAGAAAAGGCCTTGACTGCTTAGCAACAACTGAAAACATTAGTGCACTACCAACACTATTTCCCATCCCAAATCCAGAACACAGCACCATACCAGCCACCAATAAGGAAGTCAGCTTTATCCCAGCCTAAACCAGGACACCAACCTTGTGGTCTTCTACAATGGAGCAACTGCATCAGTGGACAAGGGAAGAGCTACAGATGTCATTTATGTGGAGTTCTGTAAGGCCTTTGACACAGTCCCCCACAACATCCTTCTCTCTAAATTGGAGGCATCTGGATTTGATGGGTGGACTGTTCAGTGGATGAGGAATTCATTGGATGGTCAATGGCTCAATGTCAAGATGGACACCAGTGACAAGTGGTGTCTCTCAAGGGTCTGTATTAGTACTGTTCAATATCTTCATGAGTGACATAGTGGGATTGAGTGCACCCTCCACAAGTTTGGAGATGACACCAAGCTGAGTGGTGTGGTTAACACGCCTGAGGGATGGGATGCCATCCAGAGGGACCTGGACAAGCTCAAGAAGTGGGCCCGTGTGAACCTCATAAGGTTCAACAAGGCCAAGAGCAGGGTCCCGCACCTGGGTTGGTGCAACCCTCCGTATAAACAGAGGTTGGGGTTGAAGGGACTGAGAACAGCCCTGCCAAGAAGGGCTTGGGGATACTGGTGGATGGAAAGCTGGACATGAGCCAGCAATGTGCACTTGCAGCCCAGAAAGCCAACCGTATCCTGGGCTGCATCAAAAGAAGTGTGGTCAGCACGTCAAGGGATTTGATACTGCCCCTGTACTCTGCTCTCATGAGACCCCACCTGGAGTACTGCATCCAGCTCTGGAGCCCTCAGCACAGGAAAGACGTGGACCTGTAGGAGCAGGTCCAGAGGAGGGCCACAAAAATGATCAGAGGGCTGGAGCACCTCTCGATGAAGACAGTCTGTGAGAGTTGGGGTTCAGCTCCAGAGAGACCATTGTGGCCTTTCAGTACTTAAAGGGGGCTTATAAGAAAGATGGGGACAAGCATTTTAGCAGGACCTGTTGCAATAGGACGAGGGGTAATGACTTTAAACTAAAAGGCAGGCATTTGAACGTGTTACCCAGGGCATCATCAGGCACTGGAATGCATTACCCAGGGCTGTAGTAGAGTCCCCATCCCTGGAGGTATTTAAGGGTCGTGTAGATACAGTGCTCAGGGACATGGTTTAGTGGTGGGTTGTCAGTGTCAGGTTAATGGTTGAACTAGATGATCTTACAGGTCTTTTCCAATCTAGGAGATTCTGTGATTCTGTAAAAGAGGATAGATTTAGATTAGAAAAAAGAAAGAAATTTTTCACACTGAGGGTGGAAAAACACTGGCACATGTTGCCCAGAGAGGTGGTAGATGCCCCATCCCTGGAAACATTCCAGGTCAGGTTGGACAGGGCTCAGAGCAACCTGATCTAGTTTAAGATATCCCTGCTTATTGCAGGGGAGTTGGACTAGACAACCTTTAAAGATCTTTTACAACCCAAACTAGTCTATCTTTCAGTGATTCTATGATTTTATGAGTCTATGAGACTATGATTCTATGAATCTATTGATAAAAATTATCAGGAGTGCTGAGTTTTTAAAGCTTTTGTGGTTTCATTTCAGAATTAGATTTTACATGATTTTTCTCATCTTTCTACTATATCACTGTCTCTAAAACATAGTTCTACCAAAGAATAAAAAAATGGTTTTGTTATCACAGTGAAACTCTGTTATTGACTGGTTGGAAGAATAGACACAGTCAGCTGAAACATTGCTAAAAATAGGAAATAAAATAGTAATGATTATCTGGTCACTAGCTTTTTTTTTTTTTTTTTTTTTTAATTTTCCAGGCAGTGTTTTAAGTAGCCACAGTAACACAAACTAAAACGCACATGCATTCAATATCTTCTCACAGAAGGCCTGAAATATTCACGAATCTTTAAAATTCGTTTGTTCAGCATTCTTACCAGCAGTCTATCATCTTCCTCGAGGAATGATTGATAGAATACTTCTCTAATTAGGCACTTTGGAAAAATATTGTAGATAAAGGAGGTAACAGAAGATTAACCATTTCAATTAACAATTAACCAAGATCTTAATTTATTAGTCACATATGGCTCTTATATTGCACTGATAGGGCCTTCCTAGAGACAGAGAAGGTATTCCTCTTCAGTCACACTACACTTGCATCAGCACGTGTGCCTGAGTAGTATTGTTCTTTGATCTCATACCTTTAAATATTTCTTCCCACAGGTATCGACATGCTGCTCTTGTTGAATACGGTTCTTGTATTTTATCATTATGATTTCTCAGAGCCTTTTTGCGTATCCACATAATGCCTGCTGTAGGAGCTACTGAGCTTGCACAGTCCATCAGTCCATCCAGACGTTGCATTTCTGACAAAGAGGGCTGAGGAGGAATGTCTGAACTGGGAAAGTATATAGCAAGAATGCTCCCTCAGTGGGTGTTTAATAATGACAGCTATAGTCATGTTCTCATTTGGCCTCAAGATCTTTCCACCAGATCTGGCCTGGTGTGGGTGATGTACTCAAGTCAGAGGCATAATTTTGCCCATGCTTTATGTACTATTAAATATATATGTAATTATTGCAGTTAAGAGCATTTGCAATATAAAATATATAATTCATTCATTTTGGAAATTTTTCTGACATTGTCATATTGTATGTCCACCACCCACTTCACAGTGGAACAGAACCATCTCTTCCCAAAATGTCATTTTGCGGTTCTTGAAAGGAGGGGATTTTGACTTCCACCAGTCTGGTTTGCATTTACATCCTGTGTGGCCGTATTTCAAATTGAAAACATATGACACAGCTATTCCATGGCTGAGAATACTTCATCCTCTGTCTACATCATGTCCCGTTCCTCAAAGTTCCAATATAAACTCACAGCTAATCTGCCAACTTTTCCACTGTAACAGAGGCAGTGTTTTATCTACACAGCTCTTCCTGTTCCAACTAGTAATGTATAGTTACTTACTTACATTAAGACAAATGTCAGTGCTGAGGTTAAAGTTATCTCATAGGCATTCACAAATGAGTAGGACTTTATGTAACTAAAACCTGAAGTCAGTCTCAAGAAACAGATATCCACCTGAGTCTGGATAAAGTGCTGACAAACCTCCAAAGTAACTAGGTAAATCTCATGAAGGCAAAAGAATACAAAAAAGTGGAGGGAGAAGATAGCATAGTATATGACACCAGCCAGCAGATGGTTGATACAGTGTATTCCTCTCATTCTCTTCAAACCATGGTAGACTACACTAAAAACCTAGCTGTTCTTTCAACAAAAGGCTTGTCAGACTGAGCAGGATGTTCTTCGGCTTCCTATTGCCTCTGCTACTGGTGCACTTTGAAAAAGGAGCTGTCCAGCAAGACCATGAAATGGTAGCAAAAATAATCAGATAAACATCAAAAGGAACCAGGGAAAGCTTTAAGTTATTACACGCAGACACTATCAAGACAAGACAAGTGAACATAAGATTATTGCTTTTCCAGGAGAGGTATCTTAATCATGAACCTACCTGCTAAAGATGAACTGAATGTATCCTCCGTCTCCCACTCAGAAAACTCATATGAGTAGTTTTTTTTCATGTTGACATCAAATATACCAGAGAATTTTAAGTCATGTCCGATGTTGTTTGTTGTCTGAGCAATGATGAAAAGAAATGCAAGGCTAGTGACTCACTATGGCACATCTGTAGACACAGAACAACAATTATGTTACTCATAGGGTTCTAATTGCTTGTTCATTGTGTTAAAAAAGAAACAGAAGACTAAGAGCCCCAGTGTATGTGTATAATAGGGGATTGACCAACATCCCATTAAATTCAAGAGGGAGGGGATACATCTCACTACAGTGTGGACTTCTATATCTAAACTTCTGGCCATGAGCTTTCTTCATAGTCAATAGAGGGAAGGTCGATAAATTCAAAAGACTTTAAGGTTTAACTCCTCTCATCCTAAAGCAGACAGCAGTTTTTGGTCAGATCAATCCTTCTCTAAACTCTGTTGACTGTATTGGAGTTGAATATAATAGGATAACTAGCTCAGACACAAACTTATAGTGTGGATACGGAAGGCTAGATAAGGTAATTTCCACCAGGGGATTTCCTGTCATCTACAATGTACACTGCCAGAAGTTTTGTTTGGGAAAAAGATGGCGGAAAAGATGAAGGAATGAGTCAAAGCAAAAGAAATATTGAGATAAGAAGCATATATCTTAATTGTTATCTGCTGTTGAATATGTTATTTTATTTGGATTGTCTTCTATTTTATCAGCCCTTCTTTGACAGAACTTTTTGGCTAAGGACTGTATTCTAAGAGGTAAATCTGATGTCAAGGGAACATTTCTAAGATACAGAATGAAAGGCACAGCGATCAAAGTCAGAGATAGAGACCAGTCTGCAAGACCCTAGAGGTTTCCAGACCATGTTAACCCAGCTAAAACAATATGGGCAGTACTGAAAATGAACATTAGCATAACCTCCTGTTGCTGAATATTTTTTTTTCAGCACTGACACTAGAGTCATTCCCTTCTATTCATTTGATTAATCACAAAGGACAATATTTTCATGCCTGGAACCAGGCCATATTTTTAGTGTATGTTTTTATGATATTTACATGGCAGTTGGAATTAGAGAAGATTGTCATTAGAGCTCCATTCCAGCATTCCATCAGATAAACAACAAATTATCTGGGTTGATTAAGTTCACCTTGACAAAGGGGTCAATGTCTGAGGCATCATCTGCTGACAAATTCATTTCCACAGACTTCAAGGGGAATATTTGTTAGTAATTAACTTCAACTTGCTTCTAGGATATGAATTTAAGGGCTTTACTTTGGCTTTGTTTTTCAGATCAGACATTTAAATTTCATTGGCTTCTGAAAGATGTGAGCATGCAGAAGGCAAAATGTTACTGCAGTGCTTTCCTTGGAATATGAAACACGGTTTTGTGACTTTTACACAACCAGCTGTACGGATTCCTTGAACCTCTCGTGCAGGCAGTCTAAAATAATACTCATCCGCTCCTACTAGAAAAAAGATAAATAAAGAATCATGGAATTCAAAACATATATCCATCATGTACCTGAAATAGGTTGGATAATTCCCCTGAACCTTGTTACCTTCATTTAACCAAACAGTAACAGAATTTACTTATAGTTTACTAGATCTTAATATGACAAAAATATGTTATGTGTTCTACTTTCAGGGGAGAGGCAGAAAGAAAATTCACATGCATATGCATGTGTACACACATACACTCACTATTACAAACTTTTTTTTTCCCCAGAAAGTACTTTGTTTATACTAAGAGTGAGCACCTGAGCCATAATATAAAAGCATAGTTAGGGATTTCCAAGTTCCTTTGAAGTGTGACAATACTTTCCAATTATCTGTACTAGAGGGAAGATTCATCCTTGAGAATAAGAGGAAACCAGGAGACAGTTTTGAGGGTGGATTAGTCTTAAATTCCATGCTGCTAAAAATGCATTGGTTATAAAATTGCATAAGTCCATATGCGTTCTGAGAGCAAAAAACCTGACTTCCTTTCCGTGCTGATTTCTCAGCCCACAAGCAGTTTCCTTAGCAAAACCAGCATGTCACAGAACTCTGTTGTCAGTGCCTATCAGAACAGAGCGTGGGATAACTTTACATTGGAGCCATCATGGTGCTGTACATTGGCAGCTGATGGCTCTCATCATCTTGTAGGAGGCATTCAGCACCTTCCCAGACTGGATTGTTAACAGTTTAATTTCTGTATGGGAATCTACCAACCATTCACATCTAGCAGAAAAAAATTAATATATCTATATCCTGTTTATTTAGACTGGCATCTGGAGCCTAGCTGGATCTTAAGTTATTCTTATACCTGCTTTCATTGTTGGCCTGAAAGAGATTCAAGAAACTCAAGTGAAATGACCAGAATTAGAGAGGAAGTCATTGGATCAGACAGGATTAGAAAGGCCTAGGACCCATTCGACTTCCATTATTGCCTAGTACCTTGACCCACATAGTGTGCCTAGAGGATGGTTTCAAAGCTTTGTAAAAATCTGGCTTCTGTATCATTCCTGGATTGTTTCCAGCAACAAATATTAGCAGCTCACCATGATCTTTCCTCTTGGCAATATTCAGCTAAATGACTGTCTGCTCCCAGTTTCACTGACATAAGTCCAAGGCAATGTCACTAAACTCAGAAGGGAAAATTCAGTTCTGTTTCTTCAGCTCCATTGACTTCAGGGGACTGTATCTGTAAGTCAGGGCATAGACCAGGCACTCCTCACTCTTTTCAGATTTACGTTAGGATCACTGAATTCAAATTTGGCCCATAGTCGTGTCATCACTTGAAAACCATCCTAGCCAGAGAAATTAGAACAGGTTGTTGGCATTGCTTCAGACAATTGTCCTTTCCTGATAAATCTTTACTTCATACCAGTGATATATTTTTCCTTCTAATGTGTGGACTGCTGAAGGTATTAAATCAGAAGTCAATATAAAGAACAATTTTTGGGCAAAACCAGTCTGGTTTGAGACAGACTGGCCACTGAGGCAAACAACAGATGCTCTCCCCCACCTCTGTCTTCAAGGAGAGGGGGGAGAGAGAGAGAAAGAGACTTCTGAGTTTAGAAGGAGCTACAACAGTATCTGATCATCTTTGAACCTCTGACTTTCGTTCTTGATTAATGAAAACTTTCTTGGCAAATGCTTTTGGTCTAGGCTGTCTTGCACCGATCCAAGAATTTCACCTCTAATGGCACAATATGAATGCCCCCAGTTGTCCCTCTTAATCGTGGCCTTGTTTCTCTCTCTCCCTCCTCTCCTTGAAGAGAGAGGTGGGGGAGAACATCTGTCGTTTGCCTCAGTGGCCAGTACAGCCCAAACCACAACACACAGAAGATTGAAACATATAAAAATCTCGGGACAAAAACTAAAAGGAGACGGTTTAACATAGTTGACATCTAAGCAAGTACATAAGAAAGTACCTTGTTCAGTCATGGCCCCTGCATGGAAAACAGTGGCTATAATGATTCCAATACATATGTTAGGCAAGGGAACCTGCAAGCAGCATATCTGAAGGGAAAAGCAATGTAGCAGTAACAGTGTCTCTAAATTCAGTGCCAAATTTCCACAGACTTCAGGGCAAGCAAGTCTTCTGGCCCGTCTTTGATGATCACAGATTGTCCAGAACTTAATTTTTCATTATGTCCTCCAACATGGTAATGATAATATCTAAAAGCTTTTAATGTTCTTCTTTAAGGCTGCATAAGCAAATAATAACCTGCTGAAGTTCGGAGAAGTAGTGGTTAGTTTTACCACTTTCAGGTAGTCTTTATCTGTCACACATAGAAAGTGTCACAAATCAGTTTCTGTATTAAAAGTCGGTGAATATGTACACCAAACAAGGAAATCCACAGTATTATTCCCTTTGCTTTTCTGTGAGTGAGCCTCAGGAAGCCACCCACTCTGCTGTAAAGGTTTTTGTGAGAACCACACAGCTCATCACATCAGAGGGAAAACCCATCTTTATGTGATGGGTTTTGCTACTGCAGTTCATCTGCCTGTATGTTTGATCTGTTACTCTGTTTAATTTTCCTGTCATGGTCTTGCCAGGAATGTACTCACACTGTTCAGAAATCGGTCTCTCCTGGCCTTTTAGAAACATGTGACTCATTTCCTTTCCACGGTGACAACTCTTATCAAAAGTGTAAGTAGAAATAAAGCAGTTATCTTGGATCATCAGTGATTTGCATATCTCTGTTAATCATTTAACCCTGAAAATCTATGCCAAAATATTCAAAATATTCATCAACTTCAGTGGGATTTGTTGCCTTTTCAACATCTTTAAAAATCAGGCCAATTTGGGGAACTGGACTACCGACAGAAGAGCCCAACTTTGACTTCCAGTTCTTAAAGCTGTGGCCTCTGTTAATTTTGTCAGGAAAATGAAATCAGGAAAAAGCAATAACAGTGCATTTTGCCCAAGAACTATCTGTAGCCGTATCAGTTAGGTAAGGAGAGACATTGTCAAGAGACCACTAAGCTGACCTAGTATAATTTCAGCTTAGCTGATTGGCATTTAATAGCTTTGATGATCGCTTGCTGAAAGCTTGCCACATTATCTATGTGCCACGCTGTCCTGTACTCAAGGTACACAAGTATTTCTCAGGCTCACCTTCAAACAGGAAAAAAAAAAAAGAAACTACAAATTCTCTGTGAGAGGCTTGGCACAATAAATGTGATCTGTGATGCTCTTGTCCCAAGCAATGGCTACAGGCCTACATCCCTGCCGTGGACAAGGAGACTCTGGACAAGTCCTTCGTACCAGAGAGAACAGAATAACATGATGTAGCAACAGTGCTGCTGTTAATATCCAGACCAAGAAGCCTTCATGTAGTCCTTTCCTATCCAACATTTCTATTATGCTCATGATCATAATATTTCTGTTTTCCCTTCCAAACATAAGGGAATCCAGAGAGAAGTAATGCAAAAATTCCTAGGGATAATTTTTCCTATGCACATGAGAGTGGAACGAGTATGATATCATTTGGACTGGAAGCTGGGCCAAGAAAAAGGCATTTAGACCCAGGGATCCTCCACACCTCATATTCCCGTCGTGGAAGACTTTGATCAGAATACTCTGCATCTGTGTCCACATTGCTCTCCACACGCGAAGGCAGCTCAGCTTACCTCTTGCTGTGCTCCTGCTAGCTGACACGTGTGATCTGAGGTTTCCCCAAAGGAACAGAAAGGATGGAGTAAAGCTGATCATAACTGTGCTGCCCTGGCTTTGTTTTATTCACAGCTAATGCATGATGCAGCTTTGTGGGGCTCTTCTTGTTCTCTCCATCTTTTCCCCTGGGGTCCTTTGGTCATGCCAATCATTTAAAGAAAGGATAAAGGCAGCTACATAAAAGCACAGTAAGGGAGGGGTAGTGTGCCCTCCAGCTATATTGCCCAGCCGTAGATGATTTTCCCCACACAGTTTTGCTCCTCTAGGCATGGTGGAATACGCTTTGATTTTTCATCCTTTCTGAACTCATTATCATCTGAAGTCAGTGACATTGGTACAAATTAACACCTGGTCTCTGTTTCTAACGAAGAGAAAACATAGCAGGTGGACATTTAGAAAAATCAATTCCCATGATAAAGCCAAGGATATTAAAAAGAGAGAGAGAGAGAAAGAAACGCACAACACACAAAGATTACAGAGCGCAGCTCTCCCACAGAAGCAGACAGAGTGGCAGCCAGCCATTGTTCGGAAAGGCAGCATCAGCACCAAGAATCAGATGACTAAGCTCCTGATAATGAATGAAATATTTTTACTATGCTGAAAAAATTCTGGCACTGCAGGAGGACTCAGGATAAAGGGAGTAATTTGAAGGGCCTTTCTGAAGGACACCATCAGATACTGTTCTGCTACAAGAAATTCCAGTACTCTGAAGAGAAGCAATGGTTCTGGGTTTTAGCAGGGGTAAAAGGATACAGGCCTAAATTAGTGTGGACTTGATGAGAACACACGCGAATAGCATTCTCTGCTAAATGCCATCAGTTTTGTTGCAAAAGACATGATGCAGTGCTGGTCAGGGTTGAGGCTGGCTCCGAAAAGGCAGGAGAGCGTGGGTGTCCCCAAGTCTTGCAAGCGAACAAACGGCTTGCAAGTGTTTGAACAACATCTTGAAGTGTTAATCCCTGCTCAGCTGATCATTGTCACCCCTCTGCTGAAAGGTGGGGAGCCGATGGAGAGCTGGATGGGAACATGCTGCCTACAGCTCAGCCACTGTCATTCACAGTCTGGTAGCTCAGCACAAACTCACTTTGTCACAGAGCTGGGGAGTGGTAAATTCTCAAAGGGATACTCACCAGAACTCATATCCTCACTTGTCTTGCTATCACAGACGCCTTCTGATATCCCACCCAGAGGTATTGTGGGTATCTGCATTGCACTGATGTGTCGTGGATGTACCCTTTATGGGTAGCCAATACATCACATTGCTGGCAGTGTGACCCTGTGCTAGGCAAAAAGAAGACAGTGACCTAATGAAGATCATTGAGAGGAGGCATTCATAAATCAATGTTATGTCTAACAGTGTCAGTACCATTTGACTATACTGGAATTATGAAAAGATGTTTCAGATCACCCTTACAAAAAATGAAAGAAATATAAGGAAATCAAAAAGGTTTGGATGCTCATATATAGAGTCATACATGCATATATGTTGAAAAATTAAGGTTGTATATACTCAATGGTAAGAAAATGCTAGCAAAGGACAAGCTTTCACAATGGTCTTTTTTCTTATGGAAAATAGCTTCTGAGCTAGAACCTCTTCATTAAAATACATAAAATTTCCCCCTTAATCTTACATATTTCATCTTGTGGGCTAAAAAGTTTTCAATGTTACTGCAAATAATTGATTCTTTAAAAACTTACTATGCCACATCCTCTGAGAAGAAGATTTATCAGAAATCTTTTTTAAAACAAACTTTCCCTTCAATACAGTCTAGAATGTGGACGGGTTAAGTATCAACTTGGGGTCCTGGAGGCAACAGCACAATTAGGACTGTGTCACCATATAATTCCACCAGACAGAGGCCTGATTCCATCCAAAAACCAAACTTAGTCAGGACTAAGACTCCATTCCAAGGTTTGCAAACCAGGATATATGCTCTACTGATTTAGTGAAGTCATTTAAAATGGCGTAAACAAAGTTGGGATCACGTCTAGAGGTCAAAAATTGTGCTCATTTCCTAGCAATTCTATTCTTTTTTTTTATTCTGGAAACTGGGTAAGTCCAAACAGCGTTCCATTTCTTGCATTAAATATCAAACCCAAAGTCCAAGGCTTCAGTGGGGACACGGCGTCTACAAAGCCTTTATTAACTGTGTTGTGAAGCTTTGAAGCTCCGCTGTGCAACTATTAGCTGATCTTACTTAACAAACAGTGCTGTGGGCCTATGTGTTGTTTGTGACTGAGCAGGTGATGATTTTCTCTCCACTGCCACCAGTCAAGGACTTTCCACTACCAGGACCCAAAGCTCCAGCCCTGGGGTCGGAGGTCCAGGCTGTAGCAGGGGAAAAGGGAAATGTTATCTCCATTGATTTCTAGTTCAAAGAAAGCTTTTTGCTTTCACACTTCGAAAAACACACGCTATCAGATCATCTCACAGCCAGGTTAATAGTGGCGTTTGTTTTATTTCATGGCTAACATGATTGCTATGTTTAGTGCTTGTAGGAATAGAAATTGCTCAGATGGCAATTCCCTCTCTGTATTCTCTAAATTCCTTTCCAAATCTATAGTCTGCTAATACCGACAAGACTGCTTTCACTGACTCACAGACTTAAAAACAAACTCTTAGGTCCAGTTTTTCGTTACAGATGAAAGCAATTGTATACTTGATGCTACTCTATTGTAACAAAGGGTAAGTTAGTTTGCTTACTTTCCAAAAAAAGATGTCGTATTTTAGAGAGCAGCTCTAATGCACCGAATAGCACCTGTGCATCCTCGTTTGGGCTGTGAAACTCCATCTTCTGGTGATGGTCATTTGATAAACAGATGGTAAGAAGTATCTAGTTATGCAAAGATGAGGTCAGGCCCCAGGATGTATTAAGCATGACACTGGTACTGTGAGTACAATAAGGCTCGAGTGTACCTGAAGATGACTTCACAGGAAGGGGATCAGGAAAACAAACAGGATACAAGTTAGGAGAGGTTAAGGGGTTATTGCTCTGATTATAAGCACTGGATTACTTAAAGCAAGAGAGACTCATAGTAAATTCCAGGAAACAGAGGGAGAGGATGGATGCTACAAGAAAGAGACGACAAAATTTTAGGCATCTGAATTTTGTGGATTTCACTGTAAGCCTGTTCTCCAAAGGAAATTAATAAATGCCACAGTGCTTACTGAAGATCTTTCACATTTATCAGTGAGGGTTTGCTCTTCCATTCCTTGTAAACAGATCAACATGAATACTGTCACACTGTTCCTCTGGATTCCAGTGAAGATAGGATGCACCAGTTATAGACTTACTACCAAAAGTCTCAGGAATCATCCAGCCCCACTGAAATCCACCCAAATATGGCATCTTGTCCAACCTAAAATGATCCTAAAAGGAACACAAATAATGGTTAGGATACATAATCACATTGAGAAACTGTTTGGAAAGAGACACGTTTTCTGATTGCTGTGTAAATGGTCCCAAGACTTGCATAAAAGCCCTAGCTAACATAACTACACAAACCCTTTACCAGCAAAGGCAAATAAGATAAGGATTTTCTGTTCTGTTGCCACTGAGTCTTTGAAGCAGTCACAGTCTAGACAAACCAAGTTTTGCTTAACCCTCTGTTACAGATGAAATAAATATGCCTAGAAGGAAAACACATAAAGTTACTATGTTTAACTGTAGGGGAAAAAATCAGAATGAGAAAGAAAAAGACCATCACATGCAACTCAAAAGGTTTTTGCATTTTTTAGTGTCTGTAGTCTGGCAGCTACTTTCAGAGGTTACAATTTGTGCAGGGAAACAACCAATCTGTCTCAGAAAATGAAAAGAGTATAAGAAGTAAAAGTCTAACACTTTAAAGTGAAGCTAGGCCTTTGGCATTCACATCAGCGAATTAGCAAGTAATACATGCCTCTGAAACCCTGCCAACCTGCATTGTGGCTGCTTATCTAGCTGAAAAAGAGCACTATTGTTGTGCTTTCTCTAACAGGAAGAATACCTTTTCATACCTAGAAGGCACCCCATAAAATGATCAGGCAGCAAATTTGACGAGCCAAGGATTTTTTTTTATTTGCACAGCACATAACGTGGTTGTGCATGTGGAGTGCAATGCACTGAATGGGTTGAAAAGGGGGTTGGTAGAGGAATAAAGGAGAAGCCCACTGCGGGTCATTAGACATGATTATTGGGAGAAAAATCCCCAGCTGCTAACTGCTGGAAGGGGGGATGCAAGGGAAGGGTCACCTTGTAAAGAAACCATACTCCTTATGTCCTTTCTTATAATGTCCTCCAGAGGCCAACATGAGAGTCATGACACTGGGCTAGGGGAGGTCTGCCTCGTGCTTCAGCAGTTGTGCTGCTGCCTCATCTGCTGCTCCTTGTCTTGCAGTTCATGAAGACAATTTTAAAATACCATGTCTCAGTTCGGGGCCTGCCTCTTCCTCTGCTCCTGCACCAATATAGGCACAAGAGAGATCCATTTCTCTGGTCCTCAGCCACTATCTAGTCCACCTGCGTTAATTCGTCGTAGCTGTTAACTTTACAGTTTATCTATAAGATGGTCTTAGTTGCACTTTCTCAGGGTAACAGATTTCCTCCTGACTACAGAGAAGCAAAGGGAAAATACATGGAAAAAGGGGAAAGGGAACAGAATAAAACATGGGAAGCAAAGGGCTGAGGGAGGCAGACATGGACAGAGTTATGTATGTTTAGCGGTAACTTGGCAGTGTTAGGTAACGGTTGGACTCGATGATCTTAAGGTCTCTTCCAACCAGAACAATTCTATGACTCTACAATTCTAAGCTGGTATTTGCCTCCTCCTCAAATATATATTTCAAAAGCCAGTGCTTTGATGATCTTGCCTGATTGACAGTGGTGAGGGACGTTGTTCTGGTGAGCCCTGTCTCTGGACCACAGGACTGTGATATTATTTGTATTAGAAGACAGGGCTGCAGATGGAATATGAAAACTTGCCTATCTTCTTGCCTCATCTTAAGATATGGCAACTGCCTTTGGGGGTATTTGCACTCGTGACATGCAGCAGTTACCATACTCCCCCTCAGATCTGGATAGCCATGCCAGGAATGACAGCACTGTGTCCTCCAGCACAGTGCTCCCATGTGGGTCATTAGGATTTATTGTGATGCGGTATTGCTTCTCAAACTATGAGATAAACGTGTCTATCCTCCCAGAAACACCAGGAGACCTTGGATGGTTCTGGGGGATGCTCAAAGCTTAACTATTGTAGGTGGGTCCCTGCAGCAAAGAAACCAGGTTGCCAGACTGAGTGAGAGCTAAATCCAGCCTTGGAGTTGCACATCTTGCTATGCATGGCTGAGGTGATTTTGGGGGATGGGTGAGAGGAAGGGGTGAAACACCAAGTACAAGAGTCCAGATTCAATCTGGAATTAGTGTACTCCCTAATGGAATAGTCTGATCCCTGATTTTCTCTAGATCGCAAACTCCACCTGAGATCAGGACAAACCTCACCGTGATATTAGTATTGCTGTGCTGCTATTGAAAATTGATGCATTGCCCACAGTGTCAAGGCTATTTTCTCATACAATTTGAGACAATCTACAGTTTTGTTGGAGTTCCTGAGAAAATTATAACATACAACCACACATTAATACAGGACACAAACCCACCCAAACTGGCATTCAACATATGCCTGGCAGTAAAGTAGATGAGAGAATTTTTTGCCAGAGACATGGAGCCAGTGAAATGATTCAAATCCCAGTTTAGATTACCTGTGATAGAATTTGATTCTAGCATGGAGGAAAACAAAAATTTAATTCAATAAAAGTCATACAGTCAGTGAAATACCTAGGGCTGGACCTTGCAGTTTCTAGTTAACATTTCAGCAGACCCATCTCCCAGGCTACATGGGACTGATAAGAGTGTCATCCTCACATTTTGCTGCCACAGAACCAGGTGACGCTTGGATTTCAACTCCACAGTGAAACTGCCTGCAGTGGGGGATCGATCCTCATTACTTCTGTGACTTCCTCCCACAGGATCCATCTCAAGTCATCAACTCCTATAAAGAATCGTGACCAGCAGTTTTGCCCAACTCCTCTCTAAGTGGAAAAAACTGCCTCTTTTTTCTTATTAATCTCTTTTAAAAAAAAACAAAACAAAACAAAATCCACTGCCTCTTCCATGTTTACACTTACACACTTTCAGAACAGACCATGTTTGTTTATGAGTTAGAAGCTAATAAATATCCTGCTTTTTATGTACTCATAAGCTTCCCTGGACCCTCTGCACCACAAAGCTCACAATGTGCTGGTTCTGGATTTAACTGGGAAGGCAATTAAGCAAGTTGATAACCTCTCTCAAAAACCCACTGCAGCAGAGAAGTGCAAATAAATAATTGAAAACTTATCTTTGCTGCTAAACACAGAGGAAAGTTTTGGTGTTTTGCATCCCTTTAATATAGCTAAGAGAGTCACAGAGGATGCAAATTGGAGGTTTTAGTCAAGCTGCACAGGGTCCAAGTTATACCATAGTACCTGTGCTTTTCCCCTGCTCCTTGACCCCAGGTCAAGTGTGAATGGCTGATAAAACTGTTGTTTGATACCTCAGTCTTGAACTCGGACAAAAAATGGTGATGCGGTGCAGCAAAAACACTTAGTAGAAGGCAATGAGTGTCTCAGCACCAGACTTTCCTTCATGCTTCCAGATATAAAAGCCCTTCAGCTGGGTCCAAAAGGAATGGGGAAAAGGAAGATAAAGAGGAGGGGCTAGAGAAATTGCCTTTATCTTCCTTCCTGTTCTTCAGGGGAACAGCTCACCTTTGGCTTTCCTAAGAGCCATTATTCTTCTGAAAGAATACAGAGAAAGTTAGTAAAATCTTCCTTTTCCCTCACCATGAACCTACCGCACTTTTCTCCCTCATGCCCAAAGGACATGGAAATATTAATCCTGAAAGCAACGTAACATATCTTCCACTCTTTCTGCTACACACTTTTCCACAATATTGGTCACTCCTTGGGGAATCTGAATTATCCTGAGTCTGTGACATACAAGCTTGAAAATTGTGATGCCATGCTGGATTTGACAAATATTTGTGTCACTGACTTGATTAACTGTCCTACATGTTTAGTTTGTGTTTTTGTGAAGCGGTAAGAGTGATTCGGGCAACTTGACTCAAGTCTCATCTGCACTAGCTTTGTGTCATCATCTCCCATATGTTTCACCCATCCCGGTGGTCTAAAAACCTCTGTGATGCTGGACAGCTGTCAGCAAGGAAGAGTTTGCTGAGAAATAATGTGCATGAATGGAACCGCAATCTGTTACTCATACACCTCAGTCTTCCTTATTTAACATTTCTCTTTTTTAGAGCCATTTCTTCTATTTTCCCAATTCCCTTTGCCGAGCGGACTTAGGTCTCTCATCTTCCCTCCCCTAAAGTGCCATTCTTATTTCCCTTGTATTCTTTACTTGCCAATTCTTTCTTCGGGGGTCCTTGTGCAGAAGGTTGATACTCTCCTATGTACATAGATACATACTCACAGTGCTGCCTCCGATTTATGGCCAAAACACCTCTTCATACTTCTCCACAGTCCGTCCTCTGCATTAGCTCCATTAATGTCTGCCCTTGGTAATTTTTTCTGTAGTTACCATTCTATTTCTTTCTTCTTATCTCAGACATTTTCTGGAGGTAACTGGGTGGCAGAAATGAGGTGCTTTTGTTTCATCCTACTTATTTCTCAGTAAGATAAGTAGAAGTCGTCCCTGCCTGAATGACTACCATTTTTGCAGCAGGATGAGCCACTGTGCACTCTGCCCCATGAGGACTCCAGACCAAGCTCATCCCTGGGTTACATTTGATGCAAAAGAGCTGGGAAGAGACAATCGGGGCATGGCCTATAGAATCCAAGGCTCTAGATGTAGCTTTGGCAGCTGCTGTAACCTACTTGCTCAAAGAAAGATATTCCTGCTGGGGACTAGAAGCAGGTTAGGTAGACAGTGAATTTGCTGTTGGTGTCAGAGTGAGCTCTGCTAGCTTTATGTCATTTCAGAGCTCTCTTTGAGTGAGGAGATTCTCCATGGGGGTCTTGCAGTTCATTGGCAGCTTTGCTTCCTAAAGGGGCGGCTCCAGGTGAGAATCTCCCTTTGTAATTATTTTATCCTTGTTCATTTTCCCAAATCTGAAATAACTAGGCTAGGCTAATAAAAATGCTTTATGCTGTACACAAGGAAATACCGTGTCCCACCTCTCCATCCCTGAAGGCACTTCCCCCCCTTCCCTCCTTGTCTCCTGCTCTCCTCTCCTTTTCTTTGCATCCAGTCCTGAGAGATAGGGACACACTTCTTATTGTGCAGCATCCTGATTTTCTGCCAAAATCCTTGTTTCTGTTTTAGTTGATCCTACTTTGCTGCAGTAAGTTTTTCTTCATCTGTGGCTTGTGAGCTACGAATCCTTTTTTGCCAAGTGCAGAGTTCATACTTTCCCTTGATTTACTAGCAGTAAAATATTGTCTGATCAGATGTCTTAGCACAATGCTGTTCTCATCTAAGGATGACATTTTTACCTTTCAAAGAAAAACAGAGCTTCACTTGCAGATAAAAAGGCAGAGAGCTGAAGAATGTAAACAGAGTTTAGATTCTCTTATCGCAGTTAAAGAAGAAAAAAAATACCCTAAACTATTTTAAACAGAGGCCCTATATAAGGAAATCTGCAAAACCACTTCCCATTTCATAGGACAGGATATGCCAAAGAAATGATACAGCTTGGCACAAATAACAAAGATAATTTCAACTTTATTTAAATACTACAAGGACGTTTAAAGACATCTCAGGACATAAATCCCATTTTGATTACATTCTTCAGCTTTGCTTTAATGTTCATCTTTTCTCTGGGTAGAAGGGGAAACTAGGAGGATAGTCAAAACTTGTGGTTTGTAAAAATTATGAGCATCCTGTAAGCAGGTCTGGAAATTAAACCCTTACATTTCTTCCGCATGCAAGCCTAGAGAAGGAAGCCAGCATGTAATCTTCTCCCCTTTGCTTTACTGGAACCCTTTAATCGCTCATGGCTGACCTGGAAGATGAGTGGTAATTTAAACTCTAATTGTCTCAATAAGAGCCAAGCAAAGAAAACAAAACTATATTAAAACAAACAGTCTGCAGCCACCGAATCTATCCTCTGTCAGAATTATCACCCTGGGGACACTGATGGATGGGTCAGAATTCAAATATTGTAGGCTGGGATCACTGATGAGAACAGCCCCTGCTGGCTGCTAAACAGATGGGCACCCTCAAATCCACACAGCCGTGCACATATCCTGAACTGATGGAAATCAGCACTTCTCTGCTGGAGTCAATAAAGAGGTATCAATATTCAACAGCTGGGAATCCGGCCTATACGATTTTCAATTTGGGTTAAGCTCAGGATCACAAGTGTTCAATCCAAGAACAAGGCATGAGAGGTCCCTCAGGACTTTGCCATTTGTAAGTGCCAGTAAAAACCACACAAGTGTCAAGTAAACCCACACTAATGCAGATGCTTATGTCTTGCGTACATGCAAGGTTCACAAGAGAAAAGACAACTTGAGAAAGTTGTAAGAATTTAATTAGGAGTGCAATCCTATAGGCATCTTGTTCTTAAACCAGTTACGTTAGACAGATGAGTAATGATATTAAAAGCCAGTAGCTTGTGTTCCACAGGGACAACAGCGAGAATTTTGTACCGTTAGGGGGAAAAAAAAAAACCTGTTTTCCATTAGGGAATGGTTCTGCAATGAGCCACAAAGAACTGTGTATGGTTTTGTTCATCCTTCTATACTGGCTTTAATTCTGTTCCTACAATGAAAATTCTCTAAAAATCATTGTGTTAAGAGAGTAAGGAAGAAGTGACAGAAAACTCAAAGGCAAAAGAATGTGTATACAAATTACAGGCGCAGCCTAAATCCTACGCTCATGGTCCACACAATGGGAAGAATAATTCAAGTCAGGGAAAATCCCAATTAGGTCTACAGCATATGTGATACACTTGGTTTAAATAAACCAACCTGCCTCTTCATTTTTCTTCAATACCAAAACACAAACTAAACATAAAGCAAAGAGCTGCTCTTCCATGTCCTAGAAGACAGTAGATGTGTCATTAACTCTGCCAACTCCTGAAAGTCAGAGAGGGCAGCATCTATCCACAGGGTCCACATACAGCACGTTGATCAAGTAAGTCAGTCCTGGAAGTAAGAATTGGACATTTTAAAATGTTATTCCTTGTTAACATACAGACGATACAGGTGGAATAAATCTCTCAAATATTCCAAAATCTTCAAAATAGTCCACAGAAATATTTGTAAGGCTCAGACATAAGGGAGGCCTTCGCTTGTGCATCCCTGGCTTGTGGTCTCATTAGATTTTAAAATGGTCCAATGATTTCAGAGGATGCAATGAGGCCGTTTGTCCTAGGTGTGCAATGCAATGACTGCAGGGCACTACATATGCATCGTGGCTCAAGCAGTGCAGATTCAAGTGACATTTTCAGAGGTATTTAAGACATGAGTTGGAGTTGAAAATCCAGGTCCTCTAAGGAAATTTTGATCATCTGTCTTCAGGTGTGGGTTTATTCCAGCCTGTGCCCAAGGGCACAAAGGAGGAAAGCCTCCTTGAAAAATATCTTCTCCAACCTTGTCTGAGGCTGGGCACAATCCAATTCTAAATTATCTAAGGAAAGCCATTCTGATCTGAGGAGAGAAAAGGACGTTTGCCAGAGAAATGTTTTCAGAACGTAGTTATACAATAGCAACTAGAAAGGTCATCGTAGGGCATCGACTAGTATTTGTTCCCGTGCCTTTCACTGAGCAAGCTTAAAATAAGGTTGGTTTCATATAAGTAATAACTCAGTCAATTAAAAAGAGAAAACTAAGAAGAGCCCTGTTCACTGCCACCTTATAACGTGAGGGAACTAATGCAGAGATCTTATTGCAGTTTGGTGATAGCATCTTTGCCCGTTATGAAGCCAGACAGTTAGTAGAAACAACTGCCAAAAATAAGTCCTGTCTCTCCTAGGCAAGGACACAACAACCCTAACTGGGACAATGGAGGCAGGCTAGAGAGTCTGAAAAGTGAAAGGAAGAGAGCAATAATCAAAACAAGTTTGTTTTGTTCTCACCACTGGGTGTGTCCTTGTTTTGAGTGAGGAAGTAACTTAGTTTAACATCCCAATCAGCTGAAAAACCTCAGCTTTACCGTAATTGAAGTTCATTTTTTCACATCCCTTTGCTCTTCCCTTACGCCCTGTTGCATTTTCATAATTGACCAGCAGTCTCACTTCAGTGCTGGTCAGACTGGTTAATTTGATGACCAAGGCCACCTTCCTTGTGAACCAACTGCTGCAAAAAAGCTGTTTCTGCATATGGGCCCGCACATGTTCTCTTCCCATTACTCCTCAAACACTGAATGTGGACAAACATGAAGTAGGAGCTTTCTCTGGAAATTTTAAGGTACAAAAACGTCTTGTAAAACAAGCCAGGAAGATGTATTATTACAAAGGGTAAGATAATAAATGGCCACAGAGTCCTCTGTCCTTGTTCACAGAGCGTTTTTATCCAGCCCAAGCACCACTGCATAGGGAATGCCAGCACTCCCACAGCTGCTATGCTGACCTTTCTTCAAATACCTCTCACCTCACAGACGGCCACCATTTTGCCTTGAATCTGACACAGGAGAAGTTCAGGTCACGATACACAAGTCTTGATGGAACCCATGATGGTGATGATTCACCAGAGACTGTCTGGAATGAAAGAAAGGCTGAAGTACGATGTCTTTTACCCAGTTATTTCTTCCCAGGGAGTTTTAGAAATTGACTACCAGTTGGTTGAAGAAAGAGAGAAAAAGTAGTCGTGTAGTGCCGGTGTGAAATTCTGCTCCGTCAATCTCAACTTGAGAAATGGAGGGACAGACTGGAGGAAGAAAGTGTTACTTGCTTCCTAATGTAAAGAAATGGTGAGAAATTACCCACCTGGAACTGATAGAGCCTACTCTTGGCAAATGATTTTGGCATGTGGGATCCTGTAGAACCCAGCCCTTCAATCTGCCAAAAGTTTGAATTAAATTAAACTGTCCAAGGGAGAATTCTGCAGACTGTTTGCATGTGGGACCCTGGAAAGTTTTGTGACCAGTCAAAAAAATCATTGTTTTCTTTGGCACAATGGTGTGTGTATGGAAACTGCATCTATCAGTTGTAGTCTTCATCTTCTACAGTGTTTCCTCAGCTTTCCATTATTGACAGCTACTAGAAGTAAGGTAGCACATCATGAAGTTGCGCATAGAGCTATGAGGCCTTTATTTCCCTCTACTTTCCCAAAATTAAAAAATCTCTTGGCGCTGAGATGAGATATCTTGTATGGTCCATTGCTGAACAGTGGATGTGGAAAGTGCTACTCCTGAGAATAGGACCACATCATGCAACAGCTGTACATGCAACATCAAGGGCAGTACCAAACCCAGAAACCCTACATATTTGAAGCACCTGACACATAAACAGTCACCTGGGGCTTTGCTCACTGCTTCATGCTTTTTCAGGCAACCCCCAAAATACTGCAAGTTTCATTGGGGTGGAAGAAATGATGGCAGTAATAGGTTAATCAGAGCTAGCTTGTTAAAAATAAACCCACGTAGTCTGCGCAGGTGCTCCGTCTTAAAACAGGATGTGGGGTAAGCTGTGAACATCATCAGAAATGGCTCTTTCTCTGGGTGGCTCCAAGAATATAGACTCTTTAGCGATTTGTCTGTTTAACCTGTGTGGTTTCCTGAAGACTGTGCTTTTCTGTGACTTCTCAGAATAATGTGCAGGTCATAGGATGGTTTTGTTGATGAACATGGGATCGTCCCCTGTTTGAACTGCACAGATAATAATCAGGGGCTAAAACACACCAAGGCAGGGTCCTTCTCTGATTACCACTTCCAGAATTCAGTAGCTTATTTTTCTTGGCAGTGGTGCTTATCTGCAGGTTGGATATATTTCCAAATGCAGTCACCTTTTCTCTCTCAGTTAGGGTTTTGTAACTTTAGTTTCCTATTTCTCCACTATGAATTGGGGATCAAACATATTTCTCCCTCTTCCAGCTGAGGCACTGCAAGATCTCTAACAAGATTGCGGTAAAAATTTAAAAGAAAATCCATGACGATGTCTACATTCACAAGACCATTCACTGTTACCAGGAATGAGCAGTCTCTGAATGACAAGGTTTATTATTTTGCTTTATTAGTGTATTTGGTTTAAAATTATTTAACTGTGGTGCAGCAATCACTGCCATAAAAAAGCAAGCCACTGAGATTTTGACGTTCTACAGCAGGGAATGAAGCCAAACATACCAGCCCTGAGCTGTCTACTTTTCTGTCCTTAAATTGAGCTCAGTGGAGCAAAGAAGTCCCTTCTAGAGCATCTGAGCCGCCGTGTCTCTGACCTGAATGGAATTCTTAATAACAGCAACCTTTGTATTGCTTTTACTGAGAATGGATAGACAAGTGGATACCAGGGCTGTGAAAGTTCATCTTTTGTCTCTTCATCCCCCTTCTCTTTTTAAATTTTCTCTAGAAGATATAAGGAACATAACTGATACCTCAAACATTTGTCAGACTGCATAGTGTGATCTTTTTCCTATTCACAGCGGCTAGACGTCTTCATTTCATCACATGCACAGATATATTGTGCCATCCCCATGCTACGGGCTGCTGTGGAGTGAGTTTCACCACTGGCATTTAAGCTCATAGAAAATACTCGCATTGCAAAGTCAGACTTTAAGGATATAGCTACTAGAGACTGTATCGCTATTTCTTATCTTTCCCACATTATACTCTAATCCTTAGTGTGAATACAACACCTAGCAAAATGTGTATTTTTGGGAGTTGGGAATCTCTGGGGTTCTCAGGTCTCAATAGTTTCATAGTTTTGAAGAACTGGATAACAAGGTGGGTTGCAAGATAAGCAACTTTCTGCCCATGCATGGAGAGGGTGTGGCACTCAGCAGCTTCTCAGCTATCTATGCAGAAAAAATGCAAGTCTCAGTTTTGATCATCACAGCCCTGTAATAGTACTCACACACAAAACCAAGAGTTTGTAAACTACTTGGCAAACACCACGGTGTTTGTAACCACCAAGTAGATCCAAGAGAATTGTTTCTTTTGTTGTTTGCCCTCAAGGTAAACAGCATTGCTAATAGCAACGCTGTGAAAACTCAATACATTGACAGAACAATTTTCTCTGTGAAGTACTTTATGACCTAGAAATTTGGCTGTGAAGAGTCTGATATGCCATTACCCAGGTTTCTGCCAGGAGTGTGGGATGCGGCCGGTCTGAAGGGAAACATTTCTATCAGCGTCTAATAAGGCATCTTCAGAGCAGTAAATTCCACACGTTGCCCAGCGACTTTCCCAGACAGCAGAAATGCCATCATTTTCTTGCAAATGGTGTTGAGGTACTTTTAACGATCATAGCAGTGAAGGCCTTGGGCCTCTGTTTCACAGAAAGCATGACACCTTCAAAACAGCCCCCCCCTCTGTGTCCATACGAGGCCCCAGGTCTCAGGAAGGATGAGATGTATTTTGTCACTGACATTGCTTCCAGCAATACTTACACACCTCTGCTCCCTGTTGTCACCCAGAAGTGACCTCCATCTTCTGAGTTCAATTGTAGTGCAGTGTCTCGAAGCACTGTACCAATTCAGGGAAGGGAGTGCATGGTTTTCTTAACGTTTGCATGAGGAACAGTTAAAGACTGACTCACAATGCATGGAAATCAATGGAGATCTCAGTGGGACTGGACTGAGCCATAAGCAAGGAGATACTCTTTGTATCATAGACTTTTGTTGATTCTTATTGGCTAGCATTCATTTATTTTTAAATGGCAACAGCTCTCAACACTTGCCTATTTACACAGCTCTTGTATCAACAAATATTTTCCCAAAAGTGTTGCAGTAATTAACATATAAATAAACCACGTCTTTTCAAAGCTGGTGACATATGTTAGCAAGTGTTTGCCAACACAAAGCTTAGTGCAGCAAATACTGGGAGATTCCATTTCTTCATCTTTTCAGGCAGGCTGTTGCTAAGACAGGTCATTAGCAAGTTGCAGAACCTCCAGTTGTGATCCATATGGCATGAACTAACAGCTATCAACCACATCCATCTCCCTAACCTAACCAGTGCATTTGCAAGGATTTTCGGGAATGCAGGTTACAAAGTACAGGAAAGCGATCCAGAGATGCATTCACAGCTGATGTAATTCGGCATGGTTCAATCAAGCGGACTTAGCTCTTGGTATTGATTCTGCACTTTTCTCCAGTTTTACTTCAGGGGAATTAGTCTTCAGTTTTAGCCTTCTAACTGTGAAGATCTACATCTGTGTCATGCTGGATTAATGCAGATCATGTCACTGAGTTGAGAGCTAGAGGTGTCCTATATGTAGGACTCTAAATCATCCCTGTAGCGAACTCCAATGTATAAAATATTACAGACTTCAGCCCTTTGCATGTGAAAATATTTGATGAGTTAAGCTAATATAGTAGAGTAATAACTTACACTAGGTGGGCAGATTTCTGCTGTCCCTCTGAGGTAACAGACAGGGAAAAGAGTTTTTGCGCATCAGCCAGTGGAGGTGAGGAATAACCCTATGGTAGATTCAAATAATTAATTAGTTATTGGTGGATGTTCTTTTCATTGGTCAATGTTTAGAAATGTTCATTATATCTTAGAGGTCCAACGTACAGCAACTTGAAAACCTCTGGAATAACAGCTGAAAGGACAATTTCCTGAAATAAAAGTCCTTGCATTTTTGCTCTGTGGGCCTGACAGAAATGCATCTCAGGTCAATGCAAAGAAGTCAGAAGATTTCGAGAGAGCAGAAAGAATGTTGGGCAACATGACCGCAGCAGCACCCCACAAGTCCTTTCTCTGAGTATGTTTTTCCCAGTATCCTGCCCAAGCTGATGAGTACTTTGCATCCACCAGTGGCCATCTTTACCTGTCCTAATATCACAAGCTTCCAACAGGGGAATCCTCAACATTTTACACTTTTTTTAAAAAAGAAGAACCAGCCTTAGTTCAGATATGTACTACATCTAATCTATTCAACTCATTCTAAAGAGAATTACAACCACACTACCTGGTGTGCTCCACATCTAGGTTAGCCCTAAACAACCCAGGTGTGATATCAGTGTATAGGAAAGCTGAGCTGTGTCCTCTCATGCTGATTATACCCAGTCAGGCATCTAAAATCCTAAAGATCTCACGTGGGAATAAGAATTGTTGTGCCAGTTTCCCTATGGCCTTTCACCTTGTGTGCCTGCTTCACTCGGTGCTGTGCCTTGACAAAACTCTCTATTCTGTTCTGTGACAGCCACTTACAGAAGCAACATCTGAACGTGCCAGATTATCAGACACTGAAACAAGAACAACGAACGTAAAGTAAATTGTGACTAGAATCATGGTGCTGACACCGTAAACCCCTGCTTGATCACTTCTTTGTCTGAATTATCATGGAAACATATGCTTTTGTGAGTGTAACACTTAAGATACCCACAGATGCTACCATCTTGCTCTGGCTGGGTGCTATATTGCAAGTCTAAGTTTTGCCTGGATTCAGGAACTGAGTGGACATGGGGCCAATGATGAGGCAGGGCTGTTCAGACATATCAAGATCCTGGTGTTTAGACCAAAACACGAACTTCAATTTTAGAACCACTTGTTTAAAAACAAAAACCCAGAAATAATAGTAGAAGGCATCTTATATACTTTAGCAGTAAAAAGTCCTTTAAGGAAAGGGAGAGAATTCAGCCCTGTTTATGAATTGTGTCCGATGTCTCTTCACACAGAGAATTTGAGGGTTTTTTGGGAACACAGACGAGAATCCATCGTTTTTGCCCAATGAGAAATACACTTATCTCTTGGTTATAGGGACATTCCCACTTTGCCTCTGGCCTTTGAATCTTGCCTTTTTTAACTGCACACTGGTATTGCTACAAGGAAGGCAAGTGGGAATATCCTGCTACTTAGGACCTGACCCCCAAAATGTCAGGCTGAAGACAGCTGAATCCGGATCTCCCTGTGTCTGAGCAATGAACAACATAAAAGGCAGCCATGCCCCCCCAACACATAGCAGCTGCTTTTTAAAAGGGGAAAGTGAATCATTTCCTTGGTACTCAGCGTGATAACTTTGGAGTACATGTTTAGGAAACAGCTTTGGACTGTGAATCACAAAATATCGGAGGTGGAAAGTCTGAGCTGCAGAGGTAATGTTTCAGGCTTGTGTCTCAAGTGTGTCCTATAGAAACAGCTCATTTAGGTGGTCTTCTGCCCTGTGCTGTGATTTCTGCCTTCACAAAGACAGATCCCTCAAACTGCTGCACACAGGGTGCGGACTGGTACTGTCTGAGGACCACTTGGTCGTTTTAAAAGTGAAACCTTAAGGTCAGTACCAGGCACTGCAGCGGATATACATCAGTTTAGGATTCAGAAAAAAGGATTGAGAGAAGCATTGTGGCACGGCCAGCTGCAAGGAGAAATAAGTGTTACTGACAGACAGACTTGTCACGCAGCCAGGTATAATAAGGTTCTAGCTCCATGTGGAAGTAATGTTTTGTGAATGTTTATTTACTTTCCATTACTTTCAATTTTGATATTCTAGGGAATATTTTGGATGACAAAAAGCTTTAGAGAACAGTCTTCCCTGAATAATAGAATGGATTCAATTGACAGAACAAATAAACTTGAATACTGAGAGCAAAAGAAAGCATAAATAGGCAAGACAGAAAAGTGGTGGGAGGCAGAACAGAGAGACAAGGGAGGGAAATTGCATGCCAAGGTCACAGAGCAAGACAGTAGCTAAGCCAGAAATAGAATTCAATGCAATAGCAGCAAAGGACTGGCTTGCTTAGGTATTTCTTTAAGGTTTAACAAGTTACATCCTGTTTATTAAGTTTAAAAAGATCTTTTTTTATTTGTTCAGCTGACTGCAATAGCAATTGTAAATATGACTCAGGTTTCTCTTCAGATCCTAAATGTTTCTCTGTCCCGGTTTAATCTAAATTATGCAGTGGGATCAATGCTTTTACAATCAGAAAGGAGCTGGCAAGATGTGCTGTTCTGCTGCCTCTGAGCCAGCAAAAATCCCTTAGTTGCATGTACAGATCCACTGGGTTCAGTGCATGCACCATGCAGCTTGTTGTGGGAGACGGGGCCATCGCATCTTCCCAAACTAAGTGGGCAACGCTTGTGAGACTTTGGGCTGGGAGCTGGAGCTGCTTCAGTCTGTGTTGATCCAACTCCTTCGGAAAGCCCCAGCATGAGTCAGGGCTCCAGGAGCACTCTGAAGGGCCCTGGTGCTGCAAGCCCACCTGTCCCAAGGCAGCGATGCTGGAGCCTGATGAGAAAGCAAAAGACAAAATAGCAATTAGCTCAAATACAATTTATTTTTAACCTCTTGTTTTCAGATTGTCTGAGTAATACTGTGATCCATCATCCAAGTAGCTCTTTCACTTGAGCAGGGCAACGGGGAAAAGAGGAGGGAGCTGCATCTGAGGATACTTCTGATGAAGAGGAATATGGAGCTCCTAAAGCCTGTTTCTTCAAAGAACAGGATTAAATCTGCCTTTGAGAAACCTGTGTCTTACTCTTTTAAAATAAATTCAGCATCTGAAAAAGTAAATAGGTCAAAACTGGTCACCAATCTTCACTGAAGCTTTTAAAATTATTTCTTATTTATTACAAATGAAGTGAGACCAGGATCTATCTGGTTAATTTCTTGTGTTACAAAATACAAAGATTTGTGACTCAGTTTACTATGCTCACCAGTGGAATTTTTGATTCTTCTTGTAGAAGCTAGTTTGGGTTCACTCTTTGCCTGCTAATTCCTGCTGGCTTCACAGGTTCAGCTTTGTCTGCATTGCTTTGGGTGTTGCTTTTCTCTTTAGTAGCTTCAACTGAAACAATAAATCCAAATAGCTGTAAATCATGGGGATATTTGGACCTAGATCTGAACTTGATGCCACAGAGGCATCTGTTGAAGATGGGCATGCAGACTAACTTTCCTTCATCCAAAAAATCCTTGCAGTTTTGTGAGCATTGTGACACCAAGTTCTCAAAGAACAGTTTTATATGTTGTTTCAGTGGAACATAGAGGTTTTTCAGTATATGTGAAAAATATCATATTGCTTCTATTTAATTGCTGAACCATGAATTTTGTGGGTCTAATTTCACATACTCCCACATTAGAAAATGTACCGTATAATCTCTCCATCTCAGCTTCTCCATCAATCAACTGGGAATAATAGCAGCTGATTTAGGAGTACTATGGACTTTAATTAATGTGTGTACAGCATGTTGAGATCCCTGAAGAATAAGATGCTTTAGAACATCAAAGAATAAACAATGACATTCTTTGTCTTATGTCCTGGAGTCAAGATACTTTAACATTAAGCTTC
Organism: Pluvialis apricaria; assembly: GCA_017639485.1. Classification (NCBI taxonomy): domain Eukaryota; kingdom Metazoa; phylum Chordata; class Aves; order Charadriiformes; family Charadriidae; genus Pluvialis; species Pluvialis apricaria. Next base: position 159,596,401 of record CM030008.1, on the reverse strand, counting down.
AGACCTGTAAGGGATACAGAGGGAATCCCTTTGCAGCACTAAGTAAAATCAAAACGTGCCTCTGCCAACAAAGCAATATAAAAGAAATTCACAAACACATATTTCCTATATTCTCTGTCTGAGAAAAGATTTCAGCATGTTTTCCCACTCCCTGTCCTATCTCTAATCCTACTGTTGCTGAAATGTTTAGCTCCGGACTACAAGAGAATGATCCTCATTAGTTTAATGCCAAGGAGTGATGTTTGAGGTTCTCACACTAACGTCACCAGCACAGGCAGTACCCGTCTAATAAATCTCACCTGTTATCTGGATGACCCAGAGGCCTGCCTGTAGTCCTTACAGAATATATCCTTATAGCAAAACCAGTGCAACCAGCTTTGGAGCTGAGCGGTCACACTGCAGTGCCCTCCCAAATTACAGGGCTGTCACTAGTGCTGGTCGCCATTCTCACCCTGCTGGTCCTTTGTACTTCAGTGGGCTCTTACCTAGTGAAGAAAAAGTTCAACTTCTGACCCTGCTGAAGGTTTGGGAAGGTACTGGAAGACCACAAGAACTTCTGATGATTGTACCCTTATACTTGACTACAAAGTGGGGGAGTAACCCTCTTGAAATGACAGGTAACCTAAAGTCACTCTTTCCTTCTTCCACCCACCCATACCCAACTCCCTAAATAGAAGTGTAAGATAATTGAAATATTATAGCACCCATTTTTAAAAAGGGTAGAAAGGAGGACCCTGGGAACTACCAAGCTGTCAGCTTCTCCTCTGTGCCTGGGAAGATCATGGAACAGGTCCTGCTAGAAGCTATGCTAAGGCCCATAGAGGACAGAGAGGTGATTCAAGACAGCATGGTTTCACAAAGGCCAAGTCTTGCCTGGTCAACCTGGTGGTCTTCTACGATGGAGTGACTACATCAGTGGACAAGGCAAGAGCTACACATGTCATTTATGTGGAGTTTTGTAAGGCCTTTGACACATTCCCCACAACATCCTTCTCTCTAAATTGGAGAGGTATGGATTTGATGGGTGGACTGTTCGGTGGATGAGGAATTCGTTGGATGGTCACCTCCAGAGGATCAATGGCTCAATGTCAAGATGGAGATCGGTGACACGTGGTGTCCCTCAGAGGTCTGTATTGGGACCAGTACTATTCAATATCTTCATCAATGACATAGTGGGATTGAGTGAACCCTCTGAAAGTCTGGAGATGACAGCTAGCTGAGTGGTGTGGTTGATATGACTGAGGGATGGGATGCCATCCAGAAGGACCTGGACAAGCTCAAGAAGTGGGTCCACGTGAACCTCATGAGGTTCAACAAGGCCAAGTGCAGGGTCCTGCACCTGGGTCGGGGCAAACCCCCACATCAATACAGGCTGGGGGTGAAGGGATTGAGAGCAGTCCTGCCAAGAAGGACTCATGGGTACTGGTGGATGAAAAGCTGGACATGAGCAAGCAATGTGCACTCACAGCCCAGAAAGCCAATTGTACTCTGGGCTGCATCAAAAGAAGCATGGCCAGCAGGTCGAGGGAGGTGATTCTGCCCCTCTACTCTGCTCTGGTGAAACCCTACCTGGAATACTGTGTCCAGCTCTGGAGCCCTCAGCACAGGAAAGACATGGGCCTGTTGGAGCAGGTCCAGAGGAGGGCCACAAAAGTGATTATAGGGTTAGAACACCTGAGGAAAGGTTGAGACAGTTGGGGTTGTTCAACCTGGAGAAGAGAAGGCTCCAGGGAGACCTCATTGTGGCCTTTCAGTGCTTAAAGGGGGCTTATAAGAAAGATGGGGACAGATAGGACAAGGGGTAACGGTTTTAAACTAAAAGAGGGTAGATTTAAACTAGATATAAGGAAGAAGTTACATTCTTCCTCATTGAAGGAATGAGGAAGAGGAAATGAGGGTGGTGAATTAGGTGGTGAAACACTGGCACAGGTTGCCCAGAGAGGTGGTAGATGCCCCATCTCTGGAAACATTCCAGATCAGGTTGTACGGGGCTCTGAGCAACCTGATCTAATTGAAGATGTCCCTGCTCATTGCAGGAGGGTTGGACCAGGTAACCTTTAAAGATCCTTTCCAACCCAAAGTAGTCTATGATTCTATCTTTCTATGATTCTATGATAAAATGTCATTTAATTCAGGAGAATATTTTTTCTTTGAGAAATGGGAAGCAGGCAGAAAGCCCAAGTGAGAACGCCTATTAATTCTACACTTAAAGTAAACTCACAGATTAGTTATTGTATATAAACAGAAGCAACAACAGAGCATGTGTCTGTAGTTACCACTGCATCCATAGACACAAAGTGCCAGAGTGTTCAAGAGTTGTGTATTTTTTCCATGCAAATTCTCAATTATAAACAGTTTTTATCATGCAGTTGGTCCCACTGCTAGAGATACTGAGCCTGTGCAGCTCAGAAGTGCCGGGTATGCTCTGTCCAGAAAACCTAGAAGGGGAAATGAATCCGCAGCCTAGTTTCAGATGGGGGGCAGGGGGGAGCAGGCTTCTTGGGGGGCTATCTGCTGTTGATAGCTGAGATAATGGTCCATTAAATAGTAAGGATGTTTGTTTTCCTTGTGAAAGAGCACAGTGGAAATTGATTTAATGCACTGAAAGAATCCAATATAATTTTTTTTCTAAATATTTTATGGCCAATTTCTAGTGATCTTTTAAGTTGAGTTAAGCTCATTCAGGGGCCAAAGACTCAGAACCTCAAAATTTTTCCTTGCATCTCCATCATTTATGAACACTATATCGTGACAATTATTGTTCCTTATCCATAAACAAAGCTACATTTCCCAAATCCTGTGAATATTGATTAAGATGCTTTATAATTTTCAAGCCTTCCAGAACTTAATTCAGTCCTTTTTACAGCTTCCCAAATGCTTAAGAAAAATCACACGTTTTATGATCACTAAAAGTGTGATTACCCTTTGAGGTCTATAGCTGAGACAGCAATTTTCTGATTTTTTTTTTTTTTTTACAGACTTAGGCTTTCCAGGGATACCTCTCCCAAGTTTAGTTTCCCCATTTTTCTGCCTCCTGTATTCAGTGGCTGCAGAGGCAGGGAAATGCATCCACAAAGCCAAAGAACACTGAAGGTCACACAGGATTAGCACAGAGCATTTTTGATTCTGCAAGCTAGACTCTGGGCTGGTGCAAATCAGCAAAGATTGACTAGCCGAGGATATGCGGTTGGAGTTTGCAAGGCAGCAAAAGTCTCCAAACAGTGTTCACCTGGGTGAAGGTATTCTTCAATGCAATAAATCTTACCTGTCTGGGACTGGAATTTCTGGAGAGGGAGGGAAATGCTTGCAGGAGTGAGGATGTGTTGCACTGGGAGGTTCAGTCACTCACAGGAGAGAAAGAAATGAGGAATAGCATACAGCAGGGTGGAGTTTTCAAATTTTTCACCCAAAGGAGGGATTATAAATCTGTACATTTCCCTTCCCTCCCTCTTATCACTATACCATTGGCTCTTTCCATTCCCAAGCCTTAAAGTGAGTCCTCGCTTTTCCCCTGCCTACATTGCTGCCGTGATACAGGGCTGTACTTCTCCTCCACCCCTAAACTGTCTCTCTTATGGTCCCCATCATATTTTCCTTGATTTCAGTGGAGCATATGAAAACATTAGAAAGAGAGGACAGCTTCTCTCATTTTCCTGTCTATAACAATTTGGAGAGTGATGATTTCTAACACTGGGATTGCAACTAGCTCTTATCTGTGCTCTGGTTGCGCCTCCGTGGTGCAAAAATCAGTCTCCTGGTGACTATAGGAAAGGTCAAGGACAGAGCTTGAGCTTGAACTTGTGGTGGAGATGGAGGTTGCTGGAGCCTGAGGGGGCCTGAGAAGGGTTTGTGGATTAAAACACTAGTCAGATGTCATGACTGAAGGGAAGAACGAAGGGACAACACTTTTACCTAGGCCATCACACACAAGTGACAAAAAAAAAGAAGTCTAGATTACCCTGTGGCTTTTACTACCCTTAGTCCATACTGTCTTCCAAAACCTCTGGATGCTTCCAATAAGTAATAGAAGGAGTACTCGAAGATATGTCCGTTGCAGGTGCTTCTCTGTGCTGTTGTTTTCTGTAGAAAAGGTTGTCTCATATTTGAGCTATTTTTTGAATGTTAAGCTGAGGGACTGTCTCATATCAAAGCTTCACTGGAAGAGCTTTTAGGACAAATGAATAAAATAGAAGGAACCAGACTCCGAGTCTGGACAGCATTCATTCATTCGGGAGGTCTCAGGCCTTCATATGTGAGTGTGTTTCCTTTTGCATAAATAAGCTTTGGTGCCAAACTTATGAAAGATGGGGAACGTGACAGTCACCTTTAAAAAAGGTTCAGGGGTAAATTCAACATGATTCACAGGCAAATCAGTAGAAACTAGAAGAGGAGCTGAATTAGTAGATGTGGGTAGGACAGCGCTGTCAAGCATCAGGGAAAAGGATGCTCCAGTTCAAATAATGATGTCTGAATTTACAAAAGCTTTTCTTGAGGCCCTTCATAACAGTCTTAAAAAATGTAAATTGTCACAGGACAAAGGAACAAATGATCCTTGCAATCTGAATCAACTTAAAAGATGGAAAGGAAAAGTTAGCAATAAATGTTAAATTTACACAACTCAAGGAGGTTCATAGTGGAAATCCATATGGATCTATGCTCTTAAATGATATAAAGGGCAGTATAAAAAGAGGGTGAAGAGCCACGTGGCAAAGCCTGCAAATGATACAAATTTATCCAGCTTAATGAAATCTACAAGTAACCAGAAAGTTATAGGAAGATCTCATAAGACAGAATGACTGGGAAATAAAATGGCAGTTCCAACACACATGCCAAACAATATGGATAGAAATTATATCTGCATGGCGATGGATTCTACCTTAGCTTTACTCACTCATGTTAAAGATGTGGGAACTGCTGAGTGCAATTCTCAGTAAAGCATCCCTCCAGTGCTCAAGGGCAGTCAAAATTCAAGCAGAGAGCTACCAAAAGGATAAAGGCAAACATAAAACATCTATATGCTCTATATAAATTCACAAGATATAAATTGATGAAAAAGCTTTGAACCTAATGTCTAGTTCTGATGACCCCATTCTTTTCTTATTTACAGTCATTGTGACCAAAGGGTTATTAAGGTAAATGGACTTTTGTTTTGACCCTGAGGGTGGCTCTTGTGTTAAGCAACATGACTAACAGCTGTTACACATTTATTCGAAGTCCATATCCCAAGAAAAATTGCAGTTCAGAATAAGACAACAATTGGATATTGACAGGCAGGCATGATGACATAAGTTTTGCAGAATGAGTGATTTTTGAGTATCCCAAGTAACCCGGTGTTCAAAGGGTCGTTTTTTCACTGGTATTGTAAATTAGACCCCCTATCAGGTCCCTCAGGCTGGACAAGCACAGACACTGATTATTTCTGAGCACTTCAGTCAGTAGATACATTATTACTGACAGTACAATCTTTTAAATTGTTTTCTAGACCCCTTAATTTTAGGATATTCTGTTCTCTTCCTTATTGCTGAAAGACATTTCTAATCAATATTCAGGTTTGTTGAATTTTTTTTCCCCTCCCATGCTGATTTACTAGCAGCATTTAGAAAATGCAGCTCTGCTCCTCCAATGATTTACAAGTATATTGGCCATACCCCGACCATTTCAAAAGTGGCTCACTGGCATTTCTAAGAATGTAAGTAATTTGGTTTCCATTTTATAATAAGGCAAGGATGGCCCCAGGCTCAGAGTGAGCATGTTCTTGAAGGGATGCTGGATCCTAAGCCTGCCTGGGCACAGGGGGAGAAGCAATGGACTGGCGGACTGCGGGATTCTGGGTGGAAAAATCAGGAGCAATGAGGACCGCGGCATGGTTACGTGGGCTTGGAGGTCTCTTTCCTTCACTGTGGGGTAGACATAGAACCCCGTAGAAACTGAGCTCTGCCTGTTCTTAGATTTCTTCCCCTTCTCTGGCACAAAGGCACCTGGATATGGTGGAATAATCAGAGTCATGGCTGAGGGCTCTGAGGGATGTGATGAAGCCATGCACAGCACAGAGTGGACCTCACATCTCCAGTGTTTAGGTGACATGAAGGACAACTGACAGCAGAGGCAGTGCACACGCAGGGCAACAGACTCATGTCAGGAACAGGGGATGCTCAGAGGCACACACCTGCTCACGTTATCGTGGCTGCTGAACTCTCAGGGCTGCTCTGATCACCTTTGGCCAGCACCAGCATAGACTCCTCGGAGGAGTCTGCAGGTCACTTCTGTCAGGTCAGCATGTCTTCATGTGGGTGGATGGCGAGCTGAGCCTCTGGGAATCTCCTTCCTGTTTGTCTCCAAGGGAAGCACGGCCATTGAATGCCTGTTTCGTGGGAGGCAGATTAAATTCCTAAAGGTCTGCCCTCACTTTTTTAAGAATAAAATACTGCCATTGTTATGGTGAGAAGAGCAGAGACAGCTTGGCTTCTGTTTTTACACAGACTGCAAACAGCAATTCTGCTGTGCAGAGCAAGCAGCTCATCGCATCTTCCACCAAACACCTTTCCCCTGGGGCTCATCGGCACGGCGTCGGCTCCATGCCTCCCTGACTGATGCTTAAGACTCCCTGGCACTGTCTGGATGCTCTAGCTGAAAGGGCAGTTCCTCTTAGCTATAGCAATCGTGTCAGCCCCCGCCACCTCACCTCTGGAGCTGAAATTATCTTATAAAAATGGCACTGCAGCAGTTACGCACAGACAGCTCTGCCCCTCCCTTGTCAGTCATATCTATCTGCAGGCTGGCTCTGCATTTTTCATCTCCCTTGCAAGTTGGGGGAAAAGAAATATTACATAGCTCAGCTGTTTCTGTCTGTAGGCATTTAAGCTGGTAAAGCTCAGCTGTATAAATCTTCCCAGCTGTGAGAACCTCAGTGCTTTTATTCCCATGATAAAGCCTTTGGCTCTAAATGTGTTTCAGGGATATTCAAAGTGGAAATCTTTCTCTCCATCTGGGGAATTGCTTGGTGTCGACTGACAAGGAAATGGGAGGTCAGTAGCATTAAAAAAGAGAAAGAAAAAAAAAAAAAGAAGAACCCTGGGTTATAGAATTAACTTTATACTAAACCTCAGTGTGTGTTTTAGGAAGCAAGGAGCGGAGGGGAGGCATGGGGGATGGGAGGTTTGACTTGCGCAGAGCCTTTCATTGGAAAACTAATGCAGCCGTCCCCAAGGCGCTGTGCTGCTAAGATCTGGCATTTTCCTGCTCCAATGGAAAAGGAAGACCAATACTTTCCCTTATAGTAACCTTTGCTGATTAATCAGTGTAGTGACATTGAAGTCAGTTCCAGTGGGAAATAATTGCTGTCGCTCTCAGACACAATATGGAAATAAGATGCCATGGTGACAGCAACTGTTTTGAAGGGCTGGCAAGGAAATCCAGATCAAAGATCAATGTCTGGCAGGCAAAGTGTTCACTTAAAGTCAAGGAAGGAAGAGTTTAGGCATAGAGGTTTCTCCTAAAACTGACAGGATTTGGACAACAGATGGACAAACTGCAATAAAAATCTGGATATGAGGAAATTTTTATGCTGCAGCTTGGCTCAGACTTGCAGCTGAATATGAGCACCTCCAAATCTGAAGGGTATTTTAAAGGTCAGCTGCTTAGACAGGTAAAACAGCATCCTTGCTATGGTGCTAGGATTTGGATTCCATTCTGAGGAAGCCAAGGACTTCCTGATGGTGACCTTGGACATGATCCCAGTTGCTTTTTGTGCCTCAGTTTCTCACCTGTAAAAAGAGCAACGAGTCCTTTCCTGTCTCCGAGGGTGTTGTAATGACATGAAAATGCCTGGTGCTGGGGTATTAAGGTAATGACCTGAGATGGGCTTGAGATGTTTTTGTTGTTCACACTCAGGTCATTAAAGAAAGATGACCCACTGGTGTATAAGTCTCAATTTTTTTATGTGTCCCAAATGAGCTCTATTTGTGGGGCCTATATGTACCATTTTACACCAGAAAGCATTTCTGGACCAGCCAGCTAAGTTTTATTCTTGGGTCTCTGGAAACAGAGTCAGATTTTCTATTTATTCACCACCCCAGTAAGGACCATCAATTAGTAAGCCTGAATATCCTGCTGCAATCTATATTCTCAGCAGACAGGGCTTAAACCGTATGTGTAAGGGGAGTCCCTGTTTCAGATACAAAAAGTGCACAATGATAATAGCCTACAGACAAATTTGATCTTAAACATGTAACTGAGAGTTACCCAAGCTTATAATATTCCAAAGAGCTGTTTTTTTAAATAATAATAATAATAATAATAAAAACCTTTTACCTTGCTCTGAAGAGTGATATATTGTCAACATTAGCAGTACCTTAATGATATTCCTCATCTGGGAATAAATACATGGATTTGAATAATACACAGAGCTATCAACAAAGCAGAAGCAAATACAGCACCTACCATCTCCCCTGACTCCCATATTTCTAGGAGGTAAATGAAAGCAAACCAAAGCAAATCACTGTGATCATGAAAACATATGGCAACTAAAGCAAGGAGCTGCACCGCATGGTTTACATGGGAAACAGAATCTGATTTCCATCAGCATAATGAGAATTTGTTCCCATGCCATTCTGATAATGCAGGCCTCGGTCAGAAAGATGAATGTGCCGGTATCTGGGGATAAATTCAATTATTTTACATTTCCACTGAACTTACATACTCAAGGAATACAACTTCTTGCCTGCCTGTTAGCAGGATTTGGATAGCCCATTGCTGCCTGCAGCAAATGACTCCAGAGAAGCAAGATCTCTCAGGAATCAGCTGATAGAAGGCAAAACAAGGGCAACCTCTTAGACCAAACCAACGGTGTAGTCAGATGGCATGTGGGCATCAAGTCTGCATTGGGACCCCTGGCACTGACAAACCCTCAGCTGCACAGGTACAAAGAAGGATGAACTGGGAAGAGGGATGAAGTTTTCTGGGTAGGAAATGGTAATTGATACCTTTAGTGAGAGTCTATGCTTCACCACTGATGTTTCAGTTCTAAACCACTTAGAAAGATATAGGTCTCATGAATTGGTGGGGTGTCCTCTTACAATGTTGCTTTTGTGTCACATGGAGTGTGTGGACCATAATCACAGAATCACAGAATGGTCAGGGTTGGAAGGGACCTCTGGAGATCATCTAGTCCAACCCCCCTGCCACAGCAGGGACACCTACAGCAGTTGCACAGGATGGTGTCCAGGCGGGTTTTGAATGTCTCCAGTGTGGGAGACTCCACAACCTCTCTGGGCAGCCTGTGCCAGTGCTCTGCCACCCTCAAAGGAAAGAAGTTCCTCCTCATGTTAAGATGGAACTTCCTATGCTCAAGTTTGTGCCCGTTACCTCTTGTTCTATCACTGGGCACCACTGAAAAAAGACTGTTCCCATCCCCCTGGCACTCTCCCCTTAAGTATTTACAAGCATTAATAAGACTTGGTGCAAAGTCCAGCCAGGAAGAACAGCTGGGAACCCTGAGGAGGGAATTTTACTCAAGACAGGGAAGGCCTGAGAGTTCAGTATAGACAAGACTATTTCCCTCCCTCCAAAGGGAAAATCAAAAAAATTATATACTTCTGCAGTAGGACTTGAAAAGCTGTTGGCTCTAGTCCACAAGTTACCTCTGCAAGGGACAAATCACTCCAGTTCTCAGTGCTACCTGCCCAGCCATTTGCCTGCCTTGCTCTTTAAGGCTCAATGGCCCAAATCCTGAAAGTTATTCATACACATCACACTTATTGATGTCATTTGTGGAAATTGATTTAAGTGGGAAATGGCAGTTAAATCCTTCTGGTGATGGAACCCAAGCTCTTTGAGACAAAATATGGTGGTATAAAGTGTATCTACCACAATGAGGCTTTGCTGAGGGTTAACGTAATATTGAAGGATAATCTTTTCACTATATTTGTAATGGATGGTGTGTTTCAACAATTCCAGTAGCCCTTCCTATGACCATCTCCTCTTTTTCTCACCTGTTATGTCAGATGATGACCATCAATCTCTATGAATCATGTGTCAGTGCATGTTTTTGCCAACTCTGAGAGTGCTGTGCATTAAAACTGGCAGGAAGAAAATTAATGACCTACCAGGCACAAATCACAACTGTAGCATTTCAGAAGTGTTATAGAAAAAAAACTAATTAAACTGACTGCCACACACCCAGGACAAGAGACTGGGAAATGTTCCAAAACAGTTCCCAAAATAGCTTTTTTTGAAAACGCAACTTTTTTAAATTTTTTTTTTCTTTTTTTCTTGGTTAGTATTCAGCTTCACCCTTATAATCATTCTAATTGTTATTACTGTCCAATATTACATATGGGGGACACTTCCCTTACTTCCCTCCCCTTTGCAGCTACCCTGATGCTCATTCCAGCCTAGAGCATCCAGGCAGCACCTTTCCTCCAACTACCACAACAAATCCTGCAATTGAGCATTACCGTCCTGTGCACAGAACTGTTACAGAATCACAGAATGGTCAGGGTTGGAAGGGACCTCTGGAGACCGTCTCATCCAACCCCCCCACCACAGCAGGGACACCTACAGCAGTTGCACAGGACAGCGTCCAGTTGGGTTTTGAATGTCTCCAGTGTGGGAGACTCCACAACCTCTCTGGGCAGCCTGTTATTCCTCATTGAAATCCAGCACATCACACAGAAGAGCAGAATACATCTGATCCTGTTAATGAGCCACCTCTCTACCAGCACTCGGGCTGGCTGGACTTCAGCTTTGTCACAGTATGGCCATCTTTATGCTCTTGTTAGAGAAATAAGCAGCAAGATGGAGTGCTGTCGGAAAGAGACAACAAAGATGAAAGAGTAAAAATAAGTCCAGTGAAAACTTGCTGGGGAGAGATGATGCTCAAAAGCGACTGCCAAGAGGAAGGGCTCTCCTCTGGCTCAGCTGTTAGTGTTAGACAGAAGATCTGTGTGCAGCGCCTCTCTCTGTTCCAGATTTCCTCTATGGGACACTGGAAGACTTGCACTTTCTGTGTGTCAATCCACCCTTTAGAAAACTAAGTTTTTCTTTTCAGTTAGGCCTACAGCTCTTTAGGACAGGAAATTTCTCTTGTTATCCATATGTGCAATTTCAATCTCTATAGGTTCTTCAGGGATATGTATTGTACAAAGTCCCTTTGTGGCTATGCTATTTCTTCATTTGCGCTCTAGAACTCAAGCAGCATGAAAAGAAATGTCTTTGGTGTACACTAGATAAACAGATGCATAAACCCCTCTAAATATGCCATAAGTGTTTCTGGTTAATTACAATCCACAGCTGGGGTGTTGTTATGCAGTGAATGGCAAATACAGGAGTTATTCCTACATCCCAGCTGTCAGAGCATACCTCATTTCCAAGCCCATGTAGTTAGGAATTCCTTCTCTAAAAACACTGTACTCTTCAAATGTGTTTATATGCCAGTCTGTGAGATTAACATGAGCTAGTAATAAGCTGCATCCCTTTATCTTCAACAACCTTATGCTGACTTATGCAAAAGAAACTCTATGGAGAAGGAGAGTGATAAAATGGATGTTACACCCTAATCATGATTCCTTTTTGCAGAAGACAAATCTTGAGGAACAGAGCTGTCAAAACAATCTTGGAGCTGGATGCATCATTCTGGCTTGACTTTGGAAAGACAGAAGCCACTGTAAAAGCAAACAAGTGAAAGAAAGCTGGAGTGGGTGTTCACTGTTTTGTACACCTTCAAATGCAATACCTAGTCCTCACCTCTTAGATTTAAAAGGAATAAATTACATTTATTTCCACCATCAGGTCTGGCCAATGATAAAATATGTTTCAGGAGGGCTGACAGCCCCATACTGCTGCTCCCCAGGTACTGATGATTCTGACTCAGGGCAGAAGCTTCATCCACGTAAGTACATAATTCTCATAATTGCACAGCACAGAAACCCACCATGCAGGATGAGACGTTCCCCAAGTATCATCAAAACCTTCTCTGCTAAGCTGGAAGTGCCAGCTTGGAAATGAGCAGCAAAGAGATATTGATTACAGAGGCAAATTTTCCAATGACGATTTTTAACCAGTTTTACCAGGAGGCAGATGGATCCCAGAGACCGTGACAACAGCTACTTCATCCTTTTGTTTCCTCGTAGTTGGCACTAGGTAAAGCAGTACCTGGGTTCCCCAATCCCTCCCTGTGTGCAGCTGTTGTGTAACTCATGCTAGCAGATTTGGGGTCCTTTTACTTGGTGAAAGTTTCTTTACCACCCATAAGAGACTCAGCTGTTTTTTCCCTTGTTGAATTGATCTGGATCAGCCCCTTCATTTTTTATGGAAAAACCCTGCTTTCAATCTGAAATTCTGCCCACATCAAGAAGCATGTGCAGCCTGACAATTTAGGTTAAACTCTGATGTCATTATTCAGTTCTCAGATAAAATTTTCAGAAGCAACTAAGTGACTGAGGACACTGCTTCTCAGTCATAATTAAAGCATTCAGGAATTTATGTCTCAGTGGAAGTCTCAGAAAGCCATGAGCCTAGATGACCATTGGGAAATCATTTGATTTAGGTCTCAGGATCACCTAGGCGCTTTTGAAGATGCCCTCCTTATTTTTTAATTGAATGAGGTCCTGAGAATAGGCTGATGGAAGATTAAAGAGGACTTAGCCCATATATATAGGGTCTATGCTAAGTGTTGTATGGCTGTGTCTTTTTCTGCAAAAAAAGATTAAATTTGTTTGACCAGATACACTCACCAACCTCAGAAAAGTTTGCTTATGGGTGAAGAGCAGCAGTGGTTATGAGGATAAAATTCCTAATCCTTTATGTAATAGATCCAGGGCACAGTGAACTAAATGCCTTTTCTCCAGGCTTTAAACATATATGCACTTAAATCAGCCTTCTGGGATATAGGAGTGTCTGTGCTGGAAGTTCGCCTAAAGTTTAAAGCACTAAAATAGCATTTCAGACATAGCAGAAGTCATCTGATTTTAGAGAAATTGTGACCATAGGATTAACTATTGCTCACCCAAGTTTCCAGCAGCACAGTATCCTCCTCTCTTTGGCAGAGTGGGGAGTGCTCTCAGGGCTGAGGAGTGCTCAAAACTGCGTGGTAAAGCCAGCAGTGAATTTGAGCTCTGTCCTTTTGCATCCTATAGCTCTAATTTTCAGCTTTAAGGAACACCTGCATCAGCAGTTGGGATTAGTAAGAAGCAGAAATGAAAAAGTACAGTTAGTATGCATCAATGGCCTGCATCTTTACAGAGCTGGCATATGCTTGCACAGACTCTTGCCACCTAAGCTGACCCCTATTTCCAGATCCTGTCCTTCTCATATGTGCTGGCTGGGGTGGCAATGAAGGAAACCTCCTTGAAGTACACACCGCCAGGAAGACACTGGACTGTTGCTGCCTGTAAGCTACTAATAGCTTGTGCCTAGGAGACGGTAACTATTACAGCATGCCTGATTGCTTTAATTTTTGCTCTACTCCTGGATTGACCCAAAATCCAGAGAGTTGCAAAGTGGTTTATAGGTCGGGTCCATTCCTCCCTTGGTTGTATGTTGCTTGGTGCATGCAGTTACTTTCTAACTGATCAATCTTGTCAACAAGAAGTTAGCAAGTATTTACCCTCTCATTTTTCTGGATGTGTGAAGTGAATCATAGGCATTCAGTGACTGGTCTCAGGTACTTACAGCTTCCTCGCATTAGTCTTGGACTGTGGCTAAAACACCAAATTCTGACTGGTGGGCACAGGATTCAACCTCATGGCTCCAACGGTCATGTCTAACGCAAATATGCAGCACAAGGGATATAGACAAAATTAGAACAAATTCTAGTACTAATATGTGAAACCTGATTAGTGCAGAATGAGCAACTCTGCGCTGATATTTGATAGTGGTGATGATCACATTTAACCCCATTAGTCATTCCTGATTTGCTTAGCATGTGCATCATGCTGGACAAAAAATATTCAAAGAGACGGAATCAATATGTTTCTTTTAACACTGGGTGTGCCCTCAGTTCTTTCAGTTCACAATGACCTAAAATGCTAACATCCAGATTTGATCCAAGTTTTTACTCTGCTTTACAGAGATAAGCAGAATGGAGAACTCCCGATTCCAGCGTTAAGGGAAGCAGGCATTACAGTTATCCTGCCGATATAATAAATAATATTTTGTGTATGTCATAGAATCATAGAATAAGTGAGGTTGGAAGGGACCATTAAGATCATCAAATCCAACCGTTAACCTACCCTGATTTAAAAACACCCACTTCTAAACCATGTCCCTAAGCACCTCATCTACCCTTTTCTTAAACACCTCCAGGGATGGTGAATCCACCACCTCTCTGGGCAGCCCATTCCAATGTTTAATAACCCTTTGAGTGAAAAAATGCTTCCTAATATCCAATCTAAACCTGCCCTGACATAACTTGAACCCGTTTCCTCTTGTCCTATCACTTGCCACGTAGGAGAAGAGGTCAGCCCCCATCTCTCTAAAACCTCCCTTCAGGTAGTTGTAGAGGGTGATAAGGTCACCCCTCAGCCTCCTCTTCTCCAGGCTAAACAACCCCAGCTCCCTCAGTCGTTCCTCATAAGGCTTGTCCTCCAGACCCCTCACCAGCCTGGTAGCCCTTCTCTGGACACGCTCCAGCACCTCAATGTCCTTCTTGTAGTGAGGGGCCCAAAACTGAACACAGTACTCGAGGTGAGGCCTCACCAGTGCCGAGTACAGGGGGATGATTACTTCCCTACTCCGGCTCACTACACTATTCCTGATGCAGGCCAGGATGTTGTTGGCCCTCTTGGCTGCCTGGGCACACTGCTGGCTCATACTCAGCCGGCTGTCCACCAACACCCCCAGATCCTTCTCTGCCAGGCAGCTTTCGAGCCACTCCGCCCCCAGTCTGTAGCACTGCATGGGGTTGTTGTGACCCAAGTGCAGGACCCGACACTTGGCCTTGTTGAACCTCATACCATTGGCCTCAGCCCATCTGTCCAGCCTGTCCAGATCTCTCTGCAGAGCCAATCTACCCTCAAGCAGATCAACACGCCCCCCCAGTTTAGTGTCGTCTGCGAACTTACTGAGGGTGCACTCGATCCCCTCATCCAGATCATTAATAAAGATATTAAAGAGAACTGGTCCCAGCACCGATCCCTGGGGGACACCACTTGTCACTGGACACCAACTGGATTTAACTCCATTTATCACCACTCTCTGGGTACGGCCATCCAACCAGTTTTTTACCCAGCGAAGGGTACACCTGTCCAGGCCACGAGCAGCCAGTTTCTCCAGTAGAATGCTATGGGAAACGGTGTCAAAAGCCTTGCAAAAGTCCAGGTAGACAACATCCACAGCTTTTCCTTCATCCACTAAGCGGGTCACCTCATCATAGAAGGAGATCAGGTTTGACAGGCATGACCTGCCTTTCACAAACCCATGCTGACTGGGCCTGATCACCTTGTTCTCCTGCATGTGCCGTGTGATGGCACTGAGGATGATCTGTTCCATGACCTTCCCAGGCACCGATGTCAGACTGACTGGCCTATAGTTCCCCGGATCCTCCTTCCGGCCCTTCTTATGGATGGGTGTCACATTTGCCAACCTCCAGTCAGCTGGGACCTCCCCGGTTATCCAGGACTGTTCATAAATGATGCAGAGTGGCCTGGTGAGCACTTCCGCCAGCTCCTTCAGTACCCTTGGATGGATCCCATCCGGCCCCATAGATTTGTGCACCTCCAGGTGCTGAAGCAGGTCCCTCACCATTTCCCTTTGGATTACAGGGGCTTCATTCTGCTCCCCATCCCTGTATTCTAGCTCAGGGGTTAGGGAACTCAAGGAACAACTGGTCCTACTGCTGAAGACTGAGGCAAAGACGGCATTAAGTACCTCAGCCTTATCCTCGTCCTTAGTCAATACGTTACCAGCCTGGTCTACTAGAGGACAGAGATTATCCTTAGTCCTCTTTTTATTGCCAATATATTTATAGAAACTTTTTTTGTTGTCCTTGACAACAGAAGCCAGGTTTAGTTCTAGCTGGGCTTTGGCCTTCCTAATTTTTTCCCTACATAGCTTCACTACCTCTTTGTAGTCCTCCTGAGCGGCCTGCCCTTCTTTCCAAAGGCCATATATCCTCTTTTTTTCCCTAAGCTGCAACACTAGCTCCCTGCTTAGCCAGGCCGGTCTTTTTCCCCGACGGCTTGTCTTCCGGCACATGGGGACAGCCTGCTCCTGCGCCTTTAGGACTTCCTTCTTGAAAAACATCCAGGCTTCCTGGGCTCCTTTGCCCTGGAGGACCGCCTCCCAGGGGACTTTTTCAACCAGGCTCCTGAAGAGCCCAAAGTCCGCCCTCCGGAAGTCCAAGGTGGCAGTTCTGCTGACCCCCTTCCTTGCTTCTCCCAGAATTGAGAACTCTATCATTTCGTGGTCACTGTTGCCAAGACGGCCTCCGACCATCACATCCCCCACAAGACCTTCCCTGTTGACAAACAACAGATCCAGCAGGGCACTTTCCCTAGTTGGCTCTTTCACTAACTGTGTTAAGAAGTTATCCCCAGTACCTTCCAGGAACTTTCTAGACTGTTCCCTCCCTGCTGTATTGTATTCCCAGCAGATGTCTGGCAAATTGAAGTCACCCACGAGGACTAGAGCTCGCGACCTTGAGACTTCTCCCAGCCGTTTATAGAATATTTCATCTGTCTCCTCATCCTGGTTGGGCGGTCTATAACAGACTCCTACTACAATATCTGCCTTGTTAGCCCTCCCCCTGATCTTTACCCATAAACACTCAATCCCATTATCACCATCTTCTAATTCAAAGCATTCATAACACTCCCTGATATAGAGGGCCACACCCCCGCCTCTTCTTGCTCGCCTATCCTTCCTGAAGAGTCTATAGCCATCCATGGCAACATTATAGTCATGAGAGTCATCCCACCATGTTTCTGTGATGGCAACTACATCATAATTACCCTGGTGCACGATGGCTTCCAGCTCCTCTTGTTTGTTGCCCATGCTACGTGCATTAGTGTATAAGCACTTCAGGTGGGCTATAGGTCCTTTCTCCTTTTTACTGGAGGGAGCTAAAGTTCTGCTATCCCCAGACATCTTCCTAAGGCGCCCGGTTACACCCCCTGTCTTTTCCAAGTCTAGTGCCAGCCCACCAATTTCAGGATTTTTGCTAGCAACCTTGGATCTATCCCCATCCCCCTTCGAACCTAGTTTAAAGCCCTGTCAATGAGCCCCGCCAACTGCTGCCCTAAAACCCTTTTCCCCCTCTGAGACAGGCTTTTGGTGTCTGTTGCCAGCAGGCCTGGTGTCCTGAAAAGCAGCCCATGGTCATAGAACCCATGTCGGTGTATCCAGTGGCACCATTAATAGCTCATTGATCCTCGGTACCTAAAAGGTTGTAGCAGGGTCACTGGCCAGCATCACTTAAGCAGAACAATAGTTGTGATTGGGAAACTATTGAACACTTTCCATGCTGATGGTATGCTTTGTCACAGCTCTTTTTCAGCTGGGTTACTGCACTCTGACCTGTCATGAAACACCTGTTCTTCAAGCAGTTTCTTTGCGTGTTTTCTGTTAGTCTCTTTTTCTCTCTCGTTCCTCTCAGTGAAAACATAGCTCTGACAGTGACTTTGGAAAGCCTCACAGCTGTTTTTCTTATTCTAAAGTAAAGCCACCCCATCAGCTCACAAAGGAACCCACTTAGCTTTTCTTTATGACACTGCCATTGTGTTGGTCCATAAAACAGCCTGCTTCTCAAAGTTTGTGCAGCCAGCAGCTGTGATGTTATTTTGTTTGGCTCTTTGTAATTTTGGTTTTGGGTAAAACTGGATTTTTTCTCTTGGACAATGCTGCAGGGGGAGAAAGGGAGCAAAATTTAAGAAAGAGAAAAGCCTGATGGTCAATAAATAATGAAAAACATCAATGCTACCAGTGATGCAGCCGAAAAGACGTCATGAATCAATGAGTCAGCTGGACAAAGGCATGTTGAGAGCTAGGAGTCAGGGAAACATGTAGACATTTTGCAAATCTAATGAGCTCTAATAACAGATATATTTAGCAGTGCTGTGTGACATGAAGGATGAATCTCATAGTCAGGTTAACCCTTTTACAACGGCAGGCACACTGCCTGTCATCTTCCTAATGACTGACTGAGATACTACGTAGGAAAAGTCCCGTCTACTCATGTGGAGACAGTGATGCAAATAGGTGGCTAAACAGCCGCTTTTCTATTCCTCCCTTGTATTTGTGAGAGTGACACCCACATGAAAAACTGTAGCAAACTACTCAGTACAAGACTATCCAAGCAGGCTCAGAAAAAAAAGGTATTTGTTCTGAGAATGGCTGTTTTTTATGCCTCTCAGCAGAGCAGATGGGAGGAGCTCCTCTCTTCCACTATCATACAGAAAGCCCAATCCCAGAACTGACAGTGTAGGCTTCGTGGAAGCAGGCCAGGATCAGTAACCATCAGTGCCACTCAAAGGTGTAGCAGGGCAGACCAGAATTGTCAAAATCAGGCTTTATCACCTCCACAAACAGCCCAGACAGCACACCTCCCAGGACAAGCCTACTTGGGAGAGTCTTGCACCAGAGACAGAAAAGTGAACTATACTGAGCCAGGAGTCAGGAGGTTGAGTTTAAACCTACTCATAACACAACAGAGAGGAAACCCGCTCATCTAGGGTTAGCTGTCGGTAGGCCACACTACTACTCACTGACTGTGGTATATTTCAGGTTGGTACCTGGTAACTAGCAGTGGATGGGTTAGAACAAGGGGTTTTTTTCAGAATTTAATTACAGGGAATATCTTTGTTTTCCATTCAGTTTCAGAAAGAATTAAGAAAATGAAATAACAGGACTTTCCTCTTTTCTTCTGTCTGAAAACCCTGTTCTAGTTCAGCTCTAAGTGATACGGCCAGTGTGCTTGGAAAGTCCACAGAGGGTCACTGAGAAAATATCTAACTAAATGCCAGCCCCAGACACGCTGGGGGAGGTCACCCTCTTTTAGAAAGGTTAACACAATGCCATTTTGACACAGTAAAGAGATTAACTCCAATATTGATACTTCTGCTAACTGCTCAATTTTTTTCACCCCAGGATAGGAAAAGGCTATGGCAGACACTACAGAAAGTAGAAAATAGAAAGTTTAGGAAACAAAACTGAATAGCCGCAAAAGCTAGCTCAGTCTCACCAGTATTAATTGAAAGGATAATTACAATCACCTTTGTTTTAGTTGCGTGACAGCAAAAATAGTTTTCCAACATTGGATTAGGATTTGGGATTAAGTCCAGCCCTTATCATGATCCTGTTACAGTCTTGACCACTCAGTCATTGTGAAGTTCAGGTCTTCATCAGAAAAATGAGGCTCACATTGCTTTCTCATTAATTACCTAGTTTCCCATAAGGTAGAAGACCAGTGTTGTCCCCTCTCTCCCCAGAAAGGAGAGATGAGCCCAGAGCTGAAACCACAAACTGTTGTCATTATGTTGTCTCTACTCATATGAGGGGTTTGTTAGCACAGGATGATCAGGATCTTAGTGCTGGTCTCTAGACATTACACCAAGAAACTCTGACAATTACAATAATATTGCCTTTGAAATACACATTAGTTTTATATAACTGCGTCTAACCATCCTACAGCGATCAGAAAAAACACCACACATCTAGGTTGGTAAGCAGCCCACCTAAAATTTCTAACATTTGCAGTGCGTTACTTGTGAGCAATCTGCAGATTGAGAATAATGCAATTCATTAGAAAATGCATTTGCAACAAATTTACACAACAGAAAGAACTGACATCTCCTGAAGGAATCATTGCAAATGATTTATCCAGTGTAAGTAAAAACAGAGCATGAAAGGTCCTTTGTCCCACAGCTTGTAGAGCAATTTATACCTGATAAAAATGGTAGCATTCAGGCAGTCAATCTCTATCAAAACCAAACAAATTTATTACAGTGTCTCAGAGCTTAATACTTCCTTTTCACAGAGCAAAACCACAAAATATATGTAAGTTATGTTAGTGGCATGTGTCAATGGCCAAAAAAGAGAGGTTTTGAGATGGAAGGAATACCACACAACATACCTTCTGTGCATTTAGTGGACATCAAAACCAAGCAGATTCTAACTGCAATGTTTCTTGCTGCAGTTTTCTGGAAAGACTGAAATGTCAGCACACAGAGAGATGGAAGAAGGAGTACAGGAGTATCCAACCAGTCTCTTTTCATCCCTGTTTTATAATCCAAACAGTAAAGTTAAGCATATTTGTGAAAGGAAACAGAAACCTTACTGTTAGCATTTGGAAGTGCCATGCTTTGGAAAGAAATCAAAACAGAAGTCACAGTTGAGCTATCTGTCCCTAAACCTTGCCCAGATGATCTATCTATTTTAATAAAAATCTGTGAACTCAAAAGTGCAAGTCTTAAAGGCTTGCAAAGTCTCCAGCAGATGGTGTTTTATTTATGCATCACCATTGGGCCATATTTGCTAAGGCTGGCATCTATTTATTCCTCTGCCCCAAAATATTATTATTATAATTTGTATATTTAAGTGCCAAATTTTCTGATTTGGCTGAGCTGCTCTTATCACTACAACAGGCAAAACTGGCTTTAAGCCATTTATATCTTCCCCTGGAGTCCGGAGGCAGCCAGATGTCAGTCCAGTACCTTGCATAAATTAAAGCAGCCTCAGGAATGTTCTGCCCGGTTATCAACACACATACAGGGTTATCAACACACAGGGCAGCTCTAGCGCCCAAGAACAGCCATGACAGCAGAATGCTCCAATCATGTTGCTTTTGCCCCTGATATTTCCTTTCCATTAGGGGAATACAAAGTACAATGCGGTTCTTGAAAAGACTCTGCTTTATGCCACGAAGAGATTTAATTTATAATGGGAATCTTAAGGGGTAAGAGGTAACAGTTTCATGCCATTGTAGGACTGGGACAAAGAGACTGTAGCATGGCTGGGGGGTTTATTACCAAACATCAGATTTGTCTTTCTCCTTGGGACCAAAGAATACAGGGGAGAGGGTTCTGCTTTCCAAAATATATGGGATACTTTCTATGACATCAATGAGCTATTATTACACCTAGTGTACCTTACAGCTCAATAATTTAGGGTGCAGTCTTGCTACCTGTTCCAGGGACCTAAATTACACCAAAAAAGTGCAGATGCAAAGTTGTATCCATAATTTTACAGGCTTAAAAATTAGATTTTGGGTTAAAGCCAGTCTGGAAAATTTAATAGAATATGTGTATATGCATGCAGATAGAGGATGTAAATTTTGACTGGTTTTCAAGGGAACATCAGTAAAACATTGCCAAAGGGAGAGAACTATGTCTGTGATATAATCCATCTCAGACATTATTTCATGATCAAGGTAATCTTTCTGTCCCTATGGCAATATTTTACACAAATAATGCTAAAGAAAACTGTCCCTATTTATTTCATTATGCTTCTGAGTGTAAATCTTCATTTGAAGAGCCTTCTGAAATAGAAAGCGAATGCTGAGTTGAAGGGGTTGTGTCTGCAAGCATTGTGCCGGAGAGCTAATGCCTGAGTCACCAGGAAATAGCAATTACATCTGCTGTATAATCACATCCCATGTAAAGAGAATCATGAAGAGGAGGAAATAGGTATGTGTATGTCTGTGCACAGTGATATGTGTCTTTAGCAGAGAAAGTGTATTTTCCTTCTGTGTTCATAACTTTCTCTTTCTTGCAACATCTTCACATAACAGGTGGCTAATATTTTATACATTTCCTCTTTATTCCGTGCCCCATTCCTTTAGTCGGTATTTCCTGTAGGGATCTTTCTTTTGCTACATAGTCCTAAGCACATGCATTTTATGTAATGAATGAGACACAATTTTGGCCAAGAAAAGAAAAAAGGGGTATAAAGACTCTTTTAATTATTGTATCAATGTGCATAATAGGGTTGAATTAAGACCACCAAGACAACCTTAAATCTGATTTTTTAATGCTTGCCCTGAAATTACATCTATATTCTTTTTTCTTTGTCCAACTTTATAAATCATCAGATGGGGAAAAAATAGACTTTCTGTTGCATAGAGCAATGCTGACACCCACACAAATCATTGAGTGGTTGGAAACTTGAGATCTACTTCTGCCGCTAGACTTAAAGGAGAAACAAATAGTAGTAGCAAGTTGTCATCCTCTCTGTGAATAGCTATGAAGGAGAACCAGACATTTTTGCAGAGGGTTTATCAGAGATTTGCTGACAGTAGACTCAGGAAATCTGGGTTCTGCTTTGGGATCTGGCAGCAAACCTAATCCAGAGAGTGCAATTTTCTGAAGGGGAAACTTTTCCGTGTTTTTCTCTCAGACCTTTTCTCATGTCTGTTTAGTCTCGGTTCCTCACCCTGCTAAACCCACTCACCTCTCCTCAGTGGAGTATCAAAATCCCAACACTTTCACCCACCAGCACCTTGTCAAGTCAGGCCGGGGGATAGCGTCATCAGTAAGAACAAAGTTCTCAGTGGATTTGCATAGAAAAAAAATCTAAGATGCCCTGCCAAAGACACGTAAACAAATTTATAGAAGGACAAATGTAGGCTGCTTTTGTGGGCACAGCCAAAGACTGTCTATGAAACAAGCTCTAAGTGCTTCTAAAATTCAAGGCCCTACTCCAAACCATGAAGCATTAAAAATTTCAAGGAACAACTTCTCCACCTTTTTTTCTTTTTTATTTTTTGTTTGTTTGTTTTGTGGTGGTTTTTTTTTAACTTGGACAAAACCAAACCACCTCTCTCCAGTATTTTTTTCCCTAACTTGATTCATGAAACCTGCTGACCCAGTCTGCTTAGGGAAAAAATACATTTGAAGCAGGCACATAACAGGGAATATTAGATACCAAATCATTAAAGATTAGAAAAATCATTGGCAGCTGAAAACCAAGCCTCTGTAATGGGATGCATCAAGCTGGTATTACCAGCTGGCTTAGAACAATGTACTCCACATAGAGTGGTTGAGGGAGTTAAAAAAATGTTTGGGAGTTAAGTCTTCAGTACAAAACTGGGTACATAGTAACCTATTGCTGTTCTTGAAAATCACACACATTGTCTGTAGTATGAAAAAAACCACAAATATTGAGAATTCAAGTGAGGTAATAGTTTATCAAATGCTATTCTTGTTCGACATACTTTCAGAAGCTTGAGATAAGTTCAAAACAGAATAAAACAAAGATCCTTCACCCTTTACAGATGTAGTTTTTCAGTTCATGGGATTCTTTTCTTTTTGTTTCTCAGTTTTTTTTTAAAGAAGATTAATCTGGATTTCTTTTTGTTATTTTTTCCAGCTAGGATTTATTAGAGCTTTTCTTCTTGGCATTGTAATTAGGTATTGTGAAATTTTAAGCTTTGTATTTTTTTAACGGGTAGTCATTTTGTATTTGCATCAGTGTATTTAGAGCTCCTCACTGCAATCAGCTTCTCAGACTTCTTTCCCTCTTTTTGTGAGTATCTGAGACCAGAAAAGAAAGAGATGTTAATTAGACATGTTAGTTTTCTAATTGGGGAACAGATGGCAGGATGCTCTAGTATTTTAGCGGTGACTGAGGCAGGTTTTAGGGTAATCTTTTCATTTAAGTGCCTGGAAATTGTATAAACACAGCTCAGTTGCTTCTGTTACTTAGCCTGGCTGTCTCAGGACATAGTCACACATCCTCTTTCAGCTCCAGCTGTTCCAGCTGAGAAATTTACTCCCCACAGCTGTTCATCACTGCATCCGAACTGGAAATTACTATCCCATCTGGCCTATTGGTGGAGATGCTCATATAAGCAGTCCCCAGCTTGCTCTAACCAGGTTAACTAACCTTGTGCAAGTGCTGGGCCTGCTTGTCTACATTGCCAGGGAGTGACTGAGCCTGTGGATGGGAGGGGAAGAACACTCACGGCTCGGGGTGGGAAGAGCGAATGAGGAGGAACAGATAAAGTGATCTCTTTGGGAAGCACATCTAGAGTCAGCATGAAAGGCATGTCCAGCTTTTGGGAATGACAGCCCATTGCCACTGCATTGTGAATTCAGAATATCCAGATGCTTCTGTTCCATTCTCATCTTGGAAAACATCCAAAATCTACCAGCTAGTACCAAGGCTCTTGCTTTGAATGAATTTGGAGCTGTCTATACCTTTGGCAAGTTAATTACATCTCCAGAGCACTGAAGGCCAAGATCTTGAGAATATTTTCCTTTTTGAAGCAGTCTCTTATCGCCAGCACTATGAGTAGAGAAATAAGGAAAAGGGGACAATTGGCAAAGACGACTCATTTTTACTAGATGATTTGACCAGCTCCACCAAGAAAGGACAGGGAGAGAGAAGTTTCAGGGAAAAAAATATCTCAGGCTCGGATGTGAGTCTTCTCTCTTCCTCCCCTTTCTTTGCCCCTATCAAATTTTGCCACAGAAATCAAATTTCACTCCTGTTAATTTTAGAAATATTGAAAAGCCTCCACCACAGAGACTTGTCATTATTTCTCAAATGCGGAAGTGTCCACGTACTGTAAGTGAAAACAGAGACCAGAAGCCATAGCTATGGCCTTAGCGATCCATGAAAGAGTCAAGGATCACAGAGTAGAGAAAAAAAAAGTCATAGAGAAAAAAATTCCTATGACAGATTTCAATTTTGCAGAGTGAATTGTCAAAATAATATACCGCTCCCAGCTGCAGTTACTTGGCTGGTGCGAATACACGTGTATAGCACAGTATTGCTATTTTCTCATCTTGTCACCTGTCATTTCTTTGCTATCTCTTTCCTTTCTCCTCCCCTAAAGCAGAGGGAGGGATTTGATGACTCCTAATTTCTTTTATTCTATCATAGTATCTTGCAACTTTCTAGCTAAAGTGTTTATTGGTGTGAAATGAAAGATTTAGAAAAAGAAACATACCACTCAGGAAGTGGAAGTACCAGGGTGAGATCTAACCTGGCTAAGCTGAAAGTATATTGCACAGAAATGTATTCCTCATCTTATCAAAGTAACAAATAAAGGATAAAAAATGTGAAGAACTGAAGGTACAGAGCAGCAGTAGCACTATCCATGGTGGCAGTTCTGTGCACAGAATTACCTTTGCCATTGTTAGATTTGGAAAGCTCATGGAGAACTCTGCCACTCATGTGGTTCTGAGAGCACATTATTTGACTTCCCTTATCTCCTAGGATCTGTTGGGGTGGTCTGAGGGGTGTGTGTGGGGAAACGTGAGTTCTTCTGCTTCTTGCAAACAGTCAGACGGGATAATGCTGTTCTTGCTTCCTCCAGTGGGCAGGAAAAAGTCTTGTCCTCAAACATTTTCACAATCTTTAGTAGTAGGAGAATCAAAAGCAAATTTGTTCGTACTGGCTATTGCACAATATTTTCCTACTCCTTTATGATGCTCTGAAAACAATGTCAGTAGAAAGTACACAAGTTAATACAAATCATATGCCCTTCAAGCTTATCAATGTGTACTTGGATCTGTATCATTAAGGCTTCACAGTCTTTGTAGTTTTCATGATATGAGTAATGTGTATTTGAATTAGGGACTGATATACGTGCTGTTCACATAACTTTTGACACAGTTGGATCAATATAACATTATACCTGCTGCAGCGATAAAAGGGTCAATAAATGAATGTGCTCTTCTGGAACTGCCAAAATGACAGCAAATTTTTTATGGCTTTTAGTATATTTTTGACTGTGTTAGATCCATGTATCACTCCCCTCCCCAAAAATTCTCATGCACATTTTTGCAGATTTATTTCCCAAGAGAATTTACTCAGTTTCTGTGGAACAAACTGGCTGTGAAGGCTAAATCTGGTCACAACCCAGAGGACCCTATTCCAGCCCAAGCCTATTTAGGAAGGGAACAGCAATTTGTTTTCAATGACTTCACTCACTCTTACTGCAATGTTTCCAGTAAATGCAGGCGTTGTTCTTCTCTTATGAGCTCAGCATGTCATTCCTAATGCTGTCCTGACTGAAATTTTACATTAGTTATTGAAATAAGTATTTTTCTTTAAATGTTCTTTAGCTCTCATGTGATTATGCTGAATCATTGTAAAATGAAAAAAATCTGATGAGGTATCCATATAAATACTGAACATTAGATCATCACAATTGGTGCTGTTAAATCAAATGTAAATACCTAATTATTAGCCAGCAGATCCAAAATGCTGCCAAATAGTTTTTGGTCATTGTGTTTACACAGTGACAGATTCTCATGTTAGTCATATCCTTCTGAACAAATGTTTTGGATGGACTCTTAAATCAGTGTCCACAAGGAAATAGAAGGAGGCAGCCAAACTCTGTTGAATGTCTGCCATTGACAAAGGTTAAGCATTTACAGTCACTCTCCGCCTAAGTATTCTAAGGAAACATTAAGGAGTGAAAAACAGAAGGCGAGGATGTTCTGTACTCTCGGCAACAATGCAGCAAGGGCGACAGAAGCAGCTCCAAAATAGCTGGTTACTGGGCCAGATCCTCTTCCCATTAACGTCAATAGTAAAACTCCCTTTTGGTCTAAAGGGACTAGGATGGGGCAACTGGTCCTTCAACTGACTAAGGAAAAAATAGCGAGGTCTTGACTCTTCTCTTTTTGCTTCCACTTCTTGTTCAAGAAGATTCCCTTTGGGACTGAGTAAAACTGAGTCAGGATGTAAGCATGTGCCTTAACTGGCCTGTTAGGAAGGCTAATACATGTTACATCCACTTAATTTCCCTGAAAAACTATACCTGTTTCCCCCATTTCTTCTTTAGCCATTTGTAATATTTAAGTTTATTCTGTCCCAATTAGGTTCGCTCACAAAATCAATTGAATCACAGCAATGAAGAAATTTGGTTTGACTGAAAACAGTAATAGAGCCAGGATAAAATTTAAACCTAAGGGAATTTTGCTCTTGCAGTCCTCTCATTACCCAGCCACAAGGCCATGTATTTCGGGATGACTTTATGGTCACTGCCCTAACATTTAAACGTTACTCCTCACATAAACCTTATACAAGGGTTAAGGCAGGTGGGTGTACATAATTCACTGACTGAGTAGGTAGGTCCTGGCATCTCTGTAGCATGTTGAATATACCTGCAGGTACCCCAAGGAACAGACAGCCATGGACAACTGCTTGCAGGCACACAGAGACAGGGGATGTGTGCCTCCTCACCCCAGACAAATGCCAGTTATTCTGCATTTTGATCTCCTTCTCACCCTACAGGTAAGTAGAAGAGACAGAAGGACAAAAAAAAGTACTTCACCAGTCTTTGTCTTTCAGCAAGGAAGACCCAAGGGCAATATATTTTTGGGTTTTCTTTGTTTTTTAAGTTAAAAATAAAACTGAAGGGAAACAATACTTCTGTAGATATTAAGCATAAACACAGAGTAGGGGAGACATAGATACCTAAAATTTAGACCCTTACCTTCCTTCACCCTTTAGTGTTCCATTATTGTTAACCCTTAATAAACAATGAATGAAGATTTGTGCATAAACTGATAATACAAATCTTACTCCTAAAGTCAGACAGAGTCTCCAGAATGAAAAATTGCTTTCCCAAACCTCTGCTTTGCCGTCCTTAAAGAACGTGTCACTGAGAATATAAAGCTATTGAGCAGGTCCAAAGATGATTTTACATTACTTCAGCATTTTGAGGTTTGTAAAGATCATTTGGTTTCTATAAATTAGGATATGCTCCAGCTCACAGTGTAGTCAATGGCAAGACCAGTGAACATCAGTGTATGTCAGACTGGACTTTTACTCTGTATGCAGCAAAGTGTATAGTGGCAGGCAGCGTACCTGTGATGTACCAGCTGTACCTGTGAAAGAAGTGAGGGCAGGAACCACCCAAGAGACTACAGCCAGAGAAGGATCAACTGGCAGCATGGGACCAGACATCTCCTGCTCCCTCATTTCATTCTGGTTTGTCAGTGGTGGCACCTTCTTTAGGAAAGAGATGATGGGATGGCATGAGTTAACAAACGTTTAATGACCAGGCCATATATCGACTCAGACATCAATTAATTCTCATTCCAAGAATGTCTATGTAAAAAAAAACCAGCTGATGCCCAACTGTGAGGGGCCCTCTGAACCAGAATTTTCTTGAGATCAACCAGACCACCCAAAATCAACCTCTTGCTCCATGAGCTTGAAGTCCACCTTTCCCCATTTTTGCCATGATTCTCCTCTAGCAGCTACAAGTGATTCTTCTGCTTCTCAGAGTGCAAAAAGTCATCCAAAATGGAGTGGAAATCTTTGCCTGTTTCTGGCCTTTAGCCTTTACACAGAACTTTCGAGGTTTGCAGTGGCATACAAAGAATTTCCCTCGAAAGCAGAAACAAAGCCAGGAGGAATCTGGGCCCACAATCTTATCTTTTACATCAGGAAACCTTCCCTGACCAAAACTGACATTTGGCACCCAAGACTTTTGCTCATATCCTGCTATAACTGGCCAACTTATTTCTCTGCCCTACCACATTTCTAAATCCACTGAACCAGTAACAACACTTATGAACAGTAGGTTTCACTGACGGGAGGTAAATTTGGCACATTTTGTCCAAAGTATTATCCACAGCAAAGGAGGCTTTAACAATGTGTTTGGACCAACAGAGAACTATTTGCAGACTGTGTTGCTGGTCTCACTCTGACATGAAGGTCTATGCCTGTTCAGATATGTTCAGATAACCAGTAAAACTTTTCTTACTCGGTTAAGGATGACTAACAATCCATAGCTAGCCCAGATGGGGCTAGTTCTCACTGTAAACAGTTGAGTTGGACGAATTTGTATCTCAGCCATACAAACTATTCTGAAAATGAAATTCAGGATAATCTTCTCCTGGCACTAAATCTGAAGTGGATTAAATATATATTTTTAAAAACAATACATTCAGCAGGTTGTTGGTGTAAAAAATTTTAGAACAAAGGAACAAAGAACTGGTAGTCTTCCAGAGGAAAAGATAATTTGATGATTCTCTATATAAACCTAATATTTCTTCATCTTTTATAAATGGAATTTTGCAGGTCATTAGTCCCTTAATGTAGTATAGCTATCGGTTGTAGGGATTTTGTGCATATGTGTGCGTGTGCATCTGTGTGTGTGTGCAAAAAAAAAGGCATTAAAATGGTTGAGATATGGAGAAAATTGACTGCTGCATAGTCACCACTTTTCATAAAGATTTTTACTACACCCTTGGTATTATGGATCTATAATATGCAAATGTGTAGCATCATTAATATGCATTTGCTGCATACACCCTCCTTAACAGAGTATGTTATGGGAATACAAATTAAAAACAATACACTCGACTCAGCTAAATTTTAATGGCCCATTGTATGAGGATCCCTTATTGGGAGGTACCTAAGCTCTTTGTCTTCGATACTTCCCTTCCTTCCCCACATCCACTCTTTTTATTTGTCCTTGTTTTCACTGACACCTCCAGAGCTGAATTATTTAAATCTCAGCATAAAAATTAAAGTAATATGCAGCTTTATCCTTGTTAACTTCGGTGGAGGTAGCTGGCACAAGAAGAGAAAACAGATATCTAGAAATAAGTTCAGCCAAAAGTCCCCATGGTGGAATAAGCAGTGAAGCCCAATTTGCTGGGTAAATGCATCCTAATGTTACTTTGGCTTGCATTTGCTGCTGATGGGAGCTTAAGCATTACCTAACTGAGGTGAGTCATCTGAGCACATCCCCTGGCACATTTCTCTCCCCGTCTTCCCTTTCTGGCTGCTTGTCCAGGGAAAAGAGTTTCTGATACCTTCCCTTCATCCAACAAAACCTCAGTGCAGCAGCTTTGCAGAGAAAAACTCACTTCATCTGGCAAACCAGACCAATAGCTGTCTCTGGGAACCTAAAAATATTGACTTACATATACCAGTGGCTTAAACTTTGACAGTGGGTGCGATTACTGGTCCTAGGTTTTCCATTCTGCTTCTCTACCAGAGTTGGCACCTGTGCAACACAGACAGACCTAAGCATAAAAAATTTTTAAACCACTGCAAATTACAGTCCAGCATTTTAAAGTCATCTCGTGTTGCTTTAGGTTTGTCCTAAGCTGACCCTTAAAGTAAAGCCTTTCAGGAGACAGTTCACAAGCAACTCAGACAGGGAGCTGGCATTAGGGAAAGTAGATGCCACCCGAAATGAAACTACCCATCCTCATTAGTCAGTGCATGCAATCAAACCTAATACTGAGCTTGCTGTTCTCATCAGTGCTCTTTGCCTGCAGGCTGTAAACTTTGTAGAACAGATGCACCTCCAACCACACTTTGGGGACAGTGTCATCTGACAGAGGGTGTGACAAGGATTGGTAGGCAAGGTAATTCTTTCCACTGCCCTAGTTAAATCTAACAAAGAATTGGGTTAAGGTCCTTAATGATCACTAAGTGTTTAACATACTGCCAGTTTATCCTCAAGTATTTAACGAAAACCTTATATAAACTGAAAAATTAATAACACGCATGCACCTCTATAGTTTCCTTAGAATTAATTACCCAGTGATGGACACTGAGCACAGCTGCTCCTGCCAGTAGCTAGACCCACACAGCAACTCGCTCACTCCCCCCTAGTTTGAATGGGGGAGAGAATCGGAAGACTAAAAGTGAGAAAAGACCCTCATGGGTTGAGATAAACACAGCTTAATAAGTAGAGCAAAAGCCATGCATGCAAGCAAAGCAAAACAAGGAATTCATTCACTGTTTCCCATCAATAAGCAGGTGTTCAGCCATCTCCGGGAAAACAGGGGTCCATCATGTGTAATGGTTACTTGGGAAGACAAACGCCATCACTCTGAATGTCCTTCCCTTCCTTCTTCTTTCCCAGCTTTATATGGCATGGAATATCCCTTTGGTTAGTTGGGGTCAGCCGTCCTGGCCGTGTCTCCTCCCATCTTCTTGTGCACCCCAGCCTGCTCGCTGGCGGGGTGGTGTGAGGAGCAGAAAAGGCCTTGACTGCGTAGGAACAACTGAAAACACCAGCACACTATCAAAAGTATTTCTCATCCCAGATCCAAAACATAGTACTATACCAGCTGCTAGTAAAAAAGTTAACTGTATCCCAACTGAAACCACAACACCACCAATGCTATTTTCCTTTATTTGGCAATGACAGTCCCAGAACTTAATCCTTTCAAAATGCAATAAGGAGAAAAAGAACAGAGCAAGATGCACTCTGCTGTGCTAATTGGGCTTCCCAATCTGGCATGAGGACATTTGTCGCTCAGCCTGCTTACTCAGAGTGCTGCATATTCAAGCTGTTTCAGCAGGTCTAGCTACTCTTATGGGAAATTAAGCTGCAATCAGATTCTGCAGTCATCCAGGTCTAGACTGTGGTATTGATCACAGGACAGATAAACTGAAGGAACAAGGTTGAAATGGCTTCTTTGTATACAAGTGCAGTTACTTGACAGAAAATGACCTTTTGTGAATGCAAATCTGCTATGTGAGGCATAATGTGGTTGATCCTGAAAGCTGTGGAAGAACTGGGAAGCCATCACATAGGAAAGATTCTGTTTATTTTAATTACATCTTTCTTACATCACCTTTTCCCAATCAACCTTGACCAAGACTCTGAGTTACACTAAACTTTGGGGTAATGAGCGGGATCTCTTCTGGATTTACAATTAATTACAAAGTCTTTCATGGAAATTTCATCACAGATGTGAAGGAAAGAAAAAACATGTTGCCCTGCTGCAGCGATTGCAAAATCTTAGATGCAATTGCTTCATTCCCAAATTCTTTGATAAATCTCAGCTCCTGCCTACAACAGGAATCTCAAAGTTGAAAACCCCAGGAGACCGAGACAAGTTCCTACCATGTGCCAGTTTTTCAGCTGAAGTCCGTGTCAGATTTGATTCGTTTATCAATATTTGATAACTACTGAACATAGGTTGTTGAAGTTCTTCATGCTGTGAACTAATTTTATCACAACTATAACTGGGATGTTGACCAGTGAAGTAGGAATGGGATGACATAATGGAAACAAACATTTTCTTCTCCCAGTTTCAACTAGCTGATGATTAGATATGAAATGTAATATTGGTAATGTTCTAAGTGTCCCAGTCCAGAGATGAGTGGAAGAGGGTATGTAATGTGAACCGAACTCTATTTGTATAAAAATATTGCTGGCTAGGATGGATAAAGGGCTATATATAAAAATAAAGATCTTGAACGTAGAGATATAAAGCAGATTTAAATTCCAGAGAGCAAGTCATGACAGAGATAGAGATGACAGTTGTAACAACAAGGTACTATTAGCTCACAACTGTAAGTTCATAACAAAAACTATAAAATCAGCCAAGTATTTTATTCTTGACTAATATTTAGAGTGTGTAGTATACAGGCAACTCAAAGCAAACTAACGCATCTAGTGAATAGTCATAGTCAGTAAAGCTAGGCTGTAAAAAGATGATGGTGAGCACCACTATAAATGACAAGGGAAGGACTCTTACTGAGGATAATCATAGCTGTGGCTTTTAACAAACTTCAGAAAACATAATCATCCAAATAACATGTGATGCTATCTTACAAACTCGCCTGAGGTCACAACATCCTTCGCATAGAGCTTTCGTTTGTAAAAAGGATTACCAAAATTCACATACCTGAAATAAAATAACCACATATAAAATAAGTACCCTTCAGAACTATGATTTCCTTTCATTTCTTATTTCTGATAAACCCCAGAAAGTTAACAAAATTATTGATTAATCTGAAAGACATTCAGAGATTTAAAATGCACTTGCATCCTAGTCTTAGGAATGTTTGATCCACTACTTCCCTCTCTGTGAAGAAACGGCTGTGAAGAAAACCCTTGGTTAACTCTTGAATGAAGACTGGAAACTGCTTAGAAGTGATTCCCCTTTCCAGATCCCCACAGTATCTGTCAGAAATGATCATTCTGTTGTCTTCATTGCTGTAACTGCTAAAGCAGAGTCTTAGGGTGCAAGAGACCTTTTTCACAGAAACCTCACTTTGGCGGGCTACAACAAAGGTTGCTTACAACATTGTTCTCAAGTTTGGGTGACTTTCTAGCTTACAACAAAAAGACTTTGTGCCATAGTCCTTCCTAGGACCTTTCTGCTGACAAAGACCTTTTCCCCAAATCCAGCAGTTAGTGAGTGCTCTATCAGAGCCTGTTAGAAAGGAGAAATGGCTTGCATGTCTGAGAATCATCAACATCCAACCTGTGCCTGAGTAAAAGTTTAAAAGTTCATATGAGCATCACCACACTTCTAAGGTTAATAAAAGCAACATGAGCAGTATCAAATGGAAAACCTAAGAGGCCAAGCAATTCACTGTAATAACCACCTGAATGTCAGGGCAACCCCTGCGTCTTACAGCAAAATAGACTTTTAGCGGGGAGATATTTCCCTTGGACTTCTAAAAAAACCAAATCTGAGCTGAAGGAGAGTGGCTCACAGCAAACAACTGAAAATCCCCCATTCTCCAGTCTAGAGCCAATTCACCTTATTGCTGCAAAATAAAACAAACTCAAGCCAGCAGCTGGCAAGATAGTCCTGGTTAATCATTCCGTCTGCCACACATAAGAGGAAGATGGCAGGTCGCAGTGCCCCTGGCTAAAGGCAAAAAGAACTTCTTCAGTGAAATTTCTGTCTCCATGTAGACTTCCTATTCAAAAGATGATGAAAGATCATGTGAAAAACCGTGCACAGGGAGTCTCAGTCTGGTCCAGCTGAATTGGCTTTGAAGCACCGGTCTCTGAACCACTTGCTACAATTAGCACGTCCCTTTTCTCATTAATATTGGACCCAGCTGGTTCAGGCCCTGTGTGGATGGTTCATCTGGCACCCTGATGAGATCAGTGGAGGAACATAAATACAACAGAAGCTACTGCCATCAAAATAAGCTGTTTCTTCAGCATAAGAAAATAACTAATTTACATCAAAAAATGTGTTACTTCAGTTTCTCCGTCTATGACCATTAACGTGAGCTAGGGAATTTCTCAACATTCAGAAAAAAAGCCAGTAGGTATGGCACAGTACTAGTGAGGATCAAAAAAAAGACAAGAGGAAAACTAGTTAAAACTTAAACACAGATTATTTTTTTTTCAGCTGGTGTGTTCTTCACTTTATTTCTGTTAAGATGAAAATATATTGAGCCATAAAAGTTTACAGACACAAAACTTTGGAAATGACAGACTCAGTATATACAGATGGTGTTTTCCATCCAAGGATCTTTAGATGCTTTAGAAAAATTGATTAAACCCCAATGCATTAGAAAGTGTTATCCTACTCATCTGACAAACAGAGAAAAAGAGGAAAGAGAATTATGTCATTTGCTACTGTCAGAAAACAAGTTTGTACCAAAGACTTGGGCCAAAACCCAGAAATCTTGACCTCTACTTGTGAGGGATGTTACTCTCCACTCCAATGACTCTGGAGGTTATAAACATTTTCTTTCCGTATTCTAAGCTATACACACACATATCTATAAAAAAACATGTTAAACCAGTTATTGGCTTCTTCAGGAAGCCAATGTTTTGACTGCTCTAAACAATTGCTCATTAAAAAGCTTAAAATAGGTTTATTTTATCAACTTCTTTCTTTTTGAAACAGAAACAGGGAAGGGAACATCTCTTTTCATTAAGTTGACAGCCATGGCAACCCTCATGTCTTCAAAACAGCCAACTTTGCCATTTCTGTAGAATAGTGAAGTGGCACCCGAGCATGCTCACTCATTTTTCACACAGACCTGTTAAGTAGCGACTGTACTGATGAGTTTATAATACCGGCACTTCCTGTGGGTGATGAAGTTTCTCCTTGACAAGCATCCCTGCACAGAGCTTCTCTGGCAGCAGCTGAAGTCCAGGGAGTGCGGCACCCTGCTGAAATCGTGAGAACGCAAGGATTTCCAAAGCTGTTTAAAACATTTATTATAGGAAGAAAATTGTTAGTCCAAATTTTAAATGTTGAAAAAGTCCAAATCTTAAGAAGTCTGTGTTCAGCCAACTTGACAGGCTGTGAGGGCATTTTTCCTGGGGCAAATGGTCACACTATCAGCCCAAGCGAACCCTGCTGTCCCGAAGTTTATCTAGAATACCACAGTGGATGAATCACTGTTCTGGTAAAAACATCCCTGTGTGTACTATTAAGAAAGAAAATGGGACTTGGAGTGAATTTAACAGCTCTTTAACTGGAGTTGAGTAATGTGGCCAAGCCCCAAACTTCAGCAACACATGCTACTCTGCCCTCCCACTATTCGTAAACAACGTCTTTACTTGCTGCTTTCCAGCCAGTTCACTTCCCTTTTTAATCCCAGGAAGTCACTGCCCACCCTTAGATGCTGAAAGATACATTTTAATCAAGCGGAGAACTGACAGTAGCATAATTTTACTTAAAGCATGCACCAAGTCACACTTTAGAGCTATTTGGGGAAGAAACTAACCACAGCTTGGCAGCCCCAACTTGCAGAGTTCAGGCTGGGTGGTCATTTGAGCCAGGGACAACACAGTCAATTCAGACAGATGGCCACTAAGTCAGCCCAGCACGTTTGGGGAATTTCAGTTCTGCCAATATCCAGGACATCAAAAAGGAGATGCACACCTTCAACTGCCTCCAGCTCTGAGTAGCCTAGACCTGCAGGAAGAAA
The DNA here is from genome assembly GCA_017639485.1 of Pluvialis apricaria. Lineage (NCBI taxonomy): Eukaryota > Metazoa > Chordata > Aves > Charadriiformes > Charadriidae > Pluvialis > Pluvialis apricaria. The sequence goes on along the minus strand of CM030008.1, from coordinate 159,560,836 downwards.
ATGAATTTTTTTCCTCCTCGGTAGCTCATCTGGGGAAAAAAAAGCATCGGGAAAAATGCAGTTCAGGCTGAAAAGACTTTTTTCCTGCCAGAGTATGTGTGTATGTGTTTGTGTTGAGACCGTCAAAGCAAAATATTTTGACTTTTAAAAATTCTCCCCAAATTTTTTTAACCCAATATCATTTGGTGAAACCAATGTATATTCACAAGAAGCTTAAGAACTCCATTCTTCTGTGACTTTGCCATTCTTCATTACCCCCTCTACTTGCTCTACTCCTTAGTCCATATTTTTTCAGATTCCCCATGTATTCTCTAGGGTCTGTGTGCCATGGTTCTTGGTATGTTAATTGCTGCCTGATAAGGCAGAGCTGGGACACACTGCTCCTACACCCCTTAACAGCCATTTCAGAAGATGGAGAAGAGCAAAATTGGATTATGATCCCTTAAGGCATAGTGAAACACGCAGGATATTCAGTGAAGAGGACAATGATCACCACAGGCCTGCTGAAGACCTCTAATTCAAAGAAAGATGGGTTCCCATGCTCACAGTAGGCAAGGAGTAGAAAAGGGACAGGAAGAAACAACTCTGCATTAAAAGGGGAACATCAAAATCTGAAAATGCTTTAGTGGATGGCAAGGGCTAAAGTTTACTTCTTCCTCTTGTGTGACTGGTATGTTATCCTCTACTGCATCAGTGTCCTCCAGATTATGTCCACCCACAGAGCAGGGGAGGGAAAAGAAACCTCTAAAAGATTCAAATGCACATTACAGCATCTGACAAAGATACAGAGAGATGGGACAAAGTCCCTGTCATATTTTGTCCTTTCATGCATGTCATCTCAAGGTCAGTAATTCCCACTGCTTGCTAGCTGCAGCCGCTGAAATTAAAATTAGTAGGCTTTGGGTCCCTTTAAATATCACGGAGGGAGGCCCAGACCTCTTTAACCATAAAGATAACATCTGCCTCAAAAATGGAAAGCCAGAGAAAAAAGCCCAGACAAAACCAGTTGCCTAAAGCACGTAAAACATTGGGCTACTCATTAAATACAAAGGACATCCATGTAACAGAAAAGCCTGTAGCAGAAATTTTAAAAGCCCTGAAAATACAGTATTTTGGGTATCTACATTCTCTGTATCTTGTAGTTTTACAGATCTGTTAAAAAAAGTTGTCTGTAACATATCTAGAAATGTCACAGTTTTACCGGGGTCACTTGGAAAGTTAGCAAAAAGAGGTCACACTTCCAATCAGATTAATATACTAACGTGCCCAGCAGTAGATTATGTTAATTTTGACAGTAATTTTTAATATTTGTAATGCAATACAGTACTCGATAGGATTTCTAAGCCTTCTCAGAGCTTATTAGTCTGCCTTTATAAACCAAATGTCAGCTTTATCAAAGTCAGACATTAATTATTAGTGATGGGCGAACCTCAAAAGGTTCAGAGGTTTGGTCTAGTTTGACTAGACAGGCATAAGACCAGCTGCTTTTGCAGATCATTTGGATGGCAGATTTGGAGTCCTGATTCTGCAAATGTTACACACTTATTGAAATGTAAGCATCCAGATGGAGCCTGCTGTGTTCGAGGACGCTACTGAAGCGCAGTCAGCTCAGCAAACGTGGGGCTGCCTGACCCATCAGCGTCAGACTGCAGCATCCCAAACTTCCCGTGTCATTGAATGTTGCAGTGGATGTAACAGGGCAGTGCGCTGTAGTAAAACATCTACAGGGAGCTGGGAATATAACTGTAAAAATGAAGGAGAGGAGAGGAGAGGAGAGGAGAGGAGAGGAGAGGAGAGGAGAGGAGAGGAGAGGAGAGGAGAGGAGAGGAGAGGAGAGGAGAGGAGAGGAGAGGAGAGGAGAGGAGAGGAGAGGAGAGGAGAGGAGAGGAGAGGAGAGGAGAGGAGAGGAGAGGAGAGGAGAGGAGAGGAGAGGAGAGGAGAGGAGAGGAGAGGAGAGGAGAGGAGAGGAGAGGAGAGGAGAGGAGAGGAGATGCTGGGGTATTATATTAGTGAAGAGGCAGAGGATTCATACAAACATCCCAGGACAGACCTGTATAGATTTGTATAAACTAAATGACACATTAGGAGCCATAAACCCATGAGCCTGAACCCAAATCAATATATTTGCAAGTGCTGTGCTTGAGCTGAGGAGCGCAGCCCCTTAACAGGGTTTATTGGCTCAGCCAGAGTGACTCATTGCTCAAGCAGAGCATGCCAACGTGGCTATATGGATTGAAGCTTGTAATAAAGAATACTGGGTGTGCTGGCATACGTCAGTGAAGACAGGCCTGAGGGGGACATGTGCAAGGGGTTGAGGTTTTGGCCTAAAAGGATGATTACTTACAAGAAAATGGGAAAGTTCAATTTGTTTCCGTACTTCTGTGGGTGAGCAGGGAAGTTTTACTACATGCCAGAGATTTACTGAGGAAAACCTGTGAACTTGTCAAATACGCAACACTAGAATTTCACCAGCTAATGCTCTTCCATGTCCTGCCACAACAGTCCTTCAGAGCGGAGTTACAAAGCTATTTCTTTTCTCCTTTTTTTAAAACCTGAATTTATTGTTCTTCTTAAATATCTCCAGTACTACTTGTGTTAGCCATAGCTGATAACTGCAAATGTGTCAGCTCAAATTGCTTCTTCACTGTTTATGCATGGTCCATCCCTTTCCCCTCTCACCTGATGAACTTTCAAGCACTGTGTGCAGAGCTTGTAGAAGAGAAAGTTCCCTGCATGCAGCAAACTCTTTATTGATTTTGAGATATTCTGTAGGAGATGTAATTTCAAACCCACAGATGAAACACCCTGAATCCTCATCGCTTTGTTACTCATTTTCAGTGCTGCCATTGAACCTGGAGTGGAATGTGGGCACTTGCTACTGCATGTCAGCTGTGGTTTGGGAAAGAAGGACCGAGTCCACATCCATTTTGAAAAGAAACAGTCATATTCCTCCAGGGGATGGTTTCAGGCTTTGAATCCTACATGAAAGGAGGTGCCCATGTCATTACAATTTCCTATGGGGTGGCCCTTTCTCAGTGCAGCAACTTTTGAGAAAATTCCTGAGGTTCCTCTAACTTTCCTCATCCATTGAATGGGGAACTTTAAGTTAAGGACACAGGTTTTTTTCATAGTGAAAACCAACCACCAGAAAAACAGCAATGGTGACATTGAGTGCAAAACTCCAGAAATAGATCAGGGCCTAAGTAATTTTTTTGAACTTACTTGGTAAATTGGTTGCAAAGCAGAAATCTGTACCTAGTTCTCCCAAATCCCAGGCTAACACGATAGCTGCTGCACCAACTGAAGGAGCAGGCAAAGATCAGCAGCAGATCTTCCCACTTCTGCTTATTGTAGAGCACCCACATCTTCCCCATAAGTGTGTGAAGATGGCCAGTGGTGGAGAAAATATGGATTTAGGTGAACCTTGAGTTCACATCAGGCCGGCTACACCTGTGTCCTCAAGTAAGCACAGCCGCAGATGTTTTAAGCAACTGTGTCAAAAGCCAAGTCAGATGCTAGTGCCACTATAGCAGTAACAGCAGCAGAAAGCACAAGGGTGTATGACATTATAACTATAATGAAAGCAGCAGTCAATGGCAGAGCAGATGTGATTGTAATCATATCAGAAGCAGAGACAGCCAGCACGGCGGCAGATGGGGCTCTAATTGAAGCAAAGGCAGATAGCTGCAAGATGGAAGATGCTGCTCCAAAGCTGGTGAGGCAGATGCTACTGTGACTGAAGCAGGTCTGCACCAGGACCTGCAGCAGCAGCAGAGGCTGCAGCTAGCTCAGAGCAACTGGGCATGTGCTCAGCAGTTGGGTGGTTGGTGTTTAAGATGCAACTGTAGGTGCTCTTTGCTTTTGAATTCCTTGCAGTCACCACTTGCTGAATGGGGCAAGTGTTTTTACCTTTACGCAATAATTTCCTCAAATAATTTTTTGCAAAATAATCTCATTTGTTCACTAAATTATTTCACTCCAAGATTTTAAGGCCAGAAGTCATCTCCATGGCTATCTATTCTGGCTCCTGACATGCTGGCTACTGCATTTCACCCAGCCGTCACCCGGGCAAGCCCATAGTTCTCTGTTCACTTATCAAGAGAGGTCAATAAAAGCTAAAGACCTCTTTTCTGGAACTCCTTTACACAACAAGATTTTGGAAGGAAAGCCTGTCTGACATCAGCAGGTCCTTGTAAAGGGCCTAGGTCAGCTCTGAGTCACATCAATGTTAATGTCAGTTTATGCTACTCTAATTGAAGCTCTTCCTATCACAGCTCATATCCTCTGTTGGCAATTTTGTTGTTTGCAAGGACTGTGTGACTGTAGAGTTATATGGATTGTCATGAACAGTGATTAAATGCCCCAAAGTGACGCTAGTTGTTGTGGTCACTGTTTTCACTGCTGGTGCTCACAGGGTTACAGTACCTGGGAGTCAAACTCCCATTCGAATGGGGCCGGTAACTTTATGACGGCAAACTTCAAACAGGCTGAGGCACTCAACATCTTCTTTGCATCAGCCTTCACTTGCCTCTGTGCTTAGTGAGGGGGTTCAAAGAGGAGAAAAGCTACCTGCTGTGGATGAGGATCAAGTCAGGGATTACTGCTGAGAACATGGCCCATATTTGGCCCATGGGATCAGATGGGCTGCGTGCAAAGTAGTGAGAAAACTGTCTGATTTCCTTGCAAGGCTTCCTCTTTCTGTCTTCTTTGAAAGGCCGTGGAGATCAGGGGCAATGGAGTTAGGGGATAAATAATGCATTCTTTTCCAAAAAAGGCCAGAGCACTTGGCTTGTGAGGTGAGGCTGAGGGACCAGAGTGGGTTCTGCTTGAAGGAGAGGACCTGGTATAGCAGTCTGCCAGTATCTGCAAGGAGATTATCCCCAAGACAGGGTCTTCACAGTGGTGGTGGTGGGGGAGATAATGGGCCCAGACCAAAACCAGAGGGATTCAGACTGGTTACAAGGAAAACCTTCTTTGCCCTGATGACACTAAAGCAGTGGAGCAGATTTTCAAGAGATGTTGTGTGATCTCTGTGCATCAAGGTTTTCAAGATCCAACTGAATAAAGATCTGAGCAACCTCGTCTCGTATCATAGCTGTTCCTGCTCAAAGTAGGTTGGATTAGAGACTTCCTGAGGTCTTTTAGAGCCTGAATTTTTCTTTCCTTCTGTGATTTTAAATCCCGGGTATGTTTTGCCCTTCTTACCACAAAGTTTGTAGATGAAGTGTGGTTTCAAGGCAGTCAGTTAAGTTTGCAGATTTAAGGAACAGCTGTATGGGGTGAAAAGTTCACTGTCAGTATGGGGAGAGGGTTGGAGAAGAAAGGTTTTGGGGTGAGAGAAATACCGTACAAAAACGTGATGAGTGCACTAGAAAGTGAGTTACAAGTGACACTGAGTTCCTGGAGATGGTGAAGCCAAACCAGACCTTGGTGAGGTCCTCACTGCAGGAAGGGAGGTAGAGCAATATCATGACACAAAGATGAGACCATAATTGTATTTCTCAGTAATGGTCAACCACTACCCTGTTTCACAACAGCGTTGTAAAGGCCATTCAATGAAAGACAGAGGAAAAAGACAGTAAAAGAGTTTCTATGAAAAATCCTTTCTCTACCACTTATACTGTTCTGTAAGTGATAGCTACTTTATACCCCAGCCGTCTCTGTGAACGTATACTCCTCTCAGCTGGAGGGGAAGGTGACTGTGACACTTGCTCAAACCTTCTCTATAGATTGGGTTACTCCAAGGATTTCACCCACTGAACATCTCTGTCTCCAGCCTGGGTCTTCACTCAGCCTTGCGACAGTCCTCTGTTGTGTCCAGACAGAGACCATTTCATCAGGTAAGTAGTAGAAATTATGCAAGCCTTTCCCAAACAGACCACCACATTCCAATAGTTTGGGACATATCAAGCAAAAAACCCACAGTATTCAAAGCATAACATTTTATCATAAGGTGGCTTATGTTCTTCAATGTCCTTGCTCAGAAGCCATGCATTCACATGAGTGCCTGGGCTTGCCCCCCAAGAATGGATTTTTTTTTTTTTTAAAAGACAAGCTTGAACACTGAAATCCAAAGATTTGTGAAACTGGAAGGTAAACAGAAAAATAATGCTCTCCATGCCCCTTGAGATCTTGGTGAAGGAAGAATTAATACTATAATCATGGCCAGTTACAAAGACATGCTTGAGTGTTTAGGGGTTGTTGGTTAAGAAGGAGAGTCTCAGGTCTCTTCAAAAAAAGATGGTGTTTTCATTCACTATCCATTAGAACTATTTGAACATTTCTTAAAGTTATTTGTAAGTCATTATAGACAAATATTTCCGAACTCTGTGTGCAGATGATGAAGACTGAATGTTAGCCTTTGAGAATAACTGGAGTCTTCTTAGGTACACCATAATAATTGATATGACAAGATCCAAATTTCTTCCTTTCCCTCTTTTTTTCTTTCATTTCTAACTGTAATTTCTATTCAAATGAAATCTTAAATATTCTGCCCTGACCTTTGCTGGAAGGAATTTAATTACCTGCAGAGTTTACATAAATTATATGGCCTGTTTGTCTAAGATTAATCCTACACAGAGATCAATAGAGCCATGGAACATCAGGATAAAATGGCTTCTTGCAAATGCCACCAAAGGTCACAAAAATCTTTCTGGAAAGAAGGGGTGAGAGACATGGTGTGACACATTCCTGTCGTCAGTCCAGCGTATGTCACTGCCGCTGCCACTGCAGCCACTCAGGGATGATTTATCAGCTGTTAGAGGACATTTGGTACAAACGCACTATAAGAACCAGCTGAGTAAAATTAATTGAATGTGGTGATGACTACAATTCATCATTCTCAAAAAAAGGTTCAAAAAGTGTGAGAAGGATACATTGACCACAGTGCAGATAAACTGCTTTTCATATCAGTCTTTGGGAACAACTTCGTGCTGCCACAAATGCCATGCCAGTTTCCACACAGAAAAGACAGCTCTTACTCTTTGTTTATGAGATGGAGAGGACACACAGAGTATGCCTAGCCAGGAGACTTTTACAAATGACATGCTCATAGCTTGGTAAAACTGCTTTCTGTGTGCCCTAGGTATATGTTTACCACAAATTTGAGTTCATTCTCATATTAGCTTGACAGAATTAATGCAGTGAAAGAGCAACACAGTCTACTCTTCCAGGCTCATCAAAGCTAAATGGAGTGTCAAGAAATGTTTTTCCTGTGTCAAAAAGAAACTGGGTTGAGAGAATAGAGAAGAGAGAAACAGCCAATATCCTACCTGTTAGAGCAGTGATGTGAAGTACCTCCAAAGACTTTACTACACCTGACTCAAACCATGGAGTCCAATCTGTTTTCCACTAAGAAAACCTCAGATTTTGATGATGAGTGGCCATATGCAGACCCTCACCAGATCTAAGCACAAGGTGCAAAACTTTTTTTCTAGTATTGCTGATATGAGGCAAGATTTTCACAAGTGTTCACCATCCAGCAGCTCCCCCTGTGACAGATTTTGAGAAAGACCCATACTCAGTGTACACAGTTATGACTTCTAGCTAATTAGTTCTGCGCCAGACTAGGAACTGAGCTTTTATGAAAATCACATCCTCACTGTGATGATTACCTTTTTTTTTTATAAACCTGCCCCAGGTGGGCAGAACAATTTTAACTTGACTTTGAGAGCCATAGGGTGCGTCTCCTGCCTCTGAAAGAGGGAAAAAGCAGACAAAATGGTACCCTAGTTTGTAGAAATGTTGAGCATCATATTTTGCATCACAGTGTGAATGTCTTTCTAAGCTTTCCTTGGGTTAAAATTCTACTGGGAAGTGGGACTTACCAGTTTTATCTCCAGGGTATAAATTATTGGGGCTGTAATAAACGCAGATTGTAAACCAACTAAGAAAGTTCATTTTATTGCATTTCTGCATGGCATAACACAACAGCACTTGACCAAGGACTTCTATTATACAAAGCAGTACAGCATGCAATTTCATACATAGGAAGATGACTTGAAGCTATACAATCTGGAGCTTCATTCAAAGTATGGTTGGATTCAGGCCCTTGGTTTGATCCACTGTGGAGGGGAAGCTCAGAAGCTGAATTTGAAGTGGGATAAAACTAGGATGTTTAGAATAGCCCCAAAAGCCCAGCAGTGTTTTGATGTGGAATTATGCTTTGAACAGCATTAGCAATATTAACAATCTTTTAATTACTGTGCATGCCTCTTTCAGCAAGCCTGGAGTCAGAACACCATGCTGAGGGAGCATTCAAACAGAAATGATACACTCAGGGTAATAAAACGCCCATTGTTTCTATGGCCTATAATAAAGCCGGGAAACCACAGATGAGATCAGGACCATATTTTGCAGGGCACTGCACATGTAAGCAGGATCTGCCTTCTCACTCACAGCCCTGCAGAAGGGGAGTACAAACTGCAGCTCAGATGGACATTTGAGGTTCCTGTTATAACATAAGACCTTCAAAGGGAACCTTCTTTTCTGACTTGGAGCCTAAGGGTGTCAGAAGATGTCTGGTCACTTGCATGAGCAGATACACACACTTGGTGTACGGTTTTGCATTGTAGCGACCCATACAGGGCTGCACCTGGTACCTTGTACAGGAACAATTGGAAATTATCTGCTATGTGGCTGTCAAGCAACCAGGGAACACCGCTTGTTGATGCAAAAATGCAGTTCAAATAATTAACTAATGAGAACATCCTTGAGTTTTTCATCCATGTTCAACTTGGTGTTATGTTGACAGTGTGGGTTAAGCTGAACGTGAAAATATTCACATACATTCTGTGCTACTGCCAAAATCTTACTGGCACCACCAACCCTGAGGCAGGCTGCTAACACTTGGGCTTCACAACAGACCTGTGTGGATGTCTACTTTGCTTTGTTATCTATTGAGAAGCAGCAATTGTATTAATATCAGCCTATTTTGGCACAGCCTGAGGCACAGGCTCCCAGCAGCCTGGAGGTTAAATGCCCTTCAGCATATGGGCTTGTGTTAGAACAGCCTGCTTGTTGGCCAGGACACATCAGGCATGTCTGTGCTTTCAGTCGCATCTCTGAAGGCCACGTGGCCACCTTTGAAGTCCTCCTTTCCACTGAATCTTGAGAGTCTTTGGCTGGTTTTGTGCTCTTAGGGGATAGTGTTATGGGACAAGACATGTCATCTTTGTCGTGAAAGCAGAGCATAATAGCTGTCCAGTTAGGCATTGTCAAATTTATAGTTCTATTTAATCTGTTCCAGTAACCCCACTCTGAGTTTCTGCATGTCTTTTTTTTTTTCTTTTTTTCTTTCTCCCTGAGACAAACTGTAACAAACAACACTGGGGAACAAAATATCTTATCAATAAATTGTGGTGGTAGTGACACAGGAGTTTAATTCAAGACAATATATCTACATCCCTTTTATTCCCTTAGAGACTGTGTTATATGCTTGCTAATGTGAAAGATCCAGAAATAGTCTATAGAACCATGTTAAACATTGTTTCCGGTACAATTTCAAATTACAAGTTTGATTATGCAGTTACATGATGATCTATAAGAAAGAGGTAAGAGGTTCATTTCTCTTATGGGTCAGGACACCACCACCAGAGGTTATAAAACAGTTTATAGGTCATGAGATTAGTGCTCCAGAGGAAGGAATACACTAGAAAAGAAAACTAAAATAATGATGCAAATTGAGTTACAGCAGTTTTTTATCTATGCATGTTACATCAGTGCAAATCTGTGCAAAAAAAAAAACAAACCACAAAAACCAGCTCAGCTTGGCCCCTTTAGGCATTTCTAAATATTCTTGATTAATATATAATAATTAAAAATCCCAAATCCTTGAAAAAGTATTACAAACATTCTTGGCATAGTAAAAATTAGAACCAGTAGTTACTGAACATAAACATATTTTACCACATCTAACCTTAGCTATGACTACAAATTCTCATCATTCCTTCACCAATAATTTCAAATATTAGCCTGAGGCAAAACCTTTTCTGCATTCTCCTTCTATTAACCATACCAGGTTACATGAGTTTTAGTACCTAGGTCCTTCTATGTGCCTTTCCTTGAGGTGAAATTCTCAGCTATGAAGGGGCTGTGGCATTTCACCCCTTCTTTCCAGTGTCCTTCATGCAATCCCAACTGGTAACCAAGCGCAGCAAATGTTTATGCACAGAGCTGAAACAAATCAGCACTGATGCCACCACTGAGAACTGAGTGACCTTTGGCAGAGGAGCCCTGCTTCCAAGGTCCAGCGGGCAATGAGGATTAATTTTATGGTCTGGACAGAGTCCTGAATTCCAAGCATAGAAATTGGATGTTTGTAATAAGCTATTTACAGTTGCAGTTCTATTATTTTTATTGGGCCTCAAGGACTCACAAACAATGCTGCACATTTTGGTCACCATCTCCTAACTCATTGTGTATTCACTGTCTCCATAAATAGATGTTGTTTTTTGGACAGCATCCTCTATACCTCTCTTTCAAAGCAAGGATGTATTGGGCTAGGAACTACAAAGGCTGAGAGTAAAAGAGGAGGCACCGTTTTCTGAGCTCCCACATGGGGTGGTTATAACTGTGTCACCAGAGGAAAAGGAAAAGTTGGGAACTACAGGAACAACAACAGCATTTCTAGTGACACTTACATATTTGCAGAACACCCAAAGGAGGAAAGTTGTATCAGAACTTAGAGGACAAAACATCCTGATAAAACCTTTTCATGCTGCTGCAATCAAAACCTTTCCTCACTGCTCTCTAGTACCTGAATACCACAGATACGCTGTTCAGCATGTTTTATCTTAGCATGCAGTTTTCATCCAACGTACAAGGCCCAGGCAAATCTCTATGGGCAACTCATTCTAGGTATATAAGGTCTATTGGTGCATGAGGTATGACTCATTTTTCCTGCATGCCCAGCCTAAGGGCTGCAGAGTAAGGGCCTATGGAGGCACAAGCTATTCAGGAGTCATGGCTGCAGTTGACATTATAAACCTTAACTCTGCCAGGCACCATTCTCCTGTCATTCAGTTTTTCTTCCTGCGTGAATCTGTAGAATATTACAAATGCTCAGTACAGGCAGCACAGATTTATCAAGTGTGAAGCTGGGAAGCTTCATATACCAGGAATGCCTTGGCTCCACTGCATTTCAAGCAGCGAATTCGATCTATATTCTGCTCTTTGAAATACTCTTCATGAACCAGCCTCACAAAATGACTGATAGATACATCTTATTGTAATAATGTTAACTAAATGTTAAAGCAAAGTGGGCAAGGACTACAGCAAGCACCTGCAGAGAAATCATAGATTAAATTATAAAGTGAGTTCAAAAGATTATTTTTTTCACACTTTCCAATGAAATTACTGGGGACAGTAAGCAGGAAGTGGGAGGGAGAGAGGACTCCAGTCCAAAATTGTGTCATCATTACACTGATGGTATCAGTGTAATATCTTCTCCAAAAATTGCAGGAGTGAAAGGAAAGAAACCTGATGGGAAGAGGCAAGACCTTCAGTCAGTGGTGTTTGAGGGGAGCAGACGTATAATCCCACAGCCAATTATTAACCAAGGTCAATATTTATGGCACAGGGAACCATTTTAAGTGTACATTATTTATGTAGAGACTTGTAATGAGCACTTCATGCTCAAATAGAGAATGTATATACTAGGATAATTTTAATAAGAAAGCTGCCTGTCATAGGAAACAGGATATATCTCCTCGGAAATAGTCTATGTGTCTCACTGTCTCTCTCCCTTGCTCTGACTGAATCAGTCAATACTTTCCACCATTGCAGTTCATGATCAGAAATATCCTTCATATGGAAGTTGGCAAGAATGGAATGAGATGTTTTAGACTTTGGTTTTGAAGCTCCTATTTATGCAAACTGAATTCAGACTGTGGATTTTTCTTGGAAAATGGTAATGTAACCTAAATTATGTGAGGAACTCCAGCTATCCATTCCACATATCCAAATAGACAGAGGCCAGTGCTGGGAGCATTTTTCTTCCTCGACTTGATGTAGTTTCTGAATCACACTCCCATTTGCCTTGTGAATCTTTCCTCCTCCCGGAGTACGTATCAAGGATAAGGATGTGATAAAGACTTTTGAACTAGGAAATGACAGCTTTGCTGTGACAACTGCTGAAGAAACAAGTGGCTGGGTTATGTGACTGTAACATACGAGACTTTACATTTAGGATTTGGCTCATATTCCACACATTCATACAGCATCAGTCATTCACTGAGAGCCCACTCTTTATGCTGTTGCTCTCACACACACAGAAGAGTATCACAGTATGCTGAGTCAGGTTTTAAAGGAATTTAGGCACATAAAGATGCTGAACGGCTTCTAATGGGATTTCCAAATATGCTTAAGCACACAATTTCTGAAAGGCACCTCTGAAAACCCCATAAAACAGCCATGTGCACCTTAAAGATCTTGAAAATCTTATAATTGAAAGCAAGTAAATTTCTTGCACTCTTGCCTGTGATTTTAAACAGGGGCTGGAGAGCTCTAAGTGTTCTGGACTCTTTGTTTTCTGTGTCCCTCTGAAAATCCCAGCCTAAGATCTTATCCAGTGCCAACAACATCAACGAAAGGAAGCTTAGCAAAGAGATTTAGAAGTTGGTCCTAACAAGCACCCTAAATCAATCCAAAACATGTCTTATGCTGTGTGATGTCTGCTATTGATCAAAGGGACAGGACAAGTCAAGTCAAGGAAATGTGACTGGGAAAATAATAAAACAGCACCAATGAATGTTTCAAGGTTTTTCTTAGCTTGAATGGCTACACTAAAGTACACTGCTGGCCGAGAGGTGATCATCTGTGGGATACTCCCTAGACAAAGAGGAGACAGTGTACATTAGAGCAACAGTAAAAGTGAATTTCCCTCCTCCTGACCCTCTGTTCAATCTACAGTTTATTTATGCTCTTCTTAACATTAGGACTATACCCAACTAATTCCTTCCTGACAGATGATACATTGTTTAAATAGCAGAGTAGATGGGTATTTTTTAAGAACCCAGGAAAGCAGTTGGTCCCTCTGTGTAAAAGCTATGCAAGATACTGTCAGCTCACAGACCTGCTGATGGAGTTAGATGGGATTATAGCCTGAAAAAGCTAGAAAAGTTGGGGGACCTGCTTCCTGGATAGGGATCTTCTCAAAAAGAGTCATCTACAGGGACATTCATCTTACCCAGAGAAAGCTTTTCCCCTAGTGTGACTAAAGGCACTTTCTGTGCCAAAAGAAGATAGACTATTGTTGTTTCTTACACAGTAGAGTTGTGTTGTTTCTTCTTTTTCTGTTGGAACTAAAAATCTGGTTGAGAAACAACTTGCTGGCACGATTTCTGAAGGCCACCCACACATCCCTGTAACTTAAATCTCTGTTACTTTACATAGAGGTAACATGTCTCCCCAGGGAAGAAGAGGAAGGGATTGTGTTGCAGAGTTACAAACATCTGCAGGGAAGGAAGCACATGAAGCATGTATGTTTTACAGAAAGAGCTCAGGAGAAGGGGAGAGAAAAGCTCTTTGTTGCCTGGAAGGAAGGACATTCATGCTCCAAGGGAAGATGAGGAAGGGGATGCGAGGTCATGACTGAGAAAGGTGAGGTGAACTAGGGTTGAACGTCACCTGACATGAACTGGCAAAGGAAGGGTTGGCTGTTTCCTCACAAAGTGACCGGACTGCAGGCTGTCCTGGAGATACCAGCCCTCATAAATGGACTTTGGGCTGAACAAAGTTATTGTGCATCAAAAACTGCACAAGGAGACACTGTGAGTTAGGACAAACCAGCAGCCCCCTTGCCTCACTTCAGTGTCTTCTCCTTGGGAGGGGCTTGTAGCAGAACAGATCAGTTTGCACTCTTGCCATTTTATTTTTTGCAACATAAAGTACTTAAGGAATTCAAAAATAGCAACCTTAAAGCTGATGCAAGCTACTCCATTGCAGCTGTAAGAAAAACTACACTGGTCCAGCTGGGCTGCTGCGGAATAACTGAAGACAGCTGGAGACACGGTTAAAGAAACATAGTCCTCCACAGCTGGGACTCCTAATGAAAAAAATATCGTGTGACGATCTCAGAGAATTACTACTACAGAGGAGAGAAACCCTGGAGACAAGGGAAAGATAGTCTTTGGGAGGTGCAAAATTCTCACAGTTAGCCAGAGAAAGTAGTTGTGTGTGCAGAAGAGCCAGTGCAGCCCGGCTTCATATGGATTTGTGCCTGTGGTGAGATTCGTGGTTGTCTGATCTGAAACAGATGCCAAGCGAAGCTTTTATCAAAGCCAGGGAATTAAAAATCTCTCTCTCCCAGAAGGATTCTCTTCCGAGTCTTTCCCCCCAGTGAAGGGATTAATAGTCTTCGTCTCTCTCCTACCTGCCTGCCTGAGACTTGCAGGAATTTGCTACTGCTTTGTGTGATTGAAATGAAAAGAGCCAGTGGGTTAAAAATGCATCAGATGGAGGTAGAATACGTACCCAGACAGAGCACGATCCACTCTTTTAGGAAAACAGGTTGAAAATATAGCTGAAGGGGAACGTGCCAGCTATGCAACATATAACCTCTTTAGCCCCTGAAGCGTCTTTCTGGTCTGGAAGTTTTTTTGTTATTTAAGGACTGGGAAAAGAATGACAGAGCTGTGCAGTAAGGGCACTGAGGGCTTAAAGCTGGCAAAAACGAACCTGTTATTTTCAGCTCCTTTAAAGAGCTCTGGATAAGAGCAATCCTGCAAGCTGCCTGCCTGACCTATGTAACAGGAGTTTCACTGACTTGCATCAGCCAGCCACTGGCTCTTCTTATGCTAACCAGGCCAGCATTATTGTATTACATTTAATGGAGCTCCTTATGTCATTCCAGCCTTGCTTCTGTTTTCTGACCCATGTGCTTTCCCTCCCTCCCATCACCTCTCCCTCATCTCAGTTGGAGTATGCATACGTGCCCCTCTTCGGCCTGTACCAGACACCACTGCAGTGCAGTGCTTATGAGTACAAATCATCTCATTAAAGCCAGACAGCCACTCAGCTGGATGCAAATTACTGACCTCCTCAATTTATGAATGTCAGACTTTTCAGGGTGGGAAGGGAGGGGGGAGCGGGGTGGAAAGCGTTCCATTAAATGGTATCCATCAACCCTATCACATTTATAAGCTAATAAAAAGGCTAAAATGAAGTTCATTGGGACTGGCTGGATCTAGTAGTACCAGCTGGTTCTATGAAATATTAATAGAAACAAGACATGTCTCTGCGTTAGAGTCTGTTAGGTGAAAGGATGATACAGTTATTGATAAGTTACTGCCCTGTCCATTCTTCTGAGTGGCATCTTCAATTTCCCTTCTGGCTGTGTTAATCCTCCTATGTACGTGACAAGACAAGGCTAAAACACAGGAGATCCTATTACTGAAGAGTAAAGACCCAGATTTTACAGGGGATCAAAAAGATAGCCTCGACTTGCAGGTGATACCTACTCTTTTGACCCTTTCCCATCAACTATGGACTTTGCTGTCTTCCTGTGATTCAAACACATAGTTTTGGCTTGAACTGGGAAATGGAGATGTGTCAGGAAAGGTCCTGAACCCAAACCCTGAGTCCTGGGGGAAAAAAATGCAAACTGTGTTGAAGAGTTCAGACTGCAGAAACACTGTTTAGCAGCCCGGCAGAAGAGCTTTTCTCAGGCAGTCTGGATGATGAAGGTTTTCCCGTTTTGGTGGCTGCTCAGTTCAGCAAGTCCTTAGACTTATTTTGAATTAGGAATAAATGCATGCTAAAAAATCTGCTGCTTGCTAGGATATCTAGGTAACCTTGACATTCATATATCAAGGTGATTAGCAGAGCAGATCCAGACAGATAGGAAACCAACAGAAAAGCCAAGCAGTAAACAGGCCTGCACTAATCTCAAAGATCTGCAGATGGTCCTTTCAGGTTGCATGAGCACTATACCATTAGAGGGAAGGAAAGTGTACCAAATGACGTCTGTCCTATGGCTGAGTAGACTATTTCCATCCATGTTAATATCAATTAAGCACTTTTCACCAACGCTGTGAAACATTCTCATCTAGCCTGGACCAAACAGTTGGGCTGCTGGGGGTCTCTACAATTACTGGGAAGTACAGCCCATAAAACAGAAAGGAAACAACCAATGAAGGAGATCTCTTTGAGCCACTGCAAGAAAGAGTTTCACAAAGACAGAAAGATACATCACAAAATTTTTGCTCTTATACATGTCTCTGCTCCCAAGATAATGGCCAGTCACAAGCTTTTAGAAGCAGAATAAATGCACTGGAACACATCCCTTGGCAGAGCAAGGCAGATGCAATGATAAATTAGCTGGCGGGTGGAAGACTACCTACTGTGTGGAGAACAGGTTGTCAAACAGATTCATTTATGGCTGCGAGAGTGATTAGTTGGATTCTGAGCAGTTAGTGGAAATAATTGTATCGCATATAAACAGCATGCTGCTTACAAAGGACAGATATGCTGTTGACTAGATAGCAGAAGCACAACTTGTCATTCAGCAAACATATACACAATAAATTTGAAGCTTAAAATCAAAACCTTTAAATTTTCCCAAAAGAGTTCAGTCCAGAGCAGAGCTCAAGCATAAGCAACGTCAGTCAAAAAGGTAACAGTAGCAATCAAAGTCTGGTAAGCAGTTTATTGCGATATATTTATACTTTTGTCTCACCCAGAGGGGACAAGGGCCAAATGAGTCTTCAAAAAAACAGTAGTTATTGCACACACAGACATCTATGTGCCAAGTGTCATGCTGCATAACTGCTTACAGCCAAAAAATATCCATTACTACAGTGAACAGATGTAAGCAAGAATAACAAGAAAGGAGTGATGCTTAAGAGAAGTTTTGCAGTGATATTCAAAATGATTCAAAATACAGTAATACAGGCAGAGGATCTCTCCAGGTGACAGTAAACCAACCGTATCTCCACAAAGCATTTATATTAGTCCCACTTTTTACTAGAACTGCTGGCATTTTAAACTGTCTTTCAGAAACAATTTGATGCAGTTGGTACCCTTGCAACCACGAACACAGGCTCATTCAACCCCTTAAGCTGGTTGAAGGGTAGACAGCAGTTAACATGGCATCTGCACTGTCTTACCACTGTGAATTTTGGCCTGGCTTGGTGTGCTGGCCTCAAGGCAAACAGCTGGCTGCAACGTTTTTTCCATCAGAAGTCAACTGAAGTTGTTAAAGGTGATGGGGGAATACTTTAGTCAAATACTTCTCTTCCACTGATCAGCATCTTCTCTTGTTTCAAAGAGATGAAGTACAGCAGAAAAGAAATGGATAGAGTAAGCATGTTTACAACGGACACAAAAGCTCAGGGTCTTCACTTGTGCTCCATGGTGAATGGACATGGACAGCAGACTTTCAAAGTGCCATGGGCAGGGCTTTGTGCCAAATATCCACGTGCAGGACTGATGTCCCAGTTTGAGAAGCAGCAGCAAATGGGTAGGGAAATATAGTGCTGTTGGATCATAAATATTCTGGTGTTTGGTACTGATGAAACACCTGACTGAGTTTTTGGAGAAGAGACAGAACGTATTTGTCTAGGCTAAGCACAGGAATCCTACAACCCATTTTGGTCCTCAAAAGCTCTTAACTAAGAAAAAAAGGTTATGAAGTACTTTGAGAATTAAACATGTCCGACAAAACTTCTGTGAATAACTGTCAGCTTGAGTCAGCTTCTGGAAAAGCTTGAAGAGTTTCTCCTCTCTTCAGAGTTAGCAAGCTAATTTCTAGAACAGAAAATTAAAGTAAAAAGATAATACCACTAGATTCTGTAGCGTAGCAAGTGTTCATTCTCTGTTTTTTTGCTCTCCAAGGACAGCCAAAAGAAGTCAGATTCCACCTAAGCTACTATCTGGCTCCATCAGCAGCGTATGTATGCTATATCCAGTGAGTGTGTCAAGGAAAATCTATTAAACTGACAGTGACAAATACTCAAGTTTCCCCCTTCCAAGGAGACTATAGTCAGCCTTGCTTGTGCACGCTTTTTGTCCCAGGAATTCTTGAATTCTCTGCTACACCTTAATCAAGAGCTCTGGAAGGTAACTCAAATCCAGCTTGGTAATTGGTGATAATTAACAGCATTTCCCCGGTCAGAGGAGGGACTTGAACCTGGACCACTGACATCCTGGGTGAGTCCTTCAGCCACTGACTGCTGTACAAAGTGTGGTGGGGAAAGAAGGTTGTGAAGTGACAATAACAACTTGGTCACCATTTCAGAGGAAACAAGTATGACTTGGGTTCTCAAAAGAAACCAATTATAAGTATGTACCTTTTGGGGTAGTGTCCCAGCTCTGGATCTGGAGCGAGGATTCTGGAGACATGCATCTTGCCCCTGCCCACCCAGGTCCTGCATTCCTCTCCTGGTTATCTCTCAGCTACGTACTGCAGCTCCCTGCTTAGCATACAACCTGCTTTGAATCCCACTCTAAGCACATAATCTCCCTGTAAGCTGTGTAGTGAGCTGCAGTATTTGCTTAATGGTACTACACTGGGAAGACAAGGTGGTTACTGGACCTAGTCCTTACCAGGTTACTGCGTCAGTCTCTGATGAAAAAGCAAATTGAGCTATATCCTACGCAGAGCAAGAACTTGAACCACTGGACATGTGTATGTATGCATATTTTTAAATGAGACAAAAATACGTTAGAAGATCTATATTTTCATTTGAGGGGTGAGGGCTCACAGATTAGTTTCTCTCTTATTTATAACCTTTCTGTTTTAACTCTTCAACAAATTCTGCTAGGCATAAGGGTGCATTCCCCCAGAATGCTGCCCTAATAAAAGAAGTGCTCTCTGATTGAATAACTTTGCAGAAGGGGAAAACTTTCATAAAATCACATAGCGTTCACTTTGGGCCAAATTCTTTGGTGCTTTATTAGTCATTTACTATTAATTACCAAGGCAATTCTTCCACTGAAGCCAGTGAACTAGAAAAGACCATGGTCTCCATGAGTATCTAGACTATATTTAGCCAAGGACAGTCAAAATAAAGGAGGGAACACTACACTTTTTTCAAATGCTTGGAATGAACATGCCCCTGAAAAAACTGAGATAGATGCACTTATGGGGATACTGATCCACCAGGCTTACCCAGACTGTATTGATCGCCAGCATTTTGAGCCAGCAGAGGAGAAAGGCATTGATCTGCTGAAGAGTGGCTGGAGCCACTGTATCATGCTGAATATCTGCACATGGAATCCTAGTCTAATTTGGGTCGGAGCCCAGCTCCGGGTTGTTTACAAGTGCATTTCATCCAAGAAGAGCTTGTACAGATATTCACCTGGTAGGGTAGTCTATTTTTGTCTATGCCTTTGCTTAGCTGTAGAGAATGTGCTTGGCTGATGCAAAACCTGCTGAAAACTCTGCCTAGCATAAAGTAATGTTCCTGCAGCAGACTTTTCCCTTTCTCCCTTTGTTTTCTGTACCCCCTCCTCTTTTCATCTCTGTGTTCATCCCCCCTCTTTCTCCTCAATGAGTTAATGTTTCTCTGAATTTATTTGTACTTTGGTATCAGATGCTGACCCTCTCTCCTTCATATCATCAGCTGGCTTTGTCCGTGATGCCAAGTGACACAGTGGGTGACGGCAGAGCACTTACTGACAGTTGCATCAGAAAAGGCTTGTGACACCTGCTGCTCGGTAATGAAAAAGAAGAGTGAGCTCACACGGAAGGTGACTCAGCAACGCTTCTTTGCTGCTTGTTACAAAAGAGACAGCATGCTTTCATCGGTCCAACAGCATACTCCCCTACAGCCTTTTACTGTAAGAGGATTTAAAGGATCTTTACATGAGCCAAATGGCAGAAGCAACATCAGCTTATGTAGACTCAGGGTATTTCTGTCTGCACATGTTTTTATTACCCTGTGCTTGATGAGTCTTGCAGTTTCTCTTCCAGACAAGGTAGAATCTGAAAGAGCCTGAACCGGCTGATTCATTATTCATCTTCCCAGTTAAGCAATATCCAGAACAGGTGGGAAAGAGGATACCACCAAAGGCCAGCTATACTTTCCAACTCCAAATAGCACATTGTTATCCAGTTGCTTGAGATTTGCAGACAACACAGCAGCAGTTAATTTTCTTTATGTTTCTGCTGATCTTGATACAACAAAATGGAGAAATCATCTCCGGGGTTGCTCCATATACAGCACATACACTTCTGCACCTCACAAAGTTTGCATGAATGAAAATGATATGAGCTGACATTGTCCTTTATTCCATCTTGACCCTTATATTATATATATTTAGCTCTGAAGAGAGGACTTTGGGGATACTGGTGGATGAAAAGTCAGACACGAGCCAACAACGTGCACTTATAGCCCAGAAAGCCAATCATATCCTGGCCTTCATAAAAAGTGGCATGGCCAGCAAGTTGAGGGAGGTGATTTTCTCCATCTACTCTGCACTTGTGAGACCCCACCTGGAGTACTGCATCCAGCTTTGGAGCACTGCGTCCAGCTCTGGAGCCCCCCACATAAGAACGACATGGCCATAAAAATTATCAGAGGGATGGAACACCTCTCCTATGAGGACAAGCTGAAAGAGTTGGGGTTGTTCAGCCTGGAGAAGAGAAGGCTCTGGGGACACCTTCCAGTACTTAAAAGGGGCTTATAAGAAAGATGGAGGGAGACTTTTTACCAAGGCCTGCAGTGACAGGGCAAGGCGCAATGGTTTTAAACTGAGAGGGTAGATTTGTATTGTAGATAAGGCAGAATTTTTTTATGGTCAGGGTGGTGAGACTCTGGAACAGATTGTCCAGAGAAGCTGTGGATACCCCACTATTGGAAGTGTTTAAGGTCACGTTGGGTGGGCATTGAGAAATCTGATCTAGTGACAGATGCCCATGGCAAGGGGATCAGACTAGATGATCTTTGAAGATCCCTTCCAACACAAACTATTCCATGATTCCATGATTTTATGATTATCTTATTCTTTATAGTAATCCTTTATCTCAGCTCACTGGGGACTGTTCTGCCATTGGTGCAACAGTCTCCAGACTAAAGCATCCATTGTGTTCACAGCGCTTGTTACTCTCACTCACAGCTCTCAGGTATTTATTTTTCCAGTGTTGTAGGGGGACCTGTCACAGAATGGGGAAGGCCATGGCATGTTGCTTAATCATGTGATAGTTGAAGGTTGCCATCTTAACTGGGTGTGCTGCTCTCTGTATCCCAACACTGCTGCTCGTCCTTCATAATGAGCTCACCTACCACATGACCATTGGGTCTCAGCAATATCTGGCACATAGAGCAGGGCAGAGACTTGAGCATCTGTCTGAGATCTGGATGCACATGCAAGAGAGCAGGAGGCAGAGGTCAATTTTTTTGAGCTCTTAATGTGTAGTGACATGAACAGAACTGACCTGCAAATTGATGAATCAAACACTACCCTGTTATGAAGTATGGAGAGACACATCTGCCTCATACACTGTCTCCAAATCCTGTCTACCTTCATATGGATGAGAAAGCACTAATTCTCCCACATATTTGTCTTCACGCATAAGAGATGAACGTGACCCTTCTACCTTATTCTTTACTATGACTCCCTCCTCTATGTTTCATTGTCCAAATTAGTAAATCAAGGATGAATTAGAACTAATTCAAGTCTCAACTTCTGCAGCTGTAACCTAGTGCTACAGGTTAATAATAGCTGATCTCTCAGAAAAGCCCAGCTTCTAGGATGCCTACACCCTTACACATTAACCAGACAAAACAGGAATGACAAGTCAAGCCAAAAAATTTCCCAGCTTCCTTATGTCTCCATGACTAATGTTACTGCTGTCGTGGAAAGATCGGGGGAAAGTGAGTAAAAAATATAAATGATATTTATGCCTTTCAGCCATGTCTTGTTTGTTTTCCCTTTATCATGCATTGTATTAATGAGGAGGATAATCGTTATTTAATATCCTCTTCCAAAAAAGGCACTCAACCAAGGCACATGAGGGCTTGAAATAATTAGGACGATATAATTGGGTACATTATAGAGGGCATGAAATTAACTGTAGTTAAATTAACTCTTCTTTCTCAAATGAGCATAAAGGAGAAATCACCGAGAACACATCTTTCTCATACTAATTAGAAGTGGACGAATGCAGTATTTTATCTGCCTGAGTTTTAACTCTGAACCACAGCTGTGTTTGTACATTTTTCTGTTGTATACCACCTATAATTGTGGTCAGCCCTTGTTTCAATCTACTGGAGTCTCTCCTGCCTTTAGGCAGCACTGAAGGTAGAGCTCACTGCTTGGCGCTATAATTCCATCTAAGTTGACAACTGGATAGGAGACTTCCAAGAACACTTAAATATGTCATGGATTCATTAGACCAGGACTGGATCGATGTTCCTGTTTCATGAGAAGGAATGTTAGTGACCTTTTTTCACAGTGGAAACACTGGTCTATGATTCTGCCCCTCTACTTTGCTCTGGTGAGGCCCCACCTGGAGTAGTGCATCCAACTCTGGAGCCCCCAACATAAGAAGGACATGGATCTGTTGGCTCGAGGAGACCCGCAAAGATGATTAGAGGGCTGGAGCACCACTCTTATGAGGAAAGGCTGAGAGAGTTGGGGCTGTTCAGCCTGGAGAAGAGAACACTCTGGGGAAACCTTATAGCAGCCTTCCAGTACTTAGAGGGCTGATAAGAAAGATGGGGAGGGACTCTTTACCAGGGAGTGTAGTGATAGGATAAGGGGTAACAGTTTTAAACTGAAAGAGGATAAATTTAGATTAGATATTGGGAAGCAATTCTTTACTGTGAAGGTAGTGAGACACTGCCCAGAGAAGTTGTGGATACCCCATCCCTGGAAGGCCAGGTTGGATGGGGCTTTGAGCAACCTGGTCTAGTGGGAGGTGTCCCTGGCCATGGCAGGGGTGTTGGAACTAGGTGATCTTCAAGGTCCCTTCCAACCCAAACCATTCCAGGATTCTATGATTCTTTGTTCTTCTGTTAATTCACTGCCTTGTCCCCATGGACATGCCCAGTTACCTCAGGATGTGTCTGTCCCCCCAAAGGACCTGATCCTGACCCCCACCTACAGGCTGTTGTTCTGGTGTGACCTGAGCCTAACACCAATCCCATGGAGATACTCAATGCCTGAGGATGCCTGTGGCTGTCCCCTTACCTGTCCTGCTCCCTGGCTGGGGGAGTGGGGTGGGCCCTGGGTGTGAGGCCCCTGTGCTGCCAGTCTGCAGAAGGAGACCCCATGGCCCCCAAGGAGCTCCCAGCCCTTACTGCAGCTTGACAACTTCCTTCCTGCGAAGCAGAAGTCTTCATTGCATGGTAAATACAAACATGTTCACAACATTTCTGTTCCTTCCAGAAGCCACAGTTTTATATCCTATTGTTATGAGGCTCTTTTCGATCCAAAAATGGAGATGCAGCTGATGTAAAAATTACAAATTTAGCTTGAATTGTTTTCAGCCACAAAAGAAAATGGGAAAATGCTGAGAATAGTCAAAAGCTTCTGTCAAATTTTCAGAATGAAATGTTTTAATTTTTAATTTCAAAGAGATATTTCTTACTAAAGAAATTCTTAATTATCTGTGAAACAAAATTTTGTTGGTTTTTTTTTTAAATCTTTAAAACTCTTCCTTTCAAACCCTGACTAATGGATGGCTCTTCTCCCTAAAAGTAACAAGGTTACTTCTCAGAAATGCTTGTGCCCAGATGCTTGTGGAGTTGTATCTCTACAATGTCTTTTCTGGACAGGAAAGCAGAGCTATGCTAAGCCCACAACAGTCCCTCATGGGCCTCAGCAACCTCCAGGAGTTGGGGAGGACCCTGCCTGGGGAGCTAATATTCACAGAGAAGATAACAGCTTCAATTGGTATTTTATACTTTTCTGCACTGTGAAATTTCAAACCATCGAAACATTATTTTTATTATTGTGACAGGATACAGCTGGTCCAAACACAGGGTAACATCACAAATGACAATTTAAAAGTGAAGGCTAATTTGCTATACAGATAGGAAGCTGAAAGCAGCTGTTTTGTATGAACGCACTTATTGGCTCATTTGTAATTAGTCTCGTTGGGAACAACATGCTGTGGTTGTCCAGGAAGGCTCAAAACATAAGCCAGAGGAAACTGCTGCAATGCAGCCATCCTGGACTCATCCATAACCCAAGAGGAATTTAACACTAGGAGGTACAGTGGTGGAGATTGTAATCAGACAGGACTGTCTTCGGTGAGGGAGCAGTTAACACCATGGAGGCACAGAATGTTTCACCCTTATGTGATGCCAATTTTTACCCTACTGAGTGTGGCAGTGTTGTCAGTGGATATGACACAGGGATGGAAATCAGGGAACCTAGACTCATACTCTGGGTCTGCCATAGACCTGCTTCAGCACCCCAGGTAATTGTTTCATTCATATGCATAGCTCAGAAGAGGAGGGTAAAGATGGTGTTGGTTCTCTCCACCCTCTCTACTATCCTCCTGCCTCTATCCTCCTGCCTCCTGGGTAGCATCCCACAAGATGCAAGGATGTGCAGACTTTCTCCCTCTCACCTTCTCATTTAAAGTGGAGTTGTCTTCTCATTCTCTGAACCTTTGCTCCTCCTACGCTTTCTTATTGAAGGTATGTGTTCCTGGAGATGTTAGTAAGTCATAGTACTGCAGAGATGCCTAAAGGCTGTATTCAAGGCCCTTCCTCCTCAGCACCACTACTAAGAACTGTCTAAAGTCAACCAACAGCAAAGGTAACCAGGAGAACTTAGATGAAACTAAATAAACCTGGACCATTGCCCTTATGTTCAAATAACATAAAGTCTAGGTTACAACAGAAGGACACATGCAGAAGGTAGAAGATGACAGCAGTAAAACACATACATACCCAAAGGTAAGACTTCAGTGAGTCAGTGTCTTATAGGTCATTCAAGTATTTTCTCTGTGATTTGTTTCCAGTGAATAACGTAGGATATAATAAGAGATCTTCAGGTGGTGTAAACTGCTGTCAGTTTCCTCAAGACAGTGGAGCACCACTGGTTTTCATCACTCAAAACCTATAAGTAATTTTGAAAGGGACTGCCACTGTGTGCGTCTAGAGCTCAATGAGGGTTTTGGTCAGGCTAGCTGAAATCATGTTAATGCTCAGGCTTTGGGATGAGGAAAAACAGGGTGACTTTTTAAAGTGCTTGGACAACCTGGAAAGCAAAGGCAAACGAGAAGTAGAATCAATGGGAAGCATTAGGAAAAAAGATCAGGGACAGAAGTTAAAGACGGAGCATGGCAATGGCTGGAGTTAACCTGAGAGGAAGAGAAATGCAGAGGAAATCCTGAAAGGGGAAGAAACGGAGGGACAGAATTAGAAACTTGGGCATGCTCAACGCAGCTGCGCTGGATGTAGGAGGAAGGGAGAAAGGAGGAGAACGTGTGTCATTTGTTAGTTTCAGTCTGGTAATTATGCAAAGGTGTTTTAGTATCCGGTACTCCAGTGTGAAGGCATGGCAATGGATAATGTCTACTGTTCTTCCCTAGCTTTTAATATGAGACAGTGTAGATTAACTCATACAGTTGACCTGAAAAGTGCTTTTGTTTGTTTTTTTTTTTAAGAAAATGTAGGCTGAGAGGGAAAGGAGTGTATTACTATGACTCAGACTCAGATGTTGAGACAGAAGATATCAAGCATACCTCCCCCCACCCTTGTTACCTAGCTGCAGTATGAATGTTATAAATATTTCAGGTCTCCTCCTCTCAGGAATGAAGCTCTGATTTCTTCACATCTTGAAGGTGCTCCCTGTTTGCTTTTTCTGAGCCAAAAATATCAACATGCATGAAACTGCCTGGTAGTGGTAGATCTAAGACATACATGGCAGTGTTATAGTTCACAATAAACTGGGGACACTGAAGCCAGACTAAAAATCCAGTTCCTCCTGAGAAGCAAGGCTGGAGATATCTTAGACAGCTGAAAATAACATACATCATCACATATACACATACATACATATATATATTTATATACACACAAATCTATTTTACGTCTGAACACAAAACCACTTGAAAGCTTTTAACCTCTCCCAGAAGACCATACAATGTTTGATTTGAGGATCCATAGGATTATCTAAATATAATCATCTCTTCTAAAAGTCAGAGATGTACAATATATGCTCAGAAAGCTGCAGAGTGTCTCCAATGATAAGATCAATGCATCGCTGACTCATTTTTGCAGAATACTGGCCTGGCTATGAGGGTCACAGCCTCCCATGATTCCTTTTGCATTCATTGGATTTAGGCAGGAGCCTCTGAAAATGAAAAGATATTTGAGTCTGGAGACAAAAATGTTTTTCTTTTTCATGTACTGGTACTTGAACATTTTCTTAGAAAAATTCTTATCACACTCACAGATGGTATGAATGATTTCCTCTTTATTCTGCACCGTGGCCATTTAGAATAAATCTAAATGGAAGACAAAAGGATGAATTGTGATGTGAGGAGTTAAGCAATCCCAAAAAGGCCCCCTGCTTTAACGTGTTTTTTTTGCCTATAGGAAAGCTACCCACCACTCCTACTAGATCCAGATTCTTCAGCAGAAGTTGCTGCTAAACTGTCTGCTGCCACTTTATTTTCGTGTTTAAATCTCAGAGCATATTGAGAAGATAATAAGTCTTGTTGTTGCTATTTTCCAGGGAGGGAACAAAAAGCACAGGGCTATGAAATGACAAGTGTAAAGTTATGAGGAGAAGAAGGAACCAATGAAAAAGAGGTCTCTGAATCTTGGTTCAACAAGAGTAGGGGAATATTTAGCCTTGTGAAAAGAGGCTACAGCCAGACAACATGTTACAGTATGCTGATTATAATTCCTCATATTCCAACACCAGACCTAAGAATGATATGTTTTGCTGGAATAATGTCACAGTTGACAAACAAAACTATTATGTGCCACAAATAATTCAATTATTAGAAGCTGCACAGAGCTGAACTGCCCATGGGCTAGAGAAGCTCATGGCTTTGCAATGAAGATGGGGAAAAAGCACTGGCAGATTGGAACCCTCACCTTACCCATACTGAGCAGGTGGCACATTGATGCCTGACTGAAAGGCCAAACCCTCTTTTTTTCTCCTGAGAAAGATCATTAAGATATTCAGCTGGAGTTGAAAGATGCATTAATTTTGTATATTAAAACAATCATCAATTTTCCTGCTCTTGAAAGTTTATATAGGTGACGTAGAGGCAACAGTTACATCTCCATAGGCAGTTTCTTGCCCTTTCAAACACTAAGCATGCTTTAACATACCTCATGTCTATATGTAAAGGTATCTGAGTTTTCTGTTGAGTCCATGGGCTCAACCCTGCTTCTCTAGACAGGGCCAGTTCTCAAGATAAGACGCCACACAATGCACATGATCCAGTACCTAGGCACTAAGCCACTAAGCACTAACAAAACATAAATAAATACATAATAATCATAATATAATCCTAGGGAAATGTCCTATTAATTTCTATTTATCCCATTAAATTCACTATTAATTAACTGGATAAGGCTTTAAGGGACACGTATGGCTTAACCATTTTTCATGATACTGAAATGAGTCAAGGAGCTTTTCAAACCTCCACCACAGACATTAAGAGAAGACATCCCAAGCTCACAGTCCCAACAGAAGATCCAGGAAAGAAAGAACCTCGAACATTTTGATTTGTATTTTGATTACTGTTTGAGATTCCCAAGCTTCATGACATTGAAAAAAAGAAATTCATGTTTTCATAGAACAAAAAGCATCCATGGACAGCTTTCCATAGCGTCTGGCAGACTGACATGTAACACATACATTTACGTTTCATGGGAGTTGAAAGCACATTCATCTAAGTCTTTTCTGTTATATTCTCTGACAGCTTTTGAAAATTGCCAGGCGAGGTTTTTGCGTTTGATGTTTCGACATTATTGGAGGTTGTATAAACAGGAAGTAATGAATAGTTTCAGCATCAATTAAGATAATTCTAAACAAACACACTGTCACAGCGCTGTCAGTTCCCTGTGGTGGGCATGTTCACGGACATCCGTTAAAACCACAGTGCAAATTCACTTTCAGTGGAAATGGCAGTCCTGGTGTTCCTCCCCTCAACTGCAACTCTGGCTATACTAGTAACCCAAACACATCCATACCATGGACTTACATACTACACAGCATGGTCCATATGGATTAATAGTTATTACATTATCTGGGATGGTGGGAAGAAGGGTTTAGCCACATGGACGGTGTGCCACTTGCCCTTAGGACCAGAGAGCAACTCTTGACGTGCTTTATTTAATAGTAGCCTACAGCTCTTATTCTGCTACCAATCACCACAGGACGCACCACGAAAACAGATGGGTGGAAGGCAAACCGTGCTGATCTTCAGGAGTTCTCTGACCCTTCTTGGGTTTATCAGTGTGTATTAAATAATCAACAGGAAAGGGAAATCAGATTGGGATGGAAACTGGTGGTCTTTAGGCCAATGATTAAGGAGCCAGATTTATTAAGAGATGCATTTTCAAATTCCCTTGAAGCAGAAAGTTGCATAGGCATTTTGGTGATTGATGTCCCAAGTGAAAATGGATAAATTGTGTAGCAAGAGACCAGGGGAGGCAGCTTCCATTACATTTCTGTGCAGAGCCTGCAAATCCTTCTCTAATCATTAATTCCTTCCATTGTTTCAGACCAAAAATACATGCAATATTTCAACTCTGAAGCTGGTGGGAAGTTTCCCACTGCATTCAATGAGTTTTTGATTAGACTATTCTTTTAGCTGTTCAGGTCTTGTACATTTACTATGACTGCAAGTATGTAACATTGGCTTCTCAATATTTCTCTGGAGGAGAAACTTTCCTTTCCAGGCATTAATTTTAAATGTCAGACTGAGGGCTCCATACCCCCTCCCCCCTCCCTGGCTTTACAAATTGGTTGAACATGATTATATCAATAATTTCCGTAGCGTAGTTCACAGCAGCATTCTGCATGGAGAGTTCATAAGTGATCACCTTCCAAGAAAACCAAGAGGCCTTCCAATCTAAATAGGTGACTGGAAGAGAGCTCCACTTATGCTACATGGGTGCTTCCTGAAAGGATTTGGGTGGACAGGAAGAGACAGAATGCGTTTTCTCCTAGCCATAAATCCTTTGCAGACAGGATTCTTCTTTTTTACCCCTTGCAATGGGCAGGCTGGAAAGACACAAAGGACCATCTTGTGAGCAAGAGACTGCAGAGGTGCTCAGACCATCCACATTTGCACTCCCACCTCCTCTGTGATTAGGGGCAGTTCACTAAGGGTGTATATATCTCTTTGTACACAGTATTGTACACAGTTAGGCCCAGAAGATGAATAATGCCATTTCATGTCATGCTTTTCTCCAGCGAGGCAAAGGTGGTACTTCAGCCTCATCTCCGAACAGAAACTTAAAAGCAGGGAACTTTTTCTAAACAGTTTCTGTTGTCTGTTTTCCCCTCCTTTCAACCTGCTGAGCCACAAGTGTGGAACATGCTGTGCAACCAGGTCACAGTGAAAGAGCGTGAAAACATTGACCAGAAGGAAATATTTGATTTTTCATTTCCTTAGTACAAATAACTTCATAGCTATAGATTCATGGTACTTAATTTAACGATAAAAAATGATGCAACATGTAATATGCAGAAATATCTGCATAGCGTATTACCCAAGAGACACATAAAACTCCCACACTCGGAGCCAACCAGAAGCCTTCTAAACCTAGTTATCACAGCATTGGGCCCTACTCAATGCACTCCACCTTTCAGGAGAACAAACTAGCTCATGTACAGCACTGAGATAATTGTGTGTATCCAGCTTCTGGTTGCTCTGCTCAGAGCACAGGCAAAACAAGTCTGCTTTTGCCCACAATCTACCAGGATGCCTGCCCACAACAGTGCCATGTGTTGAGTATAACAAATGCTGGGACCACAGTAAGAGATACTCTTCATTACAAGGGATATACAAGAGACTGTTTGATAGTCTAGATGCAATTTTTTCTAGTAATGACACATCCTTCAGGAAAAAAATAGGAGGAAAATACTCTTTTTTTTTTTTTTCCTGTGTTCCTTACATCATAAAGCATGTCACTAATTGAAATAGAAATTGAAAAGGTGATGAAATTTCTAATGTCTTTAGTTTTGGGAACAGTCAGGTTTTCAAGAGCAGTTGCTTTGAGCACTGACCTTACAGAGTGGTTTAAGACTTCTCACACGAGTGTGTGTGTGTACTCACGAGCATCTTTCTGAGTAACTGTTTAGCAGGTTGTAGAACACAGATACATTGGGAGTTAATTTGGCAAGTAGAAACTGTGCACTAAGTGTCCCAAAGGGTAAAGAGGGAAATAAAAAGTTAACCGTCTATTGCAGCTTCATATATTCCTTCCAAAAGCAATGTGCATCATTCTGAAAGGGTTTGTATGCATCTGTGGTCAAATCTGAACTTGTTGCAGCTTGAAACCCATGTAGACTTCAGAGCTCATCTGCTCAGTCCAGTTTCCCATCAGTAATTCTTTCTTAAGAGTTTTATGATAATTTAATAGTAAAAGTCTATATTACAGAACTTTAAAAGTGCTCCAGTATAAACACAGCTTTCATTCAAATTTAATGCTTCTGTCTATTTTTTGGCTGTTTGAAAACAGCATCAAAATACAGAACTGTTAGAAACTGGAGATGAGGAACAAAGGTTCTGGTATGAATGGCCTAGATATAAAATGATAAACTAGTCCAGCCTGGGATGAGAGAGGTCACTTCCGTTTAAAGCACTGGACTAAATACTAGGCAATCTGTGTTTATTTTTCCTGGCTCCCTGTGAAAACTGAAGCAGG
This sequence comes from Pluvialis apricaria, assembly GCA_017639485.1. Lineage (NCBI taxonomy): Eukaryota > Metazoa > Chordata > Aves > Charadriiformes > Charadriidae > Pluvialis > Pluvialis apricaria. The sequence goes on along the minus strand of CM030008.1, from coordinate 159,530,039 downwards.
AGCCACTTGAGCCTAGAACTTACCAACACAAACATCCTTGCATGCATACTTAGATGATTACTATCTTTAAATTCAATAGACGGTCATGGGAATTAACTGTTTGCTGGATCAGCACCTTCACTACTATGGTTTACATCTTACTCATGCTTTACTAACACTATAGAAACACAGACACCAACCGTTTGAGGTGCCATAGTCCCCTATAAATACAAAACAAAGATACACTCTGTCCCAAAGACATTAGAGTCTATTCTTAAATTGCTGATATTCCATTTTCTGCCATTCAAATTAACATGCAAAATTTTCCTGACTTTTGTTCCTGATTATGTGCTATCTATGCTTTGTTCTGTGTGAGGAATAGAAATCCACACTGTTTACCTTGTGGAGCTTCTTCATGAACACGTGATCTTGGCTTTTGTAGGCTGTATCACAGCAGTTCCCAAGGGAATGTTTGTATACATAATAATATTTATCTATAATCCCCGTAGCAATTTTTATCAGATCAATGCTGAGCATTTCCATAAGATCTCTAGTATAACATGATCTATATCATTACATAGTTCTACCTAAGGAAGACTTTTTCTTCTTTAGATTAAATGAAACAACATTTTTGCATTCCGAACTATGTAATCGTGTTACCATGAGAAGAGATTTATGCATTAAAATCCCATTAGTGTGACTGAGAGGAACACAAATAAATGCTCATGTATCAATCATTACTATAATTGTTATTATTATTCAGGCTGATTTATAGAGGGCTATTGCTTTTGTGTAGGATCTTAATGATCAATCAGGTGGGCCAGACGAATAAGAGGACTCCAGCCTTCATGAGTTTAGAGGTTAGTGGGCAAATTCTCCTACCATGGACATGAAAAGATATGGTACAAGGATGTATTTGCAGAGATGGTTGATACGGTATTTTAACTGCGGACCAAATCCTACAGTGTCTGTTTATTATTTATAACTATCTTAACACTGCCAGCCCCACACACAGATTTGGGGTCCCAGAGACTAGCAGTGTAAAAGCACTTAGCAATAGACAGTTGAGACACTAAAAGTTTTAACAGAAATATACAGATCACAATAAAAAGGATTATTTATCCCTTTTAGCAGATAGAGAACAACTCAGGGTCACAGGGTTTCTGAGGTAGGACTAGTAATTTAGCCCACTTCAGTCATTACCTTAACTACTTCTCAATCAGGTAAAATTCTTGATTTCTGTAAAAAGGAGATTAGCAGGGTTTGGCCCAGTACATTAAAATACGCTGAAGACAGAATGATAGCAAATCAAAAACCAGACAGAATTTTCAGAGATGAGGGTATGTGCCTATGCAGAACAAAAGTGAATGCATGGTGCTTTCTGTAAATACCAGTGTCATTGCAATTATTGCAATGAACTTGGCACAAAATAGAGTTGTATGAGTATGCAGGAAAAAGAAAACTCTACTATGATGTATGACCAGAAAAAAATAGATTAAACACCATCCAGTCCCAATCCCGGTATTGATTTTCTAGTAGTTCCATTAACATGATACTTCATATAAACACTCTATCATTCTGAACATTTTGGGAGTGTAAATAATTACACCACTGTAATCCTAGTTGACAAATCTCACATCTCTCCTATATGGCCATAAGTCAGTACGTATCAATCAAAGCTGATGTGTATTTTGACATGGGAGGCTCTTAGACATAGCACATCTTCCTTGAGTTTACCACCACCACATTCTGAAACATGATAATAGCCATTTGAATTAATCCTGAGGTGCAGGCATGGGGCATGAATCATAGCATTCCTTCATGCTGCCACACAGCTTCTGAAATACATCAACAATCCATGTCTGAACATGGGCAGAGTTGTTTTGAAGAAGGAAATAATTGATTGCCTTGTTCTATCATGGCTGTAAAACAACTTGTAAATTTTTTTACGCTCTGACTTTCTTTCACCTCATGGCACAATAAAATCGATACAATCTGCATTTGAGAGTTACAAAGGCCTGGAGAATAATAGCATGAAGAGGAAAAGGAAAGCCAAAACTCAGGACAAGGAATCAGGAAAAACATGATCTCTTCCTAACTCTACCAGTGACTTCAGCTCTGACTGCAGAGAGAGCTTGGTCTGGTAAACTGGGAACTGAAGCTGTCTGTTTCACCTGTATATCAGAGATTTTCAGGTAAAGACTATGATCCCAGCACCACTGAATGCAGTTAGTAGTCTGAAAATCTATAGGAAGGTTTTTTTCCCCACTAAATAGGTCTCAAGAGTAATCTATAAAAAAAATGTTTTTCCACAACAGTAAATTTTTTTGCTTTAAACCAATTACCTAAGATTGTTCCAAGTGGGATACCCTTCGGAGTCTATAAAATCTCCCCAGATGTGCAGTGGTAAATAAAAGATAGATAAACTCACACTTAATTTTTGAATCAATAAGCACAAAAAAAAAAAAAATGGAGACAAGCGCCTGGATTTGGAGACAGACTCACACCCTGCCAAGAGCTAAGACATTTCCCCCAGTAGCTACGACTGTCCCATAACAGGTTGCCCAGAGAAGCTGTGGATGCCACATTCTTGGAAATGTCCAAGGCCAGGTTGGATGGGGCTTTGAGCAACCTGGTCTAGTGGGAGGTGTCCCTGCCCATGGCATGGGGGTTTGGGACTCGATGATATTTAAGGTCCCTTCCAACCTAAACCATTCTATGTTTGTTCTATGATTCTATGGTAACGTACAGGAGGTACGGTTTTAACCATTCCTAAGCATCAATCTTTTGGGGTCAAGCGATAGAGATTTGAAGCTGCCTTCCATGTTTACACGTTTACTAAGATTACTTTCTCACCATGTTAGTAGTTGAATCTGCTCATCTTTATGTAAAATACATGAGTCTTTCTCTTCCAAAGCTGAAATGTCCATTTATCCTTGTGTTTAGGACAGGGGCAGGAAACTTCAAATTAGTCAAATTGAGAATTGAGGATTTAAAACCGAGCATACATCTCAGACAGGCAGTCCTACAATTGGGCACTGGAATACGACATGGGCCACAATTCCAACTCCACTTAGCAAATTAATGAGCTAGGGATAAAATGCAGGGAAAATCGGGTATCAGGACTTAGGACTTCTTCACCAATGGGTTCCCCTTCTGCAGCCTCATCTTTTTTTTGCAGAGCTCTAAAAGGAGGGGTACAAAATGGCCCTATTCCAGTACTCCCCTGGCAAGTCAATACAACCAAATTGAACCCTGGCAAGGTGACCACATTTGCACCATCTGCCACAACCTGCATGGATTTCTCATGAGGAAAAAAGGACAGAAGACAAGAGCATTCCTTCCCCTCCATCCCACTGTGTTTCTCAGCAAAGGGGCACACAGCTGCCGGGCTTCATGCTGTGGCTGCAGGTGGGTGATGGCTGTTGCTGGAACCCCCGATGGGTTCCTCACCTCCAGGGATTGGGAGGGAGTCTGAGTTTCACTCTGCACATCTCTGAATTGGCATCTGAATGCAGGAAGAAACCGGGCAGTTAGCTGTTCAGCCCATGGTGCTGCGGGTGAACTTAGGTTTTGGCAGCTGGGAAACTAAGATAAAAAAAAAGGAAAGCACTGATTGATTTTAGATGCTTCAGAAGCTAGCTCATAGTGGAGAGGAAGCTGTCAGAATTGTTCTCCTGGACTTAAACATTTAATCCTGCAATGTGAATCTCAGTCTGTGTCCTCTTTTTTTTTTTTTTTTTTTTCTATTTGAACTATAGAAACACACAAAATTACTAGATACAAGTAAAGTAACGCTACATTAGATTTTTATTTTTAGTTGTCAGAAAATCTTTACCTGAAATACAGTTGAATCCACTTAAATCAATACATGTTAAGGGAATACACCTATTAAAAGACAAAAGGTAAATTACAAGTATAACTCAACTTTATAAAAGGAATAAAATCACTAGAAGAATTTTAGTTTAAGTCAATAGTCATGATGATGATTACAGACATATCAAACTCTTGTGAGCTAATAATTCTTAACGGAAAAAAAAAAGTTAAAATACACTTTCTGTGAACAAAGGTTAAGCACTCAGCCAATTTTAAATGTGTTCTTCATGGCTGGAAATCAATGTATACCTTCAGGCAGATATTGTGTATAAACATACATGAAAGCAATGACTAACACAATATTATAACTTGAAAGTGCCCAGTAGGTGTGTCTTATCTACAATGTTATCCTACTGCAAAATCACAGGCACAATTTGTTGAGTAGGCATCAACTGTTGAGCAGCAGAATTGCTCAATAGAGAGGTGTGAAACAGGGTTCAAACCCTGAAGGCTTTGAAGAAAAAAACTGCCACTAAAGTCAGTGTGGAAAGATGCTTGGGGGGGGGGGGCGTTGGTTCTCCCTGTCTCCAACCTCTGTGTACTGAACTGAAACCGAACCTACTCCACTGCCTCCATATAACACTTGGCTCAATGACATCTTTCCTTCCCTGCTTCCAAAGCTTTTTATAGTATTACTCTCCTTTTCAGCTGTACAGACAGTCAGCTTCCTGAGTGGGAAAAGCTCTGAAGGACAAGAAAGGTAAATTTTCTCTTAGGAACTACTCAAGGCAGGAGAACTGGATAGATAGCCAGAGATCATAGGGCTTCTCTGCTTCTTAGATTCACTCAGGACCTTCAGTTCTCTCTGACATGAATGAGAGCTTAGAAGAGTTGTCCTAAGCTACTCCAACTGTATAGTCACAATAAGAACCATCATAGGGAGGTAGAAAATCAGACATTTTCGTCTTTTCTCTCCTACTACTTACTATTCCCACAGTGAATGGAAATGAAAATTTCTGTCCTTATCTTCAGAGTGATTAAAAACTATCTGGTTTAGTGTCTACAGTCCTATTTGTAAAGAACTCATGCTGCAGGAGCCTGTAAGTGGCTAGTGGGCCTACTAAATTGAAGTAGGTTGTACTGGTGGGACAAATGGTTTCAGAACTGGGGTGGGGGGTGGTAGGGAAGAGGCAAATAAGATGTCTGATACTGTGAAGAAATTGCTGTTTGACTGTAAAAGTAGGAATTTTGTATGGGGAAAATGGAGGCTTGAGCGCAGTTGTGCTCTTTCTGAAGTGGAAGAAATGCTGGTGGCACTTTAACAGCTCTCTCACTTGACTAACTCATGAGCATGGGTCATTTCTTACATCAGTGAATAAATCGGGCTCTAAAGCTTATGGTGTCTCTGGGAAAAGAATTATCACAGGAACTCCTGCTACTACGGCTGAGGCCACGTCTAACAAGTTTTCAAAATGGTGATGGCCCTTTCATACAGAAAATGGATTTAAGTGTTACTCTTATTGTCTTCATGTCCTTTAAAAACATCCTTTATGAATCACCAAAAAAAAAATCACAAAAAATTTTCCCAAAATGTCTCTTCTGGCTTTGATTTTCTACCGCTAAATTCAGTTTTACAGGCAACAAGATATTATTCAGTTAAATACTTAGGCAATCAAATACATCAAGTTCTTCATTAGTAGCACTGAGAGCAATTATATCAGTTTATTGTATGTCTGCAGTTGCTGGTATGTGTTTTGACAAATGTGCAATGAACACATGCTACAAGACTACTGCTGAAGTAGTTAAGTGAGTTAAGAAGCTCCAGCCACTGAAAAAAATCACAGTAGTGAGATGTATCTATCACTAAACCATATAAAGAAGCCTGCATAACAGTAGAAAGATTGGAAGTAAAGAAGCAAATACGTATTACACCAGCATGTGCTATTCAGGTAGGTTTATGAGACGTGGAAAGTGGCCAAGACATTGTGATTGACACCAATACTCCTACTAAGGCACAGCTGGACAAAAATTCATCTCTCAGTGAGTGATGCCTTGTGTGGCTTCAACAGGATAAGTTAGTAACAGCATCTGACAAACTCACCAGGGGCCAAATTCAGAACTGGTGTGAAAGTGCAGAAAATTACATTCCCTTTTTCTGACCTGAACCTTTGTATCACCAGTCAATCTCCTGTAGGCCTGCTTACACCTACTCCATCAATGCACAAGGGAGCCTAAATGGATGCAATTTAAATATCAAGGCTTCAAAAAAGGGTGTAGGCAGAAGCAGGCTGGAAACATCTCTGTCATCTGTGGTTTCATGGATTATCTGCTGTCTTCTCAAGATAGAAGTTATATTTATTTTGTACTTCCTTGCACGGTGATAGAGTAGGGGTGGGGGAGTTTTAAGAGTTAGACCATTAGGAAGTCAGAAGTCAGACGAAATACATCAAACTTACACGTACCTCTCTTTCTTCGCCTGGAGAGGATCTGACTTTCCACGCTTTCAGCACCGAGAACTTGGAAAGCATACAGCTAACTACGCACTGGGGATAGCAGAGGTATTTTGATTTGTTTATAAAAATGTCAAGCACCACCCACAGTCTGTCCTTAAGTGACCCAGTTATACTCTGCTGCGTGAAGATGAAGCATTGAGATATCTACCAGCACACAGAGTGCAAAATGTGTTTTATGCTCCAGCAGGATAGATGAGCAACGAGCACAGAATAACAATAATAAACACACTATCCATAATAAGACCCTTGAAGTCCTTTTCTTCTGAACAGGGTTAAGCCTTGCTTAACGTTCTATAATATTTGCACAGTGGGTTTTGGGCTTCAAGTTTTTTGAATTTTTTTTTTTTAAAGCTTATTCTGGCTAAGATGCAGAACAGAAGAGCCAAAAACTATACAACATGCAAATACAAAAGGGTAACAGTGGCTAAATATAGATCAGAACATGAAATAGGCAGATGGGCTGTTCTTTAGGCATTTCTGACAATGTTGGGAGACGGAAATGCCAGCAGGTTTCTATGACAGTGGCTTTGACTAGTTCCATCCCAGATGGGCAGGTTCAAACAGTTCAGGTCGACAGGGGCAGGGTGGACCATGCATTGCACTACAGCTCAGGAAACATGGGCTTCGCTCTTAGCTGGGACACGGACTTACCTTGTGACATTGAACTGGACACATTTGGGCAGGACTTTTCCCACTTCACTGCAGCTATTGTAAAAAGTCATTGTCTTTTTTGAGCCATTTAAAAGCTCATTGTCTAGTCAAAGTTAAGTGTAGAGACTTCATTTGTAATCAGCTGAAAGTACTAAACACCCTCTGGTCTTCCCTACACAGGGTAGGAGTGTAAGACAGATGGGATCCACTGGCTGCTGTCCTATCACTCTCCAGCGATTATAGTTCCTAAACAGCTTAAGTTTAGTCCAATAAATCTCATTTTCTGACCTGTTCCCTTTTTTTCCGTCTTTCTTCTGCCTTCAGACAGTAAGTGTTTATGCCAAAGATATTCCTGCTCAGTGTATTTCCAGCATAACCTCACACAAGGCTGGGTGCCTATTGGAATGCAAATATTTAAAGCATCAGATCTATTTTATTGTTTCTACAAAATGTCATGGTAATTTTAATTCTGCTGCTGTTTTCCCATCTCTGGTCTGCACTTTTTTTTCCTCATTCTTCCATGAAACAACATGTTCCTTTGTCTGACTGCAAGCAATACAAGAGTTAAATGAGCCTCCCGAGAACCAAAAGTTATATGGTGGAAAGCAAAAAAAAAAATAAATGCAGGAGCTGGAAACAGCATTCAGGCCTGTGTGACAATTGTTTCCATTCTACAGTCACAACACAGGCAAGGTGAGACCAGGTGAAAACAGAGTTAAAAGAGCTGCCCGAAACAGTGAACAAAAAAAAACATAGCTAGGCATCAAATTCCATGTAAGAAAAGTCTATTGCATTTGTTGGCCAAAAGTCAATTGGGAACATTTTGTTGGAGCTTGCCAAAATGCTGAGCAAACGCTGCACCAGAAAAGTAAACAGTTTACAGAGCACCAGCAGTCCAGAACTGAAGGAAAGCAGCTTAGTAAGTACGGAGTAAAGCAGGTCACAGAGCAGTGATTAATGGGTGCAGGAATTTCAAATACAATCATACACCTGCACAACATGGCCTGAAAAGATGGATTGCCAAATGGCCTGTGAGAAATTAGAGCAGGGGGAAATATGTTTCAATGTGACACATTCATTCCAATAGAAGAGAAAGTGATTTCTGAATTTCACCTATTGCGGGGGGAGGGGGGAGGGCTGTTTAGGGGAAAAATGACCTATCTGCAATTTAATAACACTCTTACTTGACCCTGTGATACCAGCTTGGGTCTTACTTCTATTCTCTTCCAAGGGTATCTTCTTCCCAACTCCTTAGTTTGTCTGTGAATGATGAAAAATCCCTAACTTAAAATCTTTGGTAACAAGAATTTAATAAGAAGAACGGGTGAAGCTTAAGTTGCACAGGGACGAGAGATGGATTTTTATTCTGGTTAGGCTGGAAAATTCATTCTTAAACCTACTAGCAGCGTATGTTGCATATAGCCCTATGAATAGCTTTGCCCTTATTCAAACTCTAAGGCAACTTAGGTTAATAAGCCTTAGTGTTAATTAGAACTCTACAGTGATAGACATGACATTTCATATGGGCTTGTTACCAAATTTAACAACTTATTCCATGAGTAATGGCATTAGTGAAGAGATTTTAAATAGCAACTCCACACACTAGTCTTGTTTCTCCAAGAGAACTCAGACAATTAGAAATAGGCCACAAAGCTTTGGGAAAATGTGGTATTACCTTTATTTTCTTGGTCATATAGAGGACTCTCAGTCTATGCTCTTTGACAACAGTACACCCCATGTTCATCCCATTCAAAGGCAGCCTTTTTTTTTCCCTAAAGAAAACCTCTCAATCATTTTATTTGTAGCCATTATACTCACAAAGAAAATTAATGAAGCTGTAATTGAAAAAATGATGCCTGCCAAAATCAGGAGCTATCTAAAATTATACTCCTGGGAGGTGTGAACATCTGCTTTTCATTCTGCAACTGTTGATCCCGTGAGCAACAATAATACTAAAGTACTTTGTGTTTCTATGTGTGTGCACATAGAAAGTAAAGGGATGGTAAATGCTGAAATCGCTTATCACTAAAAAAGGCCCTTGCCTGTCTGCAGACAAAGTAAAACAGGAAAAAAACTCTCAGTGGTTAAGGGAAGAGGACTAGTCCTACTTACACACAAAGCAGAGTACAGAAGAAATGCTTGAACTTGAACCAGAAGGAAACAGCTGTGGACTCGCCTGGAGCCCTGGGTTGCCTTAATGTGGTTCTGTGCAACTATTTTACCTGTACTTGACGGGATTTAAGTGATTTGTAAGCCTCTATGAACTCCCTCCTTGTGCTTAGGTGTCTCCTGATAAGAACACAGAAAAATCCCCGGAGATGTTTTTTCTCGTTCAGAAAGCTCATACAGATTTTCTCAAAGCTGAGAAAGTTGGCAAGTGTATGGACCACAGTTTCGCAACAAGAGCATCAGTGTGTAACACAACTGGTGAGAATGGACAGTAGTACCTCTCCCTGTTCCCCTACAAGCCAGCAGGAAGGGGATAGGAGCCCACTTGGTCCAAGTGCCGTTGTAAGCAGGACCCTGCTGGTGCTTTCTTGGCTGCTGTTTCACCTTGTCACACACCTGCTCATGACACTTTTGAAGACTCCTGATCTTTTTCTGTCACTCTGTCGCTCAGGTCACTGTGTTTTAAGAAGCGACTGATTTGCAGCTTTCCTTTCCACACTAGGGATCCAGAACTGCTCCAGTAAGGTCTCTGAAGTTTGTAGCCACAAAAGGCCAAAGGACTTTGGATGTTCTGTTTTTACAGAGAATAGCTGCAGCATACAAGAAGGGTAAGGGGAACAGAGAAATGGAGCTGAAGGAGCTCAACAATCTGGAAAAATTAATCTCCCTGCACAATTAAATTGTTAAATGTGGGCATCCAAGACTGAAAATTTTGTCCTCTGCTAGTGGGAGAATTTAATGTTCCATTTTGCCATTTGTGCAGACAGAGTGAGTCACGTGCAATATTTACTATGGGGTTTGTTTGGCTTTTTTTTTTCCTTTTTTAACAATCCATTTTACAGGGCTATTTCAGGAGATGCCTGTGAGCACACCAGAGAGGTGCTATATCAAAACAAAGTACACCTGATTAATTATCTAACAAGGGAGATGTTTGCACAGCCAGTACCATTCATTTTTCATGTGACAATGCAGGCTTTAAGTATTAACAACCACCAATCCAACACTGCCAGAAGGATGCAGTTGCCTTCCACACAAACTTTTGTTTCTGTCTCATACACATGTCAGTGTGCTGTCAGGGATGTCCCAAGTTCCACCCCTAATCTTTCCTTTGTACCTGTCCCAGTGACTTGTGAGCCATTTCAAATAAGGATACGGATTTCATCAATGGCATTAAATTGTGGTTCAAGAAGATTTAGCAGAAGCATTTAAAAACGTTGCTAAATTATTACATTAGGGAACAAATTCTCTTTTCTCTCATGTTCATCGGATTCATTCCCCACTAATGAATACAGAGAAGAATGAATCTCCAAAGAATTTAGATTTGAGTTTTAAAGGAGGTTTAACGTTTGGATTTGGCTATAACTTCAATTTCCTTTCATGAATATTTTATTTAAATCCTGTATTAATCACAGTGTCACAAAGATAGCCTGCCTCCTGCTTCTGCTTGCTCTCATTGTCTGTCACAGAAGCACTTTCTCTCAACCTTAAATATCTCTAATTAAAAATTTCCCTGAAGCCAACTGATACCTGTGTGATTAATGGGCTGGCTAATAAATAAAATGCACCATGCTACTTTAAGATCATTGTACCATAAAAGCACAGAAAGGGTACCAGTTGCCTCATCATTTTGAAAGACGTTTATTAAAGCAACAATGCAGAGGTCCTAAGGGTCCTGAAGTGCTCCACATCATTAATAACCAGATAAACCATGCACTGAGAAACCTGCTTCAGACACGTTCATTATTCTAAGAAAGCAAGCTATGCAAACAGGGGGAAAAAAACAAGGAAGGGAAGATAAGCACAGGGATTGTTTCTCCAATAGATAAACATTCACCTCCTCCTTGGTGTAAGTGAATGTGAACAGTGAAGGACTGGATGTTGCTGGGACAAAGCATTTCACTCCTAGATTTCAGGTTCAAATGCAAGCCAGGTTACTGAACACAGTTCCCATCTGATGGCTCTTGTCCGGGCTCTGGGTTAAGCAGTTTCGGCAGAGGTTTGAGACAGCCTGAGGCTCACATCCAAAACCCGGGCACCCTCTGTAGACAGGGGCATGAGGACTCAATTACAGCCTCATCTGTGCTTAGGGAAAAAACTCTGTCAGTGAAAGGAGCTCAGACCAGGTAACTGCACTGATGTCGGCTTAGTCTGAGAGGCGAAGGGGTGCACAGATGTTTCCCTGCACAGAGGTAGTATTCGCCTTACAGTAATAAATCCTGCAGCGCTGATGGCTCATCTTGGGTTAGTCCATGATATGGCAATAAGAACTGCTCTGGAGCAGATCACAGAGAAGAGACGTAACCCTTAGCAATCCCTCTGCCACTGTGTGATGTGATAAGCCCGGTGTAATGTAACACTCAGACACGCTGGCCCAACCACTTCGCAGGGCAGGCAGAGGTGGCAGAACCAGGCTCATGTCTCCTGTCTAGATTTTTCCACACATTTCAGTAAAGAGAGAAGCAGCTCTGTGAAGCCCGATGAAAACACATGCTCCTGCTATGAAACAAAGTATAACTCTGTGGTGAACTAAAGTTTGGTATAGCTAACCACTCGTGCTACACTCGTAAAAGGTTGACAGTTTGTAAGAAATAACGGGCATCGACCCTTGCATCTCACCAGTTTCCAAGACAAGCAGTCAGGCCTTGTTTCCACCACATTCAAGTGCATCTTCCCTGTGCAATCTGATACCCAGATGCTTAGCATTATGAACCCAATGCTGAAATGATATTTATTTATGCATCCTTTGCCTTTCCTCTCCCCCATTTGTGTCACTGTGAGCACTGGTTAATAAGTAGGTTCCTCACACCTTGTTTAGCACAGGACTCTCGCAAGAGTTGCTTAACCCACTAATTTGTACCATGAAAACACACATATATTACAGATCCATAGGAAAACCACCAAAATCCTCTATTACTTTCTTTCTCACCAAGGCTATATTCAGCTCTTTCCCTGCACCCATGGTCAGGCAGTGAGTTAGACAAGGAACAGTCTCAATCATGCAGTGCTCTGTGGTTTGGCACTGAGTAATCAACAAAAAGAACAGAATCTGGAGCTGACTCTGCTCTTTAAATGGGATTGTCTCCTGCTGCCATGGTATCAACTGAGCACAACAGCGGCCAGTCAAGGAGCTTATTGAAAAAAGTCGGCATCCCAGAACCCAAACCCACAAAAGCAGTTTCCATCACCATTGCCATTTTTGACAAGAAAACCCTTGGGGACAGCTGTAATTAATAGACAACCGCCACCAGTAAGTCTTATAGTAGCCTGCAGTGAGAGGTCAGGTAGCATCACTGGTCATTTCTGTTTTGCTCTAGCCATCACAGTGAAAGTCACTTCCTTCAAAAGGGCAAAATAAGGATCAGCAATCCATAGACACACATTCAGATGATGTTCAGCTTACGATCAGCACCAAAACCAGATGTTGTCACTGCCTGTGTCCATGACATGGACTCCATGACCACTCTACATCTGAATACAATTCATTCTCTTATCCCTGGTTTCCTCTCTCCTCCTGAAACATTTTTATTTCCAAAACTTGTTAAGTCTCTAAGTGAGGTCAAAGTGAGTGGCCAGATTCAGCCATAGCTACTTAAAAGAGAATTCACAGTAGGCCAGATCAACTCCTACCAAAAAAACCAAAATTGACCTTAATCTAGATTCAGCCATGCTTAGCCAGGGCCTGGGATATCTCCCTCAAGGTCCCTATGTTGTAAATATCTACATCTGAGACAGCTGTCTAGGTGTCTCTTATAGCCAGTGGAGACCTAATCAAACAAGCCAATGGTATTTGGGAGAAATACTTCACACTGAACGGAAACATCTATTTTGGCTAAAATGAATGCAGTACTACAGTAGCTGACTCTCACTCTCTTCTGGCTACAGAGAGAGACTGAGGTGAGCTGCTTAGTTGTAGATGCCTGTATTCTCAAAACACAAATTAACTTAGATGAATCCCACCCCAGAGTATCCAGTAATTTACTTAGCTGTTCCACTGAAATGACTAGCAGTAATCAGTCAAGCCCGTAGCACATAGATCACTGAGTTATTTAAAATCAAGTATGTTTACTCCATCCGAAGCTGATCAAAACTGTAATAAAAATAACTCCCACCTGTTTGCACTTGTGTAGGAGGCCTCCAGTGGCATATAAACTGCATGCATTTTTACTGACCTCATCTTGGTTACATCATCAAGACTTCCAATGTCAGCCACATTTCACCAGCCTGACACACATAATTGCATGAGACGCATCTGTAAATACAAGTCATTTACACTGCATAAACATATGCTTCAGCTGAAGCCCATTTGATATTCATATAGCAGATTTATGTCCTCTTGGTGGTTCATGTGGAGATAATAAAATAATGATATAATATACCTGCAGTGTTGGGATGGCTGTAGTTAAGTGAGGCAGAGGTTTTCCTCAGCCCCTGCATGGTTAAGGTGATGGCAGCTTCGCAAGCGGGAAAAGAGGGAATACTATGTATGTGTGGCTATCGCTAGAACCTGTGACATCTGTGAAGCATTTGGAGTTGTCAGTGGTGAAAACATGTTAAAAATGGTCGAGTGAAAAAGCAGTAAGAGACTCACTAAGTTTCCAGATATGATCTTAACAAGTCATAGGACATTTGAAGCTCTTTTGTTCATGGAAAATTCATTAGCTCTGCTTTTCAGGAATTCCCCCTTTTTTTTTTAACTCTGCCCTGATGTAGAAAATGGTTCCTGTGACACTTGACTGCAATTCCAGCCCACAAATGAGAGGTGACTCCATATTGCAACTTTCTATTCAAATTCAAATTCAATCTTCAATCTCAAATTATTCATCATTCAGAATAAAAAGATTGGGTGTGATATTTCATTTCAGATTCAGCTCAGAAGATGATTACATATTAGTCCATGAAACAGAGAGAAAAAACACATCTTATAACATTTGCTAAGACCCAAAAAAATCAATAACCATCTGTACAATACTAAGAATACAAAGTCAGTCGAGGGGACTTTTGGTCAAAAAAATTAAAGTTTTGAAAGGAGTCATAGGAAGCTTGAAAGTCCCCTTAGCATTTTTTTCATTGCAAGGGTAGAAAATAATCTGGAGCAGTGACAGAGCACATTTCAGAAATGTTGTAAACTGTCCTCACAAAAATAGTTTATTACATACCTGCTTATTTCCATCTACATGCTCTCTAGCAACATAAACTAGCCAGCTATTGGAGAGGGTTGCATAAAAAAAGAGTATAGTGGCCAAGGTAAAACCACATAGCTTAGATTCTGTCCTTTTACTGACGTGCTTAAAGTTGCTTATTTCAACTACAAAATATTAGGAGACTTATTCTTAGAACTTACATGTTCTAAGAATATTTAAAAACATACATAAAAATAATTCAGGCAGCAACTTCAAAGATCAGGTTGTACATAAATAATGACTATAATGTGGCCATTTTTAAGCTTCACCTTAGCCAAAAGAATTTCGTTTCAGGACAACTGAAATACTGCAGGGAGTCACATCAAATTTTGATGTTTAGTTTTCAGAAGAGGAAAAAGTTTGTAATATAAACAAGCTTCATGATACTTGAAAACAATATTTGTTTCTAAGTTTTTTAATGTCATAATTGATAGTAAGCATTTTTAATAAGCCAAAACCTAAATAAATACATTTGGATTTTTTCAATCCTTTTGGAATTTGTTTAGGAGTTACCTATGCAGACAATGTTGATTTTATTTTGTTTTCCAAATCAGAAGGAACCAGACCTCATAACCTGGAAATCATCTCAGAACTCTCTCTGCTGTTTCCTCATCTCAATTCCTGACACCAGAATATCAGGATCTGTTCCACTTTACAGCATGTAACAACACACACTTTTATTGTAAGAGTTCTGCAAGACAACAGCCACTACCTCGGCAGTGTTAAACTTTCAAAATCATCTACAAGGTGAAAATCATCAGAGTCATCACTGACACATCTGTACAATGAAGGAAGCCTCAGCGCTGGATAGTTTCAGAATGTATATGATTTAGTCCATCCAGATGATAGAATAAGAATAGGTACATGACAAGAGTAACATTTACATGTTTAAGATTTATTCCGAGAATCGTTGTTGCCAAATCACACTCTCTATGTTGCTGCTCCATTGCTTATAGGAATGATGGGGAAAAATGCATTCTTGATAGCACACTCTGTCAAGAGAAGTGATCATTTCTTTTTCTGATACACAATGGCTGCACAAAATATCTCAGATTGTATTTAATGAATGAATGACATCATGAACTTGAATCAGACACCGCCAGGAGCGCAGCAGTGTTTTTTCTATGATCCCTCAGTAGCAGTTGCTAAATAGAAAACATTTGTATTGGAGTCACATTGTATTTTGTGTAATACTCACAACGTCTTCTGGAGCAAGGCAGTGAAAAACTACTCATACACGTCGTGTCTGGCTCACTATTCCACAAAGTATTTTAGCTGTAATCCACAGACTAATGTTCCTGCAGTTTCTGAAATAGAAATCTCCTAATCCTGGCATCTGAGACAATACTGCATTCAGATGATAAAAGCCTGGGTTCATTTTCATTTTTCTCTGTTTACAAGTGTCAATTCCTTTGTGCATTTCTCAAGAGGTTGGCTGTAGTTCATGGCAGGAATTAGTTTTCCTCTCCTGCAGAAATGTGAGTGATTTCAACTCCTTCTCTTTGTGTCTTTCCATACTTTTACTTCAGATGAACGGAAGACCTTTTAAGAGTACTGTACAAAAATCCAGAGGAAACATCCTCGGACAATACTATGAGCAGAAACAAGATTAACACTGCTTTTGCTAATTATAAAACAGTTTTGTTCAATCTTCTCTGTTGAAGGTGTAAGAATTCATTCAATTAATAATTGGAATAATACAATTGCAATAATTAAGTCAGTTTTCTGACTTTGCATTGACTCATTCCCTTCCTTTCACAGCTCAGCAGAGGCGGGATCCTCCAGCGCAGGCATGGTAACAAACAGTTGGCACAGAAGAGAAAAGGAAATAACATGTTTCAGTAGTGAATTGCCTCTATAATCCAGGGGCTTCAGTACAACCCTGAATAAGTAAAACCCAGGTTCAAATCCTCAATTTAACACATTGTTTCTTTACACGTAGGGAAACAATTTTAAGTGGAAAGGCAGAAAGACCCAATTCAGAGTATCTAGATTTTGAAATCTCAGTCCTAATGGCCTACACCCATAAAGAATATCTACTGAGCTAATGCTTTTTCTGGGGAAGATCGCTCCTCAGCCTGTATCTCCCACTTGCCTTCCTTCAGCTCCTGAAATATTATCCTGAACCCGAGACACTTTCTCTGATAAACCTTTCTTTTTTTAAAATGTTTACCCTAATAAATGGATATTAAGAACCTGACATTTCCCAGTGGAAACCTAATTTGTCAGAAAATTTCCAGCAAAACTCTAGTTAGCTCTAAATGTGTCACACCTAGCTGGATTCAGCACTTGCCATTCATGACACAGTGCCAGCAGCACTCACACAAACAAGTGAATAGGTACGGGATTGCAGGTCTGACTCTGACCATTTTCTCTGGCCAACATCATAAGCCCACTTTCTCACTGCACCGGTACCCAGGCATGGTACATGTGTCCAAATCTTAACTACTAACCACTCCTGCTACTTTTTATGTCCGTGTTCAGTTGAGTATCTTTTAGTGCAAGGGAAGAGCTTTGCACAGGAAGACTTCAAAAGAATGACATTGCAGATAATTCCTAAACATTCTCTGCTCTCAATCAATGCTTAGATGATAGTAGAGTGGATGACCAAGTGACCTATATTTATTGCTCTTTCCAATTGGAGTTAATTGAAGGGTTGTAATCAGGTATCTGTATCTGGAAATTCTTTACGTTCCTACATTACTGCAGCATGGCAGTACTAGCTCCTCCCTGAACAGCAGAGAGAACGTGATGCTGTGTCTGGTCTCTGGAGTGTGTGTAGGCTTCACATGGTCCCCTGAACGTCCACGCTGAGGAGCTGGCTGGACTGTACCACAGCTGCTTTCTGACCTGCAAATCCACATTCCTTCACGTGGTATCTAGAGCACAAATTTAGGGGAAATCCATGCATACATTAGTGTGCACTTGGTTCTTGTTGTAATTTGGCATTAAGCCCCACAATATATATAAAACATTAAAATATTACTATTTCTGCTGTCACTGTCAGTACTTACATTGCAATTTGGATGTATTTGCCAGTACAACCGCCTGTGCTTTTGAACCTGTTTAACAACAACCAATTAGGAAGCTGACAGCATAGGAGATGCTGAGATATTACAGTGGAATGACAGCACAGAGAGCTATCGACGTTATCTGTGCAAGATAGAGACATGGTACTGTAGGAAGGTAAAGATACTCTTGGCCCCTAGGGAAGCCTGAACTACAAGGCAGACAAGCAAGGGTGTATTTAGAGGAATCAGCTAATACTGGAATACTCTTGCATTGTGTTGCATATTGCAAAAATAATTTTAAAAAAGGAAGAAAAAAAAGAAAATGAGAATTTTTCTTCCCCAGAAAGGTTTATAATCTATAGAGAAAAACAGATGTTGTCCCAGTTTATGGGTAGTAAAACTTGAGTTATAATTACTATAAAATGACTTAATTCACTATCTTTAGCAAAGAAAGGAAGGAAAACAGAAAACTAAAAGCAATGTATTTCAAGAGGGCAGACTTCAATAAACACTGTAAATTGGTGGGTGAGATCTCCTCGGAAACAAGTTGAAGTGACAAAGGAGTCTAGAAGAGTTGGCAATTCTTTAAAGAAATGACAGTGAGGGTACAATCAGAAGCCATGCCAACATGAAGGAAGGATAGGAAGTGTAATCAGAAAACAATTTGGCTAAACCATGAGCTCTTCAATGACCTGGAGCTAAATAAAATGTACAGGAAGTGAAAACTACATTGAAATACTAAAGACAAGTACGAATGAATAGCATAAATATGTGGGGAAAAATTCAGAAAGGCGAAGGTACAAAAAGAGAGGAAATTAGCAAAGGAAGCAACAAGCTTTCTGTAAGCACATTTGCAGTAAAAAGAACCCCGAGGAAAAACAGTGGTTCACTGCTAAACGGAGACAACAAGTTCCTGCCAGATGAGTCCCAGAAAAGTGAAATGTGTAATGCCTTTTCTACTTCAGCCTTCACTGGAAAGGTCAACTATGACTAGATGGTTGATACAACCAAGGGGCAATAACTCAGGTTACAACAAGGGAAGATCAGATTAGAGAATACTTAGACAAGGTAGATGTTTCCAGTTCATTGGGGCATTAGGACATTTATTCCAAGATACTTAAAGAACAGGCAGAAACAATCTCACAGGCATTAGTAAATCTCCTAGAGAACCCATGCAAGATGAGTAGGGTCAGAAGACTGAAGAAGAGCCACCAGCAGACCACCTATCTGTATGAAGGAGTAATGAGGAAGCCAGGGAATTATCAGTCTGACAGTCTAACTTGATTCCTGAAAAAATACTGGAACAAATAATCTAACTACTTGTAAGCACCTAGGCGGTATCAAGGAGAGGAGTAGCAGCCAACATGGATTTGTCAAGAACAAATCATGTCAAACCAATCTAATTCCACTCCACAACAGCATAACAACCCTTGTGGGTAGAAGAGGAAAAGAAAATGTCATACATCTTGACTTTAGTGAGGCTTTTAACACTGTCTCACATAATATTCTCATAAGTAAGCTAAGAAAAGAAGGTCAAGATTAAACTACAGAGAAACTGGATGCAAAGCTGGCTGGAAATCTGCATTTTAAGAGTAATTTATCAATGATTTGGTGTCAAAAAGGTAGGATTGTGTCAGGTGGGAATCAGAGAGGTCCTAGGTCTGGTAAAGTTAAATATTTTCATGAATAATGGGAAAGAAGGGGTAAGAGTGTGTTTGTTGCATTTACAGATAAAAACAAGCTCAGGCAGGTAGCGTGTAAACACATTGAAGGATAGAACAGGAATCAGAAAAATTGTGACAAATTAGAGAGGTGACCTGGAAAAATGAGGTCCAATTTGATAAGAACAAGTGGAATGTATTCATGTAGGTGAGAATAAAAATTTGTTCAAATACAGGACAAAGAACCGCTGGAGAGACAAAGAAAGCAATTTGGGAATTATCGTGAATCACAAACTGATCATGAGTCAACAATGTTATGTTGCTGTTAAAAAAGCAAATACGACACTGCTGCATACAAACAAAAATGTCACCTGTAAGACATGTGAAACATCCCTTCTGCTCTGCTCAGCCCCACGGTACTGCGTCCAGCTTCAGGAAGCACAGAGCTTGCAGCAAGAATGCAATGTAGAGAAAAATGTGACCCAGGAAGAAAGAACTGGGATTGTCTTGGGCTGGGGGAAATCCGAGAGGAGACATGAAAAGGGTCTTGAAGTACTTGAGAGACAAAAGGAATAAGCTTTTCTTATGTGCCGAGGCTAGGATAAAATGTATGAATTTTAATTGTAGCAAGAAATTCAACATTAAAAAATTAATTTAACAAACATCTGTCAGAAGTAATTTAGGTAGAGGTGATCCTAACACCGAATTGGTAGACAGCTTAAAAGATTTTGAAATGTTCCTTTTATCCATCTTTTCCTTCCATGACACACTGTGGATTTCAGGGACACAGGTCATGGATGATTGACCAAAGTTCACATGGGGCATCTAAAATCAAGCAGAAAATTGAAGCCTGACCTTAACAACACCAGTTCATGTGTCTTTACCTCAGAATATCTTCCTCTCTTGCAATAAATAGATTACACATGTAGAGTCTCTATGCAACAAATGACACATTAAAACTTTTTAATATCGTAAAGGGAATAGCATTCACATTGATTGTTTTCATTTCTATTTTTGCTGTCTCTGTTATCACAACACAAGTGAAAAGGAGGTGATGCCAAAGCAGAGTTTTCTGGTGGAAAACACATTACAAATATACAAATACACCATTAGACTTCTGCATAATTGGATCCTAGTTGATTAAAGGTCACCAACAAAAAGCATTTTGACACAGGCCTGAAAAAAGCTTAACTCCCTCATGTAGCATGTGTCAGTACAGAACAGAGAAATGACACATCCAGTTTATTATGCCACATTTACAATTTAGGATGGATTATTAGTGACAATATTTCTTTTATAGAAAAAGCAGATGCCATTGTTTTTATCAGAAATGCTTTGAATATTAATTAATAGCCTCCTTTGCTGTGTTAATAATACACTCCTACCCAGTAAATATTGGTTAAACAATTAAGGGAAGGATTTTTTTTCTTTCCAATCCCCCATGCAATTTGCTTAATTTGATAGATTTTAATTGGAAAAGCAAAGACTTGGTTAATAGTTAAAAAACAAATAGTTAATCATGTTCTTTTGCACTGCCTATGTGTATTGGCTGCATCAAAAGCAGCATGTTGTTCTAGAGGGACAGCCAAACTAGAATTGAGGCACTAAAGATACCAAATGGTATTTTCGAAAAATGGACTTTTAAAGAACATGTAAGTGCTTTCCTCTTTCTGAAATGAATTAGGGTCTAAAATACTCTCAAATCCCAACCCATTCCCTGTGCGTATTTTTGGTGCATATATTCTCTGAAAGTTGTGGGAATTGAACGTCTCACTGTTTAGATGCCTTTGACAGTTGCACTCTGTATTTAAATAACTTGGTAAAGCTCTCCTGATTTAATAAATGCCAATTATGGCTGAAGTGGATAAAGGAAATCAGGCACATAATGCCACACATACACCTAATATTTCCATTTACAGGTTTCCTGAATGGTTTAGTACTCTCCTATACTTTTAATATAAAGTAGTTCAGTTTTAATCTGAAATAGTAGTTATCAGTAGCACCCATAAATCATTTTCTACAAACAGTGGTGGCAGGGAAAGGTGTTTTCAGTCCTCTGCAGGTCTGTCAAAATGTTTGTAGAAGTAATTCACACTTTTAGTAACTAAACCTGTGAAAGTTTTGCCATTCACTTCAAATAGAATCTCTGTAAGCGAAAGGCTAACTCCTGCCCTCATTTTTTTTTCTTGTGCAGGGTGATTACAGGCAGTAGGTTTGCTTTATGTAAGAGACAATAAAACTAGACCTAGTTAGCTATTATGAGCTCCGTGGTTTTTAACAACTATCTGAGACTTGAATACTTCACTCCCATTGAACGTAAGAGAAACCGGATGTTTGAAACCCCTTGATGACTTCGAAATTTCCAGCCAGCTCGTCTGAATTCTGCTGAGGGACTGACTCTGTATATATTCACGCAAATCCTATTAAAGTCAGTGGAAGTCACAAGCATGTCTCTGGGGCAGAGTGGGACCCCCTGCTATCTAGTCAGTGCAAATTAACAGCTGGGAGTGGAAGGAATGTAAAAAAGCAAAATCTCTTCACAGGGCTACATTGATATGCAAGGGATTTGCTTGTCAGAGTGAGATGTGTGATATGAAGTGAATGTTTATTGCACACTGCAGGGAGCTTCCAATAGTAGCCAAAAGGAGATATCTATAGTAGATCTGGATCGGAAGCCATCTAAAAGCCAAGGCAGAGTGAAAGGCCTTTTGATACAGAATGCCTTTGTGATGCTACTTATTCCTCGTTAGACAAAAAAAAAAAAAAAATTGCCAGCATTTATAAATTGAGGAAGAGGAAATTGGGAATCCTGACATTTTACCAGCACTTGTAACTTGATTACTTTGCTGTATTTTGAAGTGTGCTTATCTATAGCTGTGGGTTGATGCACAAAACTCAGTAAATTCCGGCAACATTCCCACAGGAACTCAGGGAGGGAGGGGAAAATTTTCAGCAGAAGTGATGTGAACTTTAGTCTGATAAGGTGGGTAAACTGTCAGGGTCCCTGACCACACACAAGCTTGGCTGGTACAGAAGACACTCACTATCCCTACCTCCCCTGACTGGGTGACTTATATCCTTTTGCTCACTTGTCCCCTGGAAGAAAATACTATGGATTTTTAATCTGTGTTGTGTTTGGGTTGGCCTACTAGACCCTTCCTCCAGGAGAAGCATGGAGAAGGACGTTTCCTCTTCCAACAAGGACCAGAGGCAACTAATGCACCCCTGATCTCTTCCACCTGCTGCTGAGCTCTGTTCATGCACATGGTACAAAAGCAAAGGTTGCTGCTGCTTGCTGCTGCCAATGCTACATAACCCCCCACCCTTCACGGGGACCAAGCCACGGGTGCCAGGTCCTTGCTCAGGGATGAGAAAGACACCGACTACCAATTACCTGAGGATTAATTTCTCTGTCATAGTTTCTTCAGAATAAGCAGGCAACCAGATGACCAACACCGCACCAGTTGCTTAGGTTGAAATCACCCATAGTACTTGGAATTCAAATGCTTTGATTAGTTGAGTTAGTTACATATGTTACTTCACAAATCATAACTGCAATACTAATACAAACGACAATTTGAATGATCCCCTGCAGATCAAGAGTTGCTTTCCAAAAGAAATTTGCAAATTATTTTTTCTAATGGCTGCATCAGAGAATTTTGCACTCTATTCATGGAACATTTGTGAAGAGAAAATGAGGAGCTTCATCAAACAAATCACTCATTCTGAGTTATTTGCCATGCTCTCACTAGAAATCATACTAAATTCAAAAGCCACACCCACACACATCCCAGTACACTTAGCCGGTTGGCCCAAGTAGATAGCACAAACCAAAGCCAGCATGAAAAGTGGCTGGCTTTGGGAGAAAATAAGCTGTCACGTGCAGAGAGAGATGACAGGCACAGAAGCTGAGGATTTCTGCAGAGTTAGGCAATAGGACAAGGTTGGCTGTCAAGCCCACGGAGAACCTGCTGTCCTGCAGGACCTCAAGCTTTGACTGACGACTGGGAATGGCTTCAGGCTGTCTGGCTGCCGAGGCGACACAGCCAGCTGTCCTCACTGTCCAGACAGCTGGGACATCGCAGCTGCTCATCAATCAGCATCTGAACCACCACACTTTGTAACGTGGCATTTTGGAATATGCCGTCACAATTTGCCTCAAGGCTCTCACTATGAGTTGCAGCAGATCAGCCAGAGGGAGGTGGTGCTTGCTGAGAGCTGTGGCCTCATCAGCCATCCTGGTTCGCCAGGGCCGCTCACGAATCACAGCGCTCTGATGCAGAAAAACTTCTGTGGATGTGGGCCTAATGCCTGAAAGAGCGTGGTGTGCATCACCCCATATACCACACAGCATCAACTGAAGGCAAAGATTGGTTATACATCAGTTGTTAGAAAACTCACAAGGTCATTAAAAACTGTCTGTGAAGCACTTAAAACATGAATGCACAGGCAGATATGAAGTGTTGCATGTCTGCAGCCTAGAATCACACAAACTTTGCTGCTGTCAGTGCAAACAGTCCTTCATTTGAGGATCTCACTAGGATTAGGGCATACTTATTCCTGCCTTTGCTTTTCCTCCCTTCTGAAGCACAGTCCGGGGTCCCTTTGAAAAGAGGGACAAATACATTCTGTAAGTACCAGCAAACAGCTATGCTCGTGCACAGGATATTTTAAAGCCTGAAATATTGCACATGCCTGTATCCAGTGGTTAAAGATAGGAGTTAGAGGCGCTGCTATAAATATTTGAAAATAATAGAGCAGGAAGAAAAAGCCAATCCAGATGATTAAGAATGCACAGGGACTACCACCTCACTGCTTTGAAATTATATTACATATTCCTATATACACCAACCCAGTTTGACTACTGCTCATATACATGTGTACTCTATTTCTTCTAGGCTGGATCCATGTGGAGTCCGCTTGGATGTCTCCAGGTAGAGGTGTTCTGCAGTCACACCAGTCTGCCAGACTAGCCCTGCTGAGCCCCAGCTGGCCAAATGCATGGAAGGTGTACAGATAGAACAGCTCTGGGTCTATCTTCCAACATATTTGTTGAGGGTGCCTTGTGCCTACCAGCCCTGCAGCCTCTTGAGTCCTTCTGAGTCCTGCTGGTCTACCTCTTCAAGTGTTATTATCTGCTAGTGTTAATGGGAATTGAAGGAAAGAGCTGTCTAAATGCAACTAAGGATCAGGACTTACAGGCTGTCGTCTGCTGTGTACTCCTGTAAGGAAACACAGAGGATTTGTCTCTTCTTAGTACTCTGCCTTTCTCTTCTTTCAGACTGAAAATTCAGATTTTTCCAGCAAATGCTGGGGCAGGGGTTATACCAGTAGGTATTACCAGCTTGGATTTAATCCCAATTATTTCTTTCCCACTGAACATCTGCATTTGGGCTGCCTTCCTACAGTCATGCTGGCTAATGTGTTTCCACAGTCTGTCTCTGTCTAGGTTTGTGTTTGAAAAAGTGGGGAGGGGTGGTAGAAACCTTTGGCATCAGCAGGACATTTCTCCCCTGATCTCAATAGCAGCTCTGACTTGGAAAGCAGAACCTGTCAGCCAGAACATGTTGGCCCCCGGCACCAGCTCTCTTTTCTACCTTCCTCTGGCACTAAGTTCAAAGCAAAACGTCGCAACAAATTGCAGCTCTGTCCCTCGAGCCCTATGACTCGACACCGGCACACCAGACTTCCATGCGAGGAAATGTAGTGCAAAAAATACCTTCCAGGAGGCTTCTGCCTAATGCTGGAAAGCACTGATGCACTCTGGCTCCAGGGGAGAGGTAAAAAGTTGATTGCCACCCACTCAATAACCATTTCCTTCGGGTGATCGATGGAGCATCGTCCAAGACCTGTCTGGTGACAGGCACCCATTAGCTATCAGAGGCGGAGGATGAGAACATCTCCATGATAGGTGCTCATGGAGAGGGAAGCAGTAAAGAGCACAGCAGCAGTAAAAGGAGGGAAATAGGCTTCCTGCTGAAGGGAGGAGCAGGCAGTAGGATAAACGAAGGGACATTGATTGAATCGGAACATGTCTTTAAACTCAGAGCCCCGACTGCAGCACGCTCATCGTGCCGTGTAAAGTTTCTTCCAGCGCATGCTTGGTGACATCTTGACACACTGATTTTAGTATTGCTCACTCTGTAATCCCCAGGGGAAGATATCTGAGCTCTGAAAAGTGCTTTTGAGTCATACCTTCCAAATAAACCTATTTTCCAGTTCCCTCCCTGCCAAGGTCACTGAGTTTCTGATCTCACAAGCAAAAGCTTTACAGGAAAGGTGAGCAGAAAGAGGAATGAAGGTTTGTGCTGCTCCTTCAGGGTACCAGCTGGTACAGCTCAGCCAGTGCAGTTTGCGGGCAGCGTTAGCTGACATTACACTGAAGTTCTCCCACGTAGGCAGAGCAAGAGGACGGCAGGGAGAAAGGCTTTCCCCAGAGACACAGTGTGCCCTGGTCTGACTTTGGAGATTGCACAGTGAGACAGTCTTTGCACATGGCTGTAAGCTAAAGCCAAATTGTTCTTGTATCTACAAGAGAGGCTGGGGCAGCACTGGTGGGATGGAGCAATCGGCGGCAGGGGAGGGGGCTGTGGGTGAGACGTGCCTGTCCCCAGGCTGTGCACCTCCGGCTGGTCCCTGGGCTACAGGGGGCAGTGAGGAAACCTCAGCCCTTGCTGCCTCCCCTCCCATCACTGCAGGATTAGGAGATGAGAGACATTGCAGAGCAAGAATATTTGGGTGTGAATAGTAAGGTCTTTTCTTCCCCCGCCTCAGCTAAGCTGTTGTGTTATAGCAGCTCTTTAAATATCCTCCCCAGCCCAGTCTGTGAGATGCTGTTACACAAACCTACGTGTTCTCAAACACATGGTCCCTACCTCCATGTCTCCCTCATGCTGGTACTGCTTTATGATCTGAGCCAGCCTGGCTGCAGGAGCCGTGCTCACGCACACATACTTGCACGCACATGGGCGCAGGGTGACTGAAGAAGTTAATAAGCGTCAAAGCATGCGACACGATAATCAGAAGTTCACATCAGGACAAGGAGAGAACAGCAGGGCTTTGCAGTGGACAAATAACTAACCTTTGAGTCCTGCGTTCCCTGTGCATTCATGCACAGACCAGACTCCGTTACCAACGTCTCGGTGCAGGCACATCCCGCTGGAAAAGCAGTCAGTGTGATGGTGCCTGGACCCTCTCATCATCAGTGCCAACCAACTTCCAGCTCTTCCCGAGGGCAGAGGATATTATTTTATGGCTTGTCTCTTTTTACATTGCCCCTTCCACAAAGCATGAAGTGCTGGGGTTTGGGATTCAGTGCGCACCCACAGTACGGTCTCAGGGAGGGGAATCTTATCACCGCGCCTGAATGCAGGCTCTTGGAAACACTGGGGCAATGGTTTGCTTTCTAGGCATATTTCGTTAAGCCATCAGACATCAGAAACAATCAGAGAAGATGAAACCACCTCAGTTTCAGTTGAGTAGGACCTTATCACAAGGGGCCTTATGGAATACGGAGGGCTCCCACTCCAGAAGTGTTCAGAAGACATCAGAAATTTTTGTGAAACAAGCAAATAAAATAAGCAATCCTTCCATTTGTAAATGTTTGGAAAAATTACATCCAAACTAAGCCTTTAAGCCATAAATTTCCTCCATGCAAAAATAAATAAAATATATCCACTGGTTCAGCACTGTCACACACCTATTTAGGGGTACCATGAAGGTACATGTAAAACACAAAAAATCTATGTCTTATTGGAGTCGTAATTTGAATTTTTCACAAGAACAGCTTAAATATTTTTATACATCTGATCAACTGCTTTGAGAGTAACATGAGACTACATTATATTTCATAATATAGGGAAACTTTGAAGCTTCATCTTCCAGCCTTTTACTCAAGGAAGTATTAGTCATTAAACCTGGGCATTTTTTTCCTTTTCCAGATCAGTGGCTAAAATAATTCCCATTTCAACAAATCCAAAAGGAAAAAAAAAATCTAAACCACTCTGAAAAAAAGATACTTTGCATTAATCAAAAAAACTTTATTTAAATTGAAATATTTTTTGGCATTATCTTCCCCCTTTCAGAGTTCTTTTCAGGGCTATTTTCTAAACTGAAAGGCCACGTTCAGCTGAAAAGTCAAAATGTTTGCAACAGATAACTACTAAAAAGAAACGTTGCAGTATTCAAAGGAAATTCTTTGTTGCTTTTTCTCAGTTAAATTATTCCATAAGTTTGATTCAAATTATTAAACAGTTCTATTCTGACCAATTTTTTTAACAGATCTTCTGTTTCCAAAAAAGAAAATTATCCATTGCTCAGTTTTGATAGTTACCAAACGTCTATCTCTTATAACTGGAAGACTTAGCGGAATAAAGGAGGAAAAGAATGGGCCCAAACACAACACAGTAAATAACTGGAAGTCTTGTCTAAGTCTGCAGTGATTCAGGATGTTATCAAAGGGTTTTCTGAGCACCGGTTTACACCAACTACCTCCACTGCCTGTGCAGAATCCTTCCAGTGAAGAATATATATAAAAATGCATTTTAATTATATATATTTATATACTGAAAGATGCATTTTTAAATGAGCTTTGAATAATTGCTTTATTGCCTTTAAAATGTATGTGAAAGAAAAGTGTATTTCAATAACCAATGAATATATGTGTACTTCCACAGGTACATATATATATCTCTCTCTAAACCATGCACTTTGTGGGTCATAGTGAATGTTTTACTGCATGTCTTAAATGTAACAAAATTGCTGTAAGAAGATAGCTTTGAAGATATATTTTTTATTATTGATATCCTTGGAAAATTCAGAAAATGCTGAGATATGAAGGGTACAGCAGAGAATTTCATTATAACTGCACAGCTTTTTTTCTGATGCTACATAAAAGGCTTTCTTCAAAAGGTTGCAACATGTACTGCTTAGCTGAATTGAGAGCATATTTTCCTGTCCTTCAAACACAGTCAGCCAGACCTGGGAGTGGAGGACTCCAAAGGACATACCGGGTCAGCAAGGTGATTACGGACTGGTGGGTTGTAACAGGTGTACAATCATCAGCCCAATCATGGGCGTCCTGAGCCAGCCAGGACACAGCAAACCAAGATAGCAAGCCAAACAGCCCCATGGCCGTCTTGTTAGCTGTCAAATATAGATAGCTGAGACAAAGAGAAAGGGGAGGAATAAAAGAGAGAGAAGAGAAACAAAGTTAGAAAACTTTTATTTCTAAAGTTACACTATGGGTGTTTCTTTATGCATAAAATCCGTGAAAATTAAAGCCATGGCAGCTGTCCTGTCAGCCCCATGCCCTCCCCAGCCGTCTCCCCCTGTGCTAACAGCAGCGTAAGGACAGACTCCCTAGGACACCAGAAATATACATTATTTCTCCAGGGTAACCTCAAGCCCAGGGGTCAGATCGTTAACTGGTATGAATTGCTATATCGACCTCACTGGAGCCTGAGTGATTTATTTCAGGATCCGGCTCTTCACTTGGTGTACAGAGACCGCAACAACAGGGTGCAATGTACGAACCCACCGTCCTGCCTGCCCTCCGTCATGTCACAAAAGCCCCATAAAAACTGGGTTTTGCAAACACCACCACCCTGGGCCAGTCACAGGCAGCAGATAAGGCACTCCTTTCCCCCCGGGTCATGGCCTTGGAGATCCTGCCTCTCACTTCCAAAAAGTCATAAAATGAAGACATTCACTGAACTAATCCCAGGCCCTGCCAAGGGAGGAAGCAGCAGAGCCCTCTTGGTGGGGCTGCCTGCCTCTGGGTTGCATCCACCCCCAAAATTAGCTCTTGGAAATGGCACGGGCGTCTTAACGATCTGTATTTGAAGGAGCTTGTCAGACGAGGGCAATGGTAATGCATCCTACGCAGGCCTGTGAAAACTCACTGAGTGGGATTCTGGTCATCCCT
Organism: Pluvialis apricaria; assembly: GCA_017639485.1. NCBI lineage: Eukaryota > Metazoa > Chordata > Aves > Charadriiformes > Charadriidae > Pluvialis > Pluvialis apricaria. The sequence goes on along the minus strand of CM030008.1, from coordinate 159,501,134 downwards.
TTTCAAAAATGCTGAATTCACAGGGAAATAGGAGCAGAGGAAGGCTACTGAACTGACCAGAGACGTGGAAATCCTGTTGTATAAGAGGAGACAAAATGTACAAGTTTTGTTTAGCTTCACAGGGCAAGGGCTGACACAGAATATGGTTGCTGTATCTAAATATCCCTTACTGATAAAAGCCATGGAAGAACTATTTAAGCTACAGAAGGATTGTTGGCACAACAACCGGGGCAAGCTGCCTGTGAAGACGCTTAATGGAGAATAGATTTTTTCTAACCACCAGAGGAAGAAGTTTTTGAAAATAAAAGAAAAGCTGTGAGACTTTATCATGAAATCCAGACAAGTAAGTCATGGAAATTCATGATAAGCAGAGGGACTGGACTCAGCAAACCTTCCCATCCCTTCCACCCCTACATCATGTAAAAGCCAAAGGGAATTTTGCCATGGATTTAATTGAGCTTACCCTGAAATGTTAACCCTACCAGCAAGTGCATGTGGCCTAATCAATTTTGGGTCTTCAAATGATTCACCACAATTTTTCAGACCAGATCTGGACTTTAGCTGAATGCGTAAATTGTATCTTCAGCAGCAGGACTGCAGATCTGGGTGCGCAGTTCTCAGTGCATAGAATAAACTGCAGTGGCCACAGATACAGTTTATTAATCAATTATCTTTATTTAATGGAGACCAGGATCTTCCTGCATCTGCTAAACCCAATGACTCGCAATGACAATTATGTAAACTTTCATGGAACTCCAGAAAAGCTATCAGCGGTTTCCTGGCTGTAATTTTTGAGCTGATCTAATCTGACATATGGCAATTTTTTTGAGTCATTTGATAGTGTAGAGATTTAAGTAAACCCCTCTCCAAACAGCCATAAAAAGTGTTCCTGCAGTTTTTGCTACTTTTGGAAACCCAGAAGCAGGTTGCTGCAAACAGTCAAGCATGAACACAGGAAGGATTAGATCTTACAGCAGATCTTGACCTTGGGTGCATCAAACCTTTTTAAAACAAAAATGTTTTCAGATAAACAATCTATTTTTATAAAAAGAGTCAGCCTTCTGCAAAGGAGCATGACTTTTCATCAGAAAGAGCAAAATCTAATAGACAAAAAGTTTTCATCCTAACATAGTATTTTTGTCAACAGTACACTTGTTAAAAAAGTTCAGTTTTCAGCCACTGAAAATGAAAACTTTTGTAAAGGCAGTCGAATTTCCAGTGAAAAATGACACTAATGACCCTTCTGCAAACGGTCGACATTTATTCCGCAAATAAATTTCATCCAGACATTTTCCAGGACCAAATTTTTAAGTCTTTAAATCTTAACTGGACTTCTGTTTCTTGCTTTAGCTTAGGTCATTTGAACCTCTGAGAACTGATTGATCCTGCAAATCAATTATCCATATAGAGAGAGAAGCTAAATTTCAAACTTCAGAATAAGATTGCATATCCAGGCCTGTCTCTTAAATATCTGGGAAACACAAACCAATAGAAAACCTGTCTCAGAACATCAGTTTTACAAATGATACCTACAGAGCGAAACAGAGATTAGCTTAAAAATTTGTATTAGCTTATGCTGAATTGCATAACTTGCTTACTAGTAATGCCACATCCAAGTTTAGTGGAAAGAAAATGTTTGTAGAAATCTAAAGTACACAAAAATGGTGTCTCGTGATCATGCAGTAGCCCCTGGACAGAGTGGAACTCATCCTGCTTCACCTCCATCAGCAACTTAATAATGACTCTGCATGTAAATGAGATTCTGCGTTTCCACAGAGGCAATCTTGCTTAAATTTGCTCTAATTGACTTACAACCAGTCACCCCACTCAGAGGTATAAGGGAAGGTGCTGGGGATGTGAAGGGATTTGGTTCCACCAGCAGCTGCAGCTGCTGACTGTGCCCTATAGCAGTTGGCATGCGGGCAAAAAAGAGGTGCAAGACCTAACCAAAGAGCAGAAAAAAATGGACACCAGTGTGAAGGTGATTTTGTGCCTGCAGCTGAAGCAGAAGCAGAGAATATCAAATGTCAGAAGGAAGTTTATCCTCGAAAGCTTTCCAGCCCCATTTTGCACAACAAAGAGATCTGGCTAGTTCAGATAAGGGGTGGATGAATATCCCAAGTTTCAGTTGCTTATTTATCTGAGCCACTCCACCCTTCACTAAACATCTCCATTACTAGAATGATGCAAGTTCCTTGATTAAAACAACGTGGTACATTACCGGAATACCTCAGTCTCACTGTGCTCTGCCTGTCCCACTCCCAGAGAGCCATCAGAAAACCTGATTCTCTCCTCCCAATTTAGCAAAAGTCCCACCAACCTCAGTGGCATCTGTACTAGGCCTGGGTAAATATTTTCGATTCATACACAGGTTGTCTTATCCAGCCATTCTCAACAAGGGAGGATATTCCCACACACACCTTTCTTAAATAAAGATTTTCTTTGGCATTGTTTGTACAGCAATGCAAACACCTTGCATGGAACGGATCTTTCATTCCAGCTGCCGGAACGACAACTTCTCACAATAATTGAGGAGACTGAATATCAATAGGTCCCTGTGAAGAAGAGAAAGGACAACCTTGTCATGGCATAGACCTTCCTTTCCCTTTGAAACCTTGCATGTTCCAGTCAAATTCTTGTCTCTCCCCACCTGTATGTTCAATGTTTTTTGATATACTGACTTAGCAGACCCTGCTTGATCAAAGAGCGAATCCCTGTAGAGCAAATGTGAGTCTGTAAAGAGTAAGCTCTCTTTTCTTAGCTGTCTTCTACCAACCTATTGGAAGTGCTCCCTAGGCTTTCTTCAATGATCCACGTATGGAAAATCTTTCCTGCTCACCAGTCTTGCAGAGACCTCCTAAAAACCAACACTGACTTATTGAAATGTCACTTATCCATCACAGAGATGGAGCTGCTCTCAGGAGAGCTGAGCTGCAAATCACTTCCTCAAGTGTCAGTACATTAAAATTGCTGTTCTGTGCCTGGCTAAAAATACAGAGAGGGCGCAAGTTCAAAAGCACATCCAAACATAGTTAGCTTTTCTTTACTGAACTCAAAATTGCTATCCTTAGGTGAAAAACGCTTCTCAGATTTACACCATCATCTGTCACCCTGAGGGTGGTGGACCATCACTATCTCACCTTCTCCCCTCATTTGACATCTGCCTCCTGCCAAGTCCCACCAGCACTGTTAAAAATCTCTCGTTTATATTCATGTGTAAGTGAATTAGTTCATAGTTTCTTCCGGTATTTTCACATCTTTGGATGTTTCACCTTAATGTATCCTCCTTTTAGTGTCTATTTCCATCTCTTTCACTTGGCTGTTAGACTTCAACAATTTAGCTTGAATAATCACTTAGTCTGATTTACTCCATATGTAAATCAATCTGTTGTATTATTTGTTTGAAGAAATCTTAGCTATTGTTTGTGTGCAAGATGCTACACATTATTAAGTTTCATCCTATGGCATCAGCACAGTTAAAATCATCACTGTCTCCTTCACAATTCAGATTCATCTTTTAACGACCTAAAAATTAACAAGATAGATATGGGTCATTAGAAATGTGTATTCATCTTTACCAGAACCAAATTGCACAGCTGCAACAGAACACATCATTTTATGCATTGCGGTAGAAAACGACACGACTCCAGGAATTTCAGACTGATAATTATCACAATGCACAACCTACAGAACTCCCGTAGACATTGTCTGCAGATAATCTACCACTGTAGATCTCTGCACAACCTTAAGACCTGACCTGAATATGGTGCCCTGTTTTCTCTACTGGCATTTCAGCAGTTTGCAGCTAATCAATTAATAGGTCACTCATAGACTGTGATGTAGTCAAATATTAACAAGAGAAGAGAGCAACTGACCTCCGCCCGTCACTGCAAAACCTTCACAGTGGTGGCTTCAGTGGGTGAAAAAATATTAACCAGCTCTGCTGGGATCTCCATGAGTGAACATCCCACTCTTAAACAATAAAACTTCTTTTACCCTCTGGAATATCGCAGCATCTATCTGTCACATATTAGGGACTTCCCCTTCATGCTGTTAACATACCTCAGACTCAAACAAATACCAGTAATTAACAGGCTTGTTAAGGAAAGAGAAACAGCTTACTTAGGGCTTGTCTGTATATGGAATTATTTATACACCAGTGAGGACAATCCTTTTCTTGAACCTATGCTCATCCTAAGCTTGCTTATTACTTTGCACAGAGAGGCAGGACAGTGAATCTAGTGTATACTCCTGACCCTTCATCTCAGAGGATGGACTTTGTTGTCATGTTTTATTCCCTTAAGCCAGCAGACAGATTGTTTTAAGCTCCAACCTTGTCAGTTTTCAGGAAGCTAAACTGCTCTGGATCTGGATCTTGCCCAGAAAAAAAATTAGAAGCTGTAGGTCATGGTTTGTGCTGCGAAACCGGTGCTGACGATTTCGTGGCAGATAGTTACACATCTGAGTCAGATCTAAACAAATGTGGCTAGATTGTGTCAGAAAGGTACAGAGCCACCAGAAGTGCTGTCTTTTACATTAATCATAAAAGCAAAGTTCAATCCTTGCCTCTGCAGGTACATTAAAGCTAGTCCCTCTGTGTGCTCTTTGCGGGCTACTAATGCTGATGCCCTTCATAAATCTCAGCTTGGTGAAAGATGCCGGATTCCCCAGTAGACTTTGGCAGGATAAAGGTATTTTTTTATTTCCTAGGAACCTGCAGTTGAGCTGTTCTCTGCTTTTTGTGGATCTTGTCTTCAGGAAAGAAACAGAGATTATTTTTTTTTTTACAAAGTAAAATTTCTCCCCCAAAATTTCTAGGGTTTGTCATCTCTCTTTGTCACTTCTTTCTGGTGGAAAAATTTAGCATACCACTGGATGGAAAAAAAAACAACCAACAACTTTCTTTTTCGTGAAAGCTCTGTATCTAAAAGTCTAGGAATCACTTTAATGAAAAAGTACCTTCCAAAGCTCTCACCAGGAAAAAATAAAAAATAATAAAAAAAAAATCATCAGGTTGTGTTTGTGGAGGGACTTAGTGCTCTTAAACAAAGGCTACCTCTCACCTCACTGACCTGCCTGAACCAGTCCGAATTTCTTCCTCAGCTCACCATGTCCATTGCAACTGCAGTTCTGGGAGCTCAGACCTGGTGTGTCAAATCTTTTTGAGCTGATATAGATACGTTTTTTTATGCTGATACAGATATATTTTTTTAAGCTGATACAGGAAAGATGGGCTTCAAAATGCCCATCAGAGTTTGCTGACCTTCCTTCAGTCCTCTTGTTCTTTTTGGAACTATTTATTTTTGTGGAAGTGGTGGAAAACCAGGGGCAAAAAAAGGGAGAAAGCATGCTGCAATACTGCTGGGCAAGAATGGAGTGTCCGCACTTCTTCTGGAGGCTACATCATCTTTACAACCAGATTTGTGAACACGGAGAGCATGGTTTGGCTCAGTCACTTTTGCATTGAGAGTTAATAAATCTGTGTCCACAGCATCATACCTCCCCAGAGAACCCAAACCCAGTGATCTTCCCAAAGCCATCTAGCTCACAGAGCCATGTACAAAGTCAGGCCTGTAATTATGGCTGTAAGAGACAGACCACGTAATGAATGATCAAAATGAGTCAGAAGGGGGAAAGGACACAGTAACACCCTCTCAGCTCAGCATGATGTGGCCATCAACAGGCAAGAGCAAAGACGGCAAACCAAGTAGCACAGCTCTCCTCCCTATTCCCACTCCATGGTATCAATGGAAAGGAAAATGGGACGCAAGGGCCTGAAGGGAGTTGCAAACAACTTCTGACTGCATTTTTAGCCCTGTCCAGGAGAGCACGATTGCAGAGAAAAAAGGTGGCAGGAAGAAGCAAGACTTGGTGATTACTAATTTCTTCAGAGACAAGGAAGGCAGAGTGCAACTCAGGTAATGATGGTAGAAGCTATTTTAAGAAATCTTTAGGAAGTCATGATGCCAGATCCCAAACTAGGAAGTAAACAAGTATGTTAGGTATGTTAGGACAAAGAGAAGATGCCATGATTTAACAGATGTTAAGGAAGGAGACCCTGGGCTTTTCTGTGGAGACATGCTGTGGAGATAACCTCCAGCCATCCTGAATGGCGATAAACCCCAGGTAACAGTGGTCTCTGCACATCATTAATAACTGAGCAGAGTTTGCAAAAGATGCTTCACTTGGGTCCTCAGGACAGGTAGATACTCATGGTGGAAATGAAAAACTAGTTGCTCTTTTACAGCTGCTGGGTGGCAGCTGGCCTTAGGGTAAACAATGCAAACCCTTCTCACAGTAGCGACAAATTCACTTTCTTAAAGTGACTACCCAGCTGTAAAACAGCAAAAGTGAAAAAAAAAAAAGACATAGAGAAAGAAAAAGAAAAGGAAAAAAAACCTTTCAGGATTATTCACTTTTTTAAATTGCACTCTTCTTATTCCCATAATGCCAGTCCAACAATTGTCCAACTCTCCCCTTTGTAAATTAAACCCCATGAAGAAAATGCTTTTCCCTTTTCATCATAAAAATGTAGGTACGTAAAAGTACTGACCCTATGAATCAGGGGTCAATTATTATTTCTAAATGTGTGCTTACAGACAGGCAAGTAGACGCTGGATAGACCCCAAAAGGCTGTGGACTGTGTTCTGGCTGCCTATTACAGTCATTAAGTAGGTGATTCATTGCCTAGTATTTAGGGCTGCCAGACTGTGCCTCTCTATGCAATAAAGAGAGAGAAGGAGTTGCAACATCAAAGTCAGGCACTCACAGTCAGCCATCTGCCTAACACTTTGACTTATGTCCCTTTATTGAGCATGGATCAGGGTCTACGATGGTGTACTCTGATCACCTACCAAACATCAGCACTATTCTTGGTACCCACATTCATACCAGGGGCCCTGCTCAGTAATAAAACGAGCCCTATCTAAGCCATGACACGAACAGAGCACAGAAGGTCACTGCAAAGAACATATGAAGGAAGGCTGGCAATGCTTTAGAGAAGAATGGCAAAGAAACCACATTTGATGCTGTGTTCACCCGCAGTGGCTTAGGTTTCATGGGGTGGGCGGTGGGATGCAAGCCCACAGCAATGCATGTGACACTCCCCACTCCCACAGCTTCTCTATGGGCTGAACTCAAGGTGCTTTGCAGAAGTGAGCGAATGCTATTGAGCCCCATTTTCCTGAGGAAACAGAAATTTCGCAATGTCATGGAGTCAAACCCAAATGGTTGCTCCCCATAGTCCCACTGGGACACAGGGAAGAAGAGCTGTAAGCTGGCATGTCACCAACCTCCAAAGCAGCATTTGAAGCCAGGACTGCACTGTTAAGCCTGTACTTAATCCACCCCAGCACCATACAGTAGCAGGCAATTAGCATGTCTTTGTTGCGTGAACTCTCCTGCAATGTTTGCAGGGCTGTCAGAACCACAGGTCTGCTGTGATCCTCTCGGTTCAGATGAAGCATTAACTCTGGAATGGAGAGAGCAGGCGGAGGTGTTTTGGCAAAGCTGCTCTTCCCTCAAGAGTCAGAGTGCATTGCTTCCTGAACAAGCCCAGACCTGTTTGTTCGCTTAATTGTACATCTACAGGTTAATTTCCAGCTCTCGCTCTTGTCACCAGGCTGCGTAAGACCTGCCAGGCTTCACACGTCAGGCATGAGACCCACACGCTTGACTCCTGTCTCCATCTCTGGTATGTCAGGCAGTGACAGAGCGATGCCGCAGGTGACACCAGTGGAGAGTGAATCACTGTGGTGCAAAAAAGCTTCCATGCATCACTGAAGACGTAAGTGGCACAGCCGGGCCACCGGGCAAATAGTGGCAACATACTGCATGGCTCGGGTTCATTCCTGCACGCTTGATTTGCATTTCCTATTGCTAAGGACCAGACCAGGCCGTGCACTAGCAGCAGGGAGTGATGGTGGCCATCAGGAGCAGTTACAGAAGCCAGGGTTGGACACAGGGGACAAGGGGCCTGGGTGGTTTGGCTCATCCTTGTGCAGCAGAGCCACTGCATAGGACACCTCCCTGCACACAGCCACTCCTGCCAGTATGAAATGAGAAGATCCATACAATGTCTGGGCAACTCTTTGCACAGCTACTTGTGAAGCCCTTTAAAAGGACCAGTGACTTCCAAATGAGCTGTCATACCCTGACATATTCACATATCTGAACATCCTGTTCAGCTGGGTAGCTAGTCTGTGTCTTGCTTCTGAGGAAATACTAAGGACTATTTAGGAAATATTGTTGCAATAGTACTGTATTTATTCTTATTTGCTGATTTGGCAATTTCAAGCCTCACCTGTTTTAGTTTGCGCATTTCTCTTGCAAAAACACACACACGCTCACATAATTCATCGTGCTCACATAACTCTTTGCGTTCTGCTGCTGTATTTATTTGAGATTTACGCATGCACACACTCTTGAGAGGGAGATAAAAACCACCCTGTCTGAGAGACTTTATCTTACCTATCTGTTCCTCAAATGGGTCCATTTGACTTGGAAAGGAAGAGGATAATTTGATTCCTAACAGAAAATGTCCCTCTTTGATCCGATGTTTCTGCAGAGTTACCCATCCCCCAAGATCTTTTCTGTGTGATGTTTTCCTTTTGTTTTTCTTCATTCCTGTCTAATTTTACAGTAACACATTTGAGATAACCCATCCTTCTCCCAGGGAAACACCATATCTAGCCCATTCACAGCCAGGCATAACTGTAGAACTCACAGCACTGCCTCCTGTATCAGCCTGCGTCTGTAGATGATAAAATGCTATCTGGCTGGTCTAGCATTTAAGCCAGCAGATGCTAGTATTACTACATTTCAAAGGACCCCAATCAATCCATTTCCTTCATTGTCCCACTCTCGCAAAAACCTAGACAGAGAAGCCTGAGGCTTTGTAGTTTTTGAAGTGCTCTAATCTGGACAGATCTTACCATTGCTGTCATAATTGATTAAGCTGTTGCCAGCATCCCCTGCATCTCCTGAGAGCTGTCATGGTTCACATTCATCAGGGCGTGCTCCAAAGTTCACACACTTCCACAAGGCACAGCTCAGCGAGAGTCGGGCGTCATTAGAATAATAATACTTTGCACTTGCATCTCGCCTTTCATCGTGGGCTCCCAAGGCACTTTGCAAATACTCAGGGTCCATTTCTGCTACTCATTGTCACACTCTCTTATACTGTACAGCAATCCCCTACCCTCCCAAAAATGTTCCATGGAGTTATTTGCAGAGCGAGATACACCAAGGACAAGTAAACGCTTATCAAAAAAGTGTTGCGATACTTTTGAGAGATAAGAGTTATTCCTGTTTTACAAATGGAAAAACTTAATGGCTGTGTTTGCACTGGCCTGCTAAGGGTGGCTGAAAGCTGCCCCTGAGACCAGACTTGCCTGTCTCCCACACTGGGTGCCTGCAAGCCTTGCCTCAGGCAGGATCAAAGTATCCCCATGCAGGATTTTGTGAACCCAAAATATAGACTTTGTCATCCAGGCTGTTTGCAGACAGAGTGTGAAGGAGCTGTGAGGGTGGAAGGTGGGGGAATTGGGGGACATACTGCATTTACAGGTGATTTGGAGCATCTTCTTTCAGTCCTCCATGTGATTTGCCAAAAAGGATGCAGGTGATTCAGTGTGAGAGATAACACAGAGCACAGCGTGCCAAAATTCCTGCTCGATGTCTACTCACTACAACTTTTCACCTTTCACTAGCCCATGGATTCATTAGCTATCTATTTATTGGGTGCAAAAACATATCTATGAAATTTATTTTTTCAAATAAAAAAATAAAATTTGAATTGTCCATGATCCAAACAAAAAGTTTACTCATCCAATCTGTGTGCACAGACACAGATGCAGTGGAGATATGTTTTTATAGATGTATTTAATGCATGTGAAAAGCTAGGGGTGAAAAAATAAGGCAGATGTTGATCTAGCTGCTCATTCTGTAGGAAAGAAGGTTTGCTGTGTGCATGTGTCAGGTAATTTTAAAATTGAGCGTTTTCTTCAAAGTGAAATGTGTATAGAAGGGGATATTCCCCTCCATAAACAAATGGGGGGAGGGAGGGGGAGGGAGGAGGAGGGAAGGAGGAGGGGGGACTCTCCTCTATTCAGGCTGGAGGTCTGTGAGCAAGTGGCCAAGCAAGAACAAGGGAAGAGGCAACAGATGGAGATAAGGAGGCAGGAACAAGCCTCAGTTCAGCTGAGGGACTCAGTGTCTTTACGAGCTGCAGAAAAACACAAAGGGAAGATTCAGCACAGGTCAACACTGAGCAGAGCCCTGTCCGGGCAGACTGAGAAGTTGCAATTTGCCTTATCTCTACTCATTTCTTGGATGCTTCTTAAGATGATGACTTTGCACCTCTACTTATCTTTTCTCTCCTTTTCTTCTGTCCAGACTTAAACAGAGAGAAGACAGCAGGTTACTAAAATAAAATAAAACAGCTCACTAAAGAAAGGGCAAACTGACTTGGAAAACCAGGAGCCACCTCTGCTCCTACCAGCTGGAGTTTCTCCCACTTCTACAGCCATTAAAGTTATGAAATGTTTGGATGTTTTACTAATTCCATTAAGAACCAGAAAGGCTGTTCCCACCATGACCAGAAAATGAAACAGCAGCAATCACACGGGAAAATGCTCAGCTTTCCAGACTCAGCAGTTTTATTAGTGCAAATACCCTCCAGATAGACAGCCACACGTTTGACTGCTTCCTTACACTGAACCCTAACTCAGCCTGCAGAGGCTAACCCGGCGTTACTCACCTTCTTCTCCAGCTCATTTCACCAGCGAGAACGCATGGCCCACCGATGAGGACTTTGACCTGAGTTTCAGACACGTATTTCTTTTTTTTCTTTTTTGTAGACTGCCTGACAGACTTTGGGCAATTTGTTAATTGTGTCTGTGTCCCAGCTCCCCAGCTGTGAAATGGAAATAGTAGCACTTCTGTGCTGCAAAATGGTATTAAGAAGGTTAATTTTGAGGGACCTTGTATATGATGCTAATAAAAATCTTGGAACCATGATCTCTGAACATTCCCAGGCTCCATCTCTAGCCTGTGTCTAGTTCTTCCCTAGGACTTCTCTAGTAGCAGCAAATGTTAATGTGATAAACATGGGGCTTTTTTGGTGGTGTTGTGTATGCTTTTTTCCTTGATCACGCAGCTCCTGGAGTCGTGTGATTCTGGATAATCTTGCTCTTCATTAAAATGAAGTCTAACTTTCATAGTCAGGAGATTGCAGGAGAGGGGGTGGCAGAGGAAAGAAATGAAAGCCTGAAAGCACGAATGCAACAGGGAAGAAACTGAAACAGCCCAACATTAGTTATTTTAAAACAACAAGATTTCTAAGCTGATAGAGGTTTTATTAAGGATTAAAAATATCATTTGTAAGTGCAGAGCTGACAATACTGAGTTTCGTTCTTCCTGTTTTTTCCCCTTCAGGTGGTATTGTAGTACAGATCAGATCAGCACAATTCGCTCCAATTCACCAGCACAGGCACCTAAATTACAACCCCAGCACCGCCTGAGCCTTTGAGAAAGTGAGACAGAGCTCAGAGCCGAGTTTTGAAGCCAGCTCACACTATGGCAATCATCTTGCTCACTAGCCAGCAATGTGGCGAGTGTATTAGCGTTTAGCACAGGTATATAAAGCCATGGTCCCTGCCTCGAGGAGCTTACAACATTGCAATACAGACAGAGGGACTAGAACAGGAAGCCACATGAAAAAGAAAAAGAATTAAGCAGACATGTTGGTTATGTATTCCTGCAACCACATCAAGCCTGGTCAAAGGGAGGAAACTATTGTGTCCTTGAATGCAATCCCCGCTCACGAATCCCGTCCCTGGCAGTCACGCGCGGGTCGGCGCGGGTCGGCACGGCTTCCCAGCGCCCTTTCCCAGGGCCAGCCCACCCTCCCGCACCGCTGTGCGGCATGCAACGGATAGGCATGCATAAGTTAGCTGTAAGCCACACACGTAATTAAATTACTGGCTGGTTCAGCTAGTGAAAGCAGGCACGAGCTACGTACAATCTGCTAACATTTTCAAACCCTGTCATTAAAAATTCCTCGCTCCAGCCTGTGCCAAACGGAGTGAGTAAAGTCTGCGGGTCCCAGGGCCCTGGTGCTCCCATCACAAGCCGCTTTCTTCCTACAGCAGCCATACTCCTGGCACAGCTGCACAGACCCCAGCCCGTCCCGGACACCGTTACCCCAGAAGTGCCAAAACCCTCCTGCTAACTCTTCTACCCCAGGGATGGGGTGAATTGTGTGTGGTCTCAGCCCGAAAGGAGGGACAGCTGTGTCTGGCCTGGGTCTCATCAGAGAGGGGCTGCCTGTTCTTCCTAGGAAGCTGGAAAATTCCCATGCAATCACACAAATGAAAGAAAATCTTCTTAAGAGCCAGGGAAGAGAGTCAGACACACAGGACCGTGGAAGGACTTGCTTAAGGTCACACTGCAAGTCACTGATGGAGCTGGACGGAGACACAAGGACCCCCAGTCCCTAGGCTGTACTATCCTTTCTTCCTTTAAACCAACTCAGAACAAGGCAAATCGGGATAAGAAAAGGATCAGACTAAGGAAACTCTCTCTGATGTTAGGGATGCCAGCACCTCCAGATGATGGGGCTGGTAGCAAGAACCTGTTCCTAAAGCTGTACAGGAAGTGATATGTCATTGACTACTCTGTGGAGCTTAACTATAATTAAGATCGCTCCAGCTTCTTTGCGTACCCCAAGTCCAAAATAGCAAATTTCACAGTTTAAACCACATTGTGGAGGCACAAGGGACTATATAACCCGATCCTATTTAGCAGAAGCGGTCAGTATTTCTCAGATATTTAGCATTCCTCTGCAGAAACCCATCAGCGGAGCGCTGCACATCTTGCTCTCCCTCTTTATAGTTTATTGCCTTCTTAAAGAGAAAAAGTAAATGGGCCAGATCTGCAGCTGACGTAAATCAGCATCTCCCTTCTGAAGTCAACGAAGCTACACCAGCGGGCACTAGCTAAAGATCTGGCCCAGTGAGTTTAGTGCCATGCGGTTATGAATCACTGTTATTATGTGGCGCTGCGTGTAATTGCCTGATCCCTTCTCCCCATCTCCCCAAGGGGTCCAGAGCAGCCCTCCTCGTAATGCTGCCAGCAGCAGGGGGAGATGAGAGTGTAATGTTCAATTATCTTTTGCATGTTTTTCCAATAGTAAATCACAGCAGGGGATGTGACCCCCTGCTAATTGGAAGTCATGTCCTGTGGGGTTCTCTTCTTCCCTTTTGCTCTAATGTATATATTTGTATTAAATACTGATAAATGGCACAAATGTGGAGAGGTGGTAGATCCTGTGCAGTTATGGCTCTCATGAAGATTTCTCTCATAGGCCCGTTTTTCTCTAGTTTCAAAAATGTTCAATCAGCCAGCCGGTTTATGCTACATTTTAGCACGAGAGGCTAAAGCTGATAGAGATTCCTTCAGCCAAACCTGACTTAAATCAACTGAGCTGTTCCTGTGTTCTAGGAGGATAATATTTCTTTCACTACCATCTACTGCAAGGTCTGAAATCCCTCCATGACCGCTTTGTGTTTCAGAAAGGGCGAAACCTAGAGAAGGTAATGCGGTAGACAGGAAGCGTTTCTGTGTAGCTCATCAGCAAGCCAGTTTAGGTTTTCAAAGGGATTTAATCCGGGTGAAATTCAACCCCGTAGTCAATGAAGCTCTTACATTCCTCCCAAAGCTCAGCAATAAGGCGTAGGCACCGAGGGGTGAGATTGCCAGGCAGAGATTTCCCGGGGCGGGAGGGGAATACGCAGGCTGTGACACCCCGCTGGCACTGCAGGGTGAGGAGTGTGCTCTTTCGTGTCACCCAGGCTCGACAGCACATCGCCCTCTGCTTTGGACCAGGGTCACCAGACCTTCTGGTGGTGTGTTCTGTTCCAACATGGAGCTGCTCCTTCAGGCAGCGTGCAGAGACACCACTGCTGTCTCTGTGCTCCCTTCACCCCTTAGCTCTGTGTCTCAGGCTTTTACAGCCCTGTAAGCCCATGGGACACAAGTACCTGGTCAACTTGTTCTGCATAATGTCCCCAGCAATGAGGCGGCTGCTCTGGAAAGAGCTCCGGACCATAACGAAGCATGACCTCCCAGCAACGTTATCACCAACCTCTTCCTCCACCCAGTGCCAACATATCAAATATGCTCCCATCCCATAAACCAACCCAGCCCTGTCTCACGCATTGAAGGATGATATTTGAGAAGCCTGTTACATCACGATGCCATGAGACACAATTACACACCTTTGAAATGTACCCAGCACCTATTGCATCATGAGAGATGTACCAAGAATATGATTAGAGAAGGATAAAAGGTGTTTCTTTAATAACACATTAGCCAACGTGTTTAATGAATGTATTTTAAATGCCAACTGCAGACAGAACAAGGTGTATTTCGACACACATTAGCTGATCAAGGGAAACCTCAGGAGGAAGTCTAAAGGGAACAAATGAACTTGGCAAACTGGAGAATCCAGCCCACAGAGAATTTAATGGGAATTAGGGCCCTAATTCAGCAAGGTATTTAAAGACAGATTTTTAAAGGTACTTAGTGAGTTAGACATTTAAATACCTTTAAAAATCTCATCCACCAACATGTAATGATCTCTAAGTCAGTGTTCAGATCCATCCCTGTTCATTTCAGCTAAGTAAGCAGTACTAAAATACTCTGCTGAATCAGGACCTAAATCAAATTTAACAGGCTAATCCAGAAATTATCTAAATCCTATACAAGCTACTAAAGGAAGATTCCTCCTCCCATTTTCAGGTTCTGGAACCCTCTTGTAAAATCACTTTTCAATATTTTATTAAATTCTTTGGGTTAGTTGCCAAAAAAAAAAAAAAAATCGATAGCTAAGTAATCATTTTGTGTCAAATTCTGTCAGACCTTCTGAGAAGAGCAGAAGTTTGACTTTCAAACAGTGGAATCAATAATCAACCACTGTACAATAATTTGGAGATTTGCAACACAGAAGTATTCACGTGACACATAGAAATAATGTTTTATAAACAGATCTTCTCCCATTTTATGTCTGATTGGGAATACGAGTCACAGTTGCCTCTGAACACTAATCCAGAGGGAATCTCAGAGGAGGAAGAAGTGAGAGGAAGCTCAGATACCATGGGGATGGGTGCTGTGCAAGAGCACAAATCAAGTAAGTCCTACCCTCAGCAAGTGAAAGTGGCAGAGAATTAGGGCAAGTCAGAGGTTTAAGCATCTCTCAACTGGATAGGCAGAGAGTGAAGAAGTCCCGTCACCGGGATTCCCCCACTCCAACTGGCTGCTCATAAAAAAAAATTTGCAAACACATTTTAAAAGGATTGATAAGGTGAAGAACAGACCCTTGACACTCTCTGGTTCTTTCACCCCTGCAGTGAAAGCAAAAGCAATCTTGGCCAGATCTTGAGAGTGTGAGAAGATCAGATACTGGTGATACTGCTTTAAAGTGTCTCCAGAAGAAGTGGCTGACACCACACACTGCAGTGAAAACCTGATAAGCATCAAGTACTTCAACAAAGCTTCAGCTAAAAGAGCTTGAAGTGTAATGTGCTTCTTTTCACCCCAAGGAGTCTCTGCCCACCTCTCCAGAGAGTGAAGTGCCCTGGCTGCTGGTCATGCTGCACAAGCACCATGGCTTTGCCAGGTCCTGGATCCACTCTCAGGGGAAAGCATCCCCGTGTAGGCAGCTGCTACAACAAGAAGGTGTGATGGCATCCCATCCCCTGTCACCTCACTAGCTTCAGGAACTCCACCGTTGCCCTGCTTCCCCTCCTTGCAGCCCCCACCCTGTCACGGGCAAGTGTTACCCTCAAACAAAGCTGAAACCTTTTTTTTAAATAGGGCAATACGGGAAATGTTTTGGTCTCTACTGCGAAAATAACCACTTTTCAAAGCAAAGCCCCCTCATGCTTGTCAATAGCCCCAAAGGTGCTACCCTCAGCATGCACAAGTGTAAGAAATCAGACTACACATCTTTTACTCACATTGCTATGACGCGGAAGGTTTGGGGAATGAAGTGGGTTTTGGTGAAAATAGTACTGCTTTCAAAAAGGCATTTAAAACTACATTTTTATTTCCTAGGGCGAATTATCATATGCTTTGGGACCAACCTGGGCTACAACCATCATCAAGTAGAGCTATTTTGTTAGATGTGTGAAAACATCGTATTCCTGAACAAAACTGTGCTGCTAAAACTAACCTGCACTGGTGTGACCTACGCTGACAAAACCCACTCATCAGCTAGCAGAAGGGTTGCTGCTGTGGTTCTGCTGCTGGTGGTTTCACAGTGAAGGAGGGTGGCTGATGTTGGTGGTATAACTGGCATTACAAAACATTTTAGGCTGAGATGGGATCCTTGGCTCACTAGACAGCTGCAACACCATAAGATACAGTGGAAATGTCATTTTCTTTACACAGTATTCCTGGACAGAAGCTCTTCTGGCAGAGTGCTTTGTGTGTTCATATATACTGCCTAATTCCCTTCAGGAAAAATCCCCCACAGTCACTCCTGCAGTGGGCTGGAGTGTGGAGCAGGGGAAATTGGACATGGGATGCTCTGCTGCAGGATCAGTAACCTCTTGATGGGCAGGGCAATGTCTTCAGCCCACTCAGCTGCATCTGGAAGAAAGCAATTATTTACACCTTCTCTGAGAACGTAGCTTGGACCTGGAAAACTTCACTTTTCTGTCTAGCCTTTCTCACCGGCCCAGCAAAATCAGGCAAGCATCACCTGAGTTTTTCATCATATTTCTCATCATATTTCCAGCCACCATGACAAAGGTCTGGGGTGTGTCTGTGGCCTCACTCTGCATTCATATGGGGAGTTCTATGGATGCAAATATACGAGCATAATTTTTAATGTAAATTTTACTGTGCAGGCAGTGAAGCGTGAGGTTTGTGTCCACACTGTTTCCCCCTCTGAACAGATTTCTTGTGGCCTACCTCCACTGTCCTATGCAGGGGCAAGAAATCCAAGGTAGATAAACTAGACAGCATCTTTCCTACAGAGCCTTCCACCAGCCGTCCTTGTTGAAGGCTGTCTTTGGCAGAGGGTTAATGACAAACAGGCAGAGGGCATTCATGACTTAAACCAGATATTTGCAGGCAGCAGCTGCTGGAGCTGGAAGGATGCTGTCAGCTCACCTCTGTGCCTAGGGACAGCACGGAAACTCTGTGGAAACTCATTAAAGCAGTAGCTTGCCCGAGTCTTCACTTCAGTGATCAGCACCAGAGGTCTCCCCCCTGGACTGCCTACTGGGACTGTTTCCAAATGGGTACGAGTGAAATAGCAGTAAGAGTAGAAATGTTAGCAGCTTAGCTAGTCAGAGTCCAGTGGTACAGTTACAATAGGCGAAGATCTAATCAAAATCTGGGGAAATCTCACAATTTAGGGGAAACAATTACAATATCCCATTTCAGAAGAAAAGTAGAAACCTAAACAAATTCCTTGGGGCACACAAATGGGGAAAAAATGAGGAAACACTGAAATAAGCATTTACTTTGAATATTGCCCACTATCTACAGTGGCTTCTAGTGCTTCTTGATATTCTACTATCTTTGAAGGCCTGACCAAATCCAGACTTTCGGTGTTGGAGAACAGCAGCTGCTGACTGTTGAGCCTGGAAATGAAGCCTGGAAGTGTCAGTGCCCCAGCACAAACTGAGATAGTCAGATTTTCCAAACTCCCGAGACCATAGTGGTGGGATGAACAGTGGCTCCACGACCTGGTGGTGCACCAGCTCCATTCCACTCCATCTGTGGTGGAGCGGTGTCAAAGACTCTGTAAGCTCTACAAACCACAGCCCTTTGGACTGTCTGCATGAGATATGTGCTCTAGGATTGTATTTTCTGGAAGCCTGCGCTCCCTGCTATCATTCAGCAAGCAGAGAAGAGACTACACAGGTTTTGACAGAAGTCTCCTTGGTCAAGGCCTCTGAAGTGAATATCTAATTGCAGCTGACCATTTTTCCTGTGTTTCTTCCTGATGAGCCTGTGAAGACCTGGCGGAAACACGGAGTCCCACAGTGTAAGCTTCTATACACTTGATAAGTCCAAAGGAAAACGCAGACTCAAGTGCTGGGTCAAACCCTGCCTCCACCATTGAATTTCTCTGTGGCCTTGGGCAGATAATATCACTGCCTTGCCTAACTTTCTGCAAAACATGAGGATGTCTTAGTTAACATTTTTAAAGCATTTGGGTGATATAAAGTACCATGTAAAGAGTTACTCCCACGAATTAAGCTTTGCAGCACTGGGCTTATAGGTAATTGGTTGTTGCCAATTTTATTTTTTAACTGGGTTTCATGTGTATATTTTCCCGTAGATATGTTTATTTTGGTGCATGTCAGAACTGTCAGATTTGATTTCATGTGTTGTGCAGAAAGTAAGAGTAGGTTGTATGTGTCCTACAAAACTTACAAGAAATCTTTACAACTGCCCATTGACCCAGTGTATGAAATTGCATGCAGCAGAATGGCCATTTCTCCTGGTTTTCTATTGAGAAAGTGGGAGGAAAATACCTTTTATTCTCTGTCGAGGGTTTAATTTATGTGCAAATGTTCTTTGGGTTTCCTGTGAATGGGAAACCAAACATAGTGAGGGGAAAAAAGAAAAAAAAAAAAAAAACAAAAACACAACCCAACACCCCCTCTTGGCACATAAAAGAAACATGAACTTTGATTTTTATCAAAGCATCTCACATTTCTGGTGCTTCTCAGCAGCACATATTTGATGAAATAACTCAGCAAATGGGAATGAAGAGGCAAATTAAATAACGCAAGCAGCTCACAAAAATGTATTGCAACTGGAACAGGCCTGCAGGAAGGATTAAGAAATGGAGTCACTAGTATGGGCCTAAAGGTTTGTAAGTAACTACTAATTTCAGTTCATTAAGCGGAGATGCCTGAAAAGGCCTTCACTTCCAGAAAGCAGTAAATTGTCAAGGATTTCTGGAAGATGAACCACTTTCAAAGGCAGACATGCAGGAGAGCAGAAGGTAAATTAAATCCTATGAGAATTAGTTACTTAAATAATTTTGAGGACGTAAGTTTTATTTGCTCCAGGTCTTGGTGTCCCAATATTTTTGGAACAAAACCTAGACCTGCTTCCCAAGGAAAAAGCTTCTGGAAGTACATCCAGGGGGCTCTGAATATATCATGACATTCCTGCCTACTTCCAGGTATCTGTTCCGGGGAGTAGACAGATGTCCTCTTCAATACTGAGACCATTTAAAAAACAATCCAATCTGTGCAGCAGTGACTAAAAATTCCTAGTTAATGAATCTCAGCAGATATGTTCTATCTTTTCAGACTCTTGGGTTAATGATTTCTTCACCAGATGATGGCTTTAACAGCTATGAAATGCATTTTTTTTCTATAAAGTTCTCATGCAGTCTGAGCATGCACCGCGCTTGCTTTCAAAATGAACAAAGAAAATAAGAAATAAGTCTTTCCAAACTCTATATGTTTAAAATCGTTAGCAACCCTAGGACACTTGTTTCTTAGCAATCCTCATCTTGGTTAAAGGACACCTAATAGCTGTATATTTGTATTCATCAGAGCTGCACGTGTTAAGCATACATTTACTACACTAATCTCGACTGAAGGTAGTGGAAAGGCTGTCAATGGCCCCATATTGGGTCTTCCTCTCTGTGAGCAACAACCTTGGAGTCCAGTCAGTGGAAGGAGTAATTTGTATGCAGTTTTCACGATTTTAGATCTAATTTCTTCCTCTAGCATCCTCTCCTTATCACTGTGGTTGTAGAGGGGGCAGGCTTTCTTGCAGCTTCTACCACGGATATGTATGAGAAACAGAGCATGCTTGGTTCCCTTAATTTAGTATTTCAGCATAATTTCTAGAATTTTGGTCCTTTTTGGCATCCTGTATCTCTTGTATCCTCTGGCAGGGAAGCAGCAAACTGGGGACAAAGGGGCGATAAAAAAGTTAAATACACAGGGAGTAACACCACATTACACTTACCCCAACAACACAGCAGGCAGCCACCAAAGGAAGATGCCCGGGTCTAACCCGTTCCCACCCCCAGCCAACCCTCACATCAGGTCTAACAATCACCTTGAAGAATCAGGCCTGTTTGCTAAACCAGCAGAAAACAAATCCTTTTTTTCCTGTGTGCGGTTAGTGTCCATGTCAGCTTACCGCACATTCGCATGATCTGCAGACACTATGTGAGGGAGGGGCAGGAATATGTGAGTAGGGGCAGAGAGGGGAAAGTAGGTTACATAAGATTAAATTGAAAGTAAAACTGCACCCCAAATCCCCAGTGGAACATCTAAATCTACCAACGCAGTCATCAGAAGCCTGAATGGGATGCTGAATTACGTGACAACCCACGAAGGCTGTTCATCATACAAAGAGAAACCTGAAGGTTTGAGTTTTAGCTGAAAGTTTCAACCTCTATATCAGACACCAGCAAATTAAGGCCATAAGCACAACAGTGAAATTAATGTTTTGTGGTTTATTTTAATATAACAAAGATCATTTAATTCCAAGAATAACAGTAATCAACCTGCAGTATATTAGTATTTAAAGACTGAAACAGTGTTAAAATAGAGTAAGGTGGTTTTATCATCAAAAGTCCTTGTAAGTTATCCCTATCATTAGGATTTGTTTTTCATTAAACTTGTAAAGTTAATGTTTGACAACTCTATGATACTGCAATAAAGTATTAATTTTACCAGTGACGTGTACTGAATGTTACATAGGGTACCTAGCCTATAGGTGTAGTTCATGCAGCAGATATAAATTGCATGATTTAGGGATTCTAAATAAAATTAATATTTGTGTTTCTGTTAGAGGAAAAGGTTAAAAAATATCTAAAAACTGTTATTAGACATCTTGCTTTTCATTGTGTGATAACAAACTGTTGAAATCTTCATGTATGAAGATTGCAATGAAGAGTAATGAAGGGCGTTTACCTTGTAATTTGTATTTTGTGCTAGATAAGCAAACAATACTTCTACAATCATCTGAAGACCTTTCATACAATTGCAGAAAGCTGAACCTTACTAAGGAATGTGCACTTAAATGGCCTAGATTTGTCTTCATCTTTATTAACGATACCCAATACATAGCAGAACTTGGAAAGTATTTTTGTAATATATATAGCATTACTGATAACTTTGTTGGAATATGAAGTCCAGTCATCATATACATTTTCAAAAAGGATTTTGATAAATGTCAGTTCAGAAAATAGCTAAGAGTATAATGTGCTTTATCCGCTAGATCTGTCAGAAACATTGTTGCAGCACACAGAGTTTGAACTAATTTTAGCAATTAGTTCAGGTATCGACATTGAAGCTTATGCTGAAACATCCTAATTCCTGCCCGTGCCTATGTTAGTCCTATTAAAGACAGCTTGAGTGTCTCTGCAGATACCCACAGCTGCACTCTAGACTCAGCCAGAATGACTTTTCAAGCTAAGGTCAGGAAGAGATCCAGAAACATGACCTCAGCCCAACTGTAAACCCTGCAAACGTTGAATTCAATGGCATGGGAGCAAAAGTGCAATATTAAAGATGTGCTTTGTGGAATCATGGCCCATAAGGTGTCCCTACCTATGGCAGAGGTGTTCCTACTTATGGCAGGGGGGTTGGAACTCGATGATCTTCAAGGTCCCTTCCAACCTAAACCATTCTATGATTCTATGATTCTATGATTCTATGATAAGACGTGCTATCACTATGAAATGCTCCATAACCCGAACTCCACCGATATTTTGGGAACTGTCCCCTTGAGGATCTGCCTGCATTTGCAGCTCCATGGCTGAGGAACATTCAGTCACGTGATGAATTTTTTTAGTTTTGCATCTGCCAGGAGGAAATCATATCGCCCCAAATGTTCATGTAGCAAAACTACTTGCCCTTTCCCGGGCACACTGATGTGAGATGTAAGCTCACTAAGCTTATGCCATTAGTCAGATGGGACCTTGATGTCTGAATCAAGTGTTCTCTTACTGAAAACTGGGCCAGTCTTACTGAATCTGATAGATAAAATATTTATGAAAGGTGTGAGGATCTCATTTGTTAAGATATGACTGGTGTTAGTAGAGTGTCTCTGACTGACATGAGTAATTAATTAAAAATACACTGAACTGCCTCACACAGACAGAATACAGATTTGAGAGGGGAGGTCCAGGCTAAACCTATGTTTCTCCTACCAGCAGATGGTACTGGAATTCTGTTGCTGGAGGACCACATTCCCTTCCCACTAATTGTCACCTTTGTGGCTCTGCTCTGAAAAACACAGAATTGCCCTGGTATGAAAAAAAGGAAACATTTGTCCTTTGGCAACAGACTCATTACAAAGTGCTGGTTCAGCAGAGCAGGAAAAGAAACAGAGGACCTGACTACTGCTACACAGTACTCCCTCCTGGTTTTCCAGTAAAAATTTGACATTAGAAACCAGTTCTGATGTAGAGTAGTTGTTTCATTTAGCAGAATTATGCATGCACAAAGGATGAAACATTTACTGAAGCTTCTAAAAATTAAGCAGTACCAGTGACGATGAAAAGCTGTCTATAAGCTATGTATTTGCTGGAAAAGAAGTCCTTTGTGTTTAGAACAAGGATGAGGTCCATGGTTACCCTTTGTGTCATAGTTGCATCTGCAGACCTTAAGAGTGTTATAATGTTTATTTAGTAAGTGTACCAAAGGAATGGAGAGATGAACAGGTTTGGCTGGGGCAAATGAGAATTTGGCAGCAGCGCTGACATGTGGGTGAAGCCTACACAAGAGACCTGCGCTGCTCCGTGCTAACTAGCAGCACAATTCTTTGTTACCAGCCCCACGTTCTACACCAGCGTGAACAGCCTCCCCCTGCCCCAACCTTCCCTTTTGACAAAGCTTATTTTTTGGGGGCGAGCAAAAGCACTCTTTGAAATCTGCCAACTGAACCTCCAGTGGGAGAAGCTGCTACCGTATCCTGTCCAAAACTCCCGTCTACATTATAGGAATTTTTTGGTGTGAATCTCAAAAAGTATTTATAATCTTGACTACTTATACGTATGACTCCCACTGAATTCTGAGGATTTTGTCCTATGGGTTTTAGCCTATTGACATGGAAAACAGAAAATATGATCTTCTTCCTCACTTGAGCGCTATGATTTGTTGTTCAGTGTGATAATATTAATTATGTGGCACCAAGGACTCACTGGAAACTTTCAGGCAACATCTATACCAATAAATTAAACAATGACAGGGTCACTCCCAAGCAAGTGAGCTTGATCATCACCACTGTTGATGGTCCCTGGCACAGTCTGTTCCAGGCAGCATTCTCAGAAAAAAAATCCCCAGGTACAAATTAGAAGTTAGCATGGACCAAAGACCATTCCCAAAAGGTGGTTTGGGTGCAGCCAACTGATCTGCTATGATAAAACGGATTAGTTGTAGGAGATGCGGCACTTGGGCCCAGTGCCAGAGAATGGCCCTGAGTACAATTACTTGCCTGGACACATATTCAAGACGTCAGTGAGGGAAGAACACGGCAATTTGTTAGTGGTTTTAAAAATATATTCATCATTGTCATAGTCAGACACATAAATAAATGCACAGGATGTTGCTATCATTAAGTATCCTGATGCCAAGTCTCTGTGGCGATGTCTGTACTAAGCAGAAAAGACCAGAGCCTGTCCCTGGATGGGACGGCTGATGCCCAGACAGCTAGGCTGCCCCTTCACTCCTTGGTCAGGCTGCCAGCTGCTGAGCCATCAGCTCAGGCTTCCCCCAAACCATGCCAGAACACTGTCCAGGAGAGCTATTCATGGACGACAGTGTGAGTGAGCTTTACCCCATGCCCCGACCCTTCATGTTGGCAGTTTATACGTAGCTCTGCACTCTGGAGCCCTCTGCAAATATAGACAGTACAGGAGGATGAACACTTTTACTTAATACCAGCGGCACAGTATACTTTCTTCCCTATTTTCTTTACCCTTGAGCCATGGCACCAGTTCAGCAACGTGCCGTGAGGTCCTTGCATCTCCACCTCATCATGAAACTCCTCAGCCAGTGAATGATGCAGGGGGAAACAGTCCAGGGCTCCAAAAGGAACATCCCTTTTGTGGGAAGCAAGATGCAAAGGTCCCCAGCCACGGACCGGTTTTGTGTTGATTCAGCACTATGAGAACTATTTCTGTCCTCGTTCAAGAGATGCAGAAATTTTTTTAACATCCTTAGGTGCGCAGCTGGAAAGTAGGTCAGGCAGAATAAGTGTGACAAGACAGGCCACTCATGGGGAGGTGGAAAGTTCAGCTATTATAAGTACAGTTGTGACAAGTTTAGATTTGGCATTCGCTGATCAGGATCTCTCAAATGGCTAATAACTTCAACCTTCTCCCAAAAGGACAGTGTGCCTGTGTTTGTCCTTAAAACATAGTGCGAAGCTGACGGCAAAGAAAGGATTTATTTTAGGAGGTGAATATTCCATTAAATAAGCAATCCCAAGGTACTTAGGACAGCATAATACAGTTGTTTCAGAAATTACACTTAACATTACATAGTCAGTTTTAGGGCACTTCATTTTTAACTACAGTGTGTTAATGAGAAGACTCTGATTA
Organism: Pluvialis apricaria; assembly: GCA_017639485.1. NCBI lineage: Eukaryota > Metazoa > Chordata > Aves > Charadriiformes > Charadriidae > Pluvialis > Pluvialis apricaria. Next base: position 159,476,530 of record CM030008.1, on the reverse strand, counting down.
ACAATAAAGCTAACAACTGTGTGTGACATGATCCATGCCTGTTAAGATGTATTAATGTAATGTAATGAAACATTTTCAAATCATAACATTATTATGTACGAACTACCTAAATTTAATTTTGTATAGAAATGAGCAATACTGATGTTATTTGTTATTTTACTTATAAAATAGCCCCCAGCTTTCAAAGAGATCTCAATAAAAAATAATTGTAATAAAGCCATAACTTTAAAAGTGGTTCTTTAATATTCATACCCGTAAAGCTGGAAATCCTGTATAATCTGTAATATAAGAATATCTACAAAAGCCAATTAAAACTTCAAATTCCAACCAATGCAGTTACAAGCCTGACCACTTACAAGCTAATGGATGTTAACATAGAGTTTATATATTTCTGCAGTCTTTGTGTCCGACCCCGTCACACATGCACAGAGCCACACACATCCAGCTCAGCTATTGCCCATCTCATCGATCAACTCTGACAAGACAGACCCAGCCTGACATTCCCATTGCATTACAGAAGTTTGTGGCACCATTGTCATCAAGACTGACAATAGGAGGGAGGTTGATTCAGCAGTACACTGACACAGGATTTTGAAGATGTCAGATCTAGCCCCTCCTGAGTAACAGGCTCTGCATCATGGAGTGTCTATATTTAAAGACCCCGGAAAGATTATTGTTCCCCTTCCCACTGGGGTGTGCGAGGAGGAACACGTGGTGCTCCACGTGGTGCTCAGGTACACTGGTGATGAGGGTCACGCAAGCACTCTCAGTGATTCAGAACTGTCTCCTGTCACCACCACAAGTCCCCATTCAACATTCACACACTTATGATTTACCCTGATGCTAATTAGGGTGTTCATCTACGAGCATTGGGAGGCCTCAAAGTAACCTGAGAATTCATTTGAAATACAGCAATTTGCATACTTTAAGTACTAAAAGTCTACCAAATCCTGGCAATACTCTTTTTTTCTCTTTCCCAGAAATGCCCAAAGCCTGGTGTGTTTAAAGAAGATCCACAGCACACGCTCAGAGATTTTCTTTGTAAACATGTGGACTCCCTGCTAGAGACCCTGTGCCATAGGAAACCCATCTCCGACATCCCACCTGAAGCCCCAGCTACACACCACCACTTGCTTCCCTGAAGCGCAAAGGCATCACAGGACTGGTGGCACTTCATTTTGGTCGTGCCCAAGCCAGGCTAAGCTTCAGAGATCAAAACGAACTTTCAATCTCACTTACACGTCTACAGGCAGCTTGCTCAGAGCCATGACACTCTCTTGGGAATAGACTTTTGGTACAAATTTCCCCACTTGTGCGCTGCTTGCACAGGAAACACAGAATTATGATAAATTGTGCAGCCAATAAAATTACCAAGGTTTTTTAGAATTATTTGGGAATTGCTTTGCAGGGTTTTGGATCTAGGGAAGTCATGGATAGCTGGGTAAAGTGGGTGTAAAATACTTTTCAAATTAGAAAGGCTACTTTTTACACTTTGCAACAACTGCTGCACTTCATATTCTTCATGTTTTGTAGTGTACACTAATAATAATCATCATCAGATATTCTGAGTTACCTTTCACAAGGAAAATATGACACATCTCTCCTACAGCCATGAAAACTTTTGTGAAATACTGTAACTTTTGGAGTTTCCTAGCTTTTCAATGCTTCATCTCACATGCGTCAGACTGTGCAAGTGCTGGGGGATATTAAGGGCGACAGGAGATGAAGGGGTTCTGGTTTTGTTTTGGCCTCTTCTTTTGAGGTGGGGATTTGTTAATTCTTGTTTTGCATATGATTTCATAAGTATTTTTAAGCACAAAATAAGGAAACAAGAAAATACGGTGCGGTGTCTAAATTCTACCTATTCTCAAACTTTTCAAAAATCTTTATTCCATATGAACTCTGTGCATAAGTTTCTCTCTTTGAGGCTCTTCATCTCTCTCCTGGCATCCCTCATACATGAAGTTTTACCTTCTTTTAAAACTGTTTGCATCTTGCAGCCTATAATCTTATTTGACTTTCCTAACAGTTTGGTTCCTCTTTGAAATGACCAGCATACACGTAAACCATGCGCACAAGTCACTACACATGTATTATGGGTTCAGTGGGTCTCTCATATGAAGTAGTGGTAAAGCTCACATGATATAAACGTGCACCGTGCACTCATTTAGTGGGACATCACATGCATAGGCCCATATTTATCCATCTAAGCATGTGTTTCAGCATCATGAAATATCTGGTCCTTTCCCAGCAAAATGGAAACGCTTACTCTTTCTGTGCACTGTCACTTAATTGCTGTTCCGTCACCCATCATTTCTTTAGGAGACCATGTTCAAATGGGCCACTCTTGTACAAAAGCAAAACCAAAGCTGTCAGGCCTAAGTGAAGGTCCATAAAGAGACCTCAGAGACGTCAAGTATTTCTGGGGCTAGATCCTGGCTCGCACGATTTGGTAACTAATGGTCAGAATGATTTTAAAAAGAGACTGCCTTTCTTCGTGATGTCCACAGCATGAGGTCAACAACAGTACAGACACCTGAACCAGCAGACATGTCACGCAGTGTTTACCTATTTGTAGATAAAATTAGTTCCCAAGACATGTTAAGCTTGATATAGAAGACGTTTGCAACCAGATGCAACAGAGGCATTAAAGCATTTACATTTAATGCATTCCTGGGCTGCTGAGGCCACCACAGATTTGTACCACACCAAGAGGGTATGCTGGCTTGATCTTTACACGTTCCCATCTCACCCTGAGGGCAAACACATCCAGAGGCATATGACCATGGCTTACTACTGGTGGGACGTGAGCTATTTTGACGTGCGCTGCAGCCTGGCCCAGAACGAGGAGACGCCACAGACAATATCACCCATGTCTGGCAGCAGAAATTTGGAATGCTCTGGCTTACAGATACTGGCATTAAGCTCATCTTCTGGTCAAGATCATTTCCCATCCCAGGAAATCTGATGCCCAGAGAGGGATGTCCTAGATAGCTGCGTGCTCACGAACAGAAGAGAGCCTTTCTGAAGAATCTCTCAATAGGGTCTTCTTTTGGGCAGCTGTTTGCATCTCTTCTTTCAAGCAAGGGTGTGGGCTGTTGTTTTTGGTTGTTTGTTTTTTTTTTGTTTGGGCCACTGACAGCATGTGATTTCATTACACATGTGAGTAAAATTGTGAGTTTTGTGTCTTCCTCCTGTGAACTCCCCTCCCACTTACCCCATTGCTTCCGAGAAAGAGAAGCTGAAAATGGCTGCTCGAGATTTTCCTTTCTGTTGAACTGAAAATGAGAGAAAAGCTAAGACTTTCTGAGCACAGCTGTACTTTCCCAATCAATAAAAGCTGATCGAGAGCCCAAAATGCTCTGCATACAGCTACAGCCCTGCATTTCCTGTCACTGCCTGTGGTGAAACCTTCCACTGCCTTCTGCGATGATTCATTTCCAAAACTTCAGTTAAGTTATCACAACGGCAGGTGACCTCTGATTTTCACCCATGTCTTTTCCCCACCCGTGCTTTCTTTTATTCTTTTTCAATTAAAACGTGACTCACTGTGATGGAATTTTGTCAGAGTCCATCAACCCCAATTCTCTTCCTCCCCAAACCCTGCTCCTAATACGTCTGTGACAAATATTTTAAGCCTCTGTATTTGGTGCTGTTGTTTCGTTGGACATGTCTACAGCTTCCAGAAACCGAATTCAGAAGGGCTCTGTTGTGCCAGCTGCTGTACAAACATAACAAGACCTTCCCCCAGGAGCGACATTTTAGAAAGGTCCTTCAGTCCTTTAATGATTCTCTCTCTCTTTTTTCTTCTGTCTCTCTTGCTGGTGCTCTCATGAAAGCAGTAGCCTGGCTGCAAACTTGCCTTTTGCTACCATCGTAGCAAACGGGAAACAGCAGAACTACTCTGGATTTATGCTTTGGGTAACTGACAGCAGGGCGTCCTCCCCTCTTCCACTCATTAAAAATTAGTCATGATGAAATGTTGTGATAGGTGCAACAGAAAAATCTTTTGAAGTTAGAGATGCAATAAACCTTCCTCCTTTTTTTGATTCTGTGTGATACTACCTGCTTTAAGAGACTTTAATTACTAATTAGATATGCTGTGCATTTGTTTTGCTATATTCATCCCTGCTTTCTGCTGGGATTTTGGCATCTGTTGGGGAGGAAACCTTGGAAGAAAGCCAAAAAACTGCAGTAAGAGGTGTCAGCGATGCTCTTTTCAAGTCAGAACTGGACCACTGACACCATTTGACGGTAGTTACCCCACTGTGATACTGCCTTGGGCCACATCCTGGGAATGTGACACCGCATGTGATCATCAGAGCTCAGAAGTCTTAACAGCAAACTGCAGCACATTAAGCAAAATTCAACCAGCTAAGTTAAAAGGTGTTTTTTTAAAAAAAACCACTTTCTTACCAATTGCCCTATATGATTAACAGACGACTGAGGAACCCTTAACTTGAGCACCCTTGGGTGAACTCATTCTCATAAGCAAAAGCCTCCCACTTTCCCTATCAAAAATGATCTTCACTTCAAGAGATAATAGGCAACAGCCTGGCCTACAGGCAGCCACATCCTGGTGGTGGAGCAGCTAATTGATGCAAATGGCTCCAGGGTGTTTTGCAGTGGATCTCCGGAGGATCTTCACTGTCCTCATCATCCACACTGCAGCACAGCTTTGTTAAAGAAATAGGTTACCTTCACAAGACTTTCCCTAAGAGGGAGAGTCTAAACAAGGATGAGAAGTCAGCACCAAACTCTAGTACTCAATATTTGAAACCTGAAGGTAGGTAGCATTATTGTTAGTCTCTTAAACATTTCCATCAAGCTCTAATAATAGGTTTTCCCACATAAAAGGGTAAATGATCCTGTGTGTCAGAGGTTATGTCTTCTCTTCAGAATTAACTCGGGTGAAGCTGTTGTCTTTTCCTCCTTCTGGTTCATAGAGAAACCCTAAATCTAGGGGGGTGTTTTCCATTCAGAATGGGATTACCAGTTGAAGCTCAGGATCTGTTTTCACGAGGGCTGACATCTTCAGTGCTGAAGATGCAGTCACAGCATTTGCACGCCGAGTTCCCATAACACTCTGTGCCCAGAAAATCACTCCAATTTACATACACTCACATGGGTGGGTGTATGTCTACACCATCATCTCACCCCCGGTTTTGATTCACTGATCCTCCGTATTGCATAAACATTAATTCACTCCCACACTATTTTTGGAAAGTACTAGGTAGCTCCTTTGAAACAAAAATCAGAGTGTTTTGTCTTAGATATTCTACTCTGGGAGTATCTCCCAGCAGTAGTATGGACAAGAATGCACCAGGCTTGTTTTCTTCTGCTCTGCAGAGTTGTCCAGCATCTTCCCTGCAGGCTTTGCAAACTCAAGCACTCCAGTCTTGTCGTGTCATACATACAAGATCAAAATGTAGAATATCAGCTTCAGTCCATGAAAACACCAAGCAGCAGGGCTGCAGCACAGCTCACACTTTGAACTAAAAGAACGGACCCAAAATGACAGCTATGTCTTAGGGGAAGAAGGATCTGCAGGAGACACAGGGCTAAGTGTGGTATGGAGAGCTACCTTGCTGTCAAGGAGACAAGCCTGTCTAGTGTGGATGCAGCTAGTGGATGCCTTTATCAAGGTAGATGTAGTCAGAGCAACACCATTTAATGCAGCAAAAAGAATTATGGGATAGTACTTTGATGGGTTCAGAGACGCATGTGGGTGGAAATAATGAGTATGGAATATGGTCACAGCTTGTTAACTTGAGTTTAGACCCACAGGGAATTCAACCACATTTCTGCAACAAAGGTCTTCCTGTGTGATTGCTAGTGGCCCTTTTAAAGGATTCAGTGGCCCTAGATTGGAACTTTGTCACAAGTAAAAGTATCACAGGTTCATTAGATAACAATTTTGCTGAGGGAAAAGGCTGTTGGTACCCCCTCATGAATGAGAGTTTTTGTGACACTGTTCTTCATCTGTGAAGTTTTTTTCTAGTGTGTTATATAGACCATCAACTTTGCAGACAGCAGCGGCCAGAGAGGTCTATTACATGGATAACTGACCCTAGTCTTGTTTTGAATGTGAATTTCCTTCCATGATGCTCTTATACTCAATAAGGAGTATGAGCATTGTGGCTCAATTAACTTTGCAAGATTAGCCTTCATTTGAGACCTCTTACCTGCAGTGAAAACACAAACAGTAGCAGTTATCAATCTACTGTTCGAAAAATTACCTACCTGCTAGCCTGTGTCAGACAGCATGCCACAGCTGGCTCCCATACCCAGGAGCTCCCCAGCTGGTGCTGAGAACCTGATTCAAGAAGAACCATGAGATTCAAATCTGGTGAAAACATCATTAGTTGGCTGTGAGTCATGACAGAGGGCAAACGCTCTGCTGCAAGCTAAGATGAAGAGGTTGTAGTCACTGCCCCAGCTTAAGAGTGTAAAGTAGTCTTGTGTATGTCTACAGACATGGGAAGGAGTGGAAGATCTTCTCTATGCTCACCCCAACTGAGAATTATGTAGGCAAAAGGATTGCACTTTCAGTCCAAGACAATTACAGTGTCTGCACCTTTTCTGAGGAGACTTTCTACAGTTAGAACTTTATCTGTGGACACACTGGAGGGGTAAGATGAGAAAGAGAGAATTAGAGAAAAAGAACTCACTGTGACTATATATACTTTATCTACAACTCTTAGATCTGCACATTTGTCTTGGATGTTTCAGAAGGACAAATATTTGCATGAGATTTCTTCTGATTTTTACTTCCAGAAAAGCCAGAAATAGTATAAGAATATCAAGAATTACCTCTTTACTTCTGCTTTGGGTTCCCTGTAGAAGGAGGAAGTACAGGTCTACCAACATGCTCGGTTTTTCTGGGTCTTTTTCTCAAAACATTTTCTCCAGCTTTAGCTGTGGAGAAGCTTTAAACCCTGGAATGGAGCAGCAAAGACAGTAGAAATGTTGGGTGGCAGGGGAATAATTCAACTATCGTACCATCATGCAGAGGGACCGTGATACTGATGGAAGATTCAAGACTTTCTTGTACTCTGGGGTCACTACATCGCACTAATGCACAGACCTGTTTACCGCATGGTGTGTTATTTCTGCAGACAGAAGAGAAAGATGAAAAATCTCTCCCTGAGCCTGCCCAGAGCCTTGTTTCAAGACCAAAATGTTGACATTTTTTAGATCTATGCCATCATCTTGTTTAAATAAAAGTTCTCCCAGACCGCCTCAAGAAATTCGGAACAAAATATTGCTGTAATTGGCAGCTGTACACTTCCACTGTGCCTGACCCACCAGCGTGGTCCCTGACCAAGCACACACACAAGAGGGGTGAAGCAGATTTGTTTAGGACAAAGAAACATTTACAGCTGCTTTTCTCAATAGTGTGGCTCTGCTGTCTGGTGTGCATTGCATCTTTTTTTCTTTTTTTTTTCTTTCTTTTCGCCATAAAAGCAGTTAAATCTGCATCAGGAACAGCATTAACGGAATATGACTTTTTAGTATCAGAGGTATGGTAACATGGGTAGCTGGAAGTCTGCACTGCAAATAGGACAACAGATAAGGAACTTCACATCTGGGGTGGCCTGCATGTCTCCTTCACACTGGCAAAGTAAGCAAACGGCTTTGCTAAATGACAGCTGTTGGATTCAGCGAAGCGTCGGCTCCGTCCCTTTTCACATACTGTAAATATCCATATCAGAAGGCCCACAGCTAACCCATATTGAAACCTTGGCAGATAAAAATCAAAGGAGAGATACTGAAATCTGACGCCTTCATCCAAACCTGACTGAAGTCAATCTCCCAAGTGATTTGGCATTTATAGCTATACCTAAATTACCCTTGCATTCTTGGGAAAGATAGCAGGGGCAGAAATATCTCCAAAGCAGGTTTGAGATGCATTAGTATGATGCTGTACAAAATTGATGGTTCCTTTCTCAGACTACGCCCACAGAATCCATAAGAGAAGCTGGAGCCCATGCATCTATTGTCAGCCCTAAAAATCTAGACTTATTATAAAAGAAATAAATAAAAATAAAATCCTCCCTAGTTAAACTGCCCCTTTCAAATTCACACTGGCGACAGAAACCTTATTACCAATCACGCACTAAGTCTGCTGATGTGAGCACTGCAGATCGTTTCTAACATGAGTTACTGCCCATTTTCAATGGCTTGTGCAATCAGTGGGTTTTCTAATTGCTTTGGAGATTAATAACACAATAGGAGGCCATTTCACATTGGCTGACAATTATTTTATCCAACTGTATAAAGAACAGGTGATAAATTAATAAATTATAATCAGTCAGTTATTAAAGCTTAATGGCAGATGGCTGTAACAAGAATAAAGAGAGCCTGAGCCTCACAAAATGGTATTTTGATAGTATTTTTCAATGCATTTTTAATGAGAGGCATATAAAATGCATAAAACTTATAAATCATTTATAGAAGAACAAACTACAGAGTTGAATGGTCCGGTTATAATGCTATCATTATATTATTAATATCACAACATTACACAGCAGCCTGCAAATCTGACTGGCAGCTTATTGTGTTAGGCGCTGCACAAACAGAGAGCGCTGCCCCAGCGCCGAGGAGCTGCACGGCCACGTCTGGGTGCTGGGGGGCTGCACGCTTGGAAGATGACCTGCCAATGTCATGGGAAGATCCCAGGGCTGAAGCTCACTCATCAGCACAAGTTCTGCATTGAAGTCCTTAGTGACTGTTGAACCCGGTCTGACACTCTGAGATTTTTAACCCAGATGTGCAAGCATTTCTCATACATTTTTGGTGTGCAGAGAGTGCTGTGCTGTGAGATCAGAAAACGCGCAGGTGGGGGAATGGGTGTGCAACACTTTCATTGTGTGTTTGTTTGTTTGTAGGTGTACAGTTTCTCACAGCACAAATGCATGTGTATGTATGTATTTCCTGAACAGGGTTTTTTTTGGTATAATAGGCTGAAAACATGGTCAACCAAATCAGCCTAGGAAGTCTACTGTTTTCCTGCTTCTTTTTGCTTCTTCTGAGGCACTAAGTAACCTATGTATGCATTTTAGCATTTCTATATATTTTGATGAAGTTCTGGCCCTTGTTAGGTCACTAGTAAAACTATATTTTGACTATAGTTAAGCCAGAATTTCAAAGTTTGTCTTTATTTTTCAGGTTATAGGCCTACAGAGTACCATTTCTTCCCTTGTACACCTACAACACCCAGCCAAATAACACCTTGGAGTCCTAGTCCAATGCATATGCTAAGAACAGATAACAGCCTCTGAAGCCTTTTGCTGCTTAGTCACTGGCTCAGATTGACCTCAGTCAATTACAATTTAGGGTTTTCCCCATAGGCAATTTGATGCTAGAAGGACACTGATTAGGAGACATTGATACACATCTGTCAGTGCACACAAAAATTCAAGCTCTTCCATCTCAAAACTCACCTCACACAAAATTTGCCCTAATTCCTCCCTGCTGAAGATGAGCCAGTGATTTAAGCAAAATGCATTTAATATTCCGGTTCCCCAAAGCCAGATGCATCCCTCACAAAACAGTCATTGCAAGTAATATCCTCACTGGCCGTATTAAGCCAGAGATCAAGAACTGAATAACCTCTGGAAATTAAATTATGCTTCTTATCCCAGAGGTAAATGGTTTGGCACTGCAAGACTTTAAAAGTGTGGTTGACAACCGAGTAGTCATCCCCGAATGTTGTCTGTCACAGTGACCGGCGCTGTCTCTTGGCTGCCCCCCGCTTCTCTCCTTCCCCACTCTCGCTAACATCGATGGCAGCTTGCTCCTATCTTCATCCCACATCAGAGGCCCTGCAGGAGGTGGGGCTCTGTTTTTGGTGTTCATAGAGCCCTTAGAGTCATTGGGAGAGGCTGGTCCTTGAAAAAGAGCCCTTCCCACAGCACAAATCAGAAATCAAGGACAAATACTTGGGAAATAACTTGGAAGCATCTCCCTTACACCGTGTTTGCTGCAACCAGCCTGTGGCTGAATGCAGGAACACCAGTCTGCACCTTTTGCAAGCAATGACACTGATGCTGTTTTTTCCTCAAGGAAGGGAAAAAAAGAGTAGCTCTTTTATGCCCATGCTGGAAGGTGGTTTGGGGGAGTAGCAGAGCAGAGATAGAGTCTTAGTGGGCCTTAAGGGGCAGCCCCCAGGGATGGCCTGGACCCTGGGAGCGGGGAGCGGACCCTGCGTGGGTGAAGGGAAGGGGTGATGCTTAAGGTGCATTTGACCCAGCCCTTGTCTGTGAGCAACGTCCCTCCATCAGGGCTATGCTCCTTCTCATGGCTGCTGTCTACTGCTTCACAGGCAGGTTTTCACTGCAGTCCCCTCTCTCTGCCCCTACACCTCTAATTGTCCATCCTCTTTCGTCTAAGTGAAGAGTGATTTGTGCCTACTCTCATGCCAAATTGCAAAGGGGCATAGTTAACAGAGTCATAATAAGTGAGACTTTCAAAGCTCTTAAAATATCATAGGTATTAAAAGAAACACAAGGATTTCCCCATTTCCTTCCCCTCTAACACCTGTTCTCCTTCTTCTAGTAAAGGTCCCTTTGCTCAGCAGGGAACAAAACCTCCCCTGAGTCACAGGACTGTTTCTCAACCCCCTCATATGAGCTCTCAAGGTCCAGTTGTCTCTTGCAACCACAAGAAATATCTGGCTGTTCCAAGCAACCAACAAGGAAGGACTGGCTATGTAGAAAATGAAGTGGATTGATCTTTTTCAAGCTCTGAAGAGTGCAGTTGGGTCAAAAGCATGCAGTTTCCCCAGCTCTGAAGGAATCTCCAGGTGGTCAAGAGCTTATGAGGACAACGCCCATCTTCCCAGCAGATGGGCATGCAACAGGGTCCCCAGGGATTAAAAGTGGACAGCACTGCACCCAACTGGTCCTGCAGCCCTTGGGATGGCCAGGCAGCCAGGTGAGCAGGCAAACTGGCCCCATGGCATCCCAGGGGTGCGAGGAGATTGAATGACTTCTTTGCCCCCACACCCCAACCTGCCTCTCCCCCGACCCTGAGCTCTGGCTCTCCACTCCTGCTGCACGAAGCAGGTTCATTTGAAACTCTACTCTTCCCCAATAAAAATGTGCATGATTTTCCTTTTTGAGACATTTTCTCTCCCAAGGATAACCTGAAGCATTTTAAACTCTGTTTCTGCAAAGATCTGGGGAAACTGCGTCTCCCACAACTCCCACATTAAAGCTGCCAATACGCACAGAAACCCTCCATCCACCCCACCTCTTTCCTGATTCTACGGTCTTTGGCTTATTAACATGATGCTACATTTATCTGACCTTTATTGGATATGCCATCTGCCATGCTAGAAAGTTTTAAAAGCGTTTAACTCTGTCTGTATCTAATTGCAATTTTCCTCATTGCCCTCCAAATTTAGTGCAATATCAACTGGAAATGCTGCGGGTTTTGATTTAGCTGTATCACAAAAGCCAATTATATCAATAATAATAATTTATTTTTTTTTTTAAATAAAAGATTAAAGGCAAGAATGCACCCAGGATTTCAAGAACTAAGAAACAGTTCCACTCCCTGCAGGTTTAACTACCAGTTAATTTCATATTATATTTTTACCCACTCTGTAATGTAGGTATCAACCCCAGACTTTCCCAACTGTTTTATTCTCCTCCAGCCCACTGAGGTACACAATGCTCACAGTGAGTTGCCTTTTTTTTTGGTCTCTCTCAGAGGCAATATCCTCAAAGAATTCCAGGCAGTTAATGAGGCATGCCCTTCCCTTCCTGAAACCATATTAGATATCCTTAATTAGGCCATGCTTTTCTAACTGTTCCTCCCTTAGTATCTCAAAAGAGGAGCTGAAGACTTTCAACTGCACAGTTCTGCAGCTTCCCGGTGCATCCCCAGGCCCTTTATAAAAATAGAAAAAGAGATCACATTACCTCCCCCTCAACCCTAAGATATCTCTCCCCTGAAGGAAGCAAACTTGTAAAAATAGCAACTACGGCTTCTCCAGTTTCCCAACCAGAGCAATAGCAGCCTAAATAGATGTGTATTTTTCTTTCCTCAGCAAGGATGAACCTCAAAAAGGTTGGAAATGTGTTTCAGATGAGCATGTGAAAGCAACGGAGCACATTCCCCTGCTCATCCTGAGTTCAGGTTTCTATTGTTTATTCTGTTCACCTGAAACTTTACAAGATAATTCTATGGTTTTCTAAGATAGATGTTTCTTCTGTTTTTCTTGGTTAGTGCTCTCAGTGCTAACCAGAACTGAAACGTACCTCTTCAGATCATGCAAAATTTTGGTCTTGTATTGAAAATACCAGAAGCTTCTGGAATTTCTCCTTTTTATGCTTCTAAAGATAGACCCAACACAGACGGTTGAAATTCTCTTGATGTGAAGAAACTGGGTTTAGAATTGAGGTTTTCAAACCATAACTTAACTGATAAATTCTATCAAAACAACATGATCAGTTTACTCTCCTGGTCCTCTCCTGGCATAAGCCCAAAACTGACCCTTCTCTATCTGCAGTTAGAGTACTGCCCACTCCTTCCCCAACACTTTTGGAAAAATCTGATTTTCATGTTTAACCAACAGGGAAAACAATTTCCTATTAAAGATCACTTTCTTGGCTTGCCCCATCACTGCACATTGTAGTGATGAGTGGGCATCTTTTTCAACAAGCACCGTTATTTCCTCTTATTTTCTTGATGTAGATATATATGTATCTTTTTCTTGCTTGGTGGGACTAAAGATGAACGTAACATTAATTCCATACAGGCCAACCCAAAAGGGAGAAAAGACTGAAGTCCAACATCAGGTGACCATGGCAGATGTGTGTGGGACCCAAGCTCAACCTCCCCTAAAGTGTGGAGCTATTTCATCTGACTGCAAAACCTTACAGGCTCCAGAGCAGTTGCACAAATGAACATCTGGTGCCCAGAGAAGGCCACACGGATCCTTGGGACTGGAGATTAGGAGGTGTGAAAGTCAGTGCTAGCAGCTCAAACAAGATGCTGCAGATGGGGAAAGCTGAGACTGTGGTACTCAGAGAAGAGGTGGAAGCAGGACAGCTGCTTCAGGGGCAGGGTAGGGTTTCTGCCAAAATTAGCTTCCTGTTTACTGATGACTAGCATTGTTTTATGCAAATTACACTAATAGGACTGAAAGAGTAACTTCTGTGACCAATACCTGTACCATAAAAATTATGCCCCACAGGGCTCCAGGTTTTGCTGTTGCTCAGTAGACAGGTGACATTATCTACCTGGGGAATGTCTTGGATCTGTCTCAGCTCAGGGACTGTTTGATCTCAGGGACAGAATCTACTTCCAGTACCCTGAAAAATTTAAGAATTTATTTACTCTTTAAAAAGACCTTGCAAATACCCTCGGTCTCGCTTAGCAGCGGTGATCGTCCTGCTTCAAGTGAGAGGTGAGGTGGGAAATATCTTTCAATGAAGTTTGCACATCAAGAATAATGCTTTTCTCCTCCCCTTGTCATTTCTTCAGATCAGTGTGAGAGAAATTTAAAAACCATCTGTAAACAAAAGGTATCTCTTATCTCCAACACACTTGCTTCTTTGCTGCTTCTTTTGTTGAGGACAATGCTTGGCTTATCTTCTTATCTCCGTGGCTAATAACAATTTGTGCTTTGCTTTAGGGAAACGCAGACAAGGCATCATGATGTAAAAACACCGCGCGGTCAAAGCATTTCATTTTTACCTCAAGGTAAATTCATAAAGGTCAACGTCAAATGTGGGTATGAACCTGGCCCCGGGTAAGTCAATCTCGTATTTAAGGTGAAGTGCCTTTTATGTGCGTATATGCCGCCTGCCTGAGCAGTGCAGGGTACCCACCTCTGCGGGACTGCCTGCTCTCCAGCTCGTTATGCAACCCAGTGAAATGCAACCCTTTGCAGAGGAATTTCCCTGGGTTTGCATGCAGAGAAAGCCCCCCTACCCATATCTGGAGGTTTCCAGTAGGTGTGCGCAGCTGAGGCTGATACTTGGCCCCCGCGGCCGTACCCACACACCCCTCGCTAGGGTTTCGCCACCGTTTCTGGATGGAAGGGGGTGTGCAGATAGCCTTCTCTTCATTGCTCGGGTTTGGCTGTGGTTTGGGGGGAGCTTTTTTGCTCACGTTTCCTGCGTTACACTTTAACTCTTGTCATTGTTCATTCTCCTTTCATTGCCGTGGAAGGACGTTTTCTTTCACTTCAGCACTTGGTCACATCAGAAGCACATAACGCTGTGGGAGGCGGTGGGAGGCGTGACTCATCCTCAGAGGTCACCCCGCTTTGCAGAGAGGGGGCATTATTGTCTCACCTTCCTCCTTGAATTCAGCATCCCCGCTGAGACGAGTAGTGCTGCCTGTCAGTCCTGCCTGCCCTCCCTCTTGCCTCTCTGCCACTGCTGCTTCTGCTCCTTGCTTTCCTCCTCCTGAGGAGAACATGGAGGTCAAAGGGACCTTCAAGACCAAATTCAAAGCAGGGCTCACTTTGGTGCACTGCTGGTGGGCTAGCTGGCCACCCAGTGCTTGCTACAGGCATGAAGCCTGATGGCCTTGTCTATTCACACGCTAAGTCTAAGTATCTGGAGCTCCCTCATCTCCATACCTGTGGATTTACCATCACAAGACTTCACAACATTAAGGAAAGACTATTCCCCCTTTTTCATGCATGAAAACTAAGAGTTCTAGTTCAAACACCCGAAAATTGTTGGCTGCTGACTTTTTCTGTACCACTATCAAATGGGAAACTCCCGAAATGCACACTGCAATGACACTGTTTGAATGTGGCCCTGGTCTAGTTTGCCAAATTATAAATTAATTCATAGAAAAGCACAAATAGGAGTCAAGTCTCCTACACCACTTCCTTCCCATCCCATTCTTCCTCATCACCTCAACTGTTAAAAATGTTGCAATAGCAGAAGTAGTAAAAATGAACCAGTTTAGAGGAGTCACTGCGGAACATAACAGGCGGTCTGTGCTGGAGCCCTCAAAAGCCCATACACCATTCATTAAGTAAGAGTGAAGCTATTCCAGTGATAAGCATTTATGAAAATCCCACCCTCAGAATCAAGTTGGAAAAAGCATTATGCTTCCTCCCTTCCTGCTGCGCTCTGGAAATACAATTGTCTCCTTTGATATGTCACAGACATTTCCTTGGAAAAATTTATGTGGGAGTGAGGAATTCCCAGGAATGTTTCACTTCAGACCAAACATGTACAGGAATAAATAGTCTTCTAAAAGCAATTTACATCATGAACACACTTGGATTTCTAGAGCACAGAGACGCCCAAATATTGGATCAAATCTGGCTCTATTCAGAGTATACTGGTGGTTCAGAAACTCAAACAAGTACCCTTAAAAAGTGTTTGTTTAAAAAAAAAATAAAAAAATCCTTTACATGCAATGGTATTAATATTATAATTAAAAGCTGATGCAGAATATTAAGAGCAAGATGCATCCTTCTAATAAATTACCCAACAGAAGTAATTCCATGGGAATCCAATTACCATGTGTTGGAATTGAGGTTGGGGGTGAGGTGAAGTTTTCTCATTCTCATTGTTGTCAAGCCTTTTATGTTGTGAAGGCATCAGTTTGAGATGTCTAAACAATGTGAAGACATCACGAGAGTTTAGACAGCCATGGTATAGAACTACTGTAAGGAGCTAAGGCTGTAGGATGCTTGTGCAACAGTCTGACTACAGAGACAAGTCTATACAACGTAAGTCATGCCAGGGCTTACTGTGTCACTGCTGCTGCACAATTGGCCCTTGTACCTGTAAAAGATACCCTCCCTCAGGGAGCAGCCACACAAAATAAAACAGAAACTACACCAAAGCAGACAGCCTGCCCCCCCAAAAAGCTATGTGTGTGCCTGCAGAGACAGTGGCTGAAGCTTGAAGCACGGCTGAGGATCGCTCTTCCTCCCAGCAGAGCCCTTTTGCTCCTGCTGGGGCTCAGCTCTGGCTGGGGTCACATTTCCTTTTGCAGCCTGAGCCTCACTTTTCTCAGACTGTGATTGTCGAGACACAGAAAACAGCAAGAGCCACTGAAACAAATGGCAACTGCCTCCCTTAGGAATTTGCAGTGTCGTGCTTTATACAGATTTCCTAGCTTCATAGCCCCTATAAAGTAATTTCTTCAATAGATGGAATCACAAAGGTGTAAAATCAGAGTAACAGATAATAAAAACAGGCTGTGTAGCTTTACATTTTCTTATAAAATTATTTGGCCAACATAAGAAACTGACCAAATTTCCCTTTCTGTGGAGAAGTTTGAAATTCCATCACAATCACTAAGAATCCATGCGCAGAAATAACACAATAAGATAATTCTGTAGATTAACTAAAAAAAAAAAACCTTCTGAAACTTGCTTGTTTTCTTTTTAACTGTAAAACTTTCCATAGAGATTGTATCCAGTCACAGTATGGCTAAAGTTATGATGTTATTTTAATTATAAAAACAAAACATCAACTGTTAACCCTTTGTCTCTCTTGGTATGAAATCCGAAGAGCAAAAGAAACAAGCCAGCGAAGTAACCGGTTTTCCTGTTTTGTGTTTGAAATGTCCTCCAGTTACACACAGGATGGCCAAAGGAGTTGCTTCTCATTTACACTTTTGCTCTTTGCAAACCATAAACTGCCCTTTAATTGATTCAAAAGGTGGGTAGGGATTAGCAGAATCAAAGTCAGATAGGAGGGGGAGATTTTTTTTAAGACTTCCAGTGGCAAATACAGACAAGGGGGTAATGCAAACACAATTAAACTCTTTTGATGCAAAGGAAGCAAATGCTCATATTGTGACTTGCAACAGAATGAGTCAAGAATTTAAGGCAATCAAGCTATGTCATGTTTTAGCTCACAGTCACTGTAAAGTCTGGGGTTATAAACTCTTTCCTTTCAGACAGGCAAACAGTGAGAGCCCTGTTCTGTTTTCAAGGGATGGATGCTATCACTTAGACAAGATCCTAACTCCCGGTGGGTGATAAAAGCTTATCACCCCCGTGAACAACACAGGCCAGTAACTGGTGGGTGCCTCTATCTCGCAGCTCCAGCTGCTGGCTTCCTCTGCCTTGAAGTAAGGGAAACATAAATAAAACAATCACCATATGGATATTGCATTATGTAAATGGCAGTGGTTGTAAGAAACGCAGTTTCATACAGTATTGGCAAAGGACTGAATTCATCACCAGCAGTTCGGGACTGGTTGGGCAGAGAGAAATGTTTCTCAGGCATGTTCGTCCCACAGCAAGGGGACAGCTGAGCATTATCTTCAGGACACAGCCTTCCTGGCTAGCTGACACAGGGAGAGTATTGGAAATTAATAGTTCGTGGCTGAGGACAGATGAGTCAAACAAACTGCCTGAAATGAGCAAGACTTGGTACCAGCGGAAAAGCGTGCTGCATCTTTCTTCTAGCTGCACTACCATGTAGCATCAGCTTCCAGTATGCTCACGCAGCAAAGGGTGATTTGGGACAAAGAGCTTCAGGAAACATCATCTTGGGCCTGATTCTCTCTCCTAGTTAAAATCAGCAATAATAGCAACAAAAGGTGAAAGACAATAACGCACTCTGACTCCCGAACTGCAGCAGGAGGGAATTTTATATTGTGCTTTAGCGTGATAAAAGGCCTTCCTCAGCCTTCCTCCATCTCAGCCTGTGTTGTGCCGGGGCTGAGTTGCTGCTCGTGCCCATTTCCAGCCAAAGTCTGTTATTCAGTTAAACCAATGCAAATCAGGAGCGGCCCCAGATTAAGCTAATGAGGTTTCTTCTGACTTGCAGGGGTGTCCAAGCCAGCAGATCTCTGCCCTCTGTGGTCAGTGTTTATTACTGTAAGCAGGGAGTTGCTCAGCTCTGAATGGAGAGCCAGGACCAGGCTGATTTACAAGTTAGTCACCAAAGTACGCCATGAGCAACCTCTTGAAGGACAGCCAAGGACAGAAGTTTAGACCTTGTACAATTTTTAATGGTTTCAGAGCCGGCCTTGAGTCATCGCTGACTGCTTAGAAGCAGCTCAGGGTTTAGGAATCTAACATGGGACTGAAGACAGAACTTTGGTGCCAAAATCCCAAACGGAGAGCAGCAGCCCTGCACCCTCCTTTCTTTAAATTTCTTCGAAAGATCTGTGGGCACACACGCGTTTGCTGTTCTGCACACACCCAGCCCTGTCCCAGGCTCAACTCATGCACCACAGGGTCAGGGCTGTCCCCAGCCTGGGGCTCTGGCTGACAGGACAAGTTCAAAGGGTACCCAACACATCCTGAGAGGTAAATGGCTGAGCAATTTTAAATTCTATTCCAGAACCTAAAACCAGGGAATTGCAGAGCCCTATCGGGTCTGTTATCGGACCTGACCCTTCATCTCTGTGCCTGGCTCTCAGCACAGGTGTGATTTTCAGCCTTACACAACTTGAGATACTTCATTTAAATAAGCCGCCGGTCTGAGTTCCCTTTAATCTCTGAGATAGGGGATTTTTGTCTTGTACGTTCTGTGGTTGTAAGAATGAAAAATTAGTGGTCAGACCAGTAGTTTGCAGTTATATTGGCTGTTTCCTTTTCCAAAGATAATTTTTTTTTTTTTTTACTCAATGAGTTGGTTTTCTTAATGACTTGCAGTAAGGTTTTTTTTTGTTGGTTTTTTTTTTTTTAAACTTTCATTGTTAATAATAACTCTGAAGTAGGCTTAAAGCAGTGTGCACACAGCTTTACAGAAGTGTGAATGCTTTGCTGCAAACCCCATGCAAACAGATCACAGCCCCTAGGAGAGACACGCAAGTCTTAAAACTGACAGAGCAAAATGAGTAAACCCATTTGTACAAACCACCGCATAGTCTAAGAGACAACGATTACTCATTATCCTTTTATTATACTTAAGCAGAAGAACCTTCTACAAAGCAATAGACTCATAAAAGCTCCTACCAGTTAGGAGTCTCTGAGAAAGCCATCCCCATCGTTCAGTGCAGGAAGTTAATTCCACAGACGAGGGAAATTATCTTCTGATAAAGTTGGGGAGTACACAGCAATAGTGGTAACCATTCAGGGTTTTTAGAAGTAAATGATTTACTGGGGTCCTTCCCATCTGGTACAAGCCAATGCTACTGAAAATAGAAATTTTGTCCATTATGAATGAACATTTGTTTTCCTTTCTTCTCCAGCAAAATCAGATACTAACAAACTTGAGATGAGAGGCAGCAGCAGGGCCTCAGCTATGAATGGGATCCTAATGCCCATTGTTCTTTGTAGCAGATACGTTGTCCTGAAGACTGGGTATAGGAGGGGGGGGGGGGAAAAATCCTGTGATCCTCAGGTTACTCCTAGGACCAGTAAAACTATGATTCCTTTAATAAATCTATAGAAGATGTGGAACTTCACCTACCCAGGTCCTTATAGGGCCTCAACACAGTGTGTAGAGATGGGCTTTTGAGGTCACTTTATTGAATTGTATCTGTCCAAGAACACTCAGGATGGGACTTCTATAAATGAGAAGATGAACACAGATAAACATTTCGCACATGAAAGTGTTTTCTGACTGTCAGGACTGATCATTCCAGTGTTCACAGTTTGTATTTTCAACATCCTCTTTTCGTGAACAGAAGACAGAAACAACTTTTTGAGAGGAGATTGAATCTTTCTGGTCAACAAAGTCTGACTGGGTCTGCAAGTCTGCAGCTGACTGGAGATATGGGGACACCTGATTATGCAAACAAATCACTTTTCTCAATGTTATAAGATCCTCCTCTGTCCCACGGATCACTTCTAGTTTCAGCTCGATCAGACCAATATTTGCTTTGCCTCCAGTCCTTACACAGGTTGTTAACTTGGAACATCACCTTGTCATTTAGATTAAAAGTTGCAAGATCCGTAGAGTCTGCATCATTTTCTGCAGCACCTATAGGCCCTTTGAGGTGGTGCCTATCCAGGGACTTAACAATTTAGCATTTGTCAGACACACCCACAAGAAGAACCACCATCTTCCTCCTCCTCCACAGGCCTTTTTTCTCTTGCCAACACTTGCACTTTCTCTTCCATAAGTAAAAACATGGTTCCTAGATTACTCACAAGATATGTGTAAGCTGCAGTCACTATTCGTCACACAGATTCAGAGCATGGAATTAATTTCAAGATTCAGACTAGCCTGAGCAGAGTAAACACCCATGCAATTAATACACAAAGATCCTTGTTGTAATATCTACGTCACAGAGTGCATGAACTAGCCTTGCTCAAGCTAATTCAGAGATGCCAACATGGTAGAGCAGAGAAACACAGAATTTCCTGAAGCACACATACTAAATTCTGTCTTACTAGAGAGATCCATGGGATTTGGGTGCACTTTGGTCAGACACAATAAACCCAGCAGATTTTCAGTCCTGATCCTTGCAGCACATTGAAGAGCACCATGGCCACACAAAGTGTGGAGTTCACTAACATGCCTGCTGGAAGGACCCATAATTCCCTCCCTTGCTGTTTAGCATTATTTCAAGTTTTGAAGCCTATAGCAGTTGCAGTGCTTCTGCGTGTATTTCACTAGCAAGGAGGATTTCCAGAAAACTTCATAAGCTGTCTTCGTTATTGCCACAAGCTGCTGAGCATACAAAACCCTGTAGTTACTGTTTTGAAGTCTGATATGGGATCTCTTCCTTTCATCCATTGACAGAAGGATGAATTAAAACAACCAGTGAATTTCTTCCCATATATAGGTCTCAAGTCTGACTGAATACTTTTAGTTCTCTATGTGATTGGGCCAGTGTATGAAACCTTGAGTGGCAAACAGCAGATGATTAGCGAATTATTCATTCTTTCCTCTAAAACCAAAACTAAAAGGCAAACAGTGAATTATCAGGTAGAGGATTTAAACCAAAAGGAAGAACCTTTTCACGCAATGCATACATAAAAAAATAGAACCCATTGCTACAGGATGTTGTAAGTGCCAGGAGTTTAGATGAACTAAAAAAGCAATTAAACAAATGTATTGAATGAAAATCCATTAGTGACTATGAAAAATAAATATACACCTCCTTTACCAGAAGTTGCTGGAAGGAGGTGCTGGGGGAAGTGAAACTGGAGGCTCGACTCATTTTTATACCTGGTCTTTAAACATCCACAGCAAATTAATGTCAGAGACAGAAATCCTGGGATAACTGGATCTTAACTCTAGTGCTGCTCTTACATTTCTGTGTTTAAAAGGCATTACCTTTCCTCAACAGCTGTCAATATTCATTTCTTCTTGGGGTAGTTCTGTTAGCACCTGTCTTTAAAACAAAGAAGTTCTCTACGAAGTATTTACTAGGTAATGGTTTCCATTTTTTTCTTATGTGCTGTAACCTCAGTTGCTAGCAACATCCTCTTTGCCAGAAGTGGCTGCCATTTTTATTTGAAAATTAATAGACCTTTTACAGAGCTGTTGGGCACACCTGTCCTCTACCATTTCTCATTTTTATATTTTCACCTAACATAAATTGAAAGTTTGAATGAAAACATATGGTCATGCCTTGTGTGTCATGCCAATATCTGTGGAATGTATCTAATTATACACAGTATTTTTGAAGCCACTGAGTTTCATACTTCCATTGACATGACAAGATAGTTTCAGAGAAATTCAAATGATCAGCTTCATCAAACTTCCAAGGGATAGAGAGAGTTTGGGTTTCCTTTTTAGCGTAGCATACCTTACAAAAAGGATTTCCGAAAGGCATTCCCTGCAATACATCTCTGCCTGTGTCCTTCTGCTCTTAAATGCTTTTTTCCACTACTTGAATAATACCAGCATATCCACCTTGCTGTTTCTCTTAATTGGTCTCATGCGAACACCTTATGATACCACTTTGTGTACAAGACCAACAGGCAATTCTTTCACGGTAGCCTTGAGTGTTTTAGCATTTCTTGTTGCTTTGGGCCATCGCCCAAGGAGTAAAAGCTGCCCATGACATGAAGTCTCTACACTCAAAATCCCTTCTCAAAGCAGATTGTCTTTTCCCTTTATTTTCCAAATCTGTTTCAGCAGTATCTGGGAGGGATGGGAAGATGCACTGACAGAGAGAAATACGTGATAATTGCAGCCACAAACTCCCACCTCCCAACCCCTGGTAAATATAAAATTGCACTTTCCTTTTGGTACGTCCCCAGAAACACGGCTATTCCTTTAGGGAACTCTCCTGGAAAAAGCTCCTTCTGAGCTTTTCTTTTGTGCAAAAAGCAGTAGCAATTTGAGAGTAAGCATCAAATTCACAAGTCTACCTAGTAAAAGCACATACAGTTAAAGATTAGCTCAAGAGAGGGGATTAAATGCATAGATATAGAACACAGCTGCTAAGTGGCTGTCAGTGAAGGTAAATATTTCCTGCTTTGTATTAAAGGAGAAAATATTAAGAATGAAAGATCCACACATTTTAGGCTGAAGGCTTCAGCCTGCCACTTCATCCCTTTCCCAGGCAGTGAAATCTTCCTGTGGGATATTCTCTGGAGAGCTGGGTACAAGTCAGCAGTGCCCAAAGTCACTGGGAGTGGCCCATAAATGCTGATTTAACTCTGGAGCTGGCTGTTCTGCACAGGTGCAAATTTTGCCCTTGGCAAATATAAGAAACATAAGTGACACAGAAGCAATGACTTCCGTGACCTTTCTCAGATGATTTGCATCTGAAGAGAGACGTTTTTGGAAATAGAACGGTTTTGTCTCAATGTCTCCAAAATAAAATGATTTGACTCTTTGATTCAAATTGACTTTTAATTCTGAAACTTCCTTCAATGCTCAGCTATTAAAGTCCTGGGCTTTTTTAAAGGTTAGACTCCAGAGGGATTTTTTTTCTTTTTATTTTGACCCAACTCTGACTTAAGAGCAAATTGCCAGAAGGGGATCAATCAAACTGAGCTATTAACAGTGGTGTTAAAGTGAAACAAGGGTGAGCTTATCACAGAAGGTGTTGCCCACAAAATTTCCAGAGCTTTGCTCAAAGCACAGGGTCATTTTTTCCCCTTTTTGGAGTTATTCTTTGAATGTGTGGACAGCAATGCTGACATATAAAGAATTTGCAGCGGAGGTTACAAAGAGAGCTATGTGCCCGCAGAATTCTGTCCCAGGGACCTCACTGTAGTACTGGGCCTTTGATATCCATGGAAATGTGGATTCCCAGGAATTGCAAGTAACCCTGTGGGCAAATTTATCTTATAACACTTGGGAAAAATAAAAGGCATCCAGCATGAGGTCATCAGTTCCTACTGGGAGAACAATTGACAAGATGTGGTTTAAAGAGGCAGAATTCACTTGAAATCCCTCTACATCTGGAGCTTACTTCTCATGTTACAGGAGTCCCAAATGTTCGAAACAGTGAACCATTAGCGACTGTAGGAGCAGCAAAACATCTGTATAATGCATGAAATGTCTGGAAGTGTCTGACTCTCTGGGAATCAGCTGAAGCTTTCAATTGATGCTTTAATGGTGGTAATTGAAGTTTGCAGCACTGGCACATCCTAGCTCAGTAATTAGATGGATTACAATCTTTCTTGTTTGGCAGCATTCTTTAAACAAGCTTCAGCTTTTCGTATAGTCAACACTGTAGCAGAGATAAATGTCACATCAGTTCGGAGTGAAAAGTAATTTAAGGAAAGACTCAAATTTATCTTCACTGAGTACCAAACAGGAGATATTTCAAAGGCAGGACAATGGCCCTTTCTATCTTAAAAGAATGGCCCATTTCTCACATATAAAGGCTAGCTTGTGAGGGGGAATCTATGGGTGTGCCTTCCCTGAAATCACTGAAGCTAAACCTGCTTATAATATTTCAGGATCCAGGCTGTGTATTAGTGAACGGATGAAATTCTGATAAAGAGAAGTGTGTAGGGAAAGGAGAAAAGGGAGAATTCCAATGAAGAAGAATACGTTGCTTATCACTTAGCAAGATAGGATTTGTCCCTGTGATTGGTAACCATATGGCCAATGAAAAACAAGAAAATGAAGCCACTAAAAAAGCTCCATGCTGGGATTATTTGAAGGGAAATTAAATAAAGGTAGTAGAGATCAGGAACCAGCCTCCTTCCATAGGGGAATGGAAGACACGCTCTTCAGTCAGCTACATCTAAACCTTGCTTCTGTAAATCATTTTCACTCTTAGCCTTAAAATGGCAGCATCTAGCTTGTGTTTGTTTTAAAGCTACTGAAAAATCTGCTGCATTTACCTATCTTATTTTATCGGTGCCCTTTGCAATTTCAGAAGAAACGTTTTGAAACCGGCTCTGTTTCCTGGTGCTCATGTCTAGATTTTCTTCTACCTGGATATTTTAGTTGAATGATATGAAAACTTCTGAACACCAGTGGATTGGTTTATGTAAAGAACTAAGCAGCCTGAGGATTTCACTGAAAAATACTTGTCCCTATGTCCTGGGAACCGTATCGCATGGTTGTGTTACCACTATGTTGGAAGAAGACCTCCAAAGCAGAACAGACAGGTACAGTTGATCTTGTGGTCACACTATTGCCACAGTTTCCTCTACAGCATTTCCCATCCCTTCACTTCTTCCCTTCCTCATTCAGCAGCTGGACGGTGTTGATGCTCTTACCTTTCCACCAGAATCAAAATATTTCATGGCTGGGGCAAATCAGGCTGGTGTGATTCCAATGGCCAAAAGAAGATTGAGAAAGAAACTCTATATCCTCTCCAGTTTTTATCTATGGCCTTCCAATCACGTGCACTTCATCTGCAGGAAATTTAGTAGCTGCCACCATCATTACTCCCTTACTACAGATTTTGCATTGTGCTTGGTTCCCCCATGACTGAGCAGAGTTTTGCAGTACAACATCCCCACACACTTTTGCCTTAGTGCCTTGAAACAAGAAGAGCCTGTGACCTCCCTGTGTGAGCTGGTGGATCCCATTTCAGTGAAATTTATGAAGCACATCATTGGTATTGAAATCTGAATCACTGAAGCCTTTACCTGGTATCCATTGCTATCAGCGAAGGACCCTACTGACAGTAGCAGCCAGGATCTCACTCAATGTTCAGCAAAGGTTCCCAAGAAAAAAACATCCCACAGGACATGCTTCATTTTCTCTATAATTTGCAAGGTGCTCAGGTACTCAAGTGATCAAAATAAATAAACAGAAAAATAACTAAAAATCCAGAGACATAGACAGATGAGTGATAGAGACTCTTTCTCAGTGCAGCAAATCACTTAGAAAGTGTGGGCTATATTTCCAACTTTGCCACAAACTGCTGTCTGATCTTGGGAAAGTCCCTCGAAGGCCATTTCCATTCTGAAAACTGTCTACCTGAAAATGACAACACCTTACTTAACAGATGTCTTAGTAGTTATAGTCACAGTGCCTTCATTTCATGAAAAAAAAAATAATATTTTTTTAAAGGACTGTTATTTTTTCTTTTTCAAAGAGCTGAGCTCAGCTGTAGGCCTCCTTCTGCTTGCTCAACAGAAAAAAATAGTTGTATCCCTGCAAACTCAACATCACAGGCTGTTCAAGCAAAGTCCCTGTGGACTTACTGGCTTGCACAATGTCCGGTGCAAAATATGCTTGTATTTCCAAGAACAAATGAGTGTAAACTCATTTTGATGAAAGACTGCAGCACCTCTAAACATCAGGGCAGTGGTTTACCAGAAAAAACTTCAAGAACATTTGGGCATAAAATATACTAACTACTTTTAAGATTGAGTTTAATCAGTTCGTAAAAGGGATTATATAATGTGATTGCCTGCACACACGAGACCCCTTTCAGGCCTGCACTGCTTAACTGCAGAATACATCTTAAGGCTAAGAGATCAATCGATGGTAAGGACCCTTCCGAGATTTGACCGTGTATGGGAGGTATAGTTTAAATGAAAGTGCTTTAGCTGTACGTCCCTTCCTGTCCTACAACACATTCAGTAATCAGGAGGATTATGATAAATTGGTAGCATAATGATAGGGCAGGGATACCCTGGGTGAAAGAAAACCCTGGATAATGTTGCTTGCAGGACTGGTTTGAGTGTCCCAATCCTTACACATTTTGAAGGTCTTCAGTATAATATGGTGCAAAAGAACACCTTCGGTGGAAGTACAACACGAAGCACTGAACCAAAACAAGCTGCTTTCTGAGAAGCAAGCACTGGGGATGATGGACAAAGCCACCCACAATGGCCTTGCAGGATCACCGCCAAGTTCAGTAAGGGACACATAAAGCCTCTGATTGACACACGGTGTTTTCCACATACTTCTGCCACTTATGAACCAGTGCTGAAGAGGGACCTCAAGAGCTTATTTAAGGCAATAGGGCTTATCAACTTGTACTCAGTGCCACGTAAGTCATAAGTATAACTACACTATTTTAAGACCAGCACTAGCTCTGAGAGCAGCATAGACACATGCATTTGGCACTGTGCCTGCACTAATAAATGGTGACTTGGGTGGTTCATGTCTGGATCTCTCGTCACCTACTGCATGGTTTATGGGCAAAATCCACCCATGGATAATGGTGAATTGACTGTACTGCTAAATAACTTCTGCTCCCACGCACACTGTATCAAACCAATGGCCACACGTATATAAAGAAACTGAAATATCCACGTGGAGGTGAGCCAGAATTGCAGCGGTTGCAGAAATCACCACTGTCCAGTGTAGAATTGCCAACAGCTGCCATTCCCCCATCCACAGTCATCTGTTGCTAAGCTTTACAAAGGGGATCTTGATGCCCTCATCGGCAGCTCGACTGTATAGTTCACAAGCACACCTTTCCCCTTCTCCAGGCTGAACCTTTGAGCAACATAATTTGTGAAAGATCATTTCAAAGTTCCTTCTTGAAACACAGGATTTCATCATCCAGGAACATGGTTGAGGATTGTTCTAGGTGACAGTGAATACCTGTAGGATAAAACAGGTACCAGGTGTAAAGAGTTGTAACAACTCCTGCATCAAATGTGGAGCGTAGACTGGATGCTGAGTGGTTATCATCACCCCTTGATTCAGGAGATTTGGCATTGGTGAGACACAGAGGCTGATAATCTTGTTTTGCTGGTTTTCTATGGAAGAATACTATGAATCATATTCTCCAAAGCACTCAGCTTCCCATGCCTCACTCAGGTGGCATAAAAGCTGTACAGACTGGACATACCTTGGGGGTCAGACCTGCAGCCTTTGGAAGTCTACAAATAGCATGGAATTGATATGGCAGGGTTGCACCAAGAACAGATGATGCTCCCTGTGGGACCATTGCCAATTGACTTTTCTTTTCTGCTGAAGGGGTGGCAGGAGGTCAACTGCTGGAACCCCAGTACAGCATTATATTTTCTTTATATTAAACAAAAATGTGCTGCAGCAGTTTCTTTCTTCTTTGGACTCTGTCTCATGACATCACCTAAATAAATGTCTTACTACTCGCATATACACACATATCCTTTATATATATAATTTTGAATGGGGTTGTGGCATTTCTTTGTGAATATGCTGATATCCATGGACCTCATTCATGCACAGGTATGAGTCTGATCAAGGTAGAACAGGAAACATAGAATAATAATTTTAGCTTTAGCTCAAAGAAGTACAAGAAAAGAAAATAACATTGTGGAGTATTTTCAACCTGACACAATGTTATTCATTGCTATCTGTGGAATTCAAGTGGAGAAGGTCACTCACACAGCAGAGAAACAAATCACTATAGGCAGACTAAATTTTATCTAAGATTAGCCATCTAAGAGGCAAATATCTAACCTAAGGCAGTTTTCTTGGCTCTATACTCAATAGAGATAGAAGGCAACACCCAGTATGGGCACGATCGGTGACCCTCTGAAGACAACTCTTTCTGCTGACTACAGAGGGAGTTTGAATTACTAATTTACTTAAAATGCTTAGCTTTTATACAGTTGAGGTTATAAGATGCAAAACTTCCTCCGAATATTTAGCACCTACAATATTCAGGAATTATGTGTAGCATGTCATTTTGCTTGGGTTCCCCTCCCATTCCAGATAACATTTTCTGCCAAGGTTAGAATATACCTGATCATAAAGAAATAAAGACAGAGTCACTTTTGTGGTTCTCTGAATAACACACATAGTCTGGCTGCTTTTTCCCTTCACCTCTAAGAAAATTATGGGTCATTAGTGCATTCAAGAGGGGAAACCAGTCCTAGATTTCAACAGGACATTCATCAATACCTGGCACTGCAATGGCTGAGAAATGTCTATTGTTCGGTATAAGCCCTGCTTAACAGACTAGGGATAAGAACCATGAAGCAAGCAGACACCCTTGGATTTTTGTATCCTCAGAAGTGTGATTGAAAAGCAGTGACTGGTTCACTGCACTATTGTTCAAAGATTAAGGCAAACAGAACAAAGAAGCAGCAAGGTCATCCAGTCCATCAGAGAAGACACTTTCCACAGTGTGTTTCCGAGTGTTTTGT
Organism: Pluvialis apricaria; assembly: GCA_017639485.1. Taxonomy (NCBI): domain Eukaryota; kingdom Metazoa; phylum Chordata; class Aves; order Charadriiformes; family Charadriidae; genus Pluvialis; species Pluvialis apricaria. Next base: position 159,448,164 of record CM030008.1, on the reverse strand, counting down.
CCGATGTCATCTTAAAAGTCTCACGCTGTGGGGGCTATACCAGCTCTTTTGGGAGTTTGTACTAGTCTAATAATAGATCTTTCTTGCAGGAAAAGTTCCTTGGTATTTGCCCTGTTATTCTTTGCACAGTATTATTATGTTGCTACATTCACCTCTTAGATAATTCCAATAATCTCCTGCAAATTTGGGCTTTTCATATACTTATACACAAGCTTCACTTCATCATGTTATAGATAATATTTCAAACCTTTGCTGCTTAGGAGGCTGTAAAGTTAAAGAAGTCTTGATGCAAAGCTCAGGATGTGAGTTCAAGCTCACGTGAGTATGATGGATACATGGATTTCTGTTCCAGACAAGTATCAAAGGCTTCTTCCCATCCACAAATCTGTACATGAATGTTGGCTGGAGGAAGGCAGCTCCTCAGGTAACTCTAGCTACTGAAGCCTCATACGATTTATTTGACCATGCTAGTGCTCTACACTCAGGATGTTTTTTTCTTAACATGACCTCACACTTTCTTGAAGTCCTTTCTGTTTGCCACTACTGTTTTGACATAACAAGTGTCCAGCACTGACTATTTTCTTATAGATATGGTTATGGAAAACAGAAGCCTCCATTCCCATGAGTATCGCTAATATTTCTGTAGCACCTAGAGCTCTGTGCAGTGTGTTGTAAATGAAAAACAGCGTCCCTGTGTCATAATTAAATGATTCATTTGTAAAAGGGAGCCTAAGACAGTGTATGACGCTCATTTTCATTAACCTGTTGATGACTCCCTCAATCTGGATGCATTTTCTCATCAGGTATCAATTATCTCAATATTTTCAATTGAAAAGCACCCAAGATTTGATTCATTTTTTACTACTAATTTAAAGGAAACAGGGAGTCATAACACTTGCTATCTCAACACAAACAAAATGTTCCATGATTGGTGAAAGTTTTAGTTAAAACTACACCTACAGTTAAAATCAGACGCAGTATTTGAAGTGGGGGAAAAAAAGCTGGTTTTCATTAATAAATCAAATTAACTTTAAGTGGAAACAAGGGAAAGCAAGCCCAAGGAAGGCAGACTGAGAGACCTTCTAAGTATCAAAATACAATGAAAAAGAAATAGAAGTGTAAGTGGAGATATCAAAACATAACATTTTTAATTTGAGACTTGTGGTAGTGTGATTGTATTTAATACAGTTCTTACCACCATAAAAGTTCTAACTTACAAAAAAATTGCCACCGTTAGGGAAAATAATCATAGGAGGAAGTATATGGTAGGTTTAGAAATTCACACACCCACATGTTCTTCCTCTGTCCCTCCACCCCAATTGTGTCTGTCGTTTTTCTCATAGAACTTAATTTATTTTGCTTTCTTGATCTGTATCTGGTCATGATCTTGGCTGGGGTAAATTTCATGTTTTGGCTTCACACCCCCTGTATTGAAAGCGGATGTCCCCCACTCAGAAGTTCACTAGGATAAAGTTGATCAGTGTTTAACTCATCCTATATTCATTGACTCTGACGTGTAGATTTTTTATCCCACAAACCACCATTCTCTCTCTCCATTTCTACCACAGGACCTTTTTCCGCTCTTCCTTATTCTCATAGCTCTGAACAGGCTTTCATGCAGTCAAAGCAGCTACATCTTCCATGTATACTGCTTTTATTGACAATTGAACCTGGTGCCACTCTTCCTGTGATATGGGGGGAGATAAGGCTCTTGATGCCAATCAGTTATTCTACATAGGAGATATAACAGTCCTCCGACAAATATTTGACTAACCTTTCTCCCAGCCATATATATCCCAGTGAACCACTATAAAATCCTGTGGCCTACCAGATCCATGTGACATTTCAGGGAGAGGACTTACCGGAAATTTTAAGGCTGGGGGGTGGGAGAAAGAAAAGAAAACCAAATTATGAGCTAAAATTTCAGCTGGTACGAATTAACAAAGCTGCACTGAAATCAAGAGCTATATCATTTTACTTTGGTTAAGAATTAGGTCACAGAAGTTTATATTCCCAGAACCTTTCCTGGTATAACTTTTAGTATTGAGAATTGTTTCAATCAGGCAATGATTTGGCATCAAGTTCAGCCACTTAATGGGTTCAGTACAGAAAAAGTTATATGTAAAAAGGCAGATGAAGTCAATGCACACAGAGGTTTCCAGTGGATTTAGTGCAACTCTTTCATCTTTGGGGAAAACCTGAGTTTTAAACAGACCAGCTCTTTACTGACTTCATACGAATATCTTAATCTCAGCTTGATTGGCAACCTTTTGTAGAGGGATCACTCTTGGAGGATGAAAGCAAAAGAAAAATTTCTTCAGAAACCAAAAGAGGTGGGCAGGAAGCCAGCTGGTGGGAAAGTCAGAAAAGATAAATGGACGTTGCTTCAATGGGAACCACTGAGCAGCCCGTAACGACCAGTATCTAGAGTGACATACCAACTGGGGACAGTGCTACTCGGTATAAACCCAATCAAAGCTCTGACTGGGGTGAAGATCTTTGGCATTTTCCCAGACTATTAATGTTGGGATAGGAAGCAAGAGTTGAGATTTAAGCAATTAGTTACCCAGGTCTGCAACACATGTGCAGAGCTTGGTACCGGGGACTGGCCAGAAAGTACCAAACACGTATGGGTGTGCCTCAGAAACCAGCTGCCCTCACCACACTTTGGTTGTGATATGTGCCAATGTCTGGGATGCGGTGACAATGCAGATCCAAAATGGGAGGTGCTATCCAAAATTGCAGAGAAGGAACTGACTAATGGGGAGATGACAAGGGCCTGTGCTCAAAGGGGAACTGTTGGACTGTAGAGAGTATTTTTGGAGTTCCTCAAGGATCAGCCTCAGCACTGATGTGACAATAATTTCATTAATAGCATTACCACCAGAAAAAGCCTGCTGTAAATGGAATCTGCTGATGAGAAGTTTGAAATATCCGGCATTACCAACGCAGAGAAGGATGAAGAAATCATACAGAAAGCACCAGATAATGTCAGTGATGGGAGTAAAAATGACTTTCAACAGGGAGAAAAAGTTTGGCAGGATCTGAGCAACCTGATCTAGTTGAAGATGTCCCTGCTCATTTCAGGCGGGTGGACTAGATGACCTTTAAAGGTCCCTTCCAACCCAAACTATTCTATGATTCCTTTACAAGTCAATGAGAAAAGGATATGTGGCTCGATGGTGTGAGTATATTAATGGGAATCTGCAATAACATGGATCCTTCTAAGTTTCTTGCTCACCAATCTGAAGGAATAGATGATCTGACCAGATAAGTTGGCCTCAGCACCAGCACCTTGGTTAATGACCTGACTTGCAAAGTCACCAATATGAAAAAGAATTGGGGATACCAATTTCCCATGCGTATCCGAACATTTTTGAACCAGCTCTTTCCATTTTATGTGGAGAAGTGTTCTCAGTGACATAAAGCGTAAATCATTACCCTGTAGAGATTGCAATGCAACTAAACAAGGACCGGGGCTCATCCTTCTTGTGCTGATGACTTTTTGGCCTTAATTGCTTTGTGTAATATTTCCTTCCTTTTTCAGCATTGCCTCAGTGAAAAGCAGGCAATAGGCACAGGGCAGGGTCTGGCTGCTGGGCACTTAGGAGGGACCCAGGGGACACTGCAGCCAGTGGCCTCCGTTCCTCAGACAGTCTGGTGGGTACGGGAGAAGGAACAAGTCACCTGGGACAGACAAACTGCCCTGACCTATGCTGTCTGAAGGCCCCAGCAAGGTAATACAGCACAGCCAGTGAGTCAGAAAGGAGAAAACGATGCTCCAGAGGCAGGGATGCGAATCAGACTTTCTGTCTGTGAGGGTGGCTCCGAAAGCCATTGCTCAGGCTGCATCCCAGAAACACCACCCAGGTGTCCATTGCTAATCCCCACTGTCTGAGCTGTCATACCCATTGGCAGTCTCACAGGGGTCAAAAATCAAAAATTTGGCTGAGAAGCAGTCAAATCCCAGGGCACCCACTTGACCAACTTATTCTGTGAGCCTGACACACACATGCTGCAAGGTTGGGCATCTTGGAAATGCTTGCTGATGCCACCCAACACGTTCATTTGGGATGCAAGAGACACACACTCACACAAATGCACTATCTGGGAGAAACACAGCTCTGCCAGGTGTACAGGAGCCTCCACTCTGGGACAGAGACACAAAGGCACACCTGCAGTCTCCCATTGGGCAGAATAAATTGTAGTTTTGGATCATAGCCCTTGGGCATTAGTACAAGCTAGCAGATCCAACCCTGGAGTGTTTCCCCTAAGGTTATAAAACACAGAGGGGTTATTTTTTATTCTGCAGACTGTTTTTTTGGCACCAACGTTTTTGCTTTTATTAAGCAAATAATTTAAAATGTAATTTTGGGGGGTGATTCACACCAGGCTTTTCAGAGACTTTGTGCCAATACCTCTTAAGTAAGAAATTGTAGGCACCAAGATCTACAGGCTGAATTTTGCAGAAGCAAAGGAGGGGGGGGGGGGGGGGGGGGGGGGAATCAAGACTATCATTTAAACTCCAGGGAAATTAATCCAAGGTCCATAGATTTCCCAGTCTTCACTGCTTCTTGTGAACAAGACAAATACGCCTGAGCAGTTAACATTTCACTGCTTGAATAAGTGAAATTGTCCCTTATAAGCCTAAAGCTTCCACTAAAAGAGAGTGAAAGTGAAAAAAAGAACATTTAAAACTACTGCTGGACGCAAATGCTAAGATTTATTTGGCCCAGGATTTTCAGTCAATCCATTAAATCAACAGAAACACACTTGCAAGTTCCTATTTAGCCATACACCCCCAATCTTAAGACATACAAACATAAAAGTTTGGTTCAGGCCATTCCCAGTAAAGATGTTATCAAAACTAAAAATGTCTTACACTGCTGGTAAATTTATTACTCAGAGTCTACTTGTCTGGTTTCTTGTCAGCCTACAGAGGTTTTTTGTTGGCTTTTTTTTTTTTTGACAGCGTAGTAACATTTTCTTTCTTCAATGCTTCATTAGCTCATCTTACTCATGCAATTTTTCCCATTTTATTTCATGTAAATCAAATTACTCATCAACTCTGTAATGCCATCAGTGTACAAAGAGCCTTCTATAAAAAAAAAAGTCACATAGTAAAAACCTCAAAACTGATATTTGTTCAGGTAGTATAGTTTTTTGGAGAACCATTCTTAAGAGGTATATGAAGTTATATGCTCTTATGAGGATAGAAGGACTTGGGAGGAATTTTAACAGGATTAGATTCTCTAATATGTGGTTGAGGTAAGATGGCCAGGAATTATTTTTCAAACCAGGGGATTTTTGCCTTACTATGTCTTTTTTTTCTTTCTTTTGGCAAGAGTGGTTAATGGTACTCATGCTTCAGTGCCTTAGTTCATCTGCTAAGTATTCCCCTCTTGAAAGGATGTGCCATAAGCAGAATATTCTGTTTATGCACCAGAATACACAGGTGAACTGCAAGCAGTTTACAACTTTGCATGTGAGTATTTTCTCATTCTGTGCAAGATCAAAAGTGACAACAGAAGCAAGCAGCGGGGTTGCCGGTGCAGACTTGAATTTGTCTGTGCGAGAGAGGTTTCAGTGAGAGGTTTGCACTCACTCACAGCCATGGACAACAAACGTGCACAGGTCAGGTGAAAAGAGGGGTGAAAACCCAGAAGCAGCGTGCAAGGAGAGGACTTGAGGTCACCAAGGTGACGCTCATGCCCTGTCAGAGATCTTCACCTCATGGGCTGGGTATCTCCCCACTTCTCCTCACCAAGGACCAGCTCCTCCTTGCACGTATGGGGTACAGAGCAGAGAGGTGGAAAGCAAAGGCAAGGGCTTGTGAGGATCAGTGCATGAAACCATAGTTACAGGGTCTGAAAAAAGCAGCTCAGCTAGAAAAAAACCCACTTTTTCATTATTAATACTGCTATACCTCAGGTGACTGATGTTCAGATGCATAGATATATGTGCACATGCACACAATTCATTATATTTAAATGTCTCATTTTACCACTGCTTTTTATCCTAGCATTAAGGTACAGTCAAATTCTAAACACAAACCACTGCAACAGACAACATTAAAGCAGTAAGAAAGCAAATGGCTGAATGCTGAGCGAGCAGACAAGAGAAAACTGTAAATCGTACCTAGCAAACCCTCAGGGGTCTTTCCACAGCGTGATCAATAACAGATTAGTCTTCTGAGCAGAAGGAATTTCTTCCAGGACAGACAGGCAGCATCAGCTGAGATTTGTCTCTCATAGACAGAGTATATAGAAAAAGATTTCCAAATATTACTACATAACCAGCAAAACTGGTGACTTGTAGGATTGTCTCATATATACTGGAAGTGAAGAGAGAGGGATTTTACAGGGTGCAAGCTAACCCAGGGAGCAAGCTTTGAAGCAATATCAGTATGATGAGACACAAGGAGGAACATCTGTGAGAAATTTAAAAAAAAAAAACAAACAAAAAAAACCCCAGCTGATCAAAATCTCAGGGAGAAACTTGGTCCCAATTTCATTAAAAAGAAGCTTTCACCTGCAACTAATGCCCTTGCTTGCAAAAGTCTTTTGGTTTTAACAGGGAAAGCAAGCTGGACTTTGAAAAGATCACTGCTCACAGCAGAGAGAGCACTAATTAGCCAGCAGGGACTCTGGGGAGTAGGTCTGGGTATAGTCGTGAAGCTTAACATTTCTTGCTAAATTTTCTGCAGTCTGAAGAGAGGTAGGATGTGTAGCCAGGAGCAGTCTTTTCTCACAGTACCACTGCTTTCGGCCCTGTCTGATAGCACTTTGCAAGAGTTAAAAAATATCTTCCAGGTTTTGACCACAGAGTTCAGTTTTCCCTCTCATTCTGGATTGCATTTCCAACAATTTAGCCAGTAATGAAACCAGCTGTGGATAGCGTACTAGCTGGGGCTAGTGAGCCTTCTGTGTGGTTCATTCTCCAGTGTCTGTTCCCAAGGACATCACTGAGCCAATTCAAGGAAAAAAAAATGACGGGGAGATTTCAACATCTTCTATCCCCATCCTTGCCTGTGATTTGTCCTTGAAATGCACACGCTAGCACAACAGTAATCCAGAGCCAAGCACCTGACACATCTCTAATTAGCATTGTTCTTGCAGTTTTAGTTTGGATTTTTCCCCTGTGAAATCATTCTTTTTGAGTCAGAACAGTCGTTGCATCTTAAAGCTGTTCTTGCTGCATTTGTTCAAGATTATTTGTTCCCACCTGGACACATCTAAACACCCTTCTAACGGGTGGTCATAGCTATTCTTTCAGTCCAGAGGAAATCTTCAAATAACCAGGAATTTACTGCAAAATGCTGCCCTTGGTTCCTCTTACTCATTCTTTTACATGATTGCAGCTGACTGGGGTGGAAATTTGCAGAAGGTAAATGTTGAGCAAAGCTGTCTCCTTGCACTAACCTCATTTTCATAAGAGAAATCTTTCTGAACTTTTAGCAAACCTACTTCATGATTTGATGTTGTCCTTTCAGCTCTTCTTACCCAAACAGGCCAAAACCTCCTCTGTAAGAACCTGATCCTGCATTGATATCAGCTCCTGGGAATCATGGGGCATAACAGAGCTGTTGTTTCCAACAGCTTGGTGAAATACAAATAACTTACAAGCAGGAGGCATGGATTACCCCCATGAACAAGGATTTTTGGAGCTCCGGCAGCTCCAGGGTTTTCTTCACACCGAGGGAGCCAAGGAGGAAACGTACGGGACGGATAGGTTCAGGCAGTCTTGCTAGCTCGGTGTCAGCATCACCATCAGGCTGGGAAGACAGTGGGGACACAGGAAGGGATGAAGGCATGGCCAATTTTCTCTAGAGACATTTGGCTGTAACAAGGTTGGGAGCTGCCCATACTTATACACTGCTGCCAGGCCCTGCTGCACTGCTGGCACAGAGGAAAAAAGTCCATTTATACCTATCCACCCCCAATTAAAGAAGGGTGTTTTTTCCGGACAACACGTATCTGTCCACAAGTAGGGGGTATGGAGAGTGCGAGTGCTCTCGTTGAGTGATGGGGTTCGTATTAGGGCTGAGAGAGCCTCATTTGGGCCCCGTTGGTGAGTGATGCTCAAAATCTGCTTTAGAGGTTGGACAGAAAGAACTTGCAGAGCAGGCTGCATCACATATGTTTGTAGTGGGTCTATAATCCTGGGAAAGGTGGGATGCTATGGGGACTGCAAGTTTCTACGGAGTCGATAGAAGAAGCCAGAGTATCCTCTAGGATTTAACTTCCTACGTGGGGATCCTTACCTCCTGGCAAAATAAGAGGCACCATCATGTGGAAATGGACTGAAACCTGCAGAGACACATTGTAGCACGAGATTAGGGCAGGGAATTTTTTGCGCTTTTCCATGCGTGTTCCACTGAGGGGACGCAGTATTTTCACAGTATCTTGCAGAGTCTCAATTAGAGTTTCGCTCGCCTTCCACTTGTGATGTTTTTCCACCCCCCACCCTGACATCACCCTCCAGCTGTGTCTGCTGCACTTCCCTTGCCACGGTGCTCTGCACCGGTTGCACAGATAACAGCCAGACAAAGGCAGCCAGAGGGCCAAAGGCAGCATCTCTTTCTGAATACAGATTACACGGCTGAAGTCACAGGGTGAAGTTTACATAGGCAGTCCTCCTGTGTCAGGAAAAAGCAGGCACTCGCACTGGCCGCAGGACACTCGGGAGGCTGTATGAGAACTCTGACACTTGTCCTAAAATACTGTTAATTTGGCTTTATGCAAGAGTGGTTAATGAAGCTCCTGGACAACAGGTTATTGCAGAAGGGCCCACAGTCCCTTCTTGTCAGAGGAGAGCTGTCTGCTTCCTTCTGCCTCTCCATACTCCTCTGGGTTGCACACCTATGAACAGAGATAAGACCCGAGAACATTGTAGGCCAAATTCTTGGCTGTGCTTTTGCAACTGCGGTGGGGTAACCTTTGTTGAGATTTCCCAGTGGCACGAGGACATCCAGTATTGCATCATCCCAAATAATCCCTGGCTTCAGGAATGCATTGGGAATGCACCCTGAACAAGTCCATACCCTGCTGCTGCAGCAGCTCCATGAGGGTCACTGAACTGAGGTTGCTCTGATTTGTTGCGGTGAGTCAAATTATCCATCTGGTGCACGGATCTGGAAAACACAGGCATGTGAGCTTCACTAAACTATTCAGTCTTCATGAATATTGACCAAAGTGAGGTAGCTGAATCCTGAAGTCCTATAGGTATTATAAAGAATATTTCAGACTCCTTTTGAACTCATTACAGGACTAAGTTTTGAAGAGGCAGATGCTGAGATTTGCTGTCCTTTGTGTTGGAGATCTGCAGATTGTCACCATGGAGGGAACGAAAGCTCCCATCTCCCCCAAAGAGCTGGGAAACCAGAGGTGCTTTACCCCCCCGCCTCTCTGACCTCCCTGCCTTGCCATCAAATTTCTCAGTGTTGTACCTTCAGCAGAGATATGTCCTTAGGTTTGCCCTCACTGGCAACTGCTTCATACTTACCCTTCCAAGAGCTTTTTTCCAGCAAAGATTGGGCTCCCATGGTAACTCAATGAGATGTATTAGTGAGGTTCAGGAAAGAGGGCACACTCCTTTCTCAGCTCAGCTCCCGTGGCCTCTGGAGCAGCCTAGGCAGAACCTGCTCCCCCAAAGCAAAGGAGACACAACATCCCCAGCCCACAGAAACGAAAAGTAATTGGTTCCCAGAATACCTCAACAACCTCATAGATACAAGCTATTTCATGCCTCCTATATCTTCTTATATAAAGTCTGAATTAATAGCAGAATAGTTATTTAATTATTCCACAAGATCATGTAGCCTCCAAAGCACTAGCAAGAGGTGTAACCGTTTCTCCATGCAACCCCAGTGCAGCTGTGAACAAAATTAAATGCACCTGGAACTGGAAACATCACAGGCAGCTACAGGACTACATCTCTGGCTGTTTGCTTCAGCAGGCGGTACAGTCAGAAAGGCTGTAACATGTCATTTAGATGCTCTGTAATATAAGCACCAAAGGAGAGCTTTGACACCAGAGTTACATGTTGTTTTCCCCTGACAGTCTCCAGTGCCCATGGTGTGAATCTACGGCCATTCTAAAACCAGTGATCTTTGGGCTTCGTGAGGACTTGATGATTACATTGTCATCTGTGACACGGAAATTAAGAATCGATAAGAAGTATTAGATCAGCCTGTACATTCCCTTTCTACAACAGGGGTCTTCCCTACCATGCATCGTACAGTGGTCTTCTCAAATGATTTTTGAAGGACAAATAGAACATGGATCTATCAATTTGTAGATGGTTCTGGCATTTTCACTGCATTTGTCACATTTGTGCCACATCCAATCCTCCCCTCACTTAATATGTGAGTGAGATACCCCCATTTAATACTTCCACCTTTAGCACAGGCCCCTCTGGTTGATAACTTAAAAGACTGATGAAGTGGTTGTGGACAGAAATAACTTCAGCATCCAGATATTCCACAACACTCAACTCTGATATGAATTTTAATTATTCACATAATTCAGTTTCCTTGATTCAGATAACACATTTTTGGCATCACGAGTCTCAGAACAGCATGATGCTCGCTAGGCTCAGGCTCACCTTTGCCAGGCAGAGAGGGCCTGTCAAGTCTATAACCTCTGCCGAAGTGGCCGCCGAGTCACAAGGTCATTAGTAAGAGTTTGCCAGCACGCCACACAGTGAGTCATATTTAATAGCCCATCTGCTGTCACACTTCATAAAATATTTTCCTATTATTTCTCCTTCCTGTTCTATCTGTAAGAAGCAAAGCAATCCTCAGCGGATCTGTAACTGCCAGAACCCATTTTTGCAAATAAAAGAGCAGAAACATAGTTGTTGCCTTTCCCACTACCCCCAAAAGTCTGATACGTCTTATCATTCTTGCTGACATTTTAACAATGCTGGCTGCTGTTAGGGATCAGCATCAGGATTCCTACTCACAAACCAGGGCCTGATTTTACTAGGTACTGTAAAGACACAGCACAAAAGCTGCACCCAAATGGCTGCAGACTAAATACATTCACAGGGCAATTCCCTTCTCATTCACTATGGATTCCCCTTTGGGATCTGCCTCCTCGTGCTCGCAGCTGACTTTAACTTTTATGGGGACCTGCTCTTTCTGAATATCTGATTCCTTATTTTTTTCCTTTTTTTGCATGCTCAGAACTAGGTTAAAGTATTTTATGGCTGTCTCTGTCTCAACCTTCTTTTTTTTTTTTAATGAAATAAACTGTCCTGCATTTCTAAAGCTATCTAAGCAGCAGCATCCTTTACAGAAATTCTGTCTTCATCCTGCCATTTTATGCTATGTAAGTCCTATTAGTAATCTTGAAATTTAGTAGCTCCGTTTTGTTGTCTGTTGGGGTTTTTTTCCTGGAGGAACTGAAGGGGACAGGCAGAAGAGGTTATTATGAACAAACTGATCATTTTTGGAACTCATTAAATATGCCAGCAATTATTAATAATTAATGGCAACAGGAGCGCATTCCCCTCCTCCCCAAGAAGCTAAGAATTCTCTTTAATAGCTGTACAGAAACCCTTTGAAAATAGACAATGAATCTGCTCCTTGGGGGTAAGAATAAATGATCTGGATTGATGCTTTCTATTCCTCTTCCACTGCAGTTTGCATTTAACAAGAACTCTAAAGAGAAAGGATTTGCTTTCTAGTCAGTTAATATTATGCTTACTTCATCTCTGCAAATGCCTCGAAGTCTAAGCAGCAGATGTCACACAGAGCATCCTGTCTGGAAACCTTTTTGCTCACTTCAGCTCCATGATGAAGCTGCATTCCAAATGCCAACAGCTTTCCACTGAAGAAGACTTCGGAGACATCAGCTCCTGAAACCTCACAGCATCTCCTCGCAGCAAAAAAGACACCCTTCTCCTGCCATGGAGGAGAAAGGTGAAGAAGAAAGAGTGACTTGCAGGAGATCGCAGGAGCCTCAAAACCAGAGGACAAAAAAGAAAAATGAGGGCAACCAGATTCCTGACACTGGCGGCTTGGATATCCTCCCGATGGTTGGGCAACACCGATCCTGGTGGCAATGGTCACATACTCCACACCTCCTTCTTCCACTCTGGACCAAATCAGTCTCTTGTGGCACACCGCTGGCAGAAACACATTCAATTTTTATTCACCAATGAGTGATACAGCCACAGCAAAGGAGGAATCTGAAATGCAGGATGAAGCAATCTCACTTTGTACGCATGAGACTCAGAAGGTCCGCTTATACTTTCATTGCAATGAATATCGCTTGTTTCGATCTTATACAACTTAGCTGCTTTACCCACAGGCAAAGGGCTGAATTTTTCTGGTCACAAAAATAAAAGTAAAACAACTGAGAGAAGAAAACAAGAGGAAAAATTAGCTAATGATCAGTGTATTTGTACAGGAAGTCAGAGTTTTTTGTGAGTATTAGTTTGTCAGATGGAGAATTTAGATTGCAGGTTAATAATACTAGTGAAATTTAAAAAATTTTTAATTTAATCCAGATAGAGGCTGTTCATCCTTCCAGTTCCCATAACAGAGGATCAGATTATGTGAAAATTTTAGAATATGGACCAGAACTCAGTAGCCTATGACTGGAGCAATCACGTTTTGCATGTATAAACCAGTTCTACTGTCCTTTGCATCTTGCTCTGCATTTTACACCTTTCAAAAATTAACACACAAATTAGGGTCATCTTTCCTTATTCCTGTGCAAAACAAGTGCAAAACTGGGACATTACAGCTATACAGACGAGGGAAAAAAAGGGGAAAAACAACCCCAACACAAAAAAAAACTATTAAAGACAAAAAAGTATTTGGTGGACTTATTTGGCAGGAAAAGTTATGGTTTCACCTGTACATAAAGAGGAAGAACAGGCCAATTTGCTTTAACTGAAAATAAGAAGACTTGAACTTTCAGTATTTCCAACTAAAATACAATTTCGTTTCTGGTGACTGATGAAAAACAGGTTTTTTTTATTTTATTTTTAGGAAATAGACTAGTGCAATTGTCTGTATGTGTCCGTCAAAAGATGCTTTGCCAATCTTAACAGCAATTTTACCATATTGCATAAACTGGTAAAGAGGAAGGAAATGCTCATCTGGAGAAGTAACAGCAATAAAAAGATGGAGATTCTGCCTTTACTTTACAACATGGAGAAATAAATACAGCTTGTTCTAAAAAGACAGAGTGCAGGCGGCTGTGATCCTCCATACTGAGGAAAATTACTCTTGGAAGTTGGACTGATGCTCAGTTTTGCAGGAGCAGAAGAGACCCATGATTTTCTAAGGGACAAACAAGAGGAAGAAGCACTCACCAATGTTTGGTGACCGTGCTCAGGACTGAGGTGAGCAGATTAGGCAAAAGTCTCAGGTTACTACTTTGTAAGTGGTCCTGAACTCCAGGAGAAGGTTGAAATTAACAGCAAACCCACCCAATCGCCACATTGTGACAACTTATACCAAGGAGAGGATACAGCCCTGTGGCAGCTCTGTGGGAAATGGTTTTCCCAAACCACTTCCACTTTTGAGATTTCTCCTCTTTCACACCAGGACAAATCTGTGACCTCTAGAAGATTTTCTCAGACCTCTGAGAGTCACCCATCTCAGAAGGGTCAATAATCTGGTGGGCAGGGCCTCCGTGCTGGACAATGATGACCAAAGTTCAAGTCCCTTGTTGACCCCAATCAGAGCCTGGATCTCAGGTTTTCCATGCACCAAGCAAGTCTCATAAATACCAATCATCTGTTGGCTGTCCTGGAGAGGGCAAGATTAGTTAGCTAAAAGAATACGATCTCAAATCTAGACTTTCTGTGAAAAGCACAGAAGTTTGAAACCTTCGGGAGCCAGTAGGGAAATCAGTGCAGCTAGGAGAAATTTTAGTCTGGGGAGACTTTCTTTTACGGATTGGTGAAACAAATTGCATCTGTACAGTCCACATAAGCTTCAGGGGGAAGAAACAGTTATGTGTGAACAAAAAAAAAGGATCAAATTGACTGGGAGAAAAGAAAGACAACCACTTCTAGAGTAGGCAGCCCCAGGAAAATGGAAAGAAAGGAAAAGAATATGAGCTATACACTGGAAAACTCCAGAGAGTAAAGGGAAAAAACATGAAAAGAAACCAAAAAGAAAAAGAATATGAACCTTTATATTTAATGGAAAAAGTAAAATTATGAAAGAGGTCTCCGCATGAAAACGGGCAGAGGTGGTGGCTTAGGGGAAGTTCAGAAGGTTTCATCTGTAAACAAATGTAAGAGATTTCAGAAAGCAAATAAGGAACTAATAGTAGCAGCAGGAGATACACAGAGAGGAGTGTTTCAACATCACGAGCATAACCAAATCAGAGCGAGGAAGTGAAAGTCCGAGAGGATGGGTGATCAGGAAGGGGAGCAATGTAGCAGATAATGACACACAAGCTTTCAGATTTAGCCTGGCAAAATTAAGATATCAGGTCTTGCAGACTTTCGAGTTCATCTGCATGTCAGACCTGCACCAAAGTAAGCATCACCTTCATTGTTACCAAAAACCTGCCCCCAAACTCCCAGGGATTGTGTCCATATGCCCTGCCTGGAAAAACTGCTATCAACTTACAGGATCAAGTTACCACTGAAAACAGAGTTGGAAGGACTCTTAGGAGGTCTCCTAGTTCATTGTCCTGCTCAAGACAAAGTCATTTGTGCCTTGTTCAATCCTGACAGATGTTTGTCTGGTCCGTATGTTTCCTTGCATATTTGCATCCAAATTAAGTCATCGCTGTAGTGAGACTGCATCAATTTTTAATAAATAAATCTGTTCAAAGCCTACATCTAGCTCTGCCCAGAAAGTTGTCATCTCTACAGGCTGAGCGAAGAGCCAAGTACCCCACTGGGCTGCAGGAGGCTGACCCTATTTCTTTGTGGATGGGAATGAAGCTGTACATACTGAACAGTGTCATGTTAAGTACAGTATTGTTCCTTGCAGCACGTATTTAATTCACTCACACACACACTCAGCATACAAAGAACAATCTGAAGGTCTCTGTGCTGTAAAAAAAGGGGTTTTTTCCAAAAAAAAAGGGGAAATATTTGCTTAAAACTGTGAAAAGTTCTCCAATTTAATCTGAACGTGAGAGATGATGGTGTTACATTGCTCAGTGTTGGAGAACAACCAGAAGCTACACACCACAGCCTTGGGCAGAGGGAACGGCCGTGGCATATGCAGCTTCTCCTCCAGCCTCCACCAGCTGCACTGTTCACACCTCACCTGCTTTCTTCCACCGGCACTTTTAAGCCTCCCCAAATCCTCTGCTACCCACCTGCGGGGTCTGCACAACAGATTTCCATAGGATGCCACAGCTGAAAAGGGTCCGGACAGTGTCAGTGTGGAGTCAGGCAAGGCTCCGCGGCATGAGTCAGCCTAGCTGGTGTGGCTACCCCGACTCACCGCATTTTCACCAATACTGTCCCACAGCAGCAGCTACTCAACTGACCCAGCACTAGGTCTTGTGTAACCAGCGGTAGCACAAAAAGTTCACGCTGAGCAATACCACACTGCCAGTTGCCAAATGTTTATTATACAAGCCTGGGCTAACCATAACAGGAACCCAGCTCGGCCAAAGACGAATGAAAGAGATGCCTAGCTTGGGATGGAAGCCAAGTCAATTATTTTGTAAACAAGCTTGATTGTCTTCCTAAAACTGGAGGTCAGATCCTCATTTGGTGTAAATGGGTATGGCTTAAACTGATCTCAAAGAGCAGGTCAGAAAAAGAGGCCAAGCACTAAAAGTCACTTTATAATGGCTGTTCCGCCTGTTTAGTGCTGTTCAGAAGACCAAGCACAACCTCCCCAGACTCTTCACCTCTACTGGCTGCAGGATCAGTCCTCTACCAGATCACCTGTATTTCCATTCCTGACATTGACTGTAACAGTAAGCTATCAATGGCAGTATATTAACATCTGAAGAGCAAAATGGCTCAAAAAAGCTCAACATTTCTGCCACTGGAGGAATGCTCCAAAAGATGATCAATATCTCTCTGCATAGTTTGTTGCTTTGCCTACAGCAGTAGAAACTCCATGTAGGACGGTCACCCACATCACATGAGATGACCCCCCTCAAGCTGCTCCTGAAGGCCACCAGGGAGGTGGCAGAGCTGGAAAGAACCTCGGATGCCTGGTGGGGTGACAGGCAGGGGAAGGAGGCAGTGGAAGAAGAGCCAAGCTGTTGTTCTGATGTGACTCATTCATTTTCCACTTGAGTTTGTAACTGTTCTTACAGAAAAAAAAAAAAAAAAAGACCAAGACTGCTTTGGGGCCTTATTTTAAATTTTTCTGACACAAGTAGAGCTTTTCTTCTTCCTTTCTGTTTCTTCACCTGGCATTTCATATCTTAGTATGTGAGAGCTGATATTTCTCTCCTGGTTTTATCCCATCTGATAGCTATAGATGATGCGGTAGCATTAGTTCACATTTACGCAAGACATAATAACCAAAAACACAAAGATTTTTATTCCTATTATGCCACAAATCTGGAATTTGTGCTAAACCACACTCTGGATGGAAGACATTATCTCAAAGACTTGCCTTTCTAACTCACATTTAGGGAATTTAAGTACATTTACTAGCATTCAACTAGTTTGTTTTAAACCCTCTGTTTGTTTTGGGTTTTTTTTGCTTTAAAAATATCGATGAGATAAGAAGTTATGCATTATGTTAAGAAAAATAAACAAACACTCTAGTAACCTGCTTTAACTGTGGTTTTTACATCTTAGACTTTTATTTAGTTATCAGGAGAAATGTTATACTGGAGCCCTTTTTTTACTTTCTCTGTACAATCCAACATTTTATACACCTTTATTGCATCCATTCATCTTCATCAGCTTTTTAAGCCAAGCAACGCTGCTCTGCTGACTCTCTCCTCTCCTACAGGTCTTGCCTGACTTTCAGACTTTCCCATTCCCCTTTACAGAGCCGTTCTGTTTCTGCAATACTTGAGAGAGTCCCTGGCAAATGCCTGTTACTTTTATTAAATTCTCACCCTTTCCCAACTAAAGATTTATATGGCTTTTTACCCAATCCGTACAGCACAGCCCTTTATATGTGTTTCTCTCAGACACATGGAGAAAGCTTGCGTTTATTTCTGTAAATGGGGATCTGAACCTCCACCAAAAGGAAAAATAGCAAGGAGTCACCCCCCCTACACCCCCCCCCCCCCCCCCCAACAGATTAATTTCAGCAAAAGCAGAGGGAAAACCTGGCAGATGGAGTTTTCCTCCCTCTGAGGTATTTTGGCTAATTTACATCCTCCTTTCAGAGCTAAAGGCTCCCACTGAAACGCAGCCATGTGTTCCTTTTAAACAGGTACATTTGATTAAAGGCTGGACTTCTGGGGCATGATCCTGTCGCTTCTGTACAATCATCCCTACCAAGGATAATGCGATTACTCGCAGGAGTAAAGCACTGCAGAACTGAACCCTGGAGTCTCACCAATTAATAGAAGAATTTTCTCCTCTTCTCCCCTCCACCCCTTTCTTTATTGCTCTTAAAATGCCAGGGGAGCTTCAGAATTATAGCAATTGTTGTTATGGAGAACAGGGCATAAAATGAACTGTTATTGCCCTTAAAAGAGCTAAAATCTCTTTACCTTTCAAGAGTAGGGCATAAAAATCTGTATGCAAATGAATAAATATAAATGCAAATATAATCCACACCAGGAAAAGCTGTTTTTCCCTGAGCTGAGGAAGCATAACGATAATCAGGCTCCCAACTGTAAACGGTGCTCAGTGTTTTGTAAGGGCTGTGGAAAAATGAGGCAAGGGTTTAATCCACTTTCTCCTCTGGTTGGAGGAAACAGGTGTGGCTCCGTTTGTAGGTAGCTTATTATTTTCCATGAATATATTACAGGCACTCTTTGCATATTTCAAGTAGTAGCAAATTTTGCTGTTCCTGCTCACGAATACTTGCTGGCTACAGAACAACATGAACTAAGGGGTTTAACTGTGCTGTTTTGCTCAACTTTGCTGGTTTATGTGGATTTGAAGAGATAGTGTAATGTCCTTTGGTAAACAAAGGCTTCCAAGTAGATGGAAGACAAGTGCATACTTCGTTTGCCAATGGACAAACAAGAGGGGAATTAAAAGTCAGAGCCTCTTGTCAAAGGCCCCACCTTGCAACAGATATCCCACGCTGGAAGCTTCCAGGAGACACCTATCCCCGGCCCATGTGGGGCAACTGGGGTTCATATGGCTGAGACCGTGTTAGCGGTGGAGCTCCCTGAAGCAACATCTACATCAATTCACAGTTCAGCACCGAGCCAAACAGTGAATGAACAATGAAAGCATCGAGTACATAGCTGGGATGAGGCATGCGGGCAAAATCACAGGCACTTGAGTGAGTGCTGGACCAACGAGAGTCATGTTAGTCCAGCACAGCTGGAGAAAAAGCGTTGCTGTAAGCACTATATTTTTGCATTCTCTTGGCTCCCGTGGCCCAGGGTAACTGTGCTGAAACAAAACCACGGAATACCACTAACCACTGTGACTTCAGCACTGGGAGAAAAGGAATTGAGGCACAGTGTACTCTGGTCTGGGTAAGAAGGGGAGCAGATGGAGCAGTTTGGGAAAAACCTGATGATCCCAAGGAAAAAGAGGGAAAGGGGAAGGAAGCATTAAGTGACCCCCAAGCATGTGTTGTGTCCCAAAGTTCAGCTTGATACTTGTGGAGAGTTGATGGGATTGAAGTCAACTTAATGAATAAGAAAGTGAAGAAAGCAAGAGATGTGAAAAATACAGACAGTAGGTAATGGGGAAGGAAAGGAACCAAAATGACTCAGAGGACACCAAACTTCTTAAAATGCCAAATGAAAAGACCAGTAAAATTCAGTTGCAGACAACAATCTGGGAGAAACTAAGGGTTCAGCAAAGGAGACAGGTTTAAATCCTCCCAGGATGTGACACAATTTATTGGCAGAACAGAGAAGACATTAAAAAGTCCCTGGTGAAACTAAAATTAAAAGGGATTATTTTGCTGCAGCGTTCACAAAAGGACAACAGGGAAACAAACATACATTTCCCACGAGGTGCAAAGGTCAGAAAAGAGACATGAACAGATGAACAAGAAATCGAAACTGCTAGAGATTTGATTGTAGCGATGGGATTGTTGCCAGCATTGAGAAGAATGGTGAACTTCTAAGGAAAATTTGGAAATAAACTAATGAGTCAGGAGAGAGCAATGAAAGTAGGACACAGTGATGACCTTGAATTCAGTATTAGGGGGGAAAAAATGCAAGGCACAAGGTATTTTAATCTGGCACAGAATAATGTATCATCAGGCCAATACTTAATATAGGAAGAAAAGAAAACATTAAACAAAATTAAGAGTCAAGAAGACAACCCATAAAGTTTCTTCAAATTTAATGGAAACTTTAGCAGAGCCTTATTATCATAGAATCACAGAATAGTTTGGGTCAGAAGGGACCATTAAAGATCATCTAGTCCAATCCACCTGCCACAGGCAGGGATATTTTTCACTAGATCACGTTGCTCAAAGCCCCATCCAACCTGACCTTGAACACTTCCAGGGATGGGGCATCCAACAGCTTCTCTGGGCAACCTGTTCCAGTGTCTCAGCACCCTCATCGTAAAAAACTTCTTTCTTATGTCCAATCTAAATCTACCCTCTTCCAGTTTAAAATGTTTGTTCCTTGTCCTGTCACAACAGGCCTTGGTAAAAAGTCATTCTCCATCTTTCTTATAAGAAAGACAGGGAGGGAAGATGGGTGCTGAATGAAGGCAAATACTCCTGACGCCGACTGGCTTTATTGCATCCCAGCTGGAAGAGTGACAGGGAACCAGCAGGGTGACAGCCAGGAAAAAAAACAATATCAGGGAGAAGGGTGCCCAGGAGAACCACAGATGGATGGGAGGGATACCAGTGGCCTGAAAAGAGCACCTGTAAAGAAAGCTTGGAGAGAATGCATAAGGGAGAAATGTCCTGGGAACCGAAATGTCTCAGTGTGGCACTCTGCATGCATTGATAAGTCTCTTGTGTCCGAAGAAGGTGGAGAACAGTATATGTCCACAGCAAGAAAACCAAATGGGAAACAACAGGCAAGGTGCATCGGCAAGGGAAACCATTTCAGGGCACACAGGAAACCCTTACAAAAGCACACACAGCAGGCAAAGAGCTCTCGTATGAAATTGAACATAATCAGCCTGGAAGAAACAATCAATAAATTGGGCCAAGCAAGACTAAGAATATCGTTATCAAGTGTGACATAAAAAAACAGGCCCTAATGTTGTGAGCCATTCTGCCTGGGCAGGCCCCTAAACTCGCTCAAAACATTACTGATTTCAGTGGCGTTCCATATCTTTGCTGGCATCAGTCTGAAATAAGCAGGATGAGCTGGAAGGTGCTTACACACTTCAGTACCTCATTTTTCCCTGCAGCAGGCCAAGATCCAAAACAAGAAGAGCAACCTCTCCATGGGCCCTCATTTGATAGCCTGGCCAGGGTAGAGATGAATGGTTGGGGATGGGGGAAATCATAGTGAAAGCCCCAAAATGAGCAGCAGAGCTTTCAACAGTAGTTGGAGAAATTACTCACTGGTGATTCACAAATTCTACGGTCAGAAGGGGCCGGTGATCATCCCCTCTGACTTCCTGCAAAACAGTCAACTAAAGCCTTGCTTTGCATCGGGCTCTTCATTGCTGGCTGGTCTGGAGCACATAGTTTAGGCTGAGTCCAAAGCCCCCCGAGACAGAAATAATCCACCTGCACGTAGGTGTCTGTAATGTTGCCTGGTGGTCCTTTTACAGTTGGTGGGGATATGGTCAATGGAGCCAGAGCCAATGGGGCTTCAGAGCTTCATTCATCTCACCCTAAGTTAGGTGCCTGTCTTTGGTTGGGTGAATCACACCCTAAACTTCATTAACTCTGGTGTCTGGATCCTCACCAAAAGGAAACAAGACACAGAGTTCTGAGAAGTAGACATAGATGCATTGTAGGCACCCAAAGCCAGGTGAGATAAGTCCCAGCCCAAGGATCCATGGGTCCAAAGCACTGTTAAATTTGTTATGATTGCTAATCTCATTTAGTGTGATAAATCACACTAGAAATGAGGTATAATTTTTCTGTCTTTAGCTTCCAACAACTGACTTTGTAATGTCATTGCCTATTTAAATGAAGAGCTGTTCACAATGAAATTACTCTGCTGTTATACTCTCCTTTTCTCTGGGTCAACAGAGCTCATTATGGACTAGATCTGTTATCACTGAAGACTAGATGGTAATGCCGGATCAGATCAAATAGTTCCATTAACCAGGAAATAAAGATCTAAAAGAATCTGTGAACAAAATGCTCTACAAAAGGAGTTGGGTTTGCTACTTCTCTATCTTTTTATCCCTCTCAAAAAAAAAAAAAATTTAACAAAACCACCCCCCGCATACCCCCCAGAACTCTTCTACTTCCAAAGCAATTATAAAAATAGATAAATGTGGATATTGGTAGATAAAGCAGCAGTTCCTGTCACTGGGAAGAAACGTGTAAGGAGTGAAGAACATGGTAAAGGAATTTCCCCTACTTGTTTACTCTGGTGGACTTCCTCTTGGATAGCATAACAAGTGTCATGCTCACTGCAGAGGAGGCATCTACCTGTAAAGGTTGCCATTCCATTATCACGCAAACCTACTGCACATTCGAGAAGAAAACTGCCACTCTGAATGTTGTATTCATGCATAACTTATCTGGAAAGGTGCAGCTTTCTTTTTTATTCATGCGTAACCTTCCTTTTTCACTAAAACTATTTTTATTCCAAAAATATTTTTTTCTGGTTTTTTTTGGTTTTTTTTTTTGTTTCACAAGCAGAACCCCAAGCCAGAGGGGGGGGAAAAACATATGCTGCCAAAAAAAGTGATACATTATGTTTCACACTGGTGAAGGATAAAATGAGCAGCTCAGAAAATACAAGGTTAGCCTTGGTCCATCTGCGCAGTTTGCTTAATAAAAACTGATGGCTGCTTTGCAGTTTCTCTTTCCCCATTCCAGCTTGCTGGAGCACAGACCAGCGTGTCTCAGAGCAGGATCCTGTTGTTAATGATAACCACTGAAATGAGGCTTTGGCAAAGACTTCAAGAGACCGTCCAGCTCAGCCCCCGGGAGGATCAGGAATACCTAAACCATCTCTGATGAATTCTGATAGCAGATGCCTCAGAGGTACTTTGATGTTGTCCTGAAGGCTGTGGTAGAGCTGTGCCATGACAGCCTTACTGAGACAGCAGGAGACTGGGTCACACACATGTTTGGAAGATGCACTTCACACCAGCCCTGAGGACGCCAGGAACTGTGTATTAACCTTCACAACCTAAAGGCTTCCCTCACCTCTACCACTCCAGGAGCTCAAAGGGAAAGGGAAGCTGACCACATCTCCCCAGGGTGGGTTCCCAGCATGTACAAAGCCTTCCATGGGTAGAGAGGAAACCCAAGCAGCTCCGCTGACCCTTGCAGCCCTGGAGCTGAAGGACAGTAAGGATGGAGGGAACGGTATATACCTGAGGGACTACTGGCTGATAGATACTTCTTTTGAGCTCTCTTGAGCTGTTTCCACAGCATTTGCTGTGGCTCCTTTACTGCTTTATGCCCAGGGCAGGAAACTTGGTCATTATAAAATCAAAGCATGAATCCAGCATCTTCAAAACTGTGCCCCAGAGGCCTGAAATGGCCTTGATGCCTTCCTTCCCTTCTCCCTGTCAAATTCCTTCTACATAAAACTCCTATTTTCAGGCATGCCCCAGATGTGCATGTGACACTCCCATAAAGAAGCAGGTTAACACTGTCCCCATCTCCTTACCACGACTGTGATCTGTACCAATGGGATGTTGGGTACCTAATGCATCAAAAAATCCTTTCAAATCCAAGTTACATTGGTAGCCATTCTGGGCTTTAATACTCCATGCGGGCAAACATCTGATGTACTGTGGAAAAGAATGAATAGATAGAAAACATTAACACAGAGGCAAAGACTGGAAATTGAAAGTCTTCAGGAAAAAAAATCCCACAAAATGTCAGAAACAAAATCCTTCAGTTAATAATAATAATACTCTAGGATGGCTTAATTCCATGACATTTTCATCAAAAATGCTCCCATAAGAAAAAAAAAACAAAAACAAAACCAAAACCATATTGATGTTTTTGCACCTCAGGTCTGAATTCCACCAGGCACATTTTAAAAAAAAACAAACCAAACACATCCAGCCTCCCCCCCCACCCCGCCAAAAAAAAAAAAAAAACCAAACCCTAACAAAAACAAACTCAAGAGCTAAAATTGCGACAAAAATAGCTTCTAATTAATGACTATTGACAGTTTGGATGGATTTATATGTACGACCACAACAAGCTATGTCTTCCAGTCTTCTTCTTTCTTCTTTTTTCTGAATTAATCATCAGTGCAGAGATGAGCGCTCTGCTTCTTTGCTCATGTCACTTCTGTGTTCCCTTCTCTTGGAAGAGCAATCCATTTGACTTCCTCCGAAAGCTGCTTTCACCCACTCTTCTTCCCAGTTCTTTCTCAGAACCAAACTGGTTTCTTGAGCAGCAAGATTAAGACAGCATTTCTGCAGCGGGCTTCCAGTAAATTTTCTTTTAGATAGCATCTATAAGTAAGTCCTGCCCTACTTTCATTTCTATGATTTGAGTGCCTCTACTCAAGCTCAGGCATTCTGTGAGTTATTCTTTTGTCTCTGAAAAATACTCTTACCCACTTACAATTCCTCCTTGTCCCAATATACTACTTTAATTGTTGCCATCATCTCCCTTTAGTCCACTACAAAGCTTACCAGGAGAAGAGATGTTACAGATACGTGAGTACGGAAGCTGGTTTGGAAAGCAGACAGGTATCCAATTTGCATGTGAGCAGGTAGAATTACCTTTCTGCTTCGTGATATCTCAAACTTCCTAAGCAACAGAGGGCCTTCCTCTGATTATAAGCCAACGTTATTTTAATTCAGTTATTTGTATTCAGTGATAGCCTTTGTTCTGGGAACACAGCCAACTGAAGTACTGAATACTTAGTGAGTATAATTAGAGAGGTAAGCAGCTCCAAAAGGAAAGAAATCAACACACACAGAGTCATTATACAGGATGCATGAGGAGAAAGTTGAGGAGTGGAGGGCAAAGACTTGGACACACACAATAAAACCCCCACACCCTAAGCGATCTGTCTCTACAAAACTGACATCTCTGTCAAATGAACTCCATTCCCCTGATAATTTGGAGAAATGTTTGTTTGTGGAGTGGGTGGGTTGGACTCACGACCTGTTTGCTGAAGCAACAAAAGCTCTTGAAAAAGAGTCTTCCTAAGATCTGACAGGCTTTGGCCTTCAGCAAACAACGTGTTCAAAATAAGCAAATAATGAGCAACCTTCATCGATGAACTGCCAGCACAGAATGCCTTCAGATCTCGCAGAGCAGTTCTTGCTTGGCTGTCCTTCAGGCCTTTTCTCATGGCCCCAAATAATCACGTGGCTTTTTTGCTCTCCAGCTTTCCTTTCAGCATTTGAGTCATTGCTGTGTTTAACATTCAGTACAGTTTCATAAAGAAACCAGCTTATCTCTGGCCAGATTGTTCCAAGTATTTACATGCTACCTGGATCATGAGAAAATCAATAGGAATCAAGTACCTAAATAACTTTGAGGATACACACCACTGTTCTTCCTGAAATGCCCATCCATCTCCTGTCCCTCCAGTAGAGTAAAAGCACTACTTTTCTACTAGTAATATGACACAGCCTTCCTGTTCACCCACAAAAAAAGATGTCCTCTGAGGAACAGAGGTTTTGCACTTAATTGGAACAGGCTACAGTGACTAAAACTGGGAAAACATGGTCAAAGTTACAAGTGGCTGCAACCACCCAATTGCTCCTGGGTGGATTAGGTAAATGGGCTTATTCAGATTGGCCTTTTGGACCAGCTGTTGAGCTCTGCCTGAGCACATCAGTCCTGTTCCTAAAACATGAGACTGTCATCCACAGAGCTATCTACAAGTTAACAGGAAGACATTCAGTTAAAGTCTGATGCAGAACCCATTGGAGGCTCTGCAAAGATTTCCACTGACATAACCTTCTCATTAGCTCCTAACCAATCTTATTGCCCATTTTAGTGGGAAACCAAACAGGATGCAAAAAACTAAACCCACCTCTCCCTCCAAAAGTCAGAGTTGAAACCTGCTGGGTAAGGATTACAATATGGAGGTATTAAGATTACTGTTTTCCACCTTTTAGCACAAAAGTGACCCAAAAGCATAGTCTCCAGACCGTATCAGTGCAAGACAAATAGCCATGAACTTCTGCAACCTGCTGGAGTCTGTCCTTGTTTCCAGAGCTGGGAAAAGCCATTTCATGGTGCACGCAGTAAACCCTCCTCCTCTCGCAGCAGTGAAACATGTACATATCTGGAGAGGAAATTCTGGAACCAGCCCTTGTTCTCATTTGAAATCTCACCTCTGACTTTACAACCAGTAGGCTTCATCATCCTAGAGAGTAAAGAGGATGAGGGGGAGTAATCTGAGGTCAGGCTAAAGTCACTAATTTTTGCCAGCCCAACTTGGCTGGATTTGGACTGACACAGCTGTGCTAACTCCAGCAGAATGAAAGATGCTCCATTAAAATTGAGGAGGGAAAGGAGAGGCCTAAATCACCAGCCAAGGCAGAGCTTCACCAGGATAAACTGTTTCCAGTAGGAGGGCTCTGTGACAAGTACCCTACCTGGCATTACCTTCCAGCACAGATCTGCTCTGAGTCTTTCAAAGGATTCCAGGTGTTGCCTTTAGCTGGGCTGAGGGTTTCTTTTCCCTGCCTTAGACCTCAATCCCTAGAATTATGTCTACTTTTAAACCACTGCCTGTGTCATGGCATCCCAGTTGTTTTTCTCATTTAATTCTATTTCCTTTGTTTACTTTCACTCCATCCATAGTTTTGCACAAATGCCCCCACCCCAAGGGCCAAGCCACTCGCCAACAATCATGCACTTTCAATAGTCCTGCCTTCACACTAGACTTCCTTTCAAATCCAGTGTGTTAACAGGGAGATGTGTTTCACCTCCCTGAATGGCGGTGGTGGGCGCCTGACAGCAAGCCAAGGTCAACCCACCACAGGGTGTGAGATGTGTGACCAGCACACTCAGGATAAAGATCCTCATGCGAGAACATAGTCAATACACTTATAGCATTTTAGGCCACATAAAGACCATTTTCACCCTCAGCCTTTCCATTTTTTTTTAATCTGGACCAGGGCCTGGTCTCAAAGTCAGTACATGACTGTCATCCCACTACACCAAAACATTCAAAGTGAAATCAAACAAATGTCAAACTCTAAGAGGGAGATTTCACTCACTGCTGACTTGGGCCAGCTACTTTCAATTGCATACAGTGTTTACGTCTGTAATGCAAGACACTGGAAAAGACAGTTTTGTTATGTCAGTCTTGTGGCTAATAGTTTAATCACTTAACCATCCCTCTGCCCTTCAGTTGGAAGGGGAAGTCTTCACTTCCTGGCCTGGTATTTCTGCGCATTTCTACCTTCTGCTTCATTGTTATTCCAAAGAGGGCTGGTTTTCAGCTGTGGACAAAATGACCTTTCAATATCTGTCTACAAAGAGATTTGAGATCTTTCTGGCTAAAAGCGACCATGTGTATCTGCTATTACTACCAATACTCTGATTTAAGTCAGGATTTAACTTTATTACCAAGATTAAAAAAAAAAAAAAGAGGAAAAACATCATGACAGTACTTACACTGCATCCAGAAATCATGCCTGGATTATAAAGAACAGCACATCTGAACTCGCTGTACCTTTGTCACACTGTGGCGTCCCCTCTATTCATTGCCATGCTGCATGATCCATCATGTCTTCCTGGCTAACTGTAAATTTCCACAGTATTTTTCTACTTATGAAGATGCTTTTTCTTGAGCTAAGATCAGGTTATCGTCTCTTCCAGTAAATCAGTTTTGACCAAAGAGCACAGTTTGTGTTGGCCTCCTCATGCGGATGATATCTCCCTGATGTAAAGCAAGTCACGAAGCTGCAGCTCCCAGTAACTTGCTCGCAGTTTTGGCCTTGTCTGTGTTGCCTACAAAGTGTGTTTTTCACACAGGGATTAATTAAGGCACATTAGTCATCTCCTGAAATATAACAACAGGGCAACACAGTGCTAACACAATAGGTCTTCTCAACTGCATGGCAGAGCTGCACTTAAAACAGTGGCTGGCCTGAACCTTGCTTCCTATGGGACCTCGTGGGTTCTCGCTGCACATTTCATTTCTGCTTCAGAAAGACCCCTTTTCTGAGCAATGAAGCTACAGCCTTAACTTCTAATTTTTTTTCCAGTAAGTGGGTGTGAAGCTGGAAAAACATGCAGGCACTGTAGTATTCTACAGCATTAGTTTTATATGTGATATCAGGTGATGCTAAGGTGCTAATCCAACCACAGATGATGCAGCAGCCCCACTGGTGGGTAGATGGGTCTCTGCCATTACAGTTTCTCTGCCTCAAACCTGGCCCTGGTTTTGCCTCTTGTTACCAACTGAAAGTGAAAATCCATAAGGCTGGAGTATAATAATTTCTACTACACTTGTGGAGACACAACCTTAATAGATAAGTTCATCAACAGCACTTTCTCCTTGCTGGGAGGCATGACCAGAGGAAAACAAATAGCTGCTGATTGCCACTGAAATCTCCTGGATTCCATCAGGATTTGGGTTGCTGATGCTTAATTTGACACTGAGCACTTGATACTGTTAGAGTATGTGTGTAAGTAGATGCATATGAAACAGCTTTCTAAGACAGATTGGGACATCTGACTGTGGTGGTTTGTTAAATGCCACTAAAATTTTCTGAAATGGTCAATGTAGGGTAAACTCATTGGCTACCAGGGCCTTCAACACATGTTGTCTCCTGTCCAGAAGAAATTACACAAAATAAAGGAGGAGTCACTTCTTTATCACAGGGCTCTTCCTCAATGGTAGGCAAGAAAAGCAAGCCCGTGAATAGGAAAAGACACCCTGTACAGACAGTCCAAAAGAAGGAAGGGCTGAAAAGTGGAAAAGTCCCCAAGAAGAAAAACAGATTTGAACTTGGGAAGGAAGATTGCTCAGCACCAAAGGAAGTTTGGAAGGCAGAGAGGAACCAGATGACTCAGTTGCTTAGCGGAAGACAGTCTGCGAGATCAAGCAGGAAAGAAAAAAGTTTGCTTGGTAAAGAGAGAGGCTTTGTGATTTGGATCAGACTCCACACGTAGGAAAAGAGAATATTTGGCCTAGAGGGCTCTACCTCCTAAACTTCAAGGAAAAAATGGAAAAAAGGATGTACAGAGCATTGGAAAACGGGAGAGTTCATGCTAATTTCTGCATGCTCTGTGCCAAATAAAACCCACAGCTTGATGTAAAACCATTGTATTATCTGAAGACCCTTTAAAGGGCCAACTTCATTATCTGTTGACATCTTAGGGCGCTCCTTCAAATGCCGACTATTGAATGAGGGCTGGAGGGCAGCAGAACAGAGGTTTGCATGTATAAAAGACATGAAATGGCATAGGAAAGAGGCAAACCCAATAATAAATAGAACTAAACCCAGTAATTTAAAAGACAAAAAGCCCTGGCTTTAGCTCCCTGAAATACATGTTTCCAACTTCAACCTCCAGCTTCCTCTAAGCAAGGTTATCCATGGATTTTCTGAAAGTGCCTGTTTGTCTTAGAAAGAGCCCTTGGAACCTGAGCAACGACTTACCATGTCAAATGTGCAACACTCACTAGCTTATAAATATGCAAAACTAATATAACACAGGCATGGTGCTCTGTTGCCGCCTGAAAACTTAGCCGTACTCAAGGGTGATTCAATCTGCATTCATTGCTTCTGCGGAAACAATCCATTTGTTGGCTGTTTTCCATGTTCACGATAACCTCTGAGAAACTGCAAATGAATTGCCATCAAACAGAGATGACTTCTCAGGAGGGTTTGCCAGTTTAGCTGTAATCATACAAGCAAAGCAGAATCATTGACCCTCCAAGAATCAATGCAGCTATACTAGTGCAAAATTAGTTATAATAGTTCTGGTTAGGCCATACCTACAATACAGACTTTGGAAGGCATCAGTCATGGGCATGCTGGGCTGCAATGTGTGACAGACGTCACTGAGCTGGCAAGAGTGTCCAGCCAAACTGATTTCCAAATAGCTGTGCTTTAAACCCCACAGATTACTCCACTGAGCTACATAGGTGCAAAAGGTTTGCCCATATAACGTGCACCATTTTTTCTATGCCAGAAATATGCTTCTTGAAAAGAGCTCATCTTATTCTGCTGTAAAACAGTTTTTTACTAGAATAGATCTCATTTGTGCTGACATAAAAAGCGTTATGATACAAGACTGTAGAGGCACACCCTTTTTGGGTCCCCATGTGCAGGGACATGACTTGTGTCTTCAGCTCCCTCCCTCCTCCCTCTCAGGTCAGTGAGAGATGAGCTTAGCAGGCAGGTCTTCAGGCTCAGTACCTTCAAACAGGGGTGAGTGCCAAGTAGGGCACTCAGAGATCCCAGAGCATCTGCTGATATTCTACCAGCACTTCTGTATTTGCTTGAAGTAGGGTCCACCAGGATAGGTGAAACAGCCTCAACTCTGTGTCTAGATTTACCCAGCTGATTTTAGAAGAAATAATTTTGTCTGAGAGGTCAGTGAATACCAGCAGGAAACCATGACATACACCTCAGAAAAGTAAATTCTTCTACAGACACAAACTGATCTGGAAGGATAACTGTCCAGTCGACACTGGATTTTCCTCTCTTTCCATGTCAGATCAATATGTTATCATTGCTGATGTTTTCTTTTAGCCTTCTTTCTCAAGAATATGAGGACTATGTAATCACACTGTGTAAGATTGGGTGTACCTGTATGCTGGCCTTCCCTTCTCTGTGATAACTATAAAACCCATTATCAGTTTAAAAATTAAATACATTGATAGAGAGGTGGAGGACACAAAGACAGAAAACTTACACAAATAGGAGGATGAGGAAGAAGAACAAAAAATCACATAAAGAAAAAAATGTATGTTGTGTCTTGTTTTGAGACCACGACCCCATTATAAGAGGTTGAGAAACTGGAAGGCGTCCAAGCAAAGAGCTCTAAGATGATGAGGGCACTGAAGCTGATAATGTACAAGCAGAGGCTGGGACAGCTGGCTTTGTTCAACCTAGAGAGGAGAAAGCTAAGGGCAGGGGCATTAAGTTGCTGTTTTCTACTGCCTGATGGAAGGAAAATAGGGAAAATGGAGTCAGCCTCTTCTGAGAGGTGCATAGTGAAAGGACATGGTGAAACAATTGCAACTTGCATTCCACCTGGATAGAAGAAAATAGTTTCACCTTCAGAGAGGTTTGGTGCTGGAACAAGACCCCTGAGATGGTGGGCACTGTCTGACCTTGGAGATTTCCCAACTTGGCTGAACAGGATGCTGAGGAACCTGATCTAACTCCAGAGTTAGCCCTGCCCTGACCATGATGCTGGATTAGACACCTCAAGGGGACAGTTCCCGCTTAAATCATCCTATGATTCACCTATCATTAGACACCAGAGAGATCACACAAAAATTCAACCTCAAGATACAAATCTATGGGAAATGAAACTTCCTTGGCTTTGCTACTCATGAAACTATCTCAGCTTTTCCGTAGTGGTCTTCTCTTAGCTTGCCTTTATTAAGAGGAAGTTGTATAAAAGCAGTAGTGCAGAAAATAAAGAATGGAAATATCTGTTCAGCTTTCCCTTCAACACACAGAAAAAGAAAAGGCATTTTTTATCATAGTGAAAATCTGCTGCTTAAAAAATGAAAGGAATTTTGCTGTACAGCTTTGTATCCTGGAGGCAATAGGTAAACTTATGTAAAAATAGGTATGCGCAGGAAAGGAAACACTGTAACATCAAAGTACCAGATATTGCTAGTGATCTATGCCCAGAATGTTTTTTCTCTCTCTGTCTCATCAGACGGGCCCATTGCCTCAGTTTCCCCTCTGAGATCACTGCCTTCCACTTTGGGTGATCTGAAATTTGATGCCATATCTGGCTCTAGACAAATTGGATGATACTGCTTTTGGCCCAGGAAAAACACTTGTTGAACACAAACACTAAGCAAAACCCTTGACTTTACTTTTCCCCAGACAGATAAACCTTTATGTACAGTAGGGTGTCTGGTCCTGACCCATGAGACCAGAGAATAAAAGCAGCACAACTCCACAGCCCTTTCCTGGTGCTTCCAGATGAAAACAATTGAACTCACCACCTCATGAGCTCTCATGGAGTATCCAAAATCTCATCAGTCTAGAAAGAACAGTGTCTCTACTCTAGAAAGCTTTCAAAAGCTAACTGGATAAAGCCCTCAGCAGCCTAATCTGACCTCAGGGCTCCCTCTGCTTAGAGCAAAGTTCTAGACCAGAAATCTCCTGAGGTCCCCTCCAACTTGATTTATCTTATGAACATACAGATACTCAAGAGCTTTACCACTCAACTGACACCAGTCTAGCTGTCTTTCTCCATTCCCCTGTACTCACCAGCCTCAGAAGAAAAGATAAATAAAAAAATCAGCTAAATGTGGGGTTTTGTGGTTTGGTTTGGTTTGGTTTTTTTAACCAGCAAAAACCATAAATTGGGGTTGGCAACTCCTTTCTTGCAGGTTTCTGTCTGACCCACTGAACCGCTTTAGTTTAAATAATGAGCCCCCACTCTGGAACCATTTCATTTAGGGTTTTTTATTCAGAAAACACATCATCTTTAGACAGGATTTTTAACAGTCTTTAATTATTTTTAATGGAGAATGATTCAAACTTGCTTTGTTTCACTTGTTTGGACCTAATAAGATGGTTTTAGCCCTCTCCCAAAGTTTCTTTATATTGAGATGAGGACTGCAGTCTTGACTTTTAAGGTGTGTGTTGGGGCCTCACCAAAAGTATAGATTGACATAATTTTTGTCAGTTTGAAACAAATGTTGGTCACAGACTTTGAAAGACCAGTCAAACCAAGACGTGGTTCCTCCTGTGCCCTAAGCAGCTTGTGCTTTGCCTAGATCTCCCTACCATCTCCATTCTATGGGTCCTTCTCTCCACTTTGGCCATTTCACCAGCGCAAGGCTCTTAGGGTTGTATGTCTCCCCAGCTTGCTGACAAAGCTCCCCTAGGTAATTTATTTCGCGCAACCAAAGAGTGTGCCTTCTATGGCTCCAGATTTGCTCTCCCAGAAAGCCTCCCCATCAGCCCCTTGGTGGGGAAAAAGGAGGCTGCTGCTATTGCACATCATATGACAGGTCCCACACGGAGCTAACGGCAGGACCAGATCATGCTGGGCCTATTATACCTCTGGAAGGGACCAAACCCTAAAATCCTGGCATAATCTCAACGAGATGGCTGAGTACAGATGGTTACACAGCATGCTACAAAAAAGCCAGCAGACTTCTAGGACATTGTCTGCACTAAGAGCAATTCCATTACCTCCCCAGAGATAGTGGCATTCGTCAGTCTGGAAGAGGGAGAGGCCAAGTGTCCCTGAGACAAGAAGACCAAAGAAAGTCTGTGTTGTTAGCTAAGACTGAAACTTCTTCAAAGAAAGTCCCTCATGTCAATTTTCATGCACTGAGTGAGGTATTTGCATTAGGTGAGAGACTGACCATAGCTATGCAGCTTGCAAGGGACAACAACTCCTAGGCAAGACATCTGACTCCTTAAAATTTTGCTGAAATAGCTACACCTTGAAACCCAGTCAGCTGGTGTGCCTTCCCACCTAGAAAATAAACGTGAGCAATCTTATATAATTATAATAATTAGCATTTGTGGAGTGATGATGCTTTGATGCAACCCATTTTATGTGGCTTTTTATCATTGTTCTTTAATTAAAAAGATCTCCAGCTATTGAGATCAGCACGAGTGCGTCACACCCGAATGAGTGAGAAAGCAACTTTACCCCACATCCTAAAAATAAGCGTTATTCAGAGTTTGGATAGCCCTGAAGCTGGCAGTGCTTGTAGCAGGGGTTTTGGTTCGCGCTCGCGTCTTTAGGTACTAGCCTATGCTTGGCAGATAAGGGAAAGGAGCAGAGCCAGTAAGGTTCCTAAAGCCACAGCTGGGGCTGGGGTCTGCCGTGCTGGGTCTCAGTGCTCTGCCAGATCCAACAGACTGTGCACCTTTCCTACTGTAAAAGTTGCAGATGTGAAAAACAGACTATGAAACAAGCCAGGTTTTTGTTTCCTTAACATGTTTAAAAAAGAGAATCCATTGAAAGAATAGCTATGTGCTGTATTCCAAAATGTATAGATTTTACAGCAGCTTGTGAACTACAGTCATGGGACTGAAGCATGCAACAAGTGTTTGAAGGTGCTTAACATTCATTCCATCTTTGTTCTGATTTAATTAGTAAACATCTTCAAAGGGAACTAGCTGACTGCTCAGGCAAAGGGCACGAGCAGTCCGGCACCGCAATAAGCAAATAAATGTTTAAAGGAAGATATTTGGAACACACAAGAGCCTGGGGTTTGTCCATGCAGAAATGAGAACCAAAAACTTTCTGTGACTCACAACCCTAGTTAAAGACGAGGCAAATCTCTGCCTTAGTCTGAAAGAAGCCTGCTATGGAAATAGGGTGTTCATTTACAAAGAACTGTGTCTATATGCAGATCTGCGCTGAAATGCACTTGGGGTTTGCAACTGTATTAGCTGCATCAATACTGTTTTCCATGTAAACAGGTTTGTTGTCACTGGTTATCATAACAATCTAAGAAATATTGACCTATTGGAAAATAGTGCCTCCGGGCTCCTGGTAAGCAGCGAGCTGTTTCCAGGCTTCTGCAGAATATTTCTGTGCACATCTTGGCATTAGGCTGGCTGCAGGAAGGGCTGGAGAAAGCCATGATTGTGTAAACCAGAGACTTCTTGAAACCGAGGAGTTTCTAAACGGACAGAGATATCTGCTTACAGGAGGACAGTGTCAGGCTTTGATCTTTAGAGTTAAATAGCAGTCTGCTCTCCTTCTCAGTGCCTAAATGTCCTGAGAAATCTGGTTTGCAGGCTTGGTGACCAGGTTTCAGATGCTTGTGGAGATCGGTGGAAGTCAGGAACATTAGCACCCCTGTGGATCCCGTCGGTGGCTTTTCCTGGCCGAAACGCGCAGTACATCTTCAGCTCCGAGCTGGCGTGGGGAACTGGTGAAGAAGCTGCTGTGGGACTGGGATGGAGAAGGAAATCTGGGCTGTGAAAAGGAAGGGAAGAAAGGCAGACATCTACTCCCCCACGCCGCTCTGCCAGGGCCGGGCAGGGACTGGGCGACTGTTTTTTAAACCATCCCAGAAACCTTCAGTGGAGGCCTTTTCACCACCGCATCAAAAGAGATCAAAGGGCACTGCCCAAAGAATCATTGCCAAAATGAGGTAAAACCCTTTTCCCCAAACGTTATAGTTTGACAGAACATATGAAGGCAAAATACTGTAGTGGAAAGAAAAAGGAGGGCTGTTATTACGTCGTCTGACTTTCATGGTGAATTCAGTTCTGGATGACCACAAACTTTCCCTGGGCTTTTAAAACCTTTCAGCGCAATCTGGATTCATTCTGCAATTCATATTCTATAATCCTTCCTCTTTGCCACCTGTCAATCACCTCCGGTTTGAATGCGAGTTCTTTTTGGCAAAGACACTTTTACTGCATAGAAAAGTGCAGACCTGCCACAACAGAGTTACTGCCCCAACTGGAACGCCTATATACCCTTGAAATGCAGTTTTAAAAATCAATGGGTTTGTAAATCCTGTAAAAAGAACATTTAAGCAACCAAAAGATGTTTTAGGACTCTTAGATACTGATGACTCAAGAATTAATCATTGTTGCTGAAGAGCATTTTAGAAGACAAAATAATGGAGTAACAAAAATCCAAAGATTCTTTACTTTAAAATTATTATCATGTAGCTTTATTTTATAATCATATTAACATAGAGCACATAACCTGTATGGAATTTGAGAGTAGGGCTTATGTTTGTAATTAAATAAAACGAGCAAAAGCTAGTCAGGAATTTTTGTGTCTTAAAATGAAAAGGCACAAATAGTCATAGGGGATTTTACAATACCTCATCCCCTGAGATAGACCCATAGCAAAATAAAAATTTTCAAATATTAAAAATGTGAAAAAACATGGGGATTTTTTTTTGGGTAGGCTTTGTTCTTTTAATGGAACTTTCCCATGATTAAAGGAAAAACAGAACTGTCGCAAATGTTTCCATAGGAAGTACTTATCATTTCCCAAACAGCTCTCATCTTCTTTCTTCTTCATACTTTAGACTGAAGCTGACTAAACTCTGAATCCTAAAACGGTACTTAAACACTGTGAAAAAAGGGAATAATCAAATAATGCTTGGTGGACTATATGTAACAGTATGTGACTTACGGACTAATACCTGTCCTGTTATTATTTCTCTGCTGTGTTTAAGCAGATGACCTCAGGACAGCAGGGAATTCACTAAAATAATCCTTTCCTCTCCAAGAGTTAAAAACCCACTTCTTGAACATGCGAACCAGAAATGAATTCAACCTTTGCAGCCTTCTCTTTGCCATAAAAGGACTCCTCTCTTGGCAGCCACCAGAGTCCATTAGCTGGGAAAGCAGGCAGGTGTAAAAGAAGTTCATGTTTAACCTCACTGGGTTTGAAAGCCAGCACTGAAGTTTATCAGCTCACAAGCCCGTGAAGGGAGGAGGAAAGGCAGAGAATGGGATTTAGTCAAAGACTTACTCAGAGTTAACACAGGCCACTGGCGCTAATAAACAAACATTGCCAGACATCAAAAGGAAGTAAGTAAATCTGGGAAGGTTCAGTCCAAACAATGGAAGGGCAAGCTAAGCCTGTTGCAGGGTGGGCAGCAGGGCGGGTGACTTTGAGATGTTAACCCTTGCCTGGGCCACAGCGGCATCATAAAGGGAGGGTTGGACCCCAGATTTGTTCTCGGGAAGCAAGAAATGGTTCCCCCCAAAATCGGAAAAAAAAGCCTACAGTCTGACCCTCAAATTTCTTTGGTTCTTCATCTTAAACTAATCAGCTCATGTAAGCACAGGAGTCAGCCCGGTGCAGCTGAGAAGTTATTCAGCTGGTGATTTGCCAAAAGATTTGCAAAGATTGATGAACCAAACCTGATTTCCAGGGTTGAAACCTGGCAAGTTTCACACAGCACCCGGATAAGCAGTGGGTGATGGCCTTACAGCAGAAGCCGTGGCTGCTCAGCACACCAGAAAATGGAGGTTTTCTGTATTTGGGAGACAATTTCCACTGGCACCAGGCAGTGTGATGGCAGCACATGGAGCTTGTGCATGGAGAAGCCATGAAGATGTAGCCACGAAGCAGAACTGCCTTTTGCAAGCATGTCCCTGAGGTCTTCAATGGCTTTTTCAGGAGCACAAAGACTAGTGCGGATACCAAGTCTTCATTGTTTAAAGGGCATCTCTTTACCCTAGGTGGTAGTCTCTTTACCTTTGGTGGGGTTGATTCAGGACAACCAAATTGCACACCTACACACACAATTCAGTGGAGGGGCAAAAGTGTCGTTCGATCATCTAAGGCTTCCTGATCTGCGTAACTCCCTTCGTCTTTTTTTCTTCTTTCAGTTTCTATTCGAGAATCAGTTTTGCTCTGCCCATAGTGTAGCGCCTTGCGAGCACAGCTCCGATGGCAATTCCATGGAGGACATCTGTACACCTGCCCTCAGACTCTTCCTGAAGGGAAAGGCTTTGAGGAAGCAGCCAGGATCCGGAAGGATATCTCTTCAGGTGACAGCGCTCAAACAGTTGGAAGTCTCAGAACTATGGGTGCTCTCTGAGCCATCCATGCTCAGCAGGGTCTCCTGAACCAGCAGAGTTCAAGACGGGCCCCACCAGGCTCGGCCAAAGATCCCCTTCCAGACAAGAGGAGCAGGAGGTGCCGCCTTGCACAGGATACCCTGAGACTGCCCGTCTTCCTGCAGAGCCAAACCTCCTCCTGAGCACTTGGCAAAGCTGGGAGATGCTGCCTCTCACCAAGGCACAACCTCACTTTTTTTGGAGGGGCATCGTCTCCTGCTGAGGGGAAAGAGGAGTCGCTGGGGTGAGTAGAGTATTGCTTGCAGGTGAAGGAGCCTCATCAGAGGCAGATCTCTCATGGACTCTAGCTGTGCATCTCCCCAAAGGCTCTTTGCATCACATTGTTCCTGAAAGAGTGAGCTATGTGGTGACAACTCCATTGTAAGAAATGGATACTTGCCCCTCAGCTCTGTTCTTCAGGTGGGCAGATAAAGTGGAAGCATTAAATGGCTTGTCTTTCTTTCCCCAGGAAGAGTAAAGGAAAGGGAAAATCCAGAGCTCCTTTCTAGCAGCTGGGTGCCTTCGCTTTACACCCTTCCTCCCAAAGGGTGTTCCTCTGGCTGGAAGCACAGTCACTGCTTCTCGCAGGCTGCCAGCAACGTACCCCTCAGGAAAGGGCAAGCGTGCAAAAGGGAGAACAGAGAAGAGAGATTGAAGGATCCAGAGAGCACAAACAGAGCTCCTAAGCAGGACAAACAGCCAGATGTAATCAGGTAGAACTTGTTGATCACCGTGGCATTGTACCTGCAGGGCTTAGAGCTCGTCTCCCATAGCTCCCTCTGCCCTTTCCCCTGAGCAGCGAGGACAGCCGAGCCAGCAGTGTCCTGCTCCCAAAGGCAGGTGATACATTAAAAAAACCAATAAAAAAAAAAAAGATCCATAGAAACCACAATCAACACAGAGGTTTAAATAACATCATGCATAATACACTGCAAACTCCCACCTCCGAGCGAGGGAGAGGTGGCTGAAAAGGAGTGTAAACTGAGCCAAAAACAAAGCAAGGCTTTTTCCAAAAGGCAAGGGCTGGCAAATCTGTAAGAGCCTGAAATTTGCCGTAGCGCAGGTTGTTTGAAGGCCGGGACGAAGAATAGCAAGCCTAAAAAGGCCTCAGTGCCTGAGGATTATTAACCTTTTTTTCTGTTTTTGTTTTTGGGTTGGTTTTTTTTGTTATTCCTGCTTAGTCAAGGCTCAGTTTGGCACCTCACAAACTCCCATCTGCCGCCGGGAGTGCAGACATGGACCACCCAGCACAAAGCAACCAGCGAGCGCTGAGCCACAGCTCCAGGTGGTTCCAGCCCCGCTCCCTTCCCGCACTCCCCACCTCCCAACTCCCTTTCCATCAGCTGGGATGCCTTGTTGGGAGCCGTGTCACCTCGGATCTCTTCAGATCACAGTGTGCAACCTTGCTTTGTCAGGCAAGGTAACGTGATGACAGGATGATGTGCAACGTGTCCATGTTTCTTTTATTAGGATCGTGTACCTGCTGTCACTTCAGATAAGGACTATCTATTTCAAGTGGTTTCCTGTGAAGTCAACGGGGCTGAGTTTCTCTGAGAGGTCATGAGAATTATCTGGAACCTTTAAGTGTGTCTATTGAGACCTGTATCCTCTATCATAGCACAGCCAGATTCTTTATTTCAAGATCATGCCAGGTACATAAGCATCTAAAGCAGCCACAAGAAGCCCAAAGAGCATAAGCACATATTTAACTTTGAGAAAAAGGATTCCTCTAGACTTCAGTTTTATTACCCCTGTGCTTAAAGCTAGACACATGTCTTTTGCAGATCCTAACAGCATCAATAATTTACGTTGTGGAAGCAGCTAGAGGCCCCATTTAAGTTGAGGTTGTTGAACAAACAAAATAATTGACAGTCCCTGCCCTAAAAATCTTTCAGACTGCAAAGTGAATCTGCAATTCCCTTTGTAGCTTGCTCTTCCCTGATTTATTTTTCCCTCATATTTAATCCAACTTAAACACTTCCATGCAGCAACATCAGCACGTTATTTTTAAATTCAGCTCTTCTTTACTAATGAGAAGAATTGACCCTCCTCTTTATTGTTAGAAAAGGGCAGAGGCAGCTGGGCTCAAATGCTGAAAGATTTACTGTAGAGCAACTGGTTCTGCTGAGGCACTAACTGAGATATGAGCCATGAATTAAGATGCTTCTGAAATACTTTTGCAAGCTTTCAGCACTAGTGCAGGCTTCTTGTCCGATCAGCTGTTTGCCAGTAAAGACAATAAAAAGGCACCCTCCAGATTAACTCTTCCCCAAGGAGTTTGGGCTTAAACCACCCAGGATGCTTTTCTGACTGTATTTGACTATGTGGGAATTGGTATCAGCCCTCTCGCGATTTGGATCAGATGCAAAAGAAAAATAACAAACAGAACCAAACAGGTGGGACGCCCGTTTTCTGAATGACATACGGTCTCGTGTATTCGATGTATTTTTGCAGTTCTCACCCCACACAGAGCGGAGTCCTGGAGACAGAGCACCTCTGACGATCAGGTGCCTTCCTGCAGAGTCTGAGTGTTTCTGTGTATAATTGTCATGAGCTGTCCTTGCTCACTTCTCTTCCCGTCAGGCCAACATCCCTCCCCTGCAAAAATACTGATTCTCATTCTCCACAACTGCTGTGGTCTCCTCTCCAGACTGCCACTTGTCTTCTTCTATAACATGAAGCTCCGAGCTGAATCCAGTGGTCCAGGCACTGCTGAGGAAAGCAGAAAATTGAACGTCTGGGTACTTTTTATTTGGTTTTTGAAGTACACCCCACACTGCCTGCAGCCCAGTAGAGCAGCTTCCTTTAGCACCATGTTGCCCCACTGACTCATAGTCGATTTGTCATCCTCTAAAATCCCCCAATCCTATTCCATGATAGGAAAATACTGGTTATAAAACAGCAAGTTTCCTCTTTTTTAGGAGACTGACAGAACTATTTAAAGGCTTTTACAGTAGCCTTTGTTTTTATAACATCCTTAGTGTGTACAAAGTTGACCACATCCAATATTCTTCTTACTTAATACCTCTGTAGCTGCAATAAAATAAGAGCCAAGAGAGTAAGTCAAGGTAAAATAATAAATAAACATTTTTATTAGATTTCAGGTTTTCTGAGGAGAAGGTTAGAAACATCCACAGCTTTATTGCAGATTCTTCATCACTCCCTTGTGTTAGATCCAGTATTCTCCAGGCAGACATAGACGGCATCCCCAAAAGCTAACATCCCACTCAGCACAAGGAGACAAAAAGAAGTCCTCATTCTTATTTTGTGTAAACATTTCAGTAGCATCTGGAGGCTCCAGTCAGGGAGCTAGACACAGCCCACATGTAACCCCTCTGCCAAGCCTTGAAGGGGTCAGGTTTAGACTCCAAAGTCCCCTGCTGAAGAGCAGCAGTAAAATCAGCACCAGTCCCAGCCCAGATGTCTAAGAGTACAGCTGAGATTTTCTCTGGCACAAGCAATATTCATTCTAGCAAGTAATGAATTAAAGACATTAAATCCTTTCTTTAGGGAAAGGAGGGAAACAACACACAGCCATGTTCCCTATCATACTGCCACTCAAATCTGCCATCCACCCCAGACAGTTGCCCTTATTGACATTTTTTCAGCTCAGGCAGAAGTTGAATTTGCAGCTTTCCCTCTTCCAGCAGAGGCTCCTGCATGCCCAGGACTCTCCAGAAGACCAAGCTGATCCTCAGATCAGAACCATCCTTCGTGCATAACCCATCTGGCACCAAGAGGTACAGCTCAGATGGAGAACAGCTGAAGTTTTAGCTATCCCTCCTTCCAGCCTGGGTCCTCCTTTAGCAGCTGAACCCATCCACCTGGA
The DNA here is from genome assembly GCA_017639485.1 of Pluvialis apricaria. Classification (NCBI taxonomy): domain Eukaryota; kingdom Metazoa; phylum Chordata; class Aves; order Charadriiformes; family Charadriidae; genus Pluvialis; species Pluvialis apricaria. The sequence goes on along the minus strand of CM030008.1, from coordinate 159,407,465 downwards.
GTGACTGGTGGTAGCTGCCACTTCTTCCAGCCACCCTTGGCCAGGAGCTCTCACTAACTGTCCTCATTGGTGGTTGCCCCAGTTATGCTTTACTCAGAAGTCAGCGTACAATGGCACATGGAATCCATACACAAACCCTGGCACAAAGGAGGCACCACAGAACTTGCTCCTTGTTCCGCCCCAGGCTTTCCCTTGCTGCCCAGCTCCCCCGTGAAGCCAACAAGAACCCTCCGTCTTTCTGCTCTTCCATCCCTTTGGATGGAACTGCTGTTTTAATTTAGACCTCTGGCCAGTAGGCCAAAAAGAACATCTCCTCAGTGACATGGGTATTAATAGTTTTTAAAAAATCATTTCCTTAGTTCCCACAGATATTTGCCAGTACTGATACAGAATCGTGGTGCATTTGGCTATGTTGGCATATATTAAATGGTAAGAGATGACTAGTTTCATAGGTCTTTTATTACAGCAAGGATGGCTAAAGTAGGGGTGCAAGAAGTTGGTCAACTGTCATTCTGGAATCTGCCCATGGGGCAGATGAAGAAAGCTGCATAAAAAAGATTATTTTGTCTTCTATGTTTTTCTGTTGAATTGTATTTAATAGAAAATACTAGAAATCATACTATATCCTGGAAAAAAATCCTTCCTTTGTTATCTCTTTGTTCTGGGATGAATAACTTTCTGACAGATCAGTTTCCAGCAGAGCATTCAGGTATTACACCGAAGTTATTTGATTTCTGCCTTCCTGAGATCAGCTTTCTAAGAATAAGTTAAACTCGTGCCTTCTGATTTCCAAAAGGGGTGCAAGTGAGGGAGATGATCCAAAGCCAGCTGACAGCATTAGAAAGACTCCCCTCAGACTGAAAGGGTTTTGGATAGACCCGAAGCCACTTGGTCTGAAGAAAAAGAAGAGGGACAGAATTTGAGTATTTCCCAGGTGTCAGAGACATAAGCAAGGCTGCATGTAATGGAAATACGGAAAGGATGGCTGATAAAGATAAAGCAGCGTTTCCTTACAAGCTTTTCTTTGTTCCTATGATTTAGGACTAGCCAATTTCTTACAGATTAGTCAAGTATCCATTTTCCTTTCAGGAGAAGCTGTGGTGAGCATCAGCAAAGGCTGAATATATACCACACTGCAGAACAACTATGCTGTTTGAGGTAACAGCCTTCAGCAAGGAGACCAGACAGCTGGTCTGGACAAGAGGTAGGCACACAGGCAGAATGCTGCCAGACACGCAGCTGTATTTGCAGTACACAGTTACCTGCAGCGCCAAACAAGAGGTACAATGAAATTCCTCTCACCCAAATGCTGATCAAAGGGCACTGAGATATTCCAGGCCAAGGTAACAATACCTATTACCACTGCTGGTACAGAAGCAATAACCCCAACACAATCCAAAGGTGACATTACTGCTGGTGCTCTACAGCCCAACCTGTACAGACCCTTAAAGAATCTTTTTCACTCTTTTCCAAGAGTGAACACAAAATTCGGATAAAATTCCATTTTTTATAATTACATGCTGCCTACCTACATCTTCCCCATTGCTAACCCTTGTAAAAAACAAGACAGACCTCATCCTTGGTGGTAGTTGCATTTGTGTGGAATGAAAGCATGAATCAATTACTGTTTATAAAATGCTTTTGACTCCTAAAAGACTGTAAGTTTCTCTGTAGACATACCACACCACCATAAGCTTTCTGTTGGGCTCCAATGATTGATGAACTTTCAGGCCAGAAATGCCATTTTGATCAACTAAGTCAACCCTGGGCACAAGGGAGGCCAGAGGATTTCCTGCACCAGGTCTCATAATCAGATTAAAATATGTAGTTATAGCTTAGAATCATTTAGGTTGGAAAAGACCTTTAAGATCTTCAAGTCCAACTGTAAAACTAACACTGCCAAGTCCACCACTAAACTATGTCCCTAAGTGCCACATCCACGCATCTTTTAAATATCTCCAGGGATGGTGACTCAACCACCTCCCTGGGCAGCCTGTTCCAATGCTTGATAACCCTTTCGGGGAAGAAACTTTTCCTAATATCCAATTGAAACCTCCTCTGGCACAATGTGAGGCCATTTCCTCTTGTCCTATCGCCTGTTACTTGGGAGAAGAGACCAACCCCACCTCACTACAACCTCCTTTCAGATAGTTGTGGAGAGTGATAAGGTCTTCCCTCAGCCTCCTTTTCTCCAGACTAAACAACCCCAGTTCCCTCAGCCACTCCTCATAAGACTTGTGCTCTAGACCCTTCACCAGATTCTTTGCCCTCCTCTGGACACGCTCCAGAATTTCAATGTCTTTCTTCTAGTGAGGGGCCCAAAACTGAACACAGTATTCAAGATGTGGCCTCACCAGTGCTGTGTACAGGGGGACAATCACTTCCCTAGTCCCACTGGCCATGCTATTTCTGATAAAAGCCAGGATGCTTGGCCATTGACCACACTGCTGGCTCATATTCAGCTGGCTGTCAACCAACACCCCCAGTTCCTTTTCCACCAGGCAGCTTTTCAGCCACTCTTCCCCAAGCCTGTAGCGCTGCATGAGGTTGTTGTGACCCAAGTGCAGGACCTGGCACTTGGCCTTGTTGAACCTCATACCATTGGCCTCAGCCCATCAATCCAGCCTGTCCAGATCCCTCTGCAGAGCCTTCCTACCCTCAAGCAGATCAACACTCCCACCCAACTTGGTGTCAGCCGCAAACTTACTGATGGTGCACTCAGTCCCCTCATCCAGATCACTGATAAAGATATTAAAGAGAACCGGCCCCGGTACTGAGCCCTGGGGAACACCACTTTTGACCCACCACCAACTGGATTTATCTTAACTTGCTTGTGGCAGCAGAGGTAGCAAACAAACAGGAGTGTTTCTGTTTTCCCCAGAGAAAAAATAGGTAATACCTGAAAGAGTTTTAGCATCAATCTCCCAGTGATTCTAATCCTGAAAAATACTTCAAGAGCTTTATACTAAGTTTTTATTTAGGGAACATAGGTCTGTACTGCGTGTTGTAACTGTTTCTGTTTAGGTTAGAAGTTTTTTATTTTTCTTCTTCTTTCCTGGCCCAAGAACCACAAAACATCTTTTCCTGGAATGGCTCGATTGCATGTAACTATAAATTAAAGATGAGCTATCCCTATACTGAAGCCCTGTTCAAGACCCACATCAAAATATGTCTGTGTCCCACATTTACAAAATGCATATTTGCTTCATGCTAAGAAAAACTGACATCTGCGAGCGGCTGTGTGCTTTGTGTTTCACTGAAAAAACAAGTTTTAGCTGTGGTTTGTGAAAGGTGGGCATCCCTCACCAGAGGCACATACTTTCCCAGGAAGGGGAGGACTGGTGTCATTAAGATCCAGTTGAGAACAAATTGCCCTGCTAAGAGGAATGTTTTGCAAGCTCAGTACCTAAATAACGAAGAAAAACACAGAACACTCAAAATAATAAGATCTATCATTCTTGCACAATTTTAACCTGGAAAGCTGAAGCAAGGCAGGTAGGAAAAAATGAAAAGCATTTCAAAGTGTCAGGCAAAACTCTAAATGTGTCTTCCCACAGTGGCACCTGCCCACCCCTTGCCATAATGGTAAGGGTGTCTCAATCATATCAATATTTTCCACAGGTCCTCCATGCCTACATACCAAAAGTAACAGAAAAAAAGTGTAAGAAAAAAAGTAATGCAAATAAACATACTAGGGATGAAATTCAAACCTCTTAAAATCAATGGCATTTTCGCCGCTGCTTTCAGCAGAGCCAGTTTTCACTACAGCTAACAAAGCAGGTCACTGATATCCACGTCAGACCACTTCCAGATTCCATGCATGGAAGCTCTTCTTGACAAAGGGAGCTTTCACCTACCTTTCTAAAGTCCTAATTCAACCTAGTACTTAAAGCCCTTGAGAAAGAGATTATTCACAGCTTTACACTAAGTAAGCACTTATCTTGTCCAACTGTGGCCTCAGATTATATCTTCAGGGAAAATACACAAGTGAAAAGGAAGGGATGTGTCCTCACTAGGAGGATGACAAGCCTGAGTTCTCCCTAATTCTTGCTCTCAAATGTATGTTTCTTTCTGGTACTTCAGTGACTGAAGAAAGCATTTTTCATTCTTCCCCAGTTTGGGGAAAAGTGGCATTCCTGCATCCTAGATAACGGGGGGACTCAAGGAGGAAATATCTCCAGTCTCCTGTTGAGTGTCACATTTGTACTAGTCATGGCACCCTCAAAGCTTGGCAGCAGTCCTCATGCTTTGGGAGTCCCAAAGACCCAGAAAATCCTCTGAAACCAGAGGTTAGCTAGGTATAACCAGAGGCCAGGATGAGGTTCAGAGTGGCCTCTTCCAGTCTTGCCAACTCTTGCCACTCTGAAGCAGCCATCACCTACTCAGTCTCTGAGGACACCTGACCTCACTCTCCATGGGAGCCTTGAAACCTATTCTCTCCATTATTCTCTTCCTCCAGAAGGAAAAAAAAAAGTCCATATAAACACTCTTTCGGTTGAAAACACCTGGCTGCATAAGACAGTACGTTCCACCTTTTGAGCTGTGGTGGTGCAGAAAAGGTCAACCAACACCCAACAAACGAGCAATCTGTTCTTTTTCAGTGTTTCCAGTTTTAGAAAGCCCCAGTCAGTTCTCTGGATAGAGCACATTTTTAAAGAAAATGGGCCAGAAAGTCCTCTACAGATGAGTCACACTGACTGAATATCAGAGCGGAACAACGGAGTTGTTGTCCTATCAGGGTTGAGCCGAAAATAGTTGTTTTCATAAGCCTTTTACCTGATTCTCATTCTCATCTGCACCGAAGTCCAGTGGGGATGGGAGAACCAGTTTTACTTCAACTCTAAACTCTTTCAAGATGTGTAGCAGAAGTGTATTCCTGAAAAGGATGTAGCAAATGAGATTATTAGCAAAGGACTAAAATGTTGGCAGAAGAGGCATCCTTAGAAGGTGGCAAGCAGGACATGGCATCATTCTGGGTTTCTACCTACCTAATAAAACTTTTTGATGTGCATCGTAAGTATTCCTCTTTCCATGTAAATACCCCAACCCTTGTTTATTAGCATATATGAAAAGCAGGCCCACTCTGGGTATTATTACCAACCCCAGCAGCCACGTCGCTCCTGACATAAAAATCCATAATGACTGTAAAATTGTCCTCGGCTATCTTTTTATTGCCAGTATTTCATCCTTACACAGGCCTGTCATAAAGGGCAAAACCCACTGTCTTGGAGGAACATATGAGCATGCTACAACAAATGTACATAGGACAAAACTTTGTGATATGCTTGCAGCCAAGATATGTAACATCTCATCTTTTTATCACTCGCACCTCCATACTCATCTGTGCTGAGTTAGGTTGTGTGCCCAACCAAGAGAAAACTGTGTCATGCCATGGCAGGGGTGTGTGGCCTAAATTCAAAATGGGCCATGGTTTTAGATGCCTGAATTAAGACATGATAAAAGGAGTAAATTTTCAGAAGTATTAAATGTCTGTCCATAAAGAGAGAAAGAAGAAAAAACAGACACTCTTTTTCAATTTGAACACCAAAAAAAAATCACTAAAGCCTACGTTAAGTCTATGACATGAAAAGCCCTTCAATAAGCCACACAACACTCAAAGATGTCAGATAAATAGTACAATATTACAGATCAACTGGCTGGCATAGACAAATCAAACAATTTGCTCAAAACTGCTGTGGAGATGAGGGCAGAGCTCAGAAGTTAGATATTTCAAGTGGTTACTGCATTTCCCTCCCCTGGAAGCTGGCAGCTAATCCCATATGCATTTTTTAAAAACCATTATGGAAGTTGTCACGTTCTGTGACATGTAGATCAAGGTTCCCCACCAAGCAAGGGGCTTTACTTAACCTCAGACCTGCTTTTGAGTTGTGCACACATCCAAGCACAAACATACAAGCACAAGTCAACAGACCCACAGTGTCATGGAGCCAAGCGATATTCTTTCAAAGTATCGGGCTGGGAGCGGGGGCCAGAAGCCTTTGGCAGCACTCAGACCTCCCAGCCTGAGAAGAGAGGCTCTCAGGTTGCTCTGTGGCTGCACACATTTTGTCAACTGATTTCAGACCTTGGGAACATGACAAGAGCTTTATAGCCTCCCCTGTCTGTCGATGCCCTTCACCCGCCTTGGTGAGCACAGTCAAAGCTTGGGATGTAAGAGGATGCAGGGCAAAGAGAGGGGGCATTTTTTCCCCATCCCCTCAATTAATCCCAAAGTGTTTGTTTTCAGCACTTTAGGGCTACTAATTTATTCACATGGTTCTTCACTTTAGCATAAACATGTTGTAAAGCCTTGTGCAGCTCCGCTAGCTAGAGCAGTTCAGCTATAGCAAGATGCCTGAGTCAAGTCTCACATCCCTTCCTTCAGGGCTAGTTTTGTTAAAAAGCAGAAGATCCAAAAGACTGGTTGGATACAGAACCATGTACGAAGAACATTCAGGACTGAGAAAGGACCATCCTACACCCTAAGACCTCTGAGATACCAGACAAATCCCTGCTGCCTTTAGAGCTTGTCACATGCTTGCTCTTGACCATACGCACTATGCTCATGGGACTCCATTGTAACAGGTCATGAAGATACGCCAACGTATACAAACAGAATCCAGGCCCACCTTCTGCTTTTCAAGTCAGACACATTTCTAGCCTTAGTGCCTTAGCCAAAGACACGCTAACTCCTCTGAAGGTAACCTATTATGGGTCAATGTAGACAAGCAGAGTGCTGTTGATCTCTTGGCTGGCCAACCAGGCTACTTTCTATGATGAGACCACTGTGTAAGTTGAAAGAAGTCATAATTCCCATTTATCTGACACTCGTGAGATTGCACCTGGAGCACTGTGTCCAGTTTTGGGTTCCCCAGTACAAGCAACACTTCGACGTAATGGACCAAAATATATTTCATCTATAATTCAGCTGTGCTGGATTCCAGGACTAATGGTTTACACAGGATGAGCTTTGCAGCATTGTTTCAGATCAGAATACAGGTTTTTCCCAAGGAACATCACTCCTTAGAGGTAAGACTACTTCTTTATTTGTATCAACTTCAGCTGAGATTTTAAGAGCAGAAAAAGAGCAATTTTTTGACAGGAACTACAAGTTTGACCAGTTTGACTAGAGTGGATGGCTTTTACTACACGTTTATGCCTAAAAAATAAGTAGACACTGGTACAGATGTGTACAGACAAAGCCTAGACATTACCTGACAAGTAAGACCCTGTACATCAGATTGCTTACCATTTATGTTTGGTATTTCCATGTTTTTGAGCAGTCTTTCCTTCTGTTTCCTCCTCCCTCTTCTCACAAATAGGGAGGTACAACATGCTTTTTAATTGTATCAGCAGCAATCTATGAATCTCCTATAGTTTCTCTGTAGACCAGAACAAGACGCCTCCCCAGTCATTTCACATTTCTTTCACATTATTTTATGTCTGCTGTCTGAAGATGAAGTGTTTCTTCCCTTCCTTGCCATATGGGAGCAATAATACTCAGCAAGTGCAGAGTTTTCAAGACAGACAGTATCTGAAAGCAGTACCTGAAAGTTCCACAGAAATATGTATTTCAAAATTGCATCCAGAATTGCAAAATTCACGTATGTTGTACCTCACCACTGAGGCTCCTGTATCCCAAAGCCTTCATCTTGTCCATACATGGAAATAAGACAAGCCACGGACTGTTCCTTGGCACTGGAGCCAACTGCCCAGCAGCCTGTATCCAGACAGCTAAGCCCTTTCACCTCCCCAGAACAAGGTGCCTGCAGCCAAATTACTACTGGGGATGGCCCCTGGCCAGTCCAAGTCCCCAGACGGTGGCCAGGCGTTGTCTGGAGAAGCGCTAGCTGGTGTGGGCTGAAGCTGTGCTAACAGCTTACAGTATGGACAGGTACACACCAGTGCTCAGGGCTATGCCTTGTCCCTGTTTAACCTGTTGGGATAAACCTGGCCACAGCCTCCTATGGCTCTCGTATTTGCAGGCTTTTCCTCTCTTGGTCGTCTCAGAAGAATGGCCTCTGTTAAATCAAAGCTCAACTGCAGTTCAAGAATCATGTCAGCAAGGGCTGGAAAATAGCAGGACAGTACATAAATTCTTAGAGTTTATTGTTATTATTTATCAGAACTGACTGTTTAAGGTGTCTTTTAAGGGCTAAGATGACTTGTTTTTCAGGAAGCAGATTGGTAGTCACACAGGGAGGAATTGGGGGTAAAACCCGAACTATTTGTCAAGTTCTGGAGACACAATATTAGACAAGAAGTGATAGATCAAATACTGCATACCTGTCACTTACAGCCTGGTCTCTAAAAGACACAGCTCTTATTTTAAGGTCACGTTTCCACACCCTTCTACTGTATCTTTGCACAACTTGATGGAGACACATCCCTGAGGGGCCACTTTGTACGCGCTGGCCCTGCCCGCCATTTATCATCGCGCTGGAAGTGCTCATGAATTACTCTCCACATATACTAGTTTATTTAGAGATAATTCGAGTTGCCGCATGTGTGAACAGGGCCTTTCATTGAAAACCTGTAAGCAGCCAGACAGAGGGAGGGCTCGTGGGGAGCCGTGATAAAGTGTTTCAAGCAAACGACACCCCGAACAGTTCCACCTCTGCAACGCCAGCAGGCAGCCCGCAGCACGAGGGAAACACCAGTGCAAACAGCTGTCACTTTTTGCTCAGCCAAAAAGAGGAGTTCTGCATATTTATTTAAACTCAGCTGCCTATTAAAGTATACACATGTAGTACTGACCATGGGTGCAACAATGACATGTTTCAGGAGTATCTTGTTTTCTACTGACCCTTTTCAGACAGGCCAGAAATGGGTAATTCTAGTGAAAAAAAAAAAAGAAAAAAAAAAAGGAAAAAAAAGACTGGAAAGGGGGAGCAAAAAAGCACACTTTCCTTCTTACCATCTTCAAATAACTTGGGGTTTGTTTTAACAGAGCCTGGGTGGATGCCAGGTTTCCACCCTCCTAGAGGGAAGGCTTGAGGATATGCTTCATTAGTAAAGATATAAGAAGCCTAACACAGCACATAGCTACCTGCTCTGTGAATATTAATAACAGTGTTAAGCAATGTCATGTCAATCACCTTACAATTACAATTGTAATTACAATTACACCTTAAAATTTGAATCCACAGGTGTGGAAAAAGGACACCCATGTGCGGCTGTGCATTGGCAAATCACTGCCTAGGAGCACAGTACCGTTCAGAGGCCTCGTGTGAACCTCCCTGATCTTTCTATAATTTCCCATTCAGCCCTTGCTATTCTGCTCTTGCTCTTCTCAGAAGCCAGATTGCGAGCCACCAATAGCTGATATATGAGGACGTGGTCACTTGTTGAGCTGGAGCAGAAAAACCCATCCTTTGGCAGTGGAGAGCACCTATTTCCTAGTTTTTCCTCAATGCGGTGGTTATTAAAATGTAAAAATAGCAGGTTCCAATGCAACTACCATGGTGTCACTGGATAAGTCCTGATATTTTAAAGATGGAAAGTCTGGGCTAAAGATGTGCAGCTTGTTTTGCAACATGAAAGAAACACACTGGTCTGAGAGTGCATGTTGCTGTACAGCCGATGTAATCGTGGCGACTAAATGTATTGACTAAATACATATTGATATCTATAAGTATTGATAACATCAGTCTAAAACTAGGGCACTTACTACATTGTTGTTATGGTTTGAGAAATTTTGAGAATTTATTGTCGTTTAGACAATTATTCTATCACCTGATGATCCCTCCACAACCAGGGAGGGGAACTGGGAAAAAACAAGGAAACTCGAGGGTTGAAATATAAAAAGATTTATTAGAATAAGACTAGATAATTAACATTAATAACACTAAAGATCCCAATACCAATATAAAATATACAAGGATTATACTTAGCCCATTCTATCAGCAAGAAGCTGTGCGCTCCCAGCAGTGGACAGCAAATGTTGGACACTGCGAGCGCTACGGCTTCGGGAAGAAGGGAAGGGCTCAGGGGTCCAGCAACAGGGCAAGAAGTGCTCAGGATTGCAGTCATCATAGAATAGAAAACTCCTCAGCAAACTTTATAATTTATATTGAATGTGATGTTCATGGTATGAAATAATCCTATTGACCAGCTTGTGTCAAGTGCCCGGGTCTCACTCCTCCTCATCCCTGCACCTGGCTAACTCGAAAACACTGAGACCTCAAAACCCACATACCATAGTTGGCTATAAAGTAAATATTTTCCCGAATTCAGACACTAGAGTCTTCTAAAAGTGCAGTTTTCCCAAGCATTAGAAGATAAATTAGTCCTGTGTCACTCGAACCAGGACAACTGGTGTGTGCAAACTTTACACAGACCTTTCAGCTAATAACTGACCTCTAAAAGAGCTCTACCTACCTCTCAGGAGGTGACAATTCCACCTAATGACCCCCATCATGGCATCAGACACCAGCATTCAATATCAGAATAGTCCCGTGAAACCAAGCTTACTCCTTGGAAAGACCTGGCTTCCAGGTACTGGCAGAGAGACCAAAATCTTGATTGCTGAATGCATGCTAGAGCAAAGACCGGTCCCTTCTAAATAAAATTTGCAAGAATAATCTAATGATAGCTCATGCTACACAGAACTGCACTTTACTTCACCTAGATCTGCAGAGAGGATTATTCCACTATCAGCAAGAGCATCTCTAGAATTTAGGTCATGACTAGATGAACCGTTGTCATTTCCAGCCCAGAATTTGTCCTGTTTAACTAATTTGGACTGGTACCAATATACACATTGACCTTCTGGTTTTTGAATGTTGTCATCCATAGTGCTTTAAGCAATTTGTCTGGTGTCAACCACATTACTCCAACCATGTAGGGGAAGTGAAAACCAAAGAGTAAACAGCTTTGTGTGGAGACAGGTCTTACAGTCTGAAGACTGCTGATGAACAAATACCATGTTCACCTACAAAAAGAGCAAAAAAGGAAGATCCAGGAAACCGCAGATCAGTCAGCCTTGTTTCAGTCCCTGAAAAAAATATAGAACAGGTTCTTACAAAAGCTGTTTCCAGGCACACAGATGACAAGAAGCTGACTGTGAAAAGTCAACATGAATAGACTGAAAGGTCAATAATGCTTGACCAAAAAACTTGCTCAGTAGATGAGGGGAAAGTTGTAGATACCATCTACCTTGATTTTAGCACGGTGTTTGACACAGCCTCACTCAAAATCCTTTTTGACAAGCCATTAAGGTATGGACCAGCCAGATGCAACACAAAATGGTTGAGAAACTGACTAAAACATTGGGCTCAGAGAGTGGTGGTTAAAGGCTCAAAGTCATGCTTGCAGCTGGGCACAAATTAATTTATTCTGGAGTCAATGGAATTCAGCTTTATAAATTATCTGGAAGGTAGGACTGAATGCACTGTCACCAAATTTGAAGATGAGCCTAAGTTGGGAGAGGAGTTAGATGTGCTGGAAGGAAAAGTCACCATATAGAGAGATCTCAATGGGCTGTTGAGATTTGACCAACAAGAATGAGGTTTAACATGAGGTTCAGTAGAGATAAATGTCAAGTCCTGAACCTGGGATGGAATAATCCCAAGCAGTAGCACCAGCTGGGCACTGGCTGGCTGGACAGTTGCTCTGCTGAAAAGGCACAGGGTGTCTTGGCAGAGAGCAAACTGAACATGAGCCAGCCATGTATCCTGGCAGCAATGAAGGCCAGCAGCATCCTGGGCTGAATTAGTAAGACTATTGCTGGTAGATGAAGGGAAGTGATTTTCCTACTCTGCTCAGCACCTGTTAGGCCACACTTGGAACACACTATCCAGTTTTTCTCTCCCCAGTTCAAGAGAGATGTTGAAAGCCTGGAGATGGTCCAGAGGGGACCAGCAGGATTAAGGGTCTGGAGAACTTCACAACTGAACGAGTTGTCCTTGCTCAGCCTTGAGAAGGGAAGGCTTACGGTGGAGAAATCAAATCACTGCTTTCCAATACCTAAAAGGTAGTTGTGGAGAAGATGCATCTCTTCATGAGGATGCACTATGACAGGAGGAAGCAGCAATGGGCACAAGTGGCTTCAAGGGATGTTCCACTTGAATATTAAAAAAACTCTGCTGTGAGAGCAACTGAAAAGTAAGATCAGTTGCCTGAAAAGAGTGGAATATTCCTCACTAGAAATTATTAAAGACTTGGCTTGACTGAGCCTTGAATAACCTAATCTGAGGCCCTGCTTTCAGCAGAAAGTTGGACCAGATGGCCTTGGGAGGTCCCTTCTAACCTCGACTTGTCTGTTCCTTTCCATTTCTTCTTAATATATACTTTGCTGTGTGTTTATGTCGGGGGGGAAATTGTCCTGAGCTTTTCAATTTGGAGCAGTAAGCAGTAATGATGCAGCTGTATTTGTATTCCGTGAGTGTCCAAGATACAAAGAGTTAAAGATCTCTCACAAGCTCAGACAGCAGCTCCAGCTCCCACATACCCAGACTTTTAATGGCCTGGGTTGCACCCTAACCTGGACACCTGGCAGTCATCCTCCCTGCCAGGTTTCTGCCCAGTCTAACCCTGCCCAGAGGGGCAGTGAGTCTCCTGCTTCTCGCTGGCCATGCTCCCCTTGACTACTGACTTGTTTCATGCTCCACACCGTGTGCCAGCCCAAAGCACAAGCCCTGCCCTTCCGTCTCACGGACATGAGCTGGCACGCGTGGCCTAGCCTCCGAGTGGGCGCAGCAACCTCCCATGAAAGCGAACATAAAAAGGTGACTGTTACAGGCAAAGGCAAAACTGGTTGCAGCCAAAGGTCTCAGCATACCAGAAGGCCCTGTCATGCCTTGAGCTATGAGCCCAAGAGATGACCAGAGCCTCACTGATAACCTCCTCTGGGGCCAGCAACTGAAGGGTTAACCGCGGTAGCAATGACAAGGCAAACGATTGAGATGTGTCATTTCTGGCATCTTTAAACTCGCCACCACACCCGCCGTTTCCCTGCTAGGGTCCATACCAGGATGCACACAACAAGGGAGGTGGGTTTATCACTCAAGCCATCACTTTCCTGGGGGCAGGAGGAAAGGAGAGCCACCTTTGGTGGGAGGCAGCCGGCAAGTGAGGCAGTGAGCAGGATAGCAGCAAGCCGGAGCAGCACCAGCAGCGTGCGCCTGGGGAGGCGTCAGGGCCACCAAGCGCTGTGGCGCGCTTTTGGGGTGGCTTCCACCAGCATGAAATCGTCTCCACACCTGAAATCCCTTTCCAAAATTGCTTCAGATACAAATACCTCTCCAAAATTGCTTCAGATAAGCAGTGATTCCTACCCTGAGGAACTGGAGACATGTCTAATCCCAAACTCCTCCCTTTCCTGGCCCCAGCTCCTAGCTTGCCATGAGTGAGCGTGATACAGACACTCCGTTGCTATTAAGCACAATGAGATGTCTGAGGCAATGGGAACTCACTTGGTGCAGCAATCTTTGAGGTACGTGGGGTGATGTCCAGTTGTGTTTTGCTTGGCCCCATCCACAGGCTTCCAGGAGACCCTAAGTCACTGTTCCCTGTCCCAGGAACACGCCGGGGCAGCTGCACAAGCTGGGGAGGAAAGCGGGAGCATTAGAAGTGGGGCAGGCGGCAGCCAAGCAGCCACTGTGGAGCCACTTGGAAACTGGAAAACAGGCAGAGTGGGCACCTATTTTTCTGAAAATTATCTGCAATTAAATTGATATTAACTGTTTCAGGCCATGCACAGGAAGACAATGTAGGCTTGAAAACAGGCATGAAACATAACTTCACAAAGGCAGGAAACCGATGTATGCCCGTATTTATACCGGTTTCCCACATAACACAGTCCAGGAGACCGCCGTCTGTCCATCCTCCCTCTGCTGAATACATTGGCAACCAAACACGTCAGAGAACTGAAGGATGATGTGATTTCAATACATTGTGTGAAAACAGCTGAGCAGTGGAGAGAAACCCTAAAGCTGCCAGCCCAGCTTGGGGATGAGTTCATGCACTTTCAGAGATCAGAGTCTTTGAATGGGGACCAGCTATGGTCCTGGGGCTGGGAGTGCACGGAAGGCACAGATCCTGTCTGGAGATATGAAATGGTGGTGGGCAGGTGTCTGGGCAGGTGACCAACTCAAGTGGGAGATGGGACCTGGTCCTCCCGTGTTAAAGAGGAACTGCTCTGTGCTGGTCTCTGCAAGACCTCGTACTTGGTAAAACATGGGAAAAGCGGGCACACCCAAAGAAACAGCGAAGTTTGGTAAAAATAGCATTGCAATTTCTGCCTTACACCGACCTACACCCCCAGTGGGATTCACTGGGCACCATTTTTCATCCATTGGTTTCTCAGCTCCTGAACGCTTCCAGTATTTCAATAGGTTTCCCATGTTTCATAAAATGGGGAGTCTTCAGCACAAACACAAGCAAAGAGAAATGTGGGATGGCCAGGACAGCCAGTGCTCACCCAGTGCTCTGCTCCTCTCCCTGCAAGCACAGAGGTGGCCATCAGTAGGGAAGACCTTGGGCTGCCTGAGGAGGGGGCAGCCCCGGCTCCTGCTTCTTCTCTTCCCTAAACAGAAGCAGCTGTAACTGCTGAACCACCTGGGTTTGCAGCAAAAGCATTTTGAGATAAATTGCTATGGATTTGGGGGCTCTCCTAAAACAGCGAGCAGATAGAGATTTGGGAATGGCTTAATGCCCTTGGGTGTGGGCATCTGCAATTCAGCTCCTTGGTACACCCAGGCATTTTAGGGTCTTCACCTTAAATGTTCCAGAGTTCTTTTGAGTGCCCATTCACCACCTGCTAACTGGTTACTTTGGGACCAAGGCACTTAGATTTTTATTAGAAGTCCCATCCTGATATACACAACTTTGCACAAAAGAGGATATCACCCAAGAAGGACCAAGTGTGGATGACAGGTGTGACAGTGAGGATGACAAACACAGCAGTCCTGGTTATAAAGAAAATGTAATGGGCAACGCAGTCACGTTTGTGGCCTCCCAGCTGGCTCAGGGTTCAACCATAATGCCCAAAGTATGACAGACACAAAATAATGAAGACAAACAGTGTGGTGATGTGGGAATGATAAGAAGCGGTGGGGATTCTTCCTCTTATCCAAGTAAATCTTCCTGTGTCTTGTCTTAGGAAGCTATTTCAAATATCTCACCTATGATAAAAGGGGGATATCCTAATTGGGGGTTAAAAATGGGAAATCCTGCGGCTGAAAGAAGGAACATCCATTACAAGGAGGTATGCAGGAGATGGCACCTCCACACCAAGAGAAACATCAACAGTTTCACAAGAGCTGCAGACTACTCAGGAAGTGCTACATTTTAAAGCTTTTCTTCAACCTGGGATGCTTTCTTCTTAGGTCCTTATCAGAACTGGATGTTTAGATGACTTGGCAATCTTCCTGAACATTTTCTTTAAAATGAACAAACATGACAAGCACAATGCGAGTTACAAACTGCCTCGACTTCCAGGAATAAGGGGATGGTTCAAAGAATGCAACCCTGGAGTCCTCAATGGAAAAAGAGCATATCTTACGGCAGAGCCTTCCCATCCCCACCCGCATTTTTTCATTCAATTTTCTACCCCTTCCACTTTTGCTACAAGGCAGTCGGGATGTCTCTGTGCAGCAAGACTCATTCCAACTGGCAGCTCTGGATCAAAGAGCGCTGGAAACACTAATCAGCGCGCCTAATCATTTCCAATCGCAAGAAACTTTTCTCTGTGACCTGGCATATAAACACCAAGTCATTTCATTCACTGGTTGACGGACCAGAAACCAAACAATCCTTATCGTACCTAATTCATCTTACTCCTCCGGGTTATAGATGGACCAGCCTGCAGTCCTGCAGCAGCAGTGGCAAACTTTAGGCGCTTTACTTAATCAAACTGATTAGCAACCTGTCTGTAGCACCTTTTATCTGCTGGTGCCAAAGTAGTTTACAAGCATTAAGTGCATCTAATTTTGCGATAGCAAAGCAAGATGTGGTTACTATTTTCAAAAGCACCTCCAGTAATGAGGGAGAGCTCTTGTTTTAAGGGGGTGGGGAGGTTCAAGGCAGCAAGTTTTGCTGATGCATGAAAACGGCTTTGAAAACTAAATGAGCAAATGGCGAAGTCAGGGAGGGAGCCCAGGAATTTTGATTGCCAGCTATCTGTGCTGCCCGTACCGCCATATGGTTTGTAGCAAAAAGGAAAAGAATAATCAAACCAGACATCTGTGCCCAGAGACTTATCTATTTGGGCACCATCCTCCGGACAGCCACGCTCTGAGCACAAACAAAGGGTGATGCGATCTCCTCTCCCCTCGGCGGGTCTGCGGGGGGACGTGGTGCCTCCTGCTCTGGTTCAGGTTAATATGTGTGTGATCGCCACCTGTTTGGGAGTTTGCTCCCACGGTAACATTGATTTCTCACTTAATGCCAAGCGCAGAACAACAGCCCTGTCACTGCCGCAAGGAAAGCTGACAAAAAGCAAAGGTTGCTTTAGCTTTCCTCGGTTTTCACTCAAGTGCCCCCGACTTGGGGGAAAAAAAAGAAAGAATTGTGCCAAAGGTCAGCCTGTTCCAGGGCTGCTCGTTCCCTCTTTGAAGGAGAGAGGAGCGAGGGGTGGCACAGAAACCTGCTGCTACACCTGACGGGCTCTCACGGATAGAGCTGGCGATGGAGCCCTGCGGGAGCAGTTTGCAAACTTGCACGACCTGCCTTGAACCTTGCCCAAAACTGTCCCGTTCTTTTCTCTGGCGCATGGCGCCAGCGGTTACCCAGCTCCCTTCCTGCTCTCTCCTGGACTCCGAGTAGTATTTCTTTTCCTTGCGAGTAGCTGCCATTGGGGAGAGATGTGGGGAGGTGAAGAAGGGCTGGAATTGATGCACGAGCGCACCAAGACTTCCCTCCTACATCGATGCAACACCATCTGCTGCGGTGGAAAGTTAAACGAAGGATTTCCTGGTGGAAAGGCTGCCAACCCGAAGCTTGGGAGAACTGGATTTCAACACCTGCTCAGCCACAGGCTTGCTGCCTGGCCTTGCACAAGTCACTCAGAAGCCACATGTATAATGGCACTGACATATCTGGCTCCTGGAAGGAAGTCCACGACACCAAGCTGGTTGGCTGCAGAGGATTAGGCATCTATGAATAGGTTTGGCACGAGGCAACGCATCCAATGACGGCTGCAAGAGGAGGTGCCAAAAGACGGGAGTAAATCTCCCCCAGGTCTCCGCTGTTTGAATCGCTTGGCTCTGTGGGAGCCTGCTGTTGGTGTGGGCAGCAAGGGGGCTGCTTCACCCTCCCCTCATCCAGCACCTGCGGCGGCTTAGCACATTATCACTCCTTGCTCCCACCTCCCTGCCCCAGGTTTCCGCAACCGTTCACAGACCCCAAACGGCGCTTGGTTCCCAGTCCCAATCTGCCGCAGAGGCTAATAAACCTGCCTGGACAGGCAGGGGACAGGCAGGGCAGCTGGAAGCAGTAATACTTTCACCAGCTTCAGGGAGCCATGCCAAGGCTGGTCCCTGGGTACCTCTTCTTCTCTCTCTGCAGATGGCCAGGGACAGGGCTTCTGTACCTCTGCTTGTCACCTGGTGGTCAGGCACCGGGAAGAGAGGGCCGAGGCTTCGGATAGGGAGCTGTGCACAAACTCTAGGCAGCTCTAAAAACGCAAAGCAAAACTGTATCCCCCTCCCGCTATGAGCAGCAAGTGCTGTTTTCTTTGCTGACCTGGCTGAGACAGCATGACGTTTTGGTAGCATCTCCATACGCCATGGCCAGAGGGTCCCAAGCAGGCAGGAGAGAGCCAGTCCGACAGCGTCACTCCACGCTCGCCCCAGGCTGGGCACTCCCAGCGTTGCTCCAGGCACCGGGGCAATGGGACCAGCATCCTATGTGCCTTCTGGGTTTGCTGCCCAAAATCTTTTCTGTAGCTGCTCAGCTGGCCTGTTTCCTACCACCAAAATGGGAACAAGGGGAGAAGACTATAAAGTGTCTCGATCTCACAGTGAGAACAGCAGAGATAGGCAGGGGCTAGAATATTCCCACATACTGACCATTCTAAAATTGTCCTTTTTCATAGATAACAAGCCCGTGTTGCAGCTTTCCTAGGCACTGGCTGAGGATGCCTGTGAGGAAGCTCTCAGGAGCTGCAACACCAAGTTCACCCTTCCCTGAACCCGGTAAGCACCAAAAAAAAATCAAGAACTCACGGAAGAAAAAGTGCTGCTGCTTCTGCTGGAACACCAAAAGTGGGAATGCCAAAGCCATCAGAAAGCAAACTGTTTTGATAACGATGAAGAAATGCCACTAAGCCCGACTGAACGAAATACGAACAAAACATGAACCACACAGCCTATGTGTGCCGGGAACAGGCTTCGACAGAAGGAAGGGTCAGCTTCTTGGCTGGCACAAATCTACCCAAATCCATCAAGGTCAATGGAGAAGTACTGATTTCCTTAGGTAAACAAAACGTGGTTCTCCTGCTGCTCCTTCAGGAAGACAGTAACTGTTGGGCTGACTTTTCCAAACCCAGCTGAAGCCTCTGGCGTGCCTCCCCTGTAAGTAGAAAGGCAGAGCTGCTGTGGAGAACAGCTTAGCAAGATCTTGGATGAATCACACCCAAAGGTCCATCTTTCCACAGGCCACATGAGCTGTTGGTGAGCTTTCTCGGCCCTGGGAACCACGCTCCCATGCTGCTAACCGGAGTTGATAGACCCTTCCTCTGAGCAAGGCTTTTGAGTTCAGCCTTGGCACTAACGGCAGGCTCCAGAGCTCAGGGACCAGAGCAAGCATCCGTCTGTCCATCTGCACTTATTTGCTCTGATGGGTCCTGTGTTAAAACAAAGTCCTTGATGCAACCGTGGTGATTGTGAGATACACACTGCTGTCACCTGAAAGGGAGCCAAGGAAAATGGGGAGAGGAGAGTTGGTGGCTCCTTTTTCCTCATCCCCTTCCACTCGCTAGAAATTTGCTACTGGTAGCACACAAAAAAATGGCAAGATGCACTAAAACACCCAAATCCGGGCATACTGTCAGTGCAGGATTGCTGCTAGTCTCTCCTGTCCTGATCTGTTGCATTTTTGAAGTTTACATGCTCACATCTCCCAGTGTCTCTTCATTCGCTAATGAGATTTGAAAGTGGGTCAAAACGAAACGCTTGTCATTTTGCTGAAATCTAAATAAAATTGAAAAAATCTGAGATAACCAAAACCCAAAGCTTGTCTTCTTCTCACGTTCACTTTCCTTTTGCCATCAGCTTGTTTATCAGAAATTATTTCCTGATATGGAAACCTTCTTATGTGCGTAAACATGTTGATTAAAAAACAAAACAAAACAAAACAAACAACACTGCAGCAAGAAAAGGGGGAAAATCCCACCTTTTTCAGTCCCATTAGATAATTTGATTCATTTAAAACTGAGAATTAAATCCAGAGAATAAAAACATTTATCCCACAAACACTGCCATTCTCACGTTTTCCGTAATGACTCACACTTATCAGTTGGCTCAAAAATACGCCATGAATGTTAGATTTATAATCGTCACCCATCAGTTAAAAACCAAACACAAAATCTTCAGTCATCCATCAGTGAATGAATGGCAAAAGGTGAAAGCAGTTTGTACTTCAGTTACCCCATCAGCCAAAAGAAAAAAAGAAAAATTATCAGAAAATCAAGGTGCGTTGAGCCCGGGGAGGCAGCGGTTTGCTCTCGCTTTGCTGGAACGTTGTATGAAGGCCCTGGAGCATCGCTATGCTGGGGGTGTCCGGCCAGGCCTCGGCATGGCGGCGAGTGCCAGCACCTCGCATCCTGCCGGGGTCCGGTGAGGGCTAATGGCATCCCAGCCGCAGCTCGCGGGATGGGTGCGCAGGGGAGGGTGAAAGATTGGTGCTCGTTTGGCAGCTCAGAAGCCCTTCTGAGGAGCGTGTGGGAATCATCTTCCCAGCAACACCTTCCCGGAACGGGATATGGATTACTTTTGCTGCAAATAGTCCACCGCTATCATTTTCTCAAAGCTCGGAGATTTTGTATTTGATTTGTTGCTTTGTCTGAAGCTGTTGTAAAGTAGGCACAGCTCCTTAGGGATGGGAGCCTGGGTTCATCGTGAGCCTCCGCTGCAGGCAGTCCTGCCTGCAAACGGGGACATTTGGCAAAACAGTCATGCCGCTACTCGCTGGCGGCAAGAGCCCTCCCTCCGCCACCGCAAGGCGGGCTACAGCCTGGGGTGGGAGCAGCGCCTTGATACTGGGCCGGTTACGGTGCCGGAGCTCAGCTCCGAGGACACACGCTCACAGCAGCTTCCCCAACGTGGCATGGCCGGAGACACCAGGACGCGGCAGGCAAGGGTGGGAACTGGGAAATCATTTGATCAGGTTGAAACCAAATGTCTCCAAACACCCCCCTCCTTTCTGAGCAGCTCAAAAACCAGATGTGCTGCAGGATTGCAGGGTTTGCATTGTATAATGATCACAATACCCTGACGCGTTCAACCATTGCCTTCCCCTGTACTCCCCTGTCTCTTTTTACATCACTGTCCTTTCATTCCTCCCCGGCAGGCGGAGCGCTCGGTGCCGCACCGCTGGGGCCCAGCAATTGGGTCAGGCTCGGTACGGGACCTCCAGGGACCGCTCAGCTTGTGAGAGCTGATTAAAGTTTCTGTGTTATTTTCATCTCGGATGGTGTCAGACAGATCTTCATTAGGTACTTTGTTCTAGTAGCTCCTTCCCACTCATGCAAGCGGTGAGCGGGGGGTTCATCTCGTGCAGCTTCAGACATCCAAAGTGCAGAAGTCCAAGTCTCAACCAGCTACCTGGTCTTCCCCCATAGTCCTGGAGGACAACAGCCATTACCAGAGGGAAACCCACTTATTTTAGATGCCTGCCTCAAGATGAGATGGCTCCAAAGGATTTTGACCTGACAGTTTAAACTACGCCAAGCGTTGCAGGAGAACTGCCATACCCCAGGGATCGAGGGAAGAAGGTGCTGGGGAGTATCAGAGCTCTGAGCATAAAGGCAGAAAGACCCAAATGATCCATCCTGCCTTCAGTACACCACAAATCACTCCCTTTCACCCCAAGACCTTTATGTAATAAGCCCAGTATTTTAGACTAAACCTGCAACCCTAGAGTGACTTTGTGATTTCCTCTAAAGACTGGAAAAAGGCATAAAACTTCCAAGGGTTCATTCTGCACCCCAAACCTGCCGACTGAAGCTTTCTTCCACTCAACATGGCAATCAAGTCACCCCTTGTCAGCTTTCATCCCAATTAGCCTCATAAGCTCAGTTCCCTAAGCCTTACATGAGGGAGTTCCGGATTGGCAATCCGAAGTCACGTGTGGTTTTCCTTTGAATTCTTCCTGGCATTGCATTTCCCCATCGTTCTTCACGCACAGACACCAGCCAGTGTGTAAACTTCGTCCCAGTAAAGGGACAAAGTCACTTCTCTGCTCCTACTTGCTCTCCAGAGATGCAGAGATCCTTTCTGTCATGCTGCTCCACGGAGATCTTGCTCTTCCATGATTACACAACCCCTTAAACACCCTCTCCGACACCGTGTCCCCTGGATAATCTCACTCAGGCTCCAGACAGACCTGAATCCTTTGTTCCCAGCTACACCGTGATATATTTAACTGCCACAAATGAGGGGGGGGTTTGCATTGGTGCTTTTTAATCAGACTCTACCCTACAAGGGCCGATTATGTCTTTACTACTAAACAGTGTGAGGGAATATTCCCAGACACTGACTGGTACTCAAATCCCCTCTGCAGTTACACTGGTCCTTCACATGCTCTCGACTCATGGCAGCCAGCACCTCCCTCAACCAAGACTAGAATCCAGCACAGACCGTTCCCAATAACCAGCTGGTTGCAGTCCCCCGACATGGAAAGGTGGAGAGTTTATGCTCGGACAGATACAGGTTGTCCTATGCCATTCAGCAAAGTGACAGAAAGCAGCCTTGGGGTGCATCCAAGTGGCCTCAGGACAAAACAGACGCTAGCCCATCGCTCTAGACTAGTCTGGAAACCCGCACTGAAGTCCCTGTTGAGGTCTGGATAGAAGTCTGGCTGTAGGACAGGAAGGGTGTTGGAGCTCTTTCTTACAAAGGAAAGTGGGTCCAAGCTGCCGCAAAGACAGGCCAAACCTGGGGCATACAACCAGGGATGTCCACTGAACTGCTAAACCCCCCCGAGTGCCGGGTGGCACCATGTCACAAGCCACATTTGGCAGGCAAGAAAAGGCTGCAGATAGCAAGGGCTCTGCTCGTGCCTGCATTTTCATCCCAGCTGCATACTGGGAAAGAAAATGACATTGTTTCACATTATTTTTACTTTCATTATCTTTCTGCCACATGACTTTCCACTTCTTTTCTCCAACTATCACATTGCTCTGGGCTTTCCCAAATTCCCCTGTTGCCACAAGGCTCCATGTAGGACTGGAGCTGAGGGATGCTTACACAGGCAACTAAGGTGTCCCTGCTGGTTCCAGTGGCCCCAGGTTCAGTGGCCTGCAGATGGAGTCTGGCCAATAACAGGAGCATGTGTGCTGCCTTATGAGCTTTCCTTCCATCTTTGCCTCATTGCAGGATCCCATGGTGCACAATTCCCATGAGGAACAGAGAAGAGATGGTTGTTGGCTACGCTGCGGTGATGAGCTGGTCCTCAGATGTTTGTTAAATCAGGGCTGGCGTTAGTGATCAACCATTCCTGTGGTCAGGGGTGGTCCGTAACAATCAAGGTAGAGTTGCTTTTGCCACCCACACTGAAATTTAAATAACAAGCCCCATTTTATCCTCCTTCTAGGACAATACGAAAGCATCACAGTGTGATGAAAGTATAAGAGAACAGATGGGGCTTGTCGTCTGCATGCTACCAAGGCAAACTTTTCATGGAAACTCAAAAAAACCCAAAAACCCTGACTATGTGATTCATAAATTCTAAAAGCCGAGAGAAACCAGCTAAATTATTTTGTCTGACCTTCTGCCTAATAAAGACCACAGAATTTCATCCAGTGATTTCTGCCCAAAGCCCAGTAATTTGCGGTTCAAAGAGAGCATCTCGACCAGCCTACTGTCCAGCTTTGATGTGAGGACGTCAAATGAGGCGCTAACCACTTCCCATGCTGTCAAAAACTGGCTCTTCTACAGGTTGTGTCAGCAACTCTTCACCACTGCATAACTTGCCATAGCCTTCCCAAGGACACGAAAATTTTTATGTGGTTTTGCTCTCTCTATCAAAACTCTCAACCCATCAAAAAGAGGGAAAATGAAGACTCTGAAGCACGAAACATCAAGCAAGGACACGCCAAGAGAAGGGTAACAGAGAATCTCAAAGCAACCTTCTGCTGCAGTCAAACAGATGAAATCTACATTAAAATGCAACTCAAGGTCCACTCGTTTCCCCGCTCTAGACGACACAGTGGAAAAGTTATTTTAATTTGAAAGAAAAAAAAAAAATCCAAACATACACCTATCTGTGTGACTCGTGAGGAAAACACATTCATTTGGTTATAAAAGTAGTTTTTTCTGCTACTTTTAAAGCTTGCTACAGTTTCATAGTGATAAATATTTCCCCAACAGAGACTTTGAGCGGCCAGAGCAAGATCCACTTCAAAACCAACCCCTGCGAGATAGGCCCAGTATAAACACAGCTCGCTGTGGACTACACGTTCTGACTTTTTGTTTCCAAATTTTTGTGGTTGGAAGCACTGATGGGGTAAAGAAAACTTTTTTTTTTTTTCCCTTTAAGGAAACAAACCCAAAACGGCAAGCAGCCCAGAAGGCCACAAGACCAGACTCCTCTCAGGTGAAAAATATTTATGTTGAGCACAGAATTAACACAAGCTCTTCCTTCCTCGTATCTGGCAAGGGCAGCGTTCAATGACAACCCCAGTGATTCAAGTTCATCCGCCCACAGACCTACAACAGCAAAGGCGACAGCCTTGAGATTCCGCTGTAACATCGGCCTGTGTTGGAGGGTGCGATGGGGCTTCAGCCACCACGTCCTAAATCCACCCCTGTTCCTGTTCATCACTAAATAACCATATTCACGTTTAATAAAACCAACGCAGAAGGTTCATTCCAACAGTGTCTCTTTTATTGCCATTTTCAGAGATGCTTTCTCGCCCTCTGCATCTCACCCTCTGCCTGCACTCGTGCTACGGCCAAAGCCAGGCTGAAAAGCAAATTCTCAGGGTTGTCACCTATGGCCCCATGGCTCAGCCTCTGCCGGGATGAGCCTGGCTCAGCCTTCTGCTCCCCCGCGGAGAGATTAGTCTCATCTGCAGAGCAGGTAAAGGTGCAGCTCCAGTCTGTAGAAGCGCTGAGCTGGCTGCGGTCACCGCGGCGCTGCTGGTAAATGTGCTGAGTGTTTGCGCAGGGTGTCTCAGGGGGGTTTGAGGTCCGCACTTGATTACACACTTTTATAAACGTACTCCTTGTGGGACCCAAGCTAGCGAGGTGATGGCTGTAACACCTCTGGCTGTGGCTTTCTCGGCCATCCATGAGCTACCTACCATGGCACACAGGACTATGGCAACAGGAGCAGCACACATGTCTAGAAGAACAGGACATGTATTACGAATGAAACATCCATCTAAGAGGCCAGGTCTACACAAACCATCTAGAGCTTTATACCATGTGAAACGTCAGACTGTCTTAAGGCACAGTTAAGGCACTCTTTAAGGTTGAAGGCACCGTCATTTTGTGCGTGGAAGCTCTTACATCAATTAAAATCCTGTTTGTGTGAAAGTGTACAGGTGCAAACCAACCTGGCGCAGCCTGCTTGAAACCAAAATAAGTGCACCTGAAGCAGGAGGAATAGCTGTATCCCATTTCTGTACCCACAGATCTGCCTAAATTAATGCTGCCGGCACAACATAAAGGTGCTGTATGCCCACATAACTGCACTGACACCAAACGGATTCACACTTCACAGTGGTAGAGCTGAAAAGGTATAGCTTCTGAAAAAAAGCCTTTTTTGTTTGAGGTTCTGAGGTTCTGTCTTTTGAGGTTCTGAGTAACCAACAGTTAAAGCTCTGCTTTTAAATCATCCATCCTGAAGCAGTCATAGCGGGCAAAAGTAGTGACCCCAACAGCACAGCAGCGTAGATGACATGGTGAAACCCCACGGACAGTTTAAGTTTAAGCACCTCAAAGTTTCCATTACTGTTGCTGTAATGATTTTGCAACTCTCACTTATTTTTCACCGTTTCAGCTGCTAGTTTGTGGCAAATATTTGGGGAAAAAAAAAAAGAAAAAAAAAAAGAACCCAAAACCCCAGAGACTGCCCATCCTTGACAGGAACAGTCCTGGCATGCCTGGAATGTGTAAAACCACAAAAGAGCCTTTTCTGTTCATATTACTCCTTATGAAATCCCCTTTTAAAGAAGACTCAGCATCGGAGGCTTCAGCCACTTGACAGAGCCCCTTCAGGACTGCCTTTTGCTTTGAAATGTGACTTATCAGTGGAAGCCCAGGCGGGTTTGGGTATCTGACTGTTGTGTCCTTTGCTTTGAACTCCGGGATCGTTATGCGCACAGCTGCCAAACTGGTCAGGCCATTTTCCTCTCCTCCTTCGTCCCCAGGTTCGGGGTAGATAAAAGCCGCACCAGGCTCGCTGCCCTACGCACGCCAATTTGACTGTTAATTTTACATT
This sequence comes from Pluvialis apricaria, assembly GCA_017639485.1. Taxonomy (NCBI): domain Eukaryota; kingdom Metazoa; phylum Chordata; class Aves; order Charadriiformes; family Charadriidae; genus Pluvialis; species Pluvialis apricaria. The sequence goes on along the minus strand of CM030008.1, from coordinate 159,381,857 downwards.
TAAGAAAAACCAAATAACAAAACCCAACACCCCACACAACAATTATCACCGTTGCCCACACAGAGGCCTGAGCAACCACAGTGTGATTCACCGAGACCCGGGCTGCAGCAGGGTATCTCTGGACACACACGGGAATGTTCTCTGCAGTTTTGCAGCTCTTTCTTGCTCTGACGTGTCCTTTTCTTGCATTGCTTCTATGAGCCTTTTTTTCACCCCCTTATGCTGTAGCATCAGTGAGCTGCTGCTGCGGGCAGCGGGCTGGGAGCCCGGCTCTGATCAGCTCCCTGCACTTATAGGGATACCTATAGGATACAGACTGGGCAGACGGGAGTTTGCTTTGCTGGAAAGAGGAGGTGACCAACTCGTGTCGCTGCGTTAGTGCAGTGCTGAGCACGACATCTCTTGAGGTGCCTCAGGAGGGACAAATCCTCCTTCTGTTTAAGTCACTAGCTAAACTTTTGCTGGCTTCTCCTTGTTTTCCACTTCTCCTCTTTCCTTTCCTGAGCTTCCTGAAGGTTTTGGGGCTCACCTTCCCAGGTAAACCATCACAACGGGCACATGGCAATCTGTAGTGTGAGGTTCGCATCTAGCTTGAACACCGGAAAGCACCAGAGCAATGTATGGCAAAGCTGAAACACGCAGACTGTTAACCCCAATTCCCATCACTTACTGCCTTGTATTCATGTACGCTGACATGGGAGCCCTGCAAAATGCAAGAAGCACTGTTGTTCACAACCAAGAGGTCCAGCAGGACAAGCATGAAAGACTGTAAGAAAGAGCGGGCAAAGAAGTATCTTGTACAGAACCGAAAAAAAGAAAAGATAAAAACTGATAAGCAGGAATTCCCCAGTGCTCTGAGATTATCCGTGTGATTGCTTTCAGGACTTTTTTGTTGTTGTTGTTGTACCACCTTGATTTGCATACAAAGCATCTCTAACAGGAAATATCAGCTGTCCTGGAAAAAAACACAAGAAGGATAAGGATTTTTGCCATCAAGGGTAGAATGGCTTTCAGCACCGTATGACATGCCAGAAAGCCTCTCTCCTTGCTAAAGCAACGCGCAGCAGTCCATTGCAGTTCCTCCTCACCCCCAGCTCTGCGTCCCATCCCGGGGGGCAGCAGCGCATGATGCAGCTCCTCAGGAGAGCTTCCATAGTTAGAAAACCTGAAAATGAAAGAAAAACAAGCAGGTGAGTTGATTTGCATTCCAGATTCACCATTAACGCAGCACCAAATTAGCTCGTAGGAAGTGGAAGAGTAAAAAGGAAAACCGCCAAGTTGAAAATGCAAATCTTCACCCTACTACAATTGCAAGCCACAGCCAGGATTCCTACCGGCTGGGAAGGCACTAGTAAGAACACATTTTTCACTAGTTTTTCAGTGTGGTCACTTCATGAACTCAACAGTGGCTTGTGATATGTGGTTTCATTCCTATCCCATATATAGTCAGTCTCGTTTCCTGAAAAGAACATGAACGGAAAAGCAGAAAACCTTTAAAATGATTGTATGGGTCTTTCTGTCTTTTCTTTCTCCTTTTTGTCTTTTATTTCTGCCACGCTCCACTAAAAACCCCAGCATTTTTTAAATTAGTACAGGATAAAAAAAATGGATCTTTTCCCAAGGCTCTTGGATCTTAAAGAATATAGGTTGCTGGTTTGAAACTCACACACTAACTGTTGGCAGCAGAGAATGAAACCGCAGCATTTTGTTTCAATGCGGTATACATCCATATATACATACAATTCCTCTACACATGGCTACCAGGAACCACGCTTCGTCTCGAGCAGCAAGCACAGCGAGCGTAGTTTGCTCAACAACCCTTTGCACTGGTATTGCAGGACCTCAGCTCTCCGTGGCCATCAACAGTCGCAGCCTCACGGGAAGCACAGCGGCGAGTAAAAACTTGCTTCACAGATGAGTAAGTGAGACGGTGGTAATTTTAACACTACACCTCTTTGCGTTTTTCTGCAGAACTCAGTTCATTGCCTTATCTGTCCAGGCTCGGTCCCTCTCCCTGTGGGAGCCCACGTCATTAGAGTCAGAAAAGGTCTTTGTCACCCCAAGGCTCCTCCATGCTCCTCTTCCCTCCTGGCCATTGAAACACACTCAGACTTTCCATGGACAGTGACAGGTCCTATTTAAGACATTGTCTAGGCACAGCCCAGCGTCCCAACTGAGCAGCTCTGCCACCGCTCAGTTGTTGGGCTGGCAGTTGTTAGGACCACGGGCAAACTCGGACCTTAGGAAAGAAACTGCAGCAAAGACCAACACCATCCTGGGCTGCAGGAGCAGGAGACCTCAGCACTCATTAGACCACATCTAGATTCTGCACCTAGTTTTGGGTGCCCCTGGACAAGAAACACATTGACAAACTGCATTGAGCACCAAGATGGCCAGGGACTGGAGGACTTGTCTGGAGAGAAGAGGCTGAGGGAGCTGGGCTTGTTCAGCCAGGGGAAGAGATGGCTTTCAGGGATCCAGCAGCAGCCCCCAGCACCTGCAAGGAGGTTACTGAGAATACAGAGCCAGATTCTCCACAGTGGTGTCCGGCAGAAGAATGAGAGACAACAACCATTATTTAAAACAGCGGTTTAGACTGGGTATTAGGAAAAACTTTTTCCATATGATGACAGTCAAGCCATGAAGCTGGCTGTGCACTCTCATCCTTAAAAGTCTTCAAGACTTGACTGAATAAAATCATGATCAACCTGATCTGATCTCACAGCTGATCCACCTGAGGTCCCTTGCAGCCTGAATTATCTTACAGTCCTACAAATCTTCTTTCAACTGCCACCAGTGCAGAAGCTTTGGAGGGAAGGGTGGGAATTGCTCAGTGCTTCAGTACTGTGATATCACCCAAGTGAAAGAGTTGAGAGGAAGAACCACAACCCAAGACTGTGACCCTAAGCACTGTAACATGTTCTCCTTGGGACACGACAAACCCCACTTCTGCATCCAGTCCGACAGCAAACCAGACACAGTCCATCTCAGTTTGGGCATCAGTGGCTGAGGAACCCCCTGTCCATGTCCCATCCAGCGCACACACAAGAGCAGCGTTGGAGGGCATTCACATCTCGTTCCCCCCCCCCCCCCCATATTTACAGAAGAAGCAGGATTTCCTAAGCCCAGTGAACAGCATCGACTATAAAAGGGCTCTCTGTACTGCTGAAGGCTGCAGCCTCTGTTCCACAGGATGGAGATGCCTCAAGAAGCCTTCTCTCTGCCCCGCAAGCTGCAATGCTCTGGTGCAGGACGAGCAAGCTACACCACCAGCATGGCCTTCCCCCTCTCTCCATCCCTTGAGTCGTGAAGGGTGTTGGAGCAATGTGTTGCTTCCAGTCAAAATAACTTATGTGGCTAAGAGACAGGAAATGTCACAACCGAGAAGATGAAAAGGGACCTCACAGACAGAGCTGCCGAGCTCTGGCTTCTCAGAAGAATCCATACAAACCATGAGGCAACCGTCACATGCGCTGGGTGGGCAGAAGTGGAGAAGGCGGAAGAGAAGAGGTTCGTTTCCTCACACCAGGTCACCCAGGAGGTCAGTAGCAGACCCATGAACCAACCTCCTCCCCTCTATCCCAGAGTCTTGATGCTCCCTGCCCTCTTCACCCCTCTGCCTGACAGCCAAGCCGTGCTAGGGGGTAAAGCTGCCCTCCTGACACACCACATAACCACATTTCTTTTTGGAGACCAAAGCTCAAGGGATGCCAGCTCCACACCAGAAGTCAGTCCTGACCAAATAACATCTTTTAGAAATGCAAACCTGCATTCACATTAAGAAACTGGTCCAGCTTTGAAGATACGCCCGCCAACATTTTTTGAGATGTGGTCTATTCTCACAGGGCCTTAGAGAGCTCTAAGGGTTTATCCACATGTGGGTTCTTTTTGTACTTGGAAGTGAGACCAGTAAGCATTTTTATACCTACCTATTCATAGGTTTTTATTTTCAGTACAGAAGAGGGTATCAGATCACTCAGTTTCAACTTCTGCTGAAACTCCTGCATGACTCAGGATGGCTAATTTCAAGCAGTTTCTGAGCCCCCATAGTGACTGGTGGTGGCCTAAATTTCTGTAACTGCACCCATACCAAGGTCTGCACAAATCAGCACGAGAAACCACAGCTTCAGTCAAAATTAGTACCTTGGTACAGAAATAAAGATTAAAAACCCCACCTCCTCCTCCTCATTGATAGGCGAGGTCTTGAAGCCAGATCTTCAGAAACAGCCTCCCCCTCCTCTTTCCACCCTCCCATTCCTCCATCCTTTGAGCAAGGTCTCAGGGCAATACTTTGCCGCCTTGTTTGCCGGGGGAGAAGGATGCTTTCTGTCTGGGAAGCCGGGAAGACTGTGTCGGAGCGGAGCAGACCCCGGGCATGCAATTACCCAGGCAGCAGCAACAATATGTTAATTCACTGGATCCCTCTGAAACGAAGCACAGTGCAAGTCCCTGGAAAAAGTGAAAAGGAGCCTGTTAAGGCAACTGTGTGAAGGCCTTGTGTGCGGCAGCCCCTTGGAGTCCAGACAAGGACGGACTTTGCACAGCCATCGTTTTTAGAGCCGAACTGGCAGCCAGCACACCTCCTCTTCCCGCCGCCGTGCATCCAACAGGAGTGAGGGGAACCACCCTTAACGTCAACAGGTCGCTCCTGCCCATGGGATAACATCCTTATTTTAAAGAGCTGCAGACACATGGAATAGCCCCTGCAAGGGATGACTCCTCTGTGGCGAGATCACCCCTGACAGATCGTGGTCAGAAGGCCATGATGCCACGCACCCTCTCTCGGTGTCTGGAGTTTTCTCGTACTTTCAGGAGCATAGTCTCCTCCTTGGTGTCTTCAGATGCCAATTTCACATCCCGAGCAATGCCCCTCTGTTCAGGTGCCCAGAGCCCCTTAGGTAACTCCTGTCCTCCAACAACAAACAACAAAGCCAACGTAGCAAGGAGAGAAGAAAACTGAAATGGTCCTTTGGAGAGTTTACCATGAGAGGTCAGCATGCTCAGAAGGTCCACACTGACTGACTACCTCCTGGTGCATCACCCTCCTGACTACTACTGACTAATTCCTCTAACACCCAACTAGAAAGTACGGCCCCACGCCGGCATCATGATGGAAGTAGTCTTCAACTCCTAAACCAGAGGGGTGCCTTGCTGCAGGCAGGAAACCTGCCTTCCCTCCTCAGAGAAAAGGGGTAGGAGAAGGGTCAAGAAGATCCTCACTACCTCCATATGTTGGACAGGCTGCACACTCGCATGCTTTTACTGCCACTTTCAGACAACTACAAATCTGGAGGAGCAAGCAATGATTTCCATCAAAGGCAAGCACAGCTGTAAGCATGCGTAGCCTCTTGTAGAGAGCTTTCTGTTGTAATCCATACAAAGATTAAACTCTGCCAAGGGGAAGGGTTGCACACCGAAGCCCTTTCTGCACAAGGCTGTTGATCACTGAGCTGATATATTGAGGGCAGAGGCTCATCTGTGCCAACACACTTCTTCAGGGAGGTAAGCGTGGCTTTCATGCATACATACAACTACTACCCTGAGGAGCAGAGGGCAACCACTAGAAGAAGTTTAAATTCAGCCCTTAGGTTGCATCAAACCCCCTGGGTTCCTGCAGAAACAGGATCCAGCAGCAGCAAACACCTAGAGAACGTGTTTACCAGCTTCTGCCACGTGCTGGCTTTTTTGGAGACATTGGGTTTTTTGAGTGCAAGACTAAGAGAAATCACACTGTTGGCTCATGTTTAAAAATGCATCTATTTTGCATGGACCAACTTTTGCTCTCCAAGAAGAAGATGGAGAAAGCAAAGCACAACACTGAACTGCAAAGGCACCAATGCCTAGCCGTAAGCCCCGGCCTTCACAGAGCTCCTGGTGGCTGTCCCTAAATCAGGGCACTTCATCGCCAGATGACTTGTCTCACACGAGATGAGTTTCCTGAAAAGCACTGACAACACACAGTTAAAAGCGCGGTTCAGGCAAGCAGCGAAACAAGTCCGCTTCTGGTTTTTGAGCCGAATATTCAACGCTTTCTATGTTTGCTCACTCACAGGTTATCTGGGCTGCACAATCAGCAAAACTCCCGCAAAAACACTCGCTGGGGCTCGGCTACCAGGCGGTCTGTAATGGAGCTGTTCTAGAGAAAAACAGCAGTGTTATCGTGCACGTGGCTGTCCCAACACAATTAGTCATACCTGATGGAGAGATACGAGTCCTCGCAGGGCTCTTACCACCTTGTCAACAGATGAAGTCAAAATGAAAACATCCTAACTATCAACAACCAACTTGAAAGCTGAATCATGAATCCTGAAAGCAGCCTCAATGCTATGAAAGATGTCTTCTCCACAGAAGCAGACAGCTGGGTTCCTTCCGTCTGTCCTCTGTTTCTTCTTCCCGTACAATTTCCTGATGTTGCTCAGTGAAATAATATTTCTTCTTTCATCTCCCCACTCAAGCGACCCCTCTCTGCTCCAGCTAAGGATGCTGCAGGGCCAGGAGAAGAAACCGCACTCAAGGCAGGAAGAGGAAAAGGCAAGAGCTTCGGTGGTGGGAAACAACGTCCTGGTTGTCTCCTCTGCGTGACCTCAGACAAGTTCCCCAACACTGCTTTGCCTCATTTTTCTACTGAAATAGCAAGTTCCCCACCACGCTGGGTGACTACCACTAGGATCTGTGCAGTAGGCCTGGTGTTACCAACCTGGGGTTAACACTGATAATAATCAGGGGAGACTGCTGATGTGTCTGAGCTTCCCTCCCATATCAGCATCTCGTTCAGCCCCATGGAGATCTTTGCCGCAACCTACACCATGGTTTCACACAGCACTTCTATACTTCAGTACTTTGCAAATATCTCTGTTGGTCTCTTCTAGTTCCAAAGGTCTTGGCAAACATTCCCTACCACAAAAGCACCACTGCCAGGCTGGTGGCTCAGGAGATCCAGCTTCTCTCTTCACCGCCTGATAAGACACTTCCAATTCCACATTGACACTAATGAGTGATGGACAGGACTGCCAAACGAATGGGAGGAGTTTGGCTCGTGGCTGGTACCGGAGGCAGAACTTCGGGATGCAACTCAGTTGTTGAACTTCCCCAGCTGGGAGGTTACTGGGCCAGGAGGCACCATACCAACCTCACCCAGATCCTGTGGTCACTGCCTGCGAGGAGGACCCTAGCACTTGGCAGGATCGATGCACGCATGCACAATGGTGGGGCTGGGAGTGGACACCCAGCAGTTCCTCTTGATAATCGTTATGAAATTCATTTGGAAACAAATTTCTTTTTCAGAAGCCTCCTCCCCGGTGCTGATAACTCTTTCGAGATGCAATCTACACTGCCAGGGCTCACAGTAAGGCGCAAGGGGAAGAATGTCCTGCTCCAAGGGGTGGCAAGCAAGGCCAGGAGCTGCCCAGTGGCTCCACATCCATGGCAGAGCTCGTAGCCAAAGCCAAATCTTCCAGATTAGTGTAATTCCCAGGCAAGTCTCAGCCAAAACCACACATCTGCGCTCACGCCAAAGAGCAGAGACACATCCAGAGCAAAGAGCAATTGCTGTAGGTTGCCATGGTAGTGTGCATGGGTGATTTTATCACCCTTATCAGCTGCAACAGCATTTAAGCCCATTATCAGAGAATGCCGGAGTATTTTTTTCAGGGTGCAATAGGTAGGAGAAGCAGCAAATCAGTGTCAGCTAGAAGGCAGCAGTCAGCACACACATCAAGAGCCCTCGCTCCGAGTGAGCCGCCTCCCATGGGCACGCAGACATTTACCCAGCCCTGGGTTTGTGTTGGAGTCCACGGGTGATGGAGGGCTCCCCGGCAGCCCCCCCAGCCCAGTGGGACAGCTCTCCCCTGCCCGAGGGACACGCAGCCCTCCAGGGAGCGCGGTGACAACGAGCGGGGAGGGCGCTCGCCTGTGCTCCCCGCAGAGCTGATGGAAGTAGGTCAATCCTTCTGCTTTGCTGAACCTTTTGGCAGGTCGGTGCGGCGCTGCCGTCGCTGCTCGCAGCTCGTCATTTGTGCCGCGCGGCAGCCACGTCGTTCAGAAGTTAACGAATTCAATACATCTAATTAAATCAACCTTGGCATCTGTTCAAAACCCATCTCGCTGCTGCTTTTTTTTTTTCTTTTCCCTTTTTATTCCCTACTGTTGGTGGCGAAGAGACACACGAGAAGAGATATGCAAGAGAGGGTTGCTAAGGGGCGAGCCAGTTTTCATCTCTTGGCTATTTCCCTGCTGCTGTCCTGTCATCGCAGAGATGCTTTGTTTTCCTCAAGGGAATGTGACAAACCCACGTGACATCACTCTTTTTGCCCTCTTCCTCCTCCCGCCCCCCAGACAAAATAACCTTTTTTGTCTTCTTGCAGCCTTTGCAGAGTCCAACACACGCCGGTGAACCTTCGGCGCTGCTGCTGACACCCGCTGCACTTGGCAAGCAAGCCAAGCTGGCACGGCTGGCAAAGGGAAGGCACATCAAAGCATGGCCTGCAGCACCTGGATTGGACTGGACATGCTGCAAAGTGTGAGCACCTTCTTCCACCATCAGGCTGAGCAAAGCCAGAAAGCAGCGGGGAGGCCACCGGAGATGGCTCACCACAGCCAGGGTCTCTTCCATCCGCTCTGCTGTGCAGCTCTCGAGCTCCTCCATAAGCCAGTGCTCCTTGATGGACATGGTCACGAAGATTGGCTCACACTCGAGAAGCCATCCAAGACGTGCTAGAGGATGGCCATGGTGCTTTTACTGCAAAGCACCGCAGGATGGGGAGCCACTGTTTGGACAATATCCTCGGTGCTTTGGGGATGCAGCCAGGGAGCTGCCCATGGCTGCTCTCTTCTGCAGCCTGATGTGGACACCAGGACCACCCTGCCCAACCCCTCCTGCCTCTTCACTCTGGCAGATCCTGCCTCTTCCAACAGCTCTTCAACTTCTGCCACATCCTCCCCACCCTGAGACCACCGTCTGGAAGGCAGGACGGTGGTACAGCCTGCTGCCCTTCTGTGCTGTGACTTGCAGACGCCAGCAAAACTGCCCTTCCTGGCTGTGGGAGTTTAATTAAAGGCACTCCAATCATCCCAGAAGAACACACCTCTGATCCTTGGAGCAAATGTTGTCGTTTCCATATCCTTCAGGATTTCTACAGCCTTGCTGGTCTGGGGAACCCGGACTAGGGAATATATCAGGTGCCACCAGACCAAGGCTATGTTGTTTCTTCCAACCAAGTGTTGTTTCCTCCTTAGCTTGATATGAAAGAGCTCTCTGGCAAAGAGAGAAGAGTGTTATATCTGGATGCCAGCATGTTGCACAGCAAACTCATCTGCAATCTGTTCCCCGCTATCACCTCAAGGCCTCCCTGCTCAAAAACCAGTTGTTTACCTTCCCGTATCTGCGCTATTTCCTCTCCTTTAACCTACCCTCCCTCAAAACAATTCCTAAAATACTCAAAACAATCCTGGGCAGCTCTTCCTCCAGACTCCTAAAATGACGCCGTGCCGTGCTGTTGCTTTGCTCGCCAGCAGAAGTGGGTGCATTTGAAGATCTCCGGCTCCCAGCGCCGCAGCTGCAGCAGTTAGGTGCTGCTCTCCTGGCAGGGAAGGGCGTTTCGTGCAAAACCTCTTGCTCATCCCTTTCTCAGCACTATGAAAGCAGTCTAAAAAGCACTTTGAACTCCTCTGGGATGAAAGGCGTGAGGAGAGTACAATATTCCTCTCCCCCATGGCAACGGCTGTTACAGAAGTCTCTTCTTGAGCGCGGAAAGTCATTTCTCTGTCAGCAAGCTCCCCATCCTCACCCGGTACTGACGATGTGCGATGCTCTGCGGGGCTCGGGGCCATCTCTCCCCTCTGCCCCCTTCCTCGCCGTTCGCACATGGGCCACGCACGCCCCAGGCTGCACACCGGTAGAGAAATATTCCTGGATCAGAGGAAAGAAATGGGAGCAGAGGATACCAAGGCAGGGCAATCACCTTGGCTGCAGTGAATCAGCACACCTTCACGGACACCACCACTGCCGGCGCCTCTCCCACGTGCCGACCTGCTCTGCGAAAAATGCGTTCACATTTTTATTTACATTTCCTTAACACTGATCAGATATAAGCACGGCACTTACGTTCCCTCCCTACTGCAAATGCCTGTCCCAGGGCTGGATGAACGCAGAGGCAGAGGCATCTTGGGAGGAGATGCTGCTGACCCCAAGAGAGAGGCCAAAAAGACCAACTGCCACATGGCACTGAGTTTCAAGCAGTGGTCCCTCACACTGCCGAATTAAGTGGAAACTGTCCTTTGCACAGCAAAGGGCAGTGAAAATCTGGTGGGTTTAGCATCAGGGCTGATGGGAGCTGCTGTGACTTTCAAACTCAGAAAGAAATAATAGGAGGTGGTTTGTTGAGGGGTACAAAAGTTCACACAAGCGTTGTCTCAAAAAGATGGATGTCTTTCCTGCACCCACTCAGGCAGTCCAAAGCTGGAGGGAGACCGCAATTACGGAGGTGGGCTTGCAGATTTTGCCTCGCCTGCTTCTCCTCACGCTGCCAAAGGGCAGCAACAACCATCTTCTGGTGTGTGCGATAGCCCTTTGTGAGATGACCCAGCAGGGGATGTGCCCAGGGTCCCCCTTGCTGGGCCACATGCCCATGGTGGGACCACAGCAGAGATCCCAGTTTCCTACTGCGAGCCCCTGGCACACTGTGTAAGTGCTGCCTCCATCAAGCCACATGGCTACAACCATGACAGGGGGCATGGAGAGGGGAAGGAGCTACGGCTCCTACTGCAAAAATGGAGAAGGAGCTGATTCCAGGTGCTCTGTACCCAGACCTTCTCTCCATTCTCCTCCTTCCCTCTACTCACCACCACCTCTGGCAGCAAGGGGCTTGTTCAGCTGCTCCTTTGCTGAAACATCAGATGGGTCACCACTAAGCACAGAACAAATGCCAGTGCCGATGGGGTTCTGGCCTCTTTGCAGTGGGTTTTGCAATTGGCTTTTTCCAAAGGATGAGGTGGTGTAGGAAAGTCCCACCTTCGCGTTGCACATCATTGCTCCACTAGGTATCAGAAAGGATACAGTTCACAATGATGTGACCTGGACTGCTGAAACACATCAGGTTCAAACCTCTATGGCATGGACCTAGGAGCCGCTGGAGCACACACAGGAGAGCAATTTGCACTTCCAGGGTAAAAGAAATCAGAAGCTGCCTCTGGCACTAACGAACATGCATTGCATGTTAATGAGTACACATGAAATAGTGTCCTTGGAGGAACAGCCATCAGCTCAGCATCTCCTTTGCACTCAGCTGTTTTCTCCTTGCATGAGCCTCTGGTGTCAGCAGGCCAAAAAGGATAAACTAATTCTCATACATTTGCTCTTTTATGACATCTAGTTACACGAGGGGTCAAACAGTAGGACAGGTGAACTGCCTGCACGCCACGGGAGCAAACAGCACCAGCTAGGGAGCTTCACCCTCCCTTCAGCAGCACTTTCTTTCCCTTGCGTTTTCCTCTTGCCCAGTCCTAGATGGTGGGTCTACAGCAATTCATTGACAGAGATGGGAGGAAAATCCAGAGGACCAACGTCCCCAGTGTTCCCAAATCCTGCGGATTGTTTCAGCTCTTGTAGATAACACAAAGCAGCAAACACCAGCCTGCCCCGAGGCTGGCCTGGGTCTCACCATGGCTGCTTCCAACCCCAACTCAGCCCGGAGCCCCCCACATGGGCTCCCTACCCTTCCCACCTTCATAAAATGGGATCCTCGTTGCCTCCCCGAGCCCGGCCCTGCACGCTCACCAACATCTGCCAAGCACTCAGACAACTAAGCAGCACAGGACAGCCTGCGAGTGATTCAGCCAGCCCGAGGCCCGTGGCTGGGACGTTTCACACCGCCGCTGTCGATGCTACCAACGTCTCCATCGCCGGCGGGAGCCCTGCGGGGCCGCGACAGGAAATCGGGTCTTAATCACCGTCTCACTTTTCATTCCTCACTTCAGTTCTGCTATTTTAGCAGCTGCTTCGAGCTGGCTCCACACTTTCAGATGAGCAACCGTTAGGGCAGAGGGTTTAGCTCGAGTGTCTTCAGGCTGCAACTCCAAATGCAAAGAAAAACGTGAAGCTGGGGGAGGCTGGGGGGTGAGAAACCAGGCAGCGAGCAAGGCTTGAAGACACAACCAAGCAAGAACCAGCCTCCTGCCCAGGTCGATACTGCCTGCACTGCCCGGGACAGGCAGCCAGGCTGGTGACTCCACACCGGCAGGACGCTGGCACTGTGTGGACCTGCTGGCTGAGGTTGCTGCCCACTTGGGACAGTCGTGTGACATGGTCTGATGCAGATGTGTCTCCAGGTGCTTCCCCTTCTCCTTGTTCGTGATACATCTATAGCTCTGTTGCGATACCAGGGCTGGGCTTTACCAGCTAACTGCTCAGCCTATGTGGCAGCCAGGGAAAATTCCCCTTGCAGGGGGGGAAGTCTGCTGCCACTGTAACCCATGCAGATGGCAGAGCCAGCCCCAGTACACCTGCACCAGAGACTGTGTAAAAGGGAGAGAGGGTGCTGGGACCCAGAAAGGGATGTGGCCAGAGCTCACTGGCTCAACCATCCCCATGCACCGGCACAAGACCGCTTGCCAAATGCCCATCAGCTCATGCTCCCCAAGTTCACACAGCTCTTGGACCTCCAGAGGCAGCAGCCAGCCCAGGAAAACAAGAGGTTGGATTTTGTGCCCCCAACTTCAGTTGCTTTCTCCCTTTGCAGCCCCTCAACTTAGCCACAATGGGAGGTAACGAGAAAGCAACCCGAAATCTCTCCAGTTCTGAGCATCCAGACTGGTGCAGGTGACTCCTGGAGATAACAAATGACCTGTGCAATTTCACAGGTGCTCACACATGTCCCAGAAGGACAGGTCCCCGCCGTGCCCCAGGGAACGAAAGGCCGTTTGTAGCCCACGTGCCCAACAGCCCACCCTGTCTCTCCTGTGTCTCCCCCTGCCCAATGTTGCCCGTGGTTTGGTGTTCAGCCTGGCAGGCCCTGGTCTCCATCCTCATCCATCTTCCTGGCATGAAGCAGGCTCAACAGCCTGTTACCTGTCCCAGGGCAGGCTGCTGTGCATGGGGGACAGAGAGAATGCTGGCAAAAACAGGAGGAAAGAGCTGGTTTTTACAGCAGGACGGGGATCCCAGCTGAGTCAGGGGCAGGATGAAGTCTTCCTCTGCCTCGTCCAAGAGCATGACCCTAAGGCGATTCTTTTGCTACAGCAGGAGGATTTCATTTGCTTATTTTCCCCGCTTCTGACCCCCCTCATCCCAGCAGCTGCCTTGTCCTGTGCCATCAGCCCTTCCAGTGTGAAGAAACAGATATGGGCAAGCACAGCCCAAGCAAAGGAGCCGGTCCCTCTCATTTCAAGTTGGCTGTGTTAAGTGGCATCCTGTGGGATCTCCCCAGGTTTGTTCTGCCACAACCATTAGATACACAGAACTACCATCAGAACTAAATGATGGCATTGGCCCAGCACGTCAAGGGCCCTGGCTTCCCAGGAAGGGATGACCGAAGCAGCAGGGCTTACAGGGATGCTAACACAAAAGCGAGTCCTGCAGCTGGCACCGCTGCTTTCCCTCTCCCTCCTCCCTCCATCAGGAGACCACCCCATGGGAAAATGAAAATCACACAATTACAGAATGGTTTGGGTTGGAAGGGACCTTCAAGGACCACCTAGTCCAACACCCCTGCCATGGGCAGGGACACCTCCCACTAGACCAGGTTGCTCGAAGCCTCATCCAACCTGGCCTTGAACACTTCCAGGGATGCGGCCTCCACAACTTCTCTGGCCAACCTGTTCCACTGTCTCACCACCCTCATCATAAAATATTGCCTCCTCATGTCCACTCTATACCTATCCTCCTTCAGTTTGAAACTGCTGCCCCCCATCCTGTCACTACAGGCCTCGGTAAAAGGTCTCTCTCCATCTTTCTTATGAGCGCCCTTTTATATATTGAAAGGCCGCAGTAAGGACTCCCCAGGGCCTTCTCTTCTCCAGGCTGAACAACCCCAGCTGCCTCAGCCTGTCTTCATAGGATCACAGCTCAGAAGGACCCAGAAATGTTCACAAACCTCCAGGCAAACAAAGCCCCCACCAAACGTCCCTCTCCAACACAGTGCCCACAATCCTGGAAGCCAAACTTTTCCCTGTTCACTGTCACTACCAAGACAGAGGCACTGCAGAGACTGATGCTTCCCTCCTGTTCACACGTGGATGTTTCCATCAGAGCCTGATGCAGCAACGTCTCGTTTGGCAAACCCAGCTCCTCCAGGAGGGAATGGGAATTGTGAGCAGAAGATCTGGTGATGGTAGGTAACAAGCATTTCTATGCCATGTTGACAGCAGCACAGCAACACCCTGGAGAGACTACAAGGAGAGGGCGCAGAAGTGACAATGTGGTTCTCATGACTGGCCTAGTGCCTAGAGGATGACATGTGCTGGGGTGAGATGTCAGGGCAGACTTTGAGTCTGTCACTTTCCTTTGATTGAAGTGTCAAATATTGCTCTGTTGGCTTCCCATCAGTTGCAAGGATTTCCCCTAAAACCATCACACAAAGCTGATGCTGTTTAAAATACACTTCAGATGTACTGAGGTCTGCTTCTTAGATGGCCACTGGTTAGACTGTTCATAATAGACCACTACGGTTTCATCAAAGCATCTTGTGACACTTGCCCAGCACAATTTGCCCAGACATGGTGAAATACCTGGGGATCTTTTCTGTGTAATCAGCGTCAAAATGGCAAGTCTTAAAATTACAGACCCCTTGAGCCATGACCCAAAGCAACCTTTGCCCCAAAACTAACTAAATCTTTGGGAAAGAGGATAATATTTATCTCCTGCCTTCCCCAGACTGCCTCAAGCAATATTATTCCTGAAAAACTCCCACACGGTCCTTGTGCCATGCCCCGAAGTCCTACCCTTGCCTTCCCATCACCTCCACGTATCACAGCTGCAGTGGGTGCGGAGCCTGCGGGTGCCATAGCCACTGCCAAATTGCCAATGACCTATAGGAGTTTTCCCTTCTCCAACCTGGCCTTGATCTGTCCACCTTCTTCGTCAGAAATGGATGGAAGTTAAGCAAGAGGAGCTCACAAAACTTGCTCTAAAAATCCCCTGCAAAGAGCCCACCCTAGCCTGGGGCACGAGCATTGCTATAGCAGGTGTAGGATTCACCTCACCTACCCTGCAGCCACCTAAAGCGTATGCATGTAGTCTGAGAGAGCGGGCGAGGGGCATGAGACTTCTGATCAAAGAAAGGTGTTTGCAGCGCTGGCGTCTGCACCTGAACAAGTCAGCATAGGCTGCTTTTACAGTCGGCGAAAAGTCTGCCACACAGCCAGGGGAGCTGAAGGCGCAATTCATCTCACTCTTCACATCCAGCGCACCTTACACCCCATGGCCAACGTTGACTAGGTCTCCACTGCCTACAGCAGAAACCGAACGCTGTGCCGCCGACTTACGTGGGGGATGCCGTGTGATGACTCCCACGTCGCCTCGCTGACTAGTCAAACGGAAAGCAGCAGAGACTTCCAGGGGGCAAAACTGCTCTCAAAGCCCAACTTCATCATCTGGGATGTCGCTGCCCCCATGCCGATGTGCTTCCAGCAGTTAATACCCCATCCCTCTAGCAAGGGGAGGCAGAACAGATATGCCACTTTTGGGCGTTCCCACCTTGTGCTCCGGCTCTCCCAACAAGCGAAGATGGTTTTGTGCCAATATGAAACAATGCGTATGGTGCAAATGTATCCGCCTGGACGCCGTCCTGTGCAACTGCTGTAGGTGTCCCTGCTGTGGCAGGGGGGTTGGACTTAGATGATCTCCAGAGGTCCCTTCCAACCCTGACGATACTGTGATTCTGTATCCCACCCCATAGCTCTGCCTCCGCAGGCAGCCGCTTTTGGCAACAGGGCAGGTGGGAACCGGGAGCGGCAGCATCTCAAACTGCTCCATCGGGATTCATTTCACCTCAGGATGGTTATCAGAGCACGCAGACTTGAGTGGTACATTCAGCATGGATGTATTAACACATCTCAGTAAAACACCCTGAGACGCCAAGACGGAAAATGCTGCATGGACAGCTAATTTGCTGCTAATAGCGCATTTACCTCTGGCAGAAGTTAGAGACTGCAAGTGCTTCATGAGCCATTCACAGGAACATTTGTAGGCATTACTGAGTAACTCAGGAACTTAATTATCTCTTTTAAAATGACCTGCGCGATTTAAAAACCTATTTGGATTTAGGGTGCCCTGGGATCTATAATCCCCAATCCAGTCGCGCAGCTGGCACAATCTCAAAGTTACCATGCAGGCCACTCACGTTGCTCTAAATTGTTCTACCTACCCACTAAACCCACAAACACGTCCGGAAATCCACCTTCGCAGACAGAGAGAAGCAAAACCCCAGAAACCACCTCCTTATCCTTATCCACTACCTGCTCAAGCTTTCCAAATGACCGCAAGAGTACACATCCCCTACTGGACTCGGAAAATTTTCAGCACGAACGCGTGCCTGAGCATCTTTAGACGTAAAACATCTGTATTTAGGGAAGTTATTACGCTTCTCGGAAACTTTTTGCAATATTATTTACAAGGCTCAGCAGCAGTTTTTAGAGTCCGCTGGCAGTTCAGAGCTTGAACCAAAATACACACCACGCGTGAAATCTCTTACTAATAATGGCCCACGGGGCTGGAAAGCCCCTGTGCATCTCTCAGCCCCGTGCCGCAGCGAGGCAACACGCCTGGGTGCTCGATTTGAATACGTATGGCTGAGGCCACCCACCGGGAAGCACCAGATCCTGCCTCTGAGCTGCAATCCTGACCCCAGAGATGCAAGGTAAGCAGGGCAGGGGCTGGCGCTTTCATTTCTCTACCCCAAAGTATTTCCACTGAGCGATGGTTCAGAGCATTCATTGAGGTTGGGTTCTCCTCATCGTAAGAGGACGTGCCCAAAGTGGAAAAACGTGCCTGTAAAACTCCCAGCGCCTCTACCCTCGCGTTCAGTGGCTGATCCTACACCATCCCTGAGAACCAAACACCTACCCCTCACCCAAAGGGCAATGCCAGATTATCGCTCAGTCCTGAGATCAGTTCATAGCATGCAAATATCGGATACACAGTCTAAAGGGAGAAGTTCTTAAAGGCATTTTCTAATTTACTGGGCAGGGACTTTATCGAGCCTACGTTATAAGCTGTCACACAGGGGTTTCTGCTATAACAGTTGTTCCCGGAGCCAGCTGCAATGTAATTTATTGTTACAGCACAAACAGGACACAGCTCTTTTACTTCTGAGTGGCACACTAGCCTGAAGAACATATAGACCAAAACACATTGCAAAGTGGATCCCACATCAGTTCTTGCAATAAGTGTAGCAAAGCATCACAATCATAAAACCACAGAAAGGCTTGGGTTGGAAGGGACCTTTAAAGATCATCTAGTCCAACCTCACTGCCATGGGCAGGGATGTCTTTCACTAGGTCAGGCTGCTCAAAGTCCCATCCAACCTGACCTTGAACAGTCCCAAAGATGGGGCATCCACAACTTCTCTGGGCAACTGTTCAGCCTGGAGAAGAGAAGGCTCCGGGGAGATCTTATTGCGGCCTTCCAGTACCTAAAGGGGGCCTACAGGAGAGCTGGGGAAGGACTTTTTACTAGGGCATGTAGTGATAGGACGAGGGGGGATGGCTTTAAGCTGGAAGAGGGCAGGTTTAGATTAAACATTAGGAAGAAGTTTTTCACTTTAAGGGTAGTAAGGCACTGGAACAGGTTGCCCAGAGAGGTTGTTGAAGCTCCGTCCCTGGAGGTGTTCAAGGCCAGGCTGGACGTGGCCTTGAGCAACCTGGTCTAGTGGGAGGTGTCCCTGCCTATGGCAGGGGGGTTGGAACTCGATGATCTTCAAGGTCCCTTCCAACCTAAACCATTCTATGATTCTATGATCTCACTACCCTCATAGTAAATGCAGAGACCCAAATCATGTGATCAGGACACAAGCACAGATCTTCAAGCCAGATTTCTCCTCTGTACTAATGCACTGGTTCATGTTCACTGAGAAAATGAGTGCAGCACCTAACATATCTCCACTGCCCCGCTGGAAGCTCCTGCCCCAGGCTGGCGCTGGCGAAAGGGACGTGCTGCTCATGCCACAGCTATTCAATGTCACGGTCTGGCACCTTAGTGGAAACCAAAAGCCTTCAGCAGTTTAAGCCATGGTGTGAACCGCAGGAGGTGATGCCCAAGTGCATAGTCCAGGCGGGGTATCTGCCATCCCTGGTGACACCGCATACAGGAGCATCGGGCAGAGCCATGCTCACTGCCATCACTGGCACATCCCTCACTGCAGTGCTCCCCACCAAAATGTCTCCTTTGGACTCTGATTTTCCCTCATTCCTGCATGGCCCTTTGCACCCTCCAAGCTGTCTACCCACGCTCAGCTAAAGCCACCTCAGTCCCCTGCCAACCCGCTCGGGTTAACACCTCCCCAGCAGCTCCTGCTGTCCCTTATGTACCCCCACCTTCACAGCTCCTTCTGCATCCCCCCCAAGGATGGGTTTCTCCGCCTTAAAACTCATCACCTATTGCTCGCACAGCCATAATATCAGTGGGTTTGGAAGCAGAGGTAGGTTTGGGTGCACGCTCCCGGGTAGCCTGCAGATTTGGCCCTGAACACAGTTATTCCAGGTGGTTTCATGGGGCTGAGCATGTTGGGTACAACTCTCACTGCTGTGGGGTTTTTTACTTTACTGCAGCCGCTATTTCGCCTTTAATGACTCAAAATCAACATGCTGCAACAGCAGTTGTCCTACCTGTTCCTGCAGCTTCTGGGCTGACCTGCTGGAGAAGGGGCGTGATGGCTCTGGAAAGAAAACAAAAACAAAAACCACAAAGAATCGAGGAAAGCCACTAACGGCGTCTATTAAAAAGACAAAACCTGCTTGTTGTCCTGGAGAACAGCTACAAAGCTGCAGCCTTTCAACACTAGCTTTCATTTTAAGGTAACATTTGATGTGTGGCTTAAAATGACATGAGCTGCCCCATACTCTGTACCCCATCGAGGGAAGCAAAAACCCTTCCGCAAACCTTTTAGATGGACAAATTAGGGGGATAAAGGTGCCAGAGACACAAAGCACGTCCGTGGAAAACCATGGATGGTGGAATTAAGGTTCCTGGCTCTTGGCATCATGCTACAGCTGTTATAAAACAACATGTTCATCTCAGCCGCACAGCTATTGATGTTCTAGCATGAGTCATCCATAATACTTATCTAATGGTGAGTAAGCTGCTCCTGCTGGTCATACTTTCCAGATAAATCTGCAAAGAAAACAAGAGGGGAAAAAAACCTATCAGAACATGTTATCAAAGAAGTAAAAGGAAGGGGACGGCACCTGGGCAGCAAGACAGCACCTCAGGTGGCAGGGGGAAAGTTGGTTTGGGGTCATGAGGAGCAAGACAACTATAAGGGTCCATATGAGGTATGAGTGATGTACCACTAAACCAACCATAACGTGAACCTTCCCACTGGCGGATGCTGCAGCAAACACCTATGGCAGCGGTGGTATACGACACAGCTTTTGAGACTGAGACTCAAATTTACAGAAGATATGGCAGACTGGGGGGTCTGTGCTCACCACTTCCTCGCCGCAAACAATGCTTGGCAAAGACTGTAGATCCATGTAAGGAGCCGGTGCCCAGGGAAGAGCTGCTTGGGGCCAGTGTCCATAAAATCCCGAAGAGCAGGGAAACCCCAACCCACCCACGTGGAAGGTGCGAGGCGATCCTGAACACGGGGGATGCTTCCTCACCTAGCTCTGTTTTTACTAGAGCTCAGCAACTAAATTGCAAATAATTTAATGGTGCAATTAATGAAAGAAAAAGACAAAGCCGCCTTGTTTCAAATATATTTGATGAAAGCAACCCTGAATGATGACGCTTGCTCTTTCGCACCCAGCCGTACGTGACCTTTGCGTCCGCTGCCTGCCTGCGCCTCGGCGGGCTCTGCTGAGCCACAAGAGCCGAAGCCAAGCCATAGAGGACTTTCTCACCGGAGAAATCGCTGCTGGGGAGGCGGGGGAAATACCCCAAGGGTCTCCCAAGGGGGCTGAGTCATCGCATGGGTGTCTCACGGAGATTTCAGAGGGGTAGCTGGGGAGCGGGGGCGGAGAGAGGAGAAAACTCCAAACACCTCCCCAACTTCACACAGCAGAAAGGAAGAGAAAACCCCAGGTATGAATCATACTGCCCTGACATCTCAGAGCCACCAAAGCATTTCACACAGGCCGCCGCCAAGGCTCCTGCCAGCAGAGAGGAGCCCATCTGCTGCCCTTGCTGCCCGCTGCGAGGCTTTGTGGGGTAAGGAGCTTCAAGGGTGGGCACAACGCTTCTGTAGGCTTGCCCGCAAGCAGGCAGCAGACATGAGAACACAGCCATAGGGACCGATCCAGCCTTTAACACCAAACCCTGAGACCTCCACACCCAAGTGTGAAGTCTGAGTTGACCACCTCCATCTCCTCCTACCTGCTAGGACTAGAAAACAAAAGCTCTGTCACGGCATTTCATATAATCATAAAATGGTTTGGGTTGGAAGGGACCTTCAAAGATCATCTAGTCCAACCCACCTGCTGTGAACAGGGACATCTTCCACGAGATCAGGCCCTGTCCAGACTGATCTTAAACACTTCCAGGGATGGGGCATCCACAGCTTCTCTGGGCAACCTGTGCCAGTGTCTCATCACTCTCATCATAAAAAGTTTCTTCCTCGTGTCCAATCTAAACCTACTTTCAGTTTAAAATCATTGCCCCTTGTCCTGTCACTTCAGGCCTTGGTAAAAAGTCTCTCTCCATCTTTCTTATAAGCTACCTTTATATATTGAAAGGCTGCAATAAGGTCTCCCTGGAGCTTTCCCTTCTCCAGGCTGAACAGCCCCAACTCTCTCAGCCTGTCCTCACAGGAAAGGTGCTCCAGTCCTCTCATTTTCGTGGCCCTCCTCTGGACCTGCTACAACAGGCTCATGTCCTTCTTGTACTGGGGACCCCACTGCTGGGGCAGTTTCACACTAGGGTCGCGTGAACTCTAACACCAATGCCAGGTATGGGCTGGAAACCCATTTGGGAGAGGAAAGTCAGAGGGACCGGCCCCTTTGGCATCGGCACACTCGTGTCAGATGAAAAGAGCCACGTAACCATGGCCTTGGACAGTCACTCTCGGCACTTAACCATCAACCTTGGAATAAAACTGATTTCTTCATTTGAGCACAAGCTCTGCATGGGGACAGACATTTAGAAATAAAACCAGGCCAACTTATTCTCTCCTGAATCCTCAAACTCATTTTCATTATATACATTTTCTTCTTTCTCTCTCTCTCTCCTTTTATTTTTTTTTAACACAGTATTGAGAAGGGCCTCCCTGGAGCACGAACTCCATCTGCATCTACCTCAAGGCAAACACTTTCCTGCCCAGAAACAAACCAAACGCTTCGCTCCCACTACTCTTATTAAAAAGCTTCTCCAAAATCTCTCTTCTGACACGATTGGAAACTTTCTTCGCATTTCCAGCCTGAGCACAGTCATGCCAGGTGAGACCCATTTGCTCCTCAACTAACAGCATCCTTCTGCTTCAACGGGTCATCACCTCTCTGAAACACCCGGACTGGGCTGAGCAAGCTGTGCTGCTCCGGGCTCTCCCCTCCCAGCCCTTCCCGTCCACCTCTTCCCAACTGAATTTATCTGGAGGATACAAGAACTGGACCCAGTCAACAGCCTGTCTCGGGAGGGTGACCTGCCCTCTAGGAAGCCTCCCCTGCTTTCCTAGGTGCACATCTGCTGCTCTGAGACCTTTCTAGTTGAGTCTTCAACTCTGGTTTTTTTGGGCTTGTTTTTTTTTTTTTTTCTTTCCTTTTTTGAGCTGTACGATCAAAATTGCATATGCCTTTAAAATGTCTAAATATACATTTCATAGGAAATCAGTATACAGGGGAAAAGGGGGAAAATCCGCCACTGTCTTACATCTTACTGTCAAGATGCAAATAAAGCGCTGGGCAGGAATTGAACCGGCCACAGCTGTAATCTGGCCCTAGCAGTGCTTTTGCAGCATGTGTGATATAAAATTAGACACAGATTAGGAGATTCCTGCAAAAGAAAAGACCATTTTGTCATCTATAAATAATTTTTTGGGGGAAAAAAAGAAGAGAGGTCTTCAGACCCAAATCAACTGAAAAACTTGGTCTAACGCAGCATTTAGCCGAGCCAGTTCTGCGTGGGAGGGGGGAAGAAAAGAAATCAGTAATTACCTATGTAGCAACCTATCGCAGCTCTACACATTCCTATCGGTAAATAAACGTAGTCGTATTACAAGGATTGCCCATCTATATTACGATACAAAGGCAAACAAATGTGCAGCGCCAGCTTCGGACGGAGGCTCTGGAATTTACAGAAGCAAGGAAAAATCAACAGGGGCTTTGCCTGAATAAAGACCGCCGGTTTAAGCATACATGGCTT
The DNA here is from genome assembly GCA_017639485.1 of Pluvialis apricaria. Taxonomy (NCBI): domain Eukaryota; kingdom Metazoa; phylum Chordata; class Aves; order Charadriiformes; family Charadriidae; genus Pluvialis; species Pluvialis apricaria. The sequence continues at coordinate 159,359,353 of CM030008.1, read as the reverse complement.
GCGCCAATGTTCAGTGAACCAGCTTGGCTTGCATGCGTGTGTGCACAGTTAAAGATAACTATCTCGATATATTTATATCAAAGAGGGAGAGAGAAAAAAAAAAAACCTTGCATGCAAAACGCGGTGACGTTCGCACAGATCTTGCAGATCTGGAGGCAACCGAGTGGTGCTCTCACAAGAGGTCACGGCTCTGGAGTTGATAACCTCTCTGACGTGGGCATCTTCTGAAAGGTCAGCTCATTTGGCTGCCCCTACAACTTCTGCTCTACGCACTGTTGGTGCAAAAGTCATACACTAAGCGTGCAGTGAGGTGACACAGCACTGTGGTCATCCAGCTCCTCGTTTTCTACAAGCCGGAGAACGTTTTTGGCCCCCTTATTAAAGGCTTGGAAGTTTGGAGACTGGATTCTTAAGAAAAACATGTGAAAACAGTCTGTTGTTCTTAACCACTAACGTGACCGTTTGCTTAGATAGCACCTTCACTCTGGAACTGGTGAAGCATTTGTGTGTTTCATGGAGCAAAATCACAGCCACCGGTGGCACATAAGAGAACTGCAGCTCAGTGTCACCTCCTCCACAGCCAATCCACTTCTGGATTTGCATCTGGTTTGGTCACCCAGCTTCATCCAGCTGCTCCTAGCGCACCTCCCGGTCTCTACAGTAGCTACCAATACTCCGGGGTGTAAATACGGCCATCATCTAAGATGTTTGCAGCCGTTAATTAAATTTCCGGCGGTAGGTAATGAGAGATTCTATCTCTCTTCGAAAGCAGCAGCCTTGACTCAGCACACGGTGGAGAGGGAGAGATCGTGCTGCTTCACTTTCTTCAAAGGTCAGCAAGGTAACGCCCCGGAAACCCCGAGTAGTAACACCTCGTCCTTAACCAAGGTACAGGAGCTGTATTTAGGCAGCTGCCTGATCACAAGAGCTCCAAGGACACGTGTCTGCTCAACAACAACCAACTCGAAACACAGATGCCTTTTATTAGCCGCCCTTTTATTTAGCTTTGCTCGGAAGAGCGTGCTGCTCCGCTGGTGGGACCTGCAGCGTATGGAAGAGTGGTTATTAGGGAAGCTAATTACAAACAACGTGGCTACTTAAGAGGGCTAAAAATAGCGTCAGGGTATTAATAGACGGAGCACAAAACTGGGACACGGAAGATGAAGATTCTCATCTCAAGCGCAGCGACATCCTACACGATCTCGGGTAAATCTCATCATCTGCATGTTTCGTTTTCATGGTTTACAAAGCAGGCAGAAAAATCATTTGTCAGAAAGGCTGCGAGGCTGAATTCCTCAACGTCCGAGAGCATCGAGAGGTCCTCTCCTGTATCTCCACGCCAGCGTAAAACATTCCCGTGTCGGCTGGACTGGCTCCCTGACATTAATTTCATGCTGTTTATGCGGCAACTCAGGTGACAGTTCCCAGAAAGCTGTAACATTTGCCTTACATATAGCTGAGTTCACTAATCGGTGATCAAAGGAACGCAGGCTTTGGAGCCGGTTTCCAGTTGACCCGGAGCTGCTGGAGCAGAGCAGCAAGCGAAGCCCTTGGCACAGCGGCCCGTGCCCAGCACCGATCTGCAGGAAGGAAGACCATGGTGAAGGAGGAAACATCTGACTCATTTACTCCACGCAAACTTTAGCCAATTTAAAAATCTTCTGATTTGCATCTAGCTAACGACCAGAGACACAAAGACTTGTAAAGACATTATAAAATGCTCTGCCTCCCCACCAGACAAGCACGGTCTCAGCCCAGCACTTGAGAGCAGACATGAGAAATCAAGCCCTTCCTTCTCCCAGCCTGCAACCTCTCAGTCAAACTAATTACAAAAGCAAACAAGCCCCTGACTACCCTTCCAGGCTGGACAAATGCCACCACCATGCTGGAGCACAGCTCCTGAACACTGGCCTGGCGGCTGGAGACCACACCGGCCACCAGAAGAAGGCAAGGACTTGAAGACCCACAGCTCCTCTCCCAAATCCCTGATGTCCCAGAGAAGCTCCAGTGCCCCACACCCTGACCAGCCTTGCAGAGGCACCAAGGGACCCTTGCGCAGCTCCGGCTGCCATCTCCCCGGCTTCCAGGCTAGTTTTGACTTCCCAGCGCTGATGGCTACGTGCAGGGTAGTCACATGTGTGCAAACTCTGGTCCACCCATGCAAGCCGCAGTTGCGTGGATGCAACCCTGGCATTGCCCCAGGATGCCAAATAACCCCTCTATAGCCATCCCTCTGATGCAGCTGTTTGTACAGAAGAATTTAAAAAATTTGTCTTTAATGACAATGCAACTGCTGGGCTATAAGAGACCTGCCTCCTAATAACTATAATGCAACATACCTCACCGAGGAAGAAAAGGGAGTGGAAAATTAATGTGCTCTACCATTTGCAGTGGGCTTAATCTATTTATTTAAAAAAGAGAGAGCCCGAGTCTGCAAATGAGACGATGCAATCCCACGGTAAATGACAGCAGTTGTCCTACCTTTGCACTGATATAGGTAAGACTCTGCCCTTGAGTGTTTTGTTACCTTCTGCTCAAGAGTTCAAGACGATTTAAAAAAAACAGCAAAAAAAAACATAAAAGCCACAAACCATACCAGTTTCAATACAAACAAACAGGGATGTTTTCTTTAGCCATTTCTACCGTGGCAGGAGTGAGATAAGCGGACCTTTCATATGAGTATTGTGAAAATAGCTGCAGGAAGATAACAAACATTGAAATATATGTTAGATATAACTGTCAGCCACCGTCATCTCAGACTGCAACTATTCCCACGCTTGTTGTCTAAGATGAGCAAACAAAAACACCTAGCAAAGCTTCAAAATGTCAGCATCCATCAGCTGCAGAACGGGCTTGCTACCCAGGGGGGGTGGTGAGACCCCCCAAAGCGGAGGCTGAGTCCTGGGGGCAGAGCGCTGAGCAGGAAGAGGAAGGATGGAGGGATGGAGGGGGGAAGGCAGAGACAAGGGAAGGAGGAGCAGTCTCCTCCCTCCTCCATGTTTCCCTTCCTCCCCGCTCTCATGGTACTCAAGGCTGCTGCCGCCCACTATGCTTTCTTGTGGACATGAAGTGCTTCACCAGCCTCAGGAGCCGGTGCTCAGAAAAACCCAAAATTCCTTCGAGAGCCAAGGGTGGCCCAAGGCAGTCCGAGCTCCTCACTGAGCTTCAGCAGTCCCAGCTGAAGACCCAGCTCAAGGCTGAGGTGCTGGGACATCCTCGGTCGGCAGCGCTTCAAGCCGCAGCTTTACCGTGCAGTAATCCTCCTTGAGTCCGGGTGAGATGTTTGATCTCCCATAAGACTCTGCAGTGGAAAGGGGGATGACCTGTCTCTTCTGTACTTTCCTTATCACAGTAATTCAGCTGTAGGACCACTGCAGCCCAGGACCTTGGCAGATGCATGGGGACTGCGCAGCACAGCAGGTCTTTGCTGTTGGTGGGGACTCAGGGGTGGTACTCTGCAATCCAATGGGAACGCGAAAGAAAGTGCCACTGAGTTACAGCCCTGGGAAGAAAGAAGGGACGCGCCTGGTGCCTGCTTCTTTCTTCTTTTTCAAGCAGATGGAACATTTTCAAACCCGTGACCTAGATTTTTCTAAAATATCCCTTTATATTGGGGTAAAGCAATTGGTTGAGTTGGAGGTGCTCTCCGAAGTCGATATCCACTGCACCTCTGATGGAGCAAAGGATTTTTATCTACTTAAAGGTAGAACTAGACGCTTCAAAGTGAATAAAATACATAAGCTGTCAAAAAAAAGTTTTTTTTTTTTTTTTTTTTTTAATGAACACCTAATTAATAAGCAAAGTGAAATTAAATTAAGAAAGGGGAAACTTCAGCACGACGTTGGGAAGTGCTTAACAACTTCATGCATCTTCCTGTTGGGAAAAGCTTCCCATGGGAAGGTCGGCGGCGGGGGAGCGCGGTCACCACCGGCTTCCCAGCCCAGGGCTGCGCTGCTTAATCCGGTGCTGGCAGCATCGGGAGCAGCGGATGCAGCGGGTCCTTCCCGGCTGGCCCGCTGCAGGACGGAGTTCGGCTGACTTCATCGGAAGCGAATCCCCCCCCCCCCCCCCCCCCCCCCCCCCCCCCTTTCCCTCCTCCCCCTCCGGCCCCCCATTCATGTTGGGAAGGAGCTTGGCAAACCCTGGGGAGATTACAAGGCAGGGGAAGCAGGAGGTTAAAACACTCTGAGGCCCCTTTCAGTCCAAAAGACAAAGTAATCGTGAAGCTAAAACAGATGCTTTGCTGAAAATAAAGAGTGGTTTACACGAGTCTCAAAGAGAAGCCAAAAAACTGAAAATACCGTGGAGTCCCAGGAAGCCGTGAGCATCCTGCTCTTATAACTAACTATAATACTTGAGTCTAAAATAATATTATTGCAATATTTTGAAATGGTGCTGGAGGATTGCGCATGTTGTTTGAAGGATAAATTTGAGACAGCACAAAAAGAAGACTGTGCCACTGCGTCTGACCTAATGAAAGCCCTGAGTTTAAAAATATATATATATATATATATATATATATATATTTATAATGCACTTCCATAAGTGGCAGTGGGGAGACTGGCAAGACCAGCCACCCAGGCCCAGGGATGAGCAGTCACCCATTTAAATGAGCTCTCAACAACCAGAGCAAGAAATGCCAAGAGAAAGCCCATGGAGAAATAAGCCAGCAAACGCCACTTTTCAATGTGATTACGCTTGATTCCCACCCCATTTGGTGGGACGACCTGTTTCCCCACAGAGCCGGAGAGAAGCGATATTCTGAGAGAATATCTCCGTAGGTTCACAGACATTTGTTCATGGTCTTTTACGGTGCTTTGACCCTGCTAACCTGTGCAGGTGAAGGGACGCTCAGGCTCATCCACTCCTCCACCTTTCTGCTGACCCTGCCACCTGAGTCGCAGCACCTGCGGGCGGTTTTCTTGGCTTGAGCACATCTCTGCTGCCTGAACGGACTGAAACTGCCGTGTTTCTTCCCTCTCAGTGCAAACGGATCAATTGCAATAGGGCATCACAACTTGCACGATCTGAAGAATTATAGAGTTACAGAATGGTTTGGATTGGAAGGAATCCTCCAAGACCATCTAGTTCCAGCCCCCCTGCCATGGGCACAGACATCTTTCACCAGCCCAGGTTGCTCAAAGCCCCATCCAACCTGGCCTTGAACACTTCCAGGAATGGGGCATCCACAGCTTCTCTGGGCAACCTGTGCCAGTGTCTCATCACTCTCATCATAAAAAGTTTCTTCCTCGTGTCCAACCTAAACCTTTCCTCTTTCAGTTCAAACCCGTTGCCCCTTGTCCTGTCATTTCAGGCCTTGGCAAAAAGTCTCTCTCCATCTTTCTTATAAGCTACCTTTATATATTGAAAGGCTGCAATAAGGTCTCCCTGGAGCTTTCCCTTCTCCAGGCTGAACAAGCCCACCTCTCTCCGCCTGTCCTCATAGGAGAGGTGCTCCACTGGGACACCGGGGTAGATAAAGGCAGCTCTCCTGGAGGTGAGCCCACCCCTGGAGTTTGGGTTCTATTTATTTTATCCATCTGATGAACACCTCTGGCTCCTGCACTTGCTAACCCATCCTTCTGAATGGCAAAAGGACTCTGCATCGTCTTCCCCCAAACTCTGGAGCTCTGGCTGAGGAGCAAGTCTGCCAAGGGAGGGGAGCAGCACAACTAGCACAATTTGGTTCTACTTCGTGCCGCTTTCCAGAAAGCTTGAAGCACTCATGCAACTGTCCTGGGACCTGGCAGTTAAACCGCTGCAGCTGCACCACAGGTATTCACCCCGGACTGTGCCTCAGGGGCTTTACATTCACTGGCTACTTCTATAAGCTGCATTCAAAGATGGAGAAAAACCTTCCCACCTACTGCCACCTCAAGCCATCTCTCACCCCGCTGCCACCGCAGCTTTCCGCAGACCGCCCCCTTCTGCATCAATAGGTGATTTTTCATCCCCAAGTTCAAGCCAGACCCGCACAGAAGTGACAGCCCCTTTGTTTAGTTCTCACGCGGCCAAAATACCCCCAGCTCAATTACAGCCGAAAACGCCTCCTGCCCGGCAAAAAGAGGTGCCAATTTTTCACATGCAGAACATAGTGGCAAACAGTGGAGAAAAGGGAAAACCAGAAGTGGGGAGGGGAAGAGGAGAAAAAGGAGAATAAAAGGGGAAAAAAATAAGACATGGAGAAAAGGATGGCAAGAACAAAACGACCGGGTGAGGTGACTTTAGCAAGGCTCAGGCACCAATCCAGCACTTGTTCACCTGGCATACTGCCCATGAAGAACAGGCACTGCATTAGGTACCAGGTCCCCTGCACGCTGCCTGGCCCCGGGCTTTAGCCTTCCTCCTGCACAGACGGCCCCATGATCATGTTTCGAACCTTATAAATTATTTACATCAGATATGAGGAAGCGGAGACATTAGAGATGGAAAAGATGCACCGACCCATCCCCTGGGGAAGAGAGCTGGACCCTATGTCACACAAGCGAAGCAGTGATGCTCTGTCTCTCCTTGGGAAGGTGTTTTGCTGCTCAATGCCCTCACCAGGCCGAATTTCTTCATTTCTTTGCATCAACTGCTTTTTTTTTTTTGACCTCTAATCCCTTCCTTCTGGCATTAACACCTGCCTGCATCCCAGGCAGTCCTCTGGAGCTGCGCAGCATCACTGCGACACTTCCCTTTTTAAAATTTTCAAAAGAAATGAATCATTCGGCAAAGTTAGTGAAAGACACCTTAAAGAATAATGCAGAGATCAAGTATTTTTAAAAAAAAAATTTAAAAATCAGACTAATTTTGAAAACCGAGGACCTTCAGCTAGAACTTCACCCTTCCTGCCTTCGCCTCCCAGAGGGGGAGGGCGATCGCTAGCTAGGGATGTGGTCAGGAGAAAAACATTTCCTGCGCTATGGACCAACCGCTTTGTAAAGTTAGTCCTGCAGCACCAAAGGAAATGAGGGACTCCAGTGCAGCTTCATCCTGCATCCCGTGATGCACAGCCAGCCGGAGTTTGTGGGACGGAGCAGCACCCACCCTCCTGAGCGCTTGGCAAAATTCAGAAAGCACAAAACAACCCCCTCCCCATCCCTAGCATCACATTTTAAGCGCTAACTCCCTCCCGACAACTGAGATAGAGCACATAAAGGAGCGTGTCATGCTTTGAACTCCACGGTAATTCACCTCCTTGCCAGGATTTACACGTTCTTTCTGCCGGCTCCAGGAGTTGTCAGTGCTTCCTTCACTTACACAGAGTTTCGTGCAGATGAAAGACTCCCGCTGCGAGTCGTCAAGATTTACTGTAATTTTGGTTCGGATCAGGAAAGCACTTACACGTGTGCTTAAATTACTGCCGAAGTCAAGGGCACCCGGTTGCACGCTCCCATACTCCGAAGCAATCAAGATTAAAACCTTTTTTTTTTTTTCTTTGGGATAAAAAGGCATGGAGAACCTTAATTAAAGCTAGATGGCAATTATCTAAATGAGCTGTTTGTTACTGTAACAAATCAGGCGGGAAGATGATCAAGCACAGTTTGGACGTGAGGACAGAAAGTGGATGGGGAAAAGACAGCACTGAGAGTTCGCTGGAGCAAGCACAGAGCGCAGGACACACGGTTTGTCCACAGCACCTTCGAAAAGGGGCTCTGCGTTTTCAAGACACCAAAGCTCTACAGGAGAGGTTCCCAGTTAATTTTTACTGAAGATTCCCCTTCTAACAGCTGTTTTCTGATCTACTCAAAATGGGAGGGACTGAGCTCGTCCGCTTCTTCCCCGTGGTGTAACACATTCCCACTGGCTTGTCCTGCTTCGCACGCACCAGCCTATGCTGGAACTGAGAAGCCCTGAGCATGGAGCAGATGTTTTGGAGGCTCTTTTGTACTCAATGACTCCTACCTGGCTGGCAGCAGTTGTGCTAAACAGATTTGGGGATTCAAGTTTTTGGGAATAATTTGGTAGTTCAGCTCTCCCGGTCCCCATTCCCGCACTCCCAGAGATACACATGGGAGGGTCACCAGCCACAGCCAACCATAACCCCAACAGGTTGCTCCACAGGTCTCTGCTGCAACATCACCCGGGGCCGCAGCAAAGCAGGACCAAAACTGGGCACTGACAATGTCCCGGCCACGCGCTGGAATCGCTTCGACCTTCCCCCTGTGAGCATGCAAACCTAACCCAGAAAATGGTTTCTAGCAAGAGCACTGCGGGTTCCAGGTTGACTGTGGCCTGGTGACTTCTAGAGAAAAACTACCCCGGCTGACAAAGAAAATGACAGGTTTGGGTTTTTTTTTTTCTCCAACTGCAAACTCAGTATGGGAACTCAAGCAAAGACGTGAGCTCTCCTCATCACCTCAAGCACCGCTACCCGGCACGTCATCTTGACATGCTTGAGATGCGTGTGCCATGGGTGCGCTGGGTGCGTGCCGTGGGTACGTGGGGTGCACGCCATGATCATAGAATCATAGAATGGTTTAGGTTGGAAGGGACCTTGAAGATCATCGAGTTCCAACCCCCCTGCCATAGGCAGGGACACCTCCCACTAGACCAGGTTGCCCAAGGCCACGTCCAGCCTGGCTTTGAACACCTCCAGGGACGGGGCTTCAACAACCTCTCTGGGCAACCTGTTCCAGTGCCTCACCACCCTTAAAGTGAAAAACTTCTTCCTAATGTTTAATCTAAACCTGCCCTCTTCCAGCTTAAAGCCGTTCCCCCTCGTCCTATCACTACATGCCCTTGTAAAAAGTCCTTCCCCAGCTCTCCTGTAGGCCCCCTTTAGGTACTGGAAGGCCGCAATAGGTACTGGAAGGCCGCAATATGATGCCGGGGGTGTGGGGGTTGCGTGCCATGGGTACGTGGGATGCTTGCTGTGGGTATGCAGGGTGCACACCGTGTGTATATCGGGTGCACACGGTGGGTACGCTGCTTGAGTCCAACTCAGCCAAGGTTATCCACAACAGTTCAGACGCCACAGCGAGACTGGATGCCTGGGATGACGGACAGACAGAGCACACGGTCGGCAGTTAGAGGGAAACCCCTCTCCTCTCTTAATAAATCCAACATGAACCTGCAATAGGATGAAGAGCAGGACAAGCCAGGCTGGCTCAGCTGGGAATGACCCGGCTACGCCGGCCAGTTACCCAGTTAGCCACCAGCCCTGAGCGTGGCGCTTCCCCACAACCACCTGCAATCTCCCCCCTGAGGCAACCACCCCTTTCCAGAGCATGGGACCGTGCTGCAGCCGAAGGCAAACCGGCGATTAACAGACACCTCAGCAGGAGGTAGGTAACGGGGGTGAAAACCTGACTGCGGTGTGACGTGGTGCTGACCCGGCCGGGGGAGCGAAGCCCAAGGGCCAGCTGGTCATCCACCGCCCTGGAGACCGCCATCCCAGCGTGACCTCCGGGCACCGGTGTTTGGGCAGAGGTTGCCCAACCGCTGGCGCAGGGCCAGGGGCTGACGGGCCGGCCCGAGGTCGCTGCAGCGAGGCCGGGGTGACTCAGTGTGATTCAGGGAGGAGAATGAAGAGAGAAAGTCTGAAGGAAGGGGGACCCAGCCCACGCGTGATGGCACCCAGAGGCGCCTGGGACCCCTGTGTGTGAGCTGTGATAGGTGCCGGGCTGCACAACAAAAAGCTGGAGGCGGGACACGGAAAAACCTCAAAATCAGGCTGTGGACATTGTTTCAGGAGAAGAAGGAAGGCTGCACGTCTCCAGGGATGGTGTCACCCATAAGGAGGGTGGCACTGTCCCGTTCTCTGACCCAGGGACGGGGCTCCCTGGCGATGCTGCACCCATCGAGCCCCAGCATTTCTTGCAGGCTGACAACGAGGACAGCTGCTGCAAATGGCAGAAGAACCTCCCTAAAGCATCACTCACGGCGCAGTCTTGGCCCACCGCCACACCACGGAGGGCTGTTATCTCCAGGCATCTCACGGGGCACTGCAGAAAGCGGTGCCAGTGGTTTGGCTCTTTGAAACAAAGTTGTCCTCTCCGGGCAGCATTGCTCCAAGACCCATCCCAGACTCCCGAGAGCGCACCAGGGCTGAGCCGGCAAGGGTGCTCACGGTGTGACCTTCAGCCACAATGTCTCCACCATACCTGGCATGGTTATCAACCTTATACCAACATAAAGAATGTCTGGGACTTGACCTCCTGCTGTGCATTATGTGGCTGCCACAGGCCAGGTTGAAGATACTTGTAATTAAAGGGTGAGTGAAGTAACTTGTTATGGTCACAGGAAACTGAAGAACTCACGTGAGACCATTCAGCAGAAGAAACCCATGGTGCACAGTCAGACAGTGTCTCTCCGTGGAAGAGGGCATTTTACCAGATTTATTCTGAGCTGAGATGACCCTGCCCTGTACTTTGTACAATACTGTACAAGAGTATTGACCTGGCGAAGACACCCTTCTGTGAGGAGAAAACAAAGACACTAATTCAGAGCTGCCTTTTCCAGGAACCTCTTATGGAGAGTTCGACCACGCTTGAGTGGCTGGGTGGGTGGTTGCTCTTGCTTTCTGCCCAGGAGGGCTCTGAGGGACAAACCTGCCTTCGAGGACAGAGCCCAGCTAGAGGAAAGGACAATCCACCAAAAGGTCCTTCTGCTCTCCATCAAGAGCTTTCCCCGGATGCACTGCAAAAGCCGAATATCCCATGTGGTCGGTTCTCCACAGCAAAGAGGCAAAGAGAAGGCAAAGGGAAGATGCTGGGCAGGAAGAAGCTATAAAGAAGAGCAGTGGTTTCTCCCTGGCTTTCTCCTACCTTCTAAACACCCAAAGAACACCTTGAATCATCAGCAACTACCAGATAAACTCCAAAGCACGCAAGAGAGTAAGGGAAAGAGAAGAGGGAAAATAACCCATCCATTAAAAAGGCGGGAGGATGGAGAGATGAAGCTTTATGCAATCTGTGAGTAAATCTGGGGAAAAGCTACAAGTGCCGGTGGGATGGTTACTCATACCACCCAATTTGAAGCAAAGCCTTCACGTGCAGTGGGAGAAGAGGGTCCCTGGCTCCTACTGGCTGCAAAGCCTGAAGTTATCAGCTGTACATACAAGGACCTTCCAAGTGCAGATGTGTTTGCACAGCTGTAGACCCCTCAGTTTTAGTTACACGAACAGCCTTGCTCCCCCTCCTCAATCCCGCATCCTCCCAGGCACACGGACAGTCCTCGGATCTGCAACAAAGCCTTGACACAAGCGCCTCTGACCTACAAACACAAATCCATTTATCGCCAGGCCGGGAGGCTGGACAAAGAGGAGCGGTGTCTCAGAGCTGGGTGCCAGGGCCACTCTCTGATTCAGCAAAGCCCGTGATAAGAAATGTCATCCTCCATTGAGTAATTTTAGCCTGCGAGATAAGAATCTCTATCAGGCTCAAACATATGGCTGGCTGCAGAGCATGCAGCAAAATGAGACGGGTAATTTATTTGCTTGTGCTAAGAGCACTCCCAGACTCAGAAAAGCTGATGCAATGAAATAAAAAGTGCCAAATTACACTCCATTCTTCTTTGGAGACCTGGAAGAGGCTCCTGCGAGATACAAGGGGGTTGTATCTCTCTCTTCCGAGCACCAAGCCACCGAGGAGGCAACACTACTACACGACTAATGAAGATGGGGCTGCACAGGATTTTCTAAGGTCTGTTCTCCTCATTAAATCCTACTGGTTACACAGGAACCCATGGACATGACCGGTGCTCTGTATGAAGTGCCAGCAGATGCTGTCCAGGGGAGGAAGCGGAGGGGTTAAGTGGCAGAATTACACAGGACCAAGGACTGAGCTCGCCTCCTGAGACAAGCCCTAGTGTTAGAGCATGGTTTAGAATTAAAGGCCTGCAGCACCATCAGTGCACTTGGTGATGCGATGCTCTCCTGCCAAGCCCAACATAGCACCTCTGATTTAGGTGACCTGAACTAATTGGTATAAACATGACATTGGGCCAGACACTGCATGGCTTGGGTTGCTCATAAAGTAATGAGGTATGGCAGGAGCATCTGATCCACGGGGACAACTCAAGGACACTCCCAAGAAGCCCTCAGCATGTTTAACCACGCTCACCCCTAGAGGGTTTTCTCTCTTACACTCTTCCCTCTCTTGGTTATCATCAAGGCAGATACCAAACTAGATGGTCTCGCTCTGTACAGCTACTTCTACTCCCTCTCATCTTCATCAGCACAACTGCTATTCAACATGTAGCATACACTTCCCCATCATCACCTTTAAATGGGGGAACTTCACTCTCAGACTGAAGACTAACATCCCAATGTCCACTCTGAAACAGAAACTCATGCTTAACCTGCAAATATTTCAATTCCGTGCTTCCAAGGAACTGGGCCAGACCCAGACTTTGAAAGTGTCCTTCCTCTCTCCAATTCAAACCTTATGCAGAAATGTAGTAGCTACATTCTTGGTCATAGATAGTCTCTTCATTGATGTGAAATCAATGTTGCTTCCTGGCCAGCAGTATCTTCCCATCACCAGATCTACCCATGTCATTGGCATTCTCACTGGAAATATCGGCAGTTAAACCAATGACTGAATGAGTCACGGAGATTAAAAACTTCTCACTAATCATAGAATCACAGAATCATAGAATGGTTTGGGTTGGAAGGGACCTTAAAGATCATCTAGTTCAACCCCCCTGCCATAGGCAGGGACACCTCCCACTAGACCAGGTTGCTCAAAGCCCCATCCAACCTGGTCTTGAACACTTCCAGGGATAGGGCACCCACAACTTCTCTGGGCAACCTGTTCTATACTAATACTAAGAGATGGTCCCTCCAGCTCAGTGCTGAGACACGGGTGTGAAGGGGAGCAGGGAAACCTCTGATCTGCAAAAAATGAGGGGATTTTCATCTCAAGGGAGTTCAGTCCAGCATCTTCCATCATTGCCAAATTTATTATGGAATGTTAACATGGTGATACAGGTCTACATGCACACGCTGGCACGGCCTTCATGGCAACACCACACACAGAAACTCCAGACGAAGAGTCTGATGAACCCTTTCCACACTTATTACCACTCAACCTTCACATGAACCAGATGGACCGCACAAAGTGCAGCAGAGGAAAGCCATGCATCCCTCATGCCCGTTGAGTTGTATCTCTAGAACAGACTAAGCCCAAAACACTCTCTGCCATCCCGGTTAGCCTTCCCCTCTGAGGAATGCTTCCAGCACACCTGAGCCGAGGGCACGACGAGTGAGGAGACACACACGCTTATGAGGAAAAACATTTGCAGCAGGCAGGAAGCTAAAAAATAAATTAAGCTTCAACTTTCTTTTCTGCAACCAACGTTTTTGAATTCTCCAAAGGTGGCAAATTGAAAACAGGTAATTTTGCTCCGTTTTTTCCAGCTCCTGCCTTTCTTCTCTTGTCGCTTTGAATGAGGCAATGCAATAAGCCCATTTATTTCAGCTGTTTTTATCTCATCAGTTTGGAAAATACATCACTGCTGTGCTCTGGAGCTGGAGCCTCAAACAGTGCAGATGAATGTGAGGGACTTGACGTCCTTACTTCCAAAAGTAAAGCAGTAAGTTCCTCTGGCATAAAGACAAGACACAAAGCTTCCTCCAGATGTGATATATTTAATGTGTGTATGTGAGCAGAGATGCTTGAAAAATTAAGTCTTAGATATGTGGACAAGTAAGACTTGAAGTTTGCTGATCATTTTTACATGAAGCCTGCTCAAGTGTCTGCTGGCCTCTGTGGATGGGCTCAGCAGAGGCAGGCACGGGTGACACAGGACATGGGAATTGGGCAAGGGAACAGGAGAGAGGTTGGGGCAGTAGGAGAAACTACTCAACCAAAAATCAGTACCTGAACTCATCCCACTTCTTGTCTGACAGATATTGGACTGAGAAGAAGGGAAAATGTTTAGCTGGTTTGGAGTATTTTTTTACCTTGTTGTGAAGCTTCAGTCCCGCTCTAGAGGTCAGGAAGCTGGCTTGTAGCATCACCTCTTCTCCTTCCTCCTGTATCTCCCCTTGTGCACCCTTCTCCCAAGCAAAATCCATCTCTCTAAAAGGAGAGCTATACTCCAGGCTTTTCTCCTTTTGAGCGCTCCCAACAGCAACACAGCATTGATTTTAGTTACTTGTGCGAAGCAGCCAACTCTGTCCTTTCTCCTTGTCAGATATTGGACAAATAAACTGAAGCTTCCCTGTCCCCAAAGTTGAGAGGGGGTTGCCTGGAGAGTTCAGCAAGTCTTTTGAAATATTGTAATCCAAGCCAAACTGCAGCTTGTCAAGCTTCATCATCCAAACAGTGGATGCACCTATAAAGAAAACACAATTTTAACATCTGGATCAGGACAGACTGACAAACTTTCAGGTTTTAGACATGATTTCTGTTAGTATTAAAAGAGCTGAAATGTTTACCCCCATGGGAGAGTGATATCTGGTTCACCCTTCAAGGGCTACCCTGACCTTGCAGCACTGATAGAAAAACACCTTGGTCTTGCCCACAAATTCAGCCAACAGAAGGTACTACTCAGAGATGAACAAAGGATATCAAAGAAAGCTGAAAAACTCTTAATTCTATCATCCTTGGAAGGTTTCAAGATCTTGATTTTCTTCCCCATTCTAAATGAGTGGGGGGGGGGGGGGGGAGAAGATAAAAACCTTGAAATTTTGAAGGTTGCTAAATTCAAACTCATTTTGATTTCAAGCACTTTGTTTCAACAGTTGGAAATTTTGCCTAAGGTGTCATAAAATTCTACACTTTTCATTGTATCTTGCATTAGAAACAAAGAGTCATTTCAAATACAAATCAAAATATAAACACAGTTGGAAAATTTAGATGTACAGTCACTAGCCAACCCGCTCAAAAATGTTATTATGCTTTTCCCAAAAAGGGGTATTTATTGAAGCCGACTCTCCCAAGGGTGCATGCAATTTCAACATAGTGGCACATTAGTGAAAAAATCCCACTCAGATCAAATGCCGACAAAGGAAACATCAAGCTACTTCAATCAAATGAAATGGGTTTTAATATGCAATGCAATTGAGTGAGTTTTACATGTAAATTCTATCCTAAAAGAATTTCTGTGCTCAACTACAGATTCATATAGACTAGCAAAATGACTATATCGCGTGTTGATTAATACTAATGCAAACATTGCTCCACTGGGTATAAAACAGTGGTCCAACACAGAGGCAGGAAAAACTCCAAAAATCAGACCTAGATTAAATTCTAAGTTTTGCCAAAAATAGGAGTTGTTTGTTTACAGACAGAAACAGAAACACAGTACCTAGGTACTTTATGTGGAACCAAAGATTTTCAGAATCTCCAGGAGCTCGTGCTGTGGACATTGGCCAGACATAAACACTCCAGTGTAACAATGCTGAGAAAGAAACCACAAGCCTTCATCTGCTTTCAGGGAATGTTTAAAAGAGATGGAGAATCAAGGTGATGGAGAGGTCTACAAGGCTTCTTTGGATGGCAAGAGCCACAGGAGAAGGAACTGGCGGCCCCAGCTCACTAGGAACAGACCATAAATAAACCCCAACCCAGCAACCAAGGAGGACTGCCAGGGTAGGAGACACAGAAACCAGGTCTAGGAGGTACCTGGGAATAACTTGTTAATTTACCCTCATGAAAGAAGAGATCTCTTTTATCAGTGGGAGAGGGTGAAGAGCAGTACCACACAGTTGGGTTCTGCCTGTAGGAGATCACGGCGGAGCAATGGACATGACTTGAAACGATTTCCCTGCTACAATGGCATGGCAGAGATGGTACTCCCTCAGCAGAAATCAAACCAAGCACGAAAACCCCAATTCAACACCATCCTTTCATGGCTGGGAGCTCCTGAGAAGAGACAGGTAAGAGACATGCTGCCAGCAACTCTCTCCTTCCACTCGCACAGTGATATCGGCACATGCTCACCAAGTGCCTTCAAGAACCAACTGAAGAAAACACCCTGCAACAAAAATGCCAAAAGCAAGGTGAGGGGAGAGTATTTCTCTAGCTGTAATTCTGATTTCTGCTTACAGGGCTCTTCAACCTGGCAGAGAGATGACTTAAGCGGAGGTATGATTGGTCTACATATTCA
Source organism: Pluvialis apricaria (assembly GCA_017639485.1). Lineage (NCBI taxonomy): Eukaryota > Metazoa > Chordata > Aves > Charadriiformes > Charadriidae > Pluvialis > Pluvialis apricaria. Next base: position 159,343,312 of record CM030008.1, on the reverse strand, counting down.
GAAATGAAAGGGTGGGCAACTCATCCTTCTAGTATGAGAACAACGATGCATCAAACAAAGCAAGAGGTGGGCTTGGAAGAAGCAAAAGAAGGTGCTGCGTTGTACGAGTAGCGGATCTGTGGGACTCCTTTCCAAAGGATACTGTGGATGCTCAATTTTGCATAGATTTTAAAGGAAACCAGACAAAAACATGACATGGAAACCCACAGAGGACTGCTGAGCACACCAGAAGTTTCTGTGCCGAAAACAGCAGAGTGCTGGCAGAGGGATGTATCACGTATGCGTGTTCTGCCTTTACTTTTCCATAAGCATCTGCTTACGACCACTGTTGGAGACTGGATTTTGGAACGTTTGGTCTTACTCAGATTTAATGTTCTTGGTTATGGAGACCCACAGTGAAATGACAGGTTGGCAGGAGGGCTGGTCTATATCGCTGAAGAAGCGCCTCCCTTGGGTGTGAAATATGGCACAGGAGGTACAAAGCCACCAAGGCTCAAACTTTTTTGCTGGGGAAGCTGGGAGGGGTGGGTCAGGGAAGCTGAGAGATGTGGATTACTTCATTGCCAAAGGAAACAAGGTCCTAATTGGTGTGGTGGAAACAAATGGCTCTGGCACTCCCTGGGAGCATGGGACGGACAGCTAGAAGACAGGAATTGGAAACAAGGTCTAACCCATGGGGGTGGCAATACCATCCACAGCTCCAGAGCAATGGGTCTCTCTGACCATCTCAACCCGCTTTCTGGATTTACATGTCAAGCATTTACATGCCACACTGCCTCTCTCGCTCCAAGACCTGCTGCGCTGTTTTGGGTGCCCGGCTCTCTAAAGGTCCCCCCCACACACACACACACCAAGCCGCTGCAGGCTTCTCTTGGGTTGTACAACCCTATTCATGGTGTCCATCTCCATCCCGTGAATCACTGGACCAGGCCTGCTCCCTGCCATGTAACCAAACACAGCCGATGGCCCATCCTTGGCCAGGTCATGATGCTGCGTCACACATTAGAGAGGAAGAAAGGTGAACAGGATGAGATCTACGCCTTTGGGCCATCCATCTCACACGCACCTACCACATCAACGTCTCCTCCCCACTGAAGCGCTTCGCCACACCCCAACCACACACTTCCACCTTCTTCCCCCATTTTAACCTGGATGATCTCCAACGTCACCTCACCACCCTTGGAAGGAGGTGACACACTAGCCCTAATTTTGGGTGATGAGAGATTCTTTTTTTATTCAGAGAACTTGTGGCTGTTGAGCACCTTTCAAGCCCAGGTGTCTACGTCAGTGCTTTCCAATGAGCACCACAAACTGGTCTGCTCTGAAGACGTGCTCTCCATGACATTGAAAATTAGCCATCAGTAGAAGTCATTGAGGAAGACGGAGAAAGAGCAGTGTGGTGTGAGGAGCTCCAGCGCACACTAGGGCCGGGTACATACCAGAAGAGCTGTGACGGCAAATTGAGGGTTTGCAATGTGCAGCCTAGAAAGAGACTGCATGGCTCACGGCATCTGGAATTACGGAGCGTTATCCTCAGGCTGCCAGCAATATTCCCCTGGGCAGGGCACGACGCTGACACAGTGACATTAAAAGCACAGCTTCCAGTAGCATCCTGGCTGCCTGAAGCCCTGGCACGAGGCAGCCGAGCTGTCCCGAAGCCGACCCTCCCCAGGAAGAACACCGCCTGCTGACAACCCTGGCACGGGGATTAGCAAGGCAGTGTTGAAGTGTTAAACACAGACACAACCGGGGAGCGAAACAGCTTCCCACGAATAAGGGGACAGGCAGGAACATCTTTTCACATATCGGCTGCTGCGCAAGCGGAGGTTGCCCTGTTCTTGGCTGAAGTCGATGTTCAGACGGACGAACGTCTCACCCACATGGCTGAGCCGCAACAGCACAGGTACACAGTGACCTGTAACCAGGCAAACCTGGGGCACAGTACTTACAACAGGGGACAATTACATGCAAGACTACGTCCAAACACCCCACCCGAATGGTAAAAGCAAGAGTAATTTGGGTTACGATCTGGATTGCCTTTCTCTCCCACGCTTCCTCAGCAGCTGGTTGTCCCTGCTTCTGCTGCTGTCTAAATTTTCCCCTCCTCCATTCCTGCATTACTAATAAATTAGGATCACACATAGCAGCAGGGAGTAAAATGCACGAGCGGGGCTGCTGAAGGCACCGACTTCAACAGTGGCTTAAGCAGATGTGCTACGGAAACATCTGGATGTTATTACCAAAAGGCTTTCTAGGTTCCCCATCAGATCAACACCTCTGTTTCCTCTGAGTCACTATACGTAAGAAACAACATAAAACTGGTAATAAAAGCGCCCCAACTGGAAATACAGTCAGCCCTCTGTGTCTAACGTCTAGAAATAGGCTAGCGCCGACCCAAGCTCTCAACGGGGGCAGCCAACCCACGACGCCCAAGCAAGAAGCCTGGAACTACACTCCGTTGCCAGCAACAACAGGTTTGGCTGGTACAGGGCTTGCAGGTTAACCATCTCCACAGTTAATCTCCACGGGAGAAAGTGATCCGTCAAGAATTGAAGAGGTCAAAAAAGATTGCAGAACTCTGGACTGCAGTGGCACGCAGTCTGTCCTGTCCCACCACGCACTGGAGATACACCTCAGTGTTATCTCCGTCTTGTGAGCCACTTTCCTTCCCCCAGCTCTGTAAAATACACTCCTAGCAGCTCTCAGCTATATAAAGATTTTTGACACGTGGCTGGTACAGTGAGAAAGGTTAGACTAAAACTCCTTTCAGAATATAAACCAAGGAAAAAAATACATCAAAAAGACTAATGAGACGCTTGGCGCATTAAAGAAATGGCTACATGGAAACTTTTCAAACATCCAAGACCTACAGGACTGGCTGAGGTAAGAGGCATAATTAGCCCAACGTGAGCTCGCAAGGCAGGTCCACGACGCTTGGATGCACAAATGAGGGATGTCACGTACCAGCAGAGAGGCCCTGTTATCTTTGGGCCTTGGGTTGGCACAGTCGATGGGAGTGCGAGGTTTTATACCTGTACCCACACTTCAAGAATAACGCTGGAAAAACTGGAGAGAGTTCAGAGGACAGCCGCAAGAACAAAACCAGGCTTGTACCAAGGAGCTCAAGGAAGTCAATCAAAGAGAAAGTTAAAAGGTACCTCGCAGCCTGTAAGTACCTGTCAGGAAGAGCGCTCTTCAGTCTACCAGACAAAGGCGTAACAAGACCAAAGGTTGAAAGTTGAAGTTTGACAGAAAACAAACCAGAAACAAAGATACCCTTTTTCAACACTGCAGGTAATTAACAGAGGGAAAAGTCCTCCAACTGGCATGGTCAAAGATCCAGCACTAGCAATTTTTAAAAAGTGAGCTGGAATTCCACCTTGCCTCTCTTGTTCCCCCAAAAAAGCACATCTGGGTACATCCACAACTGCTGAACCCAGAGTGGGAACTAATTCAAGGAATCTCTGTTATACAGCAGGTAAGACTAAACAAGCACTGTGACATTAAAACCTAGACATCAATGAGGTACAAAGAACGAGAGGCCAAATCATCGGTGGTTGGGCTCCTCCAGCCCCAGAGATCCCTGCTCCATCCGCAGGTCCTCTGCACCCCATCACTACCAAGATGTGGATTTTGCCAATGAGCAGCAAAAGCACCAGATCCCCACCACAAGCAGCAAAGCGAGATGCTGTTAAACCAAGAAACCCACACTGGGGTTTTTTTTGCACCTAAGGAATGGGGAAAAATCACAACCAGATAAAAGCAAGTCACAAAAATACACTGACAGGTCAGAAACAAAGCACAATAGGAGAAATAAGTTTTTTACAGTGAGAACAATCATTCACTAGAACAACCTCCCCAGGGACATGGTGGAGTCCCCATCACTGGAGGTTTTCAAGATGCAACTGGACAAAGTGCTAAATAATCTCATCTAGGCTCCCCTTCCCACGAAAGGTCAGACCAGCTGATCTTTCAAGGTCCCTTCCAACCTGGGCTGGTCTGTGATTCTACGAAAGGCACACAAAACTTTCCTGTTTGTTTTTTTTTTTTTTTTTAAACTCCAGGAGAAGGGGATTTAGATTCTCTTTCACAGTCAGAAAGATTTCTTCTCACATGGTTTCCCAGCACACGTATTCCCTTCCCCTCCCTGGGAGCTGAGGAGACGGGACAACCGCGGCTCTCCACCGCTAGCCATCGTTTGGAGGGCTGTTCCTTCAATTAGCTTTCTGGCAGAGCTGGCTGCAGACATTTGGCAGCCAGATTTACCAGTGGATGCAGAAATGGAAATAAAATTGAGAAAGGAATCGCTTTCCCCAGATGCTTATACCAGAAATCCCCGTCATGGAGCATGGTCCTCCCATACTGGGCAGCAGGAAGAAGCCAGGGACGCCTCTGCAGGTGTCAGACCGCAGCGGGCAAGAGGATGGTCATTTATCAGAGCATGGTGACTTTCTAAGCTTGTTAAAGCAGCAGTTAAAAGCAGTGGAGGCCAGCTGTGTTTTGACACCTTTCCTTAATTCCTGCTTTTGAAATTTCACTGGTTATTGGTACTTTTTCTGGACAAGTTACCTGAGGGCTGCTGGGCTTCTCTGCTTCGGATCCAGCTAATGTGTTTTCCCAGACACGGCTGTGATTTAGCCGGGAGCTGCGATGCCTGCAGACTGGCCCTGCAACCTAATGTACAACGCACCGGACCAGAAGCCTTTTTCTCTCCTGCCCTGTGGTCTGGCTCATGGCAGTAGCAATTTAATTAGCTTGTGCCTCAGTGCCCCGTCTGCTAATGGTTTGCTCTCTCACGCAGCGGCCATGAGGATAAATATCAAATCATGCCTCCGGGCTGGAGATGATGTTCGGGAGGATCATATAGAAGAGCACAGGCAATACAGAAGACTGCCCATCGCTCAAAAACTGGTTAGCAGAACCACATCTTCTCAGCAAATCTGCGGCTCCCAAAAACTCAGAGATGGCAAGGGGATAGTTTAGGGGATCCCAAATTGGCATCTCTGATGCCTCTAAACCAGGGGTCAGTAGAGCAAGTCGGAGGAGCAGTGCCAGCGATGACTGAGATATGAATCAGAGCTGCGTGCGTTTGTAAAAGCAGCTGTTAAAGAAAACCCATTAATTTCTGCTGATCCATGCTCCTCCAAGCTAGTTTTACATTACATTAATACAGGTGTTTTGAAGTCACTCAGCTCAAATGCTGGGAAGCCCACAGGATTACAGAACTGTTTCTTCAGCATCTGGCATTAGAAAGGCTCTAAATATTTTAATAAGGAGATTTACTTCTGACCACGCTTGGTCTTAATGGCTTAGGAAGAGGGTGGGGAAGAAAGGGTGGAAGTGGGAGAGCTAATTAACCTATACCGGGAATGGAGGCCTGCCAAAACTGTCTCCAGCAGCAGCAGTAATGACACATCATCATCATCATCATCAAAAGGCAAACCACCACAGTCCCCGTCAATGTTATGACAAGGCTGGCGGGAGGACAATTTGGGATCTGAACGATGCAGATGATCGCATTGACCTGATCCCCCCTACGACTGTTTCGGAGGAGGAGAAGAACCTTCTCTCCTCCATAGAGAGGACACAGCTCTACTTAAGAAGTTGTTAGCATGACACTATGTTAGCACACAGAGCTTCAGCAGCTCTGCTGGCAGAGAGGGCCGTGTTGTCTTGGGTTTCTTTCTTCTTTCAACATGAACCTCACCAAGCAACACCATGCAACTTCATCCAGACCCACGCTCTCTCTCAAGACACGCAGTCTCTCAAGATTTGGTGCACTTCTCAAAAACTGCAGCTTGTGGAGTCATGTGAAAACACAAACATCGAAATGTTGCCTTTCTTTCTAAGCAGGGGGGGACTATCTGATTTTTATACATTGGGAATTTATACATTGTTTATAAATCACAAAAAATATTTAAAAGTCAAAGATATGTAAAAGCAGTCTTTAAATATCTAGCTTTATGTACACATGCATATGCATATTATGCACACACTTTTTAAATCTGTTGTCTTTTTACACCTTGCTGATGATTTTGCTTTGCTTCTGTTACTGTCACACCTTAATTCCTCTGTCCACATGGGCAGAATGGGCATAAGGAGGTCCATGCCCACAGACTAAAGGCACTTGAGCTAAATGAACGAAGCTCCCAACTCTGACAGGCCAAAACGCCCATCGATGTTAATCATATTTAGGCTTCCAGGTTCCCTTTGTGCTTCTCGACTCCAGGATTTTCACATCTGCCGGGTCCCTCTAAGCCACAAAACTGCGTCCCAGGACATGGTCCCCCACTGCATCCTCTCTCAGAGAGCTGAAACGTCCCAAGGCTGTAAATGCCCTGGTCCAGCCCTTCCTGCAAACAGAAAGCAAATCCCAGCTCCCGGCTGGTTTGTATGAAGTTTTTGTCATCATGGTGTTGGTTCACAGTTGTGCATTTGCAATACCTTCCCTCACCCCGGTCTCTTCTTCCTTCAGAGCTTAAAATGCGCGGCTCCACCGTGATAGCGACGGGATTAAGAGAGTGACCTAACCTGTGGCAACAAAAATCAAGGAGTTGCTCCTGCTCCCTAAGAAACCTGGATGCTGCCCTCAAAATCCAGCCTCCTCCAGCCCCGGACCTGCACGTGGCGGCTGGAAAATTCCAGGGGAGCTAGGGATGGGGATGAACTTTCGGGGCTGCAAAGCCCAGGAATCACTTCCTAAGACTTTAAGGACCATTGGGTCACCCAGGCTGAATCTTGCGTCAGGGAGGTCACGAGTTCCACTCATTTACCTTTGAGTTGAGCTGTACTGCCAGTGTTTGCCCAAGCCCCTCCTCCCGGGGAGGCATGCAGGCTCCATGCAAAGATCTCAAGATATGGAAATGGTAACTCACCTTTTTGATGGCTGCCTCAAATACTTAAAAGCCTTTGGTATTTAAAAAAGGCACTTTAACTCTGATTTATCTGCACTGCATTTGCGGCCAGGAGTGCCTGTGATATAGCTGCTGGCTGTGGGAGGTGCTTTGCCCGGTGATTTCCTCCGCTGTTCACAAAAATCCATCTCCAGGAGAAACCCTGGGGCCCCTCAGCTCTTTTCCCCTGCAGACAGCCTGTCTTCTGCCCCCACCCTTTTTATTTATTTCTAATCGCCAAAGGAGAAGAAGAGCTTTCAAAGGATTTAGCGTAAGTGCCTGGCAGGGGAGCGCTGCTGCGGGTGGCTGGGGGTGACACCGCTGGAAGGAGAGGGGAGGAATGGAAAGGAAGGGCAGAGCAAAGGCTTTCATCCCCATTGTTTCCATTCCAAGGTGAATCCACGCATTTCTCCACACCCACTTTTTCTCCCCAGTTTCCAAACGCCTCCTGCTTTCTACCAGCTCTTCCATGTACTCACACATACAAGGATGCCCTTCCCCAAACATCCTCCTTGGATGCCTCACAACCACAAACTCCTGTGACCCGGTGCCATTCTCCCACAGCCTCTCATTAATAACAATTATTACCCAAGTTACTAAACCTTCTCCTCGGTGCTCACATCTCAAAGGGCAGTTCTAACCTGGCTGGCTAAGCAGCACTCACCACCGAGCAGGGAAACCTGGGCTAAAGAAGATGCTCATGGTCACACCAAATACTTCCCATAGAAACAGGGAGCTCATTCCGGTATCCAGAGCCGCATCCACAGAGTGAGCTCCTCCTGCCAAGCCTGGCTGCCGTTTGCAGCATCTTCACCCCACTTTGCAAGGGCACAAGTTTCGAGAGACTTTTAGCAACGCTTCAACACTTCCACAGAAAACACCCTTTGGTATTCAAAAGGTTTATTTTAAAAATGCATTTGTTTGTCTCTAAGCACAGATTCATTTCCAATTTATGTCAGCAAAATAAAAAACAAAACGCAAAACAAATGAAGAAAAAGGAGCCCGCCTGACTTGGAAGCCTAAAAATAGACCTGCGTATCGCAAATAGTGAACTGTCAAGTAAAGGCTGTGGAGTGAAGGTTCAGATGAATAATGTGTTTGTTTTTCCTGCTTCGATACTTTCCTGCTGTTATAACTGTACAAATAAGTCAGCGCACGCTAATTACTCTGATGGCAATTTCCTGGGAGCTGATACTTACGTATCAGGCCAAATTTATTCCCGAGCACCACGGACTAGTTCTCCCCATGCACTCCCAAACAAATAAACAGCCCAGCTGCCAAACCGCCCCATCCTTTCCTTCCTCGCCGCAGACCCAGCGCTCCCAGCGTGGTCCCACTCCTGACCCCAACATCAGCTCCATCGCTCCCGACGAGCCCGGAGAAAGCCAAGATGCTAATGTAGAAGATGGATCCGGCAGCGCCTGAACCTCTACTTATCTCCTTCGAGGTGTTCAATGTATGTGCAAACTGTGGATCCCAAGCAGTATCCACGCATTAATCTTGGGAGCCGCGAGTAGAAGCACCTTTTCTGCAGGGCACACGCATTAAGAAGGGAAGGATGGGAAGGGAAACGTCTGGGAAGTGTTCTTATAAGGCACCCAACAAACCAGTCTCAAGCCCCCTTTAGCTCAAAACCATCCCACAAGGCTCTCAGAGTTTATATTCATGGGTGAACTACATCAAAGAACCGCCTAAACAATGCCTGTGGTTTCTGCTGGTCCCCCCCCCCCCCCCCCCCGCCTGGTATTTATACAGACACGGATTTGCACTGCAATTCGGTCAAACGCATTAGAGCAAAGCTGAAGAGAGGAGAGGAAAAAAAAACACTGATACCTGTGTTACATCCCAAATGGCACCGAATTTCTGTAGAAACCTCTGGTGCAACCCCAACCCAGATGCGGGCCGTTTGCTGAACAGGCAACACAACCCCAGCACCCTCCTTTTTGGGGGGAGGGGGGTGTGTGTCAGCCTTTCAGGGTCTTTTTTGGGGGACGGTTGGCTTGCTCTGGATTTATTGTATTATCATTCCTTTCTGCTTTCACTGCACGCCAAAGGGTTAAGTGACCTTTCAGATCCTCCCTGGATGCAACTCCGTGCGTAACAAGAAAGCTTCCAGCCCAGTGAAAACAACTTGAAAGAAGGGCAGTGACCCAGCCACAGGCTTAAGTTTCGGGTCACAACACCCCTGCTCAAAACCATCCGTCTTCCTCTGGCCACAAGTTTGCAGTGAGTCACCTCCCATTAAAGCAATTCATCTCCAGGATTTACAGGAAAACACCTTTTTGGGACCTAGCTGTTGTTAGCACCCTCTCTCGTACCTGGGATGAGAGCTGTGAGCTAGCGAGGGATGCAGCAGGTACCCACTGATGCAGCATCCCCTTGCATCCAGTAATAAGTGCTAAAAACACATGGGCTGTTAGAAAAAAAAAAATTAAAAAAAAACCCCCAAACTGCAATAGTGAGCTTCGGTTTCATTTACTCTCAACTTCTGCAAGGAAAACCTTGCAAGGAAACGGGTGTTTATAACTCCTGTCAACCTGGACACATGCACACCACATTGCCCGGCAGAATCAAAGCCATTTGGCGAGCGCAGGAGCATCACGCTGCTCCGTTAAAAGCCCTGGATCAAAGAAAAAGAGAAGGTTTGTTGTTACTGCGTTGGGGGAAATGGTGCATGCCATGTACTGGAAGAAGGCTGCGGAGGGGAAGGATGTGCCCCCTCTCCCCTTTTCCAAAAGGAGCTCCCTCGGGCCGGTTGGAAATAATCATCACCTGCTGGACCACAGCGTCAGGGATCGGTGGCTCCATCTCCGCGCTGCAGCGAGGATGCTGGCAAGCAACTCACTGCTGAGAAAACAGCCAGCTAAAGGTTCAATACCCAACTCCACGTGAGCGGTACAGAAATACGGCTGCTGGGAGGGGGATCTTAGCTTACCTGGGGCAAGAAGGACAAAAAAGGCCAGCGTGGGCATCCAGCCCTGAGCCTGGCACTCGGCCCAGCTCCTCACACCTACCAGGGGTGACGGTCTTGCTCTGGACCGGTGCTGATGGAGGGTATCAGGATGGGATGCAAATAAGGAAAAAGATGAGGATGTGAAAAGAAACATCGAAAACTCTCCCAAACCTCTCCACCACTTTTGTGCTGTTAACTCCACAAGCAAGAGTGCAACGGAACAAACCGCGTGCGCAGGTACGTGGATGCGGAGACTTCCCCATTTATCATCGTCAACCAAACCGCCGCGGGGAGCAGGGCAGAGCAGAGAGGCAGAAAGCCTGAGGAGGTTCCCGGTTCAGCTGCAACTCCCAAGGTTTTGATGTGATTACGCCCGTGACTCTCCCCTACAAGCTTTTTGGCACCGGGACCAACCCACGATATTGTTTCCATTCGTTCCTCCCTCTCAGCCATGCCAGCACACGCCGGTTTGCCACGCAAGACCACGAACTGGATCGGGGAACAGAATCTACAGAATAACAACCCCGGGCAGAGAAAAAATAGAGAGTCGCATCAGCTGGATGGGTTCCCCATCACGAGCGGGTTCAGCGCCATCCTTTGCTGTCGGCAGCCTGGAATGCTTTCGGGTGCAGCAGTGCAGAAGGATGTCCGGATTTCACGGTAACGCTGTTCGGCTGCCGAAGGGGTGAGCCACCGAATGGGGCTTTATTTCGAGAGACTGGCCGTCGAGAGACTAGACATTTATGTGTGCTAGCCAGAAACTGGACTGAATTTGGCTAAGTGATCCCATTTTTCAGCTGACTGGTTTACCGTACCATCCCACAGCACTGCACGAACCAGCCAGAAATACCGGCTGCAAACCCAAGGCAAGCTATTGCCCACTAGGTGTTAAAGAGCGAAACCCACAGCCGAAGCTTGGTGTGAACTGGGGACAACGCAGGCATAAGCTAAAACACCATCAGAGGACACGAAGACTTCACCAGTTTCCCTGAGCAACAAGCGGTGCAGGAGTAACACGGTGCTGACCCCTTCAAGTGCAGTTATCTTGTACAGCCTTGGGACAGCCTCACGTGGGACAGATATGCGCATTTATTTCATTATTTGCTGAAAGTGTTCATGCTACGTCCCCAAAAAAATGCAAAGATGTCCTTCGGTGCCCAGAAAGGCACGTCCTGTGGGAAGATGCAAAAAAAACTCCATGCTTTGCCTCTGCAGCCGTCTCCGAGACCGATGCATCCCACTATCCAAGAGCAGGCACAGGCGGTGTCTGCATTCATTAGCGATGGCCTTCAAAAAGGATGTGGATCTGTGGGAGTGGGTCCAGAGGAGGGCCACAAAGATGATAAGGAGTGGAGCACCTCTCCTATGAAGACAGGCTGAGAGAGTTGGGGTTGTTCAGCCTGGAGAAGGCTCCGGGGACACCTTATGGCGGCCTTCCAGGGCCTAAAGGGGGCCTACAGGAAAGCTGGAAAGGGACTTTTTGCAAGGGCATGTGGTGATAGGACGAGGGGGAATGGCTTCAAACTGGAAAGGAGTAGATTTAGATTAGAAATCAGGAAGACGTGGGGACAGGACTGCAGCGTTACACCCAGTAACCCCAGTAACGCTAGGTGCTGCCAAGCTGGAAACCATCCCCACGGCACTTCTGAAGCCTGTCTCTCTCCACTTCGTTTGGGGAGGGCAGAACAACACACTTCTTGGCTCTGGCACTCATCGCCACCCCTCTTTTTCTAGCAAAGTACCCAGTTTGGGGTTTTGGGGCCATCAGATCTGGGAGAACCCTGGAGGACAGCAGCACCAGAACTGGGGGTCATGACTTCTGCCCTGGAGATGTTTTTCACCACCACAGAGTGCATGGGGGAACTCAGGGCAAGGGGTGAGACCCCCGACCTTGTACCATAGAGCAGCTCTGATGGGACAACCACCCAGGGGTGTCCAGCGGAACGGCCCGGCGTGCGCGGGAAGGGCTTGGCCATCCAGGGCATTGCCGCCGTGCCGGCGTTAATCACCGCTCCGCGCCACCCAGGGCTGCCAGCCAGGGTGAGCGCCGGTGAGAACAAGCCCTGGGGAAGAAACCCAGCTCTGCGTCCTGGCTTTGCAGCCCGGCTGCTACGCGGCGAAACAAAATGAGAGGCGCAGCTCACCCTCTCCGAAGCATACGCCCTTCCTAATGAGAGTCGACCCAGGAGCTATGCGGGAGTCGCGCCCATTCCCAGGCAGGCTTCAACGCCACCGAGAGCCAACGCCGGAGCCAGGCAGCCTCCGAGAAAAGAGACACGAGTTGGAAATTTTGCTTTGATGCCGGCTCGCCAGCCAGCCCCAGCACCGGGGAGGAGGAGGAAGGATTGCCGGCGCTCGCCCCGCTCCCCGGCGTGTGCGTACACGCGGGGCTGTATGTGGCGTATCTCAGCCGGAGATCCCGGGAGAAGGATGCAACAACTGCTGAGCAAGCACGGAGTCATCAGCTGTGCCCTGCCCGACCGGGTGACGCGCAGCTGGCACCGGCTGAGCCCCGACATGGCAGCCGACCACCCGCTGCCGGACAAGAAAGCCCGCGGAGGAAGGCTGGCACGGTGAAGATGCTATGAAAGGACCGCATCGTACGACTGTGCATCGCCCAAAGATGTCGGTAGGAAAAACTCCATTATCTGCAGCTAAATCTGGGCAGAGAGCAGTGCCAGGACCTCTTCTCATCCTGAAGAGGTTATGTTGCAGGAGACACAAGTATTTTTTATCAGCCTTGCCGCTGCTGTTAGCACAGTAATGATGTCAAGCAACACCCAGCAGCAACAGCAAGGTTCAGGGCCTTGCATTAAACGCAGTCTTGACCGACCTCTAGAGAGCCAACGATAGCAATGGGATGAGAATAAATACGAAGGTGATACGATGGAAAAGATTTCCCAACTAAATTCCTGACACTTGCATCCCTTCCCTTCCCCCACCCCCTCTCCTATCTCTTTTAATTCACTTCCATAGATCTCAAGGCACTTAAAAGACTACTTAAGCGCTGTTAGCATCGTCATCCCGATGGAGAAACTGCAATTCAGAAAGGTTGAGCAACCCATCCAACGTTGCCCAACAACCCGCTGGGAGAGGAGAAGGCAGGACTGGTTTAGCACAAGTCTATCCATCCCACCGGGCTGCCTTGCTGCAGGGTACGAGTTACCGGCAGGTGAGCCGGGGCGGTTACGCAGCACTCCCGTAATTCCCAGGGTGGGGTGTGCCCTACCGGCACACAGGGTGGAAAGCGGTGGCCACAGCCCGAAACACATGACTTGTTTCTTTTCTCCCTCTTTTTTCCCCCCCCCATCAGAAATGAGCTGTTTTTAAAGCTTCGGAATGCTGACTTTCTAGAGCTAGGGCTGTCAGAGGAGGTGGCAGGCATGCCTCAGTTTCCTCATCCATGAAATAAGATCGATGCCTGCAGGTGTTTACAAGCAAAAAACACTCCAAAAAGTGCTGAGGACTTCTGTTCTGTTACCACTGCCCAGTCCCAAACCCTCTGTATCCAAGGTCCGGGCTAAACAACTATGCACCAGGGTGACCGGGAGAGGGCATTTCAGAGAAACAGGAGGTACATGGCGTGGTGTGGTCCTCACCATACAGAGTCCCCTGTGAAAGTAAATGGGACCTTAGAGTTGCCCAAGGGTTGCAAAGCTGGATCCTTCCAGCAGCAGCAGGCACAGAGCCCTGGGGCTGCAGCTGTGATGGTGCTCGACTGTTTGAGCTACCGTGAGAACACCCCACAGTCAGCAGGTCCACCCTGACTGAAGGACCACCAAGATGTAAGATGAAGCATGGTATTTCTATTTGCCATACGTATTCTCCAGAGCTCTGTGAAGCAAACACTTCTTCTCAGTCCAGGGCAGTGAACGTGCCAGGTGGAGGGAGAAGGCAGAAACATCTCTCACCTTTCCATATACTTATTTGCTCGTCTTTATTTCCTCCACTTGCTCCAGTGACCCCATCTCGTCCATCCCATCTCCTCACCTTCCTCATATTAAATCATTTGGCCTTCTCATAACCTCTTAAATTATCATACAAATGAACAATTAAAGGATTATCATCACAGCAACTAAGAATGGTATGTCCAAAGGTCCCGCCTTCAGAGAAGTCCACCAACTTGACCAAGAGGAAACTGGACAAGAGTCCAGTACCAGCGATACCCATGACCAAAAATGAGCCTGATACAGAGCATGGAGGACCACCTCTGCCCCAGCTCTCGCTGTACAGCTATGGACCATGGGCATGATGCAGCCTGGCCTAAAATCCAGAGGCTGGGTACCGAGGCACTGCACCTGAGCATCCCAAACATGGGGCTGCTACGCAAACCTCCTCACTGCTCAACTCTCCATCGCCCGGTCCTGCCGGGAAAGAGGGTTTAAGTAAAATTTCACAGTACACCTGCAATTGATAAGACTGTCCAAATGCATCCCAGCCGCTGAAGCACGACTAATTTCATCTCGTCTTTTAGACACAGCCTGTCTCCTCCTCGGCGCCGTGCAGCATGAGAAACCTTGAGGTCCCCAGCTAATTGCTGATCCCCAGCTAATTGACTGAATTAGGCTCCTTCCATTCTCGTTACAGACCCTTCAGAACTGTGTCCTTTAAACACAGACCTCAACGCTACCTTCAATAAAACCTTCTACGTGTCTCTGTCTCTCAAATTCGACTGTACCAGCTTCTTCTGTTAGGCCGACAGCAGTATCGTACCGTACCCGCACCGCTCACTTCTGCTGGCAAATTCCCCCGCCCCCCAGCCTGTGCATCCGCAGCTAACACTTAACATTCGTCTGCGCATTACGGACCCAGCGTTACCGGTTTCCCCAACTTCCCAGGCCCTTTATGTGAAACTCCAGCAGCGGAGCCGAGAGCGGCGATGGCAGCAGCTGCCGCAAGCAGCCAGGTCACGCACAGCACCGCATTCCTCCCCTGGGAACGGGCAGTGTGAATAAACCTAAAATCCGATTTTATTGCGTCTTTCAAATTCTTAACAAGCCAACAAAAATTACTGCGGCCTTTTTATTTTTTTCCCATGTTTAAAGTGACAAGGACTTTAGAACCAATAGTTAATTTTTACATGCCAGGATATTGGTAGATGCATCTGGGAACAGTTAATCAGAGGCACGAAAGAAATAATAATAATAATAATAATAATAATAATAATAATAATAATAATAATAATAATAATAATGGCAAAATAAATTCCTCAGCAGGAGTTAGGGAGTGACTGTCCTCCTCCTCCCTGCCTGGACTCATGAGCAGAAGAGCATCCATGAGTCTCGCTGCCCATGTGGGGCTGCCCCAGTGGGGCAGTGCTGTCCGGGCAGGGTGGCCCAGGGCTTGGAGGACAGGCTCTTTGGGAAGGAGGTAGGAGCCACTCAAACCTCAGCTGAGGCCATGTGCAGGGCTGAGGGCTTGCTGGGGAGGAGGCGCCGGCAGGTTTTCGCTCCCTGGCAGTGGTGACCAGGAGGAGCACCAAAGCCTTTTTGGAAGCAGGCAGCTGCCCGCGGCAGAGAAGCCTGGGAAGTGGTGGGATGCGGGGTGGGATGCAGGGCGCATCCCATGGGGAAGGACAGCCTTGCTCCAAAGCATCAACCTAAGCTCATTCCCAGCTCCAGCCCTCCTTCCCAGCACTGTGCCACACACATCTGTGCGGGGAGGGCCGGCGGCGTGGCGGAGAGCCAGCTCAACAACTCAAGAGGTGCAATTATCATTAAAGCCAAGCAGGCGGGTGCAGGGCAGAGGAGATGCCTCCCCGCCAAATGAATAGGTTTAACGCTGCTCGAATTCCTGCATTCCTCTGCCGCAGCATAGTGAATAAACCCTCACAAACTGCTAAAAACGAGGCGGTTTTGGTTAAGCCGGGCGAGCATGCGGGTGTGTGTTTTGTAACTTTACACCTTTGCAGACAGAGCCCTGCTATGTTTGTCATCTAGGAGCTGAGGTTTTCCAGAGCCGGCTTGTGTAACCAGGCGGAGACGTCAGCACATGCCTGTTTTATGGGAATACCATCCCCACCACGAGTGTGCGGAGATGGGATGGGAAGCGTGTGGAGCCAGGCAGCCACCTCGCTGGGCAGGGGTGCAGCACGGGTCCCTCACCAAAAAGCACACACAAAGTCACTTGTGGTGATGCCACATCCAAAGCTTCTCACTATCTGCATCAGTTTATCTGCAGAGGATACTATCTGGGTCTGGAAGCAATAATGTTAATCACGATTTTACTGAAAAATTTAGTGGCTCCTTAGCCAAAGGTCAGAATCCACACAACCCTCTGTTTGGCCATGGCTCCTCAAACCTGCCTCTGACAGCACCACCTCTCATCTCTCCCTGACTACCTCTTCATCATTCTCCAGTTAAACTTCAGGCTTCCCTCCCCATGGGCCCTGTGGCTCCGGCCATGGTCCCATCCTTCTTTACCCCCCCCTTCACCTCTACCAGAAGCACACATCCATCCATCCTCCGCACAGTTTCTCCTCTCTACTCCACACTGGTCTCCTTACGTTCAAAATTAAGTCTCAGGACATCTTTTGGGTGCTCTTTCATCCAGCACCCAAATCAAAGTTCTTGTTTTCCTACATCACAGCCGACACAACTACCCTTCCCTGAGAAACCTAACTTCTCCTGACCAAAAGGTATGCCATCACACAGGCCATGTTTTCTAGTTCACTTCACCTTCTCAAGGCTCCCCCCCTTTCTCTATCTCACCACTCAAGAGCTCCCTAACTTTCAAGGCATAACCCATGTCCTACAGTACCCACTATCTGCTCATGATTCTTACAACACTGACTTCTACTTAGGAAGCTTGTCTCCTGGGCCAGTCAGTGGAAAACATCTTTGATACTGAATGATATTTTCTCCCTTCCTGCCCCTTTCTTGCCTGGTACGAATTCCTCTCTAACGTCTGCCAAACCATCTCATTGACTTCATCAAAACTCCCCTTTGCTTTGACATTTACAAGAAAACTCAATAACTGTAAGGCTGCTGGTGTCCTGAGACACGTCTTTCAAGATGATCAATAGCGCCTTACCATTTTCATTTTACTCCCCCATCTGCACGTATCCAACCACAACCTTCCATAAGCTCCTTTGGGGACAGACAGCCTTTCATTCAGCATTTGTACAAAGAGTGATAGGCTCCAGGGGCATGGCTAGTGCTCCTAGTGTCACAGTGGTGTAAAAAGCACATTTAAACAGCCATCAAGGTTGAGATACCCATTTGTACTAGGTATGAACGATCCTCATATTTAAAGCACAGAACAATGCCAGGAAATCCACTCATACAATGTCACCATGAAGCTACCCGAGGGCATTTCACCACCAAGATCCATGTGCCCTCTCATTGCATCTAGTTACAACAACATCCTCTTTGCTCCCAAACAAATCACAGCACAAAGCGTTCCCACCAGTTACTACTAACATCTCTTGACACACCACTCTTGGTGGCATGGAAGGCATCCCAAGATGTGTGGAGGAACACAGCGTTATCCTTGCTTGCAAGCACAAGCTCCATGTCTCTTTGCTAGACAGGACATCACAGAAACATAGAATAGTTTGGGTTGGAAGGGACATTTAAAGGTCATCTAGTCCAACCCCCCTGCAATAAGCAGGGACATCTTCCACTAGATCAGGTTGCTCAGAGCCCCATCCAACCTGACCTTGAACGTTTCCAGGGATGGGGCATCTACCACCTCTCTGGACAATCTGTGCCGGTGTTTCATCACCCTCACTGTAAAAAATTTCTTCTTTATATCTAGTCTAAATCTTCCCTCTTTTAGTTTAAAACCATTACCTCTTGTCCTGTCACAGCAGGCCCTATTAAAAAGTCTGCCCCCAACTTCCCTGCAGGCCCCCTTTAAGTACTGAAAGGCCGCAATAAGGTCTCCCCAGAGCCTCCTCTTCTCCAGGTCGAACAACCCCAACTCTCTCAGCCCTTCCTCATCAGTGTAACTGTGCTTCCAGGGACCAGATGAGCTGGTCCAGCTCTCTGAATCTTAGCCATCCCTCCACTTTTGGCATCCAAAGATGACCACCACCAAGAAGCCCCTGCTGTTGTTCAGCCCCAGGCGCAGGGGCAGCCCTGAGCAAGACCTCAGAGTTCAAACTCTGTCCATAGCTCTGGCCCCCACGTATGCACTGGCATCTTTGTTACCAAATCAAGGAGATATCCAACTGGCCAGAAACACAACCTGTGAGTATCACAGCTCACGCTCCAGGCAGCTCTGACAGTCACAGCTCTGCACAGCTCTGTGGATGCTACTAGCAGATTGAAAGACACTGCGGAAAAAAACAAAACAAAAGAAAACAAAAAAGCCAGCCCACGTAGAGGTGACTTTCCCTCTGCTGTCCAGGAGAGGCTTTCAAGGCAAGTTCTTCCACGAGGCTCCAGGGCTGTCCGTGCCTGCCTCACTCCACCATCAGTGCCAGCAGCCCCGCGCAGCACGGTGCCATCAGCTTGCTGACTGATGAAAATCCAATAGCCACATGAGACCTGAGCATTGCAGCACAAAAAAGAGATGCACACACAGCAGGGT
The DNA here is from genome assembly GCA_017639485.1 of Pluvialis apricaria. Taxonomy (NCBI): domain Eukaryota; kingdom Metazoa; phylum Chordata; class Aves; order Charadriiformes; family Charadriidae; genus Pluvialis; species Pluvialis apricaria. Next base: position 159,324,931 of record CM030008.1, on the reverse strand, counting down.
TGGGTTTTTCCCCCCCTTTCTCACTCATCCTTTATTTGAACTTGGCCTGAACTGACGCTGTAACGAGAGAAGCCAGGCATAAACCACAGGCCTTGTGGACCTCAGACATAAAGTGACAGCTCTCCTACCTCTTTTAGTGCTTCTCGCTGGGGCTGAGCCACATGTCTGCAGAAATGGGATCGATTTGCTCCATGTGGAAGGACCCCATGTCATCTGCACTGCAGGAGGCACACTCTGCCCTCCCTGGTGGGAGGCGTTTCCCATGGGTCACACCAGAGGTTTGGCAAACATGCACATGAAAATGTTTTTTTGGGCAAGAGCTTGCACCTATCACCTCGCAATCACCTGGCCTGTAGGTGAACCACCAGCATTTTTGATCAGGGTTTCCCCAAGGAGTGCAAGGCTGAAAACACTGTCCTCTGAGAAACAGCAAGATCCTGCTTGGTTGAACACAAACAACTCCCTTTGTTTTTATTAACGTAACAATTTCACATTACAGGCATTTTCGGGCTCACTGTGATTATTTTGTGCGTCCAGTGCTACACAGTTCACAGGTACAGCCAAAGGCGAGAAGGTCCCTCTAAGGCTCCGATGAACACGATACAAGTGGGATGTGTCTACCTAGACAAGTGCAGACAGACCTGGGCTTACTCGGCTTGTGCCCAAAGCCAATGGGGACTTAATCCCCCGAAAGACAAAGCCACGGAGTCACATTAGTACAGCACTCTGCCCAAGCTCATATGCCCAATGTGGACGCCCTGGGCAAACGCCAGACAGACCTTTGATTTTGTTCTTCACAACAGTTACATGAGAATGGAAGGGTTATAAATCATCAACAACCCAGAAAATTACTAATAAGCGTAACTAGTAACTATTAGAAAGAACAGAGTTAAGTGAACAAGTGTACTACTCTGCCCTGTTCGAATGGTGGCTTTCAAGCCATCTGGTCCTTGGGGAACCATGTACTTATATTGTATGGGTCTGTGGAAAATAATACAGGATATGCAACTCTACTGTCAAAAGACTTAAATTTCCTTGAAAGGATCCCACATCTCCATCAAAAAAAAATATTTAGGAACTCACAAGGCGAGAAACATTTGGAGAACCAGTTAGAAGATACATAATGAAGGGAAATCCATCCTTGGGTGGACACAGCTGCTAAGAACCCAACCCAACCAAACCAACCCCCCACAACAGCACTGACCTCATTGCTATGGTTTGTCAGGAACAGTTTATTCAGCAACGAGGAAATTGTTCACAGGGAAGAAAGCGAATTGAAATATAGCCAATACAAAGATAAATGTGAATGTACAAATAAAGGCTTTAAGATTCTGAACAACCATCTAAAGGCACCTCCAATAACATGTGTTCCTTAAAGGTGGGAAAACAGCTGTTTGCTGCATCACCAACATCCTTATGTGCAGATGGCACCTGGAAGTGCCTAATGAACCACCCAAGCAGCCACCAGGCTCAATCACGTTTAGTTTGAACGCCGCAGTAAACACACGAGAAGAAAATGTATTTCTAGACATACGTGTGTGACCAGACAACCATATACTGAAATACAAGGACCTGATGGCGTCCTAGGCTTTTCCCTTTTGTTGAAGTAAAATTACACCCTATGCCATGTTTATCTATGGAGAGCTTGGATTAGTTCCAAAGTAGTTTAGAGGGAAAAAATCAATGATCTTCTACACCTCGGCGCTTTCAGGGCTCTTGAAGCAGTTGACCTTTTTGGAGAGAAAAAAAAAACCCAAACCCACAAAGCTTTTTCATCTTATAAATCATGTGGATGCAACCTCAAAGGGTGAGGTGGACTGGGCTGAAACTCACCATCCAGGTCCATGACGTGCTCCATCACTGCCAAAAAAAAACCACTTCCCCAGAACCATGGCTGGCCCTGGTGCTCACCAAACCTCTCCAGGAGCTGATGCAGCTCACCGACCAGCACAAAGCTCACCCAGCATGGACACAAGCTCACCTTCTGACAGCACAGCAAGCTGTGGATGGATCAGTGCCAGAGTCAGCACAAGGGCTGAGGAAGGCTGGAGAAGTCAGAAGTTCCCTTCGGTGGCAGCAATGGTGACAGCCCAGCACCTCCCAGAACAGCCCATCACATGGCTAATGAGCAGAGAGGTGGACGAGGAGGAGGAGGAAGGGAAGACAATAATATATAAAAGGCTCATTTTTGGTTTTGGGGAACTGCCTATAATTAAAACCCCAAATCAGAGGCAAATTTGGCAGCAGAAGAGAAGAGTGCTGGGTTCTGTTCTGGTTTCGCTTGGGGTTTCTCAGCCTGGTTGGCAGGACACTTGCAAGTAGCTCAACCTATGGGAAACACCTCTGATTTTCCTTAAGAATTCCAAGCTGCTTCAAACAAACAGCAAAAATGACTCTCAGGTACCACCCATCCCCAGGTTCCCTGACCACACAAACACATTTATTTTATCTCTGAAAAAATGTTTTGCCACTCCCTACCTCTGCAGGAAGAAACCAGCTAAGAAAAAGGAGAAGGCGACTGCTTAGTCCAGCAGAAGAGAAACAGAATATGCACGCGAAGCTTTCAAAATTGCACCAAATGTGCAAGTGGGAAAGAAAAGCAAGTGAGCGGCCAGGAAAGTTGCTCTCGCCCCTGGTGCCCTTCACATCACTGCACTGGGTACGGGAGCACAAAGCTCTGATCGCTCCTACAGGTGTCCGCAGCTGGTAACTCCTGCCTTGCAACCTCTGCGTGCCCCATGCTGGGCTTTCTCTTCTGTTCATCAAACCACACTGAAACGCCCTTTTTGAAGTGGTTTGCCAGAAAGGGCTCTGACAGATTCGAGGTGTGGCTCTGCCGCTACTGCTCCGTCAATCCGAATTAAGGATGCTGCCCTCTGGGCCACGTTTTGCCTCCCGTGAGCAGCACGGCCACAACCCAGCTCCGCAAGCCATCTCCTCCAACAGATGATCTTATTTTTTTTTAATATATATAATGTCATTAAGGTCACTTTTTGCCCTGGTTTCAGCTGGGATAGAGGTAATTTTCTTTCTAGTAGCCGCCGTGTTTTGGATTTAGTATGAGAAGCATGTTGATAACAGGTATTGTTTTAGCGGTTGCTAAGTAATGTTTACATTAGTCAAGGACTTTTTCAGCCTGCCATAAAAGCTGAGAGGGAGCACAGACAGGACAAGGTGGTCAAAAGAATACTTCCATACCACAGACATCATCATGCTCAATATATAAATGGGGGTTGGCCAGGGGGCAGGAATCTGCGATCACTGCTTGGGACGGTTGAGAGTTGCATCAACAGCGTGGGTGGTGAGAGCAACTTGCGTTGGATCACTTTATTTTTATAGAATCATAGAATGGTTTAGGTTGGAAGGGACCTTGAAGATCATCGAGTTCCAACCCCCTGCCATGGGCAGGGACACCTCCCACCAGACCAGGTTGCCCAAGGCCCCATCCAGCCTGGCCTTGAACACCACCAGGGATGGGGCATCCACACCTTCTCCAGGCAACCTGTTCCACTGCCTCACCATCCTCACAGTGAAAAATTTCTTCCTAATATCTAACCTAAATCTGCCCTCTTCCAGTTTGAAGTCACTGCCCCTCATGCTATCAATTTTGTATATTCTTCTACTATTATTTTTTCCCCCTCTTCCGTTACTGTTCTATTAAACTGTCTTTATCTCAACCCACGAGGTTTTTTACCTTTCCTCTCCTTTTCTCCCTACCCTACCAGGGGGGCGTGGGAGCGAGCGAGGGAAGGGATGTGTTTGGTGGAAAGACTTCACCAGGCATCAGAACTGGCCCCAAAGGAGCACCCAGGAATCCGCAGCCCGGGGCGAGGGAGTAGGGATGTTTCAGCAGGGCTGAGTCAGGGCAGGGGCTGGCACACAGCTCTGTGCCGCGGCCGTGCAAAGAGCCAAAATTAAGGGGAAGGACAGAGGGGCTGGAGGCAAACAGCAATCCCATGGCACGCCGGTGGCCCTGGGTGGCGGAGGGAGGACGAGTCACCAGTGGGAGAGCACCAGCACTGCGTGGGAAGCAAAGCTGGAGACACCAACCTGCAGCACGCAGGACCTCACAGCCCAGCATGTCCCCACCACGTCCCATGTGCAGCTCCTGTTCCGTGAAGGTCTTTGTTCCATGGACCATACGAATTCAGACACTGCAGACTCTGGAAGATTTCTGGTGGAAAAAATTGCCAGATCTCTCGTCCTTTTAGGCAAGTCCTGGTGGCCCTCTATATTTTAGCTTCACTCCAAGATATTATGAGTACACAGAGGATGCTTCAACCACAGAAGGATGTGTTGCAGAATAAGAGACTTGCAGAAAACCAAGCAGTAAAAAAAAAAGAAAAAGCAACTAAGTTTCCAAACCACCAGAAAATAGAGTGAGGATGACAGAATCCTACAAAAGGTGTAAGAGCGGCAAGAATTAAAACATGGGGATAAACGGGAAGGGTATGAAGGAGTCTCACTACAGCGCGGGGATGTTACAGAGACGGGGGAAGGCAGATAAAGTGAGTACCGTGGGGGCAGGCAGCATGCAGCCAGGATTGATTGGATTAACGGCGTGAGCTGGGATGAAAATACTTTGGTAAATGGCACAGTAAAATCCACTCAGTTACTTTAAAAAAGAGAAATAATACTGTGTAATTTATGTATAATAATGTCATCTACTGCTGACACAAGAGCTGAGGCCGCAGTTCCGCAGGATGCTGGCGCGGGCTCTGCAGCCCCTGCTGCCACCACAGGACCTCCGTGAGGTGGCACGATGTGGTGATGCTCAGCCCGTCCAGGTCTGCTCAAAAACGGTGCCGGGTAAAGCCACGTCAGGTATCCTCCATGTGTACCCCATCCCGTATCACCTCTCCCCCCGCGGCCGGCGTGAAGCCAGCCCAAACACACAGCAAGCCGAGGCAACCTTCCCCTGCCGAGATCAGCCCCATCCCACGGAGCGGCAATTGAATGCCCAGGGCTGCCCTGGACCAAAGCCACGCTGCTGGCGCACCCTGCGGTGCCAGAAACGGGTTTGTAACCGTGGTGAAACCGGCGCCTGAGAAGGGCACGGGAGCGGAAAGCAGCACAGCACCCAGATTTGCTGCCCGAGAGCAGGTTCACACGGAGGAGGAACGAGACCAGTCGGTAGCTGCTGCTGTTGGTTTGTAACCCAGAGCACCGGCGAACAGCGGGTGTAAAAGAAATTAGGTTACAGTTTCGTCGCTTTTTATTGTTTTCTGCATAAATCAACTTTGAGTATTAAGAAAGAACAGAGAAAAAAGAAAAAACCCAGCAGAAATGACAAACGCCTCGTGTTTCAAAGAAACAGTGCTCCCAAAATAAGCCACATACAGCTTTGCTGCTAACTCAACTTTGTGGAGAAATATAGTCGGCAACCAAAACATAAAAGAAATGCTGTATTCCCCACACCTCTTCTGCTCTTTGCTTTTCAATGAGATGCTGATTCCAAAGACCAGCTGGAGACACTCAGACGCTAATAGTATGAAGCACCTGCGATCTAAGAAATAAACCATTTTATGAACCAATGTGCCCACCTAATCCACTCCCTCCTCCTGTTCTTGCCCCAAATGGTTTTAGACCCACCTTTCCAAGGGTAACTCTTCTATCTCAGTGTCCTTCTCTGGACTTGAACCCACCCAAACTCCTCCTCTCCCCAGCTCCCTTTCTCATAGGCACTGCAAACCACCCAAGGCTTGGCCCCGGGTAGAAACAGCTGCAAGATCTCAAAACACTTCAACATTTGATTTTTTCTGAGTTTTTTTTTAACTTTTTCCTTTTTTTAATAGCATTTTCTTCACTTTCAGTGGGGTCACAGTTGACCTGGTTACTGTTTCACCCACCCGAAAAAGCACCACTCCTCTCTGAACCCAACGATACATGTGGGGCATCTCTGGAGACCCTCTCACTGTCAAGGCCCTGAGCATTTCACACTGCAGAACGCAAAGAGCCACCAAGCCCCCAGGGCTAAGGGAGAAGGTGCTGGAGGTGACTCACCTCAGCCGCCATCGGGGTGACACCTTGGCCAGGGAGCCCTGCACACCACACACTTTTTGACCTTGTCCTACAGCAGCAGCCTTCAAGCTGCGACTCCCTGCAGCTTCCACACAGCAGGAATGCTTTCCAAACACGACAATTTGGAAAAGCTTCGGACCCAACCTCAACCAACCTTCATGTGCAAATCCACGTCCAGAAGAGGTTCCACCTGGACGAGGTGAGGCTGGGGCTTTGAAGGACTCTGCTGGCCATCTGCATGCAGGGTGGGCAACACACCCACCAAAGGAGGGTTGGGCTGAGAGGGGGTATCACTACCTGCGAGGGGGGGTCTATCGCTATCGCTGTTCCTCGGGGTATCGCCAAGTGCTGCAGGCCAAGGCTGCAACGACGTGTTGCACAGAAGACTGTGATGGTCCTACCCAGACCGCGTGGGCTGCAGGGCTGGGAAACAGAAAGCCATCTGGGAGGAGACAAGCAGGAAGATGCAGCGAGCAGAAAATTTGGATCTATACCCAGTTTCCAAAGGAGGGGGGGTGCTCAGCCCTGCAGAGCTTCCCCAAACCCCCCAGCCACTGCCGCTGGTCCCACCGAGGGGCCGCCGCTTCGCTGCCCGCCGCTGCGGCACTCCTGCGACAGGCAGCGATGCCGGAGGCTTGTGTGCATGCCCAAAAGTGCCTGCAACCATCACCAACCAGTCTGCTGGACATCCAACTGCAAAAGCAGCATGCATGCAAAGTCACACATGTGCGATAAAAACAGCTGAAATTGGGATTCCTGCTCCTTTAATCAGCTTTGAACCGCTATGGTAAAACAGGATAGGTGCTCAACAGGAGTCGTGCTTGAAAGCATCAGAGGTGTGATGGCCGTTTTTGTGGAAATCTTCCTTTTTCTTCAACAAATACATCTTTGAACTCAAAAGCAGCCTGCGGGAAGACAGGGGGAAACCTGAGATAACAGCAATGATCGAACCACCGTGCACCGTTCAACACAGCAAAGGCAAAAGCATTCAACCTCAGTAAAGTTAACAGCACGCCACGGAAGTTTTTAAGTGAACAAAAAGTTAAATAAGAGGCAGAAAGGCTTGAAATTATCAACAGAGATGGAAAGGAAACAGAGATGGATAGAAGGGACAGTAAATCTTCACCGATCGCACCATCGGTTTGCAAGGGGCTACGAGGAATATTTCAGCGCCTTCCTTCAAACGATGACGCTATTTATTTTATCAACGCGACCGAGCAAACTGGCACGGCCCTGCCATTACTAAACTTTTTTATAAACCCCTGTTTGACCACACTAAATACCAGCAGTTTATGGGCAAAGTGCCCGGCAGGCTCCCGCCCAGGGAGCAGCAGGCTCGGCGCTTCGTCTGGGGAGCTCCGGCAGATGCTCCGGCCGTGGGTCTCTATCCTGACTCCAGGCTCCTGGAAAGATATCAACCCATATAAGAGGAGTGTTGTGAAAAAGGCTGAGCTTATCTGGGGAAGGTGAAGCCCGTTTCGGTCTGGGAAGGCTCCTACTGTGATTTTTAAATCACTGTCGTTCTCGGGAAGGCACCCGGGCACAGGGCTGGAGCATCGGCTCCTGCGTGTACCCTCCGTGGCTGAGCGTCGTGGGATGAGCAACAGCCCCGGCAGCCTGTTACACAGCACCGGGCTGTTTGTGTTTTTAATGAAAATGCTGAAAACAGAGGGAGGGGGAGGAAAAAATTAACTGCAAGCTAGCGTATAAACCAGCCAGGGGTTTATAACCAGGTTTATAACCTGGTTTATAACCAGGTTTTAACCAGAGCCTGTGATGGCTGCCCCCTCCACACCATACAGAATCACAGAATTGTAGAACACTTCAGGTTGGAAGGGACCTTGAAGATCATTGAGTTCCAACCCCCCTGCCATAGGCAGGGACACCTCCCACTAGACCAGGCTGCTCAAAGCCCCATCCAACCTGGCCTTGAACACCTCCAGGGATGGGGCATCCACAGCTTCTCTGGGCAACCTGTTCCAGTGGGACCACTTTACCACCCTCAAAGTGAAAAATTTCTTCCTAATGTTTAATCTAAACCTACACTCTTCCAGTTCAAAGCCATTCCCCCTCGTCCTATCACTATATGCCCTTGTAAAAAGCCCTTCCCCAGCTCTCCTGTAGGCCCCCTTTAGGTACTGGAAGGCCGCAATAAGATCTCCCTGGGGCCTTCTCTTCTCCAGGCTGAACAATCCCAACTCTCTCAGCCTCTCCTCACAGCAGAGGTGCTCCAGCCCTTGGAACATCCTCATGGCCCTCCTCTGGACCCACTCCAACAGTTCCATGTCCGTCTTGTATATAGTACCCCAATATCCTGCCAAGCCCACATAGTTTGGATTAGCGATGTATCCTCCAGAGAAACAGCCCTGGTCTGGGATGCAGGCGGGACACGGTGCTCCCCCTGAGCACGGCGGAGAAGGGAAAGTGCATCCCAGCTCCCAGCCCTTGCCTGTCACCAGATGGGCATGGATTTGGGGAAAGAACTGTCCATCTCCCGGACTTCAAATACTGGATAATGCAAGTTTGATGGGATACGCTGGGAAGCCCTTCACTGGGGCACCCAAGCACCTCTGTGCCAGCCGAGTCGCTTCATCTACCCACTGTGCAGCACCAGCCACGTGTGTCTGAACTGCAACCCTGCAGCATCCAAGCTGGGATGCATGAGCCCTCTCCAAGCTCTACCACGCTCAGAAAACAGCTCTCTGGTCTGGCAAAACTCTTCAGCCAAAAAAATGGTCCAGGACTCTTCTTTTTGCCCACAGGCTTCTTTCCTCCTCTCTGAGACTGAAGCAAAAAGGCACGGGGTTAAGCCCAGCGCAGGATGCTCAGCAGCCCAGCCCCTGCAGATGGGCACAGCGAGAGATGAGAAGAGGAGGACGAGCATTTCTCTGGTCCACCTGAACCCAGGGAGCATCTCCTGCACTGCTGCACTCCCACTACTCCTCTCAACAACTTTATTCACCAACTGCACATAAAGCTCCAGAGCAATTTTCAGCACGAGTTCAGAGGCCTGTGAGATATTTCCAGATGACTATTCTTCTTCTTCTTTTTTTTTTTTTTTTAACTGGTTGCGTATTTCTGGCTAAGTCAACAGATCCAGTCATTGCTGTTACACATTGTCCTCAGTCTGAGAGCTATTTTTGCTCATGGTAAAAGAAACTGCAGTTCTTTCTGATTAACTCCACAGAAATGTCCATTGCTCACACAGGAGTCTGTAAAGCTGGCTTGAACTAATCATCAAATTAGTTTTAAAACAATTACATCTTGAGGATGAGCATCCTCTGGCATCCAAAATACCATTCTGAGGTTTTTATTCACTTTTAATGTTGTTTTTTGTTTTACTGTCGCCATCAGGTTAATCACAGACAGAACAGAAACATTATCAAAACCAGCCAGCCCATCGTGGTATAACCCAAAATAACACAATTAGTTTCCGTAACCAGCTTTTCTGCAGAAGCAACGTATCCTGTTCCAGTCTTGGCTCTGTGCGTGCCTCGTGATTAGGTTTTGAGGGGAAGAAATCCACAAAGAAGCTGCATGGGTTAGTGGAAACCCCGAAATTGCATCATGTAAAAGGCAGTAAAGAGCTGACCCCAATGGCGATTCGGCAAGCATGGCGCTTTGGCTTGCAGCAAGTTTGCCCAGCTGGCCAGGCACGGCCACTCACTGGTGGTCCAGTACAGGACAACTCATCCTTATGACAGGAGGAATGGGTTTCAGCAAGTAAGCACACACTACCCGACAAACGGACACAAAAAGACCCTAGCCAGGACTTACAGCATAAAGAAAAGAAACAGGCTGTCAAGCCAAAGAGTTGCGCAGTGCCCCTTTGCGCTCCGTTCCCCCAAATCTGACAATGTAAGAAAATGAGGCTGCTGGTACTTCCACCATCAGCTGGGCTTTCTCAGGAGCACAGTGCCCATGCCAACGGTTTCAAGTTGACCCAGGGTCGGTGCAGCTCCCCGGTGGAGAAACAGCCCCGCGGGACTCCACACGCAGCACGGTGACTCTCTTCTCTTCTCCTTCCCCTTTTGTCGAAGCATCACTGGAAGCAAAAGCCTGAAAACGCATTAAGCAGGGAAGAAAAGGAACCACATTACGAAGCCAGCGCACAAAGCACACCACGACATTTACAAGTGAGGTTGGTCCTACTCATTTGTATTTCAAAGGCCAGGTTGACACAAGACATTTTTCTTGTTCTAGCTTCGTCTGTGAAGGGAATAATACATATTTTTGAGTGTTGCTGGCACAGTGTCAGCCAGAGTTTTCCTGCAGCGGCAGCTACAATGATACTCAACCTGCCTTGCCTGGAGAACCTAAGGTCCAACCTGCGAAAATCCCCCTTCAGCTGATACAACCCACATCAATTTTGGGAGACTTGCTCATGGCAATACACTCACCGACCTGTCCTAAACTCCCTATGGCTTAAGCAAATGTTAAGCTAATCACGTTGAGGGGTTTTCGTCCATCAGTAATTTCACACTGCTGAAACCTCTCCATCTTCAGAACTCTCGCCAACAGAAGATCACATTTAGTGACAAAACTCAGGCTCAACACTTTAACACCTTAGTGGCCTCTATCAAACCGTAAGGTCTCTTCTTTGGCAGATAAATAGCATTTTTGATTGAACCACCAGTAACACCCCCAGCAGAGAGGATGGAGGACCACCAGCGCTGATCAGACTCACGGCCCTGCCGGTGGCAAGCTGAGGTGCTCCTTAGACCAAGAACTGCCTCTTCCTTCAACCCAGCAATCTGACATAAAATCGAGCAGCCTGCCCTGTCATACCAGACCCACCAAACCCCTTGCAGGAGCTGGCCATACCCTGCTCTGGTGTAACGCCTGCCTCAGCTGACGACCTCAAGACTGGCAGTCCAGATACACAGTGCATCTACCTCTAACGCCTTCAGCCTCCCCCTCCTAGCAAAAACCCAACTGTCTTAAAGGAACAAACCATCCTTTCCACTCCACGCCACACACATTTCTATGCGCCTATTTTTAGGTCACCGATCTAGAAACTCCAGACCTTCCTGGAAACCTTTACTTGCCTACAACAAAGCCCATCACAGTTCAGCTGGACTGTGATTCACATTGGGCAAATACGTGAAACCGACACAGTCACAACAGACCAGGTCTCCACCTCCTTGGTAGATGCCATCATGACCATCCAGAGGACTTAAAGAGATGCCACTATAATAAAGGTCATGAATTCTCATATATTCACTATAATAAAGGCCATGAATTCTCATCCAAGGATAATGTCGTCTTCCAAGCAGGACCAAAAGATGGGTGCATTAAGCGGGCGTCTTGCTCCATAAGCTCCTTCAGGTTGGAGTTGACCACGAGGCTCCACTTTTCGTCCGTGACTTAATCCATGGTTACCTCCAGCTCCTCTTCTGCCCCCAAAGCACGTTGGCACTGTCAAAGTCCTTCTGCCCCATTAAGTTCATGCACATGACCCTAGCAGGCACACTAGGAAAGCAAAGTAGCTAAGTAAGGTGTGTAAGAAACAACAGGGGAACCAACTTGCCCCTATTAATGATCTCCATATCTAAATCAAGATTTTCTTTTTGAGTTTCCCATCCAGTGCTGAGGTCCTTCCCATGATCTTCTCCTCCACCCACCACCACACACTCCACCTCTGCCCCAACTCCATCCTCCAGCTTTCATCCACACTGGTGAGGCTGCAGGCACCCTGATCACAGTCCAGCATGTTTCCCCTCCTCTTTCAGGGCAGTTTTATCTCCATCTTAAAATCCATTTTTCCCATATATGCTTTGACCGCATTTGTGGACCCACACCTGTTTGCACACACGTGGCCAGCGAACATCTGTAACTCGGAGATTTGGGGGCTTCCACCTGGCAGCTAGAAAGCCCACATGCCCCTCACCGACAGACAACTGAAATGGTGCTGGGTGGTTCCTGTCTCCTCTTGCCCAGGAGGAGCAGTGGTCTTATTTGGGGATGCAGAGAAGCGAACGAGGACAGGTCACAGAGAGGTCTGGCAATGGACTGGTTGGACCTGACACATCCGACCCGAGATCCCAGCACAAAAGTGAGAATGATTTCCCCGTGACAGCAGGACAGGCTGTATATAAATCACATAGAGTAACACGTACATGCACAGAGCTATATATGTTATATATAAAGCACACACCAAAATAAGACCAAGAAGTATGGATGCCAAAGCAGGGATAAAATTAGCTTATTAAAGAAGTGGCAAAATCTTTTAAGATCATGGAAAAAAAGACTATTTTGAACAGTAATGATCACATTTCAAAAATAGTGCATATTCTTGGCTTGGAGCACCACATACCACAACAGACGACAATCAAGTCGGATCTCACGAGAGAAAAACCAGCCAGAAGGTCCATGGGAGCTATCCCAGGAAAAACAAGGACTGCATGCATTAGGATGCTGCAGCAAATGATTTCCTTGGCATCATGGAGTGTACCGGCATGCTGTCTAAGCCAGCCTGATGCTGAAACGTGATTTTCTTAAAATCATGCAGCACTGACACAGCAAAGATCATCAGAACCTCAGAAATGACTTTTAAAAATCCATTCCTTGGAAGCCATTCCTACATTAACTAGACAAAAAGTAATGTTGGTAGGGAATGCCAGGATGCCAACGCTGAGACAAAAGGCAAAAATGTCAAAAATGTCAAAGACATATAAATTACACTAGAGTAATCCTCTAGTTAGCTCAATGACTTCCTAAAAATCAATTTATGGTGCAAAATGAGGCTAGAAATGAATGAAAATGGGTTGGGGGAAGGGGGGCATCACAATTGGATAATGTGCCCAAGGGCATCTAAGGGAGCACACAAGCATCCCAGGGCTGGGAAGCATTTAACAACTCCCCTAACAGTATGACTAATAAATACAAGGTAGTACTAATCTGTATTAAACCATACTATGGTATTAAGCAATAATTAATCAAAGTTAAATAAAGACAATACTTATATTGAGCAATCAGAAGTGCAAAACATAATCAGAGTCACTGTACCCAAAAATTAAGACCTTCCACCAAGGCAGGGCCAATCATGGTGCATCTGAAGAGGCACACTCTGCTCCACGCTTCACGGACGTCAGGACTTTTATTGCAAAGCCTGGGGTAAAATCCCTCCCCAGCACGTTCTGAAGAGAAATCTGCACCCAAGACATCAACGTGACTCAGCATCGTTTGCCCAGCTCAGCTTACAGCAAAAAGTTTTCCTAACTTTCCCATCCGTTTCGCCACCTTTTTGCTGGATTATTTGGTTGTGGGCACGAGGGATGAATTACAGGCACGGGGTAACTCAATCCCTCTTTCCCCCGGAGGAGCTCTACTGGCAGCTTGAAGTGAGGTGCTGACCTTGGTTATCTTACCCTCTTTTTTTTCCCCCTGCAAGCGACCACAACAGAAACCTCAAGCAAAATTGTCCTAATCTCTCCCGGAGATTTCGATTTCAGTCCGACGTGGGTGCTATTTGAAGCTTCATGAAAGGAACACCTTAAATAAAAAGGTTTGTGGTGGCGTGCGGCAGTAAAATTGCTTTCAAAGCCTTAACACACGGGTTCATCAGGAGAAACCCAAGCGTGTTCATTAACCCCTGGCCTGCTGGCGGTTTCAAAGACGCTGCCCATGGCCAAGATCAGCCTGTTATCCCAAACAAAGTCACCCATCCGCTGCTGTAGCCAGGCAGCAGCTCCAAATTTTACATTTATCCTCCGTTTCAGGGAAACGAGGACTTAATATCAAACTCATTTTACATACAAGCAACAGAGACATCAAGAAATTAAAAGGCAGGACTGCTTAACCTCAGCTGTTCAGAAGTCAGGCATCTAAAGCAAGCTTTCCATGGTTGATGGAGGACCAAGCTGCTCCAAAGCATCATTTGTTCCCCCTCTTCTGACTGAACATAAGTGGAGCTTATGTTAGAAATCTTTTTTTTTTTTTCAGACTTCTCACCTAACCTCACCTGACTCCTACCCACAGCCACTCAGAAGCAGGGATGTCCACCAAATACCAGCTCCAACCAGCACAGTCATACTGGTACAACATCTCCAAGCAGGCCAGCATTTTGGCTGCCAAGTCACATTTTTGGTCCGTCTGTGTGACCTATTCAGGGTCACACGGGAATTATGTGGCAATACCGAGACCGGGGTGCTCCACGCTCAGTCCTGGGATCTTCCCCCTCTTGGAAAATGAAACTGCTTTAGGACCCTTCCTTTGTGCTCTCAGAAAACACACAAAAATGAATCCTAAGAAGCATCAAGATTTATTTATTTTTTGTTAGCACAACCGTTACAGAAATATGAGAACTCAGTTCAGCAAGATAATCCATTTTCCCCCATCGCCAAGACATCTCTTCCCAGATAACCTCTGTGGTACGTGACTTCCCAGTGGTTGGACGTGAAGAATGGCCGTACCAGCGGCATCCCCACGGGCAAGAGCACAGGGAAAGCGCTGCAGCTTCTGCTGTTCATCCAAAATACCAACACATTTGGGAGTAACATAAAATAGCCAGAACCATCCACTTTATCCTCTTTGGGACTATGCCCGGAGAGGGAATCTTCTCGGGAAAGCGTCATTTGTAAAGCATTATCTATACAGTAAGGCCTAATGAGTTAATCCCCATCACAACGTATATCTGATGCCTTCCCACGGAAGGTTGCAACCCAGTAAGAAGGTATTCCTGGCATGTCACTACGCACAGCCCATCTGCAGGAACATCAGCTCTCCCTGTCGTGACCACAAGGAATGACAAGACGGAAAACCACCACCTATCTCGTTCCAAGTCAGCAGCTCCCAGCATGCCTGCTTGGAGCTTGCCCTCTCACAAGGGCAACCCTCTCCTTCACAGCCGACCTCCATGTACTGCTGTTAAAGACCTCTCAGGTCCTCTTGTTTTGGGAATCCAGTTGACAAATCCAGGCAAACACACTTGAATGAAAGAAAAAAAAAATCCACGCCCAACACATGAGGCCGTTTGGCAGTTTGGTTCATGCGTTTCGCCATCCAGTTTTTAATCCCCGCCTTCCATGAAGATGCATTGGCACCACGCACCCGCCAGCCCCGTCAACATGGCCCCCTCAAGCCAGCCAGCCTGCCACCTTCTCCAACCCAAGTGATCTGGCTGCAGGTTGCAATAGAGTGGGAAGTTATGGCTCAGGGTTACGGTTAAGAAACCTTATCCCCAGAGCACTCAGAGGTTAGCAGAACACGTCCCAGGTTTAATAACTAACCCTCCTTTACTTCATATTGGTTTTCAATATGCAGCTTCATAATTCAGAAAATGAACGGTTTTCTGTAAAGGGGTCAAATTTATTTAAGAAAAACACCCACACAGGGGCAACACCTCCCGAAGGAGACGTCTCTGCACAACACGCTGCAGATGCACTCACTGCCCATCCGTGCCATCACTTGTTGGCCACAAGTGGCCCAGAGAAGACATCTCCTTGCCTCCTCCCAAGCCCTTCAACATTCACCCCATCACAGCCAAGACAGCAGACTACATAACGAAGGGCAACATCCACAAGTTGGGGCATGGGAGGATCATGCAGGACACTGGGGAAAGCTTTCCTACAAGCAAGGTGGTACAGTGTTGAAAGCAGTCACCTGGAGAGGTGGGGACATCTCCACCCCTGGAGGTGCTGGCTGCCCTACTCCAGTGCTGGTGGCACTACAGACCTCCTGCAGTCCCTCCCAGCCAGCGTTTCGGGGGCTCTCCCTTGGGTCTTGCTGTGTTGCAGGAGATGCAGATGGCCTGGCTGCTCCCCTGGGACTTTGCTGCCTTCCTTCCAGCTTCACTCCCCCAAAAGTCTCCACCATGGACCACGTCTGGATGATCTCCCTCAACTCCCCTTGATACGTCCCTGAGCTTCTCAGGAAGCGCAGCACACACCCTCACCAGCGCACACCAAGGTCAGGGGAGCTCTGTGCATGGTGAGGAAGGCAAAGGCATGGGAGGGTGGGTGACAAGACACTCAAGAAAAACATTCAGATGATAAAAAACACCTCTGAGAGCAGCTTTTTGTGTGATTTAACCATCCATAGACACCGTTAACTTTAATAGGAAGCAGCAGAACTGATCAACCCATTGATGCAAAACCTAAAAAAAAAAAAAACAAAGACCAGAAAACACCTCGTTCAACCAAATACGTGCAGCGTGCTGCTGGACACCCCTCATGAACACATGAGACCCACACAGCCGTACACACCATCCGATTTGCAAAGAAGATTGTACGAATCCATACGGACGCCATGCTCTCTCTAGGCACGGACACGTGTAACCACCGAACGTGGCAAGTCACCAAGTCACCGGCTGGCCCAGACAACGCTGGGAGCCGCCGATGAGGAGCAGCTGAATCTCGGAAGTGGAAAATGCAAGGAGCTGAAGGAAGACCAGACTGAACATCATCATTTATTTTTTCCAGATTTATAGCAAGGGCTCTGAGAGGATGTAACGCCTCCAAACCTTTGATCAAAGGTCTGGGTGCCCACAGGGGCAGGGATGGAGCCTGCAGAGAGCGTGGGGCTGCCCAGCCTGCTCCTCCCGCCCCACCTCCTCATCCAGGCGTCCACCCACACGCTCATCACCCCACGCAGTCACTTTAAAGAAGTAAAAATGCCTGAAATAGGAGCCTACTTTAACATCAGTTCCTGCACATTATCGAGTGAAATCAGAAAGGGAGAGAAGCAACCCACAAAATAAATAAGCATTTAACCCTCGTGGTGAAAGGGTCAGTGTCTTGGCTTTGGAGGAGGAGGTGCTGAGGAAGCGCTCATTAACATTGGGAAAACTAGTGAAAGTCTCAATGAACTGAAGCGGGACAGGACGTGCCACATGAGAGCACAGGCGAGAGAGATGAGGGGGACCGGCCATCTGCGACCACAGCTGAGGTGGCGATGCCCGACGGCACACACGTGCAGCTCCAAATCACACCAAAAAAATATGATCTTCATTAAAAGTCCCGGTTGGATGTAAGCCTGGGTTGGGTGTAAAACTTGGCCGCAGCAGAAGAGCGACAGCTCAGCGCCCTCCCCACCGCACCCAGCATCGTCACGCTGGCCGAGAAGGGTCCTAAACCCACAGGCGTTTCGAGCTAAGGGATGTCACCACTTAACCAGTTACCCCTTGAGCTGCAGCAACCGGTTGGATTCGTGTACTGCTACTGCATCAAACATGAGGCAAAGCCCAGCCTAAAAGCCCTTCCAGGTAGGTTTAAACTAACCGGTCTAATTAACGTCGTATGGGCAGCAGCTCAGCGAGCTCTGCTCACCCAACACTCCTCAGGTTGCATTCATCAAAGAAGGTTTTAAGCTGCTACGCACACACCTACGCTGGGGATTGGTGTTGATTTAGCTGAACTACCGTGAAACCTGGAGGAAGCTTCATCGCAGGAACCTCACTAGCTGCCATTAGCGATTAATTGCTGACGAAAACGCTGCCCATGCCTGAACACCCCACTCGCCCCAAGACCCAGCTCCCCGCTGGGGCAGCACAGCCACAGCCCACCCTTTCGTGTTTTCTATCTCCCGGACTGGCCTCTGGGCTCTGCCCTGGTTTTTGCCTCTTTGTAAGATCTTTAGGCTTGACGGAGTCATCGTGTCACGTTGGACCCAACTGGCTTTTCTCAGGGCTGATCAACTTGCCTCATGCAAATTACCCAGGGTGGAGGTAAACTTTGTTAGTGGCAGAAAGGGGTATTCAGATGGTTCCTTTTATGTTTCACAGGTCATTTGCATCCTTATTCTCTGCCTTTAGGGCAACTCCCGGTTGACTGAACACCTGCTTTTAGCTGCCGGGAAGCAGATAAAAAACCTCCTTCTCCACCCACCCCCAATTCACACCCCTTCCTCTTTAACTGGTGTCACCCAGACTTGCAAAACCCTCCCTGCTTTAGGCAGGCTGCTCATTTTATCGTGGTCACGATGGAGATGAGCCCATTCTCCTGCTTACTGTGCCCTAGGATCCCAAAGCATCCCGGCAAGCCAAACCCAAGGAAAGCAGAGAGCCTCACACCAGGTCATGGGCTCGGTGGCTCCACATCTCTGAGCGACAAATGCTCTCGATGATGTCCGAGATGTCAGCCCGGCACAAAGATGCTTCCAAAAAAAGGAGGGATGGAGAAGGGAAGCCAGCTGGAGTGAACTTTATCGTGGAAAAGCCAGCCAGATGGGCCAGCAGCCAAGTAAAAATGAGGCTCTTCGCTGGGAACCACTGATACTGCAGAAAGCATCACCACTGCTCAGACACAGCACCAGGATCTCCTGTTACATCGCTTGTCCTTAGTGTAATTCTCACCACAACCCCAAAGACTCGATTTATCCCTATTCTCTGGACGGAGAATCAAGGCACAACCTGAGAGCCGCAGAGACCAGTGGCAAAAGCAAGCATCGAATCCGAGGGCACCATGAGAGCCTGCAACTTCTTCTGGTCCCCAAGGTAGACAGGAGACTTGTGTGTCCCCCACCTGGACATGGCCAGGGCTCAGGCAAAGGGCAGTGACCACACAGTTTCACTGTGACAGTGTTTTCCTCTCTGTCAAAGGGAGCGTTTCCTCTCTCCAGGGCTGCAGTGAAAATACTCCCATGATTAGTGTCATGGTTCGGGCTGGACCGGCCACTGGGACGAACGACAGAAAAGCTAACAGAAAATTGCAGAAGAAACTCTATATATGTAAGAAAAACGCACACATACATTCTCTTTGCCCACTTAAAACTAAACAAGAGTGATGTACTACAGCAAATTATATTTGTTCCTTGATTTAAGGTGACAGTCTTGATGATGGACCATCAACATCAATCCCTCTTTCTCAACTGGCTGCACTTCTGGGAACATATTGAGGCCATCAGCAGGAGCAAAAGCACACCAAAAAATCTTCCAGAGTTGCATCTGCTTAGGTACAACAGCTTATACATCTAAATTTTAACCTTTTCTACTCGTTATTTACCCACACTGCAATACAGACTAGCCAGCGCAGGCTGCAGACACACACAGAAGACAGCGTTCCTGTCCCTCAAAAAAAAAAGCTTACAGTGAGGAGGTGAAGCAGAGGAGGTGGCCCAGCAAAGGCAGATGGATATCTGGGGGGTGTGTGGGGAATTCCCACTGGGCGGGAGATACAGTGAAGTGCACAAAAGCTCTCGAGGGAGATGCTGATCAACAGAGCCCGGACATGCAGGTCTCAGCTCTTCACGTTCCCCGCAGCTGCAGGCTGCTGCAGCGTCGCCAAATTACTGGGACGCGGATGCTCCTGCTACAGGTGTCAGCCTCCCACAGGGACAGGGTAAGCATCGCTCCAAACTCTCCCATGGCCAAAAAGCCACAAGCCACGTTACTTGTAAAGCCAGAGACCGGTGTGGCTCCAGGGCTGGTTGCCAGGAGGTTCGCGGGCAGCCCCAGCAGCCTCCCTGGGTCTCCATGCAGCGGCTCCTGGGGCTGGAGTTGTCTTGCTGGTCCCCACTGGGACTGCTACAGCCAGCGTGAGATGACCCAGTTGGACTGAAACTGCCCCAACGATCATACCCTATCCTTCAGGAACGTACTTACGCTGCCAGTCAGGGTGTAGAAATGCTGAGAACAGGCTCAGGCAAGTAGCTCACAGGTTTAGGCTGTGTCCAAACCTTGAAGAAAATTTAAGGGCAGCTTAGGAGCGGCCCAAGCTTTCATCCCGTGGGTTTGGACATCCCAAGCCACCAGAACTTCCGTCCTCCTACGCAAGGCGCAGACATTACACATGCGTTGCAGACCCTACATCCCAACAAGCCACCCCGGCTGCGCTGACAGTGCGGAGAAGCAGGTATTGTAGGGAATGATTCACCCCATGCAGATGCCTACAGCAGGTCAGGGTCAGGCGCTTCCTACAAATATCCATTTCCCTCCAGAGACTGTAAAAAGGAGGCTGGACACTGGCTCAGTTGCAGGTAATTGCAGCAGAGGTCTCTCAGTCTAGAGGAGCAAAGTCCTCTGCTGTGAACCCCAAATACAGCCAGAAACAAGGTCAGTGGGATGCACAGACCTCAGCATACTCGAGATTATAGTCTCCAGCCTTTCTGAGACCCCTGAGCACATCAGCAGTCTAAAATCATCCCATCAGCCCTGGAAAGGCAAAATACATGGAAACCCGTAACAAAGACAAAGTCTGGGGGTTCACCAGAAGAACCAAGAACAGAACAGAACCAAGGGGTGCAGGGAAGCCCAGGAGGGCTTGTATCTCTGGGCTTACAAGTGCTGAAAGCCACCACCACTCACCTCATTTCCCAGGAAACCCTGGCAGGATCTGACCTCCCTTCCACGCGCTCCTCCTCTCTCCTTTTCACAGTCAACTGAGACCTATATGACATTACAACAAAAGAAACGTCAGCAAGCCCAACCTTGTCCCCTCCCGCCAACCGAAAAGCTTCATTTCCTCAGTTCTTAAAAATCAGGCTGCACTGGAAAGCAATTACATATAAATTGCATCTTATAGATCTATTTAAATATTATATATAAATGTGTATTTACTTAATAAATATATTATCTATTTAAATAGACATATAAATTGGGGAAGGGACAGGGGTCCCCCACAAGTGGCCAAGGCAGCAGCACATTCTTCTGCAGCAGTGACTGGACTGGCATCAGGGATGGAGCCCTACTGCCTGTCCCACGATGAACACCCATGATGACCCAGCAACACGGCTCTAGAGTGAGCATGATGAGGTCCTCCCGAGACATTCACCGTCAGCTCTAAAGCAATCCCTCCAATGCTCCTAAAGAGGAATGGGAGGAAACACAGCCGGCAGCGGCAGGGAGCTCGGGATGGTGAAGAGATGACCTTCTTGTGGTGCTCGCCCAGCGCTGGCCGAGAGCTGCGAGGAAAAGAGGTGGAGGCAGTGGACCCCTGCTCCATGACCCAGAGTGTCCCAGCAGCATCACGGAGAGGATACGGGCTTTTCCTTGTGGTGACCTCCAGGCCTTGCTGACACCCCACATTACAGCCCGAGGGTGACCGCCAGGGAGACATGAGGCTGTTGCTCTGGTCCCCCATCCTGTGGCTGGGCGGTGGTCCCAGCGGTCTGTTTTCTCCCACCTTCTACATCCCCATCCTCTCTTTCCTCTCAGGCCACAGGACCCCTTGTCAGGGTGGCCATATATATATATCACACAGCCATATATCACACCGCCGCTCTGGCAGCGTGAGCTGGAGGCAGAGCAGGGTAAGGGGGACCTTTATTACCATCAGAATAGCCTCACCTCTCAACCTACTTAACCCAGCCACATTTGCACTGCTAAATTTGGGAGAGTATGAGAAGCATTCCCGCGGAGAAGGCTTTTGGCCTCCTTTAACTCCCTGCCAATTGCTGGGTAATTCAAAGTCCATGTCAGGGATGCCACCCCAAGCTGCACAGCGGTGGCCCAGACCCAGCAGACCTGGAGATCCGGTGCCTTAACCCCTTCGAGTCAGCTTCTGAGCTTGGCTATTTTAAGAAAATGACGGAGCTGGGCATTCTGCAACAGCTCCCACTGAAATACCAGGTTTCCAGGAGGTATGTGGGAGGAATTCAGGACACTTTCACGCCAGAAAGGAGGCACTCAACTTCAGATAGCCAAGTTTGAAGACCATGCCCTAAAGGGATGCAGTGCTCAGCCTAGTAACAGCCAGCAGCAATCCTTACATTTAAACCGATTTGAGAAGCTGTGCATGACTATTTTTGGGTGCAAAACAGATGAACTACTCAATACCAGCAGCAAGAAGGGGCCACCAGCCCTGGCAGCTCTTAGAAACTGCCCTGACCTGCAGCACAGGAACCTAAAAACACCTGATCACCAAGCTTGGCTTTTGAGATTGTAGAAGCAAATTAAACCCCTGTTTCAGCCTTGCTGCTGGCGGGTACGGGAAGGACACACAGGTTACGGTAACCTTTCTGGGCCCGTTCTCCATAAACACCATCAGCACCTGCACCCTCCTGCGGATGCCCAGAGAAAGCTGCCCCTGGAAACCCAACCCGTGAAACGTCTTGGGGCGCGGTGCTGCTGCCCACATCCAACAAATAAACACATTAATTAACCCCAGAGGGTGCCAAGTCCGATGGCATAAAAGGTGAGCCAGAAATCTTCCCCCCCCAGAGCCCAGACCGAGACGTTCGAGGGAGCTTTTGAGGAATCCAGGCGTGAGTCCGGGCAACCGGCCACGGAGCTACGGCTGCTCTCCTGGGACCTTTCCCAAGCGATTCACACGCACACCAGAAAAAAAAAACGGGCTCATTTGCCGTAAAAGTGGGCATCAAACACTCTGACATCAAGAAGGATGATTAAAGACAGTTGAGTTAGGAGGAAAGATTAAAAGAACTAAATATGCCCAACTTGGCTAAGCAATGAGTAAGAGGAGACGTGATAAAAGACTCCAGGCATCTGAATGAAGGGAGTGGCATAGCATTAAAGGACTGAATAAAATATCTTTCTGAGAAATGGATCCATCAACGATCTCCCAAGAGATAAGGTACGAGCCTCATTTTTTAGGCATTTATAAAACCGGTCGCTAGAACTGAGATTTTTGAGGAGAAATCCACATTGCCCCAAAGGGAGCACGCACCAAAGCCTTTCATCTCCGGCACGGGATGCTGCGAACAAAGCGTGCGATGCCCCAAGGGAGCACAGGAAACTTGGGAAGCAGCAAGTATTTCATTCTGCCTCCTCCAAAAAAGAGAGATACGCTTTTTCACTGTAAAATTAAAAAAAAAAACCAAAACAAAAAACAAAAAACCAAAACTCACCCCTTCTTTTTACTTCAGCAGCCCTAATCCATAACGTTGTGTTTAAAAAAAAAAAAAAAACAAAGGAAAATAACTACCAACCCATTCAAAATGAACAGGTCTGGGGGGTCTTACAAGTACTTAACTTTTCCCCCCAGTAATTAGATACGTGGGGTACCGCAGAGGGAAGAGGCTTTAGCTGGGCGGTGGGGCTCCCGGGGACCGCGAGCCAGTCAGATCCGCGGAGCGCACACATGGGCAAGGTGACAAAATCCTGGACAGCATTTCAATACCTGGTGCTGCTGAGCCTGTACCCCTCGGAGAAAGTACCCTCTGAAACCCAGCGACCTGGTGGGCTTTATAAAGATTAGAAGTAAGCCCTAAGCCCTGAGAAAACCGCCCAGGAGGAGAGCTAAACCTGTTATGCTGGCTTTACCCCCAAAATCTATGTATAATGCATGTAACACACATACCTACCTAAACACCGAAACCGCGAAGCCAAAGCGGCGGATTTTGTGTAATTTCACATGATCTCCAGCCACACGAGGGTCTCCTGAACATCTCCCCCCAGCGCGGGCAGAGGGGTGTACCCAAGCGAAGGGGGTTGACGGGGCCAACAGTATTTACTGAACACAGACACACGCAAGGTGAGGTTTCCAGCAAAACCAGCTTATCAATTCACTTGATGTGCCTGGGGGTTGCAGTTAACCCCCAAATGTTCTTTCAGGTGCTTCTGCCCCGATATTCTTGATGCAACTCGGCCACTGGGTGTGATTTACAAAGCCCGGCAGCATCCCAGACCTGGGTACCTGAGAGACTCCTTCGACCTCAACAGGGAAAAGCCGAAAGGCATTTGCTGGCGGTGCAATTTTAAATCACAGTTAAATTCACACAATGGCCATAAATCACCAAGAAGGTGGTTCTGTCCCACCCCCCCTGCCCAGGCTCCCCTGACCTGGTGAGTGAACGCAGGGCGAGCGGGTCTAAGAAAAAACTAGCTAGGGAAAAAAAGAAAAAAAAAAAGTGAATAATTTTCTTCTAATTAATTCCCTAAACCAGTTCAGTGGGGTTCAGGCAAGTACTAGAAATCTTTCCCCTTTTGGCATGAGCGAGATCAGCTGAACTGCAACATGTGACCGCAGTCCAAGGCAACCTTTGTTTGCGAGACCAAGAGTGGATCTTTTTGATTTATTTTTTTTTTCCCCCTTTCCCACAGCAAGCTCTTAAGTCTGCAACTGCCTTTCTCCATGGGAACAGGAGATCCACCGTTTACTGACCGGTGAGTTTTATGGCAAAGTTGAAACAGGATGTTCACAGAGGGTTTTATTGTATTTTTTTTAATAAGTGGAGCATTTTAGTACGCAGTGAATCTTCTTGCTTTATGCTCGCGTGTCTCTTTGGGAGGCTGAAGTACAACACCAGGCTGCCAGATTCATTTTATATATTGAAGAAACATGACTCTACCCAATCCGAAAGGAAGGACAACATAAAAAGACCCGTTCAAAGCGGAGGAAACTCTGTGCTTACAGTTTGGGATGAAAAGGGGAAAATTAAAACATCTAAGAGAGATTATTATACCTTCTATTAAACCTTCCCCTTCCCATACAGAATCAGCTGCTGCCATCACTGCAGCACCACTGATGCTCGAGATAACCAGGCTCAGGGTACCACTGTCACCAAGAATTGAAGGCTTGCAGGTTGTATTCAGATGACTCCTTCCTTTCCTTTTGAAGTTAATTTTGGGTACCCCTGCTCAGGCCATGACTGCAGTGCCCTCCTCACGCGTTCAGACAGACAGACAGACAGACAGCTCCTGCAGCCCTCGCAGCTGGCGTGGCAGGAGGGCGAAGCCCCTCTCTGACCCACAACTCATCCTTACACGAACAGCTTTGGGGAGCTGAAGAAGGAAATGTAAAATCTCACCTCGTGCGATTTCCCGCTACAGGGAGTAAGGTATATTTTTTTCTCATTCAGCTAGTTAATAAGAAACAACTGTTTCCCAAAACACAGGCAAGTTTCTACTATTCAGAACAGTGGGTTGGGATAATCCGCGTTTTATAAAAATGGAGAGGAGCCTGAATGAGCAGCAGGTCGCGGCGCAGCGATGCATCTCCTGCATTGCTCGCCCAAGCGTGCAGTGCTCAGCGAGGAGCGATGGAGAGAGGTGAGCCCAGGTGTGCTCCACGCACCCCCGCCACGGGTGAGGGAGGGCGGGGGGGAAGGTGTAACCCACAAAACACAAAAAGCTGGATCCCTGCGGCTCTGCACTGACGGTGGGGATGCCCTGGTACCCGGCGGGACCGAAGCTCGCTCCTGCACTACTGGCACCTCCGCAGAGCCAGCACGGAAACCACCCATCATCAGGAACAGTCCCTCTGAAAGCCAGGGGAGAGCTGACAGTGCAATTAACGACCTAGAAAGAAAGCCACTTGCTGTTACTCTTTTTTCGCTTGCGAAGAGCAGCAGAGCCTGATCGATGCTCGGTGCACAGCTCCGCAGGGTGCGGATGCTTTGCGGCTCCCGCGCCTGCCCAGCCTCCCCCAGCGCAGAGCCCTGCTGCCCCCGCCGTTTCTCTATCCCTCCCTAGCTAAAATAACGTAGCAGGGCACCTTTCGGTGCTAAAGAGAGGTGATTGCCAGCACAATCTCGGAGAGCACCTTGGCTTCCAATGGACCGACCCTCGGGATACCTTCGGAGCCGCCTGGGAAAGACACACTCGTGTATTCTGCACGTGGGCAGCGGGGCGACCCACACCGAACCCGGCTGGATAGGCAGGCGGGCAGGGAAGCATCTTCTGAGAGACGACAGAAAGAATCAAAAGCAGGAACCGGCAAGGACAGCCCGTTCAGGCACAGAAGACAACCAGCCCCAGCGGCACCTCCCCGGGCTCCCGCAGGATGAGCCCCAGGAGGGAGATGTGTCCTGGGAAGTGGCCGGTTCCCCGTGTCCTTCCCGAGAAGTGCGTTTCTCACCCCGACACACGCATTTTGGTACCCAAGTCAATCCCCGCTCCCACTCAGCACAGCCTTTGCCGGCAGCCTTCTTCCCCGGGTATTTTCCTGACATTTATCCAGAGTTTCCCACCCCCACTCTCTCATACAACAACCGGTATTCTATTTCTGCTCGAGATCTGAAAAGGCACAAGAGAGAAATGAGTGTTTTTCGGGTTTCGAGAAGATGGGCACCTCTGCCCATGCGGGCAGTCGCTCCTTTGCTGGGGCAGAGGGGATGCACTTGCCCTGTGCACAAAGCTCTTGGCGAGGGGACGGAGCGGGACGTAAGCGCCTGGACCGCTGCTGGCAGCCTGGAAAGAGTTACCGCCGGGCTCGGAGGATTTCTGCCTTCCCAACAAGGCGGCTGGGGTGAAGAATGCAAGTGACGCAGCAGCATCCTGCCGGGAGAGGGAAAAAAGTAAAATAAAAAAACCAAAAAACAAAAAAACAAAACAAAACAAAAAAAAACTAAAGCTCTTTGGATGAGGTTCAGGATGACTACACTTTTACTGTAAGTGTTTAGTAACTCGCAGTCGCATAACCCGTCTCTGCCCACTTGAGGCCACGACACGCAGATTACAAGCTCCAAGAAAACGCTTCACACACACACACACACGCCTGGCTGAATCCCCCCGGCCGAGGGAGGACAAAAAAAAAAAAAAAAAAAAAAAAAAGCCCTTTAACAAATTAAGCTGCGTTTCCCATTTAAGCAGAGCCCGATCGGCTATTTATTTAACAATTTTAAAGTGTTATTTTAGCCTTCCTGGTTTGTGTGTGTTGAGAGGCTGTTCCTGGGACAGGAGCCAAAGTCGATTAGAGCAACCCGGCAGCCCAGCGAGGGAGGGAAAAGCAGGGTGGGAGAGCGGAGGAAGGCGCTGGGACAAGGCTTCACCGCGGGGACGGTCACCGGCAGCCCCCAGCTGTGGAGCTGGAGGGAGGCGAGCGGAAAACTGAGGACAGCAATGGGGAGAGAGAGCTGGGGTGGAGAGCACTGCCCGGACCATCACCGTCCTGTGGTCGCCGGCAGAGACTCCTCGCTTTTGGCACACCGGTGCCTTGCCCTGAGCAAGCACGCCGGGAGACGAGCCGGTGAAAGCAAAGCTGCGGCAGCCCTGCACGCACGAGCATCCATCCCGGGAGATGCCCCACGCGGGCGCTGAACCCACCCCAGAGGTGCTTTCACAGGAGAAACGACCAGGGGATGGATGATCCACTTGGACACAAACGCTGTTTGGTACCCACCTGCTCAGCACGCCCTGCAGCACCAACAGCCCTGGGACAAACGCATCGAGGGAAGAACGACATTAAGCATCTCCCGGTGGGTACCAGATGAGTCCCACCCTGGGGTCCTGCATCCTACTCCTCCTGCCGTCGCTACGCCTCCAGATCGGCCTCTAGGAACGATTTTTGGAGCAGGCAGGCAGAGGCGAGACGGATGGTGGCCAAGTAGGATGGATGCTGCCCCCAGATGAGCAGCTTCTCTGTCTGGATCAGGGGAAAGCTACCTGGTACCTGCTGACGGGGGCCGTGAAAGAAGTAGCTTGGACCACAGCCGGGCTCCACACTTCCAAAGCGAACCCTTTATCAATTATCACAAAACCCCATTTTCCACCCATATCAAAGCACAAAATGCTGCTTTAACCACCAGTTTCCCCCAAAGACCTTGAGGGTTCCTCAGCCGTGGTGGCACCAAGCACAGGTGCTTCCTCAGGCTCACGTGCCCCACCACCACTGCTGCCATCAGCCCGGGGTTGGCCGGCGGCAAAACCACAATGGCTCTTCTCTATCCGCAGTGCAGGCGAAAGGTGATGTGAGAGGGAAACCAGGGACCCGCGTGCACCCAGATCCTCTCCTCCGACACATCCCTCTGCCCATTAGACGTGGGTGGGTGGAAGGAGAAATGCAGACATGGGGTCTCCCCTGGACCGAGCATGAGCAGACTCTTCCATGCTGACCGGGCAGAGGAGGTGACCCAAGCCAACCTAACCCAAACCAGAAGCCACACAGCTCCTGCTAGTCCCATTTTATTATTCTTTTTTATTTTTTAATATGACCTGGGTTATTGCACAGAGAAA
The DNA here is from genome assembly GCA_017639485.1 of Pluvialis apricaria. Classification (NCBI taxonomy): domain Eukaryota; kingdom Metazoa; phylum Chordata; class Aves; order Charadriiformes; family Charadriidae; genus Pluvialis; species Pluvialis apricaria. The sequence goes on along the minus strand of CM030008.1, from coordinate 159,297,120 downwards.
CACCTGGAGGATGCAGGGCAAGGGTGATGCTACAGCAAAGAGCACGCCCGGGCATGAAAAGAGTGACCAGGGGGATACTGCCTCACCACAGCAGCACCGCAAGGATGTCCCAAGGCCAGCACGGTCCCTTCCAGCCACGCACCGTTGCCTCAGAGCTGGATTTGGCGCCCACCAGGGACGGAAACAGCGCTTTCCCACCTCTGCTTATTCCCCTTCAGTCTCATTTTTGGGAAGGTAACAGGTGGGAAAAGGAGCAGAAGGCAATCCTAGTCCAAAATCCATCGGGCGGCTGGGGAATCATAGAATCATAGAATCATAAAATTGCTAAGGTTGGAAGGGACCTTCAAGATCATCAAGTCCAACCATCAACCTACCCTGACAAAACCACCTCTAAACCATGTCCCTAAGTACCACATCTACCCTTTTTTTAAACACCTCCAGGGATGGCGAATCCACCACCTCCTTGGGCAGCCTATTCCAATGTTTAGTAACCCTTTCAGTGAAAAAATGCTTCCTAATACCCAATCTAAACCTCCCCTGACATAACCTGAGTCCATTTCCTCTCGTCCTATCACTTTTCGTCAGGGAGAAGAGGTCAGCCCCCACCTCTCTACAAACTCAGTTTTTCAGGCAGTTGTATCACAGTATCGCAGTATCACAGTATCGTCAGGGTTGGAAGGGACCTCTGGAGATCATCTAAGTCCAACCCCCTGCCACAGCAGGGACACCTACAGCAGTTGCACAGGACGGCATCCAGGCGGGTTTTGAACGTCTCCAGTGTGGGAGACTCCACAACCTCTCTGGGCAGCCTGTGCCAGTGCTCTGCCACCCTCAGAGTAAAGAAGTTCCTCCTCATGTTCAGATGGAACTTCCTGTGCTCCAGTTTGTGCCCGTTACCTCTTGTCCTATCACTGGGCACCACTGAAAAAAGACTGTTCTCATCTACCTGGCACCCTCCCTTTAAGTATTTATAAGTATTGATAAGATCCCCCCTCAGTCTTCTTTTTTCTAGACTAAAAAGCCCCAAGTCCCTGAGCCTTTCCTCATAAGAAAGATGCTCCAATCCCCCAATCATCTTTGTAGCTCTTTGCTGGACCCTCTCCAGCAGTTCCCTGTCCTTCTTGAACCGGGGAGCCCAGAACTGGACACAATACTCCAGATACGGCCTCACCAGGGCAGAGTAGAGGAAGCGAGCAGCCAAAGGAAAGCGAGCAGAAGCAAACCAAGGAAGAGAGACAGCAAGCCCAAAGATATTACTTTGCATGCTCCAGGAGATCCAGGAGAGCAAAAAGCTCACCCCCAGCGCTCAAGGCTCTCCCTGCCCCTTCTGAGCGCTCAGGGACATAAAGACCACCAGCACTGCCCAAACCACCCACTGCATTTTGCAGAAGATGAGTTTCCCACGTACCCAAAGACACGTCCCCGAGATGCCACTACAACTGGACTGACCGTACGGAAGAGCCCCGAAGCTCCGCTACCAGCCGTCCCGCCGCACCAGCCCTGCCGCGAGCTCGCCGTCCAGCAAACTTCATTTGGTGGTCACTCCTTTTGCTCCTACGTGGTGCGTAGGAAGTGCCTGGGGATTTGACTTCTTCCCAGCGTAAGCCCCAGCCTGTCAGCCTCGAAAAAGCAATGAATAGCAAATTGCTCGTCGTCTCCTTCACTTTCTCCGCACCCTTTTTTTAAGACAAATTACCATGCTGCTTTTATTTTTTTAAGCAGCCTGGATCAACAGAAGTCAGATTGAGAGGCAGCGTGTCACACATGTCACAAGCAAGCACAGCAAGCATTTATAATTCTTTTAGGTGAATTTTAGCACCAACATAGCTAGAAATGAAGCCTGAATCTTCCTAGCCAGGCTCCCATCTACATCCTCTAAGACTGCAGGCACAGAGGCTGTGCCCTGCGCTGTGCAGGGATGCAGGGAACCCTGCAAACCACAGGGGAAAGCTCTGCAGCCAACAAGAGAAGTCCAGGCGTTTCCAGTAGGTCCGCTTATCCACCACCTTCCTCTTCAAGGCACTTTTATACCCACCCTCCTGCGATTTTAAAACCCAGTGTGCACTATTTCAGCTTTGATGCTACACGTTACTATCAGCCAACCAATACCAGAATATCCTTCCTTCTTGCAGTAAAATCCCTCTTTTCCCTGGGGGGTACAGTTGGTAGGGCAGAACAGACCAGGCATTTAGCATCTAATCGTAAGTATCAGCTTGAATCACGCAGGCTTGCATGGCTCCAGCATCCCCACCGGCTGCAAACACCAGCCGAGTAACATCACCGTCAGACGGCGGTTGGAGGGGTATCGGGTTTAGCATCCCGCAGGGGAGGAAATCATCAGCTTGCATCACAGCACAGAGTGACCAATTTGTGGTCAACCGAACTACTCCCAAGAGCCGAGAAACCGAGCGCAATGCAGTAATGTCGGAAATTTTGGATTCCGAACATCGGGAGGTGTTGGGACACTCCGCCTCAGCAGGACCGGCCGGGGCAAGCAGCCACGCCAAAATCTGGATGCAAGGACTGCAGAAACGCTGGGCCAGAAGGGACTTCAGAGAGACACCCGGCCCCGAACCCTCTCTTGGCTTGTTTGTCTTCATGCCACTCTCCAAGGCAACACCGGCGCAGCTCTGCCAAGAAGGAAGCAGGACTCGGCTGCAGTTCCCAGTGACAAGCACCGCTCGCCCCACCATCCGGGAAGGGCTGCTGGGCTGCTAACAAAGCGGTTTCTAACGCTTTTTGGGCCAGCTCCAGCATCACTTATTCTCCTTCACCACCACCAACCGGGAGCTGGAACCTACGCTTTGAGAAATGCCAGCCTACCCCGCTGCTACCAGGCACGATGGAGATGATGCACTGGAAGACAGCGTCCAGAGAAGCACTGCCCTGCACGCAATTTTCTTCTAGTCCCGTCCTCAGACATGGAGCGACATCGGGTGCTGCGCTCCTCACACCACCTTCCTGGATGTCTCAAATCTGCGACGTTCCCTTCAAGTCTCCACTCTACCAGGTGCTCAAGGACCTCTCCTCTCCCTGCCCTCCTTCCTTCCTCCTGTGTGCCATCTGCTCTCCAGGCAAAAACCGCGGAGCCATAATTTGAATTAATTTTGGGGACGCTTTTCAGCTTTTTCCATACGAATAAAAGTTCTTTGTCCCAGCACACAGCGTGGACCTACAGGTTGTGGCTACACAACTGACCACATGATGAGCCGTGGTACAGCCAACACCAGGAGAGCAGAGGTACCTGGCTCCAAAATTACTGCTGAAGACAGCATCCCATCAAACCATGGCCTGACACCTGTGAGTTGGTTTTTTCCTAGGTTTAACATATGCAAATCTTCCAGCTATTCCTCATAAGTGAAGTTTCCCAAACAGAAGCTTCATCTTCCCAAGCTGCATTAAAAATAGAGGGGCTGAGACTGGATGCTGCGTTTCAGACAAGGCTTTATATGACAACCGAGATTTAATTATTACCTTTGCCATTCTTCCATGGACTACTCAAGATCTGCCTTTCTTGTAACAGCATCTGACTGTTGATTCACAATCAGCTCGTGATTCACTGCAGCTCCCAGATCCCGGTCTGCAGTTAACCTGTTACTGCTCATTTTGGGTATGTGCATCTGATTTCCAAGAGCACTTTTTTGCACTTGTCTTTACTGAATTTATTTCTCTGGTCTTCAAACTACCCCCAAAGCTCATTAAAATCACCGTAAAGGAAGATGCCATCACCTGAAGTACCTGCAATGTCTCCGGTTGCATTTCATCCTCTGTATCCTCTGCACTCTACCATCCAATCTGCTACTCACCCTCAAAACGCCTTCCTGATCCAACAGCAACCCATTTCTTTTAGCTTCTTAAGTACCCACTTACAATGATTTCATCTTCAGCACATTTCCCAAGTTTGTTTATCGAGCTGTCGGGATTTTCCCAAGAACTACTCAACAGCTTTCAGCACTTTTTTTGGTAAAGTCACTAAAATACCAAACTTGGTATGAGTTTGCCTAGTAGTTCTGCAAGCCCTCCGTCCTTCAGAACTTGCTACACCAGGAGGTATCACAGTTAAGAGCTGGCAACTCGGACGACACGAGTTCTGCAGTTACGCGACGTTTTCTTTGAAGTCAGATCAAGCAGATCATCCATTCCACATTCAGGATCAGCATCACCATTTTTCTTCAAGTCTCACCTACCCAGCTGTCTCTCCGTGGCTATTTCCCTTGGCTGAGCTAGGGCTTCAGGGCTGCAGGAGTTTACAGAGAAAACCTCACGCCCAAAGGGTTAAGACTTGTTTTTTCATGATCCTTAAATCATAAATATGATTTCCACTTGAAAAGGGAACACTTCATTTAAGAGACGCAGTGGCTCTGAAGGGTAATGCAGGGCTTTTGAAGGAAATTTTAAAAAAAGGAAGCAAGGGGAGAAAGCAAAATAACACTTCCAGAAAGTTTTCCGAAGGAAATGAGTAACCACTTGTTATTAAAGAATAAATCACAGTCCTCGGGAAGTGGCATTGTCTCTGGTCTATTTTTAATGAGAAAACACCCCTGTCACTGGCACGAGGGCTGAACACGCTGATGGGACGTGTCTGCGGACAGCGGGAGCGTTCACGGGGAGCCACCATCTCATCCCTGCCATTCCCATCACTTATCAGCAACCTGAACGGCACGAAAAGAAAGTGGCTTAGAAAAAAAAAAAATACACCCAGGACAACAAGCAAGGGCTGCTGCTTTCCATGGAGAGAGGACAGAAGGAAACACCGGAGACCAAGCAGAGGAACCACATCCCAAGCGTAGTCTTAGGCTTTGCTTTTGTTTTCCACATATGAAGGATGCACACAAAGCCACCGGGACATCTGTGCTGACCCCCAATGTCCCCACAGGGGTTTAGGTGACCTCCCACGTGCACTAGCATCTTCTGTGTCCCCAAGACGGGGACAGGTTGGGCACACAGCCACAGTAAACCCCTCGGCCTCTTTTCCCCAGGGGTCTGCCACCAAGACAGGGCTTTCTGGCGAAGCACCTGATGCTACAGCAGCACTGATGCTGACCGCTTCAAAGGTGTAATTAGCCTCATTTTACGCTGATAAATGAGTCCCAGACTCCTGTGGCAAAGTGACTTGGCGATTAGGAACAGGCACATGGTGTCGAGGGAAGGGGAGCAGAAGTCAGCAGAGCTAGCGGGGGTACAGCTGCAGGCACAGACTCAAAACCAAACCAGAGGGACCACAAGCTCTCGGACACCCCGCCACCACGCAGCAACCCTCCTTACACACCAGCGAGGGGACCGTTTTTGGCACTTTCTGCCAAGCCCAACTGGCTTCCAAGCCCCAGCCAAGCACTGCCAAGCCCGAGTCACAGGGTTCAGCTGCAGACCCACGTCCCCCACACGCTAGAGCCAACTCTGACCCAAAATCACACACACATCCCCCAAACTTTCCAAGCTGCACCAGGAACGAGCAGGAACCTATGACCAGCTCACCGAAATACAACGCATTATGCCTAATTTTACTGTGAGGGTGACCGAGCACCGGCACAGCTTGCCCAGGGAGGTTGTGGAGTCTCCATCCCTGGAGATATTCCAAAGCTACTGGACATGGTCCCGGGCAACTGGCTGTAGGTAGCCCTGCTTGAGCTGGGAGGTTGGACCAGATGACCTCCTGAGGTCCCTTCCAGCTTCAACCACTCTGTGATTCTGTAATTGCAAAGATGTATTGCATTGCAATGCCGCACGTTAACTTAGCTTTCACTGACCCGGTGCAAAAAAGACCGTAATTATTCAACTTCTCAACTATTTCTGACATTCTTTCCATAGATGAGGTTGAAGCCTTTTTTTTTTTTCCCCTTCCTTTTAATAGGAACGCAACCCCACAGTTTGCAGGAGATTATAAAACACACACACACATCACTCTTCCAAAACAGGCTCTGAAAGCGTTTGTTTGATGATTACTTTTTTTTTAGTTCCCCCCCATAAACCACCACCCTGCTGGTCTCATTCATTGTGTGGCATTTTGCAACGAAGCGTAAAAACGGTATTAATCATAGCTCTGCAAAAAAACACAAACTTCTCCTCTGAGGTTTGAAGTAACCATTTGGAAGGAAAACTTCCAGGAGCCAGAGGGACTGACAGGGCTGGAGACTAAAGTCCTTCTTTTCAAAGGCCAAGTGTATCCCAATATATCCCTTGGACAGCTGCCCCGAGCCAAAGTTATAGTACTTTATTCTTCAGTTCAAGTAGCAAGAAGGATATTTGGTACAAAATCAGGACAAATACCCAAAGTGAATGGGGAGGTTTAGCGGGCAAATGTGTCGTAAATCTAAGAGGAGGCTTGAGCTCTAACTACAGCTTTGGTGAGGATCGATGGCCGAAGCCTCAGCTGCCTTTCAGCTCCAGGACGCTACAGGGATTGGGACCAGAATGACCAGGTAAGGGCACCCGTCCCTCGCAGGCAGCACCCGAACATCCCGGACCGAGCGCTGGCACTCACCCGCAGTGGAGCGTTGCTTCAGCAACAGGCAGAAACACATCGAGATCTGCAAAGGCTATGCCAAAAAATAAAAATCATTATCATCTTTATGTTTTCTGGCCAAACACCATTGGAGAAAATTACCTTTGACATAAATCAAGCTCTTTGTCCACCTCCGCAGATTTAGTGCTTCTCGTGGACACAGGGAGGGGCTTCTGTCAAAGACAGAGTCGGGAAAAACCATGAGGCTCTTTTCTACGTTAGATTCTTTAGCAGAGGTTTGCCAAAAGCTTTGGAATCCCTTCACTTCAGAAGTAAAACATTAATAATTTAAAACCCTCCTTTTAAATTAGGAAGGGCACTAAAAGAAACTATTGAAAGAGAAAAACCATCAAGCCCACCACCGCCTCCAACTCAAACACCAACATTTTCTCTCAAACCCCAAAAGTGGTTTCAACAAGCTGGCAAATGAGGCATTAACCTTTTTCTTACCCATCCTTCCCCAGCATTTGTTCTCAGGACATTAATCTTCCAGGCAAAGCAGCCAACCGCAGGGACAGGTCACGCCGAGCATCCTGTCACAGAAAGTCCCAGGATGCCGCAACCAAGGGTGGGTGGTGTCAGCAGTTGCAAAGCATCTTACAGGGGATGCCACATATTTTGGGTTTATTGTTATATTAGGATAGGATGGGATGGGATGGGATGGGATGGGATAGAACAGGAGAAAAGAGAATAATGGAGAGGAGAGGGAGAGGGAAAGAGAGAGAAGAGAAGAGAAGAGAAGAGAAGAGAGGGAAAGAGAGAGAAGAGAAGGGAAGAGAAGGGAAGGGAAGGGAAGGGAAGGGAAGGGAAGGGAAGGGAAGGGAAGGGAAGGGAAGGGAAGGGAAGGGAAGGGAAGGGAAGGGAAGGGAAGGGAAGGGAAGGGAAGGGAAGGGAAGGGAAGGGAAGGGAAGGGAAGGGAAGGAAGGGAAGGGAAGGGAAGGGAAGGGAAGGGAAGGGAAGGGAAGGGAAGGGAAGGGAAGGGAAGGGAAGGGAAGGGAAGGGAAAGGGAAGGAAGGGAAGGGAAGGGAAGGGAAGGGAAGGGAAGGGAAGGGGAAGGGAAGGGAAGGGAAGGGAAGGGAAGGGAAGGGAAGGGAAGGGAAGGGAAGGGAAGGGAAGGGAAGGGAAGGGAAGGGAAGGGAAGGGAAGGGAAGGGAAGGGAAGGGAAGGAGGGAAGGGAAGGGAAGGGAAGGGAAGGGAAGGGAAGGGGAAGGGAAGGAAGGGAAGGAGAAGGGAAGAGGAGGAAGGAGAAGGGAAGAGAAGGGAAGAGAAGGGAAGAGAGGGAAGAGAAGAGAAGAGAAGATGAAGAGAATAGAGAAGAGAAGAGAAGAGAAGAGAAGAGAAGAGAAGAGAAGAGAAGAGAAGAGAAGAGAAGAGAAGAGAAGAGAAGAGAAGAGAAGAGAAGAGAAGAGAAGATAAGAGAAGAGAAGAGAAGAGAAGAGAAGAGAAGAGAAGAGAAGAGAAGAGAAGAGAAGAGAAGAGAAGAGAAGAGAAGAGAAGAGAAGAGATTTGATGAGAAGTGTAGAGAAGAGAAGAGAAGAGAAGGGAAAAGAGAGGTTTAGTTCAGTTGGAAGAGACCTACAAATATCATCTAGTCCGACTGCAAGTACTTTGTATTAGAAGGGCAAGTGGAGAGAGAAAAAAATAATCGATGATTGATCTTTTTTTTTCCCTTTTTTAATCAATAATCCCAGACTCTTGTGTGCGGTGAAGTTCGCCGCTTATTCAAAGCACACAGGCCTCTGCCCGCCTCGGCTACTGATAACTGTTTCTTATCAGCCCATTTCATTCTTTCCCATTCTTGCAAGAGCTCTGCAAGGTAAGAAAAGGATATTATCTTCATATTTAAGAGGCAAAAAAAGCCTGATAGGGGTAGGTCTACCTCACTATCGAGGTTTTTGCAAGAGCAGGAACAATGTGGCAACCCAAGATTTAGGGTTGTCTACACAAGCCCCACCAGGGACCCCAGCTCCTTTGTCAGCAGCCAGCCCGGGTGCAAGCCGCTGTCTTGGTATCGAGGTGGCCAGATAAAAGCACACACTCAGAGACACAACCCCCTCTTCCACGCAGATGTACGTACTTCAGATGACCAGTCCAAATTTGCAAAGAAGGACGGTTGGGCCAGGGAACACCATCCATTTACTCCATACCACGGCTCCTCGTGGACACCCAGCTCAACCAGCCAAGCTGAAGAAGACCTTTGCATTGATTTGAATCCCCAACGCAGCCATGCAAACACTGCAAGAGTGCAACCTCATGTCTCTGCAAAGGATGCTTAAATACACCCTTTTCTTCTGGAAAAAAAGAACAGCTATTCAAACCCTACGTGCCAACCAACCCGGTGACCGAGTGCCACCCTCCGATAGCTTTTTTAGACAGTTACGAACTTTAAATTTATTTTGTCTCCTGCTCCCAGCAGCTCCTAAACAGTGCGAGCTAAATATTTATAGAAGAGTCACTGTTTGTTTAAATTTCAATCCATACTCGCTGAGGTCCAATATGCCCAGATCCCAAAATGACAGCTGATTACAGAAGAGCCTGAAAACACGGCAGAGGGGACCCTGACGCTTACCAGACCCTTCATCTGGACACTTTCTCCGGTGGTTGTTTTGGGGCACCTTTCCCAGCTTCTTTCAAAAGAAGAGCAACTGCAGCTCCCGCCAGCCACGGGCCACCTTTCATCAGATGCTTTGGCACAGTTCTGCTCGGTGCCACACAGCCCCAGGCTTTGGGGACCCCTTGACGTGCTCCGGAGCCTGCTCCTCCCCGACTCGCAGTGAGGCGGCTGGATTGCTTCTGGAACTGCAACTGAAGCCCCTGAGCTGCTGCCAAGCAGGCACCAAGGCAGGCTGCAAACACCTCGCCCGGTGTCCCAGCCCGTGCAACCAACCTGCTGTAGGTAGGACATGGCACGGTGTCACTCCAGCTCAACAAGTCCTACCCTGACCCGTCCCTTCTGCCTCTTCCAGATTCAGCAACAGCTTTTCCAATTTACCATAGCGTCCACTTCAACCGCACAACAAAGTCCTCCCAGACCTTACAGAATAACTGAGGATACTCAAACTTTTGGGCTAACTGGACAACCTGCCAGAAGCTGAAAGACGCCTGTATATGCCAACTTGCTTCTGCTACAAGCTAGCCAAGTCCAACAAGTCACAGGGCAGAGCATGGCAGCACCTTCTTGTATGTGGTGGCACACGGCTTTACGGGTGAGCCAAGAAAAAAATTAGACCATGCTTCAGACACAGTGATTTCCATTTATTCATCCCATAAAGTCACATGTGGGCCCAGTTGAACAATCCTGGAGTCTTCCATTTGGCATATAAATGGGGACTCCCCACCACACAAGAGGCAAGGGTATCGGGCCATACTAGCATACTGGCCATATGCCATACTGGCATACCCTGATGGAGCATCTTGCCCTGCAGATGTTCAGCGTTCAGATTCGCAAGCTGCCAGAGGAACAGCAGAGGCAGGGAGACACCACCCAAGCAAACACACTTCTCAGCACCCTGCGATGACCACCCATGGCTGGTAATTACCTTCATTTTTATGGTTTCACATAAAAGTTCCTGCATGAGGAACTGAGCAGAAGGTGCTTATTCACCTCAGGTGCGTGAGAGGTTGGGAGGTCTCTGCCCCAGTCCAGCTACTTCAAACCCAGCACCTGATTTGAATGGCCCCTTGGACGCGCACACGTTGCTGAAGAACTCAAATCCACCAACAACAGCTATTGCTGTGCTAATCCCATCAAAATAAACTCCTTCTCAGTGCTGCAGCAAAGTGGGACTCAGCAACACTGCTCTGTCCTGGGGTTCTCTGGGCAATGCCAGAACCCATTCCCTCCCTGCGCAAAGTGTTTCACGGCATTTCTCCCCAGTAAAACTGAAAACGTGGTATGAAGCCAAGAGGATGACTTTTGTCATCAGGCGGATCTCAAGGCCAGGTTTGCACGCTGCCATCATCAGGAGTCTCCATATCCGGCGTGAAGGCCCTTGCATGGATGAAGAACCCAATTGTGCACATGGCCGTGCCAATGCCATGTGTGCACGCACTACCTGCCCTCCTCTTCACACGTGTTTTCTGTCCGGGAACGCCTATGGGGGAGAGACCTGTTGTTGGAAGTGCGTGCCTCACCACGCACATCACCACGGCTGGTGGGTCCACTGGAGCCAGCAGTAAGCAGGAGGTAGAAGGCACAAGTCTATGACCAAGGAGACTTCGAAACCACAGCTGGTATCCTCCATCATCATCCACATCATTAACGCCATGGGGTTGGCTTCATGGAAGACAGATACAGATGCTTCATGGGAGAAAGCAAAATTTTACTGGGGCACGGAAGAGAGATACTTTTCTATTTTAATTCACCTGGTGCTAAAAAAGAAAAAAAAAAGAAGGAAAAAAAAAAAGATATACAGCCCCCCTCTTTCTCCTTTTACATAAATATTGGATCTGAGCGCTTTATGCTCTTAAGAAGTTAAAAATAGGAAATAATATGAAGCCTATGTGCTGCATCTTTTATCAAAGCCTTTTATGAACATCAAAACCAGCTCCTCCGCGCTCTTTTATACTTTCCTGCCATCACTCACAATTCATAAAAGAGGACTACAGAGATACAACGGGTAAAGCACCTCCCAGCACTGTCACAGGGAGCCAGGGACAAAAAACAGCTTTTCCTCAAAGCTCTGAAATCTAAGAGCAATTTTATGATATAATGTCACTTTTAGCACAAGAGATGAATAATAGATATTCAAAATATAATAATACTTTCACAAGTAAACAGTGCTTTGCAGTGTCAAAGCTCTTCAGCAGCACTGTCGAGCCTTCGCAAAAGGATCAACAGTGCCATCACCGTAACACCGCCGGGAAGCAAACACTGCGGGAATAAACACGCGTTTCACTGAAAGGCGGGGTCTCTCTGGCCAAACTCCATCTGTGTTCTCTAGATACACACATCCAGATCCCCTCTATAAAAACGGGGAGGTTTGGAGATTAACAAAGTGAACCAGAAACTCTTTACACATAAACTTGACTTTGACCCTGCCATCTCGCAGAGACCTGCGATAAATACAAACCTCCTCCCCATCTGTACGAGCGGGCTTACGCTCACCTAGAGTCAAGAGACATGAGCATTAATTAACTTCAACATTAAGAAAAAAACAACCACGTCTGAAAGACGGTAGCTGCTAGAATAGTCACGATTCTTACTCAGCCTGTTTATTTACCTGGATATGGAGCAAATCCCCCATGCAACGCACAGCAAACCTGAGAGCACCACTGAGCTGTTCAGCATCTTTTCCACAGAAGGCAAATTCCATAACTTGTGGTCACCATTATTATTTTTTTTCCTGCCTTGCACAGTAAGAGTTAGGAATTCCAAGGGAGGAAGTGATAAACCCATGATAAAAAAAATTCCAGTGAACTTTCAGCATTATCCTAAGCAAAAAAGAATTTCCTCCTTAGTCATCCGCAGGCAGGGTAAGCCAGCTCCCCCGTGAATTACAGAAGAGCAGGGAAAAATGCTTATCTGGGAGATTACTTCTCTTCCCAGTACCTCCACATTTAGTTTTTAAGGAGGGCAAAGGTGAAACGAAAACCACCTGATGCTGATGTAAATACAGCCCTGGAGAAAACTGCACAGGGACCCCAGCAGGAAGAGTTGCTCCTTCCAAAAACCTTAATGAAAACCCAGCGACAGTGCCAGCGGGGAGGGTGATGGCACTTCAGCGTCCATGTGCCACGAGGATGCTCTCAGCCGGCGGGAGGGCACATCCACGCTGAGGAGGTGGCCGAGCCCAAAGGCAGCGACAGCTCCCATGGCCCACGGGGAGCCGGGGCACCGTGGAGGTCCCAGCATGGCTCAGCGCCCCAGTGAATGCCCCCAGCACTCCCCTTTGGCCAGGCAAACCGGGGTGTCAAGCCCGAGCTGGAGCTGGACCCCTCACCTGGACGGTGGGTCCACCTTCCAGAGGCACCAGGGCCGGGATGCATCTGTGCCTCATCCTCCAACTTCTCTACGATAACCTATATAAAAATATATCAGGTTTTTATTGCACAACAGCAGAGCAGATGCTCAGTTCCCTTTTTTGCTGCTGGAGCCTCAGGTCTCTAATTTGACCTCCTGGCTTTGACGCTGCACAGGGAAAAAGGAGTTGGCGCAACAATGGTTTCCTGCAAAAGCAGAGCCGGTGAAACCACACGATCCCCAAAATACTGTCAGGGAAAAACCAGGAGGATAGGTGCGAGATTTGCTTCCAGTTCAAGAAACACCCTCAGAATAAAAAATGGCCCAAACCAGTATTTTGCCTTTCTGAACCAAGCTCCACGCTGCAGGACCAGAAGACTGCCCTCCCTCGGCCGCAGGCTGGCCCCATGGCAGACGTTCCTGGCTGGCGTTTTTTTTGTCTGCTGCCCAAAATCAGCGACCAGACCAGCTTGGAGATGATTAAAACCTAATTACAAACTCTTCAGATCATGTCCCATTCATGGCTTTGGGACAGTGCAAATCCTGCCACCTTCACCGAGCGGCCCCTCCAAGGGCCCCTCGCAGCCTTGGGATGCCAGCCAGCTTGAGAGGCTTTACATTTTCGTGGCATGAGACAAATTTCACTACAAGTTCCTCAATGTTAATCCACATAACGCTGCCCAGCAGATGGGAGCCCAAGAAAACAGCCCGTCGACACCTCTGGCTCTGCAGAGCCCCTCAAAGCAACGCAAAGGATTCGGGAGGTGAGCAGACACTCTTGCTTTGGTGGCTTCAGCAATGACGTGCCTTGTGATAGTTCCCTGCTGCTTTCCAACCTGAAGCAGCACAGTTAGCCAGCATACAGTTAAGTATTTACTGTGCGTAGTAAGCAGCACTTGCAGAGGCAGGCGCTCACGGAAAAGGCAAAGATCACACATTAAGAAAGGTCTTTATTCTGAAAGTAATGACTATGATGCTATAGTCAATATAAAGTGGTGAGCAACACCTCAAAGCCATAGAGGACCACTCAACACCTACAGCAGGATTACTTCAGACCTTTAAAAATATATAAATATTTATTTATTTATAGAAACAGAAAGAAATATATGGCCCCGTGTATCCCCAATTACACGCCCTGCAAAGAAGGCACCAAGTTTGGGCACGAATGGCACGTGCCGAGATGCTGTCAGCAAGCGCCCCAAGAGAGGGACGGATCTAAGGAGCAAAAATAGAGGCTGCAGAAGGGGAGGGAATGGTTTAGCATAACCTAAGGACTGAGATACACAATTAATTTATTTCCCTCCAGCTGGCTCTCACTGCCGCCCGGCGAGCAAAAGCCAACGTACTCCAAACCGCAGTCCTGGAGTCAACAACAGCAGACGAGCGCAGGTCCATCAGCATCCCTTGCCCTGGACACGCTCTCCTCCAAATCCCCCCAGGCAGGACAAGGACAGAAAGACTGAAGCAAAATTTCAGCATCAGCAGCTTCAGCACTTTTCCTGAGCAGAGGCAGAAGCGAATCCAAACGCTTTAAAAGTGGCAAATGGACATGAGGCAGCCAAGATAAGAGGCTTTAAAAGCACTTACTTGCATTTGCTGCCCCTCAACCCTTGCAAATCCAGCCTGCTTGAGGTGGCAAGGTAGGTTGCCCACAAACTGAAAGCTGAAACTGGTTTCAGCCCCAATTCCAGAGAACTGGGAGTAATTTTAGAAGCAGGAAACCATCAAGCAAGAGACAGCATCTGTAGATTAAATCGTCTTCCTTTGCCAGGCTTCGATACGTTCGCCTCACGGAACCATAAAGAAAGTAAGACTCCCTCAAAAAAGCTTCATTGTCAAATTTATTTTATAGCTTTGAGGTTATTTCCCCCCCCCCCCCCCTTAAACCAATAAATACTTGCGATTCCTTTATTTGCTGCCAGCTGGGGAGAGATTTAAAAACTTCTGCAAACCTGCAATTTCAGTGCTTGCCTGTGCTGGGCACTAAAAAAATTCCTCTGGGGTGAGAGCGAGAGGGGTTAGTCATGACAAGAGCATCCCCGCAATGTGCCAGGGCTGCTTTTCACTCTCATCCAACCAATCGTTAATACTGACTTAGCCCATCTGTGATTTTTATAATCAGTTACGCGCTTTTGAAACACACCCAAATACATTACCCTCACAAGCAGCCAAACCGAAGCTTTTTGCATTTTATTTTTTTAATTAGTAACATGCATCCGGCCGTAGACCTAACCACCAAAGGACATTTTTTGACCCGATGCTCTGCACCCTGGCTGCAAGGCTTTGCTATTTTACCAGCAAGCGTTGTAAATGCTGGTGGGGCTCATCATTTCACTAGCACCCAGGGATGCACCTGGCAGCCCCCAGCCACAACACTCGCGCTGACCGAGGGCAAAGCCCTTAAATTACGCCCTCTTTGAAGCTGCCCCACGTCTGCGCAGGATGAGACCGGCTCTGAACAAAACCCGAGATGATTCTTCTTCCCTGTAAAGGATGGCTCTAAATTTGCAACCAAAACACCGTTCTTCACCAAGCTCTAATTCTTGGTCCACCCCCAGGTACCGGCAGGTTCTCAGGTGCCTACAAGACCTCGTGTGAGTTCCTAGGATAGCTGGGACTCCCTTTGTGAGAGGCAATGCAGAATGCAGGATTTGGGGTACATCTACCACAGCTTTTCTCCTTGCTGGGTGTCAGCGCAGCCCCACGCAACGCAGAAGGCAAGCACTGCTGGGGCTGCTCTGGGTTACCCAGGTAATGTGCAGGTTTTGTTCCGTCTCCAAACAAGCACCTCCAAAAGCACCAAAGCGACCGTACCACTGAAGCAGAGCAACTGATACCCCATTTTCTGGGGTGACCTTGAGCACTGCTTGTACTCCAGAACCGTAGCCAACGCCTCTTCTCATACTCAAGATCCATGAAGAACCCAAACCTGTGTAGAAGCAGTGATTGTGCTTCTTCCGGCTCTCTAAACAAAAAAAGGAATCCCAAGGAACTCCCTCACATCTAATTATAAAGATGTTCTTCCAAAAAGGTTGAGCAGCAAGAGCTGGGAGGAGACCAATAAACACATTTGGTACATAAACACCAAGTCTTCTAGAGGTGTTCAGGGTTCTAATTAGGTTTTTCTTTGCCTGCAAGGAGGAAAGCTCAAGCTGCTAGTTACATACAAAAGATAAAGCTCATTCCGACGCAATGCACTGCTGACAAAGGACCTTTTCACGTCTTACAGGAACAAGTGGAGATCTGGTTTGCAACATCTTTATCAAACAGCTGGCCACAAAAAAAAAAAAAAAAAAAGGGAAAGGACTTCAGATATCAATGGTGTTTGTTTTAATTGTAGATAAAAGGCTTGCACTGCCAGTGATCCTTCTTTCTTAGGTGCCTTAGAAGTTGTTAGGAGCTAGTTAATAAAACACCAGGAATTTTGGTGATGGGAAAGCTGTGTTCTGTATTCCAGAGAGAGAAAAATAGGCTGAGCAACCTTCCTGATCAACCCACCCAGTGGGGCTTGCCCATCCATGAAAGTTAGTTCAGGTTAAGGAAGGAAACCTCTTATCTCCGAATGAAGGGCTGAGACCCAAGCCAAAAACACAGCCAAATCCTGGATTTTTAGTAGGGTCTTAATTCGGTGCACAGGATCAGGAGGCTCTGAGCAAAGCCCTCACCGGGGCTGCTCTACGGTGGAACCCACCAGTCTGCTCACCTGGGGACTGACCCTGCACAGTCTGGCCATGCCTCTCCTCTGGCTCCACCAGCAGAAGACCCAGCAGGGCTGGGAGGACAGTGGGACCCCGGGATGCCCAAGCCATGGGAAACCCCATCCAGGGGCATCGCTGCAGGTGCGAACCAGCATTCTGCAGCACATCTAAAGGAGGCTGGAGCTTGGCTTGGTGAGCCCAGGTGAATCTCTTTGGATTTAGTAAATTGTTTCTCTGTGCTGGAGGACAAAAAGCTAGGGGAGAAGAGAAAACCTAAATACCACTATACATAACATTACCGCCTTTCACATGTGGACCCAAGCAAACAAATAAAATTACTTGGTGACTCCACCAGAGGCGCAGATGGGGTCACTGGAAGAGTGAGCTGCAGAATACACATTTTCTCATTGCCCTTCTGCTCTCTCTTGGCCATCAGAGAAAGCCTTCAGACATACAGAAGAGGCACTATATCATGTAGAAGAAATACAATCATTTTTCAGTGTATTTTCTATGTCACTTGAGCCGGACTGCAACATGCCGAGCGCGCAAAGCAGGAGCACAGTTCAGCAGGGACAAGTCGAACGCCCAACACCCCGGTCCCAGGGGACACTTCTGCCGCAGAGCACAAAGCCCACGCAAGCAACACCGGGGGTCTCCATCCTCCCCAAGCAGCAGGGATCTTCCAGACGCTGCTGAGCTGAGCCTCCAGGCAGTCCTCCTCCTGGGGAAGGTCCCATCTTGGCATGCAACCACGTTGCACGGGGGTTGACCACCCGTCATCCCCACCAACCTTCCTCACCAACCTGGCACAATGCTGCTTTGCACCCACCAAACCCTCACGGTTAATTTTAGCCTCTGCTAGAGGCACAGCAAGCGCTTGCCTTTCCTGCTAGTTCAAGCAAAGAACCTTTTTATTCTTAATCTTTGTCTACCATCTCCATTTGGCCTATGGGTCGCAGTCAAATTCAAGAGCGAGGCGACCGATTTTGTTCCCCCCCCACACACAAGCTCTACCCCCCCCATTTCCTTCCTTTAATCTGGTGCGAAATCGTGCTTACAAAGCAAGAAGATGAAACTTAAAGCCTCACAAATGCTGATGGAAATGCAGAATAAATGTATAGCAAAGCATTTTCAGTCCTTTCCCTTCAGCACCTCCTCTCTGCATAGTAAAAATAAATAAGTTAAGCTAGGCTCAACGAGATAGCTTTTCCTCTACCCTTTAGACAGAGCCACCTGTCTGCCCGCACACACGAGCGGATTCAACCCAAACCAGGACAACTGGCAAAAAGGATGATTTTCGCAGCAAACTGATACCCACAGAGGCCAACACAACGATCCCATTCTGGTATTAAAGAAAAGGGGGGAAAAAAAGCTTGTCACCTTCACAAAAACATCTAACTCATTGTAATTGACTATAAAAATGTAAATTTGGTTATTATCACTGCAGCTATTGAGTTATCCATGTCTATATTGAATAGGAATAGTTTTAATTTTAAAATTTAAAGCCATCTGCTTTTTTATGGGATAAATCATCCTCAAAATCAGGTTCTTCAGCAGAAATACTGTTAAATTAAGAGGAAAAATGGATGAAATACTCGTGTGGTCTCCTTCGAAACCGGATGATGAAGCCTGATAAGCAGAACCACACACAACTGGTGTTGGCTGAGGGTTAAAAACACAGTGGGCAGCTGCCCGAGGGTCTGGGACGATCCGGGAGAAGGAATAAGGAGTGGCAGATATGAGCACCTGCATCCCACCTCCTCAGATGTGAAGTTCAGGTTGGGCATCAAAACCTTCAGAAGAAGCTGACCCCACTGCTCCACACAGACCTACATCTCAAATGGGGTCTGTGTCCTAAAAAGGAAAAGCCACCTTCAGAGCATGGTGCCAAGGACTTTGCAAGGTCTTACTTTTAGCAGAAGCTTAGTAATGAAACAAAATTATTTCATTCCTAAAGATCAGGAAAGCAAACTGGCAAGTGAATGAGGAAACCATCTACATACCTGATGGCCATGAGCACTGCTGCACTGGAAAAGCTCTGGGAGAAGAAAAAAAATATCCTTCTGCTGGGTAAAGCAATGGGTCCATCTTGAGAAGACGCAAGGGGAGGTATTCCAATAAGTGACCGGGTTGCTATAATCCTCAGGCCAGAGAGGTTTCCTTCCCAGATGACATGGAGCGACCCAGGAAAAAACAGGGCAAAAAGAGGGCAGGCATTTCCAGATGGTTTTATCTGCAGCTGATGTTCTCCAGAGGGTTTTGGAGGTCCATACATCCCATGATCCTAAATATCCTTGGGAGTTACCGGAATAACCACCCTACTGGGCTCCTCCAAATGTTACTCCGGACCGGTGGGAAGCGTGGGGCTGGGACCTTCAGAGAGAGGAAAGAGACAGGCTGTTACACGACAGCTCTCACCATGTTGGACGAGGCTTATTTCCATGCAAACTCGTATCTTTCCATTTCTTTTTGCACAGTAGGAAGTTTTTAGGGTTTTTTTTCCCTTTTTTCTTTCTTTGATTTTTTTTTCCAATTTGAGTGGTTTATTTAAATGAATGTCACAGTGAGCATAGGCACACCACGGGGCCACCGCCCCCAGATGCTTCACAGGTGATGTGAGAGGAGGAGGACAACAACCCAGCAATTGAAAAACGTTCTCACCAAAGCAATAGACCCTTCCAAAACCCTCTTTTTTTTTTCTTTTTTTTTTTTTCAGTCAGAGGAAAGAACACAGTTTTCCTCCCCTCTCCTTTTTTTTCCACCCGTTCGAAACCTATTGAGGTGTTTTCTCCACCAGCGAAGAGAAGGATGGAAAGGGTTGTAAGGCGGCAGGTCAGCAGGACCGCCTGCTTCCCTGATTTCAGAGGAACACATCCATCCACGGCTTGCAGCATCGCACCATCAGGAGTCTGCACCAGGGTCTGGCCCAATCCATCAGCGGGACCCTACTCCCCACACCTCAGAAACACGCAGCTCTTGGGTACAACGACCCTCTCTGACCACGTACCAGGCAGCGCCAACACCTCCCACCTCTTAAATACAAAGAAAATAAACACATCCCAGCAAAGTGGCTCAAAAATACCCAGGGAATTAGTCAGAAAGATTCTAGTACTGGATGTACATAAAGCCATCACGATCTGGGGGGGGGGGGCGGGGATTTTTGGTTGTTTTCTTTTTTTTTCTTTTGTTGTTTTAATCTGATCTTACTAATTGTGCTGGGAATAGAGTTGCTGGGATTTTTGTTTGTTGTTTTAAGATATGAAAACTGTCGCGCAAACACATGCGATTGCCAGGTCCGGAAACAATGCCCAGCAAGCACTGAAAGGAAACTCAAATAACTCTTTGCCCGACATTGCTTTCTAGTTCATCTGTAATAAAAACAGCAGAGAGCAGCTGAAAGCCAAAAGGGTTTGGGCTTGGTTTTTTTTTTTTCCACTTTGTTTTCAGCTGTAGCAGCACAGGAAGGTGATATCATTGTGTAATGTAACCAAGCAAAGGAGTAATGAAAGTGCAAGCACATAGATCAAATAGCACAGGGTTAAATAAAAGGTGTGATAATCGTTTGTTTCGCTAATTGTGTCAATAAAGTCCTATCTATCCTCAAACAGTGGAAACGTCATCAGATATATATAAAAAAAATAATCACGTGAATAATTAAGTGTACAAAAAACAATCATTTTTTTCCCCAGATGCTCTCTTTAAAGGGTTGATTAGGAGAATCACGTGTTTATTTTAAATAAAATTCCACTGACTTCGATTCATGTTTAAATCACCTCGAGTACAAAACCTGCTTTGAATCAAAACTTCTTCCTCCCTAGGGAAAACAACAAAAATTGCCTCCTCTGCAGTAAAGACGGCAGCCTTACCGCAACCCAGCCCAGGACACAACGTCACCAACGGGACTGGACAACACCGCGACCCACTGAAATCTGGCATTTTTGGGTTGTTAACTACAAAACCCGGCACAGAAGTCACTGCAAGGCAACTGGCAGGCTGCGGACAGGCTCGCAGATGTAGCTGCAGCTCGAGCCTGCTAATTCATGGAAAAAGAAATTCTATTTTTTTTGCAGCAATGGGGAGAGTTAGGAAACGAAATATTCCCCAACCTCCCCCCGCCTCCCTCTAAATGAACTGAAGCTTGAGAAGGTCTGACCCAAACCCCTGAGCTGATGAAAACATTTTGGAAAAGGACTCGAACCCCCCCCCATCAAAATAACTCTCATCCGACCAATTACACAGTGAATATCAGCCACTTTGATGACTATATGACACTGAAAATGTCTGTAAAACCTATTTCTCTACTGCAGGAACACCTGCCTAAAATCCTTGAGCTAACGGTTTTCTCTATAAACCAATTACCTGTAAAATATGAGCGTGCAAACAGAAATAAATCTCTGTCACCAGAGAGATGAGACTTCCCTGCCGACCCAGCCCCTCGTCGTGCCGTGCCTGGAGCAGCAGCAGGGCTTTTTGTCCCAGCTCCACCAGGGATGTGTCAATATGTACTTTGCCCACTTCTCCTGGGAGACAAGCCCAACGGTCCTCACTGTCCAATGAGCAAAAACGTCATTTTCTTGTTTTCTTCCTTTTACTTCTCCCCCCTGCCACGTACACCACCACTCACATCACTCCCATTGTCTGCCTTCAAGCCCAGCTGGGTGGAAGCAGGACCTGAGGGCTATGGAGGAGCTCAGCAACCAGCATGCCACACGTGCCGCGTTTTTACAGAAACATATGGGTATTTCTAGTCAGGTCATAAGGGTAGGGACAACTGATAAACCAATGACAGATGATTAACGTTCATTTTAAGCATCTTTCTTCATGGTATGGAGGATCCTCAGCACCCTCCATCCCTGCATGTAAGGAGAACATACTGTCTCAGTCCTTCCCAGTTTGGGATACAGATGAAGTTCAAACTCTTGTGCCCAGGAGAGATGCCTGAAAAGTCAACTTTCTAGTTCCTTGGACTCTGCCCTTAAAATGCACCAGGTCATTAAGGCTAAGCACTCTGCCTGCTCTGAAGATCCTACCTCCAGCTCCAGCTCGCTGCACTCCAGGCTCTCAGCAGCATTCTGCTCACCCCCACAAACTGGAGGGTCTTCCTTGCAGAATGCCTGTGAGTATTGCCTAACACCAACAGTTTAGGTCTTGGCCTAAATAACTTACTGAAGGTCATGCGGTAGGTTGGCAGCAAAGCCCTGCAGACCATCCAGATTTTGCAAGTCACGGGCCATCCCTTGAAAAACACATCCATCCTCCCCATCCCTTGAAAAACACATCCATCCTCCCCATCCCTTGATGAGGAATAACTCCGTTACTCATACACAACACAGGTTCAATCACCCACACGAAGCATCACGATGCACCCAGCACGCGACTGGCTCCGAGCAAACAAGGCATCAGCCTCCACGCGGAGAGCAGCCCTCCGAGCCCACGGCTCCTCGCCAAGGGCAGCAAGAACAAGTCAACACGAGCTGAAGGAAACCAGCAGCAAGCAAAGCCCGCCCTGCTATGGAGAGCCCCCCGATGATTAATAGTCATATGAAAAAAACTTAGAGAGCCTCGTTGCTAATTAGTTAAGAAATACAAGGGGAAAGAGAGAGGAATAAGGAGTTCCACCTGTTAAATTTTGACCAGTAAAGAGTCCCAAGTGCAATGGCTTGTTTTAAAAAACAAAGGGTGTTTTCTGTGCCTGTGGTTTTTGTTTTAAGGAAAGGGCTGTTTTTCCACTTCAGCATGTTCATTACAACTCAGCCATGTGAGTTAAGTGCAGTGAGGGACCTGTTAAACCTCACGATCCGCTGTAGTAAGCTCCAGCAGTGACTTTATTATGGGCAAGAATGCAACCAGGGGCGTTCGCCTCTGCTGCTCCGTCCTCCAGGCACCACGGGCAGCAGGCGCTCCGCTCCCCGACACCAAACTCCCCTCCCAAACACAGGGTGAACATCCCAAAATGCTGTCATTACATTCCCATGCACAAGAACATTCCCAGGTGCAGAGACTGCTTTTGAAAGTCAATGCTACCCAGCAGAGGAAGAAAAAAAAAAAAAAAGAAAAAAATCCCAACTTTTCCATTTTTCTATAAATTCTCCAGCTCGTTGTAAGCAAATGGCTACAGGTATATTTGCTGAGAGGCAGCAGTTCACTCCAGCAGGTATCCCAGCTATCACGGGGGAATGGTTTTCTCCTGGTTTAGTGAGCCCAAGCAAGCTCAGCACCAGCGCCGGTGGAAAGAAGAGGGCAGATCAAGCCCAGACTGTCCCCTGCAGTAACACACAGCTGGTGAATCAGCTCAAGCCATCTCTGAAACCTCTCCTCGCCTGCTACCACCTTGTTCTTAAGTAAATAATTTTAAAAGAGCTACAGAATGAACCTGGCGTAGCAGTGAAAGTGGCAAAATCAGGGGTTTTCAGATCAACAGCCCTTCTATTTTGTATCAGCAAGGAAGCATGAACTTGTTTACTTTATGGAGTCATGGAAGGACACCGGTAGCAGTCTCTTCTACCATGTACCTACCATATTTACTTCTTTATAACAGAAAAGTCAACAAAACGCTAAAACCACAATACTTCAAATATTCTTTCTTCCCCCCCCCCCCCAAAAATGTAAAAGCTTCTGCTCCTTTTCCTCCTCACTCAGCAACGCCAAATTCTTGGAGTAACCTGACTGCCGCTTTTGAGGGCTTCACAAGCTTGGCCAACTGCCACAACCCAGGCAGACTCTAGAGCAAGGGCTTTTTGCTCCTAGAACAGAAAAAGCAGCTATGGCTGGGACATGATTAATGAGGGGAGGGTGCTTCACAGATGCTCCACCAGCCTGTGACCAGGTGGAGACACATGCACACCCAATTAGCAAATCAGGAGGAGACCATTACAGTCTGCTTGTCAACCCCCAAGAGTTGGTAAGTTTGCTTTCTACACACCAGTCTGAGATGCCCTCTGTAATACAACCCACTGTTTGTGGGTAATAACCGAGTATTTTAGGAAAACAAGGTGGAGGCAAGAACCATTCATCATGTCCCACCCTATCATTTTTCATCTTAAAAGTCAATTCCTTTCAGTGAACTCCAACCAAAAGATGTTTTAAGGAGAAAGACAAGCACAGAAGGAGTGCCTGGTATATTGGGAACTCCAACCTATACTCTGCTAAAGATGAGTCATTTGATAACGCAAAGTGCAACAGAAAAATGCTTCCAAGAATTACTTACTCTTGTAATAGTTCCACAAGAAAGTGCACTTTTAAAAATGCGAGACTAGATATTCCGTGGAAGGCATCATCACACAAGTTCTTCTTCCTCGCATCCAACCAGGACTCTTCACCCACACTCAGTATGGATCTGCCAACCAACTTGAACCATCACCCAAGAGGCGAAGCGTCTGTATTTTACAGCCCAAGTTCTCACGCAAAATGCAGGTCATGACTACGCTATTTTGTCTTCACAAAATGATTCCAAATGAGGATCACAAGCAGGGACACTAGTATCTAAAACACTGCTGAGATGCCTTACAGCAAACCCTGTTCTTCTAATCCTGAAGGCTTTTGAAAACAAAAAGCAAAATTTTAAGCAAATGCCCCACAATCTCACACTCTAAGCACCTAATGTCACCTTGGACCACTTTCAAAGTAAAATTTAATAAACTTCTGCTCCATCTGCACCAGCTGACATAGTTATAATACGAGAAAAAAAACTTTAAAATGTTCCCTAATGGGGAGTGGGGGGAGACACTCTCCTAATAAATGGAAGACTGTTGCACCAAAAAGACCAAAGGAGCAAATTGTAAGGTAAATATTAATTAGCCTTTTTACAATATTCAAGACAGGAACGTTCCCCGACCTAGCAGGTGACAGTACCAAGAAAAATCATTTTATTTCATGCTATTGAAATCACCCCTATTATGGAAAAGAGCCTCCTCTTCACAAAAAAATGCCTTACAATGAACTAAAGAGCATCATTCTCAAGAGATACTGAGTTACCTCACCTGGAAAAATTGAAAGACCACAAAAAACCCAAGTCTATCAAGAATAACCATTTCATCCCTGAATCAATGGCTATGCTCCCTCGGAGATGCAATCAGTCTCCTTGGGTAGGAGAACACCCTCCTGACTGCTCAGTGATGCACCAAGAGCGTGGGTCCCTCAATAACCAGCTGATTCATTAAAACCTTTGCCTTTTTTTTTTTTCCCTCCCTTTTCATTTCAGACCATCTGTGCAAGACCCCAGCAGCTGTAACCCCCTCGCTCTCCCACCAGCTGCCCATTCCCAGCAGCGCAGGGCAGTGCAGGTACCCGCTGCTGAGCTCAGGTCCCAAACGCTGCTGGCATGGGATGGGTGTGAGGGGAAAATCAGGCTTGCAGATCAAACGCAGAGGGATGTAAAGCCAGGGACAGCACTTCCCGCCTCTGGCTCTCCCAGGACTGTGGATTCTGGATTCAAAGCTGTTTTACAGAAACGCTGACCCCCAGGCTAAGCTTGCAGAGATAAGCTGTGCCCCTTCAAGTGCAGGAGGAAATGGGATTTTTGTTTCACTTGTTTGCTTTCTTTTTTAAAACAGTTTCTCATTTAAATCAATAATCTCTACCCATCAACTTCAACTACTAAAAGAAAAGTCAAGATCTGTGCATCAAAATGAAAGGCAGGTTCCCCCACCTGGGTGGAGGAAGGGCCCTTCTGGACAGTTTTGTTGAGTGAAGCACATCAATCAGCCCAGGGAGGACCAATGTCGCCATCCCAACATGGTGCCCACCAACCCCACATGGTACCCGGCCAGGCTGCAAGAGCAAATGCAGGTCCTTCGGCTCTCTTCAGCAGATGAGATACTCCACACATTTGGGGGGCTCTCCTGCCCCTCCACACTGGCCAGGAAGGAGGTACAAATGGGTCACCCTGCCAGAAGCAGAGCCACACGGGTCCAAGCTACATCTCATCATCTCTGCTTTACACAGGCCTCAAGAGACAGAGGAGGGTTGTGCCGTGCTGCGGGATGGAGGCAGTGGAAAAGGCCATGCGAGGATGCCTCACCCAACTCATCCCATCACCTTTTGTTTCAGGAGAAGTGAGAGTCAGCACATGCGTTTTGCAACACCCCTCTGAAAACCCACCAGGGAGAGCAGCGCCCGTCGCAGGTGGAGTGGGGGCAAGGAGTGCAATACTTCCTCGCATGTTAGTCCTTATTCTCCAGGACTCCAGCTTGTACAGCCTCACATTTCACCTCTACCTCTTCTTCTGCTCTTCCAACTCATTTTTAGTCTTACATGCACACAGGGGAAACCACGTTTAGGACAACCATGCTTGAGGGCTGGGTCTGTATCTCGACCCAGCTCTGACTAGTTACCGACATGGCTGGACCTCTCACAGGCTTTCACCAGGCAGAAGTGTAACGAAGTGTCTCATCCCACCAAGAGCACTGGAGACCTGGTAAGACAGACTCGTCACAGAGAGGATGCTTCATACAGTTCAACAAGCAGAACGCACAGCACCGGCAAAAGCACTTCCCCGACAGCACCCCTGGGTCTATGCCTGGACTACTGCTGGCCCACCCTTCTTCTTTTTAGGACATTTTTTCAAGCGTAATTGAGCAAAAGCACTATATTCGTCACTGCAAGACAAACCTCCAGAAGTCTTTGTTGGTACAGATCTGTGAGGAAAGTCCTTCTGGCAACACCCTGGGCTGAAGGAGGTACCGAGAGCCATGAGCGCTCTGCTGCTAACCGTGCTGCTGGGGAGCATTCAGCTCTGGCTTATGGGGGTAAAGTCGACCATGACCTACACTGCTACAAAACAGCGTTATATGATGGGTGTAAAATCGCCAAGTTTGTGTTTTTCTTGGTAATCACTCAACAACTGAACCAGGAGATGCCCACAGCAGATACAGATCATCGCTACCCGGTCACCAAAATACAGGGATAACACAGCAGTGGTTCTCCTCCCCATTAAAAGGAATCACAGGGGTCCACGTCTGTAAAGATTTTATGAAGTGTTACCAGTACTTCCTCCATTTCTGAGATCAAATGTAATAAAAAAGTCGACTTATCATAGTTCAAGCTACTGAACCATTTAAGTATCTACCTCCACACCTGCAGCAGCAATCTCCCCCAGACAAGGGGACAAGGCTGCCTGGGTCTGCACATTCAATAGTTGGACCAAAATGTCACATCACTTCTTACAAATGCAGAATAAAAACAGCTGAGAACCCACGAGAGTCCTCCACGACTTCTGAAAACCCTTGATGACTCCACAGTTGCTACAAGCATGCAGGAGGTAACCACTAGCCACGACAAAGACCCGAATGGGAGATTAGAGATGATAAACAGTTCAGCCGCACAGAAAAGCCATTTTTGCGTGAACACTGCTAGGGGAGAGCCCTTCCAACCAGCTGACTTCTCCTCTTCCAAAGGAAACAAGAGGCACTTGTTATATCTGGTGGGGATGTACCCACTTTGGAGTTTCGTGCATGCCTAGAGAAGCATATAACACGGGCACGTGAACCATGCGGTGATTACGGTCCCATCTGCCGCAGAGGAGAAGCTCTAGATAAGCCTGATTGGGAGCCTAATTAGTAGGGTATTTTTTTCTAATTCTTTAATTCTTCTAATTCCTTACAAAACAGACATTTGGTATGTTGGAAACTGGCTCTCACCCAGGTTTCCATCCCACTGTTCACACCTCAGTGGGCACCATTTCACCTGCTGTGCCACTGGCAGGCTCAAACAAGAGCCTCTTTCTTTCCTTGGGTCCCACGTGCAGGCACGGGGCAGCAAGGAAACCATTAGCTCTCCCACTGGCCCACGTCTAGCCCCAAAGACCTGCAAGAGCTCTCACAGGTAAGAGATGGAGTTGCTGCTCCATCTCCAGAGCTGCTCAGCTGCATCCCCACACGCAGCCCGGTGCTGGGCTCCCTCACTGGGCACCACTGCGGGATTCCTGGGAAATCGGGAAACTTTGCTGCAAATTCACTTCTTGCCTTGGCTAAAATGAACCTTGGCTTCCCACGCCCGGTTTGGTCACCATGAGCCACCCCAGCTTCCCAGAGCGGGGCTCACTCTGAAGCCTGCAGTTACTTTTTGCTACCTTTTATTTATGAGTTTTAGTCTACAGCATTAGTTACCAGCTTACAATAAAAGGAAAAAGAAATTACTAAGCCAGCTACAAAAATAATCCTCCTACTCGTTACATTTTCGGTTCTTTATCTTAGACCTATTCTTTAAGCCTACAGGATCTAGGCTGTCACCATGAAGGCTAAAAACACGCTTTATAGTCAAACAAATGCTGAAATTCTCACAAAACTACACCATTCCAAGAGCAAAGGAGCTGTGCTAAAATTATAAAAGTGGCTAAAAGAGAGATTAATTAGATACTGTTTAAAAAAAAAAGAAGAAAAAGAAGACACCAGGCCCTTACTTTTCAAAGATAAAATCAACCAACTTGAGGCATCTCCTTCGCAGTTGACATTTCCTTTCATCAACCCCACCACCACCGCAGCCTCCTGAAATTCCTCTATTAAGCTGGATTTGCAATTCTCCCTGTTAAACCATCCATACTGCCATTGATTCAACTCCAGGAAGGTAGAGAGGTGCCAGCCACCAGAGCTGGAATGGTGGGGTTGGTCCTCTGAAGGCACCGGTGGGACAAAGACTCAGCAGAAGACCCCAGCGCTGGTGAAGTTTGACCAGTGTGGCATTGGACTAATGCAGCTCTAGCCTCACAAACACCACATTGATTTGCTGGTCCAACAAGGCCAAAAGGGGACATTGGACAGACTGAGAGAGTTGGGGTTGTTCAGCCTGGAGAAGAGAAGACTCCGGGGTGACCTTATTGCTGCCTTCCAGTACCTAAAGGGGGCCTACAGGAGAGCTGGGGAAGGACTTTTTACAAGGGCATGTAGTGATAGGGTGAGGGGGAATGGCTTCAAACTGGAAGAGGGTAAATTTAGACTAGATGTGAGGAAGAAATTCTTCACTCTGAGGGTGGTGAGGCACTGGAACAGGTTGCCCAGGGAAGCTGTTGAGGCCCCATCCCTGGAGGTGTTCAAGGCCAGGCTGGATGGGGCTTGGAGCAACCTGGTCTGGTGGGAGGTGTCCCTGCCTATGGCAGGGGGGTTGGAACTCAATGATCTTCAAGGTCCCTTCCAACCTAAACCATTCTATGATTCCTGAGCCCCCTGCTCTCCTCTGTGCTCCTCTGGACCAGCTCAACTCATCAACCCAAAGAAAATCACAACGCACTGCCCTTGGCGGGAGTGTTTTCTGCAGGTAAAGCGAACCAGCTCAAAGCAGGTCAAGAAGCAGATGGGAGGTAAGGGCCAAGAAGGAAAAAGCCATTTTTAATGAGCATAAATCACCCCTTGCACGGCTGAAGCTTTTCAAGCTTAATATTTGTCTCCTTTTAAAGCTGAATTCTCGGTGACTGCCTCCTCCTCCAAGAGGCGGACGGGAGCCCAGCGGTAATGACTTTCCCTGTGCACTGTCACACTTGGCTTGAGGTCCGAGCATCCCCGCGGAGCCCAGGAGAAGCCCCACGTGCTCCGGGGCTGGCACACGGCTGGCTCCGCAAAGGCAGCCGAGGTGAAGATTTCAAAACATCTCTGGGAATAGCAGCGCAGAGACATGTTGGCAGATTAGGCTCCGTCTTCCTGTTACTTTTTTTAAAGCTCCCACTTATTAAGGGCACATGTTCAATATTCCGTAAATAATAACAGAAAGTGTTTGCCATTAAACTGAAACCCATGGAATAATTTGACTCATTTCAGCTGGCAAATCCAAATAAACGCCTGCCCCGCTGTTACACGCAGCTTTAATGTGCAGCTCAGTGAAGTCAAGGGGCACAAGCTCAGGACTTTCTTGAGGTGAAAGGAAATACTATTATTATTAGGATAGATTTCATAACAGCGTAGGATCAGGCTTCGTCCAAACATAGATGTTGCATTGGTTTAACTAAATCCAGCATGGAAAAGGTTTACTTACTGCATCATACAGTTACATTCTGAATTTACAGCCCATGATCCATTTTTCTGCTGATATCCAAGAGCAAATCCCTTTTCTGCTGATACAAAGATTCCCATCAAGGACCGGGCTCCATCTCCACCTGCCCCGCCCCATGCATTTGTGAAAAGATGCTTTCCTCGCCATCTCCTACCTGCAGAGCCCTCCCCACCATGCACCATGGTTTTAATCCTCCTCCCCAAAATCAACAGTCAATCCTACCAAGCCATCACTCTGCTTTCGCCTACATCGCTTCCATCCTTTGTCAACGTTATTGCAGCCACATCAAGAGGGAAAAAAAAAAAAACCAGAAACGCGAAAAACAAGACCCCCGAAAACACGTCTGGCTTCTCTACAACCCCTCTTAGTGTTTGCAAAATAAGTATACAGTGTAGTAGTGGCAGGGAGCGTCAGGGACCGGGGCTGCCTCCCACCACCCCACACCAGGCACACGCAGGGCAGCGCTCGGGCTCCAGCTCGGCTGACGGATGGATGACCTCCCCCCCGTTGGCATCCCCATCATTTTGACGCCTGAATGCACACACAAAACCAACTAATCTTCCTGCAACCCAAAGAGGGGATTTTTTTTTTTTATTTTTATTCCCAGACTGCACCTCTTCACACCTATTTGTGGCTACTAATATGTTTATTTTAGTCATGTCCAGGCTGTTGAATGTTTAGCGCCCAGGTTTTCTGAAGAGCTTGCATGCTGCTTCCGAAATGAATGCCACGTGTTGGTGTTCAGACTAGAATGATGAGAAAAATGGGAGAAAAATAACTAAAAAAGGGATTATTTTATTACTCCGTTAGCATTTAAAGGCATCAAAGGAATTCCCAGCCACATGCCACTTGCTGTATGAGAATGCAGTTAAATCCTCTATTTACATACAAAGCCTGCTCAGTGAATCTCAGCAGAACTCAGCAGTGGGAAGGGTCCCGTTTCTTTTGCAGGGATGCTGCTGCCCTGGAAGGTGCAGGGTTCACTCTGCCAACACATCTCATGGTTAGGCATTACTGCCCTCTTTGCTCTTTGCCACGGCCCCGTGACTGGGAGCACCTCCTCTGCCACCAGGCCAGGAGAGTGATGCGGGTGAGTGCTCTTCCATTTGCTCCAGAAAAATGGGGAGGGGAAAAAAAAAAAAGAAAAAAAGAAAAGGCAGAGGTGGAGGAAGCTGTTTTAAAGAGTGAGTTGAGCTCACTGGGTGGGGAGGGAAAACGCTTGGAAAATGCCTGTACAACCGCTCCTGCAGCACTGACCATCCACCGCTTCTACTGCCCCCCTGCCCCAGGCTCAGCTAAAACCTCCACACGGGCTTCTTGGCGGGGAGAAAGGCACACCAGCGTGTCTACCAAACCCATGGGATCTCCCAAACCTATGTGAGAAGTCAGGGATGTCTCTTACCTACTGTGCAAATACATTAAGAGCAAAAGCAGATCCATCCATCACCACCCACCTGGAAGCACCCAAGATGCACCCGATGCAAAGCTGCTGCCTGGGCTGAGCTTGGCTCCCGACCTTCCCAAGAGCCGCTGAAGAAGAAGATCAGCCTTTCTCAAGCATCTGACTTACCCTTGCCAGGAGCAAACAGTCCCACTTCGGCCTCTCCATTAATTTCAATGGAGTCGAGGGAGGGATTTCTCTCTTATGGTCGGAATCTGCTCCAGGGACAGGGTAGAACAGAAGATCTGTTTTCATGCAGATGCCCATCCTTTATCACCAAGAATGGAGAGAGATTATTGCAGGCAGATACCATCTTTCCTTAAGGGAAGCGATGGTAGCCCGAAAAGTAAGTCCTCGATGCAGCCTGCAGGGATTCAGGAGCTATCTGGCTGAAATATCTGAAATTACTGCCTTCTAAAGGCCCATCGATCAAGAGATGCTTTTTGCCAATCTCCTTCCTAGGTAGAAGTCCTTCCTTTTGGGGACGATGCAGGAGCAGAAGTTAGTGGCCCTTCCAGACCGCTTTCCTCATTTATTTAAGGTAGCAAATGCAAAGCCGATACCCACGGTACGTAATCAGGCTGCGGGATGTATTTGGTGAAGGAAGCTCCCACGGTTAAAGAAAAAGAAAAGAAGGAAGGAGGGGACACTTAAAACACATCAAGAAGATCATAGTAAGTGGCACAGTAACAACAGAACTTTGTGATTCAGGGTTAACAAACAGCAAAAAAAAAATTAAAAATATTATCATATGAGATTAAAAGTAATCATTTTTTTTCTCAAGAAGATGACAGCTCTGACCCATCTTGCATGGCTTATTTGGGAGTCGGGCTATCGGATCAGACGCGTTTGTGGCTGATGCAACCCATCAAACCTAAGGCTGCGGCACGCTCAGCCGCCGGCGCGTGCTCCCGTGGTCCCAACGCTGCCCCGTGATGCCGGAGCGCCGGGAGGCGGGTGGCAGCTGCGGCGTGACGCAGCACGGCTATAAAAAGCCGAGGACACAGTCGGGAAAGTGGCGGCCGACCTGCGCCGGCAGCGTGCCGGCATCACCTTTCACCTACATCTGCCGAGCCGCTTTCCCGATAAAAGATTATCTTGGAAAAACAAGCCCCGTCACGGCTGCTTGCGCCAACACGTCCCGGGATCAGAGTTATGTCCTCGTAGGACACAGCGAGCTACGGGTGGGGAGGGGGGGGACACCGTGCCCAAAGCCGTCCCCAGGGACAGGGGGATCAGAACAGGCTGTGCCGGGATAAGGGAGCCCCTTCCCGACCCCGCTGGCTCCTGCCAGGGCTCAGGCCCCCTCCATCCCTCCACAGAAGCCGCCCCCATGCCACGGTGCAAGCAAAAGCCCCGGCAGCTTCAAGCAGAAGACTGATGCTCCCCTCCTGAAAAGGGCCACCAGGGAACAGCACAGCAAGGACATCACTGGAGATACACATGGAAAAGCCCCGATGGCTTTTCCACCTCCATCCCCCTGGCTCTCTGGCCCGGCAGCATAACACAATGAATTCGGTACCTGAGAGCCGGCAATAGAGATCGAGGAGATCCAACTGATCCAACAGAGGAAAAACATACCAGAAGTGTGTCAGTCCCACAAAAATGTGCCAGAAATTACCACGAACACAAGAAGGACATGGACTTGTTGGAGTGGGACCAGAGGAGGGCCACGAAGACAATCAGAGGGCTGGAGCACCCCTCCTATGAAGACAGGCTGAGAGAGTTGGGATTGTTCAGTCTGGAGAAGAGAAGGCTCCGGGGAAACCTTATAGCAGCCGTCCAGGACCTAAAGGGGGCCTACAGGAATGAAGGGAAGGGACTCCTTATCAGTGAGTGTAGTGATAGGATGAGGAGTAATGGTTTTAAACTGAAAGAACGCAGATTTAGATTAGATATTAGGAAGAAATTCTTTACTCTGAGGGTGGTGAGGCACTGGAACAGGTTGCCCAGTGAAGTTGTGGCTGCCCCATCCCTGGAGGTGTTCAAGGCCAGGTTGGATGGGGCCTTGAGCAACCTGGTCTAGTGGAAGGTGTCTGTCCGTGGCAGGGAGGTTGGACCTAGGTGATCTTTAAGGTCCCTTCCAACCCAAACCATTCTGTGATTTTATCATTCTTTCTTTAGATCCTCATCTGATTTTGGTTCCATCAAAACACTCTCACTGCGTCCCACACTGGACCAAGCTGTTCATGCTTGGTCATAACTTGGCTTCACTCTCGTCCACGTCCTCCCCAGTGCCCAGCTGGCTCTGCTGCCCGGCTCCCCTGGCTACCTGCGCAGCATCTGGGGCATCGTGGGCACCCCAAGGGTGATTCCAGCTAGGCAGGCAAGTCCTTCTCTTTCCAGCTAAACTGAAGTGCTCATTTTAGCTCTATCATCCAGCAGGATGGACCTCTGAGCTACCAGAAGTGCTGGAGCCAGCCAGCGAGACATCAGAAAATTCAGTAAGAAGTTATGTTAGCTGTTAGTTGCTACCTTTCTGGTCTGCCTATCTGGGTTCACATTGATGGCATTTTTTTATTCATTTGCTTGTTCTGGCATCTATCTTTTTAAAGTCCTTCTATACTCCTTGCAAGTCACCCACATGCTCTCACTATATACACATCACTATACCAAACAAAAAAAGTTAACCTCAGTCACGATTATACAAAACGTACCAAAACTAGGGTTTTTTCCTGATGGGTAAACTGATATATAAAAGGAAAAGAGCCTCACACAACACAGCAACAGGACTGCGAACATAAGACCAGCAGAAGAGTCAGGACTCCCTAGGAACATACTTTCAGGAAGAGAGTGGAAAGATGCTGGCAGATATTACCATTTCTTCCTACCTCAAAAGCAGCATGGATTAACAAAGCCGATAAAATGACCTGGAAACCCATACTGGAGTGCCTTGGCCTTGATTTTGATCTTGAAATAACCTGGCCCAAGCTCAAGAATCATTTTTAACGTTTATTTTTAGAATGCATTACCTTCAAACCTCCAGACCTGTCCTTAAAATAGTTCGACATACAAGATACCTTTTCCAATTTTTTCCATGAGGCTGAAAACATGATCTGTGAAGCCACATTTATCAAGAGAGACTTGTCCATCATCGCTATCTCGGTAAGTGCTTTTCCAAGGAAAGCAGTGCTCGTTTCACAGCAGATGCAGGCTTTCCCACCACCTACCACCAGGAAATGCATCATGTCGATATCCAGACATGCCAAAGCCAGCCTGCTCTTTCCACAGCTACATCAAAGCCCTGGCCTTGAGTTGACAAAGCCCAGTTTAACTGGTGACTATTATTCTCACCAACACAAACCCAATCTGTGTCAGAACTCACTGTCTCAGGGCTACATTTTCTCAGAGCTGCCAACCTTGTTCCAACTTGCTACTCAAGTTGGACACAAATAGCTTGTTGCAAGCAAGGGGTAAGTATCCGCAGCACCTCTGAGCACATTTTTACTTTATTTGAGGAGGTCTGACCACTCTCAGCCAGGTTTGGGAACATGCACAGCTGCCGCACGCTTCCCCACGCAGTCCGTGTACCTGCACCACCACTAGTCAGGACCCAAAAATGAGGGAAACTGCTGATTTTCCTTGAGTTGAAACAACTCCATTGGCAGAGATCTGCATCAATGCACCCAAGCTGCTATGAGGACATCCTGTCTTCTTGTCTTCTCACAAGCCTTTGTGATGGTGTAAAGCCATTGAAGACCACACATGGGACTGGGAGGGATGGTGGGAGTCCACTTTCCTCCAACCCTAACGCAGCGTAACGGAGAAGCATAAACAGCTTCACTTGTGGGACACGGGGGGATGAGAGACCTTGTGATCCTCAACTGCCTTAACATCACCACTTCCTGCCACCCTCCTCCTCCATGTGCCGCCCCCCAGAAAAGGACCTCTGTAAAATTGTCTTCTCAAACCAAGCCCTCAAGCATCCCCACGGACGTGCGCAATCCGGAAGCCTGCGGTAGTTTATTGTATATTATTTTAAGTGGTTCAGTTGCATTAATGAAGTCCCATTCATTAGGATGCCCTGAGGCACGTTAGGCCATAATATCTCAAGATCACAGCTCTGCATATCTAAAGGGACCAGGAATA
Organism: Pluvialis apricaria; assembly: GCA_017639485.1. Classification (NCBI taxonomy): domain Eukaryota; kingdom Metazoa; phylum Chordata; class Aves; order Charadriiformes; family Charadriidae; genus Pluvialis; species Pluvialis apricaria. The sequence continues at coordinate 159,262,450 of CM030008.1, read as the reverse complement.
ACTCTGAAGAATGTGAACCCTCCAGAGCCCATGTGATGAGCCTTCCAGTCAAAGGGATGGTTTTCAAACGTAGTGACACAGGAATCACCAGACACGATCAAAACCAACCGCCTCTCTTGCTCAGTGTCCGGTCTCCAACCTCAGATGTTTTGGACAGCAGACCCATGCAGCTGGCAGGCGTGAGAGGACTCTCCCACACAGCACCCACCACCGGCATGCACAAATGACTTGCTTCATTCTCCAGCTTAATTAAATCAACAGTTTAAACTAATTTCTCAGCTGCGACTGGTAGCAGCTGAGGAGCTGACACAGTTCCCCTTCTGCCACCCATGGCAAGCGTGGCAGCCTCCAGGAAGGAGAGCAGACAGCTGACAGAGATGACAACCTCTCCCATGGCGGTTGCATCGCTGGGAGACCACCTGCCACAACCCCGAGAGGTCCATTTAACCACAGGGTTAACCACTGCTTAAACCAACCATGTATTTCCATGTAGGTATACAGATATACCTTATCTCAGATAGCTTTCTTGTGGTTTTGCCCCATCAGACCTATTCTGAATCTCACCAGGGTGTAACTTTGTGTCTGGCAGTAGAGGAGGGTGCTGACTCCCTCGTGCAGGTGAGTCGAAGTGAGGACAGCTTAGGCATTTGCTACCCACCACTGTCCACTTCACCCGTCCTCCTACAGGAGGTCACAGAGTACCAACAGTGACCCATTTCAGGTGACTTTAATATGCCGGGTCACAAGGCATAACAATGCCTGAGCTGCTTCACATGGTGGTCTCCATTCCCACGTGTCCCCAAACAAACTCCGTGAGTAGTGATGTGGGTCTAAGTGCTTCAGCCACCCCAGGTGAACCTCCTGCAAGTCAAAACCTTGTGCATTATCTCACTGTGGTTACGTAGTATTCTGACCTGTGTGTAGGGTACTGCATCTAGGGAGGAATAACCCCATGCATCAGTACAGGTTGGGGGCTGACCTCCTGGAGAGCAGCTCTGTGGAAAGGGACCTGGGAGCCCTGGTGGACAACAGGATGACCATGAGCCAGCAATGTGCCCTGGTGGCCAAGAAGGCCAATGGCATCCTGGGGTCTATCAAGAAGAGTGTGGCCAGCAGGTCGAGGGAGGTCATCCTCCCCCTCTGCTCTGCCCTGGTGAGGCTGCACCTGGAGTATTGTGTCCAGTTCTGGGCTCCCCGGTTCAAGAAAGACAGGGAACTGCTGGAGAGGGTCCAGCAAAAGGCTACTAAGATGATCAGGGGATTGGAACATCTTTCTTATGAGGAAAGGCTCAGGGACTTGGGGCTTTTTAGTCTGGAAAAAAAGACGATTGAGGGGGGATCTTATCAATGCTTATAAATACTTAAGGGGAGGGTGCCAGGGGGATGGGAACAGTCTTTTTTCAGTGGTGCCCAGTGATAGGACAAGAGGTAACGGGCACAAACGAGTATAGGAAGTTCCATCTTAACATGAGGAGGAACTTCTTTCCTGTGAGGGTGGCAGAGCACTGGCACAGGCTGCCCAGAGAGGTTGTGAAGTCTCCCACACTGGAGACATTCCAAACCCGCCTGGACGCCGTCCTGTGCAACTGCTGTAGGTGTCCCTGCTGTGGCAGGGGGGTTGGACTGGATGATCTCCAGAGGTCCCTTCCAACCGTGACCATTCTGTGATTCTGTGACCTCAACTCCCCAGTTTGGCAGCTCAGGTACTGGCTCTACAGCGATGAGTTCCCACGACCATCTCATACCGATAACCCTTCATAAAGGCAGAGCCACCCAGCAGGCTGGGAAGCGCAAGCGTGAGCAGGTTCTGCACTCCAGCTAATGGGGGTACGTCTGGTTTCAGGGAGTCACAGACGCAAGGCACCAGGTCTCAAGAACAGTCCTTTCCACTGAGAAATAATAAAAGCTGGATGAGGAAATGAGGGGAAAAATAAAACAAACACCCGCAACATCACATCGTGGTTCATTTATTGTTTCAAACAGCTGCAGCAGAAATTCTGCTCCTGGATTTGCTGGCTTTTCTCCTTTTTTTCCCCCTTCTCTTACAACAAATGAAACAAAGCATGGAAACCAAGTGGCCTGCTGCGTCTGTTCTGCACCGACTGTTCATTCCTAAGGGCCAGCCAGGCAGATGGACTTCAAATTACAACCACCACAATTACAACTGGATAGATAAACCTCTCCCAGAGATAAAGCCCTTATTGACAGTACAGTACATGCCTACTTCAAACTGCACAGCTACAAAAAGCATCTTTGTCCATCTACAGCAGGGGCTCGTCCTGCCTGCGTTGCATGAGCAGCTGGAGTTGTAATAAACCCATAGCGCAGAGGACCTCTTGAAAGCCAGGTGAAACCCGCCACTGTCTAAAAGCTTCGGTGTTTCACTTCAGCTCCTGTAACCCCCATTTAAAAAGATGCAAATAGTTTAAACAAAGAACTGAAGCACCCAAAGTCTGCAAAAAACTGGATGTAGAAATCGCATCTTAGCAGCAGGAAGCCTATTATGAACAAAACCATCACAGCATTACAACTGCATCTTCTTAGTCATTACTGCCACAATTTTAACCAAAAATAAACATGCCATCGCAATTACATGTACCTTTTATACCCCATATTGCCAAACAAACCTGGTAAAGAAGACCCAATCATGGAAAATAAACAGCTTTCATTGATGCCTTTTCTAAGTACTGCACACTTTTCTGCAGACACCAAGCTTGGGGCTTGGTGCCAGAGTTGGGTGAACGTCAGTTTGAGTTAAGGCTGGTCCCACTAGAAATTTCATCACTCTCTGCAGGTGGGCTGGCATCAAACACCCCTGTTTCCCCAAGAATAAGGCATCAGAAGTAAGATGACCAACACCACACCCCTACCACTGGGCACCCCAGCTGGTGCTGAAGGCCAGGAGAAGCAAGCCAAGAACTTCCAAGAGCAGCAGGGCTTCAAGGGCAGGGCAAATGGTGGGGAGCAAAGTATTTCTGGTAGATCTAAAGAAGATGTCTACCTCCGAGACGCTGTGTCCCATTCTGGGAGCTCACATTCAGGAAGGATGCATTTGAACAGAGCCCATTAGAGGAGCGAGCTGCCGGGAGCAGGTGGGGAACAACGAGCCCCACTTAGACAAGAGGACAGAATGAATGCCTGTGTCAGATCCGCACAGCTCACAGGGGATGAGACTGCTGTCTGCATCACGGAGAGAGCGATTTAACCTAAAGGACAATATTGGCACAAGAACAAATTAGTATCAGCTGGCTACAAATGACTTGAGGCTACAGCAAGAAGGTCCCTAGCCATGCCTGACTCTGGATGCCTTCCAGCAGTAGTGGGGCAGGCAGCCCAATCAGTCTTAAGATGCAGCTTGGTAAGTCTGTTAATGAGATTATACCTCCTGGCTGCTCGTGAGGGTAAGGAAAAGACCCTCGTGACCCCACCAGCGTTACATACTCTTGTGTTCCTCCTCTCATTAGCAGCATTTCTTAATTGACTGCTGCTTATCCTGTACCACCTAGACTCCGCAACTATGCCCTGCGATGGGAACTCATTCTGGACATGTAACAGGATGCTCCAGAAACCCAAAGGTTTAAAAGGTTACTGCAGAGAAAAGAAGTATTATTTATCCCATTTTACAGGTAAGCAGCAATGAGGACAGGAGGAATCTGCTTCCACACCACAGTGAACTACTTCCCAGCACTGGGCTATGTATGACCAACACGAATTACACATCAAGCCCAACCTACCAGCAAGGACAAAACCACATCACAAGAGAGACCGACATATATTGTAGGGATTACACCACTCCTCCAAAGACAAGAACTCCCAACGCTTTCAACCCAGCTTGCTCTGTATGGTTTTTGTTACACTTCGCCAGCGCTTAAATGACAAGCAAGGCTCCACCACCCCTGCCTATCACTGAATGTTCTTCACATGCATGCTACAACACATCCCATATGTACATCTTCTCCATCTGACTATGTCTGAAGAGAGGGGTTGTCCCTACCACCTCCCAGAGTGTCTCCATCCCGCTACCCAGCAGACACTCTGGTTTCTTATCCCCAAAATACTTCTACCACTTTATCGGGATGTCTTTGGAGATTACTGCTCAGAGTTCTTCCAAGCCATTTGTTTCCAAAGGCACTCAGATACTTCGCCTGTACCTTTGATAGGTTTCCAGCTTTCAGATCCGTATGTTTAGATAAAAATTACTTTCAAGTCCAAGACTCACTGCTCAGCCTTTCAGCTGCAGATTTTCAATGACCAAATCTCAGTTAAGCCAGTAAGTGCGGCTGCTGCCTTGCCAATACTTGACACCATTTCCTTCTGGACATCCCCAGCGGCTCCGATACAACTACCGGGATACGCGAATGGATTCATTTCTTGTATTCCACTGCCTTCTAACGTAAGGTTTGACTTGGGAGCCGCCAGGGTTTTCATGAGTGCAGTGGGTTTGTACAAGCCAGGACACCTGCACCTCCCTGCGAGGCTGGAAGGTCTCTACCCGCACATCTGCTGAGCAGTCCCATGGGATCCATGGTGAGCAGTGAACTTGGGACCCCGCGTTTGCCTTCAAACTCTCAGCCAAGCGAACAGGAAAGCCCGGCTGTATACAGACACGGCTGCGGCACGGACTTTATCAAGGCTGAAATACCTCACTGACACTGAGGATACAGGGATACCTGAGTACAGGTTCTCCAGCCTCCATAAAGCACAGGGGCAACCAGCTGGAGACAAATCTGAAGCCACCCCAAGCACAATAAACCACAGGGTATATCCCCTAAAACACTCCAGCTGCAGCAGCTCAGGAATAACCAAGAGTTCTGCCCAGAGAAGTTGTAGATGCCCCATCCCTGGAGGTGTTCAAGGCCAGGCTCGATGGGGCTTTGAGCAACCTGGTCTGGTGGGAGGTGTCCCGGCCCGTGGCAGGGGGGTTGGAACTAGATGACCTCTAAGGTTCCTTCCAACCTAAACCATTCTAGGATTCTGTGATTCTACTTTTAATCCAGATCAAGGCAGCACCTGAGTTTACTCTGGACTGTAACAAGCCTGATCTTAGACAGGTCTCGCTGTGCACGGCCAGGTTGTCCCAGGCGCTGGCAGCCGGGTGCCAATCTCTTGGAGGTGCTCCACCTTCAGCAAAACCTCATCCAGCGTGAAGCCTCCCCACCCTTCAAGACAAGAAACTACAGCCACCGATAGCCCCGAGCTGCCAAGGATTACTTCATGTTTGGACAACCATTTGCAAGCGAGGAGCCCTGTGAAAGCACAGGGAATTATGCAAATACAAAGCGAAGCGGAAGCATCGTCAGCATCGCATACAAGTTTGCCCTCATTCTATCAAAGCCTCCCAGTGGCAATGCGTTTCCCCCCAGTAAAGCTGCTGGGATCGTGTCACCTGCTTTAATGCGCTCGTCTTTAGCCTCTTCTACATGCCAGGAGTGCATGAATTTAATTAGTATCTCCATTTTATTTAGATTTAATACAGAATCATAGAATGGTTTAGGTTGGAAGGGACCCTGAAGATCATCGAGGGAGGGGATCTTTGCAGAGGGAACCCACTTCTCATTTCAGACCCTTGGCCAGGCTCAGACGGATGGATATTTATTTAAAACATCACCCCTCCCTCCCTGCCCGCTCGTATGCCAGGGGTTGCTATCATGACAGCGTGACAGGTCACGTCACTTCAGCGGGCAAGGCTGGCGCGGGCAGGCCGGCCGGGGCAGCAGCCGAAGACAGCCGTCAGGCAGGCTGGGGCAGCCGTCCCACGTTAAGGCGCTGGATTTGACCGGGAAAAGGGTCTGTCTGCATCCCCCGGGTCAGCAAAGCGGAGGAAGAGCACTTACTCCAACATCTGCATCGCTAGAGGTAGCACGGCAAAAAAAATAAATAAAGAATTAAATACCAAATCGGTGAAGATCTTGCACACAGGCAAATGCTTTGGTGTTTAAAAAATACAAATTTACCTTACTATCCAAAGACTTCCTTTCCCCCTTAAATCTCATAGACGCAGGGGAAGAAAAAAAAATAAACCATACCCAGACTTGCAAATTCTCCCTCCTCACCCCCAAAGGCATAGAGCTCCTCCCTGCAGACAAGAAACCATGGCATCTCACATTTGCCTTGGCGTGATCCGTACTTCAGATGTGCCAGGAGCCAGTAAAATGATAAAAAGAAAATTAAAAGAAAATTCAGAATACCCCCACAGCCCCAACCAGCGTAGTTATGCCGACGAAATGCAATCGATTTAGAAACAGCTCTATGGAGGCAGTGGGGAAGGAAAACCAGAAAAAAAAGCCTTTTTTTGCTGAAGAAGCTTATTTTTTTCTGGGAGCCGGTTTCGGCTGTCCAGCAGAAGAGCTGTACGCAGCAGCAGGGGAGTGGATAGCATCACCAGCTGTAGGCAACATCTGCATCACCCAAACGTGCGCTGCCCCCCCCCCCCAAACGCTGCCTCCTCTTTTCCTACAAGGAGGTAGCAAATGCCATCAGGGAACTGAAAAATAACCTTACACACGGGGAATAAAACCCAAAACAATCTAGAAACTTCATCATCTGGACCGTCGCCCCATCAACTCAGATCCAGCACCAGGAACTCCCAGCTGCCACTCCTGGACCTGGATGCTACCAGCTTTTCCCTGGGGAAGAACATTTATCCTACCACCAGTAATAATGAAAAATCAGTTAAGGACATCATTGCAAGGCAAAAAGAACAGCTAAAAAGAAAATATCCCAACCAAACCCTTGACTCACTGAAATTTAAATCACTCGCCCCGCTTTTCTCTCTGTGTGCAAGTACGGGTGTGCATCCAGGCATTAAGTTTTAAATTCTGCACGCTTTAAGCAAAGAAAATATTAAAAAACATTTTTAAATGCATACAGAATCTAAACCAGCAGCTCATATTGGTAATATAACATACATAATGTCACTTAAGTTATTTCATCCAGGAAATTAATCAGTTAGAGCAACAAGACAGCCAGAACCTGGCTCCCGAGGCAGAAGTTGCCCTTTCTGGGGGGACCCAGCTCTGCCACCCACATCGTGAACCCCTGCGGCCACCACGGTCTCTCGGCCACATCTTTGGGGACATCTGCTGCATCTTAACGCTGCTGTGAACGGGGCCAGTCCCGGGGACTCGGCTCGATACGCCATCCCTCGCCCCACTGCGGTGCAAGCGAAGGGCCAGGGGCAGGTATGCTTTATTAAACGGGTACTGATAGTACTCACGTACGTCTTTTGGGGGAGGGAGATCAAATCAAAAGGAATTTAACACAGCAGCAATCACCACGCGGTCGGAATCTAAAAGCACAATGAGAGCTGACCGGCAGAACGGAATGCCAAAAATCAGACGCCCTGTAAAAATACACAGATTTCACGTTCCTCGGGGCCGTAGGCTCGGGGCGGCTGTAGGAACATCTCCGGGGAGACGACAGCTAGTTCCCTTCACGTGTACTTATATCGCAAAGCCGTGGGCGCTGGGTGGCCGTCGCCCTATTAAACCCCCTTCATAAATCATTTTGAGATGCTCAAAGAGCAGGTGCTGGCGGCAAAAGCGGGGTATTTCAAGGGTGGTGTTGTGTGTCCCCTCCCCGGTCCCCCGGCACGTCCCCGCTGGCCTTTGGGGGGTTTTGAGGAGGGGGTTTGTAGGGCTCGGGCTGAGCTGGGAGCAGGGGGGGCCCTCACCCTCCGACAATCCGTGGGGACGAGGACGGGGGGAGACGGGGCTGCATTCTTCACGGATGAAACAGCAGAGAAAGGGCTCTCGCTGCTTCTCCGCGCATTAGTCAGCACGCAGGAACACGAGGAACAAAAAAAACCCCAGAGCAAATCCGCTCTGTAGTATTAGGGATTATGACTCAGAGATAATTTTTCTCCTCCCCCCCCCCCCGCTGTGATTCATCCGGTGCAGCCTCACGGCTCAGATTCAGAGCAGCCTCACCGTTTTGGGCTCCCTCTGCCCAAAATCCCACTAAACAATTGCTCTTTGCGGTCAGCGGTGAAGAATTCAGGGTTGGGTTTTTTTTTCTTTTCCCTCCTTCCCCGCCGAAGTGGGGGCCCGGAAGGGATGAGCGCTGCACGCCGGGACCACGCGCCCGCGCCGATGCTCGGCACCGGCAAAGCCGGCACGGCCCCGTGGGAGCCGCGTGACCGGCCGTGAGCGCAGGCGCAGCCCCAAAAAGGGGCGATAAATGGGACGCGGTCCCCGGCGCAAGGGATGGGTGGCTGCCAAGGGCTTCCCGGGAGGCCCGGAGGAAAACACCGGGAGCGGGATGCGACTTCAGAAGGGCGGCAGTCATCTGCCGGTGACAAGAAGCGTCCCACGCGGCAGTGGTGCCTATCTGGGAGGGAGCCGGTTTAGCCCCCGGGATGGGTTAGGGTTTGCTGGGAAGGAATTCAGGAGGAGGATGGTGGGGCTGCGTGAGGTTTCTAGTTAAGGAGACCATCCTCTGCACCTTCAGCATCGCCGGTGATGAAGGGCACCTTTGCTGCGAGGAATGAGACCTCCAGAAGCATCCCACACAGCCTGCCACCCCACCGGCTACTTTTAGAGGGAAAGGAGCTGTAGCTGCAGGACAGGCTGCTGTAGAATAAGGGGAAAAACATTATTTTATGGAGGCCGTGGCCTGGGCAGCCCCATCCCGCAGCCGGGACCCCGAGCACAAAGTGATCCGGGCTGGGCTGATCCAAACAAAGAGTCTCGTGGCCCCTTCGCAATGGGATAATAATAGTAGCAGATAAATTCCACATTTCAAACAAGGGTAAGACATTAAACAGAGCCTCTGTAGGGACATGAGGTGGAATAAAAAAAAAACAAACAATAAATCCTTATGTTCTTGGACTTGAACCGACTGGCAGAGAAAGCCAGAGAGCGGGACGGGACCTCCTTTGCCCCGACACCACCACGGTGCCCTGCATAACCAAGCGCCTTGGAGCTCAACAGCTTGCCCGAAGGATGAGGGCTGCAAAACACAGAGTACGGAAATATCTGAGAGACTCTCCTCCAGGTCCGCTAACACAATCACTATGTTCCCGAGTTGCCACACACCTGCGAGGTCCCTGCTCGTGCTACCCCACTCTTCCCAGAAAGACCCCTGGTAAGGGCACTCAAGCCAGCTTGAGATGCCAGGCGAGAAGCACCTCACCTTCTCCAGCACGAGAGGCTGGGCAAGCAGGGCGCCGATAAAACACGGTGACGAAGTAGCAAAGAAATTGTTTCCCCTTCTAGAGCTGTACGGGGAGAAGTTACAAAAGCATTAACCCTTTTCCAGGCTCCTACAGGAGGGATTTTTGACTCTGAAAGACAGAAACAAACACCAGTAGAGGCAAGAAGAAGAATGAAGGGGGGGAATATCTCATCTAGAGTCTTTTTTTTTTAACTTAAGGTTATTTCTCTTCTGCACGCTCCAGAGGAAGCCACTGACACAAACTGCAGTTTTCATCCTTTCCACATACCCCTGTGAAGCCGAGGTTCACATCTCCCAACCTGGTGGGGAGGCACCTCACACCCCTCCTGCCCCCCTCACCTCCCAGGGCCACACTCCGCACGAGGCAGACGTACAGTTTCAGCCGAAATGATTAATATCTACAATTAAAATTTCATCTAAATACCCTCTTCTTTAAAAAATAGCTTTTAGGTCAATGATTTAAGACGACTAACTTCAAAGACAGAATTCACTGTATGGAGGTCAACCCAAGCTCCGCCGATGGGTGTTGATGTCCTGTAGGGCAGCAGGTGAGCTAACAGAAAACACTTCCATGTTTAAAACCACACCTGGAAACAGCATTTCTGCTGTGTGGGGAAAAAAAAAAGTGCTTTAATGACTTAAGGATCCAGTAAAACTAACTGGTTCAGAGGGACTCTCAGCTTCTGCAGGGGGTAGCCTACCCTGTCACAACCAAATTATCAGTTAACATCGCCTCACTCTGCAATAAAACCCAGCTGCAATATTGCATCATACCGTGGGGAAACAAGCACACCCAACGCCAGGGCTGTTCATGCTTCCAGTTATCCCTGACAGTAAAATAAAGAACATTAATCCAAATGACATTTGCTAGAAAGAGCTCTCAAAGGTACTTAAGAGTTTCTAAACCTTATTTCCTTACCGGGATTACCACGTCCCTTACATAAGCGCTGGTGACACTGCAAGTCAAGTTACCCATCTAGAAGAAAAGACACCTCACCCATACACAGCCACGGGTCACCTACACCATGGGGGACGGCAGCAGGAGGTACCGGCAGAAGAACGAACGCCAACTCCAAAAGGACACGCAAGAGCTAGGAGAAGACAGGCAGCAAATAGCGGAAGAAGGAGAGAAGGTATTTGTGAGTGTGAATCACACATTTCCCCAAACATCTTTCCATTAACGACGAATATCACGATTCCCCTAAATAATGCAAGGAAAATTTGTTTAATCATTTAAAGGCATCACCAATAATAAATATGTCAGCTCCAGATGCTAACCTCACCGTTCCTCCTTGCTCGGGGACTGCTTTAAGGAAAAGACTAAGATGGCTGTCTCTTTTTAATTTTGGAAAGATGCTTCGCTATCGGAGCGAGGAGAACAAAGGAAGTGCCCGAGACGCAGGAATGGAAATCCTGCGTGGTGTGAAAGCTCTTTACACCGCGGCTGCCGTTCCTCTGCGATAAAGCGGCAATGAAAGCGCAGCTCTTGTTTACTCGGGCGAAGCGCGGAGAAGCAGAGGTACGCAGCGAGGTAGCCAGGGTCAGGTAAGAGGAGAACCCTTCCCACCTGCCAGGAGAAGGTCCCCCACCGAGGAGCCGGGAGGACGAGGAAGGGGCTGCACCGGAGGCGGCGCATCCGTCGCCCGCAGCACAGCAGGCGCAAGGGCGATGCCGCGTCTGCGGGGCACCCAGCTGCGAGGCCAGCCCTGAGACCAGCACCTGCGCGAGAAGGAGAAGGGGAAAAAGATGCACGCCGCCTTTCAGCGCTGGATTTCTCAGGAACGAAGAGCAAAAGGGAGATTTAAGAGCCTTGAGCTTCACTGCTGCCATGCTGCCTGCAAAACCCACCGCGCATCCAGGAGCATCCTCTCGAGCACTGGAAAATGGGGACAGGTTTCTCAGCCCATCTTGACCTGGGCACCGAACCACCTGAGCCACCCGCCACCTCACTGGCACACCCTCCCCAAGATGTGGACTGTCTCGACATGATGCTCTGTCGTGACGAAATCATAATCCCAAGGGCCGCCGGTGCCACGGCAATCCCAGCCACTGAAAACGAAGGCGATGGATAAACTGTGTGGCACCAGTGGGAAGAGCTATGGGCCCGTTTGGGGGTGTTCTCCTTGCAGTATGGAAGAAGGAAAAGGAAAAACAGGTCAAAACCCCAAATCATGGAGATGCCATGTTTCCAAAATACTGGCACATTTTCCAGAAAAGCCTTTTCCCTGCAAATACAGGAGGGATGCAGGAAGCAGGGGAATAGATCTGCCGTAGTTTTGACTTCCAAAGTAATTTTCTGGCATCCCTAAAATACAAGGGGGGTGACCACCGGCAGGGAAGATGGAAACCCAACTGCGCAGAGCAATCGCAAGCATGCGGCGTCTCACAGCGAGGAAAGCCAGCCTGCTGCCTCGGCCAAATTTCTATCAGGGGTTGGGGTGGGACAAAAGGTTTGTGCCACCAAACCACGATTTCTATTGTTTCAATTTTTCTCTTTTCCCTTGGAGTCACTCTTCCGATTTAGAATCTGTACTATTTTAAGCAACTCTGCTTAAAAAAAAAAAATAGAAGAAAAACCAAACATGATTTAATGCCTGTTTGGGCTGCCCATAAAAATCTTTTCCACTGGAACAAAGATTTAAACCTGTGACTCAAAATGAGTTTACAATGGGGGGCTGATTATCAAGAGGACCAGAATATCCTCTGATTAGAAAAATGTTCACCAGGCTTTCCTGAACTTTACACGGTGGTATGAACTCAACGGCTTGTTTAGCCGCATGCAGGCGATACCGGTTGTCTCTGACACAGGGGAAAAAAATGTAAGTCTTTTATAATACAGAAAAAGAGCAGGTATGTGTGTGTGAATGTGTGGTATGTGCATCCATACATGCACGTACATGCATGAACACACACATATCCTGATTATTGTCAACAAGAGAGATACGGGAAAGAAAAACACAGAATCACAAAAAACAAAGGTTGGAAAGGATCAAAGGATGCACTCCACCTGCTTGCCTCAAGTAAAACAAGCCTAATTAAGGCACTTTTTAAAAATTATTATTATTATTTGTCTGTTACGGCAGCAAGCGTCACGGGGGGAAAATCAGGGCTGTATTTGTACGAGTCCTATGCAAATGCTTAAGGCAGTCTGGAAGAGATCTACAGCCTACCAGGCTTCAGTTAAACTATGTAAACCCCTACGAGTAGCCTATATTCATTTTAGCTTATTTGTTTTAAAGACTTATTTCTATTGGTGCAGTATTTTCATGCAGATAAATTATTTTTAAAAAGGGGAGGGCGGGTAGGCTGGCAGCAGCCCAGGGGGAGGCAGGACCACAGCCCTGGTCTGGGGATGCCCGTAGGCAGCATTTCCCAAGCTCTGCTCACTTTTGGGTTTTTTTTGGGGGGGTGGGTCAGTTATAACAGCCCCTCATCCCCTGTGCAGGTCCCCGGGGTGAGCTCGACCCCGAAGCATTGCACCGGTGATGGCCATCGGTGCCACCTCCCAACCCGCGCCTGCCGGGGAGAAACCCTGCCCTCGCTGACGAAGCTCGGCGGGGAAAGCAAGCGTAAAATGCCCAGCTGGCTGTTATGCGGCAGGGCAGATTAGATTTTAAGGCAACGAGTCACCAGCTATGAGCCTACGAACTTGGCTTTATACATGTCAGAGCAGCACCGGATAATAGAGACGTCCCTCAGCCCCGCTGACCCAGATCTGAACCAGCACCCATGAAAGAGAAGTTTTGGAAGGTTTCCCACGCCATTTTTTCAGGTCCTAGAGCCGACATCTAGTCAAAGTTTGGTCTCCTGGCAAGCAGAGAGAACATATCCAACAACTGCATCCAAACTTTAAAAAAGGAAAAAAAAAAACCTGCCCTGGGGAGCAGAGCACAGCGTAAAACTCTTACTTCCAAGTTTTCTGGCTGCTCTTTCATCAGCAGAATTTACTGGAAAAACTCAAAAGCAATCATCGTTTCACAAGCACGTTTTGCTCCATGCGGTTCCTCCACCCAACTTCACATGGAGAAGGTCCACAGGGTGACCGGAGCCGACTGCTCCCCCCGCCTTCCCCGGCAGCTGTGGCGCACGTCCCTCTCGCCGGGTCAAAAACCCACCTCTCCACACCGTGCAATAATTATTTCGCTAATCACAGGCTGCCCTGTGCTTCTCAACCCCGATTATTATTATTAGAGCTGGCTCAGCTGGGAACACGCCTGCTCTCCAAACGCACGGCGCTGGGCTGAAGAAGAGGGATGTGGGGGGGGGGTTAATCCTTCCCCGGTTGCAGCGTTATGGCAGTGAATGACATTCCGGCGTGTAATTTCTTTCAACGGGAAAAATAACATCTTTTGGGAGGTTTTCCATTCGGAGTTAGCACAGAATCACCACAAAAAGAGAAAAAAAAAAAATACTGGGTAAGGCAACATAACACATACTATGGCCTTCTTTCAATTCACCAGCTATATTTATCTCTCAACTGCAGCGTAGAAACATATTTCTCTTAGAAAAACCTTTTAGCTGCTTAAAAGAGACACTCAAGTAGCAAAGGCCACACACTTGGATACTGGAGGGGGGCGGGCAGAGAAAGAAAAAAGATTTATTTGTTTAGATGCTGTAAGCTCGCTGAAATCTGCCACCTACAACTCATCACCAAGCCCTCCAGCGGGCAGGCATGACTTGGGCACAAGCCAGCCTGAGCTGGAAATATTTTTGGTAGAAAACTGCTCATATGATCCGGCTACTTTTTAGCCATCTATTTCACTTTTTTTTTTTTCCCCCGCCTGAAACATCTGCCTTTGACCAGGAGCAGAGACAGAGACAGGACGCTGGCTAAGAAAAACACAAGCTTCTGCCCCAGTATAGCAAGTCTACCATACCTGAGCCCAAAAATGTAGGACCAGCAGCATGACAAGCCTCACCATCGAACCTGGGACAACCTGCACGGTGACTCTTTATCAGGGAGTGTGGTGACAGGATGAGGGGTAACGGTTTTAAACTGGAAGAAGGTAGATTTAGACTAGATATTAAGGAGGAATTCTTCACTCTAAGGGTGGTGAGGCACTGGACCAGGTTGCTCAGGGAAGTTGTTGAGGCCCCATCTCTGGAGGTGTTCAAGGCCAGGCTGGATGGGGCTTGGAGCAACCTGGTCTGGTGGGAGGTGTCCCTGCCCATGGCGGGGGGGTTGAACTCGATGATTTTCAAGGTCCCTTCCAACCTAAACCACTCTATGATTCTATGACAGCTCCGCATTAAGTAGACCTGGCTTTTAGAAAAAAAATTTCCCAGCTGTGTGCCAGGCTACCTCAGCCACGATCTGCTCCTCACCCTTTCTAAGGCAAGGTCTTCTGCATCCCCTGAGTCAACCCGTGTCATCCAGGGTCCCATGCCGAAGGCTGCAGCTACTACAGAAGTTCAGGTGCTACTGCCGCGTGCGGTGGACTGACAGCACCAAGCTTGCGAGCAGATAAACAGCCCATTCCCCAGCCAAACCAAACCAGGGCAAAAAAAAGTCCCATTTGGGCGTGCAAGGGAAATAGGATCGGGCCCGAGTGTCTTGAAAATAGCAAAGCACCCTAACAATTGGCACTACGCGCTCCTTGGGTGCGAGGGGTCATCAGCAAGATCAGGTTATGAACATGGCCTGAAATAGCCCCTCACCCAAGGCTGGGGCGGGGGGGGGAGGCGGTGAGGTGGATGGCACGGGACACTCGCACCACTTGTGAAAGCAGTCTGCATTGCAGAGCTGGGAGGGAAAAAAAAAGAAGAAAAAAAAAAAAATGAAGAGTCATCCTGAAGGAAACACGACCCTGAGTGTTCACATTTCACGTAAGAAGCCTCACGTACTATCATCAGCGACACGAAGGGGACGGCCTGGAGTTTGATTTCTGTTTATTCACCTCGATGATACCTCCTGAAATTCTCTGCTCGGGTTACATCTTTCCAAGAAAAAAAGGAGAAAAAAAAAAAAGAAGAAGAATCTTTCCTTCTCTCCAAAGCACAAGTGCCCTCCGCAGATCCGCTCGCCTGAGCCGTGCTGGGCAGAGCTCACCCGACCTGACCTCCGTGGAGCGCAGGCACCGGCGCGAATTCCCACCCGTCGAAGAAACCAACGCCGCAAACCAGGGCTGGGGCTGGGAAGTGTCAGCTTTGCAGCATGGGAAACGCAGCGCTGAGTCCTGGGATTTGGGGAATTTTTAGGGGGGGGGGGGGGGGGGGGGAGAGCTGTGCAAGCAAAGCCACCCAACCATCCCGCTCGCTGCAAGGCTGATGCGGCCAAGAATAAAACGTCTGCTGTCAAGTGATATTGAGCGTGTTCTTCAGACCACCAACATCAAAGCGTTTCCCTGTTTCAGATCACTCCATCTCTCCAACGGGAAGCAGTTGGAACACTCGGCTGTACCGTCTACCCGTCTGCCTCCGTAAGGGGCTGCTCCTCACAGCCCTCGCTGGTCGCAGAGACGTGGGAAGCGCTGAGCAGGACAGGACGTGCCCCCAACTCCATTTAAAATCCCCCCCCCCAACGCTCCCCCGGCAGCGTTTTCTTACGGGGATGGGGATTGCCCAAACCGAGCCCCCACCGACACACGCACAAACCCACCCGTGCACCCCAAAGCCCTCTGCAATCAGGGCACGGCGGCCTCCGCAAGGCCACCACAACCTGGCGGCACATCCCTCCGGGGGGAAAGAAACAGGGTTGGAACCAGGTGGAAAAAGCCCTGGGCTTGCAGCAAGCCAGAAGGCTACTAAAAGCAGGAGCAGAAGCAGGAATGGAGTCAAGGCTTTGAGCGTCAATGGCAACCACCAAGGGGGGAAGGGGAGCCCAGGCCACCTCTTAGCATCACCGAGCCCCGGGTGCAGGGGAGAAGCACTATGGCCATTAACCCCAATTTTATTCTTACCATCAGATCCAAAAAACATCTACATGGTCATGCCAGCTGCAATCTGGAGTGGGCTAGGGAAGCCAGAAGTGTCAGGCTGACATTCATTTAGAGAGAAGAGAAACAAGAGCAACTCCAACTCCCTTATTCCTTTTTTTTGAGAAATAAAGGGCACAGCTGTGTCTGCTCCTCGGGCCACCAACTCTTGGGGTGTGCAGAGACACTAACAGAGTGCTTGGCTGGCCGGGCCCGGCAACAGAAACAAGGAGTCATGCGGAAGAGAAATTATAAAACAACTTGGAGAAGAAACATGTGGACAAGCAGGTAAAGAATGAAAAGCCAGAATAGAAAAGAAAGGGGAAAGATGGTAAGAAAAAAGGGAAATACGCCTGTGAAAAGCACCGCAGGCATAAAACTCAAACATGAAGTGGAACAGAAAAAGAGAAGCGGAAGGAAACTAGGAGGAGGAAGCAAAGTTAGAGCTTAACAGGCAATGATGCTTTCACACATATGTTTATATATATATATATATAAAAATACACATAAAAGTTACTGGGATATAGATATACACAAGTAGAAAAACTGTGCCGTGCTTTATCTGCACTGCCCTGAATAAAAGCAAAGATTTCACCACCGGCCACTGGCTCCGACAGTTTCCACCTGCACGGGGACGCCTTCTGTAGCCTTCTTGTACCGAGCTGGCTCCCACCTTTACCACTATTCAGAGCTAAAGCAACACAGAAGCCATGTAAGAAAATTCACACTACAGCGGCACATTTATGGCCACCACATCTCCACCGCGTGCGCAGACAGCCACAGACCCCCAGGAGCAATTATCACTGCTATTAGTTATTGGCATTACATACAGCACCACCAAGAGCTTGAGATACCAAATGTGCCTGTGCTGGACGTTATATAAAAATAGAATAGAAAGGCTAGTCTCTGCCCCAGAAACCCAATGACCTAGGGTAAAACCAAGATACAGATAGAAAGTACAAGCAAATAAGACGGGCTGACCAGAGTGGAGCAAAAGACATGCCAAAGGAGATACCACCATCCTGCCATACATGGCAATCCTGGATGAGCGCATCTAAAAATCTGGCTTTAGACAGGAAGTTGGGAAGGGGTGAGCCACAACAGAGCACGAGCAAAGACCCACCCGTTCCTTGTTCTCCAAAATCCCACTTAAACCACTAATGGAAATAGTGTAAAGATCCCCCATCACTGAAACAACCAGTAGTAAGTGGTAACCCACATCAGAATCACCACATCCATCAAACCACACAGAGAACAACCCCCAGCTAACATGGCCACAATGTCCATCATCATCCTGACTTTGTGATTCCTCTTCTGCATGCTTGTTTGTTTAAATAGCACATTTTGGGACATATAAAACAGACGGAGACCAAGAGTCGTACATGAATCAACCTGGAATCTATGAACCCATCCGCAAGGTCATAAAGGAGGCAATGTAATTAAAAAAAAAAAAAAATCAACACATCAGCTAGGTAAAATAGCTTGCTTTGACCTGTTAATACAACAGGGTATTACAAACCAGTCTTGTGTCTGCAGAAAATTCCTGGCAATTAACCCTACTTTGAAAGGGGTGAAGAGAACAAAGGGAGGGCAGAGTTAAGGATGCCTGGGCACGTACTTCAATCTTGCTATTTCCTAATTTATTTTTTTATATTCTGAACAGGCACAAATCACTGCAGGTAACTGGGATTACAGTCAAATGTATTTTCCTCAGTGCTCAGTTTAAACTCTGCAGTCATCACTAGATTATCTTTCAGGTACTGTATTAAGTGACGAACTAACATCTGATACATGCTATTTCTCCTCTTTTCTCCAACTCAGCAGTGGAGGGTCTTGTTTTGCTTGTGTGTTCCTTAACGTTACACAAAACACTGCTATATATTTAGAAAAAGGACCTTCAGTTGAACATACCTTGCACTTGGAGTAGAATATAAGGAGGTCTGTGGTGGTCTTTATCTCCTGGGGTTGCCCAGTCCATATGAAACTGGACCCTCACAGAGCAGAGCTTCATTTCCTTGCAGAAAGCTCCTACAGTCTTTGGCACAAAGCTTTAAGCAGTGTTTCTACTACCTGATGCAATACAGGGAGCGACCTAAAGAGTGAACAAAAGACCTCAAAACTTTAGCTGTCTTTCCAACAGAAACCAGCGTACAAAGACATCGCAAGCTGCCCACACAGCGGAGGAGATGGGCTGCAGCTTTCTGGACTGGCTGGAGCTTCCTTCACTTGCAGGCTCCCTATCCAGGTATATTATTGCTGTTGTCAAGCCAAGAGGCAATGACCATCAAGACCAAGATGAGGTCTCTCCTCAGGAAGATGGGTTCACACCTCTTCATCAGCCAGAGATGACAGAAACACCGGCACTGCTGGAGACCAGCTTATCACCCGAAGAAATTCAAGAGTGCTCCTAACCCATCAGTTCAACTGACCACTTGTGGATGTGTACCATCAGCCAACAGAGCTAGCATGGCAGCGGCACACTCTTCAACTCCTTCCTCATGTCCGTCAGCTCTTCTGCGCTGCTGGAGCTCAGCTTCAGAGAGCTGCTCCTCACCCATGAGCCAATGGTGTCCAAGAACTCAGTTCCCTGGCAGCAGCTGGGTGCAAAACGGTTAGACAGAGCCATGGATCATCTTCATGCTGTGGTCATTTCAGCCTGGGTTGCCCAGCCAGGTCACCTACCACAAGGCCAGTGTGGGGCTCCAAGCGTGGAAACTGGTGGGAAGAGGCAATCTCATTGCTTCTCCTGTGATACCAGCCACCCCAAAGGGCTTGGACATGACTTCAAGCTCCTTCTTCTGGTGGCTTGCCACCATGGAGGGAGGTCAGGAGCCTCTCTGGGCAGACCCGCTCTTCCAGTGAAACCACAACTGCATGAGCTCAGCCTTAATGCTTGCCAACTTCTAATGGGCATCGAACACCCTTAATACCTTCAAATGAAATATTAATATCATAAGCAGTATTTCATGGGTCTACAGGCTTTGTTATGCCTCAGGGAGGCCTAAAACAGATTTAGCCCAGGCTTCAAGACATTCATGAGAGCACGGCTCACGGGATCCCACACACCGGCACCATCCCTGATGGTATCTTGCACCTTCATGAGCTCTAGCTGTCTTTCTGCTGCCACAGTGGAGACGACAGCATTTTTACCTGCTCAGCATCCAGATTTTCTAAGCAGAAGAAAATGCAGGTGTTTGTCACTATGAATATTAGCACTCCTAACTTGTAAGTACTTAAGGGGAGGGTGCCAGGTAGATGAGAAGAGTCTTTTTTCAGTTGTGCCCAGTGATAGGACAAGAGGTAACGGGCACAAACTTGAGCACAGGAAGTTCCATCTTAACATGAGGGGGAACTTCTTTCCTTTGAGGGTGGCAGAGCACTGGCACAGGCTGCCCAGAGAGGTTGCGGAGTCTCCCACACTGGAGACATTCAAAACCTGTCTGGATGCCGTCCTGTGCAACGTGCTGTAGGTGTCCCTGCAGTGGCAGGGGGATTGGACTTAGATGATCTCCAGAGGTCCCTTCCAACCCTGACGATACTGTGATACTGTGTAATACTATTAGAAGGAGGTAAAACGCATTAGCAAGACCAGCTGTAAGCTCTTCCAGTCACAGTGGATCAGCACAAGTGACTGCAGGTTGTTTGATCCCTCCCATACATTCCTCTCCCATACCACCTTTCTCCGTGAGGCAGTGTTAGAAGTTAATTAAGAGGGATGCACAGAATTGAAATCCTGTTTACTTTAATCTATCTCACAAAGGTACCCGAGAAAAATATTCACTAAAAGGTACCGAGAACATCCTGCAAAAACAAGGACTTGGCTAAAAGCCTCTCAAATCATCAAGATTCATATGGAAGGCAGGGACACCGGGTGCCAGAAATACTTTCCAGCCTACAACACCAAGCAATATAAGGTTTTGCTTTATGCTACTGGACAACATCTTGAGCTCTGAACAGGCTACTACTGCCTGTCTGAAAGATGGTTACCACCTAGTAACCTGTAAATTGTACTTGATGCACTTATCTTTACAATTAAAACCATAAAATTATCGCAAACCTCTCTTCCCTTCCCCTTTTCCTCCTGTTCCTCCGCCATATGAAGAATGGCCATCAATGATGCTCTGAAGATGAAAAGCCAGCACTCACATTTACCTGTCACACTAAGCTAGGAGCTAAGGAAGGTTTTACTTCCAGTCCTTCAACACTTGCAGGATCCCATACAGCTACTTGGCGAGAAGTTTTCAAAAGCTAGGAAAAAATTCCTGTCTAGTCATGCTGGTTGTAGCCACCAGACCTCCCCCCTGCAAGACGGCAGCCTACGGAAGTCACCGTTGCCATTTCCAACCATGTCGAGCAGAAGTGCAGGACCTCAACCGTCTCCATGAAGCTCTGAGGGTCCAGCTGCCATCAGGGCTCTACTGTCCTATGCTGTGAGCAACTGTACGTAAGGCAGCGTCTGCCCTGGCGTGTTCATAGATGAAATAAAGAGTGGAAGGGGAGGGAGAAGAAACGGCTTGGTGAGGCAAAGCCCCCAAATCCTACTCACAGTCGAGCACAGGGAACCCCATCATCTAACCACGCTACTCGTAACCAGCAGGTCTGGTGGGTCTTAATACTAACTACCCAAGGGAAGAAAACATTTCAAGACGAACTTCTCACTGCTTCAGCTTCTCGGACTGCAAAGAGCAGCATCTTCCTTCCCCTCTGAACCTGCTCATCTTAATTGCTTTTATGTGCTAATGTTGTGCATTCATGACAGTTGGGTCTCCTTCATTGCCCTCCGCAAACGGAGACTTGAAGCTCGACTTTTCAGTTTTTCCTCGGTAACCACAGAAACGGAGAAACGCTGGTGGAAAGATCCCTCTGGGGTCTCCGGTCCAACCTCCCAGCTCGTAAACAAGGCTGATGATTATTTTCCTCTGTAACATCAAACACGCCTACTTTTTTGTTAGTATTTTTTATATAATCTCGTAGCAGCCTTTTCAACATTCAAGAAAAATACAAAGCTTTGCCCACCCGACTCCCAAAAGCAAACCGAGTAGAACCAGAGCCAGATGTGAGACACCTGTAAACCAAATGACCCATCACTCCACGTAGCGAACTTCATCATCCAAACCCCCCCAAGCAGCATCTCAACTGCCTGTGCCGCAGCACCAAGCTCTTGGCCTTTGCTCCCCCCCCACGATCATTTCTGGGAAAGTGTATCTCAGACCTTCCTACTCTTATGAAGGAGGGGAAAAAATAAACAACCCATCATTATTTAAGTAAGTCCGGAAACATTACTAAATATTTCCGAAAGGATGCCTGGTAGCTTTTTTGCTCTGCATGCTAAATTACAGGTCATTGCACTGATAGGTGTGACCACCTATTCACAGCGCTAGCTGACATGTAAAGGCGTCTTGGTATATTACGTCCAGGGTCTGATGTAGGAGGATTTCATTAATATATAATAAACTTTATGTCTGTAACACAGCTAATATTCAAAATGATAATAATATTGCTATCAAACGTTAATATTAGCAAAGAGAGACCCATGCTATACCTTTTTCCATGCAAGGGAGATGCAACGTGAAGGGCTCGAGCGCAGCCTGGGCTTTGGCCATTGCTCCACGTCCCACACGCTCGACCATGAGCCCACGGGTGCCGT
This sequence comes from Pluvialis apricaria, assembly GCA_017639485.1. NCBI lineage: Eukaryota > Metazoa > Chordata > Aves > Charadriiformes > Charadriidae > Pluvialis > Pluvialis apricaria. The sequence goes on along the minus strand of CM030008.1, from coordinate 159,240,715 downwards.
TCCCACCACGTGGACCAGCACACACAACATCATACATACACCAGCGATGCACCACCATCAGAGACAGCAATACCTGACCTGACACCAAGGTGCAAGGACACAGCACCCGGCCGAAAGCTGGCCAGGAAAAGCCACCTTTCCTGAACCTACAGAGGCAGGAATGCTCCAGCCTCTTCCAACACCCGTTCCTTGCAGAACCTGCAATCCTCTTCCACTTGGGCACTCAAGACTCACCCCCACCTGGGCATTGCATTTTATTTTGGCCAGGAGTTTGCTCAGACACCGTTTTCGGGAAGAGTTAGTTAGAACATGATCAAACCTAGGCCTCAAAATACAAAGTGTTATGTCAATGAGGAGGTGTAAGTTGGTGGGTTTTTTTAAATCCTCTTAAGTTGCCTTTTTTTTTTATTCCTTTCTAAGTTCCTGGTAACAGGTTCCCAACCCCAGCTGAGATTTATACAGGACCTCACAGGATGCTGTCCCTGCAGCACCGACGAAAAGATCGAAAGTTTTAGTTCTTCTGACTGAGAGGAAAAAAGCATGCCAAGCAATCTCTTAAATCCAGCTGTTGGGACTTCAGGAAAGATACAAAATGTCCTGAGACCAAAGGCAAGCAGTAGGTAAGCAGGCAGCAGCGGGGCCAGCCCATACCTGCTTCTGGATGACCTTAAACCTGTCAGGTTCTCAAACCCATGGAACGTATCTGCACTTCGAAAATGCTCACCGGAGGAAATCCATCCAACCAAGCGTGGTTAGCTGGGGACAGGGGCACCGACATTAAGCATGAAACGCTGAACAGAGGCTTTTCCAGCCCAACACCACTTGGACCCCTGCAGAAGCCAAGGAAACGACCTGGGACATAGACACATTTCCATTTGTCTTTCTCAGACTGAGGTCTCATCCGTGCTACACCCCTGCCAGTCCAAACGCAGCAGCCTTGCTACCTTGCAAGAATCCCCCGAAAGAGCTTCTAGCAGTACTAACGCGATGGCTTCTGTCCATGCAAGGAATTGGGATGCTGCACCCACACCGAAGGCAGTACCGGTGTGACATACCCCTTTAACCAGCTCAACTCCACCGGTGAAGCTAACGTGCAGACCATGCATCCAACCAGCAGTTATCCAGGGAAGCTGGGGAGCACAGAAAGGGCATTCGGAGGAAGCCAAGGACAAGTGTGGATCTTGACAGCTGGATGGAGGGAAGACAATGGTGGGTGGTTAGGAGGACGGGACCAGAGTTTTCCACCTTAAAATCCCTGCACTGTCCCGCTTCAGAGCCTGGGGGTTCCCAGCACAACCCACATTGTGCTGAGGGCCTCCACAAGCTGCTTCACAAGACTACACGACGGGATGTGGTCTTGCCTCTCCCACCCACCTCTGCTCTCCACTTGCCCCTAAGGAAGCAGCCTACGGCTCTGGGCACTGCTCTTGCGGTAGGGACCTCCTCTCCCCAAATTAGGGGAGAGCCTTTTGGGGCTTCCTTGAGGCTCTTCTGCCATTCACTCCTACCTCCAGGACAGAAGCTGTGACCCATGCCTGGGGAAGCCCCCAGCTTGTAGGTGAGGACCCTGGTGATGCCATCCTCTCCCCTCGGGAAGCTCTCCATGTCCTACAGCTCTTGGCCACGCACATAGTTTGGCACTGGGTATTCCTGACCGAGGCATGCAAAGCGGCGACTCTCGAACATAAAATGCTGTCTTCCAAAACACCCCACGGCAATGACACTCTCCCGTCCAAACGCACAGTCCTTCCACGGCGCTGGGCTGTTATTTCCTCACCAGGGATCTCTGCACACCCCATCTCCAGCAGTGCAGGTCAGCTCCCAACGCCCCCACAACCCAACCTCATGGGGAGGGCGGCATGGTCAAACCTCCCCTCTCCCGTCAAGGGACTGTCTAATGACCTGATTTGCGGGAACCTACATAATAATTTTCACACAAAACTTCTTCTACAGCTTTTTCTGACTCAGGTTTTAAGGCAGAAATGACTGAGAGAGAGAATCCGCCCCTTCTCTTGGCAATTTGTTCCAGTGGCTAATGACACTTGCCATTAAAGACCTGTGCCACACAGAATTGTCTACCAGGCACTGGTTCTAGCTCTGCCTGTCACTGCTGCATTCCAGAGCCCTTTACTGCCTGATGTACTACACCAGCAGCAATCCACGCACGGATCACTTTTCCTTCGGGGTGATGGGGGCTGCACCTGCAGCATCTGCTGACAAACAGAAGGTATCAACAGCCCTGAAGATGTGGCAGCAGGCGGGACAAACCTGCCCGGAAACCCTGCGTGATACTCAACCAGCCTCTGATTTGCAGGCTACATCTCCGCAGCGATAGTCACATCTATACCTTGAATTCATGTCAAGAATGATACCCCACCCAGGGATGCATTAAAAGGCATTTCAGCCATACAGATCTGGATGCTTGCAAACCATCCAGCCCGCTCCGTATGCCCGGCCGGTCCCCGTGGCCGTGTCACCCTGCAGACGGCCACCTTCAGCTGAGCAGAGCGGATGCACCAGGTAACCACCTCGCTGCTTCTCATCCGTTACCATCTCGCCGCTTCTCATCCGTAACCACCTCGCCGCTTCTCATCCGTAACCACCTCGCCGCTTCTCATCCGTAACCACCTCGCCACTTCTCATCCGTCACCCTTGGGGCGACAGGGAAAAAGCACCACCAGCCAGCCCCATCCGAAATGACCTCTGGCACTTGCCAGAGAATTGAGGAAAGACTCAGGAACGCTGCTTTATCGCAACACTGGTAACTCCAGAAAATGCTGTCCTCCACTGAACTCCAAGCGCTGCATCTCCAGGTATAAATAAACCACGTGCAGACGTACAGCAGTATCGCTCGCCAGGGCACCAAGCACTCTGCTGCACGAGAAGACAGACCGGCTCAGGAACAGATGCAGCTGTGACAAAGGAAAACGTGCCCCATCCGCAGTGCTAAAGGGTCCAAGAGACGGATTATTTCTTTATTCCCTCCTCAGCCTTCAGAAATGGAGCCAGGAACCATGCAGGTGCTCGGTACGAACGCCACCAGCCAGCGAGGAGGCAGAAAATAACACACCGTGCTTCAAAACAAGATCTGTATCACCCTGCTGCAAACAGGCACAAAAGCTTCCTGACCAGGTCTGCATTTTCAGTTTGCAGCCCTGCACCCTTCCCGGCTCGCAGAGCAGGACCTCCGACCACGCGGTCACCCACCCCCGGGGCCAGCAGCGAGGGGTCGCGGCGGCGTGACCACCACCGCCTCCGCCTCTCCAGCAGCAACGCCCCGAGAAGATCAGCACAGGGGCTTCCACCCAGGCTCCGAGGGACCCACCGGCATCGCTTCGCCGGTGGACCCACGGCCGCAGAGCACTGCGCCACGGGCACCTGCTGCCACCAGCCTTCGCTAAATTCACGTCTCGGGAGCAAAAGATGAACCCTCAGCATCCCTGCAAGCAGCAGAAACGCCTCCCAGGTCACAAACGCCATCACTTCCCCTTCCCACGGCCTGCTGGTGCTACTGGCTGCACAGACCACTGGGGCAAAAAATACAAATATATATATATTATTTTTTTTTTTATTAAGATGTCAGATTTGTGAGCCCTGCCTCGCGATCCCTAGTACAGCTGCACCAGCATCATTACAGAAAAAGCCTGAAGAAAGAGGCCTGTCGAAAAACAGTGACACTGTAATAACAACCTACTGAGCATCTTCAGCTGAAAGGTGACAAACGAACACAAGATGCACCGGTATCTTCAACATAGACACAATTTTTCTTCCCTGGCCTCGCTCCACAACATCAGCACTATGGGCAGCTTCCCCTCGGAGAAAAGTTAGCGCAAATCATACAGCCGGGAACCAAGAGCCCTCTCTGTAAAGCACTCTGATTAGAACCAGGTTTGAATCTTGCAAAGAATTAAGCATAAGCTCCAATTCTAGCAGATGAAGTCCTTAATTAACCCAAAACGCAGGCTTGGCTTGGGCAGGGGCACGGGGAGCTGCGGAAAGGCGCTGTGCCGGCGGGAGCCACGGCTCCCATCCTCCGGGAAAGCCGCCAGCTCCCACCACCGCTGTATTCCAAGCAGGCACCTTCACCGGGGGGGACGATATTCCGTTTTACAGACTAATTCAAGCCCACAGTTCTGTTTCTGCAACGGACGGGCCCTTCAGCGGCCGCAGGCCTAAGCCCTTCCTTATTTTCGCTATTGCAGAATTGCTCGGGCGCCGCGCGGACATCAGTGTGCGGATGCCAAGGATGCAAAATCCTCCCGGCCTCGCGGTCCCCGTACAGCCAGGCCGGCACGGCGCCTCTCCCAGGGACGCTACATCTATAGACGCACAGTATATTTTACTCCTAACAGGGATAGAGGCGTTCCCCATCGGCTGACAAACTGCATCTGTACAATTACCTAAATACAACTTAAAATACACAAAGGCACGGTCGGATGGATCGGAACTGTGACGATGCTAAGCTAGCTGTAAGCCAGGCTCACAACTTAAAGCTGGGTGAGATAGAAGAGACAGAGAGGGGGAAAAAAAAAAATATAAAGTTAGAGGTGCATTTCTAAAATGACGCAAAGTATGTGTAAGATCCCTTAAAACTGCCTGGGGGCTGAACTGGCATTTATCAGATCAGAGATACGCAGCACCCAGCACAAAAGACTGGTCCACGTGCTTGGAAAATATACATATTTATTAAACAATTTTGAAAATCACAATAGAAAGGAAACTGGATGTCGATGAGACACGACGAGGTATCAGACTGCATCCTCGTTTCTTACAGTGATGTCAACGCATCAGAGCTAGGATTTTACTTATTTTTTTTTAATATCCTCGCCTTTTACGCCAACATCTCTAAGCGCTCCTGCAATAATCCAAACCAGTTGGCACAAACTGACACTACTGAGATTGCATCTCTGCTCCATGAAGAACCAAATACTCTCACTTCATACAGCCGTACCGCGTCCGCAAAACATCGCGCTCTTTGTATTTAGCAATGGCTAACAGAGTCTAATATAACCCCAGAAAAGCTCTCCTGTTCCAAATCAATGGCTTAAATAATACACGTTTTTGCACATAATAGTAAAAAGGAACTCGCGTGGGGTTCCCGACTCACTGTGTCTGACCAGATACGTGGACAGGCAAACATGTCTAAACTTGTCAACACGAACGGCATTAAAAAGCTCTCCCTGAAGGCCTCCAGCATCCTTCAGATACCACTATCGGTTCTGCTGGGATTTCTCCCCACGGCATTTTAAGGCGCAGCAACCAACAGTTTAACAGCTCGAGACCGAAGTCCTAAAGCACCCTGTCAACGAAAACATTTTTTTTTAATATATTATTTATATATCTAAACAAAAATTAAAAATAAAATAAAACGCGGCCTATTAAAGTTGAACTTGGGAGAAAAAAAAAAAATCCCCTTTTTTTTTTAAAAAAAAAGACGGCTTAAAAAAAATTAAAAAAAAAAAAAACCTTTGTAAGAAATGGGTCCTCGGAGCCTCCACAAAATCTGCCCCTTCCATCCCTCGGCCCCCGCCTGAACCGCAGCAACGGCGGCCGCAGCACAACGCTTCAGCTCCGCGCATTAAAACCTTAATTACCCCCCCCCAACCCCCATCCCCCCATCCCCCCCCCCCCCGCGCAGAGGCTCCGCGCCCCGTCCAGCGCACAGCGCGCATCTTCCGCGCACTTCCAGAGGGCGCAAACAAACAGCCCCCCACCACCACCCCCCCCGAGCGGCGGGGGACCCCCTCCATCACCCCCCCAACCCAGGGAAGGGGGGGGGGGGGGGGCACCGCTGTCCCCCTGTGTGTGTGTCCCCCGTCCGGGGGGGGGGGGTGGGCACCGCCACCCGCGTCACTCCGGCGCACGGCGGGACCCCCCCCCCCCCCCCCCCGACACCGCCGCCCCCTTTATCGCGGCCATTTATTGACGTTGGACGGCATCCCGCGCCCTCCGCCTCCCCATCCGCACGGATTTCGGCTGGCCGCCGCTATTTTTAGCCCACCGCCGACCCCAGCGCTTTAAAAATAAATAAATAATTTAAAAAAAAAAATTAAAAATAAATAAATAAATACATAGAACGAAACGCGCTTCTTATCCCACCCCACCCCCATCTTGCACCAACCCTTCCCCCCCCCCCCCCCCCCCATCCCCCCGCACCGAGGCTGTAAAGTCCGCCGCGACCCCGCGAGCCCCCACCGGGGGAGACGCAAATAATAAAGGGATGGAGAGAGGGGGGAAAAAAAACCATAATAATAAGGGGGAACAAAATAAATAAATAAATTAAAAAAAAAAAAAAAAAACAAAACCAAAACACAAACATGCAAACAACCCCCCCCCCCCCCCCTCACCCCACCGCCGTTAACTGCAGCGGTACTCACCGCGCCCCCCCCCATCCCCGGGAAGGGGTCCGGCGGGCGGGCGGCGGGGCCGAGGCAGGGCCGGGCGGCGCGGAGGGGCGCGGAGGGGCGCGGAGCGGCGCGGAAGAGCGCGGGCCGCCGCCGCCGCTGCCCATGTGCTCGCCGGAGCACGCGCTCGCCTCAATGGAACGTTGTGCTGGCGAGCGGCTCTGTGACGTCACCGCCCCCCGCCGCCGCCGCCGCCGCCGCCGCCGCCGCCGCCGCCGGCCGCAGCCCGGGGCAAGCGCGCAGCCTCCGCCCCCGCGCAGCCGCCCCGCACCGCCGCCAGCGCACCGCGCCTCGCCATACCCCCAAATTAAATTTAAAAAAAAAAAAAAAAATTTTTTAAAAAAATGAATAATAATAATAATAAATAAAACCGCGCGTGCGGCGCTGCGCAGGTGCGGGGGCAGCCGGCGCTGGGGCGCGGAGCGGCTGCGGAGCCCCGTGCGGAGAGGAGCCGCGGAGGAGCGCGCTGAGGGTCCCCCCCCCTAGGGAGGCTGCGGGGGGGTGGGGGGGGTGCGGGAGGCTTCGCTGCGTGGGTTCCGCTGCGTCTCACCTCCAACGATGCCGTCGGGCCCGCTTCTGGCCAGCTCCCCAGGTCTGGTTGCTAATGGAAATCATGGATTTTTAAAAAAAAAAAATAAAATAAAATATGCCAAGCTCAAGCGCTGAAATATCCTGGATGTCTCCATCACGTGAGGGATAGGATGGAGGCGTCCCACGGAGAAGTAGAGAAAGTGGCTTCGCAGCCCTCTCTGAGCGATGAGGAACACCGAAAACACCGGCCAGGCTGCAGCCTTGCGAAACAGTAAAAAAAAAAAAAAAAAAATAAAAATGAAAAACAGCAAATCCCCAGTATAGGGGCAAAACAAGCTTTATTTTTCTTATTTATTATATATTATTAAAAAATGAAATGTATCCTCCTCGATTCCAGGCTGGAACGGAAACCAAGCAGAAGCTCCAACCCAATGTGATTCCTCACACCCCCCCCGCCACTATTTTTTGCTCTGTCCAGGGGGGAACCTTAAAATCCCGCCGTGCCCGCACCTTTACGCGGATACGGGAGCTGCAGCGCGTCCTCCCCGCCACGCGCACGGCCCGTTGGCACCGTCACGGGCTGTGGTCCCCGGTGTGGGAGCTGCCCCCGCCACCCAAGGCTGATGAGCCTCTGCGTCCAGTCAGTCTGTATCGGGCACGGGGAGATTTGCAAAGCAGTGCTGAAAACGCAGAGAGCGCGTGCTGCTTCGTTTAATTAGCAAATATGCTCCCAACTCCCCTACGGTGCTTTGAACTTTGCCATGGAAAGCTGATCTGCAAGGACAACGCAGTCGTTACAGAAGCGACTGCTGCTGCGGAAGGTACAAAATTATGGTATAAAATGTGGCGTTATCCACGGCAGGATTGTGCGGTGCTGCAGTTTAAGCAAGACACGGTAAGAGGGACCGGAGCCCTCCCGATGGGGCAGCTTGAAGGTCTTTGTGCCGTCCCCACCAGCAGCCTCCTGCAGCAGAAGATGGGTGGAGGAGATCGCTTTGGGCCATACTCCTACTGCTGGCTGGAGACCAAGTCCTAAATAAATGACCTCCTGACGTCAGCGAACTTGGAAGACCCAAATCTACACTTTCTCGTGAGACCAAAGGATCATTTTGAGAGCTGAAAAGAGCCCGAGTGCTGGAGCAGCCTGACACGCTTTTTTTTCTCCAAGCCCGTTCCCGCTCCAGGGTTTGGGATGGTGGCATAAAGCTGTGGCTCTGGCTTCGCGCGGGTTTTGCCCTTAAATGGGGCCCTGATGGCTCCTTCACTGCTCCCGCCGGCCAGAGCAGGAGAGAAATATGTATCAAATAGCCCTGAAAATTGAGGGTTTGTTCCTTTCTCCCTAGGGCTCCCTTCCTCGGCAAAGCGCACGCAGAATCTGCTGTTAAACATCAGCTCAAATTCATACTGTTTTTCCAAACGCCACAGACTTGCCGGTGTGTCACCACAGCACCAGCAGCACAGCCGCGAACACAGCTCTGCGCACCACCATGATGAGAGACAGGTATCTCCACCTGCAATTCCCGGCACAGCAACGCCACGAAAACGTCACGAAGAAGAGTTCTGGGCTCCCCGGATCAAGAAGGACAGGGAACTGCTGGAGAGGGTCCAGCAAAGGGCTACAAAGATGGTCAGGGGATTGGAGCATCTTCCTTATGAGGAAAGGCTCAGGGACTTGGGGCTTTTTAGTCTAGACAAAAGAAGACTGAGGGGGCATCTTATCAATACTTATAAATACTTAAGGGGAGGGTGCCAGGGGGATGGGAACAGTCTTTTTTCAGTTGTGCCCAGTGATAGGACAAGAGGTAACGGGCACAAACTGAAGCACAGGAAGTTCCATCTGAACATGAGGAGGAACTTCTTTCCTGTGAGGGTGGCAGAGCACTGGCACAGGCTGCCCAGAGAGGCTGTGGAGTCTCCCACACTGGAGACATTCAAAACCCGCCTGGACGCCATCCTGTGCAACTGCTGTAGGTGTCCCTGCTGTGGCAGGGGGGTTGGACTGGATGATCTCCAGAGGTCCCTTCCAACCCTGACCATTCTGTGATTCTGTGAAGAGGGAGAAAGCGTTTCCCTGCCTGTTTATGACAGAGAAGTCGGACCACAATCACATGAGCTTATCCAGATGCAGCTCCAGGAGGGACCTCTGCAACCGGTGGTGGAAGGACGTGCTGCTCCCACCCACAGCGCAACAGCCCCGGGGTTTGGAAGTGGGGCTCCACACCGCATAAAGCTGCACAGACCGTCATTTATACCGTACCCTTTACTTAACGGGGTGGAAGGAGGGGGCGGTGGGTGACCACCGAGCGCCTCCCCCAGCGACAGCACAGCCGGAGCCTCAGCAGCCATGGGGGGACCCGCCGTTCCCATCGCACCCAGCCTCCCCCACTGCAGGAGGGAACACAAAAACCCTCTTTCCACAGGCGTGTAGAATAGCTCTTGTGTTCGCATCGCTCAGCCCTGCGGCCTGTCTAGTGGTTGTGCACCAAAAAACACCTGGTGTGACGACCTGAATATACTCAGCCTGTGTCAATAAAGCGCTTGAGTGTAATCACCTTTGCGACAGCTTAGCGCACTTACACGGGGCAACGGCACCGCTCTGCAAGTTAAACCTCGGCGAAGTCAAGGCCAAATGACGCAGCGCGCTCTTTCAAGGCCAAAAGGAGATCTGAGGCAAAGATCAGGGGTCAGGCTGCCGCAGCGCCGTGCCAGCTGAAGGCTTCTGCCCTCCAGCGCTCTGCTGCAGCTTCTCTGCCCGTGGCCCCACCAGCTTCGCCGGCTGCAGGGATCACATGAGTGCTTTTTAATCCGTGTCAGGCGAAGCTGGCCAAGTTAGGTGAAGCGCCAGTGGAGCCAAGGAGACCTGTGATGTGCTGCTTGCGGTGAGCACAGCGCGTAGGTGACAGCCTCCGGCTGGTGACCACAGGCAGCCGGAGAGTGAAGTGTCCTTAGCCAGGGCAGGTAGGTGCGACGGGAGGCTGGGATAAACCACTGCACATCCCCTGCCCCGAACATGGGTCACGGAGGAGCGCAGCAGAAAAAACAGTCGAGAACATGTAATCATAGCAATAATTATACCTTCCCTCATCCAGGGATTAATCTTGTTTCAGGTAAATTCTGGAACCGTCCAAAAACCTACGTCTCCTCAGACGCTCAGAAGAAAGGGCTGGGTCGTTGCATCTGCTTCTCTCCTACTAGAGGCCATCATTTCACATCAGCCTGCCCATAAAGGCGTCAAGCTGAGCATCGGTGCCTTGTCCTCACTTCACCTTTTTGGATATTATCTCGGAACTTTTCTTCTCTGAAGGGTAGAAACCACCTAATTTCCATCCTGAATGTATTCAAAGCCTGTGTACACCCATTTGTTCTGCAGCAGGTGACAGGATTTGACACAACCGGCTCTTCTCCTCACCCTCACACCTACCTCCCTGCTGTGTTTACCAAAATCAAGTTCATTCCACGATGAAATAATGGTACAAGGCAACGGCGCTTATCGTAATTTATTTCTACTCCCCACTCTTTTAATTTAAGTACTTGTATTAATCTAAAGAAAATGCATTCCTGTCCCCAAACAGTGATCCGTCTCCAGGCGATGGTGACTCACCTGTGATTTCGAGCCAGGAGCGGGTGGCAATAACAGAGCAGAAGCAAAGATGGAAAACTTTCTGAAGCTGCCGGAAAGACTTCCACTGCCTTCTGTGTGCTCTCGGTGTTAAATGTAAGACAAAAAATAGAGAAGGGGAAGGCGTTAGGGTAGTACTGTGGCTACTCAGGTGTATAAGAAATATCCCTGTGCAGAGTGGTGGGAGCACCGTCATCATTGCCCCTTCCACTCCGCAGGGTTTATGTAATTTTTTCTCCAATAAAATTATGTCGCTAGATCTCCATCTCTCCATAAACACAGGCTGCCGCCTCTGTTGATGTCTATATTGAGCACAGAGAAAGATAATGGGTAAAGGCAATGGAGTTGGTTTATTTTATAAGACCTTAGTGAAGCTGGGCTCAGTTCTGCTTGGACCCCAAAACTGCATGATGCATCTTTCTCTGCAAGACGGTAGGGAAGATATTTGGCAAATAATTGGGAGCATGTTCCAAGGAGCGGGAGTTTTCTTAAGGCTCTGATTCAGAGTAGCTTAGTGGTGACTCCAGAGCAGAGAAAGAGGATATGCAGGGTTGATATGAAGCACAAAAATGACAGACTCGTCACTGATAGACCAACTATGGGAGTGTGTGACTCAGATACTCCATATATTTCCCAAGTTTGTGGATTTAAAAAAAAAAAAACGACATTTTAAACTGATGCCTTTCTGAGCGTGCAGCAAGACTGAACTCATAGGGCAGAGGTGCAAAAACTCCGTTTGAGATAATGGAAAGCATTTAAGATTGCTAGTTTGGATGTGATTTAAGAAAAAAAAGAAAGCAGTGGAATAAAGTGAAACCAAATGTCTGCATTCCTAAATTTGTGTTGGACTGGCGGGATGGCAAGTAGATCCAGAGATGAGCATGCTTGAGTTTGGGGGAGAGTTAACAAAACTGTAAGCTGGAGGTTTAACATCAGTAGTGAAAAAACAAATGTTGTGCGAGAAAGAAGAGAGAACTCGGAAGAGAGAGAGGCAGAACCATTCAGGCCCAACCAGATTTCCCAGGGAAGCCCCTGAGAAAGGGACTGACTGAGTCCTTGGGGAGAAGAAGTCAAGTTTGTTTGTTTTGTGTGAAGGGCGAAAGATCACGACAGAAGTTGCAAGCCTGGGAGAGGAAGCAGAAAGCGGTGCTGTCAGTGGGGACAGAAGACCCAGGACGAGAAGACATCATCAGATGAGAGGTAAGAGTGGTAGGTCTGCTCACAGGAGACAGCACAAGCTCACTGAAGCTAATGCTGTGGCATGAGGGAGATGTCCCACACCAAGCATGGTGCACCGAGGGGACACCCACCGGGAAATGCTTGGACTGAGAAGTGACTAGAGATGCACAGCTATGGGGATGTGGAGGTTCAGGGTACATTGATTTGGGTTCCTTGAGCCCTATGAAGAGAGGAGGAGACCAGGACAGCCCTGTGCACCCAGCAGTGCCCACGTGAGGACTGTATGACTCAACAGCAGCAGAAGACACACAAAGCAGGTAAAAATGCCACCAGCTTCCAGAGAAGAGCCTCGTGTCTACTTCCCCCTTTCTGAAGCACTCGGCTCCTGGGAAAACCCTGCCCTCCTCGCACAAGGATCCTGTTGCTAAATCGCAAAGGGCAAACTGTTTAACTTGTCGGTTATTCTTTGGCACCTGTGATTGTGTTAGGCATTATAAACAGGTTGGACCAGCCAAGCTGGCATAAACCACTGTGGTATCCCCAGGGTCCTTCCCTTTCTGTTTACTTTCTTTTTTAGCCTTTACGCTAATCTCTCCATCTATAACAAATATACAACATTCATGTGAGCGATTTTCAAGGGAGAGTGACACCGGCAGCCCCTGAAGTGTCACGACGGGCGTGTTGACACGGCCAAGCCACAACTCATGCTCGGGGGTGATGCACGATGCTCCTTCAGCAGCATGGGAACAGGGGACAGTGTGTGAAACCCACGCCGGACCTGGTGTCCCTCTCCTCTCAAGCCCAGTTGCTGTCTGCGCACTCACCTTTAGAGTTCAACCTTCCCAAAATCCTCGTTTATGGATGCGCCCCCGCACTCCCCGTGGGGGCAGAGCCATGGGGCAGGCATTGGGGCTGGATCCTCTGGGGGCTCGGGCAGGCTGGTTTGTGGCTGCAGGGCTGGCATCTTCCTCAAAGGCAGTTGGGAGACTTGTCCTCCCGTTCGGCACAGCTGGTGGCGGTGGCACCACTGGCCCATGTTTCATCTAACGACCCAGCACCTCCCTAAGAAGTGGGAGACCTGGTTCAACACCCTCCTTTGCATCCCTTTGCTGCCCGGAGAGTGGCTGCACCCGGGGTGCGATGAGCCGTCTCAGCCTTTGTCCTGTGCTGGCCCCTTTCTTCCCACCTCCCGTGTCAGAGGTAAAGGTGTCCGCTGGAGCAGGATGCTGTCCTGGGATTTGGAAGCCCATTTCATAGCCATGATGATGCTACTCCTACACTACAAGGCACAGGATTCCCCCTGGGATGGGAATGTGAATACAGCTAAACGGGTTAACAGCCACTAAATAAACAGGCACTGGAGAAGAAAAGACCTAAGGAGGGAGGGAAAAGTATCTGGTGTGGACATCTGTCATAAGCCGTTCACCAGAGAGTTCACCGTTTAGTCCCAGAGAGTGTCACATTTGAGCCCTGGCCTCGTGATGGCCACCCGTGTAGCTGGTATCCTCGCTGTACCAAGACGAGATTTAAGCAATTGCATGTTCCAGGCAAAAATTGAAATCAGAGCAGCCACGGTGCTCACAAAAGCAGGTAAGCAGCAGGCTGTGCCCCTTCCACGTCACAAATGATGATGATTAGTTTTGCGTTGTGCCATGGAAGCAGAATAAATGGAAACAGTTCAGAAGCAGTAGCGATCAATGAAGTCTTATAATGCCCCTAAGATGCATATATATGCTATATCCGGGCTCACAGATATGTAAACTGAGGTGCAGATATGTAAAATGCCTTGCCTGTGGCCATACAGGGAGAGCGCGTTGAGTTCTGGCTGGTGTAACTGGGAGGCACTGGAGTCCTGACTCCCAGTCTCCCGTTCTCAGCGTTGGGTGACAGACGGGGTTGGCTGAGTGAGTGGGATAACCATGGCTGACATCTCCGCAGCGTCATGATTCACAACCCTTAATCACTGTTAAACAAATCAAAAATGAAATTACACGTAAAGAGATGGGAACTACAGAGCCTAAAAAATGCAAACATGTTCTTCCCCATCAAATCTAATTAGATTTGCCAAAATCAGTGTGCATTGATCTGTGATTCAAACAGTATGCTGATAACAAATTTTCATGATAGACATGGTTATGAAGCTACTTGACTAGACTATGAATTAGCCCCTTCAGCAGAAGCTCTCAGCACATTTTCTCAGCGCGCTCTTCCACAGACAGCTTTTAATCCCCAAATCAACAGGCGATCCCATTGTTTAAGGTTTGCCGGGCTCTCCGCTGAGCGTCCAGCAGGGAAGCGAGGCAGGCGGCGTATTCCTGTTGACTATCAATCTCCGTTAAAATCAACACACCATTTTTAGCCACCCATCTAAGCAAACCGGAGTATGTGCTGGGAAAAGACCTTTCCACTACTAGGCAGAGCAGTTTATTTTGCTGTCATGCTGCATAGCGTCACCTCGGCGATGATGGGTAGAGAAAGCATGCGTTGTACGAAAAGCATCACATAAATAGACTGTCGCTCCAGAAAACCAGCACCACGCGGGTGCTGCGTGCTGTTATTTGCCTTCCTGCCAGTGTTCAGTCTCTGCCCTCAGGATTTCGGGATGTTGTGTTTTTTTTCTCGGCTCATGACAGCGAAGCCACGCTGATCTGTTTGGATGGTTTGTCTTAGATCCACATGATCCCGATAGGCACAAGTGAATGGAAGTGAGAAAAGGAGGGCAGAGCAGGTAAGTTTTAAAGAGGTCAAAGGAAATCCTTGATGTGCCAGGAGAGACCCGAGGACAGGATTTTCCATTTGTACTCAGTTTCAGCTGAGCTTTGCATCCACTGACATCTGAGAGCTTCTGAAAATGTGCCTCCCCCGAGAGCCAGAGTGCATCAGAGTTTAAAGTTACCCAGAAAAAAAATGGCAGAGGGCAGGCAGTGCACTTGTATCTGTCTGTACCCCAGATTTATCCTTTCTCTGCTATCTTTTCATCCAGAAATCGTTATTGCTTCAGGAGGGGAAAGGCGCAGCAGGTTTTTTGTCTGACCTTTAAAAGCAATGAGCATCCCCAGTCACGGGTGCAGGCAATGGGACCTGCAAATGCTCAGCACCTCTGAAAATTGACATACTCTGTGTTAAATCACGTGTAAGAGCAAGACCCACCCTGCAAAGCAGTCATAACCGGGATGTCGATCACTGTGCACTGGCACGGGTTGCTCAGGGAAGTTGTGGAGTCTCTGTCCTTGGAGATACCCAGAAGCCATGGTCAAAAGGTCACGGTCCTGGGCAGCCTGCTCAAGGTGGCCCTGCTTGAGCAGGGGGGTTGGACCAGGTGACCTCCAGAGGTCCCTTCCAACCTCAACCTTTCTGTCAATCCGTGATGGAACGGGAAGGGCGTGAGGCTGTCCGGCTATTTCGCCATGGCCTGCTGTCAGTGGGAGGTAGCTCAATATGGACATAAATCACCAAACGTTTGTTGTGAGGACCAAAGGGCTGTATCATGTACAGCACAGTGGCCACTCCACAGCCTGGCTTGCCTTCCGCGTTTTCCTGGGCTCGTCATCCCAAGATCTACACTTTTTAAAAATCCGATTAATTAGAGCGATGCAGTACAGGCATAGTCACGCTAATAGAGTTTTTTTTCCACCTTGGAAGAGATTATACCACAATAAGCATTTTCATTCCGGTGACAGGGGATGGATTGGGGGGGGGGGTCAGTGGGGGGGTCCTGGTGCAAAGTCCTGCCAGTCTGCACCCCGGCACCTGGGCTCCTCTCGCCCTGTCCCGGTTACATCGCCTGTCCTCTTCCCGGCACAGCAGCTGAGCCACAGGCACACCGAGCCCAAGGACAAGAGAGGACAGCTTGGCTGTACTTAGGTGGCACCATTAAGATTAACTGTACGTAAGGCAGCAGTGTGGTATTTTTGTGTGGCTAGGCAAAAAAAAATAAAAAAAATAAGGCATCGGCTGAGCTCATTTCATAAACCTGAGTAAACGGAACAGCCCAGTATGGATTATGTACTTTTCAACCTAAACTGCCCGCTGCAAAGCTGTGGGGTACTGCGTTTTCCCACCTGCACCAGAATTGTCCACTCAAGGCAGTTACCAGAAACCCCCCCCAGCAGAGACAACGCAGGTCCTGAAACGAGTTAAAACTGGAACGGGCTGTAAAACTTCACGAAATCCGGTCTGCCCTTCAGTTTTAAGTTGGGTTTGGCTGAACCGGTTTTGAAACTGGCTGGAGAGCCAGGACGGGCCAGCAGGATCACCTGGAGAGGCAGGCGGTAGAAATTGAGCTCCTCATGCCTAGGCTGATCAGAGCGGTGCCCCCTCTACCAGGGAGGGTGGAGCGCCTTCCCTGATAAAAGGCTGAGCTCAGCAGACATGAAAGGAAGGCTGTTAGGAAAGATCAAAAGGTAGGAACGGGGAGATAGAGCTGCAACATTTGCAAAGTTACCAAAGCCTTCCAGTGAGAATGAAGAGAGAGATGCTGTGATGCTAAATGAATGGGGCAATCTAGATAATGATATCAGAATTAAATTAATTAAGAGAAGATTAAAGAAAGATTGCAAAATTAAGGTTGTAATCCTGGCCCTGCTGGAGTCAATAAGTGCTTTGTGGTTTGTGTGGTGCTTCGTGAAGAGGCCGAGGTTCTGCTCCCAATGCATACCAAGACAAAGGAAGGTATGAACTGAAAGCTAATTTACACAGAGCCAATTAAATTAGGGGATAAGTAAGTTGTGGTGGCCTCGTAGTCACAAAATCGAAACCATGCATGGCTGGAGCATCCAGCAGGATAAATATGATTCATAACAACGTCATCGCTGATCTGCACACTATGGGGTGTTCATGATGGCTTCAGACAGGCTGTGGGTAGGATGGACCGTACCAGATTTGCTGTAATGTCTGGCAGGACAAAGCTTTCTATTCAAAGCATTTTAAACAGATTTGAACCAACAAAGTGAGTTCACACCGGATCGGCACTTTGCGTCGTGTGGACGCGATGTGTCCGTTCCAGGAACCGGCAGTCTTGGGTGGGATTTACTGTTCCTCTGGTGGGATTTATGGTTCCTCTGAGCAAGCTCCCCAAGGGCCAGCAACCAGCACATTTACAGAGGAACCTCATGGAAACATCAACTGAGCTTAAAAATCTCCTGGCGTGTAGCGTTCCCGTACGGTAGTGCATGACATGAATGGGAATTTGGCCACTGATTTCAAGGAGAAGGAGTTTGAAAAGGGGTGAGAGGGATGGGGGAACCCCCACGGCCAGGCAACGCGGTGCAGCTGCACAGACCTCCGTGGCAGTCACCTCGCTGCCCAGACATTTTGCTCCAGCTGCTAAGCAGGTCATAAATATCTGGTGATTATTTTGGCCCCCGGAGCCCCGTTAATGCTTTCGCAGTTTGTGTTCACTGTTTTGGGTGTCACGCTGAGGTCTCAGTCTTAGGGCAGCACGCTGACGTGAATGGGGGAGGGGTGGATTCATTTTCATTGTGCACCACTAAATCAAATTTCGAATAAAAGTGCAGATACTGATGAATATTTTTGCCCTTGTAAAACATGGGAAAATGCTGTACGGTTCCATAAGGGCGGGAGACTCATTTTTTCTCTCTCTTTCACAAATGCAAAAGGAGGAAAGCATTTTTCAGCAAGAATCCAATTTTACAGGGAGGGAATAATATGTTACATAGTTGAATCACTTTGATGTCAATTTTATTTTGCAATCACTTCATAAGATATTCATATAGCCTTTTACATTCCCTCAAAGTGGAGAAGTCTAGGCACAATACAATATTATCTTACTCTTTACCATAATGATGAATGATAATGAGAACACATAATAAGATTTTACTAGTGCCCAAAGAAAAATCTGAGAGGAATTTTGCAGATCAAATTAATATTATAAACCAGTACAATTTATCAAAATAATACGGCTTTTCTTCTCTAAATCCATTGCGAATCACAATGTCTGGAGCCAATACCTGGTGAACTATTAGAGTCTGATGGACCTTTTTGTAAAATCTCTGTCTATGAAAAATACTTGGTCAATAAAAGTAAAAAAAAAAAAAATAATTCTCCTTTTTCCACTCCTGTCCATCACATTTATACAACATAAAAAGTTGAATATTTGAAAACTAGGTTGCAGCTCATATATAGCAACGCTGTTTACTGTTGAAAACCCAGCCTCGCCCAAGGCTGAAGTATCTTTGTTCAGGTTCCTCAGAAACTAATGAATCATATTTGATTTCTCTCTGAAATTTGTATGTGCGTGGAACATGGATCATAGCGTAATGCTTGCAGTATACCTTGCTACATCCTTTTAATCTAGATTCTGTTTACTCCTCTATTCCTGCATTTAACGTGGAGAGTAAAAGTAAATTCATAAAGTGTGGAATAGGGAAAAAAACCCTGTTAGAAACCGGGGGTGGAAAGGGCGTCTTTGCTGTCGGATCCAGCATCCTCATTGTATTTTCTATGTCGTATTTGGGTTTAGATACTTCAACACCGGCCTTCCTAAACCAATTTTGCTGGAAAGCTTTGTTCTGTGCAGTTACTACTGGGCAGGTTTTCTTTCCTGGGACACGTATGACAGGAGTAAAATCAAATTATTTCAGAAGTGGTTGTAGTGCAGTCAGATGAAAACCCAAAGGATTCTAGGGAACAGCATTGCCTGTACCAGACTGAATAAACCTAAATAAACTACATAAATCAGACTGAACAAATCTGGAAGCTGGGGTCTGCCCAGCACTGGGGCAGGAGCCCACCTGGTACCGCAGACGCTGCTTTTCTGCAGGGGAGGGAGAGCGGGGACGCTTTCCTACCGTGTTTAAGCGCTCAAACCTTTCGTTCACATGTGCTGTATCTACACAGTTGCAGAGTTGATCCCTCTCCCCCTAACTCATCCGTAGCGCAGCGCGGCCTTGGTCACAAGCCAAAAAAGGGCTTCGCCAGACGCTCAGCCGGGCACTAGATCACAGGAACTACCTGCACCGAGAGGCTTTGTTTGGTTCTGCTGTCGTCACGGAGCAGATTAATGGGAGAAAAAGGAGTGGAAAGAAGCTCTCACTCCGGCAGCTGCATCCCTACGAGCAGCCCCTTGCACACGCGTGGCGCCTGGAAGAAAAATGGGCTGGGAAAGGGGAGCGCGGGCGTGCGGCCGCAACCTGCAGGGATGCAGGGGGTGTCCGGAGCGGGGTGGCTGCGGCGGCGGGGCTTTGCATGTCATCACGCACGCTCGCACTTCAGCCTGCGGAATTTTGGGGGCTTTGCCTACTCATAGTAGCTGTATGTAAAGCACAACTCCTGTAACTTTTAACTTTATTTTTTTTTCCTCCTGCTATTTCTGTCCTCTTTCATCATGGATAAATTAGCATGAAGGAAGCTGATGGGGCTAATTAGTTCCAAGCAGTGTTAATTTCTTTGCTTGGAACTCTTTGTTACCCAGTCAGATTGCTCCATTTTTGCTGCTTATATTTTAAAACCACTTCATTAATAGCACCTAATCCTTTATTTCTTCTTTTTTTTTTTCTTTTTGATCCTATAGGGAAAACGTAATTCCACATAATTGGGACGTAGAAGCTTGCGATGGAAATTACACATGGTTGCAAGAAAGGTTTTGTCTTGAATAGAAATGTATTCAACAAAAAAGTGGCCATGGCAAGACCCATAGAGAGACATAGATGAAGGGTGAGTTTAGCAACAAAATGCAATCACCATAATATATAATGTGGGGAACTAACCTACCTAGCTGCTTTCTCCCAGGCTTGTGTAGAACAAGGCACAGCGCCACAATTTGTACATTAAGCTGGAAACTGCAGTGCTTGTAGGAATAAGGTACTTTGCTACCAAAGTCGGCCAGAGTTGTGCAGCTCCACTCTCAGCCAACGACTTCTCCCTCGTAGCTCATGGCTTCAAGCACGACCATGCAGATGTCTCTCGTAGCTCGGGTTCCCATGCATCGGTGGAGACTTGAAGCAAGGTTTGCTCCATAACTACAAATATTAAATAGTTTTGGCAAGTGGCAAATGAAACTTTTTCGTATGCATTAATATTCATCGCCAAAGGTCATACTCTTTATTACCAGAAAAACTACCTTATCTCATTTCCAAGGAAGATGGAGTCCGAACACATTTAGAGACAAGGTGCTTGGCCTCCATAGAGATGTGCAAAAATACCCTGTCGTATAGTCAAGAACCGCTGAAGAGGTGGTACTGTCACTGCCTGGGCAGTGTCTCCCCAACCCTGTTCCCACCTGGATGCGGGGTAACTGCAGCTCTTCCACGATGTGCATTACTCGCACCGCTGAGCCCACTGCCATTAGCAAGACGCTCCAAATGCTTGTGCCCTCCCTTCGCTCAAGACCTCTGTAGAAGGTGAATAGCAGAATTAGGTTAAAAAGTCCTTTGACTTCCTCGTTATTATTCTGAATCTTGGATAACATTCTCGCTGTTGCCTGTCCCCACTGACTCTACGGCTGTGCCTGAGATGAGTAAATGGCACGAAGGCAGGTAAAACCTGATGAACATCAAATGTTTTGTACTGGAAATGAAATCCGGCTTCTGCAGCTCATCTATCTCATTTCTTGATTTTTTTTTTTTTTTTTTTCTAGGCAGGTTTAAGCCTTGTCTGCGTGGAAACCTCATGGGGAAACCAGGGGTTAGTTTTCAGTCAGCAGAGCCTTTTTTCAGAAGTTCCCATAGATGTCCTTTTAAAATAAGGAAACAGCAAACCTGCAAGCTGGGAAGCAAATCCTGAGCCTCTTCCCAAGCTGTCTGCTTGTGTTAGGATCCCCTATTGTTCAGTTTTATTTTTCCGATAATTCATTGGCAGATGACTCTAACACAGAACAATAAAAAAAAAAAAAAATCAGTTAAAAAAAAAATCCAGTGTATTAGAAGATGGTTCATCTCTGTAGATGAAACAACCACCTCTACCTTCCGTTTTGAGTAAATTCAGATGTTAACTGAAGTGGCCTGGCTTACTTCCAGCTTACAGTAATTCTAGTCCACTTACCTGAAATTCTCCTTTTAATACAACTCTGATGAAATATTTGTCATCTCTCAACTGCCTGCAATGGTTGCAAAGTGCTACAGGAGCAAGAGGGGTTATGGCAGAGCCAAGAAAAATGATTTCTTTATAGGCAGTGATAAAATTTTCAAGAGCATCCTCCGCTGGCAAAGAGTCTGTTTCCCTGGAAGAAACGTGGAATTTCCAGAGGCTCAGACAGGAGCTGAATTAAGCCATCACAGGTGCTTTTGTACATCCCAGTGCTCCCCCAGCATATTCTGTGTTGATACGTCGAAGTCAGTCAGATTATTAGTTGGCTGGAAAGACAGAACTTATACACAAGAAAAAAAATGAAGCTGGAACTCTGAAAATCCGTATTATTAAACAAGAACAGTGAGAGTATATGATAAGGGCAATTTTATTTTCACCATGATGATTTGTTTCTAGTTTCTTTTGATGCCACATTTTGCCTAATGTTTTTCTGGGAGAGAAGTGGCTTGAAATCTCCTCTGAAAGTAAAGGAGCCGAGAGATGAAGCTAAAAATGCTCCTTGTATTTCAAGTAGTGTTTTGGTACAGCTGTTTGGCAAGCACTGTAAATACTTACTGCATTTTATTTCACGGCTCAGAGGCTTCTTTTATAGGCTTATCTCCTTTATTGCTCCAAAACAGCAGCAAAACCCAACACTTCCCTATCCATATACAACGCGTTACTAACGGAATCCAGCCCGGGTACTCGTGTGGGGTGTCTGTGTCTTCCGAACGTCCTGACCTCTCACGCAGGGTCAGAAAGTGGAAGCCACCTTCCTCTTTGTTGTGACAGCAGTTTAATGACCGGGACAGGTTTTTCACTCCTGCACCCACAGGCTGTGTTAATTTTATTTAGTTTTTACTACATTGTTTGGGTACTTCATAATCCTTCAGCAAAGTAAGAAATGTCATAACTATGAAGCGTCATCCCATAAAATCAGACTCTTTTAGAGCAGCAATTTGGGATTGTGTGCATGATCTGGTGTACTCTTCCAGTAGGAAAGCGGCGAGCAGAACTGATGCTCAATTAAAAGATGGGGGTAAGAAATTAAACAACTGCAAGTATCTTATTAATCAAAAGACCGAGGACCTTCTGCAGACTGAAGAAAAACACAAAACTATTCTACAAATCATTTCAGAAGCCAACAAATAAGGAGAGGTTTATTAATCATTGTGGCCTAACCTCATTTAACGGGAAGAAATTAAGCTGTTTGCTAATACAGGAAAGTAAGACCCAACCGTGGCAGACTGTTTTCATGGTTTGTGGATGGATCTACACCTCTTGGTTTGTTTCGGAGGATGGGGTTGCAGTCAGAAATTCTTGGACAGCTTCCTTCTGTTCCTAAGCAATATCTAACATCGAGCGCACACCAAAAGGCAAGTGAAATTCGTGTTCTTTTAAAATAAGTTATCCTGTCTAATAAAAGGTAGAACTTTTCTGTTATTCAGAGCTGGAAGATGTCCTGATTTACAGTTCAGATACAATTAACAGTTTCATTTCACATCATTCTTTTTCCTCATAAGTCAGTATCTGCATCACGCTCTGAAAAAAGCAACTGCAGACCCTTCTATAAACCCAGTTACAAGCGGGGGAGTGCAGACAAATTGAAGAAAAAAGCCTGAGTTTCTCCTGTTTTTCTAACAGAATGACTTTTTCCCCCCCAAGATATCTTCAGCCCAGCACCTAAGGCACCTCATCAATTGGGATTTAGACACTTTCTTCTGGGAGTCCCATGTGCAAAATTGTTTGGATGGTTACCCTAGGCTTTGCAGGGCAGAGACCATTGGCACCTACCCTGTTCCTAAAATGCCACCTCCACTGCCCCGGCCCATGTACACCCACACTCAACCCTT
The DNA here is from genome assembly GCA_017639485.1 of Pluvialis apricaria. NCBI lineage: Eukaryota > Metazoa > Chordata > Aves > Charadriiformes > Charadriidae > Pluvialis > Pluvialis apricaria. Next base: position 159,218,105 of record CM030008.1, on the reverse strand, counting down.
CTGCTTCCCACTCTGAACTTGAAAGCAACAGAAAACCTGAACCCTCGGTCCCTGTTGGGCTGCTGGCACTGGTGTTATCTGGCAGCACTGCTGCCCGAATGGTTGGAAGCCAAGCAAATATGTATTTAACGGGAATTATGAAAATCAAAAAGTACAAGGTTCAACTTTTTGAAAAGCACCTTCTTCCCCCACATCAAAGGGCTCATTGATTTCTCACTCAAGTTCTGACCGAAGTGGAGGTAAGTGGGTGAAAGGAGGGGAGAAAAAGATCAAATCTAAGTTCAAATCTAATCTTGGGAGCTGTGTCAAGCAAGTACTTTATGGCCCGTCTGAAGCCGATCATGAGACAATTCCTGAATGCAAATACGATTTACTATGTCTGGCAAATGTTAGGAATCTGTCTGAGCATATTCTCCAAGTGAGAAATAGCTCTTCTTTTCCTTTGCTCCCTTTTGTGCGTCCTTGAACTTTGTATTCCTTGAAATCCCACATAACTATTCACATTAATGAAGTGTTAAGGTGTTTGACCAGGAAGATTGGCTCAGCTGATTTCAGCACTTAAAAAGGGAAACCGCTCTGTTGTTTTAACCACTTCAACACTCACCATCTCAGTATATTTTCTCATCCCATTTAACTTCTGGTCAAAATCAAACAGGAAGCAATTAAGGTGAGCCTACTACAAAGCAGCCCTCAAAATACATAGCTGAGTCCCTAGTGCAGAATGAAGGTCATGCCCCAAAAATGTAATTATACGTATTTGTAAGGAACACAGAGCCCATACGCTGGGCCGACTGGTGTGAAAATACACCACCTCAACTTTACTGCCAGCAGGCAGATGACCATGGCCAAGACAGACATTGCTACCACCCACCTTCACAGAGGCACTGGTGGCAACACTTGTTGGACCAACAAAGAACCTTACACCAATGATTTTATCTACTTGAATTAGTAGAAGTGAAGAGGGAAGAAACTCAACTCCCTACTAAGCTGCAAACTTATAATTTCCTCTCACCAAATCCCCTTTGACTTTTGTCAGGTCACCGCCATGATGACAGGGAGAGGGACGTCACGGAAATGCGCATCTAATGACAACAGTGGGAGATAAAGCAAAGTCTTTACACAGGATTTAGCTAATTATATTTTGGGCAAATATTTATTTATCTAAAAACAAAATAAAAATCATTTTTTAAAAGAAAAAATGTATTTAAATAAAAAACAAAAATTGTGAAATGTTATGGCACAGAAGTTCAAGACAAGTATAAATCCAGTTGCCACAACTGTTGCGTATTAATGTTGCACATTTCTCTATAAAGACTTTTATTAAAGGTATTTACATGGCAATAAGATGTGTAAATATATACAGCCATCTGGGGACAACTTTTATTTGGGATTCTCATATGAAAAAAATGCCTTAAATACAAAATTTCAAAAGAAAACAAGTTGAAGAGTTCATCCCCAAGCATGAAGAATGTCCCATCATCCCTTATGCCCAAAGTATCAATTATGAGGCAGTTTCGAGGTTCTGGCCAAACCCTTGGGAGATTCAGCCAAGGTTGTGTAGTCTCAAGTTAAGTCGCACAGCATGCAGTTGCAATAGTTCCATACGCGATGGATTGGTGTAGTTCATGAGTGATATTAGAAACAGTAATATTTTATCATCGTTTCAGTCTAGTTTGGGTGATTCTAAGCGATGCCCAAGAGTTTCTATGCACAAGAGTTCCTTAGCTGCTCGAGTTTGTGTTTCAACTGTTCTCTCCTCCGCCTCAACTGCTCTTTCTCTGCGATCAGTCTGTGTTCGTCCGACTGGATGGAAAGAACGTACTCCGTTGCTTTTTTCAGGATGACAACCTTGGGCGCCTTTTCGTTGTTGGCCACTTCGGGTATCTGGTCACGCAAGGCAAAGAAACTCAGCTTCAGCTCGTTTCTCCTCTGGCGCTCCAAGACGTTGTGCGTTCGCCTCTTGTCGTTCTCTTCTGAGTCTGACGTGCGGGGACTCGAGCATTTTCGGTTATTGCTGATCTGTTTGAGAACTCTGCCACTGTCCAACTTTAGCCTTTTTGCAGCTGGGTATTCGACCTTGGTGGAGGGAGGAGCGGCGTAATTGTGCTGATGGATGTTGACGTGACACCGTTTGAGAACCAGCGGGCTGTGGTGGGGCTTACTGTGCTCTTCTGATGTGTCTGTGCTGGACTCGGTGCTGGATTCAGATTCATTCGCTTCAGCTAATGTAACGACATCAATTTCCTCATCTTCCTCTTGTTCTTCTTCTGCAACGGAAAAAAAAAAGTAAAAATTCATAAGCTGATCTGCGCAAATACTCTCAATACCGCTATATTTATAAGGGAAGGTTACTCTGAGCTGCACAGCGAGGAACCGGTTGATAAAACCTTCTTAAACCCATGATGCTGCTGGACTCCACTTTCCCCGAGCGCCTTTCTATTAAGGAAGTGCAATAGGACACACGGACCGCGCTCCAAAGCCCGGCTCCCTGATTTCAAAAGTTGCAAAGATCTTGCGTAATTCCGAGGAGCGCATGAAAGATAGCAGGAAAGTTTAACCTCGGTTGTCAGCAGTACAGCGCAATAAAGCTCCCAGACTCAAGCTGCCCTTAATTAAGGATTTAGAAGGCTTTGGCCACGCCTCAAAAGAAAGCTTACTTAACACACATGTGTATTCAGAGACATTTTCTGAATCTCTCTTGATCTGCTAATTTGTGGAAAATCCAAGGAGGGGGGGAAGAAATAAAAAAAAAATAAGAAAGAAAAAAAAAAAAAAAAGGAAGGCTGTAGGGCTTTGAGTAGAAACTCACTTTCAACCCAAATTTATGAGGGAGCGGAACACGCTGTCAAATACCTAAGGAAGCATTTCTAAAACTTTCCCAGCCCCATTCACTCCTCTGCAGTCACTTTCACTAGCACCTCCCCGGCGGCACATTCCCCCCGCGGCTCTCGGGCGGGAGTTAACTCCTTCCCGGCCCACGGGTGGCACCGGGAGCCCGTTTCACCGGGACGGGACACCGCCGCGCACACCGACTCTGACCCCGTTATGAAAGTTTCTCCCTCCCCCCTCCTCTTTTTTTTTTTTTTTTTTTTTGTGTCCCCCCCCCCCCCCCCCCCTTCCCCTTTTCTCCCCCCACCCCTGGAGGGAAAACTGGGCTGGTTTTCCAGGAAATAAACTGGTTGGGATTCTCTCCGTGCCTCGCTAACGTGGCATTTAAAAAAAAAGCCCACGCGGGGATGGAAGGGGGGGGGGGGGGGGGGGGGGAAAGGGGGAGAGAAGGGGGTCCGCCAGCGGGTTTCCACGCCCTCCCCCCATCACGCGTGGACCACCACTGTCCCCCCCCCCACTCACCCGAGTCGCTGCTGGTGGTGGGCGGCGTGTCGTCGCCCAGCAGGGACGCGGGGCTGGCGCCGGGCGGTGCTGCCCGCGGGGTCCGTTCGCTGAGCGGGTAGGGGAAGACCACCGAGGGGTCGATGCAGTCGGCGGCGGCGGCGCCCAGGTCGTGCAGGTAGAGGCCGGCGGAGGCGGCGGGGGAGGCGGCGAGGCCGGGAGGCGCCGGCGGCGGTCCGGCGGGCGGCGGTCCGGGGCGGGCGGCGGCGGCGGCGGGGCCCCCCCCCCTCCCGTCGGGCCGCCTGGTAAGAGGCCAATTTCTCGGAGACCACCTTCTCCAGCTTGGCGGCGGCGGAGAAGCCGCTCCACATGCAGTCCTGGATGATGATGGACTTGACGAAGGACTCGTCGTCCGGGTCGCAGATGAAACTCTGGTTGACCATGTCCCCCCCGAGGAGCTCGGTCACTATCTCCAGCTGGTCGGCGGTGGAAGGGAAGCAGGAGGCGGCGGCCAGGCTGGAGCGGCGGCTGGGGGAGAGGGGAGGCGTGGGCAGCAGTTCAAACTTCTTCCAGATGTCCTCGGACGGGGCGGGGGGCTGCAGCTCGCTGCCCCGCTGCTGCGCCGCCAGGTAGAAGTTCTCCTCCTCCTCCTCGAAGTAGAAGTAGGGCTGCACCGAGTCGTAGTCGTAGTCGTAGTTCTTGCTGGGGAAGCCGGCGCTGAGCGGCATCGCGGCGGCTGGTGCCTGTTGGGGGGGTGGGGGGAGAAGGGGGCGCCGGGGTGAGTCGCGCTCCGCCGCGGGGATCGGCTCCCCCCTCCCCGGCCACGGCGGGGCCACCGGTGTCCCGTTCCGTCCCCCGTTCCCCCCCCCCCCCTCCTCCTCCCGGCGCGCAGCGCTCCCTCCCGGCTCCCCGCGCCGTGCCGGAGGGGAGAAACGCGCAGTCGTGTTTAGTAATTAAAAAAAAAAAAAAACCACCAACTATAATAATAATTAAAAAAAAAATATATAAAAATGCACGACCTCCCTTCACCCCTTTCCAAGCTCGGCAGGACAACCGGGCGGCGCGATCTGATCTACCGAGGGCTCCCGGACCACCCTCCCCGCCAGCGGCGGCGGCTCCCCCGGGGGAGGGTTCCCGCAGCTCGGCTCGGCTCGGCTCCCCGCCCGCCGCCGGTACGGAGCCCCTTCCCTCCCGGGGCCGCAGCGCCATCCCCATCCCTCCTCCCGGGAGCCGGGCGGGAAGGGGCGGCGAGAGCCCCGGCAGCTTCCAGCCGAGAGCCCGGCTGCTCCCCAGCCACCCACCTGGGCGTGCTGGCAATGCGCGGGGGACCTTGGCAAAGTTTGCCAAATCTTGTCAAATATACATATATATACGCATATATATATGCATAGAAGCTGTACGTGCAATAGCCATAACCTGCCCGCGCATAGGCGGGAGAAGCAAATGCTTCCCCCTCCCCACCCCCTCCCAAAATAAAATAAAATAAAATAAAATTAAAATCCGAGCGCAAGAAAAAGGATGGGGGAACGGCGGTGCCCCGGCAGAGGAGAGCGTCCCTGGGGAGGGACCGTCGGTATCCACGTTCCGCGGAGCGCAGCCCCGCCGGCAGCCCGGGTGTCACCAGCCCGTGTCAGTCCAAACGCCACAACCGCGGGAGAGAGGGGGGGGGAAAATCGAGTGATGGGGAAGAGCAGAGCCCCGCGACTCACCGGCTTCTCCAACGCGCCAGCTGCGAGACGTAGCGAGGCAATTATTGCGGGGAACAACAAAACAAGGCGAAAAAAAAATTATATATGTATAGAGAGAGCGAGCAAAATATAATTAAGAAGAACCGCCGGGAAGGACGGAGGGGAAAAAAAAAAAAAAGAAAAAAGAAAAAAAGCAAACAAACAAAAAAAAAGACGAGAAAACGCCGGGAGAATGTAGATCTCTTCCTCCCACCACAGTCTGAAAAAAAAAAAAAATAACACACGGAGCGGCGGAGAATCCGCCTTCCCGGCGTGCGGCAGATTGTAGGTCCAAGGCGGCGCGGCGCGCTCTGTCCGGTACAATAGAAGTTTAGTTGCTTTCCTCCTTTAAAAAACCGACGAGGGGCGGGCGGGAGGTGCCGCGGGGGCGGGGGGCAGCACCGCGGGGCCCTGCGCGCTCCCGCCCGTGCGCGCCGCCGCTCCCCCGCCCCTCCTGGCGGCCGCGCAAAGCTGCGCGCCGCCGCCGCGGGGAGGGCGCGCCGCGAGGGGGCGGCCGCGCTGCTCTCCGCGCTTCTCTCCGCGCTTCTCTCCGCGCTGTTCCCCCCCCCCCCCCCCCCCCGCCTCATCCATACACACACACACCGCCTCCCGCGGGAGAGATCCGCGCCGGCGCTTCTCCCACTGCCTCCGCCGGGAGCGGCGCCGGGGGGAGGCGGTGCAGCGCTCCGCGGCCCTTTTTTTTTTTATTATTTATTTTACTATAGGTTTTTTTTTTTTTTTTTTTTTTTTCTTTTTTACTACGAGCCGCGCACGGAGAGGTCGGAAGTAAACATAGTAAAAAAAAAAAAAAAAAAAAAAAGAAAATACTCGTAGGGATTAAAAGGAGGCAGCTCCTCGCCGTTCCCCTCCTCCCGCCCGCTTCCCGGCAGGGGGGGCGCGATGCCCCCCGATGGCGGCGGCGGGGGAAGGGGCTTCACCCTCTCCCCCCCCCCCCCCCCACCTCACCCCTCGCCAAAGAGGGTTGGGCGCGCAGCCGGGGGCGAGCTGCCCCCCGCGGGGGGTGGCCGAGGGGCTTTCGGGGAGGATGGAGAGGGGGGGGGGGCTCCCGGCACAAAGGAGCGTGTGTGGCTCGGGCACCCCCCGCCCCGGTCGCCGCTTGATTATCCCGCCTCTGCCGGCGCCTGCAGAGGATTAAACCGGGAGGAGGAGGCTGCGGGGGGGGGGTGGTAAGGGAGGGCGGGGGGGGGGGAACAGAGCCCCACGGGGGTCACCTTGCAGCCACGCCGCTCCCTTTGGCGATCCACGGGTGTGCCTTTGCCGCCCCCCCCCCCCCGCCGCCCTGACCCCCTCCCGCCGCCCCGGTGGGCGCAACTCACGCACCTGCGGTTCCCCACCCCCCACCCCCCGTGGGCGCCGCCGCACCCCGCGCATCCCACCCCCCCCCCCCACACCGCTGCGCGGGGCTCCGCACCCGCGGGAGATACAGGGACACCCCCATGTGTGTGTGTGTGTGTCACCCAAAACGCGTCCCGTCCCCCGCGGGGATTTTTTTTATTCTATATGTATATTTATTTATCCCCCCCCCCCCAGCTTTTTTCTAAGCAGACGGCGAGAACAAATCCCGGGGGGGGACGGGACCGAGGGGGGGGAGGGCGATGGGGGTCCGCCCCCCGCCAGGCGGGAGGACACCCCCACCCCGGTCCCCCCCCCCGTCTCCCCGGTGCGGCGGCCGCCGGTGCTGGGGGCGGCCCCGCTTTCCCACGGCCGCCGCTACCGTGGGGCCATCGCGCCCTCTCCCGGCAGCTCCGCGCCCGCGGGAGGCAGCGCGCAGCCCCCGCACCTGCGGCTCTCCCGACACCCTCCCCCCCCCCCTCCCGCCACCGTGGGCTTCACACCCTCAAAAATCCCCCGCCCTCCTCCAAAATACCCCCCCCCCCCAAAAAAAAAAGTACCCCCCTCCCCTTTTTCTTTTTCTCGCCCATTTCTGCTGCTCAGCGTTTTGCCAAGCGGAGCCTTTGCAAACACCAAACTCCGCGCGGAGCAGAGGGCCGCAAGCAAAATCGGGGCCGTTTTCTCCTGTCCCTTCACCCCGTTGGCAAAGGGAGGGACAGTTTTAGGCCAAAAAGGTGATAAAACACCCCCCCCTCGAGAGCCGTTGCACGGTCATGATGTAGATGCTTCACCTACTGACATTTTCAGAAGCGGATTTACCCTTGCTCAGGGATGGCTTAAAATACATGGTGCTATTTTTAAATAACATCACCCTCTGCCTATAGTAGACCTCGCCGCTGTGAATGGAAATACCGTGACTGAAGGCAGGCCTGAACTCAGCCAGAAAGGTGCAAGATCCAAATTACTCTAGTTACAAGTAGGGTAAAATGCGGTGCGGGCACTTTTATCTATTTAAGAACAGTGTCAGAATAGCCAGGTACACAATAAGCGTCCTCAAAATTGTAAAAGTCGTCGAAGTTCAGCCGGAGCTGGTAGCAGTAGAAATATTTTGAAGTTACTCCAGTACAGATAGGGTTGAAAATCATAATCCCGTTCATGATGTAATATAATCATCGGCAGAGCAATTAGCTGTAGTATCACAGGGGATTATGACATGAAGTGAGGAATAAGTAACATGAGCAGATGGACTCTTAAAATACCCTGTGTTCACATGAATGGAAAAACAGGAAAGGAGGATTGAAGGAAATGTGCTATTGAAACAATACAGCCTTCGGAGGAAAGAGTCTTTAAAATATTCGATAGGATTTCTTCGGGTCTCATCCAGACTGTAATTCCTCTTTTTCTTGGGGAGCCAACTCTGAGGTGTACCAGCGCAGCTCTTACGTGGCAGTTTTAGTGTGGATGAAGAAAGACATTTCGCTCTGTCTGTTTCGCTCTGATTTCTTATGTCCAGCCCCAGCTGTAAAAGAGCACAGGCAAGGTATGAAATCACTAAGTGTAAATCTCTAGTAAAAAGGCCATTTTGACAAAATAGCTGTTATACAGGAAGAATAAATACACAAGTATACCATTAAGGAGACAGCGGAGTCAACGTGATTGTTTTGGCATGGGGGGTTTAGTGATGAATAGGAAACGGGAGGGGGCTGAGACAGGAGCCTGGGTGGAATTTATGTGTGATGGCAGAGTGGGAACCTGCGCGAAGCAGAAGCGAAAGCAAAACCTGAGAGAGAAGTGGTGATGGTGGAAAAAGCTCTCACACCTCTCCGTGTCTGGAAAACCCTGAGACAATCTCAGTGTTATGCGTGCCTATGCCACCTACTGCATCTTTTATTTTCAGGAGACACCTGCAATTTCTTTTTTAGTGGACAATAAGCCATCTAATAATTGTAGGGTCATCATGAACTCGTAGCGATCTTCTGAAATTTCTGCTGAAATCTGCACTTGACCTCTCCGCAGCTTTGCAGGTTGCTGGTCTTCAACTGGTGAGAAGTGGGAAAGCACTAACTAGATATTAATTAGTCATGGAAAGTCCTAGCTCCTTGTATGAGAGATTTACCCAACTCAGAGCCGTTAAAATAGGCTTAGTGCACCTATGTGAATCTGACAGCACCCGTGCAGGGACCCATGCCTCCACAGCTACCCCAATCCCCCGAAGGACCCCAGTCCAAAAAGCAGGCCCCCGCTACAGCCGCACGAAGAATTGGATTTGCCTTATTACTATAAAAACCAGAAAAGAAACGTGTTACTTTTTCACCTCTTTCAGCGGCTGTAATTCCTTTAACGATAGGAGGTGAGATGTGTGTAGGCAGAAGCTGTCGGTGTTTCTGGAAGCTGCACAGCATTGACTAAATTAATAACATCCCCCTGCCCTCCTCTTCCAGGCTCAGCAGGACTCATACGATGCACTGACAAGTACCTTCCCAACGGACTTCCCCAGTGCGAAGGAGAAATGCAGACATCTGGGAGGGCCACTGTCCTCGGCTGTGGGGAAAAACAGAAACCGAAATACACCTCCTGTCGAAGACGTAGAGGGACCGGCACCGCTGCAGTTCCCATCACTGCCAGCCCAGTATAGCAGCCCCAGCCGTGGGCTGGGAGTCTTTAGAATGATTAATAAAGTGTGCAGAAGAAAGCAGCGGGTTTTGTGGATGGTGTGTCTTCAGGAAATATGAATGAGGGGATTACAACAGTATCATAACAAAACAAAATAAAATAAATTAAAATAAAATAAAATAAAATAAATTAAAATAAAATAAAATAAAGTAAAATAAAATAAAATAAAATAAAATAAAATAAAATAAAATAAAATAAAATAAAATAAAATAAAATAAAATAAAATAAAATAAAATAAAATAATGCTAGTTTTAAACCGGAGGTAGCACGTATCACATACTAAACTCTCGTCTGCTGTTGGAAGCCCATGCTGTGCATCCTCACCTCGTGGGTGTCCGTCTTCAGACAGTGATGTCATGGGGTCGGTGAAAGTGGCATCTGGTGTAATTCATTTATTTTACTTTCCCACATGCTCTCAGCTATGTGCCCAAGGGCGCATGCAGCAAACATGGCAGCTTCTTCCTCTGCACCATGCTCCTCGTAATCTGCCAGCCTGCTACTGAAAAATCCAGGCCATTTATTCCCTACAGGAAAAGGGAAACGCACGGAAGGAAATAGAAGAAAAGTAAATGGGGAGAGGGCTGGGGAAAGAAAGTCACTGCAGTGAGTACCACATACCTCACAGAAACCCACAGAAATCCCAAAAAAAGTAAGTTTTGTCATCAAGACAATTAGGAGAAAGCCTGAACTGCTCCTCTGGCTTGGGCTGCAAACACCAGCCTTCAACCCAAACCAAAGGAGATTTGAAACGATCCTGCCCAGGATCCAGAGTTAAGACTTTTATTTATTTATTTATTTATTTATTGATTGATTGATTGATTGTTAAACCCAAACATTTTAGATGTTGATTTTTTAATCTGTCGGTGCATAGGCAATCAAGTCTTCAGTGAAACAAAAACGTTAGAAGTGTTTAAAGGTGGTGTGGCATCGTACGGGTACGTATCGGTATATATTTTTCCTGCTTTACCCTATTCTATGTGATTGCAAAATTGAAGAGGACATCAGGATTGAAAGACAGGAAAATATCTTCATTGCAATGTAACTAACTTTTTTGAATACAGAGAATAAAATCCGTTTCACCAGCTTTGGTCGCTCCATGGTGTTCAGCTTTTACCTTTTTTGCTTCAGGGTAAAATTACCACAGCTGTTAATTTAACTTTGTTTACAGACAGTTTAACTTTGCAGTTCTGTCAAACCATCACAGTTACTTGGGTATCAAATTTTAGTTTGTTTTCAAACGGGGCAGCCCTTGATTGGTTTATTCTTAACTATATAAAATAAAACTATTCAGATGCATTTACAACTGTTTTTAAATCTGAATACCAACTATGTAATACTACCTATTTTTGTTGTTTAAATACACTACCTGTAAACTAATCTGAGACCCATTGAAGCAACCCCCAAAATACAAGTAGAGTTTGAATCAGCCCTTCCTACACAAATTAACACCTTTTGACGTGGATAACTGGGAGGGACCGAGCTAACACCAGTAGTTTTGGCATTCCTTGACAGAAGAGAGTTTTGTCCAGCTGTGGATTAAGGGTGAATTACAGGAAATCTGCGCTGATTTAAGTGCATGATAAATGAGAAGATCTTCAAGACTCTTGTGAAAGATAAACAGTTATTTTTGAAAGTCTGGGTAATTTAAATTTCTCTTCAAAAAGAAACAGAAGAGCTGTTTCAGAACAATCAGCCCCCAAAGGCCGGTCATGCGTCCCCACGGCCTCTGCATTCTCTGAATTTTATGCTGCAATTATCAGATTGTCAAGATGTCCCAGCTCTGCTTGATTAAGTCTTCTTTAAAGTATTAAGACTATTTGCAACTACTTAATGATCTTTTTCAGGTACCAACACTGTCAAGACTTTCTTTAATTTTAAAAGCCTTGATCTTTAGAGGTAAGATGGGATCAGAGCCTCTCCCATTGCGTTGCTCCAGCCCTTCAATGTTGGCGGGCGAGAGTTTCTGAATGATGCTCCCCATTCTGTACCCTGCACAGGGCTGAATATCATAGAATCAAATAATTACAGAATAGTTTGTGTTGGAAGGGACATTTATAGGTCATCTAGTCCAGCTCGCCTGCAATGAGCAGGGACATCTTCAACTAGATCAGGTTGCTCAGAGCCCCGTCCAACCTGACCTGGAATGTTTCCAGGGATGGGGCATCTATGATCTCTCTAGGGAATGTGTGCCAGTGTTTCACCACCTTAATTGTAAAAAAATCTTCCTTATATCTAGTCTAAATCTTCCTCTTTTAGTTTAAAGCCATTGCCCCTTGTCCTATTGCAACAGGCCCCGCTAAAAAGTCTGTCCCTGTCTTTCTTATAAGCCCCCTTTAAGTTCTGAAAGGCTGCCATAAGGTCTTCTTGGAGCCTTCTCTTCTCCAGGCTGAACAACCCCAGGTCTCAGCCTGTCCTCACAGCAGAGGTGTTCCAGCCCTCTGATCACTTTTGTGGCCTTCCTCTGGACCCGCTCCAACAGGTCCACGTCTTTCCTGTGCTGAGGGCCCCAGAGCTGGACACAGTACTCCAGGTGGGGTCTCACCAGAGTAGAGTAGAGGGGCAGAATCACCTCCCTTGACCTGCTGGCCATGCTGCTTTTGACGCAGCCCAGGATACGGTTGGCCTTCTGGGCTGCGAGTGCACGTTGTTGCACATATCACATGTGAAGCAGCAGGAATGAGTCTTTCTGCCCACCCATGCATGTGGAGCCACTTCCACATTGCTCCTGCAAGTGCAGAGAGTCCCCCTCTGCTTGACGTGACGCCGAGGGGATCTGCAGAGCCTGTGCACCCAGTGGGAAGGAGCTCCAGAGCACCATTGCAGCTGGAAAGAGGGAAGGATTGGAAGTGATTAGGCAGGTTTCTTATTAATGTTCAAGAAAAATAAACAACCCCTCCTGTGGCAACGTCCTTGCAGGTTTCGTATGAAAGCAGAGGAGCATGGAGCTTGCTGTAGTTCTTACGGCACGTCCTGTGGAGGCAGAGCTTCAGAAATATCTGAGTGTATCAGATATTATCTGGAGGAAGGAATGCGTCAGCTGACAGCGAGGCTGGAAACTATTGAAACTATTGTCAGCTGGGTCATTATTATAATTATCTCTTGTCTCTTCGAGAATTAATATCCAACAATCCTGTGCCGTCTACAAACAGGTGAGAGTATACAGCCCTTCCAGGAATAATGTAGCTGGTTGCAAAATAGCTGCTTTAAAGATGAGGCATCTGATTGCTACCAAATTAACAGGTTCAGCCACAGGAAAACATTCTGGGAAGGAAAGTACCCCTGGAGAGGGAGGATCTCCAAAAAAGTAGATACGTCTGGGCTTTGGAAAACACTGGAGACTGGAGGTGTTACTGGTCTTGTTGCAGCTCTGAGGTGGTTGTATTTCATTTTTTGGGGCAGTGGAAGGATGTATGCAATCTGCTCATCTGAACCAATGCAAAGTCCAGAGCTCTGGTTCAAGCTGCTGGTGAAGATCGTCTGAGCTCCCTTGTCTGGCTCCGTGCTGAGCAAGCTCAAGAGCGCTCACAGGTTTTGCTTGTCTTGCTCAGCAGGTGAAATGACAATGTTCTTGTTGTGAACCCTAATATTAATCTTGGAGCTTCTGTTTGATCCTGTCTTTATGGGAGAGAGGAAGATGAGCACGTAGCAGGGAGTTTGAAGGTATTTACAAGAAACATTTCTGACTTAAGGTGTCTGTCCTCCATGAGTTTCTGCTATCAAGTGATGTCTTCTCGGAGCTGGTTTATGGAAGGGAAGAGTCACCTTTAAAAATTAGGTTGGTGAGCCGGGAATGAGCACAGGTAGCCTCTGCAGTCAAGGGCAAATCAGTGCTATCCCGATGAGGTTAACTTTCCAGCCACACTCAACCAAAATGGTACAGACGCCAGCACTGAGAAATACGTACCAACAACTGCGCACGTTCATACTCTGCTCAAGTTAGTGCGATGCTGACACCCTTCTCATGGGTAGCACTCTGTGCAAAGCCTTTCGGAGTAGCAGCTCACAGCACAGAGCACATCAGCAGGGAACACACCATCAAAATGAGTCCTGAAAAGGCATCAGACAGTTTCTAACTTTTCACACCTAAAAACCTTCTCATGCATTCAGTTGTTACGATCTTCTAATAACGTCACGTGGTTGATAACCCTGTAACCCTCTCTAACTATTATGCTGTGCAGTTAATTCTGAATGGATTTGGGCATGTGCAGCCAGGTATAGCAAAAGCTTTATCTTGGCTAGATCAGGGCTTGCAATTTCCAAAGTTTTTGGATCCTAATTGCCTCAGGTCAGGCACCCAGAAGTAAGGGATAGCCCTGAGAAGGGTGGCCTGAGCCATCAGTGATGGCCATGTCAGTGGGCTTCAGCAATGCAGTGTTACAGCCTCTGTGTTCCTCTAAGCCCTTTTGTATGACTGTTTTACCATTGGTTTTGTTACTTTCGGTGTAGTTTAGTTTACCAGCAATCAGAGCAAATTCAGAACGGTTTAACAGCACTCAGACCAGACGTCTTGGGGAGATGGAGCATTCTTATCTGTGGCTGCTGCTGCATTTTGAAATGAGTATAGGAGAGGCAAATACATCCATGAACATTTGCTGCCAGTACGGATTTAAAAGCAAAACGCAGTCAGAAAGGCTACCGAAAAACTACTTCACTTGGCTGATAACTCAATTTGTTGATAAGAAAGAGGGAGTGTTTTGTCTCTCTGTATCAGATAAGGGACTTATCACTCCCCGCACTGTTGATGATGAACATGTTCATCTGGCAGATAGTGGCAATAAAGCCGCATCTCCCCTTTGCACAGCAAGACATATGCTGCATCAAATGAAATTAAGGGAAATGGATTTAAAACACTTCTTGGTAACTGCTTTTTAAACCAATTTATAATTAACCTGTGGAACCTCCTGCTGCATTTTATCAGAAAGGGAAATACCATGCTTGAAAATGGATGTTTCGTGTGAGCAATAATATGGGGAGATAAAAGTGTAAAAAGAGGGGAGAAAGGACATGATTGCAATGGGCTAGGATTGCCTAATTTAAGAGGTGGGCTGTAACTGAAAGTGTGAGGTTGTATTTTCTACCTACACCATCCAAATGTAGGTTGCTGCTAGATACAGATGTGTTTCTGATCTGGTTGACATTTTTTTCGTATTGTGCACCCAGACCCACGCAACATGGGGGCCCACCTTTGCCGGTAGCGCAAGCATGTCTGAGAGGGAGGGACCTTCTGTCACAGGTGCTTTCTGGGATGTTTAAAGCACAGTTTGATCCTGCGGTGCAGAAAGAGCCTGAAGGGGCATGTGCTTCTATCTGTGTGTTGTTGCCCAGGCTGGCGAGACCTCAGCAAGAAGATGTCAGGGTGCATTGGAGCGCTACCCAGACTAACCATCTCGGGTCCGGCTGCAGAGCCAGACTGTCGATACAGGATCCCAGCGTGGGTGCAGAGCCACATGAATGCCATTTGCATCCACTGCTGCGGGTGGTGTGGACAGAGAGAGCTTGGACCTGTTGGTACTCACCAATGCAAATCAATGCAGTGGAGTGTACCCACATATCTGCATTGATCCACTCCTCAAGTTTAAGTCTAAACTCAGAACCTTGCGTGCTAGTCCAGGCTTTGACCTTGTAGGAGCAATGCTCTTTCACTGGGCCTGTTTCTCTTTGCCTTGGTTGTTTGTGCGTGGCAGAAACTGGGCTAAATCTCCAGAAGTGGCTGTGTGCTGTGCACTGATGGGCAATTCCAGGAGACTGCTGAGACCCAGAGTATCAAACCCAGCTACCGGGGAACTAGGGCCACAACCCCCAACGTGGAAATTCCAAAAATTGAATCAGCCTTGCTAGTAATTGGTCCCTCTGCACGGTGTTTATGTTTCATTTGCTTACTTCAGAAGATTCTTGGTGTCGTCCAAGTCCAGTCCTTCCTCCTACTGACATTCAGACTATGTCCCTTTCTCAAACTGGTGAGGGTTTACAGAGGGTTGCAATTATGACTGCAGTGGCAAGAAAAGCTTTGATCAGAAATCAGCCTGACAAGGAGTGTGCTGGGGGATTAATGCAGAACTGACTTCATCAGCAGCTGAGAGCTCTGTGGAGGAGGAATTGAGGTGCTTCTTACAGCCTCAACAATGCAAAGCAGCCATCATCAACAAGGTGTTCCCCAGAGGATGCTAATCACTCTCCTCCCTCTTGATCAGCAGTTAAGAGTGTCTCTCTTCTTTCTACTTATCGCCTAGTCAGAGATGCCAGAGGTATTTCTTAGAAGATAAGAACATTACTTACACCCAGCCTTAGAAAGGAAAGAAGAGGTTGTGAGTGAGCTACAACCATTATTGTTACTGTTATCATTTGTATTGCAAAGGCGCTTAACCATGCTCAGACCCCATGTTGTAGGGGCAAGTGTGTTTTACTGACCGTACTGCCTGCCCCAGCTCTGAAAGGGCTAGCAGATGTGCAACAGGGATGGGGGAGGGAGGTTTAGGGGACCAAAGTACATGGTCTAATAGTGCATACAGGAATAGAGCAAGGGAATCTGGCAAGCGTCAGATTTTCTCTAACCTATCACGGCCTGTGTGTTTGGGGAGCGGGGAGCATCTCTGCTTCTTATTCACTTCCCTTAGGACTTACCTACAGATCCAAACCATAGCACCTAAAGGATCTAGGATAACCCTCCTATGCCAGTACAGCTCCAGCCTAGTTCTAGTGTAGATGTACCCTCCTGTGAGTGTCATGGGAAAGGGCTCTGAGACATGGATCTCGCTTTTGGTGAGAACAGAAATAAAAAATAATGGTATATCACTTTAGGGCCGTCTAGCTCTGCTCCTTAATAAGGACTGCGCATTCTTCGCTTTTGTTTCTTTTTTTTTTTTCCCCCCATGGACCACCACAAAAATCATATGAGTTAAGAGTTGGGACTACTGAATGCTTCAGAATATCAAGTTCTACCTATACACGTGATGAGAAGTTTAGGTGGGTATACATGCCAGTCCTCACAAACAGTGTGCTAATATCTGCAGCTATCACATTGTTAGTGCTCTGATATTTACCCAGAAGGTATCTCTGCCTTCAGTTTACGTTTTTCTCAGCTTCCTTTGTTATTCTGCCCCCCTGCAAACAAACAGAGAATGATCCTTGATGATATTACGGCTATGAAGCCAAAGGCTGTGCGTGTGTGCGTGCTGTGGAATTTAGTCATGATTATTTCTAATTGGAAGGTGCAAGGTCATCCTTACATCCGTACATTTACATGCTTGGTCATTCTCTCCTGCACTGCTGGCAATGTGAGAGTTGTGTACACCTCCCTCAGAGTCCCAGAAGCTGCCATCTGCTAAACACTGAGTAGACGGGGTTCTCCAGGAGTCCAAAAATGGGAAATCTCCTGGATTATTTTGTGTGATGAAGATTCCCAGCTGCCCTTAGCTTTTCTGTACTTGGAAAATCGGAGAACCCGTTTGTAGGTCATTAAATTAAAATGATACAGCATAAGGAGTGTAGGTATGTTACACGCCCGCAATATTATGATCAAGACAGGTACTGAACAGCTTTAAACCAGCAGACCTGAGTACCTGGAATCCCATGGCAGCTCAGAGCTTAGACAAGATTCCCGTACCTCGCTTTGCCCATACAGGTTTTACAGCCTCTCCTGAGATCAGCAGTTGGTGGAGGAGGGCCCGTACCATAAGCTGGGTAGCTCTGAGATGCCTCAGATATGTCAGTGCATCACTGCATTACTGTTTTGCGCAAAAGGTGCAGCGAAGACCTAACCCTACGGCCAAAAGGGTTGGTACCGCTGAAAACCTAAGGGAAAGACTTGGGGAAAAAGAGTGGTGGTCATGTACAGATGTGTGCGTGTAGTTTGTTTGAGTAACTTCTGTCCCTGACACAGTGCTGTCTCTGGTAGTTATCCAGATCAGGGTCATTCGCTTGGCAATGCTGACTGTTGTGTACAGGTTTCCCTACGCCATCGGCGGGGGGTGGGGTGGGTGGGGGGTGCTGGTGGCCACACAAAGGCCCTGGGAGAGGACAGTGGTGAGGATGGATTTCTGTGTCCCTTCCAACTGCCTCAGGAACCTCAGGACCCCTTTACACCTTCATAACCACAGACGTTAATGAACATAGCTGGGTGCCAAGCATAGCAGTGCGTAGGAGAGACAGCACCATGGAAGCAGACACACTGGAAGTTCAGACCTCAGCTTGCCTCCTAGCACCTTGCTTATGAGATAGGCCACGAGAGGAAGAGCAGAGGAGGTCATCTTGTGTTCTCTGCCACCTCTCTTTAACCTTGTACCTCTTTCAGAGCCTGTGATATCAGAATAACTATCTTGCTGCAAATTTCAACTTATCTATCACACATACACATGAAACTCAGTAATAACTAGCTCATATATTCATTCCTAAGGTAGCTACAGAGAGATTGAATGTTGTTTAGCTCATCCACTATCACTGCTCCCTTTTTGTTACATCATTGCCTGAAGGCAAAGACTTCGGTTAAGCTAGAAATGCTGGTAGTTTCTGAACAGTTTCAGTACCTGGAACAAATGGCTGTTTGGTGGCTTAGAGTTGGGAAAGCAGGGGAAAAAAATCACAGTTACTGTATATTCAAGCAGAAGAGGGAATTCTGTGATGTGGAGTCACTGTTATACAAAGGCTTTCAGGTGCTACATGAGGAAGGTGCCAGCGCAGCTCCTCCGAACGCGAGAAAAGTCCAGATGCAAACTTTGTGGCTTAGCCCCATGCTAATACATTCCCAAACACTGATTAAGAACGGTGAATGAAGAGAGAAACGCAGGTTAATGTAGCACGCTGGCATTTTCCAGACCGCCTGCCAAATGAAAGCTTTGGAGGTGACGTGTAAATAGAGGCCAGCAGCCTGCACACGAGTGAGCTGGAGGGGTTGGGCTGGTGTAAATGATGCTTCCTCTGGAGGGAAGATAAAAGTAGGTTGCAGTGTGAAAGACTGTGGGCTAGAGCAGTGTCCAATGGGGAGTGGGAAGGGAAAAGTTTGGGACATGGGAATGGTTCCGTATTCTCCCTGAGGGCAAACTTTGGTGCCCCTCATTGCCTTAGGCAGAGTCTGCTGGGAATAAGATGGAAGTGTGGGTAGCTGGGAGCTCAGAGGGATGCCTGAGGGTGCTTGTAAGCTCTGCAAGGACAGTGATGTCATTGTGGGTCCCACCTGCTGATCCCACTCTTGATGGGGAGCTAAAGAGGGCTTCTTAAATTCCCAATCTCTGTGCTGGATTTCCACTCCCCGAGTAATCCCTTTTTCAGAGCAAGCCCTGTAGGCAAGGCTGCATTCCATTTTCGCCTACAATCTCCTGATATGGAGACCAAATAGGCAGCTGGAGAAGAGCTTTCACTCCGTAATGGGCCACTTGTGTGATTCCTGTAGCTGGGGTGACGCAGGATTGACTTCAGCAAGTAGGTGAAGGATTTTTGCTCAGCAGTGAGTCAAGAGCTCTGTGAGCTAAAAGCCAGCAGTTTTCCTCTTCAGTTCAGCAGGTCTGCCCTGTTGGTTTGGAGAAATCATAACATCAGCTTCATGACACCAAAATGTATTGCTGGGCAATTACACTCCATGGGGTTGCCAGTCTCCTCCATTCCCATTTATTCTGGATGCAATATTCCTTGCTTTTTCTGGTGGTTTGACGTCTTTAGTGTAAGGTTGTAGGACAACAAAGCAGTGGAAAGAACAGATTTTTGGGAAAGGAGAGAACACGAGGCAACATTACTGTAAAAGAGGGAAGGAAAGCAGATCAGCTTCAGTGTAGAATATTTACAGTAGAGCTGTTGACTTGGAATTCTGTCACAAGTTCCTATTTCAAACCAGGCTTCTTGAGGGGTTCGCTAAAGCTCACAAGCCTTTGGGGCAGGCCTGTCATACTCAGTAAGTTTCTACAGGCTTCTTTTCAGCAACTTTGGTGCAATTTTCAGATTATTGCAACACTTTGTGGTCCAAATGCAAAGGCCTCAATGTCCCACCAAGTACCTGCTTGTCTCTGTGCTCTGTCTGTGGCTCCCACAGTATCGATATCTGAAATTGTGTTGCAGAGGCTGGAGAAGGGATTGTATAGTTAGCAAATGGGCCAAACTGATTCTTTTAGCTCTTGCCATGAAGGATATATTGGGATTTCCTCCCACCCCCCCGGTTCTACTTTCATGAGTTGAATCACAGAAAAGTTGAGGTCAGAAAGGACTGCCAGAAGTCAGCTAGCCTTCCCTGAACTTCTGCATATTGTCTTTCCACACAGGTACTCCCACCTTGGCTTTGGAGGGTGAGGGTTGAAATTTCTCAGTGCTTTGCAGCACTGGTTGTATTGCCTCTATTTTTTCTTCCCTCCATAGTTTCTCATGTCTACCTCCAGGGGAACAGCATCAGATGGAGTTGGTCACCAGGTGATGGGTCAAAGTTATTTCAAAGTTAGAGCTTGTACCAACATAAGTTTAAATTTGTTCTGAGGTCAGCATGTTCCCATATCAATTTTTCCTTTATATTCCCTGCTATCTCTTCTTTCCTTCTCCCAAGCCACATGGATCCTGAAGGCTCTTCTAAGCATTTACAGCATCATAAATGCATGTAATCATTAATATGAACAAAGGTAATGTGCTGCTTGGAGTATATAGAGGTGAAGTGCCGAATGTTTCCTTGCCTGATCAGATCTGGAACAAATGGAGCAATTTGAGTTCAGAAGGAGATGAAGCACCGTTGAGTTTAGGAATAGTTTAGGTTCATCTCTGAGTGGCAAGTCCCAACCTGGTGTTAGGCCTCTGCAGGCAGACAAGGAAAACTAAGATTTACATTGGTCCCAGTTTACCCCAAGTGGAAGCAGGAATGAAAGTTACAGTAAAGTTTTTTTTTTTCACTGATTCCAGCCAAGAAAACAGGCAAGGTCAGCAAGCTCTTGCTCGTAGTTTTGAGGGGAGGAGAGCCCATCTGTCCATTTGCCTTGGGCTCTGCAGGCAGCCATCTGCCTTAATAACCGAGCTGTGAAAAGCACAGTCTCTGCAGGACGAAAGCAGAAGCAAAAGAGGAGCTGGGACCTGCCTCTCCCACCCACAGCAATTCACACAGGGTGGCTCTCAACACCAAGGTGGCGATGGGTGGCATCTGCATGCCACCAGGGCAGAGCTGCCCCAGCAGTGCAGCAGTCAGGGCTCCGTGGCACTGCTGTAGCCATCACGGAGGATTCAGTTTGGGTTGTATTTGGGCCTGGCTTCCACAGCAAACTGGCACTGCGCAAACAAGGGCCACAGTATGACAATTTCTGGTTAGCTTCAGGGGTAGGGAAAGTGTTTTTTCTCAGCAGAGGACCTGTGTTGTGCTTGGCTTGCTGAGCAGAAACGTCCTTATGACTGTCACTGGCATTTATCACAAAGAGCATGATTTGGGCTTCCCTGGTAGACACAACATTATAAGTAGTATGGTATCTCATGGGGATATGGACCACACAGACCTGGTGAACTCTGGGGACACGTGGGACTTACGTCTGATGTATACTTTCTGTACCTGATTGCAAATCTCAATAATTCCTGGAAAATTATTCAATATCATGATTAAACCTCGTTCATTAGCTGGCCAGTCTAGAGGAAATCTTGTTAAAGGAAAACCCGCCTGTACTGATGTTTTTAGGTACCATGTTCAGCACAAACCTGAGATGTAATGAGCTGGTTTACCGTTCAGTCGTGTTTGTATTAAAGCAATATTTGCAGCTTCCACACTAAGAACAGATGAGAATCTTTCAATCTAGAGTAAATCTTTAGGAAGTCCACTACTATTAATAGCTTACTCCAATTTTGCATGAAATCAGGATATAAGCTGTAATGGAAGATATAGGAATTAGATTTTTTTTACATGGTGCATTATACCATTACCATTAATACCAATGTATTAGACTGTGTAGTATAACTATCATTTGTCTTAAGAATCTCACCTTTTTTTTTTTTCCCAATAGAAATTGGAATGTTTTGGCTGAACTTAAATCCCTTCCCAAATGACATAAACAAAACCAAGACAGAATAGAAAGTTATGCCTGTATAATTATATCCATTTGTGCTCTTGCCTTAAGTTACAGGGAAAATGCTTTCCCAAGTAGGTCGCTTAATTTTAGAAGAATTAGTAACAGCTATACCACTATTTATTTCTGAGTATTCACTGAGGCTCCACGACACATCAAATACAGAAAAAGAAATATGTTTTAGTTGCAAAAAGATGGAAACTTATAAAACCTTGTCTCTCGCACCCCAGCTGGGTGGTCTAAAAAGATTATGCACTCTACATAAACCCCAAATTATATAGATATATAAATCATCTCCCTCTAGTCCTTTTCAACCTGTGAAGAAATACAGTGAAAATCTGAGAAATGAGGGAAGGGATGGCGAGGCTCTGTGAGGGATGGGAAAAGAGAGTGACAAGGCAGTGATTTGTGAGGGGCTGCATTTGCACCATACTGGATTTTTCCGAAACATTTTTCCCAGGGCTGCAGAACCTACCAAACATCTGGAGGTTGCGCTCACACCTGGCTGCCTAACCTGCGCTGCCCTGCTGCCCCGGAGCACCAGCCTCATCTGTGGGGAAAACACGCTGTGTGAACCTCAACCGCTGGAGCTCAGCACTGCAATCCCCGTCGCGGATGATCGTAGCCTGGCAATGTACAGGAGCGGCGGCGGCAGCACGGGCACGGAGGATGCTATCTCAGCAAATTCCTCCCAGTCTCTGCTGTGGACTTCTGCAGGCACAACGGCATCTGCTGGGGCCTGAAGAAGGGGCACTCTGTGTCACGGCTTTTCTGGCAGAAATTCTTTGCACTGATGCTATTTATAGAAAAAAATTGCACTTTCAGTACTATAACTTTTCCCATGGGGAGTGGTTTTCCTGCAGCAATGCAGTAGTTCCAGGAGTGCTTTATTTGCTGCTGAAAAAAGCTGATATTCCTGCAGGCTGGAGCACTGTACACACAGCCCTTGTGCAGCTTCTACCTTATCACAAAAGAAAGTATTTGTGATATCACTTATTTTACCATTCCTGAGCAAAATAAACCACCTAGGCAGAAGCATGTAGAGCATTCTCCGTGCTGAGGACATCTGCCAACAGAGCTATCTCAGTCCCGGATCATGTCTCACCACACCTCCCTCCAGCATAGCTGTGGCTGAGCAGGTTTGCCGTGCAGGTTTCTAGCATACTGCTGTGTCACCAGTAAATGCCTGGGTAATTTTTAACCTCACATGGGATTGGTTTATCAGCTGCAGGTGGCCAAAATAATTATACACACTGCTCTCTATGAAAACTGGGTCAACAGGATAGTACTTCTTTTTATGTCCCGTCAGGCTTCTCCGATTCACACCTAGGGTCAGACTTCAGGGAGAAAGATGTTTGAGCTAATGCGAGCAGCCATCACATCTCTTCAGGTGATGCCACCTTTCTAATGCATTTACTTCCCTCTAATTTTGCATCATAATGTTGGCTATGATACAATCATTGCTCTTGACAAAACAAGAAAGGAGAGCCCAGAGGAAAAAATATTGATATTTATTTAAAATGAAGTATGATAGATAAATGCACACCCTCATTATGACAAGGTACGAAGAAGCATGGACTTCCAGCACCGCAGCTTTCCAGGCAGAGATCCTAAGGGCCAATGTGGTTACACTGGCAAAAGTGCACGTTTAGGAGCATATCTTCCTTTGCCCATGGGATGTGGTTTTCCCACACCGGTCCAGTATGCGCTATGTATGTGTGTGCTACATCTAGGAAAGCCGTAAGGTGACAGAGCTAGTTAGCTGGTGGAATTGTGAACATTTCCACCGGGAGGTGGGAGCTGTTTGCTTCAATTTTAAAGCGCCGAACCCTGAGAACCGCTGTGTCAGCCCAACGGTTCGCCAAACCTTGATGTCAGTGACTTCTGAAGAGGAGTAGGGAAGCCTCAGGAACAATATGTCCCTAGTGTATGTTTCTTTGTAATCTCCACCAACACGTGGTTGGCTTCTGCCTTCGTGTTTTCCTTCCCTGTTGAGTGCAACGCTGGGTCCCGATAAGGATCTTGCACCTTTTGGATTCCGGCTAATTTCTCCACCTGACCGTCTGTGTCTGTGCTGGCACACAAAGCAGGCCAGGGCCTGCTCCAGCCCAGAGGGCGAGAGGCATGGCATGGCTTGTGCTCAGGGAATTAAGCCTTCCTTCTCCCCAGAGCAGGGTAGTCTTCTCTATGAGGTCAACTGGGAGCCATCCCCATGGCTGTGCTTCTTTTTTGGTGTTTTTCTGGTGTTGACTGATGATGAGAATGGGATCTGCAGATGTTTTTACCTTTAAAATATCCATCTGCTGAAGTGCAATTGCCTCTGGTTTGCTAGGAGCTCTTGTGTGTTGGAAGGCATGGTAGGTAGCCGTAACTTCTCGAGACCATTAATTCTTTTGCATGCTTCCACTATGTCACTCCTTGTTTGCATAGTCTCCAAAGGAAACAGATGCAATCTCTTCCATCTCTCCCCATGCTGACGTCTTTCTGTGCTGCTCATCACTCTCATCAGCTGTTCCTGAACCGCCTCATACCCACAGTTGGAAATTCAAAGCTGGGCCCCTCCCTGGCTGCCTCTTTCATGTCCCTTTCTCCCCCTCCACGTCACCGACACCTCTCCCTTTGAACGCTGGCATCGTGATAAAGTTTACGAGACTACTTCCCGTTAGGATGAGGGTACCTGAGTCCTGCATGTCTGAGGACCATCTGCTGCCTCTGAAATGGGCATGGGGCAGTAGCTTCTAGCAGAAAGACGAGGCTAGGTTGCTTCAGTGTGGAGTTGCCACAGTTTGTGAATCAGAGCCCTCAAATACATTCATAAACACTAATTAAACCCAATTTAAAAGTGTCTGATATTTATCGAGCTTCATTTAGTTAGGGATCAAAATTAAATTATTGATTAGCTACTGAGTTAAGCTACATCTGTGTCATCCTCTAAAGCAAACCGAAGAACATCTACCTGAATGGTAGGTAGATTAGTTAGGGACTAATTCAATTCTCAGTTAACTTCAGAAATCATTAGGTGTACTGTAAGCCTGAAAGCCACAGGTTTGCATTTGAATTACATCTGAACTGAAATTTCAGAGATTGAATTCACTGCAGAATCCAGTTCTCCTGAAAGTCAGAGCTTGCATATTGGGATCTGGAGGGCTTTTTTTCGGCAGTTTAAGAGACAGGAGCCAGCAAAGCCTGCTTGCTCAGCAGCTTGCAGAAAGTTTTCCAATTCTGGCCAGATGAGGGGGATGCATCAGTGATACCACTGGCAGATTACGTTATAACAGTTGTTGGAAAAGGCCTTCAGAGGAACAGAATACAATAGAAATGCTGGAGCGGAGTGAGAATTGCAGACAAGGGTCTGGGATCTGGTCTTGGAAGATACCCAGTATTAGCAGCTTCACTGGAAGGCTACAGCAGACCGTTAGGAGACAATCAATCTCTGTGCAAATGTTGTCTTAATCCCCAAAGATTTAGGGATAATTTATATCAGCAAGCATAGGAGAGCTATCTGGGAATATAAAGAATTTTCTGGAGAGGAAGAAAAAATAATGTTGGCATTTTTTCCCTTTATGACTCCATCTTGCTCTTCAGCACTATTTCTGTTTTAAATGGGAAAATATTAGCTGCGGATCTGCTGCTACTGCTAATTTTAAAATTAATAGCTCTTTTTTTTTTTCCAAGTAGGAACTTTCAACTTCTTAGTAGTCGGTGAGATATGTGGACCTTGGAACCAACTGCAGTCTCACTATTTATGTTATGGTAGAGCCTAGAGATCGTAATCAGTCTTCCAGGTGTTGTGCAGAGAAGGACAGCTTGCTCCAAACAGCCCTAAAACAAGTAAGGGATGGAGGGGAGACAGCAAAAAGATAGGGGAAAGCAGTGTGAGTTCAGGCTGCCAAGCAGGTTGGAGCTGGGAGCAGCAGAACTGACTTCTCTCCTGCGTCCTCCATTGCCCTGTGCTCCAGGAGGGGCTTTCCACTGTTTTCCTGGGTGTTGTCTTTGCGTAGCTCAAGCTGATTTCTAACTCACGTCACTGACATGCCCAAAATTCAGCCTAGAGCCTCTTTTTTTTTTTGGGGGGTGGGGTGGGGGGGTGGTATATGTGTGTCACTCCCCCTTGGAGATACCAACCCCATGAAATAGAAATGCTGCCAGAATTTTCACCCTAATGGTACAAAGGACACCACTACAAAAAGCCCCGCTGCTATTTTTATCCCTCATCCAGCTGCCCTCCATAGCTTTCTGTTTGTATTTTCCTCTTTTAGTAGACAGCCTTATCACCAGGCGGAGGGTGGGGGCTGGAGCTGGGAAGAAACACCTAAATAAAGCTGACTGCAAAGCGGAGGTGGGTTGGCTACGGCGGTGGCGACAGGGAATTCTTCCTCCAGAGCCTAACTTTGACCATAAACTCTAGTTCCACTTAGTAACCTAAATTGCCTCAATTTTGTCCAGTTTCCCCACTTTACTCATATAAAGAGCGATAAAGGAAGACAAGGGTGAAATAACCTCTAAATAAAAGATGAGGTAATTTTGAAGGTACATTAGACTTTTATGTGCATTATGGCTTTTTTATATAAGCCCACTGAGGGCTGCAGCATCTCCAGCATGGAGCTGTCACCTGGTATTTTCCACTTTATGGCAGTTTGCATAAAATGTGAGTGCCTTTGGTGCAAATTACTCAGAATTCCTCCCGAACTTTCTGGGGTGGGGAGGGAGGGGCATTGAGGGAGATGGTTTTGTTGTTGTTGTTGTCTGCTGTTTTCCTCTAACCTAAGCCATCATTTTCAAAGGAAATAGAAAGGAACTGTCTGTATACAAACCAAAGATCTCACTGAGCTGAAAGAACACGTTGCCCAAGCAATCTGCTGAACTGAATGTATGAGATTGATGTGGGTGAAATTCTGGCTGAAATTCAGCAGTTTGTGTTATACTGCCCAGATGATCCTAAGCATCTGACCTTAAAATCTGTGAACCATACATAGTGAGATTAGTGCCGGTATGGATGCCATAACAATCCCACAAGTATAAATGTCTATTGGTCCGCTATCTTACAAGTTTTAGAATTTCAGAATATTTTACACTGGCTGAAAGAGAATAATTCTTGCAGGGATTGCTGGTTAGGAAATACCTAATTTGCCTCTTTTATCCTTCATTTTCTATCTTGTTTGGAGGATGAACTGATGTGCTTTTGGCAAAGAAGAGTGTGAAGCCCAAACATAGGACAGAGAGGCCAAATGCAGTAGGAGTGTGCTGTTAGCCATGATATGAACTACTCTGTAGACCGAGTTCTGTTTCTGCTCCTCTCCTCTTCCCTGAAGGGCACAGGGAAGAGATTAGCTGTGTCACCTTTGATGGAAATCAACCTGCTTGAAGGGAATCCCTGGAAGGTCTAAAACCTACTTGGCTACATTCAGACTTGTCAAGTCTCATGTATTATCTGGGAGAGTCTCTCACTTGCTCACCTCATGCCTCATCCCAGACACTGGCAGCAAGGTGACCTGACCTCATTCTTCCTGTGGGACCTCAGGGGCCAGTGTAGCTTACTGTGGAAAGCTACCACCTGTGTCAGGATTAGGAGATGCAGTGCTTGGAAACCAGAGGGTACGTGCACTCAAGGGTGACCTCATGTCTGTAGGAGAGTTGCTGGAAGAGCCGCTCTCCCAATGTTGCTTGTCAAACTATCTGAATTGTGAAATCTCACATGTAGAGTTAGAAAAAACAGAAAGCCATAGGTCCTCCAACGCTCTCCTCACCTCATTTTTTTTTGAGGCAGAGTGTGCTGGAGGAAGGAGTAAATATTTCTGATGTTGTTGCACCACACTGTCATTAGTTATGGTATGTTCAGAGACAGATGGACTCCAGGTCAAGAAAGAGGCAGTGATTAGCAAACTTCACCCCCCTCTCCCCTCTGTCTTACTTAGACTGTAGAACTTCTCCCCAGAAATGGGATTAAGTCATAGGTTTGATAAGGAGATCTAATCTCATTGTAAAGGATCTAAGCAAAGTGAATCCTCCTCTCACTTGGCAAACTGTTCCAGCATTTAATCATCCTTACCTCGGGAAACTACATCTTGTTTCAAGGTCAAGTTTATCACATTTCCACTCCAGCTACTGGAACCCCTCATGACTTTCTAGGAGGCAGACTCCTCTGAGAACTGATTTGCCTCTCTGTCATGAGCTGCCCAGCAAAAAGTGATGGGTAGCATTCTGTCACTTCAGTTCACTGAAGTAACCTCTGGATTGGACTAAGGAGGACCCAAGCTGGCAGGAGGGGGACAACTGGAAGAAGGGGGGACCAGCCAGGAGGGAGAGGAGAGAGTTCCTCCACCTCTGGGAGTTAGTAGTCATGCTTACAGAGAGGTGGAGAGGTAAGTTTAACCCTCCAGTTAGCTCAGTGTGCTCTGTTCTGGTGTGTCAGTCATCCTTGCTCATTGTTCTCCAAGGGGAAAATTGCATTGATTGAAGGAGCTGGATTTACATTGGAGTGCAACTAAGGGGGTTGGGGCTCCCCTGGTTAGATGATGTGACACTGACCCCACCTCTGCACAGCCGCTGCCTCACTCCTTTCGGGTTGGCTGGTGGCCAGGTCCACCTTAGGAACTTCTGCTGGTGTACCAAAGACCAGGTAGGGCTCTGGGATCTTAGGCAATGCTTGTAGACTGACCGAAGCTTCTGTGAGAATGCCCTTGTACCCTCACAGAAGTGCTCTGTTTATTCTGCTTGGGGACCTGGCAGAAACTCTCCTGGCAGAAACTTCTTTTATATGGGCTTGTTTTGGCCCATAAAAAATGCATCTACATGGGAAGGTTTTGAATTGCCAGCTGTAGCCCTGGAGTCAAAACCTCAGACCTTTTCTAGCATGGCCCTGGTCCTGGAAAAGAGTCAAACCTGCTGCCTGCTGTTGGTTGAACAAATCCCTTATTATTCCAGCCAGAGCCTTCCAGGTCTCCTGGCCTGCCTTGACCCCGCACTCCTCAAACCATTATTGCAACAACGACAAGGGAAGATTCAGGCCAGCCGTCCAAGAGCAGCCAAAGCAAACGAGGAGGAGGCAACGTGTTCTGGGGCCCTAGAGCCAAAACCTCCATGTGCAGCGTGCAGGGAGCCAGAGACTGGGGACCGGGGCTCCGGCCATCTCCTAGCGGACGTGGAGCCAGAAGCCAGCTTCACGTTGCTGGAATCCAGCCGCAAGGGAGAACTCAGCAGAGGTAAATCTCTGGAGTCCTCTGCTGAGTAGTTTATTGATGTCTTGGTTAACCACTTGTGGGATGAGCCAAGTATGTCTGTGAAACTGACTGCTCCAGAGCTGCCAGACTAAGTACCTGCCGTCTCGAGAGGAGAGAAGGATGGATGGGGGAGAAAGGAAGAGCGTATATTCCTGCTCCTAGTCCTGTTGGTTAGCATGAGGGAGTGAGAGACATGTTTGTGGTGGAGCGAGGACATTTTTGACTGTATATTCATTATTGCCATGAAATTAATGTTTTTTTCCAAGTAAAGCATATAGTGCCACTAATGTCTTGCACAGCATCGGAGACAGAGAAAAACCCAATGTCCTCAAATGCCTCAAGAAACTTTTCCTTAAGTGTGTAGGGTCTTGACTCAATTCCAGCTGAAGATACTTGGGCCAACCCCATCAACATCTGTATTGAAGTGCCAGTCTGTTGGTGGCTGCTCTTCACGTGGACGTCTAACAAATTCTCCTCTACAGTCTTTGCAGCGTTGTCCTTGAACCATCTAAAAGAAATAGTTTTACAGAGGTAGCTGGCACATATTTGCTTGTGGCTCAGTCCTCTGGTTAAAAATTGCTAATGGGTGTGGACAGCCTTGTTATCCTGGATGTTCCTGTCTTCCCCTGGCTTACCTTCACTACTGAATAATCTGCAGCCTTTCATCTGTGCAGAAAGGAAGTGTTGTGAAACTCCCTGTGCCATCTCCAAGCTGGCTCCTAGGTTAATGAAAAGGGGAGTGTCTCCATGTTCCTGTGTGTTGACTAAGTAAATCTAGAAATGATCCTTCAGCTATTGCTGCATTCCTTAATGATTTTTTTCTGGGGTGGGTAATTTGTTGAAGCATAGAAAAAGTTGATAATTTGCAGGGCTAGAAAGGACCATCTACTTGTGCTTATTTTAATAAATGAAATGGGGTTTTGTGGACAGAAGAGTAAATACTGATGAGAACACTACAATGTTTTGCTCATAATAAGAAAAAAAGTTGCATTGTTCAGTAGATGAGGTAGGGTTGCAGGTTCGGCATTCAGCTAACTAAAAATAATAGATAAATAAAGGCAAAACAATTATTCTCAAGCACCTGCTGTTCAACTAAAAATGTCATGGAAGGTATTTATGCTTGCCACTGAAGGGTGGAGGTCATTTATGAGCACAGGCAGATTGAACTGAGATGATTGAGGCAGTTACTGTTTCTGGGGGCCCTCCCCATTTCTCGCCTGGTTGTCATCATCCTGTTGAAATGCTTGTGAGGTGAATCTTGAACTACCATGGCCAAAACCCCAAATCAAGGTTTACTTTCATATGCCTTGCTGTAAACTGCGGTGGTTTTGGGCTATTTTGTTGGGCTGCCCCAGTGGCAGAGGTGACAACCTCTGTGAGCAGTAACTGCTCCAGCCACTTCACTTGTGTTTGAGACTAATGTCATAATTGACTGATTTTAATTTATAGCAGCTGAAGATGTGGTCTTGCCTTGTTTGATTTCTAAAGTGTGGCTTTGATGGGTAAATGCAATTTGGTCACTAGTGCGGGAGAACCAAATCATTAGATCTGATCTGTATGTAGACAAATATCCATCAATAACTTGGCCTCTGTTGTCTACTCAACCTTGTTTCTTTGTATAGGGACCACTGACATTAATAAGTAGGGTTCAACCTGTGGCTGTCTAAATAAGATCCTGATCGAGTTTTTTCATAATAGCTTCAGCTTTGGAGTCTTCCCTCTGGAACTACTCAGTTACTGTCATCATTCAGAAAATCACCATTGCTCTCAGGCAGTTAGTGTGTGTGAGAGAAACACACACACGTGCAATGACAGCAACAAACCCATAGGCTTCCGCTCATCTTGAGCTGCTGCTTGGTCCCTTTTGTTTTCCGGGCCAGTGCCCTATCCCGATGGCACATG
Source organism: Pluvialis apricaria (assembly GCA_017639485.1). NCBI lineage: Eukaryota > Metazoa > Chordata > Aves > Charadriiformes > Charadriidae > Pluvialis > Pluvialis apricaria. The sequence goes on along the minus strand of CM030008.1, from coordinate 159,187,892 downwards.
GGGACATCTAATGGTTGAGTAACAGCCCACAAGGAAACTCTCCATTGTATGTCTGGGTTGATGTTTTTATCAGAATTTGTTTTCTCTCACTTTTCATCTTAATAAAAAAGTAAGTTTTACTGATTAACTTGTTTAATTTGCTTCTTTTTAGAGACAAACTGTAATCATTAGCTGTAATTTCAATCTAGTTAGTGAACTCCTTTCTTCTAAGTAGAAGCAACAGAGAGAAACCTAAGGATACTCATCTGGCTAATTTAGCAAGAAAGATACAGGGATGACCTGACTGTGAAACAGAAATACTTCCAGGAAAGAAAATACTGGGTGTTGAATGTTATTCAGTCTAGCAGAGAAAGGCATAGTCAAAAACAGGGGCTGGAAGGTGAATTCAGGTTTTGTCACTAAGACAATATTTTATTATGATTATTTTTTAGTCTGGGGTAGAGTCCTGAAGACTGGATCTTCCATTTGTTCACATGTTCAAATCTGGACTGTAAGCAAAATGAGCTTTAGTCAAACCTGAACTCCTACACTGAGCCCAGGAGTGTAGTGTGTGGTTTGATGGAGTGCGTCATACAAGAGATAGGCTTAATCTTTTAATGGACCTGTCTGGCTTTAAATTTATGAAGAAATATTTGGTGTTCTTGGTGTGCTTATAAGACTCTCTTGACTGCATCCTTGGTTGGCATAAAGCTTTGTAGTTCCTTTGACCACATTTCCTTGTCATCTTGCTTCGATGGAGCTCTTTATATTAGCTGGGAATCTGGCTCCTTGTGCTCAACTTTAGGTGCTGGTTCTGCTCTACCCTGACACTTCAACCTCAACTGTTTTATTGCCCAGAAGGGATGAAGGCTACTTATGTTAAAACGTGCTCCAGATATATAATCCTTCTGCTTCTGCTTTGGCTCTTGTATGTCCTATCTTTCAAACTGGACCTGATGTCCAGATGTTGGTCTACAGATGACTACAGCTATTGGAGAAATTCTTATGTAGCTCATCAAGTTTTCTATCTGGACCTTTACAACACCATGAGGCATCCTTCAGGTTAGCACAGTTGCAGATTGCATAATATGTGGGGATGTTCTGCTATGGCTTGGGTAGGCAATCACATGGCTGAATTACTCATTGGAGAGCAGAATAATTAATAATGTTAAATCAAATCTAACCTAATCTAAAGGCGTAGCTGATTATGTGCTTATCAACATACTTTGCTGATTTTTATCAGGTGAAAAGTTGTATCTTCGAAGATTAAAGGAAAGAAAAAGAAATCTTAATACCCAGTGATGAAAGTATTGGTGGCATCAGTGCAATCCGCAGATCTAACACAATATTATTTTGGAAAATGAATTTGCTGGTGGGTCCTTGCTCTTTCAGAATATTAGTGATCTTGCTTGGCTCTGTGCACATGCCTGAGGTTTTACTGTCGAACAGAATTCCTTCAGGAGTTCATCCACATCAGCCCTAATCTGGCTTTTGCATGACTATAAACAAATCTTCACACCAACAAGGAGCCAAACTGAGGTGCCAGGCTCCAGGGAGGCGCAGGAATCATCTGAGCAGATGAGGGTTTATGGTCGGGCCCTGCATTTGGCTGTGATATGGCAATGGGTAGCAAACGCAGGGAATGAGGCAGGATTATGGGACGCTGATAGCAAGAAATCAGAACATGAGCTCAAACTTAGGTATCCGCCTGTCTGCCTTCCTAAAGCACTCATTACCATTGTGTGAGCTGGGATTGGAAACAAACGTGTGAATGCAGTTTATTACATCATATCAGAGGGTGGTGTCTTGAATAAAGGCCAAAGCAGAAGTTGTTGGTGGAAAAATGGATTTACTGAAGGTGTATTAAAGGAGGAAGAAGCTTTTTCTGATATGTTTAAGGTTGATGTAAATAAATACATGTATTTTGGCTTCCTGATTTGCCAGTGCAAAGAGAAATAAACAGTAGATTACTAAAATAAAGCGAGGTTAAGACAATGAAACACAACATTAATTGCATTTTAAAAAAAATCCCATTTTTGCATCCTGTGGGAAGGAGGATATCTCTTCAGTCACTGGGCGAAGGTGGTAACCATGACCAGGCTGAGCTGGGTTCATTGATGTTGTTTGTCTGATTTTTAACCGTGTGATTATCAAAGCTTGAGGTGGGAGCAAAGCTTTCATTTTTACAATTACATTCAGAAATTAAAAGCCTTAAATGACTGAAAGTTAATGGCAATTTGACACGCACTTTGTGCACTGTCAGATAATGATACTTTTTCTGGAGGGATAGTTCTTTTATGACTAACATTTCAAACATCTCTTTCATACTGGAACATATGACTAAAAGCACAAAGGACTGTAAGTGTGTCAGGAGGGGCTTTTGTAGCTTCCATCTAGGTAACACCAATTTGAGGAAGGAAAAAAGTTAGGCAGATTAGCTGGAACCAAGTCACAGATTTCTAGCTAGAGAAGGTTACAGGCGTATGTAGTCAAGCATGACATTTGTTGTATTAATGTATATTTGTGAAATGTAAAGATGGCAAAGTTGATTCAATAGGCTTTGATGGTACAGAGTTACACAGACCTTTGGATATGCACCAGATGCTCAATCAGAGACTTCGACTTCAAACCTTGCAGAGCTGAAGTCTGACATTGCACCTTAGATTGTTTTTTTTCTCTCACTTAATAACCTTGCATTTATTTTCTCCAAGAAACTGTCTTCAGCGAAGGGGACCTTGTCCACCTTCTCCCATTAGATAATAGCTAGCCTGCAAACTGTTTTTAATGTGCAGTAAAAGGTACTAATTCAGACTGCTGCGAAATATTTGTAACAGGACCTGCAACTTGAAATAATCCACCTATTTTTTTTTTATTAATCCTCAACACAACAACAGAGTTGGTTTTGCAGTTGGTTTTGAAGTTCACTTTGTTTAATCCATCTCTGTCCAGTGCCCACTTTTACTGTATCTCGGGAACACCTCAAAATATATGTGGAAAGCAAAGGTAAGGCAAAGAAAGGCAATGTAATTTAGGGTCATATGGGAGGCTTTTATTCACCTCCCTGTTCTGCAACAAGTTTTGCAGATGCTGTGCTAATACTCTAACCACTGGATTAACCTTCCTCTTTAAGACAACCCTTGATTTCTTTGACCGAGTGCTGCTCAAAAGTGTTGCTTTTATTTGAAATATGTAAGAGTGGGCACCCATTTGAATTGAAATGGGAAAAGAAATTCAAGCGTTCTCTCACAATTCATCTTTAAAGTGATTCTCCATTTCCTGAGGCCAAAGGAAGTAGAAAAAAACATTATACTTTCCTGTCTAAAATTTGTTTCTCAAATTCTGTGCTTCTGCAGATAAAAGACCCTTTGGTTCTCTTGTCTCTGCCACACAATGAAAAATTTCCTTAAGAAATCCTATGCGTTTTTTCCACCAGCCCCACATTCTTTTTGCCTTACACACCCTGGATTTAATGTACAAAGACAGGGAACACTTATAAAACCTTGCTTTGGCACAGCAAAAATGGCAAATTACAGAAAAATGGGCAATAAATGTTTTCCTTATGCCAGAGCTGTAAAAGAAGCAAACTGGTACAATCAGCACAAATAATATAGTTGTCACCCGTGTTTAGAGTCCCTGAAACACAAACCTTTTCACCATCCCCCTCCGTTTCAGAGAGCCAGCGTGCTCTGCAGTGATTATGGGCCCTGGATCAAGTTTTTGCTCAGAGGCTTTTGCATCTCTTCCAGAACAATTTGTGCCAGCGGAAATGCCGTGGTGGGATGAACACAGTGCTCCAGCCAGAGTCAGCACTTGAAGTCACAAGGCCCATAATCACTCTGGGCTTTCTGTCACCAACATAGAGAAGAAAGCGTCACGGGGAGGCAATTCTGATTTTTTCCGTCTCTGCTGACTATAAGAGAGTCTTCAGCCCGCATGAGATGGGACGAATCCAAACCTGGCTGCTTCTATGAGTGCAGGAATTACTTCCGTGGCCATCAGCTAGCTGAGGAGTCCACAGAGTGTTGGGAAGGCTCTTTGTAACTCAAGTCTTGAAAACAAAAATAAATACTCTTGTGTGTTTTAACTTATTTTCTCTATCTTAGGCCAGACTTTTTAACCTTGTTTTCAAAGAGGCTTTTGTTATGATGCACTGTTTAAATATGTCCATATGTCTTATACTGGTACATTTTGAACCTGTTTGCTGACTCCGGTCGTATTTGGTGGAAGAGAACGAAACCGCAAACATAGATAGGTTCTTCTAAGTTTAGTGAAAATTATCAGTCAGATAAAAAAAGTGATCCTGTACATGCCCTCAGCTGTGGGAAAGGAAACAGAGAATCCATGTGGAGAGGGCTCCTGTAGGCACCTCAGACATGGGAAGAGCTTCAGCCACAGCTTGTGTCACGGGCAGCGATGACGGACAGCCACAAGGTGCAGATGCCTTAGAAATCAGTTCTCAAGAGTGCTGGTGTTCATGCAGATACAGTTTGAAGCAAAGGAAGATATATAATGCCTCTGTCCCTGTCCTAAGATATGTACATAGGCATAAGGGCCTGCAGGTTAGCTCTTCTGAGAGGATCTGGGTTTAACAAAATACTAAGTGAAAGTCAGTTAGAGGGGTCCAATTCAAATGCGAATTTCCCCACTGACTGTGAATATCTGCTCATGTTGACTTTAAGTCCACTGGAACAGTCCCTGGTACCAGCACATCAACCCAAGGTCAAGGCAAGCCCCACACATGGGTGAACACCCGAGCTGTGTGTATCTTGGCTAGCACAGTTTCAGCAATTTAGTTCTAATTCATTGATGCATATCGTCTGAAGAGAAAATCTGACGTGTGCCTTGCCGAGTAGCTGTCTCTTTCTTTCCTACTCTGTTAACTTTTAGCCTTCTTTCTGCAGAAATGTTTCTCATTGCATACTTTTCGAAAGGATGTCCCTTTAAACTGGCAGGAAAAGCCGACATAAGCACTAAACCAGCCATTTTCTGCAGCAAGATCTGGCACTTTCCTTCACTCAGAGTGAGTATTATTTTTTCTTGTTATATTTTCCCTAAGCATTTCTTGGTTTGTGTTCTCGGATGTAAAAATGCTGTCTAGCTGAGGGAGCTGACAAAAACCCTGTTCTGTGGCAGGGGAGAAACTAAATGCTGGCAGTGGTGTCTAAGATGGGTTTGATGCAGATGCTTTTAATCTGGTGTTTGGAAGATCCCACAAACACAGGAAAAAATTTCTCTCTAAGCTACATATAAAAACCTAAGAGCCAAACAGATGTGTGATATCCAAGTTATGTGCCATGGGTGAAACGCTGAAATTTTAGAACTATTTAAAGCTCCTTTAAATGCCCAAACTGTAGGCTCAAGGATATTTAATATTCGAGTTTTGCTTTTTGTACAAAGGGTGAATTTTGTTTTAGACATAGAGTGGGAAGTGATCTCCTGGTTCACTAAATCTGTTCCCATTCTATTGGAGGCAAATATGTCATAAAAATATCTTTAGTAAATTTATCAAGTTCCACCATAACTCTATTTATTCTCTGGGGGTTTTCCTATGGAAACTTCTAGAGATTAATTACTCTGATAGTTAGGATTTTTCTTCCAATTTCCAAGCTGACTGTATTCATGGTTGGTGTGTACTCAGTTCCCTCCTGAGTAAACAAAGTCCTTCAGCTTAAATATTTTTTTTCACTCCCTAGTTCAGACCCTACAGTTATAGGGGAAAAGTTGTATTCTTGACAATCTGTTTTGCTGGATTGAGAAAAAAAAATATTTCTCATTTGACAAGATTTTATTTCTCATGCATTATTCTAGTAAATTTTCTTCATATCCATTCCCATTTTAATTTGTTTTGAAAACATGTGGCTGGAATTGTACATATTATTCTCACAGTTTTGTGTGGTGGCTTTAATCCCACTTCATTTTTTCTTGAAGTGTCACATCCCATAACAGTTTAGGATTCCGTTCTACTTTTTCACATTTGTAATGCAGTGGTGGCATATATCTCTGTTGACTATGAACACAATTTCTTCTGCCTCTCTTTCTGAAGCCTCTAGTTGTGATAAATATTAGTGGTGTTAATTCCCAGATCTGGGACCTTGCATTTAGTACTTTTGCATTCCAGTCCATCTCTAGTATTCAAGGTTCTACTGTTCTCCTTGTATGATAGCCTTGTGCCACACAGTGTAAGCAGTGCCTCCATCTGTGCATCCTGGACTTCTTGGTTAAAATATTCTGTCTTGAGGTTGATGATCTCCACTCTAATTTCTTTGTATTTCTCAAATTTCCTATTCACCACAGTCTCTTGGTGGTTTGTTTTTTTTCTTCCCCAAAGAACTATGAAAGTGTACAGAACCTTATTTTTCATTTCCCATTTTGTTCAGTTTAAATAATTGTCAAGGTAACAGCTACCGCTGCTTAATGTTGTCTATGGCACTGGAGATTATCGTAGCACAATCACACCTCCTTGTTGAACATACCTGTTTGTTCTCATAGATAGAGAATATCTGTTCAGTTAGACAAGGAAGAAGGACAGAGAAGGACTTTGGAGCACTGGCTTTTATAGCCTCTCTGCATGCAGAATGCAACCTTCTGCTTTCACACGAACTGTAACATGGGTCTTGCTCCAGGCCTTTATCCGGAGATTGTGGTGGGTACCTCTACTGGGAGTTGTAAGAAAGTATTCTTCGTGAGTCCCGATCTAAAAACTAGGACTGCTTTGGGCTCCCATTATGCTGGGTAAGATTCAGTTTCCCATGAAGTTAGCTCTTTTTTTACTGTTCTTGTTATGGCACAGCTGTTTGTAAACATATGATATGACTGATAATCGTTTGGTGGCTGTAGCACCTACCAACGTGTTCCTCCCATGTAAACATAACTTTGTAACTCTATCATGACGCTGTGCCACCACTAACTTATTGTGGATCCAGTTATCCCTCATCGTATTTGTATGTGATGTTCGTTTGGTTTCCTCCCCTTTCTTCTTCCCAGATTTTGCCCATTCCCAAGCATATTGCGTGTATATACCTTGTCACTCCTTTGCTGTGGTTTTGCGATACCAACCTGATTAGAGCTTGAGACTGCCATGTAGCTGTACAATGCCGAGCACTGGTGAAACCCCTGGTGTGCTGCCAAAGCTTCTAGGTGTTACTGAGCTACAAAGGAAAAGAGATAATGATGGTGTGGGAGGGAAGAAAAATGTATTGTGTGGACAAAACTTCCCTCTCTTTTATATTAGCTTGAATCTGTGTTAAGAGTAGGGAAATGTAGAAAGGGTTTTAATGTTCATGTGGGAAACAAACTGAAAAACAGAGAAATGGATGAGTTTGAGTTAGATGGGAAAGCGCTGAATGTCTGCAAATATATCCGGTGTTTAAATGAAGATGCTCCTTATGAATGCTCCACAGTATCAACCGTATTGGGCACATTAACCTCATTACTAGGGGGGATGTTGCAAACATACCGAGCCTCTTCTAAAAGCAGTTTCACTTAACAGATAAACCATGTTATTGAAGGGAAAGATCACTTTTATCATGGTCGCAATCCAGCCTCCTGCTGCACCTGGCAGCTTCCTTAAGATAAACGATGTGATCTGAAGAGACGGTAACTGGGCTGCGTGTTCCGGGTAGGAATGAGAGCGCCCTTCTCTCCCAACGACCTGCAAACCCAAACCACACAAGGAGTGACAGTGTGGGACCGTCTCTCCTATTGACGTGGGCTTGCGATTTACATGCACTCATTATCTCGATTGCCTTGCATACTACTCTATCTGGAGATAATGCTCTTATCCTTCTTTCTGCTGTGATTCAGGCATTGTTTTTCCAATTCTGTACTGCCTGCAACTCCATATGACACAGATGGCCGGTACTGCTATAAAACTGATAGCAGGCAGATCAGGATCTAACTCCTGCAGACCTTTTCTGAGGTTAATATAGGTGTGCACCACAATTTCTGGGAAGTCCTTGAAATAAAGTACACTGTGAGGTTTTTAACTCAGCTTCCCGCCTTTTTTTCAAAGAGTTTTGCGGCTGGCAGCCTCCTGTTAATCTCTTCTGTTTGAACTCCAGCAACACACAAGCCAACAAAAGCAATTAAAGTCTACAGTAATGATCAACTCTGGGAAATGATCGGCATGGATTAAAGCAAATTTAAGGGGTAATTGCTTGGCAACAAGTTCCATAACCCTGAGTGTTAAGTACAGGAGGGGACTTTGAAACCTTGGTAATTAAATCAGAAAACCTGTTTGTATAATGCATATTGTTCTTTTAGCTTGATTGAACTGAAAAAAATATTCTTTTAAAAGAATCCAGTATTTTGTTTTCAGGAGATTTTATCTATCTGAGATACTGCTACAACCTTATTGCCAAAATATGTGGGTACATCACAATCTTTGATGTATTCAGCCTTAGACAGGGAAGTGTTGCTCTCCTTGCATTGCTGGTGAGAAGAGGAGCATAAGGCACAAAGACGCTTGGCCACACACCCAAACAGGCATAGGAAGTCTGTGGAAAACTGTGATTTGACCCAGGTAGTGAGTCCTGAAGATCCAACTTCTGAATCTCAGTTTTGTTTATGCCTCTGAACTTCCTACACCTTTGCTTCTGGTAAGTATGGGTAAAAACGTGCGGTCACCGTTCAACAGCTCTTTGATTTATTGCTCTCTTATGCAACGCTTAGTGTGCACCATCGAGAGAGTTGCTCCTGAGGTCTGCTAACATCATGCTGATAAAGAAAGGCATGGCTTGTGCCTTGAGAAGGCAGACAAAGTTCATATTCAAACCAAAAGTAAGAGGTGTTGCAAAAGTGAGGAGGTTAATCCCCTTACAGGTAGCTCAGCGCCCTGTTCGTTCCCAGTTTGGGCTCTCTGTGGACTTCAGGGCTCATTCAGGGGCAGATGTAGGTGGAGGGACCATTGCCTCTGTAACCCACAGCTGCCCTTTTGCCAGGGGCAGTTGGACATGTCATGTACCTGTTTGTCATATAGATTAGGGCAACAGGAAGTTAACGGTTGGACTTGATGATCTCAAAGGTCTCTTCCAACAAAAACGATTTTCTAATCCTTTAATTCTATGAAGGTTTCTGCCCAATCATCCGTATGATATAGACATGCCATCTCAAGGGTGGTTGGGTTTTTTTTGTTTGTTTGTTTTTGTTTTCTTCAGCTGTCTTATGCCTAAACTATGGGATAAAGGCAAATATTTTCATTCCTACTCTGCCAGCATGGAGTTTGCATATGCTGGGCCATTGGGTATTTGCAAGTAAATTCTTCCTGTGCTCTTCTGGCTCATTTTTGAAGAGGTGGTTTATGAGCAGTTAGGCTGCTAGTGGACAAGCTGGCATCTCAGCATGTGTCATGTACCCCTACATCACATTTTTAATAAAGGGTTTTCAGGCATTTGAATCTTATTTAGGCCTTGTACCCAATGTGACTGCTGAGCTGGATAGTGTTTACAGATTTGTACACACTGGCACTCAAATGGTTACACGTTGATTAGAAGGGCCTCAACTGAGGATTTCAATGCAGGTTTCCAATGGAGGAAAGATTCAGTTTAAATATAGATGGGCAAGTGAACTTTACTATGTATGGATCACAGTGATGGTCCTCTGGTGTCAGAGAGCTAAGAACACCTTGCAGATTAGGGTGAGGTCCATCATTTTTAGATCTCTGCATCATGAACTTGTATTATAGTCAAGGGAGATCTAGTCAAAGCAAGACTTGGTAAGATGCAATTAAGAATGTAGGAAACTAATGAGATTAATTGTGTCACCACCTTCATTAATTTGTTTGTCTAATTCTCTGCTGATTATAAAGACATCTTCAGGTGACTTGCCCACGTACAGACACATACTCATCACGTTAAGTGAATTCCACCTCCAGAGTAAATTTTTTTCTGTCTGTGGATTTTTAAAATCTTTTTGCCTGTTCTGTATGTATTTAAATGTCTGGGGTGATATTTAGAGGTTTGTTGTCTTGGTCACTCAGTGAAAAACAATTTGTGGCTTTTTTTAAAAAAAAAAAAACAACAAGGTTTTCCAAGCACTGTGTTCAGCTCCCCCAGGAGAAGCTGTTCTAGGAAACAAACTACTGTCTACTCATTTCCATAATCACAAAATTAATAGCTTGTTTGATGTTTTAAGTGTCCCCACAGTTTTCCACAGCTGATAATGTATTAAACCCAAGAGATAATGGTGGTGTGCGTGTGGGGAAGCCTCCAATGCATATTAGTTAGAAACATTTTAAAGATACAAGCCGACTTGTAAACAGTAATCTCTCTAACAATATTACAAATAAATCTCCACAATATGAAAATAATTCCTCAGAGATGTTTGGGTGGCATTTTGCATCCCTCTACAATTTCTTAACCCATAGCTCCAAAAGGGAGTTGTTCATTGGCTTGGATGATCTGTTATGAAGGTTGTGTTTGAGCCGCCCACCCCCAAAGCTGAACAGGATTCTTGTGATGGCAGAAGCAGCAATTGTTTCTTGATGTTGTTATGGGTTGGAGTTTCACTGGTTGCATGCCAGCAGCAGGCTGTGCGCTGGGGAACAGCTAAAGGGTGATACACTTCTGCATGGGGGAGTTTAAAGAGTGGAGAGAGAGAGAGATCAGACAAAAAAAAGAAACCTGATCTTTGCTGAGGGCATGTGCAGATGAGAATGTTTCTTCCAAAATTAACTGATTGCCAGATCATTTGAGTTAATTAATATATTAGATAAAGGCAACAGACACTCCTATAACATTTTTTCCAGGACTGAGGGGGGTCTATGTTACCCTGTGGGAAGGGCAGCTCTAGCTCGTTTTACTCTGCTAATACTCCATTAAAGTCAATACAGAAGGAAAATCTTCAGTTAGATGATACTCTACAAAGCATTTCTGGGATGTGCTGTCCCCCAGGAAATATTTTGCAGAGGAGACATTACCTACAGTACAATTTCATATTGCACATTATCAACATAACCATGTTCTCCTACGAAGAGCAGTACTGCTCCTTGTGCCTCCAACTGTTCATTGCCCTTCTTCCCACTCTGCGTCTGACATCAGGTGCTTGTGGCTCCTGGACAAGCAAGCTCAGATCACAGTTCAGACAACCAGGGATTGTTTTTCATCTGATCAGCAAGGCAAACTGTCTCACCTTGCAGCCTGAAGTCCCCTACATCTACTGCAGAAGGATGGCAGGAGCACATCATCACTGTGGGAGGGGAGAGGTGGCAGCCTGTGGTCAGAGAGGATTTGGTCTGATGTGCAGCATTGGCCTCAGAGGTTCAACTCCATGTCTGTGTCTCAGCCAGGGGCTGAGGGCAGTGATTTATGAGGACCGTGTAAAATCAAGTCCCCATCTCATGTTGGGGTGGAGGGGAGAAACCTGTGAAACCCAACTTTACCTACCTCATTTGAGAGCAGAAAGGAGGGAGAGAGAAAGGCAATGAGTGACGGGTGTGGACCTAAGCTCTGGAGGTGCTCATCCTTGGTCTAAAATGCAGAACAACTAAGGTCCTTTGTGTAGCCCTCTGGAAGGAGGGCGAGTCAATGGGATACAGACACACATAGGCAGAAAGCCTGTGATAGGAATTTGTGATTTCGAGGTGCTGAATCCCTCCTAAAAGCACTGACTTCTGGGAAGATAAGATTGCTTAGCAAGTTCTGGCCCAAGGGAGGTTTCATAGAAGCACCGTGGGCAAAGCAGCACAAAAATCCAGAGGCAGATGGTGCTAACTGCTTTGTAGTGGAGCCAAATAGGAAAGAGGGGGAGAAACTGAGAACGAATAAGGAGCTTTATATCAAGTCGTTCATCCAAATAGCTCTTTAAAATATATAATTTAAAAATGTTTTCCTTTTTTTGCAATATATTTCCCTTGGTTTTATTTTATACTTTAAAGTTTTTTCCCCATCTCAGTTTTATTCTAGTATCTGTTTTGCTAGTAGAAAAGAGGGGGAGACATTTACTCCAGGATTATTTTTCTTGGTTTAGGTATAATAGACTAATTTTATAATTTTATCCCTGGGTTTATTACAGTAACTTTTTCAGACTTAATCTAGGAATATTTTTCGCCCAGACGTGTATCTATGACAGACATAGGTGGCTGATTTTGCACATAAGTAAGAATTTCCTACTGATGTAGGATTCCCCAGCTAACTCTTTGTTAATTTCTTGAATCAATTGGCTGTTTTATAAAATTTGTAAAGATTATAATCAAGCATGTAAAAAAGACAAATACTTTCAACTGCACCTCACTGGAAAGCTTGGCATCTTGTCTTTCCTTGCTGTCATTAAACAGCCAATGAGTTACAAAACCAAAATTACACCTCAGCCTCTCACTCCAGCAAGTAAAAAAACCTGAGTGAAATTATCCATGTAAGATTAGGACCTCATATCTTATAAGAAATACAAATATTCTCTGCTGTCTAATCTTGCTTCAATATTTTAGTTAACATTTGGACAGTATCTTTTATCTTTTCTGAGAAAGTCTATTTATATCAATATTTTGATATTTTAAGGAATATCAGAATGCCTTTGTGTAGGCTTCTACTGAACATTCAAAGACACAGCATAAGGAATTTAAAATAGAGATGATAGAAAGATTTTCTGTTTGAAAATTTTGGTGAAATAAAGACTGTAGAATTTCTGTTGAAATGTTAAGTTTTCATTGAAAGTCTTCCCCCATTCCCCTCTCAAAACCAAGCCAAGCCAAGCCAAACCAAACCAAACCAAAGGAATAATTTTATTTTACATTTTTACGTTTAAAGAAATCAACATTTATTAAGGAAATCAGAAACTGAAATTCATTCTTTTAAAACACAATTTTGCACTCAAGACTGTTTTCAAGGGACTTGTTTGACCTACCAAAGCAGTTTAGCTTCATCACAGTGAAAACACTTCTAGGCTGAATGAAATTCCATTGCATCTAGAAACAGCCACATTTTTCCTCCATTGGAGATAACAGCATCAAAAACAATCTGGTGATATCAATTTCTGCATGGTGAGTAGCCATTAGTCATTTCAGAAATACGTTGGATTAATCAGATAAAATCCACACTTCCAGTTCATCACTTGTGTGAGTATGAGCAATAACAGGTCATAACCTTGTGCCTTAACTTGGTCAAACGAATACAGCCAAAACAAGAGAGACACAGAAATTCACATCATCAGATGTTTTTTCAGTGGCCTGTATAAAATGAATTGGTGAATTTAGTAGAATTGCTGAGCAATCTGGTCTGGTGGAAGGTGCCCCTGCCCATGGCAGGGGGGTTGAAACTAAACGATCTTTAAGGTCCCTTCCAACCTAAACCATTCTAGGATTCTATGGCATCATGGAACCAGTAAGTTTTAATCAACTTAAAAGTAAATTAAAAGAAGATTTCCCCACTACTAACTTAGCGATAAGAGGCATAAAAATGTAGTTGAAATAATCCTGGGATAGCCTGCCAGTAATATTGATGTGGAATTCTGTATTTACAGGGGTGTAATATGTAGACATTTATTGAAGACTGGAAAGATTTTGGACCACTGGAATAGATCGTGTCGGAATTTCCCAACTGCAACAAAACAGTGATGGAGATATGTGAAAGTGGTCATCAGCAAAGCCAAGATAACATCAGAGCTTTGATCTCAACTTCTCCATTTTACTTTATTTCTCAGAGGAAATGCAGCAATATTAAAGAAGTTAGTGGAGATGCCCCAGTGATGGATTTGCCATACAGAGCTCCATAACTAAATGAGTTGTCACTTACTAGTCCAACTTATGTCTCAGTTTTAGGAAGACAGGCATAAGAATGTGCATTCACTCCCCTCTTTCTCAATTTAAATCATGGAGATAAATTTTAAAGAGCTGTTAAAAATCTTTTGTTTTCATACTGCACACTTTCTATTACTGTAATTTGTAATCAGTAAGAAATTAAAAAAAAATCTCAGGTTGATGCAAAGCTGTTTCTTGCAATTCAGGGAGATATGATTAGTTTATTTGTTTACAGATGTACAACCGGTTAATTAAGATTTATCTTATCTCCATTTTAATAACAGCTGTGGTTCTACAGTCTGTGTTTATGATTAAGTGTGAACATTCAGCAGTCCTGAAATCAGAGAACAATTGGAATGGATGTCTTTGGGATGGGCTGCTGATCTGAAATATCTTGAAAATGAGTTGCAATATAATTACCTTCAAAAGCTTTGCCTTGGCATACTCTTGTACAGTGTTATGAAGAGAGTGCTAAAATGTATCTGATTAGAGTGAGAGCTCACATTTTCTAGAAAAGGAGTTCCTGCCAAGTTAGAATTCTTAAAATTTGCTTTTTCAGGAAAATGCTAATTTTGATTATGTTTTCTATTTTAAATAACATTGAAAGAAATACATTTCTTTTTAAACTAAATAGCAACATTTTAAAGTGAATTTTCATATTTCAGACTGCAACACTCATGTTTAGTGTCCAGAAATCCAGAATAAGATGTTGGACAGATGGGCTTGAAAAGTCCCCTTCCTTCTTGTAAAACTAGTCTTGTGCTATTAATTATAGGGAAATAATCTGTTAGCACATTGTTAATCATCTAATGGAACAGAACATGAAAGAACAATTCCCTATTGCCGCCTCTAATTGTAGAGAGTTTGAGACCCTTTTGTCTTTTTACAGACTTATTCTCCAGGTATTTTCCAAAAGCGTGAAGATAACCAGAGGGGAAGCCTGTGTATGAAGTGTTCCTTTGTAATATCAGGTTGTCCTGTCTGTAGCGCTCCCTGGACAGTACCACTTGGACACTCAATGAATCAAAAGGTCAAGGATCCTGTGAATGGGTCAGCAAACTCTTTGAGAATGACTGGAAATGTCCTACCATGTTAGATGAAATTGGGTTAAGGTTTGGTTTCTGGTGACTTGTCCTTTCTATGAACCGTGGGTGTCACTCCCCTCATCTTGGTTATACAGCCTCGTTCCTTTGGTCCTTGGGTCTCCTTCCTGTGAGCTCTTCCAGCTCACTAAGCCTGCAGGAACTACTATCTGATCTCTGCCTCCCAGCCTACAGTGTAATTTCTGCTGGGTTAGTGAAGAGAATTGGCAAAAAGGAGTGGCTCAAAGGACATCAGAGCCAGCCCAAGATAAGAGTAGGGGGGTGGGCAAGTGGCATGGGGAGGAGAGGGAAGGTGGGGGAAACCACAGTGTCAACACCAGGGTGTTGACAATGAGTTGTTAGGTCAGCTCACCCCATCTCATTGCAGTGCACCCTAAAACCTGCTTGTTTGAACATTTGCCTTCAAGTCTTTTCCATGCCCTTTTGCAGTTATGATATCAGGGTATGGAAAATTTCTTCTGTATGGTCCTTGGCATTGTCATAAACCCATGTACTGTCACCACAAGAAACAGCCATCAGGAAATGTCATGCACAGTTTCAGTGGTAAAGCACAAAAATGCCAGAGGATAAAATTGAGATCTTACAAGAACGGAAGAGAATAGTGCAGTTAAAACGTACTTGTCACTGTCTAGGCATGTCACATTGTATTTTAAAACCAGAGAAATCATCTGTCAGCAGCTAGGACTTTAGCAGCTCATATCTTACCTGCACTGGAGGAAACCTGGAGGAGAGGAGGGTTGTTAAATTGTGTTAAGGGGAAGCTGTCGTTAATGAACTCCTTTCATTCCTCCTGGACAGCTCAGAAGATAACACCCTCACAGGGGAGATGAAAAGGTGGAGTGAGTGTTGGCACATTGGCTGCTGAAATTCACAACTTAATCTCTCTTTGTATTTGGTTACACTGAAATAGTAGGTTGCAAACTATGGTGTCTGCTGAGGGAATGCCTGTGTGATTCTGTGTCTTTGCTGGAGATGGTATTTGCTGCTGGTAGGCATCGTGGGCAGCTGAGGGGATCATCTCCACAGCTGGTGAGGCAGAATCTGGCACAACTTGTCTGCTGAAGCCCTAGAACAAAAGACTCTCTAGACAATGTGTTATATAGTTTTCAAAGATTTATTCATCATTTTGATGGAAAATAGCATAGAGCAGGAGGTCAAGATAACTTTCATGAAAGCTGTAAACAGGTTTTTCTTCAGTAGGCTTTGACTTCATTAATTAAAGGTGTTTACTCAATATTTTTCCATAGAGCATGCACTCCCCCAACAGAATATGCATAAACTGCTTCAGACAAGAAGCTTGCAATGGACCAAGGCATGGTGGTGTAAGAGGTCATCCTTCAACCAAAGACGCTGTTAAAGTGAGCTATTTACATTTTTCACAATGGTCTATGAACCAGCAGCTGGCCATTTACGGCATTTCAGCTGAGGGTCAGTGACTTCTATAACTGCATTGACTGATTGACCATATGTTTAGACATTACTGATTTTAAGATTACATGGATTTAAATGTTAGGTGAACATGTGGAAATATCTTGTGTGGACACTTTAAAATTAATTTACCCTCTATTTGCATTTGAGCTCATTTTTAGGGCATCGTTATGAAGCGAAACTGCGTCAACTAAAAAGGTTTAAAATAACATCCTTAGCTAAATCAGAGCAGGTTCAGGTTTAAACCAGGTCTTAGATGAAAGATGCAGAAGGAATGTATTGTACTTACAGAAAAAAATATTGTGGTGATTGTTTTATTATTCATCTTTAGCACAAACCTACTCTTAGAGTGATAAATGCAACAAATAACCCTTTCTCCCATATAGTTCCCCCACTATAAAAAAGAAGCAAGCAGATTTAGTGTTTCACTGGCAATAAGTCAAATGTTGCTTAAGACATAAGTCAGTGCCATTTGACACAACTGATAGTTTCCACTTGAGTAAAATTCATAAATGTTACCAGCATGAGATCTGAACGGATTTTTAATCTCTGGAGCCATTGGCAGGGCAGTCTGGGGAAAACTAGGGTTATTTTGATAGACACATATTTGGCCGGTGAATAAGAAGGACCTTTTTGAATTCCCTGCCTGAGAGCTAGCCTGATATTTATCCATCTATCAGTGTCTGGTTTTCCTGTGCATTCCCGTATTATTCAATTGTGAGTTCCCTGTCTTTTTTTTTAAAAGAGCTTGTGTGTATGTATGAGTAGCCATACTTAATATTGTAGCTCTCTTCCTTCTGAGATGGAGATTGTAATTGGTTATTGATGGCCTATTTGTATGCTAATGTTGCTCAATAAAAAAAGCTAAAGCATAATTAACACTCTTGCTTCACCAAAAAAGAAAGGGAAAAAGGAAAGCTTGGAAAGGTCAATGGATTTCATATGATAAATTACTAAATAATGGAAGACATAGGATCCTACATCAGAGAATGTAATGCTTTCACTATTTATTAGCTATTATTTATTACAAATGCTGACTACACTTACTTTTCGGTAACTATTTTCTATATGTGATGTATTTACACATTATGACCCTGTGGTTGGTGATATAATGTACTGCAGCCTGCCAAATTTCAGATGTAGTGGCTTTCAAGAGAACAGCGTCTCTGTTTATCCTCCTATATTTCATTAACCCACAATTCAGTAAAACTGCAGGCGAGGCTGGCCAGCGCTTGGTGCGGAGGCACGAGTCAGAAAACCTAGCATCAGATCTCGCGAACGCTTATTCACGGGGTGGTAAGCTGCAGCCCCGAAGGCAACACATGCAACACATTTACTGCTCTAGCCAATAAGTGTTGGCAGAACAGGCTCCTTGCATACTTAGAAAGCAAGGAAAATTTAAAGCCCAAACCCTTGTTCATGCAAGTGGTATAGTTGGCTTTGGTGGATTTTTGGGTCGTGCTGTTGGACACCACAAGAGAGAAATATTTGGGTGTATGGGCAAGTGTGGAACTGAAGCTGGTCGACCAAGTGACCGTGCCCTCTTTTTATGCTGCCTCGGCTGTGAGACGAAGTAAATCGAGCTGCCTTACCTGAGATGAATTAATGCGCATAGCCTCGTGACTGGGGTGGTGTGGACCAAGTGTGATGTACGGGTCGTTATCTCTGCTTGGGCAGGAGGGCAGTCACAGTTTTAACCTGCTGAACAGCCACAACACGATTGCATTCAGTCATATGACTGAGCCTCCAGATGCCCTTCCGGTTTGAATGTTAAAATGACACCAAACTTCTAGTTGGATGAGAAAAAAATCCAAATTATGACCAAAATGGTTATACATAACTTTTAAACCGAATGTCTTGTAATGTAGGTGACAATGCCACGACACCACCAACCATAGCTTCCTAATAGCATAAAACACATTTTGAGAATTAACACTCACAATTTATTTATCTTAAAACTGCTTCTTTGAGACAATTTCTTTCTGTTTTGTTTTATTTGCAGATGACAGAGTATAGGATACAGGCCCACCCCAACTGGGTAACTCCAGCTCTTTGGGCATGTCACAAATTACAGTTCTTGCACCTACTGTTCTTCGTGTTGCTCATGGAAAGCAGTTGTTACATATGCATGGACTAGTTATATGGTTTAAAACCAAATAAAAGACTGTTCCAGGAAAAATATTTCCTTCCCCAAGAAAATTAAGGATACTAGTAAAAAAAATAAGGACACATTAATAAATTCAAAAACTAGCAAACTCAAACTTTGTCTATTAAAAAACCCCAGCAAAATTAAAGATTCTTTTAAATTTGTTTTCCGTTTTTACTAGACCTCAGTCACAGAAATCATAGAATCATAGAATTGTCTAGGTTGGAAGGGACCTTGAAGATCATCAACTCCAACCATCAACCTAACACTGGCAAAACCACCAATAAACTGTGTTCCTAAGCACCATGTCTACCTGTCTTTTAAATACCTCCAGGGATGGTGACTCCACCACTTCCCTGGGCAGCCTGCTCCAATGCTTAACAACCCTTCCTGTGAAGAACTTTTTCCTAATATCCATTGTAAACGTCCCCTGGCATAACCTGAGGCCATTTCCTCTTATCCTATTGCTTGTTACTAGTGAGAAGAGGTCGACACCCACCTGTCTACAACCTCCTTTCAGGCAGTTGTAGAGAGCGGTAAGGTCTCCCCTCAGCCTCCTTTTCTCCAGGCTGAACAACCCCAGTTCCCTCAGCTGCTCCTTATAAAATGTTCTCCAGACCCCCTCACCAGTTTCGTTGCCCTTCTCTGGACACGCTCCAGCCCTCAATGTTTTTCTTGTAGTGAGGGGTCCAAAACTGAACACAGTATTCAAGGTGCAGCCTCACCAGTGCTGAATAAAGGGGGATGATCACTTCCCTAGTCCTGCTGGCCACGCTATTCCTGATACAGGCCAGGATGCTGTTGGCCTTCTTGTCTACCTGGGCACACTGCTGGCTCATATTCAGCCGGCTGTCAACCAACACCCCCAGGTTCTTTTCTGCTGGGCAGCTTTCTAGCCACTCTTCCCCAAGCCTGTAGGGCTGCATGGGGTTGTTGTCACCCAAGTTCAGGATCCAGCACTTGGCCTTGTTGGACTTCTTACCATTGGCCTCGGCGCATCGTTCCATCCTGTCCAGATCTCTCTGTAGAGCCTTCCTACCCTCAAGGAGGTCAACACTCCCACCCAACTTGTTGTTGTCTGCAAACTTACTGAGGGTGCACTCGATCCCCTTGTTCAGGTCATTGACAAAGATATTAAAGAGAACTGGACCTAGTACCAAGTCCTGGAGAACACCACTTTTGACCGGCCGTCAACTGGATTTAGGTCCATTCACCACCACTCTCTGGGCACGGCCATCTATTCAGTTTTTTACACAGCAAAGAGTACACCCATCCAAGCCATGAGCAGCCATATTTTGCTATGCTTCAGAGTCATTTCTGGGTGACAACTACATGTGGAAATTCAATTTATATGCCATGTTCTTTGCTAGTGTAACCAAAATATTTCTTTTGTGGTTAATGGAGCTATTTAGTAAGCACAGGTGAGGATTTATTCTACACCATAACACGTGACCTTTGTTTCTGTGAAAATATATGTAATGAAGTTTGTGTGTTACTGTACGTAATTATCCTCAGTTAGTGGAACTTCATACTGTTTCTTCTTGCCATTCTCTGATGAAAAGTAAATGATGAGGTTTAGGATTTTAGTCTAGGCATAAGGAACATCTTATATTGAGTCAAGGAACACTTGCATGAAATAATTGACGTTGTTTATATCCATCTGCAATTTATCCGCAACAACAACATTGAAAGGTGACATTTATCTTACGAGTTTCTCATTCATTTCTGTACTCTGATCTCATCGTTCATGCAGCTCAAGTGCATGATACATGTAGATGAATATTTATTATAGATGATGAAGTGTCCTTTTGGCAGTATAATATACTTCACTATAAAAATAAACAGATTGTACATGAGGCTGTCTGATTTGAGTGTTGGCACAGATAGCACCTCACTCTTATCTAGTGCTTTTCATCAGCAGATCTCAACGCCGTTTACTGAAGAAGGCAGTACCATTTTTCTTCCTTGGTAATTCTACTTCCTCTACTGGATTGTGCAGGGTTTGAAGATCCTGAGACCTCAAAAGTCCTTCTCACAATGCCCAGAGTGTTCTTGCTCATAACTATGTTTTAAAGTATTGGAAACACTGTGGTCCTGCAGAGACTGAAGAAGGTCTGTATTTTGATATTCCTAGGGGTAAATACAAGTTTCTACTGAGATTGTGTTTGTTTCTTCAATAAATATTGTGATCCCAATAGTCTAAATTAAATTTCTCTGAAGAACATTTGTGCAGTCTGATCTTTTATTTAAAGTTACATATTGGATGTTAGCAGAAAGAATTTTCTAGGTTTCGTTTAGCTCTGCTGTGACCCATGACTGTAAAGGAGGGCCTAGGCTCCCAAACTCATACCACATTCGACAATGAGAGTTTATAGAATTACAAAATTTTGCTAGAAAAAAAGAATTAAAAATGCAGCCAGACTTCACCCTAAAGGAGAGGAGAAAACAGAAATTTAGTTTTAAAGATGCATGTTTGTACCTGGCTAGCTAAAAATGATTGCTAAGAGATTTATATGTGATTTATGCTCCTTTGTCGTGTTTACCAAGGACCACGTGTTATCTGGGACATCTACTCTGTGAATAATATACTGCAAAAATATAACCTGTCAATAGGAAATTGGTGCTCAGAAAGCCTGAGAATCAACCCATCTATTCAAATGTCTAATGTGAGGCATCTGGCTTTAGAGTGCAGTGATGCTAATTCTAAGTCTGCTTGTTTTCTGAAACAAATTGGTGCAGAAGGTGCATGGTGAGTGACTTGCCGTTTACCACCATCTGTCATGAAGGGCCTTTTCTGAAGTCTGGAAATGGGTTGTGTGGGCAAGAAAGGAAGGAAAGTAAAACCCTGGATGGGACTTACAGGATGCAAGTGCCCTTGCTTGCTGGTGTTGGCTGCTGAGAAGGTAGTGCAGCTGAGTTTGGCAAAGCAGGTGAGGATTTACATGGGAGGGGAGAACCGGCTCTGGGAAACTGTACTGTGGCAGTCGTGTTTGCTGGTGAAAGAGAAAAGAACCATATTCTGAGCCATTGGATGTGTTTTGGCTTTTAGACAAAGAAGGATGAGCAATGAAGACTTCTTCAATACCTCATTTAAAATCTGAGCTGTTGGCTCTCAGCCTGTCAGTGACACATTACAAACCTTAAAAAAAAGAGCTGTTTTTGCTTCTGGTAGATGCAGTCCAGCTGGAGTCTCTTACTACCATGGTATGTTTTTGTTCACTCTGGTAAAATTAATGTCATGGAGGGATCACTCAGGTGAGGAAATTGTAGAGAAAATGAGGAATTACAAATAATCCAGCTCTATTTGAGCTAGATCAAATAATACTTCAACATGAAATACTGCACACTACATCCTTAGTATGTCCCTTTAACCATCTCCGAATTTGCAGTAGAGATGCTACATTTTCTCAAACAGCTGAACTGCCTGATCCCCAGGAACTGCAGCATGATTAGATGATGCTATACCCTGTCCCCCTTCGCCCAGAGGACAGAGTTAACCTTTAAGTTTGTCCGTGCCTGAGCTTTAACAAAAACATTAATGAAGTTAATGCATTTGAATAGATTTTATCCAGTGAGTACTAAGGAGCCTGTATTAGTGCTGCTCATGAAATGTCACACTGGACATGAACCTCTCTTGAGCTCCAGGATCAACGTAGACATGTACTTCTCAGCTCAGCATCTTCTTAAACTTAAAAGTCCCAGTCCCATCCTATGCTTTCACTTCTGCAGTGCTGTTTACAGTGACATACAAAACGATGCCCTGTTGGCCCAATTACATCTGGTATGAAATCAAATTACAATATCTTCATCATTCATGGCCAATTTAGCTCCAAAAAATGAATCTAAACCAACACAATGAAATGAAAAATGCAGCTAATTTAAAGGATTATATTAGAGCAGATTACAGCCTTTAGGTGCTAACATATTTGCTTTTACAGCGGACTTCTGTTTTTGGTGGTTGCTGGAAGACCCACATCTAAGGATAGCTGACACACAAACATTTAATTATATAATAAATTATGTATAGTATATCTCAGAGCATGTTTAGTTGGTGGTGTGTTGTTTTTTTTTTTCCAATTCTGTCCTACTCATAGTCAAGTGATTTGATGACATGAAGAAACAAAATATCTCTGGAATTTTGATTTGGGTTGTCACTACTGCTAGTGCTTTCTGTTTAAAGTATCAACTCTTCAGGGACAGATTTCCTCTCTCTACTATGCCAAACACAATGAGGTCCTTGACCTGGAAAGGGAGACCTTGGGGAAGCTACCCCAATACAAGTAAGTGTTAAGAATAACATAATGACATTCCAGGGTGCAGAATCTGCTGCGAGGTCCCATTTTACCACCAAGGTCTCCTGCGAGAGTACTCTGGGCAGACTTGCGCACTGAGGTGAGTGGCACTGTGGCTCGTCTCATCACAGCCAGCTTGCTCAGAGAGAGAAGCTGTCTCCTGTGCGTGATATTTTTTCCCTCACATGGTCAGTTTTCTGAAGAGGGAGGAATGGATGGGTGAACGTCCTTTTCTACTTTGCTTTCCTGTATTTCTTTTTAATTCCAGTGCTTGTCAACTGAAAAGATGGAACTCATTTGCAGATGTATATATTTTTCCTTTAAGTTCCTTTATCTTTCTGGCAGTTTTGACACCAGTAAAAATTACATCCCAGAGAACTCATATACATGCCTCTCACTTAAGCTCTATCCTGAAATACACTGATCTGCCTCGTCCTTCTTCTGCAGATGAAAATAGTGATTTCAAAGGCTGAGGTCTTAACTGATACTATTAAGCAAACTTTCCTCAACGGCAGCAAGGAAACTGAATCTAATAGAGATACAAACAGTGCTCTCTGCTGTACGCTGAAACATTACGCAATGACTATCACTGCCATATGTTTACATTTCCCATGATTTTCAGAGTTTTGTCTCATGTGATGCTGTGTTATGCTATCAAATTCAATCTATTATTATTATTATCATACATTGAGGTCTATATAGCACCTTCTAGAAAAGAAAAAAAAAAGTGAGAGTTGAAAACAGCAGAAGTTGCACTGACCACTGCATTTTTAATTTGTGTAACCATAAATGAAAAAATCCACCACTTCCTTCAGGACAAAGAACTGGAAAAGGGGTCAGAGAAGGTACTTCCTGATTTCCAGTTGTAATATATAGCCCCCAAACTCTCAAAGTGGATATTTCATTTGAAAGCCTAGCCACGTTTGAAATCAGAGTGCTGTTTGATCAGACTCACCAAGGAACACTACCATGGCATGATGCACAGCTTCCAAACCCGTCAGAGAGGGAACGCAGAAGAACCATGACTTGAACATCAAGCTGTGATATGGGCAAAAATGCAAGAGTTTTAGTTGTAGTCACAGTTCTGATTTTGGCCACAGACATATACAACCCTGCACAGGTGGATATCATGGACTGAGGTATTTGGAGGGCTTCAGGCACTTGTGTTGTCTGGTGTCCCCTTTTTGTTGCAGCACTGGGAGTTTTGGTGTTCATACAAGAGTGCTGCAACTTATCTCTGGGTCTCTCCTCTCTTGTGACAGATGTGGAGTTTTCCTCCTCTCTTTCTATGCCCAGAAAGCAATGAAAGGTAGATGTGGAGAAATCAATCTCTTGTAGCAAAGCTGGGCTCCATCTGTTCCTGCACTCGGCTAGCAGAAGGGGAAATTCCATCAACGTCGATAACACTTTGCCTAGATTTCAGTGGAACTGCACAAGGAATAAGCGCTGCTCACTCTATGTGTTAGTAAATATTTATTGTGTTTGTCTTGAAGGTGTCAAGTAGCAGAGAGGCTTGAGAAGAGAAAATGAGGGGAAGTGCAGATGTTGGCTGACCAGCTCCTGCAAAAGCACGGAGAGAGTGAGGGCGGTGGGAAGGACTGTGCTGTCATGGGACTGGGAGTCAGGAGATGTGAGTCTTCTCCCAGGTCTCCCAGTGATCCTGGTTACCTTCTCATCTCTAATCTCTGGGCTGGCTAGATGGTCAGTTTTCTGCTGTCTTGTCATATGCTGGTACAGGACTGAGCAGAGATAGCCTGGAGCATAGCAGGGCAGTACCATCATAATGAAGATACGAAGACCAGAAGCGCTGAAGCAGGCCAGTTCTGAACAATGTCATAATTTTTAGCCTGGAAATTTCTGAGATAAAAATCTCCAGGCTGCAGGACTACTCTGGAAAGCTATCCCCGTATGCTCACCTTGTTCTTTCTTTTTCCTTCTACCTGTTCATAGCCCCTGCCAGGAACAGGATCCAGGACTAGGTGGACTTTCGGTCTAACCTAGTGTGGCTGCTCTTGTGTTTTGTTATGCTACCTCCCTCTGGAGGTACTGGAGAGGAGGAGGTGCTTTAAAGTCCAGTCATTCTTCATAGGTTACAGAATGAGACCCAGGGGAGGGTCAGAGGTTTAACAAGTAGAGTTTGGCTTAACACAGACAATGAAGTCAGCAATATTCCTTACAAGATTGACTTATTAGCTGCATAAACCTTATTATATTTCAACTAAATGGCTGTATATCTAATTTACTATCTGATAAAGGGTTAGCCTGAAAACGAATACTCTTTTGTAGTTATTCAGTATGCTGCTTACGATTCTCTGCTTTTATTTATACTGTGGTTTATCATTCAAGCTGGTTGTTTGTCATAGACAAAAATGGGAAGATCATGTTCTTGGTTTGGCTTTGCTGTATTTTAAAAAGAAAGCAGGTGATGACATGCTCTTCATTATCGAGTTGATTGAGAAGAAGGGCAATTAGGCAACACGTGCACTGACAGAGGGGAGCCTTATGGAAACAGGCCCTGTCCTGAGTTAGTGTGGTCTCATTCTGACAGTGTAATTGAGATTTTTGGGTGTAAAAGAGTCTGTTCCTCAGAGAGGGACTTTGTTTTCTGACATTACATTCTTTCTTCTGAGGTCAGTGCAGGATCTATATGCTTCATTTTCAGCATGGACCAAGTTCCACACTGAAGCTTGAAGCCCCTGCCCTCCTACAGTGTGGACGTGCAGGGGGAATAGCTGGGGTGGTGCTGGCTTAGCTGAGCTA
The DNA here is from genome assembly GCA_017639485.1 of Pluvialis apricaria. Classification (NCBI taxonomy): domain Eukaryota; kingdom Metazoa; phylum Chordata; class Aves; order Charadriiformes; family Charadriidae; genus Pluvialis; species Pluvialis apricaria. The sequence goes on along the minus strand of CM030008.1, from coordinate 159,162,455 downwards.
CCACCGCGCACCGTAGAGTGCTGTCCTGTGACATGAGGCAGCTGGCATCAAGTGAGATCAGTTTCTTTCTTCAACTGCTCCATGCATGCAGCCAATCTTTTTGGGTTTTGTAGGCAACTAATTACTGATGTCCTTTAGCTGGCAATGTTAATAGAGAGTGTAGGTCAAGGAACACATTGTACATTAGCTTGGTCACTAGTCCACACTCCCCTGCCTGAGGTTCCTGTCTGAGAAGATCAGATTTCCTCATGCCCAATATCTTACTCACTGGGAGCACTCACAGACAAGTGCACATACGTTGCTGTAAATCCCAGAGTCCCTTATCCCGCTGCCTACCACGACATCTCTACACTTTCCCATCCTAGTGAGAGTCAGCAGAAATAAACGAGTGCTTAAATCCTGCCATTTTTCTGCAAGGCTTGGCATTTTGGCTTAGAACAGCTCCCACCAAGGCTGCTGTTTTTCATGAAAACAGGTGCATTTTCCAGTGGTTTTACTCTGGGAGTAGCAAATACGACCAGAAGGGAGGAGAAGACAGTTGGAGGTTTGTTACTTCTTGCTTTGCCATGACAGGATTCCTCAGAACTCATTTTGGAGATTAAACTTCCTGGAAAAGGAGTGTCCTTTAGTACATGTATATGTGGATGGTATGAGGAGGCACTTACATGACTTCATTTCTTCCATTATATGTCTTTCGAATTACTGGCTTTTTAATCTTATTATCTGTAGGTCCTATGTTATTTTATTTCCTTATGAAAGGGGAACATAAAGAGAAAGGTGCTAATATCTCATGACCTAATTTAGCTGGAGCCATGCTCTTCTTCAGCATCACAACGGCTATGTCAGTGGAGAATTCCCAGGCCCAGTGATTTGTCACTCCTGTGTTTAGATTTCCAGTCATACCTACGTATATTGCACATAACCAGTCCCACACCAGCTTTCACAGCTGTCTGGGTGGAATTACTCTCTATTCTGCTCAAGTCTTTTATCCTTGGAGCAAATTAAAATCCAGAAAACACTGAACCTCCCATCATTCTGGGTTGTTGTTGATTCACCTTTCTGACAGTGGCAGGTTGTACACACCTCTTTTTTCCAAAATGAAAAATAGATGACTTTTGACATTCCTGATCAGGTTTAAGAGTGAGCTAGATGCCAAGTTTCGTTCTTCTTGGTATTGTGCAACACTCCTACGGAGCCCTCAAGCAGAACATTAAAAGCCTACACAACCTTAAGCTGAAAACTAGAGGTGTCTGTACAATGAGGCAGCAATTTTGAAGATTATGTCCTTGAACTTCAGTGTTTCTTTGTGGATGGGTCAGAAAGTTTTCATGTCCTTTTTCCCAGTGCTGCAAGCCAGCTGGGTGCAAGCCAGATCCTGCCTAGAAGCTGTGCATCATAGTATTAGCCTGGGCCAACGATTCCTGTCTAGTAACAAGGCATTTCAACTTGGGCTCAGTGCCACGTTAATGCAACTGGACTTAAACATGTCTGTTTTCATGGAACATGCATAGCGCAGAAGCAAGGTGGTGGTCACCTGCCGTGGCCGCTGTGTTTTCTTCATGTTCATCTGAGGGTGTTGCTCTGCACCGATTTTGCTTGCACTTCCCAGCTGGTGCAGAGAACTGCACCCAAATAATCTGAATTGAAGGATTCTGGCAGTAGGACTGTCCTTTCCCATAATCAGATAAACAGAATGGTCCTGTCTTCTGCATTTCTGCTCTGCTGATAGCACAGATGCCAGAGTACCTAAAAATACAGAGGCTTTGAAGTATCTGAAGAGACAGGTGGCATCAATTTGTTCCCAAGCTCTTATGACTATGTCTTCCTCAAAATAAGTCTTCCTTTTGGGGGCCTCTTCCATCAATACTCCATCCAAAGAAGAAACTGTAATGATTTTTTTTTTCCTTCTCCACAGCTGTGATTTAGTATGCTGATGGAAAACGTGTTGGAATTTTGGTTTATATTCTATTTAGAAATAGATAAATTTGTTTATACCAGGTAGTGATTCAACTGGAAGACTCCTTACCACACCCAAAAGAAATGAAATGAGTAGTTATAAATATTCTCTTTAATCATGGAAAACAGCCTTGTATCCAAATTTATGCAGACTCCGTTAAAGACATGGCCAGGTTCTCCTTTCATCATCAACAGATTTGCTTTGTGTCTCTCAGTTAGCTTCCTTTAAGTTGCACCACTGGTTTATGCTAGAGTTACGGGGAGATCTTGCTCCCAGGCAGCTGAGGAAATGCCTCTCTTTTCCTCATTTTTTGTGTCTTTTGTTATTTCTCATATGAACTGCTATCATAAATATTTAGATGGAAATGGCTAATAGGAAAATTGTATGGTTTCTAAGTTCAATGAGCCATTAAATAGGTTCTAATAATCTCAATAAAAGTTTGGAATATTTAATAATGAGAAGCAGACATAGGTTACTTGATTGCTACCAGACTCTCGGTAAATATTGTCAGTGGCTTATACACTGCGGGTTCCTCAAACACCCTCAAAGAAGAGCCTCTGGGGATGGGGGAGGGAGTCAAGCAAATCATGTATAAACAAAGTGCTGTTCAAGAGAACACAGCTCATTTTTGGGAAAATGCTGTTCACCACATGCTTTTTATCATCACTGTGGAAGGTTTAGAGGTTTTCCAATAAGCAATTAGAGACTTAATCAGACTTTGCATTCATAATAATTTACACTTGTATTGCATGTAACTACATCATAGGTTTCGGTGGCCTTTTCTAGAATTGACACTCTCATAAATCGGAAATGTGAGATGTACAGGGTCACCTTCTCCAAGGCAAAGCACCCGCCTCTCAAAGAGCCTCTCTAAGAGACCGGGGAAGGTGTAAGTTTATTCAAATTACATCAGGGCACAGAGCCAGGTGGGAAACTTTGATTAGCAGCATCTCCCTCTAGAGCCCTTCTCTTCTTTGACTTTGTAGTGAATTTAGGAATTGCTTAATTAGGTGATTGAAAATTAGATAAAGTTAGGGTCCTAATGTACATTGCACGTCTCCCTATTTGCTATATGCAGTGCAAACAATGAAATATTTATCCGGCCAGGTGAAGCTCGCCAGAGGCCTGAGATATGTTTCTGCAAAAAGTTCCTTGAACAAATGTGAAGCGAATGCGTTCCGTACCTTGGTCTGTGAGATATGGGTGGAACTCGCCAAAACGTTTTTCTAACAGGCTGCCTGCTTACGTCCTGGTTGGATGTTGGATCTTGTGGCTCCTGAAAGGTGGCAGCAAAATGCCTCGGACTACAGAGACCCCTCGTCCTGGTTGCATGTTCTCTAGAGGTCCCTTTCTGCAAGGCAGGACCCCGTCTGTCCGTCTTTACAGCCATTTATGATGTTTAATGAGAGAGATCACAGCTTCAGGTGGTACAGCTGCAGGAAGCAATAAACTAGTTACACATTCTCCTACCTTGTGTTAACTAGATAAGAGTTGCTCACATGAGCTGCGTCGTGCGGCTTTTAAGTCTGCACTGGAAGAAGAGGGAGGGCGGGGAAAGGAGAGATGCTTTATCTGCACTACACCTTCCTTGCCCTTATCTCCTTGTGAAAATGATAGGTGAAGTTACTACGCCTGCAATCCCTGCTGAGTGAACAGAAAAAAAGAACGAATGCTGTTTCCAAAACATTTGCAGCAGGGTTGCATAATCTTCCTGTGATCTGGAGAGACCTCGCAGGCTCCACCTGGCCAACTGTTTGTGCAGCTGTAGTTCTTCTTGGAGCTCTGGCCATGCCCACCTGGATTTCCTCTGACTTAGCAGGTGGCACCTGCTGTTAAGCAACATCTCTCCTGTGTTGTTTGACGTACTGCATATGGATGTACACGCCTTGTGTAGGGTGGGACAGTTATCCCTCTGAAGACATTAATTTTTTGGGTTTGTGCGTCACGTTAGCATTAAGCAGCTGGCGAGTTAGGCCTCCTGTCCCTCAGACCACTATTTATTTAATTGTCTCTTGGTGCTTTCTATATCTGATGAATCTGCCCTCTATCCACTTTAAACTTATATTACATTAGCTGCTCAGTGTGGGAACTGATTCTTGGTTGTGCCTTACGTAGCTTAAGGCGACTCTGGAGCATAAAACCTGTAGATGTTGCCTTGATAATAACTAAGCTTGCATTTCATGGCATATGTACACATGTGTAATTTGGTACATCTTACATATTTTAGAAGCATAAGCACTGCCATTAAGGTTGGTGATGGACACCCAAACCTGTCGATCAGCTTCAACTTGGTAAAAAAAAAAAAAAAAAAAAAATTCAAAATCAAACATCTTCTGACCTTATTTACAGTTATTTAACTTCAGTGACATTAATGAAAGTACACTGCTGGAAAGAACAACCGCAATTACACTGAGTAACTAGTATGATGCCCTGCCCTTTCAGACAGCTTGGAGTTCTTTACAAATGGTGAGTCCAACATCCGCACAGAGTTTATGCTACGTTTTGGCCCTTGTCAAGGAATCTGACCTGTGCGGGAAGTCTTTCATGCTTGCACGAAATTCCATTAACAACAGCAGGAGCCCATCCAGGCAGCAGGACCCACATGCACCCAGCTAAATGGTGGTGGCATATATATGTATATGTGTATATATATATATTTATAAATAAAACCCAGGCGTTAGTCACAAAAATGTTTTGTTTCCAGGTTGGAAGGAAGCTGCTTTCACACGCTGTACTGCGGCACTTCAAGATAATTCCGAGCCTCTTATCAAGCCGATGGCACTAAGATAGAGGGGGGACAGATGGTAATTACATGTCTGGAATTTCGTCAGAGCCACAAAATCACACGCTTGGTTCTTCCTAAAAGCGCTCGTGATCTTTGGTAACTTGTACAATTAAAGCCACAATTGCCATTACGATGGTGCTCGTTTTTCACAGCCAACTATGAAATAGGTGGAAGTTCCCTTTTTTTTGGCCTTCTTTTGCCATCCACATGTCTGGAAATTAAGTGAGGCGGAGACTGCCCTTTTATTCCCCCGTCCCATGCAAACAGCTGCTCTGTGGCAGAGGGCATCAGTGCCTGTACTTTCTCATTTCTTTCAAGATAAGTAATCTGTCTTCAAGACCTGATTTTGAGGGCCCAATCAAAGGGAAGAAACCAAAGAAAAACCTTCATTGACAGCACCGAACTAGTGTGTGCTAATTAACCAGTAGGCAAATGAGGTGGGGACTGTCCTCTGTACCCTCCCTTAATCAGTTGGTGGTGGAGATCTGAGGTTCTTCTGCATCCTGGTAACAAGTGGAAAAACATAGTGGAAAGAGGAGTGTATTTTCTGTGCCGAGTTGCAAACGTGGCAGTCTCACAAAGGTCTGACTCGCTTGCAAAGCCTCTGCCACTCCAACAGCAGTTCAGTGAAGCTGGGCTGTTAGTAGTAAGTGGAATTATTTGCAGCGTGTGTATACCCGTGCATGTCTCTGTAGTCCTCCATCTGGGCTGCCAAGGTCTTTTCCTTGCAACGCCTCTTGTTCTCTAGCTATAATAATAACCTCATTGCGTAGCTTTAGCTGGCACCTCGCTCATGACTGTTAGGCAGGGCACTGCTTGGAATTAGACACAACAGGCCGGCTTTCAAAGCGTGAGTGCTGAGCCTGCAATTACGAATTCAAGTCTGCGAAACCACAGATGCGGCATGGTTAGAATGGTTTCTCAGAGGTGTGCTGCAGCAAAGTGTGGCCGGGTGTGATGACTGATGTGTGGGGAAGGTAAACTCGTACCTCTAGCTCTTCATTTGTGGTCTCAAGCTGTGATCAGACATGTTATTCCAGATAGAATTGAGCGGGGGTAAGAGGGTAAGTCCCCGTCTGCTTGTTGTGATCATCCTTACTGCTCTGGGTACTCCCATCCCCTTACCTCCTGAAATAACTGCTTATGTAGTCCCTCCCTCCCCTGAGCTTCCCTCCCCCCAGAATGATGTGGGTTTAAACTTAATAATATAAACAACATTTATCTATTAATTTATTTATTTATCTATTGATTGATTGATTTTCTGAACTGGGTGTTTTTGGAAGAAGTAGTTTAAGGCTGGGCTGCACCAGTGGGCTGGTGAGATGGGTTACACCAGTTCACTGTCACCAAGTGAGGACAGCCCCACTTTTGCCACTCACATGGCCAGACACTCCTGCTGTTTCTCTTGTGCTTGGCTCAGGTGTTTGTCACATCCATGCATTAACTTTTTGCTAAGTGAGTGAGCTGAATCAGCTCTCCAGAGAGGTTATGTGAGCACCAGAACTGGTGTAGGAATGGATTGGACTGCGCAGTTGGGGCAGAGAGAAAGAGAAAGGAACACAATCACTTGCTGACAGCACATGGCCGGGGATGTGACCAGATGAGGCAACCCTGGGAGCTGTAGGGAGCAACTTTTGTATAGCTGCACTTCTAGATCTAGAGGGTTGGTAACTTCAGAATATGGGAAGAGACTGATGAGGAGCTGGTGACCCGCCCACTAAGGTGGGTGGATGCCCAGCTCCTTATTAGAAGTGTTCAGTGAGATACAGGTCTCTAAATGCAGCCTTTTGAGAAACCAGTCAGGAGTTTGTGGCTTCTCCAGGCTGCAGCTGGAGACACCATCTGCATTTTGAAGCACATGAAGAACACGTTCGGTGAAAGCTCTTGAGCATGCTTGGTTGGAGTGGTGCTTCAACAGTGCCTGGTGCGATCTTGGTGGGGTGAGGAAATGCGGTTACTGCTGATCCCTGCTTGGGTCCTCTCTGAAAGCCAGGTCAGAGTGGCTTGGCAGGTAGCTGATCCACTGAACTGCAAATATGAACTGCTCTGCAAGTGGTGATGAGCATGAATAGGAGGAACGGTAACCATGGGATTTAATTGCAGCATTTGGATTTGTTTGCCTACCTGTGCCCTGCATCTTCAGGCTCCCCAGGCTCCTGTAGGGCAGTGGAGAGCTGGTCTGTGACCCGTGCAACACACCTCTCAGGGCAGATGTGCACCCATGTGCCACTGAGGGGCAGATAAATACCTTTGCTTGTAAGTGTGGGTAAATGAGAGGACTAAGCTCTGATTTGCCTTGATTTTCGACTGAGGCATGTCTTTGTAACCCAGGCTGCTCCTACTTATACAGATAAATGCCAGCTCAGCAGTGATAAACAGTGTGATTTCCCACTCTCCCTGGTGCTTAGCCTGGCCCATTTTGTTACAAGTGATTAGGCCATTAACTCACCAACTCCGAACAGAACTAAGGAATTAAATGCTGAGGGGAAGATTTGTTCAGTGGCGTTTTAACTTGCTCTGTTCCTGAGGGCAAGATCCATAAGCCTCTTGGTTGTAGCCAGTGACCTGTTCAAATAAACCCTGACCCTGGGGACTTCATTGATGAATGCGTTGTGTAATTTCACCCACTCTTTCCACCAGAATTTTCAGTCATCTACCATGTAGTCACACCCTTTGTAGGAGCTGAGAGCTACAATAGCTGTAAAACATGAGGAGTAATGGAGCTCATCCCTAATTGAAATGAACACCTCAGATTATATGTTGGAGCTTCCTGTTTTATGAGAGGTTATTCCCTCCCACTGTGTTGTCATTGGAGAAGTTACACCACGGATTTGCAACTTCCCCAAATAATGAGGGCCTTCTGCTGGAGAGACCTAAGCTGGAGGAGCGAGAAACCTGAGAAACTTGACATCCCGAATACCCCATCTCCCACACAACGAGGGTGTGTGCGAGCCTGGAGCATCTCCGCAGTGGGAGGTGGTGATAAGGTGGTCCTTTTTCACAGCCCAGCCGGCGTGGAGCTGTCTGTCTCTGTGGGATCCCTTCAGCCCTGTTATGAAGGAGCTGGGGCTTTGATGCCTGCCCAGGATCATTGCCTATGAGCCAGCCTGGTGGGGAACACTCTTGGCCCTGCCAACCCCATCACAGGACAAAGGTGCCAATGCAGCCATAGCCCCAAACCCAACAGCCCAAAGGGAATGTGACTCAACGCTCACGGCTCGGCTCTGTGCCTAATGTGCTGTTTTGGGAGAGGGGGGGGTGGCGAGAGCCTAGCAGCAGAGCAGTCCCCATCCAAAATTTTCTGCTTCCTGCATTTTCCAGCTTTTCTCTCCCTTGCAGACTGCTGCTGAGCCAGATTTCCTAAAAGGGCCCTGACACCCCTCTCGCAGCTGCTCTGGCCTCCCCTCAGCCTCTGCACTTGTGTGTGGGTCCGTGGCTCTGTGGGGAACCTGTGCACACAGTGTCTGGCAGATGGCCCCAAGCATGTCGGGGAAGGAGAGCTAGCTCCCCACCTCTGCCAGATGCATGCAACCGTGTCAGGATTTATTTTGCCCCACTTCTGTAATTAAAATCTGTTAAAAAGCATGTGCTAGCTCCTTGCTTTTTGTGGAAAGACTTGGCTTTTTTCATGTGTTCACGCTGGGGGCTGTGTATAGGAAGGCAGAGGGAAGTCTGCTCTGATCTTGTGCTTGGCTTTTACCAGTTTCTCTCCAGAGATGTCCAAAATCTTGGCTAACAGGGGTTTTACAAAAGCTTGAATATCTGTGAAAACGCTCTACAGAACAGGGTGTGTGGAGCAGCAATGCAGGGGCTCTCAGCTTCTCATCTGAATTTTGTAGCAGAACCTAATTTTTGGCCTCTGTTTCAGTGTGCCCATCTGCATAGGGAGGCTACAGGTGGGTGCCACCAGCTCAGCTTGTTCCCACTTCCACCACTCAGCTTGCAGGAGATGTTGGGAGAGCCCTTTGCCAAGCTAAGGGCCAGGCTGTCTCTGTCTCTGTAGGCCAAGATGTTCACTGACTGTCTCACAGCAGCAGAGGTGGGAAGGTGACCTCCAACATGGACAGTCTTCAGCTGGCAATGGGTCTCTGCAAAATGAATGTTTGTCCATGGCATATCATTTTGCTGTTTCTTCGCAGTGACGTAGGCATGACTGGTGTGATGCTTGCAAATTAGTTTCAGCCCCTGACTTAAAAACACTAGGGAAGCATTAGATAATGAAGGCTACATAGCCTCCATGTGTCCTCTGGGTGGGTGAAAAAGAGACTCTTGTGTTTCCTCACACCATGATCAGTGCCATTCAGAGGGTTTTAATGAGCTACACAGAAAGAGTTAGGAGCAAAACAAGGAAAAAAGGCAATCCTCGCCCTCCTGTTATAGCAGAGCCATAACAACCCTCTGTATCTAGATAGTCAGGACTGGAAAAGAAAATGGCCTCACCCATAATTTATGGCTCACTGTATAGCCACAGAATCTTTGCTGTTTGCAAATACGACCCTTAGTGGGTTATTAACCTGAGTCTCAAGAGGCTCACGTTAACACATCCATCCTCCTGTTAATTAATTAGCTGAAATATGCATGCCTTCCTCTGATGCTAGCTTGCAAAGGGTAGCATGAATTTTGATTATACTTAATCCTATGCGAAATACAACAGACGCTCACACTATGTAAATACTGACGAGCAGCTTAGAAACCTCTGTGATCCAACAGGATCTGATCACAAGCGCTGGTGTCTGGCAATCTGCAAAAATATTTCGACACAGAGCTGCCGTGGTATTAAAAATAAAGTGGTGTTTGTTTCATCGTAGGCTTGTTTTTTGGCAGGAATGGAAGCAGTTTTATTATTAATGCCAGTCAGGCAGTCATTTTACTGAGGCATTATCAATACGCTTTTCGAACTTTCTTTGTGAAGGAGATATAAATTTATTTGCACCCAGAAGCCTGCCATCTACAAAGCTGCTATAAAGCTTTGGCGGTGAATAGCTGACTTCGAATGTCCTGCTACACACCTTTCCCAAACATTTGATACGCAGCAGGCGAATGCGAAAAGCTTATCAGTCCAACCCAGTGTTATTTCCTGTCATAACTTTGCACAACAAAGGAAGTTTCTGTCCTTGCCGAGCTTTGGTGTTGCGATATGTACTGAGGTTCCTTCAGAGAAACCACTTTAATCCTTGGGAAGCCGAAATCACAGAGAAGGGGACAGGGATATTGCTCCTGCTAACTGCAATTTTATCAGCACCCAGCCGTATCAAAGCGCATGGGTGCGACACGGGAGGCAACCGCGGGAGATGGCGGGATGCTCGCCCAGGCTGCTGCTTTGGCACAATAAAAAGAGAGCCAAGGCCACGTTTCCAGTGTTACATTTTGGTATCCTAGTGCAATAAAACAGGAAACAAAAAGAGAGGCTGGGATTTATATTTAAACTTATTTGATTAGAATGTCTTTTATGACATCTTAGGGACAGAACTCGTAGACGGTGTTGAGATAAGTTTGTTGTTCTGAGGAGGAGGAAGGGATGATGCATTGATCACTATGCCACCAGAGCAATTTTCTGCCTTGTGAAACTGCTGCAGCATCACAGCATCAGCAGTTGGGCTCTGTAATGCCCTGTGTATTTGGCATTGGCATGGCAGGGAGGAACAAACTCATCCATCTGAAGAGGACTTGAGATCTGCTGCTTTTGCAGGAACGGCCCATGCAGAAAGAGATTTGGACTTCATGTGTTTTCATGCCAATGGAAATGCTCTTGCTGAACTTGTCAGCCTTCAGATCTGCCCTGTTACCTGTCTGAAATGCTACTGGGGGTGACAGAAGGAGGTCTGCTCCCCCTCTTCTCCACCAGACCCATTTGATAGGAGGGAAGCACAATGTTGTGCCCAACCCCACCTCTAACCAGAGCCTGGAAGGAGATGGTGAGATAGTGCCCACCTCAAGTGGACAAGCAGTAGCATCAGCCAGCGTGGCAAGGACTAATCTAAGCATGTTCACCCTTGGCTGTTCCTTGTCTGAAGTGCTGTGGCTCCTGTTCTGAGGAGATGAGAGTGCTGAGGCCCTGATCCTGTCCTGTGCATGCTAGGGCACCAGGGCATCAGAGAGGAGAGCTTAGCCGTGGGAGCACAGTGTCCATGGGCCTAGTACGGTCTTCACACTGCTTCAGCTGTGCTGGAGGAGAAGAGATAGAAAAAGAAGGGAAAACAGATCCTCTGCAGATGCCTTGCAAGTGAAATGTGAACCAAAATAAAACCACTCAATATTCATGAGCATAAACATGAATTTAAACAAATATGTTTCTTTAAAATTTCACAGAATCACAGAATGGTCAGGGTTGGAAGGGATCTCTGGATATCATCTAGTCCAACCCCCTGCCGGAGCAGGGTCACCTACAGCAGTTGCACAGGACAGCATCCAGGTGGGTTTTGAATGTCTCCAGTGTGGGAGACTCCACCACCTCCCTGGGCAGCCTGTGCCACTGCTCTGCCACCCTCAAAGTAAAGAAGTTCCTCTTCATGTTAAGATGAAACTTCCTATGTTCAAGTTTGTGCCCGTTACCTCTTGTCCTGTCACTGGGCACCACTGAAAAAAGACTGTTCCCGTCCCCCTGGCACCCTCCCTGTATTGATAAGATTCCCCCTCAGTCTTCTTTTTTCTAGACTAAAAAGCCCCAAGTCCCTGAGCCTTTCCTCATAAGAAAGATGCTCCAAACCCCTAATCGTCTTTGTAGCCCTCTGCTGGACCCTCTCCAGCAGTTCCCTGTCTTCTTGAACCGGGGAGCCCAGAACTGGACACAATACTCCAGATGCGGCCTCACCAGGGCGGAGTAGAGGGGGAGGATGACCTCCCTCGCCCTGCTGGCCACAATCTTCTTGATGCACCTCAGGACGCCATTGGCCTTCTTGGGCACCAGGGCACATTGCTGGCTCATGGTCATCCTGTTGTCCACCAGGACTCCCAGGTCCCTTTCCGCACAGTTGCTCTCCAGGTCAGCCCCCAACCTGTACTGATGCATGGGGTTATTCCTCCCCAGATGCAGTACCCTACACTTGCCTTTGTTGAACCTCATCAGGTTTTTTTCTGCCCAACTCTCCAGCCTGTCCAGGTCACGCTGTATGGCGGCACAGCCTTCCGACATGTCAGCCACCCCTCCCAGTTTTGTATCATCAGCAAACTTGCTGATGGTACACTCTATCCCTTCATCCAGGTCATTGATGAATATATTGAACAGGACTGGACCCAGTACTGACCCCTGAGGGACCCCACTAGTTACTGGCCTCCAACTGGACTCTGCACCACTAACCACAACCCTCTGAGCTCTATCTGTCAACCACTGTTCAATCCACCCCACTGTCCATTCATCTAACCCATACTTCCTAAGCTTGTCTGTGAGGATGTGGGAGACAGTGTCGAAAGCCTTGCTGAAGTCAAGGTAGACAACATCCACTGCCCTCCCCTCATCCAGTCACACCATCGCAGAAGGCTATAAGATTAGTCAGACATGACTTCCCTTTGGTGAATCCATGTTGACTACTTCTGAGAACCTTCTTTTCCTCCAGATGCTTAGAGATGACGCCCAGAACAAGCTGTTCCGTCTTCTTTCCAGGGATGGAGGTGAGGCTGACTGGCCTGTAGTTTCCTGGGTCATCCTTCTTACCCTTTTTGAAGACTGGAGTGACATTGGCTTTCCTCCAGTCCTCAGGCACCTCACCTGTTCTCCAGGGCCTATCAAAGATGATGGAGAACAGCCCAGCAATGACTTCTGCCAGCTCCCTCAGCACTCACAGGTGCATCCCATCAGGATCCATGGACTTGTGGGTATCCAGTTTACTTAATTGATCTCTAACTTGTTCTTCTTCAACCAAGGGAAGGTCTTCCTTCCTCCAGGCTATCTCTGTTACCCGCAAAGTCTGGGACTCCCGAGAGCTGGCCTGAGCAGTGAAGACAGAAGCAAAGAAGACATTCAGCAGCTCCTTCTCTGCATCATCCGTCACCACAGCACGTGTCTCATTCAGCAGCGGGCCCACGTTTTCCCTGGTTTTCCTTTTGCCTCCTATATACTTAAAGAAACCCTTCCTATTGGCCTTGACATCCCTCGCCAGGTTCAATTCCAAGGCTGCCTTGGCTTTCCTTGTTTCATCAAGGAATCAATGTCAAGGGCGTGGGGCGAGTCAACTTTGCTGGGTATTAGGCAAAATTTGGAAAATTTTGACTGAAGGAAGGGTCTGAAATAAATAGTGTGAGTGTGCATGCATATATGTGTCCACATGTGCATGCATACCTGTCCACTCCAACTGTCGTTAAGATGTGGTGCCTTATGCAAGTGTAGAAGGAAGCGTGATCTGCAAGGGACTTTATTCTTTCAAATGAAGTCAGTGAGAGAGTGTGTGCTAAATGGAGGTTTGTCTACATACACAAATTGTTCCAATTTAACTAAATTGGTTTCTAAATTAATTTAGTTAAATCAGTGCAACCCCTTTAGTAGCTAACATTGATTCAGCTTAATTGAGTTTGTTTCCAAATTAAGCTAAATCAGCATAAAGTGCTCATCAACCAGTTTGAGCATTCACATTAAGGGCTGGCAATTTCTACATGTAAGCCAGGAGAGTTGGAGGAATATCCTGATATCCCCAGTGTCCCCATATGTTCTGATCGTGCAGTGACCAGGGAGTGCTACTCTGTCCTCTGCTTGGTGGAGGTGACATGGGGGTGGCCACCTTGAGGAAGATGCCATCAGCAACTTGACTTGCTCTTGGCCCTAAACAAGGTTTTTGATGGATGACTTTGTAATTTCGTTAGAGGCCAGTTTCACTTGGGAGTTTATTCCATGACAATTATGTGTCAAGTGAGTGACAAAAGTTTTTATTGCAAGCCATTGGTAGTGAGTCCACTAACACTAGTGAATCAATCAGACCAACATGGTCACAGCTTAAAATAATCCAAAATCATTTGTTTTTGAGGAGAAAGCAGCACAAATTCCCTTCTTTTTCTTCTGATCTGGAAAGCCAATCTCTTAAAATCGTGGGCTGACAGCATTTCCTTCATGTTCAAGGAAATATAAAGCATTGCTTAAAAAAAGAAATGCAAAGTGTGGATGGAGTTGGCTTTTCACTGGTATTTCCTCCAGAAGTTTTTCTCGGGTATTGCCTCAGTATATATTAATAATGGGACAATATTTCTTTATGGGGTGTATAATTCAATTAAACATATTAACTAGACAGTCACTTTAAAACAAACATATTCTTCACATTCACTGTCAGAAGAGAAAATGTTTTGCTTTGCAGATGAATCTGATACATCTTAGCCAGAAGTTGACTGTTAACCAAGGTAACATAAAAGCTACTGTAAATGGTACTGGAAAACCAGGAAAAAAAAAAAATCCCTTCATATTACTTTAGAAATATTGATTCATTATGTTGGCTTTGAGACAGAGTACTACAATTCAGCAGATCGTGTGAGTGGATGAGTCTGCAATAGGTTATGCTTCAAATGAGTATTCCCACTTCCATCCTTTTTTTTTTTTTAAAGTAGGATTTCTGTCTGACTGGTCAGACTGGAAGTGAAAGAAGAGATCAGCGAAGGGAGACTCAGCTCTGCTTTTACACCAAAGGCTTCCTGGTCTTTTATAACAGGAAAATCTTTAAGACATTGAGGACTTCAAGAGATCACGAAGGCAGGACAACAGCAAAACTGCCTCTTCAAGGGCCCCCTAAAAGGTTTCACGTCAGGCACGTGTTGTGGACAACAGAAGGTCCTTGTTTAGTAATGAATAAAAGGCCAGCAGTTTTGCTTCTCTGCAGCCAGATTTTTAAGCCATAATTGGATCTTGTAACACTGCCAAGGTAAAGGCAGAGGGCCACGACAGGGAAGCCTGACATTGCAAGTGAACTGAAACTAAATATAGTTCTCATGCAGTTTAAAAAAACACACATCAAAGCCCGGAGCACCCGGCCCCTTCCGAGACTCGCAGTGGAACAAAATCAGAAAACGACGATGATAACATATGTATTTTACTGCGGAGCTACAGGCAGGCAAATGAAATAATCTGAGAGCTGCTTTGGCTGGTTGTGATTAAAGATCACTACTTGCCAAGCAATCCGAGACAGAATCCAACACCCGGCTGCCGAGGGAGCTGCTGGGCAGAGGGAGCCGAGCCAGACCTGCGCGGGCGCTGGGGTGGTGGGGTGCTGAGCACGGCCGTCCTCCGCAAGGAGCTGCCGTGTGTGCCTCTGCCCACACATCAAAACTGTTTGGCACTGCATGGTGAGATTGTATCAGTCCCCTCGCAGTAACAGAACTGCTTCATGCAGGCTGTTTCGATTGCTGGGTATTGCACTGAAAAGTAGTTTCTCCTTCCCAAACAACAGCGGTGTCTGCTGCTGTGTGCAAGTCTCCTTGAGGGCTGTGGTGCCAGCCCTGAGACAGCGCGGGTCTCGCTGCGCTGTGAGTGATTTGTCCGGGTGGGCTGGGTATTCGGGAAGTCATCCCAAAGCACAAAGTGCCTGCAGCGAACTCAAGTGGTATTTGCAAAAGGCAGAGTGCTGTGAATATGGACTTGGTTATCTTGGTTATCGTCTACTAATGATCTAAGATCCTTGATAAAGATTACTGATGGGTAAGAACAGAGGGGAGCAATGTCAGAGAGAGCGTTACTTTTTGCCCTAGGGTTAGGGGCCCTGGGCTAGTTAACTTGCCAATATTCCTTCTAGCGCTGCACACTACAAAGTTTGGATGCCAACTGTCTTGCCCTCTCAGGCCAGATTTATTCTGGTTGTTATTTATGAAGTTGTGGATGCCCCATCCCTGGAGGTGTTCAAGGCCAGGCTGGATGGGGCCTTGGGCAACCTGGTCTGGTGGGAGGTGTCCCTGCCTATGGCAGAGGGGTCGGAACTGGATGATCTTCAAGGTCCTTTCCAACCTAAACCATTCTATGGTTCTATTCAGAATTGGGAATTTGGTTGGCACCATTATTCAGACAAGGAGTTATCTGGCAAATTGGAATCTGGATTGAGGCTCAGATAGCCTTTCCCCTCACTCAGATGACATACATTCCTCAGTTTGGTATGCACCACAAAAGTGGAAACAAAAGACAAAATGGAAATGAACATCCTAGATATTTTCCAGCGTGGGAAAGCAAAACCATTAGAAGTGGGAAGCTTTCACGGTGTTTTGCATTCAAATTGCACCTTTTATCCTAAGAGATCAAGTACTTCACACATAACTACAATCAGCAGCCCGCTCAATGCAGCCATTGCTGGGGTGGAGCACAGGACAGGAGGATTAAATACATCTAAAGACAAAGGGGCAAAAATGCTCACAGGAAAAGTGAGCATCTATAAATGTCCATGAAAGGAATTGCATCTAGAAAACCTACAGAAGGTACAGTCTGTGTGGATCACCTTAATCTATTGAAGTGGAGAACAGCAGTGAATTGAATCCAGTGGGAACTGCTGTAGATAGTTTCCCTGCTATTAAGCCTTCCAAACCCTCTTCCAAGAGATGTGGTAGATTTATACTGCACGTGAAATGTCTGTCTGGCCAGAAGGAATTGCACACTTGACTTCTGAAGAGAAACACTAAGGAAATAGAGTTTTCATGAAGAAAGCATCTGTTGGCTTTTATTCTTCCCTTTCATGGGAAAAAATGTGTTATGAAAAAATGAGGTTTTCCTCATATAGTCAATGAGGAGTTACTGCCCTTTAGCCCACTCCTTCCCTCTAATATACAAGGGGATTCCACAGTCATGCTGCTGTTAAATCAGTTGGTGTTTAACCCAGGACAAAGCCTGTATCTGGGGGTCTGTCCAAGAAATTATATAGCGGCTTTGTCTATCTGCTGCAATACAGGATTTCCAGCTTTTCAGCAACCTGCATGCTTAACCTAAGTTGAGTGGGGGTTTTTTGGTTTGGGTTCCCCCCCGCCGTCTCTGTATATTTGCATGTCTTCCATTTATCCCATATGCAGCTTTTTGGAGAGCAAGCCCTTCCTACATCCCTCCATGTCTTACCAAATATACGTTGTATCATTTAAGCCTATTAAACTTTTATCCATTTTATATCCATTTTAATCCTAAAAGAAAATAATAAAAGCAATAACACATAGCAGCAGACCTGTAAACCTCAATGGCAGTCTGGTGGGGCACACCATGGGACTTGGGGAAGGGTATGGAAGGTATGGAAGGATGCAATTTGTGGTGCAGGAGGTACAAAGGAGGAGAAAGGAGGCGCTGGGTACCAAGAGTGGTGTTCGGGAAGGAACAGGAGAGACACTACTTGAACATTTCTGGTAAAGGAAGAAAAACAGGGGCAGTTATCATGGGCTTTGAACCTGATATTGATCAACTCATAGGGAAAGGTAGTGGATAGTTTCTTCTGAGCAACAGGAATACACATGAGTAGGACTGCTCTTTTTAGTCGTAAGACATGATAATTGCTTTGATACCTCCACCCAAAGCAACACACCTATATGTAGACAGGCTGTTATGTTCCTGGATGTGATGAAGATGACGCTATTTCAGAAAGTGGGAGGAAACGGGCAGAGGAGCAGCTACTTTAAACCCATTTCTGACTAACAGAGAAGAATAGCCTGAAAATCTAAAGGTTGGGTGGTAATGTGGATGAAAGCGAGCATGAAATGATAAAGTTCATTATTCCAAGGGAAAAAGCTAGACCAGCAGAATGTGGATAATGACTCCAAAAAAGTAGACTTCGGCAAACTTGGAGAACTGGTAAGTAAGGTCTCTGAGGAAAATAATTTCAGGAATAAAGGAATGCAGGAAAGCTGGCAGTTACTAAGCCTGTTTTAAAGGCAAATTCCTCTGATGCAGAAGACAGATTGGAAACAGAGTGAGAGACCTGTATAATTGCCTCGGGAGCTCTTCAAAGACCTGAAAATGAAAAAGACTTGACAAATGGAGAACGCAGAGACCCCAAGCAGTGTTTCCACTGGATTTCTTTCCCTACCATCAGATGAAGTTAAAAAGAGAGCAAGCCAGAGACCAGCTTGGAGGAGTCCTGGCTGAGTGCTGCAGCAGAGGGGGCTGCCATGGGTCGCTGTGTGTTGTATGGGAGAGTGTACTGCAGGAGCGAGAAGTTGGTGAGTTTATGCACGAGTGTGGCACAGAGTGAAAGGAGATACGAGCGACCTGAAGGTGTAATGATACTGCAGCATCCAGAGACCATAATGAGCACCTTGTGAGATTGGCCGAGCACTGCAGCATTTGTCAGTTTAGTGGGATAATGAAATTTGTTTCCCCCTTTGTCTTTTGTTGCCCAGCTTTTGCCCTTGAAATAGCCAACATGCTAAAACAGGGTTTTAATGCAAATTGGAAATAGAAAGGTGATTTCCCATGTTTGCTGCAGTTGCGAGAGCCAGGTCAGTAGAAGAGACTGATTTGCAGACTCTATCTGTTAGAAATCTCCAGCTTTTGGATGAAGAACTGACTCTGCAGCACTGCACACTGGGACAAGCCAAGGACATTTACCTCTGCAGCCCATCCCTCCAGTGACACAGGATCTGCAGTAGCTCTGCAGCTGCCTCTTTCTGGGAAGCCCCATGGGATCACTGCTGGTGCGGGAGGAAGGCGACTGAGGGTTTTCCATAGGAGAAGATGGTATGGCTGCTCAGACACTGGGCATGGCCCATGCGGGATGAGGAGTTGAGGCCATAGCTGGTGGACAGCAAGGTGAGGTTTCCTACCAGGGAGTCACTGCAGCATGGGCAGGAGCTCTGGAATGCAGGGCTGAATGGCAAGACACTGCAGAGGGACTGCCAGGCGCCAGGAAATGGGGAGCAGAGGCTTGTACAGGAGGGGGTGAGGGACCCTCTCTGCCACTTGAGGTAGGGGGACAGAGAAGTTGTACCTGCTGTCCCTTCTCTGTCTAACCATAGAGCTGAGCAAGGGGGCTTTCTGCCCCCCCTCCCCTTGCCTTCCCCGGGCATGAGGCAGTAGAGAAGCCCTATCAGTCCAGGAGAAGGCAGTTTCTTTCTTCTTTGTCCCTGTCCCAGCATCCCTCTGAGGGATTTTTGCCCTAGCAGCACAGTGGGGAACACCGCTGTGGCACATGCTCTGCATGGCACTGGGCGGGTCCATCTGTGCTTTAATTAAAGCTATTACTAGTGTTGTTACGCTTAAAGATGTCCTCAAACTGGAGAGTGATCACCGTTCCCTAAGGAGCAGTCGGAGTCCTCCTAGTTGGGATGGTGACCCACCAACCTTCACAGGTCTGCAGGTTTATCCTGCACTGAGCCCTCCTGCTGGGGACAGGGACCTGCCAGCACGTACAGGGCTGCAGTGATAGAGGAGATACTGCAGGGACTGAAGGAACCCAAACTTGCCCTTTCACTACTATCAGGCTTGTGTTTAAAGTTGGTGTCTTACATTCCAGGATCAACTGCTTAATTGCTAATGTATTTTCCTGATGGAGTCACAGCCATGTGCATGTACGTGGGGAATCAGGACTGTCAGATGAAGGGCAGAAGTGAAAAGGAGTCGAAAGGAAGGATGAGTAAGAAGGCCAAGTCAACGCTGGCCATCGGAGGGAGGGTGGGCTAGGTCACACTGCGAACCGGGGCAAGCCCTATGTCCAGGGTTTACAGCCAGCCATGCTATCTTTCCACACATTAAATCTCCACGTCTGGCAGAGCAGAACCCTTTTTTCCAGGCCACAGCCCTCAGGAATCTCTTGAGAAATCCTTAGGTCTTTCTCAATAAGGATTTGCACCAGGAGGTAAATCCGCAGGGACATAAGCACCATAGAGGCATAAGCATAGTCATTCTACTAGTACAATTTTCCTTCTGGATATCTTGTGGAGGAGTAGAACTGCCTTCATTTCTGATATTTTGCAAGTTGCATATGTCATTATGCCATTGAATAAACAAGTGTTAAATGATAATGAGCTGTTTATTCATTACCTGCATCCCTTGATTCTTGGCTGATTTCCACCTGGCCTTCAGGAGAGCTCTGTATTGATCGGGGGATGTCTGCTCTGCAAGCTTTACACCACAGGTCACTCATTTTAAGGACAGCAGACCACAGTGCTCTTTGAAACTGAGACTAATATGCTTGACTTCAGGGTGTTAAAGATGTGGTGTTAGGAACATGTTTTCTGTACACCAACACCCAATTATTTTCCACTCAATGATGTTCCTTACTTGGCAAGCAAGGGCCTTGGAGTATACACTGTAAGTAATCTTTGGAAACTTTAAATGGCTACAGTCAGTCATTGTGTGAATAGTAAGTTCCTAAATATACTAGCTGCTGAGAAATAAGTTTCTAGCAATACTTGAAGGTGTGAAAACTTTGAAAGTCTAAACCCAGAAGGCCCTGACCTCAATAAGCAAACACAGAGAGTCCCTGTAAGCGAGTAAAATGCCACCTATATGTGCGAGAACAAATGGATATCAGAAATTCCTGCAGGTCATCTCCCAGCCTGTCATTCCCCAGAACGCAGGTGAAGGCAGCAAGCAGAAGTTCAAGAGCAGCCCCAAGCTCCATTAGGGGCGAGAGTTTGGGAGGTCAGGCAGAAACACTGCTACAGCAGGTGGAAACACTGCCACAGCAGGTGGAAACACTGCCACCGCCACCACTTCAGGCAAGAGTTTTTGTCCTTATTTATTAATAAGTAGGTAATAAGTTTGAACAAAATCTTGACTAAACCACTTTGAAACTTTATGAATAAAATTCCTGGGGAGGTTCAGGGCAGGAGCTCTGACAAACTTTACAGGACCTAGTTCTCCTGCAAAATGCATCGTTGGCTTGATTGAAGCAAAACCTTCTTTTTTTTTTAATTTTATAAAACTGAATCCCAAACTCAACATTAATTTCCATTGCTGTTTTCTCTACCCAGTGGTATGTTTGATGTATCCCATTTGTTTTCACTTGGTCAGCTAGTATTAATGGCAATAGAATTCAAATGCACAAAGACTTTTGTTATTGAATTTCAATTGAAATCTTTTAGGCAGACATAATAAGAACTTGTCACTGTGTGTTAAACAGTTTTGCTTGTTATGGTTTCAAATGGAATAAAGGACTGATGTAGATCCCTCAAGCTGACAAAATTTGTAACTTCCACATCAAGAAAATACAAAGATTTTGCAATGCCTTGGTAAATGCAAAACTCCTCCTTGAGCCAAAGGCCATCTAAACAGAGGAACCTGAAGTATGGTGATGGCAGCAAGCTGGCAGGGAATGCACAGATGAAACTTTTGCTAGAAGCAAAAAACCCAGCAAGTGATAATTTGCTGCATACTTCGAATAATGAATGCTTGAAGTCTGAAATGCTCTGTGCATTTTCTTTGTGTTTTGAGGATTAGGGTCAGGGAATATCCAGTTGTCCTTTCCTTGAGTCATGAAAAAGACTGCAACTCAAGACCCATTCTTTTTTTAGACCATGAGTACTTAGAGCACAAGTTATAGGGTTACCTGCTTTAGTGCATAGATACGAAAGATTCTACTTGTTTTGTGGACTATGCAGCTAAGAGAAGCAAAGTGTCTCACACTTTTTGCTGCATCTGTACTCTGTGCTTTGTATAGCCATTGATGTAAAAGATTATTATAAGATGTAGGACTTCCCAGCTGTCCAGAGACCACCTCCAAGACTTTTGCTTAGCCAAGAATGAGAGCCGAGACTTTTAGGCTAATAATAAAGGCCTAGAACAGGACACCTGGGGTTGTCTAGTTCAAACTTCTGCGAGTGGAGGCAATGCTGAATTGTTTGTGTTTAATTCAAAAGTCAGGAGCTGTTCAAGTTCAAAGCACTTCCCGACTCTACGATAAACTACAAGCAGTGAGTACAAAAGGCCAAAGTCTGAAGTTAGCTCTTTTATTGTATACCTCTAAACCTGTGCAAGCCTCTTAATAAACAATGCATGTGTTGCTACTTTATTGCTGCACTTGGGCAATTCATGTTTCTGAGGAATGCTTCGTTCCTTAGAGGGAGGATGTGATAGTGAAAAGGAATACACTTCTTGTAGGGTACAAAAAAGTAACGGCAAATTAGATGCTTCATACTTTGAAAAGTGTCGTTATGAGCACTTGTACTAGAGAATAAAATGCTGCACGTTTATTCTGACTGTTTAAGGTATCCCAGAGTGTTTGTGGTAGATTTGACTTTCAAACAGAAACTAGCAGAATGACATATTGTGTAAGACACGCATATAGAAAAATAAAACAACCCCTAAAGTTTCTACTTTTTTTTTAGATCTACTTCTATTTTTCTCCTAACTATGATGCTGGAAGAGTCTGAATGCTCCAAGTCCACGCCAATGCCAATGAACGGCCACTTGTACAGGAGAAGTTTCATAACATCTAGCCATGAGCCGAGAGGTCCTCTGGCTGGAGTGTTTTGTGAGCTTTGGGATTCATTTCTGATGTAGAAGATACAAATCATGCCTCAATGTCAGTGCTTCTTCCATCTGACTCTGGCAGTTTGGTGCTAACCTTCTTCAGTGGTGGCTCAGCAAATGGTTGCAAAATGTTCATTTGGTCCTTGCAGTAACCTGCATTTCTCTCTTCCCTGGCTGTCCTCTCACTGACAGCTCTCTGCGCCCTGCCAGTAATGGTGCCAAGTAGTGTGACAAAGAGGGGAAGGACAAGCATTTCCTTCTTAGAGAGCTCTGCCAGTGATGTATGCTGGCGCTAGATGCAGCTAACACATTCAGGACTCCTACTACTGAGCCGGTCAGCTATTACAAGAAGACAATTTCCTGCCAGACAGGAGTTTTGCTGAATTTAAGCATCTTAGCCTGTTACGCAACAGCACCAACTAAATTACTATAATCTCACTAATGTAATAGCCACTTCTTGGCATTGTAAGCCAGTGGTTCTAGCACTTACCAACTAACACAGCTAAACACACCAGACCTTTCTTTGAGTGCTAATTTGTCGTTTAACCTCAGGCTGGCTTTTCAGAGCTCTTCAAGGTCATGTGTTGTTCACACCCTTGAGTCTCTCCTTTGCTCTGGCAGCTGTGAAACATTTGATGGTGGAAAAGCCTTCCCCGCGTTGCAATAATACTGTCTAACACAGTTATCTGGTTTCCTTTTACTAGCCTGCCACGCCTAGACTGGACACCCTCTGGAGCAGAGACCATTATTTTGTAAAAGATCTGACTTTCACAACTGGACCATCTTGTTGTAAAAGTCCTGATCTGAAAGCTCCTATGGCACCAGCCAAGTGGATATAACAATATTAAAAAATAATATAAAATTCAATTTTTTTAAAAAGTGAATGTAGATGCTAGACTTCTGCTTGGAATGTTTCAGCTGTCTGACCATTTAGAGCACCTGTAAATAGCTGTCTTTTATATAGTATATGGTGGAACAATGTCTTTCTCCATTTCAACCTGCATTTCTTTACCTGAAATTTACATTTATTCTAGCCATTATTCTGGGTTGGGTGAAACGTCTGAACCTGAGACTCTGTCCAGTCTATTTAACAAGATTAGAACTAAGCATCACTGACACCAAGAAAAAGAGATGCTGAGTTTCCAGTGGTGGACACACAACCTTCTAACTCTGGTCTTCCCCAAGACACTGCACTTGTGATCTCCAGAGACAAACCAGTAAAGGTCATATTTAGAATTTGTTTGAATTATTTTTTTTTGGTCTTCTGATCACCAGGCAATTAAAGAAATACCATTTAGCTTTGCCTTTCTCAGCCAAGGGAAATTCTGCAGGGATCTGATCCTGCTTGTGCCCATGGGAATGTGAGTCTGGAGCAATTCTGTTGAAGTTTGTGGACTTCCACCAGTATTAAAATTGTGTTACTGAGAGGAAAACTAGGCCTAGAGTTTGGAGAGTTTTGCTCATGATAACTAAAGCTTTGTCTAGACTGGGGATTTGTCCTGATTACTGCCACTGGCTGCCAGCCATTGGTGTTACTCCACCAATGTGACCCCTTGCATTGGCAGGTTGTGGTGCTAGCGGTGGTGGTAGAATTTTGTCAGCTTTAGGCATGGATAATATTCTCTGTGGGTTGTGTTGGCTTTCTCCATTTGTACCATGTGAGATCTGTTGGTGTTTAGTTGTCTGGGACTGGAACCTGGCAAACCCCCTTTATACACGGGGCCCATGGATACAGAGACAGGGGAAATGTTAAATTCCCCCAAACTTTTCCAGAAATTCTCAAAGCCTTTCCAAATTAGCTTTGCTGTCACATATGGGTCAAATGGAGAACACGTGAAGATGTTGGTGGGGACAAAACGTGAATATTAGCATAAGAAAAGGTTAGTTCTGTTATTTGAGAGTGCTGTAGGACAAGAAATTTAGAAATGCCAAGTTTATCAGCCCATCTAGCCCCTATCCCAATAATATATTAAGTCATCTTGCCATACAGTTTGCATTGCTTTGTCTAGTCTAGTTCTTAATGACTCAACTTATGGAGTCTGCACCACTTCCCCAGGGAGAGAGTTTTCCACAGTCTAAACTGTTACGATATTTTTCCTGATATCCAGCCTATGATTTCAGTTCATCCTATTACTCTTAACCTCCTCCTTCCTCTCAATCCCACCTAAACAGTCCTCTTTTTTGCCGTTTACACCTTTCAAAGCCTCATAGACATTTCTTCTCCTCTTAGCTGTCCCCCATCCATATGTTCTCATATTTAGCCCATTGATGCTTTCCAATGAAATATTCTGGACTGTATAAATAAGGAGCATGTCATGTGTAAAACAAGCAGGGTCGCTTTTCTGCTCCACTTGGCACTGGTGAAAGCCTCAGCTGGCGTAGTGAAATCCGTTTTGGACGCTGCTCTTTAAGAAAAGACACTGACAAATTGGAGAAAGCTCAAAGGAGAATAACAAAAATGATAAAAGATTTAGAAAATCAGACTTATGAGAAGCAGCTGAGAGAGACAGGCATGTTCAGTCTGCACAGAAGACTGAAGGAAGACATAATAGCTGTCTGCAAATACATGAAATGATGTGATAAAGGGAACAGGGGCCAGTTATTCTCATTAGTCAGGGAGGAAAGAAGCAGCAGAAACTGATTTAAGCTGCAGAAAGGAAAATTCAGGCTACATATGTGGGTGATGTGTTTCAGCTACTCAAACAATTAGGCAATGGAACAAGCTGCTGTGAAAGGTTATGAAGTTACAATGGCTAGAGAGATTCCAGGCTAGACTCAACTGCTGGGGCTAATGAAAAAAAAATCCCACCCCGGTTTTGGAAAGGTAACCAGATACGTTGCTGATGACAGTATCTCTCAAGCAAATATCTTTCATGTTAGGAATACCATGTACTTTAATATTAGGGCCCCAAAGAGATAGGTATGGGCTAAAAAATTGTTCATCTCCCCAGCTGTCCATCTTACAGCAAAGCAGAGAAAGGAAAGGTGAACAATAATCTTGCGGAGACATTGAGAAGACATGGAGATGGAGGTTGTGACTAACCACCTGGGTGTAGAGAGGTGCAAGAAAGTTTTGCTTCATGCACAGACATGTGGCAGCTTCAGTTCAAAGGTCGAGTGGCTGAATGGGCACTGAACATCAGCTGAGTGAATAAGCCCAGCTGAGAGGCATAAGAAGAGTCCAGGCCAGGGCATGGGCAGAGCAAGCGTGGGTATGCATTTTTATGGGTCGGTTTATCCCACTGGACTTGCCTGAAGTCACTGAGGAAATCTATGGAGGAGCTGGGAGTTGGATCCAGGTGTCTGTATTCTCAGGCCAGCACTTTAACCACAGTCCCATCCTCCTCGTTGTAGTACCACTTTCTGACCACCTCCTTATGAACTCAACAGCCAGCCGTCTGATCCTGCCTGGCTCACGGATCTTGAATTCCTGCAAATTTTGTGAGGAATTTTCTGTGCATAAAAAAAAACCCAAAAAAACAAAAAAAAAGGAGAGAGGAATGGAGAGTAAGCTGATGTTTTATCCTGATGTTCTCCACCAGGCAAAATATACCACTAGGAGCTGGCATGGCTGTGGGCTGCATATAAAAAGATCAACATCTCATGACATGGTAGCTGATGATTGGCAACACTAAAAACGAAAAACTTAGCCTGCTGTTTTAATCAGAGTCTTCACTGCAAGTTTGCTCCCCTGGAGCTGTACCAGTGCCATGAGCCTCCTGCCAGCAGAGCAGCTCTGATGCCAGCAGTGGAGAATAACTAAGGCTCTTTTCTTGCTATTGTAGACCGATTCTTGTAATTGATGGTTGTGGCTTTGATCCTCAGAAGTCTGTGGGGCTCAGCCCTCCTTGAAGTGAGAGCAGTATTTTTACATTGCTTGTGGTATGCTTAACATATTATGGGGCGTTACTTTCTGGCACTGAGTATCGAACTTAAAACAGCATTGCATAATTCCCCAAGATTGCATTACTATGAGTTGGCTGGACATTCCACCAAGTCAGGATAATGCACAATCTGAAGATGGTTTTAGTGCTGGAATTGCAGAAGTGTAAGCTGGGCAGTATCCAGCCTGGATGTTCTGCATGAATTATTGTCACTTGTCAGCTGGTATGTCTTTATTCTTGTGAGCTACCACAGTGGAATTACAATTCTTCCCTCCCATTAGTCGTCACCACTACGCAAACTTTATTTGGAGGAAAAAGGTCGTGGCAAGGACTCTGAGCTGTCCTGGCTGTAGCTCAGGACAAAGAGCGAAAGTACCTGGGCAATTCCCTGGAATAAATTAAGAGGCTGTGAACGTAGGTCTACTTTTTACCAGTCTGCCTGTGGGCGATAGGGTCTGTTTGAGTGGGATCTGAAGACCCTTCTCCTGGCTGATGAGAAAGCTGTAGCTTCCAGCACTACCTGGCACCATGCCACCCAGGAGTAGAAGGGGAATTCCTAAGCAGGCATTCCAGGGAGCTTTTCTCAGACGCTTTGGGCTGTTGGAATTGGTTTTGCAATCTGTGCTTTCATCTTCCCTGCAATTCTCCACTCAACGAACTAGGAACTATTGTCCTGGGTATATCCTACTAGGGGGAAACTGAAGGGAGAAAACTTTGTGAGAGGGGTGGTGTGAAAGCTGCTGAACCCTAAGTTGGATACACACTTTTATTTTTTGTTTCTCGGTCTCTTAAAGTGACTCTGCAATCCTGGTAAGAATGTGTCTTGGCAGCCGGGTAGGAATGAGGTGTGACAGTAGCCCTTTCTTGTGATTTATTTTCCTCTAAGCACTGCACATGTGTCAAACAACATTACCTATGAGCAATTGGTGCTTTTCCAGAGAGCCTGATTTCTCCCCCCTGGGAGCATCCAGTGTGTGGTACTTCTGTTGGCTACCTTGGTTTGGAAATCTAATTGTCATAATGGCTGCCTCTGATCTTAAGCCTTGAATTTGGCAGCTTTCAGATGTCACCAGACTCTTCTTGTAGCCTGTTGCTATAAAGACAGGAGCTGACGAGTAGTGTGAGTCCCTGGGGTTTGGTGCCGCTATGGAGAGACATGACAAGGCACGATATGACTTGACTTCCCAAAATGCGTGATGAGGAATCTCTGTTTTTCCTGTTGTACAGAACCACCTGGCTCAGGGGTTTTGTAAAATTAGGGTCCAGTTCTGAGACTGGGGTTTGAAGGTCTCAAGGCAATCCACAGGAGGTCTTGAAGAGACACTCTCACATGCAAGGTTGAGTTGTGCTGCAGTGTGTAGTGCCATGCTAGGAAAATTTTGTTTCTGCTTTTAGCCCACATGATTTGGGAAAAAAAACTTAGGGAGTTAACTCAAACATATCTAGATGTATGTGCTCTCCTTCTTGACTTTCTCTGCAGAAGAACACAAGATGTTCCATAGCCTCTCCTTTCCACATCGCAGGCCAGGCCACTTTAAAGTCTATCAGTCCTAATAAGCGTTTCCCACTGACGTATGTAGGGTTTGAGTTAAATCACAGATAATGGTGTAATTTGGTCTTTAACAAGACCACCTTCAGTGGTTTATGGTGGATTATGGTTGGCAGAGTTCGTCCCTTAGACCTGATGACTCCTTCAGATTAAGACAGTGATTTCTAGGCACGTGATGCCTTCAT
Source organism: Pluvialis apricaria (assembly GCA_017639485.1). Taxonomy (NCBI): domain Eukaryota; kingdom Metazoa; phylum Chordata; class Aves; order Charadriiformes; family Charadriidae; genus Pluvialis; species Pluvialis apricaria. Next base: position 159,134,754 of record CM030008.1, on the reverse strand, counting down.
ATGGGTAACTGAAGCAGTGCACTGGAGCTATCGCCGCTAAAGGAACTGGGAGCAGAGCAAATGAAATTGTCTCTTCCAGTACTTCATTGGAAAAGAATTTCTAGGCAAGTTGCCTAGCAGGCACTCTGCACTATATTCTTAGAAAGCAATAGATCTATTTAGGACTGCTGTATCTCTTTGGAATTTACTGTATGGAAAAAAAAAACCCTTTTGGCAGGAACTGATCTTTAGTGCTGACTGAGATTTGCAGCTTCTGACTGACAAACTAACCCGAGCATTTCATTAGAAACTGCTTCCCATTAAGTCTTGTTTGCATTGCATCTAAATTCAGGAGGATCATGTCAGAATAAGAAATGAAGCTGATTTCTTGCTGGATTGTTAGCCCCCCTTCACTCATGTGCACACGCATGTATGTGTATGTGCACCTCGGTGGATGTGCAGGTTTTTTGTGTTATACACAGTAAATGTATTCCAGCTTGCTTCTAATTGCTCCCTAAGTTACTGGTGATTTGTAATTATTCAAAAAGGCAGAAATGCCTTGGTTTTTTTTTTTGTTTTTTTTTTTTTTAATGTATAGGCGGTACGATCTCCATTATAAGTATCTTTTCTTGCTCCAGTCTTTTCGTAAAGCTTGTGAACTTTAGTGAGTCACCTCACAGAGCCCAGTTCCAGCTTTGCATATTCTTGAAACGCACAGCTCCAAGAGCAGGCTCTTGCGGGAGCACACTGTGCTCAGCATCCATCCAGTTTGTATGCAGATCTGCAATCCAAGGCACTCTGTGGGCCTTGAGGGTAAATCTAATGTCAGACTAAGGAGCAAGGCATCACCAATCCAGGTGATTCCTAAGTGGGGAGTACACTCTGTACGGGCTTCCCGGCACAGGAGCCAAGTGTGGTCCCCTGAAAATCTGCAGCTGGAGTTCTGCAGTCCCTGCTGGAGTGAGACAATTTAGTCCTCTGTTCATGGGACAGTCACTTACAGGCATAGTTTGGCCTCAGATGATTGGAAGTGAACTCTAGTAATATATGTTCAAGGATGGAAAGGACCATTAGGAACAGCTTACTACATAGGTGTGGATGATAATATTTCATCGTATGACACATATTCCAGTCTCGGTTGAAGAACTCCAAGGTGAGAATATACTGACCTTTATGTGGGAAGTTCTCAGCCAATCCTTGGGGAACTCAGCTTTGTCAAGTCCTTGGGAATAAGAAAGCACACAGAAAATAGTAAACAATTATCTGGAAGAAGAAAAGTGGCAGATGGTACAGCAGATCTGCATAGACTTCTCAGCCATTAGACTGAAAGCTCTTTAGAGCAATAGAGCTATCACTCACAACGTGCTCGTAAAGCCTCCAGCACTGCGAAGCCTGTACCTTCTTGTGACCTTTACATGCTGCATGAAGGACAGGCTAACCAGCACAGTGTGAAAAAGAAAAATCACAAATGGAAATAATTTTCTGAAATTTGGGTTAGCTGTAGTCTGGCAAAAGAATTTTGCTTTAAGTCCAGCCTTGTAAAACACACAAACTTTCTTGTCCTGTTGCTAAATGAGAGAGTATGAGCAATCAATGTCCCACAGAGAAAGTGGCTTACGCATGTAGTGGCTTAAAAGGAAAATGAGAATCATTCAAATATCTGTTCTGTAACTCTCGCCACTGCTAGTTTGGAAATTTAATGGAATAACTGTCTATGAAAAACACATATATATATCTTTTCCCTTCAAATATAGCAACAACATATGCTTTTGAAGTTGTGCAGGAGTACTGTCAAAGTTGTGATGACCTTGTGATTCAAACTATAATTGTGAGATTCAATTCATTATTAAGACTTTAAATACTTTTCTATGCTGGTGTTTGAGCCAATGAAAAGCAACCTGTTCCTTTAATAAATACATCTTAGAAGCACTTTTGTTTAAATTTTAATTGCAAAGGGAGATATTGTTCTTGGCTGCTGAAAGGCATTTCACTGTTTTGTTTTTTTTTCCTTTTAATTTTTAAACATAATTCTTAAGGTTGACTTTCCCAGCAGAATAACTTGTCATTTACATGTGCAAATCCCAGGTTTAGCTGCAGCAAGAAGAAACAAGCAAAAAAGCTGTAAATGGATCTCATATATCACCTAATTTTTGGTGAGCAGCATTTAAGTGTATCAAGTTTGTTCTGATCTCTTAGATATGTTGACACCGGCATTTCAACTAATACACCCATGAATCCAAAAGGACCACAAAGGTGAACATGAAGAGTTCAGATTTGGTACGAGATTCTGGAATAGGACATCAGGGGCAAGGTAATATTCAGTGTGGGCTGATTGCAGAGGAAAAGTAGACGATGGCATTCACAGGTTGGGTTAGTCTGAGAATGGGGCTGAGTCACTCGTCTTTTATCATAAGTGTGAAGTGGAGAAGGAGTACAAACTTTTCACGTCCCACTTCTTTGTAATGGAGAGAAGGGTTACCCTACACCTCACTTTCCCTGGCCGGGATGCTCTGGGAGCTCAGCACTGCTGGGGAAAGTGACTCAATAAAGAAGTCTTTGCCCAGAGTCTTTACATGGACTGTGGCTGTACCTTCTGTTTGGAAAACAGAGCTAAGCCATTTTCTCAAGGGAAATTAAGGAAGCAGAGAACTCATTGTGCTGACCTTGGTGTCCTCTTTCTCCGGAATAAATGTCATAGCAAGATCTGTCAGTCTGAGCACCTCTTCAGCTGGAATGCTTCAAAAGGTCAGTTTTCCTCTGCATGACCGTAAAACCTAAGCACTTTCCAGATCCTTTGCAAACCGTGTTCTGGGATAGTGCCATTTGAAGCATGGTTTTTAGCAGTTTGATGTCAGGATTTAGAAAACTTGTCAGGTTGCCTTCCTTGTGATGGAGTAGCTCAGCAGTGGGCAGCTCTGTCACCGAGATACAAAATGTCTCCCAGAAGCCTAATTTGGAAACCAGATTTTAGTGCTGAACACCATCAGTGGCATCATTTACTCTCAGATTTGAGCTGCTTGGGTGGAACTCTCTTGAAGAAACTGTGGTGCAGAACCCCAGTGAGAGAGACCCTTTTCTCCTGCTGTTTGACAGGCTCATGAACCTATATTTTCTCAGAAGCGCCTTTCTGAGTGAACACCTCATTTCAGTGCTGATGTGGCTCAGCTTCAGATCTGGTCGCAGCTGGAAGCTCAGCTGCAGTGAGATAAGGACCTGGGATGCTTGCTTAAATGCACAACCTCTCAAGGGCGTCGGCGGGGTTATGGCAGCAGACAACTGCCAGGGCACCAAGTTTTCCTTGTCCCCCCATCTTAAGGCTTTCTCATCTCACATCTCATTGCCTCCATTTCCTTACACATGAACTAAGTTTAGCAAGAAGACATTATCTCCGTTTCCAAAGTGATGTGAGGCTGACTTAGGGGTGTTTATACAGCTCTTTGCAATGTAGATAGCCGATGGTGTAGGTTACTACGGGCTGAGGGGGATGATGGAGTTAATGAGATTTCTATTCAGGAGACTGTACCTTTTGAACTACCAAAGGATGTGCTCCAGGACTCAGTGTAATGAGAAGTGAATCCTACAAGGTGTTGAACACCTCCTGTGAGATGCTGAGAGCTCTCAGTGCCTGATGGAAGATTGTCGCAGGAATCTGGCTTTATAATCATAAATTTGAAATTTGAAATGTAATCTCACAGAGGATCTGTGTGGAGGATAACAAAGAAAAAGAAACCTTTCTGGTGCTTAAAAGCTCATGTGAGAGAGAAAAAAAATCCACTCTTCTTTTGCTGAACCTTTAAAAAGAAAAAAAGGAGGAGGAGAGGACAGATGAAATATGTTTTATCTATTTTTCCTACTTTGGCAATTAAGATTGTAATCTAGATGATTACCAGAGCTTGTAATGAGATTATACCCTCCATTAAAAAGAATTCTCCAGTGTTGCAGTGAAGAAGGCTTTGGATCTGTTTAGTATGCTGTCTGTCTTAGCAGAAAGCAGCAAAATGCATTAAACACACCAGGAGACGATCTTGTAGACATACAATCCCGGTCTGATTTTCAATAGGGTGAGCTGGCATCGGATTTGTAGTTCTCTTTTCATCAGTACCTCTAAGCAGATCCACTTAGAAAATAGTTTCCATAATTCTCAATTGTTCCATGAGTCCCATTTGGAAATAACCCTTCACCCCCTTTTCTTGAAGAACAGAACTTTCCTGAAAATTTGCAGACTGCTATTTCATCACAAAGAAATCCAACAAAGACATTGTTATGAATAACATAGTTTACATTTTTGTCGACCTATTGATTCTACAGGTCTCAGCTTGTAGAGTTGTAGTAACAATTCTGTTTCTGCAGTGTTAAGAGAGACTGGAAATCAAGCATAAAAATACCTGGTTTATGCTGGGCTTTCTTGGTTCATAAAGGATGCTGAAATGCTGCTAGAAGGCAAAGCTCTTTCTGTAACTGCTTCTTTCCCTGGATATCCATCAATGGAGTTTCTAGTAAAAGTAAATAGCAACAACACAGTGAATAGTACATAAAAATCACCTCAGACTAGATGTGGAGTGAAATGGTTTTTTGCCTTTACCAGTGTGGGTAGAGCAGTGTCATCCCTTTCAAATCCAGGGACAAGCACAGGGCATGGGGTATATTACACAGGTGCTTCTTTCTCCTGCTCCCAAACCTGCCAGCCTTTACTCTCCTGCAGGTGCTGTCACATTCCTAGGAAATGCAGCACGTGCAATACTATGATGACCTTTCCCTGGTCCTACTGTGCAGTTTATGCACCATTAAGACAGGCACCAGAATCTTTATTTCAGTAGCAAAGCCAAGGAGGACTGATTTTTTCCAGCACTGAGGCCGTCTGCGAGATGACTTCTGGAAAAGCTTGCTGTAGTTGTTTTAAGAAGCTATTACCCTCCTCACAACACCTGCACCTTCTCTGGTTGTCATTGCCTCCGTGACAGCAAAAGACAGCCTCCCATGCTCCAGCTGCTCCAGCTCATGGACTCTTGTATGAGCTCAGCACACTGAAAAAGTGGGTTGCATTAAAGCGCTGGGTGTGGGGCAGCAGTGGCAGAGGTGCATGGGCACACCTTCCTGTAGCGCTGTACGGAGCAGTGACAAACAGCTGAGGAGCAAGAATATCTGAAACCGCCGCAGGTGTTTACACTGAGAACGTGAGACAGAGCTTCAAGTGTGGTTGGTCACCGATCTCAAGACAGCGACACTTTTATTTAAGTTGAGAGTAGGCGCTGACTTCAGAACTAAATTTGGTCCTGTATGTGTGGGAAGGTGCACAGCCTCTCGACTTGGGGGGCAGCTTCTGCAGCCAGTGTTCCTGTGTGCCAGCAGTTAGGGGCTGATTACCCACCGGCACGATCCCTGATGATTCCTCTGCCAGTTTCACAGGGAATAACATCAGAATCAATGTGAAGAAAAGGATGCTTGCTTCCATGATGTTTTGTTTGTATTCCTGCATATTTAAAAAAACTTAATGATTTTCTTCAAATAATGGCTTGGTCTTTGTCTCACTGAGATCGATGAAATAAAATCAGTTCAATATGAGGAATCGCTTTGTTTATTATATACTCCTTAGTTTCAATAGAGTTTTGAGTTTTTAGAAAATTTTCCAACCTAAGGTCAAATTTGGTACCTGAAATAAGTGGCCCAGCTATATCTGCCTGACATCTTGTGCCTGGTTATTAGTTGAATCTTGAGCATAAAACTATTTTGGTGACAGTGGAACGGAAAGTGGAAGATGTGAGGGAAAACCTGGGGAACTACAGGCCAGTAAATCAAACATTCACACTAGGCAAGATGATAGAGACTATAATAAAGTGTAACATTAGCAGGCATCTGGGTAAATATGATATATTGGGGAAGAGTCCCTGTGGCATTTATAGAGTTGTTCATCATAAATCTACCCTTTGAAGGAGTCAATAATCAAGTAGACAAGGGAGATCTAGGCAATACTTGGGTGTCTAGAAGGCCCTTGACAAGGTTTCTCATCAAAGACTTTGAAAGAAACTGAGCTGCAACAAGATAAAAGGAAAGGTCCTTGCATAGATGAAGGAGTGGTTAAAAGGCACAAGAAGAAAGGGTAGGATTAAGCTGTCAGTTTTGTCAATGGTGGAAAGCCCCACTGGTGTCCCACAGACATTCATGTTCTGCATGCACTGTTCAGTGTTTTCATTGTTAGTTTAGGAAAGGATGTAAACAGTAAGATGACAAAGTTTGCTCATGATACTAAACTATTCAAAGTTGTAAAATGAAAGCTCATTGTAAAGAATTTAAGAAAGCTCTCATGATACTGGACAAGAAATATAAAATAACACACATGGAGGAAAACTTATGAAGAACAGGCTATGGAGCAGACATTGCTCATCAGGAATGACATCTTGGGGTTATAACCAAGAACTTGGAAGAAAAAACTCCGAGGACTCTGTGAAAAAAACCAACTTAATGTTTGTTAGAAACCAAAGCTGTATGTTACAAATTTTTAGGCAGAGAACAGTGTGTTCTGTGTGGTGTTCACAGCCTCATGAGAACAAAGTGAGTTTTTTGTATTCTCATCACTGAAATGATACAATAGAACCGGAAGGCAAGCAGAGACTGGACAGTGGGGCGATCAAAACAATGAAAGGGCTTCTGTTTAAGCAGCACCCAAAAAGCCTAATGGCAGAAGGGGCTGGGGGAGCCAAATGTTTACATGGGCTTAAAAAATGATAAGATAAATTTGTGAAAGAAAGATACCCTGAGGGTTATTACATGCAAAGATACTTCCATTGCTGAGGAAGTTCATGAACCATAGACTGCTAGACACTGATCTATATAAAGCAAAATATAATTTACATGCTTGCTTGGTTCTTACACCCTTCACCTGGGCATCTGATCGCAGTTGGAAGTACAATATTGGATTAGATGGACCTTTAGTCTGACTTTACAAGAACACTCCTGCTTACTTGATGCCTCCAGATGTGAAACTTAGATGGAGTTTAAGGTGGTTTTGGTTTGTTGCCTGAGGTCAGTGAAGGATCAGGAGCGAAGCTGGGTGTGGAACATTAAAAATCCTTTCTTCACCTCTAAGCCTTGTAATTATTTCATTTCTGAATTATATTGCAGATCCAGGTTTGTAATCAGCCTTGGAGAGAAGCCAGAGTACATACTTTAGTTTGGTCTAGTGACACAGTTTTAGGAAAAAACTGCTTTCTTTTTTTTAATTTGCAATAAAATAATAAAGACAAAATTTCCAGTGGGTCTGACCTGCAATTTTCATAGAAACCTGAGATTCTTCTTGTATTGCAATCCTAGGAGCTCACAGTTTAAGACAGCTTGTGATTGACCCCTGTCCCAGCCCTACACTCCCTGAAGACAGTGATGTCTATGCTTTCTGCAGAAAGGAGGCACAGGGAAACAAAATATGTGTCACTAGGTTATACAGACATCCCACGGCAAAGAAACAATGACCAAAGGTCCTCTGGAGTAATGCTGTTGTCCAGATCAGCCCTGTTGTCTCCTATAACACTTCACTGTCTCTGAAGAATGTGAAGCCTTCTGTCTCTGCTCGGATGCTCTGAGACCCAGCAGCACAGAGCCTCAGATGCCTCAGCTTTGGTCTTTTCTCTGCCCTGCTATGGAAGCACCATGGAAGGACACCCCATAGTTGTCTTCTGAGAGCTCTCTATGGAACCCGGTGCTGGGAGGACAGTCAGGGAAGCAGTGCAATGAGGCAAGGCTAAAGGAAGACTTGCAGTGCTATGCTTCTGCAGTGGCCTGGGGATGTTGTCCTGCCTGAGATGCATTCCCTGAGGACCTGTCTCAGCCCTTTGAAGCAGCCCTAATTGGAGAGCATGACTGTGGCTCAAAGTCACCTTGATCTCGGCTCTTGGGCTGTAGGTCCTGCGCTGTGGCTCTCAGAGAACTTCCCCTGAGGAAGGCTTTTTTTCCACTACTGATTTTAGTGAGACCTGGTTCAGGCCCTCTGTGATCTCTTTTACACTGTATTGATCGTTGCTTTGCCTCAGCAAGTGATTAAGAGGCAAGGGATAGCGCAGTAGCCCTGAACTGCCCCAAGCAAAAGTAATTTTTCTCTCCTTTCTTTTTGCAGTAATTGTGAGTTTCTTACTAAACCCGGGAATAAATCTGTCTAGATCAATTCTGTCTCACTGTCATCTGTGGCAATATGGTCCCTTTGTGTTGTTCCCATCAACTCAGGGGATATTGTTTATTGGAGATTTTTAATAGAGAAAGAATAAATGAACGTACATGATATGGGGGAAATCCATCAAACACATACAAATCTGTAAGGTTTTTTTATTGGGGGGGCACAGATCTGTATTTCTGTAAGTGGTACTCCTCTACTCTGTTGGTATTTACCCACTAAAAATATATATGCAAAACATTTGTCCATTTTTGGTTTTGTGACTTTGCCATTATGATAATTTTTCTTTTAATTCTCCATACATCATTATGGTCTGTGGTCTGATCTCTGCACATTCAACTCTTGCGTTACTCTGTTGGCTTGATTTGAGTTATTTCGGAATTATACATCTGTAAATAAGAGAGGAATCAAGCCCTGGAAGTTTATTTGCAGTTTATTAATTTCTGCTCAAGAAGTTTCATCTACAGGGTTTCACAGCATGCTGCTGTCTGTTTAGTTTCAAGTTGGTGGGATTAATCCTGTTAATCATTTCCCTGACTTCTTTTTTGAAGTGTAAACTTTATTGTATTGTTTTTAAAGTTGTTATCAACTTGCAGATTGAAATTCCCAATTTCAGGTACAAAGGTGACTAGAACTTCGTACGGATGTTTTAAGAAACCTATTAAAAAAATAATTACCCTAGTAGGTAACCTAGTAGGTTGTAGTAGATAGACACTGAGGGGATCCTCACTACCCTCTTAGCATCCAGCCTCCCAGGTCAATCTCCTTAGGATGCCTCTGTAATTAATGGAGAACCTCATTCAGGGAGCAATTCAAAGCTCTGGAGTTAGGCTTTTGCTCTGCCTTGCCCTCTGAGGAACCCCTCCTTTCTGCCCAAGCAAAGGGGAAACCAATGGAGGCTTTTCCCACCTGAGAGCTGGGTTGTTTTTTTTTTAACCATGAAGTCAGTTCCTGGAGAGTTGAACTCTTGCTCACCTGTGTGATTGAATACTCAGCTCTGAGGAAGAATGGTCTTGAGCAAGGAGAGAAGCTACGCTCACCTCAGCAGCCGTGGAGCTGCACCTTGCAGTTCTGTGCTTTGGCAGGATAATGGAGAAAGGAGCGATGCTCGTACACGGTATCTACCAAGGATGCAGGTCACAGAGGAATATTCCACTATTTCATTCTTCATCCTAATGCCTTGCAAATAGAGGTTGGCTGGAAGCTTGGAGCAGAGGTTCTTACATACTCCCAGATTAATTCTGTGCTGTTTTTTATAATTTTGAGTGTTCTTATTCATTAAAGAATATCTTCTGTCTTCGAATTTTCTTTCATTTCTGAAGTAGATGGATATATACCCATGTTCTTATGGGCCAATAGCGTATGACCTAGAGGGCCATAGCTCATTTCAGAGCTGGAGCACATATTGGGCGACCTTTCTGAACTGTTCTAGCACAAAAGTAGCCCTGGGAAAAAGCTGAAACTCTTGGTCTACTTTCTCTAGACTATTCATTACTTTATACTTTTCTCATGTCCCCCTCTGATTTATCCTTCTAAAGATAAGCAATCCCTGTCTTTATCAAATCTGTATTTTGTTATCCTCCTTTGATCCCTACAATTTCAGAGCTCCTTTTTGAAGTGCTGTAACAAACGTTGCATACCCTGTTCCAGGAACAGCTATGCAATTGGTTTATTATGCAGCGTGTGTCTTGCACTACTCTTTATGCTGTTCCACATGCTTGCAACGTCTAGTCAAGTTTTTTTTTTTCAATCTTTTTTTTCTTTTCTCTAGCTGCATATTGAGCTGAAGTCTTCACTGAGCTGTCTTGAAAGAAAGGGATTTTTATTTCATTGAAACTAATAATTTTGGAACCTTTGAGGTGTATGACTAGTTGATATTTTTTCATGCAATATGCCTTATCTTGTATGTAGGTCCATTGCTCTCTAGCACCAATATTGCTCCTGGTGTTTAAATGACATAGTGATGGGAACTTTCAGAAGGGTGAAATGCTGACAGTTCTGACTGCAGGCTAAGGGATACTGTAGGAGCTCAACGCTATCCCATGTAATAAAACTGGCTTGTTTTACTGACACAAGATGATGGCTACACATCCATGCTTTCTGGGCAGAGTTCTTTTTTCTGCATTTTCCATGACAGATTACTATGTGCCCACTGTCAGAGTGTGGTACTGGAAATTTCTCATTTCATCAGCAATGCATGTTGCTGGGCTACTGATTCATAAAATAAGGAACCATTTGTATTTTAAATAATGCAATGATACAATAGGTACTGAGAGAAATGTGAATTGAATTGTTGAGAACATCTGAAAAATGGCCATAATTTTATGGTTCGGATTTAAATGTCACTGGAAAAGTTCAGATTCTGACCTGTCTTGGAATGTCGTCCTTTAAACTGTCTTTGAATAGCAAGCAGCCGATAGGAAGAATAAATTTGTTTAAAATGAAAGAACACAAATTTGAAAGCGTTCCAAAGACAAGTGTGACTTTTGCTGACTAAAAACCCTACTCAGCATTCAAAATGTTAAATGTCAGTTCTAATGATCAGAGCTATCTCCCTTATTGCAATAGAAATGATGGTTGCAGTTATGATGGGCCAAGTATATGAGAGGAAACCTGTAAGTGGAAGTATTGTCCTTATTACACCAACTGGGTGTTGTTGAGATATAATTTGGGAAATTATATCTCAAATAAACTTCCAGGCACACAAACTCTTCCTCAGACCTCTTCTGTATTGAGTGGTGGTTATTCCAGGATTGTTCTTCTTAGTTGTAGAATATACTAATTGCCAGTTGATATCTTCTGGCATTAAATTAGTTCAAGAACATGAAAAGGGTTTTTGTGTCCCAGACTGTCTGTGTTGCATTTTGGTTCCCCAACTTAACTCTTCATACAAAACTGGCTTAGCTAAAGACTAAAGACAAACATATATCTTGAAATATAGCTTGGAGCAACTAAAATGACAAAAACTTTCAGAAACAACTAAGTCAGGATTGTTGTGCACCTTTTTTGTTGGGATACTATTTTGTCCCACCTTTCTGAATACAGCGAACAGCCCCAAATCATTGCTGCAGATTATTATCTTACAGTATTATTATAACATAAAAACTAAAGGAGGTCAGAAGTTGTCCTCTGAGTCTTGAAACTTAGCAGTTGATAGAAATGGTTTGTTTCCAATGATGTTACACATACTGTTTACATGCTGCTGCCGTATCTGTTTTTTTTTTTTGTTATTGTTCCTAGCTTTCCAGTCACTGAGAACTGGTCTGATGCCTAAAATCCTCAGCCCACCTTTCTCAATGCCAGGTTAGGAGTTAATTTGTACTGGCAAGATAGTAAAAAAATCTGTCTTTGCTTTGCATAGCCAACTAGTGCCATTGAATGTGAGGTTGACGTAAAAGAAGTCATTCGTCATTTAAATTTTTGGGTTATAGGAATTATCAAAAGCCAGCTTCCAGAAAAGCTGACACTAACAGAGCTTTTTCCATGGATTCTGCTTCATTGGAAAGCTGCTTAACTTGCATTACTGCCAGAAGACTGCATCCAAATCCAAGTGGATGGGGGAAGGGGGCGATTGGTCAAGTGTTGCTCCTTCCTTGAATCGTGTAGGTAAAGAGGACAAATTAAACTGTTGGGTGCCCAAGCTGCCCCATGAGGGAGATTTCCTCTCGTTCATCTGCACGTGCTGTCATACCAGCCCTACTGCTTGTGCACAGGGTCTGATATTGCTGTGCAGCGCTGAGTGCATCTCATTGAAACCAGACACTGCCCCTCTCCGTTTTGGTGCTGTGAAGTGGCAGATGCAAATAGAGATTTCCTGTCCTTATAAGTGATGCTGAAGGGGCTGATTCAATGAAGGCAAAAAACTTGGCATCTCCATAGGTCTGAATCTTTCCCTGATTTTTGGCCTCGATGCTTTTATCTCTCAGCAATTGCTCTACTTGCTTCCTAATTCCTTTCTCCCCAAGGCTCAATGAGGCACAAAGGGAGGAAGTGTGGGAAGCCAATGCTGCTCTTGAAGTGAATTACATCTCTTTCATTTTGTTCTGTTATGTACAATTTGATCTTTCTGATCGGTGATATATCCTGAGGGACTTACAGTACTGCGCGCCACAGCTCACAGTGGGAGAGGTTGCAGGCTTGAGGAGCCATGGTTTACAGCACAGCCAAGGTCCCTCTGCTTCCGTGCTTACAAGCAAAGCAGACGAAGACATCTGCTTTGACTGACCGAAGAGAAAAATGGTCACATTCATGGGCGTTGAGATTATTCCAACTGGTTGAATCTGGAGCCAGCACAAAATGACATTATAATTTTAATTTTATTTTTGCCTTAGTTTGACATTTAGCACACAAGCAAAAATACCCTGGCTGTGGTTAATCATTCCAATTTAAGGAATGACTTTGGGGAAACCACATCTAATAATCGTTCACAAGATACAGAACAGGACAGAGCAAAATGCTATTTATCTGATGTGAGGAAAATCTAATTAAACTGTTTGCTTGATTAATGTAAACAAATGCCTCCATAAAAATGTCTTTTGTTGGTATTCAGTAGTGCTCGTCAAGTCATTCTTACAGGGCTAATTGGGAATCCAAAGGAGCTTCCCCGTGTTATGTTATGAGCTGTTGTTCGTTGGCCCAGGGGTCAGGCGTTAGTCTGAGAAGAAGGAAACTGGCTCTGTTGCTGGTTTAGCCATTGCCTTGCTGTGAAAGCTGGGAACGCTGATTTTACCTTGTTATGTTTATCCTACCTTGTGCATGCAGGCAGACTCGCCATCAGGGCAAGGACTCAGCTCCTGTTACAGTGCCTGGCACAAGGAGGTGTTTGTCTGATGTTGGGCATCTCAGGTTTTCCAGCCGGACAAAACCACGTATGATGCCTACATCATCTTAACCCTGAGAAAGGAACAAGGTTTCAAATGAAAGTTTAAGAGACAGCTGCTATCACAAAAAAGCATGAGTGAAATGCATGCAGACAGATGCTCAGCAACGTCAGGGTCAGGAACGGTGTGGCTGATGGGGGAAGGCGGTTGCTCCCCACTGCGTGACATGGAACTTGTAGGTACCAACCAGTGCTGCTGGGTCAGAGGAAGGGTGGGTTAAGGCTCCGCTAGGGCTTTCCCCGGGCTAATATTTCCGCTGGACATACCAGCCAGTATCACACTTTCAAGGAGGCAGCCCTGGTTATTAGAGCCTTTGTGGGAAAGGAGCACAGCAGATAGAATGAAGCAAACCCCTACAGTCAGTGTGTGTGTTTTAGCCCAGATTTGCTGCTGGTCCTTGCTGGCCATGCAAAGAAAGCTGGCTGAGCAATTGTCCTCAGACACATAATTCGGAGAGCAAGGTAAAGGGCTCAGGAGAAAGCTGAATATTATGTGGACAATCAGCCTGGCTCTGCAGCACCAAAAATACCATTTAAATAGAGTAATAGAGTTGATTTAGTGCAGAGTGGAACTCTCTATTGCTGCCGCACACAGCTAACAAGCATTCTAGGACTTAAAGTGTGTGTAACTATTAATAAACAAATGACCCAGCTAACAAGCAGTGTGATCCAGCACCGTGCTGTGAGCTCTGCGGAGAGGTCCAGGGCTGGAGGTAATGGAGTAGACTCCTCTCCTCTTGTCGCCTTTCCTACAGCTGCTGAGATTAAGAAACACTTAGCAACAGGGAAACTAAAAGCACAGAGTGCCTTTTTAGCTGTACAAGGTGACAATACCACCTTCTACTGGCATTTTTAGCAAAATTTTTAAGCATCCAGTGCTGGTTGTTCTCAAAAGGGAGCAAGGACCATAAGATGGATATCGTGTGGCAAAATATACATTTTCTGTTATTTGCGACTTTCTCACCATCCGTTGGGCTGTGCAATTCCATCCCCAAGAGTGAAAGCAAGCTGAGTACTGGAGGCTGTGCGATATTTATGGTCCCGTGGCCTGCTATCTGTACAGGTACTTATCTCTAGCAGTTGGTATAATGAAAGATACCACCTCAACTTACAGCCCATGCCTCCCAAGTATTTACCTGACCTTTGTCACTGACACCCGGGCACCAAACCATCAGAACTTTAATCTTTATAATGCCTAAGCGAGATTGGAAAAGGTGTTTTGTGTGTGTTGAAGGAAAGGTGTCACATTCTCGTTGCTACATCACAGCTCCTGTGTAGAGTGTCCAGGAGAAATCACAACACCCAAGGTGTGTGCAATGCCTTATTGCTCCCAACTGTGGCTACAGTGGCCTAACCTAGGTGATGTGACTGCTTCTCTCCATTCATCATTTTGGGAGTCTTTGGTACACAACAGGTGGCCTGAGCTGCTTGAACGTCATAGGATTCATGATGCCTAATTTTAGGCCCTTCTGGTTGGTGGCCTGAACGTGGCCCTAAATAACTGCCCAAGGTCATACAGGAAATCAGTCTTGTTTTCCAGCTTCCCGGACGGATTTCCTAGAAATTGCATCACTTCTGTTTTTCATTGCTGTTGAAATATTAGTTATGGGATGTCAGAAGAGGGGAGTTATGTTTACTGCTTGTTTTTCCTTTTTCACCTTGTTCTTTTTCAGTGCTCAATTAACTGCTTAACCAAACTGCAAAGTTCTTTCTGTTTACAGGAGAAAAGCCATGTCTGAGATTCAAGTATAGAGAGGATTATTTTCTTAAGACTACAGATCATCGAAGACAAATAACAAAAAAGCAGAATAATCTATGTTCATCTCTAAATGTATTCTATCCAAAAAGAATGTTTACTTGGCATTTTGACGTAAAAGCCAAAAATATTGAAAAGCAACTATTTATTGCTGGACAAACATAAAAACTTGAAAGGTTAAAAACAATCAATTAGCAATATTCAGACAGTCTCAAAGTACCCAAACTCTTCTTCGTCACTTCATACATCTTCTTGTTTATGCAGCTCCACAGAGAGGAAATCATTGTCTCGGCACTCACTGATTTAAAAATCCTTTTTTGTCAAACTGAGGTTTGCTGTAGGCAGAACCCAAAGTACAAAGTCTTAATGACTATAAATCTGATCTAAATGCCAAAACCCCTTTTACTGTGTGGTTGAGTGGCCCTACTTACATCTGGAAAAATATAGACTCTTACCTTGTAATTTTTAATTTCAGTCAACAAGTCATAACCCAGTAAAAGCTCCTGTGTCAGTCCCAAAGGTCCAGCTCAAGCAGAGGACCTAGATACTGCATCACTTGATACCACATCTGTTCAAATGCAAGTTCAATTTGGCTTTGTCATGGAAACAATCTATTATAAGCCTTTTTTCCATTTCTAGAAAGCTCATATCCACGCGCAGGTAGACCAAGAATTATTGTATTTCTGACCAAGCTGTCTGTAGGCGAATTTTGGGTAGAGGACAACATATTCAATGTAATTTTGGGTTAACAACCTCTAAAATTCCTTCAATAGTTTCAGTTCATCCACTTCATGTCAGTTACATGCTCTAACTATTTCTTCCCTGAGACCTACCTCGGTGAGTGTTCAAGATAATCCATGCTCCTTTAATGACCAGCTACTCAGCACTTTGCCCTGTCCTCCTTGGGTGCTCTTTACCCTCACTGTTCAATGAGGCCCTCAGAGCTTTTTACTGTATGTTGAGGACATGGTGACCTATTTGTGTTCACCTTGAAGGTGATCCTTACCCAACCAGAGCCACCTGAGCTGCCCATCTTCTCTGTTGTACTGGCGAAGGTGCAGCAGCGACACCCATGTTGTACTTCCCATACCAGCAGCTGGTCCCTTCTCTATGAATCAAGCCTGGTGTCTGTTTCCACAGCTGGCTCTGAGGACAGGCAGGAGGCACAATGCAGGTGGGAAGAAGTCAAGAGTCAGAGAGCTGAGGTTGGCATGAGCTAACTCCTCATGTTTCTCAGCTCACACGGATGCAGCAGGGGACATGATGTGAGGAGAAAGGAACTTGTTTCAGCCTATGTCTCTGGACGTGCAGGCTTACTCAGTGGCCTCTAAGGGCTGACATGACAAAGTTTCAATGTAGTGGTTAGGAGGTCTGAACAGCCTTAATGTCAGGGTTTGGTGACAGGTTTTGTTGGAAACAGTTGTGAATTCAGCTGGTGCCTAAAGATTGGACGTTAAAAGCCAAACAGCTGCAGTGAGGCTCAGATAAGGCAGAAAGTTTATTTCACTTGTGTGAAGCTTCAGGGATGTTTTGCAATAATCTGGATACAAATTACTCTTAAGCTGCATAGACACCCCTGTGCACATGCAAGCCTCAAAATATGTGGCTGGGTTGTAGCTGGAGGGCTGGCTGGGGCTCGGCGGAGACAGGTTCAGTGTCCTGGCCTGCTGCAGAAACACCTTGGGTGCATGGTGCAAGCCCAGATCCCCATAAAGATTAAGATGCTTGACTCTCACTGTACTAATAGTTGGGAGCCCAGTATTTAAGAGCATTTGAGCTCTTGAGCCTTGTACCTGTCTGCCTGAGCATGCCAGTAGTTGTATTTTCAGGAAGCAATAGTTGTATTTTACTTCCTCACTAGGGAGGAGCGAGGACTAAAGCTAACCAGTGCGAAGTGCCCTCGTGGTGTCGCAGCAATGGTGGTGTCCATGCCAGATATAAGGTTGGAGAAATAAACTATGTGGTGCAAGGCATAAACTAGTGGGCTAAAATGAATATTGTTGGCATGATGCGCTGAAAGGAAATGGCATTGATTTCTGCCCTCTTCTTATTTTTCTATACCCAGTTTATTCTCTGAATGGACTTGATGTTAATGCTCTTACACAGGCAAGGCTCCACCTCCGTGGGCATTTTGCATGCATAAAGACTCACCTGCCTTGCAATCGATTGTGCTGCTCTTCTTGCTCCCACCCTAAACAAATACATTCAGATTGTCGGTGCGAATTCTCAGAGCTCTTCACTCATCTAAACCCACCATGTAATCCAATGGGAGTTTTATCTGAGTGAAAGGAGGTGGAAAATGCCTGTGTTAATTTTACGGTAGTGGTGGTGGTGTTAGAGGGAAGTGCTTAGCCTTGGTTTGGGGCTGTGCATCACTGAGTCAAGGAGAAGAGGTTTATGGAACGTAATATGTCACGGAGGCTCCCAGCCTCCAGCCAGATCCTGATAGGGAAAAGTAACCCTAAAACATTGAATAGTGTGGGATTTTTTCAGTGCAACTGAAATTCCTCATTAAGATTTGCTAGGCTGGGGCAGGGACCTTCCCCTCTGTACTGCATACAGTATTGAGCACGCGAGGGCTTGGGCTGGGGACTCTCGGCAGCACTGGGCTGGAAAGAGTAGCCAGGCTAGAGTGACGAAGCATGTTAACTAGCTCGGTTTTAAGTCTATGTCAGGGCTTTTCAATCCTTTCATGCTAACTCAATTAAGCTAAGAGGTTGGAAAAGAAATCATCCTGTTTGCCCATCAAAGCAAAGGTCTGAATGAATTTCAGACCCAGCCGATTGCAGTAGCATTGAAACTCACTTAAATGCCCTAGGAAAAATGTCTGCTTTATTTTAGAGCGTGTTTGATTCCAAATGATGCATTCAAACCCAAAGAGCCATTTCTGAAGATGCAAAACTGCGGGTACTGAAAAATTTGGCAGGTATCAGATCATTGTGTGAGCTAATAATTAAAGGAAAAAGCATATGCAGATTATGAAAAAGCGCTGCTGCAGTAGCAGGTTTTTTTTGGCAGGCTGTCAGGGATCATTCAGCATGTTTTTTGTGTTTTTATTATGCCCTAACACACTCTTTGAACTTACGCAGTGCAGAGGGTCTTGCTGAAGATCACTGAATGTTGCTGTAAAAGAGAGGGAGTGGAGATCAATCGCTGTGTGCCACTTCATACCGGTGAGGGGAGGCAGCTGGCCAGGGTGGATGTTTTTTAGATGTTTTTTGATCTACAGCCTGCTTTCTTTGGTGCATAAATATGGTTATGTATCAAACCATGCCAAGGCAGTTTCCTTGTCTTTTTTTTTTTTTTTTTTTTTTTTTGCCAGACCTTCCCTTTTAGACAATGAATTCATTTATGTTACCTCTGAGTGTCCTGAACTGGTGGGGAGCGAGTTGGGAGGCACAGATTTTTGCTAAGTGGGCATATGGCGCTTTTAGCTTGTGGTTAAACATAGATGGTACAAGAAACACATGTTAATAATAAAGATGTTAAGTGGGTACCAATGGACTGCCTGATTGCTAAGAACAGATCTTGCAGTCATAAAACAGTTTAGAGCCCGAAGCGCTTGGGCCAGAGCGCTAATTATTACACATTTTAGGTCTATTGTCTTGGCTCTGGGAAATGTATTATTTTTAGTGATTTTCATTACGCGTTGGATTTAAAAATAGACTGAATTACAGCTGGTCGTTGTTCTGCTGGGATGAATTATAGTTTGTTGAGGCAACTGCTTATTTTGTCTTGTCCCATGGCATTATGTGAAGCCAGACAATAAAAAAAGGAAATATGAGTGGCATTAACCTTTTGAAGTAGAAGGAAAAGGAGCCTTAATGAAATAGAGCAAATCAGGCAATTATATTGCAGCTCTTAGTTATCATATAAAAAAGGAAACTGTGTCCTATATCATTTAACCCTTTACCTCCTGCTGTGGATGTGAGGTATATGCAACAGAAACACAGATGTCCTTCTTCTAAGTAACTGATTGGTACTAATTAACAGTGATAGAAAGAGATACCTTACTTAGAGATACACAAAGGAGCAGAGTTAAGTTGATGCTGGGTGTCAGATTTCTCCAGTTCTTCCTGTCTGATGATGCAGCCCTGAGTTACAAAAAACTGACTTTTCCACGAATTTCCCTCCCCCTGCCCTGTTTTTTCCTTCTCTTCCAAAAGGGAGGTAACGGCCTTATTAAGGGGGGTGGTACTGTTCTCTCTCCACAGTTACTCAATTTTGACTTTTTCAGTCTGGTTGGGTGGTATTTTTAAGACCCAAATGTTTCTCAAGTATGTTAAGAATACAAGCTCCCAAATAGGTCCCACAGGCATTTTAAAAAAAAAAAACCAACAAAACAACAAAACCAAACCCTCCCACTTCTTTTGCTGAGGGCATGATCAGATGAACCACTCTGAAAAGTGCTGAGCCAAATGAAGCTATCTCCCTGCTGGGCCTTCCCACCCTGCTCTTTGGGAAGGTTGTCTCCGATTTGGTTTTGCAGGTTTAACCATTTGTCTGATTACTTCTCACCCACTTCAGTAAGGAACCTGAGTTAAAAAGCAAACCCACCCCCCTTGACTTCTTTTTTTTAAATTATGTTATTTTTTATAAGAGTTTTTGTCTTGATTGGGATCATTTTACAGATCTGGGTTACTGAATGAAGCTTGTGAAGTGCCAGGAATTACTGCTTGACTATATCAAAGACACTGTTGGTGGACAGGAATACCTAAAGACCAGGGGCTCCTCTTTTTTTTTTTATTTGTTAAAGGACCCCCCCTTAAACTGTTCTGCAATGTGAGAATTAGGAGGCTGTAAGTCAGAGTTTCTTATCTGTTTACGACTTAGTAAAACATCCCTTTGTGTTTGACAGCAATTAAATTCATACCCACTAAGCAAACTGCAAGTCAACACTGTTTCACTGAAGCAAAAATCATTATCTTCCATCGGTCTTGATCCTCCTATGCTCAGGCTAGATGCAATTTCTATTGAACAGAGTGGATCCACGTTGACTTACTGCCACTGTGGTCTGACTTGTGAGGCAAAACCTGTGTCTAGGATGCTGTCCCGATGGTGTGGCTCTCCCTGCAGTGTCACACCCCAGGACTGAACAACGAAACAAGGTTGTACGTCACAAAGCACTTCCTTTTGCAAAAGCTTCTCTTAATTATAGCGGTTTGTATGGTTGGTGTCAATAAACAAGCGCCCTTCTTGTGGAGAGGATGGTGCTTGGTACAGAGGCAAAGGAACATACTCTTATGAAGATGCTGAGAGAAAGAAGAGAAGGTTTTCATTTCCAGCCTCCGGTCTGATAAATCTCCCACATAAACTACATTTGATGCAACTTCTTTGACTGAGGAATAGAAGTCCAGGCCTCAGCCCAGCATGAATTTGAGCTTTCAGGGGTTGCTCAGGCTGATAATCAGTGAGTTGATGTTCAGTGAAGAAGAGTGCCTTGATTTAAACTGTTGGCCTGGCATTTAATTTTAATGAGTGATCTTGTTTCAATTGTCAGCTCTTCTGTTTGGCCTTGGGCCTCAGATTCATGCCAGAAAATCAAGATGGTGATTATTTCCTTTGCCTGTCTTGTAAACTGTTTGGGGCAATACCTGACTCTCTTATTAACACAGCACTTGGCAGGAGAGGTAGCTGATCTACACTGGGGCCTTTTGGCGTTGCTGTGGTTCAACTGGAAATACGTAATTATGTACTTTTAAAGGTGGATACTTGAATTAGCCCCCCTAAATCCCTGTTTAGATACCTTTGATAGATATACGTTGTTTGGTTTCCTCAGCAGGTGAGTGCTCATCTGCAGTTCCTACCGCAAGGGCCCTCTTGACTCACCTGAGGTGAGTGGAGAAAGAGATAGATAGTTTCATGTTCAGAGACTCTGCCTACAGCAAGCTCTTCCCATTGGAGAAGATTAGGCATCCACCCAAGACCTGTATCCATGTGTGGATGCATGTTTCATGCATGCTCCTTCTGGATTCGTTCCAATGCAAAGGTTTTCACAGAACAATTAAAATGCAAATGTAGATGCAAATTGTGACAGACTCAAATGGAAAACTTAGCTGTGGAAGGATCTTAATACGTGTCATCTTTGGCATTCTTCTCCCTCTCTCCTCACTGTTTTGGTTTCACCAGGCTATAATTTCCCCATACAATGAGGTTCTCAAAGCCTTGTCAAAACACAAATGGCAGCCTAGTTTCAAGCTGTTTCAAAGTGTTGGTCCCCCTCTCACACAAACATTCCCTCTCTGGAGCACAATCCAGTAGGCAAGTGTTTGCACCTGAGAGCATGGCCCAGCGTAAGGGTGGAGGGATTACTTGAGGCAGTAGTACCTCTCATACCTGGCTCCCATCAGGGCCAGGATGCTTTCTGCTCCCAGCTACTTCAGTACCTGAGTGACAGTATTCAAAAGATGACTTACCCAGCCTGGTTTAACTTAGATAGTTTACTGTAGATTAACACTTGTTATATGGTTAAATTATATAAATTTTGCAGTACTGGAAGAATTGTTGTGTGTACCAGCATACACACACATATGGAGAGAGTGCACTTTCAGCAAGTATGCCAGCGACAACAAGCTGTGTGGAGTGATCAACACACTGGAGGGACTAGTGGGACCTGGACAGACTTGAGAGGTGGACCTGTGTGAACCTCATGAAGTTCAACAAGACCAAGTGCAGGGTCCTGTATGTGGGTCAAGACAATTCCAAGCACAAATACAGGCTCAGCAGAGAATGGATTGAGAGCAGACCTCAGGAGAAGACCTGGGGGTGTTGAGTGATGAGGAGCTCACCATGAGACAGCAATGTACGCTTGCAGCCCAGAAAGCCAACCGTGTCCTGGGCTACATCAAAAGAATCATGGCCAGCAGGTCGAGGGAAGTGATTCTGCCCCTCTACTTCGCTCTGGCGAGACCCCACCAGGAGTACTGCGTCCAGCTCTGGAGCCCCCAACAAAAGGACATGAACCTGTTGGAGCAAGTCCAGAGGAGGGCCATGAAGATGATC
This sequence comes from Pluvialis apricaria, assembly GCA_017639485.1. Classification (NCBI taxonomy): domain Eukaryota; kingdom Metazoa; phylum Chordata; class Aves; order Charadriiformes; family Charadriidae; genus Pluvialis; species Pluvialis apricaria. The sequence continues at coordinate 159,112,980 of CM030008.1, read as the reverse complement.
AGAGGGTTGGAGCACCGCTCCCATGAAGACAGGCTGAGAGAGTTGGGGTTGTTCAGACTGGAGAGGGGAAGGCTCTGGGGAGGCCTCATACCCCCTTCCAGTTCTTAAAAGGGGCCTACAGAAAAGGTGGAGTGGGACTCTTTATCAGGGACTGTAGCAGTAGGATGAGGAGTAACAGTTTTAAACTGAAAGAGGGTAGATTTAGATCAGATATTAAGAAGAAATTGTTTACTGTCAGGGTGGTGAGACACTGGAACAGGTTGCCCAGTGAAGTTGTGGCTGCCCCATCCCTGGAAGTGTTCAAGGCCAGGTTGGATGGGGATTTGAGCAACCTGGTCAGGTGGGAGGTGTCCCTGCCCATGGCAGGGGGGCTGGAACTAGATAATCTTTAAGGTCCCTTCCAACTCTCACCATTTTATGATTCTATGATTCTAAGAGGAGCCTGTCTGATTTCAAACAGGCAGTCCAGAGGACAGACAGAGAAATGGGTTAACTTGCCTGATTCTCTCACACGTTCTTGGAAAGGTTGAGATTTGGAGCCTGCATGTCTTTAGCTCTCAATTGAAATGTTCCACTTATCTTCTCCCTCCCTGCACAGACTGCAGCTTTTGGGGCTGTTGTGAACTGCAGTGGTGGTTGCTGTGATTCCTGATGAGCTTGGCCATATCATGAAGGGATAGCTACAGCCTGGGTTAGTTGTTCCAGTATGAAATTTTTTCCAAGACTTCCTCTATCTCAGCCTCTTCCCTTCCTTTTCAATTATTTCCTTGGACATCCTCCCATCCTCAAAGAAAGGGATAAAAATAAAATAAGCTTGGGAACAAACTGTGGAACTAATAGCAGCCATTTGCTGCTAATATGCCATTTGCTCTGCTTGTGTGTCTTACCCCTGCCCCTGCATCTGTGTTGTCTATTTAGAGTGCAGGCTCTTGGGCATTGATTGCCTGCGATGTTTATACAATACCACAGCTCGGCTCTGCTTCTGGTTGGTTTTCAATTACTGTCTTCATAAACATGTGAGGTCTGCTGCCCCTAGAGAGGTGACCCAGGAGCCCCTGTTGCTACTGAAACTTCTGCACCTGTCCTGTAAGCAAAAGATGGCAGTTTTCAGAGACCTCAATTCAGTCCTGCTACGATTGCTAGATTTACCACAAAGGATGAGACCATACCCTAGCTCTTCACATGTCCTTGTCCTGCTCCTAAACGAAGGAGAACTCTTCAGTAAAGCATTAGAAGCGTGCAAAGACTCAATCCCCTGTCCAACCTGGACATCTTTACACCAGTGTTCACTCGACCAGTTCTTACTATGACTTTGCTGGAGACCAGACAGGCCCATCTGTTGGTGGTTCTTTGGGTCTAGAATAGTTACATTAACTTCTGCTCCTCTGCCCTAAGGATACACCAGGAACATGTTTCAGGTTCCCACTTCCTACGTTGTTTCCTCGGCTGTTATTAGGGGGTGTTTTGCAATTAAGCCTGGATCTATGCATAAATGCTCCTGGCTCTTCAGTGATTCTAGGGGAAACAAGGACACTGGGAGAGTCTATGTATTTTGTGGATAGACCTCACCAGATATTACTCAGTGGAGAAACAAATCTGATTCTCCCTTCCCTGATAGGAATCATCAATATGTGTTTTTGTGATACGTCTCGGTCATCAGGCCCGTAGCTTCTTCTGTGATAGGCAGGCAATGAAAGCCAATTGTGATCTAGGTACACAAATACTGTAAATCTCTATTTTCACAGAAATTTGAGGTGCCGCCTGGATCTGTAGCACCCAGACAAGCAAAATGTCTGTAGAGAAAACATAGGCTTTTCTGATGTGCCTGTGTTTGAATGTTTTCAGAGGCTAAATATAATGGAACTTCTTACTTCCTTGTATATCCCCTTGGTAGTAGTGCTGTTTTTATTAATTGGGATCTTGTTTTGAATTTGGACAGAGATTTTCACGGGGGGTTTACATCACAGTGTTGGGATGTCAAAACCAGAGATGAGATAGCTGAGTGTAAAACAGATCTTTCTGCAGTTTAGGCATCTCTCAGGTGTCTGAAAAATATCACTCTGAAATAGTCTTAGATGATTTCTTTTGTAGATCACTTTAGCAACACGGTGGAATTTTAAAATCTGAACCTGTTTTTGCCACTGATTATTTGCTTGAGGATCACAGAATGTTTCTTTTGTCAGACCTTCTACCTGAGGCTTATAGAAGTGAATATAATTGCTTGTTCCTGATGCTACATCAGTCTCAAAGCTACCTCAGTATTTGGCAAAAGAACACTTGGATCTTCAGTTGTTAGAGCGGGATGAATCAAGATGAGACACTGTTATCTTTAAAATCAAAAGGAGGCAGCCAACTCCTGAAGCCTCTGTGTGGATGGCAGCTTTCTGCCTGCTCTCTGAAAACAGGAAAGAAAGAAACCTAACCTTTTATTAATGGTTTGGTTATAGACAAAGGGACACAGACAACTATTTCAGCATCTACTGTACACAGATACATGAAATACACTGCGCTAATTATACAAGTCAGGGGCTGGTTGAAGGACAGTTAATTGGTTTTCAGAATGTCTCAATCAACACAGGCAGCAAGACACATGTCCAAGGATTTGAAGAGTCAGCAGTAATAGATGTCTGTGAATTCTCTGTTGCAAAGTAAACCTTTATTTTCGCTACAGCATGTTTTATAGTGCAATAAAAAAGAAGGAAGTCAATAGCTATATCTAATATAACTGTAGCTGAAAAGATACTTTACCGATTCAATATTGCTTGAAGGGCAGTGTAATATAGGTATTTGACCTTAACCAAGGGCTCACATGCAGGTATTGGGTTCACGCTGAATTGTTGATGAAAGAAACTGAGCCCAGTTGGGACCAAGAACATGTTAAATTAGTTAGATTTCATGTTATTATTTTTTTTTTAAAGTTGTCTACTAATTCTTTTTCTGCCTTTAATCCTGCTTAGGCCCACCTACTCCTAAATGTTTAGTACAGATGTACTTTTATTTTTGCACCAGAAAATTAATTGTTTTTTGGTGAAATTCAGCCTTATGTGTTCTTGGTCTTTAAGTTTTGTTCTTTTCTTATTGTCCTAGTTAGTAAAATGGTTGACCTGATTTTCTGGTGTTTGCTTATGATAAAAATATTTTATCATCTTCCTTAAAGATTATTGGAGACAACAACAACAACAAAAAAGGCTGTACATGGCATTGTGACAAACCCTTTTCTCCTGAAATCTGAAGCACAAATGTTCTGCAAACACGCTGAAATTGCTATTGGGATTGGTGGGAACACTTATGGTGCATAAACACACATGTTTCGCAGGACTAATACCTGATTCATGAGGTCTTCTAGCATAACTTGTAAGTTCATCTGTGCCTTTACTGTAACAAATCAGAATTGCATTTCTGCCACTACAGCTATGTTTTGGGGGAGAAAGAATAAAGTTATCCAAGGTCGGCAGGTGCAATTGCATAGTTTTTCAGGTGTAACTGCATCCTTTCATGAAGTAGCCCCAGTAGTACTTCCAGACAAGTGTAAGCTTGCTCTGACTGTACTGTTAGCAAACTGGAAGCCCTGTAGCTCTAGTCATCATGTTTCTGAAACTGAGCTAAGTCGTCTGAGAGTCTGCATATACTGACTCTGCACTGAGTTAATACAACCAAGAGTCAGTTTGTACCTTAGGCAGAGTAAGCTTATATCTGCCTGTAAAAGGCTGTAGAGTTATCCTTTGAATGTTTGAAGGCTCCTAGTGTTGACAGCAACCAGGAACACTTTAGCTGTCCATGATACTCCCTTGATTTCAGAAATAATCAAGTTAGGTCAGTGCTAAAACCCAGAGTAAATGGTCGCTCCATGTGCAAGAGTGAACCGATTCCAGGTCTGTGAATGCAGTCTTGGACTTTGTGTCCTCAGTCTGAGGTCATCGTAAAGGCAGCTGATGACTGGGTTTTACAAATATACTCGAGATCTTAGGCAGTGCTTAAACTAATAATTTCAGCAAGTGTGTGAAAGATCAGCTAAACAGAAGTCTTAGCCTGATTCTGACCTGTGCAAAAGACTTATTGACTCCAAACACGTAGAAAGTAGTGATATCTCAGAAAAAAATGCTGAATAAGTTCTACGAAGTCCAGTTCATTCACAGTTTAGGGTTTTTGCTTCGTTTTGGGTTTTTTTCTGGCTATGCCTTCCATTCAGTTTGATGCAGTATTTCAGATCGGTATATGTTGTCCTGATGCGTTTTCCACATTCTCTGAGTCAAAAATTTTTTTAAGACAAGTGTTTTGGAAAATAAATCTTTAAAATTTTGAAAACTGATTTAACATTTTTAATGATTCTGAGGATAAAACATTGTTTTGGAGAGTCTGGCTGTTGCCACTGATTTGGAACAGGGATTATGAAGATGATACATTTGTTTCAGTGACCTCAGTGATTTTCTGGTTCAGAACTTTGGCTTTAGGGTCAACAGCAAATTTAGCAAAGCATCAGGAAAAGGTATCTGATGTTTCTGGCATGTCATAGCACTCTTTTAGCCCATGGCTTCTTGTTTGCTACTATTCCCTTCCAGAAATCTGCAGAAACGGTGATAAAGCAAAAAGATTTCCTGAGGAGATTTCTGCTACATGGAGAAGCTTGCTTTTGGGAGAAAGTAACAGAAATATCTTATTTGCCTCAGGAAGTGATTATTTAGGAGTAAAATCAGTAAAATTAGGAGATAATTAGTCAAAGTACAAGTCGTCTGGAAAATGGTGTTGACTGGACTTCTAGAGAAGAGAGTCCAGGATTTAACTTTGAGATAAACTGAGGTATTTCACTTCTTCTGGGCAACTGTCTCAGGCTTTCTGTACGTACATGTGGATATTGTTATACATTGTCTTTGCCTTGACTCTGAGTGTGGGCTCAATGCTAGAAAGTGGTGTGGGCCTTACTCTGGTGAAACAAAGACAAATGGGACCATGAATAAGAAACTGCAGTAGTGTTGGGTTCTCAAAGAGTGTGGATTAAAGTGAAAGCAATGAGGGTGGAGGGTTGCCTTTTTCAAGAGACTGTGATATGAGGCTGTATTGTGAGGATTTTTTTTGTATTGAGGGTAGACTTATCACCTCCTCTAGAAAAGTAGAAAGTTCTTGGCCATGGACCAGCTTGGACTGAAGATCAAAAGTCCTTCCTCAGCTCTGTTGTGCCTCTGTGTGTGTGTGACTGCGGTATCCTTGCTTCTTGATAGTGTCTCCTCAGGCTCTGTCTCCACGGGTTTGCAGCCTGAAATACTGGTTCCTTGCAGGTTTTCCTCAGAAAGGTGCAAAGCCAGAAATGCAACTGGCAATTATATTGTAAGCCTGTGTGTTTAAAAATAATAAAGTACAACAAGATCTATGTTGTCCAAAGAAGGGCAACGAAGCTGGTGAGGGGTCTACAGCACAAGCCTTATGAGGAGCAGCTGAGGGAACTGGGGTTGTTTAGTCTGGAGAAAAGGAGGCTGAGGGGAGACCTTATCGCTCTCGTCAACTACCTGAAAGGAGGTGGTAGCGAGGTGGGGGTCAGTCTCTTCTCCCAAGTAACAACCGATAGGACAAGAGGAAATGGCCTAAAATTGCACCAGGGGAGGATTAGATTGGATATTAGGAAAAACTTCTTCACTGAAAGGATTGTCAAGCATAGGAACAGGCTGCCTGGGCAAGTGGTTGAGTCACTATCCCTGAAGCTATTTAAAAGATGTGGTGCTTAGGGACAGGGCTTAGTGGTGGACTTGGCAGTGTTAGTTTTACAGTTGGACTCAGTGATCTCAAAGGTCCTTTCCAACCTAGATGATTCTATGATTCTATGAATTATCCAGTTGGCCAGATTATTCCTTGGCATAATCATTTGGTGATTGCATTTCATGTGATGGTTCCATAAAGCAAGGGTTACTAATTAGCCCTAAATGTTAGAGGTCTATCACAAAGAAGATCATTAGCAGAGATTTGGGAGCTGGAATTAGATGATCTTTAAGGTCCTTTTCAATACAAAGCATTCTGTGATTCTATGATTATTTCAGTAGAGGGGTAAATCAGCCTTTGTAAATGTGCTTGGCTGACTTTTGTCTGCACTGTAGTACTACCCCGTAATAAAGCAGAAAGAAGTAAGGTGTCTGCAGACTGTGAAATGATGTTGTGGGCTGTCTGTGGCCCACAGGTGACAGATTCCCTGTCATTTATAGGACCAAAGCAAGAGAAATACATGGTTGTCACCCATGTCACCTGTGGGATCACTCTTAACACCTCGTTCCTCATTTGCTGAAGTTATCAATCCTGCGTTTACAATTTGGACATTGTAGATGGCACATCTCTGTGAAGTGCAATCTAATTCACAGGGCAAGCTTCAAACTCTTGGAGGTCTCAGTCATGGAAAAAGCTTCAGATGGACAGAGACACTTCTACCCAGAGGAAACCATAGATTCGCTGCTGACATTGCAGCAGGATCTGCCTGCATATATCCAGGTGGAGGATCAAACAATGTGCTGCCTGGAAAGGCTCTTGATAGGAACATCTTCTAGAGGGAGAACAATACATGTTCATTTTATATACCTCAATTTGAGGCTCCTGTGTTCTCATGGTGAATTTGAATTTAAATTTCTCAGTGCTCATGCTGATAGAAGTTAGGTTTAATGTTAAAGGAGCTTCTTTATTTCAGGGGCTTGTGTTGAGAGTTGCTGAAATTATTGAAGATTCAACTCTTAGTTTAATCTACTCTCTTCAATTTACCAACTTCTGAAAACATCCCCATGGGAGAGGATGTTCAGAAGTATTTGCGTGACTTAGAAACTGAATTCACTGAGGGAATTTTAATATCCCTGGCAATTTTGTACAGCGCAGAAGGACATAAGGAATAAAATAACTTCTGGCATTTTCAGAAAACAAAAAGAATTTCCAAACAGCAGAGCATTGCACAAAAATATTTGCCATGGCCTTGTGGTCAAAATATCTGGAGACTAAATTTCAAACTGACCAGGAAAATTCTCTTCTGGGCATAATTCTTTTCTGTATGTGAATCCTCCTCCAGTCCTGAGTGAAGATGGACAGTCCTGGAGAAAGCTGTGGCTTGGGAAATGTTCAGAAGTAACCAGTTTATTCTGAGTAGGTGGTGGCCAGGTTACAAATAAACGAGGATCATCACACAGTGCAGAAATGCAATACATACACAAGCAAGGTGTGAAGTGTGTGGCCCATGTCGTGGCCCATGTCATGTCCCAGTACTCTCAAAATGAAAATGAAATATTATCAAAAGATCCTGCCCTGAGCCACAGGCTAAATCTTTGTGGGCCTTGGGAGACATAAGCCAGGTTGCTATGATTGAAGCCAGCTTGCTATTATTGCTGCTTCCTTTAATACGAGGCAAAAACCGCAAGGAGCAGAGTTAGGGTTTTTCTTTGTCTTTCACACCTTGCATCTCAGGGGCATACAGATAAAGCCACGTGGGAATTAAGAAAATTTCCAAAGTCTGATAATTTTGAAATGTGAATATCCTTGACAGGTATGAGCAAAAAGATGTTTTTGTTTGTTTGTTTACTTGTTTTTGGGTCCGCCCCCCCCCCCCCCCGTAACCATGTATAATATTGATTCTGTTCTTATTTACCAGTTTTTATTGGCAAAATCAAGGTCGGTTGGAGTTCTGAAGGCAAATACACATTTAATAGGTATTAGGAGACTCTTTCTGTAAAATTGTACCGGACCGCCCACGGTAGATCAGTACCTGCAGTCTACTCTTTATAAATAGAACATGTGAATTGTTTCCAGAAAGGCTGGGGATGTGTGAAGTATTTGCAATGCTGAGGAGGGCATGAAGTGAATGGTGCTGGAGTTATCTGGAGAGGTTGCGCATGTGGAGCTTTAACTGTTGTACAGCTTCTGTCACTGTGCCTTAAAGACAGAAGGGGTTCTTAACGGGAATGGCTTTGCAACAAGAATGGAAGCAAAGAGCATAACTTCCAGTAAGTCTGAACAACCAAATACGATGTCATACAATGAAGAGCAAAGAATGTAGGTAGTTTCTGCAGCATGAGGTTTCTGTCCTGGGAAAGTGTAGGTCTTGGGAAGACTTGTGGGTCATATCAGATCATCAGCCGAATATGAGCTAGACACTTTAGCTGAATTGCTAATACAGACTTGTAAATATGAATATCAATGTCTCAGTATGAATCTGAGAGCATCTGTTATGTCTGTACTTGAATGGTGCAGCACCCACAGCAACGCTCTGTCCAGCTCTGTATTTCAGGAACGACTGAGAAATCAGCAAGTGTTCAGAGAAGAGCTTTGGAGGGCCATGAAACATGCCTTATTGTGGAAGATTCAAGGAGCACAGTCTGATTAGCTTATTGAGGGCATAAAGGGTGATTTAGCTGGTCTGTGAGTACCTAGCTGGAGAGCAGAAACATGATTATAGAGGGTTCTTCAGTTTGGCAGACAAAGTTATAGCAGATCAAATGGCTGGCAGTTGAAGCACGGTATAATTGGACTAGAAATATGGCAGTTAAAAACAAGGTAACATTAAGTGACTTCTTGATGTAGGAGTGCAAAATTTTGGGTCAATATTAGGAGATGTTCTAGAAGATTTGTGCTCTAGTAAGTGGTCTTGGGCTGTTTCTGAAATGCAACCCCCTGAGGATTTCCCAAGGGGAATGGTACACCTTTGTACAGTGCATTTAAACCCCTTTTCTAACGGCAGGTTTTGTAGTTTCTGGGGTCATAATTCTCCAAAGTCCATGGGCCAAAGATTGAAAAACTACCATTCAGTCCTAGGTCAGGAGCTTGAAGCAGGAATTTGCCAAGCAAGTCCTATGGTCTGTGGTGTAAAAATGGTCGGGGTAAGTGATTGCTGTGGGTTTCCTCTAGCTTTTGTAATCTAGGAATCTCAACCCAAAATGTAGCTACATCTGAGGAACATTGATGCATTAGCCCTTACTCAGCTATCTCCCTATGCTGTGAAACACATACAGAAGATGACTAATGGGTTTAACCATATTGCTTACAAGTTTTACAGCACTGGCGCCTGAAGCCAAATCCCTTCTGCTACTACTCTGGTTCAGTGGTTTTCATTGTCTCTGTTTTGTCTGTTGTGTTCACACATGAAAATGAGACAGAAAGGTGCCAAGACAGGCTTTTTATTCGTTTAAAATATACTGGACACTGAGAGCTGAGTGGGCAATGGGTTGCAATACTAAGGGATCTGCTCTGAACAGGTACTTGTTCTCAGCCCCATGCCATCCTCTTCTGGCAAAAGCATGAAGAGAATTGGGCAGCCAGCCCAGAGGAAAGTAATTTGGGTTTTGTTTTTTTTTTTTTTCTTCTTCTTTTCTTCTTTTCTTTTCTTTTACTTCGTAATTTTCTAGCAGGAGCAGTTCCCTGACCTGTTTCTCTGTAGGGATACACAAATATTTGCCTACTTGACTTGGTACAAGATAGAGGGCAATTTTAGGACAGGACTGGGCATATGGGGAATTTAATGATGCTTAAATAAAAAAAAAATACAGCTATGCTCTGCAGTTAAAACTCTTACTTATCACTGTCCTCTATATGGTTGGGCTCACTTGACTTTATTCCCTGGATATTAGGAAATGCCTTGCTGGTAGTTCTACTAATTTTTTTGTGTGTGCAGAAAATGATGCAATCAGATATCATTTTTAAGGTTTAAAATATTTAAAGTAAGTAATTAATTATTTCCTTTCATCTTGGGTTTGCCAGCTTTCACATCCAGCTCCTCAGCTGTGACTCCCCAGTCAGTTAAACTCATTTTGATGGATTGGATTGACACAGATACCCATTTACCTCCATTTTTATTTCAGCTTCCTTTTAGCAAACAATTATGGAACAGCAATAGCTTCCCGCTGGGCAGACAAATTCTTTCTGTCCTCCTTTAACACAGCCATGCATTTTTCCCAGTGATGAATGCAGTAGAACCAAATCATATGAATCTACGATCTATTCCAGCTGCTATTGAAGAGAAATGATTAAAACAACAGCAACAAAGTGGAAAGAAAACTCCCTGCTTTTTTCCTGCATGCCAGCAAACATGCTATCATTGAGTGTAAGCAGCAAAATGCATTTTGAGACTCAAGAACCAAATGTGCATATAAGCAATAAGAGGCTAAATGAATAATAGAGCAGAATGGCATGACACCGTATCACAGTCCTCAACTAGTAAGTAGCACAGTTCAACCTCAAAAGCTACTGAGTAAGACGAAAATGTCTCTTTAACAGTATTAGGGGACAATTTATTATGTGTATCCTTCGAGTGCGGCACAATGTCACTGCAGGCCCATTGCATTTGCATTATTTCCAGACAACGGCAGCAGCAGAAAAGGACACTGATTTATTTCAGAGCAGGCACAGGTGATTTTTATGTCTGTTGGGACTCAGCCAGATATGGCTTAACCCATTCAAGTCTTTGCTGCTTATATGAAGAGGTGTCTTTTTGTAACATCCTTATCTTGCAGCTCGGATTTCATTTAAGTTACTCAAGGAAAAGACGGAGGATTTTGAAGTCTTTTGCTCTTTTAGACAGTTACTGAAGCTTTGTTCAATTCAGAAAGAACAAGAGATCTGCAATAGCTTAATCTGTTTAAAATAATTCTGACGATCATTTTCACTATGCAGCTTTTAACACAGTGTGATTTCCACACCCTACAGCAGCCAAAATTGAATGATCTGATAATATTATTCCCTATTGCATGTAAGCTAATTTGCCAGGCTCAAAAGATAACATACAAGAAAAAAAACATCACTGGCTGGCTGTCATGATTCAGTCAAAGCATGCAAGCTCTATTTCTGCTCAAGTGGAGAGCCTCAAGGACTGCCTGCATTCCAGTTTTCCAGCACTATAAAAGAGGGAAATCTGGCATCTTGCTGGAAGTGCCACCCTACAGAGAGAGGCAGGACTGGGGTTAGGAACAATTGCAATCGTTAATGGCCATTAGAGACAAAGCAGAGGTGTTAATCCAAAGCAATTATGGCTGGCTTCGGATAGTCCATCAATTTTATTACTTCTGTATATCAGTTAAGCACCAGTATTTTTTTTCCTTTCTGAACAGCTGCCTGGTGTTGTGTGGACATGTGGCTGTAATTCTGCTGATGGCTGAAAGAGATGCTTTGGCTTTCTAGCCAAAGTGTGAATTCATGTCCTGTGCGAAAGTGACTCCTGTGTAACTGGAGTGATGTACACTGACTGCCTCAGTAGCACGGCTGAGAAAGGGTATGTTTTCAGGAATGATCCACAGGGTTTGTTTCATTCCAAATAGGAGTAAAAACTGAGTGTTTTGAAATTTTCTCAAGGGAATTTTGCAAAAGTTTCCTTTCAGGTCCATTAAAACACTTTCTGGTTTGCTTTTGTTTGGAAATGGGGTGTTATGAGTCAGATTGAAAGTATCAGAACAGGACAAAGAAAAACTACATACACGCTACAAATTCTTAAAAAAAGATTGGAGATGTATTGTTCCAGAGCACTGAGACAGGACAGGTCAATATTTTTGGAATAGATGCTTTGGTAATCTACCAAAATAAGGGTCTGGTAAATTAGCCCGGTTTTGCAGAGTTTTCATTTTCACCGCACTCAAAGCATCTGCTGGAGCACTGCTCTGCTGAACTTGACTCTGATCTGCCCTTCTTTGCTCCATGGTCCCTTTGCACTCCTGCCTACCGCAGGGAGGAAGAGCTTGGTCAGTGCACAGATATGTGAGCACAGTTCAGTGAGTGCAATACATGTAAATGTAGGCTTTGGAGGTGTGTTGTTTTTTTTTTTTAACATTACTCAGTGTGTGTTGATGCTGGTGATGAGTCAGAGCTACTTTTAGGAGTGGAGAATATTCCCTTGTTCAGTACCTCTAGCAAAAGCAGTCATGGGTGGCAGCCGCTGAAACAAATCACCTTCGTGCCTGTGAACTTGCTAGGGAGTGAGTCTTGCACTCCCAGTCTCTTCAGCATGAATCGCTGCCTTTATCTTCTTACAGGAGGCAAACAGCGCTCAACTGCTATTGCACATTAGAGAAGCAGTGTGTTGGAAGCCCAGCTCTATCACTAACTTACTGGGCAGTCTGTGGCATTTTTCTGTGGCCCGTTCCTCCCCTCAGTAACATAATTTGTTCCTTTTTAAAGCATTTTGAAAGCCTTTGATAACATAGACTGCTTGCATGGCAGGAGGTGGTATTAGAGCTCCGTGATTTTGATAGCACTGAATAGACTCAAGGGGAGCCTGGGTGTTGACGGGTCAGGCACTGTGCAGCTACCAGGAAAACTTGATCTCTGCTTTAAGGAGCTTTCAATAAGAAAAAGAGCAAGTCACAACAGAAAAAAAGCAATAACTAAAAAGGGTGAAGCAGGGGAGAAAATGGTCCCTGGGACTCATACGGTCCCATAAGTTAACAATTTGCACAACCTCTGCTGGTTTTAGTTTGGCTTCTTCCTAGTCCAGCAGGCTGTCAGATCTCTTAGCTATAAATCACATCTTCTGAATAGGAATTACCTGGTGTTATGGTGAATTATAACAGACATCTGCTCTCTGCAGAGATGTTTAAAACTGGCAGCTGAAGACTGTGTAATAAAAAAAATACTGGGTTTTGCCAATAATATAATAATGCTGCTTTCTAAAGAAAATAGTCTCATAGTACACCAAAGTAATGAATCAAGTGGAGTGAAGAAAAGAGTGCTTTTTAAAAATTAAGATATTTTTTCTTTTTGCCTTTCTTCCTTCATCGACAGATGAAATACCCTTTAAATACCAGACGACCTTTGTTGATCACATAGTTCAGGTATAGCTGAGCTAAGCATTGGACTTAGCTCTGTAAGAGAGAAATTTAGTAACACCTCAAGTCTAATTGATGCAGAAAACAAGTAAAAATATAGCACAAGTTCTTACAGAAAATAGATTTGAATCAGAGTATGACTTAAACTGCTTAAACACATCACCTCAACATGTTATATTAAATGAATATGCTCAATGCTGTCTAAATAACTTATATCAGTTTTTAAAGAAAACTAAGTATTTTATGGGTGATGGGTAAGGAATGACCATTCACAACAGCTGTGCCTGCCACTTGTTACAGGAGTACTGTATTAACAAACAGCAGCATCATCAGATGTCCCCTGCAGAAACGGCTGTTCCTGGTGAGGGTAAGGTAACCATTCAGCTACCATCACAGCCTTCCCAGCCCATGCATCAGAAACGTGAGAAGGGGATATAAGCCTCCATCAGCTACATTATGCAATCTGATGGATTTTTTTTACCTTTTAGCTGCCACCAGAGATACCTCCAAGTCAACCTGTATCTCTAAGAATCAGGTTAAACAGACAAGGCTGCAAGTCCCCATGAAGTAGACAAAGATCCCTTTGGTTTGAGGCATCCAGACTTCACAAAGCGTCCTCACACTCTTGAAAAACACCATCTCTAATGTTGGTTTAGTTCGATTTTTCTTCTCCTCTCCTGTACCTACAAACCTTGCTCTTCTATCTTTCAGCTTAAGTCTGGCAGAAATAGCTGCCAATAAATGTAATATCTGGGAATCATGATGTGCACATCTCCTGTTAAAGCACCTCTTTGGGTCAGGCTTCCTCTCGTACACTGTCCTTAAATACTGCATTCAATTTTTCTACTGGGAGCTATATCTGGTCCATCTGCCAGTACATATCCATCTCCTTATCTGTGAGGAGGACAGGTAGGGCTCTAGGAGCTGGCACTCAAATTGACCCAGTATGTCTGATACCTGCTTAACGAAAGACACACAGATTTAGAAGCAATGACACACCAGAGCTCTGACATCACCAAGAGTGATTATGGCCTTAATGACATGTATTTTATGTAACCAAAGTAAATAAACAAGTAGAAAGGGATAAAGCATGTGTGCCGTATTTAAAATCAGATGATGTTAGCAGCTGGATTTATACACTGGCATCTGTACAGGGCTTGCAAAAGAAACAGCTTCCATTGTGCATTACGCCTTTCCACCACATTAATTCCATCGTAAACCTCTTCTGTATCACACTTTTACTGCCCTCACCATGTGCAAATTAGCTGTAATCTGGTGGCAGCAGCCGAACGCTTCTTCTTCCAAATAACAAAACAGAAATTTGGTTGTACAACTGCTTTTCGTAAAAGAGCAAAAAACATCACACATCCATAATTAACTGTAATGCGTGCCTCAGGGCCAGTTTTGAAATAGGGGAAGCGATGCTATCAAGAAGCACCTTAATCCATTTTCTAAGAGCCATTAGGACATCCTTTTCAGAAATGCATGAGTGATGTAGGACACAGTGCAACGTCCCCATGGGCCTGCAGCTGGTGTGGTTGGAGGTGACTGCTGCTTTCTACATCCGTACCCTGTTCATAAGCACTCCTTGTTTTGGTGAGCACTTGATCGGTTCATAAGCCAGGAACTGCTGCCAGGAGACTCAGCTGATTCTTCTGGCTGAGGGTGACATTCACCCCACACTTTCTGGTGGCTCTGCTGTGGGGTAGCAGCTCTGGCTATGTGGGGTCATGAACAGCTGGGACTTTCATACCTTGAAAAGCTCCAGCTGTTTCCAAAGCTGTGGTCTCTGCCATGAGATCAGGCACTTCCCAAACCTCTTTGGCCCTTGAAAACCAAAACCTCATAGGTTTTCAGGTGTTATTCCAAAAACAAGGTAATGATAGCTGCCTCTTTCCTTCTCGCTCAAAGGATGCCGCTTCTATGTTTTAAGGTGTCCAAAACTAATAGTTAAATCTCTAAAGCCATTAGTGTTCATTTCTTTAAAGAGTATATTAAATCTTCAACCTTGTTTATTTTTAAATGTATATTCTGGTGACACATGTTGAATTTCATTTTATTGCTGGGTTGAACCAAAGCATTTAATATTCAGAGAATTATAATGATTACATAGGAGCAATCATCTGAGGTATGTCCTCTTGAATAATAAAGAGACACTAGACCTAGGACTAATCTTTCGTATTTGCTTTTTAAGAGAGAAACCAAATCTGAGGAAAGAATAACCTGAAATTGCAAGTTTTCTGAAATTACTGTGTTGTTATTCTTATTCACCAGATGCCTCAAATGTTCCTGATCTCATGCAAAACCATCCCTGCCTACCTTGAAGGACATACGACCAAAATGGGTGGTTAAATGGCAAGGGAGGGTCCTGTTGGCATTGGTTGTTGCTAGCCCAGCTCATACCATGTCTGTTCAGTTCCCTTCCACTCATGTCTTGGCTCCCCCATAAGGCACTGCAGCGCTGCTGAGGGGCCTCAGCCGGTTCAGGGATGTGCTTAGCTGCTCTATGAAGGAGTCAAAGAGTTTACTGGCTTAATAAGACAGAGGAAAAAAGTCCTTTCCCCTGCTGGTGGCAACACGCTTACCTGCTGCATATACTCAGTTGGGGTTGCAAGGAGAGTTGGCCTGTGGAAATATAAAAAGACCCATTTATAACCTGAGAACTGATAATGTGCGCAGTTTTAATTGAGGAGCAACAGTGGGAAGCAGCCATTGAGTGTCTAACAGGTAGCGGCTAACCAGTTTGACCTAATTTTTGTTTAGCATCTAAAAGGAAATGGTTAATTTTTCGGTGAAGGAAGATGGTTATACAAATGTGTGTGAGCCTGTGCTTATACTTGTGTACAAATGCATACATATAGTAACATCTTATTAAAAGAAATAATCACTTCTTATTTGTTTTGTATAGTGCAATTCATAACTGTTATTTTTTGTGGATACTGTTAGATGGTATTCTACTGGATGCCAAAACTCAATACCAACTCAGGATAAGAAATGAAGCAGAAAAAACTTCAGTGGCATTCTACTAATTTGTATTCAGCTTAGGCAATAAGGATCAGAAAAATTGATACAATTCAAGCAGCACTAACAGGCGTGTTAGTTTTGTTGTGTCTTTGATACTAAATGAACTGGTTAAAAAGGTACTTGTTAATGAGCACTGGACCTTAAAGCAAATAAAGAATTGCAAAGGCAGTTTTGGTGTATAGGCTTAGGGTTATAGGGTGCTGTTTAACGTTTTAGGCATGGAGGGACTATTCTCTTTTCTGCATTAATAAAATTTGAAATAATGAGGAAGAAAGTTGTAGCATCAGAGGTATTCTTCTGTTTTGTTCCTTATGATTTTGATGGATGAACTTTAATAATGTATGGTGAATATCACTGGTCACAGAAGATGCTAGTTCTAAAAATCTGCCCTAACTTTGCACAGTCCAAATCCCAGTTTTAGGGAGTGCTTTTCCTAGAGTCATGCAATGATGTCAATTAAAAAACAACCAACCAACCAGGCAACCAAATAACCAACTGACTCCCTCTGAAATGACAGAGTACCAATAAGGTAAATTTTGACATCCCAGATCTCAACTCCAAGTCAGTCTGGAGAGGTTGTATATGGCACAGGAAAGTTAGTTCTTCAGCGGATAAGTGCTAGTAGAGACTGAATGATGAATTACCCAATTTGCTGGTCAGCAGATGGCTTGGGTTTTGTCCTTGGTACAGGCACAGGGCAGAGATCTGTGCTGTTCCGGATTCGTGCATTTTTTTTCATGTGCTTAAGTTCATGTAGCTCTTCTAAGGTTCCTTACAGATGGACTGAGATGCAGGTGTTCACTTCTGGGACCAGATTCAAGGTTTTGCTAGACCTTTTCTCCAGCTAGCAATAAGCCTGCAAAGAACGCCATGAGTTTGGAAGTGCCAAACTATTCTCCAGTTTCCCTCCATTTCTCTGGCTTGCAGAAGATAATGAACTAAGAAGATGTGACTTTTTAATAATATTTTTGGGTGGCATTTTCAAACTGCTTTTATTTCTCTTGAATTGCTGTGATTTCTCATTGTGAAATGTTCTTAAATTTTATTAGCAAAAACTGCTTCGTACCAGAATACATTTGGATTGGAAGATGGTTTGAAAAAATATGACTTCTGTTATGGCTTCAGAAGTGCTAGTGAACAAAAAAATATTTGCACAGAGATAATGGTCAGCCCAAAATGCTTTATAGTCAAGGAATCCATGAAAAACCCTTGCAGTAGGCCTGTGTAAAATAACCTGCAGTCTTAAGCTGTGCCACACAAATGAACACACAAAGAACTTCTCTGCTCTTGAGGAAGATAGTAGCTTCATCCCCCAAATAAGGCATGTAATTGTCTTCCCAAAATTTGTTATTCTTCAATATTATGTCATTCCAATTATTATTGTTACTCATATAAGTGTACAGTCAAGTTGTGCCTTTGAGTTTTAGGTCTCAAGGAAGACCTGCAAGCTTGGATCCCACGGTATGATTGCACGTGGTATGAAAAGAGGTAGTTCCCTGAGTGGTTTTGCATATCCTACCTTTTAATTTAGTTGAGTGCCCTTTGTTCTTTTCCTTTCTCATGCACGTGTTCATTTTAATCTCTTTTCACTTGAAAGGTTTTCCATGACTTTCTTTTGTCACCTCCCTTTCCTGAAAATAGATTTCTCTTTGCCAGCATTTGCAAATTAACACAGTCAAAGGCAATTTTGTTTTCATGGCTATCTTTGTTTTGACTGTTTGTTTCCAAGGTGAGGTTTTCTTCAAAGATTATCTTCCTGTGCCTGAAATCTTTAGGCAAAACAGAGTCTTAGTAACAACTGCTTTATGTCTCCTCTACTCCTGTGACAGTTGTGGCTGCTTCTGGCAGGACTTATTTTGTCGTCTTTATGCTTTGAGTGTGAGACTCACTCAAGGAAACCTGCCCTTTTCTCAATGGCGTAAACCTGCCTATCATGAGACTTAGCAAAAGCACCATACAGAATTGCAATTTCTTCTAATTCTTACAAATAGAAATAGTGTAGCTCTTTCCATACAGGTTTAATTTATTTCATTGAAAAACATAGTTTTGTCACTGTTTGTGATAATGTCAGTGTTATTCTTGACTCAAACATCCTTAATTTACACTGGGAAATGCTTAAATGCTGTGGTGAAAGAGGCTATAGAAAACCTGCAGACAGACAGATAGCTTCCATGGGCAGCTGGTTTCTGAAGAAAGAGGTGCCCACTTTCCGAGCTGTTT
Source organism: Pluvialis apricaria (assembly GCA_017639485.1). NCBI lineage: Eukaryota > Metazoa > Chordata > Aves > Charadriiformes > Charadriidae > Pluvialis > Pluvialis apricaria. The sequence goes on along the minus strand of CM030008.1, from coordinate 159,094,975 downwards.
GCTTGCATGAAAGATAACATTATCATGATATTTTTTCAGCTGTGCTGAAGCGAGAGGAAACCACTGGCCTTTGCCTTACAGACATTAATTTCCTCCATTAGCCCATCTCCTGATTCTTCCTGATGATATATGGTGTCACCAGTTGTTTTAAATTTAGCTCAACTCAAAGTAACAGGGCAGAAACTTTATATGTGTGTTTCCTTTCATTCTTTAGCCTGGAACTGCTTTCTTGTGTGTTTGTATATTTCTGTTAACCATAAACACCACTCTACAACTTGCTTATTTTGCGAACTATTCGCACTGGATTACCAATTTTGGGGTTAAATTCACTCTTAGGCAGAAAGAGAGGTGGGTCAGCACATCACATGAGGTGTTCTCTCTCAGGTCATGCAGTTGGCCACCTTCTGGGCTGGATTTGCAATTGGTGTAAACTTATATAAACCCCTGACTTGTCTACCTTGATGACCTACAAGCTCACTTTTAGCCTTCACCTGAAGAGCTCTGTCATGACATTTAACTTATAGTTGACAATTTTTGACAAATGCAGATTTTAAAGCCAGAAGGGGCCTTTACATCATTTAATCCCACTGTACAATCTGCTCTTTGCCAGGGACTTTCATGTGAACTCTGCAGAATTTTTGAACTCCATGGAAAACAATCACATTGCAACCTCCCTCTTGTGATTCTGGATCCGACAAAAAAGCGGATGAACCTTAAACTCAGTGCTAAAAGTCTAAGCAAAAAGTTCTCAGAAGCTAGGGGTGAGAACACCTCTGATTTGAAGGTTACCATGATAAGTGTTTTAGGGTGCAAGTGCCTCGCACCTCCATCTCAGATAAATTGACAGCCGCTCAAAGCAAAAATCTAAGATTGGTGTGTAATGAGTTTTAAGACTGTTTCAATATCAGGGTTGGATTGACGGAAGTATTTCAAGTCATGAAAAATAATTGAGTATGTAAGAAGAAACCCCTGCTGGGCTAAGTGTGATCCCCGATACCCTATCATGTAATGTGTTGCCAGCAGAAGAGTCACATAAATACTAGAAACTTCAGCCTCAGATCTGCTTTATTTCTGTTATGAATTCAAGGAGAAATTGGCACAAGCTCAGGCTTCTTTTGTTACAGTAGGAAGAGGAGGAGGTAGAGGGCTTATTTGGCTAATACTGTGATTTTGTGTAAATGTGTCCCAGTTGCCACTTAAGCGTTAGAGAGCTTAACACAGCTGTCCTCAAGCAGGCAATGTAATGGAGATCCCCAAAGATCTGTCTGTGTATATAGTACTAGCTTCAGTCTCTCCACACCTTAACCCTCTTTGATGGAGGAACACTTCATATACCATCCCATCTGCTCTCTCTAGATGAATTCCTTTGTTTCTGCTGTAGGTCTCAAAAACGGGCAATGGAAGTGGTTTATGTGTCTGATAAGGAGAAGAGAAGACTCCCTGGATTTATACATTTTAGAACAATAAAGAAATCTGACAACCTGAGTTGGGTACAAGGCCAACACTGGAAAATTTTATGAATGACTACTTGTAGCTGTGAAAATTGTGCCATACCAGAGGACCAACTAGATAGACAAAGGACTTTCCCTTTACATCCCTTTGAAGACTCAACAACTTGTCCAAATCAGAAGTCTCTGACCTGTTGAGGCAAGTTATCTTCCCTTCCTCTCTGTCCGAGGATGCAGGGACTGAGTTCCCATGGTCCGCATAGGAAGCTTCGTTCACAAGAAATGATGCAAAAGCCATAACACCTTTTGCTGCCTGCATATAGTCCTGGGATGACCTTCAATAATTGCACTCTAATCTTTTTTACAACTGTTGTTTAAATAATAGGGCTTTCCTTGACAATGATAATAAGAAGGGAAACGTCACCGCAAATACACTCCAGAGGAAAAGAGCGAGTTGAGTGAAACCACAATGTTCTCAGTCCTGGCTATATTCAGACTCACAAAACTTTTGCCTCCGGATGTTAGATCAGATAATAGCACATAGATAGACAAGCCACATTGACCAGAATAAATCCTTTAGTAATGGGTGCATTAAAAATACAATAGACAGATTAGATGGATTTATCCATCTATTTCAGACAGAAAGAAAAACTGGATATGAGTAGCTGAGGAACTGCTGAGGCAAGAGGCCATGTGGACACTGAATTTTCTTGAACGCTGGGCCTGCATCTATGGAGAACAGCACTGAGGAAGACTCTTGCCAGACTGAGTCCAGACCTGGATTTGTCCTGAGTTTCTATGAGACAAGTCATTGAATGACTTGGACACGTCAATCTTTCTCTGTTTCAATCTGAGCATCACTAAAACTTCCCTTTTGGTTGCAAGCTCTATGGGAAGGAGCCTCTTTTACTCAGGGACCAATTCTTCCAAGTTTTGGACCCAGGAGTTGCTCCTCGTTGCCTCTCTAATTCATTGAAAGTCAGAGGAGGAGAGGAGGAGTGTTAAAAAATGGTGAAGTAGGCATGATCAGCAGTCCAGAGAAGTGCCACGAAGTTGATCAGAGGGCTGGACCACCTCTCCTATGAAGACAAGCTGAGAGAGTTGGAGTTGGTCAGTCTGGAGAAGAGAAGGCTCCAGGAAGACCTTATAGCAGCCTTCCGATATCTGAAGGGCACCTATGAGAAACCTGCAGAGGGACTTTTTACAAGGGCATGTATTGATAGGATGAAGGGGAATGGCTTCAAACTCGAAGAGGGTAGATTTAGGTTAGATATCAGGCAGAATTTTTTTTACTATGAGGGTGGTGAGACACTGGAACAAATTGCCCAGGGAAGTTGTGGATGCCCCATCCCTGGAGGTGTTCAAGGCCAGGTTGGATAGGTCTTTGAGCAACCTGGTCTAGTGGGAGGTGTCCCTGCCCATGGCAGGGGGAGGTTGGAACTAGAAGATCTTCAAGGTCCCTTCCGACCTGAACCATTCTATCATTCTATGATTAATTAAATCCCTTTATTTCTGAATTATTTCCCAAACTCCAATGGCAGCAGTCCCAGGCACCCCTTCACCTTCCTCTCTCCTCTGCATCCCAAAGGACATGATAGCCTCCAGTGTCAAAGCAGATGTTTTGAGTAACCAAGATGTGGTAATATAGACTTCCTACCCTCACCCCGCCACCAGCCTGTGGCTAAATATCCCCCTCCAAACATTCCAAAGAGCCATCTCTGTGCTGTGCTTGTCTGCAGCTGGTCTGGCTTGATCAGGAGGGTCTCAAATACAGAGAGGAGGCTGGCACTGGATTTTGGAGGCTTTGTTAATGCTTTCTGGTTTCCCCTTCCTTTTTCCATTACAGCTTTTTGCAGTGCTTGCTAGAAAAGATGCAGATTGGAGTTGGTTGCTGTTTCTCACATCAAACTGTAAGTAGTTCAGAGGAAGGACTGTGGCTTTTTTTTTTGCCTGTTTATGTACAGCACACACAGTAGTATCTATAGATGTAGACAACTATAAAGTAATATTAATGCTGATGGTAAAAATAAAATGTTTGTGGTTCTACATCCCATTTTTCAATCCACTCTAAGATAATCTTTTTCTGGGAAAAATAATAATAACAAAGAAGGCCTGGGGGGATATGATTTCTTTGTTAAAACCATGTGTACCTCCACTGACTAATCACTCAGGAGTTTGTGCTGATACTCTTGTCTCACACTGTTGTTTTCCTCTGAAGGTTTACTGTGGGCTCAGGCTATGCAGTTCAAGTTCTTCTGTTTTAATAAGTTGCTGCACCTTTGCCCAAGGCTGTGATTGAATATGTGGGCAGTTACTGTGGTTCAGCTGACACTTGGAAACTTATTATGTGGTGTTAACTTGATTTTGAATTTGCACCTTGAGGGGTTTATTTAACTCAAATACTCATTTTTATGGTGCCAAACTGAATCAAAAGCTCCAAATTTCACTCCAGTGAAGAAAAATCCAAACCTATGGAAATTCGAGCACAAACAGAACCGACAGTGCTAGGCAGTAGGTAGAAACGCTTTCAAAATCTGAGAGGATTTTATTCTAACTATTGGCAAACCATGTCTGAATTTCAAGCTTGTGTAGAATTAGAAGATAAGAAGTGTTATTGGAGTTTTGTGTTATGTATAAATGCATACATTTCACAGCAGTCCTGTGCTATCCTGGCTCTACCAAAGACAGTTTGAATGATTTTCCCTGGTGCACTAAAACATTTGTGGGGAGACCAAGGTGTATAAGAAGAGTAAGTTGTCAGGGTGTGCAAGAATTTGTGGAGCATCTTTGGTGCTCTTCATTGCTGACAAGGTGTGTCTGGTCTGATCTGGTCCGACTATTTTAATACTCTCTGTGAGCATTTTCCCTGGCTGGATGGCAAGGCATCATCCTGCTGATGACTGTTTGTGAGAAGTGTCCCAAGTCTGATGGCACAGGTCTGCTGATGAAAGATTCAGACGCAAATGCCCATGCTGCATCTTGAAGGATCCCAGCTGCTGAAAATAAATGAGACATCTTTCAGAGATTTTCAAATGTGTTTTTCTTCTGGCCATGACACCTGTGAAATGACCACTGTTTTACCAACATCATCACTGCTGTTGTATCAGCATTGTATCAACATCAGCACTGTCATTGTATCCCCTTGCTATTGTAAGGGACAACTCTCAACAATATGTAACAAACAAAACCACAAAACCAGGATGTTGTCTGCTTGGTGAAGAGCCATAATAGTCTCACAATTCTTTGGCTTAGCTGAGGAAGTGTCGTAAAAAAAACACTGTGGCAGCGTAGGCTATAGCAAGAACTATAAATATTTTCAGAACCATCACTGTAATTATTTCTGGCTACTAACTACTCTTCCAAAAAAAAAAGAGAAAGCGAAGTAATTATAAGTGTTTTACCATTCTGATGCCAGATCTCCATCGTTAGAATAGGCCATACAGACATTTAAGACAGAGGGGTTAGATGGGAGGGTGGGAGTAGCTTTCAGCCGCAGGGCTGGAATAGACACGGTCCCTCCCCCAGGCAGTCTGGGGTGGGGCTGCAGCATCCTTTGGCTCCTTCTCCCATCAATCTGCCCCTGAGAGATAATCTTTTCCCTTCCCCCAAAGAACTTAATCTGAAAAGTGAGTGGGTGAAGCAGGAGTGGAACGTGGAGGGCAGATGAATTAATAGTGGCAAGGGCATGTTTTCACATATGCTAACCCATGTGCACAATTCGTAGGAGTAATAAGTCAATCTCTCTGCCTAGTGGGACAGAGGGTTTTAAAGGCATCATGGCTGAGCTGGGAGAAAGCTTGAAGACAGGGCACGAAGGCAGAGGTTGTACAGGGAGTTCACGTTCCAACAGTTCTTGTGGCATCTATTATTAGAGTACTGGCTTGTCTAAAAATGTTAAAAATAAAATGGTACCGCCTGGTAGAGCATGGGGTGCAGTGAAAGATTAATTATGCTGTTCTGGATTTAATTTTGGTGTCCTTACACACCCTAACCTCATGTAAGATTGGACTCTTACCCTATACGAGAGAAATGTGTCTTTTTTTAACACTTAACATGCTTTTGATCTTTCGTGCAACCCCATGCTTGAAGGGGGGATGTGGAAGATTCATTTGTATTCTATAAAGCCACTTGCTGTGCATGAGGAAAGCAGCATCACACCACATCACGATGTGAAGGTAGCTGGACCAGGCAACGATTTGGAAGGGGTTGCCACAGTTTCTTGATGATTTGAAGCACATGTGAACCCGTTGTCTCTGATTATCAGCAGATGTAAATCAGCAGAGCTTCTCCGACTTTATTAAACTTACCTGATGTCAATGAGGATTTGTCCATTTGTGTTCACAGTATTCATTAGATGACAATATCTGATGAATAACAATAAAAAAACCCTATCAGACCTCTGACAACAATAGCTGAGAGGACATTAACACTGGCAGGATATACCTCAGCATTTAGTAAATATTCTGCCAAATTAGAAAAGAAATCACAAGGCAGGGAGGCTGGAAAAATCTCAGAATGTGTTTACAGGCTGCTTTAATTCAGTGCCATTTCATTACATTGCCAAAATTAATCACTGTCTTCAGTTCCTGTCTTGGTTTCTTATTTACTGATAACTTGATCTCCTTGGTGAGATTTTATTGCTCCCAACCATCATGGTTTTTTAACATAAGATCCAATACAGATTGCAAAGAAATGAATAATGTAGGGGGCAAGCAAATAGGAACTTACGGGTCACGTGTGACTCTGTTAAATGTAACACCTATTCCATTAAATACATAGTATATGCACAGCCTCAGATCCTTACGTATGAAATAATTGGGTTATGTGTTGTTATTTACCAAGAACAAGAAGCACGGATGTAATGGCTAAGCAATGCTCTTTATCAAAATAAAAATCTGAAAAAGAGAGTGGTCTGCCCACAAGCCCTCCCGCAAACACAGTCTCCCCAGCGCTGCCAGCCTGGCGCTTTGTTGGGACCCATCTGTTCCCTGCTGCCACCTACAAGTGGCATGAAGCTGTTTTTGGTATGAGAAAAGCCATCCTGTCGTGGGACATGGGCAAAAGTGAGACAGCTCTGTTTTGTTCAAAACTTGGGTTCGGTTTGGATTAGGCCTCTGAGGTGCTGTATAACTACAAAATACTCTTTAATGTGCTGAGCCTCTTCCCTCTCATGATTTTTTTTTTTTTGCGGGGGGGTCCTTCATTGCCATTTTTAAAGGATGGGGACTGCATTTTACTCTATGTATACGGTGTCTAGCACAATGGGACCTTTACCCTAGCTGGATCCTTTGAGCAACAGTGCATGTTTCTTAAAAGATCTCTCTAATAAAATGTTAGGACCTAATTATGGCAAATGCCTCAAATGTCACTCCTTCCTCGACCTTTGGAAGATCAGACTAAGCCTACCTCATTAAAGAAAAAAACAAGAGCCCTTATGCCCCCCTGAAATACATAAGAATTCAAAACACTTTCAAGTATTTTGAAATAAGTTGTGCGTGGGGAAAATGTGCCAGTTGCTTCTGCATGTCTCGGCTAGACATATCAGATTGGTAAGAGAAGTGTTCACACAAAGAGGAAGAGTTGTAATGAATGAAAGCCATAAGGCTGAATCCTTCAGACAGTATCCTCCAGTGCATCAATGAGGAAGTGGGAATTAACCTGGCTCAGACAGGGAGCCTGTTCTGATATCATAAAAGATGGCTAATGATATTTAAACACTTTCCCCATGTCAGCACTTCCCCTTCAACAACTTCATTGCCTCTGATTAGTAGCAACCCATTTTAATCGGCTAGTGATGATGAGCCCCTTTGCCATAAATAGGTGCAGCTCCAAGTGATAGTGAGGTTGTTATTATTTGTTATCCACAGCACAGTAAAGACTATATGTATGACAGAGTTTAGGACAAGATTGCACTAGGTACTAGAAATGGGGTGTAAAAAAGACATTTCTCCATCCTGAAGGACAGACCTAGCTAAGAAAGCTCAAACAGAAGTATTATTTCAATGTCAGAGAGTAAAGAGAAGGTATGGAGGTAGATCTCTGAAGCCTCAACTATGGTTGTCTTCGCATCCTGTTCATTGCCATCTTGCAGGCACTAGGCTCTTCTTCTGCAGGTGCTTTGAGATCCTTCAAAGAGAGTCTATGGATAAGGGCCAGTGAAAAACATCGCATTGCAGGTTTTAAAGTGAGGGCACGAGTTGAGAGACTGTTACAGTGTGAGCCACCTGATAGCAATCTTAGAAGATATATTTTGGAATGATATGTACCAGCAATCACATCTTGCAAGGGCATATAATTATTGTGTAATAATTTCCCATTTGTCATACAGGGTTACATGCTTTCATAAGGTGTGGAGTTGCTTTTTACACAGCAGCCACATATCCTGGGGCACCTGATCACTCGTGAAATTGCTGCACTGTAGAAAACAGTGATCTGTGAGTAGACAAATACTCCCATTTCTGTTACCATGTGATGTTCTTTTTTACTGTCTATGTATCTTAGGTCTCCGAAGGCCCATGGAGATGCTCACTTTTCTTTCTCACTCTGCAAGTGAACTCAAATAGTTATGGGAAAAGTCGTGTGTCCCAGAGTTGGACATTTCATCATTCTGCTGACTGTAACACGTGAAAGATGGTAGCTCAAAGGCAGAAGTTACAAAGGAGAAGTATGATGCATAGTTGGGAAATAACATGCTCTAGCATTAAAATGAAACGTGGAGCCTAACACCAGGCACGTTTGGAAAGAATGATATAAGTAAATAATTCCATGAGCAGCAGACCAATGAAGCAGCCTTCTGATTGAGCCATGATACTTCCTTCTCCTTTTTGTTTGACCTGGAAGAGATGCCAGATGTTGCAGGCGGTCCAGACCTGCATGGGTGACTGGGCAGTCAACACTGCTGCTTTAAGAAACAAGCTGAAATAAATGCCATGTCCCTCTGATGTTGGTGGGCTGAAAAAGTGGCTTTCTAGGCTACATGCAACCTCAATACATGTTTTATAAGGTCTCTTGTAAAAAGTCGTTTCCATTAAGAGTTCTACCTTGCTGTCAGATTTGGGTGAATCTGGACAAAATGCATTAAAAAAGTCCACATAAGCTTTGTTTCCCTGAGAAAGCGGGATCTGTAAATTGTATGCGAATTTGTTTCTGGTTTTCTGGAAAACCTTAAACCAATTAAAGCCTATCAACAAAGAAAGAGGATCAGGGAAGGCATTTGGCCAGAAGGAATTCTTTGCTTACATGGGTAGCTGATTCAGCCTTAGGACATCATTCTTCATGGTGAGAACTTCTGAACAGCTCCTGGTGCCAAAACGAAACTTGTGATCTTCCTACACTATTTCTACTTAATGCAGAAGCCTCCACTGCTGTTACTGCTTTCCTGTACTCTTCTGCCTCACCAATGCAGTTGCTGTTTCTCCACTTTGTGACACTTCAACTTTCTTTTCAAGGCCAAGATGCTGAAATTCTGCAGGAGGTGAGAATCCTGTGATTTTAAATACTTTCTTTTTTTTTTTGATGGCTTTTACTCTCATGAGCAGAGCCAAGAGCTTGAAAATGTAGCTCAAATCCTAAAACTTCAAATACAAATGGCAAGACAAAAAGCCCTCAAATGCTCTTGGAGCTGAGAGTTATGATTTCAAGCTGGTAATGCTGAACACTGAATTGCTGATGTTGTGGACTTGCTGTCTGAGATTCTTGGAAGGTATAGTTGTGGGTAGCAAAGTAGAACTCAATCGAAATACATTGACTTGCACCAATTGGTGTACACCAAGTGGCTTGCTGTCTCTCTCAGTATCACCCACTGACATATCTTCTGTTTTACCTTTGACTACTCAGGCACGAAGAACAAATGAGTTCTAACATCATTAAACTCCACAGCTTTGAAAGAGTGGAGTAAATACTGGACAATCCATCTTTTTTAGCTCCATCTGGGCTGAAATCCTGACTTTATTGAACTCCGTGGTAAAAATCTTTGTCTTCAATGGATTTTGTTCTTAGCGTCTTACTGTCTCTGTTCCTGACTTGTCCAACACAGACCTGCAGGTCACATCTTTGCAAATGCTCTCCTCCCCCAATTATGTTTGCCTTGTCTGTTTACATTGTCATTTATTTTCAAAAGGCTACAGCTCTTCTGTGTTTGTATGTAGACTGTCAGCTGAGCCTTGAACTGGTGCTGCAATGGTTAGCAGTGTTGTCTTGAAGATCCTTTCTAACATAAAAGGTATATGCAAAAAAGATATTTGCTCATTTTTAATACAAAAGGTAAATGCAAAACTCTTATGGCATTGAATAACTGTCACTGGAACTTAATTTGGATAAACACCCTAAGGTGAAGCTTTCATCTGAACTAGAGGTGAGTCTGAACTTATTAGGGGTAGCATCACATTTTTGAGAGGTTCATATTTGCATCCATGAGCCTATCTGTGATCTTCAGTCTTTTGAGTCTGCAAATTTTGGCTGGAGACTTTCCAGGGAAGAGGTATTGCACCTCCCACTGTAAGTTTTGCAGGAAAAGTCTTGCTCTTGAGACTTTGGAGGGAAGGTCTATCCAAATCTCGCAGAACTTGGGTTGGATCTTATTCTGAAGGCAGATAAAAGTGTTGAAAGCTCAGTGGGGTATATCTGCATGCACTTCCATCATACTTTTGATTAGAATGAGATATAACCTGAGAGTCTGGCCTGTCATAGCCTGTGGTTTCTAGTCTAGCAAGTCACACCTTTGTGCAATGTAGACGTATATCCCTACATGGATAACACCACTGCAGCTCAACAATGCTGAGTTCCCCTCTGGGCACAAGCTAATGAAGGTGAATCAGAGCTTCATGCTGACTTGAAATGTGCTAACAAACCTTTCCAAGCAATGGACTACCTTCTTTGCAAATGGCTTCTTCTGTCTCTGGCTGTGAGCCGAGTGTACCAGACAAGCCAAAGATTGTGTGCATTTTCATCTGGTGCTGTGCACTCCACTCTGGGAATTCCTCCTCATGCTGAAGCTTACCTGAGCTTGCAGAGAAGATGTCTAGTATCAAAAAAAATAGGCTTTGCACCAGCAACAACAAATGCCAGTAGGCAAAGCAGCATGTCACCTTGTCACATCATGAAGTAAGAGACTGTATTCGCAGTGTAAACAACTGTTACTCCATTTATTTTCTGTGTATTTGTGTATGTATTTCTGTGTATCTTCTGGTGTGTTTAACTATTCCTGTGCAGCTGTCATGGGAAGGAACTGGCATTCAGTGCTAGATGTCTTAGATATATAATAAGGATTACAAGAGAAAATAAATAAATTCCTCCAGCTTTGCCAAGTCAAAGTCTGAAAAGGTGCAGTTCATTCTGTAATGAATGTTGTACTTCATAGCAAATAAATTTTTCAGAGCCCCCTATCCCTAAAGCCAAGGTAGTCTATCAAGATACACTTGTCTTTCATTATCTTTAAACACATAACATCTAAATACATAAAGACCTAATGTTGACTCATTAAACAAAAGGATGCTTATTTCCAGTCACTGTTCTGCGCAAATTGAATGAGTTTAAATGTAAAAATAATGTGAGTAGCTAAGTCTTCATCAGACAGGAAGATTTTCCAGACTCATACAGAAGATTGACAGCACTGAAAAGCTGGGGAAGAGCAAACAAGCAGAGAGTAATGGTACAGGCGAGCGAATTAAACTGCAAAAGCAGGGCTCTCGGTAGTCCTTGTGAGGACCATCTGGAAAAATCTGTCTGTCTGTAACAACTAGAGCACTGGAAAAATGTTTTGTAGTCTGTCTGTCCTGGAAAAGAAGAAAAAGAGAGACAATTCCAGTGAACAGAAATGTGATGTTTCCAAGACAAGGGCAGTACACCAATGATGATTATGTTCGGTTTTTTTCTCCTCAAAACTCAGATATTATAAAGTCAGCCATAATCTTTTCATTTAACAGTTCAAAGCAGTTATTCTCTCCTCATTAGCTGATGGCACACTGCAAATTGCTTAAACCCATTTGTATGGGGAAAAGGAGATGGGGTCTTCTCTCATCAATCATTTTGGCACTCAGAAGTCATGGCTGACTCAGAGCCAGTGGCAGTAAAGGAGAAGCCCACAGATAATGAAGACAGCTGCTGCCCTGGATCAAATCACTGGTCTCCAGCGCCCCGCCTAACACCCCATCCTTCAGAAAGCTGAGCTCTCCCTCCTACATCATACACATCACTAATTGTGGGATGGTTTGTGTGGTGTGTGTGTTTCTCCCCTCCCTCCGTATTCCCATATTGACAAACATTTTCTGCAACATTGCTGCACCTCCAAGAGCGGAACGAGCTCTTTGTTTCCTACAGCTGGTCACTGGGTTTATCAACCCTAGAGATAACTCAACACCTACAATTTCCAGAGTGAAAAAAGTCATTCTTATTCTCGGAAGTAGAGGAATCCATAAAATGTCCATCTATTGCATTACAGCAAAATTACTTGTATCTGGGATGAAATATCATAAATAAAGGATCAGAAAAAAAACCCACACCAAAACAAAAAAAACCCCAATCAGAAGCTCAAATAAAATCCCATCAAATTGAAGAAGGCTTGAGAAATCACAAAATGTCCTGATGGCTGTCTGGAAAGCATGCAGGAAAGACGGCAGTGTTGAGGTAACATAGGGCGCAGAATTGAACTGATTCTACATCAAAGCTCTAAAATGGAATGAGAAATCAAAAAATACGGATTCAAGGGTAGTATTGTTTTTCTTCTTCTAATTGAGAACCTTGTTCAATATCAGCAAAAAGTGACTCATTCTATGCATTTTTAAACTCCTGTATGACCCGAGGACTTGTGCAGAGGCAGAACTAAAGTCAATAGTGATATGCATTTGCAGAGGAGCCACCTCAGAGGCAGAATATTTTACTACAGCTTTATCAAATTGGTATTAGTGTGACTTTAAGAAATAATATAGGCATCTATAAACACAGAATCAGCTTTCTTTTCACTTTGAAAAGCTGAGAAAGTTTCAAGAGACCTAATAAAATTTTTAATTATTTGTGAGAACATCTCAGCATTTTGTCTAAAGGTGGGCATTGTCAGGTCCATTTTTTTAATCACTTTCCTTTTGTTTAAGGATTGTGGCACTTTATGTTTACTTTCCAGGAATTTTTAGCAGCTGATTTTTACTGGCAGAGACATTTTTGAAAGTCAATGTCAATGTTGCATATGGGCATATCTGAGGAAACCAAATTTAAAATTTGTACTCGTGCCAAGAGGTTATCGCACACATGTTCAATCAGGGAAAAGACAGAGTCCCATCTGATTGATCTGACCGACCCAGTTCTTAGCCATGCAGCTCCTGTGTATGTTGGGATCGTCTCAGCAAACTGCTGCAGATTTCCTGGGACTGTATTTTCTGCCAGGTCAGACTCTTTGGAAATTCCTTGGTGTGCGTATTTTCCAAGGTGTAATTACAGACGTGCTTGCTATACACCCATATACACAGACATGCGTAACTGTGTTATGCAAATGTTGACCGTAACACAAATCACGTTGCTTTGCTTCATGCTTATTTGCATTTCCTGGTAGCTTCAAAAAATGAGGTTCAACTTAGAAAAGGACTTCCAGTAAACACCCTTGCTGTGGACATACCTCCTGCCTCCAATCCCATTAGAAATTTGGGGGGAGTTCAGTTTCTTCTCCAAACATTGGTGGCTGGCCCAGCACTGATTGGAACTCCTCATTTGCTTTCATTATCTGATGGGTGACAAGTCTGAACGGCTTGCTGTGTGTGACTAAATCCACCACAGGAGCTCGCAAATCCCAGCCTTTTGGAAGTGAAAGCTTCCTTTGGCTGCAGTTCAAGCTTTCGTGTCAGGACATTTCAAACACTCCCATCACAGGAGTTATTGCTCATACGGGAGCAGGTATGTTAATACATTCTTGGCAAGTTACCAAGCAATGGAGCACAGACTTGGTGAAAGTTTTGATGGATTTGTGTTTAGGTTTTTTGAAAGCTTCTTTTAACAATGGGCGATCAGTGGGTATTGAGCCCATTTTATGTCTTGCACACTTCATCTGTTTATACATGGAAGGTTACAGTATGATTTGATCACATATACAGTATGATGACCAACATGGAGAGCAGTTGTTTGAAAACAGAGAGCTTTTCAACCCAGCATGCAAATGTTTAATGGGATTTGAAGCTTAAATGTTGAAGCTGGCCAAATTTAGACTGAATGCAATGGATGCGTTTTTAACAGTGATGGTAATTCAACAAGAGAACAGCTTCCTATGATCATGGTGGATTGTCCATCATCAGGAAGCTTTTAGTTAAATGGGAGATATGATCCCGCTCATTGGTTTTCAGCTTGTGTTTGGAGGACTGCTGCAGATACATGGGCTGCTTCAAAAACGTTGCAGAAAGGCTGATCTAGCAATAGGTCTGAATTCCTTCTACCTAGGGGAAGACTCCTCGGAACTTCTATGTGATTAGCAAATAATAATAAAGCAGATTTAAAACAATTGTGAGTAGCTCTACTTCCACGACTGGACCCCAAGCAGGAATTAGTACAGAGAAGACCTGTGGTGTGCATGGGATCTGTTCAGGTGATTGCGGATAGACTCTTGTGTCCTTAAAATCCAAAATTTACAAATTTTTCAAAGCGTGAAGTCTAGAATTTTGTTGCATTATTGTCTTCCTTTTTCTTCATGATTTTGAACGTAACATGTCAGTTCTGGTGAGGAGCACATGTAACTTGTGAATGCAAGGAGCTGGACATGTTTGCCAGCCTGCAGGATTGGGAACCTACTCAAGGATTATTTACTATATTTAGGTACATATTCTTTGTTTCTACATGAGTGCCTGCATAACATGAAAGTGCGAGAGTCTCTACCTACTAATATTATGATGTTCTTCACTTCTGGCAGTCCTAAAATTATCTATAATGATCTTTTGGTGCTTTAAACCTTGTTTTCTCCCTCCTGTGGTTAATCCCCTATTTCTGCATTAAAATGTTGGCACCCTTTGGTTAAGAAAGTCCTATTTAAATGAGATGATATACTATTATTGCATGGGTGGAGTAGTAAATGATAATAGAACAGTGTAGTCCATATATATGTTATATATGTTAAATTCACTGCAAGATGATGACTTTAACACACTCAGTAAATGAAGCCATTAGTAAGTGGAGCCATCTCATGTATGTAGCACCACTGAAACAGCTGTTGCATAAACACACAACAAAGGGGCTTGTCCCTGCCCTTGAAAAAATGTATTGTTTAAAGGAAATAGGTTAAAAGCAAATGCCAAAACATCTTTTTCCTCATTCATTTAAGTCTTTTGGATGTACCAGAAGTCAGACAGAATCACAGCCAATGCATGAAATACTTGAGGGACCAGTTTGTCTCAGGAACCATCATTGTCTGTCAGGACTATCTACTTCTAGCTCATTGACATAAAAAAATAATGCAGAACAGATGACTGAAATGGCTGTAAAATATCAAAATTGCTACCTAGGAGGGTTTTTTTTATGTTTTTATTTCAAAGGATGCTGTTTCTGTGTGGATACTACTGAAGTCCTCTTTGTAACCTGCTTCGGGCTTGTGACAACTGTGGTAACAATGTTGCAACTGAGAATTGACATATATTTGAGATTTTTAGCAGGTTTTCCCTGCTGGTCCAGGAAGAGAGACAGGAGGATGAAGCACAGGAAGGTCTGGGCTCATCTTCTCACTCCCCAATGGAAGTTTCAGGCAGTAGGTGGACTGAGTGATGGACTGCAGAGAAAGCCTTGGGAGATTTGGATTCTCCTTGGGTTGCCCCAGGTGATCAGGTCCCAGTGAAGCTTGGGGAGCTGCATCCAAGCCTGCAGGAGACAGATCAGCAGCTGTTTCGTCTGGCTGCCACCTGCAGAACTCGCACTGCTGCAGATTTGACATTAAAAGTGAAATAAGCTGATTTTCCCCTTGTAGAAGTTCAGAGTGTTCTTCAGGTTCCCGTGGTAAACATATGCCACGCTGACATCAGTGCCAGATGGGAGATGCCATGTATAATTTTAGAAGATAATTCAGAACTCATTGCGAAATGTAGTCATTTATAACAGCGACTGCCAGGAGAGGGAAGAAGCATGTATCATCATGCTCATTCCTCAGAAAGGGGAATATGCCCAAACACCACAACGGGCTGAGTCTGGCCGGCTGCCCTTGCTGTGGGGAGAGAAAGCCTGATGGCTGCAGTACGCCATGGTGATATCTGGAGGTTGTTTCTTCATGGTCTAGGCAGCAATGGAGAGCTACCAGCTTCTCTGGGTCCTTCCCACCTTCAGTTATCTCATGCCCTGTGAAGCTGTGCCATCTGTGGAGACCTCAGGGCCATGGATGGAGATGTATAGGATGGCTTGCGGATCTGTCTCAAAAAAATATAGTTCACTGGAGAGTTACAGAAATTACTTTCAAATCAAATCTGTGGATTGGTTTCTGCTGAATGAGAAAACAGGGATTTAGAGAAAATAAAAACCTTTGAATTTTTCAGTTTAAAAGAAATTAGAAATCAGAAAATTGGAAAAAATGGAAAAATAAGAACATGAAATAAAATGTAAGTAAAATATTAGTAAAATGAAGTAAAAAGTTTTGTTTCAAGTAGAACAAGACATCTTAGTTGTACAACACCCCTCCACCCAGTGATACTTAGTTATTTGATTTTATTAAGCAATTACACAGGCAAATATATTTGGGGATAATATGAGACAACTGCACAAAACATTTAAGTTCATCTTTTCAATGAAGAAGTCCACAGTCTGCACAGTTCTGGGTGCAACTAACTGTTCTGTAACACAGTTATCTGGAAGGACATACAACCAGACAAGAATCCTGACCCTAAATTATTCTATGCATTTTTAGTAACCACCCAGCTCTTAACAAAATGACTGTCTTCCCTACGTGCTATGTCAATTCCTGTTGTATAATGTTACTTATCCTGATAGGTATCAGTCGCAATTACTGTCTGCATTCAGGTAGATGTTACTATGTCACTTGGAACAATAACAAAGAAAACAAAATCCTTTTCCTCTTTGAGTGAAGATTGCATCTTCCCAGCATGGGAAGTGAGTCTATCGTATGCTTCAGGACATTAATCTTTTTTCATTTAGGGAGGTATCCTGGGCATGGTCTGCCACATTCGAAAAGGCAGTTTCAAATCCACAAACTCTTTCTATGCTTGCTACTGGCATTAAACAGAGCAAACCAATATCTGTTGCTGGAAAATGTTGTTTTTCAGATGAAAATACTATGGTGGAACTATTAATGGATGTTGGAAGTGAGAGGCTGACCTGTTAGTTGCTAGACTGAGACTAAAATTACAAGCCAACAGAAAAAACACCTGCATTGTTGTGTGCTTTCTGCTTTACATTTTATGCCGTTTGGACAAATACAACAGTTATGTATTACGCTTTCTATTGAAATGTAACATGTAGCAGGGTTCGTAGGAGAAACTGTATTTGAGACGTCTCTTATGTCTGGGTCATGTAATCCAACACTGTGGCTCTTACAGTTTGCCAGCTCCCAGGCCCCCTGTGCCTTCTTCTCCTCCCTGCTTCCACTTGTGTGCCCAATTATTTATGTCTAATGCCTCAATGACCCCCTTTAGGAGGAGATGTATTGTGCTTTATCGCTTGTAAGCTGAGTGTGTCTACACATGGTCTCTGGGCTCTGGGATTCCTTGAGATCTCCAGAGCCCTCTAGAAAGCCATGATGGACCAAGTCATCAGCTCTATAAATCAGAGTTTGCCCCTGCAGGCCAGTGGGAGCCCTCTTGAAAATCAGGACAGGTATATATCTGCCAAAATAGGAGTATAGGTATTTGAAACTACTGTCTGCTGTTCCTTACTGAGACTCCACTCCTGGACTTTGAATATGTGTCAATGCTTTCCTTTCCGTATGCAAGTCAAAATTTTTGTTGTTGTTGTTGTTACCCCTAAGAACTGTGCTCAACTCTTATCTGCGTACAGGCTTAGGGAAAAGAGTCCTCTCTCTGCCAAAGAGGTCTTGGATAAACATCTATGAAAGCATTAACAAGGTCACTTTCCCTGTGTTGTTCATTAGCTCTGTATCTGTCACAGCCATAAATTGTGAAAACCACTGCTTAAAATACTTCCAGGATTCCTCTGCATTGCCCACAAGCTCTGTTGCATATGTAATGATCACACTGCTCAGTACAGAAGAGTAATTCAGACTGTGGTTTTAAGCTGTCCATCCTTACTGGCCGCATTGCATGTGGAGCAGCCTCTGGAATTGTGTTCTTCTGAGGCAATCTCTGTTTATCTGGAATTTTCACCCTTTTCCTTTTAAACTGACACTTTTTTCATCAGCTCTTGCCACTGCACGACTGTTTCACAGGCACAAAGAATTACTGAAATTCAGCACATGGGATTTATTTTGAAGAGCCATCTGTAAGTTGAGAAGTACCAGAACACAGCTGAACTGGAGAGTGTTCAGGACAGAGTCTCTTTCTCTTCAGAGACAATCTCTTAATTGTTCGTAGAGCCCCTTGCACACTGGAACTCCTACTGGAAACACCTCTAGCACTAAAAACATGCCTACAGCCCTTCTCTGGCACAGATGCCCTGTTATTAAACTCTTTTACGCTCTAAAAGAGGGGGTGGCTGCATCCAGGCTGCCTGTCAGGAATGGGCAGTGGGCTGTGCTAACTACAAGGGAATTGTTTAGGAATGTGTTAATTGTCACAGGCCAGAAATGTGCCAGGAGCCATTCAACAATTAAACGGTAGAGATGATGGACTTCTGGTGTCCTGCAATGATCCGTGGGACTGTTTAATTTACTGCCATAGATATAGGCTTTTTGTCTGTTACCACTAGAAGTTAATATAAATACTAAATGCTAACAGACAAACTACTGGTACCCTTACTTGTCTTGCAATATATCTTATTCCATGAGCAGTAAACTGGGTCTGTCAATCAACAAGTCTAGCTCTGACTCACAGCCCGGATTACTCACGGGTTTTATTGACAGACTATCTAGTAGAAGATGTATAGGTAAGCCAGAACATAGCAACCCCAAATCAGGTTTTTCTTCTCCTAATAACACACTTCACCCACATGGCTGCAGGGTCACACTCTTTCTTGCTTACTATCTTCATGTTACCATTTTGGATGTGCCGACTGGGCCAATGTGGACAGAAGAAGCGGTAGAAATCACCATGTGGTTAGACCATGCCTTGGAGAGGTGAGAAATTAAGGTTTGAAACCCCTCAGGCTGAGGAGGGCCTGGGACCCTTCATTCCTTGGAGTGTACTTTAACCACTAGGCTGCTGTGAGAAAAGTGGATGGAGTCCCCCCTTCAAGTTATTTTGTTTTGTTTTGGTGTCCAAGGACACTATTCTCAGAAGAGGCCTTGACGCTCAAGAGCTTTCACTGTGTGGGCTGGGTTAAGGCCACAGAAAGATGAAGTCTTGTCTGCTTCCTCCTCTCTTCACTGGAACTGTTTCCTACCCAAGAGCTCAAGAAAACTCCTGGCTTAGCACCGAGGAGCTCTGAATTGCCCTCAGGAGGTGTCTCATCTCGTTCTTGCTTGTATTAGGAAGTCTAGGTGTCTGAGATATTCTACTAGGGCTAACTACCTACTTCTGAGACATCAGAGGAGGTAAGTCAGGCACCTGAAGATGGATGGTGTAACTCAGTTCCCACTCCAGACTGTACCTTCTACATATAAAGGTTTCTGTCATACCCGCTGTAGAGCACCAGTGGTTTAAACTGGCTGAGTCTGCTCTGAAGGATTTATTCTGTCCTGGTTTCGGATGCATATGTGTGAACAAGGATGTGTGCAATCCTGGTCACACCTCTAAAGCATGTTGGTTTCCACGACTTCACACATGGCATCAGTAAACGTACCCTCAGACAAGCAGCTAGCAAACTAACTGACCCATCAGGCATTCACTGGGGCCTGCAAATTAAATACAAAGACAGTCCTAAAAATCAGGATCATAAATGTTTCAGGCTAATTTATTCTGTAAAACTGGATTAATAAAGAAGCAGCTCCTCTGTTAAAACATCATCTGCCAGGGAGCAGCCCACAAAGAATTACAGCAGGCGATTTTTATCTCTTTCCCACTCCTTCTCATTCCACCAAAAAGAAGGATTCATGCAGGAAAGTGCTGACACATCCTTAATCAAAGGTGTGTGAATTGCTCACATCAGTGTAATTTTATTATTCTGTTGCTGGGATACTTTAATAATAATAATAATGGTGATGATGATGCAAAAACTTATTAAGTCATTGAAGGATAATGCTTTGTTTTTCTACATTTATTCTTTAATTTTTTAAGGAAGCCTGTTAACGCTACAAGAACAGACAGTATACGTGTTTTCTATAAATGGGCAGGGAAATTCATAATGAAATGTATTCCCGTGGTTGGCACAGTAAACACCCTGTGGTTCCAAAAAGGATCCAAGTGCTATGAGCACCTTGGAAAACATCAAACAGAGACTAGAAGGAAGGGAGTGTGTTTCATGAACATCACTGACTGTCGGGGATATAGTGATAGATTGAAATCTGGCCTGCCCTTTGGAGTTGGGTTTGGGAGGGTTCTTTCGCATGCTGTTCTCTGGCAGGGCTCAAATTTGGCAATTATTTGTTTAAACAAACAAACACAGAAAAATACCATCGTTCAGGAATGGGACATCATGTAAGTTTGGCTCCAAATGCATTGCCCAAAGCAGTTTTGGATCAGTTGACTCCTAAGGCCTCTTCTTCCCTGTTTCTGTTGCGATAAAACAGCAGTGCCCCTGCTTGTGGCCTGTGCAAGATTATGATGTTTAATGTGTTTGTTCACTTAAATTTACTTCTGTCTGGATATGCAAAAGTTGCTGAGACTATTTTTATCTTGTTGACAGCCAGCCTCATAATTACTTCCTAAGGCTGCCACCCAAAGGCTGCCTCTTTTACCCTGTGTTAAAAAAAAATTGAGACCCAAACGCAGTAATCACAATGTGATATTGCAGATGCGAACCCTTGTTCTCTAGATACTTTCTTGACATGAACTAGTGTGGGATTAGTGAACATTAAGGAGTAAACTTCAAAATTGGGAATGTCAGGTTTAAGTGACTGCTGCTGGGTTGAGAACTGTCCCTTTCAAGTGCTTTGTGGTCCCATACACAAGGAGTCGAAGGGAGAAGCTCTGTAGAAATATATCAGCTCTTAAGAGGGAGCAATTTGGCTTGGGTCACAAGACAAAGCAAAGGTGATTGGACATCAAATGCTACAAGGAGGAAAAGCATATTGGAGGAAATAATGCTAATGGCAAAACTGAGTAACTTGTCACTAAAACATAATCTTGCTGGAACCATGGAAGATAATTAGAGAGGTTTAGGTGATACTTAGCCCTCTATATGCAAACAAAGTGTCAAAGAAAAGGGGTTCAATCAAAAAGGAAGTTTTTTTTCTTACAAGATCAGGCCTAGGTATCCTTGTTACATTTAACAGTTTTCAGTTAATTCAAGTGGAGGAGGGTATGTGTGAAATTGCACTGCAAAAATTTAAAGTGTATAGAATTAAAATAAACACCCCAAACTGGAACACAGTGAAGAGGATTTTTTAGTATTGGGCTCACAAAGGAAAGTTTAATTGTAGAAGAGATTGTGACTTTGATCTAATGCTGAAGAGCTGCTTGGGGGTAAACTTCAGTGGATCTTTTCATGAGAGAACAGATCATACTGAAACTCAAAATAAAACTTTGACAGAGACTAATAAGAGCCCCAGAATTAACTCCAAAAGGTTGTTTTGAATTTGCCAGCTAAATGAAATCTGAGCCCATAATGACTTTTATAGTGACCAGGTGGTGATTTGGTAGCCTGGACCTGATAGAGAAGGCAAAATATCTCTAAAGACTTCAGGGGCAAGAAAACGTGTGAACTTCAGCTCAGAGGAAACCAGCCCCAGGCAATCCTCATGGACTTCACTGTAGCAGAAGACATCAGGGCTGTCTACCTAAGGCTAGTACATGAGCTACCATTTTGCTGAAAAGAGTGGCATTAAAACAGGAGGGGCTGTGGTGAAAAGTGTTTATCTTTATTGCAGGACATATTTGCATTTCAAGTGTAGGAAAAATAATAACCTGTAAATTGCAACATTTTATTTTAACAATGCTGTGAAAGCAAGTACTGGGTTAAAAGTATGTCAGGCTCTTAGTTTCCTGAAGAAGGTGTTTTGTTGGAAGAAGGGAGGACTGAAATCCTTCAGGACATGCCTAAGGACATATTTCAGAGAATGGAGACTCTCTCCACAGGGTGCAGATGTCAGAGAGTTTACCATAAGGCTGCTTTATTCTACCCTAAAGCTAGAAGACGTAGATAGGTAGATAGAGTGACAGATCTGCTAAGCAGTAGAGAGAGTAAAAGAACATATATGGTAGAAATGTAAGTTTAAATCCTCCCCCTGTGTACAGGCATTTAAGGTGCGAACATTTTCTATTGTCAAAAAAAGAGAAATGTGTGTATTTGTGTAGTAACGGGTATTTTTCTAGGTGGATATTCCAGTAGACAGGGTTGGAAGAAAAGAGCACATATTCATGCTTTTGGAAGACAACATGTCTTTGGGATACTGTTTGCATACTGAAATGTTTCACCAGAAACCATGACATAATTTTCTCTGTATATGGAGTGTAAACATTTATGGACATGACAGTTTGTTTGGGGGTAGATGACTGGAAGTTCACAAACAAAGGTTACAGGCGGGGGAGAAAATGTGGGTGAGAGTAAGCTAACAAAAACGTGTACTACATATTAGGGATAACATACTTGCTTGGGAGAAGTGAAGAGGTAGGTTATAGCCAGCCAGCCCACTACCAACATGACTGTCCCAGTAAATAAGGGGTAGAAAGGCTGTATAGAGCTTTACACGTATCTATAGATGCATCTCATCTCCTCAAACCACCAGTCTAAAAGCACTTAGTACAACATTGCCCACAGAAGAAATTGAAGAATGATGGTATTTCCAACATGTAGAACTTTGGGCTTTCTGTAATAGCCAAATCAAACCAAAACTGCTTCTTTAGGTCAGGAACAGCATATGTAATCAGTGTGTAAGTAATAAAATAAGTTTACCCAGAAATGGCTCTGTACCTGATAGCTTCCCCTCCTTCTGACCCCACACTGGGTAGTTGTCCTGCCTCTGACCCCCTTCTCCCACTCAATCTGTTCTTGCTCCTCTTTTAGCCACTCCAGTGCTGCTCCACATCTAATTTTGTGAGGAATGTCTCTGGATGCAAATCCTCCAGGATTTATTTTTGAGGTACAGTCTCTCTGAGGTGTATGGGTAAACTGCACAAGAGGCTGGGGATTAAAAAGGACGCAGCCCTGAGTTACTGGGACAATGAATCTGAAAATGAGCCATTTTTGGAAACCTCCAAAAAAAGCATTTGACTTCCTTTTCAGAGTAATATGGTCAAAACTGGATGCCACTGGCTGACAGAAACAGCAATAAGCTTCTAAAGTTTCTATACATTTGAGATTAATTATGAAATTATTAATGCTGGAGCTAGAAATGGACTAAAACACTTCTTTCTCTCCCCCTGTAGGAAATTCTTTCATTTTTTCATTTCTTTCTGTTTCTTTCTTTTTCTTTCTTTTTCCTTTCTCTTATCCTATCCTGGTTGCTCCCTTGCTTTCCTCCTTTGTTTCCTTTGTTTTCTTTGCCTTCTTTCCAAAGCATAGGCTGAGTTTTGAATACTAACCTAAAGGGAATTCTTCTCTTTTCTGAATGCAGACTCCAGAGTACTTGCTGACTAGTCTCTAGAACATTTTGCTGACTACAGTCAGAGGTAGGCATCATGCATGTCAATGTTATTTTAAAAGAATCTTGTCTGCTTTCAAAAGAAGTGTAGGCTGGAGTTGCCATATCTACAGTTTGGGCTGAGGGCCTATAGCAAATATGTAGGTGATTAGCATACAGTGGCCAGGATAAATATGCTCAGGCATCTGAGAAATGTGTTGGAATCACATTATGCCATCTAAACACACCCTTAGAGATCCTGGCAAAACCACTCCTTAAGCCACTCTGTCTTGTGGTTACACTGTGCAGCTCACAATCTGACACGCGTTGCAAGGTATGTCCGGAACTTAGTACTTTTTCTGACCATTGAGTTCCCTATTTTATTTGTTTCCTTCTGGAAGAAGTGGGTTTTTATTTTCTCATGGTTCTTGTGAAGATTTACTGTAAAAATCTTGCCTACTGTTTCTATTGTTTTCCCACAAATCCTGTTGTGTGGAACAAACTACATGTTTAGGTAGAAGAAAAAAAGCCGTAATGTCTGCAGGGAGTCTGTTAAAATTAAGCATGTTTCATGCTTACGTAAAAATGGATATCTTTCTGCCCCAAGACCTTTGCTAGGTGCAGCACCATGCTTATCAGTGTCTGCTGGTCTACATCAATCTTACGTCTCTGGGACTCTTGCTTGCCATTTCCCTGGGTTTCCCCAGCATTTTATTTGCAGTATTTATATAACCCCATTATTACATATAATTATATCTTATTAATGATCAGTCTGATAGGTGTTAACATTTACCATTACAGGAGGCAGGAGCTCTTAAAAATCTACCTTTCATCTAGCTCAAATTAATCTGACATATGTGTATAACACCTCAGAAAAAGCTGACTCCATGAAAGTTGTCTTATGCAACTCCATCATGCAATCTGCATGACACCTCATGACTGTACAAATATTACCTCCAGCTGACAATTCCAGGGAGACATTTTGTTCTAGAATAAATCTAGGTTACACTGGGATTAGGCAAAGCTATATCCATTCTCTTCAATTTGCCATGGTATCATAACTTTACGCCCTCTGTTGACTAAACACTCCTCTTATTTACACAATCAAAATCCTGCGAGCTCATTGTGATTCATTACACATCTCTTACTTTCCCTCCCAATTCTTCTCTGCTTAAACAGGTAGTGCCTCATGAGGGCCTGATCTAAAGGGCATGAAGCCATTACTAAGATGCTGAGAATTCAGGGCCTCAGGCATGAGGGGGAAATAAACCATCCATGAGGAGTAGTGTCAAGGAAGGGATGTTGTAGAAGAACCAGGGCCATCAAAAAGGCCACAGAGCTTGGTGGGAAAGGAAAGAAAGGGTCTGCACAGTCTCCCCATGCTGCAGGGAGATGCTGCAGGATTGATACTGTCAGCAAGCAAAGGCTATGCCAACACGTTGCAGCCTAGCCCTGGGTGGGAGCTCTCTGCTCCTCTCAGCAGTCTCTTTTTCCCTCTTCATTACACGCCTCTGAACTTCTCTCCAAGTTTGCCTCTTCCTGTTCCCACTTTTATTGATCCTGTGGCCAAATTCTGTGATAGCAGTTAAAAGACTTCTATGAGGCTTTGCTAAACCGTCTGCTTTACCATGAGAGCGTCCCTTGGGGACTGTTGCAGAGTTTGGAAAGGCTATTTGTGAAGAAGCACTGTTCAGTGGGGGACTGGCTTTTCTGTGTCTTGTAAGGAAAGTTGTGGTGTGAGCCTGGAAAAATGGGGAGTCAGTACTCAGGAGGGACCTCCAGGCCTAAGGGGTGCATTTAGCTAAAATATATAATTTTGAACCTCAGTATGCAAGAAAGACCTCTCAGCACGGTCCTCTTCATTGTCCTGCTTAGTGTAGGATCTTTTATCTAGGACTTTGTATGGGGTGGGTGAGAATTTTGTAGATGATTTGTTGCTAGTCAGTTTATAAAATAGGTGAAGATATACAGGCAATGGGGGGAACTAAGTTGCACAGTACAGCTGAAGTGAAAGTAAGTGGTAGCAAAAGCAAATAGTCTGAAATCTAGCAGATGAATTTGTGCTCGGTAGCTGCGTGCAATATTTTTCAGACTGCAGACCTGTAGCCAGTCAATAATACATTCGCATGGATTCAGCATTTCACCATTGACTCCACCAGGCAGGATCAAATCCCACTAATGCATTAACACATCAATACAACGGATTGTTGACTGTCACTGATACACCTGCAGACCGAAGCGCTCTGCTCTGAATGCTAAGGGCGAAAGTCTAAGGATACAGCTCAAAGCATAGGGCTTGCTGTCTTAGGAGGCTAACTCCTGTGAGGACTATTGGTTGGATGAAGAGCAAATTTCTAGAGATGTGTGGTCTACTTTGGAGTACCCTTGGGGGACAGAAAGATTTTTAAGCAAGATAGACGCGTGTAGCCTGCTTGTTGTTCTGAAACCCTTTTGTCTGTAAATGCTTTGTTCCTGGTACTAAATAAGCAATAGTTCCTGATCACTGCATATACCATTGATCATGACTCGCTTCAGGGAGGAACCGCAGGTTCTGGCACTGATTCAGATCCTGAGGCTAAGCACACCTGACATCCAGGCTCCTGTGGCCTGCGACTGGGGCTCATCTCTTGAGCAACAAGAGCAGCAATGGCTTAAAGACTGGTGGTTGAAGGGTTGCAGAGTGGGGAGAGATGTGGGGAGAGGGCAAGCTATCCCCCAGACTGTGAGATGTCCAAAGAGGGCTTTGGCTGTGGTGTTGCTGATTGTATTACGAGCTTAAAAAAAGGAATGTGTGTTGCTGTTCATGAAGCTGCTCATGTAAATGTTTAAAAAACTGGCACTGAGTATTGTAGTTATTAATTAATAATATGCATTTATATAGCACCATAAATGTCCATGGCACTTTACAGATAACAATATTCCTAACTGTCGGGAATATTAAGTCTAAGCACTTGGAAGACGGCCAGATGATATTAGCAAGATAAGGTCTACTGTTTATATTTGTAATTTGGTTAGGTCTTTTTGATTTGCCTTGTAGAAGGAAATCACTAAGGGCAGTGCCTGCATACCTGCTATGACTGGCACCTTTGAGTGACCAAAGTAAATGTATACAAATACTCTTGAGACGTTGCTTTTAAAGGAATCATGGGTGATTGTGTGCTATCCTCAGTATTGCTACAGCCCTTGGGCACAGCAAGGTAACAGTTCTGCGGGGACCACTCACCTCCAGTGATGGCTGTGAGTTTGAAAGAACAGAAGAGTAAAAATATCTACCTGTCACTTGTGGTCCTTTGGGCAAACATGCTCATCTGTATAACAGATCTATCCAGAGGAAAATAAGGTCTGCTAAGAGGAAAGCTAACTCTTTAAACACGACTGAGCCAGAACAATAGTCCATGCTGATTATAACACTGGATTAGCCAGGAGGTGTAACTTTCTGCTACTGTCTGTGTCCCCTGGCGTGAAGGAATCTAAAGAAAGAGCAGGAAGAACATGGATGCACGCATTTTTGGCAAGAACAGCAGCTAGCTCTGGCTTAATGACCCTAGACAACCTGGGGCATAGGAGTGAAGGAGGTTTAATTAGGCAGCAGGTCTAAGGAAGTTGGGAGATATGGCACTGCACATAGATGCTGCTTTTCTGAGTTCTCAGAGACTCGTTATGAGAGAAATACATGTCCTTTGCCAAGCCCAAAGGGGAAAGGGATTAGCACAGGGGTGGAGACTGGCTCTTCCCAGAGATGGCAAAGATTCAGGAGCTACATGGCATCTGCGCAAGTCCCAAACCAGACACACACACTCAAATCACAGGGAGAGAGGTGAGCTGGTTACTCCTGTCCACCCTTTTGCATTTCTGAGGGCAGAGAACCTCTTGAATACAACATACAGCATACCCTGAATTGTCCTCTTCCTCCCTCCTACGGCAAAACTGCCAAGGCTCTGCTGACTTGGTAAGCTCCTGAAGAAGACTCTTCTGGTGAGCAGGACTTGTCCCTAAAGCAAAAGGAGAGTAGGAGATCTTGGCTCTCCAATTGCTGCTCTAAACAAGAGAGCTTTTCTGCTTCTCCTCGGCTGGAGGGCAAACCAGCATTACACCATCATTTCTGGTGGTTCATGAGCTGTGTGGTGAGGTGTCTCTCTCTTGTTCCCACATATTTTAACCCTTGTGTTAGTTTTTTTTCTGTTTTCTCTAGACTGCTCCTCTTTTCTCACTGCTCTCCTTAGAGTGTTTATTTTAGAGAGCTATTTTGAAAGCAGAACGAAGAGTGAATTATTCTGTGATCTTTGAGGCTTATGATTTCCAGGGTGGATGGTCCTGTATAGATGGAAAACTGGCCAGGAAATTTAATGAGCTTCAATGAGGTAAAGCTAACTGAATACTAATGGTGAAAATCAGTGAGGGTGTTCCTCCAAGCTCTGCCAAGGTTAGAGGCACTGTGTCATAGAAGAGCACTTTCTCGCTTTGAAAGACCATGTCTCACTCTGGTTAGCAGATAGGGTCAACCTTGACAGAGGATGTGAGGTGCTCTGGCCTTGCTGAATTTGGAACTGGGTTCCCATTTAAAACATGAGCAAAAGCATAGCCAAGCAATAGGTTTCTCACATTTCTTTAAAACTTAAATCTCTGCCTTGTAGAGGTCTAAAATGTTTGACTGGGTTTTCTTACCTTCTGGTTTTGAGCTGACCGTGAACCTCATGAGACAACTTGCTCCTGTGCATTCCAGTGGTTTAAGTAAGTAGCTATTTTTTTCAAGTCTTCTGAGGTCAGAACAAGAATTCCAAGTCTTTTGAGGTTCTACCTCTAAAAGGCAATTTTTAAAGAGCAGAAGATTCACATTTGAATTCTGTCTTCAGATTCTGCTTCAGTAAGACTTCAGGTTCAAGGCCCAAGCCCACATGAAGGCTTTTAAATACATTTCTTGTCTAAAAAGATTTATGCAAAGATTTTACTTTCTTACCTTCCAGACCTGGGCTCTGTACGTGTTCACACTCATGGCTGTTTACTTTATTAGATACAAATAAAGTGGTTTTTGTTTACTGTGTTTGCCTCCTAGTATTCCTGCTGCTCTTGATGTACTTCTAGAGGAACATGTTGGATTTCACTCTGGTTCCTATCCCATTGGCAGGATCAGTAATTGAGTTTGTACAATTGCTTTGCAGAGTAAACCCTTGCTCTTCTCATCCTGGCTGTGGTGTCTCTGTGTTGTGGTGCCCTTTGCACAGTGCATTTCTGCCTCCTTGAAGGATGTACACTACACCCAAATAAAGGGGCATGTGGCAGAAACAAAAGATCCAAGGAATCATGCAGACGGATATTTAACCTCAGGGGTTAACACAGTTATTTGGTACAGGTCTCTTTCATTCATACTGTATTAAGGGTGTAATGCAATTTGAAATAGCACCTCTGTATCTTTGACAGGCACAATGAACCGCGGGTCGCTTTTGAAAACCTAATATGCCTGGGAAAATAAATGGCATAAACTGTAAACAAAATACCTTTCAATGATGCATTGATAAGAAAAAAATGGTATTATGGCTCTCTGGGAAATAGGTATCATTCCCAGTAGTGATATTTTACATATTTTAGTAGGACTGGGAACCACAGGAGATACAGTGCTTTCCTGTCAGGACTTGATTGTAGAATTTGTACATAGTGAAAGCATGCCAAACCCTACCCTTATTAACTGTTTGACTATTCCTACAGGCCCATACATATAATCTATGTGGTTGCAAAACAGGAACAGTTGCAGGACAAAGAACGTATTGTTAAATTAAAGAGTTTCACAGTTATTGCCTGCAGTATGCAGGGGAAAAAAAATAGAAACGTAGCAGGAGATTGTGAAGGCATGTATATAAAGCTGAAAGAAAAGAGAATGCCGAGTTCAAGGAACTCACTGAGTTCCTGCTCCTGACGCAGAGAAAGTAAACGAACAGCTGGTTTAACCTACTTCTTTCCTAACTGAATTATATTATGTTTATCTTATTAGTTGGCAGTATGCTTTGATTTAGAACAAAATATCCATTGAAGAAATGTCCAACATAGTTTGATGTTGCACCTGTTTGCATTCCCCAAGCCCCAGTGTTCGAACAATCTTACATTCCTGCCTGGTGGCTAAAGGGATTCATAGATCCTATTTTGTGCCTGCTTGTGCATAGGTGTCTCTGGCTGTGTACTAGCTGTACCTGTAGAAAACAGTAAGCTAATTGGATTTCCAGTGTGCTTGCTACTTAGGCAAAAATACTGTCTGACCAAACAGTCCATTACTTCCACGTCTGTGATTGCATCCAATTTATATTAGTTTTTATTGTATTTGTAGTAGTTTTTCCATATTACTTGCTATCATTGTTATAGAGCTTTACCTGACTCCTTGTTTTTGGCATTAAGCAAGCAGACAATTTAGCAAGTAGGGACGAGCTTACTTCCTACCGCTATGCTGGGAGATATTTCTGCTCTGCCCCAGCCCTATGACAGAGTCAAAATTCCTGTTTCTCTTGGTTCTCAGCTTCTTCTAAATTTGTACTGCAGTGGGATTTGGGCAACAACAATCTGCTGGCTCTGGTGGCTCCAAGAAATTATGATCCACTGTGCAGCTGTTAGAAAAATGGAAATCCAAAAGACTGGCATCAGACCCCGAAAAGCAGAACACTAGCATCAATAGGAATAATACTGGCAAATATGAGTTTCATGAATGATCTGTAAAATACACATTTGGTGACAAGTTTGAACCCACATTTTTTAAAAATTTCGGGTACACATCTAAGAGGAGAAAGCCACGTTCTCATACTACTGAATATACATTATTATTCCTACTTTGCATGTAGTTTATGATCTTTAAGACCTCTACTCCTGATGTCACCAAGGAGGATTAAATCTGACCAGTTTTTGCCACTCTAACTAACTTTGCCATTGTAACTTTGAGCAATGCAGTGCAGCTTGCACCACCAGTTTGTTATTAGGCACTTTCGGAAGACTTTGATCACCATTGATCTATTCTGCGTTTAGTTGCATCAGGGTCTTAGACATGAAAGTCATTTGGTCTTTCACTGCTGTTCTTTCAAGTTGTCTGAACCCTTACTAGCTGTGCACAACAATTACAGTTTGGCTTGCACTTAGTGGCACCTTTTTCTGGCCGCTGAAAGGCATAAACTTAATCTAGCTGTGGTGGTTTACGCTAGTGGAAGAACTGGCCTGATGCACTGGCAAAGGTTTCAGTGGTCAGCAGGAAGCACAGTCCAAACTAGAAGCCTCATTATCCACTGACTCTGTTTAATAATGGCCAGAAAGGCTCTTTTTTCTTTTTTTTTTTTCTTTTGAGCATGGATATTTTCTCCCAAATGACCCCATATTGCTGAAATAGGTACATAATATTCTGCCAAAACATCAAACTTCCCTGAAGTTTGAGAAATGGTGTATTTGGATAAGACCATAATATGTGGGTGTTAAGTTCCTAGTAGGTTCCAGCTGACTTACAAAGAATCTCAAGAATGGAAAAACTGGTCTCCAGAGTGGAAATAGAAAGTTTCATTTAAGGACAAACAGATTACATGACTGCAGCATTTGTAGGGACGAGGGAGAATAATAATTAAGATAGGAATATGAATTAAAATTTTATGTCGTATGATTTGATTGAAGGAAGAAATTATAGTAGTCTGAAATCTCAAAGCCCCATTCTTTCCATTTCAAGAATTCTGTTAATCCTTAGAGAAAATGGCAATATGAAAGAAACCTGCATACCACTGGACACACCAAAGGCCTGTTTTAGGTATTCAGAATTAGTAGCAAAAAAGGAAGCAAGTAAAAAGCAAGTAAAAATATTCCAGAGAAATTAAGTGGCACAAAGCTATGATTGTTGGACTTCAGTAAACATCTAAATATAGTGCCAAATGAAAACTATTTTTCATATAGAAAAGATGACAAAAAGGAATTTTTAAAGTTTCTGAATTCACAAGAAATTAGGCAAAGACAAACCAACTGTGGACGTGTTGAAAAAGGACTTAGTGGTCTGAGCAACCTGGTCCGACTTCGATATTAGTGCTGCTTTGAACAAGGGACTAATGGACCTCTGGAGGTCTCTTCCAACCTGAATTCTTCTATGAATTTACCAATTGACTCTGTGAGAAGAGGGTACTAATAGAAGAGATCAGGGATTGCTCTTGTCACACATTGCCGAATTATTCATTAGTGACTTTTATATAAACAGGAAGAGTGTGCAAATGAAATTAGCTGTTGACGCAAAGCTGGGAGGCATCATCAATACAGCAGAGGATCAGAGTATGGGAGGCAATGAAGAATTTTGATGATTGAGCTAACAGAAATGGATATGTGTGTAACTATGAGGTGCAAGGCAAGGTACTTAGTGAATAATCACAAGAATTACCACTATAAACTCTGGTCGCATCTATTGAAAAGGACAGAAAACAGAAAGAGTAGTGTGCACTAGTCAATCATGGGGCTAATTAGGCATCACTGCTGTGAAGAGGCTGTAAAAGAGCAAGTGCCATATAGCAGATAAGGTATTTTGAGTAGTGATAAGAAAGTACGGATACAACTGTTCTCAATTAAAAAAAAAACAACAAACAAACCACAAAATAAACCAGGAGTGGGAACAACAGAAAGTTCAAAAAGAGACGTTTCAACTAAAGGCAATTTTTAGCGTGAGAACGAATGGCCATCAGCTGACAATAGATAAAAATTCAGCTTAATAATGAAGGTGCCTAACTTTGAGACTTTAGGACAGTTTCTCATTATGAGCAGAAAAAGCAAAATCTTTTAACGTTTCAAGCCAAAGTTTGCAAAGAGAGTTTCTGAGTGTGTCTCATTGTGATACCAGGGATCATTTTTGATGGTTCAGGAGATCCCTGTTTGGGCCCTAATTACAATAAAAGGCCTTAATTGGCCCACATTCACCTGGGATTTCCAGCCATCACCTCTGCCCTCTGAATCCAGAACTCTATTTGAGTTTGGGTCTGGGCCTTCACTACTTACTAGAGCACAGGTGTATCTAGATGGTCATTGGGCATACCTTGCAGTTGTATTTCCTTTTGTTCCTGACTTGACATCTGGTTAGACTCTGAACCTGGTTTGTTCTTTGCCTTGTGTGGGACTGTTAATAGACTCTGTTACCGGCACTTGGCTCTGTCTGCTATGTTTAGATGTTGTGGGTGAGAACATAACCTGCGCCAAGGTCACCCTCAGCTTCTGGCTCATCCTTCCTTATGGAGCAGCCCTACTCTTGCTGCTCCCTGACATCCCTATTGTTGTTATGTTCATGGCCTCCTTGAGTAGCTTGTTACGTTCTAAAACCTTACAGGCAATATTGGTATTAATGAGTCAAGCCTGCTAATGCTCCCTGGAAGGATGGCTTAGTAATTCTCTGTCTCTGCTTCACAGTTACCAGGGTGAATGCAGAAGGGTTGCATGAGGTCACTGTAAGTAGAGAACTCAAAACCAACCTTAGTCTACTCCTCCAGCCACTAGACTGCATGTCTTCCCTCAAGAAAGCCTCATTGCCTGAGCAGCAGATAACATGCAGGGTATGCATGCTCATGGTTAATGAAAGTATATCAGACTTTGCCTGCAGGGGTTTGCTATCTGAAATAATTACATGTCATCATAGTGTGAGCTCTCCTTTCCCCGGCTTCATATTTTGCTGTAGCACATTTGATAGTGTCACTATGAATTATATCATGCTATGGACATCAAGACATATAACAGGATATAGGAAACCTGGTAGAAAATAAAGAAGCTATGGAAAAGTAAAATAACTTATTTGCAGTTAATTAATAGGTTAATCTATTTGTTGGAAACAGACATTTCACTAACATCAAAAGAGCAGGTAGCAGTAATTTAACATCTGTTAACTGTCATGGGATATGGTTTTGTCTTAACTGCAATTTATTTTTTTAATTTTGAACACATTCAAACACATATATACAGCGTTGTCAAGAGGCAGACCCTTACCTGATCCATAACTGTGACGAATAACTTTTGGCCAAAGGTGTCTCTGACCCAAAGCTTCAAACAGAGATCAATCCAAGTGATCTCAGATGCAAGTAAGCAGTGGAGCCATACTGACCGTGGTACTGGATTTCAAGGCTCACAGTCCATGAGAAGATTTTTGAGTCAACAATGTTTGTTGTGACTTAAAAAAAATCACATAGAACCAAACTTTGTAGGCTTGATCCATTTGCTCGTTCACAGAAGCTGTCTTAATTTATTTGAAAATAAATGCAGATGATGTATCAGGACATGAATCAATGCAATCTCTATCCCCAAACCTACTATTCATGAACATGTGATTTCAAAATCTGGATTTTCATTTTCATCAAGGCTGGCTTATTTGTATTCACAATATTCACATTTGGTCTTCTATCATGCCCTCTGTATCATAAATTGAGATCTATTTCAAATCTAAGTCCAGATCTATTATTAGTATTGTGCATATTGAAATACACTGATGAGCATTAATACAGTGTGAATCAGACTATTTAAGATCAACCTGAACTATGCTCACAGATCAGAATTAACAACTGATGGGTTGTTGGGGGTACAAAATAATGCAATTAAAGGAATGCTGTACACCAAAATAACAGTCATGTGAAATCCTCTCGTTGGATGGCTGAAGGAATCTAACATTCAATTTACTTTCTTCTAGGAAATACATCTGAAGTATTCAGCACTTCACTCTCAGCCCATGTGCTACTGTTTACATACAGAACAGTGACCTGGGCATTTACTAAAATGAGAGATAGTGCAACTGGACTCTCCTGTTTCAAAAACTCAAGATGTTGCTTGTGTGACAACCTTGAGACATCAACCAGGATGACCTGTTTTAAGGAATGTGGAAGAACACAACTGCTTCAGCCACTTGCTTGTTCTCTGATTACTGAACAGAGGAGTTCTCCTGATTTACAGAACAAAACTGCCATTTTAGGTTTGTAACTATATTTCCTGCATTGAGTTTGCCTCCCAGCCTGACTACAACCTTCTGTAATATCACAGCTCAAACAATAAGTAGGATTCCCAGCAGTTTGAATGCAAAAGTGTAAGAAACATACTGTGACTTCCTTTGTATTAAAATTTTGTCTAAATTCCATCTTTAGGAAATATATACTAGCATCTGCTGCAGACAGATGAAAGCAAGTCCTGGCTTTGCTTCTAGCCAGCAAGGCATGAATCAGCTGTGATCCAGAAGAGGCCTGACTGTGTTAGTATGGTGCTGAGTCCAAGCTTACCTTGGGCTTGGCCAGGCACAACTGCAGCTAGTTGGCTTCTGGTGGTATTGGACAGTGCATATATAATTATACTGAACTACCTTATTGCGTCAGATTCTCCCCTCATTTACACCAGTCCAGCTTCATGGAGGTCAGTAGCTTTGAAGTGGTAAGAGAAGTATTTGGCTTAGTTCCTCAATTTTATGCAAATATCCTATGTAACATCAAAAAAGGAAATTTAGAGAGGAGGTGGAATAGCATTTAGAAATCAAGACCAGAAAATGTCTGCTTGCTGTTGAAGTAGATAGTACTGCTGAACAGTAGCTATAGTTGAGCTGTGAAGGAAAGTTTTCCCTAAAAGGTAATTCAGAGTCTGAGGTTCAAGGAAACCATCCCAACTTTTACGTACTTACTTACCAGGGACTGAATGCAAAACTTCCAGTGCTTGAACAAGCTGCTACAGTTTGAATAAGGGATAAAATCCATGTTCAAGCTGCTTTACTGTAGATATCAAATTTAAGTATGACAAAGTTAACAGGTACCTGGTCCATCAGGATGATTCATGCCACTTAAGCTGGGCACCTAGGATTCCCCACACAGGCAGTGGACAATTTAGGTGGTCAACAGAGGAGCATATTGCTCTTCATTGCCAATATAGCGAGTTTACTGAACACTTATAGGTGTGATTCATTTCTGAAAGACACTGAGTGGACATCTGGCTAACTTCTGGGAAACAGTAGGCAAAGGTATATGTCTGGACAGGCAATGGAGTCTGGTCTTTAAATGTCCTGATGTATGCAGGAGTCAGAAGAGTGAGTGTTGTTTTGATGCTGTATTAGACATAGTCTGAGCACATCTAATAAATCTGGCCTCTCTGAGGTAGCGTGTCAGAGCCTCATTGTCTGCCTCTGAGCTGCAACAATTTAGACGCCTATTAGAGCAAACCTGGCTGCTCCTGAGCAGTCATAGGAGAAAAGGTTGAAGCACCTCAGGAACTCTGAGCAGAAGAAGCTGAATAGATTTTTCACTGCCTCCAATATCACACAGTCCTGAATGCAGGTCCAGGTCCTCACTTTGGACCTAGAGGTTGTTTTCACAGATGGCCTAAATTCATTGCAATCCCTGCACCTACTTGGTGAGAAGTGATTCAGTAGATGTAAGCAATGCGCAAAGCAGGGAGTTGTTGGTGGATGACAATGGGAAAGGAGAGTACAGGGACTTGGGTGCAAAGGAGGTGACTGAACATGCCCCTGGGCACCCCAATTCCACCGAAGACAGGCATGGCCCAAATTCTCTGGCTTGCAGTGGTGGCACGTTTCTACACCCTGTCACTTGAGCCCACGGGCATTACAACACGTATGTTAACAGGAGTGAGGGAATCAGGGCTGGACTTGCAGTGACCCTGGCCAGAGGTTAAGCACTGGTGTCTTCTTCCTGCCTGCCTACATACTGGGTGGTTTTAGTTGATGCTGAACATAACCAGAAAGGAACCCCCGCAGTCCAGAGTGTGAGGCAATTAGCCGAGTTGTTTCTCCTAAAATTGGATTTGATTGTACAGGCCTTTTTCATTCCTTCAGAGCTCATGCTTGAGAATTAATATGGCAATTATCGATCCCTTTTGTATACCATGGAAAAGGAGGTTCTAATCCTCAGAAGTGGATTTGCTCTGATGACACATAAACAAAACCCTGGAGGGAGGAAGGTAAGGCATAAAGAGGTGTTGACAAGCTGTACACCACTTGGTTATGCAAACACAGATGCGGTAAAGGGCAAAGAGCAACAATTTTGCAAAAGTTGAAAGTGTGGGAACACTGGCGGTTGCTCTTTAATGATTATAACACAAAGGAATGCTGGCAACTTGTCTTATTGACTTTACATTATCAAGCTGAGTCAGTGATGAGTAATAAGATATACTATTGGAAATCTCCTTTAAAGTACCAGCTTTTTATTTGACACTTTAATCCCCTCACTGACACATGTAAAGCTTTCTATGAAATAGTGTGGTGGTCCTAGTATCATCAGAGAACTTATGTTTGCAAGTATAGTGCATCGTTGTTTGCAGATCAGGCCCATCGTGTGCTGCCTTGTTTGCTTACAAGCAAGCTGGGATTAGGAACATAAAATGGGAATGAGGTTTCTGGGTAAGCTTGTAAGAAGTGTGATTTATGTAGCTTTCCTTCCTTGAGTACCCAGTTTGACACATCTGGCCTGCTCTTGTCTTCTAAAAATTAAGTCCTTTTGAAGAGCATTTCCAAGCTAACATCCACAGTTATGTCTGGATACTGGAGCAGTTCGGTCTCTGCATTGGCACAGCTTGCCAGCCTAGCTTTGGTATCAGCAACTTGTGGACCTGGGTCTATCGTACAATGTTTGTGTTCCAGGAGGAAAAAAAAAGTTTTGTTTTGTTTTGTTTTGTTTTTTTTCCCCTAAGTTTGTGTTTATGTGCAGGGTCCCCAGCACTTGTGTTGTGGTACAGGCCTTGCTCTCACAAGCCAAAGAGGTTGTTTGTCAGGCAAAAGATAAAAGATTCCTGCAGCCACTCAAACACATTCCTCGTCTATTGATTTCTACCTCTGCAGTCAGGTCACAGGCTGGCATTTGTTGCAGACCCCATCAGATTTGCACAACCTATTTTTATGGCTTATGACCTTACATGCCCCAAAGTGCTGATGAGCTAAATACAAGTCCTGAACACAACAATATTGTTAGAAAATGACAGTGTATACGAGTATACATGGCAGAACTAACACAGTGAAAGTATCTGAGGGAATACTTGCTGTCCTTTTGTGACCTATCCAATGGAAAGAATAGATAAGAGGCTGTGCTGTAGACTTTCCTTCCACTCTGGGATGGGCTGCTGGGATGATGAAGCTGGTTAGTCTAAAAAAGCTTCTTTCGGAGAAACTGGAGTGCGGATCTGCCTCTTCAGAGATTTAAGAGGATCGGACTTTTCTTCCCACTTTTTCTGTGGATATTCCCAAGTTCCAGCTCAATAATTCAAGCCAGGACATGCAACGAACATGTTCCTTGAGGTATGCTCATGACTACGCAGTCTGTCAGCAAGTGAAAATCATTCCATTGCTACATCACCCAGGCAGAGATCTGACACACAAATAGTGAGACTTCCATGCTGTTTGTTCTCCAGCTTTTTCTTTGGATTTGTCTTGAAGTTCATCTTCTCCACTTTGCCCTGTAGTACACAGAGACATCTAGTGGCTGAGCAATCCTGAACAAGGGAGTCTGGTATCATGAATTACAAAAGGGGGTAGGGATGCCTCATCAGGTGAGGAATTTAGCATGTCCTGAGAGTTGGGCTGCACTCCGTAGGCATCTTCTGGGAAGCAGATGGTCAGTTCTGTGGGTCAGGCCCTACACTGAGGATGCTGAAGAAAGTGTGTTACCATTTTCTTAAATTCAGACCAGGAAATTTGAGTGTTTCTGTCTTAGTCAGCCAGGCCTTTGAGCAAGGTCCATCAAACGTACTGTTTGGAGACCAAACATACCATTTCACAAAGGCTGGAGATGATAGTCTTGTGGTAGCACATTCAGTGCCTTGGTTTTCATTCTTCCATTTCTCACAGGCTGTGTCTTACACAAAATACTAATGTAAAAGTGGATTTAAATATGCTCAATCCCATGGCCTGCTCCTTTGCTAGATGCTAGCCCTGCTGCAGCCCAGGCTCAGAGCCCTCACTGTGGCACTTGAGAAGAGCTGGGGAGAAGGTTTCCTGACGCGCTGCTGCCCACTCTGCTTAGTCCTGCCAGGCTCTTCTTTTTGGCTCTTGTTCTACTGCACTCTAGACCTTGGCTTAAGTCCATACCTAAATGTGTACTAATCAGAGGATCCAGAACTTGAAATTAGACTCAAATCCGTACTATGTTGCCCGTGTGGGTGCACCCACAGAGGGCAAATGGAGTTGGCATTTCTCACAAGTTCCTAGCCAAAATTGTTCCAGTTAGGGTAGTGCAGAAATCAGGGAATGGTGGATGTTCTGAGACCTTCAGGCTTGTATTAGAGTGTTTGCTGTAAAAGCAGGAGGGGAAAGCCTGGTGGAACAGTGTCCTTCCTGCTTATTTCTTTCACACATTGCAGGAGTGATTCTCAGTTCCTAATAAAATCCTTAACATGATTGATCTTAAAGAGCTGTGAGTCTCTGTGACTAACCACAGGGCAGAGTTGAGCCAACAAAGCTTTAATGGCAAGACTCTGAAGGCTTTTCTCATGAAGATCCAGGTAAATAGATTTTCCTCAGGCTACAGGGCTGTGTAACGCATACATTTGAAATGCAATAGCTCAGCTAAAGAATATGAACTTCTAGAATTTCTTTGTGAGACCCTCCCAAAAGCTTCACTAACTCAAGTCAGCTATCTGTTTGCCCCTTTTTAGGGGTGGTTCTTAAGATTTTACCCATAACGTTCTTCAACAACAGATGCCAAGGCATCTCCTGAGACATTTTTTGAATAGGAACTTCCATCTGGCACTGCATCCTTAGAAGCTGTGACTTGGCTTCTTTGTCTGCAGGGTGGTTAATCCTAATGAGGCAAGCACAGCAATTCGCTGAGCAGAGATGTATGCTTATCAGATCCTATTACTGACTTGATTCTCTTTTATAATTATTTATTCTGACTTCAGTAGATGAAGCAATGTGAAAACACTTAAATCCAGTCCTTTCATCAAGAAGACACAATCTCACACTCCTGTGAACAACTGAAAGCTGCCTATATGGAAATGGCTAACTATACGAGCGTGGTTGTCCCAGTATATCCTGCCAGTTAAACTTCCCATGCCCTTCTTATCTCAAGATAAATGTCCTGATTTAAATTATGTCAAGATGATCTCCACAGAAAAGAAGTATTTTTATACTGGGACAGCAGTGTCCATAGAGGGAGAATTTTATTGGCATAGCTAAGCTAGTATAATTATGCTGGCATAATTATGTGGGTAATTTTCCCTGTGTATACAAGCTATGAGTCTCAAATTGTGCTTCACTGGCAGAAGAGCCTCCTTTGTTGAAGAGATTCTTCAGATCTGAATCAGGTCGTAATAAGTGCCTCAGCACTCAAGTCAATGCCTCAAACTTTATAATGAATTTTACTCTTTGCCTCCCAGAGAATCCCAAACTTTTTTAATGATTGTAACAGACTCTAAACAAAAACTCATCCTCTGCTGAGAGAAAGCCAGCTCGGGAGAGAAGTATAGCAGTTACTTCACATCAGCATCATCAGTGTTTACATGGCCTTGTGGAGAGGGAGCTCTCTGTTGGGAATCAGCAAACATCAGGAAAAATCAGCAGATGGCCATATGTTTGGGTTTGTTTCTTTGCTTTTCTTTTTCTTCTCCCACTTTTTGTTTCCATAGACTGTTTTGCTCTGTGCTAATAAGATTTCTATTCAAATGGGGGACACTCTTTGCAACTTGTAATACATGTGGAAACAATACCTGTGTGTGACAGTTTATGAGAAGAGATGAAGGCTCATACAATAACCACGTGAAATGGCATAAATAATTTGGACAGAAATATCTTCAATGACAATGAATCATCAGGGCTATGATGTGCTGCCTCATGTGAAAGATAACCATGTCAAGTGGATGAGGCTGTTAATACAGTCACAGTCTTTGCTAAATATAGTCGTATACACTTATCAATTGAACTGGAAGTATGCAGAACAGCAAAATAAATGGCTTAAATGATCATTAAACAAAAGCAAGCAAAACAAATGTGGTAATTATATTTTCTATAAATAGCAGTGTAAAGTCACCAATCAGTGGGTTTTCTTTATTAGTAATTATTACAGAATGAAATGAATTAGAATTTACCATAGGTTCCACAGAATCACAGAGAAATTGATTGGAGTTAATTGGGGTCAGCCCCCCTCTCATACAGGACTATTGCCAACACCTGCTGTCAGCTGTGGCTTTGCCCAGCCAAGTCATGAAAATCCCCAAGGATGGTGATTTTGCAGCAACTCTGGGTTCCTACTCCAATGCTACCCTCCTAGTAAAGCTTTTCCTTATGTTCGATCTGAACCTCCCAAGCCACATCTTGTGACCTGTGTCTATTGTTGTACCATCTACCACTACTGATAAGAGTTTGGCTGCATTGTCTTTCTTACCTCTTTGTTAGCTTGCAAACTGTTGCATGATATGACCCCCATGGCCTCCTTTTCATCAGATAAAACAAACCCAGTTCTCTCAACTTCTTGTATGTTATGTTCTCTATTCCCTGGACCATTTTGGTAGCTCTCTGCTGAGTCATCTCTAGTTTCTGATCATCTCTCTTGAACTTGTGCGTGGGAGGCATCCACACTGGAACACAGTATTCCAGGTGTGCAAAGGAGGACTATAATTTGATCTGCTGGACACACTCCTCCTACTGGTGCCCAGTATCTGGTTTGCCTAATTTGCAGGGACAGCCCCCTGTTGGCTCATATTCAATCTGGTGTCTTGTCCTTTTCACCAGGCTTCTCCCAGGCAGTCAGTGTACTGATGCTTGGGGTTGTCCCAGCCAAGTGCAGAAAATGGCATTTTTCTTTGTTGATATTTATAACGTTTCTTCTTAGCCCTATCTTCACGTTTTTCAAGGTCCATCTTGAGTAAGGCTCTGCCTTTCAGTGTGTCAAACACTCTTAATTTCCTAGCACCTTCAAAATTGCTGAAGATTCATTCTGTCTTATTATCCAGATCACTGATCCTGTTTGTTACTGGCCAACAATTGGTTGTCAAGACATTGATTGGCAGCCTTTGAGATCTACAGCCCAAGGAGCTTTCATGCTGTCCATCTAGTGGACCATAAATCCTCGGCTCCCATATGAGAGTACTGTGGAGATGGGTCAGAAGACGTAGTGAAATCAAGTATACTTTATCTACCACTATCTCCTCATCAGTATAAGAAGACATTTCATCACTGGAAGCAATCAGGTTGGTCAAGCATGATCTGCCCTTGGCAAATCCACACTAAACGTTTGTGATTACCTTCTTGTCCTTGCATTTGTGACTTGTACCAACAAGACCACGCTTATTTTGCAGTATAAGAGAAACTGTGCATCCACTACAAAGGTGACATTCACTCTTGGCCAGTCTTCCCAGCTACTGCTTCTGACTCTACAGTTCAGGCTCAAAGCCTTCACTGTAGCACTTGAGAAGAGCTGGGGAGAAGGTGTTTCCTGGTGTACTTCTGCCCACTCTGCTTAGTCCCACCAGGCTCTTTCTCTTGGCTCTTGCTTTACTGCACTCTGGACCTTGGCTTGCATCCACATGGAGTATGTGCTTACATACAAACAGAGCAGGAGAAGAATCAGAACTTGAGATTAGACTCAAATCTATGGAGACTCAAAGACTATGTTGCCTGTGTAGGTGCACCAACAAAGTGCAAATGGAGTTGACGTTTCTCACAAGTCCTTGCCAGATGCGCTCCCAGTTGGGGTTGTGCAGCCTAAGCACACCAAGCAAACAACTTTGGAGTCTGTTTCGTTTGAATTCCTCTCTGCCCTGGATGGTGAGAGGTTAGCAGTGCTTGGGGTTAGATCCCAGCTGGACAGGCTGTGAACCACAGGCAGGGTCTCTGTCTTCCTCTGCCATTAGCATCTCCTAGACACTAACTTCGCATTGTATGGACTGTACATTTCTTTCAAACTCAACAAAACCAAAGCTTATGTAGGCAGATCTCGGAATTTCTATTTTGCATTAAGTGCTGCTACTTCTCTCTGTCTTTTATTTTTTTTTTGCTACTTCCATCAATTTTTTTTTGTCGCTAAAGTTTTAAGAAAAATATTTAACTCAAAGTCCAAAATAATTTTGTGTTCAAACATCTCATTTGGATTTCCACTTTTAGCATTTTGTTTTATTAAATCATTATCATTAAATACTTAAAAATTTATTTGAGATGTAAAATAATAATAAAAACAATAATAATAATTTTAAAAGTTCCTTTTCAGTTCTAACTAGAATTTAATAAAAATAAAATGCTTTTGCAAACCTTTTCACTTAGTAACGTAAGAATTAATATTTTATGAAACCTCTAGTTGTATTAATTGACATTTCAGGAAAACAACTGATTAATTACTTATTTCACTTGATGTTTCTTTCCCTCTACTCCATATGAGTTGTCTTGTTAGGAAGATCTTTTTTTTTTTTTAGAAACCAAAATATTATGTCCATTTTCTAGCTTATTCTGCCCATTCCTATCAACTGAATGTGAGATCAGGGCTTCAATTCCATTTCCAGCAGATTTTTGTGTAACAACTTACTCTTGAAAGTTTAAATCATGTTTTACAGGTAATCAAAATGGACATTTTGTGGTTTACCAGTCTCAAGTGCTTTTTTTTTTCAGAAGGTTTTCCCATATACCTAGATTAACGAATAATATAGCTCCTATTATCACAGACATCTTACAGACTCAGATAAATAATATTTATAAGCAGTGAATGAAAATTCTGTTGAACTGATTTCCTCCTGGACTGGTTGGGATAATCTCAGTAGAGACTGAGGAGACTTGTAGAAGGGTAAAGATTGGGTATATAATCCTGGATTTTTTTAACTGTTTTTTTCCATGCCCTCTTTAAGCCATTTGCTGTTATGTGGACTAAGCAGCCAACTTCTGTGAATGTTCTCTACGTTGTGAGCTGGTTCCTGTGTGGGGGCTCATCCTCCACTCCTAAAAATTGTTGAGCCCCCTCAGTTGCTATTGATTTCAGTGAAGACTGAGTTGAGTGCTTGGCTGCGTTTCTCACTGACTGGCAGGATTGAGCCTAATTGCAGATTGTGGATAAGGGGACACAAGCCCGTGTAGAGACAGTCTGTTTCCCTCTGCTCTGGCAGTGGAGTATCTGGCTTGCTCAGGACAATGTCATCTACAGCGAGGAGCTTTAATGTTGGGCTTACTGCTTTTGCATGCCAGGACAGTTGAAGTGACACCTTGGGGATGGCATGACTGAAGTTATCATGTTGGTGTCCTGTATCCGCTCTGGTTTAAGTGTTCAGCAAGTGTAACCAAGCCTTGTCCACTTTCCTGGTACTACATCAATTCATACCTCCAGAGCATGAGGTTTTTTAATGCTGGGGGCTGATTCAGGAGTGGAACATAATGGAACATAGTGGAACATAAACAGCTCTCTACCAGCATCTGTGCCCTGCTCTTGGTATACTTGGAGAGGTGGTGGAGTAATTCAAATGCTACCTGTTACCACACCTGTTAACACCATCCTTTACACCCAGAGTTAATTTTGTTCAGATTGAGCCTTTGTTTCTCGCTCTTCCATTAAAATCAAGTGTTTGTTTCATGCAACTTAGTAAAAGCTTAGTGATACATGGGGTTGTTCTTCCCCAGGTGCAGGACTTTGCACTTTCCCTAATTAAACTTCATGAGGTTCCCATCAGTCCATTTCTCCTGCCTGTTGAGGTCCTTGTGGTGTCTCTGCCACTCCTTTCAATATCGCTGCTTGCAGCCTGCAGCACCTCTGCATACCTGTCAAAACTGATTGTGACAGATCTACAAATTTGGAAGAAACTAAAGGATGATGTAGTGATGCCCCAGCAATGCCCAGGACGTGGATATGAAACTGTGTGTACCTAGGTGTTATTGCAGACTTGGCTTGGGGTTTATGACTTGGGTTTTAACTTCAGCTTTGATACTGGTGGGTTGAGGGTCTTGGGTAACTAAGTCCCTCTGTTGTCTGCTCCCTTTCTAACTACTGTGTTCTCTAGTTAGAAAGTGAACACACTGGAGCAGGGACTGTCTCTTAGTGTATGTCATACAAGATTATTAGACTCAACTAGACATTGGTCTTAAGTTCGTAGATACTCCAAGGTTACACATAATAATACACATCTCTGTGTCCTGAATTCTTTCCTTTTGCTTTTCCGAGAACCTTTAAGGAGTACCTTGAGGATGTTAACACATGTGGCTAAATAGA
The DNA here is from genome assembly GCA_017639485.1 of Pluvialis apricaria. NCBI lineage: Eukaryota > Metazoa > Chordata > Aves > Charadriiformes > Charadriidae > Pluvialis > Pluvialis apricaria. The sequence continues at coordinate 159,050,666 of CM030008.1, read as the reverse complement.
CTCCCTAATACTTTAAGTCTTATAGCTAGACTGCCCCATGATTCCTCATTCATAAATTCCAGCATTGTTTTCTCAAGGAAATCAAGTTCAAAGGGCATCAAAACCCTTTGTGACTCTTCATGTTACTGCTTTGATGCCTGACTCCATACATGGAGCTGTTAAAAAAATTATCATCCAATCAAACTGTACTAAGTTACAACTTTGCCTCATTTTCCCAGTCTGCATTGAATGAAGAGAATGAACTACATCCTTTAAGCATTATCTAGCAGGGAGGCATAAAGAGTTTTAATTTAGGCGATAGATCATCTTCCAAACTTAATTTTTAACTGCTGTGATGAGGAAAGCCACTGCACATAGTTAAACGCTTTTTTTTTCTCTCCATTTGCCCTGTCAAATCTAGCTTTTCCTAATGTTTTGTGAAATACAGAAGGTTAAATAACCTCCTCAGTTCAACTCCCACATACAAAGCCCACTTGGTCTAAAAGCTGCTAGGTGTGGGAGTAATTTAGTTAATCTATCTGCCATTATCTGGGCCAAGATTTTAGCATCTGTGCTTATTAATGAAACAAGACTATGTGAAGGGCATAACAATTGATCTTTTCCAGGTTTAGGAACAGTGTTAAACCATTATGAGCCTCTGTAATGATGAGAGCACAGTTCCATTACCAGACCTGACTCTAAACCTTCCTAATAAAGGAGTTCTCAGTTCCTCCATGATATGAGAGTAGTTTATGGTTTATGCATTGGATCTCTTCAAAGGCTATTTGGGGCTTGATCGTGTTCTCATAAAAGCCAATGTTATGCCTTTCTTCCTCATAAGTGTTTTTCATATCATTTTACATTACTTGCAAAACTGCATTTGTTCATTTCAGGGCTGTCCAGCTTTTGCACTTTGCAGACACATTGCGTTGGTTATGGAAGAAGCCAGTGGCAATGCACAGAGCTAGTCATGTGGGCTAGCGCTGGGTAGCACTAAGGCACTGCCCCAGTCATGTGCAGGAGACCAAGTATCCCACAGACCATCACTTGGACCAACTCAACCTTATTTTAAAATCATCCTGCCTAATTTTTCTGTGGAAACCTTTTTAAGGGAAGCATTTTTAATTCAGATGAAGTCAGCTGAGACCATAAAGAAAGTGAACTTGTTCTGGGCAATAAACAAAAATTCTCCAACTTTGTCTGTTTACTAACAATTTGTCCCCCTCTACTCCTTCTGTAACCATGATCAGAAAAAGAAGGAAAGAAAAAATAAAAGAGAGAGTTAGGAAGAAACAACCCCTCCAGGAACCATTATGTGGCCTGTTAACCATACACCCACATGCTTTCAAAATGCACAAGATAGACCATGTGCACATACACGTGTGTATGTAACATTTTTATTGAGGATTAAATGAGAGGGAAAAAAAATATGCCTCTGATGAAACTGCTACATGTGTTTACCAAACAGTGTCAATCTTGTAATCCAGAGGTTTAAATGTTTGTTTCAAGTAACCAAAGAACAACCTCTTTCAACAGCCACAGACTGCATTTGAGCTCCCTCCCTGTACACCCAAACTGACCTCTCTCCTTTTCTGTTGATGTTTGCAGGCAACTATCAAAAAAGATTAAACGGGCTAATACTGTCAGATCAGTATAGCTGCACAGAATTTCTCTTGTCAGCTTAACAGAATGTGTTGACAGTGAATTTGCTTTGTGGCGGTACACGTTGGCTTGATACTCCTGTCCAGGTTAATGATGTCCTGCCAGATCCACTGTGCTGGAGGAAAAAGTGTCCTTTGCCTTTCCAACTCTTGTGATGGAACAAGAGTTAGGCAAAAAGAATTAGTTAATATTTGTCCAGTGGCTTATCTGCACAGAGAAGCCAGGCAAAGAGATTTGGTGCTTCTAGGAAAAAATTGCCAGCCAAGAAAAGAAGGTTTCAAGTCCAGAGTTGAACAAAATGTTCTCAAAGTAACAGTTGACCCTTCAGGAAAAAAAAAAAAGTAATGGGAGCCTGCTGATTTTGATAACAGCAAAATAAGAAACAAGTGAAAAGAATAATTTCTACTTTTTCATTTTACTTCAATACCTCCAAAACAGTTTCCTTCAAGGTGACTATGATAAACTTAGGGGTTGTAACAGTTATTTAATTGTATTTACACATTTCTCTTAAAATAAGTATATAACTGCATAGAACCATACATTATATTTAACATATATATATATATTAGCATTACAGGTGTTATAAATGAAAAATGTTTATTTCTTCTGCTTGTTTTGGTGGTGTTTTCAAGAAACTATTTCAGACTGAAAATAAAAAATTATTTATTTTGCAGGGCTTGAAGCTGCTTCTCCTTTATACCAAAAGCATAGTGTTATTTTTGATATGCTGGGATTTCCTGTGAATGGAAATTCCATTTTCCTTATCAGTTCTACTGAAGATATGTGGGACTACTGGCTCCTTGGAGCTAAACTTGCCCTTTGTGCTTAGCCTGAATAGTCTGTTCATTGTCTGACATTTACTTTTTGAGAAGTAAGTTCTGAACTTTTGCATCCGTCTTCAAGGATATCCTTCTTTCCCATATACTCCTTCATCAGAAATTTCTTCATGTGTAAGTATCAATACCTGGAAATCAGTATGATTTATTAATAGAATCATAGAATACCAGGTTGGAAGGGACCTCAAGGATCACTGGTCCAACCTTTCCTGGCAAAAGCACAGTCTAGACAAGATGGCCCAGCACCCTGTTGAGGTGAATCTTAAGTGTCCAGTGATGGGGAATCCACTGCTTCCCTGGAGACATTATTCCAATGACTGATTGTTGTCATTGTGAAAAAATTTCCTCTTGTGCCCAATTGGAATCTCCCCTGAAATAACTTGTACCCATTACCCCTCATCTTTTCCGTGTGACTCCTTGTAAAAAGGGAGTCTCCATCTTCTCTGTAGCCACCCATTAAATATTGGAACATGGCAATAAGGTCTCCCCTAAGCCTTCTTTTCTCAAGGCTGAACAAACCCCGTCCTTTCAGCCTTTCCTTGTACGGCAGGCTTCCCAGTCCTTTGATCACCTTGGTGGCCCTCCTCTGGACCGTGTCCAGCCTGTCCACACCTTTTTTTGTATAGCAGGGACCAAAACTGAACACAGTATTCCATGTGTAGCCTGACAAGCGCTGAGTAGAGCGGGGCAATGACTTTATCTTTGCTGGTGATGCCCTTGTTGATGCAACCCAGCATCCTGTTGGCTTTCTTTGCCACTGCAGCATACTGTTCACTCATATTGAGCTTGTTGTCCACCAGGACCGCCACGGAGCTGCTCCCCAGCTGGGTAGATCCCAGCCTGTGTTGCACTCCTGGATTATGTTTTCCTGGGTGCAAGACCTTATACTTGTCTTTGTTGAACTTCATAACGTTCTTGTTAGGCCACTCTTCCAGCCTGTCCAGGTCTTCCTGCAGGGTGGCTCACCCTTCTGAAGTGTCCACTTCCCCACTCAGTTTGGTATCATCAGCAAACTTCATCAGGGTACACTTGATCCCATCATCTAGATGACTTATGAAGATATTAAACAGTGTTGGGTCCAATATCAATCCCTGGGGGACCCCACTTGTGACAGGTTGCAATTTACATGAACGATTGAATACAGAATTCTGCTTAGGCACTACATGCACATGTAATTGGAGGTACAGGTAATCCTGGGCCGTGTATATCACAGGAATCAGTTCAAACTTCGTGAAGATGGAGTAAAACATTTCCTATAGGGAGGGTTCAGCATTTGTCAGACCCTTATTACAGAATCACAGAATGGCAGGGGTTGGAAGGGACTTCTGGAGATCATCTAGTGCAACACCCCTGCCAAAGCAGGTTCACCTAGAGCAGGTTGGACACAAACACATCCAGGCGGGTTTTAAATATCTCCAGAGAAGGAGACTCCACAACCTCTCTGGGCAGCTTGTTCCAGTGCTCCATCACCCTCAAAGTAAAGAGGTTTTTCTTCATGTTGAGACGGAATTTCCTTTGTTCTAGTTTGTGCCCATTGCCCATTGTGTCCTGTCACTGGGCACCACTGCAAAGAGTCTGGCCTCATCTTCTTGACAACCATCCTTTAGATATTTATAAGCATTGACGAAATCCCCTCTCAGTCTTCTCTTCTCCAGGCTAAACAGACCAGGTCTCTCAGCCTTTCCTCATAAGAGAGGTGCTCCACTCCCCTGATTATCTTCACAGCGCTCTGCTGAAGTCTCTTCAGGAGTTCCCTGTCTTTCTTGAACTGAGGTCCCCAGAACTGGACACAGTACTCCAAATGTGGCCTCACCAGGGCAGAGTAGAGAGGGAGGATGACCTCCCTTGACAAGCTGGCCATGCTCTTTTTAATGCACCCCAGGATACCATTGGCCTTCTTGGCCACAAGAGCACATTGCTGGCTCATGGTCAACTTGTTGTCCACCAGGACTCCCAGGTCCTTCTCTACAGAGCTGCTTTCCAGCAGGTCAACTCCTAACCTGTACTGGTGCATGGGGTTATTCCTTCCTAGGTGCAGTACCCTACATTTGCCCTTGTCAAAATTCATTAGGTTCCTCTCCGCCCAATTCTCTAGCCTGTCCAAGTCTTGCTGTATGATAGCACAGCCTTCTGGTGTGTCAGTCACTCTTCCCAGTTTTATGTTTTCAGCAAACTTGCTGAGGGTACACTCTGTCCTCTCATCCAGGTTGTCGATGAATATGTTGAACAAGACTGGGCCCAGTACTGACCCCTGGGGAACACCACTAATTACAAACCTCCAACTAGACTTTTCACCGCTGCTCACAACCCTCTGAGCTCTATCTGTCAACCACTGTTCAATCCACACCACTGTCCATTCATCTAACCCACACTTCCTAAGCTTACCTATTAGGATGTTATGGGAGAGAGTGTCAAAAGCCTTGCTAAAATCGAGGTAGACAACATCCACTGCTCTCCCCTCATCTACCCAGCCAGTCATGTCATCATAGAAGGCTGTCAGATTGGTTAAGCATGATTTCGCCTTGGCGAATTCATGTTGACCGGTCCCAATAGCCATCTTTTCCTCCACGTGCTTAGAGATGACATCCAAGATGAGCTGTTCCATCACCTTTCCAGGGATAGAGGTGAGGCTGGCTGGTCTGTAGTTTCCCAGGTCCTCCTTCTTGTCATTTTTGAAGACTGGAGTGACATTGGCTTTCCTCCAGTCCTCAGGCATCTCTCCTGTCCATGAGTTTTCAAAGATCACGGAGGGCGGCTTAGCCCTCAAATCAGGACACTTAGCAATAACATCTGCCAGCTCCCTCAGCACTCATGGGTGCATCCCATTGGGATTCATAGACTACCACCTATTTGTACCACAGGAGTCCAGGTAAGAGGCACAGAATAAGACAGAGCACAAGCCAGGTGGGCCACCTGACTTCTTGTGGCTTTCATGGCCATGTCCCATAGCCCGTACCCCTCCCATGCCCAGAGGTGTCCTTGTCACACGTCAGGTAGCAGCTGCAGCATCCTAGAATGGCCAGAGAGAAGACTGTTCCTACCAGAAAACTTTGTTCATCTTATAGACTGCTTCTTGCCCATTCCCAAGGAAAGTACATGGCCATCAGCAACCCAAAACATGGGTGAATTCTCCCAGCAGGTTCCTTTGCCCTTTCTTGCCATAGCATTCACAATCTGAAGAAATAAAGAGTAGGGAGATAAGACGGATGAAGTGACTCAGTCATGATGGCAGATCAGTGGGACAGCCTAGGATAAAACTCAGGTCTCCAGTAGACCATACTGCCTCTTACTGATGCAGTGGTGGCTTTAATTATACCTGTTAACTGTAAAGCCTAAAGCCTGCTATACAGGTGTGCTACTGGTAAAGAACTGCAACATATGTACATTGTTATTTCCTTTGGAAATGGTGTTAGTGACCATTGCCTATTGAGTTCAAAACAATTATTGATTTTAGAGAGGAAATTTTGCAGCATCAAGACCAAAGTTTCTTAACTAAACTTGATTGTCATTTGGTTTGTTGTTTGAGAGATACTTGCATGTCTCATCCTGAAAAAGTGGGAGTTCAGGGTGACTTTAAGACAAAAAGTACCCTCCCTGACAATATAGTTGTCATCTTGGAAGCAAATGACTGAGGTTAAACAATGTCCTTGGTGTAAGAGTGACTAGGTTAATTGTTATACCCTACATTTTGCTTCTGTTTTGAAGTGAGGAGGAAGGTCCCTAAAAGGAGATTTTTCAAGAAGATCATGAATTAAGAACTCACAGAGCACTGGCAGGGAGCTGTGTTTCATGAATATTTTGGTCTGTTTTTTAATCAGTGTTTTCCCTAAATAGAAACACAATAATCCTTCAGACTGTACTATCCAATACTATGGCCCCTAGTTTTTAACTCACATGTCTTAAATAATGCTTGAGAGCAATACACATTTTTATTTTTTAGAATAGTTTAAATACGACATTTTTCAAAATGCAAACTTCAGGCTTGCTGTATTTTCAGAGCCATAAATCAGAGTGCTTTCATTTACAAAACAGTATGGAGATTAAGAGGTCCAAATATTTAATTTGTTCAAATCACCTTGAGTAGTTTATCTTCACCTGTGATGTACTTTTGATTTTATTCTAAACCTACTAGCGAATTCTCAGCAATCTCTGCTAGGGTTTGGCTTCTGCAGTCAACTTTAATCTCTTCACAGTAACCAACCTAATGAAATTGGTCAATAGCTATTGCATACAGTAAGGGAATCTAAGACTTGGCTCTGATTTTGTGGATGTTGCTATAACTCAAAAATAACCAAACTGAAATCTACAGGCCCAGCAGTAAAAGGCAACCTAACATGTTCTCAATCCAACACGGGTTCAGAATTTCATTTTTACTATTTATGACATTTTCTTGTTAAAGTAGGAAAACCTTGTTGTATTAGCAGTTCCATGTTGTCTCACTGTAAATATTTCCAATACAGAGTCTGTCTGAACTAGCCTTATTAATTCCCTTCACAACTGGTAAGGAAAATCTCACATTCTGTAGTTGCCAGTTGCTTTTCAATGCCTATGAAAGAAGCTTAGATAACTCATTCAGATGTAGACATCCATATTACGGGTAGCTCACTTTAGATGAGAGAAGTTACGTTTCTTTTCAAAATAAACCCGAGTTGGTGTTTTATGTGCCTATTGGACAGGAGAATAAGATGGCTATTTCTTCTATAAATGATGGCTTTTGGAGATAACAGAGAAGAGTCAATGACACTAGAGGATGGAGAGCTGCTATTGTCCTTTACAAAGGTGGCAGGTAGCTGCAGAGATCTGATGTCATCTGCAACTTACAAGTTGAGGTCCAAGGAAGCTTCATGCCACAGTGAACTAACTCCAGGATTGTTGCTACCTTGATGCTTATGAAACATTTGAATGAAATTAATGTAAATGTGAAATAAAACTTCCTGTTCCTTAAAAAGGAATACCTTGGTAGGGGAAATTGGCAGAGCAGATAAACTGTCTAACACTGAAGAGAATGTATCATTGCAGTCCTACAGCAAGCAAAATAATTTGAACATATTAACTTCAATTGTGGTTGTTTTTTAAATTGCTTTTGACGTCTAAAAGGTCAGTGTGGAAGGATATTTTACAGAAAATAGTAAAAAAGGAGGGATAAAAAGGATAGTGAAGACAAAGGTGAAGAAAAAAAGACATCAAGGCAGTTTTGTATTGGAGGCAAAGCATTATGAACAATTCTAGTTGAGCAAAATAGACACTCAAAGGCATTAGGAAATATAAAAGAAGTGATTGTTAGCTTTAACCATGAAATGATGGAATGGGAGGACCATTTAATAAGATGATAGGAATGAAAGGCTGAAGCTCTTTAATGCTATATTATTTATTGCGTACTTTAATGAGGTATGCAGTAGGTAATATTGGAGCTCTACAAAGCTCAGCTGCCTCTTAACTTCCGCTTTTAATGCCCAAGTCCAAAATTCAGATCCTCAGGACAGCTGCTCTGTTATCAACTAAATGTAGAAATGTCTACAGCCTCTAGGTACCTAACCTAAGTTTTTGCTGTGAAAACCCCAGGAGCTGTCTGAACAGACATTTGAAGAAGAGGATCCTCAGAACCTCATAAGTTGGGTTTCTTTGCCTGATCCACAGAAAACTCACAAAGTGTTCCCTGCAGTTCTTTCTTGAAGGTCACAATCTGGCGGTCATTCTCAACACATGATTAAGCCTCAGTTAACGTGACGTTAGAATGGCTTCAGTTGCTCATGTTCTTTGTGTTAAACGCCTAGGTGTGAATTGGAGCTGGAAAGTGAATTCACATTTCTCTTTCCCTAATTCAGTGACCTAAACTAAACAGTGACCCAGAGAGCCATACCTTCTCTCTATTTTCTCTCCTTTCTCTTCTCTACTCTCCTCCTTCCAGCAGACAAATGGCTTTTAATTACTTTCCTTTCCAACATGTGATTGTCTCCACAAGTGTGCTTGGAATAACAGTGCTACGCAAGATACCTGTCAGCCTGGTCCTGAGGGTACCTCATGTGAACTGGGAAAGGCAAGTCCTCTCAGACAAGTGGAAGCGCCCTCTGAGCAGTGATTGGGTGAGAAGCACCAAAGCTACTAAGAAACCGGATGCTTTTCCTGAGTAGCTTTTGCGGAGGACCATGTAGCCTAGTTTGACTTTGGTTTTGTTTTTAAAGGATAATGTTTATTTGGGCAATCTGTATGTTTGCCCTTCCAAGGACAAACAGACCATTGGAGACATGAACAGTTTGTGTGCTCATGGCCTTTTCTAATGGGACTGTGGTGGAGTGATCTGGCAGTTTTGCCACTTTTGGGGTTCTTTGCTCTCTAGGTCACTGGCACAAAGAGTATTTCTGATGTCAACAGAACAAAGTTCCCTGTGATCAGCTGCCTGTTTACTGCAAATTCACCTCTGGCTGAAGCCTGCTTAGGAGTGGAGGAAACTCCAGTACAGCAGGACAGTGAACTCTCTGGAGCGCACAAGTCTGTAACAAGCCTTCTCCCATGCAAAAACAATGGTCTTGTCCACATGAAATTCTCTTTCTGCCATGCTTCTAGGCACCCTGAATGCTGGATACCTAAATTTCTTTATCAGCAAGAAGAAGCCTGTTTAGATTCTATTTTTACTGAGTTAACAGACACTGTCTTCCTCACAAATATCTGCAACATCTGGCTTGGCTTTCCACATTGCACAACTCTGCACTGAGTTAACTAATTTGTGTTTCGCTAATGCATACATTGACTAGAAGAAAACAAGAAAGAGATAATCTGTCTTTTCCCTTAGGAGTGTCTCCCAGTGGTTAAACTTCCCCTGTCAGGTCTTTCACTGCTTGTTTTCTGTTTGAGGAAGCAGCTAAGCAAGCTTCATATTTTCATTTTTTTGCTAAGCTGTGAACTTCTCCTTCCTAATTTCAAACTCTTACTCTCAAATGCTGAATTGGATTCTGTTGTATGAATATAGGCCAGAAACTTTCTTTCTGTTTCTTGAAGCAGAAATTACATCCATAAGAACCAGCCAAAGTATTTATAGCAAATAATTTATTTCATTAGCTTTATTCTAACTCTGTTTGCTTTGTATTTGTTTACAACTTTGGAACTGTTTGTTGCATATTTTATGCATGAATATTTCAATCCATTTGCTGTGCACAGGCTATTTGTGCCAACTGTGTCTCTGGCTGTTCAGTTCTTTTGTTCAATCCAGTTGGTATTTTTAAATAAAAAATAGATGCTGTCAGGGACTGCATAGTGAATCAGAGACCTTTGCTCTGATCTGCTGTAATAATTCGTCTATTTGTGTGTATCTATCGCTTGGAAAATAAAAAAAAAAATTAAAGATAATGAGTTGTTCTAAGGAATCTACAACAGTTAGAGAAATAGCATTAATACACCCCGAATAGGTATTGTCTGAATGAAACATTTCTGTTCTTTTCAACATGACAATTTTTCACTTCAAAATTTCAGTAAGTGAAAATGAAATCATTTTTGAAGGAAATAAATAATAATAGAAATTTTGAAGATATTTACCTTTTGTAATGTTTTAGGGCAGGAATATGCCACACAACTCCAGTTATTCCAGAGACATGACTGGTTTCTGGAGTCTTGCTACATTGTGCGTATGGCCAAAACTATTACATACGGTAGATGAGAAACAGCCTTCAGCATAACTGCATTAGCCTTTGTGTGACTTTTGATATCCTATGGAAGTTAAAAAGTATTCCTGAAAACTTTCACAGAAAAATTGACAGGTATTAAATTTTACAATAATTTCCAATATTTTTATGAAATAGGAAATAAATAATTTGCATAAATACTTTTTTTTTGGAAGCATTTTCTATATCTAGTGTCTTTATTTATATTAGGGAAAATCTTGAGACCACTGCCAGAGGTGTAAGTTGTTTTTAAAATTAAGATGCTGTTTTCGAAGGATCATGACCAATACCTGGACCCGTTTCCTGCTTTCTGGCTTTGGGCAGATCACCTAAGCTTCAGCTAAGCTCTGTACTTCATACTTTTTGTGTAGGGTGGGACTTTAGGAATTTCTATCTTCTGTTCTTTTTCTCCGTTGCTTTTTTTACTGTACTCCCTTCTATGAAAAGGGAGACCTAGATTTATCTTACCTGTCTTTCAGCACTTCAGGTGTCTAAGCTCTTTATGTACAGGCAAGGCAGAGAACCACTTCCAGAGGGCAACTGGCTGACAAATGTCTGAAGCACCCTATATAGTGCCCCATTGATTATAGGGGAAGCCTCAAGTGACTTTGGTCCTAATTTAGACTTCTCAAGTTGGATCAGATGAATCCAGGCTGGACTGTCTTTCATTAATAAACACTACTTATCACAGAGGGCTGCAAATGAAATATCAATGCTGACAAAATAGTAATAATGCTTGTATCTAGCAAATGACAAAGCTGGCTTCAGAAGTGTGCAGGTGTTTTTTCCTTTTTTTTTTAGCATCTGAACAAAGACAAATCTTCTGAAGTGTAGAGGTTCTTTTGCTATCAGGACCTAATCTTTAAAAGTACATCAAAGTCACTTAAGTAAAGCCTAAAATGTCAACTTGACTGGAATCAAAGTCAAATAGACTCAGCAAATAGGTTATTGTCCACTTGTGTTTCTAAAATGCTCTGTTCATGGAACTGGAAAGGAAAATTATCAGGAAGGCTTCCCCAGGTGACAACAGTTTGTCATCTCTTTCCTGCCTTTTTTTACGGCCGTAAATCTTATCTTTACAAATGAGGCTTTCAAAGTTCAAAGGATGGCTCTTCAAAATTCTATGAAGACAGGTCACCTTATCAGCACTCTCCCATTTCAGCCACTCTCACATGAGTTTGCTGTAAAGGCTGAACATGCAGGTTCAAGAGCACTTGATTTATTTCTCTGTCCCTGCCTGCCCTGGACTTGCAGGACTGTACAATAAAAGAGGATGATGGCAGAGCTCTTTTCCAGCAAATGTACTTTTGAGAGTGTCCCTGTTAGGAAAAAGTTCTCTTGCAAATATTTACTCCACTTTTGACCGAACCCTAAAAACAAAGGTTCTAACTGTGCAGGTGGAACTGGCTGGACGCCACTCTGTGTTATCAGCATGTGTGTATTTATGGGAGACAGGACATTGCAATGATTTACCTCTGATTTCTGGCAAAGTGGGCTCAATTTTACCCCTCAAAACAGGCTTGGAAATTTAGTTTCTCTCCTTATCTTAAGAAATACATGATTTTCCTTTCTGTTTTAACTTGAGGTCAGGGCAGTTACTTCTTGCACTATGGAAAACAAGCACAGCTCCATTCTCATCTCAGCTTGTCTCCCAGTGGTGCATGACAAACCGTGCTGGATCATCAGCTGTGGCAGAGACCTCCCCATCCTGCAGGCATTTGCATCTCTGAGATAACAAGTCGCACAGCTATATGTGAACACACGTACATACATACATAAGAAATCTTAGCAAGGTAAAGGATGTTTGAATTCTTGTTTAAGTTTGGCCAAATATCAAAGAGTTTAAGAAAATGCAAATGAAGGAAATCCATAACCAAACCTAAGCCCCAGGCTCCTGAAGTCTTTGAGCTGAAGTTCTCAACCTTCATAGAAGGACTTGGATGTTTCCTATCTAAAATCAAATTGCTCCCATCAAATCCCTCCCATCCCACCTGTCTAGACAAGGCTTGCAGAGCACAAATGCATTCTGTCCCACACAAACTTACTGTCCTGTTCCTTCCCACACACACACCAACTTGCATTTAAGTTCTCTGCCATAATGGCCAGGTCATTTCCCCTTGCTATTTTCAATGGCTGTGTGCCAATACATTGAGTCACTCACAGTGCAGGTGGGTAGATGAAAGAAAATACCATGACTGAAATGGAGAAGTTCTCCTGAGCAGTGTTCAGTCCTCATCTTTATCATAAACCGATCTATTGTTCATGAGTATATGTCATTGTCTGGGCCTCGGATTCCAATACATACAAAATAACAATACTTTTTTTTTCCTTATTCTTTGTCTAACTTTTCAATTTGTGTTTTATGTTTTGGGAGTTGACGATCGTCTTGCATCTCAGAAATGAGCCCCAGTTTTACACTGAGCTTTAAACATTAGTGCAGAACTTATGGTGATGTGGATGAAATGGCATCTGGATAGAAGAAACCAAAATCCAAAGATTTCAGTAACAGAAAGGTGATCTGATCTGCCAGAGCTGTTTGGATGTTTGTTCGATCTTTCTTAATTATTTTCATCTGAGGTAGTGTAAGAGTAAGAGGATGCAGTTTTATGGCATCTGGCTAAGGGCCTGCTACCTTTAAAAAATGCTGGCTTTATATATGTGTAAATTGACATAATTTCATTCCCTACTTATCTCTCTGCTTTTCTCTGAAGCTACACATTGAAGTAATGTTGCTGTGTATTCACAGAATTCTCTTTCTGTTTACTGGAAACCTAAGATACTGTTTTCCAGAAAGAAACCACTTTTAAACAAAAATGATATATGAGAAAGAACTTGACCTCTGCACAAATATCCTTGTCTCCATCCAGCTTCCATAAAGCAAGTGGAAAGCTTCTAAGGAGAGCTGAGTTGAATGCTCTTGTGTGTAAACCAAGATATATAGCCTTATAACTTTTTCTCAGCATGTCTTATTTATTCAGTGTATTCCATCGTCTCTTTCCACAGGGACCCTTGCAATCTCCTCTGTCAATAATGCCAGTCATCAAACCCCAATGGCCAAATTGCCACAACCATAATTGTCACCTCCTTTTTGCTTTGCTGTGCTTCCTCACCTGCCAACATCGATATATTTAAGACATAGCCTATAAAAGCAACCAGGTAGCATGCAGAGAATAACCAACTACTCTTTCTGCTTGTCTAGTTTTCACTTCTGTTCTCTTTTTTTTTAATCTGACTGCTTTGCCTACATTAAACCCCATGATGAACCTAGGTGTTATTCCACTGGGGCAGAATCCAGCAGAGATTGTGAGCCCTTCAGGCAAGGAATTGCTTTTCTCTTGAAGTGCCCAGCATATTTTGAAGGAAGAGTTTAGAATAATGACTATCGATGTTGTTACCACACAGAGGAAGACAAATTATTATCGGTGTCTTGCAATTATTTTTTTCCCACATTGCAAAGATATAAACAAGAGCAGGGGATGTGTATGTATGTCGTGTGGTACGATAAGTGCACAATCAATTACTTGTGCCTTGCATTTCAAATGATAGGCAATTGCTGCACACCCACTCCTTTGTGTCTGATTGCTTAATTCATTTACTTAATTCATTAAGGCAGAAGAGTCCTTGATGGTTCCAGCTGTCTGGCTTTCTAGGCTAGAGCTGTGGGCAATCAATTAGCTCCACCAGTCCGAAAAGCAGAAATGCATGCACGCAGCCTTCAAATCGTGCTTATAAGGTTAGCGCAAGCCATTTGTGACAGAATGCAAGGCATGACCAGGGGGTTTCAATCTCTTTGCAAAGCCATCACTTCCTTCCAGGAGTCTGAGAGTTGTTTTTCAATAATCTGTAGTAAGAGCAGAGAGTGGACAGACACCAATGTGAAATGGTTTAAATGTGCCGTGCAAAGGGCACAGTGCATGCGTGCAGAAGCTTAGATGAGGTGGCCATTTATGGGCGCGTCCTACCTGACTTTTAAGGTATAGCTAAATTACGAGATTGAGAATGGTCTCGACAACACGCTTACACACAGTGAGACCAATGGGCTTTCCATCCTCAGTGTCATATTAGCTGGCCAAGTCTGCCCACACAAGGACCATACCTTGGATCAGGTAGAATTTGCCACTCCCAAGTTACTGAACATGAGAAGCTTTTCGAGCGCTATGACAAAGTTTTCTACAGATGTTCAGGAGTAGCTGGCCCCATCCTAAAGGACAACTGTTCACAGGTTCTTCATTTCGAAGCTAACTTCAGACCTTTGGATGAGGATCACTATGAAAGTTTACTTGCATGTCAGCAATGAAGACAGTGAGTGTACAGGGTGTCCATGCCCAGACACTGGCATGGGGGCTGCGGGGCGGCCTCTGCGCGGAGGGTGCGGGGCTGCCCCGTGCCGGACACAGCCGGTCCCAGCCGGTCCCAGCCGGCTCCAACGGCCCCACCGCAGGACACAGCTGAGCCCCTCAGCCAAGCTGGGGGCGCCGGGGGGAACAGAGGTTTGCGGCAGGGCCGAAGGCGGCCCAGGCAGAGGAGGAGGCAGCCCAGGAGGGAGCAGCAGCAGAGGCAGCCCCAGGGCGCAGGAGGAGGAGGGCAGGAGGTGCTGCAGGCCCGGAGCAGGGATCCCCTGCAGCCCTGCAGAGACCCCGCTGGAGCAGAGACCCAGCCCGCAGCCCGGGGAGGGCCCCAGGCCGCAGCGGGGGGACATTTCCTGCAGGAGCTGCGGCCGTGGAGAGCCCCGGCGGGAGCAGGGTGTCCCTGAAGGACTGCAGCCCGGGGCAGGGCCCGCGCTGGAGCAGGGAGAGGTGTGAGGAGGGAGGAGTGGCCCAGAGGGGCTGCCATGCACTGACCGCAGCCCCCATCCCACCCCTGCGCCCCCCGGGCTGGGGAGAGGGGGCGGGAGGGGAGGGGGGAAGGTGGGAATGGGGAAAGGTGAGGAGGGGAGAATGTATTATTTTTTTGTCTGCTTTTCTCATTACCTAAATCTATCTTAACTAACAATAAGTTAAAAATTAATTTTCCCCAAGTCGAGTGGATTTTGCCTGTGACAGTCATTGGTAATTATCTCCCTGTCTTTATCTTGACCCATAAGTTTTCTCTCTTATTTTTTCCCCCTCTCCTGCTGAAGAGGGGCAGTGAGTGAGCGGCTGGGTGGGAGTATGGCCGTTAGCCAAGGTTAACCCACCCACAGTAGGAAAGTCTTAGGAAAGTCTTGAGAGCAGGCTTACACCTAATAAAGATTGTAGTCATTATGTCACAAACAGCTTGTGCCAGCTGCAAATCAGTGTCGTAATGGATCCTGATGTTGTTCTCACTGGCGGGAAGCCCCAGTAGTATCTCTTGCAAGTTTTTTTTGCCACACTATAGCTGTACACATGACAGCTTGGGGTGCTAGATTTATCCCACCCCGTTGTGAGCACATAAATAATATGTTTTCTTTAAGCACCTAGAATTACATGGTTCAGGGCTAGGTACTTGAGGATCCCAGCATACACTATATGAAGACAGCCCAGGGAATTTAGGTACCTACAGAGGGCAAGTCATTATAGGTGTGAACTAACTTGCCCTTTGGAAATGCTGTCCCTCTTCACTGACTACAGAGGACCTACAATATAACTGTGAGGTTGAATCTGGGCAGCCTCTTGGTATCACTGAAAATCGGGCTGGAAGGCCACTTGGGACACACCTATCTCTGCACCCCAAGAGTGTTCCCACAAAGAGGACATTACATCTATTTATAGTCTTGACCAATTCATAGCAACTTATCCCAAGCAGACATAGAGTTATTACTGTACCAAGACTGAAATATTCAAGAAAAAATGACTTTGAAACTGTCAGCATTTTTGCAGGGTTTCTGGCTGGCTGATGGGAAGGAGTCCTACAATAGCCAGGTAGTAACTATGACTCTGCTTTGTAGACATCCCTTGAGATGGGTAGACATGGTGCTTGGGGACATGGTTTATGGCAGTGTTAGGTTAATGGTTGAACTCGATGATCTTAAAAGTCCCTTCCAACCCAGATGATGTTATAATTCTATGAAATTATTCAATTTCAGAAAGTGATTTGGCATAACAGTGTCACAGCCTTCAAACATTGTTTGTGACAAGGTGAATGCGTCCTTCTTTGAAGAGAAAAGCCTCAGATCCTTTGTGATACTTATTGGAGATTAATGCTTCAGATTCTCGGTAGCAGTGGGAGACCATTATCCCATGGCAACGCTTTACACGATCAGCCCAATATCTTTAAGTGTGTGTATTTGATAATCTTTTTTGATTTGAATTTGTTGCTAACAGCCCGTGGCTGTGTGGAGAACACCTTACAATTACCCAGCACCTTTCATCTGGAAGCCTTGGGGCTTTGCAAATATTAATAGTTATATTAATAATTAATAACGTTAATAGTAATGACTCCTACTTTATCAATGTGGGAATTGAGATACAGAAAGGCTACTGAGTGCTTAAACGAAGATATCTGAAGTTGGAACCTGTTTAGATGAGAGGAGTTGGTGTTGCTGTAATTACAGCATAATTGCATTCCTGGAGACACCCAACGAAGACAGACTGCTCCAGTACTAAACAAGTGAGTTGTTTTACTGGACTACTATCACTAATGTCAAAAACCCACAGGTTTCTGCTTCCTTTTACCATCAGAGTATGGGCCAAAGTAGTCCAACTTTCAGAGGTTCAGATCATTCCCATGCTCCAGTGAAGGTGATAAGACAGAACAAATTTCATCATTATAAACCTAACTTAGAGCTAAGGGAGGACTGTATTAAAGTGGCTGGTCATGAAATTCGGGTGGTGATTATGTACACACAGCTACCCCTGGATCAGGAAGGATCCACTGCATTAGTGACTGCTGGCTGCAAATCTTCCAGAAGATGGAGGTCCAAAACAGGGACCTGAGGAAGAGGAGGATGATGGACTCTGAGTTTATTGTTCCATTGAGGAAAGCCCTTAGGCACCTCTGAGGAAAGCTCAGCAATAAATCACTAAGCATGCATCTAAGCACCCTTTGAACAGGTTACCATGAATGGGAGTGTAATTTGAGGGAGAAGGGGAGAGAGAGAGGTTCCAGGTACAAACCACTGCCAAGGGCAATGCAGAAAAAACAGCAAACGAGCAAGCCAGGCTGGTCTCTTCGGTGGAGTCAAGAGGGTGTTGGTGAAAGAGAAGGTTCTGGTCATATAATTAATTGCTTGATGTTGGCACAGCACATAGAAAATGTGAAGTGTTCCTGAAGTGCTCTGTATTTATTATTATTCCTACCCACTCATTATTGTATCTGACACCAGTTCAAACAGACTTTGTAACATGTCTTTATGCTGTCTCTCCCTTTAAGAATTTCTCTGTGCATCCCCCATAATCTTCCCCTTCCCAAGCAGTCCTGTGGTGTGTGCAGCTAAGCAGCACATGATTGCAATAGGTTAAAGAGAGTAATTAACAGAGACCACATCAGAGCTCTTGCAAAACACACAATGTGTTTATTCAGCATCAGGTCGGCTAATTCCTAATGAAAGGGCACTGCACAGCAGAGTGCAGGACCCCAGTGGTCAGAAATAGTTCCACTTAAATGTTATTTACCTACAAAGAGCTCGGTTCTAATTAGGGGCGTGGGAGCCAGCAAGGGTGAAATCAAAACCTTGCCCCAACCATATCCTCTGTGCTGGTGCCCAAAAATGTCTTTTAATAGACACACAAATGCTCAGTTGCATTTGGTTTGTATGCTTTTCTGCTCCTCCTAAACTTCCTCCTTTTGGCTGGGACTGGAAGTAGGAGTGAATGAAAGATCATGACAAGATTTGGCTTTGTGGTATTTCCAGAAACCTCACACACGTACACAAAAAAATTAAAAATGCCTGATCTCACAAGATGCTATAGAGCACTGAGGGCTAAACAAACTTTGATTCCCTGTGCTAGGCTGGAGGCAATACAAGCTGAAATCTCCTTTGTTTTACACAATATATTTGCAGTTTATTTATGGTACTTATGTGGACCCTGCATCCTGTGGAATCTCACCATTACGTCTTTCATAAATATTTATTCTCCCAGCATCCCAGTAAATGAGAAGAGTCTTATTATCCCCTATTAGAGGTGGGGAACAGAGACTCATAAAAATGTTAAAATACTTATGAGATGCAGACAACCTTAAAGGCACCCTGATGCTCTTGAAAATTAGGTTTAGCTGGCTAAAGGCTTTGACTCACAAGAGCAGCATATACACATGGGACAAGTAAAGGGTTCTAGTATAGCCTCCTTGCTCTTATGCTGGACATGCGGACTCCCACCAGAGGCAGCATTTCAGCTGATGATAATATGGCTCTGCTCCAGGGAGTCACCCTTGGAGAGAAGTATCTGGGCATGGTAGGTCCCTCAGGATGTATTTATTACAGGAGGTGGAGAGTCAGAGAAGGGCCACATTCTAAGAGGGTACCAGGGTGGAAGGAAAGGAATTGGTAAAGATGCCTTCACCCCACTACCAGTTTTGGTCAGTTTGGTACTCCCTCCTGCTTTGTATCATGTTTCTGGCTGCATTAAGTCCTCTATTTGTAAGACAGACCTTCAGGGTCTAAGCGTGTGATTTCTCTGGTGGATGAGTTAATCGAAAAAGTTCCCACCTGCTACTGCAGGATTTATCCTGTGTAGGTGAATCCTGAGAGGAGGCAAGGTGATGAGAGTCATCTGCCAACTGCTTGTAATCCTCGGGGTGAGAATCCTTGGGCCAGACAAAAGCGGAGGGCTCTTCCAAGCTGTCAGGAAATTTGGCAAGACGATGACAGGAATAATGAAAAAATGTACTGATTTGTGCTTACACTTCAGACTTACACCTCTGAGCATGTTCGTCGAAAGGTTCATGAATGAGGGTTTGAAGAGCATTTTCTGTCCTGTAATCTGATAATTCCCCTTTTATTAGCTTTTTCACGGTGTTTCTTTTTGTGCTAGAGACAGGGAAGTGTGAAACCTGGCAGTTCTCCTTCCCAGCATGCTGCATGAACTTTCTCTTTAGTTAGTTATGAATCAGGCTGGTTCACCCACAGGTTTCACTTTGCATCTGAGGTTCAAACAATCCCAAAATCTCAGCACAAATCTCAGTCATGTGCAAATGAAAGTGTTAATTTTGTATAATCAGTATTCTGTTATTGCAGTAACATTTGTGAGCATCCAGGAGTCTGTGCAAGCATTAGCCGTGCCTGTTCCAAACACTCTGTATCCAGTGAGAAGCATATCTTCTTCTTTCTCCCCCACATCCCTAATGACCATGGATAGGACTGAGCCAGACCAAGTCTGCTACATGAAACCTATCACGCTGCAAACAGTAATGTGACAGCATAACCTTGTAGGCATCTGCCAGTTTAGAGTGACATTTCCTGAGTTCTCAGCTGAAACTGCTAAATGTCCCCAGGAGGGGGATGTGAGGGATGTGAATCTCTGTGGTGATACAGAACTAGGTGTTTGGCCACCTAAATTCTTCCTGTAGTCTTGGAAAAGGCTTACTAGTGAGATGACGTGTTGGTTTGAGACCTAGAGCTACCTCTGTAACCTCATAATCGGGTAGGAAGAGAGTGGATGTGGCCCCATCTCCCCCTTCCCTTGTCTCTCTCGCAAGGCTGGATGTAGAGGAGCCGAACCTCAATGAACTCCTGAAAGATATTACAGCAAATCAAAAAGAGTCAATGTCCATTTTTAACTTTTTCCTCTCTGTCAGTCTAAGCATCTCAGAGGTTTCTCAATTCTTTCAGGTAGAAACTTGACATATGTTCTTTTATCCTTGCTACCAAAAAAGCCACCCCTGGAGCGGAGTCCCAGTACATGAGGAATTGCATCCATCTTCCCATACTTGTAGTTCGCAGCAAAGTAGGTTTTCTTTGGTTGCAGCAATGCAACCCGTATGCAGTTTCAGCTGCAAATACTCCTGGACCAGGAGCGACATAGGCAGCCGGAAGGTTAGCATCTGGCAGAGATGCTCCCAGAGGAGTATTTCCTCCACCACCACCCCCCAGATCTTCTTGTTACAGAACCCGGTGAGGAGCCCTGAGACCATCTACAACATCGCCATCTCCTGACTTACGCTAACACTGCATGCAGCCTTTATGGCACTTACCCTGCATTAAATAAATAAATGGCAGCCAAGACTTCTGGATTTGCTTATTTAAATAAAATTAAGCATGGAATCTTTCTCTTTTTTTTTGCATCCTGAAGTAGTTTGTTTCTGATTAACAACTGCTTTTTTTTTTTTTTTTGTAGGAGACCCCATTTACTTTTACAGGGTTGGCGGACAAGTGGAAATCTCTCAGCAATGTATGGGGAAGAACTTCAAGAACTTCCAAATTGTAAGCCAGAGAGACAGAGTGAGTTCTGAGTCACACATTGAAAACCTCTGCCAAGTTACTCTCATCTGAAAAACACATATGTTCCCAGGACAAGAGAAATCTGTAGTTAGCTTGATCAAGCCATTAAAGTCTCTCTGTTGATTCCAGTGGGCTTTTGAATGTACATATTGAGCAGTCATCTCCACACCATTATGGTCCTAAACTGATGATATTCACTTGAATTAAACTATGAAATGATTGGCATTTAAAAATTCTCACTTCTAAGTAAGCATACTAGCACTTCTTACACCGCATACTGCAGTACCTCAGATTTTATGGTACTGAGAGTGTTGTCAAGCATTGCAGCACTATTGACATTTTTTCTATTTGTTGACTTTTATCTGAAAAATATTATCTATTACTTGTTATTATGCCATAGAAAGAGATTATGTTGTAGGAAGAGTATGCAACAATGAAGTTGAATATTTTTTCTCCCCAGTATTTGTGCTCCTGTGGTTAGCACTGCTAAGCTCATCTGCTCATTTGTTATTTCCTCTGAAAATCAATTACTCCAACACCTTTTTCCCCCAACTCCTGTCATCAATAAGAAAAGGAAAAAAAATGAACATGCTAAAAAAATCCTCCTTTGATTTTCTTCTGAGTTAAAGCTTCATTTCCGCTCTCCTTTTGCTCCCCTCTAGCTTTCAGGTGTATATCAGTACAGAGTCACCGTGAAAGGCACACCTTTTGTCCTGATGCAAGAGCCACGGAGCCAGCCAAAATGACGTTCTCTGAAGCCAAATGGAAAGAAAATGACTTTGAAGCACAGGAAGACACGAACGTTCAGTGTTTCCTTCCGACCCTGTGGCTTTCAGTGAGGCACTCCCAGTGATTTCTAAGGAATTATCATTTGCGTTTTCAGAGTCTTCATTGTTTTTTTTTTTCCATCCCGTTTGTAAAGTGAAAACTAAATCCTGTCATGGACTTTCTGTAAAACATATAGGAGAAGAGTGGTTTATGACAAAGTTTTCTATTGTCTTAGTCCTGAGAGCTTCTGCTTCTCCAAACAAGGGGGAGACGATTCAGCCAGCAGCTAGCAGCAAGTCATTCAGAGACACTTGGTTTCTTTGGTTCTCAGTAATCAGATTCCCTCTGTTTAGCCCTTCTTCTGCACATGCTATTTGTTCCCCTGGTAGAAGTGGTCTGCCTGAGATGTATGATAGCAACGTGACTGAGTACGCAGTGACAGCTTTGTGCTGCCGGGGCCTGTGAGTTGATGTTTCTGTAGCAAGTCGCCATAGGGGTTACACACAAAGTTTTGAACACTAAACTCCCTAAACATAATTTTGAACAAAGCTGTAAGCTTATAGCATTAGATCCTGGAGACCTTAGCTGAGGACCTCCTGCAGACCTTGTTGCCCAACTAGTCAAGAGAAAGGGTGAAAGAACAGAGGAAAGGAAACCACATCATCTCCATTTCACAGACGCATTGCTCACGTGTGAGAGCTGCACAAAGAATGAATGGTAGAGTCAAGGTCTGAACACCCGTTCAAAGGACCAGTCCAGCACTTGAAATAAAAAAACTTCAGTTTTCATCTTTGCTTTTAGCTGGAACAAATCAAAGCAGCAATGGAAAGTACAGGTGCAAACTCTAAATCCTGTAGTGGTTCTGTTTGGAGAAGTGGGTGTAGAAGTACTTGATGTTTCAAATGCAAATACTGTTCTGCAGCTCAGCTCAGAAAGAGATAAACATCACTGTTCTGTGGAATTTAACTTTGATAGTCCAAGAAAAGAAAAGAAAAACAAATGAAAGTGATATCCTGTCACACCAAGAGAAAGTGAATTGATGTCATGGGGCAGGATGGTACAGAGACCGGGCATCTGCAGCATCAGCTTAAACCAACATGTACTGTGGGTGCTCAGCACCTTCAAAAATCTGGCCCTTCAGCATCTTTTCCCTTAATCAGAAGCGCTGGAGCATTGCCAACCACTAAAAGGTTGGGTTAGGCAGAAGGAAGTTAGTTTAGCTTGTTGAGTCAAGTGATTTCATGTAACGTGCTCTAGAGGGAGGCTTTTTTGTTCTGAAGGGAATCAATTGCCAGTGGTTAAAATGTACTTTTAGAATTTATATATTTAATTAGGAACCGGAAGCTTGATAAGGCAGAAGGGACAGAGGGGAACATTCAGTGCATTGCTGCTTTGAGCATGTGAGGAATGATTTGAATTTGTTGAGAAAGGAGGAAGATGGTCTGGAAAAAAAAATATTTTCAAGACAAAAAAAAAAGCAATTTATCTCACTGATGAGGAGGTATTGGTCTGTGGAACTGAAACTGCTCAGCTGCCTTTCTTCCACATCTAGAAAACTTAGTTGCTAAGCTAGGTAAGTGCAGATTGTATCTACTATTAAGCAAAAGTTTCTTTGGGCAGCAAGTCTCCCTCATCTAGAAAGTTTCCTCGTGATGGTATGGAGCCATTTTTTGCTCATCCTGAGGTCTCTTTCAGCTCCATAGCCCAGGTGCTCGATCTGCAAGTTGTCTGCTCTGGAAGCAGTCCGGATTACAGGGGAGCCCCCTGTGCATGTTGGATTGCTGGGACAGGAGGTATAGAGAAAGGGAAAATATAGTCCTCACGGGTTTTCTTGGCTTAGTTATCTCCCAGGAAACTTCACACCAAGAACACCGCAAAATTCTAGATCCACCTGAAACGAATTTATTTTTTGACCTTTGATAAAACAAAGTTAGGACTGAAGAAACATTTTGGTTTTGCAATTATTCTGGGAAGGACGCCGCTAAAAATTCACACAAAGTAACTCTACTTTTTTCTTTAAAACCCTCACTTAGGATACTTTGAAGGGGTTTAGATGCCCTTTTTACCTCAAATAAAGAAGGGCTTTTAAATCTGGTATCTCATTTTGTGAGTGAACACTGACGGTCTGTAGGTATTCTGGGCTAGTGCTTTATCATCCACTCCTATTGAAGGGCTTTCGTTTTATATCAACCTATAAGTATTCATTTACAGTCATGTACATTTACACTTACATTCAAGATAGAGTCATAGCCTGCCATAAGGGCATTCACCTGGAAAAGAGCACCAGTTGGTTCCAGTGGCTCTTTTAGTGACTTTTTAAACGTAAAAGAGTGCCACTTGTGAAAGAGCGGTAAACTTCTCAGTCAGCACCTCTTCTGAGAAAGAAAAAGCCTTTGATTCAGGTAAACTCTGAGCAACGTGAATGTGTGTCTGCTGCATTGCAGTGGGCTACATTACTGTGGAGATGCCAGAACGGGATCCCTCACCGCGGGGTGGTTTTGTGAATAGTGCCCGTGTCTCCTTGTTTCTCCACCCCACTCTAAGCCAAAACAGTCTGTTTTAGCAATGTCAAGACAAACCCTTTTGACACTTATGAAACCATTCCTTGACTTTTCTATTTATCAGACTCCTGCATTTTACAAAGAGATCACCTGAACTATGTCTTGGGAAAAATAAACAACTGCCTAAAAAAAGCCCTGTAGATTAGAATAAACTTTGCCCATATCTATGGTAGCAGCCAGTTCCAGGTAGTGTTTTCTTTAAACCTTCATGGCACAACATTTTTTATTTCATACTTGTGAGACCACTAAGGTAGGGATGAGAAGGAGGTGGGGTAAGGGGTATCTTCTGCCCCAAAGGCCAGTGTAACTCTCCATAGTGAATTTTCTTTCTCTGTCTTGGCTGTGGCAACAATTTGGGATAGCTGTGAAAAGGAAGGTGAGAAAACATACACAAGCTGATTTTCATCTTATCCCTCAGATGCTTGACTGAGCTTATCTTTCCATTTAGTATTGCAGGATGTATTCCTGAAATAAAGAACACATATCGAAAGAAAACACCACGGAGTCAGTTAATAATTAAACGACGACAATTTGAAATACACCCATAGAGGGATCTACCTGATATCACAAGCCTTACATATTTGATAATTGCACAGGCAAGCTTTGTTTAATGAATGGTGATACTTGAAAAAAAAATTCATGTTAGGAATTGTTGTGAAAGGTTTTATTTTAATAAAAGAATGTATGATCACACAAGCTCTTATATCATATCCTTTCCCACACAGACTCTTCCATACTTCTGGCAAAAGCACTAGCTGTTTACATTTTCTTTGTTTTCACTCCAGCAGCGCGTGACTAATCCTTGAATGCAAGCGCTTAGGTTGACTCTGTCAGAAATGGCTTTGGAGGGGTTTGCTGTTTGTTGACAACGTTTGGGAATAAGTGAAAATCACTTCCTCTGAAATGTAGCAGAAATAGAAGAGCGTCAGAGCAGCTGTACAGGGCCAGCCCAAAGGGCTTTCCAGACCAGTATCCTCTCTCTGAGGTTGGATAGGAGCAAAAAGGAAGAGTATAGGCTACACAAGAGAGTAAGAACAGGGCAAGTATGCAGCGATCCTTCCCTCCTGTCTGCTTTCAGGGATTTTTGGCTCAGACATTCCTTGAGTTAGAAATGGTGTCAGTGTTTAGATCTGGGTAAGGAGCGTTATTCAAAGATGAAAGCTGGTACTAGCACTGAAGCAGACTCTCTTGGGCTTGTCAAAAAGTTTGTCTGTTCTCCAGCCACTTGCCATGCTGCAGTTTTCAAGCCCTTGTGGTGACCTCATGTTTGCTTAGTTTATCAGGAAAAAAAAAAAGGTGGCTGAGTCTATCCACTAAATTAATAACCTCTTAGCATAACATAGCCCTGGGCATGAATTAGAGTTGAGGATAAGGAAAACCCTCGCCATTTCAAAACAAAAATATAAATTGTGTATTTCTTACAGACTAGAAAGCTAAAAACCAAAATGACATTTTTCATGTTCTGTTTTATAGAATTGAAATGTTTTAGTAGGAAAAAAGAGCATATATAAGCTGAACTTCCTGATTTAATTATGCCTTTCAGGGCTTTTATGCTCCTAGTTTCCCACTAGTCCTGGAGAGTGGTCTCCTCTCTCAGGATGCTCTAAACTTCTCTGAACAAAGTTCAAATTGTCAGGACCTCTGCTTTTCTGGAGTAGTGCTGGCACCCAAAACCTCGGATATCCCAGAAGAGTATGGTCTTCCAAGGCTGCCAGGCTGGTGGCAGTCTGAAAGCTCTAATGTCCTGAAGCTGGAGAGAGCATCCGCCAAAGCTATCTTCCCACGTATGCACCTTGGAAACTCCAGCTCTATGGGAGAGCAGAGCCTCCACTTTCAGATCTGTGTTTTAACCAGTAGGTTTTTCTACTAACATTTGAGTTCTGATATCTTTCTACCAACAATGCTTTTCCTCAGTCAAATGTCCACCATCTCCCTTCGCGGACATCCATTTTCTTAAAACAACTCTAAATTTGAGCCTCTGGTTCTGTGGACCATTTGCAGATCCATATGTATGGGAATGCCTGATTGTAGGTATGTCTCCTACACAGTCTTAGCGGAAGGGTATATGGAGACAGGTTTTATGTGCCTGTAATCATCTGTGGAATACTCAGCTTATGCTTCAGAAGACCAGACCAGAAGGCCATTCAGGTGTGAGGAATCTACGTGCTGTTAGAGAGCAATCTCAACAGAGATACAGAACACTTGCTCCTCTTGAATGGCAATTTACTATCCCCCAGCTCTCTTATTTCAAGCATTAAGGTAATGTCTAACAGTAGTCAGAGAAGCGAAAACTAGATTTGGGTTATTTACTAATTAGCATGTATTTTTGTTTTCTTCATTTTATGATCTTAGAAATTAAAAGCATCTCTTTTGCTATTATGAAGAGGCACAGTCAGGAACAGTTAAGGGCCCTGAATACTCATTTAGGACTACAATTTACTCTGACATTGATCTTTGGCATGACTTAACTTCTTTCTTCTCCTGTAACAGTGATCCATGGCTTTTCTTTAAACAGCGTTTTGAGAACTAGAGCGTGGAAAAGTTACAGAAGAACTGAGAGTCTGACTAATCACTCACGGATGGAACGAGCAGGATTACTGGTTTCTATTCTTGCTCTGCCTTACTGCCATGGAATTGGCTGGATGCAGCTGATCTGTTAATTTGGTTAGGTTACTAAAATTCTAATTTAATGACAAAACCAAAAATTAGACTGAAAAATATGTTGTTTATAAAAGCATCTACCTCATTCTGCTTATTAGCTCTTTCATTAGCCTGCTTCACCCTGCACTGTTGGCCCGGGAAACCTACACGTAAACTTTTTAGCCATATGCACTTCTCAAGTGGTGACAATGCTTTCTGTGTCTATTGTGTGTAAAGATAATTACTTGCAGAGATATTGGATTTCCTGGCCCGGAAGGTGTTTGTGGTTTTTGTAACAAAGGAATTAGAGCACAGAGGGAACAGGAGGGCTTAGAAACCATCCCAGTAACAGCAAAAACATTCTGTACTTTGGAAAGCCTGTTTTCCCTTTTTCGTCAAAATGCAATTGTGAGTACATCCTTTCCTTGACAGCTCACCCTGCCCAGCAGCTCTTAACCATTCTCGGCATGGAGGTCTGATACAAATCTCATTGAAATCAATAGAGACGCCTGCAGACCACACTGAATTTGGCTTTAGAGGAATGCAATGTATGCAGGTCTTTAACATCTTAGCCCACATTGCTTTGCTGCAGATGCTTGTTAGGCAAAGCAGTTAGGTCAATGCTAATAACGTTCTTTGTATCTTCTGTCTGTCTGCTTTGATGTGTTAGTGAGCAGAGTGAAAATGTACTGGGTGCAGCATCTTAAGTGGCCTTATTGCAGTAATTTACACCACTGTCAATCCGAGCTGAGCAGAGTCCAGATAGTAAGATTAAGTCGGCTATAAATGAGGAAAGGATGGGTTACTGGCAGGGGCTTAAACTGCGGTTTGAGAGGCTTAGATTTCATTTTTGCCGCTCTCCTGTGCAATCTCAGGCAAATAATTTTGGATGGGAGGTGAAAAGTTACTTACATGCTAAAGTTCCAGTTGAGGCAGATTTTAGGTGCCCAAATCCCCCAGAGTGATACACAAACTTTTTTTTTTTTTTTTTTTTTTCTAACTGCTGTGGTACCTCATAGTAGAGAGATGCCTAGTTTTTTCCATGTGGGCTGGCCAAAGTGCCTCAGGTCCCACGTGTTCATGCTGTATATGTCCACAGGTGCCTTGCAATGAAAAGGGAGTTGAGTTTATTCCAAGCCTCTGGAGATGCTGATGACACATAACATCAGGTAACACAAAGGACCCTGCCTCTCCCTGAGAGAGGAGTAAGTCACCTCACCCGGACTTGGGGACAGTGTAGAATAGCAGGACAGCAGCTGAAACATGGCAACCTTTTACCTTACTGTCATTTCATTAAACTCTCAGAGGAAAAAAGCCAGCGTGAAACTTCCAGGACTGAGGCAGCCTCATCTGTCTGGCTCTCTGCCTGCCTTCATTTTCAGAGGTGCTGAGCACTTGTGAGCCGTCTGGTACCCGCAGCCTGGAGCAGGAGGGTGCATTGTCCTGCCTGGTTGATGTAGCTGCACGTGCCATTTCTACTCCTTGAAATATCTGACAGGACTTGACAGTTTAACCTCTCTAATTTTGTAAGAGGTTTTTGCATTTAACCTTGTTACGTTTTAGACATTTTTCTCTCACTCAGATGTGGTTTTCTTTACTATGTACCTTTCTTAGAAGTTGGTTGTTTTTTTTCATCACAGCTTGCTATTTCACCGCCTCAGAAAACTCAGCTTTGAAAGGGATGGGTACTCACATTCATCTTAAGTTATGGCCCTTCCTGGGTAGTCTTTCTGAGAGTGAGGAGGTTACTCTGAGAGCAGAGCACTGCCCTTTGGGCGTAGGTACAAAGCCACCATCAAGAGCAGCGGTTCCAGACTGCAGGGAGGGAGCTGTAACAGGGCCATGCTCCCAAAGACAATTCTTTAGGAGTAGGCGTAGGACCTCACACCTGGGGTGGGGACATGAGAGCAAGAATTATTGGCCAAAAGGGTTCCGACATAGGTGCGGAAAGATAAATTAGTGATGTTCCAGTGCTGTCTCAGATGTTCTCTGAAGAAGTTCTGGGAATAATTTCTATGAAAGGCATTTACCCATAGGGCACAGCATAATTGCTGATTTGGGAAATAGGGATGATTCACTTATGTAAGAGACGCCCATACTATTAGAATATAAGATGCACTGCTTATCATAGCTTTTTAGTGGCATTGTGCCTAATTAATTCATGACACCTTAATTAATAGGTATACAATGAAATATCCCCACATGACCTAAGGATTATGGAGTAGGTTTTGCCCTACAGACTCTGTCTAATGTTGGTGTAAAGGAACACCTCCCAGTTTCTATAGGAGTTCAAAGTGTGTGCAAAGTTTAACTCTAACTGTGGTTATTTTTCTCTAAGAGAGATTTTAACTACTGGAGCGAGGACCTGAAACCAAATAGTATTCAAGGACAGAAGCATCCTCAAATACTGAAGATTACTCATTCTACACCCTATCTTAACAGATGGTTTCCATCACTGTAATGGGCCGCACTGAAACCCAGTGCAGAAAATCTGATCTGAACTTCAGCCACAAAGTGTCAAGATATTTGTGTCAGGATATCTGAAAGTCCTGGCTGAAAAAAGCCAAGAAATACTACAGAATTATTTACCTTTTCATAGCTTCATATTTATGAAAAAGAAAGTTCTATGTCATTAGGCTAGAAGCTGTTAGTAAAATCGGAGTTTAGGAGATACTTGTCCTTTTTATGCACTTAGCATATAGATGAGACAGGAAAAGTCATAGGCTTGAATGTCACAAGACCATGCACTTTTTTTAAGATGTCCATTGATGAGTTCAGTGGGGATGACACTCTGGTGAGTATCTAGAAGATGAAGGCTAGGTATCATCGCAAACATTTCCAGGCTGGTTTTGCTCTCAAATGCACCTGATTTGCATCATGGTCCCCCCTCCCCCCACCAAGTGAGGACCATGGAATCTTGCTTTTAAATCTAAGTGTCAAGATACTGCACTATTTGCTAAAACACCAGTTTATGATTAAGATGTGCATGTTCAGCTTAAGGGGTCTTAAATGCATAATTTATCATTGTGTTTCAAAATGTTGACATAAATATTTTACTATTTTGTGCATTAGATGCATAACAGCCCCTCCACAGTGTGAATGGGGACTGTAATGTCACCTTGGAGATCTCTAGGTTCTTCTAGCTCATGTTTCTGATTGTGCCTGGAATTACAAATCTCAACCTTGTTCTGGAGCAGTTAAAAGTCTTGCCTGAATCCTGGAGCAAATTTTGAGCAAATCTGGCCAGAGTTATGTTATAGTAGGAAAATCAGAATATTGGGTCTTGAACGAAGTAAAATGTAACAGTTCTGGATAGGCTTTGACATGCATCTTTGAGTGCAATATATTCAGAGCAAAACCTGGGAGATGTGAACCTAAGCAAACCCAAAACATCATGTGTGCAAGGCTTTTTGGGTGATATCTGCTTATTTTTCCTGCTTAAAAGGCATTTGGAATGCTTTTGCATATTTGGTCGGTGCTCTCAAAGAAAGGCCAAACAAATGCAAGCCAGTGCTATTAATTTTTTTCTCCAGTGATGCTCTTCAACTCTCTTGAATTCTCCAGCTAGGCCCAGGATTTTAGTTTCTATCCCTCAGGCTAAGGAAGATTGGATAGTTCATCCATGGAATGTATTAACATCATTTCTTAATCACCCAGAGCAATCACTGTAGGTTGTGCAACACAGAGCACTCCTTTTTTCTGCAGGGGTTGTGCTTACTGACAGCCAAGGAGAGAGCAAGACTGCAAATTGAATCCTGGTCCCCTTGCACGGAAACACTATCTCTTATCCCAAAATAAGAGCTCATTTTGGCATCTTTTATGATCATATGTGTGAGAAAATAGCTAAGAACCAGGCCAACAGAAAATATTGAGGCACAAAAATTGCTTTTGTGTCTTGCATAAGAGGGTGGAAGAGAAAAGACACTTTGGATGAGGACTCAAGAAATGTGGGCTCAGTCCTGGCACCGGTACAAAATTCCTGTGTTGCCTTGGGCAAGTGACTTTGAAATTCAATTCTCTGTTTGCAAAATGCGGGTAATAAAGCCTCATAGCAATGTTGGAAGGATAACTCCATTAATATTTATGATGTGCTTGGGTACTCCAGTGCCAAGGAACCTTTCTAGCTACCTACCCTACTAGAGGACACTCAAGTTCATGGTTATTTTGGTAAGGACATACACCAGAATGCTAGCAGGAAGTTGGCAGTGTCTTGTTTGAAGTTAGTTGAGAAAATGGAATAACTGTCTTTTGAAAAATAATGGTATATCAGCACTTGTCTTCATACTAAAGAGGGGTAAAAAGTTGAACTAGCTGCACTTTATATATAACTGGCTCTTAAATGATGTGCTACGTTCTTCCAAAGGAAGGGACTAGTGCCTTCTGGAAGGTGTAGTTCAATGCCAAATAAGCTTATGTGGAAGAACATGGCTATAAATGACCAAGATCTATGGCTGCCACGAAGCTCTTCAGTTATTCCACTGGATGTAGGCATAAAGATTAATTTCAAAGGCAATATTTTATTTTAAGTTTCTTGTTAGAAAGATCCACCAAAATCTTTGTTTATTGGCTTGTTTGTTATTGTCGTCTGTGTCCCACCCCCAGATGTGCTTGATTTTAAAGGCAATATCTGATGGGAAAATGACATGTTGAGGAGTTTGTTTTTCCAGGTTTTTTGAGTAGCTCTCAGCCTTTTCATTAAGAGATTTTTTAAACCATTGGTTGTCTTTTGGCATTGGGAGCTATACTTCCATGATACCAAGGCCTGGTTTGTAAAGAAGGTGAGATGAGATCAAAGGAAAATCTTCTTTGCATCTGTACATTTGCATTTTAACCCTTCGCAGCAGGTGAAGGGTACCTTTGCCCCTGCCCTATGCTACCCGGAGACTTTATGAAACTATCTTGTATCTTTCCTTTAAATGTTTTATCACTGCTTGGAACAGTGCTGGGTCTTGTGTTTCAGCACGTCTATTTTCTGTGGGAACAACGATCTGATTGCAGTGTACGTGTGTGGGTGGGTAGATTATAAATTATAGGCTCTGAGCTCAGGTGCACATCTTGGGAGTGACTTTTAAATAGTTGCATGATTAACAAACCCTTCTCCTTTGTGGAATGGAAAGCAACTTCTGTCTCGAAGATCACTGCTTTACTTCAGGAATTATCCCCTGTGGAGCCTTAACGACTTGATGCTGGAGGGGAAATATTTGTTGTGTTATGGATGTGAAGCCAGCTAACTAGCGATCTATGGAATGATTTATAGTCAACAGACTCTGGAGGTGGGAAGAGGGGAAACTTTTCAGGAAACGTGTTCATCGCTTTGGAGGGATGTAGGTTTGGAGGGATGTAGCTTTGGAGGGACCAACTGAGACAGCCTCTTGTGGCTGGAGTGGTTTAAGAAGGTCTTGTCCCCAACTCTTTGTTGTTGTCCCTCGGCTGGAAGCTGTCCTTAGCTGAGCAGCAAATGTGCCTTTAACAAACTCTCTTCTCCCTTCAGTGCAAAGCCAGTGAGGTTGCTTTAAGCAGCCAGCAGCAGTAGGCTCGGCTATGGTTTTGCAGTGGATGCAGTGTGTTCGTACAATTATTCAGGGTGGCTCAGCTAACTGCCCTGGAAGGCCAGTAACGAAAAGCCAGTAATCAGACTAGATTTAGGGAAATAATATGACCTCACTCTTGGCTACTTTAGCATAGGTACTGCAATTTTTATAGAGATGGATGCCATATAAATATCTAGATAGATTAATGATATTACGGAGGCTTTTTTGTCATTATGACATCTTGAAACTCGCTACCACTGTTAGTCCATCTGTGTTACGGATTGCAGACCCAGGCCAAGAAATATTTAAGCAGATGCTTAACTTTAATTATAGAAGCAGGCCCACTGATTTCAAGAATACTTGCATTTTTTTTAAATTAGTCATGTGTTTAAAAGCTTTCCTAAACATAGACCTAATCCAGTAGTTCCCATAAAAAGCAATGCCCAGCAGGCCTCGAAATAAAAGCCTAGAAAAATGAAAGAAGAACGGTTATAGTACTGCAGTAAAGCAAAGCATCATTCTGATCAATGCTCTTTTGCAAGTGATGTTGTTGCAGTTTTACTGCATAATCTGACTGGATTGCTTAGATAAAAGAGATGCAGACATATTTATCAAGTGTTTCTATTTAATGTTCCAAGTATCAGTCTAGAGCATATGTGCCTGATTCTGGAAACCTTCTGTTCACAGAACTTTAATTGGTTTTCACAGGCAATGTGTGTGCTGCCTCCTCACAAAATGGAACCAAATATTTATTAGCAGTAGGAAACAGATCGTTTTATATGTGACTTTCCATTGGCAGTGTTTGTGGAGAAGGCACACATGGTAGGCACTTCTTGAAAACCTTCTTTTGATACTGTTTGCTGGATCTCATTCATTTTAGAGTTGAAAAACAAAAAACCTGAAAAAAGCAAACTGGGCTGAATTTAAAGGGTCAGTACCTCAGGGTATGTATGACCTCGAATGCAAAGATGCTAGGAACATATTTGAATACAGCAGTTTGCCAATACTGGCATTTCTAGGACCGGTTTTCATGCAAAAAATATACGCAGGTAAATAGCTCCCCAGAGAATATAAATTCAACCAGTGCAGTGTTTACTCAATAAATAGCAATTTTAAGGGAAAATGACTGGAAATTAAATAGGATCAGGTTAAAACTGACTCACGGCTCTATTCATAGCTAAATGCTGAGAACAACAAAAACATAGACAAGGAGAAATCAATTGATTACCAATAAATTACATAGAAAGGATTTCAGACCGATTGAAGCAAATTATAGTCAATAACAGAAGAGTGCTATCAATTTTTAAAGGCATATTTTATACTCATAGCATATAGTACTCGAGACAATGCATTATTTGTGTATGCATAGAAATTTCTATATGTGTCTACACACAGACCTAAAATAAACATATAGGGTTTAAAAAGTAATACACGCATAGGTCTAAAAACATTACTCCTACTAGTTTAAATTTTCCTGGACTAAGCAACATCTGTTTGGAGAAGTTGGCAAAATCCTATGTAGAGAGTAATTCTTCTTTACTTTTTAATTTCTGTGAGGGACACAAAGTCGCAGGAGTTAAGGAAGGAGTTATAGCTTAGTCTAAGGTACAGGGCTCAAGAACAGCTCAGTCAGGAAGAAGTTAGAAGGAACAGAATCTGGTACTGACAAAACTTTTAGATGCTGGCTCTTTTGGTAGAAGTGTCATTGGACCGATTTTTAAGGTGTTCATAATTTTCTTATCAAATGCCTTTATCATAGAAATATAGGGGTTTTTGAAACATTTTTTTTCCAGAGTAACGTGATTCTACACACACTGTGTAATATCTTGAAGTTGGAAATAACTTCCCATAGTTTTCAACTGATTTTTTTTTTCCTATTTTGTTATTTTTCCATATTAGAATTGAAATATCCAGACCATAATTAAAAAAAACCCACCAACCAAACAAACGTGCTTTCAGGCCAGATCTAGCAGTTTTATATTAGATGAAGACACATGCATTTAGGTGACCAAATTTTTAAATAGCACAAATTCTACCAATTCATAATTTTGATAATACAGTTTTCAAATATAAAAATGACTACTGCAGGGAGG
Source organism: Pluvialis apricaria (assembly GCA_017639485.1). Taxonomy (NCBI): domain Eukaryota; kingdom Metazoa; phylum Chordata; class Aves; order Charadriiformes; family Charadriidae; genus Pluvialis; species Pluvialis apricaria. The sequence goes on along the minus strand of CM030008.1, from coordinate 159,016,602 downwards.
GAGGATATATTTGGTTGTGGATTGGGAATGGACTGATAGGCTTTCATTGGAAGAAGAAAACTAGAATCTGATGGGGACCGGGGTGGAAATGAAAAGAAGTAGGTAAAAAGAATGAAGTGGTGACATGAACTACATAGGGTGAATGTGAGGAACCTTAGCAACAACTAAAGATTTTGGAAACAGTGTTGGCTTTGACATTGGAGCAGTCCATCCTTTAGAGCAGTGAAGAACTGATTGGTCAGTGGAGGTTTGGGTGTGACCCATGTCATGGCAATGTTAGTGCCTACATCTAGCTGGACAAACTGCTTCCTAAACTCTACCAGCCAAGGCTTCACCAGCTGCACTGGAACAAGATAGGTAGTTTACATACACCCAAACTGCTGGAGTGTGGTTTGCTTACCCTAGCTTTAAACACTACAAGGTAGGTATCTGCCCATGATTTTTTTTTTTAGCTCCCAGTCTGTTCTGTGGAAATTTAGTAAGTACAATCAGTGGGTCCTGACAGTGGTCTGTTGCATTCTAAGGTAGACATGGGGTTTTGGGTGGACCAGTTGTTCTCTGGACTTTATTTGCCACACAGACGTGTGTTGCACAGATGCCAGACAGTTCCTAAGCCTAATGAAGGATCAGCTTAGAAGTAGACATCTTTGTTGTACATACCTCAGCTAGGATGAAAAATTCCATCCTTACAACCTGGAGAAATGTGATCTTACACTAAGACAAGAGAACTGTTCTGACACTTGAGGACCTTTCCTGATTAATTTTATCTTTTCCAAGAGAAACATTCAGGTAAATAACTCCTACATAAATAAAGTTTGAAGGATGTTGTAGAGTCTCAGCTCCAGGAACAAAGTGCTTTTGAAAAAAATCTCAGTTGAAAATGTGAAGCCAACACACCTGGAGATCTCAGAAGTGTTTGAGTTTTTCAGACAGTTATACTGTTGAATGAGCCCTTAATCTTGACTTTTTACCATTTGGCACTGACATCCCTAATCTTAAGGATTTAAAACTTGGCATACGTCTGTGGCACCTGAGAAAGTAGAAAAAATGGAAAAGGGGGCTCCATGGAGGCCCAGGCCAAGGACCCAAGGGATGCATGCAAATGGCCTTCTCTTTGGAAAGCAAAAAAGAAGCCATCATGCAACGGGGGAGCAATACCTCCTCTTCTTCCTTTGTTTCTGCATGAAAGTGAAGGCAACTGCTAAGCTATGCTGCTGAGACTGATGCCATAAGTGTTTAGCAATGTCATTATCCACAGGGACTAAGGTGGGAGGGTGACTTCTGATCATGCACAGTCACAAAGCTGCCAGTGCTGTCGAATGCACTTGAGGACTAAGGTGGGTCTTTTTATGGGTTTGCTCTTTTGGGATTGAAGAGGGGACTCATATATTTTCCACCTAAACAGTCATTGAGGTGCCAACTGCTCTTTTGCTTCCCACTCAGATGCCTAGGACACTGCATAAAAAATAGATAATTCACAGGTTTTTGTCTGACTTTAGCACAGTAATTTTTCCATTCCAAAATGTCAAGAGATTCTTTAGCATCAGTAGGAACAACCTTGTCAAAATGGGTACAAATCAGAACCCTGAAAAAGCCTGACTCAGAGAAAAATCAAGGTCCCGGTTTTCCTGATGCTGTCAGTTGAATAAACTTTCTTCTTCCCCTTTCTGAAGCCGCTTGACCACTTTAGTGCTAACCATGTTACAAATTGCCTAGGAACAGTGCCTGTACCCTGGACTCCTAGGAAAAGAAAAGAAAAAACATTTTACAAGGAGGGAGTGGGGAAGTTGTAGCAGTGTGTAGGAGACGGATGGCAGGTTGGGATTAGAGGTAGAAGTTCCTAATGACAAAGGAGGAGGATATCCACAGTCACACAGGGAGTGTCAGAGAAGGGAAGAAGTAGAAGGTTGGCATAACTGTGCTGTGTGAAGCAAAGTCTGGCTGGAGGTGATTTGAAGTCAGACCCAGACTGTAGGGGGAATATGGGATAGAAACTGAGAGGAGATATGGAAGTGGGAGCAGGAGACAAGTGGGAGAGGGGACAGGAGCCCTACCCTGGCTGGGGCAGGTGTAGCATGGGGAACACATTAAAAAACCCAATCACAAGGTGGGCATTAGGGAGAGCTGGAGACAGTGGCAGAGGTAAGGACAAATATGGGAAACCTGGATGGCAATGAAGGGGTAAGCAGGGCCCATGACGGATGGAGACATGGGGTGGGAGACAGCAAAAGACATTTCTGATAGAGCAGCAAAGGGCTTGCAGGAGTCCTAGGAGGCAGTGTGGTGAGCTCAGCCAACAGCATTATGGAGTCTTAGTGTCACACATTGAACAACAACAGTTCTGATGGGAGAGAAGAGAGCTTGCACAGCCCTAGAGCTGGACAAGATCCCTGAGGCTCATAAGGAGACAGCTGCACAGCCCATGTCCCTGTTCTAACACACCCTGCTTTGCATCCAGGCTTGGTGACATATGGTTACACCAGCCAAACCCATGTTCCTCACGTGGAGAAAATGTTACAACTGGAAGGAGACAACTGATAGGAGGCCCAGGGTAATGAGGGTACATGAGGACAACCAGAGTTCACTGAAGGAGAGCAAATTTCAGAGCAAGGGCACCATTATACAGCAGGAGGAACAGCCAGGGGAACCAGCGAGGTGAAGGAGGCTGAATTTTTCTTCAAAGGTGCTGGCTGCAAGGCATGGGAGAAGAGCCAGAGAGAGAAGCAAGAGAAAAAGGAGCAAGGCTAAGAACTTGGCATGAAGGGAAGGAGGGAAACCTTGAGGGGAGATTTTTCTGCTGTTATGGATCCTCTGATAATAAATCAGATTCCTTTTAAAAAAAGGGGGAGAGAATTACTGAGGAAAAGACTAACACTGTAAGTTGGAGAAGAAAGAACTCTAATAGCGGGAAAGCTCCACAGCTTGCTCAGACAAATAAGCCATGTAACAGCACTCCTTCCTGCTGTCCAGCTGCTGCAGGCAAGAGTGGATCATTTCCTCCTGTAACTTCTCCTTCTTTCTGGGGTCAGCAGTGGCTCAGATGATAGCGTGTTCTTTCAAAACCTGCGGAAGGACCTCAGAGCATTACTCACAACCCTCCATCACCCTTCTGCTTCTTCGTTTGTCTTTGAGTATAGGAAGGACAAAGGAGGGTTTATCCCTTTAGGCTTTCCAATGCTGTTTCTTAGCAAAATATTTTTGCAGCTTCAAGATTTTTTTTTTTGTCAAGGAACTTGTTTTCAATTTTGAATTGGAAAAATTATAGAAGCAAAAAGCAGAGAAAGACAGGAAAACTGAGCAACTGCAATCAGCAGGGAAACTTCCTCTCCCATATTTTCTCTCCAAAAGAGAAAACAGCCACAAAAATGTAAGAAAATATTATCTCTTAACCTTCTTAATGACCAGAACATTCTTCAATGATGAGTAATGTTTCTGAGAAAACCTGAATTAGGAAATGATGAAACTTTGAGGCAATTTGTGGAATTGGTGGAAAACTGTGGACTAGGCACTGTTGGGCAATGGATTTCTTAATGGAAAGAAATAATAGTTCAGTAATGGATTCATTGAAATTTCTGCATATCCTGTTGACAGAGAAAAACATATTTTGTCCCTGATATAGAGGAGAAGAAGAAAAATGGAAAACATAGATGGACCTTAATTATGTTATAAAGCAATAAATAAAAGTTCATGCCCAATAAACTGTAAAATGTAAACTTAAGATAAACCAGAATGACTAATTTAAGCTGGTCCTGCAGACTGCCTCTCCAGTGGACAGAGAGGCACCTTGAGAGGACAGTTTGTCCCTGCTCTCTTCATTACTTATTTGAACATGGGAAGAGTTTCTCTCCACTGACTCAAGAGACTGAAAGATAGTCCTCTTGCAGCCTCACGGGCAGTCATGCACCTCAACTCAGCCGGCTTTGCTTTGTCCTTTCACTCTATTCAGTTGTACCACATTGATTATTCAGATGAATGTTTTCTGAAGAGTCTTCATTTCTTGTGGTCTCATTGTCATGAGATTTCTAACGGATTCTGGAAAAGTAAACTCTCCTCCTGGTGCCTTTAACTGACTAAACATGCTACTGCTTTCAGTGCCAGTTTAGTTTCTTCCTCAAAACAAAAATGAAACACCCAAAAACTTTCTAAGTCAGCATTGTCTAAACATCTATTCTTGGCCTCCCTGAGTTAAAATCACCATAGGGGAGGGCATCGTGCCCCTGTGTGCTCCCACACAGTTGCAAGCACTCAGAGCAGATTAACTGCAGCCTATAGCCCACCAGGTCTATTAGTAAAGTGGAAGAAACAACCTCCCTTTGTTGATGAGAAAAAAGCCTCTAATCTGATGCACAAAGAAGAAGGGCTATTTTTTTTTCCAGATGCATCTTGAACTCACACGTCTCGGTGAGAAGTAAAGCACAGATAGAACAAGGGAGCTGCAGTGACTGCTGCTGATGTGTATCACAAGGGACTCAGCATCAGGGTTTTTTTCTCAGCTCTGTGACACTCTTGTGCAACTTCAGAGTGATTCCTTCATCTTTAGAGTGGGACAGTGGTTTTTAGGTTGTGTCCACAGGCTAAATCAAGGCTAAATCTGAAGAACAAGTCCCTTCTGAGAGAAAAAACATCTCTACCTAGAAGCCAGTGTCTCCCTGGGGAAAGGTTTGGGAGATTTCTAAAACAAGAGGGTTGGAAAATCTTAAAGGGCATTGTGAAGTTTCCTTCTCCTCCCTGGTATTTCTTTCCTGAAATCTTGGTTTGGCTTGTAATGAAGGATTCGTGGGAGAGTACTTAGCTGTGCTCCACGGTGGCTAATCAGCAGGGATCTCCCTGAAATCCAGCGCTCTTGTGACTGCGATTATAAGTAGAAGCAGAACTTGGGATCTTGGTGCTGTTACCTTCTGGGAATATATCAGCTTGGAGAAGGCAATGCCTCTTGGCATGTAGGTGTGAATAAAGAGTAGGATGGAAAGGAAAAAACTTTTCATTTAATTTTGTATCTGTGTGCTCTAAGTTTATGTGTTATCTCCAGGGGGCTGTTCTTCTGCTGTTGTTCTGATGTTGCATTTGACATGTTAATTAGCTCTAAGGAGGTTTTCATTCATTAAGACTTTTCACCAGGAGAAGTTTAATTGATTTAAAGTATCCAGATGTAAATCAAAGTCTGTTCTGCTTAATTTCTAGGATTAGTAGATCCTAAAAAATAAATACCTGGTATTCCCCACCTTTTCTATATTGCTCTCTGATTCTGTTCTGCAGGTGACAGCTAGCATATGATCTTCTCACAGTTTTGTGGAAAGACCACTCAAAAGAGACATATTCTTAAAAGCAGGGTTCTGCATTTACTCGTTATAGAGCAACATAGTCAGGGCTGAGTAATAAATGATGTTAATCTGTTGTCTGCAGTAGCATGTTTCCATGTAGTGGCATACCCAGGTAAGACCATTCCTTTGGGGCAGGCATACCCTGTTTTATCAGCAGAAGACATGTGAGAATACATGGCCCGTTAAGTCAAACCATCAGGCAAGAAACATATCTGACAAGTCAGGGAGGAAGCGAAGATACTTTATTTTTTCAAGGCATGTTATCTTGACTTGGGAAAGTGATGCCTTTGTCTGTATAAAGACAAAAGCAATATGAGATTTCCTGCTTGTGAGTATCTATTCCTACCTTTGGGGACCACTTGAGGAAGTCAGAGATTCACGGTAGCTTTAGGATTTCTATTTCTGTCCCTCTGGCTTGGGGAACTGTTCCACTGCACTCGGATTTCACAGTGCCCTTACAAGGCCTGATGTTTGAGATAAGAAGCCACGTTTCTTAAGCTACCTGAAAGTGTGCCCTTCTTTTGTTTCCTCTGTGCAGTTCTTCAACTCTGTTTCTCAGTCCTTCAGTAAAGACAGTCAACAGCTCCTGCTACATGCTTCTGTTTTACCTCTTCATCCAGTGATCAGTCACTTCTCCCTCTGTTATCCCAGAAGAGCAGGATTACAGTGATGCCTTCTGAAATGAGGTATCTTCACTCATCAAGGAGAGATTCTCTGCACTTTGGCGCAGTCACCACCCAGAGTTACAGAAACACTGTGATGGACTATTCATCCTGGGAAACAGGAACACCACCACATCGTCTCCAGGGACCACCCATTCCCATTTGCCGAACGAAGAAGAACTTTTACCATAGCAGACCTTCGATTTGGGCTGGTAGCCAGTGATCTGTGCTACAATCAGATTGAAAGCGTTCTTTTTTCTTGTGCAATCTTTCACTAGATAACATATGTAAAGAATGTGAGCTGGATTTTGGATTTCTGCTTCCACTCAAGTGTATCCTTAACACCTGTACAGCCTTAGGACTACTGTGGCATGTTGCAATGTGGGGTTTCATTGTGCAGACCTTGCATCCACTGGAAACTAGACTAAACCTACTGCCTCACAGCAAACAGCGGATTGCCCTCTTTAACATGACCCTGAGTTGCATCGACAGTAAGAAGTGAAAGTGGGGCAAAAAACTTTCTATCCACCCCCAGCATTTTTGCTGGTCAGCCCACAGGCCTGCTGTGGAACAAAGCACAGCGTGCTGCTACTCGTTAATAAGTGGCAACAGTTTATTGCTGTGGGAGTGTCCAAAAAATGCTTCCTGTCTCCCATGGCAACCTCGAGCTTGCATGGAACAAATTGTGAACAAATCCTGCTGTACTTATTCACGGTCTTTGTGATTTGCCACTCAAGCCTGCTGCAAAACCAACAGCAAAGAAATGACAACAGTGGAGCGCGCTGGCTCTGACAGATGCACATTGTTATCTCCCCAGTTGTTATTCTGTGGTTGCCTCTTCCTAACAGTTGACTTTGTGTGCTGATATCATGTGTAAATCTCTAGTTCCATTCAAGGGTGGAAGTGGTAGAGCAAGCGCTAACTGGAAAAGAACTAGTGACTCATAAGCCTAAACATTCTTCATATTTAGCAGGAATAAATATTGATGCTAGAGAGATTTACATTTAATAATGGTTAAAAATTGCAGTATGTTGGTGGGGCACTCAGTTCCTTGTGCACCCATGACTCCTATTGACTTTGGAGGTAGTTGCAGGGGTGCAGCTGAGGTTGGATTAGGCATTTCTAAATGATATTCTGTACTCCCAGGGATCTCTGGGGAAGGGAAAAAAGAGGAAGGGAACTGCCTTTGGAATTTGCATCTCATTCTTTAGCAATAACTAATGGGAAACATTTTGCCATAGCTATACACTTTCCTTTCCATGAAATTTACATACCCAGAATGACTCAATTTTCTGGTGATTTGAATCTGAAATATTTTTTTTTTTTTAAATTCCGCACGTGCATATGTGCATCCTGACCAAAAACTATGTACTTTATCAGTGGGAGGCGTTAATACTCATCCTTGTTCATGAAGAACAAGCCTAGGGCTGGCAAAGGACGGCCAAAGACCAGTGCAGCTCCCCAGCTCTTCTGGAATCTTGCTTCCGCACTCACGCCTGTCCCTGTTGTGATGCAATCTGGCAGCTCTCACATGTCCTTGCAACAAGGATGTACCACTTTGAGCTTTTTGCAAGAAAGGAAGGAAAACCTCAAATAATGAACTCAGACTTGCAAAGGAAGAAGGAAAGTACAATTTGCAAATGCCTGACTTGTTTTATGAATTGCAAAGGCGTTTGTGCTTTTTAAAAGGAAGTCCCTCAACTCCACTAGTGTTCAAACCATGGGGTCCAGTCCTTAGGTGGCAGAGATACACGAAACTCCCCAGAAGTTACACGTTATAGCTAAAAATTGTGATGTTTGCATCCAATTTGAAGCAGCCATTGGGAGACAACTCACTAAGAATACGTAGAGTATTTCTAAAAACATCAAATGACGAGATGCAATTTGGCTGTTGAATGTAAGAATATAGAGAAATCATATAACCTTCATTCATTTAAGAGAGATGTGTGTCAGAGACAAAGGGCTACTTGCAGGAGGGTTCACCATAGGAGCAGTAGGCAGTGAGTCAGCTTATTTGCAGAGCTGGGCAATTCTGGCTCCCAGTCCTGTGTCCCAGTCACTATCGAACATATTCTGTCTCATTCTTAAGTCTTTCAGCAGCAGTTGAGCTGCTTCAAGCATTGATCTGAAGCCCGACAGAGTCCTAATGTAATACAAATAGTAATAATAAAAAAAATCCATACTAATTGCCATTTAACTTCACTTTTATTATTCGTCACTAAAAAACCACTGCCATTTTCCCCCAAATCCTGCTTAAACAATCCAGTGTAGCCTTGAAACATAAACATCCACTGACAGATGAAGCAGTTTTCATTAGCTATTTCCTATATGATAAATATCCTGGTGTTATTAATGTCCTGCTAAGTAAACACTATCAGTGTTAAAATAAATACTAAAAAAAAAATCATTAAACCATAATATATTAACATGAGTGGCAATACAGTTCATCTATCATAGGCAAATACTTTCCTGTGGTCAAAATCATCCCGAGATGAAAATAAATGTATGAAATATGTTGTATTTTTTCCCCACTCTAATATCAGTTCTTACGTTACTGTGTCCTCCCTAAGTGTTTTTGATAGTTAGAATAGTAAGTGAGGACACGAATTTTTTTTCATTGCAACAGACTCTAAGTAGGCTCTGCCCTGAGTAGCGTACAGTTTATATAAGAGAGACAGAAACAATATTGGGAAATCCCCGAAATGAATTAATGATTTTTTTTTCATTTTATTAGTGGTTTGTACTTTGTATACTACTATTTGTGAAATTCTACCATATTAAGCCTCTCTAAAGCACTGAAGTCAGGATAGTCTCACTCTGACATATGCTTATATCTCCTGGCAGGAAAGGTTCTCCTAGAAATTCCTTTATTATTTCTTGGAGTCATTTACATGAAATCACCTATCCCTAAATATTTCCGACAAGGAGAACATACATTGCATTTACCTGTGATGGGGGTGAGGTACGAAGGGACTGTGAGTTCGGGTGGAGAGCTACCAAGAAGGCAGAAAGGCTCGAGCGGTGTGTGCTGCTGGGCTGCGCACCCCTGCAGCTCCTCCGGCCAGCTTGTTTAACCCTCTCCCTTTCCCCAGCCCCCACAGAGCCTGGTAGCACTTTGCCACATCCCGGGGTGCTGTGAGGATAAATTCGCTGGTTATCTCTCAAATACTATGGAAATATGTATCAACAGAATTACGCATGCTGCTAAGTCCACAGAGCACCCCTCAAATCTTCCTTGAGTTTACTCTGGCAAATCTGTCCCGTGTTCAGTTCCACCTGGTATATTTGTTGTTTAGGTTTGCTATTTTTAAATATGTAGTCATCTGTAGAGTTTCTGATTAGGTCAAAGGCCCTTATCACTGGATGTTGGACCCTGGAGAGATACAGACAGTCCTGAGCAGCCGTGGCAGTAGACAGGCAAGTGCAAGAGACTTTCAGGGTCTCTCCTGCACAGACTTCCAGAGAATTGCAGCTGAAAAGACCAAAATTACTTCTCAGCAATTCAACCCCACTGAGCAAAACAATGGCAAGCTATCTGAAAGAGGAACCTCACCTAGAAAATGAAGTTTGCAGAATAAGCTCCCTCAGTTTCTATAGATGTTTTTGCCTGATCTACGAAACGACTGTCCCACATCCAGTCCTCATATCTGGTAAAAGCTCAGTCTGACTCCATGCAAGGAACAGACATTTTACCCCTGACATTGGCAGGAGATAACTGGGATCTTTTGCAATAGATAAATTACTATTACATGTTACCGACTTTCCCTCTGTTGTACTTTCACCTTACTATTAGAAACCAAACCTGTGTTTGTTCTGTGACTAAAATGTAATGAAATTGCCATTCAGTGGATAGCATTTGCCAGGACTGACCGGATGTTTGCCTTCTGCTAAATATGAATAAATATTGAGAGGCCTAATCCTAAAAATCACAACTGCAATAAAAAATAAACAGTATGACCCTGTTGTTAATGAGTTACTGAAGATCAAGTATGTTTATCGTATACAACCAGCTTCCCTGTATACCTTTTTTTTCTGCAATTGCTAGAATCTTGCTTGTCAGTTTAAATTCAAATTGTTTCCTATAAAACACAGTAAGAAGCAATGCAATGTCCTGCAAAGAAAATGCATTTAAATTATAATAATTTGCATTTAAATCTAGCAACAGCTCTGCTTTTCCTTGTCCTGGCCTTGCTGTGCCATTCACACCTCTTAATTTAATAGCCAGAATCCTTCATCAAGGTGAATTACCAGGAAGATATTGCATGCAGGGACCAGCAAGAGGACTCAAATTGCACCTGCGTGAGCAGCGGGTGTTGTGGGGTGCATTCTCTGGCTGAATTGGGCCAGGTTGGTGTAGCTGCAGTAGATTATTAGGAGGCTCCAGAAAGATGTGTTGGGATATGAGTGGTAGAAACCTTCCCCTTAGGAGTGTAGAAAGGTGACACAGAGAGTCATGACACGCATGTAGAAAATGCAGACTTAGTAGGAATACGCTGCCCTTCCTGGCAGGGCCATAAGAAGTGCTGGATTGGACTGTTTTGCCTTCTGTGTCCCTCCGTGCAGCTTCCTGACCCACCCAAGAGCAAGCTCCAGTGCTGTGCTCCTCTGGAAAGCTGGAAGCAGAGCCCAATGCCTACAATGGAAGGCATGCAGAAAGCACGTGCACGACATGCTATGAGTCTGCAGCAGGGACATCGCAAAAATGTGCAGCAAATTTCAGGTTCTGCCTGCCGTGTAGTCGTGCATCCCTGGCCAAGGCTGGGACCTGCTTCTTCATGTAGAGGCAACATGTTGATGGGACTAATTTGGTAATATCTCTTTGATGGACAATGAGTTGTTATCAACAAACTTTTATTTGGAGAGGAAAACTCCATTTTGGCACAGTGACCTTGAAGGTTTGCCAAGATCTGAGGTGAAGTCTGCTCCTTGGTATCAAGTGAAAACTCAGGTTGTGTGGTACAAATTACAAGGTGACATAAGTAAGCGAGGAACTTTTAATAAGGATTGACCATTACAAGAAATGACACAGATCAGGACCCTCCCTTTTGACGTATTTTCCATTAGTTCACATTGGTCCGATGATACCCAGCTCCATCTAGGACTGAATTTGTTCTGTTATTTTTACAAATTCAAATTCATGATTTCTTCCCAGTTGTGAGAAATGTTAGGGTTTGCAGACTCACCTTAACCCTCTTGTATCAGCACTGAAGTTAATATCTGTGTGTAATTACACGCAAACCCCCTTTAGTATAAATTGCTTAAACTGAATGTGATATATGCCATTTCAGAATCTGGCTATAACGGATCCTCTTGTTTTGATACTATTTAAGCAACGTATTAATAAATTAGCCTTTGATGGGAAAGGATTCTTTTTGTCTTCATTGTAAGTTTCTGTTTTCTATGAAAATGTACTGAAAATACTTAGTAGTACATGCTGCTTAAACAATGCAAATGAGTACATTTGCTTTTAGAAACTAACAGAGTGTTTCTATTCTCAAATGGAAAAAAAAAGAATTAATGAGAATACCAGGTTTTTTTTAAAAACCATGAGGTTTGACACCTACAGACTTCTGTGGTTGATCTAAAAAAGAGAATAAAAATGTTCTTGTTTCACCCTTTTCCGCTCCTTATTTGTGTGCACGGGCCCCAGCTGACTGAGGCTGAGATAAAGTGTTATCACGTGTATGTCACTTCCATTACGTTCCTGGTACATGTAGAATATCAGAATGTACAGAAACTAATTGGGCTGAATTCCAGGTAATTACTCTATTTTCGTGCCACTACATCTGTTCATAGTAACTACTTTTTACTTGTGGGAGGGGTTTCACTGAATCTGGGCCAAAACCAACCTGCTCTTCCTTCAGTGTGTACACACATCTTGGCTTTTGCATCGGCCACATAACCACCTGTTTGGGAATTCATCCCAATCGCTTTCTTTGTTGTAGATAATGCATACGTCAATTAATCTATTCTGCTGGCTTTGGATGAGTCATAAATTTTGGCAGAAGAAAAGCTGTATTTTCAATTTACATGGTCCAGCAGTAATCCATGAACTAAAATTTATTTAAGTCTAGTTTCTACTGATTAAAGATACTGTTCAGCTATACATCACGCTGAACACCATTTTTAGTATTACTGAGGTGTTTTAGTCATATGCATGAAAGTAAGAGATTAAGTACAGAAGCTTATTCTTTATTGCACAGAGGAATGTTCCTTTGACCTCCACCTGTCCTTGGGTTTCTTTAATTTCTTCTCCATGTTGCCTTAGATCCCAGTACTTGTGACTGTTACTTCTTAGTAACACCAGAAGCAGGTTTCTTAAGTCATAACCAACCACATTACTGTTGGAAATCATACCATTTGGCAGTTAGATGTGGATTTACCCCACATTTAACAGCCCATCCTGGATCAATTCCATTTGAGTCAGGTTAGCCTGCTGTGGGAACACCCTGATTGTGTTGAGGTCAATTTAAACTCCAAGTGTGGTCAGGAGCATGCTGCCACCCACCTTAAGTCCCATTCCCAGACTGAGGTGATCAGGAGTCTCTGAACACCCAAACCTGTCATAGAATCACAATCATCTATGTTGAAAGGGACCTTTAAGATAATCGAGTCCAACCGTCAACCTAATACTGCTAAAACCACCACTAAACCATGTCCCTAAGCACTATGTCTATCCATCTTTTAAATACCTCCAGGAATGGTGATTCCATCACTTCCATGGGCAGCCTGTTCCAATGTTTAACAACCCTTTCAATGAAGAAATTTTTCCTAATATCCATCCTAAACCTTCTCTGGCACAACTTGAGGTTGTTTCCTCTTGTCCTCTTGTTAAGGAGGTGATCAGTGGCAGCCAACATGGCTTCACTAAGGGCAAATTATACCTGACAAATTTGGTGGCCTTCTATGACAGCGTTACAGCGTTGGTGGATAAGGGAAGAGCAACAGATGTCTATCTGGACTTGTGCAAAGCATTTGACATTTTTCCACACGATATCCCAGTCTCTAAATTGGAAAGACATGGATTCCACTCGGTGGACATGGAACTGGCTGGACAGTCACATTCAAAGAGTTGAGGTCAACAGCTCCATGTCCAAATGGTGAGCAGTGACAAGTGGTGTTCCTTAGGGGTCGGTACTGGGACAGGTACTATTTAATATCTTTGTTGGTGTCATGGATGTTGGGATTGAGTGCACCCTCAGCAGGTTTGCAGATGACATCAAGCTGTGTGGAACGGTTGACATGCTGGAGGGGAGGGATGCCATTCAGAGGGACCTGGACAGGCTTGAGACATGGGCCCATGCAGACCCCTGAAGTTCAACAAGGCCAAGCGCAAGGTCCTGCATGTGGTTTGGGGAAATCACATGCACAAATACACACTGGGCACAGAATGGATCGAGAACAGCCCTGAGGAGAACAACCTGGGGGTGCTGATCTATGAGAAGCTCAACATGAGCCGGCAATGCATGATTGCAGCCCAGAAGGCCAACTGTATCCTGAGCTGCATCAAAAGAAGTGTGGCCAGCAGGCCAGGGGAGGTGATTCTGACCCTCTATTCTGCTCTCGTGAGACCCCACCTGGAGTACCGCATCCAGCTCTGGAGCCCCCAACATAAGAAAGACATGGACCTGTTGGAGCACATCCAGAGGAGCGCTGCAAAAATGATCAGAGGGATGGAACACCTCCCGTACGAGGACAGGCTGAGAGAGTTGGGGTTGTTCAGCCTGGAGAAGAGAAGGCTCTGGGGAGACCTTATAGTGGCCTTCCAGTACCTAAAGGGGGCCTACAGGAAAGTTGGAGAAGGACTTTTTACAAGGGCATGTAGTGATAGGACGAGAGGCTTCAAACTGGAAGACAGGAGATTTAGATTAGATATTAGGAAGAAATTCTTTACTGTCAGGGTGGTGAGGCACTGGAACAGGTTGCCCAGGGAAGCTGTGGAGGTCCCATCCATGGAAGTGTTCGAGGCCAGGCTGGATGGGGCTTTGAACAACCAGCTCTAGTGGGAGGGGCCCATGGCAGGGGGTTTGGAACTAGACGATCTTTAAGGTCCCTTCCAACTGTAACCATTCTATGATTCTATGATTCTATGATTTTATCACTTGTTACTTGAGAGAAGAGACCAACGTATCCTGGCAATTGCTGTCTTTTGTAAAATCCAGGGAAAACACAAACAGTAGTTAATACACATCTTCACGTCTCTCCACATAGACACATTAGCATCAAAGCAGTGAAGAATCAGATCAACACAGAGGAAGAGTTTCTAGAATACTTTTATCAACATATTAAATAGCATTGTCTCAGTACGTGGAACAATCCATGAGCTAAGGTCACACAGGTGCTTTGGTACCTGTTTCACCTAAGCAAATGCAAAGCGTTAAGCGTTCAAGTAGTTCTGTTGCTTCCATATGTGTAACTGCTTACTTGAGCAGTGGTGTCCTTCATCTGTTCATAACCATGTACCATCTACCATAACCACCTGTGGAACTCAGGTTTATGGATCAGTTGTTAAGGGCAGAAACACCAGTGAGTATCTTCATTAAAAATACCCAACCAACAAAACAAGCAGAACACCTTCCTCCAAATTATGTTAAACAGTACGGTACAGTTACATTATCCAGAAGAATCTCCAAACGCTCTTAGCTTCTACTAATTAAAACAAGCCAATGGACAGCACTTTTCAAAATCATGCCTAAAACACACACTAGTGATGATAGGAAGAGGTTTACATGATAGTCTTTATGGGTCTCTTGAATTATAAGTGAAGACATAAGGCACTCTGAACTATATTGCCTAAGAACAGGTAAAAGACTGTTTCTGACTTTACAGGGAAAGGTTTTAGATCCAAATATTGTTCCTGCCCAACATAAAACATGTATTGCTGTCAGCAAGAGCATGACCGGTGCAATGAATCTAGCTATTTTTTTTTCTCCATGTTAATTAACTTATACAACAGAAAAATGAACCTCTCAACTACACAGTAGTTGGTTAGACTGTGTAAGCAAATATCGATCCATATACTTATTTTTCTTTCAATTGCTATGTCCCAGTGTCAGACTAAGTTTAGTCAAACTAAATTAATGAAATGCACTTTTCAAAAGACTCTCTTATATGTGTAAAGAACCTCATTTTTCAGTGCTCAGCAGCCAGTTACAGAATGATCAGATTTTCAAATATTAAGTGTAGCACTAATGTTGTGTATTAAACCCTTCATGATTGGAGCTTTGGTGTTTTGAGAGTATTGGGCCCTGCCTGTAGCATATGTTCAGCTCAGTCTCCTTCTCCAGAGACTGCTGGGGTTGCAAGGAAAGTCTGTGGGTAGGAGAACCAGAAGCACACAGAGAAGATGCCTTCAAATCACGTTTGTGGGCCACACCAGGCCCTGCTCCAACACAATTTGATGTGAGCTGGCTTAAATTCATTCTACCTATATGGAACAAACATGGAGACACCACCACAGCTTTCCTTAGATCCCAGGGTTTCCGTACATAGGGAAGTAGTTCATTAATTCTCCATCACTCATCAAAGAGCAACCTGACATATGATTTGGGGACAAGGGGGTAAAGCAGTCCTGATGTGAATGGAGGAATGATCCTTCTTGACAGGATGAGATGCTCAGAGAGAAGGTGTTGGGTGATGAATATCATGGGTTGTGCTTAAAACAGTTTGGGTTTGGGGGTAATGCAGCACAGTCCTGAAGCTAAAAGGCTGAAACTGTGGGACTGCTGAAAAACTTTTCAGTGAGGAGCTCTGGCAAGTAAGCAAATACTGGCTTCCACCTTTGCATCAATAACACTAGCACCACTTCCTCCTTCCCTGCCACAACTAAGGTCTGAGAAGATGAGCGTGGGACCTAGTTTTTGTTGTAGTGTGTTTTCTACTTGAGCTTATATTTACTATCCACATCACTCATAAGCACACTGCAAAGATCCCGCCTCAGTGCACACGTCCACAAATGTACCGCTTAAGCAGAAGGGGTTTGTTTCACGTGAGACACTTAGAGCTGACCTTGCAGCATCACCTGTAACCACTGTGAGTCTAGTAAATAAGGCAGATACCGTTCCTCTTTCGACATCCTGTGGGTGGATCCTGCTCCCCTGCATCACCAGCAGCTGCCTGTGTGGCTGCAGAGCCCACCTTCATTCAGACTTTGGCCCTCCCAAATCTGATGTGTGCCTAGACCTCTGTTGAAGAGTTATACTACAGAAACGCTGAACGGTATGACCCTTTTGCCATAGGTGTATGAGCAAATGGCATACATAACGGCATGAAATTTAACAAGAACAAATGCCTGCTTCTGCACCTAGGACAGAGTAATGACAGGCACAAGTATAGACTGGGAGAGGAGAAGATGGAGAGCAGCCCTGCAAAAAGGGATCTGGGGTGCTGGTCCATAGCAGTCAGCAGTGTGCCCTGGCAGCCAAGATGACAAATTGCATCCCAGGTTGCATCGGACACAGCGTAAACAGCCAGTCAAAAGAGGTGACTATCCTGCTGTATTCAGCATTGGTGCAGCCTCATCTCAAGTACTGTGTGCAGTTATGGGTCCACCATTTCAGAAGGATGTGAAGGTCCTTGAATGCATCCAGGGGAGGTCAACAAAGCTGGTGGTAGGGCTGGAAAGAATGTCCTGTGAGGAGCAGCTAAGGATCCTGGGTTTGTCTAGTTTGGAGAAAAGGACGCTGAGGGGTGACCTCATTGCTCTCTACAGCTTTCTCAGGAGGGGAAGTGGAGAGGGAGGTGCTGAGCTCTTCTCCCTGGGATCCGGTGACAGGACTCATGGGAATGGTTCAAAGCTGTGCCAGGGGAGGTTTAAACTGGACATTAGGAAACATCTTTTTACCAAGAGGGTGGTCAAACCCTGAAACAAGCTTCCTAGAGAGGTGGTCGATGCCCCAAGCCTGTCAGTGTTTAAGAGGCATTTGGACAATGCCCTTAATAATATGCTTTAACTTTTGGTCAGCCCTGAAGTGGTCAGGCAGCTGGACTTGTTGATCATTGTAGGTGTTTCCAACTGAAATAATCGATTCTGACAAGGAGATATAATCCCCACCTCAAAAAATCTTAGAAGTGGAATAGCCCAAAACTGCAAGAAAAAAAGTGTCTGCATCAGAGTTGGGAAGCCGAAGAGACAAAGGTATTTATCCAATGCCATGAAGGAAATGAAGGAAAGAACTTGCACTATTTCAATCATTAGTCTATGTTACTTCCTGAGCAACTGCGCCTTGATAGCATGCAAAAACAATTGCATGTCAATCATCGTAGTTCAAATAAGTGAAGACAGTGCAAATTTTATTGCAGAAGATGCGCAGAATCTAATCAGGGTTGTATTTTTGTTTTTAAATGAAGACCAGACTCTAATGCATTCGTTTGGACTGTTGCCTGCCATTGAACTACCCCCCCAAATCCCACTGATTTCTACTGGAAATGAAAACAAACCCAACAAAACAGGTCAGCACCTGAGCTGTTACCCCTAAAACCATTAGAGGTAACACATAAAACATGACACCCCCACCCCATTCTCTGTTGCTAAAAAGTATCTGCTATGCAATCTTTGACACTTCCGTTTTTGGTTTGGGTTTTTTTGTGTCTTTATATTTGCAACCTCTGCTCTGAGGAGACTTTGTGGAAATTTGCTCAGCTTGCAGGAAGAAATTGCATGAGTTGATAAAAGCTAAAAATAACTCAGCAGAGGGCTGTCCAATAAGTTAGCTTTAGGACGAGTCATGGAAAAGCCTGGGAGTATTGTCAGCACACAAGTTATATGGCTTTCTAGTCCATTTGGATATGCTTGTGAAGTGTGTGAAACAGTCTTATGAAAAGCACTCACTGAATGTATCGATCTTATGGAAAGCACTCACTGAGTGTATCAATATTGCTGTACATCTGTCAAGCAATTTGGGGACACTTATACTTCCTTTTGGGAATTAACTGTGCTGTATCTTGCCGGAACTGAAAGGGAAATAAAACTGGACAAAACTTATCAAAGCCTTTTGAATTTCTTCCATCTCAGAGTAAGGCACTTCGGGAATAATGGTGAAGCAGTAAATATTCTAATTTTCTAGTAAGGCTTTTTATTCTGACTCGTATGCCGTTTCTATAAATGAAAGAGGATGAGAAAGTAGAAGATAGATACTATATAGAGCAAGATAGAACTACAGTAAGGTGTAGGCAAAACTATCTGGAAAACTGATTTCAGAAAACAGTTATTTGTGATTCATTTCTAAACAGAAGGCTGCACTGTGTGGTTCTACAAGGGGCTATTCTCAATCTTGTACTGTTGACATGTATATCTTCTGCAATAAAATATACTTACTAAATCTCCAATCACAGTAGCTAGAAGAGGCTACAGGTATGATGGAGAACAAGAATAAAGTTGAAAAGGATCTTGCCAAAGTAAATAGGGTGCTATTTAAAATGGAAAAGTGCTGAATTTTGCACTTTGGAGTCATCTTTCAGGAACAGCCTAATGCATACATATAGAAACATGCGCATACCATAGGGGAATAACAAGTCAGGCCACAATTCTGTAAAAAATATCTTGGAGCTAGACTGCATCCTCAGCCGCACATGAGATGATAATATTCTGTTGTTGGGGAAAGAAAACAAAGATAAGGTTCATATTTCTCATTAGGATGTATGAAAATTATTCTATCTACTGAACCTTCAGATAATTGCAGAAGTGTTGTGCCCATCTTGACAGCACATTCAGAAAGTGATAGACTAATTGACAAACTTCCAGAGAAAAGATGTGAAAAATATTTGTTGTTCACAGCCAAAGACCTAGAAAACATGAACTTGCAAGAGAATTTCAAGACAATTAATTTTAAAATCAGTCTTAACCTTAAAGAAAACTGAGGTTATGTAAAGACTGCTACAAGGAGGAAAGAAATTTTATTTTCCATGTCTGTGGGAGACAGGACAAGAGCTGACTGACATAAATTCAGCAACAGAAAATTAAGCTGAACATTAGGTACACTGGATGTTGGGACAGTCTCATGGTCAGAATAGCAAAGACTTGGAATGGATGAGTAGGACAGGTTATGGCAACATCATCTCTGAACATATTTAAACAACCAAGTGAGGAAAACACAAGATTTGGAGAAAGGGTATGAAGGGGACACTTTGCCATGTAACTTCCTTTCTGGGACTTGTTTTTCATGTTAAAGTAGTAAATCATGGGATCCCAAGCATATCATTTGGAATCAACCATTCTTACTCCAGAGAGTTTACAGTAACAGAAAAAGTCAATGAGGAGCCAACATGGGTTAAATCAGGCAAGGCTGTGAAACTCTGGTCATTCAGGACAAATTACAGTCAAGAGGGATCAACACTGGCTTTTTTTGGGTAGCTCTGTGGTAGAAAATGGTTTTAAGGGGAAGTTGAAAGGGATGAAATGAGACGTGTGGAGAATCAACTTAAAACTATTATTCCACAAATTCTACCGAGATAGAAATCCCAGGAAAGTCCCTATCTCCGAGCCCACAAAGTCAGCCTTTCACTAAATGCATGTATGTAAACAGTGTGCTGACCTTAGCACACTGTAATCTAGGATGAGCATCTATCACAGACATGCTGAAGCTGCGGTTTCCTAAAGAGTTGTGCCGAATTACTGGTTTCTCACAACCAGAAGGGAGACATTTTGTGGCCATCCATCTCTGGCCTCCAGCCACATGGTCCCACCCCAGCCCTGTGTTGGTTCTGATGTTCAGTGCCATCTCTGTGGGCTGACCTAGCAGAAATCTGCTGAGTTTTATGCTGGAATGTTTTTGAGCAGACTAGTGAGTTGATGAGGTCATGGATGGGAGATCTGGTGAGTGGCAGCCTCAAAGTAAGCAGTAAGAGCGTGCAGCCGCGCTGAGCCAATGGGGCAGCTGCTGCAGGACCCCTCTTTCCAAATCAGTGAGTGATTAGGTTGGCTCAGCATGTTCTTGTGAAAACCATGGTTTTTCTTCCATGTAGAGAAGCTCTCATTCCAGCTTGTAAAAAAGCCAGAGGAATAATGCAAAAAAAAGAGGAAAATCACTAAGAAAGCTTATATTGTTATAAAATAATAAATGCAAGGGGAAGAAAAAAAAAGGAGATGGGGAGTTAGCTGGACAGGAAGATGGAAATATGCTCTTGATTTGAGGTTCTTTGTTGCACTCCCTTAAGTGCATGGTCATGGCTTGGCAGCCGTTCAGGCTGCAGGAGGCATTGTGCAAGCCTCTGATAGGAGGGGTTTCCTTTGATGAGCTGGCCATTGTGACTTTACAAGAAATTGTACAGTACTTCCTCTCACCCATTACAAACCACAGTTTTCTGAATGAATTTTCTTCTCTTTTGTTTTTAGCAGTTTAACCCTTAACCTTTCTGACTCATGTTTTCTATTCTAGTGCAGTATGCAACCCAAGGTGAAAACGGGGACAGCCTACACAAACGAGACTCAGCTGCCCATGGTCTGACAGGGAAACTGAGCATTGCGTGGAGCAGCATTTGTGCTGAAGAGCAGTTTGCAGGTCTGGTGGTGTGGTATTAGCAAAAAAAAAGCCTCTCTTGCAAGTCAAATGAAGAAAGTCAGGCAGCTATTGAACCTGTTGGTGATTCATCTGTACTCTCCAGTTTGCACTAATTGCTAAACTCTGGAGGTGTGATGTGGGCAACAAGGGTAAAATGGTATAATTAGGGAAATGACCCTTTCACAATTAGTGGAATGAATTTGTCTGGAGGTGAGAAAGAGGACCAAGTAGTTAACACAGTGGTCAGATATGATGGGCTAAATTCAGCGGTGACAGGAAAAATGTATCACATTAGCGTACCTGCTGGGGTAGAAACTCTTGCTGCTCAGGACAAACACAGGATTTTTTGAAATACATGTGGCATAAAAAGAGCTAAGTAGGGCCAGAAAGGGGATGTTCAAAGGTGGAGTCCCTCTTGGGGTCACTATTGAGTATTCTGAAATTTGACTGGAAAGTAAGGAATCAAAGCCACGGTGTCTTAGCAAGGGTCTACCCTGGGTTATGAAAAGCCTTTGAGTCCTTCCTTGTGCAATCAGCATAAAAGTCACAGTGTGTGAAGAGCACTGGCTTTTACCTTCCTTCATACCTATGTCCAAAGGGGAATAAAAAGCACATAGGGATATTTCTCATTCAACCACAATAATGGATGGTGTTAAGAGTCCTGAGCAATGGCTCAAGAGGTGGTACCTTCCCAAGACCCTTTCAGGAGATATTAGGACCCAGGAAGCTCCCTAGTGTCATGTTCCAGGCAGTTTACTGCTAAAAGGATGAATCAATATGTGACAGAAAGGACAAGGGAATGCTTCCCTCACAAATCAGGTGATGGGATCAGTACTCTTTCTCCAAATATGGAAAAAAAATCCTTCTTTCCCCATAAATAAAAATATATTAAATTTTATCTAAATAAAGAATAAAAATAATAATAAAGCCCCATACCTTTTCCATATAAATATGGAAAAGACTCAGAAAGTCTATGACCTCCCTCACTGCTGTCCTGCAAGGCTGATAAAGCTCTGTAATGATCTGGATTCTTGGGGCAAAGAAATATTAGATAGGAAGAGAGAACCACCTACTAAAGATATTGTGGGGAACAGGGATAAGACCGTTAGGTGAACTGATGGCTGCATCTAACCCAGGAGGCTGGTGGATGGAGCTGGCAGGTAGCAGGCAGCTCTTTCTGCTAAAACATGTCCTGTTGTTCTGAGAAAGGGATTACAGTTTTGAGTCCCTCTCTTTAAAATGTAACACAACACCCAGTACAAAAAGACAGCATAAAATCTGCCCTGTAACACCTACAGAACTTTCAAAAGCAATTTGATATATGATATTCTGCTACTTTTGCTTCTCAGACTGATATCACTTTGGTCCTGCTCAGTCCATCCATCTGAACTGACTTCTTGCCTCTCCTCTATGGGAAATGATTCATTCAGTGACTCTGAAGCGCCCGTGTTGGGAGGTTGTAGTTGTGGGGCTCATAAAGGTTACTTCTGTCTAAATTGTATTGCTGTTAGACTGAGTGGCTGCAGTACCTTCAGTATGGTGGGAAGAAAATGGAGGAAGAGGCATATTTTAATAGATGGTGTGGAACATATCAACATCTTTCAAGCAAGTCAAATACCTTAACATGCTTTTTTATTTCCTGTCTTAGAATTTTTTAGGTTATGTTTATCATCTAATTTTGCCTTTTGTTCTGTTTCTCTTCCCTATTTGGCTGCGGTCACTTGTGATGCTGCACCTGTCTACCATCATAATAAGGCCTAAAATGTTCATCTTCTTCTAGGTTATATTCTGCACAGGAGGGGAACATAGACCGCAAACAGTAGGGACATTTATATTAGTACATTAAGTCCTTCAGCTGCTACTGTGGTTTTAATTTTGAACAGTGCCATAAGCACTTTAGACAGTGAAGCGTAGCTATCATTTATCAGAAGGAAAAAGAAATCCTGAGAAAAAGAAAGCATCTTTTCACTCAATTTAACATTTGACGTTTGTATTTGAGTCATAGATTGTTGAAGACTGATGAACAAGGTACACTCATGTCATTTTCTCCATACAGAACATCTTTCCTCTATGACTCTCAAAGCTCTTCAACGATTGTCCTTCAGTCAGCAAGTAAAGTACAGATGGTCAAGTTGTGCTCCGTTACTAGTTTAATGTCTCTGTAAAATCAAGTAGACCTGGGCTACTAGGGAATAAAAAAAATGGGTAGGGAAGGGACAGCATGGGACAGTTGATGAGTAATCATGCTGTGTGGCATGATCTGGAAGTGTGCCATATAGCACAATCTCAGGCCATGCCTGGGGTACAGAATATGCTCCAAATTTTCTAATAGGCAGCTAATAGGCAGAACAGACTGCTGTGAGTTTGGCCCCCTATACCCTTGAGGACTGTCACAGTTAACTTTGCACCTGCAAACCCTCCTGTTGCACCAAAAGAAGTTAACACACATTCTTAGTTTCATGTTATGAAAATGTTACATTAGTTCATGCACTGTAAGCTGGAAAAAAAAAAACAACCAAAAAACAAACATTTACATTTTAGGGTCACACAAGGCAAAGTGCTGTATGGTACAGCTGTGGCCACTTTGTGCTGCTTGGCCACACAATGACAGAATGCTCCCTGCTCATCTTTTATTTAAGAAATAAATAGTCAGAGAAGTGCAGGGAAATATTATGCCTCATTACGACTGTTTTGTATGATTCCATCAGTGCAAAAGAAAAGGTGTAAAAATCCATTTAAGTATGGCTGAGTATTGTCTCCCTGTGAAATGATCCCCTATTGCCTTAAGGGACTTTCATTGCCTTACTGTGTTAGAGGGAAAAGCACTTGACCATGTAATGATACCCCACTGGCCTTACTGAAGTTGCTTCCGGTTTATAGGACTCCATGTGAGATGAGACTCAATCCCCATGATTCAGGTCAAGATGAAAACTAATAGATCTTAATGGAACATACTGCTTAGGCTTCTCCCAGTGGACAAAAGAGAAAATGCCGCTTCTGCTTTTCATCCAAGCAAGTAGCTGTCACACAGGAGTAAAGAGGACTCTAGTAAGACTATGGATGTGGGACTAGATCCAAAAGGTTTCAGAGCCAGACATTGGCTACATCTCCTTTGATATTGTTTGCAGACAGTGAAGAGGTAAAGTTTTGTTTCGGTAGATTAGGTGGGTCCCTGAAAGGGTGTGAGATACCCTAGTTTGCATACAGCTGGCAAATACTCATCCTGAGCATCGTGGTGAGCATTCTAGCAATGCCTGCATTGATGGAGAAGGAATCTGGCTGCCATGTCCTGCTCTGGTTAGTACAGGTACAAACTTGAAAATGCTTTGCACTGAGCAGAGGACCCTGGTAATGCAGGAAGGGGTTGAACCATGTATTGTCTTGCTATTCCATCTTCCTCCCCAACTTCTCGGAGTGCTGCTAAACCACAACCCAGGACCGTTGCACACAAATCCCCCAGCGAGGCAGGTGTTCTGGGGGAATGATGCACAGCATTGCAGAACAGGAAAGGGAAGTCTGAAAGGGCAGAAGACCAGCGATTTTGAAGTTGCAATGTACAGCTATTTTGATGCAGAAACTAGGAGAAAACGTAACAGAAAGCAGTGAAGAAAGCAAGCAGTTTCTCTTTTAAAGCCATTGTGGCTTGATTGAAAGGGCTAATGATTGTAATAACATGGTGCAAGTGATGTTGTTACCAAGTGCTGTTATGCTAAAGGCACGACACAAAAGGCTAGAAAACCAGGCTCCAAGACATAAGCCTGGTAAAGTGAGGAAAACTGAAGCAACCCCTTCAATGTGCAGCTTTGGGCAGGAAAATTGCATTCCGTTGATTTTTTTTTTTTAAAGGTGATTTGGATGGATAACGCTGGGTTGTGGGTTGGGTTTTTTTTCTGCTTTGTAATATTTTAAGAGTACTTGGACAATTCGATAAGGTTTCCCCAAATTTTATTAAGTTAAACAATGGGGTTGTGAAGTTCAGCTTCGTCTTATCTTTGCTTGACTTTGTTTGGGGTGTGTTTGGTTTTCTGTGGGATTTTCTTTGTTTGTCATCGCATGATATGTTGGCTACTTTGGAAAAGTCAGATCCTGGCTGCTGGCTCCTTGTTTGCCACCGTGTCACTTGTGCCAACAAAACTGATTTGGGGGCGTCACACAATAATGTGCCTCACTGGAACAATGCTCAAAAAATACGTAAAGTTAAGCATCTCCTATGTTTCAGGTAATCACACCCTCAGAGTATTGTCACTCTAACACCTTAATGAAGGAGCTGAGCTTTTGAAAAAAAGGTCTCCTTTCACTATAGGGTGTAAAATAGCCATTGACAGTAAGTAGCTGCTGAGTAACATTTAGTGTTTGACTAAATTTCCCTGTTCTTTTCAGAAATGCATACTTCCTTTTTGCTCAGGACTGTGTAAGATCTTCTCTTGTGCACATGTCTTCCCACACATGAAGAAATAGTGCCTATGAATCTTCCAGCTTCTAGTCAAATCCTGCGAGCTCAGACCATAAAACATCCTTCTCAGACCACAAGAGGTCAAGCCCTGGCCATAACTAATATGAAATGTAGGATGGCTGCATGTTGAGGGCACGAACCAGATTCAGTTCCCTCCTCTGTCATGGTCTCTGAGTGAAATTATTGACTTGTTACAGCTTAGCTGATCCAGCAGCTCACTGCTGCCAAAAATTGGAAGACCCATTCCCTCTTTTCTTAACTCCACTTCCTGCACATGGGACTTTCCTCTTTTCTTTATATGCTTTGATACTCAGCTGATATTTGGCTGAGCCAGTTCAAGTCACAAACCCAACAAAAAATTATTCACGCTTATTTTTTCCAGGTTAGTTCTCCGCTGGTTTTGTGAGCTGAATTGGTTCAGGAAAGGGTCTGATGACCACCAGGGAGATAGTTATGGAAGAGAGAAGAACAAGACCTACAGCATACAACTTCACCCTCTCTGTTTGAAAGGGAGTCACTTCTCCTTCTGTGGATGAATAAAATGAGGAATAGTCTTTCTTTTCTTCCTCACAGGGTGGTTGTGTAACAACAGTAACGACTGCCAGACTACAGCAGTGAGGGGGAAATGGATGCAAGTTTTTGCCTTGAGTCTGTCCCTTGTTAACTATTAATAAAGACTTTACTATATCCTTTAGTATTTTTCAATAGTTTTCTCTAAATAACGTTTATCTTAGGAAGTTTATTTTATCTTAAGAAATGCAAAATTAGTTACTGTATGCACCATCGTATATGTATTTCTAATAGATGAGTTCACCCTTCTGCCTTTTGGCAGGAAAGAAACATGTAGAAAACTGCAACCACAAATCCTGTTGCTTGAATCCATCTATCAAAGTTTAACATCCTTTTCAATTACCTTTAACTTGTGGTGTTGGATTTTTTTTTTCCATTCTGGTCTCTGTTTCTGTGGGTTTTGAATTAACATATCTCCTCCTTGGTTCCAGACTGATACCATTTGACTGTGAGGTTTTCAATCAATTCTTTCAAGGCTTCTGCTGGTTGCAGACTGACAGCTAATTGAAAAGCAAACCAGACTAATGCAGTTACACAGGGCTGTCCAATGCCAGTGACAAGCAGAGATCATCAGGAATCCCTGCAGGAACTGACAGAGCTTCTCCATGTTAAATAAGGTTGCAAAACTTCCCCCAAAAATGCAAAGCCTGCACTGAGCACATCAGGCAAGTTACTGGCTATGGAGCATTTAAAATGCCAGCTAGTGAACCTCTCACTATAATTCAGCTCCATTCTCAGTTATGATCTGATGACTAAAGCTCTACTAATGATGACTATGTTGCAACACGCATTTGGAAGAATGAAATGGACTTAAAAGACCAAATTTTGCAGTTGTTTGCACTAAGCTACCTCTTTTGGTGCAGTGAGGCCGCAGTTGTATAAACATAGTCTGGTTCTTCAGTTAGGAGGGGAATGCTGTACGCAGTCATCCACAGCTGGCTGAGCTGCTGTGCCTGAATGCATCATGTCCTGGACAGTACATGTGCTTTTGGATGCTCAACTGTGTGAGAACTACAGCTGCACAAGGCCTTTCAGTTGCACAGAGGATACTATAGTCCAGGACTAGGTATCTGACAAGATACCTTCGGGTGTCTTGCAGCAGGTATTTGAACCCTCATTTGGAAAGCACTGCCAGCTTTTGACTTCAGGAGCCCTTCTCCCTGCATACCATGTAAAACAACATACCTGAGTCTTTAGACTCAACAGTCTTTTCCATGCAGGACTGTGTGCTTGACACAAGAAGGAAAAGTCATGCCCTGAGCATCTTCCAGAGTGCAGTGCTTGTTATCCCTGACTCAGTGGAAAGGTAGCTGGTGAAATCCTATGGAACAAAGCTCTGTTTCACGGGTGGTTGGTTGAGTCATGGCATGGACCTCAGCAGAAATGCATTAATAGAAAGGCAGTAAATCAGCTAAGAAACAAACCCTATGGCTTCCAGCTGTCCTGTGCTCTTCCCACCAGAGACAATAGGTCAACCTGTCATCTAAGACACCCCATTACCACAACCTCTGAGCTCTTCACAAGGTTCCTGGAAAGTAAGCAAATCCTTCTGGTCCCTGTTGTCAATGAGGAACTGACATTTTGAGTTCTAATGATGCAGAGAAACACACAGGGCAATCTTCATAGATGTCTGTTAGGCTGGTTTGTTTAGGCTGGTAAATGCCCTTAAATATATTCTTCCCCCAGGTAGGAAAAGGGACCGCAAGCTTTTCCTTCCTCACAGCCTTTTGGTTTGTAGCTGAGCAAAGGGCTGAGCCCAAGGCAATGGAGTCACAATGGAGACGAAGTGAACACACGGGAGCAAAGGTGCAGATGCCTGGTCAGGAAACAGCAATATTACAAATTTGGGGTACTATCACTGAGACATATGATTGGTCAGCAGATTCAAGAGGTCTCAGATTTTTTTTCCTTGGTTTTGTTCTTTTGAGTTTTTTACCTTGAGTGTTTCCAGCACTGGAGTGCTTAGGGTTCAGTGCTCAGGTTACAGAGGGTGGGGGGTGTGTGTTTGTGGAGCAGGGTGAAGACACAATTAAGTCCTTGTTGTCTGTCAATCATTTCTAATATCCATGTGGCACAACGTCTTTCTGTGCGGAGAGCTACCGGTCTTAGCTCTGCAGCATGTGCTCAGGGCAGAGTGCGGTGCTGCCCTTGAGAACAGGACAAGCACCCAAGCGAGTCCTGAATGCTCACTGCACCGGGCACGTGTGCGCAGGGGATGAATGAAGTCACGGTTTGGTCCCAGCTATACCCCGTGAGTTAGGTTATTCAGGGTACTGGTCTCTAGCGTAAGGCTGCCAATTCCAAGGACTAACTGTCAGATGCTTAAAACCCAGCTCACAATACATCGCATTGTGCCAAAAATCAGAGTACTCCAAGCCTTCCTGCTGGTGCATAGCTGGCTTTCTGCTTGCTCATGTTACACAACACATCACTGAAACAAAGACAGAGCAAACATGAACTAATGTGTCAAAGAAACTGGCAGCAACACAAGTATAGGTCAAAGTTATCTATCTCCTGCCTTCCACAGAAGTCAGGAGTGGAGTGTGGGAAAGAGCAAAACCTTTTTCTTTTTCTTTTAAACGTTTTAATTCTTTTGCTGGAACATGTCCAGTAAAGGAGTTCTTGGCATTCAATGCCTAACTTACAGGTACGGGTGTTTGTGTGAGCATGTGGAGCAGAGGGAAACGGTGCTCTCAGTAAGGGTGGCTGCAGAACCAGACTCCCATTTCACAAAACAGGTACAAAACATGCAGGATTTTGTGGACTGATTTCCCTATACATACACTGAGGTGCTGGTTTCTGTCGGTCCACTGGTTAGGGCCATTCAACAGCTCACAACTAGGCAAGCACAATTCTTTCAGCCTGCTTTGTGTTCCTTATGTTAGCTGCTTGCAAAGTGACAAATTTAATGTAAATTAACCTGGCTTTTCAGAATTTATGCAGAGGGAACCAGCCCTGTTTGTATGCAAGCCTTCTTATTTGTGACTCCCTATGATGGGTTATGTGTCCAGGTGTTTTTCAGAGTTTAAAATCACTTTCCTCCTGCCTGAAGATGTAAGGCATTAAGACATTATTTATCCAGGCCATAATACTGTGTTTTCATTCCACCACAAAAACTCTGAACCTCGTCTCCCTTTTGAAAATCAGTTTTGTGCTATGATGGGGTTATTCATAATACTGAACTTGAGGTAATGGGGACATTTCCTTTTACAAATCAATGCACGCACCTTTTATCATCAGTGAAGGAGATGGGCAGCCCCCAAGGGGAGCTCGGAGCGCCCTGCGGCTCTGTCCCTTTGGAGAAAGCTCTCCTTTTCTGTTGGGTAGGGGACACCTAGGGAATATTCAGTCCTCTGAGCACAAACAGTGACGCCCCCCCTTCACTCTCAGACCATAGTTTCTTTTAATTAATCTGTTAGCAATCCTGTTGAAGCTAGGATAGCTATGTTTAGCTACACAGGAATTACCTTTATGCTTGCACAAAATATACTATACACACTTTGGGAGGAAGGGAGGAGAAGGCATGAGTTTATCATCCTTCCTTCTATGGGGGCTATGTCCTTTTCAACCCTCTTTGCCCTTCTTGGGACAGACCCAGAGCCAAGACATGCCTCTCCCTCAACAGCAGCGAGTACCCCATGAGGCTGCGGTCGATTTCAGACATTTTTGGTAGAACTTCCCCATGTTTCAATGTAATAGCGTGTCCCCCATCTGTAAAAGCAGAACAGTAAAAATGTAATTCTGTTCACTTAAACATAACCAAGCCTCAGGAGATAAGGGGAAAGTATCTACTGGGAAGAATGCTGGTCTTGTGGGTGAGACACGAGCCTCTGACTCAGGAAACGGGTAGAGTTTTGTGTTCTGTCACAAGCTTCTGGTGTGAACTGATGCTGGTCCCTTAAATTCTGCTACTTCTGTTTCTCTGCATCGGTAACATGGTATTAGCGCACTCCTAGTATTGCTTTCCCATTAGTTCTGTCTTGAAACTCTTTGATGCTTTGGTCTTCTAAGACTTTAGACTCTTGGGGCAGTAGTAACAGGCTGAAATAGAAATTAGAATCCTTGATGGCATTTTCATAGGTTTTTCTCTTTGTTATAAAACAAAAGTGTATTTTTCACTTTTTATGATCAATGTTTGTGGTATAACACAACAGAAGACAAGTAAGTTTCATTATATCATGCAATGATATACATAAAAGTCAGTTCTACAGTTCTTCAGAAGCTGCACCCAGTCCATTTTTAATAACACAAGTTCTGTCTTCATTTGTGAAGTATTTGTAAGTACTTGACTTGTGAATACTTTGGAAAATGTCACTTTTCATTAGTTACCTGCGAAAGCCTGAATGGTTCTTGAGCCTTCCAGCTCCTCCTCTGGGTGACAACGACATCTTTGTAATGAATGGAGCTTAGGGTTCCCCTTCTTTGCAAAGCTGGAAAGCTTGAAGCCTAAGAACTGTCATGAAACAGGCATGAACTGATAGGAAAACAAAGCAAATATTTCTGGAAATGCTTTCTTAAAGTATTTTACTTCCAATGAATCAGTGCTTTTGGCAACAGCGAGGCTGAGCCTTGCAAGCTAACTTTGAAGTGTTCCCAAGCTTTCGGTATATCTCCATTCTCAGGATTCTTTAGGACCAATGTCTCAGACCTTTCATGGTTGACGTGCTACTCATACCTGAGATTTTGTTTGATTTTTCTCCATGAATAAACCAGCTTTTACTACCTGATTTGGAAACCGCAATGGTTAGGTTCTCTACACTCTAATGGACTCAATAGCCATAAAGATGACTCAGTAAACTTCATCCTCCATCCACTAACACAGATGGCAAAAGCTGCTTTGACCACAAATATGAAGGATAAGGCTGGAGAGATTCCTCTGTAATGCCCTTGTCCACTGTGAATAAAAAGGAAATACTTTTGTTGGAAGAGTCAGTCCTGAGTATTTATCTTGCTATCAACTTTGATGAATGAAGTGCATTGAGGTTTCCACTGTCATGCCCAATCTATGTGAAAGGTTAGCTCTTTAAATGTTCCTGCTCTCTTCCTTGTTACATATTAAACCCTCATCTCTTTTATGTTGTTAGTCATGCATGCTTTCACTGTGAGAGAAGGACGGGATAGTTTCAAGGCAAAGAAACCGTTCATTTTACTCCTCATCATCTACTCTTTACTCCTTTCCAAGAGCTGGAACATGATGACTCAAAGTTAAACCCTTTTCAGAATGTCACCTCGTGCATCTTTGGAAATTTTAGAGTAGTGTGTGCTGGAATCCAGTGATCTCTGTTTTCTCCACACCCAATGCATATTTCCTGACTCAAATGTGGTCTGAATGATTGACCACATTTCCTGTTCCCCCTTATTTTAAGAATCAACAGTTTTCTCCCTCTCTGT
Source organism: Pluvialis apricaria (assembly GCA_017639485.1). Classification (NCBI taxonomy): domain Eukaryota; kingdom Metazoa; phylum Chordata; class Aves; order Charadriiformes; family Charadriidae; genus Pluvialis; species Pluvialis apricaria. The sequence goes on along the minus strand of CM030008.1, from coordinate 158,985,707 downwards.
CTCTCTCCCAGTGTCTAATCCTTTTGCAATAACCATATTCCATTCTATGATTCTATGATTTTACGATATTTGATTAACCTGAGCCTGATGAAAAACCATTTTGAGGTCAATGGAAACATGCCTGCATTATTCAGCAGACTGTGTGGATCAGGCATATACTAGAATTGACTGGAAACCTTCCAAGGAAGTGCTGGGTTTTTTTTCCTTTTTTTTTTTCTTTATTTTTTTATCTTATCTCTTTTCATGTAGAATGTGGTGATTCATTGGGGCTAAAACTTTACTATGACTTTCACTGGGAAACAGCATATACCCCCTAAACCCTCAGTCCAGTTTAACTTCCTGCTCTACCCACTTCAAAACGGAATGTAAACTCCATTTTTTTCTGTCTTAGATGTGTACTCAAACCATGAGGCTTTTCTGAGATGCATCTTTCTCAGGCCTCTTTTCAGGACTTTTCCAACTTTATTTAAATAAACATTTGTTGCACTGGAGAAATTATTCAGTGGCTAGAGCAATCACCTATAGTGGATGAGAGTGAAATTTAAGTTCTTTCTCTGAACTACGTAGAGTAAGACCTTGAACCTGGAGTTTGCACATCACAGGCAGATGTTCTCACCAATGAAATGCTGTCGGGTGATTTACTATTCTACCAATAAGTGAAAGATTTTTAAGTCTCCTGTGTCTCATTGCAGAGTAGGAAAACTTATAAAAGCACACCCATTTTCACAGGTTGGATAAACTCTTTTCTCTGTAGTTCTCCTCCCTGTCTGGTGCAATACTGTGTCCATTCTGCTAACGAAGTTCCCTTCTACAAAGACACTGGGGACAAACCAGTAGATAGCGTTTAAGAATGAACTTCCTCTTCATTGTTAGCAGAGTAAAGGTCCCAAAACTTTCTGGTGGAAGTCTGGCTGCAGTGATACAATTTTTGAAAGATGACAAAATCTATTGAATCCTGTTAGCATCAACTGCATCTATATGTGCACCTATATAACACATCCGACTAAGATGTTCCAACAACATCCTGCATCCAAGCACTTAAGCAAGCATTGAGATGCAAATGCCACAGAAGAGTGACTTCCCTGCTCAGCCTTCCTCACATCTGCTACCTACCAGCTCACATCTGGTACCACATCACTGCTCTTCGCATGTGCAGTACAGAACATTCCTGTGCATGATAGGACCTATGTATGTAACCTCTCCAAATGCCTTGAACAATAGTCAATAAACTTTTTCCTGAGCAACGTCTGCTCACCTGTCCTTCACCATCACTAAATAAAAAGTTAAAAACCCCTAATGATATGCTACCTGCTGTTTTACAAAGATCACTTACTGCAGGTGAGTGGGTAGATAAAATGTAGATGGTAATCAGTGCTTAATTTTTCCTATTGCTCAGGAAAGTGTGCTGGAAGATTTAATTTTAGTATTTCGCACTTTAATGAGATTATAATTCTTTTGAAAGAGCCATGATAGATATAGATATATTGGAATACTGCCTAGCATTTTCCAGCTGATTTTCCACTATATAACCCCTCTGTCCTCAACCCTGTACATGAACTGGGTCTGGTCTTCTCTTTCTTTGTCAGTGCTGGCTTTTTGTCCAGTTTCAACCTCAGTGAACTTTTAGCTTCCGATGTCTTTGTGTTTTGTTTATTACAGGCGACTACAAGTGGAAGGATGTTGGAATTTTTGTGGGTTTTGTCCAGATTTCAGTGTTTAATTGAGCCATCTTGCTTTAGTTTTGTTTGGTTATTTCCTGATCTTCAATTTCACCTTGCTAAGAACCCGTCTGGGCACATGCTATCATAACTACCAGTTGGTCTCTACGGGTAGACAGTGGTCATCAAAGAGCCTTGCCTCAGTCCTCACTGAAGCTGGGATTTAGTCCATGCAGAAGGGCACCATAATTCCCGTGTTGCCCAACTAAGCCCCGGGTTAGAGCTGGGAAAATACATAGAGTTTAGGTTTAGGACAAGGGTTATTTCTTCCCCCAAAAAGGGCTGTGTCTCAGTGCTGACACCTACTGCACACTGCCAGATCTGTTGAAATTCAGGTGAAAATGCCACCTTCCCAGCAGTGTGCACAGTACGGTGTGTAAGTGGGTCACAGCGGGTCTCAAGGGTAGGGTCCAGAGCTGCACCATCCCACGTCACCCTGAGCAAACCTGCCCCACGAGCAATTGGTGGAGGAAGGAGAGTGGGAAGAGGAGGTTGTGGCCTGGCCTCCTTCTTCTTGAACCGTGCATCTCCAGGCACAAACTGGCTCTCATACTGAAGTGCCATAGCTCTACTGAAGCAAGCAGAGCTATGCTGCTTTACAGCTATGAAGGTCATATCTCCGAAGTAATCATCTGCAGTTGGTGAGATCTTGTTTATCTCTGTGCATCAGGTGGGTGGTGGCCTCAGAATCAGAGCAAGCACTGATCATTGCTGTTGTCACGTAATCTCCCACAGAACAACCTGACACAGTAAATCCCATTGCACTTGCTGTAGGAAGACACAGAGAGAAACATTTTCCACCTCCAGCCCCAGTTCCTTTAGGGCAGTTGTGTAATTCAGCTTTCTTTTTGTGTGGAACCAGCCTTGAAACAATTCTCGTGGGTTGGAGCACCTTCTGGTAAATTCACACCTGAAGGGGAAAAATCGGTCATAGCAATAAACTTAAAATAATACTGCTCCAACAGGGACATCATGCTGTGTACCTATCTCCTCACTCCAAACCGCATCACATGCATTCAGATGTGTGTCGGAAGTAAGAATAGCTATAAACAGCATAATTTATGTAGGCTGGTTCACCTGAGGTCTTTAGGCTTGACTCTCATGTAGTTACTCTGGTAAAACTCAACAGCATCTGGACACTAATCGCATGATAGATCTGGTGTGAGAGAGAGGAGAATTAGGCCATTAGAAGTCTGATCACTCAAATTATGTAAAAGCTTATATTCACATCTTAATGAGAGGAAACTGAATGTGTAGGCACTTCTGTGGTTCAGGAAGTACAAAGCTCAGAAGCAGCATCAGAAAATATACACAGGAAGGAGGACTGAAGTGGGTTCAAAGTCTGTTGGTAGAAAACAGAACTTCTTTTACCCTTTACCACTTTTTTTACTAAATGGGTTGGGAGGGGGAAGCGTGGGACACGGTGGGGGAGGGGACACCAACCTCATTAGCTCTCTTGTTTTTCATAATTTAAAACAAGGGGATCTCCTTGTCACGCTGGCTGATTTTCCAGTGATGAAGACGTCAATCCCTGTCAAGACTCATCAGTTTGCCATTACTACTTGAGGACTCTGGGAAATTCTGTCTATTTACTGGAAAGAAATATTTATGGAAGAAACAGACCTGTGGGCTTTTTATATAGCACCCACAGACTCCTAAAAGCATACCTGAAAGCATGCTTAAGAAAATGGACTGTTTTTCCACGAGAAGAAAACACCTACTGTAGAAGAGAAGTGACACTGTATTGTAGTCAAAGAGATACTGATTTATTAACTCCGCATTTTCAGATGTTTTTATCATTCCACCAAGGATGTTCTTTGGAGTGATATGGCTTAGGCATACTGTCAGCCCCAAGGTGAATTTTGTTCCTGTGAAAGATTTTGTGGCATGCTGTTGGATATTTACATAAACCTGAGAGGGCAAGAAATTGCAAGAAGGTCAAACTGTTTTAAAAAACCACATGACCAGATACATTCTTTTATAAAAACATATTTTTCAATAATTTCAGTGCTAAAGACAAATAGGAGCACTGTATAGCTGAGTGAAAAATCTCAGGTGTTAGAATTTTTTAAATAAGGTTGGATTTTTTTTTTTTTTTTTGGTAAGTCTAAGTTTCAGACACTGGGCTGTATAATATATGCTTATACAGTACTTAGCACAATGTGTTCTGATCTTGCCATGAACACTGAACCACCAGTGTGATAAAATAATATAGATTTTCTTTAAAGTCCTACAATAGAATTTAATAGAGAAGTTTATCTCTGCTGTGGAGCTTAATGAGCAAACTCATAAAATGTGGAGACATGTTATAATTCTCTATTACAGTCCCTTAGATTTTATGTCATTTTTACCAAGGACTGTTTTATTTCCTGTTTTAACCATTAATTTAACTATAGTTAAAGTCTATTGGACTTCCCTATGAGGTAGATCATTTGACATTTCAGCAGTAACATCAAAAGACTTGCAGGGAAATTCACCAACATGATTTTACCAGTTTCAGCAAATTTCAGCCAACCAAACAATGAGTTTCAGACCTACCACTGGGTTAAGTGGAGCCAATGCTTCCCCCTGGTTTTGATACCTGAATGTCTAATTTCTTTGAATATGAAACTCTAGAGAAGCTTTGTAAATGTGACCCCATGCAAATCAAAATCTAAGAATGTTTTCATTAAGTTCTGTGAACTGAAACTGCTGAGTTTCACATCTCTCTAGATTTTAAGCTACTAAACTGGGGAATTTTTCTGTACAGGTAATTAAGAAAACTTGATATTTCAACTTCAGATTTATTTTTTTGACACTGTCCGTTCTATTCTGTGCCAGTTATCAAGCCTCAAAACTCGTATTTATTTCACACCGATTTTAGGACAAAAAGCTGGGAGAACTTTTACAGAATGGAAATGTCCCAAAAAGCATCAGGAAAAAATAGTCTTTTTCTCCCTCAGATCAGACATGGCCATAATGTCCTGAGCTTTAATAAAGGCCCTATGCACTGGAAACCTTTCTGTAGTGTTCTGTTGTCAGTGAGTATTTGGAAGAAATTTCATTTTACTGAAAAGGTTCCAGTGTCTTTTAATGTCACGGTGAAGAGTGTTCATAATGCTGACCTTAGGCATTTAATTGTGTTATTTGTCTACTCTCCTTTTTTATTTTTGAGGGGCACAGGGTATAAGTAAAGTATGAGTAAATCTGTCAGGATCGCCCAGATCGTGGCAAAGGCAGTTCTCCTGGGGCCTCATCTGCTGCCTTGAACTCCTGACTTTCTTTCCCCTCAAATCGCTATTTTCACTGGAATTCTTAGCCACTGTGCATGACCATTAAAAGGTAGTTAAGAACAAGACAAATTTCTGTTTACAGCCTGCATAATTCTGATAGAAGCTCAGAAACTCTGCTCTCTGGGAATTCTAATATGTTAATACGTATTTTTGTTCCAAATTAGGGTAAAACAAGCAGCGAATAGATTGAAGCATGGTGAAATGTCACTTCAATACCACTTAGACATTTATATAAACATAAAAGCTTTGTTGGAGGAGACCCTGGACGTCATCTGTCCAAGCTTCTGCTTGAAGCAGGACAGTCACCAGCACCAGAGCAGGTCAGCTATGGCTTTGTAGCTGAGACTGGAAAAACTCTGCTGACAGAGGTACCGTTCCTGGGTTTTGTTTAAGATGATCAGTAAGAAATGTAGTGTGTGTACATTGTACTTTAGTTTTCTTGGGTAGACTTTATCTTCCACGACTGAGAGCTCTTCAACAAGGAAAAGAATCAATCCAGCAAGAAAAATCATCCTAAATGGGGCAATGGGAACTCAGGCTCAAACAATTGATCCCATGTGCAGCAGGAAGAAGAAAAGTTGTGTCCTGGCCCAACTGTTTCAATCTCCTTGGTAAACAGATGTCCCTCACAGATGTTTTTTGAAGAATGTTTTCTAACTAAACTATTTTCCATGCAAAATTCTGCACTGCACTGACTAAAAGGCCTGTGTTACTGCTGAACAATGCTTCTTCAAAATTAAAATGTTAAGAAACATTAATCTTGACACAGATTAACTAAAAAAAATAGGGAGGGAAACGTGAAAAAATAAATCAGGTGAGCAACTACATACTGAAAGTCAGCAAACAGTCAAGGACAAAGGAGTTTTGACTCCTACTCACGAATGTTTAACTGATCACCAAGGCTGTTTGCTATTTTTATATATACTTAACGTGGGAAACTTCCTTGGAAGTACATGACTGTTGGCAGAGCCTTGCTGGGCCAGGTAGCTCAAGCATACCTTCCTTTCCACTTCTACAGCTACCCTGACTGTGGTGTCCCACAATTTCCCATGCGTAGAGTTGTTTCAGATCTGAGAAGTGAAACCCCCATCACCTGACCCAAATACCTAGTGTGAGTTCTGCTCTTCAGGTTGAGAAATAAGGCCAGGGGGAACACATGATGACACTCTGATGTGGCATGCACACACTAGAACAGCCCTCCTCACTGTTCTTTGCTCCACTTCCCCCCTCTTCCCTCTCATGATATATTACTCATCAAATCGTGAGTGAGAGACATTTCCATGTCGTGGTATTTCAGTCATCTAGCACCAAGGGGAATGCGAAAATAACTCCAGTTTGCAGCACCTGTTGCCTCAAACCCCCACTGAAGCTGTTGAATAGCACTCTCTCCCTCTCTCCCTGTCTCTCTCTTTTTGGCCAAGGTTACAAACTAATGAGCGCAACACTGCCAGCAAAAGTGCTGACACAATCTTCACATTTCATGGGCTAATGAGGTAGAAAATAATTGTTTGATGACATAAATTAATTAGTAGTCACAGAATTTTGAGAACAGACACTGTATATTCCTGTGATTCAATCAGGCTAGGGTGACCTCCAAGCATTTATTTTTTGAAATGAAGGGGTGCAAAGCACAGGAAAGCAAAAGCACTGGCAGAACTTCGATGCAATTTTTCCATTAGCGTAATTGGCTGAGTTTGTCAGGGCAGTCAGAGATGGAGCTGACACACAGGCCTGCCTCTCTGCATGCAGCCAGCCCGTCATGCTGCAGAGCACCACCACTGCTTCTCAGCGTGGCAGATAGCGAGCTGCATGCCCCCTTCTTTGCCTCCCTCACAGTACCACGGTGCAGCTGAGTCTGCAAACACATCCGTGATGCTTTGATAGGACCAGCTTGGCTGCAGCTCTGACTCTGCTTGTGGAAGAAGCAAGGAGCTGAGGGAAGGACAGAACAAGGACTTACAGGAAGCCTAGACCCACAGAAATTTTATGTTCCTGTACTCGGGTCACTTACTATGTATCTAATATAGTTATTTGCCATCTGGGAGAGGAAACTGAATATTGCTTGCCCTGGAGGGATGTAATGGAGATAAAATTCATAATAATGAGGTCCAAGTAATTGCTTAGGTATCTAGAAACAGGTTTGGAATTGGGAATGTCATACAGAAACCTTTACCTTGATCCAAATACGCAGTCAGTTTCCGCACTTTCTGTTTTCCCTATTTTACTCCATGTACAATGCATTCCTGCCAGTGCAAGTCAGGTACAACTCACTGTGAATACAGGATGATTTCAGCCTTATGCAATTTACTTTTTTTCCACTAACAAGCTGACTTTAAATCCTGTACTTGCCACCTGACTGTTTTCCTATATTTGGGGATGAGTGCAGTAACGACATCTAAAGCTACCTAAAATATCTATGCATGACAGCCATAATTTTCCTCTCCTATAGAAGCACATAGGATATTCATGTGGGAGTCCTTCTACAAGGTACAGCAGGACCAGTGAGTTTGAGTGCATGCTCAGTTTCAGAAAAAACTCCAGGTGGAAGCATCTTGTAGGGAAAAAAAGAGCTGAAGCATCATTTCTTTGCCTGTGGGTGCAACTCTTCTGTTATGGTTCCAGGATGGGCCCAGGATTCTTTTGAGAATGAACAAGGAAGAACTATGTTCGAATTGCCAAATTTAATGTCAGGTGGAGAGTGAGTTCATCTCACAGTTTTTTAGGTGAAATACTCTTCTAGTATTAAAACATATGTTGGAAGCATATAGATGCTTACAGCTTTTCTATATTTGCACCATCAAGTTTCAGCATGCCTTAAATGCTCTAGTACATGATAGGGATGAAAATGCTGGTAGATATAAGATCTTGGAATATTTATTTGTCTGTGAGAGGAATCGCAATAGCTGATCTTCAGTAGAGTAGAAGCTGCAAGGAGCAGCACAACAGACCATCCTGCCTTCAGCCTGGCCAATACACCGCAAAACTGAGGACGATGAGCTTACTTTAACCATTTTCCCGAACAAGTTTTTTGGAGGTTTTTTAAGGTATTGATGTCACTGTTGCTTTCTTGAACAATAAATTTCTTTCAGGCCCAGCATGTGCAAGGAGTGTGTTCTGCAGGGAACAAATCTGATCTTCATGTGTCATCCAACAGTCCCTCAGCATGTGACTTCTACTCCTCCAAACTCTTCTCTCGCTCACCACAGTACGACTTTTCACTGAGTATCTCCATGTTGGAACTGGGCACTGCTGGTCTGTGTATTGTCACACCCAGTGGAGGAATGGGGACTCTCACAGGTGTTTCAGTGCACGTATGGGCATGTTGAACATTTCAGATAATTTCTAATTAAAAATTGGTGCCTGTGGGCATTGCTAGGAACTTGGAGGAGAAATCCTACCTGCCTTCATGTCGATTTGCATAACAATGCTTACAACAGCCTTGGGCTGTAATTTTGCTTTTCAAACTCTGCATTCCCCATTCCTTCCACAATTACATGGAAACACATTTTCCTCTTTGTTCTTTTGTGGTCCTGCTATCCTGTGAAATGAGTAAAACTCCCTGTTGGCTGAAGAGCTCTGAAGAGTAGTTGAAATCAATAGCTTGGAGCATCACCAGTGGCAGCCCTGATGCTGAGGGGGAAACACTGTGTTCTGTCACTCCTGCTCAAGGAAAGGGAAGAAAGATAAAGGCTGCTGGTAGGAACTGACGGAAACCCATGGGCACGTTACAGAAGGGAAGGGTGTTGTTCTGCAGGTTCATTCATGCCCTTGAGCATGAAATGCCATTTCCAAGAGCAGTTCTGTGAAGCTGCATATCTTTTCCCCTCCACTTGGGAGGGACCATTGCCCTTCTGACCTTGACAAGGCACAGGAAACCACTGGAGCCAAGGGTCTGACTGTCACTCCTTCCTCTCCTCCTTCCCTTGTTTTGGAGTATAGACAAATGGTAAAAGATTATGCAGCACCCACGAAATTACTGCCATTGGTGCTGGGAACCAATAAATAGGTAGCTCAGGCAGATATCTGAGAGACTTGTATCCTCTTATCCTCAGGAGTTGGTGCAAAGTTATAATCCAGCCTCAAGAAGAGTAATAAAGCGTTTTCCCCCGGTCGGGCTTTTGAAAGAAACAGTGCAAGATTTTGAAAGAGACAGTTAGCAAAGTGTGATTCTTCAGCTCTGTCTTTCCTCTTCTGATTAGTCCCTGCTGGTTTATGCTCACACCTGTTTAGTATTGCTTCATGCATTCCCTTATGGCCTTCGCTCCTTTAAGGAATAGAAAGGGACTAAGTGATGCTAGTGGGAACACACTTACCAACTCAGTCCTAAAACTGCAAACATAACCATATCCGTGTCAGTACAGATGTGCAGTGTTTCCCTGATTAGGCAGACAGAGTGAACGAGGTTGAAAGAGGGAGGATAATGTTTGGAGTCATACACCAAAACAACCTGGGGTGGACGCAGCCCCGTCCCCATGGTTGTCTGCACAGCTGAAAGGGTGCAGTGCATTGCATGGTATAAAAGCATGGTCTGCGCAGTGAGTGCTGGTGAATGCTTTGGCTCCCAGCTGTAAATGCACATTCGACAATGTCGATATGCTGTTAGCATACACTGATATGCCTTACTACTCAGTTATGCTGCTTGCTGGGGTTCTGCCTTATATTACCATCACCAGCAGAGGATAAGAACATTTTCAAGAGTAATTCATCTCTCTATTAGGCCTGTTGTAAGTTGCAAATCTCATCTGAGAACCTGTTATCCCTGTAACATAAAGACATGTTTTATTTCTGGAGGAATTCTGTTTAAGAATCGAAAAGATGTTTTATTCACTGTTTTCAGAAATGAAGGTGTGATGGGAAACCACGAGAGGTTTCTGGCAAGCCCTTATTCTTTCTAGCTAGATCCGTACTCCTAAGCATTTGTGTGGCTTACAGTTCTGCTACCGCTGAGAAGAGACAAGTCTCACAACTTATATACGAGGTTCACTGATCTTCTCCCCTCCCCAGCACCATCACTGCAGCAGCTACACACTCAGCACTCGGGTGGAGACACCTCTTTGTGCAAGACCCACCTGCTAGACACAGCTGATGACACAGCCCTCCAGCTTCACCTCAAATGCTTGTGTGGTGTTCTCTGTGCCAGCTGAGGATGGTGATATTAGACAAATTTTGGGATGGCAACTTTATCACCCCTGCTTCTCCACAGTACGTGACCTATGTGTCATGAGTGTACCCTTCAGCGCGTGCCCCGTTATGCGACTCAGTACTGGAAGTCTTGTACTTTGAGGTTGGTGGACAATTGAGGGATCTGTTCCTGAAACCCTAAAAATTAACCTCGGTTAAATAACACTGATGGTTTTAATGTCTGGATAAAGGGTCAGGAGTCCTGTAGTCCGATTGCTATTCCTGGCATGGCCCTAGACTTCCTGTGTGGCTTTGCACAACTCATGTAGTCTCTCTCTGTCTCAGTTTCCTCATACTATCACTTCTCCATCTCTGAGTGGCACTGAGAGACAAAATGTGCTCTGAATGGAGGCTGGAACAAAATACTGAAGTTAACATCCTAGGTGATGTTGTATTGGGATGACGGTACATTTTTATTTGAAAATACTGAGTGGGGAAGTGGACACTTTGGAAGGGAGAGCTACCCTGCAGGAAGGTTGGAAGAGTGGGCTAACGAGAACCTTGTAAAGTTCAACAAAGATGAGTGTAAGGTCTTGCACCCAGGAAAACATAATCCAGGAGTGCAACACAGGTTGGGATCTACCTGGTTGGGGAGCAGCTCTGTGGAAAGGGACCTGGGGGTGTCCTGGTGGACAACAAGCTCAATATGAGTGAACAGTGTGCTGCAGTGGCAAAGAAAGCCAACAGGATGCTGGGTTGCATCATAAAGTCACTATCCTGCTCTACTCAGCGCTTGTCAGGCTACACCTGGAATACTGTGTTCAGTTTTGGCCCGTGCTATACAAAAAAAGGTGTGGACAGGCCGGAGAGGGTCCAGAGGGGGGCCACCAAAGTGATCAAAGGACTGGGAAGCCTGCCGTACAAGGAAAGGCTGAAAGAATGGGGTTTGTTCAGACTTGAGAAAAGAAGGCTTAGGGGAGACCTTATTGCCATTTTCCAATATTCAATGGGTGGCTACAAAGAAGATGGAGACTCCCTTTTTACAAGGAGTCACATGGAAAAGACGAGGGGTAATGGGTACAAGTTATTCCAGGAGAGATTTCAATTGGGCACAAAGAGGAAAATTTGTCACCATCAGCCATTGGAATAATCTCCCCAGGGAAGCAGTGGACGAAGCAGTGGACTGCCCACCACTGGACACTTTTAAGATTCAGCTCGACGGGGTGCTGAGCCATCTCGTCTAGACTGTGCTTTTGCCAAGAAAGGTTGGACCAGTGATCTTTGAGGTCCCTTCCAACCTGGTATTCTATGATTCTGTGAATACTGGCTCAAACTCTTCTCTTCTAATTTGGATCACTGCTTGAAAGGTGCCACTCTATCTTCTCCATGGTTTTCAAGCCAGTTTTATCAAAAAGTACTCTCTCTACAATAGCTCCGTTAATGTCACTCTTGCCTGTTCATGGGATTGACGTTTCAGAATCTCATGTGTGTGATTTGCAATTACTTTTCCCGGAGGAGGGGGAAACCCCATTCAGTCTGAAAAATTGTGTATGCAAACTCTATTGACATGGTCTAGAATTTACTATCTCCCACCTGTGTAAGGCCCAGAGATTAATTTAAAAGGATATCACCTATATTAACCTTTTGGCTGATGAAGATTTCATTGATCTAAATACTTTATTCTTGTCTGTTTCTGCCTGAGAACACGAAGCTGATTCTTTCTCTGGTCAGAAAGGAAGGTTTTTATTTGAAGGCTTTCTTTTTTTCTTCAGTAAAAATGTCTCCAAATTATTTTTCTTTGGAACACGAATATTTCTTTTCCATCTCTCAGTAAAATCCTCCTCAATTGTCCAGTAACCTTCATGAAGTCCTTTTTTCCCATCACCCATTTAAACATGTGTTTATTTTTCTCGTGATATCCCATTGTCTTTTCATAGCTACTGTCTTGGCATGCAAGGTCTAACACAAAGCTTTTTATTGATCTGCTTCTCTCTGTATCAGGTTACATCTTAGGCTAACCAGATTTCTTCTATTTTGCATTTCATCTGTGTCAGCAAAAACAAAAACAACCTTCCTACCAACACACATGGTTGTACTCCCAGCTCTGCTCCTCACTAATGCACATTTTCCATCTCACGTGTAATTTATTGCATCTAGTGTTTTGGAAAACCCATCACTGAGCCTTAGGAATTACTGTGAGAGGGAGATCTTTTCGTTAATGGACTGGACTGAGAATACAGGAGATTTGGGTTCTGTCCTTTGCCTGTAATTTCTTGTGTGACCTTTGGCAAATCACTGTTTGGGACAGAGAACATATAATTTGTGATCTGTTTGTATGGTGCCTGTTTCAATAGACCTGTGGCCTCAGCTAAGGCCCATTACGGTAAAGTAATCAACAAAACAGTCCGGGGGTGCAGGTAATTAGAGGCCTGGGCAATAGCAATGCCACAAGAAAATATATCGTTGTTTTTTTAGGCAGGGATCAGATGCTACTAAGTGGTAATCTGAGGCTTCACTTCCTTCAAGGACAGTGCTGTTTCACTCAGCAGAAAGGAAAGGGAAGTTTGAGAAAGAAATGGCCTTTATCACACAGAGGATCATCCCCCTGGATCCTGTAAGCAGGAGCAGACTAGTGTGTCTGTGCAATGCTGCTTTCTATGGGATGCAATCGGTTCCACTCCATCGCAAGGCAAATGGCCTGTGGTGTTAACTGGAGTTGGAGGTGGGGTTGGCCAAAAATAAGAATTCTCTTTCACAAAATAGAGAGGGGGGGAAAAAAGAACAAGGCTTCAAAAGTGGTTTTCATGCTGCACTGGAGGTAGGAAAAAAAACCTAAAAAAACACCCCAATTGTTTTTTCCCCCAAAAAAATATTTGTGAGGATGAGAACCAAGACTAGGTATAAATATTCAGTTATGACCACAGAGTCAGAAATTCAGGTGTCAGCTTAACTTGATTTGGAGAAGGGATGTGAACTGTGGTCTTCTCTAGCTGAGGTGAGTGCCCTAAGCACTGAACTGTCATTTATCATTACTCGCTCTCTTCCTTTCTCACTTTTCCTCCTCCACCTGAACTTAACCTGTGAAACAGGTTGGCTTTAACACCAGAAACTGTTGACATCAAATCTATCTGGCTGTGCTCCTTCAGGATGAAGAAAGCCTGTGTTCTTGGTGCAGGGATGTCCATGTTTTGACTCACTCTTCACTGAGTCCTGGTCAGTCTGTGTCAAATAGTGACAACTGTGAACCCTGCATGCTGTAACTATATTGTCAATGTGGAGGGACAGTGTAGATTTCATGGGCACGTAAAAACCTCCTAGGCTGATTAAAAAGAATGAGACATTTTGCTCTTCAATTAAAGATTGTCATGAAGTTCATGTACGTTTTTATCAGATCTGAAGTACCTCATCTCCTGGACTCCAAAGGTATGTTTTCTTGGGTATGGACAGAAAACGTGCAGTTCTTACCCTGAAACACCCATCAAAATTATATATGGCACAGTAAGGCAATAACTGGAAATATGCAGTTTTGAGAGGCAGATTTTGACGCTCCTGCTATATTTCACCTTCAGACACAAAAGTACTCAAAATGGAGAGCTACAAAGGAAACAGTCTGAAATAGGAAAAAAGCCTTGAGGAACAGGACGTATCTGAGGAAAATGCCAGCCACCATCAGATGTATCAGTAAAAAAGTACAACGTAGTGGAGCTGTAACAATGCTAACTGATATGTGATAGAAATCGATGGGGATAGAAATGTAATTGTGAAGAAACAAGCATTAGCAGTGAGAGGTGAAGTTTAATACCATACAGAAGGTGATGAGAGTCCATTAAAGCACTTTATGTTCAGTGCTGTGATAGAAGGCAATGATCCTCGCCAAAAATATTTTGGCTAGAAGAGAACAATATATAGCCAGGGAGGTGAGAGTCTGAAACGCCAGATAGGAGGCTCTAGCAACCCTCCATCTGTCTTTAGTAGCCTGTTTCATTAATTGGTCACTATGATCTCAGTGAACAGCGTTCTCTCCTGGGCTCATCTGTGGTTAAGACCCAACACTAAAGGCAGAGCTCCTAGTAGAGGTTTGACGTGGTTAACCTGGGCAAATTCCTTCTGCCCATACTGCCGTGCATAAAGCTGTACTTCTGACTCTAAAACATGCTAACTCATCTAAAACCATTTTCCAAGCATGCATTTCAGTGATTCTTTTGTGGTAGTCATGGTGATGGGCCATTTGTCTCTGTCCACAGGGAAAGGAACCCATTTGACCTCAACTGAAGAAGTGCTCTGCTGTAGCTCTGGCCTACAGTCAAGTCAGATCCTGAGTTACTAACAAGTGTTCTGCAGTAACTGTTTGAGATGGATCTAATTTCTCAGTATCAATCACAGCTGAAAAAGAAGCAGGCCATGTCAGTGGGATAAGTGCTCCGGCACTATCAACACAGAGGTGACACTACAGGTTTTAGTTTTTTACGTCCTGTGCTACAAGCAAATCACTTTGGTTATCAGTGTGCTTGTCTCTCAGAAAGGAAGAGAGGCTTTGCATTGCTCAACAGTGACACCATCTGACTGGTGAAGAGCAGCAGTAATGGAATAAATGGGTGATGGGAGGGTAAGAGGGGAACTGACTTTGATGAAAAGGAGGACAGGTTCTCCTAGAAGAGGCAAGGATCAAATAGGAGGCAGAAAAAAGGATCAAAGGAGGCAGAAAATATAAATGTGCTGGTAGGACAATACGGTTTTATACATATTTTAGTTGTGCTAGGGAAGACTAGTACATCCCCCTGAGCATTTTCCCACTGAGTCTTCCAAGAAGGAGTAGCACATCTCCAAAAACAAAAACTAGTTTTGATTTTAAGACTTCTGAAATCTTCAAAGAAGTCATTGGTGCATTTTAAGTCATTACTAGCATTGATGTAAGTCTGAATTGATCTACTATCATGGACAAGGCTTCACATGAGAAGGTTATAAGACAGTGGAAAGGAGTTTAGATAGCCAAACACCTCAGTCAGTTGAGTGACAAACTACTGATGTGTGGGGCACCGCAGGCAGGGCACATATATAAAATTAGTCACTGAGAGGATCAGTTGAGTGAATTTAAGTAGGTATTTGATAAATAATTTAGCAGGCTTTAAGCCTATACAATTTTCTTAGTGCACTACATTGTCTAAAGGAGGTTTCCTCTGACCAAGAATAGCTACCTCCAAGCCTGTTGTCTAGATTCAGTGGAAAGAAATGAGTGCTTCTATAGCATAATTCACTTAGTATGTAAATGTGAGATGACAAAAAAATCAGGTCAGACGACTCATGTCCTAGAAGTTCCTATTTCTTTCCTTTGACTACCAAGACAGTTGTCATGGTTTAAGTTGGGCTGGTCACTAAATGAATGACAGATGCTCTCTTTAGCCTCACTCTCCCTTCCCAGAAAAGAAGGGAGAGAGAATATGAGAGAGAGAGTTATGGGTTGAAACAAAACTAAACTACTTTAATGAAATATTGTTAATAAAAGAAAGAGATAATAATATTAATAAGAAAATAATGAAATATATAAAATATATAGAAAACCAGTATCGAGCTCCCGCAATGGCAATCATGTCACTGGCAGGCACCGGGAAAGTCGTAGACTGGACTCAGCAACAGATGGGAACTGGATTTCAGACCTGGTTTCAGGAATGCACAGATCAGGATAAAAGGCAGATGAACAGACAGAGTCATCCTTGGGCACTGGCCATTGAAGAAAGAGGCTGTCCCCTTTGATCCCTCAGCTTTTGTACTGTACGTGATGCAGATGGGATGGAATACCCTGTTGGTCAGTTTTGGGTCACCTGTCCTGTCTGCTCCCCTCTGCAGGTGCGACCCCTCTACTCTTTTCTGCTTCCGACCCTCCAACTTGGTACATAACAAGTTAGCTGACCTTGGTTGTTATAGCAAGAACTTCTCTGCGTATCATTCCTTAGTATTAACTATAAACATCAGACCTTATCTGCTGGAAGCTGACACTGTCTGAAAAATATGCTGTTAATGTCAGAAAGTGAAATTAGTTAGAAGAGACTTAACTGAAAAGTAAAATTACTGAAAATAAAATTGGTTCTGTTTTCCCTCAAACCAGGACAAGAGCTTAGTGGGACCATTGTAGATTCAGACTAGATTCAGCAGATCTGTAGAATGAAACATTGGGTGCTGAGTTCTCGAAGTCTGCATTCGTATATACTTCATAGGTCATATATCAAACTAACCCTTTTCTTGCCCTGTTGGTTGAACCACCATTTGCAATTGGAGAACATGAGCTGTACTTGCAGACTGAATCTTCTGGTTTTGTTTTGGTCAAAAGAAATGTAGATCACATGTTCTGAGACCACTCTGCAATGCAAACCAGAATGCAGTAACTGGAAACAGCTGGAAGAA
Organism: Pluvialis apricaria; assembly: GCA_017639485.1. NCBI lineage: Eukaryota > Metazoa > Chordata > Aves > Charadriiformes > Charadriidae > Pluvialis > Pluvialis apricaria. The sequence continues at coordinate 158,969,197 of CM030008.1, read as the reverse complement.
TCATTTTGAAAGTGCATTGCTGCTGTAAACTAAAATGCTGAGGTCTCTAAGCACAAAATTTATCTTGTGCTACAGACACCGTATCACCTTGGCTTCTGGCTAATGCTTATTTCTGGACCTGTCATCTGACTGATTTGACTATGTTGTTCCCTTATCTGAGTGCACTTTGGGCAAGGTATTTCTTTGTTTGCTCACTAAATGCTCATTGGTTGGAAGAAGGAAGAGCAATACCATAAGAATACTCTAAGTAAGCACATGAAGGAAGATAACGTCAAGAAAAGTGTGGTGTGCTTCACCATTTTTTTTGTTGTGGTGACTGCTCTGAAAACAGTAAGAAAAGGAATTCAGGTAGAACAAAACATTTCAGGATGGAAAACATTTTGGTTTTTTTCAGGGGTTCTTTAACCTGTCAAAGCTTTCTAAGTAGAATTGAAGTAATAAGACCAATGAAATATTGATATTTTGGAGGATCTATTTATTTTTCTCACCATCTTTTAGTCTGCACTGTTAATTCACCAGTCTGACAAAACAGTAAATTGATGCAACTTGGTCCCTTTCAACAGCTCTTGGCTTTACGATTAAGTAGAGCACAGATGTACATTTCATTTCTTTCCTAACAAATGTGGTGACCTTTTTTAATACATGGATGTGAATCAAGCCCTGTGCACAGTCCAAAAAGAGTTCATTAAAAGGTCCTTCACTTTCACACAGTCCTGTTGCAATTGTTTTGCCCTCACATGGCTGGAGGCCTTGTAGGAAGACATCAGTCTTGCTACCAAAGAAGGTTTCCAACTGGGGCAGATCTGCTCTTGCTTTTTTAAGAATATGAAACAGGTCAGCGCCCTTTGGGTTATGAGTCCGGTCTCTTCATATTGCAAACAGCCACACCGTGTGTCTTTCCTAAAGTATTTTCCAAAGTCCTCAAGTCAAGATCAAGCATAAGTTCTTTGTACTCCCCGTCATATAACATTTCTCTGAGGTTGTTGTGGTAAAGAAATGGCCAATGGAGTTGACTATTAGCACTTTGAAGAAAAAGATTAATTAATGGCTACTACATTTCAGTTCTTCTCAGCTCATCAGAAAATGAGAACGAGTCTTGGATAAGACTGTCTGATAGTACCAGGATTCTCTACAAAGACAAGACACCTTGGAGAAAAGAAGCAGAGATAAAAATAACACAGGAATTTCACTTCACATTATGATTTGATCCTGACTGAAGGGTCATCTGTGCCAGAGAATTAGGAAACATGTGGCCTGCACAGTGTACAACAAGGCAGATTTGAAGACTGGGTTGCTTTTATTGCCCCAGCTCTGCCAGTGTATGCCATAATCACTCAGCGAGTGTTCCCATGCACCAAGAAGTCCAGAAAACTCAGGCAGCTTTCTTATCTCTCTGATAAGCTCTGGCACTCTCTCATTGCAGATGATTTCCTTGCAGACTTCTGAACACATTAAACAAAAGAGAAACCCAGCTAGTCTAGCTCCAGCAAATGCACTGACACAGGATCTTCCTCTCAGTCACTGGGATATCCTGTTGATAGCAGCCGTCAGTCAGGTGTTACTAAATTCAGGTCACAGTCCAGTGAAAAACAATTACAAATGTTTAATACAAGATACTTCACCCAGTGTCTTCAAACACTACAGCTGTGCACACATTCAAACGGAGACTGATAGTGTTTTTTGAGAAGATGAATGTCCTGGCAGAAAGACGAAGCACCAACTGTTTACGCTTCTGAAGTCAACAATACATTACAGTCCATTCAGCCTTTAAGGCTGCATAGTGGAATCATTCTTTTAGCAAAGTCATATTTTCCCCTCACAAAGAAAGGGAAAAAAACCCCACTTCGATATTAGCAGAGCTTCCCTATAAACCACTGTGACAATTTTTGACTGTGCTGCACACTGCAACACAGAATTAGACCCAGAGTGGAACAAAGTTTTCTAAGCAGACAGCGTATTCACCAGATTTATGACATATCTGGACCCAGTGCTGCAAGCCTCAGTGAAAACCCAGGAGCTATTTTGCAGGGGATAAAGGTGAAGGTGGGGAATGAAGTTTTATCCCCAGATTTGCCCCAAACCTTGAAGAATGTGCAGTCTAAATGTAGTCTCTTTTTCTGTTAAAAATAACAATTAGTCTTTACGTCAAGTGGTTCACTGTAGGTGTACAGAGGGTTTATCTCTAGCTTGCTCAGTGTATGGAGTTAGAGAGGAGCTGTAGGACTGATTGTTTCAATCACCTGCCACGATCTTTTTTTCTGTTGATGTTACTTTTTGGGAGTGTTGCTGTATTAAACAGGAAAGAGTCTGACTAGGTTTCTGGATGTATTTGTTTTTCTTTAGAAATAAGGTTGAAACTCTTGAAAAGGTTTATTTGGAGATAAAACCCCCTCTAGGGAATGGTGGAACAATCAAACCTTTTCCATTCTCTCTTCCACTAAAGCACCACATTTGAGCTGGTTGCATTAACTTCAGGTCTTAAAAAAACTCAAGTTCCTTCCTGACTAAGGTAGAAACACATAAAACACTGGGAGCAAGATTTATTGGCTATTTACAGACTACTTTACATTCCATTTTCTCCTGGCAAATCCAAGCAAAGTAATTGTGTTGGCATGTACATGCATGGCCTTGTTTGCAAAGGGCATGGCCACATATCCCTGTGCAGCTCATTTGATCGTTTGGCTTATTGGCGCACCTTGGTTGTACATTTCCCCTTGTTGTACTAGAGTTGACTGATGAAAAACCCCCCGACATCCCTGGAGCCTCAGTTGACTGTTGTCCTTACTCAGGTGGAGAGTGTTTCGGGAACTTTGCGCAAAATTAAATGTTCTGAAACTTTTTCACTGCAATGTTCTGACTGTTCAGATTTATCACTACCATCCTAAAAGTTAAAACTTATGACAGAAAAGGAGGTTAAAAGTTGAAACACTGCATTTCTATGATTTCCTATCATATGTGGAATAAGTTGATGTTTTCCCAGAAACTTCTGATGTTGTGGATCATTTTCCCATGGAAATCTCTTCTTTTGGAAAGTTTTCCATTAGGTCTAATGACATTAAGTTCAGTGTTCATCTCATGTAGAGCAATATTTCCTTTGTATGCTCATATTTGCCAGTATCTCTCTGCCTCTGTCTCTAGCTCTGTCCATTTGATAGGTATCCTAAGTAAGTGGGTTATCATTAGATAGGCAGTTTGGAAATGAAAGTTTTGGTTTTGTCACAGGCTTGTCATATAATTTTGGCTGTCACATATTTCCCTTTGAACCATTGCAAGAGCTGTTTATTTAGACCTCAAAATATTCAGCATGGGACTTTTCCTCTGTTGCCCAATAGGTTCCTGGCCTATAGATGGGGACTACAGTCTTGTTTTGGCCTCTCATCACCACCGTTCTACAAATAACTGTGTGTTTTGACTGATCTCTTCCTGGTGTTCTACTCCTGGCAGCACTTGTCTCTAGACTCACTCTGCTTTAAGCTTCTCATGATATCATTTAGATGATAACTCAAGCTTTTGCTTCATTTTTTCCCATTTTGACCTGTGAGTACAGCAGTCTGGTGAGTCTGTATTGGTGTCTGTGGTGCACAGAGTTCTTGCACAGGTATGCCCTCTGTGCAAACAGCTGCTCCCACATGCAGCAAGTGCTGGAGCGCTACAAGGAGAGGGAGTGCTATCAGGATTGATGGGACAACAGAGGTGTCGTCATTCCCTGACAATTCATAGGGTTTTGTCCCTTTTGTGGCACTCCTGCCAATCCACTGTTTTCCCAGCTTCTAACCAGGCCATTCAGCTTTTTCTGTAGATATGTGTTTGACTACTTTACTGCCACCCTGTGCATAGTACTCCAGGAACAGGCACTTTCAGGTGCTCTGTAGGACTACCTGTAGCAGTCTTCGAAAAAAACCCCAAACCAACCAGATGTCTGTGCTGCCAACTTCCAGGTAGCCTCTGCACAGAGAAGGGGATTCTGTCATCCCTGGGAAATCACAAACCGTTTCAGTGTGAGCGCTTCTCAGAGCCCATCTGACAGCCTCTCTCAACCTCGATCGCATGCCTTCCCTGCAGCGAATGCAGTGCCTGGTTACATGAAGGAACAAGCAGGTTGGTGAACAGTGGAACTAATATAACACAGTTTCCTACCGATTTGTGCCACCTAGTTGTCTCCTCTGACATCTAGCAAAGCCTGAGCTTGGATCTTAGCTGTTCCCTGCTGCTGGGGCACTCACAACATCGCTCTTCTGGGTATACTCTGGTGTCTAATAAAGCCTGAATTAACAGAACAGCCTGCTTCTCAGTTGGGTGCACACATAAGCTGCATCTATACTAATAAATTAAACAATACTAGCGAATGTTCCCAAGCACTGGAACTTGACCAACTATGCTGTTAAATTGTGAGAATATTGGCTGGCATAGTTTTGACCAGAGAAAACTAGCACTCTCTTAAACAATTCCCAGCAACGGCTTTGGAGTTATAAAAGGCCATGGTCCACCAAAATAGACATTTGGACATGGTCACCTTTTTGGGAGGGTTAGAGAGTTTAATAGTATGGAAACCATTTGTTCTGTGCCAATTGGCTTCAGGAGCAGAGAACAGTATGAGGCAAGTTTAATTCACTACTGTATATGTAGCCATAGTCTATTTTGCTCCACCCGGTTTCTGATTTTCATAACACTTGTGGGAATATAATGTCTTTGAAATGACCCTGTTTTCATTATATTGGATTGAACTGACTTGTAGAAAGATGTGCACCGACATCCCTAAGCACCTACTAACCAGCACATGGACACACCCATACACATTTATATATGTAACGTATGCTTGCATATAGAATCATAGAATCATAGAATGGTTTAGGTTGGAAGGTACCTTGAAGACCATCGAGTTCCAATCCCCCTGCCATAGGCAGGGACACCTCCCACTTAATCAGGTTGCTCAAAGCCCTGTCCAGCCTGTCCTTAAACACCTCCAGGGATGGAGCTTCTACAACTTCCCTGGGCAACCTGTTCCAGTGTCTCACCACTCTCAGAGTGAAAAATTTCTTTCTAATACCTAATCTAAACCTGCCCTCTTCCAGTTTGAAGCCATTCCCCCTCACCTTATCACTACATGCCCTTGTAAAAAGTCCTTCCCCAACTTTTCTGTAGGCTCCTTTTAGGTATTGGAAGGTCACTATAAGGTCTCCCCCGAGCCTTCTCTTCTCCAGGCTGAACAGCTCCAACCCTCTCAGCCCATCCTCATAGGAGAGGTGCTTCAGCCCTCTGGTCATCTTTGTGGCCCTCCTATATGTACACATACTTAAACACATACATGCATTTAAAGAACTGGAGCACATAAACATCATTTATTTACTATAAAGTCTTGCAAAAACTTACAAAATCTTATCATATGTGGTTGAGAAAGAATTTTTCAAGTCACGAGAGCAGTGACTGACAGTATTTCAGGGGAAGTTTTGTCCTTTTTTAAAGTAGGAGATAAGGTTTATTTCCTAGGATCAACTGGACTTTTCTATTTAACAAATTTTTAAATTGTCTAATACACGTTGAAACTATTGGTCCCCTGACGGGTTGTAGGACGTCAGAGTTTTGTCTTGTGCTGTTTGGAGCTGGAGGAGCCATTGCTGTGAATCTTTTTGGGCTAAACACCTGTGTCAGGGTCCCTGGTGGATCTGAGCGTGTGGTCTGGGTGGTACAGAGAGCCTTGTCTAGCCCTGTACATCCCTGGGAAGAGAGCTCTATGCTGTCAGGTGATTCACCAGCAGCCAGGAGCCCAGGGCAATGTCATATGTCTCATTTAGGCTGTGCAAGTTCATACAGGGCTGTAAAAATAACAGGATAAGATTTGTAGACCCCAAACCAGTCAGGGATGCCATAGATTCATAGAATCATAGAACAGTTAGAGTTGGAAGGTACCTTAAAGATCATCGAGTTCCAACCCCCCTGCCATGGGCAGGGACACCTCCCACCAGACCAGGTTACTCAAAGCCCCATGCAGCCTGGCCTTAAACACCTCCAGGGATGGGGCCTCCACAGCTTCCCTGGGCAACCTGTTCCTGTGTCTCACTACCCTCAGAGTAAAGAATTTCTTCCTAATATCTAATCTAAACCTACCCTCTTTCAGTTTAAAACTGTTACACATCATCCTATCACTACACTCCCTGATAAAGTGTCCCTTGTAGAAAAAGCAGATACTTAGTATCCCAGAGACCTTCCAATGAGAGAAGCAATCTAAACCAGTTGAAACTCACTTGGCCCGTTTACCATGGCTAGATCTTTCTCCATATTAGCTGTATCAGGAATTGTTCTGAGAATCCTGTGTCACGCTGATTTGGTTTGGAGGTCACTAGTTTTATGAGCTCACACTTGATTGCGTTAGGCTCACTGAAGTCAAAGATTCCTCAGTCAGCTTGTGGGCATATAATCGCTCTGAAAAAAAACAAATCTTTCTGTGGCTTTTGGGGCTCCTCAGAGCCTGCATCGAGGATAAACCTGAACCAAAACAGAAGGAAACGTTTCTTGGATTTGCTTTGGATTGCTGAAACTTATCAGGCTGCAGTGAGGATTTTGTCCCCGAGCCCTTTTTGTTAAAATGAGGAGTAATAACCTGCACTGTGAATAGAATACAATTAATTTCTCCACTTACTGTTTTTGTAAGCAAATCAAGTTTTTTAAGGCAAGTTAATGATAACCTTTCCTCTACAGGACTCAGCCCTGAAGACACCAAGTTGGAACAGATGGGTAATGTGCTGGTATTTTGCAATATGTTCAGAGAAAAAGCTGCACCCAGAAATTAAAATAAGGCTTTAGGTGCCAAATAGCAGAGAAGGGTGTTTTTTTTGTTGGTTTTTTTTTTTTTTTTTTTTTTTTTTTTTTAAAGCATATGTTCTCGTAAGCAAGCAGAAGAATTCCGGCAGCAGCCTGGAGGGGAGAAACGCCGGCTGTCAGGCAATTCCTCTGACATGCAAAAGCCAGTGATTTACCACATGGGCAGCACCGAGTGAACTTCCGAAGGCCTGCAGCCCCTGAGATGTTTTGCATATCTCTCTCAGTGCCAAACTGCAGCTCCAGACTCTGGGTAGAACATCTGTACCCTGCCCACACAAGAAGAATGCTGGAGGTGACTCGGAAAAAGGCAAATGAAGACAATTGCTGTTTTTCGCTTCATTACCAGGAGGCTTAAAAGTCACCATTCTCCAATTTTTCCCTTTAAAAAGTCTTGCGCTTGGGGGAACTTTTTAAATTTCTTTTATTTATTTGTCTATGATAGCAAGCCTTATTTAAGCAATGGATGGTGATATGTGAGCTCTGAGTTGCTAAGCAGTGGATGTGACTGTTTCACAGAATTCCCTTTTACCAGTATTTGGTCAGGTATCTGAATTAAACATGAACACTTTTGTGTGAATTAATAAACACTGGAACAGGTCTTTATTATTTGTTCTTCTGTTCTTGAATCTTTTATGAAATGCTGTGTAGACAAGTTTATAATCTTTGTTATCCAGACAAGACATGTAATGTAAAATGGAGCAGGTGTGGTCAAAAAGAACAATATTTTCACTTGTTTTCATATATAGAATCATAGAATTGTTTAGGTTGAAAGGGACCTTCAAGCTCATTGAGTCCAACCATCACCCTAACACTGCCAAAACCACCACTAAACCATGTCCCTAAGCACCACATCTACCTGTCTTTTAAATACCTCCAGAGATGGTGATTCAACCACTTCCCTGGGCAGCATGTTCTAATGTTTAACCCTTTTGGTGAAGAAATATTTCCTAACATCCAATCTAAACCTACCCGGGTGTAACTTGAGGCCATTTCCTCTTGTCTTATGGCTTCTTACTTTGGAGAAGAGATCGACCCCTACCTCTCTACAACCTCCTTTCAGGTAGTTGTAGAGAGCAATAAGGTCTCCCCTCAGCCTCCTTTTCTCCAGGCTGAACAACCCCAGTTCACCCAGCTGCTCCTCATAAGACTTGTGCTCTAGACTCCTCACCAGTTTCGTTGCCCTTCTCTGGACACGCTCCAGCACCTCAATGTCTTCTTGCAGTGAGGGGCCCAAAACTGAACACCGTATTTGAGGTGCAGCCTCACCAGTGCTGAGTACAGGGGGACGATCACTTCCTTAGTCCTGCTGGCCATATTATTCCTGATACAAACCAGGATGCCATTGGCCGCCTTGTCCACCTGGGCACACTGCTGGCTCATATTCAGCTGACTGTTGACCAACACCCCCAGGTCCTTTTCTGCCGGGCGGCTTTCCAACCAGTCTTCCCCAAGCCTGTAGTGCTGCATGGGGTTGTTGTGACCCATGTGCAGGATCTGGCACTCGGCCTTGTTGAATCTCATACCGTTGGCCTCGTCCCATCGATCCAGCCTGTCCAGATCCCTCTGTAGAGCCATCCTACCCTCCAGCAGATCAACACTCCCGCTCAACTTGGTGTTGTCTGCAAACTTACTGAGGGTGCACTTGATCCTCTTGTCCAGATTGTTGATAAAGACATTAAATAGAACTGGCCCCAGTACTGAGCCCCAGGGAATACCATTTGTGATCAACTGCCAACTGGATTTAACTCCATTCACCACCACTCTTTGGGTTTTTGTAAGAAAGCAGAATACAAGTTGAAGCTATTTATGCTCCTTCAAAGGTCACTATTTTTAAAAGTTGATGAAAACACGACTGGAAAAAGAACCAGTTGAGACAAAAATGAAAAACTAGATTTCAAGCACCTGCATGAACTTCATATTATCTAGATTAGTACAAGCAGTTTCTGCAAAAGGAAATAGTGACAGGTACATCTTTTGAACCTAACCGCAAAAGAGTGGATAAAGGAACAGTAGTAGTTACAATTTATCAGACTTTCTAAAAGTCTCAGATGAATCTTTGCATGAGACTTTTTAAAGAATTGAAATAATCATGCATGAGATGTCAGTCTCTTTCATAAGTTTGGAACTCTCAAAAAAGTTGGAAACAAAGAATAGACTTCTTTTCCCAGTACAGCACGAAGTTAAGCATTAGATAGCCTAAAGGACTACATTACACTCGTTATTTGAGAAGTATATTGGAAACGTGAAAGAAGTTGGTAGTGATCAGTGAAGCAGCAAATCTGGAAGGTTATGCAAGTATTTACATAAGTTGTATTAGTAGCTAGCACCAAAGAGCTTTATAGGGCTGTAATAAAACCAAGTGAGTAGTCGTTATGACAGCCAAAGAGTTTCTGTGCTTTAGGAAGTGCAAAGTTAATGTACTCTGGAAGAAATAATTTGAACTGTGTGCTGTGAGGTTCTTACACATTCAGGAATGAGATTTTTATGACCTTAGACTCTAGAAATGATTGTGAGAATGACTGCAGAATCTCTGCCTTTGCAGATATTTAAGATCGTATATGAGAAATATCTCTCAAAGATTACTTGATTCCAATTCAAAGCTTGGGGAGGGACTAAGTGATCTGCCTAGGTCCCTTCTTAATAAAATATGATTAGGTAGGTCTATGTAAATATTTGCTGTGTAAATAACAGCATTCAGAAGAGTAATTCAATATGTTAAGAGTTTTATACATATTTGAATATGCGCGTACATATATATATACTTGGAAAGACGCACAGGCACACACCTCAACACACTACTGCTTTGTTGTAACCAAGTCCTTGTAGCTCACATGCAAAGGGATTTTTTCCAGAAGCACCATTTCCAGGAAACATAACCAGCAAGTGTCCTAACCTGCCCAAAGTGTGGCAAGACTTTAACCCAAGCTCATTTCTGGCCAAAGTGTGTTCTGCAGTGTCTGTCCTCACTCACAGTAAACTCTGGATTCCATCAACCTCAACACAGTTGTCCTCTGCTGAAGCACCTCTGCAGAGCATCAGCAGAACATGGGGGAAAGAAACAACTGGTTCATTTTAGCTTGCCTTTACTGTTGGGTGTTTTCACAGGAGGAAAATTCCCAAAGAGTTAATGACTTGCATGAGAGTAAAAATGTTATTTGTGGCATTATAAACAACACAAAATTGATGAAGTAGTCTCTCAGGGTCTTACCTGGACCTTTTTTCAGGCTACAAATAGGGGCCAAATTGCTAGTCTCTATTTATATCCATAATTTTGCATGTTATGTATGTGATACACACATTCATGTGCACATATTTGTAGAGATTTTTGTTCTAGCTACATTAGAAGCGCCAATAAGCAGAGAGGCACAGTTCTTGCATTACTTCAGAGAGCAAGACAAGTAAACCCCAATATATGCACATAAATAGTTAAACACTATTCCAAGATTATCAATATTTTCAGGTTTTGTTAAGACATAAGCCCACTCATCAGTCAAAGTTGGTGGTATAGGTCAACGTTTGCACTTCTGTTGACTTTGAAGTAGCTCTGCCAACATTAGTCAAGTTGTGCCAGTGTGTACCAGATGAGTAGTTGGCTTTTAGAAATTTATTTGTTTTCCTACCTTGACCTCAAACTGTTAGGAAAAGAACTAATCCTAGAAATAGCTGTTCCTGGAGTGGGTATTTTTCTATCTTCCACTTACTTTGTCCATTAGTCACATGCATTTTTTTTCTTTGTCAGGAGGAAGTTTCAGGCTTTTATAGAAACCTCACTACTAAGTTATTATGTGTGTGAAAACTCATTCCTAAAGCAGCACTGAGTTTATAAAAACATAGATGAACTCCCTCAACTAAAGGAAAAAAAAGACGAGGAAAACATAAAGGACGTTGAGCAAGACTTCCATAACTTTCATTAAATGCGTGAAATTCTCCAAATTATTTTGAATGTTATATCAAAAATGTTTTGTCGGTGTCTGTGTGTTTTAGTTTAGTTGATGGATACCTCTGCTATAACGTCTGATGTATACTGTGGATTATTATTGCAGGCTGTGTTGGAAGTGGACTGGAGTAGCCTCACTAGACAGCTTCAATGGGTAGCACTGGTTCATAGCCACTTGCAGCATGCAAAATTAGAAGAAAGGGAGACGCTGATTCTTCACTAGGTTGACGATCCCATTCCCTGGTCTCTTCATGAGAGTAAGTCATGAGATGTTCACTGGTTTTGGCTTGTGGAACAAAGACTGAAGCCCTACTGAAGAAAAATCCCGTGATTCTTGCTGTGCTATACTGACATCATGCACTCCTTTGTGTTTTCTTCTTAGTGTTTTTATTTCTTATCTTGTTGTAGATACGACCAGTTCAAGAGTACTGGAGCATGCTCAGAGCAGCTTTCAAAGGCTACAGGTGAGTGAGTACAGAAAAATCTCCCACAGAAATCACAGGGTTAGGAAGGGTGAGGACTGTGGCATGGATTTATGGCTTTGAAAAGCACAGAATAATCTGATTTTCATGGTGTATAGCCCTGCTCTTAAATTCAGTGCCCAAGGGTGTTGTCAGGCCATTAGAACTTTATTGTTGTTACTGTTAATTTGTTAGAATGGCCCCTGGCATGATTTTCCCCAAAACTGCCAACTCCCAAACAGGTCTTACACACATTTTGGATGTTAGCACAGGCCAGGGATCATTCCCAACACATGGTTTGCATGTAGCTGCCATATATTGGAATGGAAGGGAATTTAACAGTATGGACACAGACTCCCCAATATAAGGAGGGCTTGGTGTTCGAGAATGGTCCTAGACGTAGCTGTGGATTGCAGAGACTTATGTCCAACCTACATGATCACCCAATATCTTTGCTGTACTGTTTATTTTTCATAAAATTTAAATAACTTTGAGTGAGGGTCACCCAGCTGCATGTCTATTCAGACAAACAAAAAGCCTCCAGAAATTCACTGAGTATCCTATACAATCTCTTTCTCAGCATCATGCCTTCATAACCTCCACCCGTGTCTTTCAGAATGTCCTTCTGAAGCTGTGGGCAGGGGCTGGTAGAAGAAAAGAGTTGTTGAGGATATCTTAGACAAAGCACCACAGGGCTGTTTGCTCTTGATTTTCATAGGGGAACTTGTGTCCTGGCTCACAGACAGCTCAGCTCTTCACGTCCATGCTCTTAATTTCAATTTTTCCTTTCTAGGGATTTGAAATCAGAACTCCTTGGTGGCTACTCAGCCAGACCATTGTGTTTTTGTTTTTTTTTAAGATGAACTGAACTACCCTTTTTTTATAAATTTCTCAGGAGTTTAGCAGAGGATATACAAACCGGGAATGTGATTTTTTTTTCCCAGAAAATTTGTTTTTAAAGCAAAACCCCACAACTGTATGCACCCTCTCTTTTTTTTGTGAGTGCAACAAAACGGGAGGGAAAAAATCACCAGTCTTCAACACTTTGTCATTTCATATTTACTAGGAATAAGTTACTATTCTCTAATAACTTACTCCTCAAAGAAACAACAAAAGAAATAACAAACAGACTACTCAGTGCCTGATTATACCTAAAATCCACAGGTCCTCCCTAGAGACAGTAATCCATTTTGTTACAATTTATGAATGATAAAATAATCCTAACTCCCTTGTTATAATTTCCTTCCATTGGGAAAATAAATCATTGTTTCTCATTGCTTTAGATTCCTGTTTTATTTATGGCAATCTTGCCCGTTTGAAGGTGCCAGATAATCTTCAGAAGCAAACCTGTAGAACATTTGATTAAACACCTTTGTTTATTTGGATAAGAAAGTAATTGCACAAGGCACATTGGTCAGACAATGTAAATAAGGCTCTTCTGTTCACTTGAGCAGTATCTTCACAGACCAGCACACTGTTGTCTTGGCTCTTACACAGCTTAAGGACAAAATTACAAAGCAAGTGCATATAGCATATTTATGAATGTTAAATCTCAGGTTGCTGGGCTGACAGTACAACTCTAGTTCCAAATCACATCTGTTTACTTGCTATGCTCCAGCCCTGAACTGCGACAAGACAGTCTGGAAAATAATTTGTGCAAATCCAAATGTTTTAGATTTACTGTGGTCTGCCAGAAAACTGACAGGACAAGTTAAAGATAAAGAATGGTAACTTAACACAGACATCGTTGCTGTCCTTGAAGAGAAGTCTGCCAAACTATTTCCACTGAAAAACAAGGTCACAATATATTATGCTTCACTTTTCCATAGGGCGAAGGAGCCTGCACTACAAACCTTGAAGAGCAGAGTCTCACAACATGCAGACAAGGTAAGTAAGTTATAGTAAAGTGAGTCCAGGTGTGATGGAGATAGAGACGCAGCCAGAAGTTCATCCCAAGCTGGGAAAGGAACTGCAAGTCCTAACTCTCTGTTTCTACCTCTAGGCATTCCTCTTTCAATTGGGTAACCTGAGGAGAGTTTAGTTATTCACCACATCTCTGATGAGATCAGAGGAGCAATCCAATTTATCTGGGAAAATGAACTGTGAGGAATCCTGGAAAGACCCTTCCAAAGAAGTGCAAAATAACCCTCCCTCATTTGTTTCTCCAAACTGACCTTTTTTTGGTTAAAAACATTGTTTTGTAAACGGCATAATGCTTTACAGGGGAGTCTTAGACTTGGTATAAATGTCATTTTTAGAAGCTTTTTAGGTCCACCATGAAGTTTCAGGTATGGATGAGATGAAGGGAGAGGACAGACTTCCATTCCAGATAGTTAGGCAGATGTAAATTTGTTTCAGGGCTTTGAACCCAGGTTTCCTATTTAAGGAGGAGCCAGATTATCCCAAGGATCCTATTGCTTGGGTGTCTTCTCTTCCAGGAATTCTTTCTCTTGAACTCTTTCTTTCACATAATCATTTCAAAAGTCTCATTCCACATCACAGAAGAAAGGCTAAAACTGTGAAAAAACCCAAAAGTCTAAGACATTTTTTCTTAACACTAATATTAACCAAGGATAGAACCACATTTCCACCTCTACTGACTGGACCACATAAAAGGTTTTGACTTTGTTTCTGCCTCCCAGCTAGCAGACCTCTTAATGTAAACAGGAATGTTTTTTATTTACTGCTTCAAAAGATCTTATGCAAAGGCGTAAGGGGTCCAAACAAACAACGGACTATTTCCTACATGCAGTGAAAATGCTCTATTTCAGGCTCACAGAAGCATCAATACACACTCTTGGTCATTCCCCTACTGCTTCTTAGTTATCTTTTAGATTTTCTGCTCTTGTTACGCTTTCGGCGGTTTTGCCAGAGGTCTCTCCTTTTAATGGTTTCACAGGCCCCATCAGGTTGCTCTATTTGTGAACAAGGAACTGCAAAGTGAGATGTGCTAATGGAAGATGGGTTTAAAGAATGTGTTCACCCTCCCTGTATCAGATATCACAGAAGCAGCTGGTAAGTGGACAGGAAGATGCACCAGTCATAAAGACTTCTTATAATTTCTTTTCTCAGGCAGTCAGAGAATCACAGTTTTCAAATAAAAATCACATTAGTATTGAAATCATCACATACCTATGCATTTTTGATGATCTGTTAATTCATATCATATACTCTAAACTCTTCCTTATTAGCTAAATTGTTCATTTCACATTCTGTAATGTTTCTCAGCCCACCATTTAATAAATTAACCACAGATTATGATGTCAATGAAATTCTTGTTTCCAAAAGACTTTCAGAGGTGATTTAAAAAATGCACTCAAGTCCTGGCAGGAATTAATAGATTTTAAATAGCATCACATAGACTTGATAGGAGAGTCTGAACAAGTGATCTTTTGGGTGAACAGGTGTGCAGCTCAGTCAAGTAAGACAGAAGAAATTGTATGAGTCCCAGCTGTATGAGGTCTAGACTCCAAATGATCTCTCCATTCCTGGACCATGGTAATATGTTGTGGCTTCTGCTCTGCCATGTCACACCCATTTTTTAATTCTGCTTCGTAAGCAGAACCTTAGTTCTTCTCCTGGCTTCCACGAACAAGTGTCTAGGTGACCTGTTTCTTCAGACTAGAATAAAGAAGTGTGTCTTACTATTTCCAGCTTTCAATGAACTGCATGTAGTATCTGCAACCATTGGAGTAATCTTCAAATTCTGGCAAGCAAGACCCCGAGGAAGGCAGGAGCCTTGAGAAGTTATTCTATTCTCACTTGTGTTTCCATAAAGGAAAAAATTACATTTCTTTGCTCTCACATAGTTCTTCTTATAGTCTGTCCTTGTCTTGTCATGTTTAAGTGTTTCAGAATCACTTCTCACTTAAGGTAATCTAACTTTATCTTCTGTAGGCATCTTTGTCTCCTTTTGTTTGAAAAGGACTGATAGAAACACAAATTATGAGCTCAGACCAGATGCTTTTCTTTTAGATGGTTAAAATGAGGTGAAATCGATCCTTCTTTTATTGTCTAAATCTAAGTTTCTGTCCCTTTCCTCCTCTTTACAGATTTCACTTCCTGAGCCATTAAAAGACAACTCAATTAATGATATTCATTGTTAGTGCTTAGTCTAGTATTACAGTGGGAGGAATTTTGTGCCAGAGTTCAAGAAGAAATAGGTTTATGTAAGGGTTCTGTATGTTGTTGATTTTACTTAGCAACTGATGGGGCTGTACTTAGTGGAGACAGTGTATAATCGAAATTGTCCCTAAGACAGTGGATCTTATGTACACTTCTCTGCATCCCTTTGAGTTGGCCAGCACTGTGGAGGTGACCTTCCCCTGTTCTTTTGTGTTACCGTGTAACTTGATGAGGGACAGGACTTCTTGCCATAATTGTCTTGTTCTGTGGTTGATTAAGTCATTATTCAGTCTGTAATTGACGTGGACAATAATAGGAAAAGGTGGAATAAATAATCCCATCATCCAAAGATATAATATTTGGGAATCTTCCACCAGGGAGGAGTTTTAAACATCCCTGCCCATCAGGCACGTGGTGGCATTGCACATCATTAAATGTTTTCTGGTGCCTCCTCACCTCAGCTCCTATCCTTTGTAGTGACTGAGGCCTGGGAAGCACAGGGGATGGGCATCTAGGCAAAAAGTTCCCAGGCTCTCTTATTCCACAAGGATCTCTTGCCAGGCTTCTGAGAAATAGTGCTAGAGAGGCAGAACAGAGCGCACTGTACTAACAAAGAAGTTTCTCTGTTTCAGGCTTCATATATCTCTGGAGCCATGAGTAGCTCTAAGTTTTCTCAAGTGTCTCCCTTATTGATTATCGCTATTTGGCAAAATGGCAAGTGTGCCTGTTCCTGATTAGGTGAGGAATGCATGCCTGCAATCATCAGAGATCTGTCACAAATGTCCATGGAAAGCATGTTGCACATATTCTCAGCAAATGTGAGCACTCTGACTCCAAGTCAGCTTTCTAGATACGTTCCAACTATTAAGATGAAGTGCATAATCACTGACTGGAAGTGGAAATACAAAGGCAGAAGAGAATGTGAAATTAAGGGATTACAAATTCTGAAAACAGTTGCAGGAGTTCTTCCCGTTATTTGCCAGCATTTACGCAATATGTGGGCTGGCTAGGGTTTGATCAAATGCACGTTTATGTCAGTAGCTACCTTTCCAGAGATTTGAATTAGAATCATAGAATCATAGAATCCTGTAGGTTGGAAAAGACCTTTAAGATCATGGAGTCCAACCATAAAACTAACACTGCCAAGTCCACCACTGAACCATGTCCCTAAGCACCACAACTACACATCTTTTGAATACCTCCAGGGATGGTGACTCCACCACTTCCCTGGGCAGCCTGTTCCAATGCTTGATAACCCTTTCAGTGAATTACATTGTTTCTGAGCAGAATATAAGATAGAATACCCTGTGCCAAGTAATGCGCACCCTTAGAGTGCCATTCTCCAAAGCAGTAGTCTTGTGAGTAAAGCCTGCACACAGAAATTGCTCCCTTGGGCCATAAATGGGGCATAAATGGACAACAGATTGGTAGCAGATGTAAAAACCTGTGTGAAGCCAGTATTAGTTTGATGTTTCATTGGATTCTGTCCTGGTAATTGCATTAGTAGGCATTTTAGGATGATGGAATACGCATTTTTCAGTGGCAGAGCTGTTTTCTTCAGAGCCATTTGCCTGTCTGTGTCTCTTCCAGCCCAGCTAGCAGTGCAAACAGTGAGATAGGTTTACTGAATGAATATGTTCCTCATCGGTTTCACAAGTTTCAAGTGGATGCAGTAAATATGCTTTAATTGCATATTGTGTTTCAATTATTGCTGTAAAGCCATTTAGAGCAAATATAGTATTGCTGTGCTGAAAGCCTCCAATCTGTGTTTGCCCAATGGCAGTGGCAGCCAACTGTATTTCATTAACTACTAACACTCAGCACATTTGCTCACTGTTTTGACTGTGCTGTTTGTTCCTGCCTTGATCGCTTGCTTGCTATGATCTTTGGGATCAAACTGGGAACTACATCCAAACTTCACAGCTTTGTCCTTTGTTACTAACAGTAGCACAGCAAATAACTTCATTAGGGTATCAACTAAGGAAATGAAGAGGATGAAATGAGGATGACTCCCTTCCACGTGTGCAGAGAAACAAGTATAGGGAATGGACACTTTATTCACTGTGTTGCTCCCACTGTATTTTTTGGGGATGCTGAGCCAGAGATGTAAATCCAAACCAGTACACGATACATCTGCGTTGTCACCCACGAGCAGGAAGGACCTTTGCACTGAGCTGTGCAAATGGGCAAAGGCAGGAGCAAAAATGGGTGGTTGGCTCTCCTAAGTGCCTCATTTCATCCTGTGTATCACAATTCTTATCAATCCCAAATACCGGACTTACTGACCAGTTGGTCATACTGACCAGTTTACCGACCATGAATTGATGGGGCAGAAAAGAATCAAGACAGTATTACCTTCCTCTCTGCTTTGAGCACTTAGAGCACAATAAAATCAGTAGTTCTGCTCAAATGCTTAATCTCATACATTGGCTGGTAGCCCAAAAAGGGGTTTTTAAGTGCCTGTATTGACACCATAGTAATTTCCATGCATAGCATGGATGTCCCCTCTGCCTCTGTGTCTCTTCTCACCCAAGGTGACACTATCCAGCGAGTCTAAACCATGGTCAGTTGGGAGACATGCCTAGAGAGGCAGTGAAATGGAGTCAGAATGGCTCTCAACAACACATAACTTCTCACAGCCTTTCTTAAGTTCTAAGGCATGGCTTTACATCTAAAAAATGTGTGTACGAGTGGCTCAATTATATATAAACCAGATGGCTTATATTTTTATAGTCTAAAATTATACCACTCCCCAAAAGAGTCTGAGAAATGGAAAGAAATAGATTATGAGGAGCTGTACTAGTAATTCATTTGTCACTAAAAATAAAATAGAAATTAGACACAAGGATTGCTATTACATTTGAAACGAAATAGAGAATTTTTGCCAAAGCTTTCACTGAGGATTTGCTTATTTTCTTGTCATTCCTATAACTCGATTGAGTTTCCAGAGCATCACTGATGTAATTTTTTATTGAAGATGTGCCAACTAGCTCTACAGTCATTGGGACAGTGGGGAATTCTGAGCATTCAGCAGCAGCCTGGAGTCTAAACACTCTTGTTTTCTGTGTGTGTTCGCCTGATAAATTCAAAGCAGACACAGTCTGTCTGATTTTCCCAAGCAGGCCTCTGTATATGAGAACCAGAAAGCAAAATGAACCCCAAGCAGGGAGCAGACCTTGTCTGGAGAACTTTCATATGCCTCCAGATTAGAGGCTTGTTTATCTGGGTTGGTTTTTTTATTCTTTTTTTTTGGTTGGAACAGCTGTCTGATGTGGAACTTGCCCCTCCTACAGCAGAGATCATGCCATGATATGGAATAAAACCAAACAAAAGCAAATAATAAAGGAGAGAAAGAAAATTCTTTGGAAACCAGGGTAAGGAATAAAGGTGAGTTAAGTTCAAAGCTATGTAAAGTGATTTGCAGGGGCTACGATTTGGTTAAACATATTTGCTGGTTCCACAGAGAGTTCAGCTCTACTAACTGATAGCTCTGTGTGGTAGCATGGCTAGCTTTCAACATTGCATTTAAGGTATTTATTTATTCAGAGCATCCAAACCCTTCTGTTTTCACCCAGTTTTTATTCCACCTTCATTCAGAGAATGCTCCCGCTGGTGATGTCTTTTAGCCTGATGTCTCTTAACAGCGTTACACTAGATTAAGAATCCAACCAAATTCAGAATTCAGACATTGGGAATTCATATGTTTGCAAAAATCCAGCTGTGAAAACAAAGAAAAGCAAAATCTGTCCCCAACAACACTTCTAAAAGTGAGAAATGGGAAAAACTTAAGAGGTCAAAGACTGACCGTCAGATACCAACAGACAGCGTTGCAGATCACCTTCAAAAAGTTCATCTATGCTTGACCTTCTCCCAGGACATAGGACACCAGAGCCTGCACCGTGAATGTCCTCACCCAAATGAGCTTAGCTGGAACCTCATCTCTGAGGGAAGCATAATAAAAAGTGAACTGGGATGAGTACAATTAGCTTGGGCCTCTCCAGAGCGCAGGCAGGGAAGCTGAAGGTTGATAAAAATGATGAGCTCCTCTTCTCTGTGCCTGCAGTACAGCAAAAATGTTTCCAGCTGAATGTTTCTAAGGGATTTGAAAAATCTCATTTCAAATCATGTAGGTGACAGGACTTTTCCCAGTTCCTTGAAAATAGGTATAATTTAATTCTGTGAAGCACCTTGAGGCTTGTGAGGGGTATGTGTAGGTATTAATAATGATAATAATGCTAGACTTATGTAAATTTTAACCTTTCAGGCAGTACCTTTTCAAAGCCTTTTTTCCTCTTCTGCAAAGTGACCTCTTTCGAAATTTTAATGAAATAAGCATATGTCACAGCTAAAATCATTTGGTTTAGAGTTTTGGATTAATCTGGAATTCCTGGAGGGAGACTTATGGGCCAAATTCAGGAGCCCATGTACAGACAAAACTCCTATAGACTCAAAGGACCTTGGGGTAAAGAGGCAAACAGTGCTAGTTAAAGTTTGCTTTAGCATCAGAGTTCACTCAGTGACTACGACCACTTCTGTTTTCTTTTTGTGAGTATTTGCTAGAGTGAGGTTTCATTCACAGAAATATTCATGGGAAGAAAGCATGAAGGATGTTTGCAGTTGTGTGGAGGTGTGTGTGTGCCTAGAATATTTACACTAGAAGGTTTCACGTGGCCACCTTGAAGGTGTAGGGTAGATAAGAAAAATCCACCTAGGGAATGCAGGCAACATCAAGGTCCTTATATGCCCAAGCCACTAGCTTCTGGAGGTTTTGTCCACATAATGGGAGCTGGGAAAACTTTTCAGATCCTGGATGAAAAAGTGTTTTTCAAGACTCCATGTTGGGATGAGACATAGGTACTTGCAAACTTGTCATCCCTTTTACAAAGCTTGGTCCCCATGTGAAGGGAATCATGCAGGCTGGAAGGGGCACACAGCACATTTGTTAGCTCCTAACCTGGGAAGCAGAGCCCATCGTGGGTTCCTCTTATTACACGTCACATGCCCAGATAACCCAGGCTCTATCTCCCCCAAGTAAATGTTCCTAGCACCAGTAGCACAGAACAATTTCCAGGGAGTCCCTAGAGTAAAACACATTACTTCAAACTTTTCATTAGAAGTGCACATTCTTAAAAATTAAAAGAATTATTAAAAAAAGAAACAAACAAACAAAAAAAACCAAAACACTGTGCTAAAATTATTAATTCATTGTTTTTCCGACTGCAATACAGAATGAGCCTTGAACCATCTCTGCTGTGAGGAAGATGGACGCAAAGTCTCTGAGTTTTCCCTCTCAGGATTCCCTCGTGGATTTGCCTTTGTTTCACCCCCAGAGGACAGTTTTTTTCCCCACAGTCTCTATGGAAAAGCCTGTGATGCCTAAGCATAAACCTGGCAGACTTCCCAGGAATCGTCAGGAGTAAACGCCAAGCAGAACAGCTGGGCTTTTACCTGTGCTCTGAGCCCAGGAGCCCCGAGCCCCGTGCCTGCGCATGGCTCTGCTCCCAGCGCGAGATGCGCGACAGAGAGGGTGGCTCTTCTCTGTGTCTGGGTAAGAGCACCGGGGAATGCATAAAGCAGGCAACACTTCAGAAGAAAAACTTCCTTCCATTGATAGAATAGTTTCAATGTCCAACAGTGCCAATAAATATCACCTGAAAGAAAGAATCTCATTCAACAAAGTTTTTCACAATTTTTCAGTGGCTGGACTGTGGTGTATATATACATCCCAGATAAATTGTATTGACTTATTTCTTACATATTTCATTGTTACGTTTCCTAAAATGTCTGTCTCTACTGGCAACCACTATTCTGAGTCTTGGCAGCTAAAAGATGATTGCAGGGATTCTAATTCACAGGGTAAACCACACAACTTTAATGAATTGACAATGAGCAATGCGTGCGTACATATATGACCAATATGTTTGCACAAACACGCTGCTTACAGTTTTTTTCTATCAGACTCTCCTATCAACACTCAACAACAGAGAACAATCCTTCATCAAATATGCAATTTTTGGAAAGCATGCACTAAAAGAAACAGATTGTAAATGTAATTAAAGTAGTCAGACTAATTCATTAAGAACACTTTTTTTCCTCTCCTTGAATTTTGATTTTTTACTGGTAATGAAGCAAATCTCTCAAAAGAATTCACCAGAAAAACAGACACATTATGTAAAAGAGATAACTGTCATGGGTTTTTAATTACGTTGTGTTGTATTATTGTTTTTAATGTTGATGCCTTGAAGGCCACAACGCTGTTCTTTATACGCAACCCAATACAGCTAATACTGGATTTGCCCCAACTCTCGGTCTCATTCTTCCAAATATGTAACTATCACGGTCACTGTTATTTAGTTCAATATCTTTTCTGATGCTAGACCCCAGATTTCCTCTTTCTCAGCAACTGTGAAGTGGCAATCCATCAATTCCCACAGACTGCTCTTACACACGCTGTAGCCTCTGTACAGTGACTTCCTATAGCAGTTCCTTCTATTCTTCCCGCTCTGTTACAGCCCTGGCTTACCTCAGATATTCCTTCATTGTTTTCATTTCTCTTTCAGAGATCTTGATGTTATCTAAATCATGAGTTAGGATTTCATGTCCAGAATTTTACTCAAACAGTTCACCTCCTGCCTGTTTCTTTAAACAAAGACCCACCTTACTTGCTTAGGCTTCTTCCACCTTTAATACTTAGTGAAACAGATGCATTTTGGACTCTCTCATCTATGTTGCTTCCTGCATTGGTGTGATTATGCAGTTTTAGGGTAGGAAGCAGACTCTATATTGAATAATTCAGGCTTGTGTTGAGGTATCTCCACGTGCATTTGAGACGATCCTGACTTGGGACTTCACCTGTCTTTTCTGGCACGTAGTATGATTCAAAGTGGAGATAAAGAAGGAAGGCAGGCCAGGGATGTAGTCCATCACAGCAGGTGGGGTTACAAAGCCTGGTCCTGTCTCTAGTTGTCTAACGATCTGGTAACCACCTCACCTAACCGCCCGTCTCTGGTGCTGTATTCTCTTTTCCTTTGTCTTCTGCAAGAACTTCTTCATGTTCACTTCTTTCTCCCTTTCTCACATCACCTCTCCTTCTCTGTGTTCAGGCATTTTGATCATTGGCTTAACATCTCTTAATTCAAAAGTCACCCTAAGTTTGGGCCAAATCCTCAGCCTATGTTAGTCAGAGTGACTCTGCTGGAGTCAGTAGCACTGCTGTTGTCAGCAAAGGACCCGGCTTTTTATATTTTATTTCCCTTGAAGGATATAACTGTCTCTCAGATTACAGTTAGTAACCTTTAACTCAGGACAAATATGCCTAAGATCCTGAGGAAACAGAATACCCCAATCTGTTCACTGTCTTTAAAATGCTTGGTGAATACCACAACCTAAAAATTTTGTTTTCCTTATTTATTTGCCATTTCATCCGTCTTGCTTTGGGCTATTATCAGCTCTGCTGGTGAAGGACAAACTTTTAGCTACTCAGTTACTACATTTATGGAATGCCTTTAGCCTGAATGCTTAGCAGTGGTCTCAGCCTTTTCAGATCCTCTAAAAATATCCTGTCTCTTTCAACTCCCTGTGCCATTCTTTGCCTATATTGGTGCAGTTGTCATAGTCATTGCGTCATCCCTGCATGCTTCAGTTCCTAAAAACCCATAGGAAGCAAAATAAATAAAACCGGTGGAATAAAAATACCGCACAATGACATCTGCCAGATGCTACAAAGAGGTGTTGGGGAAAATTGACTGTATAAGTCAAAATGAAAAAAATATTGCTGTATGAAGTCTTTTCTTAAAAAGGTCAGATTTTATTTTAGCTTTAATGATTGTTAATATCAAAAACTTCTAGAGGAACTGATAATGGTTTTCTGCAATACTTCATGAAATTCATACAAAATTAGTAGCTTATCACCATATAATTCTGTGTATCCCATGTGTATCCCTTAGTTTAGCTAGAAGTTCTAGCTTTGGAAGTAGCAAATGATAATATCAATGCACATGTCTTTCAAGCAAACAAGATAATTGCAACATATATTTTATCCTGAAATTTAGAAAAAAAAGTTTTTCTGCTCTCGCTTTCTCTAATAGAGATTTCAAATATATTTTTTAATATTTATATATTTATATATATGTAGAAAGGTGGTATCCAGCAGAAGAAATGTACTGAATTACCTCATTTTTGAGTTATTTTTGTCTCTGACTTTTGCTATTGAAGTTGTTTTATTTTGTTCTTTTTGTTTCTTGTATATCTGTTACTCCTTGTCTGAGGCTCTTAGGTGTGACTGCAGTATAATTACATAATAATAATAAAATAACAATAATAATAATATTTTTCTTTAGTGCCCGATGAGGATTTTGTTGGTTTATAAATCACGGGAGACCTCTAATCAAAGGCCCTAACAAATTAAGCCCATTATGTCATTTAAAGACACGCTGCCTTGCTTCTGCAAATATAACACTGGCATGTTTGGATTTTTTTCCTCAAAGCCATTAAGCTGTCATATGAGTTTTCTGCCTTTCTGTGTTGCTTGTCAAGCTTTTTGTGTATCTATATCTTGGGGACCAGCGACAATGGGAACGGAAATGCAGGAAAAAGGCCTGGCAGTTTAATGAGGCCTGGATAACATATGCCCTGCCAAGGCGATGTCATGCATTTTCATCTGAGTCTATCCTTCCCCTGCCTGCCCCCGAGGCCAGGGAGATGATGTGAACATGCTTCAGTTGTGAACACATCATCATGGGAAGAATGGGCCTAAAAGGTGGCATAAGTGGGGCAAGAAATGAATATACCTATATATTTATATATTAGTCCCTGTAAGGGGGGCTTGAAGAGCTTTGTAAGTTGGAAGGGAACAAACATTGTCAATTCTTGTTTGCCCCACCTGTGAAGAGTAGTGCTGGGATTGAACTTTTCACTACACACAAGAGATTTATTCTGGAGGGAACGAGTTAGTTTACTCAAGAAAGAACTGATGTCTGTTTAGTGTAGGTGGTGAGGATGCCAAGACCTAAGATTGAACCAGTCAGATAAAATACTTGACAGAAATAGACACACCCTGTGAACTATGTGTTTTCCATCTGCCTTGGTCCTTTAGTCTGGCTACGAAGATAGTCCTCCAATACAAAAGATCTACTTCAAACCTGTCAGCAGTAATCTTTCAGTTAAATCCAATGATCACCATGTTTGGACCCGGGCATGGGACTGTAGCTGTAGCTTAACTTCCAGATTAAGAAACACAAGTCCCGGTCCAGGTGCTTGTGTGATTCATTCACTCAGTATACAACGAATCCTTAAAAATGGTTTGCAGAATACTTCAGTCCCTAGGTCTGAAGTTGCAGACATAAAATGGATGGATGGATAGATAAGATACCCATTGAAATGCATTAAGATTACACAAATAGTAAGGTGGTCATTTTTCTTTTCTTGAGTATTTTGTGCCACATATAATCCTTGCACGTGATCGCTGTTATAGCTCTGGTAATGTGGTTTCTTTTGCCACCTGAAGCCTTGTGTTAAAATGCTGCAGAGCGGCACATCACACAGCTACATCTGCTTATTCTGCATGTTAAATAAATGGTCTTTCAGCTCCAGGGTGTTTGATGCCTGTAATTATATTTGATAACAGTGAATAATCTCTTCTATTATTAATAGGCTTTCAATGGGTGAGGCTCTACAGGCTCTTCACTTGAGTTTCCTGACCTTCTAGTTTGCACACAAGTGAATCCTGTGTCATAGTGACTGTTAGGAGAGGTTTTTGGTGTCCTTTTCCTGATTTAACCAGCATGAAAGATGCATTGATCCTTGAAAAACCATGCTGTTTAGAGGCATCTTTATCTGCCTTGTGAGCCTGTCTACTTGCTCGTCTTTTTTTTTTTTTTAAGTGTTCAGAAGGTCCCGTTTACAAAAGGAAAGGAGATCTACTAAAAAGGGTTTGTAATGGTAGGGCCTGGTTTATGTGGCACCAAAGGCACCTGTAGCAGCAATGCTAACTCCCACCTTTAGACCATTGAACAAGGTTGTCAGCTCCTTGGGTAATATCTCTTCCTGTTTTGAAGAACCTCATGTACTACCAAGCTATTGGTATCACAGTTAGAAAACGTCCATATAGCCAAGATTTTCCAAAATGGCTGATGAGATTGAAATCCTCAAGTTTTGGAAATTCAGAGTAAGATACCTCAAATTTTCAAGCCAGCTCAAGTACTTACCCCTTCACACCAGTACAGTGCATATGGCACCCAACATCACCAGTGCTACACAACTTTTTCCTGCTGTAAACCTCTGTCCACTTAGGAGCTAAGACAGGCACATTTCTTCAGAAGTAACTAAATGAATTAGCAGTTTATGTCTTATTGACCATCAGTAAACTGGCAAAACTGAAATACCTTTTTGAGATGCGAGTTCTTAAACTTCAAAGATGTTCTTGAGTCTCTGAATGTGACCTATGCAAAAATCAAACTGATAACAGTTGTAAACCATTATTGCACTGTCATGTAACTTTCACAATATATAGTCACAATATATTAATGCAAATATTTACCAGCTCAGGAGTTCAGACTATAATCGGGTTTAAATCACAGCAGAGGTGCTGAGCACTTGGTTCTTCTATTCTTGGAACTTACTGTCTCTGTGCCTCATGTTCCTGTAAAATAACTGCTGCACTTGTGAAAAAGAGCTCAAATACTATTACTCTGACTTGCTGAATTCCAAGCTCAAAGTTCTCTGCACTTTACCAGTAATGAGACTATAGCTGTGGGTTATATAAATGGGACAAGAATTACTTTGACCATTTTCTGATCAGTAGAACTAGTCATCCAGCTATTTCAAAGGTACCTGGAGATTTTCCATGCCTCGGCTTTTATTTGCTCAGTTTGAGATACTTCATGTTGAAAAGTACCAAGAGGTGAGAAGCGCAGCTGAGTGAGAGCTGATAGATCTGAGCAGCTAGGGCAATCAGACTCAACCTCAGGAGCCCACACTATATCAGTCCGGCACCGCAAGGCACAGACCGGTAAGCTTTGAAATCCTGCATCAAGTCACTTGCCCTAGGTGGCTGGCCAACAGGCAGACCTGGTAGTTTATGGAATTCCCTACAACCGTTGGCTTTTGGATACCACTACAAAGCATTGTTTTTTCCATATAAATACCATCACCCCACTGTGCACAGATGCACAGAGCTGTCTTGGTGCAGTTGCAGCATCTCCTCATATGAGCTAAGCAGGTGGTGTAGCCTTAGCTATTTGTTTCCCAAATGCCACGGCTACTCCCTTCCAAGAACTGTAGCACAGCTCTTAAATCTTTGCCATAATGAAGTGGTAAACACTACCGTCAAACCTCATGAATATTCACATCAGAATAATTCAACTAAAGTCCCAAGGGACCAAGGAGGCAATTGAAAGCACATATATACAATTGTCTGTTTAGATGATGGATCTGAACAATACTTCACCATCCAAATGACTCAACATGACATGTAAATAATTGCTTGTGATTGCAACATGCACCAAAGGTTTAGTTATTGATTCTTTAGCTTGCCTGCCATCGTTGGTTAAATATTACAGGAAGCTGTCAAAACAGATTTCATAGAGTGTGTCTGTGCATATGCGGGTGTAAAAGAGCCCATTTTTTGGCTTCTTTCAATAAGGCAGGCTAAAATTGGATTTTTGCAAAATAAGTGGAATTTGGGTTGCTGTTGAACGCGTGAAATGACTAAAAAACAATTTGTTACAACTTTAATTAGAGTTGCATGACTATTCTCATATATCAGTACTGGCTGGTTTTCTTTAATTAGTCGGTAAATCCTAGTTTGCCGTAGCTACTGGATTAGCATATGATCTGGTCCTTAATGAAGTAGACTGACATCATCAAAGAACACTTCTGTTTAATTTTTAATTAAAGATTAAAAAGACCCTCCTCCATTGTAGCAACTACATTTATTTTTGTTTTTCAATACATGGTATATTAGGAATCCATAATTTGTGAATATGCAAATAACATTCTGGGAAATATCTACATTTAAAGGCATAGCACATACACGTTTCCCTGTGCAATATTCATGCAAATTAATTCAGTAAAAGATTCAGTGCACATTGCAACACATATCATACCTTCAGGCAAATTATACTTCTGCCATACCTTTTCTTTCTTCCATTGCTTCTAAAAACTTTTTTTTTTTTTTTTATTTTCTATCTCAGTTATAAGAAGACAGATCCATTCAAGAAGTAAGAGCAAGCGACTCAGTCTCTTTTGTTGCCTCCTCTTTAGGGACCTGATTTGGTAAAACTCTCAGAAGAGGCGCCTAAGACAGGTGGGATGAATTTTCCCTTGGAAGTTTCTCTACAGTAACACTACTTCTCTACAGTATTTCTATTTCTCTACAGTACTGTCAAGACTACCTCTCCACGGTATAAAGAAAGCCTTGATGACTCAGACTGGCCACGTTAAGTTCCAGAGGGTGATAGTGAAATGCTAGGGATGTCACCACTTAAATGCCTTAATTTCAAGGTGGTGTGATTTTCTGTCATCTAAACGTCCCAACGCAGTTGTAACTAACACAGAAAGAGAATAGAGTAGAAAGATAAGGGCATAAGGAATAAAAGGAAACACACCAGAGACAAACTATTGTGTTGTAAGCAAAATCTCCCTTAGACACAGTTGTCCTCTGTGGTTATACCACTTTCTCGTTACTCAGGTCTGTAGCTCCAAAGCAGTAAAAAGGAGATTTGCTTTTATCAGCCCCTATATGTCATAACCTAAAGTGGACCATAAAAGGCGCTCCTCAATCTAAAGATTCAGTGTAAATATTCATTTTCACTCACAAAGTACATGTTACAATAACATTGTCATTGATATCTTTTATAGCCAATTATTATATTTGCCTGAAAATGCAGGTTTAGATTGACCAAAACAGTCTGTGAATGACTTAAAAAAAGGTAATGTGATGAGACATTTTGTTTCATCACCTTTTCTAGAACTGCAACAGCAAATGCTACAGAGGGTTTGGGTCTATCAGAGGATATATACCATATACCATATTTATACCATATGTAAAAAAGGGTAAGTAGCAACTTCCTTATAATCCCACACCTCTATTCGTGTCAAATGGGTCACAAGAAAGGGAGAGTCAAACTCACTGGTCCAGATTCAGCTTATGCAAATTAAAGTGCTCCACTCAGATGCTTTCTGGATGGCCAAGGATGAGAAAGAGGCACTGAGTGTTTGAACTTCTCTCTGGAGGTGTCTATTTCTCCTTTTACAGAACAGAGGAGCTTCTAAAATAAACACTCAAGTGTTTAATACAAGGAGAGAAGAATCTTGGCCTCAGTGGCTAGCTTTTAATTCTGTCACTCCTTAGCTAACTTATCTTCAAAGTCTTAAAATGCTTGGCCCTCCATTAACACTACCTCACCACCCCTGGCTTGCTAAATTAGAGCTAGTGGTTGAGTGATAATTCACTTCTGCCATCACAGAAGGCTCGTGTCCATCTATTTTGCAATAAGCGATTAAAAATCCTCTTTCATGTGCAGGCCACCCTGACTTTCTGTGGGATTTATTTGTGCAACACACTTCAAAAATCAGGCTGTGTATTTGTTTCATGATATTTGTTGCTCCAGATCGATGTCTCATTCCCTCTGTCCCCTCACTTAGTCACTGTGTATGCTTGTTAACACACCAGTGCAGAGAAGTATTTAAATACACCTTACATCTTCTTATATACTGGAGACTGGGCCATTGGAGAAGGATTAGAGACAGACAACATTTCAACACATTCCTGAGTCCGTTCTAATGAACTTCATTCACCAAGTATTGGCATGGCTCCTACAATCATTTTCTAAACACATTTTGCAATTTTAAAAGTAAGGTTATTCAGCAAAGAGGCTTTATAAACTGTAGCTTTTTGCAGGATGTCATTTGGCAGATCTGAGTTAGACATGGAAATAGTTATATTTTGTTCTGAGTAGAGTCTGGTTTAACTTCATCAGAATAAAGTATGACACCATCACAGGCAGAGATTGTACAGCTGTTCTCTATCCAGCACAGTTTGTCCTATTGCTTGTCTTTACTTTTACAAAGTGAGGCAACTCATTGACTCTAAACAGACAAAAGTAATGCAACTGAGATGTTATGAAAGACTTATCATGAGCATGTTACCACTTGAAAGGGATACTTTTTTCCTTTGCTTATTTTCTTTTGTGCATCTGAGTAGATTTGGATCATTAAAGTTAAATTGCAGTGTTAAAATACAATCTTCTTTTAAATTATGCTACAGGAAATTTTTTCTTTCCCACCCCTGTGCCATCAGATACACCTGGACTGTTTCTTAAGCCTTCTACATACGACAATAATCAGATGATAACTCTATGCTAATTTCCTCGTGAAAATGGACCAGATGTCTACAATATATTAAACAACCCTTGGTTCCTTGTTTTGTTTGGAGCTCACACTTCTGTTGCAAATATCTATGGCAAACTGTCCTCCTGGACCAATCTATCATTTTAAAGAGAGGACCAAAGAAAATAGATTAATCAAAGGCCCTGCAGTTATTGTCTCCCCCCGTTAGCTCCAATTCATATATCATTAGAGAAAAAACCCTGTCAGCACTGTGGGATGTTATCTCTTTTGAAAAAAAAAAAAAGAAAATTTCTTCAGCATAATAATTCTTTTTTTTTTTTTTTTTTTTAAAAAATGTGTTGACAATACACAGGATTAAAATACTGGCTTTTCTAACATTTCTATATCAATGAAAGCCAAGTCAAACAGTACAATACAGCACTCAGAAAGCACAAATTTTTTGCCTAAACAAGGCTGTAGCACATGCACGCAGCACTGGTAGTTTCATACAGCACTGATTATTTTAATGCAATGTCAGGACATAGAAAAGCAAGATATAAACTATACTATAGATACCTTTGATACAGCTTAACCAAAATGGTAAAATTTAGGAGGAGGAGCATAGAGAATTGCTTCAGAGTGGCCTCGACATTGAATTTCAATCATTTTTCCGTAAGTGGAGTTTCAGTAGATGCTTGATCTAAGCCCTTTGAAGTCATTGGCAAGAGTAATGGTTTTTGTTTCATGTCCCACCTTCATTAACATGAGAGGATGCATGTTTTTAAAATTAATCTGGCTCTTTGTTAGGAGAAGTAGGTAGGAAGTGCTGGATTTTCAGCTGTGTGCAACACACAAGCCTCCTTCGGCTAGATCCATCTCAGCTAACCTTAGGCATCAAATAAACTGCCCTCCAAGGGTATCTGTGCAGACCAACTGCTGCTACAGTGCCTCCATCCAACTTTTAAAGTTAGCTGGGGTGAAGGTCGGCAAAGCCTTTACTACCT
The DNA here is from genome assembly GCA_017639485.1 of Pluvialis apricaria. Classification (NCBI taxonomy): domain Eukaryota; kingdom Metazoa; phylum Chordata; class Aves; order Charadriiformes; family Charadriidae; genus Pluvialis; species Pluvialis apricaria. Next base: position 158,938,523 of record CM030008.1, on the reverse strand, counting down.
CCATCCAACCTGTTCTCCTTCTGCTGTCATCTGGTCAGAAGCCAGAGGTCACTGCTACATCATTCACCCAGAGACATGGGTGCTCATGATAGCTGTTGTCCTCAGGCAGTAAATGTACTCTTCTGAAACAGTTTGCGTTGTAGCTGCTGGTGGGAATTTACTTCTCTCCTGGTTCAGCTGGGTGACATCTCCTTTCTCCTGTGCTCTGCTCATGGGTCTGGCTCGGGCTGACTCTCCAGCAGAAAGCAACCTAGAAGCAGCAGCTCTCATGTGCTTCTCAGCAGGCCTGGGGCCTGTCTGTCCATGGTTGCAGGCTGTTTGACAGCTCTTTGCAATTGTCTTTGGTTTAATTTCCACAGCTTTCTTGAATCTGTTGTTGTCGTTGCCCTGCTCTAGGTTTGCCTTTTGCCTAACACAGTTAGTGTGTCTGCATGACAAAAAAGACCCAGATCTGTTCTTCTCTAAGTAGATACCTCAAGTATTTTTTCCTTTGTCAACAATTTTTGTGATGGTCTGCCTATGTGTTTTCTGATCATTGTCCATGCACAAGCATCCATTAGCTACTCCACCTCCAGAAACTGGGATGATTATCTTCCATCTTCATGCCACCCTCTTCACGCCACCCTCTTCACAAGAAATGAACAGGTCTGCTCAGTGTTTTCCCAGGGTCGTCTGGTATTTCAGGTGGCTTTTGATGGTTAAACACAGGAAATATTTGGACAGCCTGTTCTATTTCATGTATGTCCTCACTAAGAACGTTTATTCCTGGCCAGCAGAACACAGGCTTTAGCTCATCTCAAGCTTGGCTTTTACTGTAGTGTGTTTCTCTTTTATGACACCTGCTCTTCCTTTTGCTGAGATTACTGTTGGGTTGCCTTAAACATAACTATCTTGCAGCCATGTGCCACCTCATATAGGAGGTTCTGACAGTCTTCACTTTCATTTTGGATATTGTTGGGATATAAACTACCATTAGCCTGCTCACCAGCATCTGCCAGATGCCTGGCATTCTCTCTGGGGTGAGGCTCAGTTTACATATAAACACCTTTGTAACCAGGCTGATGCTTTTAAGTTTTAGACCAACAGGTCTATGGAGAATGCTGGCCTTTTGACTCGATGGCTCATTTAGCTCAGTATGCCAAAAATGGGTTTGGCATAACAATTAGAATTTTTACCCTTAATAAATCTGGATCAGTCATCAGTAGTGGGAACTAATTTTTTACTAGTTTGTTATTAAACTCCCCACTTTATCTGTTGCTATGCCCACTGTTGGGCCAGTGCCTTCCTTTGAACTAGTCTAAGGAGGTCCAACATTACTTCACGTCTTTTCAGTCTTTCTAATTCCTTTTCTAAAGTGAAATTCTGCATCTCAGTAACCTAGTGGGGTAGCATAGGGTTAACTCTTGTCTCAGTGTACCTCCAAGCTCCATTGCCTTTTAATTATTGTTGAACTGCTAGAACAATACCCATAGTGATAATTCTGTCTACTCTGGTCAGGAGAGGGTAAATGTGTAAGGCCAGATGCCAGACTTGCATTTCCCTGCTCCTTTTGAGTGTGTGCATCATGTGCTCTCAGCTGTAACATCTCACATTTGATTGTCATTGGTTCGAAAATAGTTTTATGGAGCATCTGTCCTAAAAGACATGCTTGTCGCTGGTGCTGCATGGACTCCACAGATCAGATGCAAACTGAGCTGGCTGTTGATTCAACAGCTTAGCTGTTGATGACAAATACTGGCATCCTTTTCAGCAGTGTATGTAGGTTGCCACATCACATTGTAGCTGCCCTCTTCTTTCACTCAAAACCACCACAAGTATTTCAGCTTCTTTCTTAGCTGTCATACTATGATATTATGTGATCCTGTTTCCCAAGGTTTTTGCACTGCTGATACAAGCTGCTTTCCCCATTTATTCTGCTTTCCACACCTGTGCCATTGGCCTGCTTGCACTCCCACCCAGCCCAGCTTTCCTTTGTGGTTGACCTTATGATTGTTGTGGGGTTCTCTGCCACTCAAAGTGCTTGACACAGTTTTATTTATTTTCTGGATACGTCTGCTTTCCTTGTCATCGTCAGGCATTTTTCTAGAGCAAGATCAGTTTCTCCCAACTCTCTCTGCTATATGCAGGCATCATGTGGCCTTCAGCGATCCTGTCTCCAATGAGGACATCTTCTATGTTTCCAAAACTGCACAACACCCTTTCAAGTCCTTTGTAAAAGACATTGAGATGTAGTGTTGAAAAGTGTTGTGAAGGGTGCTTTGAGTTCTCCTGTTGTACTTCATGGGGGGTGAAAGGGACTTCTCACACAATGATCACGTTTCAATTGAGGGGTTGGTAAAATCCAGCCAAGGAGGTGATCACTTCTTGAACTTGTCTCACTTTGATCCTTTGGGATGACCTGTCCTTCCCCTTCAGTTTTTACAGCTGTTGTACTATCTGCTATTACATCTAGCTACAAAGTCATATTCACTTCTTGTTCTTTTCCTCCCATGAGGTAATGAAATGAAAGTTTTACTTTTATTTTTTTCATTTTAATCTCCCTAGGCAGCCCCCTATAAAGACTGGATTTTTCTTTCCAGTACTCTAAGGCTTTTGCTGTATTTTTTTGGTCTGGAAGCTCTTCATTCCCATTGATCTGTATTCTTCCTTTGCCCTGTTTCTAGTTACTATTCATCTGCCGGTCAACCGTCTTTCTTTGCTGGGCATGCAGCTAATTACCTGCCAAATGCAGATGCTGTGTAATAACACGTGGTGGCTGCTTGCTCCTAAAACCAAGATGGCTTTTCACTACATTTCCTGTGTCTGGAGCTGCCAATTCTCACCACCTGCACAGGCTGGCTTCCTGGGAGATCCTTTAAAATATCGCTCCTGCACCTTATATTTGTCTCTGAAAGGCCAATGCAGTTTACTGCAGACCGGTTCTAGGACCGAAATGGCAGCACGTTGGAAGGCCTTACAGTTTAAGAAATTTTCTTTGCTTATTTCACCCTGCAACTCTTCCATTTTAGTAATAAACATAAAGCTATATGACAACTATTCATTATATATCTTAAATGAGCTCATGGGGTTTGTCCAGGACAAAGTGATGAAGTGTCCATATCACAGAGATATGTTGAAATTGGCTCTGCTGGTTTGTTTGCAGCCTCTATGGAAAAAAAGAAAAAGATTGAGCAAATTTGGAGGCTGCTCCAACCTTCTAGGCTCTGGGCAGCATCTTTGGTTCATATTTTCATTTGTGGCATGGATGCAAGTCAGGAATCTGGACAGTCTCCCTCAGAGAGAGCGGTGGAGGGTGTGAAGGAATAGCTGTGACCCTCTGCCTGCTTCCCTTCTGCTCGTCACAGTCCTCTCTCTCCAGGGTTCAGCTCTGGCATTTTCTGTCTTTGAAGCAAGAACATGAACTTCACAGTTCAGATTTTGGTCAATCTGTAGCTGGAAGCATGTGAAATCCCTACGCTTATCTTTTTCTTTTGGTACAAAACAATAAATTGGCTCCACTTCATGCATAACTAGCCTCAGGTTTAATCAAAAGACTCAAACCTTTTGACAAAACATGGGCTGGATACTACATCTGTAGGAAAAGCCACAAAGAGCTGAATTTTACTTTGCTTTGGGTTTCCTAACAAACATTTCACATTGCTCCAAAGTAGACTTTTCGTGAGTTGAAGGGATGATCCTGAATAAAGGTTAAAGGGAAAGAGATTATATGACAAGCTTTGTTACCTCCTGCCACTTCTATTTTTGTTTGTATGCAAAGGCTATGGAGAAAGGAGCAAATGATACAGTAAGAACATATGGTTTCTAAAAGGAATCCTTTTAGAAAATAATGTATTAGCTAAATAGTACTGCATCTTGCCAAAATGACATTATTATAACATCATCCCTTACAATTACTAGCACAGCTGAATCAATAATGTGGATAGTATAAAGAAAAACTGGCTACAATGGAACTATAAATTCTGCAGAAATTATTGTAGCAATTTTCTAGTGGTTTGGAATAAGCTTCCTAAACCTCTCAACCATTTCAGCAGATTGTCTGCCCCATGCAACAATTCTGTTAGAACTAACATTTGCTTGTGGCAACATTTTTTAGCTAGTAGACACAAGCCCAGGGAATTTGCATCCCATGGAAATACAACCATGTCAGGAAAAGGTCGCTTTTGCCTGCAACTTACATCTATTGGCTTAAAGAATCCTAGTAGATTTAATCCTTTTTTTCCTATATATCTGGGTCAAATCTGCACTGCGTGACAGATCTTTAGCTTACATGAATTAGCAAAGAACAAATGAAATTAAACAGAGTAGTGTCACTTAACTCTAGCTAAGCAACTCTTCCTTGTTTTGAGATAAGTGCTATTTCATTCTATTTTGTATGCCACGGTGAATAAAATTTGGAGCATGTTAAAATTAATTGCTTGAATATATTTGGTCTGTAAAGTTAGACTGACAATATAGTCATTCTTTCCAACACTTCTTGCTGTTAACTAGCGTGTCCGTAGCTCAAAGAAATAGTATTTTTCTTCTTGGGTAGATAAACCCCAAATATAAAGGATTAAATGATAATAAGTTCCAAAGATGTGAATGTTTTCACATCTGGAAAGCAACTGATTCTGTTTATGAGATTGTATTGGGCTGGTTCATCTAACAGCAGCACACACAGGCTCATAGCTAACTGTGGACTGAAAAGAGAGGGATGATTTTCAGCTAGCACAAAACTCCACCAAGCTCCTTGTGCTTCAGTGGAGTTGCAAACACTCAGCACCTGTTTCATCAGGCCAACAGATGGTCTCAATTTAAGGAGACCCATAGGCAAAATAACCTTCATTTACTTCAGGCTCTCATGATGTTTCCACATTGCTGTGCTTGCCTTAAATGTTTTGTGGATGAAGAAACTATTATGTATTATATAAAATAGGCAACGTATGCTTTGTTAACAGATCAGAGCACACAGATTCACTTCACTTATCATAGACCTATTTAAAAACCTGTTGAAACTGATGGAAAGATTCCCAGGGGCTTTAACTTTGCTTGGATCATGATCAATGGAGAGATCCAGCTTTAATACTGGTCTAGTGGAAGATGTCCTTGCTTATTGCAGGGAGGCTGGACCAGATGACCTTTAAAGGACCCTTCCAACCCAAACCATTCTATGATACTATAATATTGGTCCTTTTAGTCTGTGGGCTTCATGAGACTTGGCTTTTTGTTGAAATACCAGCTGATTTTTGCTCACTATACCTCCCTTTGCTTGTTTGTGATTCTACAGTGTAGAATTGTGTACATTGTACAAGTGTACAGTGTACATTGTTCAGGTGATCTAACCTAAAAACAACAGCAGTTGGATTTTTTTTTAAAGTAGATCAATTTATTGATCCACATCACACTGCAGGCACAAGAGCACTGTCCAGTAAAAGAGCAGGACTGAGTAATAGAAATAAAGAGAGCTGGAAATAGAAATTAACTGGAAACAAAAATGACTATAACATAATCTTTTAATGTTCTTCCCAGTTTCTGAATGGAAAAATTTTATTCAGAAGTACAAACCCTATTCAGAGAGGTGATTCTATCTGCTGACATATGGTTATCCCATAATGATACACAAATGCCACACTTTCCATTTCTTTATTTCATGCCATGAATAATTATCTGCATTATAACATCTGAAATCTGAGTTGGGGCTACCTATTGTATGATTGTCTGTAGAACTTAGAAGACCCAACTCTTTTACTCTAGAATAAAAGTCCTACTTACAATTTAGATGAACATGAGCCATCATTAATTGTCAAGGCTGAGTTCTTCCAACTTCTTTCATGCCATCTAATTGACATGACTTTTGACGTTGTGGTAAAATATGCTCATATATTGGTGCTGGAAGAAAAAGGACAGTGGATTTAGTGGGTGGAGGAAAAGCCCTCCAGTGGAGCAAGTCTCAGGATTCATTACATTCTATAAACAGTGACACTTCTGGATCAGCAGTGCGGGAATGTTAGAGCATATCGTATATTTGTCTACTGACATGAGAATATTAGACTCAACAATCAAATTAAAGAATTGTCCGTGCCACAGTTCTCTGTTACCCATGGATATAAGAATATAATTGCTTCTTCACACATTTCCCCCTAAGCCACCCACCTGAGCGCAGCAGAAAAATTCAGTCTTTTTTCTCCACTAAAATATAAACATGTAGGTGAATTATACAGCGCTCCACATTGCTTGATATTGATTTATATTGGTAGTAGTGGTGATTCATGTTTGAGAAAAGGTATTAAAAATCTTTCTTTCACTCATGGAAGTCAAATAAGCAGTCACTTCACCTCAGGCAAAGCTGTTAGGTTGGTGAAATGACACTTCATACAGTGGGACAGACCACTTCTTGCTTTACAAGACATCCTAGGAGTCCCAGCCAAGATGAGGGTCTGGACATTTGTATGATCTGCCCTGGGTCAGAGACACCAGGGCCCAACTCACAGTGTTCAGATCTGGTGGGAAGGAGCTATCTGAGGACACTGTAGGAAGTCTGCTTGTATAATTAGGTAGTGCCTGCCATGGTGCCTAATGGCTATTGGCAAAAGAATATAGAAAAGGGTTTCAGCTCCACTGGTGGAGAAGGTAGAGGACTGGTAGGTGTAAAGATGCCTGAACTGAAAGAAAACATTGAACCTAAGAGTGTTCAAGGCCAGGGCACCTACACATTCTCTTAGGGATCAAGAAAATACCTTTCAATGATGTTTGGAAAATAGAGTCCACTGAGGGAGAGACGAAGATGTTTCAGAGGTGTCACTGCATAGGTGATGCTCCTACAGACCTAAAAGTAACAGAAGGAATCAATATTTAAAATGCTTCAATTTTTGTAATGAAAGCTCCATTTTACTGCCTTTTTTTCATATGTTTTTATAATTCTTTGGAAACTAGCAGTAACGAACCTTTTGGCCACTTTTGCACAGACATGAATTAAATTTCTACAGGATCTTAAGTATTGCCTATTTGTTACCATGATGACAAGAGGGTCATCTGCCTTTTTAAATCATAGTTATACAAAGGCGGGTGCCATTCTATTGCTGTGTAAGACTAAAAGTTACATAGTAGTTTCCTATGAGAGTGTCTAAATGAGCCTCTTAATGCGAGACATTTATTGAATCCTGAATCTTAACAGGTCACCCACAGTCAGACCTATGTACTAAGTATCTATCTCTAGGCTAAATTCTACCTGTAGTTTTCAGTTTCAGCTAAAATTATCTTTCAGCTTTGCTCATACTCAGACTGGTCAGATATTATGCTGAAGTTAACTTCTGAGCCGTTTTATGCTGGCATAGAATAGATGTAGAATATCTTTTAGGATTTAATATATGTTCTTTCCAAAGAGATCATAATGACAACTGAGATCCTGTGTAGACCAGGAAACCTACAGTGATGTTTCCTTCCTATCACATGTGTACCCAGACGTACACTCGGCTCACTTTATGAACACAATCAAATGTTCTGATTCTATTCATAGCAAAAATAAAATAGGTTGTAGAAACTTAAGGGACTAATAAACAATAAATACTGCGTTTACCAGGGATTCCAATATAATTGAGAAATATATAAATAGGTCTTTTCTTCAGGACTGAGATAAAATATCCATTGAAGTTAATAAGAAATAAAGTCATGTTGACTTCAGTGGGCATGGGATCAGACTATGGTTATTTAAACAATGAGTCCTCAGTGGCAGAAAATTTTATAAAGATAACAGACAAGTGTTACAGTGACCGAGTGGTCTCCCTGGAAGCTTACTGACACCTTTGGGACCCCAATATTTCCAGTAGAACTATAGTGATTTACAGGTTGGATAATATTTCTTCCTTCCTCTAGGTCTGGGTTTGTCACGTGCTTGTCCATGAAAGAAGTTTTTTCTCATATTTGAAAGGCTAGTCATCTTCTCCCTCAAGATATTCCCAGACCTTTACTCATCCTGATTAGATTATTGGATAAACGTCTTTCATAAGGACAGAAGGGAGTATTATGACCAGCTATTGTGATGTTATGAATAATACAGGAGAAACAATATTTATCCTGCAGTTCCTGCATAGAGCTTAAATATTACTCTCGTGATCATTCTTAGGAACATGTCTCTCTCTAGTCGTTTCTGATATGACTTTCAAGGAAAGGTTGAAGGCTAAAATATGTCTTCTATAAGTTATGTCTAGTGCATGTAGACACCATAAAGAGATATCTCTGGTCATGTCATATGTGGGAAGAAGGAATTTCACCCAGGAAAATAATTTCAACAAAATAATTTTATTTATTAAAATATGCCTCCCAAGTCAATCACTTTTTTTTTTTTCCTTCATTGATGGGTGAAAAGATTCCATTTGTCTGTACTCACTTGTGCATCAATTTAGTAAAAGGGCATATTGGTTCCTGTCCTGCCTGGCCTTTTATTGAAGTAAAATTAAACAATTTCAGGATTCAATTATTAATACCTTCCATCTATAAACCATGTCTTCATCTATAAACCATATTGACATTCAGTCTAGACATCTCAAGAGGGGATTCACTTCATGAATATCAATAAACAGGTTGTAAGGAGACTGGGAATATTAAATTATTTCAATGCATTTGACAGTTGACAATGTTAGTACAATAATTAAAAGCTCACATCCCTTAAAAAAAAAGCTTCTCAGCATTTCCACCTAGGAAGCAGCAAAGTCCTTAGAAGGTGTAAGTGAACGTTGTTGTGCTGTCAGTACTGGATCTGTGTGGCTTTCCACCAGCCCCTGCACTACCTTCACAAATAGGAAAATATTCTTTTTGCCCCAAAGATGGCTTCAGGAACTCGTTTAACCTCAATTTATGCCCACTTGGCATTAACTTTTCAGCCAGGAGGAGGTAAAAATTCGTTTGAAAATGCAAATCCTTATCCTGCATTAGACCTCTCCTTTGAAAATTAAGCAGCAGATAACGTAGTACACTGAAGACCTGGCTCCTCACCTGAAATGCAGTTTGGAAACCATTGAGTCAGAGAACAAATGGTACAAATTCACAGTACAGTCTTTCCGCCTCTCTCGATGCAGCATGTGTAAAGCTTCCCTGGGTAGGAATCCATCAACTCAGAAAAATCTAATGATGAAAGACAGCAGATTTCTGTCAGGCATTTGTCTTAGCAATGACCTTCTGTGAGAAAATAGAACAATTGACCACAGGAACACAAATCATGTCGGGGGCTTCTTTGAAATTGCTTCTCGAGGTGACTGGAACCTAATATCAATAGTCTACGTGTTTGAAAACAGGGAAGGCAAAAAAAAAAAATCATAAAGCATTTAGGGTTCTTAAAAAAAGGTAATGCAATAAATATAACACTGTCCTGTGGAGGCTATCCCACTATGTTTTAGTTTATTCTGCTAAAATACTGCTAGCTTAACATACATTCATATTTTCTTGCATAACGGACTGGTGATGTGATTACTCAATGCTTCCCTCTCCCTACTGTTTGGACTGGAGGCAGGCTAATAATTTGGCTGTAATTTTCGGACCAGAGCTGGCCAATTATATGGATAAAAAAGAATCAGAATTAGTATTGTTAATACTAAATACATCTTGGGAGAAATATTCAGCCTTAGGTAGTGGTTAAGATGTTTCTCACTTCAGTGGGATTAAAACCTGATGACATTTAGTTTGAGTGAACTGAGAGCTTTTCAGCCCTCACTGTTGTAACCTAAACTTGCCATTGTGTAACACGTTAATTAAAACTGGCTCTAATATCTGCCATTTGGAACTTAATTAAGAATATTGAAGACAATGCCATGTGTGCTTATTTTGCATGTAACCCACATCTCCTACAAAAGATCACTGATAATTTCAGCTGTAACCTGTGGGTGCGTGAAAACAAACTGGGTTGTATCCCTAAACTGATGACACTTTAATAATGTGCGGAAATAGCCTGCGGTGTGAACTCACTCCCACGAGGGAGGAAGCTCAAACACGGGTCGAAAGGTGCGTGCAGGCTCACCTCTGTTGTTAAGTCAGTGCGCTCCAGGCTCCCGCTGCTGCCTCTTTACCCTCCCACGGGCCATCCACCATTGCCTCCCTGAAATTTCCCTCCTCCTCCTGTTCTTCTACCGCACTTCCACCTCTCCATCAGCGACTGCAGGAATGCGAATACAGAGCTCAACCTAACCAGCTTAGCAGTTTGGGCTCTGCCCAGGCGCCTGTTTCACAAATGAAGTTTCTGTGTCCTGAGGATGAGGTACACTTCAGGACTACCTGATCTAACCCATGAAGTTCATAGCTAGGCTGTGAAGGACTTGAGGACCCAGGCTGCAAGGTTTTTACCCACTTGCCCAGCCTGATGCTTGTGAGTAGACATCAGCAGGACCTTCACCTTGCTCTTAGATGGGTGTTTAAGTGGAGACAGGGATGATCTCTGATGTGTGCCCTTTGAATATGCATGCAGCAGTGGCTTGGCTAGAAAAGGGCTAAAATAAATGAGTGCCTGCAGCATCTGACAGCACCGATCTCTTCATGAAACACCACTGATGGTTAGTGCAGGATTTACCATCTGCTTCTAACTACTGGGTGATCCTCAATATCCAGGCGCTCTCCCTAGCAGCCTGTGCCATGCCAGGGGGCCATTGGCAATTACATATTGCATGGAAAGAACCACTTGCAAGAGGATACTGCACACTGCCAGTCCCAGAGAGACTGGTCAGTATAGTGCAGGAGCATCCCTGCAATGTCGGTGGTACCCCTAAATCCTGTCTGGGGTGCTGGTCCTTCCTAGTCCCTTCCCTTCTCTAGCAATGGGATGCCAAGCATGCGCTGGCCCTCAAGCTGCTTTCAGATCAAGAGCTGTAGGTATTCCTGTTTCCCCAAAACTCTTCAAGAGAATGATTCAGATTTTCATCTTATCTGGGGTGCTTTTGAAGAATTATTGGTCCTCTATAGTTGAAACACACTAATTACTGTCCTGGCACCTGCCTTCACTGCAGACAAATTGTTAGTCATTGTGAGAGAAATGCTGCCCTCCAGCTGTCAGGGCAAGTTATTTGTAATCCTGACCAATTTTGTACTTTAACAAATGCACTTTATAAAAAAAGTATCAGAAAGAATAATGAACACTGCTCATAATCAGTAATCAGTCAGGATTAAAAATTACTTTCACCAAAACATTCAGGGCGTGATACTGGCTTTTGAGGTGACTGCAAGGCACCATCTCTGTGTACATTGGTTTTCTGCTAGACAATGAATGTAAAAGACTCTCTTACAAAGATGTAAAGTGAATTTAAGATAAATATTACAGTAAGTTGGACAAGCCACACTTCCATTTTATTCTGGCTGGGGCTGTTTTTCATTCTGGTTTTAAGAGAATTTAGGTGAAAGCCCATTTTAGAATCAAGGATATTTTTTTTTAAGGAGCTGCATCCAGTGAAGCATTGACATACCAAATGGGTGTGTGTTTCTTGCATATACGTCTGCACCTGTCTGCCTCTGCATGTCTATTTCAGATGTGTTAGACCAAAAAGTGCACCTCTTTGGTGCTGATAAATGTAGGTATGTGCATAGACTATGCTGAGCAAGGGCACAGGCTACTGAAATGCAGAATCATGTCAGAAACACATGCAGTGCTTCCCGGCTCCTTACTACTCTTCCTACATCACTTCCCTTTTCTTTTGCATGTACTCATTGAATTAAGCATGGAGAAGCATGTCATGGGAGATATTTTGATGATTTAGGAACTTTAATGCCACCCTATAATTTCTTAGCCATGTTTTTCCCACTTTGCTATCCCGTATAAGACAATAAGGTTAAGAACAATTTGCAGACTTAAATCCTTTCCCCTTCGGTTTACATTTCCACTTAAACGAGGCTGATAAATCACCCTGTAACCAGTAGTCAGTGTGGGTATCTTCTGCCATCAGGCTCTCATGTAACTCTCCCGTGCTAAAAAAACCAATATGTCAAGGTCTCTGTCACTCTTTGTGGCTGCTGTAGTGTATTGACAGCATCTAAATGCCTCCTTGGATTGACTGCTGGCAAGCGTGGGGCTGGTCAAGGGCTTTACTCAGGATTCCGGGGCAGTTCAGAAATCTTTTCATGAGCCTTTTAAATTCCACCCTTTTCCAGTATAAAGAAAATACTCTTACCAGTCCATTTTACTTCAAGTTGGTAGAAAACTATCAGCTTCCCCCAGATTTGGGTCCACACCATGATGTTTATAAGTTTTCTGGAAGGAGGAAGGATGGTGTTCAGTGGTGCTGGAGGTGGTGGAGGAGTTCCCAGTTTGTGTGCTGCTGTAATCGAGCAAGGGAGAATTTACACACTCTTTTGTTTACACCACTTAGGAGGCACAGCTCTTCCTATATGCCTCTGATACTTTGAAGGACATTGCTAAAACTTCAGAAGAATAGTCCTTCCTTTATTCCTATAATTTTATACCAACAGGTAAAACCCCAAACAGGCAGAAATTCCCCATTAATTTCATTATCTTGCACTCTGTGATTTGCCGTATTTTCTTTGACTAGCACACAAGATGGATGCAAATAACTTATGTATTAGTTAGCCGAAATCTTATTGTGATTAACAGGTACTGGTGTCTTCTTTGCAAAACACCTCCGAAACTAATATGGGATGATATTAGAAAGAAAGCATCATTTTGGGAATCTTAAAGCCTATGTCTCTATCAGCCAAAAAGCTAACACCCAATATCTTGAAATTAGGAACTAGACAGTAAAGAAAACACATCGCCTTGGGATTAAGTAGCATTTTTTGGAAATGCTTTAATTCCCAATGCACTTCAGAAAACTGAGTCATATCCCAGTACCAACTCCACAGGGACCAGATGGACCAGCAGACTGTGTATGTGACTGAATTTTCTGGAACCCATAAACTTTTCAAGACAGTTTTAATTGCTCAGAGGAGGAAGGGTAGTAATTACGAGTGAGAAAGCTAGCTCATATTTTCTGAAGGTAAGTGTTTTCTCTCTGTCTCAGCAAATCAGAGCCTTTTTTTGTTTGTCTGTTCAAACACCCTGCCTTGGTTTGGAACAAGACAGTCAATTAGGGAAGGTAGGTAATCACTAGGGATTAGATCCACTTGTAATTGGGAACGTTAATTTGACAGGAAACACTTTCTTTAGGGGAAAAAGAAAAAAAGGGGAAAAAAAAAGAGAGAGAAAGAAAAAGAGAGAGAGCAGTGCTGAGCTTTTCCGTGCCTGGAGCAGAACATGTCAGTGTCTCGGTTCCAAGGGTGGGGAAGTCCGTAAATCAGAGGGATCGCTGCTTTCTGTGGGAATACTGAACCTGCACTTCAGTGACGCATGTGAGAATTAAAGAATCCCAGAGGACTTGAAACTGTTTTCAAAAGGTGCACGGAGCTTAATTACTAGAGGGGTTATTCGTTATCAACTCTGAAAGGCTCCGTGTTGATCTTTTTGTGGGATATGATGTGAATATTAAGTGTCAGACACCCTATATATCAGACTGCCAGACCTTCTGGGCAAAACACGTTGCTTTTTAGCAAGATGTCTCATCGGAGGCATGTTTTACCTCACAGTTTACACTTGCTGTGAGGTACCTGCTACCAACTGAGCTTTCACACTGTTCAGCTGAGTGCGGTGTCGTGCATTTTCACTCCAGGGCTCACTTCCTGGAGAAGTTAATAGGCTGAAGGATAGGATGAGCATTTACAAGCCACAGTTTGAAAGAGGAGTAAGTTACCTCATACTTTCTGTGCAGTAAGAGCATCTACAGAGACCATAAGTGCATTGTAGCTGGCATGTGGCAAATCCCAACCCCAAAGTGCTGCACCAACTCTGAAAGAGCTCTTTACGAAGACAGATTAGCAACGATGTATTTGTACAAAGTCTTGAGATCAAGTGATGTAAACCTTGCTGCTCTGCTACAGTTTGTGGGTACTTGGCAATAAAAAAAAAGTGGGCAGAAGGTACAAAAGACCCAAAACGCAGTGACCTTTTCATTTAAAGACATTCATTTTTTTCTCTGGCTATAAAGTAAAATGGAGCTCGAAGGCACTACTCAGTGCCTGTGCTTCTGGGCTGCATCAGGCTGGGCATTGCCACCAGGTTAAGGGAGATGATCCTTCCCCTCTGCTCTGCCCTGCAGAAGCACATCTGGGTGCTATGTCCAGAGCCAGGCTCTCCAGTATAAGAGAGACATGGACATACTGGAGATCACAACGATGATTAATAGGATCATAGAGTATCTCAAGTCGGAAGGGACCCATAAGGATCATCGAGTCCAACTCCCTGCTCCTCACAGGGCTGCCTAAAACTAAACCATATGACTAAGAGAATTGTCCAGACACTTCTTGAACTCTAACAGGCTTGGTTCCATGACCACTTCCCTGAGGAGATTGTTCTAGTGACCAACCACCCTCCCAGTGAAGAGCCTTTTCCTAATGTGCAATCTTTCAAACTTCCCCTGACACAGCTTCATTCCATTCCCTCGTGTCCTACCGTTGGTCACTACACAGAGGAGGTCAGCAGCTCCCTCTCTGCTGCCCCCCCTGAGGAAGTTGTAGACTGCCATGAGGTCACCCTTCAGCCTTCTCTTCTCCAAGCTGAACAACCCGAGTGACCTGAGCCGTTTCTTGTAAGTCTTGCCTTCAAACCCTTTCTCCACCTTGGTCACCCTCCTCTGGACACACTCCAATAGTTCGATGTCCTTCTTATACAGAGGTGCCCAAAACTGCACATCATACCTGGGGCGGGGCCCACACCAGAGGAGTGTAGAGTGGGGCAATCACCTCCCTCGGCCTGCTAGCTATGCTGTGCTCGATGCACCCCACGACAGAGCTGGCCCTTTTGGCTGCCAGGGCACACTGTTGACTCATACTCAACTTCCCATCAACCCAGACCCTCAGATCTCTTTCCACAGGGCTGCTCTCCAGCCTCTTATCCTCCAGGTTGTATGTATTACCAGGATTACCCTGTTCCAGGTGGAGAATCCAGCACTTGGTCATGTTAAATTTCATATGGTTGGTGATTGTCCAGCTTTCTAGTCTATCTGGATCTCCCTGTAAGGCCTCTCTACTCTCGAGGGAGTCCACAGCTCTTCCTAGTTTAGTATCATTGGCAAACAATGTACATTCGATTCCTGCATCCAGATCATTTACAAAAAAATTAAAGAGCACTGACCCTAAAATTGAGCCCTGGGGAACCCCACTGGTGACTGGCCATCAGCCTGATGTAACCCTTTATAACCCATATATATAATAACCCATTTGCTATAACTCTTTGAGCCCGACACGTCAGCCAATTGCTCACCCAACATATTATGTATGGACTTCCCTAACTGTGTGCTGGACATTTTGACCAGAAGGATACTGTAAGAGACAGTAGCAAAAGCTTTGCTAAAAACCGAAACCGCAGCATCTACTGGCTTCCCTTCATCAAGTATGTGTGTGACCTTGTCATAACAAGAAATGAAGTTGATTAAGCAGGACTTTCCCCTCATGAACCTGTGCTGGCTATGGCCAATGTCTATGTTGTCTATCAAGTGTTTTTCAGTAATTCCCAGGATAACATTCTCCATAATTTTATTAGACACTAAAGTGAGACTGATAAGCCTGTAATTACCAGGGTCTTCTTTTTTACCCTTCTTGAAAACTTGGACAACATTTTCCAGCTTCCAGTTGACTGGGACCTCTCCAGACTCCTGAGACCATTGAAAAATAATGGAGAAAGATCCTGGAATGACATCAGCCTGCTCTTTCAGTACCCTGGGATGAATCCCATCGAGCCCCATAGACATGCATATCCAGCTGGCGTAGCAAGTCTCAAACAAGTTCAGAGTAGGCTGGGAGTTTATTATTCCCCCAGTCATGGTCTTCCAACATAGGGCCCCGGCACTACCAGGGCCCATCATCGGTCTTAAAGCCAGAGGTGGAGAAGACATTATACACCTCTGCTTTGTCTACATCTGTATGTCTGAAGTGACCGACCTCATCAAGCAATGGACTAATGTTATCGCTGATCCTCCTTTTGCTGTTAACATATTTTAAAAAGCCTTTTTTTTGTCCTTCACAGGGCTGACCAGCTTGAACTCTAATTGAGCTTTGTCCACACCAATTTTCTCCCTACAGTAGCAAACAGCATCCCTGTAGTCCTTCTGAGTTGCCTCTCCTGGCTTCCAATGGCATACACCTTCCTTTTCTGCCTACGTTCTAGAAGAAGATCCCTGTTCCGCCAGGCTGTCCTTCTGCCCCGCTTGGGACATCTTTCATACAAAGAGAAGCTGAGAGAGCTGGGACTGTTCAGCCTGGAGAAGAGTAGGCTCCAGGGGGATCTTTTCTATGTGGATAAATACCTGATGGGAGGGAATGAAGACAAGGGAACAAGACTTCTCAGTGATGTCCAGTGACAGGACAAAAAGCAATGGACATGAACTGAAAACCAGAAAATTATGTTTAAATATAAGAAAAATCCTTTTCACTGGAAGGTGCTTAAACACTGGCACGGGTTGCCCAGACAGGTTGTAGGGTCTCCATCCTTGGAGATATTCAAAACCCAACTGGATATGGTCCTGGGCAACCAGCTCTAGGTCACCCTGCTTGAGAAGGGGGTTGGATCAGATGACTTCAAGAGGTCCCTGCTAATCTCAACTATTGATTTTGTGATTGTATATAATGATAAAAGGGTAGCCCTGCATCTCCTGTTCCCAGATGTCAAGGTCTGGTCCCCTCCTGCGCCTCTTCTCATCTTTCCCTGTCACAGACCCTGGCAGTGTCATGCTTTGTATCCCTACCACAATGACCTTGCAGGTGCTGCTAAATGCTATCAAGTAGGCTGATGTGGGGCCATGCCTTGCTCTGCTCTGCCTCCTCACCCCTCTTTTAAGTCCTTTAAATGCTCCTGTATGGTTTCACAGAGCTGAGTGAAATGAAGAGTGCCCCAGCATAAGGGAACATTGCCACATTGCCTGCTCTTATAATCCTTTACTTTGTTTTAACTGAACCTGAAAGTTTTATGGCAATCATGAAAGGAGCAACAGGTACTTTTTTCCCCATTCTCTAGAATGAGGGGGAGAGACATCATTTTCCCTAAAGATAAATTATATAGTTATGAATTACGCTGACGCAAGGCTGAAACTACCATCTTTCCTAGTGCTGAAGGTGCAGGATGTGATGATGAGAGTGTTTAATTTCTTGAGTTAAGAAAACATCCATCTCTGCAGGTGATAGTTGCTTGTCTTATGTGCCTGCCTGGTCTGTGCATACGGCTGATTCCCACTTTCTTCCTGAGGGAGCTGTGACTTGGTGCTGGGAGTGATGGGAAAGCAGTGGATCTTGGAGGGAGAAAGGTACTACCAATGAGGGGGTGGTAGGAGCTCTGGCCTAACCAAGGAAAGAGATGATAAATGACAGGTGAGGGAGTAACAGCCATGGGGAGCACAGTGGGTGATAAAAACAGCAGAGGAAGAGACCATCCTGGTGATTTCAAAAGGATGTCAGCATCGTCCTGTACTCCTCTGAGGCTGACATTAGAGTTGGGATTAAGGGATTATGACTGCAGCAGCCCTTTAGTCAGAATTCTTGTGCAAAAAGACTCTCAGCCAGGTTCAATAGCACAGGGCTATGTTTCATTCACTCTATTTCTGTTAGCTGTGGCAATGCTGGAAGTTTCTTCCTTTCTGCTGCAGTCCCATAACTGCATGTTAAACAATGCGTACAAAATGTGCAGACATGAAACAGGTACTTGCAAGAGTTGTGCAAAAGGTACCCAGTGCAGGGATCGTGACTGTTCAAACGCCCCCACAGCCTGGAGCATGCGTGAGCTGCCATGGCTTGTGCTGGCTCTGCCAACCTGAGTTTTCAAAAGACATTGCCGGGGAGCACTGACGGCAGGAGGAATGTTCTAGGACAAAACTAGGACAGGATTACCGTTCCTGCTTGCTTCACATTGATTTAAAGCATTTGGCAGGAGACTCAGTGAATCACTAAGCTTGCTGCTGTGCAAGAATTACGCTGGCATGATTATGCCTGATGGTTCTTGATGCTATTGTTCCTTTATAAAAAGCCTCCTCCCCGTACCAATTACAAAGAAACCCAAATCCATGGTACACCAAATGCGATGAAAGCTAAGGATCGGAAAGCGGTGCCTTAACAAGAATGAAAAAGAGGTTAGTCAAGCAGTGGAGTCTGTTCCCTCAGGACAACCCTGTGTTGCAACACAGGTTTATCTCTTGCTCCAGTTGCTTCTCTGCACAAAACGCAACATGCCCCTACCCAGCATTTGCTTAGCTGGGTGCAAACTATTCCAAAGGTGTAGTTAAAGTCTGAGGAAGAGGAAATGTGATTAAAAGGCTGAAACAAAAGGACAGAGTTCAAATTCTTTGGGGTTTCGAAGAAGGGGAATTCTTAGTGGTAATGATCTACCAGTTTCCATAAAACAGGAAAATTTCCTCTTGAGACCTCAGGAATTCAACCCCTATCTAGTCAAATCAAAACATTTCTAGTAAGTTTTCCCTGTATTAAAATGTTTTTAATAAATTATTGTGCCTAAATAATATTTTTTCTTTTTCTAATAAGCCAAATGTTTTATTTTGTATCAGTGCAATAAATCATTATCCTTCATTTCCCTATTAGCATACTGATTTATTTGAGGTGTAAGCTAGGTCCCCCATCAATCCTATTGGCTGGACTCCCAGGAGCACTGTGTTTCCTATAACACACTGTAGATTTCCTGTGACTCATGGGTGGTTACTCAGATTTCGAAGAAGAATGAAAAATTAAGTTTCCCAAGTACTAGCTTCTTCAAGGCATCTTACCACTATGGGAAAGGATAGTGGTGAACATAATACCTGAAAAAATTATGTAATGTTCAGTAAGTAAAAGGAAAACAATTACATTTTATGAACATTAAAACATTTAATCTCACCCAAAAATATCACAACAAAAAAGCTGATGTAGCCAATAGAAATTCTAAAAAAATATAGCAACAAAAATTTTGCAGATTTCAAAGTTGTGCTCTGATTTGAGACAGAAACAAATTGGATGCTTGTCTCCTGCAGGACTGGTTCAGTGTTCAATTTTGCTCCTTGTTCTGTTTGCTGATTTAAATGCTGGTTCAATAACAGAAAGATTGTTGGGAACTCATAAAATGGAATAATAGCAAAACATATGTGTCCAGAATAAGATGTATTAAAACCTGATTTATTTTCAATGAGTTTATAATCTTGCTTCAACATGTCTACTACTAATTAGATAATTAATTGTTTTCAAAATATTTGGATGAAAAAGATGTATCTTAGCTTAAACATATGATATTCTAACTCTTACAGTCCTAAATCTTTCTAGATGTTTTTGTCTGGAGTAAAACCACTTGCCCTTTTAAAGTCTTCCACTTGCTCTTGAATGGCACTTCCCAGGTGCCTTACTGGAGAGAAGATCACCTGCTTTGCTAAACCCTACTCTCTACCACATTTACAAATAATTTTAATTTGGCCAGGGTGTAGTTATACTAACAGACACAAGTTGGGTTTTGCCTGTAAAAACCAGATCAAAATAATTTCATAACTCATTAGGGAACCATATGACAGCTTTAAACAATTGCAATTGTAGAATAGTTCCTTTGGTCATGATGTTAATACGATCTGGTCTGCTACAGACAAGAAAAAAAAAGAACATCTGAAGCGAGTTCATTGTAATTTGGTTTGTAATTATGGGGTAGGCAAAGCCAAGAAGAGCAGAGCAGGAGAGGTGTTCATGCTGGTTATAGGGTTCCATCCACCACGGAGGAAATTCTAGGTGAGGCTAAGGTGAATTTAGGACACCTTCAAGTATCCATTTTATGTGTTGCTACTTGCTATTTGTTATATGAGAACACTCAGTATCTAGTATTCCTGGTGCTCTTTGTGCGAGGGGAGATAGCCACTGCACCAAAAAGCATCCTGAATAGAAAGAACATAGAATTATTTTTTAAAGACATTCAACAAGCTATCATCCTGTTTTGTAGAACTAGAAAGTCATCTTGTAACAGGACCGGAATATTAAATCTAATTGCAAATATCTTAAGGTCATTGCTGAATTATGGAGTTCAGGCTCAGCCATACCTAGCATGTGAATGTCTGTTTTGTTTGCCCAAGAGAAAATGCAGATCAGAGCAATATACATTCTTACAAAAATAAGAACAAATCCTATACAAATCTGAAATGTCTTCATCCTTATTGCAGGTCAAGGTCTGACGACAAAAAGCACAGGCTGACAAGATTGGTATTGTCAGTGTAGAAATGTTAGAGGAACAACTTGGGACAACTGCAGAAGGGACAAGATAATTGTTGCCGAGTTCATTTTCTGTCTCATTTACTGTATGAATGCATTATGATGAAAGCTCACTCTTTCTATCCAATATATTAGTATATTTTATATGGACAATTAACTGGACTGCACGTTATCTGCTAAAAATCAAATAACCTTGGAGGAGAATATGCTAACTTCAACAAGAGAAGTGGCAACAGCTGAAGTGTGTTTTCTTTACATGGACTCATTGTCACAAGACTTACTCTTTTCAGTACATCAGTTGGCTTCATTATAGTGTTCTTGATAGTATATTGTGATTAAACTGCAGGATCCACAAATGGTTCAGCATCAGGGTTGTAGAGTACTAAATTATGAAGGACACAGTGTTAAATCTATCAAAAGATAAAGGAATAAAAATATCCTTTTATTATAAATTAACAATGAGATGTTAAACATCAGATCTGCCTAGAAAAGCAAATCAGGCACACTGGGAGGCATGTTAAATAGATGTAGCCCGCTTTTATGCAGCCCTGAAACATGGCAACTCAGTGTGTCTTCTTTGCCTGGTAGGGAGTCTGGATAACAAACATAAATGGGGAAAATGCTAAATTTGCTGTAGAACTGAAAGCTAGACTTTATTTTATGAGTTTCAAGACAGATAATAACATTTGTAAACTAGATAATATTTTATTTAATTTAAATTTCCAGTGACAGGTACAGATTACAGGCTGTAGGTTTCCTATCAGCATCAACTATAAATTCAAAACAAGCTGAAACAGTTATGTGTCTCATTCTGCAAATACTCACACACATGATTAAGCACACGGATAGTCCTATTCACGTCAGGGAAATTCTCAACCAGACTGCATTGATAATCAGTAAGATCTTTGTGAAACAGATATAATGTAATGCAGTCAGATCTGGAAAAATGAAGACTCTGGGTACATCTTTCATGAGAAATACTCTGAAATATGGGATCACAATGGAAGACTTACCTGGAAAGCAATTGGTTTTTGTTGTCATGATTATTAATTATTGCTGTTAAGTGTTACAGGAGACACAAAGGTCAGAGAGTTCTAGAGAGATTCCACTCTGAAAGATTAAGCCTTGCTTAACAATAGGAATAAAGATGTTATAAATGTTTCTTTCAAGAGGTTTTGTTTTGTGAGAGTTAATCTACATATGTGCTATTACCAAAAAAGTGCCAAGCCATCCAACAGAATATAGCCTTGGACAGTTTGTGTCCAAAGCCAAATGTTAACTATGGGTAGGAAATCTCTTGTCATAGTATTTCTCACTCCATTACCTGACCATTTTATTGCAATAAGAATAGTATGAACAAAAAAAAAAATCACATATTTTAAAAAATATGTTATTATAACTTCACCCACGCACATAATTAGACCTCACTTTATAGAGATAAACAATTTGGCTACTCCAAAGAAATCGCATTTTTCCCAAGGGAAAAGAAGTTTCTATAGATTTATATAATTATTTCTAAATTAACTCAGTCATTTTGAAGCCTATAGCATTAAGATTCTCAGGATAAGATGTTTTAACTGCAAGTTGCCAGTATACTTATAAGGGTACAAATAGCATAGCGTGCTTAATAAAAAATAAAAAATGCTGGTTTTCTTAAATAATATTTGAAATTTCTGAAGGATCTATTGCCAGACCCGCTCAGAGCATGATTTTCCTCAGTGCTGGAAAAATGCCAGCCTAATTTCCACCTCCTCTGTTCCACCTGATCCGTTCATTTGCCTCTTCCACACCAACAGGTAGTTCTGAGGATTAACCAGACATACATACAGTTGTATTAGCGGTGGGTTACACATAAAAAAGTCCGTACAGCTTTTAATTCACAAGCAATTTGTTTAAGTTCTGACCTTCCCCAGGTGACTTGTTTTGATGACATCAAATTCACGATTACAATTATGCCTTATCAAAATGAGATCTTGTTGGAGTTTAAATCACAACAGTTCACACCAAAGATCCATATGCAAATAGCAGACAGAACTGTCTTAACAAGCAAACAAACGAAAGAAAATTAGGAAAAAAAATCCGGTTTTCAAAAAAAAAGGTGATTTTTTTCTTTGCAGAAAAGTGAGCATTTCAACCAACAGTTTTGAACCAGTAAACAGAAGAAAAGTAATTTTCATGCGGATGTAGACTTTAAAGGATGTTCTTTTTAACCATAATTTCTTTCTAGAGGATAAAAAAAAGCAATAATTAATATCAGTACCACTTAAACAGAAGTGTTTGGGGAGATTATGGTGTGGGTATCTACAGCCTCAATACTAAAGGAGCAGGCTCTCAAACCAAGGGCTGTAACATCCCAGATTTCCCATGTACAGGAACCAAAGGAAGACAAGCAGCTCAAATGGGTTACACAGGCAAACCCCCTTTATTTAAATAGGACAGTTAGGTGTGTGAAGGGTGGAAGCAAGCGAAGGGTACTGTGGGAGCAGGAGAACACTAGGGGTGCTAAGGAGTAATTTTGCTAAGCTTTTCAGTATCAACACTTAATAAGGATCCCAATAAATATGTTTAGAAATCAACCATCAGCCTCTCAAAATCATGTCCTAGGATATTTTAATAATATCTGTTATCCTAAACATATAATATCCCAGTACCCTCTTTGGCTAACGGGGTCTCTAAGAGATAGGGGAATTGCAAAGGCAAAAGTAAAAATTAAATTACATTAAGAAATCAACACACCAGCAGATCCATTCCCCACACTTGGCAATTAGTGCAAAGAGGTACAGAATTAATACTTTTTTCCCTGTTATGTGTGCAGTGAACGGGAGAACGACTCCAGCTAGTGCTGCTGGCATGCACAGAGCTTTGGGTCACACTGGACTGAAATGGTTCTTTTTAATATTTCTGAACAAACTTCGGTTCACACTAGTGACTTATGTGTTATGCAGAGATGCTCTGATGGGGGTTTCTTGTATTTTCATTTTTTGGGGAAAGGTGAAGGATTAAATCTCTGTGAAAGATACCGTAACTAATTCTCATACATAATTGCATATGCATAGAGTAAGTGAGAATCTCTCTCGCAGAGCAGAAATTGGATTGAGGGGTACCTAATAAAATTACATGTGATTATTGAAATCTTGAGTATTTAATTACAATTTTTAACCCATGGGCTCTCAGACTCCCCAATGGAGCTATAATCAAGCAGCGTCCATATTGGGGAAAAAAAAACAGCATTCATAGCAAACAAGATGACTGCAGCAAATGGTAGCAGTTTTTCCAATAAATGTCAACATGAAAATGCTTGAGGCTGCTATAGCAAGAGAAAAATGCCTTGCAAAATCAGAATGTCTAAATACTTTAACTAATTCTCTGCTGCAATGCATTTTACTTGGCCACACTTTCTGGTTAAATTTTGTTCTGTCACCACTCAGATGCCAGCGCTGTTAGAGATAGACGCGGACATCATGGTCTCACCCAGGCCACCTTGTCTTTTTTTTTGGTGCAGGTGCCTGGGCTCAGATTCTCTGGAAATCCTAGGGAGTGGAGCCAAGCTGCCATTTCAGTCTCCAGACTGATCCCATCCAGGCTCTGTGGATACTGAAACAAGGAGAAAGGATCAACCATTTTCTCTGTTGTTTCCAAAAAATGGCAAAGATGTAAATGTGCTTCCTGAAAGTGCAGCATCTGCAAGGGAAAAGGAACAGTTCATCTTACACAAAGATAGTTGGAGATGAAGAAATAGCCTCAGGCCAGTGGTAGGAAGACAGAGGAGACATCAAACATAGAATCATAGAATCATAGAATGGTTTAGGTTGGAAGGGACCTTGAAGATCATCGAGTTCCAAACCCCCTGCCATAGGCAGGGACACCTCTCACCAGATCAGGTTGCCCAAGGCCACGTCCAGCCTGGCCTTGAACACCTCCAGGGACGGGGCTTCAACAACCTCTCTGGGCAACCTGTTCCAGTGCCTTACCACCCTTAAAGTTAAAAACTTGTTCCTAATGTTTAATCTAAACCTGCCCTCTTCCAGCTTAAAGCCATTCCCCCTCGTCCTATCACTACATGCCCTAGTAAAAAGTCCTTCCCCAGCTCTCCTGTAGGCCCCCCTTTAGGTACTGGAAGGCCGCAATAAGATCTCCCCGGAGCCTTCTCTTCTCCAGGCTGAACAGCCCCAACTCTCTCAGCCTCTCCTCATAGGAGAGGTGCTCCATCCCTCTGATCATCAACATACTATAAGGGAGATGCTTGCAGTTAAATGGGAAACTCAGTTGCAGTATTTCTCAGTTCTGGGGTATTTTGGGGGTCGAAATAAAAAAATCACTGCATCCTCATCTCCCTGAGCTTCTTTGGTAGGAAAGCTTTTGTGTTACTGAGCTATTGTTTGGCTTCAGCAGCTTCTTATTTCTAAGATTTTTTTCTGCCACTGTGTAGGATACAATGATGCACAAAACATGTTCTCTATGAAAGTGGTGAGGATGTAAATCGCACAGCAAAATCTTCACCTGCAGAAGCACAGACTTTCCAGGAACCCCTTCGCTTCGTTCTTAAAACTGCAAGAACAGCCAATGCGAGCCAGCCCAAAGATCTGCCCAGCCCCTTCTCCTGGCTCTGCTAGCGGGCAGTAGCAGGTACCTTAGAAAGAATACAAAAAGCAGAAATCCTCCTGAAACACTTCCCTGTACGTGTTCCAGCATTCAATAATCTCCAGCTCAGAGACTTGCTGAAGCTGAGCTGATATCTCTGTGTGTAACAGTCCTTGATGGATTTTCCAGCTAAGAAATCTCCACTATGTTCATGGACCCTCTTTTTCACTACATTGTCTCTTTTTCACAGGAGAGTATGATATCATTCAAAATCTGCCCTGTACCCAGGGGATAAAACCAGCCTTACCTCCATCCTTGAGGCTGATTAAATTACAATAATTTACTGCCTTCTAGACTCTATACACTGCTTCATTTGCCTGAAGCAGACAGAGTATTCACTGGAGGAAGAAAAACTTTGAGAGGATCTGAGGTGGTCTCAATAGAAAAGTCTTTGGTAAATTTAAATCTATGCCCTGCACCAGGAGGTTTTAATGAATACTTTTGTGAAGACACTTGCAAACTATAAAACAGGTTGTCTGATGAAAGCAGCATTGTGCAAAACAGACAAAAAAACAGTTTGACACGTGAATACATTCAAAACATGGAGAGAGAGACTTAAACAGAGTTAGGATTGTTTCATACACCAAGGAGATTTATGCTGGCAATAATCTCCCAAGGCATCTGAAAGTTAGGATGTTTTACTAGCTGCCTTCTTTACTTACATCACTTAAACCATAAAAGTTGTGTTTACTCTTTTCTTTATAATGTACACTTGCTTTCCTTCCCCTCCCTCCATCAGACAAGAAAAAAGGACTAGTTGGGGAGCTATTTGTACTTAAAGTACACGGAGACTTTTCCTGATCAATATTTGACATTTCTACACTCATTAACATTTTGTATTTGTTGTTCTCATAGTCTTCACTTGTTTGTATGTGAAATAAAGGATGTTTTGCTCATCAGACTGATAAGTTAAGTTTGAGTAGCGTGTGTTACAGACTGGTACTGACTGACTTCGGCTTGGACTGTAACATTAGATGATCACCAGATAAAATGTAATCATCTGTGTTGCGTGCATGTTTTCATTTTAAAAAACAGCACAGTCAAAATATTTGCTAGAAAGCAAAGGGACTATTTCAGCACGTGGAGATAGTCTGAGTCATTTAAAGCAGGGGCTAATGCACATATTGGAAAAGAATAAATTACCAAGGCAAAGTCAAAAAGGATTTGCAGTTTGAATGCGGTGTCAAACCTAATTTGCCCTTTCTTTGTATGTGCTTCTGAACTGAGGAATGACAACAATGTAGGTTTCTGACACTGGAAAATTGTGCCTCTTCACATTTTACACACTCATTTAATGGATATTCTCATGTTACAGTTATTTATAACAGTTAACTGTTTGTCACATAATGAAAATGAGTATGAGAAGAAAAAACCTTGGCTGTACACTACCTATTAACAGGAAATGTTTGAGTTTTCTCTAAATCTAAAACCCCTTCATGAACAGACTAACTTACATTGGGGGTTTATTCACAATGCTTTAATTTATTCTTTGACTTCACTGTCTGTATATAGCACTGGGAACGTGAGATGGTACCTTCTCTGTGAGAGCAACCAGAGTTTCGCTTTGGTCAGGGTGAAACATCTCAGAATGACCATTAAGAACATTTAAAATGGTGTTTTCCTTAATACATTTCAATCCTCTAAAAAAAAGGAAGATGGTGATGAATTTTGCATACTAGCCCCTTACATTCATTCATTTACATGAAAATTTACTGGTTTAACAGAATTGAAACCATCTTAAAACCAAGAAACAGATCTGATTCTTTTCTTTAACCAGTTACTTAGAATTAGCAGGATTATTTCTCATACTTATTGGGAGCCTTCCAGACTTCCACACAACACAACGAAGTGTGATTTGTAATCTGTTTACAGCACACAAACAATACAGTGCACTAACCAGCAGGAAGCAAACTACTGTAGCTGATTAACAAAAGGCAACAGAGGACAACCTGAAACTATTGTTGGATACTTCTACTCTATGTTTTTGCTCTCCTTGTTCCAATTTGCCACACAATAATAATAGCAATAAGTAACTTGGCATTTCTATAATGTTGTTCTTCCTTAGCTTGGAGTGGTTCTTTTCAGGTTTACTTCAGATAAAACAGGTCAATACCCAGCAGACTGAGGGCAATCAGGCCAAAACTACTCACTCACGACTCCATTTTCAGGTGTGTTCTTGATGTTATCAGTTGTACACAACCCTACGTTCACCTGCTTTTAATTCCTCTGAGTAAATGGAGCAAAAGGAAGTCTCTGGATTGGATATGAAATAGCTCTGGGAGAATATACTCCTGACCTTTTGTTGGTGTTGTCTTTAATTTACCATTTGCTAATAGCTGGTCCTGTAGGTTAACAACTGAGCAAAGAGAAAGCCAGTTAAGAGGTGGAACATGAAGATAAACAAGGTTTTAGAAAATATAAACCATTCCTTGCCCATACAAATAGCATGTGCATTTACCACCTCATTCTTAGGCTGAAAAACCTTCTGCAACACAACTGAAAATCACATCAAGTTATTCAAAATAAATCTGATTTAACCATTTCACATGTTCAAGGTGCTTGTAACGCAATTGTTTGTTACTACAACCTCTGTCTCAAAAGGCTTCTGTTGAACTTAGTGGTAAAAATTTCCTTTGGCCCTGTTGGACAAGGGCTGAGACCTACACCAGGGGCTTTGGAAAACCTAAGCATCTGGCAATTGTGTGCAAGTTTTTTTGTAAGCATACAATTAAGTTTGTGAGCACTGAAACAAATAAGGTTGGGCTTACTATGAATTTGTGTCATGGTCAGGTGGATCCTCAGGGGTTCTTGGCAGTGTAAGCTCAGACTGAAACTTTTGGCAGAGGAGTTAATGTTGCAGCATTTTCCGTAGCTGTCGTGTCAACAGGCTCTCTTCTACATGGCCTCACATCCTCTCATTTCTGTTAATCCTGTAGGATCATAACATCTCTCAGATTGCTAATGTACTGACAAATCTGGGGGAAACAGTGGGGCCTCTAAATCAAAGAGCAAGATCCTACGAGCCTTGCTTCTTTAGGAAACCAGGGTTAAAAAGCCTATCTACTGAAGTTGTTTACTTCTCCATTCCTTGGATTTCACTTTTGTCAGTATGCTCAGGATAAAATACAGACAAGCCAGATAAATTGCATTCTGTTGGTTGAATTCCTCTTCCCTATCTAGCAGAAGAAGACCCAGACTTCTGATTCCCCAGCTGAAAAACACCCACTTCATTGTATCTAGGAACATAACTTCTCAGGACACAGTTGAAATGCCTGGACCTACTTTAGATGTAGGAAAGGATCTGAAAATGCTGTATATTCAGAAAGGCAGCCTATAGGAACATAAGCTTTGCCAGAGTTGTGTTGCTAATGGGGCAAGATAGTGGACAGGAAAAGGTATTGGAAGGAAATTTGGAGTTGTGTATGCATCTCTTGCTTTAGCAGGTTGAATGCACAGGAATTTCAATAGGGCAGCAAAACCTGTTGCCCACAGTGAGATAACTTTGAAGAAACCTTTGTGAATGGAAACCCATAGGAATTTCCTGTCCTTGAAGCAGGTTTTTCCTGTATAGGGAATAACCTGGCCCCTTATTACTGCTCTCTTTCTTTTTCTCTCCCATGCACACAGAGGACATAAATATTTGTTGGAATGTCAGTCTTTATCATCATCAGCTGTTCATACTCTGAGCTACAAACTGCATTTTCACATGCAACCCCTTCTGATATCATCCCAGGACATTTCACTGAACTTAGAAGTGTCATCTAATAACATCACAGACCATTACTTATCTGCTGGGTAATTTCTGTTTTCTAAAAAAAAAAAAAAAAAAAAAAAAAAATTTTGCATCTCTATTGATTTGTATTTGAATCTCATTTACATCTCAAATAGAAATCAGCTGACATTAGGAAAATATGTTATTTCTACTGAGCTGAGCAAGAAATAGTATTTTTGTATCCTAAAAGAAATTGGAAATATTTTTTTTATTATTATTATAAACCATGACTGGAATATAAACCTTTCTAATGTTTTCCACTGGAATTTCCTCTTTCTGCCAATGACAGTTGGAAATTTTGAAATAAAATAACACAACTTCCACTTTTTTTCCTAAATATTTTCATATTGCAACATGTATCAGTGTTACCTTTGCCTGTCGCTCCATCAGTTCTAGAAACTGGGTTTTTTTTAATAAAAAACAGAACACCAGTCAACCGTCCCCTCTCTTTAAATTATGTCACTTAACATTTAAGATAGAACGCAAGTTGAAGCAGCCTCTCATCTCAGATTTAGACCAGCCTGGCAACAAGAAGAGCTTCACTGATTCTAATGTTATATAAATTTGGCCCACCAAATCAAAGTTTTGAGTCCTTTGAACATCAGTGACCCCAAAACACTGTCCAGCAACCAAATGCAGATGTAAAAGTTCATAACTCTTCTCTGTTGCAGTCAAATGAATGAACTTTGTTTTCAAAAATTAAACATATTCTTCACGAGAGCCTGTCCTCTTTTCATATTCAATATCACTCAGCACTCTCTAAGAAAGAATTCAAATTTAAATTAGCCAAAATGTTAGGAAGAGAGACATTATATAAGGTTTTATAAAATAAAATCACAACTAGTCCACAAAGGAACTATTTTCTTGCAAGTCTATGCTCCTGCCTACTAAGAACTTTAAGTCTACTTCAGTGAAAAAAACCAGAATATTTAAAATTAACACCCATCAGCTTCATATAGGGACTTACATCCCCAAACACATCTTCAAAGACTTGTTTCCAAGAAGAAATACGGAGGTGCTGAAACAGAATTCTTCTAGGAGAAGAGTTGAAGGACATCTTTTTGTTCTTCAAGTGCAATCATACTTGAGGGGACTTCTACAAAATGATACAGCACCTTTCACAACACTAAGGGTTTAATTGATCACTCCTTTTAAAAGACAGTTCCAGAATCTTACTGCACTGAAGTTGAGGAACTATTTTCTCATTTCTAGCCTTAATGTGTTTATGGATAACATTAACTTATTATGATACCAGCATTTCTTTTAGCATAAATAGGTCTTCACAATCCTTATGCTCATCCCCAATGCATACTTACAGCCACCCACCTCATCTTATCATAGTGTTTATTTTACTAGAATAAATAATCTTCATTAGTGATCATCAAGATTTCTCCCTACAAAACTTAAGTTAAAAAGTCTATCCGCTACATGGACCGTGGCTCGGTCTGATGGATTGAGCTGTTTCATTTGGTTGAAGTGCTCTATCCTTAGCATTTGATAATTTAGGAATAAGTAAATCTTGAGGATGCATGGAAACTTAAGGGAGTAATATGCTGAACCTATTCAGTGATGAAAACTAACTTTGTAATCCAGTGCAAAAATGTATCTGGTTTGTTTATCTCTTTCTTCCCTCCTGTCGTAGCATCACAATCAGCTGTCTTTTGCATTCAAAAGTCAGTGAGCAAGAGAACTAAAGACTGTCATCAGTTAAGATGATAATCACAGGAATAAATTTGGAGTATGTTAGATTGCTTTTTACTATTCCACATGACTTAAGATAACTTCTACAATTGATATTTATGTTTTTTATGCTGTAAAATTAATGACTCTTATGTCTTTTGTGTGGAGCGTGCAGTAAATGCTTTTCCCAAGTACTCATGTGACATAGCAAGCTTGGGTCTCTTGGTTGATTTCAGCCACATCTAAATAGGAAAATTACTGAATTTGGAAAGATGTATTCTTCATACTGTTGGTAAGGGTTGGTAAATAATACTGTTGAGATAAGCATTCTCATTTTCATGATCTATAGAGACAGACTATATCTCAGCACAATAAATCAGTGAGCTTCCTTTTTAGACAAAGTAGGTTTTTGAAATGCATTATTACTAAAGATTCATTTGATGCATCTTTGACATACATTTAACTGAGACTGGTCACACTGAAATCTTGAGAATACCTCCAGGTTTCATTCCTGTGTCTTTACCTCATTCTGATCTACACTGGTGTAACTGTAGTGTGACAGCATTTACAGCAGTGGGGCTCTACCTGCGCAAAACCTGAATAAGCAATCTGCGAGCTGGATCTTTGGAAACTTGCTTCTTAATTTAAATTTTGAATGAGCTTTGAAAAATTCAGATTTTCTCTTAAAATTACATTTCATGAGGTTTCTGTTCAAATAGAAAATACCACAAACTTTATGTTGTTTCAACACAAATCTTTCACCAACACCAGTCATGCCAGTTTCCACAAAATCACTGCAAATTTTTGAAGCTTTCAATATGGGAGAGATTTATAACAGAATAAAAATGCCGAGATCAGTGTGAGCTTTGTACCCTGTCCGTTTGGTGTGATGTGTCATGTTGTTCCTGGGTCAAGTCCTGCAAGTTCTACTTGAATATGATCTCAACAGCCATCTCAGTATGTTACCGTTACTTGAGTCCATGAAAATCATGTCAGAAAGGGGTTAGATTGCCTAGTCACCAAGTAGAACCTATATGAGATGGTAACAAATCCCATCCTAATAGCAGTCTATAACTCTACCTCATTTGCACACCAAGGCTGTATCTTGAAAGCCTTATGCCTGAGACAGAGCTTCCCTATGGTATTAATGTTTATCCAGCTGAATGAAACATCTGTAGGAACCTCCACAGCTCTCACAGAAGAGAAAGTGAGAAATGAAATTCAAAGGCTCTCCCCATCCCTATGTATTCATGTGTGCCTTGAAATCCAGGCCAAGGATTTGGTTCATTATTAGCTATAGCCCTATTAGTGATTTCTTTTACAGAGAATGACACGCATTCTGAGCACACCTAAATCCATCCTGCCCTTGCCCTGAAGGTAGTTTATTCTCTTCTTAAACCTGCCTTCGGATAGCTTGAACAAATAGTAGCTCAGACTAGTTCTGACCTGTTTTTCCCCTGTTTTAATTGTCTTGCCAATTAGCTGGGCTTCTAAAATTTTTCTCACGTGATTCACATATGTCTTTCTTCTGCCCAGCATGTCATTTGTATGTGTGTGAAGTGAAATGCATGGCAGGACTTAGCCATGCTCTTTCGCTTATAGAAAGTTATAATATTCCAAAGTTATACTGACACTTGTCTTTACTACACAGTGTGTTGAAGCTGGTTTTATTTCTCATTTCATATTTACATTAGGTCTTTTGCATTAACAGTGCATTTATTGCATTTATTTGGTGGGGAATTCAGTAGTCATGATAATTTCAGATGGCATATCTTCTTTACCCAGGGCAGTTGGTGTCTTCCTGATAATAATTGGCAGTTTTCAAAAGGGAACATTTTCATGAGTAAAAAGCAATGAAAATGGAACAATATCTCTAAAGGAAATCTAAGTTTAAAATTTAACAGTACTAATGATTATGATGATAATGGTGTATTAAATTCAAGGAATGAGCAATCAGCATGATTATGGACCCCTAAGAGATTTCTATTAGTGATGCCATATAGAGAGGACCCATCTGAAAAGGTAACACACCATTTTAAGTGCTGTGCTAAGTATCAAAGTTCTTAAACCAATCTACAGCCTAAATGGAACAGATAGAGGCTGGTAAGTGAAGTGACTTCTCTGCCTGAAGTCACATGGGAGGTCTGTGGCAGAGCCAAGAATAAAAGCCAAGTCTCCTAGATCCTGCTCCAGTGGAACACACACTGTGTTGCACTGTCCTTCTGTATCCTTCAAGATGGTTTCCAGACATCTATGTGCTGTATACAGAGCTACATCGCTGCTGCAAGCACTTCACATGTCATTCCTGAAATGAAACGTGGCTGCACAAAAAAGCACAAAAGCATCATGCAGGGTAGAGTGTTAGGAATGAAGAACATCTTATCCAACTGACATTGAAAAGTCCTCAGTTTTTCCAAATAGTAAGCTAAAAAAACAAGGGAAAAATGCAGGGTTCCCAGTGCATAATTCTTCCCCTGCAGAATACTACTTATAAAGATTTGGAAGAGGGTATGAGCTACTCAGTATGGATTGTTGTTATCATACAGACACATTAGAACCAATGTAGCAGTAGTATCTGGAAGCAGCAAATAATGCAACATACTCACTGTTGCATCGCTCTGTCATCCACTTAAAAATATGTAATCTAAAGGGAAGAGTCAGTGGAGTAATGTCGAGTTTTCAGAATTTGTAACTATCTTCTCCTGACCTGTTTCTCAGTAGTAAAATAGGGTGTCTTATCTGAAAAATCCTAGCTCACGAACGGAGTTGCCATTAGCTTCAGGATCAAGCATTCGTTAACCTTGTTCAAAGGCAACAGTCATCTCTACAGGACAGTTCTAAGAGGAGTAATAAGGATCTGATATGGCTATGTGTATGTCTATGGGTTGCATGAAAACAGTCTGTGTGTTGGTAGGTAATTATTTTGTATGAGTTCTGGATGTTGGCCCAGATAAACAAAGGCATTTAGGAGTCGAAGCTACAGTTGTTTAATGTTGAAATGTTTTGCAAAGCCTTTCCAAGAGCTGTCAGCTCTCTTAGGCTGACCTGTGGCAAGCTGAAATAAGATGGTGCATGTTTTATTTATGGTGTTTCATTTTTATCTGTTCACATATTCATTGTTCTGATAGACAGTGCTATCTTTGAATGATTTTTGTGGAAAGGGGCCTTTCCATTAGTAAATTGCTTTTTGAGATGCAATCTGCAGCAATGGTCAGATGTTGACCCCACTCAGGAGAGTACCCAAGGAGTGAAAAGGCCTCACTAATAATAAACTCTCTGCTGTCTCTAACATTTGAATATAGTTATCTTTTAACCTCTCTGCTATCCTGGGAAGAGGGCGGAGATTTTCTATAATGAAGGCTCCATAATACTAATCACAAAGGGGAAAGGAATGAAAATCCTTTTAAGACCCATTTTGTCACACAGAAGTAGGACAGACATCCCCAGAAAGGCCCCTGTGCCAAAGAGTTGTTCCTTATGGGGGACCCAAAGACCAGCAGGGACCAAAGTTTCTGATAAAGAAGGAAAGGCACTGCAGATCCCAGAGCCTGGAAAGAAGTGCAACACCTCTGTGTGAACATCCTTGACACGATGGCAGTCTGATATCAGGTCTACAGAGAGCTTGCCAACTCTTAAAACTTTAGGAAAAGGTGTCACTAAAAAAGAGGTTTCAGACACCTTTGAGGGATTTTCTTTTACACTATACTCACAAACGCATTTGTGGTTCTGCCAACATGGATCAGGTAACTCCAACCAAGCTCTTTAGAGCTAGGAGCACTTCATCTTACTGCTTAGGGGACAAACCGGATTGCTCCATTCTGTCCTGTCTGGGACATACACAGGACAGGTCTGGGTGCAGTGGGCAGGGTCAGGTAAACAGAATGCAGCACATGGCAAGTAGAGCACACCTTTCCCCTGTGTGCAGAGGAGTTATAAGGATGCAGTCTGTCTTCCTTCAGCTAAAGGTCACATGGACCTGTCTCCTCAGCAATGAAATTCCTACTATTCCTAGCATAGAAGCCAACCTTTAAGGAATAACTCAGTCCTTAACGTAGCGAAACATAGTCATTTGGCCAGAACCACAATGAGTCTGCGACTAGCTCGGAGCTATTGTGTTTTAGCTCACGCAGCAGCCTCAAAAGAACAGGGGTTTATGCCTTTTGTCTATGCAGCATTTAAAGGGTCAGAGATGAGATAGGACCTCGGGCTGCCTGTCATGCATGTCAGTACTCAGCCCTTGAGGGGAGGAGGCCAAGTGGTACTGAAGGAGAAATCTTCACTTGGCGCTTTTGCTCTGGGACAGTCGGCTAGTCACAGTGTGCTAAGTAACAGCCAGGACAAAGCGAATGTGGAAATTTACGGCTTTGTGATGAGATCTACTTTGTGGCTTCTCTTCTCCCCTGTGTCAAGCCATATTCGCTTCTTAATTATCATGGCGAAACTCCAGTGTAACATTACTGAAGTCCTTCATATTCATACATGTGTTCGTAAGAATTAAATTCAAATACAGCTCTCAAAAATTAGTATTTGCATATCTCACTAGAGCAAATGAATTGCACTGAGTCACCATGAAAATTGACTGGGTAAGCTAAATGCATAGTTTGGCGAGAGTCAGCAAGCAAGATACTTTGTCTCCACTCCCACAGACAGAAATCCACACCAAGATTTTTTGGTGTGCAAATGAGCCTGATTTACTTTGATTATAAAACAGACTCATAGCTTAATAAAAGAAACCAAATTGCCTTAACTTGCATGTGCATGTGGAACCTCCATAAATTATGGTCATATATAATGAATGGAATAAAGCCGCAGAAGTTACATGAAAGCAAATGTTCCAATCAAACTTATGCTATGGTGCAAATCTGAAGTGACTTCACCAATCCCGCGTAAATTTCCCTGAGTTTACGTTGGCTTAACAGAAAACAGACTTTCCTCATTAGCATTCAGCTGAAACTTTCACATGACAAGCAGCATCACGAGGCTGATTTTAAAGGGGCTGCTTTCTCCACACTACATGTGAGATTCCTGCTTTTTCTGCAGCCTGAAAATAACATATCGGAAAAACATCACCTCCGAAGGAGACTGGTCTTGAACATCTTATGTCATCATAAACATCTATGTGTGAGCTAGCCCCTTGACATGTCTAACAGTCCCCTTTTCATGGGTACAGCATACACAGCTTCCAAGCATTGGTAAAGATCAGATTCCACCTGGCTTTCTGCTTCCAGTATTTATTTCAGGGAAGGCACACAGTACCTCCACCAAATTGTGAGTGTTGAATTTTCCTACCAAGAATACAGAGCATCTTTTTTAAACTTCCTAAGACTATACAGCTGGAATGAAAGCACAACGCTGTTTTAAAATTCAGCATTCATCACAGCCATTGTTCAAAGTCTCAGACTGACAAAAATGACAGAAAATCTGTGAAAGTCCAGCCACCGTGTATTTAATATGCCGAGGGGCTAGCACTGCAGCCTTGTGCTTGCTTCCCACAGGGAGACTGAGCATCCCTTTACACGCAGGCAGCCAGGTGCTCTGGTTGGAGTGCATGAGGCAGGAGGCTGGCATAAACCCACCCCTTTGGAAAGCAGAGTTGAGTAATATCCCCTCAGATCATCACCTGAGATGATAGCCCCTCCAGTGGCTATAACACTTCAGCAGCTCCAGCTGCGACTGACGTGTTCTTCAGTGTATTAATCACTGGGACAGTTTACGAAAGGTCTTTATGTGCCTGGCATAGAAATGATTTCTACTGTTGACTTGTGAATTAAGCAAACTCACCAGCACACCCCATGTTCCTCTCTTACCCATAGTCTTTTGATTCTGATGTTTTGAGCCCTTTTGACAGGAGAAGATAAACCTTAACTCTAGTTTCATGTCTACCTATGAGCAATGGCTATGCGTGGGAGTAACTGCTGGCAGAAATTTTGACCAGAGTTAGACTGAGTAAAGTCGCTTCAGATTCACTTTTCTCTTTCTCACGCACAGGAATGCTCCTGTTGAAGGATGTCGTAATGAGGGTGTGACACACAAGAATGTCAGGAAGAAAATTAACTTCTTTATTTTCTGGCATAGAGAGATCTGGGGTAAGGGTTAAACAAAAAGTTATTTCTCTTTCCTGACGCTAGAGGTGAAAAAAACTATTTTGGGGGATCTTGCTAACCTCAGAAGAAGCCTTTGGGTCTCATACCTAATGGGAAATTTGAAATGCTGCCATGAAAGTGTGTCCCAGCAGCTGCCTTTTAGAAAGGTAAAATTTCCACCCCATGCAGAGCTGGGAACTTCAACAGGAGGCAGGAATGTAGCATGAACTTGACAGTCCCAGCCTTTTAAACAAGCAAGATGCTTTGTGGGAAACACACGAGACCTGGGAGCCAGAAACACCTGCCCACCACTGCCAAAGCGGGCTGCTACAGTTTCCCCAGTGTTGTGTCTGCAGTGGGCAGCCAAAGCCAGGAGCAGCTGCTTGCCCTCAAGGGGAGGCATTGTGAACAGTGCTTGTTCACACTCCTTTTACCCTGAAAAGCATCTATTTATTGATGTTTAAAAATACACAATTGAAGGTATGGATGACTGCCACATCCTGCCCCTCTCCGGGCACTGTTTTTATCACAAGAGGGGCTGTGGTTAAGGCTACAATTGCGCGTTAGGGAGTGCAGGCTTTCATTCTGAAGAACAGCTTCGTTAAAGAAAAACACAAACAAACAACTCCCTGGCAGCTGAAGGCTTTGTGTTTACTGTTTCTCCAGAGTTTCCAGCTGAGAAGCAACTTGAACCTTACTCTGTCTTGTGGTTTAATGTTGTTTTCATTGAGCTTAGCATCATGAAGGCAGGTTTGAAGCTGTTCTCCTCTCACCTGAAGTCATGACTGAGGCCCTTCTCCAGTGCTGGGGATGGGATTGAGTGTTCTTTGATTGAGTGAGTGTTCACTTCCAAGGTAAGCACGTGATGGGGACTATCATTTTAATCTGCTCACCATTTGCCAGAGCTCAGACATGAAGCAACAGCATAAGGAGTGGCCAGGAAGACTGACTCTCTTTAGAACTTTAAAATTGCTCTTCCTGAGAAAAAAGAGAGAATGAACAAAATTCAGATGTTTAGATAACAATCTACACTCCTTCCACCATTCCCAGCCCCACGGGAGTTTGATTAGGCTGTATTGTGGGTGTCACACTCAGGAGGCAACATGGGAGCAGACAGCAAAGGCACAGCTGGGTCCCAGTCTAATGACAAGAGCCTGCAACCTCCCTTGTGCCCACTCACTGAGAAAGGAGAGGCAGTGGGATAACACCACCATCTCCAGCTGGAAACCATGCCCAAATCTCTCCTGAGCAAGCTGGTTAGGAAGAAGCAGGGGGACAAAGGAGCTGGAGAGTGGGTTTTAAGATGAGATAAAGAAGATTTGATAAAATCAGATTTGGATGTCAGGCCAAAGTATGAGTCAAGTAAGAGTAAGGGAATCGTGAGATGAGGGACAACTTGCAGCAGTTTCTGAGATTTCTCGTTACTGAGCCAGAAAGGAGTTTAGAGCCTCGGAGCCAGCTCTGTCCTCTTCTTGACAGAGCCAGAAAGGGCAGCAGTACGCTGTGAACGGGTCAGGGGATCACATCCTACTCTGCTTCGTAGTCTGAAGTGGTTGGACTTGGAAGCTGGACTGGGCCAAAATAAGATCATAGGTGCAATGACGAGCTTTCATCTCCTAACAGAAACGCGTAGGGCTGGACAGACAAAGAGAAGACAGACATCCACCCTAATACTGCAGAGTCGCTGCAGCAAAAATATCTCATCCACAAGTACAAGGAAGACAGCCCATCATAGCAGCCTTTTACACCTTCTGGAAAGTCATCTCAAGCGATTCCTGGTGATAAAACATTTCATTTGCTCCAGTTAGGGTCCTTAGATGATCAGATCAGATTTCATATAGATAAATTGCAGCCAGCTAGATAGCAAACAGCAAAATACTTCATTTGACACTTCCAGATTCAAGTTCAGCTCAATGTCACAGAAATAGCCTTGCTTAGAAAATATCTGTGAATCAAGACACTTAGTGCTTCGAGTACATCCAACAAGATCTATCTAAATAGCAGCATTAACAAAACGACAGTGTGTCTGGCCTCTGCATGGAATAAAGCAGAAAGCACAGAGATTTTCTGCTTGGCTCTGTTTAACTCTTTGATGAAAAGTTTTCATCTGTATTTCTAGACTTTGGGATTTTTCCCTATAAGTGAGTGGCAAACTCTGTCTCATAGTGTAGAGGTTTCTGCAGCAGTTTCAGTGTGCTGAAAAAAAATGAGCTTTGAAACACAATGAAGAAAAGCAGTGAGTCCCAACGTAGGGGACCCAAACTACCTGTTTACAGACAAGTAGAGAAACCCCCTCATGGTAGAAAAGAAAGATACAGCAACAACATTTTCATTTAAATGAGCACCAGATACTAACCAGCTCACTCTTCCAGGAAACATCCATAACTTACTGAACAGTTGCAAGAACATAATCATTGTGCTGCTGAAAGAAATTTAATGTTTGGTTTAAACACAGCTGCAAAAATACCTGTGCAGAAACTTAAGGTCTCCAATCTCATATTGTTGCCAAATAAAGTGAGATGACAAGGAGGACCTACCACATGAAATATTTCTACTTTATTCTCAACCAGGGTTCGCAATGTACATGTAAACAATCATGAGACTTCTTGTTTTGTAGCTAAATCTTACCAAACTAATCCTGGATGAATTTACAATGTAGAAACCACTCAAATGGACTTCTGAATCAAACTGCTAGTAAAGTTTGCCTTTCTGCAAAAACGAAGCCCTCAAACCTCTACATCCATTCTTGGATTTTAACTGGGAATCTGAGGCACCCTTGTACTGTCAGTTATTCCACAAAGCATTGGTTTTTTTCATTAAAAGACAAACAGACTTTTTGCAAACTGAATTTTGTGAACTAGAGCCTATGCAGACCCCTCTGAAGTGGAGGGAAAGATTCTCCATCTGTGCCTGTGCTATCCTGTGAGCCAAGAGCAAGTGAAAGAATAGCAAACCTTATCACTCGTATACTTTCTATCAATATTGCTGGCTCTGGCATGGCATTGAACACTTGCGGCTTCGTTTTACATGAGGGATATATATGACTAATTGTAGGTGTCTCAAATTAAGGCATCTACACCTGCACAAGTCACCCTGGGCTGCTTTCATAGCAAATAGTCAATGCATATTCATATTTCATAGTCAATGCAATTAACACATGCTGTGTGCAATGCAGCTCAAGGAGATGACTATGTTTGGTCACATGAACTTGACTGACTGTATTGACACAGCTCCTGTTAAAAGGTTAGAAAGTACACTTGATAGACTTGAGAGAAGGGATGCCACCTAGAGGGACCTGGACAGGCTTGAGGAGTGGGCCCATGTGAACTTTATGAAGTTCAACAAGGCCAAATGCAAGGTCATGCACCTGGATCAGAGCAATCCTCAGTATCAATACATGCAGGATCATGAATGAATTGAGAGCAGCCCTGCCAAGAAGGGCCTGAGGATATTGGTAGATGAAAATTTCAATATGAGCAGGCAATGTGCACTTGCAGCCCAGAAAGCTGACCGTACCCTGGGCTACATAAAAAGAAGCGTGGCCAGCAGGTCGAGGGAGCTCATTCTGTCCCTCTGCTCCACTCTCACCGAGACCCCATCTGGAGTACTGCATACAGCTCAGGTCTCCAGTACAAGAAAAACATGGACCTGCTAGAGGGAGTCCAGTGGAGGGCCATAAAAGTGATCAGGGGCCTGGAACACCTCTGCTGTGAAGAAAGGCTGAGAACGTTGGGATTGTTCAGCCTGGAGAAGATAAGGCTCTGGGGAGACCTTATTGCAGCCTTTCAGAACTTAAAGGGGCCTTATAAGAAAGATGGGGACAAAATTTTTAGCAGGGCCCATTGCAATAGGACAAGGGGTAACAGCTTTAAACTAAGAGAGGGAAGATTTAGACTAGATATAAGGAAGAAATTTTTTACACGGAGTGTGTTGAAACACTGGCACAGGTTGCCCAGAGAGGTGGTAGACGCCCCATCCCTGGAAATATTCAAGGTCAGGTTGGGCAGGGTTCTGAGCAACCTGATCTAGTGAAAGATGTCCCTGCTGATGGCAGGTTGGGGTTGGACTAGATGATCTTTAAAGATCACTTCCAATCCAAACCATTCTGTGATTCTATGATAAGTAGCTTTGCTGTAGGAACTACACTGTTGACAACTAACGCTAGGAGAGATGGATCCCTTCCATAACCTCTGTGCTAGGCAGTGTCAAGACTGAGGTACCTGGCAGTGAATGGGTCTATGATGTTCTGTTCAAGACTGTTCAAGTCCAGGCTGCACAAATAAGAGATCATGTTAAGGTATTCAACACACAGAGAATCTGCTTCTCCAAGAGGCAGGTTTAAGTGCAGGTAAGTCTTTATTTATCTATATGAAATCTGATCTGATCATCTAAGGCAGGTAAGATTTGTTGGTCCAGTCTTAAGTGACAAAGTACGCATGCTCTCATTGTCTTCAGTAGACTTTTGATCAGATATCAAATATACACAACCAATCAAAATAAACCAACCTCTGCTTACCCAGAGAAGTTGTGAATGCCCCATCCCTTGTAGTATTTAAAGCCAGGTTGGACTGGGCTTTGAGCAACCTAGTCTAGTGGAAGGTGTCCCAGCCCATGACAGGGGGGTTGGAACTAGGTGATCTTTAAGGCCCCTTCCAACTCTAACCATTCTATGATTCTGTGATTCTACAAACCTTCTACCTTTTTGGCTTTACATAACTAAGTGTTTGTTTTTCCACCTGTATTGTCCATGCCTGAATTAGCCTTAGAAGTCTCGTCTGATCCCTGTACAACAGTACTGTGAAGACAACTACAGTTCAAAAACAGCAGCACTAGAGATGATAGCCTTGCTTCCTAATGCCAAGAAACAAGAAAGCTTTGAGGAATACTTGTAAATACGTCTGTTACATTTCTATAAACATAGTCATTGTCCACCTTTAAATCAGAATTAAAGCACAAAATTGCATTCAGTGGGCATGGAAGTGCGCAGGTAGCTACTGAAGTAGCTTCTGGTTATAGTGGGCAGGACAAGAATAATGAGTTCAGCTTGTGGCAAGGAAGATTTACGTCAGACATTAGGAAATACTTTCTAATGATAAGAATAGCAAAGCACAGGAATTGCCTGAGGATGCTGTGACGCCTCTGTACTGGAGGTCTTTAAAAACAGATTAGACGCACATCTATCAGGAGTGCCCTGGCTATAGGAGATCCTGCCTTGGGTATCTGTACATACCAGCTAACCCCCTTTCAGCCCAATGCTGAACAATTCATGCTAGTTCCATATAGCCTCTTTTTAGGGTTGTGGAACTGAAAAGATAAATGAATTAATTAGTCTCTTTAGATATTATTCTTAGCAGGAAGCTTACCAGAATGCAGCGAAGTTTCCAGAAATATCTCAGGATCTTGGAGCTCTCATCAAGTCCCTTCAGCCAGCAATCAGATTCCCTTGCTTCACTCAGATGAGACCCAAGACAACAGTGTTTCTACAAGTAGAGTCTGAGGTGGTGGCCATGACCCTCAGGCCATTCAGTCATCTGATGTTTGACTTCTAGGACATCACCGAGCAGCATGCAAGGGGAAACCGTGTCATTGATCAAGCAGAAAGGCAGCTAGGTCCACTGAGGTAGGGTAAAAAAGCCTTTATGGAGCATGAACCATTTACAAATTGCCAGCCTAAACTCACTCACGTGCAGAAAATACCAAGCACATGGCAGGCACATTTTGGACAAGACATAGGTGGTGCAGTAAACTCTCATGAGCCATAGCATACTAGATTGGGAGCTACTAATATACCAAACCTGATACTGGCTGGGAAAATGAAAATCCCAAAAACGCAATTTCAGTGTTTCCCCCCACAAATGGGATGACAGTTTTACAAGATAAAAGGCATCATAAACAGTACTGCACTTAAACATGCAGAGGCAATTATGGGAAAAAGCTGTTATAAAAAATATACATACATAAAATCTGGTCACCAATAAATAACATGCTTCAAGTGCTTTAGCTTTTCTCCTGCCATCTCTCTGCCATGCAGGAAGGACTTCTGGAACTGATACAGTTTAACTAGACACAGAGTTTATCTCTAGATTCTCTGTTTCCTTTTGTAAAAGAATAAAGAACAGGGTTTATATGTCTTCAAGTTTTTTAGTCTGGGATATTTCCTACACACACATGCTTCCTATTCCTCTTCCATGAGTAGATAATTTTGTGCATCAAGTTCCTGGAGAGCCCTGCCAATTTATAAAATTTTATAAAATTTTAAAATAAAGAAAAAAGAAAATTTCATGTAGTTCCAGTAGCCAGTAAAAACAATATACACACTGACTTCTGATTATCAGTGTCTGTGGTGAGTATGTGCCATATGTAATTGATGAACAGTTTTTGGTCTGGCATTCAGTTGCACAGTAAAATATTCTTTTGAATGAATTCAAATAACAAATAAAGATCTAAACACCTGCTTGTTCCTACACTAACCAGGAAAAAGGGGGATGGTCTCAGCTCTATACATCATTCATCTTAATGTCTAAAGGTCTAAAGCCAGGTTTTAATTTGCTTTGAAATCTGGAATAATCCCATGAATGTCGCACATAGTGAAGAAATTGCCAACAACTCTTGACTCCCTCTCACAGATATTTATAGGGGGATTATCAGAAGCACTCAGCACTGGCCAAATCCTGTTCTACTGGAGCAAATGGAAGCGAAAATTCCCCCCATAAAGGTCTGAAAAGTCTTTATTAATAGTTCTGTGAGGAGAATTAAGCTTAAGTGACATTTTAATTATCACAGTTTCACAATGAAATAGAGTCGCTTCCCGTGAGGTCCCCAGTCCAGGTTAGTGTCGTACGGAACAACAGCATAGGACCTTTTCCCTCATACCGTGTGTAGTGCTTATGGTAAGAATAACCTGTGTTTCTCCTTCACCCCACACTTAACATTTAGCACACACTACACAAACATGGCTGGAACAATTTCTGAATAAAAGGTTGTTCAAAGGCAAATGGGTATAAGAAATAAGTTTGCAAAGCAGAACCCAAAAGAATTGCCCATACTACAGCTCCATCTAGCTATTGACCCATCTTCTTTGTCAAACACTGCAAGTAGCCTTGCAGCCAGCTCATCTTAAAAATGCACGTGGTTATCACCCGGCCAGACCAAAAGGAAACATATTCTCCTATTAATGTGCAAACGAGTGGTGTCTAATAGTGCTAATCAATGTTGCACAGGAAAAAAAATATGTCCTTAAAAAGATAATGATAAGCAGCTGACAGACAGAAGGGTTTTGTGGTGACTAGTTAGCCACCCCCTGTGCTGCCCACGGATGCTTCTGGACAGTTGTTTCATTAGGAGAAGCTCCACATTAAGCCAGACTGCTTTTTCAAATAGAAAACTATCCAATTAACAATCTTATTTCTTCTGAGCAGTCAACTATGTAGGCTTAACTGAACTGCTGATGATGACTAAATCTTTTCAGCCTTTGTAATATATTTTTACTATGTGCCCCTGTGTGAGACAGAAATACTTAAACTGATAATGACAACGGGGTGGGCAGGTATGTGTCAGGCAAAATGCTGTGACTAAACTCCCATTTACAGCGAGGCAGCAAGCTCAGACACTGGCAGGAAAAACATCTCATTGAATCAGCACTTCCCAAACCAGTGTGTGAAACTGAAACATGCAGCAGCATTGCCAAGTTTTGCAGCAGAGAACAAAGGATGCCTGGGAGTTGAATTGGATCCTAGTGTTTGAAACCTTGCTGTATAGGATGCTGCCC
This sequence comes from Pluvialis apricaria, assembly GCA_017639485.1. Lineage (NCBI taxonomy): Eukaryota > Metazoa > Chordata > Aves > Charadriiformes > Charadriidae > Pluvialis > Pluvialis apricaria. Next base: position 158,894,362 of record CM030008.1, on the reverse strand, counting down.
TACTTCTGATTCTTTGGGTAGCTTATGTTGCATTGGCTTGGGTATCTCTCAGCAGCACTGCTCTATATAGTGCAGACAGACAGACTCCTACTTTCATTATTCGTCCATTCTCCCTCCATTTTGCTATTCCTGCCCTCTTTTATCCATTTTTAGGATAAGTAAGTAAACACTGCTTGGCTCCTATTAAGCAGCAATAATAGTCCAAGCCATGGGAGTGGGAACATTTTCCCAGTTCTCTTGCCACGTTTTGCAAGGCGTGCTGCTGAAGGGGAGGGTGCTTGCAGGGAACTCAGTGATCTTGGCTTTACACACAGAAAATTCCTTGCTCACTGGGAAGGTTTTGGGAACAGAAATCATCCTGTGACCCTGTTACTGAGAAGCTTCAGGCTGGTGTAAAACTACACCTGCCAAACTTGGGGGGAGCCAAATCTTTTGCAAATGGCAGCCACTTTAATGCCATTTGAGAACATGCTTCAGATGTTCCTCTAGGAGACTGCACATGTCCTGACTGGTGAAGCAATGCAGTTATTACAATTGACCTAGACTTAACCTTTGATCCTTGGAGAAGAGCTCTTAAGTCATTTTTTATTAGTCATCTCTTCTGGGTCATGCCTCTGCATCTTCCTCTGTCACAATCCTTTTCTAACTCACCTCCAGGACAGATGCTGGCTGGCTTCTGGCTGTACATGCCAAGGGAGAAATACACTCTACCTACTTCTGCTAATACCCCAAGGGCCCCACTTATCTTTCCAAAGGAAGCCTGGGAAAGTCTAGCGAAAGCAGGCAGGGCTGTGTTTTATACCTCCAGAGCCTCTGGTGAGAATAAGAAATGCAGCAGTTGACTTAATACAAAGTTGACTTAAGGTATGCCACAAGCCAGCCTACTCTGAGGGCAACCTGAGTGAATTAAAGCACTGCCTTGCTTGTCTGCTTAGACACACTGTGGCAGTTTCCTGGTGTGGAAATGTCTGCATGTTTGCACAGCCCTTTGCAGACTGGGGTCCTTCCAGCCTGTGCTCGGAGATACAGGTAACAAACCATTCAAACAAGGATTTCATAACTACATCTATTGCCACGTTCTGCAGGAGAAACAGAAAGGACTACCCAGACCCTGAGCCTGTCATCTGGAGAGCTCAGTCTCCTGTGTCCTTTTTTGTGCTACTGGTAGCATTTCTTTGCAAATCACAGCCTCAGGTATTGTTATCTTCTTTTTGATTACAATTAAGAATCCATTGGTTTCCCCAAATTGTTTTCCTTCAAAAATACTCTTGAAGTAGTACAAGAGTGAACAGCCTTCATGACCGTGATCTACACACCAAGGTCTCCAAATAGCAAAGGGCTCAGACACGAAAGCTTGGAGACCTGAGGAGAATGGGAGCTCTAGGAATATCCCACGGGAGTTCACATCTCCTGAGCGGACGGGACCACGCTGAAGTGCTACAAAGAGCTGCAAGCCCCAGCAGAATTTGTTAGTTTGCTTCCTCCTGCACTTTGGGATTCAGCACAACCCCTTGCCAGCCTCCTGACGGTAGTCCGAGCTCAGGAGCCTCAGTCATAGAATCACAGAACCATTTAGGTTGGAAAAAACCTTTAAGATCATCAAGTCCAACCATAAAACTAACACTACCAAGTCCATCACTGAACAATGTCCCTAACTGTCACATCTACCCGTCTTTTAAATACCTCCAGGGATGGTGACTCAACTGCGTCCCTGGGCAGCCTGTTCCAATGCTTGTCAACCCTTTCAGCGAAGAAATTTTTGCTCATATCCAATCTAAACCTCCCCTGGCGCAACTTGAGGCCATCTCCTCTTGTCCTGTCACTTGTTACTTGGGAGAAGAGACCGACCCCCACCTCACTACAACCTCCTTTCAGGTAGTTGAACAAAGCGATAAGGTCTTCCCTCAGCCTCATGAGAGCAGGCAGTCCATCACTGCTGTGGCACTGTAGTCAGGCATTGTCTCCTGTCCGCTTTTGGGTTTTAAATTCCCCTCAAGCTCTTGCCTAACTGCTCCTAGTTGTTTCCTAGTGAAACTGGCCAGTTGCTGCCCTTCCTGCCTTGGAAATGTCCTCTGGGGAAGATTAAGAACATTTGGCTTGCTGCAATTTTCACATCAAAAGCACAAAGCCTGGTCAATCCCTACTAGAGACTCTGTTCATTTTCAGGACTCAGAAATTCCGGCATTTCAAGAGCATATTTTTTAAAGACAGCATTATCTTTACTACCATGGCACAGAGTTGGGGAAAAATACGGAAAACACACCAGACATATAGATGGCTATAAACAGGACTGTAGCATTGCAGACTCTGATAGAGCTAATACATAAAACATACAGGATTATAATGTGCGGCACCTTGACCCAGCTGTTAATGGAACTGGGATTCTCAACACTTGTGACATGGGTTGTTAGTCCAGAAACAAAGAAATAATTCATCACTGACTGCACACCACTGGCCTTTTTGTTTTAAATAAAAAGGATGAGAAGCACCATCAGATAAACATTAACGTCCTGCCTTGATTTTAGCACAGCGGTTTCCAACCCAGTCCTGCTCGAGGTTTTTCAGAGACAGAAGAGAGTTGTGCTGCCCCGATGGCGAGGGGTGAGAGGTGGATGCTCTGGTTGCAGGCAGTGGACGTGATAGGGAAGAGGCTGAGCGGGAATGCAGGGCTGCACTGGGGGGATGCAGCTGGGGTGATGAGATGAATGGAGGCATCAGTGCTGTTTTTCCTTCCCCTTCTCCAGGTATCCCAACCCCTCCCATGACCCCAGCCTGCCTGTCCCATGTCCTGACATCTACAAACTAAGCACCAGCACCGTGAGCATTTTTATACCCAACAGTCAGATATCTGCTTTGCCGAGCGCCTGACACTGACCCTGATTCTGACCCACAGACTGTAATGGGAAAAGCAACTTCACTAGCTGAGCCGAAGCACGGTGTCTGAGAAGTTGAGGTTTGATCTAGTGCCTGCTGAAATGATAATGAGGATTCGCACTGGTCTTGGCGGATCAGTGAATCAATCCCCGTGTGGCAACATGCTTGTTTTGAGTCCTTCCCTGTAAGGGTAAATCACAGTGTCAGCTGCTTTGGTTTTTTTTGCTTATTGTTATTGTTTTGGTTATTGGCCATGAGAAATAATCTCATCCACATCACAAATATATGCATCAGACTCCCAAACCTGCTTACACAATTTGTTTATTTTTCTCCAAAGCAGCACAGGGCAAAGAGCTGCCCTGTTTTAATGTGCTAGGTCATGGTCAAAAGAGTCAACTAATATTTTCCTGTAAGGGCCAGTATTTACTATATGAACCAACTATCAAATTCATCTGACAAGTTAATCCATTAACCTAACCTTCATCTAATAAATACCAAAGAGAACAGATTCCCATTGATCTCAGCTGTCACGGGGATTTTGGACTCTTTAAACTCAGTACTGCCTGTAGCTAATGGGTCCATCAGAGTTAAACCCATCACATACGCTGTCTGCTTTCTCATGTCTTATAAAGAATTCCCTGAGCTGTTCTTCTTATCTGCTCCAGCCACTTCTTCACTTACTTATTTGTTTATACTTATCCTGTGCTCTCACACTGAGTTCATCCCTGAAAAACTTAAGCGAGCTGTTTTCTGCTTCCACAGGGTTTACACCACCTAATCTGATGGTACATTCTTAAAGAAGCTGTACCATAAAATAGGCCTACCTGTCTCCTGTGGTCACCATTTCTGGTCTCTGTAAGTGTCACAAGAGCCAGACCCAAACCCCCATCAACACTCTTACCCATTTCACTGGGAGTTACACTTGTGGCAGCTCATCTCCCCATTGAAAGGCAGTATGGGCACAGCAGAATCAAGCAGAAAGTCAGGCATCTGCTGGCAGTTAGCAAGCACCCAATTTACATCAGAATTGTACGGTTTGATTTTAGTTTGAAAGCAAAATTTGCATTAGACGTTCCCTACCAAACCCAGACACAGTGTTCAACCCAATGACAGAACCCTCTTAGCCTTTGGCATGCCAGGTTTGAGCAAACAGAAGAACTTCTCAGGCAGGACTTCAAGAGTTGCTGCAATGTGGGAATCAAATTTCAAACTGGGAGGAATAGCAGTGGGTGGATTAAGGTCCATGAACACAGGTTGGCTTTGTAATCCCATCTCTATCTGCCAAATCTGTTTGATTTTACCAAACGGATTTCCTCTCTCAGGAGTTCTTCCCCCTTCTCCCTCCCACTTTCTCCATGATCACTCCCTCTGTTGCTCTGTAAATTTTGGGTCATATGTGGCACCCATCAGTTTTCACACCCTTTCAGACCACAGGCTAAAAACACACAGTGATCACACTCACAAGGACAAGAGCAGCCCCTTTCTGCTTCCCATGAGCTTCAAGAAACCCACACGCAAGTTGGATTTCACATTATTGTTCTCTTGAACTTATGCTACTTGCGTTCCCCACAACAGGGAGTCTGAACACAGTCCTTGCTTCATGCAGCTTGTGGAGTGTCTCAAGCCTAAGTTTCTTTTACTCTGGCCATAAACCCAACCTTCTGATATTCTATGTGTAAAAAATACCCAACAAGCTGTAGCTTCTCGTCTTTTTGGGAAGACTTATCTCACACCTTTCCTTGAAGTAAAAATTTTCACCTAGCTCTTAATTTGTAAGAGAATAGTTAAGGGTTTACTATTATCACATTGACTTAAAGCTCAGTTGTTAGACAAGCTTAGAAAGTCAATGCTGACACCACAACATTTGTAAAGGTGATTAAAATCTTGGAAACATCAACAACAGCTTGTTAATAAAGGTAATCGGTTCTTTTTTTTTCCCTTTCCTTATTAGAAGAATGGATTTCTGTTTCAGACGTCCTTCTCCATAAACATAATCTGTCCCATTAGATCTGTGCAGCTATAGAATGGACTTCTTTTTCTTTTGTTTTCCTTTTGTTTTTACTCTTTTTAAAGGAAAAACATCACTAAAAGGAAAAGGGAAGCTACACCACGGCATAAATGTCAGGGGTATAAAGGAAGCCATCCTCAGCCACCCCTAGTGACTAATAAATGCCAGTAAAATTCATTCCACATCTGGAATGTGGTCTGTAGAAAATCCGACAAGTATAAATCACCACCCTTGATCAGAATATAAATCCTGCCATGATGCAAATAATGCATAGCTCGTATGTTTGTGTATTTTACTGCGGTATCAGGAGGAGGAAGGAAGGGCCAGGTGACAGGATACAGGGAAGTTAGAAAATAACTTTGTCCATTTCAAGAAACAATACACTGCTTCCACCGGAAGAAGAACATTTTTTAGTAAGGAAATTTACTCTCTCCTGCTTCACCACTGCTAACTCCTCCTCCCCCAATTTAGAAGCCTCCAGCAAAAAAGAAATTGAGATATCTTGAACTTTGCAATCAGAAGGTCATGAAGGACCAGCTTGGCTATGCTGGCTACATTCACTTTTCCTTTGTACAGCAGTTATTTCGGATCAGATGCAAGTGCATGTCCTGCTTCATCTGCTCGGAATATTTGCTCCTTCCCCCCTCGCTGCAGTTCACCAGCAGGTCACGCCAGCAGCTTCTCACTGATTTTCGAGAGACCGGGTCTTGCAAAGGTGACTGTCAACCAATGCAGCCAAGCTAACACTGTCTTTCTCTATTTTTTTTTCCCAGGACATGATAAGCTACAGTACACAGACTTGATCCAAAGTCCTCAGAAGCCAACGAAAATGTAAAGGAAATTCTCCTTTAAGGGTTTCACAGTATGGATGTATGGCAAGGAAGATGTTTTCTACTCTGACTCTGAAAACAGCTATGCAGCATGGTCACATCAGCACAGCTTTGGTAATTGACTTGGACTCAGCCTCTCTCCCACAGACTTGCTGTTTGATGTTTTCCTCATAGCTCCTGATTCACCCTGCAATATTCCAGATTGCCACAGGGGGAAAAAAAAGTTTATTAAAACTCATGATTAAATATTAAACTGTCTATCGGGGCCTTTAGCATGTGTGAGGGAGGGTTTCACAATTCGCACTATTCATCCTAGACATGCGGGGCTTACCACTCGTGTAATGCCCATGCTCACAGGCAGAGGGGCTTCCACTCAGCATGATAGTATAAATCAGAAAAGCTGCACTGAAATGCTTACACTGTTTCTGTGTACGTTATCTAGGGAGGAAAAAGAGATTTGAAGAAGTGTGTGTCAGACGTTCTTTACACAAACACAGCGAGACAAATTCAGGACCCAGGAGGGTGGCTGTAAATGTGGAGTAATTCCATTTTAGATTTATGCCATCGAAGCCGAAAAGAGAATTGAGCCTTAAATAGGTAAAATAAAAATAATATATACAAATACTTATTTTTTTTATTATTAAAAGCAGTTACATGACATCAGGAACTGTCAGTTAAAACCACCTTCATGCACAAGTGCAGTAGACTGAATCTTGGATCATTGCTAATTTGCAGTGATTGCTTCAGGATCTGACCCAGTGATTTTTTGTGGGATAAAAACAGAGCATCTGTGGAGAAAAGGTAAGCCTGCTGAGATATTGTATGAAGATTAGAGGATTTGCCTGTTCCCTAGAGATAATTCCTATTATGCAGCAGAGAGAAACCTCTAAGTCAATCCTTAAAAGGCTTCCCTCTTCTATCCTACTGAAGGTTACATTATTTATCAAAATAACTTCTTTTTTTCCCTTTTATTTTCTTTAGGGACTCTTTAGACACAGATATCTTGACTGGAAAACCAACCCAGGCAGGAAATGCTTAATTGTGTGACTTTTTTGCGTTTGAGTGTGCCTTCTAGCCTTAAGAGTGGGATATGAAACCATCCTTGAACCGAAGGCTAAGGAAAATTTACCACAGCGTAAGTACTGTGATTCAGTCCACAGACTCTAGGTAGGCTAAAGTAACCCCTGCAAAGTGCGGATGGTGTGGACACTGAATCCTTGGTGCAACCTGTCACACTGTCCAGATCTGCTCCTACAATGCAGCACTAATTAGTATTGCAGACATGCCACTCTGCATTTTGACTGTGTGCTCTTCTGGGAGGAGGTTCCTGTATTTTACTGAAAACATAAGAACTGTCTTGGTGTTACAGCAATACTGACATATCTTGATCATCTCTACCTTAGACTCCAGCCCCCTCTCCTCTTGCAAAAATTAACCAGGTTTTTGGAGGTTGGGTTCTTTTTTATTTTTTTTTATTTTTCAATTAGTCATTCCTTTGTCCTGCTTTGCCTAGAAGACTTTTTTTTGAAGAACAAGTTATGATGTTGCAGGTACCGAGACCTCCCTGTGTGCTGTAAAGCAACAAAAAACATCTTTTCACTACTTCACTATTCACCTTGAAGAAACACAGTGTCCAGGCCAGTCTCAGGTGTGTTCCTGCTGGTGCCAGGTGTCAACAGAAAGCTCTCTAATTACTCATTTGCTAATTAAAGTCTTCCCTTCCCTGAAACACAGATCACTGCATCTTAACTATTCATTGCACGAAGTTGAATGTTCTGGCAGCCACCTACCAAATCTTTCACACCTAGAGACTGGAGGTTATCTCTGTCAAAAGTTGTTTTTAAACCTCTGAGGTTTAATTTCTTTTTAAACCGTATGCTTTCTAAATACAGAAATACTATGAACCTGTGAGTTGGGTGCCACTGAATTTTACACCGCTAAATCTATTTCACTGAATGTTTCAGGGGAAAAAAAAAAGAGCTGTGTCCCAGGAGTGTGGTTCTCCGGTGGCAAAGAAGAATCTGGTGGGAAAGGTATGCTGGAGGATAGGAAGAAGAACAGGCTTCTTTATTTCTGGGGAGTAGTTAAAGTGAACTCCCTGTTCTCTGATACTTATCCCTAATATACACTGCCTTGTGAGCTACTCATCCATTAAATGTGAGCTACAGCAACTATATTTTTACTAAATCTTAAGTCCAATCTCATAAGTTTATATAGACTCCACAGCACCATAAAATTTGGGCACGTGTTTTCACACACAAGACTCCCAGAAATGATGCTTTTGGTCTTGAATTTAGCTATACACAGAGTCACAGTGTTTGAGTCCCTGTGGTTTAACGAGCAGCCACTTCTCAGGAGAGGAGTTCAAACTATTGTGGGGCAGGAAGAAAACTCTCACTTGGGCCAGTCATAGCAGTCCCACAGTCACATCAAGCCAGCTGAAACACAGGCTAGTCCTTAAGGCAAGGATCCTCTTAAAACCCCTCTCTCATGGCATTCCTCATCTCTTTACCCCAGTTCCTACCACGTTTCTTTGCCAGAATAGGTTACACTCAGGTCACTTCACCTGACTCTGCACCTTCACAAACACACCTGTGCCAACAGAAGAAATAGAGGGAAAAGAACCTGAATTTGGCAAGTGGCTGGGAGTAAAGGAGGGTGGTTGTGAAACTGTGCCCCCATGGAGCTGCAGCAAACTACTTAATTACAGCTGCTGTCCCATACACTTCTCATCGGAATATATCCTTGAACTGGTAAAAACCAAACCCAACTTCTTTGCTCCTCTCTGCTCCTTTTATCTTGCATATTAGTATATTCCAGAAGAAATCTCAGAAGCAGACTCCATTTTATTGGTAAATGTTTCTCTTTTTGAACTTTCAAAACTCTTTTTTTTTCACCTAAGTTTTAAAAACTCACTTCACCTTGATGGGAGAGGTCCAACAGAAGTCTTTGAATGTAAGGAAATATATGATGAAAAGGCTTTCTTTGTTCTTGAATTTAAGTTAGTCTTCCAAAGTTTTTTGAAATGTTCCTCAATCCCAAAACCAGTCTTTGTTTTAACAACAACCAAACATCTAATTCAAATTGGGAATAAAATAAAAATGTTGGCAGAAAATGTTCAGCCAGATCTACTATTCTGGTGCTTTTACCTTGAGTTGTCATTTGTTTGAGCCCTGCTTCCTGTGTGTCTAATCTATGATTGTATACTGTGTATTTAGATCTCTATAAAACTAGTGTTTTTTCATATGAAAATATATACATATATTTTCACTTAGAGATTTACACATGAAACAGTATTTAGATTAATAAACGTAAGAAAAATAATACTTTTCTGGAAGGATTTGGTTTTATAACACATGGCCTTCCAATAATCCTTGGGGTAAATCATAGAATCATAGAATGGTTTAGGTTGGAAGGGACCTTGAAGATCATCGAGTTCCAACCCCCCTGCCATAGGCAGGGACACCTCTCACTAGACCAGGTTGCCCAAGGCCACGTCCAGCCTGGCTTTGAACACCTCCAGGGACGGGGCTTCAACAACCTCTCTGGGCAACCTGTACCAGTGCCTCACCACCCTTAAAGTGAAAAACTTCTTCCTAATGTTTAATCTAAACCTTTCAGCTACTGCTATTAATGCAAGACTTGAAGGAGTTTCAAGAAGGGACCAGGCCCCATTGCTCTCAAATTGCTATGGGAACAAACAGAAAGGGCCTTTTCCTACTCTAAATACAATAATAGGTGGATATGGATGGGTGGGTGGAGGGAAACAATAGGAGATGCATATCAGGAAGCAACAGCAGTGGAGAAGTTAGCCATCTAGTCTCAGCTAGTTGTCCAAGCACAACAGTTTGCTTGGCTGTGCTGTGGGCTGGAATGGGGAACTAATCCAGCTTTTCCAAGCCTGGTCCTCTGCAAGGTGCAGCAGTTCCCAGAGCCACTTTGCAACACAACTACACAAGTTGTTGCGTTATCATAGCTGAGAAGACATCATGCTAAAATATGGGGCAGGAACACGTGGTAGGAAAGTGAGAATACTTCAGGCTGATCCTGTTGGTGAAAACTGTACTCTGAAACCAGTGTTGCAGAGTATTTGCCTCTGATAAGGAGTCTCCTGGATCACCACTTGACACAGGCAATGGTGCAGGACTACCATGACCATTCAAGGCTACTAACGGATATTTTCCATGGGTGTGTTCAGTTGTTGAGCCAGCATTTGCTCTGCCTTTGAGACAGCTTATGCATCATTAATGACACATGCACCTGAACCTGGGAACTCGTGCCAGAGATGAATAAGTGGGTTATGATGAGATTTATATTCATACAGATAACAAGAATATCCAGAGCTATAAATATCGCTAACAGATACATCCTGGTTGTTCAACCTCATTCTTCAAAGTTTAAGCCAAAAATCTAAATATTACAGATATAGAACAGACCTACTGGAGGAGGAGAGGGGAGAAAAGAAGAACTATTATCCCTTACTTCCCAGCTACAAGATTTTTAAACCTTTCTCTAAGACAGCCATCCCCACACTTTGGTGGAAACTTGGAACCACATGCTAGATGAACCTTTGCTCTGCTCCAGGATGGCAGCTCTTGTCTTCTCGCTTTCTGTTGACTATATGGATTTCTGCTGGAATGCAGATCACATAATGAGTCCCATACTATCAGAGAAGGGATTCATCATGAACATTCCTGAACCTGACAGGGTCTTCAAAAATTTCCAGAAAGAAAACAGGAAGCTGCCAAAAAGGAGTGGACATCTCTGATCCAACAGTTGGGTCTTTTGTTTGAAACCAAGAAAAGCACCATTCAGGAGTCTAATTGATTAAAACTGAGTGCAATTGCCAGAGCACCAATAATTGCTCGAAGAGGGCAACGGTCACCCTAACGCGTTGTCACTTCAGAGGAAGTTGAACACTAACAACCAATCAAGCAGCATTAGTTAAAAGTAACCTTTTAATGACCCCTGATTTCTCCTTCAGGAAATATTTTCTACACAATTTGTATTACATTTTCAATGCTAGCCCATAAGTCTTTGAATATCTTATTTATTTTAAATTTTAAAATACACAGGACTCTTCACTGCTCCGTTCTGGCTGCACACTCTAAATACCTCCTGACATGATTTCCAGACGAACCCCAGGAATTCTGCAGCTTGTCTAAATTTGTCCCATCCTTGCCACTTGTTTGCAACAAAACTACCTCTTTTGCTAGCTCTTCTACAGCTGCCATTAGTTTTACTTGCCTTGTTTTGCTTGATTACTTACCCCCGACTAACTCAGACTCCCACTTGACTTAGTCTTACTTTTTTATTCACTCACTTATGTGTAACACACTTCTTCCTTTCCCACAATGTTGTGTTCAGAATTGCAAGAATGCTACTGATTATCCCATAAACTTTATGTTTTCCTTACAGCCTGAAGGTTGGATTAACATGGAAACCCTGGAATCACCACTTCTATTTACAGAGGAGAAAAAAAATGTATTGCACTTCAGGCTTTTTCAGTAAAAATACAAAATGTAACGCTACTTCAGAAAACCTGGTGCAAATAAAGAGCACTCAAAAGTTGTGCTAAAACCTCAGAAAGTCTGATACCAGCTTTATTTTATTTTGCTTTGGTGACGCATTTCTTATGTCCAGTTATTATCCTAAGGACGTATGCATATTGAAATACATTTTTATAAACCACAAACCTATATTACAAAGAAGAATAAAACCAGGAAGACATAAGCCTTGAGCACCCAACATCCCATGTTCTTGTATTTTCATACTTCAGATTGTGCCTTTGCCTTAGCTTTTTTTTTGTCTCTTACACCTAAAAACATGCTGTAATCACTTTAGACCAGGGACTGCCTTTTTATGTTGCCAAATCACCAAACACCTGTAGAATGCTGTATAAATATTAAATTATACTAATTAATAAACCATCCCTTTACAAGTGAAAAATGGAGTTCTGAGAAGTAACCTCACCCTGTCAAGACAGAATAAAATCCCATCCATGAAGAGGCCTGTAATTAACTAGAAATGTCTGGAATCCCGGGGAAACCTTGTGAGGAAGGAAAGCATTTTAGGCACAGTGAAACAGAATGGTCCCCAAATTACTCATGGGGGCTTCCACCATGAGTAGGAGAGTACTTCACTGCTGCCCTTCCCAACACAAAGATCACTCTCAAAGCAGAGGTGACCCCAGACCGAGAACAGGACAAGGAGTCTTCCCATTCAAACAAGGAGGGAGAGGAACGTGTCCCTGCCCATGGATTAGTGAATAGGTTGAAGGCAACCAGCACCAGAGGAAGAGACTGGATGAAACATCTCTCAGAGCTTTGAGAAAGAAGACGACTGACAGCCTCCAAGTGAGTGATGTGATTCAATGAAGAAGGGAGAACAAAAGCACCTGGATTTGGGGGGCCGTATACTTGCCCTGGAGGAGGCAGACTCATCCAGATCATCAGCTTGCCCCAGACATCCTGCATGGTGGAAAATGGAGGCATGGTTGTGTCCCAGCCTGAAGCAGGTAAGTTACTTCAATACAACCAGACTGAAATAAGAGACAAAGGTTTCTGGGAAATATGAAGGACAGAAGCACCTGAAGGGGAATTTTGGCTGGGTCTGCAGGTCAAGCACCTCCCCATGTACAACAAGGGGAGCGAATATAGTTTTTGACTCTGGAAATAGACTTTTGATGTGAGCTCTGCTACCACCATTGCATGTGGTGCCATTGCCAAGGCTTTTCGTCGCTGCCTGTGGTTTGCCTCAGTTTCTCTGTATGCAGAGAAAAAAGATAGTGGATGTGCTGGTCTTTCGCTGGAAGGATTTTAAAAAGTGTGAAAAGACTTTTTTAGTCCTCTTAAATCCTTGTTTCTTTGTTCCAAGCTGGCCAGAAAACCACTGCAGGTTCTCTCCTTTCCTCTGTGATCTTAAAATAACATCAGTTCCTTTTCCCTGTCATTCAATGGCATCAAAGTGGTGCATTCCCCTCTTCAGGACTCTCCTAAAGTTTTAGCTCCTTTTGTTAGGTGAGGTAGGTGATGCATTTGGGATTCATCTGTAAGGTTAAAAAGCTTTTAAAACATCTGTTTTGTTAGAACAGCACACACCATGCTTTGTGTTGGGGAAGGAAAGGAATGTTGGGCTACTGGAAACTCTCTGAATAAAGGGGATGCAGTCATTCCTCTGGGGTCAGAGTCCAGAGGACCTGGACTTTGTTCATTCTCTCCTGCCTGCAAAGAGGGAATCAGGAAACATAAAAACCTACAAAACAAAAGCAAAATGCAACCCTAGAGAAACAATCCTCGATATTTATCCCCACTGGTCTAACTCTGGATTAGACCAATGCAACTCACACTGGAGTCTACCAGCAGCTACTGCTGTTCATGCTATTGTGGACGAAGGCACCTACCATATTAAGAACTGCCTTTGCAGCAGAGACCCTAAAATCAGGCATGAAATCAGACACAGGGAAGGATATGGGATAACAAGACAATGTTATTTGACTGTCAGAACAGGAATCTTTATACGAGGGGGCGTACTGGAGAACTTCAGGTATGTACATAAAATAAAAGGTTGTTGCAACAAACCCAGAATATTTGGCTAATCTTTGCTGAGAAATCAGCATGAAAAATTCATCATTGCAAAGTCAGCTAGCCCTGTCATGTCTGTTGCCCAATCTACTTGACCCAGACCATGATAAAAGGAAAGGCAAAAGAGATACTAGCTTCTGATGGACTTTCCCTTGCGAACCTGTTGCCAGAGGGGGAAGGTCTGGCTCAGCAGAGGTTTGCAGAGCTCTGCAGCTGGGTGTCTGTGGGGTGCACAAAGGGAGCACAGACCTCTACAGTTTTCCCTTCTGTGAGTTTCTCTCTTTCTTCTATTCCCCATCCACTGCTTTGTAGGTCCAGTCAGCTGGGCTTTAGCCCCATTTAATCAAAGCTCTCGCAGTGATCTGGCTCATCACAAACCTGGTAATACTAATTTTAGTTGCTCCATCTTCTACCAGCATCCCATTGATGTCACTGAGTCTAGATATTGACTAGCTCTGCAAGTCTTAATTTTCTTCTCCACCTGTTCAGGTGTTTAAAGGAAAACCTCATCAAGGCTGGAATGGGGAAGAAAAAACCTGACAAGCCAGGAACAAAACAAACAAACAAACAAAATAATGCTGTAGCACTAGGCTGCAGCAAGGCAACATCTCTCTGTTCATGGGACCCAGTCCTCAAAGCTGTGCTTCTGTACTGCACCCAATGCCAGGCATACGCCAGACGTGCAGTCTGCTTTGGGACTTTCACATGCTAGGATTGGATAAATTTGAGAAGTCAGAGGGCAGCACGAGCATTAGGGACAGTGGGTAGATCCTTACTCAAACATCATAGAATCATAGAATGGTTTAGGTTGGATGGGACCTTGAAGATCACCAAATTCCAACACCCCTGCCATAGGCAGGGACACCTCCCGCTAGAGGTCATCTGACAGAGAGGAGAATGGTGTCCTGCTCTCAGAGAAAGCAGCTGGAATCAAGCCCAGAAATTTTCTGCAGCTATCATAATTCAGCCACACTGCACAGAAACCTTAAGACATAAAAATGATACAGTATTAAAATGAAAGAAGTGCAGCAGTTCTGCGCTAAAATTACATGGGGAATCGCAATGTCACGTTTTTTAGCTATATGTGTGCTTCAGCTCACAGCCACAATGTATTAACGGTGACTTTCCACAGATAAGGCTGTTAGAAAGGGTTCAGCAAAATAGTAACATGTACGAGTCCTCTCTCCAAAAGTGAGATTTGTCGTCCATCCTTGGAAAAGTATGTGCTTCCTACTGGCTTTATTGAGAACTTTTCTTTTGGATCCATGGACAGCATGTAGCTCTCAGGCCTTTCAGCTGGTCACTCTGACAGTGGTCTGTATTATCATATGTGATGCAGTACCACAATATCTTAAGTCCTCGTGTTTCCTGTGGTCTTAATGAGTTGCTGTTTGCCTTCTCCGAGTGGATGTATTTCAACTGTGAGAGCACAGATCCTAATACAAAGCAGGCAAAACTCTCCACTGCTCTGTTCTTTTCCGTAACCAGCTGCACTCCTGCAAGGTGGGTATGGAAGGATGCCAGATCCCAGTGGTTGTCTTTCACACCCTCATTATATAGGTTATTACAGCAGTTACAAGGCAATGAAGCTATCAGACGTATATATGAGCTTAGGGCTCCATGTGTATTTCAAGAACCAGTTTAACAGTAGCTTGTGCTTATGCATTTGGTTAAGAGTTCAAACATATACGTAGAAAGAAAAGAAAATGCAGAATAGGCACAAGCATTTGCTGTTACAAGTTACTGTGATTCTGTTCACCACAGTGGTGCTAGGTAAATTTACATGGCGACTATCTGATTCGGGGAGCCGGTGGTTAGCAGAATAGTATGAAATAGTTATATTGATGTTCTCTCTCAAACAACATTTTAGAGACAAAAGACAAAAGGGCAGAGAGTCTTTAAGAAGGTGCTTTATCTGCATGGTATCAGACTATTGCAACGAACAACTAGGGTACCACAATATGCTTGGTAAGCATATTTTTGCCTTTTTAGGGTGGTCAGAGATCATTTGCTCCTTGCAGTAACTTTCCAAAGGGAATCTAGAAGCCCAGAATACTAAATTATCAGTATAGTACAAAGTTATGTATTATTTACAAGCACAGTGTGAGCTGTCAGGTCAGTTAAATCAATTATTCACCATTTGTTCAATTTAGCTTTGTATAAATCTTCGTTTTCTCACTCAGCAAATTCCAAATTTACTACAAAGCCTTATGCCATGTCTGTAATGAGAACAGACTGAAAAGTATAAAAATGCAGACAGCTTACTAAATTTATAAGCAATTGCTTGAAAAAAAATGATCAATGTCTACACTTTGCTTTATTTTATCTGGAGTGTGATTTTTGTGCATAAATCACACATCATATCCGTATAAATCTACATCTTGAGCTAGAAGGATTCAATTCCATCCATTTTTTCACTGTTACGTACAGTAAGAGATTAAGACATTCCGGTAAGGACTGAATGACTGAGTAGAGGAGGGATTCACAGACTTTTAAGGCTAGAAAGGACCATTACAGACTATGACCTCTTGGATCACATACACCATAAAGCTTCACACAGGAACGACTGCAACAAGCCCACATCTTCTGACTGAAATAGACCCTATTAGAAGAACTTCTTTTTCTCCCTAATTTGGCCATAACTTGCTGCTTCACGTCAGTGGAAATACGTGTATAGACCAAGGTAAAAAAAAAAAAATTGAATTTGTTTACTTGTGTAACCAGAGAGCCAGCAGTCCAGCTAGATCCAAAGTCTGATCTGTTGCATGATGTACAACTGGAATGCATTGCTAGGAAAAGTTATTTGCATTGGAGATTTAAGTTCAGGGAACATGGAAACTGTGGGATTATCTACCTTACTTGTGCACTTCAACCTTGCCCAAGAAGAAAACCTTAGCTGAGAAGTTAATTCACTCTCTTTTTCCATGCCTAGCCTTTCCTGACTGGACCCTGGCTATGTCAATGGCTTGGGAAAAGGGGAAAAAATAATGCATTAAAACAACCAATTTATTGCTTTATTGATTAAAGATTATCATTCATTTGCTGAGAAATGGAAGTTGGCCATATATACTTGTAGTGTCTGACTTGTGAAGCAAAGTGAGTTGGCTTAAACCACACAAAAGCTCAAATCTAAGGCTAGTTTGGTTGCTTTTTTTTTTTTTCAGTGGTCATTCCTCACTGATTTCTGTAGTGGTTATTGTTTTATTGACTGAAATGTGTACAATGAGGCTGCTGGGGTGCTAAATGAGACTTTTTTTTCTCTTTCCTTTCTGTACTTCTCTCTTGAGCGCAGAATTCAGAAAATATTAAATCAGACCTTCCTGTCTCCTGACTACATCCAAAATTTTAGATGCACAGAGTTCTTCAAAGGAGTAATCATAAGAAGGTCTGGATTCTGTTTCTATTACCATGTTGTAGAACGAAGTTCTACCCTCAGCTCCCTCAGACAAATTTTCCAGTTCTATGCGCACTGAATTAAGCTTACATAGCTGAATTGTCTTCATGAAACACAGCTGTCCTCATAAACTATCCTTGTCACTGGGTGCTTTGAAAGTGAATTGTGTTGCTTTGAGTAGAAAATGGAAGCAAACCTGGCATTGAGTAGAAAAATTATAACATGTGGAAGATATCCCCAGAACACTAGGGAGAAGGATTGCTGAAATATGCAGGGTCTGAGTTATTGCATTTCATTGATACTTAATTCTATCCAAGAGGTTAGAGAGAGTGAAAAAAGCAAACTGTGCAATCTCCTTCATTTAGTTTACGCTGGTTTAGGCTGTTTTAGTCCATCTTTAAACCCAGTTTAGGCTGGGTTTAAAGGTGGACTAAAGAGGACATGTCAAAAAAAGTGATATGAGTTTAGCTGAAGGGTGGATATCATTCTCCTAGAAGCTATGCAAAGGCACATGGAAGACAGGGAGGTGATTTGAGACAGCCAAAATGGCTTCACCAAGGGGAAGTCCTGCCTGACCAATCTAGTGGCCTTCTGTGATGGAGTAACTACATCAATGGAAAACGGAAGAGCTACGGATGTCATCTATCCGGAATTCTCTAAGGCCTCTGACACAGTGTCCCACAACACCTTTCTTTCTAAATTGGAGAGATATGGATTTGATGGGTGGACTGTTTGGTGGATGAGGAATTGGTCAGATGGTTGCATCCAGAGGGGAGTGGTCAACAGCTCAATGTCCAGATGCAGATGACAAGTGGTGTCCCTCAGGGGTCCGTATTGGGACCAGTATTTTTTAATATCTTCACCAGTGACATAGGCAGTGGGATTGAGTGCACACTCAGCAAGTTTGCAGATGACACCAAGCTGAGTGGTGTGGTTGACACACCTGAGAGACAGGATGCCATCCAGAGGAACCTGGAGAGGCTCCAGAAGTGGGCCCATGTGAACCTCATGAGGCTTAACAAGGCCAAACACAGGGTCCTGCACCTGGGTTGGGGCAACCCTCAGTATAAATACAGGCTGGGAGAATTAAAGGATTGAGAGCAGTTCTGAGGAGAGGGGTTTGGGGATGCTGATGGATGAAAAGATGAACATATGAACATGAGCTGACAATGTGTGCGTGCAGCCTAGAAAGCCAGCTGTATCCTGGACTGCATCAAAAGAAGCGTGGCCAGCAGGTTGAGGGAGGGGATTGTGCCCCTCTGCTCTGGTGAGACCCCACTTGGAGTACTGCGTCCAGCTCTGGAGCCCTTGGTACAGGAAAGACATGGACCTGTTGGAGTGTGTCTAGAGGAGGCCACAAAAATGATCAGAGGGCTGGAGCACCTCTGCTGTGAAGAAAGGCTGAGAGAGCTGGGGTTGTTCAGCCTGGAGAAGAGAAGGCTCAGGGGAGACCTTATTGGGGCCTTTCAGTACTTAAAGGGGGCTTATAAGAAAGATGGGGACAAACTTTTTAGCAGGGTCTGCGATAGGACAAGGGGTAATGGCTTTAAACTGAGAGGGTAGATTTAAACTAGATATAAGGGAGGCATTTTTTACATGGGGTGTGGTGAAACACTGGCACAGGTTGCCCAGAGAGATGATAGATGCCCCATCCCTGGAAGCGTTCAAGGTCAAGTTGGACAGGGTTCTGAGCAACTTCATCTAGCGGAAGATAACCCTGCTCATTGCAGGGTGGTGTGGATTAGATGACCTTTAAAGGTCCCTTCCAACCGAAACTGGTCTATGACTCTCGGGGCTCAGTACTGGGGCCAGTCCTGTTTAACATCTTCATCAATGATCTGAATGAAGGGATTGAGTGCACCCTTAGTAAGTTTGCAGGCAACACTAAACTGGGTGGAAGTGTTGATCTGCCTGAGGGTACGGAGGCTCTGCAGAGGGATTTAGATAGGCTAGACTGATGGACCGAACCAAACTGTATGAGTTTCAATAAGGCCAAATGCAGGGTCTTACACTTTGGCCACAACAACCCTTGCCAATGTTACAGGCTTGGGGAGGAGTGGCTGGAAAGCTGCTCAGCAGAGAGGGACCTGGGGGTGTTGGTTGCTAGCCGGCTGAACATGAGCCAACAGTGTGCCCAGGTGGCCAAGAAGACCAGTGGCATCCTGGCCTGTATCAGGAATAGTGTAGCCAGTAGGACCAGGGAGGTGATTTTACCCCTGTACTCGGCACTGGTGAGGCTGCATCTTGAGTACTGTGTTCAGTTTTGGGCCCCTCACCACAAGAAGGACATTGAGGCGCTGGACCGTGTCCAAAGAAGGGCAACACAACTGGCAAGGGGTCTGAAGCATGTCTTATGAGGAGCAGGGGAGGGAACTGGGATTGTTTAGCCTGGAGAAAAGGAGGCCGAGGGGAGACCTTACTGTTTTCCACAACTATCTGAAAGGAGGGTGCAGAGAGGTGGGAGTCTGTCAAGTTCTGTCAAGTAACAGGTGATAGAACAAGACAAAATGGCTTCAAGTTGTGCCAAGGGAAGTTTTAGATTGGATATTAGGAAGAATTTCTTTACTGAAAGGGTCATCAGGCATTGGAATGTGTTACCCAGGGCAGTGGTGGAGTCCACATCCCTGGAGGTATTTAAGGGTTGTGTAGACATAGTGCTTAGGGGCATGGTTTAGTGGTGGGCTTGTCAGTGTTAGATTAATGATTGGACTAGATGATTTTACAGGTCTTTTCCAATCTAGGAGATTCTGTGACTCTATGATTTTCAAAGTCCTTCCATTTATAACTATCTTAATTTCTATTGTTCCCCAAGGCCCCTTACCACCCAGAATGACATTTTTTGGAGTGCGGATGATTTGGTTCTGTACAGTGAAGTGGAGATGGTTGGGTACCACCTGAATAGAAGTGATAGCAGTTCAGTCTGTCTATACTGCTTAGCAGGTAGATATTGGCAAAGGTGAGAGATGGTCTACTTGCTTTTGAAAAAACAGAGAACAGGGAGAGCTTCCTGTGCTCCGCGGCAGAAGAAAAGCTGGAGGAAAGATGTAAAGTTGTTGCTCTTTCAGGTGTTTTTGTGAATTGTCAACCTGTCCTTGTGCTTGACTGGACCAAAAGGCACCAATAGGGAGGAGCCATTCACTGCTACAGAACAGGCTGCTTTCAATGTCACACAGTTGTCACCTTACGGTGTGATAGATTGAAACTTGAATAAGCAGCATATGTTCAGATGTACACTTGGAAAATATAAATCATTACAGGGTTTGGAGAGGTCTTTTGGAAGAGCTGTTGGATATGCAAAATTCATGCAAGCCTCTACATTTTCTAGAAGAATCTGGTATAGAGAGAGGTGTTCAACTCAAAGCATGGCTGATGTTCTCTATCCTACTATGTTAGTGTCTTCCCATTCCTGAGTAGCCACTTACTTGCTCTGTGCCTGTCATTTCCTCATCAACAAGGACGCAATATCTCTAAAATGTAAGGACATAATATCTGTAACGTATTCTGATATATAATTTCAAAATTTTACATTTCTCTGTTTTTAAACCTAAGGTATTTGGAAGAAAAAAAATACATCAGACATCCCAACAAAATATCAAAAGCCACCCTCAGAAAAATGGGTCCATGAAATCATTAGTTCTTTAAAAACCCGTCAGTTTAGCTAGTTATTGAAGACACTTGCTCCAGAGAGGCTTCCTGCAAGATTGTATCCTATGGAAATTACCACGTCAAAATATGTTGCAAGTCTGACATTTTTTCCCTGTCTATCCATGCAAGTATGTAATCGAAGAAAAAACTAAATTAAATATTTATGACAGAAACTGTTTGAAAGCTGAGATAGTAGCTAGCATTAATGTGCCAACTTTCTAGTCTGGTACCTTGCAGACAAGCTTTGTCCCTGACAGTTCTGCCTATGTTGCTTGGCTATTTAAAAAGTATTGTTATTGAGAAAACACCCCTTATTACTTAAGTAGGAATTGATTCCTTCCCTGCCACTTCTAAAAATGACTTTTTTTAAAAATGGCAAAATCTGCCCAGCCAAGTCTTGAAGTATGTACCGTATTGTGCAGCCAAAGGAGAAAGTGGCCCATAGTCTCAATGTTGATTACAGGACTATCAGTCCCTCAAAATCCTCTTAAAAAATGAGAGTACCTGGCTTGTGAAAACTACAGCCATTTTTCAGCTGTTTCTCTGCGACAATATTAGTAGAAATATGTGCAATCTAGCACTGCTGACTGGTTGCTATTGAGCTTCTTGGTGAAAGTCGGAAGAATGGCTTTTAAAACAGCTGTCTTGGATGCTTCTGGGTCAGTGGGAGAAATTATTTCCAGCACAGTGCTTCCCAAAAATAACAACACAGTCCTGGTTACTGTTTCAGTCTGGGTTTCTTTTGTTCAAATATCTGAAGCAATCCAGAAAAGATGACCCACACCATGACCCAACCCAAACATTGTCACCCTACACTGGTTCTTCAAATCCCACTTTGCTAACCGGCAGCTCAGACTTGTTGCAGGTCCCAAGGAGGGAGCAGAGGGGAAAAGATATTTGTGCCAGTGCTCCTATTTGAAAGGCAACTTATGGTTCTCTGCAGCTTTGATGGATGCAACTTTGATGGAGATGACAAAATGGTCTTGGATACTTGGGCTACTTGGGCTCTGACCATTAGGAAGTATTGGAATCAAGAGAGGCTTTCCAAGCAAAGGCTTGACAAGCAGACTTTTAAGACCCTCAGTCCTCTTCCCATCATTTAAAGAAGGATTATCTCTGTGAGGAATGATTTTACAAAAAAGAAATAAAAATAAAAAAATCAGAACTATAGAACAACTGAAAGGAAGAACAGCCCTGAACCCTGATTCATCGGGAAAAACAAACCAACAAAATTACTTTTACTGTGGGTGGTCACTGCTGAACATTGACAACGCAGTGTACGAAATGGACCATTGTCCAATACATCATGTCCTGTCCTGAGCCATAAAAAGCTTTGAATTATCCTGGTTACTTTTCTCGCTCCAAGTCCTCTACAGTCTCTATTAAGGCAAACTCATGTTGTGGAGGATGAGATATTTTTCCATGAGCCACCTCTCTCCTCTAAAGGATCCTCTCAGGGCATCTGTAACTCATCCTGCAAAGGCTGAATATATAAACTCTGATGTCAGAGTATATTCGCAGAAGTGTTTAGCAACATAAAATCATCTGAAGATGCTATACAAGAATAATAAGTTGGTGATAATATTTTCCAAATAAAACCATTCAGGATAAAAATAACTTTTTTTTTTTTATAATGTCAAATTAAAGGACAAGCATTGCATCAGCAGACTTTCACAACACATTAAAAATCCCAGAGAAACAATACATCATACATGAAGAGCTTCCTACCAGATTCATGCAGCTAATGAAATTCTACGCAACTTCTTCCAGGAAAATAGCTTGCGTACTCTGAAGCTATATCCAGGATTTTTACAAACTGTTCTGCATGATTCATTCAGCGCTTGGTAGATTAGATGTTATTGAATTCACATGAGTTCACGTTAAATAAATAAAGTCAAACACAACAGCTGGGGCTACGCATCACTCAAGCACATGACATCCATTGCCAAACCCAAGAGAGACTCAGTATTGTTGTAATTACCAAACTGGGTCAGTGGTGAAGTAGAAAGTGGGGACTGTTATAACACCAACTCCTTGGATTATCTGTGACCAGAACAAAATATGGCCCAGGCCTGGGCACGAGGAATCGCTATATGGAGGACCAGCATTTCGTCCTGTAAAATTCCATTACATGGAAAAGGGTAAATTGGAGCAGTCTCATCCCACACATTACAGTGATTTGTATGGCCGATGTCGCAAGTGCCACACATGCAGAACTCCAACAGAGATAAGGGAGCACGGGTTTCTCTGCTTTAAAATTCCAGTGATTTCTCCCCAGATGGCTGCTCACAGCTCTGTGTTTGCTGTGTGTTTCGCCAGAGCCAGGCACAGGAACAGGAGCAGAGGGAACAAAAAAAAGAGGGGGTATGTGACTACAGAATGAGTCTGTGTCAAAGAAGAGTAAGAGCTTGAGATCCATGTGTGCCAGGCACAAGCAGGATCGACTTCATGCTGCAGGAAAGAGGGAGATTGCAGCTCTGGGCAATTCAAGGCCACTTTATTCATGTTAGCTCCGCCTCCACGACAAAGGTTTCAACCTTATATACAGTGCAGGCTAGAAATGGTAATGTCCATCAAAAAGAATCAGGAGAACCATGTGACTAGCGCAGCATCTGGGAGAGAAGAAGAGAGTGGCCTTTGGCACGAGTCTGCTGCAAGACTCAAACTCAGAGTTTCCATTCCACAGCAAGACACCTTCACCACTCAGCACCCCACCCCTGGCGTGTGCATACTCATTCTTTATTTTGATAAGCAAATCAGTACTTACTTTAATGTATTATACCTGGGGGAATTTAACTCAGTACACTGTGCTGAGGTTCCAAGAGGATGTAGTTATTTTTGACGCCAGTAATTTGTTTTTTGTTTCTTTTCCAAATAGGACAAAAAAAAAGTTTGGGCTGGATTTTTGCCTGGTTTCCATCCTAAATCACCATTTATTCTCTTGCTCAGCTGACATCAGTGGAAACGTCAGAAAATCTTCCTCTTGCAAGCTATCATAAACAATAGCGATACAGAGAAAACAAAAATGACTGAGGAGGGCACAGGAATCACTGCTCAGCTCTTACTCTCATCCTTGTCGCTGCATTCTGCAATGCTCAAACGTTTGCCCTTAGGAATGGCAAATAGCCCTGCTTCACAACCACTGACGGATGCACACGCCTGGGTCCCACCTAGGGATCCAACTCACAGGTGACAATTCACACCCTCTGCTCAGCTGTTATCCGCCTGGAAGCATCTAAAACTCTCTACATGTCTCAATTTTGACATAGGAAGTCACCTAAAATCTGCCTTTGTGCATATGGAAATGCACTTTTCTTTCAAGAGGTACGCAGCAAGGGGTCATAACCAAAATTTAAATGCTTCAGTAATTGGTTGATTCTCACTTAAGCGAGTAAAAAGCCTCACTCAGGAATCTGAACTGTGCCCAGAATGAAGTAACGGCCACCACATTCTTGTAAGACTCACTCCTGTGGGATGCTGAGCTTTGGCATTGCTGAGCATGACAGGGGCATTAAAGAAGTTGGGTGACAATGTCAATATAAGCAGTCTCTCTAATATGCTCTGATTGGAACAGTACAGCATAATAGTTCAAGTCAGTAGTGGATAGCTGACATTAGCAGTCATACAGAAACACCCAGACCCTTTTTCCTCCCACCCAGACTCTTTCTTTTGATGTTTGTTAACTTACCTGCTGTTATAGTACAGGCTTGAGGCAACTCTCAGCTCTGATTTCCAGTTACTCACTCCCTAACAACTCAGTGCTGAAGAAAGGAGACTTTAGCAGGCTCTTTTAGGCAAAATTTTAGAAATTTTGACAGCAAGGAAGTTTGGGGGTGCAGATGTCAAATGTTATCTGTTATACCTTTCTCGTAGAGCTATTTTTAACGCAACCAACTCAGTTGGCACGAGTAGGGCAGAGCCACAGAGTAGTAAGGGTCCACTTAATGCTGAGCCTGTCACTTTATAAGGCCATGCCGGGTCAGGGAAGAGGGAGAGGGAGCCTCCACAAATAGCAAATGTCTCACGGCTTAAAAATCGTGACAAGTCTTTCATTTGAAACAACTGCAAGGAGGGTGCTGAGAAGACTGAAACTGTGAATATCCCTTGTTCAGCAAGCTGCCTCACTGGGCTGGGAACGTGTTGGAGCTTGCAGTCCTGCAGTCTAACATGCTCCCTCTGTTCGTCTGTTCACTCTTCCATGATTTTAGAGCTGCTTTATATAACGAGCACGCAGGCACCTTACACCGCCGGGTGTGTGCAGTAGTAAGATTTTAGCTGCCACTCCGAAGTGCAGCTGGTATTTTTTAAAAAGCTGCAACGTTTTCCTTTCAGTTTTCACCATCCCTCGAGGCTACTTCTGGCGCTTTGGGGGAAAAAGAAACTGCAGAGCACCCAGATAAAGCATTTGTGAGTGCTCTTGCGTTTTTACGGGAGAAGAGTGTTTGAACCACACCCCGGAAGATTTTCACTAGAGCCAAGCACTGTCCTCAGATATGTCATACACAGGCAGCATTCAGCTCCCCTTCGAGACCTGCCAAGGCTCATGTGCCAAGCGTGAGATTCACACAGCCAAATCCTCCTCCCCCAGATACCGCTGCCTCCCGGCATCGCTGTCTGTGCCTCCTGCATTTACGGCACAGCCCGTCTTCCACTGCCGCTTTCCTGCTTTGGGACCTGGTTAGTCCAGTTTGTGGACTATCTGGTCTGCTCCACCTCCACGATGGGGCCCCACTCCTCGAGTGCATGTGCTGCGGTGATTTATTTCTTTTTTCTCACTCCGAGTAGTCACTCACTCATCGGTGAACCTTTCCGTGTGATTTGACAACAGATAGCACTGCTTTGTACGTCAAAGGTCTGCATCTGGTTGCTGGAGATGACGGCTAGCATGACGGCTTTTTCCATGTGTGCTGTTACCGAACCCATTTCATTTAGGTCAATATTTGGCCAGTTTTGGCAAGTCCCGCTCTCCTAGCGTAAGACAGAAGCCTTATGGGTGAAGCTAAGGTGCGCAAGTGCCTCAGAACTCCTCTGACTGAGCCTCACATCCCAAACCGCTGTGCAGATTTAAGGGCAGAGGTGTGGCTCTGGTCATCAGATCTGACCCGAATGTTGCAAGACATAGAAATTCATGTGGTCATTTCCTCATTCAGCACTGTCACATGTCATCTGTCTGTGTGAGAAGTAAAAAGGGAACCGTATAGATCAGATGATTTGACCATGGAGAGGTATCAGCACAGCAGAGAACAAGGTGATCCATTGCTCCCACCTCTCCAGCTTCTGCCCTCTGAGACTGCAGTTAATTAAGTTTAATGCCCTTGGATCTAAGCAGCTGCTGTAAGACACATCCTCCCAGCCCTCAGAGTTCAGGGGGGAATTCAGGATGGCTCCGGTGTGATCCTGCTTTTGGCAGCCGCTTCTGATAGACTGGAGGGTGGCAGCAGGGGCAGGCTGGACTACTGCCCAGGGGCAGAGGAGTGCATTCCTTCATGTTGTTATAAGCACAAATGGTAATTACAGAATAATTTGGGTTGGCTTTCAAACTGCACTAAAGCCCCTTTCTGCAGCTTTGGCAACATAAAGTGACCTCGCCAAGGGGACAGAAACAGCTCGTAAGAAGATGGCTGTGGCAAGGGCATGGGCAAGGAAGAATATGCCGACCCTCTCAATGCCTGTCTAAAGGGCAGGGTCAGGACAAATATATCCAAATCCTGCTGGCTGCTGCGATCTCCCTGCAGCAAACCAGGTTTGCTCTGTGGTCTGGGATGACAGGGTGAGTTGTGGTCACTTGTGGGCAAAAAGTGCCAGTGACAGCTAGGAGAAGGGGCTGAGGGGGTTCTAACGTGTCGCAGTGCGGGTCCTGTTGCAGGGTGCAGAGTGACCCAGGACAGAGCTGATGTTGGGTAGTTTCGCTCCTAGCCCCATTTTGGCTGGGAAAGCCTGGAGGCAGGCTGGGGCTGGAGGAAGCTGCAGCTGCCGGCTCAGAGTGCTCTGGCTAATCTCTTCTCAAAGCTTCTCTAAGATCGGCACAGCCCCAGGCTGCCTAAGAGCAAGGGGAAGAGGAAAGGTTAGAGAAAGGCCTGTGTGTCCTCTTCCTTCTTTCTCGCCCCAAGCGTAAAAAGCAGACTTAGGCCTGCTGGGTTTCTCCAAGCAGGGCACGTTTCTTTAGGAGAAACTCTGACTCTCCGCTCCATAGCACAGTTTAGGAGAAAAGCCATCCTTTCTCACGCCTGCTTGCGGCAGCGGAGGGGCCTGTGTGTCAGGATCCCCCCACCCAAGGTCAGGAGCTGTGAGCAGTGGGGAAGCAGCCACAGGAGACCCAAGCCGGTGCTTTGGGGATGCAGTGTCCAAAAATCTGCTACACGCGTTGGCTTTTTTGTTTTATGACATTTAACGCCGAATACTTAAATGTATATATAGAGAGAGACTAATTATCTTTTCATTCTGCTTTTAAGGAGGACCTTGGCAAAGGGAAACACTAACTTTTGCCTTTTTAATTCCTCCCCCCCTCCTTCCCGCCTCCCTGGCTGTTGGGAGGAGGGAGGAGGGCGGGTGTCCCGGTCCGGCCGGCGGGTCCCTCGGCGGGGACATGCTGCCATCCAGCGGCAGCGGCCACGCCGGCCCCAGGGACGGGGGATGTCCCGCCGCCCCCGAAGCTCCCGAAAGTCCCGCTCGGTCCCCCTCTGCCACCCCCCCACGCCGCTCCCCTCAGGGGCCGGGGGATGCTCCGCTGGAGAGAGGGACCATGCCTCCCCCCGGCCCCGCCGCAGCATCCCGAGCGGGCGGCGTCGGGGTGCCGTGCCCACCCCCCACGGTTTCTCGGGCTCCTTCTCGCTGAGCCGAGCTCCTTCCTGCCCAGTCAACCCTCCCACCCAGATCCCTTACAGCAAAGCTGTTCACAGAAGGGGAAAGGGGAGCACGCCTTTCCTGCTTTTATCTTTTTTTTTTTTTTTTTCCCATTTCTTTTTCTTCCTCCTCCTCTGTTTGGCAAGGGTGGACAAAGACTTTATTTTTAAGGATTTTTAAGAATTTCTGAAGATTTTTAAGTGATGCCATCTGTGGTACCCAACTTCCTCTCTCCTTTCGGAGCTGCTGATCCCCTCAAATCAATGAAAGTTTAGCAGCTGTGGAGCTCTCACCCAAGGCAAGATGCTGCATTTAAATAAAGTACCTGGGAAATCACAGCCTTGAACATTCGTCCACAACGACTCTCCCCCTTTATGTGTCTCATACAGAATGGATGTCACTACACAGGGCAAGCCTGCAACTACCTGACACCATGGTATCGCACACATCCCAGCGCTGGAGATGGTGAGACCAGCTCAGGTATTCCTGCCCCATCCTGCCCTCCACTGCTCAGTCCAGCCCTTTCTGCTTCCCTGTCTGCAGTTTGACCCGTAGGTGTATCAATCTGTTTTATTTTCAAACAGGTTTCCTCCTGAATCCGGGTCACCAGATAAGTGCACTGCAAGCGATGCTAACTTGACTGAAGAGATAATAGGATGTATCAGGGGAGGAACCAAACCGTACCCTGAGACACATGGTGCCAGGGTTGCATGTGCTACATTGGCTTACACGTGAACTGGCAGTGAGGTATAGAATGGTGTCCTACAACAGGGCTCTTAAGTAGAAGGACCTTCAAAGTGGCAGATGTCCAGCAACAGCTCAGTACCTTGAGCTATCTCCAACTTCATGATCCAACTTGCTGTCCAACAGAGCACGGCATAGGAGGAAATGCCATATTGGCTTGCTGGGAAGATGTGAGGGGTTGCTTTAGCTGCGAGTGTGAGGCAATAGTCAAACGGATGTTGTATGTCGATCACAAGAGGCCTGACAGTCCTGCATGACATGATGTTGACTTTACCTGTAACTGTACATACAGATGAAAACATTCATTCTCGATGGGTGAAGATCTCAAACAAAATGTACCGTACGGGTAACTGAGGTCAGGGATTTTCTATGACTAATGAATAAAGAAAACTTTTTTTTTTTTTTTTCCCATCTGTGAACTCTGAACAGTTCTCAGAGCAAGACTGAACCTGGAGAGAGTGACAAACCATAACTGCAAACTCCAACTGATATGCTGGCACATCCCATCCTGCAAATCTGGGTGTGCATGTAGATCAGGGAGGAAAACAGTGTGCCTCACCCGGACCAGCCAACCCACCAAGTAACAAACCCAATGCAACACGAAGGAAGGAAGCCTCCATTGAGGGGAGTAAAAGGGAAGACGGGACAAGGGCATTTGGGGCCACCAGTTGTGCTGTGGGACCCGCTGATGTTTCATGGAGTGGAATTTGCCAGAGGCAAGCTGTGCTCATTCCAAATTCCAGATAGGTATTGTGTAGCCCTATGCAGGAGAAATGTTCCCCAATGCAGGAAATTGTACCTTATTTTTCAAACCCTTCATCAGGAGGGAACCTTGACTGCCTCCTCTGAAGGACTCAGTTGTCCAAACACTGGGTTTCTCTGCAATAAAGAACTCATTGAGCTGCAGTCTAAGATGGTCTTTTTGTTCTGCATTTTCCTTTGCTTGCCAGTTCCTGATGATGATGGGCTTTGAGGTCTAGGACTCAGGACTCACAGGCACTTCAAAATGCAATACAAATTCCTATGGAGAGTTTTCACCTAGGTTGAATTATGGTTTGTCCTTTTTTTGATGAGAACCCTCAAAACTACTTCCCAATGACTCTGGGGCTTTAAATGCAGCGCAGCCCATTGTCCTTCAGGACTCCCAAATGAATGGAAAAGATTGAGGCCACAGGAAGACCATGTTCACAGTGCCGAATTTAGACTCATCCTCCTACAGCAGTTCTCCTGTGTGCATTGTCCTTCCACTCTGGGCAGAGCAGGTCTTTCAGGGAGAAAGTAGGGAACACCTCAAAGCAAGCAGAGGTCGGATCATTTCTCTTCACAGCCAGTGTCGATGGGAATGATGGAACCAAGGGTCTCCTCACCATCTAACCCCATCTGATCCTTGGGCACGAGCACACAGAAATGTATGGAAACCTCTAACCCTGCTGAATTCAAAAGGAAGAGTGAGGGCTGTGGGACTGCAGCAGCTTACAGACGGGTGATGATTGTCTCTTAATTTCTGCTAGTTTCCAAATGTATTTGTCTAAAAACCTGCTGGGCCCAGTTGTATTAGTTTTCTTTCTGAGGAATAGCACTGTCGCATTAGGGGACAAGAGAACAGGACACCCTACACCACCTCAAAAGAGCAAATGGAGGGGGGCTGTTTCACCACCAATTTTTTCTCCTCCAACCAGTTTAACTGGGGTGCTGATGGTCCCGGTGACCAAAAGAGAAGTTAATTCTCTGTGTTTATGTCAAAAATTACCTCCCTCTGCTGTATCCCTCCCTCTACCTCTTCTGAGCATCTGAATCCGTTCACAAGCCCTTTCCACCCCACTTAATCCCCCCTCCTCTTCTCATGGTAAAATCAGCCCTCCACACTAGGCTTCAGCTGTTTTTTGGAGCTTGTCTGTTCACATCACTGAGCAAGGGATGAAGTAATGAAAATTACAAGCTGTGGAAATTTGATCTCTCTATTCTGTAATTACTGCTCTCTGAAATCTGAGAATATATATTTACTTTAATATTCTTGCAGAGGAGGGGAAGTATCCCCAAGGCACAAAGCAAAGAGACAGAGAGCTAGGAAGAAGGAATAGCATGAACCCATTTGTACTTGATTAAATGTTATATACAGTAGTGAGTGGATCTTGCCTTTAAGGCTGACATAAAATCACAGTATTCAACTCATCTTGGTATTTAGAAGCAGTCAACACTTCCTCTTTGCAATGTACATTTATATATAGTAATTTGAAGGTGAGGAGTCCTCATCTTCTCCTGCTTTCCCAACAAATAATTACCAGTGTTTGCCGTTTCATGATGTTATATTGGCATTTTGTTTAAAACCATAGGTCCTGGAGTCTTGTGAACACAGCGAAAATCATAGTTGTCATTCATAAAATAAAGTGAAAGAAACTCAATTTATTGCTCTTTAGATTATCAAAAAAAGCTGGAAAATATGAACAGAATACACCCTAGGTCAAAATCTGAAGCAAATTAAAAGACCTGCTAGAATTTCTTTTACACTTGTCTAGAACTAGAAATGTCATGATTTTGGGAAAGCAAGTTGGTGCATACTATGTCAATATGACTATTGCTGTTACAGGAATGTCTAAATTTGGTAGCTAGATGTGGTAGGTCTTCTATAAAGCAAAGTCAGTCTCTGCCATGAAAAGCTTAGACACTATCTTCTATGAGTTTACTGTTCAGATAAAACCATTGAATAAACATGAAAATCAAGTTCATTAATGATCAAGGCTAAAGGACTAAAGAAACTGGTCTCCACTTGTGCAAATCTTCAATGTTTTTCTTTGCTGGCCCTCTAAAGGCCAAAAAGTTCAAGAAAGTAAAGGAAAAAGTTCAGAAATTGCTTTTCCAGAACTGTGTGGTTTTCCTTTCTCATAACATTCTTCCACGTATGTGTCCATTATGTCTATTGTCTTCCTGGCTCTATTGTCCCTTGGATTTCTTTAATGAAGAAAAAAAAAAATTTAAAAATTGCATAATCAAAAAAATACTGGTAACAAATGTCGTGTGAGCTGTTTCAGAGCTATCTGAATGACAAGACCTTATTTTGTGATCCGATCTAGTCCAAGAGTCATTGCCTTCATCCACTTCATATATTTACAATAAATATAATCCTTGCTGAAATATCAGTTGAGCAACAACAAAAGTCTGGCAGCTGAGCTGGCTTCAGAAAGGCAGCCAAATCAACCTCCCAAGGTTTTCTGTACTTCTTTTTCCCCTCTAGGAAAAGCATGTCATGGAGTCGTATATCTTGCAGGATTTCAGAACCATACTTTTTTAGCCCTATTGTTCCTGGTAACCTGGTATCAGAAAGGCATGAGAATCAAAAGAGGGAACATTCTAGGGCAAGAAGATGTCTACTGAGTAGAAGTTTCTGATTGTCAGCCAGTAATGGCTGATACATTTCAGGGACAAGCCTATTGTTCCAGCTATTCTGTAATTCTCTTACCCTTCTGCTCGCCATACTATGAGGGGTAGGGGCCTGAATCGATGCTGTCTGTCCTGTGTCAGTCCCTCATTATTTTTGTAAGTGCTGGGAAGTCTTCATGAAGAAGTTCCTATGAAGAAAATGTTCTTCATATGTTTTTCTCATTTTTCCCCACAGGTTATTAATTATATGAAAAAAGAATCTGTTATCTATTTCCCACCATCCTTTTTCTCACTGTTCTCACGACATTGATGGACCTAGCCAAGTAATTAACACATGCAGTTGATTTAATTTAATGTTTGTTTTCTGCCTGAAACAAATTTACCACTGTCAGCAGTGGGCCATCCCTAGAGGATGTAGCTTTTGCTACAGCTTTTGCTTTTGTAACTCTCTGCTGCTATTGAGAAGAAAGAATTTCTAAGTTCGTAGAATCATAGACTGGTTAGAGTTGGAAAGGACCTTGAGGATCATCTAGTTCCAACCCCCCTGCCATAGGCAGGGACACCTCCCACTAGACCAGGTTACTCAAAGCCCCATCCAGCCTGGCCTTGAACACCTCCAGGGATGGGGCCTCCACAACTTCTCTGGGCCAGAGAAGTTGGTCCAGTGTCTCACACTGGTCCAGTGTCTCACCATCCTCAAAGTAAAAAAATTCTTTCTAATATCTAATCTAAATCTACCCTCTTTCAATTTAAAAACATTAACCCTCGTCCTATCACTACACTCCCTGATAAAGATACCCTCCTGATCTTTCTTGTAGGCCCCCTTTAGATACTGGAAGGCTGCTATAAGGTGTCCCCCGAGCCTTCTGTTTTGCAGGTTCAACAACCCCAACTCTGTCAGCCTGTCTTTGTAGGAGAGGTGCTCCAGCCCTCTGATCATCTTTGTGGTGCTCCTCTGGACCCTCTCCAACAGGTCTTTCTTTTGTTGGGGGCTCCAGAGCTGGATGCAGTACTCCAGGTGGGGTCTCACCAGAGCAGAGTAGAGGGGCAGAATCCTCTCCCTCGCCCTGCTGGCCACACTTTTTTTAATGCAGCTCAGGATACGGTTGGCCTTCTGGGCTGCAAGTGTACATTGCCATCTCATGTTGAGCTTCTCATCTACCAACATCTCCAAGTCCTTCTCCTCAGGGCTGCTCTCAATCCATTCTCTACTCAGCCTCTATTTGTGCTTGGAATTACCGCGACCCATGTGCAGGACTTGCACTTGGACTTGTTGAACTAATTAATCCAAGTTTTACAGAACAAAACTTAAGGCAGTCTAAGCAATCTTTAAAGCATTCTGCCTAACTTGGGTCTGGCCCCTCAAATTACTGCAAGGAATTTGGCCAATTGAACTACTAAACTCAAAACCTAAAAAGAAGTAAATTTTAAAAACTTTCCTTATCTAAACGACAAAGCTGTAAGAAATTCAGGATTTCCCAATATTCTGGCTTGCCTATGCTTGAAATTGGTCTGGAATTTGCCTGATGTTTTTTTATAGCCCTGTGCTTAAACACATTTCTTGTGCCTCATCCCACACTCTTCCACCTCAGAATGTGAAGCAAATTCTTTAAAATGCAATATGCTTCTATCAGGTTGTGGGAGCATCTCTCACAGGACAGGTGACCTAAAACTGACCAACAGGGTATTCCATCCCATCTGCCTCATGCTCAGTATAAAAGCTGAGGGATCAAAGGGTCAGCCCTCCTTCTTCAATGGCCGGTGTCCGAGGAGGACTCTGTTCATCTGCCTTTGACCCTGATCCTGGATCCACATCTGGAATCCAGTTCCCGTCTGTCACTGAGTCCAGTCTGGGACTTCCCCAGTGCCAGCCAGTGATGTGATTATCATCCTGGGAGCTTGATCCAGTTTTGTGTATATTTCATTTTTTCCCCTTTTTATTATTTTATTATTAATATTTAATTAAGGTAGTTTAGTTCCTTCTAAACTCATAAATCTCTCTCTCTCTCTCCTGCCTCTCTTTGAAGAGAGGTAGGGGAGAGCATCTCTCATTCCACCCGGTGCCTGGTTCGGCCCAAACCACAACAGATTTACTAAAATCTATCATTCACTTTGAACAAAGGCTAAAAGCCAGATGCCTAATCCCAATCTGTCATGAATGCAGAGAAAACAGACACCTCCAGAGAGAGGTTCTTGTCACCAGCCATAGCTACCTACCTCAGAAGGTCTGCATGGAGTCTAGTTGACTAACAAACTAGATGTTTAACTTGCAGATGGATTAAATCAGGTGAGATAAGTCATATCATAAGAGTGTCCTAGAGTCTCTATGGCTCATTCCCAAATCCCACTTCCACACATCCAGCTTTTTAACTGTTCAAAGAATAGTTCAAGTAATTACAGAATCATGGAATCATAGAATCATAGAATTGTTTATGTTGGAAAGGACCTTGAAGATCATCGAGTTCCAAGCCCCTGGCCATGGTCAGGGACACCTCCCACTAGACCAGGTTGCCCAAGGACCCATCCAGCGTGGCCTTGAACACCTCCAGGGATGGGGCATCCACAGCTTCTCTGGGCAACCTGTTCCAGTGCCTTACTACCCTCAGAGTGAAAAATTTCTTCCTAATGTTTAATCTAAACCTGCCCTCTTCCAGCTTAAAGCCATTTCCCCTCGTCCTATCACTACATGCCCTAGTAAAAAGTCCTTCCCCAGCTCTCCTGTAGGCCCCC
The DNA here is from genome assembly GCA_017639485.1 of Pluvialis apricaria. Lineage (NCBI taxonomy): Eukaryota > Metazoa > Chordata > Aves > Charadriiformes > Charadriidae > Pluvialis > Pluvialis apricaria. Next base: position 158,860,333 of record CM030008.1, on the reverse strand, counting down.
TTTAGGTACTGGAAGGCCGCTATAAGGTCTCCCCAGAACCTTCTCTTCTCCAGGATGAACAGCCCCAACTCTCTCAGCCTCTCTTCATAGGAGAGGTGCTCCATCCCTCGGATCATCCTCATGGCCCTCCTCTGGACCTGCTCCAGCAGGTCCATGTCCTTCTTATGTTGGGGGCTCCACAGCTGGATGCAGTGCTCCAGGTGGGGTCTCATGAGAGTGGAGTAGAGGGGCAGAATTCCCTCCCTTGGCCTGTTGGCCACATTTCTTCTGATGCAGCCCAGGACATGGCTGGCCCTGAGGAACGTCACTTGTCACTGGTCTCCACTTGGACATCGAGCCGTTGACCGCAACTCTTTGAGTGTGACCGTCCAGCCAGTTCTTTATCCACCGAGCAGTCCATTTGTCGAATCCATGTCTCTCCAATTTAGAGACCAGGATATCAACTGGGACAGTGTCAAACGCTTTGCACAAAGTCCAGGTAGATGAAATTTGGTCCTGTTAATTGGTCCTGTTAGGACTAATACAAGAAAATGTTTATACCTATATGCATCTAGCATTTTTCTTCAGCTGTGAACTGATGGAAATAAAAACATTTGTGAGATCTTTCCTACAGCTTTCATCTGCTTCTGAAGTTCTGCATGGGTACACAACAACAGTAAGTCAATGAAATCCAAAGCACTCCAAAGGCCCTAAGAATTTTACTTTCACTGACTAATCCATGGTTAGAATGTGTAAAATAATAGAGTGAAGAACAAGTTTGTTATAAACGGCTTACTACATCCTCCTGCCGCTCCAGCCACAACCCACATTCAAGATGAACCTGAGAGATACAAGGGCAAAACAGCTGTAGGTCACTTTTCCACCTCTTACCTCCAGTCTTGTTTCTGGCAGAAGTTAGATGACAATGCAAGTTAAAACTAACCTCACTGCAAGTTTCCTCCCTGCTTTAGGCAACCAGACACACTACTTTTGCAGCTGCTCTGGTCCATCAGAGCAGGGCAGAGCAATTAAGTTCTGTATCTGATGTATGGATCCCTGTGTAAGGAAGGTCATGGTTAATAGAATCTTTTTTTTTTGCACGTAAGACTCAATACTTTCTTCTGACTTTATTTATATTAGTCCAACAACTGATAGTACTTCCACCTTCAGTGAAGCTGCAGCTGGTTTTAATCCATACATGTGATCTCACAGTCACTGAAATCAGACGTAAAAACCACCAAATAAATCACTTTCCTGACTAACTAGAATTACTTTTTACTATACATTCTAGTGCTCAGGCTGAATGCCTCTCCTCCACAAAGATCTAGCGTATATTAAAAGCTCAAGAGAAGTCATTCCAATCAATTGGATCAATGACACACCAACTAAAACTACATTAAGCAGGGCCTTGATACAATAAACTATGACAACTAGGAAAGGAGTTGTTTGATTCTATTGGAACATTGATTTGTGAACTAAAGTTTCCCTAAGTTATCTACTGTAATAGATTCTAACAGCTACTTTAGAGACATTGCAAAGCTCTTCTGGGTCAGAGATCTAAAAAAGCATTTGAAAAAATATCCTTTTATCACACAGCCACAGCAAAAAGATGTATTTAGAGGACTACCTTTAGTTGTAATTTTTACTTTTCTTGAATTTACATGTGTTCCGGCTGAACAGGTCACTGCCTTTTCTTCATATTGAATATTCTTCAATACTATTCAGTATTTTTTGATGATCCTTCTTCATGAGAACTAATACTTTAAAGCTGGTTGTCTAATCAAAGCTAATTGTCAAGGCTCCCACTATTTTAAAGAGAAAGTGAGGAATATCTACAGGGTGATTCATTTCACCTGCCTTACCCACCATGGGCTAAATTGCTTTCTGGAAGTGGATTTCTATAAGAAAGGAGATGTGCTACCTTGGAGTCAATGCCTGCCTTTGTATCTTCAGTTGCTTTTATCTCTTTATAGTCCTTCAATCTATTAACTCACAGCCCTGGTGTTAACTTTGGGCTGTGAGTCATTGTCCTATTATTGCCCTTAAGTGTATGTTAAGGTGTTTAAACCATTGAGTTGCCTTCTAGCTTGGTACACTGTCTTCCTTTCTCCTATGCAATCAATGCAGCCAATACAATCCTTTCAGTATACCTCAGAAAGCCAGATTCCGTAACATTTGCTGAGTCACATAGGATAGTCATTGTATTGTTATAGATCCATTTTCTTAGCAAGCAACTCCATGCATATAATGAGGGATCTCATCTGCATGGTCAGAATGGATTTTGCAAGCTAGCTTACACACCATGGTGACCAGGATTTTGGTACAGACTGAATAGCAGTTCCTTGGATGATGAACCATAGATGCTTGAAACACACACAATTCTGCTTAGGTGTTAAAGTCAAAAGAGTCAAAGCGGAGGACCTATATTTTGTCACAATTTCACAGGTGAGTGAGAGAAAAGCTGGGCAGGGTAGTCTGGAGTTACATTTGTCTTTCTTCCCCTCTGCCTTCTCCAATAAACACCAGGCCTATCTCTTGCTTGTAGCTTGTGGCACATTCCCATAGGTGCGTAACACACGGACTTGTTAAAGCAAAAACACAGTGTGCGTTCAGGAACAAACTTGCATTTATCGATTACTGGGCACCAGAGCAACGAGGAGGAGATGAGACAGTTAAATACAAGAGGAACATTCACCCATTGGTTGTGCTGACACATGTCCCAGGCAATGAGTGATAAGGCCTTTTAAAAGTCCACCTTATGGGAATAGAAGGACTTTAAAAAAAATAAATAAGATTTGTTGTGCATGTTACACCATGATCATTTCCACAGCAGTTATTTTTCATCCTGAATTGTGTAGGGCATTCATAAAGAAGGTATAAAAGACCAACAGGAAGGGAAACTTGCATGATAAATGGTTAGAAACAGCACAAAAGTTTCCTACAGATGAGCTAGGAGAGTTCACACCTTGTGACTCTATGATGATAAATCCTCTCTTGTTTACATAAAACATGGAGGGCTATAATATCCTCAGATGAATATCTAGCCATAGCTTGTTTCATTGGCTTTGCCAAAAAGGGACAAAACTTTTCCAACCACTTGATTTTTCTGTCAACCCCCTAAGAAAAAACATATGCATTCTGATAAAGGACCCTGCAACACAACTAGGATCTGAACATCCAATATCTGACAACGTCCTACTATGTCTCAGGTAACGTGTCCATCTCTGCAGGAAATGGTACATAACCTGCTGAGAAAGAGAGTTCAATAAAGTAAGTGGGAGAAGAACGGGTGAATCTCTAAACATAAAGAAGATGACACAGGATTCATGACTGAACCCTCATCTGTGATAACAAAAGTAACAATCTAGAGAAATTCCAGTCAATCACTATAAACTGTAATAAAGTCACTTCACAGAACTGAGTTATCTTAGACTTAGTTTTGTACATAAAAGACCCAGAGTGCCCTGCAGGCTTCGCAAAACTTGGTGTAAGCCTTATTCTTGTGCCTTCTGCACTATTCACCAGTTGGAGAACAGTATTACAAATGCAGGGGTATAAATTGCAACTCTCTCTGAAGAAAGGTTGAAGCAGAAGGAGGTTTAATCTGGTGAAAGAAGGGCATTTAGTCATAGTTCATCAAAACAGCTTGTGCAAACATTCTTTTAGTATTCAGCTTCTCTGCCTCAAATTCAGGTTAGAAACAGAAAAGCAGCAACCAGCAGCATCCACAGAAAAAGGGCAGCTGGACACCCCATACCCATATAGCTAGTACTGGTAAATATATTTATTTCAGAGAGGCTATTATTATTTTATTGTTGCTATTGTATTACAGGAGTGCCCGCATATTTCCTCTGAGATTTGTCTACAACTGTGTTAGATGCTGTATAAATAGGATAAGGTAGTCCCTGCTGAAGTCAACAGAAAGATGCTTTGATAGAATTTAGATCAAGACACAGATGTCCTGAAGTTTCCAAGCGGTAGCTATTCATAACTCCTTTCTGTCTCTTTTTAAATTCACATGGAGGGAACTGACAAACAAAAATACCAATATGAGGTTTAACATGATTTTTTAACAGGACTTTTTACTAGGGCATGTAGTGATTGGATGAGGGGGAATGGCTTTAAACTGGAAAAGGGCAGGTTTAGATTAAACATTAGGAAGTTTTTCACTTTAAGGGTGGTGAGGCACTGGAACAGGTTGCCCAGAGAGGTTGTTGAAGCCCCGTCCCTGGAGGTGTTCAAGGCCAGGCTGGACGTGGCCTTGAGCAACCTGGTCTGGTGAGAGGTGTCCCTGCCCATGGCAGGGGGGTTGGAACTCGATGATCTTCAAGGTCCCTTCCAACCTAAACCATCCTATGATTCTATGATTCTATGATACCAAAGATCTGTTAGAAAAGATGGTGGGAGAAGGAGGACAAAGACAGGTGTATCCTGCAAAGAGTCAAATTAAGCCAGATGCTGCTCTTCAGTTTTAATGTATTTAACAGCCTGTGGAGCATCCACTTAGGCAGCAAGGTCACTCCATCTTTGAACTCATGTCAGCTCAGACTTGGGAGTATTGCTTGGTTAAATCTCTGTATTCTCTTGTACTAATAGTGTAAACATTCTCCACCCTCAAAGCAGCCCCCAATGTTTGTCTTTATCATCTTCATATAAATGTCAAACACTATTTGCTTATATTTGCATAGAGCCTCTCTGCTTGTCACTATGATTAAAGATCTGGTATCACAGCTGCACAGCACAACCTGAGGGGGAAGAAGGAAGAGTCAGTCTTTTCCTCTCAGGCAGAAAATATGGAATTGTTGGCACGTTGGGTAGGCGCGCTTGTTCTGGGGAAAAAAAGGGAAAATGTGTTCATCAGAATGAGTTACAGAAACAAAGCAAGTTAAATGATAAACTGTACTTGACACCCGAGGGTAGGAATCTGCACATCCTTTTCCTTTCTCTGCCACTGACTGATTTTGCAATTAGGCGAGTCACTTCATCCGCCTCCCCAGTGTTTCCCCTTCCACAATTTAGTTTAATCTGTTTAGATCCTGATGTCTTCCAAGAAAGGTTTGCCTCCTATTCTATTTTTATACTGCACCTAGCACAAAGTGACAGCGGTCATTGTTTCAGTGTCTATTTGCTGTAATAAGAGATGATCTAGAAGGTTATTAAGAAAAGGAAGTTAAGATGCTTGTGGGAACAGATCAGTAATTAGGAAGGATATGAATACTTCGTATAAAGAATAGAATAGATGTTGCAGGATCCCTTTGAATTGCTCGGTAAGGTCACTGAGTAGCAAAGGGAAGCTTATCCTCAAGTCTGTTAAGTTCCCCTTGCTTCTGGAAACACTCAGGGGGACAGTACTTGCACAGCCCAACAACAGCTGATCTAGGCCTGGCACCAGTCAATGTTTTGACGGTCTCCATCTTTTTGCTAATACCTTGCATTTATATAGTATTTCTTATCAGTAAACTTCAAGTGCTTCCCATTCCCTGCTTAATACTTGAATACCCTGAGGCTCAGACAGCTCTGTGTGTGACTCCCCACGCCCCCACCAGCCAGCAAGCCAGCAAGGCTGCGGTAATGGAGCACTGAGTAAGAGGTAATGAGCTAGTAGCAAGCTAGTAACAGAGCGCAGTGATGACAGGCTGTGCTGTAGGTCTTGGGGAACATGGCTGCACATGTAGCCAATTCTGGCCCTAAATAAGTTCCTCCTTAACTCAGAACACAATGGTTCAATATCTTAATCACAACTCTTGTCCTCTCTAGCAGAATTGCCAATCGTCTCCTTTCAAATTATTTTTAGGCCAGTATTTCTGAATGTGGCTGTTAAAAACCCTATTTGATGCGAGTGCATGAGCATGAATTCAGGTCCATAATTTCAAGCACACAGGATTAAAAAAAAGTCTATTTATGTATGCGTTTCTTTCAGTTTTGATAGGGTCAGTGATGTCACATGGCACTGACACTCTCCGTGTATTATCCAGTATAACTTAGGAAAATGTCCTTTTCTCAGCTGTGAGCTCAGTCATTCCATACCACTACAACTTTGTATACTGTTGACTAATGACTAATAATAGAGGTAAGAAGGAGCACCTGTTTTCATTTTATTCCATATAGTTTTTTGCATATATGTTATTCCAACATCCTCCTTTCTCCAAGAGTCCGTATGTTCTATTCAAAATCTATAGGAAGATGCTGGAAGATATCATTTGTGAATCACAGAATCACAGAATGTTAGGGGCTAGAACAGACCCTCAGAGATCATCTAGTCCAGCCTCCCTGCCAAAGCAGGTTCACCTAGAGCAGGTGGACACAAACGCATCCAGGCGGGTTTTGAATATCTCCAGAGAAGGAGACTCCACAACCTCTCTGGGCAGCCTGTTCCAGTGCTCCATCACCCTCAAAGTAAAGAGGTTTTTCCTCATGTTGAGATGGAATTTCCTGTGTTACAGTTTGTGCCCATTGCCCCTTGTCCTGTCGCTGGGCACCACTGAAAAGAGTCTGGCCCCATCCTCTTGGCAGCCGCCCTTTAGATATTTATAAGCATTGATGAGATCCCCTCTCAGTCTTCTCTTCTCCAGGCTAAACAGACCCAGGTCCCTCAGCTTTTCCTCATAAGAGAGGTGCTCCACTCCCTTGATGATCTTTGCAGCCCTCCGCTGGACCCTCTCCAGCAGTTCCCTGTCTTTCTTGAACTGAGGTCCCCAGAACTGGACACAGCACTCCAGATGTGGACTCACCAGGGCAGAGTAGAGAGGGAGGATGACCTCCCTTGACCAGCTAGCCACGCTTATTTTAGTGCACCCCAGGATACCATTCACCTTCTTGGACACAAGGGCAATCTGTCCCTCCATTCCCCTGAGTGGATTTTTTTCCATGTCTTTGATAACGTCTGAAACCTACCTCTGCCTCTCCCCATCTCCATCTTTTGCCATATCTCGCTGTTACTGGATGTAGACTGCCAGGTGAGGAACTAATATTTTCTGTAATATTTTCTGCTCTGTCCTATACCGTCGCTTTCGGCTGGCTTGGCTTTCAGCTACCAACCCAGCGATGGAAGGCTGTTTTCTTCAAATTGATGGTCTCTAGGCATGTGCTTACAACATCCTTGAAGTAGTTCTGTCTTCTGGTTTATCTGTGGGACTTTAAAGAAAGGGGATTTAGCCATGATGCCCTTTGAAAGCAATTGAGCTATCAAACTGAGTAGTTTCTTTGCTTTTAACTTCCTGGGGAAGCTCAAGTGACTTCAGGGAGGAGTGGTGTATAAACATTTGGACTTGTACTGCTGTGTTTGTGTTAGCATCATCTCTCTTTCCCCTTAAGTCCCGCAATTTACATAATGCTATTCAGGTTTCTCCATTAGCTCTTTATATACTGCACATCCTCCTCCCGGCCACCCAGCTCCAACTGTTCTGTGATAGTTGCTCAAGACTAGTGCATTGCTAAAGGTTACTGCACTGTTGTCTCGCACCCAAGTGACCAAGTGCTTCTGCTAGCAAACACTGCAAGGAGTGCGCTTCTGGGGAACTCCTTTAGAGAAAAATAAAGTGCTCCATGCCAGGCTATCAGTTCTTGCCAGAGTTTTAATCTGTGATTGAACACAAAGCTGGCAGCACTGTGGCTGCTGGGAAACTGTGACTGCTGCCCACCAATCATCTCATGATATCCAGTCAGCCTCCATGATAACTGGTGGGACCTTATCTCATCTGACTTTACTCACCTAAAACTTAGCTCTCTGGTTTCAGCTGACTCATTAGGTTGTTTTGACAGCCAACAGAAAGCTTTCACTGGTTTAGTCATCCTGTCTAACTTCAGCACCAAAATTAGATGTACACATAATTAAATATTCCAGGGTTTCTGTATAGTTGAGGCCAACTGGCATACACGAAGACATATGCCAGCTCTCACAAACTCCAGAGCGGAGTAGCTGTATCTGAACCATACCTAGGACCAGTGTGGAGATTCAAGTCCCAATGCCTGGGTGCATGACTTGGATTTCATTCACAAACTTGTGTCATTGGAGCCCTGGAGTCCAGAAAGGCTTTGACTGAGCTGGAGCTGTGCAGCTTGGGCTCTGCTTCAAGACTGAGTCCCACCAGGGAAGAAATGCTCCTCATCCCAGTTTTCATGGCATAGTTTTTCTGAGGACAACAGAACCCTGTAGCTTTCAGGCGAGAGGTTATTTTGGAGCTGACATATTATTCATGCTTCCTGTTGAAGCTGGCCCACTGCATGGAAGAGAATTCAAGGACTCTTGGGTGAGGTAAAGGAAGCAGAAATAAGCCTGGCTCTGCAGCCTTGTGAGATCACTCACTTGGCAAAGAAGTCCTGAGTTCCAGTCCTCTCTTTTAGGGATTATTCTTGCTTTTTTTGTCAGTGGAGTACTCAGTGTAAAATGCACAGACAAACCCATGGAACAAGCTCTGTAGTCCAGAAGTCACTACCTAGACATATGCACTAATCACTTTGCCAAGCATTGCAATGCCTAAATCCCCTCTAGGGTCTAGTCTGCACTATGTATTATATAAGGAGCCTTTTAATTAGTGGGTAAACAGAGCCAGCCAATCACAAAAGAAGGTGGTTCAACAGAAGGACGCACTCTAGAGGCCACATAATAGAAGAGTATTTGGGTCCTGGGCAACTTCCCATGCCCACTGTCGCAGCAGCCAGCCCTTGCGTGCCTCTTGCTGCCATAAGTAAAGGCACAGTCACCCTCCTGCAAAGGATTTGTCTCTGACAAGTCAACAGGAGATGGCTCCCAGCACAGCCAGCCTGACCACTGGAACTGTCAATCCAGCAAAAGACTACCCCAATAAGGTCATTGTATCCAATTAGAAAAGAATTTTTTGGCTTCTTCTCGTGGTTCGTGAATACTAATCATTTGCTAATTGTCTGTCTCTTTGATGGAATGCCGGACTCTGCCAAGAGGCATTGCTCTAGGCACTGCTTTCTACTTAATATGAGAACTCAAGGCCAAAACTGCTCCTGATAGATTCCCCATGGAAATTCATTGGCTTTAATGAGATTGTGTTGTTTGTGAATCAGGAAAGATTTTGGCTTCAAAATCCTGATTGTATTGATTCATAAGCTAATAAATATAAAGGACCATTATGCCATTCTAGGCATTAACAATTACTCAGGAAAGAAAATAAACTTCCTGGAAGTGATGATGTTGATCAGAATAGTCTTTGGAAATATGTGTCAGTTAAAGAGAAATGGATTGGCATACAGTGCTTTCTGAATGCTGCTTGTAAGAGCCTCTGGGCAAACAGACCAGCTTGCTTACCAACAGAAGTGGAGCTGTGGCAAACTGGGGTTTAGCATGGGCTTCTAGCACCCAGCTCAGAAGTGAGGAAACCTGGCTTGCCCTGAGTTAGTAGCAGGGCTCACCAGTTCAGGCTTATCTACACTGCAATCACACAGAGTCTACCAAGTCAACATGCTCAACTGCCTTTGCCTCACCGTGCCATACCTGTGCCTTAGCATCTCCGCTCTGCAGTCATTTCAGTTAGCCATGCATTGTTCCTTCTCCAAAATGCATTTCCTTCTCCCAGTTTTTTTCTTTAAAACCAGAGGCAGGACTTGCGAGAGTGTCTGTACATATGGCTTCACTTTTCTAGTCACTTACGGAACGGCTGACAGCTGATAACTTCCCTTTTCACATCTTAATTTAGGTGAGAAGCTCTTTGCTAGAGACAGTGACCTTTACTTCTCTGAAAATGCTATTCACAATTATGCCGCTGTCTAAATAATGTCTGTGGTTATATTGAGGTGAACTAGGCACCTCGTAAATAATTCCACTAAATTCCATTACTGGTGAAACAAAGAATAGAGAAAAACTTATTTACGGGAGAGATTTTCAATTTGACACACTGTCTCATTTATTCTCCTTCCCTCATCCAGTCCACAGTAGGAGGAGAAATAGAGCACTCAGAGAGAAAAAAAAAGAAGAAAGTGAGCTTTCTGAAAATATGATAGCTTCATCTTCACTCAAAATATTCAAGAGTATGCATTTGGAAATTGGAATATTTCGACAAATTAATTTGCACAAAAATAGATTTCTCTAGAACAAGTGCATTTCATGCATTTCATCAGATATACAACACCAAACTCAGAAGAACTTGCCTATTAGGGCAAGAATTCCGTCTAACGATACTGTGCAAAAGTCTGAAATGGTATTAATGAAGACAAATGAAACTCTACGACAACAAATGAACTTCTAAGCAAATGAAATGCTACTTACGCACATTTTTCACTGGACTTAAAAGAAAAAATAATTAAAAACACTGGAATATATGATTTTATTTTTACTTTGAAACTTGAGTCATTAAAAGCAAGCACACTAGCTAATAAAATGTGTGGTCTTTGAAGTTATCAAAAAGACTTATGCTAAAGATAAAGACTTATCTGCAGTTATAGGACTTAATTTACTTCTTGCTTACCACCATTTTTCAGTAGTTTAATTTCAGCAGTTCCTTCACAAAACACAGTATAGATTTTGCCCAGCTCCATTTCAAATGCTTCAGGGAGTGAATTAATTTCCAGGACCGTGCAGATAATTCTGAATCTTTCTGTGAGTGATAGTAGTAGTTAGCCAGACCTGTTTTTATTTTGTATTATTATTATTATATTGTTAAGGTAAGCATACCTGCCATTCAGAACAAAATAAATGCCAACCAATTTACTTAATGACTAATAACTAATGGTTGACTGCAACCTAAAGATTTCATGGACAAAGGTACAGTTGCAACAGCTGCTTTATACATGACTTTTTCTTTAGTTATGTCTCCCCTTTGGAGATCAGCTCTGATTTTTCAGGATCAGAATCTCTGTCATGTCAGACTGCAATTGATGCCTACTTATGCTTATAGATTTTCTGGGGAAAAAAAAACCCTCTATGTAGTCACCTACAGCTACTAATACAATTCTGCTGGGATGGGGAAAATAGATGACTTCACATGGAGTAGGTCTGCAGACAGGACACCACCATGAGCATTTTTGTAAGAATCAAGATGATCACAACCTGGAGTGCTTGACCTGTGAGAAGAGGCTTGCTCAGCCTGGGGAAAAGGAGGCATTGGGAGGATTTAATAGCATCTTTCCAGTGCTTACAGAAAGGTCATCGATAAGACAGAGCTAGACTCTTCACAGTCTATCATGGTGGAAGCACAAGAGACAGCAGGGATAGATTGAAACAAGAGAAGTTCAGACGAGGTATAACAAAAAACTCTTCCATGATAAGGGCAGTAAAGTAGGGGAGCAGGTTGCCCAGCAAGGCTGTGCAGCCTCCTACTGGAGGTTTTCAAAAACAGGCTGCATAAAGTCCTCAGCAGCTCATTCTGACCTTGTAGTTGATCCTGCTTTAAGCAGGAGACTAATCTAGATGACCAGCAGAGGGCTCATCCAACCTGAGTTTTCCTATGATCCTATGACCCTATGAATTGGGGTTTCTAGGTACCTTCTCTGTGAGAAGGCTTGGCATGTAGCTCAATTTAGCATGACACTCATTGGTCCTTCTCCCTTCTTCCTCCCAAATTATCGTCCTTGCTCTAGCGAAGTGCTTCAAGGATGGAAGTGTATCTGGCTATGAACTTTAGGATTGGATGATCTATTCATCTCTGCACAACAGAGACTGCTGGAGCTTCATTTAAGCTGGAGCTACATCCCCACTGTATTTTAAGAGTGACCTCTCAAACCACACTGATTCCTTGCTGTAGCGATTTCAGGACCAGCTCTGAGGTGACCTATAGGAGTGTACACCAAGATGTTAGGACACATGCAAATGTACACTCAACGTATGCCTTGGTCTTGCTTTTCTGTTCTTGGCACAGTTGCCTTCAGGTATCCTACCAGCCCTCGTGGAGAGGGCGTCTGACTGCGGACCAGAAGGTCCAGGGTCCTTCTTGCAAGAGCCCCGTATCACTTGTGGGGATTTCTGTGGAGACTGAATTCAAACGTGATGAAAGTTGCAGTGATTTAAAAATCCTATTTGAGCATTCCATATAAGCTCCGTAAGTATAAAGCCTTCTGCTCTTCTTACACACTTGTTTTTATTTTGAATCTCGTCTGTCTCATTTAGGGATACAGAGAGAATATACAGAGAAATGTGAGAGACCCAGAAACCATCTGAGTGTGGTGAACAAATGTGTCAGGGAACTGTGGAAGAAGATCACACCAGCTTTGTCATCAGCTCCCCACGTTCAAATATGTCCAGTTCAACTGGGTACCCAGGGATCTCCATCATCTTTCTGGGCATCTGGATCTACCTCTAGATTCAGCAACTTCAGTCAGCAACCTTCAGAACTACATCCAGAGCTGAAGAAGAACCTGCAAAAATTAAATAAAAATCTAAAAGCTACCTTATCATTCTGGAATTGCTTCAGACTTTGCTTCTTTGGGTTGAAATGCCAGACTAATTTTCTTCCTGAAAGCCTGCTTCTGGATCCAGGAAACTGGGGATTCTGAGTGAAGATTTTATCCACCATTGAAACTGATGGAACTTCATTACACTGCTGACCGCAGCCTCTGGAAAAGCAATGCATCTCCACAGGCCAACTTCTGCTACTGTCCATTCATAACTGCAAGAAATCATTATTGATGGAGCGTGAAGGATACATAACTGATTTGTTCTGATTCTGTCAATACAGAAGAATGTTCTCCATATACACAAGTTAATTTACAATGTGGGCACAGTAGTGACTAGTTAGTGCTGAACTTAGAGAACAGCATTATGCTATCTCTGAACTTGCAAAATGACCACGATTTGCTTCTAATATATACGGACTGATTATAACAATTGTTAGCAGATTTATAGTTTTCTATACTTCATAAAGAAAACAACAAATTAAAAAGTAGTCAGGAGGACAAAATTGCATCTGGAGATATAGGCAAGCATTTTGTTACCTTTCTAGGGGAGTCCCAGCACTTACTTTCTTAAATAGTGTTTAAAATGTCTCTCTCAAACAATATCCTTATAAATGCACATACTCCAAAGGTCAAGCCAGAGCCATTGTGAAATAGGCTTTAAGAGAAGCATAAAACTCCTGTCTGACACAGAGTCAGTGGCAATTGAAAAAGCAAAGACTGGGAGGGTTAAAGGCTAATTACTAGAAGAAATCTGGCCTGCTGGCCTAAGGTCTTTTGAGTGGGAGCACAGTCGAATGGGAGTTGTGGGATTAATTGGGTGAAAGACATTGTCACCTTGACATTCATGAAAGTACTTGGGAAGAGCACTGCTTGCTGATATACTGCGGACAGTTCATTTGAACCATGGAGGTAAGATATCTCTTTTCCACAAAGACTTCGCCTTTGCTTTTTAATTGGTGTCAAATACGGAAATTAAAATCTGCAGTGTGAGAAGCCCTTGCACATATTTTCTAAAGTTTGTAAATGTCTCTTTCTGTTCCCACCATAATAATGAAAAGTAAATGTATATCCCAAGGACAAAATTTTCAAGACCTTGGCTTAACAAAATGAAGAGAGCAAAACTTGCAAGCTGCAAGTCCCTTTGGAGCTCTTTGTGCTAGTGGGAACATAACGAGCAGTTCTTTGTGCTTCTTATAAATAACTCCAACATCCACCGATCAGCAGCGTGACCTCAAGCCAGGCAATTCAGCTCTCTACTTCACTTTACCCAGTAATTGTGATACCATGCAATAGGTATCTTATGGTCAAGGATGACAGTGCTCTGGCTGCAGGGGAATCAGGTAGAGTCCTATGCATAATAAATACTGTTTGCTGTAAATATTTCACTGCAGTCTTGTCATATCAATGCACAAAATTGTCTTTTCCTTCTGCTCCATCATTTAGTCAGTATAATTCTTCTGCCCCATGGCATAAGATATAGAGGTCAAAATAGTTGCCCAGCAATTTGCATTCAGCCTTCAGGGTACTTTTGCAGTACTGTATAGGAGATGCTTGGGCAGTTTTGTGAACTGGAAGTATAAATTAGGACAGCTGACCCTTCCTTATTAATTCTTGAAAAGACCTCAAATCTCCTAATAAAGGACAGTCAGTACAGAGCAGAGATCTCTCATCTATCAGCTTACCATTTTTTTTCACTTTAGCATCACACTGTAGAAGGGAATAAAGGTGATTTCAAGAGAGATTCCCCAGCTCACAAATCTCCCTCCTGTCCAGTGCACAAGTTTTACTCCTGTGCATCAGTGTGATAAACATGAGAGCCTGGTAAATCTTCAGCCAAGAGAGCACAGATCCGCTCTGGCTCAGCGCACTTCGTACAGCTGTCAAAGACTGCACCATGTTTCTGGGTGATATGATAACCCAGTAATTCCAGCAGAATCACACCAAACACTTCCAAGGTGACAAAAACTTGGTCCAACTGGAAATTTATTTTTTTCAAGCATTATGGAAGGACCAGTTGACACAATCTCCCCAAAACTGGCCACAGCAGTTCCCTGACTCCAAAATGGAAGAAATGATGCGTCAGTCTGCTTTTCAAGCTATTTAAAGATACAGAGATAAAAAGTGCTTCAGAAGAGGTAATCATCTTCCAAAGCCTTAATTGAGTTATGATTCTAGTGAAAGGGACTGGTCATTTTTATGAGAGATTTAATTACCTTGCAGTGTTCATATCTGTATAAACCTGCAGTATGAAATATTCACTCTATTGAAGCTAATCAGTGTTTCACTGCCAATGGATAAGGCCAGGATTTCAGGCACAAAATATCAATGCCAAGTTATGTGGCTGGATAAGTGAGACATAGATGAAGATCCTTTACTTTTTCTTGAATTCAGAAGGAAATATGCATCCAATATTACTTTTCAGTAAAAGAAAATGCTTAAGTGAGCATTTCAAACAAGGTGACTTTCACCTTAACAGAAGGGAAGAAGTAAAACCATAACTGAGTAAGAAACGTTCTATCAATCTTCAGGAAGTGAAGCAAGTACAGTTTATTCTGCTTTAAGAGTTTTTTCACTCTGTCTCACATAGAGGAATCTGTCAAGTTTAAAATAGGAGTGAATTCTCAGGCTGTTAATTTAAATTGAAGTTTGGGGTTGCAGTTCAAGTTCAAATAAACACTTTCTTGGGCCAGAAATTCACCCCCATGAAAAGTCCTATTCAGTCCCAGCCTGCATATCTCACTTGCTATAGGAGCTGCATTGAAACTTGGCTATCACAAGGTGACAATACAAAGCAAGAGTGATCTTTAATGCACCAGAGATCAAGGATGCACAAAAGCCAGGACCAGAAGTCAGAGACGGACAAAAGCCACTTAACCGAAATGTTTATCATAACAACAAATGCATGCAAATTGTGCCCAGATATATTTAGTTAGAAAGCAGAAGCAAGTTTCTGCTATCAAAGGAGTAAGTTTGTTTAACAGCCTCCTAAGTACGAAAAATGGGAATACACTTAAGATGGAGTTTGATCAAGGGATAAATGGGATCGGGGCAGCTTCAGGTACACATGAAATATGCAGCTGCCAGTGAGGGTACTAAAGTGATCAGAGCAGCAAAAAACAATGCAGTAGATTCCCCAGACATCACTATTTCAGAGTGGATTAGGGAGTCAAACGTATGCAAACCTTCCATCCTTGCTAAGAAACAACCTCATTCCATCCACTCGCTGCATTGCTTCCATGACCCCTCCTGTCCCCATTGCCAGGGTGGGAGCAGCTGTGCTGATGCTGCCTCAGCATGAGGGAAGCAGGGTTGGACCACGAGCTGGAGATATTCCCATAGCAGTGGGCCTTGGTCTTGAACATGGTGTTGAGTAGACATGGTGCCAGCTAACAGTGCTGGGGGTCATGCTCAGGGAAAGAGAGGGCACATGCCATCTGTGTCTTAAGTGCTCAGGAATGGTGGTGTTATAGAGCTAATATCAAACTAAAAGCTGTCTACACTAATGAGAAATGGAGACTGCCTACTGTGGTCTCCAGTTTTGTATTTGGTTTTCAGTCCACATTCCTGACTTCAGTCCTCATCAAGTCAGTTCTATCCCAGCCTCTTGCATTATGAAAACTGATTTACATATCCAAACAAACGGCCCTTGAAGGGGAAATTCAGGCTGACAAACATAACTCATGCTCATCCTTTTTAGAGCTATCTTTGCATTAAAGAAAAGCTTAACAAACAAAACCGAGGAGATAAAGAAAGAAATGTCATGGAACCACTGGGATTTTTGAGAAACTATTCAACCATCCATGTACATTCGTGAAGATGGGGTTGGGGGGAGGGAGATTTCCCAGTTGACACGTTTCTCCACTTGTGAACATGTTGAAAGATCACTCATATGTTTTCAGTGAAGTCACTGACAGTCAAGAATGCTGGAGGCAACAGCTGTTGGAGATTGATTTACCCCAAGGCTATTTAATCTCACAGCCTCTCATAAGGATGCTTGCTAGGGGGAAGGTAAAGAAGCACAACTAAAAATTGTATTACTTTCAGCAGCTGTTGTTATTCCTGAAAGCCAAGAATGGGTCAAAAAAATGTGATGAAAGTCTTGGATTGTTATCAGCTATAGGGGTGGCCAAAGCTTACTGCTTCCTTTGGGAGTAGAATTTCCTTTGTGGAATGAAATACAGTAAAATTACTAACTCCAAGAGGGCTTAGTTGCCTGGGAGTTACCGTGAAGTGTGTATGCGCCTTGGAATTTCCAGAATTATAAGTATATTATGTCAGTCTGGAGTGATACAGGTTGTGAAAGGCGGCCCTTGTGTTCAGTAACAGGAGCTGGGACAATTGAGCAGCAAGAAAAGATAACATAAAACATTCATTAAAATGGTGAAAAAAAAGGACTGAAAAGAAGAGTGCAGCTGCTGTACGTGTCAGTTACTATTTCAGAATGGTCTCCCTCTGTGAAACTCTGGATTCTTATTAAATCACATTGTCCAACCATGCATTAGACCCCTACGCTGTAAGACATTTGCCTATCTAGTTGAAAATGCAACATGTGCATTTCCCAGCAGAGCTTCTTTTTGTAACCACGCATTTTCCACAGTTTGCTAGCAGAACTCTTGAGAGAGGAAAATTACCACGGACTGCATTTTCAATGGGGAAGGAAATAGATTAACATCTTTAGTTCACCAGGGACTTCATTGCTGTGAATATGTAGGATGCCTTGTGGCTTCTCAGAATGCATCATTGGGCATAAAACTCAAGTCTGTTCCCTCCAGCAATGCAAGCTGTTTGAGACAGTGCTCTATCCTGGGCTTTAGCTGTCTAAGGCCTGACATCCATCCTTCCAAATCCTTCCAGTGGATCACTCAGGATGTGTCTACACTAGGCTTTAGTTTGGATCAAGAGTAGCTTTTGAAGCAAATCTCCCATTTTCCCCACTTACTGTCCTTTGATTCCCATCATGAATCTGGCTCGGAGACCATAAGCCAGATTCCTGTCAGATGAGATTGAAGTGGAAAGTGTGCTTTAGGAGCATACCTCATTGCACTACACCACAAAGGGCTCTGCAAGACCAGACTAGAGACCAGAGCTAGTTCAGAGTAGAATAACCCTGAAATGTGAATAGTATGGACATTAGGTCCTTAGTACTACCTGTTTCATTATGCAGATTCACTCCTACCAGTCCACAAACCTTGCTGATACCCACATAGCTGTATAAATGCACCAGTTAATTAAAAGCCATTTCATAAAGGAAAAAAAAAAAAAAAAAGAAGAAGAAAAAAAGAAGAAAGAAAAAGCAATGAAAAACATCAGGGATAGTGGGAGAATGGATCTGTGGATCTGAAAGTCACAGTAATCCTCTCAGAAGAATTCTCAGGAGCAACACACAAGGCAGCAAAGACGGAAGAATTCAAAGATGGCAACCTATTTTTTAGTCCCGCGACCTTGATGCATAACTGAAGTTTATTGAACCTATTCAAAAATTTTGGCTCTAAGAAAACTAGTAAAGGACCATTTTTGGTGAGTGTTTTGGGACTACGGGAAGAAATCATTAAATTAGTGAAAACTTCTGTCCCTCAAGTACTTAAAAGAACAGAAGAGTAATTTTTTCTTGTGGCTTTTCAGCAGTTCTCCCTCTGGGACAAAGTGAAAATGGGAAAAAGGAGAAAAGCAGAAATTAAGAAAAATGGATTATGGACTGTGTCCAACAGAATCCAATAACAGGTTTTTTTGCTGATTATACCAAATCTTGGATCAGGCAGTTTTGGTACAGTAGTCTTCAGAACACTTGATAGCTTCACAGTGGTCTGACTAGATAGATATCCAATTCCCTTTTTCATCTACTTCCCACCAAGCCGCCAGGCATTTTATGCTAGTGATGGAATTTGCAAGTCCTGTAGCAGGATGGCCTTCCCAAACAAGAAGTGTCATACAAAGATTACTTGATTTTATAATTGCAATCTTAAAAAAGAAAAAAAAAAAAAAAAAGACAAAACACCAAACCTGCACTAAAGCTTTTGCTTGCATGATTTTCACCCTATGGCACTCTAACAACATGTGCTCGTACTTACCAAAACTCCCACCAAAGTGCAACCACTTCTGGTCCATGGATAACCCTTGTCCTCAGAGGACCACCGGCACAGATGTCTGTGCTCTTCCTTGCAGTAACATTAGGCACAAAGCGAGGCTTGCAAGGACCTCACGAAAGCTCCTGCTAAACTTACTAGCTGTAGATCACTGCCTTTTCATGGGGTTGTTCCCCAACAACTGAAAGATAAGAGATTTGTTCAATTCCAGCTCCAATGTTTACAGAGTATGATACAGCCAAAAGCCATCCTTGGAGGTCTTCAGGATAGTTTTCTTTTCCCTCTATATTTGAACCTATATTTCAGCATATTCTCTTCCAGATACCTGAAGAGACCCTGAGGTTGATCATTCCCCTGTCATCTTGCACTTGGAAGTGGTTATGTTTTTTCAGCTACCAGACAAATAAACTTCTACTTTTTACTTGAAAACAGTTTTTTCTTTTTTATTTTTTTTTGTTAAACCCAAATTTGTCATTTCTATTTGCTGAGGGAGGCCTTTATATTCCTCCTGCAGATACACCCTAGAAATGCTCTGCAACATTCTGTGTTCGCAGACAAACCTTGCTTCAGGAAAGCTTTTGTGTCAACAGATAATGAAGTACCAGCACTGGCACTGAAGGTATGAAGATGCTTGTTCCATAGCACAGTCTGAGTTCATATTCACCTCACATACATGCTGTTTCAAAAGAAGCCTGCTCAAGCAGGGTAACTAGAGGAGGAAAGCCAAAGTTCTCACAGTCCCTCAGCCTGGAGACAACTGTGCCAATGCATCCTGTGCGCAGCCTGGGGACAGCCATGGCCACCCTGGCTGAGTCCTTCATTCCCACATCACATCAGTCTTTGCAAGCATCATCACATGTTCAATATAGGGTGGACAAGTGGACTGGGATCTTTCCTACAAGGGCTCAGCGTAAAGGGAAGAAAGTCAGCATAGGAGCTGTAGGCAGAAGAGCCACTGGCCTCTTGTTGCATCTGAAATGACACCGGCAGCTCAGGTCAAAGAGCATAGTCCCAACGACAGTGAGTAGCAGATGTAGACTTAGCAAGGGACCCATTTGTATTATGAGATATTTTAGTGTGTTTGTTCTCTGGTAAGTTATAGTAATAGCTGATGCCATTATAAATGTGTGAATTCAAGATGTTACAAATCAGATAAAGAACATCTCAGCCCTATCTGTTTCTTTCCTTAGCCCTATTTCATAAAGCTTGATTCTATAATACAACTGCCTTGATCAGTGCTAGAACATGTGGAAAAATATAACTCCATTTCATACAGAGAATCAGGACCAAGACATAATCTGGCGTGTCTCTGGTCATTTTAAATCCTTCCCATGTACAATGACCCTCCTACTGTAGATGGAAATCTTGGGGGCAAGATACAGTTGCTTCTGTCTTGTTCTTAGGTGTGAAAATCAGTAGGGGAATGTGAAAGACTTAGAACATACCATCCCAAAGCAATAAGTCTCAACTTGCAAAGGAGACTCTCGTTAGGCAATGACAAATTCCTTCCTCTCATTAGAGACAAGTTCCTCAGCATCAGGAGCCTTCCCTGGAATGTGTCTCTGAGCTCCAAGGTCATTCTAACGATGGAAAAAAGAGATCTTGATGGTCTAAAGTAAAAGCCTGCGAAGAGGCTTTCTCAGACCCCACAAGCCACATGTGAAGGAATGAGCAGCAGCCTGTTGGAGACCTTGTGAAACTGCGAGCTGTGTTCGCACAGTGCACAGAGAGGTCAGCTCCTGGGGCAAAGCACAGAGTGGCAGATAAGAAATCACCCACATCAGCTGCCGTTTCAAAATCGGTATCAGTGCAAGAGTGTTTTCCGCAGGCCAAAAAGAAAGGAGAAACTTTTGTGGCCCTTTCCAGCGGTAAGGCTGCATTTGGTGATGGCAAAAAGTGAGGAAGTGGATGCAGTTCACGGGGTCTGTGGTACAGCGCCTTCCTGCAGTCTCTAAGGGACAGCGAGATAAAGGTGACAAATGAGGAAAAATATAGAAAAGGTAAAAATAAATGTTTTGATTCACCCAGCCTCGTTACCCATGAATGAGAGGAACATGGAAACTCAAAGAGTAACACTAAAAATGGCTGTCATCAATCTGTCTGTCCCTCCACATCCAGAGACAGTGAGCAACTCAGAGTCACCAGGTACAACTATGACAAAAAGCAAAGGAATAGACAGGAGGGAGGATTAGCCTTGGTCTTGAAGTAGAACATGAACCCTACAGAAAAGGATTAAAACAATCAAGGATTCATAGGAAACATTGTTGAAGAGACTCTTGGAAACTTAACTAGTTTTATCCTCAAGGCCAAGGAATAAAATTCAGCTGAATTTAGGATGATTACTTATTTGCATGTAAATGCCTAATTAATTGCCTATTACAAAAGTTTTACACTTGCTTCTAACATAAGAATGTTTTGCTTTCAATTGTAAATGGCTAAAAAATAGACTGGACAACCTGAACATTTCAGGGCAAATCTAAGTCTGAAATGTTCCCCTCGTCTCCTGGGATGTCTTGGTTCTAAGGGGAAAATCCCAAATCTCCCAACTTCCATACTAGCAGACCCCTTTTTACTTAGTGAAGCATTTTGCTGCTGAAAATAAAAAGCCACATTAAATGTAAGTATAAGCAGAAAAAAGAAACTTAAACAGTTGTGTGTTCATTTATATAGTGTTACCTTCTTATAGTCAGCACTAGTCCCAAGCTGACAGCAATGCCCTTTAAAAACAATCGATCAGACTGCTGCATGAAGTAGATGTGGAGGTTTTCTTCCAAAATACTTCTTCATAAAAATGTCTTGAAGGAGAGATGAGTTATAAAAGTGTGTGTTTGTGTGTACATGTACCTGCACACGTGATCAGACTGGAGGAAGGGGGGAATGCTGTCACACAGGGGAATTTCCGTGTCCCAGATTATTGCAAATGGGGTGAGAAATGATAAAAATTAGTATGATGCCTGGTCCTATTTTTCAATTCCTCATGGAGCCTGGAGGCACAAACTACTCAGCAGCTGGGCTGGGAAAGAAAATTCCCCCTCCATGAAACATTATAGCACAGTTGAGCACATTTACAGTTGCACAAAACTTTTCATGGCATCAGCTATTTTCTTTTGGGAAAGACAAAATACTTGAAAGCACAGCCCTGTTCTGCTGCTGCAATTTTCTAAAGAAATTTTCTCTTTTGCCCGAAAGAATAGCCAGTCATGAATATGCATGCGTACGCAGGCACTGGGCAAGCCAGGAAAACAGAGCGCCTTTCCCAGGGAGCCTGCCGGCAGGATGTCCTGGAGGGGCTGCCCACTTCCAGTGCCCACCAGTTTAGCCTCCCACTGGGTCTCGGCACAAACTAATGGCCTGTCGGAGGTGATCTGAACAAATGTACCTAAGCACAGTGCAGGAGTGCACTGCCCTAAAGAATCAATTTTAACACTGTTTGCAATTTCTCCTTACCCTCTGTCAGGAAAATCACAATGAAACAACTGGATAGAAAGAGACAAAATGCAAGAAGCTTTTTGTGCTTTAATATCTGGAGACTAGAAGTGAGGGCTGGTTTGCTTGATTGCGGTCATTTCTTTATCCCCTCTGAAATTATGTTATCTATGTGTGATGTGGTGAAGAAATACATTTATTTGTGTTTCATCTTGCCTTATCTTGAGTTCAGCGTGATTTCAGAGTTGCTGGATAACAGAAGGCAAACCTCTTCCAGGCCTGTATTGACTGTATAAACTGGAGGACCGTAAATGCTTCAGCTCCTTGCATGTTCTCCAGAGGATTAAGATAATAATCAAATAATAATCAAGAACATTGCATGAGTAGTAAAAAGCAGGTATCACAGGGGTCAGAAGAGGAAGAAGCACCTTTCCAAGATGACGTTAACTCTGGGGACTCTCTGGTATGCATCATCTTAGGAAGTGTGTGCCCCTCTGAAAATTGGGGGCCCAAAGGACATCTGTTATGCTCTTTCTCATCTTAATGTTGTGTCCTGGTTTAAGCTGGGACAGAGTTGACTTTCTTACTGGCAACTGGTATTGTGCTGTGTTTTGGATTTGGGATAGGAAATAGTGTTGATAGCGCATGGGTGGTTTTGGTTGTTGCTAAGCAGTCAAGGCCTTTTCTGCCCCTCACACCCCCCGCTGTGAGCATGCTGGGGGTGCACAAGAAGTTGTGAGGGTATACAGCTGGGACAGATGACCCCAACTGATCAAAGGAATATTCCATACCATGTGATATTATGCTCAGTATATAAAGCAGGAGAAGAAGAAGGAAGCAGGGGAACGTTCACAGTTAAGGCATTTTTTCTTCCCAAGTAACTGTTACGCGTGATGGAGCCCTGCTTTCCTGGAGATGGCTGAACACCTACCTGCTGATGGGAAGTGGTGAATGAATTCCTTGCTTTGCTTTGCTTGTGAACGTGGCTTTTGTTCTAGCTATTAAACTGTCTTTCATCCCAGCTGGGGGGAGTGAGTGAGTGGCTGTGTGGTCCTAGTTGCCAGCTGGGGCTAAACCATGACACAGGGCTTGGGTTGAGAGTCAAAAGTTTATAGGATTTGTCTTTCTACCATAGTATCATCCCAGTTCAAACCCATTGATCTGTGAAGCCACAACGTACCACCCTGAAGCAGGGAGTGGTATATAAGTTTTAGAATGGTGAATCGGTGAGGAGAGATTTTCAGCAATTTTTTTACACAGTGCTTGATTTTGGTTACATGGCTTAAGATATTAATTTCTAGAGTGCAAATGAAAGTTGCAAGTACTCAGATTTTCTGGAAAATAGGTCCCAATATGCCCCATCATGTTCTCTCAAATTTTAGAGGCTGGTTTTGAGCTTACATTTTCAGAACAGCTCCTTGAACTGGCCTCCACTTTCTACCATCCACATCTTAACCCTTCTTCTATCTTATCACCAAAGTCGTTTGTGTAGAAATAAACTCCAGAGGCCATGTTCTGAGATTTCTAGTCTTAAAGTGAGCCAATCCGTTGACGTCAATCAGTCAAAGGAAATTTTATCTGCATCTACACATGAACAAGACAACACATACCTCTTCCTTAGCCTACAGGATTTACAAGATGTGGGATGGGACATTACAAGACTGCCCAGTTCTGCTTTTTTATATTTAGCATATTTTTTTATCAAAGTGGAATCCACACAATCAGAAAAAGTGTAGCCATCCCCCTCCCAGGAATAAGTAAACCTGAGATACCAGGAAAAGACTTTATCTTGTTTTCTTCAGAAGGAATTCTTCAAGATACTAACTGATAGATATCATCTTCCTGTCTGAAACCAACTGTCATGTCCATTGCCAGTGTCTGCGTGGGTAGATAAAAGTATTGGAAGAGTCAGAAGGTTAAAAACGCAGCAAAACAGAGAACTTAGGCTGCCTAACAAGTTGGGCAAGTGACCGCTTGTAGAACTTTGTCTGACCTTGAGAAAAGACAAGCTCTGCCTAGAAAGGAACCCTTTTTTTGAGCGCAAGGATCATGCAGCCAGGTTTCCTTTACATCTTGCAATGCTATTATGAGTTAATCACCATTGTGCTTCTATTTTTTTGCTAGGTATAACATTGTAATTTAGTGTACTAAGAGTTTGAAGTTACAGTGTTCGACTCCTCGCATGTCATGTGACTTTCAATATGCCAACACTTCAATTCCAGCCTCTTAGTCTTGAGAAGTATTTGCTATTATACACACAAATGGTTAAATGGCTACTCTGGACCTTGGAAGATGTTTAGGCAGTTGAGTTAACCTGGCTTTCAGCAATGTAGATCTGCAAGACGTAATTTTTTTATAGTGTATAGGGAAGAGAATGACGATGTCAGAATCAAAGCCAAGACCTACCAATTCAAACTCTTTGTTCAAAATGTCTCTTTAAAAACAAACAAACAAGCAAACAAAACAAAACAAAACAAAACAAAGCAAAACAAAAAAACCACCACAATTTTTCAGTTACAAAGACCATTATAGCTCTAGTTACCACTCAGGTCTCAGAGCTTACCAGACCCATGCAAGTGCGACCCTGTCCTTTGACAATCTTGCTTTGACTTGAATGCTGTCCAAGCACCTGAATTTTGACTACATTTTTGAAACATCCAAACTCCAGCCACAATATCCTTAGTAATGATCTTCCTCAACAATGTTTTTGACACTATTATTTACACTGTATGGTAAAACTGATGTATAAGAAATGCTGAAAACATTTTCTAGCATTGATGGTTTGGCATTTCTTCCAAATAAGCAGCTTCAGAGATGTTAAAAGCAGGCTCCATCAGACTACATGTGAGTGTTTACAGCATAAGCATCTACATTTATGTTCATTGCCTAAACAGCTTTTAGTCAGTGGTGAGTTACTCGGTGTAATTTAGGGTATGTTTTCATAGCAAAATACACTTTCACATCTGGTCCAGTGAATCACATCCTAAATGTAATTGACTTTATTGACTAGATCTCCACCAATTTGCAGAGGAGCTTAAACACCTCACCCAGACACATTATGCATTGTAGACACCTAAAATTAGCAGACATAAATTGCACCTTAGGATCTCACTTTCATTAAAAGACAAAAGAAAGGACACTTTGTAGATATATGTTTTGTTATACTCAAGGGTAAATCTTGTAATTTGGTTTCTTGATATTAAATTCTAAAATGTAAATTTCCATTCCTTGCACTTGGGTACACTTAAATTAGTCCTAACACCATTCCATCCCATACTTTTCGCTCTCCTGCTCTACACATTGTTGCAGCTTTAAGAGGAAAGCTCGTCCTTCCCCAATGAGATATTTTTCAGTAGGACAAATTCAGCTGGGATTAACCTAAATTCTTTGGAGTTTCTCAGAGATGCTCATGCAATTGCTGGTTCTCTTTCTTCTTTTCCCTTTTTACAGAAGTTGGCACTGCTTTATCTCACATACCCACAGGAAGGGAAGCAAGGGAAAAAGCTCCCAAACACTGTCATGAGTTCCCCCCTTCAAAGAATACTAATGTCAACATCAGACTTTGATCCTCACAACCAGCCAGATATGTTTCAGAAATATCTCTTTATTCAAATATTTAAGAACTTACAGAGAACATCCACACCAAGCGACATAATTTAGAGGTTGTACAACTCAGTTCCATAATAAAACACACTGCTGTCCTTATGCTTAGCTGCACTAGATTTTGTTTTCAGTGCAGAGTCAAAGGACCTTTCACCCTGGTATAGATCTGGGATAACCCTGCCAAACTCAACAGAATTAAAAAGCTGTGAAATAGAGTAAATCACAGCCACAGCAACTCATTTAATTTTTGCAGAGCTACTCCAGGTTCCCAGCAGTCTATCTAATTGCTTAGCCTTGTTCCACTTTCCCTAAAGATTGAAGCATCCATTTTTTTTAAATCAAATATTAACAGCAGCCTATGTATCACTTGTCAGAAGATGCTTAACAAACTGAGCATCCTTCAGCAGCTCCTATTCAGCCCAACACCAGTTGCAGCTCTAGGCTTTGCCTCTGTCCTACCCTAATCCTAACCCAAGGCTGTGACGGAATCTTAGCTCAAGATCCTGAGCCACAGCCCAGATGGAAAAGTTTTCACAGGTGACTTCTCTGTGCAGTTTACCCCTTCCTTTGGCAGCCCAACTCCAACTGAAACTCATCTTTTGTTCAGGAAGAAACTAAAAGGCGTAAGGAGAGCAAACCAATAGAAACACAAAACACACCCAAGAGTAAAGTGACCAAAGCAAAACACAGACAAATAGCAGCAAATGTGAGTAGTAGCTGAGAAGGGTAACTCTAAGGATCATAGCAGTAAGGCAGTGTCCTAACAGCTGTACTCCATCCGCTCCCATTTTTTTCAGCCTCTTTATCTTTCAGTAGGTGACATTCCCTGTCATGCCCTTCAAACCTCACAAGTTTATTGCTGTTTGCACAGTGTAGCTTCCATCCCCAAAGACTATATGCCTGACAGGGGAAGAAATGTATGGAAATAAGATTTTGCCTGTGTTCCCCCTGGCAGGCAGGCAGCTGCACGTCTTCCATTCTGAAATCTGACAGTTATGATAACTTGCCAGCTACACTGGCGGGATTTGGGTCCAAAACGGTAGCAACCTAGTGGGGGACACTGAGACACAACAACTATGACTGCAAAATCATTTGAGTTGTGGTTGTATAGTTTAAGGCTCAGGCTCTGCATAGGTTGGACACATACCCTAGGCTCATGGAAACGAAGGCAGATTTTGAAGTGATTTGGTGCCCTCTAATGGCAAGGAAGGTTTTTACCGAAACGTACTGACGAACATGCTTTAACCCCAAAACGGGTCACCCTCGTTGCAACAAACTCGGTTCAACTGCCATAGTCCTATTTTCCAGCATTCGTTTAGTTGGCTCGCTTGACTGAAAGGAATGCTTTCGCATTGGCTTATTCATATTTCCATTTATTATCTGGGCTTTGTAGAGGCTGAAGCGTCTTGTGTCTTCAAAGCGTTGAGCTCCTGCTGTGCTTTACGCACGCTGTGAGGACATGGCTACCCTGCCAGCACTGTCACACCAGGAATGATGTCTGTTTGCCCTGTCTGAGCTGCTTCCTATGCTGCCAGAAAAGTCTGCTCAAGTGGGCACTTGCATATTTCATCTGTGGTGACCAAATAACCACTGGGCAGTGCAGAACCTGTGCATGGTTCTTGTGCAGATGAATGTGACAAATTACAGAGTATACTTCTTAAAGATTCAGAATTTAGTGCAGTACAGTGAACGGTTTGAGTTCCCTGTTATCACTCAACCATTCACTTTCTGGAGTCAGATCATGGGTGTTAACCTCAAAGTTGCATATCAACCGCCCACTGATCAGGCCACACTGCCTGGGAAAATGAAAAATTAGAGAGAAATAGAACTGTTTATATAAATTTAGTCTTTCCCTTCTTCTGCTGCTCTCCCACCCCAAGCTGATGGTTTCATCTCCAACAGTTGTCTAGCCATCAGGGTATACTGAGAGCTTTTATAAGGTAGATGCACATGGAGCAATGCAGGTAGCTCAAGTTTGTGTACCTTCTATGCCCTGGTTGAACAGAAGCTAACTGCAAACAGGATGCCTTTTGTTCACATGGTGTCATGTTAAAATTAATAAGCCCTGGAAGTGCTGTGGAAGAGTCATAAGATGCTAAGTGGCTGGATGATGACATAGCAGATGTAATTCAGCTTAGACAAATCCAAAGCAATAAACATAAATAAAAACAAACACGACTCTATCTAGATGCAGTGATAGTCTCTAAATCAGATTTTAGCTCTCAGAAAAGTGATTGTTCATGAAGTGATTCTGGAAAAGGTAAATTGAATGCCTGAAGAAAGAGTAGATTAGACAAAACGTCATTATGACATTGTTTAAATTCTTTGGTGTTTGTGTCTCAGGTAATCACAACTCAACAACAGACAGTAGAACCAGAAAGCATGTAAAGAAGCATGACAAAGATGATCAGCAGCACAGAGTAGCTTCCACAAAACAAACGATTAAATAGTCAAAGATGCACAGAGTCATGGAATATGTGGAGAGAACAGTTGCGAGAGACTATCTGCTGGTTTTCATAGCACAAGAACTAGGGGGCACCAAATGCTTTTAAGCCACAGGTTTGAAAACAGAAAGTGATCCTTTTTCTCACAACCCCTCATCCCCCATTAGATGTTGAAATTAATTGCCACAGGATTTTGGGCGTTAAAGATGAGCTGGACCTATGCTTGAAGGATGGATCCATCAAGGTCTACAGAAGCATGATAGACCTGGAGTTCAGGGATTTACTATCACCCATGGTTGGAAGCTAGGAGGAGGAAAAGACGGCGTGTTCATGGAAGCAAGGAAAAGGAAAGGTGGCCAAAAGTTCGACTGAGAGACCTACAGTTCTGCAGATCTTCATGATCTTCCAACATTGTCTGCTGAATGTGAGAAAAAGAGCATGTGACAGACTGACCTGTGGCCGAAGCAGTAATGAAGGTAGGTCTCCCCTGTGGCTTAATCAGATATTTAACTCTTTCCCTGAAAATCCTGGGATAGAGGAAAAGCAGATGCACATGGGGTGTTTATTTTGGCAGTTACCAATAATACAAAAGTTTGGCATTGCTCAAAATGCTCTATATTGAAGCTCTTTCCTAGGATACTCAAGTATTAATACATTTTAAAGCTCGGAGATGACATTTCTTCTCATCTGGCATGCAAATATTGCTTTTTCTTCCCAGTTCTCTTTGATTTTTGTCTAGTGACTTCTCTTCAGCTTCTGTCTATCTCCCAGGAAGTTAATCAGTTTGGATTTAAGGGTATCAAGATTTGGCAGATCTACTGTTTTCTTCAGCTCATTCTAGTGGTAAATCTCTTTCATTATTAAAAGCACTTGTCTAGTTGTCGTTTGAATTCATCATGTTTTTGCACTCAACCATGAGTTCTTGCTATGCCTTTTTCTACAGAAAAGATTTCTAAACCTGGTGGTTTTCTCCCCTGAGAATTGATCACACACTTTAACCGTGTTTCTTGCTGTGGTATTATGGAGTACATGTGCAGACCTATGGACAGAAAGCTCTGTGAAGTGCAACATTGCTCCCATTCTCTTGGCTCTGCATCAGTTAATGTGTTCCCCTGACTGAGCCCTTTAGAAGGAAGCTCTGCCAGGACTCTCAATCTCCTTTTGGATAAAATAGGTAAATAGAGCTCCTCAAGTCTTGTTCTTACCAACAAGGAAGGGCTGGTTGACAGTGTCAAACTCAAGGGTAGCCTGGGCTGTAGTGACAACGAAATGGTCAAGTTCGAAATCCTCGAGGCAACGAGGAAGGTGCGCAGCAGGCTGGAGACCCTGGACTTCAGGAGAGCCGACTTTGGCCTCTTGAACAATCTGCTTGGTATGGTGCCATGGGACGAAGTGCTGGAAGGAAGAGGAGTCCAAGAAAGTTGGTTAATATTCAAGGACCACCTCCTCCAAGCACAGGAGCAATGCATCCCTACAAAGAGGAAGGCAGGCAGAAAAGCCAGGAGGCCTGCGTGGATGAACAAGGAGCTCCTGGAAGTGACCAAAAGAAAAAAGGAGGCCTACAGGGAGTGGAGACAGGGGTGGGTAGCCTGGGAGGATTACAGAGGAATCGTTCGAGCAGCCAGAGAGCGGGTTAGACAAGCTAAAGCCCAGTTAGAACTAAATCTGGACAGGGACATTAAGACAAACAAAAAAGCCTTCTATAGGTATATCAGCGAGAAAAGAAAGACTAGGGAATATGTAGGCCCTCTCCGGAAGGAAACGCAAGAACTGGTTACCCAGGACAGCGACAGAGCTGAGGTACTCAATGTCTTTTTTGCCTCAGTCTTCACGGACAAGGACAGCAGCTGCACTGCCTAAGACGCAGATTGCAAAGGAGAGGATTGCGAAAATGGAGTACCACCCACTGTAGATGAAGATCAAGTGAGAGACCACCTGAGGAACCTGAAGGTGCACAAGTCCGTGGGACCTGATGAGATACATCCGCGGGTCCTGAGGGAACTGGCAGATCAAGTCGCGAAGCCACTAGCCATCATATTTGAGAAGTCGCGGCTGTCTGGTGAGGTTCCTGCCGACTGGAAAAGGGGAAACATAATCCCTATTTTCAAAAAGGGAAATAAGGAAGACCCGGGGAACTACAGGCCAGTCAGTCTCACCTCTGTGCCTGGCAAGATCATGGAGCAGATCCTCCTGGAAACTCTGCTGAGGCACACAGAAAACAAGGAGGTGATTGGCGAGAGCCAACATGGCTTCACCAAGGGCAAGTCATGCCTGACAAATTTGGTGGCCTTCTACGAAGGGGTTACAGCGGCGGTGGACAAGGGAAGATCAACTGATGTCATCTACCTGGACTTGTGCAAAGTGTTTGACACTGTCCTACATGATATCCTGGTCTCTAAATTGAAGAGACATGGATTCGATAAATGGACCACTCGGTGGATAAAGAACTGGCTGGACGGTCGCACTCAAAGGGTTGCGGTCAACGGCTCGGTGTCCAAGTGGAGAGCAGTGACAAGTGACGTTCCTCGGGGGTCGGTACTGGGACCTGTACTGTTCAACATCTTTGTTGGCGACATGGACAGTGGGGTAGAGTGCACCCTCAGCAAGTTTGCTGATGATACCAAGCTGTTTGGCGAGGCAGACACGCTGGAGGGGAAGGACGCCACCAGAGGGACCTGGACAGGCTGGAGAGGTGGGCCCAAGCCAACCTCATGCAGTTCAACAAGGCCAAGTGCAAGGTCCTACATCTGGGTCGGGGCAATCCCAAGCACAAACACAGGCTCGGCGGGGAATGGCTGGAGAGCAGCCCTGAGGAGAAGGACCTGGGGGTGATGACTGACGAGAAGCTCAACATGAGCTACCAATGTGCGATCGCAGCTCAGAAGGCCAACCGTATCCTGGGCTGCATCAAAAGATGTGTGGCCAGCAGGTCAAGGGAGGTGATTCTGACTCTCTACTCTGCTCTCATGAGACCCCACCTGGAGTACTGCATCCAGCTCTGGAGTCCCCAACATAAGAAGGACATGGACCTGCTGGAGCGCGTCCAGAGGAGAGCCACGAGGATGATCCAAGGGCTGAAGCACCTCTCCTATGAGGAGAGGCTGAGACAGTTGGGGCTGTTCAGCCTGGAGAAGAGAAGGCTCCGGGGAGATCTTATTGCGGCCTTCCAGTACCTAAAGGGGGCCTACAGGAGAGCTGGGGAAGGACTTTTTACTAGGGCATGCAGTGACAGGACGAGGGGGAATGGCTTTAAGCTGGAAGAGGGCAGGTTTAGATTAAACATTAGGAAGAAGTTTTTCACTTTAAGGGTGGTGAGGCACTGGAACAGGTTGCCCAGAGAGGTTGTTGAAGCTCCGTCCCTGGAGGTGTTCAAGGCCAGGCTGGACGTGGCCTTGGGCAACCTTGTCTAGTGGGAGGTGTCCCTGCCTGTGGCAGGGGAGCTGGAACTCGATGATCTTCGAGGTCCCTTCCAACCTAAACCATTCTATGATTCTATGATTCTATAAGTCTGTCAAGAAAACTATCATTGTCCAGGTTTTGAATAGCATTTATGGTTCCTTACTACCTTGTCTCACCTAACACTCTTTTAAAACCCTGACAATTGAAATGACTGCAGGATGCCTGTAGTATCACAAAGGGTGCCAAAGGCAAAATGCCTCTACTCCTACTCTAGTATTTTTATACCAGACTATTACACTAGGACTTCATGCCTGATTTCTTGCCCAATACCCCCTCCTTCTTCCCCATTTTTTCCGGAGTGCCTGTTGTGGAGGATTTTGTCCCTGTTTGGTAACTCTGACCCCAAACACCCTGCTCCTAAACATCCCAACTACTGTGATAGCCAATTACTGCACAGTAGGTTCATCAGATCCATAACTTCCCAAAAATTCAATGTATGGGCTGGAAAGTACCCCAGAAAAGAGATTCATTTTAGATAGTCTGAGTCTTGGTATATTTCCATGGGATTACACTTCACCTCTAACGCAAATGAAGGCTGTGGAGGGCCCATACACAAAAGCAGCGCTCTAGTTCCTGTTCCGTGTAATTTACATCCCAAATGAATATCTGGTGTCTGCAGGCACTGCAAATTACAATTCAGAGAATTGGAAAGAGAAGCCACAATGAAGCTCTTGGTGTCATGACCCTCCTAAAAGAGTCACTTGGAGGAAAATACAAGTGAGGTGATATTGCCCTTCAAAGAACTTTCTGTCCATGGCTAAGTGCTTTTATTTCATTGTATTACTGCTGCAAAGAGAAAAAGATCTTAAGCTATTAGAGCAGAGAAAAGCTTCATTATGGCTCCGCACCCTCAGGCATATGAAAACCAAGTGCTTCAGCACCTTTCAGGATTAGACTGATTAAGATGAAAGGAAATACATTCTGGAGCAATGAGCTATTAAAAGACCAGATAAATAATTTAGACAGAGGCATTTCTTGGTATAGTTGAATATATTCTTGGAGCATGGTTACTTATCTCCTCTTTGCTGTTATACACCTGCACAAGCGATTAGTATTTCAGGAGATAAAAATCCCTGCATGTCTCTACTGCATAATAGCATGTCAGAGTGCTTTTCCTTCAGGGTCTCTGCTTAGAGGCTCTTATACAATGCATAGTCTGAAATACAGCAAGAACTGCCTTAGTCTGCTTTGCAGCCACATCTGGATCTGTCACATACAAGTGCCTTACTGAAATATTTTACCAAGACTCACATTCAGGGATTCATTATAACTCCCAATAAAGAAGAGGTTGGGTTTGTGAGAAGATGAAGGGGAAGAATAAGACAAGGAGCCGACAGTCTTCACTTTGCACAGACAGTTAAGGTCCAACCAGAGCAGTTCCTCAAACACCAGAGGAGTTTGGTCCCTCTGCAACTACTAATCATGAGGGAGAATGATCAGAAGTGAATATTGCTGAAAGTTACTGTAAAGACTGTTTCCCTTCTGTAAAGTCCTACAGAGCCGAGTAGGGATGAAACCAATAGTATGGCAAAAGCAGAATACGGAATGACATCCCTCCCATTATGCAAACAAAGAGAAGCAGAGTGCTCAGCCTTCTGCACAGTGATCCCAATGCTGACTCAGAAAAGGATGATTTAAAGTGCTGCTTGGACTCAGTCCTAATCAAAGGGGCAACATCTCTGCACTCTCCTAGATACCCCACTGGAACCTCCCTTCCATAAAAAAAAAGCCTCAAAATGAATTAGAAACTCTACAGGAAAGCCAGAACAAAACAATGTCATCCTTTGCTGTACTCTGCAGTACTTTCCTCTAACGCATGTACTAAAGAAGGCTTTCCAAAGAACATAATTTCTGCCTTGAGAAAAATACCTCATGCTGTTCCCAGCAACAGGGACAATCTCTTTACACCACTCTCAGTATGTGTCATGTCTCAGCCATATCAGAACGTACAACAGGCACATTCGGACAGGTTAAAATGCTGAAATACTGCTTCATCTGATGGTGCATGAGTGCCTCCTTCTGTGCCTGGCTTTATTTCAGACCTGGAACAAGAGCTTGGACAAGGCACAGATTTCCTGTGTTAGTGTTCACAAACACATCTATTACATGCTCACATTATAGTAGTATTGGTGGCCAAATGCTGTAAGATCTTCTGTTACCACAACTTTGCATCTCCCAAGATTTGAAACATCAGCTCAAGTTGTTCTCAACTAGTCAATGGCAGTTTATTTTCCTGGCAATGACCACATGGTGGTGATGTATCACCATGAGTTCAACTTTCAGTTCTGACTCCCAGGAACTGACTGCTTGGTTAAAAGGAGCTGGAAATTTACAGCACAGCACATTTACAGGGATGCTTGTAGAGTGAGTCCTCTAAGCCCACTTTACCTCAGAATTTATACTCACTGCTTAACTGCTTTGCTTATGGGTTGTGTGGCTTTCCAGTCAAAAATATCCTAGAGTTTTTCTAACAACAGATGTATCTCTCAGCAGGTACATCCAAATGCAGCAGTATTTGGAGTCGCACACAGAGATTTTAATTTATTCATCCATCTGATTCATGACCCAACCTGTTTTGTTTTGTTTTGTTTTGTTTTAAATTATCCTTCGATACTCTATCCACTTCCCAGAAAAAAAAGTGCTTCTGAGAACCCCCTTAGAATCAGGCAATATTGAATGCTCATTCTTCTGAATTTCTTCTGAAAAGTCTTCCTCCATTAAGCTTTTCAGCACCCTTCACCAAAGGCAGGTGCTAAAAAGAATGTGTACTGCATTGCCATTGTGCTTTTCAGCCCATTCACAATATAGGCCTTAAATTAGCTACTATACGTCCCTGACTGAATGTAGACAGTGACAGCTTGATCTAATACGCAGTGAAGTCAATGGGAGCCTTTCAGTTTTCCCTCATTAGGCCCTGAATCAAGTTCAAAGTTGTCTGGTTCAGGAACCAGATCTTCTGTGTTTGTAAAAAGATGATTATTCTCCAATATGGACGTAGGTTACAAAAAAATCCATTACAATTTTGTGCACAAAAGGAGCTATATGTAACAAAGACAGCATGTCTCAAACCAACAGAGAGATTAGCTCCAGTTTAATTGGTTTGAAACAAGGGCAGATCATCAACAGGGACAGGAGAACTGGTTTGGACTTAATGAGAAAAGCATCATTTTTCACTCACAAACTTTCACTCCAAACTCACCCTGAACTTTTAGAGTCAAAACTATTTTAATGATCTTTTTCCTTACATTGTAATGGGCCTTTCTACTTTTACATTTTGTCAAGGATCAGGAAATGCATGCCACCACAGAAAGAGGGCTCTTTTTGCAAAGGGAGTGACTACATGCAGAAAATATATGAAATGTCATGAAGTTGGGTATTCATGGATATTTTCTAGACCAAATGCACACAGGCTCTGACAGTTCAGACAGGCCACTCTAATAGCATTTTACCTTATGAATGGAAAAACCTTCCGTGCTTTAGAAGTGCAGTGTGTTTGGTATCATAACCCTCTTTGGTGTAGGCAAGTCTCAGCATGCCTTCTTAAAATCTTTGGGACTGGAGAACATATTAATCCACATCCACCTATTTCAAATACTTATTAGATACTTGAAGTTCCCATGCAGCTGCTGCTCACCCAGGAAGACCTTAAATTCTCCAGATATCTGCCTTTTTCGCCTCTGAACATTTGTGGATCCACCCAAGTCCTCACGATACAAAGGAGATGGATGTCTACTTCCTCTGACTGTCCTGACTTTAGGTCTAGCTCCACTAGTGTTTTCAGAAAACACTTACTGAATCAGGCCTCTCTAGAAGGCTGACATGCAGGACTTTCTGCCCTGCAGCTGGAAATTAATGAATTGGAGCTTTTACTGAGATCTGGGATCTTCTCTGTTTGCTTTAGATCAGATCTTGAATCAAAATCATAGACTCACAGACTCATAGAATAGTTCGGGTTGGAATGGACCTTCAAAGGTCATCTAGTCCAAACCCCCTGGCATGGGCAGGGACATCTTCAACTAGATCAGGTTGCTCAGAGCCCTGTCAAACCTGATCTTGAGTGTTTCCAGGAATCTGGCATTTCACCACACTCATTACAAAAACTTTCTTCCTTCTATCTAGTCTAAATCTTCCCTCTTTTAGTTTAAAACCATTACCCCTTGTCCTATCACAACAGACCCTGCTAAAAAGTTTGTCCCCATCTGTCTTATAAGCCCTCTGAACTACTGAAAGGCTACAATAAGGTGTCCCCATAGCCTTCTCTTCTCCAGGCTGAACAACCCCAGCTCTCTCAGTCTGTCCTCACAGCAGAGGTGCTCCAGCCCTCTGATCATTTTTGTGGCCCTCCTCTGGACCCGCTCCAACAGGTCCATGTCTTTCCTGTGCTGAGGACTCCAGAGCTGGACGCAGTACTCCAGGTGGGGTCTCACCAGAGCAGAATAGAGGGGCAGAATTACCTCCCTCGGCCTGCTGGCCACACTTCTTTTGATGCAGCCCAGGATATGGTCAGCTTTCTGGGCTATGAGCACACATTGTCGGCTCGTGTCCAGCTTTTCATCCACCAGTACCTCCAAGTCCTTCTCAGCACGACTGCTCTCAATCCCTTCATCTCCCAGCCTGTATTAGTACTGGGGGTTGCCCTGACCCATGTGCAGGACCCTGCACTTGGCCTTGTTGAACCTCATGAGGAGCACATGAGCCCACTTGCACTTGTCCAGGTTGCTCTCGATGGTGTCCCGTCCTTCAGTGATGTCAACTGCACCACTCAGGTGGTGTCATCCGCAAACTTGCTGAGGGTGCACTTAACCCCATTGTCTATGTCATTGATGAAGATATTGAACAGTACTGGTCCCAGTCAGACCTGTGAGGGTCGTCACTGATCTCCATCTGGACATTGAGCCATTGACCACTCCCCTCTGGTTGCGACCATCCGACCATTTCCTCATCCACTGAACAGTCCACCCATCAAATCCATATCTCTCCAATTTAGAGACAAGGATGTTGTGGGGCACTGTGTCAAAGACCTTAAAGAAGTTGAGACAGATGATCTTCTACTGACCAGAGCAGATGCTCAACCCAGCCAATACAGCATTTTGAGGAGGTCTTCTCTGTTTAAATTTTCTTGCATAAATTACCTAATTATCCAGGAAAATGTTTTAGAAATATCTCTAGAGATATTTCTGTGGTTAATGTTCTAAACTCAGAAAGCAAAGAAGAATGCTTAGACCTGTATTTCCCCAAAATCCATGGCAACTGAAGCAAGTAGGTTATTAGTATGGTTGGAAAGGAGATACCACTTTGAAAACAGCAATAGGTGCCTGATCCAGGTCTATCAAGGATTCTAAAAGCTGGATGCTGCAAAACAGCTCAGTTGTCCCTCAGTCCCTCAGCTTAGACAGAAAATGCAATTTATAAAGTAGAATAAGACAGAAATGAGACCAGTCATACCTGTGTTTAAATTTTCTCTTCCCAATTTTCTGAAAACTGCTGGTCTTCCTGGAGTTTTGATATTAAATTCAACTAGAAGCATTAGCTGTACTTACGAGGTATGAGATGATCGATCCTCTTCCTGAAGATACTCTGTCCTCTCAGTGTTCTACACTTGACCCTTCTCTGGGCATAATGTGACCACTGCAATGCTCAGAACATCAAGGTCTTCCAATGCTTGCACTGCACAGCCAAATAATATAAACAGGGGTACCACCTGCAACGCATCCTCTCTTGACAATCCCATAATGCCTTACTGACAGTGATTACTTCAGAGACATGGAGACATTCTCTTGGCTTTTCTGCAAATGACAGAAGAACAATGTCTTACCTGGAATTACACAATGAGACAAGTTAAGCTGGGACGAGGTAACCCCTCCTCTGCTTTGTATCCTTCACAAACAGAAGTTGAGACAGTGTAAACCAAAGCAGAGATCTCAGAGTTCATTACCTGCATAGCACCAACCGGCACATCCTTTCCTTCTACACCTTCCCCTGGCACCATAGACAAACACCCTGTCCTCCAGGAGCATGCCCATCCAGGAAGCACACATTGCATCTGCTGCTTCTCCTTGCTTCTTCGGCTTGGGTAGACTGAAGTATCCCCTTCTTTACCTCTAATCTTTTCTTGGCCCTCAATTGATCCGCTGGTACCTGCCCAAAGGAAATCTCTTGGGGTGTATTTTGCTGCTTTCAGTTATCACTGCCTATTGCACTTATCAGGGACTGGATACCGAAGGTTCAGTGATCCCTTAACAGTGTGGGCGGAGGAAACAAGTGGAACCAGGCAAAACCTGTGCTTTGATCCTGAATGAGCCAAGGACAATTTGCTCAAATCACTTGACCCTTTGTGCCAGAGGCAACCCAGCTGGGAAATTGAGCAAAAAGAACAATTTCACTGCAGATCAAACGCAGCATCTGAGCTGAGCTCTCCTGGACCAGTGAGTTACAGTGCCAAAAACAGCTCAGCTGAGCACAGGATCTGATTAAAACCTGGGTAAGGTGGTAGAATTAACAAAATTAGTTCTTTATAGAAACTCTTAGCAGAACCTAGGCTCAGAAACGCTGTTCCGTATGGTCAAAGCTAATCTTTTCTTTTCAATGCTGGGGCCTCTTTACTAGGCATCTGCAGAGATTTTAGTTAGAAATATAAATTACTGATTATCACTCAGACCTTTCCCTGGACTAACATGGCAACTCCCTTTTTGCTTCTGCCATAGGAAGTGTCCTGGACCTGGAAGTGCAGATGTGAGCATGTGGATGAGCATTCATGGGGCGTTTCACAACCAGATCTTTCCTC
Organism: Pluvialis apricaria; assembly: GCA_017639485.1. Lineage (NCBI taxonomy): Eukaryota > Metazoa > Chordata > Aves > Charadriiformes > Charadriidae > Pluvialis > Pluvialis apricaria. The sequence goes on along the minus strand of CM030008.1, from coordinate 158,822,198 downwards.
TCACCTCTAAACCCAGCATAAGCGGGAAAAAATACATCAGCTAAAAATGCCTACTTGACCCGCAGTGTGCTTTATGCTGTCACGTGGCCCTGAGCATTTTCCTCTCTGTTAAGAAGCAGTGGTAAGCCACTACTCCTGCTTAGGAGAAATTTTGAGGCGCATCCATATCAGCCTGCTCTGATTGCAACCCCTTTGAGATCTTCTTGGGCTAAACAGTTAACTCAAGACCTTCTCTCACTCTGCCTCAGTATATTCCTCAGCTCTCGTACCAACAGGCCTCTGTACCACTTACTTAACACCAAAGAGACACACAGAGCAGGGTTCCTATGACCCAATAGAGGTGTTTCCAGTGCATTCACTTCACTTCAACTAAAATTAGAGTCAAAAAGAGTGAAGGGCAACTGGATCAAAGGGAATCTTTAGTGAATATACGTAAATCAAAGCCCACATGTTGTGTGGGGCTCACCTGGCCTAACATTTGGTGTCTCTGATACAAGTGTCTGATCTGGTCCGTGGATGGTCAACGGAGATTTAGTCAGTACAGTCAACAGACACTTTGATGTGATTCATCTAACCAAACATAGAACGCAGGCATGCACAGAGAACTGCCTCCTAAACACCAGAGTATGCGAAGCAACCCCAGGGTGGCTTGCTCAGCTGTAGATACCCCCATCCAGGCACTGTCAGGATAAGTGAGTGGCAGAAGCTTGTGAGACCCCAAATCATACTGAGCTCTGGATTGCCGTATTCATTGCTTTATACAACTGTCAGTCAGGATTGTACTGTAGCATGTTTCAAACCACACAGGCATATTTATTGAACAAAGTTTCAGCAGGTGTTGAATAAACTTGTCCTGTGTGACTGCTATAGCATCACTCAGAGGGGAGCCTTTACAGCATCCAAGTTGTAATATTTTTAATGAAAAGTAGAAATGGACAGCGACTACAAACAGCATCTGTGGACCTTCTCACTTTTTTCTATTGTGCTAACTTCTTTTTGACACTCTATCACATGGCAAATGTAGTATCTGGAGGCAAGAGATTGACTTCAGAGCCCTAACACAGCCCCAGCTGAGCATTATGTGTTGCTCTGCAGAGTCCCTGATTGCTCCCCGGGTGCTACTGAGTACGGGGGCTGAGCTGAGCAGTCAGTGCTTTCCCTTTAACATCCTGCTGGAAGAACTCCTGCACATCAAGCCATTAGACCGTCTAATAGGAGTAATAAAGCTGATATCAGGTACATTTATTTTAACTATACAATAAGGCACAACGTTAAAACTGCAAAGTGCCAGCCTGGTTTTCAGCAGTACATAATATGTCTTGCATTTTTTACAGTAACCAGCAAGGCATAAACATGTCAAACAAACTACCCAGGATGCAGAAATATTCCTTGCAGAGCTACATAAGGAAAGGCAGACACCATTTTTTAAAACCAAGCATGCACAATTAACAAGAAAAATATTGCCAATAAAAAGGGGAAAGATGGCCAGTGAGTATAATTAGATGGGATACTTCAGGGTGTGGGTTTGGCAGGAAAATGACAGCTAGAACTAACAAAAGCACTTTCAAGAGAACCACTGTTTGTAGCTGCAGCTTCACACAACTTCGTTATGGGCAAATGGAGCTTTATAGAGGCCTCTTGGCTGAAGCTCCTGGTGACTTTATGTCAGAAAAGAGTTGAGTGGGATCCCAGAATGGTCATAGATTTGGTTTTCTATGGGAAAGGATCTCTGGTGTTATTTATTTCTGGTGAATGGTCAGACCAGAAGATGTTTAGGTATTGAGGTTTCAAAACTGGGACCCAAAATCTAGCTTGTCAAAGTTCCCATCAGTTCATTGCCTAAATATTTCTGAGGACCTGGACATAACCGATTTGAAAAACGACACAGGCAAGCATTATAGAGAGGCTGGGAATACAACATATACCATAGTGTCCAGTTTTTTGCATTACTTTTTACTCATGCACTGATCAGCTACCCACAGTCTTCATCTGATCCCTGTTTTCACCAGAACCCTGTTTCACCAGGACCAGTTTTCCCTGGTCCTGACATGCTCATCCCCATGAAACCCCTCTGAGGCAGGAGAACATGAACTGCCCCATTGGGAACTAAGATGTGAACTCATATGGCCATATGGAAATGCTGTGGTAAAACTAGCACTGGACTCAGCCCCATGCCTTTGTTTAAAATCCTTTGTTACTGAACTGTTCATCACCTCATTGTATTTAGGAATACAGATCATCTCCAGTCTCTATATTGCCTCGTTAACAAACAGCTGAAACTCAGAAGGTTCAGCTCCAAAAGGCATGCATATGGGAACATTCAATGAAATCCAAGGACTGTGTTGCAAACAGCTGGCACGTATACAGAACTGCAGGCAAGACTGCAAGCACTACAGCAGTGAGCACCACAAACTTGGTATGGTTAGTGTCTTTTATAATGTAAACGTCCTCAGTGCTTTGCAGCAAGAAGCTATAAATGTTTTACAACATTTTAATTGAAAGCACATAAAACTTAAATGATTTGAAAGAAAGAATCCATGAGTGTATCATCAGTGTTGAAGAGACATAGAAGCAGTTTTATGTCAAATTCCATTTTAAAATATACATTGAATGAGTTGATCTGGAAAATCCTTGAATTGCACAAAACAGGCCCTGAAGGGATCTCAAAGACTCCTGTAGCCTAGTGCACATGTCCCAGAGAAGGACTGAAGAAGCTCACAAGATTGTCTTAACCACTGTTTGAAGCCTCCACTGAGAGTGGCCTTAGGCAGAGAAAAGCTGTTCTTCCATGGAGAAGCTCAAAAGCTCAAGGTCAATATACAATACTCCAAAAGGAAACTTAAATACGTGAGGTACCTTTACCAAATATCTTCCATCCCCATGCCTCACTTTCGCTCTCTCTAAGTTGGGTTCAGAGTAGTTTTACTGAGTATTCATCAGCTGATGATTTATCTTCATTGGTAGTTATACTTGGCCACAAGGCTTGCAGATGTTTTCAGTTGAGGAAACCACACCAAAAAAGGGCTTTCTATCTAGAGAGAAATTTGTCTTGTCTGTAAAGCACAGTAACTTTCAAAGCAAATTTTCATTCCTGGAGGAAGCCTGTGGGGTCCCCTGGGGAGGGACAGGACAGATTAGGTCAGTCACAGAGGAGCACATCTGCTCTCACAAGCAGAGACAGGCTCTGCTGTCATGGATCTCAGCTATCTGATACCTATCACAACCTATCCTGAAAAAAAGAAAAAAGGTATACGGTGGTAAAAAGGGCGGATTTTAAGATAACTTACATAAGACAGTCTGCATTTTCTAATTTGACAAATTAGTAATGATTATATGTGTCAGAAAATAGAGCTGCCCTACAATTAACTAATCCTTTATTATAGAAAGTGCCCTCCTTTTTTATTTAAGTAATAAGGGATAACGACTCTATCTAGAAAACACGCTGTGCTCTATTCTGACTGTCAGGTTTAATTGTCAGTGTGTTTCTTGCCCTGCCCCTAAGGCAGTGCAGCTGTGCTCTGTCCTGTACTGGGCTGGATTGCAAGTTTTACTCTAGCCTGCTTGGTAACTGAATATAGATGAGTTTAGTATGGAAACTCTGCTAGTGATTTCCCAAACTATGCATGTTTTGCTCTTTAAGCAAATTTGGTGTGTGAGAAAAAACAAACTACTATCTTTACTATAGACACATTTACTGTGGACATCTCCATAAAGCATTTTGCTAAGCATTTTGATTGCAGGACTCCAGAAATACCAGAACATGAGAAAACAGGAGTGATTGTACCGGGTCAGATCACCTCCAGCAGTTTCCTGCCTTGGCAAGTGGCCAAGAGGGTTCTTAGGGAAAAGTTTAAATACGGGAGGCAAACATATAATGCTACCTCCCTGAACATTTTCTTATCTGCCAACAGTTAGCAAAGCAAAATCTTTGTAAGACAGCAGTCACATCTTTATATTCAGTAGCCCTCAATAGATTTCTCTTCCATAAACTCGTCCTGTTTCCCTCTGAATCCACATAATCTGTTCTTGAATCAGCATGAGACACCCACAACAGTCTGTGGTGTGGTGCTCCACAACACCTGAAGAGCCATCTCTTTCTGTACACTTCGAACTTGTCATTTGCTAGCTTCATTCAATGCCCTCTGATCCTTTTCTTGGAAGAGACAGGGAATAATAATTACCTATGTACCCACTTCTGGCCACTCATTGTTTTATAGACCTCTATCATATATCCCCTCAATAGTCCCTGAGGTCTCCTAATCTGCTTAATTGTTCCTTACAGAGAAGTTGTTCCATACCTTTATCATCCTTGTTGCCTTTCTTTGAGCCTTTCCCAGCCTTATTATATCCCCTTTGAGACACAGGGAGCAGAACTGTACACCAAGATGTGGTACTTATATAGAGACATACTCATCTACTCTGTTCATAATCCCTTTCCTAAAAACTCTTAATTTGTTTTTCCAGGTGTGTTGAGCACTGAGATAATTTTTACAAAAACACTGTCTATTATACCCTGAGATCTTGTTCCTGAGTGATGAAGTCATATCAGCTCATTGTTTCATACAGAAAGCTCAGGACCATTTTTTATCCACGTATATTATTTATTCACACTGAATTTCATCTGCAATTTTATTGGCAGGGCAATCCCTTTTGCAGTTCTTCAGAGTTGGACTTTGTCTCTGTTATCTTAACTTTGTTTGCCCTTCTTTCCCAGATCATTTATAAATACGTTGAGCAGAATGGGCCATAGCACATCTCCTTGTAGATCTCCACTGGTCATGTCCCTCTACTATGACAAATGATTGTTTATTCCTGTATTCTGTTTCCCATCTTTTATCTAATCCTTTGTCAGAGAGCTTATGCTGAAATTTTCATGTCTATATGAACATTTTTACAGATTATGCCAGCCAGAGAAGTTGATTTTTATCACTAATTTCTACCTGATACTGATTTTAAATACAAAGGTAGATCCAGCATTAGGTCTCAGAGGTTACTATCTGAATGTCAATAGCCTGGCAGAGAGCAAGTGAGCATTACCCCAAGATAAAGATCATCCCCATTTCAACACCATTCTCCCCTCTACTTCCCTGCTGTCTTTGGAAGAATCACATTATCACAGAATAACTTAGGCTGGAAGGGGCCTCAGGAGGCCATACACCCTGCTCAAAGCAAGGCTACCTTTGATGTTTGATCAGGTTATTCAGGGCCTTGTCCAGCCAAGTTTTACATATCTCTAAGGATGTAGAGACCACATATATTGAACCACATTATATATGAGGAGACAACTGGAGTCAGATTAACTGGAAACATGTGGGGTTTCTCTAACATAAGGGACAGCTACATTCTCCTTTGGTTTTCTGTGGTAATGTACCTCTTCCATCTCACATTTGTTATTGTGCTTTGAATGATGCATACTAGGACAATGTTGGTGGGATTTGGTTACCTAAATACAGATATTTAGATATAGGTAGAGGGTATTCCTCTCAGCTTCCAACTCCAGCTTCTGAAAAACAGAGGTGTCTTGTATATCCTCTATTATACTGGTGAGCCCCAGGAGGATGTCTTAGACACCACAGGGCATCTCAGCTAGCACAGACACTTACGTTTAGTCAACAAAGCCATCTTAAGTAAGCACAATATTTCCTCCTCTCCCCTTTCATTTGTTAAATTCACTCTAGGCAAGATCCATTTGGGTTTGGCTCTCCATCTGAGGTGGAGGGAAGACACAGTCACACCTCTCTCCTCCCAACATCACTGCTATCAATAGATGCAGGCCAAGATAAGCTTCTTCTTTCTCTTCCGATGGAAGAGTACAGCTTTTCCACTACAGTGTACCCATGCATGTCACTCTCTTATGTGTCATAAAGCAATGACGGGAGTAAGCAGAAGCATGGTTCCTGGATCAGTGGTAGCCAGGTCCCTGGCTCAGGGAGAGCTAAAATCCTGCCTGACCTTTCCCTGTGCAGAGGCATCTTTCTCAACATGCACCTCAAGCCCAAGTTTTAGACACAAATAATATTATAAGAAGAGACAACATGGGGAACTCATCCCTATGCTTACTTATAAGCAAGTTACCTTACTTATAAGCTACAAATGCAAAGGCAAATGGGAAACTCAAGGACCACAAAGCAAACCGTTAATATAAAATGAGCTGGTGGGTCCAAAATATTTCTTTTGGTTTTCTTTAGGAGTTAAAATTTTCATTGATGTCTTCTGTGCACATTGTAAGCACAGCAGGAGTGTTGCCTTTTTTTGTTGTTTTAATTGTGACAATCTTCTTGAAACTCTTCTACTTTACAAATATCAAACCTTGCTGCAAATGATATGTTAAATGAAGCCTGCGTACTGTGAAAAGGGTTGTATTGGCCTCTGAGCAACAGGGAAACAATTTTGCATCAAATAGATTTAATTAAATGGAAGTTTGTGTTTACTAATGTGAGTTATCTGTGAAACAGTGAAACAGGGAGTGTGAATATTTGTTTTGTTCCATTTTGTTTATGCTAACAGAATCTACCTTAGAAATTTCAGTGCTTTAACTAACTTTTCTTTTGACCATGGGTGACTGGGTCTTCTATCACAGAGTGTCCAAATCCCTTGGAATGAAGAGTACTCTTAAAAGACAAGCAAATTCTTAAATCAATGGAAAAAAGGCAAAAGACAGTCAGACATCATGATTGCCATGTTGTAAAACATTTCCACCTTCGCAGCTAAGAGCTGGCGTCCTGCAGTGTGCGTGTTCCCCATCCCTTGCAATGCCAAGTTGGTCCACCTCTGTGGCTGCAGAAGTTAAGCTTTATCCTGAGTTTTATTGCCCATTACAATGCACTGGGATCATGCACAAGGTCGTTTTCTGCAAGTCCGCTACCTTGGCAATAATTTTCTGTTCAGGGCCAGACTGGAATTTCCCCTTGCTCCCTTCAGTGAAGAAATACTCTCAGATTTCCAACAGACTGCTTTGCGGGAGAAGCAATCCACCTGCATGAGGATGGATAGTCAAGATCTGTCTGCAATATCTAATCCTGTTCTTAAACTCAGCAGGAGCCTACACTTTGGGGAAAAAGCAACCAGTATAAACCTATGAAATTACTAGTGCCAAAGCAATGGCACTAATGCGGAGAGGCCTGACACTGAGATTTGTTGGGCTCTGGAATCATTTCCCAAGGTTAATGATAAAAACACCATCCATCACTTAGGTCTTCTAAAAACTAGTCAAAGCACTAGAAAAAATACACTTTAGGAAAACAATGCCCTATTATCAGGAAGATGGGCTGGATGACCTGATAAATCTTTTCCATCTCTGATCTTTTGTTATACTGAGAGCACTGGGAGGTGTTTTTTCCAGGGTTAGGTCTGCTAAGCCTTGGCTTTTTGGGAGGAAGAATTTTATTCTGGACAATTCTGAAGGATGTTTTCAAAACTGGTCTCTTATAGAGAAAATTTTTTCAGTATGCTTTACTGAGATACTCATATTCTCTGTTTTAAATACTTGAAGTTGTCTTCAAAAATCCCAACATGGTTGGTTAGTCCCTCACCAGAAGACCAGCAATTTTGCTGATAAATGACAAGATTTAGTTCTATACGATATCTGCCTATCTATCCTTATCAGTGCAGTAAGGGGAATAATGGATGAACAGACACCTGTCAATCATAGTATCTGCTAGGGAATCAGTATAGAAATGACTTTACGGCATTTCAGTCAGCTCCTGGTTTTAAACTGGTGTACGAAAGTCATTCAGTGCAACAGATTTAATCCTCATTTGTACCTATACGAAAGGCAAAGCAGGACCTTTGCCATGATAGTCATCCCATCAGACAGCTCTGAAAACTGTCCCAAGTGCTATTAATAGACCCAGTATAGCATAAGACAAATTTCTAGCAAGGGCTTTTAGGTGATTAACTACTAAAGGCAGCAGGCAGAAAAAATGATTTCAGAAGAGGAAAAATAAAATGCTAGGTCCTTCTCTTGTCATGAACCTTTGCCTTAAGAATAATTCTGAGAACAGTTTGGAATAATTCACTTTAAGACACCGTTACGGTAACATGTGATGGAACTTAACAGCCTCATCTGTAATATCTAATAGAAAATTATTTCCTTGCTGCAGAATTGTAGGGGTGGTTCAAAAGTCCTGAAGAAAGGATAATGTTTCCATTTAGTACTTTAGACTTTTTCGAGTAATTTTGATAGATCTCCATTATATTGTTCTATTATTTCCAAAGTGAATTACTCTAGGAATCTAGGTGGTTATTTTCAAAGCGATAGCAGTCCTTAACATAAAAGGCACCAAAAACCAGACAGGGCTGAGGTACAGCTGTGTACATTGTGACTTTTTTCGTCTGGAAGAAAAGATTTCCCCATGCGTATGGCTGTGTTTACTGGTTTTCTTCTATAAAAAATGTAAAACAAACTAACAGTGAGACATCATCTTTGCCTGGATTGGCAGAGCTAAATCCCGATTTACACTGCTGGCATCCTTTAACACAGCAAACTACCCACACTAATACTCTCCAGCCTACTTGTCAGATGCTTCTTTGCTGAGTGTCCTTTTTTTTTTCCCTTTCCTCCCCTGTGTAAGTATTTACTGGATACTAAGTGCCACGAACCCAATTCTCCTCAGCTACATCAGGAGAAGAGAAATTCTTTAGATTCATTTTATTGTTTGCCAATCACTTGCCATAATTGGGTCCTCAAAGGTTTTCTTACTGGGTTTGAAACCCTCCTGCAGCCTGCCACAAGCCTGTTTAGGGAAAGACTGCTATGTTTTGGGTCTGCAGACAAGAAAAGTCTCTGCTCAGATCCACTGATGACAGAAGGATCCCAGATCCTTTTCCTTGCTTCCAAAAAGCTAAGCACGGTGACTACAGGGCAACACATCCGCCAAATAGGGCCCACCTGAACATATCACATCATGCATAGTCACTCACGATGGAGCTCAGGGTTAGCAGCTAAGTGCACATAACCAGACAGGTTTCATCAGCAAATACCCCCCCCCAGCTCCCATGGCAGACAGCAAAGGTCCAGTGAATGCTACCTCAATTATCCCTGCTGGAAGTACCTGGAAGTGTTTGTTCATCAAATCAGCTGCACACTTGGCTGGCAAAAAGACTGGGCAACCTGAGACAGCAGTTTTGTGCTAAGGAGGAGGATTCAGCAGCAATGCTGGTTTAGTGAGTTTCCAGTCAGCACAGCTTTGGGAAAAAAATGTTTTTCCTTACAGCAGTCCATTCAATAAGCCAGTTACAGCACAGCCTCCCAGTCAGGCACAAGGGAGGGACAGAGCATGTGCTGGTGCTGGCCTTCCCCAACATGACCCATGACCTGAGATGCTTCCTAAGTTCTGAACATGAGCCCTCTGGTGAAGAAACGTACTTGTACTCTGCTGGTATCTATGGGTGCAGATAACAGAGAGTGAGCCATGGGACAGGGTTTCCATGCATCTGACCCGGTAACAGGATGGACTGAGACACAGCGTGGAGGAATTTGCTCTTCTGTTGCCCACAGTCCCAGCACTGCTCCCCAGCTCCTGGCAGGGCTCTGACACCACCGAGCACAAACAGGAGCCATGTCACACACCAAGCTGCAGTCACATACATTACAGCAAAGGAAAATCTGCAATAAACCACAAGAACCTGATGGTTTATTTGTCTGAGGATCAGGGATGAATGAAAGCGTGGAGTACCGAAGCTGCAACACTCCAGTACACCATGGATCATTAAGTGTAGCTACTACACCTCGAAACTGCAATGTCTGACCCTGTGCCAGGCTCCTCGTTAGAGCTGTGACAGTACCAGGAGAAATAGCTGTTAACGTCTCTGAAGGCAAAGCTGTAAAGCACTGAGATGCATGTAATGTGACAGAGACATACTAACACTGCACTCATAAGGGTAAATCATGCCTCCCTCGCCTCCTAGGGTGTTTTGAGAAGGCTGAGGAAGGAGTATGTGAAGAAGAGGGATGGGGCCTCATCACTATCAGTCCTGGCACGGATGCTTTAAAGGGCTGTCATGAAGCCGGTCCTGGGCACTGTTGGCAGTTGCAGCTCCACGGTGGAGGATGACCATCAGGACTTGCCCCGAAGGTTGCGCTTGAGCTTAGGGCAATGGTGCGGGCTTGAGTCCAGTGATCACCAATGTGACCGACGTAGTGGACTTTAAGAGGAAAAAGTGACACAACCTCACATTTGTTGTTCGTGGGCTGGGTTCCCTCTTCTGAGGGAATTTTGGCCAGGAGAACGCAGTGGCAGCATCCCCACCAGGGATGAGGCCAGAGCTGCTGATACTCTGCAGCAGAGGCATCTGTGCCGCGTACAGATGGCCCTGGCCTGCCTGCAGATCGAGTGAGATTTGCAAATGAGCCCCGTGGCAAATCTTTCAACAATGGGGGATGTTCCAGCTGCTTTCATCTAGCAGAGCCCTGACAACACCAGCAAAGCCAAATATCTCCCACACAAATCTTTGTCTGCCCCTTTTGGCAAAATCAGTGGAAGTAGTCATAACAGAATTCCCTTTTTTTAACAAAAGATTTGTCCCCAAAACATTGGAAATGCATATTTATCTATGCCTTTTTTAGCTCCAGAGTTTAGTTCTTAGCATCGAAACCTACCATTTCTCTTCCATTTCTATACACTGTGCTGCACAGCTGACATATTGCTTACCCCATGCCAAAGCACAAGCTGTAATAATGCTATCAGAACAGCATTTCAGAGAGTTTTTTCTCACTAACCTGTATCTGACCTTTAATTGATAAACAGCAAAGTGGATCTGATAGCAGGGTGATGCAGAGGCCTTATATCTCTCTATAACTTCAATTGATTGCCCCTAAAATTGAGATAAAGTGATACAAGACCGCAGTATCTGATATAAGAAAACACATTACTTAGCACATGAACAGAATGCTGAGGCAGAGCACGGAAAGGTTAGACAAGTGGAAGAAACAGGAGGGAATGTGGAACAAAAATCTCTGTGTTGAGAATCTCAGCTGGTCTATCAGAATTAGTCATGCGGTTGTGTACAGATTAAAAACATCTTGTTTGATTAGTCTCAAAGCTTTGTAGGTAATTTAGCCACACAACTCATTAATTCCAATTAGCATGTTAGTGGCTAACTACCTGCGTTGACTTTGAAAAATTTGGAGTCTTGATATTACATTTTTCTTTCCATGAGTTTCTTACGGACTGAGAGCAGCAACAATGAAGAAAAGTGCTACTACATGTATGAGTTTATCCAAAGGAATGCCTAATGTGGTGATTTTTTTTTTTTTTGCAGCTGCTACTTCTCTTATTAAGAAGAAGATGAATTTAGAAATATTGCTATAAATAGAAGGCCATGCTCATGACCATGTGCTGTGAGTCATCGCTGTTAATTATTCAGACATCTTTTCAAAGGTACCTGGGGATTCGCAAAAATGAATGGTTGTAGAATTAGAGTTAGTTATTTAGCTTTGTTACTAACATATATGTACGTATAAAGAAATGTACCCATTTGGTTTTCTCCTGTTTATAGTTTCTATGTGTAAATAAAGAGAAGGAATTGTATCACATGTCAAAGTGGCTAGTCACACGATACAGTGAATAATGAACGGTGTGTGCAAACCAGCTGACAAATCCCCCATGCTAAGCTTTATTGTATGCAAACTATTTGTCAGGTGCCTGTGACTAACAGATTGATTTTTCTAGAAATCATGACCAGTTAGTGGACAGCTGACTAATCTAAAAAGAGATGATATTTCTAATGCGTGTTCTTAGGAATAAATTGCTTTCACAGCTTTATTAACTACCATGATCAAACAGGGGGGTGTTTTGCTTCTGTGCTCGTTTTAGTTGTTGGATCTGGGTTTTTTTAAGAGCGGTAGCAACAACGTGCAGATAGTAAAAGCAAGACTGTACAGAAATGAGTCCACTTTGAGGCTGGTTATACCAAACCAAGGATACCCTCAGGAATCATTACTTTATTTGAAAAACAAACAATACAGAGAATAGCCCCAGCCTGGCATGGAGTTGTTTGTGTTCTTAAACTATTACAGTGGCTCCTGGCCTGATTCAGATCTGGGGCAACTAACACCTTCCCAAACCATTCCCAGGTGCAGCTCAGCAGTTAGCACCAGCCAGGGACCATTCCTGGCAGGTTTTGTACATGGCACCACAGAGTTTCAGAGACTTAGGGACCAAAACATCAGCAGCATGGATGTGAGATGTCCCACACCAGTTGTTCTCACTGCCCAACAATACACCATAATCAATCTACCAAGCTGTGCCCAGGAAAGCTTCTCACTCTGTAATAACTCCACTGCTTCCTAGACAGGCGGGGCACCACTTTCTTGCTGTCCTCATTCTAGGCCCCTGGAATGGTCATGGTTTCATCTGCACCTTTATCTGTCCTTGCCTTCTTGCTCCCTGTGGGGAGGAAGCCAGCTTGGTCTCTTGCTAAGCCAACGTTCAGCCCCACAGTTCAGCACCTGCAGATGTTGCAAGGAGGATGCTGTGCAGCAGTCCATCTCGCTCTCAGTAAAAGGTTTACTGGTTCCCCCTTCCAAAACTTTACATCTTCTTACTTATATCCCCTTTTTTCTTAAGACTAATATCCAGTATGGTTTTACACATGAATCTGGGACCTACCAGCACCTTATCTCAGTCCTAAAGTACCCCCACTGAATGCAGTGAATCACCAACTCATCTTCACTCAGCTCATTAGCTCCAGCAGGCACAGACCACCTCTGTTTTGCTCATTATTTCCCCTTGTTACCATCCCCATAGGAAATGCCGGGCTTCTTCCTCCAGAGTACAGTCTAGCTGAGCTTTATCTCAGATGTGCCAATATCAGTAATAAAAAATAAAAATCACAAATAAGCAAAGGCAAAGCTGTATTGCCTGCTACCAACTATGGTTGTGGTGTCAGACAAGTTGTGTAGACCATGTGCACAATGAACCGCACTGTTTGGCTGCACAAATTTTCTCTGAGATTATAGGGCAGGCAGCACTCTTGAACACATGATTCAATAAGGAATTTGCTGAAATTCAAGACCAGTTGCACTAGAATCCTCAACTTCCTCAGTGTTTAAAAAACCCTTTTGCTTTCACATTTGTAGGGAAACTGTTTACCATATACCTCCAGAGGGCCAGAATTACCTTTGCTGCACAGTATCAGTGGAGCTCAAGGTGAAGGACGGTGTGTAAATGCCAAATCTCTGACCCACATCCTTCCTTCTCATCTCCACCTCTTCTCCTCCAGGACAAGGAGAGAAGATGCAGAAGGGGATGGGATCAAGCAGCTGTGGAGATCTCCATGCATATACTGAAGGAGGAAAATCAGCTCTCCTCACTGCATGAACCTCTTGCAATGTCTGGCCATGCCCTGAAAGCTCACTTAAGAAAGGTCTGATCTACTACAGATGTAACAGAGCTTTTCCCTCACACCAGTTACCCATGTCTTTAGCAGGACTGATTTGAATCCCTCACTGCACTCGGCGTAAGGGAGACCACTGTGCTGCCTGGTACTTGCTAACCCTGATAAAACTTCGGAGAGCCTGGAAACACGTCTGCTTCCTCCTCCTGGTGCACGCTGCAAAATCACTGTGTCATGACTGCTGGAGATGTTGGCAAGGACAGAGCCTCTACAAAGAGCTGTTGTTACCCAGCCAACACGGATGCAACGTTTCGCTTCTTTACAGCTCACGTTAGTCAACAAAATCCATCAACCGACTAATTTATGCCTTACAATGGGTGAGGTAATAGCAAAAGCAATGTGTCGTGTTTAACCCTCATCAATGAGGCAGATGCCAGTGGGTTTAGTGCAACAATCTCCCATATATAGAATTATCAGGTGCCAGGTGTCCCACTAGCAGCAGGCTGGGGGCTGCTTTGCTGATACTCCCTTTCCAGTGTTTGCGCAGAGCCTCCACGTTCAGAGTCATCACCAACAGGAGCTGCTTCTCTTTGCCAAGGCAGGTCCCAAAAGGCTCAGTAAAAAAAGCGCCAATAAAAGCCGAATGCAGGAGTTTGTGCCCCTTTTTACTTTTTTTCTGTGAACAGGGCAACTGACCTAAGCGCTGGTACTCATTTCCCTACATCTTTGAAATCCATGCCATTGGGCAGGGTTTACTTCTGGGGCTAAACTCTCATCTTGCCACCCTGGAGGAAACTTGGAAGGCCTCCATGAAAACGAAAGGTTCATACTTGACTTACATCCTTATTAAGAACAGAATTTCCCTCCTGAGTGTTTTATAACATACAGAATTTTTTCTTTTCTTTTTCTTTTTTTTCTTCTTTTTCTCTCTTCTTTTTTTGGTAACTCTAGGCATTTGGAATCTTCTAGTAATTTTTTCATCAGAACAATTTAAAGGAACCAAATCAGTCTGTAAGTTGCTACAGATTGTTGCTATGAATTATCCCAAAGCCTTTGTGCCAGCATATTGATTGCTTTAAAGTCAAGTGAAAATAGATGCACAGCTTAGAAGAGCCATAAAAAACCCTTTACAAGAGCAAAGAGATTATTCATCCATACCATTTAAAAATGTAGCTTGTAGGTACATGGGTATGATTAGTGAATAAGAATAAGTGCAGCTCTGACAGTTTCAAAATTGTGACACATACACGCAGCCAACCGTCTGCCAATTCCTTAAATAAATTGATTGTCTAGAAGGAAGCCTTTCTGATTAGTAACAGAAGATTCAGGTAAGGATTTTTTTTTATTTTTTATTTTTGTGGCAAGGTTTAAGGAGTTGAGTTGTAGTCAGGTTTTATAACACTAACCAAATCAAGGCATTGTTTCAAATATTTATTAGAATTGTTACTGTGGCTGTACCCTTATTCCGCAGTGAGCTGTTTTATAATTTATGCTTTATAATTGTATAGATTCTCAATGTGCTGTAGCCAGACTTTGTTCCTCTCTCTGCCTGTCGACTCAATTGGTTGCTATCTCTTCCATGCTAGATTAGCACTTATTAGTTCTGATAGATGATATCCTTTCAAGTTGTTGCTAGTTTGACTTTGAATCTGGGTTAGGAGGAGAACATTTGTCAAAACCGGAGCTGAGAGCAAGCCCTTCAATGCAGATTGCTAGCTCCCATGGCTGTTGCTGGTTGTCAGGCTGCTCTGCCCACCGGTGCTGTGCGCTGATAAAACCGGTGCTGAGCAAGGGACAGTCTGCTGTTGCTCCGAAGCAGTCGTTTCTAACCAGCCTTTACAACCCAGCCTCGCCAGCTGATGAGTTACTTTTCAGCTGACATCTGAAAGCTATTCGGCAACCTCAGTGAAAGGAGGACAGCCTTTGTGAAGAAGTCTGCTTTGCCTAGAAATGTCCTCTCAGTTACGCCTCGCACGCCTACAAAACTGATGGGTGGCCCAAGATGAAGAGAAGAGGAAGGCAATCCTGTCACTACCTGCATGGTCCTTTCTGCTTGGGCATGCGAATCAGTGACTAGACCTCCTCTGCCTGCAGTGGGAGCTCCAACATCTAATGCATGTGGAGACACCCATCTGTAGATGTGGTAATCTGGAGTTGTCTCCCACCTCCAATTTCCCTCTCTTATGAGAAGAGACAGAGGGGACACCAAGGGATGATGGTTCATTCCAACATGTTATCTGGGAAAAGTTGGGTGAGTCACTGTCTGGAGGTACCTGTGTCTGTGCGCTGACTCGAGAGGACACCCAAAATGCCAGCTTAGACTGGATACCGGTTAATACAGGGATAAAATTAGACAAGAACAATCCTATCCCTGAAGTCTGCTTAACTGAGTATCCCAATAAAAGCTGCAGCCAGCACCATCGATTTCAGGGGGAAGGAGCAAGAGATTTGCCCAGAAGGAAGGTTCCTACCTGTCAATATTTGGGGAAAAAATGTACCACTTGCATGAAGATTAGGCCTGAGCCCTTCTATAGCAACTGTTTGCCATTAATGCTGGATATTATTGTCTTCTGTATAATCTGTTTCTGGATTTCATGACACTCTTTAAAGTTTATATCTTATGGTAATGAGTTCCTCAGGCTAATTGTGCATTGTCTGAGAAAAAAAATATCTCCTTGCATCATTTTTTTCTGAATATATTTGTTATACCAATTAAAGGACTTCACTTCCCACAACGTTTTCTTTAATATTACTGTTAGCTTGAATTCTGCGTATTGGAGGCGGTTGTTGCATAGATAGAGGAGTGGGCTAATTACAGGACTGGAAATAAGGAATAAATTTATGAGTTCCTTAAAGGTCCTGTAATATCAGTTGCCCAAGAAAGGCTGTTTATTAAACATTCTTTTGCCTCTCTGTTTTGCTCAATCTGTGCTAATTCTACATACCCATACATGTACCTTTGTGTCAGCACTGAACAAGGACAGGACCACTGGGCACTGGTGGGTGCATATAGCTCTTTCCTCTGACGCCCATTTACCATCTGGATTTACCAATGTAGGAAGTCTTCCTTCCAGAGGAGGAATCAAACCCATATAACTTTTTTGATCTGTGGGTTTACTGTTAAACAGATCACATCGACACCTCCAAAGTGCTGGGAGATCCTCCCGGGAAAGGCCCAGTTTGGTGTTCGGGAACTGCAATGAGAACCATTTCAGATGGTTCACTGCCATGGATTAAACAAACAGAGACTGGCATTTGTTTTCCTTCACATGAATGTGTTTACTGGGGCTCAAAATCAATCAGGAAAGAGATGTTTGGAGCTAAAATACAGGATCTTTTTTTATTTGGTTGTGTTGGGGATTTTTGTGGTAGAAAAAGCCTTTTGGCTTTGAAACCTGGCTGCCTCAGCTGTATAAGTATATCAGGAGGGAATCTGTCAGAAAAAAATGGGCATTTGGCAGGGAAAATTTTTAAAGTGAGACATCGTAATTAATCTTGATTAGGTTTATTAGGGTTGCAAGAATGGTAAGTATTTATTCCATGCATTCTTTAGAGGAGTTTACTTGCTGTGTGTTCTGGTCTGGTTTTGTTTTGCTTCTCCCTGCTTTCTAAGCTTCAATTTATGTGACACCAGCCAATTACCTAACTGTGCTGCCTTAACCTTTCTTTGTGCTGATCCACTCAAGAGCAGAGATAGTCACTCTGCGATAGATCATTGTGCTTCCAGAAGGGCTGTTGTAAACCAAATGATGCCGCATTGTGTGTTCCCTTCAGCATCTTCTGGCAACGCTGATAACGGGCTATTACTTTCCCTGGGCTGCTGGTATCTTTGCCACATTTAACATTTAGGTGGATAATCTTTGGGGCAGGGTCGTACACCTAGAGTGGCCAAAGGCACTGAGGGGTGATTCTGCTTCATGCTGAGAAGTGGAAACTGAATGGCAGCAATCTCTGAATTTAGACTTAGAGCCTGCAAGTACTGAAAAAGCTTGAGGCAGCTGTGGTGCTGCCCAGCTCACAAAAGGGCTGCACCCCAAACCAGCACTGGAAGAAAGCACCTTTCAGTTCCCTCTTTGCCTGTATGAATCTGGATTGATGATAGCTATATCTAAAGCTGACATCTCTGGTGTGTGGTGGTGTCCAGGAGGGACATTGCCGTTGGCACCCCCAGCCTGATGCTCCACCCCTACGAGCCTGACTGAAGTGTGGCAAGAAAGGACAACCATGGCTGAATTCGCCAAGCTGTTTAGGAAAGCACAGAGAAATTCAAGAATCTGAGGATTATTATGGCTGACAACTGTCACAAACTCTCGAATATACAACTTAGTTCTTATTTGTCTGCCACCTTGATTTTGGAAATCTGAAAGAACACCACCTGTAGGAAATAACAGACGGACACTTTTTTGGTTATGGTAGCCAAAGCAACACCTACAGTGAGTTTCTCATCAGGCTGCCTCCCAAAACTCAGGCTTCTGTGCTTAGACTGATTCAAAGAAATCTCTGTGCAAGACCTTTGCTATTCCTGAAAGATAAGAACTGGGAAGGAGCCAGCAACTGAGTTTGCTCTGGGGCCTCTGGCTGACATTTCTTCACTCTTTGATCCAGAAAGGGAGTGCAGGATAAGCAAAAAGCCAGGTTTGCCTGTCAGTAGTGACTGAAGGAGGGTTTTTGGAGGAGCCTACGGGCTAGTTTTCTCCCCCCGCAAGCATTCCGGTCCCTGTTACGTTTTCAGCAGCTCAGACAAATGGTTGGATACACTTGAGTGCACAGCCCTGCAGTGCAAAGGGGATGCTGCCCTCGTGGTGACTCTTGTGTTTAGGAATTTCCAGGAGGAGGAGGGGACGAGAGGGAGAAAAGACATAAGCATATATGAATGGCTTTTTTCTTTCTTTTTCTCCTTACTGAGTCTTTGTTAGAAAAGCTGTTAGCTGTGCACCATGTTGTGCCAAACAGCTTTGCAAACCCCCTTACATGGACAGCAAGGTCTTGCTCCAAACACTGAGAAGATCCAACTGGAGCATTATGATCAGCTTTCCTCAAAAATTGATCACAATTTGCTCAAAACTGTAGTGCAGGCACCATCGCTGCAGCCAGGTTTTGGCTTTGGTTGCATGTGTGAAACCACATTAGGGCTGTATGACTGTAAATGAAGGCAGGGCTTGGCCAGAAAGGCGATCTGCAAAACAGACCACTCCTAACTTCATGTGACTGACGAGGGTCAACCCTTGGGTATTGTACCAAGACATTGCAATCCTTACACTACCCTCTGTGCGTGCTCTGAACCCGCAAGCAGTTTGTGAGGGGTACACTTCACAAGCCTCTAAAAACATAGACATTGTGCAATGACGTTTGAGTACGCCTTTGTGCTCGGCAGTGACTGGAAATAGAGAGGGGATATGTGCCATTCTTCTTGATTTTAGTTTTCTTGGCGAAGCGAGGTAACAAGTCAGGTGTCAAATGCGAACAAGGGTTTTTTCCTCGTGCTTTTCCCCTTAGTAGCTGAGCGCTGGGCTGACACTTGAGTGAAAGGACAGGCTCAGTTTGCCAGAGAACCAGTTGAAATCTGAAGTTATTCAGTTGAAACCAATAAAGAGACTGGGATCAAAATCTGGCCTCGTGCCCGGCTGCGGAGTCCTTTCTGCACAGACTAAGGAAAAAATAACTGTGGATTGCAGACCATGTCCGCAGCAGAAAGTGGAATTTGCCAGTGAAGCAAACTTCTCATTTATAAAGCTTTTGAGCAACTTGCTCTCAGATATTTGCAGCGCCTTTAAATAAACACCTAAACTGTAATGAGCTTATGTGTTAAATGAACAAGTGTAGAAATTAGGACATGACATATTTGCATAGTAGCCAGGAGATAATTATTGGTGATAGTCCAAGCTGAAGAATAGTATCTATTGTTTCCAGCAAACTAGTTTTCATAAAACAACACGAACTTCCTGTACTCAAAACACTCACATCAGCAATGCCTACAATGATATGTAGCAAAACTATTAACGAATCAAGTACGTGGGGGGAAAAAAATTCAATCCTAGACAAACTGTAAAAGATTAAACCTAATCTGCAGTATATATGTATATTTAAAAGGTCTCTGCACTGTATATCTTTCTATCTAGCATTAAGTAAGTGCAAATATATGCTGGTGAAAGACACTGGATATTCATTTCAGAATGACTAGATTTTATGCATATTTATACACATGCAGAAATGTAGACATTAATTAATGACCTCCTTAGGTCAGGAGGCCTGCAATAGCTAGGGACCCCATTAGAGGGCATGACTATGAATAGTTCAAGGTTTAGTCTAACAGTTGGGTTGTATTATGCACTAGGTAATATAATTAGTCACTAGCAGAGGAATTCATCCTTACTTTGGCACTATGTTAGTCAGTTTTCTCAATGTGAAATGCAGCCACCCAGATAAATATTCCCGAGACCGTTTTTTGTTTGGTGAAACAATAATTAATGCTGCATAAGAAAAAAAAAAAAAAAAGCTAAAAAAGCAATGATGGCAAAGTGGGAAATGCCACAGGGAATTTTCGGTCAGTAAGCAGGGAGGACAAGCCTGCCAGATCTGCCTCATTTGTAAGCCTAACCTCTTGACTGTCAAAAAAGATGCTCTTCAGTTGGAAATTTCCTAGGGAGGTAAGCAAGTGGAATAATGAAACCCAAATCAGTATTTATACTTTAAGTCACATGGAAGTTTGGAGGGTGTCCTGGGGAAGAAAAAAAAATATTATTTTCTTTGTCTTACGTTTCTCCCTATGCATCTGCCCTGGGCCACTGCTGGAGACAGATGCCCGGGCTGTGTGTACCCAGGGCTGGCATGCTCTGCTCGTCCTTGTGTTCCTATGACTTCTTACAAATAACGAACTGCTGCAAAAATGGTGTGGTTGGTTTCAGAGACAGAGATCCAGAAGGCCAGGTCTCAATTACACCCAGTTATTCTGGAGCTACTATTAAACCAACTTAACCAGAAATCAAGGTTTAGTGTCATAAACAGGTCTATGGACACCAGGGACCTCACTCCTCCTGACTTTCCTCAAACTCCTCATGAATTTGCCAGGACCTCCGTGCCAGTGAGAACGGAGCAAGGTGTTGAGCGTTTGCCTGAATGCTCTTTTTGTCCTCCCTGTCAGTCTCTGTCAGACCAGCAGATGCTGGGAGCAAAAGGCCAGGCCCCATGTGGTCTCAGCTACACTAGCTCCATGGCAGCAAGCAGAGCAGTGCCAGGCTAAATCACTTCACAGATTGTATCATCAGGACTGGAGAAGATTATTACATATGTAATTTTTTATCCTGCTGGCCAGAAAACCTCCCTGTTTTTTCTTTATGTTATTTCCTCTTTCTTTTTGCTCTTCCAAGGTGATCTTTTGATAGGAAACCAGTGGTCAGATAATAATATGATAAGTGTGGCAGAAGAAGGCATAGATTAGAGATGCCATAACATGGCTGTATGTGGAGCCAGAATATTATTTCCCAGGGAAACGGGTGTTTGCTGTTTAACCCTGCTTATCTTCTCTGCCCGCTCCCCCCAAACACAGAGATTGTCTCCCCACAGTCTTTTAATGTTTCTCTCTTTTTAGTCACTGCCATCTTGCAACGGCTCTGGGAAAACCACTATCACCCCCTTTTAATCCACTGAGAAGTGCACAGAGGTCCAGAGCCTCAGAGGTACATAGGCAACTACCTCTACCTGAGTAACAAGAAGGGGTTGGGGCAGGTCTGGGAACTAATTCCAAGTCCTCTAACACCTGAACAAGTGCACAATTCATCCCACTTGTCAGCTTCTCATAGAGGTGGCCCCTTCCCCAGGACTACCCGTGTCAGCCCCTCAGGTTGTAATTGCAATGGGAAAATAATTCATTAAAGAAGGAATGGCTGCCCCCCATGCAGGGGAAGGAAGGAGGGAGCAGAAGGAGGTTTTCCTCTGTGTCTTCTTGCTCCCTGCTAAGGTTTGCAGGTTAAATCGCTTTAGGTCAGATCGAACCTTTTAGAGCCTAACAGATATGACTCTCCTTCTTTTCAGGCATGAAGGTAGGAGAGTAAAGCACACATATCTGCCCAACACAAAGTTTCATTGCTCTAAGCAGACAGGTTTCAGTGACTATTATTATGGAAAAGGTGTGTGGGTGTGTGTCTCTGTGTGTGAGTGCATGTAGGAGAGCGCAGCACAGGAATATAATATGGAAAACTGAATAAACGGAGTAAGTCAGCTAGAATAATCTGACTAGAATGGGAAGAGGGCAGAGGGGGTCTCAGAACATAGGGATTGGGCTGGGGGCGCTGAGCTGGGATTGGAAACTGTCTCCGCTCCCATGCTCACAGATAACAGGCTTAGTACGTTCTGGTAAATACATAGAACAGCGTTCAAGATCCCTAGACCCAGTTTCTACTCCTAATCGAAACTGCCTATAATAGCCGAGACTGCGGCAGTCTGTACAGATCGGAATGGATCAGACTATCCTTCACATTTCATAATGAATGTATCTAAATATGTCACAATTGGTCAAGTTGGTAACGTAGCATTTTACCCTCCCAGTTCATATCTAGATGCTAAATTCTGCTCTTCGGTTATTCAACCCAGAAAGACCGCTGATAAGGTTTTCAAAGAGACGATCTTGGGAGAGCCTTGCCCTTAGACCACCAATATCTCATCTTGTGCACCATGCAAGCACTGTACTCAGAAGGCAAGAGAGGAAATATAATCTATTCTTCCTCATACCTCTGTGCCTTGGGAATCAAGCAGTGCAAACCTGCATGCGGGGCCCTTTCACTGAAAACTGTCTCTAGGAGACTTATCAAACTGGGCTGCTTCTCCAGCGCCTTAGGCAATTAATGCAACTTCTTTACATTCCTAAGGATCCCCCACAGCAATCTCTGACACAGACACACACAAACACACATATTCAAAGGGGTTTTACTCTCCTATCACTTGATGCATAAGGATGGGTGGATGAAAAAAGACAAAGTGTTAAGAGATCACAGCGATGATGACAGTCAGAGATATGCTGATGTCAGGGGATGATAGCTGGCACAGCTGAACACAGCTAATATATCCTGCTGCATTGCATTGGAGACATGGTAAAGATGCATGTACATGAAATAACATCATGTTATATGTAAGGATATTCAATCCCTTTGTGGTGTAGCAAAACCAGTGAACTAGGCAAACCCTCCAAGCGGCTTGTAGATAGCTTTGTTGATAAAGAAAATGGAGTGGAAGTGTCTTGTAAATTATTGATATCACATATTGCATGTGAACTTTTGACATGGCTGTCTCCCTGCTGTCGTTCACTGCATTCCGTAATCCCCTCCTTTCCTGCCAGATTTCAGTCTGTTCCACATAACCCTTGCTATTCCTCCAGCAAGGGAATTCAGCAGCATCATAGATTTTGTACAAGAATTGCATTTTATAAATCATTCCTGCAGTTAGCCTTCTGGCAGCAATCACTTAACATGTTTTAGCCTCTCACATCGAATCTCAGGAGTTTGCAGGTCTCAGCCTCAGTAACAGGATCCTGTCTTTGGATAAAGAACAAGAAGCCACTGCAAACTGGAGAAGTCAGACTTCCAAGAGTCTTCAGGTATGAACGATTTTTTTCAGAAGAGCTCAACTGTCTTTAAGCCCCTGTGCAGGGGTCAAATGTTCAAAAGTGCCCAATGCCTTAATAGCTCCCACTATAATCCTTTTAGGTAGAATTTAAAAAGTCCATGTGTTGATTTATTTGGAGCCTCTGGACTCAGTAGTGAGAGTTGAGCTCTCTGAAAAATTCAGCTGTATTTTATCGACAAAGCCTACTAAAGAATAAATATTACAGTCTGAAACTAAGAAAGAAAGAAAGAAAAAAAAAGACCTAACAAGGAAACTTCCCTTGTTACCATTTAGGTTCATTTTGCTGGGAGCTGCACCCCCATGGTACTACTACAGAAAAACATTGACTGCAAATTTTCTATTAACATTTGAGTAAGAGAAAAAAATGACTTGATAGTTTCCAGTTTAACGTATAGGTAGTTGCCTTGACTTCAAAATTTCATCTTAGGCAAAATTCAAGTATTGACTTCATTTGAAGCAGGAATCTTAAAGGCCGCCATTGCTTGTTGCAATTGGGATTATCTTGCAGGGTTTATATCCTTGCTTTTCTTCCCAAGACAAAATTACATCATATCAGCTAGTTTGGCTGCAGGCTATTCTAAATTATTTGAAAAATGCTCAAGTGCTACTTACCATCTTTTCATTGTTGTATACAATACACCAGACTGACTGAAAGCTAAGAGGGGCTCAGACCAAAGAACAAAGTCCAAAGAACAACTAACCATCTGGTATCAGTTTGATAACCAAAAGTTCGCACAGCACAAGTTTGATAACCTGGGTTATTGCTGCCCTTCTTGCCCCAGGATGCTATGCTCCAAATTTATAACATTTATGAGTGTGAATATAAGATTCTTAGTTTATACTTAGAGCAGTATAAATTAATTTGGTACAGAATTTTAATAATTTCTCTTGTATGTACCATTGTTTTACATCTACGCACCTGAAAATCATCAGATGACCTTGAAATGGGGTAGAGGACAACCTAATGCTGTATTTCCTCACACCAAGGATACAAGTGACTGTGTAATGCTTGGGACATCAGTTGCTGAGCGTCACAAAGGACCCTTATAAAACAAGAAAGCTCTGTATGTAAAAAACAAAATAACAACTTGTATCACCACTGCAGAGAAGCCAGAAAGGGATGGAAGTGAGAGAATTCCCTCAGAATCCAGAGAAAATGGCTGAGGCAAGAAAAACTGGGTGCTGTAAATAGCAAAAGTCTGAAACTCAGTTTTAAGTATTTTTGTGAGTAACATATCAGACAACTCAGGAGGTGTTCAGTGTTGCCAAGGTTAGTGAAACCCTTTATGATCTGCTGGCTACCATCTAGCTGTATAATCTAAAATGACTTGGGTGACCTGCTCGTACAAGCACATTTTTCTCCTGAGATTTAAGTGACAGGAGAGGCTGTAGTAGATGACTGGTTATATCAGGAGACATAGTGAAGTATTAATGTGGGGCTCTGCTGAAATTTGTGTGGGATGCAGCGTGTAAGCCTCACTAACCACATTCAGGAATGCTGAGTTCAAACTGGGATGGACACAGAGAAGGACTCCTAACGTTACCAAGGGAACCTGACTTACCAGAGGAGAAAAAAATACTGGAGAGAGTATCACTGTCCCTACTAAGTCTGCCAGACAGTAAATACCTCCGAAGGATAAAAAGTACCTAATATTCACTGAGTTATCTCCACTAGGAGAGCCCCAATTGCACTGAGTAGAACTGAGAGTGCAGGAGAGATCATGCACCTCCTGCAGTAGAGTCTGGGGTCACACAACTGACGGATGAGGTGGAAACACAAATCCTAGCCATTTTTCCACCAAAGATGGTGTAAATGGTGCTCTATGTCTTCCAGGAGTGATGAAATCACCCTGTGATAATTCCACAGGTGAGAAGCATTTCTTGCTTTAGCTGATGAGCAACAACCTTGCAACCAGCAATAGTGCCTACTTCAGAAACAGCATGTGTTTTTCACCCAAAAAAGTCGTTACATGAAATACACATGCAACTACTAGAAATAGGTCCCAGAACCCAGCACTGTTCTCCCAGAGCCCCATTAAATGGGCTGCAGAATCAGGATCCTTCTGGCTTCACAGATCGTGCATTTGTTTTTTGTGCAGTGGCCCATCTTCAGCAGAGAGAAGTATAGTTCTATAGTCAATACTCCTAGGAGTATTGACACTGTCCCACATGATATCCTGGTCTCTAAACTGGAGAGACATGGATTCGACAGATGGATCACTTGGTGGATAAAGAACTGGCTGGATGGTTGCACTCAAAGAGTTGCGGTCAATGGCTCAATGTCCAAGAGGAGACCAGTGAGAAATGGCATTCCTCAGGGGTCGGTACTGGGACCCATGCTGTTCAACAACTTTGTTGGTGACATGGACAGTGGGATCGAGTGCACCCTCAGCAAGTTTGCCAATGATACCAAGCTGTGTGATGAGGTAGACACACTGGAGGGGAGGGATGCCATCCAGAGGGACCTGGACAGGCTGGAGAGGTGGGCCCATACCAACCTCATGCACTTCAACAAGGCGAAGTGCAAGGTCTGATATCTGGGTCCGGGCAATCCCAAGCACAAACACAGGCTCGGCGGGGAATGGCTGGAGAGCAGCCCTGTGGAGAAGGACCTGGGGGTGCTGATTGATGAGAAGCTCAACATGAGCCAGCAACGTGCAATCACAGCCCAGAAGGCCAACCATGTCCTTGGCTGCATCAGAACAAGTGTGGCCAGCAGGTCAAGGGAGGTGATTCTGCCCCTCTACTCCACTCTCATGAGACCCCACCTGGAGTACTGCATCCAGCTCTGGAGCCCTCAACATAAGAAGGACATGGACCTGCTGGAGCGTGTCCAGAGGAGGGCCACGAGGATGATCCGAGGGCTGGAGCACCTCTGCTATGAGGAAAGGCTGAGAGAGTTGGGGCTGTTCAGCCTGGAGAAGAGAAGGCTCCGGGGAGATCTTATTGCGGCCTTCCAGTACCTAAAGGGGGCCTACAGGAGAGCTGGGGAAGGACTTTTTACTAGGGCATGTAGTGATAGGACGAGGGGGAACGGCTTTAAGCTGGAAGAGAGCAGGTTTATACTAAACATTAGGAAGAAGTTTTTCACTTTAAGGGTAGTAAGGCACTGGAACAGATTGCCCAGAGAAGTTGTGGAGGCCCCATCCCTGGATGTGTTCAAGGCCAGGCTGGATGGGTCCTTGGGCAACCTGGTCTAGTGGGAGGTGTCCCTGCCCATGGCAGGGGGGTTGGAACTCGATGATCTTCAAAGTCCTTTCCAACCTAAACCATTTTATGATTCTATGGTAGTCCCATCAAGATTACAGATCACAGTTGGTGGTAAAACGTCCCTAGAAAATAAGAGCTGCAGCACCTCTCTCAGGCAGATGAAGGTCTTGGTCCCAGACTTGCTTCCTGCCATGTGGGTTCTAGCCAGCAGGCAATAGGCAAAATGCAGCTGCAGAAGCTTTCTCCTCCTCCTTCTCCATCAGTCATGTTCTCTCAGACAACATGGGGTTCGTGGTCCAGTTTTTGGCCTGATGTAAATGTAAAGAAGTTGTTTTGTTCCACTGATCCACAAAAAGCCTGAGTTATGGCTCCTCAGACAGCTGCCCTGATCTGAGACACCGTAAACCAGGGTGCGGAGGATCCTGAATAGGCCCACAATTTAGAGGGACCTTCAGTCACTCAGTCACGCGAAACACCCGCATCATTTATGGAGGTATCGTGATGTCTCAGCAAGGCAGCTGTAGTGTGTTGCCTGAATAAGGCCAGCTAATGACATGAAAACAAATACAAACTGGACACGAATAAATGTAGCATATAAATAGAGGGAAATGTAAATATCATTATCAAGGTGGACAAGATTCTAGAATGGCAATTCGGAAGTATTAGGGGGGAAAAAAGGTAATTGATTAAAGGACAGGAACCAACCCGTGACAACAAGAATACTGGACACTGGCCCAAGGGTTTCCTTGTTCCTTACTGGGGGCTGCTCTTTCCATTGGTCTGCCCTTTTTATGCTTTCTTCTCTGTCAGTGGGAACTTTCCCCACCTCTGCTTACATCTGCCCTCCCTTTCTACCCTATTCTCTCTAGATGGACACAGACTGCTTAAAGTGGAAGGCAGATTTTTGTGCTAGCCACTTCTTCATTCAAATTGCCTTTAAGCTCATTGAAAACTGAGGTCTAAAGAAAGGTGGAATACAGCCTGAGGAGTTGTAATAAAAAATGCCTAATGGCTTCTGCAGGATGTCAATTAATGTGGTTCATGAAGGGAAGATGGTTGATAACTCAGTGAATATTCTAACCATTGCAAACCTGCAAGAACTTAACTATTTTACATACCCTACTCTGTAGAAATGCCCCACTGGATTTCATCCTCTAATATCCATAAAATAAAGGCAATACATATTCTTAGCACATAAGCAATAAACAGGAAACATTCAAAACGACCAGATCTTACGAGCTACCCATTAGTTCCCACAATAAAAGAACACAAATCAAATCCAGCAGCTGAAGAGCAGATGAGTGAATGATTATTCTGAGCCTCTAATGAAATGATATTGTGAAAGGCATTAGACAGATTGATTAGATTTCAGTTGACTGACAAAACTGCCCACTCTGTCCACCATTATAATGAATCTAGCTAGAGCTATTTCCTTTGAGTGTGCACTGGCGTGTGCATCCATATGCGCGTGTGCTTGTGTGCTTCGTTGCAAATCATTCATTGCTGTTTCTTTATAGTGTAAAAAACAGTCTAACTTGCAGAGCTTCATGCTTTAGACTTCACTATGAATACACTTTCAAGGTAGGACTCCTGAAATGACTCATTTTCAGTACATCTGACAGTCATTTCAATTAACACATTTATCAGCGTATTTACAACATGCAGAGGGAAATAAAGATCCTGTTAAAGAACGAAGCAAGATGAATCAAGCCTCTCACTTAGATTAAAAAAGAGGCAAAACTAAATCATTACCACAAGTTAATACTGAAGCTAAAAGTACAGTAAGAACAGAAATGAAGATTGGATGTTTATACCATTAAGAAGGATATTCAGAGAAAAAATAGTCAGAATTAAAAAGAAAGCAAGATCAAGATCTTTCACTATATAAATGTTGTCGGTTCCATTTCCTTCAGCAGAACCGTGCCAACAGCCATTAGTGATGGCCGACCAGCAGCCTCAGAATCTGTGTATTTCAGATATACCTTGAGACCAAGGTTTAGAAATTGCTCCTGGAAAAAAAGACAAAGGCGAAGTCCTGCGTGTGGTTTGGAATAATTTCAAGCAACGTTTTTTCAAGCCAGGCTGTGGTCTGGCTGACTAGGAATCACTCCTGCAGAAAAGGACCTAGGATGCTCATGGACAAGGAGTTGAACATGAGTCTGCCAATCGGCCTCACAGTGACAAATGCCAACTGCCCAATGGGCTGCATCAGTACGATCACAGTTGACAGTTTTAGCAAGCTGATCTCCCACTCTATTTTGCACCTGTGAAGAGTACGTGTATGGAGTATTGTGCTCAGTTTTGGGCTTCCCAGTACAACAAAGTTATCAGCAAGCTAAAGCAAGTTCATCAAAGACCAACCGAGATGGTTAGGGACCAAAGCATATGATGTACAAGATGAGGCTCCAGAAGCTGAGCCTTCTTTAACTGCAAGAAAAGAAGGCTAAGGGCAATCAGGTTAATATTTTCAACTACCTAAGGATAATTTAAAGAAAAGATGAAGCCAGACTAAGAGTTGGCAGACACAAGGTACAGAAAATGGAAATTAGAAATACTAATTAGCTATAAGGGAAAAATTCTTCACAGTGAGGGTGGTCAAACTTTACAACAGAGACTCAGAGAGGCTGGGCAGTCTCCATCCTTGGAGATATTCAAAGCAAGACAACATAAAGGCTCTGAGGGACCTGATCTAACATTGACGCCACCCTGCTTTGGCCTCTGGAGGTCCCTTTAAATTATATCTTTGTATGCTTTTACAAAAGAATAGAAATGAGGAGTAGGGAGAAAATCAGAAATGTCACAGCACAGAATGAGATTCAAGAATCAAGGAATATATAACGCAGACAGAAAAGACGTGCCTAAGTTGAATACTGAGCCCAAAGAATCATCATTTGGTTATAATAGGCTTAACGAAGACAAACTTCACCTCCCTTTGGAAATCAAAGCCCTGCAGGCTTCTTGTAGTGAGGTAAACGAAGACAAGAATAACCTTGAGCTTCAGTCACACTGTACTTATTCATTGCTTATTTAAGACATAGCAACCTATTGTATATTGCTGCAATTTGTATAGCTAATTATATAGAACTACAGTTACACATTGTGGCTAATTGCTGGAATATACATCCTCTGAAGCCATTAGGAGTGTTACCACTGACTCATTTGAAGAGTCTAATTTAGCCAGCTGAATTATCTGACTCATCTCAGTAGGCTCATCTCAGCAGGCTCTTCTAATATTGCCCTTTGGAGGAGCTTTTCTCCGTACAGAGAGCTTAGGGAGACTAACCTAAGGGAGATGCCCAGTGCTCTGCAAATAATACCCTTTCTTCACTCCTTGATAAAGACGGGGATGCTAATAATTGCCAACCCCCACATTTGATGTGTGAATCAGTTGATGTAAGAGAAATTTCACAACAGGAATACTCCTATATCTATTCCATTTGCCAGAGTATAAGAACAGCCTCGTTGAAAGATTGGAAGGATGAATTGGAGGAAGGATTGCTGACTGTTAAAAAGCCAGCTTTTCAACAGTATCGATTAATACGGTGTTTTGAGGGCTGTGTGAATACCCTGGGAAAGAAACAGTGTTTAAAAGAGGTCCAGTTAATTAGGGTTTGCAGAAACCAATGTCAAGATAGGCAAAATAACCCCTAGTAAATATCAAACAAAGGAAGCTAATCTGTAGTAAGACGGCTCTGGTGAATAAGGGAGTGTGCAAGGTTTTTCTGTCTGTGATTTATGGTCACTGAGTGGTTGCACAGGTACTCGGGGGGGTTTATGAAGCATCAAAAATGTTCTAAGAAGGACATAAAATAAACATTCTAGAAGTCATTCAAGGCACAGCAATGTTTGTGAAGTCAAATAGAGCCGCTGCAGCTTAGTTATATATTCTATACAACAATATATTGTATATTCTTACATATATGGTATATATTCTATTCTATTAAAATAGATTTGTTGCTGTACCTCTGTGATAAATGAATAGGGCAGGTGGAGGGACACAAATATTTCATTTCTAGAACTGAATTACAACTTTGGAGAAAAAGTGAGAAATATGGAGAAGAAAGAGTTACAGATGGGAAGAAAAGTATGAGAGCACTGGGTCACAGAAGATGTGGCCAATGGTGTTGAAGACAGCTAAGGGTGCAGTGCTGGCTGGGAAAACATCATTAGCTGCACTGGTTAGGGCAGTGCCAGTCGAGTTGAAGGAAGGGGTTAGGAAGGGTCTGGTATCTCCAAAGGTTGATTTTAAGTACTGCATTTAATATGTGTAGGGTTGAAAGCAATGGTTTTTGATAAATTAAAACTAGAACAGGGCTATATTTTACAAAAAAAGATGTCACTGAGAGGAGAAGCAGCATGATAGAGGTAATGAGGAGAAAAAGAAAACAGCAAATAGGTTGGGGTGGTGACAGTAAACAAAGCAGTAGGGCTTAGATAAAGAGAGAGTTATTGAAGGGAGGAACTGCTGGTTATATTTTATCTCATATGTGATATCTGATATGGAGAGTTATCAGTAAAATCTTGTGTGGAAAGCAAAATGGAGAAGAGGTCTTAAGAAATGACCTGCCTCTAGGAATCTGTGATATGATTCACATGGATGAACCTCAGTAGGCTTCACCGGAGAAATAAAATGAGGATAAGCAAGACAAGAAAAAACCTCAGGGCTTAAGAAGGAAATAGCTGTGGGATTCTATTTAAATTACTACTGGGACAACTGTGCTGGAGCTACCTCACGCTCTGGGACCTCCATGAATCACACTTGCTGCTCTGGGTAGCACCAAAGACCAGATCCAGCCCTCATGTCTGAGGCCATTGGGCTGCTTCTCTTTGACTGAGGGGAAATACTTGTCCATCATGCAGTGATGGGCAGTACCATGACTCATTGCAAGCATTTGCTTCAGGCTTTCAAAACACTGGAGTCATACCGGTGTCCAGCAGAGATGGACCCTATTTTACCTGAAGTCAGGCAAGTTTGGCACAGACAAGCGAGATGGTTAAAATGATGAATATCCTCCATTTGCCATTCACCCTCAAGCTGTGTTGGATTTCTTCTGGTTGTCTGGCCAGCCTGCTTTGCTAGAGCAGGCTCAAAGACAGCCAAGCCCATTTTCAGATGCAGACAATAAAAAATACACCTATACTACAGAGAAGATAACTTCTGTGACTCATTCAGACTGCAGCAGCTAAAGGCTGTTTTGCCAATTTGCCAACTTGTGTGTTGGCTCTGGCAAAACCTAAGTGTCTCCCGTTAACTAACTTTATTACAGTCTACTCAGATCCCTGCTTTCTCTTAGGATCTCAGCACCGTGGTTGCCCAACTCCTAAAGTGTACCAGGCATGCACACCAGTGTTTGTGAAGACAGGACAGCTTTTGCAAAGGCATCACTGTGCACAGACTTGACTGGGGTGTTATTCATCTTTTTAAATTAAGTTATGTCTGTTGGCTGCATTCCCGTTACGGTCGCTGGAGATCTGGTCAATACAGCCGTAAGGCATCAGTCAGTTTATTCTAAAGTAGACACCCATATATAGGTCAGATGAATCCTGCCCTAGGTATTATGGACAGTATTGACTGTTTTCCATAAACATAGCTGAAGCTCAGATATCTGCCCCAAAGGTAAACACTTATGTTTTAGAAATCTCAATGCAAAAACCAGCATCCTACTGCTGGGTGCATGCCACATGCCCCCTAATCAGTAGAAGCAAGGCGACACATGGGGATCAGAGCGATAACCCTGATCTTGGGAGGTTCACATAAACTTCCAGGAGGAAGGACAAACTCAGAGCTACACAAATGGTCCGAGCGCATCATTTCAGTCCTGACCTCACCACAAACTCCATCTGCCACCTCCTCTGTAACCAAGTCACTTCATCACTCTACACCTTTGCATCTCACATGGACAAAATGACATTCCACTTCCCGGACTGTTCTCTCACCTACATAGACAGCAAGCTCCTACTGCGTCTTACAGGGCTTAGCACATGCAATCTTGTATTTTGTTTCAAACCTCTAGTTGCTACTGTGATATGAGTAAATAATGGAGAAGCCACGGCAGCTAGTCAGGAGAGCTTTCAGTCCCAAGAGTGATTGCCCTTTTAACTAAGAATACTATGTTTTCATATTGGATTTCTTTCTTTTTCGTGTGTGTTATTCTTGTTGCTGTTGAAAAAAAAAGTGATTTATTTCAACATGTTTTCTCTTGTTTAAAAAAACAGAAGCTTAACCCTTCCTCTTTCCAGAGTAAAAGTAACTCTACAGGGTATGTAATAAATATTTAAAATGGATAATTGAAGCAGGAAGGAAAAAAAATCATGTCACGGAGGGATAGCAAGAATTTTATTTCAGGGTAGTGACAGCTTCTGTTGTCTCTGCCATCAAATAACTCTGAACTCAGGAGGACTGCTGCATGCAAATGAAGTCAAATTAAATATAGGTGTCCACATCATGCGCATCATCTTCATCAGACTGGCAGATGGGTCCCCTCAGCACAGAGGCCAAGTGGTGGATGCTGAGTGCTCCCCCCATCAGAGATGGTCCCGTGAGGACAAGGTTAAGGCTGGTTAACGGCGCAACGGGGAGATCCTGGCATTGCACCTTCCCTCACTGTCTTAATTTTGGATTGGGTTTCCTCCCTCGGTGCTGTCAGGCCAGTGTGCTCCTCCAGTGATGGAATTTATTTTATCCGTGTTTTAAACCACAAGAGAGAGGAATTGTATACTGATGAGGTGAATAAGCTGTCAGGTGAATAAGCTACCAGGCAGCTACTCCACACCTGTCTTGAAATCAAATGCTGGGCCTGAGCACCGGTTGCAGCAAAGCCTAGCAGGAGAGAGCATCCTTCCAGCGCTGCTGCTTTTTGCTTTTGCTTCTCAGGAAAAGGCAGGAGTTTGGCTGCGGTTTCTCCGTGCACTCCTGGTAAGCCACTTCAAATCCCTGTCCAGGTGGATTTTTTTGGAGGGAAACCGAGGCATGAGTAAGTTGAGTATTTTATTTGCCTTTCACTGGGAATTTGGCAGAGCAGGGAACTGGTCCTGCCTCTCCAAAGCCATGGTAGCGCTCTGGCCGTGGACCACCTTTACTTATCACAAGGATCCAGCCAGACTCGTGGTTACGCTCTTCTCAAACCACATCAATACATACCCTGCTGCAAAGAGCTTATGGTTTAGCACCCCCAGATTTTCCACATGTTCTGAAGTCCCACTGGCTCCCCGTCACAGGCCATGACTTTCCACATTCCCCAAAGCTCAATGAGAAAATAACAAAGTACTTTGAGCAACAAAAGGCCAGTGTAATCAAGAAGTGATTCCTCCCAGTGCAGAATACAAAGTACATGTTTGAATTACTTTTCCAATCTGGTAACAGTAGAAATCACTAGCAAGTTACAAAGTGATAGTGATTGTATAAAAAATAAATAAATTATTAATTTAAAAAAATAGAATACACCCCTGAGGAGGATCTTCTCAAACGTTACCAATTCACATGGTTTTTGTCCTCTAATTGTATTGAAAAACTTATCTAAATATAAACCCATTTTTGATACTTATGAATGGCTGAAATAAAAATTACTTTTAGTAACAAGTGATTATGTAATATTAAAATGCTGTTATCACATTTATCTGTTTACCAGCTGGAGTTCTAATTGAAATTTGTTCAGAACTCATAATAGCATTAGGTCATGTTATGCTTACAGCATTAAGCAATGATTACATCTGCGGCTTTTGTTTTTAATTAGCTTTTTTCAGTTATCTGGGAGAGAGAGAACCTTTCAAGATCGTAATTCACTTTTGATTACAATGGGAAGAGAACAAACCGAGTCATCTTACAGAAAAATGTGCGACTGTATAATTTACATTCCTGACTGTGGGGCTGTTAGATCTGACTGTATTTTGATTTTCTGTCACTCATCAGTTATGTTAATTGGTTTTTGATGGCAATGAGGTGCTGGCGTTTGCACATTCAGGGATCTAAAATGACTTTACAAAAAAGAGATGAGCGTGTATTGTGTCTTACTTTTTCGGTGGCAGGACGGAAGCATTGCTTTTAAAGCAAAGCTCTGAAAAATAGACCACTTTGTATCAACTGTGCAGCTGAACGTAGCCAGAGGTGGATTTTAAAGAGGATCTCAAATGGAGCCGTAGCTCTGATTCAGGAAAGCATTTGAGCATGTGCCTTCGTCATTCATCCCAGCCTACAAACACACATGATGACTCACCTGCTTTAGGTTAAACATCTTGCTGAGTCTCGTCCCATGGAAAGGGCAAACCTTTGCAAGCAGCAAGCCCACAGCGGGTACTTCGTGTGCCCTCCTAGGTGGGTAACTGACACTAACGGCTCATTAGTAATAAACGAACTCAAGCAGTTCCCCTGACTACAAGAAGTGCCCCTGCTGCCCTCTTTCTTCAAACTCTTACTTAGCTTGCTGTAAATACCCATGCTTGGGAGAACAGACAGTAACTCCATAAGCCAAAACAGGGAATAATCATCCTTAATCCACTGGAATGAGTGACTGCTGAGAGACAGAGAGGAGCCCCACTCGCCTTTCTGCCGCCACTGGGAGCCTGAGGGGCATCCACGGCCCAGCAAAAGCTTCCACCTCCATGCACGCTCGACACACCACACCTGTGCTCTCAAACAACACACAGGGAGAAAAGAGAACCTGAACATGGCCAGCCATGGGAATTTGGTGGCATTGTTTGCTGGCCAAGTGCTAATGAAGATGAATTAGATGGGGCTGGTAGACTGCAGCTATAGGAAAAGAGCAAGGTCATTTATTCCTAACACACCTACGGAAGTGTGAGACGCAGAGTGGCAATAGTAAGAAACCAATTCTGATGAGCTTACATGATAGTGATTGGTATCCCTGAAGGGGTTATAGGAATTGTATAAATTGTAGAAAATAGGCTCAGTAGGGATGTTAAGATGTAACATAATCCACCCCCCCCCCGCTGAGATGAATCAAGGGGCAAATTGCCCATAAGACACATTGTCTGTAATTCTCTTGCTCTGCTCAGAGCCAGAGGAGTTCAGCAGTTTTCCCATGCCCAGCTGGAAAAACAGCTTTCAGGAAACAATACAGGAATTGTAGAAAATTCAGAGTAGAGTAACAGGAATGGTCTAAGGTCTAAAACACATCTGTAGCATTCAGTCAGTCACTGCAAATGAATATAACCAGTTAATACCACTTACAGGTGAAAATACGTAGGCTGGAGTTCAAAGTACCTGACCTGATTTCCCTCCCACATACAGAAAATGATCCTCCCCCTCATTATGCCTCACTGTGCCCAAACAGTTCCTTCTCTGTTGACCTGAGCCACTGCTCCAATGTCTCAGTCCTTTCCGATCCTTATTGCTTGTTTCTGGGAAGACAGGGAGATGCTTTTTCCCCATTGCTAAATGAGCACGTGGTACCCTTACCAGGACACAACTACCACGGACATTTTCAGTGCCTGCTGTGAGCACAGGAACAAAGTCAGTACCTCTCACTGGGGCTGGTTAAATGCATCCTTTCCCTCCTTGGGGTAACGATCTGCAGGGGAAATTATCTTCAACGGTTATTTCGGAGCAAAGGATTGAGAGGTTTTGGGCAGGCTGTCAGTTTTGGCTGGGATGTGATGCTCTCCCTCACGTGCAAGGGAGGTGAGGAACCTTCCCATGGCAGTCCTCTCATGCCAGGCTCCTGCTGTGCTCTGCTTTCCGTGGTCACTCAGAGCTAACGGACAGTGGCTGGAGGGTCCTCCTTGACTTTGACAACAGAGGACTTTGTGTCTCTGATTATACGAACTGGTAGTTCATAAAAAGCCATGTGAGGTCTAATGCAGGAGGCTAGCAACATTGATTTTGCTTTTTTTGGAAAACCAAGCATCAAGTTCTTTGCTCTTTATATCGACTCCCCTGCAGAATCTGTGGTGAGATCCAGGCAGCCTGCACAGGACAGATATCTGTGTTAGGGAAGAGCCCAGTGTCTTCCTGACGACACCCTGCAGCGTCAGGAGGCCACGGGAAGATGCAGACGTGGGCTGAGTCCCATGTTGGACAGGTGCCAACCCAGGAGATGCAGACACGCTCACAGGCTCAGGAGACTTGAGATCAGACCTTCCATGACACCACCCAAACCTGCAGTGGCTGCACAGGGGGACCTGAGAGCAGAAAGGTTAAAAGTGATGCTGAGACGAGACAAGTTTCATTGGGGATGAAACGTGGCAGCAAGAGAAGGCAGTTCCTCTCACTGCTTACAGCCACAGCAGCCTTCACCGAGCACAAGGTGGGCAGCAAACAGTGGTGCTGTTAAAGGACACCTTTCCTGCTCTTGCTCTGGATTTTGTTCTTGTTCTTAACCACTGAAGATTTTATTTTTCAGTAAAAACAAGACAATAAGACTCTATAGTCATTATTTATCAAGCAATCATCACCTTACCTAAGGTGCAGGAGTCATTCGTATCTCCAGTCTAACTTTGGACCACCTAACTCTGGGACTCAAGCCTGCCCTTTCCACAACATAAGGCAGTGACCCAGCTGACCAAACACTGGCTACACTGGGGCTGCTTGAGATTTAGCAAAATTCCTCCTGGGACCTAAACAACCTTTTGCAGGCAAAATTTCAGCAATGTGAGTCCATTGCCGCAGAAAGTGTTGGTTCATTTCCTAAATTCAGGTTAAAAAAAAAAATCCAACCCAGTCTAAACAACAACGCAGTACCATTAAAGCGATGTAACGAAAAATAACTCTGGCCTGAAGACTCAGAGATTTAAGTGAGACTAGAATAGGCCTTTAATTACTTCCATTTTTACTCTTTAGCAGCCTCAACAGGACTAAAATAGTTCTCTCCCTCCTCTTCCCACTGTGTCAGTAGGACAGAGCCATGCCTGAGGATTCACACGCTCCCTAATGTTGTGCCTCCTTAGGCACAACAATACCTCCATTGGCTTTCTCTCCCCTCCCACAGCAGGCGTTCAGCGTGGATCAGCCATACCACAGCCAAAACGAGAGGCAGGTGGATTTCTTTTTTTGTCTCAGCTCTGTCCCTTTTCTCCCTTCCTTTTTTCGGAGGAGATGCAGATGGCAGTCGCTCCCTTTGCCGTGTGCGAGTGTCTAGACGAAAAAACTCCCCACAGCTTGTGCAATTTTCTGAGCTGCCTTCTGCTCACCTCCACCTCCTCATTTTCCTCTTTATCTGCTTTCCGTATTCTCCATGCTGCTATCTTTCCTGTGGAAATGAACACATCAAAGCCATAAGTAGTCGGTTTTTTTCACTGCTCCTATGTCCTCTCTCCCCCCTCTTCCTTAAACATTAATATTAATAACTACTGTACCTTTCTTCACTGTTGCTTTCTTCTTGATCCTCAAGGGAGTAAGCCTTTTCTTGGACTTTCTGCTACAGTGATCGCTTGTTTGAAGGAATGCTAGGGCATGCTGGGAAGCACAACACTGGTGATGCCTGTGATACAATATTGGGCCAAGCAGCAAAGATATTAAATGCTATTGTACTTATCGGAAGAGTCAAGCATGCTTTTATCCCTGCCACGTATGGCTGGATTTTTTTTCCCTTTGTTGCTTTCCTAGCAAAAATAGCTTTTTAATCAGTCCAAAATCTCCAAGGAGAAGAAAAAAAATAAATAACCTATTTCCTATGCCCTCCCTGATGCTTTTCCACAGGGCTGCTGCCTGAGGAGTGAAGAAGCAAGTGCTGTTTTGCGCCTGTTGTCAAACCACACACACACACACAAATGCACACTACAGGGACACACATCACCAGCATCCCCACCACTGCTATTATTTAAAGCACGGAGTTAACGAGCTGTCCTGCCCTTCAAGGTTTGCCCGCCTGTTGCTAGTCCCCGGGGCTGAGAGCTGAACTCCTCGCGCCTGCGTCAGCCCGGCTCTCGCATTTGTATTCTGCGACGCGGTTGCGTGTCTGGAGCACTAGGAAGAAATCCCCCAGGTTTGATTTCACTTACACACGTATAATGGAAATACGGCAGCGCACGGTGAGCACGACGTTTCTGCTCCGTGGGGGCTGCACGCAAGCCCCGGTGAAGGTTGCCACTTAGGATCACAGTGGTGCCCAAGAGGCAGAAGATGAATTTCTTGATGTCGTTGTCGCAAGAAACAGGTACCGTGGTAAGAATGAAACTCACTGTAATCCTCAGAGTGAGTTATTCCAAGCATGATTTCTTCCTGGATGGATGTAAAGGTTATTTTTTGCTCCTGCCTTGACACTTGGGATCCGCTCCCTTTGAAAGCGAGGATTTCTTTAGTGTGCAGAAGCAGAGTTGTCTGGGGCAGGAGGGATTCAGGCACTCAAATGAGACTCTCCTTACACTTCTTTTGCGACATGTGTCGCAGCTGGACACAGAAATGGCTCATCTCCCTCCCCTCTCTCCTGCGCTCCCCAAAAGCTGCTGCTGATGTGAAACCAGCCGATGTTACAGCCAGAGGAAAGACCCCCATGAGGAGCAGTGGATTTGCATCAGCTGGAGAAAAGACTGAGGAAGGTCAGGAGGTGGACTGGCGCTGACTTTCATGTTATGGCCCAATCCTATCTTTTCCCTTTCCTTCTCCAGCAAAGCTGTGGCAAGGCTGATAGCCACAGACTAGCTGCACTTTAGTCTCAGTGTAGTCTGGGGAAATCTCCCCTACCCCAGTGAAAAAGCGTCAGGACTGAAATGCGCGGTACTGGCAACATCTCCATGACTTGGGAAGAAAACTGTTGGGGGAGGAGAAGAACAATACACTGAGTTAGGAATGGGAGAGAAACACCAAGGACTTGTGCAAAAGCCCACTGCAACCAAAGGAGCCAAAGGTTGCAGAGACACAGGTCAGGCTCTTGTTGCAGCCTTTTGGGAGATTAGAAAGCCTCCGACAAGAACAGTCTTGTGTCCAGCAGTGCCAGTCTCAACCATTTCAGCTCCATCCAGCAGTACCACAAGGCTCTAAAGGAAGAATGGGAGATTGTTTGCCACAAAAGCCAGGAAAGTCATTAGTTCTAACAAATGGAAGGAGTCAGGGGGATCTATTTGCTTGTCGTAATCACCAGTTTGATGGTTTAAAGCATGTGCAGCAGCTTCAGAATCTAACAGAGATGCCTTGTGTCTGCAAACATGAAATCTAAACAAAGTCTCAGGCAGTGATCGGAGGATGCTTTTGAGATCTCTGCAGGAAACCTAATAGTAAAATTCAAATGAGGACACATGCTTTGCTGCTTGTCTACAAGATTCTCCCAAAGGTCTCCCTGCTCCCCCAGCTTATAAGCCTAATTAACCCCCTGCACCTCGTTGCCAGGCATGGAATTTTAAGTAATTATGGGGATGTGTGTCTTCCTTACCAACACGTCAAACTCTTCATGTCACACTCTGAGTGCTGGTATTTGCCTTACACTTCTTTGTTCACTGTTGCAGGGGGTGGTCAGCTACACACGCGCGCAAAACCTCAACTGGAGGGATCCATTTACAGGCAGTCTTTGGACCAAGGGGGATAAAAATTCCCCTCGAGGGTCTTGCAGGTTTCTGCAACACTCTGGAGCAGGAGGCTTCGAGTCTGAGTTGTCCTTATATGTTTTAAACTACTTCACAGGCATTAACTATGCCCATTTCATACAGACAATCCTACCTTAAGCAGCTCCCCTGAGCAACAGGGATGGTGTGTGAGCTTTTCTGCATATTCAGCTGGCAAGGGACAGCCTGAGGAATCTACACTGCTCCCACAACTCTTTACACATTCCTCATTAGAAAGCCTGGATTGAAAGAGTAAAAACAGTAAGCAGGAAAAAGAAAATATCTAGGAGCAGCAAGCAGAGCTCCAGGAATTGGACAGGAGCTTTGGTGCAGGCTGCTACAGAGGTTGCTCTCCCTGCACTTGTCTTTCCATTTGTTGTGGTTTAACCTGGCAGGCAGCTAAACACCACACCGCCCTTCGCTCACTCTGCCCCACTGGGATGGGGGAGAGAATCGGAAAAAGAGGTACAACTGGCAGGTTGAGATAAAGACAGTTTGATAGGACAGAAAAGGAAGGGAAAATAATAATAATGCTAAAAGAATAGACAAAACAAGTGATGCACAATGCAATTGCTCACACCGGCTGACCGATGCCCAGCCAGTCCCCGAGAAGCCACCACCACCCCCCAGCCAACTCCCCCCAGCTTTATATGCTGAGCATGACATTGTATGGTATGGAATATCCCTTTGGCCAGTTGGGGTCAGCTGTCCTGGCTGTGTCCCCTCCCAGCTTCTTGTGCACCCTCATCCCCCTCACAGGCAGGGCAGTGCGAGAAGCTGAAAAGTCCTTGACTTAGTGTAAGCACTGCTCAGCAACAACTAAAACATCAATGTGTTATTAACATTACTCACATCCTAAATCCAAAACACAGCACTAGACCAGCTACTAGGACAAAAGTTAACTCTATCCCAGCCAAAACCAGGACACTGTTGCAGCAATGAATTCCTGGCTACCCTGCGACTTGGTGATGAGGAGACGACACCTTTGCCTACCCCATCACTCTCTTAGACTCTGTCACACCCCAGTGTTCAAGGCTTTTTCATGGAGTGCAGAAGCAACAGGGTCAAACTTCCTCAGATGGAGAAGGACTCCAAACCTTTGAATCCCACCTCCTGAGTGGGTGCTCTAACCACTAGATCTGCAGGCAAAATGGGGGTGGAAGTATTTTAAGAGTCTCTAAATAATGACCTTAGCTTAAGAGAGGTTTCAGACTCAGTCTCAGGGCAGATAAGCCCAGATGACAACACGCTCCTTTCTTGATTTGCCTCTTGGTTGGCTTGGAGGACCCAGTGCTCAGCACATTAGGTGTTGTAAATCACATGGTTAAACCTCTATTTTCCACACTATTCATTACACAGGGAATTGAGGAGCTTCTCAGTAATGTACGGAATTTACACTAATTTTACTGTACTGAATATAAAATACTGTAAATTCCCAGAGCCACGAGCCAAGTTGGAGTAGCTGCAGTCTCAGCATCATCATGCAATGCTGACATGAAGCACCGTCTGTCAAAACTTCTCCCTCCACCTTAAGGAGCATTTAGGTCCCCCATGTACAGCTGGGCATGGTATTGTTTTTCATTTCTAGGGGAATCCTTATATATTGGAAATCCACCCTGGTTGCTGTCAGACACTTGCATACTGCCTTGTACAATGCAATCATTGCAGTGGCCTTTGTGACATCTATTTTGATTTAACTCCACTTTGCATTTTGTTGTCCCGTATATTGAGACAGCAGCAGATTTTTCTATGGCCAGTAATGGACTGTTAAAGAGAACAATCAAGTGTACTAGCACGATTTTCAAAATGATTGGGAATAAGCTGAATAAAAAGGATATCTCTGAGTGAAAAACTTAACAAATGGCATGCCAGTTTCTTTTTAACAATTCAGGACACCATGGCAGAAATTCTGTTGGTACATAACTATGCAGATTCCTAAAGATGAACAGTACAGCAATTTGCTATGTGTATATTAAGACAGCCCCTATGAACAGATAATGCTATTAAATGTTGACAACCAATCACAGACACAAGTAAGTATTCTAGATGGTTTTAGGCATTCTCAAAGAAGACATCACTGTCCTATTAAATTCTGTTTACACTAGTTGATTAACCATTTATTTCAAGTACCTATTAGTCCTGTGACCTACTGAATAAAGCATTTGCCTTGACTCAGGAGTTTGCATCCACAAATCTTACTTAGTGGGTGACTTTCCCTTTCTCTGATTTGGTTTCTGCAGATATAAAACAGGGATAATGATAATGACCTCCTTTAGTAAGCCATTAGGGATTTACTAATAAGCTAATTATTATTGGGGAATAAAACTTTATGTGAGAAACCATTTATTAAAGCATCCCCACGGCTTATTCACACTCCATAAGCGATTTATGAATGGAGTCTTAGACAGAAGGTCGATGAAAAGTGCTCCAGTACCATAGCAGCAAAGATCCAAAGCTCATGGCCACATCTCCAGAAAATAGGTGTGTATCAAGGCATAGATATGCACAAAGTCTCAGCAGTTCTTCATCTTTATATCCCTCCTCAACCTTCCTCACCTGCTGCTTCTGCTGAAGGAGAAGGAGGTGGGAAGTACTTCTTTAGCCCTTTTGGTGCACAAACAAGGGATTCTTCCAATTTCAACACCGTCACCAAGTGAGTGACAAACACTTTCCCTGCAGCTGTTTCTGCAGCATTACACCCATCAGTAATAAGGGAAAGGATGAGGAGGAACCGTGCTTGGAACAAGGATATTGGGTGCAGATGAAAGGAGCTCCTTCATATGGCCTGAAGCACCT
The DNA here is from genome assembly GCA_017639485.1 of Pluvialis apricaria. Taxonomy (NCBI): domain Eukaryota; kingdom Metazoa; phylum Chordata; class Aves; order Charadriiformes; family Charadriidae; genus Pluvialis; species Pluvialis apricaria. The sequence goes on along the minus strand of CM030008.1, from coordinate 158,779,745 downwards.
TTTAGACCAAGAGAGTAGTGAACGGTATAGAAAAATCTCATCTCTTCTTCCACCTTACTGAGCTTCTGCATGGACAATCTGAAACGTTACTAACATATTTCTTTTTCTTTTCCCTTCTGCCTAGCAACTTCTGCCTCTATAGGCTCTCTTAGTCACACATTCCCATTTAAGCCTCTGCAGAGCACTTGGCTTGCCCAGCTGCAAAATTTGCTTGGACTGCAAAACTTTGAGATCTGATTGAGTGCCAAATGTGGCTCTTCGGCTCCTACCATCCCCTCAAATGAGGATTTTAGCCTCCATGTTCACTTCTAAAAATAGGAATTAATCACTGGAAATTACAGTAAAGTTGCAGGCTGAAAAACATTTGAAGCTGTTTTCTTCTACATTTCAGCTTTTTGAACTGTCCAGAAAGGACTCTAAAGAGTCCGCAGTCACGTGCTGTGATGACCAACGACACATGGATACAGCAAGTGAATAAAGAAAGGAAGACGAGTAGAAAGAGAACCATTATGTGCCTTGGGTAATGCCAACAACAAATCAAATGCTTAACCCATGGCTAGGCAAGATGTCTAGTACTCTAGGCCTGTTCTCAACCAAACTTCTTGCTCAACTGCAGTCTACCATTGACTATACCATACCCTAGATGACACAACTGGGAGGCTATTACACACGTCTGTCCATGGCAGGTCTCCTTAGTTTCATTCTAGGGACTTTCCAAAATGGTGAGTGCAGGCTGGATAAAGATACGGAGTTACTGGGAAACAAATCCTGATGAACACCCCTTTCCTGTGCAAAAGTATCAAAAAAATAATCCTACCTCTTCAAATCCTGAAAGCCCTCTTCCCTTGCATGCAGCAATCTGCTTATGTTCATTTAACGGCAATCATGGTCAAGGGCTCCAGCTGACAAAAAAATTACATAGCTGCAGCAATGAACTAAGTAGTGCCAAGCACTACAGGATGTAGTCTCAAGTCATACAGGCCAAAGATGGTTGCTACACAACAAACAAGCTCTTGTAGTCAGATAACTGATACACAAATGTATGAAAGATGCTAGATCAGTTTTCATCCATTTCTGTCTTACAGCCAAAGGTCAGGTTCAAACGTCATGTCAGAATGAGTGGAACAGGAGGTAGAAATTATATGAAGTCAACATTCTTCTGTATTAAGTACTGAGTCAAAACCAACACTTTCTTAGCTGGAGTAGGATAAAAGTACGGTCAACAGAAGAAGAAATCTGAGCCCAGTGAGGATCAGGCTGCACTTGGGGAGCTTACTCTTCTCACAGTCTTGATCCTGGCTTTTCTTTTCATAGCCAAAAACATTACCTCAAAATCTGTGCACTGAATCTTCACAAAGTGAAATCCATACTGTCGATCTGTAGGAATGATGAAGGTCTAGCATCAGTGGAAAGTGCCTCAGATGAAACCATGATTCATTTCAAAGTTCATATGTATTGAATAGAAACCGGTACTCAGCTTCACTGTACAACATCCACTTTTCAAAGCTCAGTGGTATGAGAGGTGGCAAAGAGCGGCTGGCTTTTCACAGAGGCCATATGCTTTGATTTGTTCAAAGGTGAGCAGATTGCTTAGTGGGAATGGGGCTTTGAAGAGGAGGTGACTGGGCAGTGTGCAGCCAGGTTAGCTTTGCAGCCACGCACTGGATAACTTTTTCCCAGCAAAAGAAAGGCAGGCTCTAATTCTCCTTTCATTTACACCAGTGTAAATAACGCAGACTGTGCAAATCAGCGAAGAGAATCCAGCTTAGATGAGAGAAAGAGTTAGTCCAGAGAGAGAGAAAATTTGTCATCCTGAAACTCTGCTCTGCAGGTGTTTCTGCTATTACAGATGTCTTGTACAAAGCCCCTAGCGGCATGTAATTTAAATCCAGTCGGGCCTAAGTAAGAACTGTTGTAAGAAACACAACTGCCTTCTTCCTTAGCTCACTGATGTGGTAAGCCCTCGTTGCATTCTGTCAGGAGCTCCTACAGCACTCATGGTAAATGACTGGGGAGGGACGCCTCATGCAAACTCACATGACAAATTATATTAAAAATTAAAAGTGAAAAAGCAAACAGCTCGACTGGGACTTGAAAGAATAATAGCTGCACTGTGTGATTTTCACTCACAGCTTAAGTTCTTATGGCTGAATGGCTGTTTGAAACACTAAGGGTTTGATTTGGTAAATCTCGCATGCAGAATCCCTGGGAGTCAGGACCACTCTGTTCTAGCTGTGCTGTTCTTACCTGCTCTCTCACTGTGTTTCTGCTTCCCTCTTACCGTTGCAAGGCTACAGACATACCAACAGTATATGTGGACAAGCCCCAGCTGGCATGTTTTCCCCAAGATAGGTGTTTACATGACACAAAAACCCAAATGAAAGTGCAAATTCCCTAAAGCTGGAAATTTTACTGGGGTTCCCATCCAGGGCCCGTTTCTCTTCAGACAGTTGCAGTCTGGAAGCAGTTCCACAATGGTTTCTGCTTAAAGGTTTCCTGTCTTGGGAAAATTACCTTTGGATAGCCATGGCCTCAGTCATGCATTCTTTTGGCCACGCATAGTTTTCTTACGCTGTAGTTACACTGTGCTAACCACGGTAAAGCTGGGCCTTCTGGTCTCTGTGCAATACACATCATTAATAATACTGAACTCTCCAACCAGCTGCCAGGAAGCTAGGGCTTCCACAGCTACGGCTTCCACAGCTACGGGTGGTGACATCAGTGAGCCTTCAAGAACTGGCATCATCTCGCTGGCAGGGGCAAGGCACAGGGGACGTAAAGCATAACTCATTTGCTAAGGTGACCCCAGGGAAGACACTGGATCCCAGCCTTCCTAAGCCTGCTGCAGGGTGAACACATCCTTCTGAACAGAACCAACCAGGCAATCGAATGTTGATATATCTTATCACCAGACCATCAAGAAACGCATGTCCAAAACCATTAGCAACACCTCCACTCCATCTCATTCCTCCCACTTTATTTGCTGTCCTCCACCGAGATATTCAGCTATGGTGACCAGGGAGGTCAAGCTGAAAACCCACCCGGATCCCTGTCCTGTGCAGACAGGCAGGGTTGGCAGTGTGCATGTCCTAGCCCATTCCATACTGACCTACCGCTGTGATGAAACTTTGCATCTCTGGCCCTTCTGGGTTTTGTAACTACAGGGCCTAATTTCACTGGAGGTGTTGGTGAGGGGACGGTGTGGTACTAACAAAAGGTCTGAACAGCTATTCCCTAGGCTCTTCCAACCTGAACAGCCATCAGAGCTGTGTGTAGCTTTCTGGAAAACAGGCCCACCCTCCTGCCAGTGGTGGTTATCCTCATTCCTCAACACTTTTTTTCTGGTGTTTGGGGAGAAGTAGAATATTCCAGACCCTCAGTTCCCCCTACTGAGTCCAGCTCCACCTTTCAGGATCCAGTCTGCATGTGCTTGCACCCAGCTCGACATCAGAATTGCCATCACCATAAGCAAACTCTGCACCAGATGGACGCTGAGCCCTTCCTCACTCCTTTTTATGTGCTTACAAAATACCTCCTTGCTCTTAAAACCCGATTACCCTAGCGCTTCTTTTATTTAAAGACCAGATCTCAAGACTGGTGTACTCACAACATATCCTGTGCTAGTTTCAAAAGCACAGAAAATGTGCAAGTTTCAGGGGGACTCCTCTATGCTAATGAATGAACCAGTACCTAGCTGAAGGTTTTTAGTCTTCAGAAATTGCCTGCAGCAAGGTCGCCATGCTCTGTCCTTCCCATGACCCTCCTCTCGCTGACAGAGAGAAGCTGTCCTCTACCCATGGGATCCTGCTGCAACTCCTCCAGTCAGAAACTCTTCTGCAAGAGAAGCTGGTCATGAAAGTCACCTTGTGCATCCTCTTTGTCACTTGCCACCATGTGCCTGAGTATCCTGTCTTGTACAAAATCCAAGGTCCTAATGTAACTTTAGGTTTAAGCCGTAAATGATTTTTTTAAACTGGTGACTAAGCATTCATCAGAAAATGAAATGATGTTGGGAGAAAGTGAGTGTAGGATCTACCCTTATTTTAAAATTCAATTAGCAGCACAACCATGATGAACAGCCCTGTGGTTATGTAGATTTAGTAAAGTCATTAAGATCTCAGATTACATGTGGTGCTATTTCCCCTTACTCTCCCTTTTGCTGCCCCCAGCAATCCTGTCTGTTTTCAGCCTATCACAATACAAACAGAAACAAATCACCAGGGGTTAAACAGCCTAAATTGGATTACAGTCACACTGTTCAGAAAATAGAGTATTGCTGGTAATTGCATTCCATTGAATAAATATCTCTACATTAGTTTACATCACATTAGTATTCTGACAATGATTATTCTCATTGTAATTTGCCTGTCCAAGAATAAGTGTAACACAGAGCTCAGAATCCAAAGAATTGATGTATTCTGAGTGTTTTAAAGATTAAACAGCATCCTGGTTGGACATTAATAAAATCTTCAACCAAAAAAATCCCAGACCCTTCTTCTTTCAATCTTGCTGAAGAGTTATGAGCCAAATAACTCAAGGCCTAAACTTGTTCCTGCTGCAGTCAGTAGGAGTTCTGTTAATCTCTCTTGCTTCAGGACCCTAACATTTCTTTTATTAATACCACAGTAGCCTCCTAAATTTGCTGGTTCCAAAATATTTATGGATAGCCTGTGATGCCTATTTCGATATCAAAGTATTCCAGTCTTAAATGGGGCTGGCACAGTTAGGGGTAAATTTTACCCTTGATCACTTCTCAGGTATTTTATTCCCACTTCTAGATAACAGCTTGTCTTAGTCAGAAGTCTCCATACCTCCCTCCCCACCAGCCAGCTTTACTGTGACCACTGACTGCAGTCTCCAAGCAGTTACCAAAGATGATCATCAATCCCTTTGATTTTGTTCAGTGCCTGCTGCTCTTCACTTTCTCAGGGAAAGAGACAATGACCTGACAGGCAGACAAAAAAGGATATAAAACAATAAAGGTAAAGAGCAATTTAGCCAGGCACTTCTCTAAGCTTCACGGGGTCATGGGAGACACATCTCGAGTTTCCCAGTTTCTTTGTTCCTCCAGCTGACTTTGTCTCTGAGACGTTTGATGTTGCCCATAGGAGTTTAAGGACCTCCAGCTCAGCAGGTCGGCTGTCTAGTAACCAAGAGCATCACCAGTGTTCATGGGCCAGCAGGCCCTGGTGTGGAGCTAAGAAGGTAAGAGGAGGCAAGGGGAAACACTGGCAGTTAGACAGAAATACCATTTCATTCCTTGCTGTCAGGCTCAAGAACAACCACACTACCCCATTAAGCACGATTCTTGATGCAGCCCATAGTCCTCCCTTGAAAGAAATATCCAAGGCTGGCTATCTTACACTGGGTATTGTACTAATTATTCCTTTCCTTTGCCATAGGTCCAGTAATTAAAAATTACCCAGGAGAACTACACCATCCTTTTCTCTCAGCCACCGAACAGTAGCACAAACTATAAATTATGTGGAGATTCAAAAGTGCCTATCTCAGATGTCACATCAGAATGTTGTAGGCATTGACATTTCCATGTTTGCAGGAGAATATGTTAGTGATGATGACTTCCTATGGTAGTACTTTGCATTGACAAATTTTTGGGGAAAAGATGTCACCTGTCTTGCATAAAATAAAACAAAATAAACAAAGACTGTGAGGGCAAAGGAAGAGGGGGCTAACATGAAAGAACAGAGGTGTGACAATCAAGACTTGAATTAGCTGCACCTGTATAAGTATAAAGTTGAGAAACCGGTCATTGTTTACAATCTGAACATCATATTTGAATAAGGCTATCAATAATGGACAGCCGCTGGAAGGCAAAACCTACCACGGCTGGCATTTTCCAAAGAATTATGGGACCTTGGAGTCCAATTTCCACAGGCCTCCAGCCTCTAATCTCATTGATAAATCACTTCCATATGTAGGACTTGATGCTAAACATTGAGAACAACCCACATTTTACTGCCAGTACCAAGTGCATAAAAAAGGAACAAAACACACTGTAAAAACTGTTATGAAATCGGGAACTGGGAGCATTACAGGGCTGCATGAAGACGAAATACAGCAAGAAGCCCAGCACTTTAGCTCTTTTCCTGGCAGCTGACACCATATAGGCCAAAGACAGAAAGTGGCTGTAGGCAGTGGTGACTGTCTGAAAAACAGAGATGAGACAGTGCCACGCAATCGCTCTCAGCAGTGTCTTATTCTGGTGTCGCTGGTGGAAAGATCTTGCAAAAATATTGCTATTTGTTGGCATCATGCATGATCTGAGAAAGTCAGAGGGGAGAGGGATAGACAGAGGCCATTGCAGTAGGCTCCATCAAGGCACCACAAGAGCCCTTTTGCACTACAGAAACAGATCATGGTGTTTGGAATCTGGCAGGCACAGGGAGGACTGGCCGAGAGGACTAAGGTCAGTACACTAATGGTGATGCTGCCCAAGATATCAGCTCCGCACCCTTGAATCTTCAGAACATGAATATCCATTATTTATTGCACATTTTTTTTGTAAGTACATCTCGAGCTCAAGCTGGGGACATGTATTTGAGGTTGAGGGAAATGAGGATGGATCTCTTCTCTACAGTCATAGTTCTACCTTCTGCCAGGTCTCAAAAGACATAAGCAATCTCACAACCTCTGTGAACACCAGTAGAAGACTCCTTTCTTCATTTTAGCAAAGAGCCGGATATCCCCTACTGAAGTAATTCCACCGGTCTCCTGCTGAAACCTAGCACAAGTCAGCCCAGTGATGATGATAAAAGCTGGGGCTATGCTTCCCAGAATGGGGGATAATGCAGCACTAATTCATCCTGGTTTTTAAAGGGGAGAGCTAATACCTTTGGGCAGGAATTTACAAAAAATGAACTTAGGGCACTGACCCAAGACACAGCAATTTGGAAGCTGGAGGAGAGATAAACAGAACCTATTACATGGCAGCAGCATTTAACTATAGCGAGAATGCTGATATCTGACATCTGAGTCTTGGCTCAGTAGCTACAGATATCATAAAACCACCATGTGCAATTAGACACAATCTGCGATGTGTATTTCATAATAAGGCCAGAAGTACCACAGCACGGTTACTGACTTCATTCACAAACTACAAGCATGATCTTTCCAGGTCACAGTTAAGGTCATTGTCTAGCAACAGCAAAAAATCTTCTCTTTCCTGACAGGTATTTACAATTTTCCCAAGGCTGAGTTAATTAGTCAGATTTTATTTTGCTTATGACATTAACCTTGGGGGGAAAAAACAACACAGAAATAAAGTGGCAAAAAATTCCTGTTCCAGAAAAGCAAAACCCATAAATCTGATCATGGTGCATTTTTTCACCAGTATGCAAAAATAAATGACATTCTAAATTTTTACTGAAACACAGTAGCTGTTTTTGCTATCTGGATTTAAAACAGCCTAAAAACCCCAATATGTTAGTGGTAAGTACTGTTTTTCTTTTTTTTCTGTGTAAGTTATAAATATAAAATTTTAGATCTGGCCCCTCCTTCCCCAAAGCCATTACTGAAATCACATGCAAAACTGATCCTACAAGAAACAAAATTTACTTGAAGCACCTTCGCTCCCCTTGGCTAAAGAAGGAGCAAAAGTCCACGTGATGGTCTCTGCTTATAAGCCATTTCTAAGAAACAAATACCTTAATCTTAGCAACAACAGGGTTTGGTATTTCCAACCAGAAGCTTTTAACAGAGAAACCTTTTTGGAAAAGTTAAAACCTAAGCAATCAACTTTTCAAAGCCTCTTTTGTGGAAGGAATAAGGCTAGCTTCAAGAAAGCTAGAGGCCCCCAGACATGCATGGCACTCAGTGACTTCATTCCAGCATGGAAGATGCCACGCAGTTGCCCTTTCTCACAAGAACTGAACACAGCAGTATCAAAGAGCCATGTTCCTTGAGGTTCAAGCTCTCACCGCCTTGCTTACAAGAGTAACACCTTCTCACAATCCTGTTTAGATCAGTAAAGAACGGAGGCAACCTCTAGCCTTAAAGTAGGCATTTATTTGGGATTTGTAAGGCATATCTTTCCTAAGACCTGATGCTGCAGTGATTTTAGTACTCTATTGAGCTTGGGTTTCAGACTTGAGCTCGGGTTTCAGACTTGAGCTCATCAGTACTGATATGTCAGAATTTCTAATGGAGAAGGGAATTCATGAAACCCTTGACCAGAAGAAGAGCATCACTTCTCAAGCCTGTCAGTCCTATCATGGGGCAATGACAAGGTCCCCTGAGTACCACCGCAAAGTAACTAAGAGGGTGCTATTCACCATGGATAGAGTGTACGTACAGTCCTGCGAAGTACATAAAGCTGGGGGAGAATCAGGGAAGCAGTTTTGTGATTTGTCATCTGTTCAGATGACCCGGTATATCTGCAAGGATAAGAAAAGTTATTTTCTCAGGCATCCATAGACAGAGACATTTCCAGGCAGAAAAGTGCTTCTGCCTTTGAAGTCCAGGAAAATCAGAATTTAAGTATTTAGGCAAGGAGAGCCTCGAGCAGTTTTATCTCTTCATGGGAGTTTCAAATTGAGCAGAAGATTTTATCTAGTTCTTTCTGAATCAGACTCCAGGATGGAGTTGAAAGAAGCTGTAAATTGGATTCACTGGATCTAGTAGGCATTATTAATGAGCAGATCCACTGTGTCCTGTGAGAATCATAGAACCATAATTTGGACTGAAAGAGACCTGCATCTAATCCAACCCTCTGTGCAAAGCAGGTCTACTTAGATCAGGTTGCTCTGGGATGTGTCCAGTCATGTCTTTAACACTTCCAAAGGTGGAGATTACACAGCATCTCTGGGCAACTTATTCCAGAATTTGACCGCCCTCTTGGTTAAAAAATATCTTAATATTTAAAGAGGAATTTTCCAGATTCCAACTTGTGTCTGTTGGCTTTGTCACTGTCCTTCTCACACCGGGGAGCCCAAAACTGAAGCAGCTGAACAGAGGGGAAAGATCAGTTCACTGGACCTGCTGGCTACACCCTTATTAACAGCTACACCCTGTATTAACAGCCCAGGATGCAGATGGCCTCAGAAGGACATGCTTGAAACATGGCTATTCTGTGGCTTTAATTAGCCTGCACTGCAAACATAGAATTGGCAATGTTTCCCTTCTATGCGTATAAAAGAAGGTGCAACCGAGACCCTAAAAGTGCATTAATTGTTCAGAGTTCCCTATGGATGAAGAGTGAAACTAAAAAAAAAAACCAAACAAAAAAACCCAACAAAACAAAACAGAACAAACAAACAAAAAAACAACAAAAAAAAGTGACAATTCACAAGACTTGTGAATCTTGCTGAATTTCATTAATACACAAACCTGTTCTGTGTGACACAGTCATGGAGGCACTTCTTCAGAAGATCCAAAATTAGACTAATTTCTCATTTTTCCTCTTGTAACCAAGCTACAGCTCATCACTTCTTATCCTGAAGACCTGGATTTTATTGTTAGACATCTGAACAAAGAAACGGCACAGTCTGTAGGAATTGTTTTGCCTGATCTTCTACTCTATACCAGCAAATTAACACTGTCCTGCTTCTGATGAGATACTCTTAGGATCATTAGACTGTAAAAGCTAAAAAGGAAGAATACCCAGTAGAATCAGATCATTGAATCAGTGCATCACTGGAAGAGCACAATGCACACAACTTCATTCATCTCCCCTTAAAATCAGTTGGAGTCCTTCCCTCAACTTAACTAATTGGATTTAGTTTATAACAGCAAATGAAGGACATTTCAGGTGAAAAATGGGAATCTGCATCTTCCTTAGAGGAGTGTCTTTATATTGCTCATTCTAGTACAAAAGCTGCACTGCATAATGGTTTTGCATTGAAATCACTTTGGATTTGAGGCAGTAGAGATTTAAGCAGATTGTTGCAGACACTTACTACAGTAAGTGTTTTGGTCCCTTGGCATGGTGGCCTTACTGCTTTCCAAAAGTGTTCATATTTTCCCCTACAGATGATTTATCTTTACCCACAGCTTTGGTCATGCTGTTATCTCCTTCATGTGGAACCACGAAACACTTAGAGCGAGAGAACACCATGCTGCACAGAAAGAGCCAAGAAAAGGGATTTGGTGTGGAGCCAAGAACTTTAACATACACAGGGACTGTCTGAAATTAAGCGCTGCCTGTAAGCATGAGTGTCCAGCCCAGTCTGCAGCTGGTATCACATGTGAGCATCATCAAACTGCTTTGAGTGCTGCTGAGTTGAGACAAGTTCAGAGCCCTGCCCTGAGCCTCCCTCCTCTGCTCTGACAGCCAGTGGAGGAGGATGAACTGGAATGGCCAAGGGGCTTCCCTGCAGCAGCTGATGCAATCGCGTCAGACTGCTGCCTAGCAGACAGCCCAGGGAAGGAAAGAGGGGAGGGAGGGAAAGGGGAAAAGAAAAAAGGAATGAAATAGCAATGAACACCGCATTGTTCACACTGTCCCCTTCCCCCAGTTGGAATCAACCCACGCAACCAGGCAGGAGAACATCTGTCTCCGGAAAGTCAAACGCATACAGCTGTCAGTTCTAACAGGTATTAAAGTCATTATTATGAGCACGCACATCATTATCCAGAGAGCACTTTATAAATCCAACCCAGCAGTGCCATCCAGCAGGCCAGAAGCATCCTTGACAGTAGATTCTACTAGGAATATGATTTTCATCTAACTGGTTCACAGGATTGAAGGAATAACCATCTGCTCCTTGCTCTCCTCCCACAGGCACTAACAGAAAGGGCTTAGTGAAAGACAAGGGTAATACCGATGCTTTCTCAAACAAGAAGCACAGTGGCATTTCCTCATGCTCGTGTGCCTTCTGCAAAGGAGCAGCAATCATTTAGCACAGCAGCCACAGTACCTGCTATTTGTCTACAAAGCTGACCAGGTTGTCTCAAGGTGTGCGTTTAACCAAGGTAGAAAAAGGTTCTTGGGTGCAGGCAGCGATGAACGAATCCACAGGAGTGACTTCAGCCCGCCTAGGCTCAGCTGGTCCCCTGCAACCGCTGAGGTCTCAGCAGCACCATTAGAGAGTTACGGGAGAGGGATGCTTGCAGCCAACTGAAAATCACCTCCGTGGAAGGTGTCTGGCATTAGTCCTGCAGGTAGTTTGCCACACGTCGTTTCCAGAGGCAGGCCTGGGTAAGGACTTAAGGACCTCCCTGAGCACTGTGGACATCATCAGGCTGATTCAAATCCGGACACTCCTCCTGCCTAGAAAAACATATCCTCTACCTAGTGATTTTCCTCTTTGTCTCCGTGGGCCTTGTTAGCAGGCACTCTGAGCACCTCAGGATCTTAACGGGTTTATTTATCTTTGCAGCACTTCATTGCAACAGGTTGGAGTAGCTTCTACCCACAACAGGAGACCAGAGGCCTGAAAGCATGGATCTTCCCATTTCATTTCTTTAAAACTCCGAATTCATTGCTAAAGCACCCTCGGTGCTCTCAAGGGTGTCATACTGCTCTCACCCAACTTTGCCGGCACCTCAGTCTGCCGGGATGTGTGTGCAAAGCTGCCTCAGACCGTGGCAACCTCCAGCTCATGAGCTTGCCCGAGCCCTGCCTCAATGCTAACGCCCCAGAGCGGATCCTTCAGCTGCCTCTTCCCTCCTTGTCCTGCTCTGCAAACCCCTGTCCCATAGGTGTACTCATGACACACCTGGGGCAGACGCAGGTTCACTCTGTGCATCCGTGTGTGGTGAGGGCTGTGGGCAATAAGAAATGTGACACGAGGCTCATGAGAGCCCCACGCGGGGGGCAAGCCATGCACCGTTCCCTTTCTACCCTCCACCCACACACCGCAAACCAGGTTGGCCCAAGGCCTTCCCCAGGGCAGGTGGCTGTGTACAAACCCCACAGCTGCTGCCCCTGCGGCACTGCAGCCTCAGCAATTGAGACCAGCAAGGGGAGGAGTCCTGCTCTGCTGGATTTGGAACAGGTCCAGCAGAAAGCCTTAAACATCACCTTCGCAGGTGGTTCAAGGCTTTGTATCTCCGTTGCTTTCCATTGGCTGGGGAAGAAAAATATTAACCTGTTTCCCAATCTAATGAGCGAATGACAAGGTGGGTGACCTGCCTGACTCCTGCTCCTCTAGCCTGCCACGGACCTGCAGAGATGGTTATGGGGAGCAGCTGTGGCCAGTACTTCTGGGGCAAATCAGCGAGCATCCTAAAATGGGATAAAAACAGCAGACTCCACAAATCCCAAACTGTGTTGCCACTTTGTGGATGGCCACATGTTCTGACATGATTAGCCTCATATTCTGGCACAGACACCACTGGTGTCACAGAAGAAGCCACTTTGCTCGGTGGTTCCTCTGTTCCTCCCCATTGAAAATGGAGGCATGAGGACATAGTCATAGAATCACAGAATTATAGAATCACAGAATCACAGAATCATAGAACGGGTTAGGTTGGAAGCGACATTAAAGATCACCTAGTTACAACCCCCCTGCCATGGGCAGGGGCACCTCCCCCAGGTTGCTCAAAGCCCCATCCAACCTGGCCTTGAACACTTCCAGGGATGGGGCATCCACAACTTCTCTGGGTAACCTGTAGTGACATCATAGATTTGCTGGAAGGAATGATGTGTTTACCTCACATTACTTTTAATACTTAAATGTTTTACTAGCAGCATAGCAACAGCCAAAGAAAAGACTCATTCCCTTTACTAATGGCTTCTGCTTAGGTATTGCATACCAGGAACAATCATAAGAAGTTTCTCCACTGAACGCAGCAGTCCCACCCTTTCCTGGCTGCACACGAAAGGACACGCTGTGCTACCAAGGCAGCCAGCAGTCCAGTGACGTGCTAAAAGACACGTTAAAGGAGGAGCTTCTGGGGGAGAAGCTCAGCATGAGAGAGATATGAGAGATGCAAGGGACTAGTAGTTCTCATGCTGGAAAGACGCATGTGCCGTACGTCCTTCCTTGTTAAGTTCTGTTTGAAATATAGTTGCTATTTTCTGGGAAAAAAAAAAAACGGACGGCATTTTAATTAAGGTTTGCCTGCTGCTCAAGTCAGTTTGATCGCAATTCCTAAGAAACCAGGCCTCTACAGACATATGAATTACTTTCATTTGCTGGAATGCACCAATTAAAATCTCACAGTGGAAAAGCTTCTTCTGACATAGAGCGTGGATGCCTCAGTCAAAAACTCTGTGGCTTTGGCAATCTCAGCAATTTATTTTGCCACGGATCACATTTAGTCACAATTTACAATGTTTAAAGTAGTTAACAGAGCCATAAGCTTCCAGCGAGTTTTAGAAAAAACAGTGTGCTGATGTGATAAACATGGCAGTCAGAATTTCCCCTCTCTGTTCTTAAGATGCAGGTCTCTGATCTGCAGGTCCCCTCACTTTCGGGTCTTGAATATCCGGTGGGCCATGCTACATTATACGGAATACAAAAGATCATATGTTCAGAAGCACCTCTTGGTGCCATCGAAGGTTTACAGGCTCAATGCAGATAAAACCTTCCTGACACCAGAGGCTCATTGTATCTCTCATGTTATGTCAAATATCACGAATCTCAAGTTTTAGAAATACCAAGACTCTCATGATATTTGTCGACATTTTGAGGTGCATAAATTTTCTGGTTATCTGAATTCCCAGTATTTCTCCTGGAGAAACAAGCAGAGCCAGCGAGTAGAGACAGCTCCATTCTTATGTCACACATAAGCCCAAACACAAGTCACAAACTAGTTGTGCACCTTCCTAGGTCACCTCATGAGGCTTGGTCCAACAGAGGTATCAGTATGGCTCTAACACAACAGAAACCAAGAGGAGCTGATATCTAATAGCATCTGGGTTACACCAGTCATGCAGCATATGTGAGACCCAAAGGCCCAATGTCTCCCTGAGAAGACAGGAACAAAACACTTCAATGAGCATATCCTAAAAGCAAAACTTTCAGATCTTTCTGGTGGGTCTGTCTGAGTGACTCTTGATTAAGATATTGCATGATTGGGAGACATCTGAATATTCATTAGAGAGGACCTCAAAGCACTCTCATGCTCTTCCTGCATCTGATCTAAGAGCCATTGTCATTCTTTTCTTTTTTTTTTCCCCGACTGACTGAATGGGTATTTAATGAGCCCATACAAAACTGAACAGCTTCAGTGGGACAGAGAGAGCATGACTTGCTCAAAAATAGCCTGCAGTCTGGTGGCTTTCAGTACTCTCTTGGGAGATATCAGTTCAAGTTCCTTCAGTGAGATGAGAGACTTCAACCTTGGTCTTTCACACCCCAAGGAAGAAACCTGAAATATTAATGCTTTTTATTAACTGACGTGGCACTGTTTCCCCTTGTGCGTGAGAAACAGCCAACCTCATTAAAGCACTTAACCTTGGGAGAGTATTAGGCTGTGTAACACAAGTGAAAGGAAGCGCCATTTTCCAACAGCTGTTGGGACGCTAACTCTGTCCTATTCCCCACCAGCTACCTCAGGCATGCCGGCTTTGATGAATCTCATTTTAGGTGGCATTCTTGGCTTTACAAGAACTTTGTGCCTGACTCAGGGATGCAGCTTCCAGTGGAGGGCAAAGAGGCAACAAACGAAATGTTGCAATTCTGAATCCAAATTTCCTTGGCAGGCTTAGCTGTGACTGTCATGGAAGGACACCATCCATCAAGGACCTCTCAGGTCACACATCGCCCTCAATCAAGAGCATGACTGATTTCTACAGAACTCCATGGAGGAACTTCCACGGACTTCACTAGGAAGTGGTTTATTCCATGGTGTTTAAGCACTCTAGTTTGCCAGGTCTACGATGCAGTAGAGTGCTTACATGCCAAATGGAGCATAGTTTATCGCAGTTCTCATAAAACTCTACTGAAAAGAGAAATGGAAGCTATTAAATAATTCAAGGGTGTCATAGCCATCAGCTGGCTGAATACCTGCAAAACACAACATGCTTACAGAACATGATACTAAACTTTGTCTTACTCAGAAGCTCTGCTCTCTAAGAAAAAATATAAATGTATAACAAGAAGACTTACTTCTTCTCGTACTGGGTATCTTTTAATAACAGTAACAGTGGGAACACAGAATTTCACATCCAAGTAAGGGTGAATACTGATTTCAAATCAACATCACCTTTTTAATCTCTGGGCGTAAGATGGGTGTAAGGTTAAAGATAAGATAGCATTGGAGCACCAAGATGATACAGCATTGGGGCAACAAAATATCTTTGACACCTAATTCTTAAAACTAGAGAGCTTAAGTTTAAAGCAACCATACTAGCACTACAAAGGTCCCTGGATCATATCGGCTACGTAGTCAGATAGACTAACAAATGCACCTGCTCTATAGATGGTCCACAGTCTCTAAGCCAAGAGGTACAGTCCCCTCTGTGTTCTGTATACATCAATGGACTATACAGCCATGCAGCTTTGGGTTTCCAAAGAGCCCTCCAATATGGTGGGATTTTTGGCCTTAAAAGAGAAATTGCTATTTAGAGTGTGTATTATGGGCAATCAAAGTCTCAAGCATCTCAAATATCCTACGAGC
The DNA here is from genome assembly GCA_017639485.1 of Pluvialis apricaria. NCBI lineage: Eukaryota > Metazoa > Chordata > Aves > Charadriiformes > Charadriidae > Pluvialis > Pluvialis apricaria. Next base: position 158,764,220 of record CM030008.1, on the reverse strand, counting down.
CGTGTTGCAGCCCACTAGAATGGTATTTTTATGACATGAAACTGTAGATGTGTGTTGTTGCACTCAACAATATGTTAAGAAGATGTGCTGGGAAAGTGTTGGAGGGCTGTGGTAGAGCCAAGGGAGCCGACCTCATGTAGATTCACCCCTGCTTCCTCGCGATCTCTGCGGGGACTCAGATGGGGAAGTTGCTTGGAGTGAACCAGCCCCACAACCACACCTGGGTTTTGTCTAGGGTGGAGTTTTCACTTCAAAAGAGAATCTACAAAGAATAAGTACTTATGCAATCTGGAGGAGCAAGTGACTGGGACCTGAGAGTGACCCCAAGGAGGTGCCGTATTTAACAGTGTGGGCATCCTTGTTGACTTTCGGAAGTGTTCAAACACAGCTATAACTGCGGTATCCACAGCGTTCCCTCTGTGACATGGGCACAGTAGCTGAATATCTCAAAATGGGATAACAAATGCCAGCACGCTGAGCAAGGAGTCACCTAATCAAGGAACCTCTGACAAGCAAGGTCAGAGGTGTGTCTTCAACTCTGCCCTGCTGTTTAGGTTCCGAGCTCAGCAACTGCGCAACCATTCCTCCCTCTGCTCCAGATCCACAGACTGGATTATCTTTAGCAGATAAGCACCAAAGTAATTTTTTTTCAAAAGCTATGCAAAAGGTCAATGCTCTCCTTAAAAGCATAGTCACCGAGATAGCATGTTACCGCCACCAGCCCCCATCCCTTGTGCCTGTGGAGTTCAGCTCCTTTGAGGCTTAGAGGTTAAGCAGACAGAACTTTTAAGCACTGTAATTTTAGGCCCCAGCCCAGGTGATATATAGGCACTGTAAGTCCCTTGTGGATTTTCCACCCAAAGTCTTATCTGCAGGTGCAGTACGCCATTATGTATGTGTTTTATGACACAAAAATACTCGCCCATGGTTTCTGATCCTAGAAAGCAGCAGATTGATCAGAGAATGTGGATTCTGAGGAGCAGTCATTGAAAGGAAACTCAAAGAGATCAAAGAGATCAAAGCAGCTGACAAGGTGCAGAAAATTAAGCACTGGGGTGAGTTGAAGCAGACAGGAAAAAAAAGAGAGAACGAGATAGAGAGCTGCAAATATGTGTGGATGTGCATGCACACACGAGTGACTCCTCTGGGCAATACTGGGTTTCTACTCCTGCACAGAAAAAACTTTCCGCATATTGCAGCAGATTCAAAAGGAAGCTTCAACACAGGGCTGCCAAACCGTCTTAGCCAAGAAATAAAACTGCTCCAAAGATAGTAAGGTATGGTGCTGAGACACAGCTTCCAGTACAAATGGCAGAACATGAAAAAGTCACTTCTGCGTTCAGTCTAGTGCCTTTTAGGATGCTCTCACCTTTACACATGCCCATCCTTATTACTGAACCAATCTCACAAAGCTCTGACTATGGAGCAGGGCCCTCTTTTGTCCAACAGCAGCTACAGAGGAGAGGAACTGTAGAGCAGAACAGCGCTGAAAAAAATGACATCTACATTAAACACATTTTGGAGGTGTACTCAACTAGCCTCGGTCCAATCCTGCGGCTGAGGCACATCTAGTTCAGCTGACTGTGAAAGGAATGTGTGTGCATTGTTTGAAACCACACCGGGACGCGAACCGAAGTGTGTGTGTGTGTGTTGGCGGGTGGTGGTGGTGGTGGTGGGGTGTTTGGCAGATTCATTTCAAAAGCACACCCCTGATGGGCTTTTCAGTTCTCTAAAATGCTCCCCTAGACAGAGCCACCAGGTGAATTCAAAGCAAAAAAAAAAGGTCCTGATGCGGCTGCCGGTCACTTGCCGCAATTGCTTGCGACTGCCCCACCAGCCCAAGCAGAGCAGAGCCCGCGTCGCCCCAGCCCCAGCAGCAGCTCCTCTCCCCACCCCAAAGGGCAGGTCCATATTTGAAACCACAGAGGCGTATAATCTGATGGAAAAGGTATTCTTTGAGTCCGTGGGCAGTGCCCAGCACCCCGGTAACGCTACATTGGTGCCTTCATTCGCCGCTGTTCAGTGAATCCTCAAAACAGCGGTGTGCAGTTGGGTTTATAAATTACAAGACAACAGACAAAGGGAATACATGAGACAAAATTAAAGACATTACTCGTAGCTCCCATAAATTATCTCTGTAGTCTATTTTAACAGCATGGATTTACCAGTGCATGTCAAAATAGCACGAATAATAAACCCACCTAGTAGACTAACTAGGCATTAATGAAAAAGCAGAATATTGTTTTGCATTCTCCAAAACACAGAAAGAAAAAATATTCCCACCAGTTCTGATAATGCCTTTCCAGGGGGGTAAAAAAAAAAAATAAAATCATAATCTTCTATATTGAAAAAGAGAGCGATCTCTTGGAGCCGGAAAGAAAAGAAATTAATAAAACTAATTAGAGGCTCCTCTCATGGAGGCATCGAAGGCACTAAGTCCGCCCAGGAGAGCCGGGCTCTTTGATTTTGTTCGCTTTACAACTTCCCTGTTATTGTTTGCGGCCCCGCGGAGGCACCTCCCGGCGCCCCCGCGCAGAGCGGCCGCGGGGCGGGCGCTTCCCCCGCCGGCAGCTGCGCGCCCCTCCGCGCCCCTCCGCGCCCCGCGGGGTGGGTGACTCCCCCGGCCCCGCACCGAGCTTTTGCATCGCCTCTCGGTGCTGTCCCGGGCAAACTCCGGTTCCCAGTAACTCCCCCCCCCCATAACCAAACTGGCGGGTTGGGCTGCCGGATGGCACCGTTCCCTTAAAGGGGCCGTGTGTGTAGGGTGGGGGGGGTGGTGTGTGTGTGTGTGTGTGTGAGTTTGTGTGTGTGTTGCACACCCGCTCCCGCTGCCAAGCGCGGCGAAGAGCTTTGCAGCCGCGGCGCCGCGAAGAGCCCTTTACCGCCCCACCAACGCTCGCAAATCAGCCCCGGCGGGGGAGCAAAGCGCTTGGCGCGGAGAGGAAGAGGAGAAGGGGGGGGAAAAAGGTGCGGGGAGGAGGAAAGGGAGGGGGGGAAAGAAGAGGGAGGGGGGAAAGAAGGGGAGGGGGGAAAGAAGGGGGGGGAGGGGAAGAAAAAAAAAAAAAGGAGGGGGAAAAAAAAAAGAAAAAAGAGCTGCCTCTTTAAATGCTGGGGGCTGAGCGCTCGCCGGGGCGTCCGCAGCCGGATCCAGCCTCCCTCCCCTCGGCCGTGCCTCTCCGGCGGCCGTTGCACAGCCCCAGTGCCGGCGGCGCGGCGCGGCGCACGGGCGCTGCTGCTGCGCGGGGAGCGCGGAGCCGCGCCGGGGCCATGATCCAACCGCGCCGCTCGCTCAGCCCCAGCCCCAGCCCCCGCCGCCCCGCCACCGCCCGCTCGCCCTAAAGCCGCTCCCGCTGCCTTCTCCGCCGGGTAAGTTTGCAGCCGCCCGGTGCCGGGGGAGGGCACGGAGCGAGGGGGGGGGGGAACCGGGGGCGGCTCACCTGGCCGGCGGCGGGCGGGTGCGCGGCTCTCGGGGCGGGGGGGAGCACAGCCCGGCGGTCCCCAGCTCGGACTTCCGAACCTCCCCCGGTGTTTGCAGCATCCCCCCCGCCTTTAACAGGTGGCTCGGTGGCTGCCCGCTCCCCCAGCGCCTTCCTCCTCTTCCTCGCCGCCGGCTAACAGGTGGCGGTGCCGCCTCGCCTTCCTCCCGGCAGGTAGGGGAGGGGGTCCGCACCCCCACCCCCCCACCTGCGGCCACCGCTGTCCCTCCCCGAGAGGGTCGTGGAACCGCCGGGGGCTCCGGCGAGGGCTGTGTGGCAGCGAGGAGGGGCGGTGGGGGGGTGTGCGTGGAGGGGGGAGCCCTGCTCTGCCACCCCCACCCCCCCGCCCTTCATGGCCCCCCCTTGTGTGTCTGTCGTTGCAGCGGGCATGGGGAACCAGGTGGAGAAGCTGACCCATCTGAACTACAAGGAAGTTCCCACAGCCGACCCGACGGGTATGGACAGGGATGAAGGGCCCAGGATCGGGGTCTCCTACATCTTTTCGAACGATGACGATGAGCTGGAACAGCAGCAGGATTCGGTGCACGACCTGGGGGGTGAGAATCCTGCCCTGCAGCCCTACGATCCCCAGCTGCACGAGGTGGAGTGCTCAGTCTATTACCGGGATGAGTGTATTTACCAGAAGAGCTTTTCTGAGGAGGACACGCTGCCGGAGGAGGGTGATGAAGGAGGTGGGGGGCATCTGAGCACCTACACCCCGGAGAACCTGCTGAATAGGTGCAAACCGGGTGACCTGGTGGAGTTTGTGTGCCAGGCCCAGTATCCGCACTGGGTGGTCTACGTCGGGGATTTTCAAGTTGTGCACCTCCATAGGCTGGAGGTGGTGAACAGCTTCCTCACCGACGCCAGCCAGGGCAGACGGGGCCGCATTGCCAACCAGCTGTACCGCTACAAACCCCTCAGCCCGGCCGTGGTGGTGCGCAATGCCCTGGAGCAGGTGGGTTGTAAGGACCGGGACCTGAGCTGGAGAAACTCTGAGTGTTTCGCTGCCTGGTGCCGGTACGGCAAGCGGGAGTTTAAAATCGGCGGGGAGCTGCGCATAGGCAAGCAGCCCTACCGATTGCAGATCCGGCTGGGTGACAAGCGCAGCCACACGCTGGAGTTTCAGAGCCTGGAGGATCTGATTATGGAGAAGAGGAGAAACGACCAGATTGGTAGGGCTGCTGTGATCCAGGAGCTCTCCAGCCACCTGCAGGCTGCAGAGGAGGAGGAAGAGGAGGAGGAAGACCATCATCATCCAGGTGCTCGGACTGCTGTGGAGTAGCAGCCTCAGCACCACCATGCTGCTTAGCCTGGGTGATGGGGATTAAAACTGAAGGCTGCGAAATTGAGCTGTTATAAGCCCTTTGGGCCGCTTCGGTGCAGCTTCATTCCAATCACATGTGAAAGGAAGGGGGAAAGCTGATTAAGTGTCTGTGCTTTAGTGCTTAACTCCTTCAGTGCTTGATGATAAAACCACTGACTTGTTTGTAGAGGATAAAACTCAGGGCAATTCTACCCCTCTCTGCTCCCAACTCTTTCCCTTCCTCTCTGCCCTCTTCGTGCGTAGCCTTTCCCTCAACCATCTGCCAGTAGGCCTGACCCTACAAGATGCTAAATGCCTTTGACATCTACTTAGCAGAAGTTAAGAGTATTTAATACTATTAAGAAGGAACCACCAACTTTCAGGACATGGCCATGTAGCTCTGAGCACCCGATTAGTTTGGTAGCTGAGAAGCGTGAGGATACTGTTTTCCCTTCTCTTCCCCTGTTTCTCTTCAGTTGTGGCTCCTGTCGGTATTGCAACAAGCTGCTTGCTTGCCTGGTGCGAGGCTTCATGGATTGGTAGCCAGCCCCCCACAAGGTGTAAGGAAGAAATCTCCACTAATCTTAATGAAATGGGTTTGATGTCCCTGCTGCCTTCTTAATTGATAGGAACTTGCAAGTGGGCTGGGGGACCGCGTCCATTGCTATCAGTGTGTGGCTTTGAGGACAGAAGATGTATTTGTTGCTGGCTGGTCCCTGGGGAGAAGGAAGTTTGCAACCCTGATGAAGGAGTCTGCGCATTGGTGTGTGCTGGGACTCTTACTGGCAGAGACCGAGCCGTGCCAGCGCTCGTTAGAGGCTGCCTGCCTTCCCCTAAAGCAAATGGCAAAGCTCCCAATTGCATCGGTCGTACACCTCAAGGCAGGAGAAGCAGGTTGCTCGTGTGCGAGGGTATGTCTTGAGTAAGCTGTCCCTCGGGAGGGTGGCCTCTTGGCTGGGCGCTCCTGGCCGTGAGCGCGTCACAGGTTCTGCACCACAGTAAACACAGCTGTGATGGGAAGTGATGGGAGGGAGCACAAGCTGGGAGGCATCGCAGGCAGGGGGGTTCGGGTGTTCCTTTTTTCCTTCCTTAACACGAAGAAATTTCCTCTTTATTAGGGATTTCATGTTTCCTTTTTTTTTTTTTGCTAATTTTTATGGTATGCAGCTGAGCTATAGCATTAAGAGAAAAGGAGACGAGGACATACCTCCAAAGTTGTTGCACGAGTCCCTCGTTAAACAGGAGGGAAGGGGGAGTGCGGTACTGCCTGCCTTGAATATTCCCTGAACTTGTTTTCAACTCTTGAACTGGTCTCCTGAACAGGCAGCGCTGTCAGATCTTTGTCCTGGGATCTGAAGTGTGTGAGCAAACACTGATTTGGAGGCAATTTCTCATGCAAAATTCCTTCCTTTAAAGCACAATAGTGATGAGGTGAATGTGAAGATAAGCTTGAGTTCATTTAAATAATGGAAACTAACAGTGTGATGTGAACTTGAAGCATAGTTAATACAGTCTTCCCCGCAGTTGTTTACAGTTATACCACAAATAGCAAAGTACTCTGTGTCCTTTCCGCCCCTGGGATGGGAGCGAAGTTTGTCACTTAAGAATAGGTAGATACCAGCTTTTGATTAGTTAAGACTATATGAAGCAACTTTGTCAATATGATCCAAATAGATTGTGGTGTTGCGGTTTTCTGCCTAAAATACACAAGCTAGGAAAAAATCTGTGAAAGGCTACTTCATCCCCGCTTCAGGAGGAACAATAACTCTTAGGGTTATGCAAGTACACCATATACAGTTTCCTCAATGACTCCCATGCTCTCACTTTGGGCTGTGAAATACCCCAATCCAAAGGAGAGTTTAACACCAAGCTCCCTTAGAATGCTATAGCTCAGGTGTCAGCACTAAGTTGTTGGTTTTTTTTTCCTTTCCCTCCAATATGCAATTGAGTTGTACTCAAGTTACTGTGGTTGCAAAGCAGATGTGCAACCTTGCTTTGAGAGCAAAATAACTACCCGTATCTACGTGTAATAGGGTTAATATGTGGATGTCTGCACACAGGTTTTATACGACTACTAGTAACCACTAAAAACTGAAATAATTACTGAAGTAGTCTGAAAAAGAGTGAAGGAGAATCTCTCTGTTGTACTGACTGATATGAGACAGCTGAGGTTACCTAGACCATAAGTAAATGTCTGGCTGTGGTTTCTTTCATACTGAAACCTTGTACATAACAAAGTTTATTTCACTGTGTAATATAGGTATGTAAAATAATATTTTCCTACAGATATTTTTGGAAGTTTAAAAAAAAAAAAATAATCCCTTCATAACCTTGCATTTGAAAGTAAGTTGTTATGCACATTATTTTCCAGTCCTCTGAATGGGTTTATTTTTCATTAGTGATCTAAAGTATATTCTAGGTCATAAAGTATAGAAACTGCTATAAATGTCAAATATTATGTATCTACAGGGTACTAAACAGTAAACTAGTTGTGAAAATATTTTTCCCTTGTGTCTAAAACATCAGAACTATGACACTTAGCCATTTCTCTCCTTCTGAGATACCCTGAATAGTCTGGCTTTGTTTTTTGTTCTCTCTTTCGCTTTTTGTTTTATTAACAAAAAAAAAAAGGACCAAATCTGCTTGGGAATGGAGAGCAAAGCTTCTTTGACCAATTGAAATCGTGTCTTATGCTGATCTTGGTGCTTCTCTGTACCGGTCATGCCTTTTGGGATAAATTCCCCCAGGCATAGGGCCTTTGCAAAGAATCCCAGAGCTTGCGCTGCCTTGCTAGGACGGAGAGTGAAGGGCGAGCTTGCCTCACAGCAAAGCAGATTCTGGCGTGTGTTCTGCCATGTTATAAAACCTGTATGCTCCTCTGACACCTACTGAACACCGGTGTTCAGTATTTTTAAAAAAAATAGATATTTGGAATCAAATTTCTCTGCAAGGTACATCTGGGGGTTTATTCTGTCTCCTGCTGTTCCATTAAGCGCAAAAGTAGAAGAGGGGGGAAGCCTGGAATTTTTTTGTTTAGTCTGGAAGAGGGCTACCTCCATACAGGGATTTCTAGTTCCAGCAGATAAAGATGCAACTGTTGTGTCTTTAACAGGCAGGTCCTTTTTTTCCTACCTGTTGGTTAGGAAGTGTTACTTAATAGGTGCTACTAAACACCACTGCAAACATTTCGAAGCAGTCTGGATTTAAAGCCATGGACCCGTAATGAGCTGGATGTGAGAACAGGAGCTGCTGTAGAAGCACATCACAACTGCTTAGTTTCTTGTCTTTGCTGTACTTTACTCAGTTACTGTCTGCAGACGAGGCTGGGATTTCTAGAGACTGATTTTAAAGAAAAAGGTCTCCTAGGAAAACAGGCTTTTTTGTGTATGTGTCTACTTCAAGACTTTGTGTAGATGACAAAAGAGAGGGGGGGAAAGACTAGATAAAAGTGCTCTCTTTTGCAGCTGCTTCTTTAACGTGGAAATTCAGGTGTGACCCTTCTGCAGAACTTCTGGTTCAGCAAAGGTCCTAAGCCTATACAGAAGTTTGAAGTTGTGAGCAGACCCTACCTTGAGCCACTTGGAAAATCAGTAAGGCTGTTCATGTGCTTGAAGTTAAGTGTATATTTACATTTCTTTGTGAATAAGGGCCTGGAATTTCAATCTGAGGTCTCTGGTAGAAGCATGGAGGATCTGAGGTTGCATAATCGCTGGGGGAGAACAAGTAGTGCTGTGAAAGCTGTTTCTCAAAGGGCCTCTTGTCCAAACAAGGCTTGTGGAATCCAGCCCAAACTTTGCCCCAGTTCCCCCCTGGAAATCCAGGAGCTGCAGTGATTCGGTGAGAGAGGTGTATTACACAGTAGTTGTAAACTAAGCTGATGATCGTGCTGCAGACTGTTCTCTGTATCTTTGTCTGTCTTGTCATGCTTGAACTTTCCCTTGCGTTTTTAACATTTCAAGTTATCATTTGTTTTAAAAGCCCTTTGATTGTGCAAACACCTAATCATCTGTATGAATTTAATTTTTTGGGCATACCTATCGCTACTGATACGATGACTGCTGTGAATACCATTATGCACGTGTTAAGGCTGGCAAGACTAAGCCCCAGATGTGTAAATGTAGCTCCAGCTAGGAAATGTAGATGAGCAATCTTATTTCCCTGGAGTATTGGTGAGTTTGATACAAAGAATGTCTTGGAAAAGGCTTTATAGTAAAACCTACAATTATCCCTTGATTGAGTAATTTTAAAGACACAACTTAAGGCATTCACCTTCCGTGGCGGTGAACGAGGACGTAAGCTGGAGACTAATTCGAGTTCTCCCTGATTCTGTGTGAATGCAAAGTATTGATAACAGCAACTCTCTAGAGCTCACCTGGCCAACATAGTAGGCAGTTGCAGGGTAGGCAGGGAAAATATCCAAAAGTTAATTCAAAAACTATATTTTCTTACTTCAAAAAATATATTCTTCAGACTGAAGGACCCTAGACTATGGAAGTAAACTTTCAGTTGTTTTGCATAAATGAAACCCTAGGCAAACATGTAAGTTTTCACTTAAATTCAGTATTCCACTCAGTACTAAAATAGGTAATATTATGTGATGAATATATTTCAGATTTTGAATGTAATAGTGGTTTTCTTTTTCTCTTCTCCTTTGGTTAGGTTTTACCAAAGGTCTGTCCTTGGGTCTGTGAAGTATGTTGTCGAGTGGTTTCCCACCTGTGCTTTTCTGACAATTAACAGCACCAACCATAATTCTAACAGCCGTGTAGGAACAAATATTTTTGTGAAAGCAAAATTCTAATTTTGTATAACAGATCAGAGACTAGTAACTAAGTAGAGGTAGGAAATACATTGTTTCCAACAGCAATTTCTATTTGTAAGAAATCTACTGTTAATTGAGTATATGTTGACTACTCTTATAAATCAATGTGCAGTGATAAGGCCAGGTGTATTGTATAATGGACATAGACTTTCAAATTAGATTTTTTTTTTTAACTGTGGCTAGGAAGAAATCGGGGTGACTTCAAACACCAGTGGTTTAGGTGGTTATTTTGCATTAATATTGAATTAGAAGCTTTCTTTAAATGCACACTTGAAATTCCTGACATTGTAACACTTCATGGAATCATCCACAATAACAAGTGTAATCACAAAATATTATTTTTTTTTTTTCCCACCATGAGCGTTTTCTGTAAGCTGTCTTTTGTCAGTAAATGTTGAATTGTTAGTGCAAATATCTTCTTTTCCTGAGAAAGAAGTACAGATCATTGATTGTACCATTTCCTTCAAAATGAAGGGCATTGCATAGTAACTAAAAAGAAATAAAAGATTTATAGTATCTTTTACAACCTTTCTTTCTTTTCTTTGTTTTTTTTTCGAATGGCATGTTTTTCCCCAGCTTTTTGGAAAACTAATGATTTCTCATGATGGATGCATCAGACACAAAACAATCAATGTTTTCAACTGACTTCACATGTCAGATCAAAATCTAACTCTTTGGTTGTGTTCCTGCTCCAAAGAGAGAGGAAGAATAATCTCTGTACAAGGCCAGACCATCAGCTGCTTAATAGGCAATAGTTGTGTTAAATCCGATGAGGATCTGGCCCATAATTTAATTTTAAAAGTGGCAAATGAATTCAGCAGAAGATCATATAGTATTAGTTGGCACCCGGGCTTGTCTTGTCTGCCAGCAACTGCTAAAGGAACAGATGTAGTGTCTGGGAGAGGGAGAAATGAGAGAACATGAGAACTCACGGGGAGTTTTTGGAAAATCTGTACAACTGTTCAGTTTGTGTGATGTTTTGTTTCGTGGAAGCTCCAGGGATGGAGTGGGATCTATGTTCTACCCACACCAGGTGCAGGGGTGTTCCTTACTGAAGGTGATGAGGGTTGTTCATTGTAACAAGATGTTATGTCCATACCGTAATGGTTCTTAATTCGTCAAAGCCTTCCACTGTGTGCACATCCATGATGACAAAAACAGTGATACAACAAACAAACTGTACTTCTCCCTGAGATCCTGACCAGAAAGAGCTATTTGAATCTCACACAAAAGCACTGAGTCAGCTCAAGCAAGAATATTTTGAGTGAAACCATCCTGGGGAAATTTAGCTGTAACAAGATGAGACTTCTGATGAAAGTACCCATGGAGATCTTAGCTCTTCTGTGGGTTGCAGCTGTCCTTGACAGCCTTCTCGCAGGTGTGACAGAGTGAGACAAATTCTTATAAAAGAGACAGCAGCTTTTAAGGCTCAGGGCCGCAGGTGGGATTCTACCATAACATTCAATTTCTAGCTCTGGCATGGACTTAGGTGACTTTGAACAAGATGTACGAGGCACCCAGCTGTGCTCTGCGTGACTGCTGGAGTGCCTGAATTTTCAGGTGTCTGATATTAGATCTGAAAAAGAACATGAAGAACCAAAAATGTGAGTTGGGTGACTGAATCAATACCTGAAAATCCCTGCTCAGCTGCCACCTGGCACTGGAGGCCACTAAACTCTGAAGCTTGATTTTTTTATTTTTTTTTTTCTTCTTTATTTATTTGCCATAGTGTTTCCAGATTTTTGAGGTTCTGGGCCTTTTTCTCATCCAGAAGTTTCTCCAAGTACATAAAGTAAAGCAACTCATGACTTCTCTCGCAGCCTGTGCTCATAGGGAGGGAGATCCGGTAGGCAGGATCCTGCCTCACATCACAGCTGCTCCCAGAATGTATCTCACCTCAGGTACTAAAGAGGAGCTTCTTAAAAAGGGCATTTGCACTGCCCTTTCATTTCACAACACACCCGAGCTGGAAATAGGTTAATGTAAAATGCATTTACAGGGCCATGGACTGTGATGAGGTCTCTGCACTCCTGGCTGGCTGCTCTGAGACACTGGACTTCCATAGAGAGGTTTTCTCTCAGTTCCATCTTTTCTGCACTGTGGATTGCTTCCAGCAGAGCACTCCTGAAAGTCCTCACACCACAAAATCTGGAAGTAACAGGAAGGTTGAATCCCCTGTCATCCCCAGGCAGAAGAGGAAATCAGTTTTCAGTCTTCCTCCATACTGAAATGATGCTCAGCTCTCTAGGATACTGTATAAAGAAAGGTTGCCCACCACTAACACCTCCTCAGGTTGTCTTTATAAGGGCAGGTGGCCTAAGTTTCAATTTGCAAGAGTGGTTGCCTTGTACTTTCTTCCTAAGAGCTCTGCACTGCAGCAGGAGGCAGTTCTTAGCCAAGCATAAGGTGCCCAAGCACTAGAAAGGGGGGATAGGAGAGAACAGCAGGCTCATAGAATCACAGAAAATCCTTAAGAAAATCCAGCTCTGGAGTCCCCAACATAAGAAGGACATGGACCTGCTGGAGTGTGTCCAGAGGAGAGCCACAAGGATGATCCGAGGGCTGGAGCACCTCTCCTATGAGGAAAGGCTGAAAGAGTTGGGGCTGTTCAGCCTGGAGAAGAGAAGGCTCCGGGGAGATCTTATTGCGGCCTTCCAGTACCTAAAGGGGGCCTACAGGAGAGCTGGGGAAGGACTTTTTACAAGGGCATGTAGTGATAGGACGAGGGGGAATGGCTTTAAGCTGGAAGAGGGCAGGTTTAGATTAAACATTAGGAAGAAGTTTTTCACTTTAAGGGTAGTAAGGCACTGGAATAGGTTGCCCAGAGAGGTTGTGGAGGCCCCATTCCTGGAGGTGTTCAAGGCCAGGCTGGACGTGGCCTTGGGCAACCTGGTCTGTTGGGAGGTGTCCCTGTCTGTGGCAAGGAGGTTGGAACTCGATGATCTTCAAGGTCCCTTCCAACCTGAACCATTCTATGATTCTATGATTAAGGATGGGAAGGACCTCTGGAGATCATCTAATCTACCTCCTTGCTCAAAGCATGGGCAGCTAGACCAGGTTGCTCAGGGCTGCATCCAGTTAGATTTTTAATAACTCCAGTGATGGAGACCAATGACCTCTCCAAGCAAACTTGCACCTCTTACATGCTTTTTTTAAATGTTTGAGTTTTGTCAAGAACTCCTTGATCATCCATGGTACCTTTGCTTGAGTTCTTGCACATAGGAATGGAACGTTCTGGAGCTTAGAGGAGGTGACTGATGAATATTAACCAGGTGTTATGTACCTCCTCTACAGGACTGTGTCCATGCAGTTCTTCAAAGCAGGTCCCTAAGCAGGTCAAAGTCTGCTCTCCTGAAGTCCAGATTGTGATCCTGATATTTGCCTCGTTGCTGCCTCTGAAAATTGTAAACCACACTATCTTGTGGTAACTGTAGCCAAGGCTGCTGCGGACCTTCCCATCCCCAAACAATTCTTCCTTGTAAGTGTGCTCCAGAGAGCATTTACCCTCATTGGCTCCTTGATCCTGTGTCAGGAAGTTGTCATCGATATACTCTATAAACTTCCTGGATTGCTTGTGCCCTGCTGTATTGCCCTTCCATCAGATACTGGGGTGGTTCAAGTCCTCCTTGAGGAGCAGGGCTGCCAATCATGAAGCTTCTTCCACTTGTCCGCTGAAAAAGGCCTCATCTACTTCTTTCCAGTCAGACACTATGTAGCAGCCACTCACCACAACGTTGCTGACATTGGTCTGCCTGCTAACCCTGACCCATAAGGTCTCAGCAGGCTTATCGCCCATCCCCAGCCAAAGCTCCATGGATTCCTGGTGCTTTCATGTAAACAACAAGTTCACCTTCTCGCCATCCCTGTCTGTCCTTCCTACAGAGCCTGTGTCCATCCATTGCAGTCTTCAGTTGTGTGAGTTATCCCTCTACATCTCTGTGATCCCAGAGAGATCATAACCCTGCAACTGCATGCAAACCTCCTGTTCTGTAATCCCCATGCTGGGTGCATTAATGCAGAGAGGCCCCCAGCATGCTTATTTCCCACAGAACTTGCCCTACAGAACTGTCCTATCAACACTTCCTTATTTCTGTGCATACACTTTGGGTGAGCCCCTTTCAGTCCACTTCTGCTGTTTTTAAGACCTCTCTTGTCCACATCAATCTGTACCCGTTGCTCAACTACCCAGTTTGCCACTTCTCACTTCATTGTGGGTCATGATCTCCCTCCCTCATCATTCCTGTGTTAAAGCTGTCCTCACCAAGCTGACCACCTGTTGGCAAAGATGTTTTCCCCCACTTGGTCAGGTGGATCCCATCTCTTCCAGTGGTCCTTGAACCTCAAAGAAGGTCCCGCAGTCATAGAAGCCAAATATCCCTTTTGCCGACACCAGCTGCACAACTGGTCATTGACCAGCAGGATCCATGCAGTCCATCTCAAGGCCTTTCCGCGCACCAGAAGGATTGAGGAGAAAACCACCTGGGCCCCCATGCTCTTAGCTACCACATCATGTAGTCAGCTCCAGATCTCCCGAGTTGTACCATTGGTGCCCATGTTGGAAAGCAGCAGGGAGTAGTAATCTGAGGGATGGACAAGCCTTGGTACTTTCTCTGTGTCCCACATCTGAGCCTCTAGTGAGCAGCAAACATCCCAGAGAGCAGGTCAGGTTAGCAGATGGGACACTGTGTCCCGCACAGCAGGGAGTCACCCCCTGCTAACACTCACTGCTCCCTCTTGGTGCTGCCACATGGCTCAGGCTTACCCAGCTCAAGTGCTTCATCACCTAGCGCTCCCAGCCACTCATCTGCCACCAAGGCGCTAAATGTATTCTGTAGTTGCAAGTTGCAAGTTCCTCCCATTTCCAAGAGTGACAAGTTTCCAGCCTTCACCATCACTGGAGTCTCTGTTTTTCAGTCCGATAAGCACAGACTCTACCTGTCCTTCCTTCAGTACAGCTGGGGTTTCAGGCTCCTCTTGTATCCAGGTCTCAGAGATGATCCAGTCAACCTCCTTTCTGATGCTGTGCAATCTGCTGACCTCCTGCTGCAGCTCCTTTAGTTGGTGTCATGGACCCTTCACCAGCACACACCTGCAGACAAGGAGCCCTTATTCGCCAGCCCCAGCAAGAAGCCCCAGGAACTCGTTGTAGCCTGAGACCTGCAGAGCTGCATCCTCCCTGTGGTAGAGTCAACCTTGGCTAAAGGCCCAAATCCCCGCGTCGTTCTGTCACTGCTACTGAGGGAGAAAATAAGATAGAAAAGCTCATGGGTCAAGATAAAGACAGGGAGACTTACCAATTACCATCATGGGCAAAACAGACTCAACATAGGGAAAATTAAATTTATTGTCAATTAAAATAGATTTGCATGCTGAGAAAGAAGGACAAAAATTAATAAAACACTTCCCCCCCCCTCTCACCCGATACCGTGGGGCACAGGGGTGGGATGGGGGCTGCGGTCAGTGCATGGCAGCCCCTCTGGGCCGCTCCTCCCTCCTCACACCTCTCCCTGCTCCAGCGCGGGCCCTGCCCCGGGCTGCAGTCCTTCAGGGACACCCTGCTCCCGCCGGGGCTCTCCACGGCCGCAGCTCCTGCAGGAAATATCCCCCCGCTGCGGCCTGGGGCCCTCCCCGGGCTGCGGGCTGGGTCTCTGCTCCAGCGGGGTCTCTGCAGGGCTGCAGGGGATCCCTGCTCCGGGCCTGCAGCACCTCCTGCCCTCCTCCTCCTGCGCCCTGGGGCTGCCTCTGCTGCTGCTCCCTCCTGGGCTGCCTCCTCCTCTGCCTGGGCCGCCTTCGGCCCTGCCGCAAACCTCTGTTCCCCCCGGCGCCCCCAGCTTGGCTGAGGGGCTCAGCTGTGCCCTGCGGTGGGGCCGTTGGAGCCGGCTGGGACCGGCTGGGACCGGCTGTGTCCGGCACGGGGCAGCCCCGCGCCCTCCGCGCAGAGGCCGCCCCGCAGCCCCCGTGCCAGTGTCTGGACATGGAGACCATGTACACTTCCTCAGGAGCTTGAGCTGAGACATGCCCTGATATTGCAGTGACAGTTGCTCCAGTGGGTGTGGGGGACCATGCCCTGTGGCACATCACCACCATTGCTGAGAATCTCTGTATGTTGTTCTCAGCAGAGTTTCTGGCCCCTTTTGTTCAAACTGCTGCATCTGTTGGCCAGACACTGCTAGCTGTATGCCAGACCCAGCAGTTACAGGAGCCTCCCCCTAACACCCACTCAAAGGGTGCTTGACCTTCCTGATCAGGAGTCAGGTGGAAATGAAGAACTCAAAGCACCCTTTGCTGAGGAAGAGCTGGCTGAACTTGATAGAAGGGTCTGGAACTTGCTAGAAACCTCCATCAAACGGTCAATAAGACTTACTGAGTTGCTCTGGGTCACTAAGGACTACGGTCAGTCCCTGTGTTGGAACCAGAATTTGTTGCTTGTATCAAGTTCATCAATGGAAATTTAACTGGGGCTGTTGAGAATCAAGTTAACCGAGGGTCATATAAAAGTCTGGGTTATCTCTAATTTTTCCTCGCTCCTGGGCTTGTCCTATTCAGAACAAGCATTCTGGGACAAGCTCTGCTCTTTCTGTACAGTAGTTAGTGCAATTAGGTCTCAAGGTGTTTATATAGTATTAATCAAGTCAATCACCAGAGGGCAGAGGAAATGAAATGAGGGTGTTCTGGACCATGAAATAGATGACTCACATCCCTGGAAAAGGTTTAATTGAGCAAAACAGGTACACAAGTGTACCTGGCTCACCACAGAAACTACAGAAGAAGATGCGCCTCCAGGGAGAAGGATCAATGCACCCTGACAGCACAGAGAAATGTGTGCAGTGCTTGTGTAAATCATGTATGTGGAGAATAGGCCTTCATACACAACTTGTCCAGCTCCTATAGAAGGTAGTTGGCAGCACTCTTCTTTGATGGCAAGTTGAATAAGAGTCATCAGCGTGCCCTGGCATCCAAAAGGGCCAACCGTGTCCCGGGGTGCATCAAGCACAGCATAGCTAGCCAGTCAAGGGAGGTGACTGTCCCACTCTACATTCCACTGGTGCAGCCACACCTTGAGTACGATGCGCAGTTTTGGGCACCTCCATATAAGAAGAACATCAAACTATTGGAGTGTGTCCAGAGGACGGCATCCAAGATGGTGAAAGGCCTTGAGGGCAAGGCTTACAAGGTCACTTGCCTTGTTCAGCTTGGAGAAGAGAAGGCTGAGGGGTGGCCTCATGGTGGTCTACAACTTCCTCAAGGGTGGCAGCAGAGGCGGAGCTGCTCATCTCCTCTGTCTGGGGACCAACAGTAGGACACGAGGGAATGGAATGAAACTGCATCGGGGAAGTTCAGATGGGACATTAGGAAAAGGCTCTTCAGTGAGAGGGTGGTCAGTCACTGGAACAGTCTTCCAGGGGAGTGGTCACAGCATCAAGCATGTCAGAGTTCAAGGAGTGTCTGGACAATGCTCTTAGTCGTATGGTTTAGTTTTAGGTAGTCCTGTGAGGAGCAGGGAGTTAGACTCGGTGATCCTTATGGGTCCCTTCCGATTTGAGATATTCTATGATTCTATGATTCTTTACAATGCTTCCACTAGAGCTGGTGGTGCTGTCCAATGAGGAAATGGTGCTCTGCTGGGAACCTCAGCACTGCATATGCAGTGAGGAGTATATCCTTCAGACCCAAATGTGTTACTCTGTGAAACACCTTTGATGCTGTGTTTTTTCCTCTTTGTGTTTTCTGTGCTTTTGTTCCTCGGCTCCTCGAAAAAGCAATGCTCCTATGAAAGGGATGTGCAGAAGGTGGAAATGTACAGTTGTGGGGCAGGCTGGTGTGCACACCTGGCCATGATGTCCTGGCCTATAACCTGTCTTCTGGAGCTGAATTCTTCAGCCCTCACTTCAAGCTGAATAAACGAGACATCCACACCCAGCCTCACAGGTAGGTGCGTAGCCCAAGTGTTTCCCTGGAAAGCGGTTTCAAACCTCTGTTCTGCCTAATCCAGAGCATAGTCTTGAACATAGCAAATGCTCTAAGCAACGCTTAGGGGCAGAGCTATTGTATTCTCTGGATCAGTGAATATTTGACTCATCATATCAAAGCAGAAGAGCACTACCAGCCAGGAACAAGAAACCTCTGCCTTCAGATAGCTGGCAGTCTTGTGGTTACAGTGTTCTCTGGAGGTGTGAGACACCAAGGTTTCACCTCTTCCAGCAATTCAGGATTTTCAGTGGCAGTGACAGGCCTCATGTCTTCCGTGTGATATGCACAGCACCACAGCTCTAAGCAAGCCAAGGAGACCAAGTCTCATGGTGAACCGTTCAGTGTCAGGCTCAAAGGTTCTCTGCAGTATCTGTTTGAGCTATGTTTTCAAGAGGCAGAAGTGCCCACAGCTCCTGAACATGCACACGTGCATGCAAGAGGATGTTTGAAGGTGTTGGGCCAGATCTTCTAGACCCAGGAAGCCTAGGACTTAGAAACTACAAATATGATTAAAAGACATACCCAACCATTACAAAGTATTTTCTGATGCGCTGTTCTGCATTTGCCCACATTCAATAGGCCCTAATGCAGGTTTATGTGTTTACAGCCCTTGCATGCCCAGATGCATCTCAGATCCCCAAGTCTAATGAGTTCCCATCACATGAATTAATTATACTACAAAGCAGAGGAAAGAAAGCCATTAAATCTTAAATTAAGTTATTAAATTAAAATATTACTGCAGAAATTCAATAGCAGCTTGTAGCCCATGGGAAGTGACTCTGCAGGGAAAAACACCATTTGCAGGTGAGGTGGCACTCCAAGCACCTTATCATATTCACGGGGAGGAGGTGCTGACCCCTGCAGAGAAGCTGCAATTATAATGAGTCTCTTAACCAGGAAAAAGCAGTTATCCCAATACATTTGTGATGGAAGCTGAGGTACTAAATAAGATGCTAGCAGGGTATAAATAATGAGGTGGTACACGGCTGCGTGTTGGAACCGAGCCACTAGAGCAAGATAATGGCAAAGGCACAAGCTTAACTTACATTGCGCAATTCCTGAGGGAAAGGGGGTGGGGAGGATAATGCCACATGGAAAGCTGATTCCTCAACTTGTAGTGAGTAACATAACTCTGTAGCCCTGCTTGTCTTTGTTCAAAGCTGGAACAAGCAGAGTTGAATTACTGCAGAGGTCTAACCCTAGGTGCAAGGCTAGGTTCCATCTCAATGTGCTCCCAAAGTCTAAACATACAAAGGCCGTTTCTAGCTTCACATAACTAAACCCATGCTGAGAAAGGGAAGAAGCTGCTGAATGCATGGGCCTAGATTCATCAAAGAATTTAATCAACGTCCCACTGAAAAGGGATTTGAACTTATGCATGACTGCTCTGATAGTCTGACACTATTAGAGTATACTTTATTTGATTTTTTTATGGTGGTTTCTTGTTACCATGCAAAGCATAACTCATATTTCTAATTAAACATTTTGATATAACACAGCTTGTAAGCGTCTCATGGTACAGCCTAGTAAAGACACAAGGTGGGGTTTTAAAAAGAGCGGTGATTTTTTAACCACCAACACCAATGCTTTTCAACACAATTCTGCTCTGCCCTTCCTCTCTGCTGCAAAACTTATGGCAAGAATTCCTAATAGGAACATCGGTCAATTTATACATCATTGTACAGCAGTGTGTTTTGTGACAGGTTTGCTTAACTATCTTTCACTGAGATAAAGGAGTTGCAAAGAAAAATGGCACTATTGTGAATTTCCCCGGTTTTGTAACTCTATACGGCGAGATTTACCGATTGCTGAAATGCTTTACTGCTTTGATTAAAGGACAAAGAATTAAGCAAACTTCTCTGCTGATTTCAACAGAGGACAATAGTCACTAATAATCACTTTTCATTGTATAGCACATTATTCTATTACATAGCCTGGCCTCTCACGAGCTAAATTTAAAGCCCAGTGAAATCAAAACAATACTTTCCATAGACAGTTGATCAGGGACCCATCGTGTGTAGATGGTAATTTGTGAACCGCAGCAGAGAAATGAGTGACTTTTTTTGAAATCAGATGGCAGCTAATGCCTCATAACTACTCCCAGCAATATCGCATGGAATTCCCCATATAAAAAATTGGGTACATGAAAGCACTGGGCTTCTTGCTAACTGAATGACTGAGGTTTTTTGAAGTCTCTGATGAGCCTATCAGCTCCTCCCTGGCCATGGTAAAAAAGCACATCCTTTCACAGCCTGCATTAGAAACCAGATATCCCACGCAGTCACATTTATAAACCATAGCTCTCCATAAGGTATGTAACATGTTTAATGTTCTAGTTGTCCCATAGTGTGCCATAATGAGGAATGAAGACCTGGGGCTGGGAAGCAGCCCTGGCCATCAAGTGGCCCCAATATCCTAGGAAAATCATGGGTTTGATCTTTCTAGGGATCTCCTTAGAAAGGAAAAGTATTCCTTTAGCTCCCATCCAAAGTGCTCCCAGACACCGAGGAATTAAAATAAACCCTTTGTTCTCCTTTCAATTATGGCTTTTCCTAGATTCATAGATAATTGCTTGGACCAGCAGTTTTCCTCAGGGAATCATTATTAGGTCTCACTTAGCCTCCTTTTTCAGTCACTTCCTCTCCCCTGAGCTGATGGTTTCTGCAGCTTGAAAAAGCCTATCCAGAGGCTTTGCTTTAGCTCAGCAGCTTTCACCTTCTTCTCCCGGGGAAACAGCAGGGTTAACTCACAGCTCAGTATCTCTGACAGAGCTATTGGAACAGTAGCATTGTTGCTGAAATAAAAGCATTATGAAAAAAAATAGTTCTTCAAATAATAAAGAGATTATCAGAATGTCTCACTTTATACACCTGTAACAACTTCGACACGGAGACCAAGAATGTTTCTTTGCTGTTCTCTAGGGCTCTTTCACACATAGAGTCTTGAATCTGCAGCACACAGCCCCTCTTCTGAATCAAGCTGGTCTTGCTATAAAGCTTCTAGTCCTCTCCTTGCCGTCTTCTTGAACCACACCAAATCAATATAGGATATTTCCTCTGGAACTGAAGTTTCTGAAGTCTAGGAAACTGCAATTCCTTTAGTGAATGTACTTCCTTGTCTGACCCATTTAACCAGAAATACAATTGGTAGCAGAACCTGCAGGAGATATATAAATTCATAACCTTGATGAACAGTCTGTGAGCGCTGCAGATGCCCACAGCATCTGTCCCTTTGCCATCTGATAGACCTTGAATAATCCATGAGATCGCAACTGTCACAGGTGCTCCCGTGATGAATATTTTTAACCTGATTTCTTAGAGGTATGAGGCTAAGCCACTCTGACAGTGGAGCTGCTCTTGTATGTGTGCTCTGCCTGGGATTTCAGCTCTGCTTTTGGGAGAGGGCTAGATGAGGATTCACCACCCAGCACAAGCACTTACCTAGCTCACTGCTGAACTGGGCACTCTCAGCCTTACAGCCTTGTGGGTTCCTCATCACAGATACCATTCCTTGGGCATGGGGACCTGTGCCAGCATCCCATTCCTGCACCCTTCCTATGTGAAATAGAGATGCTTGTTAGCTGCTGCTTCATATTCCTGGAATACACTGTAGTTAAGGTGACCATTAAGAACACTTTAAGAGTTCTTTTTTTTCTGACGAGAAGTTGTCATTGAGATTATAAACACCTCTTGAAGATACTTGCAGAAATATGCCACAGGGAAACAACAGATGATAACATCGCAAAGCAGTGGTGTCGTCTGTCTTAGGATCTTCAAAGAACAAGATGTCGTCTCTTGGCCTTTTGAACTGCTCTGTTCCAGAGATGGTAAGGGGCTGAAAGAAGTTTTCTGCAAGCTTTTGGTGGCCTATTAAATAATCTTTTGTTCTTGTCTTTAAGCAGCTGACATATCTCAATGTATTAAGCTGGGGAACACTGCTTTTGACCTGGTAACATGTAAGTTTATATTGCACCAAAATTTAAGTTTTTTCTAATACAAATCAAGAAGCTAACTGAATTTGTTCATTTTTGTTGCAGGAGAGTAAGCCTGATTTTAGGCAGACAAATGTATCAGTACAGGTTGGGGGCTGACCTCCTGGAGAGCAGCTGTGTGGAAAGGGACCTGGGAGGCCTGGTGGACAACAGGATGACCATGAGCCAGCAATGTGCCCTGGTGCCCAAGAAGGCCAATGGCATCCTGGGGTGTATCAAGAAGAGTGTGGCCAGCAGGTCAAGGGAGGTCATCCTCCCCCTCTGCTCTGCCCTGGTGAGGCCGCATCTGGAGCCCTGTGTCCAGTTCTGGGCTCCCCGGTTCAAGAAGGACAGGGAACTGCTGGAGAGGGTCCAGCAAAGGGCTACAAAGATGATTAGGGGTTTGGAGCATCTTATGAGGAAAGGCTGAGGCACTTGGGTCTTTTTAGTCTGGAAAAAAGAAGACTGAGGGGGAATCTTATCAATACTTATAAGTACTTAAGGGGAGGGTGCCAGGTAGATGAGAAGAGTCTTTTTTTCAGTGGTGCCCAGTGATAGGACAAGAGGTAACGGGCACAAACTTGAGCATAGGAAGTTCCATCTTAACATGAGGAGGAACTTCTTTCCTTTGAGGTTGGCAGAGCACTGGCACAGGCTGCCCAGAGAGGTTGTGGAGTCTCCCACACTGGAGACATACAAAACCCACCTGGATGCCGTCCTGTGCAACTGCTGTAGGTGTCCCTGCTGTGGCAGGGGGGTTGGACTTAGATGATCTCCAGAGGTCCCTTCCAACCCTGACAATTCTGTGATTTTGTAAATGATACACCTGGTCTGACAGGGTTCCCTATCTATCAAATAGGACAGGCTTGTCTCAGAATGAATCCAGTCACCCAAGTGAGGCTCCCTCAAAGCCAGTCTGTCTTTAGAGGCTTCAACCATGAGCAATGCTTAGTTTGCTAGACCTCAACTTCCTACCCAAATAAAACCCATCGCTCAGACATGGTGACCCCTTCAGGAAAATTTTTACATGATTCTAACATGGTGTCATTTAATAAACTTGGATCACATCTACTCATAAAATCATAAGCAAACTGCAAAAAGCAAAGACAACAGTAGGGGAAATTAGAGCTTGACAACAAGGTTCATAAATGAAGTTTGCCAGGGCTGGATTTTTGTCTGTCTCCCATATAATGAGATCAGAGACCTCCATATTCTCTTCTGAATCAGGGATTTATGCACACAAATGGCCTATGCGTCTTCTAGGTGATTTCTGTTTCCTATTACACCACTCTGCTTCCCCCAAAACAAAATGGAACAATTCGAGCTTGTCTGCTAATTAAGTGTAAAGTTGTCTGAATTTCTTTATTAATACAAATTTTAATGTGCTCATTGAATGGAAAATATTATGCTTCCACTTGCTTCTGAGCTTACCAGACAGATTTTGCTATATTTATACTGTAATCTCTTCCGCTCCTCTACAGACAAGAAGGAAAGGCCCAGCCTATTGCTTATATAGAACATCGGTTTGTCAAGCATTTTGTGCATCCCCTGGGATTAGTGGAGCTATGAAATTGTATCATTATCATTGCCTGCTGCATTACTGAACCACCAGGCAGGGCCTGAGAGAATATGCATGCATGTTTGTGCAATGACATTTTTAAGCCACGGTTCGCCTTTTCATTTCTTTATTTCCCGCATACTAATCCAGCCCCAAAATATTCCAGGCTGGGGCCCAGAACCAGAATTTCCTTCTCTGTTTCAAACAAGGATTTTTTCAGGTATTTGAGCTATTTCATCCAAGCCCATTACTTACAGATAGGCGAACTGTTGTTTTTTGTTTAGACGCGTTTACAACTTCTAAAGAGAGAGGCAGACTTGCAGACTGCTGTGAAGTGATTTGGGTTTCAACCTTTGTCTCCACAGCATGCCTTTGAAAAATAGGCCGCTTGTAGACACAGAGTTCGGCTCTGCAAACACGGAAATGTGCACATAAAGATAAAGTGCAACGGTGGTAGCAGATTCATGGCTTTGCAGTATCAAGGTCTTGCTTAAAAACGTGGGCAGGCCTGGAAGTGCTTCATTTTAGGCAAATTTAATTTTTCCACTTTGGTACAGCAAAACAAATTTCAGAGCTAAGCAAGCACCAACCTGACGGGAAATTCGTAAGCCTGTTAAAAAGGAAATGCGCTTGAAAGAACACCCTTTTACACTCCGCGGAAGTTACTGCTCCTTTGTAAGCCTACACCTTAAAAACATGCTCCTAAATCAAAAGTCTGTAAATGAATGATTAAGTGATAAAGCCTCGTCTCAGCCTCCGCCTTTGCTCCAGCTCCACCTCACTGGGATATTGTGCTCCGTGTGGCTCCCTGGGAGCTGCACAGAGAGCCAGCACCGAGGGAAGGCTGTCGCTGCTTGCAGCTCCTGACGGGGTGCGATTGTGCTTTTGGACACGACCCTAAACAAACAGTGCTGTGGAACTTTTCCATCCTGCATGGGAAGTCACCATGACGCAGCCAGCCATGCTGCTGGCAAAGCCTGGCTAGGAAGGATTAACTCTTCCCAAGGCAAGGCGCTTTCCTTTCCTTTCCTGGTGTCCAAATCTGAGCAGGGGGCTCATTCACCCACTCTTCACTCCCTCTTTCCTCTTCCATTAGCTTGGTAACCAGAAAAGCAAATACAACAATGCGCTGACATGATGAGGTTGTGGTTGGTGCGAGAGGTTTCAAAGCCCTCGTGTGCTTTTGCAGAAGCATGACAGTTAAAGCAATGTTAACGTTTAAAGTGTAAGGAAGCCAGCTGAGGAAGCACGGTCGCAGCAGCCTGGCAGCTCTGCTCGTGTCCTATGTATTTCTTACAGGCTGATCTTGTGGCTGACTGGAACGTTGTTTTGAAATAGGGTGATTGGTCACGTTGTATTATGAAACGTAATTCTAGAGAGAATTTCATAAATTTATACAAAACTTGCAGTTCATATTTTTAAACTATAATATTATGTAGCTCCTGGAAAAGAAGAACTGTAATGCCAAGAAGCGGTATGTAATGTTAGCATGGGAAATAGAGCTCTTGAATGAAAAAAATGAGTTTTGGTATTTTCACAGAAACATGTTTTGAATTTGTGGATGGTTTTGCCCGTTTTTTCAGGGAGGGAAATTACAGTAATTTCCCTGCCACTCTTAGGACCGTTATTATAGGATACTGCAGTTAGAGTTTTGTGATTTAATAAAGGAACCCACCTACAAATGGGCTGAAATATATATTGTAGATCTTAAAGCGTTGTGTTAGCAAAAATGTTTTGCAAATTTGAGGAAAGGATGATGAAAATGAAGTGCAAGAATTTAATTTGCCATTCATTGGTCTTTATTCTGTTTTCGTTGCAAATGAGCCATCCTACTGAGGTGCATGCAAAGAAACAGAGAGACAATATGAGTCATTATCCCTGGTACGTAAAAGCAAATTATGTTTGCAATCTGGACATTGATCTCAAGCAACCGTTCTTGCCTTAGATAAATTTTCAAAAGTCTGATATCCTTTTAGACTCTCTGATAACTACTACAAACTGTTTAGTTAACAAACAGAGCATTTTTCAAATAATGCTGAGTGGGATTTCCACTTAAGCATTAAAGTGCACTTCGGTATCCCTGATGGGAAACAAAAATACAGCATAGCCAAACACGGGTGGTATGTTCTAATAGAGGCCAAATGGAAACTACTCTTACAAGGAAAGGGTGCTTGGAAGATACAATTATTTATTGATAGCAGCACTCACTATTTCATCTTCGCGTGTCAAAGGTTCTACAGTGATGTGAACTAAAGCTAGTGCAATCTTGAAGTTGAGATTTTCTTCTTTCCAGTTCCTTGCAGAAGGGGCATCTGCACACTGGAAAGTGAAGTGGGGAACAAATAAGAGGCAGTACTGTACACAGAAATAAAATTTTTGGTTTGAGGAAGTGTCCGGCCTGTCCTCCACAGCAGGCCAGTAGCTTCATGGAAGTGTCACCACGGATAATGTGAGCAGCATTTTGCCATTCATACACAGAAATCACTTATGTATTGATGTGAGATCAAGAAACAATTCCAGCACTCAGATTTGGGAGAAATTGGGCCATCTCAGTTGAGCATTAACAGTTATAAAATTCAACACAATTGACTTGGCTAAAACTCAACAGAACTGAAACGTTCATCAATAGATATTTTCAGAAATGTACCAGGTTTTGAATAACAAGCTGAGGGCTATGAATAAAGAGCAGAGATGTAAGTGCTTTCTTCAGCCGCTTGCACTGAACTCCTGTGGCTGTAGGTAGCCCTGAGAGATTCCGCCCTGCTTCAGGGACCAGGCAAAGCGGGCAGCTAAACTCCCTTCTTTTCATGTGTCAATTAGTCACTAAATGCAATTATACTTTTGCTGTTCTTTTAAGGAGATGTACTGCCACAATAGCTATATCAACAGGTAGACATTGGTTTAGGCAATGTTTTATCAATACAGTCTTCCTGTATTAAATAACAACACCTGTTGGCAGAACTGGAAAAATGTTCCTCCTTCTCGATGAAGCAGTTGTCTCAGATGCAGGCTTTAAATTCAGAGAAGAAAATGTTAACAATTGGTGAAGGAGAAAGAGCATTTAGAAGGTGCCCCATTGTGTACCCAGGGTGACTGTGCCTTTTGTGGAAAGACAAGCCAACTTCTTCCGCATTTGGGGTTTGCCAAAGTGTGCGAAAACTAGTCTGGGCTGGCTGGAGTTGAAAGGAGTTTTGGGTGGCGTGAATTTGCTTGTTAGACTCAGACTTGCAGCACTGAGCCACGGTCATGACAACCATTTCAGTGGAGAAGTTATGAAGGGTTCTGCGTGAACCTCAGACTAGTGTCTCCCACAGATTAAGTCCAGGGATATCTTAAACAACAAGTTTTAAAGGCAGAATTGAACCGAAACAGTCTGAATTGTGATCAACAAAGATAGCATGAAATACATATTGTTTTACAAAGCAACAAGTTTCCCTGAATTTTTATTTATTCAATTCTTTCTGCTAACAGAAAGAGTTGTTGGCTTCAGGAGAAATGTCTGTATTCTCACACAGCTGCAATGTGTACGTGTCTAAGAATGTAAAAGTGAAAGTGATTGGACACAGATTGGTAATAAAGGTGAAAGTACACAGTTCATTTTTGTTGCTCACAGTGGAAGAAAGAAAAAAGCAAACAATCAGGATTAAAAGCCAAGTTAATTAAATTCCAAATACCTTTCAGTGTAATAAGTTACAGCGGTATTAGTAGCACAAGCTAGGAAATTTATTACTAAAAATAGCATTTTTTGGTCTCCCTAGGTTTCCTCTGTACTTAGTAGAGAGGGGCGAGCACATCCAGAGGGCATTTCAGATCTTAGGAGAACTGAATTATTTTCTCATATGTACTCAATCTCTTTCTTTCTCTCTCTATAAATATATATGTATACACAGACACACAGAAACACACACACACAAGGACAGATTTATGTGTATATACAGACACGTCTCTGTGAGTATTTAGGTTACACACACATTTACGTGTGTACGCAAGCGTGTGTGCTTGTGCCAACAGTCCCCAGCAAGCTGCACTCTGAACCCAGGACCCCCACCCACACTGACATGGCATACATCCAAGCATGGAAGTTTGACAAAGCAAATTATGATTCTGCTCTTTCACTGTTTTTACAAACGTTGAATAAATGAGTTTCTTCTGACTTACACCGATTTACTGCATATCAGAGTAAGGCTTTGAGAACAAAGCATACCAGAATAATACTTATATGGCTTCAAATAGAAGCTGGTAGTTAAAGAGTTAATACATACTTCAGCAAACTAAATATCGTACCTGGGAGAGATGTAGCCACATCTTCAGCTCACGTAAATTAGCACAGCTCCCAAGACCTCAGCCCTCCACAGACCAGTTGAGGGACCAGTCAGAGCCTCCCTTGATCAGCATTTGGATTCCCTGCATGCCCCTGTGGAACCATTTTGCATGGGGTTTTCTTCTGCAATGCCCTTAGATCAGACAGCGCTCTTCCCCCAGGCTGAGCTGTGCCCTGGCACGTCGGTCCTCTCCGACCCGGCGGTGGCTGCATTTCAGCTCTGTTCTGAGCACGGTGGGGAAACAAAACTCCACTGTTACCAATGCAAAATGCATGAACGTTACTGAGCCACATGCAGCCTGCTCAGTGCTCAGGGAAGAAGACTTGGCCTCCCACGTGCAGGAGAACAATATTTTCAGTCTTGTTTGGAGGTCACTGCAAGAGTTATGACAGAAAGTAAATATATATCCTACTGAGTGCTAGTTACAGACAAGCTTGGGCTGGAGCTACTCCGTCTCAATCAGATAAACACAAAATATTTTACCTTGTAGGAGCATTACGGTTATCATAGTGTGACTGTTATCATTGAGTTCCATGATCTTTCAAGATTACCAAATATAAGCGGAGATAAACAGGTAAACTCTGCGTCTGCAGTTCTTCCCCACATAAGAAATGCCATGCACATCAACAATGCCGGGCTTATCTTACTGCAAATACTTATGCAGTTACCTAATGCAGCTCACGGGTTTTAAGGGAATTCCTGGTGATGGCTACGATTCTTGAGTAAAAAGCTCTGTAGCTGCATAACGTTTTATCCCAATAAGAGTCGTTAATATTACATTAGAGTGATTGCTGTCTTCCCCTCATGTTCTAATTAAAAATCCAAAGCGGGCTGGCTAAAAGAGAGCACCAAATTTTAGGTGATACGCATATCCCTGAAGTGTCAGCTCCACATCCTGGGCGCAGTCCCTCATTTCCACGTGGCAGCCAGTGATTTTTAAGCAGCTCCGACTGCATTTGCGGTCACTGGCTGACTGTAACAGAGAGGCAGAAGACAAGAAAGCCACATCAGCGCTGGCCAAAATCAACCCCCTCACCCTTTCATACAAACGTGACTGCTGGGCCTCAGAGATTATGTCCAATCCGCCATTCAGAGAGTCACCTAGAGAACAAAAAGTGAATATCGGAGTGTGGGTAGATACTATTTCCACTAGTTGTAGTTGCAGTTCTCCTCATCCTTTTAATAGACACTCCAACAGAAGGAGACAGTTCTAAGTTATTACAGAAGTATGTATTTGCTTTGTTTTACTGCAGGGTAAGCCTCTATCTGCTATGGAAACCTATAGACAGCACAACAAACTTCACCCTGGTGTGCGTACTTAGATTTTACACTCTAGTAGCTGTGCTGGCATGTTTGAAGAGCCATCACTACTATTACCACTGAGTGGTGCTGGTTACTTCCAGTGACCATAAACAAAATAGGGTTCTAGTCATGGGAAAAAAATAGATGCTACATATTTTTCCTGCTTGTAGGCTGCCCATTATGTCATTCTCCTCAACATGAACTTTCAACCCGGGCTGTCTTATCACGCCAAAGCTTTGATGCCTGAGAAAAAAAAGAGCATTTAGCTTGATAAGGATGCTGTTCAGGTATAAAGGTGACCTCTAGCTACAAAATAAACAGCCAGATCAGAGACTGGAGTAGATTCTTCTCTCTGGCTCCTCTGAAATTAAGAGGAGCTGAAAAAAAAAGCCAAAACAGGCTGCATAGATGGTAACAGCTCCAAGAAGTAAAGGTTTACTGAGCATATCTAAGCTGAGATGGCTTGATGAATACATCATGAGCTGACAGCCTAAGTGGCTTATCTCTGTGTCACTAGTGAGTTACTTCTCTGTTAACTCCCTCACTCCATAAAGCTGATTTCATATGTTTCCCTCTGTCTTTATTAATGTTTCAAACTCATTGCTGGAGTATTTCATTCTGTCCAGACTTGATCCACTTTCGTTCTATTGATATTTATTTATTGCTATAGCCCATTAGCACCTTTGCAATGCTGATAAACTTTTTTTCTTCTTCCTCTCTGAATCAGTTTCTAGGAGGCACGGAGATGTTTAGTCCAGCACATAAACATGATATGGCATGCAGTGGTGCTCAGTGGCTTTAAGACATCAAATATAATAGGGTATACAGTGAACTGGATGTCTGTTCTGAGATGTCCCAGCAAGGCAGCAGCGAGGGGTGGTCACGAGAAGCCAAAATAAAAAAAATGTAGTCTGTCACCGACCGATGTGAGATGGCCTTTCTTGTGCTACTTCATCCTCCTTCCCTAACTGCTCATAACCTGCTGTATCACTTCTTATCAGCCCATCTCAAAACCCGCCTTTCCTCTTGATTTAGACTTCAGTTCTTGATTCTTCCACCCACGTCTGTGTTAATTTGCCTCCCTCATGTTGAACAGAGAGCAGATCAAGGGCTGTCATTCTGCTCAGCTTAATCTCCAAGCACAAAATGTACAAAAAAAACAATTTCAGAAACTCACCGATTAGTCAGCGGAACCACTGTCGTGGTGACTGCCAGGCGGAAAACACCTTTGTAATTGCACCCGCACATGAAGACACAATGACACTAGCCGCAAACAGATCCTGTAAGTCAGGAAACTTCTCAGCCCTGAAGGTAAAGTTTGGGTTCTGGCAGACTCAAAATGGCTATGCAATTTTCTCAGCAGCATGTTAAACAGCACCATAAAAGCGGGCTGCTAAGCTATAGCTGTGCCTGTAGCAGGCTGCAGTGAACGTGCTTTGCTGGGCAGCTTTAAATTCAGTGCCCCAGTGTCACCTCCTCCACCTCCATACATAGCCTGGGGGAGTACCATGAATATCCTTGCATATGACAAATGCTAAAGACTCCCAACAAGTCCCTATTTGCTTTGTGTGGATGATCAGGATTCTTGTAGTATTTTTTGTCGTGTACTCTACATTATAGCTGATATCCCCCAGTAAATACATGCATTGGAGTATTTGGTAGAGCTGGCCGATGGTTTCACGAAGGAAGCTGAAGGGCACATTGTATTTTACATTAAATGCCTTGCAAAAATCCTGGCAAGGTGAAGGATTACATTGAATGAGGTATCTTTGCCACAGATGTTTTTGAGGCATTGAATGACTGCTCTATGCATGTACTGTGCTGGCACGGAAAAGTGCCAGGATTCAACACATGCAGAGTTTTATAACACATTCAAGCATAGGCATCATCAACCTCTCTCTTTAAAGAGCACATTCGTGTTGAATCCTCATGAGGGATTTATGTGCCTTCCTCTTTAATAATGCACAGCCTTGTAGCTTGTGCAGTCTCTAGGAAACACTGGCAACCTGCAGTCAGGAGAGGCAAGGGATTCTTTGGAGACAGCTGCTTTCACACATTTTGCTGCTCCTGTTCATGTTCCCAGTTCTGCTGTATAGGAAGCTGATACTTTAATCGATATTACGCATATATTGCATAGCACGCACGTACATATACGCATACCATCACTCTAAAGATACATTTGCATGCATGCGTGTGCATGCACACATACACACATAATAAAATATAATATAGATACACACATCCCCTGTCAGGATTGAACTTTTTGTGGAGCATAGCCTTGGCTGAATTTGTTGATTTGTGCTGTCAATTGTAAAATAAAAGCACTGTTCCACATAATCACCTGGACACTCATCATACCTCATCTGTCAACTCTCCTTTTCAAGTGTAAGGAACTTGACAACCCAATGACCATAGAATTATAGGATGCGTAGGGTTATCTATAGTTCTTTTATGTGTGAATGTATCTCTACTTATAAAGTGACAGATCTCCAGTTGATAGATTGATTAATAAATCAATACTGCTCTGTAGATGCCACTGAATCTCTCTTGATTTACATCTGTAAAGCCTCTGGTCTATGATATACTATGATGTGCGCAAGCCACAACAGCGTGGTGCAGCACTAGTTAACATTTTACGTATAACTATATAAACAGAGTAGCAAAACAGATTAACAAAAGCTGGACACTAAAAAACATTAGCCTAACTGTAGCCTACTATAAATTCTCTATATGAGCAGCAATGCCTTATTTTTTGCCTTTTTACTGTTACTTCCATCATTCTATCTGTGAAAGTGATTGACTTACCGTGAGCCCAAGCAGAAGTTCAGAGTGAAAATAACAGATATTTCACATTCCCCAAACTAAATCCATTGTCTAAAAGAAACCCTCATGTTGCACATCCAGCACTCACTTAGACCAGTGATAGATGAATACTGTTTGTTACTCCTACAGCCAAAGACTAAATATTATCTATTTTGCATTCAGTCCCAGTAATTTGAAGAATGAAATTCTGTTTGGGAACAGAAGATAACACTTCATGAACAGGTTGATTAGAAAGAAGACAGACAGTGAAACATAGCAGCTGTCTGAAAGCATACAGAAGTTCAGAAGGTTAAAAAGGTTGAGCCACTATTTTCTCACAAATAAGATTATAGATAAAGATAAACAGAAAGCAATTTTCTTCACTATCTGTGGCAGTAAAAGTTAACACCCTATGAAGTGCCTTGTTGCAAACTCAGAAACCAGGAACCATACGTCTCCGGTAAAAGATCTCAGCAGAGTACTGCATGCCCAAAGCTAAGCAGCATTGTAGACATCTTCAAATTTCGTAATAGAAAAAGGAAGTTAAATAGGAGATTAATACCACAGCTAAAAAGCAAAATGAACATGTATTTAGAAATGTCTTGGAGACCATGCTTCAGTGCAGCTGTACAGTATTAGTGATGAAAGACTTCAAAGGCTTTACGTGACAGAGGGAAACAGAACTTGACCGAAAGATGTTGGATTAGCAATGACAGAAGCAGCAGTCAGAATTCAGGGACCCAGAAACCGACTCAATAAACAAAGCAAAACATAAAGCCAGATCTGAAGATTATGAGTCCTGCCCTGGGGTCTTCTGTCTCCAGTGCAAAAGTTCATTTTATATTAACTTGTAAATGTGAATTATCTACAAGTATCACATTGGTGTCAAGAACAGGACCATAGCTGGCAAATGCTAGCTAGCATCTGCCTTGAGGGTGGTCTCCACCCTCAGAGAACACAGGGAAAGGAAAAAAGTAATTTTTTTTTTTTTTTGTTAGGAGGAAAGACAGAGGGGTCAGTGTACCCTATATTGTACATAAAAGCAACTGCAACCAACCAAGCAGTGGTGGAACTAACTAGTTCTAAATGAGGCTCTAAAGGAGCTGCAGTTTCTCTTACCAGTAAACATTCACAGCAGCATCACCAGGCTGAACCAGGCGCATAGAGACAGGCTTGTTCTTACTCAGGTGGAAGCCATCCATGCGAATGTGTTGGTGTTCATCCCATCACAACAGAAAAGCCAAAATCATACTGTATCTGTTAATGGTGTCCTCAAGAAATCAAAGTTAAACCCAGTGGAAAAGGAAGAAACCAATTTACAAATCTTTTCCATGTGCCAATCCTGGAGAGTTCATGAGCAGAGTAACTCAAGACCATGGACCTCTGTGGGAATTACAAAAGTACAAGTCCATAAACCTTCCTAATTGAAGGTTTCCTTGAATTGGAAGGTAAATGCCAAAAATTCTGAAAATGTAGCTTGGTGAATGTAATGACTGGGATGAGGGAGCCTGCCTGTGCAAATGCCAAGTGGGGTTCATACCACTGGGGTATCCTAAGAACCTGAAATTTTCCAGTGAAACAGGGAAGGTTCATTAAAATTTCACTTGATTTGAGATTATCCTCATCACAGACAGACAGGATCCCGTGCACTTCTCAGCGCTGGAGATGTTTTCCCTCAGGCACCTCACTACAGGTTCAACAAGAGGGTAAAGTCACAAGCGTCAGTTCTCTGCCTGCCTCACTCCCACCACAGCAAAGTTACTTATATTAAATTATCACCACTGTTTCATCAACATCTGAAGGAATATTTCCCTCTGATATGGATGCATAAGGCGAGTTTAAACCAATCCCTATGAAACTGGAGATTGGCTATACATATATGGTATATGTAAATTAGTCAATCAAATCAACTCCTGGAAGACTTACATGGAGCACCAATCTCACAGGAAAACTTTGGTTCACTCTTTTATGGTGGCCAGGCATCAATGATAGCTGGGAAAAGAAAACAAAAAAAACATCAAACACATTATCCAAACTCTTAAAGCCAGGGCAGAGGGGTTATCTGTAGAGCTCAGGCATAACAGGCAGACATGAGACAAATGTGCTTTCACATTTGAAATGTGGAGAACGGGTGATGGTTTCAACAACCTCCACGACCCATGCAAGCTCAGACAGATCTTTGCTGCTGGAGACCAACCACAGTACTTGACACGAACAGTGCACTCAATTCTACGAGCATAAAGACTTTTTGAGCAACATGGCACATTCACATTTCCCAGTATCTTCCTAGAGCTGAAAATGATTAGTGAAACCCTGGCAACAAAGCTAGTTCATTAGCTGTGTTCATTCCAAAATACAGAACGGGTCCTTGAATTATGACGGGCGCAAGCGCAGCGCAAGTGTTGATGTGAAGGAAGGTAAACGTTCACTTAGATTAATTCGTGCTGGTGAGGAGGGGTAATATTATGGGAGCAACCCCCCAACTTTCTTGTTCAAAGTAAGTTTTAGAGTTTCAAGGCTTAGTGAGGCAGAGCGACATGTCAAGAGCTGGTCTCATATCTTTCAGGTCATGTCTCTAAATAAAACAGGCTAGGGACTGTTCTCCAGCCCGAGTAAGTACAGTAAGTGGTATGACGGAGTTTATATCCATAGAGCTGATTCCCCCACTCCGAGCCCCTGGCCCCAGCACAAGATGTTCAAGCCCAGAACAGCTGCTCTATGTTGGCCCCAAACCATGCCAGAGCGATCTGTGGGCCACCACTAATTGGTGCGGGCCAAAATCATGCTAAGGAGCATGCTAATCATTTAACAGTGTGGGTTTCTGCGGGAGAGAGCACAGCCCTGTGCCATGACGCTGTTTTGTTTACGAGCACCGAGGTAGCCTGAGAGCCTCTTCAAGCTGTGATCGCAATACAGGGAAATCAGATTGGAGTTCATTCGCAACATGGTGTTTGAGGCCTTTGCATGAGGGCCATGGGCCAGTGCCAGACGACTAGAGGAAGCACAGAGTGTCTTCACGGACGCGTCCCACAGGCGTGGGGAGCTGATGCTTGATTGCAAGGTTGCGCCTGGATTCTACATTGAAACTTAGTAGAGTCATCACCAGGGTTATCAGGGTTAGTCAGCTGTTCGGTGGAGCTGAGCCTCAACCATTGTTATTTCCTGTTTTTAATTTAATAGAAATTGCTCCCTACACACGCAAACACACACATATCCACACACACCAGCCACACCTGGTGATGCTGCTAAGTAATTCAGCATATCCTGGTGCGTTATACTGGAACTCTGACCATTTCACGGGCTGTTTTTAAAAACTTTCTGGACAATGATGCAAACATTGACATGCGAGCACTAGTCCTGCAAACACTTGTCACATAAATTTCTTTGGGTGTATATTTCCACAAAAATTATAAAATTTGCTTCACCTAAGCAGATGGCTATAAACTTTAGCATAACTATGGATGGTATTTTATAAAAAAAACTGATAATGTCTGGCTGTGAAAGGAACTGCTTAGCAGGAAGAAGATGATTCGTGTATTTGAGCAGAAGATGGGCAGTTGCCTGAATCAAATGCAGTGAGGTATTTGTGTCTGTAGGACTGATATTTGCTGTGGGCAAAGTTTTGATTTGATTTAAGTCCTTGATTTAGGGAATTTGCAATAGATGCTGCAAACGGAAGTATTCATGCTTATTACAGTTTCTGCAGCCTCATTTCAACAATGCTGGAGAATGAATCAGCCTGTTCACCTGAAGTGTCTACTCCTTCTTTCCAGGAAAA
This sequence comes from Pluvialis apricaria, assembly GCA_017639485.1. NCBI lineage: Eukaryota > Metazoa > Chordata > Aves > Charadriiformes > Charadriidae > Pluvialis > Pluvialis apricaria. The sequence goes on along the minus strand of CM030008.1, from coordinate 158,728,913 downwards.
CAAAAGATTTCACTTTCATATGATTATTGACATCATTCAGGGGACTTCCAATTAAGGTAAGTTGTCTAGGAATGCATAGAACAAAAAAAAAATGTTGTCATCTGCAACGAGCACAGCAGAAAACATATTTTAGATAACTCAGATGATAACATCCTGCACAGGAGCAGTGACCTGTTTCCTTAAGGTGCCATTGGTGCCATTTCACTATTTGCAAACGAAATGGTTCCAGTTGCTTATTCAGACAGTGCCTGATTCTCATCTGCCATTGCTTACATAACTGTCAGCTTGTTTGCAAGCCAAGGTTGCTTGAATACGTAGCATTTTATTTCAGTCACCATTTAGTTTAGGAAACGTTCTGTTCCTGAAAATGGAAAGGACTCCATTTAATGATTAACCATCAAAACAGATTCCTACTTTATAATCTCCTAGGAAAAGGGCAAATCACTTTGACCAGAATACTTTTAGAACAGCTCATTTCAAGAAAAGAGAATATAGTCGCAAGGGTCTCTAATACTGCCGTAGAAAATGCAAACTGGAATATTTTACAGAAAGCCTCTGCTGTGTCAGAAATCCTTCTGTCCCCTGTATCTCAGGGTGTATCACTTTCTACAAAACAGCAACTCTTTGCCTCCAGCAACTCCCTTAGTAGTTCTTTCAGTACTGGGAAACCTTGCCTGGTGAGATTGGTTTTCTTCCTCTAGGACATTTTGATATAGGAGTGTTGTTTTATGCATCTTTATTTCAATAAAGTTGATTGTTGCTGTGTTTGCTTTTCTGGTTTCAGTATTTTTACTGTATAAAACAGATGGAGCTGCTAGCAACACAGAGAGATAAGGTTGCTTAATGTTTTCCATGAACAGTCTCTGTTTTTAGTCGCTTATATCTCATTTTATCCACTTGGGCTAAAGCATTTCATGCTTGCTTCTTGCCTCAGATTGATTTTTTCTCCCTGGTTTTCAGTGAAAATTATCCTGATACTTCTGAGAATCAAAAAAGAAATAAACACATTTCCTAATGTTAATTTCCTTTTTGTAAGGCCTTTGCATTTGGGACAAGAGCGTTGCATTTTGGTAGGAAGGTTGTGGTGGAGTCAATTAAATCAACAGGTTCACAACTTTTGATCCATGAGCCGATTTCATGAACAATAAAACCACTGTGAACAAAGCAGGTGCCTTCCTGCGTAGCACTGCCTTTTGAGCTCTGTGCTTTTAGAACAATTTATTTTAAAGATATAAAATAACTTGGAACTAATACGACTGCAGAAAATACAAAAAAGAAACTTTAATATGCTGCCTCTGGAAGTTTTAGCTAGTGTATGTGCACACATGCATAAACACTCCCAGAGCAGACATACAGTCTTATTTTATAAAGATATGCAGCCATGACCCAGAGATTTCAGGCATAACGCTGCCACCACTGAAATAGTTGGAATATTTTTCTGTTGTCTTTGCTGGGAAAAGTATTGTTTCCTTGGTGAAGCTCCCCACAACCTTACATTTTAAGTAAAGTTATGCAGCTCAGGCTGCTCCTACGCAGAAAATACAGCTTTTGCCTTCCCTGCTACCACATCCTCCGCACACGTACGCGCGCGGCAGCGGCTCCTGCTCTCTCCTCAGCCATTTCCAGGCCCAGACGGGCACTTGGATGTTTGAGAATTACTCACTGCAGGAGCAGCTGTTTTCTACACCGTTCAGCTGAACACCTTTAACACTGGCTGGTGAGAAAACCTCTCTGGGCTGGCAGCGCTTTGTCCCCAAACAGCGTGCACTGCGCCAGTGCCTGGGACGTTAGCTATATATGACATATATTTCTCTTGGAAATGAAGATCCCCCCAGGGAATGGTAGCTTTAATAATGCCTTCAGAAAAAGTAAACTAATCAATTAAGATTTGTCAAGTAATTACACTAAGAATTGGTCTACACAACTGAAATTAATCAATTAAAATAATTAGCCTTGCAGTTTGTGTGTCTGGCTAATTATATAAACATCTACCATGCACATTTTCAAGCTAAACTTAAGTAGCTTCCATATAGAAACTCCCCCAGTGTAAGAGACTGTACCACAAATTACAGAGTTCACATGTTTAATATATGTCAACATATTTTCAAGGACATTTGCATAACATATGCAAATGTACTGAAGAGTCTTCGCTGTTGTAAATTCTAATCCCATCCTTAACATCCAAATCATATACAGCAATACGTGTTGTGGGTATTTTTTTTTTTTTTAACTGACCAGCTCCTCCACCATTTTAACTAAATTAGTGAGGTTGCTGAAATACGCTCCACACGGGGCCCTGCTCTGGGACCGCTCAGGCACTGGAGTGAAGGCAGAATGCAGCTTGATTATTAAATGTAGTGGTTCACCAGGGACACGGTAAGATTAAAAATCCACAGTCCTCACTGCTTGCCATTTACCTTCCAGTTAGAAACCGAGATGATGGGTCTTAGCTTATAAAATCTTGGATGATTTGGGCTTGGTCAAAAGGGATAGTGTTATTCTGCTCATGATAAACAGCTAGAGTACTGCCTGGAGACCAAGCAAAATGTGCAGGATTAATGATATTATATGAACTAAAAGGGATACTGGCCTCCAGGCAGGCTACCATGCTTCCAAGCTCTCGTATTCCAAGAACTGCTGTAAAATGCCTTGTATTAGCACAAAAATTTTTCATGTCTTTAGAGCTTGAGCATTAGAATTTGAGGTTTGGCTTTCCAGCACTGAGCCACCCCTCAATAGTAAAGTCATGGCACAATGTCATAGAATCATAGAATCATTTAGGTTGGAAAAGATCCGTAAGATCAACGAGTCCAACCATAAACCTAACACTGCCAAGTCCACCACTAAACCATGTCCCACAGCACCATGTCTTTTAAATACCTCCAGGGATGGTGACTACACCACTTCCCTGGGCAGCCTGTTCCAGTGCTTGACAACCCTATTGGTGAAGAAATTTTTCCTCATATCCAATATAATCTTCCCCTGGCACAACGTGACTCTGTTTCTTCTCATCCTATCACTTGTTACTTGAGCAAAGAGAACGATACCAGCTTCGTTACAACCTCTATTCAGGTCCAGTATGCAGAGGTCAAATAGGAACATGTATTCACATTAAATCATGTTCAGGGAGTCAAAACTGTAAACAAGTCCAAATGCCTCCCAATGCACTTACCTTTCTCAGTGTATAACGGCCAAACTCCTGACCTCATGTTCAGACCTTTGTGTATTTTCTGCTCTTGCCCTAGCTCAGTTTGTCTCTAAGGATGAAAATCATAGAATCATAGAATGGTTTTGGTTGGAAGGGACACTAAAGATCACCTAGTTCCAACCCCCCTGCCATGGGCAGGGACACCTTCCACTAGACCAGGTTGCTCAAAGCCCCATCTAATCTGGCCTTGAACGAAAAGGTGGTTATTAGGTAATTAAGTAATATTAAGTAGAACAAAAATGTTCCAAACGGAAACTAAAAACTTCAAAATATCCCTGAGACTTTTCCCAAACCTGAGACTTCTCCCTAAAATACTTTTTTCCCCCCCTTTCATTGTGTGATATGTAAGTGTGTTGAGAGTGATCTGAAAGAGAAAGCTGTCCCAAACGCCACTGGGGTGCCCACTGGAGGCATCACAGGATCTACAGTAACTGGTCATCACTGATTATTCATAGAATCATAGAATCATAGAATGGTTTAGGTTGGAAGGGACCTTGAAGATCATCGAGTTCCAACCCCCCTGCCATAGGCAGGGACACCTTCCACTAGACCAGGTTGCTTGGGCATTCAACAGACAAAAGTAATCTGTGGCATGCAACAGGGCAGAGAGCTGTTGCATGGGCCCTGCCCCAGGCTGCAGTCCTTCAGGGACACCCTGCTCCCGCCGGGGCTCTCCACGGCCGCAGCTCCTGCAGGAAATATCCCCCCGCTGCGGCCTGGGGCCCTCCCCGGGCTGCGGGCTGGGTCTCTGCTCCAGCGGGGTCTCTGCAGGGACTGGTCATGACCACTCCTGCTGTCCCACAAAGCCAGTGCAGAGCCCTTTATGAAAAACACAAGTGCAGCCACATGGAGAAGGCATCTGCACCTGGGCCCGGCTCCACTGGAAGGCTGGGGCAAGAGGACCTGGCTGGGGACATGTGTGCTTGGTTCCTGCAGCAGCTCCTGCCCTCACCTATGGCCGGGAAGCAGCTGCAGATGTGTGGTCAGAGGGCAAAGAGGAACCAGGAGCATCAGGGAAAGTGGGAGGGGAAGCAGTTAGGAAGCACCGAGAACAAGGAAACAGTCATAAAATGTGGCAGCAGTTCCTGGCTGCAGGAATACCATAAATCAGGTGCATTTGTGTGAAATATTTACACCGAACTGGGCTACATACAGAGCAAACCAAGGACCAGCCATGACTTACATGATTTCCAACTGACACAGCATCAGCCATGAATTCCTTATTACACAAAATTATTTTCCTTATGATATCTGCCACAGACGATAAAACTAAACAAATGGGTGAATATAATTCATTCACTGGTTTATGAACCTGCAGTCTCACAGAGGCAGTAAGATATGGCAATCCAAACCACGGTGCTGCTAAAATTGAGGGACAAAAAGCAGCACAAGATCACAGTGCTACCAATTTATGAGGATTTATTCCAGGAAGCCGAATGTGCTCTGGGATTGATGCTGCTCCCCTCCTCTCTGGGTTTGTTGTCATTACTATAAACCATTTACCTAGAAACAACAAAACAAGGCACCATGATTTCAAGGAAAACCTCATGTATCAGCTCAGGCTGGAAATGGATATGGGTTTATTTAAGGTTTTGGAAGGTTTTGGGGTGTCTAGGTCAATAATCCCTTTTAATGGAAAAGCCAAGTTTGCCCCTTTGAAAGTTGTAATGGTGCAATGTATATAGATACACACATAACAAAAATGCTTCTCTTGTCACTGTATTGTTCCATCTGCTTTGGGTTGCACTTTAAAGTAAAAGAGCAATCCAAAAATATCAGGTGGACTGTAGATTTGCTGTCCAGTTGGGAATATTATTAACTTGGTGTTGACTTTGCACAAAAGCAGCAACAGCAAAGATAGCTGAATGACACAGACATAGTTCAGTTTGGCATTTTAAATGTAAAAAAACAAAACAAAACACCACACAAAAAACAGCAAAAGAAGAGAGAGTATCACATGGTGCTCCGACAGAAATCATGCACGCTGTGAAATTCCAGGAAAGGGAGCTCAGTGTAAAACTGTCTTGAGGACACCGGGAATACCCAGACTGGCACTGAGGCCATTTGCAAATGCAAGCTAATGCCTTTCAGGATTAGTTTTTGAACACACAATGATGCAAATGTTTATTTATCCGCAGAGTAGCAGATTGTTAGTATTGCGTACGCCAAAATATGCTTTGGCCGCAATCCGATGACAAAGCCTTGTCTGAGAGATACTGATCAGTCTGGGGAGCTGAAGTGACACAGAAGAGATTTAAAAATCCAGGGGGGGCTGTTCTCTGAGGCATACACAAAGTATTCATTAACTGTTACCAGCACATAATTCTCTCCATCCCGTCTCCTTGTCGCGGATGGAGCAAGGCACTTCACTCGTAGAGGGAAGCAGCGACACATTTATGATCTAAAACAGGGATTTAACAAAGTTTGATAGTAAATGCAACAGTGTTTTAACAAGACTGAATAGCAAGGCACACTTGGTTATCTCCTGCATGGAGGACAGGGTCAGACAGAACTGTCAGGGACACCCTCCCATTGAATTGTGAGGTTCAGAAAGGACCCCCTGCCTTTCTAAACTCCTTCTTAGAGAGGAGTCTTAAATGCGGCTGGATCCAGTCCTAGTCCCAGACTTGGTCAACGGTTTATGTCTAAAGGATTATATATGCGCAATCGATCCTTTATATACTTAGCTAAGTTTTCAAAGTTTAGCATGCTATTAGTCACTTACCAAGGGTCTGTTGCGGCAAGTAATCTCTGAATCTTGAGAAGTAACCTTGAGAGGTGTCGCTACTCAAGGGGAGATCCTGGTGTGCAGCCTGCTGCCAGGCAGGAGAGCTTAAAGGGCTTCTGGGCTGTTCACTATTTATGGGGGTAAGATCATTGACTTACAGTCATATTTGCATTTCAGCCACAGCACTAGTTTGTGGTTCAGTGGGCACATTGCTCAAGTTAGCCCTTGGCTATTGTGGTGTTATCTGTCTCCCTGAAACCACATTGAGCCAGATGGAACCATCATGACTAGATGCACCCATTGTGACCACCACGGGTGGTTATTGCTTGGGCAGGGTTATGGGAGATAAAGGGTTGGCGGTGGAGCACACTGTCACACTCCTACATTGCAACCAGATGGGAGGAAAAGATATTTTGGAGAAACAGATATTTTAATTACCCTGTTTCTGGTGAAAGAGTTCAAAACTGCCTGAACTATTTGTTTGAGTACCTGTGTCTTTTCTGTGTACAGATTTAGGGTCTAGGAAGCAGTTCATAGTGCTCATCTTTAATTGCACAGTTTCAAAAGCAGCACAGCACACCTCACCTGTACTTATGTGCATTTAGCATATGAGGCAGAGGTTCTTGCAAAAAACAAGGTGGTGGTGCTGTGGGATGATAGCTACCCTGCCAAGCTGAGCGCAAGTGCTCCCCAGGCTGCAGCACCTCGCACTACGTTTAGCCAAACCCAGGGGAAATGCAACTGATGCACAGCACAGATCATTACCCACCAGGCCTCCCTCCGCCTCAGCTTTCAAGGCTAGTTTTAATAATTTTGCAAGTTACAATGAGGCTTGCTTAGTTATGTTTTTATTAGCCATCTGTAATGGGTCCTAATTAAGCATAACGCTGCTGCGGATACTGTTGAAAAAGGCTCCGCTGCCCCTTCATACTCTGGAGTATTGAAAGGATATAAGTCTGCAATTACACTTGGTACGGTTCTCACAAGTGTGCCAGAGAATTTATGCTTCATCACCAAGACCGAATTACCATCATGCATTCCCCAAAGGTGCCGTGCGCAGGTTTCCTATTTGAGCTTTGCCATTGCTTGAAAGACCAAGAGATTTCCCCACGGGCTGAGGAGCCATTCTGCAGCTGACGGCAGACTGGAGAGCAGGCAGGAATACAGTGACATGGCAGAAAAACGTCATGGATGAAAAGAAACTTTTGCTGTTACCACGCATTTAGACTCTGCAACTTTGGTTATTCAACCTCTGTTTTAAAAAGTCATCATACCTTCTTTCATAGGAAACACCTACCTACAAACTCTCAGACAGTTAGCTTTATTACTGTTATCATAATGGAAAACACTATCCACAAAAATGTATGTAGATATTAATGAGGAACATAATACTGTAAAATGGCAAATCATTTAAAGTTATCAAATCCGTGAAATTAGTTACAGTGTTATCTGTTCAAAATTACTTTTAATCAAGAAACTCCACATTCTCATTGCTAACTAAGTAGTCCCCCATCGTCATACTGCAATAGAAAGAAGAATGTTGGAGGAGTCCAAATTTGGCTGCTGGAGATCAGACAGAGTAGGGAGGACTGGTGCGCACAGAAAATTCTCTATACATAGCTTCATCATTAAAATTTCCCTAGCATGAGCAGAAAAGTTATTAAATTCCCAATAAAAAATGTTTAAATGTCATTAAAAAGTTTCAGTTCTATCATAATTCTCCTTAATGGTGAAAATTTCAGTGCTGGTTCTCAGTCCTGAAATTGCATTTTCAAAGAACCCTGTGCTTTAAGTCTCAAATTGCCTAATTACCATATTTATTGCTGGATTCTGTTTTCTAATCCCTGATGACTTTGTCAGATATATTTATGTTCCCTTCATTTTACTCTCATGCAAGAAGGACATACAGGAGTTAGTAAGGATGGCGTGTTGCAACCCGAGTCGAATAGGTGGCTGTTATCACACAATATTAATATCTGTTTAGGTACCCAGTATTAAAGACTCTGCAAACTATACACACCTGCGTATGAAAAATCATAGCAGTTATTTTCTGCTTAACATTTATCCATGTTATACTCACAGGATGGTCATTATAATTGATATAAATTAAACCTCAAGAGTAAACCATCCAGTCTCAAGTTGACAGCACCAAAAGCAGTTTTATTTCAATTGAAGATTTGAAGAACAATTCTTCTGCTTCTCAGCTTCCTTTAATTAAAGCATTGCCACAAAAAATGTAATTCAAGGGAAGAGGCGGGATAAAATATTAATAAAAGCAAGCATGCAGGCAGTCCAAGAGTAGTAAAATCTTTAAAATGTTCAAAGAAAGGCTCTAGTTTTATTTAGCTCCTGTAAATTTCGGAAGGGAAGAAGGAGAGGAGGAACTCATTGCTTGTTGTTGAAATTAAGATCTCATTAAACTACAGTTCTCCTTTAAAAATGAGTGTATAAAAATGCCATGGTAACATTACACATTTGTTGTCCTTTCATAGATTAAATATATTTAATCAACAACCCCCAACCAGCCAACTTTTCCTAGCTTCTAACCTTGTCAGCTCAGCCCTCAATCTGAAAGGTTAGCGGTTTTTCCCATCTTGTAATTGATTTTTGAGATCCTGATATTTTTTCCCATCACACACTGATAATAAAATTCAAGACCATGGAACTTTTGCAAACTAAAGATTTTAAAAAGGTTGAAAGCTAGCCTCAATCAGGCATGTCTTTTTTCAACTTCACCCTCATTATATTAAAAACATAAAAAGTTAGTTCTATCATTTTGACCAAAAAAAAAAAAGAGAAAATTCTCATTAAAAAAATCAACATATTGAAATATCAAATATAATTTTGGCAGTTTTAGAATACCTCTTTGAAACTGAACACTATTTGAAAATGACTCTCTCTCTTGAACAATGCCAGGATTTGGGGGCATAAAAAGATAGCTCAAGGGAACTGCAGACAGAACTTGCTGTTAAAAGCTTTCTTATCACCATCACAAATTAACAGATTTTGCAGAGCACATCATGAAACTAGTGGCCATTACAAACTACCTCCTGTTGGCATTGACACTTAGTAAAGAATAAAATTAATACGAAGAAAATAAAATCTATCACTTTTTCGTATTGAAACACTAATTCTAGATGTTTGAGAGAAGTTAAAATCTACTGTAGTCATTACACTCAACAGATTTAATTCTGAAGAAACAGAGCAGGTCTCACACGGTATATTTCATTTTTAACTCTTATTTCAGTTAAGATTTTTAAAACTAGGAGCAAAGTCAAGTTGTGGTATTTCAATGTAATAAATTAATGGATTCTAAAATTTTCCAAGTTTTGGGTTGGTCTCATGGAGCTAAAGGACGAGGTCTGGTGTAGGGACTATGCTGCCCTCAAAGCTGCCAGTGATCAGAATAATGTAGTTAACTTCTTCTTCAGTTAAAGATTTATATGAACAGAAACGTGCTTCTAATAATTACAGAATTAGAAACGATATGCTAGAGAACACTTTCTAAAAATAATGGAAAAATGAAAGACAGTTCTTACAGTATGAACTGTAGGAAAATCAAAATATTTCTGCTGCATCTAAGAGGGTTCTTTTTCTTGCCTTCTATTCCAGAAGAAGTCTACTTCATGAAGCTGTTTAAATGTCTTCAAATTTTAATGAAATGTACATGAAATAATAAATTTTAATTTTTGGCTCAAATACACTGGAAGTTGGGGGTACTTATTAAATATGTTCTGCAAGCATACTTTTAAGAGCACAAAAAGGTAAAGGATTTAAGCCCTTGTGCAAAAAGGAAGCTTTGTGCAAAAAGGAAGCTAATTAGCATTGGTTGGACCTTAAATAAAATATTTGAATGCAACCTATCCAGAATGTAATGAATCACACATCGCTTTTAACATATCAAATCTGCTCCTCTTTCTCAAGGATAGTAAAATGACTGAGTTCAAGAAGAACAATGTTCTTGTTTCATATACCAGGGAAATAGCACAAAGGTAGAAGGTGGTCCCTCCTGGAATGGACAATCCCTAATAAAATAACAAATCAGTGATAATTCTAGTTACAAACACCTTTTTGATGTCAAGCAGTTTAGGCATTTGCTGCTTTTTGGGTTTTCTGACAATGGGCTGTATTGTATATATATAGTCACTATATATATATAGTCACTAATTTCAGAAGCTACACTTGATGGCTGATACCAGCTTAGCTTCACTGTGTACAACTTGCCTGCTTCACGTGAAAACAAACTAACTACAGGCTTATGTCCAGAAAACAGTAACTACAACACATGGACAAAACTCATTAAAAAATGGCCAGTGTACAAAAGTAGATAATTTTCCACTATGCTAAGAAAGGTGGGGGGATTTATTTCATATAGGTTTGAAACATCAAGAAGACTAGAAGTTGGGGACAGCATCAGCATGTGAGATATATAAAATCTTGTCTGTAGACAATCTGTCAGCCTGCCAGCAAACAAGAATTGGGATGTCCCGGCTCTCCAGTCAGTGAAGGTCCCACAGTATTTCTATAAGCAAAGAAGGGTTAATTCTACTCCCCCAGATTAGCTTTAACTGTGACTTTACTTTCTCAGCAATCTCAGTTTAAACCCACTTCTCACTTCAGTGATGTGAAGTTGGCAGGACTTCAGTGAAATTGTATCTTCACAGTGTTTTCTTTTAACAGACAACACTTTCCATCTCAGATGCAGGTAATTTCAGTGGGATCTTCTCAGTGTTGGTTTTATGGATTCCCTTCCTACTTCATAGGGGCCTTGGAGGATGTAGCTAAGAGCAGCCTGCAAAGCGGATTGGAAACTGTGGATGATGGCTCTCCTGATGTGAATTATTATTATTAGAATAAGAAAACTAGCCTAGATGGCCAACGTAAAAAAAAATAAAATTGCATCTTGCTATCAAAGAGAGAGGTCATAGAAACTACACAAACAATAACTGAAATGATTAAAGCTATAAATAAAACTGGAGAGGAAAAAAATCCGTAATCATGATATCACACAAAGCCAATTTGTAGTCATCTGATGTTAGATGCCTAAGGCAGGACATAGGTCTCATGAGGCTCCCTATGTGCTCAACGGAGAGACAGGACAATTCAGCCAAGAGCTCAATTTACGTGCCTAAATAAGCCCGGAAAGGCAGGAGCTCCCCTTCCTCCCTGACTGCTCACACAGAAAAAAGCTTTCAGATTTAAACATCTCAGTTGGATGCTTCAAGTCATGCAGCATAGATCCCCCAAGGACTTCAGCCACTGGAAGGGTCCAGCTACACTGTAAATGATACAAGAACGTATGACACAACTCTTCCCCAGGGCAGGCAAAGCCAAGGCAGCGGCCAGAGCTGAGAAAGAGGGAGCATAATGGAAGTAGAAGAATAGAGGCTGTGATCCCAGCTGGTACAGACTTGGCAGGGCTTCACAAGTAGCTGCCACTCTGTGCCCCGTTGCAGGAAAGAGTCCTTGAATTACAGGTGTTTTGTCACTAACAGGTCTGAGTTTTTATCTTAAGGCAAGCAGAGATGAGTTTCCTGTTTTCCACCTCCTATTCAATTAGGTAACAAAAATCTGAAAGAAGATTTGGGTGGATTTTTTAATCCTGCTGTATTCCCATTTCAGTGGCTAGGGGAGTACTCTAATACCTGATTACAGAGGCAAATAGTCCCACTGTCTGTGACAGAGCACAGAGTTGAACTGAAGTCTCTGAAATCACAGGCTGTCTCACTTCTCAGAGGGTGGGCATTAATTCTAATACCTTTGTTTATGAAGGAAGTAATCTCCCCTGTAAGAAAAAATTCTTATTACAGGCATATAAGTAGAAAAAGGCAGCAACGTAGAGGCACAGGATAAACACCAGGTAAAGATCAGGTTTTCAAAGAAGTGATTTTAAAGAAAGAATATTATTGAAGATGCCAACTGAGATGATACTTCTTCAAAAGAATCTAAAACTCAAAACTCTAGAGCAAGCACTTCCTTACAAATTTAAATTCATCCACAATCCCACACTAATGGAATTTATGCCACAAAATCAGGGTTTAGTAGCCTAAAATCAAAACTTTTGTGTTTTCAGAATTTTCCTGTTACCACTTAACCCATAGACCATAATGTTATCTCAAGAAATACTGATTAAAACAATCACTCAGATTTTCTCAAAAATTAATCTGAAATAGCTACAAGACTTCAGATATAAGCAGAGTACCTTCATATACATACATATACACACACACTGCTTTAGTGCTTGCTTTGTGCAATAAATTACTTTTCAGGATATTAAAATGTATCCTATTTTCAAATTGTGTGCTGCACCTTTTTGCTGAGTCAAAACATCCAGACCTTCCTCAAGTCAAGTTTTCAATTACTACTTCTCCTATTGATATTTAATCTTCAGAGTGGTACTATAGATCATCCAATAACTCATGCTTTCACCAAGAGGGTTAAATGTACTTCAAAATCCAGCAAAGAATAATTACAGGAAATCCAAATCCTTGTAATAAATACTTCTTTTTCCTTACAATCATTATCTACAGCTGATTTTGAAACACAGACTGAAAGATACAATGAAAAAGCAGAAAAAGATCATTTTACACATGTTCCCACGATCAGAGCTTTTCAAGAAAAGATCACAGTTTGCACTAAATGAACAATGCCATGCAAACAAGAACTATTATAAAAATACTAGTGAAAAGAGCATAATTAGATGACAGCCAATTTGATCATGGTTTTAGTCTCATCAAATTAAGCAGGTTAATTAGGTAATTATTGAGGTACGATGTAACTTTCGCAGAAGTTTTTAAGTCTCTCGACTTTTCCTGGTACTATGCTGAACATTTTGGTCTTTACACTGGGGCTGGGGAGAGGGAGGTATTAAAATCTGCTGCAGTTTATTACAATAGTTACCTGTCAGCTTGAAAAACAAGAAGGCACCTAGTTTCTCGATAAACATATTTCTCAGCATGGGATTACATAAATGATGTATTAAACGGACAGTACACAGAAAATTACACTTCAGCTGCTTTACTATTCCTTCCCGTCCCAGTGTAATTCCTCAGGCAGTGCCTATGCAAGACCTTTTGGTGGTCCAACAGTGAATCAGATTGAGGAACTGATCTGTCTGGAAAACAACCCCCCAAAAAATAGTTTTAGCTTCCAACTGGCTTAGTTCCCCAATATGGCTCACAACACAACTGTGCGAAGAGTTGCTTTAGCGCAGCACAAGAAGAACAACCAGGCTTGAGCAACAGAGACAGCGATTGCGGACGCCCGTTTAAGCAGCCTTCCTTCCTAGGTTCTTCAGTTTTATTTTCTCTTTGAAAATATTCCCAAAGCACATACAAATTTTGGACACCTTCTCTATAGGCCACTATGATTCACACATCTCTGATTTGATCTCAAGCAATTAGCCCCTTCACTTTCAGAGATTTCAAGTCCCAGGAGATGCCCCTCCAGTGCACCAGTTTAAATAAGGTCAACTCATTGTCTAGACAGGATGCCGAGAGCAGGGCCTTCGCCTTTTGTTCTATAAACCTACTTACAGGTTTTCTGGATTGATGATCAGCAAGAGGGTTGAGGTTTTTTAATTATCCACTGAATCCCAGCCAGCAAAAAATGTGCTAACTTTTGAAGCATATTCCTTTACGTGTGAATGTAGTTAATTTGTGTGTTTGCTTTTAAATTAGTCATTATGTAAATTCCCCTGATATCTTAAGCAGAATAAGCTCTGCCATGCTTAACTTTAAATTGTTTTGTGAGACAGAAAATGGAACAATCATAAAAGAATGCCCACTAGAGTGTGTCTGCTGAAGAGGTAACCAATATATTTTAGGCTTTGTTTTTAAATAATAACCAGCCACTAATACACAGTCATAATTTCTCTCTGATCTGCTGTCTTTGATATCAAGCCACTGAACTTCAATCAAAACCCCATCAGTTATTGTTTAAAAGAGAAAGCCAAGGTACAGCATAGAAGAATATAATTTTCCGTGCACTGAATAGCCTTGTGTTGCTTTTATGCATTGCTTGTTCAGGGGACGTCTCTGTTAAGTCAGGATGTTTTCTTTTCACTGAACTGGAAAACAGAATGACATCGTGGAAATAAAAATGCTTGGTAAGTTCATTTTTTCCTTAGCATAAAACCTGCAGGTAAAGCTGAAGTATATGCAGTTCACTGGAGTGGGTGGACTAACTGTGCCCTTACAGTTCAGCTTATGTTCAAATCTTTTGCTTGAATGAAGACTGAAATCGTCGTCTTTCAAATTTTAGGCCTGATTTTGTGAAACGTGGTTCCTGTGAGCAGAGCGGGCTGCAGTGAAGCCAAGGGTGGTGCTGGACCTACACCCAGAGCTCTGCTGTGCCTGGCACACGGGGAGCGGGGACAGTGCCTGGCCCCTCTGAGAGCCCACGCAGAACGCAGGGTTTGCAGACCTTTTCCGAATTATTCCTAAGTGATATTTCCCTTCAGGATTAGTCCTGTGACTCCTGGTCTCACAATTTATTGCCACTCTTTGGGTTTACTTCAAGCCCTGGCACACCACCTCTCCTCAGGGAGAACAGCGCTTAACCTGTGATAATTCAGCCCAGCAAAGCAAAATGCTGTTTATTTAGAGGAAAAGCATTCTCTTTGGAAAATACATAACAAACCAACAAACAAAAGCTTTAAACTCAAGCCACTTTTGCCCATACTGCTTCAAAGTTCCTTGCAAGACTTGCCAACGAGCAAGACATCGTGCCTCATTGTAGCATGGCACTGTCTTTTGGCCCCATTTTTTGCTAGTTCTCTTGAACCACACCAAGCCAAGATATGGCGCTTCTCAGGGTGCAAAACTCCAGTCAGCAGATTACCAGCACCGGGAATTGGCACGAATTATCCCTCACTGACTGCTATGCCCAGTGGATCCCTCCAGCGATCTGTAATTCTCTTTTAAACACGAGTTAACCCTCTAAAAATCTTTCTGGCTAAAAACTCTGAAAATGACATTTCCAAACTTTTACTTTTCTCACTAGAACTGTTCAAGTAGTTTAAAGGAAGAAGGTGAGACGAGTGTTTTTCCAGTGCTCTGTATGAATATTGTGACTGTCAAACAGTTCGAAAGGTAATTAAACCAACTGTATTTGTAAGTACACACTACAGAATACTTTATCAAAAGAATTGCTTTTTGGATGACTTTACAGGACACTATATTTGTCTGTAATAGTAATATGGTACAGGCAAAGAATACACATATGTAAAAACTTCCAAATTAAGCCCTCTCAGAATGTGGTAGGGAAAAATATTTCTAAACAACAGACTGTTGAAATCAGGAATCAAACATAGGAAGAAAATTGTAATGTGTAATGTAAATTAGATGGTGACTTCCAGGGCTAATGATTCGGAGACTGCTTTCTCTCCAATAGAATAGTGAAAGAACTGGGGCTACATTTCTTGCATCACTTGTCCTGATCCCAGCTTCCCAGGACCTCCCAAAGGCCCCTCTCAGCAGGGACTTCTGCAATCTCCTGTCCTGTCGCCTCATGTCCTTATGGTAAAAGCAGCTAATAAAATAGCCAGCTGTGTTGATTTTATCAGAAAAAAAAAATTCCTCTAGCAAGATCAGCACAGCAGAGGAGGTAGTGAGGGCCCTAAATAGCTTAAACTCACTGGCAAAGGCTACAGATGTTATAGACAGGGACAGAAAGCCGTGATTCTGTGTCACTGTGATGGTCACTGCTACAGACAGCAGCACACTACAGAAACTGCCTAACCCTTGAGACTGAATTGCTGGTAAAGTGTAAAAGAGTTTTTAAGGTGGAATTCAAAGGAGAAAGGTGCTTCTCTTTTCTGACACTTCTATTCCTCATCCTGCATGCCTTGCCCTCTCTGATAGCATTTTTTTTTTTTGCTTCCATGAAGAATATTTGCAAAATTCCTATGAGGACTTTTGGAAACACAAATGAACTGTCACACCAGTCCTGCAGTATTTTCTGCTATATAATAGTCTTACGGTATTTTATTCAATCCAAATGAAGTAAGGTTCTTAATAGGGCACCAGAAAACATCAGTTTCAGAGCTGAGACTGAAACTAAGGATTTTATTTAAGGGCAAGCCAATAGGTCCCCATCCCCCTGCAGTTCTGCTGATAATCCGCTGCAATCAGTCCATTAAGGAAGCGCAGGGGTGCAGGGACAAGTGACCGTATAGGCAAGGACAAACACATTGCATGGGACAGTGGTACACAGGAGCAGGGCTCCAGGTTATTCTCCCCCAGTAACATCCCTGTATTTTCAGACTGTGGAGCTCACCTTCTCTGTGGTCAAATACCAAATCAATCTTCAGGGATACAACCACCATGGAGAAAATACAGAATAAAAACCCCAATCAAAACACTCAGGTTTCAAACCAGCTGTTATGGGTGATGGAAAACTCCTTTTGATGCTGTTTCCCTGAAGGCTTTTAAAACTAGGAGAATGAAGACTGAAATCTCTTCTTCGCGGCAGAGCCCAGGTGGAGGTCCATGGTCTTTATCCAGGCTGCAGGTTTCTGTCTGACCTCAGAAGATCCTAAAGGGGCATCAAAATCCTTTTCAGGATTACAGCCTTACAGAAGTGGCTCTGAGAACAATCAAGATGACACCAAAAGGCAACCCCTTTACCTAGTATTCCCTATGGAGTTAAAATAAGATGCCACATTATCAGTCTTTCAGTGGGGAGACTGATGCTAACGCTTGCTGTCTGGCTAGAGAGGTGACAGAACGATGGGAGCTGCACGTCCGAGTGGCTGTCAGCGTAGCAATCATGCTAAGAAGGAGAAAAAATGGACAAGTCCAAAGCAATCTGAAAAGCAGAGCTGTCAGGCTGTGGACAAGCAGTCCTTGCAGAGACTACACTTTAGCAGTTTTGAAGAAACGTGGCAATTTACTCCCAAGTTTTTATTAAAACTGGAGGTTTTAATGCACAGTTCTAATGAACAAGACCAGGGTCCCAATAAAACTAAGGCTTTAAGCTGCTTCTCAGCACCACCTTAGAGCTGAGGCCTAATACCAGCAAGGATTCCCCTAACTGCAATTTTTAAATCTCCTCAAATATATTACGAAAGCAAGAATACAATAATAGGTACAGGTATTCACTACTTACAGTCACGTTCATACAGAAATAAAGCAAACAATGGTAATGAAAGTGAAAAAGGCCACTTCTGAATGTGGATGACTTCCTTTCAATGGTCAGAATCCTGTGAGATTCTCTTTTTCTGCAGCATGGGACATCAGAAATGTCTTGTCTGCAATTCTAGGTTACAGAGGCATGAATCCTCCACTGGTAGAAATGTTTGCCCACCACAGTCCTGACACCATTTGTATTCTTACCTTATTTGGTGCTTGGTAACAGCAGACCTGTCTCCTGGAGTCCTGTGAATTCTTGAGAATTACAGTTCTTGTTTGTGATGGGAAAAATTAAATACTGAATCCAAAAAGATCAAAATCCTAAATTCTAACAGTTCGAAAGGCAATTAAAAAGAATATGCATTTAAACCTCTCATTATCTTTAATCCATCTGAGGCATTTCAAGATCTAGCTTTTGCTTTTTGACCATACTTAGTTAACAAACCTGGAAAAAAACATGATGTTACAAAGCACAACCACAATGTAGAGAAATAAACTACATAAAAAAACAATTGAAGGTCTTGCATTTTGCTTTAATTGACTTTATGGATAGATTACAAGTACTTTTGCTGCTGTGCTGAAAAATGATATAGTCCTATAGAGTCCCCTCTGGAACACTAGCTTTATTAATTTTCATTCTTGTCATACTTAAGTAAGTTTAATCAAACTGCCAAAAATAGATCCTAAGACAATAATTTCTGGCGTCATCAAATTGATCCCATGTTCAATAAATGACTACGTACTGATAATCTGGTTGCTGACTTTGGGTTACCCTCCTAATGTTGTTAAACCTTAGACTTCTAGTCAAGGACTACCAGGAAGGTGATATGATCATCCTCCCCGTGTTTTTTTCCTGCTATTGGAAAGGCACAATTAGATAAATAACCCTTTACTTATCGGAAGGCAGAATGGAGCTACATCCTTTGTTTCTGCTTCCTATCTGCAGCAGCGGGAGGACAGTATTTTACAGTGATAGCTGGCATTAGTTCCTCAGACCCCAATGGCTTGGAATAGAAACTGCCAAAAATGGAGAGAATACTGCTTTTCAAAGTCCTATTTTGTAGACTTTTTTCCCCTTGTGTTGAAGCGGAGTAGCTTGGATGAAAATTTCATACTGTTTAAGTCCACCAAGTAACTAAACAGTCAGGAAGCATCAAACCACTGAGCAAATCATTCTCTTCTACCAGCAAATACAGAACTCACCTTGCATAAAGGAAAAAAATATATTTTTGTGTAACTTGTAGCACTCTGTCATGGGTTTGAGGAAATATTATTTCTATCCCACCAGGACCCACCTTGGGAAACTCACATGGCTGTGTAGCCACCTTCTAGCCACAGATCAGAGAATGCCAGAGAGAACCAGAGACCAGGTCTTGCCCTACTGGGCAGATTTCATTTACAGATATAACGACACAGCAGATGTAGAGAATGAAAAGAGATCTGCAGTTTCTTAGGAACCCAAAATAGACATTATTAATTAAATAGTAATCTAAGTCTGATAACATTTTTTATCTGTTCCAGTGAAGTGCATCTTAGAGCCCGTGCCCACACTGCCCTTTCACTGCTGACACTCATCCACCAAGGTCTGGCTCTCATTCTATTAGTCCACCTCCTGTGTGCTGCCAGATACACACCAGATGGTGGATTTTCATTCCACACATGAAGATTGTTGCTTTTTGAGAGAGGGGACATCTCTCTGGCTGTTTTTGGACAGCCCTAGCACAACGCAGTTTTGGATATCGACAATTTTGCTAGCCACTACAGCCCATAACACTAACCGTAATTTTGAGGCTGGCTGTGATGGGTCTAATGTCCATCCCCAGAGAGTGACTGTGAGGCCACAGGAATGGCTACACAGCTGTAGAAAAGTCCACAGTGTCCGAGAAGCCTATTAGTGGCAAATGTGTACAAATTGGCAGTTTCTACTAGATTTTCCAGCCTGTTAGACGAACAAGCTCGTTAGAGTAAAATTTACTCCAAATATGTAAAAACTGATGGTTTGAAACGGAGATGTTTTCTGGAACAGCTCAGCAGCTTGTTATAATTGTAGCATGATTCAGTGCTTGGGCATCTTTCATATCTCAAGTGCTGTCTAAGCAACTAGCAGAGCTTCTGACAGCAGCTAGCCTGAATGTCACCCTCAGACAAAAATTGGAGCAGTTGTGCTTCCAGCAGGGCAGCTAAAGATTTCTCAGAAGAATCCCTTGCTTCCTGCAAGGTGGAAAGCACCTGCTGAATAAATACAGTATACCTGCTCCCTCCCCGCCCCCAGCCCCTTCCTAATTGTTATAGGTATTTTCCCCATCACATTATTACCACTGTTTTTGAAAATGTTGTAGTCATCGCTCCAGTGGATAGGACTGTGCTGTGATCCACATGTTCCAGGTGGGAAAGTGTGACACAAAGAAGGGGTACCTCTAGGAAGACTTAAGAACTGCCAAGAAAGGGAGAGTAAACCCAAGTCCTGGTTAGTCACCCTCTCTCATAAGAGCAATTTTCCTAGTAAACCATTCCAGCCTTGTTTTTCCCAGTTCTTTTGACAGCATCTGGAGCCATTGGCATTAACTTTTGTGTTAAGGGATGCAGCACGATAGTATACTGAGCTACGTATTGTGCTTACAGAGGCATTTTATCACATTCAGCCTTGCCTTTCTTGCCTATTTCCATTGCAAAGTGATTTCAGTAGACGTAGAGAGCTATTAGAATAGACATCAACACTTGCAAGTATGTGCCAGGTCAGAATACCAGCTTCAAACATTGCATGGCATTGTCTCTAAGTGGGCCAGTTCATAAAATATTGTCTGTTCAAATGATGTCCATGCTGTAGTAAAAAAAAAGGGGAAATGCAGTAGTAACTGAAATGATCGGATTTTAAAAGTCTGGCACCTGGTGCGTGTTTAAAAGAACATTTCAGTGCTCCATTAATAATGCTTTCTAGGACACAGGAAACTTGCAAAATGTTGCTTCTAAAGATTATGATCTGAAGTTAAAAAAAAAGACGAATAAAAGTACTTTTGAGAAACTTTTGCATCTTTAGGTTTTGGGACATTTTTATTTGTACTTTTCCCTTTTTTTTTTTTTTTCTGAGAATGGGCCTTTGGGTGCATCCCTACCTCAAAAGCCTATTCAGTGCGCTAATGAGATAAGGAATTCAGTAGAATATATTGTGCAACAGCGAAGCATTAACTATTGCTCCATTTTCATGTACTTTTTAATAACAGACATTCTGATTCAGCAGAAGAATATTTTACTGACCTTTCCACTTATTTCTAGTTCACTGGTGTGTCTAGAGCTATCTTGTCACTTTGGAATTCATTTTTGTTTTAGCCTAAGTGACTGCTCAGAAGCAACAAGCCCTGCTGGAATGTCAGGCACAAACTCTGCTCTGGAGACACTGAAATGGACCCTGCAGCCACCGGGAAGCTGGGAAAGGGGAAGAAATTTGTGTAGAGGAAGTGACCCATGAGACAAAGCGAGATGGGGTCCTGCAGCCTGTACCAGCTGAAGCTCTAGCAGGCAGCCTTTCATCGCTGTTGTGACTCTCAGTACTGAAGCCGAGAGGTTGCAGAGGCTGGTCCGTGTAGCCAGGTTTGCTACTGAGAGCACAGGATGCTATTTTCTACTCAGGCACAATGGGAATTAATACTTTTCTTGATGTGTCTTTCTGAGCATCTGGAAGCCCCAGGTCTCAAAATGAGGTAGGCTATGGGAGAGATAAGGGCAGATTCCCTGGAGAGGGTATCATGAAACAGAAGAAATTCTTCAAGTTTCTTTCGCTTTATAGGAGTCTGCCTTTGCTCTGGGCCTTGAGAAAAGAAAAAAAAAACTTTGGTAAATTAAAAACTAGCTAAACTCTTCTGCTCAGTGATCTCTTCTAGAGACAAGTGAGAAAATTCTATATTAACTTCAGGCATGAACAAACTATGTTTAGCCCCACATATACTCAACTTTATCTCTAACTTTTTTTCCTCTTAGACATACTACCAATGATGCTATGTACAAACTCAATCACATCTATGTGATGCTAATGTGTCTCTGTGTCTTCCTGGCCAACAACTTTTAGACAGATAAACCCTCCAGATCTCATTATCTTAATCTGATACTTCAGAAGTCAATTTTTAAAAAAAGAAGCCAAACTATGTGTGTTCACAGCCAGGAATAATCTAAGGCATTGCCACCCACTTTGTTACTGTTTTTTTAAAAATTCCACTGGGTGCAGAGCTTGCAGTCAATGAGCGAATTAGTTTGATTCCACTACGGTGGAGCTGAAACAAATAACCTGGAGAATGACTCAGAAATCTGTTCCCAGAATTTGGCTGTCCTCTGGTAGCATGTTGGGTTTGGATAAATAAACAAACAAACAAACAACATTTTAATGTGCTTGATATCTTTGGAGTTTTAAAACTTATCATATCGCTCTTACAATTTACAGTTTAATTTGCGTCAGTCATTGGTAGATTAGTAAATGAAAATCATGCTGTCTGGGAGAAAAGAAAATGACATTTCTGCCTTGACATTAAAATAGATTTTTTTACTAGTGTATATTGGGAAAGAAGAGGAGTTTTCAAATACTTTTGCAAACAGTAGGAAAGTAAGAGCAAGAAAAAACTGCGCAGTGATAATTGTTTTCTCATTTTCTGTTATGAAAATGAAAATTGTATAGAAGGATCTGCTTTAAACTGGAGAGAAAATAAATTTGCCTCTGGTCCAAGCAAATGAAAATGATTTACATTTCAAGAGCAGCTGAGGATTTGTAAGCTACATGCAGTGAGCTGGTCATAGGTGTATCTGCTGGAACTTGTGGGTTCTGCAGGAAGGAGAGGAGGACAACACGCTGGCTCAATAGGTAAACAATAACAAGGGAGCAGACCGCAAGGACTCTGTACCTCCACACACAGCATCAACTACTATACCACAAAACCGCTGAATCATGGAACAGGTGAGTTTGGAAGGGACCTCTGGCGATCATTGCATTTATGTGCCCAGGCATTGGTAGTTGGGGCTGCCGGTGGCCTCTTTGGGGAGGGGCCGGTGCTGCCCCTTGCTGGACCAGCTCAAACAGCCCCACCGCAGGGCACAGCTGAGCCCCTCAGCCAAGCTGGGGGCGCCGGGGGGAAAAGAGGTTTCCGCCAGGGCCAAAGGTGGCCCAGGCAGAGGAAGAGGAAGCCCAGGAGGGAGCAGCAGCAGAAGGTGGGTTTAGGTGAAGGTGTTTTAGTTTTTGTCTATGTTTCTTACTACCCAAATCTATTTTAATTTGCAAGAAATTAAACTAATTTTCTCCTAGTCGAGTCTGTTTTGCCCATGACAGTAATTGGTAAATGATCTCCCTGTGTTTATCTCCACCCACTAGCTTTTCTTCTTATTTTGTCCCCCTGTCCTGTTAGGAGGAGAAGTGAGAGAAGGACTGGGTGGACATCTAACAGCCAACCAAGGTCAACCCACCAAAATCATCTAGTCCAATCTCCCCACCTAGAGTTCAGTCAACTAGAACAGATTGCCCAGGACTGTGTCCAGTCAGGTCTTGAGTATCTCCAAGGATTGAAGCTCAACAATCTGTCTGGGCAGCCTGTCCCAGTGTTTGAGCATCGTCATAGTAAAAAAGTTTTTTGTTATGTTTAAAAGGAATTTCCTGCGTATCCGTTTGTTCCTTTTTCCTGTTGTCCTTTCAATGAGCACAACTGAGAAGAGTCTGGCTCTGTCTTCTTTATGCCATTGTTTGGTCTGTACTTCATCTGTTTAGCTATGAGAATGTTATGGGAGTCAGTATTATCTGACTGTAGAAGGCTATCAGGTTGGTCAGACATGATTGCCCCCTCATAAATCCATGCTGACTACTCCCAGTAACCTTCCTGTCATGAACATGTTTGGAAACAGTTTCCGGGGTTATTTGCCATCACCTCCCCAGGGATCAAGGTGAGGCTCAGCAGCCCACGGTTTCTCAGATCCTCCCTCTTGCCCCTCTTGAAGATAGGGAGTGACATTTATTTCTTTATCTATCTAAACTGGTCACTCTACCTCTCTGAGGAGTTAATGGGAACAAACAAGCACTTCTAGGGCATGATTTAGCTGAACTTTGTTTGATATTTGGTTTAAAATTAAGAAAAGTGCAGGAGAAATGTCTTCTCTTATTGACCATAAAAGAATGACAGATGACTAGGTCACAAGTGGATGCCTACATGTGCACACCTACATTTATTTGGCTGAATAAATCCATAAAATCTAGAGAACTATTGACTTTCCCAACAAAGACAAGCAGGTGATGATAATACAAGTTCGTTTTTTGTCCATGAACGCAAGCCTCCTCCTGAAGCAGAGTCAGATACTAGTCAGGTCAATTAGATGGATGAATCAATGTATTTGATGGCAAAGAGACTTTCTGTTTCTTTTGGTTTAAACAGTTTTTCCTCAGAGGAAAAGGACTGCAGTCCACAGTCAGGTCCTCTTCTTTTTAGTCTATCCTGTTTGTTTTGCTGAAATTCATGAAGTGCTGTGGCAGATTTGCTAGCCCTACAACGTGATCTGCTGGCTATCCTTGAGTAATGAATGTCATGTATTAAAGAAGCAAATGCTCCAGAAGACAGCGTTAAAGAAGCAAATGACCCAGTGAAACTGGAATCTGTTTCTTTTCCATGCTTTTAAGCTATTATAAATGATCACAGAAAGAAGCAAAAAATATTAGCAGTGGACATTTATCTGGAAAGTAGCAACACTGTCTGGAAACTTAGGAGTACCCTTTAAATGGCAGCAGGTCACTAGCATTCATGTTATACTCCCTTTGACTGCAATAAAGAGTGCTGCCTTTCACTTTTATTTCAGGCTAGACAGCCTGTCTTTCAATCTGTACAAAAATTAGCCTTTCACTTTTTCAATTTAAAAAACAAAACACAAAACAACACAGAGAAACATAAGAGAAATGGCTACAAGAGAAATTTCAGCCTGAAGGGTTGATCGCCCCTCTAGCACAGGTTGCTCCCCAACCCAGATTCTCTTGTCCAGCAGCAACCTCTGAATTCTGTATCTCTCTCTCCTGATGTCTGGAGGAATCCGGCTCCAAGGCCAGATGCGTGTTGCACCCACAGCTGCATTCATGGCCACCTGCCTTGGGACAGGAGCGAATCTATCCACTCCTGTGAGCGATCAGTTGTCCAGAGGTTCAGGCAATGATCCCAGGTGGGTTTGACATATGATCTCAGAGTGGTGAAAGAAAGGCATCCAGCCCCCACGTCATTCCTTTCCACCAGAGACTCTTTGAAAGAAAATGTAGAAGAAAATTAAAAAGCAAGCAAACAAAAAATTGCCAAGGGAACAAGGCACAAGCGAGGGAGGACAAAGGCAAAAAATGCTTGGAAAAACATTTCCCTCTCCTGACAAGTCTCAGTTATGCGCAGAAAGCCTGTGAGAAATACTGAACCTGTGACAGCAGAAACATCCCAAAGAGAGCAGTGTGTGTGGGGGGAGCACAATTAATAATAAAGCCCTGTGGAATTTGTGAAGGTTCAGCACAAAAGCTTGAAGCAGTCTTTTGAGAAGCCGAATCAGCTTTAATTACTGTACTCTGGGTTATTCTTTTAAAATGCTTTTGCAGTGAAAGTTTCTCAGTCTGAGGGAGGGCAATGCTGCTCTCTGCTATCATTTCCCTTCATTGTTACAGGCTTCAGCACACAGTGAATGTGCACGAGGACAAGCAGATCCTCCACGTCTTTCATTTCAAGTGTTATTTTTTTTCCCTTTTCATTAACAGCCTTCAAGAAGAAAAAGAACTACTTAGGGCAGGGTTTTCTTTTTTTTCTCTCTTTTTCTTTTTTTTTTTTTTGGCTGCCTGGGTGAGGCCTTTTGCATTCACTATGCCTTGTTATCTAAAAACCAATATAATAGAGATATACAGATGCTCATTACTAGTAGCTATGCCATCTTAATACTTCCTATAATGGTATTTTCAGCTCATAATAGACAGTGGATGATCTGTGCTGAATAGTGAATGTGGTGCTTGATTTTTCTCTCACTTCAGCAAAATCAGTGAAGTATCTCCCCAGTTTGCAACAGTGGGAAAGAGGGAAGAATCCACTCCCTGCAGTGGCTTTCCAGAGCCTGGTTGCTACAATGCCTCACTCACCAACAGTAACAGTGAGGTTATTTCAGCAAGAAGGTAGAATGCTCTGAGTTTCTGGACCTTAGACGCTGACAGAAAGGAGTTACGTTTTTTTTAAGGTGAACAAGATTTGCAAGTCTAGAGAAAGGACAAAGTAGAGCAGATGAGAGGGGGAAGCAAAGTGGGAGGAGGAATCTAATAATTCTTCAACTGCTGGTAGAAATGTTAGTTATGTGCAACATGAAGGAGAAGAAAACTGAGCCAAAAACAAAGCTTAGCCAAAATAGGATTGGTGTTCCCCTCTGTCTTGTTTGGCAGTGCCTTGTAAGTGTTTTTCAGTGTGGTGAGTTTTAATAAAATTTAGAAGTGGCTACATGTCATTCTGTACTGTCACATAGTGGAGGCATAGTTATGCCCACATCTGCCTATGTCTTTAAGAACATATTTCATGGGCAGAAACAGAGATGGAAAATTTCCTAAGAGACACAAAACCCGGTAAATCATTTGCCCAAACCTGAAAACAATACAAACAGATGCCTCACTGGTTGGGAAAGGAGCTACCTGTACCGCTGCAGGGACAGAACGTTCCAGTGTGATCAGTTCCAGCAAATATCAGATCTGACTTGAAGTTATTTTCTTTTCGTGCAGAAGCATAGACACGTTCATCAGGTTTAACTGTGTCTCAAAACTTTGCTGAAACCAGCAACATGAGTGCAGGGGAAATAGCAATTCTAGAATCACAAACTGCTCCTCAACGACCCAAGTTTCTCTTGTGCCCATAGCTGATCATCTAGAAAGGTCATGTTTTGTCTAAGATTCCTAAGCATTGGCTCCTTGCTATTCAGTTTAGGATTATGCACTAAACTCCATGGAGGGCACTCCCTTTCCTTCACTTAATCCCAGACAGAAAGACTGTGAGGACAGAAATTAAGCATGAAGTAGGGCATGATAGTTACAAAGCAAGGAGTACTCAGCATGATTGGAGGGTCTTCAGGAGCAGCACCGAGGACCAGTATTCAGGATGATTGGAGTGCATTTATCTTGTGTCAAAACCAGCCTCATTCATCGTTATCTCCATGCTTAATTGCAATCCCAAAGTGCAAATACCCTCAGTGCCACCCAGCAGACTGTTCCAGCTGTGGGAGCATAATTGGGTCTTCAGTTCCCATCACTATCAAATGTTTGCTCTCAAATGTGTCTGAACAGTGGCTGACAGTGAAGGTAAAAAACCACTTCCAAACAAAATCATGGCCTAGTCTTTTAAATATATATAAAAACCAGAAGGGAAAATCCCAGCAGCAAAAAGTGTATATGCCTAGTGCACGCTAGCTCATTGCCTTAGGTGAATTCCCTCACCCTGAGTTCTTTGAAAGTCACATCCCACCCAATGGTACCTATGTTTCTCTCATCATCAGACATTCATTTCCAGCCATGGCCACTTGCACTCTCTCTCCTGTCGAAATAGGAGTGTCAAGGGTTGGGGTTTATTTGGTAACCTAACTGGAGCAAGACAAATAGGAATTCCTTAATTAATATCTTCCCCATTGTTTCCTCAAGGACTTCTGGAATTTCCTCAAGTCATCTTTCATCTTTGTTATTATCTCATTTCCTGTTCATGCTGCCTAACTGTCTCCTTTGCCTTAATTCTGCACAAATGGAGCGAATGTGAAGCGAGTAGACTGCAGTACAGAGCACTTTCAAAGCAGTCACATAATGTAGGTCCTGTTTAATGCAAGGATCTGTTAGTCTTTTGGGAAAGCGAAGGTGGAAGTCAGGGAATAACTCACAATAAACAGCAATGTCTTGTCATCCAAAAAAATTACATTCCTTAGGATCCCAGAGAATGAGGATTGAATTTTACCCAACTGACAGTCTGGAAGTCTTTAGTGAGCAGGATCCTATGACCAAGAAAGACCTGTGGAGCCAATGAACTGCTACAGCTCAAGAAAAGCCCGTCATCAGGGAAAATCAATTTCTCACTTTGTTGCAATTTGTTCTTGAAAGCACAAAAGTCATTAACAAAGTTCCATGGGTTAGCGTTTACTTCTTAACAAAGTCAGGAAATTCCAGTTTGACTCCACCTAAGAGGCCTCCACTGCATGCATGCAGGGTTGTGTGCTGTATGTTGAATACGGTACACGTGTTTTGTTTCAAGTTTGATTCTGGTCCAGTTCTCCCGAGTTTAGGATGCAGGCACACCTTCCTGACTCATCTGCAAAGTTCGGTTGTAAAGCCATGCTTTGAAAACAGACTTCCTGCAATTCACGTAATACCCGGCAATGTGAAACCTGGCCACAGCTAAAGTGAAAAAAACTTAGATTCATAGTCTTCCAGATAAGAAGCTTCTTAGATTAAAGATTTTCTTTTGAGATGTTCTAACATGTTTAGCACAGCTCTGGTTGGCACAGAAATCATAGCTTTACATTTCTGATTTTGAGGTGCCTTGCTTCTCCTAATTTAACAATAATGAAAGTTGTATAAGAGTTACATTAGAACATTATTATTATGCCCAACTTCAAACTGAAAAAAGGCAGCAATTTCATGCATGTTTTGATCACACTGCTTATTGGAATGGAGCTACTGGGCCAGCTGCTCCTCCCTCTTCAGCAGGGTCTGCCCTGCTCTGATGGTCCTGCATTCCCTCCACTTGCAGCTGTTATACACACAAGGGACTGCTTGTCACAGCCTGTATGTTGCTAAGAACACAGCAAGACTCTAAGAAGAAACTGTTTTATGATTGACGGGTGTTTTTTGTAATTAGGGGTGAAGATGAGATCTTCCTGGGTGTGAGACTGTCCTATGGGGATCAAATTAGTTCAGTTTGCCTGGTGATGCCCGTTGCAACTTTCTCTGAGTGTCAGCTTCCACTAGGCACACTCATCTCACAAGAGGAACCTCGGTCTGTTCTGCTGAAGCAAATCTTACCTAGTGCTGTAGCCAGGCAGCTACGCAAAAGCCCTGGCAGGAGGAGCTCCTGCTGCTTTGATGAGGGAACATTCTGGGTCTTCAACTCAGCACAGGCTAGGTTGTCACAAAGTGAGTCTCTAAAGAGACTCAGCTCTTGATTCAAGATGGGAAGGGCTATGAGCACAAGGACAAAATCATACAGCACTGCTTTGTCTTTACACAGCTAAAAACAGTCTTTACACAGCTAAAAACAGTCTGTGGTTGTAGAACAACTCACTCCTCTATTCAGGAGCTAGGTTGTTTTATCTTCAAATACAACAGGGAGGGAAAAAATCGTTGATCATTTTTTTCTTGGTTTCAGAATGCAGTGATTTACCTTTCGTCCATCTCAGAGTTTTGAGCCGGCAATAAATTGCAGCAATTCACTCTGAATTGCTTACAGGTGGCCTTTTCATGCACTTTTTCTGTTTCAACTTGAAAACCATTCAGGTTAATTGAGATGCAGTCCTTAACAAGCAAACATTTGCTGAGGACACCATTATATAGACTAGCAGCTGAAACAGCAAAAAAAAAAATAAAATACATACCCCTCTGTGATGGGAACTCACCTTCTTCTAGCTTTCTTAAATACAGAACACGATTACATTATTAGTGTGGTTACACTGTTGTAAATGCTGTTTATGCCATCAATGTATCCTGCAAAACTAAATGAAGATTACAACCTCCTAGTCACAAGCGTAAATTTGCTGAAATTCATTCTGATGAAAAGAAGAAAGGCAAGTTTTAGACCCCACAAAATTGATGGCTGTCAAAGTTACAAACAGCACAGACACAGAGAATTTATGTTATAGGATGTGCTGGGAAGCTTTAATATACGCTTAGTGCATCACAACAGTATTCCACGAACAGTGGCCACTGGCAGCTGTGTGGGGGACTCGTAAATTGAAAATAGCTGACATACATACCCCTCTATTTAAATCAAGGGGAGTGTCTATGAAGTGAATTACTTTTCATCCTGAGCATGGCTGACAGAGTGTGATTTAGTCTGCGTGATTTAGTGTGAGGAGCTGTGTACAAATGTTGTCAGTATGATTTCTCCCTCGCCATTGAATTTGGCCCGCAGAGGCTGGCCAAGCAGTGCCTGGTTTAAACTCCCATGCAGAGAGGGTAGAGGAGGGTGACTGAATGCCATGAAGACCCGTGATATGGCTGCTGATCTGGGGTTAAATGAAATGTGTGTGGCACCGAGGCAGAGCCGCCAAATAACCAACCGACCCTGGTTCCAGACCCCTCTCCCTCATGACGTCTGTTACCTGAGGCTGTAGGACTAACAGTTTGCTCCTTTAATGGTGGGGACGTGAGGATGAAGGCATGCCAGGACATCGGTGTCTCAGGGGCCCAAGGCAGGAACAGCTCTGCCTTTGCATATGGGGTGTCCGTGCCCCGGCGTCGGCATGGGGGCTGCGGGGTGGCCTCTGCGCGGAGGGTGCGGGGCTGCCCCGTGCCGGACACAGCCGGTCCCAGCCGGTCCCAGCCGGCTCCAACGGCCCCACCGCAGGGCACAGCTGAGACCCTCAGCCAAGCTGGGGGCGCCGGGGGGAACAGAGGTTTGCGGCAGGGCCGAAGGCGGCCCAGGCAGAGGAGGAGGCAGCCCAGGAGGGAGCAGCAGCAGAGGCAGCCCCAGGGCGCAGGAGGAGGAGGGCAGGAGGTGCTGCAGGCGCGGAGCAGGGATCCCCTGCAGCCCTGCAGAGACCCCGCTGGAGCAGAGACCCAGCCCGCAGCCCGGGGAGGGCCCCCGGCCGCAGCGGGGGGACATTTCCTGCAGGAGCTGCGGCCGTGGAGAGCCCCGGCGGGAGCAGGGTGTCCCTGAAGGACTGCAGCCCGGGGCAGGGCCCGCGCTGGAGCAGGTTCTCCTGACACTCTCCTCCTTCCCTGTGATGGCAGCCTGAGAGGCAGGACGGGACACAGAGCAGCAGCTGTGGCCAAATCTCTTCTCAAAAATTTCGAAGAGAAGATGCACAGGGTGCCTCCCCGCTTCTCATCCAGGCTATGTGTCTCAGGCTTTCCTGTCCTCCATGGCAAAGCATCCACGAGGCTGGCTGCAGGTCAAGCCTTTCCACCACAGACATTAGGAACAGACTCCTGCCTTCCTCTTGCAGCATCCTTCCATGTATTTGAAAAGGGATGTCATTTTCCCTCTACATCTTTATCTTTCTTAGGCTAAATGATACCATTTTCTTTTTTGTGGCTTGTTCTCTAGATCTCTGATCATGGTTGCTGTTTCCCTTGGACTCTCACCTGACACAGGACACAGTGCTGTAGCTGAAGCACTTTACCAGTGCTGCACCAGGTGGGATGAGGATGTCCCAGGTCTTACAGGAAAGGAGGGGAGCAGAGAATAAAAGAAAGGCAAAGGGGATGGAGAGAAGGGGGAGGAAAGGCTAGGTCTCAGATGGAGAGTGGGGTACACGTCTAGGAAAGGTTTGCTATCCTGGGGTGAGGTGGAGGACCTTGACCTGAGCAGTCTTGGTGATGGCAGCAGAGACAGCCTGCCTGGCACAAGCAATGCAGGCAGCACCATCGTGATGCCCTGCCTGGCCCCCACACCAAACCTGCCAGGGGACTCCCACAAAAAAATCAGTCCCACATCTCAGTTTCTACATGCATGTGGGGCACTGCAGTGGACAACTGCAGCCTCCATGAGAGCTCAGTGCAAGCGACAGCAGCCAAACTGCACTGTTACAAGAGGAGCTCAAGGAAGAATTAGTCCTTTGAAGTATAATTATCTTTGTTACTCTCCCTCACTTCAGAGAACAGTAATTTGCTGCTGGCTTATTCCTGCAACAATCGGGTGTAGTGCAGACAGATATTAGTTTTAGTTGTGGACCAGCTTTAAAGGTTTTCCTGTCTTTTCCTCTTACTACCCCCAGTCATCCATGCATTCCCCTCGGTCCCCAGCTGTCTGCCTTCTCAGCTGTGCTGGGACAACTCCTTGAAGGTTGTGCTTAAAGCTTCCCAGAATTAAACATTTGAAGGGATTTATCCTAAACTGAGCTGGTTTGGTTATCTGGCTTCCAGGACAGCTCCCAAAGCACTCGAGCCAGCTCAGCTGAGACAGGAATGTGGGACATGAATAAGCAGGCAGAGGAGAGAGGTGAGGAGGGGAGAGCAGGTCCTCCAAGCTGGCTTTGCCTCCAAAGTGGGCGTCCTATAAGAACATGGCCTTGGTAAGCTCTTTTGCACAGGCTTATACAAAATGAGCTGTTTATGGGGGAATGATGTGAAAGACATTGATAGAGAGTCCCTTTGCAAACAGCTGTGCTGGATGGAAGCACAGCTGCCCTGAACTTTTGAAACTGCCCTTCTGTTAAAGCCTATGAGGCAGTGGGTGCAGGTCTGCCTGCAAAAGGACCAATGCAAAGGTTGCCTCTCTGCTCCAAGCAAACCCAGCTGAGGATCGCTAGCTCTCTAATGCTAAGGGTTTTCCTGCTCCCAGAACAATGTGCTCATTGCTTCAAATAAATCAAAGCATATGATCTTCCTACTTCTGCATGCATGTGGTCCATATTAATGATGGCAGAAGAACTTAATTGATCATATATACGATTTAGTCTCATGTTAAGAGAAGGAAAATGAACTAAGCATTAGGAATCTGGTATCAAGATGCCAAGACAGGAAAGCTTGTCGCAGTTTCCTTGACAAGTCTGTCGTAAAGCCCATGTATATTTTTTCTATTAACACTCAATTACAGCATATTTATCTAATTCAGTCATCTGTTCTTAAAGTGTCATGTCAAGGGCACTGCAGAGGCTAACCACAGAACAGAAACAAAGAAATCAGGATCAAAAAAAAAAAAAAAGAGAGAAAAAGAAAAGAAATAATGAAGAAATAATAATTCCAATAATTTCCAATAATTTGGAAATAATTCATTTCCAAAGAATGTAAGCCAGTATTTTCAGAGTTCAGAACAAAGAGCTATATAATACATATACTGTTATATATATTTATACACTGTATGTAATATATGTAAATGCCTCAAGCATCTCTCATAGAAAAAAAGACCCAGTGTACATATTATCCCATGGTACATAAAATCTCTTAATTTTTATTGCAGAAGAATGTACATTTGAGTGAACTTGATACATTTGACGCTTCCTTCTTTCATTGAATTTTAACACGGTCTGCTGAGACGTATATCTGGCATTGTTCCTAGCCAGGTGCATCACACAATGTGTGAGTAGTAATCTCGTCTGGTGGTGTGTGTTTTTCCAATAAATCAAGCTAAACTAGCTTAGAAGGATTGTGCATTATGTTTGGAGACTAGTTAGGACCTGCTACTATATTTATGAGGCAACTAAAAACCTTAAAGGAACGTAAGTGCTGAAGAGCCTTAAGACTGTATGTTAAACATCCCTTGGATATACTGAGAGATTTACCTACTTGAAGAGCATGGATGCAAGCAACTAAAGAATATAAGAATGGCCTATTACTGTCTCTAACCTAAGATCCAGCTCCTTCACCCACCTTTCCTTTGGCAATAGCCAGGGGCAGACACTTAGAAATAGCTTAAGATAAGTGCAAATACAGAGTGATCCTTCCTCTCATGTATACTTTGTTTGTGCTATAAAACAGCCTTATAATTTTTTGTGGTGTCATGTAGCACTTGTGTTATGATTAGTTATGAATGGTCATTCTCATCTCACTGTCTCTGCTACATTTCCAATACTAAAAAGCCTAAATATATAACCCTTCAAGTTTCTCTTTTTCAGTCTAAGGGACTCCGGGGTATTTGGTCTCTCCTCCGATCAAAATCACTCCTACTTCTCACTTTAGCTGGAACTTTTCCCTTTTTTCAGTTCTCCTCTGATGTTTTACTCCATTGATTTTGAGGTAGGTGCAGACAGTCCCAGATACGGGTGTACAAAACTGTGACGTTAAGAAGTTTCCTGCTTTATTCTCTATTCTTTTCCCAACAGTTCATAACTTTCTGCTTGCATGTTGACCACCAGAGAACCGTACAAAGTGACTCCAAGATCTTCTTGATGGCAATAGCTAATTTAAAGCCCATGATGGTATATTTACATATTTCCATGTGCTTTATCTTATATCTATCAACACTGAATTGCATCTGCCTTTTATAGCACAGCCAGTATCTCGGGGATCTAATGAATTCCTTGCACTCAGCTTGAGTTTCAACTACTGCTAATTCCATTCCATCAATAAATAATTTTCTTACCTTCCAGATAAAGAGTAGACACATGATCCATTATAATCTCACAGATGTGAGAGTGAGAAACTTGACATTGGGGGTAACAGTCAGCTGAATCCGTCCTGCAAGGTACCTGAGGACATTTTTGGATTGAAGCTTCTATCTTAGTATCTTGTTCCAGTAACAGTGATTGAAAAGTAGGTTTCCTGAATTTTTTGGTATTTTCCAACAATTCACTTGGTGCGCATTCATCTTTGCTGTAAGCAAGATAGTAATGTTTGCTTTATAATTGAATCATATTTTGTCTTCTTCATCTAATGCTTTCTGCCATGGTCTTGATCCTTTAATTTAATGGGAGCTGGATTAGAAAGACCCTGGAAATGGTCAGTCAGGCTGGAAATCTTTCATTAGATTTACAGGCATTGTAACAGGTTCCATGCCATGATTATAGCCCCCATAAGAAATCCTTGTGAAGCACATGTTTATATTTAAAGTGAGCTAGGACAGAAATGAGCTGCTTCTCTAACGATTGCTTTTATACTCTTGTCCTAGATCTGAAAAAGTCTTCTTTCAAGAGCTGTTAAATCTTATTAAAACCTCTTTGCCAGCACCTGAGTGACAACAGTTAGCATGAGAGGCTGACTTAAAAGTAGAGTGGGTATTGCAAAAGTATCCACAAACACTATTTCCCCATAGAAATCAAGGAGTTCGTTGCCACCCTCCTTATTCAAGAAGGAGGAGCTTTCAAGTTTGTGGTTAAAGAAGAAGTGGCTGCAGCAAAGGAAGTACGAAAATCTAACAAGAGGCTGAAATCCATCCCATTCAAAGTACACCACTACCCTGGAAGGTGCGGTACTTTGCTAACTCCTTACATTCCAAATTGCAGTATCGCTTCCATGAACAATGTAAAACCTAAAAAAAAGCTCCCCACTGAGCTTTTTTCTAAGCAGACTGTCAGGCCAAATATTGAAATAGTGCTGCTCTGGACAGGGGTCACATTTTAAGATGTGGTGCAAAGAACCTAGTATTTTGGTTACAGCAAAAATAATAATAATTATTATTACTATAGATATCTTTGGAAAACCAGCCTGTTCTTCATTTGATTCTTTAGAGTCTTCGAGGCGGTCTTCAGCCACTTACTACCTAAGCAGTCTTCAGCAGTTACTAGGCCATGTAGCTAACCTCTGCTGTATGTGGTTGACACTTTCTCTCACTCCTCTCCAGCAGCAGTGTGGATGGTTTCAGCACAGTTTTGTTTGCAGGTACAGTTTCAGCATCTGTACATATTACTGGGCATTCCTCGGAGGAAGCTGCTCAAAGGTGTCAGCTTTGACATTGCCAGGAGCAAAACCACAGGGAGATTGGCCCAGGTTCCTGTGGCAGCACATTGGGTCTGGAAGACAGCCCTGGGCGCAGATCCCGCAGCCCCATGTGAGGTTTCTCTTCCTATCCAGCAAGGAAGTATGCTGAGATGCGAGTTTCTTGTCTTCTTCCCGTTGCATCAACAGTAGCATTGGGAACAGAGCTCCCTCAAGTCCCCGCCCTCTGCCAGAAAGCTACTACATGAAATTTTGACCAGCCTGGAGGAAAAAGAAATATTTAAAAGATTTGTATAAACTGTTATGTCCAGTCTATTCTACTGAGAACAGCAGAGAAATTGTCTGGAGTGCCAGTTATGAAACAATTGCAAAAGCTACAACTGACATATAAGGAATAATTATAGTACTACTCATTGCAATCTAGCTAGCCTCTGTGAAGTTTTGCAAGTGAAGGTGAAAGAGGCCAGGGGGAGCACCAGCAGGGAGGAATAAAGAGCTGTTTTGGGGGATAATTAAATCTGAACCAAAAAGGTCATGAGATACTTTATCAGCCTTCACACTGTATCCTAACACACCCAGAATGTTATCAATTCACTGTCATTCTCCTCAAATTAGGAATAAACTGTCTGAAATCAAAACCCTGTGGTGCAGAGGAAGCTGAATTTGAATCTCCTCTTTCATTTTTGTTCATCTCCATTAATTTGCCACTTGTTAATAACAAGTGAAGAACAATCAATCTAAATAGAGTTCCAGCTACTGGCTCCCATAAAGCAAGAAGGAAGGAGATTAAATCATCATTATGAACCTACAGGGGAGGGGGGAGAATGTTATACATGGAGGGTAGGAGATGCAGGAACGGGAAGTTTATTAGAACTGTGGCAGGAAGTAATTTTTATTTTACAGCTTCTCCATTTGATGAAGCTTTGAGTGATTCTAGATCCAATTTCCTCTTTGAAACTGGGCAAATGAACTTCAATAAATATACCATCATCAACAATACCGTCATCATCACCATCAAAATAACAAAGAACCATACTTAAGTCATCTGTAAGTACTTTCATTTTTTTTGCCTTTTTTTTGGGAGAGGGTGCAGGAGGGGAGCCATTAGAGGAATTTGTGCCTTGAATAAAAATGTTTTGCCTACATGTAGCACCTAACTGCAGGTCTCCTACCCCCAAGCAGGCAAATTATTATCAGGCTGTAAGAAATGCATCTTACTGTGGCCAAATAAATGCAGGTCTTGTGAAGACAGACTTAGTTTTATGTCTCACTCTTTCCAGGCCCAATGCAGCTCCTTGACTTTAGGGACAGGAGATTGATCTGTTTCTTTGGGCTACACAAAAAATAAAGTGCCTCCTCAAATTGGAAACAACCTTTGCTCCACAATTTTGGTAGCCAGGGAGGCAATTTTCCCCTACAAATAATCAGTGTTTGGTCAGTTTATTGATCAGCTATTGTATTTCTTGAAACTCAGAGAGAATGAAATTTACAGCTCTACTCCTAAGAGTTGCTGCAAGATCCATGCATCATTGGTGCTTAATTTAATAAAAAGACAGTTTTCGTTCTACATATATTCGGCAAAACTTGTCTCTGTCAACTTGCCATACTCTTCCTCCCATTAGATAGTTATTTCTGCTAGCTGACTTACAGCCTAGTTCTTTGGGTAAAAAGACCAAATCAACAGCTGAAATAAACTAGATTTATTCCACTGAAGTTAACAGAAATATGCAGCTTTACCTCAGCTGGGGGATAGGGCTCTCTGATGGGCTAGATGACAGAAGAATTTTCCAGCTACTGGACTGTTTGCTTAAATAATTACATCTCTCTTCTTTTCATTCCAATATGTATCTTATTACTTGGAGCACAGCAACATCTCACTACCCCCTGGGATACTGTTAACATATATGAAATGCATTGCAGTCCTTATTGTTAAAAAGCACCTTTCTGGGATTTGGTAACAGCAGCAGGGAACAGGCAAGAAAAAACGTATTAATTTCTGAGTAAGCAGTTTTCAAATTGTATTAGCCATTCTCATCCCTTTCCATCAAGACTCCAATTTGCCTCCAGCTCTGTAAGCACAACTCTGTGCTTAACATTCTGCTCCACAATGTAGTCCTAAATTAGGAAAACTGAATAAAATCTATGTTGCTTGTACTTTAAATTCCCTGCAGGCAACCAGTAGAATTCCACGAGATCTCAAGCCTCCTGACTCCCCAAGTCCCTCTTTTTCATTAAAGAGGAACAAAAACTGCTCAGTCAAATCTGCCCACTTCTGGAGACAAAGAACGAGAAGGGGAACTGAGTGTAAGTTCATTTACCTTCTTCACTTCTCATGCCCTCCTCCTGGATGCTCTGGGACAGCTACAGTTGTCAAGGATGAAAAGAACTGTCTTACGTGAGAACAGCAAGTTATTAAATCGGGCTTTAGCCAATTGCATTTCTTACCCAAGAGTTTGTTGTGTTTTCTGGTGTTGTTGCACATACAAAACTTCTTCAGGCATCATCCACGTATTAAAAAATATGTCTTTAGTTCAAATATGTGAAGTAATGGAATATACATACGATTATTAGATCAAATCTCTGGTAGGCTGGTTTACAGATATTGCAGTGATTACAGCCAGGATTGATCAGAAGAACGAGAAATGTCAGATACCTTCATTTGAAGGTGTTTCCTAAATCAAAAGACGGGGGAAAAAATCCATCACCTAGTAGTCTGGACATTCACTGATGAGTAGAGCAAACCTGCTTCACAGTATGGGTTTGGCTACCTAATGTAAAGTGGAAAAGCATAAAAAGAAGAAACTGATAAAAGGCCCATTGTGTAAAGTCTCGAAGCAGGTGAAGTGTTTAGGTATTCACAAAGGAGTAGGATACGTACTGGTATTCCGTTAGATAAAGCAGGGGCTTGGATTTGGAATCCCATGTGCTCAGGCAAAGTGCCTGTACACTCCAATTTGGGAAGGAAGGGGCTTAAATGCCTGAAAAGATCAGAAATAAAGTTCATTTACTCTTTGTAGTATATCCCACTGATACGTGTAGGCAGTACCCTGGCCAAAGCACTCAATTCTGTGACACCCATTCTTACAGACCTAATTTTCCTCTCCTGAAGGGAGTCTGCACACCAAAGCCAGCCTGTACCGCGAAGCCCGTCTGTGTGTTCAAATGATACTAACAGCTCCAATAGGAGATGTTGTTTCTCACTACAAATTTGTATTCCTTGGTGTCGTTAAACCTCCAAAACTCTGGCAAAACTGTTCCTCTTGATTTTCCACATCTGAATGAACAACTGGAGATCAGTAGGCCGCAAGATGCAAAAAGGTTAAGTATCTGGGTGCCTTTATATCTCCAGGTTAAAGAGGAAAGCAGAAAATGAAAGTGAACTGAACATTAACCCCCAAATCTTTACATGGTCATTAGTGACAATGCAAAAACATGGTAATCCTCTAACTTAACTCAGCCTAAAATACTGGGACTACCTCACACCAAATATTTGGGACTCTAAATTGGCAGCTCAGTATCTTCCTGTCAACCATTCAGTCATATTGCTGAAGAAAGTAAACTGTCAATCAGAGGCTCTTCTTGGTGACAAACAGTCCCCATAATGTGATACATTCAGGGCCTAGTGAACTCTGTTGTTGAATTAAAGGAGCTGTGTGGCAGCATAAGCATCACAAAGTTGCCTGGTTCCTCATTCTGCAAAAGACAGAGGGATAGATTGCAGGAGAGCATGTGAAATGTCAGTTTGCACCTCTGTCAAAGAAGCTGAATGACTGAAATGTCACATATCTCAGGCAGGAAGAGAGGAGAAGAGATAACTATGAATTTGTGCTCTCAAAGGAAAACATAACAAAGATTTTAATGGGGACATTTTCTAGATGGAAATATGAAATCAGGTTATTTTTGTAAGGGAGCTGCATCTCCATTGGCCAAGACAATTTTTCTAGAGCACCTCAGTCCATTTTTGCTGTGCTGGGCCAGCACAAGCCAACATCTCCAGGTGAGGGACTTTTAGAGACTGTTGTATTAAAAGCAGAAGACTCTTAACCGAGCCAAAGTATTTCCTTTGTGGCTAGGCCACAGATGTAACTCGTAATCATATTGCACCTCAGATATACAGGTTAGTGAATGATGAAATACCGCTTAAACACACGAACCGGGATCAGTGTCTTTGACTCCCAGTTCATTGACTGGTGGCAACTTATTGAATGTGGCCTGCACTGATTAGGAAGTTATCTTGATTACACCTTTCAGGAGATTTGCTCATATCCTTATTCCTAGTTTCCAAGTATTATAAGTAGAGAAGTATAAGTAGAGAAGAATACCCTGTGGGATTCTTGAATGTTCCTCTGTTCTCTTCAAGTACAGAAGCACAAAGCACAGGCTTTTACTCTCTGTATCATTTATTTCCTGGTATGTAAAGGAAAGCTAATACTTTGATAATGATTATTAGTACCAGACCTATGTACTGATAGATCAGCTAGCGATATAGATTCAATCTGAATCCGTCACTGCCATGCAACCATACCAGCTGTGAGAGTAGACATAGCACAGAATCCAGCCTGGTACAGACAGGTATGGTATGACTGGGAATGGTGCAGGGAAAAAAACTGATATCACTTAAAATATGCTGAAGAAAATTAACCCAACTTGCATCCCTTTGCACAAATTTGAGGCAACAGTATGAATTCATACTGTATGAGCACTTAGTTGTATTTGGCCGTAGTTTCGAACCCAGCAGTGATGATCTTACGGGGAGACACGTTTCATCACCACATCACAGCCTGAGTGATGCTCCGAGGATAATGGTGCAAAGTGAAAGAGGTTCAGTTAAACCTTCACAACATCACAGATTTAATATAGTGTGTCAGCTAATGGGATGGGAGGAAGCAAAAGAAGGGTGTTCATAAGTTGCAGAAGGATAACCATTCTTTAAATCTTGACAGCACTTTTAGAAGCAAGCATGGGACTATGCATTTAGTCCTCTACCATTTGGGTTTTTTATCCCCTTTGCTAATGTTTGCCAGGTTCTGAAGCTGAAGTGTTAAAATGTGAAGGGTTGTCCTGGTACTTTTTTGCCCTAAGCAGATGTAGCTACCAGAAATGTGACAGTATGATGGTTTTCCCAGTCCTGGTTTGCTGACTCCAGAAGCTCAGATGGATCAGGTCATTTATCTTCATTCAATGGCTGAAATTTTTTTCTGCCCATACAGTTATGCGGAAAGATTTTAATGGCTGCTATCGAGGGTGCTGACCCAAAGACAAACACAGACCTCGGTGGAATTGATGGATTTGCCACGCATATCTTTCAGACTCCAGCAATTAAACCCTTTTCTGAAGTGAAACAGGCACAGACAAAGAATCTGCTCACCAACATATTTAACTGCAGGCACAGCCTGAGGAGACCTAACCACAGCAATTTCCCTGGCTGCAAGCGCATGGGGCAGGATGCTGATCTGCAGGATGTGTGCACCTGAGGAGGAAAGCCACAGTACCACAACTACAATGAGAAACAGGACAGTGTTTCTTAAGCCACGAGCCCCCTGGAAAGACAGGCCTGAGGATTTGTGAGCAAGGAAACTTCACACTGTTGTTTATTTCTACAGAGATTTTTTACAAACAAAATTACACCAAGAATGTACATTACTTCTCAAGTTAATTCATCTTCCTAATTAAAACAAGCCTGCAAGATTTGCATATTGACCAGTGACTCAGGCTACATTTCACTCAGGTATAGCTATTTCCACCTTTTGCTTCATGAGAAAATAGGGTTTCCACCATTCCACTCCCGTGTATCTTAGATCATCTGCAAAGTCAAAAAGCTGTGTATTGCTGTGCGAGGAAACCCATGCCCAGAGAACGATTTGTGATTTAATAAAAAGCAGAAAATAAATCATAAATTGGATACTATGTGCTGCTGGTGTTTGAACAGACGATCAAATAAAATTTATGAAAAATTCTAAATATTTCAAGTGCATTTAAAGCTCAGGCAGAGTTACACCAATAGCAGTCTGCTTCTGGCCATTCACTACACAACTACTACCGTGACTGCTGCTGCCTAAGTCTTATTCCTACATAAATAGAAATTTGCCCTGAGGAAAAAAAAAAGCTAAAGATATACAGTAAATCTCTCACTGTGAATATTTTCCTGCATGCTTTTTAGAAGGATATTTCCTCTGGAATTCAACTAATTCTAGACAGACAGGATCCTACAAATACGCATGAAAAAATTCCTTATGGGCTGGCACTATTGTTATTGAATGACCCTGGGCAACTTATTCAAGGATGACTCACAAGTGTCAAACAAGAATGGAAATGTCTGCAGGACTGTACCCTGCATTTCCAGGCAGACAGATAAGCTGTCATCTTTACCTTCATTTTTACCACATAGAATTTTTAAAAAATGCTGCTTGTGTGTACAGAATTACAAAGACAAACATTTGCACAGTGCAAAACAAAGAGAATTAAAGGCATTTAAGCCAAATATGCATAAGAAAAGATTCCGTGCAAGACAGAACAAAACACCACTTGCAGACACATTAGAGAAATTCATTTTCATTCCCATTTCCTTCGTATCAGCAGAACTAGTTCAGCACATTCTTATTCTCTCAGTGATGACTGTCCTTCTCAGGAGTCCTCTGTACTTCCTTCTCAGGAAGGGTTAACTTCACGTAAACATCTTTATAGGTTTATCTCCAGCCCTGCTGACAGAACTCCTATTCAGAATTTGCCTTACAAGATCTTCAACAAAAAAAGACCTTTTCCACTTTTTTCTCATATCCTCTGAAAGCTGTTGACAGGTATACATGGAACCACCTCATCTCTCCTTGCTCCAGGACACTGTTACTATACAGTAAGGGTTGGTCTTCACTACCCAGACTATTTTGCTCTGCACTCACTGTGCTATTTCTTTCTTCTTTTGGGACTTTGATATTTTTGCTTTTTAAACAAGTATGTGCACAGACATGTAATAACTGGCTCACACAATTGTGCTAAACAAAGTGACCAGCCAAGCAACGGACCAGTACCTGCACTGAAAATGACCATTGGCAAATACCAGACTCGTGCAGGCTAGGCTTTTCTGCCTTCCGCCCGGCTCTTTTTGCCATTCAAGAAGCAAAGACTCTTCTTGAAGAGAAGAGCAATATTCCCTTCACCCTGTGGACAGCACTAGTGCCCACAGCACTGATGTAAAGGGGTTTATATATTTAGCCCACTTCCAATACATTTGGGTTTCGTCTGTTCTAGTCTCTGACTCTGTTTTTTGGAGAAGAGGCCACTAATGGCATCCCCAGTGCTGGCTGGGGCCAGGATTGGTCCTGGAGCTGCTCTGCGTGATTCTGAAGCCCTGAGCATTATCTCACCCCTTCTCACCACGGCTGGAGTAGGCTGCAAAATCAGGGGCTTAGAGCACTACCTGCAACTCCTTTTTGTCAGAATAATTCCAGGCACCACCATGAGCTCCTGGCTCAAGAAAACCAAAACAGAGCCACAGAAATGATGGGCTCTGCAATCAAGAGTTTTGTGAGGAGGACAAAGGGCTTGAAGTTGCAATTGCTTCTTAGTGATGCAAATGCAGAGAGGGGGCTGGAAGAAGGCAGTGGAATTGGGCAAAGGTGGACAGATAGTGGAGTCAAATTAAGTATATAGGGAGCCAAGGGACTTCCAAGCAAAAGTAGGTAGTGAACCAGTAGGGCGTGAAAAGAGTCTGCAGACACTTTGACAAAGATTTTGGAAAAGAGAAGACCTAGAATTTGCAAGAAAATGTTTAATATGGTTAGGATAGCAGGGAGCTGAAGGGGAGAGATGCAAACCCAAACAATGTGGTCTTCAGAAAGGTCCACGACAAACTGGGCACGGGGCATGGGAAATCAGAGAGATCCCCAAGCGGAGAATGAAGTACAGAGGCAAAGAAAATGGACAGGGAGGAAGAGCCAGGGGAGGAGGGATATGTACATGAGAGGTGGGAGGTGTCAGCATCCATGAAGACACCCTAAAGGGGTTATGAAACCCAGCCCCCTCAGGCTTCTTGCATGGAGTAAATGGTAACATAGAACATTTCATGCTATTTAATGAAAATCAGAGGAAGTTTTATTCAAAATTTTCTTGTATCTGTAAAACTGGGGTAACTGCATCTGTCTTCACATTGCAGGTATTTTGTAGAAATTAATGATCTGAGTAATTAATGTTTGTGCAATATTCACATACCACACTGATGCAGAGATGAATTAATAATTCTGTCCTCAGCTCGAGGTCTGACTCACGTTCAGCAAGAGCTGGGGAGCAGGGAAATGTGTCTTTAAGCAGCTGTCACTGAGTCAGTGGGAACCTGTTGTCTAATGCAGAAGCTCACATTGTACTGATCAGCTGGAATTTGGTCCTCTGTCAGGTTTCTTGGCTCTGAGTTATTTCTAAGCAGCAAAGAATAGTGCAAAAAAGGTCACCCGCTGAGTGTGGGGGATCATACAAAATATTGACGAGCTGATCATTAACAGAGCATAGCCTGTCCTGTGGAGCTTAAATTCTGTGGGAAAAGTCTAAAATACATTAGTAAAGATTTGATTATTTGCACAAGGGGAGTGAATTAAGGTTTCCCAAATAAAATCAAAGTCTGGCATTTCTTAATGCTTGGATGCATGCCCTTGCAAGCTTCTGTTGTTTTTATTTTTATTTTTTAATGTTGATTTTTTTTGTGTGTGTGTGTAACATATATTTGAAGAGATTCCATGAAGCAGTCTTGTCTGACACCATAATCTCATGAAACACAAGTTTCCTGATTAACATTTTCCTTGTAAGCTCATCTATCCCCAAATGTGACATCTGGAAGAGACTTTATTTCCAGACTCAGAACCATCAGAGATGCTAGACAGCTGCCCAAGACACAGCACATTAGCGTAGCAATACTAATCATGCCAAAAGAAAGGAGATTAGAGACACATGCATTTCTACCAGCATTGTTAAACAGATTTTCTGTCCCATACACTGACTCGCATAGCAGATGCAGCCAGAAGCTGCTTCTTAGAAGTATTATCCTCATTTCATCATTTTCAAAATGAACTATTTCATTTCTGAAGAGCTGATATGCTTTGCTTCAATGTTTTTCAGATTTAAACGTTTTGAGATTGTGTTTTGAAACAGTCTTTTTTATTTGGGTAATCTAAAGTTAAAAAAAAACCCAAAAAGGCATTGGAGATCAAAAGCGGGTTAAATAGCCTGAAGATGAAAATTTCCTTTGGAATAAATAAAACATTTCAACTAGACCCTAAATATTGTCAAAACTGCTAGGTTGGCTTAACCTTTTTTTCCTTTCATTTTCACTTTGCCCAACGTTTGTTTGCAGGCCACCCCATTTCTGCAAGAGCTAATTCAGGCTCATACATGGTTTTGCTCTTAGTTCCCATCTTTTTTGCATGAAACTGAACAGTCTGATTGTAGCAATGCATTGAACTCAAGTTCAAGTGTCATTCATGCTAATAACCTCTCATTTTGCAGCCAGGATGTGGCTATGTCAACGATCCATGAAGGGTTCTCCATTACCCACATTCATAGCTCTCCCGTTTTCTCTCTCACCTTCTGCCTCAGTTTGCAGGCAAGTTCACAAGGAGAGAACTGACTCACGCATCCACACCCTGAAGCACCTGGGAAATGTCCCTGTAGTCCTCCTAATGGCCTGATACTCCTGTTTCACTCTGCAGCTCCTCATCCCTGGGGGAGAATCATGTGGGGCCTCTGCTGCCATAAGACATACCCAAAAAACAGAGGTTTGTGCCTACTTCTTAACTAGTAGCAACTGCCCTGTTGCTTTTGTGTGCTTTTAGTGCTGTTTTGCCCATCTGTCTGCTGTGTGTTTGGTGTGTGAAATGCTTCGTAAGCTTCTGAAATAAAGGTGTTTCATACAGGGAAGACATTATTCACTGGGGATTTGCACTGACCTTCCTTATCCCGCTAACCTGCCCTGTGCGTTACACTCTGTGACACAGAAAGGGCTTTGAAGGAAAAGCAAAACTCTCATTAGTCAGTACAGCAGTACAATGTAAAAGCACATCACACACACGTGCTCCTAACACGCAAATTTAGCTGCGTTTTTCCTGAAACAAAGGGCTGTGCTTTATATAAATGAAGAGGATGACTGAGCCTCCCACAGAGGATTCAGATCAGCCCCTTGCTTAAGGCAGCGGTGGAAGGCACTTAGATATGGCAGTGTCAAGGCCAAGATAAGGACCTGCAGAAGATAAAACAGATTGTGTATTTTACGCAATACCTTTTGTGTCCAGCAAACAGAAGATGAAAACCTGTTCCAGCAGACAGATGAGG
This sequence comes from Pluvialis apricaria, assembly GCA_017639485.1. Classification (NCBI taxonomy): domain Eukaryota; kingdom Metazoa; phylum Chordata; class Aves; order Charadriiformes; family Charadriidae; genus Pluvialis; species Pluvialis apricaria. Next base: position 158,684,010 of record CM030008.1, on the reverse strand, counting down.
AGCTGAACTTTTCAGCACAAGTGCTGGCCATTTAAGTCAACTTTGTAGTAGCAGCAGTGCTGAGTAAGCTAAACATAGGAGATACTGATTACATGTAGGGAAAAACCATGGCAAAACACCAGCAAATAAACTCCACTGATATATCGAATGATCTCATGCTTAAGGTATCTGAAGGAAATCTGCTATTCTTGTGTGCTTATGAGTAGAAAATAGAACTTGCAGGATCTGACACTGAATCCACTAAATCATGAAATCCAGAAAAAAAAACACCACACAGACAGTAGACAAACCAACGGAAACAGTAGCCCATCATCTGCCCGTGAAATCAAGAAGGATTTCTTGTCATCCCCTTAAACTCTATAAGGTTTGATTATGATTCTGTGGGCGACATTACACACCATTCATCCCCTGACTTTTATTAATCTCCCTTTTCAGTTGCTACACCACACTTTATCTGCTACAGTCATTGGTGATGAATATAGCATCGGATACCTACCTGCTGAACAGGACATCTCTGTAAGTCCCTTCCATTTCAAACATACAAGATGTAATGAGCAGGAGGGCAACCATTCATTCTGATTTCCTCCAAAGTAGGAGAAATAACAGTTGGGCTGGGAGAAGTATATTCGCCTGTGGAGTGATCCAAGGTGCTTTAGTTAGGCTTTGACCCTTCGAAAATTTATCTTAAAGAAGCTTGAATAGAAGACTCTATCCTGCAATCCGTGTAGCAGGCAATAAGCAGGAAAACGGCATTTTGCTTTTACAAATGTTTTTGGTAGTGTGTAACTCCCTCTTTTCCCTAATTTGTCCCCGACATGCCAAGATTGCAGTCACAGCCATAACACTTAGAACATTAATTTCAGATGAGCTGGGAAAAGAGATAGAACCTCTGCTTCATCATTAAACATTTATTGTCAGGATCTTTTGAAATAAACTGGCCTTTAATACTACATTTGTTTGTTTGGTAAATAATACACTTCAAAATTTAAGCATATTGTCAACATTTTCTACATTACCTAATCCATATTCCATCTATTATACTCTCTAAAACAAATTCAGCCAGATTCATTTGATTACTCTTGCCCTAAATTAAACCATCAGCCTGTTTTCCATAACAAGCACTGTCTTATACCATAAATTATGATTAGAATTAATTTTCATTGAAGTTTGCCTGTATAACAGAGAAAATTCCCTCTTAAGATGTGTCTTTCCTAGTAAAGGCTAAATGACTAAAGACACATCATAGAATCATAGAATCATAGAATGGTTTAGGTTGGAAGGGACCTTGAAGATCATCGAGTTCCAACCCCCCTGCCATAGGCAGGGACACCTCTCACTAGACCAGGTTGCCCAAGGCCACGTCCAGCCTGGCCTTGAACACCTCCAGGGATGGGGCTTCAACAACCTCTCTGGGCAACCTGTTCCAGTGCCTCACCACCCTTAAAGTGAAAAACTTCTTCCTAATGTTTAATCTAAACCTGCCCTCTTCCAGCTTAAAGCCGTTCCCCCTTGTCCTATCACTACATGCCCTAGTAAAAAGTCCTTCCCCAGCTCTCCTGTAGGCCCCCTTTAGGTACTGGAAGGCCGCAATAAGATCTCCCCGGAGCCTTCTCTTCTCCAGGCTGAACAGCCCCAACTCTCTCAGCCTCTCCTCATAGGAGAGGTGCTCCAGCCCTCTGATCATCCTCGTGGCTCTCCTCTGGACGCGCTCCAGCAGGTCCATGTCCTTCTTATGTTGGGGACTCCACAGCTGGATGCAGTACTCCAGGTGGGGTCTCACGAGAGCAGAGTAGAGGGGCAGAATCACCTCCCTTGACCTGCTGGACATCAAAGAAGGACAATTTATATCACAGACATTTTGGATTGACGTGTAACCTTCTTAAATACATCTCAGTTTTACTTTAATGACTTTGACTATTTCACAGTTTCTTTAAATGGGACTTTTTCCCCTCCCTCCGTTATACCTTCAAACTGTTTCTGAGTGCTGCCAGAGCTGCCTGGTGACCTCCAGAGCCAGAGAAGTGAATATTCACCACAAGGTAATACACAGTGCAGGTTTACAACAAATGCACTTGGGAACAAAGGACTAGTTCTGAGTCCTTGGCTGTCACTTTTCTCTACTGCAGTTTGAAAAAAGGAGCTACATAAAATACAGAAGGATTTTCCAGTAAGCAATTGTGATAAGAGAGGGTGTGTTGCCTGCGCAGAATGCTCTAAAAGGAACCTTCAGAGGAAAATAAAGGAATGCTGAAGGTGGACTAGGGTTTAGATGGGGAGCAGTCAACCCTGAAAGGAGGGGGATCATCAGAAAGACTGGATCTTCAGTAATTTAACTTTAATGCAAGCCCCGTGAGTCAATAAGTTTTTAGCAGTGAAGATATCTGATAGATCAGACAAGAAGGAAACCCTCTCAGTGGTGGAGGGACAAGTTCAGAGGATTATCAAGACTGCCCTTGCAGCAGAGGTCAGGAGCTCTCTGTACTTACACAATAGCAGAATTTTACTGCATAAACTGCTGCAATAACTCAGCCCACCACACTGTCATAGGAATTGATGGCCGAAGCATAAGTCCTTAAAAAGTAGTGTACTTTGTCAAAAAAAAACCAAAACAACAAAACAAAACACCCCCCCCCCCCCCCCAAAATCAAGAGAGGAGTTGAAGTGATCCGTCTTCCCCCTAACTAAACAACACAGAGAGCTGCTCTCTGCCCAAAGATGTCTGGTTGGGTGTAATTGCCATAACCACACAGAGCTTATTCCAATTCTCTCCTTAGCAGGAACTATGGTAACTCTTTGTCAAAAAACTTTATGAAAAACAATGACATCGAGAGTTGATAAAGAAATGCAGAACCCTTCTGGTTTACATGATTCTATAATAATAGCATTATTCTTGCTTTCTTTCTTATTTTAGGCTGTTCTTTATTGTTTAGCCAATAGGTTGGATTGGCATTCAGGAACAGTTTTCCCGAGTGTTTAAATTACAAAGAAACCCCTGCGCAGTGAGCCTTATTACACATGGAGCTTTTGTAGCTCTCAGCTCTCGTGGATGGTGGGTGCACATGAGAAATGAAACAGCACTTCCCTCCTCAGGAAAACAATCTACAGCATTTTTCTTAATTAATGCTGCAGAATAGCTTATAAGAGATGCTGCTAGTATCTGCTTTACTTTGCTAATCACACTCAGTCTGCTTCCCAATTGATTCATTTGGCCATCAGAAAATCAGATCTTCCAATAGAAACAGACGCCAACTGACTATCTGAAAATACAGGCCATATTTTAAAGAACCTTATTGTAAAATGGCAAGCAAAAAAGTAACTAAGTTTCCCAATATATTTTGGGAATAGTGCATATTTCTCTCATTTCAAGTACATTTACTACCAAAGTTTCCTCACAATTTGTTCAATAAAGGTAGAGTCCCAAATCCTCCCTTTACAAAAAAAAACCAAAAACTGTGGAAGTTAGATACCCACCTCTGTTTGGATTAATTGAGTATGGTGGATATGAATTCCTCAGGTGTCATAGACTGGTTTTCTGAGCCAATTCAACACAGGTTTGTGAATACTTTGACTTGCAGCATGGTGTGTATCAGATGGCCTCTTCTGTGTCCTCAGTTAACAACTGTGAATTTTTAACAGCTCCCAAACAAGTAGTTTCATCTGAAATTGCAGCAGGCTTTGCTTTTAGCTGCAGAGGTCCATCCAATTTGTATCTCAAGATGATCAAGACAATTAGAGGCTTGGTTGGTTTGCTTTTTTAAAGCTAAGGGCCTTTGCTAAGGGCTAGAGAAGGTGAAGAAACTGAAAGAGAAGAGTAATCTTCTTCCAGCACATAGAAGGGGTTCAAACAACTTATTTTTTACGTAAATTGTGATGAATGAGCCACCCGGACACTCCCAGTCACTCTTCACATACACGGGAAAAGATTCTCAGCTAAGCTGGTTGTGGTTTAAGTAGAAGCAAGTCTACTTACTTCAGTAGAGCTTAGTTGACTTAAGCAGCAACCAAATCTGATCCCTTGGGTGTTTTGACTGAAAAGGAACTGAATTATCTTCTCATCATTTGGTCCCTAGAATGATGAACTAATCAATCATCTCTCTTGGCTATAACCCACAAGCAATTGTTTTGTATTTTAAAATTCTTTTTTTGGTAAAGATAATGTTGGTGAGACTGCTTTATTTAGTCTGGTTCTACTTATTTTGTTACTGAAACTTACACTCAATTCCAGTACTGCGTAGAACATATGTCTCACATAAACTATAGGAAAAAAACCCAAATATTATAGTAATGTAGCGCTGTTACCATCATAGAATGAAAAACAAGAAGTGAGTTTCAGATTTATACGTAATTAACTCTCTATAGTTTAAGGAGGATTAAATTCTTGTACTGCATTGTAACACTCTCAGCAAATTAAATTACTACTCCATCTGCTAAAGAGTGACACAATATCCCCTGTAAGACATTGTCCATGCTCTTACCAAACTGCGCAGTACAAGCCTTGTTAACTTCACAGGAATTACATGAGAATCTCTAATAGCAGGCTGTTTCTTCCATCCCCCACTAGCAAACATCAATTCTTCTTAACCAAAGAAAGCATAAGACACACATTTGTGATATTTGGAGTACTCTACCTCATCAAGACTGGCATGGGACACAGATTCAACAGTTTAAAAACACTTATTTAATGTACTCCACCTTCGACTCAAACAACTCTGTGCTTTTATTTTTCAAAAGAAAAAGACATAACGAGAAAAATCCTTCAAACTGTGTCAAGAAAGGTAAATCTCAGGCAGGGCTACCACTGCAATATGCCTTAATCCCCTTGTTCTCTGGGATGAACGAGGAGGGCAAAAATCAGCACTGCAGAATTTCATGTACCAGTTCTGTGCTTATACCAGCTTTCCACAAAACTTTCTGATCCGTCTATGGAATTAAACCACTGCCACAGTAACAGGCAGCTTCTGAAAGGTGTTGACACTTTGCCTGCAGCTACTCACTTGCATTCCTCAAGCTTTTCCGTACTGTTGCGAAAGCTCTGTAGAATGCAAAGACAGAAAAGAAGAAGTAGAGACGACAAATACTGCCATTTTTGCAGGCCAGAGAAATTCTGTGGGGCCAATGACTATGGTCCAGAAATTATCTATTCCAATGCACCCAGACATGAGTCCAAACACAGTGGCAGTCTTGGTATTAGCTAAGCTCTTGGGCAGCTCCCAGCAAGCGCCCCTGGCAGAACCAGTGATGATGAGTAGGGAGCAGGTTAGCAGAGCTCCTCATGGCTGAAAAGAGGGTCTACAGAACCTTTTCCACTTGCAAACTTTCCCCTGAAAGACTTAACAGGAAGCTCAAGAAGAAATTTTATCTTCTTTCCCCACTCACTGAAGATCTTTGCTCCTAGGGGAAGGAAAACAGAGGGAACAACCATGAGAAAAACAAATGCACATAAACACATTTTTTCTGTGCTTTCACTTCAAAATGTGTGGACTGGTTTTAAATGGATAGTTAATAAGTAAACAAGTAACTGGAAAAACGTCAGCATAATTTAGGGCCACAGCCTGCTGATAGAAGAGGAAACATTCTGAAATCAAATAAATTGTAGATGTAGATATCTGACCAATTTGAACTGTAGTCACTTTAAGATAAACAGCAACATAGTAATTTGGGTCTGATCTTCCAAAACCCAATACCCACAGTTGGATATTGAGCCAACGTTTTCAAAAGAGTCATTACATTAAGGCTGCTTCATTTTCTGCTTTCACTCTAACTTGAAAACTGTATGGAGTTTATGTGGCAAGGTTTTGGTAGTGGGGGAGCTGCAGGATTCGCCTCTGTGAGAAGATGTCAGAAGACATCCCCATGTCAGACACAGCCAGCTCCAGCTGGCTCCAAGACAGACCCGCCAAAGCTGAGCCCATCAGCAATATTAGTAATGCCTGTGTGATAGCAAATTTAAGAAAGGATAAAAATGTTGTGCAGCAGCTGTGAGAGCGAGGAGTGAGAATATGTGAGAGAAACAGCCCTGCAGACACCAAGGTCAGTGAAGAAGGAGGGGGAGGAAATGCTCCAGGTGCCAGAGCAGAGATTCCCCTGTGGCCTGTGGAGAAGACCATGGTGAGGCAGGCTGTCCCCCTGCAGCCCATGGAGGTCCACGGTGGAGCAGATATCCACCTGCAGCCCATGGAGGACCCCACGCCAGAACCAGTGGATGTGCCCTGAAGGAATCTGCTGCCCATGGAGAGCCCATGCTGGAGCAGGCTCCTGGTAGGAACAGCAGCCTGTGGAGAGGAGCCCATGCAGGAACAGTTTTTCTACCAGAAATTGTAGCCTGTAGGGGACCCAGGCTGGAGCAGTCTGTTCCTGAAGGACTGCACCGTGTGGAAAGCACCGATGCTGGAGCAGTTTATGAAGAACTGCAGCCCATGGGAGGGACCCATGTTGGAGCAGTTCATGAAGGACTGTGTCCTGTGAAAGGGACCCCACACTGGAGCAGGGGACAAGCGTGAGGAGGAAGGAGCAGCAGAGACAAAGCATTATGGACTGACTGCAAACCCCATTCCCCGTCACCCTGTGCTGCTGGTGGGGAGGAGAAAGTAGAGTCATGAGTGAAGTTGAGCCTGGGAGGAAGGGGGTGTGGGGGGAAGGTGGTTTTAGTAGTGAGAAACAAAAACAGAACTATGTTATTAATTGGCAATAAATTCCATTAATCTTCCTTGAGTCAAGTTTGTTTTGCCTGTGACAGTAACTGGTAAGTGATGCCCTGTTCTTATCTCGATCCACGTGTTTTTTCATCATAATTTCCCCCCCTGTCCTGTTGAGGAGAGGGAGTGATAGAGCAGCTTGGTGAGCACATGACGGCCAGCCAAGGTCAACCCACCACAAAAATAAAGTGTTTGTGCATGTATATGTGTGTGTAATTTTAAGCAGAAAAATCAAAACACTTTAACTCTCATGGAGCCTGAGTTCAGATGCCAGTGTCATATCCTCAGGCTTTACTTCTCCTGTAACAAGGCGGGTTCCCCCCTGGTTTCTCTGTTGGCAGACATGTGAACCTTTTTCTTTCTTGCATCTTTGTCTCTGACTTCATAGCTATTATAGGGTATGACTACATTATGTGGTGAAGTATCACGCAGGTTTTTCAGCTAGCATCAATCCAAGATGATACATCAGCACAACAGAGTAGACCACTCTGTGAAGATAATAGGAAGAAAGAACAGTAAACTCCTTCCAGATATCACTATAAAGAAACAAAACATGTCACTTTTAACTGCTGCTGGAATGACTGAGATGATGAAAGATACTGAAGAGTATATCATATCTGTATCAGAGATCTTATTGCAAAAACAATACCTAAAGCCCTAATTTTTTTCCTTGTAATTTATCAGTGACAAAAAAATCAATGATGGGATTTTTACGCATGAGGTTTCCTAACACCTGTGAGTTTTGAGACAGATATTTATTTTAGGGAGTACTTTAAGGAATATAAGATGGGAAGGGAAGTGTTTTGACACATAGGAAGAAGCATAGTAGAAAGCGAAATCAGGTATGGCACAAAGAAGTTATTTGTGGATAAAGAAAAACAGGATAGAGAGCTAGGAGGTCAAAAGCAGTTCAGGGCTACATGAAAAGTTGAGAGAGACAATTAGGAGTTAAGTCTGACACAGAAAGGGAGAGAAGAAATGGAAGAAGGCAAGTAAAATAGGGAACGGAAAGAACAATAGGCACATCTGCTACATAGTGAGGAAAGATGAGCTGAAAACTCATCATCACTTTAAGATGGCTGGCTGAGAGTATGTCCGCATTTTCAATTGCCCTGGATGAAAGATGGAAGGGTTATGGCATAAAGGTGTGATTAAAACACTGACAAAACAGCTTTTTTTGTTCCAGTCAGAATATTCTATAATAACTCTCTCCCTCTCTGTTACCCTCTGAACTTCTCACAGGTCACAGGCACCTCATGCTTTTTGTACTGAAAATGTCTGAAGGTTCTTCAAGAGCTCACCAGAACTGTTTCCTTTCACTGATGAACAGTGGATCACCAGAGCAAGCAAATGAGACAACTTTGAAACAAATAGGACTTGAACACCTAGAGATTAACTTGGTGTTTATGAGAACAGATGAGAAAGACTAAACCACCCCATTATCTACCACTTAAATTAAATTTAACTTAAATTTCACCTTAATCAGGATCTAAAATGGTGGCTAGAATGTTAACTGTGCCTCCCTCCTAAAGAATTAAGCTTTGTGCTGTCTCTCCTCATTATGGTGTTTGCCATCATTGCACACATCATTCTGATATGTCCCCCAGTTGCTTTGGCAGACATAGCCATGCACAGTGAGTGGCACACTAGTCACAGTTAATGGGACTGTGAAAGTAATATGAGCCTGAGAAGCAGGGCACAATAGAGACCAGATAGCATGAAATAAAGCAGATTACTTTCTTTGCCTATTGGTATTAAGTAGAATTGGTGTCAGCCAACTGTAAGCACTTATTGTGGAACACTTGAGTTCCTCAAAGGGGATTTTTGCTGCTAAATCCTTTAACAGTTATGAAAAATTAGGCAGAAGTAATCCAGTGCTAGTATACTATTTCATTTTTTACTTTAAAGTAACATACGTAAATTAAATTCAAATAAGGCCAGTTCAGCAGTGGGTAGCCAATTTATACTTTTATTTCTGCATTATGTTTCCTTATTGCAACTACATTATAGATCAAGATGGTGTATCTATATCTTACTATAAAAATATCTGCATGGGTGGGAATTTGAAAATGAGAGTTTAACAAAAGATTTTTTTTCCTCTCCATTATCAAACAACACATTTTTAGTCCACTACTTAGAATATTTCATTCTCAGAGAGCAGAGATACCCTGAAGAAATGAAAATATATTCTTTGACAAACAGTATTGTCATTTACTGTCCATCTCATTTTACTGTATTTAGTTCTGCATTACAAATTCTGTTACTCAGAAGTCACAGAATCACAGAATGGTCAGGGTTGGAAGGGACCATTGGAGATTATCTCGTCCAACCCCCCTGACAAAACAGGTTCACCTAGAGCAGGTTGGACAGGAATGCATCCAGGTGGGTTTTGAAGGAGACTCCAACACCTCTCTGGGCAGCCTGTTCCAGTGCTCTGTCACCCTCACAGGAAAGAGTTTTTTCCTTATGATCAAAAAAAAATTCCTGTGTTCTAGTTGTGCCTGTTGCCCCTTGTCCTGTCACTGGGCACCACTGAAAAGAGTCAGACCCCCACTGGCTGTGTTGATTGAGAAAGGTAATACACTGCATTGATGTTTCAGTGGTCTTTGAGAGTGAAGCTCCACAAGCAATTAAGAAAGGAGAGAGAGGGAACGTCAGCTCTTGTGGACCATGCTTATGAAGTCATGTTGGAGCACCTTCCCTTTTTGTGTTGGATCTCGGTCACCCAATCATAAATGCATATTTATATATATACACACAGATATACTTAAGATATATATTTGCCTATGTGTATATATACATACAGTTCAGGAAACACTGAGATGTAGTAAGTAGTTCCCTGGGAATAGATTCCTGGATGTTCTCTAAGTGGCCACCCCAAATCCTATCTGCAATCTGGATATAGCTAAGGACAAAATTACCTGTTCTCAGCCACCCAGTCCTCCACGGGTTTCCCTGCAAGTTATGTAGACTGCACAGTTGTCTCTGCCTCTGCCACGATGCCCACAGACTCCACCTCGGTGTCACACTCCAAAAGCCACCTCTGGTGACCTACAAAGCATCTTCCTCATCACCATGCTTCCTGAAGGAGATAGTGTGTGCGCAGAAGACTATGACCCAAGGCTCAGAGGGCACCAGAGTCCTGACTCATACCTGTTGTGACCTCTTGGTGTGGTTTTACACACCCTGCCAGCTACATAGGCTGGCTTCACGTGAATGCAGGAGCACTGCCAGTAACACTGCAAGCCACAGGAGAGCAGGTTGTCCTTGAATGCAATGTAAAGTATGTGCCAATCTATGAGCAGCTGGCTTCGCATGAGGTCACAGCAGAGACACCACTAGTAAGCTCTTCATGGGTCACTTCTCAGGTGACAGCATCCATACATAGGCCCTGCAACACTTGGGGTCTACCCTGCCTCTCCTTGCTGCCATCAGGAAAACAACAAGAGGTGCAGGAGACAAGCTCCAGTGCCTTCATATTAATATCCATGTTGGTTGGGGTGCTGCGGGAGAAAGGAAGGGGTACACAGGCAGAAGTTGAGAGTCATATACTCTGGGCAGACTTTGGCAGACAAAATGTTAAAGAAAGTCTGAAGCAATTTATTGCACTGTGCCTTGTCCCATCCACTCTGAAGGACTGTCCACAACAGAATGACCTTTATTTGCCTGCAAAATATCATCACGTCATCATTCATGGCCCTGGGTGATGTGTTCTACTTGAGCTTCTTTTGAGCAGATGGATTGAACTAGAGGTCTAGAAGTCCCTCCCAACCTTAGCGATTCTGTGATCAGCCAAATGCTACCCTCCACCTAGCACTTAGTCTGGAGGATAATGCAATCCCACAAGGGAAATTAGACTTCTTTCTCCCAAGAAACCACTTGACAAGAGGGAGGTGAGTTGGACCACACCAGTACTGGGAAGGTAATGGGAAAAGGAGAGAAAAACATCTCAGGTGGATCAGACCTATTTCTTACTAAGACACAACATGAATCTGAGAATCCACTGTATTTTAGCTCTTTTACCCTTGTTAATAGCATCTGGATTGCCCTAGAACATAATTCTCACTAAAACCCCTCCAACAGGCAGAATGACTGTGCAGTGAATTTGGTGGAGAGGCTGAGGGTCTGAGGTGGATATGATCCCACCTAAAGAACACGTGGCAATGATTGCAACTTCTGCATGAGGCAGCTGAGTTAAAGAAAGATGCCTTCAATGAGCTTTGTTGAATCCTGGAGAGCTATGGATCATCTTTCCAAGATGAATTTTAAACAGGACCCATCTGACCTGAAAGGCCCTGAGGTCTCCACCGTATTCAATGCCAGGGTCTAGGATCAGGAACTTCAGGGTGTTTTCTTGCACAGGTAGCAAAAATAATACAGACACGGGATTTATACCTTGATAAGTCCGTGTACCTGGGAGGAGATAGCAGGAAGCTTATTCAGCTAGAACTTCCACACTTTTTGATATTCCTCTTTTTAATATTTCAATTAAGAATAAATACAAGACTTTCTAATGATCTCTGAAGAAAAAAAAATTCTTTCTTACAAAAATCTTCCAACTAATGGTATATGGAACATCCACTACTTAACTAATCACATACTTTCGATGGTAACTTCCTCTTAATGATTGCAGGGGTTAACTTACCTAAAATATGAGTACCTGGAGATACTACACACAACTGCTAAGACCAGTGTGTAAACCTTAGTTTCAGTTGTACAGTTATATCCATGACTCAAGTCCTTGCAACTATATGGGGTCCATTTGAAGCCAGTGGAACTGTATATATATATATGTGTGTGTATACACATACTGGATCTCAGGAAAGGGATCTTCCTTGTATGTTCAAGCTGCAGAGTACTTCAAACTTTCTCAAATAATTTTCTAAGACTGAAGCTTCCCAGCTATAGTCTAGGATGGCTATTTGCTTAAGAAATTGAGTTATTCCAAGCAGAACACTCAAATCTTTCTTCTTAAAAACCCACATAAAATAGTAGTAAGGCAATTCTTCAAATGAAGTCTCATGGTCTGACCAGCTCATTAACTGAACTGCCACGGCTGACCTTGAGAAAGCTCATAGTCTTTGCCAATTATAACATGAAACTCATTAATTTAACCATTTCTGTTGAAGGTTAAAGGCCATTGTCGGATGAAATTTGGATTTTACATCCAGCACATAAGATTGAATCAAAACTGCCACAGTCCCATGATACAAGCTGATGACCTACCTTAGGGAGATCAAATTTGTTCAACCTGGAAGTCTGCAGATATCTTCATGTTTGGTTTCTGTTAGAAAAGGGCACAGGGCCACTGTTAGAGACAGCCCACACAGTGTGGTCACTCCAAAAAGCCTATGTAGTGGTCAGAAAAGGGAGAGCTGGAACCAGCACTAATGATGACCAGACGTAGATCCCTCCACGACATGGAGGGCAGGCTACAATGCAGCATGGGAGATTCATCAGCACACTCACGGACAAGTGAGTACACCGCGCTGCAGCTGAAGCTAACTAGAGAGATGTGTGAACTCTGTAGTTGAGGGCATATACTTCTCCTGGGCCAGATGGATACCACCCACTGCAGATATCCAGTCTCAACAATTGTATAATCACAGAGTCAAATAATACATTTTATTTTTCAAGTGGGGCAAGCTAAGAAGCTACAAAAATCTGGGGTTTATTGGTGTTTGAAGTCACAGTTCCAGCATTACATTACTGATTCTTTTGTGACAAAAAGGCAAATTCCAGTTTGAAAGAAGGCCTGTGATGCCCAGTTTTGAATGTAATGAAAACCATAAACAGCACAAAATTACTTCTTTTGTGTCAGGCCCTGACTATTTTTCAAAAGTGCAGAAGCAAAACCTTCTGTTTGGTCATTTTGTGTTATTGATTACAAAGAGCCAAGATAAGTAAGGCTTTGCTCTGAATACGACTTTTTAAAACAGGCATCACATGTTACGCTTCCATGCACACAAAAATTAAATCTCATGGTGATTATTGAAGCTTTCCAAACTGAGCTGAGTAAACATTCCTTGCTTCAGTGCAAAACCCTATAAAATCAAATAGCAGTTGCTATGATCACTGGGCATTTCCTCTGATCAAAGAACCTGCATGCTGGAGGCCCCCAGCAGTTCGGATGCCCATTCTGTCACAACTTGCACGTTGTTCTGAGACACTGAAAGCTGAGCCAGATTGAAAAGCAAAAGTTGCTGCGCTCCATAGTCAAATCATCCAGTTACGACCCCAAAAGATTCACTATATCCTCTGTGAAGTGGAAGAGGGGTAACACTGGTCCAGTGGGTTACACCTCCGAATGACAGATGGCTCCATGGGGAAGGCTTTCCTGCCTTTGCTGGTGGAAGACACAGTGCAGTGAGGCACTGGGGTAAAAGCCACACACACCTGGTAGTTGGCCTCTCCATCTAGGAACAGCGTCACCTCTGGGAGTAACCCAAACAGAAAACAGCTATACCTGTTGACCAAATTTACTGATCACAAAGAAGTGTCCTGCACAGGTAAGGGTGGAAACACTTGGGACTACACTATTAAACCATTGGTTCTGCAGATATTCTGGCCCCATGTTAAATATGTCTCTACTAACCAGTTTGGGTTTCCATTTCGGAAACTTTTTCATGGTTTATGAGACAGCCTGAGAGAGAGACTTGCTTTGTGTGCTCCTGGAACCTTCCCTGAGTCCAATATTAGATGCTATCATACCACTAAATGGTTGATCTTTTCTTTTGGCATCTCTTCTTGCCATAGCCTTGTGTTCAACCTGTAACTCCGCTGTTCCCTCCCAGGGACTGTAGAGTAATCAGAGGTATTATTTTCCTGTGAGTCTTTCCAGTGCAGGGCTGAATGTTTCCAAGCATTTGTCTATAGGGAGATCCCACTGTGAGGTACAATTGTATTCAGTGAGCTGAGTGAAAAGTTTCAAAAATAAAATGGAATTGACAGCGTAGGACATTACTGACAGCTTTTGAAGTTGCAAACGAAATCTTTCCATCTTAAATTCTCTCTCTGCCCCCTCTCCCTTCCCTCACCACTGCAGTTTAAACTCTTCTCTCTTTATTGTAAAAAGAAAGTAAAAGACTTTGTGTAACCCTTAGGTTCATACCTAATGCCCCCAAATCCCTGGAAATCTTTTCATTCCCTTGAATGGGATTTGGGTTAGGTGAATAATGAGTTGAATTAGCAGTTATGAATTGTTTCATGGTGCTGCTTTGGCCCTGCTCTGACAATGGATGATTTACGCGTGGGAAAAGTCCCATGGATTGAAGGCCCCATGTAATATAAAACAGCCATTTGATATTTTAACTAGTTACTGTGCATGCAAATGAAAAACATATGAACACCAGATTTGACAGAATGTGCTTCTGAGTGACCTAAAAATACAACAGTGACTTCAGAAAACAAAATACGAGTCATAAGGTAAAGATTTATAGGCCTGCATTTAAGTTATTGAATACCTCCTTCAGATGACCCTATATTACTCTACAGAACTTTTATTTTCTGTCTGAACGACAACCAAAGGTTGAGGCAGGCCTAGCTACATGGTGTGTTAATTACGAAACCAGATTTATCCCCAGTCCTAACCTAGACCAAACTCTAAAACCAATAAAGATTTTAGAGCAATCCTGATTCACATGCTCGGCACATAAGGAAACCATCTCGATGAAAATTGTTTTGTTCTGAGGGCCCAAAACAAAGGCAGGTTTTTGAAAACCTTCGTAAAACTGGTATTTGAGATATTATGTATTATTCCAAGCAAGGACAATGGTAACTGATTAGGTTTTTTTAATAAGAACAATCAGATCGTGTGACAACCTAGTGAGCTCTTTGAAGCTGAAACATTCAGAAAACTATTCCCAAGATGAGTTCTGGACTTCATTTCATCTAGACATTTATTAACTTATTAATCTGCCAGACTAAAAAGTGTGCTGCAGATGGATGTTGTGCTACAGACAGAGCTGTCACACAAGCAAACCAAAGGGAAGATTTGGCTGTTGATAAAGAGCTAAAAAGGAGGAATGACTGATTTCCCTCACAAAATATGGCTTTATTGATAGGACACAGTAATAAGACATGGAGATAGATATTTCAATCACGTATGATTGGTGTCTCACTTGTCAACTCAATGCCAAAGATAGAGCGAAGGAAAAAACACAGCTGCAAAAGTGCTTAGAGATAGAAAGAAAAAAATAGTTAACATTTTCTTTACAAAGATACCATCTAAAATTTCTCCAAGAATCAGCTGGAAATACCTTTTCAGGGATGAGAGTGAGACAGATAAGAACATATGCTTCCAATGAATGTTTTTATCAGTTGTCTTAAAGAATACTCACTTCTCCATTAGCATTATTCTTCTGCTATCTGCTTCAGATTGCTACAGACTAGCGCTCGTTATGTCAATTTTACATAAGTGCCTTTTTTATTTCTAAATCCCAGACTCATGTTGCATGCACATGGACTGCAGCATTAATAGGCTAGCTCAAAAAGTCAGTCCATGAACAGTGTCTACCTTTTGTATACTTCTCCCAGGTTTTTAAAGAAATGAGCTGATTCACAGCTGGTAGATTTGCTAAAACAAGCCTCTATCACACTGGGAAAATAATGTAATTTTTTTCTCTGGCACTGTTTGGTACTCCAGAATCTACATGTTGCAAAAGGCTTATTTTCAGAAGTGGCCTCTCATTTAACATGAATGAGTAGGAGCAGTAACAACTTCAAAATGCTTAGCCTCTGGTTTTGGATTTAAGCGCTTAAAGATCAGTGTTTGAAAATTTGCCTACCATTCCCTAATATTGGTGGTTGAAAAGATTATTTTCTAAATGCAAATCAATGCAAGCTCTGAAAGCTGTTCAGTCTGAGTTTATGAACAGGTAAGACAAGCACTCTGCGAGGTGTGAGTTGCTTTCCTTCACCTCAGGAGCTTGTTCACTCTGAAATCTAGTAAAGATAATTCAAATATCAACACTGACATTTATTTAATTTCTATAAAACGGAACAAAGGAAGGTGCAAAATTATTTCTGAAGGAAGGAAAATCATGAATTTTTGAAACAGGCTGCTAGGAGTACCTTCGTATTTTAGTTGGCCTCGAGGTGTTGTAGTTCTGCATTACATGTAGGAGCACCAGGAACCTGGTCTGTAGGGTACTGTGTAATCCTTGCTGTTTCTCAGAGAAAAATGCCTGCAAGGTACTTCCCAGTTCAAAGTCTCTTCTAGAGCACCTCATTTGGTGAAAGGATACCAGTTGGCTGGGGGAAAATTTTAAGCTTGCAATATGTTGGAGATGGCAACCCCACTACAGAAAAAGGCACCAACCATCTGCAGATGATGTCGTACTTCCAATTATTTGCACTTACCTCCTCCAGCTTTCTGGTTTGCCAACTCAGTTCGGTATATTACAATTAAGATCCCCAGATTCTCCTGTTTATTCCCCATGCTTCTTGCACCTGTTCAGCAGACTGACTCACTGTTTTGTTTCCGCCTTTAACCTTTTCTAATTACCAACATCTAGGTCACACTTTGGGTCTGTAACGATATCAGCCTCATTTATAGCTTTCCTCACTAAGTCTGTAATGGAGGGAACGGTTTCCCATTTTTCTTAGGCATTCTTCCTCCTTACACCACCACTCTCTAGTCAAGAAAACAAAGATCCTGCTGGCAGTAGCCTTCCAAGGGGCCACATATTTAAATCTAGGATGTATCTTTCCCCTATTCATGCCTGTAGGCTGGACTGGATGGACTGGAGAGAGCACCACTGAGTCCTCAGCTCCCGCGCTTCTGTTCTTCATGGCACAGCCTCCCTGGTTTGTTCAGGATCAACACCCAGCATGTGCCCATCTGGTTAAAGAGCCATCCTAGCCTTTCTATAGCGCCTCAGAAGTTTGCATGAAGCACTACTGAGTTTCTGACACAGCACATTTCACCATGGTTGCTGATTTAGGTCTGCAGACAGAAGTAGCAGAAGGACCTCCTTCCCTTCAGGATGGACCAAGGTCTGCAGGAGAAGGCATAGCTTGCTGAGGAGGCACTGTTCATTTAAAGCACAGAAGTACTTTTCTAATTAGCAGTAAAGTGAAAGTGATTAACCCACTGTTTCTCTCTGGTCTGACTAGTTAACTTTGGAAGATGTAGTCTGGAACAAGGATCTAACTTTGGAAAGAAAAGCTGTTGAGGTATCTTGAGTTATCTTTCTTTCAAGGAAACTTGAGGATAAAAATCTCCTTCCTTTTAGTCTAAAATGCTAAAAAAAACATTTCTGCTTAAGTGGTCTGCTCACTAGCCGTGTAATGCTGGTAAAGGAAACCACGTGTACAATCCTCTGAAAACTAAGACTGAAATTAACATTCTGTTCCTAAATTACAGTCTGTAAAATGTAAAATAAATTACCCAACATACAAGTACATAGTTCCAGCTGTGCTTCTCTATAGAAAGCAGCTGTCCTGATGAATGCACTCACTGTAAATATTTAAACTGAAAACAGCAAAATTTTCCTTCAAAATATGAGCAAACAGTATCGCCTTATCTCTGCAAGACACCTTGGATGTCATCAGTGAGTTCTACATCACAGACACTAAAATAAGTAGATGAAATGTCACAGGCATTCTTTTTTTTTCATTATCTATAATGTGGGGTGTATTGTATGTACCTTCAGTACTGACTGAGCAATTGAGGAGGTGCTCCCAATAAGCAGATTTCTGAAAAGGGTAAAAATATTTATGTTGGGGAGAAAGAAAACAAAATGAAAACAATTATTGGTTCTTGTGAGTCATCTTCAACTCTGCCAGCTTACCAATTATTTCCTATGCCAGAATATAAAACACACTAAAAGACATCAGAAATAGAATGATTTGGTGGCAAATTTGCAATGAATAAAATAAAACCAGGTTGTTTACATTGTGAATGAGTAATTAATATTTTCATACTTTGAAACTTGGAGGGAGGCAGCATTACCTGAAAAGCTACTGAGGCAATCAAGCAAGAGAGAGAGCCGTACCCAACTGGCTTCATAAACCTGTCAGGCATGAAAGGATGGAGGAACTCGGAGCGCGCAAGTAAACAACCCAACGAATGTGTCTACAGCGTGTAAGATGCTTTCACCAGAATCAGCTCAGTTTGGGCTTTGAGGCATTTTCCCTCCCTTTGCTGTTTAAAGATAGAAAAGTAATTAACAATGCGAGTACCAATGGCTCCACAGGCAGCAGTGAAAAAGGTCTGCTGAAGGTTATTAAATTATTGTTGGGTGATAGCAGTCTAGAGGAGGAAGATCCTGAACAGAATCAGTTCAGGGTTTGAAGTGTAAAACGCAGGTCTCTTCCTCAGCCCCAGATGTAAGCATCTCACCTTCCACCAGGAGAAGGACGCAAAATTCTATTTATGATGTGTACATTTTTAGCAGTTGCCTGCCCCAAACCAGATCTCTCTCCAGAAAGCTAACCTTAAATGTCTCTTCCCTCTTATCTCCCCAGAGACTTATCACGAGCCTTTTCCTAATTATCTGAGTTGATTTCGCCCAAGAAAAGAAGATAAAGAGCCCTATTTGTGTCTTTGGGCTCATAAGTGGTGTTCCCCAGGGCTCAGTATTGGGCCCGATTCTCTTTAATATCTTTATCAATGATGTGGACAAGGGGATCAAGTGCACCCTCAGTAAGTTTGCAGATGACATCAAGATGGGTGGGAGTGTTGATCTGCTTGAGGGTAGGAAGGCTCTGCAGAGGGATCTGGACAGACTGGATCCATGGGCCAAGGCAAATGGTATGAGGTTCAACAAGGCCAAGTGCCGGGTCCTGCACTTGGGTCACAACAACCCCATGCAGCGCTACAGGTGTCGGGAAGAATGGCTGGAAAGCTGCCCGGCAGAAAAGGACCTGGGGGTGTTGGTTGACAGCCGGCTGAATATGAGCCAGCAGTGTGCCCAGGTGGCCGAGGCAGCCAACAGCACCCTGGCCTGTATCAGGAATAGTGTGGCCAGCAGGACTAGGGAAGTGATCATCCCCCTGTACTCGGCATTGGTGAGACCTCACCTCAAATACTGTGTTCAGTTTTGGGCCCCTCACTACAAGAAAGACATTGAGGTGCTGGAGAGGGTCCAGAGAAGGGCAACAAAGCTGGTGAAGGGTCTAGAGCACAAGTCTTATGAGGAGCAGCTGAGCTAACTGGGGTTGTTTAGCCTGGAGAAAAGGAAGCTCAGGGGAGACCTTATTGCTCTCTACAACTACCTGAAAGGAGGTGGTAGCAAGGTGGGGGTTGGTCTCTTCTCCCAATTAACATGCAATAGGACAAGAGGAAATGGCCTCAGGTTGTGCCAGGGGAGGTTTAGATTGGATATGAGGAAAGATTTCTTCACCCAAAGGGTTACCAAGCATTGGAACAGGCTGCCCAGGGAAGTGGTGGAGTCACTGTCCCTGGAGGTATTTAAAAGACATGTAGGTGTGGCACTTAGGGACAGGGTTTAGAGGTGGACTTGGCAGTGTTAGTTTTATGGTTGGACTTGGTGATCTTAAAGGTCTTTTCTATGATTCTACATAATGTGGGTATACAGTGTCTATCATTAACCAACTCAGCTGCTATCTGCGTGGTACAAACACGTACAGTGGGGTCTTCATGATTCGTCCATAAAAAAGGAGAACTGTCTTCAAAATGTTCTGGTTAATTTTGCAGATTATGGAAAACACACAAAATACTTCACCATTTTGGATTGATCTGCCTGCAAACATCGTCAAACAAACTTGCTCCTTTTTTAACTTTTAAATTTTTAATTATTGTTATTTTGCAGTCCTCTGAGTTACTTCTAACAAATGAAATGTTGTGCTCCATTAGTCCAGAAGATAAACTTACTGTAGGCTTTTGTCTATTGAGCTTTTAATTAAAAGAAACTGAATTAAGGATTGAAACTCATCAGCTGTGACTTTTGTTTTTAAATAGCTTTACTGCCTTCAGTATAAAAAATTAGCAAACAGAACTGTACGTTATCACGATCCACGAATATTCCATTGTGGTGCATACTATTTTCCAGGTGGCTCCTTGAGGACTGTATCTTATTCTTATGTCTGAATAACACTTATAACAAACAAGAATCAATTCTTATTAAAGCTTCCTATTATTCTGCCATTAAATTAGAATCCATGTAATATATAACCTTTTATACAAGAACCCTTCAGTCATTCTTCCTCATATCATCTATTTGTTCAGGATTTGCTGCTTTTCAGGCGTCAGTGAACAGATAAACACACTGCCCATAAGATTAAAAAACACTTTCCCTCTCCCTTTTTTTGGTTAATATAAACTGAATGCAAGATATTCATAACATCCTTTGATCTCACTTCCTTGATTAGTATTTTCAGGCTTTTCCTTCTTTTGAGGTCATATTCAACACTGAATGCATCACATCAAACAATGCTCTTTTACATGGTGGCAAACTTTTTCAGTTTGCTTTCCTGAGCCAGACTTAAATCAAATTATTTGAGACACTCCTAGTTGTTTTTTCTGCACTAGAGTTTATTCAGACAGAAAACTGGACGGTAGAGAATGTCAGCTGGACAAAATGATCATCTAGTTAAGCTCTCTGCCTTCAGCCTGAATCAGCTACTTCCATGTCATCATTCCCACATGGTTATTCAACCATCAGTCTTAAAAGCCTTCACTAAAGAGGACTCCACCACATTCCTAGGCTATCTATCTCATTACTTAAATACTTAGTCAAATACTTTGCTGAATTGCTGGCATAGTTGCGCTTCTTAAGACTAAATGGTTTTGCCTTTCAAATGACAACTTTAATCATTAATTATATTTGGATTATATTTTATTAACAGATTATCTACCAGCAGAAAAGCAAGGGAAATACTCTACCAGATAAAAATGTCAGTAGATTAAATCCTTAAATAGGTGAGAGATAAACGTGGTTAGTATCTGGCATGGTCTGGCAAGGCATAAATAAATGAAGAAAAAAAGAAGCATTAGAATCTCATTTAAAGAGTTAATAGGCGAGAATTGATGCACCTGAAAGTAAAAGAAGTGAGTGTCTTCCCTCTGCCACTATAAGTCAACCAAATGAAATTCCCTTAGAGGGACAGAGAGGTAAAGGATATAAGAAGATCCCGTATTTTCTATAAAGTATGATTACATGTTAAATAATTTTGCACAACCTAACACCTCTTGACAATTTATGTTGACAACAAATCATTATAATGTCTGTAGCAGACCATAATTAGGAAAATTAATTTTCTATTGCAAATAAAATTTTCTGCTGAATTATGACAAAAGAAAAATTGCTGCAATGTAACGAGATGCCTGAATGTCTGAATGATAACTGGGCATATGTTTCTGCTTTAAATGACTTAGTTTAGGCTATACTATTTCATATTTGGGGTCAATATTACACCTCACATAAAGAAGAATCACAATTTATTGAAAATTTACCAGTTTATCTTTCCAGCTGGCTCACTATCCACATTTGTTTTCTATAATCTTGCAATCAGTCTTTAATATCTAGCTTAACCTTTAGTAGAAAGAAGAAAAAAACATGAAAAGGCATAGTCAAGGCTGGCCAGTCAACATTACTCAAGTTACACTAGTCTGAAACACCCCTTTAGCTGAATCCTTCAACAGAGTTCTAATTATATACACACAGACCTGAACTCATTTATTCATATGAATAAGCATTACTGATGAGCCTGGTCATATGGAATCTGTGAGGTCACAGAGCTGTAGGCATGTCCTCAAATAACGTCTGAATCATGGTCAAAAGGCATTGCAATGCAGTGCTGAACAAAGCTCCAAATCTTCAAAAGGCTATTAATGTTCCCAAACAAATGTGATGTTGTTAACAAAAAGGGTATTGTCAGTAAAAAAACCCCAACTTTTTACCCAAACACTATTTCCTGGACTAGTTAATTACAGGAGATCCTCAGGGTGGAAGTTTGTGGCCGACTTGCTTGAGGGGAAAAAATTGAAAGCACTAACCAAATTTCAGGAGGCAAAGAAAAGGAGTGACTAACAGTCAAGTCTCGTGATTGCTATTTGGAGGAATACATTTGGGAGAAAAGAGGGACAAAAGAGGAGGAGTTCTGGTTTCACATATGAGGCATGACCAGATGAAAACATGCTATGACACTGTACAAAGTCCTATTTGAAGAAAGATGAATCCTTGAGAATCAGAAGGGAAAGCCCTGTGTGAGAGTTTCACATGTTCATGATTTCTGCATCAATAGTTCTTGATTCATTACTAGTTATTGCTTCCTCTGCTTTTGCTCATGGAAAATTTGGAAACTTTTGAGAAAGAGACGCTGGAGGTAATTTTGCCATGTGAGTGCATTTCCTCCTCAGAAAGGAAGTCATGCAGCAATTCAGAGCATTTTCTTCCGTCATTCGAACAGTTGTTTTTTTTCCCCACTGATCTTATTTTCTGCCCAGAAGCTACAATTAGCAGAAACCACTTTAGGGGTGGGAAGACGTATTTTTTTGTGAGGCTGACCCTTAGAGATGGGCTTTTTTGAATGCTCTGGCTGATGGCAGCAGACCTGTTGTGTGGGTAATCCCTCTTCAAGAGATCAAGTCTTTGCCAGGACAGGATTCTTCTCTGGATTCTGGTGCATGACAACTTCTCTCACCCAGGGGAAAGGAAGAACTTCCTGCCTGCTGCTACAGGGAAGGCAGAGACACAGATTATAGTTTCCACTCTGATAGTTTCCATTCTCAGCATACAGGATCATCGTTGAATATGAACAATAGTTGGGCCAAAAAGAAACAGAATCTTATTCTTATAAAAGTGTTGAAGGAAAGGTCAAATCCAAAGTCAAGACCCTCTAGCAAGTAAGCATTTTTTTAACTCCTACAGATACAGGGATCAGAGCAGAGTTTATACAGTGCTTGCATGCTGCCTGCCACAATAAGGCTCAGATACAGTGATAATACAGAGATATATGGACCTTGTTGCCACAGTCTGTAACAACAAACTAGTTGCTTATTGTCCTTGTTCTGTGATAATTTCACTCAGTGTGTGTGTGTGTGTGTGACGTTATGTGCTTCTCCTCCCATAAGGCTTCTGAGTGCTTTCTTAACAGCTGCATATGTGGGTGATAACTCACACAACATTAAAGAACATTTTGAACAGAGTGTGGAAACGATGCTGTCACAACACAATCAGATTTTAGGAGAAATATAGAAAAACTTTTAATCAGAAGCTTTATGGACAATTTTGGGTAAGTGAAATGTAATCAGCCCTGATGGATCCTGTCTAGGGCATGGCAGCTGGCAGTGTCCCGCTCGTATTGTGGGACCTTGTGAGATATGGTTATGGTTAAATGGTTGAAATTAGAAGAAATATCTTTGATCTTGTATGCACGAACATAACTAAAGTTGAGATATACTTTCAGTCTACCAGGGACAGTGATAGAAGGAACAGCACCTGGAAGTAGAACAAAACATGAATCCATGTTGAAGTAATGCACAATTTATTTACTTTTTTATGTTGGGGTCAAATAACCACTCTGACAACATCCAAGGGTATTCAGCTGGAATATGTCCTTGAATAACAGCTCTTCAAGCAACATGGCACACAGCCTTCTCAGCCTGTAGTCATTGCTGGAGTCCCAAACCACCTGCATTATATCACTTCTAAGAATCATGCAATCACATGTCATATTGTCACCCTTTTATAAACAAGATGTTTTCCCTAAGTTTTGGTATATCCAAGGCACGAGGATATACCAAAGGCTGCTTGGTGACGTAATTGCTTGACAAGCCAAGCCCAAGGAATTCAAATAGTTGTGCTTTGCTGAAAAGCGCGATAAGATAATGTGTTTATCAGCAGAGCCACTCCTGTGCAACTGTATATCTCCCAGAAATCCCAGCTCACATTAGTTCAATAGTGCCACTAATTCATCTGTGGTTAATGGGTAATATTTACCGCCGTTCACAGAATTAAGTGACTGGATACTAATCTCAAATTTGGCTCACCATAACTCATAAGGGCTGACCTGTCAGAGCAGACACTGTGCAGATACAAATTAAAGCACTACACTGAAAATATCACAGTAAAACTTTAAAGAAGCTTTATCAAGGTTGGTGACTTCCTTGCATATAAATACTTTTATAAATTCATCTGTTTTGTTTTTTTCAAATGGGCCTGGCATTTCTCATCCAATATATCACTGCTGGAAACCAAAATATCTGGTAACAACCCCATCATGAAGAAACCACTCTGGAAGGCAACAGAGAGATGGCAGAGATCCCAAGAGAGTTGTTTCCAAGAAGCTGAATTTTACTTATTTTAGAAGAAGGTGTGGTCTCAAGGAGTCCAACTGCAAAGCTGTTTAATGTTGAACTGGCCATAGGTCAATGTTTTAAGGAACAAGCAGAGTTAACTTTCTGTTGAAGGAGGTGCCAGATGGCAGAACTGAAATGGTTGTATGCAAATGCAGATGCATATTTTTATGTCACAAACCAGTTCTGCCATGACATTACAGATCATTCCAGCATAAATTAGTTGCAATACAGAGATTGTGACCTGATTAGTCATCTGGCAAATTCCAGAAAATTCAATGCCAAAATTCATAATGTAATTCAAATATAGTTTAAAAACTGAGTGGATATAATAAAGGAATACTCCAAATATTAATATCTTTTCTTTTTATGGGATAAGTTACCCTATGAATTCTGTTATAATATTTGATCAGTCTGAAGTACATAGTGTAAAGAAAGTACGTGCAAAGACAGAAAATGTACATGCATTTGTTCAGCATATCCTTTCATATCTACAGAATTTATTATTCATTTTGTCCAACTCCTTTAACTGTGCTAGGTGATTTCCAAACAGAGCTGAAGTGAGTCTGAAGAACAAGGGCAACATGATACCACAAAGAAATACCTGGGAAGAAAGGCAAAGGGATATAGCATATAATATAAAGTAAGAACTGAAACACAATTGATTCTTTATCCCATTAACCTCTATACCATGCTTCATCACTAGAGATCCTTATTGACATTGGTATCTTCCCTGCATGTATTCAGACCTACGGCAGTCAGACTAAGGATGCCACCCCAAGGACCTAGAAAGTGTAGAAATGTGGGGTGATTTCTAGAGCATCATGGAAGTAGCTAAAGAAAGAACTGTAAATAAAACCTGAGTCTTCAAAGAAGTTTTCTTTTTTGGAGGGTTGTTATTCCCTCCAACTCTTTATCATCTACTTTATTTTATCATTTTAGTGAACAAGTTTGTTATATTTCGTGGAAGAGGGCCTGCACTCATCTTTTCTCACCCTCTTTATATTTGCTCAATTGTAACTAATTGTCTCATTCTCAGTCCTATTAAATGCTGCTAAGAAGAGAATCTGAAACCCTGTCACCTTCAAAACGCAGAAGTTTGAATCAGAAGCCTAGTTTTACAGCTCAGGTTTCTATTAATTGTGCAGTATGGTGTATGTTGCCATATCCTTATTGTTGGTTAAATTCATTGGACCTGAAAGTCAACATAGCTATTCACAGTACACCTGGTTAATGGCATACAATTACAAACACATTATGTAATGGATACGGAGCGTGCGAAAAATTACAATGAAAAGCTAGGAAAAGTCCACTGAAATTATTTTTAAAAACCTAATTTTCAAGGAATTTCTCACCTCATCTTGTTTCTAAATATGTCCCTCAGCTCATCAGTAAACTTTTCATAATCCCCTATTCCACTCTGTCCCTGCAATGGCTGGTGGCCTTGCTTCTGTTCAAAGGCCTTTCCCCAGCAGGAAACATTTTCTAAAATGGGAAAAAAAGCTGTTTGATTTTTAGCTAACTAAATGCAGCTGGTTACTCTCAGAAAGAGAGGGAGGAGAAAGAAGGGGAAAGAAGAAAGAGAAAAAGAAGGAGAAAAATTCTTAATTTTTACTCATATCGAAGTCATCTGATCATCCTAAAAAGCCAGTATTTTTAACATGCTTCCTCTGCGTCAAAAGCACTGCAAGCAGGAGCTTGCCTTGGAGCATAAATGTTGGGCTAGAAGCCAATGAACCCGCTCAAAAAAACAGAAGGTCTGTCAACGCTCAAAGAAAAATCCCAGCCCTTTATTGAACTGATAAAACACCATTCCTTTTCTTTTCCACCACCTCTATGGAAACTCCTTTTCTGTTCCACCATCCTCCAATTGAGCCTGGCTATTCTTCTCAACCACTGAGCTCCAATATGGTTTGTCTGTCTTTCTCTCCCTCCCCTCTTTAGCCTGTGATCTCAGCCACCTTTGAATCTCCCATTATCAGCCCCAGCAGCATCTCGCGCTGTGCTTTGACTGGCAGCACAATCAGAGCTTGTTCTCTCAGGGATGCACAATGTGCTCTGGGGAGTGGAGCGCCCCTCGCACAAGGAATTAGACTTCAACAACATCAAAGGGGCGCAGGAATAGCTGGCAGAACCGATGGGCCCCATGATGGGCATCTACAATAACTACTTGCCACCCAGTTGCCTTTCAAGGTTTGTGGAAAAGCAAGGAGGGATAATGAGAGTTTGCAGAAGAGTCAGACAAAAGAAGGAAGAAAACAGCATTTGCTGTTGCTGAAAGGAAGCATCAGGGCAGTGAGGGAACTAAGAAAGAGTGCAGAGTTTGCAAGGGAGAAGTTTGAAAATGCTCCAGATTATAGGGAGGCCTTAACAATAAAGCTCAGAATAGATATGGTCACCATAAGGTGCTTTGATTGGATCCGTTATTGTATTTAGGTACATCTCACTTGAGGTTAACTCAGGCATTTGGGAGTGTCTCCAGCTGTAAGACATAATATATTTTTCTGATTATAAATTCTCAGTATTTACCCCTGATGTTAAGCTGAGAGTGAAGCCTCTCTAAGAGCAAAGCTAAAGTGTTAATGTTTGAAAGCCTATGCAGATTGTCTTAAAGGTAGGTCTACCAATCTATT
This sequence comes from Pluvialis apricaria, assembly GCA_017639485.1. Taxonomy (NCBI): domain Eukaryota; kingdom Metazoa; phylum Chordata; class Aves; order Charadriiformes; family Charadriidae; genus Pluvialis; species Pluvialis apricaria. The sequence goes on along the minus strand of CM030008.1, from coordinate 158,657,419 downwards.
GGTCTACCTGTTTCAGATCAATTTCAGAACTTTTCTCACCCAGATCAAACTGTTAAATCACTCTTCCCTCATCTATAACAGATGCTTACATTGCAATAATCTCCGTTGTGCTAGGTCCTTCTCAGAACTGGTCTTGTGTCTTCTTCTGGGCTTGTTTCTAAAAGTGCGCAACAGCGACGAGAAGTCAGGTGCAGAGGGGAAGAACATGAGGAGCAGGAGAGGCAGGGTTGGTGTTAGCTGATGGCAACTGCGGTCCCTGGTTTTCAAGGATGTTCTGAACACAACATAGGCGTGGACAGACCTGGTGGAAGACTTAAAAGCAAACCCTGCAGCTCAGCAGAACTTCCCAGTTGTTATCTATTTTGTATACAAAAGAAAAAAAAAGTGTCATTATGTGGCTCATAAAAAAGCTGTGAACTTTTATGTTATTTTTATTAAGGTGAATTGACCCTACCCAGTAGCTTTGGAATATCATAGTATGCAGCTGAAACAACCTTGTAAAGGCACTTATCAGGAAGAAATAGGGATGTTTCTTTTCCTAACATGGAAAGAAGAGAACATGTGGGAAAGAAAGGAGAGAGAAGAAAAAACGCTCTGCTTCATTTGTCACCTTTCCCTTAGGAAAGCAGAAATTTGTAACAAATATTTATGAATATCAATTTATCATAATCACTCTCTCCAAATTAGGTAATGCTTGGGAAGTTTTTGCTCATAAATACCTCAAGATGCCTCCAAACTCAGAGTTTGCACGACTGATATAGCAAGAAAATGAGATTTACCTCATCTAACCTTATCATTTGCACTGAAAACATAAAGAGCTTTGTAGAAGACATTTTAACCGAAACTAATCATCACAGACTATCTTCATAATCGGTGGTCACTTCCAGAGCAACATTCATAGAATGGCTATTTTAGTAATAGGTGAATTTTAGGACAAGATGGCCTGAAATGTGTCACCATCTCCACAACATCTAAAGAAGGAGGCCTCAAATAACTAAACTAGAGGCTGAGTCTACGTGACAGACATTTTATCTTGAACAAACTGATGTCATCCAGACAGTCTAGGGATGATCATACAGTTAGAAGTTACTGGTCTAGTGTCACACTCAACCACTGTGGGTTGGTGAGTCTTGGACTTCTGGGTCTACTAAGAAAAAAACATCCAGGTGAAAGGTTAAGGCATCTAGATCAGAGCTGAGCACTTCAGTTCGTCTATGCATCAACCTTTAGCTCCTGAACAGGCCGCAGCAATGCCATCTACAGGCATTACCTAACAACCACATCATGGAAGTGCTCTGCTAGATCCACGCAGCTGAGCAATTAGATCAAAATATACTTTTCCCCACCTTCTGCATGATACTAGTCCAATTTTATGGCAGTAATAACCAATGCATTTGCAGTGCCCTTGTTTTCTGGGTAACATATTCAAGAAGTAGGAGAGAATAGCAAAGGTACAAGGGTGGGTATAGTTAAAGCATTTATAAAGGCAAATCATTTGAGTGTCCACAGCACAGTTTTTCCTAAAATATCTCCTATCCTTCAGAGTCAGACTGGCCAAAGAATTCACAACAGGATACCAAGTAAGTGACCAGATTTTCAAAAGAAAAGCACACACTGCATAGACAGCTTTCCAGGAGGTCTGGACATAATGCACCATTATCTGAGGAGGCAGAGGCACCCTTTTGAAACATCATTGCAGATATGCTGTAAAACTTGAAACCTGAACAAAAGTAGTGAGGACCATGACTCTTCCTTCACATGAAAGATTTTAGATTAAGCAAGATGATGCATGGACTCAGAAGAAAGAACATCACCTCTTGAAACACTGACACCATAGAGATTGTCCTTGGAGGTCTTCCTATCCAGGCAGTGATCCCAAATAACCCTGCTCCTTTTATGCGACGTGGCATCCAGGGCTCAGGATGATAGACTGCAGGCCATATGCTAGATCTTTGTGTTTGCTAAAAATAGGACATTTTTCTTCTATCCTGCTAGGGACAAGTCAGTATAAATGTGACCAGAAGCCTGGCACAAATCCATAAGGCTGAGATGAACAACAGAGGTCCTTCCTTCAAGCGTGTCAGACAGCAGCCGAATCAAAATCCTCTAAGGACAGGGAGGGGGATGGAACTGATAGCTAAGTTTGTTTTCCCTTAAATGCTTCCCTCACTCTTTGATCCCTATTTCTTTTGTAGAGTAACATGCACGCTTCAGCCACTGCTGATGCTGACAGAAGAGCCAATGCCAATGCAAACATCTTTCTCTACACCCTCCTTCCCTTTCTCTCCTGGACGCTGCCAGCATTAGACATCTAGCGTAAAAGATTTCAAAAGGTAAGAAAACGCTGGCACAGTAACTGTGCGTACAGCTGCTTCCTCCTTCCTTTGCATTAGCACCTATTTCATGTTTAATAATAACATGGAGTTGAATCTGAAATTCACTTGGAAGCAATTATTTTTGAGGGACATAATCTCCCTTTTGCTAACACTCTCTAAAAGCCCCTTCCTGCTGAGATTCCTGGAGGTTCCTGGAGAAGTGCCGCCAGGCTGAGCTCTATTTCCTGAGCGCTGTTATTGCCAGACCATTTACTACCTGTCCAATTTTCTACCCAGCTGATGTCCCCATCTTTGTACTTTTGAATGTGCTACAGAAAAGTCTATAAAACACAATGTTTATGCCCACCTTGTGGGTTGATCCCAGTTCCTGATGTTACTCCCTGCTCATACAAGCAAGGCCAGTTTCATCAGCTGGTCCTTCCCATTAATAAGAACTAGAGCTGCTGAATGGGAAACAAACTGTCCATCAACATTTTCATGTCCAAGGGGGTGACTCACTTTTCTGGGTTTAAGTCGCTCCTCTTTCCTCACCGTTGTCAGATCCTTGTCCTGCTCTCCGTCCAGCTTTCCACCAGCACAATGAGGTGGCAGCTACACAGAGAGCTCATTGACATCCAGCACAGAGGTGGGGATATCAACCTTTTCTGAGGAAGGAGGAGGAATGGGCAGGAACACCAAACTGGATCAGTTGCTGGAAGAAGAAAAATTTGCTTCATCAGTGGCTGATCTTCTTTAGGATGCACCCCACGTGCCCACCACCACCTCACTGCCCGCTTGCCCTTGCCAAGATTCCTCATCACCTTGGTTGTGCTAAATGCCACGCCGACTCTTTGTGCTGCCATAATCTAACCAAGGCTGCAGCAAGGAGGAACAGGAGAAGGCAGAAGTGATTTTTCTTTCTTTCTTTTCTTCTTTTCTAACCTTTCATTTTTTTCCTCCAAAATCACTTACAAGTGATAAGTCAAAGTGAAAAACCCTCATGACTGCTGCAGAAATAGACCTTTGTTTTCTATCTTGAAAAAGGATCTAACCTAAAAACCCCCGCAGATACACAAGATTAATTTTCACTACTTTGTTTCATACTATTTATAAGCAGCTCTTGCTGAGTTTTAGATTTTATAGCTCAGCCTGCTGGCTGAAAATACTTTCTGTCCACTCCTGAAGCCTGATTGATTAGCGCTGCTAGCCAAGTAGCAGCCTGTATCAGCAGGCCCAGGCATGCAGGCTGGAACACTGCTCGCAACACTTGTTTTGAATTCCCGTATTTGTACAGCAGCACACTGCAGAAAAGGCCTCGGTGCATAAGCAGAGACAGCGTGAAACCTTCAGCTTGGTTCCCTGAACCCATGTTTTGCAAACCTCAGGCAGATACCAGAGGAGATGAGGAAAGGAGCGCTGTGAGGACAGAGGTGTTGTCAAGAAGAGATGGCCAAGCTGATCTCCAGTAGGACACTGCCAGAGCGACAGACTCCAGGCACGCTGTGTACACACAAAGTTTGCGATGGTCTTCCTGCTTTAAGGCACGATGCTTGCACATCAGGTTGTACACTGGAAGAGGTGGGAGTCAACCGAGTTGTGCTCTGGGGTGTGAGACGTGACCATTCTCAATATGTCTGTAAATATGTCATAGCGTGTGAATATCAAACCTGGATGAACATTTCTCCCAGTTCTGCACAGAATAGCTAACACTGTAAGGAGGTATCCCAGATTAAAAGACGAGGCAGTTCAGTAAAAAATCCATATGCTTCCTCCCTCTGTCTCTGCCCCCAACCTGGTCTGATCCTCAGAAATTAATAAATTAAACAGGAGTTCCCAGCAGTAACTGGAAATACGAGGTGTTTTGGAAAGAGCTGTTATTTTTTACCCAGAATAAAGAAAGCCATCAATACACTGAGTGCCCTTGTGTTAAAATTTTTACATCACAGTCTAGTTTATTTTAAATAATTCCTCAGAAACAGGGCATTAAACCTGGAAAGAATGTCAACAGGAGGCAACAAAAAACCCTGAGTGAAACTTCCAGCCTGACAAAGTGGGAAATGGGAAGGTCTGCTATATAAATACCGCCTGGCATGAATGCCATGCTTGCCCTCCTGTAGCATCTAGCTCCAATTTATCCAGATGCTTAAAATGTCCCTTCCTCATTGTCATAATGACCACAGTGTCTGAGCACTCCCGAGTGCCTTACTCTATGGCACTTTCTCCCACTTTACAGGTGGGAACAGAGACAATAAGACTCACTCGAGGGTCCAGGGACAAAGGCAAGAACTGCCCAAATACTCGCCGCACACTAGAATTAAGCAGCTCTTCCCTTAAGTGGGTACTTTAAAAGTTCTCCAAGGACTCCAGTATGCCATCGTAATGGAGCATTAGTTACAGCTTAACTCTAATGGAACACAGTTTTAAAGATTCACTGGATGGTTTCTTAAGATTGCCTTGCCTCAATGGCCCTGATCTGTGATATTTATAGAACTTATTCCCATTGGTTTCAGTGGGAGGTATTCATCTAAATAAAGCCAAACTGCTGAGTTCTTGAGCAGTGTCCCATGCCTTCATCTCATGTCCTGCTAGGAAGATGGACACATTTGTCTCTAGGAACACTCAGGACAGAGGATGCTTTGGTTAATCAAAAATCAACCTTTACTTTCAGACTGCTCTTTGGAGTTTTTCCTCTGTGCGCTGCAGTACACTTCCTCTTCTGCGAGAGCATAAATTACCTTCAGACCCAGCAGGCAGCACCTTCATTTAAGGGCCACCAGTAACAGAAGGGGAGTCCAAGTGGTTCAGCTCTGCGTAGCACCATCAGAGCCAGCAGAAACAACAGGTTTCGGTGTGTCATGTGCCTCACACAGTATTTTGTTTGGTTTCCACTCTCAGAACACAAAGGGATAGTCCATAGTTACGACAGTAAATCAAAGCCCAGCGTTTCTGACGACAAAGTGTTTTCAGTGACACAATGCAGTATACGGCACCTTCCCTGTGTAGCCACGTTTTTGTGGAGGGTTGTGCATCTGTTCCTCACCTTGCAAGAACTGTTTAGACAGGATTAAGGTTATGAGGACTTTTCGGGTGGGGATTGCCCATGCATGGCACAGGGAAACACTGTGGCAGTCAAGCCTGCAGGCTTGAACTGTGTGTCTCTAACGTTGGCCACTTTGAGTCTGTGTTAAGGCATTATTTAATAAAGCAGCTGTGAAAACAAAATGCTGAAAACAAAAACGCCAAGTGCTGCTAATGATACCTCTGCTTATAGCTGCGTTAGAAACAAGGATATTTGTTAAAAAGAAGCTTACATGTTTCTCTCCCTTCACCCACCTGTGAAGAATTGTGGGGCAGAGCTAGTGCATATTTGCAAAGTGAGTTAAACTGCTATTAATTATGGCAATGGACTATTCATAAGCTGCATTTGACAGTGGCATATGGATGCCAAAGCTCATGGGAGAAAGCTCTTCTACCTCAGGAACGTGAGGACAGGTGGGAACAAAGCAGTTTGTTCACATAGATGACTCTATGTATGCTGATGCAGGGCTGCTTTGGTTAAAACCCTTTTAAACTCTGATGATACAGATAAGGAAATCAAACCATATCATATTATTAGTAAACTATAAAAAAGGATTTGATAGGAACCTGGGGACACTTTCTAACCTGGATCCACACACCACCCACACTTCATCCTCGTATTAGGGCAAGACTTGGGTATGAACCAGACCTTTCTTCCTTACCCCTTGTTTCCCACATCCTGATTTCAATACACGGGTCCTCGATCTGAGTGCATGGGGCCCAGAGCTTGGAGCATGCTGGGTGACACGTGCTCGGACCCATAGACATAGTCAATATGAATAAGGGGTTTATCCATCAGCCATTTTCACCTACTATGGGATAGGGAAGGCTGGGGCAAAAGGGAAGAGGTATCCAGGGAGGAACTAATCCCCACTGTAGCATCTCTGCATGGGGATCTTTAATCTCCATACTGGAATGAGAGTGAAACAAATTTAGGCAGGCACACAGCCCTGATACCCACTGAGTTTAGCAAGAGGCACAGAGGCTGTAAGCAGATGAGAAAGCTGAAGACATCAGATACTGGTGCCACTGGGAGAGGCAGCTCAGACAAAGTGACACGCACCCATCACCAGAGGAGAAGAGAGATGCTGCTCACGGCGTGAGATGTAGGAGCTGGAAGTCTCAGGTGTGGAGTGACAAGAGAAAGGCAGCTTGGTGGCAGATTGTGCCTTTCAAATACACATGGAGGAAGCAAGAAAGTAAAATCAACTGCTATAGTGACTCTCCCCGCTTCCCTCTGCCACCACGGAGAGATGAGATTTCAGTGGCAGGCTGGGTGACAGCCTTTGGGCTCGCCCAGGGGAGGAATAACGCATCAGGACTGGACAAAAGGCACGAGACAGACTTCTCCCAGTGGCTTCACCAGCCGGTGGGAACAAGCTGTTTACCAAGAGCAGTGAGAAGTCAAAGGGGAAAAAAACATTCACCAAAAAAAAAAAGCATTAGGTCAGGAGATATTCTGTGGCAAAATAGCAAAAATCTGTGGATGCAGATAATGTGGGAGCAAGTGTTTAGCTTATTTGCATGCTTATACTGGTGACTCACTGTTGTGGTGTTTTTAATAAATTATTGCTGTGTCCTTTTCTCTATTGTTAAGACTTCCTTTGTTTTATATACTCAGGAAAGAGATCTTAAAGTCGTTGAGGACAGGCTTTTTTTAAAACACCAGTTCAATGCCCTGCAGCAATCAGAGAGGCAAATGAAACATCTAGAATTATTAGGAAAGGCACAGGGAAAACATTCTCATCTTGGGTCCCTGCATAAATCCATGGTGTGACACATCCTAGATATGGCACGCAGCCCTGCAACATGTCTTCAAACAGAGGTTTTTCCACACAAAACCTCTGTTTGGAAAGCACATGGGTAGATGTGGTGAAAGCAATGGTAGGAAGCGAAATGGCGGAAACCATGAATGGTACGGGAAAGGCGCAAACCTGGAGGTGTGGTGAAATTATCCGGTAACAAATTTAAACTGATGGTAGCATGACTCAATATTCAACTGCAGAACTTACTGTCACAAGATGTTACAGAGGCCAAAACGGTGAAAGGATTTGGACAACAGAAGGCGTATTAATGGAAGATCAGCAACTGTTTACCATGACAGTCGAGAGGCAATCTCCAGCCCTGGCAGGCTTCCGAACTGGTGAGGTGTAAGCTGTTTCTTACAACTCCCTCCAAATATATTTTATTCTCCCCTTTCCAATAGACACTAACATAACAGCTTCGTCATCTCCTTATCTACCAGCGGAGATGAAAGCTGTTCCTCTTAGAAACTTGCCTCAGGGCCCTTCTTTTTCCCACCTTTCTGGGAAGTGACTTGTGTATTGGACATGGTCTCCATCTGAGTGGAGCTGCCGTGGCACCTGGCAAAGAGGTTCCTGCAGCATCACCCTGAGCGTGGTCCTTCAGGACTCGGGGCATGGCCGATGAAAGCTGTTGGCATCGCAGCAGAAAGGCTGATGCATGCTGCATAACTGACGGGTGTTTCTGCAGCTGATGATCCCCGTGTGCTGCCCAGCTCCCTGCTGCTTCCATGACTGCTGCAGAGAGAGGTATGCGGTCTACCCAGCGCAAAATGGAAACGACGCTGTGCTTCATTTATTAACCAGAAACGGAGCGTGAAGGAAGAATTACAGAGACCAAGTGCACAGCTTGAAACGCAGCACTGTAACAACAGCAGAGACCTGCAGAGACTCTGCCTGCAACGCTGTATGTGCTCCACATATCAAAACAAACAAAAAGCACCTTGCCTTAAAAAAATACCTTATTTTTCGTATATTGCTTGCAGTACCTGGAAAACATCAAGTATGCAAAATACGTTCCCCGGCTGTTAAGAGAGTCATCTCAGGCCTCTGAGACAGCAAGACCTCCTCGCCATGTCCATGTTTACAATACTTCACCCAGCAATGGGCACACACATGATGGACCCTCTCTTTGTTAATTAATACCCATCATGCACTTTTCCGCCCAAGGCAGTCAGTGCTCGTTCTGCTCATAGCTGAGTAGCTTTAATACATACATGCATGATGTGATTTTTGTGTAGGATTTGTTATTATCCACCCCAAAGGCAGATCCCTCAAGCAGTGCCTGTTGGCAGGACAGTGAACTTTTGTTATTATTATCATTATATTTAGCTGCAAGGATGTTTTTTTTCTGGGCTACATGAGACTTTGCATGCAAAAATATATTGGTTTTGTTTGTTTAGGGTTTTTTTTCTCTCTTAAAAAAGCTTGAGATGTTAATTACAGGTATCAGAAATATACTTAGATTGTGTGGTTTATTGTCACAGCAGAAAGAGAGCAAATTAAGGGGGCAGGGGGAAGATAATATTGTCCTAATGTTTATTCAGAGATCTTTCACTGATTTACAGTCCAACAAAAGACAAACAATTCACAATACCATAATCATGGCACCAGTTCTGTGTCACCTCAGCGAGCTGGCATGCTCTATCTCTTTAGCCCATCTTTTCATACTTGTTATTTTTTTCCTTGCTACTGTGAGACTATAATTTTCTTCAGGGCTTGGATTTTATTGTCTTTGCCCTGTACAGCAAATAAGACGGTCGCGAGCAGCAACTAAGCAGTGAAGATAATTTTGGCAGAAATCAAACCTCTTCCAGATGTGTGCAAACATCTGCGTTCCTGGCAGTTTGTATCTGCTCCTTGCTTTTGTGGGCTTTTCTCCACATTCCCCTTACCAGTTGTTTGGGACACCTTAATGAGAAAGAAGACTCCTGTGTACCCCATTTAATATCTGCTTTATTGTTTACCCCCAAAAATATTTGGAAGCACCTGTCACACTGGTGATACAACAAGAGCAAAGAAATGTAAATGAATATTTATGCAAAATATTTATGTTGTTTATAGTGATAGAACTACTGTATCCAGAAACCTACATGATGAAAGTTTATCATATACCTACATAGAATTTTGATTGAGGGAGCCTTTAAGATTATTCTCCACCAATATAGCACAGCAGTCTGTGATCCATATACGTCTCCAGATTTCTTTCAATGGGTGAAACAAAAGGTAGTAAGAAAAAGTTTATCTTAAGTAAATGGTTGACTAATACATATCACTACATCTGCCCAGTCAAGGGATATATTGTGGCCTTGACCCAAATACTGTAATTCTGGGGAAAGAACTTCTGTTGCTGACATTTTTGTAATCAACTTGATGCCTTAAATTATCAGTGATTCAAAAAATTACTACCTGATCCTGACAGAGAGCAACTTTTTGCTAGACCATGTATCTTAAAGCAAAAGTAAACTCCAAGTATTAGACACAGAATCATATATGGAATGCAAAGATATATGATAAACTGATTTATAATGTTTGCAATATTACTTTTCTAAAACTAATATAATCCAGCTACCAGTGAAGAGAAACAGTTTTATTTTTCTCTCTAATATAAAAGCTTTCAAACTATTAGTTTTTAGGATAAATATTCACATTTTGTCTTTCTATCTGAACAATTTGTAACCCACAATTACTGTCTCTACAGTAGTTTTCTACTGATGGTTGTAAAACTATAGCCAAAGCTAAGGATAATTAAGAAATCAGTCTAAAAGAGTTAGCTAGAAATTGGCATGAAAAATTCAAGATCCAGTCCCTGCACTGACATTTATCCTGGTGGTGTTGGAAGCAAATGATTTGTGTTAACCTAAAGCAATTTGGCAGCGTGTTACTTTTTCTGCTAAAAAGTAACGTTTTTCTGCCATTTTGTCTGTAATCCAATATCTAAACCTTTCATTTCATAACAAAAGAGAACAATCTTTCTCCTTTGTGATTGCTGAGATAACCTTCAAAATAACAATGAACTGTAAACAATGCAGCGATGTTTGCCTCAACAAGAAACAATAACCGTGAGCCATTATTTGCTTCTAATCATTCATTAGGTAACTCGATACACTAATTGCAATGTCTTCAAAGGAATTAAAATGAAAACATGTTACTATGCAACTTAAGATGTTTTCAAAGATGCATTGCCCTAATTAAAGGAAAAAATCCTAAAACCGTGCAAATATGAACTAATGTCTGTGCAAAATATTTGCTTTACATTGGTAAAATTGACCTGTACAGAGAGTTCCCAGTTTTCCCAGTCAATGTCACGTCCGGGACTCAGTCCTTGCGGAGTGCAAGGATCAGGGTTTTCCCTCTGCTTTTCCCATGAGGTGCCAGGTGGCCGTGGCACGTCTAGCAACAATTACAACATCATGGGATTTTTTTTTATCGTGTTGTTTGAAATGAAACACTGGCAAATAAAATCTAAGTAGGCTGCAGGAGAGCAAAGAGCATCGTGCTCCAATTCCAGTGCCAGGCGCAGTCAGCATACTGGAAATGCACATATCCACCGGAGCGCCTGGGACTGTCCAGCTTGCTCCTGGCAGCGTGGGCTTTAAATCATCACAGGCACATACAGACAGATGCAACCTACAACTTACAAGAGAGAGGAGCTTCTCAGTGCTTGTGTGCAGGGTCTGGCAAAGATGAACTGTGTCCCCCACAACGTGCATTATTAAGGGCACAACAGAGATGAGAGACAAGGAGACAAGTGCCAGCTAATTCCCACAAGACATCCCAAATCCCATGTGAAATTACTGGGTACGTACTAAAAATCTCAGGGAGAACAGAGAAGCTCATCGCCACTTACAAGAGCTGCCTAATTAATGTTCACTTTACCTCAGCCAAATTTTATATTCTGCTGCTCAGTTATGTAAATTGGGCAGCATTTTGCACTATGATTAATAGGTCCTTAAACAAGCAGATTTTACTGCTTGAGATAACACCGTCAGGAGCCGTGCTTTTTTTGTTTGGCGAGGAGGTTTTTTTCCAACTAGCTATTTCTGCTCCAAATTATCTTCTGTTTCTTAGCTTCAGAAATGATTCTGATGTTATTCAAGATGGTATCTCCTACTAAGTATGCCTTGTATGGTTCTGCATTTCATTCAAAGTCATGTTTGATAGTTATCACAATAATCTCTCATTACGAGCAGAAAACTTCATTTATTGAGTACAATATGAACGTGAGTAATTTGTGATTGGAAGAGTCTTGATTTCAGAAAGAGTGAGACAAGAAAAGAATCTTATTGATTTTCAGTTAAAAGTTGACATTACTGATGAAAACATTAGTATCTTTGAAAGGAGAGCTAGAAAATTGTGGGAGATATTAGACAAACCCAATTATAATGGAGACTCATACTTCAACATAAGCCTGGCTATCAGAGGCTGAGACAGCATGAGTACTCGTCAGATTAACAACCATATTATGAACAACCTAAGGGCTTTTTTAGCCTTAGAAACTGGACATGACTAGATAATGCAGGAATCTTTTAAATAAATTATTTTCCAGGGAAAAACAATGAAGTTTGGTGCAAAGAAGTATTTTCTTTAAGTATGCATTTATTTCAATACTTAACAATATAGTAATGAAAATGTTTTATGTTACTTTTATCCAAGTAGTAGGATTTTGCTTTTAATATCCTTCTTTGCCAGGAACAATTTTTCCAGGATACTACAGCCAGCTGCTACTGTACTACCAAGTGAAACACCTCCTTCTATTTTCTTCTTCAAAGCATCTTATGTTTGTTGAAAAGAAACACCTTGAAACCTTGAACTAAAATAGCTCTTTACAGAACTTTTAATATCTTAAGAAAAAAATAAAGACCTTCTTGACATGCCAGTAGATGTATTAGTAGTAGCACATAATCTTGCTTTGTTCTCTCTTCAATAAGCACATACAATTTTCTCTGTAAAAAGTTGAACGCATTTTAAAATGAAAGCCTATACAAATGGATGTACTTTTAATTTTATAATATCAGTTATTACACACAAGTCATTTTGCAATGTGCTAATAATGCAGAATTTTAGAATAACTTGAGTTTTAAAATAAACTTTCACATCAAATTTTCAGTTGTGGGCTTCCGAAGGAGGACCTCTCCTGTCTGAAAGTGAAGATAAGTGGTCCACTGCTTGTCTCATTTACACAGCCTTCTTTCCTGTTTTCCCTCTTGCCTATTGACTCTGGGTTTTTTTGTTTGGTTTTTTTTTCTGGTTCAAGGGGCTAAATTCCTCCCTAGCTGCGAGGGTTTTGTCAGTTAACTACTTCTGAGCCCTTTGCTCTGAAGCAGCTCCACACACCTTTGCTTTGCAACTCCTAGAGCTCCTACTTTGCTCTCTCTCTTCTCTCAGGTACTTCAAAACACATCTCAGCCAATCTCCCTTTCTTCCCAGCTTCAGTAAGTTCTCTCCCTCGACCATCTCACTAGTGAAATGTCCATCGTTGATTTGGGTCTTAGTTCAGGTTCCCCCAAGGTCTTCAGACTGCACCTGCCATCCTTTTTCTCTGCTACAAATGAATCAGTCACAAGATATAAACGCCCTGGACCGCAGATTGCATTTATTCCCATGACCATGTAACTACTTGCTTCTCCATTAAGCTTTCCAAAAGCATTTTCATTTTTTGCAGCCTGACTTGTACAATGTTTCTGTAATATCTTTTCTCTTTGTGGCTTTCCACATTAGCTTCTCTTCCACCACCCACACATATTCCAAGGTCACAATGCCAGGCAGCACAACTTAAAAAAGAAACAAACAGCAGAACACACCTACAGCAAGACATTTGACAATGGAGAACTCTAAAAGCGCATTTCTAAGTCAAACTGGGATGAGGAGAATGCATGCACATGTTATAATTTTATGACATTTACATATATTTTTAAACTTTTTGCAGTCCATGTTTGCCTGTTTCTTGCACATACAAAATTTTCCACCAAAAAATTGATTTTTTTTTTAAAAAGACTTGTTTAATGTTTATCCACCCAAAATAAAAAGGATCTAGGAACGAGAGCAGACTCTTAAATCATGCACCAACATTCTGAAATTATTCATTTGACAATGCTCATATTGACTAAGTCATGTGACTGATAAACTCAAAAAGCTCAACGACTTGGTTCATGCAAGTGCTCAATAGTTTAGTTGCTTATGAGGCCTTCTGGAGTTACAGAATCTCATGAGAAGAGGCTTTCAAATAAGTTTTCTGGTACTTCTTGTTTTCAGTAAGGCCTGTAATAGTAAAAGGTGTGGTATTTTCCAGTCTGCGCAAGAAAGTGCAACACTGAGAGGAAAGGAATCAAAAGAAAACAAAATTAAGGTGACTTTCCTCCAAAAAGGTGCCAGATTTAAGCATGAGTTAGTTTCTAATTTCATAAAAATGGAATTGTCCATCACTAATTAAAATGGTAATTTTAACAAGCACTGTGTCTTCATTTTTGCAATAGACATATAATATATTCTCTTTAAATAGACTTGAGCAATGGGAGAAGGATGAAATCTGCTCATAAAGAACAGTTTTGTCCAGGTCACGCTCATCTTACTCAGGCGAGTTAGTTACAGTGAACTCAACACTGAGTAGAGGCTGCATGATCTGGCCCACAAGCAGGAACTTGTTAAAGGATATCAAAACTCTTCTAAAGGCCCAGGCCTAAACAATAAGAAGCTCTTAAGGGATATTCCTAAAGATAGAAAATCCTCAGGAGGGATGCTAAAAAGATCTTGTGAGAGACATCCCTGCAACAAGAAGAACTGGGAGAAGAACCTCTCAGGAGTGGGAAGTCTTCAAAGGCGACCCCTATTAACAAGAAACTTCAAAAGTGGGATGTGACATGACGTGAAAATCCTCCCACTGATGTTGAGCGCTTTAAAGATAGAATCCCCTGAAGCGAAATGGAGCCTTTGAAGTGGCAGTATCAGCATCAACTTTTGAATGCATAAAGGTGCGGCATACAGCAGGACTGGTGCATCGGTGTTACAGAGCTCCTGGTGATGTGAACCTTCTTGCTCAAGTCCGATAAGCCTAAAGGCCACCCAAGAGGGCAAGCAAAGAGAAATACCATTTAGCTGACCCTAAAAGACCTCTTTGATCTCTCCCAATTAATCTTCCTAATGCTGAAACAAAATCGGGTTCAAAATAGGGGTGAATAGTTAAAAAGACTTGCCCCCATAGAGCTGCATTACCGTGCAGTACTCTTCCAGATGAGTTGGGAAAGGTTTGCCCTATTTTTCATTAGTTTGCAGTAACACTTGTTAATGTTTCTCTTTTTATTCAGAGCAGTTTGGATCTCTGATTCTGAGCTCCCTGAAGTTCATTAAACAGAATACATCACGATTTTGCTGGAAGTCTGTTTCTCAAGCAGCAGTCCCTCAACAAGTTAATATCCTTTCAAAATGCAAGCTGCAAAGAAAACACACAGTATTTGCTGATGTTCACACAATGGAATGCAAAGTTGTGGTCTTAATTTAAAACTGTAGAAAAATGTAAAGGCAAAACCAAGGTTCTATGTCATCTGTTTAAACAGAAATGACCAGAAAAGAAAAGAATAGGATTTTCCAGTTAGGTCTACTCTTGGAAGTAAATAAGAAAACTTTTTGTCTTGGGGACTAGAATACTACTAGAATAATTAAACCAGTCAAGACTCAAGAATGGATGAAATTGTACAGCTATAAAGGTGAACTATATTAACACAGAACAAAGGTCCAGAAAATACAAACAAACTCATAGAAGGGCTGTCCTGAGCCAATTAATCAAGTGTCCTATTACAAGTAATCATATAACAGTTCTCTGCATAAATATAATAATTTATACTGTAATTCTTTGTATAAATAATTATTGCTATAAACATGAAACAATTTAAATTATGACCCTATCTGAATGCGGTTTCAGGAATTTGCTCATGCAATGGTCAAAAATCCTCTGATTTGCAGCCAGAAAGCTTTCGTTTATACCCATTCCCTCTTACAACACTGTTCTTTCACTGAATATAAATGAAATACAACTCTTTCCACTCCACATCCTCCCCTGCAATTTCCCTTTTTCAAAGAAAATATGAGCACTATCTTTCCAATAAGAACACCACCAGACTTTTGGAAAATGGGCAACACAATGTAACCATGCTGGCTAAAATCTGCAGGATACTGGCATGTAAAACTCAATCCTGAATAATCTGGCAAAGTTATCCACAATTAAAACCATGGTCTCATAATAGGAAGTGTTAGGGAACAAAATACTAACGGACACTGTAGCCCTGTATATGATGACTTGGACGTAAGGATACCCACAGGCTTGAATTTCTCTGCTGGTCCTCTCTGCTGGGCAGACCTGAGGCAATTCCAGTGTCAAAGGCATTAGACTCTGATAGCACAGTGTTGTGACCAAGCTAACAGCTATGTCTATACCGTTAAAAAAAAAGCATGTCCCAACCAAAGCTTGTTTCTACAAGACTGATCAGCATCTTCACTGCTTCCAGAAGGCTGAAGCGAAGCCTCTCCCGAGTACAGTGGCCAGGTCCCCACTGCATAGCATCTGGCCTTCAGGCTCCTTGGAGTCTGTGGTGCTCCTCTGACACTAAGACAGAGCTAATACGTTGCATGCTTTTTCCATTAAAGTTTTCTCAAATGATATGTATGAGCGGCCCATAGTAGGCTGCCAGAATAGTGTATTGCAGCATGACACCAAGGGTACACCATCCCCCTGGTCTGCCTTTGCCTCGCAGACGGTTAGCTGAAACAGTCTCCAAAACAGAGACAAGGAGTGAAAAAGCAGTTGGGGTTCAGAGTTCAAGGTCACTTTCTTTCACACCGTAGTTCAGCAGTGTAAGCATAACCTATGTGCTATGGATGGGCCCTGGGCTGTACAGTGTGAGAGTACCCCTGGAACTGCAATGGCACTGATACGGCTCCTCAGCAGAGTTATGAACTGGGCAAATTTTAGCCAGGGATGTCTAAAGATTCTCTGCTTGATTCCACTCCAGAGATCATCTCTTTCTAATAAACATTTTCGTTCCTTGAACACTGAAGTACATACAGAACTAAACACTTCATAAAAGAGGGTCCCTCCAATTTTCAGTGTACCCTGTTTCCTGTATTTCCAACAACAGTGATTATCTGAAGAGTGTAAAACAACCTGCTTTGCAAATCCATACTTAACCTAACAAAAGGTTAAGGCCAAGTTCCCCAGGAGAAGGATTCTTACAGTAATTCCTGTTGAATTGCAGAGTACAAACAGAAGATGTGGAGAGTGCTCAGCAAAACATATGTGTCTCTTAGGAGTATCTGTGGAAACTAAACAGGGAGTAAAGTGCGTATTATCCTGCTCAATCTAACCTGCTTTTTTGGAACCCTCAGCCAGGCTTGTAGGGGTAGAAAAGCCATGGGGTTCCTCCAAGCATGGGCAGAAAGCGGATTTTGCATGTGCATAGCCAAAACCAGTTCCACGCAATAATAAACAATTTTCTTAGTGAATTATGGAGTTCACAACCCCCATTTACAAAACAAAAACAAAAGCCCACATAGCCTTCCCTGCTCTGCAAAAGCTGCTTAGTGTGCCAGAAGGATTTTAAAAACCTGCTTTATTTCTCTCAGTATTAGGACCTTGTCCTTCAAGCAACCTTGTGCTCACACAGAGCTCATTTACCTCAGCAGTGCTGCACTGAGGGTTCCATCCATGCAGAGTAGACCATAGGGCTGGGGGAGTTAGCGGATGCCTGTTTGTATCCAGCAAACACATTTACCTTGTACAAAAGGAGTCTCACAAGTTTATCTCTGTCTCTACTGCCTGTGCATTTGGTGGTAACATTTGGTTGCACATACTGTGAGGGGAACATTTAAAACAAAACCTCTTTTTGCTAGAATTTCTAAGGAAAAAAAAAAAAAGCCTTTGGAGATACTTCCAACAGAACTGTTGCAATGTTTAAACACTGGGCCTGAACATGCCTGATTAAAATATGCCCTTAACAGCTCATGGCAGACCTGCAAGATGGATCCTCGTGCAAGTACCAGTATTAACATATGATTTTTTCGACCTTACAGGATTGTAAAAGGGCTTCTACAAAAACAGACTGAATGTTCCTCCAATAGTATCACAACATCATCTGAAAACCAGGCTTGGCAGTTGTAGCCGACATCAAAAGCAGCTGCTTTAGGCTTGTTTTTACAGAAGCTTATATCACTTCTGAAACACAAAACAACACTTTCCACCTTTTGATAAAAAGTAATTTTTGTAGTTGCCTTCCTGAGCAGTCCATTATGTTAACAGATCCCTTCACAGGTCAGATCATGATGTGCTTTTTGCAATAAGAAATTCCAAGCAGTCCCAGTGAAGACTGACATGAGAATGCAGCCTTCAGAAACTGCAGTCATGAGAATACATCCTTCCGTCTTTACCCTGCCTTCCTTCTTCTCCTATTAAGTACAGAGAATTTGGTTATCTTCACTTCCCTACAGCCATTCTTCTATATTCTTTTTTTACCCCTGTGCCCACTCCCCCAGTTCTTGACATCTTCCCTTTGTGAACACCCTGATTACCTCTCTTCGTCTTTTCCCTAATCTCTCTGCCATCTCAAAATCCAAGAATTTCTCCATTTCTCTCTCTAGTTATTGCTGCATCTTGCCATCTTCTCCTACCTTTCTTATTCTGTTGGTTACAGTTTGGATTTTTCTCTAATTCAAACCCAGACAATCCCCAACCTGGGTCGCCCGTCTCTACCCCCCAGCACCCAGAAACTCACAATATCTCATCCTTGCTGGAGCTCAGAAGGTGCATTCCAGCCTCCACATCATTAACATGTCAGTCATAACTGAGATTTCGTACTGCAGAAAATCTCCAAGTTTCAGCCTTTCTTATCTATCCACACAGCACCATCTTTCCATCCAAGCTCTTATCCTCCTGTGCTGCTATCAACAAATCAGAGCTGCAAGAGGTCAGGTAGTCTGCTCTGCTCTACCCAATCCTTAATCAGGATCAAATATATCTATTTTATTCTAACAGATGCTTTCCTAATCTGTTCTGGGTGACAGAGACCCCGTAACCTTCCTGGGAAATCTTTTCCAGTGCTTCACTATCCTGACCAATAGGAAGACATCCCCCTATCTAACTTAGATGCAATTTATGCTCACCACTTCTGGTCTGGTCGACCACTTTTCACTGATCTTGATGGACACAGTTTTTTTCCACCTCAGAGAAACTTAGGGTGCTACCACAAAGATTACTTTTACTGGCTTATTGCTTTGCTATATGAACTTATCTTTTCATCCCTCCAGAGCAGCACCTCTACCCTCCCCACTTCCCTTGTACATCATTTGATTTCAGGGATCTTTGTCACTTTTCCCACTGCCTTTCATTTTTCATGATGTCAGCTCTTGTCTGAGTTCAATATGTCTGTGTTACAAGAGCCCAAGTCAGTCACAGCAATGATGTAAATAGGTTTAAACCTGTCCCTTATATTGAGATCCCAAAGGAGATTGGGAGGCTTTAGAATGCAAATATACCCTTTTCTCTCCCTAATAGGTTTCATCAAACTAAAACCTCCTAGGTATTATATAATAAAAGCTAGAAAAATATCTTTTGAAGTCAAGAAAACTCAATGCAATGAAATCCAATGCAACATAAAGAGGAAGGTTGGAGCTTGCTCCTTCCCCAGCCCACTGTAGGGTCTTGCTTTCAGTAGTTCAGTGCCTCACCAAGTGGCAGGTTCCTAAGAATGTTCTTCTGTCCTCTATGGAAGGTGGCTGGCTGTTCCCGGTCCCTCACCACAGCCTCTGCATGAGGTACAGCCTATCCACAATGACCACCTTGTCTGCCACAATTGCCATCCCTGGAATCTCTTTCACTGCTGAATAGCTTCAGAGGGTATGAGCAGTGTCCTTCCTGAGAGACCCAACCATTTTCTCGAAGCAACATGCTTGGATATTCTGTTTCCAACCAGCTTCACTATCCACACCCAGGGCATTTGTGTGTTGGAGAATCCTACATTGGTCCTCATTGCTGAGAAGAAATCTTCATGAACATGTCCCAAAGCACTTATCATCTTACAAAGCATACCTCAAAAGACTTCTTTGCTGCACTGTTTCCAAAAATCTTGACAGCAAGTAGGGTCTTGATTTGCTAAGGCCACTGGCAGTTGTGCTGATCAGTACTTAAACTCACGTCTCAGATGGTACCCACCAACTCCCTCTTCTCAGACCTAGCTGAAAACCTAGCACAGTGCAAGTTTTAACATGCTACAGTAATAACATTTGTTTTATTATTTCTCAATTTAATATCAATATGAAAGCAGCTGAATAAGGTCCTTTACTTACTCTCTGAAAAGAAACTAACAATGGTTCTAACTGGGGAAAAACAGTGAAACTAAAGAATGGCATTTTGCCCCTACCTTCCAATGATATGTCAGCAACGCCAAGAAATTTTTCAGCAGTGCATGATCACAGACCGTGTACAAGTTGCAAATCTCCAAGGAAAATGAAGTGTCAGACGTATGGTTTTCAATTTAGTGTCTCTTGTCAGCCTGTGTCATACAATACTCCCATCATCTCAGGATGATGTTATTAAGTTATAGGGCACCTCAGCTCTCTACTTCTCACTAGATCTGTGTGCTCATGAAAACTGTTAGGTTCACCAATCCTGAAAATGAAATCCAAAGTACTGCTATGTTCAGCCAGGGAAATGGCAAAATATATTGCTGAATGAAATCCTGCCTCATTTATGACTCAGAGGAACAGGGTTATTTTTCAGCTCCACATCCATTTGATGACATGTCCATCAAGACTCTGAAAGTGACACCAAGGCCATCTTAGGCCTGGTTATGGTCGGATTATGGTTGTTAATGTTTCAGAGAGCGGGTCATCTTCCTATAGAGATGAATCTGGATTCTCTGTACAGCCCTGACCCACTGCTGCTCACTGGAGGCCTCTGTACCACAAGCTACCTGTACCAGCAACAATGGGGTTTCGTGATTCAGACATGTCTATGGAAAACCAAAACGTCCTGTTATCACCATGAAATTGTGGAAGATACTGTGTGCTATGGTGACAAACCTGCTGGGACCGTGAATTTATCACGACAGCTTCAGTTTCATGAAGATCTTTTCAAACTGAATCTTAAAAAAGAAATCTGTTTTGGTTCGCCTTGTGACACACCAGAAGACTTTTTGACACTAGAGAGCTTTTTTCCTTCTCTGTCTTTTTATGTTGGGGTTTAAACAATATAATATTTATTGATCTTTACAGAAAAACTACCTATGTGGGATTCTGTAGTAGGCTTCTTTCTTGTGGGAACAAAAAATCTAGTTATTTATATTTAAAATATATTAATAAGCATTACTAACAGGTTTTTTGTACTGTTTTGACAAATGTTTACTACCTTTGTCCTTATCTTCTTCCCACGTGCCACGTTTTACAGTCTTGCAAAAATGAAGGAGACAAGTATACTAGAACACTTGGCAAAAATGCAAAGCCACAAAACAACCTTTTTCTTCTTGTTATTCAAAGGAACTGTACCGTATTTTATCTGTCTTGCAGGATGAGCTCCAAATTCCCTGGAAGGCAATAAAGTTCTATTGACTAAATTGGCTTCAGAGCAGACATTGATTTAAAAGCCGGTTAAAAGGAAGCAAGTTTGTGACATGTCAAAATAGTCACCTGATATTTTTGAGAAATGTACACAGTCAAAAGAATCCAAAAAACACACATGCTGCTTTTAGTAATGTTTAGTACTATGTCCACCTAAGCCAGAAAGTACAGTATGGGCAAATATGCAGTAACAAAGGCTAGCATGCCAACTACAGACTGAAAGGAGAGGACTCAAACTTCTTCCTCATTAATTAGCTGGCTAACCTTTATTTTAGTGGCATATTACAATTTTTTTTATTACTTATATTAATAAAATGGACACACAAGTTTACTAAGCCCTCTACAGACAAATAGAAGACCTCAACAACCTTAAAAGTTGCTACTTTGAAAAAGAAATACAAAAAATGGATTCAAAACCAGGACATAGCATAAATTGGTGTTAGAACACTGGTTGTGATGTTTCCACTTTTAATTTTTATAGTTATAGATCAAATATACATATTAACACTGTTTCCAAATAAAATAATTGTTTTTAATTAGAGATGCATTTAAGTATATACCCAACTTCATTCATCCTAAGAATCTCATTGCTTTCATGCTTAGATATTTAATAAAATGAATATATGCAAGTATATCAGCTGGCTGGTCTCTTACAGGAGCCAGGGCAACAAGTAGATCTCGAGGGGAGATAACAACACACAGCTTTCTGAGACTGACATGTCATGATTGCCTTAAACTGATCAAAATCTGTGTTTCCACTGGAAGGGGTCATCCCAGACTTTCCCCAGTCATGCAGCCCAGGTGCCTGCCCTGTGTAGATACAGGAACTCATACAGCCACACCAAGAACTCGTTCAGAGATGCGATCTGGCTGAAAACTTACTTGAAAAATTTATTTTCACCAAAAGTGAATAGCGAAGTGATTACTCGATATCTAGTTGTTTCACATCTGATGGTCTGGTTCACAGAGCAGCTGTCTTCTGGAAGCCACATATGTTGACCTGCACATGCAGCATCTCTGGTTCCTTGAAAAAAATTCTCATAGGGCTTTAATCAGACCTACTGTACTGTGCATAACAATCATTTTATTAGCAAAGCTTCTCTTAGGCTACATCAATATGAGTAACTAAAACAGGGCCAAAGCACAGACACTGGCAGTGGTCTGCAATCGTCTGTTCTGTTTTAACCATTAGCAGAGCCTCTTGCATGGTTTTGGCCCATGCCAAGTAGTACTGCCCAGACAACACCCAGGCGCAGCTCAGGAGATAGCAGATGCCAAGGATTGTTTCTAGTAGGCAATTTGGACAGGGACTCCGTGTTTTGGGGATAAAGGAAGTGAGCTTGAGCATATGGAGGTGATCCACTGCCATGCCTAGCACGATCCCCGGTCAGATCAATTTAGTGCCACATAGCTTGCTTTCCAATCCAGCTCCTCAAGGCTGAGTTTTACAAACAGGAGATCAAGAGTGCTCCTTCCACCAGCAGTGGAAAATACTGCATTGCTGGGGAATGCAGCACAGCAACATTTGAGACGGTTTTGGCTGCCTCTGGATTGCTCAACTAATCCAGCAGTTACAAATCACGTCCAGAAACAGATGAGGCACTTCTGGGTATGATCTGGAAAGGTTTATTTGATGAGAGCCTTTGTACACTATGTTATCTGTGTTGGGCTAGGAAATAACACACAAAGGAAAGGGCTACTGGAACAATATTATGCATGACTGCTATTCTCCCTTTGCTGTTCTCAAGCCCTTCAGTTTAAGTGCAAGCGTTCTCCAGACTTTTGCACTTCTATCCAGTAACAGACACGTTCCCCCCTGATCTTCATTCACATGTGATTTCTCAGACTTCCCAGCATGACCGGAACAAGCATGTCACCAGGATTCTTCAGAGTTTGGAAAAACAAGTGAGCTGCTGGCAAACAGTTCAGAGCCTTTCCTGCAACAAAGCTAGCACAAACCAGTCACAGCCAGCCACCAAACTCAGGCTTAATAGGTGACTTTGGCTCAGTTGGCAAGGAAACAGTAATCTATAAACTGTATCCAAGGTGATGCATGTTTTGGTAGGAACTCAGAAAATATTCATGCCCTGACTAAAAGATGCCACATCTACAAAGTGGTCTCTTTCCCCTGACAAGCTTGGCAAAGTCTTGGGTCTGTCCATCTTTCCTTTTAGGTTGAGACAACATTCAGAGCAGTTTGTCACAGCCCCACAGTTGGCACTGTCAGCTCAAAAGTCAGTCACTGCTCCCCTCACAGTTTTTTTCTCCATAAAACACACCACAATCATCCCAGTAGGAAGTTCTTGAGACATACTAGTAGTTGTCTGGCTATATTTTATATGATTTTGCAAGAAAAGCGGCATAAAATCCTGCACCATGCAATGCTGAGTAAATTATGCCCTTGATCTCGTATCAAATTCACATTTCCTCCTCACAACAGCATGTTTATTCCAGCTCCCGCCTTTTCACACAATCATGAGAAATAGTGGCAAAATAGGACTCAGAAGGCAGTCTGGGCCACCCCTTCCTGCACAGCAGAGTAGCCTGTCTGTACACACCCATCCCTGACAGATGTCTTCCTGCACTGTCTGCAAAGATTTCCAACAATAGAGATTCTCATTCCACTTGTCCCAGTGACTGCCTGGTTTAAATATTGGAAAGAATTTCCCAATTTTTACAGTTTAAGTCAACACTTCTTGCCCATCCATCCTGGACATTCAAAATGGATAATTTTCTCCCTCTGTGATATTGTTGCATTTTCTAAGACTCATGTCTTCTGTTCCCTATTTTCTCCTTGTTAAACTTCTCCATTAATTTCAACCTTTTGTCTTAGCTCATGTTTTCTAGCCCTCTGCCTGTTCTCATTGCTATCTTCTTTTAAATTGGTCCATATCTTTCTTGAGGCACAGTGTCCAAAGCTGAAGACGCTACTACAGGCATTCTTAACAACATGGAAAGTGCAAAAACATCACTTCACAGTTCCAGCAGACTGTTATCCCTCCTGCTTATACATCTCAGCGTGGTGCTCACCTTGTTTTCAAGAACATGACATCATTACATGTATTCACCTTATTCTACTCCTTTTTTGCCCCCAGGGCCCTATTTGATGAATTGCCACCTAGTAGGTTGCTGCCTGTTCTGTATTTGTTCAGTTCATTCTCCCTGCCCAAGTTCAATGTCTTTCACTTGAGCCTGTTGAATTTCCTCCTGTTTTGAAGACCATTCCTCCAGTTTTTCAAGAGTAGTTTGAGTTCTGACCTGGTCCTTAATTTCCTTTACCAGCTCCAGATCTTATGCAATTTTAACTGCACGTTTGTAATTCTGTCAGTCAAACTGTTAGGAAAATACTAAACAGCACTGGCCTCTCACAAGGTATCAATGTAGCTGTTCTCAGGAAAATTACAATTAGAAAATGACAATTGATCACTACTCTTTAGCTGCTGTTTCTCCCTGTTTTGCCCGTTTTTTTCCCAGCTCATTTGTAGTATTTTATAGAATATTTGCATAACGCTGAGTAAAATAAAGTAGTGTCTGATTTAGAATAAATCCAGATTCTTAGTTCAATGACCTGTTAAGTGAATGCACATACCATAAAAGTTAGATCAAAGAGTAGCAAGAGCTTCTCACTCTCTGATTTTTACTAGCCTCTCCTTTGCAGCAGATGAGCCCATCAGTGCTTTCTTATTCGTAAAACATAATTATCATGGAAGAGAAGTTCATTATAAGATGTAATTTGTTTGCTATGGTTTTACAGCATCTAGAATGAGCAGAAAAGGATGAAATAAAGCAGAAAAAAAAAAAAAGTGCTACAAAGCTAAACAGTTTGTTGCAAATGAAGGCTCCTTCAAATTTCTGTTTCATCAGCAGTTATCCTGAACAAGAGAAAGGCTAGACAAAGAAAAGAAAATTCTCTTGTCTTAGGAAATGATGATGAATTTAAGACATCTTTAAGAATGAAAAAATGCTTTGATTATTAGAGAACGTTCTTAATAAAGAAAGAAAATGTCTGGCAAATTGCCTTTGAGAATAAATTTGGATGAGGCATGTTCCTGGGCTAACTTAGGGTAAACCAGCTACCAGTTTAAACCTGGAACTGGAAAATTAAAAATATACAGTCACCTACTAAAATAAGTAACATCCATTAACACATGGAAACCAGTGACCTAAAGAGTTCAAAAGAACGAAGAAAACTTTTAAATTCAATTTCCACAGCTGAAATGGTTATGCCATATTTTAGGCTATGGCCACATCATGTTCCACTAGAAAAGTGGGTGTCGCAGATTATATAACTGGTTCTTCCAGGAACTGTAGTTCTACAAAACCGTATATGAAAATGAGGATTTCAGGTTCAGTACTGGCTCACATTAACATCTAATCAGAATTAGTACAAATTGCCTGAGGGATCTACTCTAAGCAGCAATAAATGCTTGTTCACTAGAATTCTCTTTTTCAGCTTGTGTTCAGGGCTGATCAAGAATCACCAAAATTTAATACTGATTCAGATCCATCTCTGCATAAAAGTAATGACATTTGCTATTCTTTCAGTTGTAATTATGTAAATAATTTATGACTGCAGAAATTCTACTAAAAATGTGTTACACAAGTAGAAGCTGCTGCTCTTTGGTCAGACTGGATACCCCTTGGTGGGCAGTGTAAGTCTCTGCAAAGGGACAAATCCCTGAACATCCTTCTGAGAATACTGCATTACTAAAGAGAAACTTTTGGAGGTGATGTAGAAAATAAGGCTTGGATGCATGTCAGCTCTAAATAGCCCACAGTCTTGTCAGCAAGAGTGGGGATGTCCTTGCTGACTTCCTGCACTATGGCTCGGTCCCCGTGTTATCAATGCCACACTCCCTGCCATACAGCTTCCTTCTCACGTAGGAACGCCCTGAACTCCTCCACAAGGTCTTCTTGCTGTCTTCACAATCAAATTTGCTTTCAACACCCAGGCTTGCCAAGCTGAGTAAGGACGGCTTGTTTGCAGACATTAGAGACATCTGCCAGTTCACGTACCAGGCACTTTTTGTTTATAACTGGAGATTTTGCCTAACAGAGATGAGAAAACTGGGTAACCCTTTGACTCTGAAAAAGAACAGTCAGTCCTGTCAGACATTTCTTATTTTCAGCTTTCTTGAGTATCCCTTTTCAAGTTTAGAACTTCCAGTTTTTAAGCAAGGAAAATAGTTGCAAACGTTTTAACTTTATTTAAAGCATTAATTCTAAACTTTTTTTTTTTTTAAATTTTTATGAACTTACAGACACGTGTTCAAAGGGGCCAAAATAAAAAGGCATTTGTTTCTCATTTATTTTCACTACCTTTGGGAACATATTTTTCATCTGAAAGTGCAAATCTCAGTATAGAGAACTGACGGAAAAAGAGCCATTCCATTAAGGAATTGTT
The DNA here is from genome assembly GCA_017639485.1 of Pluvialis apricaria. Taxonomy (NCBI): domain Eukaryota; kingdom Metazoa; phylum Chordata; class Aves; order Charadriiformes; family Charadriidae; genus Pluvialis; species Pluvialis apricaria. The sequence goes on along the minus strand of CM030008.1, from coordinate 158,631,221 downwards.
GTTGACCACTTTTAATCAAATACAGACTTTAGAAAGATGACAGAACTCTTTAATAACTAAAATTTTAACTCTTTCAATAAGAATTCCGCACTGCATATCATGATCACCAGTACCATCTCATTGCCGCCTTCTGATGTCATCGCTGTGCATACCCATCAGCTTTCTCTACCTAAAGCTCGTTTTTGCCAAAATTATGTGTTTTGCTCTACTGTATGGAGCCTAGAATCACGTGGTGTGGAATGAGGGGAGATACCAAGCAGATGACAGGCTGTTTCTCCTAAGAAGGATTCAGTCCTTGGCTGTGTTTGTACATTTAGGTGTGACAGTGCAGAAGAAGAGGGAGAATCAAAAGACCTAAGACTGAAAGGGTACACTGTGCTGCAGGGGGGCACATAGATTTTTGGAGACACAAAGTGAGAATTAAAAGCTTACACGATGTGGCTTTCAGTTGGCCTCCTCACTTAAACCAAGGCAAGACAAACCTGTGTACCAATTTTTGCTTTCAAATGCTTTTTCCTTAATTGTCTTGTTTCTATTGCTATAACTAAACTCTTTTTATGGAGGCCCTATTAGATCATTGCCCATAAAATTGCAGGAATCAAAACCCAGTCGCCTTATTGGTGACAATGGTGGATACTCTACTGTGAGCCACATTTGAGACTGGGCAAGTACTAGGAAGAGCATCCTGAGATGTGTGAAAGCACAAGACACGAGATCTCAGAGAAAGAAAAAGAAGAGACAAAGATGACAAAGATGCAGTTAATCCTACCAATGACACCAAGTCGTTCTAAAAATCAAGTCCCAAATTTAGTTTCCAAACTCAGCATCTATTCTATGTGGGCAATCAAATTCCTTCGTTAACTTCTTAGCTCTCTAGCACTCACCAAATGAGATTTCTAAGCACATCACATTGCAATCTCTTTCATCATTGCTCATAATCTCTCAGAGTAAGCAAAGGCATTCTGTTCTCATGTTCACAGACAATGGTAATTTTCCTTTATCCTTTAAATCTTGGCTTAGAAAACACAGGACTGCAAGTCAAAATCTCAGATACCAGCTGCATTTGCGTATGCAGACTATCATTCCTCTGCATGAGAGATGTTATAAACAGAACTGATAAACAGAGGTGTATGATAAATAAATATGATATGTAAAGCTGTCAGGGACATGGCAGAAATGGAAGTTTTGATTAGTGGGAAATTTGATAACCAAGGTAATGTAACAAATGAAAGTCATTGGAATCTTCTTTGTTCTTCTGGATATGCTTATTTATATAGTGAAATCCAATATTTGATATGTTTCTTATCAGCTGGTCGGCAATGAATTTTAAATTTAAAGTTACCACCAAGCATTTGTTATGTGTCAAGCTGGAAAAAAGGAAATTGTTGAACAAGCGACTGCTAGGAGATGACACCAACCTTGTGTTCACTTTCAGCCACAGCCCCAAATTAAAGCAATTATTTCAAAATGACTGACGCAGACAAGTTTTCACATTGCACATTTGGATGGAGAATGATACTATCTATATACACAGTCAGGAATAAAAATGCAAAGTTTGACTCTGGGCTTTTAATATGCATGACAATAAAGAAACATTTGAATGTTGACTGTATTCCCTTTCAATCTGTTCAAAATCTAGAGAGGGGAGTATATGCTATAGCATTGCTTCTTCCACATCTAGTTTTCTACAGTTTTCAAGTAAATCCCTACAGCTGACTACAATCTGTTCTATCAGATGCCTCTGCAAGGTCAACATACAGTGTTGCACTATATTTATTGCTAGCTGGTGAAAATTGAGTATCATTTAAAACTTTCATCACAACTGCAATTTGGCAAGAGATTCTATTAAAGTTCATGTCTGTGGGGATTCAAACACTGGAGTCTTATAGACAATTCTATAGCCATTTGATGTGAAAAACTCCATTTTTGCTACTTGATGCTCAGTGTTCATTTCCTTTAAATTGATACAATTATTCAAAAATGATTTTGAGATTATTGGGTAAGACTTTTGAGAAGGAGAAAGATGAGAAAATAGGGAATGAGCATTTTAAAGTAGAAATTGAAATATGTACAGCCTTACCCATTGCAGAGGAACATATTGTGGGAGATAGGCCATTGGCCATGGGCTATTATGTTTTCATTGCCAGTTCATTATTCAGGTCTCACATTCACAGCATTACCAGTTTTTTGCTGGGGGTAGCACAATCTATGGCTCAGCTCAGAGCTTCACTATTGCAAGGAAATGACATTACAATCATTCTACTGAAAGTCATCATACGCAAAGCAAACATTCAATTAGCTCAAAGCTTTAAAAGGTAGGTTTGACTATTTACTGATCATATTATAACTCATAACCCTTCAACATCAAACTAAAAGAGAACTTAAAGAAAGCTAGTGTCCCCCCAAAACTAAGAAATACCTCAAAATACTTTTAAAATGTACAAGCCTGAGCAAATTTGTCAGTCAAAATTACCCTACAAATGTTTTACCATGGTTTTCTTCTTAACTGAATCAAATATGTTGAAGTTTCAAAACAAAAAAGAAAAAAAAAATCCAGGTGTCACAAAATCACAGAAAGAATAATGTTAGAAGAGACCTCTTTATCAAAGCAGGACTACCTTGAAAGCTAGATCAGGTTGCTTAGGGCCTTGGCCAGATTAGTTTTGAAAATCTCCCAGGATAAAGATTACACAATCTCTCTGGGCACTTAATCCAGTGCTGGACCATTCTTACAGTTAAAATATTTTTTCCTAAACTCATGACCAGTATGTATATATCATTGGAATGACGCTGGTGTAATCTTGTTCCTCCATCTAAAAGTATCTTTCTATCATCATCAATCCCTGAAAAGATGTACAGGTGAAGTCAAAGCAGGATTTATGTTAGAAGGTATTTTGGGGGTTTGGATCTATATATTAAACAGTCGAGTCTTCTATGAAGATGTAAAATCTGGAGCTTTGTATTGACAGACTCATGTCTTTGCTCTTTAAATCAAACAAACTGACTCTGTTCACCAAAAAAAGAAAACAGCAGCAAACTGAACTCTCTATGCAGTGTTGCCACTGTTGTTACAAGAGGGAAATAAAGTGACCCTTCATTACAATGTACCACGTCAATGTTTCCCAGTTAATTTTCTCTGCAAACAGCCTTAGTTGTTTCCATTCCCCACTACTTTGGATCTAATTTAGTGTACTTTGAAGTTATGGACAAATTTCTCCCTAAATCTTCCTGAACTCTTACGGTGCTTACATGCCCATCCCCCACCCATCTCTACTCCCACTAATCCTTGTTTTATATTTTAGGAAATGCTAGATTTCAGATTTCTAAAAATATCTGTCCTAAATGTGAAGTATTTTAAGAGACTGAAACACACTTTTAGATCAAAACTATCCCCAAACTATCCAACACCTTTAAAGAAGGAACTGAACAAGACAAACAAGATTAACCAGGAGACACCTTTTAAGTAAAATTAACTCCTTTTCAAAAAGCCTGTATAAGTCCCATGCTATGCCAATGTGCTCAGAACTACATAAGAAAAACCAAAGGAATTTTGACACTCCCACATACATCACCTGAATTTTGTAGCATTTCAAAATACAAGTTCAGAAGGGCAAAGACAGTTTCTTCATATGTCTATGTAAGAACTATGGAACAGATTAGAGTGATAATTTGTTTCTTTCATATCTCTTCAAAAGTTCAAGATTTGCACCAGTTCCTAGGTAGCTCAAATACATTGTGCCATCACTTAAATTTCTTTTTGCAAATCAAAGTCACACCAGTTCTCACAAGCTCAGTTGCATTCTGGAGAAGGGGCTATATGCCAAATTTGCATACTTCTATTATTATCTTCAAGCCTATATCATTCATCATTCTTAAATGGGTATAATTTTCTAATTAGAGTAGTGAATGGGGCATTGTACCAGGCTTTATAAGACATAAATTCTGTTCCTAACTCTGCAGTGGACCTGTGGGGCAAATTGTTTCAGTTCTCTATGAATTAGTTCCCTTAGCTGTATTGGAAGGTAATGATCTATTCTGATGAGCTTTAGATATAGTGTTTTAAAGTATTCATCTTTCTTCTACATGCCAGACCAAGACTCAAAGTAGAACAACTTTTCCCAGAGAGATCTAATTGAAGGAACAGAGATACAGCCTTCTGGCCTAAACTTTAAACGGAGAGCAATACAAATATATTACAATACAGTCCCACAGCCCCTATGTGAATTGCCCATTTATAACAGATTCAGATTCCTGGTTCTCTCATATTAGTTCATTTGCTGACATAAGCTATTCCCCCTCTATGTGCTCTTGGCAAGGACTGATACAAAAAGCACTGTTCCATTGAAAGGTGCCATTATTTGACACCTGACATGGATCTGGCCTGTTAACCTGCAAATTCTCCCCCTGAGACCACTCAGCTCTCCCAGCAAGGCAATTCTGCAGCATGCTGAGGACACACGACATACAAATTAGCTGACCAGCGGGCAAGTCCAGAGCCCAATAAAGTACAGCTCTATCACCGTGGTTCCACACTGAGATCACCAGCTCAGTAGCCTCTGAGTCATACCGCACTGGGGCTCTGAACCCCTCTGGAGGTCCACGCTGGTACCTCGGCACAGCATTGCCCTGCACAATGTGGAAGTACCGGTGTGTCCAGATCTGCTTCAGACCCTCCTGAATTATAATCCACCACGCGGTATTAAATCAGCCTATGTCAGCTCTTTGAAAGTGTCTCACTCCTGTATTACAGAACCATCTAAATTATCAGTGTGAAGGCACACAGCCATTAGTGAAGGGTCCTGTCTGCCTCCGCTTCACGTGACAGTCCTGATATAAGTCCTGCTGAAGCCACTAGAAGGACTCCCATAAGATCCCAGCTTTGGTGAATAAAATGCACTTTTAATTCCTCCAGTTTTATCTTCCACGCAATTCTTTAGCAATCTTAAGCATTCATCACCTAATCCATATTTAGAAGGCTTTATGCAGTAATCCATCATGTGAAACCTTGTTGAAAGCTCTCCTGAAAATCCATCTATAAAATGTCTACCAGGTTTCCCTCTATGTAAGCCAATCATTATTCCATTTTAAAATGTAATCAGAATTGTTTGTCATAATTTCTGCTTCCCAAACCCAAGATGACTCATTCTTATAACATTAATTCTCCAAATACAGTTTTCAACTCTCCATGAACATTAACACAAAAATGTCCTAACAGTGTTGTTGGATTTAATGAACTTAATTTTCATCATCTTTCCCAGACTCTTCCCTCCGCGTAATGTAAATATACTTAGTGTTTTCTAGTCTCCTGTTGATTTTTCAGTATCAATGGACATTCACAAAACAAAATTCATTGCTCAGCCATTTTATGCTTAGTCACAGAATCACAGAATCATAGAATCATTTAGGTTGGAAAAGTCTCTCAAAAGACCATTGACTCCAACCGTAACACTAACACTGCCAAGTCCACCCTTAAACCATGTTCCTAAGCACCATGTCTACACGTCTTTTAAATACCTCCAGGGATGGTGATTCCACCACTTCCCTGGGCAGCCTGTTCCAATGCCTGGTAGCCCTTTTGTTGAAGAAATGTTTCCTAATATCCAATCTAAATCTCCCCTGGTGCAACATGAGGCCATTTCCTCTTGTCCTATCGCTTGTTAGTTGGGAGAAGAGACCAACCCCCACCTTGCTACCACCTCCTTTCAGGTAGTTGTAGTGAGCTATAAGGTCTTCCCTCAGCCACCTTTTCTCCAGGCTAAACAACCCCAGTTCACTCAGCCACTCCTCACAGGGCCCGTGCTCTCGACCCCTCACCAGCTTTGCTGCCCTTCTCTGGACACATTCCAGCACCTCAATGTCTTTCTTGTAGTGAGGGGCCCAAAACTGAACACAGTATTCAAGGTGTGGTCTCACCAGTGCCGAGTACAGGGGGATGATCACTTCCTTAGTTCTGCTAGCCACACTATTCCTCTATCCACTATCCACTATACAGGCCAGGGTGCTGTTGGCCATGGCCACCTGGGCACACTGCTGGCTCACATTCAGCTGGCTGTTGACCAACACCCCCAGGTCTTTTTCTGCCAGGCAAAAAACAGCAGCCACTCTTCCCCAAGCCTGTAGTGTTGCATGGGGTTGTTGTGACCCAAGTGCAGGACCCGGCACTTGGCCTTGTTGAACCTCCTACCATTGGCCTCGGCCCATCAATCCAGCCTGTCCAGATCCCTCTGTAGAGCCATCCTACCCTCAAGCAGATCAACACTCCCGCCCAACTTGGTGTCGTCTGCAAACTTACTGAGGGTGTGCTCAATCCCCTCATCCAGATCATTGATAAAGATACTAAAGAGAACCGGCCCCAACACTGAGTCCTGGGGAACACCACTTGTGACCAGCCTCCAACTGGATTTAACTCCACTCACCACCAGTCTTTGGGGCTGGATATCCAGAGAGTTTTTTTATGCAGCGAAGAATACACCCATCCAAGCCACGAGCAGCCAGTTTCTCCAGGAGAATGCTGTGGGAAATGGTGTCAAAGGTTCTACTAAAGTCTAAGTAGATAACATCCATAGCCTTTCCCTTGTCGACTAAGTGGGTCACCTTGTCATAGAAGGAGATCAGGTCAGTAAAGCAGGACTTGCCTTTTATAAACCCATGCTGACTGAGCCTGATCACCTGTTTGTCCTGTACATGCCGCATGATGGCACTGAAGATTATCTGCTCCATAACCTTCACCAGCACTGAGGTCAGAATGACAGGCCTATAACTCCCCAGATCTTCCTTTCTTCCTTGTAGATGGACATCACACTTGCTAAACTCCAGTCAACTGGGACCTCCCCAGTTAGTCAGGACTGCTGAGAAATTATTTGAAGTGGCTTGGGCAGCACTTCCGCCAGCTCCCTCAGTACTCTTGGGTGGATCCCATCTGGCCCCATAGACTTCTGTGTGTCTAAGTTGTGTAGTAGCTCACTATTTCCCTTTGGATTATGGGGGCTTCATTCTGCTTCCCATCCCTGCCTTCCAGCTCAGTGGACTGGGTACCCCAAGAACAATTGGTCTTACTACTAAAGACTGAGGCAAAGAAGGCATCAAGTACCTCAGTCTTTTCTTCATCCTTTGTCTCTATGTTTCCCCCTGCATCCAATGAGGGATGGAGATTCTCCTTAGCCCTCCTTTTGCTGCTAATGTATTTATATAAACATATTTTATTGTCTTTTACGTCAGTAGCCAGATTAAGTTTTAGTTGGGCTTTGGCCCTTCGAATTTTCTCTCCACACAACCTCAAAACATCCTTGTAGTCCTCCTGAGTTGCCTGCTCCTTCTTCCAAAGGTCACAAATGCTCTTTTTTTTTCCTGAGTTCCAGCCAGAGCTCTCTGTTCAGCCAGGCTGGTCTTCTTCCCCACTGGCTCATCTTACAGCACATGGGGACAGCCTGCTCTTGTGCCTTTAATACTTCCTTTTTGAAGAATATCCAGCCTTCCTGGAATCCTTTGCCCTTAAGGACTGTCTCCCCAGTGACTCTGTCAACCAGTCTCTTAAACAGGCCAAAGCCTGCCCTCCAGAAGTCCAAGGTAGTAGTTCTGCTAACCCCCCTCCTTAATTCTCTGAGAACTGAAAACTCTATCATTTCATGATCGCTCTGCCCAAAACAGCCTCCAACCACCACATCACTCACAAGTCCCTCTCTGTTCACAAACAACAGGTCCAGCAGGGTGCCTTCCCTAGTTGGCTCACTCACCAGCTATGTCAGGAAGTTATCTTTCACACATTCCAGGAACCTCCTGGACTGTTTCCTCCCTGTTGTATTGTATTTCCAGCAGACATCTGGTAAGTTGAAATTCCCCATGAAAACAAGGCAATTGTGAGATTTCTCCCAGTTGTTTATGGAATATTTTGTCTGCTTCTTCATCCTGGTTGGGTGGTTTATAACAGATTCCCAACATGATATCTGCCTTGTTGGCCTTCCCTCTGATTCTTACCTCAACCCTATCGTCACCATCATCAAGCTTGAGACAGTCAAAACACCCCCTAACATACAGGTTACCCCACCACCTCTCTTTCCTTACCTATCCCTTCTGAAGAGTTTATAGCCATCCATTGCAGCACTCCAGTTGTGCGAGTCACCCCACCATGTTTTCATGGTTGCAACTATATCATAGTTTTCCCACTGCACAATGGCTTCCAGCTCCTCCTGTTTGTTGCCCATGCTGCGTGCATTGGTGTAGATGCACCTCAACTGGGCTATTGATCCTGTAACGTGTCTCTAAGTTAATATTTAATGTTATATTACTCAAACACTTAGTGTTATTCTCAGTCTAAGATGCTTTAGTGCCTCCTTAAGTTTTACTTCAATAATTGTAAAATTATTGTGGGTATTTTCTCATTTGCCATTAGATAGAGAAAAGAAATCTTCTTCAAATCTATTGTTCTTTAGCTATAGAAAAATAATCAGCATAGCAACTGCAGCTGAGGCACAGTTCAGAAATCCCAGTGCTACTAATGATGTGGACTAGATGTCTGCCTGGTCACAGCAAGAATATCACTTCTATTGCCTGTTTTATTTTGTCTCCATTTAAAAAGTAAACTGATTGGGATAGTAGTCTGGGTATTCCCATACTGAAGTCCTGTAGCAGTTAAAAAGTCAGAGCAGAAGAATACACCTGAAAACTCCTGGCATCTTAGGAGGATGAAGTTAGGTCTGCTTCTTTTGTGCAAAGAGGGTAACTTTATCTAATTGCATATGATTCAAGCTGATCTAGAACAGTCGCCAAATTAACAACAGGAGTTTCGAAGGGCAGCCTTCTTGACATTTATTCACATTCACTTGCATCTTACTGCACTCAAAGGTGTTCTGTGCATATATTCTGAGAATATAGCAGAGTATTAGTAATATATTGCTCTAAATATGTTGTTCTATAAACCTCCTTGTTTATTCTCAGTTCTGAAGAAGTGACACTTCCATTGGGATATATCAGTAATCTCTGTCTCAGGAGGAATAAAACAAGTTTATTGAGGGGACATCTTGGTTTTGTTATGAGCAAATGTCTTCCTTTCCAGGTAGGCTGGCAAATCCAAAATGGTGTTTCACTATCTATCTTACCAACATTTTAATTTACATAGATGGTCTCTTAATTATCTTGAGTTACTGTGGTGAAGTTCTGATGTGCTCTTCTGACTCCTGTGCATAACTGTTACACTCCAACCTTCAGAGTTTTCTACAGGGCTCTTTGCATTCCTGGTAGATTTATTTTACGCTGCATGCCTCTGACAAGTTTTGAAATTTATGATGGAAAAGAAAAACAAACCGCCAGTCCGAACTTCCTTCCTAAAACTCAGCAAAATCTGCACTCATGTGTCACAGCCTCAGGGAATCATGTGTGTGTAGACTAGCACAAAAATGTAAACATCATCATGCAGCATGGACTCTAAAGCCATTGGCTTTTAGACAGCTACACCACTACATCTGTTCAGCAGAACAATCAAGTTCCTTATGAATATTCAACTGCTTGCAAACTTTTCTGGGCCCTAGAGGCTACTATGGTCCACTGTTTACAAACAACATCCAAACCCTCATCAGTCATTTACACAGGTAGTGTGGTTATTTCCGAAGGATGTAAGACATTCATTTGCCCAAGATTCACATAGCATTACATAATTTAGTTCAGAATTATTTCCTCAGTTATTTTTTAATTTTTATTTGTATTGAAATTTTAAGTATGAATCAGCCAGCATGCATGAGGTGGAACCTTATTTAAAAGAAAATAGTATTAAAGGAAGGAGAAGGAATTATATATTTTAACCACAATGTATTTGGCTTACAAGTGTTGGTATGTTAATCACTAGCTAACTACTAACAGAAGACAAACAATAAACAAGCAAATTATGTATTTTTGAGCAAAAAGCTGGTCTCTGGTTTTGTACCACCACAGATATCTGCCACAGATGACTCTCCCATTTTGCTATGTTAATCTGTATGGTTATTCTTCCAAAGTCCAAAGTACAAATAAATCAACATAATACACAGTTCACATTGCTAGCAGTAAGCAAAAGCCCCAAGATGGCAAGACTAACAAATAAGGAGTGATTTGGAAGAATATAAGTTTTGAGAAAGTCTGCAGAGTGAAATGCATACAGAAAATAAATATGGTCTGAGAAAGAGGATAACAGAAGTAAACATTTGGACAAGTATTATGATGCCAGGCTTGCATGTTGACTTTTGGAGGTGTCCATGTGTCTTTTGCATTTGTTGACCAATTTCTTTATTGAATCTCACTTCCACAGCATCACCGGGAGCAGCACCCATACAGCTGCAGAAACATCCAGCTACAATCAGGATTTCATACATCATTTTTGTAATTACTGTAACTTCAACCATCCCTCACTGCCACAGCAGGAACCTGCTTATGAGGAAGTGAAGGCACACATTTACAATTTTTTTAGAGCATCCCCTGAAAAATGGCATTGAACCCCACCCAGTAATCAGCTGAGATTCTGCCGCTATGCAAGCCTCGCTATGACATTGTTTCTATGTTTTGTTCTTGTTCTCCACCACAGTTTCTGCAGCCTGTTGCCTGTCTGCTGTTAGTCTGGAAAGAAGCTTACCCTGAAAGACATCCAACCTCATGGCAAATTGCAATAAGAGCAAGCTGGCTCTAACAGCGCCTTTGGGCTCCATCCACCTTAGGCCCTGCTGCTTTGTTAAAAGAGACATGTAGCCACGTCTGGTCCTTCTGCTGTTGCCAGTGCCATTTCAGAAAAGGTTCAGCAATTTGCCATCCATCTCATAAGCACTGAAATGCTGGCATCACTCAACTGGCTGCCAGCCTGACATAACCTTGGGCCTAAGCTCCCTTTGATATCCTCTACTGCCCAGTTGGAAAAAACATCATTCTAAAGAGAACAAACACAAGAGGAATAAGTGTCCACAGAAGCGCCTGGAGTTTTTACATGGAAGTCAGCAAGCATCACAAAAGCAGCCCTGCTCTTGTGACTGCAGCTAAAAAAAACCCTGAATGATTTATCTGAAGCACGATAGAAAGTTTGAAAGCAGACTAATAGCTGAAAGCTTTAAAAGATCATCTGTCCTCAGTCATTAACCTTTCTGTCATTTACATCTTCCACCTTTCCCATGCATGTACTAGAGGCAGCAAAGAATCAAACTGAACTGCGACTTGCTCTTCCCTTAGAGGAAAATGAAGCTTTTAACTCTATGGTAGTGATAAAGAAGCCACCCAATGACTTGTAACGATGATCAGATTTGGTGGCCTCAACCCAGATGCTAGTGGATGTAAGCTCATATCTGCAGGTATTTATCACTGCACCTACCATATATAAAAAGCAGTACCAGAAGAAAAATCAGTGGAATGGGCATCCTTCTTAGAACCTCAACACACAAGTCGGGCACAAGACGGCCCACGAACTGGGACACAGGAAGGAGATGGGAGATGTTAAGAGGTTAACTCTCCAGTTCAGGGTTAAACAGGCATGAGGGTAGGCTTGGACTGCTACTGCCTAGACTGGTGCAGTGCTCAGTGGTGGATAGGTCTTCAGGGTCCGGCAAAGTTCAACCTGTCCTTCCACAAGCAACCTGCCACTAGCACAATGAAATCCATGGCAGAAATAAAAACAAAATAATAAAAATTAAAAAATCCTTACTTTACTGTTAGGAAAAATTTGCAAATTTTTTTTTGGCAAATTTCAGCTGCTATATCCATGGGTGATGATCAGCTCCTTTTTCCAATAAATCATTTATGCAGATGCATAATTGATGTTTAAACAACCATTTTTCCTCTTCCTTCCTTCCTTTCTTGTGTTTTTTTTTTTGTTGTTGTTGCTAAGTCTGGTGATGATTTGTGCACATGCTTAGTGTTAATAAGTTGGTAAGCAGTTTCACTGAATACAAGTAGTCTCATTGAGTTCCATTTGCCAGTGTTAGTTAGGGTCACACAGTGTAATCCACAGTCAAGCAGGAGCTTAAAACCCAATGTTACCAAGTAAGACAAGATATACCAGGAAAGTAAGAGGTGTATTGAGATGGGAATACAGCCATACCGCCTTGCATGCGTGCATATATGCACATATATTAAAACAGAGATGCCGATCAGTAAAACAGTTAAAAAGGAAGGAGAAAAAGAGCTAGCTATGTAGTTTTCAGTCAATTATATCAAAATGAATTGTGAGAATAAACAATCTAATAGTGTAAATATAAGAACATTAGATTATTCTAGAGAACTGGCTTAAAGAAGTCGGGTAATTTTATTATCAGCCCCAGTGGCTGGGTTATTGTTACAGAATGCAGAAGGATTCCTTTCAATTAAAGGCAACTATTTTTTCTGCAGTTGATAAATTATTTGCCAGCTTTGTCTAATACTGAAATTTTGGCTTTATGCATTTAAAATTATTTAAATTATTAACAAACACGTAAAGGAAGCGAAAACTAGAATGTGGAATGTGTTCCACCTCACATGGTTCTGTTTTTCCCATGGGCCTGAAGGAGGGAAAGTGATTCTCAATGCATTTCTCCCCCCCCCACTGCTTTTATTTGATTTAATGAGGTAGCCCCCCTGCAACTTTATGTTTATGAATTCATAATGTGAGCCAGCAATTTCTTATGCAAAGTCACGTAATTTGGTTGCAGACTCTTTCTCCCCCCACAAAGATATTGTTATCTGTCACATTTTATAATAGCACCATCTTTCTTCCATTAAAGAAATTACTTCAATATCATTCCAGCTTTCCTAAGGCACATCACAGGTAAAAACCTGAGTCATCACTCATTAAGTAGTTTTATACCTGGCTACTGATACATAAGGTTAACTTCTGAAGCACAATTCTTTTCCTTCTGAAATTGTTTATTTCTAGCTTTCATTCCAATTTCTGCCAGGATATGACTTATGGTGTAGAGCAACTCTCTTCAGATCTGAGACATATGTTCCAAAGCACATATGTTTGGCTTCCTCTTACTGCATGATGCCAATATGTGCTCAAAAGCCTCCTAAAATCAGCTAAAGCTGTCACAAAAGCTCGCTTCAGGAGGTCTCTTGTTTTGCTTCACCTCTTTCCCCAAAAGGTTACAGGAATGAGTTAGCTATTCACTAAGAAAAACAGTTGCTTGCAAATCTTTATTCAAATTCAGTCAGCAAATAAATGCATCTCTTAGTGCCTACAGCCCTAAAATATTCACAGATATTTGCACCAGTTATGATTTTTCATGTTTGTGTTTTCCACATTTATTCATTATTTTCCTACCTTTTATTTGTGTTTCTACCTTGATGATCGTTGAGTCAAAGAGTAGAAACAAGGTGCTGTGCTTCAGTTGACGTTCGCAGACTGGTAAAACAAGCAGTTCATTAAAAACCTGTTGAAGACACTACCTACAATTAACCTGTGTGGCTTTCTGTGATGTTCCATAAATCTTTATATGTGCTGAAATCAAAAGTGGTCCATTACAGGAGGAAGGGAGGGTCAACTCATTTGTATTTATGCGTTTGTCCAACTGCACTTAGAAATATATCTCTGACGACTACAGACAGGCAAAGAATCCTTTAAATCTGAAAATTCTATAGGAACATGACAATTGCTGTACTAGATCATACCTGAAGTACTCCGTATCTCCTAGTGGTCAGCAGCAACTGTTTCAGAGGGATGTTGTAGTATATGCCTCAGTTTTCAGCCCTCCTAGGTAGACTGTATTCAGATTTGCTCATTTTACCTTGGCAAAAGATGCAACAGAAAAATAAGTCCTTTAGAAATGGAGATCCAGAGACACTTCCAACTCCAAGGTCTAAAGGAAAGGTTAGGACTTCTTGGTTTAGAAAAAAACCAAAATACTATGCATTCCAAAAAGAAAAAAAAATTGATTTCAGTATTAAATAAAAAAAAAACCAAAAAAAAACCAAAAACCAAACCCAAAAAAACAAGAGAAGATTCTCAGCCAAACAGAAAGGCAACATAACTGAAATGGATCAAAGACTACAATTTTTCACACATGTTGAAATTTACCTCATGCAGAAAGGCAGCAGAAGGCCTAGGCTCTCCTTTACCTGTCAGTCCCTACCCTGAGATCTTTCCTGGGACTTCAGTGGTTCACAGGCTCTGTCTTTAGCACAGAGGTATATTTCACTCGCAGTACACAATCACCTTACAGGAATAACAGTCCATTGTATAACCAAATCTATGAGCTTAGCAGGATTTTTTTTCTTAACACTCAGATGTATGTGAAAACAAGAAGGTTATCCAGAGTTCCACTTGCATGTAGTAAAGGAATTAGAAACAGGCTGAATTAGACCTGTGATCTGATGTGTGATGCCGCCCATGTATTTCCAAGCTTCCTTACACTCTACGTAAACACAGATCTACCCTAGCTCAATGAATCCCAAACCCTACACCCTACACCCTCGATCCACTCTCACTTCTTCTGCAGCTCCAGTCAGGAACATTTCCAGATGACAAGGGATGGGCAGATACAAACCTGTGTGATAGTCTCCGTGCTATTTACTGTTATTTCAACTTCCTTCTCAGCCCCAAACACTCATTACCAGTAATCCCAGCCCTGGCATTAACTTAGATTGTGCATTCCTTAGGACAGGGACTGGTGCGTTCTTATCTTAATCAGTGAATAATTATGTTCCCAGTGGGAACCCACAGCTTTCCATTGGAACGAGAAACTACTGTTACAAGCTGTTGCTGTATGGATAGAGATGAGAAAATTCTTCACTGACGCAGAAGTGATAAGTGAGAGTTGGACTGAAATGAGGAACATGATGAGAAACTCATCACCAGGTTGGCTACTTATCCATAGGTTTACTGTGAAAGGAAGGGAATATTTACTGAGATTAAATGCATAAGAAAAAAATAGGGACAGGAAAACAGAGAATAAGAAATATCTGTTGCTTACCACCTGTCCACTTACAATCGTTTTGTGGATTTTTGTCGAAAGCTGGAACAAGACAGAAATAAAGAGGAGGTCATAAACACAGAGGTGCCCAAAGAAGTTGACGGGTGGCTGGAAAGGCTTGGGAGGTGGGGCAGTGTTCCAAGCACTACCATTATAAATATTTCTCAGAACTGGATTTTTTTACATCATTCAAAATCTTCTTTTTTTTTTTAAATCTTCTGAAAATACACCAAAGCCTCCTACATGCAAGATTCCTATGGGATGAGTGAGATCCCATCTTTTGGAAGCAGAACTTTTAATGTGGCCAGTTGTAGAAATGCCGTAGAATGCCCTAGGGATTTCTGTCTATTTAATTTCCTAGCACCAAGGAGTTGCTGTCAACTCCAGAGACAGAGAATTAGTCACTACAATAAAGCAGAAATCCTTCCTTTATTACAAACAAGCCTGTTTATCAGCTCAAGGAGACTGATAAAAGGAAAAGTCATAACAAACTGCTTATTCAACATAAGAAGTAGAGGATTAGTGGTGTGTAGTTGTCCCACACAAAACAAATAAAAAACAAAACCATAGGTGTACTACTTCTAGTACAGTACATTAAAGTATTCAGTTACCAATACCTCAGTGCTGCTACAAGGCTCTAACAATTGCCAACTATGATATAACCTCAACTGGATCATCTGTATTTTAATTATTTTCATTAAAAGCAAACAGGTTGGGGGGAAAAGAGTCCATACATTATTATTGCATACCGTAACATACCATGAAGCTCACAGTATCCCACTGCAATGCAGACCCCTAGCAACACTCAGTAGCAATCACCCGTTTAAATGGTTCAGCAAAAGTCATTCTGATTCATACATTCCCGAAGAAAAATGACTAGGCAGCACTGATATGAAACTACTTTACTGCACAAGAATATCAGCAATAAATAAACACACTGAAAGAATTGGGTACACAGACTTCTGTTTGCCGGAATAATTCCTCCATTGTGTTGACACTCTCAGATTCTTCAGCCCTTGCTGGTTTTCAATTTTACCTAAACAGAAGTTCAGTTTCATCTCTTATGATTCTTTATAAGTTTCTCTCCTATTCTTAATAACCCAAACCAGATTTTTATTACTTTAACAAATCAAGCTAATAAACAGTTAAATGAGGGCATCTCTTTTTCTGAATATTTATTGGGCTGAAAGGAGAAAAGATATTATCACCTCATTTTAATCCTCACACCTCATACTCTCCGAGGGCCTCCTGACAACTTTCTAAGGCAGGGCCAGCAGCAAGGCGACCAGCTAAGAAGAGGGTATATGTCCTTAATGAGAGCACAAGCTTTGAGCAAGTTGTACTCAGAGAGGGGCCATCCCTCCTGTCCCATAGGTTGTCGAATAGCCACAGTACACAGCAATTTTTGAATGCTTGCATAACTGCTTTTCATGAATTATGTTGAGAAAAAAACTCTTACTCTCTGAGAAGCCACTTTAGTAGCAAGCTTGTGTTTTGACAGCTACTTCTACAGAGATGATTTCATACTTAGAGGAGGATAATGGAAGTGCCTTCACCTATTTAGGCTTGACATGGGCAAAACAATACATCTAGCACAGACCTCATGGCAGGACCAGAGTCTTTGCATCTTAGGAGGACAGGGACAGAAAGAGGTTGAAGTGATGAGGCTGAAGTGCAAAGGAGGAGGAAAGGTACAAGAACAAAGAAGAACATGCTGTAACTTGGTCACACGCTTTATCTTGGTCAGCCCTGAATTGGTCAGGCAGTTTATCATGGTTTTACTGAAACCATGACACAGTTGGACTAGATGATCATTGTAGGTCCCTTAAAACTAAAATAGTCTATTCTATTCTAAAGATAGAAGAAGACTAGAGCAGTTGAAACTCAAAAGGAAGATAAGAGCTATTTTTTCCCAGTGTAGGTTTTTAACATTTTTAAAAACTTCTGCTTGTGAACAACCTCTGCTTGCAGGCTCTCTGCTCTGCAAAGGCCCAAGCTACCCCCTGATTGTTCAGAGGTTAAGTAGTGCTTCCCAAGGCTGCCTTTAACCTACACTGGGCTTTACTCCCAAATAAACTTCTGAATATAGTGACACTTCAGACCTATTGAAATCCCAGTGTAGTCTTGTTTTGCTTACAACATATGCCAGAGATGAACTCTTATTTGTCTCTGAAATTGCAGATACTATTAGTACCCAAATTACCAAATCCTTAAGAAATGTAGCAAACCTTTTAACTTCTTGTAGGAAGTTTCACAGTTTCTACATAAATATTAGAAAAAGTATCCCCTTAACTTTTTGCCAGAGTACCTATGTCTTTCTTTGAGTGACTGAAGTATCCAAGTATCGAGTGCTGAAACCTTTGTTTCAGTATCCTAGACACTAGGAGATGAGAAACAATGGTATCCAGCTGTTCTGCATCCAACCACTAAAGGAAAGAGCAGGAGATGTTTTCTCTATGTTTTGTATTTCTGGTAATGTTTCCCTCAAGACAAGTTCCCAATGGCTGTTGTAAAAGCTGAATTTTCCCCTCTGCATTCAATACCCAGCACAAGATCAACAGCAGTATGAAAGCAGAATGAGCCACTTTAAACAAAAGGGGAATGCAGTTTTGCCAAGGATCTGCCCCCTCTCCAGCTCTGCTGTTCAGTGGCGTAAAAAAGGGAATAGAGCACTTTTCAGCTGTACATATAGCAGTGCAATGTCTAAAAGAAAAAGATTAAAAAGCTAGGGGGGAGGGGAGGATGGTGGGGGGAGAGCAAAGAGGAATCACAGAAGAGAAGAGGGCAGGGAGCGTGCGAGGAGAGTCCCAGAAGCACATTTACCATCCAAGGCACCTAGCTCAACAGATAGCTCAAACACCTTGACACTGCTCCCTCCCTCCCTTCCAGGCAGTCCCTCTGTGGAGCTGGGTGCTCTTCTTCTTAGAAGGTTTGAAAGTTTTGACAGTGTCAAAAATCCGGTCAGCCGGATACTTCTTTAGTCAAGTATTTAGTCCTCAGCGCATAGGGTATGAACTGCTTGCCAAGGGAATGGGTTCATGACACACTGATTCCTTTTTTCCTTCAAGAGATTTGAGACATCACATGGCCAAAGCTCAGTGGACATTCATCAGTCCTCAGCCTCCTGTGAAACTGCACTGTGTGGATGAGACTGGCAAAAACAGTAGGCAGGGCTGTCCACAGGGAAAGAGTAATGCCTAACCATAGATAATTTCCTAAACATCTGACCAACCTTCATTTTATTGAATACTTTTCTCTTTCCCACATCTTTGTACCTTTATTTATACCACCCATTGTCTGAATTTTTTCCATCTCTTCCAAATAAAAGCTTTCCCTACCAAGACTGGTATGCTTTTCAGTGATCTACTTGTAACCATACTGAACTGCATGGGATTACTCAGAGGAAGCAGAATACAACATATTTATAATCTTTGTAGTAACTGAGGACCACACACCATAGGTGTTAACCTTTTTTAATATTTATTTATTTTTAAGAGTTGTATTGTTTATCTGAGTTATTAGGCATTTTTCTATCAAGCTTTCCAGTTTATTTTAGAAAGCCACTGATCAACATCAAATGTGATTCAAGTGAAGGATATCTTACACCACTAACTGACGTAATTACATTAAATGGTTATTTTATGTCCTTCCCTTTTTAGTTATTTAACTTTCTGACTTTGACAGCATACTAATAGAAGTACCAAGTGCTTTCCAACACTTCGATCATTTTAATTATCATGGCATCTCAAAACCTTTAATGACCTCTTTTCATGCAAGCAATAAAACATATAGTAAAAGATGATCCATTGTAAAGACTTAATGTCATAGAATTGCTGATCCAAAACAGAAAAGTACAAGAACTGTCACAGTAAGTCAGTGAGGAATGGTTATCCTGTTGTGTTATCCTGAACTCAAGGAAAGACTTTACGTGTGGAAACCAGGTTGCACACAGCCTGGTAACAACACTCAGAAATCAACTGTGGATGATTTTCCTCATGCATCTTTTGGAGGCATGGCCCAAGAAATCCAAAGTGTGAATGAATTGCATGCCTTCACCTTAAGGTGAGCGCAATACAAGATATACAAAATATAGACACTGTGGGTGAGGCAGATTAAAGTGCTCAGTACAGATTCCACAGGCATATGTGCACACATACACACTCATATATAACACCTCTGACACTGTGCCCATCCTGAATCAGTCTTTCCCTCTTTCTCAGCAACTTTTAGTGATTCCCTGGTTTGAAGAAGTTTCACCCAATCCCAGGAGAGTGTTCCCAGGAATGTCTCCTCACAGGAGTGTCTCCTGTCCGTTACCTCCCAGATTCAGCCTGGGGCTTGCTCCCTACTGCAGTGTCTTCTAAACATCCTCACAGTTTGTGCTGAGGTTGCAGGCTCCCTCCATGCTCCGTCCTCAGCACATGCTTGCTCATCTCTGACTTCCAGCATGGCTTCCAAACCAGACAGTGTGCAAGTGGTCACAGGGAATATGCATTACGTCCTTTCCTCCTAGAGGACACTGTCTGACCCAAAGCACAATACAACCACAGTCATTTAAACAGAATAGGCAATATCCAGGACATCTGCACTAACCACAGAGCAAACACAATGTTCTGTTATCCATCCCAAAAAGTCTAGTCCAGAACTCCATTGTTCTGCCTGCCAGAAACCATCTTCAAATTATTCGTCTAAATTTAGTCAGCTACAATTAGTTCTCATGACAACTCTTACCTGTAGCAGTAGTTTTAATAGGTCTTTCCCTTCCTGGCATTTGCCTTTCTTGTGCAGTTATAGACAGCAGTCATACCCCTCTTCAGTTATTTTTCCGATCTAGTCAAGCCAGGTTCTTGTGGTCTAAGGCTCTGGGTTCATTATGCCCCAATTCAGCAGAAATCACAGCAGGTTTTAAAAGAGGCAAACAGCCCTCCTCTCTTTTCAGAGTGTGCATGCATTCATGTAGCCACACAATGAATTAGATTGGAGAATCCAGGTGAAGGCTAAACCTCAAATCTATCTTCTGTAACAGTACAAAGTTATTCCAGTTATTCATACTAAAAACCTTCCCTGAAACTCTTGCTATAAAAATGAGTATTTCTTAAATAAAAGTATTTCTTAAAAAAAAAGTGGGTGACCAAAGACGAATGCAGGATTTTTGATGCCTCCTGGGACTCAGACATAAGCACAATGCTTGAAATTGCTCAACAAAGACTACATTTGCTATTTCCTAAGTTGAGACTTTCCAAATTTTCAAAAATCAACTTTGTACTATAATGAAATCAAGACTGTGAAAACTTTCTTTAAAAAAAATTGTAGCCAGCATCATACACACAACATAAAATATTAATTAAAACAAAAAAAGTCATATGATGACTTGTTCACCTTCTTGTGAAACAAATACCAAGCAAAACTGAATGAGGGACGGAATGCCTACAAACTAGGTAGGCTCTTTGATCACCAGGCTATTTGCTTGTCTGCATGAGTCCCTGAATTACACCAGAAATTAAATCTTAATGCTAAATCGTATTTCCAAACAAGTTTCCTCAGAACAAGCAGATTTGTGCAATCAGCTTGAAAAAACATAAATGCATATTGGCAATGTTAACTGAAATATTTTCACCCATTTGTCTCCTGTTATACACTGGAACCAGTACCTCCTGATTTACAGTTTAATGGTTTATCTATTAATCGTTTCTAATCTAAGGTGTTTCCTGTCTTGAAAATGTCTAGGCTTCTCCCATCTGCTTCTGATTAACTAAATAATGGTGCAATTGCTGTGCAACTAATGCTCCAATTCATCCTTCCTCCAGGTCATTTGTACACATATTTCATAACAGACTGGTAGTTCCTAATGCTCAGCTCTGGGGCAACTCACTATTAACCTTTTTTTCTTCTGAAAAATTGGTTATTTATTTTTATTTCATTGTCTATCTTTTAACCACTTTTAATCCATGGCAGGATGTAACCTCTGACCACCAAAGTTTCTTAATAGTCTCTTGTGAAGACCTTCAGCCAGAGTCTTTTGTTTGCAATTTTAAACATATTATACTCATCCATTCTCCTTCACCCACTACTTCTTTCAACATTTTCAATGAGTTCCAGCAGGTTAAAAAAGCTTCGATTTACTCTTCAAAAATAGCTGGTACCTTATGCCACAGTCACTTGGAGATTAAAAATTTGAATAGTTTCTCAATTTATTTCATAGTACTGCATTATTATTCACCAGGAGGTAATTTTTACCAACAAGCTTATCTTAATAAACACATAAGGGCTAGCCTAATTCTACTAGGTACCTTTTTTGCAATCTAATGCAGGCGCACAAAAGTACTTTCAGAAAGTGATGTGTCCATAACTGCATGATGGGTATTACAGATATTCTTTTCAGTAATATTTTCACCTTCCCAATTAAACTGTGGATATTCACAATTAAAAAAAAAAAAAAAACCCACAAAACAAACAAACAAAAAAAAACCAAACCAAAAAGAGAGACTGTAGAATCAGGTAAACTTATACAAATATTTTAAAGCTCTGTGTTTTTCACTAAAGTCATTTACTCTGTCCTACATGTTTCTGTCATTGACATTGCAGGTGCCTCGACAATTCCTAGACCTGCAGATTGCAGCTGACTGGGAGACGGGCCATGCAAACATTTGTCAGCATGGTTAGACATGCACAGGTCCCACAGAAGGAACTCCTACACATCCTGGTCATGCAAACGTGCTTTTGCCCATGCAGCAGGGAGGCAGAAGGGTACGAGGGGGCAGGCTTGAAGAAAAACTTAACCAACTCATGACCTGCCCTTTGTCCTTGTCTGAAAAGCACAGATGAAACGGGTTGGCAGAAAGAAGCCTAAAGACACCTTTAATTGTTCTGATTTCCACAGTGGCCGTAGTGTGCATAATCACATCTTTTAAAAAGCTCTCCAAAGCATGCTAAATAATGGAGGCACCATTTTGACTCATATGAGCCCAACTGAGTACATTCTGACTACTATAATGGTACAAATGTGGCACTGTAAGACAAGTTGTTGCATCTTTGTCACATTTCACTGTTATGTTGTATTTGGTTTTCTTTACCTGGACGGTAAGTAAAAAAAGGAGCCTTTCTTTGTAGAGACAGAGAGTTAGAAGAGGATTATTGTTTAAGTGGCTGCTCAAGGAAGGGGAAGGAGGCAAGAAGAACAGGGAAAATTGCTGCAGGTTCATAGACAAGTCAAAAAGGAGAATAGCCAGGTGAAAGAATGTCTGTCATCTGGGGTTTTCTACTGAGCAGTTTCTATAGCTTTACATGATTGCAGTGAGAGCTTCTAGAGTAGAAAAAGTACTTAAAGGAGAAAACAGTGGATATGGAAATATCTGAGATACAGAAGGATGTTTAAGTCTATTCTTTCTGAAATAAAGCTTTTCATAAAAATGCTCTTCTTCAAATATGAGCCAGTACCAAATTGTTCCCTCTTCTGCCGAACTCAAAGAGGTTATTAGTCTTCTGACAGTAATCCTTGCACTGCAGCTAGGCTGTGCGGATAAGGAAAGATCTTCTCCCTTGGGACACTTAGTCCCACTACAAGCTGATATTAGTAATGGGTGTTACTGGTAGTAGTTCAGTGACTGCCCTGTGCTTCCTACAAGACGGGTGGATTAGTGCTGCCTTGTTCAATTACTTTGTCTGAGTTTAATTACACTATTTAGCTCCACCACTTCATGTTTAAAATAGCCATGAATAAGGTGAGAAGAGAGACATTTTCCGTTATCATTCCAGCATGTCCTCTCCTGATCTCCTCTGTAACAGCCTTTACTTGTAATGATTCACTCACTTTCGTAATGTCTTCATAGCCTTAAAGTACTCTGTATTTTCTTACTTGCTTAGATAATTTGTTCTTCAGATTTTCTCGTCATCTCTTAATCTCCATTTTATATCCATCTTGAGCAGATGCTCTGTTCTGCTGGAACTGATGACAGTTTTTGTTTCAATAATTACTTTTACCCTTTTGCTTAAACTTGCTGAATTAAGCCTATTTTTTATCTAATCCAATTGAAGGAAATTAAAATAAAGTCTGAAAGTTCTCAGATTTTTCTATGACAATTTCATACCTTTTCAGAGCCTCTTAAAGAATGTTAAACCTTTCCTCCCCCAGCTTCCATAAGTTGACAACCATAGGACTGAACACAACTTTAGCCTCCAGAATTAAAATACAGGATGCCTTTTTCATGGTAGAATTGCATCACACTTGGCAGCTTTGCTGTCCTCATCTGACATAGAGAGCTGTAGCCCACCTACTACTGTTATGAGGGATATTTCTTATTTGGTGTATTGAGCTGTTTTATCTCCTGAGATAAGGATCTACAAATAACATATAATCACCACTTCAGTAGAATCCAAAGACCTCAGATAAGATTAAAATTTGCAATGTGGTAGACATTTTCGGTAAATTGTTATGACACATTCCTTGATATAGAGAATGTTTAGTTGAGTGTGGATGAGATAGCGACAAGGACAGGGGAGGATTGTCTTTAAAATGAAGCAGAAAATGGTTTTTATTCGAGTACTTTTCTCGTGTTTGTCACAAAAACATGTTTGCACTACATCATCGCTTATGCAACCTCTGCAGCCTCTGGTGCTCACTACAGAAGCACAGAACAAAACAACCCAGACAGATTCAGGACTGATGCAGAATTACAGAAATGAATGCTGAGGTCT
Source organism: Pluvialis apricaria (assembly GCA_017639485.1). NCBI lineage: Eukaryota > Metazoa > Chordata > Aves > Charadriiformes > Charadriidae > Pluvialis > Pluvialis apricaria. The sequence continues at coordinate 158,607,636 of CM030008.1, read as the reverse complement.
AACAAAAAGTCCAGAAATTTTCACCACCAAAGGCTGGAGGTGTCTCTAGTGTCTACTCCATGCAAATACCCAAGTCCTGGGTGAAAGATGGATGGTCTGTAAATAAGAGAACAGGAAAAAATCAACGGCGGCAGGGACCTACACTGTTCTGCTGCCAGGTGCAAGGAGCCAGCCTACATCAAGTGAACTGGTATATTTAGTCCACAAAGGAGTCCTAGCACCTGGGACCTGAGAAGGCCTGAGTTAGACACCTGCTTTTTCTCACTGAAGTACTTACAGGTGGTGTGTGTACTTTCAAAATAGATAACTGTGTAAAAAAATTGAGCACATGGACCAGTGCTCCCTCAGCTAACCTGCAGGGATGTCATTGGGACCAGAAGGACACCCAGAAGACATACAAGAAATGCGCAGCAAAGCCTGAAATTGACGCCACTTGTCTCAGGCTGGTTTCAAAATAACCAGCCAGTCCATCCTGCCAGCTCGCCTTTCCACAGGAACCCACCTCAGATCAGTGTCACTGTGACAGAGGCTGAAGAACAAGGCCTGGCCATCTGGGTTCAGGCTTTTGGCCCAGGGAAGGGTCATGCCTTTGGACAGCGTGCTTGTCTGGGGCAGCCAGGCAGGACCCAGCACAGGGAAGGGATTTCGGCAGAAGCAGGATGTGCTGTGGGTGGACTGGGGCTGTATGAGCACTGTGGGGAGGCATTCAGCCAAGGTCAGGGCCATCTTCTCCAGAGAATGGCCAGCCACAGAGTATGAGTGATGTTGACTGCTCATCATTCTGCAACCTTTTTTTTTTCCCCTCAAACATCACTTCCACTTTTCTTTCTACACCCATTCTCCTTTCTTGACCTGCAGCAGGCCTGGACAGGAACGTGAACAGATCACAGCACACTTCTACCTTTACCCTCCTTGGTCATTCAGCCATAGATTGTAAAAATTCCTATGAGATCATCAACTTAAAGGCAAGGAAACTCAAACAGCACCAGCCTGCACCTCAGAACTGTCTGACAGATAGCTGCATGCTCTGCCAGAGCTGTGGCAAAGGGAGTTCCCCCCACTACGTGCCCTCTCTGCATGAAATGCATGCTCAAAATACAGTTTCCAATCCACGGGCTAATTAGCCAGTTCTTCTGGTTCACGTGATCTTTCTTGGGAAACCCTTTGGGCTTTTTCCTTGCTGTCCCCACACACATTCTTCTGAAAAATGCCATTTGTTCTGGTTTTCCATATTCATGGATGGTGCTGCCCACGTCTTTATACATATACATAGAAAAATAATATTTATATATGAGCATTTCTTGATGCAAAGGAAACAGGCAACCGGAGAGCGCTCTGAGAGCATGTGGGTATGACGGGTTCATAAAAATGGCCACCAGCCAATCACAGAGCAGCATGAAAACACGTGGGGGAAGATGGTGTCAAAAAATGGTGGCCTCCATGTATGGTGTGGGCAGGTACTTCCTGTTCTGATGTACTTCCGGGTAAACTGGAAGGGGCAGCCGGTCCTGCCAGCCAATAAGGGGGCAGTCTGCGAGCACATGGGTTAGGACGTTGCTCAAAATGGCAACCCGCCAGGGGACAGAGGAGGAGTGAATGGGACACGTGACTGGGAGGGGGCGGGACTTCCGGGGCAAGCGGGACACTGACAGTTGGCAGGGGCGGGACTTCCACCGGAAGTTGGGGGCAGAGGGTCTGCCACTGCTGGCCTCTTGTCATGGTTGTCCTCCTGCGACTTGACAAGCTCATAATGAAGATTTGCTTTATTAACGGAAGCTGGAATAGGATTAAGATGTCATTAGCACCCTAAAAAGATGCAAGAAAAAAAAAAAAGTAACATCTGCGAGGGAAAATTCCTACAAGAAGTAACAGATGTGATTCAAAAAGGCTTCTCTGAAAAGCATTTTAAGTTTTAATTATTTAGCAGATCTCACTGTGTAGAAGCAAAACTCCCACAGATTTCTGAACCATAAATAGCAGGTTCAGATTACATTTGAAGGGATTTAATGCCAACGGAAGAGTGGACACATTTCTACAGAATAAGCTGTATGAAATGTCATCTGTAGAGGCATATCCAAAAGAGATCTAATTTAAATACTGTACAAAAACATGGAAAAATGCAGGGTTTGTATGAAGAATAAATTCCAATTCATTCCCACAAATGCAATTACGAAATTCACAGTGCTTCCTACATTGAAAAGGGAATGGGACAAAGTGCAGATAATTACAGGGAAAAAACCACCTTCTGACAGGGATATGGAGTACATGACTGAAAAGGGTTTTATCTTGTTTTCATCTCTAATTTCATACTCATTGATTAACAAATTTACTCTGTGCTTCATATGATATCATGCATTATTCAAGCAACTTCTTAAAATTTAACAAAAGCACAAGGAATGAGAGGAGACTGTCATAATACACAGAATTTTAAATCTTGTTAAACCAAAGGTATGCTTTAAAGAAAATATCTACTAAGCATACCAACATAAACAAGCTGGTTTCCACACAGCGTGAAGCCTGGTTTTGTTTGCCTTGTTTACCAGGTTTTTTTCCATGCCAGGAGCCCTGTGTACAAAGCTGTGCAGTAGCTGAATAACATGCTGCACGTAAACGAATCATTACAGAAAGGAAAACACAATTCTTACTCATTAGGCTCACAATTCTTATTCATTAGTATATTCTTTCCCCTTGATTAAGTAGTAAAAAGGAAGAGGGTTGGGGATTTTAAGAGAGGTACACAGGGTTTTGAAGTGCAGCAATTCTCGCAAGAAGGCTGCAAGGAGTTAAGAAGGAACGAGCGATCTCTGTGTGCAACCCCACACTTCAGTCAATCCAGGTTACATGCTTTCTGTGCAGGTGAAATTCTATATTCTGAAAAGATATAAAGCATGGCAATGTCGGGCTGGTACAGGACCTGAAACACTGAATGCAGAGAAATTATAATAGCTTCCAGTCTCCTTTCCTGGAAATCTGCTGTATAATTAAGAGTTTTCCACTTGAGTGAAAACTGCTATCGTTCCGTTCCTCTCTGACCTTTACTTTGCCCTAAATAATCTTGTTTACGCTGTTTGTCTTCAGACCTGGTTACATTTTTCCCCTATGGTTGCTTAAAGTTTTCTGTTGAAATAGATTCATTAAGACAAAGAGAAAAACAAAAAAAAACCCCACAACTGCAATGAAATCTGAGCATTACTCATTCACTAGATGCTTTTCGTCTAAAGAACTTGATCACACCCAGCAATAGTGGTAAGCGAGAGACAGCAGACTTCACAATAAATTCCTAACAGATAGACTGAGATTACAGAGAGCTCCTGAGATTTACAGACCCAACCAAAATTAAATTCTACTTGAGCTCTCGACTCCCTAGGGAGCCTTTCACAGCTATCACAATTTGGTATCACAATTATTGTGACTATGCCTATCACAACAAGAGAATCTCACAAGCTCCTATGAGTCATTAGAAATAAGTACCACAAAGTGTGAATGCTTAACCCGAAAGGCCTTTTCTCTGCCTCACAAGCTTGCGGATTTACTATTATAGAATTTATTAAACATGAGTGTAGACGCTGCAGTTTTAGAGCCAAACTTTACCCTACAGAAAGAGGCTGAAGAAAACTGTCAGTACGGCCAGGGAAATTACACCACAGTAATTTTTCTCTGTCTGTGGGAGATGGAGCATGATCAGCAGACACACCTAGATTTGGAGGGTTTTTCTCACATAAACTTCTTTACCAGGTTGCCTTATGCTGATGGGGTATGTAGATGATACATGGATTAGGCAGCAGACAGATCATCTATCTAAATGCCATCATGAAACAGCTGCCCTCTTCTTTTCTATCCTGTTAATGCTAATCTTCCAAATCTCAAGCAGGCACTGGTATTATTCCTAGAAAGACAATAATAAGAGCAATGGACCCAACAGAACACTATGCAAAATGACATGTCACATTAGAGGAGCACTTTGTTTTCATCTGAGGTTTCAAAGTGTTGGAAGCAGCACATTTAGAACAAAACTCCTGGACTGAAACCTTGAGAGCTTCACAAATCACATTTTCTTTGCAAGCCAACACAGCATTTTTTTTTCTAATTGCCAAGCTGCTGATTTTAATGTAGAGTGGACCCTGTCAATAGGCTGGGATTAATGTTGTGGAGATGCTGTAAGTACCTAGCAGGAAATAGCATTCTCTCTGATAAAATCATCTTTATTACTTGTACCTGCATTTTTGGGTTCTAATGAGAAATCCCTGGTGCAGGATAGTTTCCAAGTACTTGGGGAGATGTTATGCATTTACCTATGGCTTATTCATTATTATAATTACAGTCACTGTCTGGAACTGAAACATCATGTGCAGCACATTTTTTCCCCTCTCTTCTCTACAGCCAGATTTGCTGAACTTTTTGAACTTTCTGTGAAACCTTCTAATCCTATTTGGTGTGGCTACCCAGCTGTGAGCAGTTGCATCTCTGGAGTATGACTGCATACGTTTTGTGTTTGTGCCTTACCATGTCTTTTCTGCTGACTTCTGTACACTGGAGACCACAGGGATACCAGTGTAGTTCCTTGTGTGGCTCACAAAACATAAAGAAGGGAAAGTGCTATGAATAGAGGGTTACATGACATGACATCGTCTGATGTTAAAATCTTTGATGTCTGGACACTTGTTATTAAAGACCCATCAGCATTTCTAACTGCAGCCACAAAAAGTTCAAACTGTTTTGGTAGAAAGACATTTATAAGAATGTTGACTAAGTATTAGAAGATTATTTTTTTTCTTTTTACAGTAAGTATGAAAATTGAACTACCTGAAATCTAAAATAACATGGGTTTATGTGAGTTTTTCGTGCTAGTCCATCAGATCCCTGATGTGAGCTCCACATTTTCTTTCTGTTGGCACAACTGAATACCATGATGCAGGTTTTGCAGGCACACACATAACCCAGACAACTACCTGGCCATGTTGTGAGCAATTTTGCTTTTCGAAGATAGGTACAGGCAGCCACATGGTAAAATGCATGCATATATTGTTCCTATAGACTGGTGACACAAAATGAGAATTCAGGTTTTTTTATACTGCTACAGGTCCAGCTGGCTGCAGCTGTAATCTTCCAGGTCTAATTTTATCCCCCAGGTCTAATTTTACATGTTCACATCTGTAAGAGGCTGCCAACCCCTATTAAGCTGTTAGTAGTCCATTTAAAATGCTTATAAAATACACTTGCAATACCCTTCCACTCTTTGGCATCAGTTTTTTTAACATTTCTAACTTCTGCATTTAGGCCATTAGAATACCGGGCATGTTTTGGTCTGGCAGCATTCTACGCGTACGTGCTTGAAAGATGACATTGGCCCTGTCTACCAGAGGGTCAGTAGGGTGTACAGGACCGCTCTCCCTTTCCTGCAGCAAAGACCAGTGTGTGGAACATGATTTTTCTAAAAACCAGTCAAGTTGCAACCCATTTACCTGGAAGAAGCAGGTTTTGGATGAGCACACTGTAACAGTGACATAACTTGACTCTGATGCTTCAGGGCTTGGGTGCAGTGCCTGGGTGGTAGGACCCATCATGGTCGGACCCATCATGGCCAGCCCCATCATGCACCAGGGAGATGTCATGGGGTGGGTGCTGCAAGTCTGGCACAACAGGGAAGAAGTCCAGCACTACGAGTTGCTTTAGGGCCCTTCCCTCTCCTCCCTTCTGCTGGGTAATATCTGCTCTCGCCTGAGTGCATGTTTTACCACAACATGCTGTGTGGGTGCCAAGAGTGGCAGGTAGTGAGCCATTGCCACCGTCTTCTCTGCAGAGAGCTGCCTGTGAGCAAACTGGGCTTGATCCTGCACGCTTATGATACCCGACAGCAGAGACAGCCGAAGGTATCGTGGCTGTAGGACATCTTTTACCCACATTCTGAGAAAACTGGAAAAGCACTGTGTGGTGAACAAGTTCAGCAGATAAATATGACCCCAGTGATGCAGCACTGATGTTTGTTCTCTGTGGACCGGGAACTTACCCCAGTGTATAGTTAATACATTCCTGCTTTCGACAGGTGCAGAGCTGATCCCACTGACAGCCACCTGAAGGAGCCTGAATAATTTTTATAGGAATTTGTCTTTTTGCTCTTCATGACAGGAACTGGGAAAAGTCAGTCAAGAAAATTACTTCAGAATATTCTGGTGTCTGCTAAAACACTTACTCACTGTACTGGCAATTTCTTCTGTCCTGGAGAAGGAATGGGTGACATTTCTCAGGATTGTACAGTGCGCCATGTACTGCGGCTGAACTGCCGGCTGAGTCCCCAAGACAGGGCAGTAATTGGCTCAAGGCAGGTTCTGTTCGTCTCCCCTTTGTGGACACAAAGGCTGGGAGGTAGCCAAGGAAAGAAAATGTACAGCAAAAAACAGCTGACATGAATGGCATAATAAACAAAAGCAGATGTGCCTCTTCACATAGTCAGAGTGAGGGAGGTGGGAGCAAAATATGTTTCAACAACAACAAAAGAAAACTGGTACCCGAACCCGGGAGGCTTTGCAGACAAAGAAAGGTGCTGCCAGTGATCATAAGTGAAGTAGCATTTGCAGATCACTAGAAGATACCAACTGTGAGGAAATGACTGTCATGGGTACCAAAGCCACACAACAGCACAAATAAAGCACACAAGCATGATGTGCAAGTTCAAGGCTTCCACTGAAATGCTGTTGACATTTGGGCTGGCAAACCCAGAACTCTTCACAAATCTATTAGACAGATCAAGGTTCGTTACTACTCTGCCACGTAGTGTGTACTCTGAGATGCAGCCCATTTTTTTCGCCGCAGACCAAAGGGAAACAATGTAAGAAATTAAACATGACTTAAATTTAAATGACTCTCAAGTGAAGACAATGGCACTCTTGAAATTCAAGATGCTTTGAAATTCCAGATGTGCATGGCCTATGGGTTGGTATAATGCTGATGTTGCTATAATGTCAAGACCACTGTGAAAGTACTGACCTCTGCATTTATTGGCACACAGAGTTTTCACTGTATGTTTTAGTGGTAGTAAATGGAATGATAATGGATATTTTTGATCCCACCTAAGGCAAAGGTTGCACTGAGCTAGGATTTTTGCCTACCAGTTTCACGTATCACCTTCACACACTAAGAAACCAAATCCTTACTCTCTAAAGACAGACGATGGGTGAGAAAATTGACAGGTAATGTGACTTTCCAAGGTTATTTCAGTGTCAGAGCTGAAGTTCCTAACAGAAGTTATATCTCATGTCTAAATATCCTTTAGGTTAAGTCCCTCAGTGCTGCTGGCAGCAGGGTGCATTAGATAAATCAGAATATTCGGAAGGAACAGAATGACTTTAACAAGATAAAAGGTTCTACAATTCCTGTACTTAAATGGTGATAGAATTAATAATGGTTCTTAGGTAGCATGTTTATGTCTCTTAGAATTAAGAGAGGAAGATGATGTATTCCTGCTTTATATCAAGCTATCCATGTCTCAGGAGTAAGTTTTTCTCTTCCACAGGGAAGCTGGTGAAGGCTGTGAGGGCTGTCCTTAGACTGTAAGTGTTTTCAGGCAAGTAACAAGTCTTTGTTCTTCACTTCACATCATGGTCAGATACCTGGTCAACAACAGGGATGCCTAAGCACCACCTCCACATGAAAGACTAGATGTTCTTCTTTCTGGGTTCCAAAAAAGATTTCTTCTTGGTTCATATGCAGAATTATGCACCCATGTTTTGGTACTAAATATCTTTGAAACCACATACTTGTGTCTGCTGATTTCATAGAGGATCATCAGGGATGCAAAGAACTATTCAAAAGTGAATTGTTATAATATTAATAGCAAAACTGTTCATTCACATCATAAGAAGCCCTAGATCATGGTCATTATTCATGACAGATGTTTACAGATGAGTTGTAACTAAAACAAGAGAGAAATTTTTTTTCAGTGCTACCTATCTAGAATTAAATAGTGTCTTAGCATTGTCACACAGAGACAAGTTGGCAAAAGAAGAGTTATACATGAAAAACACACATTTATATACATTCAGAATTCAGTGTGTAGTGCACACAAGAAAATTTCCACTTAGGTTCTTTAAGGAGCAGGAAAAATGGTTTTGCAAATTAATTTCCAGTGTTATGCTGGAAAGCCTTACAGTTATTTCATAAAAGGCCATTTCTTTGTTTGCTTATTCCTTACATTCCTTTAAATGCCAAATGGCATTTTTCTTTACTAATGGCACTGTAGTCCAAAAGACCAGGAACAGCAGTAAGCTTATTAAAAATTAAAAAGGGCCTCTGAGGTAAAATAGCAAGAGATGCTTGACTATGCTATCAATGATTTTGCAGTTGGTTTTTGTTGTTGTTGGTTGGTGTTTTTTTTTCCTTAAACTAATTTATTTTCAGGGCATCTGCAATATTCAAACCAAAGGACATGGAGAATAGGTTTTCAGGCCAGAAGGGATATATTTCTTAAGAAAAGACTAGGAACTGAATGAAGGGGAAAAAAAAAGAAGAATAATAATGGTCTAAGCTTCCCTTTTTTGGGCAGTTGCTGGTGTTGCAACTAAACAACCAACACAGTTGATCACTAATGAGAGTTCAGTTATTGTATAGTTGCTTAAGTTTAACTTACAAGGCTGAAATACTCAACAGAGTCAAAGAATTAAAATAAGGCCTGAGAATAAGATGTGACATCTTATGCATTTATATGACTTAAGGAAAAAATAAGTTTGCAACTACAGTATTGAGATTTATGATGCAAATGTTTATGTTTCTGTTTTACCCCTGGAAGGAAAGAAGCTCCATGCATTCTAATAAGAACACTGAAGTCTGAACAATAATCTGTATACTCAGAGAGTTTATTCATACCAGGTAATGTTTTTGGTACCAACTCAATTCCAAAACTTACTTTAAAAAGAAGAATCAGCTCTCTAACTGGTAAAAAAAAATATATATATTACAGTCCAGAAGCTTATTATTTATGAGCCCAAACAGGAAAGATTGCACCTGGTAACAAAAATTTTGTTTAGCTAGTAAAAGAGCAAATTGCTGTTGAATCACTGACGCAAAAGCAACCAGGGAAGCACAAATAATTTGTTTAACATAATTCTAACTCATCTATGAGCTGAACTGCAGTATTTTTTGCAATATAGTCCAAATAAATGGTGTGTGTTACCGTTCAACATGTGGCAACTCGCTAAAAGCCATACCTTGAAATTTACAATACAGCAAGAAAAAGACATGGCTTTTGCATGAGTAAAGGTGAAATATGCCAAGAGTTATTAAAAATTTAAATATAATGGATGCATATGTCCTATTCATAATGCTTCTAGATAAAAAAAGATTTATCTGATCATGGCAATGTTTGCTATTTCTTTTAGTGAAGGCATAAATCTTTGCATCTGCTCATTAATATGGTCAAACTTTTTTCCCCTTTCTGCTTAAAATGTAGGTAACATTCTCCAAAGGCTGTAATATAATATTTAATTAAGTTATTTACTTTGATTCTGAAGTTGCAAACTATCTGAATCACAATCCCCTAGTCAGTACTTAAGCAGTAAAAATTTTAATTTAGTAGTCATTTTATGCATACCTTATATACTAGGAATGAATTTTATAATTCCTTGGTGATGATTAAGATATTTAGATTATCTCTGACCAGTGTCCATAAAGGTGTTTGATTTTGTTATCACAGGGAGAGGAGACAAGAGGAAATTGATTAGCGTACAGTATCATGTATTTATCACTGTTCTCTGCTTGTCGCTCCAGACAACTGTATTTTTCTTTCGGTGACTTCTCATCTGCTCTTTGGGCCCAATGAATTATTTTACCCTGATGCAAAAAAAAAAAAAAAAAAAAAAAAATTAAATGGCGAATCAGACTTTTTGCAAATAGGATATCAAAATAATTTTAATTCTACCTTAGAGTAACAACACGAAAATTAAAAAAAAGGGAAAAAATAGGTCTGTTAATTCCAATTAATACAAGTTGGGACCAAAACCAAAGTACATTGATTTTAATGCATATTTATCTTATCACACTAACACACATTAAGATTGTCTGGATGCCTTATCTGTGCATTTCTACACTTTCCATTTCCTTTACAGTCAACTTTAACTCTGACTTTACAGAAGTTGTGCTATTTGTTTAGAGGACAACTGTAGCATTAATTATATTTTTTTTTTTTAAATCTTAAATTGTATTTTTAAATGTTGACTTCAATTTTATTCCATTATTTTTACGTTTTGTGTGTGTGTATTTGTCTCTGGAGGTCTACAGAGTGAACAAGTTATTTTCAAATGTTTTGCAAATAACTGTGTTAGTCTAGCCACTGCTTGATTCAGAATTCTTACTGGAGTTGAAATATTTAAGCATGTTAAAAATAAATCTGAGTATCCCATTTCAAGATCACACAGTTTTGTAACTGAGAACAGAATAATACGATAATCTGAATAAAAGAAATGCTGAGACAAAATATGTGTAACATACTAAGCTGAGTATACAATGAGAGTTTCCAGAAGGTGTTAGGCACACTGTGTGCATTCATGAGAGCCAATACAGGATAAATTTGTGACCTTTTCATTTATCTGTTCCTTTCGCCTTTCAAAAAACCTGCTGATCTTTGGGGAATAATTAAACTTCATGTATCTGAGTATGGGGAACTTTCGTCTTTCCTCCAAGAAGGAAAAAAATTAAGGTCACTAAATGGAGTTACAGGCATAGAGAACATTCCTGCCCCAGAAAAAAGGATGAAAGAAAGAAATGGGTCAGAACCTCAACTGATGTAATGTCAGGTGATTCCACTGAAATGCCTAACAGAGACATCACTTTTAAGGTGAAAAAAGCTTATTGGACCATCCTGGTCTGACCTCCTGCATAACGCTGTCCAGAAAATTCCATCTAGTAACTCCTGTTGAGCTGATGGATCTCTTGATTTACTCAAGAAGTGGATTTGGCTCTCTACTTTTTGAAAGATCAGTAGATTTTCTCCCAAGGAGGGAGAATTTCATGAGACGGCTGCAGTATTTGATTCAGTATTTGATTTTCAAAAAACATTTACAATTTTGATCTATGGTGACTGTGAAGGTGTCAATAGCCCTCTCAAGGCATTGGTTCACTGCAAAAGTGAGAAGGGCAGTGTTTCAAAGAAAATGAAAACCTTCATGGAATCCCAGGCTGACAGTGACAACTGTCTAGATGACAAGGTGAAACGGCAGGTGTCTTTGTTATTGAATATAAAGAAAGGTCACATATGGGATGAGTTTCTGATTTTTAAGAGAATTTTAACTGGCACCTTGTAATAAGATATCAGAAACAAGGAACAAAGAAGCCTAGTCATGTACAGAAATAGAGTTCACCTTATAAATGGCATGAGCACTAGACATGGACACAAAAGCAGAACGAAGAGATATAGCATTTATTTCTTGAGAAATCAAATAGCCCTACATGAAATAATTTGTTTTCTCAGTGGCTGGATTTTTTAAGCTTGAGATCAGTCTCTCTTATTTTTCCTCTGCACGCTAGAATTCGCAATAAGCAGAAAGTGCTATTGGCTTGAGATAAATGTGTGCTTCGTGTTTAAATAGACATAATAAATGTGGTTGGCTTAAAAATGGAATATTTGTGGTGGTGGAAGTCAAAAGTCATTGATTCCCTTCAGTGAAGTGATAGTCAAAGCAAGGAAAGGTTAGTTTGCAAATGAGAAACCTGCTTATTCAAATTATCTTAGTTCTGTTACCTTGGTGAAGTTACTCTGAACCAACTGAAGTAATTATAGCTAATTTTAAGAGAAGTAGACTTCGATTTTGGTAATTACAATAATCTGGAAATCATGCTACAGTGGCCTTGAAGGGCAGGTTGGACAGAAGAAGCCAATGGCAAGAACAGATGACCTCCATTTTAGTGGAAACTGGGCACTTCTGAATAGTCCATTAGGGGCCAAAGCCTAGGAGCCAGCTGCTGCAAGCAGAGTTGCCAAACGTCCTGAAAAAATAAGAGGCAATCCAGATTTTTTTTTTGTAAAATGCCTCAGCATCGCAGTAAAAGAGTGTATGTTCTCATTTATGCTGTAATTCAGCTGTAACACACCTAACCATTTTAACCCAGCGTGTCGAAACCAAACCGTAGGTTATTCAGGGTCCACGTGGGAATCTGTCCAGCTGCTGCCTGCTCCAGCTGGCGGGGACACAGCTGGAGATGCTGCTGGGGCTGTAACACATCTGGACCGGTTTGAAGCCCAAAGGAAAGCTGTCAGTGCCAACAGTACTTCTCGGTGTATTTGAAATTGAATCCACGTCTCCCAGCACCTAGAAGAATGCCCTGGCCATCCAGCTATTCGGCTGGGGCAATGATATTGCTACCCAGCAGAGCCAGCACTTAGGCAGACGCTTCTAAAGCAAGTTTCCCTCAGAAATTATGAAAACTGCATTGTGTTCACTGGGTGAATGCAGAGAGATTTCTATTCTGTACGATTTATTTTATGTTTGAAGTTATTTTCCAATTCCTATGAATAATTCTTGGCTAGGAGCTCTTTCATAAGCAACTTATTGCAAGGCCTGTAAAAGCAACGGGACAGATTCTCCACTTCTCCATGGTCCATGGGTAACGTGGAACTGTGCTGATTTAGTTTTAGCTCAAAATTTAGCCTGACACATTTTGATAGGTCACAACAAGTCAAATATCTAATTCTGATGCCTCAGTGAATAAGCAGACCCCTGAGAATGAGACCTCGGGTGTAAAATATTATCTAGATATTCATTTGCCTGCAATATCCAGCCACATCTATTTAGTTATGACAGTAAGTAAGCCTAAAAGGGATGCACGGATACTGGTGTGATTTCATTTAAAATACTGGTATATCTAATCACTGAATTTGCTGCTTTCATATGAAATCAGACTGTATTAGCAAAGCTGGGAAAACAGGTAAAATCCCTGTGTGCAAGATTATTTAAAACACAGGGCAGATGAAGGAACCTTTAGCTAATTACATTTTCCTTTTTTGTCCAGTATTTCAATACTGCTGAGAGATAAGTCATTTCTGTAATGGGGTGTGCAAAGAGCTCACTAGCCATCATCTTGGGCAGGAAGAAGCTTTGGAAAAGAGAAGTAAATATCCTTGGGGCAGCCACAATCTGCTGCCACATACCACAATCTCCTGCCTCGCTTTGCATGCAGTGGGGATGTATTGCTGTGTTCCCACAATTCATTATATTCACACTGCAAAGGACCACTAAGTCACTGTAATTACAGGGCTGCTTTATATGCTGTGCTTATAGCTGTGTTTATAGTTGTAATGCTGCTTGCAAGGGGGGTGACGGAAGAAGCTGGATTGTGGTGGACAGCATCTCCCCTCCTCGCACCTATGCCAAGGGACCACTAATGGGAAAAGGTGTTGCTTGCACCAGTAAATGCACCCCAGCGAGCCTGTGTGCTCTGCTGGGCTGGCTTTGGTCAGGTATCGCAGTGAAATGCAGCAGGTTTTATCCCAGATCCTCATCGTCTTTGACAAAATCCCATTTTGACATTGTGAAATTGGCCTGGCAGCCCCTGTCCCTGGTTTCAGATCAGTCAACAGGGCTGTCGCTCACGTCTCCCGCTGCCTCCACGCACTGAGCGGTCCCTGGGGCACGGGCTGACGGGGGCCACCAGCACATCACCGGGCTGCCAGCACCGCTGACATGACGTTCACTGCAGCTGAGGCACAGTGGAGAGGTCTAACCACCGCTTTAATCTCTCTTAAGCACATCTGACCTTATGTAGCCCAGAGGAAGGAAGCATTAGCGATGCAGAGACTTCATGTGGTCCTGTAAACAGGGGAAGAGTAATACAGAATAAAGAACTACATGGCATAGGGTCTTTTTTATTCCTGCAAAGCCTGGCACTGGGTCTGCGCTTGCAAGTCTCTCCTCCACCCACCCCTTTGGTCTCTTGCACTACATCTACCTGAGCCCCGCGTTGGGTGTCGGTGACCTATTTTTGGCACCAGGTCTGAAGTCCTGTGGCTGTCCCCCCCCTTGGTGCCACTTGTACCAGCAGCATTTGTGCAGTTGTCCATCAGCGCTGGCCCTGATTTTTTTTCATTACTAATTGCCTGATGGATGTGACCACGTTTTTTCTTTTTCATTTTTTTTTCAGCAATAAAGCCTGGGGTGGTTGGGATGTGATAAACACATAAAAATCTCCTTTTCTCATAACTGCCTCTTGAAAAAAACTGGAACACAAGTAAAAAGCACATCCTTAATCTGATGTTTTGTGAAAGGCAATCTGTGAGGTCAGGACACGCTGATGGCAGGAGGCAAAGGCATGACATTTAATGCTGCCATCCCACAGACCAAAGGTGTGTGAGAAGTTTATTAGGATTTTATTTAATGACTTCAAGAGTGCTTATTCTTTCCTTGTCAGCCCATCACAGTTGAGGGCCCACCCATGATATTCTAGCACTGCTTCTGCATTAAAGCTTTGAGTTGCTAATTCTCAGCTTTCCTAAGCAGATACAGGGCAGAAACCTTCCATTTGGCCCTAAATAATCCTTGTTTTTTCATTTAGCAGTATCTTTCTTCCTCATTAACACATAGGAGCTATAATCATGTATTTGACCTCCATTACCTTCATGCGTTTTCTTCCTTTCTACTGAATTGCTGTACTAGGAGTGGGTCAGCCCAATACAGGGAAAGCCAGTCCCCATCACTGATAAAGTTTACAGCAGTTTTCTGGGGAAAGTGTTAACAAATGGCCTCATTGTGTCTAGAAGAATTATTCTCAGATATATTCCTTGTTCTCATAAGAACAGGCATCCTGTATTGCCTACCAAGTCTAGGGACAAACTAAATCCATCTAAGAAAAAAAAAAAATTATTCTTAATTCACTAGATTTAAGAACATGACTTGACATATCGGAAATCTGTCTTTTCTTCTTTAAAAAAAGAAATTCTCCCAGCACTACTCTGAAACATACTGTATAGAAAACTATTTTCTCACTTGATAATGAGTCTTATCACTTAAAAGTCAGGTCATGAGTTTTAGATTTAACTGCCTACCTTCAGACAGCTAAATAAAAGCGTCTTGCTTTTCAGGGATGCTCACCAACAATTCCTCTGTTGATTTAATTACGCATTATGGTACTTAACTCTCAAGAATTCAGGTCTACCTTAATTTGGATGTAAAATGGTGCCTAGCTCTAGGCATCCACAGAATAAAAAAAAATTATGTTAGCTTTAAAAATTCTGTAAAAAAAGTCAGAGTAACAGTTTTGGCCAGTCCCCCTCATCCACACTTCCAGTGAGCATTCAACATGATCTGAAAGTTAACCACTATTAGGAAGAAGGAGACCTAGGGGAGCAATACTGCACTAGCAAGGTGATAAACTACCTGCAGTATAATCAGACTGTTACAGCAAAAACTTGAGAATGTGGAAATACAAGTTCTAATCTTGACTTGATGTGTGGCTTTGGCAAAGTAATTTCAGTCCCTCCTTTCAGTTTACTAGCTAATAAACAGAGAACAGTAAGTTATTCTGAGGATGCTGTGATATCTAATTAATTTTAGTCAAGCAAGCATTTTGAAAACTGACCGTACTAAGCACAATTTTCTACTACTACTAGCAGAAGTAAAAGAGAAATCAATTAGGTGTGAGGTGTCTCCTGGGAGACACAGGTGGAGCACCTGTATTCTTCTGCAGGCTTCTGGTACACAACTCTTTCCATTCCAAGCGTTCAAATATATTCAAGCTCTTAGATGTAACCAGTTTCAACTGGAATACACCAGCTTGATACCTTTGTGGATCTAAGTATCCACTTCAAAATGAAGTAAAAGTTCCTTCATACCGTCCTCATAGTGTTGTTGTGACACGTTAAAACCAAAGGGATTTTCTAACACAATAAACTCTGTCTGTACACTGTCTAGCCTTTATATCTGTTTCTGAATAGTCAAAAGATTCAGCTTTGGTTTTGTGCAAACTTTTTTAACCTCTAAGGAACAGCAGAACAAGTCTGCTACCTGTAACATGCAAAATGACAGGACTGCTAACGTTGTGGCTGTAAATTAAATGTTTAAATTACATACCTGGGCTTTAGAACCAGTGCTGAGAAAAAGAAGGCGAAGTTCTCACTATTCTTTCAGCATCTGTTTGAAGGTTTGCATTTTGGAAATTATCAGGACATTACAAAGGTCATCAGCTTCATTATAATTAAAGCTGAGATTCTGTAAGATGAACAAGAAATCCACTCAAACTGGGGGTTTTCTAAACCTGTCGAAAACAGATTTTAAGCATTTTCTATTTGAGATATGATCATTGTTTTTTACAAGAATAATGTCATATCCTCATGATTAGCTGGTTTTTCCTAATTTGCCCATTAAGCTACGTACCCTTCTCAAGGTCTTTAGACAGCCCCCTGGCCACTCAAAAGGTTAAAACAAGCATCTTCTTGAGTTTCCAAAACCACAAAATGGTATTTTCCTATTGTGACTACACTTCAGTGAAATCATTTTAGTTTTAGGGATGATTCTAGTGGTATAATAATTTTCAAATAATTTACAGACTTGAAATATGGGAAATAAATTCTGACAGACTCATATGTGAGGCACAGCCTAGTATAAATGATCACCATATTCTTGGGGGTGGAGGTGCTGAATGTAGAAGTGCGTTAATTGGCTAAGTCAAACCTATGGTTATTACTACACTGATGGCTTACCTCCAACAGTATTCCCTCGTCATTATAAAGTTAAAGCATATTTTGAGCGTGACATTTGAAAAGCCAGTGGTGTTAAACTAGACCTCCAGGTAGCAGAAGGAGCATTGAAGTCTTACAGAAGATGCAGATTTTAACCTGTGTCACAGACAGAAACAGACAGATTTTGTTTTTGAGAGAACTTTTTTTGAAAATGACAAGGAAATAATTTAATTAGATTAAACACTTGCTTAAATTTGGACCAACTGCTTAAATGTTGGGGAGAAATGCATAGTTAACTGATATAATCTACAGTAATCTCTGAGTTTGATTTCAAGCTGGAGTTTAAATAGGAATGTCAAAATAGAGAAAAAGTGGTGTTTCCGTAGCTATTTCAGCTGTATCAAAACCAAAAACTAGAATTCCTGTGAAAATGTGTATTTGCATGCCAACCTTGCTATTTGATATTAGAGATTTCTATTATTCAGGTGCACATAGAAATTTACAGTTACTTACCTTTGGCCAAGTCTTTTGATAGACATGATATTTGCAATAATACTTTCTGATGGTGTATTTTTACTACATTTCAGTTTTAAAAAATCTCAGAACCATTGCAATAATTTGTCTGCGTTTAGTAATGTTGAGTCTCGGACTACACGATCTTGAGTGCACTGTCTAGTCTTCAGAACAGTTGGGAAGGAAACCCTGCAAAAATGGATATTGTCCTGAATAACAATTAATGTGAGACTGTAACACAGCCAGGAAGTGTGTGCACCTGACACACTCTGTCCAGCTCCATTTCAGACTGTAAAGATGAAAAGCTTCATCCAGTCTGACCTCTTCTGTTGTGCTTCATCAGAACATACAAGTGAAAAGAACCTCCATGTTTAAGTAAGTCCAGCATCCGTTATTGGGGGTTGCTACATCACAAAATTGGCCTGATAAACTAAACAGCCTCCTCAGAACATCCCTGTAACTCTTAATGAAAGGATGTTTCAGGAACTTACTGCTATAATAATTAGAAACTTTTCACCCATCTCCAGCCAGAGCTTACCTATGACCAGTTCATATCCACATAAGGTTCTTCAAGTCATAGTACGCTCTCTTTTATATCTCCTGCTTAAATTAAATATGCCAGGCATTTTTAGTCTCATATTCAAAGGAAGCTTCTCTATTCTACTTTTGAATAGAGAAAAGTTTTGAATAGTTTTGAGACAAAAACTCACCAGTACTGCAACAGTGCATCCCAGCACGCTGTGCTCTCTACTGCTCTTTCTTACTTCATTGTGCCCCTTTCAACTTCCAGGCATCAGATTCTGCTACCCTTCCCCCTGAGGCATTAAACAGACATTTAACTTCTGGTGTGTTCTCAGTGTACTCTGTGATCGAGTCACCTTTCAACAAACCAGACTCTAGCCTTGCTACACATGGAATTTTTTGCAGGTCTTTGGGCCACTGCTTTGTGGGTATATTTTGCGTACACTCCAGCTTTTAGACATCCTTCAAATAATACAGACTCTCAGAATATAAAAAGATTTCAGTATCAATCCACCCAATGCTGTAGGCAGAGATAATTCACCTCCATACACTCCTTTACCCTATTCATATACTAGAAGATCACATTTAGTCTTTTTTGTTGTTGCTACAGAAGATATTTGGAAACTGATGCTGAATTGCTCACTCATCGTGACCCCTAGTGCTTTCTTGGAGTCACATCATTGGAGGAGATATTTTTCCACTCTTTATCAAATGCCTGAGTTTCTGTCATAAGTACATACTTTCAGATTTAATTGTAGTAAAGCATATTTTATTTGAATGGAACAAGTAACCCCGCTCTCTGTACGTAATTAGCTTACCATCATTTAGTATTCTGCAATTAATCAATGGCTGAGTTTATATTTATGGTATTCAGATGATGCATGAAAATATTCAATAGTTTAGACAGGCTGTCAATTCCCAATGTCAAACCCACCCACATTCACTATTGACAGCCTTTTTTAATTTATTAGGTACCTGACTTTTATCCATTGTAACATATACCTTATTTATATTGTGTAGGAGGATTAAATACATTCCCTCTAATTACAAATAACTTCATCAGAAAGAACCATTCTGCTGAAAGAACAAAATCAGATTTGTTTAACAAGACTTACTTTCTGTTGACTAATTTTGACTCTTGTCATTTAGCTCTGTCGCAGCTGACACTGCAAGAGGAGAGTGTTCTCTTGATGTTGGTAACAAAAGTGTTTTTTACCACTGCTGCTTCTTATTAGTGGCTTGGACACAATAAAAAGTTAGTTAACTCCAGCCGTCACTGCAGAGAGAATCCAGTCTTCGGGCAGCTCTTAACAGAATGGTACAACCCCACATTGAAATAAGAACCTAGGCATAAATGTCTGCTTTCTGCCTCTAAAATGCTAATATCAGTGTCCAGATGGAATCCAGGCATCTTATTAAGGAGACCATTTTTAAACACTGGGCTCTAAAACCTAGTTTTAAACACGAAAAATTTGCATTAATCCTCCCATATTATATTAGCATAACTGCAATTCATTTGTGGTCTCACTGTATTGATCTTTGTGCCAAAACTTTCACTTGAGCAAAGAACAGGTTCATTTGCAGCTGCAGCTCTCTCCCCTGCTGCTTCACAACAATGTTAAATAGAGTCTTTATGCCACCTCCCTTGCATATGTTTTTCATGTGGCTGCTAATCACCCTTTTGCTCTGAAAGAACATGGTAGCCAAAGAAAGGTCACTGGAAGGTTTTCTCTTTTCTTTTTTTTTTAAGTCCTTGCCACCAGTGACTTTAAGGCAAAGCTGAGATTTACAATTTTATTGCACTTTTTGTGACAGAGGTAAGAAATTTCAGGTTTTGGAGTCAAATCCCTCTCCCACCTCCTCCCCCACCATCCCCTTCAAATGAAAGCTTTAGGTATTAAGTCTGAAATCTCCATCCAGCCTCCACCCATCAGCTAGTCACCTTGCATTTAGATGTGTGGCACAGCTTTTTTTATGCCCAGACAGGGTGATCTGTCTTCCTCCTACCTCTCTCCTTCCAAAGAACGTCATTCATGTTTTGATGCTTTCACACGTTTTATCTCAGTGATCCCATCATACCAAGTTAGCCAGCTCAGTATACATCACTGTCTTGCCCTCATTACTTAGTGTTCCATCAGGGCCAGGTCGTCTGGAATGTTCCCACATTGGACTGCTCAGTCAATCTGGATTCAAAGCCTGTCTTCCGGAGGGATGCAAACCTGGAGGACCAAAATCACCAGCTATAGAATGAGATGTGAATGGGTAAGTCCCGTCCTGTGGAAAGTGTTATGAAGAATTCAAGGTTCTTGGAGCAGGAAAAAAGCAGCAACTTAAGGACATGAAGCTGTTGCCTAGTTGTTAGGGGATACAGAGTGGGAGCAAATTATAAAAGTCAGTTCCAGGTGCTGTCAAACTGAGATTAATATCACCAGAACTTTTCCTAAAATGCAACACTTTCCCAGTTCATTGCAAAAAATAGTAATTGTCAGTAAAAAATAGTAATAGTCAGGTTGTGTGGAAGGCCTGAAGATCCTCTGGGCCAACCCCATGCTCAGAGAAGGGCTGACTTGCAATGCAGATTGCCCTGGTTTGGTATCACCCACCAACTTGCTTAGGCAGATGTATGTCCCATCATCCCACTCATTAATGAAGACATTAAACCATCTTGGGCTCAGTACCATACCCTGAGTAGCAGCAATGGAGGAGGCAGTGGTAGTAGCCTTCCCTCATTGTCTGTCTTCAGTAGAGGACTCCCCAGGACTACAGGAGACCTCCATCCAAAGCACCTCTCTCCAAGTGAGAGGTGCTAAGCCTGTAATGTGAGATCCAGCTTCTTTAAAGTGCATAAAACCAACCCATTTTCTTAAGGGTTAGAGCATTCATGGTGAGTTATTGAACTAGAGCAAAAACTGAAACCTTAAAGCTTTTTCTGTCTTGTGGCTACAGTATAGGAAATAGTATAATGAAAGTAATTTGAGGTATACAGTATATTAGGCACACAAGAGACCTTCTATACATTTGCAAGTTTAATCCAAAGATAAATTACATAATTTGTTCGCATAAAACTAATTTTAATGAGCAGCTACATTTTCCTATTATTGATTCCATTAGTAGTAATCTTTATGTAATGCTTTGAGATCCACGAGTAGAATCAAAAATTATTACTGTGGTCTTAAAATCCAATTTTCAGAAAAGCCTATTCCTCTAAAATCAGAAGTATTAGATCTGTGAAATAAGCAGAAATAATTTTCATCTTGATTTCCTGAGTAGTTCCATTGAAATCAATCTCTGTGACTACGTGCATGCTTAAGAAACGAAACACCCTAGTGCTCTGCTGAAGAGAAGCTAAATTACCAATAAGCATGGTTTAGATGCTCAGCTTACTAATGCAGCACTAAATCCAGTACAGTTCACTCCAGGGGAAGAAAGTCTTTCCTAGTTATCACAAAAATTACACGTATCCCCTGGGAGATAAGTTCTGGTCCTGACTTGACTTAAAACAAATATTCATTATTTTATATTAGATCTTATAATAAATGAGCCTTCAGTGGAAAAGCATCTTCAGATAATATAACTCATGATTATAGATTTCCTCAGGCATCATGCTCTAGTTTGGCTATACAAGCGGCTATGGTGAATAAACCCTTTTCTTCAGAATTTGTGTGTGTATGTACATGCGTTCACCCACACATTTATGGTTTTTTTTTAAGAACACAACATTATGTGAACCTTTTAGCTTCCACTTAGACTTCAAACTTCTACAACTTTTTTGATAATAAGCTTTTCAAAAAAAAGGTATTAATATCAGTTACATAAGATCTGAAACACTAACAGTACTGTATTCGGGTTAAATCTCTAACCTAGTCTATCTGCACAGCAGAGACATCCACTCTGGCCAGGGAAATGTACTATAACCTGTCCTGGATATACCGTGCTGTGATAACTCCTGCTGGAACACTTTTGTGAAAACCCCTCTGTGCACTGCAGCGTGGGATGTGATGCCTGAATCTACATCTGGAGTACTGCCAAAGCCAGGTCAGGAGAAATGCCTATCTTCAGCGCAGTGCTGGAAGACTTCTCCCACAATACCCACTTCATCTACTTTTAGGGCATCTTGCCATCTAAATTCTCTCTACAGTCAATGGGGAGAAACAGGCATCTGCAAGGTGCAATTAGTCTGTTCTAGGTATTTATCTTGGGATAAGATAACTTATGCAGTAGAGGCAACCATTTCTCTGCATTGATTATAAAGACTACATAGTAATTAGCTCAAATGTAAACATGTACACCACACGCCTAACATTAAATGAAATGGATTTTACCCTATCTGTGTCTGTGAGCCCTGCAGAGAAGTAGGCCATAGGCAGGTTCCTAATAAAATAGAGCCAGTTCATGAAAGTGAGGCCTAACAGAGCTCATTTCTGTGTGGGGAATAAGAGGAGTCAAGGTTACAGCCCAGCATCCCAGAAAAGGTATTTCTTCTGATTACAGATGTCTTATCTTGGCATTCCCTTGTAGTTTGGTTCTCAGCATCCCACAAGGTATAGTACAAGTAGGATAAGTAAAAAGGCTCCATGCCTTCTACAGTCTCCTATTATAACATCAGTGCCAAGCCAACATTTGGCTTTCTATGGTCCAGCCTCAAAAATGAGTCTGGTGTCATTGAAAGCAGCTGAGCAATGTTTGGGGAAATCTGGAGCTGCACCATATACGTTCCAGCTGCCTGTGATGAAAAAGAGCCTGTACTAAAACTGAGTTTGACACTGTCAGACAGTTTCCTGGTTGATGTGATCATACTAAATATGTTGCAGTCAATGGCTCCATGTCCAAGTGGCAAGCAGTGGCAAGTAGTGTTCCTCAGGGGTCAGTACTGGGACTGGTACTGTTTAACATCATTGTTGGTGACATGGATGTTGGGAAGTCTGCCAACGACACCAAGCTGTGTGGAGCTGTCGACATGCTGGAGGGGAGGGATGCCACCCAGAGGGACCTGGACAGGCTTGAGACGTGGGCCCATGCAAACCTCACGAAGTTCAACATGGCCAAGTGCAAGGTCCTGCATGTGGTTCAGGGCAATCCCATGCACAAATACAGCCTGGGTGGAGAATGGATTGAGAGCAGCCCTGAGGAGAAGGACTCAGGATAGTTGGTTGATAAGAAATTCAACATGAGTCAGCAATGTGCAATCGCAGCCCAGAAAGCCAGCTGTATCCTGAGCTGCATCAAAAAAAATGTGGCCAGCAGGTCAAGGGAGGTGATTCTGCACCTCTACTCTGCTCTGGTGAGACCACACCTGGAATATTGCATCCAGCTCTGGAACCCTCAACATAACAAGGACACGGACCTGTTGGAGTGGGTCTGGAGGAGGGCCACAAAGATGATCAGAGGGATGGAGTACCTGTCCTGTGAAGACACACTGAGAGAGTTGGGGTTGGTCAGCCTGGAGAAGAGAAGTTTCTGGGGAGACCTTATAGCAGCTTTCCAGTATCTGAAGGGTGCCTACAAGAAGGCTGGAGAGGGACTTTTTACAAGGGCATGTAGTGATAGGACGAGGGGTAATGGCTTTAAACTGGAAGGGGGGAGATTTAGATAAGATATTAAGAAGAAATCTTTCACTCTGGGGGTGGTGAGACACTGGAACAGGTTTCCCAGGGAAGTTGTGGAGGCCCCATCTCTAGAAGTGTTCAAGGCCAGGCTGGATGGGGCTTTGAGCAACCTGGTCTAGTGGAAGGTGTCCCTGCCCATGGCAGGGGGTTGGAACTAGATGATCTTTAAGGTCCGGTCCAACCCAAACCATTCTAGGATTCTATGATTCTATGATAAATGTGAAGAGAAAGACTAGTGAACCAGTTAAAAAGGTCACGAACATTAAATACAGAGAAAGAGACAGTGAGAAATGTATCCCAATTGTGAACCATTTGCATTATACTCAGAATGGTTTTAGAGGAAATGAACCCACCAGAATAAAAACCTAAGCAAGGAATATTCAGAAACACATTCGTACAGTCAGACAAAAAAATGTTTTATTGGGTTTTAAGTTCTTTTTGTACAGGTTCATTTCCCCAAATTACTGCAGAAATCAAAATCTTAAATAAAACAAAAGCCCACTTGTTCCAAAATATTGTAGTTGGGTTTAGCTCAAATGTTTGATTTTGCTTTGATGGCTCTTTGTTAATGTTGCTTAATTATTATAATGAATTTAAATTTTGCAAGAAACTATTTTTCATCCCTCAGAAAATAATAAGATTTAAGTCATCTGGAACATGGAGAACTTTTCTGGAATAGTTCTGACCTCTCCCAACAAAACAGTTTTGGTTTTACGAGAATGATTAGAAGCTTATTTACCAGAAAAGTCCTCCAGTTCTGCCAATATCTACCCTTTTTGAGTCAAAAAAGGGGTCTGGTTTTCTTCATACTTCCACTCTCTTGGTCAGGAATGGCCACAAGATCACAGTGGGGACAGGCCAGTATGCAAGAGACCTAGATGGAAAATGTTTCTTTTGATACAGTTTCTACAATACACAAGAGGATGCTCAGGAGCTGCCTGTTATATGGAGGAGGATATTATCCATTCTGTATGTGTTCCGGTCCCTTGCTCACAGGTGTGCACACATCGGCGCTCACAGACCTTGCCTTGACTCACAAACCTCGTGACCTGTTCCCTGTAAAGACAGATGCAGGCAGTAGCAGGGTCTAGGCTGCACCTTAACTACCAGCAACAGTTAAAGCATCTGTCTTTTCCTTGATCCCTTGGGACTGCCCTCTAATGCAGGCAGTCTGAAAGGGACAATTTTTCTCATGATGCTTTTAAAAAACTAGCTTCTCTATCAGATGAAAAACCACTCAAAGAAAGAAAGACTAAAAATTAAGATCATTATGCTACACCTTTTTATGGAAAGTCTAGGAGAACGATTCAGTGAGGGCTGTGAATTTAAGAGCATGATTCTTTCTATCAAAATAAAGTGATACAGCAGGCCATCATCTCAGATTCTCTTTTTACAGCTTCACAACTGCCTTTAAAACTTAAGGATCAAAAGCAGTTGTATTATCTTCCTGTTAAAGAAAAGTTAAGCAATTTAGTCTTTGATGTTTAATCTTGTGCTGCCTTTCCACCTGCCTGTGGGCACGATCCTGTAAGCTGTCAGGAGCCTCCCAAGTTGCCTGCAGCACTTGACAAGGCTGGGCAGGCTCATGTCTCTCCTTCTTGAAATCAGAGCATGGAAGGCGTCCTCTTCATCAGTTTTGTGGTGCAGATGCTAGACAGGCACTCCAAAGACCCAAAGTCATGTCATATGGATACTTGTGACACCTTTGATGATGTAACTCTCCTGAGGAACCTGAGTTCCTCATCTTAAGTGCTAGAGGTGGGGTTTCATCATTCAGCTATTTAAGATTCAAGGCAGAGACTGCAGTGCACAGGAACTTCTCTGCTGGTCTAAACCAGTCTCCTTTCTCTCTGCCTCTTTCAAGAAATGCAGTTCTTGCAAATAACCGTTTTACCTTTCCTTACCAATATGAACATAGAGATTAAAGACGCACACAACTTTCTTGTTCCTCTGTGTCTGTGTGACTCATACTACTTCAAATCAAAGAATGCCTAGACTTAAAATAATTTTTCAAGGCCCAACCTAAACACACAGAACTTCAGAGCGCATGTATGCTTTTATGTTTGTCTATATAGAATGTCAATAAATACACATTGAACAAAAGTAGAATGTGATCCCATCTCCTGACTGGTAACACCCTGTCAGGCAAGGGCACATCTATGGGCTTCTTCATTTAATCTCCCTTTCCTACATATTTTGACAGGTTAAAAAAAACAGGATCATATAATATATATGCACATGAACATGCACTCGTTTTATTCATGATTCTCCTCTTGCACTCATGGAAAATTATGTTCAGTTACTGTATTAACTTCAGGCCACTTGTAAGAAATTGAGGAATTTGTTCTGAATTGTTCTGAACATAGGAAGTTCCATCTTAACGTGAGGAGGAACTTCTTTCCTGTGAGGGTGGCAGAGCACTGGCACAGGCTGCCCAGGGAGGCTGTGGAGTCTCCCACACTGGAGACATTCAAAACCCGCCTGGATGCCGTCCTGTGCAACTGCTGTAGGTGACCCTGCTGTGGCAGGGGGGTTGGACTGGATGATCTCCAGAGGTCCCTTCCAACCCTGACAATTCTGGGATTCTGTGATTACTATCCATTCCCGGTGGTATTGCTTTGACCCATGGAAGACCCAGTACTTTTAATATCTGCCTCAAATTGCCCTATCCCCATTACAGGCAAAGATGAAGAAGATCATGCTGAAGATCTTTCACTGTCATAAGATCAAGATCCTGTTGGAGGAATGGACAAGTCACTCTGATTCGTTCGCAACAAATTGGGACTTTTCTGCAACAAAAGTCAGATTTTTCTTCCTCATTAGACAGCATAAGCTTATTTTATTTGTGTTCAATGTTAGCCAAAAAGTTCATACAAAAAGCAGAAAAAAAAATTAATTATTTCCTCATTAAGATCACACTATTTTTGGTACCTTTAGAGTTTCTTCACTCAGGAGCCGGAGGGCTATGGGAGTCTCTAATTCCGATATACATGCAATACACACAGGTGCAGGTAAAGCTTAGAAATGTGAATCCTACAGAGCTCAGAAACCAGATAAAATGAACACTAACTGTATGATCTTTCAAACAAAATATCACCACAGCCTTAAGACTTGTAAGCCAGTCTCATGACAACTCAGGGCCTGGCAATAGAGAATGCATTCAGCATGTAAAAAATATTCCATTTTATATGAAATAACTGGAAGGTTTGGATGATTTGTTTTGTTCATAAATAACCATGTTTTGATATTCCATTTGCATGAAGGTTCGTAAACAAGACCACTAGGTGATTAAAAATACACAGCAAAAGGCAATTTGGGGAATTTAATTTGAAGACTACTTTGCAAGTCATATTCCGCACATTTTCACCAGCTCCACTCAGCAATCTCCAAGCAGCTTTCAAAGCCTCCACGAATCTGATGGAAGGTAGGAACTCAACAAGTGAGTTGAGCTGATGCTAATGTTAAACTTGGTGCTTTTACTGTACTTTCAGAAAGAAAATATATATCCTTTGGAGAAGTTTTTCTCTATTTCTGAGGAAGAAGAATTTTTGCAGGATGAGAGAAGGACATGTTGTTGGCATGTTTATTCATTTAGGGGAAAGGCCTGCTGTCTGTAGAAACAAAGCCATCATTCTCATACATATTGACAGAGTGTAGGCACAGCCATGGCTGGAGGTGGCTTTTCTGCTTCCCTCGGTCATGTGCTGTATATCACTGATCTGGAATGACGCTGAGAATCTTTTTTTGTTGTTTAAAAGAAAAAAAAAGTATCCATGAGCAAGGAGGATTTCTCAAATACTTATTTGTGTGTTAGTGAGGCTGTGGCAGAAGGAGCAGCTCTTCATGAATATACCAGTAACTTCCGTTAATTGGATTCTGAGTCCCCCTCTGTATCAAACCTCTGAAAAAACAGACAAAACAGACAAAGCAGAGTCCAGCATTTGCTTTAAATTGCTTTCTCAGTTGATTAATGATGCCACAAGAGAAAAGATCATATTCAGCAAAGTCTTCCTAACCCTATTAGTCTGGGAAAGATCCTTAATATCTTACCAAGTAGGAAGAGGAGGAGAGATCTGAACTGGACATGACCTGTACAGCTTCTGGACTCTTGGAAATGTAGGGACAGGAACCAGTATACTGAGCCTTTCCTATGTACAGACCCATAAACAGCCAGGGAAAGTTATAGGATGGTCTAAATAAAATGCATGAGCACTGCTGGTGGCTAATAAAATACCAAACATGCAAATACCATTGATACATGGCAGCATTAAATTGCAAATGCATGCCGCAGTAAAGGGCGTGCAGCCACTAATAAATGTAAACGATTAATACCAGCTCTTCAATAAATAAAGCCACAAATCATGCCAAGACTTACCGTGAGTGCTGCAGAGCGTATCAGCAACTGCTCTATTTCTGTTCAGGAAAATAATCATGACAATGCTAAAAAAAAATTAGGCAGAAAAATGTATTGAGATGAAATAATAATCATATTAATAATAATCTTGCTTCATCTTTAACAAAAGGTATAAGATCTTTGTTTGAGATGAGGGAAATATTTTTACAGGCTTCTACCTTAAGCCTGATTTTTATTCTTTTCATAGTTCTTTCTTGCATTGTCCTGCCCACAGGTAGGACCTTGAAGTAGGAACCATGAGCTTTTACTCCTGCTCTAATCACATAACATTTTTATAAACCTTTTTTAATCATTCAGTCTCAAAACACTTTGAAAAGGAAGAATTTATCCCCAAAATGGGGCAACAAACTGCATGAAAAAACAGTTCTCCCAGTCATTGCGTAGACCCCAAAGATGGTCGGGAGCAGAGCAGTGCTGACCCCTAGCACGATTCACTCTCCAGTAGATCCCTGTTTGCAATCCTGCTAATTGTGGGGCGAGGGAGGGGAACCTGAGGGTTTGTGCCTGCTGCTATTGAAGTCAAAGGCACCTTCTGCTTGAGGGTAATGGTGCAAAGGCAGGTCTGCGGGGATGGGGGCTGCGTTGTCAGTCTTTCCATGGCATAATGTCCTGGTGCTCACAAGGTCTTGGCATGGGACAAACCCATCTCCTCTTTAGTCAGGGGACTGAAGCAACTGGGAATGAAAACCAGAAGTGAAAACAAAGAACTGAAGTCAAATAGTACTTCTGAACAATGGGGCTACATTTTCACACAGAGCCCAGCAGTGAGTTTAATTAAATACTACACATATTTACTTACTGAAAAATCCTGTTTCATTAACATAAACAGATAGGAGAGCATCAGTGCATGACACCCCATAGGGCACTGGGGAAAATCTGTTTTGAATTTTGTACATCAATCAAGTGATTCATATACACAATATTTGCAACTGATGGCTGCCTGAATGAAGTCTAGTGATTTTTACACCAGGGTACACCACTAAAACTCTCTCATTAATAGATAATCAGCTTCTACTGATCAACTCCTCGGCTGCATTCCAAAGCATCTGTTTCGCCTGTTTTGTGATTTAGAGCTGCTAAGTGTGATGAAAGCAGTTTTGTGTTATTTCTTTACTCATTAACCTTATTATACTATTTCACCCTCAGCAGTGCATCTTTTTTTAAAGAAAGATGATAAAAAGCCAGTGAAAAATACATTAGCTCACTAACTGGCCCATTATTTCATTATGTTTGTTCTAACAATGTAATAGCAAGAGCCATTCTAAGCAAATAATATTTTTTTAAAGCAAAAAGTCATGAGAATAATTACTTTTTAAGCCAAATTGAATAGTTTATCACTAGACTTTTAGACTTCAAGTGATTTTTTGGGATTTTTTCCTACTAATGTTACACAGTGAGATGAATGGGAATTTAGTAGGTGAACAATGGCTTACAGGAATAACATTTTTTTACTTAAGGCATGTAAAATGTTTATCATTTGCTTTTCAGAGTGATATTCTAAGAGTTGCTTTAAACCTTTTTTCCCACTGCATGGTAATATACTTCAAAATGCAGGGATTTTTTTAAAAGGTGCTAGCTGTGTCTATGAACTTGTGGTGGTTTCCAGCTTTGTTTTATGTTACTGCACCTGAAGGTATTTGTGGTCAAAACACTCATGTAACGTCTATATGTTGTTTATGTATTTCAGTCTGGCGGTAAAGTAGCCAAGGGCTAATCACACCTAGATCATATTTGCCACTGCTGTTTTCTGATGTCTTGTTTCCAGGCCCTATTAAAACTGACACAAAGATAGGTGGAAAGGAGAGAGAAGACTAAATAAATAAACCGACAATAAGCTTTGAGAAAAGAAAAGCCCTCAGACCAGTTTGCTGTAGGTTTAATTTGTTTCTTTGAAAATCGTAGCTACTAAAAACCTAACCTACAGCTGACATCCAAATTATAGCCCCAAAGGTATCCCATGCAGGGCTCTGAAAAGAACTCACTTATCCGTTCTGCCCACTCTTTTTTTCCAGGTTGCTTTAGCTCTGTGGATTAGGCAGCAACCCCAAAAAAGTTATTTGCTCAACAAGATCTGCAGAGCTCTGTAGCAATCCAGGATCTTCTGGGTATACTCAGCCAAAGCGGATGCCGTGATGCTGTCAGTGCACTGGTTTCTTGGTACCTCACTGGCTAAAGTGGCCCTCTTCGCACCAAGCTGTGATCCTTGGCCCATTTCCCAGGATGTTGGCCCAAATGGCAGCTTGCCTCTCTGTGAGATGCCATCTCCTGAATATGCTTGCCCTTGCTCTGAGGGAAAGTATCCAGAGCCAGCTCATGCTGGTTTGAGCTCAGTCCAGGCTTCAGTCCATCCTCACATAATTCTGCTCACATGGTCAAGGAGAGGACATATGAGAACTAGACCCCTCTTCAGTGATACCTTCTGGAATCATAAACTGTTCCTCACTATTTCTCCATGTATTAGAGCATGTCAGGTTCCTACCTCCCACCTTATTATTATGATCATCATCCTCCGGAAACCTTTGTATTCTCAAGCTGCTGAAACTTACCTTCTTACGACTTCACAAATTCCATTTATTAAAATACTGGCCATATTCAGTAAAGCCACCTTACTGGCAGTGTACTCCGTAAGTGGGCAAGGTTTAACACAGGCTTTAAAACAAATTAGCATGGATAAATGAAAAAGTTAAGTAAACCCATTTCAATGACAGACATAGAACAAATTACACAGCAGTATCGCTGGCTCAATAGAGAGCCCAGAGCTGTGAGGTTTTCAAGAGTTGTATCTGGCACATGACCCTCTTACTTTTTTGTCGCTTATACTTTCTGGGAAAGGGGTGTGATATGAACACTCCCACACATTGGGTTTTCTATGTCACCCATGGCCATTGGCAGCCCCGTGTAAATTACTTGCAGCTTTATTTGCCTGTGGCTGGGCTAGGCTAAGTACAAGTCTGCTGCAGCTTGGTGCTGAGGCCATCAGCTTCAGCTTTCCTCAAGGATCGTGCAGGACCCTGAGAGCTTGTGTTTTCCAGCTGCTGTGATCTTGGAGATGCTTCTGCACTGCAGCTTCTACCTTCAATTTTTAAAGGATTTGGCCTTTGTTGTTTTGAATTCCAAGAGAGAAACCTTCTGAAAGTGAAATTATCATAACTGAAATTTATCAGCAGTTGAACAAAATGCTTTCTACTTAGTAGTTTAAACATCAATCTGAAGGTACAATTAAAACATCTCTTACCACTGAGTCAAGGTCAGGTGCAGAGCGGTCTTCGTAACACCCTCTAGTGGCTCTGTGCATCATTTCAAGTTATGGGTCTAGTTTCCACAACCACTTAGGAAATACCTACACGTAAGTGAATTAATTTACTGTATTTTGCAACTGAATCTCTTCCCAGGCAGAAAATTATATTTTTTTAATTTATTTACCTACTTATCAGTGAGAAGAATAATCTGTGTCAGCATAAACAGATGCTTTGTATGCAAAAAACATTTGTAACTGTTACCCATTTTTTTCTCTTCACAGAGGAAGAGAGATTTGTACATTTGTAATGCCACAGACTCCTTTTTGGTTCAAGCTGTGATTTATGTTTCCAAGTTTGGGTAGAGAAAACTGCAACATCTTATCACTAGATATAACCCAAATATCTCAAAACAAGCTCAATTGCTTTGATCACCATTAATGAGCTAAACATCGTGGACAGTTTTGCTGGCTTAACTTCATGGGAGTCCATGGAGTTAGGGCAGAATGAAAACTAGATATTCCTCACCTACAGGGGCATGGTATTCAGCAGGTCTAGGTGTGATTTTCTCCATCCACAGAATATCAGCAACATCATTGGGATTTCCAATGATAAATGGTATGTGCAAAATGCAGGATGAAGTATGTCAGTAACCAGTGGAATAAGATGTTAAAGACAGAATTTGGTGATGGGAGGTCTTTTTACAGCACCAAAGTTAGCTTGCCTTAGTTTCACATCTACCTGTCTTCCCACAAAAAAAGCAGATTTTGTCCGCTGACTTTCTGGGAGTCTCCATGATACTACATAAGCTGTTTGACCCAGAGTCATATACTCAGAAGCTGAGAACTGCAGTCCAAATGCATGGGCTGCCTCACTGCATCAGACTTGTAGGACACTGGAAGCAGACTCCAATGCAGGTAGGATCAAGCACTGGAGCCAGGGGAATCTTCCAAATACCATGAGGGGACCTAGGCTAAAAACTTCAGGGCCACAGAGATGCTGAATGTCCTCATCTAAGACAGCCTCACCTGAACCCAAAGTTTCTCTGAAAGTCATTGCTACTTTCACTGTAGTGTGCCAAAGGTAGCTTTTGAAAATGAGATATAAGTTCTTAAATCTCATACACAGTTCCGATTATTTTATTTGCAATGGAAGTTAAAAAAAAAAAAAAGAACAAAAAAGAAATATCACCTGGGAGACAAGAAAATTAGCTTCTATTAAAGTCTCATTGTACTAAAGTCTCATTTCAACTCTTTGACTATGACCAGGAAGACTGATGCTTTGTCTCCTTTCCAAAACACTGAAGCAAATACCAACACTCCATGAGATATTCTTTGACTCATTTACGTACTTATTTTCAGAATGAGAATAAAAAGCTGTCTTAGCTTTTCTGGCATCTGATAGGCTAATTGAAATTAATATAAGAACAATTACAATTAATTAATTGGTCTAAAACCTGATCTTTAAAGGCATGCCACAGTGGGTAGCCAGGCAGAGCAACACAGTCAGCATTCCAACAGTGTCAGCCTTAATCAGCATCCAGGCAGCTCAAATCTCTGCAGGGTTTACCAGACACCTTCTCTCATTATCCCTTTCCTAAGGAAAATACCACAACGTCAAATCAATAAGAATATTTGATTGAACTATAAATACACCAAATGGAAAAATCGGCTTCAAAGAGCAGTGTCTCCACATCAGTAACAGCTCTCAAGAAAGTCATCTTAGTTTCAGCCAGATTTCTTGGTGTGGTTTGAAATGGCATGTTTTCTTCCTATTCTTGTGTTGGCTGCCATTCAGACTAATGTGCAATTATGGTTTCTGTCCCTTTTTCTACCCCTATTTTGTCTAGGACTGTGCTTCATTTGTTTCAAATGGCTGCAAGAAATAAATGGTATGCTCTCTCTCTCTATTATTGCTCTTCCAGTAACGCATCCATTATTTACTGCCTTAAAAAGAAGCATAGCTTCTTTTTGTCAGACCTGTTTTAAATCATCAAAAAAATGGACACACAGTCATGAGGAACGCCCATGCGTTCAAGTTCTGCACTTCTTTTCTTACCAGTTTTATCTACCAGTGCAAGCTTCCAGCACAGCTGGAATGAGAATCTAGACCTGTCCCTGGCCCCACATTGTCATGCCCATAATTTTCAGCAGTAATGTCATAGGAGTGGACCATGCCTTAACATGCGTTTCTTCAGACCTCATCATGATAACACCATCATGATAACCTTACTTGAAGTTTGAAGATTCAAAGAATTGAAAAAAAAAAAAAAAGAAAGAAAATAACCTCAACCATTCTGTGATTCTGTGAATCATAAGGATATATTGTCCTGCTTAGTCCATGCACTGGGAATAAAAGTCAATCTGTATTGTTTAAGTGTCACCCCAGTAAATCAGAGAGCATAGCTTTATTTTTGGAGAAGAGCTGTACAGTTAAATGAGAGTCCATTCTGAGCATCAGCTCCCATCACCCAATACCATTCCTTTGCCTTCTTTCAGGAATGTCACAAGGTACATTGAACTGCCCCTCCTTTCCCTCACCCCCAGAATTCCTGTGCAAACCGTACACCAGGATGGAGGCACTCAGCGACAGGCCTTTTTCAGTGATGGCACTGGGTGTCTAATCTGCTACTGAGGTGAGCAGGAGCTGAGATACTTGAAGTGAGATGCAGCTGCAATTAAGACATATGTACAGATGTCCAATCCAGTTGGCCAGGCACAGAGGTATAAAGCTATAGGATATGCTTAGGCTGCCTGAAGTACCTGCATGGGCCTGGTAGATGTGGTACAAGACCTATGGGAGACCTCTTTTGGAGTTGTAGATGGAGACCAGGCAGAGCAAGACAGGATATCTCAAATAGTAAGAAATGCTTATTGAGGGAGAACAAAATTTAAGTCCTTGTCAATACAACATGCAGT
The DNA here is from genome assembly GCA_017639485.1 of Pluvialis apricaria. Classification (NCBI taxonomy): domain Eukaryota; kingdom Metazoa; phylum Chordata; class Aves; order Charadriiformes; family Charadriidae; genus Pluvialis; species Pluvialis apricaria. The sequence continues at coordinate 158,573,770 of CM030008.1, read as the reverse complement.
GGTTCAGCTGAGGCTCAGCTTGGTTGCCTAACATAGATATCCTGACCTATTTGACGTGTTTTTCATTATTTGAGGCAGCCCTATGGGGCTAACAAATATTGCTTAAGTTGGCACTTGGACACCTATATCTAGTCAGCTGGACTGAACTCCTGCTGCCTCCCGAAGAGTGTGCTGGATGCTCCATTAACTATATTGATTAGATCTTCATGATTTTTCTCTTTATCACTTGTTTTCCAAGTTCTCTCTATGTACTCAATACCATTCACATTCAAGGTGACCTTTTGAACCTCCTCCTATTGTTTGAGGAGGTTCACAATTAGACAAAATAAAAATCTCTGCTTTTCTTTGCCCTGCTTAGTCCATATATTATGCACTGGGAATAAAACCCAAACAGTATTGTTTAAGTGCCACTGGAGTAAATCAGATAGCATAGCTTTCCTCTTAGACAACAGCTGTACAATTAAATAAGAGGCATGTGATTACTTAAAAGTGATATCTATGTAAAAAGAAGTGAATTAAGGTAAGTCTTGTTGTAAATCCCTTATGGTCGTTGCCAAGTAGTTCAGACTTTCCACAAAAGCTTGAAATATGGAAAAGTTTTACCTGCAGGAACTGCTCCTTTAAAACATCCCCACAAGCTCCCAACCCTCATTTATCAAAAGCTTGCAACTGAGCAATTGTAGTAGTAGTGCTCATTGCAGTAAATTACCAGCACCCGCACACACACACACACAAAGCTTCTAGGCAGTATCAAAAGAAAGGAGAACAGTCTCCCTGAGGCCACTTTGGTACCTTTCCTTAAGAGTTAAATATTTGTTATCACTTTGACCATAGCAGTCAGTAAGTAAATGGGAACTTGTGGGAATATTTCCATTTAAAGAAATGCCTAGTATGAAACAGGTCTTATGTCTTTGACATAACCTTGTTTCTTTGCAAAGGATCGACAAAGCTCAGTTTCTCTGAATAGGCAGAAACAAATGACAGCGTACAACTCTCTCACTCACAATTTCCAAACCTACTTTTCCAGCGCATTACATTCCCTAAAATCTCTATCTTGCTGTTTTTCCTTAGGGATATACTCACAGCTGTTTCTCTAGTTTTCTGATGGTTTTCTCCTCTCTTCCTCCCACACATTCAATTTGTCAAGCAATTTAGTAGCCTCTGTATTTGTACCCAGTGTCAGGGACCCCTCTCCCATTCTCACTATTGCTTTCCTATTGCTGAGTGCCACCGTTCCTGGACCGGTGGCTTTTCTTACTTTTTCTTACCATTGCAGTACTCAACCTTCCTACGGTTCCTTTCAGTTAGCTGCAGTGAAAGCTGAAAAAGACCTGTCAGCTTTAAATATGTCTACACTGATCTTGTGAACTAAGAGCCACTTGATGGCAGGCGCAAACTCTTTCCAATACAGCCCAGTTCAGGAGTTGTATCACTAGGATAATACGTGCATGGTGGTTATACAAATCTTCCCACTTAGGCCACAACATTAACATTGACTGTGATATTAATTATAATCATGCAAGCAGTCATATATACACAAAAACACAAATAGCATTACAGAGCGGGATCAAAAATCAGGTATAGTCACAAACGTATTTTTCACTAATACATAGTCAAGAAAATAATACTATTTTTTTGAAGGTGGAAGAAAAGGTCATGATTCATAGGCCAAAACCTGAAGTTACTGTGTTTTGAAGCAATACTGTTCTAAAGTGGAGACAGTAATTTCAAGCAAGATTCACGCATTATTTTGGATATACTGTAACCACTACAAATATACACTTCTAGAATAAATCAGATTTGAGAATTGTGTGGAAAACATTCATAATTTGGCAAAAGTAGGAATAGAGTTTGACAAAATGATCTTATTTTTATCTCTGGCAGAGTTTTAGACCTATTCCAGGATATTGCCATCTAAAGGTGTCCAAAATCGGGTAAGGAATAGCCCTTAAACAGCAGACCAAGCTGAACAGATCCATGGAGTTTAGGCAAGTGTAGGATTCTTCTGTCAGGCTTTTCATTTTCACATAAAGACTGCTTATTGCAGCAACAAACCACTGCATAGCACCTTTTCCCAGCCTAGCAGAGTGGAGATAAGGAAGGCATCTCTAGTTCTTGCATCTGTTTCACACACCTACATGAGACAGGGTGGTAGTAAGACCTTCTTATGAAGCAGTGTGCTCTGTTACTGACTGAGACTGTCTCAGGTAGTAAAACCTTCTGCAAGCAATAGAGCTTAGATCTATCCAGGTTTTCATATATCTAAAGCGAACAGATTTCACTGGAGCTTTGCAGCCTTAACGATATTCTAGTAACAAATAGTTTAGAACCATAGTCATAATATATGGCTGCTTTGTAGCAAACAAGAGGATAGCTATGGTTCAACTTCTAATGACTGGAGTGTGCATTTGTCATTAGAAAGATGCAGAACTCTACCAACTCTGATTGAAATATGTCATCTCACAGCCAAATTGCCAAGATTTGAAAGACAGAATGTCTTTCTCTACAAGTGGTCATTCAAAAAAGCTTAGAGGTGCGTAAGCATGGAAATATTAATCATTGGTGCGTAAGCATGGAAATATTAGTCATCATAGAACCCATTTTGTGAATAAAGGCAAGCCAGGGAGCCTCAGGGTATCACTAAGTTGCCTTTAGGGAACCAAAAAAAACCCACGTCCATAACATTTGGCACACCAGTTCTTGAAGACAAAACAAAAACCTATAGCTATGGTAGACCAATGACCACATGTTCTGGTGCTGTATTATTCTTGCCTATGATTGAACACTTAGGAAAATATAAGCATGGAAAGGTCCTATAAGAGAATCCAAAAAGGAACCACAGAAAATTCCCCACAGATCTATTTCAGCCATCAGAAGTGATTTTCAGCTCCATCCATTAGAAAGCGTGTTTATAACACTCTCTTTTCTTCAGAGAGCTGAATACTAATTCAGAACTCAACTATGTGAAAAATAATTATTGAGAAAGTGCTGGAAGGCTTTTATGAAGCTAATGAATTAGCTCAAATTGGAAGAGAAGGGCAGTAAACGCTTTCCAAAACTTCACTTATCTTCCTCTGTAAAAATAGTAGAGACCCTCTAATACTCTTTGGGCTGTCCATTTCCTGCAAGCTTCTGACCTGCTAGAACAGGCAGGAGGAATTTGGTGTTTCTTTATTAATGCTTGGGATTTGTACAAGGAGATTTTTACACTTGACATTTTTTCTAAGACCATTCATTTTGTAAGATCCCCTACGGCATACCAAAGGGCTGGCATCTTTTGTTTTTAAGCATAGCTAGGCACAACTGTTGATAGAAGGAGAATTAGTGCTGATTTACATCACAACTAAGAAAATAAAATTCTTGGTACGTATGCCTTTGCAAGAAACCAATAAAAATGCTACACTGCTTCTTTATTGCATAGGAAGCTTCAGTGTGCTCTTGCTTTCTGGTGATTTGAACAGACCCTGCTATATTCCTACATTTCTCATTTTGTAAACAGTAATACTAATAAAAAGAATTTTAAACATATTTTAGGATATTTTACACTAGGGAGTATGGCTTTGCTTTGAAAAAATATGGCATGACAGAGCTCTGTGTTTGCTGTTTCTCAATGATTTCCAGATCAAACACGTTGACTTTATAAATATTGTACAACTCTCCATGCAAACTCTACCTGGAATCTGAGAGCTCAGGCTAAGATCTTCCTTTCTTGTGTATCTTTGCCAGTGGTAATGATTCAAGAGAACACACTGCATCCTCAACAGTAAGTCTTACCTAAAAAATGCAAAATGGTACAGAAATTCTTGAGTAAGCGGATTCCTAAGGGGTAAGTCATTTCACGTGGCTCTGTGCAGCAGCTTTGGCGTGGAAATACCTTTCTGTGCTACCACAGTGTTAGGCAGGCACAACACCATGCTAACACGGTTAAGCTGCCTCCAGACTCAAGCCGATAAAGCCTTCTTTGTCCTGTGTCAGGCATAGGTGTCCACAAACTCGAGGATATCCAGTACACCTAAATTACTATGTTGCTTCTTCCTAGCTCCCTACTGCTTTGGAGAGGGAGGTGAAATAAAAACCGAGAAAACATGGGTAATTCTGGAGAAATGCCAAGTAGAAAAAAAAAAGAAAATTTAGCACCAGTGAGAAGGGAAGGAGGAACTTACACCTTAAAAGCTTGTCTTTCTGGTAGGGTTTGTCTTTAAGCAAAGCTTACTAATATTTCAGGAATCAGGCATTTGTCATTATTTTTGAACAATAAAATGAAAAAATCCACCCAAAAATATAATTACATTTTAAAATCACAGAGGCATCACAATGGGCATAGAAGAGATCCAGGACCAAGTACTGTTTAGTGTGGAATCAGCCAGAAGCAATTTGTACCACCTGGCCTGGGAACCAGCATTTACTCCCAGGAGTAAATGGGGTTGGACTAGATGATGTCCAGAGGTCCCTTCCAACCCTGACCATTCTGTGAGTAGATGCACTTAGCAGTGTAGATGCAACCTACAGGTTACAGGGTTTTCAGTCAAGTCAAGCAGATGTGATCAGAGAGGGACCAGGCAATTTAAAAGAAGCTGTCTGATCCTGAGCGCGACATGCTTTTAAGAACATAGTCCGCTGCCTGAGAGAAACACTACAGTTTGGGTGAAAGAATCATCATCAGATAAGTCTTTACTGCTTTTACCCATTGTGCTCCGTATGACATACCTTTTGACAAACAGAGAATGCTTTGCTTCCAAGAGATAGTTCCTGTGACACATTATTTCCTGCTCTTGGAGGGAAAGGGATTTTGAATGCCAGTAAAATGAGCTGCAACATTAGTGTGAAAATGTCACGTGATGCCATTCAGATTTGGTTTAACAGGTGGAACCTGTCCCTGGTAGGTTAAACTGAAGAGACACTGAAAGGAGTCTAAAGCATAGCTTTTCTTTAACGTCCCTCTTCAACCTACGTATAGTATACATAGATGAATAGGTTAGAGAGACCGTTTGCGTTATCTGGCTTGTCTTTATGCACAGCTTAGACCATATATTTTTACACAGCAATTGAAAGCAGGGGTGAACTGGAGAAATTCTTTACAAAGACATGAAAATTGAGTTTAAAGATTGAGAGTGGAAGAGAATAAAGAACATGAGGAGCAGAAATATTTTTTCATCTCTGGCATAGTACCAAAGCAATAAAGGAATAAAGCAGTCAGCCCACATACATTGTCTCTTCACCGCAACTGGTGCAAAGGAAGAGCATGACCTTAATCAATATTAAGGTAGTGTAAAATCTGTTTCCTAACCTACCAGCTATTATGAGCAACCTTTTAATTTGAAAGATAACTCTATACCTTCAAAGATCATCAGTTTTAAAAAAAATCACTGGTAGGGTTTGGAGTTGTGGGGTTTTTTTTTTTGCATTCATGGGAAACTCATCAAATGCATAGAACTAAAAACCAATTACTGTGGGAGGAGCTCAAGGGGAATTTGGGGGCCAGTATATGGAGAAACCAGCTGTTAACCTCACTAACCTTTGACAGTCCTAGAGCGAATAACATTGCCCAGTCTACCTCATCTTTTTGTATTGATCAATTTGCATTTCACAAGAGAATTCATACTAATAATGGAAAAATTCACCATTAAGAACAAACAACCGAAGAACTCTTTCTCACAGTTTCCTTCTTTCTTAGGGAGTTGCAAATAGCTGCTGACACAAATATTGCATCAGCACATGCTGAGGTTTGAGAAACAGAAAATGTTCTCACTCAATATGCAAGTGATGAGATCAGTCCGATAAAGAATATGGTCTTTATCACACTTGGCACGTTCCCAGGATGTTATCATGACTTACTCAAACTCCCACAAAAGTAAAATAAAACCTGAGGTTGCTTAATCTTTGAGGGGCATTGAAATTCAAGAGGAATAATAAATACAGAAGAGCTGTTCCTAGAGAAGCTTAGGGATTTATCTACGCAACTTCCATTAATATATATTTGATTGGAGCTGAGCAAGTAAATCCCCATGCACTGTGCTCAACATTTGCAACAGGGTGCTGAAACAAATATTTATGTTTGAATATGTTTTTGCCCCTTCAGGTGCTAAGTACTATATGTATTTTCCCCATGCCTTTCCAAGGCCAGCAGCATTCCCAGTGTCTTGCGTCTCAAAGGGTCCCAGTAGAACTAGAAGAATCACTTAGCTGATGCAGTGCTGCCCACTCCGAAGTGGAGGGCAACAACCTCTTTGTGTCTGACAGAAATTTTCATCAAGCTGATTGGGTGTTGTAGTTTAACCCCAGCTGGCAGCTAGGACCACACAGCTGCTTGCACAGTTCTCCCTCTTCCCCCAGAAAGGCAGGGAGAAGAAGGAGAAAAGGAGGAGAAAGGAAAATAAGACACAGATAAAGACAGTTTAATAAAACAATAGCAGAAAATGAAAATCACAATAATAATAATGACACAGTCATTCTCACTGCCCGGTGAATTGGCACCATCCAGAGCAGCGACCACGAGCACCTGCCCCCGGCCAACCCCATTTATATAATGAGAATGGCATCTATTGGCCATTCCATAGTTCTGTCTAAGCTCCTTCTCAGCTTCTATGGGAAGCTGAAAAAAGTCCTTGAAAAATTATAGACATCACCTGGCAACAACTAAAACAATATGCATTATTGACGTTCCTTTCATAGCAAATCTGAAACACAGCAACCACTAGGAAAAAAAATTAACTCTGTCCCCGCTGAAACCAGGACACTTGGGCAATTCAGACCTTTAATAGTCACCATGGTGTTGTGATCCTTGTGGAATTAATGGATAACTAAATTAGACAGAGATGAAACTTTAGACAAATAAAAAGTGCTCAGCTCATTCTTTCAAGGAATTGCCTTGGCCTCCCCCTTAGCAGGGCAAGATGTTCAGGCAGTATAAAGCCGCCTGACTGTTGAAGGAATGGCCCCGATACATATTAGCTTCAACAGGGCAGGAAGCAGGAGTTAGATAACATGGCTGCATTTAAACTTCTGATATCAGTATATAAAGGGGGAAAGAATCAAAACCCAAAATCAGATATCCACACAGACCTTCCCAAAGTTTAAGAGACCTCTCAGTGTAGCTCACATCATCCAGTTCTGCTATTACACACAGAACATAAAATTTGTCTAGTCAGAATGACAGTCTCAACGACTCCAAGGAGATAGGCTTTTGAATTATCTGGGAAAGCCTCTGTACAGTGGCATTAAACTTAAATTTATGGATATGCTACTTAAAATCTGAATGTAGCAAGCTCATTTTTACAAACAGTGAAGGGGAGAAGCTAATTTCTTTGCATAATTAAACAGCCAGTGGTGTCATTAAGCTAACTTACTTCCTTTGCTTGTTTGTGATACGTTGTCCATCTTCCTTCTACTTTACTGCTTGGGTTCCAAGGACAAGCTTCCTATAGTTCATTAAAAAAGAAGAATAAATTTTTTCAGACCATAAGCACGCATTTTTTCAAACACACAAGTGTCTGCAGTTATTTTCTTCATATCAGAATATGCAAACAGAAATCACTGTGCTCCAGTCCATCAATTCAGTTTCTGATAGGAGACAGTATCCCATGTTTCAGAAGAAGGCAAAAGCCATCCCAGACTTGGCAGATGGTTTTTAATATACCTCCAACCTCGGGTCTCCATCTAATTTCTAATAAAGTTTGATTGGCTCAAGTCTGGGGTGGAGGGGGGGGGGGAAGCTAAATATGTTCCAAAATGTTAGCTTTTGCAACTGCATATCATAGTGTTTTTATTATCCCTATATACTTTCAATCCTTACTGTGACCTATCTGTGTATTTCTGGCATCGATGCCATGGTGAAGCTGTGAGTTCCAGTTTAAATTACAAGCTGCATGAAAACATATGTTCTTTATGCAGTTCTGAATTTACCATCTCCTAGTGTCATTGAACGTGACCTTGATCTAGGGTTGGAGGAAAAGGAGAAAGAAACTTCCAGTCTTCGTCCTTTGCACTGTAATTGCATAAAGAAGCACAAGACTGCCAGCCAGTGTAAAAAAAGGACTTCAAAAAATATACTGTGATTTATGTGAAAGTATTAAAATGCAAGGGAGAGATATTTGGTGAAAATGGCAGGGGATTGGATTGTGAATCACTTCCTTACAGCCCTTCCCAGAAAACTTGCTCTACTGATATCAGAACAAATAGAGCAACTTCTTGCCCAAGAAAAGCAGAGAAGTCTGGAAGACTCAAACCAGGCACAGACGAAAAAAATTCCACTTTAAATTCCACTGTGATTCATCCAGAAGTTCTGTGATGCCAGGGTTTTAGTCAAAGTTAAAAGAGATGTCTTTATTTTGAACAAAGTTTTAAAAAAAGTGTCTACCAAAGAAATAACACAGAAAGTTCAACGTTCTGCAGATGATGAGTGAGGAAAGCTAAAACAAATGGAAACACCAATTTCAATTATTGATCAGACTTATAATATCATCTTCCCAGCCTGAGATACTGGGAAGAAATTTTGTAATGGGGAAAATACAGCAAGATCCAAGAAAAAAAATATTTTCTTCATCTTAAAAAAAAAAAAAAAAAAAAAAAAAGTAAGTAAATCACATATGTGGAAGTCAACAAATAGGGAAAAATGGAAGAGGAAAACATCACTTTCAATGCAAGACACTGCAAAGTTCTATTTGAAACTTAATAAATTAAACAGGAAGTGCTAGATAGATTGTCGCCATGGGCCACAACCAATAGAATCCAATCCTGGCAGGAAAAGTTGAATTTTAACTCTAAAACTGCAGCTTCATAAGAGCAAGTGAAAAAAGAGGAAATCTTAGCTCTCGTTAGGGAAAAAGAAGGTGTAATGTTCCATCCTCATGGTTGCAAGGCAGAGCTGAATACTGTGATGTGAATAAACCATAGATGTTTGAAAAAATGTAGTGAGGAAAATAACAGGTTATCTATTATTTTAAAATTTCCCCACATTCATAAACAACTTCATGAATTGTGACACCGCCCATATTTTTCTTGAGTTTGAGATTGGGAGGATCAGCAGTGTTGCCCTTCCATTGATCTCCAAACCTCATGGAAGAAGAGGGAGGATGTAAGCCTTTGCTGGCAAGAAGCACAGTACAGGGCAGACACCAAGATGGTTTTGTATGACCTAGCAAAAGAATTGGAAGAAGTTGGTAGCAGCAACCTGTAGTCTGCCAGGATTCAAAAGGAAGGTCAGCAAAGTAAGTTATCTCATGTGAATCTTCATACAGATGTAGCTAGCTTGAAGTTAGGACTTGAACCAGCTAGTTTAATCCTGAATCGAGACGTTTGTATTTATTACTCAGGTACCTCAGTGTACATGTACCCTAAAAATGTACAAAAAAAGAAATAGAAACATCAGACTTCTGCTTTCCCCTTCCAGACGAAGTTCTTGTGGCCATCCTACAGATGTCATCTGTCTGGACTTGTGTAAGGCCTTTGACACAATCCCCCACAACCTCCTTCTCTCTAAATTGGAAAGATACGGATTTGATGGGTGGACTGTTTGGTAGGTGAGGAATTGCTTGGATCCAGAAGGTAGTGGTCAATGGCTTAATGTCCAGATGAAGATCGATTGCAAGTGATGTCCCTCAGGGGTCCATATTGGGACCAGTACTGTTTAATATCTTCATCAATGACACGGACTGCAGGATCAAGTGCACCGTCAGCAAGTTTGCAGATGACACCAAGCTGAGTGGAGCAGTCGACACACTGGCGGGAAGAGATGCCATCCAGAGGGACCTGGACAAGCTCAAGAAGTGGGCTTGAGCTCATGAAGTTCAAAAGGCCAAGTGCAAGGTCCTGCACCTGGGTCAGGACAACCCTCTCTATCAATACTGGCTGGGAGATGAAGGGATTGAGAGCACCCCTGCCAAGAAGGACTTGAGAATGTTGGTTGATGAGAAGCTCAACATGACCTGACAATGTACACTTGCATCCCAGAAGGCCAACCATATTCTGGGCTGCATCAAAATAAGCATGGCCAGCAGGTCGATGGAGGTGAGTTTGCCCCTCTACTCTCCTCTCATGATACCCTGCCTGGAGTACTGCATCTCTGGAGTCCTCAGTACAGGAAAGACGTGGACCAGATGTTGGAGCGGATCCAGAAAAGAGTCACAAATATGATCAGAGGAATGGAGCACCTCTCCTATGAGGACAGGCTGAGAGACTTGGGGTTGTTCAGCCTGGAGAAGGGAAGTCTCTGGGGAGACCTTGTTGCAGCCTTTCAGTACTTAAAGGGGGCTTATAAGAAAGATGGGGACAAACATTTAGCAGGGCCTGTTGCGATAGGACAAGGGGTAATGGTTTTAAACTAAAAGAAGATAGATCTAGACTAGATAGACGGAAAAATTTTTTTACACTGAGGGTGGTGAAACACTGGCACAGGTCACCCAGAGAGGTAGTAGATGCCCCATCCCTGGAAACATTCAAGGTTAGGTTGGTCGGGGCTCTGAGCAACCTGATCTAGTTGATGATATCCCTGCTCATTGCAGGGGGGTTGGACTAGATGACCTTTAGAGGTCCCTTCCAACCCAAACTATTCTATGATTCTATGATCCTTCTTGTCTGCCATTTATAGAAAAATAAAATAAATGCAAATAATCTAAATTTCTTCTGCTACTTTCAGAAAAACAATTTTGTAAAAATAGCATCTTCCTATTTTGACACCTCCAGAGTTGCATTTCAGATTGCTTCTATAAGCTGTAGGGGTGAAATCAAGAATTTGATGTTTTTCTCTGCTTTCAACCCTTAAGACTGCACTGCAGCTCCAAGAGACAAAAAGAAGAATGTTTCTGTTCATTCTTGTCCATTTACCACTGATTTGCTCACTAATGTCCTTCCAGATCCAGCTGAGCTTACCTGCTGAAGAAAAAACAGCTGGACAGGTGCCACTGAAGTCATAATTTGTCATTCAGATGACAGAACTGAGATTAATTCTGGCACTGCATGTTGAGCTCTTCAGGGCTTAATGCTTAAAGCCTCAAACCAAGAAAATAACTTCAGGTGAGCAATAGATCCTGTACTGCTGCATTTGTGAACTGAACTGCGAAAGAAAAGAAATTCTGAATACACATTTTTTATCAAGATTTCCCAGTATAGTCCTATACAAGAGGATTCTTTCAAATTAGCTGTAGTTGTATCTGCTGTATTTGGATACCTGACATTCAAGCCAAGAATCTCTCCTTGATTACCAGGGGCTGGCAGTCACTCTATTTGTCACTGAAAAATTAATTTTCCTTCATATGCAAAAACCTCTTGGAAATAACTTATGACCTCGGTTCTCATGTACCAATTCCTCTGACACTAATTAGGAATTATAGGCTGGGTCCCAGAAGATTCTGTTTAGCCCAGTGAGGACTTCACTTTTGCTGAGTTCACATAAAAACTTTTCAGAACAGAGACAAAAACCCCCAAATGTCCTATCAAAGTTCATATTAGAGCTCACAACCAAGTGGGAAAACAGAGTTCAGGTGTTTTAGCTCTTCTATTCCTTTTGCTAAGCCTCACAGTTAAGAGACCACAATGCATCTGGACCATCCCCACTGATACATCTCATCCTTCTCATGCATTCAGCTCTGTGCAGCTTTAGTGTGGCTTTGAAGAGTATCGCAATAATGGGAAACTTGAGATCTCTTTCATCTCAGTGATAAGTGAGCAAGGAGAAGAGGCTTGGTGAAACAGGCAGTATGAGAAGCAACCTCTATTTCTAGAACATGATTTTCAAAAGCTCTTACCCTTAGTCTAACATTTCCCATTGAAAGCAGTGGTAACATCTTCAGTGTGTGCAGTCAGGTCAGTGCTAAAGACTTTCTACCGTATTTACTTGTTTTTCATGAAAGATGTCCTAGTTTAAGTGTGTCACTTCATTATCACCGGTTGTTTGTTTGAAAGCCTCTGTGACCCTATTCTATGTTTGCATTGAGCTGTAGCTTTAAATTGAGGAAAAATGTATGCATTTTTCTCATAAGAAAGCAATAATCTCTCCAGCATTAGGAGGCATAAAGGAAGAATCGTATAAATTGCAGCTGGCCAAGGTCAGCGTTAACTTAAGTTCTAGAGCCGATTGTTGGCATCCGCTCCTATCCACAAAAAACAGGAGCTGTTTTGGGGTCTTTTGGAGTTCCTGTATAAATCCATCCTCCCATGTTTTAAAAGGAAACAGCCAGGACTACATTTGTAGTGAGTCTCTAAATACATTCACTCAGCTCGACAATTTCTCTGGTCACATTACCACTGCTGAAATTTGAGGGCAAGGGGGCGGGGAAGGGGGAGTGAAAAACGGTGACAAGTTTTATCTTGCCAATTTTTTAATGAAAATTTGTCTCCGGTTTGCAACCAGCTCCAATCTGACGTTCCAGGGAGCTCAATCCAGATTAAAGCCAAGACAAATTCTCCTTTTTTCCCTGTATGAGCTCGGCTGGAGCTGTGCTGGGTAACTCTCCCTGCAGACAGGCAGTTCAGCCAATGGACCTGTGAGACTTACACGTTTGTTAGCTAAGCCTCGTGAAAATATGAACAATATAACCAAAAGTCACATAAACAAGAGAAACATTTAAAGAATAAACAAACACTGATTATTTGGCATTTTGGGGTAGGACTCCAAACACTATAGTTGTTTGAAAAATTTTTTTTCTGTTTTACATATTTTGACAGCTTTTTATCATTCCAAGATAGTTTGAAAAGTGTAAATCAAAAAATATAGAAGTATATTTTTCATTATAAAGACATCTTGAATGACAGCTCCTGGCCAGCCTTTTGACAATAATTTTCCATCTCCCACCTTCTTTTTTGTTGCCAGCATCACTTACCGCGTTCTCTTATTCACATTCCCAAGCAAAAATATGGAGATATATTGTACCTTATACACTTACATAACTAGATTTCAGCCATGTTAGCAATACTCAAAGTTAAAAATCAAATTCTGATACCTGAATTGCTCATTGCTTCTCCTTTTTTTTCTTTCTTTCTCAAAGTAGTTTGACATATTAGTATGAAAAAGAAAGATTACAATATTTTTAAAAATCCCACTAGTAGCATAATTTCCAACATATAGACATATTCTGTGAAAGGAATAGAGCAAAATTCTCTGAAAATTCTTTTTTTGTCACAAGGAAGATAACACAGCTGTCAAAATTATGATAGCACTGCGCTTATTCTTGTAGTTTTGACCTTAGAATAGATTAATTGATATTCTATTCTGTCCTTTTCTGAAGAAAGAAAACTCCTTGCCTTCATTTTTGACAGAAATCTTCCCATAGTTTTGGAGTGGTAAAGACAAATGCAGAAGAGAAATAGGATTTATTCTAGCTAGACGAACAGATTTGACACCCATGTCAAACATTATTACAACCTATATGCTTCAAATGTAGACTGGAAGTTAAATACTGCACAAACTCAAGCCAACCATTACAAAAACAAAATGTTTCACAGCCCACATGCTTCTTTCTGTATGTTCTCAGTGATTCAGTAATGAATAACATGCTGAGACAACATTTGAAGCACTGCAATGATGTGCAAAGTGCATAAAACAAAAATTAATATATTTATAGGCTGAAATTCACTGCAGCCCCAGGAACTTCTCACAATCAGGTTCTGCATGAGGGGAGAGGATGCTTGGGGAGGTGAAACAAATTCACAAGGCAGACTATGTAGCTGCTTGCTCTCTCGCCCTCTCCCTCAGCATGCAGTAACCACACTCCCACGTCAGTTTTTTAAGGTCCTGAGATTACTGGATCCTTACAGATACAAGTCCATAGCATCATGCACTCTCACCTTACTCCAGCAAGCAATTTAAGGAGGACGCCCTTCTGTTCACTGTGCATGACGTACCCAGGTATCTCAGTGGTGCTTTCCAACCTCTTTTCCCTAGGGAGAGAACAAAGGGGTACAAAGTTCTGGACCAGCTACACAATACCAGCAAAAGTTTTCCCGCACTTGCTCTCCCCTGCAGGTTTCTTGCAGTTTCCACCTTCTGGGGCAGTCCTTTCCAAAGAGAGCTGCTCTGTTGGCCACAGTGCAAATTGAGGGCTGTTTTGGGGGGCTACCAGGATTGCACAGCTGACATTTTATCGAGCAGATTTCAGGACGTGGCAGGACCCGTCCTCCCAGCAAAGAGCCCCATCAGCACCGAAAAACAATGATACAGCTCTGCAAAACTTGGCGTGCTCCGAGCTGCTGAGCCCGCATTCAACTCTGAGCAGCGCCTGCTGGTGGTCTCGCTCTAGGAGTCCTGATTTAGAGCAACCACACGTTTCACTGAAGACGGGGGCCTCAAGTCAATAACAGGCATATTAAGGATGGAACATTTTGGGTCCAACTGAGCAGAGCAAGAAGGTGAATGTTTAAAATTAATCAAGTTTTCTTTTTCTCCAGTGGATCAGAGTTTACAATATGCTTCTCTCTCCTTCTGTCTGTGTGTGTATGCAACTCTTTCCCCTGCTCCTAATGCACATACACACATATTTGCTTCAATATCCCATCTGCATAAGCAAATCATCAGTACTTCATGAATGCATTAAAAGGATAAATTCAGCAATGTTGAAGAGGTTGTCAGGCGCTGTTAATGCAAGCACTGTGAAGGAGGCTGTGTGACATAGCAAACAGAGCGCTGCTTTTGGAGTCCCAGCACCTCAGCTCTATTTCAGCTTTACCACTAAGTTGTGCCTCTGTTTCCCCACCTGTAAAATTATGTATAAACACACTGTCCCCCCCTCTAGGGACTGCTTCGATGCAACTCACCCTATAGGAAAAATGAGACATTATAAATAATAGACACCTGGTTCCTGCTCCATTTTTTCCATATTTACACTGAGGGAAGAAGGAATTCTCTTCAAATCTGTCAGAAGAGAGGATGCTTACAGGTCTGGGGCTGATAAAATATGTCCTGCTAGCTTGGCAAAACCACACGGAACAAGATGAAAAATCTGCTCATTTAGTTTCCTGAGAACAAACATACAAAATGAATGTCATGCATTTCAATAACAATCGGCGTCTATGTTGTTCAAAGAAAAACTTCTGGTCCAAGGAGACAACAGATTTTATTATACAAATTAGGAATAGCAATCGCCTGCCAAGACAAAGGAGCGCTGATCGGAACACAGCACACAAAGAATGAAGAAAGGAACTCAGATTTATCCTGCAGAATACTAAAATTATTTTTGGTCGGCTTGCGTGTTGGGGACTTAAGCCAAAATCCTTTATACCTGCATGGCTCGGCACACCGAGGAGTACATGTGATGAGATTCCCCCATCAGATCTGCAGCAGCAGCTGCGGGGAAGCCGTGTCCGCCCATCCTGGGAAGGAGCGGGCACCACAGCTCAGCAGCAGCAGCAGACCCTGGGCTGCCCACACTCCTCCTCTTCACTCCCCAAAACTGCCCAGGTCCCATTTCTATGGGATACTTGTAAACCTTCAATAAAAGCTAAGGTTTGCCATCCGAGCTATCATTTTTTGTAAGCGTTACCAGTGCTGGAGAAAGAAAAGGTCAGATTATCTGCAGGCAGGTGACTAGCAGCAGGAGAAGCTGCCCTGCGTGGGGCCTTGGCTCCAGACAAAAGAAACCTGTTGGGAATGAGGTCAGCAGAGGGAAAACTTGCTAAATCTCCTATCTTGCTAAATCCCTCATCTTGCTAAATCTTCCATCCAGCCTGCTTCGACTAACCGCTGCCTGGTCCTCTGTGCTAGACTGGGAAGGGCAGTTCTTTGAAGGAGGTGGACTGAAGGGGCAGATAGGAGGCACAGGATCTGCCCACGACGGCATGGGAAAATACTGGGAGGCATGGAAGAGAGCCTGCCCCGCTGCAGCAGCCTGGGCTATTTAAACCTGCTGAGTGTGCCCATCCCATCCCAGTACTGATTCACGCCCAGACCAGTAACACCTGAAAACACACAACAAAAAAAGGACTTAGGGAGTATGTTTGACCCAAATATCTCCATCAGCTCCTCCCTGCTCCCCAGGTACATGGACAAAAATAATTGTCAGGCTGAGTCTTTGCCAACATACACTTTTTACAGGCCTGAACACTCAGCGCCGCCCCAAACCTAAGAGAGGAAAAGGGTACCTATCATTCTGCTCTCCTACACATCACTGCAAATCTGAAGTAGAGCCATTTGTCTAGTTCAGTTTAAATAATCCAGATTTTTTTACATTACATCGTAACCACCTCTGTTTTGAATAATGTCCTCTTAATACATTCATTAGGCCCATCTGTTTGTCAGGTGTCTGGTCTGCTACCTTGTCCAACCCTGGTCCGTCAAGACCGGCTGTGAAGGGTGTTTGGTGGCTCAGCTCCCCCAGCGTAGGTGGATCCATTTTTGATGATGTGTCGTATCCTGTCTGACACCTGAGTGGGGAGCCCATCCACACACCACCTCAGCTCCTATCACAGGATGCTAGGTCCTGCGTGGGTAAGTAGATAGTAACAGAATATAGCCAATAAAGTCACTATAGCACCCACTTCTGGTTTTAAAGGCAAAAGCAAAATGTCCACTTACTTTGCAAGGAAAAGGTGGGGAGCAAGACAGGGTGCTAGTGACCCAGCATGAAATCATTTACTCCCTGGCATATTTAGAAAAGTGTTATTTTTTCAGTACTACATGGTTTCACTGTATCTCAGCCTCTGCCTGCAAACTACACTCTTCTTCACTCATGGTAATACAGGCGTGCCATTTTTCCTCCTTTTTCTTGGTGTCTTAAGAAAACCTAGCCCACCATTTTGATGAAATGTATTTGGAAGGAATTTTCTTCTGTTTCCTAACACTGAGCAACAGAGCCTCTAAAATGCTTATAGAGAGCACATTTTCCTGGGGCTGCAGAGAATGAGTCACAGTAGATACACGCCAGATCAAATACAGCGAATAATCAGCGAGCTGGCACGTTGGCTGGCCTGAGAAAAGAGCATTTTGCTTGTCTGTCCTGCTGTACCTACCTACAGCAATAATTTTCAGGATGCTATTCAGCAAGAGGATAGACCGTCCCACGCTATCTTCCTGCTTCAAAGTCATACAAATTAGCACGAAATAGATAGCTGTACATTGTGAGAAAGACATTCTGGGCTTGCTCCCACACAGCGCTGAGCACTCTGGCTCAAGGCCATGCTGTGGCTTAAGCACCAATTGTCCCATTGGCCTCGGTGGCTACCAGTGGGAGTCAGTGCCTCTGAATGTCAGGCCTCAAGGACTCATCTTTTAAATACCATTTTAAAAGGCATTTAGGCACCTAACTATACTCTGCAGATTTAATTACTGCATAAATCACGTCTGTGCAATAACCCCAGAGCGCTGGGATCAGAAGGAAGGTCCCTCAGCTCCAAAACGGAGAAAAGGCTTTTACTTCTACGTTTTGCTTGCAATTACTGGGAGGGGTGAGACACGAACTCTCTTTCTCGCTCTGCCATCCATACGTAACAGGTCACAGTGAGGTTTAGGGAAGCAAATTAGTTACTCCATGCCCCAGTGTCCCCATCTGCAAAAGGGGGTTGTTCCAAGGTTGCTCCATCCCTTCTGCCGGAGAAGGTCCATTAAAAGTCTCTGTGTCTCTGAATGCAGAAAGTGATGATGAAGAGCAAAACCACATAGCAGTCTGGGTGAAGTGTTTTCCTCTCTTTCTGTACTTGTAACAGAATTCATTTTTGTATTTTATTTTGCCAAGTCTGCACATTCCAAACCTGCTGGCCACTATTGGCTAAAGACCACTTGGGGAGAAGAGGGTAAAGCATGAATAAAGTTGTGTGTGCCTTATTCTCAACAACTGAAAGAGCAGTTTAACCCAAAAAAGACCTACATAAAGCAATGAAGCCCATTTTCCCTACCTTTTCTACCGGCCATGCTGAAACATGGTAATTTTCCCCTATGGTCAATAGTTATTGAACTTTCATGTGTTTTGGTTTATACTTACCACCTGAAATAGGGAGAGAATAAAAATATATAAATAATTTTGTTCTAATAAAAAAAAAAAAATCCAGAAATAATTATTTTTATCTTTAAAGTATCTGCATTAAAGTTACCTCAAGGTCAGTTGCAAAGGTGTAGTAATTATTAGCTTAACTATTAACATCTCTCAGCAAGCTAATTAGCTGGGCACCAAATGAAAACCGTTTATGCCTGAGGTCCAGGGGGGCTAAAACAGAAGAATACTTTATTGTTTCAGGTTAAATTTTCAAGGCAGGAGAACTTCTGCCTCTGGGAATCATGAGCTATTTCCTCACTCAAAATGAAATAAGAAAAGACCAAAAAAAACATCAAACAAAAATGATCAAAATTGGCCCACACCCTAACTCTAGGCACTGCTAGAAGATGAATGTATCACCTTCCCTTTTCAATGGTGGTGGCTATCCTTGTCTAGCAGGCTGGAGCCTGCATTTTCCACGTGGAGGCCCCACCAGCACAGCCTGTCATGTCACTGTCTGAAGGGAGACTGTCAGTAGACAGGACAAATCCTCCACGTTTCTTATCATTGCATCTTCGTCGGTGACATGCTGAGCCCTGTGACTCCCTCTGGAGTAGAGGCCACAGCACCCTACAGGATGAGACCACCAGGGAGTCACCCCGGTCATCCCATCAGCAGGGATTAGATGAACTGGGCTGTGGTAAAGAGCAACCTTTGGAGTTTGGGGGCTGCTCTGCCCTGGGTAGGAAGGTCATCTCATAGCAGACAGCCTATGTCATGTGCAAAAGAAAGCACTAGATGCTCTTCAGACCAACCAAGCCCTCTGGACAGCAAGGGGCAGAAATGCCCCTGGGGTGAGAGCTGCATGATGATGAGGGGCTGAGGAGCAGGCAAAGCCGTATCGCAGCCACTCTCCCACTCCAGGACCCAAAATGCCACACACTGGCCTACTCTTATCTATCTGACCCCTTCAACCATGTCCTGCATGAGGGGTCACAGCTGCAGTGCAATGAGACGGAGCAACTGTGACCCATCCTCCCCATTGCCACAGGGCCAGTGAAACAGCCCACAGCGCACACACACAGGCTGCAGGCCCAGTGCATCCCTCGCTCACACACTGGAAAATAAGACCTGAGGAGGTTTTCTCTCTGGTTCTGGAAGGGGAACCCTATCATGATCACGGGCATAGCCTTGGAAAAAGCGGAGAGGCAAAAAGTTTTACCATGCAGAAGCCTGTATGTTACCTCCCATGTTAAAGGAAATTCAGCTGCTTACCCACAGCTCTTGTATCCGCGTTTTGTTAATATGAGAAGAGCTCATGTTTCTTAATTCTTGTTTTACATACACCCCGTGCCTCAACAGCCCAGAAAGGCTCTGCCTCGCAGCCCGCAGCAGCCAGCCTTGCAGGGCAGTTGCAGTCCTGCAACAGCAAGGGACACGGCAAGGCAAGCCTGGGCTGTGTAACATCACTGTCACAGGCACCACATCACGGTCATTCGTCTCAGCAACGTATCTAGCACCATCTCTCAAAACCTGATGTAACAGCCGCTGCTCTGTACACACTCAGTGGGAGGTTGACAGAAAACCCTCTCATGTTTATCCAGAGCAAAACTCTTTCCAAGGCTGCTGCTTTACTTCTTGTGCTATGAAAGATAACAGCATCATACAAAAATAAACAGGTTTGCAAACTGTTCCAGGGCACTAACATCATACTGGTGTAATATCCATGGGGTCTGATGCAAAGTAGTTTTTTAGCAGACAAACATACCAACCTCATGCCTTCCCCTGATACAAATGCATTTTCATGGAAAAAGCTAAACTTACTTTCGTCTTTTTAACAACTCAAACCCAAAATAACTTACTTAAGAAATGAACCTCCAATGAAAAGCTAAACCATCAAAATATTTAACTGAAATACAGCAAGAAATTACTTTCTTACCAGCTGTTACTGATGGAACTGAGTCAAAAACTACAGCTGGGTTTAAGGAAAAAAAAAGATAATTTTATAAAACAACACATGTACTAAGGTAATAGGACCTAGATGCAGGATAAATTGAAGGAACCAAAGAGTATCCCCCTCGTTCTCCTCCTCAGTGTCAGATGTGGACAGGCACAAGTTTTTGGGGCCAAGGAATGAGAAAGCGAGTGGATTCACACAGCAGCAGCCCCACCACCCCCTCTGGCTTCCTGCAGACCCAATCCCTGCGTGCCCGCTACAAACGTCGTGCTGAAGCTGCCTCCCAGTGCAGCTCTGCCGTGTACCAGCTGACAAAGCCATGCCAGGAGAACACGGGCAGGAGCAGTTTAGCTGCCATTTCTGTTGTGGCTACTCTTGTCCATGTGGAGACGAGATACCAGATTTGCTAAGGGAAGGTCTCCCCTCCCTTTGAGGCTCTGACCATGTATCAGGGTATATCAGGACTTGGAAAGCATTTAGTTCACCATGCTGAGATACTCACCCTGACGGTGCTTAATCAGAGTGATCAAACCAAAGTAATAGACAAATGCCCTCACTAAAAATTAAGATGCAGGAGAGAGTTTGTGCACAGACCAAATCTCCGGTCTGTTTTAATCCCCAGAGTTGGGCTTTCTGTTCAAAACTGTCCTGGAGTCTGATAGCCACAGTGAGCCTCACAGCCCCTTTGGCCTGATCATAGCCCATTCAAATCAAGCAGATCAATGAGGGACTCTGGATATTCAGCTTCACTTGCAGCATGATAATGCTTTATCCGCAGAGATCAGCTATCCCCTGTTTCCAAGTACCTGTTGCACAATTACAATGGCATTCAAACAGGTCTATGCAAGACTATAGCTGTTACGAGTTTATAGATTATTTTACTGAAACAGGATTAGCCCCTTAGTTCCTGAAGCGTCAAAACACGTTTATGATCAGATATAATGAATTTCCAGATGCACAGAATCTTTTGAATAAAACTGGGGTTATTATTTGGTCACTTAATGCTCCCTTGAGGACACAGTCCTTGTAAATAAAGTTCATAAATAAACCAATTAGGCTCACCTTTAACCAAACACAAAAATAAAAGAAAGAAAATGGTGTGGCTTCCTATATACAGCTTTTATTGGCAGCATGGGAGCATTTTTCCCATGCTGCTTTAAAAGAAAAACAATGTACATCTTAAATGGAAGGAAAGATTGCTTTTTAACTGGATTTTGTGACATGCAAGGGAGACTGTCCATCACAAGAATAACAAGTTTGGGGAGCATAATTTACATCTGAAATGCCTGAGGATCCTTCGTGATCTAACAGTGGTGACTAAATCAAACCATATGAAGAGATAAATTGCATGCAGCTTACAAGCATTATGGCCACAACTGGGTGTTTGGATTTTTCTGAGCTATGTGTGTTTTAGCAATACCATCTGGATATTGTCAAACTTGTTCAGAATAGAAAAATACATAGCCATAAAGCAGGGACTTATAATAGTAACTTGCCTCCTGTCCAAGACTGCGTGTCAGGGTTCCCTTGTTTGCCACACGCCTGTTTCAGAGCATATTGTGTAAGAATTAGCCAGCCTTGCATCTGTGCATCCAGCAAAATGAGGGTTAGTGGGTCAGGCGTGGAAACCAGAGGTGGGGGTGGTGCGGTGTAGGGGAGTAGGAATAGTGACCCCAGGGTTTTGCTTTGGGAAGGGAGGGAAGAGTTGTGGGCAGCGTTATCTGAGAGCTGGAAGGAGGAGGGAGTGGAGAAACTGAACATTGCCTGGATTTCTCACACATCTGGTGCCTCTCAGACACATGCACTTTTTTATAGGTGGCAGAGAAGGTCATCTGGGCCATCCCTAAAACCCCAAAGGATTAGCAGCATAAAAGGAATTTAATCTACTGAAGGGTCTAAGCAACATTTTAGTCTATGCCATTTGGGGGTTTCTTAATGCTGTTGGCAGCCCAGCAGCAGCGAGAGGCCCCCAGTGAGCTTCCCAGCTGGGAAGCATCTCTCTTTGATATACAGGAGGAATTAACTTTGGCTCCAAAGACCTTGCAAGCTAATGGACAAGAGGGTCATGCAGCAGAACAGTGCCTGGCACAAAACCAGTCTGTTCGGCTCTAGAGAGGTACCTACTTGACTACCCACTTCTTTCTCATAAATAATCACACCCACGTTTGAGCAGGAGCTCTCTTCAATAATCTGAAAAATGTTAGTCTACACCATTCACACAGGCTTAGAAAGAGTAGAATAGTTAGAAGCATTAAATCTGAATCATCTTCTTTATCCAGAAATAAAGGACATCATTAAAGCTTTTTGGCTTAAAATTAGTCTAAACATCTATCTTTGATCTCTCTGTGACATCTGCCTTCTGTTTCGTAAGCCTTGGGTATGCATGCAGATAGACAGACTAGTAATTTTATGTATATGTGTATATATAAACATGCATACATACACATGTGTGCACATGCTAAAGCTCCTTTGTTTTTCAGAGGGAAAAAAAAAAAGCTCACTTTGACTACAACAGTGTCTAACCTGCAAGAAAAGGCACCTGACTACTATGTCTAACATACCGCTTATCCGGTCCCAAAATCAAAATCAATGAGGAAACGCTTTATTGCTGTTATTGGTCACCAAACCTGAATCTACGCAGCCTGCCACTCTCTCCTATGAAGCGTAAAGTGGGAGCGAGTTGCTACAAACCAGAACTCACTGTCCTCAGGGGTCCTGTGGGCCCATTTCACCCTCTGGACCAGAGCTTCTACTGCAGTCTTGGACCACTTTGCCCCTTACTGTGTGACAGTATACTGACCAACCACAGGGTAAAGATTGTAAGACAGCTGCTGAGTGGCTTGGAAAGCTATCCTGATCTCCAGGTGAGTAAGTGGAATTCTGCTTAGGTCATATCTCGCTCCCAGTTTTTACTGTTGGGCTTGATCTATGGGAGTCAATGGAAACAGGAAATTTGCAGCAAGGCAATTTGAAGTCTCCTACAAAGTGATGGGGGAAAAGGAGGAGCATTAAGTTTCTTTCTCCTGACTCAAGGCCTGAACCTGTCCTAACTGAAGTTAATAACTATTTCACCCCTTTCAGGAGCAGAAACATCCTCTTGCATTTAAATCATTAAAAACTTGCAGTGCTTCAATTATCAAGTATATTCCCACCATGTGGAGCATTCTAACAGCATAACAGACTCTATCAAGTAGACGAAGTGTAATTTGTTCCATTTGCATGCATAGATGACTCCCAATAACCAGAGAGGTAAGACATTTAATGGAAAAAGAAACCCAAAGCATCCAAAAAGGCAATTGCTTCTTTGAATACTTGAGAGTAGGGAGACAATAAAAACAATGCCAAAGCAAGCTCCTTGGCCAAGATTTTAATAAATATTGCACAAAATGAATTAGAAATTCCAAGCGCTTGTACAAGAAAAAAATTGTTGCCCCTTGATTAAACATACATTACTGCTGGAGGTGTCTGAGGGGTCTTCCTGTCACAGCACTGGACTTCAATGTTTGATCTTCCTGCCTGAGTTTAAACTGACATGCTGGCAATTCCTTGGTTTTTCAGTTTATAAATACGTCTCTTGTTCCCCTTTTTAAAGAAAAGGTCAGTGTTCTTTGCTTAAGTAATGCCATTAAGAAATCAAAACTGATTTTTTCAGCTTGTGTAGCTGAGCAATTGAAAAGCACAACCTCCATTTACCTCACTTCCAGTTTTTGAACATCAGTAAGAAAATATGAATGCAGATAATCACAGACAATGAAGAGAAATATCTAGTAGTCTGTCTCCAAGATTGTTCCCTACAGAATATTTTCCAACATTTTTTTCTGATCATTTTAAATTACACATTTAATAAGATAACTGTTCCTTCCTGTCCTAGGGGAGACTATTTTGCAGTGCAATACATTAATGTTATGAAGGTTTTTCTGGTTAATTTATCCCGTTATTCCTAGTTATATATTCTAATATCAGCCTGCCTGACTACCCTTTCACCACCTTGCACCCTTCTTCTTCATGTTCCTATCAACACAATAAAATGGTCTTGCACCAAAAGAATGAAGTTGTTATTGGTTTCCCCACCTCTCTACCCATTCCCAACAGGAGGTGTTATTTAATGTTGTGTACAGTACCAGCTTATTCTCACTATAAAAATGTGGCTGATTGATTGTTTAAATACATGAAGACAATACTGTTTACAAAATTGATGTCAGTTTAATGTATTGTGTTGCTTTCTGGTTAGCAGGTGGGTCCTTCTCTTTAGAAAGGGAGACTCCAGGAAATGAAGTAATTTTGTGCCAATAAGTAATATTCAAATTGAGCAAGGGTTTTGAATTAGGGAGGGCTGCTTCAGTTAAGCTTTATAGCTCCTCGTTCAGCTCAGATTTGTAGTTAAAAGCCAAGACTGAATACAAACATTTAGTTTTGATGCAATGACCTTTTGAAGCATAGGTCCCATGCAGAATGCGAAATGGGATGAGAGTTTAGAGTGCAGTTTGGGGTTAACTGTTGTTAGGTACACCTTTAGCTTGTGGTTAATCCAAGGCCCCCAAAACTTGCCCGTAATGTTCCCTTTACAGTTACACTGATGTTCCCATCCATCAGTAGAGCCACATTGGGACCCGGGGTATAAACTAGATTGAGCTATGCCATATTCCAGCTGCTTCGCACATCCTTAACTCATGTTTTATGTGAGTTTATATGATGCTGAGGGCATTATTTTAGCAATGTCCAGTTGCCTGTTGATAGCATGGCCATATCTCAGTGAAAAATTGTGTCCTCCTGGGAAATATCTCAGGATGCTTCTGTTTAGTTCAGCACATAGCATCAAAATGTACAGGAGCTGAATTTCTGTTCACTTCAGTAATGTGATATTCTACTGTTACAGTCTCCCTGGATGGCTTGTAGTCAACTGTCCGATCCAATAAACCAGTAATATGGGCATAAAAATGAAGCAGAGTCAGATAACCACAAATGAGATAGCTCTGCCAAGGAGACTGATAAAGCACTGTGCAGGGTCTTAACGGTATAAAACAGAGTGGAAAAAGAGAAATGAAATAGGCCTGGGATGTAGGAATTTTCCTAATCAATACCTATATATCATCTCGCCTTCCTGAAAGCACTAATTCCCTCTTTTTTGTTCCTCCAGGCCTAGCAAGATCTACTGCACTATGAGCGAGATACTCTTCTGTGAAAGTTAATGGTACTAGTCCCATCATCTGATTCTTCTGAAATTGCATCCATTGCTTGAAGCATTCAAGGGCAGACTTGTAGGGCAGAACCGTGTCATCATACAAGATGTTGAAAATGTTCATGATACCCAGCAAGGTGTTTCCCCTCTCCCTGTGAGCGTTGGCCTCTTCCTTGTGCTGCCGTCTGTAATTACTATTTTGCTAAAGTGCTGGAAGTGCTGACCGCTTCCCAGGCTTTCCACAAGCCTCTACCTGAGCAGAAAGTACTTCTAGCACAGCTACCTCAGCCCGGATCGGCATGCACAAAGGCCCACAGGCATGTTCAGATAAAGGTTACTGCCCTCATCAGAGAATGGGAAGAATAAGAAAAAAATTAAAAAGGTAACTAACAGGAAAAATTAGCGCTCGTATTTTCTTCTTATCACAAGTTCTGCATTTGAGATCTCCTGAGATGCCACTGCTGTGTGCTGATGATAAATATCATGCAGATAAACTATGGCAATGGAATGATTTTTTTCCAATCGAATTATTTGCCTGGGCTGAAAAGAAATATGTTATTTTATGACAAAAACTGATTAGCAGAAATCTGCGAAGACTTGATAAACCGGCACCGAAATGGCTATTGTTTGACAAAGCAGCACTCTGAAAACAGGCAATCATGACACAAACACAAAAAATCCCACATCTTTTTGAAACCAGAAACACCATGTTTCTGTAAGCAGTGTCAGTCAGTCTGGTTTCAGCTGGTATAAATCACTGCCGTGCTACTGACAGCGAATGAAACCAATCTCAGTTACTTCATTTGTAGAGGACCGTGCCCCTACTTCAACTTGCATTGGATTAGAATGTGAAGTAGTGAAAAGACTGGCATTAATTTACCTTGAATTTTAATATAGCCTGAGAGCTGGCTTTGAAGAGCAGCTAGAACATAGTTATCCTGATTGGACTACGTAGTCTCACACGCAAATTCACAAGTACGGTTAGATATATACATGTATCCCTCCCCTCCACACACACACAGACATTATGTTTAGTGTGTGTGTGTGTACCTACACCACATTACCTGACCATTAGGACTGCAGCAAAACTAAACACAGTGACAAGCTGTGCTGTAGAAGTTGTTACGAGGAGTCTCTGAATAAAAAGAAGATGCTTTAGGATCCAGGTTTTTCCCAAACTGTAGTGGCAGTCAGACATCTGTTCAGAAGCAGAGTTGAGCACTGAGTTCATAATAGCCACATTATATCAACTGAAATTTCCATCAGATTTAGAGATTGGCCTTTATCACCTAAAGCTCGCTCCATCCGCGCTAGCCTCCCTGTAAAATACCTTTCTAGGAAAGCACCAAGCTACAATCAAAATGTATCTCTTTGCAAAGAGAAATAGCAAATTAAAACAGTAAAACGCTTCACTTAGTGCTGAGCTAGCCTTTTTGCTTCCCTCTCAATAGCTATTTCCAATTCCACTCCTGCTTATCAGGATTTAAACAAAAATAAAAGAAAACCATGCCTTTCTATGCAGTCTCTGCTGCAAACCTGTCTAATCTACAAGGAGATAATAAAGACAGACTCAGTTTTGTCTTAATGTGAAGCCTATTGCTTTGAAGTCTAATTCATCAGAAAGGTTTTGAGTGAAAGCAAAAATTAATGTCAAGATCAGTGGTTCTTCAAAGCCTTGGAGGCTATAAATTTGGAAAGTTCAGAAATCAGCCATAAGGGAAAGCAGGGAAGTTCATATTCTCTAACCAACACAGCATTTCTGTGTGTCCCATTCTCACCTTGCGTAGTGCAAACAGGAGCAGCTCCAGGAAACTCAGTGGAAGGGGTTTGTCAGCATGAAACACTCTCACATACAAATACTCCATCATTTTCATGATCATTCATCATTAGAGATAAGAAAACCTAGCAAATGTGGGCAGAGAAGTCCTGAAGCAAGAGAGCACTACTCCAGGTACCTCAAGTGTTTGGTGGATCAGGAGACCTTGTACCTTGGTATGCACTGTTAGCAAGTGACATGGTAACACATTTCATGGGCAGAGGTGTTAATTTTGTTCAGGTGTTTTTTGTTGTTCTACTCACATTTAGCCAAATAAGAGCCAGAATACCTGAACAGTGCTCAGTTCCCCTAGAAGTAACTTAAACTAGGCATTAATGCATATTTTTCTCTTGCAAATAGCTGGTGTCCACAGTGAACTGGGTGCTGTATAGAAGCTGCATAAAGGAGATGAGCCTGCTTTAAAGAAATTGCACTCCAAGGACACGAGGTAAAAGGAGGAAAGGGATAACAGCAAGCAAATAACAAACCTCTCTGGCCTAAAGCTTGCGACCAACCAGGCGCCAATAACACAAACTGTTAGAAACACAATAGACTTGCTGAGACTGGAAGGTGACGCATTTTGTACTGATACAAGGACACAGTGTTCCACACCAATTTCAATTTGTCTGTGGAAGTTTTTCTCATTTTATATCATCAAGGCCAGAGCTTCAAAGGAATCAAAAAGTTCCAAGATTTTACACAACTATCAAGAATAGCCAGAATTATAGTAGCGAAAAAGAAAAAAAGAAAGAAAAAGGGGGAGAGGGGGGCAGTGAGGGGGAAGGAGAAGAGGAAGAACTGCAAACCTTCCTGCCTCCAGGCATAAATGAATTTTCCACCCATGGAAGCTGGGAGGAAATTTCTCAGAGGTTAATTTTCAAATTGCCACTAGCTGTGAAACTTCTTGTCTCCTCCCTTGAAGCAGCCGGTGCTGTCTGCTGCCAGCTGCAGAAGGCTGGCCTTCATCAACCTTGGGTCTGACCTGCTCTGGCAATTCTCCTTGTCCTATATATTGCCAAGTGAAAAAAAAAAAAAAGTCTGCTGTCACACAAGAAACCACAGACAAACATGTTTTAAAAGACAAGGTTATCCTTTTCTCCTTCCTCAGTGAAGGCTTGGAAATAGAGCTGCTTATACCAGGGATTTTCAAACATCCCAAATCTTTAGGAAGTAATGTATGACACCGAGAAGTCTGATAAAAAAAGGTTCTATTCATCTTGTAGCATAACAGCACAACAAGGGGATATTTAATAAAAAATGTGAGTGCAATGAACAGAATTTGAAATTGCTTTAAAATCTCATCTCCACTTCAACGATTAATCAATTTCAGCAGCAGTTTATTGCTTAATACACAACACATCAATAGAGATTATTGCTGAAACAACAATTCCTCTTAGTCAATCCCAGCAGTGGCTGAAATTTTCCAGAGCAAAACAAATTATTCACACTGATGGGTCAATGATTGTCTGTAGAGAAGGACAGGTAACAGAATCTTTTCAAAAGACAAATACAACGCACAATTTGGACCGCTAAATGTGTCAAATGTGTTTTCCTTTTTCAACTTTACAAAACACATATGCAGCAGTTTCTAAATGCACTGTGACTTGCTAATTCTCCTGAAATAGAGGATAATTATATTAACAAGTGACAGAACAGATATTATTTTCCTAGCAATGAGAAATGTGGCTCTAAGGCTCATAAATACACTTCTGAAATCGCTAGCTGCAATCCTTGCCTCATTACCCTCAGCTACTTTCTGTACAGTACTATTTTATTCTGAATATGCATTTTAAGCACCAGATCATCCTTGTTTGGTGGAAATTGGCATAGTTCCTCTGATTTCAATAGAACTATGCCAACCTGCATCACCTGTAGATCCAGCCAGAAAAGCAAAAAGAGAGATGAGACATAACCACTTTTTTAAGCATTCAAAACAAAGTTTAAACAACAATTAATGTTAGGAGAAAAAAAAAAGGCCAGAGGGAAGGATCTGGACACGAAGCTGATTTTTCTCAGTCCAGGCTTTGTTGTTACAATGATAAGTGGATAGCCCCAAATCTGTATGCACTCGTCTGCCCCAGCCATTCCTAGAAGGAACATTTTGCAGGAGGATGCCAGGGTCCTGCAGATGTGGAGGTCTGTCTTATACACCCAGTCTGGGAATAAAGTGGATGAGTCAGAGTGCAGCTGGCAACTTTGAGCAAATTGGAAGAAACTTCATTATAGAAAATGTCAGCAGCAATTTTGGTCCACACCACAAAAATTAGGCTCTTGGCAAACGTTTGTTGAGACAAATTTTTTTCCATTTATTTTCATCACTGTCTTTTTCTGCCTTCTATACTAAACATCTATTCTTCCCTGCAACTTTCACAACACCTGCTTCTCGCATCTCATGTGCTACCTGCGTCGTAACAGAAATCTTGCCATGGTAGTCCTTGAAGGGTTTATTAATACTGGAGCTGTTTACTAAAAGAAACACTTTTAAGTACTGTAAACATCACCTATGCTCTTTAGAAAGCGAGATAACAATCCCTTACTGTAAATATAAGGAAAATCATTTTCATTTAAGAAAAGCAGTAAATACCATTCTTGCTAACAGAAGCAGATCCTTGAAGAGACTTTTTTTGATGGGTGTCCCTAGCTGAGGGTCTCAGCCTGTGACGAATGGGAGAGGTCACAGCCATGTGTAAATGCAGTCAGTGCAGCCTCCTGACAGGTATGAGCAACTCAGTTTCTTCAGTCACATTTGCTCCTTTTGTGGATACCCACTAAAACCCAGGCTTCTCTATGGTATAATTACTATTTTTAACTGTCAATATTGTTACCGAAAAAGAATGAGTTTTAAAGAATGCCATGCAGAGAAACATCTGTAGCATCTTCATCATGGGTTGTTAGTTTGTGCAACATCCATGGTAAGTATTGGCCCCACAGCCAATGCTTATCGCAGAGCCCCCATAACACAATATACCAATAATAAAAAGCAAAACCAAATGTTTTCACATAACGGGTATGAAAATTCACCCCATCCACAGGTGCACTCATGGGTGGCTTTGCAAGGCCCTGTTTCAGCCCTAACACTGATTAAAGCAGGTGCTCAGCTTTGAGGGAAGGACAGTGTCCACTCATGATACCAAAAATGTTATTCACATCTGAAGAGGATGGTGAAAAAGGGCTCCTGAGAGGGATCGAGCAGCTACAAGGGAAGAGGTTATGAGCTTGGATCATGTACCAAAATGCATCAAATCTACCATCATTCAGTTCTGTAATGAATCCATGAGCAGTTCCCAGGACTGCAGTACCACAGGGGACAAATCTCCCAGCTGACTATGTAGTATCGTCCATCTCGTATAGTAGGTATCTTATATACATACATGTGCTCAAACACACATTTATATAGTCCCAAACACTGTTTCTGGGAAATATTCACATTTCTCCTCCACCCCACTTCTGTCCTTTAAAACCCTTCAACAACAGCTCAAGCGAATATCCTGGGAAATGGCTCACTGAAGAAGACCCCACACAACTTAAAAACAACCAACACAGAACCTACCTGCTCCCAAGTCAGGCAGCTTTCCCTTGAGAGAAGGTCAAGATAAGACTCTGCAAATGCAATGCTCACCTTGGCAAGTAATGGGAAACACAGGTACCACTCCAAATTCAAACATCGCTGCCAAAAGGCTCTGGATTTCCAGGGGAATATGGCCCAACGGCACCAAACAACAATCGTGCTGGCTCATGTTTAATCATGCCAGCAAGCAGAGCTGGAGTGACACGTTCACTTCTGAGCCTGCCTGAGACTTGTTCAGAGTGATGTATTGCACCAAGCACCCGTCTGACTCCCCTCTCCCAGCACAACAATGACTGATATTCCTGGATTACTTTCTCCTGACACACTTTATGTTGAATAACATTAGGTACACTCGTGGTTCATAATACTCAGTGCTGTAGCTGTTCCTGAAACTCTTGCTTTGAAGGCAAACAGTGGGAAAACAGCAGGAACACTTTGTCCCAGGAGGATGAGGGTTTACTTTACCTTTTCTTTTATTCAAATCCTTTCCTGCAGCTCAGCGGAGCTGTGCGAATGGAAAAGGGTAGCGAGCAGGTACTAAATTCTGTTGAAATCATTGATAACATTTCCTAGTAGTAGTGCTGGATTAACCTTTTCTCTTCAAAGAAAGGGTGGTGTACTGTGTCTAACCGGGATGGAGTTAATTGTCTTCATAGTGGCTTATATGGTGCTGTAGTTTAGATTTGTGACCAAAACAATGCAAATAACACACCGCTGTTTTACCTATTGCTGAAGAGTGTTTGCACAGTTTTTTCTTACTGTACTCTCCCTACCCTGTGAACAGACTGGGGATGCGTGACAGGCTGGGGGGGGGACAAAACCAGGCAGATGACCTGAACTAACCAAAGAGATATTTTCCATTCCATGTAATGTCATGCTTAACTACAAAAACAGAGACAAGGGGATTTAGGGAGGTTACCCATCTTTTTCTCAGGAACTGGACAGGCATTGGGCTACCCATGGGAGGTGGTGAGTGATTGCCTTTGCATTTCTTTCTTTCTTTCTTTCTTTCTTTCTTTCTTTCTTTCTTTCTTTCTTTCTTTCTTTCTTTCTTTTCTTTCCTTTCTTTCCTTTCTTTTCTTTCTTTTCTTTCCTTCTTTTCTTTCTTCTTCCATTTCTTATCTGCTTATTGTGTTTTTTTAATCTTGAACGACAAGTTTTCTCACCTTTCCTCTTCGTTTTCTCTTCCTCCATCCCACTGGGAGCTGGCTTTGGGGGAGGAGTGAGCAAGCAGCTGTGTGATGCTTAATTGCCTACCGGGGTTAACCCACAACAGTGTTTATAATTAAAAACTTTTCGCTTCATAGCGTACAGCCTTCTGCCACTGGGAAGTGCCTGTGACCAGTGGGCCACGTTGTCACTGGCCTTCAGCAGCCGTGCAAGTGAGTGTGGACAGGGTATGGCAGCGACCTTCTTCTCTCCAGGGGGTACCATGCCACAGCCAATGCTTTCCCTAATTGCAGCTGCAAGACAGAGGGGGAGGCTGACCGCAAGGCTGCAGCCCTTCTGCCCTGCACAGTCGAGGAAAGCCCTGGGTGCACAGTTTCAGGCTCAGAGCAGCTGAGTTTTCTTGCCCAGAGCTGAGGAAGGCCGAGAGGAATGCTACACTGCTGGAAGCTCAGTTGGTGACTTTTCTAATTATGTCACCAGTGTACCAGTATGCAGTATTTTCCCTCAAACTCTAGCTCCCAGTATCCTGCGATTACATGAGAACTTTTTTTTTCTTGTTAAAAAGAGAAAGTTTCTAGACCTTAGGGTCACACAGGAAAGCTGGAAAATGTAAGGCTCAAAAAAACCAAAGTCGACCAAGCTCAGCCTCTCATTTCTTAATTGCATATTAAGGACCTGATATATGAAAAGTCACCTCTGATGTTGTTGGGGAAGAAGTGAGAAGGGACAGAGCGATGGTTCCCAAGCACTTCGAGTGAGAAATAAAGTTGGACTGGCAGTTTGATTCTTCATTCCCGTGCTGTGTCCTTGCTGAAGGACAGTGATAGCATTGATTGTCTGGCATTACGTATAATACAGTGCAAATGTCCTTCAGTCACAGCATCAGACACAATGAGGAGGGGAATTCACACTTCCCATTGGAGACTATTGACTAGTGAAGGTGTCTAACTGCACTGTGACCACAGTCAAGCGGGCAAATTTTCTATAAAGCAAATGTAGAGAGGCAGGTCCCTAAGCAGAGGCAATAATATGCAAGTTGTCTGTTTAACATATATGAGTAACCCACCCACAGCCTATTGAGTATATAACATAAAAATTTACCAACTAGTGTTTCCATCACCCAGAACAGAGCAAGATACAATGACTACCTTAGTTACTTGCACTAGCTTAAGATTAATTATTTACAGACAAATCTATTTTGATGGTCATGGACATCATTCTGCATTTAATCGCTTCAGCGTAAAGTGGAGTAACTGAATGGCATAATTAGAAACACTGCAGATTCACAGCAGTGTCAGAGCTGAGCCCCTGCTCTTCCCCATCCCCCCATCCAAAGGTCACACCTCTAACAGACTAGTACATTTCTTGTGTGGGAACAGCTGGGCACACAATTTGGATCTGATGAAGTCTAGAAAAGAAAGAAAAACCTAAGTAAATAATATACAACTATTCTTAAGCTCTAATGAGTCAGTTGAGATTCCATATTACAATATGCAGTTTTATTGACCAGCAGAGTCCCAGACCTTGGCATTGTAAGTGAAGGTAAACAGCAACATATTAAAAACTCGCCACTCTGTAATTAACCTTGTTAAATGTTTCTAATGAAGACTAAAGAGAACAAGACTTTAGAGAACAAGTCTTACGAGAAGTGGCTGAGGGAGCTGGGGTTGTTTAGCCTGGAGAAAAGGAGGCTGAGGGGAGACCTTAACGCTCTCTACAACTACCTGAAAGGAGGCTGCAGAGAGGTGGGGTCAGTCTCTTCTCCCTAGTGACAAGTGACAGGACAAGAGGAAATGGCCTCAAGTTGCACCAGGGGAGGTTTAGATTGGATATTAGGAAACATTTCTTCACTGAAAGGGTTGTCAAACATTGGAACAGGCTGCCCAGGGAAGTAGTTCAGTCACCATCCCTGGAGGTATTTAAAAGACATGTAGACATGGTGCTTAGAGACATGGTTTAGTGGTGGACTTGGCAGTGTTTGTTTTACAGTTGGACTTGATGATCTTAAAGGTCATTTCCAACCTAGACAATTCTATGATTCCAAAGTCCCACAGAAAATTATGGGATACTTATGCCATTGATTTCATTAGTGTTGCACGGGAAAAATAATAAAAGTGGTCTTACAGGCTTATGTGAGATTCTTAAGGACAGAGTAACACTATTACTACATTGAGTCCAGCTTGACAGTGTTGTTATTACAGTAAGAACCACACTTGGCACACCTGCTACACATTCATCAAAATGCTCCTAAGAGAAATATGCTCTTAATATTCTTACTCAATGCCTCCAATTGTGGTTTTCTACTATACTCATAACACTGCATTTAGGTATTTCTGCTCTAATGTTGTGAAATAACTTCTCTTATGTTTGCTTTCCAGCAATTAAATCAGACCTTGAAAAGGTCACAGGGTGAAAATAGGAAGTAAAATGAAATAAGTGAATAGTAGTCACAGTTTATATGAAGCTATGGTAGTTTCCTGCTCATGGGGGAGTCCTCGGTTATATCACTCTGCCTTGACTGTTTCAAAGTTTTTTAGTCAAAGACTTCTGTGTAGCCCCCTGCTCAGATACATCAAGTTCCTTTGCTCCCTGGGTTATTTGAACGGAGAACGATTCAGGGGCTGGAGGCAGCAAACCTCACATTTCAAGTATCACTGACAGGTGGAATAAACACAGCATAGACTGCTTTAACCTTTAAGAGCTCTCTGACATACATAGATGTTTATGTAGAAAGACAGTACAGAGGGAGATGCAAAGACAAATGGAAACAGAGAGAAATACACAGAGAGCACTAGCGTGCCTATGGCAACCACACACCTCTGCCTTTCCAAGTTCTCCCAGCTTTGGAAACATTTTGCCACTAGCCAAAATTTCAGTTTCCCCCAACACCTGAGTAAAGAGGCAGAGAACAAATACTCTGGCCATCACCCTTGCTGCTCTGTGGGTCTTAGGGTCTGTCCCATGCACAGAACTAGGAATATCCTACAGGTGTCTCAGCATCTACCTTCTCTGCTTTCTCATCAAGTGATGCAATCTTAGCCATCGCCCAGATATATTCGTGACTAATTGCAGCAAACTAAAAGCACAGGCTTCCTGGTACAGTCAGTGGGAGGGTCCTCAGCACTGAGGGCAAATTAGTGGCATGTTTATGGTCAAGAATCACACAAGGCTTGGGCTCCTGTTTGGCTCCACTCCATGGAGACAACAGATATTTTGTAGGATAAATCCTCATGCAATTGTTTGCAGAATAAAATGATTCATCCTGTGCATTGGAGCTATAATGCAGAAAGCAAGGATGGCACGAGAATGAAAAATATAACCCTTCTGTTAAACAAGTTAGAGATCTGTATATTGTGCAGCTCCCTATACAAAATACTGTTTCTATTACATTGTCTCACTGACTTTGAATTTCTGAATGAACGATGCATGCACATGGAAGGAGCTTTTTCAGGAAATGTAATTAACTTTCTCTCAGAAGATGATAAGCAAAAGCATATGAAACAGGTGTGCTTCAGTCAGTGTATTTCCCAGAAAATACTTCTAGATTCTTCTAAGGAAGCTAAATGATACATTTGTAGGAGAAGAAAAAAAAAAAAAAGTCGTCAAATGCCTTTTGGTAAGCAGTAATTCTGTCCATGACTTTTATGTATCTGGAAAAAAAAAAACAAACATGCAGGATTACATCAGCTGATATTTTGGAGTTTCTTCACACAAAATATTCATCCACATGGATCATTCAGGTCTGGAGGTCAACATGCTGGTTCTTAGCTGGTTCACAGCGCCATCAACCACGTGGGCCACCAGGGTCTCCCCTCCAGGGAGGTTCCATCTGCTGCTGGAGACCTGAGTGGTAAATGGCAATCCCCTCATGGAGAGAAATGGGCCTTTCAGCAGCTCATGCTCCCCAGCAGTCAGGGCCAGGAGGACATCATACACTGACCATGAGGACAGACAAAATTTGTGAGCAGTGTCTGTTAAACAAAGACTGATCTCTTACTCCAGAGTGGCTAATACCAGACAGATAAAAGGTGGGCAGGGAAAAGGGAGTGGGGAAAGGCCAGTAGCAGATGTAAAGCAGACACCAGTAAATGCACTAATTGCTTGGATTCAAAGTAATTACAGCTGTAACAAATCTTGGATGTCCTGAATTGGATATTGGTTTAGGGGCTGGATTTCAAGACCCACTGAGATGTAAGGACTGAAAGCCTGCAGGCCTCTCCCTCTCTTATTTCACTTGAACCAGGTTGCTTCCCCTCTCTCCTATAACCACATGTGCACGCTCAGGCTTTTACACTTGCTGTCAGATCATGTTTACATGTTCTGTCAGTGTCTACAGGTAAAATAGGTGATGAAATGATGGTTTTAAGCACTGTATTGTTAATTTCTTTGAATTCAAGTGTAAGCTGGGTAAAGTGATTCAATAATATAAGCAGCACCTTTCTCATCCTTCCCTAAACTGGAATGTAGGCCTACCTGAAAGCAAGTTTGTAAAATTGAGGACTCCAGTCCTCCATGCGTTTACTTTTCATTTTTCTGTATGTGGTAACTCCTAGCAAACCAGAACTCAGAGTGCCTGAATGTAGGGTTCGTGCTGTGCATTTGACCTGATAAAGCCCATGGAGGCTAAGAAAAGCTGGTGTTTCGAAAAACAGTCAGTATGTGCCTCCTTATCTTGCCAGGAAAAGGAAGGTTACACTGTTACCCTTACCTTTACACCTCTATTGCCATGTGTCAGCTTGGTCAAAACAGAGGCTTTCATAAAAGTCCTACACAGGATTTTTAGGAGAACTAGTCCACTCCCAAGGTATCTAAATGCTGAACATCAGTCTTACTAACTGCACCTCAAAATCCAATAAAAATCATTCCAAGGAGCTGAATTAATACTGAAAAGCAAACCAACCAACTCAGACTTTCAGCAGTACTTGCAGTCCTCTGCATTGGAAATGACTTCTTAGATTTCCACCGAGCAACCTGATCCAGTTGGTCCGATCCAAGAGGTTAGGCTAAAGACCTGCAGAGAACCCTTCCGACCTAAATTATTCTGAGTCCACTAAAAGCGTATCAAGTGTCCTAGTACCTGTGCAAAGGGTGCTCTCAGAGGGAGGCTGTCATCCTTTTAAGTATGTGATATACATCTGAGCTGTCTTCTGCTGACCTACTTTCCTTCTTCCTCCCCCCCAGCTGGAGTCAAGATCAGACACAGACACAATAACTCACACTCTGGCAAGTGTTAGTTGTATCATCCATTCCAGAGCAATTATCAGGCATTTAGAGAAGCCGTAAGATTTCTCTGCTATATGTCAGAAGCTACACCCAGTACCACGCAGTGCAAAGACAGTTTTAATATTCTTCAGTGCACATTTCAAGTTCGTACCCTTCTTCTAATGCTCTTCACAGATAGCGTCAAATTCTCTAGCTGGCTCCGTGCTAAGGTCTGGAGAATCTAAATTCTTCTGATTAGAAGTGAGGATCACTTCATCTTTTAAGCATTTCTGCATTGCCGACTTCCCTCCTTCGCCAAAGAAGCAAAATCCTATTATCGCTTTGTAAATTGAATTGGCAGGGTGGGTGCAAGGTTTTTTTGTTGCCATGAGCAGATAAAAATTACATCCATCCATTCTTATCTTTCCTAAGGTAAATTATGCATGTGTAATAGCAAGATATGTGATAGCAGTCCCCTGATTTCTACCAGTCATGAGCAGCCAAAATATTATAGGTCTTAGATATGAGTACAACCTCTTTTGTTTTGGAATGGCTCCAACTTTACTAGGCAAACTCCTTCCCTCCAAATGAAAAAACACTGAGTCAGAAGTGGGACTAGTAAGTCTTCATTGCACAGATCTCTGGCCATTTCTTATTCTTTTTTTTTTTTTTTTTTCATAAAACCACATTTAAATGAAAAAACAGCTTCCCTCCAAGTCTTTTGCTTTCAGCAGAGTGATAAAGGCCTCATTTTTCCACCAAAATAAAGCAAGATAAACCTATGATTGAAATCACGTCCTCTTAGCCTTCCATTTCTTAGGGTCTTTCTTTCTGCATCACTCCCATTTTTGTCTCTTCTCTTTTTGTAGCTTGCAGCTAGCTTTTTCAAGCTGCAGCCCAACAAAATGCAATGAATCCAGTTTAATAGAAGGGATCATAAACAAGATGGAAAATTGAAAAATTTTACTTTAAGAATCTCAGGGTCTGTGGAAACCTGCCTCATGAGTTTTGAACAACTGTAATTTTGCAGGAATTGAGAAAAAACAGGATTTAACCACCAGTAGTTAGAATCGGGACAAATCGCCTTGCAGCTAAAGCCTAAGAAAACCAAGAACGCTCTTCAGAAAACAAGAACAGGTGCACTGCTTCTACTGTATCCTGATTTATGAGGGTATTAGAGTTGATCCTTTCACAAGACTCAAAGTCTTGATCAGAATTTGTTCAAGCTGGGGGAGTTTAGATCTACAACTGAGAAAGACCAGATATTATTCAAGGTAAACTGCCCCAAGCTGAATTTTCCCTTCAACTCCTTCCCAACCATTAATTAAAGTCCCCGTTTTAGGTCAAGCAGTGCTTGTGGAGATTAGTCGCTCTTAATTAAAACTACATACCAAGTGCTAGGAATTCCTAAGTCTGGAAGAAACACACTAGAGTTCTACAAACAGAATAGAGTTTTACTTCCAAACTAATGCTTTCTTTTTAAAGATTTGAGGTCTTATGCTACGAATTTAAAAACACGTGACTGCAACAGCTCCAAACTTGTTCCCTGTGTGGATAAAACTGAAAAGTAAACATAGATTTGCAGTGGAAAATTACAGCTATGCACGTGGTCAGCTTTCAGCTCTTGAGTTGAAAAGTTAGAGGTGAATTAACTTTTCTTAGCATCCTTTAAGGCATATTCTGTGCCATGGGGCTGAGCAGCTGATATAATGCCTCTCTCCTCAGTCCCTAACAGCACTTTGCTTCCTATAGGCACAGTGCCTTTGGAATCAGAGCAAGAACAGTTTTGACACATGCCTATGGGTGCAAAGAACTAAGGAAAACTCCTTTTGATCTCTTTTTCCAAGTGTTGCCCTTGGCAGTTGACCAGGGATTTTTGAGCATTTATTGTGGCTGAAATATTTTGCAGTCTTCTATATATCACTACATTACATTTATGTAGTGAAAATTATCAACCTGAAAAAGGTTCTCTTTGCACCTTAAACGTAACTATATTTTATGCTTCCCGTGGACTTTTGCACTGCTCCCACCTTTTTTCATACATGCATTTTTGTGTGTGTTTGTAATTTTGAAACCGTTCCTGCACTAAGACATCCCTTTTCTGCTCGCTCCCCATGCAGCCCTCTCAATTAATTTCTGTCAATCCACAAGAAGTGGAAAGTTTTCCATAATAAATAGCAGCCAACATCGATTGGATCAGAAGCTACTCCAGTGCAGACACGGGGCTTGTCTCCAGTGTTGAGCTAAGCCTCTTGCCTCCCTGCTCTCAGTCCTTCAGCTATTGCTCCACCCTGGGGCAGAAAGAGCTGTTGTGGAGTTTAATCAGAAACACTGGGGCAGGCTGCTGTGTATCTCAGCCGCTTCCTTCCTGAGCTGTCAAAATAAAGAGAACCCTTAAGCAGACAACCTCCTGTTAGTTACAGTGAGGACTTTGTCTTGGTAAGAGCCTGGGAGCCTGCAGAGACTTAATTTCCATCCTGAGGAAATATTACAGCAACGCATGTCTAAAAGCTCTGAGCATTTCTTACTTTTGGCAATGCAATGGCTGAATTTACAGCCCTCAAGTAGACAAGATTCCCATTAGCCTCATCAGAGGTTTTGCGAATAGAGGATGTCCAAATAGAGCTATCCAAGTATCCTTGCAGGAGATTTTCTTGAGAGTTTATGGAATATCTTTAATGAAGATGAGGAGAAATGGTACCTTAATGAGTACTCAGAATCAGCACATGGTTGTAAGTAACAGTGAACAAACAAAGTAAATTTTAAGAATATGTAATCTCAATCATTTTGACATTAAAGTGGATTTTGTGTATGTTGGTGATACCAGATAATAATTTGATTAAAAGGGGAGAGAATTGCACCATGTATTTATGATTGGATAAAAATAGGCAGATTAAATCTCTTAAGCTTCGCCAGTGCAGAGACTGTCTGGTGTAAATTTACACATTGTGTCAACTAAAACTGAGTTAAAGCAGCTGTAAATGCCAGGAGCAAGTTCTATGCTAATCCTCCAAAAAATGAAAAACTCTTCAGAAACCTCTCTGAACTGGATATGGTTGGGTTTGTGTCTGACCATTGTGCAATTTTAAACTTTGAACATTTCAAAAATTTTGCAATCAAACACAGCAGTAAAAAATATGCAGTCATACTCTGAATGAAGATGTTTCTATTACACTTCTTCCTCTGGAATACCACGCATGAATTCATAGCATTGCAAAAAAAATGCTTCATACAATCGTAGAATAGTTTGGGTTGGAAGGAACCTTTACAAATCATCTAGTCCAATCCCTCTGCAATGAGCAGGGACATCATCAACTAGATCAGGTTCTCAGAGCCTTGTTCAACCTGACCTTGAACAATTCCAGGGATGAGGCATCCACCCCCTCCCTGGGCAACCTGTGCCAGTGTTGCACCATCCTCATTGTAAAAAATTTCTTCCTTCTAGTCTATCTAGTCTAAATCTACCTTCTTTTAGTTTAAAACCATTACCCCTTGTCCTATTGCAGCAGGCCCTGCTAAAAGGTTTGTCCCCATCTTTCTTATAATCCCCCTTTAAGTACTGAAAGGACACAATAAAGTGTCCCCAAAGCCTTCACTTCTCCAGGCTGAAAAACCCCAACTGTCTCAGCCTGTCCTCATAAGAGAGGTGTTCCATCCCCTCTGATCGTCTTTGTGGCCCTCCTCTGGACCCACTCCAATAGGTCCATGTCTTTCCTGTCCTGAGGCCTCCACAGCTGGATGCAGTACTCCAGGTGGGGTCTCACAAGAGCAGAGTAGAGGGGCAGAATCACTGCCGTCGGCATGCTGACCACGCTTCCTTTGATGCAGCCCAAAATATTGTTGGCTTTCTAGGCTGCAAGTGCACATTGCTGACTTGTGTCCAACCTTTCATCCACCAGTACCCCCAAGTACAAGGGTACT
Organism: Pluvialis apricaria; assembly: GCA_017639485.1. Classification (NCBI taxonomy): domain Eukaryota; kingdom Metazoa; phylum Chordata; class Aves; order Charadriiformes; family Charadriidae; genus Pluvialis; species Pluvialis apricaria. Next base: position 158,533,063 of record CM030008.1, on the reverse strand, counting down.
TGCGAACAAGGCATACAACCACATAGTAAGCCAATTAGCAAATGTGATATTGCTGGAATACAGAAAAACACTTGGGCTATAGGATCTGCTCTGAAAAACTGAGATGCTGAACGATCATGAAGTACATCAGTACTGAGAGTAGTTCTCTGTACAATACATTTTTGTCCACCAGGGTTTTATTCAGAGAAGAAATAAAATCGAGATAAGCAGTATTTCATCACTTTGTTTGTCAGCCTTGAGTCCATTACCACAGCAAATTGGAAGATGGAATGTCAAATAACACTAACAATTACTGGTGAAAAATGAGAGTGGAATTGCAGACAAATAATCTATGATGGCTGAAGATTTTTTTATGTATAACAATCAGTCAGTTAGATATGCCTCATTCCCTCTGTGGCTGTTATAGGGGCCATAACTGTCATCCCTACCCTAGTTTGGCTGCACTCACTTCTGAACTCTCTTCCTGGATTAAATAAGCATTAGACATCTGTCTGAGGGTAGTGCAAAGACAATACAGAGCCTTTGGATAGCAGAAGAAAAGCACCTACTGATGACATGAAGGGATTTGCCACCTGAAGATGCAGTAGAGACCTTTAAGAAAATTATTTTGCAGAAGCAAGACTCAATAGTTAAAAAACATTCACTTACATGTGCATGCAAGAATAACAAACTTACCATGAGAAATCAGACATAAAGATTCATCTATAAAGTCCAGATCAGGAAGACTCCCTCCAGGTTAGGAGGAGGCAGTGACGTATGAATTTATGGTATTTTCCCAAGCACTCCTAAGAGACACTGCCAGAAAGAGAGAGTACCAGCCTATAGCTCCTTCCAAATCGTCTTTGCTAATATTTTTGACACGGAGGAACATCAAAGTGATAACGCCAGACCAGACACCCAGTGAGGCCAAAGCCCCACGAGGATCTTTCCCCAGTGCTCAGAGTGCTTTTCAGGAATTTTCCTCCTGTCCTCAAGAGGTGCAGAGGTGCACCTTGGCAAGTCACAGAGGGTTTTCAGTAGGTAACAACCACCTTCTCCTTCTGGCTAGGCTAAGGGAGAACATGGCCACTGCTGGATCCTGGTGAGAAGTGGACTCAGACACAGAAGGTGATCGCTGCCTCTACCTATGAGGTCGACTTGAGTATCTCGCTCTCTTTTTCATTTCCCATTTTAAAATCCCCATGTTCCTAATGTCCTTAAACCCCCCTAAATTAAAATAGATTAATCATTTAACCACCACAGTATTTTCATAGTGGTGCATGCCATGCAATAATTTTGCTTTATGTTAAAAGGAGCTCCTCCCATTAGCTGTGCATGCTTGTCTTAGCTGTTGCCTTTCATTTTGGTTGATTGTCTTTTTGTCCCAGCTACCACAAGTAGTGAGCTGAGGTTCCTGACTGAGTGAACACTGGTTAGCAGATGTTTTGTTCATGTCTGTAGTGGATGGTTGATGCAAGGAGCCTGCCAGGACCATACAAAAGGGCCTCAGTTAAAGAAAGTAAGGTCCAGTAAACCAAATACAGCAGTAATATCTCCTAAGTTACAATATAAGAAATGAGCATGAAAAAAAATCACTACACTTCAAGGCCCCGAGGTCACCGATCTAGACTATAGTCAGACAAGAAATCAGAGGAACTAATATAAGCTGCAGGACAAAGGGTGAGGCTGACTTTTGTAAAAGTAACCTCTGCAGTATTACATACTAGTCATTCAGAGCAAAAGAGGGAGAGGACAGAATAGGGACTTCACTAAATGACTGGAGAGCTAATATAAAGTAAAAAGAAGGAAGCTTTTCCTTTTGTTATGTGCAAATGTCATTTTGAGGTACAAAAAGCCTATCCAGATGGGACAGATTTCATCCAAACAGTGATTTTGTGGAAACAATAAGCTCCTGAGAAAGAGCTCATGGGGGAACATAACTACAGAGAGGGAAAGACGAGTGAAAAGCATGAGGATCTGGCTGAAGAGAAAAACAAAAGGGATGACGGTGCTTGCAAATGAAATGAACTATCTCAGAGATTAAATTTGGGATTTGAGAGTACTAATAAAGGAATAAGAAGCAAAGCTTCCTGAAGAAGGTCATTAAAGGATTAATGCCCAAACGTAAGAAGTTTAGCAAAAGAAAGAAGGCAGCCAGGAATACCTATCTGAAGAGAAAATGGCAACAGGGTAGCATGCCTAAAAATGTACCCTTGAAATCATGAAGGCATACATATTAAAGCATTTGTAAAGTTTGTGAATGATTTGTAATGGTCCCCTGAGGTGGAGGCCATCCTGCTGAGTAAAAGGTGGGCAGCATACCACTGCATGGTCTGCCATTCTCTGATTTTTAGATTGAGGAGAAGAGACGGTATTGTCACACCATCACTTATAATTAATTTGATAAGATGTTTCCTTAACTTCACGACCCTGGGAAGATTACATTTCTCTCCAGAACCTTCTCTTCTGATGGTTAACACATGACCAATCTACAGCCCATGGGAAATAAATAGTGTTGTTAACTAGAGGATAATTCCTCTAGTCTGTTCCCAGATACCATTTTTCATAGGAGCACTCTTGTCCCATCAGAGAGGCAGACCAGGCTACCAGGAGCAGAGAGGACCCAGGAGCCCAGATGAGGGTGCTGCTGAGAGTTACCCATCTCCTTCCCTGAGGGGCCGGGACATGATGCCGAAAGGGCATTTGGGGAAGAAGGGAGTGAACCACAAGCCAGATGAATTGCCTGGGCTGGAGGTGGTCCAGTCACCCTCACCCCAGGGAACATGCATAGAGCAGACACCGTCTGTACTGGCACAATACAACTCACGTCTTCAGGCAACAGGAGGCAGGTAGGCAGCGTGGCCACCTTCAACAGAGCGTAGCCACAAGGGTGGGCAGCTGGAGTTACCCTATGGGCTATGAGGGATGTTCACAGATGATTTCTTTTTTCTCTCACTGAAAGTGTTCAATATTAGTGTAGAAAGAGGACAAAGAGGGTTGCACAAGCAGAATAATGCCAGCTACCACACTTTGCAGTCTTAAATTTTATTTGAGATATCTTTATTGAGACACTGAGAGTTCGCTGGCAGCCACTTTGCTAGGAACTTGTCATTAGTTGAACTAATAGCCCTGAAGGATTGATTTCAACTATCAGACAAAGAGGAAGAGCGGAGGATGTTGCAAAGGCTCAGCTTCCCTAAAAGAAGCACATATATCCCTGTGGATACAGCACAAGATGTGCTATCGTTGTGCATTAGATACATGAAAGTGTCTGCAAAAGCCCTGTAATGTCTCCTCCCCTGGTCTTGCAGACAGCACAGCTGGCTTGCAGCTGGAAAAGGCACCTTGTAGCTTTAGTAGCCCAGACTGGGCCAGGTTGCAAACAAGGAGAATTTCCCTTAGAGCCCAGCTATTTTTCTCTGTCTTTGTAACCATCTCTTTAAGCAGTACAAACCCAACTGAAACAGAGAAGATGCAGTTCTAATACAGCAGCATGCTTTTTTCTCTGACGGCCTGGAGAAGAAGCATTGCTCAGTTTGTTTTCCAGTTAAGTCTTAGCAAGTTATTAGATGCTGACTTTTGCACTGAAATTCTCAGTCAATAACCTCAGCTAAGAACCTTACCAAGAAAAACTTCTGTAAGGAGAGAAAGAGGTGCATAGGATTCAGGGTGCATAGGGTGTAACAGAAATAAAAGTGTATTTACAAGAAGAGAGAGTTTTTATGTTCACCCTTTCTTGAGAATGCCTCTAACAACTCAATTTTCCTGTGATATCACAGACTCTGCAGATATTTTAGTTTTCCAGAAACAAATTTCTGCTCCAAAGATCTTACAGTACAAATGCTTTCCGCAGTGGATTCTGAATCAAACTCAGAGTTGGCTGGATGGCAAAGTCCACAAATGCAATATATATGCACACATCCCAGAAAACAGAACCAACCACTCTGAAAAAATCTTCTACTTCTGCTACTTAGCATTTGTGACTCCTTCTTTTCCCCTGTAATCAACTATGAACTCAGTACTAGACCATGATGCTACACTGGGCCCTCCAATGTCTGGAATTCCTTGGAAAAAAAAAAAAAAACAAAACACAACAGGAGGAACAGCTCTATACATACACACAAGATTAATAAGGTTGGTTGTTTTTCCTTCTCCAGATGCCCCAGATCAACTGTCTCTTTCTTCTCGTATCGTGATTTGCTGTCAGGACCTATTCTACTGCATGTCGTCTACAAGTCTTCTGCTGGCCACCTACCTCCCTGATTCCTTAAGAATCTGCACTAAGTAAAAGTAAAAAGAAGAAAAGCAGTTTTTACAAGCTGGTAATTCAGCTGCTCATCATGTGGCTTGCTCATTGTCAAGAAGGAGAATTAAGGGTGTCATGTTGAAGGCTCTGTGGACATATTAAATCATGGCTGTTTCACTAAGGCAGCAACACAAGGCAAACAGCGACATTTCAGTAGATTTCATTGAAGAATGCTTTTTTGCAAGAGTAGTATATATTTTATTAATAAGATTACATGGGAAATTTAATTATCCTATGAAGTTACTGAGCAAAGTTTTGAGACTGAATTAATAAATCATGAAGTCAAAAGAAAACATTGCAATATTTAATTTACCAACTACATGAAAGAACCATAACGCTTTGTTGAATTAACCCTGTCTGAACTAAAGGATTGGTGTTAGAAAGCAAGTGAAATCTTGATCTTAGAGATTTCTGCAGTGGAAACTTTATCGTGGCTCTTACTGAATTGTACCCGTGGCTGGTTACTTTTATTGCTTTACTGTTGTAAAACCTACAGAAATATTATGACAGACTACATGTAGCTACACTGAAATGCTTGGAACCTGCTTGCACCCATATGTATCAACTTTCTCCCCTACCAGTGCCCCACTGCTTTATATTACTTTTATAAAGTCCTTTCACCTCCTCCCTGATTCAAGCTTCTAACAGTTTGGGTTTGTTTTTATAGCTGGCAAAGCCTTCTGTTCCCACTGTCAGAATGTGGCTTTTGAAGCATCCAGTGAAATGTTCTGCAACCGCTCTCAGTCATAATTCATCAGTTTGTTGATAGTCTTTTCCCCAGCTGATTTACCTCCTAATTGTTTTCCTTTCTGTGAAACAGAATGTTTGAAAACATCAAGTATCTATTTTAGACCATTGATCTTAGTTCTGTTATTTTGCTTGCAAATGTAATTAAGCAAAAATCATTTGTACCTAAGCAACCCTGTCTTTCGGGTTTGTGATCTATTTCTCTTTATCTTTCAAAATGATGTTTAAGTTAGAGTTGCCCAAGCTTAGATGCTAAAGCTAAAAAACTTTTAGTTTCTTTCAGCACAAGAACTCGAACATATCTAATGCAATATCCCACCATACATGTTGGTGCAGATTTTCCCCCACTGTAAGGGGAGAGGTTAATCACCCTGCACACTGTCTTGCCTTGGTGGTCTGTTGCAGATACTGCCAAGTTGTGACTAGTCCAGTAACTCATAAGGGAACTTTGGAAGAGTACTTGTCTCCTTTACATAGTCCACTCACCAAAACCGTTGTGGTTTTTTTTGTTTTGTTTTTTTTTTTTAATTTTCGGTCACACAGACCTTCCTGTCAGGCTTTATAAATGCCCAGATGGTTAATAAATTCTTACAAAGAAAGAGTTTCAAATCTTTACTATTTTTCATTTCACCTCCCAGTTATTGGCATAAAGCTAATCAAAGATATTCTCTCTATGTCTCTTGATGCTTTGGTTCATTTTATTCTCAACATCTTTTGATATTATGCTGAGTTCTCTTTTTAATCCATTTTGTTATTAATTTAACCTCCTCTGGTAACAGCCTCCTTCCCCAGAAAACTGGCTGCTCTTCTACTGTTAAAGACTGAAAGTTTATCATTCCCTTGTCCCCTTAGTAAGAGAATCAGTAATCCACAACAACAAAAACCTACCTCTTTTACCAAGTCAGCTGCTCATTTGCAGAATACCCTTTCTTTACGTTGGTTTCCCCTCTTCAGAAGCTTCCTGAGCTCTCTTGGTTATATCTCCATACACCAATGCCAACACCTAACATCCCCAGCAGATCTGTGGCCTCCTATAGCCAGAAGTCTACCCAACACCCCATTCCCATTTCTTATTATCATTCTGGAAAGTGCACAGTACTGTTTACTTGTTCCTTGAAAATATTTTCTGACCCTTTTTTGGCACAGAATTCCTAAGAGAACCATCTTTTCTCTTTAGCCTGCTGGAGATCTCCATTTAGACACACTCAATTGCATTGCAGCCTGGGCTGCTAGCCAGCCACAGGTGTGTCATCTCATAGCTGTCTAGTTCAGTCAAGCAGCTGTGTCTTCAGAAATGTTTTCTGCTGTTTTCATATTAGAGATATGAAAATAGCAGAGGTACTTCAAATTGTGTTCCTCCTATTCTTTTTCTTCTTTGTCTGGGTGAACTGAAGGAGCTATCAGAGTTGTACATCGCATACCTTCATTGGCTGAGTTTTGATGCAAATTTCCTTAGACTTCTTCTGTAGCCATAGGGAAAACATAAATGTCTTCAGGGAATGATTCAGGCACCTAAATAATGATCCTTAGGAGAGCAGTTCTTATGAGCAGCCCTTTCCATCTGCATTGGCTACAGACATACCAAAGGAAAGTGGCTTCACAACACACCCAGCTACTCAGAGTGCTTAGCATTGGGAGACCTGCATATCTCTATTTCACAACCGCTATCATCGGCTTTGAGCCATATTGCATGCTTGCTTGACACACTGACGCATCTGCCTGAATTGACCAGTAGAAGTTTTCTTACTTGAGTTTTGCCATTGCAAAAGTGGTACACCTTCCATTTCCTTATTCAGGAACTCTTCAGTCATTATAAAATGTGGTATCCGCATTTGTCCTTCTGGTCTTTTCTTCCAGTACAGCCACTGACTTGCATTCTGGACAGACAAAGTCCTTGCTGACTTCAGGCAGAAAAAAAAAAAAACAAAAACAGTTGTGGACACAGTCACTGCTCCATCTCGAGTCACTGTATCCAGAAGAATATGTGTGTGATCTGAAGCAAAGTATATACGCTGTCTTAAAGTATTTTCTAAGTAACCCAATCACCCGAGCAATCAGTCACTTGCTGTTCCTGCTGCACTGCCCCACCAGCCTGTTGGCAGGAGGGGACTGTCTCCTCCAGTGCAGAGGGTGACCTCTGTCTCCAAGGTCTCAGCCTCACGGGCTCATAGATGTGCAAAAATGTCTTGTCTGTCATAAGCCTAGTAGTGGGAAGAACAAAATGGAGAGGGTAAAAACACCTGCACAAGCCTACACTGGGGACCTATTTTAACCAGCTGCAGTGCCCCCCCTCCCAGAAGAAGTGCCTCTGACTAAAGTTGTCATTTTTATAAAGAACCCAACCTATTAACAGAGCTAACTAAAGCAACGGATGTAAATCTATGGTAGCACATCTCACATATGCCTGAGGAATCTTTACACAATGTGGCTCATAACAATAATAATAGTAATAAATGTGACTGAACCTGCAAGAATACCAAAGATCCACAGTTTTCAACCAGTCAATTGACACCACTCCTCAAACAAAATAAGACCAGGGCACTTATCTCCGGTGCCATTGCCTCCATCTGAAATTGCAAACAATGAAGCCTTCTGGAGAAATCAAGTAAAGCAGGTTCAATACCTACTTTCAATCACCACATTTGATAGTCCCACAAATCTGTGTAATAATGTTTTTACCATAAAATATACTACACTATTTTAACATTCAACATGTTTATGCTTAAACCGCCTCTTGAATTCCCAGGGAGGCATTAGAAGAAAATTAAAAAGCACAGCCAAAAAATATAACCATAGTCAACCCCCACTCATAAAGTTTAATTGGAAAGCAGATATTAAGTATGTATCTTTATTACATTTTGAAACAATGAATAATATATGTTGTTGGCTAAAGACTGAGCTCTGAAGATTGAGTACATTGTTTTATTATTCAAACACAAATGAAAGTGCACTGTATTATCAATTAATGTGGGCACTACTTTCTGTGAAATAAAGAAATAAATAAATCCACCAGCCTCAGCTGGTGATTTACATACTCAAGTACCTTTAATCACAAGCGTAAAAGCAAGGGTGGGAAGAACAGTAGCCAAAGCTGTTGCCAGGACAACTTATCCCTGGATTTAGCATTATCATGAAGGGAAAACCTACAAGGAATTTAATTAACCAATACCTCAACCTTCCAGCCTGCCAAGCACTGCCTGCTCCCTTTCAACTCCAAATCCCTCAGGAATGGCTGCACTACTGGTGGCTGCACCAGCTCAACAGAGAAGCAGCGTGGAATATGTCCACACGATTTCTTACAAGCTGGCATGAGCCTTCTTTGCCCCCTAGACCACAGCAGGAGGCATGAGCCAACCCTCACTCCAAAACTGGCTGTCCGCCTGGAGCCAAGCCGCAGCTAGTATAGCCTTTCCTTTTAACAGCATATATTAACCTGAGTTTTGCGTTGCACTGATGTGATCACACTTGGTGAGCTGAGTGAGCAGGCAGAGCTTGCTTGCATCTGTCACTCTCTGCAGTGCAGATTTAATCTTCGACACGATCACTGCCAGTGAGGTAAAGGAGAAAACCAATCTATCAGATACTTTTGGCTCATGTAGTTGTGTTGGATGGTAGACAAAGGTGTGACAAAATACAGAGGACCTCCCCCACGCTGCAGCTGCTCCCTGCTCCTACAGACTTCTCGCGCATCCTGCATTTGGATGGGAGATGGCAGAATTTCTCCCATCATTTATGAATAACCTTACAACCTTCCTCAAGACTTGGATTGCTGTGGTGGGTTGACCCTGGCTGGACACCAGGTGCCCACTGAAGCCACTCTGTCACTCCCCTCTTCAGCTGGACAGGAGAGAGAAAATGTAACGAAGGGCTCATGGGTCAAGATAAGGACAAGAAGAGATCACTCACCAATCACTATTACGGGCAAAAAAAGACTCGACTCAGGGAAAATTAATTTAATTTATTACCAATCAAATCAGATTAGGATAATGAGAAGATAAAACCAAATCTTAAAACACCTTCCTCCCACCCCTCCCTTTTTCCCAGCCTCAACTTTGCTCCTGAATTCTCTACCTCCTCCCACCAGCAGTGCAGGGGGACAGGGAATGGGGGTTGCAGTCAGTTCGTCACATGCTGTTTCTGCCACTCCTTCCTCCTCATGGGGACGACTCCTTACACTCTTTCCCTGCTCCAGCATAGGCTCCTGTCTCCACGGGGCCATGGGTCCTGCCAGGACCCAGCTCCAGCACAGGCTTCCCACAGGGTCACAGCCTCTTTTGGGCATCCACCTGCACGGGTGTGGAATCCTCCATGGGCTGCAGGTGAATTTCTGCTCCACTGCTAACCTCTATGGCGACAGCCTGCCCTCACTGTGGTCTTCACCACAGGCTGCAGGGGAATCTCTGCTCTGGTGCCTGGAGCACCTCCTCGCTCTCCTTCACTGACCTGGGTATCAGCAGAGTTGTTGCTCTCACATACTCTCACTCCTTTCTCCACTGCAGTTGTTGTTGTGCTGCTTTTTGTCTCCCCTTCTTAAATATGTTATCACAGAGGCACCACCACCATCACAGATGAGCTCAGACTTGGCCAGTGGTGGGTTCATCTTGGAGCCAGCTGGCACTAGCTCTATCAGACATGGGGGGCGCTTCTAGCAGCTTCTCAGAGAAAACACCCTTGTAGCCCCCCGCTACCAAAACCTTGCCACACAAATCCAATACAATTGCCTGATGTCCACACCGCTGCTGTCAGCAAAAAATTACTGTTGGTCAGTTGGTGAAGTCCCATAAAAAGGCTTCCTACACTTGCTGAAAGGATCAGGTGGGATACCTGATTCCCTTTCGCAGTACCATACGTGTTTCTTCTTTTGGGGTAATATCATAAAAGTACATCTGGAAGCATGTATGAAGATATAGGGAGTTCAATTATACCACTCTTCAGTGAATAGCACATTATGGATTTTTCCACTTGAAATATATTGCATATGATTGAATTATCACATTATACTATGTGGAACAAAGAGATGCACTGATGTTACTGGGAAAGAACTAGAACCTGGATTTGTTTCCCCAGCAGGATAGGTGGCTGAAGTTAGCCCTGTTTATTTAAACTTTACATATTTTAGGCTTATGGACCTAATAATTGGAAGAACAGCAGCTTCTTTTTGACTAGATGCTTACTTTTCAAATGTCAGCAGCCATTACCAACTAATCCTGCAAAGGAACAATAACTGACTACGGGATTTTCAGATGCAGTGGCAGAAGAAATGTACTGCCCCAGATGGGTACCCATTCTCTTAGAGCATGGATCAAGACTGTGCCAAGATTGTCCAAGCAATGACTTTGTGGGAATATATTAGGCAAAAGATTTAATCATCATGTTTATAAAAAAATCTGTCACTGTCTCAGGGTAACAGATATTCATTCAGACTGCTCACCTTTTCTGTCTTCAAGATCTGAATTTGTTTTAGACTGTAGAATATCATCAAGGTACAGGGGGAAACCTTGTTCAGCTAATCCTACAACTTTCAGCACCATTTCAGATATGCATCCTTATAGCTACAAGGATGACTAGATAGTAAAATAAGCAGATTCAGTAATAGAAGTTTGAAAAAAGTGGACCCACACTCATCAATGAATATGCAGAATTTGACAAAAGGATCCATCTTGGTGAATTTTAGCTGTCCAAAAGTTAGCCACTGGAGTGTGTTCACTAATGGAGACAGGCAGCTACTCCCAGAGAGAATCCACCTCTTTCTGAGGTGGCATATAGGATAGGTGAAGCCAGTCACCTGTCGGATATGTTTTTCTCTCCCCATTGGACTACTGAAGAAGCCTAACAGCTAACTTAGAGAAAACATTTAATTCTTAGTCATAGAGTTGGCTGAGATGATTCACCTCTCACTGTGTTAATACCATGAGAACTTGCAAGGACACCACACCACAAGAAGGACATTGAGGCGCTGGAATGTGTCCAAAGAAGGGCAACGCAACTGGTGAGGGGTCTGGAGCACATGTCTTATGAGGAGCAGCTGAGGGATCTGGGGTTGTTTAGCCTGGAGAAAAGGAGGCTGAGGGGAGACCTTATCACCCTCTACAACTACCTGAAAGGAAGTTGCAGAGAGGTGGGAGTCAACCTGTTCTGTCAAGTAACAGATGATAGAACAAGAGGAAACAGATTCAAGTTGCACCAAGGGAAGTTTAGACTGATTATTAGGAATAATTTCCTTACTGAAATGGTCATCAGGCATTGGAACGCTTTACCCAGGGCAGTGGTGGAGTTCCCATTCCTGGAGCTATTTAAGGCTTGTGTAGATATAGTGCTTAGGGACATGGTTTAGTGGTGGGCTTGTCAGTGTAAGGTTAATGATTGGACTCAATGATCTCACAGGTCTTTTCCAATCTAGGAGATTCTGTGATTCTGTGACTAGAGAAGTCAGTCCTTAAATGACAGTTCGTGTTCTTGCTTTGGTTAGACATAATGTGGTGAGAACTTTTGGGGGATTATTTCCACTTTACTGTTTTGCATTGGTATTGCCAATCCAGGTATTGGCAAATCGTAAAAGATTAACATCTACAGAGCAAGGCAGAGGGATGGGAGAGAAAGGAAAAAAAAAAAAAAAGAGAGAGCTTGTTATCCAGTTCTTTTGGGACCTCTAAATGAGAGTTTGTATTAAAGTTTCTTGTTGAAAGAAAGTTGAGTAGTCATAAAAGATCTTATAATTCCTGGATTTGTTCAGAACATGCAGAACATGTATACACTTAAGTCAGTTCACCAAATCACTGCATAAGAACAGTGATATTCAGCATATCATAATTTTAAACTTTTCTTCATAGGGGGAACTATTTTTCAAACTAAGAGCAGGCTAGCAGAAATCAAAACGTTTCTCAAATATTTCTAAAATTTGTTCTAAAAGGTCCTTTGTCCCCATCCCACTCTTAAAACCTAAAATATTTCCTCTCCTCACATAGCCAGCTTTGTCATGTCTTTCATCAGGTAATGTCAGGACTGCACATTCTTTTTCTTACGTTCCCTTGCAATAGTTTTCTTGTTGCCTTCAGATCTTTACATCTTAGCTGGGATTTTCATCTAAGCCTGCTTCTTGCCTAAGTGAGATTCAAATATGAAACTACAGAGACCCACAAGTGGACATGCATACACCCTCGCTGTCTGTATTAACAAACACACCACATTCACAGCTGTCTGGAGTATTAGCATGGCCTTTCAGTTCATCTTCAGTCCAGGCCTGGACCCTAGGTCCCTTTATTGGTCACCAACTGAGAACCTGGGTACTTCCATGTGGTGGTCTCCTCACATCTGCTGGCTAGTCTGGGTTAAAAGGTCACTAGCAAACATACACATACACCCTCACATACAGGGACTAGAAAGCAATATCATAGAGAAATAAGAAGAGAGTTTAGTCGGGAGCTTGGATAGACTATGGTGATGAGGTGCAGGACTGTGTCCAAGTCCAGAGCTGGGCTCCCCAGTATGACAGTGACATGGACATACTGGAGTAAGTCCAGCAAAGGGCCACAAAGATGATTAAGGAATCGGAGCACCTGACATACAAAGAAAGGCTAAGAGAGCTAGGACTCTTCAGCTTGGAGAAGAGAGGGCTCAGGGAATCACAACAACGTGCCTAAATATCTGATGGGAGGCAGTATGGAAGAAAGAGACAGACTCTTCGCAGTCTTGCCCACTGACAGGAAAAGAGACAGTGGGCAGAAACTCTAATACAAATCCAGGAAATTCCACTTTGTATTGGGTTTGCATTGCAAGGTTTTAGTAGCCGGAGGGCTACAGGGGTGGCTTCTGTGAGAAGCTGCTGGAAGCTTCCCCTATGTCCCATAGAGACAATGCCAGCTGGCTCCAGGACAGACTTGCCGCTGGCCAAGGCCAAGCCCATCAGAAACGGTGGTAGCACCTCTGAGATAATGTATTTAAGAAAGAGGAAAAAAAAACTGCACAGCAGTAGCCAGAAGAGAGGAGTGAGAATATGTGAGAAAAAACAACTCTGCAGTGAAGAAGGAGGGTGAGTAGGTGCTCCAGGCACTGGAGCAGAGATTCCCTTGCAGCCCATGGTGAAGACCATGGTGAGGCAGGCTGTCCCCCATGGAGGTTAGCAGTGGAGCAGATATCCACCTGTGGCCCATGGAGGAGCCCACACTAGAGCAGGTGGATAGCCAAAGGAGGCTGTGACCCCATGGGAAGTCCACACTGGAGCGGGCTCCTGGCAGGACCTGTGGATAGAGCAGCCCACACTGGAGCAGGTTTTCTGGCAGGACTTGTAACCCTGTACGGGTCCTGAAGGACTGCAACCCCTGGGAAGGACCCGCGCTGGAGCAGTTCATGAAGAACTGCAGCCTGTGGGAAGCACTCATGTTACAGAAGTTCATGGAGGACTGTCTCCCATAGGAGGGACCCCACGATGGAGCAGGGGAGGTGTGTGAGGAGGAAGGAGTGGCAGAGACAATGCGTGATGAACTGACCACAACCCCCATTCCCCATCCCCCTGCGGCACTCGGGGGGAGGGAGGAGGTAGAGAAACGGAGGGGTGGGGGGAAGGTGTTTTAAGATTTGGTTCTATTTCACATTATCCCAATCAGATTTGATTGCTAATAAATTAAATTAATTTTCCCCAAGTAGAGTCTGTTTTGCCCGTGATAGTGATTGGTGAGTGATCTCTTCCTGTCCTTATCTCGACCCACGAGCCTTTCGTTATATTTTCTCTCCCCTGTCCAGCTGAGGAGGGGAGTGACAGAGCAGCTTTGGTGGGCACACGGTGTCCAGCCAGGGTCAACCCACCACACGCTTAAAAATAAGAGAAAGCTTTTTTACTGAGAGAGTGGTCAAATATTGGAGCAGGTTGGTCAGAGAGGTTGTGGAGTCTACATTCTTGGATATTCTTACAACCTAACTGGACGTGGCTTTGAGCAATCTGCTCTAGTTGACCCTACTTTGAGTTAGCTGGTAGCTAACCATCTGGAGGATTGTTTTGCCACCACCAGGGCTGATGCTGCAAAGCAATGATACTTTTCTTTTTCATCCTTGCTAAAAAATAATAATTAATACTTATTTGCTAATCAGCAATCGACACCATTTTTATTTCTCTGGGTTTTTTTTCATTTCTCCCAGTTATTGTTTTCATCAGTGTTAGCCTGTTCTGTATGAAGACAATAGATTAGATATTTTTTTCCTCTCTTTTTATGTTTTTTTTTCCTTTCAGAATCTTCATTAGCAATTTATCAGTTAAAGTTTTAAACTGTGGTGGAAGAAGAAGCCAAGTTGTTTAGGTTGAGGTTAAAAAAGTGGATTTAAGAACGCGAGCATTAAAGCAGCACCTAAGGAAGTTTAGAATTTCATGAATACCATCATGCAATAAATCAATATATGGAGGAGAAAGAAACAACAGAGGTTTGCATGACTCACACAAGAAGAGAATAAAAGAAACATCACCAGGCTTTCAACACTTGACTTTCATTCTTTTCCGAGGTTCTTCATAAAGTCATGCTTACAGTATAAATTTTTTCAGTCTCTCATTCTTCACTTTCCTTTCAAGAGAAGCTCAAGAGGTGAAAGTATGGAACAGATATTTTGTATTACTTCATCATGTCTAAAAAAGTATACTGGCACATCAGCACTTCGTGTACTGTTGCATTATCAAAGTGGATTTTTTTACAGGCCTAAGTGCCTTTAAATGTGGCTAATGGTCTAATCCTTGTCTTTCTCATGCCATAACTAGCAAAGATAAGGACTGAAATCTTTTAACATCATGTGTCAGGAAAGCTTCATTCAAGTCTTTTATTCGTGTTTCTTTGTACTGACAGAGGATTTCAAATTGGGATACTGACATCAAAGCTTATGCAACGCAGGTATTATAAATACACCATTCACAAAACTGCCATTCAGCATTCAGGCAGCTTATGGGAAAAGATGAAGTGTTTGATTGAAACAAAAATTCTTTAGGCACCTTCAGACCATACTGAAACCCATGTTTCTGGACTCCCTTTGCTGCTGACGAGTGGTGACACTGAAGCATCCTCATGCTTGGCCATCATAAATAATAGGCATGCTCTTTCTCCAACATGCTAAAAGAGTTTCCCTGTTGTCTTCAAGGCAAGCAGCACAGTGCCCTGAGAGTGGGTTAGATTGTGCTTAACTCCAAAAATGCAAAATCCAGGGGACATCAGGAGCACACGGGGCCATTTTCTCCCTTATCTTCAATGCCCCTACTCATGCGCAATTGCAAAGATGCAGCTGTGAGGTGTTGTTTACATCCTCACACACCGATGCAAGTGACCTTGGAAGTGTTCTCTCCAGAGAACTTCATGGTTAACACAGTCACAGTTATTCTCGCTTCCCCTTCATATGTCATGATGTATATGTTTACAACTTTGTTGAAAGTCCGTAGAGTGATTTAGTGATTGATTGTGTGATGGACAGAATGGGGATACACAGACAGGTTGACTTAAGAATCCCATGTATTTTTAAAAGTTACATATAATGTGTCCTTCCCCCTCCTCTGCGTAGGGATCAGCATAACAGTGCCAGCCAGGTTGGCTCAAATGCTGTATATTCTTATGCATCCGTTTAAGTCTACAAGTCCTATTGCCTTCAGATAAGAAATCCCAGAGTGAGGATCATCCGGGCTATTCATGATAGTAAAGGGAGGTAAAATCATATAGGCAACATAAGAGTTTCTCATAATCAGAAGAGTGGGAATGAATATAAGCACAATTCTCTGAGAACTCTCAGGGGTCATGTGGAAGGTGTAAAAGTGCTCTTTGTACGTATGAGGGAGATGAAGAAAATTTAGGTTTCAGGTGAGAGGAAGAGGTAAAAGTGTGTACAATTTGTACATTAGGATACTCAGTAATAAGGGGGAAAGACCCAAACCTAGGCTACTGGAAGGAAACATCCAGGTTATATTTGCATGTACCAACACTGATGAGATCGTCTCAGAATCGATCCATTAGAATAAGCAATGCCTGACTGTAATGTGTCCTGTACCAGTCCCTCCCTGCTTACAGAGCCGCCTGGCTCAGAAAGTAGGCAGGGAAATGTATGTTAGCATGTATGTTAGCGTGCCTGTGTACATTAAGAAGTTTTGGATATAGGATGAAGGCAGTGCCCAGTCTTAATATCTCTACATGGAGGTAATTGTACCTTTGACCTTAATTACCTTTTTCCCCACCTCAAAACCTCCTTTCATGTTATCTTTGCCAGACCATTCTTTTCTGTGGTCTTTGCCACATCTTGCTGTGCTGTCTTGAAATGTTCCACCTGAGAAGGGAGTTGCTGGATGTACCTAGAATGTAAAAATGCACAAATAAGAATCCTGGCCCCATGATCACAGTCACTCAGCAGGAATCCCATGGTACAACTGGCAGAGAGGAGACAACACCAGGGTCTTTTTGTCTGGTACACTTGCTTGGACACAAAGTTGGGGAAAAAAAATCAAACCATGGAGGCACTGCACAACAGCATGAGCAGCTTTTAAGTTTGAGCCTTGTGGCTATCAAAAAGCTGGTTGCTGAGACCAGTTGGCGAATAGGAGGAGGCTCGGAGTGACAGACGCAGCTGGCAGATAAAATCTTGCAGAAAATTTAGACTTAGGTTGGTCCCTCTGCTTGCAAACCTAACTCTACCTGGAAGGAGAAAAGCAGTCATACTGGCTGGCAGATGAGCATGCAGTGTCAAAGTGAAGGGAGAAAAAAATGCAAACATTTTCTGGGAGAAGCACAAGAGATATTATAAAACTTTGTGTGGCTGATTAACACTGGGTTGAGTCCTCTGCAGGAATAAGTCAGTGCTGTGCAAGATGAGTTACGTTAACTGAGTATCTGGCCCAGTATAGACAACTATTTTATATTTATGTAGCTCTGACCTGAGTCCAAAATACCAATCATCTTTGCACTGCAGCTGGTATAGAAGACAAGGCTGCAAAAAGGGAAACAGAGGACAAAGCCGAGAGGGAAAAATCATTGTTGTTAGAAGGAAGACATTCTGCATTTTTTCCAGCACATGTCACTCAGAGCACTAACGTATTCAGTTACTAGCTCAGCTGATTTTGTTCAAGTTTGGGAACTAGATATTTATCACTCAGGTCAGCTTTACAGCAAGTTTACTTTGACCTCAGTGGAATAAGTCCAGATTTATACCACCTTAAGTGAGATTAAGAGCAAACTCTTGTCTTTTAACAACTCAAGTGGAGCGTCAGGCGAGGCAAAGCTAATCCTCGTAACTGAGATTCACACTTCCAGGTGCTTGTGTAGTTTTGGGTTGTCATGCTCTGTTTTGAACAGCAAGCCTGCTTTGAAAGGTGAGCCAAAAAAAGAGAAAGCAGAGGAAAGTCTTGACAGGTCTGGATGCACTGGCCTCTGCTCTGCCAAACTAGTGTTAAATACCTCAAAAGTTAGTCTAAAAGCAAGACACATTGTGTAAAAAGACAGAGTGCTGAAGGGAGTGAGATTTGCTGTACCTAATTTTGTACTGAACTAGCCTGTCAGATTTCTGCTCCCCCCCATGTAGTGGTTGTATCTGTGCCTAGAAGGGGGATGGGGGTGGAGAGCTCCCTTTCTGCCATGTCTGTAACTCAAGTTTGTGTCGCAATGAACTGGTGTGGCCCGTGCAGTGGCTGACCATTTTCACGCTTCCTTAGGGGTACCCATCACTGTGCAGCCGACGGGAAAGCACAGCACTGCCCGCCGAGCCCCGTCAGCCAGGCAGAAACTCAGCAATCAATTTTCATATGCCATTTGTAGCACAGCCCCTTTGGGGTATGAAGCAATGGCATTTGGGTAACAAAACACAAATACCTTGGGTGAAATAGCTGCACAGAACCTTAATGAGGCACCAAGGTTCTGAGGACTGAAAATATGACCTTTTTGTCTTGTACCGTTTTGGGAAATCAATACGTGAGTGCTTGTTCTGTTCTCAAAATAAATATTGCACAGATGTTTTTTCTTTTTTTTCTTTTTTCCTTTTTTGTATACCCATGCCTGATCTCCAGTACTCACAAGCACCTCTGCCGTAAGTAGCTGTCAGGCTGGGGAGTGCACAAGGCAGGCACCTCAAAGGTTACAGACTCCTGGGTTGTGACTCCCTGGCCATGTCTACTTGTCATTGATGTTTGTGGTAGATCACGGTGGGAGAACATCCATGCATGGTTGTGGGTGTCTTTGTTCCCTCTCTCCCAATAACTTTTGAACTATTTAGCCTGTGCCAACTAAATTCATCAGGTTTTACTAATGTAACTAATTTTGCTGTACACTCAATAACTTGTGTAGACAACATTGGAGAGACCAGAGTCTCCTTCCCTCAATTCTGCCTTTTTCAGTATGATCAGATAAAAGCTTTGATTTCCAGTTCCCTCTAACTCGTTGTGTCACTGTGGTGCACTTGTGCGATGGATGGCTACTGAGTGCCTGCATGCCTCCCACACAGAGCAGAGTGTGTGGCACACCAGGAAATGAAATTCAGTGGAGTTAAAGCTCAGTCTTCCATTTCACTCAGCTCCCTAAAAAATTGTGCCCGCTACATAAATAATGAACTCTTCAGAATAAGGAGGTTTTCTTTGTACATGTTTGGACAGTTCCTAATAGCACAATAAAGCCCTGGTCACCTCAGAAGCCTTTACGTGCTCCTATAATATTAATAAATAATCACAAAAAATGTGTTTTCAGAGAAAGAGGTCATGGATCAGCAGAATAAATCAAACTTTAACATCCCATCAGGGCCAGACTGCCTAGCAACAAAACAATTCATCATTAAGAAGTTTTTGCACTGTATTATAAATTTAGATTTAAAAGAAATGTTGAAATCCCTGGGTCAAATTTTGCTCTCAGTTACTTTGGTGCAAACCGAGAGCAATTTATTGAAGTCAATGGAGCTGCTATAAATTGAAGGAAAAAAAAATTACCTCCATATATTGTGAAAAATATTATTTTATGCTTTAAGTCTAGGGAGTACATACTACTGTTTTAAATACTTATGGCTATATATATATATGGTTATTTTCTCATGCAAATTATTGATTTGGATTTCTTTGTTATTTACACTTCTTGTGCCGCAGTCATTTCAAACATATATAAAGCAAAAGGTTTGGATCTCAAGTGGTCTGTATGAGCAATTGTATCAGAAAGTTCAAACCAAACCAACCAAATCTTGGTTTTTAATTAAGATGAAGAACTAAAACTAATAAAACTACTTAAATTTAAAAAAAAAAAAAAAAAAGAAAAAAAAGTAAAAGAAGTCCGGATTAAAACTGTTTAGACTTCAGATTTTGCTGAGTTTAGTGTTAGTAAACTGATTCTGAAAAGGCTGTTCAATTAATAGAATATGTGACAAGAAACTCAGGAAATGTCTTAACCCTCCAAAATCCATTTTCCCTCATACGTATATACATTTATTTTTCTTCTCTCACGCACAGTAAGAGACCCATCTCATTTGTACTGCATATCACACCGATTCAATTGCTGCCCTCAGGTCTGGCTGCGTCCATGCAGGCATCTCTCATCTATGCCCTCTTGGTGAAGTAGCAGAGCCGATAAGCAGATCACCCCACAGGGCTGTCCTTTGTCGGGGGGACACTATTGAATGTAGACTTTTATAGCCACCATAGGAACATGCCAGCTCTGTATCCTCCAGTCTCTTTTCCTGTTTCTGCTATCACAGGATGATTTATAAAGCATCCACCTCTTCTTTAATAGGACTTTATAGCCAGTTCTTGCATATCTCAAAATCAGGGATGTTAAATAATATACACATCCTGTCTCTTATAGCTTTAGATGTTGCCGGGTCTTGCCTCACAGAGTTTCAGGTGTGGTAGTCATGTATTTCTGCAGATTTTTCAGGAGGGTTTAATATCAGATTTTTACTATACTTTCCAAATAATTTTCTGTAGGTTATTGCTTTGTCATCTCACAGTGCTCAACTGCACTCCTTCCCTCCCTTTCCTTGTCTGCAAAAGTAACAATAAAGTAAAATGGATTTATCAAATCCTAACGGTTTTCACAGGACTAGCTCAGCTCAGAGGCTTGAGATGGCCAGTTTCATCTTGTCTTTGATTATGTCATATAGGCCAGTTTGATTGGAATATAAATTGTATCTGTCTTTCTGATTCTAATTCCAAAGGCCTGATAAATTTTTGTGTAGTGTCAGAAAATAGACATCTGATTAGACTGATAGATTTTATAACATTAAGCTGTTCCATATTCTGAAACATTGGGTGATTTTAGTGCTTTGAATGTTAGATTTTTAATTGTAAACAGAAGTTCATCTGCACAGATTAATAATTTGTGGGTGTCTGGCTTGTCCTTTCATTTGCTTTTTGCACCCAGTAGTGTTTGCTAATGTTTGCAGTTATAAGGCAGGTAATTGCATCTCTCTCTATACTGTTAGCAGCAGGGGTTTTACTATCACAAATCATGACAGATGGGCATGTGTACAGAGCTTTGATTAACACCTCAGATTTATTTTTAAACCCCTGTATTTATTGAGCCTTTAGCACAGATAGTTGAGAATGACACTGACTTTTTTTATTTCCTTTCCTAATATTGTGTCATTGAGACTCACCAGAAGTCAGCATTCGTGATGGCTTGTAATGGTACATATACTAAGACATTTCAAAGCACCTGAATTACTTAGGACCTTTAAGCTATTCAGGTTTAATGAAACTTTCTGAAACTGAGTGTTCAACCTACTTGAAAATATATAAGAGTTGATAAAAGAATTTAACTTAAGAATGACCAAAAAATTCTGTGAATTTTCAAAAATTTTCAAAAAAGAGAACTGAAAATCACTCAAATAAGCTGCCAGAAACAAAAAGTAAATAAAACAGAAAACCTCCAAGAAAACTTGGAGGCCAACTTATATGGTGTTTGTGTATATAACTCTGGAAAGCTTGATGAAACCCTAAAGCAGCAAGATGTTTCCTGGGACTTATGTTTCACCAAGACAGAAAATCAGTACCCTCTGCTACCTTGCACAGCATCGCAATAGCACAGAAAGTCTCTGTAGCTCTTCAGACAGCCCCATCAATCTGTAGCACCCCTTGCCAAAATCCCCTGGGGCCTCTTACCTCACACCTTGGTCTCAGTATGAAATCCAGTAACTTCAGCCACTTCCACTGAAAAATGTAACCAGAACAAAGAGAGGAAGAGAAGAACTAGGAGATGGTCATCAATTTTCAGTATGATAGCCTAAAGCATTTATTTGGACAAATCCTTTTTTCAATCACATCTTCATCCTGAAGGTGTTCAAATGCATATCTCCTACCTCTTGTGAGTGTGCCCAATCATTAGGTTTTTCTAATAGCTGTGAAGGAAAGAGGGAAGAGACATTCTAACCCACATTCATGGGAAGGTGGGCAAAGAAAGGGTTAGAGAATGGGGACAAGAGTGCAGATCATGGAGCTGCAGAGAGCATACAAGGAGGAAGCTTCTCCTCCCAATCTTTTCTCTCCCTACTGCTCTGATATTTTGCCTTGAAATGCCACCAAATAAATGCAATATGCCTTTTTTTCTTTAAGTTTTTTCTTCCTGACCACCCAGATCAAGTCTGAAGTGAACAAGGGAGAGGGAAACCCACCACAGGACTACCGGTACAGAAGTCCTTTTCTCAGGTGGGAACATCCATGTCAATGTAAACCAAAATGCATAGAAAAGGAAAAAGATAAGCAAAATAATTTGGAGATATTTCAAAGCAGAGGGTAAGGGGTGGGATCATTGAATGTACACCGCTGAGCTTGTTTTGGATAAATGAATAGAATTAGTGCCAATGATACTTTTCCCTTAAGGGGTAACATCTGTGCTTGATTTATCTCTAAATATTTATGGCAACCAGAATCATCCTAGATATCTCTTTGCTCTGTTAAAGCAGTTCATCACATGTGAAAGTTTTGAATCAGAATACTTGCAAATTTGGCTCTGATTGGAAAGGGGGAAGAAAAATATATCCCTATTTTTCAGTGTATTAAAGGGAACTTTCTTTGAACTTCATGGTTTAGGACCAAATCAAACTCCTCTACAGGTTTATACTCACATAAACATAGTCAGACAAAAGGGAGTTATCTTTTCCATCAGGTTACATGCTGAACCTCTGTTAAAAGTTATTTGTGACGTTTATCGAAAGAGTCAGATCTAATCATGACTCTGCTGGTTTGACCCTATATAACGCTTATCTTTCCTCAGCAGGTATAACCCTTACACAATTGTTACACATACAGATAGTCAGAAAGAAAGATATCTGGCCAGAAATATGGCCTTAATCTTCTGGCGAAGTATCTTTAGGGCCTCACAAATGGCACCAGAAATCAATGTGTGGACAACTGATTCAAACCCCAAATCATTCTAGTCAGGAGAACCCAAAGACCTCTCCCTAAAGCAGATACCTGCTGACAGGTCAGCGCTGTTGGTGGCATCAGTTAACAGGAGGAACGCTTGATTTGGTTGTCTAAATATAGGCATCTAGTGCCATCAGGATATGCCACCTGGCCTCCAGCTGTTCTCCCCAAAGGTACAGCTCTTCCTTAAATCTTCTGTCATAGCTGCCACTCCTCTACAGCACTGAAAGGTCTCTGTTAGTGGGATACCCTATGAGGGTACCCTATGACCTCGCAAATGACAGAGATGACTGGGTTTAAGAAGCTGCATCCCACTCTACCTCCCCACTGCCTGTAATGGCAGTTCAAGTACACATAGACTCCTGCACATCGACATCTACATTTAGGCGCTCTTGACTCCATGCCTATAAGTCTGTCCTATACCCCCAAAATAGGGATAATCTGTGTAGAGACTGTCTCACCAGGTACCAGAAGTAACATGCCCTGGTTTGCATGGAATTTGGCCTTACCTAATTAGCCCAGCTTAGAAATGATAACTGTTATCCTGACTGGAGTTTATGGGTATTAATGGCTTTACGGCTTTTTGTGGCTCTGTACAGACATTTATCTTGCCTTAAAAGGCTAAGTCCCCTGATTCCAGGTCCGTGCTTTCATTTCATGACATGCTGCCCTGTATTGTACTAAATTTGATCAGTGAGCCAAAGTCTCCTAAAAGGAGGCTTTCAAGGGAAATAGCCCGATCTGCCCAATGAAGTCACCACTCACTGGTCCTTTTCTATTTTCTTTCCAGACTACTTTACCCCTCTGCAACCTGGCGTATATACCCTTTAAGGTTCCCTGATTCCAGCTTCCTTGAGATCATTTCCTCTCATCTCCTCTGATATTCCATTTTCACTGCTTGCATTTCTTTCCCATGGCACTCCTTCCCCTCAGTAAATCTGAAGGGAAGCATCAGATCTGAAGCACATTAGCTTTGGCTCATTTAAGTTTTTTGACCTCTGCTCCTTACCCTCCTACTGATGCTGCTCTGTGCCAAGGGAAGAGGACGGAGAAGAGTAGGAGGAAAAGCTATTAGCATACACTGAAGCACAGTTGTATTAACATGCTCCAAAGCACCGTGTTATTTTGGCTGAGCAGGCTGGAGCCAAGATGAATGTGTTGTTGCATGGCATGGACAGTGAGTTGAAAACCAGCTCCTGGGGAAAACGAGATATTTTGAAATTTATTGGATAATCTCTTTCTCCTGTTAGCTTGAACACTCTGAAGCCGAAAGGTCATGAAAACCAATAAAGGGGTACAACATTTCTGCACAATGCAATGGGAAATAGAGGGTTGGTCCAAAACTGGTCGACAGCAAAAGCTCAAAAATCCTTTTTAAGGCTTCACTGCATAACGTTCTTTGGCTAGAAAAGAAATATAATAATTAAAGGAGAATGCAAGTCATTAAGTGCATGGTTCAGGTATCTACACAGATGTGTCCAGTGCCATTTTAGATACCACTGGCCTTCAGGTACTGCTACAGAAAGATGCTGTTTCCAGTGCAACTCATGGCTTATCTGTGTGTCCTGTACAGATTTCTAGGATTTTTTTAGGGAACAGTACTACACCCCTTGGTTGCAATATATCTCAGGAGGTAATCAACACCAATGCCATGCTCAAATACTGGATCATTTCAAAGGTTGTGTTTTAGGAACAATAAAAAGCACAAAAGGAGATAAGACACTGAAAACTAGAAAGATCTCCCACTTTTCTGCATTTGAGCAAAATTCATTATTACAGAATCCCAGAATCCCAGAATGGTCAGGGTTGGAAGGGACCTCTGGAGATCATCTAGTCCAACCCCCAACTATTACCTTTAAAAAAAAATAAATCTAAAGATGGTTTGATCCAAACTCAGTTTGGTATCTCAGTCCAGTAAACTGTAGTGTTGCTTTCTTCAGAGATCAAGCCAGCTATCACAAGTCCAAGATTTTATACTGTTGCCAGCAATGCACTTTATGCTTAACCCAGGAAGGACAGCTTAACTACCAGTGTCTTCAGTCTTCAGAGAAAATGCCAGCAAAAACACAACATGGTGCCAGCAGTAAAGAATTATATCCCATTAAATTGGGACAGAGACCTTCAATTGAACACTGAACAGATCTCAGGTGGCCATAATTTCAGGTTACTCTCTATCAGGACTATAATTCACTCTCCTTGGTAGGATTTCAATGACTTGTAATTGGCATGGCAGTTACTGACTATATCTTGCTAAAACTTTATGTAAATACCTTATTGTCACATATCTGAATGCTCACAGGTCATATGCATGCATTATACGAGCTCATACTGATTCGATTCTTTGCAGCCCCCAAGTCTTCTTATGCCCTGAGTGTACCCGTGTCAAATGCAGATACAAAAGAGCTTTGTTAATGTTAGACCACAATACTGATGATGAGCATTTGCCAGATGTTAGAGACAGAACTATAGTACTCCTTTTTATACAGAACAGTATCTTACTCCAAAGCTGGACTTCAGTGGTCTATTAAAGTAAGGATGACATTATGTGCATTTATTTGTTCATATGCGAATGCTGAAAAATCTTTTCTTGAGTTGGTGATTAATCCTTTGATAATCCAATATTAATTTTGACCTCCACCTGGTATTAAAAATGTTGATGTATTAACTGTGTGAAAGATTAAAATGAAATTATTTGTTTAGGACAGCAAATTAACATGTTGATAAAGAGGGATAATGCAAAAGCAACTGCTTTTCAAATGTTTAATTTCAGTGATTTCCCTGTTGGCAAGTATTTAAAACAGATACACAATAGGTCAGTAGAAAATTAAAGAATTGTTTTCTCTTCTGTTAAGCTATTTCTGTTTCTTTCTTTGTGGCCAGAATGAAAAGCAGAGAGTAAAAGAGTTTTGCCTATTGCTTTTGTTCCTGGTCTGCCAGAGGGATATAGAAATAGACATTACATGGGAGAATCACAACATATTCTTGTAATTCTCCACAGATAAGTACAATCTAGTATGGTGGCAGCTGAAAGAAAAATGGTCTCTGAAAGTAACCTCAAATGTGTGCATATTTAGGTGGGTGTGTTTTACCGCCTTAACCTTTTGGAGAGTTCATGTTTACATGAGTCTTTTATTTATATACCAACAGGCTCAAGCAAATGCTGAATAACATCAAAGCCCTAGATAAATTGTTTTATTCCATCTTTCTGAAGCCATCAATGCCCTCTGGCCCACAAAAAATACAGCTAAAAATACTCTCATGTATTTTTGCTGGTAGTTCAGGCCATGGGATTACTAAAAAAGTTACAATCGCATGCATTTTATTTAACAATATCAGTAAGATCACAGCTGCCAATTGCAACCTTAAATATCCCAGCAGCTCCAGAGCTGCCTAGTCCTGAAAGAGCACTCTTTAACTAAGGGCCAACTCTTCGTCTAATTAGTTCAATACTAAAAATCCCCAATGCTTCAAAGAGGCGGGATCTGTCTATGTAAATGTGGACCCTGTACTTGTTTAGCTATCTGCTTCTGCTGCCTTATCACCTCCATCCAAGAGAAAGGACTGGACCTTTTTTTGTCTTGGGAAAATACATGATAGTCCCTGCTGAGTCCTTTGGCTTGTTTTCCGAACCTGCTCACTACATTTTTAAGTCCACCCTGATTTTTGAAGTCAGCCCTTCTTTGAGCAGGGGGTGGAGTAGATCGATCACCTCCTGAGGTCTCTTGCAACCAAAATTTTTTTTATGATTCAATGATCTTTCCAGGTTGCTTCCATCTCCCTCACAAAGCATATCCTTTTGCCGGCTGATGGGAAATTTCAGAAGTTTTACTGAAAACAAGCCAACAGTATGATAGTTAGCATAGCTGCCTTGCTTGTGTATTTTCATACCACGACACAGTTGGATATCTATAAAATGTAAAGTATTCCAGATTTCCTATAGTGCAATACATTTTGCGGGGATAATTATTACAACCTTGTAATGAGTTTTATACCTTTAAATTACCCAAACATACTCCCAGTCTGAATGAGCACAGTAATTCTCTTAGAATAGAGAAACATTTGTGGCAAGGCAGCAAAAATCCTGAGAGTTTTATCTGGAAGATGACCATCAAAAACTGTCTGATGCTTATGTCATACTTCAGTTGCCTAATACACATCTGTCTGGAGGTATTTCTGATGTGCTGAAGTACCTGATACACCTATCTACTTTTGAGAGAGATGAAACTAGGCCTGTAGGGTAGGGCAGCTGATGGCCAGGCAACCTATAGCCTCCAGAACAGCGCTCCACACTTCTTTCCATGCAACCAACTCTCCCCCTTTGTGTGGGGCTGAGTTTTAGATTAGGATGCTTAAATGTAGGTGTCTGTATGTAGTTACCTACATACGGACTAAGTGTCCAGGCTCTCTGTCTAATCAATGCAGAGCTAAGCTGAAAGTCAACTCTTTAAATGTAGGTATCTGGTGCCATTTCTAATGCTTAAGAGTAGCCAAGACCTACAGGTGGGATGGGCAAATATGACACAGGGTCTGTGGGAGACCCATGGACTCTGACCAGGTGAAACGCCTTACTCTATCTCAAATGACTGGCAATTTCTCTTTTTAGGAAGCTGAATCAAGCCATTAGTTATTCCAGTCAATAGTGCCTCTGGAGTGATTTGGTTCACTCTAATGAACCACACGTTGGTGGGTCAGGTGAATACCTGTGGGGCTCCACCAGCCAGACTCCCTGCATCTTCACTGGCCATAACAAGAGTTCAGACAGCATGCATACATTAACTAAATTACAACTTTCAGATACCCAAATGTAGGTGTCTTAATGTACATCGAATCCCATACTTAATGTAATTCCTCTGAGTGAGACAGTATCTGTTATCAGAGATTGTATAACAGCTGCTCTTGAAACAGTAGGATCAATGAACATACTAATGATTTTTATAGGAATCATGATATTTATAAGACAAGTTAAAGAATTTACAGTAATTTCAGCTTGCTCCAGAACCCTTTTAAGCCCACGAGAGTCTTTTGAACCTCAGTTCAGGAATCAAGAGCTACAAAGTATTTTTTTTTAAAGAGTTCTGTAGCTGGGTATGAGAAGATATAATTAAGTTGCAATTAAGGCATAATAAGTGTGGGAGGGAGCAAGAATTCTGCCTAAACTCTTGTGTGAGCTCTTAGTCCTTTATAAGCAGATCTGTAAAAGTATCACAGCTGTTCTGATCCAAGTGGATGGGAAAAGTGAGGTTCCCACACTATCTGCCCTTCCCCAAAGGGCCAACCCCAAAGCAGTACTGGGATATGGTATGATAGATGAAGGCTGAGGTGAGGCGTAGGATTAGAGGCGTGTCATAAAGATAACTGAGCTATTTGGGTGGACGACTGCTTGGACTGAGACAGAAATATTGTTGGGAGCAGTAGGAATTGAAGAAGGTGACTTATTCCTGGATTCTCCAGGAAGTTCAATGCTAGGGTACACTCGGTGCCAGCAGAATTTAATCCTATTACACAACTGCGTATGGACCAGGCCACACGGCTGAGAATAAACCCAGTCAGGAGTATGACTTGAAACTATAGGTCATGAAGGACGGAATAGTTACAAGAGATGGTGCTGCACGGACCGTAGCATTCACAGTTAGTTCTGGATAGAGTTTATGAAACTGTTGTTAAAAGTAGGATTAGTATAACGGTGCGGTAAAGGAAGAATGGAATAAAAATATTAACTGTTTAATAATATAAGCCTTAAAGTCTACAGTAATGCTCATTCCACCTTGGGTGAAGGTCTTCTATCCAAGATGGACTTTGCTTGTTCAACTCGCTTCTATTAAAAAAAATAACAGGACAGTTAAAAAGAGCCTTAGTTTCTAAGCCTAAGAAGGGCAGGGAAGGACTTCTGATGTCAGGAGTGGATAAAATTCATCGCGAGACAGTAAAGAACACAGTCAGCAAATCCACAAAACCATACAGACACATACACATGCAAGCAAAAAACTCTGGTCCCACATAACACCAACTTTGATTTTACTTTTAAGGCCTTCAGACAACACCACAATAATTCCAGGATTTCTTTCTCTTGTGTGCTTAACGTTGATCCCAGACTTTAGTCTAACTTTACTCTTGTCACTGTTGCCGAACTCTTCTAGAAATAACAAAAATAACCATAAGTCACTGACCAGCACTAAATTTATTTTGGCAATTTATTAAAACTAAGGTAACAAATACACCTCTTCCTGCCCTCTTTTTTTAATCCTGTGCTTAAGATGACTTTCAGTACTACCATAATTGATAACCATACATAAAATACAAGTAGAAATTATTGGTACAAGCATATTTAAATTAATGTTACATTTGTGTACGATAAATAATGCAACTCTTTTCTTCCCTCTCCCCTGTTCCGCCCCGCAACTCTGTTCTGTCAGCCACTCAGAGGCTGAAAGAAGTGACCGTGGTCCCTTTTTTAAAATACTGTAACTTTTCCTTTGCTCATCTAAGGGATCCCTAAAGCTAGACCATCCCTAAAGCTAACCGGAAAATCTAATTATAACACAAGCTCTGCTCCTAGAAGACCCAGAAATGGTAACCAGACCTGAGACAGAAAAAAATAACTTTCACTAGTACAACTCAAGCCCATATTTTACATTAGTGGTTGTCCTAGTGTCAGCTGGGATGGAGTTAATTTTCTTTCTGGTAGCTGCTGTGTTTTGGATTTAGTATGAAAATAATGCTGATAACACATATTGTTTTAGTTGTTGCTAAGTGCTGTTTACACTGTCAAGGACTTTTTCAACTTCCTATACAAGCTGAGAGGGAGCATAGATAGGACAAGCTAGCCAAAGGAATACTCAATACGGTAGATGTCATGCTCAGTATATAAATGCAGGCTGGCCAGGGGGCAGGAATCCACAATCACTGCTCAGGACAGGCTGGGCAACCAATCATCAGGTGGTGAGAGCGACTTAATTTTCTATATTCATTTACCATTATTATTTTTTTTTCGCTTCCATTACTATTCTGTTAAACTGTCTTTATCTCTACTCAGGAGGGTTTTTTTCCCCTCCTTTTCTGCCTCTTGTCCCTACCCTACTGGGCAGTGGGGTGGGGGGAGTGAGCGAGCAACTGCATGGTCCTGGTTGCTGGCTAGGGTTAAACCATGACAGTGATCTACACACAATGCAAGGATAATTATATCTCCAGTATCTTCTCAATCTTAAACCTACCCCTAACCCTGGTCAAGCTGGCTGTTAAAGGTGACACTGTTAAAAGTTGACTCTCAGGCCTTGAAATCGAAGTGTATAACAGTAATCTAAGCCTCATATAAAAGCAGAACTGTTTTTCTTTTCTTCTATGTACAGTCCACCATACAAATTTTATGTATGTCCATGCTCATTTGTTTTACACTTACCATAGCCCTAATTCTAAGCATGTTCACTGCTTACTTTCCAGCCATACCATCAAGTTGGAAAAACAATAGTGAGCTACTTGGCTCATATACTTGTTTTATTTTCATAGTCTAGAAACAGTACCACAAAAATTGCATCTTTTCCACCTTTTCTTATCCCTAAGACTAACCTTAACCTTAGCTCTAGATTTCCATATTCCGCAGTCATTGATAAGAATTAAAATGATCACTATGATCCTTTGGCTAAGCAATTTGAAATTATTTTATTTTGAGGGTCTGAAGTCAGTATAATAGTGTTCTACTCCCACTTTCTGAAAATTAACACTAACCTCGTTATAGCTATTTTGCAATCACCGGGCATAACCTGAAAAAAAATATAATTAGAAAGAAGTGGTTCTTATGAAAGCACCATCTGCAATATGCAACCATAATTATAGCACTTATCTCCCTCATTCCCATAACTCTAACCCTAACCCTACTGTGCTTCTCAGTCACAGCTAAAAGTAACCAAAGATAAGCCATTATCTCAAACGGACACAAGCATGAATATTACTTTCCTTATATAAGGCATAACCATATTATATCATTTTTCCTGTTCCTTTCCTTATTCAAAAAACTGTTAAAAAATTTTCATGTACCCATGGAAGTTATCACAGAAAACAGACATCCCACACCCCATGTTCGCATTAACAACTATATTCAGCTTATCTCCTGAGTAATACTCAACACTGCCACAAAAGGTTATTGGCATTTCCTCCAGTTCAACCCTAATCCTTCCAATTGAAACATTAACCCTTATTTGACCCCTGAACAGTGGTATTTAGAAAGCTGCACAGTCACCCTGGAGTAATCAGAGAAAATAAAGGAATGTCAATGCTCTTCCAGTACACTTGGATTGTACCACACACGCGCACCACCACCACAGCTAAGTTTCAACTCCTTCTTTTCCCAAACCTGACTCCAACCAAAACCATCCATCTTGTGATCTCCAGACTGAGCTAAAAGATTGTTCCTGAAAGGAATATTAATACTAGGCCATTAGGCTATGACATCAATCATTTTATTGTCAGGGTCTACTTATAATACACCAATAGACCCAAGCCTTTCTTCCACTCTTTTTTTAAAGTTGCCACTATCCTCCCTGGTTGGAAAGTTTCCACACAGCCTTAGATGATCCCATCACACCAATCAGCCTCAGCAATACTTTTGTTTTTCATGCTGCACAAAACATAATCACAATTTTTCCCTTCCCTCTCCTAACCTTAAATCTACAAGTTTTGAACCATCAAAGAGTGGCAAAGGTTCTGAAAGGAAAATAGGCAATTAGCTCCAGCTGCCCCCAGAAGTCATTTTGTCATGCTGTGTAGTTCTAAACAGTGACCATTTTGGAGTAACCTATCCCAGATCCTTCTCCTCAGTGCATTGCCATCCATAACTTTAATTCTTGCTGTTTACAAAATTTCTCAGTTCCTCAGGTCTCCTCTTTAGCTCTCTGCAAGGAGTAAGTAATAGCCTCCAAACAAAAAGCTGATCATTTTCCTTTTCCTGGCACTCTACTCTTTAAATCTTCTTGCTTCTTCTCTTTCAGAGGTGTAATTTAATGCTAAACATAAACCTTTCTTTTTGAAAAAATCTGTAAACCCCACAAAGTAAAAATCTAGTGATTCTTATGAGTATCAACATTCACTATATCCTTAAAGGTCTGTCAATAGACTGTCTGCAAAGTTTTGGCTTTTTTCTTTTCTAACCATGGAACAGTTTATCCCTCTTTAATAAACTCAGTGGACTCCAAGAATTTCCAGTGAAAATGGATTGAGGAGAAGGTGGGGTACAGGTGAACAGCAACAAGAAGGAGTATCTGGAGAGAGTAGAGATATGTATGAACTGTTGCTTTGAACATAGACCAGCCAAGGAAGAATGGAAATAGGAGAGGATGCATGGGTTGGGATGACCTGTAATGATTTTAGGACAGATTGGCTGTTGAGAAATGACATGAGAGAGGGCATAGTTTAGGGTTAGAGACTGGGTTCTGAAAGGAGGAAGGACTGGATATTAGGAAAAAAGATATTATGGGTCACTCCTTCAAACTTCAGCTTGATATCTCCTCTCACCTTCAGACAGTAGTTACTGGCCAAGGTTCAGTACGTACTAGGAAAATGGTATAAGAGCAAAATTACAGCAGTTGAATAGCACCTGAAACAGCCAAACAAATTAACTAGTTATCCATGTGTTCAAACACCCATAAACACCATATTTAAGAAATAAAACGGGAGCATGTGACTAGATACACATAAAACTGGGAAAGAGTTAGAGATATAAATAATAATAGTAGTATAACAATAATAACACTGAAGAATTGTGTAGATACTGTTAGATATACAAAATATTTTTAATATTATTGAAGGAATGATGATGGTGAAACTCAAGCTACCCCCCCTTCCCACCTTTTTTGTTTCTCCATTTCCTTTGACCAGATGGACTATGGACGGGGGTTTTGCGTTTAACTCTCACTGAGAAAGGAGCTGGGATTGGTTGTGTATCAAGAGGCAGAAATATTAATGTCCTGTTTCACTCAGGGGTACACGTAAAACTGACAGATACTCGGGATTTATTCTGCATTTGTTAGGAAGAGGCTGATTAGAAGTATATCTATAAAGGATTTTTTCAAAGACTGACAGTTTTGGAAAAGCTTCCAAACTAATCCAGCATAGGTACTGATCTGCTCCACAAATGCTGTGAATGGATGAACACTTGGACCATGTAGTGCTTGAAAAGAGATTTTGTTTGGGACCATGGCAAACTGCTTAGAAATTCTGACATCATATTTACAAGAGGGAAAATCAAGGAAGAAGGCTTAACAGTCTCATAGACTGAATCTCTGTCATCCTCCTTTGCATCGCAGGCCACTAGTAATGCATATACAATAAAGATTTCCGAGGTCTCAGCATTGAGATGTGTCACTAGATAGAGTATAACTTTAAAGACTGTAAATGTATTCCTGTAGGAAGAAACTGTCTATTTCCCCAGACATGCTGGCAGGATTAGACTGACTTTAGCACCGTATATGTATTTCAAAAATCCACTGCAAAATATTCAAGAAGAGTGCTCCACAGAGAACATTGCATAGGAGATTTTTCTTAAACATATGGCAGAAAGCATATTAGCATAAGTAAGTTCTCTGACATTTCCCCCTCCTCCCATCCCCAGAATCACTGTGATGCAAATACAAAGTGTAAGTAAGAAGAAAAGAAACAAGTAGGAGTTGGAAATCAGGGCTGGAATTCAAAATCAGAGGGTTCCTGAGGCCCAGGTTTTCTTCTTAAACAGGTAGTTGCATTTTGGTATCTCTTGAAATAAAAATTCTCGAAATTCAGAAAGTCTGAAGTCAATTCTGAACCCATTAAGGGATTTTTGTGTGTATTTACACATCTGTGTAATTAACCAACTAATGAAATTCTTGTGACTGGGACTTTTAACATTCCTATCTCTATCACAGAACTACTTTGACAAATTGTGCAGTGTGCCTCAGCCCCCCATATGCAAAATTAGAATAACAGTGCTTCCTTTCCATAATCTAAGTTGTGAGCAATTTGGGAAGGAAACTGGGTCTACCAATGCCAGAGGCTACGCCAGATCATCTGTGTCCACTGCTGACAATGCAAAGCTCCAGACACTTGCAGTCTTGCAGCATTCAGAATAAATCTGAACACAGTAAAGTATAAGAAACCATTTTCATCCTCTCCTAGTCTAGTCTTTGCAATGCTCCTGGGAGGCCCAATAAGGCTATAAAAATAATTATCAGAAGTGATTTCTTTAAAAAAAAAGAAGCAGATATCAGATTTTCTGTCCCTCCTCAGTCATCTGGTACGAGCAATGCATTAACCCTAAACTCCAAATACATCATTACAGCCGTGTATGGACCTGTATGTCATTTTATACAGTCATGAACATATATTAGGGAAAGCACGATAGGGAAATGTAGCAGGTTTTCCTGTACCAAAACCTTGGTAGCTGAGTTCCAGAAAAAGAGTGCTCCAAGAGACTTAATCAACTTTGTTTCTTTGCCTGATGAAGACCTCAACTGCACCAGTCAGTAGTTTCACAGTCCTGCCTCATCGTCTTTGCTCTTCTTCGCCTGAGACAGGAACTCTGTGTGATGCTCCAAATCCATGCTGACTGCGTGTGCTCCTGCAGTTTGGGAATTAGAGCACTCCAAATGGGAGTGAGCATCTCAAATTTTGTGTCAGATTGATGCTAAGATGTGATTTCATAGAAAAAAGTGGCAAGATTATTTTTTAGACAAAAGGTGAACAACCAACCATATACTGGTTGCACAAAGTTTCAAGTCTTCACTCATAAATGTTCTATGAAACTTTGTACTTTGTGAAAATATCAGGAAAACAAACAAAATAAATGGTTACAGTGTACTGTTTTCAGCATTATCACATTCATGGAAGCAAGTGAAACAACTGAAACAGCTGTTTAACCAGTAAGCTCTGCTTTTCAATCACGGTATTAGTGTGTTTCTCTACTAGAGTTTTCAGGCCCAGAGAGCACCGAAATTTCTAATTTGGGCTTTCATAACCAGAAAAAAGTTGATCTCATTGAAGCTGACAGCGGAGAGACTAAGTGGATCCTAAGAGTAATTTCAGATGACAAAAGAAAGTCAGGCTGCATTCAGCTTCAAAAAGTTAATGGACCTCTAGGCTGAGATCTTAATACAACAGGAAGACAGCCAAATTATCATCTCACCAAGACCCCGAGAAAGTGACACTTTTGGGTATCATCATGTAGACTAAACAGCCCAAACCACGTAAGCAAGAGAAAATGCTGCAGACGTAGCAGGGCCTTCTTGATCACTTATGAAAAGGTCCTAGGTGCCACAGTCAGAAGCTGGAACAGATTTCAGAACCTGTTATTGCTGCTCAGAGACAGCCCAGGGATAGGCATTGCCACACAAGTGATGAGCAGAGAAACAGGGCAAAAAAATTTGCAAAAGGTTGGATTTTCCAGTTTTAAATATTTTTGTAGCAATTCAGTGCACCGGGATCCTTCCCTGCATTGGTGTTTGTATCCAGCCTTGACAGCAAGTTTTGTCGTTAAGAAATTTGTGAGTTTTCACATTTCTTACCATATTGAAAGTTACTAAGCTATTTAGCATGAGTTCAACTTTAACCTGCAATAGGAACTGGAAGTCCTGTTGCACTGACAGGACGAACAGCTTATTTTTAATAAATATTGATATCAGCTATTTAGATTTTAAGGCAATTTGCGTAGCTATCCTCCATCATGGTATTTAACTGAAGTTCCTTAACAGTCTATAATATACAAGTCAGAATAAAACTGTGCTTAAAATGCTAATTCCTTTTAAATGTTTCTGCAGCCAAGCCCTTATAAAAAGAATGTGTAATTATCTGTTCAGCAGTGATTCTAGATAGATGGCTAAGTGTCCCTTTCATTTTAAAGAGAATTTCCTTACAAATTTTCAATACAATTATTTTCTACTGTGAAAGGCAGTATGAAATTTTAAAAGCAGAATAAGAAGACGGTTTAGGATGAGGAACAAGGGATGGAGTTTCAGTCTGAGAGGGTTTTTTAAAATCAAGATGAAAAGGCTATGTGGTTCTTCTGCTTTTTCTCTATCTCAAACTTTTTTATAAAGCATGAGGCTGATGAAGAATGACAGAATGCTTTTCACCCACAAGACTGCAGATGATTTAGTATACATAATGCCTTACAAAAGCAAAACCAGATCACCACATTTTTCAAGCTTTTCACATGAGTAGGTGGATTGTAGTTTTGTTGCAGCCTTCCTTCAAAAACCTTCACAGGTCTTCGACTAATTTGCACAGAGGGCAAATCAAAAGGACATTCACAACCAATATAAACACATTAATAAGCCCTAACTAGTTCATTGGCTGGCAATCAGGAGAGCTGTGGCCTCAAGCAGCTACAGAGTAACTGGCCTGAATTTTTGTGTAGTAATCATAGCAAAGTGGCAGATGTTGTTTACAACCAGTGTTGGAGGATTCCCCTTGAACGCAAGCTCAGATTGGACTGTGACAGACTGATCTGGCACAACAGAGCACTCCGTTCCTTTTTCGGTAAGTTTAACAGAAAATAAATGGATTCCCCCCAGTATTCACAAACAGATCTAGCCCTGAAAAAATTATGCCACTGTTCAAAATTTTAGAGCCTATGCCAGCATGTGTGAAGAGAATGACAAGAAAAACACCCTTCAAAAGTATAATTTTAGTAAATACCCAGCATTAAGTACTCTTTCAATCTCATAATACATTCTCCAACATGACTTTGATGTGCTTTCTCAGAGCATAAAGGAAGTATGGACACACATACTTATTTTTTAGAATGTGTGTGACATAGAAGGTATTGCCCTGAGCAGTATTAACAGAAAGAATTGGGAACATAGCACCTGACCTGTATCCTCACTAACTCCTGTGCTTGAAGATTTCCGGGACTTCCAATGAGTCCTGCAAAGAGCTCTTGAGTTGCCTATTCCAGATTGTGGCTCTGGTGATAGCACAGTTCACACCTCTCAGGAAAGACGCTGCCTGGATGGGGCTCAGCATTTTCCTTTTCCCCTTATTTTATCTATAAGGAGCAAATTCTGCCCTTACACAGGTCTACAGTCACATTATTCTGGTCACACATCTCCATTTATTCTTTCTGTCAGTCCATGTAGACCAACTCCACTGGAATGCATTTCATAATGAGCTATAAGGGTGTCACAGGAATTTCTGATCTGTAAACAACATTGAAAGACAGCATATATAGGACTTGGTATAACCTACACACACACACCAGTACCCATTTTTCAATTTTCAGGCCTCATTTTCATGCTTTTTTTTTTTTTCCAGCAGAACTGTGACCATCAGATATGTATGTAAATCCTATATGCAGAATCTCCTGCCATAACAATGACAACTGTGTGACACGTCACGACAGTTCACTATGGGAATGGTAACACCTCACTTGATAAATGCTCCTAGGATGTTCTTCACAAGAAGAAATAAAGGCATCTTCTTTGTCTGGAAAATGAAGATTCAGGAAATTTCATCTATGTAGTTGCTCAGGGCTCAGCTACTGAAAATTGCATTTTGGAACCTAAATTCTCCTGAAGTAAGACTATATTTACACTGAGATAGATAATTTGTCATTAATGCCCTTCATCTGATGGGAAAACTTCTCCTTAAATATTTTAAAGGGCTTCCCAACAGATGGATAATACTGCTGCACAATCCAAAATGCAGTGTTAAAAACTGATAGGTTTACATTTCATTTTTAAATAAGACTGGTGCATTTAATATTGTCAAATTAAATGTCATGTCTGGCAGATAAAAATGTTCCTCCTCCTTAGAAGCATCTCTTAAAGAGAAAAACAGTTAGAATGTTCCTGACCTGTATATAAATATTACCTGTTTTATTGGAAATCTGAGCTTTCTGAATGAGATCTAAACAAATAAAAAAAATTTATGCTTTCACAGTAATACTAACATAATCAGAAACACATTTTAAAAATAAAAATGTGGTGTTCCTTTCTAAAAAAAATATCACAGTCCTGCAATTTCTGAATGATTCCTCTTAACAATTTATGAAATCGAATCTTGTGAAACAACAAGTTATCAGGGAATGTTCTGAATTCAGCAAAACAGCATTTTCTGGTGGAGAAACTTCTACAGAAAAATCATGACAAGGAATCTGGCAAAAAAAATTTCTATTTTGGAAGCTTTACAAGAGGTGTTTACATGCTCTGTACATAATAGTATTTTGTCCAAATATTTAACTCTTTCTAATATAGAATTGAGGGTTTCTATGTCAGTGGGTATCATACCCACATGAGAACACCTCTTGTGCACCAATTTTTTCCTGAACTTCACAGTTTAACTCCAAACTGGAATAGCAATAGTGCTTGAAAAAGAAATAAAAAGCCTACCACAACCCCCATGTAAACACTGTGAAATAGCAACAATTCACTTTCAATCCCTTCTTGCATTGTTGTTTTTTGTAAATGTCACCAGTCCACCAAATATAAAACTGTTTCTATCCTGGTATTTGTATTACTGCAAAATCTGAACATCTCTAAGTACTTAGAAGAGAACCTATTTTCTACCCTATCTGATTTCTTTGAAAATTGCAGGAGAAAGATCTTGAAGAAAATAGTTTTACAGTGCTTTTAAAATAAGAAAAAGTGTAAAGCTCATTGAAGGGAGATGGCTTTTGTTGTAGTTCTAAAAATTATCAAAATTGTAATTTTCAACCAAAAAAGACTATAATCTATCCTTGCAACTCATTTATGACAATATCTTAAAATATCTTGGTGTTCTTATTCCTTTTCTTTACTGCCCCTGGATTGGGATGAGAAAGCCAAGTACCTCCTTGCTTTCTACAGATGCTGGTGCAAAATTTCAATGTTGGAGCAAGCCCCAGTGGAGTGCCTAACCATTGAATCCCGTGGGCTTCCTGGCATGATACATTTGCTGCAAGGGGCAGTAGACAGGCACTATTGGGTAGATAAACAGTAGCTCTTGAAATATTTTTAAAATATGTGAAACACCAAAAATGGACTTAAGACAGACAGGAA
Organism: Pluvialis apricaria; assembly: GCA_017639485.1. Lineage (NCBI taxonomy): Eukaryota > Metazoa > Chordata > Aves > Charadriiformes > Charadriidae > Pluvialis > Pluvialis apricaria. The sequence continues at coordinate 158,494,695 of CM030008.1, read as the reverse complement.
GCTTAAGGCAAAAAAAAGAAAAAAAAAAAAAGAACGTTTGGAATTTATCCCATTGACTGCCTTACTCAGATGATAGGCAAGGTTGAGCTGCCAAAGAGAATGAGGAGAGTAGCAGTAGTTTACAGGTGGGATGAGAATATAAACCAGTGTGGGTGAGGTTTCCTCTGTAACACACGTGTAGGCATGGAGACTGACTGCTTAATGTGCACCAGGGATGACAAAACCCAGAAGATATCCCGATGTGTTTACTCCTTGCCAGATAAAAATGTCTATTGTTTCTTTTATTCCTTCTCTTTGCAAGAAACTAGTGCATCAATGTGGATCCCCAAGCAAAACTCAGCAGAAGTCTACTATTTGGAATTACCAGCCATTTTTTTCAGCACAACACTGAGCAAAACTGAGGGGAAACACAGAAGACAAATTAATTTCTCTGAGAATATTAGTTCCACACGCCTCACAAAATAAGGATGGGAAAGAGAAGAGTTAGATACACCTAATGTAAAATACTATGTGAGTGGGAAACTGAAGGATGGGTGTTAATCTAATTTCTTCTGAAATAAACCTTTGTATGATATGGCAAGATGCAATGCCGGGTCACATAACACCATCACAACTACAACAAACAGAACATCCCAGGAGCCCTTACCATGTGTAGAGAAATAACAAATAATAACAGAGTATTTTACATTTATATAGCACCTTTCATCCCAAAGGATTCTGAAACACATGACAAGTTTAAACATCTACATAGATTTATATACAGAAAACAACTTTTTCCACTGTTGAAACAGATAACTTTAATAAGCAGCAGTATGTAAGTCACAAAACAAAGAAAATTACCTAATCTAAATGAATCTACAGAGGAAATCTTCTCTCTTTCTTTCTTGTGTTGTTGTGTAGAAGGTTTGACAGAAGAGGAAGGAGTTAGATTCTGGTCCAACTTGCTTCTTCTAGTTTTAATTCTTCGTCTGTTGTGGAGTCTCCATCTGAAGAAACCCAATATCCAAAACCCATCTGTACACAGTCCTCAGCAACCTGCTCTCGCTGATGCTGCCTGAGCCAGCTGGTTGGACTAAATGACCTCTAGTCTTTAGTCTAGCTAAAGTCTTTTCAGTCTAACTGATTCTTGTATAGCTGAATCAAAAATTTCTTTGGTGGTACATGGCAGCATTTGTACAATTTCAGCATAAAATACCTACCTGCCTATTTACTCTTGTTCTGTGAGAGATAAAAAAAAACTTTTCAAGTTCTAAGGTGTCAGATTAAGGACCAAGGAGATATTTTTCCATAAGTGATATCAAGTACTCAGCCTTAAGGAAAATAATTTTTTTTAGCACAAAATAATGGAGTTTTTTCTTCCATGGAAAACTGTGAAAAAACTGCTGGTCTGACAATCTAACCAGACAGTAATGGTAGCTGGTGGGGAATGCAGAGTCTGTGATGCTCTGAAATCCTTAATCTGGTGATTGGGATTGCAGAGTATGCCCATCTGCAATGTTTGTTCTTCACCCGTATTACAGACATGGAAATCCTATTGTGCAAGGGATCTCAGCAGTCTCACTGAGAGCATCGTGTCTCCAAAGGCCATCATGGAAAGTTTCTGTTGCATAGAAAGACAGAAGCTTTCACAACCAGAAGTTCTTAAAAGCTTTAAGATAAATTGTCGAGAGCCAACATGGCTTCACCAAGGGCAAGTCATGCCTGACAAATTTGGTGGCCTTCTATGAAGGGGTTACAGTGGCAGTGGACAAGGGAAGATCTACTGATGTCATCTACTCGGACTTGTGCAAAGCCTTTGACACTGTCCCACACAATATCCTGGTCTCTAAATTGAAGAGACATGGATTCGATAAATGGACCACTCGGTGGATAAAGAACCAGCTGGACGGTCGCACTCAAAGGGTTGCGGACAACGGCTCGGTGTCCAAGTGGAGAGCAGTGACGAGTGGCGTTCCTCAGGGGTCGGTACTGGGGCCTGTACTGTTCAACAACTTTGTCAACGACATGGACAGTGAGGTCGAGTGCACCCTCAGCAAGTTTGCTGATGATACCAAGCTGTTTGGTGAGGTAGACACGCTGGAGGGGAGGGATGCCATCCAGAGGGACCTGGACAGGCTGGAGAGGTGGGCCCAAGCCAACCTCATGCAGTTCAACAAGGCCAAGGGCAAGGTCCTACATCTGGGTCGGGGCAATCCCAAGCACAAACACAGGCTCGGTGGGGAATGGCTGGAGAGCAGCCCTGAGGAGAAGGACCTGGGTGTGCTGATTGACGAGAAGCTCGACATGAGCCAGCAATGTGCGATCACAGCCCAGAAGGCCAACCATATCCTGGGTTGCATCAAAAGATGTGTGGCCAGCAGGTCAAGGGAGGTGATTCTGCCCCTCTACTCCACTCTCGTGAGAACCCCACCTGGAGTACTGCATCCAGCTCTGGAGTCCCCAACATAAGAAGGACATGGACCTGCTGGAGCACGTCCAGAGGAGGGCCACGAAGATGATCAGAGGGCTGGAGCACCTCTGCTATGAGGAGAGGCTGAGAGTTGGGGCTGTTCAGCCTGGAGAAGAGAAGGCTCCGGGGAGATCTTATTGCGGCCTTCCAGTACCTAAAGGGGGCCTACAGGAGAGCTGGGGAAGGACTTTTTACACGGGCATGTAGTGATAGGATGAGGGGGGGAATGGCTTTAAGCTGGAAGAGGGCAGGTTTAGATTAAACATTAGGAAGAAGTTTTTCACTTTAAGGGTGGTGAGGCACTGGAACAGGTTGCCCAGAGAGGTTGTTGAAGCCCCGTCCCTGGAGGTGTTCAAGGCCAGGCTGGACGTGGCCTTGAGCAACCTGGTCTAGTGAGAGCTATCCCTGCCTGTGGCAGGGGGGTTGGAACTCGATGATCTTCAAGGTCCCTTCCAACCTAAACCATTCTATGATTCTATGATTCTATGATTATACTTGAGGCTGTTAGGGAAGCTGGCAAAAAGTTCAGGTCAAGTGCTCAAGCAGGCACTTGTTTTTTATCAACACACAAAGCTCAGAGGTGAATCCCAAGCAGGTGTTTCGGAGACTAAAGTTCCCAATATAAAAAGTCCAGCTGATTGTACATGTGAGGTAGGCAAACAGCAAAACCCAGAAAAGTGCTCCAGAGAAACCAGAACAGTTAAGTGCCCACCTAGTTGTTCTGGAATAATTCCTGACAACTAACCATGGGTTGGGCACATTATAAATAACCTCATCTGAAATCCACAGTGTGAAGAAAACATCAGAGAATTAAAATTTAAATCTTGATAAATATATACACCCACACACATGCACACACACTGTCCTGACATTTAAAGGGCATTGCTTAGCCAGCTGTATTTCTATTTTCCTTCATGATTCACAAAAGTATGATCCAGGCTAATAATAACACATAGCGAAATACCTTCTCTCCATATTGCTGTGATTTATGAAAAGCTTTTTTAAGATAACCGTGCCAAAGCTCCAGGTGCTGGCCAGGTTAAATTGATGTTGGAACAGAGGGAAGCGCTCTTCTCTATCATTGCTGAGAAACAAATATCATCCCAGTCTGGCTCAGTATTGCGTTTTACAGAATAAATGAGGCTATATTTTTATATAAATGAGCAACTTGAGCTGCAAAGCAGAACTACATAATTTTACATAGCTAAGTGGGAATTTGGGTATCTGTAACAGGCTGCTGCCACAGCCAATAAAAGGTCAACTCTTTAAGCATTATGGAGGTTTTATACAGTGTTTATACAGGTTTCAGGCTCCTGAAACATCGGTGAACAAGAAGAAATCTTCCTCCCAGACACCACAGCTCAGATCAGTGCCAGACACTCCAAAGTCTCCCATCACCTTCTGACATGATATGGACAGACCGGGCTCTCCTGGAACAGTCACACTCTGCAAATCAGTAAGGTACCATTAAGGATCAAGGGCAGTACCGAAAATTGAACTGGTCTTCAGCTTATGCTGCCCGACCCTGATACTGAAGTCTCAAACTGACTTCTATAGGGTGAAAAAGGCAGAAGAGCTGTGGCATGGTATGGAAGAAAGAAGACAAGAAGCCAGGACAATGGGGTGATTTTCCCCATTTTTTTACTGTTAATGAGAATATAAATATACTGAAATCATTTTTTTTATGTTTGTTACACTGAGTCTTTGATGGTTACCAATTCTGAAGGCTGAGAAAATAGAGTGAATATTCACAGAGCAGAACAGAGGGATCCTGCAGTGATCTTATGTGCACAGACCCCTTGAGCCAGACACCTTTCATTGATACAGGCTTGGCTAGGCTTGGCTAATGCAGAAATGTTTCCATGGACACTAAAACTGCTACTAGTGTCCATAGCAATGGGCACAGGAAGCTGACATTTCCAGCATGCATCGAAACAAAGCAGAAATCACACTGATGTATTCGGCACATTAATAGCCCAAGTACCCCAAGTCAGGTGTGTAACGGAACATATATGTGCAGCAGGAACCCCCAGCTAGGTTTGGTTTTGCATGGTGGTAATGCTAAAAGACCTGCAGAGTGTGTTGTGTTCCCTGGAGGCAATGGATGTGCTGTAAATAAGGAACAGTGCTCCAGGTTGCTTCGTCTGCATCTCAGCTGCTATGGAAGGGCAACTGGGAATGAATCAGCTCTGCAAGCTCCCATCCAGTGGTCACCACTCTGTCAATGTGCCAGAGAAACTTAATTTTACAGTATAGCCCTGTTTTCTGGAGGGAAAGACGTTATTTTTTTTTGCCTGTATCAAAGGAAAAGCAATAACCCTTGGTTAGTCTGGTGTCAAGATCCTAAAACCCAGGATTAATGTACTGAATAGCATCAGAAGACACCACTTACCCTGAAGATATAGAAAAGGATTTATCATCAGTTAAGAAGTAAGAGAAGGGAGGCCAAGAAAAGAGGTGAGCAGGGCAGTGCCATATGCACACTACAACATGTGCTGTGTAGCCATTGCAATGCTCTGGCATCCACATTTTCCTGATATCCTGTCATAAATTGAGAAGAGGAGTTTGAAACCTGAAGCAAAGGCAAAGGGATAATTCATCTGCAAAGTACTAGCAATCTATATATTTTTAAAGGAACAGATATATTCATACTCTTGTGTAATTAAAAAGAAAGGGGGAAAATGAACTGGATATATGGTATAGTGGCAAGAGTAGAGGATGTGACTAGTAGCACAGCCTTTCTGACATCTAAAAAATACATGGGCAAAGTGGGTCAGTTGATTAGAGTAATGATTAATTCCATAAAACGGTGTAACAAGTAAGTCAATGAGGTTCACATCCCAACAGAAGTCAAATGCAGAGCAGGAAAGTAGGAATTCCTTATTAAAGTTGCAAATGAGCGTACTGCATCTGTGTATGCATCTCATTAGAAAGAAGGCAGAGGCAAATCTTCTGTGGATCACATTCACTTGTGATGCCAAAACTGAGAGAGTAGGAAGCACACCAGAGAGAAACAAAATACTCTGTGGCATGGGAACGGTGGTCTCCATCCTTCTGCCCACTGCAAAGTGTTATCTACCCCTAGAAGTCATGGTCAATGAAGGTGGTTCATTGTATGTTATGGAACTGAAAATCAGTCCTAAGGACAGATACAGTCATTCTCAAAGGTTCTCGTCAAAAAGAACTTCAAAGTTTAATCCAAAAACATGAAGAACTGTAAAGAAGTGAAGCCAGGTAAGCTCTTGATGACACTTCATGTGAAGTTGCCCTGGGAAATCGCCACTGAAGGTATCAGCCTATATAGCAGGAGTTACTGTGTATATTTACAGAATCTCAGTAAACGCCTTAGAGAGGAAAGAAAATAGCAGTCCTGAGTTTTAAATCCAACTTTCCCAAAAGTTGGGCTGATAACTAATATACTGTCATTTTTCTATAGATTATTTCACACACGTGACCTTGTTGTCTTCCTGGATCAACCCGAATCACTGCGCCATTCAGAACAATGCCTTTTACTTTGCCCACATTTTCTTTACAGACAGACTGATTTTTTAATTCAGCTGTGCTCCAAACCTTGGTGCAACCCTTAAGGACTACACTGTCTGCAACAGCATGTGTGCGTTCAAGGAAGGAGCACCACTGACTGAGGGAAGAGGCATTTGAGTTCAGTTTTTCTAAACTTATAATATCAAAAATTACACAGGGAAGAGCCCAAAGAGAAGGTCTTGTAGATTCACAGCGGGGCTTCCAGAAACTGTTGGATAAGATATCAGTGTGAAAGGAAGAGCTGAAGCAGTGGGGACCTCATCAGAAAGGGAAAGTCTGCATCCTGGCTCAGTGAAACATATAATCTTCTTCTGTTTGTTAAAACAAAACAGAGCAGAAATATATTTCAGAAATCAGAAGATTTGCAGCAGCTCTCTTATGGAGGAAACATGGCAATAAGCCTGCTGTGAGATGCTGAGTTGCTCAGCCATGGTGAAGTGAGCACAGATCCGGACTGTAATGTTTGATGATCAATTTGGTGCTTGTTTCTTTTCTTTTCTTTTGCTTTATTGTACTTTCAGGATATTCCTCAGACAGATCCATATTCTTTATACAGAACCATAATGCCTGAGGCTTGTAACTGTATGACCTCTCTCGGTGCAATCATAAATCCTGCCTTTAGTTGTCTTTTCTCGAAGTTAAGTTGTTTTTTGTGTCACGTTCACTTCACTTTCTCAGACACCTCCTTCAGGTTTGGAGGGGGATGAGTTTTTTGTTGGTTGTTTTCCCCTCTCTAGCACTGTGGTGAGTTGTGGGTTTCTTGATCCTGCTGCCATTACGATGAAACCAGGCAGATAATTACCAAGCTGTGGCTGGCAGAGGTGAGCTCTTCATGTTCCTGATGACTCTGCTCCTGCAAAGGGACTTTGCCCTCCCTTGCAGCAAAGCGGTGTGCTGTGCCAGCACCAGAGGGCACCTCTAAAACTACTCACTTGTTGCCCTAGGGCTCAGAGAAGAAGTTCTCGTTAAAGCACCTAAGGTCTAAATAGCTTTTTCCCTGCAATACCATGGAGAACTTGCCTGCCTTGCCTCCCCTGCCTTGTCCCTGCCTGCAAAGCTGCCTGTGCAGAGGCACCTTAATATTTGTGCTAGCAGGCTGGATGAGGGCTGTCCTGAAATTCTTACTCTGCATGACGCGTCAGCATCTACCACCCCTTCAGTTAAACTGCCTGTTTGTTTGTTTTGTTTGTTCATCTAAATCTCACTGTTGGATATTAAACATCATTTGCAGTAACCACACAAACTGGGTGCACCCGGGTTTTAGAAAGTGAAAATTACTGCGAGTGAGGAGCGACAGATTATTATTTGTGTTCTATTATAATTAATTACTTTGCACAGCTGGAAACCATGTTACAAGTCTTAGGTGTTTGCAAGAATGAATGGCCTTGTAAAATGTAGCTGGCAGCTAAATCCATTCTTGTCATCCATGCTCGTTTTTGGTGCTCTCAGTGCTGGATAGATGTGCCTGCCAAAGACTCTCATAGGCCCATTAGTGTCTGGAGTGGCTATGCTCTTAAATAGACATTTTTATTGTTCTCTGCCCTTTGAGCCATAGTAGTTGCAGGCACCTGGGAAATGCACGATACATATAAACAGCTAGGACGAGCCAGATAACCAGGCCTAGCACAAAAACTGCACATTACATATATTGATAATTACACTTCAGAAGCCATCTGTTGAAATACCATTATTTTTCAGATCCGTTTCTTAGCCCGCTGCTGTAATTCAGGACCCCACACGACTGTTCATGTAAAGAATCATTAAATCTCCATTTCGGTTTGTGAAGGAATGATGAAAAGAGATGCAAACTTAAATGGAATTTTCTCCCATTACGTTCCTGCAAAGCAGTGTGACTAGAAACAACCTCTGAAGCTTTGGTTAGCTCACATAGGAGTGCCAGTATTAGGCGGGTGGCTGTGCAGTACTTGAAAAGGCCACAGTCCCTGGTAAATCTGTCACTGTAAGGCTGGCATGGCCAACGGGTCTGGCAGCCAGTGGGGATGGCAGAGACAAAATAAGTCTGGGAAGCAGGTGGGGTTTGAGCATCCTGGTACCTGCTCAAGAGGTTGCAGCTCCCACAGCTGGCTCAGGACATGGAAGATGTTATCACTGCTGTAACCAAAGAGGGAGGAAAATAAGATTCTTCTTCAGACGTTTTGGTCTTTTCTGCCTCAACGTAAGATACCTGGGTTTGATTCTCAGGCCAAGGACTGTAAACATAAATCTGGTACAGCTACCAAGCCCGTGGTAAGGAATTGCAGAAACCTTTGCTCTCACAAAATCTTCTGTCATTCAGAACATCCCCAAATATGTTTGAATTTAGGTAATGAATAACTGATGTAGATTTGCTGTTGACCATAAAATGCAGTTAATTTATCTGGGAGTGAACTCTAATTTAGTCTATTATTTCCTCCCCAAGACAGGCTTGAGACCAGTGGAAAGCTCTATCAGGATATGGAAGTAAGACTTAACCAACTAAGAAAACAACATTAAACATATGTTTATATTTCAATTGTCACAAAACTTCACACAGACCTTTAAAATTAAAGGCCATCAAAAGGCATGCTGCATGTGCAAGTAGAGATGCAAACGATAGCTTTTGACAGGCCATATATGCAGTGTGGGAAGATATTTTATGTGTAGTCTAAAGTATGAGTCACTGGGAAAATAAACACATAGTACAGTGAAAAAGAAGCATTATCAAAGAAAATGCGCTGTGGAATATGAAAGTAGTGGGAGCAGTCAGTGTCATGAAGGCTTGAGTGTCTTTGTAGATGAGAGGAATATCATGAACCAGGGAATGCAAGAAGTTTGAATATATTAAAGAAGTAATATGATCCTGCATGATATAAAGTGAAGGTGGCCAAATGTCTCTGACAGCCAAAGAGTGTGACTCAAACTTATTGTCGGTCAATCAAGTGCAAGAAAAGAACTAGTTTCCTCCATATTTTGATCCAAATTAAATAAAAGAAATCCCTTGGTATGACCATCCTTAAGAATGCCTGGCTGAAGAATAAAGTTGATTTTATTTAAAATTAATATTAGTATTTAAACAGGAGAAACCAAAGGTCAGATATGATAAGATTTGCTGATCCAATTCTCTAAATTTTCTGATCATAAAGGCAAGCATATAGTGTTATTGAGTAGTACTGTTTTATGGGAAGCTATCCACTGAGATATTATTGTCACTGATTTTATGGTATGAGATTTCACAGAATCACAGAATCTCCTAGATTGGAAAAGACCTGTAAGATCATCTAGTCCAATCATTAGCCTGACACTGACAAGCCCACCACTAAACCATGTCCCTAAGCACTATATCTACACGAGCCTTATATAGCTTCAGGGATGGGGACTCCACCACTGCCCTGGGGAACGCGTTCCAATGCCTGATGACCCTTTCAGTAAAGAAATTCTTCCTAAAATATTTAAATACATATACAGGCACATTGACCTCAAGAAGTCTTGACAATACAGGTGTCATATGCACCAAGTAATAGAAACGATTTATTTACCAAATATAATTTCATCAAGAAAGGTCTGTCTTGTTGTCCTCGTCCCTTAGCATCCTTAAGGTTTCGTTCCTCGGGTATTCCTCTGCAATGTACACTATAATACTTCTCACTTGCTCATGGGTGTCTATTGACAGGGTAACAAGCCATAAGGATTTGGTCTACATTTCAGCCTCATTCATTTGTGATATTGAAACCAGAGATCATGGGGGGGGAAAAACAGTTATACCCTGAATCTGTACTGGAGATAAGAGACGGAAAAAGATGCCTGATGTGCAGCTCCTGCCACTTTTTCAGCAATAATCCTTCTTAAGAGAGCATAGCTGGTCCATGGAAGACAACATATGAAAGAAGGGATTAGATTCAGTTCACCTAAATTTAGGTATCATCTGCTCCGTAACTGTTATCTGAGTTATTCAGGCTCCTGCTATAGTGATCTTGGGGTGCATTCCGTCTGTCTGTTAAAAACTGGATATTTATTTTAGAATTAGGCGAATTGCTTCCTAAATTATGAGCATACAGAATTTGGAAACACTGGTTTCTACCAACTGATCCCAAGATTTGTTTTTCCACTGGCATGAAATGGAGAAATACAATAATTCTAGCTAATACAGTGCTATTTCAGTCAATACAGATAATTTTTTGAGACTGGAGTGACACTATTTTTTTGTGTAAGAACCTAAATGATGGGGCTGCTCAGCCTTACTCCAGAGAGTTTGCCAGTGTAGAATCTAGTCCACTAAAGGATTTGAGCAGAAGGTGCTGCATAAGGATTATGTGCCATGAACACACTTGTCATGATTTGTCTCTTTTGAGTAATTACTACAATAAATTCTATTTCCAGTGGTGGGCAGGCATTCATCTTGCTGGGGTAAAATGGTTGGTCACAACCGATTTAAATGATAATTACAGAACAATTTTACCAAAGCAAGCTTAAGTTTTGGCATATGTTATACAGGAAAGCATGGAGCTGTTTTTCTTAATTTGCATACACCTGCCCTGAAAATTTCAGAGGTTCAGGAAAGCATCCTGGGAGCTCTAGAAAAGTAGCTGTAGTTGGCGTGAGTAAAACGAATCAGGGTAGTCAGCATAATTTAATACAGATAGACACTTATTTGCAGGGTCTTTGGGGAGACAGTGCCTTTCAGTTTCGTCCACAAACAAACCTAAATATTATAGGGGAGCTCCTGAAGGCATGTACCATACCCAGGCAAACTCAGAGTCTATTGGAGTTGTGAATGTTGGATGGAGATGGATATGAGAAGGGGAAGGGCAGGTAGTTCCAAACATTTGAAAAAAGAGCCAGGAGAACCTCTGGGAAGGGCCTCTCTGGCACATGGTCCAAGACAGATTAGACCAAAACACCTGCATGTCCCCTACCTCTCTACCAGATAGCATTTCATAGATACTTCTTGCACTGAGTGCCTACTGGAAGCCTCATCTGAGTACAAATTAACACATTAAAAATGTCTGCTAAGGATAAGGAAACGTCTGAATAACATCAGTGAAGAAATCTAGCAACTAGAGGATTGGGAAAAAAAAATAAAAGGAAAAAATAATTATGGGCAAAATCCTAGTAAGCTGATACTGCTGCTATATGTAGTCTGTGGAGCTACAAAATGTCTCTCTATACTCTAGAAGGAGCAAATAGTCCTAAATCACAGTTTGTAGGACTTCCTACAGAAGAAATCCTACCCATGTGGTTCTACAGGTTGTGTTACCAGCACCCGTCCTTCTCTGCCCTAACAGAGTCAAGCCTTTCAGAGCAATTTCTTCCTGTGTTTAGATACAGTAATGATGAGCCTGCATATAAGAGCTGCCCTTTTCTTGGGGAGGGGAATATATCAGAGAAGATAAGAAATGTTAGCAGCTGCTGTGCTGACAGCTTTAGAAAGTCTGGCTGGGAGATCCTGTGAGCTGTATGGGATGGTCACTCCTGAGCTCTACCTGAATTTCCTTGGGTACTGTAGCAGCCAGTTTGGCACTAAATATGTGGTGCCTCTGGAGCTCCCAAAACAGGAAAAACTAAAAGAGAATAGATGGAGGCAGAGAACACCCTGAAGAACAGCTAGACCAGCAAAGACTTGTGCAGTCAAGACAAGGCAAAGGGAATTACAGAAACACAAACATGTCATTTAGCTTCTTCCCACCAGCTGCCGACCCTGGCACAGGGTCAGCTCCGCTTGGACTGACCTGGGTCCGTGGTCCTGCCCCACTCTGCTTGTGGCAAGAAAAAGTATGCTTCAGCGGAAACAAAGCAGGAAAGCAAACAGCAGGAAAGGAAAACAAAACCTGTCCTCCTTGATGTTCAGTGCAGGGAGGAGAAGAAAAAGGAAATATCAAACAAAGAACCAGGGGAATCAGGGAGAGGAAAGAATCTTCAAACCACCACCAGAAATCTGAATTCTGCCAGAAGAGACCTGCAGAAACAACTGCCTTATTGCTTATTTTGTTTCTGAAAGGACTGAAAAAGCCTGCCAAGGATGTGGCAGAAGATCCACTGTAATGACATATTGCTGAGGGAAGTTTGGCGTTTCCTATGAATGACAGGTTAAAGGCATGACAGAAGAGAGCTTTTATTTTCCTTGTATGTTTCCTATTACAGTCTGACTTTATGGCCCCGGGCTAACATTTTGCACATAGACACTGATAAATCTGAGCTCCAACTGCAATATAATGTACTACTCAGGTATGCAGTACTGATGCAATTGCTTAGCTGACTGTTACCTGTAAAACCTAATTAAAATCAATGACGATTTGTAGCTGGAGGTCCATGTTTTATCAGAGCATGAAAATGAGACAAAACTCTCAATAACACTGCTTTGTTTTTCTATTTATCTTTGCAGATATCTTACAGTAGCATGTGAACAACACTCACTTCAGAGTATTTACGATAGACCTGACCAAAGTTTATCTGTCAACCCTGTAGGAATACTGGCATAGTTAACATTTTCTTCATCTCTAAGCCTGTCATGGGATTAATCTTTTGCTCTCTGGTGACAAGAAGGAAGGTAATTTTAGGCTAACATCAGTGTTAAATTCTGTAATAAGCTTTCTAATGATGTGGCTTTGAGACCCGTCAGCTTGACTTTCATCCAGGAGTTTTTAGCTTAAAAAAGCAATTGTCTTTTCCCTGGAGAAGCCCTAAACAATGCCTTTAAAGAGATGTAAGGGAAGAAAGGTCAGAATCTGAACTAATATCTGATGAGCTGCCTCCTCACAGCCAATATTTCTAGCAGACCTTTCTCAAGCCATGAAAGATCCAGAGTCCAAAACTACAGTTTGAGATTGTGCTTCTGGCTGGTGGTCCTTTATTTCTCTTCCTTTAAAATATCAAACTTTTATCACATACAGAATTCTTAGATGATATCACTGATAGATATCATGCTACCGTTTGGTCACCGCAGTCAAATCTCTGTTTTATCAGGAAAATGGCACAAACCAAAACAAAAGTCAGTCCGGGTCTTTTTACCCAGTCCTCCATATACAAAGTTTCTGAGCATTATGGAAGACTTTTAGAGGAGAAATAACAGCAATGATGTCTTCTTCACTTGGCTGCAATGTCTCTGAAGGTCTTGCAGAGGGAGAGGCATATAAGAGAACTTAATTTTCCATGTAGCTTTGGACATGATAAGTCCCGTGACAGAAGCAGATGAGTTTTCTTTTCCTTTCTCAACTGTAGGCACCCATCTCCATCACTGAGAAACAGTAACCAGTTTGCAGAGGCTCCAGGTCCATGTCCCTACAAAATCATCCAGAAAGTACCTCACTAATGAAGAGGACTTAACCTAACCAAGCTCACGTAGCTCCACTGCTGTTTCCAGTACTCAGTATTGTGTGTCAAAAGCACAGGCATCTTGGGAATAAATCTGGAAGTCTCCCTCTGCCCATTTACATATGGTAGCAAATCCACTCATCTACTTTGTAGGATCATCACACTGAGGGATCATGAACACAACAGCAAATTAAAGGCAAAGCAACCCAGTACTGCCTGTGTGCTGCAGCTTTAAAACAATTCAGTTCTCTTAATTTTTCCTTGAGCAATTCCCTACCTACTAATGTTGTACTACTCAAGTGATAATAAAAGTTAAAATGAAAGAATCATAGCCCCTAATGATGTCAACAATATTATAATTTTTTAATATTAAACATAAAAGTTTTGACCAAGCATTTGCTCATTCTTCTTGTTGAAGCATTTGTGGTGGTATAATTTTTATTTCTGCATTACATATGAAAAATAGTTAAGATCTTTATTTTATACAATTGTGAGGCTGTGCCATTGGTTGAAGCAGAAGTAAGGTCAAGGCTCTGAGTGACTTTTAAGACCAGAATGATCTGATATGGAAGCAAAAATTCAAACGAGTTTCCCATCTCCCCGTCCTGTGTCCAGAATATTCAGTTGTTGCTAAGCACACTGCATTTTGATGTCCAAAGCACCAGATCTGCAGAAGCTGATACACCTAGCATTTAGCAGTGCTTTAAATTTTGAACGGGGAAAAAAAAGAAAAGCTGAAGCTTTTACTTTGAACACTATTTTTGATGTATTGCTACAACTGTGGCAATAGGATCACTTTGCTGTTAAGAGTGTGCAATCAAGCTGACAGATAAAGATTGCTTTTGGCTTTAATTCATTATTCTGTCAAGGATTTAGCCATGTCAACCAATTAAAAATTATGTGAGTTGAAAATAATTGTACTTGTTATTTTTTTACCAATTACCATGGTGCCAAATCCTTGAGAGAATAGTGATTTCAGTTGTTTGTGGTTTTTTTCCCTTTTCCAGCTGTGTATTTTATCTTCCTCTGGTGTTTTTTGAGATATAATGCCATCCCTTTATTTATCAGAATTCTATGGCTGTTTTTTGATATGTAGAGATATCCACAGGCTCCCCTAACCTTGCCGTGTTGCCGTGTTGTATGAATTATTCAGAAAGTTTAGCTTTTGAAGTGGTCAGTAATTACGCAACTTAACACCCAGATAAAAGAGAGAGAGAGAACATGAAGAGACATCACATAACAGATTTTCTATCCTTCAAGTAGGGCCTTAGTGGATAAATTTTAGAGACAATGTGTAATTAAATGAGTATATTTAATGTACTCATGGCATTTTACATTTTTAGAGTTCAAGGTTTCCCCCCTGCTGCCTAAAGAGCACTTAGCATCTCTTTTCCCTTATCCACCTGCCTACCTTTTGAACTGTTCCTCTTCTTGGGGTTAGTAAATCCTTAGAATACTGGATTATGAGAACTAAGAATGTAAGAAATGCCAGTCATACATGTATAGGTCAATACCAGATCTGTCTATGACACTGAAAGAAAGAGGTACTGTTTGAGAAGACAAAAGCCTGGCCTCTCTCCATGGTTTCCTTCAGCAGTTAAAATGGTTCTGCTGGCATGTTAGGGGCTCATCTCTGTATCCTTCATTTGCTATTTGTTTTGTATCTGTTCTCCATGAATTTGCATTTTTTAATATTCTGGTATAGTTTGCTTCCAAAACCTCCTGTGGCACCAAGTCCCAGAAGTTATACTTTTTTTTTTTAAATCTGTTTTAAGTCCATCTCCTGCTAGTTTCAGCAAGTGCTCCCTAGTTCTAGTGTTGCAGGATTTGAGGGGTAGCAGTTCTGCCTTTACTTTTTCCTTTGCCTGTGTGATTTTTTAGAGTTCAGCACTATACGAGCTTTGTTTATGTTCTTTTTCTCTGGATACATTGATAGAGAGAACTAACACTTAAGAGCTAATAGCAGGAGGAAACATGCTTAACGCAAAACATATATCTATAACCTTGTAGCCATTGCCTTGCTTAAGCCATACCTATAATTATAACCTTGGCCATCGTGTAAGACGTTTAATCAGGAACTAGCAGAGGGGAATTGCAGAGAAGAACAGAACAGTCACGGCCGGCCTTGCTAAAGAAACCGGCTGGAACTGACCTTGCGGTTGTGGAGTCTGATAAAAGAGAGACTGAGCCTACGCAGGAATAAAGAGTCACTTGTGGTGATGAAGAAGAGTGGGTTTGCCTTCATCCTCTCGACCCTCAACGACCACCACCAGAAGAAACTGCGCATGCTTGGTGGGGAGGAGATCACAGAAATGGCTTATTTGCATACGAAACGGGATAGATAGTTAATATGTATAGGCATATTGAGAAACCTTATGAATATGTAACACTTTGCTGCATAAATACGATATGAGCTGCCGCGTCAGGTGCACACGAATTTGGTGGGACGACCCCTCGTGTTGCCCAGCGCTGAATAAAACATACCTACTTTACAACCTTCTCGGTTGTGGAGTCTGATTTCCGCACATCAACATTACCTTATGTTTATCTACACCAAAGTTCATCTCTCACCTTTTTGACCACTCAGTTTTGTGGAGGCCTGATGTAATTCCTTGTCATTGATGCAGCCTTTGGCTACCTGAAAGATTTTAATACCATACTTACATTTTGAGATTCCATCACATGTTCCCTTTTTTGGGTCATTGATGAGATATCAAATAAAACTGTTCTCAACACTGACCTACTGCTGACTCTTATCCAGCCTGAAAACTTCTAAGCCCTACTCTGCTCTTCTTATCCTTTAACCAGCTTTAAATTCATAGAAGGACCTTCCTTCCAAATTCCTAACAACTTCATAACCTTAATAACCTTTCGCTGCAGAATCTTGTCATAGGTCTTTTGAAAACTCACGTTTCTTGTATCCACTGGGTCTCCTTCACCCATATACTCGCTGCAATCACGGTACAGCACCAGCAGGCTGGTGAGGTAGGATTTCCCATTACAGGAGTGTTGCTGACCGTATCCCTATAGGATGTGTACTCCATGATCATCATCGTTTCTTCCAACTCTTACATCTTATTGGTGATAGAAGTCCTCCTCGTAAATAAGTCACACTGCAAATCTTCACATATCTTTTTGGTCTAATTCTTCACATATATTTATGTAAAATAAGTGCGTCTCCTTCAACTGGTCTGCTATGAAGAATACATTGAGTACAGGAACCTTCTCTGTATTTTTCACAGTTAAGACCAGTACAAAGCATTTATCAAGCTTATCTGCCCTAGCCTTATCACTTCTCAGTGTCCCTTTGACACCATGGTCATAAAGCAAGCCTGCCAATTTCTGAGCTTATTTCCTTTTTTCCTTCTATTTAAATAAAATTTTGTTCTCAGATGAAGCATCATTTGCAAGGTGCTCTTCAAAGTCTTTTTTCAGTATCTTGATTTCCTGCTTACTTTTGACCTGCCATGAATTCTCTCTTCATTTGGTTAGATTTCTTACTTTTAAATACCAGCCTTTTGTGTGGGAGAGCCTCCTTGTATTCCACAGAATCATAGAATGGATTGGAAGGGACCTTTGAAGGTTGTCTAGTCCAACCATCCTGCAATGAACAGGGACTTCTTGAACTAGATCAGGTTGCTCAAGGCCCCATCCAGCCTGACCTTGAATGTTTCCAGGGATGGGAACCTCTCTGGACAACCTGTGACAGTGTTTCACCATCCACATCGTAAAAAATTTCTTCCTAATATCTGCTCTGAATCTACCTTCTTTTAGTTTAAAACAATTTCTTTGTGTCCTATCACTACAGGCCCTGCTAAAAAGTCTGTCTCCGTCTTTCTTATAAGCTCCCTTTAAGTTTTGAAAAACTGCAATAAGGTCTCCCCAGAGCTTTCTCTTCTCCAGGCTGAACAACCCCAACTGGTTCAGCCTGTCCTCATAGGAGAGGTGCTCCAGCTTTCGGATCATCTTTGTGGCCCTCTGGACACAGTCCAACAAGTCCATGTCTTTCCTGTGCTGAGGACTCCAGAGTGAGACACAGTACTGCAGGTGGGGTCTCACCAGAGTAGAGTAGAGGGGCAGAATCGCCTCCCTCAACCTGCTGGCCACACTTCTTTTGATGCAGCCCAGGGTACGGTTGGCTTTCTGGGCTGTGAGTGCATATTGCCAGCTCATGTCCAGCTTTTCACCCACCAGTACTCCTAACTCAATCTCAGCAGGACTGCTCTCAATCCCTTCATCCCCCAGCCTGTATCAATATGGCTGTTGCCCGGACCCAGGTGCAGGACCTTGTACTTGGCCTTGTTGAACCTCATGAGGTTCACATGGGCCCACTTCTCAACTTTGTCCAGGTCCCTCTCGATGGCATCCTGTCTCTCAGGTGTGTCATTTGCACCACTCAGCTTGGTGTCATCCACAAACTTGCTGGGGGTGCCCTTGATCCCACTGTCTATGTCACTGATGAAGATATTAAACAGTACACGCCCCAATATGGACTCCTGGGGGCCCCACTCATCACTGATCTCCACTTGGACATTAAGCCATTGACCACTACACTCTGGATGCCACCATCCAGCCAATTCCTCATCCACCTGTGGTGGGTTGTCCTTGGCTGGACACCTCGCATCCACCAAGCTGCTTTGCCACTCCCCTTCTCATCAGGGCCCATCCCTTAAAAAAGGCCTAGCTTTAAAACTCTTGATTTCAAGAAGAATATAACCAACACAAGTCATGAATCTTTAGTGTTTGAGTATAAGATCTAGATTCAATCAAGTGCACAGGACTGCCCATTCACACTGAGGTTGCAGCTGTGGAAATTCTTTAACATTATGTTAAGAAAAATGATGAATGTGTGTTTAGGTTTTTAGTCTGGTGTTCAAATAAGAATCAGCATGAGATAATCATAGCAAAATACCACCTATTTTGAGGCAAATGGTTTCTCCTCTGAAAATTGTAGCTAGACCAGCACCTTCCTATAGCATGTTTCTAATTTGACTGATGAGCCCTACCAGAAACCTTTTCAAACATATCTACTGCACTTTTTGTAAACCTTTTCTGCAGCTGTAACACTGCAAATATGTCAATGTGATTGTCTCCATATCACATTCACAGGCTCTGTGTTCAGAACCTTTGTATTTGAATTTAGGAGCTGTCCCTTCATGCTGAGGGTATCTAGAAGAACTGGAAATGATGACAGGTTTGATGGGGAAGCCTGTTGTGTCTGTCAAGGGTAAGAACTCATCATTTGCATTGAGAGCAGGTAAATAGCTCCATGTATTTTCCACACGTTTACCAGTGTCCTTCAGTAAGTCCTTTCTGATTTCGAGCTTGTCAAACTGTCTTCAAGGAGTTGCAAAAGCTCACAAAAAATCAGGTGAGTAACCTGATTTTCAACAGTGAGAAAAATTAGCAAGTCCAAACTCTCTATTTTAAAAATTGTGGATGGTATGCCATCAGTAAATGACTTTCAGGGTCTTCCTTATTTCCCATAGCACGTAGCTGCATGCTAGACATCATAGATAAACTGGTTGGCAGAAGCACTTACTTGGGCAGCAAGTCTTTAAAAACATCATTTTGGAACTGCTTCTGTTTTTATTGGACCAGCATCTCACTTGCAGCTGTTCACTCATTAGCTGGATCTGCGCAGATACTTTAATTGAACTCCAGCATTCTCATTTTCAATTAAAAAAAGGTTTTATGATCTACTGACAACACCACTTAGTCACAGATCATGTTGAAATATAAGTTCTCGAACAGTTTTAAACGGGAGATTTCTTTTGCCTGATCAGCTGTATTATAAACTACTCCAATTGGAGAAAATAACTTTTCATCTCCTACTGTCCGTGAAACAGTTCAAAGGAATCCCCGTGGTACATTCATGCCCTTAGGGCAAAATGTCATTATGAATATAGGAATATTGTAGAGGATCAATGACTTTCAGAAGGTCAGGCAAACCTTCTTCTGTTCCTTTTGCAAAAAAAAAAAAAATAAAGAAAAGAAGAGTATCTTTCCATGTATTAAATCTTGGTGTGGTGTGGAAAAAGATTATTTATTTCTGCTGAAGCTGGCTCAGTCACACACAGAACTTCATTCTTCAGGCCACTAATATTTTCTTTTTCTCATTTGCAGCTATAGCACTAGCAAAACTCTTAACATTTCTAAACATTCCTTTGCTATTTGCATCATTTTATAGAACAGTCACTTGAAAGTGATAGGGCTGCTTTCTGTCAAGATGGGAGATCTTTTCATCATGTTGCAGGGTAGCTTCTCAGGACACTATTAATTAGAGACTGTTTCCTTCTGGAAATTATGCTTCAGTGTCAACAACTTACCTCACCTTTTCTATGTTTCCGAGGACCTGTAATCAGAGACTTTAAGTAACAGTCAGTTCAAAAAATTAAGTACTCCCTGTCCCACGTCAACCAGTCTCAACATGTCTGCTAATGTTTCCAGCTCTTCTTTGGATTTCTAGTCAAAAAACTTTGTTGATACGTAAAACAGGAAATATGGTTGCACGAGAAAAGAGAGGTATAGTACACCACAATAATTACCAAAAAAAAAAAGTACGATAGGACGTGGCTAATAACGTATCAAACATCCTAAACTTGTCTGGGTTAGTTTATGAAATATGTGTCACTCACTCACAGGAAGGGACAAATGTCCTTTAGACATACTGCCATGTCTTTAAAAGAGGGCTATTTTAAAAAATTACTCAGGAATAATGGATTCATTTGGAATTTGGACTGTGCCCACTTTTTCTTCCAGCAGGTAGAGTATCTTTCTCGACAAACCACAGAGAACACGTGAAGTAACTATGTGTGGAGACACCTCATGGTGGGAGGCAGGTGGTGAATGATGTTCATGTTATTCATCCTGAATTCCCATTCTTGGCTAGATTCATCTCACCATGCTTTTACTGCTTAACTGAAATTCTAGGATGCAGTTGCTCACATCTGACTATGTCTCCGATGCAGGTGTCGCTGTCTGAGCTAGTCAGCTCCCATTACACTCAATGGAAATATCATCAATGCAGTCAGTGGAGCCTGGGTGAGATTTATCTGACCAAAGGCAGACATCTACTCTGGGATGAGAGGAATCACAATCTGGACTCCACTGGTAATCTCAGCTAGCTGTTCATTCACTCATAAGGAGAGTCCAGCGTGACTTACTCAGGTCTGCACCTGCATTGCTCACAGCCATAGCTTCTCAGACGAATTTCCCCCTCAAGCTATGTGTGCCATCCACCCAAGTCACCAAAGGGGATTGAAAGCCATATCCAGAGAGTGATTCATATGCAGGAAATTCATATTCACGTTTCCCTTCTGACAGATTCAGATCAGTGATTAAACCCGTGGTCCAAACCTCAGCTGAATCCAAAGGGCATGGACTTACCCTGTGTGATCCTCAAGGCTTGGGGTTATGGTGCACAAACAAGTTGCTTTAGGATCAAAGTTAGCTGTAAATTGATTGCTTTGCAATAATCGTCTCTGCACATGTTTCTCGTCAGTGGTACCCTACAGTAAACACAGGGTAATCTGAGGAATTTTAGCCTTTAAAGAAAAAAGGGTTGAGCTATCTTGTGCTTATTGAAGAGGACTGTGTGATAAAGGCAAGTTGAGGACAACAACTGAGTGGCTGACATAAGGATGACATTCATCTGATGAATGTAAGCCTCTTTTACCTGTGTTTAGGTATAAGGTAGGCACCCAGGGCTCATTCACTCAATTCTTTTCATCCTAAAGTAGCTCTTCAGAATATGTCAGATGAATTTCTCCCTAAATTTGCGTATTCTTTCTACTGGCTGGAAAAGGAGCAGTGATTAGGTCACTTAGAGGTGTACACACACAGAGTCAGATAGGATGAGCCCCTTTTATGGAAACTTTTCATTCCACAGCAATTTCCACAAACGTAATGCTGTCCCAAAGTGCTACGTGCACATGCCCATGACTTTTCATGAGCTGGGCCAGAGATTAAATTTTTCCTCCTGTTGAGGAGAGTCTTGCCCAGAGAGAGGTGATGGGGCACAGCTGCAGTAATGATTTTTTTATGAGCTTTTTTTGTGAGGATCATCTTTTATTCCAAACCTTTTAGGAGAATAACATTTTTACATTAATTAGCAATTTTATTTGTGTATTTATGGAAGCATTTCACAAATTTCATTTTTATTTATGAAAGCATTCCATGCTGCCTTCAACACTATCCCTAGAAACTTG
Organism: Pluvialis apricaria; assembly: GCA_017639485.1. Taxonomy (NCBI): domain Eukaryota; kingdom Metazoa; phylum Chordata; class Aves; order Charadriiformes; family Charadriidae; genus Pluvialis; species Pluvialis apricaria. Next base: position 158,473,206 of record CM030008.1, on the reverse strand, counting down.
GATTGTTTGCATTAAAAATAATAATAAACAAGCAGGAGTTCATTTGAAAATAACAAGGTCTCTGAGCAATTTCATTGTGTTTGGAAAGAGGGTCACTGCTGAAAGCACTTTCATTGAGGCTGATTAGATAGAGCATGGGTTTTTTTCCTGCAAATATTTTCATTCCAGCAATGATGATATTAACTATTTAAAGTCTGATATACAACACTGAGGCAGAAGAACAACAATCAAATTGTTCACTGGAGGCCCGTTTAACCTGCCTGGCACTCTTCTGTGAACTCTTCTGTCCACTCTGCCAACAATCACACAGAGCATCAGAAACAGTTTTTAGGTGGGAAAACAATACAGGTGCTCTAGGGCAATTTTTTTTAGAGTATGAGACTCTCTCACAAATTCCCCATGCTATATGGCTCCAGTTTCAGGGCTGAAAGAAGAGCCATGACAAATTAGGAGCTCTAACATTCAGGCTGTACATGTGTGACTAATCCTTCCCTCCTGCCATTAACCCCTCTTTGAGGCAGATCAAGTGAAGCCCAGCTCAACACCAGCTGCAACCACCCACACACACTGTGCAGTGAGTCTCTTGGAGGATGAAATTTATGCTTGTGTTGAAACACACCGATTTCGCTCGTGTATTCAGTCCACAGTCCATCGCACTGATTCTCTGGAGAATGTAAAGTGAACCAGCTCTTGAAGATAGCTCTGACGGCCCCCATTTGCTAGTACAGATGGCTCTGGCTAACTTGAAAATCAGAAAGAAGAGTTCAAGATGTGCAGGCATACCCAGGCTAGCTTTAATCTCGCTCAGTTCAGCTCAGGCTAACCTCTTCAGTGTGTTCCCAGATGGCAACTTGTACAGACTGTGCTGCCACAGCTACCCTCTTGTTGATCATAGTCAGTGTAAGTGTGCCTACACATATTCCAGCCATACTTCTAGTTACTTAAAATACAGGGCTGTCTGGAGTTTGGAAGAGACCGCCCTGAGCAAGTCTGGGAGTAAGTCAGCGCATATTCATGAGAGCAGAGTGGGAGCTGTGGCCAGTGCTCCTGGAGCGTATTCAGAGAAGGGCAACAAAGCTGGTGAAGGGTCTTGAGCACAAGTCTTATGAGGAACGGCTCAGGGAACTGGGGTTGTTTGGCCCAGAGAAAAGGAGGCTGAAGGGAGACCTTATTGCTCTCTACAACTGCCTGAAAGGAGGTTGTAATGAAGTGGGGGTCAGTCTCTTCTCACAAGTGGCAACCAATAGGGCAAGAGCAAAATGGCATCAAGTTGTGCCAAGGGAGGTTTAGATTGGATATTAGGAAACATTTCTTTACTGAAAGGGTTGTCAAACATTGGAACAGGCTGCCCAGGGAAGTGTTGGAGTCACCATCCCTGGAGGTATTCAAAAGACATGTAGATGTAGCACTGAGGGGCATGGTTTAGTGGTAACTTGGCAGTGCTAGGTTAACAGTTGGACTTGATGGTCTTAAAAGTCTCTTCTAACCATAACGATTCTATGATTCTATGATCCTATGACTCTATGATGTTATGATTTTATGAAAAGACAGAGAAGGAAAAATAGTCACTGGCTTTGCACTTGGCAAACAGGGAACATTTTTGTTCTGCACATTGTCCTGTGTCACCAAGCATTGTCGACGGATCCTTCAGTTCTGTGTGTGTGGTGAAGGAGAACTGACCCACCTGGCAGATGCCAAGGCCCTGTAGCAACAGGGGCAGGATGGATGGCAGACAGATGGTGGAGTTGGGTGACTGGGATGTGAGTCTCAAAATGGTTGCAAGAGCCTTCTCAAAGCTCCGGCATTTTTTGGTTCCCCTTTTGTGGAGCAGAGACCTCTGGAAAATGTGCTTTGAGGAAATCTTGTGGCTGAAAGACCACCAGTAGCTCCTGAGGCCAAGTCACCCCAGAACACTACTGTGAAACCATACGAAACACGAAAATGTCTGAACTCTTCATTACAGTCATTTCCTTAGGAGATTGTTGGGAAGGGTTAACATAAGTGGAGAGGTGAGGAGGGGACTGCTATAGAGATGTGACTGATTTGTGTAAAGAACTGCTTGTGACAACATAAAAACCCTATCACCTGGAGCTGGAGAAAGTCACAGAGAGCAGGGAAACTCCTCCTTTCTGCCCCGCATGCCCAACATTCCTGGGCCCAGGCAGGTTATATATGCGGTCACGTTTCCTTTGAGTGCAACAAGACCATTTCCTTAAGTAACTATTTATTACAGTATGCTCAGTACTGCCATACTGAGCTGTATAGCAGCTCAGGAAACCTGGGAGAGAGTGAGACAGTGTATCTACCGGCATCTGTGAGTGAGCAAGCTCCTCTGCTGCTGCTTTAAGGAATTATTTAATTTCAATTTGTCTTAATTTAATTCTTCTGCTCTCAAGCTGTCAGCTCCTGTCTCTGCAGTGCCAAAAAGGCCAGCCTTCACTGCCCATTAATCCAATTTATGCTCAAGTACCATCGCCTTCCTCCCAAGCTGCCCGTCATCCAGAGAGGCACTCCCTGTAAAAATCTGCAAAGCTTTAATATTTTCATCTTGTGAATGGCTATTCAGCCAGGACGCCTGTAAAGCAGCCTGGCCGTACATAAGGACATCAGTCTACTCTTTCTGCTGCCTCTCATATTGAGCATGATGGTTTGATATGATTTTTGTCTTTTCCACTCTTGATCTCCCTTTGTCTGCTATAGTCAAACTATTCATACTGTATAGTATGCACACCATCGTGACCAGGTGCAACAGCAAATTTCTTGGCTGAAAGGACTATTTTGTTTGCTCTTTGACCAGCATCTTAAGGTCTTCATCCCTCACAAGGACCTCTGGGCCTTCATACACATTACTACCAATAATAATAATGTCACAAATGATTTGGCCCATGGCTGTCACTTTCAACATAAGTGGGGTTTTGCTGCAGTTTTTCACTTCACTTTACAAGAACATGGTCTGATATATTTAGAAGAATGGAACACATTAAATCAAACTATGGCTTTTTCTCCGCTCATTCCCTTGTCTTTAAACATTGAAGTACCAGCTAGATTAACACAGTTACTCTTGAATTACCCTTAAATAGTCTCAAATAAAGGGGAGAGGAGAATTAGATATCAAATGTCAATTCACCAGCCTATGACATAGCTAGAGCTCAGGTTGGCTATACACACAATGGATTTCAGTAGAGTTACCTCTAATATACAGAAGTATAGCCAAGAGCTTAATTTGATCTTAAAGTAACATTTCAGAAGACTCATCAGAGCAGTGACTGGATTTTTAATAGCAGCACTTAACCACATTTCAGCCATGCAGTGGCGTTAGTGTCGGTGGGAACGCTCAGGTGTGATTTGCCTCACTGTTTCTGAGCAACCAAAGCAGAGACAATAATTTGATTACTTAAAACTGGAACTGTGTTTACCATACTGGCAGAAATAGAGAGTCCTACATCTATATATTAGAATGGAAAGTAATCAATGGAAAATCATGGAGTAGAAAGTGCTATTCTAAAAATAACAACAAGAAAACGAGCCAGTGATTATCTTTTTCACCAAGGCAGCTATTTTGTTAACTGCAGTGTATATGTAAGGCATGAATAAGCCTGCAGTTCTCTTGACAGAAAGATAGCAATCAAATCATGCAACATGTTCTTCTGCTGTCATGTTCAATACATTAAATTGTGCTGAGCAGGCATCAGCAGAAAGCCTGTAGGACTTGGAAATAAGCGTTGTGCCATCAAGAGAAAGCATTGCAAGTTAGTTAGCCATTTATGCAAGATATAGCATCTTTATTACTAGAGATGGGGAAGAGCTATAGAGCTGAGAAGTTGGACCAGGACACAAGCATTCTTACAGTTTAAGGAACTTTCTTAGTGGAATTTTAATTCCAAACTTGGGCATGCTTGAGACAAAGGACTACAAACTTTATTCACATTTTATCTGCTCATTACTACGTCAAATTGTTTATTGCCTGAAGCAGTACCAATTTCAACAGCTCGGTATTCTGTGCAACAATCTTCACCCAATGGTTTCTGTTATTGTTCAATTTAAAACATTAAGTCTAAGGGAAGGAAAGGAAAATTGTGCATGTATTTTTATAGCATAGCATATGAAGATACTGAGGAAACCAAAGCAATATTAGCGTTAATCATAATTTAATGATATCATTCAGTATTACCATCTGTTGTAAGAAAATGACCTGACAGCAAAACAACCAGAGCTTGACAAGCCAGACTGCATGCAGACAATAAATCATTTGACAAATACAATCTGCTATCATTCCTTTTTGCTAACTAATCTGTGTAACAGCTCTGCTGAGTTACTGGATCTTAGAAAGATACTACTGGCTTCTGACATGTACACGTGGCTACTAACGCAGTGAGAGAAAGGTTACATTTTGCCTAAGGGCAAACTAAATCCAGCTTTATTGACATGCACTGGTAGATGCTCTGAAGATCAGTGGGGAATTAAAGATACAGAAATATTAAAGGAACATCAAGAAACTTTAAGAAATATCTGAAACAGATTCCTTTTCCATGTTGATTACTATTACAATTTTACAGTCATAAAGAGTAAAGCAGATACTTGTAGCCAAAATAATTAATATTTTCATATTAACAGACTAGCAGACCAGGGGAAAATGAAAATAAGTTTCCCCAGGGAGAAGTCATGGTATATGGCTCCTTTGGACTCTGAACTAGATACATCCCGTATTCGGACTGTGATAAAAGTTTAAAGATACACATGACATGAAAAGCAAAGGTCAAAGCAATGACAATGACCATGGTTGAGATTTTCCCTACAGGCGCCAGACTTGTGAGTGCACAGAGCTGCACCAGAGTGGCATTGCAATGGGGCTAAGGCTAGTGGCAACTGCATCCACAGTCTGAGAGTGATAAAATGAGCTTGTGCTTGAATTTCATTCAGTAAGCTAAGCCATTTGTCCACTTGGTACCAAACCCCAGCAGCTTATTTCAATTCTCCTTCCTGCAAATTGAAGTTTCTAAAGCTTAAGAGTGGCTCTGACACCACCTTTCCCTCTCCCAGAGAGAAGCAGTACTAGCCGTGCCAGGACCAGCGCAGCTGAGTGACAGCTCTCCTTATGTGAGCCAGGCATGTGTTCACACACTGTGCGGCCGCTGGTGCACAGGGCTGTGTTTGTCCACCCACTGGGCTTGGATAGATCTCACTCAAGTGCATTTCTTTTTGGCCTTGGGCTTATTGTCAATGGATCATTTATTTTAACATTCACCACCTGCTGGGCTGGGCTTGGAGTCCACACTGGAGCTATCAGCTGCTTCACCAGCAACTCTTACCTCTCCCTGTCACTCTGCTCAGGCTAATTTGAGGGGTTTCATGCTCATTTGAGAGGGCTGTGGGCTGTCACTGACTGCAGCCCACTGTGATATGCTCACTTCTCCTTGCCAATCCCTATGCAAATTATCACATTGGGTTGCTGTTTTTCCTGTATATTGGTCTTGCCTTTTTATCTGTCTGAGTATGGTGCAGTAATCTTATACTGCTAAATAAAAGAGGGCCAGGGAGTGATGCCAAAAGGTGTGGACCTGCTCATGTCTGCATTGTTTAGAACTAGGTCCTTGCAGAGGAAACCAGTCAGGACCACATCCAACAGCTCTTGTCCATAAGCTTCCTCTGCTCTGGGGATTTCTTTGTTCAAAACATCTGAAGTACTGTGAAGGCTGTGATGAGACTGCCTGCATAGCAGTCGTAAGACAAAAAGCGTGGTACATATTGCAGCTCCCATGGCACCTGTGAGGGCACAGCGGGCTGACTGAGTGTGCCAAGCCTGCTGCAACAGCACTGCAGTGTTTGTATGATGGAACAACCCAAACCTGAGCCATGTGCTTCTACTGTTGTATTTCAGGAGTGGTCTCTGGTGTAAACCATTCCCTGAAAGACACCCAGGCTTTGTCTTGGAGAGTCTCAGAGCAGCCTAGGACAGAGCCAGGGAGCAATGCAACAGGCCACATGGGCAAACAGTGGTCCAGGGTTAAACATCATAACCACAACTTTTTTTTTTTTTTAACAGTATAGACAACCACATAAAGAGAGCATCTTCCTTCTGTTCCAGATTGGGTGAATGTTCCACATCACATAAAGGATACACACTGGAACCCATGTTGTGTATATGTTCACTGCCAAAAGACACGTGCTCAGGGGAGGTGTGCTCATGTTCCATGTTGTTTGTAGAGTCTGTGCTGATCCATTTATGGCTTGCAGAGCTCTGTAGGTGTGCTTCAGAGCTCTGATGGCTCATACAAGACTGCATAGGATTAATTGAATTGTGTTGCCTGTTTCCATTTTTGTATTGTCAGAGCTAAATTACACCTTTCTCACCTTCAGTTAGTGGAAGGAGGAAGCATGCAGAAAGGTTTTTCTTCTGCAGGGATCTCTCCCAGGGAACAAACAAGATCTGGTATGCAAGTCTGGTGGGGTATCCTAGGCTAGGGGATTTAAGGGAAAAGCAGCTCCACAGTCTTGCATCCCAGCACAGCATCATGGGAGAGTTCAGGAAACTCACAGCATCATGTTCTCAAGATTCAGAAGTCATCAGGTCACAAAATATCTGCTCAAACTTTTCCCCATCAGGCTTCAACATCACAGGAAGCATAACAGAGCCACCAGGTAGGTTATCTCATAGGTGATAGCATTTTGCCCTCTAATATTCTTTAAAGTATTCTGTCTCCCTGTCAGGCTGTTTCATATCTCAAGCAACATGCCTCTTCACAGAATCACTTCTCCCCTCAAACAAGCTTTTAAAATTATAATATATATCACCCAAACTCATTAAATTCTCTATTATATCAGTTCCTTGCTTCATTCTGTTTGTCAAGGGACCACTGGAAGTGTAAGTTATGTCCTACAATCATGGGAAACTGCAGGGGCTTTTCCTTTCAGTATGTAAGTCTGCCACATTTTTTTTTTTCCATGAGATTTTTCGATGATGAGCCTAAGGTTTTCCATGTGAGAGTTTGCCAGAGTAAATGACCTGTAGAAGGAGAGTTCATAGGAGATGAGTTCAGTTGATACGGGAGCTTCAGCAGGCCACATCTATATAATCATCTGCTGAATCAACTAGAACAAGGGAAAATATAACACAAACGTTTTTAAAATAATTAATGGCTCAATATGTTGCAGTTCCAGGTGTCCACCTTCTACCCACCCTTTGGAAAGCAGGCCCTTGACTTGAGCAAAATCAAAGTGCCGAGAATTTCCAGCCTTTTTTTTCTTTTAATGATGGAAAGAAAAAAGCAACATCAAGAACAAACACAGTTGCTCACACCGAAACTCAGGTGTCCAGCTGTGCCTCCACTTACATTTTGGTTCAAGTGGTCCAGCATGCACATATTTAGCACTGAGGGATTGTTGAAGACACTATAAAGGTCCAGGGCATTTTTGCAGATGAAGAATAAAGGCTGAAATAAATTTGTTTCCCCAATAAACAGGGAATGAGGAAACCTCAGAGGCCAAGGATGGAATATGGATTGCAGTGAATGCCCAATGCCTACAATGAAAAGCACTGTGCTTTATAAGGTCCCTCTGTTGAGTAAGTTATTTTGTGGAATTTTTCTGATAATGAAAATAGAGAGATCTGACCTTTTCAGGGACAAAGATTTAAGAGGCTTGCTACATAATCAGGGCTTACCCATAAAAGTACAGCACCATTAGAACCTCAGGCAAGTCAAACAATTTACCACATGAAGTCTATTAAGAAAGCTAATCAAGTATCACCAAATGAGGCAATGAACCAGGGACAAGGTACACTGTGAGATTCACTGCTGCTATAGAATTAAGCTCACGGTTTTCTGTGGCAAATAACATCTTCAGCTGAAATTCTTGTATGTTTTCCATCAGGTGAATGAGAGAGCACACCCACAGTGCAAGGAGAAAAAAGAATAAAGTCACAATGAAGAACAACAGAAGATGAAAGTAGCTGAAATGTAGGTCCGGACTTTGATCTCTTACAGGAGAAAATGTTTATGCTGCAAGTGGTCCCACTGACTTGGAAAGCAGTACTCATGGAGTAAATTCCTTCCTCTTCCATATGAGAAACCTGTAAGAACTTCTACCAGTTGATTACACTGTTAAATACTAATCACAAGAAACTCTTCCCACTCTATGTTAAAAGAACCCCTGCCTGTGATGAAGGAAAATAATTCAAGCAGAGATCATCTTGCATGGTACCTTTATGGGTGAATAAAGACAAAGCGATTGATTTTTCACACACATCCATTTCTTTCAATTCCATTTCTTTGGAATGGTTCTCACTAATTCACGATTGTGTGCAGAAGATTAAGCTATAAACAGTACCTACCTTCTGTGACATAAAATATTGCATGTAGACTTCAAAGCCAGGACACCAACTGTATCAGTAAATATGCATGAAAACCCTGTCTGCAGGCAGTCTGGGGGCAGAAAATGGAAAAAATGCAAACAGGTCTCTGAATGTACCAGAGACATAGTCAGTCTGAACCGTTCAGAGCATTGTAGATTTAGCCAATGTCCTTCATTGCAGAGAGGTTACTGAACTATAATTAATTATAACTGAGGTGCTTTGCTCTGGATGTAGAGTAAAACAGAGTCAGATGCATCCATAATGTGGATGGAAAGGAGAACCTACACAGTCAGGCAGCTGCTTACCCTTATGTGGTATAATGAACACACGGCTGAGAGTGATGCTAATGCTTCCTTTGACTGGTTCTCCCCCACTGGCTGTCTCCCTCCTTTTCTTCCTTAGGGAAGTCCCTGCTTGGGTAAAAATTCATGATTCCCTCTAGCTGTCTAGCATATTTGTAAAGCCCCATTGCGTAACCTAAAATCATGATACGCAATACTATTGCTTTATTCTGAGAAACACTAAGCAGTCACAATGAGAGCAAGAATTATACGATATTTTATTAAAAAGTCTCTTTAACATTTTCATGGAGGCAGATTAAGGTGAGTTCAAAATATGCTTCAATATTTAACTTAAACATTAACAAAAGGCAATTCAGCATCAATTTTCTCTAACTCTAAAAACAAATAAAAAGCAACGTTACATTCCTTTCAGTTTTAGTGAGGATGCTCTTCTCTCGCGTAACAAATGATAGGACAAGAGGAAATAATTTCAAGTTGTGCAAGGGGTAGTTTAGATTGGATATTAGGAAAAATTTCTACACTGAAAGGGTTGTCAGGCACTGGAACAGGCTGCCCAGGGAAGTGGTGGAGTCACCATCCCCGGAGGTATTTAAAAGACGTGTAGATATGGTGCTGAGGGACATGGTTTAGTGGTGTATTTGGCAGTGTTAGGTTAACGGTTGGACTTGATGATCTTAAAGGTCTTTTCCAACCTAAACGATTCTATGATTTTCATTGGGAAAATTTTGTCCATTTAGAGGAATTGTAAATTTCAGCCAAGGCCCATATTTCACAGTTGGACCCTCTATCTAAGCCAAACTTGTGACCCTCTCATACATTTCTTTTACTCTCTTGCTTCACCTCTGCTCAGAAGACTTCTTGTTTTGATTTTAAAACCAACTTGAATGGATTATTTTTCTGTTTCAACTAAAGCACTTTAAATCAAGTCAGATATTTTAGCATTCCTATAATACTTGAAATGTTCACTGGAATGGAAATAATGACATACATTTTTAATGTAAATAATGACCAGGAACCCCGTGGCAGTTTATAGCATGTGCAAAACTGACCTCCCAGATTTTCTTTTCAAAATTCTTGTAAATGAGATATAGTGGGAGACACTCCTTTGTGTCACTAAGTAATAGATGGCCCATGATTGATGCTGTATCTATTTTAGTGAGTTTTAAAACTTCTTTATACTGCTCAAGGGGTACCTAAACTGAAAGAGTAACCACATAGTCTTTTTATTTCTTATGATTATTACCAGCTAATGAAAAATCCTTATTAAATTTTACTTCCAGGAAGGGAAAGTGGAGTTCTTCACCTCACCAGAGCACAGCTAACATCTGGGCAGAGGTTGCTCCAGCTCCCATGTACCAACCACATCGTGCCATGAAGTAATTCCAGAGTGGAGTGGATGAATGTTTTCCACAAGGCTGGTGAGGCTCCTACCTTGCAAGCTCGGCTACTGCGAAAGAAAACCAAACATGACACTACCTAACCATGTTGCATGACTGTCTCTGTGCCATAGGATTTGTAACGCCCTTGTGCACTTCCCATGAAGAGGCTCAAGAGCAACAGCATCTTCATGAAAAAGCCTGGTGGCCGTAACAGGGTACAGATGGATATCTTCAGAACTGCTCTTCCATTAATGATCATATGGCTGGCAAAGACATGGCTGGCAGCTAAAATGTCCTAGAGACACCACTGTGCAGGGATCTGAACCTGCACAAACCACCTACATATGTCTTTGCTCAACAGAATCAGACCTGAGTGTGTTTGACAGGGTGGCTGCAAACAGGGTATTTGGTTGAACATATATCGGAAAGTCAGCATGGAAACACAAGGTTGGAGAATTTGCCGTCCCTGGAGATGAGGAGTTGCATTATCTTCAGTAGAGGTTTCTCTCCAGGCTCATCCACAGAGCATTTGAGTGCTTCCAGCTGTCACTGAAGCAATGTGAATGAACACTGTCACAGTCTAGACAGACAGTGTAAGTTCAAAAGTATGTTTAACATTGGTCTGCACCTTGCTCCATAGTGGCAGGCTGTGCACAGCAGGGCAACTAAGGGTGATGTCTCTGGGCTGGCCCTCAGTCCTGTCAGTCAGGTCAAAACACAGACCCAGGATGCTGGTAATTGTGCATCTTGAGCTAGTTGTGTTCTTGCATGCTATCTTGCATGTTGAAATCTCCAAGGACAAGAGGTCCGAGTATTTCACTGCTGCTGCTGACAGGTGCCACTGAGCCTCTTTAGTCTAACTTGAAAATGAGCCTAAAAATCTATTACATCTACATTGGGCCTCCTTCTATTATCAGGTAAGTGGATTTCAATTGACTTGCCAGCCCTGTGCTCTTAGTCTTGATAGCTGGCTTGATAGAATGACATGACACCTTCCCTTTTACAAGCCTAGTGAGTCAGCTACACTAAGGAACAAGGTGGGCTCCATGTCCTTCATAAACACAGGGGCAATACCAGCTGTACTGATGGCGTATCAGGCTGTCCTATAGTTCTGAGCCACATATCAAAAACATTGTCAAAAGCCAAGAGGCACAAACCATGTATCTTAGACAAAAGAAGCAGAAGGTACTGAAGTGTGTCTCGGAGGCTTTGCCAGTAGCTCCCCTGCTCCATTTAGGCATGGGGTCGGATTCGTAGAATCACAGAATCGTCTAGATTGGAAAAGACCTTTGAGATCATCAAGTCCAACCATTAACATAATACTGCCAAAACCACCACTAAATCATGTCCCTGAGCACCACGTCTACACATCTTTTGTATACCTCCAGGGATGGTGATTCCAACACTTCCCTGGGCAGCCTGTTCCAATGCTTGATAATGCTTTCAGTGAATAAATGTTTCCTAGTATCCAATCTAAACCTCCCCTGGCACAACTTGACGCCATTTCCTCTGGTCCTATTGGTTGTTACTTGTGAGAAGAGACTGACCCCCACCTCGCTACAACCTCCTGTCAGGTAGTTGTAGAGTGTGATAAGGTCTCCCCTCAGCCTCCTTTTCTCCAGGCTAAACAACCCCAGTTCCCTGAGCCACTCCTCATAAGACTTGTGCTCAAGACCCTTCACCAGCTTTGTTGCCCTTCTCTGGACCCTCTCCAGCACCTCAGTGTCCTTCTTATACTGCAGTGCCCCAAACTGAACACAGTATTCGAGGTGCGGCCTCACCAGTGCCGAGTACAGAAGACAATCACTTGTCTAGTCCTGCTGGCTACATTATTCCTGATACAGGCCAGGATGCCGTTGGCCTTCTTGGCCACCTGGGCACACTGCTGGCTCATGTTCAGCCGACTGTGAATCAACGCCCTAGGTACTTTGCTGCCGGGCAGCTTTCCAGGCACTCCTCCCCAAGTCTGTAGTGTTGCATGGTCTTTACAACACAGACCACAGTAATGCAAGGAAATGCACTGGGCCTTCAATGTGCTGAATTTTGCTGGCAACATGAAATTTACACCTGCGATTCCCAAAGGAACCATCAGAGGTACAGGATCTTCCACACAGGAATTTTTACTCTACAGTCTCAGAATCCCCAGAGTACTACAGTGTGGGGAATAGGTAGCTGAAATATTTTGGTGATTTGAGCCTTAGCATTCATGACAATTTCCATGCTACCTAACTGCTCTCTAACAGTGTGTTGCTTTTAGGTTTTCTCCTACCATTTGACTCCAGTGGACTGAGGCAGACAGGGAGAGTTTGCTGGGATCAGAGAGGGCAGCCTGGGGAAACGCCATAAACCCTTAATGCTCAGTGTGTATTCCCCTGGCCTAGAAGGAGTTTTGTAACACAAGGGAAGCAAAGCACAAGGCATGCCTTACAGACTGTCTCATAGTATATTTTTCTTCATACCAACCCACTAACAGAGGCAATTCTTTCAACTTTTTAAGGTTAACCATGCTGAGACATAAGTAGGAGCTGTGGTCATCCAAGGGAAAATTGTCCCTTTATTGATTGTACCACTGGCTTTGGTACATCTTGATTAATAAAATTGTCTCTCAGTCACTTAGAATAGATCTCACCTGGTTCAGCTCAGAGGTATAAAAGGCACTGATTGTGTGGCTGATAAACCTCAGCTAAAAAAGACAGAGACACAGAAGACTGTGGATTGAATGAATCACAGTTTGCCCACTGCTGAAACCCAATTTAGCATACTGTAATATAGAAGAACTGTAGTAAAAATGAGAAAGGGTGAAAGGTGGGGAACTGTCATATGTAATCATTTAGTCTCATAGATCAAGAAATTATGTCTTTTCATTTATATTCATCAAGCTAAATCCAGTGTTTTATTCATTATGCAGCATTACAACAAAATGTTACCTTATAAAAATTGCAGATCCTTGAGGCAGCCTGTCCCTTCTCATAATTGTCTAGTGGAAGAAAAAAAGGCTTTGTGTTCCTGGAAAATCCACCTTTAGAGTATGTGCTGTAGTGATATGATTGTTCCCTGAAGTGTGGCATGCAAGAACTTCTTTCATGTTTTCCCTCACTCACTAAACTGCTAGACACTTCACCACGGTTGGGTTTTTTTTGTATCCCATGTTAAATGAAACTAATCCCTCTCTGGTTGTTCCTTAAATTGGGCTTTAGAATAATCATAGAATCATATAATGGTTTAGGTTGGAAGGGACCTTGAAGATCATCAAGTTCCAACCCTCTGCCATAAGCAGGGACACCTCCCACCAGACCAGGTTGCTCAAAGCCCCATCCAGCCTGGCCTTGAACGCCTCCAGGGATGGGGCTTCAACAACTTCTCTGGGAAACCTGTTCCAGTGCCTTACCACCCTCACAGTGAAAAATTTCTTCCTAATATCTAACCTAAATCTACCTTCTTCCAGTTTGAAGCCATTACCCCTCATCCAATCACTCCATGCCCTTGTGAAAAGTCCTTCCCCAGCTCTCCTGTAGGCTGCCCTTAGGTACTGGAAGGCCGCAATAAGGTCTCCCCGGAGCCTTCTCTTCTCCAGGCTAAACAGCCCCAACTCTCTCAGCCTGTCCTCATAGGAGAGGTGTTCCAGCCCTCGGATCATCCTTGTGGCCCTCCTCTGGACCTGCTTCAACAGGTCCACGTCTTTCCTATGTTGGGGGTTCTAGAGCCGGACACAGTACTCCAGGTGGGGTCTCACCAGAGTAGAGGGGCAGAATCACCTCCCTTGACCTGCTGGCCACACTTCTTCTGATGCAGCCCAGGATACAGTTGGCCTTCTGGGCTGCTATGGCGCATTGCTGGCTCACGTAGAGCTTCTCGTCAATCAGCACACCCAGGTCCTTCTCCTCAGGGCTGCTCTCCAGCCATTCCCCACTGAGCCTGTATTTGTGCTTGGGATTGCACCAACCCAGATGTAGGACCTTGCACTTGGCCTTATTGAACTTCATTAGGTTGGCATGGGCCCACCTCTGCAGCCTGTCCAGGTCTCTCTGGATGGCGTCCCTCCCCTCCAGCGTGTCTACCTCACCAAACAGCTTGGTATCATTGGCAAACTTGCTGAGGGTGCACTCGATCCCACTGTCCATGTCACCAACAAAGATGTTGAACAGCATGGGTCCCAGTACCAACCTCTGAGGAACGCCACTTGTCACTGCTCTCCACTTGGACACTGAGCCATTGACCACAACTCTTTGTGTGTGACCATCCAGCCAGTTCTTTATCCACCGAGTGGTCCATCTGTCAAATCCATGTCTCTCCAATTTAGAGATGAGGTTATTGTGTGGGACAGTGTCAAATGCTTTGCACAAGTCCAGGTAGATGACATCAGCTGCTTTTCCCTTGTCCACTACCCCTGCAACCCCCTCACAGAAGGCCACAAAATTTGTCAGGTGTGACTTGACTAATCATTTAGTCCTTTTTAAACCAGTGCAGTGCTAGGTAATGAGAGCAGCATAAAATAGAGCAGTGATTAACAAATGGCCATCACTTTGACTACAGTAATCCATAACATTTAATTCTCTTGACCAATGCGCTTTAATGACCAGAGGTGACAAATTCTCACTCTGTCCCTTGGACCCTCCAGGTCAACCATCTAATTCTCATCCAAGCTAAACCAGAGCTGGTGTCTTACAATACGGCACATCCACCTCTGTTTCACCAGGATTTAAGGCAGCCATTAGAGAAAAAAAGGTTCATTTGCAGTTTCTATGTGCATCCATTACCTGATTTCCTGCAGCCTGAAGGTCAATCACTTTCTAATTTCTGCTGACTGTACTAAGTAGGTCTCCATTGGGTGTGCTGGGACCTTAAACACCTACAGGTAGATATCTGAATACAGGTGTCTTATCTGGATCTGAATTCCACCCTAAGAGCTTTCCTGCTTCAAAGCAGACAGGGCAAAGATACAAGTCATTTTCAGATGCGTTACAGTGCAGTCTACAATAAGTGTGCTTTGGTTTTTCCCGTGGGCAGGAAAACTTGTGGCCCCTCACACCAGAAGAGAGATCACATCTAAGAGTATGCAACAGAGAAAGTCTGCCAGGTCAGAAAGAAAGACATCTCACTCCTCAGCTCAGCCACCTCCCTGGTTTCTTCTTTCCCTTCTGGATCGCATAAGCAGTTTCTCCCTCCACAGGTTGCAAAGGACCCCTCCCCAGGGAACAAAGGCTGGGGGATTGCACTCTCTCACACCTGTCCTCAAGCCATTTCTATTCTTTAGCCCATTTTTTCTGTATTTAGGACAGCCTATGAAAAGTAAATACAGGCATTGTTTTTTGTAGTACATGTCATGGAATATAGGTATTAAAAAAAATTATTAACAAAAAATGTCACTCTCTGAAGCCCTTTGCCTCAGTTTCCCCATTTGCCAATAGGACTGTTCAATAATCAGATGATTCTTCAATATATGATCTGGTTTGTCTCTTTCATCTTCCACAGCCACTCTCAAGACAGACATTCACAAATTCTGAGTGACTCATGGGAAGTTCATCTCCAGCTACTTCTTTTTGCATATATTCATAACTTCCGTCTATGTGATGCTGACTCCCTGTTCAGGGAACATTAAAAGTACTTTTAGATGATTTTTCCATAAAGATACAATTTTGCTGCAAGGACAGCAGAAATCAGTTGCACACAAACCTAAAGTTTAGGAAAATAACCTAATATTCATACAGGTGTGGTGCACAGCAAAATGCAAATACAGACTTATTCATTTTGTCTCATCCTCTGGCTCACTAGTAGATGAAGGCAAACAGCTTCTGCTTTCTAAAAACTCTGATTAACACTTTGCAATAAATACAAAATATGCAGCTACTTTAGAGAAGGTTCTACCCGTCAGAAATACTTGAAGACATGGTAAGAGTATCCAGCAGCCCACATCACCCTGGTGTTTGGCAGACAGCTGACGTCTGGCATTTAATTTTAAAGGGACCATAAGCACCACAAAATGGCATTGGTAACTGAACAGTTTTCCACAATTTCTTCTCTTTTCCCATATGCGTCCTTAAGAAAATTGGGGGGAAATAGGTCCTCACAATTAACATTTCAGCTTCTGTACGTCGCTTGGGCAACCCTGAGTGGATATGGTTAAGATTTCACGTGACAAGCTGAGGAAGGCAAAAACTTTGTAAACAGGAGGCAGAGGGAGTCCTACCTGCCCACTCTCAGCAAGTCTGGGTGGATCTGCTCTCTATTGGTGTCATTTAAAAGAGCAATGCGGCCACCTCTAATTCTACTGCAAAAACATTATTCAGAGTTTATTCCTAAACTTTTAGATATATTACATAAATCTGAATTTAGCAAAGCTTTTGCTATTACCCTCCTTTATGTTTTCACTGTAGAACAGCTATTTTTCTGCTGCTTTTCAGAAGAACTTCTCCAACAAAAGTTAGAAAATACCTGAGGCTTTGCTAACCTTGCCCCATACCACCAGGCCAATGAATAATTTAAGAAACCCAGTTTTTGAAGTGAGCACTAATTAGACAGCTTAACTTCCATCTAAAATGAATGTAGCAGAAAAATAGGTCTCTTTTCCTCTGTTTGAGTTGAAACATAGGTGAGATGAGATTGTGTCAGGTGAAAGTAGAGCCAAAGGTGGAGTGCAACCACCAGTGGCCTAATACAATATAAGCCTGGGTTTAATTTTTGGGTTTTTTTCCTTAGTGTCCTTTTGTGTATTTCATAAACGACTTGAAGGCGTAGCTTTGACATAAAGCTGAGGTTGAGAAGTGGCAGATTTCCTTCTAGTGTTTCTGGAAGAATGCACATTATAGAAAAGGCACAGGAGAAACAGGTTCATGTGTTCACTTGAATCCTGAGATTATCTCGCAGCCACTTGTTAGCCCAGGATTCCCAGTCTTGCACTTTCTGCTAGTCCACTGCCAGAATGCTATTTTAGTCTCTGGAAGAAAACAGGCTTGATTATGAGGATGATGTACTTTATGAAGCACTGTACTTAATGTCTCCAAATTCAAAGGGCTGCCCAGAACTGGAACTGAAACCAATCTTTTTAAACTGCTTTTTTTTTTTTTCTTTTATGTTGTGCCAGGCTAAAATCCCACATCAAAAAAAAAAAAAAAAAAAAAAAAGAAAAGAAAAAGAAAAAAAAAACCACCACCTTTTAAACCTTGGAGATGGAATATGAATTTTGTGGCTTGGATTCTTCACTAAACATTATGGCTTTAAAAGCATTTAGTTTTATGCTAACATTCAGCAACTGTTTACTCTCCAGAATTATTAGCTATTTCAGGGTTCTGCTGCTGGACTGTACCTCTTATTTATAGATTATGCTAGCATGCAGATTTTTATTCATTAGAAAGTCTATTGGAGCACCCACTGCACTGCATAAAAAACAAGGCCATTTATGCAAGTTGTAGCTATAGGCAGGTGAAATTATCATATAGCATTTCAATAAAAACAGGGTAAATTAGATTAGCCCTAACAGTCTCCTATTGCATTATGGCTATTAAGATGTAGATGACACTGCATCATAGAGTCTAAATTACTCATTCATCTTTGCAGTGAAACAGAATGAAATTTGCCACTTGCTCCACTTTCATATTTCAGGCACTCTTGCTTCCCTGCTGAATTCGGCCTAATTCTTGGATCCTGAATGTGGGAGCTCAGTTGAAGCTTACTGATGTCCCACGTTGGGAGAAAAGGCAAGTGCCTTGTTTCCAAGGGGCATTTCAAGCAGGAACATGGAAGAGGCACATCCATCACTGCAGTCTGTCAGGCCTTTGTGGGAAATCTGTAAAGGACTCAGTGCCTCCCAACACCTAATCTCTGACACATGGCTGCTTTTTTGTAGCCCTGAATTAAGGACACAGGGTCCTTCTACAATGTGGGAATGCAGGGACCTGACATGGGGACAGGTAGGGAGAGACCTTAACGGACTAATGGAAACGATGAGAAGAGGGGCACCCCTCTAAGGTACGTATTCCCTGTCTCCACTATGCTTCTTAGTTGATCTTCTCCAACAGACACTAAAGACTACATTTTCTCCTCTCCCTGCTTTATTTATTGAGGATGTTTTACTGGTATCCTCTCTCCAAGTGTTAGCATCCCAGCTTGCAATAAAATGTAGCTCTGCAAATTCAAGACATTTTGCAATAGCAGAGCTGGTGTTCGCTGCACATTTTGAACAGCAAAGATATTTTTTATGCTCCTTGAGGGAAACAAACCAACGCTTATTTCTTTAACGTAACTATATTTTTTCATGGCTATGTTAAAGATCAAATTACCTGCAAATTACTACTACTACTACTATACCATTAATTCACCATCACTGTTTAATCATTAGAGTTTCTCAGCGATGCAAGAATTATTAGGTTTTGTTTCAGATATTAAAAAACAGGCAGGTGATAACTTTAGGTAGCTTCATATGTACAGAGATGAGTAAATATTCATAACAAAGTAAAACAATCTGAGGAATGTTTAGTAGAAGAGACAACCAAAATCTTATTTAAATTTCATAGGAAACTTAAAACAAAATATTGGTGTTTCAAATTGTACCATGACCATAATTTTCTAGAAATAAATTAAATTCTATTTCATAAAATTGACTCCCTTCCAACAGGATGGAATTGTAATTTAACAGAATGTTCTCACATTTGGCCTTTGTCAAAAATAATAGAGCAAAAATTGAGATTTCTCATGCAAGCACTTCCATTTTGCTTAAAGTTATTTTTCTTTAAAAAAAACCAAAAAACATTCTAAAAGTTTCAAGTAGCTCCATCTACAATAAAAGCAGCAGATGGCTATGAATTTGCACCAAATTTCATACCACTTCAGCACCAGAAGACACAGGCAGAACTGGAATGTTGGAAACCCACTGGTTTGGAGAGATGCACCTCAAGTGGTCATGCAGTCTGTGTGCTGTATCTACACCACTAAACAAAACATGGTGAAGAACTGTTTTGTGTTACCTGTGTAGATATTGTTTCTTAAAATTAAAAGCTTTAAGATATCATAACACTTGTGTTCTTCTCAGGTTTTTTTCAGTGCCTGAAATATTGTGAAGGCTGTGCTGCTGCCCAGCAGGGCAGTGTTTTTGTGTCATGCAACAAAGGACATGCCCATGCCGTGTTAGGCATATGGAAGCATGTTAAGGAAAAACCCTGGTAGGATAAAACCTGAAGACTGTACAGCAGAGACAGAGCCAAACCTATTGCAGCCTTGTCCCCACTGTCTTCTGGGAATCCCCTTGCCGTGGGTTATTCCCCAAACTGTGCACAGGTACTGTCTGGGAACCACGAGCTGGTGTAAGTCAAAATCATGCTAGGGAGAGTGTTAGTAATTAAGCAAACTGGGCATATGCAGAGTCTGTGCTCAAAGTGGCACTCCAGCCCCATTTTCTTAACTAATATAAGTGCTGCCAGGGTTGGAGCTGGTACAGGGATCAGAGCAAGATCTTTGCCATGACTGGACTAGAAGAGCTTTGTTGTGCCTTTCATTAAAAGGGAAGCCAAACAGTAGATAAACCCCAGGACAGGGAAACTGCCTTTATTCAGGAAGGAAGCTTAATCATGTTGCTAATTTTAGGCATGTGCTCAAAACCCTGTTGAAATCCCTGACAATGAAGCATGTGCTGTAAGCCCTTTCCCTGAATCAAGACTTCAGCACCTGCTGGGTGATTCCTGCAGGTGAACTGCAAGTGCATCACCTGTTCACAGAGCCCAAAATGCAGCCAGAGGAGTTGCAACCAGTATCTGTGTCAAAATATTCGCATGTGTCAATCACGGTCTTCGGGGAAGGTGTTGTCAACTGCTTTCCTCCATTTCTGGATCTTAACGCAGCACTTGGTACATAGGTAATGCAGTGGGAAAACAATGGACTTTTTTTGTTTTATTCCAAGGCGTTATTTCCTCACAAAGATCATTAAGAAATTATCTGCTAGGAATCCAAAAGCCTACTCCTACTCTTTTATTACATGTTTTCTCTTCTAGGGGATATTACACATCATAATATGGTGTATCTGACACACCTGAGGGAATGGGATGCCATCCAGAGGGACCTGGAAAAGCTCAAGAAGTGGGCCCATGTGAACGTCATGAGGTTCAACAAGACCAAGTGCAAGATCCTGCACATGGGTCAGGGCAACCCTCAATATCAGTACAGGCTGGGAGATGAAGGGATTGAGAGCAGCCCTGCCAAGAAGGACTTGGGAGTACTGGTAGATGAAAAGCTGGATATGAGTCAGCAGGTCGAGGGAGGTGATTCTGCCCCTTCTACTCCATTCTTGTGAGACCCCACCTGGAGTACTGTGTCCAGCTCTAGAGCCCCCAACATAGGAAAGACGTGGACCTGTTGAAGCAGGTCCAGAGGAGGGCCACAAATATGATCCGAGGGCTGGAACACCTCTCCTATGAGGACAGGCTGAGTGAGTTGGGTTGTTCAGCATGGAGAAGTGAAGGCTCCGGGGAGACCTTATTGTGGCCTTTCAAAATTTAAAGGGGGCTTATAAGAAGGACAGGGAAAAACTTTTTAGCAGGGTCTGTTGCAATAGGACAAGGGGTAATGGCTTTAAACTAAAAGAGGGAAGATTCAGACTAGATAGAAGGAAGAAATTTTTTATAATGTGGATAGTGAAACACTGTCACAGGTTGCCCAGAGAGGTGGTAGGTGCCCCATCCCTGAAAACATTCAAGGTCAGGTTGGATGGGTCTTTGATCAATCTGATGTAGTTGACATGTCCCTGCTTATTGCAGGAGGGTCAGACTAGATGACCTTATAGGTCCCTTCCAATCCGAACTATTCTATGATTCTATGATAATATCAGTGTTAAAAACTATTTTAACATTCTTCCTCTACCGTGCAAGAGGCAGCATGAAAAAATTCTCTATGGATTGATATACCAACACAGTGGTCTACCCATCTGCACTTGTTTCTCAAACAAGATCAAGTCCTCATTTTCTTACACTGTATAAACACACTAGAAAACAATCCACATCCTAAAGGGCTCTTAGTTTAAATAGAGCAAGCAGCCAGACAAGGATGTATTTCTACCTCATATCTATTCTCGTGACGAGGAACTGAGGCACAGAGAAGTGATAAGACCAAGAAAAGTCCCACAGAAATTTTATCTTATAGCCAGGAACTGAACCCAGGTTCCTAGAATATCAGCTCCATGTCTTAATCACAAGTCAGGCCTTTGTATGACTGGCGTGTTGAAAATGCTTCAAGTCAAGAGAGGTGCCAAAACCAAACACAATGTGCCAACAGTGTAAACTAATTACATTTTAATAATTACTTCAGTTTCAGTCATTTGAACCGTTATTAGCAGCTCAAGCAGGGAATGAGTGGGCTGTGCTCTCGAATTAGATTATTTAATCTTGCGTTCTTTCTTTTCACGTTGGACAAAATTGACTTCTGTTTTGCCGTATTAGTTCCCTGTGTGTGATTAACACCCAGGTGCTAGCCTGGGAAGCACCACAGCAGTTGAAATACAGCTGTATTTTCAAGGCACAGAGTGGTGACTGACAGAGAGACCTGATAAAATCATATTGAGCTAATAAATATAACAAAAGCACTTCAGTCTTGTTAACTGCATCCAGAGAGACATTGCTCAGAAAGGGATTGTGCTCTTTTAGACGAGGCAGCGCTTGATGCTTCTCCATCTTTGGGGGCCTGGAAGTTTGGTCACCCTGTGAGAGCGCTAGGGTTCCCCTGGGCTATCTGTATTATCTGACCTCTTTGCAGTGTTTTTTCCAGGCCTCAGCCTTATTACTTTTATCAGATGCAGCTTTTTAGTTTCAAAACTGGCTCATTGAGTCACTTCTGTCTTTCCTTGCTTGTGATGTGGTGGGGAGTCCACACAAACCAAAGCAAACAGTAAAGCATTAAATGCGAGGGGTTGAGTAAATCCTTGCGCAAGAGCAAACAGCAAGGTAGAAACGCTGTTAAAAAGAAGCGATCACAGTCCAATGCAGAAGGAATGAAGTCAGAGCAAAATGAAGGCTTGCTAGTCCGTATAGAGAAGATCCAAAACATGCCAGGAAATACTAGCATAGACACAGCTTGTCGGCCAGTGGATCCTTTAATTTGTGCTTGGCAGGCAGTGACAGAGAGGGGGGAGGCCAAGGGGCTGGTGCCAGGCAGCCAAGGCTCCTGGAAGGATGCTCCCCGTGTGCAGCCTAAATCATCTTTCAGATGTTATTCTTCTGAAGCGGCAAGATGATTTTATTTCCTTCAGTAAAGTAGTTTAAAAAGAACAGAAAAACAAATAATATAAAACCCAAACAGGAAAAAAAAGCCCAGTCGGGTCTGACAGCTCAGCAGATGGTTACCTAGGACTAGCACAAACACCACCAGCCAAAGCATGACTTTGCCAACTCCCTCCCAGTCTCCGGCTGATTTTGCTTTCCTGTGCAGTCAGCAGCTTTTTCTTTTGTGTTTTAGTGGTGGTATCCTCAAATCTTTGGCACTGCTTCACTGTTACTTCTCCCCATTCCTGTCAGAGCCACCAGCCTTGCTCCTCTCTCCCTATCACACGCTTGCATTTCACACAGGGATACTTGCTTCAAAAGACCAACACATGTCACACCACACCATTTAACACGTACCACAGTGTGATACACACCTGAGTAGGATGGAGAAAGATAGGGGTGATATAACCCTTCCTGTGTGCCATGGAAGAAGTATCCCGGCCAGCTCCACATCCGCACCATGGAGGATAGCAGAGGAGTGTTCTGAGGAAGGACAGGCAAGCCTGGCAGTGGGGAACTCACTCAGCTGGATCCTCTGAGGTGCTTCCTCACAGTCACCCCTCCTGCATCCGGTGGAGAATGCTGACCAACCCTGTTGGGCTTATAGGGTGTGTGGGAGGGAGCAGGATGGCAGAGCATGGCCTCAGCTGAGGAAATGCCTCATATCCCCGTCCTCCAAGAATTCCTGCAAAAGCCCTTCTCCAGCTCCCACCCCAGCACCTTATCTCTTTCCTCAGCACACTTGTGCCAGTCTGGCACAGTTTTGAGTTCAAGGTGAAATAGTCTTGGGGCTGCCAGAAGGGTTCTTTTTTGCAGGCAACCTGCAGGCACCATGGGTAGTGTCAGAGCCCTCCCACTCTGCCTCTGGATTCAGAGGGGGAGGATTTCACCTCTACAGTCTCTCCTCAGAAATTTTCCTACATCTTGTATGTTTAGCTTGGAAATCTTTCTCACTCTCAGCAGCTTCCGCAGACCAGTTTTGAATGCTTGCAGCGTCCTTTTTGCAAGGATGAGCCACCACACACACTTCTGCAAAGGCTGAAGTGCAGGAACAAAGGGACCTTCATCACTCTCAGCTTGTGTTTCACTTTGCAGGTGGCAATAAACACGTCCTAGAAGACCCCCATTCATGAGCTGTGTTGGACACTACTATGCTTATACAGCTTATCCTGATTGCTTTCGTTTCCAAAGATCGAGGTGTTATCAAGGTCCACCAGATGGTGAAGGCAATGGAAGGAAGAACCTTCACTTCTGGTGTGAAGAGCCTTCTTCACACAACCTAGCAGAGGTGACTTACTGAAGTGTTGCAATTCCTTTCCTTCATGACTGTAGGGACCATAACCTGGCATCCCTAAAGAGCAAGAGTGTCAACTCCATTGCTCTTTTGAACTTAGAGGGGATTGTACGGACAGTTCCACTCTATGTAATCACAGCTTCACCCTCTACACAGCCTCACATCTCTACAACACGTCAAAGACGTATATAAGCACAACAAAATGTGGCAGATTGGGATGTTTTCTGTCAAGTTATGTGAAGGAAATGTTTCCCATCCAGAACTATCCATGGGTAGGACATGTTGGTTTGTCAGGCTACATATGTTAAATTCATTTTTTATTTTTCTCCTTTTATGGTGAAATGGCTAGCAGAAGGACTTCCAGAGCAGAAAAGCATAGTCCTTGTTTGGCCAAGAGAGCTCAGACAAACATGACCTATGTGGTATTTTTTCAAACTTCAACAAATTATTATCTCCCAATAATTTCAAATATTTGACACTGAATATAGGTTATGTTTGTGCTTATGGTAATTGCTGAGTTGAGATCTTTTCTGTGTTTTCTTTTTCTTGTGTCCAAAATAAGAGCAATAATATCTGTGCATCTTTTTATTTTTTAAGAAAACCACTGCTGAGAGATGCCACATTAACATGATTTTGCAATAAACAAGCATAGCTCCGCCCCGCAAGAAAGAGATCCTCACTTCAGAGGTGGCAGCGGGCTATAGCAGAGGTAGCTGCCACACAGATCCAAACACAGACTTCAAAATCCTTGTCCTTCCTGCTTTTCTTCCCTTTACATTATTTTCCAAGCACAACCTGGTGTCCTGGACCAGGCCTTGGGCCATCAATAAATCTGTTGTGTGACTGAAGGCACTCAAAATCTCACATTGAATCCACAAAATGCCAGTACTGTGCAACCCCGGAGCATCCTCCAGCTCAGCCACATGATTTGGAGGACCATTGAGAAGCTGTGGGATGCCCGGTGATTACCAGTGTGCAGTTTGAATGGCTCCTGAAGCATAGATCTGATCGCTCTGGAGTGACAACCGTGGGCTCTCCTGGCACAGAATGCTGGACTATGTTTGAAGCTCACCATTTTGGTTCTCTAGCCCTGTATCTCCAACAACAGCTGCTCGAGATTAAGAAAATACCATTAAAGGCCTGGCTGGCACTTCTAACTCAGTCCTCTTATGTAAAGGTATAATTGCACATATGGCCCCTATCACAGCGCTCCATGAGGCTGGGAATTATGCACCACCATAATTCAATGCTAGGCAATGGTAGAGTAAGGACCAGCATAGCAGAAAGAGAAATCGAAGTAGATCTTAAAATCAGAGAGTGCAGTCATGCCAGCCAGTGAGAAATTTTAAGGGAGAACTGTGAGGGATCTAAGTGTTCCTCATTATGATCATTATGATTGAAATAATAATTTATGAAACTCCATTTACTTAATTACAATGACTACTCGTTTTTGCTAACATTCCTGAGATCAAACCTGTGTCCAGGGTTTACTTTCATAGCCACATTGTTTTCATTAATGAGTGATTCATCATCAACTGATCAACATTAGTCAAATATTGCACTAAAAAAACACTCAAAAAGATATACTTTGATTTTTAAGATAGGTATTGCATAAAAGTCTGTTCCACCTGTTACCAAATGATTAATGTGAAATCAGAGTTATGGTCAAGCTCAGCTAAAAAGTTTTTCAGAGTGCTGCCATCTGTTGTCAATCTCTGTGTGCTCCCACTGAAGTGCATCCCTGTGACAGTGGAGGGCTCTTGCCCTTGTACAGGTAAATGGTGAGGTTGTAGTCTGCTAAGCTACATATGAATTGTGAAATTTGTGGTACCCTTCTGAAATCCATATATAATAACAATATGATTCTAGAGGTCCTGCCAACAACCCAGACAAATACCGGGTGTACCAGTCAGCAGCTCCTATTCCCAGATCCCTTACACCATCAATTCCAGCTGTGTTGTATGGATGTCATTAAAAGACTCTTGCCTTGCACTGGAATTTCTCCTGAATTGGCCACATCAATGTTCACAGCTGGTCTAATAAGATCTTAATTTATCTCCAGGGGAGCCATACTGAAATTATTCAAGCCAAAATGGGATTGTCTCAGCTCAGATTGATACTTGTTTTCAAGCGGTTCAGTTATTCTACCAAAACCCAGCCTGCACGCCTTCCTACTGCTCCAGATTTCTGGGACCACACAGGTGGGGCTGCGCCCTGCTGACTTTTGTACCTCCTGAATTCTCCTTTTTAGCCATCCATTTCATGCTGGTCAACAACATGAGGTACTTAAAGTGACTCTAGGGATTTGGCCTAAAGGGCATACCTGCACGACATTGTACAGTGCTACGCACAGTTCATACACCAGATGTGTTAACAGCCAGTGCAGTGTAGTGATCCAACCAAGCAAATTAGCTGAGCTAATTAACTCATGCCCAGCTTTACACCAAGATCACTTCCAGTTTGCCCATTGGTAGCTCACTGCACAGCACAGCCCTGCCCTGCAGAAACATGTCCTCACTTCCAAGAGGATGCCAGGAGGCTTGAGGAGGCCGGGCCAGACACGTGGCTTGTCTGAATCCCCTGGAGATAACAGAGCTCACGTCCAAGGCGGTCACAGTGAACCCTCCCCACGCACACAAGTACCTGTACGCTATTTTGCGGTCCAAGCTTGATGACTGAGTTCATGGTGTTGAACTTCATCTTTTTGCGCTCCAGGAATAGCGTATACTTTCACCCTGAAAAGCACTCTGAAAATACAGGGCTGAATTATTTTATGGTGTTGGGAACACATCCCGGGCTCATCACTGGTGGTAATAGCAGTCCCTCTGGTCTCATGTACTGCAATTCAATAACCCATTATTAACAGTTGGAGGCGGTGATCTAGCCCTTCTGATTTTTCACTTCTGAATGCAGCTAATTAGTTATGATAATTTGCAGAATTACAGCTCTCCATTCCCCACTTGGGAGCACAATAGTCACAATCTTATAACCACCTACTTTATTCTCCATCCCGGCTTCCTGAGAAATGGAGTCAAACACCTTGATTAGAATTTGAGTCCCATGGGGCATAAAAGGCAGAACAAAACAGTAATTTAGCAAGGCAGATTGTTACCATAATTTCAGTTCTTTCTTCATTGCAGCTCTATTACAGTGCTACGTACTAGGGCTCAATCCTGCAGGCTCTGAGGCAGCATTTGCAGGGTCTGACTCTAAGACGATAACCATTTTCAGTGAAAATCAAATTCTGAATCCTCACTGACCCTACGTAAGACAGAACCAGCTCCTTTCAGAGGCAAGAATGGACAGCAAAACTTCTTAAAACTTGATTTTCACATTTTTTGGCTGCTGAGGTATGTCCTCTAAGATGAATGTTTTAATTTCACTCCCCAAAGTTATTAAACGCAATGTTTGACAGTGCCAGCCCTCTCATAGTCCTCAACACATGCCGGCTTTCCTATCACATGAAGTGGTGGATCTCTAGTTCATTTGGTAGCAATCCCCACTTCCAGTGCTGTTTTCTGCTTTAAAGCTCCCTTCCCACCAAAGCAGCCACAATGCTTTACCCCAAAAATCATTTCATATTATTATACTGGAACAGAATCTACCTAGAACAGCAAACCCCTTGTGTCAGCTGGGGACTGCTTTTACCATCACCAAGGATATTCCTCAGCTCGTAAAACCCACTCTTCCAAATCCATCGTGTGTGTAGGTGGTGAGCGAACTTTCCAGCTCCTTAACTTTACATCCCACTGGTGTCCCACATAAAACTTTGAAAAATGATGTTTAACAGCAATGTATTCTTTGGGTACAAAATTTCCTGTATTCTTTCCCTCTCTGAGGACATGTGAACGACAAGCAATATTTTTTGAGTCTCTGTAGTTTATTTTTTCTTGGCTCTTTTGCTCTTGCTTGATGGCAGGCTGTCCACCTCTGCTGGGACACAGTTATTTCCCCCTACAATCAATTCTAATATCATGGAGTATTCTTATAAATTGAGATAGAAAATGGGGAACAGGAGAAAATAAACATTTATGGCACAGGAAAAGGCAAAGTCCTGCAACTCCTAATTCCCAACAAACTCCTGTGAACTTACACAGAGGAAAACAAGCTGAGAAAGAACTCAAGTCCTGGTTACGCTGTCAAAGCCTTGTAAAGAAAGCATACAGTTGCTTCCTCCAAAAAGACAGTCAGTCTCCTCTGCTGTATGACCTCTTTGGTGGAGGAGTTAAGATCATCCCCAGATTGCAATGTGTAACACCCAAGTTTGGAAGGTCCTGGAGAGCTGAGGGACACATCAGACCCACAGACAATATCTGGCAAGATAATACAGCTTTTGCTGGGAATTCCTGACTGCAATCTTACCCACAACAGGTTCCTAATGGGCGTCTTTCTGGACAGAAACTATGTAGGTCTTTATAAATGCTCTTTAAGGCAAAATTTAGCTGAGGTGAGAGCACCCACTCCCAGCATCAGGGCAAGTGAAGACCCTCATGCTGACATATGGTGTCGGAGAGCCTGGGGAGTGGGAAATGAGACTTTAATTAAGGACAACAGGATTTGGTCAGTGTCTCCAAATGTTTCAGATTTGCTTAGGCTGAGAAACTAGAACTGTGATGTGAGTTTAACAACACAGTGCACGTTCCCAGAAATGCTTGTCAAGCCGTAGATACTCAGCAGTGCTTGTAGGCTTCCAATAAAAATAGCTATTCCCCAGTGACACACAGCATCTATTCCCCAGCTCTCTGAAACCCAACCACCATAAATGGTAAACAAATGACACTGCAGATGAAGCTGCAAAACGTGTTGTGTTATTTAACGTCGACCATTCCATATAATTAAGGGAGCACAATTACTTAAACATGCTTGTGATGTAAACAACCATGCAAATTGCATTTCTAGCTACTTTGACTGTACCCACAACATAATTAGAAGTAGCAATTTATTACTCAATGTAATAATTAGAAGTAATTAACTACTAGAAGTAATTAGAAATAGTAATTCATTTCTTAATGCAATGAGCTGCTTTTGCAGCATGTGAGTGCGCGCATGTATGTGCGTGTGCGCACAAATACTTAGCAGTGGATAATTACTTCAAAAACGCATTTGCATTTATTCAGGACTTCTGATTCTGCCTTGTATGGACATTGTCTAATGTATGTGGAAGATTGACCATAACTCTGTACCACATATCTCCAGACATTATTTGTTCAAGAGGCAAGTCTCTTTCAGCTAATACATTGGGGTTTTTTCTTCCTAAGGTCAAGTAGTGGATGGACAGCCTCCATGGAAAAATTAATAAGACTAACCAGATCTAAGATGATTTGTATTTTTTCATTTGCTTAAAACTCTTCATGTAATAGCAGGCACAGGAGAACATTGGAATAGAACACATAGTTCATTAACAGTGACATAATAATTTTAGAAAAATTACAAAAGATCTGTACCCTGGCATAACTATTGTGTACTTATTAGAATTTTAAAATATTCCCTGGCCTAACTTAATGGGTAAAAGGAAGATAAGAAAGTTACCCGAAAGAACTAGTGAAAATGTGGTTTGCTTTCTCTAGGCATTCAAAAGGGGATGGACAAGCTCTTTGTATCAAGCACCCTACTTCCTACCTCCAGGTGGTTGCAAACCTTAGGAGCATACAGCGAGGAGCGTCAATCAGCTTTCCAGGAGGCAAAAGGGAGACCCAC
Source organism: Pluvialis apricaria (assembly GCA_017639485.1). Classification (NCBI taxonomy): domain Eukaryota; kingdom Metazoa; phylum Chordata; class Aves; order Charadriiformes; family Charadriidae; genus Pluvialis; species Pluvialis apricaria. Next base: position 158,443,945 of record CM030008.1, on the reverse strand, counting down.
AGTTCTTTGCTAGGGAGACCAGATGAAAGACAAACACTGTGTCAAGAGCAAGAAACGTTGGGCCAGACAAAACCCAAGGAACAGTGAGACTAAAGAATGAACCGTTATGTGTGTCATATCTATTGTTGATTTAGTATAATGTCTCCCTGAAAATCTTTTGGTCTCATTAAGTGATACTTCAAAAAAAAAGGTTCATCGGTTGCCCAGGGTGGCCTGGGTAAAAACCATACATTCAAAACCCCTCCTCTCTCTCCTCTTTCCTTTGGCACAGGGATGCTACCAGCAAACAGACCTGGCCTGGGAAAGCTACAGGAATCTGCAGCCATGGGCAGGCAGTGGTGACTTCACAGGCTGCCCAGAGAGGTTGTGGAGTCTCCCACACTGGAGACATTCAAAACCCGCCTGGACGCCGTCCTGTGCAATGTGCTGTAGGTGTCCCTGCTGTGGCAGGGGGGTTGGACTTAGATGACCTCCAGAGGTCCCTTCCAACCCTGACGATACTGTGATACTGTGATACTGTGACTTTCTAGGCTCTCTACAGTCTGTTTGCAAACTACACTACTGCCACTTAATCTGAAACCCTCCCATTGTCCTTCACCAAGTTGCCAGTGAATGTCCATACCTTGGTCAGAGACTGGTTATTTAGCTTCTTTCTTGAACAAGCTTCACCCACAATCCAAATGTTACCAAAAATGTCCAACGTCTCGGCTGTTCAGTTGTCTGTTGATCCAGCTCCATTTTTCACTGAACAAATCTTTTCACCTTTTAAACACCTTTTTTAAAGCAGATTCTCCCCCTTCATTTCTCACTGGCCAAAGCTGGCTAATGTTATTGAAGATACTGCTGGAAAAAGAACAAAGCCATTCTCACCGGACCTGGTTTTCTACAAAAAATGCACCCAAGGTAGGTGATTATGATTTCTCCCCCAGAGCTTCATAGCTTTGAAACCATGCAATATCTGTAAATTATTTTCAAAGATATACAACCTGAAGGTGCCATAAAACAGCGAGGAGGTGTTTAACTGCAGGAAGCATTTAACTGCAGCCAAAGGGATCCCGGAGAGGAGAACTCACAGTCATTCTTGCCATTAAAATCACTTTCCTCCTCATCTCTTTTGGATACAACATTTTCCCCAACAATTAATTCTAGAGTTTCACCCCCAATGCAACCTTTTTAACATGGCTTGGCATTCATTCCACCCCATCAATTAATCCAGCTCAGTGAGTTGTGAAGCTAGGGAACAAGCCACCAGGTAAATTACAACCGTGAAAGGAGGAAGTGAAATCCACCAAATTAAAAAAAAAAAGCAAAACCAAATCACCTTCACATTTAAAATACAAATTAAAATTACCATAACAGAACTGGAAGTCCATTTCCTGATTGCCAAATCTTTGGCTTCAGTCTGATCTTTGGGCACTTGTAATAAAACAATCATCTTGCGTGGAATTCCTGAGAGAAGAAAGAAAAACAGTTTGAAAAGATTTTTTTGCCATACTCCTTTTCTTGTTTAACTATAACCATGGTCATTATTGCTGAGATACAGTGCAGCACAAGAAAAGAGACACTCCAGTGTTGTCCATTGATTTTGTTATTATCGTTATTCTTGATCTCACTTTAGTTATTGTACTTTCACTGTAGTTACTGGTAACTGGAGAAAATTGACAGCTCTGCCAAAGATGTCCTGGATCAGGGAACTTCCCCAGTCGGAGAAGGAACACAATATTCACTGGAAGGTCATCCTGAACTGAAGCCAGGGGTATTGCTGTCACTGAAATGAAGAGTTGGAATCTGTTGCCAAATAACAACTGTATAAGTGCATGGAAGAGTTATTGCTCATGTCCTAGTAGCACTGACAGTTTTCAACAACAATCATGGCACTGTTATCCTAAATGCAGTATGAACAGATAATTCTTAATTCCTTACATACAGAAACCCAGAGTTAGGCTTGCTCCTGCTTTCCTTAGTCTTGTATACTTGTCTCCTAAAGTAATCTCTTGCAGTCCCATGTCGTTCTGCAAAAGTCCTTGCCTCCACATGTGCTTGGATGTGCTGTGGATCTGCAGTCACGCTCGTGTGTCCTTTAATGTGGAGAACGAAGGCACATGCCTGAAGAAATAAAAACCACATCACCCACTGGCACTTCCTTTTAGTTCTTGCTAAAGATCTCTCAGAGGCAAAGCATGAATTTTATAGCACCAGAGAAGTGGAGACTATAGATAGCATTAGGCCACCTCTGCAATGTGCAGACCAAGGGTTACTCCAGATACTTGAAAGTCTTCTAACATTTCATCAGCAGCCCTTGAGGTTTGTCCCAGTTGTGGCAACCTGACAGAGTTGCCTTCTGGAGAATTTTTCCCTCTCCTAATACTCATCTATTCCCAACACAGGATTGTAAGGGCACTCTAAAAGCAGTCTCAGCCAGATTTCAAATTTCAGGCCTTTTATCTCGTCTAATAAGAGCAAGAGAGAAATTTCATCCCCAGCTTGGTATTTTCTAGGTCTCGGGCTACAGCTGATATCGTGAGAGGAATGGATGGTAGAACAGCAGTCACCCATTGCCTCCACCTGCACACCTAAATAGGAATCTGAAATGTCAACAGTGGCTTCAGTTTATGCCAGTGAGGTTATCAGTACCACAGACAGAATTTTTCTTTTTTTTCTTCTTATTCTTTTCTGGAATAGTGAGGTCAAGAGAAGATGGACGTTGCCCAAAGGCTCTAGTCAGCATGAGTTGTGAAATTGCCTCTTTATGCAGTAAGCATGACACACAACAGAACTACAGCCGCTCTAAAACCCAGATAGTTCACCCCACTTATTATCTTAGTGGCAAAGTGTAAGAAAGTGCAAAGGACTACTTGATTCTTACTGGCGCTGTTCAAGTAAAGAACAAGCGGCATTTCTGGGTGAAAGGGTTTACAAGCACTCAAGACACTGGATTCCCACAGCAAGTCAGAAAGAACTGGGCACATCTCACTTGTGCAGTTGAGTACTCTCTTACAGTGCACAGGTCCTGAGGTAACGCTCTGAACCCAGGTGCATTGCATGCTAGCACAAGAGGGAAAATGATTTTATGATCTCTACTGGGTAAATAAGGAAACAACTGCTTGTAAAAACAGATCGGTTTCTCTCTTCACTCTCCACCTTTGCTTGAGAATTCAACTTATCAGCTAGATGGAGTTAAACAACTATATTTCTAACACATTTTGCCCATATTTTATTTTGTTTCACTTGTATTTTCTTTTGGATCCTTGCCTGCATACAACTGAGAAAATTAATTTTTAAAATAGTGCAACTCTGCCCACACATGCATAAAGAATATACCAGGTAAGGTGAGTGAATGCAAGTTATTTTATTTCAAAAACACATCCAAGATGTATTAAAGCCTACAAATTTTTTTATTGATGTATTGCAAAAACCTAATGCAGTCTTTGATTTACTGAAATCAGGTTTTGTGTTTTGGAATAAGGCACAAAGAAAAGCTTCTCCTAAGAGTTCAGATCAGCATAAATGTTCTCAGATACAGTGGTGAGATGCCACAGGGCACATTCCCCAGCAGGTGTGGGAGCAGCTGTCCCTGCCACGGTGGACATGTCAACCCAAACAGAGCTTCGGGTGGTGAACACAGCCCTGGAAGTCCCTAACTGCAGCCTGTGCCTGGCGCCTCTCCTTAGGGCTGGGAGAGATCTTTCCTGGTATGCTGCTGTTGCAGAGCTGTGCTGCCAAGTGGAGGAATTATGGGAAGGAGTCAGCATCAGAGATGATGAGAGAGGTAGACAGGATCTTCTCAGAGACCTTGTGGCTTCAAGAGCCCCAGACCCCAACTGCAGTGGAGACACAGGTAGAGTCTGACCCTAGCAGGATGGTAAGTGCAAATTCTAAAGTGAGTAAATGCTGAAGGCTGGTGATTTCTGGCACCAAGAGGAAGGCTTCTGCTCCACCACCTGCAGGGTTGCAGCTAGGGAATAAGTTCATATCCCTCAAAGCTGAAGAGGAGCCAGGCGTGCTTTCAAGTGAAGCATCTGGGCCATCTGACCAAGAAATGTGCAGGATGATAGTCTAACATGACTACAGAGCTGTGGGGATGATATTCAGGGATATGGGGGTCCTGATGGTGTTCTCCTCGTTCCTGCCAGTAAGGGGAAAGGGTGTGAGGAGGAGGAACCGATGCTGCATGTCAACAACTGGTTGCAGAGCTGATGTCGGCAAAAGGGATTTGGCTTCTACCGCCATAGAAGCCTGTTTGCAGATGATCATCTGCCTGGGAGAGATGGGATCCACCTCACTAAGTGCGGCATAAGACTCTTTGCCAGCAGGATGGCTGACCTGGTAAGAACAGCTTTAAATTAGGAATAACCGAGGAAAAACCGAGGAAAGAGAGAGTTTCCAGCAGCCCTGTGAGGGAGTGATGGACAGGGTTAACAAGTAAAAGGCCTGGGGTGATATGAACAAAAGAGAAAACAAAAATCAACAAAACAGGGCATAAGTGGGGTCACCTTAAACATTTGCCTGTAAGCAAGGAAGTGCCAGCAAGGCACGATTACGGGAAAAAACCCAGACCCTTTCAGGGAAAACAGGAGTTTCCCTCTGCACATCAGCAAACACTTTTGTCCTGTGAGGGTGATCGAGCACTGGAACAGGTTTCCCAGAGAGGTAGTGGAGTCTCCATCCTTGGAGATATCCAAAAGCCATCTGGACATAGTCATCGGCAACTGGGTCTTTGTGGTCCTGCTTGAGCAGGAGGGGTTAGACCAGATGACCTCCAGAGGTCCCTTCCAACCTCAACCATTCTGTGATTGTGTTAGTCAAAATAGAATCAGAGTTTTGAAAGCTCTGTGTACTACTTTCAGTATTTGAATACAAAACACTATTTGGAGAGTTATTTCTATTTAATGAATAACAGAATACTTAATCAGATGGTTTCACTGTAATCTAAAGAAGAAATCCTTCAGACCTATTCAACTTTCGTTTAACAAACACTTATATTCTCCTCCTGCTGACATTAAAATCAGTGGCAAGACTACTATCTGCTTCAGATGTGACCCTTCATATAAGTCAAGTAGATCAACAGGCTCAATGTCGAAGTCACACCAGTACAAGTTAAAAGTAGATGAATGAAGGTGAACACCACGGTTTAATCATAAAGCAAAGCTAGGAGGAGAAGCAGGCGCACGGTGTTTAGCCAGCTTTCCTAAGGCATGGAGGATTTAGAAACCTGCTGATCAAATTTAACTGTGGTTGGGTAAATAATGAACTCCTCATCGGTAACTATGTTCCTACGAGGTTTAAAAAACAAGGCAGCTGAAGAGAAACAGGTGGGATATTCACAGATTTGCCCCAATAATGGTTAAGCCCCTCAGGTAATTTCTATGATCAAATGCAATCAGCTGTGCATCCACAACAAAACACTCCGAGAAATGGTGGTCATAAGGGATGAGATTAAAAAAATGCGAAGACAGATGCAAAGACTACAAACAAATGTTAGTGTGAGTCAGTTACCAAGTCACTCATCTGAGTGATGCAAATCTGTTCCAAAATCAGGCTTCATTAGTCTACTGCTCACAAATTACTTGTTTACAGATTTTTATTTTTGTCTTATTGTAAACAAGATAATGAGTTTAATTAGATAGAATATTTACATTCATGTTTTATCTGAGTGATTGCAATGGGCCCTTTGCTTTTACTAATCAAAAAACATTTTATTACTGTAACTTTTAGTAATGCAGTATGGAGCCATCACATTTACTGGGTGAGAAACAATTAAATGACCATTAATAGAAACCTGGCATTAGAAAGGACTGCTCTTGCTTTTGTAGACACTTAAATTGTGCAAGGACCTAGCATGAATTTCCATGGGACTTGCATGAACCTGAATACACATATCAAAGTGTGAGTCTGTGTGAACATTTTTATTTAAATCAGAAGCCAGTTCATGTATTAAATTTCCAGATCAGTCCCAATTCCTTGCTTTCACTCCCACGTAAAGCTGTTACAGAGCATATAAACTGGGTTCCTGATGAAACTAAAGTGGAGGTCATGCTTTAAGTGCGCACCCAATGCACTCCAACCTCCTATGGGCATTCAGTCCATGGAAAAAGGCTGGAGCTAGTCTAAAATAGCCTCTGGACCCTGAAAAACATGTAGGGTGAACATAAGGTCTTTGGCATCCAGTGTTTCATTTTACAGATCTGTTCCTGTTGCACCACACTGCTTGATAATGTAAGTATAACTTCTGTGACTGCAAGACTGGGACCTAAAATGAGACTTACCTCTGCAAATAGGCCTGAAAAAGAATATTTACCATGTATGTGCCATCAGACTGCATATAAATGGGATGTGAGTTGTGTATACAGCAAGCATTCTAGCTTTCTCTCTAGAAATGAGTTTTACACTTGCAGCTTACACATAAGAACACTCAACTCCTAGAGATTCCTCATTATTCCAAAGTTTTGATTTTGGAAAGTGCTCACTCTTTGTCACACACGCCCACAAACACATGCATGTTCGTATAAACACATTCAAATATTTATATAGGGTGACATTTAAATAGTCATTGTTGTTGTTGGCTAGATCTACTTCAGTTTTTAAATATCTCCCTACACCATATACACCATGTTTATGTAATTGCTTTTCTAATAATACAATTGGCTTCTTTTCTCCTTCAAAAATGAGCAAATAGAACTCGGGTTTTTTTCTTCTTTTGTTAATGTCAGGTTAAGATTAAAACAGCAATGGCAGCATCACCATTCTGTAACACAATTTAGCTACCTGCAACAGAAACTCCTTCCTAATGAGGATTTTTTCTGCCCCTTCAAGCACAAAATCATTTTGTTACCAATCCACCAAGACTACTATTTTGATATTAACAAGCCTAAAACCTGTTATCTGGCTAGAAAACAAAGAGGACACCAAACCGTGTATGGATTATACAATCTCAGAAATTTTTTCCATTGCACAATTTGATTATCTCATCTCAGAATCTGGAAGGAAAGGTGTCTGAAGTGTTTTCATGAAAATCTTGATAAAAAGTGCCCTCATTGTCACCTTGTTTGAACTAATTGGCATAGTGGGCTATGTGAGTGTTTTACTCCTACTTGTGCCTACTGCTGGGAGCTCATTAAACTCTAGTTAAAGGTGGCTTCTGGGGGAAAAAAAAACAGCAAAATTTTAAAGCATCCCAGGTTTCAGTTCTATTCCTGTTAGAAACATTGGGTACGGCACATGTAATTGTTCTGTCATGGATGTCATGTCATTGTAGCTGCTCTGAAGACACCAGTGTAAAGTCCTGAATCAACCACGTCTTCACTGGCAGGAGCCTGGGGACTGAAGGAGGTTGCAGCCCACCAACAACCCTCTGCCCACTACCCTGTACAGCCTCATGACCCAAACACATACTAGAAGACAGGCAGTGCAGCACCTCCATGTCATGGTAGGAGCTGTCAAACGGCCTGGGCATGGCGGCATTGGTCTCTGAGCCACATGGGCACAGGCACATCACACAACCTGCACGGTACATGGAGAGAGCCAAAGGGACGAGCCTTCACCCAGCCTTCCTCTTTCTTCCTCCATGCCCTCCATAAACTCAGAACTGATAGTTATGTTAGAGAATAAAGGGGGTGCAGAGTTGCTATTGCACTTTTTGTTGATATTTTGCTGTTTTTTTAAACGAAAATGTAAGTTTTCTAGGAAAATGTTTTCATTTATATTGTACAGGTTTCTATCGAACTCCACTTTTTTTGTTGAAAGCCAAAATGCCCAAAGTTCCCTGTTCTACAACAACAACAAAAGCAGGGAAAAGTCTCCTTTTTGTCTCAGTGGCGTTGGATTTTGCTGAAAAAAAACCTGCAGCAATTTTGAAAGCAATATTAAGCATATGCACGCAGTCTCAAACTGGCACAGTTTCTGGATAACTCCAGTGGGATTTTCCATTAAAGGGAGAATCCATCTCACCTGCAGGCATTTGCAGCGGGTGAGGGAAATATTCAGCCAAAAAGCAAACCAAACATCAAGGGAGTCACTAGAGCTAAAGACATCCCGAACGCTTCGCTTCACTAACGCTTCTCAGAAATCACTGATCGTGTACCTAACAGGATCTTAACCACAGGAGCCTGATAAGCTCAATATTATCATGTCAATTTGTACATTAGCTAAAGATTAAGTGAGGTCTCAAGTTTTATGGGAGCTTTTCCCATTCAGCCCCTGGAAGCTTTGTACAGCTGACTACCTTCTCCACCAGCTCTGACCGCTAAAGAAAACTTTAGGATTGCTTGGCAGAGACCAGTGTGAAGCTACAGCAGGAGCAAGTACCACACCTTTGGGAGAAATCACTTATTTTGTTGGAAGCCTCATTTCTTTTGTTATCCTTTAGAAAAATTGATAGAGCACAAAGCTCCAGTACCTCCAGCCCTGGATCATTATTTTCTTGCAACCCATGATGGTTTAATGGTACCTAGTTCTGTCCCTTCACAGGAAGGGCTGTGCAGGGATTACTTGCAATCTAAAAAATATTAGCAACACATAAATTACACATCTGGTGCCCTATGAAAAGGAGTCTCAAGAGGAAAACTTAGCAACCAAGGCGACTTCTGCACGTGCATCACCTGCCTGTGAGCTGCTATTCTTTTTATTAAGCAGGAGTGCCATTTAACATGCTTGGCTAGCAGAGAGAGCTAGGAGTTATCCATCAGTCAATGTCAAATCAATGTCCGTCAGTCAATGTATTGGCTGGTACCTTCATGTTGACTGTGAAATGAGTGGATGGAAAACTGAGAGGCCCTGACTGGTTGTTAATGACAAGGGGAAGATAGGGGGTGTTAACAGTGCATCTTGGGCATAGCCCAAGTTAAGTAAGTGCAAGGTGCCTGGTGAATTCTCTTCTGAGGTTTTAATTGGTCACAGGACTTTTTTGCCTTTCTACTTGCTGCTGTTCTGCTGTGTACAATTCAGCAGCAGCTGGGCTTGACTCCAGCAGCATCAGTGTTTCAGAGAAGAATAAGGAAGAGCATGTTGTGCCAGCCAAACCAAAGATTTCCAGTAACTGATTTCTAAGAGAAAATGCAGTAGATCTCACCCATCTTGACTTCTGTAAAGCACTATGTATTAAATTTGTGAAGAGAGAGATTAGCACAAGAACCCACCCCTGCAGGTAAGGACCTAGCAAAAGTAGAAACAGTTGTAGTGAAAAGGAGAACTACGAGGCTGGAGGAAGGCATCTCACAAAAGCGGAGTTCTTCAGGAATGGATCCATGCCGCCAGTTATAAAGGATGAAAAGAGGAGACACTGACAACACAAGGATGGGGGACACTGTCAGCAAGACAACTGGACAACCTTCAGAACTAGTTAAAAGGTTAAATTATCATACAAGGTAGAAAAATAATGCACAGGAAGATGAATTAGCAATTAGTTATAAGCTATTGTAAAAGCAGGTGCTGCCAAAGAAGTCATGATGGCCACAAAAAAACCAAAACCAGTCATAGGATGCATTAGCTGCAGTATTTCCAATGGAGATGGGCAAATATTAACAGCATTGTATGAAGCATTAGAAAGATTTTATTTGGAGTAATATGTACTGTACTGGTAATCCAGTCTCAGATCAATTAATTCAGACTGAAGCAGTGCAGGATGACGAGGGGAATGTGAAGCCTGTCTTATGAGAGAAGCCTGATTGGTTTGTTTAACTTCCCAGATGAAAGCTGAGATGGATAGGATTGCTTTCTACAGACATATCCAGGAAATAAGTGCCAGAAGAGCTATTTAAACCATAGGGAAAAGATAGCAGCAGAACAAAAGGGTATAAACAGGTCATGAATAAATTTAAGCAATAAATTCAAAGTTTTCTAGCAAATGGAAAGTAGAGATTCTGGAACAGTCTTGCCATGGAAGTAACAGCAGCAAAACATTAATTGATTTTAAAATAGGAGGATATTTTTCTAACAAGGGAAGATATGTCACGGCTGCCTGCAATAACAGAGGCCAATGGTCAGAAGCTCCTGCACTCCCTTTCTGTCCTGTGGTCTCATGAATTCTCAGTAGTAATATCTGTGTAATTTGTACTGTGGCTGGGGACCCATCAAAAGCCAATGTTCTACAGGCTGTGTAAACTGCTGATGAAAAATAGGAAGCCATAGTGGCTCTTCTGTGACTTCCCATTTCCCTGATGCTGGTACTAAGACCCAAAAATGGTTCTGCCTCAAAATTCATACTTTACGCAAAAAATGTACCAGGGAACAATTCGTAGAATCATATGATAATAAAATAATTCAGGCTGAAAGGGACTGTAGGGGTCCCTAGACCAACTTTTAGCTCAAACCAGGGTTAGCTTTGAGATCAGACCAGGTTGTCAGGGCTTTATCCAGTTGGGTCTTGAAAACCTCCAAGCACAGAGGCTGCACAACCTCTTTGGACAATCTGCTTCACTGCTTGACTGCCCTCATGGGGAAAAAGTTTCTCCCTTATAACCAGCGTGAACCTCTTCTGTTTCAGCTTATGCCTGTTTTCTCTAACCTTTCCACCATGCATCGCCGTGAAGAGCCTGGCTCCATCTTCTCAATAAGCTCCCCATAGGTACCAAGGGACTTCTGTTAGCCCCCCCAAAGCCTTCTTCAGGGTGAACACGACAAGCTCCCTCAGCTTGTTCTTACACAGCTTGTGCTCCAACTCCTGACCATCTTGATGCCCCTTCGAATTGGATCTGGCTGAGGTGGAGTTAATTTTCCCCATAGCAGCCCTCATAGTGCTGTGCTTTGTGTCGGTAGGTAAGAAGGTGTGGAGAATACACCAGTGTTTTGAGCACTGCTGAGCAGTGCCCACACAGCATCGAGGCTGTCTCTCCAACACTCCTCCCACCTCACCAGTAGGCTGGGGGACTTGGCCAGGAGAGCTGACCCGAACTGACCAAAGGGATATTCCATCCCATATGACATCTGCCTAGCAATAAAGGCTAGGAGAAAGGAGGAAGGAAGGGGCGGGGGGCATTTGGTATTTACCATGTTTGTCTTCTGGAGCAATCGCTACGCATACTGAAGCCCTGCTTCCTGGGAAGTGGACGGACATCTCCTGCTGATGGGAAGTAGAGAATAAATCTTGTTTTCCTTTGCTTCCGTGTGTGGCCTTCGCTTTTGCTTTATTAAACTGCCTTTATCTTGACCAACCTGGGGTTTTTCCATCTTATTTTCTCCCCTGCCCCCCCAGTCCTGCTGAGGAGGGGAGTGATAGAGCGTCTTGGTGGACACCTGGCATCCGGCCAAGGTCAACTCACTGCACCCTTCTTCTGCCATTTTGTTACTATAGGGTCTCAAGAACAACATGGACATGACAGACACTTCCTAGAAGTACACCTTATGCAGAAGGCCAAGTGAAGAAACACTAAACTGCACTTTTACACCATCCAAATATTTCTTACGCACAAAAGAGGGAAGGACCTGCTGCATGTCCCGTCCTTCCAAGGATTGCCCTGTAACTAATATTTACAGTATCCAAGCAGACTTCCTCAAAATCCAGCATTTCGACATTACCCTGCATTACAGGAAAGGCTAACTTAGTGTGGTTACACTGCTCTGATCACTTGTGTTTTCCTGCAAAACAAGCAACAAGCACACAATTGCAACTGAAGTCTTAGAGCGGAGAACGAAGCTGAGGGGACAAACATGGGACTTGGAGGAGATGCACATTTTAGGCATTCCTCAGTTAAGGTCCTAATGACCCAATTTTGTTTCCTTTGAAAATAAAAACCTCCAGCACTGAATTCAAGAGAAAGTAATATCACATTTCTAGATCAAATCCAGTCATCCAAAATGCCCGTATGTTGGGAGTCAGGTGACCCCAGCACTCACATGGCTATGGATGCCACCACCTTTTGGCAGAAGACACAAACTACCAAGGCTTTTAAAAGTCTATAACAGGGAACCTGCAAACTAAAAACATACAGGTTTTCCTTACCTCTGAAATAAAATCTGGTGAATCTCTACATTCACGTAAATACATAAGACAGGAGAAAAAACAAAGGACTCAAAACATCCCATGTCACGGCAGGTGCTGACTACTCTGTACTGCATCAGTTCTCTTCGTTTGGGTTCAGCAGCTTCTCCTGGTTTAAATATTTCAGCTGTTCCTTTTCTGTTGCCTCTTGCAGCTACAAAAACACTGCAAGCCTCGAAGCACGGTGTGAAACGTTAGAGCTAGTTTACAGGGATGGCAACTGGTAACTTGGAATCCAGAAGTGAGACCAGCTCAAGCTGTTCCTGTTCGCCCCTCTCCGAAGGCTACAGCTGCTTCTGCCAGGGAGAGCAGGGCTTCGCTGAACAGTACAGCTGCAGCGCAGATATTGCCATCTGCACAACCGCAGGTGGCTGCACAATTACACAGCGTTATACAGAGCCATCTACCCACCACCTCCCTCTCTAATGTACATCTGTTCACTGCTACAATTAGCTAAAAACAGATCTGTTTCTTAACTAAATATGCCAGTTTACCTGTACCCATCCCATCATGCAAATACTTGTAGGATATTGCTGACGGTGATGCCTCACAAATCCTGAATTACAGACCAGCATCACTTCAGCACCATCCGTGCTTCTAAAGGTTGAAATCTAGGAAGCGTTTCTGTTAATAATCCTTATTAACAGTGGTTTGCAATGGAAAAATAAAATAAATTTAAAAAGACATAAAAAAGCCAAAATATTTAGCCAACATGCAAAATGATACACAGCAGGGCTTTTCTATCCTGAATATCCTGAAGTTCAACACAGTCACTTTCACTAGTTGTTTCTTGAGTTTTCTAAAACATTAGGCTCAGGAGACAAGGAAAAGTCACGTAACGCAAATCACTCAGTAGCATAAAAATGTTCTGCCTTCCAAACATTCCTGACATCTGATCCTACTTCAGATTATAAAACGAAGAGATGAAAGCCAGAGAGTGAAAACAAATCTTTCTGTTTATCCTGTTTTTTTTCTGCTGAGTCTCCTTCAAAGCATAAAAAATTAAATTAACTTATGGGATGCTAGAGTCATTAGAAATCACAAATTGTCTTGTCATGGCATTGAATTTGAAGGAATAGAATTGATTATCAGGATTAAAGCACCGGTGCTCTCAAATAAGTCATATTCTGCATTCAAACATTCAGTGTGAGCTATGATTTCAGATAGCATAAAAGAAAAAAAAATGTAGTGCAATACAGTTGTGTAACAGAGGATGCTAAAGACAGGCTGGAGGCTCTAGAGCTACAGGAGCATAGTTTTTGCTGGGAAAGTCATGGTATTGTTTAATTTAGTTGTAGGAAATATCAAGATAAATGAAATATTACTTGTTTCAGTGGGGTTCTGGAAAAAAAAAAAAAAAACAACCCACAGACCAGTGGTGAGTATGTCAAGGTGGAAGTTCGGAAAACTAGATGTGATTCCATCCATCATTCTCCCACCTCATCTCCTAAGTGACCTTGGTCTCAGTTCTCCTCTCTATGGCTGCAGTAACTGCACCTCCTAATTCAGTCACATCGCGTGGACACAGAGAGAGCAGTGAATGGAGCCCCAGGCTCAGCCACAACCTTTTCCGCTGCCTTTTCAATGGGGCATCTCCATTTCTTCTGTCCCCGGGAACCTACATCTGAGGGTTATGCAATTGTACTTACCTTACACGGAGGGGAAGCTTGGAGAATATACACATGAACCTAGGAATAAGCATGTAAGCACCTGAGAGAGACAGATGAGTGGAAGAAAAGAACCCAGCAAGCTCCATTTCCTTGGTCTGCAATGTCAAGAAACAGATTTCCTCACAGAGGTGGGGAGAAAGTTAGAATGCTCTCAGCTGAGGCTTTTGCCATATGTCCCTCAAACTGTGCAAAGCCGTCCAAGGAGTTCTGAGAAGGTGGCTGAGATACCTACTGCTGCAGAAAAGGAAAGACTCTGCATATGGGCGCTCTCTACACGTGGATCTCATAAGCATGATCAAATACCTCCTTTGATACAGGAGGACCAAATGCCTGAAGACATTTGTTGTTTGTTTTTAATATAAACTGTTGCTCAAAAAGCTTGTTTACTGCGTAGTTAAGTTGTAATCAACTGAACACTGCCAGCAAAAGAAAGGCAATTTTAAAGATCATGTGTTCAAATATTTACCATTACATTAGATAAAGCTCCCAGTAGCAATGCAATACTCTTCTGCTTCATTTACAGTCCTCAGTAGTCTACAGTATAACTGTGGCATCCAACTGTGTTGAGAATCTTTTATGAGACCTCAGAGGTGAAAACTCAGATAATAAATCGAAGATCCCACCTTGTACTCAGCTGCTAAAACAAAGTCTAAACCCAAATCTGTTACTAGCAGTGAAAAAAATTCTTCCAGGCTCTGGGACAAATTGCAAGCCAAGTAGTGTCTTTCATGGTGTGTTATTTAACTATGAAGGCTCTGCAGATCTCTCCTTCCTCTGCCCCATAAGAGCCTCACTGTCTTCATCAGCGCGCCTGCAGATGAGAAGTCACAAAGGTGAAGGAAGAGGCAAAGCTGCACTAAGCATCTGCCAGCACAAAACCATCCCTCACAAACTGGAAATGTGGAAACCACAGGAGGTGAGTACTCCCAAAGGAGGAGGTGGTGCATATCTTTTCTTTTTTCCTCCTAAAAGCAGCGTGAAGTATTATCTGAACTAAATCAGAGAAAAGACTTCTCACCATCACAGCTTCTTCCAGGGCAATTAGTAGCCCTGGGAATGTCATTCTGCAAGCAGCATGAAAGCCAGAAATATGAGAACAACATAGTCCCAACCTCAAAAACATGCTGTACTTATTGCAGCAATGGGCTCCCCCAAAAAAACACTGTCTGCCCACATTTACTGGTTAGTCCTGATCAGTCCAAGAGGACTTAAATACATGGTTAGAAGTACTGAGCACTCCCAAGTCAATACCTGAACTGATCGGATTCATGAACCAACCAAAAGCTTAAGTAACAGAGCAGGAATCCATTCTGAGTTTTCCCACAATGATGAGAGATAAATAGCAACAATAAAAAAAAATATTTTCTGGAAAAAGAACAAGACAGAGCAGGACTTGGCAAAAGATCTAAGTAATGCATATACCGACTGAGAGGATTTATCTTTATTCCTGATAAGGAGGGAAGGGAAGAGAAAAAGGCCGGGTCTGTGCGTTGTTGCGCAGAATGAGCTGACCGAGTAATACAGGACAGACCCGCATCTTCTGCAGTGTCTGCTGAAGATCACAGTATCACAGTATCGTCAGGGTTGGAAGGGACCTCTGGAGATCATCTAAGTCCAACCCCCCTGCCACAGCAGGGACACTTACAGCACGTTGCACAGGACGGCATCCCACGGATACCCATGGAGTTTGGAGAATAGGCATTTCTTTACCTGAAACAAGTTTCTAAACTGCTTGACACTTGCTGCAATCCGCTGCATTTCAAGGGATAAATTTTAATTGCTCTTTAGTTTTCACTAATATCTCTGGTGTCCATGTTGGGAGGGAAGGAAGGGGTTCAGCCAAAGAATTGAGGACATTTTTCCTTGAGGAAGAACAAGAGCGGGCGATGCAGAGATTAATAAGCTCCTTAAAACTCCTGGAAAAAAAATGAACAGCATTTCTCTGGTGCAGAGACAGACACACTCTGCAAGCCCTGTTCTCCACCTAGAAAAAGCGATGAACACCAGGAGCAAGAAGCGTTCAACATCTTGCCAGAAGAGAGAGCCACCTCCTTCTATCACTGCTCAGCTGCCTGCTAACAAAAACGCACACAGCAATTTTCTCTTTTTCCCCTGACATCTTCCTGAGTTTTGTTTACTTTACAAATGCAGCCGCCCCAAGTGAGCTCACTTCTGCACCGAAGCTGGAATTGCAGTTTGAACTAGGGCAGTGCAAGAAAAGAGTTGGGAGTTTCACGATGGCTCATCATGAGCACCAAATCAGTTTTCCTTGGAGGAAGCTTCACCACATATAAAATGCTCCTTGTCATAGTTTCTCCAGCATGCACTGTCACTTGAGTGACAAAGACAACATACTGTGTATTACCCCACACCATTCTGCTGGTGGCAAACTTACCCTGAAATTTCATTCCGAAAGCTAAATAGCGGCTTTGCTCTGGAGTCTGAGTGATTCCCTGTTTCACACCCTGTGCCTCCTCCTTCTGCTGATGTTTGCCTGAACTGCGAAAACACATACAGCAATACCATGTGTACAAAGTATGGCAATTTACTAGCAGCTAACCTATGACTATTCAGCTAGGCATTGCCTTCGCTAAACTCTTACAACTTTCAGAGTCTTAGAGCCTGGCTGGATCCACCTTCCTGGGTGAAATTACGCTCTGGCAATAAATAAAGCTCACAGGGTGCTGCACCTCCAAGGGAGGGGACATGACCCCACCAGATGTCTTTGCTCATTTGGAGCTGGCTGTGACCGCCGAGGGAGTGCCAGCCCAGGTTAGGGAGCACGTGATAAACCACCAGAGGGTAAAACAAGTCTGTCCTCATGCTGATTGTGGCCATTTCAAGTCCTTCCCATAGACCACCTGGGGATTCCTTTAAAACTGGGTATGAGGTGCTCCCTAATCAGAATCCCCAGTGCCAGCTGAGAAGTTGTAAAATAAATTGCTGAGCTAAAGAGAAAACGGCTCTTCCTTACTGTTTCCTTAGGGTAGTTCCTCTTCCTAACCACCCCCAAAAAACCCTTGTCTTTCATGCCTCAGCAAGTTTTACCAACACCACAGCTGTTGGAGCTGCTGTTTGCTTTAAAATGGGCTTCAGAAGCAGACTGGGGTGACTGGGTCATCTCAGTGCATCATGTTTTCCAGGCCACTTTGCCCAGGGTGGGCCATGCCAGCACCCCACACTATGGCACCAGTCTAAGTGAGTGAACCCAGCTAGAACCAGCTCTGGCTCATGCTTGCTCCTAAAGGGCTGCAAAATATCTCCTCGCCTGCAAACTGACAAAATATGAGTTTCAGCAGATGTTCAGTCAGACCCCTGAAATTTCTAAGTAAATGCTTTTCTTGTCTGTGATATTCGTTCAGAAGAAATACAAATAAATGTTCAAGGATGAGAGCTAAACTCCATCCTCTCCTCAGGTTCTACTTAACTCATGTTCTGAATTGGATTTTACATGTTATACACAACTGGGACAGGGGGAAAAAAAAAAAAGAAGGAAGCCATCAAGCAGAAAAATCTGTTTGGGACTAAATTCTGCTTTGCTTTTTTGTTTGTCTGTGACTGAAGCCATTCACTTCTGTGAAACACCGACAACAGTCACTTTGCACGTGCTCATCAGCAGATTTAAATCCTCATAAACTGGAGAAGAGATTGAAAAACAATGATGTTACTTACCAGCGTGTTAATGAAGGGTGTCTAACATTAACATAGAGCTCTGTTTCATGATTAAATCATAACCAAGTGTGAACTGAAAGTGACTGCAATGGAGCTACAGCGCAGCCACAAAGTTTAGGTGATCTGTCCTGTGTTCCTCAGTAGAAGACTGAGCCAGTGGAGTCTTGGCGGCTGCCACAAAAGATGGGTTTGAACCAGGTATAAGTGGCTGACAAGCCATGGCCTGTGAAATGCAAGGGGTCGTGCTAGATAATCAGAAAGGACTCTCTAGCATGGAAATGTATTAATTTATGATAACATTGCTCTTAGATTAGCCACAAGCCCCAACAGGTCATAGGATATGCTGGATAAACTTGACAAGTAATCAGAATATATGATTATTGGATAAGATTCACAGTTGTTAGAAATGAACCAAATATGTTCATACACGGTAATTGAAGACTTGGCTTTATGACACCAGATAATTAAAGCATTATTCATTCATCCTCTATGGCCAGTTTATTACAGTTTATTTTTCAAATGCTTCAAGCTATTAAATATGATGAGGAATTAATAATAAAAAAAAGAAGTAAAGCAGTAAGATAATTCTACTGAGCCAAGTCTCATATTCGTAATTGATGTTCGTTTCATCGCCAAGGGCCAAACGTAGCTTGTTTCACTGACATGAATAGCCCCATTGATTACAGAGCAAGTACATCAATAAAGTAGGGCCAAGCCTCCAACAAGATCATTCTGTGGTATCCCAAGCTTGAACAATAATATACTAATTTTAATGGAAGATAAATTCTCAGGGACTGAAAAATATTAATGTGACCCTGTTACTCTATAGAACTAAAAAATTAAACAGGGTCCATTATTTTGATTGCAACGACTTTAAAACAACAGCCATTACTAAAAACCTTTACAAAAATTTCTTAAGGAATTCATTAAAAACACTTGGGACATAAAGTATTCACAGATGACTCTCATTTTCTTTGACCAAAGAGAAGTTTTATAAGGTAAGACCACTCCTGGAAGCTTTAAATGATACTAAAGATGGTAACCAGAGTCCTTTCTGGAGAGAAAAGTGAAGGTCTGGAGTTGTTGTTGTTGCTCTTGTTAAAGTCTGATCCAGTTTCCTTGAAGATAAAACAAAACAAACTACATAAGAGCAGGAAAAAAAGAAAAGATGAATGCTGGGTCTGTCTCAGATAATGGCTCTTTCTTGTAGCTCACCTTTTTTTGGTAGGTTTGAGCAGAGTACTCAGTTTTACAGGCCAATGTGAGACTTGGCAGAATTGTTGCAGTATCAGACTCAATAAAGTGTTGCTTGTCCAGGCTCAGAGTGATGGTCCTGGCTGGCAGATTGAGGCTTAAAAACAAAAATAGAGGGAATAAGCAGAGGAGATGGAAAAACACATGAGCAAGAAGGTGACAAGGGGAAATTCAAATTCTGTGTTCTGGATGATATATGTTAACAGGAGTCTAAAGTCTGTGAACACAACCTATAAGGCTGAAACAGAGCACCCTGGTGAATACCAAGGCTGTGTGATCCCCACTGTCAGACAGAAATTTCCCAAGGGAACATATTAACTCTGTACTCAAAAGGAGAACTGAAATCCAATCAACTGTCCAGGGTCACACTGCAGAGACATCCTTCTTCTCTAAATTAAGTGAAGAGTATGAGATTAGGAGTTACTCCGTCCATCTGTAACTTGCAATACCCTGTACTTCAAACCATGTGTCCAGATCAGTGGAAAGCTAGCCTGAAGGACAATCCATGTATCTTATGAAACCATTCTAAAAAATTTAATAATTACCTTTTCCTAAGGGTGTTCTCTGAAGGTGTAAATAGCAGCGACTGAGAGAAACTGTAAAGTGTTCAGACTTGCAGGCACCTTCCAGAAATCTCATAGGCTGCATTTTTTATGTCTGATTAAAAAAAATCTTTTTGTGCTCATTTCCTTATTTTCATAGTAGAATTCAAATGCACAATTCAAACAGGCAGCCCTTATACTTGAAGAGGGATGCAGAAGGGCAGGGGTCTTAGACGTGTCCTGAAGGTAAGGAAACTGAGGAATATTTAATTTTGAGTGCTGTTTTTTTTTTATTCCTTGACACCTAAACTATCTAACTAAAATCAACCTGGTTTCAGAAATTCTGAGTTCTGATCATTATCCCTATATTTCAGTAGTAGTTTTCCAAGATGAAGATCTGATTTAAAAAAGAAAAATCAAAGCCTAATTCTGTAGTATCTGCACATGGTGTGGCTGCTCTCAGTGTTAGAAGCAGGGCTCAGCCAGCTCTTTAATAGCCAGAGCTTTGCACTGTTAGTCAAAGATTCATATTTATGCTGAACTCCATAACCATATCCCCAGAATGGTTGGTGGTATGCTGAGTTAGAATGAAAATAGATGCTTTTCCTGCTGAGTACAGAAGTAAATCAAAAAGAAGCAATAAAATGAAAGCTTTATTGCTGTCTAGCAAAGCTATTTCGTATTAAGAATTTAGTATATAAAACTGTAGTCATGTTGTGCAAAATGTTTGGTATACTTTGATAAGAAGCCAGTGGTAATGGCTTTCTTAAACTATTTAATTTATTTTATACCGATTGCAAGAGCTAACAAAAACACAAATTCTTGGCTTTGCATGCATAAAAGAAAGCATAATGAAAAGCTGCAAAAGGCCCTGTGAGTTTGCCAGTATCTGAGCATGCACAAAGAATCCAGCAACAGCGAGGAGTCTGAGCAAAGTGAGGGAAAGGATGAGTAGCTATAAGCAAGCAGAGTATGGATACCAAGAACATGGAAACTTGGCTACACTTTATATGTGCACAGGGGCAACTGTCATCTGCAGTGCTGCTTCGAGACATTGAAGAGTTTTGCCTTGCTGATGAGTGATATTCTTTCTATCATGACAAACAGCACGCTAATGAACTTACAGCAATGAGTCTGTCTGATCTCCTCACCTTTCCCAAAAGACAATAAACTGCAAGTTTCAGGTGAAGAGCCCAAAGGATGCCATCTCAGTAGTTACTTTTATTACACTGTCACCAGACGATAACAACGAAGAGCCGAAGCAGGAAGGAATTCTTGCCTCAGAGGACTCATATCCCAAGGACTCAGTTCTACAAAAATTCATGTAAAAAATATTTTGTTTGCTTGTTTGTATGTTTTTAATAGAACCATTGGTTTTCATGAGCAGAATCTGATATCAGGTATTTGGAAAGGGTTTTCCACCTCAAATCTCACTCTCTCCCTCTAGCAGATAACAACTTTGACACTGCACACCCACAGAAGTTGCTCTATCCAACTGCCGATCCAAGGGTGCAGGTGACCTGTCACCTAAACCCCAGCTCTGTGATTTCTACCCTTCTATGCACATTTGAAAAAAAAGCCACTGCTGAGATTTTCTGCAGGGAAAGTCTGGTTCACTTGTTATTTATACAGTCGTAAATCAGGAGTAACAGCACGGAAGCACTGATGAACACAGGAGGGAGTGGGATCGCACCCTAATTTAGCATGAGTCTATGGTGATTAGGATTCCCTCAGGACTTTCCATTTTATTTGTTATATTTATCTCTGTCATTTTGGCATCAGAAAACACAAGCACTTTTCAGAATAGCAGAGAATAATCTGAAGTAGCAGGGGACTTTTGTCTTCTTGATTTGAGGGATATGGCATTTAGAAAAGCACCCTTACTCCTTAGGCTCATAAACACAACACCCAGAGCAGTTTTGGAAGAAACACCCAGTTGTAGGTCTGTCCTTCACTATGACAGGAGGCAGCCACTCCAATCTTCAGACCTGCCTAGCAGTAAATGCCTCAAGCCCCTCACGAACCTGTGGACTAAACCACCTAAGTTCTGATGTCATGATGTTTTCAGAGATTTAACTTAAGCCGATACTCCAGACAACAGCCTTGCATCACTTTCCTACAGGCCCAGTCTCCCAGTTACCTTCGAAGTAGGCTTAACTTTTGGAAACATGTACCACAGAAAAACCTACTCTATTTTCCCTAATAGCTTAGAGCCCTGAACTGTAGCAATGAGACACTTGTAAACAAGTCTCTGCTACACCTAGGTTGGAACAAAACATTGGACCCAAAGGGGTCTCTTATCACTGGTCTATTAAGCATTCCCAGGCAAGGATTTCTAAAGCTCTGCTGAAGATATTACACTTCACCAGAAAATTATTCTCTGGGCCAGAGAGGAAGGAAAAGTAAATGGCTGGGAAAGGATGATTCAAGACCACGCTCCAAGGGATAATGAATTCTTGACAAGAAGTAAAATAGCTTCAGCAAGTGTGTTTCGTCATGAAAGCCTCAGTAGCACTCCTCCAACAAGAGCAGCAAGACCCAGGGTTGAGTTTCTGAGCACAGTTTCAAACCTGAAACTCTTAAAACCCATCAGGCCTGTACACCCAATCTGTCCACCCTCCAAAGATCTTGGGTTATTTGTTCCCGGTAGCTTTAGAGGTAAAGATTAAGCCAGTAACAACTACTAAATCAGGCTGAAGAAGACAACAGAGACAACCAAAGGGGACAGCTGATCAGAAAGCCCAAAGAGGCCACATCTGGCTGGTTCTGGATACCCCCGATGGGACTGTGGATGTCTTGGGATGCTAAAGACCAATTTGTAGCTGCAGGAGCTTTGAGGCTTTCAACAATGCACAGCACCCAATTTACGTACTCAAAGTGGCTTTTAAGCTTCTTGACCCCATTTATGATTCTAACCTCAAGAAATTTCTCCTGTGATCCTGGAGCTCCTGCAACTCCCAGGCCTTTTTCCTTTTTTTCTGAACGAGAAGAAACCTGTTAGAATGAACGGACTAAAGATCTGATGCTACAGGTCCATTCCAAGTGAAAACCACTTTATGAGTTCAGAATATGCTTATTCTGATGACTTATTGGACTATATCTAGACCTCATTTGATTGTTAAATGCTAATGAAAATCATTGCAGCACTCATTTAGAAACAGAATTTTTATAGCAGTTAAAGAATGTTTTTAATCACTGGACTAAATGGGTTGATCTTTTCTCCAACAATTCAGCTACCAATTCAACAGAGGCAAGAAACAGCCTAAAGTGAGTCAATGGCTACTCCTTAGCACAACAGATGGGGGCATGGCTCTGCATGTCAGAACATCCAAGCTCTGCTTCTCTCTCCTCAAGCAGAAGCTTATCCAGAAATTGTTAAACTTGTGCTCATATCTGCCAAAGAGCTTCCACTCTCCCTCCCTCTCTTTCTCTCTCCCACGGGTGTGGGATTAGCAGCATAGCTGCACAGTGACTTCTGCTTCCACCCTCCACGGAGAAAAATCTTTTACAATGCTGTATCTCTGCTCCTCCCCTTTTGGACAAGAAGTCTTATCAGCTGCATTCCCTGATGTCTTCTAGCCTACACCCCAGACTCTAAGAGAAAGGGCAACAGGTGCAGGTCTAATTAATTGGCTGACAACATTCCTATTTCTCTCTAAAGAAAATGTGAACAGCAAAACTGCTTTAAATACAACTTCAGAGCCACAGTCCTTCAAGTTCACTGTAGAGACATTTAAACCAGCATTCATCAAGGCTTGGGAGGGAGACCAAATCCTAGACATAGGCACGGGCTCTTTGGGGGTCAACAGGCCTCTAGGAGTCCAGGGTGTAATCGCCTGCCGCACTGAGATCTATGATGGCTAAGTACAGTTCATGCCTACAAGAGTTGTGCATTTTCCCTTAATGGAGAGTCTGCGCTCTGAGCAGCAAGTTAGGATGCAGTAGGCAACAAACAGACTAAGGTCTTGCTCCAAGAGACCCAAGGAAGTGTCATAATTTTTACTTTAAAATAAGCTAACTTAGGTCTTACTGCCCTTCTAGGAAGTACCTGCACTTCAGGGACTGCCTCAAGCACCACTCTGAGGTGCTCAGACTTCTAGCATAGTCTACAGAGGGAGTTAAGCACTACCACAGGGAAGCACAATCGTTATATGCTGAGCAGAGAGACAACTCAGTGCACCTAAGAGACAACACTAGGTACAAGGTGCATCAGGTCTCGTTCTCAAGCAGTCCCGTGCTTCAGCCCCCACCAAAGCTGGCAGCAAGTGCCTAGCACTTGGTCATGGCAGTAGTTCTTTTTCCTAAGACCCTACCATCAATGCTGGTGCAGATGGTCACTATTTTGCTACAAGCCATCACGTAGGATCATTTGCCCAGCTAGCAGGAGACCAGGTTTTTTTCCTGGGTCCTCTGCCTCCTCTAAAGAAGCTCTTCTTTGAATGGCAGGTACACAAATGATTCATTAGGCCACTCAGAGAGAGCAATAGACAATATATGTTTAGCATAAGAGCTGTTACTTTCTGGAGGGAACCTGGCTTCAGATCCTTGCTGTAAGGACAGTGCATTAAACAATCACTGGATAAAATATAAGAACAGCCTCTGTAGCAGGGACTGGAATCAAGAAATCCCCATTCCTGTTAATCACCTCCAACCATTAAAATTCATCTTGTCCTAGTTCTTGTACCTTGGCCTTAGCCAGACTCCTCGTCTGGGCATCTCAGTCTGTTCCCTGTAACTGCATTTCTTAGGCACCGTCTTCACTCCTGGGAAATGTGGATTTAAATTCCCTCAGGAAGTTACTATGCCAGATAAAAGATTGGTCCGACTTCTCTGCTAGCAAACAAAAGCAGGAGTGGTGTTAACCCCACTATATGAGTCTCTATGTTCTGTGAGGGGCAATTTCTGAGAATACACTTTCTGGGTGAAGTCCTCCAACTAAGACTGAGAAATAAGAAAACAATTCATGGCTTCCCATGGCACTAAGATGGGTGATAAGCAATGAACTCTTCAGCTCTAACAAGACCAAGACATTCCTGGACAAGATCCATCTAACTTTTAGATGGATGGTTGGTTGGTTGGACGGATGGATGGATGGATGGATGGAGAGATAGATAGATAGATCGATCGATCGATCGATCGACACATCAATCAATCATAAGGATGGAACCTATCAAGTTAGGTAGCAGCTGAAGTTTTGAGAAAGACCTTTTCAAATGAAGGCTTTCCAGCCCCATCCAACTCCATGGCATTGGGGTAGCTCGGTTGTCTAGCATGACACCAGCAGTTTGGGAGAGGAAAAAAAGGTAAACAACATCATATGCCAGACAAGTCGCCTGATGACTGGACCAACCTTCCTCCTTCGAGGAAGGTCCAAATCCATAATCTTCTGTTCTCTTGTTTCCATGCATAAATAGAAGATATTGGAGGGGGAAGCAACCTGCAGTGGGGTGGAATTTTTTTTGGCTTTACTATAGTCCTAGCAATAAATAACTCAGTGGCCACTCTGTTGACAAACTGCAGCTCCCCAGGCATTCTTGGAACGGTTACGGTGACAAATCTGGTAGAATCTTCAATCCACTCGAAGAAAAAAAAATAAAAAAGCATTTATTTTGCCCTGGTTCATTCTGTCATCAGAAGACAATAACGAATGCTGCAGTCCATAGTCCGCCTTCAGGCTAAACAGCAAAAAAAGCTGCTGTCCTGATTTCCTGATTTTAGAGACAATGATTTGCTGTTCTAATTCTTTATTTTATCTCCTCCTCCTTATTAATCTATAGCAAAGTAAGGGGCATCTCCTCTGCCTTCTGTATCAACGCAGAAAAAACAATTTGAGGAGGCAATGCATCTCACCTTGTTCGTTAAACCCAAACCAGCTTTCATTTCTTCCTAAAATGAAGTAGGAGCTACATCTTCCCATTAGGGCACTATCACTGCTGTTGGCAGTGGTGCTTTTCTTCAAAGTCACCTTGTCCACCTCTTTAGAGAAAACTTCCAGACCCCTCTCTGCTCTCCCTGTTTCTAACCTCAAGCTACAAGGAACTAGCTGAGTTTAAGAACAGTGGCTGGTTATTTTTTTTCCCTGTGGCCCTTAGCAATTCAGTGAAGTTGAGTTCCCATTGTTAAAAGAGCCCTAATTGCCAGCCTACGTTGGCAGTCTCATTGTGGTCCCACCACAGCAGGTACTGCACTAATTACTACAGACCTTCAGATAGGATTTGAGTCAGTTTATTTTTTTAAAGCAGTCTTTGTGTTGCTGGAAATCTTCAAATTACAAATAAGAAAAAAACAATTCCACCCTCCACATTCAGTCTGAAATTTCTGACTTATCTACAGATTATTTCACCAAGGGCCAAATTTCATGCTGGGTGAGCCTGTTTCTCTTTCCACTTTGCTTGCATAAATCCCGGATCATATGAATTCAGTTCAAGTTGTCTTTATGCTAGAGACTGGCATCAGTCCCATTTTCTCCAAGTTTGTGCAAAATTGAAAGGAGGCTTTGGCCTATGGGAGCTCGCATGCAGCACTGCGTGAGCATATGCTTTGGGGGATGGTCTGAAAACATATTT
Source organism: Pluvialis apricaria (assembly GCA_017639485.1). Classification (NCBI taxonomy): domain Eukaryota; kingdom Metazoa; phylum Chordata; class Aves; order Charadriiformes; family Charadriidae; genus Pluvialis; species Pluvialis apricaria. The sequence continues at coordinate 158,418,267 of CM030008.1, read as the reverse complement.
TCAGTGACAACCCTGCCAGAACTTTTGGAAGATAATGCCATAAAGGTTCAGTTCTCTTTTCAACCTAACCCCAGTGCATCTTGATAGAGACCACATAGTCCTCTGAAAACATCACCCAGTTTGTTGTTATTCTTAGAGGTGCATACTTAAAATGTCAAGGCATGCAAGAGGGCTTTAGGACCTCTGTTGTTACTATTCCATTTTTCAAATTTTCCATGACCACTTCCCACATAAGTCATCTGTAAAAGGTGCAAGGTGCCGAGTTCCTTGTTTGCAGTCATTAAGAAATCAAAAGCCACCACCAAAAGGGTTAGCTGGGCTACCAGCAAAAAGAAGGACATTGGCCCTGGTAGTAGACATTCCCTGGTATGAATAGCACTTCTTTCCTGCTCACATGGATGCTAGAAACTCCAGTGGAGGTAAGACCAGCTTTCTCACAAACTCGTATCTAACTGGGCCATTTTCAATAAAAACAGTGACATTGCATAAGTAAAACTCAGAGCAGAAATAAAAAATCATCTCTGCCTTTTATTAAGTGTTGATTGTTAACACTTGAGACCAAGGCCCTCATAGTTCCTGCCTCTTGTTGGCTGTGGACCCTGCATCACTCCACATACACATGTGTTTCATCAGTGTCGTTCAGGCTGGAGGATCTACTTCTGCTCATGCTACAAGGGTTATTGCAGAAAGAAAAAGCCACGCTTATATCTGGGACTAGCTGTGATATAAGTCTTCAGCTCCCTCATCCAAGTCTTAAACATTTCAGCTGTATTTTTCATTTCAGCTGGTTCTGAGGAATTTCTGCTGGAAAAAAACAAAATCATCCATATTTGAATGTATTTACTTTTTAAGGAACCCCCATAAAGGAACAACTTAAAGGATCTTTAATTTTTTTCACTGCTATGAGTAAAAGAAGACTGGGCCAGAAGAAGCAGGAGTTGGAGCGGGAAGGTATAAGCCATCCTCAATGCAGCTGCTCCAAGAGAGAAACAAAAAGGAAGACTCTTGTTGCTATTGAGAGAGTGGGGGGCCAGCCAGTCTCCACTTTATCACCATTGCATTTAATGGGTTAAGTCTGAAACTCTGGAGGAATCTCAGTTACATAGCTTAGGCTTCCAAGGTGAAGAATCAGAAAAGGTTTTTAAAAAAATGAAAGACATATTCAAATAGAAAACTAACACCCAGTTGCAAAAAAAAAAAAAAAAGCCTTTTATTTCATTGCTATAAAAGAATTGATGCAAAATACCTAGATAGATGCTGAAATGCCAGACTCATGTCATCTGCTGCTGTCACTGGGCTAATTATAGTGGTTTCTGAACCTCTGTAGTTAAGCAAGTGACAGAGTTTCCATTATAAACCTAATTTTTAGAATTCATCAGTGAAAAAAAGCCCTGCATTGGGGTAAAGCTTCCAAATTAAAAAAAAAAAAAATACATGATTTGCAGAGATAGAAAGCTGATTTTATGGTAGAGGAAGTAAAAATGTAGGTAATCATTTTGATTTCACTACTTAAAAAATAATAATTAGTTACAAAAAGTCTCTAGCACTGGATTTACATCTAATATTTTTGTTATATATTTTGCTACATAACCTAAACATGCATATTTCAATAAAAGGAACTGAATACATTTTAAAAGGTTTGAATATAATAGCTTGGGGGGGGGGGGGGGGGGGGGGAACACACAACACACAATTCATTCTAGTAGAAATAAAGAGATCATATTTCAAAAAAATGTTTAAGCTTACACAATGGACCTCTAAGGCATCCACTATTATTTTTCAGATTTCACATTTGGGCCATTTGAAAATATCTCCCTAAGTGTTATTCCCAGCATATTTACAAGTATTTTTCACAAGGCAATGTAATACAAATATGATAAATAGGCCTATCTGGCCGTGCCTTCCCATATTGGTATAATTTTCTGAAGTCAAAAAGCACCAGTCTAAACCACCATTATCTAAATATATGCTGATGGCAGAGCCTTCTCAACAGCAAGGCCCAGGCTCAGAGAAATACAGTGAGGCACAAACCCACTGCTTGTAAAAAGAGATTTTCTGCCCAATGCTCCCTTACTGGATTTAAGCCCCTTTTCCTGTGTCATGAGCAAGCAACAGGCAACATATTTAGGCTCATCTCTTACTGATCCCGTGTATGTTCCATCTTGAGTTGAAATTCAGCTATCATGGTGATGAGTACTAAGTCAATGCTTGTAATTGATGCCTTGTGCAAGGCATCAAGCACTAACATGTTTCTGACCAGCAATTCAAGAAAACAACACAGAACTACATTTTAGTAAGGTTGTATCTTTGAAGGAACTGGGTTGTAAAGTGAAAGTTTCCTAATCCACAACTTCTGACTGCCCTAAAAATACAACCAGTAAATATATTTTACTCACTGTTCTTCTGTTGTACTTTACACTAAATTGTTCATTTCCTGTGGAAAAACTCAAGGTGACTCCTCCAAAGAATACTCATTTGCATTATCGGTCAGCCTACTCTTGAAATTCAAGCGTCTATTAATCCCAGCAGTGACATGACCCCAAAGCATTTCTCCAGCAGCCTCCACCGAATGAGCTGGTGTTCCTTGCAAAGAGAGCAACATTCTTAAAAAACGTTACTGAAGGTCTCTAGAAGCTAAAATAACACTTTAAGTATTAGGGATTCATCTGAATACAAATATACATTTGATTTTAAAGTATGAACTGTACGTTTATGAGAAGCGTTTTGTGAAGGAAGATACAGTGAGCCTGGTGAGATTTCAATGAGTTTATTCTATACAACTCAACAAATCTATTGCTATCAGTTCTTAAGGCACAATGTGGTGCTTATTTTATTTAAATAACCGCATGAAGATAAAACAAAACAAAAATAAGCGACTGGACTAACAGCTCATTCATCATAAAATTAAATATTCTGAAAATATGGGTTAACTTTTAATTGCAACACCAGCCCAGTATATGATTATAAGTATTATTTGTGCATTAAATTATATAATAATTATGCAAAAATTATGCAAGTTCAAAGCTATTTTTCTTCAACCTTTGTCCATTATGTAAAGCAAGAAAAATTCTGGTCTTTGTATTTTGTCATATTCCCTGAAGACTGTAGGTTCTCTTTTTCATGCTGACATTAAAGTACAAAGCATTAACAGATGTTATACATAAACAGCCTACATTCATGTAATAAGTCAGGTACTTGCCTCTCCTTGGTGTCTAATTGCCTTATTCCTTTCTTTTCTTCTTTTTTTATGTCAGTTCTCTAAGGATCTGCTCTCCATTATAAACTGAAGAACTAAACCCTGAGTGACAGGTGTCTGTCCCACACTGGAGCAGACTGTGATGTGACAGAAACCTTTCTGCTTTTTTAAGTTGTACGGAAAAAAAGCTGTTTTGTTTGAAATAGCCCCTATTCAACAAGCTTTCTCTGCATCTTCTCAGATTCTTTGTGACTTGCCAGCAGCAGGGGTGCTTTGGCCAAGAGCAGATCCATCTACCAGGTCTGCAGAGCAAACATGGACCTTAGAGGTCCTCTAGCTGGTCAACGGTCCAAGCAGTCTCCTCAAGCTCACTGCACAAGTGCAGCTCAGGAAAATTTCTGTTCAGACAGAGATAAAGTTTTGGGGTTAGGTGGAATTCGTCCCCAAGCCAAGTTAAAATAAGAAACACATGGGTGGTGACTGTATTCTTGGCTGGTAGCTAACAGCAGGGGATGGATGGCTTTAAGCTGGAAGAGGGCAGGTTTAGATAAAACATTAGGAAGAAGTTTTTTACTTTAAGAGTAGTAAGGCACTGGAACAGGTTGCCCAGAGAGGTTGTTGAAGCTCTGTCCCTGGAGGTGTTCAAGGCCAGGCTGGACGTGGCCTTGGGCAACCCGGTCTAGTGAGAGGTGTCCCTGCCTATGGCAGGGGGGTTGGAACTCGATGATCTTCAAGGTCCCTTCCAACCTAAACCATTCTATGATTCTATGAAACTATACCTCTGCGAGGCAGTTCACTGCTGTCATCCTTGCTTTTGGTAGTGACAATGTGCTACTCTCCAGTCCCACAAACTGAGCAGTAAGGGTGTTGTATAAGACATGCTGGAGAGAAGAGTCGGAGTTACAACCTAACACAGCAGGTTAAAGGTTTCCCCATGGGACACTCTTGGACCAGAATATACCATTTTCTATAATCCTGAGCTTTCTATGGGGAAATTTTGATTTCAACAAAAAAAAACATTTTGACAAGGTAAAATAATCCAGTCAAACTTTAAATTGAAATATTTACGTTTAACTCAATTTTATTCTTGAGATCATTGTATTATAAAATAAATCCACTACCAACATTCAAGTAAGAATTAAAAGGTATTTATTCTGTTAAAAGAGAATCTCTCAAGTAATCCAGCATGAAAGATACACAAAATTTCCACTCCAATAGAAATGTCAGAGTATGCCAGTTTTACACCAGTTTGTAAAAAGTTTTGAAACTGCACTCTTGCCCACAGTATAGGAATTCACATTTTTGCTCAGATCTACAATCTCTTCCTTGAAATAAATAATACACACACACGTAACTTTCTACAACTAATGAACGTGGCTGGAAGATCAAAATGAATACATTTGTTTTATAGGTGCCATCATTGTGTTCAAAACTCCAGGCTCTAACAAATCTCCACTGTTCTAGGTGCATTACAAACACCAGGGAAGCAACCATCCCTGTCCCTGAGCAGCTATCTGCTGATTTAAGAAAAGACACCTCAGCAGGGTAAAACTAGCAGGAAGGGACTATGTGTTGATGGTGAACCAGACAATAAAAGCATGCAATTGAGTGGCTTGGTTGCTCCAAATACAGAGTAAGAGAAGGGTAAAAAGGATAATCAGACCATGGATTTACAAAAGTTTGCAAGCTATGAAAAGGAAGAGTCTTGGATATAAAAAATGGCTCTCCTCATTTGTGCCAGAAGAGTTAGATCATTTTGGAAATATTAAGTGCCAAGGCAAAGAAGCCAGGATGGGGCACTGGAAAGTGGAAAACGGGGGAAAATATGTTGAAGTGACGTAGAGCAAAGGAGACAGGGATGTGACTGGGAAAGACAGCCTGCAAAGCATCAGCCTGATCGCACAGCCCTCCTTCAATGCCAGAGCAGAATTGTGTGTGTTGGGAGAAATTCACAGCATGCAAGCTATCCAGCGGTGAGCGTTTAACTAGCATGTGTGCTGTGTGCCTGTCCGGGAAGACTTCCCCCCCATCTACATGAGCTGCCCAAGGTCAGACTGTGTGTGAGCATACCACATCTGTTCTCCCAAACCTGCTGTTCCCTGAACTGTGTCTGAGATCTGGGTGGGAAAGTGCTGGTTGATGCCACCCATGACATCCAGGGAGCACACAAACAGTTGAAGATCACGGGTGTTTGTGGACACGTACCCAACCTCATGTCATGCTCCTATTTGCTAGGAAGACCACAGGCCATGAGACACCATTTAGTCCTCAAATGAAGCAGGTCTCAATGGCTTAACAAGAGCCAAGTAGCAACAACTGGAACGGGGATCCCACAACAAGACACAGCCCTGCCTTAAGCGAGCCATAGGCCTGAAGGGTCCTGTCTCTAGGAACCTTTCTGTTGCTTGTCATTTCAAATCATTTGACAATGATATAGCCGAACATGAAGATATAGCCAAATACACTGGAGATAAATCTGAACTAGAGGATTTCTATTACGGGGGCCATTTTAGAGACACAAAATGGTTCCTTTTTCCTCTTCAGTGGTGGTTACATTCTTACTTACCAAATACATTAATTAGAAACCACAAATCCTGACTCATTTTAATTTACTTGACTTTGACTAACAGATTGGACACAAGATGGGTGACGCCAATTCCAGCATATGAATATTTGCCACCTGGATCCACTCCATTTCTGATTTAAGCAGAGTTTTCAGTGACAAGAAATGGAGCTGCAACTTCTGTATCTTTGACTCTGTAACCACGGAAACCAGCACTAATTATATGTATCACTAAGTTTTAAATGTATTCAAATTTAACACGTTACTCTGAAAATATTGAGGTTGTTTTTCTTTTTCTCTCTCACCTTAATATGTTGCAGTTTGCCTTCTGGCTTATTTGGCTTATAAGCAGTTCCACTTATAAAAAGATAAAAGTATGTAGGTGAAAATTGCATTAATTTTCTTTTATGTAACCAAGAGGTAGAGTCATGTAAATGTTTGATCACATACTTCCTACCACTGCTGTAACCGAATGTGAAGGGTTACGTTTCATGTTAAGGAGGTGCCAATCCCAAAAGTGAGAGAGGAAGCAGAGAAGTTCTGTCACTGACAATACAAAAAATCAGCATCTCTGTGGAGCATCACCACGACAGTTCATGGAGACAGGAATACACAGAAAAGGAAAGAAGGAAGAATGAACCCCATGCCTTTATAATCCTTCCTACTGCTGTACCATAATGCCTACAGCTACACACCAGAGGAAAAGCTGAACTAAACCTCCAAGTAAAACTGTGTTCCCAAGACTTGCAACTGACCTTTTGGTTTAGTGAACTGCCAAATCCCTAATCATGTTTGTACTGTTTTATCCAATTCCATAACTAATGCCTGAAGGATCCTGAAGCTCCACATTCATCATTTAGTCCACTAAAATCAGAGACACATTTGACTACTTCACACTTTTTTCCCCAGCTGAAAAGGCATCTGCCATAGACAAAACATGACACGGAAGCAGCAGAACAGTGAAGGGCTGGAGCTGTTGGACCAAAAGCCTTTCAGTTATAAACCCTTTGTTTTGCATACCAACAGCTGAGTATGGAAAGGCAACGCTAGTGCAAGAAATCCCAGAGGGACGGCAACAAGCAAGGCTTGGACCAGAGCTTCTGGGTATGACTACACAAGTAAGCTGAGCAGTGTCTGGGATTAATCCCAGGAACCAGGACTCAATCATAGCAATGTGAGATTGTGAGGCGTGTCCTCAGGATGGTTTGCTAACACTTTTCCAAACAATTCCCAGGCACAGCTCAGGAGCTGACACAGATCCAGGACCTTTCCTAACACACAGTTTGGATGTGGGTCCTCTGTTTTGGAGATGAAAGGCATTTAATAGCATGGACACAGGCCATTAGTACCAAAAAAATGGATCCAAGCATGATTTATTAGTATGAAAGTGGCCTCTGAGGCAGAAGGTTTAATCTGAAGCCCACATGTGCTCGATCATGCAGAGCAACAGATTCATTTCTCCATGACATCTGGCTGCTGGTCTCCATCTATGTTTCACAAAGCTTTCTCACACTGATATCAATCAAAACCTGAAGTGAAGGGACTTCACAGGAGCTGGAGAAGGCTACTTCTCTGGGGCTGTATGTTCTCTGACTCTGGCCAATTTAGTGTTCCTTGCTCAGGGAAAAAAACCTATCCACCCCTGGAGTCAGCCAGGAACAGGGGGCACTCACACTTGTTTGGGTATTTAAAGAGAGGTAATTAGTCTTCCTAGGGTCCTTATCTTGCCAATGCAGACACACGGGTCCCTCCAGAAGGTGACTCAAACGAATTGGTGAAATTCAGCTGGAGTGCCATTTGGTGCCCTCTATGTAAAAAAAGCCAGGGCAAAGAGAGCCTCCCAACACGGGTTAACTTCAGGTGCCTCCCACCACACTTGAATTCTTCAGAACTTTTTAAGATAGAGTTAATCTTTGATTATTTATTAACCTAAATCAAATGCTTTGCATTTCATAATCAAACTTCAAGAAGAAACTGCTCCTTTAGAATGTCACTTCTAGTAGATAAGAGAAAGAAAAAAGAGTATCTTTAACAAGTAAAAGCCAAGTCTTCTGTTAAATGGCCACAGGCAAATTAGATTTAACAAAATGTGATCTCCATAGAGAGTTTGCTTTTCTGTGTTTAATAACACCCATGAAAACCAAGAGGAAAGAAATAACTGAGACTATCAACTGAGAAGGAAAAAAACAAGGTAATACTGAAAGGGTTCCTGATTTTATCTTGCCTTGTTTCATTGAAGTGACTTCAGATACGGCTGTGGTTTTCTGTGGCCTTGTTGTGCCAACATTGTAAAACAAAGGTCATTTTTATCCAACAACAAAGTACCAAACTGATCACCTCTCATTCCAGGAAAATAACAAATTTGAGAAGAAGTTGGTCCCCCTGAACTGAAGACACTAGCTAAAATAGAGGCCTTTTCCTTCTTACACTATTGATTCGCTGACTGGCACTGAGATGCAACATTTACCCTTGGTTTACTTACATTTAACAGTAGCTTCCAAGATGCTAAAAAGTAGGAAGTATAATGCATCCCCTGAATGCTATGGGAGCACTTTAGTAGCCTCTGGGAAAGATATATCAGGACTGCATAGCCCTTCTTATTGATATTGTAATAGTTCCTATTGCTAGTAGAAGTTTTGGAGACAAGCTAGTTCGGTCCATGTTCCAGCCTGCACCAGGGATTTGTCCTTGGTGAGGGTCAAGGCACTGCACTGGCATGTGAACAGGCTAATTAATTCCTGAAAATACAAGCTGTCCTAATTAAAAAGCTGTAAAGACACAACACAATTTGAAATAACCTGACTTCCGCATGGGGTAGCAGTAGTCGACATCACTAAATTTCCTCCCCATTTTGGGGGGCTAAACAAAGTGAATGGCCTGATGGATTCCACTCAGCAGCCATAGAGTCTGATTTACTCTCGGTATGCAGCTCCATGCAAAAATCAATTAGACTCAAATTCCTTAACTTAAGAAAGAAACAACTGGGAAGAAAGTAGAATACATGTCTGTACCATCACAGTTGGTGTGAGGAGGAGAAACAAGGAATGACTATCCACTGTTTCTGACTATACAAAATTTAGAATCAACTAACAAAGTTGTCAGGTGATAAGCTGAGAATAAATAAAAAGAAGTTGTCCACCCCCAAGAAACACACACAAAGCAATAATTAAATTATACAACTCATTGCCACTGGATACGGTGGTTTATAATCAAGTTCAAATAGGAATGAGACACATTCAGAGAGATTCCACCAAACAAATGACCCAGAGGCAGGAACTCCTTGAATACAGTTGTTCTGCTTACATACTTGCTCTAAGCATTTGCTACCAGCCAATGAACAAGAGAGGAGGCAGGACTTTTACCTGTGTAGTTGTGCTTATGTTTCTCTTAGTTCGCTGTGGTCACATCCTCAGGGCTTAAGAATGAGAACTGATTGTACTTTCTACTGTCACCAAGGGGATTGCAAAGCAGTTTTGAAGACACCTTCCCCTTAGCCAGTGGATCAAGGGCCTCATTATGCAAACCTATTCCTAAAATACTCCCAGATGCCCACACATCCTCTGGCAAGTCCACTGCAAATGCTGTTGTGCCGTATCACCATGCCAAAGCTTGCTTATTGCACTTAAGAACAAAGAGTCCTCCATTGGTGGATATTTTTGCTATGTTTATTAAATGTTTTCTTCCATATTCCTAGGTCACTGAAGTCCTAAACTGACCCCCCTACTATGCTTCAAAAGTCAAGAGGGTGGGGGGCAGGTCAGGGGAAGGGAGCTTGCCTCCTCTTTACTTAATCAACAGGCCCATCTCTTTAAAAACCAGGAGGTAACAAGCTGGTCTGTACACAAAGTCACTGCTCTGTTGTTGCTGGAAAATAACACTGACCTTTCATGAACTCTTCTAAGGTCCAGGATTTTCCAAATCCTTTCAGATTTTTAGATTTTCAACAATTTAAATACTTTGCATTCAGCTATACTTCTACAGTGAAATCACTCAAATGGTAGATTTAGTCAGACTAAATAGTATCAGTGTCTGAAGCTGAGGATGCTGAGGATGCTTTAATTCAGAAGGGTTTACCTTCTGAATTCCAGTTCCACTATTTCTTATTCACTACAGGATGAACTGCCTGCCCAGAGTCACTGATATCAACCCAACTTCTGCACTCACCCCTAATTACCGCCAGAATATCTGACAGTCAACTGAGTGCAAAACTCATTGGTATTTCATCCTGTTACAGGAGGAAGAAATGGGCCCATTAAACTGGCTTCTTTGTCTAAGCACAGCACTATTGCATCTGCGTAAATTCCTGTTTCCATCACCACAAAGCAAACATTGCTTTTGCAGCACTAGGGTAGCAGACGTATTCTGCAGTGCAGTTCAGCACTTCATGCCATCGTCTGCAGTACATCCTCCTATAAAGGAAAGCTCGAGCCCACCCGTGCCTGGAACCCAATTTAGATAATGGAATCTTAACAATCCATCCCCAAAACTACCAGAATCCATTGTAATACAAGACTGTTTCAAGGAGGATTTATAGGTAGCAGGTCTTTGGTAGATGGTGGTGCTACCCATCTGTGAATTCCCATTGCTGCGCATAATTAGGAAGTATTTACATATGCTACTGCATTTCACTGTTCTGAGGCACTCGGAGGATGCCAAGCTACTGTATCATAAATCGTATTGTTGAAGCAGATGGAGCTCCTTGCTCAGTTAAAACTTACAGTTAGGCATAATTAGAAAAGCCTGTGCAGAATATTCTTTATTTCTTTAACAACTTATCAAGTTCTTTATATCGCAAAGCAATTTGGATGAGAGGTCTCTTGAAATGTGTTCCTAATAAGCATTTTTACATTGATCTTACAGACAGCTCAATCATTACACACTGAATGATTATTTCCCACCCTTGTCCAGGCACATTTACACCGTAATTTCCCTCCCTCTTTCCCTCTTTTAGAAAAATTACACAACTAGCCATTTCTCTGGCATTTTCTATTTAAGGATCTCAGAGCATTGCCACTATGAAGTATCACAACACACCTTGAGGATACTAACCTCATTAGCTTCTGAAGAAATTGAGTGCAAAGAGATTAATGTGAAGATATTTTAAAAGTTGCTGAAGGTTTGGGTGCTTTTTGTTTTTAGCTCAAACTGGCCTCATTTTCAGAAGTGCAGATCAGCCACAAATCCGAGCAGTGGAAACTATGGACCCTTCATATCTTAGTCACTTTTATAGGGCTCAAGTTCAGTCTGGGTTGATACCCTGACTAAGCTGGTGTCGCAATTCAAACCTGCAGAACATCATCTTGAAGTTCGTGGTCATGGAGTGGGTTGGAGCATCCTAGATAGTGGGAAATCTGTTGGGTATTTTAAAATAAGTTAGGAAATCTAGTAAGGTTCCTGCAAACAATCAGTTTTGCCAGGTTTCGTCACTTCACTTGGTCCTGCTAGTGGCTGCTGAGTGGTGAGAGCCTCTCTATAACACATCCCCAGCGCTCATCTGTGTGGGGTCTGGTGCAGACCAACCCAAAAATTCACTGCTTGCTTTCAGCAGCAGCACACGGCAACCAAGAGTCTTTCCGAGCCAAGTGCTAGGGAGCAGGTGCAGAGGCACAGCTTCTGGGGGAAATCACCTCAGATCCTGCACAGCTAGTGATGGTAAAACCCAGCTAAAATCAGCATTAAATTCAGAGTGGCCCTGGCTGCAGTCTTGTTGTAGAAATATGATGCAGAGAGCCCTGAATTGGATCCAGAAGGATTTATTTATGAGTCTTGGTGATGTACCGGAAGCTGAGTTAGACAAATAAACAGCATTTCTGGATTGGTGAAGCACTGCACCTCAGTTGAGTAGCCCTGCCAGATGCAAGCAAACTCTTCCTCTGTGCACAGACGATACACAGGTTGGGTGGAGAGCATGGGCAACTGAGAGCCTACACAGAGAATCGGTGCTGCGGATATAGTCGTCTCCCTCCTCCCATCTGTTCACCACACCTGGATGAGGACCCTTGCCTCCAAACTGGGATCTATGGTCCAACTGCATCTCTCCCTCAAGCTCCTGTGTAATTTAACACACTTCAACCTTCACACCAGCCTGGCCATGCAATCTCTCCAGAAGCACAGAACTGACAGGAGTAACAGTGGCAATGTTTTCCTTCCCCCAAAAACAAACACCAAACAGACAAAAATGAGTCAGTTTTATGAGCAATATTACAGGATAAGGGCTGCTTGTCATCCCATGTAAGCAAACCAGGAGACTTTGTGCAGGGATTGTCAGCACGTCGTTGTACTTTCTTTGGCAGAAGAAGTATTTTGAGGCTTCTGCTCTATTAAGCTCTCGAGGACCCATTTGCATTCAAGACCAAATTTCTTTCCTCCATTTCATGCTTCTGGATGTCTGTATGTGGAGTTGAAGGAGATTCTTCCCTCCACTCTTAGAATATCCAACAGAGCATCTAGAGAAGCTTCTGCCAAATGCAGTGACACAGCCCTCCTTCTTAGGTGACTAGCGCTTGCCCTCTAATAAGGGGTTTAGTTGCCAGGTCATTTCTCACATGAAAAACACTTTTTTCTCTCCTGAGCAGAAGCAAGCCAGTAGTTTGGAGTGTTTGCAATTTGATGGGAACACTCTCTAGTCAATGATCTTCACTGAATACCATCCTGAGTCACCTCAGTAGGTCTGTGCAGTGAGAAAGGATTGCTGCAGGAAGGCCAGCATCCCCTAGGGGTATTAGACCAAGCCAAAAGTAAAAGGACAGAAGGAGGGTAAAGCCCAGTCAAGCAATCAAAATGGACTTTGCACTCTGGTAATTCCCAATTTGCACTCTACCTGAACAAAATAGCAAGCTGTGTAAAACATTTTAACAACTGCTGGGAAAAAGAAGCAGGTGAAATGAGCAAGTGCACACACAAGCTATCACTACAACCCATCATAATCATGCTCTTCCCATGCTCCTGCTGTGACCACCTGCAGCTTGTTAGCTAGTCTCTTGGTATGGGAGAAATGCCAGTTTCTAGCCTCCCAACTTTGTTTCTTCTGATGTGACTTAGTAGGAAGTTTTGTCACATACTACCATAGCCTTTAAATGCACATATTGTATCTGACCCGAAAGGGTTATGGCTTTCAATTTGGGGATCTGCTTAGTGGCAAAATCAGCTGTTGACAGACAACGATGCATACAACAGTACTGAAGCTGAGGGGAACAAAACAAAGATAAGTGACCAGGAAAAACCAACAGAGGTAATAAAAAAACAAAATTATTTACACTGGAAGAAGCAATAGCAGCTTGTCAATCATACAGGAACTCATTAGCCTTTCCCTACTCACAGTAAGGAGACTGTGGGGTCATGTATCAGTATTGCTAACTACTTCAAATGTCACCCTTCTATAATTCACTCAAGCCACTCAAGCCATCTTTCTCCAAAATCTCCAGAGGCTCACACCATGGGCATAACACCACCAGCAATTAAACTCAAATTACCTGCCTTTCCAGTTCACATCCTCCTGAGCAATGGTTCTTCCACATTTGGAGACTATAAATAGACCTCTGTCTTCCAATAAGACATCAGCCTGTTATCTTCCAAAGATCCCCATTGCTCCTCTTCAGGCAGAAAAGTCTCTAAATATATCTATGCTGTGAGTTCTCAGCACCCTGGTCTCTCTAATATTGTTGGTGCCTATTGTCTTTTCATCTTTATAGCCTTTTCTTACTATGGCACATTCAGAGGCCTTGTGACAGACTGATTTCTCTCCCTGGTCACATAGCTTCTTCCTATTCCAGTTCTCACAAGCTAACTACAAAGATTCCTCACACGTCACCTTCCTTTTTCTGGTGAAAGATGTTTCCCCCCCATTGTGCAGGAGATATGTGCTTTGGTCTCTCTGCCTGCTCAGAACTTCTTCCTTCCCTTCACACCATGCAATTATCTTTCACAAGCTGCTTTAAGCTCTGCAGCATCCCCAAAAGCTGAAAATCTCACCAAACATCACTGAAGAACTGCTTCCTCCAGTGTGAAAAGCTCATAAATGCCAGATATGCCACTATGTGCAATGTTATCTGCACATCTCCTTCCAGTCTCCACCTCTTAAATAATCTCTCCACCTCTGGGACAGGAGAAGATGCTTAACTTCTAGAGCTAAAAGCTGCGTGCTGCAAGTGTCAAATTAGCTGTAGAGACTGCATCCTGCTGAGTTTTTACAACTTTCAAATGCTGGGTCCCACCATACCTTCTGTCTTTTTAAATTAAGTTTCACCATTTGTCCCATCAGCGTATCTCATCAATTCATTTTAACAGGTGAAAGCTGTTCTCGTTTCCCCTTTATTCCCTCACAGCAAAGCTCCTTGCTCCAAAACTACAGGCACATTTGCTCCTTACACTTTACCGTTTCAAGGTCTTTACAAGGGTAATTTTCAATTTTCCTTGCTCTATACAGCACCAAACACAGCAGGTGCTAACTTTGCACATCGCTAAGCGTTGCACAGTGTAAGTCAAGTCAGGTAATGCAAAGAGCTGTCAATATTTAACTTACCAACCATTTACCTGGGCTCCTCAACACACCTCTCAAAAACTCTTGCTTAGAGGTTCCCTCACCATGAAGAAAGCTCATCCATTCGATCAACTCATTTTTTAGACTTTTCTGCGGTGTGACCTGCAAAACATCAAAGTGATACTTCCATATCAGGTTCATCATCTGAACAAGAGCCCCTCTGCCTTTTCACTCCTTTTCAGATCAAGACAGCTCACTGAAGCGTGAGGCACCCTAATCTAATACTCTCAGCCTTTTCACACCAGCCATTTCAAGTTCAATTACTGACAGAGGAGAGGGGACAGTACTGACATGCAGGACAGACTTGAACAGGCTTTCCTCCCTTTTTTCCCCCTGAGAGAGCCTGTGCTCAAGAAAAAGTAGGCAAGAGACACTTTAGAGAGGCCTTGCAGGAGGACATAGAGCTAAAATATACAAACACTGCACATGTGTCACAACACGTGTTTCTCACAGACTAAGTGAAAACAGAGATGAAAAGAGGTCACTTAATCCATCGAGGCATGGTCACGTACACTTAAGCCATCCCTTTCTTTCCATTTTCCAGCATAAAATAGCAACGTGCAATTTGCTGTTTCTTTTCCAAGAGAGGACTTCTCCTCTTCATACTTACGATTAGATCCATGTAATCCTCAAGGAGCTCTGAACGCTCAGAGGACACCTAGACTAATGCGATGGGGAGGAGGCATTACCTGCCAACAGACAGATTCAGAAAGATGGATTCTTTCACGGAAAAATGGGAATTTCTTCAAGCCAGAACGGCAGTCGGATTTAAAAAAGCAGACCTCATGAGCAGAACAAGGCACAGGGAAATAAAAAAACAAGGGGAGAGAGAAACTTTTTAACAGTGTGTTCAGCAAATGCCCTTCAAGGTCTTACTGAGCAGTGCATAAAATGTAACACAACAGGACTTTTCAGCTTGAGGCAATAAGGAAGGCAGGGAGGGCTGATTCTGCTGGTCCTACTGCTCACTGATGCTCTGCCAGCATTTTAACAGGGAAAAAACATGCAAATAATCTCCCCTCAGTTTGCAGTTTAAGAGTCCATATATGAGGCAACACCTAAATATATTAAAGCTCACCCCCTTATTTCCAACACAGAAAACCACCTAACAAAATGAAGAAAGTCAGGCTTGGTCGTAAAGAATCACTTTTTTTTTGAATTAGGACAGTGCTTAAAGTTTAAAACACTTTGAGCTAGATTTGCAGTTGTTGCAGACATAACCAGAACTTTTGAAGGGAATTACAGACTTTCATCTGCTGAACAGCTGGCTCTGTTCTTACCTGCTGTTCTGATTGAAGAATCATCGGTTTCAAAGACAGATCAATTTTTTACACAAAAAATGCATTCATCTTTATAGATTCATTATTGTAGCTTCAAAGTAGGATTACACAATCACTAATAAGTAGAGGAACTTATTTTGCCCTGTCTGAATGTCTGATCCTGCATAAATAGATTTTTGTTTAACAAAAAGCCCTTTGTTTCCTGTTGCTTTGTTGCCCGGGGGTTAATTTTGGCATGCCACATGCTAAGGGGATATATTGCTTTGAGTAAGAGAACAGTGGGGATGCTGTTTGTCTGGAATGCAAAGGGAATGGAGCTAATCAGTAAAGAAAATAAACATTCAGCCCTATGCTTTGCCTTCTTTGATGCGGGGCTGGTTCTGAAGGTGGCACTTGGTCCGCCTGATTAAAAACAAACACTGACATTGTTAATACTGTGACTCAGCCCACGTGTGTTCACTACAGAATGACACACCACTGTCAAACGCTGAAGCATGATATCCAGGGGGAGGGTCTGTCCTGCTGCATGGGAAAACGTGTGAAGTTTTGCAAGCACAGCGCTATCCTGACAGAAGCCTGACTCACCAGAATACTGTGGGAAATGTATACTGTATTAGAAAAGACTTCCACCAGTAAGGGTCAGTGGATATTCCCACCTGCCCGTGCAAAAGGTGAAACCATCAGAATTAGGGTGCAAACAAGACAAGCAAAAAGGCAAATGTTAGCGACAAAGGAAATTGTAAGACTAGCCCCATGACTCAAGAGCTCCTAATTTGGTCTACCAGCCTTCCAGCTCATCCCACATCAACCTGGTCCAAATTGTCAGAGCCAGGAAGATCTAAGTTGGTCATGTCCATTTGTCTAATCTCCATGTACAGTGAGGTAGCTTTTAACAGCGCCTTTGGCATTTTAACAGGAGAGGGGTACAGAGCGGAAGTCTAACAATAAGAAAGGCAATGACCATCCTATGGTCTCATATTTATCCAGGCAAAGAGATTGTAAATCTTCATAAGATGGCTTCCTTCTATGGTGAAAGTCAGTTCTTTGGACAAAAAGCAGGAGTCCATCATTTCTGTAGTAGGTGGCAACATATGCCTCTTAGTACAAGGACAAAGTGGCATCAGGATACAGGGAGATGTCACATAAAAAGAGGAAGACTAAGATCTCCAGGGTGTGGCCCATTGGGCTCTGTTTTCTGATGACCAACCTGCAGGTTTTGTGGCACTGGCTTTGTAAAAAGGAGTGAGATGTGACCAGGTGATCCCATCATTTTGGGAAAAATGGTTTTGTCCTTCAACTAGCAGCTGCTTTAGCAGACAGTCAGTTTGGTTGCAGTGGAGTATGAGAAGTGGCCCACTGAAGAATGACCCACAAGAGGAATACACCCAGAGAAGATTGGTCTAAGGCTACATCACTTCACCCCTCATGCCAGGCTGGGAGCCCTGTAGGTACCTGGCAGACCTGCTGCCATCAGCTGTCCCTGCAGAAGAGCAGCCCTTCTTCAGGACAAAGGGGCAGGAAGGCTCCAGCGTCACCCACTTCCCAGCACATGATGAAGGAAAGGGGAGGGCTTACCCACTGTCTCCCTTCCCTACCTCTCCCCGCATGTGAAGAGCTCACTCACCATCTTCCTTCTCTACCTCAAGTACTACATGGAGGTGAACCCTGTCTCACAAAACTCCTGGATCCCTGTTCAAAAGAGAAGCAGAGAAGGTGGTGGAGGCAGTCTCTGAAAGATCCATTTTATCCCAAGGAGAGGGCAGGAAACAGGTTCAAATGCCTCCAGGGTCCTTCTTTGTCATTCCTCCTCTTCTCATCTCCATCCCTGTAGCTTACACCTAAAGAAAGGAGACTGAGAGGCTAACCAGAGCTCCCTGGTTAGTCTCCAGAACTCCCTGTAATCATCTCCACTGTCCTGCTTTCTTGCTCCATTCAAATTTTCATCCTTCCTCTGTCAGAAGCCCTTAGCCTCTTTCTTTTTGCAAACAGCTTTCAGGCTTTCTGGACTTCCCACAGAATGCAATCCAAACAAACAAACAAGAAAAACAGTCTTGGTGAGGGAGAAGCACAGCAAAATTCCTATTTCCCCCTCCTAGATTTCTGCCCAGGCTGGCTTTGAATCAACACCAGCAGCGTTAGCATAGGCAGAGTCTGCAGGAGCCTTCACAGCTCATGCAAGAGCAGCCAGGCTAGAAATCCTTTAGCATTTTCCTCCAGGATGTGCAAAGTCAGAGCCCTGGACATTTAAGCCAAAGGTCTGGTTCTCAAGCACATAAAGAGGAAAGAAACGAAGAATTAAAACTGGTTCCCTTTGTTTGTCTTTTGGGGCAGGGGACAAGGATATGGAAAAATAAAGGACAAGGATGGGGAGAAGAGGTCTATATCTCAGGATGTCCCTGCTTAAGTGACTCTAAAGTGGGAGAATATCCCTGTGTTGGCCCTCTGCAAGTTCTATCAAATTTCAAAGCAATCTAAGAAAGTAGGTAGATTTTGGACCATGCAGACAGTCAGCCCTCAGAAACTAGGAACAAGCCTGCAGCCTTCACTGCAACAGAGCCTGGAGCCTGGCTAGGTTTTACACAGTATATCTATTAACAAGTTAGACTCACAACAACCTCCAGGCTTATCCTCCTTTCCAGCACATGTGCCTTCTCTCAAGTGTTTGTAGGGCCTGGATGGAGTCTTGCTCTTACTCCTTGGCCCAAATTACAGCTTGTAGCCCAGCAAGTCCTTGTATTCTCTACTGACTAACAATGTCTGGACTGTGAGATCAAGAAAGAGGAGTGATGTCCCCATGCTTGATCTCAGTGAGGTTCCTGCCACTCACAGCTGCCCAGCTCCAGCTCTAGCTCTGTTCCCCTTCCCCAGCACAAGTACAGTGGTAAATGTCTCATGCTTTGGGTCATGGCCAAGCGTGGGCCCTACTGACTGACCTGACTTGCAGTCTCACACCCTGGCAAATGCACATATGAAGAACCCATAGCTTCAGGACCATGGGCCATGGGACTGTGCCCACAAATTGACTGCTTTCTAGCTAGTCGGTTTGTTATGCTGTCATCTTGACATCCACAAGGCTTTCCTGAGCAATGTGCAAATCGATACTGCCCCTGACACACCTTTCATTAGCTAGCAGTGGGGCTTGGCTTTGCGATGAGAAACACCCACCAAAGCGGTGCCACAAAAGTTAGCAGACACATCCAAGAGCACTCCCGCTTCTGCCTCCCCCTCTCCTGTCTATCCCCATAGTTCCCCAGCTCCCCCAGCAGCACTCATATTCCCCACAACCCCATCCGAAGCAGCCACATCCTCGAGACAAGACAGGAAGGCTGACACCACAAAACCAGACTACTTGACTGTCAGAGCCACCCTGCCTGTGGGGAGCTATCAAACACAGCTGCTCTGGGCATGCCAGCAAAAGCAGATTGAAGCAACAGCATTACCTGACATTGTTTTCAAACAGACATTTTCCTGGTTGATCTTTTAAACATTTCTGAAGATTTCGACAATCCCTGAATAGAAACATCAGCAACTCCCAGTCCTGCGTTGCAATTCAATCACCAGCACTGATCTGAAATCTAAGCTGCACTGATATATCTAAACTTGAAGGACTGGACCAGCATCTATGAGCCAAACACTGTTCACAGCTTCATTTTATATAAAAGGCCATAGTACTTCATATTTCTTGAAGCTGCCTGGTTCTCTCTCCTGCCTGCCATACGCACGCAGTACTGAATAGCACTGTGGGGTATGTTTACCCTTTAGGGTAAACCCACAAGGCCAATTCAATCATTAGGAAGTAAAAGGTTTTTACCATGGGGCAAAGCTATCTGAGTGTCAGTGGCTGATTTCCAAATGGTACAAAGGGTTTAGTCCAACTCTGTCATTAATTTCAGGGACAGCTTCTTGGCTAAGTCCCACACACTCCTTTGAACCGTATCTTAAGTCCTCCATCCCCAAGGGAAAAAACCTCTTCAGGCAAAAATTAATGCAATGAATAAAACATTTAAGCAAGCTCATTGGGACTTTCTATTCCCTGTGTGTTTGCCCAGTGGGGCCCTGGCATAAACATGTGGGTCATAGACAAAGCTGCAGAACAAATAATTGATTACTACTTCTGCCAACCTCAGGACTAATCACTACATGGATATCTGTACCACTCTGTCTGCCTATTGCTTTCCAACTCTGCTTTAATATGCTCTTTAAGGATAGGATTTTGAAAAAGAACTTATGTATCTTGTCACTCCACTCTGTCAGGGCTTTTGGGAGAGCTTAGCACCAAAGTTCTTTAGGTACCTGCAGAAATGCCAGCCCTGCATATTAACCCCTTTCCCTTTTCTACCCTCACACTTTAGAGTTCTTCAGCACCAGAAAAAACATCAGTAGAGTTTTAATTTCCTTTTTTTAAAGGAAGAACATCTTCTTTCTTCCTGCTGCTATGAAAAGTAGAGGATGCAAGAAACAAAGATTAAATGTTAAAATGTTAAAATGTTTTTCACCAGGGCCTCAGATGTCCAGCCAGTTATCAATATATATCTTCCTTCAAGCTCTTTTTATTACTCACCTCTTTACTTTCCCCCCGCACTTCACCCTTTCTTCCCTCACTATTACAGGCCCTCTCCTATAGCACTGTTCCCTGGCTTAGCGAAGGAAAAATTTTGCTGACTGTTGGAGAAGAAATTCTAATTATGATTTCTTTAGTGCAAGACTGGAATAGTCTCCTGAGGGAAGTTCCATAAGTCCAATTGATTGAAACATTTAAAACAAGATGTCATGTTGTGCAGGAACACGTAGGAAATACACTGTACAGAAGAGCCCTTAACTGGCAAGAAGTAACTGTTATACCTAGATGCACAATGCTTGTTGATGGGAGGACTAGAAGGCTTTTACAAGGATTTTCTGCTGGGGAGGATAGTGAGATGCAACGGGAGATGTTTGTAACCCTCCATTAGCGCTACCAGGCACAGTGCACATGGTGGAGGAGACACGACACAAAGCACATGTACCACAGTATGTGCCTTCACTCCTCTTTGCACTGTCCATGCCACCCAGATCCCTTTCTTTCCGCCCCTCCTTCATTTGCCTCTAGAACACATATACTATATTGACACATCAACAATCCTGCCTGTTCTGCTCCCAACATCATCACATTTTGTAATTATATAGAAAAAAAGGAAGAAAATTGAGCTTGTATAGCACAACTTCTATGATGGAGTGACTACATCAGTGGACAAGGGAAGAGCTATGGATGTTGTCTATCTGGACCTCTCTAAGGCCTTTGACACAGTCCCCCATGATATCCTTCTCTCTAAATCAGAGAGATATGGATTTGATGGGTGGAATGTTCGGTGGATGAGGAATTGGATGGACGGTGGCATCCAGAGCATAGTGGTCAACGGCGCAATGTCCAGATGGAGATCACTGACGAGTGCGGTCCCTCAGGGGTCCAGACTGGGACACATACTGTTTCATATCTTCATCGATGGCCTAGACAGTGGGATCGAGGGCACCCTCAGCAAGTTTGCTGATGACACCAAGCTGAGTGGTGCGGTTGACACGCTGGAAGGAAAGGACGCTATCCAGAGGGATCTGGACGAGCTCAAGAAGTGGGACCGTGTGAACCTCATGAGGTTCAACAAGGCCAAGTGCAGGGTCCTGTACTTGGGTGTGGGCAACCCCCAATTATCAATACAGGCTGTGGGACGGAGCATTTGAGAGAAGCCCTGAGGAGAAGGACTTGGGGATACTGGTGGATGAAAAGCTGAACATGAGTGGGCAATGTGCGCTTACAGCCCAGAAAGCCATATCTTGGGCTGCATCAAAAGAAGTGTGCCCAGCAGGTTGGGGAAGGTGACTCTGCCCCTCTGCTCTGCTCTCGTGAGAACCCACCTGGAGTACTGCATCCAGCCTTGGAGCCCTCAGCACAGGAAAGACGTGGACCTGCTGGAGCAGGTCCAGAGGAGGGCCGCAAAAATGATCAGAAGGATGGAACACCTCCCTTATGAGGACAGGCTGAGAGAGTTGGGGTTGTTCGGCCTCAAGAAGAGAAAGCTCCGGGGAGACCTTATAGCAGCCTTCCGATACTTAAAGGGGACTTATAAGAATGATGGGGACAGAATTTTTAGCAGGGCCTGCTGCAATAGGACAAGGGGTAATGGTTTTAAACTAAAGGAGGGTAGATTCCGACTAGATAGAAGGAAGACATTTTTTATAATGAGGATGGTGAAAGACTGGCACATGTTGCCCAGAGAGGTGGTAGATGCCCCATCCCTGGAAACATTCAAGGTCAGGTGGGACAGGGGTCTGAGCAACCTGATCTAGTTGAAGATGTCCCTGCTTATTGCAAGGAAGTTGGACTAAATGACGTTTAAGGTCCCTTCCAACCCAAACTGTTCTATGATTCTAACTTGTTCTTTACAAAGCCATTCTGCTTCCTGCACTTTCAGTGTACTGTAAAATCTTTCTGGAAAGAATTATTCTGGATTGGGCCAAATAACTACTTCTATCATGGGAAGCCTCTGCAAAGAGAAAGATAACTAAAAAGGGGTAAAAACTTGCAGGCAGTGCTGTGAGGTCAGTCTGACGAAATGTCTTCATTAGGATCTAGAAGCAGCTTGTCAAAACCAAAACTAGCAGGAGAGTGGGTCATTTTGCAAATAAGTTACAAGACATGGGGGAAGACTCAAAGCACAAAACGATACCTATAGGCTTTCAGAGTTCTGCCAAAATTTCACCCACCAGACATCAAGGTTCACAGAGCTCAGTCCTGCCAGATGCTTGGCCTGTACCTCATGCATGAACAGGACAGTGGCATGGCTTCTCTTCAGCATCACGGCCCCTTCACCTGAAACTCAGCTAGTGGCCCAGATCCACCAAGAAACTGTGCTGGGCACACAGGGTCACAGCGCAGGAGGGAGGCAACACCCGGGATATGTCATCTAGTTGAGTTTTACTACAATTGTGACACCTCTACAACATGACACTCCCACCTCCAGCCCAGCAACCCCCAGCAACCCAGGTGCATGACCAGACATACAAGGTCTCACCCACTGGGGGAACAAAAACCACACTAAAATGCAAGCAAGTAGCTGTCCCAGAGATAAAACCAGATCCTAGACTCATTATTTCTAAGCAGTGAGTGATCTCTCTGACACTGATACAGCACAGGAGTGACTCCATATAAGACATGAAGATCAGTCAGGCCCAGCATCAAAAACAAAACTGTAATTAGAGTGAATGCCTGAAGAACATAAGTTCTGTATCACAGCACCGACCTTACAAAAAGTCTTCCTATAATTAAATCAAACTCTCTAGCAAAATGTTTATGCCGTACTGTAATTGCACCAGCTGCAAGATCTGCAATGATGGAAACCCTTTGAAAAGGTTAGAATTATAATTCTATAATATGATCCTATTAATGGACATTTTATCATTTAAACAGTGAGTCAGGAAAATACTTTTTTCTTTCTTTCTCCCCTGCTTTCCCAGGCTTCTGCTGTGGATGCAGAGACTGTAAGCAACCATCACTCATACTTTTTTTTTTTTATTTGCAAATACTTTTCCTAGTTAGAATGGCAATCATGACACCATTTGAAAAGGAAGCTTAAAGGCTTAAAAAAGTAGTAGTATCTTGCACTAAAAAGAAAGCTTTGGAAAAATCTCAAAAGCAGTAGGGTTTTGTAATGAATAAAAGCTAGGAATAATAATACTTTTTTTTTTTCTTTTCTAAATGCTACTTTGCAACTTCAGAATTTAGAATTCAAAACTCTACTTTATTCTCAGCTAAATACAGCACAGAGGCATACAGCCCTAGCTGGGCTAAAGGTGTTTCTACAGGGAACTCACATTAGCCTGCCATCTACTTGAACCACAGCGATAGCTAGTTTTTTGTCATTATTAACTTTAGGAGCTGCATTTCCCAGTGTTCTTGTAGGAATATGAATCACACTGACATTCAGCAGGATTTGTGCTCCTAGATAATATTTGAAAATTCTATCCATAAATATTTATATTGAAAATATTGCCTGGAATACATCTCAATAAAGTCACTGTCCCAGTTGCACAGAGTAATGACAGAGTAACTCAAATAGTAACAGCCAAAACCAGACGTTGCACAAGTGAGCCGCTAAGGTAGGTCTCGCTGAGAAGGAAAGCTGAGCACCGTCCGGCACAGGACAACACAGTGTTCGAATCACATCATGACCATCCTGACAGGCAAGAGCAGAGATGCCCAGCAGCAACTGGTATTTCAGTGGCATTTCAGCACGGCACTTAGCGTCCTAATTACCAGCAAATAACACAGCCCTTCCTCATAAAGCTAAATGCAGGCTACTGCGCTCCAAACAGGCCAAGCCCAAAGGCACACTCGGTTTGGCACTGAACGCGTACCTGGACATGAGCGGTGTTTTCCCCCCTGCAGGCAGGGCCGGCGGCAGGGCTGGCTCCGCGGGGGACATGCGACATCTCCCGACTGCCACCGGCCCCGGCGGCTGCAGGGCTGGACTGGACTGGCTTACACCTGCACTGATGCTCAGGACACAGAGAAACGGTAAGTCGGAAAAACCCGGACTTCCATTTCCTAAGGCTGAGAGAGAAAAAAAAAAGAAAAGGATTTTTTTTTAATTTTTTTTTTTTCTGAGGTTTGAGGGATGCCACCTGAAGTGCTGCGTGCTGGGATGGAGATGGGAAAACAAGACCGCTGGGAGATGGCAGCAGTGGAGGATGGGGCAAAAACCTGTTTCACATCCCTGCAGATGGCCCTCGCGTGTCAAAGCAGAGTTTCAGTAGCGGAGTAGAAACTACTGGGGGGAAGCTTTCATATCAGAAAAGTAGTCTAGAGGAGATGTAAGCAAATCTTTGTCAGATGAGCACAAAAGTGGTGGAATTTGGGAAGCAGCAACAGGTAGTGGAAAAAGCAAATCTTTGGGTGAATTAGAATTGAAGTATCAGACAGTCGTCTGGCAATACTCGCCTAAGATTTTTATAGCCCTCACAATGAAGTGAGAAAGAAAAGAAGTAAATAGTACACAAGTATTTCTCGTAGGCGGTCGGGGTGAAAACCCTTAGGAAAAACCCTGGAGAGACCAAAAGAGAGTAGCCCAGAGGCTAAAACTGAGGAGAGCTTCAAAATCCCAACCAAAGACTGTTTATGAATACGTAAGGTATCTCCAAAGCAGTGAAACCCCCTCTCTGGCTTGACTTTGAGTGAGCAGCAGTAGTGTAGAGGCAAGCAAAGACTTTGATAAGCAGCTTTCCCAGAAAACAGCCACAGGCTGCACACACTGCCCACTTGTACACACAGAAAGTGCTTTCAGAGCCCCATCGTCTCTCCTGCCAGGACATCGCTGCCTTCTGGGGGGAGTGCAACTACACGGACCGCTGCAGCAGGGAACAGAGAGCTGAAAAGCCAGTCCTAGTAAGAGACGCTCAAAAAAGAAAATTCCTAAGTATAGAAGCACAAATTTCCTCTGTAAGACGGATATTCACAAATTCAGCTTTGCCCCCAAAACAAAGCTACGAAGCTCGTTATACAAAATAAGTACCCCAGCACTCAATGCAAGTGCAGAGCAGTGGTACTGGTCAGTTGTAACATCCTCTGGTTTGGCTCAAGGGCCACAGTGAAGGCAAAGGGCATCATTCTCCTCGGTGCTTGCTTGTGTTCTGGGGGCCCCAGAACAGTCTGGAGCAGCTTAGCTGCGGAAACACAGAATCAAAGTATCTTTTGCAGCCCATACTAAGAGCAAATTCACCTAAGCTGTGATCTGCTGTGGCTGGTTTGCAACTGATACCAAAGTCAGCAAGTGAAAAGGCATTGGGTGTCTCTGAATGATACCGCTGTGATGTCCTGGCACAATTTCCACAGAAAAAAAATAGTGGATGCCCAGCAACATAGTGTCCTTTTGCTA
The DNA here is from genome assembly GCA_017639485.1 of Pluvialis apricaria. Classification (NCBI taxonomy): domain Eukaryota; kingdom Metazoa; phylum Chordata; class Aves; order Charadriiformes; family Charadriidae; genus Pluvialis; species Pluvialis apricaria. Next base: position 158,392,787 of record CM030008.1, on the reverse strand, counting down.
AAAAGCAAGAATTTCGCAATTTGCAAGCTTTGCATTATTCTTCTATTCATCATCAAGCAAGAGGTTTCAAATTCACATGTGATTTACTAGATTACCTGAGTGATGCACTTATTTCCCTTGGCAAGTGAAGATAAATGTTAATGCTCCATAAGAACTGTGCCCAGTATAGCATATACTCTCATCTGGCCATTGCCTGTATCACACACAACAGCAAATGGGTTTGCTTTCATTAAAGTCCCAGCTTCGATATCTCTGTTGCTTTAGCAAGAGCTACCCTTTGCAAGTTGGTTTGAAAAAATTAAACGCATTTTTTTCTATTCTAGTTGGCAGCTTTTCTTAACCTAAGTGACATCCACATTTTACATAACCCTTTCTGTGCATGCCACAGTGCTAGAGTATACAGGGGCGTGTAGTGATAGGACAAGGGGTAATGGTTTCAAACTGAAAGAGGGGAGATTTAGAATAGATATTAGGAAGAAATTTTTCACTCTGAGGATGGTGAGGCACTGGAACAGGCTGCCCAGGGAAGTTGTGGAGGCCCCATCCCTGGAAGCGGGGCTTTGAGCAACCTGGTCTAGTGGGACTTGTCCCTGCTCATGGCAGGGAGGGTTGGAAATAGATGACTTTTAAGGTTCCTTCCAACCTAAACCATTCTATGAATTCCCACTGTTAAACCACCATTGTTTTGTGCCTACCACTATTATTAGGGGGCAAGATTTGTATGTGAGTTCACCAGGCCAAGACACAAGCAGATCAGCCACGATCTCTAGCCGTGCTTGAAGAAGCGCTCCTAAAATAGCTCCTGAGAGCAAGACTGGAGCAATGACCACATCTCAGTGCAATTGCTAGGGTGACATGAACCAGCTAGGGTACACGATTCGGATACGTGCTGCAACCACATCACCCTGTTGCAGTGGAAATAAACTTTCACAACAGCTATTTGATAGGGGAAAGAGTATGGTGAAAGGGCTGGGTGGGTCAGAGTTAAGATTACAGTAAATGGGCTGTAATGTCACACGCGGCAATAGCAGCCGTGAGATCAGTTACGTACCGTTAAGAGCGGTAACTTCTCATTTCCTTGTTTTTTCTGGGTCTGCCTCTAGCATGTGGCTGCCTGAACAAATCAACTTAATGGTGTTTCTCCATCTGTTGGGATATAGTGTGATAAGCTTGTATAATTTGTAAGTTAATTATTTACATATGTTCCTGAAATTGGAGGAAAAGAGAAAACAGCATGCAGGGCAGGAGCAGGGATGGAGGAGTTAAGGGACGCAATGACTGCATTCACCTCTGGTCTTGTTGCAGCTCGGGGAAAGCTTGGTGGTTCTTACTGATTTCCAGGAAAATGATATGAGGGTGAAAGGAATCTGAAATACAGTTATTGGTTTTCCAGCTAAGAGCAATTAACGCAGAAGGATCCTAAGGTTGGTTACCAAGTCTGAAGTTACCCTGCTGAAGCACGAGGCTTTCAAGCCGGGCAGGAGGGAGGGGGAAGCCGCTGGCATGCCACACTCCCGCTCCCCTACCACAGGTCAGCAGTCCCTGGGAGCCTGCTGGATAGACCTCGTGGGCCAAAAGCTCCCTCTGATAAAGGCACTTCTGGCAAGGAGGTGTTTCTCACTGGCAGTGGATGTGTTGAAATATCCATCCATTTCATTTTATATCATTTCCAAATGCAGCACGTTCACAAGCCTGGCGGAGCAGACAGGAGGATTTGGGCCACAGCTGCCACCCCCTGCAAACACCAAAAGTTTAAGAGCCTCGTGTGCCCAAACTGCATTTAGTCATGGATTTTGTTTAAGTTTAGTAACAGCTGATGTCCCAAGCTCAGGGAGAGGCAGGAAACTTACATTTTCCAGTTTTCTCTTTGACATCATTTGCCAGTAGACTCCAGGGGATGACAAAGCCAGCATGCTCGCTTCCTCGCTCCACAGATTGCATCTAATGTGAAGGGAAATCTAAACAAGTTGTCAAAGCTGTTACAATTTCAGTTTTTTACCAAAACAAAGTTTTCATGAAAGAAACATTTTTTCATTGAAAAAAATATTTTCCCTAAGACTCCCAGAATATATTATTACCTAATTTCACATCCCCCCATCCTACACTGTAAGTAGTAACATTCAAGACCACACTGTGATCAACACAAGATGCATCTGGACCAGGCTACCCTGAGATGGTGCTGCCCCTTGCCACAAGAAGAGATGCAGCATATTATAGGAAACACATTCTCATAAGGATCCTGGCCTGCTGGAAAGAAAGAGAAAAGTACGTTGAATTAAAATTTCCACTACAATGGCATGTCCCCGTTTGAATTTTATTCCTAATGCAAATTTCCCACCGAAACCCCTAAAATTCATCTTTAATCAATCAGAACAGACACACGTCAATATTTGCTGTAATTCACTTTTCATTTCTGGGAATGAGGGTGCTGGCCGGTTTTGTCAACAAGACGATGCTGAGGAGACAGTGCCACAATACTAGAGAGATTTTCTGCAGTTCTTACCCAGACAAGAAATTCTTAACAAGACAAGTAGCACCATCCTCTGGACATCAGTGGGAATCGAGCACAAAGCAAACGGGCTTGGTTCGTTAGGTAGTGCCAGATTCAGATTTCACCTTCCGTGGAGTTTCCAACCTCTGCAACACTTGGTGGAGCTCAGCGTGAGGTCTCCATCGGCACCATGCTCAACAGTCTCACAAATTTAATTCAGTATAAAAGAAAAGCCACTGGAGCAACAGGTTAAAGTTAGAAGGAAGACAAAATCAGCAGGAGAGAGAAAGCCCAGAAAAAGCAATACATATCAGGGTGCAAGCAGAGTTCTTCTGAGAGGTATTTTCGATACTGGTTTACAACCTGTAGATCACCGTCATACTCTCCAGATTAACACTGAGTTATTGAGTCAAAGCATAGCACGGAATTAATTTATTCTGAGATTTACATTAAGGAAAGTTTTGACTACACGTATAAAAGCAAATCTTGGTGTTTTTTCTTCACTGAAGATTTTAAGGACCCTGCAGAGAAAAAAGTCCAAGCACTAGGAAAACTTATAGTTCAAAACAGTTCCTCTGTCAATAGATTTTAAAAGGTACCAATTTCTTTCTCAGTTATTTTGATGTTTGTGTTTATTTCAAATCTGTTTTCAAGTTTACATGCAACTGTGTAAGAACAAAGTAAAAAACTAACAGTTTATTTTAAAAAACAGTGCTAAAAAAGGAAAATTCATTCTTGAACAGAAATGGCTGGATTTTTAACTGTGATGGAGCAAAAAAAAAAGATTCAAAGCATCACCCTAATGGGAAAAATCAATTGGAAGATCCTGTGAGCAGTTTATCAAAAAGAGTCGATAGTTCCTTCTTGTCACGATGATGTTTCTAATGGCATCATTCTAAATGATGTAACCTACTTAAATGACAGACTTTGAGGCTCGATACCACGCGTGTAAGACACAGAAGCAGAATTCATGGAAGAGGTGAAATTCACAGCTCTGCAACATACAAGAATGCTATGTAATACACAGGCATTACATTAGGGGATTCCCCTGTTTGTGAAATCCCAGTGCTTATTTTATAGCTGTGGCAAAACAAAGCACCTTTTGAATATGTAGGGATAGTGATAAACCTAGGTCAGATGGGACTGTAAGATTGTTCTGGTAGGTTTTTAGACAGCGTCCTGAAATGAAGGTCATTTGGAGTTTTAGGCAAAAAAACAAATACCTTGTTACTTAATGTCCTGGTTTGAGGTAAAACAGGACCAATATTGTTCAGTAACTTTGCTTCTTAGCCGGGCCTCTTCAAACTACTGAAATTAACAGCATATTGGGCAGACACTGTTCGCTCTCAGAGTGATAAGACCTATGTTTATAGCTGATGCCAAGGATGGTGTGTGGAGAGGCTTTTGCTTATACTCATTGCTGTAACACCCATGGCCAACCAACTTTGTCACTTGCCCCGTTGGAGGGTTGGAAGCAGAAAAGCACAGTGGGGTCCCACCTGCAGGGAGCAGAGGACAGGACAGGTGACCCAGAACTGACCAACAGCGTATTCCATCCCATCTGCCTCATGCTTAGTATAGAAGCTGAGGGATCAAAGGGTCAGCCCTCCTTCTTCAATGGCCGGTGTCCGAGGAGGACTCTATCTGTTCATCTGCCTTTGACTCTGATCCTGAATCCAGATCTGGAATCCAGCTCCCGTCTGTCACTGAGTCCAGCCTGGGACTTCCCCAGTGCCAGCCAGTGATGTGATCATCATCCTGGGAGCTTGATCCAGTTTTGTATATATTTCATTTTTTTCCCTTTTTATTATTTTATTATTAACATTTCATTAAAGTAGTTTAGTTCCTTCTAAACTCATAAGTCTCTTTTTCCCTCCTCTGCCTCTCTCTTTGAAGAGGGGTAGAGGGGAGCATCTGTCGGTCCCATCTGGGGTCCCCCACGTCCCCAGTAGCCGATTTGGCCTAAACCATGACAGATTAATTGGTGCCCAACGTGGGGCACAAGCAGTGCTCCACCAGCTCAACACTTGCAATATAGAGCAGAAAGTAGATTTAGCATTTAATTTCCCTGTCTACACTGCCAGTGCTAATATCTGAATGGTGATTAGATGATCAGCCTGACAGTTTGGTGTCTTTCTCTGTTTCACAAGATCAGATCCAGGCAATAACATCATCCTTATTGAGAAATATAAAAGTATTTCACAGCAACAACTGTGGTCTATTATGGGACACATCCTTGTAGATGCTGAGGGTCTCCAGCTTTGTTGACATCAATGGGAACAAAGGATGCTCAGCTGGGCCGATTCAAGGAGACAGTGCTTGGCTTTTGCTCACAAGCAGCACTCTGTACTGGTGATGACTTCTGCTCTTCCATTAGTACCTCCTACAGAGATGTCCAGCACAGATCAGGCTAGGGTTTGGGGATGGTTCCTTATAAACTTACCTGGGTCTTTAATGGCAATAGCTTATTGTATTAACAGATAAGACTTTTAGCACCAGACTTGCAGTATTTTTACGTAGAAACACATATTGGCTGTAGAAAAAAAGCAAAAAGCTTGTATTCACAGATGCAAAGGCATTTTGCCCAACTTTGAACTCACTCAAGACATTGCAGTTGGGAGCAGAGCTGAAAGCGCCGCAGCCCTGGCCTCTTGCCAGGTCCCTGCCCAGCACTGATAGCGCAGGCTGCTGCCACTGCTGACAGAAGCTCTGAACCGGTTCAAGCCCGTGTTTCTTGGCTCGGGGAAGAACTTTGTTTTGGAAGATTGGGAAAGCTGAAGGAGATGCTCTGCAGATGACTACAAATTACCTGGGCCTCGCATGGAGAGAAGGACAGTTGCTCAGTTCTGCTGTTCTTGTTGGGTGATTGTGCTGTATCAGAAGTGAGCACATGTACATGTGTATACATACCGAGCTGTACTGTACCTTCCTCTCACCAAAGGAGAGGACAGGTGACCCTACCAGCATCCAGACACTCCCCTGTCCAAGTGATGCTGCCCCTCTCTTGATACTGGATGAAGATCCAGTGGTCCATTCTCCCCATTTACTGTGCTCCATTCCCACTGCCAAGTGAGCTGCTTTAGAGGTGCGTTCCTTATATGTACAATTGCATCAAATTAGAAATGCATGTCTTCCTCCATCTGCCATGCAATTTTCCTGTAACACTCATCTATTCCTTGCAGATAAGTTCCTTAAATGGAAACCAACTCAGAGCGTGATCATTTCTTCATGCAGTCAGCCTAAAAATAGAAATCTAAAGGTGAGGGATTTCAAATTATGTGTGGTGCAATGACTGCAATCATCCGATCTAAAGAAGATGAAAACACGAGAACTTGAGCTGAGCAGTAGCTTCAGGAAGGATGAATGTACTGATCACAAAGCTGAAAGACAAACACATACTTCTGTCTTACCTTCTCTACTCAAGGTGCAGAAAGTGTGATGAATCATATAATACTTGTATGTTCTTCTGCTCTTGATGTTGAGCTCCTGTGTACTGCTACAGTGTTTATAGCTGGATTTCTTTTGCTGAAACTAAAAAAGCAGCTTGCCTACCTCCCATTTCTTGAATGTTACTGTTCATCAGCCTTCCTTCACAATGGTTTCCTAAAATCTCTCTTATGTCTTGATGGTTGTTTTAAAAACACAGAATTTATTTTAATCACCTATTTTTCCTAGAATATTTCAGCCACTGGAAGTGGAATCACAGCCTCAAGAGCACATGGGTTTGGGGAAATAACTATCCATAACTAGTGCTGGAAACCTTTGGCCTCAAGCTTCATGGCTCATTACATACTGAGATGTGAGAAAATATGATACGGCCTGGAGGAACGAGGGGCTCACTTACTAATTTTGCTCTTTGAATGATGCACCTTCCACTTTGGAAGAGATGTACAGAATTCTTCAGTGGACAATCCATACGTAGCTCAAGGACACAGCAGCTTTTGGCCAGGATGCTGTAGGATGAAGACACACAAAATCATCTTTCCCACAGCCCAGTCAAACCAGAATTCTCCAGGTGACATGTGACCCTGCTCTGGCCTCCTGTTGTAATGGGAGAATTGCACTGAAATAGAGAACTAGCTGGAAATCCAGTGGTCTCAGACATCCTAAAAATGTTTCCAGTAATTTCTGTTATTTTCTCTGGCTGAAAAGAGCTGCAAATATTTCTTAGTATTTTTCTAAATGACAAGAATTTCAGTGTGTAGTAGTAAACACTGCAAACTAGAGGGACAGTGCTTGAAATACTTGTCCTAACCAACAAGAGGGCAGGGGGTGAAAGAGAAGCTCGTCTTTGTCCTGGAAAGGACCACAGAGATAGAGCTGCTTCTGCACTATCCCAAGGTTCACAACAGGCCATAGCCAAAGGCTCCAATTCACTCTTCTGCAAAAAAGTAGTCTGCAGTGGCTCTGCCTTCACAGCTCCACTCTTGGTCCAGCGCTGACCTGGAAGGAGCCAGGGGAAGGAGCAGGCAGCAGGACCCACAGGGGACGTGGTACCAATGATGGACCATGAGGCTTTTGATCCAACAGGCATTGCCTCTTCCCCAAGGAGGGTGTTTTATTGTTTCCATTCTCCCATCACAAACCTCACCATAACCTGAGGAATTGCAGCAACTGAATTCCCCAAAGGGACCTCAGTAGTCATTTCTTCTGCTAGACTTCTGAGCCATTTAGAGCTGTTTTCCTCTTCCCTCTCTAAAACAGCGGTTTGAATTTCTCTAGTTTAATGGTGCTGTATCGTATTGTCCATTGGTCAAAAAGTTCCAAACATCATAATTCTTTCCCTGCATTTACTGCACATTTACATTGAAAGAAAGTGTATCATCGCTAAGTCTTGTTTTCCTGTTCATTGCTGGCTGCTCATGTAGTTATTCAAGACTATTTTGGTTACTGTTGCAGCCACAAAACTCTAGGTGATGCTAACAGAGTTGCTGTGGTGTAAGTAAAGGCAGAGTTTTCCTCATCCTAAAAATCTCCTCTAGCTTCATACTGTGACCTTTTGCAAATCCTCTCCTCTGTGGTGGTCCATTGAAGTAGATATACTTCCAAATGCATGGCATTTGAAAACTAAGAACTCTACATATGCTCTAATGACGATTATTTTGTCAAGGTCTGTGCTACTCTGAAATGCTTGCAGTATGCCACAATCCAGCATATGCTGTAAGACAGCATCGATTTCTAAAGAAACAAATTAATGTACTAAATATATTTGCTTACTACTCTGCATAGGCATGTTAGTGAAATATTCAGCAATGAACAATCCTAGTATTTTCCATGAGCTATTCAGAACAGACCATTATTACGGCTCCCACTGGAGCTGTCTCGGGGTATGCAGTATACCATTCCGATGCACCCAGTAAGGAGAAAGGGAGTCCCATAGTGGGCACTGGACAAGAAACTGGATCCTTGTAATTTTGCCAGACTACTCCAGTAAGTCTTCTTCTCCCTCTCATAAACAATAAGATGAAAAGGATTTATCTGTTTACCAACTACAGGTCAGAATTCCTTTGAAATGTCTGGATCTACCCTAAGGAAGAAGAAAAAGTTAATACTTTCTTAACTTCTTTGCATAAGCCTTTGTGTTCATCTTCTCCTGCTATTGTTTATTTGTCAGGTCCCTTAAGGCTGTTTCTATATGCATCTAAGCACATCACAGCTTAAACATAAAGGTTTCCCATTTACCAGTAATATTGATAATTCTCTTCTTATGAGTACTAGAAACATCGTGTCCTTTGACATTTCAGTGATGCATTAACCTGTTGTCTGGAATATAAATGTGAGCTGAGAACTGATTCTGCAACAGAGAGTAGATTAACATTTTCTTAGAAAAGTTGTTCATACTTTTTAAGTTCTGTTTCCAGCTTTTCCACTGGACAGGCAGAATTTGGCATGATTACACATCTTTGAATGAGGAGAGTAATTCAACATGAATGTTACCTTACAGAAATGACTACTACAATGGCCAGGAATGTCCTGTTCCACTGAAATGACTTCTATCAGGTACCTGGCCTTAAGTGTTGCTTCCACGAAGCAGAACGAGCCAAGCTAAACTGCACTGACATCACTAAGGAGGCCCATTAAAACTGAAAGAATGCTGGCATATTGCTTCACTTTGTATGAATACTATGTGTTGAAAAACAGGATCTCCATGTGCAGGTTCAAATTTTTTTTTAAAGCCTATTTACAGAAAAGGCAAACAGAGGATTTTCAGAGTAACGTCAGACCCCCACTGCAGGAGGCTGTTCTCTGCCTGTGCATTCCCTGGATGAGCCCTCACACTTCCAGAGAAGAGACCTAACTCATATTCCCTGAACTTCCCTCTGGATTAATTTATTGCTCTCCGCTGATTGCCTGGGCCTCCTCTCTTAGAGATCCTTGAATTAGATATAGGAATTTCAGCAGTGTCCCCTCCATTGTCTTCCCAAAATCATGCTCCATTTTTTTCCTTTAAAAAAAAAAAGAACAAAGACCGCAGATGTGGTTACAGTGCTGACGTGGTAACTGCAGTCTGAGTTAACTTTTCTCATTAAAATTTTTAACTTAAGCAAACAATAAACCAGGTTTTCCAACATATCATAAGAAACTATGTTCTTCTGGATAAGTTGAACTCTCCTCTGCTTGACTGCTTTAACCCCAAAATAGTTCACTTTATTAAAAAAGTGGTGAGTCAGGTTCTCACTGTGACTGTAGCTATATGCTTGCTCCTAAATTAATGGCGAACCATTCTCTGCAGTCACATATTTTCAAAGTGCTATTTCAATGATAGTGAAATGACTTGAGGGGGGTAGCTAATAGACCTGACGCGTTTGAAGAAGTTAATAAAAAGGAGTACACTACTTCTTTTACAGCAGCAGGCTCAGTAGCATCAGTTGCTCTATAATCCCGTATTGTCTGGCACATGTGAGGCGCGTAACTGCAAAGCAATGCTCGGGGAGGATCAGTTTTGCCCACATTTCAGTTCACCACTACCTATAAGCACATGTTTCAAAAGCTTTCTGAATCTGGGTCTCAATTATAAATTAAATGGTGTTATGGGAGGATGAAGGGGAGTTTGAAGCTTTCCATTTAAATAGCCTTTGCAGGTAAAATAATTCAGACTTGCTTTTCCCCGGTGCAGCTGTATGCAATTTCCAGTCAATAAGCTGAGCAAACGGCATCTGCTCGCAATAAAGCAACCAGCAACAGCCACAGCAACTGATAAAGAAGCAGAAACATGTCCTAGCAGGGACTGCCCTTTTCCACAAAAGCCTTAGGGGCCAGGCTTATGTAGGGGAGACCACACACACACAAGGGAGGCAATGAGTTCCCTGTGGCCCCAGGGCTCCTGCTCCTCCCAGCAACACCGGCTTGGCAGCCAGCACCCCGGGGAAACCCGCACGAAGATCGAGGGGTGGCACCAACCTCTGCTCTCAGAGGAGTCAGGCATGGGTGACGACACCAGGCTGCTCTCTGCAGCGCTGGTGGGGGATGTTACCCCCCTGGGGCCAACAGCCTTTCGCAGCCCTTTCCCACCGTGTAAAAGATGCCTTTCTTCAACTCAGCCTCTTTCCCTGACCCCTTGTCAGGGAGCAACCCCACTCCTTTCCTTATTATTTTATTTAGCTGCTTCTGTTTAATTTCCTCACTACAGGACTTAGCAGGCCTAAAGCTCGCTCGTCATTAAGTGAAAAACAAAAACGCAACCTAATGTGGCTCTTTTATCAGCTGGTTCCCACTCCTTATCATCTTCTTCAGCTCTCTTGATGTCACCTCTCCAAGACAGGACTTTGCTGTCTCTGGGACAGAAAGGACCCAGATGTTTCTCAGCAGCATTACACAGATGAGCAAGATGCAGTCCAAGAATATTTTTTCCATGTCTCCCCCCTTTGCCCATCCTTTTTAAACTTTAGGTAGCAAAACATACATACATGCAAATGTAAATCTATCTGGCCCAAGGGATGAAGTATCAGTATCTTCTGGTGCCCTGCACCACCAGGCAATAAAGCACACAAACCTACAGTGAGACTGGTGTCTTCTTCTTGTGCCAATGCAACATCAGGTGCTGACTCTTCCATCATGCTTTCTCAGCCACTTGTGCTTGCGGTTATGAGTCTTAATCAGCGGCAAGGATCCAGTCCAGCGCTTGGTTCCCAAGCAAATATCACAGCAAAGCTGGAAGAGGCAGGATCAACCCCCTGGGAGTTTCAAAAACAGCACCCTTCATTAACTTCTCACTGGCTGTGGTTTTTAGAGGAGAAAAATCATCTCTTTCAACATCGTGGTGAAAAAAAAAATAGTGAAATACACAGACTTTGAAGTGGTGGGGAAGTACCATTACCCATTCACAGACGACAGTCTGGCGTTCATTACATGTGATAGGGAGGCTGCGTGCGGCAATGCATGTAAGGACACATTTCCTACAGACAGCAGAAAAGGCACATGCTTCACACTCATGTGCCGCACAAGCCATGTTCACGCAAGCTGGCCAGCTGGTTCTTACTGTCCCCTGCTCTGGGCAGTCATGGGGCTCATCCCTCTGGCCTTTCTTCTTTCTAGGACATCTCAATGCTGGCTGAAGGTTTATTGCACAGGCTCGTGAGTTGTTATCCAGCCCTGGCTTTTTCCATTCAGCCTCTTCGGGCAAACTTTTCCTTCTGCTAGCTTTCATCTCCTATCTACTCGAAAGGCCAAAGTCCTTGATCTAGCTGCATTTTCTTTAACCTCAATCCCTGACAGCATAATCAATCACTCTGGTTTTGACCAGGAATACTGGATTCGTCATCGACACCCCATATCTTTTCCCTGCTCCTACTACTATTCCTTTGTTAAGGCATAGGTTTATTACAAATTCTGTAATGCAGGCAGGACTCCTTGAAATCACAAGCTAGCTTTCAAAAGTTAAGAGTTGAGCCAGCTTTTAAAAAAAGGGATCTGCATTTACACTGTCTAAGAAATTCCAGTACCTACTAATTGATAACAGAATATTGGTTGAGCAGATGACGAATGGTAATAGTAAAAGCACAGGTTTTATCTCTGTCATTGCATTTGCTACTTAGTCAGAGTTTATTTTCTCCCCTTGGAGACTGCATCAGCATTGTTTGCATTGGATACCGTAGTTAGCCTGCACAGCCTGTTACCAAAGACATTCATGAGGAGACAGTAAGTCACAAACAAAAGAGAGAGAAGACTGTGACTTGGGTTTGACACCTGGGACTTCTCTTTCCTTTTCTTGGCTCTGTTTCCCTGCTACAAGCCTAGCAGCAGATTCACTTTGCCTGCAGAGCCCTGAACAGCCATAATCCTACAGAGCTGGGGGTTGCTCAGTTCACTTGAAAATTTCCAAATCAGAGGGCACACACAAGGGATACAAGGGAATATCCCCTGTCTTACATCCAGTGGCATTAAGGACAGCAAAATCATCATATTCCCACAGAGTTCCCTGCTGGAGCAGATCCCAGGAGGAGGATTAACATGCTGCCTCTCTTCCCCAAAACTGCACCCATCCAAAACCTGTTCGTTCCCCCTGTCATCCTCTGCCAGCCCCCATCAAGCCTCCCCACCTGCCTATGCAGAGATCTGACGGGCTGCGGGATCTCAGGGGCTTGTGGGGAAGCAATTAGGAATGGATTTTGGATCCTGGATGAAAGAGCTTGACAACAACTGCTCCAGCCTTTCTGAGGGAAACACCGAGAAGCCAGATCCTAATCTCCCAATCTTGTCCTGACAGTGTGATCTTGCATCAGTCACTGCCATCCCTGCGTTCAGTCTTCTCCGGCACCAAAGAAAGGCTGATAGCGCTCATTTACCTATAGGACTGTGGGGATGCAGCATGGATTAATTAGGACTTGCACGGCACTCTGAGAACAAAGCAGCATTATACTACTAAATACCTTTGAGCCAAAGTCACCTCTGAGCTCAGGGGTAGATTTGGTCTATCATTCTCAAGTACTACTTTTCACTTAAATAATAGTGATTTCAGCCATTCCCAAATTCAGAACCTGTGGGGGACTGGTTCCATGAAACAGGTATTAAAACTGCTTTTGACCTTCTTTCATGAAAGCAGAAAGATTAAATACACACATTTACCACTTAGCAAGGACCATTCCAGCAATGTTCCTATTACTGAGCTGTTCATCTTAATTACTGTATTATCTGTTTTACATGCTCTAATTGCCTCCCTATGGCATACTGAGGAAAAAAAAAAATATGCAATTCTGTAAGAAAAACCCCATAAGTGTTCTTTTTTCCCCTGGTTAAAGTAAAAAGAATTTTGGCAAACTGTACTTTCTCTGCATCATTGGGATTCAGGCAGAATCTGAGCTCCCCCTGCTGTTTGCAAAAAAATTAACGTATGGCTGAGCTAAATGAATTCTTAATATCGAGTTTCTCCGGCCACGGGCAGGCCCTGGGGATCCCGCTATTCCATCTTTGGCTCAGGCTGCCACATGGAAAGACATAAGTAGCTAGATTTCAGTCAAAGCCTGTTCTTGCAGTCCCACCTTTGAATATGGAAAGTATTACATGCAGAAGGAGGGAAGATAGCCGTACGTAAAAACAGCTATTTGATGTATGAGTCAGAAGAGGAGAACATTTATGCGAGCCCAAAAAGGTGTTGACCTTAAACCATCCTCTAATCTGTAGCCAGAAGTGGATCCAGCCCTTTTATAGTAGGCAATATTCCCAGCAACACTCCTAGGGTCAGAGCGGAGGCTGTGTGACGCTGAAATTTCTATGTCCTTCATGCAAGCAGTAAGTCTGCCCATGGAAAGATATGCTTTATATATGTGAAAATATTCTGAGCTGAGGTTGTTGGAAGAAAGCCCAGTTCCCCCTGCCAGAACAGCTCTAAGTCAACAGGACGCAGGCCTACACGAGGGATATCAACAATCTGGGGATGCTCACCTTGACAGAAGTGAACAGAGTCCGGTTATCACGAGCCAAGGGTTTCAAGTCCCATTATTAAAACGCCTCTGGCACCTCGGTGTGTGGTATGAATTCCCCTTAGATTAACCAGTCATTGCCCTCAGTCTTTTAATTCGCTCATCAAAGAGGCAGACACCTCTGAACTGCTCTCCAGGGGAGGCTAAATTAGATGCTCTGAATCACCCTCTGGAAGAGCCCCTTGTGCTGCCCAGACGGGGAGAGCGCGGCAGATCCAGAGCCAGCTGAGACGCACCAGTGCTTTCAGCACCAGTCCTTGATCTCCCCACCTCATTTGGTGCTTTTGAAAAATAATGTCTTTTACTGATGTTAACCCCAAGGGGGGAAGAAAAAGGGGGAAAAAAAAAAATAAAAAGAAAAAGAAAGGAGAGTTCTTCTAATAAAGATTCCCAAATGCTAAAATATTTTCCTGTTTTTCTGGTTGTATGTCAGGTCTCATTAAGCTGTGTTAATGAACTTGTTCCAGGCAAGTTTTGGCGTAGTTGTTGTTTGTGGTTTTGCCTAACACATGTGAAAGGGCAGGTTAAGTCTGGCTTGTTTTCAAGTTAGTTTAACAATCAGAAGACAGTTGGGTGGGAATATAAAAGGGGAAACAGCTTGCAGTTTGAGATTCAATACTTGCTGTATAGCAGTAAAAAAAAAAAAATCAAAGCACTGTTTGCACTTCAATTTGTTCCTCTATCACAGCATAGTGACACATCACTCTTAAGGGGGATTCAGTATGGTTTTGTCTACCTTTGGGTTCCATTTTAAAGAGTGGCAATCAGAAGCTACCTCACGTAAATCCTGCTGTGCTGTTGATGCAGAAAGTACTTACACCAACACAGCCATCTTGGCAGAGCCTTGTCATTCCTAGAAAGTTTTAGTAGATTAGATACATCTTTGTGATATGGGCAGAAAGGTCACACAGCACTTGTTTTCCTTGGAAGAATTCCCCAGCTTCCAAGTATACGTGGCACGAAAGGAGACGGGTACAAACAGCAAATGGAGATATCCAAATCGATGAGGGCCGCCGAAGCAAGAGCTGGGCGTCACTGGTATTCTTGAGATCTCACCCCAGCTACCCCAGCCACTGTGCATTCCTGGAATATCAGCACCAGTTTCTGAAGAAAATAAAGTTAGTGACACTGAAGGAAAGAACCCCTTCAACTCCTAAACTTTGTCTACTGAAACAGAGAGATTCTGCAAGAGAAACTGAAATCTATAACAGCATCTGGATGATAACAGAGGGGATGAGTCACCCACATGTTGCTACTGCTTACTTTGTTTATGTTTCCCATACCACTTTGAGTCTCTCCATTATTCATTTTTATTTATTTCACAGCATCGGGGTTGCAAAAACTGAGAGCTGTTACAAAAACAAGGTCAATGTCCCGCTGAGTGCAGAGTTTAGCAAAACTATCTACACAGCTGAACTCTATTCTGCAATCCTCATATTTAAATGAACCGTGAGAGCCCAAACCAACTCCCAGATCACAATATTCACAGGCAGTACAGCAAGGTTTGCCAGATCTTCATGTCTTCCTAAGGAATCAGGGATCTTCAACCAGCTACTATGTGCACCATCAAAAATCCAAATAAATTAGACATACAAATGTTTCAACTTCTCTTTTAGTACTCAGATACAAAACATGTACTACGTGGGACACCCTGCTAATATTGAAAAGCTAAATGAAAGCTGTACCACTCAAGAGCCATGTTACTACTGTCACTGATAGCTAGCAGTCACTCTGATCTTGGAGAACTGTCTCTGCAGGACGAGTTTCTGAGGAGCATTTCTTTGCCTCACCACTCTTTGGGTGATGAACTCCTGGTGGAATAGGAAGAAGAGGTTTACCCCTTGTTTCTATCTGCGCCCTAATTATCCCCTTATATAACACTACTGTAGGTCTCTCCAGCTCTAACAAGTATTTCTCAAGTCAATTTAGCAGTATCACTGTACTAACAGCTATCAAAATCCTTTGGTTTTATCATCAGGTAAAGGGAATCTTTCCATCCCTATTCCTTCCTCTAGCACAATGGCAAACAGCACCCAGTAGTTTTCTCTTCCCACACCTTAATTAATAACTAATAGGCTTCTTTCACCATTTTTTCTACCCACCAACCTCAGCAGGCACTAGAGGTACTTAACCAAGACCTGAGCATCCTGGCCACGTCGAGCATTATCACACACCTTTAACAGACCAAGAAATGCGGCTACACCACACAGTGTATTGGCACCACACGGAGGCACCAGGGAAAGCCTATAGCATCCTCTAACATAAAGTTGTTTAACCTGCCCCAGAGCAACACCACTGTCCTTTCCTTACACCCTTTGGGCAGTTGCATCCAGGTTTCCTAAAACCTGGCAGTGTAAACACAGCTGTGGACTTGGGCTCTCCTGAAGCCTCATTATTGCAGTTCAATTGTTGCTGGCTTTTTTTCCTCTGAGTTTCCCAATTACCTCCAACCTCTATGTTGTTATAAAGTAATTAGCCTCTAATAAGTCAGAAAAGGAGACAGATTAGGATAATTAGGCCCTGTGATTGATCACTGGAGCTGTTGTGGAATACGCCAGGTGAAAGGCAATGAAGGGGAGAGTGGGTATTTGCAGAGAGTGGACAGCGTTAGGAAAACAGACACCCAGACTAGCCCCAGCAAATATTAGTTTTGAGCTAAGCTCAGTCAATTCATGGTAATAAGCCTCTAGTATAGACGCATCCTTTTCAGGTAGCAAAATAAAAGCCAAAGGCTTAAATATCCAAGGTGTGGGCTCTTGGCATTTCAGCAAACACGCTTGTCTCTCCCCCTTGCTGAGACGGCAGCCCGTGGGGAGCGGTGACGGCAGCGCGCTCTGTCCTCTGCATCAGCCTGTTGCACAGGCAGCGCAGGAACGAGAAAAACCCAAGCCCTCCTTGGCTTTCCCTGCCTTGAGAGCTTCCAGTGAGGCTTTGAGTCAGCCAGAAATACCTGCCCCTGTGGCCCATCGCACCAAGTGCTTGCAACCACCCAGCCAGAAGGTCTTTAGGCAAACACCCCAGAACAGAGCCAGCTCTGTGCTCTCCTACAGGTGAGCTGTGAGTCATGCCCTCTGAATCTAGGTGTGCGATTTTATTTCCCACATGATAATAAAAGGGTAGCAACGCTCAGCTAGTCGGCTCATCACATCAGCATAGCAAAGGCTTTATTTAATAACCTAATCCGGCTCTGAAATACATCCAGATTTGAACCAGTTTAAAATAAAAAGTTCTCCAAGTGGCTATGGATGAGTCAGTTTATCGTGTAGCTTTAAATGAATTTTGATAACATGTTCAAAGAAAATTACTGTCCCTGTGTGAGGCAACACTGAGTAATAGGGAAAGTTTTCAACAGACAGCGATGTTTTGAAAAACACCCAAAGTAAGGAGATAAAACCAAAGAATTTCTTCCATCCTTTCTTCTTCTTGTGTATCCTTAACACAGTTGAAGATTTTTTAAAAAGCTGTAGAAGTTAGTCATATCTGGGCAGAATATGATTATAGTGCATCAAATCTCTGGCTTATCAAACCCTTGGGTGAGCCTCGATGGCAAAGTTAAGAAAGGGCAAAATTCCAACTCTGTCTGCTGGGACAGGAATTTTTGTTCCAGAATTAAAAAATTCCATTTGGCAACATTAGGATTATGATTACTTAAACCTGCCAAGTTAGCGGTCACAAGCACATGAGAGAGAAACTCCTTTAAGATGCCAGCCCTGTAAATACACAGATTTATTAGGAAGCAGGTAGGCACTGATGAAAAAGAGCCTCTTATCCATGAGCTTTCTCTGAAAAGCAGAGCAGCAGGGTGTGACTGTTTGATAAGATGAACTCAGGACCCAGGATCCCATCACTGAACTCACGTGTTGCAGTAATCTACAGGACAAAGGTTTGCAATGAAATATAACTGCAATAGCCTACTGCTAGAAAACAGCTCTTAAGTAAAGTCTCCTGGGTCACAGCACTTAGCTAAGGCACAGAAAAGCTGCTGTCTATCCCTCATGGTTTTGGGCACATCATCAAATACTACTTTTATTCTGGGTCCAGCACCCACATTAGAAATAATTGTAAGCTCAGTTCAAAGTTGGGAACGTGAACATCCCTGCTCAGCTGCGATGTGAGCATCTCAGGTCATGACCCAACGCTTTCTGACAAAATGCCGTGTTTTTGTGAGGTTGAGTAATTTCAGGCCTTGTTCAAGCCTAAACCCAGAATCCAGGTGTTCAGTCACAGCTCATTCACAGACAGGATCGGGCCCCTCAGGGAAAGCTGCGGCACCTGATCCTTTTCTTCCAGAGCAACAGTCTAATGATTAATACCCTCAGCCAGTAAGTGGGAAGCTGAAAGCTGAATTGTTTCTTCTGCGAGCAGAAATGAAAAGCCCTGTTTCTCCCCGACAAGGTTATACGTTGAAACACAAATGCTTGTTCCAAAACAGAGCTATAGATGCAGTTCTACCCCAGTAATCGGGGAGTTTCCCTGCGAGGAACAGGCTGGATTTCAGTCTGGGGTCAGTTTTGCACAAGACAATTGCTGCTTTATGCCCTTTCTGAGCCAGCAAGTATAACATTATTTTCTGCACAGTGGCAAGTCTGTAAAAGAAAAGAAGGGTGCCATGCCTGTATAGCAGCCTGTATTGCCCTATTTAGGGCATTTTTCAAGGAATTAGTGTTTGCAGATCCGAAAGACCTGAGTCTCAGGGGAGAGCAGCTGCTCCGTAGCTGCTGGACTGGTACAAGGGGGTAGGTGGTACCCTCCAAATCCTTCACTGAACAGAAAAATGAGAATCCCACTCAAAAGTTAGAAGGGATGTGCATTTCTCAACCTTAATTTTTACTGTCCCTGCTATCCTCCCCCCCCCCCCCCATTTTGGGGCAAGGGCTTCTAAGTAGACACAGGGCTACAGGGAGGTGCTTAAATTATGGCTTCTGGGGCTGGGATTTACCACCCACCTCTGTTCTCAGCCGCTCTGACTAATGAGCTGTAGGCAGCTGCATGCTGAATACATTGACTCTGGGCAATTCCCTGCTTAATGCACCAGCTTTTGGGGTCATCAACTTTTCTTTGCCTCAGTCCTCAGCTAGAAGGACAGCATAGCCATGGGGGGGCTGTATAAGAGGAAAGCATCCTTAGGAAGCAGATGCCATGGGGTCCTTTAGTAAGATACTTTTTACAACCCTTCTTATATACTGGAGACAGCAAGGACTCTGGATTCTGCTCTACTCTCTCTTGTCACTTGACTTTTAGATGTTTAAGACCTTTGCTGGGTCTCTTCTTTTAATCCCCACTCACAAGGAGTTACAGAGCGGTGGGACTGATTCGTGGCACGCTCAGGCTGGTTCTGCAATGCCAGTTACAAAAGGGCCCGCGTTTTCTCTGCGGGTTGCTGTGATGCAAGCAGCACGCTGCAGTAATTAATACCAGGCAGATATGAAGAGGAAAAGGTTGTTTCTAGCTGTGAAGGAGCAGGTTTGGCCGAGGTTCTGCTAAGTCAGTTCCCACACTTGAGCTGAAAAGCAAATGCAAATGTTTCATAGTGCCCTGAGCAAATTTCACTAGGTTCAAGCAGGGCCAGCAGGACGGCTGCTCCGGGGAGCCTTCCTCCTCCACTCCTCCTCACTCTCTTCTCTGCTGCCTCCTTTTGCTCCAGTGCAGGGGAGAGAAGCACCAGGAGTTTCCTTTTCTCGGTGGCATGCTGAAAAGTTCTCCCTCCACGTGAGTCGTGCAGAGGCAAGCGAAAGTGCGGACAAAAGCTTGAGCTTTTTTTCCTTGTGTGTAAGGATGTTTGTAATTATTAATCTCACAACAGCAGAGGTAAATACGATAACTGCATGACTCAGGCTGTGCCTCAAAGGTCATTCTCGGTTCCTATCCCAAGCCAAAGGGGAAGAAGGAAAAAAGCCTGTTATATTCATGTTCTCATTTCTCTCTGAGGTGAGTCACCCTACCAGTTAAACGCTATAAAATGACAAACATTGGTAAATAAGATAATATTAATGATACTGATGACTCAACCGAAATAAACACACATCAGTCACAGCTCAGCAGCCTGAAAGAACCTTATGAGAAGAAAAAACCTGCTCAAATCAAAGACGAGATGATGATTGCAAATCTGCTATTAATAAATATTTTTCTATGACAAAGCATTCCACGCAGTATTTATATTTCATTATGCACAACACAAACCAAGCAACTGGAAACATTACTCATAGCAATTGTGGAAAAAAACTGTGAGAACTCTTTTTCATTTCTGCTAGGGCAATGTAATTGCCTCTTTTAAAAAGCAACAAACTTGTCTTCATATAAAACCCTTTCGTCCCCTGCCCTGGAAAGTTAGGCTGCATTCCCAGATTTGCACCTTTTTTCTAACGCTAAATATGAGACATAGCCTGAGTGACTGGCGAGCATATAGCTCTCTAATTCAGAAAGAAACTGCACCACACGTCTGGTTTGAAGGTATGTTCCCAATGCATGGAGGCAAGCCTGCAGCAGTTAGGAGTTTGACAGAATGACTCTTCAGCTGCTGGGGGAAGAACTGGAGGTTTTCAGCCCTAGGAAGTCCCAGGTTTCAGGGCAGAGCGGCCATCACGGGCTTTGATTGCATTGCTCTTACGGTTACAGATATTCTCTAAGGAAAGAGCATGAGGAACAGTAGCATGACACAATGACAATGTTTTTATCACCAGCGTATTCTCAGAACGCACTCACATATGTGCCCATGGCCTCCTCTTTCCTAGCGATGGACTGAATAGTCCCTGGTCTTCCTACACATGCTCTCCCTTCTGTATTTTAATTTTTCCTAAATTAATGACTCTCTCATTCATCTGATAGTATTTTTGTTCCTCAGTAGTGTCTGCATCTATCTGGGAGGGTCCAAATTAAAAACACTGAGCCAAAATGAAGCCTAGATATTACAGGAATTGATGTGTGGGCTTTCATGCAGGAGGCAGTCCTCTTTTCTACTCCTGCAACAACATCTCCTCGTGATAAAGTCTGGAGATATAAATCCTGCCTCCCAGTCTGTGGCTCCCACTGAAGTCACCAGCAGGTGTTTGCAGACAGAGGGTAGAATTTGCACATAGGGAAGGATCATTTGCAGTTTGCTTTTCAGAGCAGTTAAGCCTGATCTGTTGGAGATATGTATGTGAGTCATCTCACACTCTCTTTCTTCCCCTCGTGAACAGTGAGCACACTTCAATCTAGTAACCACATATCTGTTCTACAGCATCTTTATGTCTTCTTCCACGAGTACTTCACAGTCAGCTTAGAGAGGGAGAAAATTTGCACCAAAATACTGAACAATTTTCAGCCTGATCTTGCAGAACAGAAGTGATGGACTTCCCTTCCTGATCACATACCCCAGAGTGTTTTCATTTACCAGGATATAAATATCGAGAAAGTTTAATGTCATGCGGTATAAATCAGAAATAACTCAGAGGAAGGCACTAGAGGATTTTTTGTCATTACTAGCGGTATGTGCCATATATCTTATAAACCACAAACTTCAAGGCGCAACTCTTGTTCTCATCTAACATGGTATAAATCCAGAGGAACTCGGCTCAGCACACCCGAGACTCTCCAGTACTAAATTTGCCTGGCTGTATTTGTGATTTAGCAGCCGCAACGCAGATGTCACAGCGCTGAAAAGGCACTGAGGGCAACGAGCAGCTCTGCAGTTAACCTTGAGGCTGGGCATCTGCATTGGGCTCCTGGCTCTGTCACAGGCTCTGTTCTCTAATTCCCTTGATCCCAAATCAGCTCTGCCTCTTGGAAACACAGGTTATTGCTTTCCTCCCAACTTCTCTCATTTATCAGCTCTTCATTGCAAGGAGAGACCCATAGTAGGTGTTTAAAAAAATATCTGACCAGCTTGAAAAATGTACTGTGTTAAGTGTGCTTTTGTATAATAAATGCAAGTTAGTCCCTGCATGGCATGACTGTGGCATTAAAAAAATGTCAGTCTCCTTGCTTTGCTCGACATTAATCAGCCTACTCTACAGGGTTTTTAAGCAAGAGGACTTCTAGGAGGTAAGTGTTGTTGACTATGTGATCTTGCAATAAAACTTTCCTTTGGAAATTCTGAATGCTTCCCCAGGCAATCAAAATAATTTCAATAGCTCTGTGTGTCCCCCCCCCTCGAGTTCATATGGAAACAATTAGGTTCTGAGAAAGCATCTACACAGATGAGCTTACACTCTAAAGAAATGAGGAAATAGCTCCTCCAGCTGCTGTGAATTTTAAGTAAAACTATCAGTGAGTGCAGTCCCAAATACAGTTTTTCCCCCTTAAAAATAGTTTCTCCAAGTTAAGCATTGGGACTGAGTACTTGGCATCATTTCTGTAATCTGCCTTGATTAAATGATTCTTAATAAAAAGCCTAGGTTTCTGAATACTCTGGATTTCATAGCTAATCATTAACGGATACTAACTGGAGTTACAGACAATAACGACAGCACAGGAAGATGATTAAGATGCCTGTCCCAGATGAAGCATTACTTTAATGTTTAGAGGGGATGGTTATCTGTTTTTCTTTAGGACCACATAAGAATTTGCAAAATGAAGAACTGAACACAGATAAAGTAAGCTAACTCAGGTGGTTTATCATACTGGGCTGGCACAAATGTTACAAGGGGCAAAGGCAGTCACTGGTCTAGCCAGGAATGCCATACTGTGAAACAAGTATGTTCAAGCAAGGAGCTGCTGCTGCTTCTGCTCTCTGGTCTCATGCTCTGGTCTCCATTTCGCCTGTGTTGGTGTGCCCCTAAGGAGCTCTCCCCGTCTCAGTATTCCTAAAGGAAGAGGAATGGATTGCCTGACTTCCAATAGCCCAAACCTATAATAACTCCTAATCTCAATTGCTAGATTTAAAATACTTTCTCTGAAGCCGGAAGCAAGCCTGGCAAAAGGACACAGGGGAGCAGATGGCATCATACCTAAGCTTCATCCACCACCCTCTTAAACAAGGCCGGTTCCTCACTGACAAATACTCATCATTCTCTATCCTGAAGTGGATTTATTTTCAAGAAGAGATGTAGGGAACCACTTATCATCTTGAGAAGGGAATTTGGGGCATTACCAAGAGAATAGAGCTGCCCCAAGGCACACTGGAATTTTGCCCAGGCAGCTCTTCTCCTCGGAAGGAGCCATGCGGACATCTCAAAGTTGCTTATGTAATTTGTTAAGCAAACTTGGCTGCATACCGGAGCTGGTCAAGACATTTTCCACAAAGTGAGATTTCAAAACTGAAGTGTTCTTGTCAAGACATCAGGTTTTGAGAAAGTTTTTTTGCAAGAGAGTCATGTAATTTACATCCTGGTGGTTAGGACAGCGGCCAGGAGATGAAAGAGCCAGGTGAAACTCCTTTCCCTGCACAGCTGAGAAAGAGCTGCAATGAAAACTTTTGACCAGGAAGATGGATGGGGCTAAAACGAGAGACTCTCACACTCCAGGCACCCAGTGCCATAAAGATAGGGAACAAAAAAGCAGTCTGAAACCTTGAAAATTACTGCAAAACAGACTAGTCATCTTCTAAGTCAGTTCTCCTGCATATGCAGCAGGCCTGAGTAAAGTGGTTTCATGCAGGGAACAGTAATTGAAAAGAGTCATTGAAGTGGTAAACAAAACCAGAACGCTAAATATTAATGTGCAGTAAGTGACCGTGTAGGTTTTCCTTCAATATTAAGGATTTAAACCCCACAGTGTACTTGTAATAACCCATTCTTGTTTTTAAAACATTTTGTTCCAGATAGCTCAAAACCCTGCTCCCTCCTGGCAATGAGAACAATAGTTTTCTATTGGAAGCTAAGGATAACTTGTTCTAGGGCGAAAAATTCTGCAAAGTTCAACCGAGTGGCTCACAGGCAAATGGGCTTTGTAGCAAGAATAGTGGGTCAGAACCTTGGTTTTTACTTCTTGTCTGAAAAAGAGCACCTCCAATAACACAAAGCCCCATAGCAACATGCTCGGGCATTGACTCTGCACTGAGTCAGAGGGAAGAATGCCATTTAATGACTCACCAGCACCACTTATGCTGCATTGTATAGTGCTAAATAATCTAATCTGTCTATCTACTCGAGAGCCTTTAAAGAGTGCTAGTATGCAACGTAAAGAGTTTTCACTGGCATACATGAAAGGCATTAAGGACTGGATCGCACTCAATGGAAAGCTGCCATCATTTCCACTGGGAGTTGGACCAGAGCTTATACATAGTGTTTGGGAAAGCTCTTAGGAGGAAAAAAAAAAAAACAAAAAGAAGGAGGCTCTTAAAATCAAAAGGCAATAGCTATCAAAGACAGTGGTTTCTGGACAAACTTCTATTCTCAGGTATTCTGCATTATCTGTGCATGCAGATCTCCCTTTGATGTCGAGGAGAAACCTGCTCATCAGGGGAGCACCACACTCAGAGCGAAATCTCCTCTTACAGAGGAGGGAGAGGACAGCTCGTCCTGCAGCTATCCGGACAGTCGCTGAGTTTCCTGGCACTTTCCTGTAGGTGGCACTGCTAAATTTTTTAACAAAAGTGAATTTCGTGAACTCTGACTAAGTTCTCAATTATTTGGTAATCTTATCTGAATGGAAAAGCTAAACCATGCAAGTCATTTCCCTGTCACAGCAGCATGCCTTGCACAGACACAAAGGAGTCTATGCCTGATCCTGTGTTCAGTGAAAGTCTAAGCGAAAAAGAAATGTAAGGTCAAGACTTGTATTCATGTCATCAGCTGAATACTTTCTTGCTAGGAATTCAGTCCAGATGGAGAATTCTGGATCTGATCTCTTCTCAGGATTACAATTTTAGGATCTCTGCCTTCTCAGTTACATGGTGATATGTGGATGTGTTAGTCGTTCCTTGCCTCCAGTATAAAACACGTGTTCCTCTTTCAGTTCACAGCCTGGGTTAAATAGCCATGCTGCCTACTGTTGGCTTCTGCTAGCAATCTCTGTGCCTCACAAACAGTGCTGTAAGAGTACCACAGGTGCCAAGATGCTTATTTTCTGGCAGAAGAACCATTTCTTCTTTTCCAGCCCTACTGACAAATCCTCCTATTTGCAGCAAACCAGAGCAGTCAATCATGGATGGAAAAGTCAAAGTGGCGGTGGACAAAAAAGGCCATCTGGAGGGCAGAGGATAGGTCCATCTGGGGACTGTTCACCCCGCATCAGCCTTGGGTATCCTATGTCAACCCCTGCACAGCAGAACCACAGTGCATCTGCACACAGCGTACAGTTAACGAGGATACAAGAACTGCCCTTCAAAACATCTCGCCATGCAAGAGCCAAACCCAAGTTGTCAGTGGGCTGCTTAGCACTGGGCTGACACTAGGACAGCCCTGTGCAAATCCAAGCATGTATTTAAAATGTCAGCAACATATGCTGGTTTGCCTGTTAACTCTATCTACCTAATATCTAATACACAACCTGTCCTGTGAAGGTCAATACTTTTCTAGTGTAGGTAAATTCATAAGCTTTCAGAGTCCTGAAAAAGTCTCTGTTTCAAGAGCATCATGTGGCATGAAGTCCCACGTGTCAGACATTATGTTACGAAAACATCCGCCTCTTGCACCAATTACAGACATATCACCCTCAGTTTCACGGGTTCCTTTTGTCATCAGATATAAGGAACAGTAACTAACAGGGATACATAAACTTTTGGAACACCCTACCCAGAAAATTTTGTTCCTGTCCAGGCTATCTGTCCAGAGAAGCTTCAGGTTTCTCCCCAGATATGCTGCTTTCCTTACTATGGGAAAGGAAGTCAGGCAGGACTCTGAGCTCATAATCAAAGCTTCTCGGGTGGCCACATTCAAAGAAACATGGATATAATCATAAGCCAGGCAGAAGCTTGTGTCATGACTGCCCTCTTCTTTTGTTAATGGAAGATCTCTCAAGCCAACTCCATCTGCCAGCACTGAAAGGAGAGAGCAAAAAAGAACCCTCTCTTCCCGTAGCGCAACTGCACTCGTTTGACAGGCACTCAACCCAAGGACGCTGCTTGCTTTCCAAGGTGAAAGCTCTCAAAAAATTGATGCTGATGTATCTTGTAAACTCCCAGTTTTTACTATCATCGTGGGATTCAAGTATCTGGAGAAGAGATTTGACTTATGAGAGATGGCAGCATTAGCAGCTCAAAAGTTCATTCATCCTCAAGAGCATATATATCAGCTGAAATGAGTTTCAAAGGACCGTTCACTTGAACTGATTTACAGGTACACCAGCAGACACAGAGACACTTCTTTCAATGACATAATTTTAGTAGGCCAGGAGCATTTTTGCTACTGCAGCCAAGATCAGGATATTTTTATTTTGTTTGTCACAAGGGAAGCTTTGCTTTGCGTGCATTTAGCCTCAAGAACAGAGTTTCCTGACAGTATTGCCAAGAGCACATCATTTTTGCAGCAGAGGCAGCACTGGGAGAATGATGTGCTTCACTGGTCCTGACTGGAGTTCATAAATGCTTCTGCAGCGGTCACACAGAGGACCTGAGCCAAACTGTCCGGTGCAGGTGTGTTGAGCGGCCACGGAAGCCCAGCGCTGCCCTTCTCTGTCCCGAGGCAGGAGGCAGCTGTGTTGGGCTGCCCATGGCTGCCAGCACCAGAGCAGACCAGCCCAGCTCCACCTCCAAGAAGACAAAGGTGCCCGCAAGGCTGCACGCACTGCCATCACAGGCGACACTTTGGAAGAGGCTCTGGAGAAGGTGTAAAAATGCCTTATTTGGGTAGAACAATTTTTTCCGCAGCCCCAGGGATCTCAAACTACAAGCAGACCGGGAAAGTGCTGCCCAGGCAGCCGACGGTGCGGCGCATCGGCTCACCAGCAAATCCCACTCCTAAAGCAGCAGTGTGAGCAATGCCCGTGCAGAGCAAGGCTGACAGTGACGTGATGGGAGAGAGTTTGCTGAGGGAGAGGGTAAATTGCATAATATTTCCCACCCCCTGAGCAAAGTCAGCACATGATGGGGAAAAATTAGGTGGCACGGTTTTATTTTTCTTACGTGACATTTTTTCCTTCCGTTAGAAAGGGGAACTTTTCAGCCCCAACATTTTCACCTCCAAACTGAGTCTGTGGAACAAACTTTCAGCTGCTGACTCAAACGCCCAGTGCTTTCAGTGGGAGTTTTGCCCAAGCTATGACTGCAGGATTTGGTCACTGCTCCATACGAAGTAGTTTTAACCCACAAGATGCCTTCTCCCCTGTTCAGGGAAGAGGTTGCCAAAGCCCATGTTATTCTGAGGCTTTCTCAGCTCTTCCTTTAAGTCTATCCGATTTTCTTTCTATCCCAAGAGTGATGGGGGTGATGGGGAAGAGAGAACTGTAAATGTCTAAGCTAATTCCTCATTTAAATTTCTCAGACTTAGAGGAGAAGGGGGCTTAAGTCTAGGAAACTCTAAGCATCTCTTGTTAGGGACCATTTTTGTGGGCTTTTTCTTTAACATTAAACATTTTGCTGAAATTTAAGTAATAGCAACTACTGATGAAGTCATTGGCCCTGTGAAGGATCCCATACCCCGCTGTCACATTAAACTCATGTTAAGCACAACGCATTCGTGCCATAAATATTCTAATAGCAGACAGACACACAGTCAGACTCCCTCCCAGATGCACTGGGCTCAACCTGACCCAGCTGATCACAGAAATGCTTCACCCTGGAGCAGGGGGGAGGGGGAGGGGTGGAGATGAAAGAATAGTTTTTACTCCAATTTGCTTCAGATGTTTCAGCGCTAGGGTTGTTGTACAGCAAGGCATATTTGGGTACTTGGATGGCAGACAGCCACGGCCCTCATCAGTAGCGCTGAGGTGAAAATTATCGTGCTATAACTCAAGCCCTGTCATGCCTCATTGCTTAATTATACAGTTCTGATTACAACGGAATCATTTTTCTATAGTATGTCCCAAGCTGACATCACTTTGATTAACAACTCATTTATCTGATTACATAGTAACTCAATAACATTTTGAATTGGAAGGAAACCAGGAAGCCCTTTCATGCCCATTCAGCTTCCTCGCTAGCATGCATATAAGTACCCTGTAATTTCATCTTCTTTATTTATAGCATGAACAATGCTTTAATGACCTGGAGAATGGAACAAGGTACAGAGATTTGACGATAATAAAAAACCTAAGAGCCGTGAGAGAAAGAGATAGACCCTACAGGGACCTGTAGCAGTCCTGCAGCTGGTGACATCTTCAAGCTTATGTTCCTAATCATTTATTACAGAAGGGCTCAGAGGCCCCAGCTATGTCGTAGCCCTATTATGTTGAGCTCTGAGCAGGCCTCTAATTGAGGAGAGTCTGTTTCAAAGAACTTACAGTCTTAGGCTTTGATTCAGCAAAGAACTGAGGCATTAAGTCTCTGACTTTAGGCTTCATTATCATACCTCCTCTTGCAACACCGACTCTTTCTTTTATGACTCCCAATGTTTCCCATAATATGGTGTAGTTCACATCTTCAAAGTGCTATAAAATATAAGTAAATTAAGCTTTAAAACTACCCCAGTGAGATCAGCAGACAGTTGTTTCAGAGGCAGAAACTGAGTCATAGAAATATGAAGTGACTTACCCAAGGCCCCGTGGTCAATCATTCATAATAAGTCAAACAGAGAAATGCTAGTTCCTAAATCTCTATTAGCCCACCACACCTTGCTATTTATTCCTGATTCACCTGTTTGCTTTAGGTAACTTCCTACATACGCCGTGTGAATAGGAAGAGAAGACGACCACTGTTAATGACCATATGGCCCTACCGATGATGGGATCCAAGGGAGAGAACTATGCGACATAGCAACTGCATTTCAGCAGAAAGGCTGCCCGTCAGAAAGGCCTGATTAAATGAGATCAGTATTGCACTAAAGTGCAAATCCCCAGCAGGAGTCAAGGTGGCTGGCATAGCCGTTGCTTGGTTCATTCCTGCTACTCGGCTTGAGCAGTGCTCCAGGGACCAGGTATGCCCACGGCAGCGGCTGGCATCTACCTGCAACCCTGCAGGCTTTCCATTGCCCCATCTCTCCAGCAACACCCTACTGAAGCCAAGGCATGAGCACCAGGGCTGTTTAAACAGTTAGAAATCATATATTCCAAATGTGTTTTCTACATAAGATCTATGACAATTTTTTTTTTTTAATGTGGCAAAGCTGATTTTTCATTCCAGCTTGTTTAGAACAGTTTTTGTAACAAAATCATGCTTTTATGCGTTCCTCTCAACAGTTTTAGCTGATTAAAATAGCACTCCAGCTTGTAACATCCTCAGGAAAGGGATATGTCTGTTGCACATGTAAGGCGATGTTAACAGCTGCCTTGTATATTGTTCATTGTCAGCTCAGGAGTATTACTTCTCTGACCCCTTAAATAACAGCTCTATTGAATTTCCAAGTCATTTCCAAAGCCAGCGCGTGGTGTACACATTCTTGTCTACTCTGCATATAAATGGGGTGGAGGCATTTCTGCTCTGAGTTTCCAAGGTATAGTTCAATTCACTAAACCTCCAATCAAGCCCCTCATCATGTCACGTGCTGCACAAATGCATATGAAATAAGCCATTTGCTGCCAAAGTTCACAACCTGTGTGACAGATCCAATCCAGCAGGTGTGGCTATCATGTCAAAAATTATCTTGGGAGTTCTCCAGTTTTTTCCCAGTCCAATGTCTGTTTATTGACCTCCCTGCAGTTAATCTGAGAATACTTCCCATTTCTCTTCTTGACTGCACAGGCATGGTATGCAGCCTTCTGCAAGAGAAAGATAATGTTCATCCTGTGGATACTCCGCTTGTCTGGAAATGTTTTTCTAAATGCCAGTAGAAATGAAATGCTGTGTATACATCTGTGGCAGACTGCAGCTGAACTGAACACAAAATGGCAGCTGCATGAAGCCTACAGCAGCCTGTAATAAATTTAGAGGGACAGCAGAAGGAAAATCATCATCATTTTACCATCAGCACTTTGCGAGTGCATGATGAAACACAAAAACCAGGACTTGATTAATTTTATTAACAAGCGGCAGGAAGAATCCACAAGAACAATTTCTAACCTGCTTCAAAGAAGCCAAGAACGGATCCCTGCCGTACAGTCCATTGCAGCAACAGTTACTTAGCCATCTCCACCACACAAAGCCATCTGGCTTTGGTTTTTGTCCACAGCCCAGCATTCGTTGTTTGAAAGGCTGGCAAATGTCTCAGGCCAAGACTGATCCAGCTCTGAGCAACTCTGGGCAGATTGGGAGCGTGGAGTGAGAACCATCATTACAGATTTCTGGGTCCACAGGTCATGGGACAAATCCAAACCAGGCACTCATGAACACCCCCTCCTTCCCCAAATTCGAGCAAATTTGCAGTATCCTGAAGGGCTGAAACCACGGCATTTGCTCTAGACACGCTCTGCTTTCTAATGGGGAATAAAATACAAATCGCGGCGAAAACATGATTGTGAAAACTGATTGCAGGACCCGTCCTGCTTCACTTCTAGCCCCAGGCGTCAATGCTAGGGGAAGACAGCTATAAACAAACTGCACATAATTATTCCATTATTACAGTACATGCCTACTGCGTGGGTGGGAATTCTTCTCTTCTATCTCTAGCATGTTTCGCTGCATAGCTTCCTCCAGCCCCCGTCATCTGTTCAAATAAGTAACACAACCAAAGGACATTACCTCAATGCATTAACAGGGGATACCAAAGCAATAGCAGACAAAGTTTGAGGAACTTTTAGACAGGTGTGTATTTGTCTGATTAAAAAAATAATAACAATAATAATAACAATAACAACAACACTCCCACAACCTCCAGGTTCTTTACTGCTTTTCTTTGCCTTTCCAGCTTTACCAGGTGTAAGTTATTTGCATTTTATTATTATTTTTTAAAGAGTAATAATTAGGGAGGGTGTGAACATAGAAGCACACTGCATCTGGCTACAACCTTTGCCAAAATTCAAGTCTTCCTTGCATTCCAGGGTTAGGATCAGGGAATTAAGGACTCTTGTAATGTGGTGCTGTGGAAATGTGTATTTCTCAACCAGCGCCTGATTCTTTACTCATTCATATGGATGTAAATCAGGAATAACTGCGTCAAATCAGCTGAATGCTAGAGAATCTGTATTGCAAGGAGCAGAAGTTTTCTTTCTTTCTTTTTCCAAAAAAGAAAGGGAAATAGAATGAGACCTTTCTTGTGGACAGTTTGAATTTGTATATTTGTTCCCACAAGTACAGAGTTTTGTTTGTGTGGTTAAGGAAAAGGTGTATTAATTGGACAAGAATCTATGTATGAAATGGTGACCAGCAATCTCCCTAGAGTATCCTAGTGCTTCCATCAGCTTAGGGCTTGTGTAGTCAAACACGAGTTTGAGATGTCTTACTCTCAGTTGAAAAAGGGGCTGAACTAACTTTTTTACCCAGGGCAGTGATGGAGTCCCCATCCCTGGAGGTATTTAAGGATCGTGTGGATATAGTGCTTAGGGACATGGTTTAGTGATGGGCTTGTCAGTGTCAGGCTAATGATTGGACTAGATGAACTTACAGGTCTTTTCCAATCTAGGAGATTCTGTGATTCTGTGATTTGCAGGGAAAATGTTGCCAGCACCTCCATGACCCCAGCCTCAGTGGGCCAGGCTAGAGCAGATGTTGCAGTTTTGTCCCTCAAGAGTACTACTAATGGATATTGTAAATCTTAATTAGTGAATAGTCCTAAATGATAGCTGTATCAGCAGTGATCCTATATGCTTTGCCGCAGAGGATGTGCCTTTTTTCCTCCATTTTGACTAGCATCACACTCACTAGGACGGGCACTAGTCCTAGTACAGGGACAGTCTACACTATATTTGCCAGCCTGTGGTGTATCTCAGCAGTTTGACATTTCATCCATATTTTTTGACCCATTAGAGACCCTGTCCAGTTTCCAAGCTCTTTAATTCGAACT
The DNA here is from genome assembly GCA_017639485.1 of Pluvialis apricaria. Taxonomy (NCBI): domain Eukaryota; kingdom Metazoa; phylum Chordata; class Aves; order Charadriiformes; family Charadriidae; genus Pluvialis; species Pluvialis apricaria. The sequence goes on along the minus strand of CM030008.1, from coordinate 158,361,486 downwards.
CAGCTTTCAGCTACTAGAGGATCATAAACTGATGGTATTCTACAATAGCAGGGACATGAAGCAACACCCTGCCTGGAACATCACTTTTCAGAACTGTTCACGTTTAGGGTAGGTGGGTCATTAACTTCTTTAAAGATTGCATTCCTCTACCAGCCCCCTTCCTATTACACCCTATGTTTTATTAATACCTCCTTATAGAGTAAATGTTCATTTCTTCAGCTCCAGCTCATCCCACATGAACTGTCCAGCCGTCTGTTGTCCTGGACCAGATGCTACCATTTACAGCTGCGTGTCACAGAGGTAGGATATTGTGCTGTCACAAGTAAATGATGGTCCATCTTTTCTGTACTGCTATAAAGGATTGTGCAAAGCAGAGGGCAATGGAAAGACAATTGCCTGTTTCCTTGAAGGACAACAGTACACAGTGTATTTCTATACACACAGGGCAGTTTTCTTGCCGAAAAAGGAAGAAAACAGGGTTCATGCATTTTCCTGATCCCTCAAAATATTTGCAGTCAGAAGTTTTTGCCCATAAGCATACATTACACATCTGAAGTAAACAAAAAGTTCAGGGTACTTCTCATTTATCCAGCCCAGAATACTTCTGTTTTGTGAAAAGAAATAGATCTCGGTACAGAAAAGGCAGTTGTCCTGCCACGTACAGAACTACTTTTCTCCATTAAAAGATCATCATGTTACAATTAGCCACTCAGGCTTTGAAATACAGTTTTAGCCTTTAGCTAATGTTGTAGAAAAAAATTCTACAGCCTTTTAAACCTTAGTGAAGGGAATTATTCATGTTCAGATTAGGACATTAACATTTTGTCCTTCGGAGTTTGCTAGTACCAAATGAGACTCGTATGTATTATTTGCAAGGTGGCAAGACTGGACAAGGAGGGTGTGACTCAAAAAAGACCTACTTTCAGCAGGGCTTCAGAAGGCATCTTACTATCACTAAGATCTTCAAAAACCCTGCTCAGCTGACATCTAGAGCTACAGGCAATCCAGTTCATGCCAGAAGCAACCTCTTGCTTCTGACATTATCAAGCTTTTCGATAGCATCTTAACTAATGCCCCAATCCTGCCTGGGCAGGATTGAACCTAGATATTCTCCCACTTGTCTCCAGGGTCCCAAACCAATAGGTATATTCTAGGTATAATCTATACATGGGCACAACTTCATGGCCAGGCCTCATACCGAAGACCACAGGCAATTTTATGTTTATCACCACCACATTTTAAGCTGTACCTAGGTGAGGGCCCTTACAATGGGGGATATCTACATTTGTTCCCTTTTCCAACAACTCAAGAGGTGGAAGAACTAGAAAGCAGGTGTCTTGTCTCCCAAATGACAGACCCAGCTCTGAATATTTTGGTAACAGTGAGAAGACACGTCCCTCTCCTCAATGGGAAAGGATTGTTCTGGCAAGTTCTAACAACAGAAGAGGTCTTCATCATATACAGTCTATATTGGGACTTCCCTGAAGGCAGGCACCCCATTTAAGGGGCCTAAATGTTTGGTTTTCCTACCAGGAAAACGAGAGCTAAAACCTGTGTTAGAGGTTTAACACTCCCCCAGCTTTGCATGGGAAGGAAGTCTGAGTGCCTAACCCAGGGCTGGGGATGCCACGAGACAGCAGGGTGCCTGAAAGTTAGGCAATACAATGTCTATGATCACATAAGGAGTTAGCCCAAAGGGCCTCAGAGGTATTTCACAGAGAAATGAAACAGAGCCTCTGACCATTGCAACACTTGCCATCAGAAACTGCAAAGTCAGCTGATTTTGCGAGAAAGCTGCTGGTGAACACAAGTCCTGGCATCTTGTGCTTTCTACTTATACATGCCTTGAAACTGTAACATCCTCAACACTAGGGTGAAAATGTTGTAAATTCTTTATTTTTCCCTTTTTCCCTACTGTTAATAAAAAAACCCTCTCTCAAGAACTTCTGTTGGTAAAGTCAGCAAAGTGGGTAAGCCCTCTTTTCTCAATTTAACAGCCTATTTCAAACTCCTCTTTCCAGCCCACCAGCTGACAGGAGAAGCTGAGAGTAGCCTGATCCAGTACACCAGGAACTTGGTTCCAGTCCTGGCTCTGACACCAACTTACTGCCTGACCTTCATCTCCATGGGAATCTATTTCCCTCCCCCAGCTCTGTCATCCCTCACTCTTGTTAGACTGAATTCTTCTAGAGAAAGACTGCTTCTCATTAGCAAGAACTCTTTTACTTAGCTTAGAAGAAGCCTGATATAAACTGGAGAGTTTTAATGCTTAAATGATGCAACTGCCCACCTAGGGGAATTTAAAGAAGCCAACTACTAATGATACACTAAAACATGATCCTCAGGCTGGAACTTCTTTCAGCTTTGGAGCAATATCAAGAGACTGAAAATCATTCCTATAATTTTGTTTGTATGTCTTGATTTTCCAGTTCTGGTATGAACACAGGCAGCAGTAGCTGGATTTCAAGAAGGAGGCCTGTATACTGCCAAGACAGATGATTTTGTGAAGCCCTCATCATTCCATTTACATGAGATGCCCAGAAAAGTAGAGAAGTTAATAAGCACCTTTTAACACTCAGCTGCCTGCAAGAGAGGTTTTCTGGGTGCATGGAAAGTCTGTACTGTCTCAACCTTGAATACACTTTCTGTTAGAAGTAAATTGCATAAGCTCAGATTTCCTCAGAAAACAGCAGTTTGTTACTGTGGGCTGCAATAAGTTACTACAGCTCTGAGAAATATTCCAGATAAGCAAAATCCTCAGAATGCAATACAGCATCTTTGCTTTCAGCAAACCTGACAGTGCTGACACTGCTATATCTGTGCGTCAGGTTTGCATGACAGGCAGCTCGTCCTCATGAGTGTGATTCCTTCACCTTCACCTTCACTTCACTCTCCAAAAGTCAAACTCTAATCACCTTAGGCTCACTATGTGGATAGTCAGAAGCAATTTCATCCCAGTTTCTTCTTCCCATCGACTTAATACAAAAGATTCAACATTGACTAGGTCATACTTTGATGTCTTCCCTGTGACACACATTCATGCAACCTCCGTCACACACCTAATGATGGCTTAGTCACACATCCTTGAGACTAAAGCTTGAAATTGGAATCAAGGCCATCACGACTCTTTTCCCATTCTGGTGCTTGTGTTCATACTGCTCAACTCAAGGGCTTTCACACAGGGTCATTGGTATGAATAATCTGAGGTGCAGATCATCACACCTGCCTTCATACTCAGTGTGGCTGATGTTTTCAAGAGTTAAATTCAAGTGGGAGATTCAGATTACTAATGGACAAAGGTTTTCAATTATAACAATAATCCTGAAGTGTCCACACAAAAAAAAAAAAACACAGTTCCCTTCATTTCACTCCTTCTGGAGTCGCTATATTGCAATGCAATGAGCACAACTGGAGAAAAAGAATCAAATTCCAACCTGGTGTTCTATGATTCTGTGAAACTTTAGGCAGAACCTAGTTTTTTGTGACCCATAAGCAGGGCAGTGACAAGGCAGATAACCACAAGGTGAACCTAAAGATTCAACATTGAACATGCTTTTCAACACTGATGGAGGTCGTTTTATTACAAGATCTGTCTGCTGCAATACATTGTGCTAATGAAATATCATCTTAGAATCCTAGCAACGTAGAGTCATAGAATGTTTTAGGTTGGAAGGAACCTTAAAGATCACCTAGTTCCAACTCCCCTGCCACAGGCAGGGACACCTCCCACCAGACCAGGTTGCTCAAAGCCCCATCCAGCCTGGCCTTAAACTCTCCCAGGGATGGAGCTTCCACAACTTCTCTGGGCAACCTGTTCCAGTGCCTCACCACCCTCACAGTGAAAAATTTCTTCCTGATATCTAATCTAAATCTACCTTCTTCTAGTGTGAAGCCATTCCCCCTCGTCCTATCACTACATGCCCTTGTAAAAAGTCCTTCCCCAGCTCTCCTGTAGGCTCCCTTTAGGTACTGGAAGGCTGCTATAAGGTCTCACCGGAGCCTTCTCTTCTCCACACTGAACAACCTCAACTCTCTCAGCCTGTCTTCATAGAAGAGGTGCTCCAATCCTCTGATCATCTTCATGGCCCTCCTCTGGACCCGCTCCAAGAGGTCCATGTCCTTCTTATGTTGAGGGCTCCAGAGCTGAATGCAGTATTGCTGGTGGGGTCTCACAAGAGTCAAGTAGAGGGGCAGAATCACCTCCCTCGACCTACTGTCCATGCTTCTTTTGATGCAGCATCTTCTTCTTTTACTGATAAGTCCTGATTTTTAAGCACACAGCAGAAGATTGGAAATGTGCTGTGAATTCAAGCATTCAAAGACATATCCCAGAAAATCTTACATCTGCATGTGAGCACTGTTTGTGCTGACTAAATCTGGGCTGGCATCTAAATCCAGGTACGTATTAAAATGTTTGTTATATCAGATTTCTGAGGCATATGCCAGATATGCGACATGAGGTAACAAAAATTATCAAAGGGACACTTATTTTGCAACCAGGAGGAGTAAGTCTCATGATCCTGTAGGCTTTTTTCCTCTGGTCAGCACAGTAGACTCTCCTTCCAGTTTCATGCCAAGGGTTCTGATCCAAGTAGAAGATCTGTTAGAAAATTGAGGGTACCCCAAATTACGTGAAAGTAATTTTGGAACTATAATATGAGACACACAGGAGCAACACTTAGAAGCTGTAGTAGTCAGATCAAGAAATAAGGTTGCTGCTCAGTTGAACAGGGGCATGCAAACAAACAGAAAATTACTTGCGTTTTTGAAGGATTAAGCAGCATGATTTACCTATGAACGGCAGAAAATAAGCATATCATTCAACAAGCCTCTGTCCTTCCCAAAAGAAGTAACCTTCTCATAAAATATTGACTGAAGGAATCTTGCTTCTGGTCTTCTACTCCAAATGAACGTTCTAGTCCAATTTTACCTGTTTCTTACAACCATTTCCCAGTATGCTTTCTTCTGGTTTTAATTATGGCAAAGTCCAAAGATAACCGGTCTGTTTCGTTGACTTGCTTTTTGTGGGCTTTACAGTAGGGATAAGACACAGAGAGCTGGGCATAGAGGCCACAGGAAATAAAAAGGTAAGAAGAGTTTACATGAAGGACTTAGCCTGGAAACCAAAAAAGTATCTATCTTGTCAACAGAAGTTAAAGCTGAGCACTGCCTGTATACAATGGGGAGAGAAATACCAGGTAAGACCTAACTCCTTGATTTTAATCTTACCATCAAGAGAATCAGTCCTGTTAAATGTAGGCATTAGGGAACTGAAAAACTAGCATGTATTGTTGAGCTCTACCGTGTTTGCTTACACAAAGGAGAAGAATTCCTTCAGCCGAAAGAATTACTAAGTTAAATGGTATGGCCTGTTTCAAATAGCCAGATGAGATCATCTGCCTGACCCATCTGACCCTAAAAATTACAAAACATGACCTACCTTCTAGATACAACCGTTAGCATCAGTGTCTCTGAAAGTCAAGCCACTTACCATGTTTCAAAATTCAGGTAGCTACTCTGAAAATACAGTCTTTAGCGTCTTTAGGCCAAATATCACTTTCATTATAACCCCACTGAAAGCGTAGGGAGAGAAGACATCCCTGACATTTCCATGTAGCTCTTCACTCCCTACTAATGTCAGAATAGTTTCCTGCTTTATAATCTTGTAAGCTCTCTGAAACATCCAGACCACTGCAAATATTGATATTAGTTATTCACATTTATTGGAAGACATATCACAGAATCACAGAATTTTCAGAGTTGGAAGGGACCTCTAGAGATCATCTAGTCCAACTCCCCTGCTAAAGCAGGATTGCCTAGAGCACGTTACTCAGGACTGCATCCAGGCGGGTCTTGAAAATCTCCAGAGAAGGGGACTCCACAACCTCCCTGGGCAGTCTGTTCCAGTGCCTTTTATATAGTATTATATAATTTATATATATATATTTATATACGTATTTTTATATAGAACTTTTTGGATAATGTTTTTCTTCACTGAATCCAAACATTTTTAAATGTGGAGGGGGAGGAAGCACCAGAAATTCCCCAAGACTTGACTCGGCTACGTGTGCTTGCAATGACCCTGCAAAGCACTTAAGCACATGCTCAACTCAGTGCACAGGTATGTCTTCATTGACTTTGCTAGGACAGGTATGCCAGGTATGCAACATTTTACAGGGCAAAGCTCTTCACACAGCAGTTCTCAAACACTTCCCTGTTATAACTCAGTTTCTGACATTCTCATGACTCTAAATATTAATCCAAACAGTTTAGTATCTGTTGAGTCAGGACGCCGCTTGGGGCATGACCTCTAGTCCCAGAACAACTGTCCTAGAGCCCTGCGAGCACACAGTGAGTTTCTGTGGTGATTATATGTCAGTTTGTGACCACTACACAAGCAAGGAAAACTTACCCTCTCTCATTACTGAGGCTTGTTTGGGCACTAGTCCAGTTCTACCAAGTCCTTTATCTTCCCATGCAGTTAGTAATCAGTTTGTTTCTACCTCACCCATATTTACGCTGGTAGCTGAGCACCATCTCAATAAGGTGAGCAGCTCATTTTCTGTTCCCTTTCCTAATTGGAGCCTTTAGGCATCAGATCATGTTTGTGCAAGACACTGGAGAATAACTCAAAGAATTCAAGTTCTAGTTGATTCAGGTAATAAAGAGTCTTGATATCATCTGCTACACCTAAGATGAATTGGTTGCTGTGACCCAACATTTCAGACGAGTTTTGGGTACCATTTTAGATCACTGGAACAGAGCAGTCCCATACTGCCATACTGAAGTATCCAGTATAGCTCCAGTTGCAACCCATGACTCTAAGCATGATTATAGTATTAACTAAGATGTTAGATATTTTTCCCCTTTTTTTTTTTCATCCTTTGCCTCTTTTATTGTCATACTAGCTCTTTGTGGAAGAGAAAGTCTTTCTTTTGAGTGTTTATCAGCCTTTCACTGTGTTCTTACAGCTTCTGCTCTCAGTCCCTGTAATGGAAATGCTTAGACCTGCTGTGAGCAAGAGAGCCAATAATCAGACATCCTATACTAGCAGGGTAATAGCAGGAAATTAGCACAAAGGACAATGGCATCTTAAATGGCCATATAACTGTGAGAGAGTGGCAGGAGAGGACTGCTGGAACCAATAAAATGCACTCTGCTGCAGTAGAGAAAGATGCTCAAAAATTGTATATTTGTCAACAAAGGAAATTTTTCCCCTGCATTCATGAAACCAGCAGTCAGAAAAAGAATTCTTAATGCTTTCAAATGCATAGCATCTCCTATTTTTACCCTCATTTTCCACTTAAACAAGTATTTCCTTAAAAAAACCAACACTGTGGGATTCATCAGCTTAAGTGCCTACAAGCTGTGCAGTCCTCGAGGCTCCATCCACGCTTCGTGGTGAGACAGACTCCTCAAAAGCAACTCAATCCCATCCTAAGCAAAGTGGGTTTTGTCACCTGATACTTTTTGCTTCCCCTTTAATTGACCGTTCCCTTGTTCTTTTATAGCTCAAGAGGGTAAACAGGAACACCCCCCCGACTTTCTCTATCCCATTCATTAATTTGCATAGCTCTTAGTCATCTGCTCTCTAACAAAGTAGTCCTATTCTTTTCAGTTTCTTCCTGAGGGAAGTCTGTCCGTGCTTAATTATTTTTGTTGCCTGTTCTCAACCCCCCTGTGTTTCTGCTGTCTCCTTTGTCAGGGCAAACTGCAGTTGGTAGTCCTGATTGTAGGGCTGACAATTCACACTGACAATTCACACTATGCTGACTAGTTGTGCAAGACATTCAAGTTAGGGGAAGAGAAACTCCACATATCTTGTGTAACTAACCAAAACCATGTAAATTACTACTGAATATGCAACTAGGACTGCTCTGCTTCCTGCAGGAAAAAAAAAAAAAAAAAGAGAAAAGAAAAAGGATGGGAACTTCTTGGTAGGCTTTTGCGTGCATCCTGCTTCAAAGGCAAGAAGAGCCAAGGTTTTGGGAAGAAGCAGGGGTGCCCCATAGGAAATTTAAACACAGCCTGAGACAGGGTGCCTTACTCTCTAAGTCCCCTGCTTGTCCTGTTTCAGTGTTGTGGTTGTCACCTCGCAGTCCTCATGATTTAGACTTCCCACTGGAGCCTCTCCATCCCCACAACCCCCTATCTCCATCCCCACAGCCCCTACCTCCCAGCCTTGACACCAGAGCAGCCACTACCACTCTCAGCAACCGGCCCCAGAAAAGCCCCGCTCTCTTATTCTGCCAAACACCCCTCTCTACTTGCACGGCGCCTCTCAGCCCATCCCAATGACTTAGGCATCCCACCCCTGAACACCCCCCTCCTCCCTCCTCTGATCTGCCCCTGCTCAGAGACAGGGGAGGGCTCAGACAGGTTGCATGTCCATAGGAGGAGGATGCTGCCTCTCCAACAGGCTTGGCCCTGTGGAGGGCAGTAATTGGGGCTGACCACATTGGGGTTACCACAACCGAGCACGAACCTGGCCTGATCTTCCCACATAAACAATTTTCAGTCCTTGCTCTGAAGGACACCATTAGGACATCAGCCACACTTCTCAAAAAATCTCCCTCAATGGCACCTGAAATGAGAGGAAAACGACACGTCCGATTAAAAACAGGAATCGTTGAAGCCCTCAAATCCGGGCTTCATTCCTCCTTTTTTTTCCCTTTTTTCTAAAAGCAGCTGTGAGTTATTGTCTGACTGAATGGCAAACGTGATGCTCTGTCCTGCCGTTGAGACCAAACACAGGCAGAAAGCACAAGCTGTTCACTAAAGATCATCAGCCCATGAGTGACTTGTGGGGAAAAAATGTGAGTGATTTTCAGCAGCAAGGCAGTCTTGGGTGTTGATTATTGGCACCCACGGCAAGACGGCCACGGGAGGGGGAGGCTTTCCCGTGAACCAGTAACAGGCTGGTATGTCCCACATAAGCTGGTTAAATAACACGGTATTGACTCTGCCCCTTGGCTGGGCATCTTAGGTAAGAGTGAATTGTGAAATCCCCAACCGAATATTACCCTCTGACATTTGCTTTTGAAGAAGTTACCACAGAAACCTCAAAAGCAGGTTTCAGCGAGACACATGTAGGTCTTTGGTCCTGCACTGGCCCTATGCAAGAAGGCATATTTCATCCCTCCCAAGGCCCCAGTGCTCCATGGGGGTCCTTGTCCCAAAGGCAGAACTGCCTCCTCCCCATGGAAACCCCCATGGGATGCAGTGAGACCACAGACCCCTGCAGGGTCTCATGGGGCAAGGTGGGAAGTCAGTCTGAGAAAAGAGCTGTTTGAATGTATGTAGGAACTGCCGTGCATGTTTACAAACCCCAACCCAGATCTGGGTATCTGGCTGATGAATAGGGATGGCAGCGGATGGCTGTAGGGGTTCCCATCTTCACCCCTGAGCCCTGCCCCTGCTTCGAGACAGCTCAGCTGCTAGTGTGGCAGTAATTGAACCACTGCAAATTACAGCTTGGTGTATTAAGGAGAGCCAAAGCCGGTGCTAGTTTTTCTGTTAATATTACTGGTCTGCAAACCATGCTGGTTAAACAGCTGCCTCCCAAACAGCTGAGCCACCTTCACAGCGTGAATGAAAACTTCCGAGAGAGAGGTGGGGCAGACAGCCGGCGGCAGGAATCACTGCAGCCATCTCTGGGGAAGTCATCATTGCCCGTGAATCAGAGCCCTTACAAAGTGGATCTGAGGCGGAATGTAAAATATTACACATAGCTCTAATAACTCTGGGGTTTTTTGAGCCTCATGATGTATGGCATTCCCCCATGGCACAAGCTAAATCCATGACTGCATGCTTTCTAAGAAGCTTAGGAAGTGATTGTATAAAATTAGTATTAACTAGTTTCACTATTATTAAATGGAAAATTAAAGCTTTCAACACTAAGCTATTCAAGGTGGTTGCTACACGAATGCTCTGTAATGCCCTCATCAACAATAACCATCATTAAGGCTGCCCCTTAAAAGCTAGGGAAAAATGCATAATCTGTTGTATTATAATCCACTTTCCTAGAGCAGCCATGAATTTAAAAATCTATTAAGAATGGCATGTACAGGAAGCAATTTCCTGTAAGATCACAGAAAGGCTCAGCCATAAATAGAGCAAACCCTATCAGTTAAGTTGCAAAGGATAATCAGACATATCCTGTCCTGGATTAATAACATCAATTTATCCGTTTAGCTGACTTTGCTTCACTCTCCATATTATAGTTAGTGGTTCCAATGTACCAGGGTAGTTAAGGAAACCAAAAACCATGAAGGATGTTTCCTTTGCACCACATTTTGGTCATCTTAAAAATCATGCAACTTCTTGTCCTCTTTTCTCTTATTTTTTGAGGTCCTCAGCATTTACAGACTTCAGATCCGTTGCATTACCTTTAGCCGGGCAAACAAACACACATTCCCCCCTCCTAGCACGCTAAGACAAACCAAAGGAAAAAGCTAACATGGTTGCCAGCAGGGCAAAGTGCTGCCACTGGAATAAGGGGCAGCAGCTGCTGCTGTGTCGGAGCCTCAAAGAGTTGTCCACGTACAAGAGGAGAAAAAGAGGGTAAAAGTACCCCAGGGCTGCAATGAGACAGCAAGCTGCCAGCCAGACCACAGTGATTTATCTGAATAGAGCACAGTGGAGAGGGTCATCTTGCATCAGACCTGCAAGGTCAGTAAATAATTAGTTTCCCTGTTTTGCAGATGAGAAAGTGGGGACCAAATTATTTCAGGCCATCCAGTAGGTCAGTGGTAGGACCAGGACTGTTTTTCTCACAGCCTCTGAGCTATATGCATAGTTTTCTAGATATACTACATACAGCATTCAAAATAAAATGATAAGGCTAAAGACATAAAGAGCAGTGCAGATTTTCTGCTCTAATGGGTCCTCGATTGCCTTCTTTGCTAGTATCCACAAAAAAGGAACAGGGGGGTAGAAGGGAGAACGGGAAGTCTTAAATGCCCTTTAAGGTTCAGATTCTTGTAATTATTTGGGTGGGCAAAAATTTTGTCGGACATCCCCATGTTCATTCACTGAAGATAGAGGCAGTTCGTTCTCAAAGGTAAGGCAGTCTGCCAGGGACTGAGGCGAGGTTTTAATGGGTGAAGCTGTACGTTCAGCAGAAATTAATTGAATGCGAGATGTTTTAAATGAGACATTTCTGTCTGATTCCATGTCAGAAGGACACACCTATATGCTCCCAGGATTGTCAGTCAGGAGCTGTTCCTGGAGTGAAGCTCCCAAACCAATCTTTTCTCATTAAAACAAAAAAGCAACAACGACGACATTAAAAATTAAAGAAAACCATCTAATCATACAGTTATAGTTCTTGCATTCAGATTTCTGAGATTTCTGAGTCAAGAGGAATGGGACGGCCTTGGATTTAAAGCTCCTCTGTGCCAGAATAATGCTGTGCCAGTGCAATTTCAATATTCACTAGCGACCTCCTAGACAACACCACCAAGCTTTCTCCAAATGCATTTTATAGGAAGCCTGGTCCTAGCTGTCTTCCAAAGATGCTACGTAGTCAAAAATACCCCAGAATGGCAAATCTAAGAACCCTGTGATGTGCCACCATGAGCAGAGGCTGTGACACATCCCATATGTCAGCCCTTGCACACTTCTGCCTATGTTCACCTGCAGAAACCAAGGACTCAGGAGTCTGCCTGATCGCCTCAGCACAGCCCTTCCCTCTACCCCCTACTCAGCGTAAAGCATTTTACCTGAATATGCTGGCCTAGATTTTGCTATCAAACATCTCAGTGCTAACTTACTGTTGACGGAACATGGTCTATTCTTTCATAAAAAGAGCTTTAAATAAATCTCCTGTGTGAACACACAGGGTTCAGCAAGCAGGAAAAAACAGATTTTCAAGAGCCCTTTCTGTTGTTTTCATTAAAATTAGCAGCAAAACTCCTGTTAAACTGGAGGAAAACACTGCAGCCTGTGCTAAGCTACTTTAAAAATCCTGTCTGTATTAACCAAAATCTACAGTCTTAGTCCAAACAAAAATCAGTTCCATGCAAGAGGCTGAAAAGAACTAGACTGTGAAAAATCCATAAATTAGCTCATAGGCTAATCAGCTCTTCAAAGTCATTCTTATTTGTTTCCTTGGAAATGAAAAACAACCAGAAAAAAAGTCTTCAAGCTCATGAAAGTGTTCTCTCTATAGCTACATGAAAAAGATCTGAGGATTTAAGTGATGAGTGCTCAGTAATAACCTCTTCAAAGTGTGCCCTTTATGCTAATGTCCTTGATTGCGATAGTCAGAGGAATAATAAAATTATACAGACTAAAAATCACCCATTCAAGTGGTGCCTGCTTGAAGCTAATTCTCTGCATGGAGGTCAAATCCGAGCCACCGTAAAACTGATAAACAGATAGTGCTACGGCTGGTAGGAAACCCTGCCAATGTTTTTTAAATATATGGGTGATGCCTTTCTTTTGGTTTTCATAGATTTCTTTTTTTCCTTTTCAGATTTTAAAATGGAGAGGATTAGGCAATTTGGAGGACTGGAGCTTTAGTCTGCCAGATTTAATCCATCATAAACCCCTACTTTCCATAGCAGAAACCTGATAACTGCTCAGTGGCCACTGTGAAGAGTCGGTGGGAGCATTTTGGGGAAGTTTCTTGGGAGATCATTGTCTCACAGAATTTGAAAAGGTCAGAGTATGATGGATTCTCCCACTATAGACACCACTGGGGTTCATGCACTTGGGTTTAGATCTAGATTTCCTTTCATATTTCCACATTTTACAGAATTGATACCATAACATCTAATCTCAGGTACACTGGCACAGAAGCTTTCTATTTTGGTTTGGATTTTTCCACACGACAGGCAGAAACTAGGACCATTTTAAAAAAAGCAACCCACCTTCTGTTATATTGTTAATTGGTTATTTTCTCAGATTCCCTGGTGGTTAAAGAACCTGGTGGTTTTACTAGAGTATGAGCTCTTTCCACTCAATAGGCAAACGAGAAGCTTTAAAATATATTTAATTTTTAAAATGTTCAGCCCTGTATAGTGTAAAAAAAAAAACCCAGTCCCTATTCCTCCACCCCACAAACATTGAGGTATTCCCAAATAAACGTTTCTCTATATAAGCATTTGAAGTGGCTACATCCTGACATCCCTAATCAAAACCTGACCCAGGAATTGGACCACCCTACCACTCTACTCGATGTTATATCAAGACTTTCTGAAGTTGCTTCTTCAGCAAATGTATCATGTTTCTTATCTCTTTTGTCAGACAAAAAAGAGCATGACTGGCCACTTAGATAGCCCTAACTATGTCTTCCCAGAAAGTCTAGCAGCAACAAAATGTCCCAGCTTCTGACTGCAGCTCCCAAGTCTCCCTAGCGTGAAAAGGCCAAATGCCATAGCAGAAAGCCCAATGTCACTTGTTCTCAAAAAGGTCATTTATTGCCCACATCACAGAAGCATTTTCCCAGTGCATTTCCGAGAGAAATTCTCTCTTTAGGACTTCTGATGTCTTTGTTCAGTCAGCTTGGAGGTCCTTGTGGCTAATTAAATAAAATTTCAGGGTAAGCTCCCACCCACAAGTGGCTCTAGGAAAGTAAAATTAACCTCCTCAGTCACCTTTGCCATCTCTCAAGAGGCTTTTGGGACTGTGGAGTCACACATACTTTTCTGTCTGATGGGAAATCAATACCAAGACGTCTGATAGTCCTCTGTATGTTTACAAAGAAGAAAATAAGCAAGTCTAATCTGTGCATCAGGAATTCGGTCCACCCTCTTACTCCAGTTCCTCTTATTAAAGGGTTGGCTTGAGAAAGCCTGGCCACCACCAGGCCACTTGCACTCGTACTTTGGCTTCCCTGAGAGTCCATCCTTCCCAGAAGACCTCCTCCAGCCCTGAGACAGCAGCGTGCCAAGGCCTTCTCCGGAGGAGCCCCTCTCCACCGAGCCCACCGCCGCCAGCCCTGCAGCCCGCCCGGCCCGGGGCTGCCTCCGCGGCGGAGCCGGCTCTGCACTGCCACCATGTGTCGGGCTCTGCTCCGCACTCACACCCGGCCCGGGCGATGCGGCCGCATCCTCCTCAAACAAGGAGGTTTCATGCGGTACAACGGTGCAGGAATGTCAGCCTCCTTCCAGGCAGTGCCCTAACCACTGCTTGTGGAGTGGGACTCGCTCCCTGGCCCCATGGACACCTACCCCATGCTGCAGGGACCATACACAGGAGTAGGATGGAGAATGTCCCAGCCTGAGACACCTTCTAACCTGCTGGTTGGGACAGCCACATGGGAGAGGTGGGTTCAGACCTCCTCTGGTAGAGAAAGAGATGGAGGTCATGCACCCCAAGCTCTGGCTGAGTGCCTTAACCATAGGAATACCCGGATGCAACTTTTAGGGGGAAGTTCTGATTTCGTATATGTGCTCTGGGATGCCTTTTTCTCAGGCCCTAGGTGACAAATATGAGCAGGAGGGATTGTGGGTCATGTAGGAGTGCAGACACTCCTCTACTCAAAGCAAAAGCAGACATGCCTAGAAGCAGAGACATTAGGGACTGACAGAAATTTGTTGATGAAAACCTGATACCTGCTAGCTTTATGTACCTTCTAATTTGTTGGAAATCAGTAGATGAGTTCAATTAATGTCTGAGCTTGCTCTTCTCTAGAGGTGAGACTTTAATCCTGAAGTCTTTCTGTGAATTCATCATAATTATAATTAAATGGCTGGTGTACTAAGAGCCCAGTACCAACATCTGGGAGAGTCACTTTCCAGTCCCTGTTCCAAATAATATCTTTTAATGTAAAACAGAAGCCCACCATCCAGAGGCACTCATAATGATTCACAAAGTCCCAACTGACATGGAGTTGCACACATACTCCAGTGCTCTACGGCCAGCCAAAAGCAGATCTGAACCCTGGCCTCCCACATGCCGTGAGTGCTCCCCAACACTCTCATTCTCTCCAGACGTGAGGGTTTTGGTTTCATATGTTCTTTTCAGCGTCAGCTTGGACCATCACAGCAAGACAGGTGGAAGTGCACCTACCTTGTGAATCTCATTAATGAAGAAGCAAACCACGGCTTGCTTTCTCCACAGAGTTATCCAGACATGCAAATATAGAAGCAATGAAGCAACAGAGACATTCCTGGCAGAAATGGAAATGCCCAGAAACAAAATATGAGAGACATGTTTTGAGGATCTAAGTTAGCAATTAGACATAAAAATTCTCCTTTCAAGCCTATCTTCATCCTTTTAGATCATGAGAACCCTAGGTGTACTTCTAGTTAGAGCAGCTCAGCGCTTTCCTGCACTACCTGCGTTTGTTTAGTAGAAGCAATATTGATGCTGTTGTCTCCATACATCACCTTTGCAAGCAATGGAGCTGACTACAAATGAGGTCATTAGAAACAGGTAAATAAACTATTATATCCATTAAATGCATGGATATAAATGCATGTAGTCAGGCAGGACAATAAGGTTCAAGGCATCATTATATTCTGTACTTCAGACACAAACATAATTGTTGGATCCTGCCTGGAAAAGGTAACAAGATGAAATAGAAAGTGGTTATTGGGTTGAGGGGTACTATTCCTTAACATATTACACAATTACCTTATTTCCTGGGGCATTATAATTAACACCACAGTCCTGCCCACAGAGGTTAATACCCCCAGGACAGAGCTGAAGGCCATCACCAGAGCAGCACAGGGAGAATAACTTGTGCTATACTCTCTGCGGGACTTAAGGGCATTTTTTCATAAGCGTTAGACTTTGACCTGTGTTTCTTGTTAAAATCCAGTGAATTTGGAGCAACAACATTGGGACCAGCAGAGTGTTCAGAAAAGCCCAACAGCTGTTAATGCACTTCTATTCTTAAAGTGACACGGGTGTAGTAGAGGAGGGGGGAAGTAGCAAAAACACAGTGTCTTTTCCCTATGCCTGTTTGATCTCTCCTCAGCTCCTGCTCAGCCATGGCAAATAAGCTTTAGAGATACAATCCTAACAGAGGGGCAGACCAACAAGAGAGCATGTGGCATCTGGGTGAAAAGTTTCTTGCACCGTGGGATGGTAAGGAGCAGGCTATGTTTTGAAAGCAGACTCTTTGACACAGGGTCTTGCATTTCGTCTTGCTGTCACGCTGTGTTACCACACCACATCACACTGTGTGACATAACCGACAAACCCTGTTGTAACGTGCCTTAGTATGTGTCATGGGAAGGCAACCTGCTGCTTGATGCTCCTAAGGGCACTTCAGGAAAAAGGCAATCCTGCTACTTCCCCACACCCAGAATTGTACCAGAAGAAAAGTTGAACATAAAGAGCTGTTCTCTTCCTGCCCATCCATAATCAGCTCCAAGCAGTCATCACTTGTCCCCCAGAACATTTCAGAAATTCCAGAGTACATAGTGATATAAAGCCGCTGAAATGGAGTAACGTCCCATGAAGAAAGAGGCTGCCTGTTGAAACCTACTATTTCACATTCAAGTAGGAGGTGGTATGATAGAGCACACCACAGCGGAGTCCTGGCAGCGCACATCATTAAGGACAAATGAACATTTCAGCGCTGACTCAAGGCATTTCAATATTGTCTTCCACTGGAGTTTGCTCCACTAACCCTCTTCATGCCTTGCCGTCTTCGTGGTAGTGCTATCAGTTGGGAAGGGATACCAAGTAACTACTCAGAATCTGAGAACTTTACACTTTTCTTCTTGCTGCATTCCCCAGGAATTACCAGTTGCCTCACTTTGTGAATGTCCCCACAGATGACATTTAAGCAAGCACTCTCCTGATTTATCTTGTCCCCAGGGGATTTCTAACCTATGTGGACTATGTCTGTGGATAATGAAATACATTGTCATACCACAAATTAAACACATTAAACTAAATGACTGTCTCTTGTGCCCTTTCTCACTTTGTGAACTTCTAACCATGTATCATTGTCCCTGACATCTTCAATACCATGGACTTACCTTAAATTCAGAGAAATAAATTCTGTCCCACAGCTCAATAAGCAGCATTTTAGAAAGCCTCTTTTTATGTTCACCAAGCAGGTCATTCACCCCTGGGTGCCAGCTAAGCAAAACGGTGAGACGCTCCCTTGCACCTTGCTGTAGAGGTGGATTTCATCCAGCAAGAAAAATTTGCTTCCCCAGCAAACAGAATTTAACTGTGAGCCATGTAGGCAAAGAGTCGAGTTGTTTCTCTTCTCAACAGCCCTGAAAGCATTGTTTTGTCAACAAGAGGTACTAGGGAGAAAACGTGACTCTGTGCAATGTGATGTACAGACCACCCTGGTGCCCACCTGTCCCACCAAAGGCATCATGGTGCACAGGTGGGAGCATCAGGTCTGTAACACTCATTGCAGAACAACGAAATATTCATATTTTTAAGTGGGGTGAAAAAATAGAGCAAGATACAGGTCAAATTCTCCCACCCAACCTCCATTGCAATGCACTGGGCTCCACCTCACAAGGTTGTATGCGGTCTCCAGTGTTTGCAGCCTTGTACCTCTGCTTTCTTGCTGAATTTCCTCAGCAGACCATGCAGTGTGATCATGACAGAATCACTGGCAGCCTGCCTGGGTCTCTGCCTCGAGCCGCACACAAGGGCCACACAAAGCCAGCAAATCCCCAGGTACTTTCATCAGGCACTGGGAGTCCTTTGGTGCATCAAGGCAGGCGTTTCACCACGTGCTGGAGCAGCCCAGCGTGACATCAGTGCGAGTGGTATGGGGAGGAGAGCAGCTCGCCCTCTGCGCACACAGCAGCCACCTAGGCGAACGGCTGCGGGCGGCGTGATTAAGAAGAGCTGGGATGTGCAGCTATCTTGATGAGAGAAGCAAATTGGATTGCAGTACAGGTTACCGTGTGCATATTTACAGAGAGAAAGGGCAGTGGTAAACATTTCCAGGGACAGACGGACGTGACTGCAGCCCTGGCTGTGTTGGTATAACCAGGCACCTTCAGGAGCCCCATGACGCTTGCAGCCATGGGCAGGCAATGGAGGAGAGGCGTAGTGAGAGCTAATGTTTGGAGGGAGGAGGGCAGACAGCGTTGCTGGGTTCAGAGGCTGGATGGCGGCAGTGGGACTCTACCAGGGGCACCCTCCTCAGCTTTGGGGCTTGATGTAGGCCAGCCAGGGTCCCCTTATGGGACACCGCTGCCACCATGGGCCACAGATGTGAGGTGAGGGCCCAGATGGCCGGCAGCACTTGGCCCACAAAACGGGGCAGGCTTCTGCACCGGCGGTGCCTGTGGGACGGTGACACGGCTGCTGGGGTTGAGCGGCCACCTGTCCTCAGGAGCAGGACCGGGACCGGCATCTGCAGCAAAAGGAATCTCCGGCTCCTGGCAGATGGCCTGCCCTCCTCACGCTGCGATCTCCTCGGATCACCTCAGAGAAAATGGCTGAGTGCCTTGGCCAGCGCCCAGGCGGGACAACAAAGGGCGAACGCGGGTGATTCACCCGCAGTGCCAGACGGCTCTCCCTCCCCACCGGCGCCCGCCCCGCTCGCCCCGGGCACGGGCACCAGCAGCCTCCATTCTGCAGTGACCCCCTGACACCATTTTTAAGGTTTTAATCCCAGCGAATTGGCTCAGCTCCAGCGTAAAAACCCTGCAGGCTGACAGGACCCTCTCGGGGCCCACAGGCTCCCACCTCCCCCCACAAGCGCCCAGCTTCATCCGCAGGATGGCCCCTCTCAGCCACAGTCCCACGGCCTTACACAGCCCATGGCCCTCCCCAGCCTGTGCCGTCCTGGGGGAGGAATGGGGGCAGATTGCTTTTAATTACATTGCTAAGTCTTTGGTTTCCACAGTTTTGTCCTTGTGTAGCTCCTACCACAAATCCCCAGTCCCTACAGGGCCCAGGCTGCTATAATTAGTATTAGGTAAGATTAAGATAAAGAGCAGCTAACTAGCTAATTTATCAGGGATCCAAGTAGGAATGCACCCCAAATATTGATGCATGTTACTGTTAACGTCTATCGTTCCTCATATCTTCACCATCTTTAGTATTTTTGAGATTCGTTACAGCAGCAATTTCAATAAACTTGTTCACTGATGATTTGAGCCACTCGTCTCTAAAAGCGCTGAAACAACACTAGCGCTTTCCCATCCTATTTGTCAGAGACCTTTATGTAATGTATTGTCCAGCTTTCAGAGACAGCAAGGCACAGAGGAAAGGCGAGGAGAGGAGGTTTACAAACTCACTTTTCATGGAACTTAAAATCTTGAGATTTCTTCAAAATTAAAGAAATGAAAATGATTCAAGAAAACGTGCAGATGGTCAGAGGGGAGCAGAAGGCTCACAGCTGGAGAGATTTTATTGAATGTACATATCATATCAGACACTGCGTCAATACATATCAATGCCCACATGGTCCCAGAGCCCCAGCCCTATAACCCAGAAACCCACATTTTATTCACTGCATATCCAATGCTTTGAGACTATTACAGTTACATACTATAGTAAGCATACATGCTCCTCTCTATTGCATCGTTGTTATCATATTTTTACCTCATATGTAGATAAAAAATATTTTGTGTTCCCTGTGGCTATGCATGTACTTCTTAAAAGCAGAATATTTTACAACACTGCTGCACAGTGTTTTCACAAATAGATGTATTATTAGTAATAAAATATCCTACTCCAATTTACATTCAAACATCTTTTGCTTCTGGCTCGGAAAGCACACTTGCAGTGACTTCACAACCTCTTAAACTCTATAAATACAGCTATATATCTTCTGCAGAAAAAAAAACAATGTCATGATTTATGGGTAACTCTCTCTGTTAATCCTAATAATAGGGTTAGGAGAAGCAATTTGCAACCTACTTTAACCTTTAGATTTAAGGATCTTCAGAGTGTGTCCTTCTACGGCTCTTCAGCACAAAGGCAAACAGGCAGCGAAAGAGGAGCAGCGCACTTGGCCACCCAAAGCCAGAACTGCCAGATGAAAAACAGGAAACCAATCCGGTTTAAGAGCAACAGCAAACTGTAAATATGCATCTCGATGGAAACACGTTCTCAATCTGCAATGTTCTGAGCATACACCCTTATGCTTCACAAATGCCTGGAGGAAGACAGAGACATTGTAAAAGTGACTCCAAGCAATCTCATCTTCTGAGCTACAGCCTGGCAGCCATATAAATGGCGCAAGAATGACATTCCTCCGTCCCTCATCACTGAGTCACTGATTCCCACCTTTTAGCTGGGGAATGGACACACAGTCTCTTCTGACCCTGTATTTTATGGTTCCCTGACCCCATTAATGCCTGCACAACCCTCACAGTGATATGGAAGGGACCAAGCATAGACTTTGCATGAAAGTGAGTCTCTCATCCGTCTCTGTACCTATCTGTCCCAGCTACTGTCATTTCTGCTTCCCAGTCCCCATCATTTACTAGCCTCACGCCTGCTTCTTGCTGCATGAGCTAGACTCCCTGGCTGGAGTCCGTCTCTGTAATGCACTGCAGTCATCAAATTGCCATGATGCATCCTGGCAGAGCAGACAGCACGGAGACTACGGTGCGGTAAGTAAGGGTAATGTAATGCGGCCATGGGGCCGAGAAGCCCAAGAGGAGCCAAGACTGGAAGCACAGGAAGCCTTCTCCATGAGGCATTAGAGATACTCATGCAGCCACACTGATTAATATTGCCTCTCCCAAAATGAAATATGCCATCTCAAGGTCAGTGTGAACGAGAAAGCACACCAGGGTAAAACGCCCAGCTTGCTCAGATTGAAAGAAGGAAAAAAGGAGTGCAGAGCAGAGGGAAGCAAGCAGTAATAGCAATAAAGATTACAGAGGAACTTAATAAGGATTACTGCCTGTCATGTAGTAAAGAGGGTAGCTTTTTCTCTCTTTTTTCCTTTTTTAATTCTTCCTAAAGAAATAGCCTAGGCTGATGATTCTGCAGATGGGCACTGAACAATGAGGCGATCTCAGTTCAGGAAGAAGTTCCCGTTACAGACGGCAGGACATGCGGACGGAAGAAAGTTCAAATGCCTCCACAGGAAAATTGGACAAATGGTACGTGAAGTACATAAGTTGCCTCAAATAGGGGCCTCTAAGGGTTACAGCTGGCCTCGAAGGCAAGGGGAAGGCAAATAATATACAGACAAAGGAAGGAAAGGAGTAATACAGCAGGTGAGGATTTGTACGTGTTTTTTGCCTCTAGACTCCTGGCAGGGACATTTTTAATGGTCTGTGGGGGTGAGGTATTTTGCAGGAAGTCCAAGGAGGCCATAGGAATTGTTAATTGCTTGCAGTAGATTTGTTTCAATGAATGCTGTGGTTTTGCTACCACCTCTGTAGATCAGGCCCCATCATGTTTGTGAGTGACACCAGCTCACGGCGCTGTATAAATGCAGTGTTTATTATTAGCACCCATGCACCGTGGATATACAAGCTTTAACCACTCGGGCCCAGCCTTTGGGAAGAAGCAGCCTGTGTTTAGCTGTGTACATTTGCAATGATTCATGAGATTGTCTGCAATCGCTGTAAAAATAGTACTTACGCAACTCAGGAGCTACTACTGAAATCCTGACATTACTGGGTCTTCCCCTCTTAGTCACACTCATTTCAATTAATTTCCATGCCACCAAGAGATCTTCATACAGAAAAGGCATAAACCTGAAAGAGGAACTGGGGGAGTTAGGAAATGCAGTGAAAGGGGATGATCATTTCTTTGCAATTGTGATGAGGAAAGATTGCAGCTGTTATTCCCCCTGTAGAAGTGAAATGTGCAAACTCAACGAAAAAAGGAGACAAATCTGTAGAGACCTTTTTTTTTTTGTATTTTGCCGAACTGATGTTTTTCGTTACTTTTCAACTGAGCAGCTAAGGCATGGCTGGAAGATATGAAGGAATGTATGTTTTTCCATCCATTTTCTACCAGTGCTGTCCAAACTTTTCTCCATTTCTGTCTGGGCCCAGCTCTGCGCTTCTTGCTGCACTCGCAGCCTAGCATGTGTCAGCTCAGCAGCACCCTGATGAGGACCACTTGAAGGATGGCTCAGAGCACACATAAGCACATGAGGTTTAGCCCTTTCACACATAAGCAACCTGCCAGACCTCATCCACTGAGCCACGGTTCACACATGGGGCCCTTGTCCTGCACACCTGGGGGCTTTTCCTGGTCCAAGCCCTATGCTTCCACCACACGACCTCAGCGCAGACCAAGAAGAGACCTGGGGGTCTCAGCACTCCAGATTGGGCTGGATTTGTTCCTGGTTTCTTTTCAAGTCATCCAAAATCCAGCTGAAATTGGTAGAACTCTGTGCATTTGGCACACTGAAAAACAAGGCTGTGCTCTCTCAAAATGCCCATTTTCTGGGACTGGGGTGGAATATCATTTGTGTGTGCAGGAGTACTAGATAAAGGCCTTCAGAAAGTTCTTGCCGTGAAGTCTGTCATGCACAACAAAGGAAACCCAAATGACAAACCGTTTTATAGAAATCAAGCCTAAAGGAGTACTGCTGAACGTCACATTCCCAACAAGGCAGGCATGCAAAATGGAACTGAAAAATGAGCAGTGTACTGACACCAACTTGTACAATAATATGCACATAAGACAAATTTGGGTCCCTTATCACGGTAGGTGACAATGGTCCAATATCTTCAATCTCACTGCAGTCCTGCTGAGGCTACCAGATCATTTCTTCACTTTCTCACTCTGGGATTCTTCCTGTTTCTTCATCCTGGCATGGAAATGGGATTTCAGAGCTCAAGGTGCGCAACACAAGCAAAAGCAGTGTTGACTTCCCAGTAGGTTAAATGCAACTTATACCTCACTGGGCCAACAGTTTGTTTCTTCAGGTCTTCATGGTAGAGGATGCAAAGAGACACATAGGTTCTGTAGAAAAACAAGAACATAGCAATTAAGCACATATACTCAACACACCGGAAGATCCTTTACCTGTAACCCTGAGATACTTGTTAGGCCCCTAGGTGTTAAGAAAAGGAGCACTCAAACAGAGACGTGGTTAGGGCAGAGCATAGAGTTGAAATGCAAACATTGAAAAAAAGATTCTTAGGGCCATCATGTCACCTTTTACACAAGCAGTGTTTCAGAACAATTTGCAAGATTAGATCACAGCCTCTCAGAGTGCATGATCAGGCAGCAGTGTAAAAAGCATAGCCTATGGATGTCAGGAAGCTGCCTGAAACAATGAACAGTAGAGAGCATTCAGATGTGAAAGAGGTAGGTAGGACATGGGAAAAAAAGGTCTTTTCTAGTGTTTCCTGTCCTTTCTAGCAATGTGATGCAACGTGATGTTAGTTAAGGACATTGGTGTAATCTACCTCCAAAATGAGTATTTGCTTACTCTCCACAGAACAGGGACAAGAGATGCAGCAGGTCGACGTTCTTCTTACTCAGCTCTCCATGTCTCCTGATACTGAAACAGAGAAACGTCCTTCAGAGACGTATCCCCTGTACCCATTCAATCTGGTCTCTAACGCCAACAGAGATGGCAATTTGCATATAGACAGCTTTCTACTGGAAAACTGCCCTTTCTTCCAGAGCAGAGAGCAGCCTTCAGTTGGTAATTAATGATCTGTGTTTTCTGTAGTCAGCCAGTACTCGATGCAATGGAGCTGTACAGGCACAACCATTCAGAGGTCATGTTTTTTTCTATCCCACAACTGGACTTCTAAGCAAGCCCCCTCATCTGAATAAATCTTTAAAAAAAAAGAAAAAGAAAACACAGCCTCAGGATTACAAAAGAAAAAAGAGAATACCAAGAAGAACAGGAAGGATGACAGGGAGGGATACTGATTAAGAAACATCTGGACATCTTAATGTGAAAATACTCCCACATGTGAGATAAAATGACAGGAAGGAAAGTATAAATTTCCCTTGTGCCCTACCAGATTCTCAATGTAACAGCATGTCTGAGCTCTGTTTTCCACAATACAATCACGGACACTTAGTTCATAGCAATAGAAAGGCCCAAAGTATCCAGAAGTAATCAAAACCTGAAGTATCTGAAGAAAGTACAAGATACTAGATTTTCTCTGCAAGCAGGGAAGCTTAGGTAAGGAGCAGACATTCACTGAAGCATCCATTGCCCCAGATGCAGGGACGACTCTGAGTGCTGAGTGCTTCCTTTCCACTCTGCTCCCGAGAAGGGTTCCCACTGGTTCAACACTCAGAAGCAAGCCTGGAATTTCCATGTGGTTTGGGTCCTTGTTGCATGAGCTTCTTGCTTCAAATCTCATTGTCAGAAAGCTTTCTCCTGAAATCCATCTTCATATTCCCTTTCTCTAACTGTCTGCCATCCTCCCATGCTGCACATTTTCCTTTGGTCAGGGGAACGAAGAATTGTGTTTGCCCACCAACCATATTAGCTTTCCTTTAAAGCTGGAGTCATCACTCTCACCAAGTAACACAGGCGTGGGGAGCTTGGAGCAGTGGGAACGAGAGCTGAGGTGTTCACGGCACAGCAGTGAGCTGTACCACTGGGAACCGCATAGTACTGGAGGGCCCTAATGAAATACATTGGCACCAGTATAAACCATTGTCTCTCTGATTACAAAATGGCTGTGTTGAAATGACTACCAGGCCCTGCTAAAACACCAAGCTCTTATATACCACTTGTCAGCCATCATTTTCAAAGCACTTTCAGAGGGTGGGAAATGATTTATGCAAGGTCACTGAATAGAAGCAAAATTAAACCCCTCTGTGCCTGAGTCATCTGCCAGCCTCCTAACCACTGAGATACTCCAGGAAACTGGCTTCTCTGTCATGTTAGCCATCCACAGGGCAGGGTATAGCAACAGCAGCAGCGACAGCTATACAGTTGGGATTTGCTTAGGCAGAGTTATCAGGACAATTTAAAGTAGGGCAGCTCTGAAGCACTACATGTGAGAAATAGCTCTTCTTTTCATATGCAGCAAAGTGATGCAAATCACAATGTATTTTATCTCCGGAATCTATGGGACAGAGGCTCTCAGGAAGTCCACACTAATATCACATTTATGCTTAAAGTCGTCAAAGCAGGAAACGAATAATTTGTGAGGTAGGAGAAAAACTGCAGATTCTGCAGTTCCGCTTGGTTAATGATCTTTCCATGACCTTTCGGTTTTGCACCTCATCTTTTATTTAAACTCTCTATTTAGAGCCACAGGGCTTTGTACAAAGCACACGTCTGGATCCATTTTCTTACAGCATTTCAAGATTAAAGTGAGAGTTTTTGGTACGGAAGCCAGAGGAAGAGGCGCTTAATGTTTGTCTCTGAGCAGTTTTACAGAGCTAAGCAGGGAGTCTGCACAGTAAGGCACAAAGGAGGCTGGGGAATAAGAGTCCAGTCTTTGGCTTGCCAAGAAGCATCAGGTTAGCCACTTCATCACTCAGCTTTTGGTACTAAGCTGGGAAAACGGTTACCTCAGCTCCCTGTACTGTCAATGGAAAGAAATAATAATGCTGAATTACTACTTAAACTCAGGGGCTATGGAGAACTTATTTAGGGTAACATCTCTATCGGCTATAGGGACACTCACTATGAAAGTTGGGTGGCCTGGCCTCATTCCTTCTGTGTCCAAGCTCACCCCTCTCGAGTCCCTCCATTTGTTTGACAGAAGGATTGGGATTCTTGACATCTTGAGATACCAGAAAGTATTCCTTTAGGACTGAATTGGACACGTTTAAAAACTAGTGAACGAAACTTTGAGTCAATCTATCTGCACAGTTTTCAGAAGTGAGGAACACTGGAAAGCTCTCTTTAATCTGCAGGGTATTTGGACACCATGTCACTTAGCAAGGGCCAGAAGCCGAGGCTGAGGACATCACTTTGAACATCTCCTTGGGAAACGGCTCGGCCCGGCATCCTAGCACACTCACTCCCGCTGCACAGCCGGCACTGAAGTGCTGTGTGTCACTCCCTCTGTTTGCTGGAGCCATAAACTCATCCCATTCAGTCTTCTGGGAACTGTTTCGCCATTAAAAAAATGTAAATAATAGTAGCTAAAAAACTAACCCATAAAAAGCTTTGAAGTTTGCTTACAAACAAAATACCTTCATAAACTCCCCCAATGGTGTTTGTGCTAAAATATTGACTTTTCAGGGAGGTAAATATTTCTCCATTGCTCATTGCATAGAAGCTTGTTCCTGCTGTTTATTCACATGCCAAGGCCAGTAAGTACTGCTGCAGTGTATGTAATCCCTGTTTGGAGGCTGCAGTACAGCTCCCAGCCTGTTCCCCAGGAAGTTAGCTAGTGGCAATACTTTCATTAACTTTGGGGAGAGCCAGGTTTTATTTGCCTGCCTGTAGTGCTACTCCATGCCTTAAAGTGTGCTTCAAAGGCTGTTGCAGTCTTTAGAAAGACCTCTTTTGCAAGCAGACTGCTGATCTCTCTTGTGTCCTCTTGCCGGACTGCAGTGCCTTGCACATGCCCTTCTACAAAGTTTGAATCATTTGTTTTTCTGGGGTAACAATCAATTGCGGATATTTGCAGCTGAGTCACTTCTAGCAAGGGCAAAAGGTAACGCCTGTTTGTGCAAGTGTAAGCCATATCCCTTCTTGCGGCTGTGACATTTGACTATGGAGGGTGATAATTTTACCCATCCTCCTCTCCCTTACATCTCATTCAGGTTTTATTTTGCATGCTTTATTTGCAGAACAAGGGAACACTGTCTTCTTTTTTTTTTTTTTTTCATTCCTGTGACTACACCTCAGAGCAGCCATCTCAAACGCTGGACAAGCTCATGTAAAGTGCAGCTATCAATGCAGAGGAATAACCTTTCCTATCTGCCCTAGGAGAAAAGAAAATATTTCCCTGGAAACAGGAAAAATAAACCAACCTATTGTATTTCCCTGACAAAGTCACCTCCATATCCTCCAACTCACCTCGTTCATTTCGAGCCTCCTAAATATCCTTCCTCTCTGCTAAGCCACAAAAAGAAGAAGGGCCACCACAGCATTGAACTCAGGCCATTCCCAGGCATAGAGAAGATGGACGAAACCTGACCTTCTGCAGTGGAAATCCAGTGCTCAGCCAGGAGACCGCTGGGGTCTTAGATCACAGTCTTATTATAAGAATAAGCATAAGCTCCTGCAGCAGACAAGCTTACACATCTGGTTGAGGCAGACAGGGAAGGGAGCTATGCAGCCACATAACTGCTAACCTCACGTAATGGGAGACACGTGCCTACCACGTGCAGGCTTAGAAGCGTGGAGGCATAGATAGATCTTCCTTGGCCAAGCCCTTCCTCTTCCCTCTCCTGCCCTCAGCACTTCTGCAGCTGGCAGGATGGTGAAGAGCAACTCAAAGTAATGACAGGACTTAACTAAAGGTATACTCTAGGTCAGTGGTGGAGGTATGACTCGAATCAGCCTTCTGGCTCCCAGGGTAAGGTTCTACACACAGGAAGGTTTTCTTGCCCTGCTTTTTTTTCTATCTACTGTATTTTTGCCTTTTCTCCCTTACTCATGTCCTCCCTGATCCCCATCCTCACCATTTTCTCCAGAAACCTTACCTCCCCTCACAGCCCGTGCAGAAGTTTCTGATAAATCTCTTTGCCTAGCCCAGACAGAAGATTTTGGAAAACGTGATTCAGATTGACGGTGGTGGACTGGACTCAAAAGTCTAATCCAGACACCTGCCCAACCCTGCCTGCTTTCCTGCCAGACAGAAAAATGAATTCAGAGGTATCGCCTGTCCAGATGCAACAGCAGATGTGTGGGATAGACAGATGGGCTGAAAATAAGGAGATCCATACCCTAATTCTCTATTTTTCAGACTGCAGTCAGGAAATTACTCTGATTCATGAACTTCCCCACATGGCAATTTCCCTCTTCCCCGCACACTGACGCACCTTTATATAGTGACAGACCTCATGGGGACAAACAAGGAAAGACTGCTATGAAGGTCAAGGGCAGTCTTGGCTACAGTGACCATGAGATGGTGGAGTACAGGATCCTGAGAGCAGGGAGCAGGGCAAAAAGCAAGATCACAAACCTGGATGTCTGGTTTCTGCAGGTATATAAGCAGCAAAAGGAAGACGAGGGAAAATGTAGGCCTCATGCTGAGTGGGGCAGAGGACCTGGTCAAAAGGGCATGGAAAAGGCCAAGGTACTCGATGCCCTCTTCACCTCACCAAGCCAGGGAATTTAAAAAAAGTAAACATGCACAAGTCGATGGAACCTGATGGGATGTACCCGCAAGTGTTGAGAGAGCTGGCCAATGTCATTGTGAGGCCACTTTCAGTTATCTTTGAAAGGTCATGGCAGTCGTGGAGGTTCCTGTGGACTGGAAGAAAGTACGTATCACTACGATCTTCAACAAGGGCAAGGAGGAGGAACAGGGGAACTACAACCTAGTGAGCCTCACTTCAGTCCCTGGGAAGTTGATGGAGCAAATAACCCTGGAAAACATTGCCAAACATATGAAGGGCAAGAAGGTGACTAGAAGTATTCAGCATTGATTTATGAAGGGGAAATTGTGCTTAAGCAATCCAGTAGACTTCTACAATATGATGCCTCGCTTGGTGGATGAACGGAGAGCAGTGGATGTGGTTTGTCTTGACTTTAGCAAGGCTCCTGACACTGTCTCCCATAAAATCCTCATAGATGGACAGACAAAGTACAGACTAGATAAATGGATAGTGAGGTGGACTGACAACTGGCTGCACTGCCAGGTTTAAAAGATTGTGGTCACTGACAAAAACCCAGCTGGAGGCCAGTCATTAGTGGTCTACTCCAGGAGTCAATACTGGGGCCGGTATTCCAAGATCTTCATTCATGACCTGGATGATGGAATGTCATCAGGAGTTAATCCTACCCCTCTGCTCAACCCTGGTGAGATACATCTGGAGTGTTTTGTCCAGTGCTGTGTGCACTGGCCATACTGAAGTGAATCCAGAGAAAGGTCATGGGGTTGATTAAGGGTCTGGAACATTTGCCATATGAGGAGAGGCTGAGAGAACTGGGACTGTTCAGCCTGGAGAAGAGAAGGCTCCGGGGCATCTTATTCATGTGAATAAATACCTGATGGGGGGGGTTAAGAAGATGGAGCCAAACTCTTTTTAGTGGCACCCAGTGACAGCACAAGAGGCAATGGGCACGAATTGAAATGCAGCAAATTCTATTAAACTATATTTTTAGAAAAGCTTTTTTAATGTGAGCCTGGTCAAACAAAGGAGCAGATTGCACAGAGGCATTGTGGAGTCTAAAGCCCTGGCGGTACTCAAAACCTGACTGGATATGGTGCTGAGCCACCATCTCTATTTGCCCCCCTTTTGAGCAGCAGGTTGGGCTAGGACATCTCTAGAGGCCCCTTCCAACCTCAGCCATGATGTGACTCTGTAACACCAGGTTACATAAAATATGCTGTCTGATACACCAGATAAACTGGAAGGGGAAGGATCTCTAAAGATGATCCTTCTTATTCCAAAACAAGATCCTTTAAAAACAATAAACTGTATCTATGTAATTCCTGTCACGTTTGCCTAGCTTGTCCTTCAAGCTCTACAGTTGATTCTAGTGTTTCATTATCTTTGATAATTTTTTTTCCCAGTGACTAATCTGATTCTTTTCTAGTGAAATTTAACCCAGTCTTATAGTGAATTATACATTTTTAAAAGATTAAGTACTCTTTTTGCATGTGGACAATGCTGTTGTATTCCCCTTCAGTCTTCTCTAAGCTGACCACAATTTCTTCAGTCTCAGCATGACAAAGTAACTCTTTTCAGATCTCTCATCATTCCTATTTCCCCCTTCTAGGCTCGCCCCAGTCGACCTGCATCTTTACTTATGTGCCCCAGACTCAACATAATACCCCAGCCAAGGCCTCATCACTGATAAGTAGAGCAGAAGGATGACTTCATCTGTCTCGCAAGCTGCATTCCTCTTACCAGAACCCAATACAATGTCTGCCTTTTTTGCAATCCCATGACACAGCTGATTCATGTTCAGCATGTGATCTACTACAACCCTAGAGTCTTCTAGAAAGAGAACTGCCAGCTAAACAATTGTTCCCTGTCCCAAATTGGTGTCGTTTATTTCTGCTCACATGTAACATTTTGCACCTGCACCACTGAACTCTTCCTTTTTCAGCCCATTTCTGCAGCTTGTCCCAAACATTTTTAATTCTGACTGTGGCTTCTAGCATACATGCAGCTTTGTCATCACCCAAGTTGATATAGAGGAGGGTGACCCAAGGCAGACCCTTACAGAACTCCACTGGCTAGTCTTCCTTATCAGTGGTGATTAATTCATAGTTAAACTAATAGTGTACTTTCCAAGCACAAGCCATTTTGCTAACTACTACATAGTGATTTATTCTAGAGCATATTTGCCTATCATGAGACTACATCAAGACAAAAATCAAGATGGAAGACCTTTACCTTCTCCCCATCCCCTAAACATTTTACCCCACTATAAAAGGAAAGATCATTTTACATGGCTGGTTTTTAACAAATCCGTGTTGACTGCTGCCCATCTCTTGGGCTTGCAAACAGTTTGATACTTTTTCTAGAGTTTTCCAGGGTTTGGAAAGTGTTCATCCTTCTACCTCTTCCTTCTCCTTTCTTCTGTTTCCCAGTTTAAACATATAGCCAATCTTAATACTGCCCTAAGGATGTCTACTTCATGGAAGAGTCTAGAGGGAAATGATGCAGAAAGATGCGTCAGAGTTTCGAACTGGAACCTCAGGACTGGCCAGGCCTGTGAGACTCTTGTCCCAGCTCCAAGTCTCCAGTCCATGAGTTGGTTGTCCTGTCTGGCATAAGATAGAGGACATTGACCTACTAATGTATGGGTAAATTTGAATAACACTTTCAAAATGCTCACCTTTAAATGTCAGCACTTGGAGAATAATGTCTGACTAGCAGAAATTGATGGCTCCTGTGCCAGAACCTGGAAAGACCTAGAATTCTAATATGCAGGTATCTTAGACTTACAGTACTTTAGAGTAATTGGTTCAGAATAATATATCTACATCCTGGCATTTTGTTATAAATCTTTTCCTGATTACTGCTCTGCTTTATGGCTTTCTTGAGATAAACTGGTACATTATATCATGGGTCTCATTTATCAGATGTAGTTTTAAAAGTAAATCGTGCACACTCTTGCAGAACACGTGTACTTCCAGGCCAGACTGCCTTGAGCAGTCAAATCAAATCAAACTGCTCCAGGCTCTGTGCTGTGAAGGATCTAATCAGTCGCTAAAAAGGGCAAAAAGTCCTACTAAACCTTTCCCCTCTCTCACCTTTCCCCTGACTGGCAGGTTTTCCCTCCAGCATTACACTTGCTGGCTCCCTGTCAGGCTTTATTTTCCAGCAGCCTGCCTGTCACCGGCCCTGTTTTCCCAGAGATAACATTTCTGTACGTCAATGTTCACTATCTATCCATGTCACATTTAGCTTTAATCCTTTCTTAGACTTTTGTGCGAGGCCTTTGCAGTCGGTACCTGTTGCAATGGGGGTCTTGTAACATTTGCTTGCAAACTTAGTTAGGCAACCTGATTGTGTTTGATGGAAGTATCTTGAGTAAACAGCTTGTTATGTACATGGCCACTTGCTCAAGAGGTTGATCGTTGCATTACTCATTTACACATGGGATGTTTTGAAAATAAAACCCAAAACACTGCCTTCTTATCAGATAGTGTTTAACTCATTCATGTTTGCAAAGGATGATTCTGAAATTCCCTTTCTATAGTTCCTTTCCTCTTATGACTGTTTATAAAAGGTGACCAAGCTTATGACTACCTCAGGGAGGCAGCCATAATTAATCAAAGCACAATTGAGGTACTTACTTCCCGCCTATCTGAAATCTCCCTCTAGTTTCAATTTAACAAGGCTTTCCTTTCCACTTCCTAGCCTAAATTGTTGCTCTGGAATGTTAAATATTTGCCACAGATCACTCCAAAGCTGGCTGTACTTCAGCAGGAGATAAAGTGACCTCTGGGAACTATTTGTGACATTTTCAAGAGGTTCTGAAATCCTACAAGGAGGGAAAAAAGGGATCTAGATACAGAATTAGATTTTTTTTCATGACTAATTAATTACCATTATATTCATTTTGCAAACAGATAAACTGAATCAATAAACCCTCAACCTTATCAGCACACCTAAACTAGGGCCAACTGGAACTGAAGAACACTTTCAGAAATTTGACACTAACACCGTGATTCCCAGTAAGAGGGCTCAAAAGCCCAACTGGAGTGTCTGCAACTACAAGCAGGGTCATAAGTCTGACAGAAACTCACTGTAATCCAGGATTTATCCTGTTCCTGGGGTTGTGCTGAATGACCAGCACAGCAGGAAAGAGCTTGAGGAATGCAGCCCTCATGTAACCAGGCTGATCAAGAGATACATGCTAAATCACACCAAGTTGCATTGCTAAACTAATGTGAATTAAAGAGCAGTAGATAATGTAATGAGCTGAAAAATATGAAAAAGGGCTATTTTGCTAATAAAAAAAACCCTTTTATGATCCTCAGTGAAAAAAAAAATATTTTGTTTTTTGTTATAGCGCTAATTAACAGTATTTAAATAATCAGTTTCAATCACCTGCTGCCAGGATTCTAGTGCTGTGGACCAGGTCCCCAGCAGGCAGAGCTCTTGGTGCTCCAATAGCCCCAGGCCTCCATTTTAACCATTCCTGTTCTTTTTTCCTCCTGGACTCTCAAGGATTCCACTTTCTAGCTTGGCAATTTTCTCTGAAAAATGTTGAGTAGCCAATTTTCTTTACTCTCACATCCCTCTGGCCAGCCACAATAAGCCACAAATTTCAGAAACTGCAATAAAGATAAAACAAACAAACAAAAAACCCCAACCCAAACCACCATGGAAATAGCAAAGTCAACTACTCCTATTGAGTTCTGCCAGCCTTACACAGACCCCTGGGGCCAGGTTTTCAAGTGCTTATTACTCACAATTACTGCTTCTTTTTTTTTTTTTTGAAAAAAGGTGCATATTGGGTGCTGAGCACCCACCCTCTTTTAAAGATCTGGCATGCACAATTAATCCAAGCAACAATTGTGCAATCCTAATTACCTGTTTACACACACTTAAATAAGTGGCCACAACCAAAGGTTATGTCTATAGCGGTAAAATAAATGCGCTTGGGACCATTTCTGGCCCTGAGGCCAACTGGCATGGAACAGCATGTCCATACAGTTAAATTCCCTTACCCATCAAAACAGGGTGGCCATATCCAACCTGCCCGTTGAGAGCTGAATAGCCTGTGTTGACTCCCAAACAACGGTGCCTGGGAATTGTTTGGAAGCCTGCTAGTTAAAACCGGCCAGCACTGCACAATGGAACATTTTAACTATTCAAAAGCATGGATGATTGTGTATCAGGGCCCAGGAATGTGCGCTGCTTAATATACTAATATGGACATAGCCTCAGAGTCAACTATGACCTGAAAACTTTTTGTTAGATGGTAATTCTTTATTTATTTTTTTTTTTTAATTCAGAACAAAAATAAATGTCCAACTGTAAAACCAGTGAAGGCTGTCTATGCCTCTCTATGGACTTCGTTCAATTTTGGCTCAGCTGCTAGAAAATATATATTTATAGTGCATATTGTTAGTATTTATGTTGCAGTATTGCCAAGGAATGCCAACCAAGGACAGGGACCCTTGCACGAGCTGCAAACGCAAAACAAGTTGTGTCTACTTCAAGGGTTTTGGGAGATAAGCGTTCTAGCAAATCCAGGATGTATTATCAATATCTACGGGACCGACTGCATTGGCTGTTGCAGATAGACGGGAGCTTTTTCTGCCCATGCTAATCCCAGGGTTGGTTGTGTAGGAAGCACGGTGCTGAGAGATTCATTCGGACTGGCCAGGAGCCAGGTCGAGTCCAGATGTAGTCTAGACAAATTAGGCTGTAGCTGCCAAGAGCCAGGGCTTGGGAGCTCATGGGCAGCACCGTGTAAATACAGCTTGGCTTCTCCAGCCAGGAGCCGGCCAGACCCTTGCTGTGCCCCATGGGTGTGCCAGCTGGGTCTTGGTGACCTCAAGCAGCCCTGCACTGAACCCCATTTTATGGCGTAGACGTGCTCTTGTTCCACACCCATCTCCCGGTGCAGTTCCTGGCCACCGCGGTCTGGCCATGTCCACGTTAGAGCAACTGGGTCATCATGAGACTACCTGCCCTCAGCCAGAGCTTGGCACAGGCTGCCAAACTCACCTGTGGAGCTTCCCCAGCTGTTTCCACGCTATGGGCAGCACCACAGGGCTGACCACAGAGTGAAGACGTGTGTCAGTGCCGGGGAGAGCCTGTGGTTAAGGCATGTGGCTGAGCGAGGGAGTGACAAGTTTTCAGCTGCACAAACCTAAATTAATCTTGGCACTTGGGCAGAAATAAGGTTGAATTGTGTCTGACCCATGAATGAATGAGATGATATTTTGCCATAAGCATTAGATTTCTTTTAATACTGCAAAACATACATTTTATACCAAAAAAAGAATGATCTTTGCCCTTTATCATGTCCTTTGAAAATTATTGATTTTTTTTTTTCTCTCTGTGATAAAGAAAAAAAGCAGCACCACTCAATCGGGAAAAATTACACAGCCTGGTGGTGGCAGAAACAGAGCCTCCTGCGCTCAGCATCGCAGCCTTAGCTGCTGCTGGCCTACTCGCAGCCTCGCAAGGGACTGATTGCATCCTCCCTATCGATTCATGGATTTCATTGATGCTGGGCTCCTGTGAAACTCCTGATCTCACAGCTCAGCTGCAGAGCTCGCATCCACGCGAAGCCCTTCCGATGGCTGCGAAGCTGGGGCTGCTGCCAGCCCCAGGGCAGCTCATCCCGCAGCCTCCCCGGGAGCCTCCGCTTCCCGCTGCTTCTTCATGAGGAAAAGCCTTTTCATCTTTACTCCTCAGCTAAGCTCAGAACTGATCCTTTTGATGTCCTCCTCTGCTGCTGAGGAGTTTTGGGGAGGCCTGAGCCTGGGTGAGGGCTGCCGGCTCTGCCTTGCCAGGGCAGCTGCGTTTCATCTTCGGGGCTTTGCCGCACCGCTGCAGCTGTTCAGTTTTCTGTGCTCAGTAACACTGGCTGCTTAACCCAGGCTTCTGCCTCAGAAAGACAGCTTTGGAGTTTACTCATTATTCCTTCTAATTCCAGTGCTTCTGAAGGAGCTCAGCGCAATTAGTATTATTTACAAATATGGCAGGAGATGTTTTAGCATGCAGCATACTGGGGTGTCTGTGCACCAGCTGGAGACAGAGAAATGCTGCTGCTCCGGGACTCTCCCACAAATCTGGTGCTCTTGAAATTTGTGTTAAGCTCTGCCTAGAGGAAAAATATTGGAGTCAAGACCCCTTACCCACTCTCACAGTGAATGATCTCAATCAGGAGACAGCACTAAGAGACACACAGTCACTGTGTTTAAATTTAATTTTGGGTGCAGTAATGTGGCAGGGGCTGTGGTGCAATGCTTCCAGGACAGGGCTGTTCCCGCTGAAACAGGTACCTGCGAGGAGGGAGGAAGATTGGTCATCGGTTTGTGAAGGACAGTGCGGTTTGTGAAGGACAGTATATGAGCACCCATCCAACAACAGCAGGGCTGAGCCCCAAGGAGGTGAAGAGGGGCTTAATTCAGCCATCCCCTGAAAAAGGAGGAAATCAAGTAGTTTCTGGGAAAAGAGGTAAATCTTGCCAGGCCCTCTTGGTGGGTGTCAAGGGACAGGCAGGCTCTGAAACTACCCCAATCCACTGGGACGGCAGATGGTGTTTCCAGGATGCCCTAGCGGTGTAAAAGCGGTGGAAGGATGGCATCCCCTGTACCACCGACCGTGTAGGAGACCCAGCACACGTTGGTTGTGTCCAGGGCAAATTCTGCAGCTTCGTCCCGGTGTAAGCTGATAAGAAAGGGGGGTCTCCATCTCCACCCTTTAGAAATGAGTCCTGGCTATTTTTTTTCCACTGTGCATCGGTGCTTTCGTCTGCATCTCATGCCACTCTGGCTGGCTTGCGGGCGATTTTGAGATAACCGGGAACAATAAGGCTTTCCTCACCCAAGGGTGTGGTGAGTGAACAAATGGGGGTGTTGGGACACCTCAGCAAGTGCCCTGGTCCCCGGCACACTGCCAGCAAAGCCTCATTGCCCAGTCACCCCACCTCCACGGAGGTGTCTCCAATGACCAGGGGAAGAGGTTCACCCACGATGCTGCCGCTGCACGCAAGCCCTGAGGGTCCCCAGAAGACTCTCCCAGCCCCACCACGTCTCTTTTGGTTGTTACCCTGACTGTGCTACCGGCATTCACTGATGGGATCTGGGTGGGTGCATGCCGGGGTCTCCAGAAAAAGCTAGCCATTGCCTCTATGGCGAGGTGGCCAGGGGTTCAGTCCCGTGCCGGGACCTCAGGAGGCAGCAGTGGGGTGTGCCAGCTGCATACCTGGGGTTTGTTGCAGTTGTACCACTGGAGGGGTTAGAGTTTCTGCTGATTTTCCAGGGAGATTGGCTGTAATTACAGCACAGGGAGTGCCATTACTGATAAAAACAGATGCTGGGACATATTGTTACAGAGCAGCAGCCAGGCAAGGTTTGCCGGTTGCTCCCCAAGCTCGGCACCTCAGCTGCCGTGCAGGCAGGCACTGAATTACAGCTGCCCTGTCCCTGGGGAGACCTGCACCCAGAGGGGGGTTTCTAGCCACATCTTTGTTGCCACTGCTCCTGCCACTGTCCCCAATGCCACCGATAACTGCCCTGACCTCGGAGAGACCTTCCTTCCTCAGGGGTGGGAAATAGTCTGTTCAGGGGGGCAGGCGCAGGAGCCCAGCGCTGCACACTGCCCTTCCCTGAGCATCCCCAGTATGACACTTTCTGCCCTGTGTTTTGTTTATTAATCATAGTTTTTTGGGTTTGGGGTTTGTTTTGGGTTTTTTTTTTCAGGAAAGGCCCAAACGGGTCCAGCTGTCGCCTATTCCTGCTCTCTGGGTTGTTGATCCTAGGGGAGATGTCACAGCTGGCAGCTCTCCTATGTCAAGCAGAGGCATTGCAGAGGAAATAAAATGAATCTTGCTGGTTTCCAACATGTAATAAAATATTTGCAAGCCAATTATTTTCCCTCATTTCCCACTTCTTTTTTTTTTACAAGGACTATTTTGCCCCCACCTTCGGAAGAGTTTCCCTCTTTATAGTTTCCCTATTGCTTCCCTCCCTGCCAGGCTTGTGCATGGGAGCGCTTGGGAGAAGGTGCAGGGCAGTGCTGCCGTAAGCGGCACCTCCCCGAGGGGTTTCTGGTTTCTTCTGCAGCCTCCCCAGGACAGAACAGAGCTCTACTTGCAGCCTTGCAGCCAGCCCCCAGCATTAAACCGGGTACCAGCTGCTGCTGACAGGTACTGGCGAACTTTGAGACACAAGCTTTTTGCTCTGTCAGCTGTAGAAACAAAAAAAAAAAACCATAATGCACAAAATAAAGTTTACCTTACCTGGCTTCTTCCTACAACTGTGTTTGACAGTCACATCGGCCTGTGTGGTACACTGCAAATTGACATTTTCTGTGAATAGTCAAGTTGTCAGGAGAGAAAACAAAGCAAGCAAAGTGATAAATTAGGAGCAAATACTTGGTGAGCACATTAGCACACAAGAACTTGTTTCTTTACTCTTCTATCAAACATCTAGTAATGGAGGAGGCTGGTTTTATTTTTAAATGAAGTGCTGCTCCAGTTATTTGACGGTGGAAGTTGATGCGTGTGCTGGGAAGAGAGCAAACAGTCAGTGCTGGCCAGCGGGAGAAGTTCTTTTGGGCTCTGCTGATGTCAATGCCTGCTCCCTGCATGGAAAAGATGCAACATGTGTAAGATAAGTGAGTCATCCTGGGTCAGGCCCAGAGCCAGCGACTGCTGAGCTCTCTTCCCAGCTCTGCTACTGATTTGCGTGATGGCCTTGGTGGGTTTGTCAGGCCAGAAATTTGATATCGCCGGCCCAAACTACCCCTTAAGAAATCAGCTGGTTTCTCGTCATCCACTGTTTCTCACAGCTTCCTAAAATAGCAGCCCGTCTCTGTTACCTCCTTGCTTTTCTACCTGGGTAATGGAAGTAATTGCTCAGATGTATCCTAGTGATGTGCAAACAGACAAGACCTTGCCAAGACAAGTGTGTAACATCAGCCTCTCTAACCCTTTACTGCGGGATGGAAATGTCTGAGTTACCCAGACCAGAGCTACAGAAACACTGAGCTCCATGTGGCTGACTTTACTCCCTTCGCCATCCCTGGCCTGCTGCTATTTCCTCATTAATAACTACTTTTCTACATCTGTCACTCAGCCAAATTTTAATCCAGGTAGTGTGTGCCCTATTCATCCCATACAACGCGAGCTCATTAATCAAACTGTCATGTGGTGGAGAAAGCCAAGAATACTGTGTCAAGCAGATCTCTAATCTTGTCTGAAGAAAAAGACAACAGGTTTCTTTGACAAGACTTACCTTCCACGACACCCCGCCGATTAGCATCGGTTTTATTTTTAGCCTCTTAATGCCTTGTTGTTGGAGGCCTGAATTAACTTTTGGCGACTGTGTCGAGGGATACTGTCCCACTAACCAGCCTATTGCTTCCCAGAGTGTCCCTTTCATGCCTATTAAATCCTGGAGCTACCCTAGCAGTGTCCCACGTCTTTGGAATTTCTCCAGATTTGTAAATATAAAACTTCACCAAGCATTTTAGCTGTCTCCTTTAAGATGCAAAGATAGCCAGCCCAGATGATGTGAAAAATGTTTAATTTTAGCAGATGCTGCCTCACATCCTCCTTTGTTCCAGATGGTAAACGCTGTACTCCATCCGCAACATCATATGGGATGAATATCCCGCTCCTTTCCAAACACAAAGCAGAAATAGCTATTGAACATTTCTGCCTTTTTTCTGCACCACTGTTCATGACTTTACCATCTGCATTTAGCAATTGATCTATACTGCCATGGGGATGGGTTTGAGAGAGGAGGCAGCATTGTTCCTGACATGATTTTTTGAATGTTTTCTGCATTTCTTTCACTCCGCTGGCTGTTGATAGTCTATTAATCCTTTGGTTTCCTTTTATCAATCACTTACATTGTTTTAACTTGTAATTTATAATCATCGTCATTCTATTTCCTGGGGTTTTTTGCCTGCTTTATGCACAATTTCTTCATGTTATATTGCTCTTTCTACATCTCTTTTAAAACAGGCTGTTTCTTACCATCTCCATGATGTCACGGATTTTTGAACATCCAGTAGAATCTTCTTGGATAATTTCCAATTTTCATTAACGCTTCTCATTTTACATTTATGTTCCCAGTCAACTATGCCACAACTGCTTTAAATATGTGCACATGCGTGCATGCACACACACACCTGCACACACAAACACAGATGTAACCTTGAAAACTCAAACACAAGGGGACCACAAAAAAATGGTCACGTTAGCAATAATTTGTATGAAGTGGGAACACCAAAGAACAGACTTGGGCAATGTGTTGTAATGACACCGAAGTGAGAGAGTGCGTTTAACCCACCCTTGACATGGTGAGCAGGCCTTCAGTCATGTCATTACTAAAAAAAAGTCAGCGATCTTTGTCTCCAGGATGGTGCTCTCTGCTGCTCTGCAGAGGTCTCGGGTCCATCAGTCACAGTGAAGTAATGTGATGTACCAGCCTGTGTCTCCAAGAAGTGACGAAGTTTGTCAGTGTGTGCTTGGACTTCTGACAATGATACATGTTCTTCAGGTCTGCTGACTTCAGCAAGGGCACCAGCATCACTTGGATTTTCTCCTGAAGAGGCTGCAGCTAGAAATTTGACCACAAGGTCACAAGGGCTTAACTTGCCCCATGGCTACTAATGTTTCATTGGCAGAAACCCAATCTTTGATGCAATCTCTCCCAGTCTTACCAGGCCATATACTTTTCTATGGCTTAACTGTTGTTCCACCACCACAAGCTTTGCCAAATCCTCCACCTCCCAGATACCATCTTTATGGACAAGCCCAGATGTCTGAAGAATCAAAAGCCATTGATGAAGTGGAGATTGTCCAGCACCACAGATGTGGAGATCCTCCTCCCCACCCAGGGCAGCAACAACCTCCACTTGGGTTTTGGGTTCAACCTCATATGTATTTCTGAGCGTAGAAACATATGGGTGTTTACGTTCACAGCTCTGTGTGTGCACACTGCATACATAGGCTGATAATTAGTGCTCTAGTCTACTTGCATGAGATAAATCTAATTTGATTATGATCTGTGGTACAAAAACAACTTCTAATTTTTAGATTGAGTGATTAGTCCTTCCATTTCCGTCAGAAGGAGACTCTCTTTTGGGTTAGCCAGAGCTGTCTGAAGTTTAAGAAATGAACCTCTATTTTTTCCAACTCTGGGGAGCTGCTGTTGGCTTGATGAAGTGACCCAACTAACAGTGAATTAAAATCCCGGTGGGGTTTCCTCCTCTGAGCTGTGAAGAGGTGACTGGAGGACTGAACGCCCTGTTCTCTTGTGCAGTGAGGTGGTCTTTTCACAGCCACCCATCAGTATCTCATTTCCAGTTTTATTAAGTAGAACTTCACTCCATAAATCACATCTCGTTACTTGCAGTACCAGAAGGAAGACATTTCCTGCTGGTACTGGGCACAAATGCTGTGCAGGCTTTTAGAGCTTGGCAGCTGTACAGAGCCCAGTCCTGGTGCAGCAGCACAGAGGTCCTGGGTTTCCCAGGACATCAGAGAGGTTCTGACT
This sequence comes from Pluvialis apricaria, assembly GCA_017639485.1. Classification (NCBI taxonomy): domain Eukaryota; kingdom Metazoa; phylum Chordata; class Aves; order Charadriiformes; family Charadriidae; genus Pluvialis; species Pluvialis apricaria. The sequence goes on along the minus strand of CM030008.1, from coordinate 158,320,855 downwards.
CCGCACCTCTACAGCTGATCTCAATAGAAAGCATGAGTCGATGTGGATGATCTTCAATTGATTCAAATCAAGAAAGTAGGATGAGCTAATGCCAGTACAAAAGGGGGACAGCAGACAAGCTTCTCTGACGTGCCTCAGCTATGCTCTTGCCTCAGTGCCCAGAACATCTATGTATGGTTTGGGCTTGAGTTTCTGTATGCTTTTCAGGTTGAACATTTACCTGTGCTTAACGACCGTGTGACAGTAGCTGCTGCATTCCCCAGTACAGTGTCCCAAACAGCCCCCTCAATCGTACAGTAAACAGTTGCTTTGTCTTTTGTCTTTATTAGTCCCACAGGAGACAATATTGCCTTTGCTTGTGACCCTGTGCTCTTGCTGGTACAGCTGTCTGCCTGCCAGAGCACGTATTAGTTCCTGAGCTCAGGGTGCGTACAATGTGTTTTGTTATGTGTTGACACAGACACACACACGCTGGTTTACCCTAATGACGTGGGCCTCTCTGAAAACCGAGAGCTAAATCCCAGGCAGCCATGGAGGCTACACAGGATCCAAAACGTTACAGGATGTCTCCCTACATGTCAGAGCCGATTTCAGAGGGACAGGGAGGCCAGAGCAGGGAAGGCAGGGGCAGGGAAGAAAGAAGGAAAGAAAAAAAAAAGATGATTTACAGGCCTAAACAGTCTTCTGTCACTGGTGGTCATGATCAAGGTTTGCCTTGCCAGGAGATGGACTTTGCCTAATTGAGCTGCCCATCCTGAGAGCACGAGGGCATCTGAGCTGCTCTTGGGTCCTACTCCAAATCCCCAGGTCGCGGCGACACGGCCCCTGCACTCCGCTAGCTTTGGTTTCGTCATTCCACGCATCTCCTGGCGCAGGCAGGCATGGGCAAGCAATTCTTGGCACCCGTCTCTGGAACCACATTAGTACTGTACTATAGAAGCTACTGCCACCGAGACGTCCTCGTCTTCATCCAGCCCCGCCAAAGGCCACCGCTGCCCATCCTCCAGGAGGGGTTGCAGTGGTCAGCAGCGCAGCAGGTACAGAAAGCGAAGCAGAGCATCAAGAGGGGATAGACATCTGCTTCAGCCGGGAAGCCTGGCTGCCTACAAAGCAGCTTAAAAGGTTATCCTAGGTAAAAGAAGGCAAACAAAGCAAACTTGTGGGCTTGTTTCCGTGGATACTTGCCTGGAAGTGGAGGCATCCTTTAGAAGTCTTCAGAGCCTCAGTGCCACAGATTGTTATGAATCACTTGGGACAAATATATCCTCAAAGCAACAATGACTTTTTAGTCCATTGTAAGTAGCTCATGTGTTGATGTTTTAGAGAATAACATTGCTTAATGTGTTTATACTTTCTGAAGGATGACGCAACAACGTCTCTTTATAAGGTAACGAGCTCTTGTGGAAAGACCCATATGGCAGGTACAGCATCCACGGCACTATTATCCACAGCATCCTGTTGTCGTTTGCACAGTTTGTCTTTTGGGTGTTCAGACAGATACTTTTCTCCCTGTTACTTTTTTTACTCCAGCAGATACGTGTATGGCACCCTTTTATATCCCATTCCAATTTTGCTTGCCACAGGGGCAAAACTTTTTTCAGAACCTCCAAAAAAATTTAGTAAACTCCCTTATGTGTGTTTATGTAGCCTTTCATCAAAGACTATAGAAAGAGGCCATGTGGTCTCGTGGCTAGATCAAAGCTAGAAAGCTCCTGAGATCTAATCTGGGCTGAGCCAATGACTCACTGGGTGGTTTTGGCAAGTCACATGATCTCAGTTTGCTTAAGTCTATCCAGCTGAAAAAAGCAGGCGAGAAGTACATGCTGAATCCAATCTGAGCTTTCCAGCACAGACGTATTTACAGGAAAGGATCTAAATTGATATACCACACGTGCAGGCTGGAGTTAATAGTCGATAAGAAAGGTGCCAGGGTCTCACTAATACGTACTCACTTTGGACCTGTGGCTCTTTCTTTGCATTTGCAGTTCTCAAACAACCTCAATATATGCAGGATTACCTGAACAGAAGGCTGTATATATGCATGAATCCTTGGGATCTCGCTCTGCATTCACACTTTCCACTCCATTCTCTAACCCACCTCCAATAGCGGGTATCATATGTTGTCCGCTTCATTGGCAAAGGAGTGTGTTCAGGTTTTTTTTTCTATTATTTTATTACCATTTTACCAGAGTCACTCAGGGCACAGCGTGTGAGTGCACAGGCAATTACCGTCACGCATGCATGCAACGGCATTTTTTCTTTGCATGGGCCTGTAGCCCGTAACGCAGCTCTCAGACTATCTCCAAGTGGGAAAAGCCCAGCTCAGCAGCTGCCTGATCCCAATCTCCAGTTAGTGTTTATCCAACAATTCCTCCTGGAGAGATTCTCAACTGGCACATAATTTCCCTCACGTGTTTTCCCCTTACACCTGTTTTGAGGCTGAGAACATTAGGAAGGCAATCCTGATCCTAATCTATATTGTAATCCTTTCAGCCGAGCATGGGATGGAGTGAGCAATCTGTTTGCCTGACAGTCGTAATATCTGGAGGACGATTGTGTGCCTGGAGTTACGTTGCTGTGCGGCGACGGTGTTGAGTCACAGGCAGGGCAGCGAGGCGGAAAGTGAAAAGGCTAAAAGTAAAAAGTTCCTACACGAATCTGAGACTTTCGCTATTACTGAAACCCTCCCGATATCTGCTCATGCTTGCAAGCCCAGAGAGTGAGTCGAAGAGCACTTCTTGGCTTTCAGCAGGATGGGTGCAACCTCGGAGTCATCCAAACACATGCCCTGCCACCCCCTTTTCTCCCCTCCCTGGCCTGAACAAGCCCGGAGGTTGAGCTGCAGTCGCTTATTGAGGCAACGGGCAGCAGGACCAAAGTGGCCGGTGGCCTGGCATCACCCACACAATTATGAAACACAACCAGCAGCCTGGGCAACCCTGGCATCACCCACAAAATCCCACTCCCTCAATTGCTCCAGTCCCAGATCTCTCCTCTACATCCACACTCTTCATCCCGCCACCGCCACAGCTCTCAGTCTCACTCTATCCTCCCCCGTGTCCCCCAGCAGCCCAGGCCCCAGCGCCACGAGGGGCAAATTGCTTCGTGGGCCAAAGGTTGCCCAGGTCTATGTTAAATGCACAACCGATGATCCCACCTGACAAGCGCCACAAGGCAGAAGCCACATTCCCGCTCGAAGGTCTGGTGGGTTCCTGAGCATCTCCTGTACCATCACACACCCCAACTACAACACAACGTCTCAGAGAGCTGAGGCAGGGTGTCCCCATGCCTCTTAAACATCTGTGGGCTAGTTTTACTGCCAAAATCACCATTTTTCTCTCATTTCATGACAAGTGAAGCCACAGCTGAAGAGCCCAGAGGGATATCTCATAGCTGGAAATGTTAAAAAACTGGAGCCAACCTTTGAAGATGTTTTGGGGGGCAAAAAGAAATTCAGACCCAAAGTCTGAATCTCAAAATCTGTTTTGAAGCATGAAGGCACTACCCAGATTCATCTGTAGTAGAAGAGGAGGGAGTTTTGAACCAAAACTAAGCAAAGTACTTAAACACATATTAAAACCCACTCCTAATTAAGATCCTGCAACTGGCCATCCTGCTGATTTTATTCTAATCCCAAAAGAAATGATGCATGTACTTGCCTCACAGGATGTAAAACCAGTTTTCCCTGAAAATGCATTTGATTTTGCCTAACGGGCGCAACGGGGCTGCGAGTGATTTCTCAGTGTTGGGCTCATCCTTCCTGTCACAGCAGCTGCCACCGCAGCCGGACACTCGTCCCTGGCAGCTGCTGCCCGGGTCGGATCCGGAGCCGTGGGACTGCCTGGTGCAGGATCACAAGTAAGGATCTGGGGTGAAATGAAATGTCAGCAGGCTCCAACGGTGTTGGCATCCTGTGTGCTCTATTAAATATATTAACAAGTAATGGCACAGTAAACTCCAAGATGCAGTGGAGTAATTAAAACAATAAAATCTCAAAGGTTGAAATGATGCCTTTTGTTGTGGGCGGAAGGTGAGCGAAAAAGAAGAGCTTTATATCTGCATCAGCTCTTTGAAAGAGATTCCTGAAAACAGCTTGGGAAGTGGTACCCTTTTCCTGCATAGAAACAAGAAGGGACAGAGAGGATGTGAGACCCCAGAGTTCACCCCTCTGCAAGGGTGTAAACATCTCCTGCTTCTTCCCATCTACCTGTCCCACCCCTCAGTCCCCCCTGGAGCCTCTCCAATAAACCTTCGACACTGGGACTCGGCAATGAGCAGTCCTTTCCTTTTGCACGCGGTTGAATTTCACTCCAGTGAGTAAAAAGAAAAAACTCAACGGTTGAATTTGGCAAAAGGAACTACCGCGCCTGTGGGTCAAATATGGGAAGAGTCACAACTTCTGCCCCGGGCTCGTACAGCTCTGCCCTGGACAGAGAGCCCAGAGCAGCGCTTTACTTTGCACAAAGTGCTGACACCAACAAATACCATAATAGTGGAAGTAACTTTAACAAAACACTGCTGGCTAGCACAGCACTTCTGAACCCCAGCCGCTTTTTTTTTTTTAAAGCTGTTTTGAAAGTTAATTGTTGAGCCTCACAAGAAAAAAAAAAAAAATTGGAGTTGGGCAACTATTTGTGCCAAGGTTAAATTGGGTCAAATCCTGAAATCCTGACTTCAGGCCAGACTCTACAGTTCCCATTGATTTACACAGGAATGTTGCATGCACTGGAGAATTTCTCCCTGGGTAGCTCCTCAGGCTCCGCTGGGTGAAAGCTGAGTTAGGATCTCTAGGTTTGACCCAGCACACAGCAAGCGGGACAGCAATGCAGTGGGCTGCTGGGCAGGCCAAGCCTGACGTTGCCCCAGATTACAGTGGTTGCGTTATAATTTATGCCAGAGCAAAACCCCTGAGTATATCCTGACTATAGCTGCATTATAGCTCATGTCAAAGCAAAGCTTCTGGATATACCCTAACGATCTGGCGGGGGATTTTCTGCATGTGGGATCTGCAGGAGCACATACCCCATGCATGGAGGCTGGCTCATCCCTGCAGAAGACGCGCTGGGGCTGCCAGGGTTTAATTGCAGCTCTCTGCTTTCTCAGAGGCATCTGGTTTGAGTGAAGCCTTTCTAACTTGCACCAGTGGGGTAGGACCCACAAGGGCTCACAGCAGACAAGACTCAGTGGCGTGCTGGTCATTCCCATCCCTGGTTGTCTTTGCTTCTGGAACTCCCTGGCATTTTTTGACACTTTGCTAGCAAAGGAGGAGCAGCTGGGATATGAGGTGGGTCCATATGAGTCCACACTCATACTGTGTGTCCTTGTCACCAGGAGCGTCCTCAGCTGCTCCATGAGGGAAAACTCCAGCCCCCCTAGGCTGCCCAGCACAGCAAGCAGATATGACTTGAGAAGCTGTTCTTGCATGTTTTCAGAGCGTGAATTCTCTATACACATACAGAGAGTGATTTATTTCTCCTTACTTTGAACTGCTGCAGCAGCCTGGATCATGGCTGTATCATTATCCACATACTTTTTTTGTTTTGGTTGATTGCTGCCCAACTTAACTCCTCCCTATTGGGTCTTTAACTGAAGAATTTCTCCCTTTGCTTTTGAGGGTTACACACATCCTTCGGCAGCTGCAGACGTACCTAAGGAAAGTGCATTATCCAGCACATTAGTGCATTATCCTGTCGGGCGTTTTATGTGATGGTCACTGGAAGAATCTCAGTGCTGAACTGTACTTTGTCTACTGTTGGCATGTGGTGAGACTAAATAATCCTGTCTGTTACAAAGTCGCTCCTGCTAGTTGTTTCCAAATGAATCAATAACCCTTTTAAAGCCACAGCTGCGAGACCACGATCCATCTACCGCTGGCTTTTGAACTGCCTACAGTCATACCCGGCATTTGTTACTCTATGCAAGTCATCCCATTGACTCCGAGAAGCGCTGGGGATGTTCGGGGCTTTGTGTGCAAGTGCCAAACCATGGACACGCTTCCACTCACCCGGTGCTGGGAGTCCATTGCAGCTGGAGTGCTTTCCAGAATGATTCATCCCGACCTTTGCTTGAGACATGTGACAGTTTCCTAGCAAAGATGAACCTGATTTCTGGAAGAATCACTCCAAAACTGTAGTAGAAAATTTTGAGAAATAACTAAATGCAATCCTTTACAGGGGTCAAAAGATCTGGACACCTGTTTCCTGGCAAGACGGCAGGCGGGTGGGCTGGACCATCGCTCAGCTGTCACAGTGCCCGAGTGAGATTAGCACGGGAATAAGGAGCAGCTGACGGGTGCTGAAGATAGCAAGACTGAGGTCAAGCTGATGGGAAGAACAGAGGTAAAGACTGCATTGATTTTCCAGAGGCCTCTGCCCAGCATGGGATCATAGAATGGTTTAGGTTGGAAGGGACCTTGAAGATCATTGAGTTCCAACCCCCCTGCCATAGGCAGGGACACCTCCCACTAGACCAGGTTGCTCAAGGCTCCATCCAACCTGGTCTTGAACACCTCCAGGGATGGGGCCTCCACAACTTCTCTGGGCAACCTGTTCCAGTGTCTCACCACCCTCACAGTAAAGAATTTATTTCTAATATCTAATCTAAATCTACCCTCTTTGAGTTTAAAACCATTACTCCTCATCCTATTGCTACACTCCCTGGTAAAGAGTCCTTCCCCACCTTTGCTGTAGACCCCCTTTTAGGTACTGGAAGGCGCAATAAGGTCTCCCTGGAGCCTTCTCTTCTCCAGGCTGAACAGCCCCAACTCTCTCAGCCTCTCCTCATAGGAGAGGTGCTCCAGCCCTCTCATCATCTTTGTGGCCCTCCTCTGGACCTGCTCCAACAGGTCCATGTCCTTCGTATGCTGGGGGCCCCAGAGCTGAACACAATACTCCAGGTGGGGTCTCACCAGAGCAGAGTAGATGGGGATGGATGTGGATCTGCTCAGCTTTGCTGCGCCTTCTCGCTGTGAGACGGGCAGCGGCTTGGGCTGTGTGTGCTGGGAACCCCCAGCAGCTCCTTCAGCTCTAAGGCACACAGGTGCCGAAGGGCAGGCTCTGAGCCGCCTCTACAAACCCATCCTGTAGCATTTGCATTGAACCTCTGACAACGTGCTGGGAGACCTGGTTCGCTCCAAAACCCCTTTCCTCCACCACAGGCACAGGGGTTTTGCCGAGGGAGGCTGTCAGCAGTAATAAGCGATCTCCTCCATCAGCACACAGGCCGAGCTCCCCGCGCCGCTCTGCCTGCCGCTGGGTGAGGCCTCTTCCTCTGGGGCTCTGACTCATGCCCACATGCGTGAGCAGGATGTGCATCACGGGCCAGCCCCGGGTCCCCAGCTCGGCTCCCGGCGCCCTGCGGGAGCAGCCCTGCCTGCATCCGGCAGCCAAAGCCCTGCCGGTCACCCTGAGCCATACCCAGCACCTGGGACTGAAGCTAGATGAGACTCCAGCATGGTCCCTCCAGCACAGAAAGACGTCCTAGAATGGACCACCTCCTGGCCATGGCTATTAAAGGCAGTGCTGTCCCCAGCAAGCACGGCTCTCCCCACGAGCCTGCAGGCAGGGGGGTCGCTCATGGCTGGAGTCCAGGTCTCATCCTGATGTGTTGAAAGCACTCTCTCTGCAAAACCACCCTTGCCCCATGCTGGAGAGGGATATTTCAGGGCTTTTGCTGCGGTTGGCACATGGACATGAAGCGCCTGGGCCACAGCATGGCACAAAAAGGTGTTTCCCCCTCCAGCTGAACCATAAATCCTGCTTTTCCCCACACACCCGGAGAAAAAGAAAAGGAGATTGAGAAAAATGTTACCAAGTCAGGAAATCATTCTGGAGGAGGGGGAGCAGTTCCTCTAACCTCATGCATGGGGAAAGAAAACTATTTGCTGACTTTGCCTTATTTTTTAATTTATTGTTTTGCCAGCTGCTCGGATAAAAAGGACAAAGCTCTGCCTGCTGTAATGAAGCAGCCAGTCAAGCATGCCTTTGCAGCATGGAGCATCTGGCCGGGACACCAGTGACAAGCAGGGAATAGTCCAAAGAGTTCACAGGACACATCCCTTCAAATCCCTCTTTGCAACAGCGAGGAGCGGACACTTGCTTGTTCTTCCTCACATGAAAGTTTGAAATCTCCTGGAGATCATTAACTTCAGCGGACAGGGCTCTTACATATTAAGGATCACAAGACTCATGATAAAAAATCCCATGAGTTCACTGATTAAGTCTTTCTGTCCGCTGGGCTCGAGTCCCCGTCACCCTGGGGACTGCGGCCTCCTCCAAAGGCTGCTGCCCTGCATGGAGCACAGCCGCTCTGCGTAGCCTCTGGTCCCCACAGGGAGAGAGGGCAGCACAAAGTCCCTCCAAAACTGGGCCAGTCAGTCCTCTTCAGTGGTTCCAGTCCTCTCTGTGTGTTTTGGAGCATGTCCTCTTTCCAAGCAAGGTAATTTAACTGAGCAGTGCCAAGCTCTGCTCTGGAATTCACTGCCGCAGGATTTTGAGCCCCCAAAGTACAGACAGGGTCAAAGGCAGCCAAGCAACTGTTCGATAGGAAGGTCCTTGGAGGATGGTTAAACACCGACATGCATCAGTGGGCCATGATGTCACAGAATCATAGCATGGTTAGAGTTGAAAGGGACCTTGAAGATCATCTAGTTCCAACCCCCCCGCCATGGGCAGGGACACCTTCCACCAGACCAGGTTGCTCAAAGCCCCATCCAGCCACTTCAACACTTCCAGGGATGGGGCCTCAACAACTTCTCTGCGCAGCCTGTTCCAATGTCTCACCACGCTCAGAGTAAAGAATTTCTTCCTAATATCTAATCTAAATCTACCCTCTTCCAGTTTAAAACCGTTACCCCTCATCCTTCACTACACTCCCAGATAAAGAATCCCTCCCCATCTTTCCTGTAGTCCCCCTTTAGGTACTGTGTCCCTGTGGTGCAGGGGGGGCATCACAGGGTGAGCCTGAGGGACACCTGCCCTGCTCCCATGCACATCTGTAGGCATCTGCTGGTGCTTCTCCTGGGGTCGGGTGGACCTGTTGGCCTGACAGCATTCTGCCTTCCCCCGGAACCAGGCAGTTTGGGCACAGGCATGAGGGTGGGGAGAAGCCGGGTTCACCCCCGTGCTTGTCAGCCAACAGTTTCACACAAGCACCAGGGGTGGGTTTTACCCCGTGCCTGGGCTTTGAGGGCCATTGCCCCTCTGCTGTGCAACAAAGGCTGCTGGCTGAGCTCTGTGAGCCTTACTCTGCCAGCTTTACTCGCCGGGGGAAACACTTCCTCGCACCAGGTGTCCCACTGCCCGTCTGCAAAGCCTTGTGCAGCCTTCTGCCCCAAATTTTGTTCATACTTTGCCCCCAGTTGCTTGCGCGGCAAAGAAAACTCACAGTATTTGAACCGCAGCGAGACTATGAATCTGACAAGTGGGGACTTGATGGGGATGTTATCGCAAGGCCCAACAATGGCTTTACACTCAATTACATTTATGGTTTCTGTGATTCATCTAAATGTTTACGGCTTTGTCACTACCTGGAAGTTAAGGAAAGAAAAAAAAAAAACAAAAACGAAAAGGAAAAAAAATAAATTAGCCCTGTTATGAACAATTTGCTGGTGCAAGACGCTGGGTGACACAGGAGAAACTGAGCAACTACCTTAGGTGGTGGGGAAGAGTCATTTTCTGTGGTGACCGGAGCTATATTTGATTTCTTAGGCAATGTCAGCTTTTGCATGCTACATTCTTTGGCTAATCGCCAGCGCGATGTGTAATACTTTAGCCACACTGTTGTTACTTAATCCTTTCCTAATCTGCAATTTGCGCAAGAGGAGTAAAATCTAAGCAAAGCCACTGAGAACATCTCCACTAATAATTTTTCAAACTCGACTTTTGTTGTTGGCAGGAGACGGTAGTCGGTGGAGGTGAATGTTTTCCCACAACAGCGCCGTATGATAAACACGGGGCAGCTGATTCATGCCGCACTTATTTTCTGTCATCCACCCTTCGTGTCACCCTGATATTTCTTCGAACGATAAGCCCGCCTGTGTGCTCGCAACGCACCGCCGAGGTCCCGGTTTCATCTCTTTCTGCAAATTACACATTAATTAACCATTAATAACAGTGGGAGTTGCATGCAGAAATCCACACCCGCTGTGATGAGACCGTGCCCTCGGTGAGCAAGTGCCTTATTAATCACCTGCGTTTCAGCGCCGGAGCTGCCTCCGCAGCCCCGCGAGACAAATGTCCCTGGAGAGGAAAGCGCCCGGGCGCTCGCCAGCCCTAATCCTGCCGTAAAGAAAAGCCTTACCTCTTGCTCTATGAATTTTATTTATTTTGGTCCTCTGGGCAGTGCTTGCTGTTGTTAGAAACATGATTGCTTCATACAGTTATGTTAATGTTTGCATTTGACAGAATGTAATTGATACTTCTGCTGCTCCGGCTTCAAAGCCAAATTAGGAAATGAAGTGCTGCACATTAGCTTGTTTAGCTGGTTAAATACTGTAAATAAATACATACAGGGCAATGAAAACTAATGAGTTTTCTTTAAGGCATTTTCTAAATAGCTGGCTTCATGAAAAAAAATAAAAAAAAAGTTCCTGCTGTGAACTCATATCCTGAAGGACTTGTCGTTTTGCTGCAACCAAAATTGATCCTGGCTGAAATCTGAACTCTGGATTTCACTTGGAGAGCAGGATTTTGCAAGTTATGGAGGAATCATGGTAAGAACTGTTGCAAATTTCACGGTAGTTTTACCAACAATAGTTCTGAGAGATGTTGCGTTTAACAAAGCCATTTTTTGCAAGGGATTAATTCAGACCATGGTTACATGTCAAGCTATTCTTCTCAGTGCTCGCTAGGAAAACATTATATTTGTAAGAAGCATTTGCATAGGAAATTTCTTTGTGCTGCTAAATCTGTGCAGTGCCATAATGCTAAACATTGGGGTTGGTTTTTTTTTTTCCCTGACAGAGTGCAATAGCACGAAAAAAGTGGGGAAAAAATCTGCTTTTGTATAAAGAGAGAATCTGAAGAGATTTGCTTGACAAAATGCACTCAGCACTGGTTGAATAAAATGTGTTTTTCCAGTTGTCTCTCAGGCCTGCCCTCCGTGCATTAAAGCAGAGCTAGAGAAGAGCATTGCACCAGCTTTGTGTTCCAGCCAAGTGCAACGAATCTTCCTCTTGTACGTCTGTATAAAAAATTGTTCTTTTCCCCCTTTTCTTTCGTAAATAATACATTGATGCAGAAGTGCCTTTGACTGACCTGAAGGTGTTCTCCTAAAATCAGGGCATTTTTTAGCATAGGTAGAACTGAACCTCTACCAATCCTTCTTAATTAACTGCAAATAACCTCAGCAGTATCACCTGCTTGGCAAAGAGAACTTGACCTTAAGCCTGAGCTTGCTGAGCTGGCGGTTTTACCTGGCGCTTTAAGAGGAAGCTGGTTTATAAATTCTGCTGTGCTACTTTAAAAGCCAATTATTGAACTGACGCCTAAAATGCAGCTGAAGTATCAAGAGCTGATAAAAATACATATTTAGGATGTAAGATCTGTCCTGCCTGGGAGGCAGTTTGAGGCCGCTTTAGGATGGAGTCCAGGATGTTGTGAAAAACCTCAACCTCTTTAGTGTTTTCAGCAGCAAACGGGGGAGGGCTGAAGGCTCCCAGCGCTTTCCAGAGAGGCCAGCAACATCTTGCAACTTCAAGATGAAGATGGTGACCAGCACTGAGAAAAACATAAGGGATTCAGACAGTCCTCGTCCAAAAGGTCCACTTAAAAATAGACAAATTATGACTCTTTCAAAAAGAAATGTATGCATTGCATAAACCAAAGTTCTCACACCCACCATCAAAGTTTAATCACTTAATACGCTGGTTCTTTCAACATGCTCTGAAACTTTGTATACAATAATACAAACGATGGGGTTACGAAGCAATAGCAATTTATTCTGCTGTACAAACGGATGTTGCATTATAATCCCTAAAGCAACACAGAGGCTGTTTGCAGATGTTACTACAATTTGGCGTTTATTTTAATTGCTCTACAGTGTAGCTCATGTGAAATAAAGTCATGGGATGACCTACACATTCACCTACTAAGGGTGACTTAATTGCGGGGGGGGGCAGGGGGGAAGTGTTTTGAAAGTTTTCAAGGTTTCATCAAAACACGAACCTCCTTGCAGTTGTTTTAAAGGGATGCATCGGGGCTTCTGTCCAAGCACGAAAGCGTGGTAGGGCAGGGGCTAATTTAATCAGCCCGGCTATGTGGCGCATGTATTTTTACAAGTCTTGCAAGAATAACATCAGTAAAGTAACTTGAGATATTTTGGTGTCTGACATTCACTCAGCAAGTGCTAAGAAAATATGCTTACTGCACAGATTGCGGGTTTCGCAGAGTGGGAGTCAAGGTGCCTAATTAAAGTCGGTGCACTTTGCTTTGTCATTGACCAGGTTCCTGTTCCCTCCTTTCCTCTTTCCACTCCCCTTCTAAAAGCAGAGCCTATTTAAAAGTTGCTCCTGCTCAAAGAGCTGCCTGGAAGCAGTTGCTCTGGTGAACAGATTTCAAGCAAAAGGACAAAGTTAAACATGAGGCAAAGTATAAATAAAAATCAAGACTCTCTTCCTCCTCCTCTCTACTTGTGAGCGATGATCTCACCGCTCCGGGTGGATTACAAGGGTGGCTTGATCTCTTTCAGGGAAGCACATTCTCTAACCTTGATACTGCTGCTATTTATACTCCTCTCTTCTCACCACAAAGAAAAGCAGCTCTGATAATCTTTCCCTTCGTTTTCAACGGGAGCACCGGGTGGGCTCTGCGCTGTGACCCGGCAGCGGGTCAAGCCCCTGCCCACGGCCTCCCGCCCCCCCGTTAAAGCCGATGCTCTCGGCCACTGCCTCTGCTCCTGGCTGCTCACTTTTAGACACCTGAGATGTGATTTTCCACTGGCTCGAGCATCGCATCGCCGCGCACGCAGGTGCAGGGTGACAGCCCTGCCAGTGCCGCAGCGTTTTCTGCGCGCGGGGCGGGGATGGAAACGAATGCGGGTGCTGAAAGGCAATAGGGTTTCTAAAGTTCAGGGGCAGAGCTGTAACTCCTCTCCCCCTTGTTTATCAGATGAGTAGGATGCCTCATTCCATATAGCCCTTTCCACCCCGCAAGCGGCAGGAGCCAGCCCCCAGCCCCACTGCTCTCCATGGGGGTTCCCCTGGGCAGAGCTGGGGGAGTCCGGGCGCAGACCCCGGCGGCTCAGGCACGACGGGGCACGTCTGGGACCGCAGATGAGCTGATCCTCTTTGAGGCCAACCCCCACTTTTTCAGCTGAAACCAAACACCCTCAAGCTGCGTTCCCCTCGAGACACCGCAAGAAATGGGGACAAACATTATGAAACCGAGTTTATTAAAACTTTCTACAAGTCAGACTTTATCATCCAGGTTTCCACATACATATACATATTTACAAGTGGGACATAGTGTTTTTAGCTTTTCTGGCAGAGTTTTCTACCAATATATACAAATGTACTGTTTTTCATAGAAGGGTTAAACTGTATCACAGATACAAATGTCAAGCAATCATGAGAGGTTTAGTGCAACGGAGAGCTGGAGCGCCCTGCTCTTAATGCTCATGATTCTGTCAAGTTAGTATTGCCAACAATAATTCACATTAAATTGCTCTTCGACACCTCTTATTAGGACAAACAAAGTACAACAAAACGAGAAAACAAAACCCCAAACAGTAAGGTATGTACAAAGTACACAGTCCATGAGGTATACATGGTATTCTCGCAACGGGTGGTGGGACTGCAGCTTGCCGGGGGTTAACCCTTAAAATGACTTCACTCGAACTGTGCCGTGTCGGGGACATGCGTTACCCACCCCACGGCCATTTCAGAAGCTGCGCTCTCGCCCAAGGCGAATGGACATCTCTTTGCATAAGCCACTGGACACCAATGTGAAACGAAGCAGAAATTTTAGGCAGGACTAAGCTTTACTTACCCCTAACCCAGGAAGCTAACGATTTAGATATATTCACTATCCACACACTTTGGAAAGACTATGAATAATCATGCAAAAAAAAAAAAAAAAAAATTAAGGGGAAAAAAAAATGTAGCCAGAGGCAAACAACATACCTGAATAATCAACTAAGGGCGTATGGAGATTTTACTCTTAAGACTAACTTTTTTGGGGGGGGGGGGGGGAAGAGGAGAGGGGATGTGATGTTTTTTAAGAGTTGAGCCTGTAGGAAAACACGGCCGTGTTTACATGTACTGTACAAGATACCCCTTATCGTTTTCCAAGAGAAGGCGCCCCAGCCGATAGTGTTACGGTTTGGTAAACGGATATGTTTTGGCACTCGGAGCTAACGAGACCTGCTACTTGACAAGCTCGCTGAGGGCATAAAGTTATATAGGCTACACCATGGTAACGCGAGGCTTAAGTCTATTTAAAATGCTTTCCGGGTCAGCGAATGGAATTGGAGGGGAACCGGCTGGGAGATCCGCCGGTTTCTGCTTCGGAAAGAGCCACAGCAGTGATTTGTCTTACGGGTGGATCTGGGAGCTTCATGGCTCTGAAAGCAAGATGAGCTGGAGGAGCAGCAGCGAGCAGGCGGCCGGCCGTGGCGGGCGAAGACCTCCTTCCCTCATTAAAGTGCGCTTACAGTCAGAAAGCTACTTTGCAAGCCGGCCGGTGTGGCACGCCGAGTCGATTCCCCTTTTTACCCATTTCTGTCAGATTTGCTCAGTTAGAGGCGCGCCTCGTGCCCCCGACCTCCTCAGCATCGCGGCCGGGGCTCCGCGGCCCCGTAGCCACGGCGGGAAAGCAGACGGGGCTGCCTTTCTGTCTCGCACCTCATCAGCCACACGGCTCTGGAGCCAAGATGCGGCCAGTTACAGCGGTGGAGGATGCGGGAGGCAGGAGAAAAGCCAGGCGGCTCTCGCAAAGCTGCACGGGTCCTCCAGGGCCGGTGGGATGGACCTACCAGCAGAGCACGAGGATGAAACTCTGAGTACGCTCAGGGAGCGGAGATCTACGGGTTGGCGTTTATTTTAAACAAGGTCACTTTTCTGACCATACTGGCACTTTAAGATGCTGTTGAGTTTGCAAACGTGGAAAAATGAAACCCTACGAAGATGCCGGAGGTGAGAACCGCCGCCGTTTTTGAGATTTCGGGGTTAGCAGAAGAAGGAACTAATATCGTCACTGTCTCCGTGGTATTCTGGAACAATTTGATCCGAAGTTCCCGTCTCCTGGTCTGTATATCCAGGCTCCAAGACCGCCTCGAACCAAGGGTGAAGCAAGATCTCCGGAGCAGTGAGTCTTTCAGAGGGCTCCCGCCGCAGGAGGCTGCGAATGAGGCATCGGGCTTTGGGGGAGACGTGGTCAGGAATACAGAACTGTCCACGCCGGATTTTGGAAAACAGAGTGCTAGGGTCCGAGTCATGGAAGGGATAGCGTCCCACCAGCAAGGTGTACAGCATCACTCCTAAACTCCACACGTCGGCCGATTTTCCAGAGTAAGTCCCCGTCGTGTTGAGGATCTCGGGGCTGACGTACGCCGGGCAGCCGTGCTTGTCTGAGAGCGCATCGTCTTCGCCTTTGATGATGTGCGTGTCTTCCAGGCTCTCCAGCCGCAGCTGAGTCCTAGCCAGGGCAGGAGAGGAAGCCGCAGGTTAGAAATGGCAACACTCAGGCACAAGCGAGCACGGCGAGCCCCCCGCCACGGCGCTCCCCACCCCGCTTCTCGCATCGGCATAAAGAAAAGGAGAGGAAACACTTTTTAATTTGCAGCGCAGAAGTCGCCTGGACTCCTGGACCCGTGTAATGGAAGCGCAGCTACGTGTGTCGGGCAGGCGCTCGGCGACACCCGCCTGTTTTATTTACCGGGGATTTTAACAACACCGAGGGCTCCCGAGAGACACCAGCGAGTCACCTCCTATCTGCGCAGGTTGCGCTGCAGCTGCAGGGGGTTAATCGGCTACAATGCATCCTACACGCCGCTATTTGCGCTTCAGGCTTTGAGCAAACAGCGTCCAGGCTGCGTGATTTTGCAAACCGCAAAGTCCAGCTCCCTTCCGCGCTGGCGGGAACCCTCGGCTCTCCTGAGTTTTGTATTTTTTTTTTTTTTTTTTAACGATTATTTGTTTTGCCTTTACAGAGGGTACCGCCGCGCTCGCCACCTCCCAAGGGGAGATGGGTTCACCCCGAGCTCCCGTTTTGGTGGGAAAGTGGAACTTCGCGTCGGCGAGAAGGCAGCGGCTGGCGCGGGCAGGGCTGAGCGCTGCCGTGGCCGTGGCCCTGGCGTAGATGCGTTGGCTGCAGCCTGTCCTCAGCGTGACCTCGCCAAATACCCATTGGTTCTGCAAACGGAAAATATGACTCAACGCGAACCGTGGGGCCGGGATTGGCTGCGGGAGCCCTGAAACTGCACCTGTGCCGGAGAGCCCGAGTCCGCCTGCCATTGCTTAACCCTCTTCTTGCCAAATGGGATGCACATGACACTCGCCTGTGCAACGCGTTATTTCCAAATGAGCGAGACTGTGCGCAATGTAGCATTTCAACAAATGTTTTATCTTCTCATGGGCGGGAAAAGCTGCAATAGTTTCCTTCAAAGGAATTACTTTCTTTGCATGTCAACACATGGCTGTTTCTGTTTGAGAGGGGCAGCGCTGGTTAATTTTCTTATCACGTTTATAAATGATATCCTGAAGAAGCGTTAGCCCAGAAAACGTGTTTTCTTCTGCTTCAGTAACATTACTTCCAGTTTCACCAGACTAAGCACAACTCCATTACAGCTTTCACTTATTTTTTTAGCTTTCCTCGGGATAAGCAGCTAGTCAGAGTCAGTTTTGCTGATTAAAAATGTATTTCTGGCTCTGCCACATGCGGTGGGTGAGGCACCAGAAGAGCAGCAAACACTCCAGGGAAACAGTGTATTATTTCCCTCATCTAAATTTAACAACTAGATTCTGGATCTCCTCTCTATAAACTGAGGCTTTAGGCTAAGTGCTTTTCCAAAGCACTTTACCAAAGTGCTTTTCCTCAGTGCAGGATTCCCAAAGCAATATTGAACCGGTGTCCCACCTTCCCTCCCATGCGTGCCCACATCCACGGGCACAGGGAGCACGGAAAGCGCCGCCACCGCCGCTGGAGAAGGGATAAAAGCCTCGAAGGATACAGCAGCATAACCCTGACCAGGAGGGGATTTCAACGAGGAGACCCTTCCCGAGCGCTGCCGCTCGGCCATGGCCACGGGGCAGCTCTCCCCGGCGCGAGGAGGGACCCGAGCTCCGGCTCCTCACACCTCCTGCTCCCCCGGCCCAGCGCCTCAGCCTCCCTCCGCTCCTTCTCTCTGCCTTTTATTCATTTCACATGGACTGAGCGGCACACATGACATCTTCTGGCACTAACGAGCATCCAAACTATTGTCCCTTTGTCTACCAGCGGGTTTCACCGAGCTGCTGAATGAGAGGAAGCTCCCGCAGAGCTTCCTCCCTTTCATCAGGAGAGATCTAACTCAGAGTCAGTGCGTCCCGGTTGGATCCGTGACCTACTACACACACGTGATGGGGACCTACTCGGATCGCTCGCAGGTGATGCCCGGCTGACACGGCCGTTTCCACTCCCTGGGACGCTTTTTGCGTCTCTGACTGTGGCATTCCTCCCTCCCCACTCACCCCAGGGCTGGCTGGTGACAACCGCTTACCTTTCCTCATTAGAGAAGACAAATTTCCTGAGCTTGAGGTCACCAAGTACGATGGCCGACTGGTGGCAGTGAGCTACAGCGGAGACGATCTGCTTGAACAGCCGGGCAGCCTCCTCTTCCCTCAGCCTCTTGCAGCTCCTCACGTAGGAGTGCATGTCCCCAAAGTCCTTTTCAAAGAACACATAGGCCTTGGTGTCCCCGAGGATGACTTCGACGACCCCGGTGATGTTTCTGTGTGACGGCAGCTGAATGTAAGGCCGGATCTTGTCCTGGTAGTGTTTGAGGGGGAACACCTGTAAAGAGGAAATTAACCCAAAATTCGTTCTCAAGGGCGTTGAAGGCAGCCGCTGGCGTAGCAACTCTCCCCAAACAATGACGAGCGAGCTGGAGGGCAGCCAGGGCTCGGCAGGAGCGCCGCTCAAAGCGGTTACCGAGACCCTTTCTGTTCGTTTTATATCGAAAGGGCTGGGGCGGGGGGGGGGGAGAATAAACCAAACCGTCCCCGAAGCCTTTTTGGGGGAAGGTAACCCCCCAGCGTGGCTAAACCCCCACCGGCGGCGAGCGGGGCGTTTCGAAGCGGGGAGCAGCCGAGGGATGGTTTTCGGCAAAGTCTCTCCCCGGTGGGGGTCGAGCGGTTACGGGGGTGGGGGGGGGGGGGGGGGAGCTTCCGAAAGCCGTCGGGAAGGGGGGAAATCCTTTTTCCGCCGCGCTCCCAACCCTTCCATGCCTCCCCGTGCGCACCCGCGGAGCTCGGCGCTCACCTTGCAGCGCAACTCCCGCCCGGAGCTGACGCTCAGCGCCCGGGACACCTGCTCCCGCTCGGCCAGCGGCAGCAGCAGGTAGGAAGCGATGAGGCTGGGACCCGCCGCCCCCCCGCCGGCGGGAGAAGCCGGGGAACACGGCGAACCGGGTGCGCTGAGGAGACAATCCGGCGGTCCTCCGTAATCGGCGAGGCGGGGGGTTTTAGCGGCGGGGGTTTCTTCGGTGGGGCCGTCATGGAGAGGTTGGAGGCGTTTGGCCGGAGCGCTGCTGCTGCGGCAGCGGGCGGCCGGCAGGAGGGACGCGGGGCGGCTCATGGAGGGGAGCGGGTTCGGGGAGCTAGAGGAGGCGGGCGGTGGAGGTTTGGCGCATCCCTTCCTTCTCCCCGCCGAAACCTCGGGCCGTGTCCACCATCTGCTGCCGGCTCCGCGCTAAAGTAGTTGGGAGGCTTTTTAAAAAAAAAAAAAAAAAAAAAAAATTGGGGGGGGGGGGAGGAAAAAAAAAAAAATAATCGAGTGAGTCTCCTCCTCCTCGCCCCTGACGCACGGGGAAATGGGAGGAGGGAGGCTGGGACACGCCTGATCCGCTCCTCCCGGTGCTCTCCGCGCCCCCGGTCCCAGCGGGACACGCAGCCAGGCGGGGCGGCGGGTCCCCCGCCGCCCCGCCTGGCTGCGTGTCCCGCTGGGACCGGGGGCGCGGCAGGGACCCCCCACCCGTGATCCCCCCACCCTCCTGAGGATGGGGGGGGGTCACCTTTTGCTTTTGGGGTTCGCCCCTCGCAAGCCCAGCGCGCTGGCAAAACCCCCGCAACCTCCACCCGCCCCGCTTTGTAAGCGCAAAGATGGAGGCGGGGAGGGGTTGTTTGTTTTTTATTTTTTTTTTTTTTTTTTGGGCAAAGTGAAGCTTTTTATTTATATTTTTACCTATTTTTTTATTTTTTATTTTTTTAATTTTTTATTTTTTATTTTTTTATTTTTTTTGGTATAAGGGGGAGCGTCTCTTCTGCAAAGGCGGCCCCCTGGCAGTGGCAGCAGCGGGTTTACGGGCCCCGGCAGCGCGTGCCGCTGGGAAACGCTGCCAGAAATTTCACATGCCGGCCGCGGCGCTTTCGAGACAGCATCGCCTGGTGCGGCGTGTAAAAACAACAAAAAGTTAAGGCAGGCTAATCGCGGAGAGAAAGCGAGCCCAGCTCCGTTCCCAGGAGCTTCGCCTTTCTACGTTGGCCACGGCTTCCCCCCCGCCCCAGCCCCAATTCTTGCTTTTCGCTAATCGCCAATTCACCGCCATCCATCCCAAGGTTTGCGTCACTGTTGTCTTTTTACCACTGTTCGTCCACGAGCGTGGACTTTACGTGCACCGTCAGAAATACTTTGCGTTGGGTGCTTCCCGTGTTAAACCTATTTCTCTCCGAGAAAGGAGAAGCACCCAGAACGAGCAGCAGCCACAGCAACCTGCGAGGAGCAGAGAGCCGAGCTCAGCAGCCACCATCAGGCTCCGAAGCGTGGGCTGAAAGGAATAGTAAACAGATTTGCAGCCAGGATTGTTGGTAAATGAAAGAAAAAACAAGAGAGAAAAGCAGACAACAAATCATCCCTGGAAAAAAAAAAAACGCAGACAGCTGTAGTTTTGACAAGAGCGCTTCAGAAGGAAACTCTCCAGCTTTTCTGTTTACATATATGCAAATTTTCTGTAATTCAGTGCTGAGGCTTCCCTAATAACACTGGGAGCCTGCGTTTTGTTATGCTGTGGCATCAGTTCCTATCCCAGTTTGGTTTCCCCAACCCTGGTCCGTTCGGGCAGCGGAGGGGGACGGGGACGGGCCCCCCCAGCTCCGAAGCCCGTGGTGCCACGCGTGCAGGTATTCGCGCAGATTCCTGACAGATAACTGCACGGCAAACCCGTGCATGCCTTCAGCTACTTCTAGTGTATTTTAAGAAACACATGAAACTCTTGTGCGGGATGACTCATAGCATAGCAGTCCCATTAATGCATTTAAACATAAAATGCATATGCCATAAAGGGATATCCCAGGGCCTGCATTTTCCTTTTTTTTTTTTTCCTTTTTTTTTTTTTCTTCCCAGAAATACAATTCCCTTCATGCCTGCAGATTGTTTCTGAGCAATTCACCACAGCTCTGAAAGCAGGCTATTTTCCTTCGTTCCTCTCAGAGGTAAACCACGCGGGAGTATCCATCAGACCTTTGTTTTACTTTTCCCTTCCTGGAAGTTTTATGATTGGAATGCCGCTGCCGGGTGAACGTAGATGAATTCTGCATGCGTGGGCCGCTTCCTCCGTCTGCGATAGGGGGGGGTGGGGGGGTTGTCAGTGATTTTGGGGACAGGAGAAGGGTGTAGACACATCATCAAATTAGTAATGGACCCACATAAACATACTCACGGGCGTTGGTGGTGGATAACAGCATCCCCTGTCGCTCTCCCAGGCTGAGAGAGTGCACCTGGGGTAAGTACGGCCCTTTGGTTCTCACCCTCCCAAAGATGCCCCCCTCTCAGCTCCTCTGCCACCTCACTGTCCCCGTTGAGGCGAAGGGCCCTACTGAAGATCCTTTTGCACACATTGTTGGAAGTTGTATCCTCCACCTTCCCGGCCTCCCACCCAGTTCAAGCCTCTTGGAGTCCACGCCTGGTCACCTCGCCCTGGCCCCGTGCCACCAGGACCAGCAGAGGTGCTTGGCTCAGGCTACTGGCAGCCAAATGGGGGGTGGCAACCGTTGGTCCTTAAGAAGGGCAAAAAGCCCCTCTCGTCATCCAAAACTTTCTGGGGTGTGAAAGGAGAGCAGAGCACAGAGGTACACGCAGCACTGCACCCCACAGTCCTGCCAGAGGTTCCTGGTGTCCGGGCACCCTCTTCTCACAGGGATTCCCCAAATTTCATGCTCTGTGGGGGTGCCCCTGCTAACTGGAGCACAGAAACCGGGCACGTGGTCCCCGAAGACCAGGAAAAAGATAACCCCTCGGCAATTCATCCCAGAAGTGCTAGTGGGTGCCCTCTCCCAGCTGACCGTATAGACGGAATATATAGATGGAATATAGACCATAAAACTTTAGTTGTCTACATGTGGCTGAGATGGACCCAAGCTTAAATCTCCCGGGTGTCAGGTCTTTGCAAAATGGGGCAGTTCTTGACAGCAGGAAACGTTCATTGCTTCTTTAAAATGCCTGGCATGCTTTCAGGTACTCAAAAGCATTAATGTAATGAATAACAATATAGTAGCAATTATTAACCAAATTAATAATGCTCACTACCTTATTCTCAGTCTTATGTTTTGGGTATGGATCATAAGAAAAGGTCCACATCCAGACTCCTCTCCATCCCCTCCAGATTCATTCCAACATGCAGAGCAGAGAAGTGATTCCCACTTTAGGTTTTCTGTTTCTTCTAATTTTGGCTGATGCCCAAAATGTGAAAAAAAAGGGATGCCAAGGATGGTGTCTGATGACCTGCATAGAATGGTGCTTCTCAGAGGGTTGAAACTTGTCCTCCTTACCCATCTCCACCAGTACTTGCATGCCAGCCTGGTTTGGTTACGAAGCAGTGCAGAAAACAGGAGGAATCCAAGGAAGAGGTTCGTGAAGAACTGTTGCAGCAGTTCAGCACTGGAAGATTTTTGCAGAATATGGGGCTACCACACTTGCCACAGTGGTCTTTTGTTCACTGTAGGTTACACCACAGGCTTTTAAGCATCCAGGCATACCTCCTACCTTAGTTTCCTCCTGAAATCAAAAGCCATTGGGGGTCTTCCTTCTTTTCCTGTGTGGCCAGCAGGCCAAGGGAGGTGAGTCTGACCCTCTGCTCTGCTCTGGTGAGACCCCACCTGGAGTACTGCATCCAGCTCTGGGGCCCCCAACATAAGAATGACATGGACCTGCTGGAGCAGGTCCAGAGGAGGGCCACAAAGATGATGAGAGGGCTGGAGCACCTCTCCTGTGAGGAAAGGCTGGGAGAGTTGGGGTTGTTCAGCCTGGAGAAGAGAAGGCTCTGGGGAAACCTTATTGCCAGTATCTAAAGTATAGTATCTAAAGGGGGCCTACAGGAGAGCTGGGGAAGGACTTTTTACAAGGGCATGTAGTGATAGGACGAGGGGGAATGGCTTTAAACTGGAAGAGAGGAGATTTAAATTAGATATTAGGAAGAAATTTTTCACTATGAGGGTGGTTGGACACTGGAACAGGTTGCCCAGAGAAGTTGTGGAAGCCCCATCCCCTGAGGTGTTTTAGGCCAGGCTGAGCAACCTGGTCTGGTGGGAGGTGTCCCTGCCTATGGCAGGGGGGTTGGAACTCGATGATCTTCAGGGTCCCTTCCAACCTAAACCATTCTATGATTCTATGGTTCCCTGCAAAAGCCTTCATCATTCCATCACACCCTCCCCCAAAAGACTTTTTGGGGGCTACCTGCTTAGCATCCACGAGAAAAACACTGGTGTGGGAATTCCAAGCTGTGCCTGAGGTAAGTTTGAGTCTGAATGGCTTAACAGCCTTTCCAAACGAACCAAGGCAGTGTTACGCATCCCCGATGGACAGCACTGTACATCATTGTGGAGCACAGAGCAGTGCAGAATTACATTTATAGACTTTGGGATAAAATATTGGCTCTGTGGATGAGTCTTGCTACCCAAGTGCCGGGAAAATGAAACCAAACACCCAGCCTTGGGAGCTCCAACAGGGGCCCCGGACCAGTGAGGTGGGGCAGGGGTGGCCTTTGGGAGTACAGATCAGTAGTCTACGTGCTTGGCAAAGGACAAGAGTGTGCAACAGGCACCTTCCAAATGCTTGGGAAGTCTGAGGAGCTCCCAGTCAAAGGATATTACACAACCGTTACAAAAAGCGGATCCTGCATTGGAAAAAGATGGTCAAAGCAAGCAGGACTGCTCGCCGTCTCCTCTCTTCTTGGAGTCCCGGCTGCGAGGTGAGGAGCTGGGACTGGAGCAGAGGTAAGATCCTGTGGGATGTGTATCACAGGTCTGGCATGTCCCAGCAGAGGGAAGGGTCTTGCCCAGCACAGGTTTGTCAGAGCTGTGGCAAGCTGAATGTTGCTCTTATATATTTTTTTCTCTTTTTTAAAACAGACAAGCAGCACTATTGCATCTGCTCGATGAAGATTTAAGAATCCAGAATTTCTGGTGGTCAGGCACCGACGTTCCCTTTTCCTGGCATGTTATTTTATTTAAGGGGATTTTTGTTACGTGGTATTCAAGCATCTACCTGTCTCGCTCTCAGCCAGTGCCTACACTCACCTGATCAGCTGCTTTTCCTTAGATGCTCACAAAATTATCTCCGCTGCTCCAGTTCTCTGACCCTTTATCTTTTTAACTGGAACAGCCGGAGGCAATGAGAATTGTGTAACCATCTCCCCACTTCCCAAGTGCTTGGGACAGGTCTGGTAACTTTGATAATATGTCTCATGGGATACACAGAGTAAATCTCTATTAGATTAGGCCACTTATAAATAAACTGGCTGCTTTCTATGGGACGAAATTAAAAAGTCGTTATTTTAGTTATCAGATGAGAGAGGCGTGACACACAAATACTTCAGCTAATATTAAAATATCAGGCAAATGAAGAAAAATAAATATCTTTACTTTACAAGTTACCTCAAGCCACACAATGAAACAAACTTCTGCTAGACTGAAAGGCAGCAATTTAAAACCAGCACGTTGTCCATA
Organism: Pluvialis apricaria; assembly: GCA_017639485.1. Classification (NCBI taxonomy): domain Eukaryota; kingdom Metazoa; phylum Chordata; class Aves; order Charadriiformes; family Charadriidae; genus Pluvialis; species Pluvialis apricaria. Next base: position 158,296,722 of record CM030008.1, on the reverse strand, counting down.
ATCTACTGGTGTTCAGAATCACTCTGTGCAGACAGGGCTCAAAGAGGAGTTGTGTGGCCAGGTGATAAAGAACTTAAAAGCGATGTTTTTTACAGCAGGAATGGCATCTGTGATAAACCCACAACCATCCTTAGACACTGTGGAACTCAGCGGCAGATTCACTGTTAAGATATAAAACACATGACAAGCACATAGTGACATCAAAAGAAGTGCAATGTAATGGTGTTCAGATGTCTCCCCTCAAGCCCGCACAGAAGCTGCTCTGAGGCTTTCTGTTGCTAGGAACTCTAAATAATTCCCTTCTGATAAGCCAGTTGTTATCAAACCCAAGGAGTCCCATGAGCAGCACCTCCTGACTTTGTTCCTTCACGGACTGAAGAGCATGAAGGCTTCTTCTGTTGCTTGAAAGACGTGTGAAGGTTCAGGTTTTAAACCTCAAATCCTGTTTTTACTTCAGAAGTTGATTGCACAAGCGGACAGTGAATGAGTGTCTCTCCATTTCCCTTGCGGTCAGAGAAGATCCTATTCATACTGAGTTTACAAGCAAACACTTCCTTTGGTAATCTTCCCATGCAATTCAATTCATGTGCATGCTTTCAAGCTCTGTCTTTGGGTCTGGACTAACATCAGCATAAGCGGGTGAGGCAGGCTCTCTTCTCAGCCCACCGCAGCATTTTCTGCAGCGTTTTGAAATGATGAAACACGCCGTGTTTTCTGTGCGTTGCTGCAGTCCTGTTAAGTCGCTGAGATTACCCATGCATCAAGAGGCTAAGCACATACATGGATATCTACTGTACGATGTACATGCATCCCAGAATTTTACTTGCTTAACAATCAATCATCTAATGTTTTTACTTTGTATAGTTACTGGCTGACAGCCTAGAATCCGCTGGCACCTGCACATAGGATTCTCCTCTGAGCATTGCTGTGACTACGTCGTATGTTTGAAATAATATGTATTAAGTAATTTATGACCAGAAAATAAATCATTATTAATGGAAGTCTTGGAATTTGCAATCAGTACTAGTCTGTACTTGTAGTGAGGAGCCATCAGCTTAAGGCTTTGGCTGTAGCAAGAGAAAGGAAGACCTGTCCTTGGGATATTCTAGCGTTTTCCACTCCAGCCCCTTTCCTAGGTGCATCTTCTTCCCTGTACAACAGAGCACTATCCACTATGGAAATGTTCAGTTAATGGAGCACACAGTACCTCAGGATCCATACATGGAGATTTTTAGGGAAGGTGGAGATCAACGTTCACTTGAAACTGCAGTGGAAGTTAATCAAGTTGCACACAACTGTAAACTAGCTTTGGCCACAATACTAGAGCTATTCTTGAGAAAAACGTCATGAGGTACTTGTGACCACAGGTAGGTAAGACCTTTGTCATCAGCCACTCATGAGGAAACATGAGTATGTCCAAGAGGACATTGTCTAAAATAAGGCAGTGTGTTGGCCTTGGCTGTTGAGTCATCAGTATCACTTCCTGCAGCCCCTGCGTTTGCTCCGGGTATTTCTCAAGGGAGCACTGACTTCGCCTAGTCTTTTTTGATTCTTCTAGAATGAATAAGATCACAGCTCCGGAGCAGTAATGATGAATATGTCCCTGATTCAGAGGAATGTGCACTCCTTTTAGCGCAAGTGTGCTAAATCTTCCATGAGAGGCCTGCCTGATTAGTTTTTATCTTTACACGTCATGGCTCCACTGATTTGAAAACTTCAGAGTCTCTAGTTGTAAAATGGAGAATTCTGCTTCACGGGGAGAATCTGTTCAAGTGTGAGAGCTGTGTTAATGGCTTGTGCCTCAGGGTGCCACTGAAAGCTGCTGCATATAGATTTCTCTTGCCTTTTCTTTATTTTAATGTTTGATTAGATGTTTCTTTAATCACTCAAAATATTCTGTGGAACTTCTGTTCTCTGGCAGAGACAGATTCTCACCAGGTTTCAGTGACAGACCCTTATCAGCGATATGGAGGTTTGCTGCATTTGTACAAAAGCAGCCCTTACAGAAAAGAAAAAAAAAACCAACAAACAACTAGCTCACCTCTGAGTTTCTTTCCTTAAATATTGTTGCAAAATTTCTGACGTCAAACAATGAGACACAAATTACCCTGTGAACTGTTAACATATGCCTGTTGCCTGTTTACATATGATATCTTATAGCCAAAACAGATTAAGCTTTGAAGGTTTAACTGCTGTTGAGTTTCCACTTCTGTGAATCATACAGATCATCTTATTCATCACAGACACTTATTTTTATTCTTTAACTCTTTCAAGCTACTTCTATCCAGAGGGGAGTTTGTGGGGGACATGGGAACAGGGAGGTTACAACTGCGTAACAAACCCCAAACTCTGCAAACGAAAAAGCAAAGAGCTGCCAGCAATGACAGCCACCCTGATGAATCAGTAGCGGTTCATAACTTCCATCAGGTCAGTTGACAGGCACAGAAGCCTTCCCCGACTGCCAAGGCCAGTCTGTCCTTCCACCTAGTAAAGTGCCAGCTGCAATTCATGCTGATGAGCAAGCCTGGAATATTTCAATTTGAGAAGGAAAATTTCTTGCAAGAACCAACAACAAGAGAGAACCAGCCAGTGAAAAATCAACTGGATGGCTCTAATTGCAGATTCAGAGAAAAAAACCCAATAATTCACTCATCATACTAGGATTCCTTGGATGTTATGATATAGTTTAAATTCAGAAGTGCCAAACATTTTGGGGAGAACTTCATTGATTTCAGTAAATACAGGCAGTTTTCTCTAGCAGCTGGATCTATGTGGTGCATCGCTGATTTTGATGGGACTCAAGTACTCTCGTCAGCAGTCCTGACCTAAGGGCACGAGTATTGGGCTTTTTCTGGATAATACGGCTGTGGCCGTACTTGAAAAGCAGAAAGTATCTCTGATGATAAAAGAAGGAAACCTACCTCTATTTAACTACACACGCCTCTTCACCTCATCTGTGACTGTTATTAAAGCTAAGCGGGTAAGTGCTGCCAAAAATCAGTCCATTTCTTTCAGCTGAAGAGTGAGAAGGATTTCAGAATGAAGGCTGCACCTGCACTCGCTGAGGCTCTCTGGGTCACTGACGCTGCCTGGCTGAGGCGAGTAAAGGAGGGAAGGAAGATCATGTATTTTGAGGCAGGAATGTGAACATTCAAAAATGCCTTTCCACTTAGAGTAGCAATAAGTGAGCGCTCGACTATTTGTTCTCGTCTCATTTAAAGCATTGCCTCAGATTTGTTTGTTTTCTCTCCCACCTGCATCGTCTTAAACGGGCAATTCACATTATTACCCGTGGATTAGCTAACACAGGGACGGGCTGAGTGCAGCTTCCAGAAGCGCCATCAGCACTGCTATGGGTCAAACCTCTCTCTGTAACGTGCGACAACAAGGTGTAACCAAGACAGCAATCTCCCTCACAGCATTACTCACGAGAACACGACGGCAATGACCGTATCAGGAACTGTAGCTATCTGAGGGTATACTGGTACAAACACCGCACGTAGCAAACCAAACCTGCTGCCACCAGTTTGTCGGTACGAATTAATCTGGGTATAATTTAGGATTTACAATGTTATGTGTTATTGGAAGGCACACTCGGGCATCCAGACACCTACATGAACTAAATTTGAGGTGCAACGCTGCTGACATGTAAAATGTCTTCGCATCTGAAAACTGGGGAGGCCAATTACCACTAGGGATTGAATTAGATCCATGAGGACAAAGAGAATGCACCTCTGTCAGAAACTGCAGAGATTGTTTAACACAAGTTTCTGTTTCTGAGTGTTCTGCTTATAAATGGCGCTGGAGTAAATTTAACCACAAACTTAAAGATGAAACAAAATGCTCTGAGCAGTTTAGGACATTCCCTCCCTCCTACTTCTTTTTGGACAAATCCTATAGTTAACATCCTCCCTTGTGTTATTTAATTGAAAATGGGTGACCCATCTCAAAAACTATAGGTTTGAGACCCCCCTGTCTCTCTGAGCTATTTCAGCTAGGCTTCCACAGGCAGAAGCACTCACGATCACCGCTCAGTTTTGAGAAGATGGACCTTTGGGGTTAGACCCCGTTATGAAAATTACCCAGCTAATTCCCATGAAGTGTTTTGAACACAAAAGCTCAGTGCAAATAATAATGGTTCGGTTTCCTTTTTTTTTTAGCTATGAAATCAGCTTGCAGATTAATATTCTTCAATTACAAAATAACAATTTCAGTTTGAAGTGGTTCGCACTCTTAAGTGCAATTGGGGTTATAATGGTCTACAAAAGGAAAGCTGTTAGCAAACAGTAACCCAGAGTGAAAAGCTTAGCATTTAGGTACCTTAGCTACATTTCAGACTAAATGTCAGATTGTAAATTCAGCAAAATGACCTAGGAAAATACCACCTAACCCGCTAAGGATCCCAAAGCTCAAAGAAACCTGTATTTTCGGCTTCACATATGCCGAGAGATAATTGACCACCAAGCAGCTCCTTTTACCTATGGCCATTTCTAATTCATGTATGTAGTGCCTTTTCTGCTACATGTGTTCGGACCAATTTAGGTAATAAATACGGAGTGTCACAAAGTTTTAAGTCCTTTTTTTGGATTTGTGCCCGAATGCATAGATATCTCAAGCTTATATAAAATGAGATTAACTGCTTTTCAGTTCAAGGCATATGGTAAAAATGCATTTGTATTATCTACAAATTAGTTACCGGAAAAAATTTGTAAATAGTTGTAGTCTCCTAACCTACAGTATTAAGGTAAAGCCCCCCGGGACTTCCAAACACAAAAAGCCTGAAATAAACCCTTCTGAATCTCAAAAGAAAAGCCTCAGTTAGGGCAGAGTGTTCAATAATTATAAGAACGAGGCCAAGATCCTCAAAGGTGAGTGGTGATTTTGTGTGTCCACACACAAGGTACAGATGTGCAGCCTTTCCTGCAAATTAAGTTCTATTAAAGTTTCCTGAGGTTTGTATTAAAGCACGGACATGCTCCCAAGCAGGGTGTATGATTTGGGTAAATCCTTGGTCAGAGCGCCCTGCTCCAAGTATTCCCAGCAGTTACAGAGACAGTAACAGATTTATCATCTGCAACACTGAGCAAAGTGCTCGCTATTACGTGCCGGCAGAATCTGCATCTCAAATATGCTGAAAAAATTAGCACACGGACAAGGAAGGTTAAATGCTGCAAAACATGTTTTATTTATCAAATGCAAGCTTTTAGAATTTCAGGGAGGTTGAAAAAAATAAAACAAGTTAAACTGGAATTCCTCATATTCGGCAGTTTAAAAAATGCTTTCAGTTACAGCTGAGACCTTCAACTTTGCCTATAAATGAAACACTTTAAATAACAATCAGTTACACAACCTACTTACAATCAGCAGCTTATCTCACAAGACCTCTCACAACAAATTTTCTTTGTGGCAGCAGCGTATCCAGCTGACTTCTCCAGTGTTGACCAGCTTTGTTTATTCTGACTGTCAATCGCTCTTTTAAGTGCTTCATCTGGCACAAGATCTGATCCTTTTACATCAGCATGGCTACAGCCAATTTTAGGGCATCTGTTAAAAGAGAGACTCCATTAAATCGGAAGAATTGTATTTGTCAGATATAGGCTTTTACATAACATCTGCTGGTTTATTGTATTTATCTGGGATTCACTCTCTCTGTCAGTTCCTCATTACCTCTTTTCCTCTTCACCAGCTCTCTGGGGGGAAAAAATAAATCCATTTATCTAAATTGGTGGGAATCAACAGCTGAAGGAAGGAAGGAACGTAGCGAGAGACAGTCTTTCACCTGTAGATCACTCTCTTGCTTCATGTACACAAGCTGCCTGCATCAGTACTGATATTAATACCGCAGGGACATCTTTCTGTGTTGCTTTCTCTCTTTCCAGTCCTCTACAAACTGAACGTAACTACCTCTCACCTTATTAATCTGCAGTGGAGAAGTATAATCTTCACTGATAGGTAAGTAAGGAAATTCACTTCTAAGGAAATAGAATGAGAAATCTGCATGAGAATCTGCAACGGAGGACTGGTGAATCAGTGAACTATCATCTAGTTGGTGTAAAAATTTACCTGGCCTTTAATGAACTGAGAAAGCATCGAAAGGAGAGATGGGGTCAAATTAACAGCCTCTAAATGACAATCAAATACAAAATGTCTTACAACTACTTGAAACAGGCAGATAAAGACAGCGTGGTGAAAGATATTCAGAGTCCAAAGGTCATTTTCCTTTGGCAGGGGCCCAGACCTGCACAGGTGGTACCTCGAGTCAGAAATAATGCTTTTCCTCAATTTTTCCTCTATTAGGAGTAACTTTTGTCTGAGGCGCTGAACTTATCACATCAGTACTCATAGTTTTTACTCCAGGTTTGTCTACAGCTTACTGTGTTTGTCACGGATAAGTCACTTAACTGCTCTGTGCCTCAGTTTTCCCATTTATCACCTTATTAGAGCAATAGCTTGCCAGATTAATGAATAACAAGTGCTCAGAAAACTTCCCACGTTTCCTGTAAGCATAAAGTATTAGTATGTCCTTCCAGGCAGTGGAAAATAGTGAGCAAACGGAGACACGTAAGAGTTGCCTAAAGGAGTGTACGGCGAGTCTATCAGCACAAAACCGGTGGCTGTGCGTACGTCAGCCGAGGAGCTGACGCTCAGCCAGCGCACTGCCAAGCGCACCAAAGGGATCCCGGGGATTCAAACTGGAAAGTACGTGTGAGGGAACAGCCACTTCTGTAACTCCAGAGTGAGCAACAGCTTTGATTTCAGAGTCAGGATAGAGAGGAGCCCCCTAACCACAACTCGGCTCTGTTAAGATACCTGCTTCCACGTGAGTATTGCTGGCAGGAGCACGTAACCAGCAGTACCACGACAACAGGGTACTCAGATGGGGAACTTGTTGCATCAACTGGCCCGTCTTCCCAACCACAGCAGCCTCTGGTTTTTCAAAACAGGCTGCATTTTCATGAGAAAAAGGTTAAAATTACAGCAGGGCAGTGAGATTGGGCAGAGAAAACCAAGCAGTCTTTCTTAACGTGGTTACAGAGAAGCCGACTTATTGCTGTGCTCGTGGTTTTCTAGCATGCTGGAATAACTGGTGTAAAAGTGGTAAGGTTGCAAGATAAAAGAGCAAAATAAAGAACTGCCAGGATTCAGACTGCACAAATAACTTCAGTTTGGGTATAAGGTAGCTTTTAAAGCAAAATGTTGTACAGCTACCTGATTTTTTTTTTCACTCTATATTTTCTCTAAGTCTTTAATTTCTTAAGAGGTAAAATAAAAATTCAATCATGTGACCCTATTAGTTTTTCAGCAATGCTGAAACTTTTGATTTACCACAACAGCCTCTACTGGCATGACATTTTCCTGATGGATTTAACAACACAGAGAATTATTTAGATACGAACATCCTAAATTCAGTTCCATATTGCAGAAGGTATTTTTGTCGTGGTTTGGGGCTGTTAAGCACACGCTTCCTAGCCTGTCCCTATCCTCCAGAACGCTCACTTTCTTCTCTCCAACTTGTGACCTATTTCCCAACTCCCGTTCATTTTTCCAGCCAAGTTTCTGTCCATCCATGTCGCCGGTTTTGTTGTTATTCCCTCTATATTGCACCCACTCCACTTTTTCTCCCTAGACCTCATAACACAGGCAGGGTACTTCTGTCTTGTTTTTCAGGCTGTCTTGACACTAAGGTAGTGGCTGGACATCCCAGCAGATGCTTGATTTCACAGCAGTGCTTTCCTGTAGCCAGGAGGGAGCGTGGAATAAAAAGTCCTGCTCCACCCCTGTACCCCCATGGCGGAGTATGTAGAGTCTAACAGAAATGCACGAGCAACAGGCGGAGGAAGCAAGCTGCCTGTGGCATTATCTTTGGGGAAATCAGGTTGCTAGTCTCTGACAGACCTTCCTGACCATGTGCAAACTGCACTTTTATTAAAAAATCCACAATTGGTAGGCTTCCATGAGGTCATCAGCCCCGAAAGCATGAGGTTCTAGTATATATTGTGTAAAAACAAATGTGAAATTAATGGTGAAATGATACGTCCCCTAAACTTGCTCTAACAAGTGTTTGAGCCCCTTTTCTCCTCTCTCTTTTTTTTTTTTTTTAAATCAAAACCATCCTAAATTTGAAACTTACCAGGGAGAATTTAACATTTAAAAATTCAACTGTTACGTCTTTTCATTCAAAAAAATGTGTCCTGTGTGGAAAGTGGCAGGCTGCTTTGATGATATAAAGTAAGAATTATTCAATTGCACCCTAGTAGGAACTGCACAATTCTGTCTGATCGTTATTAAAACTCTGTCTGATCACTCTTAAACTCTGTGCCACATAAAAAGTTGTGGTTTAATATTTCTCACTTTAACACTCATTTATGTGTTTTAGTATTTCTCAGCTGTATTGGAATATAACTGCAAAAGCGGGTGCACAGAGACGACTTTTTTTTTCATTAACTTCAGGGCTTGCTAAATAAACAGCGGGAACAAAATGAGCAACTACATTTTAGGAAGCTGAAGTTTCTCTTTGTTGTTCACGGCTGTACAAAATCTCTTTGCTTCTGTTGTGCAGGTACCACAAGTAGCTGTAACTTCCCCACACGCTTCCTGAATGTTTCCTTACACATTGTTTTCATTAAAAAGAAAAGCTCCTTCACGTGTACAGCACTAATGAGGAGACTGTGACTTGGGCAGACACTGAAGTATTACTTCCTGCAGCCTTGCCAATCCAAATACATTTCCTAGAACAAGTGGGGTAAAATTCCACTTACACAGCAAAGCAAATAGCTTTTCCACACGTTCTTGTAAGCTTACCGGACTTTTTTCTTTTGCTGCTTTCGAGTCTGGATAATTTTTAGAATGGCGTCTTCTTCATAAGTATGTCCACAGACTTTGTTTCGAACTGGCTTCTTCATTTCCGCCTGCAATCAATGAGGTTTGATTTAAAGGAACTGATAATGCCCGTGAAAACGCTTCTTATGAGATTTTATGTAAAACAGCAGGAAGTGTGTTTGCCATTCATACATGGCCTTCCACTTAAATTACGGGGTCAGGGTCTGCATGGTAAACTGCATTCCTACTTACGTGGGGTTTTTTCTCAAGCAATGGTGCTCTTCTCTGATAACGCTTGTAATTTATACTGCCTGATTTTTAACAAGTATTGCAGATTTGTGATAAACAATCCAATGAAGAATATGAAAGAACTATTTCCCAATCGATTATAGCAGCAGTGATAGCATACCTGTGTAATGGGACAAATAAAGTTCATCTGACTCTGAGTCACAGCTATATCTTCATCAATTTGTTCAATGGCCTCATTACCATTATCTGACTGATGACAAACTATAATAGGAAACAAGAGAATTTTCATTTAATATTTAATATAGATAGCAAATACTTAAAATAAGCAAATAAAATCCAGCATTTGCCAAGCATTATCTCCCAGTGATATCTAAGATGCCACAACATATTCCTGTACCACTCCCTGGACAAGATACTGCAAAAAATACTGTACCACAGCCTCTGTTAGAAAATGTGGATTTTTAAATGGTAATCACTTTTTTGTGTGTGTGTGTGTGTGTATGTGTGTGTGGCTATTTATAGCCAGTGCTAGAAAAGAGGGCTGGGAAGGAAAGCAAACTGGCCTGAATACATGCAAAGCCTTTGGTATTCTCTGACCGAGTTCACCAAAAGCCAGTAACGTGCAGGTGAGTCCCCAAAATCTAACAAAGAATGAGGCAGAGCATTTGCAGATTTGGCAGTCCTATCCTCAAGATCAGTTTGTGTTTGAATGTCATAAATGGGCTTGCTATATAGCCTGCATACACAGTATATACTTTAAAAGGAATTTGTACTATTTATCATAATGCATAATTTGTAAAGTGATGCCATTGTACTTTAACAAGACTATAATTAGTGAAAATAAAAGCCAAGAAAGTGTTTTTTGAGATGGACAATAGAAATGTTATTGAAGTAACCTTAAGGAGGAGGGACAGAATGAAATACTGAAATCTGCCAGAAAACACCTGATGGCCCAATGCCCGGGAATGAGGGGCAGGCAAACAAGAAGAAATCCACCTTAAGCTAGAGAAGATGCAGCTCCCCACCTTTACCAGGGGAAGAAGGCGAGGTGTAAGCAACTCTGCTTACCCAGGGGCACGCCAGCCCAGGGTTCCACGCAGGAACTAATTAGCCAGAGTCACCAGCTGAGCAGCTAAGGAGGATATATTTTGCTAAGTATAACCTTAACAAATGTATACATGTTATTTTATCTTTACCTAACTTTGCTCTGTTATTGTGAATCTAGGCTTTTAGCCCAATGCATTTGTTTACCTTTAAAACTTATCTGGTAATAACAGCATACTTAACACCTGCCATAACTTTCCATTCCTCTGGGGTAGTTCTGCAATGTTTTGCAGCAGTGCCCTGGGGCGCAGTCCCCAAGGTGTCCCAAGCTGAACAGAACATTTTTCTCTCTAGCTGCACAAGCTAGTTTGCAACGTAGCAACACAGGGTTCGGAGAGGATGAAATCCTTCAGTGGCCTGCGTTGGCTTCGACTACCAAGGGGGCAGTCAGAAACACAGGGGAACACGGAGGGTTTGGAGTTACTTCATAATTTGCCTTCTACAAAGTCTCAGCCTTGGTTCCCTTCAGTGCTGCTGCACGCTATCAGCCGATCTCTGCATCTTTGCATCCCTGGCATTCAGTCTTCCGCATCTGTTAAGGACCAGTGTTTCCTAACTTAGGGTCAGTCCTGCATGCCTGGATAATACCATCACCTTCCGGATGATAACAGCAGACATCACTCTTGGAGCAATCACAATCTCTCACGCCCAGTCTAGACTGAGCACGCTGCCATGTGAGCCAGCACATCTCTGGTTGAGGTACTCTTGGCATCGGTATTGCAGCCATCGCTCCACCGCAGCACCTCTCGGTATGCCGGGTTTATTTGCATATTTTTCCTTCCTCTTGAACAGAGCTTGCCCTTCTCTCCATTCCAATATACCAAGAGTTTTTTCCAAGCATTCAGGAATGTTTCTGACTCAGGTACTCCCGCAAATATTTAGGCAGTACTCAAGCAAGCATCAAGGATATTTCTGTTTCTGTTACTAAGACCTCACTCTGTCAATAGGGTGCAGATGTAGGGGGAAAAGGAGCTCAAACGTCCAATGTCAATAATAATTTTAAGGCTTTCATCTCCAAGAATATTAACATACCTTTATCAGATACTGACCCTCTAACAAAAGTAAACAAACACTTGCAAATCAGAAGGAAAAAGTGAGCGCAATTTAACTGTAAATAAACTGCACTGGTATAGAGATCAGAAGACGACTTGCATCAGTTACCAGTTTTCAGAAAAGAAAACCTGTCACATATTATGTTTATATTCCTCATATATAAGGTTTATTCTATGATAAACACATAGGATTTTGAAGAAAATACAACTTGGGGGGGGAAAGTGTGTTTTTTTTAAATGAAGCTTTTGAAATATAAAGCAACGGGTGAAATCCCACTGAGACAGCAAGGCTAAACAATATTGCAAATATTGCTAGGTGCCAGCTTCTGCACGGGCTGCTTTATTTAAATACCATACTGATTTTTTCCTATGAGTAATGCCAACAAAGAACGAGAGACTCAGAATTTCCTTATATTCATGTATCTGCAAATTTTGACACACTGCAGCTCTAATCTTTCCTGCTGAAAACATCTGGAAACTCACATTTTTCTGTGTCGTACCTTGTTTCAACTCATGAACCTGGCATGTAGTCCCAGTGTACCAGCGCATCACATCAGTCAATGAAGTTAGAACGCAGCAGTAGGAGCGAGATCTAGGACAGGTGATTGTTTACAAAGGATTTTTTTTTTAACAATATGTAGATGCCAAGGAAGGTGGGTGAAGTTTTAAAATGGGGGGCTTGGGCCTGTGATTTTACTTTTAAAGCTCATCACTCCAAGTTAGGCATCTAAGTGGCCTCTTCTGGAAGACTGTTCGCCTCATGCAGCACCTTCGGATTTTGCTAAGGAGTCACCACTTCACTCATCACTTCTGTGTGTGCTTACCCAGGTACGGACACAAGAATTTAGGAGACTCTGTTGAAGCATCCAAGTTTGAAAACATGAGCTCAAGCTCGGGTACTGGTGCCTGAGTCTCCCCTGACGGCCTCGAGTCTCTAAATTATGTGAGCTAAATCACAGGCTGGGTTTACCTCTTTCTTGTGCCGGCTTTGGAAGTGATTCAGATGCCTTATGTTTAATGGTTGAAATTCCATGAGACCCACTCTTTGTAGGTGGGATATATTAATCTTCCTGGATTCAAATCATCCTCTTGTAAACACTTCAGGTTGCACTTCATTTGCAATGATTTTGTATACGGTCTACCAGAGAGGGGCCCTGGTTTCAAGAGGTTATCACAGTGCAAATGAATAATTATTTAAAATATTTCCTTTTCATAAGCAGCTAATATTTTTAATAACAAATATGCAAGACTGGGATGATGCAAGTGATACCTCAAACATGTCAATAGCAAATTAGCATAAATCAGATAAACCACCCACAGACTTGTTGTTATTGCTTGATGTTCTAGATTACAGAGGAGAGGAAAATAACTTTTTTCAATTACAGCAAATTTTGCAGAGATTACGCAAGACACAAATATGTCCTGAACCGGTGTCAAGGTTGGGGCCGGACTGGCCACTGAAACAAACTGGTCAGTAAGATGCTCAAAACCGTAAATCTATACCTATAAACTCATGTTGGAAGATATTTTTATTAAGGTCAAAGGGATTTTTTACCAAATGAAATGTATAAAAGTTCGAAGGATCTAACTTGCAAGTCTGACTATTCTACAGAAAGAAGAAATAAAAACACTGGGTCATACATATTTCAGCTAAGTCAGGTTACATTTTTGTAAAATTGAGTTTTCCTTGCAAATTAAAACCACATGCAGAAAACACTAAGTTATTGTTCCTGAAATTCAGATGTTAAGTAACAGAAGTACATACGTCTATTTTGGTAGTCTGAGAGATTACATTTTAAGAGCCTTAAGAGTTTCTAGTTTTCCATTCCAGCCAATTGAAACCTGTTACGAGTATTACTAACACATTTCTATCTGGCTATCTCAGCAATGATGTTTACAGCTAATTAGTGCCCACTGTTGTAATAAAACTGCATTCTCATAAAGGTATCTATTTTTGGTAACACATCATAATGAATTTTGCAACTGCCAACTGTTTTTTACTTATTCAATTTTAATTAAAAGCTGGTAGTACTTTATATCTCTATCACTTTCATCTCTTGATAAAAATGTGACTAATATGCCTTAGCTCAGTTTTTACCTCTCTTTGCTGAGAGAGACTGAGAACGTTTAAGCCAACTTTTAAAAATAAGAAAACCGTAGTGCGGAGACATTAACTGTTATATTGTGAATTATATAAAGCATGGATAGTATACATATTAAAAAAGCATTAGAGGAAAGATCCTCTCTGTTGTCATTGTCCCTTCTATGACAGACAGGCTGCTGTCTGCTCGCTGCTTCCAGTGCCAACAACCTCCTCTACCCGATTCCTGTTCCTCTAAGGCGAAGTTTGCCTTAACCTGGCCTTGAGTGAATACGTCTTGCAATGTAAACTTAATTGATTTCTTTCCTTTTGTGCTGCACTGTTCTACCTTCTCACCTGCCATCAGTCAAACGCTAATCCCGGAAATCCAAGGGTAACATTAAGCATGCAGGATTGAGTCTTTGTCAGCCCGAGCCACGAGACAGACAAGGTCTTGGCTCCCGAGAGGGTCTATTGTACTGCTGACTCCACAGAAATAACAGCAACTCATCCAGGCTGGGAAAAATCCTATCTTTGAGAGCTCCAAGAAAAACACGACTGTTACGAGGCCAACTCAAATGCCAAGTGTTCCTGCCAGCAGGACACAGAAAATAAGGAAAGGTGGGGGAGGTAAAGGTCACCATCCCATCCAAGGCTGGTATTCCAAGAGTTGGGAGTCTGGGGCACTGCTAGCATGGGGTGAGGAAGGTCCAAGGAGAAGTCTAAAGGAGGGAATGAGCCCAAACACTGCCTTCCACGAAACACATGCTGAGACCACCATGGGCAATGCATAGAAGTGGGTCAGCATGGCCATTAGCGCTCCGAACTTGGGTTAGACTTCAGATGCGGCGAAGCAGACCAGAACAACTGTCCAGTGTCCTGCCCCGGGGACGGGTGCACCGTAAATGCTGCAGGAGGAGTGAAAGAAGAGGGGAAGCACAGAGTAATACCTTCCTGGCAAAGTTTCCCAGTCTCTAGCAATTTGTGGCCAAGGACTTCCTGAGTCAGAGGGAGTATCTTTGTACTTGTTAAGCCCCGGAGTTTTCCTCCAATGAATTTGTCTAAACTTGGAGATGGGAATTTGGGCCTGGACTTCTCAGCTTGATTAGAGACAGTTATCTTTGCTAGAAAGGTTAGCAACAGTTTAATTTTCCTTGAAACTTCCCGCAGAGGCTGCAGGTTACAGTTTAATTTGATTTTTAAGAGGGAAAATAAGGTGTGCGAGCTACAGCTGCAGTCAAACAGTTCAAAGGCTTCCTGCTTTTGCCAGAGGCATGCGATAGTTTAATTTGCCAACCAAGCCAAACCAGGCTTTGCATTAAAGTACATTACAATTTGATTACTTGCTGGTGTTGCAATACACAAGTTGATCTAAGGAAGGTGGCCTCTAACATGTTGCTCCAGATTGCAATTGCAAATTTACTTGCTCCTGCCCAGGCCAAGCAATTTGCTGGTAATTTACTGACAAGGCCCTCGTATGTGCCCTGTTTTACACATACGTGTGTAAGAAGTACATAGACATGCATTTGGTCAATCCAAAATAAAATGACAATCCTGTAAATATGAGCCATTCTGATTTTTCTGGAGTTTGAAAGACAAATTAGACAAACAAATTAGCAAAATGTCAGTTCCTTTACATAGTAAGAGTGCGGAAGGAAAGGACAGTATCCTGCACTAAGCAACAATCCTCTAAAAACTCCTTCAATACCATCAAATCCACAGCACTTGCATATTTTACTGTATTTTGTCCCACTAAGCTACAGACCTTTTAAAATAAACTCTTCCAAATGGAAATACTGTTCCTGATTTATCCTTTCACTACAGAGTAGAGCTGGTTGACGCCAGTTTTCTAGAATGATCTTAAAATGAAGAGAGACTATGCTTTGAGGGAAATGTTATGCGACACTCATTACAGAAATGTAAGTGAAGGAGACTGAAAGATACTTGAAGCTACATACAATTTGCTGTTTAATGTATTAATAAATAAAACGTGACTACAAATCCCACCTAGAAAAAAAAAACCAAAACAAATGCCAGAGGTGCCCTGTGAAACCTTCAACTCATACACTGTTGAAGTGAGAAGTAAAACATCATCTTTGCCTTTACATTTTGGGAAATTCAGACTGTTGTGCAGTGGGAGCTGTGTCCCTAGAAATGTGAACAGAAAGGATATCTTTGATTATAAACCACGCAACTCGAACAGTTTGGTAGGCAAACACACAGAGGCAGCTTTCTTGCTCCCTCTGTTATTGCAAACAAACATGAGAAATCCACACTTCAAAGTCCGTGGATGACATTTCAAACAGCAGCTTCCTCATCACTAGTCTGGACTCTGTTTGAAGAAGCTCCTGGGGGACATGAAGATTACCCAAAAAGATGTCATGAAGGCTCATCAGTAAGCTCAGAGGAGCCACTATTTCTGGAAAATCTAAGAAGGCCATATTCTTCCATCTTAACTATTATCACCCACAATGGCGTGTAAACTTAATAAGCAAGTTAAACACCAAAGGCTCGCTGAAAATAAACCTAACTGATAAACAGCCTACTTAAATGACCAGCAAACTCTAGGTCTACATGAAAGGGTGCGAGGCATGTGACAATAGAGCAAAAGTGTCAGGGATGCCACAGTACGAGCAAAGCAAGACAAAAGCTGGAATATCTTATGATATATATCAGACACAAGCTACTAAATTGCAAATATATGTAAAGAACGTTTTTATTACTTGGGTTTTCTCCTGCTCTCCAGAAGAAAAAAAGGGTGAACAATCAGTGCTTCATACAGTACACTGCATAAAGTCAATTTCCATGCTTAGAGAGCATCATTTCATATATCAGAGATTAGAAGAATATCACACACATTTGAAAAATGAAGAAATTCACTCCAGACACATGAAAGAAAAAGTTGCAAAAGATGCAACCAGAAAAAAAAAAAAAAAAAGCCTACCATTTCATTAGAAGACGAACCACTTTCCATTACTAACATTGTGGTCAGAATCTGGAATGTCACTGATGCAACACTAACCATCAAATGGCATGAGCGTGTAGGGCTTGCCTACACAGGGAAGCTGTTGCAAAATAAGCAAGGGTGTGAATGTAGAATGCATTAGCTACTTGGCACTAACTCTGTGTGGACGCTCTTATTCTGCACTAGCAGTGCCTTTGGCTGTTCAGCCTAATCCACTTCCACAATGGACTTGAGAAAGGCACTGTTAATGCTGGACAGGAGTAGAGAGAGGAAAGCTGTCGGTATTGACAACGGTTTGGAGCCACGTCTGCTTATGCATGAGTCCTTAGCAGTACTTGGATGGTCTGTTCTGTAAATTTAATTCAAATTTTCTCAGAACAATCCATGTCAAGTATTCCCTACGTATCAGCTCACAAGTAGACACCACGTCTATGACATCTCTGAACAAAAAGTACCATCATGTAACATCTTGTAACCTGTACAGTTGGAGGTCGCTTTGCCCATTTCAGTATGTCATTTGTGCATTCTTGTAGTCATTCACTTCTGAAAAGCTGGGCTGGTGACAGATTTACAGGTGGAACAAGCTTCTGCTAGAAAACGCTCCTGGACAGAACTGTTCCAGGGTAACAGAGGGACAGAAAACAAAAAAAGCAGTGATCAGGCAAGCAGACCAGGTCGCATAGCGTCCTAGCAGTCCATCCAACAGGCTACCATGGAACCAGGGAGCAGAAAAGCCCCTAGCTAGCCCAAACCATCACACCCCTACAAGATTATCATCATGATTATCATTTCCATCTGTCTCTTCATGTTCTCCTCACACGGCTTTTTGACAAAGACTTCACTGTATTTCTTTCCTAAACAGCTCTACCGAAAAACACCTTTAAAAAGTCACCAAAATAATGCCCACAGCCCAGGTGTCAGGACAGTGGTGCATACAGACATAAGTAGTTTGGCACACGTTGGGACACAGGTAGGAATATTTATGAGGTATACGGTGAGAGGGCATGGGACCCGTGCTATTCAACATCTTTGTTGGCGACATGGACAATGGGGTCAAGTACACCCTCAGCAAGTTTGCCAATGATACCAAGCTGTTTGGCGAGGCAGACACGCTGGAGGGGAGGGATGCCATCCAGAGAGACCTCGACAGGCTGGAGAGGTGGGCCCATGCCAACCTCATGCAGTTCAACAAGGCCAAGTGCAGGGTCCTACATCTGGGTCGGGGCAATCCCAAGCACAAACACAGGCTCGGTGGGGAATGGCTGCAGAGCAGCCCTGAGGAGAAGGACCTGGGGGTGCTGATTGACGAGAAGCTCGACATGAGCCAGCAATGTGCGACTGCAGCCCAGAAGGTCAACCGTATCCTGGGCGGCATCAGAAGTGTGGCCAGCAGGTCAAGGGAGGGGATTCTGACCCTCTACTCTGCTCTGGTGAGACCCCACCTGGAGTACTGCATCCAGCTCTGGGGCCCCCAGCTTAAGAAGGACATGGACCTGCTGGAGCGTGTCCAGAGGAGGGCCACAAAGATGATGAGAGGGATGGAGCACCTCTCCTATGAGGAGAGGCTGAGAGAGTTGGGGCTGTTCAGTCTGGAGAAGAGAAGGCTCCGGGGAGACCTTATTGCGGCCTTCCAGTATCTAAAGGGGGCCTACAGGAGAGCTGGGGAAGGAATTTTTACTAGGGCATGTAGTGATAGGACGAGGGGGAATGGCTTTAAACTGGAAGAAGGTAGATTTAGATAAAACATTAGGAAGAAATTTTTCACTGTGAGGGTGGTGAGGCACTGGAACAGGTTGCCCAGAGAGGTTGTTGAAGCCCCGTCCCTGGAGGTGTTCAAGGCCAGGATGGATGGGGCCTTGGGCAACCTGGTCTGGTGGGAGGTGTCCCTGCCTATGGCAGGGGGGTTGGAACTCGATGATCTTCAAGGTCCCTTCCAACCTAAACCATTCTATGATTCCATGATTCTATGAAGCTATAATGCCTAAACATTAACCTGTTGGTTCTGTGATTGGCAAGGATGGCACCGACTGAGCAGCTGTCTGAAACTGCAGAGAGAGCAGAGGAAAGAGCAATCTCTCACCTTCAGGAACCGGCAGGTTTGCAGTATAGGAAACCAGCTCCACTATCCCCTTCCCCCAAAGGGAGCTGGAGAGACACATCTGCCTCTCTTTACTGGGAAAAGACAGACGTACTGTATCACTCTTGAATAAAGACACGAATACAAATAAGAAAAAGTGAAACTGAAATGGTGGGGACAAAATATTCTTTTCTCCACCCCCCAAAACGCAATGTTGAAGCACTTGAAAGAAACTTTAAGGTGAGATATTTTATTTCAAAATTAATATTAATGAAGAGAGCAACATTTGCAATTCTGTTCTTAGTGATGCATTTCAATCCTTCAGAGCGCTTCCTAAAACTCTTAACTACTTAAAAAATGAATTTACTTCATTTAGAAATATATAACATCAAGTGATTACAATTCAATGTGCAGTGAAGCACTGCATATATCCACATAACTTATTGCAGTTAAATATTATTAAGATGTACAAAGAGAGAAGCTGTGTGCATTTCCCGAGCTTTTTCTATAGAAATTAATCTCTTCTGTATTTTACACATAAACTTTACCACTGCTGTTATTCCAAATTCTGCAGCTTTGCACTGCCTGAAATGTCTCTGCTGAAATGGCCTCTGGGATGGGGAAGGAGACTCAGCTGTCTGCATGTCACGGTCATTACTCCAGCACCATCTCAGAGCTTGTCCCTGCTGCAGCCCCTGCTCCGGGCACTGGCTGGGGACCCACTCGGGGCTGTGTCTCCTGCTCTGCTCCTGCCTTTGGTCACCAGCCCACGGCCCCAACAACCTCCTCAGAAAAGGAATTTTCCTAAAGCAATTAATCATTTGTGGAAGTAATAACACCCAATTCCTTCTTCTCTTGAACACGAAGCACTATAAAAAAGGCCAGTTTTACTACTGTGACTGTTTCACTGGTGGAAAACAGGCACAGGGTAGGAATACGTCCCGAGCCACTAGCACATTTTGTGTGCTAGACCGTTGTCTTTCCCATTAGACCACACTGCCTTCCCCCGAGTAACTAAGGCCATGAACAGCTTCCAAATACATTCTTAGTGAATGCATCAGTTCCATGCTAAAAGCAAAAAATACAATACAGAAACCAGTATCTTCTAGTAATTGCACAATATCTGGTTGTTTATTTTGAGAAAACTAACACTTCAACTTAAGAACACATGATAATTTGCTGGTAAGTCATATTTATAAAATAATGCTCCTTTGCTAAACTACATGAGAAAAGGAAAAAAAAAATGAATGTTTAATATCATACCGAAACAAGCTAATAAATAAAACTCACAGTTTGTTGGGGTTTTTTTAAGAGGAACTCAGAGATCTGTCATTGCTCAGTCGTAAAACTGCAAGGTTTTCATTTAGGTTAAGGCAGAGTGACATATTGCATGTGTGTGTGCTAAGACATTCTGCATAAACTATGCTGTGCACACTGTGCAGATCTTCACTATAATAATCCTCGGTAAGCTCTTCCCTCAAAGAAATAAAAGATGTTGCTAATCCCAATTTATACAGCATCCTCCAAAATAATGTCACGGGGGGCTTGTGCAGCTAAACATAACGCTATCATCAGTTGGGAACAGCTGAACAGTTATTTTTCTCAACCTGTCCTGTGATGTAAGATTAGGCTTCTTGAATGGCAGTCAGTAGAAAAAAATCTAACGCTAAAGCCCTGAGCTATAAATACTCATGGATTATAACTGCAGCAGCCTAGTAGCTTCTCATGGTAATTAGTAGTTAATTTTAAATTGGATCGATATTTATTTTAAATCCTTTTCTGCAGATTCTCATTTGCCAGGAGTGTAACAGGCAGAGTGCATCTTCATTAACGCCACACACATCAGAAAATCCTTACCATTCTATAGGTGCCATTTATACAGCAACACATGCATTTCAGACTTCACCTTGACATTTTGGCACAGTGCAGATAATAGACAGTCTGGCAACGACTGTGCTTTATGGCAAACGTGCTGGGAAGTCTGTGAGGGGCTTAATAAGGTCAAGCACGACACAAAGTCTTTTACACCCTCAAGGTCTCTCTGTGTCCACACTTCCCTCCCCAGATCAGGTTTAATAGGGTCGTGAAGTGGGATGGAGAAAGGACCTGAACGCCCTCAGCACAGATGCACACAGCAGCAGAAACAGGAACGGCTAAGCAGGACAACCAGTGCCAGGGAAGGTAACGTTGGATTGATGGGACAGCAGTTGCAGTGTCATTTGTGCTTCATAATAAGGATAACGAGCACATAGCTAAATCACGTGGCATTCTGCAAACTCTTCATCTTTCTAGCAAAGCAGTTAACGTTACGCTCACTATTTCAATCTTATAGTTATTACCAGGATGCAGTAACGTTGCAGTTGTCCTTTTAAGAACTATCGACTTCCCTTGCACTCCTTGGCTGCCACATCAGCTCTTGCAGAAACACATACAACCCTACATGTATGCTGAGACAGATCAAGATTTTATATCTCGAAATAAACTGCTTGATGTAAGTGAAACAACCAAACTGCACTAATGAAGGAAAGAAAACAAAACTGAATACAACAGAGCTACACGACGGAATCACCATTTCAAAACAATGCAGGTAAGGTATAGACTGTTTTTGTCAATGTTCCTTTCACATCAGAAATCAAGCACAGCCCTGAAACCCAGAATTTAGGTTAGGTCAGTGTTACTGAGACTCTCTGGTTTCTACAGATAATTAAGATTCCGCCTTTTCTACACACTTGGCTACAGCTAGTAAAAATACGTGGGAATTGGGTTCAGTGACTCAAAGGAATGGAAAACCTTTAAGGACAGAATCAATATATAAAGGGGGATCATAAGAAAGATGGAGAGAGACTTTTTACCAGGGCCTGCAGTGACAGGACAAGCGGAAATGGTTTTAAACTGAAAGAGGGTAGATTTAGATTGGGCGTGAGGAAGACATCCTTTACCATGAGGGTGGTGAGACACGGGAACTGAGAAGCTGTGGATGCCCCATCTCTGGGAGTGTTGGACGGGGTTTTGAGCAACCTGATCTAGTGGAAGGTGTCCCTGCCCATGGCAGAGGGGTTGGAGTAGATGATCTTTAAAAGTCCCTCGAACCCAAACCATCCTATAATATTTCCCTGATTCCAAGCTTTTTTTTTTTCAGACACCAGCACTGGCAGTTGCAGCTCTTCGGGATCAAGTCCTACCTTGATATGGCATTCACGTCAATACTAGAACATGTAAAACAATTTAGGAAATTATTTGTTAGATTGAGAAGCTGAAAAGCACTTTTAGTAAGGACCATAAAGGGACTATATCCTTAAAAAAATGCAACAATAGAAAATGCTAGTCACAGACGAATGACACAGGCTCTCCCCATGACGAAACACACTCAGCCTTAACTGAAAAACTGCTGCCACCATACACTTCCTAGGGGCGTCCTGCTAGTCTATTCATTACAAAGCTGATCATGGTACAGCATCCCATTTCTTTTTCTTGTGCCGTCCCTTACATGAGAAACACTGTCCAGAAGGAAGGGAGCCCTGCAAAATAAATTGGCCTTCCCTCAAAGCCCATTTCGTATAAAGGAAAACATATAAAGAATGAAAAGAGGTCTTCAGAGGGCACATAATGTATAATAAATAATTCTAGCTGGGGAGTCCTAGAAATCTGGAAAACAGCAGCAAGTCACACGCGGATTTTGTAAACATAGGAAACGATCGCTTCAAAACTTTCAGCTGCTTGAGGTACTGTCCACCCATATATGACAAACCCAACAGGGAAGAGTCACCGTGTTAGTGACACCCACAGGTATGTGGAAAGGGCAGTCATTTAGCAGTAAGCAGAGTTCCTTGGGAAGTGACAGTCTTTGCAATCACGCATTCCTGGGTTACTACATTTGGCCTCTGGCTTGTACAGCACAGAGCTTGAAACCAGGAGCTCGATTATCACTGACAATGCTGATCTGGAATTTCAGGAATGGGTTGTAGTGGGTCCCGGGAAGCAAACAGCATTTATGAAGCGAAGAAGCACTCTATACCTTTGCCAACAGAGAATGTTATGTTGCTCCGAGATGTTGCAAGAGCATGCAAGCAGTGTGGGAAAACTGCAAACAGAGCTGGCGGAGTGGGAACGACAAACGGCATCACGTTATTTACCACAGTGGGCAGGAAGGTGTATGGAATTCCACACCACTCGGTGCCTGAAAATATTCTTCAGCAAATTATTAAACAATTTAGCTGTAAGCAGCTAAAGGATAACAAGGTAGTAAAAGGCAGTCAATACATTTCTTGCCAGATCAAATCATGCCAAACTGATCTAACCTGCTTCTCTGATAGATTAACTGTCCCCACTGGATGAGAGAAGTCAGCTAACATACATACGCTGATTTTAAATACAGCTTTTGATGTTCTCCAAATGACATTCTCCCAAGCAAACTAAAGAAATTAGTATAGATCTTCACCCAGATCCAAGAAACAACACAATACTTAAGCTTTCTTCTGATTACAGTTTCTTTTTTTCTAAAACAGATCACCGGTGTAACAATCATTACAGTAAAGCCTAAAAACCTTAATAGAGATCAAACAAGACCATACAAGACACTATACACATTCATGAAAAGACAATTTCTGGCAGTGCAGAGCTACAGCCTAAACAATCAGGACAGACAAGGAAAATATCTTACAACCACTGTCAGAGATGGGAAACTGAGGCAGAAAAAGATTAAGAGCCCGATTTTCAAATGAGCTCAGCATATTCGTTGCTGAGCTTGCTTGAAATTCTTGCCATAATCAACATCATGGAAATCACTAGATATTGAGCTCCTTTGAAAATCAAACTTCAATATGAAAATTTGGCCCAGAGGTCTTTTGAAAATCAACATCAAGAGGCTTACCCAAGGTCACCCAGGAAGTCGGTGGCAGGGCTGGGAACGGAGCTCACATCTTCTGACTCCCACTCTGGCGCATAACTAATGTCACTCTGTGTTCTGTTTTAATTAGCTACGGGGAGATCTCAAACCAGAGAACGCTTTTGAAATTAAAGAAAAGAAAACCCTCGCAAGTGCACTCAGTTTTCTTTCAGAAGCATCAGCACAATGGGCTGCCAGCGACTCGCAAGCAGCAGGGATTTCTAACTTCTTCAACCAGCTTCTGTTTTCCTTTGAGAAGATAAATTGTTTGTTGTTTACTTCTCATACATAAAGGGATTCATCGCAGAACTGTTCATTTTTTTCTAATAATTTTTTTTTTGACTTGCACTATGCCTCTGACACATACAAATATTTTTCCAGTGACGAATGAGGATAGAAAAAGGAAGCCTGCAGAGTGCAAAGGCTCCTAAGGATTAGTAGACAACCTCTGGGGCAAGGAGTGGAGACTTACGCTATTGCTTATTATTACTACATTTTTCCCTAGGTAGAGAGAGTTGTTTGAAGTGGTTTCCTTGCTAATGCAGTGGCAGAGCAAACTATTTACTTTGCATGTATATGTGGTTGCTTCAGTACCTCTCTCGCTGTTCCTGTGGAACACCTAAGATGCACTGCTCTCAGCAGTCCACAAGTTCTTTCTGGAACACCCAAATTCTCCATATTTTCTCTGGCTTTGGCAGCACCCAAGTGCAAAGACCCGAGTCTTTGTCAGAGAACTACTGCAGCCACCTCAAGAACAACAGAATATAGAAAATTATAACAAAGATGGAAAACAAGGCAAAGCTAGAGTAGGTGTCTGCAGCAGCTTCTTTTAACCCAACGCTCTTTGCTGAAACCTGGATGTGGCATTATTTTGTCCAAGACAGAATAATAGGTTAGTATTTCTGCTCATATTTTTGCCATCAAAAGCTTTGGCCTACTTTCCTGTAAAAGACTATGCAGGTTGATATGTTAGAAGAGCTCTTCAAAAGGAGGAGCAGGTCATTTCCTCAGCTCTCTGACCCTGATACGCTGTCTGTGATCACAGCAGACTTCTGAATTCACTTTGTTGTGCACTGGGAATCTCACTGATAAAAGCCGATGAGAATTTTGCCCAGTTTTCCTCAAACAGAAAGCTTGGTGGACAGACACAGAAATTCTGGTTCCTGCTGATGGCTGGAGATTTCATAAAAGAGGAGCTGCTGCGTTCATTATTCCCAGATTTCTGTCAAAAGTAGAAAAATGGCTTTCTTTCCTCTTTCCAACTTTCAGTGTTCTTGTACCTCTTCAGTGCTGTTTTCAAATCTGCTGCCTACCTTGGGGTGTGTTTTTCTGGGGCTCAGAACAGTATCTTACTTCTCTGTCAAAAGCACCTTCCACTTTTCTCATTCATAATTTTCACTGCTACAAGTTTCTGTGTCCAGCTGCAAAGCCGCGTAAGTTTAAAAACAACTTTATCTAGAAAAGCCAAGAAACGCTTCACTAAAGACAAAACATAATAGGTATGTGAAGCAAACAGATGGTGGAGTGAGAGACATGGTGTGCAAGCAGCGTGTTTGTTCCTACAGATTAGCTGGGCATACAGTTTCTGCTTATAGAGCATTTTTAGTTTCTTTTAATCAGTAAAAAGATACTATTAGCTTTAGGTTAGCACTGTTTCAGGGATTACTGGTGTTTCTACAGTGGAAGTCATTAAAGAGGGGCTTTGAAGGAAGGCAAATTTATTTTGCAGGGCTCCCTTCCTTCTGGACAGCGTTTCTCATGGAAGGGACGGCACAAGAAAAAGCAAAGGGACGCGCAAGGGAGAAGGAGCGGAGCTGACAGTGGAGGCGGGCAGCGCTGCCCAAGCAGAGGACAAGAGGGTCACTCCATCGAGTTGCCCAGTGCGCAGCTGGGTGCCGCAGCAGTCTGAAGGTCCTCACGGGCAAAGCATTCCCAGAGCCTACTCCTGCGAGAGCCCTATCTGTCAGGTTCTTTTTTTTCCATCTTATCTTTGTCTTGTTTCACTCCACACCCTCCTTTTCTTGTAGGGCTTTCTCATTGTCTTGTCTCACTTATCTTGGATCACAAGCATTCTGGGGCAGGGAACGCATCTTTATATAGTAAAGAGGCAGTGCTTTTATGGCACTATACGCATAATTAATAATAATTCATTCAGTATATAAAGTGAAACTCCTTAAATAAGCATTAAAAATCAGTTGTCTAGAAGAGGGGGATCTCTTCAGTTAATGAAAAACATTACTGAAAATCTTGGGGTTAACCTTAAAGTGCATGCTTAAAACAAACCACGGCCACTGTTAAACACGCGGGTTGCACATGTTCTGGAATGCTGATTGAGCAGGCTTATGTGGGATCATCCAACACCTCTGCAAGCTGATGAATCTGAATAATTAAGCTCTCCCTCATTACAGGTCTCCAAAGCACATTAATCAGGTCTCCACAAGAGTAAAGTTCACTCTGGAGACAAGAATAAATCTCTGACTAATTGGGTGTTTTGATCAGCTGGATTTGGTAAACTGAGGCTGCATTTGAGATACCAGTATTGAACATATACAATATTATATGCCGCCATGTAAGTTATGCATTCTGCTGTCTGCATACTGACCCAGCAACAGCACTCATAATGTACACTATTTTACTCTGTTTTCATCTTTGTCAAGTGTAAATTTCTAAGGACCTTAATGAAATACTTTCTGCTCTTCCAATAAAATCACAAATGGAGTGGTTGGTTGGTTTGTTGTTTTTTTCTTAACTAGGGAATTTGACTCTCTTAAGATCTTGACCATGAAATGAGCTCCACAAGGGCAGTACCAGCAGTCTCGTCAATTGTGTTGAACAGTCATCTTGTTGTCCCTAAGCTCACTGAAGGATGAAAATCCCTCTTTAGATATATGCTGCTGTCATGGCTAACACCTTGAGAATAATTTTGTCTAGTCCGTTAATCACACAAAATTCAGAATTTAAATAACACTTAGACAAAACATATCCATGCATGAAAAGTCAAATCCAATTATAAATATCAAATAATACAAAAACACTTTTGAAGATGCAGGGGAAATTTTATTTGGAAGACCATCATTAGAAGCCTGCTCACACACACTGATCTAAAACCCTGAAAAAGGAACAGCAATCAGGCAGCACTAACATACTAAAACTGGTATAAACCAGTAGCATTAGCACCGCCCCACTGCACTCTTGCTTTAATCCTGTAAACTTGTCTGGCATAGGTAGCCACAGGCATCTTTTCTAATATGCAACATCGTATAGATCCAGTTATTGGACACTTGAACATTTAACGTGGGTTGAGCATTATAATATTGTAAAAACAAGTTTCTAACTGAAATCTTAGTTAGCAGTACAACATCACTCATTTCTTTCCAAAATGAATTAATTATATTGAGATAATGCAAAGCTCTAATGCTTTATGTAGAAATTTTTGAGATAGATCACTTAACCAACCAAGAGCAACTTATCCTCAAATATGATTTGAAATGATGAAAACTTCCTTATCAGAGGCCAACATCAGATTTAATCCATTGAGCAATACTTGTGATTAGTACACAAATAGATGGGTGGAAATGCAGAGAGTTATTAACATTTGAGAAATTAGGAAACCTTGTAAGCAAAACATTATTTTACAAATTGATTTAAATACAGCAGAGGAATATGTTCAGGCAGGTCTTCTATTTCAGACATTTTATTTCCCTTTGAAACTTAAAAAAAAAAGAAGAAGCAAAGAAGACGACAGGCATGTCAATGGCTGAATGGGTGGGTTGGTCTTCCTGTGAAATGAATCACACTTTTCATTCAGTTTTATGAAAGTCTTGTTTCAAGCATGCCTATAATTACTATTTGTCGCAATGGCACACCAGTCTGCCATGCAGTACAGTTTACAAGGATTTGGTAGTTTTCTGAGGGTGCAAATCTCTTTTGGAGACACAAATTGCAACGCGGGTCCCTCCCTCAGCACGCACACATGGGCTGGGAGAGCTGACAAAGAAATTTTAGTATAGGATGGTCAGGAAGGTTCTTTGTTATAATAATCCAAATTGCTAATTGAAGATGTATAGTAATCACCAGTATAGACTGAGACAAGTATCTAAATCTTGTGGCCAAAGTTAGCTCTGCCTCAGAAGCTGTTACTACATGGACACACAAACCAACCCAGATTATGGCCTGTCTTTGTCAGTCTTGCTGTTTTATATACCTTTCCATTAATGCCTTGATTGGGTACCTGCTATGTGAAATGAAAAGTGATTTTTTTTTACGAGCCATTCCACCAAAGGTGCCCAGCCAGCGCGTTGGCAGAGAGAGCACCGAGTTAGGTGCTGAAGAGTCTTATATATAGTGCTTTGGGAACATCAGCTAACTAGCACAGGGAGCTACAACTACCACCGACCTTGAAACTGCTCAAGACACCACACAGCACATGCTGATGACAGCATTTCAGATCTCTCATATTTGGCAGTTTGGTGCTCTCATATTTGGCAGTTTGGTGCTTTATTCTGCAAAAGCCTCCTATCACCACAGACTGAGCTTTCCCAGGCTCTCTGGAGTTCAAAGCTCTTTCTTTCAAAACAATAGGAGAAAATATTATTTCTTTCAAAATATGTCAGGAAGAGAAAGCAATAGAACCACTCTTTCCCTTTCTTTGAATAACTAAGAAGACAGAAAAAAAGTTCAGTTATTTTTGGGCAGCTTGCAGCCCTACTAAGGAAGAAGTAGGGGGCCACTCTGACATCTTCTGCTGAAGCTGGACCACTGTGCAGCTGGAGCAACAGGTTGAAAATGAGACCCAAAAATCCACAGCATGATTTTGCAGCTCCAAGAGCACCCTGCTCATTCAACCAGGAGGGAGAAAGTTTTGAGCATCTCCTTTAGCTGCCTGGGTTATTTCTAGTATCTATTCACATGCTGCCTCATGTAAAACGCACTGCTCGGTACCTTGAGAGCAGTACCAGTGCCAACACCTAGCTGCGTGCCCCAACCAGTAAAAAGCAAAAAAACATTGCTTTTTGCTTGATCTCCTCCTGCCACCCTTGCTCTTTTCGAAGAGAAGAGGAAGATGGGGGTCTACACCCAAATAAACAAATGCAGTGTCTCAGGTCAGGCTTTTGGATTGCTCACTGGAGACATGGAAGCGTCTCTCACAGGAACAGTATATGGCACAACGTATTAGCTGCATCCCTGAACAAGATACTTGTGTCTAAAGAAAAGACACTGTTTCATCTCCATGTACCAGTCCCCATCACTTAGGTGTTCTATGTATTCTGCTGCTTAAGCTCGTTATGTGTTGTAAATCCATCCTTAAAGGTCTGTTTTCATTCATCACACAGAATGTGTAGGTGCCTAACTCAGCATTAGGCATTCTACTATATCTATATGACTTGGTCTTCTGATGTTTTTAAGAAGCATGTATCTAAATCTACAAAGGTCTCCCCAATCACTTTTTCTTTTTCATCCGACTCTTTCAGGATCTTAATCCTTAATGGACTTCATGGAGTCTACGGCATATCTCTATTTTAGCGCTCTACAGCAATCTCATTTAAAGTGCAGATTTTGTGTGCTCATTACAATGAGAAAAAGAATGAGCAGAAAAATAATAACAAAAAAGCTTATAATCAAACCTACACTTGCTTAGAAACTAATTGGGGAAAATATCCAAAAGCTGAGCTATATTGAACATTTTTTACCATGTTGACTGATTCATTCAATTATCCTTTTTTCCTTTCTGCAACTACAAATGCTGGAACATGCTTGTTAAAAAAATTTTCCTTTTTCAGGTTATCTGTGCTTTATATATTCAAAACATATAAGCCATTTAATGTAAAGCTTTAATCACTGTCTCCTTTTAGGCTGCTTCATTACTATGCAAACAATGATAGATCATTTAGAAGTAGCCTGAAAAAAAACCCAAACGTTTCGCAGACTATATTTACAGAACTCAGCTGATTTAACATTTCTGTGTTATAGAGACAATTCATATCTTTTATTTTGTCACTATATTTTTCTCAGTGAGTGACCTCAACCACTCACATAGCTTCAACTACTACTTCAACGTGCAGTTCATGCAAGGGTCTTTCCTTTTCTAACCTCCCTCTTTTCGTTTGGTCCTGTATCTCAAACCATCTCTCTCCTGTCTCATTTCACATACCTCAATATTGAGATCAACGCAGAAAGGGCTGAAATACAATTTTTAGGCCAGCATCTACTGTTCAGACAGATTTACACAACAGTCTACAAAATGTGGAATAAGAACGTAAAAAATATTTATGCTTTTTAGAGTCCAACCCCAAACACAAATCAGAGAAAACACATTGTCTGCCTGATCTTGAAGAGGGCCCCCAATGATACCAATGGGCGATTCTGGAGCCTGGTGATGACAAGAAACAGGGATGCCTTTCCAACGATGGCCCCTTACTTCCAAGAAAATCATAGAAATACCTGTTATGCTCTTTAGAACTGGGAGTCTAGTGAGTGAATATTGTTTTTACACCACCAGAGAAAGAGCACCCCTTACATTTCCTCTTGAACCCCTATACTTCTTCCATTACCTTGAGGCATGCCTAAAATAGCATCTTTGATAACCTGTTTTTCCATGGGCACATTAGCCTGGGCTGGGCTAAAAGTTCTGTTATCAGTGTTTGCACTATCCAGGTTATCAAACTGCTTCTGGCCCTGTTGGGACCACAGCATACGCGTACTCACTTTGACAAAACCAACATCTGTGTCTTTCAACTTTTTCTCTCAACTGATGACAAAACTAATGGAAAAAGGGAAATAAAGATGTGAGCAAATATGCAATATAAACTCATTAGAATCAGAAGATAAAGAAAAGCGTATAAATAGAAAACCTGTAAGAAAAATACAAGTATCTGTAAAAATAGAAAACTTATAGAAGAAAGACCAACGCCTTGAAATTTGTCTAACGTATTATTTGCAAACCGATTTTTAGGAACCTTAACAAAAATGTCTGGATTCTCGAGGTGCTCATTATGCCTAATTCCTTTCACTTAGGCCTCAGCATTTCTAAGAAATCACGACACCTACTCACATGTCTAAACACTGGGTCAGTTTATCACAGTAAATGCCACAACAGTGAATTGGCATCTCTTCCAAGAAACAGCATTGTTAGTTACTTCATGCGTTGAATGAAACCTTATGTTAAAACTGGCCTTCGGTTTAGAACATTAGCTATCTACAAGCTCAAAAGTATCCATCCATACATTATTTTCCTGTCTTCGTACAAAATCTTCCAACAAAAGTAATTCTTTATCCACATATGAATGCAATTATTTACACAGGAGGAACACAAAGTCTGCTACCAAAAGACCTTCTTCACTTTCCAGAAGTCCACATTTTCTCAAGTACAAAACAAATCCCTTTGTGCTTATTTTTTTGGGCAAGAAATAAACACAACGACTATAAAATAGCAGTATTCTCCAAAGACATAATGAAGTCATACATGTCATTAAAGTTTAGTCAATCTGCTCAAAATCCTCTAAGGCAAATACATTTCAAGGTTAACACAGTCAGCTCTGCTCTTCTACCGATTATATGACTTTCTCTCCTCTGAGAAATGTAGATTTGACCTTCAAATTCTGCAAGTAACTAGGAATTTCAAATTAAGCATACGTAGCTAGTTTTTGACACTAAGACATCTTTTCCACCTTTTCAGTAAAGTAGCCGGGTAGAATGAAACAGACCACCAATCCTGCTTTTGTGTTTTCCCAACAGCAATTTTCAGTTATTTAAGTAGCTTTTAGAGCACCTTACCTCAGTGTTTATCCATCTTTCTCCCATAAGCCTGGAGCTGCTGACCTGATAAATCTGGCTTTTTAATATTTCTGGGTTAGAAATATACTATACTGTATCATACATTTAACTCCTTATACTGACCCTAATTTGTCTCCACCTTAATAATCAGACTGCAACAACTGTGCAAATAAAAAAATCAGATTAACTTACACAGTTCAATTTTCAAAATGAACACCAAAAAAATAAGGATGAAGTATGACAGCTGTAAAGCTAAAGGAAATATGTGACCTGTAACAAAGTACACAATTATTACAGAGTCCTGATTTCCCCAAATCATTGTAAACACACTCCATGCTTTCAAGAAAGGCTTTTGGTTGAATAGTGGACTTTGAGACAGGGAATTCTGGCTTCAGCTCCTAATCCTAATATAGAATGCTTTTGTCTTATTCAATAAATAATCAGTTTCTCTGAGACATTTTTCCTCTAAGTAAAAATGGGAGCATAAAAATTTCCTTCCTCACAGAAGTGTTCTCCTGTTGGAGAGAAGTTTTGGGCGTGAACGTGCTAAGTATTTAGATCAAAGCAGACAGTTTAGTTGTCCTTGGTTATGGAAATTGGTATAGAATAAGTTTTAACCACCAGATCTTCAATAGCTTACCGATTCTAGTGTTACTGAGAACAAAACAAAATCTTTAAAAGTAAACAGTTACAGTTACCTAAGTATTTTTGCAGTGCAAGAGCGGATTAACAGATCTCAGAGCGCTCAAGATCATTCCTAAGGTTCAAGGGAAAACAGCAAAGAAAGTTAAGTATTCCTGCCGTATTTCTAAAAGCACAGTTAAAAATGTTTGAACTTCTTCCTAGCTTTTAAATATTTTTGTTCGCAACACAAATTAGCATTGTTTGCTCTTAATGATTTTCTCTCGGAGGATCTGCTCTCTGCATCCTGCCAATTGTTTCTGGCGAAGCTCAGCAAGGCCATAGAGCAATCTTTCTTTGCCGCTTGTGGAGGCCTGCCAGAAGAGGCCAAACAGGAGTTAAGACTTGATTTAAACAAGTCTCAGTTTCCATACAGCTCCCTGATTAGCTCCTTTGGCTCGTTACCGCCATAAATTATTTCAGAGAATTATGCTCTGGGGTTGGCAAAGTGGGGGAACGGGAGGGGGGAAGGTTCGCTCTGTGTTTTACCTGGTAGGTATGTGAAGAAGGATTTTAAGTTCAGAACTAAAAGTGAATTAATTTGTCCTGCTCAGATTGTGAAAGGTCTCTTTTCTACAATTCCAGCAAATACAAAGACCATCTAAAACTCTCTGCCTTTCTAAAATTATTCAAGTAACGGATGACTTTGTAAGGATTCCTGGACCTCCCTTAGACCGGAATAATTGTCAAGAACGAGGTTTCATCTGAATTAATTAAACCTCATGCTACCACTGTAAATTAGCTACCTTTCTTCCCAAATCACGTTTTCAAAATTTCACACCTTTAAGCCTTTACATCACTTCCCAGGAGAAGGCAGGTTCTCTCATAAGGTGCACTTACTAACAGAAATTATGGGCAGAATGATAGCAATTTTCAGCAGATATAATGCTGTTAAACTGCAAGGGTTGAGACAGAAATTTTCTGAGCCAGCTGCCTGACTCTGGCTGATATGTATGTTTTGATACCAAACCCAGCAAACGTGGTATAAGTCTGTTCTGAGATGAAATTAGGCCAAGACACACAGTAAGAATTTCAAAGATTAGCACAGTTGTGTTGTAAATGATCATTTCAGGAATGTCCAGTATCAGATATTTGGCAATGAAAGGGACACCACCATGTCATGGATTTGGCACTTGGCACCCTCACACAAAACTGGGCATGTTAAAAGCTTACTAAAAAAAATTGTAATTTTGCACATATCTTACTAAATTATTATTACTTAGGAGGTTAAAATTTCTAAGGATTTCCTCACAAGCAGGTGCTGAGGTGTAGAAGGTTCCACTTCAAAGATTATTAAAGAAATTCTGTTTCTGCAGGACTAAGGAAAGATGCCATCACGTACTGAAAGCTGGAGAAGAGTCAGCAGTAGGATCAGTGATCCCTCCTAGGGATCCCTGCTGGAACCCATTTTATTCAGCATTTTCACTAATTACCCAGAGAAACGAGAAGGCGGTGAAATCTCCAAGTGTGAGGATGCTATTAAACTCTTTCAGGTAGTCAAGTGCTGCCCTGATAATGAGGAACTACATTAAGACTTCATAGAAGTAAGTGGTCAAAAAGGTGACGGAAGAGCTTCATTGTAGACAAATGTAAAGTGATTAATCTAGGGAAAAATAATTTAAACCATGCCTGCACAGTGCTGAACTCAGACTTTGCAGTTGCAAATCAGGAAAGAGATCGTGGAGTTGCCACTACCAATCCTGAAGCAGCTCAATGTGCAGGAGAAGTCAAGGAAGCCAAGAAGCTGCTGGGCAACACCATGAATGGCATTAAGAACACGACCCCGAGCGCCTTCCTGCCTGTCCATAAAACACTGGCGCACCCACATTCAGGGTACTGTGTGCAGTTCTGGTTTTTGCACCTCAAAGACAAAGTAGAGTTACAAAAGGTACAGAAAAGGGCAACTAGAATGATCAAGGAGAGGGACAAACTGCCTTTATATGGATAGGCTGAAAATGCTGAAACTCTTCTTTAGCCTAGAACCTGAGTCTGCAGACTACGAGTGAATGAAAACAGGAAACTAGGAATAGGAGAAGGAAGGGGAAGGGAAGCAGATTTGGGTAACAAGTAAGGTAAGCGGCAGGAATGCACAAGGCAGATGAACTGGGCAAGAATTAGGAGGGTAAGATGAAAAATATAGTAGCAGTTGGGTTGAGGGAGAAGAGGTGGGAGTGACAGGCACAGGCAGGGGCTGGGTTGAAGAATGTCAGGAAAATCTGGCAAGGGGAACAGGGACAAATATCCAAGGCTGCAATTGGAGAGTTTCTACAAATCCAATATTTTTTTTCCTTGAGTGTGAAAATAAATTTCAAATTCCAGAACCTCAGCACTGGGCAAGTCTCTCACTAGTGGCTGGTCAGCAAAGAGAACCATAAACTTGCTTCTGCTGGTATTTCTTTGCCTTAGTGGCAGGGGACACCATACACCCAAATGTACCAAATCAGCTGATAACAGATGGTCTGAACAGAATCTTTTCTTTTCAATCTTTTTGTATCACTCCATTTGAATTAAATTGCTTGTTGTAACACACTGAAAAGGAATTTCTCTAACATTTCTTGATTCCCTCCACAGCAGGTTTGAGGGTACCAAAAACCAAATAAAAAACAATGCCAGTTCCCATATTTCCTAAGTTTAAGTACTAAAATTTTCATCTTGCAAGTCTTGTAAGAGTTTTGTCATGTTCTGGCATGACAATACATATGAAGAGGGGTAGCAGGCTGGCAGAAGGTTGGTAGGTGGAAAGGAAGGGAGGAGTAAGGCATAACAATGAGACATATTTCTGAAGTTTTATAAGGCTATTTCTGTGACATTTCAATGAATCATTTTCCAACATCAATAAAACTTACAAAATACTCAAGCCTGTTTATAAGCTGTTGCAATAATGGATAATAAACTAACAAGGGATTCCTTACATCCCTAAGAGGGAGTTGTCTAACTCCACATATGCTACTCAGTATACTGTCTTCATGGAAATACAATAGCTTTTGTTCCATTTCAAAAAAAATCAAAAATTAAGACTTAAAAAAACCCCAACCCTCTTTTTGAAAGTATCTCCTTTTTCCAGTTGAAATACTAGTACCATTTGTGGTAAGCACTCCCTAACCCCCGTAGGAAAGTGGGAAGCTCTGCATAATTCTGATAAGATCAGTTTTACAAAAGAGTGTGTCTAAACACTGCTTACATGAAAGATTTCAGTTTACAGGAAAGAAAGGGAAATCCCCGCTGAAGGAATTGCACAAGATGTACCAATTACAAGGTATAACATTATGACATAAGGATATTTTTTTTTATTTTGGTTTCTGATGACCAGAAGGACCACAAAGACAAGACTTCAACAGGCTGCGCTCTGCACATGTAACTGGTGTCAGGAGGCAATAAACTCACTGCAGCCACCTTACACGGACAGATATTTTTAGCATCGGTATGAAAAGAAATGGGTGTTGAAAAAGAGAAGGAACGCTTGTAAACATAAAATACAAAACACCAGGCACAACATTCCAGAACTGATCACCTTTTTTCTCATCAGAAAAACAGAAAACAGATTTACTCTGATGCAAACTGTGACAAGTCTAGTTCTATGAGCTGCTCACGTACTCTTTAATAAAAAATATTCCTAAATAGAAAATAACGCTTTTACTATAACCTATATGGCTGAGAATTTTACTGACAGCAAAATCAAAAAAGTATGGAAATTAAAAATGTTGTGCTATGTAAAAATATTTGTGATTTCTCTACGCATTTAGAATTTACCCTTTGGACCTCATGTCTAAGTAAACAAAATGTCTTTATTCAAGATATTATCAAACTAACAATCTTCTAAGTTGATTAGCCACATCCAAATATAATTCCATTCATACTTATTTGTATCTACAATTTTGCCTTGAATAATAAAATATTTCATAACAGCAAGTGTGATTAAATACTTCCACCTTGAAGTAGTGGAATTGTGCAATATTCTTCTGAAACATCTTGCTAGAATCTCCTTGACACCACTTGTGTCTTGTCCTTCATTTTAAAAACAGGCAATTAAAAAAGTATGCATATAAATCTTCTTCCAGTCTTAAGTGCCCCCCATATGTTCACTTAGAAAGACATTATTCACCTCAAGTAGCCAACATAAACTCCTTTCTGTATATATTTCTTCTGAAATTATGATTCATTATAGTGCCCATCTTTGTGTTTTGTATTACATTTTTGTAAGTCTTGGAAACCAAAGAAGAGAGTAGGAAATATCATATTATAACAAGAATATTCGTTATCTGTCTAAAGTATTTCATTTCTTTGTTAACATTATTTCTACATAACATAAAACTCTAAGGCAGAAAGAGAAATCTATTCTGTTGCTACAGAGGGAACTACAAAGTCCATTAACTACTTCTTCTTCCTGTGATTTAAATGACTGCTCATCTAAAATCCAGTGATGTAAAACATCAAATAAATCTTAATAATAGCTGCACTGTATTCACTACATGAGAGTCCTCCAGTCCTCTGTTCTCATTACCCTCCAAGTATTTCACAATCTTTTTGAACAGACGAATGGGAAGAGCTATCTAACTTTGACAAGGCTATCATCTCCTGCGAGGATAGCTTAAGATCTGTTTAATAGTTTTGATGTTCTAAATGCCTTAGACATAACTTCATGCATCAGTTGTTTCACAACTACCCTCTCAGGTTTTGTTTTGTTTTGGCTTTTTCATACTAAAGCTTGTATGTAAGCTTCTATTTTTTTAATTAATAATTGAACTTTTAGACTTATTTTCTGCCTTATTTTAGCTCATTCTGTTTATTTTAGCGTATTCTGCTTATTTTAGCCTTATTTTATGTTTCTTATTTACCCTGTCAGAAAAAAAATATTTGGGTTGTTCTTTCTGTAATGCTTATTTTTTGTCTCTCTCTTTCCTGCACTGAGATTTTTTAAAAAATAAAGCACAACATTAGAGTACTTTAATACGACGAAAAAGAAACTCACTGATTTTACCATTTTACTTGCATAATGTAAATTTAGGAGATTAGTACTTGTCCACAAATTCTCATGGAAGTTATGAAAAGAGAGAAAGCTAAAGAATCTCTACCACAAATTTATGGTTTTGGTCTTAAAAGCCAAGTGCATTTGGCCTTTGAACTTGAAGCTAAATGAAGTTTTAATATTTGTTTTACAAGTTTTGATTTGGTTTACTTGTATCTTCTGAAGGATCACAGTGGAGCACATCAAGAGTTACACATCCGCTTTTGAAAACTATTTCAAAAACGTCACTCTCTCCTGAAGATAAGCTGTCACGTGCATTACAAAACAGTTCTTTAATTATACAGTTTCATACTTTAAAAAAACCCACGTGAGGTCTGCGTTATTGACAGCACAAGATAGCTGCAGAGCAATAAATAGATCAGTCTTTAACATTTCATGCTATCATCATGACTCAGTGTGCGGTTCAATGTCTCGTTCACCGGAGCTATCAAACCCAGAATTACAGAAAGATCCATTTCCTCCTAGGCTTTTCCATGCCATCGGGCTATATTCCTGACGCTGCCCTGACTGGTGGGGTGACCTTCAGAAAAATCACTTTCCCTTTCAGTGCCTGAATTTCCTCATTTGAGATGCCTTTGTTGGCAAAACACATCAAGACCTAGTGATTAAAAACAAGGTATATACGCAGTAGTAATTAAGTAAAAGCCAGTTATCTCGTACTTATGGTGCACAGCCCTGTAAAGTCATCAGCACACCCACCAGTCTTGACACAGTGCTACCCACGGTAATGACTGTTGTCATTGTTAACAGATGAATATCAAAGATGCTGTTTTCTGGACAGATGCTGACAAAGAGTGAGGAAATTCAACATCAGGTAAAGAAGGATACTAAAAGCAATGAACTTCTGCAAGTTCATTTATCAGCTGCTACGTGCTCCCAGTGAATCTGCTGACAAGGAACTAATTTTACCAGGTTTTTTTCCAGATCCAGCCTTTTAAAGAAAGTCCAAAATATATGCAATGTATTTAATGCAGTTGTAAGTACAGTCAAAAGAAAAAAATACAAACAGTAGCAGTGAAAAAAAATAATCAAGTAATGGGGTTTACTGCTGGTTCTTATCCTAAAAAGCCCACCAGTGCGCGGAATCCAATAGGGGCAATAGTGATGGACAGAGGTGCAAGAGAGAACAGAAGAGCAGTAACTTGCCCTGGTCCTACCCAGGGAAGATTTTACAGATGCCCTCCATTACACCCTTGAGAAGATGATCTTTTTGCATTAAAATATGCTCTGTAGTGCTAATACTTTCTGTACAGTAAAATGAC
Source organism: Pluvialis apricaria (assembly GCA_017639485.1). Taxonomy (NCBI): domain Eukaryota; kingdom Metazoa; phylum Chordata; class Aves; order Charadriiformes; family Charadriidae; genus Pluvialis; species Pluvialis apricaria. The sequence goes on along the minus strand of CM030008.1, from coordinate 158,258,748 downwards.
AAAATTGCTGCTAGAAAAAGGGACTGCTGGATATTTGAGCATATCAAAGAGAGCTCGTATTACAAAAGACTCAGAAAGGATGTGAAACCTCCCTTCCAAGTACTTATGAAATAAAGTATGCTTAATGAAACTTCTGCTGAAAATGAGTAAATAGCACATGATTACACTTTCCTTCTCTATTTTAATATAAACTCCTCAATCTAATGAGTTGACTTCAATTGAGAAATTACTTCTGTGACCCTTGGTGTGCTGCCCTACAACATCTTACAAGATACTTTTGCTTGGTTAATTTAGATTTGGACCTTGCATTCACCATTTTCCACCTTGTTTTCAGAATATTACTTCAAAATTGGACTCAAAGTATGTAATACTAATTACTTACAAAACCAAACAAACCCTCTTTTCATCGTCCTCTCCTCCTCCCGAAGTAGTAACAATGAAAAAAAAACTCAAACAAAAAACCAGTAGAGGTCATCAATATTTCTCCCAAGGAGTGCCCCAAAGCAGGCATCAGTCCTGTTGCAAAGGAATAGTTCGGGACTCAGAAGACCTGGGTGTTATCACGTGTAATCTTTGGGATTTTGCTGTACAGAAATTAGGAATAGTACTGAATCTCTCACTGTCTGTTCTGCACCTAAACTCTAAGCTATTCTAAGCAGGGATTATTTCTTATTATGCGTATGTGTAGCACCCAGTCTGATGGGATACGCATCTTAATTGAGATGAATAGAATTTATTCCTGTGAAAATCATGAACGCATACATAAATATGAATAGTACAGTTATGGGAACAGATTGGTGGGTGGGGAGGAACTTGAAAATAGACGCAATAGGAATAACAAAGCAATCACTCAAGAAAACCCTCCAAACAATACTGAAGATTTGCCTAATAATTATGCAGGCTAAAAAATACAGGTAGGTGGCCTTAGTTTCTACAAAATGGAAATAAAAATACACACATGAACAGTGAGTGCAGTACACAGTGCTATTGACATTGCTCACAGTCTTTCTACAGCACAAATGTATGCAGAATTTCAGATTTCACAGTAGAAATCAAGATACTGACTTATTTCCCTCGTTTTTAATTCATAAGCTACAGCCAATTTTTTAAAAGGACAATGTTGTTTTTCTCTCTGTAACCCTCCAACAGTTCTCTTATTGCAGCAAACATCTACAAATGACAGTTAAAGGTTCATTTGCTTCCTTGCTGATTTCCTGTAAAACTTGTGACTCAGCACGTCATCTGAACCTGTTACTCTGTGTACTGAAAGGACATCGAACACTTTTGCAACCCCGCTGCAGCTGCACACGTTCCACCTCCTTTTTCTGTGAGCACCTTAGACGCCATCGCTGAATTGGGGGTGATCGTTACCCCGTTGCTAAATCAGCCCTGCGTGTAGGAATGCACGCACCCCCCCCCTTGCTAACTGTGCCAGAACTATTGGTCGTCTTTATTCACTATAGATGAAAATACTTGTTTTTCTAGTCACTGTAGAAGTATGCTTTTTTTTTTCTCTCAATAGTTCTGATATTAACTACAGTCCTGAGTAACTCCCTTGCATCACTGTCCTCCAATAAGTCTTTTTGAATGAGATCGACTTTTAATAATGTAACTATCTTTTCAAATGCAACCCAGAATCATTTTTGAGTATTTACGAGAAATGTTTATAAGACCCTACTTTTCACATATTTATGATGAACTCTTTCAGTCTGAATATCTGGCTATTTAGCATCCTAGACTTAGAACTAAAATCATTACCCCTAAAGAAAACCCCTTTCTCACATGACTCCTTCCTATTTGGTCTTTGAATTTTTGTAAAGGTTTGGCTTCTGGGTTTTCAGAGTATCTTTTGTTTCCTAATGTAACTACACTGGTTTCTGAAAGCTACTTATAAAGTTTTTGGGGTTTATTTGAGGAGGTATTCAAAATATATACTTTAATTTTTGTGTTTAGTATCAAATTACTCTAAGCTCCTGCATTTAAAATGAAGAGTGCGCTTCACACTGCAGGTTTAAACAGAACCTACTTGACCACTGTAGAGTGTACCTCTATCTGAAATAAGCAGTAAATTGTACTGTTTAATTTTCTTGACATGATTCATCGCTTTACAGGCCTCTCTTCTGTCATTTCATTTCCAGTCTAGATTTCTTCATACAAGAAACTTTTTTATGCCTTTAATAGTTTTTCCTGCCTCCCTCTGAACTTTACTTTAACTGCCTTGTCTTTGAAGATAAGATCCCTGCAGATGAATACAGCATTCACGGTGAGGATACATAATTTGTATATAATATCTCAGCTTTCTCTGCCTATTTTTAATATGATCCTTTTCCTCTTGCTGTATTGGGCCTGATTTTGGGGACCCAAAACTAGAAAGCACGTATCGTTTTAGGCCTTTCTTGTCCATTTGTTAGTAACAAAACAAGGCAACATCTAGCTGGAGACACTTAGGCTGAAATGATTTCTGCTTCTAAAGAGTTTGGGAGGAAAAGCCTGCAATCAAGAAGGCTTTATACAAGGAAGCTAGTGTGTTGCTGGGATCAGTTCTTGGGAAAGTCAGAGCTCTCCTCCATGGAGTTATTCTAAAGAACACAAGTGCAGAACGACAAAGCCATCTGACTGTAACATCTACTTGACCTCATGAGATGAGTCTGTGCTTTGAAGTGTATTTTATACTGACTTAAGAAAATCTCTTACAGAAAAAAACTTAACTTCTCCTTCTGAAATGCTTTGATTTTCTGTACCAAGTCCTTTGGAAGAGCGGACTGCTGGCAGCCAAGCAGAAACACCTCGTTCCACTTGTGGTTGTGCCAGGCTGTGGGACCCGGCTGGCACTTCCCAGCCGGCCTTCGGGCACACAGAAGGTTTTGAGGCTAATTGCACGTAGGCATACTTGAAGTTCTCTTTTCTGTAGGCATTACTCCTAAACTTATCTGTGCTAGCTTGAATTAATCTAAGGTAATGCTTACCACAGTTCACACCATTCTTCTACTCTGGTCTAGAGTTAAAATTATTTTTTTCTTAGTTTACTCAATAAAAGAAGTTATTGCGTTATGACCTTTATTCTGAATGGACCCCTAAGTCACCTCAAATTGACTCTCCTTCCTGGCAAAATGTGTTACTTATTCCTGTTCTTTATTTTATCCTCTCCTGGTCCATATTTAATTGCTTTTTGAAATAAAAGGCTTCTCATGTGCCATAGAAAGGGACTTAATTTTTCCAAATCTGATAAAGACTTTATTATACACAACGATTTCAGATTTTGTGCCACAGGTCAGGAGACCAGACTAATTCCGTGGTTCAATAGTACTCTATTGAATTTATTCTCATGCTTAGAAAATTCAACAATGTTAACTTGTTCCCCACCTGAACAGAAATACTTTAAAGGCTTTCTGAAAGCTTTACGGGTTCTGGCACTCTAATTCTGAAAATTAAGTTTCTGTTCATTAGGGATAAGTTTCATTTGCACAGCTTTACTCGCGGTGAGCGGGCATTTTACCAGGGCGACTTGTGTGTGGCAAGTACTCTCCAGGTGTATGTTCTGCTTTAAGCTGCGTATAGAGACAGACTGACAGGGAAAATAGGAAAGATATGGTTGAGAAAGGATGATTTGGAAGAAAAAGTATTAGCCAGTGACAGAAGCGAGTGGATTCAATCGTCTGTTCTGACACACTTTCTGAAAGCTCCTGTACAAATCACTTCAACCCAGATCCACAGAGAGAATGATATGCCGCACTTCCACTGAAACCCCTGAGAGTTAAGGTCACAAAAATATTTTTGTGGAAGTAAGTCTTGTTTTTCTGGGTCTCCAGTCTCCATCTGCAAATTAGGTATTACTCCAAAACAGCATTTCTTCCAAAGCAGCTCACACACTCCCCATTAGTATCCACAGCACAGAAGAATCTGAAGACAGTACTGACTGTGTGGGTTATTACACAAACAGACAGGAGAAAAAGAGACCTAGAAAAATGCATTTCAGTCCCAAAGCTGTACTTGTCTTGAAAATAAACAGTCCCAGTGTCTCAGCCGTCACAGTATCTCTGACACGCCGCTGTGCTGGGAAGAATCCAGAAGAGCAAAAACCTCAGTGGCTCTACTAGCATGGGAAAAAGAAAGATAACCAGCAAGGGCATAGCAACCTAGCCTTCCTTTCAAAAATTAATAGAAAGAGGAAACATTTCTACATTTGAAACAGAATCAAAGATTTTCTGCCAAAATATTGTTGTCATTAAGTTTCATGCATTTGATTTATTGCCACTTCCTGCTGTTCCTATTTAAACTCTCCTTTCCAGCAGGCATGCAATCAAAATCATTAACTGTTCCAACAGCTTGCTTGTCCTGGCTATTTATAGTAAATATTTACTGGTAGATACTTTAAGAGAAAAATAAAGTCCTACACATGGCAATTATTTGGAAAATACTGATCAAATTCAGTTGGATCAACACTTCAGTATAGGATCTGAGGTTCAAGGCAGAATTAAATTGAGTCACATTTTGCTTATTTTTAGCACCTGTTTCATATTGCCTCACTACGAATCTACAGCGCAATTGCATCCTAGTATGTCACAGAGATGTGAAGCTGAGAGAGACATTTTTGCTGCATCGAGTTATCTCATTAGGTATGAAAAAAGTTTTCTCTATATGAGCTCTCACATTCGTGAGAGCAGTTGTCATTTGCTCAACTTACAATCTATTTTAACAGACAGCGTAAAATGGATCTTAGGTTTGATAACAGCAAAAGCTTTTGAAAAGCCCTACTTTGGAGTTCGGAGAGTTTGGGAATTCCACGTCCTGCTAGAAAATAAAATGTGTGTGTTAAAAAGTTCAGTAACGTACAATGGAAATCACCATCTATGGTGTTCAATAGTCTGCTGAACAGCTGGAATTTTAAGGCTGCAAGATTGTAAATTAAAGAGCACCCAAGCAATTTTTCAAAGAAACACATTCATACAGCAAGCTTGTGACAGTGCCAAAGCCCCTTATTTTAGGGATTTTCAGGACTTACGCCTCTCATTTCATGATTAAATTGTCAACTGAATTTATTTCATGCTGACTGTACATACACTACAATTGTGATCAAGCTGAAGATTTAAGAAGACGACCACAGACTGCCTAAGTGGCAGGCAGCATGAGAACATCTGCCTCCACGGATGAAGCCAACGAAGGTTGGATTGGGGAAGGGTATTGGATACCCTAATTGTGAGGGTAATGGATACCAGTATGAAGAGCTCAAAAGAAACAGATACACTGCCAGAATCCGCTTCATGAAAAAGAAATGGCGCAACTCTACGGTTAACCTGTTACTCTGGTAACAGTTAGTACAAAGAACCCAAAACCGAGTCATACATGTAAAGGTGCGTGCAAACTGGTGAGCAGCTGTGTGTGTGAATCAACGAATTACGGGCACCAGAAAAGCCCATCTGTGAGCACTGATGCATAAGGTATACGCTGCTATTCTGACACAATAACAAGCAAAATAAACCAAAGACAGCACAAACTGGGCAGTGAGAAAAAGTACATCCTAGTAATCCAACACAGAAGATTTTCTGTGAAAAGGGCACGGTCCTAAGAGATTCTGAGATCTTTAGCTTGGCTTTGTTACTTGTGAACACACAGCTTGGATAAACAGGGAGACAAAGGCAGAATAAACCTCCTAATATCAATGACCTTTACTCAGCAGCACCACTTTAGTTTTCCCAGGGTTGAAAATAAGGTAGCTTTAACACAGCCAGCTGGCAATATCATCCAAGCATTACTTCACGGGAGATGCTGAACTTTCAGGTTCTTCTGAGAAGAGAGAGACACGTCTGTATTTCACCAGCATACTGATGAGTCTCCTTTCTAAATTCTGAAGTGGTGGCTCTACAAGGCATCATATTAAACTACCTGGGAGGCAGAATATGGCCTTAAGGGCTGCTGCATTTCAAAACAGTTGATGATGACATACAGTTGTCTGCCAGTACCTGTTAAACCCTTTCTCAGAAGTGCAGCGAAGAGCAAGAAGAATAGCCTCCAACATATCAGCAATGTCCCTCATTCACCAAAGCAATAAACCGCAATCAAACATGCTTTTAGACATTCAGCAGAAATGTGATGATGAGGCAACCGAGATCTGAGAGTGAAGAAATTAAGGCACAACCAACACACCTAGTACAAAACACAAAGGAAAGCCAAACTTGGCCCAGAACCTTTCCAAATGCCACTGACAGGTAAATTCAAACTATTCTCTACTCGTTTTTTCCAAATGGCTGAAATCTTGGTATTGCTGAAGTCAAAAGCAGAACTCTCCATTTAACAGTGCCCGTAATTCATCTGCAGGAAATTAACTGTCAGGCTTTCAAGCATTTTTCCTCTTGGGTAATACTTGAAACATTCATCAACCGCGCAGCAGGATCCCAGCATCTCTGTTTAGTTTTCCTCTTGGTAGATAAAGATTGCAGCAGCTTCCATGTTGCTGCACTTATCTGCATTTTGAGTAACAGAACAATAATCTTTCTACTTCCCCTATCAGGACGGCCTTTTTCCAGCCTGACCTCTTCACGTTTCCTCATCTGCAGCTGTTAGTAAGCGAGAAGCTGCTTTGGATCATTTGAGTATTCTACCACTTTCTGCTTAAGAAACATGATTCTAGGAACAGACAAGTCAGCTGTCAAGAGATTATTTCACAGATGCACTTGGCATCATGTGAAGCCACTTTCAGCTGGCAATAGCTTGAATAAACATGTAATTCCACCACAGAAAAAAAGCAGGCTTAGGAAAAAGTGATGATGAAATCAAGAGTAAGCAACGTGCCCTGCTGAACCGTTTTCTGATGTTCAGCATGCCCTTCCAGAACTCAATGCGTATCTCACTTCTGTTTAGCCCTAGAAGTCCACGCTCCTTTTATGAGGCACCAAGCACAGAGGCAAAAGGAGAATGAACAGACCAGGGCAGGGAATTAGGTAAGGGTATCAACAGCCTAGGCAAGTGGCACAGCCAGCTGTATAGGTTTACTGCTTTCTTTCACTTATCAAGCCCCGTATTTTATAGGGCAATAAAAATATTTCCTTGATTACACATAGCTGGACATTCAGCTTTGCTGCTTATGTCAGGAGTATGCCTGTGCTCCGATTTCTGTTGTGTTAACGAGACTCACAAGCCTAGTAAGCATAGAGAACAGGGAGTATTTGATGTTGAACAGTCTATTATCTTGCCAACCACAGTCTACACTACACATCCAGTTTGATTACAGACAGGTGACATTTCTCACAAGGATGTTTTATGAGCTGAAATATTCTCTGATCACTCTGTGTAGCTGGAAGAGAATAAGCGAGTTTATTATTTGTTACTTTCCAGGTTTATTTGTATTCAAGTACCACCCAAACTGTGCAAGGTGTTTTAACTGGAATTTTTGCTCGTGTTCTCCCAGAAGAGTTCCCAATCAAAGGGAACACAATAGAAGAAAGATCCAGCTTATAGAAAATTCAATTAAGCACTTTTACTTCAAATAAGAGGCTTATTCACAGAGCTGTAAGAAGAGACTGAAAATGCACACTACACTGTGTGGATACCGAATCCATAGCTAATCCTATATAAATGCACCAAAGCGAATATTCCAGAATTAACAAACAATGTGCATTTTCTCTTGCACATCACATTCCATAAAGTATTTGTACTGTAAGCTGCTTGGAGCAGGGACCTGTCATTGTGAATTAGTCCATAAGAACTATGTACATTAGGGACTGCATTTAAGACTTTTTCTTCTTTACAAAGAGCAGATTTGATTTACAGTTCTGCTATGAATTAGAGGCTAAGGAAAAGAAAGCAAAATCCTGTTTTCAATAATGTAACTGATTACTTGGGGTTTATTCTGATTATTATTATTATTGTTTTATTTATTTGTTATTTACATTAATGTAAATGACACAACAGTAGTTTTTGGTATTTGGGTTTAATTTTTAAACAGGTGTTCACACCAAAAAAATGTCCAGTCTGCTCCAGCTAGACTACCTGTATAATACTTGGAAGAACTTTCAGAATCACATGTTCAGGACACATCCTGAGCTGTATCTTACATTCACAATTTCTACAGTAATTAAGGGGTCAAAGCATCTCTTAGATCAAAAGATTTTGTTGAATCAAATACTCAGTTGAGGACTACAGAAACAATAATTACTGGAAGGCCACATTTTGGTGAAATTCAGGCTATTTTTTTTTTTTCTTAGAAAGAGAAGACAACATAAGTAAAAACTTCCTTAAAACTCAAGAAGAGGAAGTTAAAATCTTCCAGATGCCCAAATTCATAACTAACTTGAAAACCAGTCTTTGCGAACAAATAATAAAAGTCATTAAAACATCAACAAAATCTTTTATGCCCTTATTGTTCTTCCCATACTGCTGACCACAATGACTCTTTCAATATGCAACTCTGAAGAAGCCAATACAAAAGGAAAATATTTCTCAAATGCAATGTAAAGAATGAAAAGAGGAACCAGACTGGGCACACACGTTTCAAAAAATCTGACCTTGCATGTTAAGTTTTCAAATCAAAATCTGTTGTTTAACAGCTTTCACATGAGTTAGTTACTTCCATATCCAAAGCAGAAAACTCAACTGAAATGATCAAACTATGGTGTACCTTTACCCAGATATTTTCTTCTGAGATTGCTAAGAGATAAAATAGCATGCACCAAATGCAAAGTTCTTTGATGTACAGGTAAATCCACGATTCCTTATCTTGTGAAATCAGCCTCTCGTGTAAATGCGAGTCTCCACACGGACATAGTTGCAGCAAATCAGACTCCGTTCTAATTTATGCAAAGCAAGGGTTCCCTCTCCTGCAGCTTTAACCACGCTCCCTTTACACTTTCCAATCCACTTCTTCTCAAGCAACTCCAGCATTCATATCACCTCTGATACCGTTTGTTTGCCAGAACTGCAGCATTTAAGTTAAGATTCAAACCCAAACACTCCCCAAGGGAGCTGAATACCCTTAATTCTTATGCATATATATGAATCCTTATATGAATTGTTCACCTGAAAGTTTTTGGGCCAATACTATAATGAACAAAGGCATTTTTTAAAAAATAGCTCAACTTTGAGTGTATTTTGTTACACCTAGAGCTATTTTAGAAGCAAGTATTTTGAACAATAGGTGTCTGCACACCTAGGAAGTTGACAGCCCAGCCTCAGGTGATTAGCAAGTACGGAATGTAACTTTTCTTTAAAATTCCAAAACACTAATTTGGACAATTAATCTTAAATATAATGGCCTTTTTATATGTATCTGGTTATGCTGTGTAAAGCACTTGTGAATTTTTAAATCCTGAAAGCTCCCTCTGTAGTTTAGTACCATTTATAATACAAGTCCTGAAGTGCTAGTTACTATGGCGGTGCTTTGTGCATCCATGCCATTTAAAAATATTTTAAGATTAACATTTCCATCTTCAGGATTTGCAAGGCAAGGCCCCATTCATTAACGGGCTGCAGGTCAACAGTTTTCAGTGTATGGTCTCTGAGACTGTAGGATTTAAGGGAACCAAATTAATCTTTGTGAGACTTAGATTTGTTTTCTAAGGGCCAACACCTTCATTGTGTGAAGCCTGCATTCAAAATTGGTAACTAGTATATTAGGAATAGACAAATCACACCAATATTAGTAGGACCAGGATCTATAGAGCAGCCCTCCCACAAACAAGAAGCTGTCTATGAGATTCCAAGCATCCTGGATTTCCCCTAATACTCTCTTCATTATTTAGTCCACACTGTCTACTGGATTTACTAGCTCATCAAACTGTCTTTGGACAGTCTAGACTGGTCTAGACTTCTGCTTGTCAAAAAATGTCACCAGCTTCTCTTTTTCTGCTTCCAAAATGGGAAAAGATCTCTGTTCTTACAGCTATCAGTCACTACGAATTTGCCTTAAACCTACATGTTTAGGCATCTCTTTTCAGTCTGAATTCAGTTAGAAAAGTTGCAAACCATTTTTCTAGTAAACCCTGCTAATCTCATTATCTTTCTCATCCAGCACAAACCAAACCCGTGATAGCAATTCAGCCCACAAATTCAGAAGCTATGAATCGCTACACGGTAAGATTTCTGTTTACAGTACTTTCAGATAAATGAGCCATTTGTTACAGATGAAACTTGCTTTCTTTTTCTGGCCTCACCAGACCTGATACCCACTGAGTACATAATTTCTGCCACTTAGAATATATTCTGTTAAGGTATGGGGACATGAAGGAGAATTCTCCAGAATTCTGCTGTCCTGCCAATACTTGCGGTGCTAATATCTGGATGGAACAGTTGCACAGATGAACAAATTGTCTGAGACAGGAATAAATATAACATTCTTTACTGTTAAAATATGGATAAACTCTGAGCTGTAATCTTTCCAAAGTTTGCTGCTAGACTCTAGCAAGTGCTACAAGAGGATCAATCCTAGAACATGCCATCACAGCAGGTAACTATATTCTGTATCAGCCCCAAGACTTTGCCTTTCCTGTGGATATTGAGGTTTTTTCTCCCACTTTTCTGCTGTATCCATGAAGAAGAAGCTTAAACACTCTTGTTTATACAGCAAAAATATAGTAGCAATTTAATAAAAAAAAAAATTAATTTCTAAAGAAAAAGAGATCTATACATTTCTTTAATGTCCCAGTGTAAAGCCATCTGCCAAAGCTAGTATCAAATAAGTTTAATGATATTTTGTTCCTAAACATATACACAAACAGATGCCATTCAGCAGTTTTACTAGAAATAGCAGTGTTAGTAATACAGCAATATACAACTCATAATTTCGCCAAATGATACCCACTTGGACTAAGACTGACTGAATTTCAGTCAAAAAAGTGCATCCAGAGCACCAAAATCACAAAGCTAAGGAAAATAATGCAGTTTTACCTCCGTAATTGTGACAATTTGTTCTTTGGACAGCTCCAATGTCCCTTTGTGCCGAAGCAGGGACCTGAAGTTAAGCTCAAGTCATCTCTGTGCTGGGAATAAACTTTTGTCTTTCCTATAAGAATCTGTCCATTTTACCCAACAATAACTTTCTGAAAAGCTGAAACCTGCACATTCTCTTCTGGGCTTTTGGGCTTAGTCACACTGAGATTTCATCTAGACTGGGCAGGAGTCCAGAAAGAAGAAAGGAGGATGATCATTCCCCTGCCTGGACTGAGTGGACTAAGTGGAGGAAGAGGCTTTCTGATCAGAACGGGATAAGACGTAAGCCTTGGGGAGGAAAGAGGAAGATCGGGAAAAGCAGCCTGAGGGGGGGTGGAATGAATAGAAGACTGGTAGGGAAAGGAAAAGGGAAGTTAGGAAGGGAGTTTCCTTATTCCAAATTTAGAAAAGGGGTGATTTGAGATGACCTATGAAATCTGACGTAAGACTGCAGTCTGCTTTGCATAAACGCTGCAGTCAGTGGGAACTGCGTGCCATATACCAACAACTCTGACAAACCAAGTCCCAGGCTTCTCAAAAGCTACCAAAAACATTTATGTTAATCCCTCTGAATTTCAGTTTCCCATCTGTCAAGTGGGAATAATAATAATCCTCTCATATGGGTAATGTAAAAACAAATTCATTAATGCTTGCAGATACCGTAGTAATGAGTACCATAAAAAAAGCACAACAGAGGCACTGACTGCATTCAGAACAGGGTTTGATTAGTCTGCGGTAAACAACGAATGGGCCTTTTGTTCTCTGTCTATGTTTACATCTGAACAGAATGAAGACTTGGTATTTAATAACTTATAGACCGTAAGTAATACCTATAACAGCAGTAAGAAAAAGGCACTGACCGTGCGGCCAACAAGGGAGAGAATACCAAATGGTGAATCAGAATTGAGAGGAAAAAGGAAACTGTGGCTGTGTAAGTTAGAGGCTATCTGATCGCTTATGTGTGGGGGAGGGAGGAGGGGATAAAATAATAATTTTAATTCAGACACTTATTTTGTAAGGTTGCCTTTGCAGGCTCCATAATTTCCTTTTAACTCCACATTATGTGTGTGCACATATTGATATTCATGCAGGCATTCACAAATCTTCCACACTGACGCTGTGTGTACACCTGTATCTATAGATTAAGTAATTTTCAGTTAAACCAATAAAATACATCTAGAACTACTATATTCAGTGTTACTGCATAATGACGTCAACAAATTCACTTATAGCATAAATGATTCATGTACAATAGCAGCTTGAAAATATATTTTTCAATTCTTTTGAACTTAGACTAATCTTAAAACAACAAATGATGAAAGTTCAAACAAAAGCTAATTTTGTTTAATGAACTAACCAAGGAGGTATTGTGAAAGTATTGTGCAACCAAATGCTGAGCTAATTATTGTGAGATCAAATAACTGTTGCCATAGTTACTGGACAGTGTTTTCCATAACCGCTTTTATCTCCTCAATAAATCTTTGTGACGCAACAATTATAAAAAGTTGACTGTAAAAATGACTATTATGTTTTGAATAGCATTTAGTTATGACTGACCTGTCATTGTGCTTGTGTCACCGTGTTTGTCAGAGGATAATAAAAGACAAGTATCTGCTCAAGTTAACAGAGAAACAGTTATAGCTACAGCTTGACTTGGGGACTGCAGTTCAGGTTGTTAATTTTAGCATACGATATTTTCTTCTGCGTACCAAGCACATTCGTGTTGATTTGTTTGTCTTTAGACTGTAGAGTATCACGAAGACCAGCTTGTTGTCTCTTTTTCCCCCACTAGGGTATTACTCTTTTATGTCAGTTCACATTAGATGATGCAGTGAACTCTACAGTAACTGAAAGCTAAAACCAAAATTTGGTTCATAAACAACTGAATATGAAAGCCAACATCAAACCCATACACCACTACGTAATGAAACAAACCCTGCTGCTCTCATTGAGCGCCCCTGTACGGAAGTCTAATCTGTGTCATGTCATGGACTCAACAGCTGGCTTCTGCAAAAATTGCCCTGAACAAATAAATATTTCACATTATCTGCATTTTTCTGTACACAGTTATACCAGGGGGATTCATGACTGAATCTAACGCTTGGAATGAATCTACGTTTGAAAGGTCTTGAGAAAATACTGGTTTTGACTGGTGAACTGCAGAAAATAAAGACAAAGATGGATACTGGAGAACAGGCTATCTCAGCCTCTCCATGGAATTTTCTAAATTCAGCGTTTGAGTATAGATGTTGAAATGAAATCCCCAACAGCAGAAATTAAATGTCTTCTAGACATTTGTATTAAATGACAGTTCTCTGCTTCTCTGATGCCCTGCAATTTCATGTAACTCCTGCCAGCTTACACAGGATGCTGCAGAAAGTCCCACAAACCAGATGTGATTTCAAATACGCTTCTGTCTTAAATTCATGAGCAACTGATTATCAGCTGAAGCTAGGCACAAATTCTACAATGAAAAACATAAAGTTGACCAATTTCATATGTTTCAAGAAAACATTGTGGATTTATACACCTTTTTTTCATGTCTGGTTTTCTGATGAGTTCCTGGGGGGAAAGGAACATGTCCAAACACAAAACAGTCTCACTGTACTAGACGTGCCAACTTTCCTGCTTCAGACTCAGGAATTCTGGCCTTTGCGAGGCCCACAAGATCGGCAGTAAGAGGCAAGGAAGTTGAGAGGTCTAATTCAAAGCCATGCTGCAATGGGAGAGCCTCCGTTGCCACTGCAGTTGCTCTGACTGCCCCAGCAAGGGACTGTAGATGTTCAGGACTTAGAATATGGCAGGCCAGAGAAGAAGGAGGTAGGTCTTCTTGCAAGGAGAAGTTGCGTTAGAGCAGTCTTAGGGTTCTTGAAGTTGGAATTGCCATTCCTGCCAGTTTGATAGCAGTCACACAAACAAGAACACAACAGTTCAAGTCAACACTGGAATATTGCGGATCATTTCAAAGCAACAAGTTGTCCGTTTTTTCCCAGCAAGTATTTTCACAGTTTTCAATACATGGGAAATTCTCTATTTTAATCAGTTCAACAAGCAAAAAAGCTATTTCTGGCTATTTTCGCCATATCTGTCAAGGACAAGGACAAAAGAAATCTGATGGAATTTACAACCCAGAGAACTTCCAGTTCTAAAATAAGCTCTAAATAAAAAAAAGCTACATGGATTTCTACGAAGCTTAGATCTCCGCAGACTCCACAATGTTGCAGCTCAGCTAATAAAGCTCAAAACACCACCATTCCTCTCCGAGGCACTTGCGTGGCTCACAGAGGAGACGAGTGGCACGGGCCAGCTTTGCATTCCACTGATTCTTGCTGCTCCTATGGCCCCTCAACAGCCTCCCGGCATCTGGGCAGTTCAGACCTGAGCCTAGAACTGGGAATCAAAACCCTGTGCCATTTCTCTTCCTGCTTCTCAGCTGAATCAGAATCTAACGTATTGTGTTAAATAAGACAAGAAAACAGATGCATAAAAAAGCATCTGATCAGATGGTTAACAGAGGAATGAGGTAACTGAGAAGGCACAGCATAGAAAATAATAGCTTATAAAATAAGACTTCAAAACAGCACAGAACAAAGACAAAATCAGTTCTACAGAACTACAGAAAAAAAGATTTTCACAGTGCTACAAGGGACTCTAACACTAAATTTTGGATAGGTCATGCATTGCTGTGTATTTTTTTCCTCCTTTCTCATTTTTCCTCCTTTCTCATTTTCCCTCCTTTCTCATTTTCCCAGCCTACTAAGAAGCTTCATTAGTAATTTACCAAAGTTTGAATGCTCAACTCAAGCTAACCTTTAGTATGTTTTTCAACGTTTCTGTAACACAGCTGCCATCTCAATATCACACGCCTGCAATATAAACTGACACTTACTAAAACTCTTTCTCAGGTAGAAAATAAAACACTACATGTGTTCTAAGGATAACTGTATAAAGAAAGAGAAAAATTGGTTAGTTACATTCAAGTTACCTTGAACCGATGAAATTTTAGAAAGCTAAAAAACTTTGAACAAATAAACAACAATACACCCTGTCAGTAGCCTAAATCCCCACAGTCCTTACTCAGGGCAAACGTGTGTTTTGTTAGAGAAAGGATAAGGTAGCAGGAATTGTATTCATAGGAATTACCATATCAGCTAATTTTATAGCAACTCTATACAGTTGTTAAGAACATTCATTTTTTTAATCTGGGATATATTGGAGAAGGAAATACTTATTGTAGCCAATATAACTTTTTTTTTTAATATTCTTCAACCGTTCATTTGACTAGAAGATTGGGCAGCTCTTGCGCTGTGATGGATTTCAGCTTTGCTGATGTCAGACTGTAGAGCATTCAGTGTATTACACAGAAATTTCACGAGGTGAAGAATTTAGCCTGCAATCCCTGTTAACGGGAGCCCATTTTGTACTGTGAGCCATGATGCAGTTTTGAAGGTATTTCTGTGCTTTTTGCTTCTTGCAACACTCAAAAGTACAAAGTTACACAGACTTACACAGTGCATCTCAGAGACAGCATCTCTATGTATCAGAAAGACCTTGACTGAACTCTGAGCACCAGCTTGTAGGGCATTTTGGAACTTATTTCTCCAATAACTTGACAGAACAAAACCCTTATGAGCCCAGACGATAAGGCTGCATAACCTCTGACAATACAAGCTGTTCCGTGATGCCAGACAGCCCTAGAAAGCAGACAGCCGATTTCAGAGAGCAAAAGAGGTGAAGTGAGGAAGAAAAGTTGAATAGTAGTTGAAAGAAGGAATTCAGACTTCAGCGGTTGGGGAGATTTTTAGATTTAGGTCAACAGCCCCACTTCAGTGATTCCTAAGCTTTTCTTTCATAACCCCACTTGTAAGATTACAACCTTATTTTCATGGCAACTTTTGATAGTGTCCATACTCGCAAATCACTGCTCTTCACAGTAATTTTGAAGTTTTTATAAAATTATATGAAGTTATTCCAAAGCATTGGACACAAGAGAAACAAAATACACAACTCCTAATGCTGCACACACTTTCATCACTTGTTTAGTGGAGTTTCCCTTGAATTCCAGCAGTGTAAATGAAGGGGGGATGATGTTCTGAATCTCTTATATAAATAGAAAACATTCTTTGTACCATTACATAAAACTCATTTTGCAAACGACTTTCTCTAAAGCTTTTATACTATTTTACTTATTTCCTCGCCTGATTAGCTTTTAACCAAATGTAGATGTTTTCCATGACCTATTTTCAAAGCTTACTAATCCCTAAATCCCCCAGTTATGCAATCTTCAAGGATTAAACATTTGTCATGAAAGAGTCTGGATTTGCTTAGACTGAATAAATTTCAGTGGTTTAAATGCAGTTCATTGATTAAATTACATTCATAGAATGCTGGCTGTTGTCACAGGGTGTCTGCCAAAGTAGATCTATTTAGATGTATATGATATAAGCTTCTGCTTATAGTTAAGCCCACAAAATATTTGCATGTGGTACATCTTGGAAGAGAATGAGGCTCTTTTTATATAAAACACTTGTGTCATCTCTGCAGAAGTATTACAATTATACAATACATATACTGAAGTAGCACCTGAACGCCAGCCGGGGCAGAGCAGCGTTACACTAGGTAAAACGACAATCTCTGCTCCGAAGTGTGCAACCTAAAAGGCAAGACAAACCAGGTGGAGGAGACAAACAAGTGGGTTGGTCTGGGGGTGGTAGCGAAGACGGGGTAACAAATAATAGGATGCACAGGATTTGCAGCCAATGGGGAATAACAATCACAACATGCCATCTGCCCACCCGTAATTAGATTAGAGTTCTCTCTGTGCAGTACAGCAGAGCAGTTCTGAAAAGACACTTGGAGGAGCACGGGACTTTGTTTTGGAGCTTCTCCTATGCTTAGTAAGTTGTCATGAGAGAAAGGATAAAGGTGCCCAAGGAGAAGTGGAAGATTGAGACCAGCAAGTATCAAGCACGAAGTGAGGTAACAGGTCACACAGAAAGGGCTAAGTGGTCAGAAAGGTATATTCTGTTTATTTAGGTTTTGCACACACAGTCAGAACAATCTTTAAAAGTCACCTTCATGGTGGTTTAAGCTAACTGGTCTTACTTCTCATTTACAATAGACTGGGAACTGCTATTTCCAGTTACACTATCTTAGTTGAAAAGGTATAACCTCAGCCTGTTGGCCTTGAACAGTTGCTTTGTACTTCTTAGAATGCACTGAGATCATCCGCAGCAAAATGAAGATGTCTTTATTGGAAGCGTGAACATCAAGAGAGTGATTTAAAAGAACTGAAAACGTATTTCTTCAGGGTTATACATGAACCTTTCTAAATTAGGAATTCAAGAATATTTTTTTTTCCTTAGACATAATGATCCCTGCTCGGGTTTCTATCCTTTCTTCCAAAACAGTATGCCTGTCTCTCTCAGGACAGGAAAGCAGAATACACGAAGTGCTTTCACGAAGTGCTGCTTTCACTTACTCTAGCAACTGCTATTTTAAACAGTTGAAATAGAAGGGTCATACACAATTCACCTTCAAACCTTCTAAATCTGTACATTCAGAACTTATTCAATGTATCTAGATTTACACCCTTCAACTCTGAAGTGAAGAACTTGAGATTTCATTTTCAATTCACTCTGGTAAATCACTCCATTATGTGAGCAGGGACTATGGATTAAATAGTCATGAAATTCAGGTTTAGCAAAAACAGTTATTATAGCATTGCAACATATCAACTGAATATAAAGATGCAAAAATAGTACTTTCCACATTCCATGACATTTTCTGTAAATACAGGCTTTTACACAATTACATGGTCCCTTCTTTCTGGAAATGTAAGTCTTTTTCAGTTTCTACTAGGACAAGAAAAACAGCTCACTGTTGAGGCTTCAGTATTGCAAAATTCTATATGGCTAAGCCAGCTCTTAAAAAATAAGTCAGACCATTTGCTCACATTACGGGTGGATACCCTGAGCGGCTGTAAAATATGACTGCGACCATTACCCTGTAGAACGCAACAGATAACCACAGCTTTACAGTAAGTACTGACAGCAGCAGATTTGCTGTATTTAAGATGAAATCTGGGGGAAATTCACAGCTGTCACAGCTGT
Source organism: Pluvialis apricaria (assembly GCA_017639485.1). Classification (NCBI taxonomy): domain Eukaryota; kingdom Metazoa; phylum Chordata; class Aves; order Charadriiformes; family Charadriidae; genus Pluvialis; species Pluvialis apricaria. Next base: position 158,240,716 of record CM030008.1, on the reverse strand, counting down.
GTGTCTGTGTTCGTAGCATCCCAAAACAAAAATACTCATCAAAGATGGAAAATAACCGAGTAAAACTGAAAGCAGAAAAATAAGACTACTCTTGATGGAAATGAAGGAAATGAAAATGAAGGGAAACTTAGTTACAGTGATGTAGCAGCACTGGCAAGGACATCTAAGGCCTTGAGAAATAAAAGGAACTACGCTAGTACATGCGCCTTGTGCTGGGCAGCCTCACCATGCAATCTCTGAACAGCTAATACCCATCAGAATATGGCTTAATCAAAACAACTTAAAAAAATCACAAGTGGTGGTGAGCAAGAGGATTTAACACAGGAAAATCAGTTCACAGAAGTAAATCAAGAATACAAGATTAATAAAAATAGCAGCAAAGGCTTTTTTGTGTGTTCCACTTTCCTAACTTTTAAAGCAGGTATTTTGAATCCACTGTGGTATTTTTTTTCCTAAACCAATGCAGTCACAAGCAGTTTGATTTATTTACTATTACACAAGCTAGACTGCACATTGAACAGCTTTTACTAAAGGCTTCGTACAGAAGAGTTAATAAGCCTTGCTGGATTATCAGATGAATTAGCAGAAATCACCCGGAGCGCACCTCCTTTTCTTACTTCAACAGCAGGCAGGATTTAAGAGCAAGGTTATAGGACTTGTCATTAGAGATCTCTCAATGTAACTCAACGCTGATGCACGGCCCTCCACGTACCTGCTGACACGCCACAGGGGTGGTGGATATCAAGATCCTCAGTGAGGACAAACCAGATTGAATGTCTAGAGAGGGCTCTGGTCCCAGACTGCTTCTCAAGGAAAGGACTTTCTAGGAAGATCTTCTCAAGCGTGAGATCTGGCTAGATGGCACTGCCACTGTGCGAGCAAAACTACAGAATGTGTCCATCGGCCCTTGACCAGAAAAGAAAAGACGCAGGGTTGTAAGACAAAGAAGTGAGATATTTCAAGGAAGGAGTGTGAGATAGGGCTCAAACCAGTGAATCCCCCATGGCTGGCACACCACTAGCCAGGATTAGGTAGTGGGCACAGTTACAGACATGAATGTACAAGCATGTAACATATCCACGGTATCTTAAAAACGTTAGTAAAAGGGGAAAATTCCTGCTTAATTACCACACCGATAATTATAGAAGACCATAAACACAAGTCTTAAGAATAATGGTGCTGTGTCAAGTCCCGCAGTGGCCATGGGTACAGGCCTAGCTCATACATTTTGCATTCTTCAGTGTCTCTGGACAGGCTTTGAATTAGTTGATAGTATGTTCAAACTTGATACATGCATTTCTATCAGCAATTCAAGTACGTTGGTACTTCTGTTAATGTGTGCTTAAAATACTTGTTTCAGAATGTAAAACTGATACATCTCATCCAGGAGAAGCAAGCCATGTGTACATTTACTCTCAAACCCCTGCAGAACATGGTACTTCTGCTAGATTTGGGAGAAAGAGTAGTCAAATAGCTTCCAGTTCAGCTCTTGAAGAAAAGCTAACTGAGCAGTAAAAAGACTGTCAACGTCAATGGTTACAACAGCATCTGGGGAAATGACATTGTCAGCATCAATGGTTACAAAAGGATCCCCACACAATGCCTAACCAGTTAGAAGATGCAATTTCTCCAAAAAAAAGTGCACCAACATCTCTTTGCCATGTCTACAGTCATCAGGTTTCACATAAATATTCATTTTCACCTGAAATAACCAAACCTTAGACCAAATGTGTATGGAACTTCTGGAAAAAGTTCACTATAGAGTAGGAATTACTTTTGCCTCAATGTTGATGACCTGCATGAAATCTAGGCATATTTTATGATGGTGCGAAGTGCTCGCTGTGGCACATATTTCCTGTAGTGTCTCACAAGACTTAGTCCATGCAATATGTAAGGTTTTCCAGATTAAACTCTAGTGCTGCATATGTGAAACATCACTTATTATTTAATTATTGTTTATGAATTAATTTCTATTAGGGAATTACGTTTTGGTGTTACAACACTACCATTACTTTAAAGAGAACTGCCTAGAAAAAAAGCAGAACAGAATGCATTATTTCAAGTTAGACCTTTTGTTCAAGCCTCTTGTTGTTTATTTTAAAGACAGTATCTTAAAACAATTTTTTGCCTAAAGACCGCTTTTCTGTTTTAAGGCTTAAACAATCTGTTCCATGAACCACCTGGAAAAATGTGTTGAGAAATAGTTGAAAAACATCCTTTCATTATAATTCTTGGGGAAAAAATGTGACAGTCATTATCTACGATGAGACTTTTGTTATTTACAAAGAGTTAATTTAAATATCATGTTGATCTCTCCTTCCTCCTCCAAGGAATACTGAACAATCAGAATCCATTACATTGCCTATTATAGATCAAAAGCCATTATTTCTTGTTATAATGAAGACAGCATAAAAAACACACCAGAGTAGAAAATATCAGCTGGTAAAACTGACATGACATTCATAAAAAAACTCTCTTCTATTCTTTATGCTTGGATCAGACCTGCACTACAGAGCACTGGCTAAATACTGCACCGCGGTTTTCATGATCCACTCTCAAAGGTTGACTGACCCAAAGAGATAGTATCAGGGGTTACAGTACTCAGCCACACGTCCTAATGAGAAACTTTCCCGTTCCTGTACCCGCAACCACTGACAGGTTGGCTCACAGACACACCTTCCTATGCATCATCCAGGCAGGTCAATGGATTGTACAGACGGGCTGAGAATGCCAATGCAGAGAAGCCGGGGAATGCTGCAGTGCCTTACGTTTCAACATGGAGATGTTCTGGGCTTTTATGCAACCGCTTCTAAGGAGGTTAAGGAGCTGTAATTAGCATACATCACCTCCCTGTCAGTGGAGCTAATCAGGCTGAAAAATCCCAAGCGTCTCCACTCCTGAGCAGTCCTGCTTCTTGCGATGGAATTTTCAAGCTCTTCTTGCTAATTGCTTACACTGCTTTCAGACTCGCTGGCACCACGGAACGCTTCCTTCTGGTGTGGAAATCGGGGTGGGGGGGGGGAGAGACTTTCGGTATGGAAGCAACCTTTACTCTCTGCTAGGAATCCCATTAGAGCCATGGACTCTTCTGAAGACATCTATTGATACTAACAATAAAGACCACTTTGAAGCTAGTGTTATACACTCCATTTAATTCTCACTGAATTTCAGGGGTAATTCCTGGCCTCTGTCTATACTGTAAGGCCAACAGCTGTTTCCAAGTACAGTATTCTAGGTCCCACAGCTGGCACCACGCTGCCAGCTGCCAGCACAGCTGTAGCTCAGGCTCAAAGCATCCAAACAACGATTACAAACAGCAGAGGTTATGCGATCTGCTGGCGAGTTGCGGTGGTTAGGTGCTCAAATCAACTTGCACCCGATCAGATCAAACCACATGACTGACAGCTTGGGGTCAGGCTCGCAGCCTCGAGCTTTCCTCATTGAGAGCATCTCCCAGAGCCAGCCCCAAGCCTGCACCTGAGCACACACCCAGCACAAACCACGTGGATGATGGGCAAGTCTGTCGCTGAGAATGGGCTTAATAGTTACTATTCAGTTATCTTGCATAGGCATTGACTCAAGCTTCGGAACCTATATACTATTCACTTAATGGCTGCCCAGGTCTAAATGTGACGTTCACAGTCGTTTGAGACACAGATGATCTCAGACCCAGCTGTTGTAAGAAACTATCTACCCAGCTGCTCTTTTCTGGTTATGGCTGGCGTCTGTTGGGCTTCTCTCTACCTTGCCTCTCCACTCCCAACAGTAATACATTTTGCGTGGCAGGTCTGGCCTTTTCAGCTTGCTCTCCCAGGTTGTTGGATACCGTCTTCATTTATCAGCTTCCGAGTAATTTTTCACTGAAGTTATTTTGAAGATTACATAACTGTTTCACACGATGAGGTAAGAGTGGACTTGTAGCAGAGTGCTCCATGATATTAAAATTCAAACTCCAAAATAAGTCACTATGTAGTAACTGTCATGAGCACAACATAAATTGTAACAGCCAAGAACTAAATAATATTTATTTGACTTTTTATATCCTTCTTATTTCATACCATGTTAACATGATTTTATTTTTGCTTTGTAGCTATTTTTTCAACCAAATAATTTTTAAAAATTGGGGTTCATGAGTTCACCTTGAAAAAACCCAACACGTATAAACTAAAAAAATACACAATTTTGTTGCATTGATATGTCAGAAGGATGATATATAAGTTGCTGCACCAGGAAAATATACTTCTAATGTCAGCCTCAATATCAGAATTACTTTTTTTTACAGTTAACGTATTGCCAACATAAATGCAAACCTTAAGTAGATCTACACATCATAAGATTAATAAAAAGGTAGAGAACACAAAAGCTTCTGGATATTTTACTAGAGGACATAAGTTTAAAAATGCCAAGGACAAAATTTGTTATGTAGAAGTAGGGCACTGCACTATATCCTCATTCAGTTTTTAAGTTAAAAAACAAAAAAACAAACCAGCAATCTCCCTTCTTTATTGAAAGGTCACTGTAATGCAATAGGACACAGTAAGCAGTTGTGAAATTAAGCCCTCCAGAACCTGGTTGCAGCTTTGGAATGTAACCATTGTTGTGCAATGGAGTTTGTCACCATCATATGAAAAACCCATTGGGAAATAAATCTTTTGTTTACCTGCTCATCACAGATAACCATCGACTGATTCATATTCTGTAGTATTTTACTAAGGTCTAAAACAATACCTGAACTGCAAACATCATGATCTTTTTCTTTAAACAGCTCTATCCAAGCAATTTTGTAATGAGCTTCATACATCCTACATACAGAATGTTTTCTTTTTTGTGTGTGTGTTCCTCTTTCAAGAGAAGATATGTCAACAGGTTCACAGCCTATTAAAAGCTTCTCAGTTCTCGCTACCTATTTTTACCTGCTAAAAAAAAATACAATAATGATGCTGTGCTAGATATCCAGTGTAATATTAATCATGCTGATGTCTCAAGCAGAGGCTTGACCTCTGCTCAAGAGGAACAAGCAGTAAAAGCAAATTAACCCACATGTAGAGACATCTATGTAAGCAGAAGTATGAGCACATTGTTCTAATTACGATCTTCATTTTCTGGAATTTTGGAGAATCTGAGGGCACATCTACCTAGGTAGGTGTAAACAGAGCTCCTTTGCCCATTCCCTTGGGTGAAATGATGGGAGACTAGTGCTGATTCAGAATTTGTGTAGCCACATTTGCATGGCACTGAGCTGGTTAGATGTAGAGACAACACAGGCAGAGGAACTCAATATGTCTGCACATGTCTGTAGACACTCATTCTGAGCTGCAGACTTTCCCCGATATACAGAGGGCAACATAATAAAGATGATAATCAAGTTTGTCAGTGAGGGAGCGAAAGCGATACTCCAAGCTTATATATAAACTAAAAATATGGCTCCAGATTTAGAGTCCTAAATGTGGATTTAGGAAATTAACTTTGTGATGTGTAGTGCCGATGCGGAAAGTTAACTTTCCTAAATTTCTCAACTGGCACAGCTGATCTGAAATACACAAGCTAGTTGTGCCTTCAAGTAGGAGTTTCTAACTTGCTTAGAGAAAAGTATGTCTCTTCACTCCCATCGCCTTTGGTGACTTGTCTCTCCCAAGACTGAGGACTCTCATGACTTGGAAAATCTATTCAGTTGCAAACATCTGTCTGCAGTTTCTGGTCTGTAGTTAATCTCAGGGCAAATTTGTCCACTAATACTTCATAAAAGTACCTGCCACCATAAGTATAAAAGGCTTGCCATAGATTTTTTAAATGTGGAGAAAAACAAAAAGCAGAAGCAGTGAAATCTGCTAGATTAATGGCATTTGAAAAAGAAAAGAATTTGGCAGTTGTTTAGAAATGAGCAATTTAACATACAGTCTCTTCTCAAAAGGTGACAGTGATTAACAGTTATTTCAATGAAGCTACTGGATCATGTATGACTATGCTTGTGAATCAACCTCAGAGAAACTGTAGCAAAAAGGCTATTTTTAAGATTAAAGGCGCACAGGACAAACTTAGTCAGTAAGGTTGGTTCTATAAGGGCACAGTCACATAAAAAATAGTGCAACAAAGAACAGTTTTTTCTGGCCATCTGTAGCTCACACTATGCAAGTACTACATTTAATGGCAAATTTGCTTAGTAGTAACTATATTATTCACAAGTCATGGAGAATATGGAATTACATCCTAATCATCCCACCCATTATATATGAAAAAGAGTTGCTCAGGTCAGACGTACCTGCTAAAATCAATTTGAAGGGTGGCAAAAAAAAGCCTCTGTTCTGCTGTTGAAAGTAGTGCTGAAACTGAATATATCCACATAAGACACTTTGTTAGTGCAAAATTCCTATCCCTTTTCTGTTGACATCTCAGAGACATACTGGTTCCTATACTGTACCTCAAATGCATTTCAAGATGCAACAAGATGGATATCCTCACAGTCTGTAGTGGTTAAGTAGGTATGAATTCTTTCAGCACCATGTATTATTTACAGCTTTGCATCGTGTGTTCTGTTTGTTCTATCACATGAAAATATTAAAGAAAATCATCGTGGATTCATAACTGGAACAGAAAGTAACTTGAGAACTGAGAGTTTTCATCTGTCATTTTACGACGCACATGTAACAGGATAGTGGCTTCAGTTCAACAGGGTATTTCTTATGTATTTATGAAAACCAGTAATGCTTTGTAATGAAGTTCACATTCAGTGCTAGACGACTGTGCTCCCCTGTCCTTAACGTAGAGCTCAGCACACGGGCGTCTGATATGTCCCAAAGAGAAAGACTCCACGTCACTGCCCTGCCCATGCTCTCTGTGTCAGTATGTGTGAATGTGTACACAGAAACACACGCATATGCGAGGGGAATAATTTGCTATAGCTTAATAGAGGCATTACTTACACGACGTGTATAGAGATGCCCAAGAGATATCATGCCTTAGGCAGCTCCGATCTTTCTGATGATCCTCAGAGCAGAAAAACCTCCTACACAAAGCTGTCTTTTAAATGGCACAGTCTCACTCCTAACATAAATTCTCATGTCTATATTCTGCATAACATGTCTGGAGGTGTGGCTGAGGAACAGCCTATTCAGTAGCTTTGAAGAGATTGCTAAAGAGCATATACCATCAGGAACTACTGAAACCATTTTAATAACAGTGATTTGGGGGGCACTGCCAAAGAGGTAACACAGAAAAAAAAATCAAAACCCTGTCCTGCTTTAGACTTTGATATAACACAACGTTTTTTTATTCTAGGCTTAGGAAAATAGCATGGTATCACTTTTAGTATGACTGCTAGTCAAGAAAACTTAAAGAAAAATTACTTCAACCTTACTTTAGTTGTTTACTGAAAAATGTTAAGTTTTAAACAGAAGTCTCTTCAGTGCAGTTATGTTTGTACTTTTATTCACAAACCCATCTTGAAATAATGTAGAATAGTGCACACCGGGACAATGCATAGGATGCCACTGTTAAGCTTAATTAATCATTCTTATTTCTCTCTTGAGTCATCCTAATGAGATTTTTTTTATAGGGAAACCACTTCAAGAGAATTTTTTGAAGTTGTTGTTCTAACAGATTAGATAGAGAAAATGCTTTAGCTTCTAAAGATCCTGCAACAGCACATATTATTAAATGTACAGATGAAGGTACTACACAGTCTCTATTTCCATCGTCTGTAGTTAAAGCAAGAGATACACAGCAAGCTTTGCAACCATACCCAGATATGTGGGATTTTACTCTTGTAGATGTTTCTAACTTCCACTATTAGTATTCTAATTTGATTTATGGTACCTCCTTTAAACACACGCAGAAGGTTGTATGCTGATAGCATAAGATTTTTCTTCAATTACCATAGTAATTTTTTTTTTTTAAAGTAGAAAAAGTTACGAAAAATATTAAAGGATTTTGTTATCTATTGTTCTAAGAAGTGGCTTTTAGTTAGAAATGACATTTAGCTGGAACCAAAATTTTAGCATACTGAAGAGTGATATTTGGCCCTGCCAGTGTATTTCAGGATATCATCACATGGTTGCCTCGGCACGTTGCTTTTGGTTTCAGCCCTCTCTCATTACCCCTTCCCATCTGACTGAAATCAGCTGATATTTTATAGGCATTCCCACAGCCAGCCAGCGAGCTACTCGCTGTCAGATACCAAGCACCATTTTAGGGTGTGCCTTTTAAATACAGAGGCCAATAGGAATACAGTTGCCTCATTTTGTCTGCCCCTTAGAGCCGACTGCCTTCCCATCATAAAACCTTTGCCAACTAAAGAGAAAAACGTTCTCACCCTACAGGCTGAGCATTCTGATTCCACGTATGCCTTTGCCGAAAGTGCAAATAAACAAAAAAGAAAAGAGCTGTTAAAATGTTTAAAGTATATCTTACATAATCTGAATAAAATGTAATTAACTTTTAACATCCATGCAATCATTTTGTTATTGCAGCTAAAAAATAATTCTCAGAATCCAGCTCTTCCAGAATCTCCAAGAAAAATACTCTTTGTTTCACCATTTTCTGATTCATTCGACTTTGGAAGCAAAATAAACACATTGCTGTGTTTAATATTGTTGCACAAGAGAATTCACAAGAATGAAATGCGTTCAAAGTTCCTAGAAAAAAATGTAGCAACGCAGGCTGCCAACTTGTTCAATGTCAAGCTCTAGGCAGTATAGCAGGACTAGCAGTAAATGACTCATAGTGAGTCACGCTTTAGCTATTTTTGCTTTTAAAGTAATGCCAGGCGCTGTGTTAATATTCAACCCAGAGTAAATTTAGCAATGCAAGAAAACAAGTGTTTCCATGGTTGCTCCTTCACAATGTTTATGGTATATACACAGCCATTAGGCACAGGAATTAAGCCAAATGAAGAATATGGAAATGTTCCTCTTTCATTTACAACTGAATTTTGCTACATTGGGTTTCATGACTCACTCAGCTACTCGTTTTTCCATCTCTAAGAAAAATGTAAAGCCATAGCTAGGACACCACCAACCATACTGTTAGTGGTCAATAGCCACGACTTTCCTCTAAATTACGGCTCGTGCTGTGCACACAACTGAGCTGGAAGCTGCTGGCGCATCAGCAACTGCGCAGTCAAAAGCGAGCATAAATGAACCAAACGGTTTCCCAGGATAATGAAGTTACACGTATTTTTTTCAGGACGAAACAAGACTGACGCTCAGTGAAACTCACTAGTGAAACTAAGTACATCAATCACGGGTAACACGTTCTGTGTCACTTCTAAGGAGGAGCTGGCAGGGAGGAAAGCTGAAGAGGAGCACCGAAGGGAGGAAGGAGGTTGTGGCGTCATGTGAAAAGGGAAAGCAGCTGCAGAAAAATAAGGAAGGATGCTGATTCAGGCTGGGGAGCAATTGGGTAAAATGACAGAAGTGGTAAAGAGAGGACGACAGACCTGGAAAATATCTGTCTGTGACATAGCTGTGATGTGCCAGAACCCACGTGCAGGCATGGTTTCAGCAGAGCCATCTGCACAGCCATGTTTTCTTTGGTGAGCAGGTATTGGTGAAATTGTGGAATATGAGCCCAACTATGTAGACATCTGACATGGCATAACAAAACTTTGCTGGAGAACAGGAAGGGACAATTTTATCTGGGTTGTAGGGAAAAAAAAATCAAAAAAAAAAACCCAAAACACCCAAAGCAATGGATTCTGCAGCAAAGGTTAGGTGAATAGCTTACTTTGCCCACACAAGTAACAGAGCTGCCAAATGATTACATATGATTGCTTGTTAAACTTTTTTGTTCATATTTTAATACAGTGATTTATTCATTAGTCTTAATTTGCAGTAATTACTATTTTTACTGTAGAGGCTGATAAAGCAGTCAGGAAGCCTTTACATTTTTTCTCCTCAAAGAAAACTCTTTAGCTTTTTCTGCATGAAGTCTTCTTGCACGCTGCGATAAGCAGGGCGCTTTTTTTCCCATGTTTTGCTATCTGATTATAAACCAGCCACTTCATTTATACTGGAAGTTTATAGATAGATCCTGATGAACAGCCTTCCTGGAAAGACTTCTTTTGATTTCATTAAGTCTTGGATTGACCCATAAAATTTCAATAGGGAGTGAGGGAGAATACTTAGGCCTGGGCCAGATCCAAAGAACTGAAGCAAACTACAGACACTTAAGTCCAAAATGATGAAAAATCCTGTTCAGTGGCCTCCTAACCCCGAAGGCATCTAACTCTGGTAAGCCCCTCCCAGGTTCTCCAGGGATTTGAAGTTCTGACTTCTGTACTTGCCCAGAGCTGCCCCAGCCTGAGTAACAAGGAATACGTTGTTTGTCCTGTGAGCTCTTTGGCTCTTGAAAGTAGGCACAGCTCCATCCAAGTGGAAGGAGAGAAGGTGGTGATGGAGATGTAGAGAACCCAGCTTCCCATTCCTTGCTGAGTGAGTTAACTACCAGAGTACACAGTCACACGCTCTCTTCGCATCCTTCCCAGCCCCCTTCCATTTCCAGCGGCACATGGCGCAGATTTTGCTCCAACTGAAGGGCTGAAGAGTGCCCTCTACAGCCTAGCCTACAGCCCAGGGGCTGCTTAAAGCCTATGAGCAACTGTGTGATGTCAGATGTAAGGTCCATCCCATCCAGCAGTCTTACTCTGATGATGAATAATAGCAAATCCCTATAGAGGGCACGAGGGAAAGCCTACAGCAACGTTTTCCTGGTATTCTTGTCCAGCCTCCAGCAACCTGGTTAGGGGCATCTGGAGGACCCAGAGTGGAGCCAAAAGTGACAGCTTCCCTGTAAGGCATTTTTCTTACATGCTTATTTGTCAATTTATTTGCATCACTTTCTGGGCAACTGCTGCAGATACGTTATGACATAAAACATAAGCACTCTCACCATCACTCCACTAACTGCTTCTCTCCCTCACAAAGTATTTTTGGTGACTGCTGGAACACCTGTTAAGCAACTTGCCTTTAATCCTGAGATCATTCACAGCAAGCCTGGTAACACAACAAATCTACATCCATATTGGAGATGATAAGACACGATAAACCTATCCATACTTGTAAAGTCAGATGCTGCGTCTCAAATGAGAGCTAATAACAGCTGAAAGATGACAACTTAAACCACTCCTCAGTTGTGACAGAACATCTGAATGCTCCAAGTCTGTTTTAGAGTAAGTGTAAATGCCAATAAAGGTGTTTGACTTCTTTGACTTTGTGCTAATGGTGACTGAAAGCAACGTATCTTAGGTTACCCCTAAGAGACAGTACACACAATTACCACTTCACCTCCCTGACAACATCAGTAATTGTTCGAGCGCCCGAAATTCCCAAATCCACAGATTAGAGCCATGGTCCATTTCCTCTCCAGCTACATAATGTTAGCACATAAAAGCATATGTGCTCAGTCTCACAGTAAAAGCCCTGATTCATTCCCTTTGCGTTCCTTTATAGTTGGCACGTTTTTAGTCATCTTATGCAATACCGTGATTGACGTACAGATGTAAAGCACGCTATGCTGACAGGATAGATTCGTCACTGAACAAAGCTTTTCACACAGATGTGCCATAACCTTCCTTGTAGGAGCCAAGGCACTTAACTCTGGGCTCCGGCCTCCAGTCTGAGGTCCACAAACCTAAAAGATGGGTGTTGCAGTCCTTTAGCGCTTCTCCAGCTCTCTTCCCCCATTTCAGCTCAACTTATTTAACAGGTTTGGGGTAGTGTGATGATCTTCTGTATGTTTAATGGCATAAAATTCAAGTTGGAAAGAAATTACGCTTTACTGTGCCTATGGCTTTTGAGAGGGAAATGAAACAATAAGGATAAAAATATTACAGTAAGTAGCCAATGCACATTAACTTCTGGTAAGGAATTAGAGGATGTTTATTAATCTTGCTGCAGATTACTAGTTTGAATGTTACTGTACGCTGCAGGTATAAATCAGGGAAATTCCATTGATTTCAGAAGTTACACTGATGCTTACCAAACCAAGATCTAGCTCAAACTGCAGCTTTTCTGAAAGACACACCAAAGAGCTACACGCGAAATAGTTTCAGGAACCATAAAAACACCAAGTGTTTTCCTTTCTCTGAACTAGAATACTCTGAAGTTACCATGCAGTGTGATATGCACTGATGGATTATTATTTGCTCAGCATTATCTCAGATCTACTTCCCTGTTCTTCCTCAAATGCTTTTTGTGCTGGCACTCAATCCAAATGCATTACTTGGAGTAGAGTTCTACTTGAAGTCATATTTCTTTTGATCCTTGTGCATACTTGTGGCACAAAGTGCCACATATAAATGATTAAAATGAGCATATATAAAGGGTGAAAAAAAACCTACTGTCCCTACAGGAATAATATAAACACTCAAATAACAGAAAAAATTACTAAATAAAACAAAGTTCCCTAAGTATAAAGCTCCACTGAGCTTGATTTTCCTCCTTTGTCTTCAATATCCTAACTTCAAAATGAGAACATGTGAATTGAAAAATCATAAGACCGAGATGCTCTCCCTTTCCTCTTTCTTTGCTTTCTCCTCCTTGGACTCTTCTTTACCTGTTTTCCTGTGATCACACTTGAAGTTTAAGCTGTAAGCTAATGACACAAGAATGGAATTCCTCCATCCTCTATCTTTTAAATTTGTCTGAATAGTATGCAAAAGACATAATGGCAAGTAAAATTGTACTGAGCTGGCAAAAGCAATCCTTACATTTTCACTGCTCAGATTTTTACAAGAAAAATAGTATGTATTAATACACCATGAAAGAAGTGAACGAAAACTCTTAGTGAAATGGCTCATGTTTTATTACCAGAAAGCAAATTTTCCATATGGTACAACCCATCTATTGAAGTTTTCAGAATTTCAGACACAGGCAAGCTTCAGCATCTATCTCTCTACGCGTCTTACTCATCTGAAATTTATAAAACATTTCTGACAAGTTCAAATATGGTCACAAGTTTCCATGTTGCACAAATGGATTACTACACAGTCAAGATATACAGGAATCGACTGAATTGAACTAAACACCATTGAGGGAGAACATCCATATAAGCTAGGGTGCAGTGCTGGCACAAGAACAAATAAGCAGAAGCTTGGTCGCAGCCTTGATTTGCCTGAAAATTTCTCACCAGCTGAGCAAGGTTCTAAGTTTTTTCATCACTCTTCCAACAGAAGTAAAGAGGAAAAAATTAATGTATCTTAAGGTGGCATTTTATTAGATAATGTGATTGACTGCAACATCAAGGGAACGGAATCAGCATCCAGAAGCTTCCTTCCTGACCTCTATGTTCTTACAAACAGTAAAAATGCCATGCTGGTAGCCATCAATGTGCTCACTTAAGAGAGAATTATCCCATGACAGTAACAATAAATTACCCAAATTATTATCCCTAAGTGTATAATAAGAATAAAAAATTATTTCTATGCAACACTCCATTTCCTTTCTATATTTTATATACTCAGTGCTGATCTGAAAGCCAGGCTGATATAAAAGCAAGAATTATATCTTGCAAAGACTTTTGCAATGGAATAAAATGTAGATCTTTTAAAAATACATGTATAGATCAGATGAGTGACACAGAAAGAGATAAAAAGAGTTTATCCTCAGGTATTCACTGATTGGAAGGGCAGATATTTATAAGAAGAGAGACCTACATCTGATGCTCTTTCTGATTTAGATACCTCCCTCCGCTGCGGGAGGTACCATGGGCTAACGGATCAGTGTCTCTCAGTATTTCCTTCTGCAGTTAATTCCATTTTTATATATAGTTAAATACACACTGAACAGAAAGAGAGGGAGCCTGATCCCAGAGCTACAGGTCAATCACCTAGTAGGCCCAGAGTCAGTCACGTTCTGATTTTAAATTGCTGAGACGGAAGCCCAGGTCTCCTACACTCCAGGTTACTCACAACGGAGAAGGGCTCTTTGAGGGGGTGGGTTGATTCCTCTTTCATTTTAACTATGAATTCCACATCAGAGCTCTAAATGCCAAAGCAAGAAACTTCTTGATCAATCACATTAGAAAGGCAATCATTTCATCACAGAAACCCTCACCAGATCCATTGGCAATTGGTGTTCTTCGTTAATCCACTAACTGTTATTGTTAATGCAAGCTTCTCCCTTAGCTAATTTTTGACCCAGAAAAATGCTCCCATATTGCAAAACAAAAGCTCTGATGGTTTCATTCATTCTAGAGTTGGTCCTTCTTTGCAAACTAGCAAGGACACTAGCTTTCCAATAACTGTGAAATAGAGGGTTTGTACGTTACACATAATCATCATCACTTTAACTCATGCCATTTCATTCCCAGGCCCTGATCTCCTAATCCTTCAAAACTACAAGTGGGCTAGCTCACCCCTGAGCAAGCTAACTAGTTTCTTACAGAAAATATCCAGACAGGACAGTCCCAAAAGGATGAAACCATGCCAAGTTTCTCTCTCAGGGTAGTCCTTTAACCCTACCCAAAAGTCAGATCTTATTCACACGAATGCTTCTAATCATATTCATGTCACTCCTCAGGGGCTGCAATTTACTCCCTCAGCATCATGCCTTGAAAACATTACTCTGGAAGACTGAAACTCAGTTATGTTATTACTTCCAGCTCTTTGAACTGAAAAAATCACAAAAAAGAATACTGATTTTTTAGTGCCACAGGCGTGCCACAGGAGAAGCATGGCAACTGAGTGTGTTGCAGTGCGGTGGACATGGCTACTTTGCTCCACGGGGTACTAGCCCAGAGCAGCATGGATACGAGCCAGTCCACATTCATTAGTCTCTCCTTGCACAGTCCACAAACAATATATACACAGCTGAATTTCAGGCATGGGTATAAGGTTCAGACCCACAAAGATTTTAGGCACCCAACTCCCAGTGATGTATCTGAACCAAAACGACTTGATCTAATACAAGACGACTGTGAAAAAGCCAAGAACTAAACTGAGTTCTCCTAAACTGCAAGTGACCTTCCTAAGTCCCAGATCATCTTTCATTTCTTTACTAGTCAAAGTCAGGAATTTTACATAAATGAAAAGTGCATATCCCACACACATCACTGAGCTGTCATAACAACAATCCCACTTTGTTAGAATTTTCAACTTTTGTGCTGTTTTCCCTTAACTGGTTAATAAAGGGATTTAAAATTATCTTTTTATATTAAAAATACAAAGAAAAATACACTAATATTAGTTTTTAGCTGATCCTCTGCCAACACATCTAAGTATAAAGATGAAAATAGACCATAACAGAGGTCAGGTACTGCTGAAGAGAAACCCAGATCTGTACATCTGTTATGTGACTCTGCACAAGTAACTTCAACTATTTACTCAAGTTTCACCTCTGTTACATGGTGAGGAATAAAATTAACTTGCCTACCTCAGTGCGATGTTGTGAGGATTAATTGGATGAAACTTGTGAAGCATTACACTACAGTGTTGTGTTGCAGCTTGTTTTCTTATCCTACTAAAACCAAATCAAAAACTTTAGTCTTTCCTGGAATCTCCAGATAGACTGTTTTATGGATTTAAAGAGAATGCTTCTCACAGTGTCACTTTTTCTACCTCAAACTGCATCTAAAATAACACTTTTTTACATCATTATCTCTTAGAAAATGCATGGCTTAAAATACATCTATCAACAGGGCATAATGGTGCATACTTGAATATCAAATATTAAATTTAAAAACTTCTCTTTTGCAAATGTTGGCTTATTGATAATGACTATGAATCTCTCCTAGCAAAATTTTAAATCATGACACATACTTTATCCTTTCAAAACCTCTGAGTCCTTTTTTCTTCAATGGACAAGGCAAGGATGAGCTTTAC
Source organism: Pluvialis apricaria (assembly GCA_017639485.1). Lineage (NCBI taxonomy): Eukaryota > Metazoa > Chordata > Aves > Charadriiformes > Charadriidae > Pluvialis > Pluvialis apricaria. The sequence goes on along the minus strand of CM030008.1, from coordinate 158,224,902 downwards.
AACTGCAGCGCTGCTACCTTCCAAACTACATTACAATGACTGGTTTCCTATGACAAAAAGTTGCCTAAACTACTATTGCGCCTCAAAATTATTTGTTCCCTATCAAAAAAAAAAAAAAAAATCTTTCTCACATTTGCCAGATTCACTCCTTCAATTGTTTGGCATAGCCAGCAATGCTGTCATTCACTCAAATCTTAGCACTTTCTACAAAATGACTACTGAAGCATGCATCTGCTGGGTGTTCGTACAGCCCGTAGTTATCAAGGATTCCAAAGTGCGTGTTATCAGCTGCTATAAAAGGGCTATGAAACCTGTCATCCTTTGTGCACCGAATGTGAAACTAAATAACCTTCAGCAAATACAGCGGTGGCACCTAGGGTCACGGGAGCAGAGATTATACCTTCTGATTAGCTCTTTTCACCGAGTATCAGAAACTTAAACTGATACGTAGAGATTAAAGACAGCTTACTTTCATTTTGCGAAGCCAGAATTCTCATACCCTGTGCCAGAACATGCCTTTGATATATATATACTGGCATGAAATAAAAAGACTTGGTAATATAACTTTAAACAGAAGGTGGGATTTTAAATTTACAGAAGATACAAAATGCAAAGTTACAATTCCTGCAGTAATCATGACTTTAGTTCCTATGGGCTCAGTCCTGCAAGGTTCTGTACTGTGGTTACACTCCAATAAGGAAGTGAAACATGCCAGCAATCTCACTCATTTCAAAGGATCTACTCATGCAATTTAATTTAAGCAACTTGCTTAAGCATTTCACTGAATCAAAAGGACATTACTAAGCACTGTGCAGGTCCAGGACCCTTATATGTAAGGAGTCAGTTAGGGTTAAGATCACAAAAAGTTTTTCTGACAAACCACACACGCAATTATTTAGAACTTTCTGATGTTACCAGATTTAGTGAGTTTCCTTCCAAGTGCTGAACTATTTGGAAAAGATAATGCAGTCATTTTGGGGTACAGGAAATGGTTAAAAAAAAAAGTATAAAAATAATTTAAAAAATTAATCAACACTTCTTTTCTACTGCTTACATTCTAAGCAGCTTTGAGTAGAAAAAGGAAAATGTTTGCCATTAAAAATAAGAAGTGGGAATTTAGTAACGTAAGATAGTTCTGAAAACAGACTTCAGAAAAATCACTTGCTGTTCACATAAAACCTGTCTGACAGTGTTTTGACACATATCATCAGAGGTGGAGATTTTGCATCATTTTGCACAAATTCCAGCTAAAGTAGCTGCATAATAGAGGCTCACAGATTGAGGGAAAATGCCTGCAAACTGTCTGAAAGATGAGCAGAACAGAAACTGCTCTGAGGCACAATATCGTCCTTACCCCCCCAGAGATCCACTTTCCCAATCTCATTTCTGTACCTCAGCTGCTGCTAAAGTTCAAAGCTAAGAAGGTCTCCTTCCTGCAGAACTGCCTAGAGAAGAGGACAATCTGAAGGTGATACAGCGCCTTTCTCCTCCCTGAGTATTACCTACTGCACTGCACGTCACCTGTCAGGTGGCAGGGAACAACCGCGCAGCTTCCTTTCATCACCGTGGCAGCAAATATCAAGAGAGAAAATGTAATAACTTTCTTAATTTTATGTTAAAATAAGGTTATCTTTAACTGCTTCACACTCCCCACCGTACCTAAAAACTTTGTGTCAAGAAAGTTTTTCGCCTTCAAATCCTAGTTAATTTCTAAGTAGCAAGACAATATGAGAATATAACGTTTTCTTGTTCAGCTATTCTAGAATACAAATGTCAAACTCTGCATAAAAGTGATGTAATGATTAACGGTAACTCATCATGGAAAGCAAATCATTTTAGCCTCTACTCCATCTGCTCCTTTGAGATAGAAAAGACTGGGACAAAAGAAAACTCCAGGAAAGCTCCTCTGTGAAAACTTGGCTGAAATTTTGGTTTTTCACCTGATTTAGCAATAGAACCAAATCCCAGGAAAGAGCTAAAAATCGGACCGTACTGTATATGTGTGCTTGAAACAGGCCAGGAGTTAGGCACCCAGTTGTGCCCAAACCTGGCAAGACATAGTTGAAAACAAAATATTAACCAGATAGCTGTTGATAAAGTTATTGATATATGTAATGCATAGCAAGTAGTTTTAAAGCGTGTCTCAAAATTTGCAGACACATTATAATATGCTCTGTTATGGGATCTGTACTGTAGGATTCATGCTTTTGAAACCAGAACTCGTACAGGAGAAGCTAAAGAATACACAGATGACTTGACTGAAGCATGACTGCTGAACATTTAACGTCAATGTTCTCCCTATCAAAGAAAAATAAACCATCATGTACACTTGGTGTGCTACAATGTAAATCACCAGTTTTTTTGAAACTAGTAGATGTCTTTTACAGATTTAACAAATCTTCAGTTCAGCTGGTATTGCAACCCAGAAATTCCTGCCTCTGAGCCCACTCTTTCTCTACAGTAACACTACTTGCTACGTGGCACGTGTGGTATTTCAGATAGTATTGTCAGTGCTCAATTATACATCTCAGCGTAGTAATTTACTACGTAGAACCCAACAATGAGAAGAGGTTTTTTGTACCAGATGGATTACAAGTGTAAGTTTAGCCTCTCACAAAGACGTTAAAACCAGAGGCCCTGATTCTGTATTTGTATCTGGGTATCTGTCATTTTTAGGCTTGTGAATAGATCTGTGATACTCAATTCTGTGGGTGTTTTTAAAGGTTAGCTTTGAGTGAGAAAACCACACAAAAGGAGAGAGGGAGGGTAAGGGTAACGGCAAGAAGATCACATAACTACAATAAATAGAGAAACTGGACAGTCTTACTGCTCCAGGTCACTGTGTCATATAGAAGCAAATTTACTCATGTGAATATAAACAGACTCCACCGATCTTCAGTCACCCATTATTACTCAAGAATTTCTGGGAGCTCTCCTGGTAAAAGAGCCTTTTGAAGAGGAAAGTAAAGTAGGAAAGTGACTTTATGGTGGATCAAAAGAATATTCAGGCAGAAGAGACAACTAATGCAAGTTTAAGGCAGCAGAATCATGCTTGCTTTGAAAGATTTAACTTTGAATTTTCCACCTCTTTCCTACCTGCAGACCTGAGATGGCATTTAGTTATCCATTCCAAAAGAAGATGGGATGAACCAGGCTGTTTATTTGAATACACGATCATTATATTGCATTCAAGACTGTGAAAGCTAACTAACGATTTTCCCTACAACCTTTTAAATTGCAATAGGAGCAAATGTTATGGATTTACCTCATCAAAAACAACATAAATTCTACAAAACTCAAGCTGACCCAGCTGATCAATAGTCCATGTACTGAAGACAGCAGTCCATCCAACATCATCATACATTTTGTTTTGGGCACAATCTGACCTCTGTGCACAACCAAAACAAAAGTCCAAGTGGCTAATAAGACAAATCTGGATTTCAGGCAGTAGTAGCAGAATGATGTCCTCATATTTACTTTTTTTTTTTGCGTAAAGAACAACTCTTATTATGCTTATTTAGTTTGGTTTTTTTTCAACACGTCTGCCAGTTAGAACTCAGCCCCGTAGCCTGAGCTAAATGCATTACTAGGGCATACACCCCTTCCTCAGGCAATTACAGCGTGGAAAGTAAATCCAAAGTCAGTTATCAAGATTTTATCTTCTCAGTTACAAACACCTGGAAATTGGGAATTACAACATAATTGGTGGGGCAGTAATAATTTTATGGTTATGTAGGGAGTAAAAATTACACTGTTTTGTGGTCTGCAACTTGGTATTTTCATTCTTAGAGCAGTGCCAAGAGCCTATTAAACTCAGAGATCAGTGCTAATACTTAAATCCAAAATCTTAAAAACCATAAAGATGGGAAACAAATATATTAAGCCCTCAAGCTCTAATCCTAGGGAGTCTTGAGATATCAGATCTAAAATTCACCTTGTCAGGCATGTCCTCACACTTCATAAATCTCTATAGGGAAGTAATCCAAAGTCCAGTGAAGTCAGCGGGAAAATTCTTCCCGCTAGTTTCAGTGGGTTTTGGATAAGGCTCCAAAAAAACAAAACTCAAGGAGAGCTACAGGAGAGTATCCAGAATATCATTTTCAAATGGTATAAATCATTAATCTGTGACTCCTGAAGTTCCTGAGATACCAGTTTATGTTGAAATCAAAATGTAGGGTGGGAGGGAATAGGTACAGGGGTCAAGGGACAGCAAGCAGAATAATAAGATTTCAAAACATAATCATGATTGGGGAAGAACAGCACAAATAGCTTCGAGCCCATGAACTTTCCCAGCAACAGTAATCAGAGTGATATTTTAATGGCTGCTATATATGCAGAGCAATAAAAGCATACAATTTTGTTGTGTTGCATAAATACTAGAACTGTTCACTCTCCAACTTTTCTGGTAATTCAAGCACAAATAACTTAAAATTTTAACACTTGATAAATCATGTGAATGAAGAAAAAATGATTTTAATAAGTTGCAGTGTTACATGGTGCGTGCGTAGAAGCTGTAAACCTGAGAACACACACAGTAAGCATTTTCCAACAATATAGTTCTACGATTAAAGCAAAGGTCTTCTTAGAGTTGCAACACATCCTAAGTTGTGAAACAGGAGCAATTTGTTTAAGTGACAAATGAAAACAGCTTACCTAATCCTTTCAGAAGATCCTATCAATTAAGAAAAAAAATGAAAAAGCCCACCTTACAAAAAAAAAAAAGATGTGAAGCAAGATTTTAATGATATTTGTATTCAAACACAGCAGGAACTGTGTGAGTCTAAATAAAACTACCAAGGTAACTACACTGCTTTGTTTTCTACACAGATATCAATTTAAATAAGTTTTTAAATAAGAACACTCACCTCAGTTTGAGCCATAATTGTCAGTTCTATATTTTAGGGCGGTTAGTCACATCTTACCATTTAGCATACAAAGAATCTATTTTTTAAAAATAAGACTTACATTGTTTTCTCATCTCTTTAAGTTGATCCTTAAAATATATATATTTTTCATTCTTTTGGAAATCTGAGTCTGTGTTCTTGCTCTCCAGTGCAGTAAACTTTTCGTTTACTAAATGTTTTAGATCTGGTATGTTTTCTGGTTTTTCTCGTTTTATCTGTAAGGAATAAGAAATAGAATCTTATTTATTATGACACATTTTAATACAAGGCAAAAGACATCAAGCAAAAATTCATAAGCATAATCTCAGTTTCTTTTGACTCCAGTTGGGTTTCCCACTCCAAAACCATAACCTCCAGGTTGTTATTTATTTCAGCAAGAGTAACTATAAGATCTGGCATTTCAGTGTCATTTAACTCAGTTGCTGTATACAGGGTGTTTCTCACACTAACAATAGGGAAAACCGAACCTCTGCAGTCAAATTTACTTCCGTGAGTGGTCAAGGTCAACATGTTAACAGCAGCCAGCATATAGAATCATAGAATCATAGAATAAGTGAGGTTGGAAGGGACCATTAAGATCATCAAGTCCAACCGTTAACCTACCCTGATTTAAAAACACCCACTTCTAAACCATGTCCCTAAGCACCTCATCTACCCTTTTCTTAAACACCTCCAGGGATGGTGAATCCACCACCTCTCTGGGCAGCCCATTCCAATGTTTAATAACCCTTTGAGTGAAAAAATGCTTCCTAATATCCAATCTAAACCTGCCCTGACATAACTTGAACCCGTTTCCTCTTGTCCTATCACTTGCCACGTGGGAGAAGAGGTCAGCCCCCATCTCTCTAAAACCTCCCTTCAGGTAGTTGTAGAGGGTGATAAGGTCACCCCTCAGCCTCCTCCTCCCCAGGCTAAACAACCCCAGCTCCCTCAGTCGTTCCTCATAAGGCTTGTCCTCCAGACCCCTCACCAGCCTGGTAGCCCTTCTCTGGACACGCTCCAACACCTCAATGTCCTTCTTGTAGTGAGGGGCCCAAAACTGAACACAGTACTCGAGGTGAGGCCTCACCAGTGCCGAGTACAGGGGGATGATCACTTCCCTACTCCGGCTCACTACACTATTCCTGATGCAGGCCAGGGTGCTGTTGGCCCTCTTGGCTGCCTGGGCACACTGCTGGCTCATACTCAGCCGGCTGTCCACCAACACCCCCAGATCCTTCTCTGCCAGGCAGCTTTCGAGCCACTCCGCCCCCAGTCTGTAGCACTGCATGGGGTTGTTGTGACCCAAGTGCAGGACCCGACACTTGGCCTTGTTGAACCTCATACCATTGGCCTCAGCCCATCTGTCCAGCCTGTCCAGATCTCTCTGCAGAGCCAATCTACCCTCAAGCAGATCAACACGCCCCCCCAGTTTAGTGTCGTCTGCGAACTTACTGAGGGTGCACTCAATCCCCTCATCCAGATCATTAATAAAGATATTAAAGAGAACCGGTCCCAGCACCAATCCCTGGGGGACACCACTTGTCACTGGACACCAACTGGATTTAACTCCATTTATCACCACTCTCTGGGTACGGCCATCCAACCAGTTTTTTACCCAGCGAAGGGTACACCTGGTCCAGGCCACGAGCAGCCAGTTTCTCCAGTAGAATGCTATGGGAAACGGTGTCAAAAGCCTTGCAAAAGTCCAGGTAGACAACATCCACAGCTTTTCCTTCATATCACTGAACGTGAATGAAACCAAAGAATACGACACCGTCCAAAAAGTGGGAAGACGACTGAAAAACAGAAATAACTTTTTCAAAGAGTTTTCTAAAAACCTCCACTCTCTCACCATTTTTGAATCAGCTTTACAGGAGCTTATAATCTACATGCGTGACAAGTGTGATAACACCAGCAAAAGCAGTACAGATAGCTGACATAAAAGGAAACCACCTCAATTTATTTGTGCTGTGTGAACAAGAAGCATTACGCCGCACAGGCAGGCAAAAACACAGTTTCTTGAAAAGCATTTGCTTACAGTAATTGCATCTGGAATGATCTGAAGAATAAATGACTAGAAATAAAAGGGAAGTCATCACATAGGCAATATTAAGATACTCCAAGAATGCAAAGAGCACTTTGGGAACCCCCCAAAAAAATAATTAGAGTTTTCCCTTCTGTTTCTCAAGCCAACATTAAATTCTAGGGAACTGTACATTTGACAGGTCTTCATAAGGACTGGTTTACAGGTGGTGGGGACTGTGCTATGCAACGATGATCAGCAACAGCACAACCTCTGAAAGAAGGTGGACATCTGTTAAATCCTTAATGCTAAGCATTTTCCGAACCAGACAAAGGCCGTTTCTATGCCAAACATAGGGCAAAACATGCCAATCTGAAAAAAAAAGTAGGTAAGCACTGTTTCTGCTGAGCCACTCTTCCCCTACAGCACACATTAAATTCTGCCCCTCACCAGACCACCGTGCTATTCATAGTGAAAGACAGAAAAAGAGCCTACTGAGACAAAAATGGTCCACTTCATCAAATCACTTACAGGTTCCAGAGTTTACGGAGACCTTGGAAATCCTACAGAATATATTTAATTTCAGGAGCCAAAGAAATAACAAATGTTCATGGACTTTGCAGACATATAGAGTGCTACATAGCCAAGAAAACTTCGCTTTCCTTTTAATCAAAGCAAAGCAATCCATAGAACTATGATTCCTTCCAAAAGTAAAGGCAGTTTGGCACTTTTACGTTAGGCAGATGCGAGTTGTGGCAAGAAGAAAAATATGAAAAAATCACGCATTGCCAGGTGATAGCATGCAGTTTTCAAAGGCACCTGGTGGAGAGAAAAGATCACCTACCACAACACCCAACTGTGAACGGGAAAGATGCAGGAATACTTTGGTCCCAAAGGAGAACAGTGACTAAGAAAGACCAACAGCGTGTCATCACAGATGCTCAGACTGCTGCATAAAGCCAAGCAATAGCGTACAGTCCTCATCCTATGAAACTTGACAAAAGGAGTGAAGGAAAACAGAATACCCTGTGCCTGGGGCAAGGGGGGCAATCGTACACACTCAAACGAATTGCCTCTGTCAGCATCACAGCAAACTGCTGCGAAAAAAGGCCCATCACAATCAAAACCAACATTGTTCAGTACTCGGCTGGAGAAGAAACTTGGCCATCAGGTGTATGCAAGCACAAGAAAGTAGTTACTAAATCAAAATACATTTACAATCCAACACATTATAAAATAACGACTTGATTTGTACATGTAGTGCAAACATACTCCTTTCTGCAACAACTCCACTAGGCTGTTTTTAGACATTCTCTCTTTAACACAAAAATAACGTACAAACACAGGAGCACATTCACAAGCATAGCCCAAATAACAACCCTTCCCTAAGACCTGTCCTCATCACGACTGAGACCACTATGGCCAGATACTGTATAGAAGATCCAGCTGTGTATACCAAAAAAATGCAAGCGCAAGTGCTTCTAAGCTGCTGATACACAAAGAGTAATAGAAATTTGTGGAAATTCATTACAGACATCTGTAGCAAAGACAATAATCTTTTCCTCTCCACAGGGCCTGTGTTACACATTGATATAGTTACATCAGACTCTTTTTATCTTTTTCTTGACTCATGGAAGATTTGAGTACTTGAATTGAGAATTGAGAAATTCACCAAAGTAGCATTTTCAATCATACCCTCAGAGTGAGAGGTGAAGAGAAGGGCACACTCAATGTTAGCTCAAACAGTGGCGCTCTCAACTCCAACTTCCAGAATTAAAGGACTCTACACACGTGAGCAGGAACTGTAACTTATACTGTTATGTTAGCAAAAAGGACAGATGTTTGAGAAGCTGCATTATATGCACAGGAATAAGCTTTGCCCCCGCCACTGTGGAACTACAAAAATTTGCATGTAGGCATCTCTACTGACCTCAAGAGAACAATTATACAAAACCCTCCCTTGGAACTATAATCACACAGCCTGCTGCCATATATCTAACAAAGTAAGAGCTAGCATGCTATTTGCTAAAGGCAACAGGAACAATTCCACCAGTTATCAAGAAAAAAAAAGTCTTTCACACCAGCTATTTTCCCAATAGCAATACATTATGTTGTGAGGATAGTGCAGCAATGCAGTACATACAACACAGGCTCGTCTATATTCATCTAATATAGAAACCTAAAGAGTCAGATGAGAGAGATGCCCAAAGAATGCTCTTTCCTGTAGTTTAACTTCTTTCCCGTTTACAATTTAAATTCAGTTTCTGTTCTCCAGACGATTGCTTTCATTAAAATGATTAGTAGAGACACCATTCCTGACCATGCTCAATACTGTACCATCACGTATGCTATTACTGAAATGCCAGGTAGACCTTCTGGAAGGTCAACACGTCACAGGTGAATAATAAGGCATGTCCACCCACTGTAATAACAAGTAAATACGTTTGCTGTGCACAAGCAATTTCTCTTTGGTGCTGCATATCCTATTCCATGAAGAGGGTTGAGAATGGTCTAACCCGACATTGTACATGACAACAAATGAAAGAAAATGTGACAACAGTCCTAGTTCCTCACAGTGGGACAGGATTGCAACATCTTACACACTGCATCAGCACAACACCCTTACAGGTGCATTACAGTTTTCTTTAGCTCTCACCACCCACTCCAACTCTACAGATTCATGATGGACACAGTGATGATGAGATCAGCACAACAAAATGTGTGAGGATAATACAAACATAGGATGTGGCTAAGGGACAGGGCAAACTTACCAATATTCAGGGCAACAAGTTGAGGTCATACTTTTTTTTGGTCTCAGCAGCGTGTCAGATAAATGCTTACTGGCAAACCTGAAGCCACTGGCATGTTCTATTTGTCAGTAAAAGTTACTTCACATGGGAACCATGAAAGCCATCTTAAGCAAACAACTGTTCGTTCAATAGCACTGTCAGCCAAAACCAGCATGCGAAGTAACACCTCGCAGTCATTAGTCAATCCATTGAGAGTTACATTGATTTTGAAATGGGGTGGAGGCATACACACCCTACAAAGCATCCTGGAAATGACATATTACTATGAACTGGGAGTGTTCAGGACATATGGTGAAAAGAAGTATCAGTCACAACAGCTTGTTTACAGCAATAGAAAAAGCAAAAGCATCTGCTGTGACAGTCCCATAGCAGCAAAGAACCCCATGGGTATTTACATGGGAGGTCAGCAATAAGAAGGAGAACAGACATGTTATACATGATAATTAGTGATACTCCATACGTGATCTACCAGCAGTGCTGATAGGAAAACACATTTAGAAACACTAAAAAGATTATTGTTTAGAAAAAAGGCAGCTGTGGTTTACCTATCAAAAGATACGTTTGCTCATGGCAACACACCACCCCGCCTGGTCACAGCCGGTATGTGCAAAGAGGTGACTGGGTTGGCTGGGCAATGCTTGTGAAATGAGCCAGTTCATGGCAGGCCTTTGACTTCTGCCAATACCTGTCTATAAGGCTGAGCCTTCCTTGTGTAGATTCTTTCACTGGTACCGTGTGTATTCCACGCATAAACTGTTAGACTTTGCCTCCAAAAGTCAGGCTTTTTGAAAGGCCAGCTTGCACAGCAGAGAGAACTGTGAACTCAGGGCATTCTAAGGGGCAGTCCGGGGAATTTTTATTTCATCAATTAGCATAACCACCAAATGGGAAATAAATTATTCTGTTCCAGACCAATCCCAGAACCAGTGAGGTGAAAGGTACGATTGACTAAAATTGGACCAACTTGCAGTATTAGTCTACATACTGTAAGGGATCAGTGTCTAAAAAGGCACTAACGAGCATAATTCTGCATGCAGCACCGCAGCATTTAGTAATTTGTCCTTTCCAGTATTACGTCCCAAAACACTTTACAAACCTTAAAGAATTTAGCCTCAAACGCCCATTGTGACATATGTACCATCAACTGTTTTTTACAAATGGGGAGATTGTGGCATGAAGAGACGAATAACTTGGCCGAAGGATGCACAAGGCGACGGTGGCAGGACCAAGAATAAATAAACCCCAGTTCTGCGCTTTGAGCACAAAGCCATCCTTTTACGTTCTCCTGTAGCTGAGGGAAAGTTCAAATTAACATGTGCATTTGGTTCACTTTCTACAAGGAGGCCTGAAACAGCTTGTGGCTGCTCGGCAAACTTTGTGATAAAAAAGCAGCATTCAGCGTACCACAAAAATGCTCCACTGGACTTTGCATTGCAGTGGTTCAGCATGTGACACTCCACGGTTATTTTTTAGCCTTTTCTTTCTTCTCCCTCTAGCACAGAAGTCCTTTAGCTGCATGTTTTTAATCCTCTCGCTGTTCCTAGGTACCCTTTCTCAGGGCTATTGTTTATGTCCCTTGGTTTTGGGGAGTTGCCAATGCCACCCGTTTTATTTCTCAGAAATTTCTTGCCACACCTGAACCACATTGAGGTTTCCTCAAACCAGTGATGTAATCTGCAAAAGAACTATCTTTCCAAAGAATTCAGAATTCTCACCTTAATCTTTCAAGCCATGCGTTATTTGCTCCCTGTAATTTAATCCCTACAAAATACAGACTTCTAAAGTTTAATTTATGGATATTATTGACACTTGGTATGTGTGAGGCAAAGAAACATTCCTGCTTGCTAATGACCTTTTTCATGACCACGTCAGCTGACATGGCAGAATTTCTTCATTTTCCAGATTCTTTGTTGTTTCATTTATGAAAGGGAGGGTGATTAGTCACTCAGTGCTGAGAAGCTCAGAGGTACGTAGTTACCAAGGTATTTATATCCTTTTGGGACAACCCGAAAAAAGGACACACTGATGTCTCAAGCTAACTCTAAACTTGTAGTAATTTAGACTCTATTTACACTACAGCCATGTGCCTGTGCATATGCTTACGGAACACTGATAGCAGCTGCATCATTTGAAGAAAAACTTAATATCTTAAAGCTCTTGTTGGGACAGAATTTCTTCTCTCTGTGAATTTGATATTGTAAAGAAACACAGCCAAGATTTTTCAGACAGACATCTTCAGGTGACCAGCCTAAGACATCCTACAAAGACCCAGTTTTCAGAACCTGGGTATCTCACACTTTCTGAATTGACAACTCTTTAAAATGTCTAAAACTACTTATTTCAGAGAACAAATGCCACGAATTGGCTGGCTATAGCAATAAGTACGGACACTGTCAAAACGGCCTCTCTGAGCATCCCCATCAGACAAAAATAACTATTCTTCCTTTATTGTAATCTGCAGTGCAACAAAATCAACCAAAAATGCATGTCACATTTCTTTCTTGTTTAACGATTCTGACATCCTATTATTTCATACTTACCTCACTAAATAATTTATTATTACAAATATGCAGCCTTTCAACACACACATTTATTTTACCTCGGGGTTAAGTCAAAGTTTGCTGCGATTATTTATTGTAACCAATTTTTTTCACTGAGAGGGAAAATAACATGGGAGCTAAGTAAATTTGTGGGTTGAGTCACCCATACACTTTGTGAATCATGTGAGAACCAACTCAAAGTGAGTCACCACTGTAACTGGATCAGGCTGCAAAATTTCAGCTTAACCTAAACAGTCATTTATTATTCTTCAATGGCTGGATTCAAACCCTTAGCGAATATCAGATCATTTGTTGATGCACAAATAAAACACGGCTCTTGGAAACGTCTGCAAGGGCAGTCATCGGAAAGGATATCATGGTTCAGCAGCAGGAGCTGCGCTAGTTTGAACACAGCTCTGCTGCAGTCAGAATTGCCGAAGGGCGCACATCTGATTCGGGAGATTCGACACCTCTATACATCATGGCTGCAGGGCTGGGGCTCCGGTTGAGCAACACCTTCGCAGACAATTGCGAAATGCCAAGAGAGGCATATTTACGAGGGCTGACCCATACTTATGACACATACTGCCTATTAAACCGGGCCAGCACAACAGAAAACGACTGTCAGCACGTTTCAAATATCCCCAAACTCTGCCAGAGTAACAGTCTGAAGGTGAGGCAGGATTGCCGTGGTTCAAAAGCAGCATGTCAACGGGGTGGTTGTAGATAAGGTGACCCTCATAATTAAACTGTTAGTACCTTCCACCGTTTCTTTCCCTGCTCTGAACGTAGCTGGAGATGTTTAACCTTTATAAAGAAAATAAGCACAGAGGGGCACACGCTGCTTCCATGTATACCGGGGTATATCCAAACTAACTCCTCGCAAGTCGTGGCACACCAGATTCATTTTGGGAAGGCTAGAAATGGACTTTGGCCCACGCTGTTTGCTCTCATTCTCCTCTTTAGAAAGGAACCATATATACAGAGTGGGATTAAAGTAAATGAGCACCAGGTGAAGAAACAAAATTGTCTGGGCGCAAATGCAAAGTTTACAGCCTGAACAGCATTTCTTGGGGTTCCCATCTGTCAGACGTTTCACCTCAGGTAAAATGCTTTCTCTGCACGTGGTTTAACAGAAAAAACCCGCTCTTTGTATTTTCCCCGGTTACCCACTATGGGAGGGACAAGGCTGCAAACATCTTTTTGTTTCTCCCCAAGACCCCTTGTGCGCTGCTTTGCAAAGTGCAAAGGGGTAAAAAGAAGCAATGAAAGGGGATCCTATTGAAATACCAGTATTGAAATTACTTGCTACCACTAGTGTAAAATTGGCTCATAAAGATAGCAATAAATGTGAGCATTAAAGCTGAGGTTTTCCCAAGCTACCGAAGTGAAGAAAGTTAATGGATATTTAGCTTCTCAATCCCTTCAGCATTTCTGAAAGCCCAACTGCCTGTGGTTTGCAGTGAGGGTTGGTCTGAATTTTCTTAATGATTTCAACCAAACAGAAGTCTGTCTTCATCTTGTTTCTCTGTAGTTTTTCAATATACGAAGTATGAATATAACAAAGCAAAAAATTCCACAGTATTTAGGAGACATTTATGAAAACACCTAAAAAATATGGTTCAAGACACAGTGGAGGAGCTAGTACATAAATTTACTAACCCCTTCTTCTCTGTCTGCTTTAAAGTTCTGCCACAAATATAGTTTATATGCAAGCTAATTTTGGTGCACTAGAGATACACAGCATCTTGTTCTATGCAGTTTTGCATGAGCACAGATATATTATATATATTGCCTATAACAGCAAAAATAACTATTCTTATAAAAACGTCGCTTTGTTTTAACAGCATGTTAGAAACTGTGAGGCAGATGGTGTATCTGTTTTAGCAAGGTTGATTCAGCAAATGCATCAGGCTGTTGAACCAGTTTACCAAGCTGCTGATTAATTCACATATTTAGAAAATACATTAACATGGATATTAGAGCTTTTTTTTTTTTTTTTAATATCCCACTCAAACTGATGGGAATTTAGACACTGATTCCAGTGGGAGCAGAAGGCGGCCCTAAGGTGATTTCAGATTAACAACCTGTTTACTCTTGTATGGCTCTGCTTGGTTGACTGAAATCACTAAATCCCATGTTTTCCATAGTGTGGAAATAAAGGGCTAAATCCTAAAACAAGTACAATTCAGTGTTATCTTCACCAGCACCTACAAAACACTGTTGATTTATGCCAGCTGTGAAGCTGATCCTTGTTTAAATACAAAGTGTGACTTATCCTTTGGAGAAATGCTTACAGCATGTATTGTCAAAATCAGGCAATTTTCCAAAGGGATGTTTTCCATATTCCTTGGGTATACCTCCAGTGAAAGTCAAGCAGACTTTTTCAATTTTTACCCCTCTCTTTTTTTTTTTTCATTCATCTGATGAAATTCTTGTCCCCGAAAAGTTCTTCAGCACTGATAGCATTTCTTCTTCATACTCTCCAAAACAGCAATGTGAGTCATGTCAGCATTTTTCATTAAGACTAAATGTAACCTTTAAACTTTTGGGAAACAGCAATAAGATTTCTATGTACGAACTCATGCTTGATTTCAATTGACATTAGTTGAAAAACATCTATCCTGGCTGACACTTACAGCCTAGCCTCACTGAATTAATATATCTGTATTAATATATGGATCAAGAGGGCAATAATTCCATCAGGGTCAGCTCCACCTTTAACACAGAACACTGAATTCCGTGATGGAGCAGAGTTGCACTAACCAGGAAAAAAAAAAAAAAAAAAAGAGTGCAACTGCAGTATGCCTGCCAAATTTCCTTACAAGCAGGGAGGACCTCCCTACCGTACGCTGCAGTGGGTGCAAAACACCTCACCTGGATGACAGTCCCAGTCTGTGCCCTGTGGCACAACTGCCTTTTACTTTGCACTTTACTGCAAATGCCTTAGAGACAAGTCTCTCCCTTGAGCCTTTCCACATATCACATTCTTCAATCATTATCAGTGATGTTTGCTTATCCAGCTTCCTATTGGGAGAGCCCTCAATAGAGTTATTAGCCACTAAATCCCAGGTCTTACTTCCATTCTTATCCTTCTTGATTTACCAGTTGTGGCTGACAGCTTGCACCTCTTCCCTTGTCTTGGCAAACACTACGTGCTTTCCAAGTGATTATTTTCTGTTAGGTCGCATAGGACACTGGAATGCTAACATACCCTTTTTGCTCTATACGTGTCCCAGGATATCTCAGTTCCCCAGTTTTTATAGGCTCCCTGCAAGCATTGTATCATCTGACAGAGAAGGATATTTTCAACTGCAATTCTTTTCCTCCTCTTTGCTCATAGGTCCCATCTTTGTTATTCACACAGTTTCAGCAAGTGCTCAGAAACAGAACTGCAGCAGAAAATTAGCATTTAAAGGGCCTTTCTTCCTAGTATGATAAATCAAGCTGCTTACATGTTCCTCTATAGCCTCCAGTTTTTGCAAAGACAACACGAGCTGCATAACAGCCTGGATTAATCTTGTCTACATTACCCCCCTGCATATCCTTCCCACCAACTTTCCAAAATACTTGGAGTCTATCCACACCTTTCCTGTTATCTATCAGAGCATCAAGAGGCTGGTTCTTGCCAGTACATAACTGACAATGCCAGTCCCTGTCACTCTACCTGTTTGATTTTCAAAACAAGTGCCTTCACACTTGCTCTCTCCTGGTCCTCCTGCTGTGGAAAAGCTCCTCATAAACATTTGGGAATAAATATTTAAATCCTTCTTCAAAATCCTTGTTTAAAAACATCTTCCAAGTCTCCCACACTGGAGACATTCCAAACCCGCCTGGACGCCGTCCTGTGCGACTGCTGTAGGTGTCCCTGCTGTGGCAGGGGGGTTGGACTGGATGATCTCCAGAGGTCCCTTCCAACCCTGACCATTCTGTGATTCCGTGATTCTGTGAAACCCCTTTACAATCGTCTGACTGTTTCTGTTTTAGGACAGCTGCATTTCCTGCACAACTGAGCCCAAGTTCCTGATTCCAGAGCATCCCTTCCTCCGCAGAGCCTCACAAAACCGGGCCCTGAGAAATTTGATGAAACCCAAAAAGTTTTTTTTATTATAGGTCATGACACAGAATTCCACATCTCAGCTCAAAACCAACTTGCTTTGTACTCTCCACATGAAAGGAAACCTGAAAAATTGTTAACAATATATAATAAGCTGTAATTAAACACAATATTAGCAATAGTAGTATCTAACTGTAAGGTGGACACTGGATACAATCTGATAGCTGACCATAGAATAGAAAACACAGAAGAAGAGTTTTTAAAAATTCAGAAACATTTGTATTGCAACTCTTGCAATTTATACACCTTTTAAAAAATCTAATCATAAATTATCAATCCACGTTTAGAATTATGACTAAAAATGAAATCATATTTTAAGTCTGCAGCCAGTATAGATTCCTCCATTATACGTAAGCCCTTGATTTTACATGTTGTTTGAACTAATTAAAATTCAACTTTAATTTAAAACAGTTTTTAAATAGTTCATAGTTAAAATAACAATTTGCGTAAATGAGACTGGTGTGTGACAGCAGTATTAACTTACTCATGTCTGCAAAATGTGACAGCAGGGCGAAAAGAAGCAGGGTAAAAATAAGAGTTCACAACTGCAGCTATAAGGCTGAAGGAGACAGTTCTACCTGTGAGTTTGTCAGCATGGCAATAGGCAAAAAAGGAGCACAAAACAGAAGAATTCCTAAATGGGGGTACTCTTCACATATACTGATGAAATACTGTTTGTAAAAGCAAAACAAATTGAAAAGCCTAATCTCAAATTTAAATATACTTTTCTTAATATCGCCTTGGCGAAAGAAAAGGTTATGGAGTAGAAATCTTGTTTCAATAAGAACTTACTCACACAGGAAGTCAAACTCATATGAGTTTGGCTGTAATACTGAAAACAGTACTTTTTTGATTATCAAAACCATTCCTGTTATGCTGGCTGACAAGCCCAGAAACGTGACGTTGCCCATGACTAGAAACTGTCACTTACCGTAAGAATTAAAAGCATAAAAAAGAAGTCATTGTGTTCTAAACTTATCACTCTAGGCCTGCAAGTATTTCCTTTCTGTTATTTTCAAACTCAATAGATACATTTTTTTCTTGTTACTTAGTTTCTGCAATGCTATCGAATTTTTCTCTCCAAATTCCTTGAGGCTGCTAGCACAAACCCTGTGCCAGCCAATTCTCTTGATCACACCTTCCCTCCCCTGCCATTCGAACTTCTCCCTACATCTTCCTGAATTTACAGTCCTAGCTCTTATATTTAGTATTGGTTTTGAATTTGTCCTTCCTCTTTCTCATGTCACTTTGCTTTTCCTTTTTTAGCTTCTTTTGAAGCTCATCTCATCACCATTCATCACAATTCTTCAGCACCGCACTTCCCTTCTTATAACTCTATCAAACTCGCTTTTCCTTCATTTCTCTGACTCATTCACTGTATATCACATGCTAAACTGATTCCTCTCTTATTACTAGCCCTAATTATGGGATGCCTCCATTATTCCTTTTATATATTACATTCTCACCAAACACCAGCTCCTGAGTCACTGGCAAAGGATTTAGGGAGCAGACAGAGCGAGTGACTGCCTCCCCTCCATGCATGGGTCATCAGTCTCGCAGGAACGGCAGGTTTCGTTGACCTCTTCACGGGCTGTTGTATGCAGTACGTTGTCATGGTTTGGGCCAAACTGGCCACTGGGGATGTGGGGGACCCCAGATGGGACCGACAGATGCTCCCCCCCCCACCTCTCTTCAAAGAGAGAGGCAGAGGAGGGAAAAAGAGACTTATGAGTTTAGAAGGAACTAAACTACTTTAATGAAATGTTAATAATAAAATAAAAGGAAATAATGAAATATATACAAAACAGTATCAAGCTCCCAGGATGATAATCATGTCACCGTCTGGCACTGGGGGAGTCCCAGGCTGGACTCAGTGACGGACGGGAACTGAATTCCAGATCTGGATTCAGGATCGGGATCAAAGGCAGATGAACAGACAGAGTCCTCCTCGGACACCGGCCATTGAAGAGAGAGGGCTGACCCTTTGATCCCTCAGCTTTTATACTGAGCATGAGGCAGATGGGATGGGATACCCTGTCGGTCAGGTTTGGGTCACCTGTCCTGTCTGCTCCTCCCTGCAGGTGGGACCCCACTGTGCTTTTCCGCCTCCGACCCTCCAACGGGGCAAGTGACAAAGTTGGTTGGCCGTGGGTGTTACAGCGATGAGTATAAGCAAGAGCCTCTCTGCATACCATCCTGGGCATCAGCTATAAACATGGGTCTGATCACTCTGAGGGTGAACAGTGTCTGCACAATATGCTGTTAATTTCAGTAGTTAGAAGAGGTCTAGCTAAGAAGCAAAGTTACTGAACAAAACTGGTCCTGTTTTACCTCAAACCAGGACATTCGTGCTCTCCCAGCTGCACCCACTGGTACCTCGGAATATTTTGCCCTGAGAGCGCAACTGCTGCGCACTTTCCTCATCTGTCAGCGACCTCCTTAAGTCACCTCACTACAGAGTGAAAATACACCATCCAAAGTGGAACAGTATAACTCACCACAAGTAACTAAACCTTATAATTGCATCTCACGCTTCAACAGGGATCTTCTCTATGAGTACACATCACAGCAAAATGTTTAATTTTGACCTGACACTACTCTGTAGTTATTTACAATCAGATGAAATTTCACCCCCTTCTCAGCCGATCACTTGCTATTTTGGGCAGTTTCTGTAGATTAACTTGACTTTTCAAACTATTATCAGTCCCCATCACAATCGCTCCCCTTTGTTTTTGCCTTCTGCCATGCAATGTACAGTCACATGATAATATTTCTTGCTTCATGAGTTTCTTTTCTCCACCAACCTCACCAGCACATTCTCTTGTCCAAGGGACTTTACTTTTGACAGTAGACACAGATCACCTCTACGAAATATAGGGCAGTTGATACCTGCCCTTGTTTCTCAAGTTTATGACAGACTCCTGCGATGAGCAATGAGGAATCTCAACTTGTTATAAAATACTACATGCAAAAGAACCCAAGAACAGGACAAACAACTCCCTGAGGAAGTTATGGATTACAATCAGTAAACACATGGATCATTAACTGGTCAACCGTTTCATTGTTCGCATGACAGAGAGAATGAGACATGCCTATTGCAAAGCTGGGTAACAAAACTGAAAAAAAAAAGAACACCCAACTCACTAGCAGAGGAAAAAACCTCTTTTGCAGAGTCACTAACCCAAAATGGAATAATTAAAACTCCCACTTCAGAAGCGAGCGCTTTGAAGTGGAACTGCAGCTCTCTATTTGCATATTAGGAATGCTTGTGTCGATTTCCATGCTCCATCTGGGCAAGAGATTGCAGATGAGGATGACGAGGCTCTGAATTAGGACAAATCAAATGGATGCGGGCTCACGAAATCCTGTAGAGATAATTATGAGTCTCTCAAGATGATGTAATTAGTATATTAGCATGGTTTCCTCCTTTAGTAATAAATACATTTTAACAATATGTAATGTCTTTATGTCTGTTCTTTAACGTGTCAGCCCTGCTAAAAGTCCTTTGCGCCCTTCTGTTTGGTCTATTTGGTCGGTGGCACTATTGCTACTTCGTGGCAGACAGCTAGATGCACAAAAAGACTAAGTTGTAGCAAAGATGCGAATTGCAGCACTTTAGATTCAGAGATCCGGCTACCTAATGCAATCCCCTCCCTAAATTAGACAGTTAAGACTTTTTATAAAATGGATGGAGAAAGCTAAGTGTGAAAACCCAGCAATGACAAAAGCCAGCCATCTAAGCAAAGATTGTCTAAGTGACAGGGACTCCTACGCCTCTAATGGCAGTGGGTGCCTCCACCACAAACCCTTTCCTTGAGTTAGTTGCTTAAGCCAGGCAAATCCTTCCTCATAAACAATGATGAGAGAAATCCACATACTATCAGATTTAATATCTCAGTGGTTGAAACAGTCATCAGTAAGGTAAGTGACCCGTTTTCAAATCTCTGCTCGTCCCATATTAGCTGTCCTAGCCCATAGGCTATTGGGTATTCAGGGGTAAGCCATCTCAATCTCTCCTGTTTGAAGTTGTTCCACTTTGTATAACTAATTAAAAGATAATTGGAGCAAGTACTTGAACCTGACTCTCCCACATCCCAGGTTATTGCCTAACCATTCAGCTGTGGATTCAGTCTCTCATTTTGATTCTGCAAGGTTCTTAAATCATGCAGGCACTTTCAAAAATCCTATTCTCTGTATTTTACATACAAATATTCACAGAGCAGAAAGTCACATTCATTTCAGAATAACCACTACAAATACCTCCCATTCTTCTCATATATAGTACCAGCTCCCCTGCTCAATGGTGAAAGCTAGGAGTTTTGTTTGGTTTTTTGTTTGTTTGTTGGGGGGTGGTGGTGGTGTCATTTTCAAGCCCTTTGTCATAATACAACCCATTTGTGCAAGTACAAAACCAACTTTTTCTGTGGTTCTTAGTTTTGATTCCTTACTTGGAGAAGGCAACGAGAAGCCTCAAACAGTATTCATAGATAGCAGAATAAAGGGATATCAGTCATTCACAATGATTGATGATCGCTCTTTGAATTCTAAAAATATGGCATGGGCGCTTCAGAAAGCACATGATGTGATGAACAACTCTCTGCCCTAAAGAGCTCACAAAGTAAATGATGGACCTGGCACACAAGCAAAGACGCAACATAAACCACACATCGGGAGAAACAGATTACAAATCCAGGCTAATGAAGCACAAGTGAAAGCTTGTAAGGTATTTCAAAATAAGGGCAGTCTGGTATAACAGGCATTTGTTCAAGGACTATAAGGGCATCGTGAGCTGATAAAAGAAAGATAGCAGACTAGGGAAGAAGTAGTTCAAGAGTAGTACACATGACAAAGTAATTCAAGGAAGGCTGTTCAACTGGTCTACACAAGCAATAAATGTTTACATTTATTTTACAGTTATCCCAGTATAAAACTTGCAGATCCTTTTATTTCATTTCAGCTGACACGTCCTATATGAGAGTTTAACAAAATAAAACAAAACAAAATAAAACCCCACCAAAAAAAAACCCCACAAGAAAAGCAAAAAAAACCCTACTCATCCCAGAGCAAGAATGCAGAGAAGACTGATAAACTATTTCAGTTCTGTCACCGGCAAAACCCTTCCCATAAACAAAGCCTTATTTTCAAAATGTGAAGTAACTGCAGTCTGAGAAGGGATGAGGGAAAAGTTTAGAAATGTTGGGTGAAGAGTGGCTTAGGAAAAATTAAGAGTCCAACAACGGTATTGTGAAATGTTAAACGCAACAACATTACACAGCAAGCAGGGGAAGGTCTGATTCAAAAAAACAAAATTTTGGCTGTGCAAAACTACACTGGCTCATTTATGGTTTCCAGAAATGTTTTTGCGATAGAGCATTCTGTTAGTCTTCAGGTACAGGAGTTCTTCCCCATAGCAGAGGCTCATGGTGACATAATACAGGCACAAACCAACTCCCAGAACAAAAGGTTAAAGTCTTTTACAATATTTAATTTCTGTAGAGATTTAAACATTTAAATATGCCATTACAAAGCAAAATGACTCAGTATAGATGTAATTCAGATATACCAAAATGCATTAGTCATTCAATAAAACAGGCACTGAGGATTTACTAAAAATACTTTACAGAAAAAAAAATAACAACATCTATTTACTTTACTGAATGGTTGTTGTGGAAAACACATAAAACCAAATCTTGCATAAATCGCCTTAATTTGCCTACCCCGAAACTAGGACTGCCAGTCCTAGTCCTAAAGCAGCATGGCTAACTCACATCCAGTTTCCAAGCCTTGTTTTGAACAGCAGTGCAAGAGGAAGCAGTGTGTGATGTGATCACAACGCAAGCAAACAGGGCAGGGAACTAATTAATGAAGCAGCAGGGTGAGGAGCTCCGGGCCAGCTGGGAGTCTTGCTAGGGACAGAGTTAACTTGCACAGTTTCCTAACCACCTAGAGATGAGATGGTGTTCCTTAGGGAACACCAGTAACAAGGAGCCCTGCCATCAGGACACAAACCCAGAAGAAAACCAGTTGGACTGCACGGAGTGTAAAGAAATCCCAGAGATGCCACCAACAGAAGCTGCTCCCAAAAGGCAGTAACACAGGACAGGCCACCAGTACAGCCTTTCTGGTCCTTTGGCAACCTCAGCCTCCATGGAAGTGCTGAGGGTACATTCTGCCATCCAGGGCTTGGACTGCTCAGACGCCCAGCGCTCCTCCCTGGGGCAGGGAGCCGGGGAGGTGCGTTTGGATCAAGTCAGTGCTGGGAGCAGTGAGGAGCTGCCAAGAGAGGTCAGCGGGCTTCACTGCATCAGCGGTGCTGCACGGGAGACCAGTAGCATCTTTGAAGAAATCTTTTCAAGACACAAGACTAAGCCCCACCAGGGTAAGAAGAAAGGTATGACTGAAGGACCAGGAAGAGGACACAAACTTGCAGAGGGTGGAAGCTGGAAGCCTGGGACTTCAGGTAACAGGAATAAAGCTCTGTTTGCTCCTCCACCTGTGCCGAGCTAACAGGTTCAGGAAAGGTAGGGTCTGTTTTGGGAGAAAATTCTGAGTCGGTATCTCAAGTCTTTGGATTAGTACCAGTACTAAAGAAAGCATCGGTGTTAGTGGCTTGTGATGCTCCCCTGTGTGAAACAGAAGAATCCATCCCTATTATCCATGCGGGTCTGTTGCCTGCCCAGGATCTACACCACTGATGTTGCAGAGATATTGCCAAGACTCACCCAGCCTTCCAAATTCTACCTCTTGCTGCTAACCCTTGTGAGACAGAACACAGCCAAGGAAAACCTTGAGCAGCTCAAATGGAACAGAGAGCTCAGAGCAAAGATGAGAAAGCAGAAATCCCAGTGGTGCTCTCTTCAATCCTGCCAGTCAGTGGAGAGGCCTGGCTAGCAGATGTAACCAGCACACCCATGCCTGGTTGTACAACTGCTGCCACCAGCAAGACTTCGGTTTCTTTGATTACGATGCCTCATTCAATGAAGAAGGACTGCTACGAAGATATGGAAGCCACCTGACACAGAGAAAAACATCTCTGTGAAGAGACTTACCAATCTAGGGAGGATGGCTTTAAGCTAAATTCACTGAGGAATGGGTACTTAGGCCCAGAGGTATGGAGGAGAAAGTATGTGTAAGGAAAGGCCGTGAGGGAAAGTTACACATTTCTACTTGGAGGTGGGGCATGCAGAGCCGTACCTCAGGCGTCTGGATACTAACGCACAGAGCTTGGCCAACAAACAAGAAGAACTGGAACTATGCACAGTCAGAGAGTTCTGATGTGATCAGCATCACAACGATTAAATGGGATGGCATCCGTGACTGGAACAGTGTCGTGGGGGCTGTTCAAGGAGAACAAGCAATGAAGAAGGGCACCTGCACTTTCTTACAAAGCACCTCCTTCTCTATGCAGAGGACCAGCGTGAGACCAGAGATGTATCTGACAGGAATCTTCTGGTCAAAAGCAAAGGCAAAAGCAACACTGGATGTGCAGCAGCGGGGGCCTGTTACACACCACCTGCCCAAGGCGACGGAGTGGACAAGGCTGTCTACAAACAACTACCGAAAGCAACCCCACTACCGGCCTTGGTCCTCATCAGGGATTTCAACCATGTGGGCACCGTGGCATTATGCAAGCAATCCAGGATATTTCTAGACTGCATTGGTGATAACTTTTTAATGCAAATGCTAGAGACCAAGCAAAGGTAACACTCTATGTGACCTATGTACGCAAACAGGGAAGAACAAGTGGCAAATGTGGTCACAGATAGTAGTTTGGGAGCAGTGACCACAAGCTGATTGCATTCAGGATCCAGAGAAGACCGGGAAGGTAAGCAGAAGAAGTAGGACTCGGGATTTTATCCAAGTGGACTTTGGGTTATTCAGGAAATGGCTCAGCAGAATCTCCCAGGAAGCTGATGCAAAAGGTGCCCAGGATAGCTGGTAAATCTTTATAAAAAATTTATTGACAGCTCAGGAATAAATAATCCCGTTGTACAAGAAGACTGGAAATTTCAGTAGAAGACCCACTTGACTAAGCAAGGAGCTGCTTAATGAACTGTAATGCAAAAAGACAGGAAACAAGACCAGGCAACAAAAAAGGAGTACAAAAGCACTACTTTGGCACCTAGGAACAAAACTGGGAAAACCAAAGCACATTTAGTATTAAAACAAGTGAAGGGTATAAAAAGCAGCAAGAGAAAATTGTGTAAGTTCAGAGGAAATGTGGGGATGTTACTGAATGGTGGAGACAACCTAGTGGTTGTTCAGATGGAAAAGGCTGAAGTACTCAATACATTTTCGCCTCAGTCTTCACAGGCAAAGATTACTCCTAGATTTCCAGGTGTATCAGGATGGTTTGGGAAGGAATAGGTTAGGAACGACAAGTTAGAAATGAGTTAGAGCAGCTGGATGTATTCAAATCCACGAGGACAGACAAAATTAATCTGAAAGTGCCGTAAAAGTTGGCTGATGTGACTCCAAGAGTCCTGCCTGTCATCTCCAAAAAAAAGCATGATCATTGGGGAAGATCCCTGAAAACTCAAACAAGGCTAGCCCTATGTCTGCCTTTAAAAAGGTAAGAGAAAAAGAACTCGGGCAACTACAGGCCGGTTAGCCTCACCTCAGCCCCTGGAAAGATTACATACCACATCCTTTTGGAATCCACCTCCAAACATGCAGGGAACAAAAAGGTAATCAGCAACAATCAGTATGGACTTACAAAGGGCAGTTCATGCTTGATCAAAACTGATTGCCTTATGTGATGAAATGACCTGAAACGTAGATGTGGGGAGAGTGGTGGATGTAATCAAATGGTCTGGTAGGTAGATTGAAAATAACCAGGACAGCTGGGCTGAGGGTAACACAGTAAACATTAGTTTGATATGCAACCGGTAGCCAGTACCAAGCAGTATTATCGTGGTGGACGGTAGGATTGAAAATGTTCAATATCCTCACCAACAACCTGGATGATGAAACACAACTCTCAGCAATCTTCTAGACAATACTAACCTAATGGCGTTTGACGCATCAAACAGTAGGGCTTTAATCAAAAAGGACCTTGACAAAATTCAGGACCGGGTCAACAGAGATGTCAAATTCAACAAGAAGAAAAGTTCTGCAGCTTTTGTAGGGACAGAGTAACCCCATGCATCAGAGCATGCTAGGAATTGACTGGTTTTATTGCAGCTCTGCTGAAAAGAACAGCGAGGTTATGGTACATGCCAAGTGAAACGTGAGCAAACATTCTCACTGCTAATAAGGCAAATTGGATACTGGCTACGTTAGGAGCAGTGTGGGCAGCAAGACAAAGGCAGTAACTCTCGCCCTATGTGAAGCATTGATTAAGTGATAGCTGAAATACTGCATCCAGTATCAGACTCCCCGGTTCAAGAGGCACGTGGAGAACCTGGAGTCTGGGGAGGGGCCATGGGCTCATGACTGACACAAGTTGGAGGAGCAGGGCTTTTTTAGTCTGATAAACAGGAGGCTGAGAGGCAAAGACAACTTGAAGAAGAGTTACAAAAATGGCGGAGCCAAGTTTTCCTCAAGTAAATGAAAGCACATGTAAAATCAAGATGTTTTCTGACAGTGCTATCAACTTAGTGCTTTCTTTTTTTAAAAAAATAAGACATGCTTTGCTGTCTCTTATTCAATATCTGCTGTAATAAGCAGCCCATAGTCACAACTTAGTTGACCATATATACAATCCCAATTGGACCACCTTTCTAGTTTATAACACTGTTGATGGGGATATAAAAGGCATTTTTATGTTCACCGATCCAGGAACTTCAAGGACTGATCTTAAAACTTTCAGATTCTGATCTATTAAAATAAGTAAAAAACCTACACTGTATGTTACCTAACCATTCAGGAAAACATTTCATCCCATTTGGTGTGGTTGAGATCAGAGCAGGTACTTAAGTTGGAATTTCATCAAATTTATAAGAAGGTGTCCCAACAGATACTCACCCAGAGCTGTAGTTCACCTCCTCCCATCAATATTACAAGCAAGATTTGTTATTTAGAACAAGCTACTAAGTTTTTCTTGGGCATTAAGGGAGAAAATTGGCTGCAAGACAAGGATCTAGCTGAAGATTCCTCCCTTCTTTGGTCCAAGTGGGTGTAGCTCTGCTAACTTCAAGCAGGATTTTATCTGCTGGTACCTAATTATTAAATGGTTTGTGTGGTTTTATATGATACAGATTTGAAGTGAGCTTTGAGATTAAGATTTTTTTCAATTATGTAACAATGCCCAAAGCAGGAGCTCTTCATTTACTTATTTTTTAAATCATCAAATATAAGAGTAAGAACACAGAGATAAATTATTAGATACCCTGAAGGCTTTCCAAATATTAAAATTATGGAGGCAAAAGGTAGTTTTTAGATAGAACTATGTTCCAAAATAGGTTTGAAACAGAGTGTAAATGTTATTTGTCTAAAGCTACATAGTCAACATAAACTTCAGGATGCAGTAGCGCTTGTGGACTCTGTATTTTCTATGAAGTTTGTTTTCTGCTGCATAAAGATGCGAGTACTCCATCAGACCAAACATCCATCCAGCATATTCTCTTTGACAGTGGCAGAAGCAGAAAGCAGGAGTATAACAAGAGCGCCAAACAGAAAGATCCTCCCGTTTCCCACCATATACTTTCCCTTCTTCTAGCAACTTGCAGTTTAGGGATTTCCCAAGACAGTGACTGTATTTGAATCTTTACGTCTAATAGCTGTCAATGAGTTTTTCTTCCATTTGTCTAGCAGCTTTTTGAACCCATTAATGCTTCTGCTCTCCATAACATCCTGTGGCAATTAATTCCACAATTTAAATATTCACTGCGTAAAAAGTTACTTCCTTTTGTTGGTTTAAAACCTGCTGCTGGATAATTTTATTAAATGGCTCTTTGTTTTTATGTGACACATTGTGAACAAGCACTTCTGTTCCATCCATGACTGTACACACTATTATAGTCACCTCTTATCTGAATTAACTGGCAGTTTCTCCTTGAACAGAAGTAAAGCCACACCTGTCATCCTCTATAGGTGCTTTTTGCTTTAGATGGATTTTCTCCTCACCATAAAACACTGTCCTTCTATTAAAAATTTAACAGACAAGTAAGTACTGAAAATAACTAGTATAAGGAGGGACTAATACAAGGAGTTTGGGTTTGAGTTTTGTGGGGTTTTGAAATGGCTGAGTGTAAACTCACCTTGAGCTGTAACACACTTTACAACTGTAGTTATCTCTGCTGCGCATATAAACCCGGTTGATGGGATTTGTCAGTGTATGTTTATAAGCCTGACTGACGAAGGAGGCCAGGCATATGCAAACCGAACTGGTAGATTACGGAGGATGACTAGCTATACCCAGGCCTAATTAGCTCATAGAGGGTTGGCAGAGACATACATCATAATAATTGATGGGGCAGCTCTGTGCAAATCCAACTGATGGGCCAGATTCTCTTAAGACACTGTTCAGCGGGAACTCCACTGTTCTGTCAGATTTTGTCTGCCAAGAGATATCATCCGCTGCTGTGGATGGGAAAAAAGCCAATGCTTCTGTAAGTCTTCTCCAGGTGCATGCCACCAACTAACAAGAGCCAACTCTGGTTTTGGTCAAAAGAAGACGAGAAAGGGATTCTAAATAAGAGGGGAAGCGAGGGGAGAGGAAGAGGAGCTGCTCACCAAACTGAATATAACCAACGCGACGCAGGGGAGAAGAGATGATGATGAGGGCTGTGGCTCCAGTAGTTAGTGGAATTTTGCAGACAGCAGTAGGGGGAGGCGGGGTTGGTTTGTGGGGAGTAAGGGTGTGCAGTGGGGTTGTTAATAGCGAAGTCCAGAAACGCCCTGTTTGAATAGACAGTTTTACTGAACTGGCACAAACTGCCTCTAGTGCAGCCCAGCCTTTGCCTGTATCCCTTGATCACCTCCAACTAAGCATAAAAATATCCATGGAGAAACATTTCATCTACAGCCCACACTTCATCATTACAACAATTATCACACACCACAAAACCACACCCCGTAAGTTTTCCCTGCTAGGGTTGCCATCTTCTCAGCAACCCTTGTAAACTCACCATTGCATCCAAGCCCTCACTGTCCCATCCTCTCCCCACACAACAGACTGCCGGGGCAGAAATAGCATCGCAACAGCTTTGAACAGAGGATGAGTATCTACTTGAAAAAAGCCCTGTGGATTGTTCACACAGAAGCAGTGGCAATGCAGTAAGGCATAAACATTTGAAGAGCCAGAACAGTATCACTGAGCTTTTCATTTCTCTGTTTTTGTGGAATTCACCGGGTATAGCATGTGTGAGTACATGTTAACGTGGGAACATTACAAGAAGTTTTGAGTGTATCTATCTGATGTACACACTTATTTTCTTAAGTCTTTTAAAATATTTTTTATTCACTGTCAAAATAACACACAAGTCTAAGGATAAAAGAAGTACTTCAGCTGGTTAAATCAGCTTACTCAGGCCATGCACTTAGCTCAGTTAAATAAGATGAGAGCCCAGAAATTAGTCCAACTTGCCAACCCTTATTATCAAGCGCAGTGTTTGTAACTCACAGTAGGTTATCAACAATAGGGCCATGTTTGGGAGATACCGTGACATCTGGTATTGATTTCTGGCAGGATTTAGGTCTTTTTTTGAAACCTCTACCTCAAGTTGGAAAGATAATAAAACGGAGATGTACTATTAAGCAGATTTTTGTTTTATTTTAGCAGGCATTAAAATAAGCATGGTTACATACTGCAGCAAATCACAAACACAAAGAAGTCATACTGCTTGTTTTAAATCAAAGCACTACCTCCCACCAACAAGAGCAATGTGAAAGGTGAGAAAGACAATTCGACATTTGCAGCACAGGTTGAGCGCATGTGTTAAAAATCATGAGAAAGCAATTATATAATTCAATAAAATAAACATCAAAAAGCAGCTCTTAAGCTCCCAACATCAAAAAATAGAACAAATAAATGCTCCACAAACCTTCAGTTCTTTCCATTTTAACAAAGGCCCTGAACATGCAGTTCTGTAAAAGTTAAAACATCCAGAACAATGCATATTATGAAGTCACAAGAATTTGGTACATTCTAAACTACACGTAACGTTGCATGCACACTCCTGCTTACGCCGAGTATCGGAAAGCTCACCAAGAACAAGTCCCAAATAATATACTTTATGAGGAAGCTAGGAAAGAGAGTACCAACTTCTACTAACTCCTTCTTAGCTGAAATTCTTTACCAAAACCAAATTCATGGTAGTAGCAGCCACAAAAAAAGTGGGATCTAGTTAATGCTGTAAGCAACATTTTATCTGTGATTCATTACAAAGCTGCTAAGAATTTTGCAGCCGGAAAATCAGTGTAATTAAATATTTTTATTGATAAGGTCAGTTAAAAAACATACTAGGAGAAAGCGTAAGTGTTTTTAAATGAGTGGCCTAGCATTTAAACTTTTTAGGGAGGGATATTAAAATACCCAACATACACATATAATCTCTGGAAACAATTACAGTAATTAAAACAACACTGAACACTTGGACAGAGACATTTTATGGAAGGCATTCCAGAAGTGTCTCCCCAAAGACACTGATCAACTTGGGTGTGTTCAATTAACAGGAGAAATTAATTTCAATTCCAACCCCCTGCTGCTGAGAATCATCCAGCCTTTAGCACTCCCCCCACCCCCCGGCCCCAACATTTAAATCCTTGGACTGTCAGCAGGAGCATTCTAGATGAGATGGTTAATTTGAAAGACTACTTTCACTACTGATCAACTGAAACTACAACTCCAGTGTTTCCAGTAATAAGTTTCATCAACAAAAAAAAAAATAAATTAATCCATCATTTGAGATGAAGATGGCCTTTTAATTTGCACTGGCTATCTACCTCAACACCTACCAATTTCATTGCATTTCATAATTTTATCTTCTTCCTCTAGGCTAAGTTAAGCCAGACAGAGTTAACTCATGTTGATTCCGAAATGCAGACACTGCCTAGAAAAGCAGGGATCCAAACCACAGAGCCTTTCAGTCGCTCTCTGCTGTGACCTTCTGGAATTCCAGAAACAGTTCAGACTGCCAATTACAATCCTTAAGATTCAAATAAAATCATTAAAAAACTGAACTCAAATTGCTTTGAAATCTTCAGGTAGAAAAAACATAAATCTCTTTACAGAGAGAGATATGGGATGCCATCCACATGACCGAGATCGTGGTTGAACTAGATAGTAAATTCAGTTTCAGTATGTCTAGTACAAGATCAAAAACACCACAGCTGCATGACGCACTGATTAAGTGCAACCCACTCTGCCAATTCTAATTTTGCACAGAGTTATGCTCCATCAGGTAGCGTCTGTCCTTCTGCAACCGGCATACAGCCAGTCTAAACATGATATCATGTGATCTGGCTTATTTGACGAGAATGTGTTACCAGGTGATTTGGTACTACACAAAAGTGATATTAATGAACACGGGAGCACAGCCCAAGGCACAGAGCGAAACAATTTGTCAAGGTCAACCACACAGGCTGCTAGTAGACCTGAAAATAGCATCCAGTCCTCCTTAATCCCAGGCTGGTTTGCTACCTACTGGGCAGCACTGCTGCCCCACATAACAAACACAGTTTTCAAATTTCGTTGCAGTTCTGAGGATTTCTTTGGCACATTTGTACTAAATACTGTTCCTGCTGCCACTCTGTCTACAGAGCTCCCATTTCCATGGGACGGTCCCAGGTCCAAAACATGTCTTCTCCCCCAAATCCTCACTTTGCTAACCAGCTCTGGCCACTGCTGCCCCAGCGCTAGCCACACAAGCCGAGGGCCATTTCAGCAACTGCACTGTTGACACTGCAAATATTTAGGAAAATGTTTAGCTTGACAAATGTAAGCAACTGCAGGGAAGTCAAATAAACCTCTGTTCGTGTGCAAGGATTTCCAGGGTTTAGTCTCCAAAAAGGAGGACACATTTTTATGCTTGCTATGAGACACTCGGACACACTACTGAGGATGTGCTATATAATCCACATAAAATCAAACACCACTACTACTTCTTTATATACTGCTCACTAAAAAAATATTTTTATTGCAGCTCATCAGATGTGGACTCTAACATATTATTGTAGTGAATGATACACATAGCTTACTAATTCTGGGAAAATAAAAAAGCGGCTTCCATCAAATGCTTAGCCCAACACATACAGAGACAGACAGAAAAAAAGTAAAGTAAATATTAGAAAGTAAATATTAGAAATGTGTTGAAATGCATCCTTGTCCCAGTTTCTACAGGAAACGGAGTACATGCCTACAACTGTGCAATATTGTTTGAATTACTGTTTGGAGATAGCCGTAGGACAGAGCAAGCATTACACTATTGATTATAAATTATATCAAAGAAATTGCACTGAAGAAACTTTAAAACCTTAAAGAACTCCATAGCTAGTAAATGCCAGAATTAAGGTTGCCTGTAAAAGTTTTATTAAGCCCTATGGCATTATACATATGCAGAGGCATAACTATAGAGCCACGTATTATTTTCCTCTACTGTTCTGCCTGAGTCATTATAAGGATTTGATCCAATGTCCATATTTTGCTTATTCTGTAAGATGAATGGTAAGTCTGAAGGCTTCATTAGTTGATAGCAAGGCAACAAGCAGTAAAGAGCAATTCCAGGTAGCATTCGAGGTACTAAAATAATGGCCAAGGAGACACCCATTGTTAACAAAATCTCGAAAGATGAAGCAAGGTCTCCAGAAATCTATTGAATGTTTGGTGGTGAGAAGACACTGCATGGGTACAATGTCTTTCACCAGGGGATTAACTTGTTGCTGCTCACGGTGCACTTCAGTACACTGTAGGTGAACTTCAAGACAGATTCACTAGCTTCTACAAATATAGAGTCAGAATAAATGCAGTGAAAGACTACAAGAGCTCTTTTATTTTGCCTACCAGCCCAAGAAAAGACAGACCCATCTCACTAAACTCATTTTCATGGTAGCAGACTTCACAAACACTTTCCTGAGCTGTTTCTCTGTAGCAGAGGACTTTCTTGATGAAAAAGAAGGTCTCAAAATTTTCATGGCAAGCATACAAGATTTCAAAATCAAGAAACACTGATGCACTGCACATATCAGAGAAAATGCTCTGAACTCAGCTGCAACAGTAAAGGTCACAATTCCAGATATGGATATTATCAGTGGATTTTGCCCTAAAACATGCTGTCATGACAGTGTAGCAAGAAGAAAAAGAAGAGCAAAGTGCTCATTAAGAAAGCAACAGCACCAAACAAGGCTGTTTGTTCCATGAAACTAGGAAGTTCCATGTCAAAAACTGTTTCACTAACAGTGAAACAGGTCACAGTGCCAGTCACTGACAGACAGTCCTCAATCAGTTCAAACACATGAATCCCATGGGATTCATCGTCTTCCTGTTACTTAGCCCTACAGAAAACTAAGTGACAATCAGATTTTGAAGCACAGCTCTGTCTCTAACAGGTAGCAGAGGTCACAGATGACACTGTCAGTGCCTGCCACACGGACCGGACTTGGTTGTCACATCAGTTCTGCTGCCATAGCTGTGCCACCAAGGAGGACGGCAACTGGGTGGAATCACATCCCCTGGTTTACCTCGCTGTTCCTTCAAAACCCACACTGCAGGTAGAGCTACCACTACAGAAAGCGTTTTGTTGGTTTAGCTTGCTTTGTCAAAAGAGATGACTTGGATATATCGGCAGAACCTTCTCCAGTAGGACCCAAGGCCAACACAGCTATGCTGGCAGAGCCGGGTAACAAATAAATTATCTTTAAGTCCCTTCCATTTTTCTGAGATCAAGGAAGGCTTTCCGTGTCACTGGAACATTACATTATGAGTTTTAAGTGAAGAAACTGGAATTCTTCTAAACAGTTTGCAAGTCAAACATAGCCCATGGACTTTCCTGTACAGCAGTTTTTAAAAGGACCCTTTGCTTTCCTGCAGATGCTCCATAGATCACTCACAAGCTGCACACTTGGAATGAATATGACATACATCACTGAAGGGAATTATTCCTCTGCAGGATTAAAACCTACACACTTGGCCATGAAGATAACAGACTCCAATACTAAGTAATCTGCTCTAAATTACTGACAAAGTGAACACACACCCCCTCCCATCTCCTGCCCAATGAACTTACCAGTCTAAAGGGAACTATTACCAAAAATACAAAACAAACGTAAGAGTAGTTCCTGTATATTCTGTAGAGACAAAACCACTCTTGTATAAGGAACACGGCGCAGTCATCTCTGCCAAAGGAAGACTGAACACTTGACAAGGTGTGAAGCCACACAGGCACGAATGGCTGATGCATCCAGACTTCAACCCCTACACGCATATCAGTTGTATGCAGTTTTACAGATAAAACGCAACAAAGAACATGTTTAATTTCACTTCCTGTGTTCAAACTATAATTACCTTTGATACAATTTACAGTTATGATTGCTCAAATCAGTTTCCGTGCAGGACGACCAGAAAACAAAGATGTCAGCAGCCACTGACCTGGTGATAGAAGTGACTCCCCTAGAACATGGGAAAGCTGTAGCAGAAGTAGGGATAAAACTCAAGCACCAAGGCGACCTCTAATATTTCTATCTTTTTCTTCCAGCTCAACACCACCTCCTTCCCAGCACTCTTTCAACCAGTCTGTTCCCCATCTGTCCATATGACCTGATGACTTCCCAAGCCCATGTTGTTTCCCTTTCCGTCTGCCTCTTCCCACTCTCAGTCCTTCCTTATCGTGGCTCTTAAAATTTTTCCTAAATACTTCTCTTATGTTTTTTGTCCACCTCGCTCCGGTTTAGATTTTATCCTCCCTTACAGTGCTCAGGCTTAGCAAAAGGCAGACACAATTCAAGCAAGATAGACTGATGTTTGGCCAAGCAGTAATTTGCAAGATGAAGTACTAAGCAATCTTTGCCACAGATGCCATTACCACATTCAACACTTCGCTCTCACCTGCAAACAAAATAGCCCAGGTTCTCCTTCCCGGCAGGAGAAGAGGAGAGAGGTGGGAGTAACGCAGCATTAGAAAGCTAGTTGTGCCTGCCTTGTTCTCTAGATAGATCTACAAAACTTTGCGATTCATTTTATTTAGAGAAGTTTGGGGACTTCTTCAGAAAATTTACCGCAGCTTTTACAGTCCCAAACAAGCCAAATGCTTGAAAAGCTGAGATAATGATCAGAGTCCACTGCCAACACCCCTGCTAATCTAGAGAGCAGAGTGGGAGAGAGAGAGCAGGCACAGTACGCTCACACTCTGACCACTTGAGACCTCTCCCAGAGTAGGGGACACTCGAGCTGGCTAAGTCAGCCTGGATCCCAGTCACTCGGGTCCATTTCAAGAGTATAAAGTCTGCAAGAGATACTCCATCAGTCTTTTGCTGCTGTTACACTAAAAATAAGAGTGCTGTCCGGACTTTGCATGGAAAAGACACGAATATTGGCTAATTTATTTTTAAAATACCCGTTAAAAATGAAAAAAAAGCAGCAGCAGTAGGAGTCCAGTCATTATACAGGTACAAGAAAATCCAGTGGCACAGGGAGTTTCCACAGACAAAGGATTTCCCACAGCCTATTGTTGGAAACACTGTGATTCAACTGCTCATTTCTTGCTCAACAGGCTGCTGATTCAACCCGACGAGGATGCTGATACGTTTCACCTTCTGCATTCCACCTACTGCAGCCCAAATCAACAAAAAACTTGGCATTTAAAAGCATGTAACTCTATCTCATGCTAGTTCCTAGTTATTTACATTACATACTTTTGTTGTACAATATCATCTTTTTGTCAATGTCATTTAAAGGTACACATAATAAAAGAATAAAACAGGAATTTTAACTGCACTGTCTCCTTATCTTGCTAACTTCCAGTTGGCCATTACGAGCAGGTGGTTAGAAGGCAAAACACAGCATATAACACACTTTCGGATTCACCGCTGTATGAAGAAACTACAGACCAGGAAAAAATGACAACCTACAAACTCAACAAAATAATCAGACAAAATGCGTTTTGCAGGTTGAGACAAATATTGTTAACGCTCTATATGAAAAAGTCTGCTTGCGAAAATGAATGACCCGCTGCAGCTCCCCAGAGAAAGCCCTCAGGTAAGGAATTCAGCTGGAACCCGGGAGCAAGCCAGTGGGGGCTATTTTAAACCCGAGGCTTTCTGCAGCTACCTCCAGGTGCAGTCCTAAATTCACCAACAGTATGTGTTTCCCAGAAGCAGATTTTCAGCTGTCTCTGACAGGTAACTGGAGATACTCCGGGCAGTTCTGGAGGCAGGGCATGTAGTTATCCTTCAAAACAAAGCACTAGCTTTTACTTTTTAGGGAACAGACTGTACCTCTGTTCTGCTGCAGAAGCTTATACACATTTGTTTCTCTTACTCAGAAAGGTTTGCTCAGGATGCTGGCAGTGGAAACTACAGAAAATTCCCTAGAGCGAGGTAGGAAACAGAGATAGGGGAAGTGTGGTAGAGGCTAATAGATTAGCCATTACTGACGTTATAATCCACGTAGACTCTTAAATGCGTTAAATGTTTTGGAGCTGCATTTTTAAGACCTTAGGAACGAAAGAACAGGGAAGAAGCTTGTTTTAGCAAAGCAAGGAGGAGTGTCTGACACAACATAAATGAGCTACTTTAGGGAAAAAAGGGAAAAAATGAAAACCAACCCTTCCAGAGCTTTATTTTTTTTTGCGCACAAGAGATGCTGCTGAATCCAATCCTAAAAATCATGAATGTATCATTGCCCTACCTAAACCCACAAAAATATCTTCACTTCAGTCAAGCAGCTAAACCTGTGCTTGAAAGATCATGAGTGAATGCATCTGGAGTACAAAAAAATCTAAGTGTTTTGTTGGTGAAGGCACGGGCTTACTCTTTATATTCCTAAGGATGAAGAAAGTGTTTTGCTGACACATAGGAATAATGAAAGAAATCACATTGTTGAAAATGACTTGAAATTCCTATTATAACAATAACACATCAATTAGTTAATAGCTTACAATCAAAATATAAACCTACTATGTTTCACTCAAGTCTGGATATACATCATCAATCTCTAACGACGCGAGGACTATGTTACATTTCACTAGGAAAGCTTTAAAACTTCCAAATAAAAGGAAAAAGTTCTGAACCATACAGTTTCTGACAAATACAAACTAGCAGGTCTGCAATTACAGTGACATGTCAGTTGCAATCTATATTTAAAGACTGCATGGGGAACAGTTACTGTATTTAATGCTGTCCAACAGATGCTGATGTAGACACAGCTTTAAACTCCTATTAAACATGTAATGTTTAATTATTTGGATGAAGATTTTTTCAGTTCAGCATCTGACTCAGGATGACTTAAAAAATTTATTTAAGGAAAACCTTTCTGCAAAATAAAAACCATATAGGCCTTTCTCAGAATAGCACTAGTGGAAAATGCATGGCTTTGCTCTTTTTTTGTTTTAAAAATAGCAGAAAAACATAGCAAGGTAATAGCAAGACAGGTTTAATTGAAAAGCTCTACTACCTTCGTGCTTTGAAACACAGATTTCACATCTTGAAGGGAAATCAGGGATATGCTTTTTGCCTGTTCTAGAGAGATCCATACAAAACTGACACCTAAAAGTCTATTTGCAGGCACTAAAATAGGTTGCTCAGAAAGTTGAGTTCTCCAAGCATGATGTGGCCCAAAAATTAAGTGATGGGAGCACAGACTGCACTGAAACGCACTCTTTCAGCGTCTGGATCTGCCGTGGAGCCTACACTCTCAACGCCTCGCTCGCTAACGGCCAGGCTGCGACGCTGGGAGAAGAGAAAAGGCGGGAGAGCGCTCGGGGACAGCCCGGGAGAAGGCAGGGGGCCGGGGTGAGACGGTTTACAGAGCGGAGCGGAGCCCGGGAGGCAGAGGGACGGCGAATGCCGGGGGCCGAGGGGCCGGCGGGGGCGCGGCAGCGGGGGCGGGCGGCGGGGAGACGGCCCCGCGGCGCCCCCTGGCGGCACACAGCGCCGCCGCCGCCCCGGCCCCCGCCCGGCCCCGGCCCCGGCCCCGGCCCCGGCCCCGGCCCCCGCCGCTGCCCCAGCGCCGCACCGCCCCCGCGGGGCGCAGCGGGGGACTCACGGCGGCGTTTGTCCTTCCGCGGGAGGAGGGAGAAGTGTTCCGCCAGCGGGCAAGGCCGGATGGCGCTCTGAGCAACCCCGACTGGCGGGAGGTGTCCCTGCCCAGGGCAGGGGGGGTTGGAACTCGATGATCTTCCAAGGTCCCTTCCAACCTAAACCATTCTATGATTCTATGATCTTCCAGGTCCCTTCCAACCCAAACCATTTTAGGATTCCATGATTCCAACCCACGGTGTCCTTCGCGGAGCCCGGTTTGCTAACGCAGAGGAGCTCACACAACCCACGCCGCATGCCTTTCAGCCCAACAGCCCCGGCACCTGCGCCGAGCTAGAAACCCCCTGGACAGGCTGAGATGCGACAGCTCTTGCAAATAGGAGAGGTCAGGTAGCAAACGAGACCCTAGTTAATTGAGCAAGCAATTAACAAGCTCACCCTTTACTAAGCACCAGCAGCAGAAAGTCACTGGAAACCAGGCTTCGTCAGTTCTTCGCTGCCACAACCACTTGTTTGCTCCTGAAATCAGCCGCCTCGTTCGTTACGCAGCTTCCGTCTCCCGCAATACGTGAAGGGGGTACCATCTGAGACTGCGGTGTCGTACCTGCACGGTCCTCGCTCATTCCCAAAGCACTATTCATCCCGTATCCCAACTGGTGCAAGAGTTTGGTGGGGAGGAATTATAAACTGTATCACACTGTATGTGTGCTAGGAAGAAAAGTTAATAGGGGTACTGGGAACGTTAGTATTTTGTACCTGTCAAAGATCTCTTTCCAACTATATATTGATTTAATGTAACATTTGTATCTATTAGAAGTTAATATTTAAATAAGGATATGTTTTCATAACTTTAATAGAAGTGGCAGTTTACCTGATTTACGGTTTCTTCAATTGCTTTCATATAATGATTAAGTTCTCTGTCCATTGCAGCATATTCTAACATGACATTTTCCATACTGTTAATATCCTCTACATCATCTGCAAAACAAAAAGTTTTGTACAAGGATGATCAGTTGTATTATTTTCTTTACAGATATGAAGACAAGTGTTAATGCTGTGAATATCTAAAGCATCTGTAGGGCACAGCAGGTGTTTTCAAGCTCCTCAAACATACTTTTTTCCTATTTTGCAAGAGTAAACCTTGACATTTCTTGGGTAACTTGAACAAACAGCTTACTCAGAAAGACACTTCCCTAGTTTCATATGAACCAGAGAGAGTGTGTGTAATTTCATCTACCAACACCTAGTCATTAGGCAATCAGGATATTTTCTGCAAAAGTTATATTTCATGACTCATCACATTGCCTCAGAAATAGTCAGAAGAAACTGAAATGCCCTCTCAGTACAGTATAGTTCACAGCTATAATTAGACCCCTTATCCCCAATAAACATAGCTACTGCAAAATCCAAACAGAGCCAGCAGTTTATTACTCAGGAAATCATGGCAGGCTGAATAGCACTGGTGAATCAAACAGTAAAATTTTAATTGCCAGTGAAAATCAATGAATACAGGACACGCGCTTAGCAATTCACAGCCACTTTTATTCTCTCCTGCATTCCTCCTAATTTCACTCCTTTCACGTCTACCTACACCTTCCCGATGTAACATTCCTGTACAACTGCTCAGCTGGGCAAGGACTCTTCAGAGATGCTCCAGGGCTGAGCAGCCACAGCTGTATCTCCCAACACAGGTGCACGTACCACACCAAACCCTGCCAGCTGCGGGAGGACAGCCAGCCACGAGTCCATAACCCATTTAGGAAATTAAGGAATCAGGAAACATAAGTTTCCACTTCTCCTACTCCCATTTATTCCTACACTGCAGTTTCCAGGTATAGAGAAAACAGCTGGAAGCAGCTGGAAGCCGTGAAAGAGGCCCAAAGCCTGCCGTGCAGCATTAGGGGTTGTCGTTTCATGGAGTATTCTTCTTTACATGCAGTTTAAGTTGCCAATCTGTGCTGTTATT
Source organism: Pluvialis apricaria (assembly GCA_017639485.1). Taxonomy (NCBI): domain Eukaryota; kingdom Metazoa; phylum Chordata; class Aves; order Charadriiformes; family Charadriidae; genus Pluvialis; species Pluvialis apricaria. The sequence goes on along the minus strand of CM030008.1, from coordinate 158,185,428 downwards.
TTTAGGGCGAAAATTGTAGTATAGCTTTTTAAATTACTTTTTTGTGAAGAAAGGAAAATGTCTTCTGATCTGGCAAGCTAGCGCACTTCCCAAGTTGCTCACTATATTAGTATTTTACAGCACAAAAATCTGTCTCTGCAGAAAGCTAACATAAAGCACTGTATGCGTCCGTCTTAGCTTGAGAGCAAAACCCGAAACTGTTGCTGAAACACATCACTCAGGGATAGGAGCTTCATACCATATGAAACAGTGACAGATCCAGGAGATGGAAGGAAAAGCGCTATGATATATTTACACAAAAAAAGTTATATAATAAGCCATACTATTTTGTGAACATGGCAATTACAGTCACGATGTTTCCCTTAATTATATATAGGCTTGGTATGTATCAGTTTTTCATTAAGTAGATGAATGGATACTGCAGACAGAATCTTGGCATTCCAGCAACTTTCTTCTGAATAATCAGCATTTCCCTCTCCCCTTTCCCTTCTCTCCCTCCCGATTTCCATATCCTATCTGGTAACTATGATCATGCTCTTTTTTCCTTCCTGCTAGGAAGCATATGAAGCGCCTCCTTCAAGGCTGACACAAATGGCACTCCATGAATCACAGGAAAGGTTTGTGTAGCAAGTAACTGTCATTCTCCTCCCATGGCCAAAATGAATCATACCCCCGACATAAAGAAACTACAGTGGCCTAAATCTTTTTTTTTTTTTTTTTAGGGGAAGAGAAGTGCACTGTTAAACACCAAGAGAGCTGTATTAATGCCATCTTTCCCAAAAGTTAAAAATAGCTTCAGATAAAGAATAATAACGTTGCAACTTGAGAGATGCATTAAAATAAAGCTCAAACAAAGAGGTGGAACACAACTCAGGCAAGAGGGACATTATCTGTGACTACATCCTGCCCTACATTCTTCACGTCCTGACGGTTCCACCCATCCACCCGCCTGTTTTAAGTCTCAGTGATGTTCACTGCTGTTTCCCTGTCGCTGTTCTTTCATGCACATGAAGTATGTTATATATACTGGGAAATCACTGAATGAGTCACAAACGCATGTCCATAGCCTGCTCTTGAAGGCATTACGGACATAAAGGTTGATCTGAAGGACTGTATGCAGGTCAGCTGTTGTCCATCCCTTATTTGTGCTCTTTGACAGATACCTGAGTCCATTTTCTACCTGCGGTTCAATCTGCAGTCCAAGATCCTGAGAGCTAAGAGGAAATCTCCCATGATGTTGCCAGCTACTCATCTCCCCATCCCCTAAACAAGGTTTAAAAGAAAACCTTCATTACAGGCTATTCTATTTGCCTTTAAAAACCTCTTGTCGTCCCACATTACACACTGCAATAACCCACTGCGCATGGCTCCTCTGCTCCCACTACACTCTCCTGTCCCCCGATGAGCTGAAAGCACTTCTGCCCTCCCTGGTAAGGAGCAGATGCAGAGCGGAGCTTGGATGTACATGATGAGAAGCTGTGGGTGGCTGTATGGGGATGTAAAGTTTTATAATTCACCAAGGCAGGGATCCCAGCACCGTCAATGTTTTCTTACAACAGACTCTACCATAGACTAATCAGAACACACCCACTGACCTGATCTTACTAAGGAACAACAAATTAGAAAAGAGAGACTTCTCTCTCCTCACCCTCTCCCAAATCCCACCAACCCATTAGTTTAACAGCACTATAATATCAAGAAGAATCAAAATTTAATAATTATATCAGGCTTTTGAAAGATTCAAAAGGCATTGTCCGTTATCCGCTCTGCAAGCCCCACTGCTACTTTTATTTCAGTTGTGAGGGAGGCAGTAGAGATTCGTGGTAAGGGGATTCCAGGCACTGTCTCTCTCCCAGCAGACCACGACCACATCTGCTGAACACCCTCCAGCCAGACTACAGCTCCAAAGCAGTTAACTCTCCGAAGTACTCAAACCTTTCACTTTGCAGGCCAACAACCTAGCTCAACACCAAAATCAAACGCTTCGCAAGTGCTGGATCAGTGCCTTTCTGTTATCTAATCAAAATTTATCTTAATCTTGTTTCTAATTCATATCTAAGGAATGCATTCCAACCTCTCTGCATATGCTTTTAGCTACTGCCACAAAATACCATCGAAGTTGCATACTGTAGTTAAGTCCCCTTGTTATCTAGGCTAAATATGTTGAGTTTAGTAAGCATTTCTCCACAAGTCCTTACCCTCACCACCCAGAGATTACATCTTTTACTCACAGAAAACACAGTTCAAGGCCATAATTTTCATTTTCAAAGGCCCACATGCATCATGTTAAAATTAGCTGGCTGAATACGCACAACTTCACAATTATGAATTCCAGCTCGCATGACTTTATGATCTCTTTTTTATAATGGAAACAGGGATGTTATTCTGAAAAGTCTCCCTAAATATTAAAGAACAAGATTACATAAACACACGAGCAAGTGTTTCTTGTTTTCAAGCAATTCTTTCAAATTCAAGCAATTTCTCGTTTCTAACAAGAGACCAAACTGATCGCGCTCAGATGCCTTACTGCTGATTCAAACTGTAATCAATCAGGGCTGGGTTACGTGTCATGAACCCCACAGTGTTAAAACAGAAGTTGCAAGAACAGGATAGAGTCAAGTCAGCGCTGGATTAATGCTTCCTATATTAACACTCATCTGAAACACCACCGATTTATCCAGAACTTGCATTTCCTTCTAACATCTGAGTTCGTATTTACTTCCGTTCTCTGTATACATCCACAAGTTAGCAAAATTTCTAAAGATTTTTCACAACTACCTCTTTTTCTGTGCAAAAGTTACAACATCGCTATTTGCTTATTTAGGGTATTACAGCTGTCACAGCCAATACACAGCAATTCAAATAAGCATTCACTTCCACCTCGGACTATCTCAAACACAAAATAGTCTGGAACACCATGAAATTACAAGGAAGGCTCTCAGCCTACAAATATAACAAGACTTAAAATGAATGCTTAAGCACAGACAACACAGATTAATGTAAATATATATATACTTTCATATCTTTATAGTATTGGCTAACAAAAGTCAAACTTTCAATTTCAACAAAGAAGCATTGTCCCTTCTTCCTCTTGCGCTACGTATTAGGTTGCTTTGAATTTCAAGGCTACATGTTGTTTTCTATCAGACTCTTCCATCATTCAAGGCAGAAAAGGAATGGTATACCATTGCCCACAAATTTTGTCAGTAGATTTCAGACTCTTAAAACACACGTAACACAAACATCTGTCACTTGAGCCAATAGCAACAGCAGTAGCAGACAGTTGTCTTCATATGCACCAGCAGCAGATAAAAGACACGCTTTGCCAGCAGGTTTCAAGTTACTGCTGACAGCAGAGGAACACAAGCTCCCAGACTCCTTGATCTAATTCCATCTTCTGGAGGAGAACATACGTTCTTAATTCAGGATACAGCTAAGCATTTATGCTGGTTTTAGCAAGTACTTCATTTTCAAACCCAAAAAGTGCTAAGACACCCCCTTGTGCCCCCAGTTTTGGTCTACTCAAAACTGTCGGTAATTCGAGTTGGACAATACATCTGGAAAAAAAAAACAATCAACACACTCTTTAAAAATAGATTCACAAAACACTTGGAGAAGACAGTAGCAAGATGTCCCTCTACAGTCTAGATGCTCAGTAGTGAGAGGACACAGACCTCTGTAGGAGACCACTGTCTACTTTCCCTCCTATGTCTAGATATGCTTGGACCCTGCCATGGTGCTCCAGACTATACAGACCAACAGGAACTTAAACGGGAGATGGTTGCTTCTGCAGCACCGAGGGTGCACCTTCACTTTTTCTCCAGCAGAATCACAGACAGCTCCTCAGAAAACTCTCACCAAAGGAGATTTCTTTCAAAATCTCGTCTCCCTGACCTGTAACGTATTTTATCTGTTAGGCTGCAAAAAGGGCAGGATGCTAGTACAGAAAATTCTAAACTAAGAGAAATTAGAAGCAATACAAAGGAACCGCAAAATACAGGAGAAAAACAGTTTGGTCTCCTGAACGCAGGTGTCTTCCCGTTAAAACCCGAGAAATGGTTGAAAGTGGAATGCCCAAAAATCTCCACGCAACCCTTTGGACAGGGAACTAACCACTGCAAATTCATAAGAGAAGAAAAATTATTGCTGATTAGAGGGCCAACAACCATACAGGGAATGGCAACTGGTGGAGTAAAGGGGAACTCAGGGCAGTAATTGCAAAATTCCCCGCCGTGCAACAGAAGTTACTTACTGCTGAAGCTAGGTCTAAAGAAACCTCCAACTTCTCAGGAAATGCCTTAACTGGGCTGTAGAGTATTTTGAGCTGGATTTCCCTCACTGTCCCCTAATAAAGCCATTCTGCCTGCGTAGAAAGCTTTCATATACACAGAGTTAGAGACCGAGTGTGCATGAGTGATTTTACAGACCAATACCTTCACCTAGATACCAGCACTCCAGTGAAAAGTCGGTATGTCTTACAAAATGAAATTACATCAATTAGAGAAACAGAAACCTACTCTAGGCGGCCCTGCTTGAGCAGGGGGTTTGGACAAGCTGAGCTCCCAAAGTTCCTTCCAACCTCAACCATTCTGCGATTCCGTGATATTCCTCAATATCCAACAACCTCATCTCTATACTATTCTTCTGGAAGATGGCTGAAAGTGACTTCAAGTTCAAGTCCTCTCAAGCAAATAAGGAAGCCGAATCCGAGTTTCCTATATTCTATCAAAGAAAATATCTGAGTAGAAGGAATAAAAGTGAGAGAAGTGTGGGAGACAGGAGTATGAGAACTTGTAAAGGAAAGACCAGCACAGAAGAACACCGTTAGCTGACTGCCCACAGCTGCACCAGAACTATTGCTTGTGAATGATTTCAAAAGTTGCATCTTATTTTCTATTCAGCTTCTGTTAAGAAATTGCAAATCAAACTACAATACTTGGATTCAGGTCAAGCATTTTTCTGTACCTGAGTGAAGCCTTCTGAGGTTTTATTTTGGAAAGGGCAGTGCTTTTCAGTCTGGATTTAAACATTTGTTTTATTCAGCAAGCAACTGAAAAAAAATCTTCAATTAGCCATTTCTCCCTGCTTAATTTTTTTTTAAAGTAAGATGAGCCAAGAGTGTCTGTTACATTACAGACCACTACTGACAAAAAAAAAAAATAAAAATATCTTGTGTTAAAAGCCATTTCTCTGTAGGCTATGACAGTGTGAAATGGGAAGAGACAAGATTTGGTGACCCAGGAGGCTCCTGCCAGTCCCACGGAAATGAAACCCAAGTACATTATATTGTCGAGAGAGTCAGAATTTCAACAGAAACAGACCATGGCAGGGTCTGAATGCCCACTTTGAAACATCTCAATTGCTGAATGCCCAGATTGAAACGTCTCAAGGGGCCAGCATTTCCAGCGAGTGGGTGTTGCACACATTCTGAAAACAGTCATCTCAGAGTGGGCACATAGAAGCTGAGGCACCCAGTATTACTAACCGCTTTTGAAAATAACTTACTATATTATTCTATAATAAAGTAATCATGAAACTTTTGCTCAACATGAAACTCCCTTAAACTCCATCGCCAGCAGAACTAGGCCAACAGTGCTTTTGAAAGCAACTTCCTTAAACTACTTTTTTTTTCTTCAAGACTACCAGAGGAAGGCTAAAATGTCATCATGATCCCAGTTTAGGCTTGAGAGCAGTAACAAAGAGCGGTAACAAAGATCTATCTCACCAGATATTTCTGGCACAATATCCACACAGACTGCAAGGTGAAGAAGGGCAATAGCTCTGAACGCCTATTGGCACTGTGGTAATACCTAATGAAATAAACAGGGTTCTCCCAGAAAGTTAGATTTAGCAAAACACTCCAACATGTGCTGACGTGCTTTGCTGTATAAAATCCAAAGAAAAATAGTATTCAACACAAATTGTGATGGTTTAATTTAGGCTGAGGCACACAAATAATCAAAAGACATCAACTAATCTCTCATACGGGTAAACAGAGTTTGCTATGGAACAGAAAAAGACTATCATAGCTACGTATTTTTTGCTACTGTAACGTCTGTGTTTGGTGCCACACATACAGCTCCAACACACGAAGACAGGTAGTACATACACAATTACCCAAATAAAACTGGATGCTTGCTTGACTAAATATTAAGGCCCATACAATTCCCAGGCTGCTTCCCTGTGTTCAGACAAAAGAGACCAGCACCTGACCAACACCTCTTTTCTCCTTACTAAATTCCAAGGTCACAGTGAGGTTAATCTTTATTTTACCAATTAACACCTACTTAATTTTGCAGAAAGACCAATTCAAAGTTAACAAAGACAGTGCAACTAGTAAGCAGGAGCACGGAAAAGAGGATTAGCATTTACAAGATGCAACGGTTCTGAGAAGAAACTCAAGCTCTCCTCTGTCATAATTCTGTATCAGTTTCTTGGCATTCTGGTGATATCCAGCCAGAACCACTGTGCTCTGTTCAAGAAATGAGTAAATCAGCATTCCCTAACACTTCTACATCCACAGGCCCAAGAAGAACAGAAACACAAGTTACATTGACAGACAAGCAGCAAAAAACCACCAAGGCTGAGGTTCATGTACCTTCTTTTTGGCAACAAAGGGAGTTCCACAGGTCATTTCCCCAGGCACTCATCCTTGTTGTTCCTCTATGTTCCTCCTCTGCTGCCCCTCAGCTAGACTATGGCTTTTCACAGGGTTATACTATAAATTGGATTAGTGAAACAATCCAAGTTAAAAATAGCATTCTGTCCTCCAAAACCAAACCAAAACAAAAAAAACCCAAACCCATGGTATTCCAGTAATTGAATCTGAAGTGCAGATATGCAAACGGTTGCACCAGTACAATTGAGGGGGCGGCAAACTGTAGCAGGGTGGTGTTGGAGGGGGGGGAATAACTTCCTAAGCCAACTTGATTGCCAAGAAAATGGTAGAGGAACCACACCTGTATTTTCTAAGCAAGTACAAGGCATACATTATTTTCACACAGAAATCTCACCAATCTTTCATAAAATAAATAACAAAACCTCCTCTATTTTCCTAACTATAGATATATATATATCTCCCTCTCTGTGGATTTCAACATATGATGAAATTAAGGCTGAAAACAACATTCACTAATAATTTTAATGGGAAAGGATTTTCCTATGACTAACAGGCTTCGTGCCTGTGGAGGCACGGGCATGTCTACACCACACAATAGAGCGTGGTTCAGAGCCCCGAGCTGCTGCTGACCTTGCCTTCCTCAGAACGAGAGATGTTTAAAAACAAGGGGTCTACTGCTGTCCTCCTCCTCCCACTTTCTCCTCTCAGAACTTCATATGGTGACATTAGAATCTGGGGAAAAATTTTCTTGAAATATTTTCCCTCACAAGGAACAGTGACGTATTTGTTAAGGTGTTGTAATTGCTACTCTTTAATCCCTCAGAACACTTTCTAAAACTGCTATTTCAAATGAAGCATTTTATTTCAAGACTTTTGATGGGCATTTACAATTTCCATGAAAGGGTCACGGGCTGCTTTATCTATGATTTCCACTGGAAAGTAATACCAGAAAATTTTTTTTTAAAGTTAATTTCCAACTTGCTAGAATTTTTTTTAAGAAGCACAATTTCTTCTGTATTACACGAGATCTCTACTTGCACATTATGAATTCTACTGAGATAATCCACCTCTTTTTTGTTTACAAACCAACAGTGTTAATGCCTTCTGTTGTCAATACCCAATTCTTCTCATACTTTAAATTGCATCAACAATGGGAAAAATAAATATTTTAGTGTGAAGTGCAACTCTGTCTCTAGAAAAAGGCATGATTGCTATTATCCAGCGGTAAACAATACCATTAAGTTTTTCACAAATAAAACTTTGCTTGTGTTAATGAACCTATTATATTTCTCATCTCAGAGAAGCTCATTCAAAGTGCACCTTCATTAAACTAAATGCAGTAGTTACTTAGAATTTCCTCCGTTTGGTGGAAACAGGAAATGGGTTGGAAAGACATTTCAGTAAAAAAAATAATCAGTAAAGGTAGGAAAATAAACCCTTTTCACCGAAGACCTTCAAAATTCTCAGAGACTTCTCTGTCCAGAATCGGAGGCAGCCTAGCTCAGAGACCAAGCTAACAACCCCTCCTCAGAGCTTATTTAATCAAATATAATGGTTCAGTAAATGCAACTATCTTAGTTCTGGGCTCAAGCTACCACAATACCCGAGTCTGGTGCAGATATCTCTAATTGCACAGGCGGCACGCGGCCGCACAAGAACCAGGAGTCACGAGGTGGGTCATCCATGGCCTGGCCAGCAAAGGGGGCCACGCCGCGGGACAGAAGCACGGGACAGTGGGCTCGCAGGGCGGCTGAGGCTGCAGCTCCAGCACAGAGGCAGTCTGGCGCTCGGTCCCTCATCACATCTTCCCGTCATTTTTCACATCTGTCAGTACTGGGGCTTGTGCACGAACCGCCCAACAAACTGGTCCCACTAAAACCAAGTGAGCTGTTCTTTCCAGTGCCCAATTAGCAGACTGCAGTGTGCGTGGGCTCTAGCGCAAGTTAAAGCAGCAGGACACGTATCAAACAGGAAGGTAAAACCAAGACAATCCTTCACTTCAAGACAATCCAGCACCGACTTATTTCGGCTCAGTTCAGTGGTCATAGTTAATTGCCACACAAAAAGAACACAGAATCCAAACTAAGCTTCCATAGCTGACAGCTTCATGCAGACACAAACGAATGCACTTCCAGCACCAAAATTGTAACATTATTCACCTAAAATGAAACAGCTGCGGGAGGAAAAATGCCAAAATATGTCTGTTTTTTTAAATGTCAAATGTTTTGATTAGATACTTCCAAACATAACTTTCTCTTTTTCTCTGAACCCACACAGTCTCCCATTCTAAGTTCTTATATTTCGGCTTCCACAGCCGTTGGCGCGGCTGAGTTCAGAACGCAGAGAAGCGAGTGGGTCGCCCCAGACAGAGGGAGGCTGGACTTCAGCTGCCTGGCCCCGGCACTCGCCCCGCTGCAGCTGCAGCAGCAAGCACTTCAGGGTGGAAAATTCGCTTTTATAGTTAGCTCTTTAGACAAATTTGGCTGGCAGGCAACGCCACGTTCTACACCGCTGTGGACAGAGCAGTGATGTGTCTTACAACATCTGCTCCACGTACATAAAGGAACAAACAAAAGATAAATCAGATTCATAATATACAGCCAAAAATGGAAAGTTTTGGGATTTTAAATCAGAAACACTGGTCTGTTCGATTATCAGAAATGGGAAGGTTAGTAGAAATAGACATGAATATAATCTCCAGAGTTAATTGTTTGTTGAAAATGTAGATACTTTCATTTGCTTTGGCTATTTTCTCGTTTCTGTTGAAGACAGCTAACAGACAGAACACAACCAAGGTTAAACTAAAGGAGTCTAGAAATCTGTGGTCTCCTGTAAGCAAAGGTCAAGTGATGTTCCCCACACAAACCATCCAATTCAGCACGAATCGCATATTCATACGGTACTCGAAGTGCTAACCATGCAGCGATACCAAAGCTAGGGCTTTCAGAGCCCATAATTCCTCAATACGACCACAAAAACCCCCAACCCAACACAAAAAAAGCAACCCACAACCTAATCCTCCTACACAGACAAGGCAAAGGCAAAGACCGGACACAAACTGCAAGCGTAATGAAAACCAGCAATTCATTCTGCCTCTAGCAGGCCTCCTTTGCAGAAAACCTCTTCTGTGAATTGGCAGATCTCCCCTTTTTGGCATGAATTGCTGGTATGTGGCATTCATTCTCTTGCTTGCATACTGGTAAGTGACAGAGCTAAATCTTTCCATTGCTGGAATTTCATTTCCCACAAACTTCATACAAAAATTTCTCCTACTATGAGGAGCTGCTGCTGTGTTATCATGTGGAAAACGCACATCTCTGTGCAAAAAAGGGCAATGCAATTCTGTACTGCCTGGGTCTCTCACGTATGCACAAGTATTTATGATTTTGAGAGGAAACAGGAATTTGTTTGATGGCTTACAGTACACCACAGATGATGGTCTCTCAGCATGTTTTTTAGATAACCCTGTTATCTTTGTCCATAGTAGGAAAGAAGTACTTTTGTGGGGGCCTCACAGCATTTAAAGAAGCAGTTTTGAAAAAAAAACAGGAATATAAATTGAAACCAAGTGTGGAAATGTTCTGTAACTAGATAGAAGAAGTAGAAGGCTTCCTCTGTTCAGTACTTAAACAGAACCGGTAAACTGTATCACATAGCTATCAGCCATTGTCTTATTAAAATAAATTAAATCCAGAACCATAGGACTATGCTTGAGATTTGCATAGTTGAAACGTACTAGCTGAGAGAATTTTCTCCCCTTTATACTGACATGCTTTTGAATTTTGTTCAATTTAAAATCTGGTTTTCTATAAAAGTGACTGGGCCAAATCTGTGCACTAAAGTAACTATGTGCGGTGGAAGAGAAGTCTTGATTAACTTGAGATTACCTTGAGAGATCAGGACAGACTGCACAACTCCAACAAAGCATGGATAAAAGATTAATCTAAAAATACCAAAGAAATACAGAATTTGAATGAGTGATGGCATACCTAATTCACTGAAAAAAACAGCTGTGAATTAGATCCACACCCACAAGTAATAAACTTAAAAAAAAAGTCTTATGAAAATGTCACATTAATCTACCCATACAGTAAAAAGTCTACTCACCCACTGCTTACTAAGATGATTAGTAAGGAAATCACAAGTTAAACTTTATTCATCTGCTTAAGAAAAAGAGGAAAGAGTTTGCAAGGTTGATTTAACTCAGAAGATATTATTGTCACTTGACATTTACATGCAACGTATAATTCCATTCCCACTTACAGTCTGGGGAAAGCCTGTTAAAATACTTCCTTAATGCGTGAACACTTCTTTGAATTGTGTTCTTTTCATCTGCCACCTTCTCCTTAAGCCAGCTGGCTCCTTGTTAAGTCTTTTTTAATAAGAAAGTTCATTATATGTAATTTATGAAGCAGTTTGAGATCGTCACCTTCTATTGAGTGCTACAGCACACGCATATTTCAGAGCACTCTATAGCATTTGTTGATAATGTCAAGAAAGTAAGGAGGTTCACACAGATCTATCCTGAACAACTCTACTGTGAGACTAATCAGAAAGACCACATCTCTCTCCTCATTTTCAGCCACAGGAACCAGTCCTCCTTCGATTTATATGCCAGACTACTCTTCCCATTTGGAAAAGCTAACACCTTTGTGGAAACTACAGAAGTTGCTTACGTGGGAAACATCATTAGGAAGGCATTTAAATATCTTTCGTCATTGGGAGCACAATCAGCGTACTGTTCTGCTTAATCCTTTTGCTGTGGCTTTCTTATTTTTTACTTCTCCATTACACATTTCTTTACCACTTGCTCCTCTCCCCTTCTCTTCCTCCTCAACCAGTTACCCCATTCCTGCTCTTTTTTCTCTGAGCCCTTGCTCGCCTGCTTTTTGATTCTTTCTCTATTAGCAAGTGATATCTTCCTGGTGATTACAATTTTTGAGGGTCACCACCTACTTTCTCCCATCCTTTTATATAAAAGCAGCTCTAACAGACTCGTGGCTGTTGATTTTCTTTTATTGACATAAAGGTCCATTAACAGACAAAAACCCCCAAACTGAAACAACAATAACAAAAAAGACGTAAGACCAGTCATTAACAGTGACTGCTATGCAGTGCACAGTTTGGGAAGTAACCTAACGCGGACAATGCCTGCAAGGGTGGCTGGGGCAGCAGCGTGAGTGACAGCAGGTTACCTGCCTATCTGTATGCCCTGCAGGGAAGGCTGTGCTGTATGATGCTCATGGTGAATTCCAGACCCTTGTTCAACATCTAAAGAGGGGTACAGGGATTGTTCTAATATTTTTTCTTTTTTTTTTTTTTTTAAAAAAGGGCCTGATTCTATGCTGACAATTTTGCAGATGCATCCCTGTCTTTACAGGGCACACAGTGTGTAATTCAGGCAAAGGCTCTTTCTAGACCAACAAGCATGAGACTAAATCCTGCTAATTGCATTTTCCTTCAATAAACTCTTTCAGTATTTCAAAGAAAGAGTAACACAAATTACTCAATGCCTGGAAAGTGTGACTTACATCAAGACCGACTAAAGCAGCTAAACTTCTGAAGTTTAAGTGAGAGATGCTGAAGGTGACTTGCTCATGATCTACCGCTATCATCCTGAAGATTTCTGAACATATTGGGCTCTTTGATTATCAGACAGAAACAGAAGATTCAGTGCCTGAAAAATGAAACAAAGCTAATGAAGAAAGAAAATACAAGGTTCTCTGTCAAACAGAGTTGAACTGTTTATTCGGAGATAGGATGGATTCTCTATCACTTCAGTTGACTTTTTGCTGGACTCTGGGTTTCACTGGTAAATTTTCTTTCCATAAGCAATGTTAGTAGCACATTTTTTGAATCTGTGTAACATGTTCTCTCTTCACATAGTATTATTTATTGACCCACTAATAAACGTCAGAATATCCTCCTGTAGACAAGGCTGAAGGATCCACTCAAACTTCATCTAAGTGCAAAACTTCACTTAGTGTCCTGTGTCCATCTTTGCTAGGCTGTTTTCTGCTGCCTTTTATTTCCCCTGTACGCATTTTTTTCCTGGCTACCTATCTCCTACCTTTTCCAATCCCCTACTGCCATTACAGACAACTCAAATTATTTCTAGACTCTTGCAACATAATTTCCACAAGCACATAAGACACAAGCAACAAGAGAAGTGAATATTTACACAGCAGTTTGAGATATTCAGATGTTCATACATCCTGGGTTGAAACACTCCTGACACCTCTTTTTATAGACGGGAAACTGATGCCTAGTGAACTTTAATGACTTGCCCAAGGCCACACAGTGGCAATGCCAGTTTGAAAGCACAGTTGTTCCTACCCTCAAGGCCTCAGCAAAATCAAACTCGGAGCATCTCAGCTGTTTTATCACTTTCATATAATACTGTTATGAGTTCCTTGTTCTTCTTGAGATAAAATGGGAAAGAAAATGAGAAGGGAAGCAAAAAAAAAAAAAAAAAAAAAAAGAAAATTATAATAAAAAATAATCTAAATCTACAGTTTGGTAAACCAACCTCTGCCTGTCCTCCAAAGAATGAAATTTTTCATAGGTCAGTGTCAGCAATCAGAATGAAAACACAAGTCTTACATGTGATTCTGACTGATAAAGCAGACACTCCCACTTAAAATCTTGTAGTTTAATTGGTACTTATCATAATCTTCATCTTCAGTAGAGCGTCACTGTGATATATAGCATTGGTGTAAATGGAAACGTCATAAAACCTGGATTTAAGTCAGAATACATTTTTAATTTTCTTTTTTTAATATTTTTAGCTGAAAGTATTAAAAACCTCTCATAATTAATCCTACATGCACTGACAAAAAAGTTATTTGAGTATTAAAAAAAAGGTAAAAACCAGTCAAAAGTTCTTGAATTCTTGACGAGAAGAACAAAGAAGAAAAATGAAAAGAAGGGAAAAAAAAAAGAGATAGAGATGAGGGTCTTGTGTCTATTGGTAGGGGATCAGGATGAAGGTTTCAGAATGATCATATTACATAAAAGCTTCTTTCATGTTTTGACCAAACATTGAGAACATGTCAGCACAATGCTTACTTTTAACCCAGATAAATGTTTCCCTAATGAAAAGAATCAAGAAAAGAAATACAATTTCTTTATATTCTTAATCATTCTGAATGCTGCCAACCACAGATTTTTTTCTCCTTTTGTGGCTTCCTCCTCCCTCCCTAGTTATTTAGGCACACAATTAAATCACTGCAAGCTAAATACTGATCTACTCAAATTGATAAAAATTAAAGCCTTCAGAATGGGTTCTTCAAAGCCCACACTACTTTCTATATATACTGTATGCCTCTACATTTAAACAGGAGTTAGCAGTATTTTCTTATTGCCACATTTCTGTGGCAGAAATACGACGATAAGAAAATGACAGATTAATATACTACAGAGAATATTTTCATACAGTAAATTATTCAGATAAAATATTCCTCTCTGGCTTTTGTTCAAAGAGGTTGATTTATCTTTGTGCTAAAGAGCCCACACAAGACCTCTGCAGTACTTCATAGTATTTTGAAGCTGGAACAGACCATTAGGATCATCTATTCTGATCTCATGCATAGTAGAGGCCAAAGAACTTCACCCAGCAATTTCAAGCCTATAACTTACGGCTGTAAGCTCACTCATTCTCTCAAGGTTAACATCACTAGTGTGCAGAGGGTCTGCAAAAAGGTCTATACAGCATTTAAATCTCACTTATGATCTATTTTGAAGACGGCGCAGAATTTATGAGGTCTAGGACACAGAGAAATTTATAGTGACTGTGGGTACATGAGGTAACCCACCAGGTGACTGCAAACCTCCCTAACTCATGATGACCTTTGGGGGAGAAAATTACCTGCTTCCTTAGGAAAACACATAAGAACAAAGTAGAAATATGCACACATACACATATGTATGTATGTACTTGAAATCAGAGACTATGTGAATACCACCTACCTGAGAAATAAAAATTGTGCAGTTTTCATCTGAGCATTCACAGGGGTCGTGACAAAAAACGAGATTGCCCAGTGTACAACCTTCTGTTCAGGTGCAAGCTGTCAGTACGTTTCCACGAGAATTCACTACAGACAGTTACTTGGCAAGATAGCTTTATATGAGGACTGGATTTCACTCTGAATAATACTTTCTAGTTCATCGACAAAACACCAGCTTCATGCAAGAATAATTGTACGAAATGCAATGATCTGTATTCTGCCCCAAGTCAAACCAGTCGATCATGCTGGTCCCAAACAGCCTTAAAAACCTATGATCTGATAATATGAATCCTCTTTCTCCACTATTAATCTTAATCCTCCATTTATATTTTAGTGTTACTAAATGCAAGAGTACGGTCATATGGCACCAACACCTCTAAATCCATTTTAGGAGAGAGTTACTGTAGTGGCACAGCAGGTGAAGGAGTGGTGGCCCGAGCTGCAGGAAAGCCTTTGCTGCCACCTAATGGGTTTCTCTTTCCTTCGAGAACTGCAAAAGTCGAGGAACAGATACTTACTTGGATGCACTCATCGTACTGAGTACCCAAAACGAAAAAGAACAAAAGCATGCTGCTTAATATAGCGACTTTCCCATCGCTGCACTGTGTTCTTTTTACAGTCAAAATTCCAGCTAGGAAATACTAACAACCCCACATATTTGTTTCTTCCCACTTTGTAAGATTACAGGCTATGGTCAGGGTGGTTTTTGGATAAATATAAAAGAACACAAATCTTTCATTACAAGACATATTTTTCCAGATTTTGAAATAAGTCCAAATTCTGATTTTTCAGACAGCTTCTTTGAAGAACCGCCTTCAGAACCAACCAGTGTATTCCAGCAGTGGGCTCATCAGTGCTTGCTATAAATATTCTAAGTAATTTTTACACTGCAATTACTGAAGCACAAAGGTAGGACAAAAAATTAATCCAACCCTCTCTTCTCAAAATTTTGGTATTGATTGAAGAGCATAATGCACAAAATGAATTTTTTTTGTCTTCAGAGAAGTATTTCACAAGAACCCAACCAATCCTTTTTGTTTCAAAAAATAAAATTACTTGAAGAAGAAATACTTAAATGTGACACCATTTACCTACCTACTTCAAGAAAACATACATATCTTCCTCACTGTTAGCTGAAAGGTAAAATACCTATAAAACAATTCAAGAAGCACAACATAATAGAAGACGAGCATAAGTTAAGATAAAAAAGAACATCTTTCCTAAAACGATGAATCTTAAGCAAGGAATTTGAAAGAAAAAAATTAGTATTTTTGAGAAAGGGAATCCAAAACATTTTATCTCACACACCCCAAAATACAAGTTTACTTTAAACAACAGGAAAAGAACCTTCCCAAGAAAGATGCAATTTCGATGCCTGAGTTTGAGCATGCCACCAATTTGTACCACAGACGGTGGTGTAGCAACAAAGCAGACAAGTTAACAAACAGCTTCTGGCAGATAAATGCCTGGGGTCAGAAAGAAACATCCTCTGTGAACAGCCTGGTATCATGAGGGAATTCTTGCAGCTTCACAGGAAGCATCGGGTAGAGGCTAACACAGAAGGATTACTGAACTTAATGGATCACTGGTGTCTCTTGGTTTTCTACAGTCGCTTCTCTCATAGCGAGAAAACGTTTTTGTATAGCAAGCATCAGTGAAGAGCCATTTATCTCCAGGATGGACTTTGACATTCTACACTTATATTCTCCACCAAAAAAGAAAAAAAAAAAATCCTGCAACCCTTACTTGGAATTTACTCTGACCTAAAGACAAAGTAAATTCTGAGAGACTGAGGCATACTCTTGAGGATTTCAAATCCAGGTAAGATTGTTCCCTCATGTCCGTAAAGAAGTAATGGATTGCTCAATTCTAATGCTATTCCTACACTGCATATAAAACTGTTTGCTATTTGCTTCCTAAGAGCACCTTCACAGATATATGGGCTCACAAGGGAAAAACAAGGTCTGATCGCTCATGCAGGGTCCCTACAACACAGGGCACAGCTTTGTCCGTTATGAGGCCACTGTGAGGTGGAGAGCCACCAAACAAAACCACAATTCATATGCAAAGGAAGGTAGGATCTGCAAGAAAACATCTTGACACAGCTTATCTTCTCTGGACAAGAACGGGATGAGTCAAAGTTTAGTCCCGCTCATTTCCTCAGTCGGCAGACTTTCACGCTAGCTCTTACTCAAGCAGGTTGCAAAGTGTGGTTCTAGCCTATACACTAAAGCCTGCTCTCAGCACAAGTACCTTATGTTTTGGTTATTTTTATGAAGCACAGTGATCTGTAACACCATGGAAACTAACAGAGCATGAGAATTTTAGAAGCACAGGTGTCAGCAGGTTCATTTCTGGATCCCAAAACAATCACATCATGGTCATTTCATGTACCAGAACTTTGCCAATGTTGAGGTTCGTGTTATGTTACGGTACTGTAGGAATCCTGCATTTGCATTTTCAGTGAAAAATAAACTGGGGGAAAAAAAAAAAAGAACAAAGGAAACAAATTAACCGAACCATTTTATATTCAAACACAGCTAAAGAGTCGATCCTTATACTGGAGTTTGCACCATTTGAAGTAGGAGAAGTTTTAGGTCAGTGTCAGAGAAACTTCCATGGAAAGGTCCCCGGCTGTCAGCGGTGAACAAACATGATCTTGAAGCCTGACTGTTTGTTATAGACTGCTGCAATATGTTTAGAAAACCACTGCACGTAAGAATAGTGGATATTCCATAGAAACTCATGAACCAACTGCCTATTAAAAGGCTGCTAATAATTTCATAAAACTAGGCTGACCACCATGTCTATATTCTCTACGCTTCTTCCCATGTCAACAAGAGTCAGCAGTGTTTAGAGTCATTCCTGGTCAACACCATTTTAAGAGAGCGGTGAGAGAAATCAAAGTGCTGTGGGTAATCTCACAGACCTAAATCCACGTTGAAAAAAGGTGCTACAATTACCAACTACTGCTTGGCTAGTATTTAACAGGCAGCACGATGCAAGTGGATCCCAAGCAATCTGGAGAATAGGAAGCAGTCAGTAAAGGGGGGACACTGCACGTGTGAGATGCAGTGCAGCATGCATGAAGAAAAGCACAGGGAGAGCTCTGGGGTAAGGGGAACAGACGAATGGGATAAGGAGCCAGAACTGAGGTGAGCTCTGCTGGCAGAGAGCAGGGTATGCAATAGGAAACGAGCAGACAAGCAGGAAAAGCCAGAGCTGTAAAAGGCTAACTTAATCTGGGGCACATGACAAAGAATCGTATCCCTAACACTCTGTAAGACCCATGGGCCTGCCTTGTACACACTGGTGAGCAGAAAAACCCTTCCAAGTGTGGAGACAGAGAGGCGGAATTCTCATGCAGACCCCGACATTGCTATGGGAAGATCACTGCTACGTAATACAGATGGCAAGCCACGGGTAGCAGCTGATAATAACATTTTAGGGCATGTTTTTGAAGAAAAAGCAAGGCAACTCATTTTTTTCCCCCAAATAAGGTTAGAGTTTCGGTGCAATAACTACTCCCCACCCAGCTATTCCACACTCCAAGGGCTCTACACTTCACAGTGGCAATGTGATGTCTGGCTGCAAGAAAGTCCCAGACATCAAGGAAGCATCTTGCTCTCTACTAGAAAACCTGTTCAGGCCATTAGACAAAACCCTATCTGTTAATGCTTTAAAATGCTTTTCAGAAGTTTTATGCTAAGAAAATCTTACCATCTTGTCTGTAGTTAGCATACTCTCCAGTCTCCCAATTATTTCCCATTTGTACTGGACTTTCCTCCCAGTCCCACACAGCTTTGGCTCCAGCCCAGACAAAAGCAACGGCCCCTCTAAAGAGCAAGCTGCTGGGCTGGAAGCTTAGATACGACCATGAGTTAGTCTTCTTCATTCCGATATCTACAGCCCTCTCTACTTCACAGTCCCATATTCTTGAGACAGTTCTGCTGCTTTCTCCTGAGGAGTCAGATAAAATTGCCACAGAAAGTCGACAGAATTCACAACCGATAACTTTGAGCAGAGCTGGGAATGGATGCCTGTCTTCCATATGGCAGACCTGTACTGTGCCAGCCTATTCACATCATTATCAGCTCATCAGTCACCACACATAGTAGCAAGTTACACTAATTCCAAAAAATGAGAGTAAGACATCATAGAATCATAGAATGGTTTAGGTTGGAAGGGACCTTAAAGATCATCGAGTTCCAACCCCCCTGCCATGGGCAGGGACACCTCCCACTAGACCAGGCTGCTCAAAGCCCCATCCAGCCTGGCCTTGAACACCTCCAGGGATGGGGCATCCACAGCTTCCCTGGGCAACTTGCTGCAGTGACTGACCACTCTCACAGTGAAAATTTTCTTCCTCATATCTAATCTAAATCTCCCCTCCTCCAGTTTGAAGCCATTATGCCTCCTCCTATCACTGCATGCCCTTGTAAGAAGTCCCCCTCCAGCTTTCCTGTAGGCCCCCTTCAGCTACTGGAAGGCCCCTACAAGGTCTCCCCAGAGCCTTCTCTTCTCCGGGCTTAACAACCACAACTCCTTAAAGTACTTCTCATGGATGTCCAGCAGTGCTTTCTAACTCTATAGAGCTACTTTAAGTAGTTTAAGTAAAGACAGTTCAGCAACTAAGAGAAGTTAGATCAGCCGTGCAAACAGCTGTTCTTCAGTGTGCAGAGGTCTCAATAGGGGGCTTAAAGTTCAATACCACGAGTGTTACAATTGAGAGACATTGCCAAGCAAGTACTGACTTAATGAATTATTTTTTTCAATCACACTACTAAAGCTCAAACAATAGACAGAGGCTCAATTTAGGAAGATGCAAATTATAGTAGAACTTAGATGATTTTACTTGCACTAAAACTGATTTCAAACAGCGTCACCTTCAAATTCCCATATCTATTAGGACTCCAATCCAGCAAAGGATATAAGCATGCGTTGAAGCTTTAAAATACACAGACCACTCTGAAAGTTGGCAGACGACTCAAGAATGTCAATGTATCCTTTCCTTCAGTATTTTGCTAGGTTGGGCCACAGAACATCCAAGGGAGTTTTGAGCACAGGGAGGACATACTGAAACCAACTGTGCACAGCCGGTTTTTCTGCTTACATGTTTTTTTTATATAGTAACATTTTACAATGTTTCTATACCACAATGGTATTCCTGAAAAAAAGAGAAAAATACGACCTTTAGACAATGTCGGTATCTAAGGATAATTAGCATAAAGACTGAGATGGACATAAAACTTACCTTTCTTCTTAACTCATTAAATAAAATGAGCTTTTAAGTTGGCTGTTGCCCTTTGACATTCAGTTTGGTGAAACTAGTTTTAACCTCTAGATGCAGATCCTTAATCCCTTGCAGGATCTTTTTAAATTTTGTCTCTTTGCCAGCACATGCTCATGACACAACACCATGAAGACACTCGATGCTAGAAGTCTGCACATTCTCAATGGACAGGGAGATGTTAATTGACAATTTAACTTCATGGACATCAACAAAGTTATTTGAAAAATAAAAGGTTTTCAGGATGAGATGCATTAAAACTATTCTTCACCTAAATTAACAGCAGTTAACAGGAACTCTGCCTTATTTTGCTAGAGATCGTACATGTTCATA
Source organism: Pluvialis apricaria (assembly GCA_017639485.1). Taxonomy (NCBI): domain Eukaryota; kingdom Metazoa; phylum Chordata; class Aves; order Charadriiformes; family Charadriidae; genus Pluvialis; species Pluvialis apricaria. The sequence goes on along the minus strand of CM030008.1, from coordinate 158,165,180 downwards.
AATGAGCAATGCCTGACCTGAATAGTTAACACTAGTCGTTTCTTTTCATAAATCTATACAGGACTAGAACAAAATGGATGTAAATATATTAGTGGACTAAGCAATAGAATCACTGATGAAATTAAGATTTGGTTAAGTGCAGTTTTGGCAATGAACCTTACAGTAGTCTAAGCATCTAATCCTTAGAGCACACTGTGAACAGTGGATTCCTTAGAGGAAAGACACTCGGGAATCACTGTGGTTAGAGCTAACTTAAGATTTATCTCCAGAGTGCAGCAGCAGTGAACAAGATGCTAAAAGGCACAAAAGAAAGGGGAAGCAGTACAAAGCTGGGAACGGATTCTGAGGGTTTATATCATTAGAAGCTTCACAGACATTTCAGGCTGTTTTAATTCTACTGTGAAATATTTTCCTTTTGACTTCTTCATGTGAGGTCTGTTATTATTTACAATTCCAAGTAAAAAATCCATACTTCCATATTATCTCTCACTAGGACTCCCAAAACATCCCACAGCATTAAATAAAGCTTAAATGGACGGGAATAATTTTAAATTTACTATTGTGGACTGCAAACAGATGTCAAGAGAACTATATGCATAAGTAGAGATGAACATGAATCTGCCTAGATTGGGTATTAAATCTTCCCATTATTCATATGAAAAGGAAAGCATTGTTTTTATTAGTATTATTATTTTGCAGAAAGTAGTAAAATGAACTTGTTCAAGGTCATGGAGAATTAGATTAATTGGTACATTCTGTCCTACATTTCAAAATGCGTGACCACGGGATGAGAGGCTATACATCTTCAGATCTTCAAAGTAATCTGAATTGCAATTTATATTCCTGAAACTGATTCCCTCACTTTTCTAGATTTCTCTGACCACTATTTATTACAGAGCTACCATGTTTAATTATTTAATTGACCCTTCCTCCCCCATTAATTTCTCTAGCAGTTGTTTATACTTCTCAGAATAGCTGTGTCCAGTGAGATTACTTTATCTTTCCAGAACAGAAAGTCAAAAGCTATAGGGAAAAATACCAAGTTAATAGGAAGTTCTGAGCACAATTAATGCATAGGAGAAAAAAAAGAAAAGCAAAGAACCCCAAATCTGAGAACTGTATCAAAATTGAAAGGCTCTGTTGTTACTACCAGAAAGTAATGGCCTCATGTAAGTTAACTATTAAGAGCAAAAGTGTTCATTCTTCAGAATATAATGAATGTACATAGGGCTCTTAGAACAGAATAAATTGACATACAGCAGCACAGTACTGCACAGTAGGCACAGTAATCAATGGTAGCATCAGTACGTGCACTGGCTTGCAGCCATGCCGTCTTTACCCTGAAACAGATAAATTCCATTTAAGCAGGACGTAGGTGAGTCAGCAGGTAGACGGCAGCTTCCTAGAAGGAATTATGGTGCAGAGAAAAACAATAGTCTCAATTCAACAGGAGGCACTCTCCATATGAAATTATTGTTGAAATGAAAACCCAGTGTTTGATTTAGTTCCAAAACTTTCAAACATTACGTCAAAATAAAGCTGTGAAAGATCTATTGTGATATTTATTCATGAGTAAGCAATTTAATCTGACGTCCTACTCAAAAACCTCTATCTGTCTTCTCTAATAAAGTTTTCTCAGTTGTTTCAGTCAGTTGGGAGGAAATTTTATTTTTCTCTTTTGGATTATGATACAGTTACAATGTTTCTATATAGCAACCATTATTCACCCAAAAGAGTTTCATTTCAGTGGTGGTGAAGTAAGTAATCCCTGTAACCGTTATTTACCTCCCAGAGAGTTGAGAGGTTTAGCCAGTGTTTGCAAGCCTTTGAGACGTCTGAAGAAAGGTTACCATAGGTTACGAGGTTACTATAAATCATGGAATAACCTGAGCCAACTCCTGCCCGCAAGTCTGGCACCTCTTCCTATCGGCAGCCCTCCGGTTTCCCCACCAAACAAGTAGTTTTATTCCCTCTTCATTCTGTGTAACACTACCATCACCTGTTTACAAAGCTTAAATTCAAAATCATTCTGAGAGGATTTTATAGCTTCCATAAACAGTGTAGGGGTTCTTTGTGCTCTGGATGGTTTAACTCGAGAGACTTCAGGCTACTCGAGGATCATGGCCAGATCAACAGACAGGTAAAGCGGCCAGTTTCTTTTGCAATGCTTTTTGTAACTTAAATGGAAGTACTGCTTACTTCTTATCTTCTTCTGCCCCCTAGTGTGCTTTAATTTTCACTCCACCTGAACAATCAAGCGGCTGCTTTGTAACTTACATGCATATGAAAGCGCTGAAACACCAAACTGTTGTCTTTTTACACCCTTTAGAAGCATTCTTCTATCCTCCGCTAAATACACCATTGAGCTTCTTCTAGCCGTAGTGCCAATATGCAGGAAGTGATTTTTACTGAACAGGGAAACACCCACAACATTGGCATACCATAAAACCCCTTTAAACATGTCAAAGAAAACTTGAATTTGTTAATTTGTAATTCTCTGCTTTACTAGAGCTATGAAGTTAGAAAAATCACAAACAGGTTCTTTCATAAATCACTGTTTTATTAAAAATAAAAAAAAACCAAACAAAAAAACTATGGTGTTTGCTGCCTAGAAATCTCAAATACAGCACCAGAGCAAACCACTACTCCACCTAATAAAGTAGGGAAAAGTGATCCAGTTAGATCCATCAGGTACATTTATAGGAAGGCCCTCCATGATACTGCATTAAACAGTAGCCAGTCCAGCAAACACTACTGTGTACTATCTAATAAATACGCTTACCAGTAAATGTTTTCAGGATTGGGCTTGTGGGGAATAGCAATTAAGACAGTAAACAGGTATCACTTAACTGCACTGACTTTGCCTGCCTTTTCAGTTATTTATCTTCAGATGTAAATATAACTTCTCTCATGAAAATTTTTGGTACTATTCCCAAAAAACAGCGTTGTCCGATGTGAAAGTCCAAAGGAACAAAATACCTTCACAGAAATAGTGCTTGTAAAATAAAATAACAGTCACAATAGAATTCTTTGCTTCTACAAAGCCTGGCAATGAAACCTGTCAGAAGCTGGACAGTTAAATTTTGTAAAAGAAATTAAAACAAATTGCAAATGGGACAGGAACGAGAATGCAGAAACATATTATCTAACGGTGGCTCAAAATTTATATTTTGCCTCAAAACACAAAAGCAAAGTAGGATAGATGAGTAACAATTCTAGAAATAGAAATCGCCACATATGAGTTGCAGGTAAGAGCTGAACAGTCAAGTATGGCAGATCAGATGATGCTAATTTTAAAACACCGAAGATATTTGTTTACCAAAAGTATGTCATGCCACAGAAACCCTGTATCTTTCCTGATGGCATTGTGTAAGGAACGTAAGAACTTGGAAGTCCAAATGGAGTAGTCAGGGAAGTGAAAAATCAAACCTTATAAAAGTGAGGAGCTTCACTCGTTTGTTTGTTCCATGTACACATGTATATATACTTGCAAGGGAAAGTGTAGGAGTGAAGAAGACAACTGTTGTAAGTAAAAAGCTAACAACCGTAACACCAGAACAAAGAGGTAGAAACTACAAATACAAGTCTGGAATATCTTTTCTGTAGGGCAATGGGATGGACTATGTTAAAAGGTCATGCTTGACAGTTCTAGAACTATGATTCTACAGGAAAGTTACCCCCGCTAAAATAAAATGAGTGTTATGGTCTAGGAGGTGTTTTCCAGTCACATGATATAACTTAACTGTAACAATGACTGTTGCTATTTCATCACGAGTAATCTCCTCCTCTCAGGATTGCTAACTATGGTCCTTTTGGTTACTGAATGAAACGGACAAAATAACTTCACGGTTGTAATTAAAGATTAATGTGTCAGAAGCAGGTAAGTGAGGAAGATAATAACATTTTCTAGAAGTACAACAGACAGGCTTCCCGTGCACAGTGAAGCTTAAGTCACCCCTCCAAATGGGAATGCAACAGGGACTTCTACTGAAAGGCGAAATTAATCAAAGTTTTTAATTTTTGTACAAATAACTAATTTCTGTGGATCATTCTGTGGTTTTCGGACTGAAAGAATTCAGTACATTCAGTGCATGTCCATGTATTGCTTATGGCAAAGTAGGAGAGATGGCGACTACAAAAGCAGAGAGGAAACAGAACTGGTTATACCAGTTTTACCTCAAAGGGAATCCCCAGTTGACTGTTCAGACAAGCTTTCATTTCCTCTACCCTGCTAGAAACCGCACGTCAATTGTTTCTGACAGCAGTATGGATAAAAAGGTCAAAGGAGAGAGAACTATCACACTAGACAAAGAGAAAAGCATTCATCTTGATTTTACATAAACCTTGGCTTAGCTGAATGCAAGATTTATAATGAACGGCAAAACTTTTGTTTCAGAAGATTCTCGTTATCCACTCTCCACTCACAATTAAAACTATTAGGGTTTTGGAGCTTTGAAGTTTTTATTTTTTCCTAGTGAAAAACATTATCACAGACCTAAGAAGAGAGAGAAAAGAGATGCCTAATGTTTGTCTTTGAAAAGTAGCTTTGCAGTGCACCTATTATTGTGAAATAGCAATGACAACACTGCTAGAAGTGATTTGAGGTGCCCCGCTTTGCAAATGTCCAAATTGAAGCACCCTAAAAGTGCCTGATTTTCAGCTGAGAAAGAGACAGCATTTAAAAACTTGTATCCCCTAGCAGGTGTCTCAAGCTTTGTACTCAAAATCATTAGCATTATTATAATATATCTTGCCCTAAGCATCAAATAAAACACACACAAAGAAGTAGTATTAGAATGAAAAGTCGCTTTATTCACCCACTTAAGAGGCCTTCTCCATCTCGTTCAGCAACATTAAGTTTTTACAAAGCTGTCGTGTAACAACCACTGGAACTCAATTAGTGTTACAAAAGCTGGGACAATGTTTGCCTGGTATTTACATTTCCACTGAAGTTATCATTTGTGACAACGAAGTGATTGGAACGAAAAAAGCCTGGCCTAGCCAGAAGAGCTACAGTTCTATAATGAAGATAGATATTGGAAGTAACTAAGTCAAAATACGTAGGCCTAGGACTCATCTGTCAGATTCAGGATGCAATACAAGAAAAAATATACTTACTGAAACTTTCCACGAGGTCAAGGGCAACATGAGTAGCAATATCCATTCCAGTATTTATGTAAGACTGGCAGTTCTTCAAAGAGGAAAGAGAGGAATCCACACAGTTGAATGAGATTCTTGCGCTGCCTGACATCTTGAAATCGTTACTCTAGAAATAACAGATACATTTTGAATGCAATTTACACCCAAAGAATTTGGGAGAGAAAACAGAAGTACAGATAGCTAACCATAAAGCCTTGTCAACAGAACCACTGAAACATCAGAGAGCAGGGATGAAATCTTAGCTCCCAAGATGCCAGTAATTTCAGTGGAACTGCAGTTCACCAGAAGTTTTAAATTCACCTCCTATTCCCTATTAAGGAAAACCACACCACGAAAAGCAACTTGCAGCTTTCATCTGCTCATTCCTATGGCTAAACCACAATCATTCAAACTCAATGATTACGTTCACTTGAAAATTACTGACCCAAAGAAGCCCACATGCCCAAAAACTTGTCTGTGTTTTCTAGGCATATTATCCACTAGGTTAGAAAGAAATATGACTTCTTGCATCCAATTCAACCTTACCAACCACAAGCCTGCTTCAACAGTTGGCCCTTAGAAAAAATAATCTAACAAAGGGCCACTCTTCTAAGAATGTACTTAACAGTAAAACATCTAGCAGCTCTTTTAAATAAAAGCCCACCTTACAAACGCTGCCTGCTTACCCCAAAGATGCTACAAACTTTTAGTACCAATGTTCCATTAGCACAGAATCGTGTTGCACAGGAATCATGTTTAGCTTCTTTACCACTGTGTTGCTTTCCGGTACAAACCCACAACCTACAGCCCTGTGGGGATTATCTGCTTCTCCTCTGTCATGAATACAGCCTTCAAGCAGGTTTGCTTACGCTGTGCCTATCCACACTGTTCACATCACTTGGTTTCTTCTGGACACGGACCTGTTGGAGTGGGACCAGAGGAGGACCATAAAGATGATGAGAGGAATGGAGCACCTCTCCTATGAAGGCAGGCTGAGAGAGTTGGGGCTGTTCAGCCTGGAGAGGAGAAGGCTCTGGGGAGACCTAATAGCGGCCTTCCAGTACCTAAAGGGGGCCTACAGGAAAGATGGGGAGTGTCCCTGCCTATGGCAGAATGGTTGGAACTCGATGATCTTCAAGGTCCCTTCCAACCTAAACCATTCTATGATTCTATGATGACTGTTTTATCAGGGAGTAATGATAGGATGAGGGGTAACGGTTTTAAACTGAAAGAGGGGAGATTTAGATGAGATATTAGGAAGAAATTTTTCACTCTGAGGGTGGTGAAACACTGGCACAGGTTTCCCAGAGAAATTGTGGATGCCCCATTCCTGGCGGTGTTCAAGGCCAGGTTGGACGGGGCTTTGAGCAGCCTGGTGCAGTGGAAGGTGCCCCTGCCATGGCAATGAGGTTGGAACTCGATGATCTTTAAGGTCCCTTCCAACTCTAACCATTTTATGATTCCCAAAAATTCCAACTTCTGCTCTTCCTTCTTAATGCTTTGCCATAACTTGCTCAGACAACACATAGCTGTTATAAGAAACATGAACCTGGTGCAGGATTTTATACTTTAAGTTGCAGGAGATAAGAAAAATTCTGCTTATCTTTAGATACACAGTTGTTCACAAAAACAGAAGTCTTGGATATGCAGAAATACTGCATTAGTCCATGTAAAGAATAACCGGTATGTTCAAGGACTATACTGAGATCATACTGGCGGAGGGACAACAACCGAATTTGGGATATACCAGAAGTTTTATCTGAATTCTACACAAAATACCAAGGGGATGAGTTGTTTTATCAACAACAGCCTTTGACAGACTATAATCCAACAGAAATCTGAAAAATATCTAAACAGAAAGGACAAAGCTTTGCTCAAGTTTTGCATACCTAAGGCTGTATCTCCTTCTACTACCTTCCCTGGTATTCCAGAACTAAATCTTGCTCTCACCCTACCCTGAACACCATTGCCACGTTCCTCATTAATATCATTCAGACTATGAGACCTGAATACCTGCTGTCATTCTCTCTTTTACTCTAATGTTTTCTTTCATATATTTTTCTTTTTTTTTTCCATTTAAAAAATGTGCTTGGCCACTCAAGACTATCTTTTCTGACACGATTTTTAGGTCACGTGCTTCCAACAACATTTTAACAACAGTTCAAGTTCACCACTTGAACTTCTGAATTACAAATTGCTTTCCTCTATATGCCCTTCTAAAGGTGCATCTTGTCACCGAGGGGACAGCAGCCTTCAACAACAGCTCGTTATGTCAGCTCGTGCTCTCCCCACCAAAAGACGGTGATTGCTACCTTTAGAGATCTTTAGAGGCTGTCAAACTAACAACAGAAGACAAAGTTCTTTACAAAACTTCTTGAAAGTAAACGAAAAGGATGCTCTTAAAAGATTTAATAACAAATGCTTTCAGCTGTTACATTATTTGACCTTTTTTTTAAAAGCACCTCTTTGCCGTCTTAGCAAGACTGTTTGTATAGAACCTTTGTGATCCAAATATACACTATTAAATAGTCACATAAAATCACATTGACAGGCTGAGAGAGTTGGGGCTGTTCAGCCTGGAGAAGAGAAGGCTCTGGGGAGACCTTATAGTGGCCTTCCAGTACCTAAAGGGGGCCTACAGGAGAGCTGGGGAAGGACTTTTTACGAGGGCATGTAGTGATAGGATGAGGGGGAATGGCTTTAAACTGGAAGAAGGTAGATTTAGGTTAGATATTAGGAAGAAATTTTTCACTGTGGGGGTGGTGAGGCACTGAAACAGGTTGCCCAGGGAAGCTGTGGATGCCCCATCCCTGGAGGTGTTCACGGCCAGGCTGGATGGGGCCTTGAGCAACCTGGTCTGGTGGGAGGTGTCCCTGCCCATGGCAGGGGGGTTGGAACTCGATGATCTTCAAGGTCCCTTCCAACCTAAACCATTCTATGAACCTATGTTACCAGCTTTATCTTTCTGGGCCCATTTAGTGAGAACCTAATTCCCTTCTTGAACTTGGTAAATCTCACTCACTGAGAAAGCTTGCTGTTCTTTTGGAAATTTCACAGATACACACTATGAAAGGCAGGAATCTGAAAAAAACAACAGTGAAAAGTTAAAAAGGCTTCTTCATTCTCTTGACATTTGTGGAAACACTGAGCAAACAGCACAGGAACAGAAGTTATTGTTTACAATATTAAATCACACCATTGCATTGGTAGTTTCATTTCAATTTGTCTTTTGGAAAGTAATTTCTGTGCTCTTGGACAAATTTTCCTTTTTCTTTTATTTAATAAAAGCTCATTTTCCTTAGAAACTGTTTATGATCCCAAGCAAAGATTTCACTCTTGAGTTCTGAATTCAGCTTGCAGCTGCCCATTCTGCCTTCAGAGAAAAAGCCATATTCCTCACTAGAACTGGTTTCCCAGCAGTGTTTTTAAGGCACTCTTTTTTGCCAGGAAGGTCTTCAATGGGTGCATCAACGAAGCACATAAAATTTGCAACTCCCACCCCCGAGCCCCCTTCACTTCTGGAAAATACAACCAGCAAAATCAGAGTGGAAAAGGAGACCAAGGCAGACTACCGAGGCAGGTTTGTGGGTTTTTTAATTCCAACAGTAAGTGATCAAATGATACAGACAGGATTGCCAAGTGGCAAACATAAGTTACAGTTTCTATTCTGCCCCTTATTTTAAAAATTTGAGCAAACGACCTCATTTCTCTATACTTCAACGTCCCAAACTATGAAGCAGAGACAAGGAAAAACAGAGTTACTTCTGTAACACAAAACCTACAGGTGACGAGTGCTCGCCGGCTGCCAGGATCAGTGCCTACCCCCTACACACACTCGGCGACCATCCACTCCGGGCAGACACCCCTTCCCTGCCACGAAGGGGGGGAGAGGAGCCCCCCCAGGAGGACCCTCCGCTCTCCCAGCCCGCCACCCTACTCCCCGGCCCGCCCTGCCCCATGTCCGTCCCGCACGGAGGCCACCGGCCCCGCATCCCCTCCCCGCCCGCCTCTCCCCGGGCCGGGGGAGCACTGCCCTCGCCCCGCCAGAGGGGAAGGGGGCGGCGAAGGCAGCCACCCTCCCCTGCGGCTCACCTGGTCCCAGCCGCCGAGGCCCGAAGGGGTTCCTGGCCCAGCCGGTGGCCCCCGCGCCGACCCTCTCAGCCGCAGGAGCGGGCGGGCGAGCTGGGCCCCGGGGAAGGCGGGGGCCGGGCGGGCGGCGGAACCGCCTCATCAGCCGGCGCCTCTCCACATGACGGCGCCGTCATGTGATGGGAGGGCTCGGCCGCGCCGCACGGAGAGCCGCCGCCTCCTTCCCTCTCTCCTTCCCGCTGCCCGCGCCTCACCTGCCGCCGCGGCTCCCCTCAGGCGCTGCCGGAGCCGAGCACCCTCCCGCCTGCCGCCGCTCGCCGCGCCAGAGGGTGAGCGCCGCCGAGCCGGGGTGGCACCGGCGGGGAGGCCGCGGGGGGGAACCGCCGCCGTCGCTCCAGGGAGGTTGGCGGTTGGTCTGTCCCCCTGAGGCGGGGTTGGACGCCTGAGGGGGAGCGCTGGCGGCGGGGGCGTCCGAGGGGGTGGCCGGGGGGGGGTGGCGGGATGGAGCTCCGAGGGCGGCGCGGGTGCTGCGGGGCGCGGGGCCCGCCGAGGCGCTCGCTGCAGCCCCAACGGGAGGGCCGCGCTCCCGGTGCTCGCTTCGGGGCAAAAGGGGCACTGTCGTCTCTTTGTCGCAGTGGTTTGGAAGGTTGTTGCTGAAAAGTCGACTCGTAACTTTCCATAAACTGTTTCTCGATGCAAAAAGCCTATTTTCAGCTCCCTTATCTTGTGGGAAACGCGTCAATAAATAAAATCATGACCGGGAAATGCAGCCACAGCAGAGAGGCTGACCAACCCTTCCACAGTAAACGAAGGAACGCGGCTGCATCGTTTCCGTTTGCCGTGGAAGTTTTCCGTGTTGCTAAAGCCTACTAAAATCACTTTGGTTGTGTTTTTAAAGTGGCGATTATACACAAATCTTCCAACATGTTTTTACTTTCCTTATTGCCGTCTCCTTGCGTGGTCGCAGTTGCTTCAGTATTTGAGATTGTTTCATCCTTCAATAGTTCTTTTCAACTTTTCTGGTAGAAAAGGTCATGCTTTCCTTGCCCGGTCGCACGAGTGACTGAATCAAACACAGTGTCTGTGCTGGAGATGAATTCAGTGCATTTTTTTTTTCATTTTACAAAGCTGTGGAAAATTTAGATGTCATAAATTGAAAAATTTGAGAGTACACTTAAAAATACACAGAGATTAAACTATCAAAAATATGAATACAAGCCACTCTGAATGTGTGTCATTTTGTTCTTACAGGTTATTAATGGCGCAGCTCGTTTTCTCATCAGACTTTCTTCTTCAAATAACCTGAAGGCTAACGATCAGAATCTGACTTCAGGACTCCTGCTGCTCTGTCACCCCCAGCTACGCAATGGTTGATTTTCTAGCTGAAAACAATCTCTGTGGTCAGGCAATTCTTCGGATTGTCTCCTGTGGAAATGCCATCATTGCAGAACTTCTGAGACTTTCCGAATTTATTCCTGGTGTTTTTAGGCTAAAGGACAAGGCTGATCAGCAGAAGTATGGGGATATCATATTTGATTTCAGTTATTTCAAGGTAAATCCTTTTCTTTTATTGTTAAGCTTCTCCTTAAAGCATTGTTGTCCTACGTGAGGATGCTTCACGTTATGAAACAGCCATTCCTGACTATTGTGTTTATTATTAGGATTCTTCAGAATTGACTATCATGACTTCTTACTTGCTTCGTTTTTACCAAAAATTCACCAAAGAGAGATAGCAGTCGGGATATGCTTCCATGCTAGCATTCCGCTTCTGGGCTGTCCTGTATTTTTTATACTTCTGATTGTGCTCAGCCTCATCTTACTGAGTGAGCAGGAACAGTCTCGGGAAGGTTGTGTGCTTAGACCCCCTAGGCAGAATATAAGTATAACCGATACCAGCACTGAGAGTGTCAAGCCGAGAACAGGGTGGCAGTTTTAAGTGCATCCAACAGCAGTCCCAGCTTCACCATTCAAAATGTTTGGTGAGACATCTGGCCTTTGATGGATTCTGATTATATAAAACTTGAGTATTGGATTCTGGGGTGTGTATTATTGTTGTTGTTATTATTGTTACTGTTATTATTATTATTTCCTGCAGGACCATTAAATTATACCTTCTCCAGCAGGTTCTGAGCCTGTGCAGTTGGTTGTTTGGAGCAGTACTGCGGGCAGTATGCCCATCTTCGTTTGGTTATCTGTAGCTTATTCTTTGCAGCCATGAAAACAGCTTTCTGCTTTCCTGTTGGACAGTACTGTGATTGTTCATTCACTGGACTTCTCGCATGTGCTGAATAAACAAATAAATCAAAGAGTAGTGTTCATGAAAAGCCCTTCTTTCCCTTACAAAATTAAGCTTCTTGCAGTACCTATTTCCCTCTGTCATTCTCCAGCACTATTAAGAAGGAACTACAGAGACTATCTAAACTGACTTTATCTGGATTGTACAATAGAAGTGTTAATAGTAAAGCAGGGGAGGAGGTGGTTGGGTTTTTTTGTTTGTTTGGGTTTTGGTTTTTTTTAGTAAGAGTTGTAAATTTCAAGCACTAACTGTGAGCCTTGGACACTGAAAACCCTGAGCACAAATGATTTCCCACATACCTTTAGGTCAAGGTGCTTGTTAGAAGTCTTTTTTTTTTTTTTAAACAAATACTTGAAATTTTAAAAGCAGGTAGGTATAACTGGAAAGAAATACAATTATCCTTGAAATAGTAAAATTTTTGAATGTTAAGGAAGCACAACAGTGCTGCTGCTTTTCAGAGTAATCACCCCAAAATCCATAAAAGACATACTTTTAAAGCAGAGATTAGTGAATTTAGAGATGTTTTCATTGTGAATGTGCCATTTCTGTATTCATGATTCTTAGAATTACCTAATGAGAAGAGATTTCAGATTTTGAAAGTTCAGGCTGTTTGTGTATTTGAACTTCATTGGCAGTTTGGGGCCTGCTTTTATCAGGCAAAAATTGTCAGCTGGGCATTAAGCTTTATATTTTATTTTAACTATATTTTAAGCTATTTTTTATGGCATTCCTGTTGACGAAATCTTTTTAAGCCATGATCTCGTGCTGTCGTAAGTGGTCTGTGGAATGACGTTAACAGTATTTTCAATTACATGTTAACAATATTTTCAACTGAATGTTAATAATGTTTTCATTTAGATGGTGGTGGTAAGATCAAATGGTGGTTATGAGAAATGTTGACAGGGGTAAATGCTTAGAAAAGTTTCTACCATTGCTTTAAGGAATTCAGGCTCTTCATCCCAACCCTTTTCCCTCCACTAGCGCTGAGCTAGTCCCCTAAATTAATGCAGAAACTATGCAAAAAAACCAAACAACAAACCCACAAAAAACCCAAACCTAAGGCCTAATACTTTCAAGCAGTTTAAATGTATGAGAAGGTACTAAGCCTTGTGAGGCCTCAATGTTAATGATTTCTATCTGAGAAATCAATTAGATCAAATGTATAAAGGAAAAAAATCCAGCAGGGAGATAGTTAGCACTACAAAAAGCACACAGTGGCTTCAGACGCGCTGGGGCTTTACCCAAAGCATTAACTATTATTTTCCATTGGTTACATGGGATAAATTGTGCTTAAAATCGTTGCAGATTGTAACAAAGTGTAAAACTCATGTTTATAGAATCAATGTTCAATCATAAAGTAGCTTGGAAAACTATGGATCCTTGTTTTAGTAAGAAATGTTAATGCTGGTGCTGTGCACAGAGTGGTGGTTGTACGTGTTCTGTGTGCTACTGAAGACAAGTCAAATGGAGGTCAAAGTCAAATATTGTCTCTAAAGATTAATTTCTTTTCTTAGGGGCCTGAGACATGTGAAGGCAAACTGGAAGCCAAACCTGAGTTACTGGATTTAGATGAAGAATTTCGTGAAAACAACATTGAAATTTTGACGAGATTTTATCTAGCTTTTCAGAGTGTACATAAATACATTGTAGATTTAAACAGGTATGGTGTCTTAAATACATGTGGATTTTCTTAAAAGAAAGTCTTAAAGACTACAGTACTGTTTAGACTTAATAATGAGAAGTTTTTTCCTTAGAGACCCAATGCGCTCGCTGTTGAAGCATGTTCATGTGTACCAGGAAACCTGGATTGCTGGAGTGAACACTAGCTTTTACTCCTACTGTTGCTTACCAGCTTAATATATGACTTCAAAACATTTAACCTCTCTACCTCATTTCCTCGATTGTAAGCTGAGCTAGTTTTTTTTTCTTTGTCTTAGAGGTTGTGTTGAAATTTTTTTAATAAAACGAGACTCCATATTGTTAAACTAAGTTTTTTGTGGTCTTGCAAAACAGAATGTCAGGTTGGTTTTTTTCTTTAAATTCCATTGGCGTTATTTTCCTGAACTTAATTTTTCAATGGAGTTGCCATATTCTTGAGTTTGCTACTCTTACCTGTAAAAAAACAGTATGAAAGGTTCATTAAATACTCTTAAGAAAAAGTTCCAGAGAATCTTGAGCGTAAAAAATGATTTTGTTATTGATCTTATATGAAAAGATTAATTAAAAGATGAAATGTTTAACATTATTAGCAAGTAGTGTTACTAGAAAGTCCTGTAATAGGAAGAAATCTTCCGTTAATCGAGATGAACATACTCTATTTCCACCTCTACCTTCCAAATTGCAATTGAGATCAATTTATGGTATTTCCAGGAGGTATTTTTGAGGAAACTTGAAAATATGACAGTTTTACTACATTTTGGAGTGGAAGCTTTTTCATACCCTCTTCTCAGGCTGTTTTCCATCCATAAGAAGACTAAGAGGATGTTAGCTGTAAGTTACAAAGTATCCTCTAGGGACTTTCACATAGGCCATCACCATATGGAGGAGGCTTTGCCAACTGGTTGGCTCTAGCTAGGAGTTCCAGCCTGTCCTTTTATAGTAGAGCGTTTCTTCTTCTTTGTCTGAAAAACTCCATGCTGCTGTACTAGGGAAGTGTTCTGATGTGTCTGTTGACTTTCAGAGAAAATTGACCGGTTAAGTTCTAAGGACATACGATTTGAGAGCAAAATAGTCAATGACCAACCTCTTTGTTATGATTCCTAGATATTTAGATGATCTCAATGAAGGAATTTACATTCAGCAAACATTAGAAACGGTCCTCCTTAACGAAGATGGAAAACAGCTTCTAGTAAGTATTGAACAGTTGTGTAATAGTAGAAAATAAAGCAACTAGTTTACTGCCAAACTAGACAAAGACTTAAATTTACTGAATGCATGGAAATGCTTTTAAGAACTCGCTTTTAGGAGGACAAAGACCAAAAATGTACAGCCTGCCATTTTTCCTGTTGTATTGACCACATAGTTGATGTTGGGTTAGTTTGACACTATGTGTTTGTCTTTATATGTTACCACAAAATTGTATTTATGTGACTTCTTCCCTTTGTTTTTCCTTTTTCTAAACAGTGTGAAGCACTCTATTTATATGGAGTCATGCTACTCGTCATTGACCAGAAGATTGAAGGAGAAGTCAGAGAGAGAATGTTGGTTTCCTACTACAGATACAGGTAATGTGTATTGGTTTTCAGAAGCACTCGAGGCTGAAAGGATGTAATGTGCAGTATATTCAGTGAACTGGGTTATTCAATTAAGGTAAATCAGCAGCGTTTTTGTCTGACCATACAGATAGGCTCTGATAATTATGCAGGGCTCTCTGCACGTTAATAGGACTCCTTACATTAGCTGGTTTTCCAGGTCTAGCTGCAAAACTGGAGCAACGGATTTTTCATGTTGTCACAATAGAAATTTGAAGTCCACTGACAAATAAATCTTCAGCTAAAGCTTTAACATTGCAAGTGCCAGGTATGAAAGTGTCACAGGTTCCCAAATATGTGAGCAAACCTTGGTGAAAAGTCCTGAATATCTAGATGATAAATGTATTGCTTCTTGTAGCTAAGCTTGCTTAGTCAAATCAATAACGAGTTTCCAGGGTAGGTTGACAGCATTGTTGTATGACAGGGTTTCAAAGGGTATCAGCGCAAATCCTTTTACACATGAAAAAGGAGGGATCCTCTTTCTATGCTGCTTTGACTATGTTTATGCCTCTCAGTATACAATGAGAGAGGATTCCTTAACTCTGGAATGCAGAAGTGGATCAGCAAGGGGAATTCAGAAATGGGGAGGAAAAAAGAAAAGAAAAGAAAAAACCAGAACAAAGCCCCTCCTCTGAATATAAAGCTACTTGTTTCTGTTCCTGAATAAAGTTCACTTTTCTGTTTGTGCTTTGTGTGCTTATCTGGGATAAGTGTCCAGTATGGACATTTATCAGTGTCCTCCTATAATATGGTGAACGTTATATTCATGGATTAAACAATCAAAAATCTCCCAGACCTTAGTGTCTGATCATTGTCTTGGAGGAAAGGTGTGGTTACAAGGGGAGGGGGAGGAGGAGGAAATAGTTAAGTCATACACCTCAATTTTTGTTCCTTTCTTTTGTAAAACAGTGCAGCCCGATCCTCTGCTGATTCCAATTTAGATGATATTTGTAAATTGCTTCGAAGCACTGGATACTCAAGCCAACCGGGAGCTAAAAGACCTCCAAACTACCCCGAGAGTTACTTCAGCAGGGTACCCATAAGTGAAACATACATTAGCATGGTTATTGGCCGCTTACGGTCAGATGACATTTATAACCAGGTAAGTTACTCTGAGATAAAAGAGGGATCTCAAACTGAAGATAAAATGGTTTCTCCGGTTAGTTACTCAACCGTGAAGCCCAGAAAAGAACAAATCACAGAAGCATGGAGGTCTGAAGGGACCTCTTGAGATCACCTGGTCCAACCCCTTGGCTCGGACAGGGTCAGCTAGAGCAGATTGCCCTGGACTGCGTTCAGTTCAGGTTTGAGTATCTCCAGAGGCACAGACTGCAGAACCTTAGTAGACAGTACGTTTAAAAAGGAATGCTAATATCGCAGTTCTTAACTGTGATAATTGTTTTAATAAAGGAAAACAATAAAAATCAAAGTAAAGTATGAAGCTCGTATATTTATAGTCTCTTCTAATATGACTTCTTTGAGAGATCTTTAACAAAGCATTTGCTTTTGAGCAGGCTTCCCTCCTTAGCATGGACAAGCAATCTTATTTCTGCAATTATTGGCACACTTTTAGGGAATCCTGGATAACTGAAATGGTTTGTAGATGCCAGAAAACCAGCATTTGAAGATTAATGAATGATTATAAGAAATAAAGGCATAAATCTTTAGGCAGGAGTAATAATTTAAAAGTAGGAACCTTATCGAAAACACTTTCATATTATGGACAGACCTAATAACCTTCATGGGGGGAAAAATGCCTTTTCAGCTGTGCAGAGTTCTAGAAACAGACGAAAGATAACTTAGCAAGTTGTGGAGAGTCCATTTTTATGACATAATCCATGTCTCTGATAGGAAAGTGTGAAATGTTTGTGAGGCTGTGCTCTTGTAAAGTACTTAATTTAGAAATTTTACTTAAATTTGATATTTTGTATCAAGATTGCTTGTCCTCTTTTTTATATGATATTGTTGGTTTATTGCCTTTGTATTACAATAATATTAGGATTTTTATTTGTATTTTGTAGTGCTTAGAGTTAATAATAACAAACATTAATGTTTCCATGCAAAGCATGATTATAACCAATGTACTTTTTCCAAATGTATTACAAAAAGTAGGGTAGAAATCTTCAGCTCAACCCAAACTGGATACAGCTTGTTTTACCAAGTTGTGTTATGTCTGAGGTGTTATCTCCTTTGATACTTGCAGCTTATTCTTGATGGCAGTGGGCAGAAGCCTCCTGATTTTTCTTACTAGTCTGAATGTTTAACCTAACAGAATAACCAAACAAAATTAAAGAAAAATAGGATGTTATTAAATAAAAGCAGAGAACTGTTTTCCTTTGAAAATGTTGAATATGATTTTGATGCCAACTTTTTTGTTAGTCTGGAGGTCTTTTAATATATTATCCTATGTATTTTTTAAATGAAAATTCAGTTGATAGTTTGAAACTTTTTGATCTTTCTGGTACACGGAATTGGGGAATAATTAAATTGTCTACATCCTAATTGTATCCTACTTTGATTAAATTAATCCTTGTTTCTATCTGAGATTAACTAAACATACCTAGTTCTTATATAAAATACTTATTTCTAGTTCTTCTCCTTTCAACTCATCTTAAGATCTTTGGTTCCTCCCTCCTTGGGCTTATTTACAGCATAGTAAAATATTACTGTAGCCTGTTAAAGTTGGCAGACATTTACACACTCAACTTCTATATTCCAGAAAATATACCTGGTAAATATGCTGCATGTATAAGCATGTCCAGCTTACCTAAATATCCTCCTTGCCTCCTAGTATCTATATAGTGTACTCTTTAATGTGCCCCATAATATTTTCAAGTGGTTTATGTTGCATTATGTTATGTTCAGTTTTGTTTTCTTCCATTTTTCTAGGTTTCAGCATATCCGTTACCAGAACACCGCAGCACTGCCCTGGCTACTCAGGCGGCTATGCTCTATGTTATACTGTATTTTGACCCTTCTATTCTTCACACTCAACAAGCGAAAATGAGAGAGATAGTGGATAAATACTTTCCAGATAATTGGGTAAAAATTAATTCTGTTTTAAAACTGTGCCCTGGATTTAATGTTATAGGAACAATTTAGCTTATTTTTACAATATGTATTATAGAAAATATTAATGTCCTAAAACTAGAATAGATTATTCTCTGTGGAAATGTTACTTTGTTCAGAGTGAAGCAGTCTGAGTCAAACCGTCTGGATAAGCATGGAAGGTTATCCTTTGAAAGTATCAGTTACTGTCTTAAATGCTTAAATCAACTACACTCTAATACCATCATGATAAAGTGAATCATAGAAAAATGTAGGCTGGAAGGTATTTATAAGCATCTTCTAGTCCAGCCTTCTCCTCAAAGCAGGGCTAACTTCAAGGTTGAATCAGGCTGCTCAGGGCTTGTCCAGTTAGTTTTGAAAATATTTGAAATGAGGAGTCTGTGGGCACCTGTGGCTGTGCTTAATCAGTCTCAAGGTGAAGAATTCCTTCCTTCTGTACCCTTGTTGTAGGCTGTGACTGTTGCCTCTTGCCTTTTCACTGCACACCTCTGAGACAGGTCTGGCTCTGTCTTATTCAAAGCTCCCCTTTAGGTAGTGGAAGACCGCAGTCAGATCCCTGAGTCCTCTTTCTTCCAACTTAAGCAAACCCAGCTCCCATAGTCTCTACTTACATAGTGGGTGCCCGTAAGCGTCTTGGTGGCCTTCTACTCGATTCATTCCAGTTTGTCCATGTCTGTCTCATACTGAGGAGCCCAAATCTGGACATGTTGCTCCAAACGGGACCTCATGAGGGCTGACTAGATGGAAATAATAACTTCCCTCGATCTGCTGGCTGCAGTCTGGCTGACATAGCCTAGCGTATGATTACTCTTTGTCATAAGGCTGCGTGTCTGATTCATTTTTGGTTTGTCCATCAGGACACTTAGGTCCTTTTCTGCAGAATTGTTATGTAGGCAGTCAGTTCCCAGATTGTGCCGTTGCAAGGGTTTGGTTTTGTCCCAAGTACAGGACTTTGTATTTATCAGCATTGAACTTCACGTGGTTTCTGCTGGTGAATTCTACCAGCTTGTCAAGGGCACTCTAGATGACAGTCTTGTTCTCCAAATCCCCCCACACCGATGTTATTTGAAAACTTGTTTAAGGATTCATTCCATGCCGTTGTCCAAATAGCTTAGAAGCAAAACCTGTCACTGTGTGCAATTCTATAGACCTTTTCAGATGCAGTGATCAAAATGAAATTACTATGTGTCTCAGTATTGAGATTTAGGATTTCCATCCCGAAGTCATAGTCTGCAAAAAATGCTACTGAAATAGGCTGTCATGTAGCAACAGAGTCCCCAGGTAGTCTGTATCAAAGGGAATCAGACTTAAGGAAGAAACTGTAAATTAATTTGTGTATCTCTATTGGTTTCAAATGCTTCAAACAATACAAAAGTATTTTGAACTGCTGTACCGTAAGTGGAACAGTGAAGAAAGGAAGGAAGAAACTGTAATAGCTGTCTATTTTAATAGACATTAGAACACATCAGTTTCTGAAAAACTGAAAGCTTCTTTTAGAAATGAGAACTTGACATTTTGAATTTTTGATTATGCCAGCATTTTTATTCACTTGACTTCATAGTACAAACTGTTATTTTAAGACAACATCTATCTTCTTGTGATCAGGTACGGATGGGTTAGCTGTGTCGTACAGAGTACTTGACTCTTAGGCTGCTTTCAAATGATTGCTGGCAGTTGCAGTGTAGCCTTTTGAGGGACTGTCATCTACAGGAAATAATGAGCTTCACTTCAATAATACGAGAGGGATCCTCATATCAGCAGACCACTATCCCATTTGCCTTTACTGGCTTCCTTTTTGACACCATCAGAAGAGGTCAAAGGCTGACAGTGTGCCCCTGTATGTGACTCCTGGATGGAGTGATATATAGCTGTCTATATCCTTCATCTGTTAGTAAACCAAGGCTTCAATTTTTAATCAAGTATCTTACAAACACTTGTAAGTCAACCACAATTTTGTATTTTTAATCACACTTAAACTTGGGCTAGGGCTCTGAAATCAGTTCCTCTTTGCTCCTTAAAGATCACAGCGTGGAATTGCAATTTCCTTTTGTTTGTGTTCACCATAGAAGATGAATTACATTTCCATTTGGTCCTTTGGGCATTCTCAGAGTAGGATTCATTCAGATCATTTTACCTTCCTATCATAGTTGTTTCCCCAGTTGCTTTCATCAGTCTTCTGCATAGCATAATGGAAATTAAAAAGCTGAAAAAGTTGTAAGTTCATGGGGGAAAAAATAGAGGCCAAGAATCATACATAGCGAGTGAAAGAACTGTCAGCTTGTTTCCAGAACTAAGCCTCCAATTAACTGTGTGCCTTTTATTTCAAAGTCTTCCTACTCCTTGATTTCCAAAGGCGGTGGAGCAAGAAGTGCAGCTATCAAGAGTTTCGTTATCTCATATTTATACCCACAGCATATCGCTTTCTACTCGTGTTGCTAAATGAGAAGTATGTCTTTTTCTTAATAAAAATATAAATGCAACTCCTTGTTTTCTGCTTTCCAATCTAGGTTATTAGCATTTACATGGGAATCACTGTAAATCTAGCAGAAGCATGGGAACCCTACAAAGCCGCTAAAACTGCCCTGAACTACACACTGGATCTTTCAAATGTTAAAGAGCAGGTACGTAAGCCAGAGTTAAGTGTTTTTAGCAAGAGTCAAGCTGTGTGGGCATCTCAAGTGTATTATATGACATCAATAATGCATGGGTCTTTTTTTCCTTGCATGCAATTATTTGCATTACGTTCAAAGTACAATACTTCGAGTACGTAACTTTGAGTTAAAGATACTTCAGATTTCCAAAATCCGGTCTTCACAGCACTCCTTGTTTCGCTTCCTCTTTTAGTGGTGGTTTTGGCAGTGTTAGGTTGGTGGTTGGACGTGGTGATCTTCAAGGTCCCTTCCAACCCAGACCATTGTATGATTCTATGATTCTAAGCTGACTATAGTGTTTGGTCTTTCACAGACAACAGTTTTAGAAGTTACACGTTTATGCTGACAGAATGTTGCGCTCAGTTTTAAATAGGACCTCCCAAGTTAAATAAACAGTGATCTGGAAAAAGCATCTGATTTAAAAGAATGATACCGGAATGATGCAATGCAATAAAATTGCAACATTAAATCATTTTTTCCATGCCTAAAAACAGTGAGTAATATTGGGTTGGTTGATTGTTTGCCCAATCAACAAATCAGTTGACTAATGATAGCTAAATGCCTCCTTAGAATCTGACCCCAGTGCTCAAGAAAGAACACACAGAAGTGTCTAATTAAAACTGTGCTGTATTGTCTAGTAAACTTAGGGAATGTGAGCAGAAATTTTGCCTGAGTCTTTATGGAAGAAGTTTGCTAAGTAGAACTGACATTTAATTCATAACAAGTATTTCCATTCTGGAAGAGATTTTTTGTTGTTCTTTCTCATTAGGCAATAAAATATTAGTACCATTTTTTTAGGAATAATTTCTAGAGAGTACATAAGTGGATATAGGAAGTTTATAAGTCTGCATTTTTGAAACATTGTGCTTCCTGTGTAGGCTCTTTGCTTTAAAATTTGGCTTCCATCCTTTGTCATGCAGTTGCAATGTTATGATATGGTCTACGAGTAATGATACTGATTTTTATAGCATTTTTTTGATCTGTGTGCCCTTTAAGTTCTGGGGAAGCCACAGCCACATTGTACATGGTGTATTCCATTTGAGACCGGGATTATATTGATGCAAACTTTGTATATCCTAAGGCAAGCAGATACGCTGCAGTCACTGAGCGAGTGCACACTCAGGTGCAGCAGTTTCTGAAAGAGGGCTGTCTAAGGGAAGAGCTGGTGCTGGACAATATTCCCAAGCTGCTGAATTGCCTGCGAGACTGCAACGTAGCGATCCGCTGGCTGATGCTTCACACTGCAGACACAGGTAAGACTTCAGGCTAGGCTTTTGTTACAGAGCTGTCGATCCTGCTATACTGGTGCTTCGTGTTACGTCCCAAGGGAAGTTCAGTGTGTGCTGCTGGTGAAGTCAGCAGTTTCATCTACTGTTTTCAATAGATTGTTGAGCTGTTCTTTTGCTCCTAAAGTCTTTGGCTAAAACAGCACACATGCATTTCCTTAATTCTTTTGAGCTAGATACAGATATAAAAAGTAGTATGAAAAGTCATGATCCTGCTGCACATCACTCTGCAGAAAAAGTCTGGGAACTTAATCTTTTTCTGCCTTATCACTTAAAAGTATCATTCTGAAAGTTTTACCTAGCACCAAAAGGAAAGCAGCAGCCAGCTGCTTAATATCTTAGTAATTAATAGCTTAAAACTTAGGCTTTTATCTTGTTGAACTGAAATTCAACTGAAATTGTTGAATAATGTCTCTGACATGAGTTTGGGTCTGTAAACTTACCTATCTAGACATTCTTTGTTGAATGCTTGTGCTGTCTTTGAGGCTTCTTGGTATGCAAGAGGGCTTCTGTTACACCTCCATGTGTTTTCTGTAATGGTTTTAGAAATGTTGATCTCTGGGTTTCTCAGTCAGGTGTACTAAATTCACATTTAGTTTGCAGAAGCGTATAGAAGAGTGTTAAGAAGGCTGAAGCACCACAGAAACCTTAATTATTTCCTGTTGTAAGGAAGGGTTGTGCAAGGGAGATGAGACCCATGTAAATGGAGAACAAGTGGCGACTTACATATCAGAGTGAAATGTTTTTGCTTTCAAGCTGTTAAAAAAAAAAGGGTCGATTTACAAAGGTTGAAAAGCTTGGTCAAATTCTGTAACAGTGGAGAAATGTCTTTCCCTTTTCAGCTTGTGATCCAAATAACAAACGTCTCCGCCAGATAAAGGATCAAATTCTAACAGACTCAAAGTACAATCCCAGGATCCTTTTCCAGCTTCTTCTGGATACGGCTCAATTCGAATTCATTTTGAAAGAGGTAATGTGCTGCTGCCCGTCATTGTTTCCCCCTGAATGGCAGAACAGAACTGAAGACTTGAATAGTAGTAGTACATTCACCATACAGCCCTCTTACGTAAAGAATTATTATTTTTATTTGTTAATTGTGAGTTTTCTATAGAAGATTACAAACTACTATTGCTTGGAAGTGACTTTTGCATTCTTTTCAATAATTGGCAGTTTTTGTTCTTACCCAACACGTTTACTCAGAATTTTGCATGAACATCCTGATAACAGGCATAATAAAATCTGTTGAGGAAGCTGCGTAAGTTTTTGTCCTGCCATACTTCTCTTTTTCAGGCTTTCTTTTAAACAGAGACAAAAGCCTATGTATGTTGAGGGTAAGCTGTTAAAAAAACTTACGCCTATACGTGATGTTCTGCCATTTCTGAAAGATTCCCCGTTAATGCTGTGGTACTAACCTGGTAGGATATTTAGGAGTATGCCGAACTTCACATACGTGCTTTTTTGAATTGAGTTTCTCTGCGTAGGCTGAGATGACTATGTGAAGTAGAAGTCAACAATAGACCAGAGTCTTCTAGGATCTCTAAGCTAAAAAGTTACTGGATATTTTTATAAGTGACTAAAAATCAACAATATCTGCATCATGCTGTTTTTTAAAATTCCGTTAATTTCTATCACTGTGCGTCCATCACACTGGCTGTATTTCTTAATATTATTAATCTTCTATTTAGTATTTTGGCAAGACCTTGAAGTTCTGTAGTAATCACTGTAAGTCAGTTCTGTCTGTTGTCAGTATTTTATTTCATCTATTGTAGTACACCTTCTTGCCGGTGTTACAAACCAAATGCTTTGTTTTTCAATAGATGTTCAAGCATATGCTGTCAGAAAAACAAACAAAATGGGAGAACTATAAAAAAGAGGGATCTGAAAGGATGACTGAGCTTGCTGATGTCTTCTCAGGAGTTAAACCTCTTACTCGAGTGGAGAAAAATGGTAATTATTAAAAACTAAACAGTGGGGGAAAAAAAGTGATTTTGTTTTTTATTTCTAAGCTGATACCAAAAGAAAATACATGAGGCTAAAACTGATAATAAGAAAAATTTTCATGTCCCTCTGCTGCCACAGAAGTCTCTTACATGCTGTCTTGTTTAGGTTTTCTGCATATACTCCATATGTAAGCCATATTTCGGTACCTAATAATTAGATGGCCCTATTTTTAAAAATATTTTTGTCACTTTATTTAGATATGCCAGGTAAGACTATGAAATGGCAGTTCACTTTTCTATAATGGAGTTCACTTTACTGTGTTCCATGTACAAAGGAGTGTGAAGTCACGCCCATTAAATGAGGAGATGGTTTAACCTCTCCTCTCATTCTTTCCCTGGTTGTAACCTGGATTTTGGTTGTATCGGCATTTTTTCAAACCTTCTTTTACGTCTTGTCTGCACGGAGTGGTATTCTCCAAGTTCTCCAAGGGCTTAAAAGTGTTGAATCTGTTTATCTTTCCAAATTTCTTGCTCTGTTTTTTGACACGTCTTTTTTTTTTTTGCTCCTGGAACTGGTGTAAGAATAAGAATTGTAAGTCACTTTTTCATTTGATCAGGAACACTGCATAAAGTGTAAATGTAAGGGCAATGTATGTGATCAATCCAAATCCATAAAACTTAAAATACAGGCAATTTTCTCACTTGCTTTCACTTAAAAGCAGAATTACCTGACGAAATATTTCCCTTTATCTTTTTGCTGTCAGCAGACTTGTAGCTAAAACATAGAAATTGCAGCCGCCGAGGCAATTAGCATTGTAAAACTGTCCATAAACCAAAAATTTATGATTTAAAGGGCTTTGTAATGTTTGTATAGATTTTATAACGCACATTTGTGGCGGTAGTTGTTTTTTTTAATGTATGTGAAACTTACCTGAGCATTTGCCACTTTACAATTCTGCATGTTGAAAGCCTAGAAATGTAAGAGTAAGATGAAAACTTTTTAAATAATCTGCATGTATAGCTGCTTTGTTTGTTTGTTTTGACTAGCAAATTCCCTGTGTCTTTGTTGCTTATCACACATGCAAAGATTTGATTTCATTCTTCCGGTTCTTACATAGAAAATCTTCAGGCTTGGTTCAGAGAAATCTCCAAGCAAATAATGTCTCTAAACTACGATGATTCCACTGCAGCAGGCAGAAAAACTGTGCAGCTAATACAAGCACTGGAGGAGGTACGGCAAAGAAATTTTGAAATAAATTACATCATCCTTTTGAAAAACAGCATTTGATACACATGGGCGGATTTCCAACAGATGAGTTACTAAACAGCTCTGCATTTTAACAATAGTTTAAGCCTTTAGATTTTTACAGTTATATATACAACCAGAAGGACTTGCTTATAGACATTGTGATTGTAAAATAACGGAGATAGCATGAAAAATCATGCCACCTGTAGCTGAGGGTTAGTAAGGTTTTTTTGAAGAAATTAATTCAGTGTTAAATATTGTTTGGCAACTTTTCAGAATTTGTAATAAAATTAGTAAAGAAATTCATTTGAAGCTAGAAAGGGTAATTTGAAAGGGAAAATAAAAATATCCGTATTTGTTTTGTGTACATTTCTTCTGCTTCCAAGGTATAAAAGAATACTCAGTATGGTGTTTCACAATTCACCTCCTCGAGTAACTTTGTGAAATGCGTTATTTAATGCACTCCAAAGTAGCCCAGGATTTGTTAAGTGTCTTACTGTAATAACATCCTGAAAAAATATGTCAGTCTACTGATTCTATTTGTATTGCTGTCCTTAAAGATGAACAGAATAAAAAAGGAGTTGTTTTATGGGGTTGGTTTGTTTATTTGTTTTTTAAAATACAGGTCCAAGAGTTTCACCAGCTGGAAACTAATCTGCAAGTCTGCCAGTTTCTGGCTGACACCCGCAAATTTCTCCATCAGATGATCCGAACTATCAACATTAAAGAAGAGGTCTTGATCACCATGCAGATAGTTGGTGATCTTTCTTATGCTTGGCAATTAATTGACAGGTATCTTAGCAGAAGCTTTTTCTTCCAAGTCAGTCATCATTTGCAAAACTTGTGGGAACTAACATGCATAAATGTTATTAATGCTATAAACTTACCAAGTTGAAAACAGTCTTGAAGCCTTGTTCTGTGAGTTGTTGAGTATATTTAACTCTCATCAACTTGAATAAGAATTAACAGCCATCCTTGTCACGTTGTTAGCTGCAGGTTAAGTGATAGCGTAACTTTTTACTGTCTGTCCTGTTCTAACTATGACAATTTTGTTAAGCTTCTGTCTCCAGCCTTTAGCTAAGTGTTCTCCAAAATACTGGAGTTCCTATTTCAGCCAAAAACAAACAAGGAAAGACAAATGTTAGAGTTCCATGGTGTGATTTTGCTGAGTTGCTACTTCACTACTGTGGCTGTTAATACTCCCTGACGCCCTCTTCTTCTGCCCCACCTACTCCTTTATCGTATAGGGTTTTTCTAACCCGTATCTCTTCAGACCAAAATCCTCCTTCACTGAAGTTCTTTAGTGATCTCCTGTGCCATTTCTACATTACGCTGATGCTGCTGACATATGACTTAACAGTTGATGATAAGAGTTTCAGGGGAAGAAGCTGATTTGTTTTGTTTGTTTCCTACTCCAGCTTTACATCTATTATGCAGGAAAGCATAAGAGTCAGTCCATCTATGGTGACTAAACTCAGAGCCACTTTCCTAAAGGTAAGCGTGAACAACAGTGAATGTACTTGAATGCTGCAGGTCAACCAAAGCACAAATAAGCCTTAAGGCTGTGAAATCACAAAAGAGTCAAAACTTTTTTACCAACATTTTCTATATCCAGATTTTTTAGACTGTATTAAATTAACTCAAGGTTAGTTTTAAAGCAAATAAAACCAAGTTATGCATGTTTTTTTTATGCAACCAGTTATATTGCTGCTGTTAGGCAAATAAGTCTCATCATCCAGCCTACTCATTACAGTTATTTGCTGGAGCCATTGCTGCATAGATGGGATCCTCTGCATATGTGTCAGAGGAGGCTGAAGGAATTACAAAAGTTACGTTGGCTGTGCCCTTTGTCTGTCACGGTGAAGATCTGGCATCAGATGAAAATATTTTCTGTAAAAATAAGAATGGGAAATAGCATAGGGGAGAGTGCAAAATTACAACAAAAAAAAAATCTTATGGAACTGGTAAGATTTTAAATAAATTAATAAGGGAAATGTAGCATTATAGACTGCTAGACTTTTTTGACTTTTAACAATATTGTTTTTCTGTTGGCAAACCTGATGTTGTAACAGTGCTCTTTAGGAAGAATCTAGTGCTCTGAGGTGTAGGTTAAGAGCCTGAGCAGGAGAGATCAAGCATGTAATTTATATTAGTAAAACAGACACGTGAAGTTAAAATGTTAACTTTATTTCTAGCTTGCTTCTGCGCTTGACTTGCCACTTCTCCGCATCAATCAAGCAAACAGTCCTGATCTTCTCAGTGTATCGCAGTATTATTCTGGCGAGTTGGTTTCCTATGTAAGAAAGGTAGGCGTTTGGAGAAGCGCAATTGTCTTGTTCGCTAAGTACTTTTTCTTAATTGAAGATAATTTTTTTCTTTAATGAGAATATACTGACTGTGTTTGTTTCTTCTCTTATTTACAAAGGTTCTACAGATTATTCCAGAAAGCATGTTTACATCTCTTCTCAAAATTATAAAGCTTCAGACTCATGATATTATTGAAGTGCCTACTCGCCTTGATAAGGACAAGCTGCGAGATTATGCTCAGCTTGGACCACGATACGAGGTGCAGTTAAAATAGGGAATTCTGAAAAAGTATACCTTATAGGTGGCCAGCACCAACCTAAGTTTAAATAGGTGCAGCTCCCTAGAGTTATACTTTAACAGCGAAGTTGGATTTTTTGACTGATTAAGAATTAAAATTGACTAGTGTTATTGTGAGTATACCTTAGGCTTCCTGAGGATAGATGAGTAACTTTTTCTCTTCTGTTTGTAAAAGTTTTAATAAACTCTTGATCTTGTAGAAAATGGGAGAAAAACTTTATAAAAAATTTATAAATGAGGGTAAAGATTTTTTTATTTATTGGGGAGGGAACTGTAAAAATCCAAGTCTGAAATTAAGCCCTCCACACTTGGAATGCTTCCTTCGGGAGGAGGAGGAGGTTGAAGACTGAATAAGCCATCGGGGTTAAGCTTTTTGCTGCCCTCAAATGTGAAGACAAGATGGAGTCACGGTGATTTGATCAGACGAAGCTGCTGTTGCTCATCAGCTTTTTGTCTGTGGGTTTTTTCCTGCACTGTGATCAGTGTGGAAGAGTAAGCAAACATTAAAATTATTTGGTTTTATTTTTCATAGAGGAAGAGGAGGAGCAAAAATCTGAGTAGGCAAGTAACTCTTTCCCTCAAAGAATATATCGTGCATTATCAGTTAAGATGCCAGCTTGTTCCAGCAGTTGTTGCCAAAGTGCTAACTTGTCAGGTGTTTTATACAAACAAGCTGTGGTCTCTGATTAAGCTGATGTTCAGACCTGAACGCTAGGTTAGGACTCCCCCACCAAATTTTGTAAAGTCAGTTTATTTGGAGGGGGCAGGGATGGAGGATGAGGCAGTATTCAGTAATATTTCTTTTCTTTTGCAAAGGTAGAGGGAAAACTATTTATCTTACACAAAATCTTTTCACTTTTGATTGTTGTAGAATTCTAAGTCTGAACTGTGGTGTCTCTATATTGCGAATATCTCAAAGGCAAAAGATTGGGTTGTCTGAACTCTGAGCATAAGGGTGCTCAACTAATAATTTAAAACTTAGGTGAATGTGCTACTGTATTAAATCAGTGGAAATATTAAAGTGGACCCATTGCTGACAGCAGGTTTTATTATGGAATTATTCCACTTCAAGCTGTGCCCCAGTCCACTCAAAGGGACCAACTTAGACTTTTGTCCATGATGTTTTGTACACGCGTGATACAGCCGGCTATGTCTTTCCTCCCATCGTCTGTAAAGCCTCTGAGAGGCACCTGTTCTCTTCTACTGGTAACACACCTATACTGAGATAATTAAAAGCAAGATTATTATTGTGCTATAAGTAAGTCTAGAATAAGATGTAAAATTGAATGTGTATCGGTGCAAATTACTTTAATCTAAGATAGGAAGCTACCACTGGGAAACACGTATATCCTTTTAGAGTAATGATTTGAATCTATTGAATCACTTCAACAAATTGTATTTTCTCTTTCTGTTAAAGGTTGCCAAGCTAACCCATGCTATTTCAATCTTCACTGAAGGCATCCTCATGATGAAAACTACTTTAGTTGGTATCATCAAGGTAATACTCTATTATTCCAGTAGGAAAAAGTCATTTGGTGGCAGTGCGCGCTTTAGCACAGGTATTTCAGCACATTAAGCAAGACTTTGAGGAAAGACTAAAAGGCAAGAAAAAATAAGTTTGCATACAAATTTTCAAATGGTGGTGCCTAACTTGGCATCCAGATAGGAACTGTATTATTTAAGGTTTCTTCCATTGGCAAAGACTGCTCTTCCTACATTAAGATACCTCTTTCAGGACTTCAGGAGCAAGCGTTCTTAAAAAAATATACACTTCTTCATGCATTCTGGCTTTTTGTAACTGTACAACATTCTCAGTGGACCATTAACAAAGATTGAATATGGGATCTACAAACCTTTGCCATTCAACTTCAAGGAATCATTTATATCGGGTGAAAGTATTTAAATATTTATTCTTTGGACAAGCACTGCTAGGAAAGTGCATCTGTTAGCACTGCTTTCCTATTACTTCATAAGTATTTAATATCTTTTTTGGTACAAACAAAATCCATTACACATTTGTATACCTTTCTGACTTTAAGAAAATATGTTTCTTCTTCTTAGGTGGACCCAAAACAGTTACTAGAGGATGGAATAAGGAAGGAGCTAGTAAAACGGGTAGCTCTGGCTCTTCACAGGGGACTCATCTTTAATCCTAGAGCCAAGGTCTGTAACAGCTTGATTTGATTTGATTTTTTAATGTATCTTGGGATTGCTGGCACCTCTTTTATTATATTACCTTTTAGAAAATAACTCATACTTTTCTGTACAGATTTCCTTTTTGTAAAAAAAGTACACTTTTTGAACTTCCTAAAGGTTATTTGGAATGCCTTATTTGATGTTAAAATGAGTTTATAAACTGCTAAGAGCACATAGAGTTCAAAAACATATTTTTATTCTATTGCCAAGTGTACCATAAACTCTGAGTTCACAGTTCCGGCTTCGTGACGACTAATGATAACACGTGATAACGTATATGCCATGTAAACGTGGAAAGGCAATGACAGAATAAGGAGTGTGACTCCTTGTTTCGATCCTGTCCAGATTCTTGAGTCTGTCTCCTAGATCAATCAATAGTACTGTTGAAGCTTAAAATAAACATTAAAAATGGGAGAAAAAAAAATGTGGTAATTTAGTAAGAAGAATTACTTCAGATATCAAACAACCTTTGATAAATTTCTCAGTGCTTTTCAGTTTTGGCTGGAGCACAGTGAAACCCTCTAGAGGTTGTTGTGTAAAGGCATTTAGAAACCTTTTACGTTTTCTTTGTATTCTACCTGTTCACAGTTTTGTTTTTACTTTTTCCCCCCTTCCCCCCGCTTCTGTAGCCAAGTGAACTGATGCCCAAACTGAAAGAAATGGCGGCGACAATGGATGGGTTCCATCGATCGTTTGAATATATCCAGGATTATGTCAACATATATGGTTTGAAAATTTGGCAAGAGGAAGTGTCTCGTATTATTAACTACAATGTGGAACAGGAGTGCAATAACTTCTTAAGAACAAAGGTGCTAGTCAAAAACAAGAACAAGTAGGAAGTTGATAACTGGTTTTATATTTGGATGTTAAAGCTTGTGACTGATGGAGCACATATACCCCATTGTGCACAGTCCCTACTGTGCTAACTACTGTGTAAAACACCTGCCCACAGCTTTTTCTGAGTGATTTCAGCATCCTTGCTGCATTAGTTGTACATAAGAAGAGCAAAGTAGCCCAAACAGAATATTTTTGTATCTCCTCTTTCTGTATACCCTTCCTCTTTCTCAAAGAAAACAGAAAATAACTCCTGAATCACAGTAGTCCGCTCTGTATCTATTGTTAGCCCTGAGAATGCAGGCTTAGAAAGATTGCAGTAGTTACCAGCTCTTTTTGTGATATTTCACAAGTGGTGGAGTGAATAGATCTTAAATTTAGCGAACAAAATGGTGGCTAGTCTTACTGCAGAAGGGAGCAGATGGAATTCTTGGCAGGAGTGTAGGTAGTTCTCTCAACCTCCGCGCTTATCTTCTGCTTGCTCTTTGTCATAAGACGACTCTTTTCTCTTTGCTTTGTTCTGTTTTTATAGTGTTCTGTATTGTTTTAGTGTGCTACTTTTAAATTAAACCAAAGGAATACAATTTCTAAGCGAATTAAAAACATGCAGTGGTAACACCGCAAATTACTCTAAAACTTATTTTTCAGATTCAAGACTGGCAAAGCATATACCAGTCTACTCATATTCCTATACCAAAATTCACACCTGTGGATGAATCCATAACATTTATTGGTCGGCTTTGTAGAGAAATCCTGAGGATCACAGACCCAAAGTAAGTACTGTGTGTCACAAGTTTGTATTATAGCCCTGTCCGTTGGATTGCTCCAATTCCACCATATACAAACCAAATATACAACAAATAGTTTTTCCTTAGCTGTCATATCGCCATCTTTATCTAAAAACAAATTTACCCAATCCATCCTGTATGTTTTAAATATTAGTCTGGGAAAGTTGTGATTTTAGTCTAAGAAGGAAAACAGTGTATCACACAAATGGAGGGGGGGGAAAAACCAGGGAAGGGTGACAAAACCATTGGGGAGAGAGGAGCAACTAAACATCACCTGAGATACTTAGAGAGTCTTTCTAATCTCTGCCTGAATAAGGTAACTCGTTACTCAGATTATCACAGGACCTAGCTGCAGTTTAGTCTGAAGTATTTGTTTGTTTAATTTTTCCTCAGAATCACGTGTTACATTGACCAAATGAACACCTGGTATGATATCAAAACTCATCAGGAAGTAACGAGTAGTCGTCTCTTCTCAGAGATCCAGGATACTTTAGGCACCTTTGGTCTCAACGGCTTGGACAGGCTGCTGTGTTTCATGATTGTAAAGGAACTGCAGGTAACTTCTGACCTTTGGTTTCTCAAGGTCACGAGGCTTTTATTGTTTAATAACTTTTAATGAAATAAAAAAATCTGTTCTTTTTTTCAAATTGTAAATTGAAAAGCATTTGAAAAACGTGTGTTCAAGCCCAAAGGTAAGAATTTGTTACAGATACAATTAGGAAAGTTGGTATTCTTGAGGAAATGGTGCTGTGTAACACAATGTTGTGCATTACATGAAACAATGGTTTGCAAGCAATGCCTTTTGCAGGTGTACGCTGTGTATACTCAA
This sequence comes from Pluvialis apricaria, assembly GCA_017639485.1. NCBI lineage: Eukaryota > Metazoa > Chordata > Aves > Charadriiformes > Charadriidae > Pluvialis > Pluvialis apricaria. Next base: position 158,132,962 of record CM030008.1, on the reverse strand, counting down.
AAGTTGATCTCAGGTCAACTTCTATTTTTCTGTCTGGATATCAACAAAGAATTAGATTGTTTGGGTGATATAAATAAGGTGTCAGTTCTATGTAATGACTTTTTCCCTCATATCTCCATATGTAATCAAGTTTTTTTTGTTTTCTGAGAAGAATCCAGTCCTTGCCTGGTTAAAGATTTTAAGGAGAATAAGTATTGATGAAACAGTTCTTCCTCAAAAATTGAATTAGTAGTTGTCTGCAGTGGGTATTACGTATTGATGAGGGGGATCTGCTAATTGTCCTAACACTAATTAGTATAACTCAGAAAAGCACAAAATCTAACTACAGAATTTCTCAACTCTTCATCTGTGGAGATATTCTTTCCCTGCTGTTAAAAACGTGGCTCTGGTACCACCAAGATTAAGCATAGAGTACACGTGGGAGGATTTTACTTACTTATTTCTTTCTTTTATTTAGAATTTCCTCAGTATGTTTCAGAAAAGTATATTACGTGACCGGACAGTACAGGATACCTTGAAAGCACTTATGAATGCTGTCAGCCCTCTCAAAGGAATTATAGGTAAGTGCTTACTGGCTGAGATGGAAGAAAGCCATTGTCTTTGTACACTTGCATTTTTTTCTCTTGTTCTTTTTTTTAATGCCTTACCCTTTTTATTTTCTCAGCAAATTCAAACAAGGTTTATTCTGCAGCAATTGCGAAAACTCAGAAGATCTGGACAGCATATTTAGACTCCATAATGAAGGTAGGTTTATGTGACTTAGTGAATTCGCTCTAGGCTCTTTAGTTATATACTTTCATCTGCTTATTTTACCATGTTGTGTTATGTTCACCTGGAATTCCGTAACATCACAAGTGAAGCACGCCTGGATTTGCGAGAGCACCTGAACTTTGTTTGTATCGACCGCTCACACTCCACAAAGCACCCAGCACTGAGATTCATACGTAATAGTTCGCCAGAAATGGAGCCTGGTGCTAGAGATCCAATCTGGGAAGACCGAGTCAGTGCTCAGTATGAGGAGCTCTGAGACTCCCCGCAGTGCCTTGTGAACAGAACGTACTTAAGGCTACGGTTCGGAGCAGTAGCACGTCCTGAATTTGCTTTGCTCACGCAGAAGGCGGTCGTCTGTGCCGAAGATGTGAACAAGCTGTCCTGTTAGCATGTCTCTTTCTCTTGTCTTTGGAATGATATTTTGCGAGCGCTGTTTTCAGAGCACTGTGAATGCTTTTTTATGTTACGGAAGAGAAGAGGAAGGGTCAGGGAAAGAAGGGGAAGGTTGACTGCAAGAAACCTCGCTGGTTTTTATCCCTGCCATTGCTGACCCTAAGGTCTAGAGAGAGGTGGGGAAAAGAGTACAAGCATTTTTACTGACCAGTGACAAACAAGAAAGTAACTGGGCTTCTATACCTGTTACCTTTTAAGTGCCCTTTTCACACTGCCCGTATTTGCTACCGTGAACTGTGTAAATCTTGAGTGTTGTGACGACTGCTCTCCTTTGGCTGCACTGCGCAGTTGGGGATGTCGGTTCTGACTGCGGGCAAAACGAGGAAGGAGCTCAGGCACTGTGTGTGTCCCTGCTCTGGGCAGCCCTGCAGAGGCTGTTGGGTGGAATGAGGACTTTGTATCATATATTTAACCCCTAAATTGTTACTCCTTAATTGTTTCCTTACTTTGACTTTACTCTTCCTTCATTGTGTTCAGTTTAACACCCCACCCTCTTTATTTGTTTCAACAGGTTGGTCAGATGCAGATTTTAAGACGACAGATTACCAATGAATTAAATTATTCCTGCAGGTTTGACTCCAAGCATTTGGCTGCTGCTTTGGAAAATCTCAATAAGTAAGAAGCAAAATGCACTGAAGAGCTGCATGTATCACTGTGATGTAGTTGTTGTCAACTCAGCCATTCTTAAAATCTAAATTATGGCAAAATGTGGAGTCTGATTGTATTCAGGTTTTTGTTGATGAGTATTTGAATTTGAACCAAACAAAAACATTAAAAATAAATAACTTGGCAAGTAATTTGTGTGAACACGCTCATGGACAGCGCAGGTTCTAATTGCGTTTGGTTATACCTGGATTTGAGGTCCTGTTTAGATGAATAGTAAGAAAGTGAAAACGTGTGTTGCTGATCTTTGAAACAAATATGATGTTTGTAAAAAGTTATTCAAAAAATTCTTGCTTGTAAACACAGGTTTTGTGTCTATGAAGTTTTTAAATTAATATGACATGTGGCATCATGTAAGGTTTATTTGGGAATAATTTAAGTAAGCATTTAATATAATTAATTTATTTTCATTTTAGGGCAATACTGGCTGACATTGAAGCACATTATCAGAACCCATCACTACCTTATCCTAAAGAAGACAACACTCTCTTGTATGAAATCACAGCTTATCTGGAAGCAGCTGGCATTCACAATCCATTAAATAAGGTCAGGCTTACATTCCAGTGCTTGGTACAGTTTGCTTTTTCTATTTTATTGATTATTAACTGAGAAAAAAATGAATACGTGGAAGAACTATGTTCTTTTTTTTTTTTCCTCCTCAGATCTACATAACAACAAAACGTCTGCCGTATTTTCCCACTGTCAACTTCCTATTTCTGATTTCCCAGTTTCCAAAACTTCAGTACAACAGAAATTTAGGTATTGTATAAGTTGTTGTTTTTCTAAATCTAAGGAAAACCTGTGTGAAATTACCTGTAGAGAAGATAGTAAAATTATCTGCGTAGAAAACATTCAGTTTCTGACTTTAGTCCATCATGTCCAGGCAGGTTTGTTATAATATTGAAGCCAAATACAATGCGGTAGGAAACAGAAGCCAAACTCCTGACTTTCTCATTCCATCCTTTGCCTTAGTTAATATCATTTAAGCCATTTGTTGTGGAAAAAATGCAGTTTTTACATTAGTTTTTAGTTTTTATGTGTGGACAAGCGGAAGGGGAGGCACAGCGTAAACCTCATGAGAGTATTGATACAAGTTTGCCTCTGCTATAAAGAATATGTTCTGGTTTATAAACATGTGGTGTTTGGGGTTTTTTGTTTCTGTTCAGGAGTGGTGTGCAAACGGCCAGCTGATCAAATTGACTGGCTTCCTTTAGTCCTGGGACTCCTTACCCTGTTGAAACAGTTTCACTCAAGATACACGGAACAATTTCTGGCTCTGATCGGTCAGTTTATTCGTTCAACGATGGAACAGTGCACAAGGTATCTGGGGTTTACTTTTTCCCTAAGTATCACCTCTGTGAAGAGGGCTTCAGTAGGAGTATCACTGCTTTTTCAATATGTTTTCCTAGCAGAGTATGTTTGACAAAGTAATAACAATATATTTGACTAAATATAAGATTAAAATACTGGGGTGTTGTTGTAATGGAATCACGTGGTACCTAGTGGAAACGGTGGTTTTTGAAGCCTGGCATTTTCACATAATTTTATTCAATAACTGATTGGCTAGTAAAAGCATCATCTCCACGGTGGTTTAATTTTAGCCAGAAGATACCAGAAATGCCTGCTGATGTAGTGGGTGCCCTCATGTTCCTGGAAGATTACATTCGCTACACCAAGTTACCAAGAAAGGTAAGAATTCTGTGTCTCCCGCACGTAGCACCGAGCGGGAGTCCCGTTCGGATGAGCCAAATCTTGGTTTGCGCTGTGGTTACGTACTGGTGGTTTGATCACACGTATCTACTCTGGAACATGGCATCATGTGTAAACAAATATCCAGAATAACGGACTTGTTAACCTTGTCCAAAAAGCAGGATTGACCCTTTTCAGATGTTGTGTAAAAGCCTGACAAAAGGAAATACAGATGAAAAATCTGTTACCCGATAGGAATGGGTCATAATGAATGCTTTACCCTGCATGAACTACAAATGGTGTTACTTGCGTACTTCGTGTAACTTCCTATACTAGTCATAGGATCCTTACGGAAAAATTGTTTTCTAAAAAATACAAAAGGGATATAAAATATAGACAGGATTTCAGTTTTGTGCAGATTTAAGAAGAGTGTTCCATTTAATCTTCAGAGAGCGTGTACAATGCTGGGGAGACTTTTTGAGAAGGGGAAGAATTAGAATAAAAGTTGTGAGATATCACACAATTAAGTAATAATTGCTAAGAGAGATAACAACTAAAAAAGAGAAAGATTCTCCCTCCCCCCTCTCCCCTCCCTCCCCTCCTTCCCCTCCCCAAGCAAGGACACGTCCAGGAGCGCATCCTGAAGCCAGGGTGGTTCAGGTCAATAGCATTGTGCGCTTGATTCATAATTAGATATGCTTGTTAATGGATAAGTAGAGCATGCAAATGAATAATGAGGAGAATACCTAACTGTGCCGCCTTGTTTACTTCAGGTTGTCGAAGCACACGTGCCTAGCTTCATTTTTGATGAATTCCGAACTGTTCTATGAGTATGGAGAAGGACCAAGTCTTTTCCCCCAAACCTGAAAGGAGGAGGTGAGGCCTGAGGATGAGACAGGTATCTCTTCTGTGCTTTAAGGCGGTACCTACCCCTGCCTCTGAAATGTAACAGCAGCACTAGTCTACGTAATTAACGCTAGTTTAAATCTTGGCATGATACGCAATTTGTATCTCATCCAAACAGTGTACATTTTGTACTGCACACTATAAATGCTGTATGTAACTCTTTATGTATAAATCATTTAGTTTTTTGTTCTGAAGAACTATTTGTGGAAGTCTGACTTTTGTATCACAAACGAACAGTGAAACGGGAAATAAAGGTGTTGGATAGTTTGACAGGACTGAGGATTCCAAAGTGTCCGTTTTCTTGTTAAAAGAACCATTAGTGAGAGTGAATATACAGCAAAAAGAGGTTTGGTATCTGCCTCTGTACTACAAAAAGTTTATTTTCCTCTATAGAGGACAAAAAAATAATTCAATACCCATACCACGTTGATGACATCCCGCGGACTGGACCTGCCCAGCGGGGTGGCGGGCGGGCACTGAGCGGTGTCGTGGGCACCGTGTGGAGGCACGGCTGGGAAATTAGCGCGAGGACCAGCAAATGAAGTACAATTTGGCAAGGAGCCTCACAGATTCCAGAAACAAACAAAACTTCATACAGCTGAGCCCCAAAACAAGGCTGGCATGCCGCGCTTTGTAGCATTACATTGAAGCTCCGTCCCTGGAGGTGTTCCAGGCCAGGCTGGACGTGGCCTTGGGCAGCCTGGTCTGGTGGGAGGTGTCCCTGCCCAGGGCAGGGGGATTGGAACTCGATGATCTTCAAGGTCCCTTCCAACCTAAACCATTCTATGATTACTGGGGCACTGGTGCCCATTTATCCCACGCTAAGCACCGGTTTTAAGGCCCCTGTATAATGCGGTGAGGAAAAGGAACCGGTCTGCATGGGGGAAAGAGGGGAAAAGAGTTTCCAGCACCCTGCCTGGCCTGTGGCTGCGCTGGCACCTAAGCAGCCTTGCAAACCCTCCGAGCTGGATGTCCTCCTTTCGGGAGAGGAGTTCTATACTGCCTTCTGGGGGGTATGTAAGGCAGTGACCGCGTGGGTTAGCGGTAAGGGGCCAGCTGGGCAGTACGCAGGAAACCGTGGCGGGGATTTATGGAAGCCCTTAACCCAGAAATATGTGAATTTACAGCTGCGGGTTTGACATGCTGATGCCCGTGTGTGGGATGGTTACTGGGGGTGACTCAGAAATTGTTATATTCACATTTTGAAGAAAAGTACAGCATTGATGAAACTTCCAAGGACAGAGTGCAGCTGGTGTGCGAAGGACGCATTTCACAAAGGTTACTTAGGCAACTTTAGATGTTAGTGGCATTGGGGGAGTCCGGTGCATTAATTCTAAGGAGAAAAACGGTGCAGAGGATGGAGCGGAGTGGAGACACTGTGGCCAAACTGTGATAAAATGGGAACTTGAGGGTGGATTGGAACCCTTGAAGGTCTTGTGGAACCGATAAGCTGCCTAATTGTTACCCTGAGCCAACGATCTGTCATTTTTTGACAAAATGCTATCCTCTGGGTAAACTTTGCTCATTGTAATGCCATTATAATACCAAAACACACCTCCATCCCAAACGCTACCCATCTCCAAGGTGCGACCACTCCTCACGGAGTCTGTGCTCTGAATTTTTCATAGTCTATACCTTTAAAAGCGAAGCGAGAGAATTTTACACCGATCATAACAAAAGTATGCATGACTAGAGTCCCTCAAGCTCCACCTGAAAGGTAAAAAAAGAGTATTAAAAATAGCTTAAGAGAGGAGGGATGTCAGGGAAGATACAAATGCGAGCAGAGAAATACCATCGCTGACCACCCGTGACGTCTGGGATCAGTCGAGGGGCTGAGCCTCTCTCCCCCGCCATACGGACGCTCGTGGGTAAGACTCCAACACTTGGCTATACCAAGCGCTTCCCCGGGAAACTTAGAAATCCCTACAGAGTTGTTTTATAACTTAGCGCGTTTGTAGCCAGGCTGTATTACTAACATCTCCGGTATTTGTACGTGCTTTGCAGACAGTCACTATCACCGGCAATCCAAAAGAGCTTGTGCGTCTGTTGCTTCAACAAACGACACTTTTCACCAATCTCGCTGTGAGAATTCATAGTGAATGCGACCCAACTCCTTCAGCGTGGCCGCGGTAGTTCATGGAACACCACTAGATCGAATTGTGCACGGTGTTATTAGTGCAGCCGTAATCGTGATAGTTCAATATACATATCGAACGCGACCGGACTTTTAATGCCGTATTGGGCATCACTCAGAATCTAAGCCCCTCTGACAGGCTGGAACGCAAGGGGGGGGTATTTTCTGCCAAATTACTTTGCCCTTTAACGCAACACGCGTGTCACCCGGGGTGTGAGGGAAGCAAGGGGCACAGCACCACAGCTGATCCATTGGGTCAAACTCACGGTGCTCCTTCCCGATACCCCGTCCCCTGGTGCTCTGCTGCCCGACGTCATGCTCTCGCCGAGTGGGCCCACAAAAAATTTGGGCGCCTGGGTATCGATGGCATCTAGAGACGGATTTGAAGCCAGGGCACCCCGCGGGCCCAGGTGCCGCGCAGGAGGCAGCGCAGCGGGGTGCCGTCTGTAAGGTACGGGACGCTGCAGTTCCTCAGCAGCCTTCGGGGCAGCGCCGCCGAGGGCAGGCGAGCAGCAGGGGGGTGAATGGCTTCACGCAATGGGAGCAATTCAAGGACGGACAACACTCTGCTTATACTTCGCTTACTTCAGGTCCCTGCAATTAACGTTAATTTTTATTGGCTTTTTATTACATTTGTAAATTAAATTCTAGAATAGTGTGAGCAGACTGGCAAGGACAGCACCCCTATTTCTCAGTGCTTTTACGTGTAAGAGATTGAAAGGCTCAGGAGAAGAACTGCTAGAAAAAGAAGTGGGACTGAACTCTGATGGTTTCTGTTTAGTTGATCCCCATCTATTGTTTACAGCGCTGGGCTGTACCCTTCTTGTCTCCGTTGGTTTGCAATTACGTCAGAAGTCCCCTGTTGGTACTGCCCAGGCCCCCCTCCTGCTCAGGGTGCTCAGGGCCGTGGCCGGTTGGGTTTGGAGTATCTCCAGGGATGGAGATGCCACAACCTCTCTGGGTGACCCGCCCAGGTGTTTGACCACTTTACAGGGAAAAACGTTTTTTTCTTATGTTTAAATGGAATTTCTTGTGTCTCAGTTCGTGCCCGTTGCCTCTTGTCCTGTCACTGGGCACCACTTACTGCCACTGGGCTCCATCTTCGTTACTCCCCTCACTGGATATTTATCCACATGAATAAGATCCCCCTGAGCCTTCTCTTCTCCAAGCTGAGCAGTCCCAGCTCTCTCAGCCTCTCCTCCTATGACAGATGCTCCAAACCATTAATCATCTTCACGGCCCTTCAGTATATCCGTGTCTCTCTTGTACTGGGAGCCCAGCACCGGACACAGCACGCAGACATGTCTTAGCAGGGCTGAGCAGAGGGAAGGCCCACCTTCCTCAGCCTGCTGGCAACGCTCTGCCTGATGCAGCCCAGGAGGCTGGTGGCCACCACTGCAGGAGTGAGCTGGTGTCCCACAGGATCCCAGGGCCTTCTCTGCCAAGTTGGTTTTCCAGCGGTTGTCCCGGTGCTTGGGGTGATCCCTCCCCAGGTGCTGGATTTCACGCTTCCCTATGCTGAACTTCATGAACTTTCTGTCAGCCCATTTCTCCAGCCTGTCCAGGTCCCCCTTGAATGGCAGCACAACCCTCTGCTGTCAGCCACTCCTTATGGTTCTGTATCATCTGCAAACATGTTAAGGGTCCGTTGCCCAGGCCATTAATGAAGATGTTAAGCAGTACTGGCCCCAGTATTAAACCCTGGTGTGCACCGCTAGTGATTGGTCTCCAGCTGGACGCTGCTGCTGATGACAACCTCCTGGGTCCACCCTTGAGCCACTTGGTTTTCCCTTTGTAAATCGATGCTGACTAGTCCCAGTCACCTTCTTGTCCTTTGTATATTTGGGAATGGTTTCTGGGTCTATTTGCTCCTTCTCAGGGATCGTGGTGAAGCTGGACATCCTACAGCCTCCCTCATCCTCCTCCTTGCTGTTCCTGAAGACAGGAGTGATGTTGCTGTCGTCCAGGCCCCAGGATCACCACCACTGTTCACAAAGAATTGACAGTGGCCTCCCGCTGACACCTGCCAGCCCTCGCTGCAACTCCCAGCAGCTCCGGTGGGCTTCTGCACGCCCACATTGTTAATATGTTCCCCGACATGGTCCTCCTCTGCTGAAGGGCCAAGTACTGATCTGTGGGGTTCAGCGCCGCCGAGCGTTGTTGTTTCACCTATTCCCAACTCAACCTTTGCGAAAGCTGAGCCTGTGTCACAGTCGCTTGGCTTTCAGGGGGGAAAGGATTTTAACTCCTGCGTCCTGTGCCAGCGGCTGCCTTCGTCAGGAGTACAGCGCTTCCCTCTCCAGCAGGCAGAGGCTTGCCCAATGACCACGCAAGAGCTTTGGCATGTTCATGCCAGCCGAGATACAGCGTCGGCTTCCCCACCGGCAGCCAGTGCCCTTCTGGCCCCCACGTCCCTTGCAGGATGCCCCCATGCTGAGTGGGTGAGCGGTGCTTTGGTTCAGGCACCACCGGCTGAAATCGGCCCCGCTGCACAAACCTTGAGAACGGCGCTGGGCTGCATCTTCTCAGGAACTAAGGAGTCTGGGCCACCTCTTCTCAGGAGCTAAGAGTACCAGCCCAAGCGGAGACGAGACATAATTAAAGCTACCACAGCTGCACTCCTGCATGTACACCAAGGGGGGGTTGACTACGAGTCCATCACTTCACGCTGTAAATACCTGCAGCCCTCCCTGAGCTCTCCCGTACGGCAGTGGGCTGCACGGCCGTCATCTCCCACTTGGGCAGGGACACCTCTCAAGGTCACTCCTCCAGGCTGAGAGACCCCTCACCCGGCACCCGATATCTACAGCCAGGTAAGCGACATCTTACATTAGGCCTGAAGGTATGTTGTACACCAGTGACATCTATACAGCCAGCTGTTACCAGGAGTGTAGTAAGTAGCAGAGTCTTTAACTGCTGTCTAATCAGCGTCTAAATCATTTAAATCGTCATCAAATCACTGTTTACCTAACATTCAATTATTATCATAGAATCATAGAGTGGTTTAGGTTGGAAGGGACCTTGAAGACCATCAAGTTCCAACCCCCTGCCATGGGCAGGGACACCTCCCACCACACCAGGTTGCTCAAAACCCCATCCAAACCTCCAGGGATGGAGCTTCCACAACTTCAGCCTGTTCCAGTGCTTTAATTTTTGGTGATTATTGCTTAATCACCCTTTGATTACCATTTGATTTTCATTCAGTCATCAATTAATCACCATTTGATCATCGTTTGATCATTAATAGAACCCTTCTAGTGAACCCCATAACAACGGCTTCTCAGTAATTCACCTGTGACACCGGATAAGCAAACGGAGGTGTACAGCAGGAGAAAGAGGGAACGCAATGGTACAATTGTAGGGGAAAAAAAAGGAATAGACAGAGTGAAATGGGGGAGGAGGGGAGTAGGTGTCACCCAACTTTCGTAACCTGAAGCCTTTAATGTTTAGCTCACGCTAGAACCACCTACTCCTATTTTAGTGGGCAGGAAAGCCAAGAGCAACAGAGGAAGAATACAAACTGGTGTCAAACTGGTTTTTCCCTATTTGAATTTATTTTTAAGCTTTGTCTTTAGAAAGCTTTAAACTATCCTACCCCCACCACAGAAGTACAGTTTCCTAAAGTTGGTTAAGACAAGTTAAAACATCGAGAAAACTCAACACACTGGGGCTTTTGTTACCAATGCAATTATTTATGATTAAGCTTCAAGTTTTAGGTGCTGTTTAAGAGTTACACTGGACCCTGGGGCAGTTGAAGGGCAGTGAAAATTCCTGCTGTGACTCAGCAAGCAGAAAAATCAATAACGATTTCATTATTAAGGAAAACTTGTGGTCACAGACAGACTAGAAAAAAAAACCTGGAAAAATACTTGTAATTAGTTTCCGCAAGTGAAGTATCATCACCATCAGACATCTTTCCTGTGCTCCAGTTCATCACGGTGTACCTCGGCAGGGAATATATCCCTGCATTTCTTCTTTAAAATATTACATCATGCCTAAAGTCTCAAAAATGCTTTATGAAGACCTGACTCTGAACTCATCTGCTTTGGGACGGATCCACACTGCCAGAGTTAACCGGCATTCCTCCCTGGAAATCACCATCCCGAGCTTTATCCGGGTATAAACCACCAGCGGGGGGTTTCCCTTTGTCAGGTACAAACCAATCAGTACATAGCGTGCTACAAAAGTCAAGATGCAACTTATGCCTTTTTTAATTATGATGCTTAATTTTAATTTCCGTGGCTCTTCAAACAAAACCAGAAAAATTGGTATTTAGAATAATTATAGAGGTATAATTCTAGGAAAAATCTATTGGTTATACGCATATTTTCTCATCCTTCCACATAATCAAAATAAGTAGGAACCCAGAGAAAACAAGGCTTCCAGCTTTCACATTCTGTATTTTTAAAAAACTAACGACAAATAAGACGTTAATAAAAATCCAGTTATATACAGGTGAAGCAACATCAAAAAATGTCCTCCATCTTCAAACTCCCCATCTATAAATCTTTGTAATGCAAAAATTAAGTATCATCAAGCAAGAAGAAAACAAAAAACCAACCGCTAAGTTCTTGTCTCCCAAGAAACCCTGTCGGAGCGGGGACCCAGGACCGAGCTGCCGCTCTGGGCAGAGGGTGCCGGTCACTCCACGCCACTGCCAACCCCGTCCCCAGGATGCCCGGCAGCGGTGGCCGAAACCTTCCAGCCAGGGGGTCACGTCCCGCTGCTGCCCAGAACCCAGAGCTGCCAGCTCAGCCGCCAGCCGGTTCCCATTAGCATCGGTGGGAATTAAGAGCAAGTCATTAGTGGTACATTTAAAATAGCATTCTCAGTTCACGTTCTGGCATGAAACAAGAGCCGATATATTGCTTTTACCTTTAAGTTTGACAGTGCCAGACAGCATCGTCTCCCAGCACCATTATCCATTGCTTAATTGGTTAAGGAGGCCCAAGAAAGCTCATTAACTGGCTTCAGGTAAGCTCAAGTGCAAGACACACCCAGATCTGCCCAGGGGATGCTCGCATTTATTTATGCTGCCTGTTAATGGGGCATTTGGAGCACCTTCCTGGGGAGAGGTGGCACCTCCACGCGAGACAACGCTCTCCGTGGAGACTCACTTGGCGTTAAAACAGAAATGTGCCCCGGCTGCGCTCCCCAGCGCCGCGACAGCCGTACCAGGGTAAAAGATTTTGAGGCCTCAAGCATGTCACCGGCTGAGTCACGCAGGGCTTTTAAAGACGGCGTGACACACCAGGCTAACGCACAGACAACCTCATTTCTGCACGCTCGTGTCTTTTAAACGTTTGAATGCTGTGTTCCTCTCCATCTTGCACTTGGCAAATAAACACTTTCATTTACTTGGCTGAATACAACTGAATAAAATCAAGATGATTCTTTTTACAGGTATGCCGGTCCTTAAAAGTAGGTTATAAGGATATTTTTAAGGTGTGCGGTTCCCCGGAGTATTGTTCCAGGGCATGGAAAGAGTCTCCTCAGCAGCATCGGGCAGTGAGGGCTGGTAATGCAGAAGTCTGAGGAGAAATGCCTTCCTGTTACAGGCTTTAATTTCTCTGATTATAAAGATGGCAGGTGACAAATACAGTAGCTGACAGGTACCACGTAGGCACTATATGGAGCAGAGTGATGCCGGGCGATGCTGATGTGATCAGACACGTGAAAAGAAGGGACGTCTGGTTTAAACACCCCAAGCTGGTCTTGCAAATAACATCTATATGCACTATCTGTTTCCAGATGTCGTTTGCAGGAGAAAATAGCTCTGGACAAGATGAAAAATGCAGACACCAAATACATTATTGAGAGACGGAGCAGCTCCGCGTATGCTCTATAGCAATTAGCAAGCGTACTCTGCGTACAGAGGGCACCACGGTGAGTCAACACCCAGTTTCCACCGCTGTGTAATTACCTGCGGTTACCCAGTTACCCTATGGCCAAACCTGAGCCACGGCAGTGCCGCTTTATGACTCACGTCTGACGGAGATAAAAGGCAACAGGAGCTGAAAACTCAGGTACTGGATCTGATTCGTGCCTGGTGATGGCAGGAGAAACGGAGACCTTGGAGGAAAATGCATTATAGGTGGCAGTCATTAGTCAGAAATGCTTTCTGGCACAGGCAGGGTACCAGGGAGCACAAGTGACCCCCGGCATCCGAAGGCAGCCCGTGGCAGAAGCTTCTCTCGCCTCCTGTTGATTTCTTGAAAGAGAAAACTCGACTAGAAAAAGCAGGATAAAGCTCAAGGTTAACAGAATCGCTTCCAACCACTGGAGGTGGTAATAAGGACTCCAGAGAAGATGGAGGCAGGGACATCCGAGAAGGTTTCCTGCACATGACGGTATCTCATCTCAAACGCTTGAGGGGTTTATGTACCTGCAACGGGATGCGCATCAAAATGTGATCATTGTCAACAAAATGCATTTCAATCCACATTTCAAAAAGCAAAGCAAAAATTAGCTAAGATCAAAGCACGTCCACCACATTCTCAAAATAGCAACCAATTTCTTGCTACCAGTGTCCTCTTCTGCAAGAGTTTTCCCCCAGCAGACACAAGGACAAAGCACTTCATAAAACGACCAATGTCCTGGCATGGAAAACGCAGAGGCAGCAAATATATCCAGTCATAAAGAAGGCAGTAAAGCTTTGTAACCTAAAACCTTAATAGCAGGGTTTCATTTTTGTTGAAATATAGGTGGGGGATATGTTTATGCAATACTTCCCACACAAAAAGTATGTGAAGCAGTTGTTGCTGGGCTCGGCACTGTGCCAAGGAAGCTCCACATGGACATTCGGATCCAGGATCTCAGTATTCACTCCACAACTTCATAAAACATGTTGGGACCCATCCTGTGGTGTAGGAACCACCTGGCACAGCATGGCTCCCACCCAAAACAGGGCAGCCTGATCCACCTAGTATTGGCAGTGATCCCTACTCCATGCTAATCCTCTTCCCCTCCACATCACTCCCATTAGGTGCTTGGGAGAGCACAAGCTGGCCTGTGCCAAGACCGTCACAGACAGAGCACCACCAGCGAAGGGGGACAGCCAGCTGTGGTCCTGGTGTGTCTCCCAGCCTTCACACCAACAAGCCACAGCTGGGACTATGGACCCTTACCCCACTGCAAGCTCCCCGTTCCTGTCCTGCCCTTAGAGAATCCAACCTCCCAGCCAAGAAGAACCCATAAAGTCAAACCCACACCAACAGCGTTGCCGTAAGTAGACAGCAATTAGAAGTTGGTACTTGTACATACAACTCTGTAGACTTTTGCTAGACGATGTGAACCTTCAGGACCATCTATAAATTTTCAGCCCCTATATTAGGGCTGTCAAAGCCCACAGCTGGGGAGACAGCGTTAAGATGCTGTTGCCTGAAGAATGTGAATCTGCATCTGAAGGGAACTAGCTGCATCACGGAAACCTGAAAAAGCCAAGAGTGCCCCACAGGTAAGCGAGGTGTTGAGCTGAAGAAAATTCCCAGTGTTCCCATGCAAAAATAAATTAGCCACCGTAACAGCATAGGTGGAACCATTTAAAATCGAGAATGAAACACGCCCCACTAAGCTGTCCGGGTGCTTCTCTTTAGCAATAAAAAGAGGACTAAGGATAATCTCTGTCCTCTGGTACATGGGGCCGGTAACATAGTGACCAAGGATGAGGAAAAGGCTGAGGTACTTAATGCCGCCTTTACCTCAGTCTTCAGCAGTAGGACCAGTCGTTCCCTGAGTACCCAGACCCCTGCGCTAGAAGACGGGGATGGGGAGCAGAATGAAGCCCCTGTAATCCAAAGGGAAATGGTGAGGGACCTGCTTCAGCACCTGGAGATACACAAATCTATGGGACCGGATGGGATCCACCCAAGGGTACTGAAGGAGTCAGCGGAAGTTCTCACCGGGCCACTTTGCATCATTTATGAGCAGTCCTGGCTAACCAGGGAGGTGCCAGCCGACTGGAGGTTGGCAAACGTGACACCCATCCACAAGAAGGGCCGGAAGGAGGATCCAGGGAACTACAGGCCAGTCAGTCTGACCGCGGTGCCTGGGAAGGTACAGAACAGATCATCCTCAATGCCATTACGCGGCACATGCAGGAGAACAGGGTGATCAGGCCCAGTCAGCATGGGTTTGTGAAAGACAAGTCATGCCTGACCAACCCGATCTCCTTCTATGATAAGGCAACTCGCTTAGTGGATGAGGGAAAAGCTGTGAATGTTATCTACCTGGATTTTTGCAAGGCTTTTGACACCGTCTCCCACAGCATTCTCCTGGAGAAACTGGCTGCTCATGGCCTGGGCAGGTATACTCTTCGCTGGGTAAAGAACTGGCTGGATGGCTGTGCCCGGAGAGTGGTGGTGAATAGAGTTAAATCCAGTTGGTGTCCAGTCACAAGTGGTGTCCCCCAGGGCTCAGTGCTGGGGCCTGTTCTCTTTAATATCTTTATCAATGATCTGGATGAGGGGACCGAATGCACCCTCAATAAGTTTGCAGATGACACCAAGTTGGGTGGGAGTGTTGATCCGCTTGAGGGTAGGATGGCTCTACAGAGGGCTCTGGACAGGCTGGACCAATGGGCCAAGGCCAATGGTAGGAGGTTCAACAAGGCCAAGTGCCAGGAGCTGCACTTGGGTCACAACAACCCCATGCAGCACTACAGGATTGGGGAGGAGTGGCTCAAAAGCTGCCTGGCAGAAAAGGCCCTGGGGGTGTTGGTCAACAGCCAGCTGAATATGAGCCAGCAGTGTGGCCAGGTGGCCAAGAAGGCCAACAGCACCCTGGCCTGTATCAGGAATAGTGTAGTGAGCCGGAGTAGGGAAGTGATCATCCCCCTGTACTTGGCACTGGTGAGGCCTCACCTCGAGTATTGTGTTCAGTTTTGGGCCCCTCACTACAAGAAGGACATTGAGGTGTTGGAGCGTGTCCAGAGAAGGGCTACAAGGCTGGTGAGGGGTCTGGAGGACAAATCTTATGAGGAACGACTGAGGGAACTGGGGGTGTTTAGCCTGGAGAAAAGGAGGCTGAGGGGAGACCTTATCACCCTCTACAACTGCCTGAAAGGAGGTTGTAGAGAGATGGGGGCTGACCTCTTCTCCCTGGTGAAAAGTGATAGGACGAGAGGAAATAGATTCAAGTTAAGTCAGGGGAGGTTTAGATTGGATATTAGGAAACATTTTTTCACTGAAAGGGTTATTAAATATTGGAACAGGCTGCCCAGGGAGGGGGTGGATTCGCCATCCCTGGAGGTGTTTAAAAGAAGGGTAGATGTGGTACTTGGGGACATGGTTTAGAGGTGGTTTTGTCAGGGCAGGCTGATGGTTGGACTTGATTATATTAAAGGTCCCTTCCAACCTCAGCAATTCTATGATTCTAGGATTCTCCAGAATTGCTCACTGTGTACGTACCTATTGCTTTAACATTATTCAGTATTTCAGTATTTGACCTACGGTTCCGCTGTTTGTGTTTGGCTGGCCTGGCAACCCGTGCTTGGGGACCAGCTCCAAAACCTGGCTGTCATACCAGAAGCCCCTTCTTCCCCAGCTCTCCACTCTCTCTTCACCTTCAGGTACCAGCGAAGGCCCAAAGGGCTTCACTCTGCAGTTTCTCTTGCCTCTGCCCGAAGCATTACCCCTGCTCTGCCATGCATCAGTTGGTGCAAAGGTTCATTTCATGCAGAATTGTGGTTTTCTGCTTTAGTTAGTTTTTCACTAACAGTTTCCAACATCCTGTTTACCTTTTTGACTGCCGCTGCAAACGGAGTGGAAGCCTGGAGAGGACCAGTCGTGGCGATTCCAGGATGCTCACAGCTGGGTTCCACCATCAGGATTATTTTTCCTATTTATGTTTGCTTATATTAACAGTGGGTTTCAGTCATTATTTAAAACGCCCTGTCAGCTTTTATTTTCAGTACCTTCAATAACTTTATCTCAGCAAACTCTGTCATGCTGCTGTTCACTACGCACAGCACAGGAGCTTGCACAGCTCTTTGGAGCTCCACGGGGAACAATTTAGGAACTGCTGACACTGTTTTCCATGTAGTAACGTCATGCTGAGCAAGCCAGAATTTCAGGATGCATAATTTATCAACTGCTTAGATCGATTCTGGATTGAATGGATTTTGCTTTTGTCCCGAACACACAAGCTGGTTCCAGAGAGCAATACGTGCAAGCACCATGAGCCAACCATAAATTACTGCCCAACCGACACAAAGCAACCAGTGCGCATCAACAGGATTACAGCAAACACCAACACGCAGGTTTTAGGAGATGTGAGCAGCCTTTGAAGTAGCACAAGTCACGGCTTCCACATGGGAAACCAGTACAGGCAACACGCCCAGCACACCTCTCCTATCCAACCTTTCCGCAGTGCAGCGGCCGAGTCCTGCTTTGCAGTACGCTTCTGGCGGCGAATGCAGAGCGAGGACCAGAAAACTGAGTGGTAGAAGGCAGAGATCAGGCGTACGACACGAGCTCGAGGGGGAAAGACAACACGGGAATTTACATTATCAGGGAGGGAGCGATGTGTTTTAATCATCTCCTTTTTTTCCAGATTTCCACAGACGTTTGGAAACCCGAGCGACGGCACTGATGTTGCATGGACTTTGGACCAGCTTGATTACAACCAAACCCAAGTGTGGTTCTTCCAAACCAAATCACTGTTCAACCGAAACAGAGCCGGGGCAACACAGGTGAGGAGTAGCATGCGTTCCCTCTTACTGGTGGTTGGTTTTCCCCTGAGCGTACTGCAGGTATCAGTGTGATAGTTTTAAGTGTAAAGTCTTCCACGTGCTATTCAGACATCATTAGCGAATCATTTACATCCACAGAAAACGACGAGCTCCTCTTTTCTTCGCTTGCAGAACAGACTATTTAAGCCTCTATTCATACACTTCCCTGGAAAGGCACTGTAATTATGCCTGAGATTTCTAACATCACATTATACTACTCAGAAGTACAATAGAGTCATAAATTACAAAATCCATCAGCTGGTCCAGGACTAATCAAATGCTTTCTCTTTGTTCCAGGTGATTAAAGCGGTGGTGGGAGGAAAACTACCGCCCCTCTGCCTTTTACGTGCTTGCACTGGAACTAGGAGACACGACGCATGTGCACGGCCCAAGCAAGTACCACTCCTCCCATGAAATCCCACAGCCCGTGCCTGCACTAGCAGGCATTTTAAAGCTGGAATAAAACCCCCTCTCATCGCCCCATATATTTTCCAGTAAAGGGCTTGTTCAAAACAAACCAAACCCCAAAGAACAGAAGACCAAGAACACTTAACTTACATGCTATAAATTTCTCAAACAAGCCCCATGAAACGAGACGCTTGCGTGCATGAGCCAGCTCCTCACCTATGGACATGCCTCCGGACCACCAGACTAGCCGAGAAGGCAACCACAGTTTCCTCTTTGCTCCCCACCACTAGCAAGTTCTCCTGCTCCTGCACCATGTCACCGGCTACAATCTCATCGCTAGGTATTGCTGCTTCTCTTGCTCCTCCCGCTCTCTCGGTTAGCTGTGGCTGTCACTGGTCCCGGCATACAGGGACAACCCCACACGCACAATGCATGTCTCACGTGCCCACGACACGGACCAAAGCGCGCTGCTAAGGGTACGGGATGGTATTGAATTTTGCAGCGTGGCAATCCACAGAACTCACTTCTTTCGAGTTTGCAGATGTGTATTTGATGCAACTCATGAGTTGTCTCTGTGCACATTGTGTTCGTCTCAGATTCTGAATCATGCCTGTGACACATCTTTCCTGGCGTACCGCTTCCCTTTGCTGCATACAGACGCAGAAAATGAAAACCGGGAGTCAGTGTCTGCCGCACACCTTGGCTCGCAGCGTCAGACTCCATTTTTCCTATAGACACTGCCCACTCACTGCCAGCTCTACCCGCCTTGCTCTCATTTGGCTCAAGAACTGCTTCTCTCATGATTTCCCCCTCACCCTCCAACCCCCGCTCTGTGTCCCCGGGAAACACACCGCACTCAGGGGCGACAGAACAGAGCTTGAAATTACACCCTGCCACTCTTCTTCACCAGGACAAAGCGCTGCTGCCTGCCCCTGACCAGCCGCAGCAGGAGCCCAGCCAAGGCTGCCAAACACTCCTTAACTCAGCGGTCGTTTCAGTGAGAAGCCCACACCCTGCGCTGCCCTGTGTCCAACTCATCCCAGTTTGTTCCATACTTCAAAGCAAGTCCTTCATCTCGTCCTGAGGACAAGGCATGCAACCATTTCATGAGTCGTATTTTCAGGTTACTCTTCCTTACACGTACACGCAAGATTTTTCTCTCTCCCACGGTAATTCCCAACAAGTGATCCTTACCCCCATCATCAAGACACTTAACCAGGCACGGCCTTCAAGAAAAGAAAAGAAAAGAAAAAAAAGAGCTTAAACATATATGTAAATTTAAGCACACTTGTGTTTCCTGATAAATCAGAATCTAACACAACTCATTAACCGGAGATACACAAGAAAAAAAATCTACAGGTATCATAACTTTTTATTTAAGTTAGCTGAGGATGTGTATTTGGCTCAGGATTGTTTATCCTTGGCTTTAAAGAGACTGACTGCAAATAATATAAAAAACAGAAAGTGTAAAATTAATCAATATTTTCAAAATTGTCACAGATTTTGAAAACACTTGTATAAATTCTGCAAACTTTGTATACCCTTAAAGGGGCATCATTTAGTTACCATATATGATGATTTTTGAAAATATTAGTACTTTACCCTAAAGTTTAAACATAGACATATTCATGATGGGTGCAATTTCAAGAGGGTATCAAAAGTGATATGGTTAGAAAAATATACATACTTTTGCTCCTGGAAAAGAACAGGTCATTTGAAATATCCGCCAAATAAAATACTAAAAAAAAAAAAGCCTCTCCACAGATTTTTTCACAGTCCAACACAAAATGTATGTTTATATGCAGCTTACGCAATCTGTCATTTTCGAGATACAGTCAAAGTTTTGCGAGTACAGAAAAACGTGATCTGTTTCTGCTCTCTAACCTGTTGGCTGCACTGATGCGCGATTGGTTAGGGAAGCCAAAACCGGAGAGCCATGCAGCGACACACAAAGCAATCATAAGAAAGGTAAGGAAAAATGAAAATACATGAAACAAAGGAAAGCATATTGATGGAGATAACATCGAGAGGAACAGTCACCAACAGTAGAAGACATTAACTCCTCTTTAGTAGCATGCAGTAATTTCTACAGGAACCAAACCACACGCCAAGTATTAAAAGGACACTTTCGTGGTATTTGTCATGGACTTTAAGTAGTAGTGTTAAAGATTACTGTGCTGTCTACTGGAAATAGCCTGCACTGAATTTGTTTCAGTGGATGTGGTTTGTTGCTGTGCTTCAGTTTATGGCAGTGTTAAACTTCAATTGCGCACACACCAAGTCAGCCAAAACACCCCCCCAAAGTTTTTAAAAGGAAGTGAGAGAGGAAGAAAGTTTCAAAAACATGTGCTTTCAGTACCTGAGTGCAGTGCAGTAGCCAACATAACTGTGGTTTGATTATTACTTGTTTAAATTAATTCTGGTGTAAAAAATGATTTCAGAAGAGCAACGTGGCCCTTGCAACTGAAGTTGTATGTAGTGACACTTCAAGATCTGAAATCCTTTACAGGATCTTAGCTGCAACTGAAAAAGAGCAGAGGTAAATCCTAATGAAATAATCCAATTCAAGAGTGCTACAATATTTCACAGTAATAAGGAATCACAGAATGGTTTAGGTCAGAAGGGACCTTGAAGATCATCGAGTTCCAGCCCCCCCTGCCCTGGGCAGGGACACCTCCCACCAGACCAGGTTGCTCAAAGCCCCATCCAGCCTGGCCTTGAACACCTCCAGGGATGGGGCAGTCACAGCTTCCCTGGGCAACCCGTTTCGGTGTCTCACCGCCCTTGGAGTAAAAATGTCTTTCTGATATATATTCTAAATCTCCCCTCTTCCAGTTTGAAGTCATTACTCCTCATCCTATCGCTACACGCCCTTGTACAAAGTCCCTCCCCATCTGTCTTGTAGGCACCCTTCAGGTACTGGAAGGCTGCTATAAGGTATCCCCGGAGCCTTCTCTTCTCCAGGCTGAACAGCCCCAACTCTCTCAGCCTGTCTTTACAGGAGAGGTGCTCCAGCCCTCGGATCATCCTCGTGGCTCTCCTCTGGACACGCTCCAGCAGGCACACATCCTCCTTATGTTGGGGACTCCACAGCTGGATGCAGTACTCCAGGTGGGGTCTCACGAGAGTGGAGTAGAGGGGCAGAATCACCTCCCTGGACCTGCTGGCCACGCTTCTTCTGATGCAGCCCAGGATACGGTTGGCCTTCTGGGCTGTGAACACACATTGCTGACACACATTGAGCTTCTCATCCACCAATACACCCAAGTCCCTCTCCTCAGGGCTGGTCTCAATCCATTCTCTGCCCAGGCTGTATTTGTGCATGGCATTGCCCTGACCCACGTGCAGGACCTTGCGCTTGGCTTTGTTGAAGTTCCTTAGGTTTGCACAGGCCCACCTTTCAAGCCTGTCCAGGTCCCTCCGGATGGCATCCCTTCCCTCCAGCGTGTCGATCGCTCCACATAGCTTGGTGTCATCGGCAAACTTGCTGAGGGTGCGCTCAATCACAACGTCCACGTCACCAACAAAAGTGTTAAACAGTGCTGGTCCCAGTATCGACCCCTGAGGAACACCACTCGGACATGGAGCCGTTGACCACAACTCTTTGAGTGCGACCGTCCAGCCAGTTCCTTATCCACCAAGCAGTCCATTGGTCAAATCCACGCCTCTCCAATTTAGAGACCAGGATGTCATGTAGTCAGCATCAAATGCTTTGCACAAGTCCAGGTAGATGACGTTTGTTGCTCTCCCCTTATCCACCATCCCCTTATCTCCACAGAAACAGTCTATGGAACTACTGAACAGAAAAAAGCATGAAGCGTAATAGCAGCATAGGGTTTACAGTTTTCACTTTTCAGTTTATTAATATTAGTGGTGCACTTGGCAATGGATAAAGCAAGGAATGAAATTTTGACAAAACTGGCAATTATCTACCACATGTCAACACTTAATTATGGTCCTTGTAAACAGCTAACTCCTTTTTGAACTTTAATTGCAAAGGAAAGAATATTTACATATAATATATATGTATATAAGCACAAACCCAAAATTAAGTCAAATCCTTATCAAGGAAATTGCATTTTGAAGAGAAGAAAACATAATACAATATTAAATAGTACATGTCCAAAGATTTTGAAGGCATCGTGATTTTCATGTTTTCTTCCTCTAGTCTTTTCCCCGTGGATTTTAATAGACTAAACACTTCATTTCAGAGTAAATAAGCGGAAATATTATAGAACAACTCCGGTAAAGAATGGATCCACTATTGAAAAATGCTCGAGGCATGGTGATCCAGGACTCTGACTTAAAGCAAAAATAAACAGCGTATAACGCCACAGCAAAGAAGTGGCCAATCAGTACCATTGGTTTAGGAGATAACCTGTATTGAAAATAAATAGATAAAATACATAAATAAATAGAATCAGAAAGCACTGACAAATTTTCATTTTACAAATAGACATCTCCATTCAAGATTACACAGTGTGTTCCGATTTAGGCAGCTCCGGTCTTGCCATCTCAACTAAAAACTATGAACTTTGTTGTCTTGGAGCTGCTACACACCCTGTATTCCTTTCCACAGTAGAGCCAACATACACTGCTCTTTCCTCTTCATTTCCAGTAGTCTGAGTCTGCCTTTATCAACCCCCAGGGGATTATTCTCAACAGGCTCTATCAGTTTTAGCTCTCATTCCAAAAAGGGGGAAATATAAAAGCACACATTCTCACATGTTCAAAGTAGTATGATTTATTGTGCATTAATTAGTTTCTGAAGGGTCATTCAAAACACCTCGATAGTTACTGATTTCCCTGTCCCTTATGCTCTTTTATGGGAGATCTCATCCTTCACTATTCTCAACTTGTCAAGCATGAAACATCCCCCACCAGCTCCTCTGCTAGGCTGGACCCTTCTACCTCATTAAAACTCCCATGCCACCTACATTAACTTCTCCCCAGCTGTTAGTGGCTCTTTTTACAAAGAAAAAAAAAAGAAGAAAAAAAAAGAGCATTTAAAGGCATAGCTTCTAATAATGCTCCAACCTTTAGTATAATCCTAAAAATACAGGCTCTTGTGTACCTTTCTCCCTGTGCAGAGCTTATTGATTGGGAGCAAAGCGGATCCTCACAGAGGCTCACAATGCTCAATCCAGCCCACATGCACAGTTAACAGCACGCTGAACTTACACAGATAGCAGTCCAACAGGACCCGAGACACATTCTCCACCAAGTCTGAAGTAATGGAAACAGGCTTTCTTTAGCTGATGCAAGGAATCTACAAAATGAATCAAAATGACTCAACAAATATATTCAACACATACCACAATCTTTTTCAGCATACGCAACAGTAATATTAAATCCAAGACTTCGATAGCTGTTGTTCTGTTAAATTCAGCTGGATTTTGAGCTAGTTTTATTTACATAAAGAATAGTCTTATAGAATACCTACATATTCTTTAATACTAACTGGCACAAGGATAAGTGTTTCCTGTTTTTCTTTGTTGGTGCGGTTTTTGTCTGTTTTTTAAAATACTAACTTCAGGCTTTCCTTCACATTGCTAAACCTCAGTTTACATAACACTACAACTAAACAACTAGGCAGAGAGAACAAGCTAACTCATTAAAACCCTTTGATTGATATATTTTTCATATATATCAATACACATACATACACACACACATATATACACACAAACACACGGATATATGCTCATACACATACACATCCCCTCCCGGGCATATATATTTACCATCTGTGGCAGCAAAGAGTTCATAAAGTGCCTGGGCAAGAACATTCACTACAAAAGAATGAGATTTTTTTCTTGACCAGTAAAATGCTTTTTTTGCCTGGAAAAAAAAAAAGAAAAAAGTATTTCTGTCAGTAAGTACAGAAGAGCATTCAAAAGATTGAGTGGTAAGAGTCATGCTCATGTGAAAATGTAGAGTGGATTTAGTGACAGACTAGATGGGTTCCAAACCAGGTCATTAAGGAACTTTGGAAACTCGTCAAACCAGTTCTCAAGGCTCCTCTTACACTAAATATAGGAAAAAAAAAAAAAAAAGGTAGTTCTAGGGTGTGCTTCATCTCATCCTATAGTAGGTGGGTGAGGTAGGTCTGAAACTTGAAGGATAAGACTCACCTAGATGTCTGTTGACTGAGAATAACCAGAAAATCACTGCAAGTCTGAGGTGACTAGCTGAGACGCAAGTATCTGCATTTGGCCAGGTAAGTCCTGTGTTGTCCTAATGTTCGGGGTCCCTCCAAGCCCTTCTCAATTTTCCAGATATGCTTTTTGAATCATTTACTTGTAGTCTGTAATTACTCTAGCTGTCATTTACCTGAGTCAATATGCTTAATCTGATTAAAAGCCGTAAACAACTAAATGAGAAATCTTTTCTACTGATCAGAACTTTGGGTGTAAACCTCACTGAGAAAATAAACCCAGCATCAATACTGATGGTGCCGATTCCTGGGAAAGAAGGACATCTTCTAACTTACTACTCTGCGATTAATGCAGCAGGGAAGAGGCTAGTGGAGCACTGAGATGTGTCTTAAAAAACTTGATACACATGCTCATTATTCTCTAAGTACCACTCACACCAGTGTAACGGTTCAAATCCATTCTGCTTAAAATCGATCTACATTACAAATACACTACTAATATGGGAATACCAGATTGTACTAGATTGACTAGACACAGCATACCCGTCTCCCTGAGCAACACAAGACACGTCACTAAGCACAGTTTTGTATCTGGTTTTCGCCACACAGCCATAGCACTCACAAATCACAGCTCCGCTTACTGGTGAATGCCTAATGCATGATTTATCTATCCGAAGCTTTGAAAACTGCTGTTCCTCACTAAGAACGTACACGTCCCTGAGTTGCCCAAAAATTAAAAGCGTGTCATTAAATTGCAGAAAACCTACCTAAAATAAGGCCAAAATAAAGCTTTACCTTAAGAACGTCAGAATCTTCGTAAAGGTCTGGAATATCCTGGAGCAAACGTCTCCATATTTTAATATCATTTAAAATAACACTCATTCCTCCACCAGTTAAAGGGTGTCTTATATTATATGCATCTCCTAAAAGAAGAACACCTAGGTAAAAGAGAAAAATTAATGGCATACTGCATGACCGTTACATAATCTTAGAACTCAAACCCTCTATTTTTTTAAAAATCAAACTTACTGAGAATTCATTCCCACCAGAAAATAAGATAACAACTAGAAATTAAAAAAGAAAAAAGGAAAAAAGAAGAAGGATGTCTTGAAATTAAAAAGGCTTTAAGATGACCAAGGTCAAAATCTTTTTTTCCCTATAGCTACGCATGTGTGTGTGTCAAAGAACACAAACACACTCACAGGTAATTTCTTTCCTTTTTTAATCAAGTTTCCCTTAAAAAGACCACACTTGTATGAGCTTGAGCAACTGAGTGATTTAAACGTAAAAATAAGAGGCACTGATTTGAAATCTGATGTCAATATAAACATTCCAGTTAAACTATGCCCAAGGTACACATTTTCAAAATATTATTTTTCATAGAAGAATTACGAGACAGTTTTATCGAACAACAGACTTACATCTATGACAACAAAGCCATAAGTCCCAGAAGTTTATAATGCCTTTTTCCCCTCCTTTTATTTCATAATACACACCTTTTTTGTTAACAGCTGAAGGAGGCAAGAAGCTGGCTGGCATAGTCCTTAAACGATCATTCTGAACCGCTATTAAGAATGGTTCCTTTAAGTGATCTGCAATAACCAAATATCTTAGTTACACTACTTAGAGTCTATAATAATTTCCACACAACCCATCTTAACCTCTTCTTAAAGACATAATTCTTCTGAATTTCTAACCTCACAGATGCGAGCTGAACAAACTGCTATTTGATGTAGAATTGAAGAAGAGTGAACGGTTACTGAAACAGTAACTGCGCACATGGAGAACGCCCACACGGTTCAAAGGATTCAATGAAAGGTGCCTTTTTTGGGTACATTTAATTGTAACAATTATCAACGGAAATCTTTCTAGGCTTACCAGGTAGTTGTGGATGAATGTTCTCAATCATATATTCTTTTAAATTTTTTGGCATTTCCCCTCGAATGTCAACAAGGACCCGAGTCTCAGTTGAAGAAATCTGATAGATTAGCACTGGACTAGTTTTAGCTAAAACAAGTTCAGCATAGTTAGCTTTAAACTGTGGCGCATCCTTAAAAATATAAGAAGGGGGAAAAAGATTAAAATTGATTAATGAAAGAATATTAAAACTTCAGATATACAAAATCATCTTCTGAAATACTTTGAAATAAAATCCTGTAATGTATTAAGTTTGTGTTAGTTTTCTCTTTGAATGAACAAGAGAAGTGTTTTCAAAAGAAAGTTCAGTGTAGTTACAAGTCTTTTGGCAATACATTTTAATATTTACTAGAATATATGTTAGTCATAAATTTCATTTGAACACCTCACTAATATTTAATACGTGTCCTTGAAAACCTGTAATGTAATCAATGTAGTAGTTTTCAGTAAGATCATCTTGTTTTCTTTTCATAAAGAAAGTGGCGTGAGGGAAAGAAATACATCAGTCCCTATACAACTACACGGAGATACCAACTGAGGAAGAATCATGCCTATCTAACTAGGTCTTAAACAAGTTTCCAAAAGTAGAGAAACAGGAGGCACCTGGGCAGCGATAGCTATAGAGGTAGGGACCCAAGAACTGCTCAAGTTCCTCCAAGTCAGTGTTCCCAGTCTAGTGGGAGTTCTGTAGTTTTGGTTCCTTCTGCTTAATCATTTTCTGCTTAATTATTTTTGCTGTTAATCCAACAGTTATTGCAGCAGCTGCAGAGGGCAAGACCCAGCCAGGATTCCTACCTGGGTTCTCCAACCATCCAGCTACCAACCTAGACTCTCACTTTCTCTGTTAAAGTTTATAGGTGCTGCAGGTATAGAGGTGCCTGGTCACAAGGTACCCACCGTCAGGCAGAAGCACAGTCTGGGTATTCTGGAGTATAACACATAAGGGGTTTGACCCACAGCTGCTAGGATGATCTAAAACTCAAGATTTCCACTCCCTGAACAAATGCCCTAAGTATTGCGAAAAAACAAGTGTCATCATCTTAGCTATCAGTATCTTAGCACAAACCAGTCAAAGCGCCTATATCCAGGGAAATAATATAACAAATTTGGTTCAAACTTTACAATGGTGCCTACCTCTAATCCAGAGATTAGTGCTATATCAGATATAGCACTAATAGCACGCATAGCACTACGGTATATGAGATGCTGAAACTTTTTATTCCTAAAAACCCAAAACTACGTTCTATGAACTGGTCCAGTGAGTCCAGCGCTCGGTTTAAACTAGCTATGTTAAATCTTAAATCCATTTTTTTAAACCCTCCCTTGTTCAACTATATGCTTACATTAACACCATACTCGATTCTTAAAAGCAGAAATCTAACTTTTAACAAAAGGGTTTTTTACATCTGCCTTGCAGTTACTTAAAAGTGTTTCAAGAGTTGAAAGCCTGATCTTTAACTGTACCAAATATGCTAATCTGACATAACAAATTGAGCTACTGTACAGCTCAGATAGTGTATGCATCAATAATTTAGAAGTTAAAAACTTGGGCCAAAATTTCCAAGCACTCCTCAAAGGGACACAGAAACTGATACAACAGCTGGATAAACATTTAAAAGCATAGCTCTAATTGATTCTGTTGGAAAACATTTAATATTAGAATTCAAGACAGTCCTTGGAACAAAATGTCAATAGTTGCTTTAAAAAAACAAAAGAAATGCTTGAGTCTTTCATACACACATATTATCTATGTAAACTTTTGTGCCTCTATTAACAATTATATTTGAAAAGTCTTTCTTGCATAAATCTCCTTCCACAGACTTCTGAACATTTCGCTCTCACTTTAAAAAGCTCTGCTATAAAAGCCTCTTCTATACGAGTTCATATGACCGGGTTCTATAGGTACCTATACATTTGGATGGAACACAAAACAAAACCCCACCAAACAGTAAACAAAGACAGAAAAAATACACATTGAGAAGATAGCATGGGAAAGTTTTCCAAGGACTGATAAGCCCTGAAGCACTAATAAACTTCGGACACCAAGAGTCTGCCGAATTGGTACAAGGCCACCAGTCCACATTAGCAACAGCTTGTGTGACACCACCAAGAGGGTGGTGGCTGCTGCATGAGACAGAGAACACAGCGTGCTGGATTACACAAACACCCGAGGCACTCTCCAAACACAAACTAGAAGTCCCTGGAATATCACTACAGCCTGCTTCTCCTGAGTATATAGTCAGGGTTGTCCTCCCAAGGACTGCCCAAGCAAGCAGCTGCGAAGCGAGTGAATAACTCAACGGGTATGTGAGTACTTAACTGTCATTAATAATTGCAGAGTGACTCTGTTGATAACACCAGCTTAATGAACAGAAGGTGCTCTAAGAAATATTGATTGTTTCCTGTTGTCCCCAGCCCAGCACAGATACTCAAACTCCTTTTAAGGTAAAAGCAATTTACAAACCTTACAGATTAAATACAGTAGGTTTTGGTATCACCTTGCAGTGATCTTTCCAAGAACATTTAAATGCTGCAGGGCCTTGCTAAGACATCCGACCCTGGGAAGTACTTTTCTTCTCATTTCTCAGGGCAGACCACAAACAGCCAACATACCAAAGCATATGCACAAAGCTAATGAACTACAGCATAATCAGTGAAATTCAGACCCGCACTAAGACACAGCAGCACACTGGCTTAGATCGTATTATACACAAAAGTTACCTTCAAAATGCAGCCAACAAAATGGGATGAAACAGTAACTTTGTTGAAGACCAAGTTTTTTCTAAACTTGGAGAAAAGTCCATCAGCTACAACAGTAAGTGGTGCATGAAGTTCCTGCAGCATGGAAAAAAGAAAAAAAAGGAAAAAAGAGCTATAACATTTTCAATTTTATTTCAGAACAGTGGGAAACAACTCCCAAGCCCTCATTTTCAATTGCACATTAGATGTTCTACAAAACAATGAGAGGATCATAGACCAAATTTATAATATATGTAATAAGAAATAATTTTTTTTTTTTGCTTTTTGCTTTCGTCATCTTGATTTAACTCTATTTCCTCTAAGAATTAGCCTAACGATACGCTCCAGCTTTTTCAGACATGCATTCAGATAACACAGTTATGGTCACTGCGCAGGAACGTGGATAAAACAAGGACAAGAAAGTAGAATAATTGCTCCCTTCAGCCTATAACGCTCTTCAGGAGAAAAAAGGAAAACAAAGACATTTTAAATGAAAGAACCATGCATAAGCAACTAAACAAAACCAAACTGTAACAAACTGAAATGCAGTAAGAGCACCAAGATCTTCTTTAAAAGGCCAAGCAGTGAACTCCGAGCAGTTCCTAGTATACTTAGGAACTATAAGCACAAATAGCGTATATAGACAAAATACAAAATATAATCTGAGTAAACTGATTTGGTTCCACCTGAATGTACACACAAATTCCCAATGTTTAACACACACATTGTGCTCTAACGAGCAGATTATTCCGATCTTTAAAATCTATTTTTAAGCATTTTATTGTTATGGTAACATAACATTATTATACTAGAAAGCATTTATAGGCAGAGGCTTCCTTCTACCTACAGCTTGCTCATTGTCAGTATATTCAGTGATTTAACTGCAAATGACTATAGATTTATATTGAGCATGAGTCCTTGGCCTTCAATAACCTCATATGTTTGGCATGAGCAGAAAAAATTGTTTTCCTTTTAAATTTTCAGGTTGTAAGTAACAAGGCCAAAAAAGCGTGCTGTGTTTCATTAGTACTCCTGGAAAATATTTTGCTCTTGGATGGCAGCATCTGGTGAGCCAGTATGGGAACAGTAAACCCCCGGCTGGAAGGGGTTCCTCTACAGTTCTCTCCTGCATGGGAATGGGACTCAGTCACTTACGACACGTGATCCTTACATCGATGGGAAGTCAGACAACATCAGATGAGCGTAGAGCTGAGTAAAATAATATATGTTTCTGGTCTCTGAGCTTATAGAAGTGAGCTCAGAAACAGTTTGAGACAACAGAGCTAACAAAACCTCTTTCCTATGGATTCCCATCTCAGATGACTGCAAGCTCTAATTGTTCGTACAATTAGAGCAAGGTGATCTGCCCATATGGGTTCCCTGGTGTCTAATTCACGCTACATTTTTTCCAGTCAACATACTAAGACCTTTCCTCTATTGAGTTGCCTGGTTTTGATAAATTTTATAACTTTACTTTTAGCATACTGGCTAATTTCAACCTCACTTAAGAGAATAAAAATCTCAAAGGTAATGCCGTAGACAATGGGGACAGGGAGAACAGAAAAATGCAAGACAACACAGATCAGCCTCCTCTCCTCAGGAAAGCAGGCTAAGGAAGGCAAACAGGCTTTGGTTTGGGGTGGTTTTTTTTTGTTTTCGTAAGTAGTTTCCCAGCTGTAAAAAGTCACAGGTAGGGAAACACAGAAGAAATGTTTAGCAGAAACTTCTTACACTAGTTTTCTACAATCAAAGGAGATCTAGGCCAGCAAATAATACAGCTCTTTCCAGCCACAGAACTTCAGCATTCAAAGCAAAACATGAATTTGCTTATCGCCGTTACACAGATAGGAAACACAAAGCCTTAAGAACAAAACCCATGCTGTCAGGAGAGATGTAGGCTAAAACTGTGCTCACATCATTGCTGGTCAAATAAGTCATACTTAACACTACAACATCATCCATAAATGTGTAAAACAAATCTCAAAGCAAAATTTATGCTCCCCCCCAAAAAAAAAAAACAGAACAAAGAATGCCCCCTTCTATATTGCCGGATGATTAAGCCAATTGGATTTGGGAAAAAAAACCCAAACAACACCCTTCCCCCAGAGCTCCCCCCGCCAAACATCCTATCTTTCCAGTACCCGTGTGTGATTCTAATGGCTTATTCCACTAGAGTGACTTTCCTAATGTTGTTTTATTCATTTTATATGACATTAAAGACAGACAAAGGAACAGGACTTGGAATTCCCACTACCTCCAGCTACTTCAAGAGGGGTCAAGAATGTTGTTTCCACTCAACGCTCTTGAAGCTTCCAATTTACAGCACTCCGCCATCAGCTGGGCTGAAATGCCATTAGCCCAGGGAGGATCTAAAATCAGCTCTCCTAAATCTTGGGCAAGTACTTTTAAAAGCCTCTCTTACATATCATTTTATACCACCATTTCCATTCCTAAATGACCTAAAGATGAGGGATGATGTTAGTAATGCTCAAAGCAGGATCTTCCAACTACTCAGGAACTTTCTCAACCTTGTATGGAGGGCAGCAGGGTACAGACAGGAGATTCCCATCTTCCCCGCCAAAGCACATCTGAACACACTGACTACATAACTTTAGGCAGCAAAGCAATTTTACAGCCAACAAAGGAGGAGATTTCAAGTTTGGCTTTTCTAAAGAATAGGTAGTATATCCAGAACTTTAGCATATAGATACTACTTGCATTGGTCTCTCCTAAACTTTTTATTGTAAGCTCGTGCAGTTTCATTGCATTTACCCAACACTTTAGTGATATTTGAGACGAAGACCATTAATCAAATCAGTGATGCAATTAAAATAGGCCAGAACTCTCTTTCTGTGAGCCAAGAAATGACTAGACAGCGCTATGAATAGGCACCTATCTTCTTACTTTCAGACGCCTCAGTCAATGGTGGAAGCGTATATGGAAATGTAGACCATTATACACAGGCAAAGCTCAAATCTTAATATCTTGTTTTTTTCCCTAGTAACTTTCAAAAGATTTTAAAATCCAGGCATGAATATTGAAATAAATAATGAAGTGAATTCTCCAGAGACAATGAAAGAAGCTGCCCAAGAAGTTATAACAAGAATTCCCATATGCTGGGATTGTATCCACTAGAAAGTAATCTCCCTTTATTAAAGCTTTTGCATTGTTGATAACTGCATTATTTCTGCCCCAGTAGATTCAAAATATATATATATACACACACACACATATATATAAACCCTCTATTCTGTGAATAGTTTAACAAAGACCGTACCAGAGAACTGTCTCACCTTAGTCTCTCCAGTTTCTTTGTCCTTGTATTGAACACCCACGACACAGTCATCTTCTTCAAGCAACTGTAACACCGTCCCCTCAATGAATTTTGCACTGAAATAAAATAGAAGGGTTAGAACAGAATGGAAGAGGATTAACGATGCCAACACTTCAAGGCACTAGGCACAGAAGGAAAACCAGATTTTCATTAATCTTGTCTCTACTGACACAAACACTTTGTTTAAACTTTACCGACAAAGATGTGTTCTTGATCACTTTCAGAAGCCACATTAAATATCAAAAAGTGCTTGTCATTAATTGCAGTTCAATACTACCATTTGGGTTGATACTTGAGAATATTCTAAAACGGTAGCGCTTATCTTAAGCGCCCTACCACTGAGCAGAATCCTGAGCTGTACTTCAGGTGCTCCATCACCGCGTGAGAGATGCAGAGAGGAGTCTGACACCCAATAACGGTCAGAAATCGAGCAGCTGACTGAGGCATCTCTGCTAAACAGTGGGAAATGCTGACAGTGCGGGTGAGACCTAACTCCAAGCAGAACTCGGGAGCAAGATCCAAAGTAGCATTTCAACACTTAGCATATACAGTATGTAGAAGGGAGGTATCCAATTCTCAGATTAGTCCAAAATAATCTAACCTGTTTAGGACAGAGACATCTAGCATCTGACACATCAGAAATTCAGGATACGCTTTTTTTTTTTCCTATTTATGTTTTTAAAGTTATGCTAATGCTTATGTTTGGAGTTTGAACTGAGCATCCGTTACTTCTACCTCCCAACCAGAGCTATCTGGGGTTCACAAATTAAATCTCTGTAAACTTATATCCCTTGTTGGGTCTGAGCTGTTAGACCCGATCCCAGCAGTTCAGACTTAGCAGCTCAAAACGGACAATCTCTCTCCCTCACAAATATTTTCACATCCAAACAGAATTCCACAACTTGGGGAAATGAGCTAAAGGTCCATATGTGCATATAACAGTTTGATATTTTAGGCTCTCAGAGGGAACATGAGCAATTGAATTCATGTTTTTTCCACTTGTCAACCAGCACAGAAATCTCAGAGCAGATCGTGACCGACTTAATTTGCCAGGCAACGGGCAGGTTGGCTGTATCAAAACATGAATGGTTATGCGTAAGCACACTAACAGAAACTACAACAGCAAGGGAGTGCACCAACACGTCAGGTTAATAGCAGGTGAATCAGAGTTCTGCAGATCCTTTCAGCTTTAAATTTCTTTTATAGTTGTCATTTCGGTTACCTAAGTAAGTGCTCACTTCTTTTTCTGGTTCTCACCCACCATAAAAATAATGAACTAATGATCCCCTACCTCTTTCTTCTGCAAAATTAATTTTACTCATCTGAAATCAATTCATATTGCCTAGTACTTACAAAGAGGATGTATTAATCCGTAATAATTACCCCCTATATTTTCACAAGTTATGAGATGACAGACAAAGCCTCATGGCACTATTAAGGGTTCTTGATCGCTTCCGCACCTTAATCTAACATGCAGTTTTCTATGCTACAATTAAAATGGAAAGCAAAAATATACAAAATGAACAATAAAGAGAGTATAGAAAAAGAGGAAAGAATTGAATTCAAATCACAAACATGAGCTTTTGTAAGTTTCTGCTTCAAAGACTGTGTACAGCTACTGGAGTTTTCCCATAAGTTGAACAAATTGGTACCCAAATTTCACTGAACTTGAAGCCTCAATAAGAAGGCTTTAGCTTTTATAGCTAGTAAACATGGTTTTCGTTAACTGTACTACAGAGCTGCTACCTTTTAGTGCTAATTTTAATAATTCATATGATATAACAGATATGATAGGAGAAAGCAATTTTCCAGTTCAGAATAAAGATGTGTAAGGTAAAAAGATGGTAATGACATATGTGTTTCCCTTGTAAGCATTATTTAGGGGAGCAAAAAAAAAAGACAAAACAAAACAAAAAAACACCCTACAAAAAAACAGCACCTAGAATCTATTCTGTTTCAATAAAAGTTTCCTTCTCATCTCTTGTGTAAAAGAAAGCAATCAGTTAAAGCGGAAATACCAAACATTAATTTTTGTTTCATTAGGAGGAGCAAACGTCTTCAAGGTTCTGAAAAACAGAAGTTAATAACTGTTGGAAGAGCTATTTCTATTTAATGCTCCTTTCTAGCTATCTTGCTTGACTACTTGTTATCAGAAAAAGCAGAACAACATGCAAATGTAAAAGAAGCTTGATTTCTGGCATTGCAGATAACATCAGTGGAAACAATAAATGTCCCTGTTCATCACAGGAGGGTTGGACCAGATGACCAAACGATTCTATGATTCTAAGAAATGATATCAGATTTGCCACTTGTTTCTTGACCAAAGAAGTTCTACACATTGCTCACCGAGACGAGGTCGTCTTTGTAAAATGCCAAACCCAAGAATCGGTAGAGGAGAATCAACCCTTTACCCTTGAACTGTTCTCTCACATGGATGGGCCAGTACTTTGCCTAATATTTAAAGCCTATATTCCCATAGTTTAAAAGATTAACTTGTCCCAAAGGCTAATATATGATGTATACACAAACTCATGAACATGTCTACAGAAATCCGAGCGAGTAACTACAGCTGCTACATTCTCTCAGTCTTGTTCATTGCAGCCTTCCGTGTTGGGACAGAGTGAAATGGTTAAGGAATCTCACGGATGCTGGGAACAGTGCTCTGAATCTCTAGATCCCAACTGTGACGGTCACAGGGTGACTCACTTGGATTCTGCCATAGCTGCCCTTCGGAGACCCATGATGAACTGGCCATGATGAAAAGATCTCCCACTCGCCACGCGGCCATCCTCAGACGTTGGATAAGGAATTTCAACCTCCGACTTGCTGTCTATGTCATGAATTATGTAACCATTTACTATTTGTGAATCAATACCTTCTACTGTATCTGCAAAATATAAACCAATAGATGAGTTTTAAAAAGTCTTTAAGAAAGCTTAATCATGTATTAAAAGTATTTCTTTACACAGAGTCCAATTTTCTTAATTAAAATACACAGGGTGAAGGACGAATATTTTCAAAATGGCAACCTGGAAATAAGCAAGAAATTATAATTCAAATATTAAGCGCAAATAATGTATTTCTTTTATGCATGCTTTTTCTAAAAACATAATTTAGTGTAGTAACTGTTGTGTTATAGATATATTTACATTTTGAAATGCACTCACCTTCAAGACCCAAGTCTTTAAGGGCATTAAAACCTCCAGGTTGCAACAATTCCCCAACTATCCTGTCAGGTTCTTTAAGATCCCTCTCTATCACAGTCACCTTTCTTCCATCCCTCGAGAGCACTGTGGCCAAGGAAGAACCAAGGACGCCTGATCCCACAATGATGATTTCTGGATAGCTTTGGGGCGGTAATGTTGTATTTGGAGCAGTCTCTGTCAGATATGTATCTGAGAAGTTTACTTCTCTTTTACCCTTTAGAAAAGAAAGCCAACAAAGTTACATGTGCCAATGTATCCGTACCATAACCCCATCAGTGAGCCGACTTTGGACTAGTTTTAGTTTGACGCAGGGGACTGAGAGCACATCGGTAGCCGGAGAGCATCTTCCAGTTTAGTTTTGTCCAAAATGAAATCAATTTTATTCTACAATGCAACAAAAACACAACAAGCAGATAAAAGAAAGTCACACACACCCCCCACAACAAAATCCAAATACTTGCTTAAAACTGCCCTGCTGATCAAAGACAAACCACTAACATAGTTTCAGATAGACTGAAAGTCAAGTTCCTATAAAAGGCAGTAAGCCAAGGCTGTCCTGTACTTCATCTATAAAGTAACATAACAATACCTCCATATCAGTGAGCCGCAACTACGCGAAGGCCTTGGCGCTTTGCAATGAAAAACTTATCAGATTCACTGGAAAATGGATTTCTCTTTAGTTTTACTGTAAGTGAACCTACCTACCAAAAAAACCCCAGCTTATGGTAATACTCAACATGGAAAAGTGTCAGCAGAAGCAGCTACCTGGGAAATGTTATAAAGAAGCATTCCTAAAATGAAAACTCTTCAGACAGTCAAAATATGGGCAAAATTACCATATGACTAACCTTTAAAACTGTCAAGAATTAAGATACATCAATCACATATCAATAAACATATAAGCTGGAACCTGAACACAAACTATGTTACAGTACCTTTCCAATAGCATCCAATCACATACATACATACAATTCAAAGTGAAAAAAGTTGTAAGGGCAATTCCAATGCAAACCTCCAAGTCATTTCTGCAGCTACTAGAGTCCAGTTCACTCTTTCACAAATGCCTCAGCACTGCAGTGCTGACAGGGGTAAAAATATGACTGCATCAGTGAAACAAATGCCCCGAACAACACCGACACCAGGATTTCTAGTGGCATAGTGTTGTGTTTATATCCACAACACAGCAAGGGTGTGCAAAACTATCTGAGTTCAGACCACACAAGAAATTGGGGTAAAGGCAGGCTTTCCCAGAAGAAAAAAAAACAACAAACAAACACAAAATAAAGATCCAGAACCTTTGACTTGCAGCCAAAAATAGTTTCAAGTTCTTTTGTGCAAGGGGTCAGTGCCCAGCTGAAAATGCCCAGAAGCACACAGGAAAGCAGCCAAACAGCGCTGACCCACAGATGTACTGAATATGCACGTCCAGTGGGCAGCGTTAGATGGCAGGGCTCCAGCTAAGCTCCAGCCATGAACTACAGCTCTCTCCACCGCCTCACTGCAAGTCTTACACTGGGCTCAGAACAGACTATCTGAGCTCAGGTCCTATAGCTATTGTACATGCAATAATTTAGCAATATTTTTTCAAATAAATCTACCCACAGTTGTCTAGACAAACGTGCTTTATCCAAAAATGCCAGGAGGCTGATCGCAGAGCCACAGAATAGCTGAAGTTGGAAGGGACCTCTGGAGGTCATCTGGTCCAAAGGCTGCCCCCCACCCCCGCAAGCAGGGTCAGTTACAGCAGGCTGCCCAGGACCACGTCCAGTTGGGTTTTGAATATCTCCAAGGATGGAGACTCCACCACCTCTCTGGGCAGCCTACGCCAGTGCTTGGTCACCCTCACTGTAAAAAAGTGTTTTCTGATGTTCAGAGGGAACCTCCTGTGTTTCAGTCTGTGCCCGTTGCCTCTGGTCCTGCCAGTGGGCACCACTGAAAAGAGCCTGGCTCCGTCATCCTTGCACCCTCCCTTCAGGTACTTATATACATCGATGAGATCCCTCCTGAGCCTTCTTTTCTCCAGGCTGAACAGTTCCAGCTCTCTCAGCCTTTCCTCAAAGGAGAGACACTCCAGTCCTTCATCTCTACAGCCGACTGGCAACTGACGACGTTTTCCTGCTACTATAATAATCCTTTACTATAATCCTTTCTTCAAACACTTACATTTGATTTGACTCTACAAAACCCCTGGTCTATCACTTAAGTAAGTTTAACTATTTCTTCTGTCATCCAAAACTAATGCAAAGCATGACAAATCAGACATCCAGCATCTAAAGACAAACCAAACCCTCTCCAACCCTTTCTTAGCTCCTTTCCCTCACCAGGGCACAGGGTCAGTGGCCAGAGGGAACAGCAGGAGGACATTGCACCCCCACATGCCACGTCTGAATTGAACCTACCTTTCTGGATTTGGGTTGTTCCACTTGTTGAGATCCTGGGGTGGGTTTTGCCCAGAAGAAGCCAACAAGCGGCAAAGCTGAGAGAACATCAGAGAGCACCCCCAGGTGGGTCTTCCGCTGCTGCTGCTGTTGCTTGGGCCCCCTGAAGTGGTACCTGTACGATAGCAGCAAGCCAAGGGAGAAAAACACTAACACGGAGAGTAGCACCTCCTTATTTGCGTAAGTCATGAGGTCTCCGCACTTTTTATACACGTATATGAAGGAGGCGATACCCAGAAAGGTCCACATCGTGAGGGGACTGGTCACTGTTACTGGTTGCTTCCTCCAAAGCTTTCCCGTCGACAGATGCCGTCCAAAA
Organism: Pluvialis apricaria; assembly: GCA_017639485.1. Taxonomy (NCBI): domain Eukaryota; kingdom Metazoa; phylum Chordata; class Aves; order Charadriiformes; family Charadriidae; genus Pluvialis; species Pluvialis apricaria. The sequence goes on along the minus strand of CM030008.1, from coordinate 158,095,099 downwards.
CGGGCTTCAGCAAAAGGTATGAAAAAATATACGCATAGAAATGTAAAGACTCCCTTTGCGATGGAAAAAAAAAAAAAAAAAGAAAGGAGAGATCTCAATGAAAAAACAAGGAGCTCCACAAAACCCTGCAGAGGAACAAACCCCACCTCGCCGGGCTGCCACAGGGGCCCGGGGAGAGGTTCCAAAACTGCCAAAAAAAAAAAAAAAAAGAGAAATCACTATGAAACGTCGTCTTAAAAATCCCCGAGCCCCGCACAGCAGCTGAAGGCGGTGCGGGCCGCCGCAGGCGATGCTCGCGGAGCGGCCCGGGGTCTTCCCTGCCCGGGTCACCCCTCCGCCGTGCCCAGCCCCGCCTCGGCTGCCCGGTAGGGATGCGCAGCGCTCGGCGGCGATGCGACCGGAGCCTCCCCGCCCGCTGAGTGAGGCGACGGCGCTGCCAGGGGGCCGCCCCGGCCGCCCGTGACGCACCCGGGCGGGCGGAGGAGGAGGAGGAGGAGGGTTCACCCCTCAGAGCGGCTGAGGCTCTACCTGTTCGCCTCAGGGTGCCCCGCAGCCGCCGCACGGAGGGAGGATGCGGCGCTGCCTCCTCCTTCTCCTCCACCTCCCCGCGGCCCGGCTTCCCGCCGCCGCCAGGCGAACCCCGGCCCGGCGACCCGGGGCACGGCGGCGCCTCACAGGCAGCACCCCGAGAGCGCGAGGGGGTGAAGGGGGGGGGGAGATGGCGGGCCCGCTGCCCGGGGGGGCGGGGCTATGCTAATGAGCAACCGCCTCCGCCGCTTCCTAGGAACCGCGCGCCCCGTGCCTCAGCGGCACCTGGCCAATCGGCGGTGCTATGCCGAGATGGCGCTATGGCCAGGCGCCCAATCCGAGCGGGAGGGAGGCGGGGCTTGCGGCCGCCGGGCTCCTAGGGCGATGTGACGACGGGGATGGGCGGGGCGGGAGCGCCCCGGTTGCCATGGTCACGGGATGAGGGGCTGCCGCTTGCCCATCCCTGCCGCTCCCCCCGCTTCCCGCGCCGCGCCCGCCCGCGCATGCGCGCTGCGGGGAGGGGCACAGGTGCCTGAGAGGGCGGCGGGGCGGAATCTGGGGGACATTCCCGGGGGACAGTCCCGGCGGGTGCCGGCGGCATCCAGGCGGCCGCACCGCGGTCTGCCGTGCTCCGTTCGGCGCCTGGCGGGCTGCGGGAGCCGAGAGGCTGAGGGCGAACAGCTCAAAGGACCGGGGGTCGGCCAGCGTTGGTCACTGCGCGGGTCAGTCCTGAGGCACCGCACCGTCCGGCAGCCTGAGGAGATTTTTAAAACGTTTTCCAAGGGAAGGGCGTAAGGGTGCGGGTGCAGGACAGCCAGAGGGGCAGGGGCAGGCTGGCAGCCGCCAACTGGGCCCAGAAATGCAAAACCCATGGGAGAAGGGGCTGGCTGCGCCCCAGCCTTGCCGACAGCGAGGGGAATTTGGAGATTTTGCTCCTGGGATGATTTGTATGGCTGGACAAAACCAACAAAGCCGAAATAATCCTTTTTTTTTAGCATTGAGCTCCTCAGGGGGCGTCCACCTGTGGTCCTCCCTTTTCTCTGAGAGAGGGACCTCCCTTGGCCTATGTACGTGTCGCAGCGCAACCATACTGAAGAGGTCTCTCTGTCGCAGTATAATAATACTTAAAAGTGATGAAGCTAAGGAACATGTCAGGACCCCACTGCAGGCAGAATTGGTAGAAGAACGAGGAAAACGAATCTCACGCAAATGGAGCGGCACACTCCGGCTTGAGAAAGGAAGATGGGATCCTTGCGGTGGGAAAATGGAGTGGATTTTGAAGAGGGGAAAGACTAGTAGTTTCTCATGCAGTAAAAAGGAGACTGAAAACAAATGGGCAGACTTGATGAATATAGGCAAAAACAGGAGCCAGTAAGAGAAGGGGTTTTGGTTCATTCATCAGATCAGTCAGTTTAGGCTAAAAGTCAAGATCCTGTCAGCTAAAGGGGTCAAGCACGGGTTTTTCTATATGGTAAAGACACGGGTCTCATCCAGTGATGATGGTTATTCCTGCAGTGGTGAAATGAACTCTGGTGCAGCAGAGGCATCCATAATCATAGGCATCTGTCTACCTGTAAAAACATGTTCACAGCAGGAGCTGCTTTTCCCCAGTTTGAACTAGGGTCATTACAGCTGTCAGCAAGTTTTATGTTTAAACCACTTGAGACTGAACCTCTTAAATACATCTGCACTTGATTTCCTATGTTCAGTTTACTAAAGTGCCCTGTGGCTGCTAAAAGTGCCTTTTTTAATGGACTGAGCTCCACAGAGTCACTCAGTACGTTGTGAGAGCAAATTAAACCGTGTATAACCCTTCTGAGAGTTTCATGGTGGAGACCTAATGTAAGAAGAACCAAAACTTTTAAGTTACTGGAACCAACATAAACCTGCTGAAGACTAAGATATGTCAATTGACATACATGAACCAACAACTACTGAAAATAATACCAAGTGCATAATCCAGTACCAAGGAGGAGTGCAAGCTTAGGTGGCTAATAGAGAGAACAACAGTGTTTAAGAAAACAGACTGAAGCAGAATTTTTTGAATGAAGGTAATGGTATGATGATTTCAAGATTAGAGCAAAATTTCATCTTCTGCTTTACTGCAGACTACCCAAAACCCTTCACCCCCAGTGGATCCTGCTTTATGCAGCTGTAAGGTTACTTGTGTTAACTCAGTGACAACGTGTAAATGTAACCCACTACAGAAGAGCAATTTTCTGTCTCATGCAAGTCACCGTGTAGCCACTGTGTGTGTCTGAGCCAGAGGAGAGGGCAGTAATACGTGGCTGGTACAGAAGGAGTGTGGGTGTCTCTTCAGCTGCAGGCTGTAATTAGATCTTGTTAGGTAACCAACAAAACGCTTGTCCTCCTTTCACCCCAAGAAATCACCTTCTGTTGATGAAATACTCATGCAAAATGTCTTTCAGGATTATGTAGTTCATGAGTCATTTTTCTTGATACTTACATTCGGAGTGGTTAGCGCTGGGAATTGAAACAATTGCAGAGTTCTGGTTTTGAATGCAATACTCACAGAAGCATCTGTTTGAGGCTCAGATGTCATCACAACATTCCCGTATTTCCAGCCAAGACATTGAAAGCGGGTGGCTCCCCACTACATTTTCATTTATTCTCACTGCACTGGTGAAGAGCTTGACATATTTGCATTTCTTTGTTCAGCTTTGTAAGAGCTATCTTTTGTTGCTTACATTATTGTAAATAAGAAGGTATTTCTGTAGATAGTTAGGTAGAGCTACTGATTTTTTGCTATGGTCTTATTTTCCAACTTTACGAAACAACCTGTTTTTTTCTGTTTTGTATTTATGTGCATTCTTGAACTTATGTTAAGAATTCTGTTTCTAGAATAAGAAACTTATTGCTTCACTTGTGAAGCAATGTCAGGATGACTACTAGGAAACATCTTTTAATGATTTAAATCTCACAGTGGGAAATATGAACAGGCTGAAACAATTTCTAAAATTCTGTAACAACTTCACAGCCAGGAAACAAAGGCACGTGAGAAGAGGTTGGAGTTGAGCAGACTTTTCTCTTAGCCCTTCTCCAGAAGCAGCTTCACTCAGTGAAATGCTGGTTTTTAGGCTCAGACAGACAGCAGTCGGCAGGGCAGCGATGTGATGTTGGAATAACCGGAATGGTTGGCTGAACTCCAGGGTATAAAAAATAAATCACTTGATGAAGACTTTGGTGGTTTTGCAGAAGGAAGCATCATATGTATGCCATCTTAAGATGCAGACCCACAGAACACAAGACATGCCCCCAGTTCCTGGTCACAACTACCCTGGCAGTACGTGTATCAGGACCGATATCTGAGGTATCGGACCTATGGCTTATATGCTGCACATCTGACCAGCATGGGCTGTGTGAGACTGAGCCTCACTGTCCGTGGGCATGCTACCTGTGATGTAGAGCCTGTGCATCCAGTTAATGGTCATTTACCCACACTGGTAGATAGATGGAGAAAGTCTGGTGTGTAGACTAAAAGATGAAAAAAAAAATAAAATCTGTCCATATGCTTCATGAATCATCATGAGAAGAAGCAGAGCCTGGTAAGTGTTTGGAAGAGGAAGGTGGTAGGGCTCCTGAAGAGTGAGAAGGATGATTATATGAAACTGCAGTTATTCAGAATTAGAGATGCTTTGAGCTTTGAAGCAAGAGGCCACTTGCTTAAAAAGCTGTGATCATTGCATATATATCAATGGGTGTGTGAAGGAATACAAAACTCATCTTCCATGTGGGGGTTTTATTGTATTGAGAAGTTGGTGGTTTAATTCATTTTTCTAACAAAGTAATGCAGTACAGTTTGATATTTTCAAGACTAATCACAATGAAGAATTCTGCAGATGTTTTCGGTGTGTTTTTAATAAATGTCAAAAAAACAGCTTAATGTCTCAGCAACAGCAAAACCATTATCCAATATATGTGTAAGGCATGAACTGGAATTCCACTAGGAAGTTTAAAATATTACGCAGCACATCATGAAAGTTCATCCTGATGACATACTGTGTTTATAAAGTGTTCAAAGGGATGTTTAGCAATATTTTCTCTCTAGTCCAGCAGGAAGATTGTGAAAAAAATAATTTGTCTTTTATTAACGCATAATTAGGGAATTAAAGCCAGTAGTTATTATGTTCTTTGCAGTCTGATAGTACAGAACATTTGAGGGCACCTCTTTGAGGGCAAAGCTGTAATGCCTGGGGAGTCCAGGCTGTAATTTAAAGTTATTTGGGCTTGAGGAATACAGGCAACATACAGGCTGTGGTATAGCCAGTGGCCACATGCCCAACATGTCAGCCCCAACAGCTACATCTTTAAGCATTTGTCCCCTTCTTGATTCTGTTTTCCCTATAAGGTTGGAATTATGCTGTCCATTTTTCTATCATTTTGTCTCTTAGATTGCACGTCGTGACTTTTTAATATAATATCACTGTGTTTACCTCTTTTTCTTACTATATAGAGTGGGCAAGTTTTCGGTCAATGACACCCACAATCACAAGTCAGCTGACTGGAATAGAAGGAAGGAAAAGGAAAGCCTAACTCATTATTTTAAAAAAAATTACAGTCCTCACATGAGCAGTGAGAGAGTTTTGTGTTTTAATCCAATTTTGAAGTTCTGTTCCATAGATGTTTCCTAGTCATGCATTGCTGAAGACAGCAAAATGTTTTCATGAGGCACTACGGGCACATGCAGTCCTCAGGCGTTGAGGTGTGAAGGTGGCGATGTGGGAGTAGAGTTAATTAATAGATAGCAGAGAGACTACAGATATCGAGAAGGATGTCCTGGTTTGAGAACCTGTTTTACCTCAAACCAGGACAAAGGGTAAAAGAGGCTGAAGAACCAGGGGACAGAGGTAGGGTAGAGAAGTATATCAATGTTGCAATGGCATTTACCAGGAAAATCTTTCTTTTTGTGCAGTGACGCAGCATTTAACAGGAATGCAGTGTCTCTCTCCACGTGCAATCCAAATGGATCTTTCTCTTTAGGGCAGACCTCGCTTGGATCCCAGAGGCCATTTCTCCCCATCATTTGCTCAGACAGCAGTTTGTTTCTGCATGGCCGGAACTCAGGTTCACCCACAAGACAATCGAGTTCAGTATGGAGCAGTGCTGAAGCAGGACGTGCACTAACTCTAAACAGAAAAGCAGCTCATATTTGTGAAATCCCATGAGCTGGAAGTGCAAATTCAACAATCATCCGTTCATGCACTGGAATTTCAGAACAGGTGAGCTCTCGAGGGCAGATAGAAAGGACAAGCCAGACAACCAGAAGCGAACAGCAGAGAGAGCTTAGCAAATAACAACAACAACAACAAAATCTTATGAGACGGGAATTAATCCACATCGACTTTGCTGTGAGTGAATTTTTCCTGCTGCTGAGCTAACTTACTTCCCAAGAGGGTTAATTGCCACATACTAAGTTCCACGTGACTTTATAACAAAAAATACTGCTTGCCAATAAAAGTGGTTTACATATAAATCATTTGAGATCTATAAATGTCAAAGATAGATGAGGTTTATGACTGAAAATTATGGGTTGGAAGTGTCAGTAAAAATGGGGACAGCTTGTAATTGCAGGCTCTGGAGGGGCACATTACAGCAAGATGCCCGACCTACAAAACTTGATGGAGAGAAACCACACAGCTGGCAAGTTCCGTTTAGCAGGTTTTTTGGTTGGTTGGTTGGTTATTTTGTAAACCAAATATTGTCTCTTCAGACTGTAGGAGCATGTGATAAAAACTTCTGAAAATTCATCATCTCGAGGTGCAGGTTAAGTTCTTCCACTCAGTTCTGTATATTCTCCCTGCTATCCATCTTCCCTGTTTCTTTTCAGTCTTTTCTGCATCTACTCTAATTTTTCACTAGAAGGTGCAATTGCTTCTTAAGATTGAAAAACTGGAAAAAGTACTCCTAGACAAAATACTCTTTTGAATTGGATAACTGAATGTTTTCCTCTGAAGTCCAAGCTTAATTTAGTGGCACTAATCTCTTATTTCACCTCCTTAAGGATACTGGTTTTTATAGTGATTCACCCTTGTCCTGGTTTGAGGTAAAACAGAACCAATTATCTGTTCAGTAATTTTGCTTTTTAGCTGGGCCTCTTAACTACTGAAATTAACAGCATATTGTGCAGACACTGTTCGCTCTCAGAGTGATAAGACCTATGTTTATAGCTGATGCCAAGGATGGTATGCAGAGAGGCTCTTGCTTATACTCATCGCTGTAACACCCACGGCCAACCAACTTTGTCACTTGCCCCGTTGGAGGGTCAGAAGCGGAAAAGCGTAGAGGGTTTGCACCTGTGGGGAGGAGCAGACAGGACAGGTGACCCAAAACTGACCAACAGGGTATTCCATCCCATCTGCCTCATGATCAGTATAAAAGCTGAGGGATCAAAGGGTCAGCTCTCTCTCTTCCTTCAGTGGCCGACATCTGAGGACTCCTCTGCCTGTTTGTCTGCCTTTGATCCCGATCCTGAATCCAGATCTGGAATCCAGTCCAGTCTGGGACTTCCTTAGTGCCAGATGATGATGTGATTGTCATCCTGGGAGCTTGATACAGTTTTGTATATATTTCATTATTTTCATTTTATTATTAATATTTCATTAAAGTAGTTTAGTTCCTTCTAAACCCGTAAGTCTCTCTCTCTCTCCCTCCTGTCTTTGAAGAGAGAGGTGGGAGAGAGCATCTGTTGTTCCATCCAACCCACAACAGCCCTGACCAGATGAGGGTATCAGAGGCCGCTTTGTTCAGGTAACTTTACTGTCTAAGCAAAAACTCTTCAAGCAGGATAAACACAAGTGAAAAGCACACAGGTGAGACGCTCGACGACTCTGCTTTCTATAAGATCATCAGTCAAGTGGGGAGACGCTGACCTCCGTTGCTCTGTGGAGCAGAGACATCCTCAGTGTTGCTGAGTTGCAGTCTTCTGATGTCCTGATTTGTTTTTTAGGATTTTATATCTTTCATATCAAAATTCTCCTCTAATCCTTATGCAGCCAACTGTTACAATTTCAACCGCTTCACTTCTGCTTTTTATTTTTCTTATCTGACAAGTTCATGTATTTTTTCACATCTTAACAATTTTCTCGATAAAAGTGGCTGAAATTCACTCAGCTGTGCTACATCAAACTTGGCCTTGGATGAGAGACAGAGGAACCCTTAGATGAAAGGTTGTACTGCCTTCTAACTTACTGTTCCTCCACCAGAGGGGTATTACCTCTGCCTCAAAGGAAGCTCGCTACATAGTCGCCCTATGGTGGGACGATTCAGGTACCCACAACCATGGCTCAAGCCTGCTTCACTGCTATAATTATAAACAGCCGCCAAAACTGCAGCCTATCTCTGCCCTTCTTGTCCACCTCACCGTCTCTAAATGGGCACTGCTGAATGTCCTACCTCTGCGTCTGCTATAGCTTTTTCCACGTGTTTTTGCCAATGCCAAGTCCATGTCCCATGGAGTCTGTCTCCTCTAGCCCAGAGCAGGTCCTTGGCTCCCAAATTTGTTCTTCTGCATTTAAGACCAGGCTGATTTTCAAGAGTGCCAGCCTCTTTCAGCACAGTCAAGGCTGCTGAGCGGGATCAGGCTTGCTGATGGGCCTTCCCGGCCTACCTCTTCCTCTAGGGAGAGGATGGTTCCCTCACAAATAATGTGTGGGGCAGGCGATGGACATCCTCTGTGCTGCCATTGAGGAGGGCGGGCTTTGTAGAGCTGCTGTCTCTGCTCGAGCTGCCTGCTACGACCGGCCACAAACACAGGGACTGGTGGAAGGCAAAGAGGATTCGCACTCTAGCTGGGTAATCTCCCTTCCCTGGCTAATTCACTGAAAGCAGGGAGAAAAACATGGTGGTTAGCAAGTACACGGCAAGGACTGGTGGAATGAGCAGCGTCTCCAAAAGTGCTCTACCCATGGGAGAGCTTGGTCACCCTCTAGATGCTCTCAAGTCCTGTTGTCAAAGTGTAGATTAATATTCCTGCATGAAACCCTTGTAGGAAGCACTTTAACAGTATTTGTGGCCTCTTACAGGACCTGTGATGAGCTGATAGTCACCTCTAGTGGGACAAGAGCTGTGTCCCTTTCCTCCAGACCCGGAGTTTAGGCTACAGTCATTGCATTTCCCACTGCGTTCTCTTGCAACAGGTCTGAGTTACAACAGCTGCGGGTTGGCTTCATCTCCAGGACAACAGCGGAGGTAACCAGCAATCATGTAGCTTTCAAAAGGAGAAAGGAGTGCGTAATGAGTACAAATGTATTGCAGAGGAAACATAAACATCAATAAACATAAACACACTCAATTTGCCTGAAATTACAAATGTTTCCACAAAGGTTCTTTCAGGTACAATCTCGAGTTTGTTTTTCGTAGGTAAAACTGGGATGATTTTCAAGACTGCTGGTTGCTTTCAGCTTCCAGCCATGCTGGAGAAACTGATAGTTGCTAGATTGTCCAGAAATGATCCCAACAGTACCCTAAGGTTGAGCATTTTATTCTGCAGATACACAGCTATCACAGTGCCCTGATTAGAGAAGTACTTCTCTACTAAGCATGCAGCATTAAGAAAAAGAGAATGGAGCTATGTTGAAAATCAACATGTAAACCAGATTTTACAAGACTCAAGCTTTAGACTTCCTTGTTTCAAACTCTGAAGTTTGGAAAAAACCCACACAAAGTATCTAGGGCCAAAAGGTAAGAAAAGGGGTTAAATATGGATTTAAGTACTGCTCTGTATGGTGCAGTTGTATGTGAACAGTGCTGGCTTAAATGAGATCTGTAGTTTTGACTCAGTAACATTCCCTGTAAAAAAGGGATATTTGTTTTTTTTTCCTTTCTTATAAAGGCACGGGAACCAGTTCTACTGTTAGGTGCTGCTGTATTTCTTTCTAGAGTCAGACTTTGTTTTCTATTATCTCAAAAGCTGAAGTGACCAACAGCATATTTTCAATCAATGTTTACTTCAGTACATGTAATTATCAACTATTTTATATAGAAAGTATTTCAGCTACTTTAGAATCCTAAAAACAACTGAGGTAGGGCTGTGTAAGCAGCAACCACACTGGCGCTGGATCTCCATCTCCATCTCCATCTACTCGAGAGCCCCCAGAAGCGCTGCCGTGCAAGTTAAGCCTCCCTACAAAACCCTTTGCAGAGCAACCCAGTCAGGTCAAGGTTCTATTTCGCGAGCAGTCTTTGCTTATGGCTAGTACCCCCCTCTTGTGGAGTTTTGCTAAATTACACGCCAAAACTCTCCCGTACTTTGTCTCTAAATCAGGGTCTGATTCACAGCCACGCTGCTGCCTGCGTGCGCTACTTTGCAATAAAACGGGCGAAAGCTAGACGGGAGTTGATTTCAGTAGAGGAACTTAACTTGCTTTCAATTTAATCACTAATTTCTGTTTATTGGGACTTCTCGATCTTTGTCTTTAGCTTTTTCTGCTTTTTAGTTTTCTTTTAACTGCTTGATGCAGAATTTTTTGAAAAACTACTGGGTACTTGAGGCTCATCTCGTGCTTTATGTATTTTTAAGGTCACACGTCTTTGAAGCTCTCTTGACACTTCAGTCAATATAAAATGAGGCACTGTGTTATGGCGTCGTGGTTTAGGTCCTCAAACCAGGGCACATGGAAAGAAGCAACTGCGAAAATCACTGCAAATCATATCCGTGACAGTGCTGTAGCAAGAGGTATCAAAATAGTAATCTTTGGACGTATAAATGAGCAGAGTGAGTAGAGAAAGTCAAATGATTTCACTGCGGTATATGGCATTGCTGACAAAGATACCAGAATGCCCTGTGGGAATTTGTGGTCTCACGGGCAAAAATCAACCTTATTAATTGAAAAAAAGATGAACAAAAGAGCACCACACCTGATTTTTTAGACTGGAGAAAATGCATTTCACTAGGATGTTTTAAGAAATTCATTGTGTTGAATTTGTCAAATAAATGAGAGAGAAGTGACTGGCTGATAGCAGAGAAACACCTTTGGGTTAAAAATATCCTGTGGGCCAATGGGTTCTTTAATCAAAAAGCAGTGGCTCAAAAGCAGTGGCTGCCAACTGACCCGGAGTCATTCAAATGAGGAATAAGGCCCAAATGTTTAATGCTGAGAGTGATTAATGCCTGGCACTGACTCTCAGGAGAGATGATAGAGCCGTCTCTTTATGTCTGTAAATCAGGTGTCACGTTGTACATATTTTAGCCAACCACAAGCTATGCTTTTATTCGACACAAGTAATTGTGTTAAATACAGAGGTAAATGGTTGACACAAGATGGTTTGTATTACGTGTGACAGTTTAAATGACTGTGTCCCCTCCTGGAACTTAATTCTATGAATTTGTGTTCTCTTGTGATTACAAAACCATCTGTTTACCAGTGTGAGAGAGAAGTAGAGTTAATGAAGGAAGGACTTCTCCTCACGCTCCTGAGATACCCTGTGAGCATCTTTAAAATGCCAAGGGACACTAATTAGATGAAATATTAGGAAAAATCCCAATACAAAACCTAAGTACTTGACTGTGTCAGAGAATGTGTAAATGTCAGATTTGATGGTGGAAGCAAAGTAGCAGGTGAGTGTTACAACATCCTACTTGAAAATACTAGCTGGCAACCTTAAAGCAAAATGCAGATTTGCCTCTCAGAGGGAAAAATGAGTTTGTTACTTCTTGATAGCTGACACAACAAAATGAAGATTAGTATGATGAAATTGTGGAAGAAGAAAAGGATGTCAGTTTTATTAAATTTATTATTTCAAATTTATTATTTTATTCACCACTAAGGGTGGTGCGACACTGGCCCAGGTTGCCCAGAGAGGTGGGAGATGCCCCATCCCTGGAAACATTCCAGGTCAGGTTGGACGGGGCTCTGAGCAAACTGGTCCCTGCTCGTGGCAGGGGGGGTGGACTAGATGGCCTTTAAAGGTCCCTTCCAACCCAAAGCATTCTATGATTCTGTGACTCTACCAGTGGAACAAAAGGGAGGGACTGCTTCCTCCGTGAGCGAGTACCTGAGCTGAGCTTGTAAAGAGAACTCCCAAACATACAGTAACTGCAAGAAGACAAGAAAAGCCAAGGCAAGTCTGAAGCAAATGCATCAGAGGGACAAATAAGAGACTAGAAAAAGGGGACTTCTTCCATTATATTGTCTACAGTGGTTCCCTTTTACTAACGTCTGTTTTCCATCTACTCTCTATTGCTACAGTCTGGACTTGGATGTGAAGAATCATAGAATGCTTTGGGTTGGAAGGGACCTTTAAACATCATCTAGCCCAACCTCCCTGCCGTAGGCTGTAGGCAGGGACATCTTTCACTGAATCAGGTTGATCAAAGCCCCATCCACCCTGATGTTGAACACTTCCAATGATGGGACATCCACAACTTCTCCAGACAACCTGTTCCAGTGTCTCACCACCCTCATAGTAAAAAATTTCTTCCTTATGTCTAATCTAAATTTACCCTCTTTCAGTTTAAAACCATTGCCCCTTGTTCTGTCCCTACAGCCCCAGGAAAAAGCCTTTCTCCATCTTTCTTATAAACCCCCTTTAAGTATTGAAAGGCTGCAATAAGGTCTCCCCAGAGCCTTTTCTTCTCCAGGCTGAACAACCCCAACTCTCTCAGCCTGTCCTCATAGCAGAGGTGCTCCATCCCTCTGATCATTTTGTGGTCCTCCTCTGGGCCTGCTCCATCCGGCCCATGTCTTTCTTGTACTGAGGACTCCAGAGCGGGACACAGTACTCCAGGTGGGGTCTGACAAAACTGGAGTAGAGAGGAAGAGCCACCTCACTCAACCTGATGGCCAGGCTTCTTTTGATGCAGCCTAGGATGCAACTGGCTTTCTGGACTGCAAGTGCACATTGCTGACTCATGTCCAATTTTTCATCTACCAGTACCAAGTCCTTCTTGGCAGGACTGCTCTCAATCCTTTCATCCCCCAGCCTGTATTGATATCGGGGCTTGCCCCAACCCAGGTGCAGGACATTGCACTTGGCCTTGTTGAACTTCATGAAGTTCACATGAGCCCACTCCTCAAGCCTGCCAAAGTCAAGAAGATAGTCAGACTCAGCTGGGCTAGATGATTGTTGTAGGTCCCTTCTAACTTAAATAATATATTCTAATTTTTTTAAAATATTTTGTTACCTATGCCACCTCTAGTCCTGTAGGCTGGTGGCTAGGATGCTTCAAGAGTGAAAGCAAGAGATGTGTTACTGGAGAACAGCTTCTGTGCCAAAGTTGAAGTACTTCTACTAAAAGTGGGTCTCAGTAAGATGAGCCTCACCCTTTGCTCTTTACCAAAGGGCCAAACACAGACACCACGAGGGACTGAGAGAGGCGCTCAGGGTGCACTGACAGGAGAGCCAGGTCTGGACAAGTGGAGATCACAGAGCCTGCCCCTCAGGGAAGCGGACATGGGATGCTCCCTGCTGCCCAAGCAGCCTGTCCTCCTATGTGCAGTGCCTACTGCGCTGCTGACAGCTTTCCCTTGGTCTTGGTTGTTCCTCAGTCTTGCCAGGCCTTGATAAGCTGATTTACTCACAGCCTGAACACAGACCATGTTCTGGCATTTGAGGAATCCTGGTCTATAATTACCTAATGGGCTGTGGCAATGCAAATATTCCTGGGAAATCTGGTCTGAGAAAACAGTGCTGGGCTTTGCTGAGAGAGTAACAAAGACAAAACATGGTCATTAGAGTCGAGTCAAGTGAGGTCTGTCCATTAACTTCCCCTGCACGGGACACCAGCAGGCATCCTTGTTATTTGGAGCCAAAGCCAAAGAGAAGGTCCCGGAGAAGTCCTGATTTCACATTCAAAACCATGCAAGGGATTGTAATGACAAGTAGACCGTGCGAGGAGTGTCTGAATTAGCGGGCAGTTCTGCTGTGAAAGAAGTCATTAGCTAAGGTCGAAATGGTTTTGGCCATGTTCATGCTACTGTGCTGTAAAGAAAAAGAGGTAGCTACATGAATAATGGTATTTCTTGTTTCCTCTACGTCCTCTTCCAAGATACAGGTGATGGGCTAAATAGTTAGAGAGAAATTAACACCTTTTACAGAACTGATCTCACCCACAAACTTCAGCTTCTCTGGCTCTTGTTTTCAGAATGTTTTTCCTCACAGATCAGACTGAACATTTTTTCTCAAGTTTGTCTTGTCCAATGACATTTCTTGGCTGAAGTTTCCTCTTCTCTGGCAGCAGCAGAACTGTACTTAATGCTTGAACACAATGCGATGGCAGATTAAAACTGATGGCAGATTCAGCCCACCCCACATATGTGCCTCACCCCAAGGTGGGATAAGTAAATGGCAAGTAAAGCAGCTTTTGGACCGCTACAGTTTTCAGGCTCCTGTGATAAGGCAAGTTGTGTTTAGGGTGAGTTCGCTTTCGGATTTTAGATTTAAAACACCGTGGCACTAGCTCTGCTGTAAAGGTTTGGCAGACAGACAGAGGCACAACAATTTCAGCCAACCAGATTTAATCAGTCACTGCGTATGTGTCAGAGACCTCAAGGTGAATCTGCAGCTGCAAAAAAATCCTGTTTTAATTTGATTTATTGTCATCTATGAAAACTTTGTATCAGTCCTTTTTTCCTGAATCATAGAATCATAGAATCATAGAATAAGTGAGGTTGGAAGGGACCATTAAGATCATCAAGTCCAACCGTTAACCTACCCTGATTTAAAAACACCCACTTCTAAACCATGTCCCTAAGCACCTCATCTACCCTTTTCTTAAACACCTCCAGGGATGGTGAATCCACCACCTCTCTGGGCAGCCCATTCCAATGTTTAATAACCCTTTGAGTGAAAAAATGCTTCCTAATATCCAATCTAAACCTGCCCTGACATAACTTGAACCCGTTTCCTCTTGTCCTATCACTTGCCACGTGGGAGAAGAGGTCAGCCCCCATCTCTCTAAAACCTCCCTTCAGGTAGTTGTAGAGGGTGATAAGGTCACCCCTCAGCCTCCTCCTCCCCAGGCTAAACAACCCCAGCTCCCTCAGTCGTTCCTCATAAGGCTTGTCCTCCAGACCCCTCACCAGCCTGGTAGCCCTTCTCTGGACACGCTCCAGCACCTCAATGTCCTTCTTGTAGTGAGGGGCCCAAAACTGAACACAGTACTCGAGGTGAGGCCTCACCAGTGCCGAGTACAGGGGGATGATCACTTCCCTACTCCGGCTCACTACACTATTCCTGATGCAGGCCAGGATGGTGTTGGCCCTCTTGGCTGCCTGGGCACACTGCTGGCTCATACTCAGCCGGCTGTCCACCAACACCCCCAGATCCTTCTCTGCCAGGCAGCTTTCGAGCCACTCCGCCCCCAGTCTGTAGCACTGCATGGGGTTGTTGTGACCCAAGTGCAGGACGCGACACTTGGCCTTGTTGAACCTCCTACCATTGGCCTCAGCCCATCTGTCCAGCCTGTCCAGAGCCCTCTGCAGAGCCAATCTACCCTCAAGCAGATCAACACGCCCCCCCAGTTTAGTGTCGTCTGCGAACTTACTGAGGGTGCAAACTGAAGTAAATGGATGTTTCATTTTATTAGCTTTGCACAGTTTTAAATTTTCCATCTATAAATAAACCGTACATGGTATACACACAAGTATATATTTGCCTTAAAAAAAGATTTCCCTCAGTATCTCACAAGTGTCAAGTATTCATGTGTCAAGAATTCAGAAATTTGTTTTCCTAAAATTTTCTTTTGCATACCTGATTAGCTCTGTAGAAGTTCCCATTGTGAAAAGTCCTGCTTTTGCTGCAGCAGTACCAAACGTGTTTGAGATTTCTAGTCCATTTTCAGACTTTCTGCTGATTTTAATTAATTTCTTTCTCAAACCTTTTCAGTTTCTTTGCTTGTCTGCTGCGTCCAGATTTGCCTGCTTTGAAGATCAGTTTGAGCAATTCTCCTTTCAGTCTTGACTATGCATAATCACACACATTGTTCTTCAGTATTTGACAAAAACCAGAAACGCAGTTTGATGTTTTAGTTTATTTTGTGACTGTTGCAGAGCAAAAAGCTAACTAAAAGTCAACTCTTCAAAGCATTTCAAGGTCTATTGAAGGGTTTTGCATTTGAGAGGTTATTGACCAGTGTTGCCCTTTTCACGCAAGTGGATCATCAAATTGCAAGGCCTTGCAAGGATTTTTTTTCTACTTGAATAAAAATTGCTGACACAAATTAGATATGTTCATAGTATAATCTTGTTCATTTGCAAAAAAAATGTGCATAAATGCTGCTTCTGTGTAGGCAGAAGCAGCAAATATCAGTAGGAATCTTCATCGCCCATAAAAGTGGGTGTGTGTGACTCCAGGGCCTGGAGCAGAAAGACTATCTTTCAACTTCTTCTCAAGATCACATCCATAAGTCTTTCCTCTGCTGCCTTTCTGTTGTTAACGTTCATAGCTTACAGGCCATACCCATCCTCTTTTTTTTCAACTGCTAAAACTTCTCTGAATTTATCTTCCTTAGCTCTGACTATGCACGTTCCTGTTCAATTGAAAACAGATCTCGACTGAGGGGCTGTTCAAGCTGATTGTCTCAAGGAAGTAGTCTGGAACTTCTCATGCTTTAAATTCAAAACAGCATGGAGAAGATGCTATTTGAGATTAATATTGAATAATATATTATTAATTATGAATGATTAATATTATTCAGAATCTTTCCTTTGTACCCACAGTAGTCTTTTGATAAAACTTGTGTTGGAGAGGTCACATGACAAAAATAATCATTGTACATTTTGGTTAACATTTCAGAAAGTACGAAAAATGCAGTCTATGGCTCTTACATAAAGCTTTTAAGCTACCACTGGAAAGACAACCTTTTAATCAGACTTTTACATGCTTTTCTGACTGGCAGTCTTTTTAATCCTTCATTGCAAAATTAAAGCGAGTGTTATAGCACTTCATGAGACAATAGAATAGCTGGCAGAACCCAAAAATGTCATCACTGATACATCAGACCTGAAAAATGAAACATCCACAGTCAGTAAGGCTGTGCTCGCATGGGCAGTTCAAAACAGAAAGCAAACAATGGGGAGAAAAATAAGAAGCAAATGTAAGCAGAAATTAGGCGTTCACAAAGTCTCACATAAGTTAGTAAGTTTCCCAATCTTTTAATTCTGGGGCTTTAAAAAAAATTGTAAGTAAGTGATATAAGGGGGAAAAAATCCAAATTGTTCCGTGAGAATCTTTATAATTCTTTTTCCCCCAGCTGTCAAATTAGCCCAGTCTCAGCTGCAAAAATGGCAACGTTCTCAGTGTGGAAATAATGTAAACCAAAATCCAATTTTTTAAAGTTCCTAGAAGATACTGAGTACATTTTCACATTAGAACAACCGAATGAGTCAGCCTTTTCCTCCTGTATAGAGGTAACCTGAAAATTGTCTTTAAAGACGGCAGAGCCCTGCTGAACAAGGTCAGCTCCCGCAAGAACATCACTTGCCTTTGATTCTCACTCTCAATGTGAGTCAGAAAAACAGCAGTGGGCAGAGGTGTAACAAGGTTGAATACATCCTGGATAAAATCTCAAGGTGGTGACCCTTCCCAGGAATGGGAATAAACTAGTAATTTCTGGTTTTAATATATGTGATGGAGAGCAGTGTAAGTATGCGTCAGGAGGTGCTGCTCTTCATTACAGTGATGTTTGTGTGTGTAGGGCTGCTCCTCATCACACGCTGTGTCTCAGGAAGACGCTGTTACAGCTTGGATATTCTCCCTACACATTTGTGCTGTGAAGCTCTCTTCTTGTCCCCGGGGACCTGTGACAGGTGTCTCCTGTGAGCCACTTCTGCAGTGGCCCTTCAGTAAGTGATCCGGAGTTTTTGGGGATGCTGACTATTCACTTAAATTGTTAGATAGGGCCCAGCTGCTGCTTACTACATTCATGGCTGTGCTGAGTCACTGTCATTTTTCTAGGAAGTCTGAGGTTTATTTTAACAAAAATAGGGATCAGGATTAAAGAACTCATTTTAGATACGGTTTCAGCCCTTTATCTCGCTTACTTTTAACACTGCCTGGCCAAACAAGACAGCTTGATGACTTCAAAAAACATTTTTACCTGGATGAAACTCCAAAGAACCACCCTCAGGTATGCCTTTTATACCTAATTATATCTACCTGCTTTGCTCAAGCATTTCCCATTTCATGTTTCGCTAATGCTGCAGTGTCCCCTGCAGACCCTGAGGAATGTAACTTTAAATTTGGCCCAGCTTTGATGGGCGAGTTGGACCAACCTACCTCCAGAGGTCCTTCCAAACTAAATTATCGTGTAACTCTGTGATTCTTACCTGCTGAAAAATCACTCAGTTGCATTTCTATCACTTTTACTTCAGTTATTCAGTTATTATCTCACCAGTGTCATTATCCTCTTATTCCATCTTAACCTTGCACTTGCTCATTGACACAAATTTAAGTCAACAAGGTGAACTTAAGAAAAATATCATGTCAATGTTTTCTTTGCTAATCAGCAAATAAGATCACTATGACTTTCCCAGATAATTGGGTCCCTTATGAATATTAATATGTGTTCAATAATTAATGTACGTCAGGCAGTCTTCTCAGACTAAAACTTTCCTGCTTGGATTTCTGCAGAGCTTTTAAAGCACTATGAGAAAAACTCTCCAGTTGAAGAACGGAAGCAACAGCACAGTTCCAACTGAATTTAACAGGCTTTGGATTATATTGTGAACAAAAAACATGTAAGAAAAAGATGCAATACAGAACAAGTCATAGGTGACTTCACAGCTAAATACTATTCTTGAGCTCTTGCTGGAAGAACCAATGAATTTTTATATCTGCCATAAAATTAATGTAACTTGCATTTTTAAGTATCCGCTGCTAAAGTTCTTGCTGGGTAGTTCTAACGAGCTTAAAGGAGCAGGTCTGCTCTACAGCTTAATAATAAGGCTTTCATGAACAAAAAAAGGGCTAGGGGACAAGTGAAAAGGGAGACCTTTTTTGCAGTCATTCATAAAAGTTTAATTATCTAGTTACAAGACTTCATCAATGGGAGATTTATGGTACCTCCTGTTTTATAACTATTTGCACTCGGGATTCTGATTCTGCACGCACTGAGCAGCACCTCCTTTGCGACAGAATGTAGGTTATCGGCCCTTTCAAAGGATAGCCAGGAACTGACCATTTACCTAAATGCTCAGGGTAATTAGGTAGCTGCCCAGGTAAGGGACCCGGGATGTGGGGTGCCAAAGTTCAGGTGGCATTATTCTGGAGAAGGTTTAAATCCAGAGCTCCCTTCTCTTTGCTGTCACCCAACCCGTCTGCTGCAGGATATTCTGGTCTCCTGGGGAAGTTCTGCTTTGTATGACACACCTGAGTATTCAGCAGGACAAGGAAAGCAAATGAGTATGATACTACAGTATGGTCATTAGAGCATTCAAGAAGTGGGTGTTGTGTTCAACTCTTATTACTATTTAAGCATTTTATGGAAAACAGAGTTTAGAACTTCTCCCCTGTATAGCTGAGTGATTATAGCACTTACCAAGACACTTCCAATGTCCTGGAATAAAAACTGGACAAGAATTAGGTCTAGGTGGATGCCTCACTTCTGAGATATTATGGGCAAAAGGGAGACTCTTTCAGCTGTGGTGGTATGGAATTGCATGTCAGCATATACATCATATCAAATCCTGCAGGTGAAACAAGAAAGACAAAAAATTGTCCTCTGAATCTTAGTGGGGTTTCTGTTTAAATTCAAAGTATCTGGATGCTGTAATGACATAGATGTTGGTATCGAGGCACAATAAACATCTTCATGTTTTGGCAAGATCTGAGTAACTGTCACTAATTTTCTCTTTTTTAAAAGTCTATTTACTTGTTTATTACAACCAATGGCATCTAGATTTTGGTCAAAAACACCTAATATGACATAGAATCACCTGAATTCCAGTTGTGTAACTTCAGTGTTCTGTAATTTCTTAAAATTTTACAGAATTGAGTCCTAGTAAACCAAGCGTAATCATTTTACAGGTCCTTCGCAGAAGAGAAATTAGGAACCTCAATGAAGAATGATTCATAAGTTGAGAAATACATGAAGGAAATACTTGCAGAACTCTGAAGTGTTGACGTTTCCTAAAAAAAAGAAAAAAAATAAATCTGAAGAGTCTTATTGGCTCTAACTGTCAGGTAACTTAGTTCTTTTCTCTTCTTAAACCAAAACATTCAACATGTGAAAAGCTTCAGTGCAATCTGCGCTACCTTGCACAACTAATGTCAAATCTGCAACCTAAAAGTACAACATTCTCAGGCAGATAATGCATCTGCCTCTGATACCCCATTTCAGCATTGCAGCGGTATAGTCATACTGCCCTGTTACTAAAGTACTTTTATTCTTCCTTGTAATTCTATGAAAGAAGCACACAAATACACATTAATTTTCCAAGAAACCTGAAGATACGTCAGGAACAATTAGAGTCCTTTGCTAGAAGGGAAGATTTGATATGGCATACAAACACACAAAGAGCAGAAAGAAGAGAGTGAAAACAAGAAAATCATCCCTTTAGCCAATTAGGACAGCACTGGTAATTCGCTCATCCCTACATTTTTTTATTCACAGAAGTGAATTCCTGGGAAGGTTTGAGTGTAGCAGCGATGCCTGGTGAATAGCTTTGGGAATAATATTGTAAGTACACCTTCTGCCAAATGGTATCAGCAGTAAGGGAGAGCTAAATTTAAATATCAAAGACATTTAAATTGACACACACACTGGCTGCCGGCCAGAGAGTTAGAGAAAGCTGTGTTGTTGGGTTTGTTTTTTAATGAGCTCCTTTTTGGATCTCGGTGAGCTTGGTAGCAAGCTGTCTGTCAGGATGTAGCACTGCAGAGGCAGTGAGATGCGAAACCAATGTTTGGAAGATCAGCAGTAGATAAGTATTTTAAAGGTAGTTTGCATAGAGGCAATAGTTACATCCACATCAGCAGAAGAGGTCACTCAAGGACAGAGAACAGGGGGTCGGGGGAAGGGGCACCAGGAAGTTCTGAGGGAGCTCCGCTTTGAGGTGGGAAGGAGCTTTGGGGAGAGCTGCTTGGGAGAAAGTCTAGACTGAGAGAAAAAGAGCATAGAAAAGTCATGGTGTCCAATGTGACAAGGTATCAAAGCACAATCATTTAATAGTAGTGTCAATGGCAACAGATACTTCAGAGAGGATGAGGGTGATGTGCAGGCTTGAACCTTGCTTAGGAAGAAGATTTTCAGTGATATTACTTGGAGGGTATCAGTGGAGGGGAGCCAGCAGGAAGAGACTGAAACTGGTCTGAGACTCTAGATCACAGCTATCTTTTTTATTCCCTTCTTGCCACCCCAGTCAGTTTGTTCATCCACTTCTTTTTGGTAACAGTCTTAGGCAGTGAGAACTCTAGGATAAAGCGTTGCAGTTTTATTCATTTGGATAGCACCAAAGGCCAGAGATGTGAAGGGACGCATAATGGGCCAGGAAAAAGTCTTTTTCCTAGGAAAAATTAAATCAACGGGGTAACTGGAGGGTTAATGCACCGAGCAGGGGAATAGGGAAGAAATTACACAGTCAGCAACACAGGAAGGGAAAAAACAAAAGATGTTGATTATCATATTAAATTGAGGTTAGTGGGCCCAATTAACATTTGTTACCTTTGCTGGGTTTGTTTATGAAACCTGTAACATTACTACAGAAAGTCGCATGTTAATTTAAAAGAAATCAGGAAGCACAGATACTATCTTTTATTACTAAAATCAAAGCAGTCACTTACTGGCTTATCTTGATAAGACCTCACTGAAGCAGGATGGCACCTTATCCACCGACAGCAAGCTGAAGAAACCTCTCAGGAACCACTCCCTTAAGCATGCCTTCCTATGCCTTGTATTATTTAGTTTGCATATCATTTTCTAAGCACTTCTTAATTGATTAACATCTTTTAAAATACATTAGGATATAGCTAATACTGACTATGCAAATTCATTTAATCAAAGTACAACCCGCAGCTCATCTACAACACATTGAATTTATGTCAGGATTCTTAGGCCTGCCTTTCCCTGCTTGCACTTCTGCAAAAGCTGAATTCAGCGGTAGGGCAGGACGGAGGCTGAAGGGATTTCTAGGGACTCCTCATACACTTCCTAATTGGGTGCAGCACATTGTATCTCCCAGCCTGTCCTTCCTCGGGGCCAGAGTCTAAAGAAACACCAGCAAGTAGCAAACTTCAAGCAAGAACAGCCAGACAAGAGCCCATGCCAATAATGCTGCTGAGAGACCTTGAACCTTCACCTGACTTCTCAGTACTCTCTGCTGCAAAATGGGCATAATTGTCCTAATCTGCTTTGCAAAACTGCCATGTTTTCATTAGCACTAAGTGTCTGGAAGTAACTCTTGGCTCATATAAAAGAGAGAGGGAATGTATACAAAGAGAGAACCCAAAGGCAATAGGTGAAGTTTGTTTAAAAAGACATTGGTGGTATGAAAGATTGACACTCAATCTTCTTCTTGTGCTTTGCAGGAGGGAGCGCAGGAGCCTTTGGGATGCAGGCACAAGCCAGCAGGTGGCTGTAGATGCCAGCAGCTGCCCCGGCGTGGGGCAGGCTCCCAGATGCCGTCCCTACCAGAGGAGAGCCGGAGTAGGCTCACTGACGTGATTAACAGGTACCTTTACAAGCAGCCTTATGGCAGAGTCCGTTCCTTAGTTATCCATGCCCTAAACAGGCTCAGCCAAAATCAATTTCCCCTGTTCCCGCAGTGTTTTGAAGTCCAAACCACTCCCACCAGGGGATTTCTACTTCAGAAGTGCGTACTACCGAGTGAATGGTTGCTTCACACCAACTAAAAGGCCATGGCAAATCATATGTATGTTTGTGAAAGCCTTTCCCAACTCAATGAGCCAATATACGTCAATTCTTAACTAAACTGAACTCATTCACTTAGAGTACCTTTTAATACTCTAATCTTGGCAGGCTCTGGATCAGAAACTTGGATCCTGCAGTCTACCAACCACATTCACCTTGTTATGGCGAGTGGAGTTTCAAGGAGAAGGGAAGTGGCTTGCGAAGCATTCTCTCCAGTCTCGCTGAGTGGGTATCAAAAGGCAGGAATCTTACAGGTTTTCCTTAGAAAGTGGCAGGGCAAGATTTTGCATTGGGCTGCCCGTTGGACTCCCGTACACTAGGATTTCACAACAAAGTAGTGCTTTTTGGGGTCTGCGTGTCAGAACTCTCCCATGTCAAAGGATGAAGAAATCACCAGCACCAGTGGAAGCATTAGAGAAGGGAGCAGACTGGAGCCTTTCATAGCTGCACAAATCAGCGCTAAACCAAGAGAATTACACAAGCATTGCACAAGGGAGGCTTCACTGGAAGTGTTGCCTCTGGCTCACATTCCTTTTAAGCTGTTATAAAAATTTAAATATAATTAATAAATAACCAGGCCTCTCAAGCAGAGATGAGTCCAAAGCTCTGTCCCCTGCATGAACCGAGTTTGTTATTTCAGCTCTTGATATAAAAGTACAGCATATCACCATGAGCTATAACGAGACTCTCAGCTGTAGCCTTGGCGGTTGAGGTCAGCCAGACCGGAGAAGCTGCATTACTGCTGCAAAGGAAACATAATCTCAGGCATCTTAAATAGGTGGGATAGGCTAAATCAGAGACCTAATTCCAAGGCAGGATGAAGGTATCTCCTGCCAGCTGCTGTATGGATACAGGGTGAAGATGACTGTGTCTTCCCCTTGCTACTACCCCAGCCAACTTCAGGGTGCTTTCCTCCTCCTCCCCTCCCTTCCCCTTGCACCAGCAGCAGGGGCTGAGAGCTGTGTGCTTGCAGGGCTGGGAGCTCAGCGTGGCGCTTGCAGCCTTCATCTCAGCGTCCTGCAGTGACGGGAAGGAGGGCCAGGGTGGCAGAAAAGGCCAAGGAGTCACTGCAGTGAAGGAAGAAACCTCCACCTCTTAGCTTGAAGGAGTCTTCACCTCTCCCACCGTGTCCTCCAGGCAATTCTCTGAGGGAAAGCTTTTTGACAATAGTCTTCTCCATCTTTCTTTCGTTTAACAGCCTTTACAAAGCTATTGGTTGGCTCTAGAATTAAAACATTCTCAAATTCTTTAAATACGTAAAGAAAATTTTTTAGAACCATATTACAGTTTGGTATTTTTATCCACTCACATTAATTTCTAAACTATTAGACCTCTGTTCTCTGAGATACTGGTTCCAATTCGTTTATTGGTATGACCTGGATTATGGTGTCTCTTTGGCCACTGCTGTGAAATATTAATCCCAAGCTTAAGAACCGCTTTTCTAATGTAACAGGCTGTTTAATGCGCCAAATTGCTCCTGGTGAAGGAGGTATGTCAAATACATGAGAATTTATATAGACTATTGTTTCTGTTTGCTAATTAGGAATGCTAATAATTACTCTCCATTGATTTCAGTTGGGAATTTATTGGGGTTTTTTATGTTTCTAAAAATCAGATCACTTCTATCTAAGGGTATAAATAATGGATTTAAGAGTGCAGCTTCTGACAGCTTTGAAAACATTTGCTATGGTTGCTGGTCTGTAGCTGAGACAACATTGACTCAACAGTTCCCAGAGCTGAGAAAATCTCTGTGGGTGTCAAATACCACACAGAAGGTTAAAGAATGAATATCATAATTGCATGCTTTATATTGTAGTATATTTCCTAGTAAGTACAGCCTAACAAATTCAAAGTACGAGAAGAAATAAGCACTGGCTACCAAATATTTAGCAGCCAGACAATTACAGGTAGGGATGAAGAACAGAAATATCACTATAGCTTTATAAAATATTTGGCTGCTGTGAAGTAATAATTACTATCAGGTCTCGTTTAGACTTGTAAATTAATGATGCATGACAAATCAGAGCTCAAAATTGACCCAAGGAGTGCATTAGAATTAACTGTAAAACATTTTCCAGATTTATCACAGAAGATAAGGCCCACAGAGTACATTAGATAGCTAATTTGTGATGACTGGTTGATGATCCATGATTTCAAAACTAACTCTTGTAGCAATATCTTCTTATAATAAATTAATTTAATATTTTACCATGTATAAAATGGTAAAAGGCAGCTTACAATCTATGAAGAACCTACTTGCAAGCTTTGGCTTTAAATTTGGAAATGTGAGTATACTGAAAGAATCCGTTAAATTTCAGATTTTACCTAAGAATAAGATACGGTAAAAGTCAGGAAGATTAGAGAAAGAAGAGTCAGAAACAGCAAGCAAAGTTTATACCGAAGATGATGGTGTAGTTACTCAGCTAATGCATTTACATATCATAAGACAATAGACTTGTTGGTTGTTGCAGATTTTCCTTGTCTTCAAAACAGATACAATTTAAGTGTCATTGTTGACTCATATCCTGCGGCATCTAAGAAGAACTGAGGCTGAGGTTGGGATAGGAAAGATGAGAGGACACTGGTTTAGGAGCTTCATGTACTTCTTAAAACAACACTCTCTTAAAATCTGCCTGTGTCTGTAGCATCCAATATAAAGCAATTTAAAAAAAAAGTTATGCTGCGTAGCTATATCCTATGTGTGATACAAAATTGCCTTCTCTGCTATTCTCTCTGTTGAATAAGAAGCTTTGTGAAGCTTGGATGACCACAGAGAACATTTAGGAAACACTCTATACAGGTTTTGTAACATCACTGATGTTCCCTATTGTGTCCAGGAAAGATTAAAAAATGTCAAATAGAAATATTGTTCTGCTCTTTCTAAAAGGAAACAAAGAAATGACTAATTTTGCAACCAAGCTTAAAAAAAAAAAAAAAAAGAAAGAAAAAGAAGAGACCCTTAAGACCATATAGAACAATTCTTTATCAACAATATTCTTTGTGGGAATACCGCAATGTACTTTTGAGGAGAAAGGAAAAGGTTACCCCTCTCTTCTTCCTCTCTGCTAGCAACCCTTTATTGCCCTTCCCTGAGAGCATCTAAACTACAAGACAAGTTGTATAAGCTCTGGAAGGTTTCTGCTAGCCGTGTTTCCAAACAGAAGTGGCAGTTGTCACAGGAGGAAAAGGATGCTATAGGTGTTCATCAAGTGAACGCAGCAACCGGATCAGGACCTTCAGGAGATGTAGGTAGGGGGATGACCTGACGGTAGAGCTTGTCTGGTGTTTCTGAGCAGGTCCAGAAGCAGAAATTTAAGGTGCTGGGAAAATTTATGAGTGAAAGTTTAGATGTCTACAGACTTCATATGTCTGTAGTGCTAAGTGAAATTTTTGAGATTTGCATATTTTCAAGTTAGTACCTAAACACCATCTAAGTCTAGCTTCAGGCATTTACAGCCCTTCACAGATCCAACCCAACAGGCTCAAACAGAGAGATTTAGAGGGAAGATCATAAACCAGGTAAACTTCAACATGTGTAATACACAGATATTTTATGTGTCAAAAATATTCGAGACACTCAGTCTTTCCAATTCTAGATCTGTTACCCTCGTATCACAACTTTTCCTGCAAAGGGCAGGAGACTGAATAAGTTTCTATGGGCTTTTTAGCATTTTCATCCACTAGACTGCCAACTTCTCAATAAATGATCCATTATAAAGAAAGAATGAAGAGGCAGTAAACCATTACATTCAGTTTCACAGAGCCAGAAAATAAATGAAAACACAGTTGCCACGTTCTTCCAGCATTTCTTAAAAATGACTTGTATAGAAGACAACAATATATAAACTTTTCAAAAATACCGGAATGTAACCCTGATAATTCTTTCTGAATGTGGTTATATGCTGCAGAGTGGCTGTAAAAACACTTACAGTATATGTTTTCTTTCACACATTATTTGAACATCGTAAACCATAGTTCTCCCGTGTGTTCCTGGAAGTCTGAACTGGTGATGTGGAGGATGTTGGGTTTCAGTGGACAAACTCCCATTATAGTATCGTAGTAATTTGAAAGGACAGTCCACAAGGATTATTATTCTCTTGGTCTTTTTGCACTTGTCTCTACAATGTTGTCTCTTAAAAAAACAACATTAAACAACAGCAGTCTGCACAGAATAGAGTCTGATCAGAGAATTGACAGACAAGGATTTTCTTCCCACAGCTCCCACTGACCTCTTTGCTGGCAGAGTACTTCCTTCACTTACTTCTCTGTCTACCAGCTTTCCAATTGTTTTCCTGCAGTATTGATTTCAATTTCAGTGTGCTTTACGATCTGAGCATACCAGTGAAAAACACTTTGTAAGATCAAGATCTTATCACTTGATGACTTGTGATATCATTCATGTGTTTTAACTTTGGTGTCTATCCAAGCAGGTGTTTGATCGTTCTTATGAACAACCTTCATGATTAGAATTAATTCACTATTTGCATGTCACTAATAACAAAAAAGCCCTTTCTTCTACTTAATAGCTAGATACTGTTCACTACAGAGTAAATATTCTCACAGATACTGCTACCAAATCAAGGAAATCTTTTTTCTTTTAAATCATCACAGACATCGAAATTGAGTTGTACTACAGATCTACAGGTATTCTGGCTGCTCAGACGTAGAAGTGTATTGAATTATACATAGAATGATTTGGTTTGGAAGGGACCTTTAAGATCATCTTCGTCCAAGCCCCCTGCCGTGGGCAGGGACACATTCCACTAGAATGACAAACACTTCTCCCCCACACTTGCAAAGAAGAAATAATATAATAAAATGGGAAGCAAAGGGGTTTATCCACCTTATGTTACACCTGGTATCAAAAGAAGAGGTGATGTAACCTCAGGCATTTTCACTCACACCTCAGCTGTTGATCACTACCAAACCCAGAAGACTGGCTCTGATGCACCAAGAAGCTGAGCTAACACTGCAATCTTTTGTGAGAGCACCTGATCTCACTGGCTAATTAGAAACACTTGAAATTGATTCTGTCTGAAAACCAGCAACAGCTGGTATATTCAAACCTGCATGAAGCAGCTCTGGTGTACATAATTGCCAGAACTGACAACTGACAAACCCCGTAAAAAAACATCAGTGCTTTTTGAGCTGATGCAGTAATGTGCTGTTTTAGTAGAGCCTCTAAGTGTTACTGGGAATAATGCAAAAACAGTAATAGTAAATTATGCAGAAAAAAGTATAGGCACTGTGATGAGATTTCACTGCCTAAAAGAGTGGGCTTTGCTCTGTTGCTACTTAGCAAAGATATTTCTCTTCTGCCTTGCCTTGTACTTTTTAGGTTGGGGCAAACTGTCAGCCTGTCCTTGGTATGAGGATGTCTGTAAGAAAAACAAAGATTAAACTTTTTTATTCCTTCCCTTCCACCCTCCTTCAGTGTTTATACAGCCTGTGCTGCATTACTGCCTAATCTTGCCTATTGCTAATTATTCAGGTAATGTAGATATTTACAGTTTGTCATTAGAGAGGTATGAGATTAGATATTGTAAAGACTTAACTTTTCTTATGTTATCAAGCACCAAACATTGATTTATAGCAGCCTTATTGTTTTCTGCTGCTGATTAGCCTTTGATGAGATCTGGTGGCAGTGTTGGCTTACATAACCTACCTGAGCTCTCTTGCCTTTGCTTTGAGATTTGTCCATGTTGTTGAGAGCAGAATTAGGCCTTTTATTTATTAGCTTTCTAAATACAGTGTAACTTCTCGTGTCTTAGAACTGAAAGAAACAGCACAAGAAGATGTGAGATTTCTAAATCATTAGAATTTGCTCAAAGGCAAATAAATTCTTTTTAATTTTGGCTTGGGTTACTACTTGCTTTTGTTGTTTGTGTCAGCCTAAAACACTGACTACTATCTTAGAATGCAGATGTAACTATTAAGATATATGTATGAGTTCATAGTGAAGAACTGTGTGAAGAGTACAATTATGTGTTCATCGTTAACCCAGATCTTAACTCTAAGGAAAAAGGATTCCTTATATAAGAAATAGAGGAACAAAAAAGACTATTGGGTCTATTCTATTAAAGCTCAATCCATTCAGAAAACATTTCCCTGCGGTCAGAATCTAATTGCTTTCTGAATAACCATTATGTATTCGCCTTTGCCCACTGGGCCATTCCAAACGTGACATTCCTTAGAGGGGTAAAAATGACATCCAGCTGTTTGGTTTGGATTTCTTTTTTCCTAGCATATACCGATATTTCATCCAAGAAGCTGTCTTAGAAGTAAATTGAGTTACAAATACAGTAACTCAGAAGATAAGTATTAGAATTAACATTTGCCATGTTACCTTAGTTTATACCCTTTCTATGCATTATCACAGTATCGTCAGGGTTGGAAGGGACCTCTGGAGATCATCTAAGTCCAACCCCCTGCCACAGCAGGGACACCTACAGCACATTGCACAGGACGGCATCCAGGCGGGTTTTGAACGTCTCCAGTGTGGGAGACTCCACAACCTCCCTGGGCAGCCTGTGCCAGTGCTCTGCCACCCTCAGAGTAAAGAAGTTCCTCCTCATGTTAAGATGGAACTTCCTATGCTCCAGTTTGTGCCCGTTACCTCTAGTCCTATCACTGGGCACCACTGAAAAAAGGCTATTCTCGTCTACCTGGCACCCTCCCCTTAAGTACTTATAAGTATTGATAAGATCCCCCCTGAGTCTTCTTTTTTCTAGACTAAAAAGCCCCAAGTCCCTGAGCCTTTCTTCATAAGAAAGATGCTCCAGTCCCCTAATCATCTTTGTAGCTCTTTGCTGGACCCTCTCCAGCAGTTCCCTGTCCCTCTTGACCCGGGGAGCCCAGAACTGGACACAATACTCCAGATGCGGCCTCACCAGGGCAGAGCAGAGGGGGAGGATGACCTCCCTCGACCTGCTGGCCACAATCTTCTTGATACACCCCAGGATGCCATTGGCCTTCTTGGCCACCAGGGCACATTGCTGGCTCATGGTCATCCTGTTGTCCACCAGAACTCCCAGGTCCCTTTCCACAGAGCTGCTCTCCAGGAGGTCAGCCCCCAACCTGTACTGATGCATGGGGTTATTCCTCCCCAGATGCAGTACCCTACACTTGCCTTTATTGAACCTCATCAGGTTTTTTTCTGCCCAACTCTCCAGCCTGTCCAGGTCACGCTGTATGGCAGCACAGCCTTCCGGCGTGTCAGTCACCCCTCCCAGTTTTGTGTCATCAGCAAACTTGCTGATGGTACACTCTATCCCTTCATCCAGGTCATTGATGAATATATTGAACAGGACTGGACCCAGTACTGACCCCTGAGGGACCCCACTAGTTACTGGCCTCCAACTGGACTCTGCACCACTAACCACAACCCTCTGAGCTCTATCTGTCAGCCACTGTTCAATCCACCCCACTGTCCATTCATCTAACCCATACTTCCTAAGCTTGTCTGTGAGGATGATGTGGGAGACCGTGTCAAAAGCCTTGCTGAAGTCAAGGTAGACAACATCCACTGCCCTCCCTTCATCCACTCATCCAGTCACGCCATCATAGAAGGCTATCAGATTAGTCAGACATGACTTCCCTTTGGTGAATCCATGTTGACTACTTCCGATAACCTTCTTTTCCTCCAGATGTTTGGAGATGACCCCCAGAACGAGCTGTTCCATCATCTTTCCAGGGATGGAGGTGAGGCTGACTGGCCTGTAGTTTCCTGGCTCATCCTTCTTGCCCTTTTTGAAGACTGGAGTGACATCGGCTTTCCTCCAGTCCTCAGGCACCTCCCCTGTTCTCCAGGACCTTTCAAAGATGATGGAGAGTGGCCCAGCCATGACTTCTGCTAGCTCCCTCAGCACTCGCGGGTGCATCCCATCAGGCCCCATGGACTTGTGGCTGTCCAGTTTACTTAATTGTTCTTTAACTTGTTCCTCTTCAACCAAGGGAAAGTTTTCCTTTCTCCAGACTTTCTCTGTTACTTGCAAAGTCTGGGACTCCTGAGAGCTGGCCCGAGCAGTGAAGACAGAAGCAAAGAAGGCATTCAGCAACTCCGCCTTCTCTGCATCATCCGTCACCACAGCACCCATCTCATTCAAGAGCGGGCCCACATTTTCCCTGGTTTTCCTTTTGTCTCCTATATACTTAAAGAAACCCTTCCTATTGGTCTTTACATCCCTTGCCAGGTTCAATTCCAAAGCTGCCTTGGCTTTTCTCGTTTCTTCCCTGCATGCCCTGACAGCATTCTTATACTCATCCCAAGTCGTCAGCCCCCTTTTCCACATCCTGTAAACTCCTTTCTTCCACCTGAGTTTTTTCTGAAGATCCCTGCTCAGCCATGCAGGTCTCCTTCCCTTGCCTGATTTCTTGCTCTTTGGGATGCACCTATCCTGAGCTTGGAGGAGCTGGTGCTTGAATATCAGCCAGCTCTCTTGAGCCCCTTTACCCTCTAGAGCCCTCTCCCATTTGATTTCTCCCATCAATTTCTTGAAGAGATCAAAGTTAGCCCTCCTGAAGTCTAAGGTTTCAACCCTACTTGTCATTTTGTGCATACTGCACTTAATGCTGAACTCTATCTTCTCATGATCACTACAGCCAAGTCTGCCCCCAACCTTAACATCCTCCACCAGTCCCTCTTTGTTTGTCAGTACTAGGTCCAGTAGTACACCTCTTCTTGTGGGCTCTTCCACCACCTGAGTCAAGAAGTTATCATCAATGCACTGGAGGAACCTCCTGGACTGCGCATTCCTAGCTGTGTAGGCTTCCCAACAGATATCAGGGAAGTTGAAGTCCCCCATGAGAACCAAGGCCTGTGATTGTGAGGCAGTTCTCACCTGTCTGTAGAAGGCCTCATCAACTTCCCCATCCTGATCAGGTGGCCTGTAATAAACACCCACAACTGTATCTCTCATGTTACCCTGCCCTTTAATCCTTATCCGCAAGCTCTCAACTTGCTCATCATCAGCCCCCAGGGAGAGCTCAATACATTCCAGTTGCTTTTTCACATAAAGAGCAACTCCCCCACCTCGCCTTGCCATCCTATCTTTCCTAAAGAGAACATAGCCCTCCATGACAGCATTCCAGTCATGTGAGCTATCCCACCATGCCTCGGTAATTGCAATGAGATCATGGCCCTGTGACCGCACGCAGATCTCTAACTCCTCTTGCTTGTTCCCCATGCTGTGTGCATTGGTGTATAGGCATTTCAGAGAGGCCAATGAGTGTGTAGCCCTAGAGAGGTGGTGGGCCTTCTGATCCTTAACAGCTCCAACATCCTGCCCCACAAGTGCTGAGCTACTACACTCAGGTGCCTCTCTGGTGAGCCCAGTTACATCCCCATCCCCCTTCCAATCTAGTTTAAAGCTTTCTCAATGAGCCCCGCTAACTCTAGTCCTAGAACCCTCTTCCCCCTGTGAGATAGGCTTTTCCCCTCTGCTACCAGCAGCCCTGGTGTTCTATAAATCAGGCCGTGATCAAAGAACCCAAAACCTTGCCAGTAGCACCAGGTTCGGAGCCAGTCATTGACCTGCTGGCCTTTCCTGTTTACCCCCTCATCATTCCCTGCAACTGGAGGGATAGAGGAGAACACGACTTGTGCTCCCGATCCCTTAACCAGCCGTCCCAAGGCCCTGAAATCTTTCTTCATTGTCCTCAGCGTTCTTCTCACTACGTCATCACTTCCTACCTGAAAAACTAAAAGGGGGTAATAGTCTGATTGTCTTACTAGAGAGGGAAGCTTCCTCTTAACATCATCAAC
Organism: Pluvialis apricaria; assembly: GCA_017639485.1. Lineage (NCBI taxonomy): Eukaryota > Metazoa > Chordata > Aves > Charadriiformes > Charadriidae > Pluvialis > Pluvialis apricaria. The sequence goes on along the minus strand of CM030008.1, from coordinate 158,062,982 downwards.
CCTGGCCCCAGGGAGGCAGCAAACCTCCCTATATAGCGGGTCCAGTCTACAAATCGGGCCCTCCGTGCCCTTCAGAACCGAGTCAGCTATTACAATGACCCGTCTTTTGGTTTTTGTTGAGGCAGTTTTAAGTCGGGGGGTGGTCCGACAAGGCCTCGATGGCACCTCTGTACGGGGAGGATTATCATCCTCACTGTTACTCGGTTCCTCTTGCACAGCACTATATTTGTTCTGCAATGGGACCTCAGATGGTATAGTGGTTGGCAGACTGATGTGCCTGCGGCGCCTGTCGCGTCGGGCAGGAACACCTTGCCATTGTCCCCTTTCCTCTAAGCTACCCTGTTCAGCCGGTTGGGGAGAGGAGTTGGGTTTCTCTACAGCAGTGGCTCTGGCTGCCTGCTGGGTTTCTGTAACGGTTGACAGGGTGCGACTCCATGCATCAGTCTCCCTCTCACATTCCCTGATGTCCCTCAACCTGCTTACCTCCTCCTTGAGTTCCATCACTAAGCGTAGGAGCTCCTCAACCTGGGCACACCTGCCACACCACAGCTCTGTCTGCGAAGCAGCATCGGAGCTGGTGCACGCACGGTTCTTTGGGGCCACGGTCTTCTGCCGGGTGGTTACCATGACTCCCTGACCACGTTGGTAGGGCAGCAGCACCTTTCCGTGCGACCTGTCGCGCCCTCTTAGCCCGGTTACTGTGCCCACTCGGGGGGGGGGGGAGTCCGCCCTCATGCGGGGCTCCCGGGTGCCGCCCCGGATGCTGCCCACGCGCTCGGTGCGCAGCGACTCTCACTGCGCTCCCTCACAGCTCTTTTTGCACTGCCACGCGCGCGCTGCCGGCTCCAGCCCCGCCGCCTCAGCAGCCCGCCCTCACGCTGCCCGTTCCGGCAGGAGGACGAGGACGAGCTGGGTGCTTTCTCCGGCTTCGAAAGCCCCCAAAGAGAGCCCCTCGCCGGCCCTTTTCGCCTCTGATCCCTTTTTTTTCCGCCTCCGATCCCTTTCCCCAGTGCGGACCTACCTGCACTGGAGCTGCTCTCCTCAGCGAGTATTATGATACCAGCTTTTATTGCATGGCTACATGCTGTATTTCCTATATGATGTTTGCTTTGTTCAGTGCAAAAGAGGGATGATGCCTGCTGAATGATCAGCTTTAACAGTTTCACTAGGCAGCTTCAGACCATGTTCCAGTAGGTCAAGTTGCCCTACTGGTGTTCTGGTCTTCCTTCTGCTCAGTCTCCTCTAACTCAACATCACAGGCTACAGTACTTGCCAGGAAAAGGTATGCTGCTAGCAGTGTGGGGAAGGGAAGTATCCCAGTATCAAGACTGCAGTTGTGGCAGTCTTTGAAGATCCTGATGTTTGGATTGTAGCTGGTATCATTTGTATGGGAGGCATGAGAGGGACATGAAGCACCAGCAGAGGTGGCAAGTATAAAGCGAAGAGGTGACTGGTGGATGAGTCAGGTCAGGAGTGGTGCCGGAAGAAAGCAAGGAACCGCAATGTTTGGGTTTATTTCGTTTTATAGTAGTAGTCTGAGCCTTAATGAAAGAGCAGCAATACAGGGGAGCAGGTAGGCAGGTGGTAAGAGCAGCAATCCCAATGATAAGCAGGTGTGGGTAAGACAGCAGTAACTGTGTCGTGACCCTCAAACCATACAGGGCTTTCCAGCAGTTCCTATGTAACTGCTGTAATGTCATGGTGTCCAGGGCCAGCACAACCTTGCGGCTGATCATAGACCTCATTTGTAGGAGGAAGCAAGTCTTCAGCTTCTGTGGTTGGTATCATCAGATCATCCAGAGGCCAGCTGGGTACCTAAGACAGGTTTGTCTGGCAAGGAAGGGGTTAGGTCCTTGGAACCACTGTTTTCTTCTCCAGGCAAAATGCACTGGTGTTCCCCATCTTTCATCTCTCTATAGTGTCTTCATATGGCTGATGGAGATAATTTCTCAGCAGATACTCAAGTAAGGTCAGGAAGTTTGGGTTCTCTGGAACTGGAAGATAGGCTGTGGTGGAGATAGCTGGAGTTCTCTTAAAGGAGAACTAATCTGTCTGTCAAGCTCGATTGCTGCCTTCCAATGAATCCTGCAAGCTGAGATGGGGCACACCTGTGAGATGAAGGGCTCTGTTTTAACAAATACCACTGTTATAACAGATACCCAACCATTGTATCCATTCTGATAGCTGCTGAGATCATTTGTTTTTCATCTCCATATGTCTTCTAAGGCTGTGGTTCCTCAGTTGCAAGTAGAACCTGTGCCCTGTTGGATGAGACTACAAGTGTGCTTTTGTTCAACTCACAAAGGCTCCCAATAAGAGGTTTATGCTGGCTTTGGCCAGCTACAGGAGAATAGACAGCATGCGGTGCAGCGTACTGGTTACTCCTGCTGCATTAATCTACAAAAATGTTTTTGATAAAAAATAACTAGCAAATTGAGGGGGGTTTATTCAACCAGTGCTTGTCACGATGTGTGCATGATGTTTGAGATGCAGCACTAGGACCTCGAACACAGACTTCAGCATCTCATCAAATTGTAGTCTGGGTTGTACTAAAGCAGTCCCACTGAGCTTAACCTGAGAATGACAGGTAAACAAATAAATATCATTTTATGATAGAATTTAGTGACACCTTTTTCTTTCTCTTGAAACAGGTAATATGTTTCTTTATAATGTAATTTTTTTTTCATCTGAAATACAAGCAACTACAAAAATAGGGTATGTAAAAATGTCAGCAGGAGATCGACCTTTTTGAAACTTCTAAATAATTGTTCTTACTTAAAATCTATTTTTCTGAAAATATAGGTCTAAGTTTAAATGCTGGCTCCAGGCAAACTTCGAATTGTTCAACTATCTAAAAATATACTTAAAAGCTGCATATGAAGAGACAAGAAGCTGATGTAGAAGCAAAGGAAGAGACAGAATGTCAGGGCCTTTGGGAAGCTGGAGCACAAAGACTTCACAGATGTTCCTTTCAAAGAATCCCTCATCTCCCTGCTCTTAGTGCAGATATTCGTGTGGAAGGAGCATGCTGAATTTTTCCACGGAAATTACATAAAAAGAAGTAAGCTAAAAATAAAATTTTGTGACCAGGAGACTTAGAGGCAATGAAGAACAGAAAGACACAAAATATTAGAATGAGAGAAGGTATTTTTGCTTCAGACAATCTTTCTAGTAAGCAACTAGGGGCAAAAAACCAGTGCTGTTTGACATAGCCCCTAAACACAGATGACCTTCTGAGCTCATTAGATTTTTCCTTGCAAACATGAGATAGCAGACAGTAGCAAGACTCGTTTTCTTGGGTGCTGGGTCTGCCAGATCGGGAACTGAGGAAGATAAAAGCAGAAGATTGCAGCAGTGACCGAAGGGGCAAGGCTGATGAAATGGGCTCTTGAATTTTGTTCTCTGAGGCGAAGAACATTTTGCAAGGCAGATCACCTGATTCCTTGCTCCATGCAATCTCTTTTCATTCAGTCACAGGAGGACGGAGATAGTTTTGTTTCTTTTAGAGGGCTTTGAAAGATTTCTGATCTGCCTTTAATTGGGTTACCATCCTGTCTTTCCCTGCTGTTCTGCGTGAAGTGTTGCTTTGTGACATAGATTTCCTCTTCCTTTCTGTACAAAAGCAAAAGATGAAGATCAAGTTATTTCTGAATAACAATGTCTAGACTCTATCACTGGACTCCGTCCAAAAATGTTTAAACAGGTCATCGCTTAAGCTGGTGTAAACTGGCACAGCTGCACTGGCTTTGTTCTAGTTATTCTGACAAAGGCAGGTGAGGATGTAGCATATGTTAACCTGCGTCTTACTTGGTCTCTGTGCTCTGACAAAGACTTTTCGGAGCTTTACTCAGGCTTATTCATTTTGGGGTATAGCGAGTGATGGTTTAATGTCAGAAATGATGAATGGGCTTTAAGTGCATGACCCAGTGTCTAGACTGTTGCTTGTACTTAATCTTCTGCCTTCCACATAGGCATTGTTTTTGTACTTTTTTTAATGTTTTACTCGTGTTCCTACCTGTGTGTTGGACTGCATGCTCATTTGTATGTGCAACTTAAGGAATGCACATAAGGATGGCTCAGGATTGCAGAGAGATTGATGTAAGTGCACCATGCTATTTCTTCATGCCTTCTCTTTTCTTCCTTCTTCCTCCTCTCACCATCCTCAACAACCTTGGGTTTGGAGACAACAGCATGAAAAGGGAGTTATGAGTCATCCAATCTGGGAAGAAATACTTCAATTGCTTTTCATAATCACCTGTTCTGTCATCACTAACTACAGAAGAAACAAAATACTGTCAAGATTTACCACCACACTGTTGTAAACAATCTGGTCTTGCTGTTTGTCTGCTGTTGAAATAACGAGGTGTACATCAGGCTGCAGAGAGATGGGCCTAACCCCTTTTGCCCAGAGTTTTACAATGACTCCTCTCATCTTAATATGTGTTCCTTGCCAGCATCGCACAGGTCTCGGCATGCAGTGCTTCATCACAACCTTGCTAACTCCACTTCAATCAGAGGAAGAAATCCTTTCCATGTTAGCTTTGGAAAGATTTGGATTCTGTTTGAATGCATTTCATATTTAAACAAAAAAAAAATATAGAGGGAGTGAGACAAAATTGTTGCTGACATAGAGCTGAAAATGAGTGTGTTATCTCAAGATACCTAAAGGCACTTTGTTCAGAAAGACACAAAATGCTGATTTCCTAATCTTGATTGTGTTCCAGGTGATGGCCCTGGTTAAGCAATTGAGTATATTTTAACTCTGCAAACTGCTGAAAATGCAGGAAATAAAGAGAAAAAGAGCACGGGTGAGCAGTTGCCTTGTTGGACAGGGTATGAAGTGGGAAAGACCCACCTGTGGCCTTACTGCTTGGGAACTAAAAGCGTAACGCTGCAGGGTGGCGCAGGCGTACTGTGCAAGGGCTGTAGAAGTGGGCCATGTTGTCCGTTTGGCAGGGGTGTGCTGCAGCTGGTCAGCACCAACGTGAGGCAGAGAAAGGGATGAGCAGGTTACCATTGCCCAGGAAGTTGTAGTTATGCAGGTTTCTCTGTCTTTTTAATGCCTAAGTTTAGCAAAACAGCTTCTGAGGGCCAAGGCAACCCCAGAAAAGCTTGCCATTATATTAACGGATTTAGGGGTTTTGCCATTTGACTGCTTAACTCTTTTAATTGAAGGAGAAATGTTGCTTGGAGAGTCCGTAATCATTGAGACAGTTTGAGTTAATACTTCTGATCACAGAAGTGCAGGCAGGGAAATGACGGATCCCCCTCTCTGTGCTTCCTTATAGCCTAATAGATAATGTGATGGAACTTGAGGGTGTTTTTTTAAAATGTCTATAAACGATAATGCCTGGAAAGAGGAATCTGAGACATGGTTTGTAGTTTAACTGATGATACTTTTATAGCCAGGCATAAAAAAAGATTTGGAGTCCCCTTTGTTCCCCATCAACCACCACCATTGCCAGATCACCCTCTTCTTGTCAAAGCACTAACTTTTAGAAGGTATTTGCTCACAGGCCACGTTCCTGACTTGGCTTTTCTCACTCTGCTGTATCTCAGGAGGCCTCACTCTTCCCTAGTGCCACCACACAGTGTGTATAGGAGGCCAGAAGCTGCACCTCACTATGCATCACCCTGTTTGAACTTCATATCCTTGCTACAGCTGGGCCTGCCCAGTCTTGCCGCTGCCAGCCTACTCACCTTGCCTTTGTCCCAGTCCTCTCCTCCCCTATCTCTGAGCTGCCTTCTCCTGTCACGCATACGCCTACTCAGGCATGCTGCTGCCTCAGTCCGTGTGTTATAATCAGGAGGCTGAGACTTGGGTTTCTTCAGGGCTTTCCTGCCTCATAAAGGGGATGGGGAAAAAGGATTGTGCGGGACTTCCCAGTGACGTTGGAGAAGCAGGAAGAAGTGTCTGGACCTTCTCCAGAAGGCAAAAGCCCTGTGCATCCTGGCTTTCAGGGGAGGGCAACTCGTGTGGCTCCGGTTCAGTGGCTGCTGCGTGTTCCTTTGAGCCCACCAGCCTGCAGATGGACAGGGGGGGAAAAAAAAAAGAAAACCTTTGAACTGCTCTGCCTACCTCTGCAGGCTACGATTTTTCATGATGGGTACAGTTCACTTCTGTCTACAGAGCACTCGCTTGTCTTCTGCTGTGAAAGGACCAGGGGTGTTTTGCTCTAGCTGGAAAAAAAATCGAGCATTTGAGGGTGTCTGTGGCATAATTCACGCTATGGCTTCTGTCAAATTTTTTACAGAGTAACTTTACTACTTGTAAGTTGTTCATGAGTAGGTTACATTTTTCTGCACTTTGTTTATTGGTTTGGGTTTTTTTTACGTTTTGATTAAATATTTTCTACCAGTTCTCTCCTCGATGTGAAAAATTGATTACAAGCATTTAGCAATCAACATTTGAACTGCTCCTATTGAATATATAGAGCTCCACTAGACTTAAATTCCACCCAGTCATGATTTGAGACACTTAATTTGAGTCTTTATTTGGGCTGTTCATGTGCCCTCAAAAGTTAAATGAACCTTAAAATCAATTGACGGTTGAAAATGGAGAAATTAAGTTGCCTGGGAGCCCGGGTCAGTGCTCCTGTTCATTCCCAGGGGTACTGATAGGAAGTGAAATACACTCAGATCTATGTCTAATGTACCTGGGCAGCGGTGTGATTTGGGGGAGAGGAGGAAGATTCTCCCATTTAGCCTAACGGCAACCTGAGAGGGTACAAGCCCACAGACCCCACTTTCTTGATAAGTGTCCTAACTATCCCCATGGATACACAGAGAATGCTGTTTTCCAGCTCTTTGCTTTGGCAGGATGCTGGCTTTTGGTTATGTAGTACTCTGCAATATATGCAGAAAACTTTCTGTGGGCGTTCCTGACAAATGAATCCATGTGTGAGAATATCCTTAGCAAGTAAATACATCTTCTGGTGAGGAGACTGAGCGTTAAAAATGTGGTCCGAAATGCCAGCATTTATGCTGAGACAGTTTCAAATAAGCTTATATATGGTATATACATAGATCAAGCAATGAGCTTCAAAGTGATATAATAAAATATTGGACCATGTTTGTAGATGAAAAACAGCTACTGGATTTACTTTGGAAAACAGAACCCTTTCTCATGTGTTTTTAATATTTGTCTACTATCTATGCAGGAATTCCTCCACAGTATTTTGTTCATAATTTAAGATTACGTTTGCAACCAGGTATTAGCACGAACGTTCTAACTGGTCACACATTTAAAGACTGAGGACGATACTTGTTCTGCATGCGTGGTAGGTGTTTGTGTGCTTACACTGCCTTATGGAAATGTGCTTACCTTGGAAAAGCTCTTTAGAGAAGGACAATTACCGCTGGGCAGCCGGTGTTGGTGGATGTGAAGCGGGTCTCACCACGGCTTTTTTTTTTCCCCTCCTCCCAGGACTGTTTCCAGTCCTCACTCTCTCACTAACTGCAAAGCAATTGTGAAAGCACTATGTGCTCTGTTTCTCTCCCTGCTCTCGCAAGGGCCCTCCCTGGTTGCTCTCCAGTTCTTTCTACTCTTTGTGCAGCTCCTGGCATAATGGGATGTGGGTCTGTAGTCAACAGTCCAGGTCAATATGACTCTATGTATGTACCAAAGGTGTATCTTCTCATCATCCTGCAGCAGGAATGGCTTTTTACTGCACTGACACACAGTGTGTGTGTTGAAGAAATAGAGAGCTGCGTCTCAGAAATAATTCTGTTGGGTGTTGGATGAAATTGTACAAGAGTTTTATAGCAAAGTCTATAAAGTATAGCAAAAAGAATGCCTGAACTGACAGCTATATTCTCAGTATTTTTATGTTTTATATAGAATTGTACGTGGTAGAATTCTTTGTGCTTCAGTTTCTTAAGCTTCATTTTTCCCTGTACTTTCTCAGCAAAGTAATTGTCTCTATCCTCTTCCCACACAGAAAATGTGGTTTTATAGACACTGTCCATTGCTGGCTAAAAGCCTTCCAATGAAGGAGTGGTGCTTAGTGGGATTTTTGAAAGGTGACTAACACCTAATTGCCATGGAAATTGATGGGATTTAAACACTATTGAAAATCTCTCGCCAAGGTCTGTCTCCTTCTGCAGTGAGCTCAATGCTTCTTAAAACCTGGCCCATCACCTCTGCGCAATGCCATCGTGTTCTTCCGTAAGGGTATTGCCATTTGGGGCTCATCAGAAGAGCACTGCACTAAAAGGGAGACTTTTTCAGTAACTGTAACATTTGCACTGCACTTATTTCCAAGCTCCCTCTTCGGAGACACCGGCGGGATGAAAGGCATTGAAACCTCTCCCTGGCGCTTATTCCCTGATTGTAATGATAAGGTTTCAGATTGCGAGGGAAGCAGGATGGTTTCTCAGGGGGAAACTGCAGGGTTTAAGATGCCTCCCACCCCTCTGCTCTCTGCAAGTTTGAGAGTTCCTACAATATGAAGAGGATGAGCGCATTCCCTCCAAGATAAGCCATCACGGTGGGCAGCAGATGGAAGTAGGAGGTGCAGGTGGAGGTGCAGTTTTGGCTGTTGTCCTTCAGCAAGCCCCTCTGGGAGACCTCCCACTGTAGCAGGCAAACGCTGGAAACAACCCATTAGCCCCTTGCTTGCGTTTCCACTCCTGCCGGAGTGCACATTCCTTTTGCCCTGACCCAGGATAAACACACCTGCGTTCTCCTCTTGCCTTAGCATTTTATTTTGCCCCGATGAATAACAGCAAAACAGAAGAGAGAGCTTTGTGGTTCAGGAAGCTGACAGTTATTAAAAGTAAATTTTACAAGAAGGCAAGACGGAGGAAGGGGAATTCTGACAAATCCCTGATATGTATGGAATGTTTTTTTATGTGGGAATAAAGCAGAGTTCAGAGTTTCTTCAATTACATTTTAGGAGTTTTGTTATTTGAAAATGATTGTTTGTAGTTGCTTTATTTTCCTGAGCCAGGGCAATTTTGATTGACGTAACTGGAACAAACAGGATTGCATAAGTCCCCAGAGGTTTCCTGGTACGCTGGCCAGCTACAGGCTTTGTACTGATTTTTATCGTAACTGTGAAATTCTCACCTGACATCTGTACTAGCACATCATGTCATTTGCAGTAATGCTAACATAAGGCATTCCCGCAGAATGATCTCTGGCATGTCACAGTGGAAGGATGGCATGCAGCCGCCCTGAGCTTCTGCTGAACTACGGACACAGCAACAATAACACCTCTGATTTAGCAAAAAAAAAAAATCCACAAAGGCCAGGTCAGCTTCAGGTCGACTAAAATAGTTCAACTTAGACAAAATTTCTTTTAAATCGCTTTGGAATTTAATTCTACGGTCTTGTCATTTTCATATGGAAACAGTTGGGCAGATATGAGTGAATGAAAATACGAGCTCAGTGAGGTTTTTTTCTAATTTTTTTTTTAATATTACCTGTTGCTCGTATTTAGAACCAAGTGAAAAAATCCTGTTCTTCTGTTCACTACTTTTGGATGACTGTAGGGTTTTGTATAAGAAGAACTCTTTGGAGGACAAAATGCAATATTCTACTGGAGGCAAGTTTAATACTTGAAATGCTTCTTTGTACCTGAGAGAAAACCTTCGCTCCCGGGTTTAGAGAAACACATGATAAACCAACATCCTGAATGTTGGCAGTAAGAATAGAAAGGCCGTCTGTGCTTAAGATGTCCTGTGACCGTGGTGGCAATAATTCATTACAAATGATTGAGAGCTGCAGAAGATCTTCTAAGGAGGACTGTTCGTAATGACAGAAATCTCCTGACGTTGACCATGAAATGGTCCCCTTGTAGGTAATATAAAATCCCTTTGGGACACCAACTCACATTTACAAGACAGATTTACAAGAGCCTAGGAGGCTGGTTTTCAGGCTCCCTCTGACACTCTTATTTCTGCCTGGAATCACAGTTAATGCTGGTCACATAGTAATGGAGAGGGGAGAGACCGCACGGTTATTCAGGACTGCCCGTCTGCAACATTACTTCGTACAAATTCCTCGCAAAGTACCGTTCTGGCCTGATGGAGGCATCTAGCCACCGTGTATGTTGGTATCAGATGATTTGCAGGGTGTAACTGACAGCAGATCCTTCTCAGGAATGGTTGGGCCAGATGAGTAGCTATAGATTTGGGGTAAACTTCAAAACCAGCAAAGGCTAGACCCAAAAAAAGCTGTATGATTACAAGGGCCGTTTTGGTCCTACTGATGTGTTTCACAATGACACGTCAGGACAGCTAAGTACTCTAAAAAACTAGTACTTCGGTGTCCCTGTTCTGTTTTTCATTGGTGAAACTGAAGCTCTTGGCCCAGATTCTCGAAAGTATTTGGGCGTGTTGGATCCTCCAGATCCCTGTGATCAGGTAACTCGGCTGCAGCTGTGTTGAAGACTCAGGCTCAAGGGCTTCCTGTCATTTTTCAGAAAGAAGATTTGCACTTTTAAGAATTTTACCTATTATTTATGGAAACAAAGAACCCTCTCGAAGGAGAAACCTCTAATTCCTTAGCGTGGGGCCAGCTGTGCCATCATTCCCTGGGGTGAGGGCTGCTCTCACGGTGCTGGAAGCAGCACCGAGCTCTGCTCAGCAGGACACCAGTGCTGAGGGCTGCTTCCACGGCCGACCTGCAGCAACCCCAAATCAAGGTTGGACTTTGGCACTAGAGTAGCCCTGTTGTAGGAGATACCTGCCTGAGGTAACAACCGTTGTTTTTGTTCCTCATTCCTGCTTCTTTAGAAAGCAGGCAAATAGTGATAGGCTTTAAAACAATTCCAAGAAGTTCATATTCACAAACAAGCTGTGGGAACTCCGATTTAAATCCAGTATTTTTTGTTTTTCATAGAACATATAGCTGTTTACACCAGGAAACTAATAAACATATTGTCAACAACAGCCATCAGAATAGTTCTTCAGGATTTGAAGGGCAGTCTGTAACTTCATCCAGTGACTGGATTCATTCCCTCTCCTCCTGTGTAAAAAGGGCTCTGAAATATCAAGTGGGAGCTGTGTCTTTACATTTGGAGTCTTAGGGCTTTTTATTTCCTTTTTCTCTATAAGCTTGGTATAAGCGTGTCACTGTCCTTCAGTGAAGAACGAATAAGCGGTAAGAGCTTGTGTGGTGCCAAAACTATAAAAATGACTGACATTAGCGGGAGCTTCCAGTGCTCATGAGATCCTTAAAAACGGGAGCCCCAATGTGTGTGACCCAATGAATGATATTTCATATTTTCTCTGCTAGTACAAAATGTCTAAGTCCATACTTTATTTTTAAGGGGCTGTAGCTCAGTTAAAATTCTTGTGGAAAGTACAGGCAATGATAGGACTGGATAATGACTTTGTGATCTGGACTCCTGCTGTGTAAGGAACATCTCACTTTTTTTCTTCAGTTCCCTTGGGGTGTCTTATGATGTAGCTGTTCCTTTCTTCTGAGAATAACATTCAGATTTTTTCTATTTTAGAAGGTCCAGAGCCTCACAATGTTTCTATTAAAAAATACAGAACTGCTTTGTAGGCAGTTGAGATAGTCTGATTTTTCCCCTCACTCCCATTTATTTGGGTCCTATAACTGGATTTCCAGTGTCTAAGATGGATTGAGCAGCTCCTGCGTCCCACTCGTGTGTGTATCCCCATGGAGATGTTCACATGCTTAAGATTAGATAGATCACCTATAAGATTCGAAAGTTCTGAAGGTGTGAGATTGTCCTGTGAAAGAGCAGTGGGAGTGCACGTAGCTTTGCCTAGGGAGAGATGATGAGCCAGCTGAGAGTTTATGGGTCAGGATTAAAGGGCAGCCCAATGTGAGTGACTGTGGAGGGTGTCTGCTACACATCACCTGATTGGGAAGAAGCGGACAACTGGAAGAAGCCTCATGTTTGCAGGTCCTGGTTCTTGAACCACCCTGATATCTGCTGGAAGGACAACAGAGCAGAGCACAAGCAATCAAGGCGATTTCTGGAGTGCACTGATGATAACCCACTTCCTGAGACAGGTGATGGAGAAGCCAGCAAAAGGAAGTGCTCTGCTCTACCTGACACTTACCGACTAGGAAGAACTGGTCAGCGGTGTGAAGGTCAGAGGTAGCCTTGGTTGCAGTGATGATGAGATGAGAATGGCAGGGAAATTGGTGTCAAAGGGCACGGAAAAGGTCAAAGTACTTAGTGCCTTCTTTGCCTTGTTTTTATTGGTAAGATTTGCTTACAGCAATCCCTGATTCCTGAAACCAGTGGGAAAGTCTGGAGCAAGGAAGACTTACCCTTGATGGATGAGGATTAATTTAGGGAACATTTAACCAGACTAGATGTGTACAAGTTCACGGGACCTGACGGGATGCACCCGTGAGTGCTGAGGGAGCTGGCCAATGTCATTGTGAAGCCACTCTCAATTATTTCTGAAAGGTTGTGGTAAGTGGGGGAGATTCCTGAGGCCTGGTAGAAAGTAAATGTTACTCCTGTCATCAACATGGGCAAGAAGGAGAATCTGAGGAACTACAGGCTGGTCAGCCTCACCATGATCCCTGGGAAAGTGATGGAACAAATAATCCCAAGTAGTTGGGAGTAGTCAGCATGAACTTAAAACAATCAAATCATGCTTGACCGACCCAATAGCTTTCTACGATGAGATAACTGGCTCAGTGGATGAAGGGAAAGCAGTGGACGTTGTTTATCTTGACTTCAGCAACGCTCTTGACATTGTCTCCCAGAACAGCCTCAAGAAGTTAAAGTATAGACTAGATAAGTGGACAGTGAGCTGGACTGAAAACTGGCTGAACTGCTGGGGTCAGATGGTTGTGACCAACAGCCCAAAGTCCAGCTGGAGGCCATTGAGGTACCCTGGGGAGTTGATACTGGCGCCAATGCTGTTTAATTTCTGCATTAGTGACCTGAACAATGGGGCCAAATGCACCCTCAGCGTGTTCACAGATGGTAAAAAACTGGGAGGAGTGACACATGAGCAAGCAATGCGCCCTTGTGGCAAAGGTGGCCACCAGCCTCCTGGGCTGCATTAGGCAAAGCCTTGCCAGCAGGTCAAGGGAGGTGATCCTTCCCCTCTGCTCAGCCCTGCTGAGACACATCTGGAGTACTGTGTCCAGCGCCGGGCTCCCCAGTACAAGAGAGACATGGACATACTGGAATGAGTTCGGCAAAAGGCCACAAAGGTGATTAAGGGTCATGCAAGCAGAGGCTGAGAGAGCGGGGATTATTCAGCTGGGAGAAGAGAAGGCTGCAGGGGACCTTATCAATGTGTATAAATACCTGACTGGGGGGGAGGGCGGCAGCGGGGAAGATGGGCCAAATGCTTCTCAGTGGTGGTGCCCAGTGACGCCACCAGAGAGGCAATGGGCATAAATAGAGATACAGGAAATTCTGTGTGAACGTAAGAAATAACGTTTTTACTGTTCAGTGGTCAAACACTGGAGCAGGTTGCCCAGAAGGCTTGTGGAGTCTCCATCCTTGGAGATATTAAGAACCTGGCTGGATGCAGCCCTGAGCAAGCTGTTCTAATTGCCCCTGCTTTGACCAGGGGTCAGACCGGATGGTCCCCAAAGGTGCCTTCCAAGCTCAACTGTTCTGTGATTCGGCAGGCTGGGCACATCTATACATGCATACATGTGCAAACACACAGATAGTTTGACTGCATAAACTCCTCAGAAAATCAGGCTTGCAGAGATAACAGAAATCCTGTGATGCTTGTTTCAGGGGGAGATAAAAGTTTGGTGCTCATGAGCAGAACATTTTTTTAAACAGTCTATGTTTGGGTTTGGGTCTTCTGTGCAATATAGGCCACAGACCTTTTCGAATGTAATATCAAGAAGTGCATTCAATGTATTTTGGTGCAAATCCTTCAAAACCAGTAGAAAATGCACATTAAACGGAACACCTTGTATGCCAGATAAGCAAGTCTCACCAGGTTTTGGTTGCCTTACAGTGTCCCTCACCAAGCTGTGGTGTTCTAGCTCTGTGGGATCTTGGGCCACTGCCTAGCCCGTGTTTATTCAGTGTAGGGAACCGTACTTCTGTTTGGGACCACTGAGAACTGTCAGAGAAATACTAGGAGGAATCTTCCTGTTTAATGTCTACCCAGTGCTATAATTTAAAAAAAAACAAAACCAACAACTTCCACTTTTTGTTCCTTCCTCTGTCAACTAGGCACCAGCATCTTGCTTGCTTCCATTGCGTCTCCTCTCCTCTGACAGAGTTTAAGCCTCTTGGAAGAGCAGCCCATGGAAGGGGATGCATGGACGGATTGTCTACTAAAACAGATAAGTAATTTATTGTGCAATAAATAATTCAGCACAAATCATAAAGTCTAGCTAGTCTGTTACTTCGAATGTTTTTAAATCTACACATCCTACATTTTATTTTTCAATCAGCTGCAAAGATGATGCAGAACACAAGCAGAACAAGATCAAAGGCTGCGCATTATTTCACTGTGTAAGTCTATAATGGAGACACAAATGAAAACAATTTCTCCTCTTCCGTCTATCATGTTATTTTATGTCAAGGGTAGCAAATGAAGGATCCTCTCTGTTGCTGATTAAAAGTTTTACCAGGAAACCCTTGAGCTGAGGACAAGGCAGAACTGGCACTGGGATTGCCTGTGCTGGGGAAGGGCTCTTGCTCTCCACCACCCCCCAGGGTCTGCTGTCAGTCTCCAGGAGGAGCCCGGGTCTTGAACCCAGTCTTGTTTTGGGCCAGTTAGTGCGGCTGAGTCAGATAAGCTTGGACAGTCAGGGGAAGCATGGATGTTATAACTTTTTTCTTGAGGAATTCCTATGACTCAGTTTTTATTATCTGTATTATGCTGGTTAGGGTCTGAGTCAAGGAAACATCTGACCCTGAGCTTTGTTCACTCTTATTCAGAAAGGCATTTTAGAGCTTTGTGCACTTAAGCGTTTTCCTGGAGCGTGATGGTTTTCTGAGGTAATGTCTGTAGCCATCCCGCTGGATTTAATGGAGAAAGATCCTGTTGACTCTTGGAGGCTTGAATTCAACTTTCTCTTTAGTAATGTTGACAATGCTGAAAAAAAATCAGAGATCCTCTAACAGGCATCACCCACAGTATGTAGCCCTGGAAGGGGCCAGGGTGAGTTGAGGCACCTCTGTTGTTTTTGCTTGGACTGTTCTGGAGCTGCAGAGATTGAGACCATTTGAATGCTTTGGGGGACAAATACCAAAGAATCAATGACAGTTCAGACAGTTGTGGAGGAGGTAAAAGTTTCTTTCTGTCTGCTCTCTACCTCAGGTCCACTGGGTGACTTTATGCCATGGTGGAAACTGAAAAGATGAGAATAGAAGAGATGAGATCCCCGGTGCAACCCCTTCTGTTTCCCTCTACCTTGGACCTGCCAGAGCATAACAGAGCAAGCACTTCGCTGGGGAAAGGGAAGACACCCCGGGCCAGAGGAAGAGGACTACTGCTGTGGGAGGGAGCCCATGCAGGTAGCGTTGTCCCAGCTCTGGACAGGAGCACAGTGGGGAGGGAGAGGCTCAGCAAGGCCAGGCGACGCAGACCTGCAGTACTGTTGCTGTATCTAGAGCTGTAGTATTACCAGTAGAGCTTCCCACCAGTCCTAGGACCTACCTAAGGGGTGGCAGTGCCAGCCACCGGGCTTTTTGCAGAAACACCATCCCTGCCACCAGGATGCCCCATTTCTCAGAAAGCGGCTTTATAGATGGTTCACAGCAGTCCTGCCCTACCTGGGAACGAGGCGTTTAAACAACCCCGACGCCACTCCGGCCTTTCTGCACCCTATGAAGTTGTGTAGCGAGTTCACCATCTCGCCCGTGTGCGTATCGCTGCTCAAACCAAGAAACCCAGTTAGTAACGCGCAGCCAGGACCAGCCGCGGTAACAGTGGATGTACAGTGACCTACTTTTAACACAGCTTATGTAGCCTTTCTTGCTGCTTTATGCTTGAATGGCAGAATTTGCAACAAAAGGTCAATTTATGGCAGCCTTTTACTGCAAGGTTCTTTTGCTATAGTCCGACGTTATAATGACAAAATGCTCCGCTGAGTACAATGAGGACTGCAAAAATCAGCCCCACTTTTTATGTAAGGCTTTAAACTTTATCTGTTTTAAACAGCTTTTGGTGCTAAGCTAGGGTGGTTTTTTTTTGTTTGCTTGCTTATGAACGAAGTTTTATTATTTGCCTGGAAAGCAATAGAGGAACATGTCTGAATATGTATAGAAAGGCTTGGCAATGGGGGGTTTAAGTAAAATTGTGAAAAGTACTTCTAAACCTCATTGAATCACCCCCCTGTATGGAGGGGGAAGAGTCTAAACCACAGAGCCCAGAAAAGTGAACGCGGCATAGCAAAAATGAAACGGGAACATGGCCCCTGCTAAGGGAAGGCACAAAGTAAATCTGATGTGACCCAACCATGCAGGGTCATAAACAAGCCGAGACAAATGCAGGAGGAAGGACACTGTGACAATAGTTAGCCCAGAGGGCTGAGACACATGGCTGAGTTCTTACATGTCAGCTGTGCTGCAATAGCTGGCTGATTCACACACTTCGCCTACGGCAGCCATGAGGTAAAACACATTATGTTAAGCCTCAGTGGAAGAGGGTTAGATGGACGTGCTTTCCTTGCTGCTCGCAAAGGGGTGAGAGCGCGTACGTGAGCAGTTACCACAGCTCAGCTAACGTCTGGGCACCCACCACCTCTCTGAGCACCCACCGGGCTCCCATTCTGAAATTACCCCAACCCCTTTCTGACGAGGGTTAGCCTGTTGCGAATAGGAGCTGCAGAGTGTGTTAGCATAAAACTTTTTTGCCGCCTGCTCAGGGTAAGCATATGATGAAGCAGAAGGTCCCCAATGCCGTACAGTGCCTCCTACGCGTGTCTGAACCTTCAGCGGGGCCATGCCATTGGCAAACATTGCGCGTGGGGAGATGCCCTAAGCCTGTACAGAGCCTTGTTGGGCTGAAAGGGTAGCTTGTCATAAATCCTGGGTGATGGCAGCCTGTGTCAAGCTCTCCTAGCAGGATGCCAAGGACCGTGCCCCCAGTACGGGCAGAGCCTTGTTTTCCTCTCTACTCAGCTGTCTGCCAGACAGCAAAAGCAGCCTTGCCAAGGTTGCTCTACAGCTTCGACTCCTGCCAGTAATCTGGGTAATCTCTTATCTCGCCTTATTTCACTGTTTATAGCCATGACAGCCGAACCCTAGACAATGTGTAATGGGTGAGTTATGTTAGACGTTGTCGAGCCAATAATGATTCTGGAGCAAGGGCATTGCTAGCTGCATACTAGAGCTCAAAGCACCAGGGGTGGAAATCAGCAATGGCAAGTGATTTGAGAAATCGCTGTGTCCCAACTTCAGTTTACTCATTCACTGCACTGTCTGCTCTTTGGGACTGATGGCGGGCTTTGCCTGGAGGCAGTTGAGTGATGCTGGTTATGAGACACTCAGCCACAATTTCAAGTGAAAGGCTTGTTAGTCATCTTTCCTTCTATCTCATGTATCATCACGGCTAATAAACATCTCACAGCTATCTTCCAGGATGCTGGCGAGTTAGACTCTCTTCAGTTTGAGCCTTCTCTGTCTCCCAGTGTTCCCAGTGCTTTGTCTGAGTTTGCGCTGGTAAGGACTCTGGCTGAAGTGAATCTCCAACAGCAATTGGAAAAGACACAAAGAAATCGTACCTTTCTTAGCTGGATTGACTCCTGAGTTTTGGCAGGACTAAGGAACTCTTCAGACAGAATTGTAGCTGTTAATACAATCTGTTAGTCCACACGGAGCATCATCTTTTGCATGCAAACATATTAGTGCAGTCCCTTTCTGAGTCTTAATTACTGGGTGGATCTAAAGATAAAGGCGATTAAAAAAAACCCACCAGTCATGAACTGACATCATTGTTTGCATCAAGGCAGTAGGTCCACACTTCTGTAACATCATGAGACCTTAACACAAGCCATCACTGTAGAACTGGTGATGCTGATGGTCTTTTTTATAATAAATAGGGGGACAAAGTTTCTTAAGACTTAATCTTAAATTGGGCTGAACATCTCACTAGTCCTTTCCTGGAAAGTGCTCAGTACATTTCTGAATCAGCCTGATTGAAAGAACGATGAACTACGAAGACAAGTGCCTAGATGTATGAGTTTTCTCAGATATAGTCATAACCACATCCTGAGTTACGGTGCCATGTTTGCAATCATCTTATCAAACAGCGCTTGCTATTACCAGCCTATCAGTGACAGCAAGGCACAAGTGTTGAAGCAGAGAGAGAGATAAGGGAAAGGGAAAATTCTCTGAGAAGCCAGCTGGGAAGATGAGTGACGGGGCCCTCGAGTTGGGTCTCCTCTCCAGTGTAGCGGGGTTTCCCATTATAACGTTCCATAATTACACAGTTTTCATCAGGAACTGTTCAAATTCGGGGTGGGGAGTGGAATTTGTGCTTTATTCCAGCTTGTGATGCTGTTGGGAGCACACTTTTATCAGGGTGGATGTTGCATGTCAGCTGGTTGCCAATCTTTGTGTATTGTTGGGTCCCTGCATTGAAAGCTGTCACCACAGGGGAGGGAAGGGGGAGGCGTGAGTCTCACCCCGGCGGCAAGTGCTCCCCTTGAGAACCCACCATAACACCACTATCAGGGTTTGCATGTCCAAGGCCATGAGAACAACAGTGTGAGAACAACAGAGGAAAACAACTGTCTCAGAAGCTCTGGAAACACTCCTGAGGCAGCTTGAGAGAAAGAGTACAAAGCCGCAAGTGAAAGGCAGGCTACAGAACGGCAGCTAGGAGGCCCTTAGCTTTACACGGGCTAAGGCACCTACAGCACTGTGCCACACTGAGGAGAGCTGGCATCCTAGAATGGGGCCCACAACACTGAGGGTGCCGAGCAGGGCATTGCTAAGACAGTCTGAAATGCAAAGTCAATCTTGAAAATGCCACCTTTCTCTTGGGCTTAGGTATTTACCTGAAAGCCCAAATTAGGTGTCAGCTTGTACCTTGGGACATCCAGCTGTCTGGCTGCAGAATACTGATGATCCATAATTCACAGCATAGTCCTCCATACAGCCGGGCCAGGACCTGGCTGGGACAGGTCATGACTTCCAACCTTTATATCTACATCTTCCCGTGGAAGCTGGAGAGTAGAAGAGAGTAGAAGGTTACTGCACACCTTGGTGTCCCCATGCCACACAGTCAGGAAATGGTAAGGGCAATCATACAGACTGGGCATTTGCAGACCCCTCCCATACATAACCATAATCCTCCCCTTGGGTAGAGGTTACCAGCTAGCTTTTTCTCTTCCTGAACATAACTGGAACAGATAATTCTTTTTTTTTTTTTTTTTTTTTTTTTTGGTTAAAAAACCTACTAGTAGCACTTGCCCAGAAACGGCGAGACCTGGGATTCACACCCTCAACCTGAGAGATTTCAAAGTCACTGCTTCCCTTTCCACATGAGCACCTTCGCAGGTTTGCTGGAGGTCAGTGAGAGAAGGAAATGATCCCCACGCTTCACATCCCTAATTGTATCTGGGCTGTTGTGCAAAAAGGAGTGGAGATTCTGCATCTGCAAAAGGAAGCAAGCAAAAGAGATCCTGCCTCTGTGGGCAATGAAGCCCTCTTGTTTGGGCTCTTCTGGGCTGGGTAATGAGGAGTGATGGTTGATCCTTGCACGAGGGACTTCTCTGGTCCTGCGTCATGATATGAAATATATTAACAGCAATACAAGTGTGGAGCAGAGCTCTGGCTTTGCTCCTCCTGGGGGGAGTGCCAGTGGCTCCTTACCAGTGAGAGACCTCTTCCTTGGTCTTTCTTCGTGTAGGGCTCAGTTTCAACAGAAAGGGTAGGAGAGAGTCCACCTTGTCATCAGCCTGTAGTTAGGGTGCTCCTGAGATTGGCAGCAGCGGTCTTTCTGTTCTAGTCTTCTCTCTTGAGTTGTAAACTTTTCTAGACAAAGCTCAGATGTTCATGATGTGTCTATACACCAGCTAGAATAATACTGCCAAGCACCTTGCTATTATCTTGCTACTGTCATTAATTACTCAATTAAAGATGGTCACAATATGTTAATGATGAACCTTAGCCTAATTTCTGAGGAGAATGGAAAATTGAGTTAGTTTCCCTAGCTCTGGTCTCATTAAAGCATCATGTCATTCTCATTATAATGTGATTTTCATGACTTAATCTATTATTTACTGCAGGGGAAATCTGAAATGCACAGAATGTATTTACAATGTGAAAAGGCTACTTGGATACTGGTCTTTGAACCAATGTTTTTTTATAAGGAATTACAAGTCTGTCTCGTGGCTACTTTTAAAAATAATACTATTTAAAATAGACGTTTAAGGGATGAGTAACAAGTCTTGGCTTTGCAAATGCAGACATTAGATCACAGTGACCCTCTGCCTCCTGGGGACAAGAACTTCCCTCTCACTTCCAAGCCATCAGATAATGTGTGCTGCGTACAGAGAGCTTAGGTCAGAGAGCTGTTTGCATATGCTGCTAATTGGTGAACTCCTCATTTAGTGTTTTAAGGGATCTGACACCAGGTAATGTTTCAGTCTTACTCCGCGCAGGACTTCTTGATCCAGCAGAGCTCTTTCTTCTATTATTTTTTATTTTAAATAGCAATGTTTTCTCCCCAAAAGTTTTAGTCTCTGCGAATCCAAGGCGCCTTTTTTTTTCGCTCAGAACATGGTACCTTGACAAGGACTGTGTTTTCCTATCTCCGTCGATGGGTTCAGCGGTGACTCAGAGTGAGACGTGCCGAACAGTCAGCACCGCTCCCCGCAGTGTCTGGGCATTCACAGAACTCCCTCACCACCCGTATGTCTTTGTGGTTTGAGAGGTCTGACAAGATTGCCATCAAAAGTGGAAAATTTGGGAAAGCCCGAGTCTATTTCGACATCAGCTGTTGGCTTAAAAGGCCAAAGCACGGAGAAAGCAAAACCACAAAGATACGGGAACTGCAATGCAACTGTTGTCAAGGTAAATGCAAACAACACAAAGCTGTGAAACATGGTCTTGGTAAGCTGAGGCTACAGTTAGAACTATCTCAGTTTTTCCTTCCAGTCTATCAGGACCTATATCCATGAGGAGGCTGGAGGGCAAATGGCACAAGAGTTCCCTTCCTTGCGTGTACTCAGTGGAAGGTCCACAAAGAGCTACCTCTCTTGCACTCAGGAGGAGGTGAGTCTATCATGCCCAAGAGAGATGGAAGATGAAGGAAGAAGGTCGACCTCTCCATGGAGCAGGTCCTCGGGGGACAGATGAGCAGGCTTGAAGGCTTTCAACAGTGTTAATGAACATGCTTCTTCACAGCCATTATACTCTCCTGCCACTTGGCCATCTATGGTTAAATCTGTGGATGTCTGACCTGCTCAGACCTGAATAGGAAGAGTTAAACATGCTCATTTCTCCAAAGAAAAAAAAATAAGTCCCTTGTCTTCAAGGTGTCACATATTTTCAAGTGTATTTCACTTGAATATCCACCTGGAAGTCTTTTGGGTCTGGTCCTTAGTGCCCCTGAAATTCACAGGTCTAAACGGTGTTACGAAACACGGTGGCTATTCTGTGTTTTGGAAGGAGCAGATGCCTGGAGTTGAAACGTGCCATTTGAAGCGCCCTTTGAAATACAGTAGAAATGCAGTCAGCTGTTGTCCTTAAGTAGAGGGAATAGGAGAGAGAAGACTAAATCATATCTGGTCTTTGTCTTCAAATCCAGCCATTCCTGATGCCTCTTTTTACTCAAAACCCAGCATGCCTTGAGATTTTGCCATCTGCTCTCTTTCCTCTGAGGAAAAGTCTGCTTCATTTTACCTACCTTGCAAAAACTAGTGTCGTAACAAGGAAAGCACTTTGCTGTACTGGTTTGCAGTATGCCATGAGGCAAAATGACCCACAAGTTCACATCCTTGACCAAATTTGCCAGTGTCTTAGCATCTATGTATGTGTCTGTAAACACTCAAAGGTATCCACCCTAAGCGATATGTGAGCTGGAGCAGCAGTGCTGGAAAGCCGCCCCTCTGTGTTGAAGGGTCGTCTTTCCGGAGGGAGTGTAGGAACATTAGTAACTGCATGTTGTTAAATCTCGAGTCATTGCCTGTAGGCCAGGTCCATGTTGGTTTAGCTTTCTGGAGGAGATGAGTGAGTGTTGTAAACCTCTGTACCCCGGCCAGCCCCAGTACGGGCATTGCTATTCCACCCACTGATCTCTCTCTGCTGTCACAGCAGAACATGGTTTTTGTGGGCTTTGTTGACCTGTTCCCCTGCTGAAGAAAAGTCTCCGTGACCGCAGGCCCACGCGCCATACTAATCCACAGCACTCGCTATCCGCAGGGGCTGTTACTCCAGAGAAAGAGTCCTCCTTCCTCCACGCAGCCATGGGACGTGACACTTGTACTGGGTATCCTAAGGCTGCTGCCTCTCTGGAGGAAGAAGGGGTGACTTCTCTGCATCTGTGGAAGTCCCACACATGGAATAAAACCAGGAGCAGTCCCAGGTTACATACTGAATGCCTGGATGTCCCCACCTGGCCTATCGGTCTGCCAAAGGTTTTAAAGAGGCTGTAACATATTGGTACTTGGGATGGGATCCACAGCTTGGTGTAGACTGGCAAGGTTATAATCACACCCATTTGGCTGAGGATGCTGTGAAATGAAGCATGGCAGATAAGTTAAAGAGGAAAGCAAATGCTGATGCAAAGACAACCCTTCACCACCTCCCTCCTCACCCAAAATACAGCAGCAAGGTGATTTCTGGTAGGACTCATACCGTAGGAGTACTCACAGGTGGGAGTTCTCCAACAGCAGAAATCAAACCACCTGCACTGAGGTGACTGCAAATATAAGCTGAAGCAGGAGTAGATGAAGAAAATCAGGATGGCACAGTCATGGTCAGACATAGCCCAACGCAGTGGTGGCTCTCAAGCTGCCCCCAGGCAGGACACAGTGATCAGCAAATTTCTCAAGAACATCAGGATGGGGCTGCATTTTCACTAACAATTTGAATCTCAGCCGAGTTGTTGAGATAGAGATCACGGAGACATCGTGTCATGCTCAAGTGAACTAGAGAGAACTTACTGAGCTCTTTGTACAGGATCATGCCAAATGTCCTGTACGGGACAAGATTAACCCCACTGCCAGCAGGATGAGGAAACCTAGCAGCAGAGAGGTGTTAAAATGCTCTGCACCAGCCTTTGTGAAAGTGAAGTGGTATCAGGTGCAGTAAAAGGCGATCAAACATCAGTCCAAATGGAACTTGGATTTCTTTTTGTAGGGCCTAATCTGGTACTGCTTTGAGTACTGCTTTGATATGAAAAAGGGAGGGAAAAGAAGATAAAAAAAAAAAAAAGTGTTTGGTTTTCTGATTAAAACTGGTCTCTGTTTGTTTTGGAGGAAAATTTTCTCTGTACAATGATGACTCACAAGCTGCAAGTCAAAGAAGAAATAATCACCAGGGAAGGGAACCGCGAAAACAAAAACCCCAGAAGTGCTGCATCTCTATGGGGCTGAGAGAATGAGTGTGTATCCTGTGATGCAGCCGGCTGCATGACGGTGGGTTTCCTCCCGCGTTTCCGTCTCAGTAAAATTAGAGGTTGGAGCTCGGGGGATGTCAGTTCAGCTTCTGATTCTGCAAAGCCTCCTGTGAGGCATGGGATGAATTCTCAAATCTCTCTGGGTCTCACCTGTAAAACAGTAATAACATCCTTTGTCTATTTAAATTACTGCTTCTTCCTATGTGTTTCTACCAAGCCTAGAGTAACAGGGCCCTAATATGTCATTAGACTCTCTAGCTGCCACTGTGCTATGAATAATAATGTTTATTAATCATAATAAACATATCAGCCCTGTCAGAGAGTGTGCACAGAGCAAGTACAGCAGTGTCTGATAGTCACATCCTCCCATGTAAAGCTTGAGGTGGAAAATAAGACTCATTCTGCAGATAATATAAAACCCAGGGATGGCCAAAGTCTTCCTGCAGGCAATATAGGAGGAGAAGAGAAAAGGTCAGTTTTGTTCTAAAAAATAATACAGCAACATCTCATGTGGTGTGTCCCTCTCTAATAAGCCAAGACAGCTCCTGACATTTACAGGATGAGACGTGAGAGTAGTGTGTGTCCAGTCCAAAGTATATACAATAACAGTAGAAAACCCTAACTTGTATACTGAAATTACCTAAATTTACTCATTAAGTCTTCCCCCAGTTTCTCTCATCTTCTTCCTCTTTCATCCAAGTCACCATTTTGGTTAAGAGTCAATGAAGGGCAGAATTTCGGCCATTCAATGTGGCTGGTCAATGTGTGCCACCTGTGCGCCAGCAAGGGATGGACCTGGTCCTATTTATGAATCTCCATACTGTGAGAGAGGTGGGATGGCAGTCTGCCTAGAAGAACCTCATACTTTGAACGCTCAAGAAGCTGATCTTATGGTAAGGCACAACTCAAAGTGGGCCGTGTTACCCCAAATTGCACCTCATTTGACAGAGTGGTGTAAAAAACAGAGATCATTCCAAAACGAGCTGTGGTAGGATCCGCCCTTGCCCACATGAAATAATTGCTGCTGCATACAGCAGGGAGGTCAGTTCAGATTTTGGACTATTTATACTAAAACAAGACAGATAAATCCTTTGAAGCTCCTGGAGTTACTTGAGACTTCAGCTGCTGTAAAGGAGGTCAGAACCTGCTTTCAGGTCCTTCGGTTGAATCTCATTGCTTGATCTATGCTGGAGATACTTGCTGCAGAGTTAGTCATCTTTGTGGCCTGAAGAGACCTCATAGCACTTTCTGTTAATCAGAATTACCTGCTGGGAGGAATGGTCTGGTGAACTACAAGGCTGGATTTGGGAACAAATAAGAAGGAAATTCTGTATACTGAGAAAGGAGCTAATCAAGCCAAAATCCGTAAAAAATAAATGGTTTGCTGTGCAATCAGGAAACAGTTTCCCTCCTTGCCTGATTGCCTATGGTAATTACACGTGGCTGATTTATTCTCCTCCGGAGCGTGCCTGATCCTTTGCTCTGGTGTAATCCACTCCTGGCCACCCCTGCCAGCCCCACCGGCGTGGGAGCCGGTCTGGAGCAGGGCCACTGCCCCACTGCAACTACCGACAGCAACCTCGGACTTTCTGTGACAACATCTCCTCGACTCGGCAGCCCCAGCCAGGAATCATTGGCCTGAACTGAGGAAAGTGCATTAATGCCCATTTTTGTCTTAAATTCATATCAAGTTCTTGTTATTTTAGATGCTGAAAGGAGTTGTGCGCTCAAACCCCACTCAATATCTGTGGGATCTGAAGACCCAGTTCTCTTCTGCTCTTTCACAAATCTGAGCTTCAGAGGTGTCCCGGTATGGGACTCAGTCGACACGTCACGTGTGAGTGCCTTTATAATTTTCCCATTGTGGCACTGCCCATACCTTTGTGCATTTCAATCACTCCCTGTTTGTTTCGAAACAAAACAAACGTTATTTGCAAAGCGTGTCTGCTCAAAGCGATTCTCTAAACTGTTCCCATTGCATGCATCACGCGTGCCAGGAAAAATGTATATATTGTCGTGTAAAAACGATTTGTGCACCCTACCTTCATAAATCTCCCGTAGTCAGCCCATGGCCCAACTCCCCCGTTATGTCAGAGGACAGTGGTGATGCACTCACTGCTGTGTTCCCATTGCTGCTGACAGACAGCGACAGCCATGATGGGGAAAAAAAAAAAAGCACAATTATTTAACAGATGCCCTTGCAGCAAACAGTCCCTGGAATCCCCAGCTGTGGGCACGCCGTGCCAGGCTCTCGGTACACCTTGCTAATCTCCCAGCACGAGCGTTTCTGTAAGGGGAGGAAATACTGTTTAGTTCGGGCAGGAGAACAGCGAGGCAGAAAAACAAAGCCTTGCCCTAAGCCACCATTTCAAATCCGTGGTGAAGGCTGTAACAAATGCCAGGAGATTCCCAGTCCCTTATTTCAGCCACGAGGCAAATCCTATTTTTGCAGCGGCTTCAGTAGCTCACTAGACCAATTGACTGTAGCATCCAATTCATCTTTACAAGCTTTGTGGCACTACGGTTTGCCAGGGATCCCCGAGTGCGAAATAATTTTCATTTTAACCATTTTTCAGCTGTGGATATTAAAGACAGGGGTGGATTGAAATAACCCCGCATAGCACATCTGACATTTTTCCACCTCTTTCATTGTCTTTGATGTGGGAGCTGGACCGCTGTGTCCTCCACATCAGTACATCACCTAATACATTGTTTAAAGAGTTACTGTAATGTCAATAATAAAGGGTAAAAACATGTCAGCTTATGTTTTGTCTTGATGGAGAGCACAAATGCTTACCCTGCACTGCCTTCGGGAGAAGCGGCCGTGCCCAGGAACAAAGCCGTGGTGCCAGCCAAACCACGGCTGGTCCTGAGATGTCACCCTTGATGTACAGGTTCGGAGATGCTCTCTCCCAAACACAAATGTCAAAATGGTGGCACTCATTCAAAAATCAGCTCCCGCTTTTGCTGAACGCATGAAATGCCCGTGAATGTGTTTAGAAGCAGGCCGGGTCCTTTACAGTGGGCTTGAAAACAGAAAATCTGGGGTAGGGAGGAAAGAATTTAGAAAGAGATGAAGAGGGCTGAGAGGGGGAGAAACCGCCCCACTGGCTGTGCCAGCGGTTACGTGTTAATATGGTACCACCACGAGACGAGCTTTCTTCCTAAAACAGCCTTATTTGGGGATTAGCATTGAAACAATGTCATCTGCTCTTGATCCTTTCCAACCTCACTTGGCTGCCATTTGGCTCCCGCTCCCTACACGATAAGGGCCTCTGAGAGCCACGCAGACGGAGTGGAGCATTAACACCGGCGCCTCGTTACAGACCACGTTACCAGGGACGATTAATGCCTGACGGCACATAAACCCATCCTTTCAGCAACATGGGCCATCTTCCTTTCAGTTCTTCACTACAGCATATAACAAGAAAACACCAGACATCCCTGACGTCCTTCTAAATATCACAGAGGGAGGGTCGTTTCCTAAAGCCCTTCCACATCCCGGCTTCCCACCCAAATGAATAACGATCATGAAGCACTGGGTTAGCTCCCCTCCTCTTGGAAGCATCACCCCGCTTGGCCAGCAGAACGGAAGGACCTAATAAGGTCTATTTTGGATAATCTGTGTGACAACACAGAGCATTTCCTTTTTTTTTTTAATTTGCTGCTGGATGAGATTGCTTCTGGGATGCTTCTGTAGCTTTTGGCTCTGGTTAAATAGCAGGAGAACTCCCAATAGCAGGAGTCAAAGGATCTTCCATATGACCATGCTGCTGTGCACTTGTGAATGGAAAATTATGTGTCTCCATAAATCACAGGAATATAAAGACCATATGTGGTGTGCAGAGCTCCCACATATCCACATGCGAGTGGGTCAGTGCTAGCCAAGACATCTGAAAGCAGAATCATCTGCATTATGTGTTTTACTTTGCTCTAATACTGAACATAAGTGGAGAGGGGAAGAGAAAAGACACAAATAAAAAAGAATGTCAAGAATAATGGAAAAAATGTATGTTCCAGGCTCAGGGAAATTATTTTGACACCAGCTTTCACATTTTTTTATTGTCACCCCTTTGGGCAAAGTCATCCAAAAGGACAAACAGAAAATCATACCGCAGAGTGAGATACAGAACCTGCCTCCCTTAGCAGACTGGATGTGACAGATAAAATAAGACCCCAGCATCCAGCCATGGAAGAAAATAAAAAGGTTGGTTTAGAATATTGCTGTTTTAGTAAGTGGGGAGATGGGTGAACCCTGTGTTATTAAGATGGTGATTGCTTTACCCTGTTTTTTCCCCAGTGTTAATGCAGGCAGATTGAACAACCACATCCTGAACGTGATAAGCACCTGCCAGGGTCTGCTCTGGGACCCACCACAGCTGTCCCTAATGAGACCTGCTTTGCCCTTGAGTGTGTCTGTCCCCCGCGGATGCTGGAGAGCCACCCACAGGCCATGCACAGGGGGCTCTTATGTTCAGAAGAGTGTGTGCTACTTCTCGTCTTCACATGGCGTACCTACCAAGCAAGAGTTAGCAAAGATTGGGTGGATTCCCCTTTGCAGCAGCTCTCCGCAGACAACATGGTGCATACCTGGTCTTCCCTGAGCTTTTCCGTTGCTCTGCCCACGCTGCTGATGCGCCGCCCTCCCAGCCCTCTCTCAAGCAGGAGACCTCTGCAAGCCCTCCTGCCCCTGCCTGGTGCCCTGAGCCTCCTTTTCCCTGTCAGCCCCTCCTTAACAAGGTCCTACTTTGATTTTGCCACAGACAACAGAAAATTCCCCATTTTCTTCTACTCCTCTGTGTTTTATTCACCCTTTCTGTTTTCCAGGATTCATTTTTTTTCCGGGCTTCTCAGGTGTATCCCTGTCATGGAAGTTGTTTTACTCACCTTTGAGTTGTAATATATGCACACGCATACAATTAAGGCCTTTGGACCATTGAATTAGCATTCCTTTGCCCTATGGGGCTCCTTCTTTTCCCTTGAGACTTGCTTTCTGATTACTTTTGGAGCTATGACCCTGGCCTATATCAACTAAGGTTGGTCCTGCGTATTATTACAGAGGGAAGAAAATTTACAGGCCATAAAGGCCCCATCACCTATTAAATTTGAGAAGAATGTGCTGCAGGGCCTGTTGTGCTAGCTTGTGACTTGGAAGAGATGTTTCCACACCCTGTTCAGACTTTCCTCGTGACCTTTAGTGAGCTATTTAGGACCTGATCCTCCAGGCTCTTCAGACCTTGGAAGGTCTGGGGCGTTGGATGTGTCTGCCTTGCAGAAACGCCAGCTGGCTGCGCAGCCTGGGATTCGGCAGGGGTTGGTTTATCTTGCTGCGAATGAGTAAGATAAGTGCTGAATTATGATTTAAGATTACTTTAAATGGGAGGTTTCTGTTACATCTCTACAAGGCTGCTGCCACCCTTTAATTCTAGTGAAGACACGCACATAGTGTCGCTACAGATCTGCCAAGGGGACACATGCACTGAAAACTGGGAGACAACGAGGGGATTCACAGAAAGAGGCACCAACCAAGCAGGGAAAAAAAATCCTTGGTGTTTGCAAAGAAGATATCGCTCAACCACAAAGCAAGTTGGCATTCATTTGCAATGAACAATACCAGAGACCGGGCTCAGACACTGGAACATCAACACTGTGAAGCTGTTGGAGTGGTCTCGGGCATGATTATGGCCCACGGTAGGCAGCATTCTCCTAAGCAAAGGTTCAGGAGTCAGCCTGGACCAGGGAATACTAATAGTAGGAAGTTTGCAAACTTGTTTTGGAAGCTAAGAGAAGCTAAAAGTAGCGACATGGCCAGACTATGCCAGCTGGCCTCAGGACCAAAGGGCGGGCACTGGCACCAGTTCACTAGTACAGGTGTAGCCAGAGGAGTCACCAACAGGTCCAAGAGTCATCAGCGACTTGGCACCCGCAACTGCTATTCATCAGCAACTTGGCCCTGTTCTGGGCCATATTTTTCTTCTGCCCTAAAGAGCAGCTGGAACCTCCACAGAGCCAACAGGTCTCTGCTCCAAAGAGTCTCCGTTCAGGTGTAAAGGAGGTGTAGCTGGGCTGAAGGTGAAGAAAAAGTGGTGAGGCACATGGTGTGGACAAAGGCGTAAACGCAGCCCAGTGAACACAACGAAGAATCATCTATTAATTTAAAGAATCTCAGCGAGTCTTTCTGGCAAACGCATCATGGTTTCAAAGTAACTGTGCCCTGCACAAACAGACTGAAAGAGCAGAAGGATAAGAGGGTTTTAAATTCAGCTCATTACATGAGCCATGAGAAGACCAACCAGGTCAAGCTCTGCAGATGACTAGAAGAAAACCTTTGTGGAACCTGATGAGGTTTAGACATGCACTTGATGTCTACAGAGACGTTCCTGGTCTCACCCCCAAGCCATACCTTGTGATGCCCTAAAGAACTGTGATTCTAGCTCCTCTCCTCCCCTCTTCACCCCACTTACTACCAAAAATTGCTGTGTCCCCATTTCATCACTATGTTATACTCCCTCACCCAGAAGGTACCTAAGACAACAAGATGCACTTGAATTCTCAGAGCTGAGACCTAATATTTTGACTTGGATTAAAATGCACTTCGTAAATAAAGCTAATTTTTGCCTTATTTTTTAGGGGAATTCTCACTGACGTGTGTCATTTAGGCTTTATCTGGGTCCAACGGGAGCACGTCTACATAATATAGAGGTCCTGAACACACAGCACTGCTCAAGCATGGCCAGCACTCTTCAGAATGGGGCCTCTGATCTGTAGGTCGATGATGGCTCCAGGAAAATAAAATGGACTTCAAGACATCTATCAAGGCCCACAGTAAAGATTCAATGACAAGGATGATTCACAGCAAGAAGAAACTTTTCAGAGCACATCAACCCTTCCACCAAAAGACACATTTTGGGAGAACGTGGGCTTGAAATGTAAAGAAAATATCTTGTGAAAAAATGGTTAGGAAAGGATGTATCTAGTGTTTGAAATATCTGCCCTTGCTGTGCTTTCACCAGCTGTCGGGCCGTATCAGCTGCAGGTGGATGGCTTTGCTTGGTTAAGTCAACATGATCGTCCTTGTAACACTGGCCTGACTCTACGGAAAGGAACTGCAAACAGGCACACATCACAGCCGAGCCTTCGTGACCAGCAGCAAAGCGGCACTTAGAGCTGAAGTGTGACAGGGAAATGGAAAAAATCTGAATTCGGGCATAAAAAAGCCATGGTAAATTCATGTGGCTGCGTTCTCAGTTTGAGTCCTGTTTGGGGTCTGCCATTTTTAACTTGAGTCCCAATTTCTCTGGGTGGAGACAGGGTCCAGAAGTGAAATTCTGGTTTTGAAGTGCATTTCCTTGAGTAATGCCTGAACTTTCCCACTTAGCGCTGATTTTCGAACACCAATGGCAAGTTTGCGGTTTTTCATCAGAACCAAAGGTAAACAACAAAACATAATTTGCACAAAAATGTGTTCAGGTTGTCACTGTAGAGCAGGACTAGGATGGAGCTCCTGAGCCCCGCATTCTGATGTTCACATTACATTAACAGTGAAGGGAAATGAAGAAATAGGGAAAAAATAATCTCTCTGCATCAGTGTGTAACTGTGCTATATTTTATAGATGAATGATAATGCTTAATGGCTTCCGAATAAAGAGGGGAGCTCGGAGTCTCCATTGAATGTCACCTTTGAGCACTGCAGTGCCATATTTTTGATATAATTCGCATCTGTGAAGGTCTAATTCACTCATGCTTCAACCTCGGAAGTGAGGAGGTGCGTGAGTGGGGTCACAGACAGAGTAAAAGCAAGTCAGTGAATTTGAAAGAAAAATAACATTAGTGGATCTGAACACGGTGTCAGTCTAAGACCCTCAAGGATGGCTCCTCTCTCTGCTGCGCTCAGGCTGAGAGTGGCTTTGTGAATTCATAGCTGTAAACTGCTGTGAGATTTCTCTGGGAGAGGAAAGCAGGTGTCAAACATTATTATTTACACTAAGTAATTGCGTAAAGAAAATACCAGAATCAGATCTTTGTTCTACATTCACAAATGTATTCCCTTAATGATCTCTTTTCAAGCCTTTTGAGCTATAAATAGCTTTGTAAGTTTAAGAGCTGGAAATAAGCCACCAGCACTGTGACTGACTATTGTGAGAAGGTTTTATTAATTTTGGGCTGGGGGAAGGGGCGAGGTTAAATCAGAGCGGGGCAGACAGGGCTGAAACCAGCCTGCGCCTGTTTGGGAGGAGATGGCGGGCTGGGATCCACGGAGGAGAGGGGCAAGGAATGAAGGCAAAAGGGAAGAAAAGCAACACAAAATCAGTGGGACCGATAGGATACGTGCCAAATGTTAAGGTTTTTGAAAATAAGCAGAGATAACTATGAAAGGTCTGTGCCTAGATAGATAAAAATAGTTATAGGTTATGTACACAGAGGAAAAGCACAAGCAAATAGACTTCTGCCATAGAAATTTCTTTATACAAGTGGCAAGGGCCTGTGTTTCTCGAGGCAGACAATGTTACACCACCGGTCACCATCTTTGCAGTAAAGGGCCAGGGTGGCCAAGCAGCAGCGGCACGTGAGGAGTAGCTGTGATGGAAATCAGCAAGTCCGTAGCAAAAGCCATGACGCCAGCTGGAAACGAGGCAGGACACAGTCCTGGTTGTCTACCCTCCTTTCGGCTGCCATCAGCAAGCTCCGAGAGATCACAGAGTGGTGCTGAGGTGAAGCGGGACAGCTGAATTAGGATAGCTTTCCTCCCCAGCAACCTGCAAATGCTCTGCTTACCTTGTGCTCTACACAGACTCCAGGTCCTGAACTGAGGACACCATCTGCTTGGAGCAAGACAGCATCTGGAAGGAACACAGCGCACAGCATCTCACTGGTGCTTCTTCCAGGAGTAGAGGCCAGCCGTTGGGCTCTTTTAGCCCTATTTGACAAAAACTTTGCAGCTTCTTGAGGTCACAGCTTTGGTGCCACGCTTTGGGAATTTAGTAGAGACTAACCAGCCTTTCTCTATTTGCAGAGCAACGTTTATTTTCACATTACAACTGGCAGAACAAAGACCTGAGCACCTGTACCACTAAGGACATTTCTTAATAAACTGTGCTCGCAAAAATAATTCTAATCATCTGTAGCATCTCGGATGCATACAGTTCTCTGTCTGAAAGGGACTTGAAAGCCATTCTCCTCCAGGACTGCTCACAAGAGTAGAAGATTGAGGTCTACAAAATGGGCCGGACTCCGCACCTGGTCTGACTCCTGCTGAAGACACCAAAGTAGCTCCAGTGACTTCTGCAGGACGCACTCTGTGCTACCCCTTGGCTTATCATCCACCTCCTCTGTCTTTCACCAATATTTCTAATGAAACTTGCTCTTAACAGCTGCCTGATAGGGTTCTCTGTGCATTGCACCAGGATTCTGTCTCTTTGTGGGACAACAAAGTTTTTTGCTTGTGCTAAGTGAGATACAAGGGCCCAGGAAGGCAGGTGGAGGCTGTGGGAATTAGATGGCAGTGGAGCTGCCGACTTCGGCGTGCCCAAGTCACATTCTTATCAAATGTCATTTTTACAGACAGAACAAGGCAAGTGAAAGAAGTTTTTTCCAGCTTATTTTTTCTCTTCTTTTTCTGGCAATGATCAGTTAATAAGACACTGTCCAGGCTCTTAAGTTATTTTCATCTCAGTAGAAGTTACCTGCCCCTATAGCCTCACGCAGTGAGTCCACGGTGGAAGTGGGAACATCTCTGAGCATCCCACTCCTACACAGCCAGTTTGTTCCCAGTCCCACTGCTGTCTTGTCCCAAAGAACGCAGACAAACCAGCCTAAAGGCTGCCCAGAGAGGTTGTGGAGTCTCCCACTCTGGAGGTATTCAAAACCCGCCTGGATGCCGTCCTGTGCAACTGCTGTAGGTGTCCCTGCTGTGGCAGGGGGGTTGGACTGGATGATCTCCAGAGGTCCCTTCCAACCCTGACCATTCTGTGATTCTGTAAAGGCAGGGCCTGGGGGTGACAAAGCAGTACAGAGGGAAACCTCACATCATCACATCAACCTAATGTATGAAAGTATACAGTGTAGAAAAGACTACAGTCCCATCTTCTGCCGGCAGCTTCCCAAAGCGCTGATATCCCCTATCAGTAGCAGAGGTCTGCAGGGAGACAAAGACTGGAGCCCGGCAAGCAGCGAGGTGGGGAAGAGGCAGGTGAGGGATCCTTTGCTGCCGTCTGGGAAAGGATCTCAAGGGGAGATCCGCTCTGGGTGCCCAGCTGCTGAGAGGATGGTGCTGCGTGGGCATACGTGAGAGACTGACAGCGGGGGCAGATGTTGCACGAGGACCGGCTGCCATTTCATCATGCCGAGCCAGCGTGTTTGCACGCATACGCTGATTACTCCCCGCTCAGAGCCGCCGTGGGAGGCAGGTTTGTAACTGAAAACCGCTTCCCACTGCTGAGTCACCCTTTGCTGCTGATGCACTCCCTGATCCCAGGCCCCTTCCAGGCTGGTGAAGTAATTGGCTCCACAAGTGCTTTTGAAACGTAGAGTGCAAGTGAAGAAATCAGGCTGAATTCTTCCAGGACTAGGAAAGGAAAGTGGGGATGAGGAAAAAGGTGAAGTCATTGGACTTCGCAAATTTGGGTGGCTCATTCTTTGGATCGAACTTTTGAATCTCCAGTGTCTGGTCTCGTTTGCTGAGAAGTTGAAGACCTTCAGCTTGGGATCCTCAGATGTTCGAGCACCTTGGAAAATCAGGCAAATCATGTCAAAATCACTGTGCATTTAAGGAAATGTGGGCTCTGCACATTACATTAGAAGCCTGTTGTCAGTAGCCCCAGAGTTAGACTTACCAAACAGAAAATGCTTGTGCTTTTTCAGTCGTCAGAATGATATCGTAGATTCAGAGCTTCGCTGCTGTCGAACAGAGCATAGAGAGTCAAATGCTGTGTAGATCCTACTGGGTAACACATTCCTTAACGGCATTTTTAAAGCATTCCACACTGGCAATAAAATAGAGAAAGAGAGAGAACAGAGCACAGCCTTCACTGAAAATGGAAGAGGAAAAGAAAAATAATCACAAGAGCTTTTCACTGATGTGGGCTGTGGCATCGCTCTATCTGCTGCTCAGAGCAGACATTGTTTCCAAAATATATACAGTGCAAATCCAGCAGAGCAAAACTTGAATAGCTAGTCATGGTCCCCTGGATTTAAATAGGTTGCCAACTCCCTATGGAAAGGGACACCAAAAATAACTAAATCTGGATCACTGGAATATTCCAGTTGTCCCTCAAATAAACAACCTCTGCAGAAACATTCGATTTCCAGCAGTTTCCCTCTGAAACTACAAAGGTCTGGTCATGGTGCCCAGTGATACATGAAATTGTTGATCCCATTCTCGGGATGATTAAGGGGTATTTATTTGTCATTACCCCTTGAGAGAAGGATGTGATTTATCACAAAAGAATGGTGAATTTCACAGGACAGTATCAGGCTCCGTACGGTTGTGATGGAAAGGTCAGCATCAAGCAGGCAATGTTTTGTACGCTCCTGGAAATGTTTTAGGACAGTATTATGCCAAGGTGAAATTCAGGCTCCATTGAAGTTGATTCCAAAACTCCTGTTTACTTCACCGGAGCCAAGTTTTCTTCCAAAGAATCCCTACGTATATTTTAGCTCCCTGGAGCTTTGCTTTAATAGCAATGTTTTCCCCATGGGACTAGAAATAGAGAGGAAAAGAAAGGGAAGTGGAGGTGCGTGGGAGAGAGAGGAATCAAAGCCTCCCTCCCTCATCCCTTTCATGGGCGAAGCTCATGATTACACCCTCAGGCATCCACATCTCCCAGTTCTCCTCTTCCTTTTGCTCTTACAGGTCTCATCCCTTCAGTGCAAAGGAGCCCACAGGCAGCCTACTGCCTCAGCCGGGTGATGCTCCACCGCTGGCACTTCTTACTCAGCAGGGTCAGCCAAGTGCCTCAACGGCATCCTGCTTTCTCACTCACCTTTAGACTTAGTCTTAAATTGGCAAGACTGACACATGCCTGCTTCGCTGCTTTGCACCCACAAGTGAAGTGAAGATGATGACTTCTTTTTCCAAGCGAGTCCTGCCGAAGGTCCAACTTACAAGTAGGCTTACGTGGGGCTTGAGCTGAGGCATCCTACTAAGATCTGTTACCAAGTCCTTCACAGGCAGTCAGTGCTGAAGAGGGAGAGGGAAGAAACACAACAGGTAAGTGCATGTATGACAATCTGTTTCTCATTAATGTCTTGCCTTTAATCACAAATAATCAGAGCCTGACTCAGTCCCCAGACACAAACCTTCTTACTCTCTTCCAAAATGTTTTTGATTACAAACTGTCTTTAGATAGTCTTGCTACCTATAGAATTGGCTGCGTCTCTTTGATTTAAGTTCAGTGACAATCTACAGCCAGGCTGTCCACAGCCAAACTGTATGTGAAATAAAGGCAATTTTCTTATTTTGATGAAAGATATTTGCTATTTCAGTTACACGTGAGTGGTAGTGCTTTGGGAGGAGGTGGTACCTGGAGTTCCAGAAGATTTTTTGCCAACAAATCACTGCTTGGAGAAAAGCTGCTTGCAGCAGTGCACCTTTAGTCCTTTCCTCCTCCTGGTTTTTTTTTTCTTTTTAAATTTTTTCAGGAAATCATCATTCCACAGCTTGGGGAAGGAGAGATAGCCTTAAGACCTGCAAGGAGAGCCACTGATCCCAGCGAGCTACTGCAAACACATTGCAGCAGGCAAGGAGCAGCACTGTCTGTCACTGAGACCAGATCCCACCAGCCGGCTGATGGTGGTTTCCTGCTTCTGGGACAGGCTGGAGCAATTGGTTTGTAATCCGATTGAATTTTGGCCAGAACACAGCCTGGGAGACTCACTGCTGAACCATTTCACTTTGACAGCTGGCAACAATTTGTGGACTGCAGGAACGCCTGCTGAGCTTTCCACGCAGAGGTGGATAGAGGCTTTCGCAGCGCTTGCCAAAGCGAGAGACACCTGCTCCTGCCTCCCAGCTCCCACCTGGAGATAAAAGCCTCAGTGTCTCCTGAGAGATGTTTTCCTAGCCCTTGTGAAACACAGGAGCCCTCAGCATATCAACCATCTCTCTTTCTTCTTTCCTTCTCTATTTTGACCATTGAAAAAAAAAAAAAAAAAAAGAAAAAGATAAAAGTCTGTTTTAGTTTTAAGGACTAAGTTTAGCTGAGAGGGTCTTGCTCCAGATCAATGCGTGAAAAAGACATTAAATCAATTAAATCAATGCAGTGCCATATCTACAAAATCCTCATTATCAGATTTCACATACAATATGCTGTTATCACAGTAGCCAATTCCCCCTCCCAGCAACATAAGCGGGAGACTTGCCGCTAGCACCAGCAGAAAGTGCACCGCATCCTGAAGAAATAAAACAGCAACCTGGCAGAACAAGGCTCAGCCATTACACAGACTGCCACGGTATAAATAACCACCCACATCTTGAAAAATTAATGCTCCAAAAGCTCTGTTTTATTGGTATATCAGAGAGACAAGCTGACATAGTGTTTCAAAGAGCTTATGCTGCAGCAGCCATGCATGTAATGCGCCCGCTGTGTATGGTCCACGCGGGAGCAGGAGGACCGGCTTTCACACAACAGCGTGGCACAGATGCATTGCGAACCACCGCTCCTCCCTGGCACACTCAGCTTTTTGCCTGCGACGGAGGGCTGGGATGGAGAAGGAAAGCGAGCCCAACGAGTGATCACAGTGGGAGAGAAATAACAAAATCCGGAAGCGTATTTCCTATTTGTTCTTTGGTACCACTATCTCAGATTGCATTGGCAATCAATGCGTGATTAATGCAAGGGAATAATATTATGCTCATTGTAAAATTACTTCATCTCGCTGTATTTAAGTAAATTCATAAATAGAAACAGGGGAATGGAATATATTTATTGCAGTAGCCCTGATAAATATTTTAAATGGACTGCTTGCCATTTTTGCATTTACTTTATTACTTGGAAAGCTCAGTACCTTTAAGAGCAAAGTTGCTGAATTCAACTGAAAGTTAAACTCTTGGCAGGTGACAGACAAACCAGCTCACTGGCTTCTCGTATTACCTTGGTTTGAATCCACCGGTGCCACTGCAGTCCTCTGCAGCGTATTTGGTATTTTTTTATACAGAAATAAAACATCTACATTTTTCAGTGAGCTATTCTAATTCAACAATTTGAATACAAAAGCTTCTAATAACAGACTCTCCCTCAAAATAAACATCCCAAATATAGTCTACACTGTCAAATCATACGTGCCTGCTTAAAACATCCTCCAGCCTCCAGCCCTGTGTCTCTGATCTCACGCTGTCCGCCTTTGCCTCCTGGGGAAGATGGGCTTTGCCGTGTGCGCTGGGAGGTGGGGAGAGAAAGTCAGTTCTCTGCTGCAGGAGCCTTTGTGGGAAAGATGGAAACAAAAGATCTGACTGGTTTGTCCTGGGGCAAGTTCCAGCCCAGTTTGATTCTGCTGAGCTGAAATGCAGCCATGCGGCACTCAGGGCCGGAGGTGGGAGGGGGTTAAAGCCTTCCCCCAGAGTAGGGGGGCACCAAATTTTTAGGACATTGTGTCCTCTGTCACCTGACACACTTAGCAAAAGTCAGCCAGGCACTGGCTTTCAAGGCTGCCGGTCTTCTTCTGATGAAGTCCAGCCCTTGTCCCTAACAACACAAATGCTCTGAAGTCTTCAGGGAGTTGGAAACCATCTTGTACACACTTGTTCCTTGGAGAGCTCGTCTCAAAACCCAGTCCTGATGCCACCCAGCTCCCCCAGCACTCCCTCTTCCCACCCACCTTCGTCACTGAGACTTCACTGTGGGGACCGTGGATGTAAAAGAAAGATCCCTTTTAATCAGAGGTTAGTGAGGGAGGAAAAAGAAGTGGCATGAGGTGAAAAAGGGGCTGATATCTCCCCAGACTAGCCCTTCTCACAGTACCTCCATCACCAAGAACACTTCTGAAAACACTGTTATTTTTATTACCTCAAGAAGCAAAGCAGCAGCCAAAGAGCGCAGGGCAGGGCTGTCAGACTTCACCTCCTTTTGCTTCTCCCTTCTTCAGGAAAAGATGTCTCTTGAATTCAAGGAATCCCTCATGTCTCTCAAGATGCTGGTCTTCACAGGATTTTTTTTTTTAATTCTAAGAAATTGTCAGGCTCCAATGTTGTATTTTTATATATCTTGGAATGAATTCACAGTTTCTCCTTGCTTCTGCGTTATTCACCTTGCCCTGCAGATCCTGCCGAGTGAATTACGATGTTTACTGCTCTGCCTTGCAGTATTTTCTTCCCATTTATTCGAACCATCTGCAAGAAAACCTGTCGGTAATGGCCTCTCCTCCTGTCATAGAACCATAGAATCATAGAATGGTTTAGGTTGGAAGGGACCTTGAAGATCATCGAGTTCCAACCCTCCTGCCATGGGCAGGGACACCTCCCACGAGACCAGTTTGCCCCAAGGCCCCATCCAGCCTGGCCTTGAACACCTCCAGGGATGGGGCATCCACAGCTTCCCTGGGCAACCTGTTCCAGTGCCTCACCACCCTCATAGTGGAAAACTTCTTCCTAATGTTTAATCTAAACCTGCCCTCTTCCAGCTTAAAGCCATTCCCCCTCATCCTACCACTACATGCCCTTGTAAAAAGTCCTTCCCCAGCTCTCCTGTAGGCCCCCTTTAGGTACTGGAAGGCCGCAATAAGGTTTCCCCAGAGCCTTCTCTTCTCCAGGCCGAACAGCCCCAACTCTCTCAGCCTTTCCTCATAGGAGAGGTGCTCCAGCCCTCGGATCATCCTTGTGGCCCTCCTCTGGACCCATTTGAACAGGTCCATGTCCTTCTTATGTTGGGGACTCCAGAGCTGGATGCAGTACTCCAGGTGGGGTCTCACGAGAGCGGAGTAGAGGGGCAGAATCACCTCCCTTGACCTGCTGGCCACGCTTCTTCTGATGCAGCCCAGGATACGGTTGGCCTTCTGGGCTGCGATCGTGTGTTGCTGGCTCATGTTGAGCTTCTCATCAATCATCACCCCCAGGTCCTTCTCCTCAGGGCTGCTCTCCAGCCATTCCCCACCGAGCCTGTATTTGTGCTTGGGATTGCCCCGACCCAGATGTAGGACCTTGCACTTGGCCTTGTTGAACTGCATGAGGTTGGCTTGGGCCCACCTCTCCAGCCTGTCCAGGTCCCTCTGGATGGCATCTCTCCCCTCCAGCATGTCCACCTCATCACACAGCTTGGTATCATTGGCGAACTTGCTGAGGGTGCACTCAATCCCACTGTCCATGTCACCAACAAAACGTTGAACAGCATGGGTCCCAGTACCAACCCCCAAGGAACGTCACTTGTCACTGCTCTCCACTTAGACATCGAGCTGTTGACCACAATTCTCTGAGTGCAACCATCCAGCCAGTTCTTTATCCACCGAGTGGTCCATTTATCGAATCCATGTCTCTCCAATTTAGAGACCAGGATATCGTGTGGGACAGTGTCAAACGCTTTGCATGTGGTCATACATGGCTGAACGACCAGTGGGCTGTTCAGTCAGTCCTACTGAACACCAAGTCAAAACCTCATCCTCCATCCAGCGGGACAGATGCCACCAGAGCTCTGCTGCACCATGTGGGGGTGGCCGGTCCCTCCGAGGCTGCAGTAGCCTTGTAACAAAGATAGGAAGCCAAGGGACGGAGTTCGAGCATTTTAGTCTGAATGATTCACTTCAGGCCGCAGGAAAGCGGCGTGGAGGAGCAGAGAACCAAGCCTGTGGCTCTGTGTGGTTCAGAGCAGAAAGGAGGGCAGCGATGTTATTCAGAGAAGTCTGTAGTGCACCAGGTTCAGCCAAGGGGTCTCCAGGTTCAGGCAGCTTTTCTCTTTGAACTACTGAGGAAGGCAAGTCAACGCAGTACTGCGCTTCATCATGCTGCAGGATGCTGTGTCTTCTCAAGGCCTAACACTGTCACATGAAGTAAACAAGGAGGAGAAGCTTTTCCTTCTGGGATGCTCTGATGGTGTTGCCCCTGTAGCCCTTTACAGCAAGATTGCAAGGATAGACGTTCCCCTTTACTGGTAATCCCAGTTGTACCTTTACAGTTAAATTTTTTAGATGAAAAATTAGATTTGCCAATCTAATTTGATTCTAATGAAATTTCAGAGGCAATTAAGGGTTTGGGTTTTGGCTTTTTTTCATTTCCAGTCTAGTACAGGTCAGAAGCTACAGAGACGCTTTCATGTTATCAGCTGTACTCCTCAAGCTGGATCGAGTGCCCCGTTAGTAACACTCCACCGGAGTGCAATGCAGACATCTCAGATGGCTGCTGTCAGAGGTCCAGGCTTACCCTTGCTCTGGGACCCCCTTTTTATCTAATAAATTGCCCTCCCCAATTTCTGTTGACGTACAATGGAGCACATGGTGGAGATGCAAGGAAAGGAGGGAATGGACATGGCACGTTTCTCTTCTCTTGAGGACAGCGTGTGTTTGAAACGTGGCAGGATTTCTGAGACAAAGCAATGTGATGAGACGGCAGGGAAGGGGAGGAATAGGGGAAGATTAAGGCAACAGAATTCCCTGGGAAACTCTTTTTCCAGAAAAATCATTGGAGGAAAATGCAATTCTG
The DNA here is from genome assembly GCA_017639485.1 of Pluvialis apricaria. Lineage (NCBI taxonomy): Eukaryota > Metazoa > Chordata > Aves > Charadriiformes > Charadriidae > Pluvialis > Pluvialis apricaria. The sequence goes on along the minus strand of CM030008.1, from coordinate 158,021,860 downwards.
ATGAACATTAATTTTTTCCTCTCTTTTTTTTTTAATCTGCAAGGCAGGATATAGGGCAGAGCGGAGACCAGGGAAATGGCAGCCTCGTCGCCGAGCCAGCGCTGCAGCAGAGCGGATGGAGTATCTAGGTCAGTGTGCAGCAATTCTTCGCAGATGACTGAGATCTACAGAGCCGAAGGCCAGCCTTGGCGGTGGAGCCAAGCGCTCCTTTTGCAACTGAAGGGCGTAAAATCTGCTCCCCCTTTGAAGCGGCAGCATGGGAGGGGACCCTGCGCCACAGCCTCGGTCAGCCCTGCTCACCCATCGCTGCTCAGGAGAGCACAGGCTGGGAAATCAGCGTTGCCATGGGATTCGGATACAAAAGGCCAAAAGATGTGGATGTCAACCAAGTACCCAGATATCCAGGGAGGATATTTTCAGCCCTAAACCCAAAACTGATGTGGAAGCTCTCCTCTAAAAAACCGACGCTTTGGTTTCTCACACGAGAGCAATGTCAAATGTTACCCAGAAATCATTTTCATATTTTAAATATCTTCACTTAGCTTTGAATTTTGTTGCATTTCACGCAGGTTTTAGGAAAAGCTCATGCACTCCAACACTTGTCTACTTTGTCCAAATATCCTAGTTGGTCTAATGAGAAATGTTACCTCTGCCAACAGCTTTAGTGTCTGCAGAAGAGATACAGCTTTAGAGACCAGCACACTGCCCACTGGGCACGCACAAATCATATATCACGGGATCTTTCTCCCTCCTGCAGCTATGCCTCAACCCACTGGGACGGGAGCATGAAAGGATCAGCACTTTCCCTGTATATCATCCCTGAGCATCAATAAGACTGGCAGCTGTCTCTCAAGATTTGTGCTAAATGCTGCGTCTTCCTTAGAGGTTGATTCATGCAGCCGTAGCCTTCGAAGTCAAAAGACGCTGTTAGATCATCCTGTCAGGTAGCACTGGCCATCAGGATTTGTGCTAATTTGTGTTTTGTTAAAACATGTCCTTCAAAAAAAGACTGTCCACTCTTGATTTGACAGCCACAGAAGAGGGGATATCTGTTATTTCACTGTACTGACAGAAGCTCAGAAAGTCATTCATGAGGTTTATTCTTGGTTGTTGAAAGCACCGGGTGAATTTTCCTGATGATCTTGATTCCTGGCAGAATACGTCAAATTTTCTGCTCAGGACCTAAGCTGGTAAACTGTGATGCCAACCAGCTAAGTAATCTGCCTCGCCACTGAAGATTTAAAGACATACTGTATATGAAGTTCCTTGTAATTCAGGATTTTGAGTGGGAATATTGAGAAAAGGACAGTGCCAGAAGAAACGTTCACGTTTCTAGAATAAAGGCAGCTGCTTCTCCGTATGCTGAGAAAGGAGGGTGGCTATTAACCCAAAGATTTTGGGGCAGGAACTCTCTGTTATTTGCCTTTTGGATGATAGCTACCACATTATAGGTGTTAATCTAATAATATGCACCCTCTCTAATACCGGTATGCTTTGTCTGAACTAGTCAGCCTAACGCAGATCACTCCTTTGTTTTTGCCGTAGCAGAACTTGCTAGAACAGCATTTTTTATTATGAACATTTCTGCTTAAATCCTCCATGTTCTAATGCTGGATAACTTCCTCTTCAAACGGGCATTATAGGGCAAAGAACAAAAAGATCGGGAGTAGAAAATACTTCATTTAGTGAGCGCACAGTGTTGTACTCCTTCTCTGTGGGCACATATAGAGGTACAGCACTTGATAAGGCGCGAGGACCTCACACCAGTCTCAGATCTGTCCGTGCATCTTTACTTGGCCCATAGAAATGACCCCGTAAGTTAAGTGCAGGGACGATTGTGCATAGTCTGAGTGATGCAAACAGAGGCGTGTTTTGAACAGCATGTAATGTACATTTAATTGCATTTATTTAGTGGCCACGGTTAGAAACAGATGTGGCTTTTGCGCTATTCCTGCTTGTAGACACGTTCCATTGAAAAACCCTTTCCATTGCTAGCTCCTGTGTAGGAATGCACTCATGCGGGGCCAGCAGAAAGTAAGAAGGCAGGAAGGACCTCCTGTAATCTCTGTGTGTTTTGCATCCTGCTAAAGTTGCACACATCTGTGTACCGAGAAGACAAAAAATAAAAAAGGCCATTATGTGGCCCAGACACGTTTACGCAGAGTCTGGTGGAGTCAGGCATATTGCAATCCACATGATAAAACTGGTACAAAATGTTACTAATCAAAGACTTGGAAAGAAGATGAAGGGGAGAGAGAACGAAACTGTCATTACCCACTATTTTGACTGTTGAATCTGGACTATTCATAGTAACACAGCGAGTGTATCTATCCAATTGCAGTAACGAGTGACAGCTGACTACTTAGCAATTAGGTTTTCCTTCCCCACCTCTGAAATTAAGGTCATAACCTTTTCTATTTACTTTTGGGATGTGGTAAATTAGAGCTTTGGCTTCATTACAAAAATTAATTAAAACAGTCACACAATGGCACCATTCATCGCTGTGCTTGTCCCTCCCTGCAGTATGTCCTCATGTCAGCTCTCTTTGGTTTTAGTCCCAAATTCCAGTACGTGCTAGTCTGCCTGTATTATTTGGATCAGTAGACTAGATTTTTCTTTTTATCCATCTTCTTTGCTTCATTGGAAGGGCTCCTTTTGTTTCTAACTCTTCTGTTTCTTTTTTTTGAAGAAACTGTACGCTAGCAGGCTCTCAGCATGATCTGATCTCCCCAAAATGCTTCCTGGCCACGGAGTTTGCAGCAGAACTTTAACTTGGACGCGTAGCAGAAACCTCTACCTAACAATTTCTCCTTACTGACAGCCCAGGTGTCTAGCTCTGGAAAAGAAGGTTAGCATTCAAGTTGTTTTCATCAGAATTTCAAAACCTAAACATAACTAAAGAGATAGGGGAAAAAAGAAAAAAGCCTGACTACTCCACACTTACACAGAGTTGGAAGTCTGCCCATTGAAACACATTTCATTTTTTTTCTAATACATTTTATTTTTTTTCTAAACCATTTCTTTGTGAATGTAATGCTTGTTTTGAAAGCTGGATTTATGGACTGGCAAAAAATAATGTTTTCTTTTATAGGAGAAAGTGTTGCATTATATTTCACATGACCACGTCCTGAGGTGGTTCAACACACTGAGTTTTGTGTGTACCAATAAATACAGATCTCAGAGATTTCAGGAATAGTGACCTACTAAAAATCGTCTCTTGATGGGAAGCACAGAAGAATTCAGATCCATTTTACATCACAGCTGAAGGGAGAAATGGATGACAAAGTCTTGGACTAATGTATATGCTGGAGATAGAGCCCAATAGGCAACTTTGATATACATATGTTAATTATACTGGAGTCAAAGTTGATGTTGCTTTAAAGAAGAGAACACGAACTATTTGCAAAAGTGGCACCTATTACAGGCTTTACTTCTTCAGAGCGTTTAAGCATGTATGTAAATGCAAGCATAACCTGATTTATTTTTTTTTTAAACTTACTGCTTGTCTACACAGGTGCACTCAGGAAATTTTACCGAAATTAATTTCGGGCGCGAATTCAAGATGCATCAGCTAAACACCTTTAAAATGTGGAAGTGAGGCCAGTTTTTTGGAGTGAATGTGTTCACGCCAGAACCTGATATAAGGTAACAAAGCCAGTTTGAAAGAGGGTTCAGATCGATGGTTCTGGGTATTTAAACCTGCGTTGGCTGTAGATGAGAACCAAGAAGGCCTCTACTGGGGAATGAGCACGGAAACGGTTATGCAGGCTGCCCCTTCTTCATGGAACACAAAAGGCAGGGTCCTCCTCTAGGCTAAAACAATCTTTCTCTGTAGGCTTAGTTTTCAAACAAATCGGGTCCCTGCGTGACCCATCACATGGCTGCCGGAGCTCCGGTCCCGGTGACACAGGACGGCGTAGGAAGGAGGCCACGGCTGAGCGGCGAGCATGGAAATACGCTGTTGCTTCTACTGTGGAATGGCACAGGATGAAAGCGCCCACGTACCCTCGGCTACGGGGACCCACTGGCCATTTATTGAGGTTCACCATGCAAGAGTTTGAAGAGCGATGACAGGAGCGCTGCTTGGAAGGAGGCGATAGACCCAAGCGCCTTTTCTGAACCTACCAGCCTGAGAAGGCAAATGTGAGCAAGAACATTTCACATTCCCACTCCTGAAAAATGTGGCCTATCTGTAAAGCTCTTGAAATAACACGCAAACCCCGATTCTCAGCTTCTGTGCCTTGTGCACAGAGATAGCTGGGGGAAGGACTTTTTTTTTCTGACTTGTTGGCGAGGGTGGAAGTGGAAGACGAATTTAGTCTCTTAAAAACAAGCATCTCATGCTCTATGTACTCTGAATGAATGACATCCTCTGGTGGACTTCGCTGAAAATGTTTGTTGGGGTTTTTTTTGCTTCTGAGGAAAGCTTACAGCCGAAAATGAGACTGCATTGACATTTTGCTGCAGAGTTGTTGCCTGTAGGTAGGCTTTAGATGGAGCTGTTCTATGGAAATCAATCCTGGTAAAGCAATAGCAGCTGTTATTTTGCCAGCAAGCAGCAAGCAGAAATGATTGCAGAGGTACCCCCACTACAGCAATGCTACTTGGTCATTTAAAAACAATTTGGGACATAAAAATAACCCGAATAAAGCTGGAGAACCACAACATTGTTATTTCCCGTGTTCTGAAACCAGAGGCTGTAAACACCTGCTCCTGAAAAAAAGTGAATTCTCCCCCGCCAGGTCCCCACCTCCATGTGTGACCAATGAATAATTAAACCTTTTTAGATAGAATACAGATTTTTCACTAGTGATAAGGAGGGGTCACCAGTTAACGTTTGTACTGCTGTTGGGACGGCTGGCTCACACGGATGCTGTTGGGTTTGCTCCATTTTTCGTCAGTTCCTTTTGTCATCTTTCTGGCTGTGTTGCCTGCTACCTTACCTTTCCATCCAATTAGGCATTGTAAAGTGCGCTCATCTGCTTTTCTGGACAGAGCAGGATTGTACCTGGTGAGGACCTTGAGGACTGAGGGAAATCATGTCAGGGACTCTGCCTCTTGGAAGCTCTTGGGCTCTTTTGCCTCAATCTATAAAGAGGAAAACACCATCATCCTTCAAAATATAAATCATTATTAGAAAGCCTCAAACAGGGACAGAATGCTGGTTCCGCAGAAAAAAAAAAAAGTATACATCTGTTTTTCAAGTTTATTAATATATTTTATGAAGGCTTGAGGAGGAAAGATTCTGTGGCAATATAATGGAGTATTATAATATTAATTTGCATCAATTTCTTAAAGAGATAATTCAATTAAATAGTTCAGCCTTTAGCAACCTATTTTTTTTAAAAATCATATCTCTTTTTGAACTGTCAACCACTTGAAGGAACAGCCCTTGATTCTTTCTTGATTGTGCGCTAGATGAGGCAATTTTTCCTTGGGGAATAACATTAGCTAAATTAGGAACACTGTAATTTAAAGGTGATTAAGTACCTTTTGTGATTGTTGTTCTATGACTTCAATCTGATAACACTTAAGTGCATGTGTAATCTAGTCTTCCACGGGGCTACTCACATTCATAAGTGGGCTTAAATCTTTGCAAGATCAGGACCTAAATAAGCACCACAGTTAAACGGTTTACGGCACGTTGACAGAGTATGTATTTGTCCTGATTGCAATGACATTTCCCACTCGCGCTTGCTGCAAAACCACTCAAAGCGCTTTTAAAAATCGGGATTTCCATTTTACAGCAGAAAGCAAGGCACAGGACTGTGAACGGATGTGTGCTGGTCATAAGGCAAGTCCGCTGGCAGGCTGGGGAGCACGCTGCGGACTCCTGACCCTCAGGGATTTGTGCCCCGGTTCCCTCCGGCTGTACTTTGTGCCTTGCTGCTCCGATAGGAGAAGCAGCAGGAACAATCCAGGCCAGGCAAAGTGACCAAGTCATTGCTCAACCTGCCCACTATATCTCTGGAGAAATTCTTTCTTAACCATCAGCCTTCTTGCGGTTTCAGCGGAATAGGCTTCTCGTCAGCAGAGCACCCAAGGTGTTGAAGGATGTCAGAACACGGGCTACTATTGCGCCGTTGACAAATTTTAAGGTTGACATCTGTTGGGGGTTGCCGAGTAAGATGCACTCAGCCACCCCACCGTCAAGAAGTGGTGCTGGCACTGGCCCATGCACCAGGACATTTTACAGAATGTCATCACTTGGTAATGAAACATTCCCCGGTAACGATGGCTCACGAACACAGAAATAGCCTTTGCCCATAATAAAGTTTTGCAAATAATGCTGGCAGGAAGAGATTTGCTAGGAATCAATCAAGCAGATCCCAGAAATAACGTGACAGATGGTAACCCGACGTTACCGCAACATCACCAAACTACTTTTTACTCGCACTTAAACAACCATTTGGACTCAGGTCTTTAAAGAAAAATGTTAACTCTCACTCTACAGCTGGTTGAAGCTGAATTGTCATCCTGCAGAAAATTCTATCATTAAAAGTCACTAAAAGGCAGAATAAAATTAAATGTCTGAAATTTCCTTCAATGCAAAAGAAAAAAAATCTTTCCGTTACCAAGACCCTATTTTGATGGCTGTAAGTTATATGCCCTTGCTTTATTTTTAGCTGTTATGCTATAAACAATCAATAATTTTAAAATATAAAATTAACAAACTCATTATTCTAAGTGATATATACAATGAAAATTTAACTAAGTTTTGAAAGAAAAAATACTGACAAGAGGTAACACTTTTCTGTTTGCAGTGTGTAATTTTGATTTTTTGTCCCATGAATACGAAGTTTGTCGAAATCGTTATGTCTCCATTTTTCACGATCTCGCACCTTCTGACTGTTCCACCTGAACAGTTGTGATCAGGTCTTTCGAGGTTGTGACGGGGTACACGGGAGTTACGGTGGTTCTGCAAGTTACTCATCACAACCAGTGACGTGCACCATTTCTCCTTTCAAATTTGCAAGGTAAAAAACCATTCTCTTACATTGTATGCCTAATTTACTTGGTATAATTTATTGAGGCTTGGAATGCTTATTTCATTTTTCCATTGTATACCTGCGTGCTGTTTCATCACTGGATGAAGACTCGTTGCTTAGTACAGAGCAGACAGCCCTGGTTTATTACCTAAAGCACTAACGCAGTCCTTAAACAACAGCCCTTCCGCTACAGAAGATTTTTCTCCCTCCTGCCCCACGTGCACTGTGCGCTCTGCAACCTTTTACGTCGGAAATTCTCATTCCCAGAAAGGAGGTTAGCCAAGACACTGCTTGTGCTAAAACAAGGATCACCCCAGAAACGGAGTGGCTGAAGAAAGCAAAGTAGGCCACCACCCTTCCCTGCCGAATTGCTGGATGTGACTCTGTCCCAGGGGACCGCTGTCACGCTGGTTACGTGACGGCACCAGAAGCTCTGTGCCTGATGAGCAGGTGCCGTTATCACAAGCCGCTGGGGACATTTGCAGGGCTCCTCTTTGGCAGTGAGGGTCAGACAGAGCCACAAAACCCATCGCTCGGTCAGACCCGGGTGGGTGTTTCCTCCCTGCAGCGAAGAGGGGAAAAGCAGAGGGGAAATTGCTGCGGCAGCCGAGGCTGCCACGGCCCTGCTGGAGGCAGGGCCCCTCTCCAGCCTTTTCCTTCAGCGCGGAATTCACACGGAGAACAGACTCCATCACGCGCATCTACCTAGAAAATGAAATGAAATGCTGGAATGAAGGAAAATGAAATGAAATGTTGGAATGAAGCAAAATGAAATGAAGCAAAATATGATGGCGCATGCACTGGCCCTTTCAGGCAAAGTTTGTGGGATAACAGATTTCATAACTTTCTAATTCTAATAACTCAAATTGCTAAACTACCCTCTCAGTCACAGTTGTGCGTGTACCTCTGTGTGTGTGTATATGAACACAGACACCCCCCCCCCACCCCCCCCAGTCCAAGGTCTAAGGCTTAATCTTCCAAACAAACATTTTCCTGGTTCTACACCAGGTTGTACAAGTGGAAGTGTAGGGTACTGCATCTGGGGAGGAATAACCCCATGCATCAGTACAGGTTGGGGGCTGACCTCCTGGAGAGCAGCTGTGCGGAAAGGGACCTGGGAGTCCTGGTGGACAACAGGGTGACCATGAGCCAGCAATGTGCCCTGGTGGCCAAGAAGGCCAATGGCATCCTGGGGTGCATCAAGAAGAGTGTGGCCAGCAGGGCGAGGGAGGTCATCCTCCCCCTCTGCTCTGCCCTGGTGAGGCCGCATCTGGAGCACTGTGTCCAGTTCTGGGCTCCCCGGGTCAAGAGGGACAGGGAACTGCTGGAGAGGGTCCAGCAAAGGGCTACAAAGATGGTCAGGGGATTGGAACATCTTTCTTATGAGGAAGGGCTCAGGGACTTGGGGCTTTTTAGTCCAGAAAAAAGAAGACTGAGGGGGGATCTTATCAATGCTTATAAATACTTAGAGGGAGGGTGTCAGGGGGATGGGAACAGTCTTTTTTCAGTGGTGCCCAGTGATAGGACAAGAGGTAACGGGCACCAACTTGAACATAGGAAGTTCCATCTTAACGTGAGGAGGAACTTCTTTACTCTGAGGGTGGCAGAGCAGTGGCACAGCTGCCCAGAGAGGTGGTGGAGTCTCCCACACTGGAGGCATTCAAAACCCGCCTGGACGCCGTCCTGTGCAACTGCTGTAGGTGTCCCTGCTGTGGCAGGGGGGTTGGACTGGATGATCTCCAGAGGTCCCTTCCAACCCTGACCATTCTGTGATTCTGTTACCAAACCTCGCAGCGATGCCGCCCGCTTGGCTCTCCTGGCGTTGGCAGGGACAGGGCCTTTAGACCCCAGCGCCCCGAAACAGGCGGGCAGAGCTGCGTTTCGGTGCACTGAAGAGCCTCGGGGACCCTGAGGCTGCTGATGTCCCCCCATGAAGCACAGCTGGCGGGACCTGAGCCAGAGCCTCTGGGTGGGTATAAACACATCATTTTGATCGCAAATTTTGGCGCGATGTGACAACTGAATTACTTTAAAGAAAAAAAAAACCCACACCCACGTTTTATATAAGTTCGGCTGCAACCCCGCCGTGCGTGCGCGGGACAGGGTGCCTGAGGAGCCCCACGTACCCCGCGGCTGAGGGGGCCGCCGGCCGCGCCGCGTCTCCCGCTGCCCCCCGCTTCGCCGCCCGCTTTGCCCGCGGGCGTCCTCAGTCGGTGGGCTGAGGCGGACGCTTTTCACCAGAAACAACCCCGTTTTGGCAATTACGCCGCCGGCCGCCACCACCACCAGAAACCCCGTCCCCCCGGCCGAGCGCCCCACACCCGGGCGGGACCCGGCTCCCCCGGGCCGCGAACCCGCGGCCCCCCCACCGCCCACCGCCCGCGCGGGGCCAACCAGCGGCCGCGCGGGTGACGCGGCGGGGCGGGGCCGGGGCGGGGGCCGCCGGGGGAGGGGCGGGCGGGGTGCGGGGAGGGGCGTCCGCGCCGTTGGCGGCGGGGGCGGGCAGCGGCTGGGGGCGCCTTCGCTGCAGCCCGTTCCGCGGGGGCTGCCGGGGACCGCCGAGGCTGCGCCCCGAGGAGCGCCTTAACGCGCAATCGCATCTCTTTTTATAGATATATATATATATTTTTTTTTTTTTCCCCCTGATTTTGGTTTGGTTTTTTTTTTTGGGGGGGGGGGGGGTGCGCATCTGCCCCGCGGCGCGCAGCCGGCCCCTGAGCGCGCCGGGAGAAGGCGGGGGGGAGAGCCGGGGGCCGCCGGGGCTCGGGCGGTGGTGCGCGGAGATGGGCTTGGTGGCCGCCGGTGGGTGGGAGGACGGTGCCCGCTCGGCTCTGAACCCCCGGGCGCTCCCCAGCGGGGCGGGGAGGTGTGTGTAGGCGAGGGGCGACAGTAGCACCGCATTTTTTTATTTTTATTTTTTTTTTTCTTCTCCCCCCTCCCCATTTTTAAATTTTCAGAGGTGTAGGCAGATAGGGGTTCAGGTGTGCTGTTGGGTTTTTCCCCCCCCATTACTGCCTACATCGGTTTCTTCCCCCCCCCCTTTTTTTCTCCCACCCCCCCCCGAGGTGGGGACCGCGTGTCTAATTTTTCTTTAGCTTAGTAGTGAAATTGCAGCAGTTTCTGCCTCCTCCAGTGTGCTCGAGCGAGGAAAATGGAGGCTGTGATAGAGAAGGAATGTAGTGCGCTCGGAGGGCTCTTCCAGACCATCATCAGCGACATGAAGGTAAGGGGCGGTGGGGCCGGGGGGGGGCGCCCAGGTGAGGGGGATCCTCTCCCCGCTCGGTCCGCCGAAACTTTGCCCCGTGAGACGCAGCCTCCCCCGGGGGGGGCGGTGGTGGTGGCGGGGTGACCCCCGGGCTGCTGTTGGGGACCCTGTCCCACGGTGCGTGTCCCCCCCACCGGTGGAAGCAGCCTGGCAAGAGGGACCCCCTGTAGACGCTTCGCCCCCACGGTTTTGGGGCTTTGCGAGTTGCTTGTAGGACACCACCTCTCCCTCCTTCCTTCCCTCTTTCCTCCGGCTCTCCTGCCCAAACCTGCGCGCTGTTATCTCGCACCAGGGTCAGCGTTTCCCAAACCTGTCTCTTTTTTCTTTTTTTAAATAATTTTTCCCCACTCTCCTCTCCTCCACCTTTTTTTTTGTTTTGTTTTTTTTTTTTTTTTGCGTTGTTTTCGGGCTGTCAGGTGGGCAGCGGAATACACGGAGCGCGGCGTGGAGGAGATGGACACGGTGGGTGTCGGGCGTGGGGTGGGGCTGGTGGAAGGGGCGATGTGGGGATCGCTGTGCCCGCGCCCACGGGCGCGATGGAAAATAACGCGCGTCTCGGCCTGGAGATGCTCAAAAGTTGATGCGTGCCTGGATTAAAATCGCTGCTCGGTCGGTTACGTGATATTATTCTCGTGCTGTGTACGGTCATGGAGGTGGCGTTTGCTTATTCCTGCGCGTGAATGCGGAGGTCTGAAGTTGCCGGGTCTCTCCTCTCTGCCAGCCACCAGAAATCGCAGGCTGCGCCCACCCCTTTCTGCCCAAGGGTCCCTTTGAGGGATGCGCTCCCCGTCTATCCTTGGCGGCCAAGGGCGCTTGTGCAGGGTTTCCTTTGGGTGAGCGCGTGCCTCCCGCCCTTCGCGCGTGGAAATAGATAGCGTAGAAGCGTTGCCGTGTTCTGCCAGTCATGCCTCCCCCAAAGCCCAGGGCTCGAGGCGGCCGTACTGCAGAATACTGCAGTGTTCCCCAGGACAAGGGCAGCCTGTCTTCTCGCCGGGGCCGGCTGGGAAGGATGCGGTTGTTGGGAGATGTTGAGGGACACATTGGATAAATGTAGGGGGGGGGGGGGGAACTGCTGTAATTTAAAGGCAGGGAGCAGCAGCCGGGCACGCTGCGCTTCTCCCGGCCAGGGGCACGGGATTTCTTTGGGTGTTCTCATCGGTGGCGGGGTGATGAGCAGGGAGGGCTGCAGGAGAAGGAGCCGGCAAGTAACGGTGGAGGAGGACGGGGTCTGCTCTAGGAGGGAGCCTGGCAGAGGTGAATGGCTTCTAGTGTATTTTTTTGGGGGGGGGGTGGAAAAGCTGTTTGCACTAGAAGTTGTTTTTTGGCGAGGGTTCATGTGCACTTTCCTCTCAACAGATCTTAGGAGACATTTAATTAAAAGGGTGGCTTGTCAAGAGCAGGCAGATTGCGGAGAGGAGGGGGAGTGTGTGTGTGTGTATCTGTCAAGACAATGCTGCAGTCCTGGCGGTGCTGTTCCTCGGGCTCTCGGCCCCCTTCTATATTTAATAACGACTGCACTTTCAAATTAAACAACAACCCACCCTCCCCAAAAGCAGGAAACGTTCACAAATCCTGGAATCGCTTTAGTGGGCTGTGCAGGGAACACGCAGGAGATGTTCTGTTCCAGCTGAAGTGCGGTTTTTGGTTTCAGCACAGAGGGACACCGAGTATGTTTATTCTCCGCTTCTTTCCATAAGTGATGCGTTTGATTTTTCTTGCTCTTAAGCAAATGGGCCTTTGCTATGTGGAATTAATTTTTTTTTTTTTTCCCTTTACACATTGTTACTTGCATGGGAATGCTGCTCATCAGAAACATGTTGACATGAGCTTATGGAGATGGGCACAGGTGTGAATATTTTTTCCCTAATCCTCCATAGTAGTGGAACCTGTTTTGTGAACTGGCAATTACTTGGGGGGGGGGGGGGGAAGGTTTGGAAGGAATCGCAGCAGATCTTTAGCAACGTGGTGGTTGTTAAGGTTAAAAAAATCTGCTCGTTTATTTAGCACGAGTAGAACAAATAATTTTTACCTGTAGTTCAGTTTGCTGCAGCTGATGCTGTACGGCTGATGCGGTGCGCCGGGGTTCTTTGTGAATTGTGCACAAAGGATCGTGACAATTTCTAAGAAAAAGTAGCTATTTGGTGACAGCTAACCAGAGCCTTTCAGCGAATCGTACCTTTAGTAGTAAAGTGAAAATTAGCATTTTAAGTGCTGTTTCGCGTCGGCAGGTCTGTGTGGGCAGGCTTCTGGCAGAACCTTGGAGACGTTGCGTAGGGGTCTGCCCACGCATACCCAAGCGCGCTATCTGTGCCTATTTCTCATCGCAGGCTGTGATCAAGGCCCCACATGCCCCGCAGTGCTGAGGGATTTGCTGCAGCATCCGCCTTTTTTTTTTTTTTTAACTAAACAATTCGCAGGTTCTTTTTACCATATGTATTGCTCTGCCTTAAACTTCGTTGTAAAGGTGGCAGGGTTAATCAACAGCGTATTAAAATTACTCTGAAGTCTTGCCAGTGGATGCAGATGGGCGCTGCAGCCGAGGTGATGAAGATACAGTACGCGTGGAATGATTTTTATTTTTTTTTCTTCCCCGCTTTGTTCACACTAACACAGAACTCGTGCAGGTGTACCTGTTGTTAATTTTGAGCTCTCCTTGATCTCGACAAGGTTACAGAAACTGGAATTACAATCCTGAGTAATGTGATTGTTTCCATTTGTCTCCATACTGTGTTAACTTTGAAATTTAATGAGGGCAATTTATGCCGGTGTGACTAACACATCACATTTTTTGATAGCAAGATTATCTCTTGCTGGCTGAGGTCTCTTGAACCGCTTTTAATATTTTCTCCGGAAACCCCAAATTTATCTCCATCCTCTACCAAAAATAATTTTGTCGTTAATACTCAGCAAAATAAGCTCCAAAATAATTCCGTGTAAAGCTAACTGATTTAAAATCATAGAATGGTTTAGGTTGGAAGGGACCTTAAAGATCATCTAGTTCATTCCCCCTGCCATGGCCAGGGACGCCTGCGTTTAGAGAAACGATGTTATTGAGTTAAGTATAAGAATGATTAATAAACATCCCATTTATATAGCACTTCAGTGCACATCTGGAACTTCACTCTCCTGATAAGGGAAGTCCATGTCTTCCATGCAAAACAGGGGTCACATTTGTTGAGTGGTATGTGATGTACATGGTGACAGGGTTGTTTGTGGAAAGTCCACAATGGGAATTGTACTTGGCTGTTGTGCTCCAGAATTGGACTTCGATGCTTTGAGATTTCAAGATCAGATTAAAGAATCATAAAGGTGGGAAAAAGTCTGCCCATCCCATCCTTAAGTCCTCGTCCATTGTCAGAGCCCTGGTGTTTCCTATGATACGTCACTGAGTATGTGGCACTTACAATTTGTTATACTCTTACGCAAGATCTTTTTCAAAGCAATCAAAGTTTATAAAAGCAAAAATAAAACATGTATGTCCCCTCGGAGAAGTAGTTTTGCGTGCGGCATGCAGATGCCGTGCGCTTTCTCTTTGAACATGGCATACTTTCTGTAGCTCCCTGTGGGAAGGGAGTATTTGATCTGAATGGTTTGTAACTCATTTCTGGCAATTGAGAAATGAGATGCTGTAATGTGCTGTTAATTTCAATATTTCTTGTAGTGCAAAGCAAATCAGTGCAGATAATTTTTGGGAGGGCCTGTTGTGGATGGGTTTCAAAAGATCTTGTCTTCTCATGCAGAGCAGATTCTCTTTAATGTTGCTTTTCCTTCTGAGTCTCGATTTTATGTTCCTTTTAATCGCATTGTTCTCTTCTGTCTTGAAAGAAAAAGGGAAACAAGAAAACACCTCTGAAAACATTGAAATCGGCAGTGTTTGTAGTTCATCGTTTGCTCGATGCCCGTTCTTTTCCTTTTTGTGTGTTCTTTATTTGTCTCGCCTCTTCTGCCAGCATGTTTTGGCAAGGCAGGGGCTTGCTGTGTCTGTGCAGCACCCGACATCCTTGGGGTGGGCATGGGGGGGAAGATGAGTAGAGAGCAGTTGAATAAACACAGGTTGTCCGTGACTTCGTTTGTACCAAGTGGGAGGATTTACTAAATTTTTATGGGTCTGCTGCGGATTACCAATTGGTCTCACTCACCTCCCTGCATGTGAGGGATGTGCAGGCATGAGGGGGACTGCAAACATCGTCCTGTTGATTAACAAAAACAAGGTTCCCAAAGGAGGAGTGAAATTTTAGCAATCCTTTTGGTTTAAGTGCTGCTGTAGGTGAACCTGCTCTGGCATGGGGGTTGGGCTAGATGATCTCCAGAGGTCCCTTCCAGCCCTGACCATTCTGTGATTCTGTGAAGTGTACGTGCCTTATTTATAGTAATTTAGCTGAAAACTCAATGAAATCAACCTTTTGCTTTTGGCAGTAACCTCTACGTTAATACTGTAAAGGAGGTGAACCCTTCCCTTCGCTCCGTTGCTGCTGCTGGGGCTCTCGGATGAGAGGGTGGTGCACCTTTGCCTTCAGCCATGCAGAGCTCTTGGTCGGGGCAGAAGAGAAAGCCATGAACTCGTGGGCATGAGAAACACTTATGTTTTTGCAGCCTTTTATCTCCAGTTAGGAAGTGACCGGTGAGAAGCAGCATTTTAATCTTGCTTGTTGTGGAAGATGGAGCCGGGGGTGGTCATGTCAAGGATTAAGAGCCGTTTGTTAAGTAAGCCTGATTTGCTTGCGAGGGATGGCCTTGTGCTAGTCACACAAATAATATAAACTGACTGGAAAAAAAATATTTGTTGGAACAAATAGAAATGCTGACACAGTTACTACGGGAAGTACAGCTGCAGGTCCTCTGCATTTGTATTAATCCAAGGGACAGCTCGCATGCATCGGAGAATCTGGGCAAATTTGTTTTACCCTGACATGTCGTAATACGACTGCTCTTCTGCAGCTGTGCTTTAGTTGAAGCTTGGGATCTCGGTGGAGATTAAGAATGTTCGGTTCAATGATTTTTAAGGTCTAGTTTCAATCCAGCTGTTAAGGTTGATAACTATTGTAAGGAAAAACAAATGTTTCAAGTGCGAGAGACGGGTACAGGCTTGGAGAGGAGAGGGCATCTCTGTCTTCCCTTTCCTACGCCTGCTGTGTTGCAGTGGCCTGTCCCTTGCACAACAGTCTTTAGGGCAACTGATTTATTCCAAACCTAGTGAATTGACATTTCTTCCCCTTCCCTAAAAGACGTGAAATGAGTTCATTTCTGCTCTTTGTAGCTTTCTTCCCTTTTTTTTTTTTTTTCTTAAAGGTTTTACCACCAAGGCATTTTGGGCTTAGCTGGCTGTGCTGATTTCTCACCCGTGCTGCCTCCCAACAACCTGCTTGCCCAAATGGTTTGCTTACACTGAAATTCCTTGGCTTTTCTAAGCAGCTGCATGTAAACGTCTTGGAGGAGGAGGGATTGATGTGCAGCAGAGGCTGAATGATATTGCAGGAGAACAGCCACTGCTTGCCTGCTTAAGTACTGGGGTTCATGCAACAGGGCATAGCTGGGAACATACTTATAAATCATTTATTTTTTAGGGGCACGTTCTTTCTTGATCCAGAGACTCTTGTGTGAGTCTTAATTCATACAACTGCCAAGCATTCGCTACGTAAGTGCGTACGATGCTGGCTTATTCTGTGGCATACCCAGGGCAAGGATTTTTAATGTCTCGTAAGAGTACGCCTTTTGGATCGGGCAGGACGCCAAGGGCTGCGTAATAGGGTTTGCGAGGTTGTAAGTGTGGAAGGAGTTGTGCAGCGCTGCATGAAACACAATTGACTGAACAAATGTTGGAGGACAAGAAGTCTGTGTAATTACAGGCTCGGCACTGGTTAATACCTAACAGAGGGTGATATTTGAGAGAGTTTGCTGCTTCCTTCCTCAGGTCTGAGTGCGCACGAGCTGTACCAAAATCTTTGACATAAGAGACCTAAAACCCCCAAAATTTTTTGCCTTTTTTTTTTTTCAAAGCATAGAAATTGCTACAGTTGATGGAGTATTCCTGTGAATCTGTAAATAGCATCTTCTGCTTAACAGCCTGTGTATTTTCAGCTTCTGAAAAATATCTTTAAGGTTCGTGGTCTACCCAGAGACAGTGTAGTCCTGAAGATTATCAGAAAGCATTGCATGGCAGAGAGCAGAATAGGAACTATATCCAAAAAGGTTTTTTGGTCTACTTCAGGGCACACGAAGGTGGGTACAGAGGGGTTTGAGTTAGTACCACAAAGGGCTACCGTAGAAATGCATTTCACTCTTCAAATGTATGTTTTCCAGTTCAAAATTATGTCTGCCTTGATGCTGTAAGGTGCCGAGCACGGCCCTGTTCACTGGCATCTGTGCTGACCTTTAAGGATGTTGATTGACTCCTTCCTGCTGGTCTGTGAGATAGCTTGAATGCTGAGATGTTCCGAAGGATTGGAGACAAAATGTCTGGTAGCTTTGTGGTTAAGACCATAGCAGCTTTCATCTTCAAAGTGCTCTGCGTGTGACTTAGCTCCTAAGAATGGCTCCCATTTTACAGAAGGACGAGCTATGGCTGCAGGTTCAGTAACTTCTACTCCTTCCCCCTAGGACAAGAAGGAATTGAGTGCATCTAGAGCATGGAGTTAATGAGGGGATGGTTTTTAAGCTCCCGGTGTAATACATGTTTCTATCCACACATATACACCTCTTTGTTGTTACTGCTTAAGACGTATTGCTGTTTCCCCCTGGTGATAACCCAGTGTTTGCAGGCAGAAGAGATGACACCTACGAATGACTGATCGACTCTCAACACGTGTCTTGAACTCTCTTCTGAGAGAGTGTAACTTTCAGTGTAACTGAAATTATAGGACATCTCAGTTTCTTAGCGGAGAAGTCTGATTGGAGCGTCTTAACCATAGATCATGAAGAATTTGGCCATCTGTCTTGTGAGGCTGTGTGAGCTGTGTGTTTTTGACTCTTCTGGTCAACAGCCATAAGCGTTGTGTAGTTCACTTTAATTCTGTGATGCTAGCTGCATCATTTAAAAAATCACCTTGGATAGTTTTAAAAAGAACACTTGCAGGAATGAACTTATGTTGGTGTGTTCAGTGCTAGCTAGTGATGAGTGTGTAGCTAGAGACATTGGTTCATGGTACAAAAAGGTTCACGCTTGTTCACATTTTTGTCTTCTACACAAACTGCAACCTTCCTTCTCACCCAAGCATGAGATGGTTTTTTTTTTCCCAATGTAAGTCACATGCATGCTTTGTAGTGTGTCTGAAGCTGTTTGTGTAGTGACTTAATTTGGGATTTTTTTGTTAATAAAGCTTTATTCGTGATGAGATGCCTCCTAACAAAATCATCCATGATCAAACCTTATGGCTGCTCATTGTCCATGAGCAAAGCAAGTGTCTAACTTGGAGCTTGAAAGTGACTGTTTCTCTTCTTATGAGTGAAATGGAGAGAAAGGAGCCTGTGACAAGCGGAGTTGCACTTTACTGTCTGGCAAGAGCCAAAGTTCATAAAGCATTAAAAACTTTGCTACCTGGCTGCTGCCTGTTTCCCAATGAGGTACTTGTGTGGTCAACTCAGATGCTTGTCAGTACTTTGGCAACAGACGCTGCCACTTCTTGGGTCCTGGAGATTGTTTTGACTGCTCGTGTGATGGAGGTTGTGTTGAGATCAAGCAATAAATGCTCAGAAATGAAGGTTTCTCCTTGCTTGGGAAGAAGTGATGATACCACAGTGGTATTGGTGGCGTTACTAGCACAGGGCTGTTGGCTTGAGGCTGTCCTGTGTAGGCATTAACTTGAATGAGTGTCTCCTGATATTTTAATTATCTTCGTTTTGATCCAGCTGAAATATTGTGGGTTTAGAAAATAGCTGCCGAGTATGCACAGTGGCCGCTTAATGATTGAGTGGATGAAAGGCGGTATTGATGAGTCTCTGAGGAGAAATCTGCTATTCAGGCTTGCAAACTTGTTTAGACCTGCAGGGAAGAATGTGGAACCAAATGCTTCCTCTGGAAGGCTACTTAATGTCCAGCATTTTTAATGTAGCATGGGATAAAAGGTCTCTAGAAGCTGTGGCTAGTTGTTCCTCCCCCCTCCTTGTGAATGACTTCCTGTGTTTAGAGAGGGAGAGACTGTATGTTTATGCATGATGTATTTTCTCACAGTATGAGTATAACTTTTGTTTGCTAATTACCCAATCTTGGATTTAAACCACGAAGTGGCTGTTTTGGAGCTGAGTTTCTTCGTTTTACAAACTATGAAACTGGGCTGTGGATGGTACAGGTTTGACGTGGGCCTCCTTGCTACGTCAGTAGGGACCATGAGTTGGGTTATGAGCCAGGGTGCCATGCAGCAACCGAGGGGGATGAGTTTTCACAGGTTGTTGCTGTACTACAAGCTGAAGTCACAACCATGGGGCAACCGGTATCCTCCACTGGGGATGTTTAAATATGGGTTAGCGCAGTGCAGGCTTTATTGTAATACAAATTAAAGACTCTGGAGCTCTAACAACAGAATGGTAGCAGACTTACGCTCCCTCCCCCTTTAAATGGTTAGTGAGGTCTAATAAATACCTGTGTTCTTGCTAAAAAGTGCTGCATTTCAGTGCTCTGGGAACTGGGCATTCTGTAGAGTTCTTCAGGTGGTTTTGGGAATGTAGAAATAAGTGATACCTATGTGGTTTTTTCCCCAGTGGGGTGATTGCCCTTTTTTGGATTTTCCTGATTGGATTTTTAGTCTTGACTTTCTCAAGCTATTATGCCATTATCTGTTTTTCCCAATGTCCTAATGCTCTGTTTAGACTGAAAACCAAACAGTTTTGAAAGTACTAAACGAGTGGTTCTGTGATGCATAGAAGAAATATCTAGTTGACAGGTTTTTTAATAGCATATGAGATGTCTTCGGTAGTGTTTTGTTGCATAATTTGCGATGTTGTGATAATGTATCACCTTGTGAAAGCAAAGCATGGCATGCCTATTTATACTGTGCATGCTGAGGGAAACTCGTTTCTAACCCTGCCGTTCCCTGAACAAGTGGCAGAAATAATGGAAGTAGATGTATGGATACAAGACTTTGATTTTAATTACCCCTGCTTTCTTTCCTGAAGGGTAGTTACAGGTTAAATGACATCTTAATCTGATCTTTGACGTGCTTTTACTTTCACTTGCATGCACTATAATCTCTCAAACCCCAAGTTTGTACCTGTCTCCTCCATTCAGTAATGTGTGCGTTCAGCTCTTGCTGTGAAATCCTGTGAAGTTCCTGTCTTGTCTTTTGCAGTTGATGACTTTTCGTTCCTGGCCCAGCAAGCGTTCTGCATGAGTTGAGAGTCCCTTTTGCTGCCGGAGCTAAGCTCAAAATTCCCCTGTGCATGGCAATATGGTTAGCTTAGAAAGACAGAATGGGATTTGCAGTCAAGTAGTCCCTTTCCTTGCTGTGTGGGAGTATTATGCTTTCCTAGAAGACCTCTTCATAAATGTGTTATTCTTCCTTAAGGAGTTCTAGTGAAAAGAAGCTCCCTGACCTTTCAGAGTTGTCTATTAACTGGTCTTATAGTTGGATGGTTTATCCAACCTGAAACTTCTCTACTGCAAGTGAAACTGATTGTTTCTTGTCCTCTACTGTTGGAAAACAGCTGATGGACAGCATCAGTCTATGGGATGCTCTTGAAATCAGTATTGGGACTTTGTTGATTCAGTTCTGGTTTTGAATTTAAGAAATAGGGGGTAGATACAGAGGGCAGATTTAGTTTGGACATAAGGAAGAATATATTTTTTTTACAGTGAGGGTGGTGAGGCAGTGAAACAGGTTGCCCAGGGAAGTTGTGGGTGCTTCATCATTGGAAGTGTTCATGTTCCGTTTGGACAGGGCTTAGAGCAACCTGATCTAGTGAAAGACTGAAATAGGCACTGAAGGTGCCTGTGGACTGGATGATCTTTATCAACTGTAGTCAAACTATAGGCTGGAGTAGATGATCTTTAAAGGTTCCTTCCAACCCAAACCATTCTCTGATTTTGAAATGAGATAATTTGAAATGAGATAAATGAAACTAAAGCAGTCATGGAATAGGTGTTGTGTGCACCTCTGCATCTTCATAAAGAGTGAAGTCTCTTTTGCCAGGAAAACTTACGTTTCAGTCTGTTGAAAGATTGAGACTATTCTGGTGATTGGGAAATAGATGCAGCTTACAAAGCTTCATGAGACAGACTCTTGAATTGTTTATTTTTTCAACCTAGAAAGACGCAAAGCCAACAAGCAGAATTTTTTGGATGGAGAAGAGCAATTATGAACTTTGTGTCAGATGATGTTCATTCTGTGCTCACTTGTGTGTTGCAGGAGCTTTTGTGGCTTATTAAAGGACTAGGCAATCCTATTCATGAGTCATGGACTTGGCTAAATCTGTGTATTGCACGGAGGAACATATTAGTGTTTGGTAGTGCTTTGTAATTCTTCCAGTTCTGCCTGCCCAAGTGCCCTTTTCCCCAGTTGACTACTGATTCTTTTAGAAAAGAGGAAAAACTTCCAGTGCCAGGTGTGAGCTGGGAAGGGAAACTGGTTGTCAACAGTTGCATCTTCCCATGTGTTGAGACATCTGTGGCCGGAAGTCTTTTTTTCTCAGGCTGTCATTGTTTTCCTGTCCCCTTCCCCTCCACTTTTTCCTGTTTTTGCCTGTTGAAGGCCCCTTGAAAAAGTGATAGTGTCTACGTGCAAACCATACTTGCTTATCCAGGCCATTCTTTATGTGTAACATCTGTGACTTTGTGTGGTGTCTAGCAGAATAAAGTCTCTTTGCTACGTGGAGGTAGTATACTGAATGCCACAGAAATGAAACATTCATAATAATCCTTGTGATTCTGATATCGCTATGTAAAAATCTTTTGGGTTTGGCATAATTTACTTCGGAGGGGCTGGAGGACATGTGCAGGAGCAAAGTTACAATTTTTGTTTCAAAGATAGGGGTATGGCATTTTGATGTGTTACTAGGGCCTGAAGCTCGATAACGGTGATGCGTGTTTGGGACTTGGCTTTTTAGCTGGTCATAGCTGAACGACTGTACTGAGGTGGAGAAGTCCTAACTCCTGCAGCTTGTGTAGTGGTTATTTTTCCATTTTATTGAAGTCTGCAGATAGTCATTGTTCAGTACTCTTCTGGAGGGCATACAGTTCTTGCTTTGATAACCGGTGAGATAAAACCAAGGCACTGCCCGCCTGGTCCCTTTCTCTCCTACCTCTTTAGCTGGAACAGCCAAAATTAGATTCTGAATTTGCTTTACTGTAGAGACGCTCTCTGTCTCTTTCCACCTGCCCCAAAAGTTTAGATGGGTTGTTGCTGTGAACAAGATACCAAACTATTCCTGCTGCCTTTGTACTCAGTGTCCCAGCAAGAGCTGATAATAGGGCTGAAAAGTCTTTCTGATAAATGAAAGCACTTAAAAGAATGCTGTTAAGGGTTTTTAGAAGATGTGACGTGTCTTGTCTGTGGGAGTTGGGGTGCATGGAAATAAATTATTAAAGGAAGTAAGTGTCTTTTCTCTTAATGGAAAAAGAACAATCATAAATTCTTAGCAGAAGGAGTGACAGAACAGTTTTAAACTGTCAAGACTGCTGATACTCAAGTTGTAATCTTAAATAAATACAACAATCTGGGTTCCTATTCTTTCGGTTACATGTAATCAATAACAATTTCAGTAAATATGATCCTTTGCTGGAAGTCTACCCTTCCTTTATTGAGAAATCACTGAGTTTCTCATCTGGGTCTCTTCTCACTCCCGCTGCAGGATTGCTGGCCTGAAAGGAAGGGAAAACCAAACTTCAATAAATCTCTTGTAGAGGTGTGTTTGTTGCAGGGTGTCTGTGATCGTTCACAAAAAGAAGAAAAAAAAAAAATTCTTCATCCATCCAGGGTTTTAAATGCTCCTTCCAGAGCTGCCTGTTGATGATCTTTGCCTGCTCTTCCCTGGTGTGGTGGGCTGACCTTGTCCAGCTGCCAGGTGCCCACCCAGATGTTCTCTTGCTCCTCCTTAGCGGGACAGGGAAGAAAATGAGATGAAAAAGCTCATGGGTTGAGACAAAGACAAGGAGATCGCTTGCCAGTTACTGTCATGAGCAAACCAGACTTTACTGGGGAAGATGAAATTTATTGCCAATTAAAATAGATTTGAAGGGTGAGAACAACAGACAAAAATTAGAACGTCTGCCCGTGTCTGTGGGGCTGGATGTCAGATGGGATTTCACTGAATGAAGATAGCGTCCCCCTTCTCCTGCTTGCCCAGCATGGAGGACCTGTCCCCAGGAGCCACAGCTATGGAGGACGCCGTCTGGCTGGACACTGGCGGGTCTGGGTGTTGGTGTCCCGTATTTACAGGTGCTTTGCCAGCTCAGCCTGGTGCCTTTCAAACACTCATTGCGGTGCCTGTCCTTGAGGGAAGGTTGTTTCGTGTCCCTAATTGCGGAGTGGCTACATGGGTGACAGGCACGAGGCACCATTTTGTTTTTCAGCCCTGGGGCGGAAAGGTGTTTCCCTGCCTGTGTTCAGCGTAGATTAGCTGGAGCTGGGCCCTGGGATCAGGTGACTAATCACCTACAAACCGACTAATTAAGCAGTAGGGTTAGGGTAATGGCATGTTATGGCTTACTGGTGACATCCCTCGTCAGGTGAGCAGCCGAGGGCTGGGCCGTGCTGAGCAGCTTGAGGGGACTGGGTGCCATGGAGTGCCGTGTGGTAATGGCGAGACACCCATTTCACAGAGGACACGTCAAATTTCTTCATCTGACGGTGAAGAAATAGTTGGGCACAAAGCTGTTTTGGGGGAAACAGTCCCCGGATTAAACCATTAATGATTTTTAAGAAAACTATTTAAACACACCCGCACCGTAACCGATTTCTATTTTAACCCGTGAGGAGCTAAAAAGAGGATTTGTGACCCAGATTCCCGTAGCGGCTCTTCTCCGAGCAAGGCTGGAGGTGGAGGAGGCCTGCTGCTTTCACAGATAATGCCGGGACCTGAGTAACCCTGACATTTAAAGGGGAGAAAATTGATTTCCTTTATCAGCCAGTTGAAATCGGAAATTACAGAAGGTGCAGAGGAGGCTCTGGGAGAGACAGCATTTAAAAATACCGTGTTATTACTCTCCGAAAGTGGCTTAACGTCGCAAAAGCACTTAGACAAAGACGTCGAATTCCACCTGCTGTTTCTTTGTGTTTAAATTGAGAAAGTAATACATGTCGAATCAAAGATGAAGCTTTATGGCTCTTTCAGCGTGCGGTTTCCACCACTGTTACCATTTCTCTCGACGGCCACTTTCACAAAAGCAAAGAACTATTATTGCAAAGGTGGAGGTGTAAGATGGGGTGACAGTGGGGCTGCCATGCTCAAGGTGGCACACCAAGAGGTCTTGGAGAAGGACCTGCTCCCCAGGGTACTGGAGCTTTGCAGTATTGACAGCACTGGTCTGATTCCTGTGTCACCTCCTTGGTTTGTCCCCACAAGTATCACTAAATGGCTTTCTTGCTTCCTAGGTGCTGGAGACGGGATGAACCACCAGTTATTAGGTCTTATGAAGGGGTAGGCGTTGTGCTGTAGGTAGGAGTCAAGGGGGGTTTGGTTTCAGCAGGGATGTGGTGGTGGAAGTGTATTTTGGAAAAGCTCAAAAGGGATGACAGAATTTATGTGCGAGGCTTGAGTTGTGTGTTACCGAGAGACAGATGCGCTGCTGGATGTGGCTTCAGCAGGGAGAAGTGAAAGCAAATTCTACTGGAACACAGATAAAACAAACTCCTCTTAATTTTCAGCTGAGTTTATTAGAGAGAGAGGAGTTGCAAAAAACAGATCACGATACCGCAAGCTGAGCAGATAACGCAGGAATTCATGCTACTGGTGCAAAACTGCTGAAAAACAGCTGGTTCTTTAACAATTGGAAAAAAAACCCAAACAAAAGAAAACAAAAAAACCAACAAAACCCACCACCCAAGTTAATAGTTCAGTGACATTTTTTTAATAAATGCTGCAATTTTCTACTGTTCAAAATGAGATCAGGTGCTCTTGGCCAGTGTAGGAGTGCCCAGGTGAAGAGACTGCATTGATTTCAACCAAACAAACCATTAAGTGAGCTGTTACAGCTTATTTAAGTAGCCTTGGCTTGAAGAGAACAACATTTTTAAAGACAAAGAACAAATAGTCATGGAAATGCTTGGTGACCATTCCAATTTTGCTTGCTTTGTGGCCAGGCTGGCCACACAAAAAAAAAGAAAGGTGTTTTCTTCCTGAGCTGTGTTTTGATAGGAGTGTCTTAAGCTTCCCTGTGAAGCAGCTAAACGCAAGGCTGGTGTCAATCTCCTGCATGCCATCAGGCACGTTTAGCTGGATAATACACCACCGAGATGGAAACATAATCAGGCTGCTTTGCTATCCTCCGCTTGCCGGCTTGCGTTTTGCTCGAGAATCCAGTAAAGCCTTAGGCCCTGCTGTTAATTGTCAGGGCTTTCAGGGCTCTTGGCATACACATGCATAATGCATATACGGCATGGAGGCAAACACTGAGAGACGGGAGGGATTCAGAGTAGGGGATTTCAGTAAGACTAATAGGTTTAAGGAAATAGCATTTCCCCCCCCCCCCCCTTCCAAATAATTGGTGGGTTTCTTTCATTTTTTTAAAACGTCTGGCAGTTTTTACTTAGCACGAAGCACTTTATATTCTAGGTCTCGCCACCCAGATAACTGCTATTTTGTCTTTCCCCTTCTGCATTTCCCACTGGCTCCCTCGTGTGTAGTTGTAATGAGGTTTTATGAACACCTGTTTTACAATGGTTTTTTTTGGTGGGGTTTTTCCCCCCCCTTTTTTTTTCTTTTAGCAAAAAACCTGCAACCCTTGCTGAAAAATATGTAGAGTACCAGTTAGTACACTTGACAGTGGCCTTGCGGCAGCAGCTTCTGCATCTGAGTGTATCACGGCACTGCCCAAGCGCTGCTGTGCAGTGACTATGTGGGAGATGCACACGTGACATCTCTGCAACAACATTGTATTTTTTCAAAATAAGATAAGTAGAGAATATTAAATTGTGACCGGGGCCAGAGTTGAAAGGGAGGCTTGGGATTTGCCTTTGGTTTTAACTCCAGGTCTAATTCCAGTAGATCCCCCCCATGGTATGTGAATGTCTGGGAGCAGCCTTGCTGGGGTGTATGGAGGAGCTGGAATTTGGCTGTCCGCTTTTGGGGAAGGGGCTGTCTTTGCCCCGAACAAGACATGGCTTCTTATGGCAGTGTGGGCAATGGATTTTTTTTTTTTTTACTTACAAAAAGCAGGCCAGTTTATCAAGGTGGATCGAGTTTGCTACAAGCAACTGCACTTGCTTGCAACCTCTTCCAGTCAGAGCTGGGGTAATGTTAGCCTTGAGGATCTGCCTTATCTGGGTTTTATTGTGTTGTTGCTCTGGTAACAGCAAGTCTTATACCTTTGTTAAAGGAAGCAAGGATGTTTTATTTTACTCTCTAGACTCCCATCAAAGGGAAATTTTGAGGTTTCTTTTTACCACAGTTTTTGCTGTTAACAGAAAATTTGCACTTGCTCTGCAGAGAGCAATTAAACCTTTTTTTGGTCTAAAAAAGATAACTTTTTTTTTTACCATAGAAATCAGCACCTTTTTTTTTTAACTTTGGAAAATAAAGATTAGAACTTGCAAGAACACTTGGTGTCCATATTCTAAATGAAAGACTGTTTTCAACACAATTTTAAAAAATGGGGAAAAAGTTTACAGGAAACTTGAAGTCAGGAAGAATTAAACCTTCTTAAAAACTTTGAATACACTCAATGCCATGCTGCTTTGTCAGCTTCAATTCAGAAATCGGCTACAAGGTCATTTGGGACTGTAGGTCTTGTAGTCATATGGTAGCTGTTGGGAAAGTTTGTTGTCTTATGGCCACTGTGCCTTTTCTGTGCCCGATTGCTGAGTTACCTTGAGACAGTGTTTGATGTGGTCTCTTGGTGACCTCAGGCCTTTATTGTAAAGGCTTTAAAAATAATTTTATTTGATTAATTTTTTTAAAAAGAGGATGGGAACCTGGTAATGACACAGAGAATCCATTTCTAGAGTAGAACAACTGCCTTTAGTTTTGGGATCTTCTCTGTACATGTCGTTGCAATATCCTAACAACCCATTTCTGATAGGTTTGGTTTTGCTATATCCATCTGAAGTAAGGTGTTTCTTTACTCTGCTTCAGTTAAAATCCCTCTTCTCTTCCAGCATTTCTATTCGGAAAATCTGTAAAGCCTCTTCAGAGGACCTACTGTTTCATCTGGATTCAGAGCCAGTTGACGTCCTGTCTGCTTGGGACAGGTGTCTAAGGATGTGAGAGAGAACTTACTGTGAAAATATATTTTGGTGTTAATGGATTAGGATATAGTGAAGTCTTAGTTATTGCTTTACTTCTAGTTTCATTTGATCTGGAATATCAAAACCAGAATGCTCAAATTAAGTATTCATTATTGTGTTTTGTTTTTCTTGCAGGGAAGTTATCCAGTGTGGGAAGATTTTATAAATAAAGCTGGGAAACTGCAGTCTCAGCTTCGGTAAGTTTTGTGTTACACAGTCAAGATCCTCTACAATTCCTTGTATGTGCAATAAAACTGTGCATATTTTACAGTCAACACTCATGTATTTAATTTTCACATGCCACTACTGCTGTTTTAATGTATTTAGGAAAATACATAATCTACCACCAGCTGTACGTAATAAATGTAAAATGAGCTA
Source organism: Pluvialis apricaria (assembly GCA_017639485.1). Lineage (NCBI taxonomy): Eukaryota > Metazoa > Chordata > Aves > Charadriiformes > Charadriidae > Pluvialis > Pluvialis apricaria. The sequence continues at coordinate 157,994,858 of CM030008.1, read as the reverse complement.
AATTTCATGGCTTCAAACGGAAAATTGGAAAGATAATTTATTGTTGTTTGGAGTTAGCCCTATGTTGTCCTCTTTATTAGTGTAGAATACAGCAGATTTGTATTAGAAGAGGGCTCAAAATATTGAAAAACTCTTTGGTAGTCTTAACAGTACTTTCCTCTGCCTTAAAAACTAAAGGCAATTCCTGTGCTGGATCATTTATTGTTGAGATTAAAACTTATGTTATTGGGGTACACTTTGCAAATGGCATTCTGGATTACTTAATAAGTGCCATATGTATTGCACTCAGACCAATTCTGCTATCTCTGGAATTCATTCGCTTGTAAAATTTATTTCTGCTAATAAGAATCCAAGCTTCGTTTCTCAATAACTCTCCCTGAACCACAATCTCCGCTGTGCTCTCCAGAGCATCAGCGATTTTTTTCACAGCAGCAGTGGTAACAGGTATGGTTATTGGCAGTCTGTTTTGCAGTTCTGTGTTGCATTGCGAACCGTTCTGAAGAAGCTAGGGTTTAGGCTCATTTGCCCTAAACAGCTGGTATATGCTGTTCTGCCACACCATGCCTAAAATATCACACTTGCATGTGGTTTTTCCTTTCCCAGTAATTCATGTCACATTGGGTGTGGAAGAAGCAGAGGAAGTAGTGAAAGAAGAGAAATGGAGAACTTTCCTAGCCCTTTGTACTCTTTATACGCGGGCCTTCTGGGAAGGCATGAGGGATAGTTTTGTTTATTTCCCAGTCCTGTGGTGTTGCATTCAATCAATGTAGTGCTTTTCTAGCTACAGGAACGTGCAAACAGGCAGCTTGAAAGCCTGTGTTCGAGGATTTGCTGTCCATTTCTAGCAAATGTGAGCTATTTGCCTCTGGCTCATTTCTGTGTGCTCTGATAAAGGAGAGCAGATGTCATCTGAGCTAGAGCCAGATCTTCCTGGCTCTTGTTACTGGAGAAATGGAACTTTGTTATTAGCAGTATAATTAATAATTAACAACATGGTACACGAATAACAGCATGACCCACAAGTTTGGAAGACGAAGAACACAAACACTGCTAAGGAGAATCCCAGAAAAGGTTATCTAGTTCCAGGGCTGCATATTACTATCTAGTTGTCAGGGTTTTTTTTTTTTTTTGCTGTCCCTTTAATCTTATGGGCATGTGGAGAGTCCTTATGCATTTGGTTGGTCCTCTCAAGCCTGGGTTTTTTTTTTGTGTTCAAATCTTTTGCGCTGTCAGTAGGCCGTTTATTATGCTGCCAGTTATGTCCCCAGTATCTTGAGCATATTTGGAGTGAGACTTGCATAAAATCTGACCTAATTAAGTAGTCCTCTGCTTTTTCTGGCCGAGGATCAGCTTTCCTGCAGGTCTCCCGGGTTTTTGGAGGGTAGCAAGGAGCACTTGAAACAAAGTGAAGTTGATGGTCCTCCTTCAGGATTTTGCTCGGAGAGGCTGACTGTTAGAGTCGGGAGAGGAAATCGGAGTTATCGGTAGAAAAGATGTGCAGAAACAGAACCGCGAGGTAACTGTGGAGAGGGCACAGTTGCGCTTTACCTGTAGAGCCCTGGCCTACTTTCACTTAAATTGGGTTAACTGGCCTATAAAGCCATCAGAAATCTGGTACCGACCTGAGGTGTTTAGGGCTCTAGGGCCTGCTTATGTAGAGCAAACGTGTTCAGAAAACTGTAACTCACGTTTGCTGTCCACTTGAAGAGATGTGTGGGCTGCATGTTCTTTACAAACCTGGAGGGAGATGGGGCTAGTGGGGTTGACACTTTGGATTGGGGAGTCTTGGAGGTGGTTGGTGTACATCTCGGGAAGGGACCTGCTTGGAGAAGCATTGGCTCAGAAAGGCTTTTCATTTGTTTGTTTATTTTGGGGGTTGGGGTGGGTTTTTTTGGGAGACTTTTTTCTTCTTTTCCCTCTTTCCCATTTGCCCAAGAACTCCAGACCAGTCTGATTTCCAAGAAGTTGCTATTTTCTGTTTCAAGAGATGCTCATGCTTCTCAGATGAGAAATTCAGGAAAGCGTTTGGCCAGGATCCTAGATAAAAGGAAGGTCCTGCATGCTTATTCTTAAAATATACATGTTCCCTGAAAATAGCTGTGGCTGTAATTTGTTCACTAATGGGTGCAGTATAATGTATGTTAGATTTGTTTTTCATGTTTGACTGCTTAATATTAGTTCATCAGAGGAAATCAGCTAGAAGGGGGATGGCTGTGCTCTTTTGAAATAGCACCTGTCCTGTGCAATTCACAGCACAGAATTAGTGTGGCTGCCTCCAAGTCCATGGTGCTCACACAAAGCAAGGAAGGGATTAAGAAACGAAGGAGGGAAAAGGCTAAGTTCACATATAAAAGAGGATATTTTTTGTGGCCTTTGCAAGTTCACAGTGGTATTCTTTATAAGCCTAAATGTTTTTGGCAATAATTAAATAGGCAGCAATGAGACACTGCTAATGTTTTGTTATCTGTATGCATTTCAGGACTACAGTAGTAGCAGCTGCTGCCTTTTTGGATGCCTTTCAGAAAGTGGCTGACATGGCTACTAATACACGTGGTAAGCAGATGTGTCAATATTGAGTTTAACAGAATGCTGTGTGGTTTATACCATTTGTCGTAATAAAAAAAAAAGTCTAACTTGTTACATTGACAAGCAGATCTGTGAGACATCTGTTAGATGGACTTGCACTTTGAAAAAGCGACATGTGAAAAAGGAAGTAATCTTTTCTTTACTGAAAAAATGCTGGAAACCTGTAATTTAAATGCGTCATCAATCACTTCTTAATTACCATTTGAATTATATGTTGATGAATAATATTTTAGAAAGCAAGATTTACTGAAATCTGTATTCACTGACGCTTCTGTACCTTAAGTAAATGTAAAAGGCTTGATATTCAGCTGGTATAAATAAGCGTAGGGTTGCTGAAGATAGAGCTGATGCCAGCTGATGCTATGGCCTTTGGGTCTGTGTATAATGATGGTAGTAGCCTGTACTTGTAACCTTGAGGAACGTCTTTGCTTGTCCTTCCTCTTCTTTAAGTCTGACATTACTGGTCAAAATTAATTTTCCTGGGCTGTGGGCTTCTCTGGGTAACAGTCTAAGCTTGTTGGTGAGCATGGAGGCCAAAATAGTGCAGCTGGCAATCTTTCCAGGCTGCTGAGTTGGAAGGAAACAAAAGGCTGCTTGCTGCTTCTCTCTGTTGTTGGATGCCCAGTGACCGAGGCATTGCGTGCAGATGTCCCTGCAGCGGTAGGGCATTCCCCATGGTCACTGTGTCCCTGGGCTCTGTTGCTGAAGAGCAAACCCAAAGTGTGTGTGTTGCTGCTGAGTGAGTGGCTTTTGGTCACCTCTAACCTTAGAGGTTTTGTAACATTTTTTTCTAAAGGCTGAATATGTCCTTGGCGTTTGACTCAGAGACTAAGAAAGTAATATTGGTAACATGAAGAGTGTGCGTTTCCATTAGCAGCATGCAAGCTCAGCCAGACTTCCATTTCCTTCCATTTCTGGCTAACAGGAGTAGTAGCAGCTGCTGGAGCAAGTATCAAACCATAGAATGACAAGAGGGAACAATATTTTTTTTCCTTTTTAAAGCTAATATTTACATTCTGGTAAGAAGTTCCTCATTATATGCATACCTTCTGTAAATTATGGATAATCTACTCATGTAAAATAATAAACACTCCAGAAGGTGGAATAAACTAAGGATGAGACCCGAGGCAGAACTTAACTTGGATTTCTAACATGTCTTTCCTTTGAGCATGCTCTCTTCTATTTCTTCTCCCTCGCCCAAAGGGAAAACAAAGTAAACCCTACCAAAATCCTTGAGACTTTGTCTTCTGGCTGTGCTGGCAGGCTTATAGAACTTGCATTCAGATCCCAGAGTGACTGAAACTCTCCTACTCTCTGACAAAAATGGCTGTGCGGGTTTCTGAAGGGTATTTTGCACTTTCTGCTGTGTTATTTGGATCATGTCCAACAAGCGTCGTGTCTTGTCTCTTATCTCTTCGAACACATCCTTTACAAAAGGAGCTCTGTAAATCCAGGCCTGCCAAATTTGTGTAGCTCCTCTGTTCTGTCTTTCTTCCTTCCCTGACTGAAAGGATAGAAGGGAATTTTGTTTTTATTTTTAGAAAGTGATGTTCTGGGCAAAGAATCAAAATTCCAAGTTAGTTGGTGGTTCTGATCTGCCTCCCAACCCAACCTCCACTCATACCCATTTGAGTATTTACATACAAGTAGTCTATTGCATTGGAGCATCTCTGAGGTTGCCCATTGGTCCTTGAACAAATGCAAATCCTTCTAGCTTGCTGTGGACAGGGGTAAAAGCCTGGCCCCATTGAAGACGATGGCAGAATTCCCTGTGACTTACTAGGACACAGTTTCATAAAAATGTATTCTGCTGTTAGGATAAACAGCCATATTCAGAAAACAAAACTAAGCAAACTTAGTTTTCTTTGCCATTGTAGGGATTTTAATGGGCTCTCGGTTTTCCCTTTGAGGAGTTATTGAACTTGGAAAAATTCTTTGTTAAATTTTGCCTGTTACTTATCCAGTTTATAAAAATCGTGTATTTCATTGTCTAATCAAACACCTGGCTATGCTTCACACTGTTTAGAGGGCTCTCAGTTAACAGATTAACCAAAGTCAGCAAAGTTCACGTTCAACTTCTGGGTATATATGAGACCTGTGTAGCTCTTTCCATTACAAAGGCGGGGAGGGTTGGTGTATTTTAAATCACAAGGATGGTTTATCATTGCATGAGCCAAATGCTTCTGGGAACTGTGTATGAAAATACTGAAGCAGATGCTTGTTTCGGAGGGACAGTGTTAGTGCCTTGTGGGATGACTGAAGTGTTGTGAAGCTGGGTGCTGCATTTCATTTGTAATTGCTTATAGTTTTACAGAAGGTGGCCTGTTATTTTTAAGACCTGCTGATCTAGATGATGAAAGCGTTTTATCAGTCAGCAGTAGCACTCTCTGGCTACTCTTTAATCTGTTTGCATCAGCATTTGCTTTGAAAGAAGAAAAAGTGTTTACATGGATGTACATGTCCATACACATGCAAGAGGAGATGATTACCTTTGCAGACACCAGGTGTTCAAGTATGAGAACCTATTTTCATCACCTCCAGTCCTTGTTCCAGCTGATATCTTTCTCTTACCTTGTGTGCCATTACCGCTGTTCCCAAACATTGGGGTTTTTTTTCCCCTCTTGTTGCATCTTTCTATGTCGTTTACTTCCTTCTAATTCTGTAACAGCAACAACGTTTATCTTCACATTCCCATTTGGAGCTCAAATAGAGGGCATAATTGGAGCACTACCTATGGTAAAACCTCTGGTTGGATGAGTCAGATAACCTGTACTTTGCTTTGTTTTCCTTGCATTGCAGCTTTTGTGGTAGGAAAAGCCCTGAATGTGAAGTACCTGGTGTTTTGTGGTGACTCGATACAAAGATGAATTTCCCAACCAACTCATTTCAGCTTTTTTGTCCTTCTTTGCTGTCTCTCTGTTTATACGCGTATCACCTCAAAGTTTAGTCTCACTTTTCCCCTGAGTTCAGTTCGGTTCTCTCAGTTAAATGCTTTTTGATTTCAGCCTGACAAGATAAAACACGAGGAAAGTAGTTCTGATGCATCTATCGCCAAAAAGCTTTATTTCTGTGGGTCTGACCATCTGAAAAACATCATTTGGATGGGGGACTCTGTCAAGTTACGTTGCTAATTCTCTAATAATGCTGGCTATATAGCAGCGTGTGCTGTTTTTTGCTGGTACTAGAGATTTTTAAAAACAAAATTCCTTCAAATGTTTGGCTCTTGAGCTCTGACAAGATATATGCATCCATCTAGCAGTTTGTATTATTCAGGCTACATCTGTTTGGCATACAGCCTGGCAGAACTTGTTAGTCTGAAGTGGAATCTGGTATTATTTCTTACTATGATTATTAAAGAGAATACTTAAATAGATATTACGGAATACCTTTAAACCTCAGTGACGTTTCCTTTAGGGGAGGTTTGTGCTTGTGAGTTTTAGCTTAGGTTTTTCTCATATTGCTTAAGTCTTTCAATATCTGAAATTTTGAATGTTTTTTTCCGCATCAATTCTAACTGAAGCATGAAAGCAACTTAAGTCTGATTTAATTTAATAGCTGTTTACCTGATACTTTGTACATTAAAATCTTATTCTCTTATGAAAACGAGAACTGTGTATCCCAAATATAAACATGTATCACACATAAACATATTGTAAGTTGGGTTTGAACAGTGTGTGTAAATTGCTTTGATTTTTGATGCTAGTATTCTGCCTCTGCTGCATTTGAATGTCCTTTGTAGATAAGTGCTAGAATTCAGGAACTTGAAAAAGTACCTGAGAAGAGTAACTATCTTCCTTGTGTTATGAGGGACTTTATTGTGAAGACGTGCATTCTAGATCTACTTAATATACTGTCAGCGACTTCCGTGGAAAAAAAGCTGCCCCAGTCTTGCCTACCTGCATCTTAACAGGTGTAAATTAAAATTTATGGAAAGATGATCCAAAAGCTTTGATTTACCCTGAAGCTTAAAATTGATCTTCAAAGTGAGATTGTTAATGAGGCAGCTGATATCCACTTCTGTGGTTTTTTTGTTTTTCTTTCATATTGAAGGGTTTTACATATACATAGGTGTGTGTTGATATTAGCATGTTAGTTAAATCACTTCAAGATACGTTTTAGTGTATCGCACAGCTTTTTTTGGCCAGTTGGATTCCACGGATTGTAATGCTGTTTGAAGTTGCCTCGTTTCGACTTGGCAGGTGCTACTAAAGGTATGTTTTCCCTGCCTTTGGTAATTTTGACATCTGTCATGCTGCTTGGTGCTATTTATGTTTTCCATCTCTTTCATTTTACAGTTGTCTGAGAGGACTTTAAGGCAATGCAGAGCTACTGACAAGAGTTGCAGGAAATTCCAGTTGAGGGTGCCTGGTGGGCAGAGGGGGTCTGAGGTCGGGGAGGGAAAAGCTGTGGATGGTCAACCAGCTACAGAGGGACACTGAGCAGACCTGGAAGCAAAACGCAGCCCGAGCCTGCATGGCACGCAGCAGTGACAGGGTACCAAAACCGGTATAGCCATTTTAATCTTACCTGTTTGAGGAGGAGCATATATCAGCCTGGAAGAAGGGCCCCATTAAAGCACCTGTACCTTTTTTCAGGCCCCAATAAACTTTGTCAGCATGCAGAAATTTAAATGTGGTTTAACGCTTTTACTTACAGATATTAATCAGATTTAATTCTCTATCTGCTTCAGGTAGCTCTTGTACTGCAGTATTCAGTGACTGCTCTTTGTGTTTAATAAAGCCAATTAAAGTAGTACCTTTGCTGCGGATCTGTGTTCTGAGGCAGACTCTGCCTCTGTGTTGCTCCAGGTATTGTGGGAGTACACCTTCAGGTAGTCCTGACTCTGGGTGTTTTGTTGTCATGTTAGCCAGGATGGAAGTGGTACATGCTGAAGTGGTTTTCCAAGGTGACAAGCCACACAAAGCACTGCAGTGCTGGAATTAGCATCTGTTGTCTCCCAAGTAAGCGTGCTTGGGCCTTCTGAACCAGTGTCTCGCTCACTGCAAATAAGGCACAGTGTGACCCCAGGGATAAATCTTCAGTGCCACAGCAAAATGTTATGGACAGTCCTGAGAGGTGGCTTTTTATGTATTTATTTTTTGGGGGGTGGGGGGAAAAAGAGAGTCTGGGGGAGGGGAAAGAGACCACAATCTATAGCAATAGACCTATAGTCTGTATAATACTTTAGAAATAAATTCCTGTGTTCCTGCCTGTGGACTGGGGAGCTGTGATGAAGACATGGACGTGTTGGAGCGGGTCCAGAGGAGAGCCATGAGGATGATCCAAGGGCTGGAGCACCTCTCCTATGAGGACAGGCTGAGAGAGTTGGGGTTTTCCCGCCTGGAGAAGAGAAGGCTCCAGGGAGACATTATTGCAGCCTGTCAGTATATAAAGGGGGCCTACAGGAAAGCTGGGGAAGGACTTTTTAATAGGGCCTATAGCAATAGGACAAGGGGTAACAGTTTTAAACTAACAGAGGATAGATTCAGACTAGATATAAGGAAGACATTTTCTACTATGATTAGCATGATGAAACACTGGCGTAGGTCACCCAGAGAGGTGGTAGATGCCCCATCCCAGGAAATATTCATGGTCGGGTTGGACGGGGCTCTGAGCAATCTGATCTAGTTGAAGATATCCCTGCTTATTGCAGGGGGCTTGGACTAGAGGGCTTTTAAAGGTCCCTTCCAACCCAAACTGTTCTATGATTCTATGATGATCTGTGCATAATTTCAGAGTGAAAACAAAGCTGGGCACAAGAGGAAAGGGGTTCTCATTGTCCCATGCTTTTGTTTTTCTGGCTCCTCTTTAACTTTAGATGCTCGTACTCAGATAATGAAACCTTTATTTGAGCTTCCTGTCAGTTAAGATAAGACTCTGTAATAAGCACTTATTCCTCCCATGGAGTCTTTGAAGTAAAATAATGGAGTCCAGGGTTTTTCTTTGTGGACTTTCAAATATAAAATAATCAGGAAGAAAATTATTTAAATGAACCATTCAGTCTTCCATTATACTTTCATGAAGATGATGCAAAACACAGGACCAATTCAGAATAGTTGGCAGATAATTTTGAAGCTGGATGCATATTACACATCTGTTGCATTTTGAGAAGGGAGACTTGGAAATGCTGCTTACAAGTGCTAAGACTACAAAACGCATATATAATGGGCAGTGCTATGTTGTTCTCTGTTTCCATATTCCTGTCTTCCTCTAGACAAGTAGCAGATGTCAGTCCATGTCTTTGAACAAGTGTGGCACTCTGAGAACTCTGCTGCTGATGTGAGCCCATTTGGCTGGAGCAGTCAAAATGGGGTTAACATCTTATATGCCAAACATAAGAAAAATGGTTTGGTTATTAATGACTAGATTTTACATTTAGGGGGTTAAAAGGGCTGCTCTACTGGTAAAGCATTACCATTGCCTTTTCTTTGGGTGAGTGCATGCACTGCAGCATAAAGAAAATGTATTTATTTATTTACGCCTTTTTCTCCCCCTTGAGGTCAAGATGAAATTTAGCTCAGGGTTGTTGGCAACAGTTGTGGTGCTTTGATGCTCCTACCTAAGGAGACATTTCCAGGGCAACAGATAAGTTATTATAGCGATTATTTTTATATTGTGCACCGTACCAAGGGATAGCTGACTATGTGATGCGTAAGTAGAGTTTGTATTTGCCCTACAACCCAGTATTTTTTTGAGCTTAAGGTGCTTTGCTAAGAGACTGAGGTATTGTTAGGAAAGGGGTAAAGCTGCCAGGTGATTGTATATGCTAACAGAAACAGAAAATTTGAATGCAAGACTAGCTTCTGTGAAGGAGAAAAATAAAAGGATGAGGGGGGAAGAAGCAAATAAGCTGCTTTAATGCTTCATCCAAGGAGTGGGCAGGTATGTCAAGATAGGAGTGGCTGGCCTTTTTTTTTTCCATGACTGAATGTAAATCTAATCACTATCATCTGAATCAGAAATGTTTGGGAGTGTGGGGAGAGGGAACAGCACTGAGTTAATTTTTCATATACTCAATCTTACTTGCAATTCTTCCTCTCCCCTTCCTTACGCAGCTGTGTTGCTTTTAGTAGGACAGAATATCAGGTCCTGTTTTTTCTGCAGGCTTGGGATGGATTGATGGTTGTTCCCAACTCCGTGATGACTTTGTATCTCTGTGGGCATGTTCATGCAGAGCACCTACTCTTCAGTAACTAAATACTGGTTTTGTAGCTCCAAAGAGTTTTCTCAGTCTTTGCAATAGAACCAAACTTTTGATGTCTTAAACATCCAGTTTGGGAAATAATGAGGATAAATCATAAATGGCTCTGAGAATTTCATTTGGACAATTTACTAAGTTAGAAGCAAAGATGCAAAAGCATCCTTTTGATAATGGGATGTGGATTTGAAAATGGAGGCTGAGGTTTTGGTTGGTGGTTGGTTTTCCCAGTGTAGCACATGTTTCTGTGGTGGGAGATCCCCTTTCAGGCTAGTACAGTCAGCCTTTTGATGTGATAAATTGCTCGTTGGCACATAGCAACAATTCGGTAGTAACCACAACAAGAGAGTTGTTGCAGGTTTGGGTTTGTTTGTTTTTTTTTAATTTGTCACCAGTGGGATAGCAAAGGTAGCTGAAGACCTGTTTCTGTTGCATTTTATTTCATATCTTATTTATTTGCCATGAGACAGAGAGAGAGGTGGTATGGGAGGAGAACTAAAAAATCAGTTCAGACTAAGCTAGGTTTCTGTAAAGCCAGGTGGTGCTCCTTGCCTTGTGGACCTTGCCCATGACGGACTGTGGATGCAGCAGAGCAGTCGCTGTGCTTCTGCTGCCTCATCACTTGTGCCTTACAGATGTCTTGAAATGCAGGTTCAGCAGTTGTCCTCTTGTTGGTCGCCTCAGAGGCAGCTTCCAAGAAGAGATAATGTGTTGGTGAAGGATGAAGTTGGTGCTGTCAACTGACTTTATGCAAACTCGCAATACTTCTAGGGAGGTGAGCGTGGACCTGACCTCAACCTCATTACACTCCAGTCCATAGGTCCCTTGAACCACTTGCGGCATTTCTTTAGATCAGCAGGGCAATTTGCACAAAGGTTGTGGCATAAAAAGGCGTGCTTTGACTTGGGATGTCATCTCCAGCTCCCCAGGTCTATTCCTACCCTGGCTGGAGAGAAATTATGTTTGTTTCTAATGACGTAAGAGGTATACAAAAAGTGAAATTACAAGCTCCAGCAGACTAATGTTGAATGGAGTGTCCAGAACAATGGAGCTCTGCCTAATCATTAATAAAACCATTAACAAAAGTCGTTAACAGAAGCACCAGTGACATTTGCATTGTCTAACAGGTTTTTTTTTTTTTCCCTCTCAATAATGCAATGTGCCTCCCAGAAGGATGTTCCTCCACGCGCTCTTGGAGGTGTCAGGACAGGAGACTGTATGTGTTTGCTCTGCGTGTGTCCATGCAAACTAGTGTCCCTACTGCCAGGTGATTGACTCGGTGATATGATTCATCTCATGTTTGCATACCTGCTGCTTCCAGGGAAGCAGTGCATGTTCATGGTAATAATGAGGTCGTGCTTAAAAATAGACCAGCTTCCTTCATTTTCTCGTCCTTCTGTTTGCTCGATGATTTTGTCGGGTGTTGCCAGCACGAGTGTTTGTCCCTGTTGCTGTGCAAGCTGTTCACCCCTTCCCTCCTCCCCTGCATGTTAGTTTTCTTCAGTGAAGCGGTTCCCTGCTCTTTTCTTCCCTGGTTGAGGTAGCAAAACCTTGCACTGTTGAGGCTTATGGGTTCATTTAGAGAGGTGGGGAAGAGTCCCTGCTGATCCTTGAATTTCACCAGAAAATTAGCATCTGCCTAGGACAAGAAGTGCATTGTGCTGTGTGTCTTCCTCTTCCACTCCCACTCCTGATGAAGTCCAACCTGTAGAACTACTTCTGAAAAGTAAAAATAATGTAATTACCTCGCTGTTTCACTTCAGGGCTCAGCGCCGTCCTCTCGTCTTTGTGCTTTCTACAGTGGTTTTTCCTACAAATTAATCTGTGACCTGCCCTCCGTATGGGTTGCTTTTTTGGACAGGGTGGGGATGGAAAGGAAGATGGGCTGTTTCCAAAGGAGCTCTGGGTTGTGACCTGACAGTATTTCCTTTCTTTGTGTGCTTACATAATGCTTAAATCTTTCTACTGCTTTGCACTTTTTACTTTTATTGTTGTTTTCACCTGGGTGGCTTGCGTGTAAAAATGAGTATGTTTTCTAATCTAATGAAGCCATTGAAAAATGCGGCAACCTTTGCAGCAGCCATCCCAACGCGGGCTTTGTGGAAACCACTTCAAAACTAATAGCAGCGGCAATTGTGTGGGTGGGAGGGGAGGAGAGCACGTTCAGCTGCAGCACCGGGGTGTCACGGGGTAGAAGAGGTCTGGGTTTGTACAATCAACCCCGGCAATCGTTGTGAAATTCTCCTCTCCTGCAGCATTTATTACTATGTAAAATTGAAATCTGCATGATTTCCTGCTGTGAGCGCCTGTGCCGGGGGACTGGTTTCTATAGTAACTAATATCAAGGAGCTGGCTGGGACTTCGCTCCGGAGCTGTATTTGAGCGTATTTCGCAGTTCGATGCAATCCTCCACGAGTATTTGATTGATGACAAACAAGAAGTCGGGGGTTGTGGCTGCCATTGCTACAGTAGTAGTAGCGCGTGCACCTCAGCATGTATGTTGAGGTCTAAAAATAAGCATTTTGCAAAATGTGGGGGTTGGAGATGAGGTGTGTGTGGGGGGGTGTGTGTGTCTTTCCCACTTCCCCCCCACCAGCTCCGAGGGAGAGCCGCTGAATGGAAACACTGCGGAATACACCGATGAGCGTTTCTTCTGGAGTCGCTTCAGCCTACCCCGGGGTGAAACATAAGCTTAGGAGCTGGGTCCATTTTCTCCCAAGAGTTACAGCCATTGCTGTTGCCACTATTCTGTTTTGAAGCAGAGCTGGTGTTTGTTCTCCTGGGCATTATAAATAGCGCTGTTCGTGCGGTTTCATCTGCAGGACCAGCTTCTGCCCAGGCACAACTACTAAATGCATTTGTTTTGCAGGGTTAAGCTGGGAAGGGGATGGAGAGGGTTGAAGCTTGGCTTGTAGATTGTAGGCTTTCAGGGTGCCGGGCAATGTGGAAAGCCTGGTTTGCACAGTTTGCAGGTAGTCCAGAAAGGCGTAGTGGGGTCAGGTGCACAAAAATTAAACTTAGTCTTCCATTTAGGGTCACTTTCAAAGCAAAACTTGTATCACGTGATGGAGGTGGGGAAGGAATGCAGAACAGTGGTCTTTGTCCAGAGAAGTCCTCTAACTACAGAGCCCCTCCCCGCCACCCCCCCAGTAGTTCTCCAGAATTGTGTTGAGGCCAAGCTTGAACTGTAAAGTAAGCTTATGGCATTGATGAAATAGTCTGAAGTGTGAAGATGTCTTTGTGTGTGACTGAAGGTCATTTTTCATGGCTGTGCTAGAAAAGGCGGTGTGTATGAGCATGTGGTCCCCCCCTCTTCTCTCCCAAGCCCTCTCCCCGCAAAAGCCAGGCATCTTGAAGGAGAAGGTGAAGTTGTGTATCCGATGCACGTGTGTGTGTGCACACACCGGGTTAAGTGAGGAGTGCCATTTGCTCAGCCAGCTCAAGGGGAGCCTTGACTTGGCCACCCCAAGAGCAGCCCCCTTATTCATTTGGTATTTGGGGATGCTGGAGGGAGCTGAGGAAGGAGAGTGTAGAGAGAAGGAAATGGAAGGAGGACAAAGAGGAGATGGCGTGTGTTGTGCTGAGACTATTTAGGGGAGATCAGGTACATATTCATGAGGAAATGAGGCTTTTTATATTAAAAATAAAGTCTGTTCAGAGAGGTCATCTTTTATATTCACTGTTTACGTATGGAAGTCCACAGTAAAAAGTATTACAGTGGTTTTTTTTTTAAAAAAAGATTGTTACTGGATTACACCGGTTGCATCAAGAGAGTAGAGTAATGACGCGTTTGAATAATCTGAGATAATTTGACACTGAGATATGATCAGATTAACAGTTTGAGAAGCAGTATTGGAAACTATCATTCAAGAATATAATGACAGATGTTGCTGTGAAATGATCTTCATCCGCATACTTGTGCAGAAGTAAAAAAATCTCCCTTTCTTGCAAGCAGGTACGAAACAGTGCTACAATGAAGTCTTAGAATAAGAACTTGCTATATTTACACAATACAGTGATGCATGTCTGGAACATTGAGTTGGTATAAATAAATTAAACTCAAAGTACATTCACTAAATATTTGAAGTGCATATTGTGATGGATTATCCCCGTTTTTAATGCTTGTTCATTTTCTGCTAGTCTGCAAAATCACTGGTGTCCAATAGAGCACATTTCCTTTTGATGCTGTTGTGAATGTGTATTCATTTTAAATCTAGGTTATCTTGCATGGAGAATAGCAGCTCAGTGTGAGTGTTAGTCAGTTTGGTTCAAAGGTGAAGAGTTCACATGTAGCTCTTCTGTAGCTACTGCGCAGGTAGGAGCTTTGGTTATGAATATAGTCAAGGGAATGTTTGAGCTGTTAAGCTGAAATTTAGCTTGCTGCTGGGGAAATGAGTGCTGTCACTGAGCATGTACCGTGATGCAAAGCCCTCTCCAGACTGTGTGGTTCAAATGCACCATGTGCATTCAGGATGGATAATTTAGACTAACAGGTTTTAATCTTTCATTGTAAGCTTGAGGCTGGCCTTAGTAGGAGCTACAAACTCCATGTTTTTCAAGCTGTATTTTAACACAGGTTTTAGCTATTCTCTCGGAAGTGTCTGCTTGTTTTGTTCTTCCCAATATATTTTCTTTGTGGGCAACCTTACTAATTTAACATGGCTTCCAAAATTAGGAGCGGGAGAAAAAGCTTGGTGTGTGTTCCCAACGGGGCTGGAAGTGCTGGACTTCTGGTGTGCATCTCTAGAGATGGTGAGGAAGGTGGTTGAGATGTTACTGTAGGGTGACTTTATGCCCAGCGTGATTGAGCTTAAAGTTCAGCTGTGATTATTTTAAGCCACATGTACTTGTTAGAATAAAGCTTTCTTGTTAAGGCTTTGTATTAGAGTTAATGGATTCTCTCACAGGAAGAAAGCTAATGCCTTCAAAAGTGCATACAACCACCCATCTGCCCATTTTGAATATTGCCAAGGGATTTTTGGACCAGAGTGGCAAGAAGTCAGTCCTTTGGTCTGTGAAGAGGCTGGTTAATGAAGGTGAAAACATGGTCAGGTTAAAACGTACAACTATTCAGTATCCTTTCCAAAGCTCCTTGTTGCTAATGTACTATTTTGACTGTTGCCTAATCTGTTGAAAAAGGTCAGAATTTTGATCTCTCTAGATCTGTTTTTGAGGTCATGATCGTCATGGATAAAGTGACCTATGTTTTTGAGTTAATGCTTAACTTCTGTTTACTTCAAGTTAGTCCCAGTTTGGTTCTGAGTTATTTTCAGGAGTGACTTTTGTCAAAAAAAAAAAAAAAAAAAAGCTGGACTCAAAATTTGTGCCCTCTAGGTCTACAGAGAATCTGAAGGATGTATGAATAGCTTTCTTCTCTCACTTTCCTTAAGAGAAAAGGTCTCTTAGATGAAACGCATTCAGCATGTAAAAAGATGGTCATGACCAATGGGAGTAAACATTAAACATTAATGATGCAGCTTTAAGTTGCATGGAAACAAACTGGGGCAAGTCAGTTCATTTTACCTTTGATTCACTGCTTCCAACAGTTACAAAGAGAAAAGGTTGAAGGGACACAAGGCAAATATCAGTCTCTTCCTTTAGCTCTTTCTTGGAATGACATATTTTGCCCTAAACAATAGTTTCAGTATGTAGATGCACAGATTTTATCATTTCCAAGTATAACTTAGAGTTTGCTTTTTTTTTTAAAGCAAGCAATGTGATAACAGCAATTTACATAACTGCTATGATTTCTAGTTAAAGGGAGATCTAGTTCTTGTTAAAGGGAGAATAAAATAAAGACTTCCAAGAATAGTCCTGGATCATAGATGTTTGAACATCCCTTGGGATGGAGGTGCGAAGTGGTAGTTTGACCACAAGACTTGGATGTCAAGCATTGCCAGGCGCATCTGTTTTGTATGACCTATTTATAGCAATCAGAATTTCTTCTGGTCTGAGTATCTACGAAGTTTGTGCAAGTTACTTAATTATGTATTGTTTTGGAGATCCAGCATGAAATGCCATATAACTCCTGCAGAGTGATTGCATTAAAAATGCAGGGTCTGGAATTCCTGCCACCTAATTTCTTCAATAATGTTATTTAGGATCCTAGAGAAGCTGCTTTGCATGCCTGGAACTACCCCAAAACATTTGTAGGGCTGAACAGATGGTTGCATACCTGTTCACAGGGTCTTGGAGGCAACTAGATTTTTACCTCCCCCTCCTCCTCTTTTTTTTTTTTTAAAGTCTGGGGTAACTGTTGTTTTCCAGTGTTTTGTGAGTCTGTCTAAATTTCCCTGTCTGGTTCAGTTAGTTCTGCTTTGCAGAGGGCAGTGCTTGTTTTTATTGGAAAGAGGCTTACCTGTGGTTTCTTGTTTTCAACTTCTGTGGGTTTCCGTGCTTTTTCCTTTCTTTCTGTGGAACTACATGTTTCCTGCAGCATTTTCAGCATATTTGCATTAAGTTGGATGATTGAGAAACACGTAACTTGAAGAATAGCCTGGTTTTGCAAGAGGACTGGTAATAACAAGAGGTGAACAAGATGCAGTATTCTTGATTGTTTGAACGGGGTTAGGGTGAGCTACAGTTTTGTTACTCATTCTTGATCCCTAAAAAAAACCTCAGGTGCTCTTCTTGTAACACATACAGACCTTACTCAGTGGTTGTATAGGAAGGATTAAGGCAGACAAACTCGTTTCTGCCATGTAAAGAAGATGCCAAACTAGACAATCCTGAAAGCCTTGTTTTTAAAGCTCCACTTCCCTGGCCATATTAGTTCAGGTTTTAATTACATGATATTAAGATTTCTTAAATGCAGTATATTTGGACCAAGACCTTTCCATGCAGCAATGAACGCTTCACTTGTAATAATTTGCCTCCTCTTTTGTTTTCTGTTAACTTGTTTTAGATTGCAATTCTGTAGGTAGAGCTGCAACTCTTTTTAGGATATTTAAAAGAGGTCTACAGGGAGTTTGCTTTGTGGGAAGAGTTGTCAAAGCCATCTCGCTAGTTTAAGCTATGATGAAAACCATTTTAATATTTTTATAAGGCTATTTTTAGACTCAGTTATGCTGGAAGAAGAGTGGGAGTAGAGTTGCTTTGGCAGGAACGTGAGGAACAGCATCTGTAGGTTGGAGGGATATGTTCTGAATATAACTTATCAGTTAATTAAATCTGTTTGGGAAGGTTTCTGTGGGAGCACTACACAGCAATGGCCTCATATGATTTAAATTTCAGTGAATCACCTTAGTATAGACAACTGGACAGGTAGATCTTGGAGAAAAAGTAGTTTCTAAGCTTTAAAAAAAAAAGCTTCTTGGGTTATCCTTACTAATAGCCATCTAGTGCATAATTGAGGGTTTTTTTTAAGTAGTAGGGTGAAACATGATTAGAGGATAAGTTTTTTGCTCCAGTTACCTGTCCAAGAGGCAAAGATGGCAAGTTCTGCCTGGTTGAGAACTGTGCTTTGATAAGTCGGGTCGAGTGAATGAATGGTGGCAGACAGGTGACTGCCATTTTAGGTTTTACATATGGAAGACATCGGGCCATGAAGCCCCTCAGGCTCCATGTCTCTGTGTCCTACAGACACACAGTAGCCTGTCTGGCTTCACCCCTCTTCCCTGGTCATCTGCTTCACCTTGGTTTTGAAATATGTATGGCTGCAGCCATGTGCTGCTGACCACAAAAGTAAAACTTGGCTTTGATTTGAGTTTCGTCTTGCAGTGGCTGGTCTCAGTCTGCGGGAGAAACGGTACCAGGGTTTGAAAGCATCGAAGTGATTCACAGCTAATTTTCTTTTTGAGGACCGGAAGGACCATTAGATCATCTAACCTGATTATCTCTGGAGGATTGGTCAGGGCTTAGTCTACTGCAGGCCTCGTGCTGGACGCAGCCATGGCTGCAGCCCTCCAGCAGAGAGGCGTGGGAACGGGCAGTGTCTGCGGAGTCGCAGATGTGCTGGAAAATGCTCCAGCTGCAGCTTCTTTGCGTAAAAAATATATGTAAAAAAAAATCTTTAACCAAACTAGTACCCACAAGAAGTCTTGCTCGGATTGCCTTCCTTGACTTGAGTCCTGAAGGAAACACAGACACTGGGTTTGGTGGTGTCTATCATCTGTGGATTTTGCATAAGACTTACAGGCAGGGGAGGGATCGTCTTGCCACGTCTCAGAGTGGGCAGGAATACGTGCCACCTTCTGTAACAGGCGAATCTCATGGTGCTCATGGAAACAGCCGTGCCAAGCCATGGCCTGGAATGAAATGCCATGGCCAGGAATAAGCAATGTGTTGTGGAGAGATCTGGTAACTCCCATTGCGCTGTGGGTACCTGCAAGAGTCTAAATAAAAACTGCAGTGAAGAGATCTGCTTTTGTCCTGGCAGGGCTCCTGACCCCCAGTATAGCACAGAGCTCCAGTGGTTCATGCCAGTATTGGTAACCATCAGGTTCTCTTCAGAATTTCACAATTTTGTATGCTTTCTTTTTTTCCCTCCCTCAGTTGTCGGATTGAGGTTTAAAAATAACCCACCCATTCCCACCCCGACAGCAAAGGTCCTTGACCAAACTGCCTGAAGACTACGTCCTCCTACGGTGCAAGCAGAGTTGCGTTGGTGGGAGCGGAGCCAGCAGTGGAGGCTGGCATCTTGATTTCCTACAGACTTACTTCATTAATGACATGGATGGTGGTAGTGGGTCACTTAACACTTGTGTGTTTTGCAGCTTTTGTCTGTGCTGGGAGGAGAGGAGACAAAAAGCACAGCTGCAGCAGGGCTCGTGGAAGTTGCAGGTGTGAGGTTGGCTGGAGGATGCCAGACTACCATCTGTGAGGATGTTTTGTGATATTATTTTTTTTCCACAGTCCACTTGCCTAGAAATGAGAGGAAGAATATAAAATAACAGTGAGTAACTGCAGATAGCTTTCCTCCAGCTTCTGCTGCCTCGCTGTTCAGCCAGAAGTCTGTGAAAGTGTAAGAGTTGAGATTGCATCAGGCTTAAGGGATGAATGGAGGTGGTGCCCTGTCAGCGTGTTCAATCTTTCAGGTGCTTTTTCCTGTGTTGCTTTACGTGTGTTTGTCCGCTGCTGTCTAGAAGATGTGGAGAAACAGAAAAAAGAGGTTGCAGGTGTTATTTGCATAAGATTGTACAAAGAGAAGAGATGCAGAAACGTACTGCTTTGCTTATTTATGTGGTTAGTACCCATTTTTTTGCCTGTGTTCTGACATTTTAAAGCTAAATAAGTAGGGTAAGTAACCTTAGGCATTTAAAAAAGAAAAAAGTGTGATGGTTGCCATAATTAAGTCAGTGATGTCCTGTATGCATTTTAAATTCCTAGTTCTCCTATGCTGGTAAATTTTTTTCTGTCTGGTATGCAGCACGTCTGCTTGTTTACAAAATGCCTTGGAGCTGCGTGGATTCCCTCGTCCTGTGTGCAGAGTGGTTTATAACACTGTTAGGCATGTGTTGTTCTGGCTAGAGAGATGTACTTGGAGCCATGCTTTGGATTGCACAAATAATAGTTTCCAGGAATGGTCATGAGGATCAGCAGAAGGAGCTTTGAAGAGTGCGTGGATGCAGCACGATCTTTGGCTGAAGAGAAGCCCTTTGCTTGTGGCTGGGATAATTCAGGCTACTCCGAAACGCAGAGCCTGAGCAGCTATTTTCCCAAACAGCTTCCTGAAATAACAGTGAGGGGGGACGCTGAGCATGCTGTCTTTCCTCTCTTTTCCTCCTTATTTGCACTACAAGAAGGAGCTCGGCACCGAGGGAACTAGTTTTCTTTTAAAGTTGGAGACATTTGCATAGGGCAAGTTACGTTCACTGCTGTCTACTTTTGAGATGCATCCTTTTGGAAGTAGAGGCTTTAAGCAGCTGTAAGACCAGAAATACAGCACAATGCATTACTGACTGTATTTGTCATTCTCATCCAGAGAGAAAATGTGCTGATTACAGTCAGCAATTTTATTTTTTAATTGGAGAGAAATGAGGTGCTGGTCTCTATTCAGCTTGCAAAAAAAAAAAAAAAAGAGAGAAAATACTACTTTGTGTATGTGCAAATTGAAATTTCAACTGTCTGGACAAAAGTGATGGGCACTTAACAATATAAACAAGTTAATATCTCAGTATCTGTCCATGGAGTTGATTGACTAGTCTCTTCATAATGGTGAAATTTACATATTTATGGGGTAGTCTTCCAGTTTGGGCAATTTTTTATTGAATTAAATTTAATTAGATCAACTACTGCTAGATGGTTTTTCTTTTTATAGAGGGTGAGAGATTTTCTGTTTACGAAGACTCAGAAGAATTAACAGATGATTTGGCAACAGATGTCCAGCAGCTTGTAACATGCAATTTTTCTTTGCGCTCCGGACCGCGTCAATTGGATGTGTCCACTATATCTGCAGGGAAACAGCTGTAGACCTTGCAGATTTGCTAGTGCTTCTGTGCAATTGCCAGACTGGCAGGGAATATTTTTATTATATGACATTTGAAATAATATCTTTAAGGCTACTTTCTTGTGCTGCACATTTAGTAGTCTCAGATAGTTACTCACTTTAGAGCCTGTCTTTCAGTGGTAAGCATCGTTATTTTTGGTGTTGAAGCAGTGACAACTTCAGCTGCTAGATCTCTGGTTTCTGCCCAATTCCTGTGACCTGTACATTTAGTCTGTACATCAGGCTGTGACCTTCATGTGTCTTATATTGTACATTCACAATGGGTTGTAAAACCGCAGGGGGGATGACCTGTCATCACCTGCTGTAAAGGGACTGGAAATGAGCTATTCTAAGGCTTCATTGAAAGGATGTATAGCTCCTGCGAGTTAGCTGATGGAAATGACTGGTATGGTGCCTTCATAGGTCTGCTGGATTAATGACTGTGATAGGCAGGGAAAAAATCTAGACCAAGACAGTATGTAAAGTGTAGAGGATCCCAGCACACCCATTACCCAACCGGACCATCGTCTTTCTCCATGAGCAAGGTTTGAGGAGCCAAGTAGAAAGTATGGTCACCTTCAAAATATCCTTCTGCAGAATTTGCTTCTTCAGGCATACGGGACCTCTTCAGCAGTAATAGTGGTCATCCTAGTGGTTAGAGGAGCTTTTCTTACCTGCTAGTTGGTTGAAGATGGAATTGCACAGATCTACAGAGGTTTATGTCTCAGGGTTGATGTTCAGTACTTTATTTTAAATGGGATGCATTGCAGGATGAGTTAGTGCTAGATCCATGCATCTGCCATGCTTTAAGCTTTGTCTAGGCACTGATTTTGCCAGTTGCTAAATGTTGAGAAAGTAAGATGAGGCTAAACTGCGTTCAGAGCTGGATGAGGAGCATGGAAGCTGAGTGATAATGTAATTGCAGCTCAGTAAACTGGAGGTTAATCGTTAACAGTGTTTCTAATGAACTTTCAATGCCTGCATGCTCAGCACTGCGTATGTGGCTGGGCTTGCCCTGGAACAAGAATGTGGGCAGAAAAGATTTTGTTCATAGTACCATCAGAATAACAGCTTGATAACCCCTAGCTCTTCTAATTCCTGAGACACTTACACCATAGAAGTAACTGAAAATGTAGGGATTTAGTCCAGAAGCATGATTTATTGTAATCCACGAATCTTAATTTCTCTTTTAAAAGCAACAGTCTTTTATTTCGATTAAGGTAATGCAAAACACAGGTCTTGCAGTTTTCAAGTAGGTCTTTCTGGTATGGGCAGCTCTAATATCTCAGACACGTTTTGTTCAAATTAAAAAAAAAAAAAAATACAGGGGCCTGTTTATAAACCTCCAGAGCAGGTTTATGGCACAGACACTGACTGAGGCGACTTGTTCATTTCAAGAGTGGATTGGATATTTAGCTCTTAATTCCTATGAATAGGGTTTTTCTTAGCTAACCTCATTTGAATGAAAGTGGGAGAGTGGGGGAGGAAAAAAAATGGGAGGGAGTTGTTCGCATTTGTAGAGGCATTTTTTTTAAAGTCTAAATGTTATCTGCTGTAAATCATACACTGTAATACACACGGCATTAAAGTATAAGGTGGATTTTTGTAGCTGCTGGAATAATAACGGCTGTGACCCTTTGAGATGAATAATAAGTTGCAAGCCTAAATTTAGCGCTTTGTAATTAAGGAACCTCCCTTGCTAATTTGTATGGCTCACTGGAATATGGGCAGTACATTGAGAATGTATCCCTTAAATTTTGGCCGTTCTGTTTGTGACTACTGTAATACATACAGCAGTATGCTGTGTGATATTCTGTAGAAGACTGGAGCGAATCAGGATGGCTTCTGGGGTAGCATCCTGGTGTTCAGGGACATCGCAATGAAAATTCTTGACTTCATCACACATTTTGGTCTTTGTGCTTGCACGTTTTATGTTTTCCAGTTGGTGGCAAATGTAACTTCCGTGTGTGCAAGGGAGGTGGAAATGGGGTAGGTAAAGGAAAAATCATGGGAAGGGGAAATTTATTAGTTGCTTTATAAAGTATTTTCCCGTAAACATTATTGGAATAAAGTAATGCAAACCTGCAGCAACATAAAAAGGAATTTTGCTACACTCTCTTGGGCACACTTGGGAGTTGCGTTATGGCACAGCAAGTCAATTTTCTGGGCCTACTATTATCTTCACTCTTACAGAGATTGCTTGGGGTTTTTTTTAAACTTTTATCGCTCTGACTTCTGAAGACAGGATGCATTGTTTAAAAGTGACAGTACTTGATTTAAAAATAAAACCAAAAAGCCCTCAACAAAATTAGTATCTTGCAGCTAGCGTACATGTCAAAAGAAAGGCTTGCTGCTAATTTGGACACCATTTGTTCTTGCAGTTAGATGAGCTGAGAACATGGACAAAATAACTAACTGGTTTTCCAGCTATAGATTTTTGTAGTTGTTGGCTTCAGAATCTCTTCAGACAGGATGGTCAGACAAAATATAATGTAAGTATCTATATAAATAAATAATCTGCCCCAATGATAATAGAGCAAATTCTATCAGTTCCACATTTGTACTGCTGCATCTTTGGGTGCAAAAATGATTCTTTTTTTTTCTTTCACACTCATTCTACACATCGTCTTCCAACTCTATGAATTGATAGAGCACATCTGTGCTACTTGAGAACAAACAAGTATGAAGTCATAGTCCCTTAAATAGCTTGTAGGATGGAAATGCTGAAGACAGCCTTCTTTTCATCTCCTGTGGGTCCTCTTGTACGGGACTCTGGAATCTTGGCTTTGATTCTTCATGCAGAGTCTTCACAATATCCACATCTGGGCTATGAATGTAGCTGAGAACAGATCTGCTTTAGATCTTCATGGCTAATAATAACTTTAAAAAACAAATGCTTCTAGCAGAAGAATGTTTGTGTGGTCTCTAACACAGACTGAGCTAAGACAAAAAGGAAAATCCCGTAGTATCCAAATAGCCTTGAACTGGTATCAGATGCCAGAGTTGTTGAAGCAATTTTCTCTCAATTGACAAAGAATTTATTTTTTAACTTCTTGCTAAATCTTCTCTGTCTGATATCTGCATGTTCTCACGGATAATCTGCATTACAGTCAACAGAGTCTCTATTTAAAAAAGGACATTTTGCAGAGCTTATTGTTTCCATTGTTTCCTTTTGTAATAACATATTAGTTCCTTTTCACTAGCATACATGTTAAATCATATTTTCTCGGTAGCAGGATGTTACCTATTTAAATAGTGCTGCTCAGTCTTTCTTAATAACTGGTAAAAGGTGAATCTGTGTTTAACTACTAATTACTAGGATACCTGCATCTTGTAAAAATACCAGTAATACCCCAAATATCACTACTTCAGGCACAGGAAAACCTCACAATTGAAATATTTGAGTAAACATATCGAACACCTAGCGGGTGGGAGGAAGAAAAAATTGATGATCAGACATTTTTATTTCTAAGTGTCATGAGGGTTGTGCTTAATTGTGAAATAGTGACTAAAAATGAGAGGAGGAAAAGAGATTGGCAATGCTTCCTCCTTCTTCTAAGAGGAAGCAGCATCACACAGCTGACCTGGGAATCTGTGCCAAGAGATGACATGAGCGTCTCGGATTCGAATGAATGTTGCTGTGGTCTTCACCATGTCTGAGGGGGTAGGGTGAGGCAGGGAGGGATGACTTTAGGACTTTCAGTGTTGGAACAAAATATGAAACAAGGTTCAAATGAACCTTCTGAAGAAAGGTGGAAGAATTCAGGGTGGCAGCAAACACATTCCAGGTGTCAGCACTGACTTTGCTTTGAGCATGAACTTGCTCCTGGGTGCCCGAAAGAAGAAAAAAATTCTAGTTGAATTGGAATTTTTTACACTATTACTTTTTTTTTTTAATTGGAAGACAGGAAACATGGGAATAGGCAATGACTTAAACTGTTTGGGGTGTTTTACATCACGCAGTCCAATCTGCACTGAAAACAGGCGAGTTCAACAGCAAATTCATAACTGCAAATTCATTGAAGTTCATGTGGCTTTAAAAGCAAGTCTGGCTCAATTGGTTCACATGTGTTTTTAAAAAAATAGTAAGTAGGAGTAAAGGTTTAAAATTCAAGAATAAACCTGTCTCTACCTGGATTAAGCACCAGCTGTTGCCAATGGATGTGGTGTGCGGCACGTGAGATGGGGCCTTAATAAGTCACCCTTTGAGAGCCTTGATGCCGCACCCTTGTTTGCTGGGGCCATTTTTAGAGATAAATGACAGTCCATAAAGAAGCATGGACGCCGAATCTGACATCCTGTATCTTTAGTCTTGGGGGAAATGCTGTAATTTAGTCTTTGTGGAAGCAAAATGTAAATCTGTTACTGTATAATTAAGACTACACAAATTGTTTTGACTTCATTCCTTATGTCCACCCAGCAGTAAATGTTGAAAACTATCAATAGCTTAAACAGGGAGACAGAAAGGGAGATTAGGAAGTTTCATATAGCGTCGTGTGGGGGTGGAAGAAGTAAGGGTTAAACAGATATGTGAATTCAGTGGTTACAGGGTTTTTAAAGAATTAAATGGTTTGTTTATTCTGCCTTACTCATTTAATTACAGTAGTGTATTAAGCTTCATATTTACAGTGAAGTAACCAGTAACAGACATGTTTAAGTTACATTTTTTTCCAGAGACAAGTCTCTGCAAAAAAGTATATTTGCTATATTTTCACTCCCACGTAGGTATAATAGGTGTCTGCTTTTAGCTTTGGACACTTGTTGAACAACCAGAAATGGGTTTCTGGAGCCTCTGACACATTCGAAAACCAGAGCTTGAATGGGAGGCCAAGGTTCACGTTGGTCATGCAGGTCAGAGTATATTTGTTACCAAGCTGTATGACAAAAAAAATTTTGAGGGATTACTTTGGAGGCTTCCCAAGCGTATAAAAGAAATGTTGAATCCTTTCAGTTTGATGTAAACTCAAGTTAATGTAGAACTTGGGCTCTTCCCCACCTCCCCCTCAATATTCTTTTGGATCTGAAATCATTACTATTTCAGTAGAATAAAGGGAAACTTTGGATTTTGAGGTAGCTGATTTTCAGTTGCTGCTCTTCATATGCATTTTCTCAGAACTAAAATAATGCTGAAGCAGCACAGTGGCATTGTTAGTATTAAGCAGGGGGGGTTAGGGTGTAGTTCAGCTTTTGCTATCATTATCCATTTTCAGATGTTGCTAGCAGAAACGTTTTGACTTCCTCTGTCAAGAAGCAGATGAGTTTATGTTGATCCAATTGTGCAATTTAATTTTCCTTTTAAAATACTGCATCATAAAGTTCTGGTTCACAGGCAGGAAAACTTTCTTCCAAAGTCTTTCGAGTCTCTTTCCCACAGAAACAGAATAGGAATTGAGTAGATATTAAATCAAGCAGCATCTGAATACATAATTAGTCATGTAAGCCTCAAATAGAAAGCCACTTGGAAGCTTACATTTTTTCATTCAATTCTCAAGCCAAACAAGTGTCTAATAACAGCATTAATTCTGGAATTTGGAACTGTTTTTTCCACTACCATAAAAAGGTACACTTGATAACCGTTAATACAGTTTGTAACTATTCCAGTAGTAGTTTACAAAAAAAAAAGACACTTTTTTACTGCCCAGTTAATTTGTGAAAGGAGAAGAACTACTTTCAGAAACTAATGGTTTGGAAAAGGGGAGTTTCAAATAGGTCTCCTGTTTTATGGATTAATTACTGAATATCCGTTTAGTTCTGAGGGGGCATTTTATTTTCTTGTGGCTATTTTCAAAAGGAAAATGAAATCCCGGGAAGGAAGCTATGGAGAAATAGTTTAACAATGGGACACACAGAATACATTAATCTAAATGTG
This sequence comes from Pluvialis apricaria, assembly GCA_017639485.1. Classification (NCBI taxonomy): domain Eukaryota; kingdom Metazoa; phylum Chordata; class Aves; order Charadriiformes; family Charadriidae; genus Pluvialis; species Pluvialis apricaria. Next base: position 157,968,779 of record CM030008.1, on the reverse strand, counting down.
AGTCCTTTAATGGCGTGAAACGTGTTCTGGAAGATATCCCTCGGATAGAGGTAACCTGGGCTTGCTAGGAGAAAGCTGCATCCTGTTGATGTCAACCAACTGTAAGGAAATACTGCTGCCTTCTACTTAAAGTAGGATTAAAATAGGCTGTATAGCTTCCATGAAAGCGTATTGTCCTTGACTTGCTGAGACTGATTACTTTATGAAGAGTCCAGAGAAAATTCTTGCCTATCTCCAAGAAGCTCAACTTTGGTTCCCCCAAAATGCATGTGTGTGTGCAATTGCCAACTGGCTGATACCAGCTGTCTGCAGTCTGACTCAAAACCTCCTGGGAGGTTGTTAGCTGGTTAAACGCTTCCCAATGCCTTTAAATATAGCAACACAATGAACGGTGGAATTCTAGAGAGTACTGTATTTTAGCAAAAGTAAAGCATTGGTATATAACCATCTTGTTTGCTTCCTATGACTAGCAGGACTTGATTTATATGATTTAATGTATTCTTTCTTGTATTGCCTAACTCACTTTCTGAAGATGGCTGGCTGTTCCATAAGGGGTGGTGAGCACACTTAGTCCAGTGAATTCCATTACCTTTAATTAACTTTCAAAAAGATATTAAAAAGGAGTTGCACTTGATTAAGGACATGGCTTTGGGGAAAAAAAAAACCAAATACCCGTGGAGTGCCTGATTTAGAGATAAACAGATTCGGTGCCGTGGCTTTACTGAAAATCCAGTTTTTGGCAAAAATAATTTGTGCTAGGTCCCTGTAACTTCAGTGGGATAGGGAAAAAGGCATATAAAACTGGATAATTCTCATGTGATTAAGTTCTTACGGGTGTGTTTACACCCAAAATAGAGAAAGCGCCAGAATAAATAGCACCGGTGTTTACTGCAGAACTCTGTGTACTGTTTGGTGTGTTAACACAGCAAGTAGTGTGAAACACTAGTAACAGAGGAGTGAGTATTTATGTAATTTGGTGATTTCAACAATACTGTTCTTGTTCTTCTCCAGCTACTGCACTTGCTGCATGAGAACCCCACCTTATGCTATAGCACGTGATTTTAGTTATTTATTGCATCCATACATTAATTTGGGGACTGATGGTTCTGTGTAGCCACACTTATGAATGATGTACAGTTTCTTGACCAAATTTAGCAAATGGAAATGTTTCTCTGCACCAATGACTTTAAAATCTCCCTTACAGTACCTGAAAAAGATGAGCTTGTTTACCTTATTCCTGGGAAATCACCATTTTAGCTTCTGTGGTCTTCTACATTATGATTACATGTTGTCATAAGATAGGATGTTCCAAATATAGCCCGATGAGATAAACAGGATCTCTTCACAGAGGTGGCATCACTGGAGTAAATGGAAGAATCGTAGCCAAATGCTATCCATTGCACTTGACGTTTTCTTGCGGCCTCTTTTATGGGAACATCGCAGTACTATTGACCCTCACTTTTTATTTAAACTGAAGCTTTCGCCCGCGTGCCACAGTTCACCTTAAGGTGGGGTGATACAGGGAAAGCTGACTTTCCTCCTGGTAATTCAGGGTGGTTCTTTGCGCAGTGTTTTGTCCTTAAGATTTTCACCGCGACTGAACTTAGCACGTAAGGGAATGGCGGGATGGAGTTGCTTTGCTTGGGTGTGATGCCCGTTTCCCCTGCAAGCCCCTGGCTCTGCTTCCCTGGGACTCTTCTGTGGTCTGTGCTTCTCAGTGGCGGTGGGGATGGTACTGGCTTGGTGAAATCAATATCTGCAGAGGTTCCAAAATGAGCTGTAAATTCTCTATATAAACATTTTGGTCTTGTTTTTGTTCTAGCCCTGATTCTGTTGCCAAATACTATTATCATCATTGGTCAAAGGAAACGAGGGGCCTGGGCTTCTACCAGAAATAGCATCTGTTGTTAATGTTCGGCGGTTTGTTGTGTCCATGCTTCTTGCTCCTCACTGCTCTGGGAGGCAGCTGGTTGTGTTGCTTGCTTTGTGATGGCTGGAAGGCTGTGTTTTTTAAAATGTTTGTATCAAATCTGGGTTTGGGAAAAGCAAAGTTCACTCCTGGTCTCTGCTCCAGAAAGCCGGTACTTGGTTATCTGATAAGGGTTTGTATCAGAGGAGGGCACTCATGTGATTGCTCTTGATGGGGAAAAGAGATACACTGCTAGTTTAAATAATTCATCCCTTTCTTTCAGTCACTTTTTTTCAGGTGTGGTGTGTGTCTTCGTTAAATCTTGCATGACTGTCGCGCGATGAGAGGAATGCATTCCTGGCATTAGATGCAGAATGCAAACTATTTGGGACGGTAAGTGACCGCGGCTAGATGCGGGGTGCTGTGGCAGCAGCTCTGTCTGCCCGGTCGCAACCCCATGGGAAGGGCGAAGCTGGGGAAGGGCTGTGTCGGTTACTTCAACAAACAACAGCAAATAAGCTGTCCTCGCAACAGGGTTGGAACGATTTGAGAAGGATTACAGTTCGCAATTTAAAAACCACTTCAGGCTCTGTTCTGCCCCTGTAAGACTCCATATGCTGCTGTATTTGTGTATCCGGCAGGTCAGTATGTCTCACCCCAGTCTGAGAGGATTCCCCCAAAATTTCCTTGTGCTTGTGGCTGACAGGAAAGCCAGGCTGAGGCTGTGTTTTATATTTTGTTATGAAGCTGCTGTTTGTGGTTGCTCTCAATTCCTCTTGAGGAGTTTGTTTCTAAAAAGAGCCACTGCCTTTGTGTGCCCGAGTTGGGAGATGGTTTCCACAGAAACTGGAGTGCTGTGGACGATGGTGGCAGGTGGAGGAAGGTCATGACCAGCCCACCAAAAAAAGGAGGCTGCCAAGCAAAACACCAGACTCCAGCTTCAGTGGGGAACTGGCAGCTGTGCCTGCAGGATTCGGCTGCGCTCCATGAGCGTGCGCTTGAGCAGCGAGGGTTTGGAGCTGCTTCCAGCCATGCCGTGATAGCAGGAGAAAGTGTCTCTTGTCTTTGAAGACGACTGTCACCGTGCACAGAAACATGCTTGAATTTGTTGGTCTAAAATAATACTGGTACACGCAGTGTTGCCTTGGTGCCTTCACATGACAAATGGGACGCAGCGGTGGCTTTCAATACACCCCGAGTACTTCAGTACACTTTCTAATGGGTTTTCACTTCCCTCATGGTTTTCCTTGCTTTTGTCTTCAAAACAAAATCTTGAGAATGACAGTGTTTTCCTTCTGTCCCCTTCCCGTGCCCCAAAGAGTGGAAGCAGCGATGCTGCAGGCAGAGGCAAGGATATTACCTTGGGGCCAGGCAGCTCCATGCGCAGGAGTTTTGGGTGGTGATGGAGTTTAACCCTTTGGAGCCTGTCGAGCATATGGCCAAACAGCTGTTGCCTATTTATGTCCTACAGCAGTTGCCCTCAGCCCTTGCAGCCGCAGCCCTTCCACAGCACCAGCTGCTGGGGACACCAGGGGGGAAAAAGGGGATTTTCATCCTCCATGCACCCACGCACTCCCGTTCCTCCGCACTGCCTGCCTGCGGGTCACTGGCCAGCTGGGAGGCTTTGTTGCAGGTTATTAAAAGAGCACTGAAGTTTGGTGTGCTTGGGAAATGCACAGGCGTTTCTGTGAGTGGCTGCTTTAAAATTGAGGGGAAAATACAGATGTTTTTTTCTGTTATGACCAGCTTTTCTGTGAGTGGTGAAAGGGTTTTATTTGCAGGCAAGCATTCACATTAGTGGGAAAGTTGGTTTTCATGCTGTGTTTTGTATCCGTATGTCATCTTCTCCCTGTCTTAAGATGTTTTGCTCGCCCTTTAACCCCTGAAACCCTCTCTGGCCTAGCAACTTCTAATTTATTTTCTTCTACTTCCTTTTAGCCCCCATCCATCCTTAATGTTGTATTTTATTTTAACCGGATGGGAATTAAGTCACTGAATCCAGTTGTGGACTGTTCCTAGTAGCTCCTGGTGTTCCCTAGCTCAGTATGAAGGCTCTGCGGCTTGGTTTCCGTGCCCGTGGGGAGTATCTTTTCAAGGTAAGGACTGAGCAATACTCAGAGTCTTCTGACAAACTGGTGAGAGGAAGCCTGGGTTCAGTAAATCACGGGAGGATGACCCACCGTGGCAGAGCTTTGATGTGGTGGTGCGCTGGGACAAGGAAGCTATTGAACGCTGAATTACGCCACTGCTGATTGGGATCAGTGAGCCGCCTCCCAATACCCTGACTTGGTCATGGGACAAAACCCAGCGGTAGAGATCTGTATTTCTTCACTGCCATTTTAAAATAACCCAAATGAAAGAGTTTAAGCTTACTTGATGCGCAAATCCCTTTGAGTCAGAAAAGCAGGGCTGCGATGCAATGTGAGCAGTGACTTGTGCTCTCAGCAGGGCCGTAGTCCTGTGACTAATGCAAGTTTGGGATATTTTTAGTGTTCTTCCTTGAGTTGTTTGCCTGGTCCTCTCTGCGCTTGGTTAGCGCCGTGAAGGTCACACAAAGATATTAGGCAGTTGTGAAGAGTGCTGAGAGGGCCAGCTGGTCGGGATGGCACTCAACCAGCAGCGCTCCTGCTTTTGAGATAGAGGGGTCAGGGAAGGGCTGAGAAGTACTGGCATGCTGTTTTCAAGATATCAAACCCAGCTTGCTTCGCACCTCTGAGCTAGGGAATAGGTATGTGCCAGGAAACAAATGCAGGCATCAGAAAAGCAAAAACGTGGTCAGTTTGCCTGACAGGATTAGGAAATAATGTACAGTCTGCAACCCAATATTCGAGATCTCTTATCTCGCATGCTTCCCATTCAGCATTCTCCTCTCTGTGGACGGCGAGAAGATACGCCATCGCTGAATATATCAACAAAATGAAATGGCAGGAGGCTCCGCTTACTGCATTAGTAGCTGGAGTTCCCTGTAATCAGGTTCCCCCGAGCATTTGTTTTTCTGCTTCTTAGCTTTCATCTTGCATTGTGGGTGTTGAAATTGCTGTTGGTGGAGGGTGAAATTAATCCATCCCAAGGACTGCTGCTGTCCTTACACAGTGCTACCGTTCAGACAACTCTGGGAACTAAATTGTGTGACAACATCTCATGAAAAGACCCTAAAACTTACTGAGGGGACCAGGACTGAAGGGAAGGTATGCAACAGGAGCCATCTAAGACTGAACATCTCTCAGGAAAAGCCTTTGGGAAAAGCGGGGAGAAAAGTTGGGGAAAAAAATGAATAAAATAAGTCAGCCAAAATGACAGTTTTTCTTTATTTTTGTGTAACTGGAAGGAAAGGATACTCTTGGGAGCAAATAAGAAAACAAATAATTTATTTTTCTCTGTGCGTATTAGATATTGAACGAAATATGCTGGACTACCTTCAAAGTACACATTTGCAAGAACCATGAGTGAATTGTCCTAATTTACCTCGCAGGGCAGAGTTGTTCTCGTTATGTCCTCCCGCCTTGAATTGCCTCATGCAAGAGACGGTTCAGCTGGCCTCGACTCCAGCTATTCCCTCTGCTTTCCCTCCTTGTCCGTTCTTCTCTCTGTTTACCCACATTCTCTTGAGGGATGAGAGATGCTTTTCATTTTTTTGGAAACTTCTGGCCGTGCCGTTGAGTCTGTGGTTTCCTGAGGAATGGTTGCGCGGGGTTTCTGAACAGCTGCTCGGGGCAGACCCGGGCTGGCGGCACACGAGCCTTAAATCTCTTTCCATTACAGTAACAGCGTTCCCCCCTGAGGCAGGACAGCTATCTGTCTAATGGAATGACACGTTTTTCAGCGCTGCCAGTCCTTAAATATCAAATAAGTAAATTAATAGAGAACAGGTGAATGTTCCTTCAGAATCAAGTTTAATGTCACGTAGCTGTTTGATGCATTGCCTCTGGCGTAACTGCCTTGTCATAAAACCTGACATCATTTGTTCATTCGTCTCAGAATTATTTGCTGCTTTTCAGGTTTGTTAATTACAAGTGACGTTACACGTAGTCTGATACGAGCTAGAGTTATGATGTTCAGATTGACTGCACGGAAAGAAAGCACGTTTTGCTAGTGGACGGTGCAGCCTTTGTCAATGTACCCGTCTGTTGATTGACGAACAGCTGAAGGAATGACTTATTAGGATTGCTCTAGCTCCAGCTTCCAGTATAAATAGGTCTTTTTGAGTAGTGTGCCACTGCCACACCAGCCTTTCATCAAAAGACTTGAATGGGCTTTCTACTCTGTAGCCACTGCCTTAATCCAGCGGTGCAGGTGTGAACCCACACAGCAGACTGAGAAACTGTAGTGTTGGGTGGAGGCTGATTTAGCGAAGCTGCAGTTGCTTGCCCTGTTGTGGCGTGTGAACCTGTAACCTTCGTCTGAAGCCCTGTTTCTCCCAACAAAGCTTTTTATTCCAGAACCAAAAAGGCAGCCACGAAAGCCTGGCAGCTTTCCCTCAACATAAGAAACAGTTTGGAGTAACAGTGTCAATCAGCTGTTAATACAAGATGTCCCTAAAATGCTGTCAGCTGAATAGGAAAAAGTGGGTTAGAAAATCAGATGTCCAATAAATTGATCCCTAGACGACAGCAGTAGGGGCTCTTAGCAGCGCCTGCAATGAGATAACTGCTGACTGCAGTTGGGGGTGAATGCAGATAAACCTCTTCTGCTCTAGCTTGCTGCAGGATAGATGGCTTATAAGGGCACAGATGCAACAGTGTGAAATGTAGGTTCACAGGAGTTCACGTGGTTGCTGCCCGGAGAGAGGTTTTCAAAGCAAGCTTGGCCATGGAACAGGGAATTGTAGCGTTTGTTACTTCTCCCCTCTACTCGTTAAACCACAAACTCTGAAGAGCTCTGAGAAAATCCAGAGGGGGAAATTTTGATCATTTAAATTGCCCCTGTTGGAAAAGCTCAGTGTTGAGCAGATAGCTGTCTGTATTTCACAGCGAACCTTCATCCCACTGCTTTCTTTACCCCATGACTGCAAACTGCAAGTAAATGCTTCAGTGTAAAATGGAATCCTTTGCATTCTGTTGAACCCCATGTTCTTCTACTGCTGTGCGTACCCTTAGCCTTCAGCCTGCTTTGTCTGGACTGCCCGACTTTATATGGTGATGCTGTATTGCACGTTATTTTTTAGAAAATAAATATCAGCTAGTTTTCCCTACCTTTAAGTAGGTCAACCGTTAAGCTAATTGATTAACTTTGTAGCAAGTCAATTAAATTGATTTACTCATATATGGGGGACATATTTACCCACTGTATTGGTGTAACTCTCTGTAGATTTATATATATTAATTGCAAAAAGCTTTGGGTAGAACCTCAAATGGAAAACTCAAAGTGTCCAAAACCTAATAGGGAAGGTATTATAAAAAGCAGTTGAGCATGGAGCTATTTTTTTAAAAACAAGTTCAAAGTCGTTTTTGCCTGAAATTTCAGGCTGTTAGCTCATAGGTATCTTCATCGGATGGTGGTAGTTTGAAGGTGTTATAAGGCAGTACTTTGCCAGAAACTAAACCATGAAATGCCCCTCTGTTTTGACAAAGGAGTCGCTACAAGATAATATTTAAAAGATTAGTTCCTTCGGGGAGTTAAGCAGCCACTGCACTTTCATACTGGAAGCCTGAAGTAGATGTAACAGCTTGTTCGTGTTGTTGAAGAACGCACAGCGTATTATGGACAATCATTCAAATGCTGCCATGAATTATCCATGGAAAAGTGCCCTCAGATAGGAGCCCCTTGATGGTTGGTTAGTATAATTAATACAAACATCTCGCCACAGCTTTACATTTTGGTTTAGCAACTCCTCAATTTGAGAAGAGTCTTGGGACTGCCTGGATTTCAATTATCTCCCTGATGCTGGAGGTAGGGTTTTAACTTGATGTTAATTATGTTCCTCAAGGGAAATTCAGACAGCAAACAATGGGTAGGGTTGTGCAGACAGCATAGCTTGTCCCAAAGTAAATCTACCTTTAAGGAGTTAAAAGTGTTACGCTATTTGGTTGCTGTTTTAGAGAAGACTTTTTTTAAGGCCTTCTTTGTGGGATGCTGCAAATGCAAGCCCAGTAGCACTCTGTATTCAAATAATTTATTCCACATTTTGCTTTTTTTTTTGGCGAATCTTATGAAATAATTGATTAAAAAGAATTCCAGCGTTCTTGAGCAGAAAACCTGAAAGTGTGAACTGAACGTGCTGTAAATGCTAGGAAACTAGAAGATAGCTCAATTTCTTAAATTGTAGTACCTCTTTACCACTGGCGTTGGCTGGGCTGCAGTCATGGAACGCAGATAAGCCTTTGCTGTAAAAATGATGGGATTAAGCAAAGTTGAGCCTTCAGCTCAGTGCTCTCTTTGGGCCTGTTCAGATGCGGCACTCAGGAGCTGCCGCATAATGAACCCCTTGGGAAACATCGTAGGCATTGCTGTCCAGGATTGCGTTTGGTTTGGAGAAAGACCAGGTAGAAGGTGGAAGGGAATTTGAGGACAGAGCAGACTTTCATCTAATAAGCAGAGACAACAGCTTCAGCCAGATCTGTGGTCATAGATCAAATCGCAGGGACCATCTTGCGCTCTGTAGCATTCCCAATCTAACAGTGCTCATTTGTCCAAGATACCTCAGTATGCTATTTAGTGATGCTGTGAATTACTGCTATTTTCTGTTCGTGGGAAAGAAGTGATGCTGGAGTGGCGACCTGGAGGATACAAACACCCTTGGTACTGATGTGTGGGGAGGCACGCAGGGACGGCTGCACTGAAGCCGCTCTTTCATAGCAGGCAGCTTGTGAGGGTGGAAAAAGGGGAGTAGGGAAGCGGTGCCTGGCAGTTTGGAGTTAATGTGAAGAATTTGTGGTTGGTTTTTTTTCTGTCAATGCACCCTCTTCCCAATTTTCTTGTACAATTTCACAATTACAAGTATTTCAGCCCTGGCTTCTACAACCACTTCTGCAGTTTCTGGAGGCAGATGTGCTGAATTTTGTTGCTGGTTTTTTACTTTAGCAGGTAGCGTGGCACATGGTCCTTCATGCTGAGTAGTTCCTCAGTATTCAAAACATGGGGAATGTGGTTAAGGCTCAGCTCTCTTTATGCGAACAGCAAGGCGTGCACCCCTTCTGAGAAACATCCTTATGCTGTAAATACCTTTGCTCCCGCAACCTGCTGGAATACGGGCGGGTATTGGTATCTTTTAATATATGGAGCAAATCAGCTTAGTGTGCTGGCTTTATGGCCTTTTTTTAAGAGGGGAAATGGAGTTGTTGTTACCATGACCAGATTTCATGCGAAGCTTCCATTTGCAAAGCTCTTTCTTACTGTACTTTATCAGCTGGGGCCAGATCTTATTAAAACCTAAACAGTAGCCAGCTCTGACTATTAGCTTAATGGTTTAATACCAGCTTCTCCATAAAGTAGAAGCAGCAGGTTATTTAAAACATGTAGGTCAGATTGGCCCGGTGTTTTCCAGTGAGATTATGTAAAGACATTATTATTAAAACTCTCAAATACAGTAGAGGTACCTGGTGCGGGACATCTTTTTTTTTGTTTGTTTGTTTTTATTCCCTTTTGCTGTCTGAGGCCTTATTGCAAAGTATACTCTAAACAGATTTTTAGCCTTTACTTCCAAATGTGATGTGAACACCACAATGTTTCTGCTGACTCTTTTGCAATGGTATTCTTAATGTAAATGTTTCACTGCAAGTCATTTATCCTCAGGTTTAAAGTGAAAATGTTTTCCTGTGAGAAATCCCATACCCTTCCTTCTGCAAGAGGGCTGCAATGTAAAAGAAAATGGAAAATTAATGGCTAAGTAGCCGGCCTATTCCCGGTTTTTGGTTATCAAAGCTAGTAGCTGCAGAAATTAAACTATTTAAATGCCCTACATTTTTCATTCACTTTTCTTCAAGGGTATTACTTATAATTTAAGGTCCTGAGTTATTTTTTATTGTTCTAAGGACAGTTTATGATGTAATACACTTCCTGCATTATGGAAAAACTGGACTTTGTTATAACTACAAGTAGATGTTTATGTCCATTTAGGGCTATTTGCTGTAAAACTCCAAAAGGATCCTTAAATATTTAGGGCAGCCTGTTTCCTGAGATGGTAAAATCCTTAGGTGCATTCTGGAGGAAGTGAGGAAAAGGGCAATATTTACATACAGAGAGGAGGCAGATGCTCATCTGCAGGAACCTCAGCACTGCAGAAAAGGTACCGTTAACAATCTGTTGTAAACTTTGGTGTTCAAAGGGCAGCAATAAAAGTACCACTCAGCACTGGAACTCAAGCAAGCCTTTCTACAAATCCATCTCCTTGCTTAGTTGCTGTTAATTGGTTTGGTAATTGGTGTGACAGCTTTCTGTGGGAGCAGCAAGCCACTGCATTCTGGAAATGGCTTGGTGTGTTTTTGCCATTTTAACTGGCTGGGTTTAATATTACGGGTTCACAAAGCAAGGGTGGGGAAAATATTTATTTTTTTTTTTTGTGACTCTGAAGACGGAGACAGGTAACAAGGTGAATTTTATCAATCCAAGCAAATGACAGTTGTTACAGTCTGTGCAGGCAGGTTCAAAATACATAGCCTGTTTAAAAAATAATTCTTAAAATTCATGGAAATAAAGGCTTTTTTTGTGAGAGAGCAGTGATGGAAAACTGCAGCACCCTTGGAGGAAGGAAACAGATGGCAGGAATAGCTTCCAGATACTTGACAGGCTGCAACAGACTAAAATGCACGCAGTGATAAATGGGCACAAGAGATTGAATTTTGCTGTAGCTATTGTGGTTTAGTCTTGATAAAACGCCTGATGTGCTGTATGTTAGCAGTACCAAAGCTCTATGTCCTCTCTACTTTGGTGGTCCTTATGTAGCTGCTGTGGCCACTGGGGTGCTATGAATGAGAATGAAGACCCAGGCACTTCTATGACAAATTAGATTTCTACATCTGACTAATAGCAGGACTTAATGTTGAGTAACAGCAAGTAAGAAGTGAAACTGAATTTAATTCCTGCATCTGGTTATTCAAGGCTGTGTGGCCAAAATAGCCATATGAAGCTGATGATAAAAAAAACATAAAATTTTTGCATGCTTATGACTGAATCATCCCTCCACTTTCATCAAATGCAAAAGTATGGCCGCTGGGTTTTCCTATCTTGGGAGTTTTATCAGGGAGAGAAGTGGATAGTGGTATTTTATCCCTCGCTCGGGCTGCTGGGAACACTAGAGAGCAGCCTGCTGCGCAGTCAGTGCCCTTCCTGTAAACACGGTGCCGAATTTCACAGTATGGACTGTAATAGATAATAGACTAATGTACACTAAGGAAATCCTATAGCTTCCGATAGGAGCTACCAAGCTAGATTTCTCTGAGGCTGTTTGAACCTGAGTGATTAAACAAAGCACCCCCTCCTTTTAGATACGGGTAGGGCACAGCTGATTTTTCTTCCCCGGGATCAGCCTGCCCTTGCGCAAGAAGCCGGCGGTGCTGCAACGTAAGGCTAAAACCTTCAAGCCTCGGCATGAGGGTACAACTCCACAGGGTTATTTAGGCGTGTGATTTCCCATTGCTTAAAGCCTCTAATACTTAACAAATGTTTCCTCCTAGGACTTTGCAAAGTGTTTTTACAGGGCAGTTTAGCCTTTTTACCCTGGGTGCTGTTTTCCCCTCCACTAAACGGTCTTGTGGCCTGTCAGCCCTTACGTACGAGTTACCTTCCGCCTCACGCTTGACAGCTAATGTTACTCAAAATCAGCTCAAGAAGGAGCTGCTTTATTTCCAGGCAAGGCGGAGCGTGGGCAGGGAGCTGTGCGAGCTGCCTACGTGACTGAGGACAGCTAAGTAAGCAGGTACTTACCATGAGCAAGCAGTTGAAGGAATGCGGACTGGGACAAATGACTTTGGGGTAATCTGTAGAACAGGAAAAGCAATTAAGTTGAAAAGTATCTGCCCGAGCTCAGGAGCCTGTGTGGTCTTATGGTCCTGGATTTTGCTGCTATCTAGATAGCTTCTGAATAATGGTGTAGTGCTGCCTGAAGTGATTAGTTTCACATCCACTACTTAACTGTGTGCAACCAAATCTTCTCAGTTTGTAACATTCGGGCTGAGGCAAAGCCAGATTATATATAGATGGGACTCTCTGCCTCAAGTTCTGGAAGTTAATTCTAGAAAATATGGCCAGAAGGGACTTTACGAAATAGACTGTGGCTTCTTTCTGACTGTTAAAATGAAACCATCTGGATGAGATGGTGTTAGTCCCACAGAGAGTACCCAAACCCTGTTCAGCACAGGCAGTGGTGTAGAACAGCCCATAGGGAATGTGTTTGAGAGAACCTGGTCCTGGACCACTTTGGCCTGTAAGCGCTACAGTTACGTGTGAATATGATGGCTTCCTCTGAGCAAAGAAAAAAGTCCTAAGGAATTGTTCCTGTTTTCCAAAGTCTGAATTAAAGGAGAAAGTTAAATGGCTGTGTCCTCACTTGACTTGCTGATGTAATATTAGACTGGACTGTAGGCAAAATCTGATGGAGCAACCTTGATCATACCAATGATGTGCCACTGAGATAAGTTGCTATTTAGCATCTGATTGAAAAGGTCATGAGATAAGATTTGGTTATTTGTAAACTGCCTCACTACTTGCTGCTCCTTTTGCAGTGGCCAAATTTAATGTTAGTCTGAAGCGATTGTGTCCCGTAGCAAAACAGTGTCACAAAATTCGGTGCTATGTTCAGCACGCTCTTAAAGGAGCATTTTTGGGTGATGGGTTACTTCAACCAGAACTCGCTGTTCAAACGTGTAGCTTTTGCATTTTGGTTCGGAAATGTAATGACAGTGCTTCAAGATTGAGTTGCTTTCGTTATGCATGCTTTAATTTGAATGGCTCATGTTAGGTAACTTGAAGGGCTCGGTGCGGAAGAGGGCTCCGTTCTGTCTGTGCAGTGCCTGCATAGGCAAATAGAGACGCTTTTTAAGTGCGTGGCAACAGTTCGCGTGGAGCTGAGGACTACAGACCGCGTTTTGTTTCAGAGGAGATACTGACAAGGATGCCTGGATTGCTATTTTAATTTCTTGATAGTCAGATTGCTCCTTTATTAATGTCTTGATAGTTTTTGCTTCAGCAATCATCCAAAGAAGGGGAAGAAGTAACGGGCTAGTATGAAGTAAGATCCAAGTGTATTCCATATTATCTCTTGCCCAGTCTTTTGCTAGCCTGGAAGAGCAAAAAGAAGTAGGGGTGTCATTAAATTTTCCTTCATGGGCAATAAAGATCGCAAGTAACACATTTAGTCACACCAGGATTATGGTTAATCCTATAGGTCACATCAAAGTAAGTCTCTATCATTGAAGTTGCACACCCTGGTTTTTGCCTCCAAGGCTTGTCCGTTCGTGGAGTCTGTAATCTGCCAGCGTAGTGTTTGCTAGGAAGAGCTACCCCCGGGAACTGCCAGTCCGCCCTGTGTGAAACAATTAAAACACCACCAGGAAAGATCTGGCGAGCGTCTGCCTGGTGAGTCACTGGGCAGAGGGAGCACAGCTCTCTGCATCATCCTCCCTGGTCTCACTGGGTGCTTCACCACCTACCTGGGGCTACAGACACTTCATTTTTCAGAAGTGAAACGGCTGCTTCGTGATCCAGGCACAAAACTCCTGTCATTTATGCCAAAATGGAATTCCTGCCTGGTTTTGTTTTGTCTCCTTCGGTGTTTGTATTGGCTTGGCATTTTCATATTTTGTATCCAGTGTCAGTATTTGTTTCTGGGAAGAAAGTTTTGCTTAAACTTTACTTTCTACAATTTGTTTGTTTAAACTTGTTGGCAACTTTAAAATACTGCAGTCTGCTCCATATGCTAGTATCAGTGCTGCTATTGTTGTGACAGACTTCCAAAGTAAAAAGCAGCAATCAGGCAGGGAATGTTTTTTATGAAATAGTTGGGTGTGTTTTCAGTTATAATAATATTTGAGAATATTTTGAGCTATTTTGCGGCTAGTTTTTCATAAATGTAGGGTTACTTTGGCTTGTATTGAGTCAAGATTGTACAGTACTGAACTCGGTGAAAGCTCTTTTCCACCATATACTCCTAGGGTATAACCATGACAACTGTATCACTATGATAGGAAACAACCGAAAATTACTGATTGAGCACAGCAAAAGCTGTGAGGACAGGCAGATGTGTGTTGTAGGTGACAGTTCATTAGAGAAAAATCACGTTGGTGTATGTTGTGCATTTACCAGATGAGCAATGGCGTCTAGATGGCTTGGCCAGCCTAAGACTGGAGCTGACACCTCAATAGCACGATGTAGTCCTTGAAAGTCAAAATAGCATAAGACTGATGGAGGCACTGAAGAAGTGCAAAAACAGAGGGAAAGCAATGATTTTAAGTGCATTGGTAAAGCTGGACTGGGGGGGAAGGACAACTAAATCTGAACAAAGCAGCAGTATGCATATCAAAAAAGGAGATAGTAACATTACCAACACAGAGACTTACTTATGAACTTCAATACTAGGATAGATGGGAAAAGCGCATCTTTGCTGCTTTGCAGAAGGAATCCACGATCATAGCCTGGACTTAATGATCTGGAGAAAGGGTTAAGTAGAAAGCAGCCCCCCATAGCTGGGTCGGTCAGTCGGTGGCTGTGTCCCCAGCAATGAGGAAATGGGGCTAGAGTGTGCTTTGAGTCTGCATTTTTTTGGCAGTGTGTCACTTAAAGTAATGCCTGAACATCATCAAAAAATGGAAGCAATCCAAGATGTTTAAGACGGGGAACAAGACTGAAAAGGAGAGCTAATCTGAGTCATCCACGTCAAGTTGTTTATTTTATGTTTATGTTTGAGAATACTGAAAACATAAATTTATTTTTTTTTCCAAAGGTTGAGGATGCTGCACTCCTGCTGATCACAATAAAATTATATTAGTGGGAGTTTGGTCCCTCAGGAGGAAGCTGAGCAGAGTGCAGAGAGCAAAAAGCCTGGGGATGGAGCCCTGTATAACCCCTGTAAACAGCCAGAGTGGGAAAGATGAGGAGAAAAATGAGAAAAGACTAAACCACAAGAAACAAAGGAGAGGACAATTAAAAGGAGGAATATGGCTGCTTGTGCTGAAGGCAGCTGGCAGGCTGGGGAAGAAGGGAATGGGTTGCTGAATGTTGTCCAGAGAAGCTAATTATTTCTGGCTTTGAGTTATGGCTCTGATTCATATAATATTTAAGGAATATATCTGTATTTTTCATGATGAGCAGCCTGAAAGCAAATGCTGGAAATCTGCCATCTGTGTAGAAACTTCTTTTGCTGTAGATGTATGCTGTGAAAGTGAGTGGGAATGAAGCAAAGTCCATTAACAAATTCCTCTATTGATGGGAGTAAGAGGTGAATGCTCTGAATCAGATGAAATAGCCAGTTAAAAAAGTGCTTAACTGTTGAATTCCTTCTCAAAAATTTAATAAGTAGCACACACAGGTTTCTCAATACAAAAGTCAGCTTTCAAATTAAAAAAAGGTGTTGGAGGAAGGCAGTACAGGGTACATTTCAAAAGTTAGGGTTAAGATGCAAGGAAAAGATCGTACTTCATGGTGGACTGGCCAACTATTGTAAGAAATTGGGGTACTCTCTAGATAGTTGGCCTTGCTGTAGGTACTCTGTGTAGTTTCCCATATATCTGGGCTTATTGCATGATCTCGGGAGCAATCACCGGTGCAGCTGATGTATCCATCTGTAGTCCTAGGTAGATATATGAACTTCAGCATCTATTCAGAGAGCGTGCATATTTTGAGGAGGTTTTTGAAAATAGTCTGTCCCCTTGTTATCTTACCTGATCTCTTACTCAATTCAGACTGAGAATTTCACATAGGAATTCCTGTAATGAGATCTCCCTGGAGCGAATGGAAAGCTTTTGTGCCCAAAACTTTTGGGTAGGCTGTTCAAATCTCAGCAGACTCAGAAGCTGGAGTGGTGATGAATTTATTGCTTCCCTTGGTACCCTCTTATTAATCTAGCCTAGCTCGCTTCTGCAAAATAGAAGCGAGAAAGCAAGAATTTGTAAAACAAACTCAAATGTTCGCTTACACTGTCATTTGGGAAGAATATCCTTCTAACTAGCTATTTAAACAAATCCGGATGAGAAAGGGAGAGCTGGAGCAGTTGTGTTCGGACTGCATTATACAGCGATGAAGGCGCATATTGGTCACGTACCATGGCATCTTCGTTCAAGAGAACAAGGAGCAAGATGGGCTTCCTGCTGAAGGGAGCTGCCGGCTCCTTTCGCGTGCGGAGACAGGCACAGCATCTGAGTTAGGCCATTGTACCAGCGGGTCTGAAAACAGGCTCTGCTGTACAGGGAGCCAGGGTCTGCCGCCCTCCCAGTGCAGGCAATCTGAAATACCACTCTGGAGGTCTGCCACGGTGTAGTGGCTGCTCCGATCGTGACCCTTAATGTCTAAAGATAATTTTGGCCCAGCTGTTACAAATTAGAAACCATATTAGACTTTATTTTATCTGACGTGTAGGCAATGATTTAATTCTGCTTTTCTGTATTAATAACTATATGCAGGAGGCAGATTTTATCGCTACTTCACTGCTTCAAAATAAAAACCCAGATGCTTTGAATTGCATGATGTGCGCACCCTGGGTAACAGGTTACAGGACTGTGCTGCTTCCTACATGGTGACACTTACACATCTTGAATATTACCATAGAAAATGGTCCCTGGGGACTATTCAGGATGGTTGAATATGTAGTAAGTTTGCAGTTTGTTGAAAATGTCTGGCAGCAATGACTCATATTTAAGCGTATATGTGTTTGTAATGGGTTTCTGTGGCTGGCTCTTTAGGATATGGTTTTCTTTTGCTAACCTGAAATGCAATCTGTGAAATGTAAAAACCCCCAAAACAAGAAGATATATTTTCTGTACAGTATGCTTGTCACTTAGTTGGATTTTGTATATTAAGCTGGCTTTGTTTCCATTTTTAAGTTTGGGGTTTGTGTGGGTATATGTCACCTTTTCTAGGGAAAAGTCCATAGCTACACGTATGTGTGCAGTTTCTTACAGCAGCGGGGGTAAAGCGGGGGTGGTACTTGCAGGGCAGATTCTGATAGTGCTGAAAATCCCCCCAAATCATTTATCTTTGAAGATGCTATGTATGAAATTTGAAGGTAGAGCGTAGCATAGAGGATATAAAGGCTTTCACTGGAGGCTGCTGGCTTTTAATCTCTTTGTGCATGGTAGATGACTCATTTGAAGATTCCACCCAAAGGCTGAGTGTCAACAGGAAGGGAGGACATTTTAGGGGCCACTGAAGATAAGATGCCACCATCTGAGGTTACCATTCCAGGTTACGATGGAAGAAACCTTGGTGGGAGGGCACTTCGCTATTGCTGTGTGGCATCTGAAGAGAGCGTTTTCCTTTGGACCCAGACAAGCAACTTTGCAATCTCATGTTTTTTAAATTCTGTGTTTAAAATCATCCTCATATGAAGCAATCTCTCTTGTTGCTCAATAGCTTCAGGCTGGCTATTGAACGTTGACTTTCCATTTACACACCTGGTTCAAATGTGTTGCGTCAGATTTAGGAAACAGTTAGCATGTTACTGGCAGGACAGCTTCCTTGCGCATCAAGTGGTTGTAGAGGGTGGCAGATACTACAGCAGGCAACTGTGTAATAAGAGTGAAGTCTTGCTACACTGATGGAGCTCTGTGACATCTGGGGAGGTCTGGATCCAAACTGTGTGGCTTGGATCTGTCTCCATTAGGGAGGGCTAGCTTGCTCCCAGTCTTTGCTCTGACTTCCAGTGCTGCGGCAGCAAAGCTGGAGGTCCCACGCAGAACTGGGGGTTGGGTTTTGTACATACTTGTTAACTTCATTGCACAGCCAGATATCTGAAAGGAAGAGGTAATTAAGGAAAATAAATAGGGTGGGTAGGGAGTGCGGGAAACCTTCAGTTTCTCTGTGGCACTAGAATTGACATTTTTCAGATTATTTAGGCCTTGTCAGAAAATGTTTTGTTCTGCCTTTGTTTTCTATTGAATCCCGTGTGCTTGGTTAGCTTCTTTTCAAATTAAAAAAAAAGCTCCATACATGGATTGAAAGCTTTATCTGTTTATCTCCTCATTAAAAAGACTGTCTATGAAATGTGCTGACAGGGCTTTTACTCTCTTGCTTTCTATTCTCATCACATTTTCCACTGAAAGCCTT
The DNA here is from genome assembly GCA_017639485.1 of Pluvialis apricaria. Lineage (NCBI taxonomy): Eukaryota > Metazoa > Chordata > Aves > Charadriiformes > Charadriidae > Pluvialis > Pluvialis apricaria. The sequence goes on along the minus strand of CM030008.1, from coordinate 157,950,679 downwards.
CTCTCTGCTATTTCTGTTCCATAGTAAATGGGACTTTCTGGTGGTAGAGGCTCTGGATGCTGTTCCTGGCTCCTCATGGGGCTATGTCCATCGCCATGGGTGGGAAACCTCAAACGTGCAGTTCAGACAGCAAGGAGGCCGGTTTGGGCATATGAATTCAGTCCTCTGAAAGGCAGTTTTCACAACCTGGAGGTCCCAGTACAGCGGGAAGCACAAGACAGGTCTTCTTCCAGTTATGTACTTAAGCACGAGATCACGTTTTGAGAACTGCGTGCGGAGCGAGCTGCCTGAGCTGGTGAGAGAGAGCCTCAGTGAAGCTGAGCTGCTCAGGGAACTCGGTCTCAGGACTCCTGGAGCCACTTCAATCAATTGCTGGGCAATTTGCTTGGGGGGGGCCGGGGGGGGAAGTAGGTAAATATACAATTTGAACCACTTAGAGATTGCTAGAGGCTGCATCTCCTTGCAACCATATCGTTAATATTGGCATTATAATGAAATGATGGAGAGTGAGTTTTGGGTACAGAAGAAATTGTGAAGAGTAACTTTTGGTATAAGCGGTGTTTTTACTAATGTGATTGAAATTCTACCGATAGAAGCACTAAAAATTGTGACTGTTACCCCAGCAGTGATAAAGTGAGGTCTGGACTTGAGATGCTGGACCAGTGGTCTCCAGCCTTTGCTGGTCTCCATCATTGACATGGATCATCCGTCGCTGTTTGCTCTGCTTTAGCTTTAACTTCCATTGCACCTGAGCAGTTTGGGTGAGCTTGGTGGTTTGTCAACTGCCATGCTATGCCATTAAAAACATACATAATTTTTTTTACATGTCTCTATAATCAAAGCATGTGTGTCTCTTTTTATTTGTATTTGCAGATAAGGGATTTACTAGAGTAAACCAAATAAAATACTGTGTTTCAGCCCCATGCAGTGGTGTGCCTCGTTTTCCACTGAGACAAAAGAACTTAAAAAGAAAAAAAGGAAAAAACTTCTCACTGTAATAAACAGAAATGCCAAATCAGTGCAGGAGATGCATCAGTGTTCACGTGCCAAGCCCCGCAAAAGACACAGTGGCCTGCGGGGCGAAAGCGTGGCCATGGATGGGCAGAGTAAACACTTTGTTCTGGTTTTTGCACTGCTTTCGCTTGTTCATCTCTTGTACAAAAAAATCCCGTGCAGCTACATGAACTTTGTGACGTTTGGTATGTAGAGCAGACAGCTGCAGGCTCAATGAATTCCCCCCTCCGATTGTTTTTCATGGTATTTTTTTTTTTTTCCAGAAGGCTGTAGTGACTTCCAAGCCCTCACGGGTGAGTGGCATTTACGGCTTGTTGGCTTTGATCGAAACGAAGCGCAGAGCCCTCCTCTCAGTGAGGGTGGGTTCGCGTGTGGAAGTCTGCGCCGGCTGTATTTTCGGGTGGGTGGACTGAGCTGCTGGGTACTTCCCCAGGGTGCTTCCCCATAGCTTCACTGGCATTCCTCTCGCCCAAAGCAAAGGAAATTTTGGGTGCTGTGTGCAGGAGGCTGAGCCTGCCTGGAGTGAAAGCGAGCCCTGGGAGGTGAGAGCAAGCAGCAGGCTACGGAAGCGGAGGGGAAAACAAAGCGTGGCAGCCTGACGTGTGGGTGCTCATGCACCCTCTTTGGAGCTTTCTGTACTGTAAACACACCCGAAGAAAAGCTGTCCGCCGCCTCTCTTCCCCTCCACCACCCTGTGCAATCTCCCCGTGCCTTCTCTCCGGCAGGCAGGAGGAGAAGCTCATTAGTGCTCTCCGCCAGCGCACACACCTGTAATTTAAACATGTTCGTCTACGACAGCCCGACGTGCCTGGTGGTGTCTGACACTCGGATGGTGCGATACCTGCCTGTGGGAGGGAGACATGGACGAGGAGCGGAGCCAAGCGCAGAGCTGGGTGGGGGGCTTGCTGCAGAGCCCTTACCGGCTTGCTCGTAACGGTGGGGAAGGGGGGGACAGCGTGTGGGCATCTCTTCTGGGAGAAAGAGTGGGAAAACCTCCAGTTTGTGTCCGGCTGTCCGCTTTAGAAACTGCCCTCCTTGAACATGCTTCATCCACATCCATGCCTGTGGATCTGTATATTGGTTTTGTAGTCAAGAGGGTTGTGTTGTTGTTTGGGTTAGTAGGGTATTTTTATAATGAAAAGTGATTAAAGAACAGGCTGTGCTAGGCCAGTTGACTCTAATACCTTCATTTTTTAGCTAAAAGATTAGATTTTGTCAAAAGCACTGTCTCCCCTTCCCCAGTAGTAAAGCAGCATAATGCCGGATAAATGCCTGCTTTATGGTACCCTTTTTTTAAAGCTTCTGGCATCTCACATAGGTGACTGGGATATTCTAATGAAGCTGGAGTTATTAAAAAAAAAAAAATCTATTACATTTCAGGGATGTTTGGGCTTCATGCTTCAATAGTGCTAATTAGATATGTGACCCATTTTCATTCTGCTTTAGCTCCTGGGGATGGTGGAGCCTCATTATAAATACAAGGATAGAGAATGCCCATGTTCCTTACTCTAAATAGCTTCTTCAAAACATGCCCAAAGGGTTTTAGGGTGTTTTTGTGTGGACACTGATTATATTTTCTTTTCCTTTAAGTGGGGAAGTGGGACGGGGGGAGATTCCTCTCCCCAGAAATAAATAATTGAACATTTTTTTTCTTTAATTTGGAAAATCTAGTGGCAAATCAAGGTCCTGTTGAATTTTAAGTTTGCCTTGTTTTTGTTGACAAGGGAATAAACTTGAATGCTTTTTAAGCATGAAAATGCTTTTAATGTTACAGTAGCTTCCCATTAACTGATATTTTTAGCTAATAGAGTCTGTGCAGCCCATCTCTTCATGAAATGTGCTGAGTGTCTGGCTGGATGCTGACGAAAGGTAGCAGCCATCAGAGGTACTTGTTGAGAAACAGCCTGCCAAAATGCACGTTGTGATGCAAAACGGAGGCTGGAAGGAGCAGGCGGCCCGTTTCAAAAGCTGCTCTCAGAAAGTTCTCGAGTTTTGTGCTCTTTTCAGCAGAACTCAGTTGTTTCCATAAGATTTGTAGAAAGCAAACAACCCCCCCCCCACCCACAGAAAATGCCGAATTCACTTTGGGGAGAACTCTGGGTGAGACCTGGGAATAAGTGTAAGTGTATTAAAAAATAATATGAGTATAAGATAACGGAGCGTTGCCAGGCAACTGTCAAAGGAGCTCCAGCTCCTGTATCACCGGGCTTTGCTGAAATGACCTCTTACATTTCGAGCATCTTGCCTGCCCGTGTATGCAATGGTTGTTCTGAACTTTGCTGATACACCTCGGAGGCAGCAATTTAGCTTGTGAGTGCTGCTGTATTTAGTGTTACAGTACTGATGTCCCTCTGGGAATCTTGCACTTTCTTTAAAAAAAAAAAATAAGAAAATTAAAAATTCAAGGAATAAGGGTAAAGATTAGCTAGAGTCAGCTCTCAGCAATGCAGCGGTCGCTTATGACTGAATAAGTAAATTTTTGTGATTTAGCTGGGTCGGTGGGGTTAACCTGAAAGCAGGCAGAGGCAGGATCTCTCCTGTCACTTTGCTTTTAATGACTACGCTAAGTGAAAAGGGTTTTACCTCTGAATTTACTGATTTGAGGACTTGCTCATAAACCCATACCTCAGAGGTTTGCTTTAAAATTAAGTCTGCTCAACAAGCAGGCCGTGGCAGAGGAGTTTGAGGCAGGTTAGCATAACTTTAGGGCGGTTTTCTGGGTGTTTTGCCGGGATGCTCTGACAGGTCCCTTTGGAGCAGAGGAGCGCAGGGCTGTGCTCTTTGCAGCTCCTTCCTTTGCGTGGTATTTTGACGTGTGTGCAGCAGATGATGAAGTTAACCTTTTCTGTTTGCAGAGGAGCAGGGAAATAACCTTTTCAAAAGCTGTATTTATCAGGATAAACCTAACTTTTTACATTGTAAACACAGGCAACATAACTAGATTTTAGGTGGCTACATTATTGCTTGTATCATGTTCTCATGTGGAGTATGTTAGGTGCTGTCGGTTGTCTCCACCATGAGAAAGCAGCTGTCTAAAAATGCCCAGTCTGCAACAGGATGAGAAGAACTCCATGTAGGAATGATTTAAGCTGGAATCCTACAGTTCAGCCTACGTTTAGCTTAATTCACTGTAAATATGCAGGGCTACACTGATCAAGTAAAGGTTAACGCATTTATAAGCCTTTGAAGATCAGAAACAAACTTGATTTCATTTTGAAATTTGCGTTCAGTTGTGTGATGCCTCACTGCTAAACATTCCTCAGAAGATGTTGGTGGCATGGCGCATGGCTGTTTGCTTTGGTCACGGGTTATTTTGCAGTTTTTAATCAAAAATCCATTTCCATGTTTTCCTCATCTTCACCACTTGCTTTTCTTAATCCCGCTATTTTCATTTTTTCTCTCCTGCATATCTTATTCTCAGAAATTTGAGCTATTTTGGCTCACTTCAGAGTTTGAAAGAAAAAAACAAAGTTCTTGAAAATAACTTTTGAAGATTTTTCCCTGCATGGAAAAATTGAATAGAAGTTAGCTACTGCCAGGGCAGAGTCTTCAGCCCTAGATGATGGTGTCCTGAGAGTTAATTAATGTTGCACTGCAGCTGTTGGTAAACTAGCTTTTCCTTGCAAAAAAATGTGGGGAAAACTGTCTTCCGAGTGATGATGTGGCTGAATTTTTTGAGTACATATAGCCAAATGCAGCTTACTCCCCAGGAAGGCATCTGAGTTAGTGGCGCTGCGGCCAAGGGCGTCTTGCCTGTGTGCTCGGAGAGGAATGCGGCTCCGTGTCGGGCCCTACATGCCACACTGTTTTTTTGCATTCCACTGGAGATAGCGCCTGGGACTTTCTCTTGAGAAGAAAACCAGAAAACACCTGTTACTGCTGGCAGCTGGTGCCTCAACAGCAAACGGACGGACAGACGGACGGATGGACAAGGGCTCCTGCATTCCTGCTTACGGAACGCATAGGCTTGTAAAGTCCTGCTCAGGGATAAATAAAGTTTGTCTTGAAGAAAAATGAGTGATGTTTTGTGGTGTGACCAAATGGATTAGACACGCTGTGGATGTGTTATCTAGGAATTTTCAAGGAAGCGGATGGCCACATCCCCGAGGATTATTTTTTTTTTTTTGCCTTTAAATTAGCTCACCAACTAAATATGTTGAAATGGTGCGTGTATAATTGACTGAAGCTTTCTTCTTTGGTGGGGCTGAAGTATAAGGGGATAAGGAAAGGGTTCTTATGAAATTGTAGATATGTGTGCAGGATTTTGCTCTAAAGATCACACAGCCCAGATATGTTCTCAGGCATAAAGACGAGTTACAAAAAAATAAGAGTTAATTTATATGTTTAGTCTATCAAAATAATATTTGAGGCTGGATGAAACAATTTTCAAAAGTCCTGGCATAGACCAGACAGGATAAACATCTCTAAATAGTACGTTTTCCTGTGAGCACTGCATTCGGCAACCAGGCGTGCAGGGAAGGGGTGCGGAGTTTAAAACACCTGAACCAGATTTTGTTGTTCCACTGGTTGAAAAAGAGCTGAGGGACCACGATAAACACCCGAAGAAGCTATTGGTGCATATTAACAAATGGTTGTTTTTGAAGACTTGGTGTTGTTACAGAAGAACCATTTAAACAGGTTGATCTGTGTGAGAAGCTTTGTTTAGCTGTCTGACTGGATGGCTGGGTGCGTTCTCTGGCATGGGGATCATGATGTGCCAGTAATTGCAGCTAAATGAACATGGCTGGCTCTCAGGCAAATGAAACCTAATTTGTCACAGCTGTCAGAATGATCATGTCATGTTTGTTGCCTTCAGGAGCAGTTTTAGGCTGCAAATCCTGTTAAGGTCCCAGCTTTTTCTTGTTAAATATTGCACAGCATGTTTGCTGACCCTAGTATTTATCTTGGTGGGTTTTTTTTAAAGGCAAACACACCAATTCTGTCTTTTACATAAGCTGGGTTTGAACTTCTGTGAACCTTAGTCATGTGGGCTAGAGCTTGTTAATTTGGTGGACTTCAAGGACTTGAGCATAGCAGTAATTTGAGGGTTTGCATAGAACAGTGGAGAGATTTGCTTGCGGATTCGTACAGTCAGGATTTTGGAAATCATGCTTCAAATTAGCTTTTAAAGAGCAGCCCTCCCAGGCTGGATTGAATGTGTAGTTACGCTTTACATCAGTAGCAGCAGACAAAAGCAGCGCAGCAGCTTCGAATTTTGCATTTGTGCCAGCAGGAAATACAGTAGAATAAACGCAAGACTCTGTTTGTAATACCTCAAAAAAACACAGCAAGGTGTAGGCCTCTTGAAATCCCCCTAAGTCATAATTTCAGTATTTATTTGCTTTTGTTTGTATATTAACAGATTGGGTCTAAATTGGATAGAGCAAGTCTTGTTCTGTAAAACAAACAAATGCTAATTTTTGGATGTCAAGCCTGAGGGAGCGGAGAGCTTTCCTGCTTTATTCTTCTTCTAAAAAAAGGAAACAACGTTTAAAAAAAAATATATTTGGATCCCTGAAATACCTGTAACATTGATTTCTCCTTCCTCTGTGCCGGTGGCTGTAGTAGAGCTCCAGAGAAAGAGGTGAAGGGTCTGTGTCCGTAGCGTGTTACAGTGCGAGGCTGGAAAATGTCAGTGGTGTTTCTGGAGCTCCCCAGAGCGGGAGGAGCTCTGAGCTTTCAGCAGAGAGGTCGTGCAGACACATTGCTCTCGATACAACACTGGCTGCCCCCTTTCTCGGTCGCCGCTGAGTCTTGGGGCAACGGCAACATGTCTCCTCGGGCTGCAGCTGCCCCTCTCTACACCACCCACCCCAGCTGCTCGGGGACAATGTTGGGGACACAGCTATCTGCATCTGCCATCAGCTTATCCCTGTGGTGGCTGCCCTGGCGGGATGTCTCCAGGGCCATCCTTTCCCTTCTCCACCCTTGCTCCCGCGGAGCAGTGCTCCAGCCCTGGTGCTTCCCATCCCCCTGGCAATTCCAGGGCTTGGGAGGGAGAGCAGCGCTGGCTGGGGAAGGAGCAGTGCCGCTTGCAAGGGAGGATGTGGGAAAGCGACTGCTGACCCTGAAACCTCCTTCTGCTCTTGAAATGGGTCTGTCTTCATCTGACCTTCCCTCCTGTCTACCTCGGGCAGAAGTGCCACGGCTGCACAGGACTGTGCCTGTATTGCTGGGGGGCCTTGGACCAGCTCTGGTGCTGCCTGAGCCTCATCTTGTATGTAAAATACACTTGGAAACGTAGGGATGGAGTGTACCGGAAGAAGATTAAATGAGGGAAGACGGAGCAGAACTGGTAAAAATAATCCCACAAAGCTGCCTTGTTAATGAAGTTTTGGGCATGTCTAGTTACCAAAACATCGGCAGAAGGTGAACAGCCTCTCCTTCAAAGGTTTATTTCCATATATTTTATCTCCAGTTCCTCTTGCACAATATGGATTGGCATGCAAGTATCCCTGCCATGACAAGAAACTGCAATCCCTGATGTTCAGTGCTTTTAAAAAGAAGTTTCAATCTTCTGTAATAGCTATATGACAGTTTAATAGTTGATAAAAGAAAAACAAAAAGTTGCACATATGCTTTTGTAGATTGTGGGGACATGACATTGCAGATAAACATTATGAGCTTCAGCTTAATGATTTATTGAAGCTCGTTTCTTCATTTTATTGTAGCTTTCAGTCTCTTGCTATGCAGCTGTCTGGTTTCCCCAGAGAACAGAAGACTAGCGCCGAGATATAAATCTCTGTTAATGATTTTAAATAGCTATCTATCTGTATATAATATGAAACTTTTTTTTTCTTTTGCCCTGGGCAGTCAATCATGGGATTAGGAGCCGGATAATCAATAATCCGGAATGCGCAGCACAGCCGCTCTTGGTGGTGAGCCCTGGTGCTCTCAGGCCACACAGGGCTGTCGTGAAACCCTCTCACCTTCTTCCAGCCTCTCGCTCTCAGGCCTGTCTCCCCGTTCAGCATCTGGAGATTTCCAGCTGAAATGGTTCCTCCAAGACCTGCAGCCTGTACTGTATTCCAGAGGGGAGGACTGTTTTCCCCAACCGCTCATGTGAGCTGGTCGCCTTATGTCTTTTCTACAACAAAAGAAATAAAGGCAGAGCAGTGCCATAGCTGGTTGGGAGCAATGTGGTGGTCTGTTCGGTTTTGTTTGTCCTTTGCAAACAAAGGTTGAATGAGGTTTGTACGAATAGGAGGACCCGTTGTGAAATAAGAGATACTGTAGGCAAATGTCCTAAGGAACGTGCAGTGAATGTGAACAGATCCCTGAGCACTAGCCAGGACGTTCCTCACCTCCTGTAGTTTGTGTCTGAACCAGCCCTGGAGGGACCCTTTTCATCATGGAAAAAAAATTTGGACCTCGGAACTAGCATTTCCATCTGTTTGTTTCCCCAGTGATCCCAGATGAATTCTCACAATTGGGTTGCAGGACCAGCAAATACAAGGTGTGTTTGGATGGGAAGGACAATTACGGCTTTGCTATCGTTTCTTTTGTTTTACGCACATTAATGATTTATCAGGAAATGAGTGATTTAGGAGATAAAGTGTGGCTGCAGGGTCCTTAGCTGTACTTCATAGTTTAACTGGGACCACACTGGTAGTGACTGAATATTGCTCCACCTTCTTCAAAGCTCTCCAAAGGCTTGTGCATATAAATTTGGTTACCATCCTTTTTGCACCAGAGGCACGCTCCTAGCAGAGAAGCCAGCACCAAAGTTAGCATTAAGTGGAAATGTCTGCTTGTGAACTGAAGGTATGGATAGCCGTTTAGATCAAATGATGTGGTGGTGTTGCTTCCCACAAGAACAAGACAGAGGCACGTGGAGCACAGCAAAAATCTTGTGCTGCTGCCTGTGTTTAGTCTTGAAAGCCAGGTTGTAGAAAAGGACGTGGTAAGGGCTGTGGTATAGGACTTAGTAGAAGGTCACTGTTGCCAGTACAGAATATGCCTAGCACCAGAGGGCTCGTATGCGCTCTGTGGTCTGAGTTATGAAAATCTGTTGCTAAATCTTCTGTAGCCTCAAGAGGAGAGATGGCGAGCCGGTCACCCAGAGGAGTCTGGTTGTGATGGCAAACGCATAGTCATTTTGTGTGGAAAACACGAGTTAAAAACAGACCTATCATCGGTGGCTTTGTGCTCTGAAGGCACTCTTCCTTTCCCTCTCACTTCCTGTTGCTCCTTGTAGTTTTCTTTGGCCATTTACCGCTGGTAGTAGCAGTCCTGCCCTTCATGGCATCATTTCTATGGGGTCCTTTGCTCGCCCTTTTGGCACACCTGCAAACAGGACTCACTGGAACAGCCCATCTTCACCTCCAGCACAGCTGGTCCAGCAGCATTCGCAGGGTGGCTCTAACAGCAACACCAGCATCAATTCCTGTAACGCTTGCCTTGGTTTTTGAGGGTTCAGATCACAAGTTCCCAATAAAAAGGAGTTCTTGGAGATAAGATTATCTGCTGTTAGTGTTCCTGTGATCACTGACTCGCTCACGTGTCGAATGTGTATCCTGAACCTACTGGACATAGTGGGGCAGTCCCAGCCTGGAAAGTTGCTTGTCAACCCCATGTGCTCACCAGCTTGGAGACACTGCAGGACTTCTCCGTCTTCTTCCACCAGTCAATTTTTTGGATTAACGCGAGTGAATTAGGAAGGGCTAGAAGTAAAACACTGCAAGTGAAACCCTGCATGGTATGTTTCTGTGCCAAGTGAACTTTTATCATTGACTTAAAGGTGTATGTGGATAGCAAATAGGGCATCATTATGATTCATGGTGCTGTTACAGCGCGAGACCTAATAAATCTTCTTATGTGTGCCTTCTACTTAGTTCATGTACTTATTCTGGCCACTAGGATTTATTCTTAGCCCTGCTTTTTTTTTTTCAGGAATTGCTGTGCCTCTCTGAAATGGGAGCAGTACCCAGACTGTCTCCTGGGTCCGATTTGCAGTAGCTTGTCTCGACCGGGCACAGACAAGGGTGGGAAACGCCTTCGAAAATAGGAGGGAGGGCAGGGGCTAGTTGGTCGTTGCAAAGGGTTGGGTCTTGCCTCCTCCTTTTACTTGTGCTGTTATTTCTCTTCTCGAACCACTTTTTACTTCCTGAATTAATGCACATTCTCAATTTTCAGAAAGTCAACGAATACTCATGGCAAGAAGATCTGTCCACGTCTTAGTTGATCTGTCCATGGCTCTGTATTTAGCTCTTCTGGGAATCTGCATATGTTGTTTTACATATTAGGGTCTAAGGAGTATTAGTACCTCAACTGTCTATTTACATAAGGTAAATTAATCTTTTTGCTAGTTTCTGTGCTCTTGAGTGTGCGATTATTTTGTGTACTGTGGGACTTGTGTTCACGAATTTAATTCCAGAGTAGGAACATAGTAGGAGTAATTGGAGGAGTATGTGTCGGTATTGACACTATTGGTACTGCTTTTTGTCTGTAGCCAGAATGCCAGTAATAGGTTCTTACTGACTTAAAAAAGAAGATGCTTAGTTCTAGGAACGGAGGGAAGCACAAATAAACCAGCCCTACAGAAACTTGTTTGACAAATTCTCAAGTCTCTTTGCACGTCAGAGGGAATGTATGAGTTTTGGTGCCGCAGCTATTTTGGATCAGGAGGACCCAGAAGGAGCTGCACTGTCTGATGGTTCCTGGCCTTCCTCTGAATTGAGTTTTGTTTTTAAGCAAATCTGCCTATATCTCTATCTCATATTTATATCTTTTTGTCTTTGTCTAACGATTTCTCTATTTTGTTTCAATGCTGACACAGTCCATCTGAGATGGAAGCGGTGATGCTGAGCTCTGCGCAAATGGTGGCAGGAGTTATCCACGTTGGCTTTTTCTGGAAGTGGCTTTAGAGGGCAGCGGGTTGAATCCAGCTGGTTCACCAGGAGCTCTCCCATCTGCTCTGCTCTGGGGTGCAGTCGCACAGTAACAAGCCCGACTGAGCTGGTGGCGTGTTATTTAAGTTAAGGCACTTGCTGACTCATTAGCAGAAAGGCAGTAGTGGGGAAATACTCTGCCTTCCAGCAGACTGTGTACTGTTACAGTCACTGTGGCAACACGGCGGTGCTGCCTGTCAGGGGTGCTCACTACCTGCCTTTTTTTAAACGCAAAATAAAAAAAAGCCCCGAAATGGGAAGGAAGAAGAGTTACAAAGCTGATTAAGGCTGCTCAAGCTGGTCTGTGGGGAGTAGTTGGGATTTCAGAGTGCAGGTCCCCCTCGTTTCATCCTTCCCTGCCTTCTTCCTCCCCATGAGCTGCCCAGAAGTTCAGACGAGCCCCCTGGACCTTGACCTTATGTTGACACAGACTAAATTATTCTTCTCCATTGCTTCTCCATCGGCTCCTGTGCTAATTACTGCTCTGCAAATCTACCCTCTGGTCTGATTTCTAAATTCTTCCAGGAGGCTGAGCAGCTCTGAGGATCTGCTGTAAACATGACTTATCCGGCAGGCAGTAAAGCTGCTCTCGAGCTCTCCGAGGAGAATTAAGCCTTCGTGAAAGAGACTGTCTGTTGGGCAGCTGGTTTTATCAGTCTGTGTTGCAGATTAAAACATGTTTCAATGTCTCTTCTATCAAATCAGGAAGAAGAAAAAAAATGTTCTCGTTACCGGGTCCCTGGCTGCATGTTAATAGAGAACTAATTGACCAAACGTCAATCACTTGCAGGCCTTGAAGGAAAGGACCATCTCCCATGTGCTGAGCGTACAAGAGCACAACCCATGTCTTTTCCAGGCTGACAGTATTTTTTACGTCTTATCCACCAGAGGCAGGAGCTGCTTGAGTTACAGCGTACCAAGCCCGGACTGCCGTGCCAGGGACGTATCTGCTCCCACGCTCCTGGGACGTGGGATGCAGTATAGAGATTGCATTGCTTTTAAAAAGGAAAGGTTTATGGCCTCTCCTAGCCCAGCTGTTGTTAAACATACTCTTTATTCTGACTTTTCCCCGCTATAAACCTCGGCTTGTGACGCCTGTGGCGTACCTCGTTTCAGCAGAAAGCTCCAGAAGTCACCAGTTCAAGTTTTGAAGGTGTTAACGCCATCTCAGAATTGGCTGGTGTCTGTTGGGGAGATGAAATCTTGTAGGTAGAAGAGCTTCTCAGCTCTGCATAGATCACAGGTATTTGGGCTTTAGGTTGCTTGTGGTGACTCACCAGGTTTTTCTTGTAGGAGTGCTGAGAGGTTGAAGCACTGAAAGTGATTTTAGAAGAGTTGGGAAGAGAAAGAATCGTGGTGCCTACATGCTGCGCCTTTCCTGTTATTGTGCGAACCAAATTACAAGATTATGATGGTAGATAAGAGTCTCAGTTTAAGACCTTCTTAGAAAGAAATATGAGATTTTGGACTTAAGTGGAAGCCGAATAGATTGCATCTTTCTTGCTTTCTAGTCACGAGGTTGATACATGACTTTACCTGCTTTTATTTTTTGCCAGCTTATCTTCTTGCTGTGTAAGATGAGTTTCTTTTGTCTTGATTCACTTCCTACTTCGAGGCCACAGTTTTAGTTTTTTACCCCTGTAAAACTAAACATCTCCCATTCATATAGGTACAGATGTCTTTGACATAAATCTTCCTGCTGTAACTGATCCTGGAGCCCTTTTGCAATACAGTGTTGCAAAACTCTCATTAGGGCTTCCCTGTCTCAAGGTAATCTTAGACCCGTTAAGCAGTAACCCCGCTTTAACGCTTCTGTGAATAGCAGTGCAACGCCTAATGAAAATGCAGTTTTTACCGGGGTCAATGTGTTTATGTTAATGAAGCTATGTGCATACATGCTGGAGCTTACGGTACAAATATTTTCCTTGCAAACCCTTGACTGATGTGTTGATAAGACTCTTGACGAGTCTAATCCTGGATTAAAAAAACATATCGTACTAAACGTGGCCTTATAAATACAACCAGGGTAGGTATGAAGTACAAATAACCCTTTCCATAGTGCAGAACTGTGGTTTAAGAAGTAGAAGAATATTTAATAAAAGGCTTTGATCGAACTACCTTCTGTAAAACAAAAATGCTTCATTGTTCTCTGTGAAAGCTTGTCATTCGTTTTTTTCTTAATTGTTAACGACTGTACAACCCTAATGGATGGACCATGGCAGTGGCATTTGAACCCAGGATCTCTGGATCAAAACCCATGAGCAGATGTTGTCTGAGGTAGAGCACTTATCTATTAGCTTGCAGCCAGTAACAGATTCCTAAGCTTTATGAAATGATCAGTGAAGGGAGACGAAAGGTAATTTTTAAGCTAAAACTTACAAAAGTAAATTTTTAAACTTAACCTGTGTGCCCCATGGTGCAGACTTAGAACAGGAGATGTTGTGTGTAGTTTGATTCTCGGTAAGCGTATTTGGCCATGGGTTGATGGAAAGAACATTCACCCTTGACACTAATCTATCTTTGTGTTTTGGTAACCCTCTGGACTGTGAGCAGAAATCAGGGGCTGGTCCTGCGAGCGCGAGTGCAACTCGAGTACACAGTGCCTGTGCCTGGGCTTGGAGAACTCAAGTGCTGAGGGAAAGTGAAAAAATTTTAGAGGTCCAGAGGTCAGCAGGGTACATGCACGCTCTGGGAGTTTGCTTTTGCCGCTGCTGACTCAGTGATGGGGAGGAGGGAAATATGTTTTTCCTTTTCAGAATTGCTTATCAAGCTGTTGGGGAGAAAGATATTACTCTGGAGGAGGGGGAAGAGCCTTGGCTGTTAAGAACACAGTTCCAGCTTGCAGATATTTTCCTGTATAACTTCTGAAATCCAGGTGTGGTTGAATAATGATGAAGTTGTGCATTACATATTACACAGGAAACTTCATTCAGCTGCTCCAGCAATTTCCTGATCCCATAACACCAGCTGAGGAATGGATCAGGCAGAAGGTGAAGGTGGGTGAGTGTTCACACACCACCACATTGAAGCCATTTCTGGAGATGTGAGACAGCCCCTTAAGAGTGTATTCGCAGCAGCTACAACAGAAAAGGAAGAATAGTGTGTCCGATTTAGCTGGAGGGTAGCGGATAGCTGGAGCAAGTGAAATATGTGTATCCTGAGATCAGTGAGTAGGGGAGGTCGGGGTCTCGGCTGTAGCTCGCTGAAAGTTTGCAGCTTGTATCCAGGCACAAGCTCCAGACCTTCTCCCAGAGCTCTTGTTCGCATTGCCTCCTCCGGAAACATCAGCCCCCTTTCTTGGAGCATCTGGGATTTTCTACGAGACCTCTCCTTCCATCCAGCACTGACGTGGACTGACCCTGCTTAGCTTGCGAGGCAAACCAAAATTGTAGCTGGGGGACGATGGATATCCATCTGCTCTAGCAAGCAGACCCCGAATAAAATTGAAGGCTGTTAAAGTGTCTAATTGAATTATTGCACTACAGGGGCATAGTGACTCATAGTGAAGCTGATCACCTGCTGCTTTATCTTGACTGCAAAGAATAGATTGCTAGTTAAACATTTAAAGGTCATAGTCATAGAAATTGTAATAGTGTTGCCTTTTTTCCCACCCCTCTGGGTGTTGCGTCTGAAGTTACTAGGGGAAATGGAGAACATGCTCTTCGGAGATGTGATTCTGAAGATGAGGCTCGGCACGCTTATCTTTCAGGCTCACACTGTGGACCTCAATGCGTTCATTTATGAGAGAGGCCATGCTGAAAAATGTTGGATTGGCTTTGCACAAATTTCCCCCAAACACCACCACTATGACATTGGTGTTCTGTGGAGAATCAAGTTATCCTAAAATTTGAGTCACGGATATTTGGGGGGTTCATTCTCATTCATCACAGGGAATTCCAGGAGTAAAACCAGAGCTCAAGTCACTATTCCCACAGCCAGGCGGGTTCAGTATTTTCAATTTAATAGTGCTTTGGTGTTCACTGGGCCAAGAGTATCTTATAGGAAATGGGGTTTTCCTGGTTCTGCCTAAAGAGACTGTAGGTGTCTCTAGTTTTGCTGCGTTGGCTGAGAACAGAACAGACTGTTTCTTTCCGGAGTTAACTTGTCCGTGTGGGGTGAGTGGGGAACTGTGTCACTTGGACAGGACTGTCATTCCTGTCCCTGCGGTTGTCTCTGCGGTCACCAAAGCAATCGCTGGGAAGGTTTTGTATAGAGAGGGCTTGGCTCTTTGCCTGGTGGATCCTCCCATGCTCTCTGCTGTAAAAGAGCCTTCCAGGTTGACGAAGGTGGTACACTTTTCTTAATCAAAATGCTTGACTTGGTTTAAATAGCTCTTCTTGATGATTCATACTCCTTAGATCGCATCCAGTTTACTGCCGTGAGTCACCAGGACAGGTGGTGTCTGTCTTGGCGGCTCTCCTGGAGGAGCATTTGGATGGTGATGGAGGAAAACTTGCAGATAAAACAACAGAAAGCCATGCTAAAGCATCTAAACCTCTAGCTTGCTTAAAAAGTCAGTGATTAGCAGTGAATATCAGCAGTGCATTATCTCTCCAATTTAAATATAGATTTTGGAAGGAAGTTTGTAATATTTTCTACATGTGGATGTTTTATGGCAGGAAGCTTATCCTGCTATAAATGAATTAGCCTGTTTGAGAAGCTGGGTTAAAGACTTGTGTGTGACTTAAGCCTGTAAGTTTTTCCTTTCGGAAGTGTTGTCTGTGCTAAATCGGTAGACCACTGGCATGTTTTGAGCTTGACCGTTTCCTTACTTTGGAATGGGTTGGAGGGAGCGCAGTGCTGGAACGTGTTTCCTGTCGGCTGCCAAGTTCTCATACCTTGGTGGCCAACAAGCAGGTGACGCTGAGCAACACTTCATCTAGAGGAGAGGTCTGGGCTACAGCTATTTTGTGATCTGAGGGAGGATGAACCTTGGTCTGACATCTGATGAGGTGCTGGGAGATGCTTTGTGTTGATTTCTGGCTTTATGCCCATCTTTCTGGTAGGGGTTCTCATCTCTAGTGGTTCTTCTTATTTTTTGGAGGGATCCCAGGATGCTCTAGTGGCCTTTTCCAGGGCTACAGAACTGCTGTTACGGTGGTGTTGATGCCAATCATGTAGAGACAGAAGGGCCCAAAACTTCTAAAGGTATAGGGTGGATAAGAGCATCCTGCTGCAGATCCAGAGATCCACGTTTGTGCCTGGGTTTGCATTGGGCCTAAGGCTGTCCCTGGTCCACCATGCTCCAAATGCACCACGCCACTTTGGCTGGAGAGCCAAAGGAAGCTGGCTGAGATCCTGAGTCCATCAAATGCTTGTGCACTGCTGCCTGCAGAGAGTAGGGCGCCTCACCCATGAGGGCTGGTGGCTTGGCTAGATTTCAGATTGACCTTTGACCTTGCTAACAGATTGCAGAATAAACTGATGCGGGATATATTTTTAAAAGAGTAAATTGCATGGGTCTTTTACTTCTGGTCTCTGCCTGCTTGTCAGAACAGTTTTGCCTGGAGTGCGCCTTGGCAGAGAGATGAGTAAGGTCATCTGCCCCAAGCATTTGTTGTCCGCCCCAATTTGACTTCTCCTGGTTAGAGATAGGTCGGTGTTTCACACTATTGCCTGCAAAGCCTGGCAGCATCAAAGTTGTTTGAAATGTGTCCAGTGCAACTCTGTTAACAAAACCTTAAAGCAAAGGTGCATTTTCAGTAGTCAGCAGCCACATTCGGATGAGGAACACCCTGTCCAAGTGACTCCCTGGAGGTTGCTCCATGCAGGGGTCAGGCTGAAGGAAGGTGGTGGCCTCTTGGAAAATAGCTTCTGCTAAAAAGATCTCTTCACCTAAAAAAAGGTGAAAAAAAAAAAGGCAAAAAAGCAAGCTCATTTCTTTTGATATTATTTTTTCTTCCTTTTGCAAAAGGCAGTCAAACTTCAAAGGAAGCCATATCGTACCACCTTCTATATGCACTTTAGGTTTAAAGCAGAGTCTTCTCACATTCAGTTCTTGGTAGAAAAAACGTCCCTGGGGATCCTCTCCCTCCTCCTGCCCATCACAACTGCTGGCTTGACTTGCAAGAGATGCCTCTAGTAAGGGGGGGAGACATTGGATGGGTAATTGCTGATGCTGATTTGTAGCTACTTTGTCTTCAATCACCTTCTTAAGTGCTTTAAAATAGTGTTATGTTTAATTTTGTTTTCATCGCAGATAACTCGCCATGTCTCTTTGGAGCTCAATACATTTTTTAATTATTTCATGGCCACATTTGCCCCTAGCTCACCTACATTTTAGCAAACCTGGTGTAAAGCTTTGTTAGTAGGTAAACCAGAGGTCCTTGAGTGTGATTCTGTTTTTCTTAATGATTAAAATTCACCAGTCTCCGCAGGATTTTTTAGCGCTTCCCACCTCTGCTGCTGTAGGGTTTTGCCACATCTCCCGGGTAGGAAAACAATGCATGGCACAGAATATGTCCCACGTGTATTGCTGGTTTATCCTGGGCTGCCAACTGAGGTACCTGGTTCTTGTTTTATAGGTCTTGTCTGACCTGCAAGCCGTGCCTTTCACGGCCTTTTGATCCTGTTGGGAATGGCAGATTAATGAGACTAACTACTTTCTTCAGACAGATTTTTTTCTTAACCTGAGAAATACTGCTTACATCAAGACCCAATTATGCCGTCCTTACTCCCGTACCAAAAACCAGTTCTTTGGGGGCTATCTTTTTAATTGAATCATTTATTTTACCTACTTTAAACAAACTGTTAGAAAAATCTAGGCTAAAGTCTATTGCAAGCGGTTGTATCTGAAATGGATTGCAGCTGGACAGATTAAACGTGGCAATTATTTCTGTTGAAGGCATGCCCTTGAGTTCGCTCAGGCTGCTGCCTCGGAAGACAAATTCAGAGATAATCGGCACCCGCGCGAGTGCTGCATTGCAGTTACTCTCAGCTTACGTCACGGACAGATATTCCGGCAGCCGAAGGGCTCCTCGGGAGCCTGAGGAGAGCGTGGCTTTAGTACCACGTAATGACAGATCCCATGGTCTGTGTTTTCTGTGCTTCTTACTGCATACCTCACGCTTTCTGCACAGGGTAGCCTTTATCAGCAGCTCTCTGTTCTCCTTAATGCAGTGTAAAAAGCTGAGTGCTTATCCCTTTACAGGGTTTTGGCTGGAGGGCTTTTTAGCCTTATTTTTTAAATATATATATTTAGAGACTTACACATGTCATATTGTGATTACAGCTTTTACACCATTTGAACCTGTCTGCTTTAATTAGCAGTTGGCATTGCCATATTTATAGATAGATGGGAAAAGCACAAGCTAGCCATAGTTTTCAGTGCAGGGTGTATTTTCTTCTGTTGGCAAGTAGTTCATATCCATTTTTCCACAGATAAACTGGCTTGGCAACCTGCAGATGTTACAAGCATTGGGTACTGATGCTTGAAATAGAAATGGACTCTGAAGAGGATGTGGGATGGGGGGAAATAAATCAGAAGCTGCTGTTGCATTGGAAGTCTATTAAGACTGATGATACGTCACGCTTACCAGAGCGTAACTGCAGAAGTTGACCACATTAAAAATGAGCACATTAAAAATATGTATTTTAAAATCTTGGTTGTATCACATTATTAAGGTTCATTTTCACTTTGGCATGTTGTGGTAACAAAACTAGTTACCAGTACCAGTGTTTGGCTGTTTAGTGTGGTTAAGTTGGTTGGTGGGTATTTGTACAAGCAGGAGAAACGGATTGATTCTTTCAGTAACAAGTTGTGTTTGGTGTATAAATGATGTGAAAAGTGCGTGTGTTTTTCTTTTTAACTGCTACTTTATCTTTTCAAAAGTTTTGGCCTGCGTTGACCCTGCAAGGCCCAGGAGAATGTCAAGGAACAAGAATGGTATCGTGTTATTAAACTCCCATGTGTTAGCTGCTTCTCAAGAACTGTCTGCAGATGCCCTTTACTCTGGGGAAAACAATTTGAGGCACCTTTGCCCTCCTTTGAGAAGCTCCCCTTAAATAAAACTGTAAATTACTTCTCAGTGCAGGCATTACATATAAGCATGCGAGCGTTGTTGAGCAGCTCACCTGGGGGTTGCTCGTTCATGGGTACACGGTGAGAAGATGCTTTGCTCTGTACGGCGTTTGATTGCCATGATCTCAACACAGTTGTGCTGCAGCCTGGGCTTTGCACTGCCTGTGGGCTTAGAGTACACACCTTCAGCTCAAAACCCACAGTGCCTTAAAGCATTACTGCCCATCAGGGGAAGATGGGCAATTCAGCAATTGCCTCTTTCCTGCACATCTTTCCAGAGTGGCTGCATCCTTATTCGGCAGACTGTATTTTTCAGTGTCTTGCAAGATCTCTGCCTTTCAGTCTACGACAGAGCTGAACACACTGGTGAGCAGCAGATGGATTTGAGCTTGGGGATTTGGGACTAGAGCCCAGGTCTTAAAGCTTCCAAAACCTGGGGGCTCTCCCTTCGGTTAGCAAAATAAAATCTCATCATCTCTGTTGGCCCTGTGTGTTACAAACTGGTTTTGAGACCACGTGGCAAGATGACTTTCTGTTGAGTGATCCAAGGCTTTTCTTCCCCAGCATGTCCAGCAGAGTGTTACAAATGCGGGTTTCCTCCAACTCTCTGTAATTGTGTGCACGTTTGTGCGCGTGTAATTTCTGATTGACCTCGTCCCTCAAGTTGACCATCTTTGGGAGAAGAGCTGGGTGAATTGATCATTCCTGCTTCACATGGCTGAGCAGGATGGAAGGAAGAGAAACCTTTTGTGTAACAATATCACTGTGAAATGTGGGAATATGGGTTACATGGTACTAAATCAAGGTGGTCTCTGGGGGGAGTATTAATAAATTCTAAATAGGAGGTGACCCTTTTTGAGCAGTTTCCTCTAAACTTGTAATTTATATGCTAGTCCTGTGCATTACAGTGCTTAAAGCCTAGGTCAGAAATCCTCCATCCAACTTTGACACATCCTTTTGTCTTTAACAGACAAATTAATAGCAATAGGTCACAGCCAACTGGTTGGTAGGTGTGGGTTGATGAGGTCTGTTAGAAGAACAAGGGAGCATCAGTGTGTGTGAGGAGCTGTGAGGTTTAGATGGATTTCCTGCATTACCAAAGATGTCAAATGACCAGATGAATGTTTCTGAACTAAAATCAGCTTAACCGTAAAGTACTGTGAATTCATTTTTTGAGAAGCCCTAAGAAATGCAGCAAAAGTAAATGTACATGGATGCATTTGAACAAGTTAGCACTCGGGCTGGCTGCTTTTTTGCAGGTGGACTTTAATTGGGTTTGTGTCATTTCGAAAATACCACAGATGTCATTTTTTCCCAGATTGGGTTGTGACAATGCTGTTTGGTGTGCATAAGGTGGATGTTTGAATTCCTTTGACACCAAAGCTTTTACTCGGATAAAACCAATAAACACTTTCCGCATTCATTTACTGTGTTATGTTGAGGAAGCAGTGTCAGGGGAGCACAGCCTCCCAGGAGGTGCTTGGAAAACTGTGGATTTGAACTGCTGGGACAATGGACTCTGGATTTTAAGTAAGGAGAATAATTTTCGCAGTGGCGCTAGTCAGCAGCTGGAAAAGGAGCCCAGGAATCTCCACCCCTTGAGCCACTCAAAGCTGGACTGGACAGACCCCCAGGAGCCTCATGAAAGTTGTCCCTGCTTTTAGTGAGGGAGCACAGCCTCCTGAGGTCCCTTCCAGTGTTGTCTCCCTGTTTTTTGGATGAGATGCTGAAAGAAGAACCACTAACCAAACACGTTGCACCAGGATTTGGAGGGGAGCATACAGGCACCTGCACTTTCCTACAGCGGAAGGAGGGGCATCCCCTAAGAAGGGTATTAATGTAGTTTTTGCATGCTGTTGCTAAGAAAACCTTAGCAGCACTCTGTATGTGGATGGCAGCCTTATTTAAAACTGCCCAACCTCAGTTGGTTTGATGATTAAGGACTGTAGGATGAGCAGGACATGGCTAGAGTGGAAATATACTCTGAAGGTTTGCCCTGCGTGCAATGTAAGGTGCGAATCCCCTCCTGCTCCTCTCCTAAGGGCCGGTCAACAGGAGGAGGCACAAAAGGTGTTCTGTACTGCAGTGAGGGAATGGCTAAAAAGATGGAGAAGCAGTGCTGTAAAGCAACTTCTGTGGGCACAGGATGGCTTCTGCTGCCAATTTTAAGGCTTAAATTTCAGGATTTGCAAAGCCCTGTTCTTAATTCATCTTTGTTTTCTTTCTGTCTTTTTGGTTTCTACTCTTTTTTATTGATTCAGATCCTGGTTTCCTGAAGCTTCTTGCAGTTGTTCTTACTATGGGTGATTGAGTGATATTTTAAAACTTAGCCTTCTTGCACAGATCTTACAAATCTGGTGTGCATTGCATGCGTGTACATCACAGCGGGCAAGTCCAGCAGAATTACATGCATGTGCTGTTCTAGTGGTCAGAGACATGCTCGCTACAGTCCAGTGGAGCTCGTTTGGAAGAAGAAATCCAGTTGCTCTGTCCTCGCAGAAAGAGATAAGTGCGTCCTTGGGGTTTGCATGCCAATCAGCGCTGCTAAGTGTCTTGCTGGATGCCGTGTTTGTAATGCCATACACCTCTGCAGCTTCATTTGATCTTCTGTACAAGATGTGCTTTTTTTCTTTTTGTGAATCAAAGAACTCTTGAAGCTTTTCTCCTGCTGCACTCTTCATGGTTTAAGCAGGCACCTTTAAATGCAGCCTGACAGCGTAGACTGTTTGGAAGGATTTGCGGGATAAACAGGAGTTTGCCTGCGGAGCATGTGAATCTGTGCATTCAAAGCAGCCAAGGATCTGGGGAGCACGGTCCTGCGCTTGTAAGCTGTCTCACCTGATCTGCATGCAGCCTTGTTCTTGCGTGAAGCTTGCTTCACTCGCTGCTTACAAGTAAAGGAAAAAATGCCCGTACCTTTTCCAAATTCAAAAGTATGAATTCAGAGTTTGGGTCTTTTGGAGCGTGTGTTTATGGAGTTTGTGGCCAAAAGCACAAAGGTTTCTCTGCTTGGAGGTGACTGTCCTCATTTCACTTTCTGTAACAGGTGGAATATTACTTTTTTTTTTAAGCCAAGTTCAGTGTTGTGTATCAAATTCCTTCATACTGCGGGCTTAAGCAGCCAGCTGGTGTCAAACCCATGCGGTGACATTCTCCTTTGCTTTTGTGAAAATTCATTATATTGTACTAAGGCTGAGGAAGCTGAAGTTGAAAATAAGTGGGATGCTGCGGAAAAAAAAAAAAAAAAAGCCTACCAGTGAGGACAAAACTAGTTAACTGTTTAAGAGCTGAGCCGATGAACGGCACAACTGTCTTTATATAGACCAGGCAAAATGAGCTTTGGGGCAGTCTGGGTAACTGTAAACACTAGTGCCCTGGATTCGTCACCCTTTTGTTATCTGCCACTTGATTAAAGAGGTGTGCAGGTTGTCTGTGTGTCTGCTGACGAGTCTCCTGAGTATTAGAGGATAAGTCTGCAAAGTCAGTGTGTTTTTAATCTCTAGGCTTCTACCAAGCCAAGTTGAAATGAGCACTAAATAAGTCGGGGGGGATGAAGCTGAGCCATGGGTATTTCAATCCATATTTGAGACGATTTCTAAATGGCCTTTGGAGCACACAGAGCGTCTGCCTTGAGAAAGTACCAGAGAGAGGATGTATTGCCTTTTGAAGCATCCCCACCAGCATTCCCCTCATATATGCCAGTTTCAGTTGGAGACCATTAACGCTGAGCAAAGGCACGAGGCTGCCCCAGCGAGAGGGAACCGCATCCCTGAATGCCTGAGGCAGCGGCAGAGCTTCCCCTTGCACCCAGGGACTGCTGCGCTCAGTGCTTGGGTGTGCATCGAGACTTTTGATGGGTTGATGGTGCTGTATCTCTGTATAACTAACTGAAACATAATGGACTTTCTCTAAAATTTCTTGAAGCAATAATTCCTTAAGGGAGTTTGAATGATTTTTACCTCCCTTTGTCCCTCCACGATCTTCCCCTCCGTTCATTAAGGAAGCGTGCTCTGTTGGAAGAAGTGACAGCATGTAAAAATAGCACTGCCTTATTCTGCAGATCTGCTTGCTGTGGGGTTTCAGTTAGATCTGCTGACTTGGATTTAAAAAAAAAATAATCTTTTTCTTCTGCTTTTTGCACCTGCTTGTCCCAGTCGTGCTTGATTTTGTGCTTTGGAGACAGCAGCCATTTGGTCGTAGCTGAAATCCTTGCTGGACTGGGATCAGCAGCACAGGTGGCTGGGAGACCTGAGTTAAGGAGCTTTTGACTTTTGGGCCCAGAGGTGTTTGCAAGGCCGATAGCTGTACACAAAGAGGAGAGATACCTGTAGGCTTTTCACGGCCTCTGTGGAAGTTGCCAGTTCAAAATAAACAGTGCATGTGCTGCCGAGCGCGCGGTGGAATTGCTCTCGGTGTTCCAAGCCATTTGCCGTAAGTGTATTATCCCTTCCCCTCATTGAATATTGCTGGCATCTAATCAGATTACATCGCAGTTCATAGCTGTGCCCAGACAAAATAAAGAGCTGTACTTCAGAAGAACATAAGTATCTTGAGTTACTGCCTTCTTCACACATCGGACTGACATTAAGTGTTCATTTAGAGCCAGATTCATGAAGGTATGGAGATCAATGAGTCTGGCTATCTAAATAGTTCTGAACCAGATCTCCGTCTTTTCACTGTCTGGAGCGCGCGCTGGAGCGTGGTCCTGGGTGCAGCAAGCATCCCTGGCTGATGGAGCCGGCCTTTGGGTACCCGTCGGCTGACGGCTCGGCTCTGGGATGCTGCACAGGTGAGGGGTTACTCTGAAATAGCGCGCAGGCTTGGCCTCGCGTTCTTCAGGAATTCCCTTTTCACTATAAAGAGTTCTTTTTATTAGCATACTCTTTTTTTTTTTTTTTTTTTTGGAGAGTGAGCTTGATGACTCACGTTGCCTGCCTTTCTTAAGCTGCTAGTGGGTGTAGTATTTGGAGCAAAGCAGTAGGATCTGCTCAGATTAAGACCGTTAGGTTTACATAGCTATTCATAGAATGATTTTGGAAATACGTTCGACTATAAATTTGAAAAGAAATGGGGAAAAGGTATGGACAATATTAGTGGGCACAGCTTCTTTATGAGTACAGATGTTCAGCAGATCCTGTATGTTTTCAGTAATGAAATTATTTGTATTCCAAAGAATAAAATGTAAATAACGGCCCTTGGAAAACACAAGTGTGGTATTTGCTCTTCTAAGCAAATCTGTTTCTAATCATGCTTTATTTTTGTGGCATTAAAACCTCGATGTGGAACTCTAGGTTTATAAAAACAAGCAACAAGCACCTGTGAGGAGGGATGGATATTAATTCTTGAAAGAAATCTCCAAAAGTAAGATGCTGCTGTCTGTGATGGCAACACGGCTTATGAAAGGAAGAGGATGAAGCCAACTTGCACTCCTGATACAAACATGCTCAAACTTGAGGCTTTTGTTACTGAGAAGCACTTCTGCCTGGACTTTCACTGCTCTCTAACAGGATGTCATGGTTCAATGATGCATTTTGTGTCTCTTACAAGTTTGTGAATCAATGACAGGCTTGTTAGTTTCTTCTCCAAATTTGAATCAATGCATCCTACAGTAACTTAATGTTCCCAAAGCCTTTCCAGCCACCTGTGTGACACCCTCTTTAAAAGCAGAGGGCCGTAGGTGAGCTTTTCAGTGTGCCCCGAAGGCTGACCAGACCCAATTTGTCCAAAGATCATAGCACAGCTGGTTCGTGACCATATTTAATGTGTCTGATGGACCGTACAGTAACCCCTGTGTGCATGGGTGAAATTCTGACCCTGCCTGTTTCATGGCAGTGCTCGTGTTCACTCCCATGGGGTGAGGATTTTGCCCAGTGCTCTGCTCGGAGAACAGCTAGGGTAAGCAAAAATGCTGCTGAGCAGAGGAATAAGCTAAATCAGAAGAAGTCATAAGAGCTTTCTTGCATGTTCTTTAACATACTGACTGGAACATGGTCATAGTTTGTTTTAAGGACTTCCTAAAGCTGGCGGTTGCCAGGGCAGGCTGTAGGCTAGGGGTGGCTCAGGTTTCCTGTTCCTTTTGCTTCTTTACTGCTTTAACTAGCTGCCACTCTTCTCCTTAACTCTTCTTCCTCCTTTAAAATCAATGCAAATGCAATTTGAGATCCTGTTAGTCCCATCTATGAACAAATGCTAGTTTCTTCTGCAAAAGAGAAAATAAACCACCTACTGCATTTTTTTCTCAGGACTATCTGGACTGCACGGGGCTCTAGGAAACGTGACAACTTCATGTCAGGCCTCTATAAATACGTTTTCCAAGTAATTTGCCCAAAAGGGTGCTCTACTGAACATTGCAACAAGCTGTTCCTTTGCAATGACAACCGCAGAGATGTACCTGACAATGGTCTGCCACAGTTGTTTTATTAAATGTGGTTAATCTAAATTCCTTAGGTGTTTGACCTTGAATCTGCATTTGTTGATCCAGTCTTCTCTGAAAAATGTCTAAATTAAAACTTTTTTTTTAAAATACTTCAGGAAATGGTTTGTAGCTGGTTTTGAGCAACAACTTTCAGAGACTTTGCCAAGCGCTGCTCAGAAAGGCTCTTAGTAGCTGTAGGAATAAGGGTGTCCTGTTTTCTTTTCCTGGCTGGTAGATGCTGAACAACATCCCTCTGTTGTCTGCAGTTCTTGATGTGTTTTTCCAACCTGCAAGCCTTACCTGAAGGCCATTGACACCCTAAAACATAAAGTGCTACCATACCTCCATTTTCAGATTTCTGTCCCAGTGGTAATGCTTACAGCCCCTGTGCTGGTCACTTTTAGGCAAAAGCCCTCCTTTGTTCCCTGTCTGCTGTAACACCCTGGCACTGATCCCATCATCCTTGAGTTTCACGGAGGCATCCACATAAACAGTTTTGCAAGATCAAGGTCCATGCTCCGTGTAATCAGTGATGGAAACTGCCTGTTCTTCTAGCAGTGTGAGTTTGGATAAGGGTTGAGTAATGACCATTAACTTAAAATGTCCTACTGTTAGTCATCCTGTCATAGCCTCCGTGCTCAGAGTTGTATTTAATAATCTAGCCTCTGTTCTGCTCCTGCTTTAATCTTTGCTAGAAAATGGAAGCCTCTTCTGATAACTTTGAAATTACAAAAGTATTACACCCATTTTTCATCATTCTCTCCCTTTTGGGAAAGAGGGAAGTAGCTGGCACATTTGGACTCTGCCCTTGAAGATAAAGATGAGCTCGTTAATAAGTTGGAGCCTTAAAGGCACTTCCTGAAAGGCAGTCGTCTTCTGAGCCTTCTGGGGCTGCTCAACAGTGAAGCCAGAGGAGGAAGATAAGAGGTTGATTGTAGTGGATTGTTTGGAGTATACAGAGGCCATGCAGTTGTACAGCTGCACATTTCATCAAATAATCATTTCCTTGATATATGATCATTATTAAATACAAACATAATGACTCCAATAAAACAATTGAGTCTCTTTCCTACAATCTCTCCCTGTTGTCTCTCTGCAATGTTGAGTGACAAGCAAGCATCGAAAGAAAATCATTTGTGCCTTTATAGTGGACTCATTGTAGTACTGTGGTCCACAGGCTTTCGTTTAATTATCTTACATGAAAAAGGTTTTTGGTCTTTCGCAGGCTTAGGCAGGAGCAGGGAGAAGCAGAGGTGAGAGCAAAAGCACGTTTTGCCTTGCAGAGTTGCCTTTTACTTATGAGAAATAAGGCTGATGTTATCACCCACTTTCTAATCAAATTTGACAAGAGCATTTTGTTAAGCCACTTTCTGTGAGTGGGAATTCTGATGAATATGGCTCTTGTCTCCGGTTTCGAAGTATTACTTTACACCGTTCCCAAGCATTGTTTGCCTTAATGGATGAATAATTGTAGGATGTCAGAGAAGCAGATAATTCACAGCCTTATTTTATAAACTGAGAGCCCAAGGCACAGTAGTATAACTTGCATAGCTGCAGAGCAGCGAATGGGAGCCCAGGTCACCCACCCAACATACTCTTGGTTTGATAAAAAGTTTGCTAATGTGGCCTCAATATTTCTCTTCAGGAAATCACAGCTACTGGAGAATGTCATGACTTTTTGCCAGGGACCTGCTTGTAAGTGAAGTGGGGACGGGCAGTGCTTTCAGCATACTCCTGACTCACTTATGTTTCAGATGCTCTTTTTTGCCACTGAGTGTTGGTAGCACTGAAAAAGGAGTTATCTCCACTTGGTCTTCTGACTGCCTGGCTCATGGCTCTGTCCTTGAGTAAGTGGGCGATTGGTCACTTATTCATCTGGTCTTTTTGAAAAGATAAACCATAAATTAATATAGAGGCTGAAGCAGGCTGTGTATGACTGTGGCATAGCCCAGTGCAATAAACTTCTTACCAGATTTTGAATACTCAGCTGCACAGCCTGCACCAGGACTTGCTCACGTGTTCGTGTGGCTTGTAAGGTCCCTCTCTGTTTGAGAGTATGCATGTTGGCCACCCGCTCCTTCTGTGAGTAAACTACTACTGTAACATCGAACAATAATTTATCTAAAGTGTATGTGACTCTTGTGCATGAAGGCTGTCTAGCTGAGATTGGGTAAAAAAAGCAGATGTAAACTACCGTCCCTTGTTATGTTTGGACATTTTCAAACCACTGCAGTGGTACAAAATGGTTCCCTTGTGCCAGTTTGTGTAGCCAGCCGATCCCAGCCCGTTGGTAACAGGAGCATCAAAGTAGTTCTGCTGGTGGGAACCAGCCTCTGCAGAAACCTGCTGGTAGTTGAGGTAAACCCTTTGCACCGCTTGTGTTCCTGGAAGGACTGCTGAGTGCATCGGTAATGGCGGTGGAGCTCCAGCTCAAAAAATCAAGGGGTGGTGGGAGGTCTGTATTTGATATTTTTTTTTTTTTTTTTGCCTTCTCAGGAAGCATTTTGATTCTTCACAGGTAATATAGTTGGGAACAGGGAGGTAAAGCTTTGTTTAGCTCCGATCCTGTTGGAGCGCTTAATACATTGAGGAGGAGTGGTGGGATTCAGGCGCGGGAGGAAAAGGACTGGTATTGTCCTTCCTTCAGTCTGGTGGCTGATTTTTAACAAGGGATTGCTGAGGCACCCCCTAAATGCAAATTGTTCAGGCATATCTGAGGAGTTGATCCTTTCCGAAATGCTGCTGGTGCTGTTTCAGCATCCAGAAACTCTGCAGGAGGTGTATCTGTACCTCCGTGGGATGTCTCACCTGGGTAGGTATGTAGGGACGCTTGGACACGGTTCCTGCCTCTGCTAATCGAGTGAGTGCCAAAATTAAAAAGCCCTTTGTCTCCTGCAAAGGTTCTCTCTCCTACACTTAATTAGACACCAGTAACATTAGCTTTTACACAGGAATTGGAAATGCATAGTGACTTTATTGTAGCAGCGTGCGTTGAACGGAGACCGGTTCCCCTTGGCTGGGGCAGCAGCTGCTGGCACACAACAGCTCTTCGGTGGGCGCCTGCCCTCTGCCCCCCTCGGTGCTGGATGCACCGCGTGTCCGTGCGCTGCCGGGCGCGTGGTGAGATGGCAGCGGGCTGCGAATGAGAGAGCTTTAAGGAATAAAAACAAAGCCGGCTCCTCTCCGCGTCCAACTGCATGGTAGGCCTTGTGGCAAGAGGCTGCGGGGAACTCTTTAAATGGTCCTATAGGAAGAGAGGGCGACTGGAAGGACTGTATAGGGGACAGGCGTTTGCTGTAAGCATTATGTTGATATTTTGCGGTACTGCAGAAATCTCATTTCCAAGGTGGTTAAACTTGGTTTATTCTGAATTCAGTTTATTGTAAACTGAGTTTATTTATCAATAAACTCCATTTATTGATGGTAGCAGTTATGATTTTACAGAAGAACAGGAACCCTTTCTTGTAGCCGTTTGGAGCGATTGTGTTCCCCAGCGCTTCATTTTTAGGCGGGTTGAGTTTATAATTTAAGTGCAGTTTGGGAGGGATTTACGCTCTTTCGGGAGGGCTGAGCAGCGCTTTTCTCAGCAAATGGCTGACAAGAGCTGCTGCTTCAGGACTTCCTGAGCAGGCTGTCTTCTGCAACACCTTGTTTCCAGAAGCAGCATTAAAAACTTCTTAAAACTGTTTTTTTTTTTTTTTTTTACCCTTTTCCTTTGCTTTGTTAGAATAGTCTTTATTCACAGAATAAAATTAACACCTCATACTTCCATGCTCTTGTAAACACTTACGGATAACATGAAGTTTCAAAAGGTGGGAATGACCAGTAACCCCTCTCATCTCCAGCCAGTTGGGTTTGGTTTTTTTTTCTGTGGAATAACCTTCATTCTAGGCTTTATTTATTTTGTTTTGTTTTGCTTTGTTTTTTAAACAAGCACAACTACTAATGTATAGACCTAACTTTGTATAGCTGTTTTGCTGACCTTGCCCATCCATCTGTACTATGTGTTGAGAGGATATATTTATACTTTGGTTATTGGGTTTTCAGTTAAAATTTTGTTACCTTGCAGTTTAATATTAATAGTGACTGACCCTTGTTTCCTGATTTCCAAACCACATGGTGCCTTATTTCCTATTTATTGTTCTGAAACAACTCTTCCTTTTTTCATATAATGAGTTTAGGAAAGCAATGTCACTTAACCATTGAAAGTCCGTAATATTCCAGTGTTTCAGTGAGTTTTCAACCTCAAAAACCTGCCTTTTGCTTAAACTCAATTGGGAATTTTGCTGGCGATGACCATGGAAGCGTTTGGTTCATTTCTTCATCTCTGCCGTTGGAGCAGTGCTGCATTAAGCTCCAAGTTATTTTTATTTGGCAGTGGCTCCATAGAAAAATGCCTGTGTTTTGGGACAGAGATCCACTTTTTGTTGCGGACATTGTCCTCTTCCTCCAGTTGCTTTCTCTCCGTTACGCTGTTCCCCATCTTCTGTGTTGCTGTTCAAGTTACCAGAGTGTATTGCAACTTGTGCAAGTGCAGCATCGCGGGAAGCGATGGGTCTGGATCCAGGCTGGAATCCGTATGCTTTTCCCAGCCACCCGTATGCAGCGAGGCTACGGCTCTTCAGTGTTACCAAATAATATTATTTCAAAAGCTCCTTATAAAAACATGAGTAATTGGGCAAGTGACAAAGGACTTTCTGTTTATCTTTTTGAACAATGGAAAATAGCAAATAGCCACAATTTGTTCCAGTTATTTAGTGTCTTTGTTCCAGAGCCATTTTGTGGGCACAGGATTTAATTCTGCAAGAATGCAGGAAGATAGTGACTTGTTTTCGTGCTTAAAATATAAATAAAATTATTAAAATTTTAATGTTTCTTTACTAGGAAAATGTTTTTTTACTTGTGTAATATCATTTCTACAACCTAAAGAAGATATTTTACTGTATATTACAAGTCTAAGGTTATTTTAGTAATCATATGAGACTTTTAAATAGATGCTGATATCTCCGCTATTCCAGAGAATACTACAGTTTGGAAAAGCTTTGTACCAAGGTTGATGTTTGTACCTGGAGAATAGGTTTGGTTTGCAAATAAGGACTAAGCAATTATCAAAACTAACGCTAACCAAACCAAAATTATATTGAAAATTTATAGGCTGATCAGAGTAGGCAATGCTGATGAAACTGGGAAATGGAGGAATGCGTGCTTTTTAAAGGGAAAACTTTGGAGGAGGAACACTTGCAAAAAATTATTCTTGCTGTCGTGCAGTTGTCAGAGAGAGAGATGAGTGAGGGTATAGGGCAAATAGTGCCACCTTCTGGTAATGCAATGAAAATATATGGGTGGTCTGAGATGGCACGTACGCGCGATAGACTTACTGATGGTATGTGTCAGGGATGTATGAGGCAGTATGTAAGATTAGTTACATATTCGGGAGAACCAAAATCCTTTTGAGGCATTGGGTGTAAAGAATCTAGAGGTGGGCAAAGTGGGTCGAATCCCCTACCTTTATTTCCAAAATGTGGAAATAAACTGTCCGTAGATGCCCACTCACTTGCCAGCTTTGCTTCTTGTCTTTTGACATCGCAAAACCTTTTCTTTAACTCTTCTGCCAAGGAGTTGGGCCTTATGGCACATAAAGCTGCTGGGAAGAACTGTGTTTTAATCGTGTTCAATTGTTCGGTTCTGGTCTCTGGATGAACAAGACTCTCGTCCCAAGGTGGCAGGTATCCCTGAGGTCTGCCTGGTTAATAGTCTCTGCAATTCTGCTGTTATTATGACTCTGTTTTACAGTTGCTCTGGAAGACTTGGCACCTGCCTTCTGGTTGACG
Organism: Pluvialis apricaria; assembly: GCA_017639485.1. Taxonomy (NCBI): domain Eukaryota; kingdom Metazoa; phylum Chordata; class Aves; order Charadriiformes; family Charadriidae; genus Pluvialis; species Pluvialis apricaria. The sequence continues at coordinate 157,919,509 of CM030008.1, read as the reverse complement.
TGCCTACACCACAGGCAGGAATCTCATCAGGGGTCTTACCTGCCTCGTGTTTTGTTTTTCAGGTGGTACCCGAGAGATTGGGTCTGCTCTCACCAGGATGTGTATGAGGCACAGAAGTATAGAGTCCAAACTCCGGCAGTTCTCAAGGTGAGTGGCTCTGTGTCTGGCCTGGAGCTCGAGGTTCGTCTTTCGTTTGCTGTTGGGGAACACCTAAAGCTGTTCACCAGCACTGGCTTTGCAGCTGATCTCTGAGAACAGCAGTTGTTTTCTCCCCCGCAGCACACTAGGTGTTGTGAACAAGCAGGATTTCCCTGCATGTTCTGGGGACTTGTCACCTCAAATCACTCTAAATGCTGCAGATTCCCACTGTTGGTTCCTGTTGCTCAGTGCTGAGCAGGCGGCTGCTGATGTGACCGACCTGTCTTTGTTTCAGGACTTTAAGCTTTGTCACTAATTTTTAAAGCAGCAGCAAGTGTTGTGCTGCTTCCTCAGCTTACTGGAGAGCCCAAATAGCTTGCAACCAAGAGAGGAACTTTCAGCAAACCAGTATGGAAAAGGCAAATTCTCTCATCCATTTTTTGCAGTTAAAGTTAGACTGGAGAGGTAATAGGAGAGGATTAATTTATGTGTAAGCTGGGCTATACATAAACAACCTACTTCTGAACTAAGTAGTAGTTTGCACATGTGCCTTTTTTTAACCAGACTTAAAAGTTACACTTGACCTGAGGTGAACCAAAATGATGCTTCGCCATTTGCCTGATGGCCTGGGATGTTTTTTCCCTTTTAAAATAAAGATATTTGTGAAATTGGCACTGAGGAGACAACTTTAGTCTCTAGTTACCCCAGAGCTGTTTAAATGGTTTGATCCCAGTCTCATCAGTTAGTGGAGCATTACTGGTGCTGTATCATGGACTCCACTGGTGAGAGGTGAGGCACATCGGTGGGCAGGATGTTGTTCACTTGTACAACTGCTCTGTCTTCTTGTGCATATACATGTGTTATTTACGTTTATAATCTTCATGGCTGCATGAACCTTTCCGATCTCCAGAGTATCCATTTAAACTGCTCTTTGTGTGACAGATGAGTACGATCTAACTGTTTACATTGGCCCTGTTTCGGGTCAGTCCTCTGGTTTATGCTCTGTTTCTCACTGTCCTGAACTTCTGCGCAGTAATTCTGGTTATCTTGTGATGTGGATTTCTTTTTGGATCCAGTCCTTTCTTTTGCTTTCTCCAGCGTAAACATTTTTATGTTCTGATATTTACATTGTGACACTGGTAGCTGTCGCAGCAAAAAGTAAAAATACTCCAATATTGACCTTGGCTCTCTATATAAGAATAGGGGCATCTGCAGGATTTGATTGCTCTTTGTGTTTTTTCAACAAAATTAGTGCTTTAATTGACTGTCTGATAAACCCACTTCAAGAACAGATGGAAGAGTGGAAGAAAGTGGCCAATCAACTGGATAAAGACCATGCAAAAGGTAGTTACAGAGGAAGAATTCTTTAATAGGAGTAAGATTGTAATATCAGCTTTTCTTCCTCTTTTCATGTTTGTACTGGGGAACTGAATGACGTGCTTAAATATGTATAGCAACTTGTCGTGGTTTGTGCCTCAAACCAGGACACAACTCTTCTAAAACACTCCCCTCCCAAAGTGCCTAACAAATTTTTAACCACTGTGTATACATTTTGAAGGTTTAGTTTGCAGGACCCCGTGGGATGGGTTGTTTTTCTAGACTGGTAACGGTGACTAGTTTTAACTCTGTTAGCCCGCTCTCACTGTGTGATCTCCAATAGCGCAGAGGATTGGGAATGCCGCATCTATCGCTGCAAAGCCCTGGGGTGTAGTTAAAAGCTCAGTAAGATCGTGTGGTGTCTCAGCCATAGCGTTCTCCAGAGAATGCGCAGCCATGTAAAACATTCAGCATCGTTATTTTATATCTGATGCGATACAGAAATGCGCACCTGGGGAACAGGAAAGCTGTGTCGTTGGACACGGGATGCTCAGAGCTGCATTGCTGATGACTGCTCTAGGGGCTTTCCTGGAGGAATGAGCAGGAGGCAGCAAAGTCTTCCACAGCAAGAGCATGTTGGTAGATGCCTTTGGCTTTTCAAACTTGTCCTGGGGGTGATGACCCTCTAGCATGGCTGCTGAAAGCAGGTTACAGTTCCACACTGACCCTTGAAAGTTGAAGACTTGGTATTGCTAAAAGAAGCAATATCACCATAATTTATCTTGGGGAGGGTGAGAACTGATGGGAAGGAGCGTGCTGGCCTCCGGAAGAGGATTTGCTTCTTGCCACACTCTTACTGTGGTCAAATAGAAGCAGCTAAATCAGCAGCTCTTGGAAAAATTTCCACCTTGTGCTCCAGAGAGCGTTAAGCAGGTAGTGAGCAGGAGGGAGGAATCACCTGGGTTCCTGCAGGTAGGGGTGACCCTGGCCAAAGTGGCAGTGAGATTTAGGGTTTAGAGGGTAGACTTGGGTGTGGGGGGTGCAGTTGGCCCCGGTACAGTTCCTGTGCCCACCACCAGCCTGTTCTGTTTTTCCATCTATAGAAGAGTATTAACATTGACCTCCTTTGTTAAAGTGTATGTGTATATGTATATACATGCATACATGCCTTTTATCTTTTTTTTTTTTTTAAAGTATCGGTTTTCATATCTGATACCTTTAGCGTGCCTGGACTGAGGTAGAATATTTTGTTCTGGGATTTTAATTCTCCCAGGATTTGCAGCTCATCTGAAAATGAGGACAACTGCAGTGCTCCACTTCATCAGAAAGAGCTGACAATGTGACCCTTCCTTGGGCAAAGTTTTAGCATCCTCTCCCTCTGCCCGACTCTCATGCTGGAGAGGGATCACAGGATATTCTCTGCCTTGCCATTTCTGGATACTTGTTTTTGAACACAGATGTTTCGAGAAACCTGTCATCTCTGTTTTCCATTCCTGAGAGTGGATGAGTCTCTGAAATGAAAAGCACTCTAATTTTGTACTGTGTTCTCAGTTGTTATTTCTGTAAAGGCTTTGTTTATTTGGGAAAGATTTTGGTATGTGAATGTGCTCACACCCTAAAATGTTATATTAAGCCAGACATATAGGCACTAGAAAATGCAAGTTTTAAGCCGCTTTGATTAATAGTAGCTGTCCTCTTAAAATTTGTAGTCTAATGTCTTTAAACATAGACTTTTCTGTGAAAAACATCCATTTTAACATCGAGTATGTTGATAATAGAGACTGTGTGTTTTTTTAGAATACAAAAAAGCCCGCCAAGAGATAAAAAAGAAATCGTCTGATACACTGAAGCTACAGAAGAAAGCAAAGAAAGGTAACTTGCTCCATACTTGTACTGTTAAAATCCTTTTGTGCTCTGCTCATTGACAAAGATTGAACAGCGATAGGACTTTCTATTGTAATAATTCGGTCCCCTGTAATGTATTCCTGGTACGTACCAGGGTACAATTACTATGTGTCATTTAAATCATATTCTGAAGCTGCTGTCTAATGTTCTTATACAAAAGCCTTAAAACTGTTTGTACAAAGTCAATCATGTTTTAAAATAGAGTGCTTGCTGCTAACTTACTCCTGTTAGAAACGTTGACACTGTAACACGACTTGTGCGGATACCTGCAAAATTTTCTAGAATCTTTTGGAATAATATAAAAAAACCCATTATGTAAATGTTCTGTAACTATTAACATTTCTCGCTGTTCTCCTTTTCTACCACCTTTCTTCTTTTTTTTTTTTTTTTTTTTTTTTTTTAACAGCCTGTAATCTCCTAAACCTTGCATTGTTCCTCAGAGTGTGAGAAGGTGGCATGGGTTGTTGTCAGGGGGAGGGCACTTGGCAACCATAAAAAACTAAAGATTAGTAAGAAAAGAAAAAGGAGTTCTCCACAAAGGCAATCTGTCTTTTTTAGCAGCTGAATCTCATGCTCCTGTTGCTCTCCCACCACCATCTTGTCACAGGAGTTTCATCATCATGGTAATGGAAATGTGCATCACTGATAGCTGCAGCATTGCCATCACTAAGGGTTTTGCTTGGCCAAGTGCAAACCCCACCAAGCTTTGGAGAAATGATATGGAGCTTGTACCGAAGCAGACTTTCTGGTTCCCTTTCCTGGCACTGGGTTCTTCCCAGCCGGGTAGGAAGTGTGCTTTGAGCAGCTCTCAGCCTGCAGGTTGCAACTTGTGCTTCCCCTCCTGCCTAAAAACTGTGAGCCCAGGGACAAACAAAATAAATGCTGGGGCGGGGAGTTTCTTGAACTTTTAAAATTGTGTGTTATCCAGAACAGATGAGCTGTCTCTAACTGTCCTTCCTAATAGGTGAGTCAATAATTACGCTGGTGGAAAGCCACATGACTGGAAAACTGCTCCTGAGTTTTAGCGGACTTTAGATGAGGGATGAGGGAGGGAGAGGTGGAAGCCAGCAAGAGGGAGCTTAGCTCAGTAGGCTCTGTGTGTCTGTCTGTCCGTGGAAAAGTTTAGCGTTTTAAATCAGAATGGGCATCTTTAGGGGGACATGATTTTTTGGGCTAAGAATTTATTTTTGGGTGATGCGTAAACATGTTTCTCATTTTGTGTGACAAATTGTTTGATTGCAGAACAACAGCTTCATAAAGTCTGTGATATTCCCTCTGTTTCTTTTCCTTTCTTCCCCCTCTTTCTGGTCTCATTGCTTGTTGTCACTGGTGATACAAACTCAATGCATGGTGGGTGAGAGCTGAGGAAAGCATGTCCATGATCTGGGAAAAAGGAACAATTTTTTGAACCTGTTTCAATGAATTGACAACTATCTGGCTCCATCTCTCTTTTATCCTGCTTCTGAGTATTGAGTAAATCAAACTGCAATCTTGGAGGAGGAGACAGCATTTTCTGTAAGGTGGGAAGAGGAGAGAGAAGCACTTAAAGCCTTCTGGAAAAAAATCCCACTGTTCTTCTACTGCAGATGCCATCGTAGGTGTCTGTCAGCAGTGGTTAAAGCAAATGGACTTTCTCCCTGGATTTTCTGGGGTCCTATCTCCCTCGCCAAATGTGGGCCATGTCTAGTAAGGAGGGTCAGCACACTGGTGTCTTGTCCTCCTGCAGGATTAAACATCTTTGAGTGGGGAGTGGAACAGGCCTCATTTTGCTATCATTTTTATAGCAGCCGTGCTATGATTGAAGTCTTTCTTTTTTTTTTTCTCAGATGTCATTCGCTTGATTAATTTTGCTGTTATGACATGCTTTTGGAGTTGTCCATGAACCTCCTGTATTTCTGTGCTGTGTCCCTCAGAACTGCTGTCACACATGTGGTGTTTGCGTCCAGAGCACAAACCCAATGGGACTGGGGGGGGTTAAAGCTGGTCGCAGAGGGACGTGTACGGGGAAGGTAGAAGCAATGAAGACACCCGGGTAGTCAGTACAGGGGAAAGGAGGAGCTGCAGTATTTTTGAGGAGCTGAGAGTTGTTCTCACGGCCCGTGGGGAGGAGAGATGCAGTGAGGTGTTTGAGGCTCATACGGATGCGAGAATGAACACCCAACGCTGCTGGCCCTGTGGGTTCCCAGCACGAGTGGGCAGGAGGTGGGAGGAAGTTCACCCTGTCTTCTTGCAGGTTATCTACAGTGCTTAAATAGAGAAGAAAAAAAAAAAAGTAGCAGATGTTTATTCCCCTCTTTGCCTTTTTGATCCTTACCTTGAAGGAATAAAGCATTCGTCTGAGTGCAATGTCAAATGTTATGAAAACTTTTTGTATGTACCCACCTTGAGAGATGTGTTTAATGTGCTACATGGTGAAGTATGTTGCTCTTGCTGTCAGTGAGGGATGAAAAAAATTAAGAAGGGGTTTATTTATAAAATAATAAAGCTGCAGAATTTATCCTGTTTTAGGTCACAAATGAGGTTTGAACTATGGGCAGGGAAACTTGTGGGTGAAACTGTCCTGGCAGACGTGTGGCTGAGTCCACTGTGTCTTCGACTCTCCTGTTTCCCTGTTGCTCTGACTTACTTTTTTTGTTCTGTTCTTCCTCAAGCAGAACCCATCCCTTTGATTTTTCTTTAAAGTTACTGACTCACCTATGGGAACTCTAAAACAACCAATTCATTCCCTTCCTAGCGCTTGTAAGAATATTTTTAAATTAACCTTATGATCATCCGTGGGCAAGTGAGATGTTTGCTGAATTCTGGATTTGCTTAAATACTGTGCATGCTACTAAAAACATCCTTCAAGCTTTGTCTGCTGTGACTGGATGGGAAAGTGGTTTTCTTCTGCTTTGGGCAGCTTCAGATCTAGGAACTCAAATATAACCCTCTACTTTTCTCATTCACGTCATGGCAGTGGTGTCCTCTCTCCCTGCCGCATCAGGCTGCAGAGGCTCCCTCTCGTAGCCAACGGCTGCAGCATGCGTAGCAGCTCCTCGCCTGCATCTCAAGGACGTTTGGGAGAGAGGGCCATGGCCTGCGCGGCTTGTCCTGGCAGGAGCGCTACAGGTCGGGCACCCCACCTTAGCGCTAAGGGGCTGAATACATCGGGGTTTGCCTGTTCTCTGCCTTGTGCATGGTCTCTGTTTGTTCTGGTTCCATGCGGCCAAGTTGAAAGTTCAGGCCGGGCATTTCGGATCATTATTTAGAAAATATGTTTGTAGAGTAGGTGTGTTAATTACAATTAAGGTGTTTCCAAAGCTTGAAGTAACAGGGAAAATGCCAAGGTTTCCCAACAAAACAAAAAGGTGTTAGGGATCCTTTTTGGACGTTTGCTAGAGTATATCTGGTAAAATGACATGTGTGTGTAAATGAAGGTCTAGCATTTCAAAGACCTTACAGGGATAATTTTCATTTCTTTCATTGTCTTTGACTGTAAAAAAAAAAATAAAAATCCATATGAAGTCTAAATATATGTAGTCTAAATAGGATCCTGGTGCGCCTCCCAGATCCATGCAGTCCCTGGGGGTGTCATGGTGGTCCTCAAGGTGCATCCTTTTGCTTACCCCCTCACTCCCAAGGGGAACAGGGCACGTTGCCCACCACAGTGTTGAAACTTAGCTCTTGTCTGAACAGATTAAGTAACGTAGTGCATGGAACTGCATACATCTTCTAAATCGCTCTTTGTTTTCAGACAAACATTGGACATCAGAAGTTAGCCTAGCTAACCTGAGTCAGCAGAATAATTATGCATATCTTTAAAATAAATTCCATGTTTAGGTTTCTGGTGAGTCAAGGCCTCGTATGTGGATCCATAGCTGCTAGAAGCTGTTGCTGCTATATTGAATTCAGAGCAGAGACAGCAGCTGTGGCTCTGCATGTAACCATTTTGGAAGGTTAACAAAATGCATGTTTCTTAACTTAAAAAAAAAAGTGTCAAGTGACTAACTTAAAATGTAGCTGAATGTGTATGTAAAATCTGGAATGCATGTTGGCTTTATTTTCTGTATTTCAACTTGGCTATTAATGATTAACTAGACAGGTTTCCCTTCTGCCTATAACTTGATTGGTAGGTTTAATTTTCAGGTTCTTCATGTGGAACTGTGTGTGAGCTTTGAGGAAAATGTTTAAATCCAAGCAGAGTTGTGAAAAGAAGTTTTATGTAACGCTCCCAATAATGTAACATGTATTAATGTGAAAAATGAGTTTTATCTGTAAGCCATTTGTAGAAGTTTCAGCAGAGTGACCTTCACATTCAGTACAACATTTCATCTTGTGTCCCATCAACATTGAGTATCCAAACTCACAACCTCCAATTTTGAGTATGCAACAGTTTTGGAAAGTATTCTTACTTTTAATGAAGTTGAGAGAGTAGAACATGATTATTAGTTTGTTGTAAAACTGCCAAAAGTGCTTTTTCTTCCCTTCCTTCTGGTTAGCAAAGATGACCTGTTTGTGTTTTAGAGCCTTTGCAGCTGTTTTTGTGTTACGCTCTGGTCTTTAAAACGGTAGTATTGTTATATTCCTCTCAAGGATGATTGTGCAAACCCCATGACTCTTAAGTGAAAAAAATGAAGCTCTTCAACATAATTTTAACATCTCCGTTCTTAAAGCAAATGCTGACCTTCTCATTCAAGTGCTTTGCACTCTTTCTGTACTTGATGCTTGCCCTGTCTGGAGTGGCAGGCTGGGGAGGAAGGACCCCGGGCCAGACCCTGTCTCTGCTAGGAGATGCCCTTATTCCTCTCAATTGATCACGTGTGGCATGATGACTGAAGTGAGAGCCAGAACTCACTGTGGAGTCAGTATGATACAGCTCAGAAGGAGGGAAGCTAATGAGCAAATTATCCTTATCCATTGCAGGGAGGAGATCCTGTGTGGATGAGGCCATGGTGCCTGCGGGGATTTTTTGTTGTTTTTTTTCTTTTTTTTTTCCCCCACAAGGTTATAATGTAAGCTCCACTTTATAAAAATTCAATGAAGACGTTGCAAAATCAATGACTGGAGATACTTCTTTGATTTCTTTTCATTCCTTGAGTTTTGAATGCCTCTTGATAGTTCCCCTCTTTTTGACAGCAAGCCAGGTTTGTTGCAAAACTTGAGATATAAACTTTATATATCACTTTATATATAAAGGTTTTTAATTAAAATATACATATCATGGTTAATCTTTTTGATGTTCTTCCACATTGCATCAGCAATTAGTTTTTCATTTAATTAACAATCTGTTGCAGTAATTGCAGTAGAGAACATCAAAAAGTGCTGTGGTTACTAACACAGCACCCGCTTAGAGTTTTGCAAGTTCCCGAATTCCCTCTTCCCTGCAAGAGGATGAGCTTTGTGCCACTTCATCAGCTTGACCAGAGTTTGACAGATGTCTGTGTTGTGCACCTCCTCTGAAGCACAGGTTAACATGTTCTCACGTAAGAATCTGCAAGCTAAACAAAGTTCCTAAACTGGTTTAAGTCTCTTAAAATAAAACTGTATGGAATATAACCGGGAGTTTCATTTGCAACAGCTCATCAGGAAGCAAAGCTAACACGTTTGTCTTTATCAGCAACGGAAGAAGTCAAAATAGTCTAGTCCAAACTGCTCGCTCTCTTGTCTTGGCACTGATGATAATGTCTAAACTCTAGGAATGCTGGAATACCAGTTTGACTTTTTTTATTTTCCTTTCTGTGTCAATTTTGTGTCCTGCAATTTCTCACCATGCGCACCTGCCTGACAGCTGAGGCTCTGGGTAAGTCTGTGCCATGCTGTAACCCTGGTGGCTGGTTTATTGTAGCCCTTGCTGTGGCCTCTTTATGGTGTCTGGTCTCCACTAACTGCCTAGACTTTAATTTCTAATGAAACTAAAATATCGCCTAATCTTAATGAACAAACCATCTTTTGATTTATTTTCTTTTGGCATCTAATTGGAACACTGTAAAAGAAGAAAACCAGTATTGTAGATAAACCTCTGGTTTATTTTAGAAAGGGATTAACGTGGACTGATAAATCATGTCACAGTTGGGAGAGAACTTAAATGGAATAGACATGTCATCAAGGTGATGTTCAAATAATTGAATATCTTATTGTTAATATGACTTTTAAAGTCTAGAGCTTAAAGTCCTTAATGTTGTTCTTTGTAAACCTGTGATCCAAGTCCCCCTTTTTTTCTGAAAATCGCATGCACCTTTCTTAACCGATAGATAAGAAATCACTACTTTAACTTCATGCTGGGGAAGGGGTGGAAATCAGCATCACAGTTGTCTCCTCTTTTACTGCCTGTTCACATCTCAAATCTGTTTAAATCGGAGTGCTGTTTCAGTTGTATTGCAAATTTAAGATCTTTTTGTGAATGAAATGTGGTGTTTCTGAACTTGAGAGAAGTAATCATCCCTCCACTTGTAGGCGTAATGGGGTAGGTGTTGCCCTTTGGAGAAGCCTGGATTGATCAGATTGGGAGACTCTTAACCAAGGTGCCCTGGCTGGACACCTGGAGCTGGGCACTCTGGTGCATGCTGCTTGTCCCCTTTTTTGAAACCACACTTTGTGTTTTTTCCTGGTTTGTAATTCAATCTGGAAGTTTTCTTTGGTAACTTGGAACTTTTCTTTCAACGGACAGCTTAGCATTTTTGAACATTACCAGCTGATTCAGATCTCCAGTAGCCACCAGAAAGATGCAGATTTGGTTGCTAAAGGGGTCTGAATTTAACCCCAGCAATGAGGTTTTCCACCTTTCCGTAAATGGGGGCAGAATTCTCCCGTTCTCAGCCTAGATCCATATTAGTGTATTTGTTGGCTTGACTGTGCAAGACTTAAAGGGGTTATTCATCCTGGCGGTTGAAGCAGGCATGCTTTTGTGAAGAAGGTGATTTGGGAATGAATGACTTGGAGCCTGCTTTGGTTTGTATGGATAGCGGTGTACTCAGCATTGTCTCATAAAGTGTCCATCTTGAACATTCAAGTTCTGTGCAGACACCTGGAAAAAGTGTGAGGGAGCACTCTTTTAAGTGAGAATGTGGTAAATAATTATTTCACCAATATTCTCCGCATTACTTTGTCAATAACAGCATTAACTTCAGCAGTCAGACTTGCATTGAGAGCATTGTTCTCCTTCGCTGTCACTGACAGCTTTGGTAGTTTAAGTTGTCTTATAATATATAGGTATGAAAATGGGTCGAAAATTAAATTTACTTTTTTTCTTCTCCCTAATACATTTCCTTTACTAAAGTTCTTTTCAAACAATGGTTATTTAAGAAGCTGCATGAGGCTTTCAGCTGGGATTCACACAGGACACTTTAAACTGTTGGTCCTTTAAAGCTCTTCCATGTCATGATAATGATGTAAAGCACCTGCTCTGAAGGTAGCATATTAAGACTGTCCTTGGACTAGTGGTGGATTTGGGTTAATATTGATGAGAAGCAGTTGAGCTCTCTGCAGTTCATTAGCTGTTACTTGCCCATGTCAAGCCACAAGTCCCAGGGCTGTTGGGAGCATGGTGCTGCTGAAGAAGTCAGACCACAACTTCTGGTCCTACATTTTTGCCCCTCTCTGCAGCAGCGGAGCTCCACTTTGAGAAAGGCTGGATTTTAATTTCTCCTTAGTTTTCAGACTGTTGACTTGTTCTTCCAAGTGCAACCAGACGTGCTCTGTAGAGCCATCCCTACATCATGTCTGGCTGGTTCCAGACCAGAGACCTGTGACTGCATTCGATGCTATTGACCATTTCTAACGCTGATTGCTTTGGTGGGTCATTCAGACCTGTCTGTAGCTGGGATAGGAGTGTCCTTCCAGGTGCACTTTTACAGCTGCTCCATTATGAGACTGTTCTGGAACTATTTTCTGTCATTACAATAGTTGTGTTAGTTTGGAAATGTTTCCGAACAGGTAACCTAAAGGCCAGAGAATGTGGGCTGGAAAGAATAATCAATTGCTGATGTTCCTTATGAAAGTGTGCCTCATGTGCAATCAGTTGTCAGGGATGCCATGGACAAGTGACCTTCCCCTCGTAATTCAAAGGGAAAAGAACTGCATTGCTCTCCAGTGGTCGATGTTCCCTTCTGAGATGAGTAGTGGATCCAAACTAGCGGACACCCAAGTTGAGTGAGGATCAGCAGTTGACTGTCACATCCTCAGTGTCCTTTGGCTGTCGGAGTGCTGTCGAGAGGCTGTGCTCTGCCCTGCTTAGCGAAGGAAACTGGTTAAATTGGGCAGAGATCTGTCTTGTCCCTCAAATTGCTGAGCTGTCTGCGTGCTGTGGGAGGCAGCTGGCGATTCAGGGAGTGGGAAGAGTTATGCCTGATTTCAAAAGACTTGCTAGATTCATGTCTGCATTGTGGAGCTTTCAAAGGATGTTAATAAAGCTTTCCTGCTCCTAAAAGATGAGTTGCAGGGAGACATCAGCAGAAAGCTGTATTCATGCCATGTAAACATCTGACTTCAGTGCCTCATCTAAATGATTCACCTAAGCTTGTTTCCTGCTCTGAATTATGGCCTGGACAGCTTGTGTGTTTTCACTAACTACATAGGTGCCCAAAAGCCATAGCATAAAAAAATGTAGTGGTGAGGAGATGGTATGTCTGTTAATGTCCTGACTAAGTTCAAGGAATAAAATGGGGACTTCATAGAGGTACAGAGGATGTTGGAGAGCAGTGCAGTTTTACACGCGCTTTTGCGAAAGGGTTAAAATACACAGCTTGAACATTATCCTGATAACTTTGTTGAAATGAGTGAGTTACGCAGGTGTAAGTGAGGTTTATTTTTGCCCCATGTTTTGGGTGCTCTGTTGCTCTGGTCCGAGACATGCTGCTCTGTGAGGTCTCTGTAAATTACCAAAATTCACTATAATTGAAGCCACTTTATCTCAATGATGTCCAGTTGCTTTCTAAGTGTGTGTCTTCTCACTGTGTAGGCACATACATTTAACAAGGATTTACTGTGTTAAGTGCATGATCATATGGTGGAGCAGCTGAACATTTACAGCAGTTCTGCAGAGCTGGACTAATGAGTGTGTGATTTAGTTCGCAGCTAATATATTTTGCATTTGGTACATCCACGCTAGTGAGCTGGTATCTTGGTTTAAACAATGTGATATTGTTTCACCTGCTGTGATTTCCAGGCAACTCTCAAAATAAGGGGTCTGAGCAATAATGCAAATCGCAGTTTCAGGGATTTGGAAGAGATTCCAGAGAAGTATAAAATGTTTAATCACTGCATCTGATGGCAAAGTAGAGTATGGGGAGGGGCCTGAAATGTACAGAATGGTCTTCAAGCAGAAGGGCCCGGTTTGTCTCCTAAAGATGACAGATGAGAAGGCACAGGACCTTCAGGGAGTTATCCGAAACTCTTCTATAACTTGTTTCTGGCAGATGCTCATTTTGAGAGGAAGCAGGTGACTGCAACTTCAGCGTCAGTTATTTTTGAAGTTATTTACTTCCAAAACAGTTTTATGACCACATTGCAGTGGTCAGCCTGATCTAGAGGATCAGACACTGGGTGTTCCTGCTGGCAGCTTGGTACCCAGGTGGCCTTGGTGGTGGCCGTGATGGTGTTGGACTGCACGGGATTCTTCGAGGATCCATCACAGCGCTGTGATTGTGGGTATCTGTGCAATTTTATCTGGACTATGTCTCACTCTGTGCAGAGGACATTTGGATATACCCAGTCTGTAATGCCACTAAGCCACCGTGATTCTCTTTGCTTCCATCGCTGCTCTCCTTCCTGTGGCTCAGGCTGCGTATTAGTGCAGTGGAGCGGATGACTTCATCTCGCTCTGGAGCATTGAAGAAATACATATGATAATAAGGCAAAGGTTTTCCTGTGTAACTCTGACCTTGATTGTACTACACACATCAAGAGACTTCTTTTCTTCCTCTTGCTCATAGCTTTTAATTCTCCATGCAGAATGGTTATTGTCCATAAAAATTGATTTTGGGTAGCTGCTTGTAACTCACCCACCATTTTTCAATGTTGTCTTCCTGGTATTTAGCAACAGTGGCCTGAATATATACCTGGATACTTAGTTTGCATGTGATGGTGTTTCTGGGAGATTAGAGCCAAATTTACGCAACTGAGGTTCTTGAGAATATTTATGGGTGTAAACTGCATGAAAAAACTTTGCAACATTGTTGACTCAGTAATGCTATGGCTATGCAGCAGCTCTTCATTCCTAGAGGAATAAATTTTTGGCGTGATGCAGAGTAAGCAGTTGGTGCAGAGTAAGATACTTAACTGTCACAGAAAGTTTTGCTGTTATAAGTTGACTGTAATTAATACAGTGATAATTAATACAGCTTTTTGATTGCAAAACATTGGATTTTTTTTTTTTTTATTTCCATAGACAAATACTTCACATTAATATGTATTTGAGATGTTGATAGTTTGATGGTTTTTTTTCTTTGGGACTTTGGAAGTAATAAAACTGTTTTAGCTGTTGCTTGTGTAGAGCACTTGAATCCAGTGGTCCAAAGATCAGTAACATGTTCCTAACATCTCATATAGGAGATTCATGCAATCCTTTAATGACTCTACAAAGTTGTCATTAGGACGTTGCTAAGCACAGAAGTAGGAAGAAAGAGAAATATACCTGGACTTAGTGATTAATATCCTCCCAATTAGTAAGATACTGGTTTTCAGCAAAGATGATGGGAAGGATTTATACAGCTTACATTTTGAGAAGGTCCTTATGTAAAATGCTGTCTTTGGCTTGTTGAAATTCTATTCTATTCTATGCAAAAGGAAAAAAAAAATGTTATGAAATGCTTGACTTAATTGGGAAAAAAAAGCGCCTTACTAATTTGAATTAAGGGAAAATGCTGGTTGAGACTTGAATTGCAAAAGCACAATCTGGCAGCAGTGCTGGCTGAAAATAAGGTCATCCTCTATGGAGATCCACAGTTTTGACAAAATGTACTCTTGATTGTTTCCTGCATACAGGACGGGGTGACATTCAGCCCCAGTTGGATAGTGCTTTACAAGATGTCAATGATAAGTACCTGCTGCTTGAAGAAACCGAGAAGCAAGCTGTCAGAAAAGCTCTGATCGAGGAGCGCGGTCGATTCTGTACTTTCATCTCGATGCTGCGACCCGTGATAGTAAGAGCTCTCCATTTTAAGTCGGTATAATTCACAAATTGGATAAGTGGCCAAAAGCCTCTAAAAAGAGTAGCTTGTTATGTCTTAGGAATGAATCTCTAGAGCCATAGAAACTAGCCCAAATTCAACCTGCATCTCTGCCTAGGAAGTGGCGAGAGTTGGACTCTTTCTTGTAGGCATCCGGAGTAATTCAGCAATCGAAGACACTGAATGCTTTCAAGATGACTAATGGGAAAACAATGGGCACAAAGACTTAAGTGGGCTTGAGTTCCCTAACCGTACCGACCTGAGACATTGCTAATGCATTTTTTTCCCTGCTTTTTTTTCTTAAAATCACATTTTAATATTCCTACTCCAGTGCTAGGACTGATAAATGTTTCAAAACCTCCCCTGTGTATATAATGACATTATCTGACAGATTGCAGGCTGCTTCCATGCAGTTTTCTGGCAGCTCTTTTCCTCCTACATGACAGCTTTTTCAGTTCATTGAAAAGGTTTAAGTATATTTTCATAATCTCAGGTTGTCTGAAGCCCGGCGATGAATCGTTTGTGGCTTTGTGCAAGCATGATGCATTTCTGAAGGGTCTCCAGTGCACTGGGAAAATGTTCCCAATGCTTGTTTACTAAGAGCATCAGTCTCAACAGAAAACCATGGTTAGAGAAGTGGGGAGGTGATAGCTGAGCAGGAGGAGGTGAATTGCAGACTCTGAGGACCTGGGTGAAATTACCATGGTAGCTAAGATATTACTATGGTAACTTACGGTGCAGGAATTATCTGAGTTAGCTGTTGATGTAGCTTAAGCCAGAATGAATCATAGGTGCGTTAATGCTTTTTACCTGTATAGTACAGGTATATACATACACCTCTCTATATATTTTTTTTCAAAAACTAGCAAAAAGTATGAGTTTAACACCTGTTAAAAAGTAAGTTAAAAAGAGTAAAATCCTTAGGGCGCATTCATGAGTATACATAGAAGAGTTAAATCTTTCCCAAATACAGTAAAAATTACACTCTTTTTCTGAAGATGTCACAAAAAGAAGGCTGAGAGTTATCTCATTGATGAGATAAAGGATTTCTGGCCTCAAAACTTGCAGCAATCTTAAAGTAGTTATAAAACTCTAAATTAATATTTCGAACCCTCTTTCATAAGTAGTGATTGCTTAATGGGCAAAGAAAAAGCAGCTGTGCTGAGCATTCCCACAGTCATCAAGAAAAAGAAAAAGGTTGTGTATTGCGTTATGGGTCTGATTTTTAAAACCAAGGCTGTGGTTAGCCTTGCTCTTTTGTCTCTTCAGGAAGAAGAAATATCAATGTTAGGAGAAATAACCCATTTACAAACCATATCAGATGACCTGAAAAGTCTCACCATGGATCCACACAAATTACCATCTTCAAGTGAACAGGTTAGCTCTTGTTACCTGGAAAACGTTTTTATTTGTAGCTTGTACCCATTTTCCTTTTGTGTTATAAGAAATATTGACTACTAGCATTTAGTGGCTTAATGTTATGTTTTGTAGATGCTTCACTGCATCAGGGTAATTTTTAATATAAGCAATTTAAAAAAAAAATTATTTTGAAGTACCAACTGAGTGCTCCTGAAGTATTTGGTGAGACCAGTGTGAAGTGGTAGCAGTAACACTTGGAAGGGTATGAAGAGGCCCAATTTCTGCTGAGGGTACATGAGCAATCAGTGTCATCTCCTTGCCCTACATTTGAGCACCCCTGTGTTTATGCGGTCGCAAGATTGCTGGAATTAGATAGCTTGGTGGAGTCTAACATTTGAACGTTTTTCTATGCTGTCCTTAAACTGCATAGGAAAATGTGTACCACTAAATGACTCCAAATAGGACCTTCTTCTCTGTGAACTCAGTTTTCTTGTCATATGTTAATCACTTTATCATTGACCTAGAAGTGTAAAGGAGGGAAACTCTGCTGTGGTTGAATACTGGATCTTCGAATAGTTTTTTAAAATGTGACAGTTTTTAAACTCTAAGGCTCTAATAGTTTTTTAAGGAAAAAACCCAAACCAAAACAGCTTACAGCATGGATAAAATAAATCTCCAGTTTTACTTTTTAAATATTTGCCATTCAAATCTGAATTTTCCTTCTGTGATAGCAGCCCTAGTGTTGAAGTATGATAGTTCCTGGAAAGCCAAGGATGAAGCTGACTCTTCTGTGTAACACAGTGTAATTCTGGAGGGGAACTGAGACTGGGTCAATTGACACTGAAAGTTTGTAGTGGTGACAAATGTTGTATGACAAGCAGATGCTTTCTTTTAATAGGGGGGGGGGGGAATTTCCATGTCCTTGATGCTATTGATTATCTTTCATCAGGTAATTTTAGATTTGAAAGGTTCTGATTACAGCTGGTCTTACCAGACTCCTCCATCCTCTCCCAGTACTACCATGTCCAGAAAATCTAGTGTTTGCAGGTAAGTAGACTGGTAATATTTAATTTTAACCTGTTTGGGGGCAAAGGGTGGCAAGTTCAGACTGTGGTATGGATTTGTATGCATACTTAAATCTTAAATAACGACTCTTAATGAAATAAATCCCTCATGGTCTTTATCTGTTTAAGTGTGCGACTGGGAATATTAAAAAGGATGGGCATGACTGAACAACTTTTGAACTCAAGACAACTTGAAGATGCTTTTGATTCAGTTCTCTTGAATCCATTGCAGATCAAAGAGCAGACTGTACTGATCTAAGCTCTGAGATTGTTCATTCATAATTTCCTTTTCTGTTTTTCATGTGATGACTTTTTAGATTATTCTAAGTAGCTGTTACTAATCAGTAAGTTAAACTGTTTGAAAAGGAAAAACATCCTTGGCAATTGCCCTATCAGTCTGGTAGATGGAAATGCTTTTTTGATACAAGTTTTTTTGACTGTTTAATGCTGTCTAATGCTGTCCTGAAATATGTTGAAACACTGGATTCTGTCTATGCTTTCTCCGTAAAAACTGTTTTCTCTCATAAAACAGTTTATTAGCATGTTGCCCCCATACCCTAGTGTCTACATTTACTCTTTCCTTTTACTGAAAAGGAAGATATCCTGTTGTGTATTCTGCTCAACACCTTCCTAGCTGCTCTTGAATGATTACCTTTTAGTTTGCTTTATGAATAATGTACTACAGGTTCCATGTGTATGAGCAAAGTTACCTATAGCATGTCAGAGCAAGTGAACATGACTTCTTCTATGTACCTACTTGTCTCTGCCTGCAGATATATATAAAAAAAACTTCAGTACTTTTATATATATATGTGAAAACATGCATATTTAGAGCAATGAGCACAGGCTTAAAGATGCAATATCCTGAAGCTGTAAAAGAAAATGGCAAAAAAAAACCCCAAAAATCCATCAGTTGTTCCTAATCCACCTCATCTTTTTGCGTGGTAAAACCTGTATGGCAACAGACTCTTATGTATGGGTAAAATAAGGCAGAGCTCCTCCTCCCCCACTCCAAGCCAACTTGCATATCTTGTGTGTTGTATGGAATTTGTGAGCAGGAGGTGCAGTCCTTGCCCGTGTATCCTTTAGAGCCATGCCTTCAGCTCGTCAGCGGGCTCCTGCCAACGAAGATGCCTTCAGATTGGTGCATCCTGCTAGTCCTGCTTAGCCACCCCAGCAGGAAACTTCAAAGGCTCCCGCGTTGCAGCTGGCATGTCATTGCTGTCATTCGTGGATACTGGAGATTAAAAATCAATCTCTTTGTTTGAAAAATCAAATTTTTTTTTTTTTTTCATGGGTGTTAGTTCAGGATATTTAATTCTCTGAACATCTTTCTAACTAACTAAAGCTACATACCCAGAGGCTTGACTTCACTCGATATGCCATCACATGCTTTTTTTCTGGTAGAAAGCCTTCATGTGAGCGAAACTTGTCCCAGGTGCTCTGAAGCACGGGGGTTTGGTGATGCTTTCAAAAGTCTGACACATTGGCCTGCTGACTGACTGCAATCGCGTGCCTGGAGGCAGGCTTTTAAATGAACTGTGATGCCTTTGGACCCCCTGCTAGAGATCGCATTGACAATTTGGGCCATAGTGCAAAAGCAACAAGGTGTAAGCCAGGAATAGGAGAGCGCCGTCGGCAGACATTTTTTTGTGCAAGTGCTGTGCAAACGCTAGAGAGGGCATGTAGCGATCTCTTCATCCCTAACCTGATTTTGAACTCTGAGTGGTTACAGAATTTGATCATTTGAGTGAAATTTGAGGTAAAATGCCATTTTCTCTCTGATCGCTAGGGATACTGCAGCTGCTTATGGTTCTTTACTGATATATATGTGCATATATATATATTTAAATTTAGTTTGTCAACATTTTTTCTTTTCCGGTTTATGCTGCCTGTTGCTAGAGACATGTGGAATGTTAATTGTACTGTATATGGGTCTCTCCCCACCCCACCCTTGTGTCTTTTCCTCTCCCCTTTCCTTTCTTTGTTCCTTTTGTCTCTCACAGCAGTCTGAACAGCGTTAACAGTAGTGATTCCCGGTCCAGTGGCTCGCACTCGCACTCACCTAGTTCACACTATCGCTATCGCAGCTCCAATCTGCCTCAGCAGGCACCCATGAGGCTGTCCAGTGTGTCCTCCCATGATTCTGGATTCATGTCCCAGGATGCTTTCCAGTCCAAATCGCCATCCCCCATGCCACCAGAAGCACCTAACCAGGTACGTGCAAGCATGAGAACGAAAACCTGAGCGTGAGCTGGACTCTGTAACTTGGCTCACTTTTCACAAAAAAGGATCTGGTGTGGTTTTGGGGTACCTTGGAGTCAGGTTAAACACTGAGGGTAAGGTTTGTCTCGTTGCACTTCATCCATCTGCAAGTTGGGCCTCTAGCTGGAGTGATTTATGCTGCTTTTGCAGTTAGCACTGAAGAAAGGGATGAGTCGCTCTCGAAGGATTTGGTTTTCACTCTGGCCCTGTGGAGAGCCTAGGTGCCTAACTTCCAGATACATACAGACGAGAAAAAGCAAGAGGTCCCACCTTACAGGAGGGAATAAATACTTTGCCCACTGAGGTTACCAGTTAATATCCTGCACAGACTGCAAGTTGTTAATATCTGGTGGCTGTTTACTGTCTAACGGACATATAACAGTGCCAGAACAGCCTTCTGACAGCCTTGGTATTGATACTGCTGGCTTTGGCAGCAGGGAGACTACTTTTATTCCTCCCTTGCAAAGGGCCTGGAATACTCAAAACGCCATTAGCAGTATCATGTGAAATCGGTTTTGCTGTTTTTATGACATCCCTTTCTGTGGATAGGCTTGCTCTTTTTGATTCTCAGTTGAGCACCGTGCAGAAATAAGGTTTCTGCATGAAAATGAGTGGGATTTTTAATTCTTTATGAACCCATAAGAAATGAGTGTTCGTGTAGTCACATAGGATAGTGTCCCAAACCCGGTCAAACTACTAGGATTTCACTGTAAATATAAGCCAAACTTTTCCAGAGCATTTTTTGGTCTGTAGAAGGAAGTTGCTGCTTTGTTTGTTCATGGCATCATTCCTATAAAAACTAGCTGGCCACCTGCAGGCGGGGGTTTGCATGCCTCCATGGCATGCATCTTCCTGAATTGTTTTTCTGTTTGGGTTTTTTTTTAATAAATCATACATCAACTGCAATATTTTTTGAACAAGGCCGAACTGACATGGCACATTATAAATCCCATTGTAACTGAAGCAGACCTAATATCCTGTTGTTGAGTGTCACTTATTTTTAATACCCCCTGAGGTCACTGGAGAAAATCGTCCTTTAGTTTAATGAATGTAGTTGCACTTCTTTTCATGTGTTGAGGGGTAGATGGTTTTGTAGGCAATGATAACTTTAATCCTCACAGTCAGCAAGCAGCCAACAATTTCAGCTTAAGCTGCTCCTAGACCACCTGTGTCAGCACACAGACCCTTACTATTTGCAGAAATTTTAGTAAGTAGCACCCTTAGTGAAATTTTTAGGGTATCATCCAAAACAACACTGGTTGATTTAGGCTTGGGACGTGTTCTCAAGGGAAGCTCAACAGTTTTCTAATATATTTACCTCTTTCATTTTAATAGAAATGCTTTCTTTTCAAATGAATACATCTTCTGCACTGTCCCCAGTCTGGACATACCAGCATTTTTTTATAGATGACATCCTGAAGAATTTTGTGCACACTAATAAAATGAATGTTTTGTTTAGATTGGCTATGGCTAACCTAAGTGAAATGCAAAAAAGTAAATGAGCAATAATAAAGTAAACTGGAATAGTAACAAGGTAAGGAAGTTGACTTTTAAGATACGTACATCAGTTATACATGCTAGCATCATCTTTGGTTTTCATAGTATCCACTGCACCTGCATAAAAGGGCGGTAATCTACATGATGATGCTGTGTTTGTAGATGAAGATATAATTTTGCAGTTGCCCTTAGCATGGAAAAAACCCAACACCTCTTTGCAAGTTCCCCTGTTAAGCAGGGGGGAGAACTTAGGCCGGTGTCAGCTGGCAGAACATCTTAAAGTTGATGGGAGTCGTGCTGATTTACACCAGCTAAGTTCATACGCTTTCACTTCATTTTAGAAACTGTCCATAAAGTTGCAAACTGATCCAAGCATCACTTGAGCTATTCATGAGCTGTAGAAGGCTGCAGCAGTGTGGCGTTGACTTGACAAGTGTAGTGTGTTGGTATAACAAATAGGTATGTGCTCTGTATGTCTCTAGTTCTGTATACCTTTACGCAGAGGAAAAGGTAACAGATCATTGCCTGGCCGCTTCATCTTTGCTTAAGTGTCTTGCTTTGTATGTTCAGCACTAAGTAAAATGTGTGTGTTGTGCTGACAGATAATTGTGATCGTGAGCTTACCAAGAAGCTGTTCGATTTACAGCGTTATTTCATGTTGTGTGTCTCTAACCAACTGACAGATCTTCCTTGTGGTATTGTGCTTTTGAGGCTCGGTGGTGGGTGGGGAGAAGCAGCAGTGTCGGCTGCTGACTGTTTCTAAAACACTGATGTCATTGTTTCCAGTAGTGACACTGAGACAGCAGAAAAGCAAGCTCTGGAATCAACAAAGGAAATTAAAAGCTATGTATCTTGTGCAGGTGGACACTTTGCTGATGTTTGCTAGCTACATGCTGTGGCGTCTACTGGCAGCAGTAGTTTTGAAGGCAACAAAGCTCATTTTCTTTTAATAATGGATTTTAAAAAAAAAAGTACAAGAGGGCTACATAAAATTCCCATATTATGGGAATGAGACTATATGAGCTATGTGGAGCTTTTATGCTCTCGCGTACATTTTACACAAGTGTCACTGAAAATTAAACTATATTTATTCAAAATCACAGATGGGGAGAGTGTCAAACAAGGAATTAGTAGAAATTTGAACAAGATAACGGACTATACCAGAGGAGAGATGACTGGCAGAATGAAGATTGTTTTTAACCCTATAGTTGCTGAGTAGTAAGTCTTTACAGTTATTACACTCCGCATAGAAGAAAGGAAAAAGAGCAATTATAAAACCAGACTCTGCCTTTACGCTGGTTTAGTACGATCTCTTTTCTGCAGCACTGCTGTTAACATCACTGGGAGTGAAAGTGTCAGCCTGTAACAGGTAGCTGTACATGTGGGAAGGTCACTGTAAAATGCTTTAATCTTAATTAAGCAAGTGCGTTTGGGTGTAGCTGAACAGCTGGAAAAGCATCACAGGTCTCTTTCTGGAGCAGAACAGTTTCTCTAAATGCCAGATTTGAGGTCAGCCCTGGCCAGTGTTGCCCATGGTGTGTACTGAAGCCACGTAAAGCCCTTCTGACAGACCTGCCGCTCGGAGCACAGGGTAACTCTGGGATGAACATTGGACGTGGCTGGTGCTGCGAAACCCACACGTTGCCCTATGTAGTAGACAGACTGAGGTCTGGCAGTATCTGCGATGAAGTAATATGGTAGTACTACAGTTATGTTTGATTTAGGGGGATGATAATAGAAGGATCCACTGGACTTGAAGTGAACACGCACGAGGGAAGCAATTATACAGTTGGATTTTAGAGGCTGCTTGTGACTTCGTGGGGGTGAAAGCAAGGGGAGAGAAAGAAGCAGATGAAGAAGAGAAAAAAAACTGTTGATGTGCTGTCAAACAGCAGAGAACTAAGTCTTTTTGTTAGAATGTTCTGGAAATCGCTTTCCCTGAACAGTGAAGTAGAGGGAAACCAAATGTGAACTTGTTTCTGCATGTACGGATTAGCAAGATAGAAAGATTTTGCTTTTGAGTAGACTCCATTGTTTGAAATAGCTTGAAGTTAGAATGGGGAAGTATATTGTTAGAACTACTCAGTTTTCCATGTAAATTAAGAAATGCTTCTAAATCAGACCTTAAAAAAAAAAAAAAAAGAAACAAAAAAACTCCAAAAGAACCGAAATGCATCTGTAAATTATCACCAGGTATTTGTTTCTCCTAAACTTCCTTTTTAAAGTTAAGTTTCCCTACAGTTTGTCCCTGACTAGAAAAAAAGGGGTCAATAGAGGCGTGTTCCTGGAAGTGAGACAAATTGGAGAGGTGACCTTGAGTCACTATCCAGAGCTTTTTGAAAGTTAACTGAGATGTCTTCCACTGACTGTAGAGGGACATTGAACCAAGCTCTTCGTTAGGATTTGGTCTCCTAGGAAACCCTTCGCCGGGACACTGTTGAGGAAGGGAAGGGGTTAAGAAAGCAATGCTATATTTGAATGGAAAACGTAGCAAACAAAGGATGCAAGTAATCCAAGATAACTGCGGTCCTTTTATAGGTTAGTCGGACAGCACATGGAAAATATAATCATACAGTCCAGTAGCCCAAAATACAGCTTTTTTTTTATGTCCTTGCTGGAATTCATACGTACCACACCAAGCAGCGGGACACTATCCAAGAACAAGCTGTAGCACAGTGTCTGAGAGACCAGATACCAAGCTACTATGTATAACATACATTTGAGGAACTGGTTATTACGGTGCAGAGCACAGTGTTAGCTTTCTGCTGATACTCTTAACTTGCAGCTTTTTTGCAGAAGAGGTGGTTTGAGAGTGGAGCTGAATCACCATTATCGCAGCTGTGGGGGAAAAAAAAAAAATAATCTCCTGGGGTTAAAATAGCTAAAATGAAAGAACTAATTTTAAAAATTATTCAAACTAGACAATCATTTTAAAAAGGAATTGACTAAAGTAAGTTGAAAAAATCCCATAGTCGAGTTTCTCACTCCACAGAACGTGGAGTCGAAATTGCTCTGCCCGGTGTTTGCCTGTCCGTGTGCTCACAGGGGCACGTGTGCCGGTGGGTGTGCGTCTGGAACAAGCACTCAAAAGTTTGGAGGCTTTTTGCCCAAGCAGTAACTGTGCAGCTTCTGTTTTCAGCCCCTGGTGTACTTTCTGCTAAGAAATGAGGGGTGGTCTGTGCTTTCCACACCCGGGTCCAACCAGTCAAGACTGTTTCTGCAGTCTGATCCAGGCGGCCTTTCACCTGCTGCCCCTTGCGTTTTCTTTACACTTTTCCTTCAGGAGTTCAGTATTACTCTGCCTCCCTCTCCGTCATTTTCTCACTGTTGTAATCCTTTTTTAGCAAGACCAGACGCTCCCCTTCCCTGTGCCTTGCAAGTTTCTCAAAACAAGAAGTCCCTGTTTTCCTACCACCACCTCTTGGATTTCCTTCAACTACCAAGGTGTTTTCCGCGTGGCACCTTGGTTTGTCCTTTGTCTAGCTTTGCCTGTTGGAAATGGCCGCGCTGAATTAGTGGGAGAGTACTTGCTTTCATCTTTCTTTCACCTTGGAGTCACTTTGTTGCAAAAATAAGTTCACCACTTCTAATCTTTTTTTCCCCGTACACCAAATAAATTGAACAATTCTTTGCATCTTCAGAATTTGCATTTTTGGCATTTTTCCATCTAGTTGCTACATGCAGCTTTATTGCTAATAAACGTTTATGACCCATTCCTACCAATGCTTGACATAATCTCTTGAAGTTTCTAGCTTGTAAAAAGGAATAGTCTATTGGGTGTAAACTCCAAATTCTCACTTGTTATCATCAGGGCATCTGCAGAAAACAAGGTCGTGTGATACTGTATATTGAACTCAGACTCTTCGCTGTCTGTCCTGCCACGTGCAGAGTATGCGCCGGGCAGGGTCTTTTGGACCATAAGTATGAGGTTTCAGAAAGCATTTTGTCAAATTACATTTTTCTCTCTTTTTTCTTTTTCCTCTCCCTGGCCAAAGGTTAATGCTAGTGTAAGTGTTCTCATGGGGCTTTTCAAACAGTTTATTTTGCTGAGCTACCTAGAATGTCAGGCAGAACTTGGAGTTTTAGTCTAAAAGCTACTTTTCTATAATGTATTTTTCTCTAAAGACAGAAAAAATAGGCTCATCACCATTTAGTGTACTGTAGTTACATCTGATGGCAGAGTCAACTGCAGCTCATGTTTGTTGGTATTCTTATTTTTAGAGGTTTTTCTCCTGTAAAAGGAGTTGCATTAAATCAAGAATGCGACAAGTTCCACAAATCATCAAGCCACTATATCATTGGGTACCCCACTGCATCCTTTTCACTTCTCTCCTTAACAGCTACATGTCATTTGTTGTAGTTTCTTCTGATCTTATGTTCACCGCGACTCTTAGTGCACTTTGAATACAAGCCTTGTTAGCTGAGCTTACTTGTACCCCAAAGACATTTGACAGGTCACCCGCAGATCTGATCTCATGTCGGCATAAGATGGGGTGTGTGCTATTTCTATAAAATAGTCCACCACATTACATGCTTTTTTTTTTTTTTTTTCTAAACAGCCCTTGCAAAGTTTCATTTAAATCCACAGTTTGCTGCTCAGGATGCTGATATTGTATTGGCTTCTCAACAGTCCCAGCAGTCTTCACCAAAATCCTGATGGTGATGGTATCCCATCTCAGGAGACTAACGTCTTTCCCTAGGCAGTTGGCTATACATTCCTTATACACAGCTTCTGGTGAGCACTGAGACAACTTCTGGGTGTTAGCAATAATTGTTCCTCTGCAGTGCCTCTTATCCAGCTGTCCTTTTATGGCAAACTCACCCCAAGATCTCATCTGAGGTTAACTGATGAAATTTTATTTCAGATGAGATTTCCCTTCCTCTTCAAAATGTCATTGCTTGAAATCTGAGGCTCTGCTACGCAAACTTGATACAAGAGCGCATTCTCTCTGCTGTCATAAAATAAAACGCTTGGGATATCCTTAGATAGACTTGCTTCACAGGTCTTGGACTACCAAAGGATGTATTAGTCTTGCTAGTGTTGAATTTCCTGACAATGAACAGAGCTCAGTACTGCCCTGACAACTTTGCCAGTATTCTTGACCATTTCCAAGCACTCGGTTGGACCTGCACGCACATCCCTACTGAGGGTGATGCCACTTTTGAGGGGAACATGTATAAGAGTATTGTAGTTGGTAAAACGGTCCACATGGTTATTCACTTTGGTCTGCCTGTAGGTGAATTAGATGCTGTTGTAGAGGTCTTACAGTAGCAAAGGTACATAAAGGTGTGCACTGAAAAGTGGAAGGGAAGTTCCTAGCTAGGAGCTAAGTGTTTAAGGTGTTTGGTGGACACTCGCTGTCTGGCATTTTCCTTCCCTCTCCATCCAAGCCCCTGATATTTTCTCTGCTGTTAAGAGAAGGTGGGTGGCAGGCACATGCCACCATTTACGCACTCAGCAGAGTCTGTGTACCTCCATATTGGCTGCTGAGCAGAAAAGTTTGAGTCAGAGTGCTTTTGGTGTATGCATACTACCCACAGAGGCACATGCATACAGATAATACACTTTGGAAACCTCCAGCTTTGGTAAGTATCACTTCTTTCTCTGTTCCATAATATTTGCACTCAGATGAGCTTTTCACAAGCACTTTTGCAGATCAGAATATCTGAGAACTTGTGAATGTAAGTGATGTTTGCTGCTCCATGTTTTAAATCTAAACTTTGTGTCTTTGAAGTACTGATGATCTGCTTTTCTGTATAAATCAGTTGTCTCGGTATATTGCATGTTTGGACCGTAGGTTCCCTCAGCTCCCTCAGCTTCTTGCTCTGAGACAGCTAACAGAATTGAGACGCTGAAATTGCAATGAGGAGTTGAGATCGCTGCCTCGATTCCCTCATTCTCAAGCAGCGTGGCAAGTTCTCGCATTAAGCAAATGGCTTGTTTTGTTTCTCATAGATTTCCTGAACATTAGCAATGGTTTTGAGCAGTTTCTAATTGATTTTTAAAACCCTAACCCTCTGCTTCTCTCATCCTTCCCTCTCTCCTGTGTGTGTCTCTGTGTATTTGCTTTTTGTCTTTTTTTTGTGTGTGTGTTGGTGGTTTTTTTTTTTCTTTTTTGGTGGCTTGTGTATCCTTTCCCTGCGTTGCGGTGCTGTTTTACGCTGCAGAATTCGTCCAGCTCTGCCTCTTCAGAAGCCTCTGAAACCTGCCAGTCAGTGAGCGAGTGCAGTTCCCCCACCTCAGTCAGCTCAGGCTCCACCATGGGAGCTTGGGCCTCCACAGATAAGGTGAAAAACTTCGTCTCAAAGACATACAAACCTACTAGCTCATTATCCAAACCCAGCAACATTTGGACAAAAAAAACTCTTGTGCATGGGACGCAGCCTGGAAGATGAGAATAGGAACTGTTGCACGCTGCCTTAGAAATGAATCTGTTTAAATAAATCACAGCGACACTTGCCTTTAAACTAGCTGCTAGGGGGAAGCTACAAATTGGGCATTTTACAGAGGTAATTTTCTAAGAAAAGCTCTTTGTCCACCTTTTCTACTCAAAGAGGTTGTGGAACGCTGCCCAAACCCAGCTGGTTGCCTAACAAAGAGCAGCTTGCCCGGGTTGTACCGTTTGTGGCTTCTCCCCTCTCTCCCGTTTAGGTAACACACATTACACTGGGCAATTGGGGTGTGTTTTTGACCAAAACAAAAAGGAAAAAAACCCACATGTGGTTGGAATAAATTATGGGGGATACACTCTGAATCGGGGAGGAAGCGATAGCGGTCTCCATTCTCATCTGGGAAATCCTTGCTGTTGTTTTTTTCTTTTTTTTTTTTCTTCCATGTCATCACACTGCCAGAACACGTCATTTTCGAAGGCTGTATGCTTTTCCTCTCTGTCCAGCTACATGGAATAAACGCCACCAATGCAAATGCCTCCAGTATTGGAAATGTTTTGTTTCTATGTCCGCAGTCTGCAGGGTACCTAAACTGCAAAGGCTTTTTCACAGTGTGCCGCTTTCATGGACAGAAGGCAAAGCTGCTCAGCCTGGAGACAATGACTGCTAGATTGATGTCTGAAATTTGTTATACCACATAACAATTTTCAAGCAGTCTCACTTCTGAACCAAGCATTGTATCAATTTTCTGTTGTTTATTTGCAGCGAAGCTAAGATTTTTCTTTCTTTTGTTTTAAGATAAAGAAGTTTTCTCCCTAGAACATCAGTCGCAGTATATTTTCATATTCATTCTGTTTATATTAATTTCTCTGTTTTTGTTTGTTTATTTGTTTCGTTTCCAGTTGTCTAATGGGTTTTATCACTGTAGTTTATCAAGTGACCCATCCGTAGCTTCAGTTGGTGCAGGTCCTTTCCCTCATTTCCCGCCTGTCTCCCGCGCGTGGACTCGGGCTCCCTCAGCCCTCCTTCCAGACTACGTTCATTATTACACCATTGGGCCAGGCATGTTACCATCATCTAAGATCCCTAGCTGGAAGGTTTGTGTTCCTTTTGTTGTGGCAGTCCTCACCTCCTCATACCACCGGTGTGCGCACGGCGGTTGTTGCTACCTTTCGATCCATGTAATTACTCGTTGATTTGCTCTGTTTAATATCACTCTGAATGGGCACTGCATGGTGATAATCGGAGAGCTAAAATCCGGTAGTGGATATTTCTGAATGACCTTGTCTATTCTGGCACTGCCTAAAACACATTAATGCTGGCACCACCTAGGTAGGAAGGAGTAGGTTAACTCTAGAACACTGGTGAAAGCACTCTGGGCTCTATTCAGCGAGAAAAGAGCTTGTTTAGCACCGTCAAAGCGCTCCCTTGAGCAGGGAAGTGCAGGCTTGGCATCCAGTTGGCTTAGTGAAACCGTCCATGGAACAACATGACCTTCTCACTGCGGCGGCTGTGCTTGGCCCCCACCCTGGCCGTAGGCAGGTGTGCTCTTGCAGATCGAGCTGGAGTGGTTTAAGAAGGCGCTCGTCACCAGGTGAACCCCAGTGGTGACGGAAGCTGTCCTAGCTTTACTGCCACAGACTGAAGGTGCTCACCCAGCTTGTTTTGCTCTCTTGGGTGACACCACCGAAAAAGTCAGAGTGCAGTAACTTCTTTCAGTTGCTCCAGCTGGATCTGCAGGGATCTTCCTTGGCATCAAAACATCTCCGCTGTGCCAGAGCCTTGACTCTCATCCCTGCCAGGTGATTCCCCTGGGAGGCTCTGCCCCAGAGCCAGGGGAGAAGGTCTCGTCTGTTGCCCTGAAGCTTCACAAGGCTGGTATGCAGTTGATGGTAGCTACACAGCTCTTAGATGCCTGTGGATGGTTACATGATACTGCATATGCACCATGGGACCTTCTTATACATGTAAATTGAGATACCTTGTTATAGATCCCCCTAATCTCTCTCTCCAGCAGCTGAAGACTGTTGAGACACGCACACAGAGTGGCCACAGCGGTCCTGCAGCTTCAGGGTCATTAGTTGTGTCTATGCTAGAAGCACTTTGCCAATATATTTCACAGCAAAACACTTACAGCAAAGACACAGCTGTTACGGCAAAGCAGAGTTTCATATGTGTTAATAAAACCAAAATACCTGTCTGCACAGGGGGCTTCCGTCAGTGCAGCTGCCTTGCACTTCTCATACCTTGGACTGAGACACATCAGTAAAAATCTATAGTGTGGTCTTAGCCCATTGTTAATTATTTATCCTAAGGCTGTGCGGAGGCTGCCCAGCAGCCAGCTGCTGCCAGTGGTGGGGTGTGTGGCCCGTTCTCACGCACGAGTGGTTTCTTCTCTTTTTATTTTTAAAAGCACCCCCTGTCACGGTGAGGGAAAACTCTCTCAGGATTGGGCTTGCCCCTGCGGCAGTTCGCATCTGGGGAGCTGCTGCTTTAGCGGTGGTTCTGTGTCCCAGCACAGGTCACTGATCAGTCCTGCTCTTCGTGTGCCACGTGTGGTTTCTGGACACCCTCAGGACTTTGCTTAATAGAGCCCTGAGTGAATATAGCCCTCGTGGCCCGGGGAATTTCTGTTTCAAATTTGGCATCAGTAATTCAGAGTGAAGTTAAGTCTTTCTTCAGTACAGATCATTATTATAATCTAGATTTCAGCGAGTAAGTAAACTGAGACATTACTCAGAGTTGCTCCTCTAACGTGTATCAAAAATCTGTTCAAGCCTAATTTTTCAGAATTGAAGGCATGCTTAACAGCATGTAATATTAGAACTTGTGTACATCTAGAACAGTTACATCGCTGATTGGACATTTATGTATATTTTCCGCTGTGTGCCAGTGATTTTTGCATTTGAATTTCTGAAAATAAAGGCTTTAACACAATGGAATTTCATTTAGAGAAAACCATAGTATTAAAATGTTAAATATCTTCATATAATAACACTTAGGTAGAATTGGAAATTTAGATTCCCCTTAATAAGGGAGATAGGGTTTATAAGTGAAGATTTTTAATATCCTCAAAATTAATTTATTTCTGGCCTATTCAGAAAGGCGTATCCAGTTTGATACATAATCTGTTGCGTTAAAATTGCCCCTTTGCATAGTTTTACTTGTAATTAAAGCACAATTACTGATGAAAGCTGTCACTAACAAGCACGTTTCCTTAGGACTGGGCCAAACCAGGCCCATACGATCAACCAATGGTGAACACATTGCAACGTCGCAAAGAAAAGCGCGAACCAGATCTCAATGGAGGAGCTCAGAGCGGGCCACCCGTGTCCCCTGAGGAGGCCCAGAGACCTCGGAGCATGACGGTGTCAGCTGCCACAAGGGTGAAGCTCTAATTTCGAATATGCTGTTTGGTGCGGAGGAAGTGGATGTGCTAGCTCCTGCCAATACTTTTTCGCCGTGCTTCGTGTTGGCACGTGTTTATCCGGCAAGCAGGACCGGTGTGGTGTTGGGGTGGTCAGTGGAAGGGACGTGAGCATAAGAGAGGATGTCATTGGGTATTGGCATTTGTAGAGCAACAGCATCCAAAGAAGCATCTGTTTCTTTGAAGCCTTAGTAAATGGTTGGACACAATCCTGTTGGGTTGCGATGATGACAAGCTCTGCTTGGGAGGAGAGATAGCTAAAAGTTGGCGAAGACTGATTAAGCCTTCTAGACATAATGAGTTTCCTTTCTGTGTATAACCAGCAGGGTGAGGAGATGGAGGCCTGCGAGGAGCTGGCGCTCGCACTGACGAGAGGGCTGCAGTTGGACACCCAGAGGAGCAGTCGGGATTCCTTGCAGTGCTCCAGCGGCTACAGCACCCAGACAACAACTCCGTGCTGTTCAGAGGACACGATCCCATCTCAAGGTACGTATCCAAGAGATGTTCTTTTTCAAAGCTTTCCCAGCCTGGCCATCATACGCTCACCTCTCGGTGCCAAGAAGCTGTATTCCAGCAGCTCTCGCTCACTGGCTTTGCAGTCAGCTGGGGAGGAAGGGGTGAATGTTGCTGTTGGGAAGTTTTTTCCAGCTTGGAATGCAGCCTGGATTCATTAACTAAATAGAAACCTGGATTGCTGCATAGCGTACTGAACAGTCATATTTCCTGGTGCATTACTGGAATGCGTTTTAGCTTAAGGATGCTACCATTTTAAAAAAGATGCTGGAATTACATTTCATGGGTTAAGTGGAATGACACTGATAGTGCATCATACACTTCTTGTGGTAGTAGTGTCCTTTCAGAGCTATTGTCTTGGTAAATACGCACTCATGAGCTTTGCTTTCTTACTCCATGCTTTGCTTTCTTGTTCCATCAGTACTCTGAATCTGCTCTTGGTTTCCCTTTGTGACCTCTTATTTCCTATGTAAGCAGAAATTGTCATAATTGGAAAAAGAATCCATTGGAGACCTTAACTTGGACATACCTGGGAAGGTGCCATAAGGTGTTGGGGTTTGTACCCTGTTTGAGAACCAGCAGCGAGCTGAGAGGGACTGCGTTTGGTGTTTGCAGTTCAGAAACCGCCGTGTTTGCTCAGCTGAGGTCGGTCACGCTGTGCAATCACAAGAAGCAGGAGGGCTTGCAGAGCGCCGAGCTTGGCTCCGCAGTTGGGTGGAAAGGAAGGGACCCGATGCAATTATTAAAGCTGAGGCTGAGTTTTCAGACCTGACAGCTGGGATTTACTTTGTTTGCGAAACAAGCAAATTTGCTGCTGAAATCCCTGGTACACAGTCCCCTGAGCCCCACGTTGCCTAGTCTAAAGTACTCTTCTTAGTCACTCACAGTTTTAAGTATTTTTATCTACAAGTGGTAGCATATGGCTTGTAGGATGCTGGTTTTGGTATCTTAATTTTGGCAACAAACATTGAGTCTTCGTTACTTAATTAGTTCTTTTCAGAGAAGGTATTGAGTGTGTAAAGTTCTCGTTCTCTTTCACAAGAGATGTGGGCACCCTGCAGCTTTAGGGTCAGTCTGCTGCAGTGCCTGCCTTCAGCCACACAGGCTGAGAATCTTGGTCACAATATCTCAGGCTTCCTTCCTCCTAGAGGTGAAACCTCTCGTAATTGCTATTGACCTCCAGGCTTTTTTGGTTATATAAACTTTTTTGCTTATACATACTTTAGACTTAGTGACATGACTCACCTGTCTTCTCCAGCTTGTTCCTAACTTATCTTTTGGCATCAGTTTCAGATTATGATTATTTCTCTGTGAGTGGTGACCAGGAGGCAGAACAACAAGAGTTTGACAAATCTTCCACCATCCCAAGAAACAGTGACATTAGCCAGTCCTATCGCAGAATGTTTCAAACCAAGCGTCCTGCTTCCACCGCAGGTCTGCCAACCACGCTTGGACCGGTCATAGTCACCCCCGGCGTTGCCACCATCAGACGGACCCCTTCCACCAAGCCTTCAGTCAGACGCGGCACCATAGGGGGAGGTCCCATTCCGATCAAGACACCAGTGATTCCTGTCAAAACCCCAACTGTCCCCGATATCCCAGGGGGGCTGCCCGGCGCCCTTGCTGGGACAGAAGAATGTCCCGAGCAAAGTCCGGAGTCTCCGGCGGCAGGAGACGGTGGGCAAGGTGTCACCAGCATGCCCTCATCCTCATGGAGCGGACAAGCATCCGTCAACCCTCCGCCATCAAGCCAGAAACTGAGTGCTGCCGACGAGCAGAGGCAAGCGGTTCCTGAGAGCGAGGGGGAAGAAAGCGACCGGGATGGTGTCAGCAGCCTCGCGCCCGCCGGCCAGCCGGAGCTCGATCCCGGAGAGCTGAGTCCTGGGGACGTCCCGCAAGGTGAAGATATGCTGAACGCCATTCGGCGGGGTGTCAAACTGAAGAAGACGACCACGAACGATCGCTCAGCACCTCGTATTTCCTAGGAGTGGAGAAGCTGCCAGAGTACTAGCCACCGAGAATGAACTGTGAGGAAACTAATTTGTCTCTATCCATTCCAATCTGTAATCAATGAATTTTTTAAGATACTCGGTAACAGACAGTCTGAAAGTACTCTAAAAGAGAAAACAAGGTGAAAGAGCGTAGTAAGACATAATCTTCACTGGTGTTTTAATTTGTAAATATCAATGATTTTGTTTCTGCATTTTTTTGATCTAAGTTACACTTTTAATTTTTTCTGAAGGTGCCAAATCCCATTTACCTTTTTTATAACTCTCTTTGTAAAGTTTTAAATCATAGGAGAAAAAAAAAAAATGTCGAGTAGTTAACTTCAGCAAAGGGATTTAATGAAAATTTGGCTTTTTTGCAAGCTTTTGTAGAGCGCCTTGTAATAGTGAGGTTAAAAAAACAAAACAAAACAATGGGACTTATTTTAAAGTTTAAGTCAAACTGTAAGGAACAGATCCTCATTTGAGTATGGAAAAAAAAAATGTTTGAAAAGCAGGAATAAAAATTGACAATAAAAGCAATATATAATGCAAGGAAGAAACCTGCAGTTGGTAGAGTATTTGAGGGGGGGGGTAGTGGGGGGAGGGAGATGCCATCAAAATAGCAGATGCTGTTGCACAAAAGTAGCCTAGTAGGATTAATTACTAGTAGCTTCATGGTAAATGCATCAGAATAAGCCATATTGGATTGCAGTGTTTTGTT
This sequence comes from Pluvialis apricaria, assembly GCA_017639485.1. Classification (NCBI taxonomy): domain Eukaryota; kingdom Metazoa; phylum Chordata; class Aves; order Charadriiformes; family Charadriidae; genus Pluvialis; species Pluvialis apricaria. The sequence goes on along the minus strand of CM030008.1, from coordinate 157,885,781 downwards.
TCTGTAGGGTGTTTTAAAGACTGGGTTTTTTCCACGTTTCTTTTTTCGACTGCACAGCAACAACTCTCAGTCACATGCATGCAGCCTTAACTGTGTAGGCTTCGTTCTTCCACCTTCACTTTTCGTTCCACTCATCCTTTCACTCGATACAAACAAGGACGACAGGCTTAAGGCAGTTACAAATGTGAAAACATTTTTAAAATGCAAGCAGGGAGTTCTTAGATATTATCAAAATGCCTTTTTCTGACCGTGCCCAGCAGGCTGGGCACCTGGGAAAGCCCAAATATTTTGAGAAAACACTCAACAATTTGACAGGTGTAACCAGCTTGTGATCCAATAAACTGCGAATGTTTCTTTCCAATACAGGGGCTTGTTTTTCTTAACTTCTTTTAAATGGCAGTTGATTGGCTTTTCTTAAATACCGAAAAGAAAGGGGTGAAGGGTGGGGGGTGGGGAGAGATACTCTTTTTTTGATAAGACCGGGAACCTGACCACTATATTCTCTTTTTTTGTACTTTAAGTCATGTTTTTTGGAACGCTGTTGATAGAATTATTAAGAGTTGGATTTTTTCCTTAAAGTAAAAGTAAGTTATTGCTGCAATACCCGTCTCCTAAAGCTGATAGAAATATGCAGACCCCGGGGCACGACGTGTGTTCCCGTCAGACAGTCCGGAGGGACGCCGTCTGCCCACCCGCAGCGGACCCACGCGTGGGGGGACACCAGACTCGCGCATCCGGGATTGTTTAAAAATGCACCAAAAAACACATACAAGGGGCTAGTTTCCACCACACGCTCTGCAGATTTCTGTTGGCTCTAGACCTGCCTACATAACCTCTTATGCTTTAATACATAACTGCATTGGATGTGAAACTTCTAGTAACTGTGTAGTCACTGTGTTCTATATAACATTTTACACTGCTGTGGTTGCTAACCTTTTTTTTTTTTTTGTTACGGCTTAAAAGCAAAAAGCAAAAAAAAAAAAGCATGATTCTTAGAAAATATTAAACCTTCCTTTCTTTGAAAAACAAGCTCCTTATTACAGAATATAATAAACAGTAGTGCCTGTGGTGTAGCCCACCAACCTTGATACAGTAGCTGATGCATTGTGCAAATGAGGCTTTGAGATGGTTTTTGCATAAACAAAAACTGCTAGGAGATAATCTCAATAGTTAAAAGTGTTATTTAAACCTTTGAAATAAATGGATGTAACTGTACCTGAGTACAGCTTTTCACTTGTTTAGTTCTTAAACGTTAGTATAATCAGTAAAATTTAATATAAAATGTTGCCAAATTCAATGTAGAAAGAATGTGACAAAACACTTTGGATAGTTCTATTGTTTGTGTTTTTGCATATTGTAAAAGCAGTGTCACAGCTAAAAAATAAAATGTTTCTAATGGTAAATTATTGTGGTTTAGTTGCTAGTTTGTACTGAGAGTTGACCTCTCCCTGTGCAGTTTTTTGTTCTAAACTGGTATAAATAATTGCTGTAAGTGTGTCTCCCTTCTACATTGTAATGATTGCTTAAGCCTACATTATAAATAAAGAACTGCTGGAAAACTTCTGTATTTCGGTTTTTAACGACTTTCTGCTTCCAGAGCTTTGGATATCAATGGTGTCCTTCATCTGACTTCTGAAGATCACACAGGTTCCATCTGCGTGTAACAGAAGCGAGAGAGGATTAAAAACCAAGTAAATAAAATGGCATATGGCACACAAGATACTGGAAGGGTGGTGGCAGAACAAAGGTGCGGTGCTAATGAGGGAAATTCCCACTGAATGACAACTGCTGACATTTCTCCGTCCCTCGCTGTCGTGATCTGGCCAGGCAGCACAGGTAACGCAGCGCATTTGCACATCTGCTTCGGTGCCGGCCCTGCAGCTCCTTTTGCCAGAGGAGGAAAGTTGCCGCGGTCAACACCGCCCGTGCTTACAGCCAGAATTTATCGAGCGCGGCACCGGTGGTGTCTCCCACGCGCTCCCGGTGACTGAAGACTTTCTTTTGTTCAGCTTTGGCAGGAACAAAGGTAGAGAGGCAGCGCATTGCTCCCACTTGCAGCTACCGCGCAGCGGCCTCATTTGTTTCCTTGCCACTGCCATAGATTCATTTTTTGTCCAGAGGTTTCCACTTGTCACGAAGACATTGAAGGAAAACTCAAGGTGGTTTGGCTGGAAATATGCCCTGTCTCCGAAAGTTTCTAGTTTCATTCCCCCATCTCTCTAGGGCCAGGCTCCCTCATTTTGAAGCGTGTCCCCGCTGTTCCTGCAGCCAGCCCGATTCGCTTGCAGCTGCACGTGCAAAATGTTTCTTTAGTTGTTGTTTTTAATGCTGGGATGTGGGGTATCCATCGCGTTAAGGAACATCCGTCAGACCCGCTCGGGTGTTTGTGAAAATTGGGAGGGACCTTTTGCTCTGGTTTCTCGCCAAAAAACACCTTGTGGTTGGTTGGCTGACTGGGAGGGAGGGTGCAAAACAGAGCTCAGATCCCAATGCCTGGTAAAGCGGAAACTTTCAACAGTGGAGTACGTGAAGTATTTTTTTTCCCCCAAAGAATTCAGGTGTATTTTCGCATGCAAACTTACTGAAGAGGGCCACATAAAATGTCTAAAAAAAAAAAGATTAAAGCCTTCTCTTACACCCAAGCGAAATATGTTTAGGCCTTAGAACAGCTGAAGTTAGTGCCTTTGCCATCTCTCGTTATCGTCAAGCCTGAAGTTGGAGTTCATGGAAAAATTAGGCCTTAGGGTTAAATATGGTACAATCAAAGAGCTCCTGTAGAATGGGAGTCAGATTAGGGACCCCAAATCTCTCTCCTAGCCCTAAAAATGGGAGAACAGCCAAAGAGCCAGGAACATTTTCTGTGAGCTTTTACTAGGTGTCGATATCCCATCTATTCTCTTACGCACCGGGAGGTTGGTGGAAGTCCTAACAAAATTTCCTGTCTTGCATCGACGCTTTGGGAGCGTCGCTGGAAGCAAACAGCTTTTGTACCTCGTTCACGGTATCGCACTGCCTGCTAGAGCTGTCCGTGACACGTAAATGAGCACACAAGAGCCACACGCGGCAGCAGGCTACTTGTTTTAACTGATAGAGCTCTGCGGTTTTCCAGGATTCAGTTCATACGGGGATGAACTTCCTTCTGGTGCTCTACAGCACCATTCTCCACGGCAGCAAGAAAGCATGCCAGCGTGGGGAAGGTTGATGTCTTGTGAGATTCAATACACAAGTGAAAAATGCAGCAGAGAGCCTAAGGAGGTGGGGAGGGAGGGCGGGAAGCAAGGTTAGATACCCTCACTCCAGGAGGAACCAAAGCCCACGCCTGTTGCTGTGTTTCTCGAAGCTCCAGCTGTAGCACAAGCATGTACCACCTTGCCTGTATGCAGTACCAGATTGCAAATTATCAGGCTGATGCAAATTGTTTATTAATTTTCATCTACTCCCTCCGGGCCCCCTTCCCTACACCAGTTATTCCCAGTTGAGTTGGTTATCGTTCCATTCTGTCCCCCAGTAAATCTGCTCCTCCCACCCCTTTAAGCTCACATTCTTTCTCTGGGAACGCGAGTTTTATGTGGCCATTTCCAGTCTCATAGTTGTTCTCTGACTGTGAAAGCTGCAGTACACCTTCACCTTTCTAAAAACGTGCTCTAGAGTCAGTATCCACCAAGACTTCTTCACCGGCTGGTCAGTGTTCTCTGACATTTTAGGTACAGAGCGTAGATGTAACAGTCATCTGTTCTACACTGCAAATCTGGTGTGTGCACGCTATAGAAGAACAGTATAAAATAAAAATGACTTCTCTTTTACTTTATTTAGCTTTATTTTGTATATTTTAGAGTAGCACGCGGTCACTGACATGTCTACTGCCTATAGAAGATAGACCGCTTCAATTCTCACATGAAATAATGCTTTTACATGGGAATCTCACGCGGTCTTGTAACATACTGCCACCACAGTGGTGGCAGATGCCCTTCCTTACGAGCTGGAGGCAAAGCTTCAGTTCTCGGACCATCAGCTGGAGTTTCTTCTTCTAACTGCTTAACCTAGAAGGCAAGACATAAAATGCTTTAGGACGTGTTAAGCACATCTCCATCATGTGCTATTCAGTGCCCTGGCGGAAAGCGAAATGCCCCCATTTCGGAAGGGACGAACCAGCAGTAACGCCTTCGGCTGACAGACAAGTTTCCTCTTCCACTTAAACTCAGTAATCATTGCAGGCTCCTATTACCTAATTAAGAAGGAATTTTTAGGAGTAAAAAGTGACAAGAGAATTTTTTACTGAAAAGGCCATTACTTTCAAGTAATTCACGTGTACCATTGCTACATTACACAGACGGCATTCTCTTGCTGCTTTCAAAGCTGCCAAATAATTACAGGTCCTAAACAACTCCCGTTCCAGTCAGTAGGAGACCGCTATTTCTGCGTGCCACCAACAGCCCCTTAGATGTTTTCAATACACGTTTCCTGAAGCAGCGTAAGTGCTGGCTGCCACTATGCTACTTCTGGTAAGAGTGCCACACTACATACAAGCCGACTATTTTTCTACAACTGAATTAAAGAACTATTCTAAGAACATCAACTTTTTCCAACTGAATCTCAGTTTAGGTTGGCCAGAAATTATTTTCAATTCCCAACCGATGATCACTGCGGTGAGTCACTTTCAAAGGTGCAACCAGAAAGCATCAGAACACAACAGCGGAAGAGGAATTGTGTGGTCATTAATTTCTTCTCATCCCTTTGGAATTTCCTTTAGCAGAGCCTCTGCAACAGCCCGCACTACCTGAAACATGGTTGCAGGTTCAGCTTTAACTTCAAATGCCCTTCAGAGCCTTTAAGGAGCTGTAACTCTCAGATCTCTGCGTGGGCATTTTAGGTCAAGTCAGTGTTTCACACTCACGAGAGGGGGGAGCGGGGAAGAAAAGATAAACCAAAGCAGAGCCTAAATGAGACCACAGCAGGTGGTCAGATATTTTCCAAAAACACATCTAAATGTCACAAAAAATACTCGCATGCTAAAGAGACTTTACTTTGCATTAAGCAAGCACTGACCTCCTTCTCCCAGCTTTCCCGCTGCAGCTTCTTCCATTGCTCTCGTTTGGCAAAGTAATCAGGATACATCGCCTTCTCAGAAGGATGCCAGAAATCCAAGCACCATTCAGGAATCTGTTAAAAAAAATGAAGTTTCATATATGTTATTTTTACTTACTAAATGATAAGTAGTACACACACACAAAAGAACTAGATGCAATCACTGAAGCAAGCATTAAAATGAATAAATAACCCAGGAAATAAAGTACTACATTTAAGAGCTGCCTGATTATTGTTAGTCTCAAGGCACTACATGGCAGAGGTCACTACTTTTAATCTTTGTTTCACGCATTATCCTAAGTCATAAGAAGACATCAGAGTGACTTGATTAAATCACAGCATCCCGATGACAAGTCCCAGGTCATCTCAGTTTACTCTAAAGTTCCCAAAATAATTCTATCTGGTGGAAGAGCAGATCTCATTTCTTCCCTTCCTTCTCCCAAAGGCAGCAGGTTAGAGAGACCCTTTTTTTCCAACTACTAATTAATTTTCTTTAACAGAGAAAGAACCCAACAGTTCATTTCCACTTGTCTACAACTACTGAAAAAATTAGTGGCCTTTAAGATCTGGATAATGGTCTGACCTCTAAGATGTCCAGTCAAGAAAAAAAAAAATTATTAAAGTTTTGAAGCAGCATATCACTGAATATTAACATTTTAAAGACAGGAACATAGAATAAAAAAACAAAACCCCACAAAAAAAACCAATTCTTAGAAAATTTACAAGTTGCTCTAATACCATCATTCATTCAGTGACACTTACACTTCCAGTTTCCTGCTGTGATTCTCATCACTGAGTAAACCTTTGACTGAACAGAAATAACAGAGCTGCTAATAATAATATAAAAAAAATCCACATGCACCAAACAACAACTAAAACCATCAAACAGTCCAAGATCTGAAAATTACATTTCGTAGCAGCATCCACAATGATATCATCCAATCACTGATATTCAACAATCCAAATCCTTGTGACAGCCATTTTGGTAAAATGTTAAAATACACAACCTTACAGGCCACCTTACCTTGTAGCATTCGTATCTCTCATAGGAAGTGCCCCCAGGGGAGTCAGGGAAGATGTATGGCTGAGGATGCTGGTTTGCCCAGAACTCCTCCTCGCCTGCCTTCAGTAGCTCTGTAGCTTTCACCATATCCTTCACATCCTTGTTTTTATCAAATCGTTCTCTCAGGAGGCAGGCAAAGTAGCGATACTTGTCTCTATAGACGGAGATTAAGCACAGTGACATGCATTGGAGAAAAAAAACTAGCCACATACAGAAGCAAAGCTTGGCAACACCACCAGCCACCCCTGCACAAAGACAGGGTTTGGTCAGGGGCCTCTGAGGAGCTCCTGCGCGGCAGAGCACAAGCAAGTGACCCTAAAAGCTTTTTCCTCACCCCTTCAGGCACGCCTGGGGGAAAGAAAAGAGGACAAAGCTCCAGTCGAGCCCAAGGCCCCGTCTCCGCAGAGGAGAGGAGAAGGAGAGGAGGAGAAGGAGAGGAGGAGAAGGAGAGAAGAAGGAGAGAAGAAGGAGAGAAGAAGGAGAGAAGAAGGAGAGAAGAAGGAGAGAAGAAGGAGAGAAGAAGGAGAGAAGAAGGAGAGAAGAAGGAGAGAAGAAGGAGAGAAGAAGGAGAGAAGGCCAACCTTCTCCTCCTCCTCCCCCCCCCCCCGGCTAAGTACGGAGCTGAGAGGCCCCGCTCGTAGGAAGAACAGGCCTCCCTCCCTCCCTAGGCCTCCCCTTCCTTCCCCTCTCACCGGTAGATGCACCAGGACTCCAGGTGCCGCAGGGACTTCTTGTAGAGCCGCAGCACCTTCTGCTGGTGCGTCAGGTAGGCCGCCATTTCGGGCCTGCCCTACCCCTCACCTTCGCGCGCGGGGGCTGACGGGAAGGTGGGGGACGTCGCCGCGCGCAGGCGCGCCGCTCGCGCTCCGGCACCCGCCGCCACCGCCGCCATGAGTCGCGCCAAGTTCATCGGTGAGGGGAGAGCGGAGGCGGGGGTAGGGGGGGTCTGTGTCCCCGGCCGCGCCGGTCGCCTCGCCCCGCGTCCCTCCGTACCCCCCCCCGGTGCCAGGCTCGAGGCAGCCGCCGCCTCTGCCCGCCCTGCCCGCCCTGAGGGGCCGAGCGCGGCGGGCGGGGTGGGGGGGCGTGGGCCGCTCTGGTGACAGGGGCTGCCCCTCATCCAGGGCTTGTCGCCTCCCGTGGCCCCAGCCGGTGGCTCCGGGGCCGAGCCGCAGGCTGCCTTTGCGCCTGCGAGGAGTGTTTGGGGACGTTTCTGCCGCGGGTGGGAGCTCCGGGCAGGGCGCTGAGGGGCTGCTGCGGGGCCTCCCCGCGTTATCCCTGAGCTCCGGGCTCCGCGGCGGGCCTTCGTCCCCGCTTTTGCCATGGCGCGTTAGCCGTGGTAGCGCCTGGCCTTGGCTTGCGTGGAATTGGCATGGATGAAAATGTTGATGTTCTTCGGAAATCCGGCGGGGAGTACGTAAATAATTATAGAAGGTCGGTTGTTCAGATCGATGGGTTTTTTTTATGTGCGGCTGAGCAGCCTGAGGTCACTTCGGGAAATGTTGCCTTCCCGCTAGAAGCCTGGGCTCCGGCAGCTGCAGAGGTGGTCGTTCGTGAAGCCCCTGCTTCGGCCCCGGCCTGCCGGGCTGCGGCCCGGGGCAGCCTCGGGAGCAAAGAAAAGGAGCCGGGGCCGGGGCTGGGGCTGCTCCGGGCGGGGGCTGCATTCAGGGTTTCTGGTTGGTGCTGCTGGCCAGGCTGGGCGGTCGTGGGCAGTGGGAGGTAAAGCAGGTGCCTTCATGAGGCGGTCTGCCGCTGCTCCCGCCCGTGTAAAGGGTGTACATGAGATGTTGCATTTTTTGCCGCTGCTCCCGCCCGTGTAAAGGGTGTACATGAGATGTTGCATTTTTGCTTCGCTGTTGCTGCTTGTTGGCAAACATAAATTTGTATTTTCGTGTGAAAAGCAGAATTAATTTCAATAAACAGTACGCGTGTATTAGGTTTGGTGATTATGGGAGTGTCTTGTATGCTCATAGAGTATGTCTGGAGATGCACAGAGGGCCAGAATTTTATTTTTATGTCAGTTCTAGTAAGGAGTAAGCTCTCAAGTTATGCAAGTAAATTTATGCTTAAGATTTATGTGGCCTGTCAATGTGGTAGTCAGGGACTACTAAGATGTGCTTTCTGTTGTCTTCACTAGCTGGCTAATGCTCAGAATTAAATGCAGAGTGACTATAAGATTTAATCATTGTTTTTTTCTTCACAGATATTGGTATTAACCTGACAGATCCTATGTTCAGAGGAATCTACAGAGGGACACAAAAACATCAAGGTAAATGTTTCTTTGTATCTGCTGAAAGACAGAATCCTTCATGTTAAAATAGAAGCCTCTTGTCAGAAAGTGAGGTTAGAATTTTTTTTTTCTCCTCAGAAACTGGATGGTTATTATTTACTATGGCTTGAAGAAGAATGTGACAAAATAGATTAGATGTTCTAAGCAAAATATATTCCCTTCTACTGAATTGCTATTAAGTTGTCATACAGGTAACTGCTTCTAGAGCAAAATAGAAAATTGCTGATGTATTTATGTTAGGATTGCATGGAAGAAACTGGTCTGAGAACTATGAAAAATAAACTGTCAAAGTATTACATTGCTGAATCATAGTTACTAATTATAACTGATGCTTTTTTGCTCTCGCGGCCTTTAGATATAGATGTAAAAATAGTCTACTAAAGTGTGTGAAAAACTTCCATTGACTTCTTGTATTTAAATTGGATCTTCAGTTACTGTGTTTTGTTAGTCTTCTAAAGATTAATCAAGTGTGGTTTAAAGATTGTTCACGACAGGCATTTTGACTGCATGAAAGTGTTTTTTAGTTGAAAGGTAGTTAAATTACGCTGTAAAACCTGAAGTTCAATTTATGACATTTTTATGAACTTTCACAGATGACTTTTTGGATGTGGTAGAGAGAGCAGTCAAAGTTGGTGTTAAAAAGGTAATTTCTGCTAATAAAATTTCTTTAATATTTTAAACTGCTTTGTAATACTTTGCTTTTTAATATCACAGTATCATCAGGGTTGGAAGGGACCTCTGGAGATCATCCAGTCCAACCCCCCTGCCACAGCAGGGACACCTACAGCAGTTGCACAGGACGGCGTCCAGGCGGGTTTTGAATGTCTCCAGTGTGGGAGACTCCACAGCCTCTCTGGGCAGCCTGTGCCAGTGCTCTGCCACCCTCACAGGAAAGAAGTTCCTCCTCATGTTGGGATGGAACTTCATGTGTTCCAGTTTGTGCCCGTTACCTCTTGTCCTGTCACTGGGCACAACTGAAAAAAGACTGTTCCCATCCCCCTGGCACCCTCCCCTTAAGTATTTATAAGCATTGATAAGATCCCCCCTCAGTCTTCTTTTTTTCTAGACAAAAAAGCCCCAAGTCCCTCAGCCTTTCCTCATAAGAAAGGTGCTCCAATCCCCTGACCATCTTTGTAGCCCTTTGCTGGACCCTCTCCAGCAGTTCCCTGTCCTTCTTGACCCGGGGAGCCCAGAACTGCACACAGTGCTCCAGATGCGGCCTCACCAGGGCAGAGCAGAGGGGGCGGATGACCTCCCTCGCCCTGCTGGCCACACTCTTCTTGATGCACCCCAGGATGCCATTGGCCTTCTTGGCCACCAGGGCACATTGCTGGCTCATGGTCATCCTGTTGTCCACCAGGACTCCCAGGTCCCTTTCCACAGAGCTGCTCTCCAGGAGGTCAGCCCCCAACCTGTACTGATGCATGGGGTTATTCCTCCCCAGATGCAGTACCCTACACTTGCCCTTGTTGAACCTCATCAGGTTTTTTTCTGCCCAACTCTCCAGCCTGTCCAGGTCACGCTTTATGGTGATACAGCCTTCCGGTGTGTCAGCCACCCCTCCCAGTTTTGTGTCATCAGCAAACTTGCTGATGGTACACTCTATCCCTTCATCCAGGTCATTGATGAATATATTGAACAGGACTGGACCCAATACTCAGTATTAAAACAAAAGTTTCTGGAACTTGCAATGGAAAATGCAGTAACTTTTTTCAATAGCATAAAGCAAGTGTTCTGTGCAGAGCATTGTCTTTCATTTGCACAGATCATTAGATGCTGATTATTTATGTTCAGTGGTATCATATGTGATATGTATGTAGAATTTATTTTGTACGGTTTCAACAGAAGGATGCTCTCCTCTGACCTACTGCACTCAAGTAGTATGTATTTTTCCATGTTAGTTGTATTATAGGCAGCCACTCCTGTCTTCTTGCATCCTGAGTGACTCGCACAGTTACCACTGCAGATCAGAACTCAAAAACTCTTCTGATAGTGATCCTTCAGATATTTCTGTATGTAAAGGAAATTGGTAATTGCAGAAGAGCTGGGAGTGCCCATAAATTCTTATAGTTGAGACATGTGAATGTCTGTTAGTAAATACTGGCTTACGTGTATTAAAACTGCATCATTATGAGCAGGTTTGTAACTCTTAGCTTGAAATCAGTGTTTCCAGGAGTGGACCACGCTCCTTTAGTTATAATAGTCCAGCTTGCCTATATCTCTCTCTCTCTAAACAGAATAAATTTTCAAGACAAAAAGTACAAATTAAAATAGAATACAATGCACACTGTCACAAACTGTTCTACTGCGCTAATAAGGCTGGTGGAGTAGAAATAAAGAAATTATCCCTCCTCTGGAAGAGGAACAGCCATCTCAGAAGTTTGCTGAAAGGCTGTCATCTGAAAAGAGTGGGAGGTAAACTGGGAGACAAAAAAACCCCTCTAGCGATGGAGAAGTTACCACACTGCAGCGAATACAGAATCATAGTCACTTTTACTGCATTTGTATGTGCTCTATAAGTACTATTTAATCTTTATACCACCCTCTGAAAGTAAGTGGCAATTTTCCTATTTTATCATCAAAAATAGATTGGATGCATAACTTTTTTAAGATGCACAGTGGATTCAGAAATTGAATTCAGGACTTCCCTGTCCTTACCTGTGCTTTCAGTCGTGCTGTTGGCCTGTACCATGTCAGAAGTCTGTTCCATCCCAGATTGCTTCTACTTACAAAGAAGCTTAATCTGTTTATTTGAAAATACGTCTGTTTTTCCATATAGCTGATGATTTATGGAAATTTGTTATGGAGTTTTGCCCTGTGCTGTATGTACACTGACCCAATTTCATCTTAACTTTTTTTTTTTCTGGTGATACTGTTGGGATGTGTCTGCCTCTAATGGAGCATACTGCAGAAACATCTGACTTGGTGCTGACCGAGTCTCCTATATAGTATGTGTAGGGGTAAGAGTTATCCAAAAACAGTGTGCTCATGATTTATTAGGACCTAGGGTGCAATATCCTGCAAGTGGTGGTTCAAAAATCACTGTAAGCAACAATTCTGGCGTGATAACCTGTGATCTTAAGGTCAAAATAAAAGATTGGAGCCCAAAATTCTTAAATTTGTAATCCCGACTCTGATACAGATGCCTTTGTTGCCTTTGTTGGTTTATCTGCTTACTTACTCATGTCTTGTTCGGGGTGTTTGGGAGTTTTTAGTTTCTCCACCTGCAATACGGGATAATGTTTCTGAATATAATTTCTTAAATGCAAATAAAGTTTCTTGAGTCATTGTCTAATGAAGTTAATATTGCTGCAAATAGAAGTATTTTTCTCATGTAATGGTTTAAATACTTATCATAGAAGATACTTGATAAAGAAAAAAATCAGGTTTTGATACCTAGTATATTTACTAGTTCCTGGGGACCATCGAGGTTTGTTACTGATTTATGAAATTTTGTCATATATACATTAGTAATTGTCTTCTGATGTTCTCTGTCTAGATTCTTACTTAGATCCGAGTGCTTTCTTAAACATACGGTCTGATGTTCAAAGAACATACTCGCTGACAGTACTTTTCTTCTTTCAAGTTTTTGATTACAGGTGGGAGTCTGCAAGATAGTAAAGATGCATTGCAGCTGGCACAGACAAATGGTATTTTCACTTTAAACTTACGTTATCAGTCAAAAGTATAACGTTCTCTGCTCTCAGAATTAAGATTTCAAAAGGACCTGCCCATAGAGGTGTTTATAGAATTTGAGATTAAAATGAGAAATTATGTTTCAGAATGGGATGAATGCATTGTGTATGAGTTTCTGGATCTCTGTAGATCCCCGGGTTTTGGAAGGAATCAGTCTTTCCTGTAATTTCTATTTCTAGATGAAAATAGAAATTACAGGAAATTTCTGGAATAAAAATTTTATTACAATACTCTCTTCTAGAAATAAGATGGAGTGCTTATACGGTGTGTAATATGTGGTTGTTTTTTTCTGGGGGGTAGGAGGGGGGTGTGTTTTTTACCTGCCAATCTATCATGACCAGCTTGAACAAGGGAGGTATCTTTCTCTTTATGGTTCTCCTAGTTTTCCCTTACTTCCTGTGAAAAGGCAAATATAATTCCACTAATTACTTCAATATGTATTTGAACTAAAACACATGTTAAAGTACTATTTACGAACAGAACCATAGAATAATTTAGGTTGGAGTGAACCTGAGAGGGTAATCTGGTCCAAGCCAATCCACCTCCCCACCTCCATCAAAGCAGGACCAGCTTTAATATTAGGTCAAGTTGCTCAGGGCCTTATATCGTGTTTCCCTCCTCCCAGTGCTTTTACATTCTCTGTAAAGGCACTTAACAGAAATGTTAGTTTTGGCATTAAGGTAATCTAGATTACATACTTGGATAAATGAGGCTAGATGTTGCTTGCGAAATTCTGTAACATCTGATGTGGAGGCACACAAGGGAAATCGTATGCTGTCTGCAAATCTTACAGCTGAGGATAACCTGATGCATTTTCAACAAGATGTATTTCTAGATGATTTCAAGAGGTCTCATCCAACCTCAACAACTGTATGATTTGTTGAGGGCCTCTCCACCAGAATAATTCAGCTTTGAGTTGCAGTTTTGGAGTATACTAAATAATGTGGTGGACTTGGCAGTGTTAGGTTTACGGTTGGAGTCAATGATCCTAAATGTCTTTTCCAATCTAAATGATTCTATGTGTACTCAAAAGAAACACACCCACCCACTGGAGATACTGTCTAACACTGTTAAAGCAGAAAATATCAGTCAAAGCATCAGTAAAATCATCACCAAGATAAAGACTTTCAAAGGGAGTTTTCCTTTAAAATTATGAGCAATAAAAGAAGTCCAGATACAGATAACTGTCTATACCTTATATACATTTTCTTTTTTTTCTTAAAACCTTCTATCTTGTTTTAGACATGTTTTACAGTACGGTTGGCTGTCATCCTACCCGCTGTGGAGAATTTGAGCAGAGTAGCCCTGAACAGTATTTATCTGAATTAAAAAATCTGATTGAAAAAAATAAGGCAAAGGTAATAGCAGTTGGAGAATGTGGCTTAGGTAAGTGTTATTTTAGTACTTCAGTATTTTTTCCTAGACATACATTAAAAAATCCTAAAACGCTAAGTGGGTTTTTTGTTCTTTCTATTTGTAGATTTTGATAGATTAGAATTTTGCCCAAAGGACATCCAACTCAAGTAAGAAACTTTTGATGACTATAAATTGACTCGTAGCAATTTACAGGAGTGTTTTCTATCTTGTGTTCTACCACGTAACATTTTTTTCAGCTATAGACATGCAATTTGTAGGGTTGGGTCTAGGGTTTTTTTGGCAGAAATGGGACTTTAAAGACAGATTGATTTAGCATGTCTTTTTCTGTAAAATAGATCAGAATTTATGGGTTTCTGGGTGTGACAGATGTTCATTCTTGCTAATACTCAAGGACTTTTAGACACTCATGGGGAAAATAACTATTGTGTGAAAGATGAACTGGGTTTTTGAGTGAAAAGCATGGGAAGGGGAACAGAATTGTCAAAAAAGGTAAGTCACAGTGGGGAAAAAAAAAAGAACCTTTAGATATTGAATGGAAAGAAGCTAGCACAGCCCCTAGAATCAACGTGCATTCTTGTAGTGAGAACTTCTGTCTACAGTGGCAACTGAGTGAAAGATGTAAGTGATAAATTCAAGTCAGATGAGTGATGGATGAATTGTGCTTGTATATTACTGTTCTGAGTAAATTAGTCACTGGAGGGCACCGGTTAGTTGTGGTTTTTTTTCTAATTGCCACGTGTTAGCAGTAGGTAGAGTTAATTTCTTCATAATGCTACAGTCATACAGTCAAATATTCGGCAGAGTGGACAGAACTCTTTTCCCCAGTAGAATTCAGTGTACACAAAGTTTGGCAAAGCACACCTTGGAGCATAACCTGTTTCTTTTCTGTGGCAAACTAAAGCACTGGTGGAGTGTCATATTTGAAGTTCCTTACTGCCTTTATGTTATTGGGAGAAAAAAATGTATCTAGTTTTCCTTATCTGAAGACCTGTAGTGAAAAACTTCTAACTGAGTGCACTGAAATTGGGTTGTGAGAAAGAGGTGACAGGATGGAACAGAAATCACTTTTAAAGTGGTAGGTGAGTTCTTTCTAATTAAGGTAGATAATGACAGAAAGTCTTTATCTGAGCTGTTTCAGTAAATCATATGAAATACATAAATATAGTTTCCAAGACATCTATTGAGAGCTCTTGCTGGAAATTACAGTTGGGAGGAAGTGATGGATGAAAAAAACAGAAAGCCAGAAATATAAGGAAGTGAAGAAATATTGAAGGCCTCAAGGACAGATGTCCGCAAACCTTGTGTTTGTAAATTCTATATTTTCTAAATGGACAGCTTTCCCTGCTGTTCATCTTCCACATTTGTGAAACATGGTCAAGGTTTGGAGCTGTTTTTATTTCTGCTAATTGAATGCTGTGGAGCTAGAGACAGTCTGGCTTTTGTAACCTTTAGCAGACTGGATGGTGAGTTCTTCAAATTAATACTCAGTTTGTGCTTGATAAGTGAACTAAAAAAAGGAAGGCAAAGTGTGAAATGCATGGAGGCAGTTCACCACTTTTCAGCTCATCCATAGTTCAGGTGTAGCACACAGCAGGACAGCCAGCGAGCAGCTGCAGAGTTACCCTGTAGAAGAGAAGTATGGCACTTTCCCAGTGGGTAGTGTCTGAGCATGTCCACTGTGTTGTTAAATATTTAATCATTATTTTCTAGTTAGTTATACGGTGTTTTCTTCTGGATAATTTTCACCCGTAAAAAAAAAAAACCCCAACACTATTTTTATCCTGTTTCTTGAATTGAAAAGCTAATAAAGATTAAATTCCTTTGTTGAAGCAGACCTAAGAACTGCTTTTGTCAGAATTTTTCTTCATTCTCATAACTTTTCCAACAGAAAATAAATGGTGATTCAAATGGTAGTTAGATGAAGGCACCGCCTTCATATGACAGTGAAAGTCACATTATAAATGGACTGATAACTATATAGGAGTTTCACTTCTGCTGTGCTACTGAGAGGGGGTTGTGAGGCTCAGCAGCACGGGAAACAGGAGTTTTCTTAAACAAATTGGAGGGGGTGAACAAAATCACATGCACTGGTATTCATACATGAATCCAGAATTGTTCGTCTGGAGATGTTCTACCTCAGCAAGGCCGGTTGGCTTCAGCTCCTTTAGTGCCTTACTCCCAAACCTGAGATACAACTGTATTTGAACTTTGGGGTCAAAACTAAACCTGCAAACAACCATGCAGAAATACTTTAAAACTTCCTTATTGAGAAGCAACACAGAAAAAGCTTGTACTGAATGACAGTCTGTTCACCCAAAAGAAAAAGTTTGTTCCTTAAGCCCTGGAACTAGTAAGGTTTGATTTCCTACTGGCTTTTTTTGTTACCATTCTGATCACTGTATGCCTGGTGTCTTTGTGGTTTTCCAGGTTTTCTTTTTCCTTTTTTTTTCCTTTTTTTTTTTTCCCCTCCTCCAATAAATTCCCTATCCACCTCCGCTTTCTCTTTGAGAGGGCAAGTAGCAGCATGTGTTGGGCTTCGTTGTTGCTAGGAATGGAAGAAGCTTGAGTTGCCTTCCCATTTGTTAGTGTGCTAAACTTTGTACTTTCAAGGCCACTTCTCAAAATTAGATTGAAATTGGCCAATTGGTTACTTAGGGGTGTTATTTGCAGCTCAGTCTCTAAAACCTCATTCCCATGTGAAATAAGTCGTCTGTTTAAAAAGAAACACCGATAATCAAGCAATTGTAGCTATTCAACTGCAAGAGCAATCATGAGTTGCAATTAAATTTATATTTAGTCAAACAAGCTAAACTAAGCACAGTATCCAGAATACAAAGAAGATTCAAAGTAGGTGTAATTCATTCCCCTGCATTTTCATATTAGTTTTTAACATTACAGCCAATTTCTGTTCCACCTGTTTTATCTCAAAGATCTGCACTAATAAACACAGGAGGTAACTTTTACCGGAGAAATATCAACCTGTAATGTAGAGAAGACAGTGAAAATTGCACAAACCAAAATGACCAATTGCATTGTCTTTTTTTTTTTTTTAAGAAAATGTAAATAAAGCTAATGGTTTGCTGCCACTTTTTCCTGATTGATATGCAAATCATACAGCAGTATGTGGACACTTGCATTTGCCTTTGAAATGTTACTAATATCTGATGATGGGAATGCCCCAGTGCCCTGGACTGTTTTTAATAGCAACACCTGATGAAATCCAGTACGCGCATACAGTTCCAGCCTTTGGGACAGGCAAAGTTGTTCTGCCTTGCCCAAATAACGTCATCTGTCAAATTATATACAGATACTGTGCACTGTTGGCCTTCTGCCATGCGTAAGTTCCTCTGTCGTGTTTCCTGAGCATTGTTAATTTGCATGGCTGGGTGCAGCGTGGCAGACACAAGTGGTAAATTATAATGCTCTGAGATCAGAACTAGCCGCAAATGACAAGCGACGGGTTAGTTCAGTGCTAATTAGTTTCCTTTGGAAACTGCACTAGGGAAACTGGCTCCCTGGTTACCTTCCCTCTGCCCACATTTTTATGTCTCTTCATAGGATGGCTGCCTCGCTGTTACCGCTCCTTCAAAGGGAATACTAGAAGTAGAAGGTAGGAGAGGGATAAAAATGAGTGAAAAGGAAAGTATGCAGGCACACGAAGGAGAGGAGGGAAAACAGTGGAAGACTTTGAAAGAGTGAAGACAACAGGCAGAATGGGACAGAAGTACGATGCCTAATATTGGTACTCGTTCCACCCCAAGAGAGGAAAGATTGACCTTCATGGAAGAGCAACCAAAAACTCTGGATTGTTACGCTAGAGGCCAGCCAGCTCTGAGGCTGGCCAGTTTGGCCGTTTGAGGCTATAGAAGTCTGCATAGTGCTCCCTCACTCGCCCTCACCGCGTTTACAAGTGCTTCTTGAAAGGGTCTCTTGTGTGATCCGCACTCTCCCTTCCTATGTTTCAAAACTTTGTGGAAAGAGCAGTCAGTTTCTCTTCCATTAAAAATCAATAAATAAAACTGAACTCCAATACCCACACTACGCAAGAGTCCACGCTTAGCGTGTATGCATGCATTCTTCCAGTACTGATGCTCTTGGCCACTTCTTATCTTTCTTCTAGCCCAGATCACTACTATGTTAATATACCACAGGAAGGAGTTCCTTTTAAATCCTTGCACAAATAAGAGTTTTTGCATGGCAAATCCATTAATTCTGTCTTTAGTTCTGGAGGCCAAAAACATACAAGTGCTTATGTCTTTATTTGCTCTTACACTGAATTTCTGTTTAAAAGTGATTTTTATTTAACAGGTATTTTGAAAAACAATTTGACCTGTCGGAACACACGCAACTGCCAATGTTTCTCCACTGTAGAAACTCACATGCTGAATTTTTAGGTAGGTTTTGTTTGAGAATTTCATATTCTGAGCAAATTCTGAATATGAAAAATCTGGAAACCTGATTTTTCATCTTTTTCTGTTCTAAAGCTGTCTTACATTTTTATCTATTTAATTTCGTAGACATAATAAGAAGAAACCGAGATAGATTTGTAGGAGGGGTGGTAAGTATGGACTTCAGTGTAGCATTCATTTTTACATGCATGTGTGAGTATTGTTGCTTAATAATGCAACCTGTTTGTCATGGAATCTGGGTAGGCTTCCTGTTACATGATTTAAGTTATTATTAATTAATAAGTGTTTTCCAGTCCCTTCTAGTATTTTTATTTTTTGTTGCTTATTCAAAAGTTTTTTTGCAAGGTAAGAAGATAGGCTGAGAAAAAGCTCTGCTGCTGGCATGAGCGGATTTTCTTGGCCTGTCAGAAGGGCAGTTTAAGCACCTTATAATTGACATTGGCCTTTTCCCAATTCTTCAGCGTCTGTAACTGCAGTGCATTCAGACCGCAGATAATTTAGATGCATGTTCCCAGTGGAAGCCGTAACCTCAAACATTTGCTTCTGACGTTAGACATCGTTTTCAAATTAGCCCCAGATGTGACTTTTGATTGCTTTATGTCTTTAGATACTCAGATCATGTATTTTAATTCAAAAGCATAACAGGAAAAACTTTGGATGAAATGATTAAGAAAGACCGGCAACGCTCTTTCAGGTTTCCATTATGGCAGGGTTTTGCAAAAGTAATAAATGCTTGGATTATTCTATCCACTAACATCAGACCACACCTCCTACAATAATATCTCAGGCTCCAGGTTTCCCCTTTGTTCCTGCAAAAACCTTCCACTAGCTCAGTACTTTGCCTGTTGTGTTCTTAGGTAATACTGTACAGTCTGTCCTTCCTTCCTTTCTCTTTTCTGGAAAACTAGTGGAGAAATGACGAGCAGGCACCCTCGCCGACTGACTGTCCCCCTCGCAGCACGGGGAAGCAGTTGGCTTTGCTCCGCTCAGGCTGAGACGCCGCGGTTCCCAGATACATGACGCTGTTCGTACCTGTGACCTGCCACTCGCCTCGTTAGTCCCTGGGATGACCAAAGAGATGGTCTCTCCAGTGCCCATGGACTGAAGTCCGTGGAGAACATAACACTGCTCTTGCTATGTCCCTGACAGTGCCCTGTAAGGAATACTGAGGAAAGAATGTAAAAATTCAGCGTGCACAGGATTAGTTCCTGTGCATGGTCTCCCAGCTGTCAGCTACGGGAAGTTCCTGGGCCAAAAGCAGTATCACTGGTTAGGCCTTTTCTAAACATATTTATCACTAATAAAACGTGGCAACCGCTTTTATTGCGGTATTCAAGTGACTTCAGCCTGAACTTTGCCCAAATTCAGAATCAGCTGAGCCATGTCCCATCTTTATGTTTGTATTGATGGGTAATGCATACTATCCAAAGGTATTTATGATGCTAATAAAAACTAATACATATTTTTAAATTATTGGAGTTTTAAATGTATACATATTCGTATATATGTGTGCATCTATATTTCTATATGTTCTAGGTACATTCGTTTGATGGCACAAAGGAAGAAGCAGCGGCTATAATAGATTTGGATCTTTATATTGGAATAAATGGCTGGTAAGTTCTTTACAAGAAATACTATTTTTAAGTGTCAGCTGTAGTGAACTCATTGCTTTCTTTTAAACAATGAGGTCAAGTTTTCGAAGCTCACTAGGCTCTTAATCATCTGACAGATTTGGAATTGCACTCATTAGTCTGTTAGCCATAAGAAGTTCTTAACTCACAGCTCAGGGAGTTAATCTAGTCTTAGGTCCATTCTGCTACCCTCGGGTCAATCCCTGTTTGTAAATAAATAAGGTTGTTGAATGTGGAAGCAGTCCTTCTGAGAAGTGTTTAAAAAATAGCGTAATTTTAAGCTGCCGTGTCAAATCCAGGAGTAACGCAAACGTAACCCGAGCAGCCTCATCTGCTGGTCACGCAGCCTGAATTCTCAGCAGTCCCGGGCCGAAAGCCAGCCAGCACCACTTTATAAGCTGCGTGGGTTGCCGCGGCCAGCGAGCGTGGGCAGTGCAGGCAGTGCAGGCAGGGGTTCTGCACTGGGGCGAGACTGTTCACTGAGCAACTCCCCACATTTGCCGTTTTCTGCAGAGTTTGAATTTACAGGCAGCGCTTTGAAAAATGAAGCAAATTTTATTCACTAAAAAAAAATTATTTAGGAAGCTGCCTTTGCTGCAAAGCATTTCAACAGGCAAAGTAATTGCTTTTATACACTTTTTATTTTTTTTTTTTTAACCAAACTCTGATTTTCTAGCTCATTGAAAACAGACGCCAACTTGGAAACACTGAAATCAATTCCTAGTGAACGATTAATGATAGAGACTGGTAAGATTTTATATCTTGGTCAGTTTGTGACTTAAACATTATTAGACAAGGAGATATGCTTGCATAGCAGTGATAAGGCAGAAGGAGTTCGGAGCAGAAAAAGAACTGGCTGTTTCGCCACTTTGGAAAGCAGTTTACAGGCTCCAGAAATATTCCTTTTCAGCCTTCTGCTGGAAGGAATAAGCTGCTGTGTCAGTTCCTGACATTGCAGGGGAAGATGAGAAGGACAAATTGACAAGCCCGGATTTTTAAACGTACCTAGGCACCAGAATCCTGTTTGAGTACCTTTTAAGGTCTAGCTTGCTGGAGATGTGCCAGACACAGGGCGATGGCTGTGAGCTCAGCACTGGTAGCAGTGCTGGAAGAACGCTTGAATTCCCCTCTTGGCCTAATAAGCAGTGATTTTAATTGACTGACTAGGGATGCCTTTTTCTTTTTGCATGTTCATTTCGATTATCAGTAACTGGCAGTTATAAATACAGTATTTATTTTAATGTCTGATCCTGAGAAATGAAAACCACAAACTGCCTAAATCCTTAAATTTATCTGCGCATGAAGTACAGAGCTGGTGAAGTACACAGGACAAGATAGGACAAGAGGAAATGGCGTGAGGGTTGTGCCAGGCGAGGTTTAGGTTAGACATTAGGAAAAACTTCTACACTGAAAGGGTTATCAAAGACTGGCACAGGCCGCCCAGGGAAGGGGTTGAATCGCCATCCTTGGGTGTATTTAAAAGCCGTCTCGATATGGGGACATGGTTTAGAAGTGGGCCCAGCAGAGTTAGATAACGGTTGGACTTGATGACCTTAAAGGTCTTTTCCAGCCATAATGATTCTTTGATTCTGTAACAGAAAGTTTCTGCGGAATACATGCAGTGTATCTAGCTATCGTTATGTCAGAGGAAATAAGTGTTTTGTACTATTATTGCTGATTTTTTAAAATGTAAAATCTTGATGGTAACAGTATAAAAATCCAAAGATTGTGAAGATGCTAAATTGCCCAAATCTTTTAAATTCCATTTTGAATTGGAAGTCGCTGCTACAAAGAGATTGCAATAACTTTTGTCTGTGGAAGTAGTTGATTAAACTATCTCATGCTATTCTCAAATGATTGCATACTCTTAATTCTTTTTTTTTTCAAATGAAATTAGATGCGCCTTGGTGTGGAGTGAAAAATACTCATGCTGGAGCAAAATACATTAAAACTACATTTCCTACAAAAAAGAAATGGGAAATAGGGCACTGCTTGAAGGACAGAAATGAACCCTGCCATATAATGTAAGTGTGCTAGTACCACTGGAATATTATTTTAAATCTTTTAAATCTCACAAAAAAAAATAATAAATCAGTTCACTGGAAATGTAGCATATAGACATGACTTCTTTTGAAATACTGCTCAGGATAGTACTAAAGAATCTAGCTATTCAGCAAAGTGTCTAAACTAAAGAGTTTATTTGAGAACTGAAAGGAATGCTCGGGAGACCTGACGAAACTCTTAAGAGCGAGAAGACCACTGATCATGCTAAAAGCATAGTTTAAGCTCACATGGTGACATCTCCTGGTGTTGAGAATTATTTTATGCAGCTACGTCAATTTGTAATACTCTGAATTTGATTTTGTGTGTTAAACTCAAAGCGCACACATGAGCACGGAAGGGCTCTTTCAGTATTTTAAGACTTTCTAGGGTCAGTCCAGGATTTTGGAGTAGGGCAAGAGATAAGTGAAAACAGTTCTCTGATCACAAGTCAGGAGGCTTCTGCTGTTGCTGAATAAGGCTATTTCAGCACACCGCTGGGTGTTAACACCTCCCGGGCCTTTGTCTGCTGCCTTAGCTGGAGCTTACAGAAGCGTTTCAGAAACTCCAGAACTGGAAATGCGGCGAGTCTATCCTAGAGCGGCACACAAATGCTATGCTTTGGCATTTGCTTTCTTTTACAAAACAAAAATATTCAGTTCAACCTTATTTCAAAATTACTGTCCCTTTAAAACATTAAGTATAACAATGCGTACTAACTGTAGATTAGTAATCTGAGAACCTCTTAAACCTTAGGAAAAAGGAAATACGGTAACTGAGAATTGATATTTTATGAGTTCTGAAGTAGCAAGATCTGGTGTGAGGGGGAAGTTAGCTCCAGGCCACAAAGCGTATTTCATGTTTAGGGTGTATATGCTGTTTAATATAGCTCAGTTGGCAGGAGGAATTTTCCACTTGTCTTTTTCTGGTGGTGCTGGACACCTTTCAGTTTTGATGGTGATATTTCTGTTTTATATATATATATTCAGAACTGCACTACTCCCCTCAAAGCTATTTTTTTTTTTAATTTTAGCCACAAGAGGCTTTTTTTTTTTCCCCTCCTTCAGTGATTTCATATACAGAGTGTTACCCATGGATCCTACTGCATCCAAGTGGTGATAGATACGTAAGCCCTACCAAGGCTCTTCAAGGGTAGAAGTTCTTTGGTATTTGTTACTTAATTCTGTGTAGGCCTGATCTCACCCCATCTCATCCTGAACATCCCCTTAAATCAAGAAGCTGTTTGGCTGCAAAGCTCAGGAGTCGTCATGAAATTGGTTAATTGTGTGTCTGGGAAAATACTTGTATTCCAGTAATTGTTAAGAGCAACTCTTTTATTCGGTCTTCCTCAAAAATAAGTTTAGCTGTCGCGTAAGTTAAGAGACGAGATCCAAACCCTCCCACCGAGCTTGAGGTTCTTACTCTCCACCATGAAGGCTTTTTTCTACTACTAGAAAAAATTATGTGATGCATCTTAGGAGCTGCCCAGACTATTCATTTTTTTCAGAATGAGTGAGAGAAAAATCAAGAAAGTAAGTACAGAGAAAAGACTGTAGCTTGGTTTTCTGTTACTTTGTGTTAATATTATTAACCCCATTTCTTTTGCCTCCTTTTCCTGGCTTGTATCAAGGCTATGGGCCTTTTAAAATTGTTCATTTAACATTTACTGCAAATGTCTGAATGCGTTAGTCACAATTAATCATAGAGAACAGAGAAATAGGAATAAGTTATTTTGGCAGCTGTATTCTCAGATAAGGCTGTATCTGGAATTTAAGCTTTGCCATAGACCGTTTATCCATAGTGCAGCTTTAGCCTTGAAAGGCTAATGAATTTCCAGTCTGAAAAATGAAGACCACTGATAAAGACACCCACAAAATGACACTTTCTTTGAAACAGAAAGGTGTTTAATTGCCTCCAAACAAGAGTCAAAAGACCAAAGATGAATCTGTACCAGTGAGCAACCAGTGTCCAGTGTGAAGGGAATGGCAGTTAGTGACTTAAAAGTGAAGCTATTTGCATATCTGAGCACCTTGCCCTGTTGCTCTCAGCATAGATTTTTATTCCAGGTTAATCTTAGCGACTTATATGTACACAGGGAGCTGTCTGAAGTATATTCAGTACTGAGTTTCACAGTTCTCTAATATCAATCTTTCTTTTTTAGTCAAATACTGGAAATAATGGCGGCAGTAAGAGAAGATGACCCACTTGAGTTGGCCAATACTCTCTATAACAACACTATTAAAGTCTTCTTTCCAAATATATAAAGTTGTTTTTCTTAAATTTATTCAGCATAACTTTAGTAAATATATTGCAAAAACTTAAAAATTATCGTATCTGCAAGTTCTTATCAATGGAAGCCAATATGTAGTTTGTTTTTCTTTTTTTATGGTACAAGATTAAAGCTGCTTTTGAAAAGGTGGTTTGCAGTTGTACAGTTTCTCAGCCCTGTTTCCCTTTCGTCAAGATTCAGGATCAATTTCAAGGACAGCCCAAGCTAGCAACTCTTGTTAATACCTGTGTGCATTACAAGGTGAATACCAGGCTGCTGAGTTCACACGTACAGCACTTCAAGCTACTACTGGTAATTCGGAAGTGTTTAACACATCAACAGCATGCTTTGCTACTTCACCGGAAAGCGCAGCGGTTTCATCTTTTGTTCCACATACGCAAATGCTGTAATATTAAGTCTACCAACCTCAATTTTTATTTATTTTTTAAAAACACAAGTCACTAGTTTTTAAGCGATAAAGCTTTGCTAATACTGAATTTATAAGTAAAGCTGCTTTGGTTCAGGCTTTTCGTTTCTGATTTGACCCACTGAACAGTCCGTTTTCACCAGTATTTTTCATTTGCATCCAGACCTCATTGATCAGGGATTACCAGTATACAGTCTTTGGCACAGCATTATCACTACATCAATTAAAGAGTGTTTTTCCAACCATCTTAAAAACATGTGAAAACATTTTATTCCATGTACAATAATGTACATAATTTTAAGGTGGTCATGAAAGAGACCAGCAAAATCAGAGGTATATTTACAGTAGCACACACCACAGTAAACAACCACCATTCACAGACTTAACATTGAGATACTGCTGTTGTGCTTAGGTACAATAACTACAAAGTGATACTTTTATTCTGTTGAAGTCAATCTTAAACAAATACCTCACGGCTTAGTAAAGGACATCTTAATCGCCAAGAGAGTTAGAGTCAACATTAAGAGTCTCATTCAAGTGCTGTGCCACACAGTCACTGTCTTCCTCATCACTATCAGAACTGTCATTATCTTCATTTAATTCATTTTCAGCATCAGCAGCTTCTTCTGCAACTTGTACAGGATTTTCATTTGGTGCCACAAACCCGTTGTTGTTGGAGAGATTGGCGTTTTCCTTGTCCTCAATATAGACTTTCTGATGGCACATCGGGCAAGTGTCCTGGATGTACAGCCACTTCCGAAGACAAAGTGCATGAAAGTAATGGTTGCATGGAGTAATGCGAGCGGAGGTGGTGAACTCATGGTAGCAGATTGCGCACACATCATCTATCTCATGTAACCGACTTCCTTTTACTTCTGGAAGCGAGTTTATTTTCTTAACAGCCGTCCGGCGATTTATAAAAGTCTTCCAGCCATTCTTTGCTTGCAAGTAGATGTTGAAGTACGCGTGTAGACACATCATGCAAGCACGAATCTTGCTTCCCGATTCAAACACCATTGTGTAAGCTCCGTTTCCAAACATGATTACTCCAAATATAAACTCAATAATATTGCCAGTTGAACGAACATAATAGACATAATCATCAAGTTTTTCCCATAGCACATTATAATAGCCATCAATCATAAACAATATATAAACAGTGATAGAAACTATTACTTTTAGGCAAAGCTCTACACAGAACGCTGTAACTGCAAAAAGCCACGTATTTAGTGCATAGTGATGCCAGAGGATGTAACTGAGCAGAACTGGAAGGATGAAAAGGCAAGCGGAAACAAACAGTACGGGGAAGTGTCTGCGAAATGATGACACGTGGGAGGCACTGAGCGACATCAGCACGGGGTCTGTCATTCCATGGATAAAATGCAGGACTGCTGTCAACAAAAGGCACATGTTTCGACTCAGGCGAACTAATCGTTCTTCTGGTTTCAGTCCACTTAAACCAGTCTGCAGAGCCAAAATGAAAAACAAGACGGGCGCTACAAAACCAAGCCTTTTGTCATCCTCATCAGTCGATCCGATGAAGGCCAAGATGCCGAGTCCCAAATAATGCGCTATTGAGGAGATGACGGCACTCATGCCTAACACAGTTAAAGTAGAGTCACACCCACTTATGATCAGACTGCAAATCAGTTCCCAACAGTTATCCCACGATATCAAGAAGAATTTTTCTTCCGTATTGGTTTCAGCCATCTTTACAATATATGTTAATACCACAGCTTGCGCCGTCAGCCTCGTTAGCCAGAAGACGCGCAGTACAGCTGGAAACCGAATCCTTTTCCATGTATCCTCCATCAATAGCTGTAATCCATAAATGCGATACATGTGCCTCACCAACAGATAAACATATCGCACCGAATAATAGAACCATTTAATTTTCGTAACTAAAATGGCTGTGGTATTTAGTGTCAGAACTAGGCCTGAAATAAAAACTAGTATCTGCCGCACATTTAAAGGTAATTCAATAACCAAGCCAATTACAGGAATCAGTATATCCAGGATGATGAGTTGAGAGTATATGGACTGCACGTTTAGCAACGTAACATAGCCGATTCCAAAGGTAAGCTGAAGGATGGAAAGCGCCATCCATAGCGAAGGTCCTTTATGAGGGAAGATCTGAATTCCGAACGCAGCTGTGTAGTAGGCACTGTAGAAGTTTATGTGCAAAGAAGCATAGTAATTCACCAACACTGAAGTCGCAGCCAGCAGAAATGCCGAGGTGATCATATAAAACTTGAAAAGTGCTCGCTGTTGTAAGACCAGAACAACACTGGATACAAAGACACCTAAAAACAGATTGAAATCATTTAGTTCTCAGCAGAAATTCAACAGCAGATTTTAACCCATTAGCTTTGGGGCTACATGTATTTAATGTATCCCTTCCCAATTAGTCACTTGTGACTTTATGTTAGCAATGATGCCCCTTCTCAGAGAACAGAGAAGAGGACGACTTAATCGCTGCATGTAATACACCTGTGCACCGCAGCCGCGCTGCAAAGCCAGTGCAAGCATTATGTCACAATTACTGTTAAAGTCATCTGCAGTTCCAGACTACAGCAGTGACAACTCCCGGCCTCTCTGCCTTAGTCTTGAAATCTAAAGGTAGACACGTTCTAAAAGCAGAAAAAAGAATTACCAGATATAGCATCGTCTTTATATGCAAAGTTAATAGGGAATAAATGAGTAGAATTTACTAAGTCCCTTAATTCACTTGAGCAAAGCACTCAACTACAGATCTCCAAGCTGGAGTACTAAAGATAACAGCCGCCAAAACAGTTTAGCTAAACCCTTTAACAGGAAAACACTGAAAAACTGCTGTAGTTTACTGGGGAGAGGGCACTGTTCCTCCAATTCCCTTCAGTTTGCTTTCATTCCTGATAAGGCATCTGGAAACAGCAGTCTCACAGGAAAGACCATCCACAGTATAAAGCTTTTGTACACAGAATCCAAAACCGCACCAATTGCCTCTTTGCCAACACCAGTGTGAACCTGCATCTTATTAGAAGTCAGATTTAGATCTTGAAATACCTGTTTGCTTACTTCTCCCCCCACACTGACCATGAACACACTCTGACCATGACTGCAAAGTCTGCACCTTCCTATGAGCAATCCTGTCATCGCATCTACAGTACCTACGACCTCGCTGTAAACTCCTTCGGCAGTGTAGCTTACGAATTTCATCACCATGTACTACATAAGCAAGGGCTCTGCCCTAACCGATTTGAAACTGAATGGCACTTACCACTAGATTCACCTCCTTAAACATTTTTTTTTTTTCTTCAGGAAACACACTGCCTTTGCTTTGGGCTTCTCAATCAGCTTCCAGTCTACGCAACTGCTTTCTCATCCAAACCAGTTTGGAGAGATTTCCATCTCTACAACTTACATTTGATTGTAAGTTGCTTTCAATCTCTGTACTAAAACTAATGAAATCACAAGTAATCCTCTTTCAACTGGAGGATAGCATCGGTCTTTTCTGATGATTGTATTTTAGATTGTTCCAAATCCCCCTTAATAGTGTTTAAAAAAATAAATATTTTAAGCCATGGGATCTTGATCATGGAAATAAAAAAAAAAACTTTGCTAAGAACTAGCATTTGATTCCACCAGGAGTGTTGCCAGCTGCTTGTATTAAAAAAAGAAAAAAAGAAAACAAACAAAAACCACACAAGAAAGCCCTGCCCGGGAGGGCTGAGTAAGAAGGGAGAGGGTCAACCTGAATGAACAGCAAAAAGCAGACTGCAAAAAGTTATTAATGCACCTTAACAGCGTTCCCTGCCAGCAGCATTGGCTGATATAAAAACATTCTCCTTAACTAATCATTAACCTAGTAACCTTGTGAAGTGGACTGAGGAAAAGCCTCCATCGGTTTTCAGGAAGTGCCGTGTATCATAGCTCAGTTCTTCCATGAAAAGATGAATATTCATTACATACAGCAGTTTTTTTTAAATAAGCCTGAACACTTCATTGCCTTTTCATGCATACCACCATGAACGCCTATGGGAAAGCTAACACCACTGACAAGCTTTTACCCTTTGCCTTTTCTCACAAGTCACAGAAAAGGCTCAAACGCCTGTAACCAGCTCATTATTTACATAACTCTGACCATTTGAGCCAAATGAGATGCGTTTTGCACTAAGCAGGCTGCTCTGAAGCACGCCTGTTAACAAAACCTTTTTTTTCTCCTTGCAGTTGCAGTAACCGGCCCGTATTTAGATACTATAGGTCATCCTAAACCACCGACGTCTCACATGCAAGACACATCCCTAAAAAACAGTACTAGGATGAGTCAATAGGAAAGCCAGACCTACTGGTTCCTCTAAAGAGGGACTAACAAAAGGTAAAGCATTTCTGTCAGCACTTGTGTGCAAAAGTCAACACCCCCCCCCAGAAGGAAGCTCCAAAGACTACCGGAGGTAACTCGGTCTGGGAAGGGGAGGTGAGCACTCCTCTCCCCCCATCTCCATTTATGTCAATCCGTCCATCTTGCCACGAGGAGGCTTTCCCCTGCCCCGCAAAGAGCTCGCCAAACAGTAAGTCTTTTCCCCATTTTCCCTCTGATAGGAAATGCTGCAGTTCCTCCTTTGAGAAGATTTATCTCAGATTTCTGTATATACTGCTGCTCATCTTTACTGTTCCTGTCTATGCCAGCCCCTCACCAACTGTCTCCAGCACGGCCTCCAAACACAACATTTCATCGAACCACATGCATTTAATTTTAAAATCATTTCTTGTGTTACAATGAATCCCTACAACTCCTACAATTTGTCAGTACCTTTGTAGTATCGCACTACCTAGGATTTGACTTTCAGTCAGTTACAGGGTTCAATTACCTTTTACACATAAGTATTTTAATCATGTGGAATTGCCAAATTATATTTTTTCTTAGCCCCAGCCATTCTACTTGCTTCCACATCTTTCTACAGACTACAGTATTTATAGTAACCCTCTCAAAAATCAGTGTCCTCACTAAGGAGGTCTGAAGTAACAGTTTTCACACTCCTGGGGGTGGTGGTTCTGCTGGAACCCAGACACTTTAAAAAAAAACCATGCAAAGGCATGAAAGGTGTTGGAGACAAAGCAAGGTTAATGAAAAAGATTAAAGAAAAATTGTGCTCCAGTTGTAGAAATTGGTTCCGTGCTATGTATATGTACTACGTACTTGTATAGAAAATAAGTGATGGAAGAATCAGACTGAGGAATCCTGCAGTAAAACTTTTTAAAAAATCATCCAGATATCTATTAGCATTTTTGAGGAACTGTGCTCACAGAACATTTCAGAACTGTTCAACATCACCCCCTGAAAGCTATCAAATCTCTCCAGAGCTACACTCTTTGTATCTGGAGGATAAGTTGTGCGTTTATCCTATGCTAAATAGTATTGTGCTACAGCAAAAATTTGGATCAGTCCTTCAAAGCCTGCAAATAGTAACTAAAAGGGCAACTTCCCCACTATTTAAATAGAGAATGATCCAAAATACATATTTCGGTTTATCCTAACAACAGCAAACACCCAACCCTTTAATCCTTAAATTCAGATGAGGAAAAAATGTTGTCTGAACCACATGGAAAGTCTTTAACATCAGCTTTAAGTAGTTACATTTTAATTTTTCTTTGATTTCGGAAAGCCAGGAACCACAGACCACTCGTCTCAAAAGTACAAGATAAATCTCTTGGCATAAACTGTTCCCAAAGCTCTTTTGCAGAAGGCAAGGGCGGGATTACCCATTTCTTCCCCCAAACTCTTCCAGAAAAGTGATCATATAAATGCAATCCTAGAAAGTGCCTTAATCTCTTAATGCCACGCTTCAG
Organism: Pluvialis apricaria; assembly: GCA_017639485.1. Taxonomy (NCBI): domain Eukaryota; kingdom Metazoa; phylum Chordata; class Aves; order Charadriiformes; family Charadriidae; genus Pluvialis; species Pluvialis apricaria. The sequence continues at coordinate 157,855,668 of CM030008.1, read as the reverse complement.
CGAGATCATCGAACAACGCATCCACCATTCTCATTTACGTGGGATTAATTTCAAGGCACTTCCTACAGCATCTGGATCACACAGTGAAGGACTCCTAAAATTGAGTTGGTGAGGCACTGCAGTGTCACTTGTTTTAAAAGGAATTATCAGTGGGAAGCACTCTCAGCAATTCCAGAAGTGTGGAACAAAGGGCCAAGAAAATGGGAAGCAGGGAGGAAGAACCCCTGGTCCCCGTCCCAGCGCTGTGGGTACCAGCTGCAAGGCCGGGACCTCCTCGGCTTCCCTTCTCCCAGCAGCAGCGACTGCCCCAGGCACCCTTCACCAAAGGAGAAGCAGCCCAAACAAAGTACCTGCTTTGCTGCTTTCTCTTGTCGCTCTCCTCCTACCTGCTGTCTTGCTACAGCTTCGCCTTTATTTTTTCCCCTCTGCTCCTCAACTTTGGCAGTGCCGTCACCACCACACTTCTCACCTTGCACCCTTACTTTGAACCGCTCTTATCAGCTTCCTACCCCAGCAGCCATACCACCTATTTCCTTCCTATTTTTTTCTACTATGACCGTCAAAGAAAACACAAAATCAACATGTCCCAGGCGTGCAAAAAGCTCTTGCTGTATTTTGGATTCTCCTTCCCTTCCAGGCTCAGTATTCCCAGCTCCAAGATGCGATACACGATGCAGCATCCCCTGTACAGCAGTCAGCAGAACGGGGCTCCAGCCCAGATGAGGCTACGTAAGAACACAAGATTACCAGCAATGCCCAAAATAGTATCACCTAGTTATACCAGTGACTCTCAACCTTCATCCCAGCGACGAGAAAAAGCTTAAAAATAACCAACGGCAAGTTTCAAGAAACTTCTCTTTCATTTGGGAACCAAATCTCCAGCATTTCTAAACTGCTGTACCCTGAAGTAGGGATTTAACAGCATACTTCAGGAAAACATCACACTATCCAAAGTAAAAAAAAAAAAAAAAAAAAAAAACACCAAAAAAATAATAATAAAAAAAACATAAACCATAAAAGAAATCATCTATAGCCACGAAGTCACACGCTTTCCGCCGAGGAGGGGGCTCAGCCCCGACGCCCCGCGCACATGGCGAGCAGCGCCCGCCCGGCCACCGCCACGCCCGGGGCAGCGGCCGGAGGCCCGGGGACGGCACCGGGAGTCGGGGATGGAGGCGGAGGAGGGAGGGGGGGGGGGAGAGCGGACACCGAGCGCCGCGGCCGGCAGGAGGAGGGGAGGGAGGTGATCTACCGCCAGCGGGGACGCGGAGGAGGGGGGAAGCCCGGGGCGGCTGAAAGGCGACAGCAGGAAGGGACGGGAAGGGGAAGGCGGCGGTGGGGGGGGGGGGACACAGGCCGCGACAGCAGCCGGCGGGCTGAGGGGGACGGGGGAGAGGAGCGGCCACCGTGCCCCGCCTGCGGCTGTAAACAAGGCCCGCGGGGGCCGGCGGCAGCCGGGAGCGGCGGGGGTGCCGACCGCCCCAGCGCCCGGCCGGCGGGGAAGGCCCGAGGTGGGCAGCGGGCGGGCGGGCGGGGGAGGGAGGGCGGCGGGGCGGGAGCCGGCCCGTCCGGCGGCGGGAGGGGAAGGTCTCTCACCCAGCAGCCGCAGCAGCACCCCCAGCAGCGCGGCGCACAGGGAGCCCCCCGGCAGCGGGGACGAGTTGAAGATGGCGTCGATGAGGAACAGGCTGGGCACCCGCAGCGCGACCTCCAGCCCGGCCCGCAGCCGTGGGCCCAGCCGCAGCCACGGGAGCTGCGGAGGGCCCCGGGACGCCATCCCCTGCCAGGGGGGGGGCAGGCAGCCCGCCTCTCCCGCCTCTTAAAAAGCGGGGGAGGGAGCGGAGGGGGAGGCGGGGAAGGGGGTTCGCTACCGCCCCGCGCCCGCCGCCCGGCCCGGCCGGGCCCCCCGCCGCGCCGCCGCCTCCTCCATCTTCCTCTGCGCTCCCTCAGCAGCGCCGGCCCCAGCCGGGCCGCGGGGGCGGGGCCGGGCCGGGGCCGCGCGGGCGTCGCAGTGCGCGGCCCCGCCCCCCGGCTCCCACGCGCCACCGCCCTCCCGCCCAATCGCCGCGGGGGCAGCGCGGCCCGCGCGCTCCCTCAGAGGCGGCGGCGGCGGGGCGGCCTGGCCGGCGGCAGGTGACCGGTGACCGGTGACCGGGCCCGGGCCCCCCCCCCCCGCAGACCTACCGCGGCCTGCGGGCAGCCTGTGGGCGAGCCGGGCTTCCGAGGCGGCGGTGGCGGCGGCCGTGTGAGGGATATGCCGTCCCCGCTCGGCGCTGAGGCGAGCGCGGCGGCGGGGCCGGTCCCCCCCCCGCCCCGGGCTGTCGGGGCGGGCTCACCCCGCCGTGCCTTACTCCCGGGAGGCTTCGCCTTCCCCCTCTGGAATGTCTACAGTAGCAAAGCCAAAAAAGCGTCGTCGCTGTTGCTATCCTTGCCCCACGCCGGCATTCCCAGCGCCTCGCAGCGTGCGGTGGATGGCGGGAGCGCTGAGGTAATCGTTTCCCGGCTGTTCAGTGAGTCGTTCACCTTGAAGAAGTAATGAGCTTTTAATCAGGGGAGGGTTATGCAGAATTTCCTGTTCTTTCGTGTGTGATGCAAAAGCCCTGTGTCTTACTCGATGCGTAACCGTAGATCAGGATCATGTGGGGAAAAAAAGGCATTTTCCTTTGAAATCCTGTTTCCTTCCTCATGCATCGTCACTGAAGCCACAGATACAGGGGCTAACTTTTGGAAACTTCAAGCTGACTTGATTTGAAAAAAAAAAAAAAAAACCAACCAAAACTAAATGCAAATGTGTAATCAGTGTTAGTCCACCTGAGACAGGGGCATTTCCCAGCCCATCGCTTGGGCGAATTCAAAGCAGGTTTGGGGCCACGACTGAAATCAGCTCTTGCGCGTGTTGGCATCTGCCAGGCTGCGATTCCCTGCCTCCAGCTTCACCTGCCATAGCTCAGCCTTTTCATGTGCCTGGCGGGTTCATGGCTTAAGCCCGGGGAAGTCTTTCCATTGTTTTCAAAGGGTTTTGGGTCAGGCAACAACAGTATTGCATAGGAACTTTCCTAAGCAATGCCCCACACTAACAAAGCCAGAAATGTTGCCAGATTGCTAAAGGATTGTATTACAAAATCCATGGACATGAACAAAGTGCATGTTTTAATCACATGCTGAAAGGCATAACTCTGACCTAGTAAGTGTTCCCATGCCAAATAATAGAGGTTAGGGTTTAAAATGTGAAAAGTGTTTGTTCTGCTTAGATTTTAACATGGTTGAATCACAGATTCAGACTTGCCTGAATAATTTTAGTCCTCAACTAAATATAGAGCTGCTGAATATAAATAAAAGTATTTGATTTGAAATGAAATGTAGATCAAGCAGATCTGAAAAAATTGATAATTCTCAATAATCCACATGAAAATATTTATTCCTATGAGGTGTAATGTCAAGAAATCAACAACTTAAAACACCATTTGTGGAAATGGAATTCCCTGCTTTCCCAAGGTCCTTCCAACTTCACTTAATACCCTCATAAGTAAAGAGGATCTTAAATCTATTTTTGCGATAGAGGCTTCAGGATCAGAGGCAATGCTGTAGTACATATTTATATTGCTTTAAGGACATGTGGATTAAATTGAATCCTTTAAATGGTTTTTCAGGTTTAAATACGTGCATTTACAGGCGTATTTTACAGATGTTATTTAGGCATGTAAGTACAGTCATGGATATCTGCAAATTATTTTGTGCATAACCAGTTCCAGGTTGCAAACATTCCAGAAATCCTAGTGTTAGTAAAGCGTATCAGATCAAATTCATACAATTTTTACACATGTTCTTCAGAAAATTTGCTGCAGTTTTTAAGACTCCTACTTTTCATTTAAGTTCATTAAAAAAAAATCTAAACTTGATTATCATACATGTGATACATAGGAAGATGACACCTACTGGATATGTTTAATTTTGCAGTTTGGACTACATAGTTTCAAATGTGGAATAATAAACCAAATTTAACTTTGTTGCACAAGCATACCTCTTCTGAATTCACTTCAGTTATATATACAAATTCAGGAAAATTTATTTCTAGGGTTAAATGCACTCTCAGCTTCTTCATAAATTTGGAGGTTAAATCCTATCCTAAGTAAATTCATATTAACACTCCTATTAAAAATTTTTTCTTAGTTGGGGAATTCTGCAATTTCTTGTTCATAAACTAACACACAAATTAAGCAGAAAGCTCCTTTATTTGTCTAGATAGATTAATTGTTAAGGGCAAATAGTCCTGAACTCCAAGGTGAAGGTTGTTCCACGTATCGTTGTGGCTGCGTGTACCTGACTTGGTAAACGTGTCAAGCCTACACCCCATGACAAGGCAGCGCAAAAGAACATGACTCAGGGAGTTGTTTCATAATAAATAAGAACTTAACACTCAAAAATGCTTTACGAATAATTTAATACACCTCCTGTATCAGGCTATGAGTCAGAAAGACACAGATCAGCTTATTTCAATAACAAATACAAGTCACTGGAATTCTTTGATGTTTTACACGGCATGTGGCAGAAGGTTGGGTTTTTACAGTCAGTCAGGTAAAAATGATTTTGGTTTTTTTTTTTGACAGCTCAGAGTGGTCAAAATAACTGAAATAACTGGACATAAAGCAATCTTTATTATCTTATGGAATGACAGAATTGCATGCTTTCTATACCAGTCTGCTGAGGCCATGATTAGGGTCTGTGCCACATCTAAAACCACGTTTTGGCAAAATAACTTTTGACTTTTTAAAACTCCTCCTTTTGCTTCAGTGCTCTCATGAGCCCTTCAAGCTAAAGGCTTTATTGGATTAACGCCAATGCTTACATCAGATGTTATAAAATCACGTGGTTTTGCAAAAATCACTTTTTTGTAAGTAAAAATAAAAATACAGGGAGGGTTTTAGAGTACTGTTGGGTTTTTTTTCTAATTATAAGATCCTGAAAAGCTTTAAATACACACAATACCTTTGCCTTGAAATACCACAAGTGAATTTAGCCTGATACAATAACAATAAATTTTGTGAGAAAGAAAACAGTTGGCTGTTAAGAAAAACAGTGCAAAATGTGCATGTCAAAAATTCAGTTCAGCTTGCAATGAATGTAGCAATCCATTAACTATTTCCAAAGTTCATTTCTTCTTCCTAGATACCTTTAGCTGTGAATTACCCGATATCATTTTGCATTCCTTGTATAAGAATAAAGCTCTGTACAGTGTATCTTTAATTTTGTCATAACAGCTTTTTCGTTACAATCAGTAAGGATGTCTTATGTTTTGGACTGAAACAAAAACCAAGAATCATGAAAGGAACCTAAAATGGATTTTCTTCTCCTAGGATGATATTCTAGCATAAAAGAGACCAATGTATCTGCATTTTTTTAAAAGGCAAATACCAATGTTTTATTAATGTAGGCTGTGGTGGATTCAGCTTGTGGGTGACACCCAGCTGTGCCTTGGTGAGCTGCTCATTACCTCCTGCGGAGGACAGCTTGTGTCATCAGTTCTGCCTGCCTGAACGCAGTGTTCGTGGCTTTGTCACTGTGTGCGCTACTAATGAGAATGAATTGCCAGCTAATGCAGATAGATAACGTTGGCTTTCCTGCATCTAACTTGTTCTGCAGTTCGGTGTAGATAGACTTTTGTATGGGGCTCTTCCAATGTGGTACATGCAAAATATTTAAAACTAATGTATTACTACTTCAGCTTCAACGGAAATGATTTACTCTCACATGACTATTTTTAATATTATAATTAAAGACATCGGTAGTCTTTACCCAAGTATAGTTTATATCTGGGTCTTCTGAAGAGAAAAAGAGCAAATCAAGGTAACATTTGAAAAGTTACGGTAAAACCTTTAAATATTGCTATTGACATAGGGACCTTTTCAATATATTAAGAATTTCCCTATAAAAATTAACGTGTTTAGTTATTTTATTAAGTTTGGGTTTTATTCCTTCTCTACAGCTAAATGCTACGGGATTAGTGTTTCTTAAAAGAAGCTAAGAAAGCAGAAAGCAATTTACTCATAGTAAACATTTGACAAAATAAATTGTAATAACTTGTTTGTGTGAAAGATTGATTTTGATTTCACATCTGTGTGAAGTGACAATGGCAGTAACATACAAGCGCTCATTCTGTTTCCTTCAGTGGAGGAGGAGGTTTTTACGCTCATTATTTGAAGAGAATGTTCACTTGGAAAGTGAACTAGAAGAGTTTTCTGTCTTGACAAAGCAAGGCACGCGCTGGAGAGTAAAAACACGGGACCAGGCTTGGGTCATCTCTGACAGGAGACAAGACTCACATACATGCATCATCTGCATGAGGAAAATCTCTTAGTTCTGTAATTTTCCCCATATTCCTTTAATGACAAGCTTTCTCATTCTCTTTAGAGAGATGATTGCAAAGAAAAGGGTTAGACCTTGCTGTTTATGGATTTACAAAACTGTCAGTTTTAAACTGTGCTGTTTATAAAACTGTCAAGAGAAGGAGCTTAAACTTCAAGTTTTGCCTCCAGTGGAAAAAGGGCATAGAGAGAACAAATTATATTAACAGTTGCTCACTGGCATTGTTATCTCATTTCCTAACTATGACCAGCATACTTAGCAAGGAGACAAGAAAAGAAGGAAACACAGAATATGTCTAAGGACTGCGACTCCCTTCCTGCTGTCTCCCCGGCTGCGGGAGAGACGTACCGCCTGCCGTGGTGCTTTCTCTGCGAGGACGGCAGCCGTGGACAACACCATCTGGTCGCCAGGCAGAGCTCCGCTGCCCAGCTCCTGCTGGAGGCACCGTGCTTAGGGCAGCACTCACTTTTGGCTTTCTTGGCTCCAGTTCTCCTCTGTGCTGGGGCCTTTGGGAAGTGCACCACTTAAGATCGCTCCTCCCTGATCCTTCACCTCCAGTGTTTTTGTTGTTGTTTTGTTTTCCAAGCCCTACATGGAGAAATGTCTGGCTTTCATAACTTGACGCACACACACACACACTGTGGCTTCTGCTGCAGAGGTTTTTGCCTGCTTTTCCAGAGCTGCAAACTCCATATTCCAGACCTGATTTAAAGACTTAACTAAGCAAGCAAAAAGAATGATTAAAGATCCTTTTTTTTTTTTATTATTGCCAAGTATGCCTTTTTCTCCTGCCATGATGTTTGAATTTTCAAGTGCATCATGCTAGAGACAAGCAATACCAGAATGCAGAAAAGGCAGTGTGCTTTATTACAAAGTACAAACTCAGTAAACGTAAATCCAGAATGTTAAAGTGGTAAAATATATCTAACGTATTTCAGAGCAGATGCTAGAAATTTGTCCTAGGAATTGATATTGACTATTTTTCTGGATTTTAATATTAGTTTCTGTTCTGAAGATGTTCTTGGCTTTTACGTCTTGTGAGGTCAATATCTATTTGGTCACAGAAAAATGTGTCTTTGCTAAAACAGGTGGGAAGCTGGCAAAGCCTGACAGCCGGTGCAGCTCATTTTTTCAAATGCTACACAACGATTAAGAAATGGTATGCCTGATTGAGAGGGGGGAATGGAAATGGTTGTGATATTTTGTGTGGAGCAAATGGAAGAGCAAGTGCTGCCATCGTAGCAGTTTCTCCGACCTCCGCCAGTTTCTCTGACCTCCGCCATACTTCGTGTTATACAGCTGTAAATGTAATAAATAAAATGCAGAACCAATGTTAATTTTTAACCTCATTAATGAAAATTTTCCCTTTGAAAACACAAATTAAATAGCAGCTGTATATCTAGAACCTTGCTCCATGTGTTGCTTTTTATAGCTAATGAAAATAATTATATGTTACACTCAATTTTTTTCCCCCTTATGAGGTGCTGCATGGCCGCATGCAGCGAGTTGTACAGCTGAAAGGCAAGATCTGGCTATTCCAATTCAATATATGCAAAGCAGAGGCCCTGTAGAACTGTTTCTCTCAGATATTTAGCAACATCTGGAATATAATTGTAGAATCCCTGAGTTACAAAGTGAAATAAGAAAGAGCAAGGCAGGTTCCTTCATCTCTGGGGTGCAGGATCCATTTTACCATTTGTACTACTTGTTTTGTGAACGACAAAAGTGGAGAGAATCAGAATTACACTGGAAAGTAGACATACCACAGCAGAAAATGTGGTTTTCCTGAAAAATCCTGCCTTTTAGAGGACATCCCAGCTGTGGAAACATTAATCTCCCTGTCATGACTGGGCTGACCCTTGTCTGCCAGAGCTGTCCTCTGCTTCTCAGGAGTGTTGAAACTGTTCAACATTACCAGTCTTGAGGTTCACGGTGTAACTGCCAGTCTCACTGAACTTCACTACCAGTGCAAAGCCTTAGCAGAAAAAATCATAGTGGAAAAGCTCAGTTTTCTGAAGTCACATGCAGAACAACCCTGCCCCTACTTCCCGGGCCCTTTGCATATGCAGTCCCAAACAGGAGCTGTTTGCTAATCTGGGGACCACTACATTTAGCTAGTTCCTGATAACTGAAAACGGCTCACAGGCCTGAATTTTACTGCTGGTCACCGGTGAGACTACTTCAAGCTAGTTAACACCAGTTAGCTAATATAAAACTAGTTAAAACAATTGAAAGTGTCAGCTGCTCTGTATTTTATGTGTTGTAGCGCTTTCTTTTTTATTAAAGCAGCATACTGAAAAGAATAATTTTCTGGTTTTAGCTAAAATGACACATCTCAGGATTATTTCAGTCTCAGAAGAGCTGATCTGGGAGATCAGATATTTGTTCACAGACAACATGTGAGAGACAAAAGTAGAGAGAATCTGAAATGAAACTAGTCCTGCCACGGCAGAAAATGGGGTCTTCTTGGAAGATCCTCCGTGGTAGAGGAGGATCCTAACATTGCTCCTATGAAAAGCCTTCAGCAATGTGTTGTAAGTCGTTGAATTTGGTCAGCAAAAAGGCAGTTCATTAACCATGCTCGAGGCTGGGTTAGAGGGATTAGTGTAATTCAGACTGCATATAGCTACCGTCTTGATGAGGGGGTGGGGAGAAGAGGGTAGCACAGGTTTGTCTCGCATGAAGTAGAGTGTAAGTGATGTGTTGGATAGTGCAAAAGAAGGTTCGGAGCGATGACCAGTCCAGCCTTTCCTCTCGCAGGGAAATCCAGACTTTAGTATAAATGGTGACAAGCTTCATGTGGTTGATGCAGAAATCTGGACTAACGCCCAGCAGACTTTTGCCTGATGTTGAAGAGTTGAAGCTGGACATCCAGTCAGCCTCACTTCCTCTGTTAATGGAGAGAAATAAGTTCATATAAGGGTTTTTCAGCTCCTTGGTTTTATCACCATCTAGAGACACCTGGGGTAGGATTCCTCTCAGCTGACTGCTGTCTAAAAGCCTACTCTACGTTAACAATCCAGGCTTCCTGCTTCCTGAGAAATCGGTGAAGAGAGACAGGCACACACTGTCTTAGACACTTGTTTTTGAAGAAGTGGAGTCCTTCTCCAGAGATGCCAGAGAAGACGTCTTCTCATGTCCTGCCCAGGAAAGCTGGATGGTTCCCAGCCCTTCACGTGACTTCAGCTGGGTGGGAGGAAGCGTACCGCTAAGGGCTGAATGGCACAGTCTCCATCAGCGACATAAGACATGGCCTTGTAAATTTTTGGAGGGTGCTGAAACTAACCTGACTGATTTTTGCGTGCTCGTATGGGTGGTTCCAGTTCCCACTCTCTCCCTCTTAACTGCAAGTGATACGGAGCACAGATTTGCTCTTTTATGAATCAGTTTTATATTTTAAAATTGAGGCATTGAAAATATAAAAATTCTGAGCAATTCAAGTATTTATTTTTAAGAGTCAATATAATTTACATTGATATGTATAATATGTATACGTATAATATGCATATAAGATGTAGAATATATGCATATATTATAAAGCTATATTGTGTACTACATTGGATATTGAAAAGAAAATGCAGATCAATGTCTGGTTTTGAAAACATCATCATAGCCTTTTCTCACTTTTCTCTCAAGTTCATTAATGCAATGCAGTTTGTGAAGTGTTTTAATTTTGATATGATTTAATTTTCCTACAGGATGGCTTTAACCTGGGAAAAACCCCTCATAATTCTGCTCTCGTGGGTCAGTCATAGACTGTAAAGGGAGTATTTATGAGCATGCAATCTAAAGTGCTGCACAACAGGCTGGGAAATACCAACCAGTAGTTCTTGTACCTAAGAGAACTCATGTTCTTTAGAAAGAGATTCAGCTGTGTTTTGAAGATCATGAGGAGCAAAGAATTGTTTTCAGAATTTAACGCTTGATTCCTAAACAAGGTTTTTCTCCTACTTAGCAAATTCCTTGAAGCTTCCTAAAGTGATACCGAACTCTAGCATTGGCTTTGATTAGAGCCACATCAAATATTTGCGTTGGAACCTGACACCACGTGAACTTTGCTCAGCCTCATGTTCCACTGCAATGTTGGGTGTTTAATAAATGTTCATGAAAACCATAATTCCAGTTTTGATCAACATTGGTTTCCTATAAAAGCCACTGAAACTTGTGATTTAAATGTGAAAGCAGCATAATAAGGACTCTTTTGACTGAATGTCTCCTTTAGACTTGGAATAAGTTAAACTCTCAGGATATTTGCAGGTATGAAGATAAAAGGAAAAATTCATGCAAATCCTTCTAAATCAAGAGAGAGGAGTTTTGCACAGCTTGAAAGCTAAATTCTTCTGTGATAGGGGAACTTCACGTCCCAAAGCAAAATTTAATTTCAACCTGCTTGCTTGGTAGGGTGCGGTAACAACTGGAGAAGCCCATTCAGCACCGACACTTCAAAGTGCACTTCCAGCCAGCCCCTAGATGCTCGGTGGCCTGGCCAGAAGATGGCAGGCGTGTTTTGTGGGAGGAAGGAAAGTGTGCCAAACAGACAGGTGTTTGGCTTGTAAGAATAAAATAATTCGGAGTCAAGACTAAAAACGTTAGTGTTATTTTCGTTATCCTTGTGATGGTCATACTGTAAGATAACAAAACCTGCAGTAATTTACAGCTGCATACGTACAGGGGGAGGGAGGCAAGGCCCTCTGGCCCCGCTGGCATCCCTGGTGTGGGACGTGCTCCCGAGTGACGCAGCACGGTGCCAGTCGTGCCCCTCTGCTGCCCCGCAGTCAGTGCCTGGCTCTGAATGGCAGTGCTGAAAAGCCACAGAAGAATCCCACACAATTAGGTGAGAAACATTAACCCAACGCCTCCTCCCAGCACTGGGCTTTCTGATCCAGCATCCACTCTCACAACTGGCAGGACTTGTCTTTGCTTGCCTTATGAAATTCTGGTGAATTATAATCTGCTGTTAATTCTTCATTTTGCTCGGTCACTATTTCCTTCTTTCCTTCCATAACTTCGGCATGGGGAGGGGCCAGGATTAGCATGCAATGAATTTAGATACTGCTTTACAGTCTGACACTTTCCCCTCTCAGCTGTCAAAGACTCGCAATTTCTGGATCCTTTCCAGAACTGCAAGCTGTCCTTTTACTTCCTTAGAAGTAGAATTATCCTGCCTAGTGTTCCAGCCATTGGTAACTGGATAAAGCTCTTTGTTTATCAGCTCATTTTTGAGTTGGCTAGAAGTGCAAATTTAGGAAAGCAAAGTACTTGATTCCCAGTAGGGGCTGAACATTCAGTTTCTACAAAGCTCCTATTCACTGACCTGGCATTCCCCAGGGTGGAAATACTCTGTGTTCATAGCGAAGGCATACAAGTTGAAAAAATACATGTACCACTTAGAGCAAAATGCCGTGATGCTCATAATGTCTCTGAACTTCAGGGAGATCATTTCATAGTTTTGGCCCAGGACTGCAGGAAGTGTAACTTTCTAGATTAAGGTGCTTTACTGTAATTGTAAGATACTCCACTTTACTAGAGAGCTGAATGGTTGGCAGGGATTGTCATTCGTAGGCTTTAGCTGATCTTTCAGATAGCCTGGGCACAGGTCACTGGTTCCCCCAAAGGTCAGGACAGAGGTCTTGAACATCATTATATTTTGTAATGGAAACTGGCAAAGGGAGCAAAGGACAGGGTCGTGAAGAGATGGGGCAGTATTACATAGAGGTTTGCCAAAGGTTTTAAAGCCGGACTTGTACTGCTGTAATCCGGCTGAGATGTCATAGATGTGTGGCTAACTGAAGCCCAGTCATTGTCCTCCAGGACAGAACGAGCCTCCTGTGTCAGTGGAGGCTGTAACAACAATGCTGAGGTAGCTACGTGAGAAGTTGCTACTAGTGAGGAATCCAAGAGTCTTAAATTAAGAATTTGATTGATTGTGGATGTGCATTTTCAACAGGAGATTCAAAGGAACAAAATGTTTCCCATCGCTGCCGACTTCCTTGGGGGATGGTACTGTGGGCTTCAATCTGCATTTCAGTTGTGACCTGCGCACACTTTGCCACGGTAGTGACTGTACGTGATGGGGCAGCAGTGTGCTGTTTGAGTACTGCTAACACTTGCATTGGCATCACCGGACCGGGTCACCCGGCACCTGCATTCATTTACGGACACAGAACGGATTCCCTGCAGTTCAGTTCAGTTTTCCGTCATGGCTCAGGGTGGGCTGAAACACTAATGCTGTCTGAAAACTCCACCCTGTACAGTCACTTTGCTAACAGTGGAGCTAAAGAGCTCGGAAGGATTTTTGGGAAAGGCGGCTGATAAAAACAAAATAGAACACACCACAAAGAGGGGAAAGGGTTTTTTCCATGCGTTTTCATTATGGCTAAGACTTTTGTTAACCTGATTTCTATATGCTTGTTCTGAGCAGCTAGGATTTTCGTGAACAAGGAATGAAACAATAGCTTTAGATGTTTCAGTACTCAAAAGTGTATGTGGAAAGGGTACAGGAATGATAGAATTTTTCTGCTTATTTGAAAATACTGCAGCCTTACAAGAAGTTTCAAATATTCCTGCAACGGATGGTGTTATACATGAGGTTGAAGAAGGTGGCATAGCCCCTTCATTCCTATTACTACATGTAAGATAAGCTTTATTTCTTTTAGTTAAAAGCACTGCAGCCTTCAAACCAAAAGATATCTATATACCAGTTGATTTTTTGAGGAAAATATGTTCCGTGGTGATCACATTTGCTGCATTACCTTTGAGGGCAGGAAAAAAATAAGATGACATAAAATGCAGTAAAGGATTACTCAATTAGGTGTTACAGAAAGTTTTTCATCTACAACGGCAGCTCAGCACCGAGATGAGCTTCCCAGTGAGTTGTGGAAATTCTGCCATTGATGGGTTTTATAACAGCAGGGTAGAGAAATAGCTAAAAGGAATATTCTTGATGCGTTTTACCCTAGTATAGCAAGAGTATGGATAGTCATTAATTTCAAATAACTTAGCATATTGATATTTCTGATACTAGCAGATGATGATGAACTGAATCGAAATTACTATGAATACTTATTTTAATAACTTGCATTGGTGTATTGACTGAACATTCATAATTAATATCTACATAGAAAATGATGGAGTGTTTCTAACATTTGTATTATGCCACTATGATCTCCTCTCCTCTCCTCTCCTCTCCTCTCCTCTCCTCTCCTCTCCTCTCCTCTCCTCTCCTCTCCTCTCCTCTCCTCTCCTCTCCTCTCCTCTCCTCTCCTCTCCTCTCCTCTCCTCTCCTCTCCTCTCCTCTCCTCTCCTCTCCTCTCCTCTCCTCTCCTCTCCTCTCCTCTCCTCTCCTCTCCTCCTCCACAGCATCATTCCATGGTGCATTGAACTGGAAAAGCCATCCTGCTGGAAAAAAATCTGGAAGGAAAAAGTGTTTCCCTTTTACTGGCTGGACAGTTTCTCAGTCCAGCTCAGTGTTTCCACACAAGCCATGTGCCAGTATTGCTTTTGAAGAAACGTTCCTGGAATTGCAGTCTCAATTCTCCCCAAGTACAAAAAGTCTGCAGATACCAACTATGGAAAATATATTTGTCTGTTATGACAATTCTTACAAAAGGATCTTTATTTGCACTGTCAGCAAAAAATATGCCATATTCTCCTTTCTGAGAACTAAATTCTTGGTCCCTACACAGAGTCTGATTAATCAGGATTCACTCCCTACTGCTCAGTGCTGTGAGAAACCTTTTCAAAGTTGCACTGGATGATTCCAGCAGCAGCTCTGGCTCCTGAATGCTCCCTCCTACTGTTCCCAGGTGTTTTGGCCAGGGTGTCTGTAGTGCCGCTATATGAGTCACGCTCTGTCTGGTCAACCATCTCTGAAACCCTTCCAAACAGATGATACGGGGTGCTCGCGCTGGCTTTCGCAGGATTTGGATCAAGCCATCTGGGTGCGCTTTCTCGATCAGTTTGAACTGATGGAGTTCTGTGCTGCTGGTGAAATGGGTGGTCCCTTCTTTCATCTCCTGGCAATGTGGTTCAGTGGCCTCCCTTCATCCCAGCACGGAGCTCACGTGGCTGTACAGTGAGCCAGACTATGGACTGAGCATCATTTTTTTTGCCCTAGATTAGTTCCCTGATTTGGATTATCACTTGAACACATGATTGCAACTGCTTGCCTGAGGACGAGAATGGGATCGTGCACAAGAAGCAGGCGTAAGGACAGATCCACCTCATCAAGCAATGGACATCCTTTGAAAACTTGATTACTGTTTTTCATCATCTATGTCCCAAAAACCCGTAGTCCACATATGATAAAGATTGTCAATAACTTCCTCATTATCTTTTTTTGCTCCTGGCAACACATACACCGTGTGAGTTGAAAAAACCATAAAAGAGTCATAAAGGAAAAAGAATATGTGGATTTTCTGTAGTTTAATTATATATAATAAAATAATCTCCATCAGCAGCTGAAACAGTAAAAGCTAAATCATTTCCACAAAAAAAAAATTACTGGAAGGAATGGGTTTTTTGAGTCAGAATTGGACTTTTTAACAAAAGCAAAATGTGGCAATAAAAAACCCAGCCCTGTAAACCCCCGTAATCCCTTTTGGTTAGGCTCTTCACAGGAAAAAAAAAAGTGTTACATGGTCTGACGAGCTCATACTCTTAACCATGTGTACTATTGGGAGGGGAAGAAAGCCACGGAAAGAGCGTGGATACATCAGACCTCAGAGTAATGCATCTGACTATCAAGGACTGAGTGGCCCATCCCATCATTATTCTCTCTACTGCAGATTTTTGTAGCACTTTGTTTGTTTGCTTTTTTTTTTCAGAAGCCAGTTTAAAATTAGAAACTGTCATGACTGGAAGGTTTTTCTTCTTGTGTTGGAAGATAACTTCTGTAAGAATTATAAATGTGCCACTGAAAAATGATTCATAGGTATGTGTGTGTGTGAACTTTGCATATTCCAAAGCAAAATTAATCTCTAGAAAGTACAAAACAGTTGTAGCCATTGCCCAAAACCTGTTATACAGGGACCACCTATAGTGTTGGTATTGTTTCATCCTTGTTCAGGGTTCTTAAAGCCATTTTGAAACACCCATTCCTGTTCCTGCCAAGTTATGTTGCCAAATTTAATCAATATTCCATTTCTGTCAAGATTTTTATCTCAGCAACCAGCATAATACACTAGTTTTACCTTTTCCTCTTTCAGTTTTGGTGTATTGGAATAACATCCAGATTTTATATAATGGAATAACTTTTGTCCATAAGGCCAAATTATCAGCTGTCTTCATATTGTTGAGGTCAATGGAATTAAGGAAGCTAGCTGAGTCCATGACAAATGGGAAAAGTTTCTACAGAATTGGCATTATTTCTGTTTAATGACACAAAATCAAGAAACGGTGTCTAAATCTAAATGTTTTTCTTCAACTTTCAAGAGCAAATAAGAACAACTGCCCTTTAAGTTGCTTTCTTCTGCTGTAACAGCAAGCGTTTCATTAATAACAGTAATTTGTATCAAATTTCGGTTCTAGTAATACCGTGGCATGTACTGCGTGGTCTGCACGCAATGCACGTTCAGTTCATTTCAGACGGAAGGTACCTGTGGGTGACTTCACCTTAGTCAGCGGGAGTTTAGCCATTGACTGAACTGAGGGATAGGATTTACAGCTCTTGTATTTGAAAGGAAGTCCAAGAGGACTTTATGTCTCTGATCACAGTGACTTAAACATTATAGCAACAGGTGCCAAGCATTACTTAAGCAAGACATAAGCATTTGCCTAAGAGAAGTTGATTTTCTTACCTGTGGTAGTCCCGAGCCTTCAGTGCTCATGCTGTCTGATGGAAACATCACAGCTTTCAAGAGGTCCCTTAGTTTTCCAATAAATCTCCTACTACAAGCCCTCCTTCTCCTGTTGTGTTCTTCAGTTGGCCATCCATCAGTGACCTCCATCCTGGTCATCACTTTGCTCACTATCAAATCGTAGCAGCTTTTTTAAAAGAAGGAATCAAAAATGTATGCGTATTATACCTTTATAAAATAATCAGACTTGAAAGCATTTTCTTTTGTAGCTCCCATATTGTTCTGTGCTCTCCTTCCTCCATCATACTTCATATAACTATGCTTTTAAAAGATATATTGTGTGTAGTGCATCTTTCCGTAAAATCCAGGATGCATATTGTTGGCTATCTAGTACTTGTAACAGTCAGTGGAATAGGGAAATTGCAGAGCGTATAAACCTGGCCTGGATAAAATTGTTAACCAATGACACATAGAGAATGTTCTTGGGTTGGACTAGGGGGATTAAACAACATGAGCTGATTATGCTAATTTTCTTCATCTCTTAATGTCTTTGGATTGCTTCATTGAAGTTGAAAGAAAAAATCCCAGTGATTTATGTGGAGAGGTATTTCACCATTTCCCAGAAAGGTGTCTGCTTTATATGGCAAGTCCAGTAAGTCTCTGCACATAAGTATGAATTTTGCAGCCAAACACTTTGCGTGCAAGAATTCAGACTATAACAGTAAACGTTGTGTTACACAGAGCTGGTTTTGCCTCTAACCAACCACGACTACAAAATTTAATACACTAACTGCTGCTTTCCAGCACCAAATAGCTGGCAGCTTTTCACTATTATGTTAGATCGGCAAAGTGAGTCATTTGCTCTCCTTTCCTCTGCACAATTTCGCATTCAGGCTGTTTTCAAACTCCTCTAGTTTTCACATTATTTAAGCAATTAGCCATATGAAACCTCTTGTTCTCACTTCTCTCTCCCTGAAAAGTAATATTCAACCAGATGAGCCCATTAAGTTCCTGTTCTGGGACACATTATCACCTCGGCTGCCACGTACACAGAAAGGTGGTTGGAGCAAGGACCAATTTGCTGTTTCCTAAATGTCCCTCACTTCCACGTGTGCTTAGACATCATTAGAGATGAGAAATAAGGTAATGAAATAAGCTGAACTGGAACCAGGAAGCAAAAGAAAACTTCCTTCCCTAGCTACTAGCTGCTTTTTACCCTCCTCTTTAATCTTCACTTGTGCGAAGCAGGAAGATCAGCTTAAGCAAGCAGTTACAGCAAGAGGTGGGAGCCAGCAGGCCTTTAGGATTCATTTCTCTCATAATGGGCTACTGAAAGTGACTGCTGAGCCACTCACAATCATTTTAAGAAGGCACACTCCCGTAGCTCAGCAAGGCGTAGCATCTCGGTCCCTTGAAGTAATGAGAATTTTGCAACTGAATTCACTGGGGCAGGATTTTGTGTTAATGTCTGCTTCCAGTCCTACCCCTTGTTTTGCCTGCTGGAGCCGGTTCCAGGCTTTCTCGGCAAGGTGGTTCTCCTGGGGGAGGACGAGAGGGTTGCAGCTGCAGCTTTGATACCGCCTGGTGTGGTGTGGTTTCCACGTCCCTTGATGATTGTGAGCCTTCGGAGCCCTCCTCCCCTTCTCCAGGCCAGCGCAATGGCTGCACACGGATCTGAATAATGCTTCTCACCCATCGTCTTCGTTAACTCATCAGGTGCTGCAAAAACTGTGATGGCTGTGGATTGTTGACGTGAGAGAAAGCCAGGCTCCTGCTGAGGCTTTCCTTGCTGTCAAAATAAAACAGAGGCAGAGGAACCCGTGCAGTGGCTCCCAAGTGGACGGGCTCTGAGGCTGCAAGCTGATGTCTCCGCTGCTAAAGGATGTACAGGCACAGTGCTCTGCAGCTGCAGGGACGATTTGGGCTTTGCAGGCTGGCGATGGAAACACATCTGAGAGGTGTGTCAGCAGCTTTGTCTACACTGGCCTGTTAGATGACTTCGGAAGAAAGGAGTGACCTGCCTGCACTGGTCACCTTTAGACAAGCCCCACACAAGCTTCTGCATCTTTTCAGTCCTTGCCCAGCCTCTTCTTCGCTTAGCTACTGCAGGCTTGCACTGGGATCTGAAAGACCTCAGGCTGTAATCCTCCTCGCTCCACTTTCTCTGCTGCCCACCCAGGATCAGACCAGAAGTAATTGTATGCAACAGCCGCAGCCTCCCGAGATGAGTGAACGGAGCAGGTTGGTCTTTCCGCGTTGTAACCCGGTATGGCGAACCTTAACTTACCACGGATCCCACTATTGCCGAGTGTCACCTGGCAGCTTCACCTGTGCCACAGATATTATCCTCTCTAATGTAACATATTCAAGTTCCTCTGTTGCTTTCCCAGAAATAAGTAGAAAACCATTTTAGGCAGAAAGAATAAATTCTTCAGATTGTGTTTAAACCATTTGAGCTGCTAGTACTGTATCACTGACTTGGACACTGGAGCTTCAGGGCAGACAACAGAAGAAGAGATTTGGAGGGAACTAATTTAGTACGGGATATTGCTGCCAGTAAACAAGCAGGAGCATGTTCCACCAATTTAGAATCTCTAAAACTGAATGTCCACAGCAAAGGCTGAGAAAACTGCTTTCTTCTTTCCCCACAGGGGTGTCCTAAAAACAAACAGGAATTAAGGTAAAGCTTAAAAGTCTCATTTCCACATATAACCAAGATTCCTCTTTTGGGTTTGAATTCAGCTGACGTGCTAATGAATGCTTCTGTAACATCACAAATTAAGTCTGAACAAATGCATTTTAATGGGATCTTTCTGATTCTGATGAGAGTCCACAAATGATTTTGACAGTAACAGTCCAATGTAAGAACAGATTCCAGTGCAAGGAAATTTAGAGAACAGCAAGTTTGAATCCACCACACAGTACAAAAAATAAAAGCTTCTGAGTTTCATAATAATTTATCGGAGCTGCATAAAGGTGTACTATTCCTTTCAGCACACGATGTACAGTAAAGTGATTCTCTCAAAATTAAGCGTGTTTGAAGACCGTTAATGGTAAAGATGCCACGAACCTTCACAGGAAAAATATTGACAGTAGGTTTCACTCCCCCTCAACGTCTTCCCTCCTCCGGAACTAGCAAAAATAACATGAAATGTCAAGCACAACATCAAAAAAATTCAAGGGTGATTTGCTGTTCCTAAAATATTTGTAGCCACGTAAAACATCAATGTATATATTATTGCCCACAGACGTGTCTGGCTGACGATGCGTGCAAGCCGAAAGATACTGCTACATCCAGCTGGTTCTCTTGATGCTGCAGGGCAGAAGCCTGAGCGGAGCGCGTCATCAGAGAAAGGCCCCGGTGTGCTGGCGGAGTTTCTACTTTAAGATTCAATACTGTGACTTGAATTGTGAGAATGAAAACACAAAAATAATTGGGATAGTTAGTAAATGTAGGAAGAAGCGGAAAACGAAGCTAATGGGGCATCCTGCAGGGCTGTGAAGCTGAGAATGAGAAATTTGGTATTAATGAAGATGATGGTGAAAAGGAAGTGTTCCAAAAAAGGAATAAACAAATGACACCCAGTTTAGAAAGTGTGGGTGGCAGGAAGAACGGTGACACCATTAGTCACAGATGAAAGAAGTGAGGGGACAGGTATGTTAAGAGAGATGCTGAGTTCAATCACTACTGCACTGAGCCTGTGCAGTTGCATAAAGCCAGCCAGTGAAAGAATCTTATTATACGTCAAGGAAAGAAAATTGTCTTCATTCATGGACTTCAGAGGCTTTCAAAAAAAGATTCCCTATTGTTTACACATGCACAGTAGAGTTACATAGCAGGAACAGATGAAATTGGGATAAGGTCAACGAAAAGCGAATATCAGTAAATATCACATCATCATATAGTACAGTATATTACTATATTTTTGCTGCTGGATGACACTGAATGAAGGCTGTGCCGCCATACAGCGTGACCTGGACAGGCTGGAGAGTTGGATGGAGAGGAACCTGATGAAATTCAACAAGGGCAAGCGTAGGGTACTGCATCTGGGGAGGAATAACCCCATGCATCAGTACAGGTTGGGGGCTGACCTCCTGGAGAGCAGCTCTGTGGAAAGGGACCTGGGAGTCCTGATGGACAACAGGATGACCATGAGCCAGCAATGTGCCCTGGTGGCCAAGAAGGCCAATGGCATCCTGGGGTGTATCAAGAAGAGTGTGGCCAGCAGGTCGAGGGAGGTCATCCTCCCCCTCTACTCTGCCCTGGTGAGGCCGCATCTGGAGCACTGTGTCCAGTTCTGGGCTCCCCGGGTCAAGAGGGACAGGGAACTGCTGGAGAGGGTCCAGCAAAGGGCTACAAAGATGATGAGGGGATTGGAGCATCTTTCTTATGAGGAAAGGCTCAGGGACTTGGGGCTTTTTAGTCTAGGAAAAAGAAGACTCGGGGGGGATCTTATCAATGCTTATAAATACTTAAGGGGAGGGTGCCAGGGGGACGGGAACAGTCTTTTTTCAGTGGTGCCCAGTGACAGGACAAGAGGTAACGGGCACAAACTTGAACAAAGGAAGTTCCATATTAACATGAGGAGGAACTTCTTTACTCTGAGGGTGGTGGAGCACTGGCACAGGCTGCCCAGAGAGGTTGTGGAGTCTCCCACACTGGAGACATTCCAAACCCGCCTGGACGCCGTCCTGTGCAACTGCTGTAGGTGTCCCTGCTGTGGCAGGGGGTTGGACTTAGATGATCTCCAGAGGTCCCTT
The DNA here is from genome assembly GCA_017639485.1 of Pluvialis apricaria. Taxonomy (NCBI): domain Eukaryota; kingdom Metazoa; phylum Chordata; class Aves; order Charadriiformes; family Charadriidae; genus Pluvialis; species Pluvialis apricaria. The sequence goes on along the minus strand of CM030008.1, from coordinate 157,834,747 downwards.
CCAACCCTGACCATTCTGGGATTCTGTGAAACAACTCAGCTGAAAAGAGCTAAATAATTATGTGGATGAGAATTTGGACATGGATAGGACTATGGAAAATAGATATGAACCATTATGTTTCAGGAGATGAGGAAACCATTAATGGCACATGGTGAAGAAAACATCTATCCTTCTCATGTTGTTGTTGCCTAATATCTTTCGCACTGATGACAGACACTGGACAAGATAATCAAGCATCTAACTGGTATAGCCTAATTTGTTATGATAATTGTCTTGGGATCTAGAAATGAATTTTTAAATTAATGTAAATGATTTTTCATTTAAATGACATTTTTGCAAGTTTATCAAGTAATGCAAACTTTCAAGTTTGCTATTTTGAAGCATGCATGAAGCGCTAGGTGTTTTAGTGGTCAAATGTTGCTTTAATTTGAAATTAAAGAGGAACACAGAGACCGGCCAGTTTGCAAATATTTTACAGACAGTTCATTGTGTCTGAGCTTGTGATTCTTTAGCTGTAGTGAAATGTCAATATCAGTATGCAGAAGCATTTGCACCCTGAAAGATAACATAGATTTCTCCAACATCTGTGGAGGAAATGATCTTCAGAGTTTTGCGGTCTACAAATCACTATCACGTGGCTATGCAAAAATAGCCCAGTGGAAAATCTCTATTAAGAGTAAAGAGCACATGTTCTTTCTCTCCAAAATCTCCCTCATTTTTATCATAGGCAGAACAAACGTCAGATAAAGAAGAGATCTTTAAAGTAAATGGGGAAAAGAAGAAGAAGGGAATTTCCAAACTTTCTTTCAGCACAAGGCCTGGCTGTGAGTGTTACTGTACGGTATGCTATACCCGTTTATTTGTGTTGTCTGTAAATAAGTACTTTCTTTGGAGAGGGCTGACAGTTTTTAGCATTGTGATTTTCCTGTATTGAAGAACACTTAGAGAAGCTGCTCCTCCTTTGCCTGTATCTGTCCTAAGCTCGTATGGGATTGATTTTGTGTACTCCACAATGGAAATCATAACAAGCCTAAAAATGAATGAAATTATTAAAATGCATTCCTGTCACCCTTTGTTCCAAGGCTTTTTTTTTTCTTGCTAGGCTCTGCTTGTGAGAGCTACCCTTACTCTGCCTCCAGAAGGAGCCGTGCTTTAACCTTGCCACAGTTTTGAGGAAAGCCCTACTGAGTTTAGTTGGATGGCTGCCTGGAGAGGGGCTTTAGAGCTAAATTTGCTACAGGATTCTGAGTAACCAGCTGAGAAGGGCTATTTCAGCAAAGAGGTAGAGTCCACATCGCTAACGAGACCATATTTAGTGTGCACAGAGAAATTCTGCATGGCTGAAACAAATCCGGCCTTCTCTAAGGATGGCAGAGAAGACTTTATGGTACTTGATCAGTGTCCTAGGTAGTATTTTCATTGGTAAATATATAAATGGATAAAAGGAGATGTGTTATCGCTTCAATATTCATTGTTAACATAAATAGTTTATATTGATACATCATTTCAAGCACACCTAAGTAAATGGGAATATACTGAAATTTACCTAAAACATTGATACAGTGTGTTTGCTCTTAATACCTCTATTTGTTACTACGGCAAGGTGGTGGCCTCTAGCGGACTCTGTGTAGGACTATGGCAAACCTGAGACTCCAGGGCAGATGTAATTGCTACTCACAGTGTTTAAAAACCTACTGCACACCGGGGAGATGCTTTCTCAATGTTAAATGCGGCTGCAGATATTGTGTAGGCAAAGCTTTAGGTGGCTTGGACTTTTTTTACTGAATTTTTTTAAAGCCCTGTTTAGAAAGCTTTCAAGCCAATTCAGGCTGCTTGGAACACGCAGTGGGACTTCAATGGCTTTAAACGCAGGATTAGCTGAAATACTTTCGAACCTGGCTTGAATTTTTCATATTATGGTAGATTTCCCAAGTAAGGTATGGCTAACATCTCTTCTGATCCTGTATGGGAATTCCCCGTGTTCGATCATGTGATGAGATGTGGGACTGCACACCCGTGGCAGGGCTGTCCATCTGTCCCATGGGTCAGAGTCTGGGCTGTACGCCCGTGTCAGATCACACAACAAGATAAGCCTGCGTCATTAATCACGATGCAAATCTACAGCTGAGGGCTTTGGCTGTTCAACCCGCGCTGTTCAACATCTTTGTCGGTGACATGGACAGTGGGATTGAGTGCACCCTCAGCAAGTTTGCTGATGATACCAAGCTGTGTGACGAGGTAGACACGCTGGAGGGGAGGGATGCCATCCAGAGGGACCTGGACAGGCTGGAGAGGTGGACCCATGCAAACCTCATGCAGTTCAACAAGGCCAAGTGCAAGGTCCTACATCTGGGTCGGGGCAATCCCAAGCACAAATACAGGCTCGGCGGGGAATGGATTGAGAGCAGCCTTGAGGAGAAGGACCTGGGGGTGCTGATTGATGAGAAGCTCGACATGAGCCAGCAATGTGCGATCGCAGCCCAGAAGGCCAACCGTATCCTGGGCTGCATCAGAAGAAGCGTGGCCAGCAGGTCGAGGGAGGGGATTCTGCCCCTCTACTCCGCTCTCGTGAGACCCCACCTGGAGTACTGCGTCCAGCTCTGGAGCCCCCAACATAAGAAGGACATGGACCTGTTGGAGTGGGTCCAGAGGAGGGCCATGAGGATGATCCGAGGGCTGGAGCACCTCTGCTATGAGGAGAGGCTGAGAGAGTTGGGTTTGTTCAGCCTGGAGAAGAGAAGGCTCCGGGGAGACCTTATTGCGGCCTTCCAGTACCTAAAGGGGGCCTACAGGAGAGCTGGGGAAGGACTTTTTACACGGGCATGTAGTGATAGGACGAGGGGGAATGGCTTCAAATTGGAAGAAGGCAGATTTAGATTAAACATTAGGAAGAAATTTTTCACTGTGAGGGTGGTGAGGCACTGGAACAGGTTGCCCAGAGAGGTTGTTGAAGCCTCGTCCCTGGAGGTGTTCCAGGCCAGGCTGGATGGGGCCTTGGGCAACCTGGTCTGGTGGGAGGTGTCCCTGCCCATGGCAGGGGGGTTGGAACTCGATGATCTTCAAGGTCCCTTCCAACCTAAACCATTCTATGATTCTATGATTCTGGAAGGGCTCCCTGGGCTCCGGCACTGCTGGGTAATGGCCCACAGCTGCAAAGCAGAGTGGGGCACCTGTCCCGACCCAGAAATTGCAGCTGGTAAAGAGATCTAAGATGCAGCTGGCAAAGAGACCACAGCAGCTACTGTGTGGGAACAGGAAGCGGGAGAGACTCGATGCAGCTGTACAGCAAGCACCCAACCTAGAAGTGCCACAGCAGAGGATGATGAAGAGGGAATCAATGAGTAAGTCCCGCATGTAGTGCATGAGACTGGGCAGGTCTTAAATCAGTGATTCACTATTAGTGTTTTCATTGCTTGTAAAACAAAGTGGAAGCACCTCCTTCTAGTGAGAATTCATTCACTGATGTTTAGCTACCTCTTTAGAAGTATAAAGTGCTAAATAAATGTGTTATCAGAACGGCAAGAGGAAAATTTACCTGTGAATCCCTGGTTGCTGTGTATTCTTGTCATTAGCATTTCATAATGGTTTCGGTATCAAGGTTGTTGTAGGATAGTCACTGCCAGACTTCTCTGGCACAAAGCTCTCTGAGTCAGGGCCTTATTCCCTCACAACGTTTGCAGCAGCTGCAGCAATCATACCTCTGCGGATATTTTGAACCAGTAAGACAAATTAAAAAATAGTGCTGGTAATTTAATCGTTACAGACAATTACGCATTACATTCTCATGAATATGTGTGTTCTCCCGTACTTCTACCCATAGAATTTTACCTATTTCATATTAATTTTTTAATTCTATGTAATTGGATCCTTATAGAATATCTTTCCATATACTGAGCCAAGTTTTTTTTTCTTTAATTTTATGATTAGAAAGGAATCCTACACAGGCTGTAATTTTTCTTTGGTTGTTACATCTGCTATTGAGCAATTCCCTTCCTGATGATTTGCTGAGAATGGGATGGAAAAAAGAGATGTTTCAGTCAGATCTTCCAAGACAAGAGAGAACAGGCCCAGAGGTAAAGTGCATACACAAGTAGAATTCAAAACAAGTTCTGTAACATATTTTATACATAATTTCATATTTTCTATGAGAATATGCAGATTTCTAGATGATCCTGGCTGATTGTGTTACAGTTGCATAGAGCTCTCTTAAGAGCTCATGAAGATTTGATTTTTTTCTCAGTTAGATTCTTGGCCCTTTTCTTTTACAATAAGACCCTTTTATTGGACAACAGCAGAGTAATAGGGCTTTTCAAGGGTGTAGACTTCATTTCCCTGAATTGTATAGATGTTTTACATTGTCAAGGTGGTTTAAAGGGGCCTTATCATAATAAAAAAATTTAAGCCTTTGATCTTGTTTTTGCCAAACACTAGCAGCATGTGTGGAAGAAGGTTAATTTCAGTGTTTAAGTCTTAGATCTGCATTTAAAATCAAATGCATTCAGAAATCCATTAAGATGGAAAGTTTAGTTATCTAGACAGTTTGGGAATTTGGCATAGTTTGTTCAAAACACTTCTAGAAACCTTAATTAACAAATCTGATTATAAACAATATTTACAAACAGAATTGTAAAGTCAAAATTTGCACGTGAACTATCAGGTTCCTCTGTAATCGCCCTGACCTTCAAATTAGAGTACACATAACCCTGACTTTCTGGTGTCTCAGTTGCTCTCTGATCACAGAATCACAGAATGGTGAGGGTTGGAAGGGACCTCTGGAGATCATCCAGTCCAACCCCCTGCCACAGCAGGGACACCTACAGCAGTTGCACAGGACGGCGTCCAGGCGGGTTTTGAATGTCTCCAGTGTGGGAGACTCCACAGCCTCTCTGGGCAGCCTGTGCCACTGCTCTGCCACCCTCAAAGGAAAGAAGTTCCTCCTCATGTTAAGATGGAACTTCCTATGCTCAAGTTTGTGCCCGTTACCTCTTGTCCTATCACTGGGCACCACTGAAAAAAGACTGTTCCCGTCCCCCTGGCACCCTCCCCTTAAGTATTTATAAGTATTGATAAGATCCCCCCTCAGTCTTCTTTTCTAGACTAAAAAGCCCCAAGGCCCTGAGCCCTTCCTCATAAGAAAGACGCGCCAGTCCCCCAATCATCTTTGTAGCTCTTTGCTGGACCCTCTCCAGCATTTCCGTGTCCCTCTTGACCCGGGGAGCCCAGAACTGGACACAGTACTCCAGATGCGGCCTCACCAGGGCAGAGCAGAGGGGGAGGATGACCTCCCTCGCCCTGCTGGCCACACTCTTCTTGATGCACCCCACGATGCCATTGACCTTCTTCAGATGCGTTGAGGATCCCAATGTCATTTGAAGCTGATGAGGCCAGTAACACTAAGCAAACCTAAAGTTATGTGCAAGCAGTTTCAAGGTCTCCCTACCATATAGTAAAACTCCTGTCTGGGCAAACACTAATAGTTTTAATATGATTATCATGATACAATAGAGTGAGGATTTTGAGAGCTCAAGTTTAAAGTTTCCACAGCAATCTCTATTTTTGGCTTTTTATGTAAACTTCTAGTCATTGTTGTTATGGTAAAAGCCTTGAAAATATTAATAGAATGTACTTTAAAAGCCCCAAACTCCCAAAGAATAATAAAAAAGAACATAACCTAAAAGGTGTTTTGTAAAGAGGAAGCAGTACAACTTTCTAAGCAAATCTCTGATTTAGCTGCAGGCTGTAGGCTCATTTTAAAGCGTCCAGTGTCTTCCAGTGTCTTCCATATACTGAACCTAAGCAAGAGCTGTAGGTAAGTGGGAAATGGCTGACAGACTGGATCAGAATAAAAAACTATGGAATTATTTTGATGCTGATTCTCTGGAGCTATTCCCAGTTTAAAGATATGTTAACAAATTGCTCTTCTCGTATTCTACCCCCTAAATCCTTTACATGTGTTTGTAGATCTCGTTGGCCAGCCACGCTTTGGTAATGAAATTACCCAGCCATGGAAGAAACAACTGCAACTTGCAGTGTTGTGGAAAACCAAAGGCAATTTCTACTGTCGGGAATCCAATATTCTTCTCTTCTGAAAATCTTCACATGCATTTTGTGGTGTCTGATATACACAGCCAATTTACTAACAAAAGGTCCTTGTTCATGACTAGATTTCGGATTGCTGCTTCTGAAAAATTTCATCTCATATCCTGATTTTATGGGTCATGTGCCACATGTGAAAAAACAAAGTCTCAAATCTCAAGTTCACTGGTACCTGTGCCTCGTGAAGTATTTTTTAAAAGAGAGCATAGTAATCTTCTAGAATTGCGAAAAGGAAGAGGTGATATACACAATGAACACAGGTGAAGAGACTGCATTTTTTTGTCATACATATGGAAGGGTTGGTTCTTTTTCCTTATGAAATCAGATAATTAGCTCGCCTATGGGAAAGAGAAATCAGAAAAAATTGTGTTGCGATGACTGGTATTATCACTGCTATGTTACTGATCAGTTATTTTGCGTATAGCAACACTGAGAGCAAAATGTCTGCTCATGATTCCACTCGCATTTCTAAGTGGCATTGGCATTGCAATCTCCAGTTTGGAAGCTGCTTCTTTGGAGAACACCACCTCCCTAATATGGCTACAGACGAACATTTGCCTTGGGTCCTTAACATCGTGTCTGCACCTATTTTTGTCAAGCACAATGTGCTTGCAAGCCCTCCACAGGAATAATTTTGTAAACCACTTAAAAATCGCATTTGTTAGTGGCAATACAGCAGAAAATCACAATGCTTGGTATCAACAAATAGCTCCTATGGTGCATCACGACTAGCAGCTTCTAGAAAAGTAGTTGTTTCTCCCTCAGTTACAGTTCATATGCAAAGGCCTACTAATATTTTTTCTAGTTAAAATACGTAGTTTTCAGAAAAAATATTTGTTATTCTTCAGATAACAATTTGTACTGACGAGACAAGTTTATATTCTGGATTAATTTAAGAGTGACGAGCGTAAAAGAATGGGATAAACATGGATGAAGTTAGTCTGGATTGTGGGATTTACCTTCTGCCACGTGCCCAGTACAAGATGCAGGATCCCTTGTTGTGCACAAATCGGTAGAGCAGCTGAAATCCCATGCACTGAGCCCACATCCTGTTGTCCTGTGGGTTTATTTCTTGCTGGAAAGCAAGGACTCTGCTGAACAGACTTAAAATCCTACCCAGGGATTGCAGCAGAACAATCAGGGTAAGAAAAGTAAAGTAGGATCTGAAGAAAAGTTAGTGTACCCATGCTTTAAAGGTAGTTTTGAGTAAGACTCATCTGCTAAAGCTTATGCATTTAAGTCAGTCACTCCCAGTTCCCTTTACGGTCCGTGCTGATAACCAGGCACGAGTAGAGGGCGGTTCAGCTCATCATCAGACAGGCCTCTAAGGTGTCAGGTGTGTTGCCCTCCGAAGGTGTCTGCATCCCTTCCTGACAACACTGTGAGCCCAGACACTTACACACAGACACCTACGCTGCAGATGACACCATAGATATCTAAAAGGTTAGATGTCTAAATCTGAACTGGTCGCTCTCGTCTTTATAGCCCATGGAAATCTGAAGTTCAGGCCGTAAAGCCCAGGAGGGAGACTGCAGCTCAGCCAGGCTGAGACTGACAGAAAGTCTGCAAGGGTAACGCAGAGTCAAAACTGTCAAAGTTTGTGTTGTTGATCCAGATCACGTAGGCTTCAGGGAGTAAGGGGCACACTTCCAAGAGGCAGCACAAAGCTGAAAAGCAAGAAACAGATGACCTAGCGTGCCTGGCAGAGATCATCGAGGTCTGGGCAATACTGGAGCACAGTAATAAAACAAAATTGATAGCTTCTTGGATTACATAGTTGTAAAGAAATCAGGCAGGACAGACTCCGGCTGTCCTTGCTACGGGCAAGCAGTCTTAAATGCTGAGGACCATCATTGGGCGCAAAGTTTTTTTAACACAAGATCTTTATCTCATGTAGTTGTGCAAGCATATAAAAAGACAGTGGAATAAAACAAACCAACAAAAACAGAAATATAAACTTGCAGTTCGTTTTCCTATTAAAGCAATGCTATAAACTGAATGCTTATGGAGTGTTACATTGCGTGATAGAAGTGTTGTAGCTCCACTGAGCCTATTTACCTTCAGGCACCTAAAAGTTTGGCTCAAACCCTCTGTTTGTTGACCAAACACAAATATCTATGTAACACATAAATTCCCATAAAGGCAATTGATTCCCTCTCCATCTGTTACTTCTTTTAACAGAGAAATTGTCTTGAAAAGAACTCCTGTATGGCATTAAAGTACCTGAGGAAAACAGGTCAATAAATCAATAAATGTGCTTTCAGATGTTGTATCACCTTTTATGCTCACATGCATATTCTGTATATTTATTCAACCCATATTTGAAAATAAATTAATTCAAAGAGTCTTTGCTGTAGACTGAGAGCAAAAGAGAAAAACAAGAGTACAACAATGGCCTATTGCTTTTGTAATAAATAGACTCAAGGCTCATCCCCCATTTTTTTCTTTAAAAAAATCAAAGCAACGAACAATTTAACCACCCTGAACAGCATCAGTTCTCTGTCTGAGAGAACATGAGTGACTTTATCAGCACTACATTCTTCCACGGGTTATCAAGGTGCTGAAAAATTTGAAAGAAATATAAGCAGTTTAAAAGCAAGGTAAATCCCTGGATTTCACAGGTGAGATACAGACGACTGGCAGCAAGTATTCTCCTTTACTGTACAGGACTATTTGCTTGTATATCCACGCTAACATCCTCCAAACAAATAGCTTAGGACGCAAGAGAGACCAGAAGCATTGGTTTTGATATTGTTCGTGCAGCCTCTTGTCCCTCTAGCTGACAAATCTCATCTTTGACAGTGATCGACATCTGACCTTCGCATGAATTTAAGAAACCCCACAACAGGTAGGTATTGAACAACCCGCTCTCCGTACAAAGTGGCTTGTGACTGAAGTTTGGCTTCAGTCCTGACCCATAACGTTCAGTCTCCTTTCCAACTTTCTCACACGTCATTTTGATAATCGTTCTGCGGAGTGTCTTACCTTGTTCCGACCCTTCTTTAGCTCAAAGCATTTTCTTACAGAGGACAGGTTTCATACTCTGCATATTGGTTTACAGCGGCCCTCTCAGCAACAGCACAGGGAAAAAATAAAGGGTGAGAGAGGACCTCGAGAGAACACAGGGAATGGAGCCAAGATACACTGCCCAAAACCTCACACTTGGCTACAATGGATATTGCCAGTTTTCTGCCCCTGCCTGTGAGTTTAGGAGAATTCCATCTGTCAGCTGCTTGTGCAGGTCTCCTGGATAAGGCTGGTATATTCAACTTTTGGAAATGAAACCAGGTTCTTTCTTTTGTTTATTTAGAAAATATATTAATAATTATTACAATTATCACCTAAAATACTAAGCCATAACAGATACTAACTTTTGCAGAACACGTGCTATTGTTATAAAATAAGAGCAATAGACACACCTTTCCTGTAACAGCTGGATATCAGCTTTGGATATCACTTTGAATTTCATGCCAAGGCAAGACTTCATACCTTGCTGCTGGTAATACTGCTTTATGTACACAACTGGTAGAGCAAGAGCACGCTCAGGGATTGCCAACAGGGAACCCCTAGGTAACAGTGAAGTAGTGCATCAGCCTCTGCCTCTGTATCCGTACAGCTACTAAGATTGTTTCTATTTTGATACAAAATTATGTTGTTTGGGAATGAGCTCAGGCTGTGATACCAGTCCAGTCATTGCAAAGCAACGACTTTTGGACATTACTGATTTATTTTGCATTTGCACCTGGTTTTCTGGAGGTGAAGGTGTTTCTTTTTACAAGCAATCTCTAGTTTCTTCCTCTCATAGTCCAATCTGACAGTATGCAATACTAAAACCATCTGGCTGGAGTTACTCATTATTTTATCTGCGCAGGAGACACTAATGCAGGCATAACATGCATATTCAAATTCTTTTCTGTGTGTGGCCAGTTTACTAAAAGAGCCCTCTACCTTGTAACTTTTATTCTTAGGAAGTTAATTTATTTTCTTATTGCTAAGGGAAAGAGGGATCGAGACACTCAATTTTTTTGTTTTCATTCATCTGTATAGAAATTAAGTGGTTAATTAAAACCAAAATCATCATAACATGAAAACGTGTTAAAAACACCATTTGGTGTGATGGTGGATTTAGCATTTGATGGTCACTTGCACACCTGAGAGATGACTGTATCTCTGCAGTACTATGAACTGCCTGTAGCCTTTTCTTTCCATTGATGAATGAAATATTAGTGCAAACTACCATCAGGATCTTACACACTATCTCTTTCTGCTCCTCTTTCCTTTTCACCTTTCTGTTATTGTATGTCTCTTTATTTTAAATAGATTCATATATCTTCTATAAACAAATAAATGGAGCATCTTGTATGAAATAGAACTTTTGAAGATCTCACTGGAACAGTGCAAGTATACTGAAGTTTAAACAGAGAGTAATTAAAAACTCATTACCACTTTCCTAATGAATTAATCCAGTAGTTAAATTGGAACAAACAGCTATTAATTGGGAAAATTCTAAATGTGGATTCTAATCTATTCTGATTATTGATTTGTTGGTTTGGTTTTGTTTTTTTTTAATTGAGGGGACATATGCATGTAACCCTGCTGAGAAAAGAGTTCGTTTGCTGGTTTAGAAGACTCTCAAGCTTACAGACAATAAAGATACAAATATTTTTACAATAAGACATTGGAATTTTTTGGCATTTCACTGCTTTTTTCCTTCTTGAAAACTATCTATGTGATAGAATCAGTTAATTGACTGGCATCCTGATTTGTATTCACAAAACTTAATATATCATGTGACTTCTAAAATGGAATTTTTAAAATGAGTCGAGGCTATGAAATTTTACAATCATAGAGAGGGCCCATCATGATATATAATCATATTGGCTTTTGTGTAACAAGGCAGCTTCAGATAGCAACTTATTTATCCATAAATGAGTGAATGGAGATGTAAAATCTGGTACTGAGGACCTCAATACAAGGTATTCAGCCTGCCACGGTTAGTGAAGGAAATTATGGGAGGATGAAATCACAACATCCTTTCTCGACAAACCACGTGGAATGGCGGAGAAGGGTTTTCAAATACATACCCATCCCCATGAGAAGAAAATGAATTATCCTATCCACTATGATTTCAGTGATGACAAGTGGCAAAGAGGAATTACAGGAAAGGCAAGGAATTAAAGGAAAGTAGAAAGGAAAATACAGCAGCAATTTTTTCTAAAGATTTACTGCAGAGAAAGATGTTGTATTACACTGTTGCACTTCTTCAAGGAGCTAAGGAGGTGCACCAGTTTCTGCAATAATCTATCTGTGCTAGGCATTGGGTAGAATAACTTACTTTAGACTTGGACATTATTTCATGTTTGTGTTTCTTTTGCTCTGCGTTTCCTGCAAATGCTGCTATGACACTCAAACAGCAATTTCACAAAGCGAAGCAAGAAAAAGCCACTGTTCCTCTAAGGAAAACACACCACGATATGGAGTTTTCGGCATGGCTTACAGGAACCTGTCTGTCTTCATTCCTGTCGCAAAGAATCAGCGCTATTTGCGTGAAAGGGAGTGCTGTCTAAAGAGGGACTGACCAGTGCTGAAATTCCGGGGAAGGCACGTGGACACAGCACGGTTGTGGGCTTGTACATAAGGTACCAACTTCAGACCTACATGTAGGGGTCTAAATCTAAAACATACATATATTGAAAAGAAGGAAGGTAGGACTGAGCAAACAATTTGCACATTCGAGTGGAAAACAGGTTGTTTAAGGATAAGCTTAGTTCTCATAGGAAAGAGGAGAAAGGGTTGAATTTTGGAGCTTGAGGACTTCAGCCAGGCTGGCAAGAATGACTTAAACTGGAAAAGGAGGAGAGACCAGCAGGGAGCAACAGCCGACTGGTGAAAGCTTCCAAAAAGCAGGCATCGTCCCATTTAAAGTAATGGATTGGGAACAGCCAGGCTGAGTATTTTAATGGGATAAGGTGGGTGGAAGACTCATAGAGTAGAAATTGCGAAAGTAAGAAAAAGAAAGCAACCGATAGAGACAACCGATAAGACAGAGAAATCTGTGATGCAAAACGTGATGTTTTACATGTAAATGTGTGATGCCTGACAACCTCTGGTGAGAGGTAACAAAGCTCTCGTTCATCACCCCTTTCACTGAGTGTGTAAATAGGCTGAACAACTGCTTGGGCTGCCCTTTTGGTGGTATTTAACTCTTATCTTCTGTCACTAATTATCTTTGTTCAATAGAGGTAAACAGGATCAAGGGGCAACACGGTTAACGCTGATGGAAATGTTTATATAGCATAAGGGAATAGCTGCTTCAGTCACAGCAAGACGTTATCAAGATGGGGTCACCACAGGTGATTTCATCCATTTTACACCGCCAAGTCGTGAATGTGTCCAAGGTCCTAATCCAACCGCTTCATTATGCTTTGAGAGCTTTATCTTTTTTCCGTGCTTCAAAGGAAAGGCAATGGTACGATATCCTTTGCATGATACGCTACCCCAGCACTCAGGGGCCAGGTGAAGGTTCTGGGCAAAGTGCTTCACAGCGTCTGTATGTTCAGCTGACTTCAGGGCTGGGCAGGAGCTGCTCAGTCCTCACAGCAGGTCAGCCACTCTAGTGCACGCTCGGCGTTTTTATATACCCAAAAATGAATGTTACAAACCTGAAAGTACATTTGGGTGCCCCCTGATGACAGTCTCAGCTTTACACTGATGCGGGAGACCCTCTGTACAGTGGGAATTCCCAAAGACAGTTTTGACCACCTTGTCCTTTTTCTCAGAAACATACAATAGAAAACAGCTAAGTGGGCCCAATAAACGGAAGCTCTGTATACTGCTTTTCTTTGACGCTCCCTACTCTCTTTTGGAATATTTCTCTTCTTTCATACCTTTCCCCTGATACGTTTTAATGCAGTTCACTAACTGGAACAGTTCAGCCCTGTCAACTTACACAATTTATTAACAAAATCATTTTTTTGAACTCAAAGGAGGTACTGATATTTTCTCTTTTTCAAGCGGAACACAAATATTAGAGGACAAAGGGCAAAGTTTTCCATCATGTTTCATGTGAAAAACTCCAGGACTCATTTGAAGAAGTGCTGTGCACCCGTATATTACAAATGTGGGAGGAATTACAGTAAACACCTACTTTCGGCTCTTCTAAGCTAAAAGAAGAGCTAAGAGCTGGTCTAAGCCAAGACTTCACTTAATTATTATATGAAGCAGATCCCATCTTTTAGAAAATTTAGTTGTTCCACTTGTTAATTATTTTCACTGCTAAAATTTTGTACAGTAGTCTGATTCGGCCTAGTTTCAGCTTTAAGACTTGCCATACATCGATATACATTGATGGGTGTGAGTTATATATAATTTATTGTGTGCTGAAAATGCTATTTCATAAAGTAAGTTACTTAGAGACTATGTTTATGTTGAACCCACAAACTTCCAGTTAATAATGTGAATAAATTGATCTTTGGAGTCTCTCACTGAGAAGTATTTTTCCAAATCTTTAATTATTTTCTCTCCCAACGTTTTTTTGAGCTATGTGCAATTTATCTTAGACTGAGGACACTGTAGCTGAATACAATATTCTAAAAGCATTTAGCCTGAAAGAAAGAAAAAGCTTAACTTCTCATCTTGTATTTGATAACCTCATGTTTATATAGCTAAAAAAACATACTATCCCTTTCAGGCATAGTGTTCCAGGGGGAGTTTACTCAAGTGATTGTCTGCCATGACCCTCAGCTTTGTTTAAACCACACAATGTGCCTGTCTGCTTCTTGAATGTTAAAACCATGGAAAAATTCAGATGAATAAGATGAGGACCAGAAAAGGCCTTGACACTGCGTAAGCACTGCTCAGCAATGACTAAAACACCAGTGTGTTATCAACACTGTTTTCAGCACAAAGCCCCATACAAGCTACTATGAAGAAATTTAACTCTATCCCAACCAAAACCAGTACAGAGTCCTGAGCCAAAAATTGTCTTGAAATAATTTATGGGTTTATCAATACAGTAATGCACATGATTTTACAAAGCTGTACAAGGAGGGAAACGGTGATGGTCAAAAATATCCTCTGTTTGCGCTCAATTTCCTACAACTTCCCACGGTTATTTTAACTTGTTTTATTACTAAATGACAGATTTTTTTTTACTATTTCAATAAATGATAACATTTTAAGCTTCCAATCTTGTCTTACATTCATATTTTAGACTGTAGATAGATAGGATTTCCAACTTTAGCAAATGGCAAGTGGCTAATAAATTTCAAGGCCCCTTTTGGTGGTGAATGGAGTTGGTGGTGAAAGAAGTCAAATCCAGTTGGAGGCTGGTCACAAGTGGTGTTCCCCAGGACTCAGTGTTGGGGCCTGTTCTCTTTAATATCTTTATCAACGATCTGGATGAGGGGATGGAGTGCACCCTCCCTAAGTTTGCAGACAACACCAAGTTGGGTGGGAGTGTTGATCTGCTTGAGGGTAGGATGGCCCTACAGAGGGATCTGGACAGGTTGGATCCATGGGCCAAGGCCAATGGTAGGAGGTTCAACAAGGCCAAGTGCCAGGGGCTGCACTTGGGTCACAACAACCCCATGCAGCGCTACAGGCACAGGGAAGAGTGGCTGGAAAGCTGCCCGGCAGAAAAGGACCTGGGGCTGTTGGTCAACAGCCAGCTGAATATGAGCCAGCAGTGTGCCCAGGTGGACAAGAAGGCCAACAACATCCTGGCCTGTATCAGGAATAGTGCGGTGAGCAGGACTAGGGAAGTGATCATCCCCCTGTACTCGGTACTGGTGTGGCCCCACCTCGAGTACTGTGTTCAGTTTTGGGCCCCTCACTACAAGAAGGACATTGAGGTGTTGGAATGTGTCCAGAGAAGGGCAACAAAGCTGTTGAAGGGTTGAGAACAAGTCTTATGAGGAGCAGCTGAGGGAGCTGGGGTAGTTTGGCCTGGAGAAAAGGAGGCTGAGGGGAGGCCTTATTGCTCTCTACAACTGCCTGAAAGGAGGTGGTAGCGAGGTGGGGGTCAGTCTCTTCTCCCAGGTAACAAGTGATAGGACAAGAGGAGATGGCCTCAAGTTGTGTCACGGGAGATTAGGAAAAAATTCTTCACTGAAAGTGTTGTCAAGCATGGGAACAGGCTGCCCGGGGAAGTGGTGGAGTCACCATCCCTGGAGCTATTTAAAAGATGTGCAGATGTGGCACTTAGGGACATAGTTCAGTGGTGGACTTGGCAGTGTTAGGTTAACGGTTGAACTTGATGGTCTTTTCCAACCTAAATGATTCCGTGATGCTATGATTTGTAAGTGAGCATCATGTTGCTCACTTCCATGTTGCTCTATGTATTCCTCCACGTGCCAGCACACAATTGTAGGATCAGACCCTAGCTGGCGAGCAGGAACAGAAGAGCCACGTCTTTTTCAGAAATGTGAGGCAGAAGAAAAGTAACTCATCCATGCCTCTCTTGAGCTATTTATCTGCACGTTTCCTAGAAATTTGGACCTACCTAAATATAGTTCTTAACTGGTAAAACACTAACTGTACATAGTTGGAATTTACGGTATAAAAAATTTACCAACCTTTAAACCTTGGTCTTGCCTTAGCTAACAAGAATTACCTTAACACTGGGCAGAGAAATCATGTTACTTCCTTAATAGAAAGTTCCTTCATGAATAATATTGTCTTACTTCACCACATAAAAATATAATTATTAAATGTGCACCCAATATTTCTACAAGATAAGGGCTGCCTAAAATTTCCTGCTAATCTCCTCAAAAAGACTCGTCTCAGCTCTGCAGTCCTTAGAAGGCCTTGCAGAAATTCTGTTAAAGATGGTTGGCAGGTGTTTGCTGATTTCTTCATAAACATTTTTCCAGATTTTAGGGCTAAACATTGCCAAATTTTCCATGTAGTATTTTAAACAATTTCCTCCTACTTCTGTCAGTTGGTCTATAAACCAGCTTTATTAGTTTGGTCGTAAAATAAATCACGTTAGGAGAAAATTAACCTATCAACAAGAGAACAAGAAAATAAAGGGGAACTTCTGCATTTTGCAGAACATTGTGAGAAATATGCATTTCAGCAGGTTCACAAGCTCTGCTGGAGTGTCAGGGACTAATGAAAGTTACTCTACACCACCTGCTGAATCGAGTTAAATAGACAGTCTGATTAATTAAAGTGTCAGTTTAGCCAATGTCTTCAATTTCACTTTTTCACAAAATAAAAGTTCCAACAAAGAATTATGGAAAAAACCTATTAGGTTATCTAGTTCATTTTCTGTCACTGCAGAATAGTCCCTCTGAAGACATTCTTATTCCAATTTGTTCAACACAGTTTTAAAGGCTTGGAAAGGCATAAGCCACAGCTGCTGCCCACAGAATTCATGGTCTGCTAAACCCTGATCTCTATCTTGACATACAAGTAACAACTTTATTTTTGTAATAGTACTGTATCGTGTCTACTTAAATAATATCCTTGCACCTCTCTGTACAGTTGATACTTCTATGCAGCAAATACCTAAAGCCTGTGTTCGAAACTCCCCATTTGTTGCCATTGATTTCATATTCATTTCATCGGAGATCCACATTGGCACAGGGTCCCATCTATAAGAAAATCCTTTAGAGGCTGGCACGACAGACCGCCAGCCCCTCCGGACAAAAAAAACTCTCTCCTTCAGTGTCTGAAGACACCTGCAATGTTTTGAGTACTGTCAAAACACCCCAAGAATAATCCAAATGCCATCACCTTTTGCAACAGATGTGCAGCGTTGTTGGCATGGGCTGTGTTGGTGGGAAAGATACGGAGACTTCTTTTTTTGCCAGGTACCAGAGTTCCTTCTTTGCTCTGCCTTTGTAGTCTGGTGCAATCAAGCTGTGTGAATATAAAATCAAATGTAATATATGACATAAACAATCAGAAATACGTCAGATTGAAGTATTAAAGGTTTGGCATCTGGAGAATTTGTTTTTTTCCTTATTTTGCAGATGGTGTTTTTTCAGGTGTTTGGCAGTCCCATTGCATGCCCTGCCTTTCTGTGTGGAAGCATACATTTTTATTGAAAAACTTATTTGATTAAGAAAATTCTAACAGCATCTTTGAACACTTTTATGAACTCTGTTGTTACAGTTGTCTGAAAGTGAAAATTACTACTGACCACCACGTTGCCCCTGAAGAGTAGCAGAAGACAGCGTTTTTTTCCAATAAAATGCCTGGGAAGATAAGTACCGTTCTGAGTATCATCAAAGCCTTAGTGGCTCTGGATCAGGAGTAGGCACCAGAAGAAAGAATTACAGAACTGTAAAAACATCTGTCGTCTCAGGGTCAGGATCTATTAGCTGCATGGCAAAACCGCATTTAACTGGAAACAGTAGCCATCTAGCTCCACTATTTCTCCAACAGGGTGAAAATAATAACATCATATATTCAGGTTTTTATGACTTATTTTCTATATTTCTGCGTTCATTTTCTTCTCCCTCTCTACAGTACAGATACTATATGCAAATATCCACAATACTGAATGCATAATCTAGGTAAGACACCTCTGATGACCGTGAGATCCTTGCTTTTATACCACGTGTTAACTCTGCAGCGGTGGAACTGGAGACAAAACACTGCATTTTCATTTAGTTTTAACTTCTCCCTGCAGAGAGGGGAGCAGGGAGAAGCTAACTTTCTGCTTGCCTCCCTCCAAGAAGGCAGCAGACCCCCCTCCAGAAGTCTGCTACCTTTGGTATTAAAAGAGCTACATGTATAGCAATAAATTTTGAGCACTTCCAGAAGTCCCTTACCTTAGTATAAAATGAGCTAGGCATATAATAAATGAATCCCTTGTGGTTGCAGTTATTTACGTTCTTTGCAGTCTAACTACAAAATCTAATACTTTTTGAATGCAGTATTTTGAAAAAACAGAACTTGGATTAACCCCTAGGGTGGCATATGTACCAGGGAAGCATTCAGACTGAGCGTCAAAACACTTAAAATCCAGTTTTAAAAAATCCTCCATTCCTTCAAGATGTAAACTGCATCCTAAATGTGTATTTTAAAAAAATAACCACTCTGGGTGGTTCAAACACAATGCCTGCCAATTAATTAAAAAAAACCCAAAACAAATGCTATATGCAGCTAAAGCATACTAAACCAAAAGCTGGATGTTGCAACACTGCAATACCCCAAGGCGAGGGCCTGGAAAACGGGCAAGACAACCAAAACCTCATTTCCGTTATTTTGGTACGATGCTGGAGGCTGCCGCCGGCTGGAGACACCTTTGGTGGCTGCAAAGAAGTGCTGTGGACTTATCGGTACCTTAATAATGGGTAACTGTTAAAGAAAAAGCCGCTGCCTGAGCATTCACACACCATTCGTGGTGTCGCACACACACACTCACTCCCCGGTGCGCTCCCTCCTTCTTCAGGCTTGACCCCAGGTTTCCCGCAGCAGAGTCTCAGGCGTCGGATTTTATAAAATAATTAATTTAATTGAAAGGTACAGCAGCAAGGACAGCCTGGGCTGGGTGCCTCCAACGAGAGGGACCCTGAACAAAGAAATCCCTGGGCAATTATACCCTTCTGATCCACACACCTGCCCCTCAGGCGCTGCCCACGCGGCTTTTAGTCTGATAATGATTTTTGGTCTGGGGTCTTCTAACACCTAATTGGATTCTTTTTCTGTACCTGGGCAGGCGGGCTCTTATCTTGTTAATTTGCAGTTTCAGTCAAGGGTCGGAGCCTCCTGATCTTCTGGTTTACGCTCCTTGTGTGCCCACACTCGCTGGCAGAACATGGAGAACAGAGGAGTCCCAGACTTGGGAAAAACACTGCCAAACCATCAGTGTGACAACCACATCTTCCCCATACCAAAGGACTAAACACAGCACCGTACCAGCTGCGGGGAATACTACTAAGGAAAATCACCCTTACCGCGGCCTAAAGGCTTCAGCAAACCTAAATCACGCCAAGCAAAGCCGGGCAAACAGCGCAAACCACACCATTACCACGCTCCTGAGTAATTCATCCTAATTAATACTTACTCGCTTACGCTAAAGAATTAATGTGCCTCAACGCATCACGCCAAGAGTTTGGCAGGCAGCTTCGCCGAGCCGGAGGGTTTGGAGGGCGGCGGTGGCTGCTTAACCCCCATTACGCCCCTCAGACTGACCCACCGGCGGCGCCTCGGCCCTTCCCTACCCCGCAGCCGGCCTGGTTCTCCCCTCAGGGACGAGGGATGTTGGCCCCGGCCATGAGGCGGTGGCGGGCGTCGGCGCGGCCTCCGTCGCCCCCTCAGGGCGCCCGGTCGGGCGCCCTGAGGGGGCGACGGAGGCCGCGCCGACGCCCGCCACCGCACTGCGCCTGCGCGGAGCCGCCCTCCCCGCGCCCCGCCCTGCCCTGCCGCCGGCGCGGGGCCATGGGCGCCAGCGGCTGAGGCGGCCGGCAGCGATCGCGGAAACCGCTGCCGCCGCTGTCGGCGGGAGCGGTGACGGGTTTGGCGGGTACCTTTCCCTTTCCCCTCCGGTGAAATTCAGCCGCGGGGGGGGGGGGGTGTGTTCCGCGGCGGGCTGTTTCTGGCGGCCCCGAGCGCCGCCGCCCTTCCCCTGCCCCATGTCGGCGTGGCTCGGCCGGGCGGCGCTGCTGCTGGGGCGGCCGGGGGGCCCCGCCGCCGTGGCCGCTGCCGCCGCCCCCTCCTCCTGCCTGGGCTCGCTGCGTGGCCCACCGCCTTGCTGCTGCCGCCGCCGCCACCTGGGCAGCCTTCGAGGCGGCGCCGAGGGGCTGCTCCACCCGCGGGGGTCGTCGCCGCCGCCGGTGGGCGGGCGGGCGTTGGGCACCCACCCTAAGAAGGAGCCGATGGAGGCGTTGAACACGGCGCAGGGGGCCCGCGACTTCATCTACAGCCTGCACTCCACCGAGCGGAGCTGCCTGCTGCGGGAGCTGCACCGCTTCGAGTCCATCGCCATCGCCCAAGGTGAGCGGAGACTCCCGCCCAACCCCGGCGGGGCCGAGGGCCGGCACCCGCCGCCATCCCTCCCTCCTTCCCCGCCCGGGGCCGCGCTGAGGGCGGGCGGGCGGGGAGGGGGTTGGGGAGGCGGCCCCGCGGGGGTGGGGAGGGACGGAGCCCCCGAAGTTTGGCTTCGCCCAAGCGACTCCTCGGGGCGGGTAGGAAACTCCGGCAGGACAAGGCAGGCGTCGAGAGGCGGGTGCCGGTGTGTTTTGGCGCCGTCGGGTGTATAGCGAGGCACACAACCTGAAATTTAGTTTCCAGAGGCATCTGCAGCACCTTCAGAACTTAAAACGACCCACCGCGCCTCGCCCTCGGTGCGTTTGTCATCTCCCGAGGAGTTTCGGAGAGGCGCGGGTGGCCATGTTTTCGGAATGGGAGTTGAAAAGTGTCTCTCCTCAAATCCTCCCGACGCTGGTGCAGCGGCGAATTGATTTCAGACCTCTTAGGAGACGCTGGGCTGCTGTTACTCTGGGAACTCACTCATGAATTACACCTCCCTGCACAGAGAGCTGCCTGCTTGCCGGCATTGCTTCTTGGAAGTGTCGGTTCTATTGCGGGAAGGTGTGTATGTGCTAGGGAGGTTTATACATGTATCTGTGAATATAATGCTATGCAACACCAATTAAAGTAATTCACAGTGATTTCTTTTTTTTTGTCTGATCCAACTGTTCCTGCCAACTTGACTCTTCCTTAAATCAAAACCTGACAAAACCAAATCCTCTTAATTGCAACCTCGGTACTTCTGGTTCTGATGCTTAGCTGTAATTTACGGTCCCTATTGCAATGAAGATGATAGCAGGTACCTGAGGGATCAGTGTGCATTTGATCTAGGCCTCTTTGTGACTTTGATAGTAGCGTGCCCTTGGAAAGGGCATTTCTGTGCCTTGTGGCTCTTCTGTACATGTCTGGAAGAAACCTTGTGGTGGGCAGAGAACAGGTCTAGGGGTCGGCTATGGGAATGCTGCTTTCATGAAGAGACAGAACCTTTTCAGGTACTACTTTGGTTTTGTTTATAGCACACTTGGATATAAACACTAGTGTTTCTAGTCAGAGCCAGAGTAGTTCGTTTAAACAGTTCATGTTGGAGCAGCGCTGCTGTTTTGCAGAGTGTGAATCAGTTGTATTTGTTTTCCAACATAGTGGGAAATATGCTTTGAGCTGTAAGTTGACACTAACTTTTGAATACTAACAACTAATACTCTTCCTAAATAAATCCTTCTCAGCTTCTGAAGGGCTCTTGCCATGAGGTTTCTGTGTGAGTTTCCATCTCGGCAGTTATTGCTCAGTTGAAACAGGGCTGCTCGCAGTGCTTCTGCGTACCTGGAGGATGATGATGTGGTATCAAAATGAGGCTCTAAAATGCATTTCAGTATAATGTCTCAAGGTTTATACTGAGATAATTCAATAGATGGTCCTGTTTAATACCTTGTTGCTCGGTTGTTGTTAGCTATAGTGTGAAAGTCTGTTTCTGTAAAATACTGTGACTTTCTAACGATTCAAGATTTAGAAGACAGAGTAACAAAAGCATTAGTTTGACTTTAGAGACTTTACTGCTTATTAGTAAACTGCAAATTTATTTCAGTAGTGGAAATTGCAATTCACTTGTGCCCAAAACAGTGAGCATTAATCTCACCGGAGAGATCATTTCAACAAAACCTCACTTGTGGGCTTTGTAGTCTCAGAGATAAGGGCTGCGCAAAGTGTTGTAATGCCATCAGACCTTGGTCCTTGGAGTCAGAATCTTGATCTGCTCAACCAGTAGCTTGATAAGACTTTTTAAAAAATAACCTTTTCCTTTAGCCAGCTCCATTCATGTCTTTTTTTTTTTTCTACCGGACTGCAGCATAACAGCAGCTGTCAGCTTTTAACTCTAAGAATTTATATTTCTTCATATGTTGTGGAAAAAGAAAAGCTGCAATGAAGAAGGGCTTCTAGTAAGTCTGTTGAATAAAAATCAGACAAATATCTTAAAAATATAGTGTGTGCCTCATACGTTCCCTGATATTCCAGAGAATTAAAATAACGTGAATGAGAGAGGAGACGTGGCAGAGAAATCATTCAATACCAGTAAAATAGGTGCTCTGCTTTCATTAGATGCACCCACCATAGCACTGTATCCTCTTTGGTGTGCACGTGTGGAGCTGCTCTGGACTGAGGAAGGGAATGGTAGTTCCAGAAGTCCCTGGGGGGGATGGATTGCCTGTAGCTGTTCTCTGTAGAGGGTTAACACTGACAGAATCCAGATTTTGCATGAAGGCAGGCAGTGAATGCAGAGCCAGGCTCTTGAGGTGTGTCAGATGTGTATCATCTCTCAACACCATGGAGTGCCAGAAGAAGACAAAGTGAATAGAAGGGTTGCATTGGAAAGAAAATTATATGATTTCTGGGCCGGATGTTGATATTATGGACTTCACATGCTTTGTTATGGTTAGATAATATTTTCCATGTTTGCTCTTCCCTGCTGTTGAAATGGTGACTGTAGGAACAGTCTAACTAGGTACACAGGTTCTGATTGTGAGTAGCAAATGGAGGGTGAGAGGTATTTGTGCCCTGCTTTCCAAGTACTTTCTCCAATCTATTAGCGTCGCTTTTGATTTTTACAACTGATGAGTTCAATCAAGACAAAATGGTTTTAGAGATGCTGAGTTTCTTCTTGTTCTTCTCATATGGTGGCAGCATGCTGTAGGTCCCAGCAGCTGATTCTTTAGATGAGGTTGCTAGTTTTAATCTTGTGTTGATTTCCAATGAAAATGATCCAAATGCAATCTTCAAATTCATTTGTCTCCTTGCTGAGTAAATTCCTGTGTCCTGTTTGAGTTTGGAAAATCAGTCTCTCCTCAATCATGAAATGCCTATGCAGTTTTGCCAGTGTGCTTAAGCTTATTTCGTGCCTGTGATCTTTTCATACTTCTATATGGAAAGGGAGGTCTTAGTCCGTACCCTTCTTAACACAGTCCTTATTGGGTTAAGTTTTGACCTTCTTCCTTCACTGCCTCTTCTGTGCCCTAACAGACCCCATATCAGCTAGGGGAAGCTGTCAGCAATATGGGGAGACCTGGGCACATCAAGACCCAAATGGGGCCTCTTCCTCAGCCCATTCCCAGGCCTACCACCAGAAGGATGCAGTTCCATCAACTAATTGCCCTAGCGCGAAATATGACAGGACACACTATCTGTGGCCTCCGCTAATGGCAGAGGCCGCAGGGAAACCCATCCTTTGCTGCGGCTGCTACGCTGAAGGACGGTCCTCAGGTAGGTGAGTCGTAGCTGTTGACCTGTAAGTTAGGTGAGTCTCTGAAGCGTTTTTGAAACTTAACACATCTGTTTGTGCTATAGTCACAAAAGCTGTAGGTGGGGAGAGGTTTGTGATGGGATGGCTTGGAAAGCGTCCTGCCATCACCTTGTCACCTGTCTTACCTGGATGTTTATGCCTGGACTCTTAGAGCTCCTGGATGCCGAGCACTAGCAGTCAGTTTAAACAGTTTAGCTTATTAATAAACACTGAGATTCTTCTGTTTGTTTTAGTGCATCACTCAGAAGACAGAGCTCTGTGAGCTTGTGATGACGGATGTTTGTGAAGCTGTGAGCCTGAGTTTAAATTAGTCGATGGGTTTTGCACAGGAGAAGCTGGGGGGAAGGCTATAGAACTGAATCTTGGTGGAATTGTTCTCAGAAGATATTTTGAGAACTGTTCTGATTTAGACTATAATCTGTATCTTGCTAACTATCTTAAAATTTAGTCAAAATATCACTAAGTTGCTCTCTTTGAAGACAGCTGCAAGACTTTCTCACCTGGATTTAGTTTTCCTTCCTCATTAAAGTTTCTTTCATTTTTTTCCCTTCCCTTTCCAATCTTGGAAAGGTGAATAGGGTCTCACGTTTTCCCTGGAAGAGGTTTGAAACGATGTTTTTAAATTTCAACTTGTGTTTCTTGTAAGCATGTCAGCCACACCACGTGGAGATGATACATGTGGACTTGAATAGCGATACTGTTTTTCTTTCTCATAGTTACAGAAACACCGAAGTCCCAAGTAGGCCAATTCATTTTGAGTGTAATAGTTCTGCTTTCCTGTTCGGGGAAGTGGTGCCCCGTAATCAAAGCTTAGTGTTGTTGGCAACAGACAGTCAAATCCTCCTTCACGTTGCTCGTTTCTTGCATGGGGGAGATGAGAGTGTAAAAACCTTACTGGCAATGTGGAGAATAATTTAATGCCTCTGACCTTCTATAGCAATTTTCTATCATAAAAGACCGGTATTAGAGAGAAGATGTAACTTCTTTCTTATGGTGCTTATATTCAGGTTTTCTACCTTTAGTTTCCAGCATATGATGTGAAAAGATTCATGAAAGCACTTCTAAGCAGTGTAGCAAGCCCAGTAACAAGGAGGAAGAAGATTAAAGGGTTTGACTTGCTTAGATAAGAAATATTAAACTTAGCATGTTTGCTGCGTCTTTATTTCTTCTAAGGGTACTGTTGTTCTTATCTGTGCTGGGTTAAAAATATTCTCGAACCCAGATGTAACTGCTTTCCATTAATAATACTAACACAGTGACTATCTTGGGCCTCTAAGAAATCTCAGGTTTGGTAGTGAGAGAATCCATTGCTTTCCCATATTTTGTTGCGAAGATGGGAAAAACAATTCCTGTTTTCCCATCTTTGTGTACGTATACATAAAATATATATACTATATATTTTATACTTATACGTATATATATACAATATATATTTTTGTGTATATATAAAATATATTTTTAAAGTATATAATGTATGTACATTGAACACAATTCCTTGAAAGCACCCAGTTGAATTTTATATTTTAAATGGAAGGCTTTTGTGATGTGATCACTGAATAAAAGGCCTTCTGAAGTGTAATTGCTTGTTTCTCTGCCTGTTGAGGTTGTGTATTAACTGGAAAACATGCAAAAACCCAGTAGCAGTGGAGTCTTGACAGCTGGTTTTGTTGTTTTAATTTGTAGGTCTTGCAGAATGCAGTCTTTAGCTAGATTCTCTTTGAAGGCACTGGGATGTCGTACTCTACAGTTTAATAAATAATCTACCCAAACTGGTGCATTCTGATAGAAAAGTGTTCATAATTTCAAGTTACTGCATCTTGTCTTTGCTTAAAAAAAAAAAAAAGTTAGTGCTGTGGGTAAAGGGCACTGCATCCATGCGTTCAATGGGGCTGACAGCTGGGGCAAGATCTTCTTCTGGGAATTTACAAGCTTTTAGCCATTGTTGGGTTAAATCTTACTTTGGTGTCAGAAAAAATATCTCTGGTCTATGATCTGGTGTTAAATTTATGAGCTCTTCAGTTGACTGGAATAGCTTAGGGAGTGTTAGAGCCTAGATGTCCCTACTTCCCCAACTTTAAAAAGAAAAGTTAGTTCATAGGACTGCAAACGTCATCAAGAACAAACATGATCTCCTGTGAAAAAGATTTTTTGTTGCATGATTCAAGACACTCTTGCTGATACAAACCACCTGGTTCATCTGCTGTGATGGTTTAGATACCACCTATAATACCTTTAGAAACCGCCTGAGGTTTTAGTACCTCTTTTTGGTAGAACTTAATCTGTGTTAATGCAACAAAGCGTGATTTGATCCTTCTGGAATTTTGTCTTGTTTAGAGAGTGATTTCACAGTGGAAGTGTGAGGTTTCTTGGGAGGACGCCCAGCCCACTGAGCAGGGAGAAGGAGGAGCTGGTGTGCTTTGGCAGGTAGACTGTACCTGGTGGGGATGGTTTTCTCTCCCTCTCTCCTCTACAGGCCCAGCGTGCACAGGTGAACTCTGAGCTGTGTGTGGAGAAAGATCATCTACCTCTCCCTTGCTGTCACTTAACTCAATAAATTGTTTTTTTTTTTTTTAACTCTAGTGTTTGATTGCTATTCTAGGAAAAGGTCTTCTGGCACGCTGCTGGCAAGTGTCTAATTTGCAAGTTTGAAGTGCTCTGTCAAGCTGGTAAAATGACAAACTCTTACCAGCCTGCCTGCGTGCAGTCCCTTTGTGTTCTTAGACCACCGCAGCATACACCAGGACTATTGCTAATCTCACT
The DNA here is from genome assembly GCA_017639485.1 of Pluvialis apricaria. NCBI lineage: Eukaryota > Metazoa > Chordata > Aves > Charadriiformes > Charadriidae > Pluvialis > Pluvialis apricaria. The sequence goes on along the minus strand of CM030008.1, from coordinate 157,808,613 downwards.
GCTGAGTCAAAAGTACTTGGTGATTGTCCTGGTTTGAGGAAAGGAATATTATGTTTCTGATGGAAGCATGTACTATTACTCTTTTTGCATCTGGGTTTTTTTCTATCCAAAATCATTGACCCCTGTCATGAAGGCAGAGTGCAGAAAGAAGAATGCTATACAGACTCTACTCATCATTTCCTTTAAAATCTGTAGATGGAACTGTTCTATTTTCAAATGGTGGTCATCTATGCAATATAAAGTATTTTATTACCTGTGATAAAGTAAATTGTTATAAAAGACTTCTTGCCCTACAGGTCAGTTAACACAAATATTAAATCCTAGCCATTTACTTGAAATTGATGCCATTTTGCCAGGAGAAAAAAAAAAAAAAGGAGGCTGGAATATGAGTTACGTCTTTTTCTGGTTGCTCTGACACTATTTTTCTGAAGCCTTGTTGAAGAGAGGGAGAAATCATAAGCTGTATTCAGTCTCTTAGCTGTCATGTGCTTCTATATCTGGAATACTTGATGCATAAACCTGCTCTGGCTTTCCCAGGCCTCGCTGTTGAAGAGCAGGGCTCTGCCTTCTGCCCTCTTCAGTGAGCTGGGACGGAGCCTGGCTGGGGAAAGCTGGATTCTTGCTCTGCTGGCAGCTCACAGTGGTTACGTAGATGTTGTGACCAGGGATAAGGCTGGTCGATCAAGTGAACTCTGCAGCTACTCTGAGTAACAGGTAGAGGTGGGAGTTCCACCCCGTTTTTAGCCCTAGATTGGATTCTCAGTTGTTATGAAATTTAGTTTGGTGGGGCTTTTTAAATTATCTTTTCTTCCATTCTGTCTCAAGAATATGGATGCCCTTTATGCTGAGAAAGTGCATGGACGCTGCGTGGGAGTCCCTTAGTTAAGAGATTTAATACTTCTGAAGTCCTATTGAGAAGTATGCCCCATTCCCCAAGAAAGCTTTCAAAAGTGAAAATATAGTATAAAAAAAAAACCCGAAACAACCAAATGCCAGAATTCCAAAGCAAAAAATACATGAACAAAACCTCCCCTCCAAAATGTACTTTTGGGCAGTAGAAAATCTCCATTTCCATTGTTCATTCAAGCACTTAGTGTGTTGCATTAGTCAATCAGACATTGCATGTCTTTTGCAGTGCTTCTTCGTGTTTAAGCTTTATCTCAACTAGATGCGTATGATTTATTTGGACTTCCTTTTTTAAGTTACAATAAAACTGCACATTTGGGAGTTTGGGGAAGTTGAATTTTTCATCATGTTGTCATCTCAATACATGCATAGTATCTTATGGAAATGTTAACTGTATAGAAAAATATTCATAAAATTTTAAGTTTGAATAAATTTGTTAATACTCTTTTTCTGCTTTAAACTCCAGTTGTGAGGCTTATCCTATTTGTACTAATATAGCTGGTACTTTGGGACAGGACCATGCATATATTACTTAAGTATTAGAAGGTTTTGCTCTTGTGGTTTGGTTTTCTTAAATATTCCGGAATTTTACTTGCTCATGTAACTTAAAGTGGGTTCTGGTCTGAGTTCTCTGCTTAAATGCAGAAACTTTGCCATGTGTTTTTGCAGAAGAGAGCCTGCAAATATTCAAGTTGAATTGGTGCAAGGCTAGAGAAATCCAGTTGTCTTAGTGTTTATAAAGGTTTGTTCCTTGCTGGCGGATACTCCAGTGTTGATTGGAAGATTTTAAATAATGACTTATTGCTGTCTTGCTTTTGAAAACTCATTGTAGCATCCAGATATCCTAAACCACTGATACCACTTGAGCAGCCAGCGAAGGAGGTAGTGTCACCAGAGACGACCAGTACTTTTGGTACAGTAAAAAAAATAAACACCAACAAACAAAAAAGTGTGTTTGCTAAGATGTGGCATTGCATAAGGCCAGCAGGCTACTGGTTTGACAGACTTTCTGCTTGCTTGTTTTGATGCAGTTGGCATGTATTGCTACAAGAAATAAAAGTACATGGTTTTTGTTTATTTATATTAATATAAAGCCTTCAGTCTCAAGAATTTCAGTGATCCCTGTAGTACTTGGTGGACTTACTCTTAATGTGACCAAAGAAGTGTTTCAAGTCCTGGTCTGGTGGAAACTCTTCTGAGCTAATACTCGACCAGAGATTTCAGACTGTGAAACAGCTTCGTTTACTTGAAGAACCTCAGTGTCATTTACTTTATGCCTTTTCCTAGGAAAGTGTTGTGCATTGAATTACATGGTCCAAACATAATGCAGAAATAATATTACTGTTTAAAAATATCATTATTTAGTTATCTGCCTTTGCCCTTTCCTGCAAGGAATGTTTTAGAAAAGATAAAATAGAAGATTGCTCCCGTTAAAATTTGTTTTCCATCTTTTGCATGTTTAAGCATGTGATGTGTGCAAAATAGTTGTCATGCACGAGCATTTTTTTAAATAATGAATTAAAAAAAAACAAATCTAAACCTTGGACCATTGTTCTTTAACTGTATGTGTCTTGTGTAAAATAATACAGTTTATAGGAGAAAGATTTTCCTTTTAGCTGTCTTGTCTGGTATAAGGGGTGCTTTTGATTTAGTTCTTTTTAGGAAAGATCACTTGAAATGCAACTTTTGCTTATAATGCAACTTAAACCTTTCAGAGTGATAGATTAGAAACACTTACATCTCCACGTAATAGGCATGAATGAAGTGAATCTTGTTTATTCTGTGAACACAGAGGTACTGTTTCAGTGTGTAATTGAAATTATAAGAAAATGAAGTCTACCAGTTTCTCTAAGAAAGAAATTATTTAAAGCTTACTCATTCAACTGAAAACTCTTAGCTTTAGTCAGCCTTATTTATTATTTAATCAGTCCAAATATGGAACTACAGAGGTAGCTGGTGTCTCCGGGAGAAAATCTTTTCTAACAACAAAAAGTGGAAAAATGAGATAAGTATATCATGCAAACAAAGTACTTAAGGAAGCTGTCTTGGATCTCTCTGGTGCTGGTTTTGTTTGGGTTTTTTTGCTGGTAAAGTGTCTCAGTGGGAGAAAGCTGGACTTGAGCATGTGAGCTGTCTTGTGCCCCCTCCACTCTTTCTTTCTCCTTAAATTAACACAGTGTTATTTCAAAAACCTGAAAGCAGATGTTCTTGTTTCCATTTCGTTGCTGTGTGTGAGAACTTCCTTTAACGTTGAACCTGCCCCTTGGAATTTTTGGGGTGTGACTAACCCATGCCTGAAATGAAACCCTTGCTTCCTCTGCAGCACGGGGAGCTTTTTGAGGCAAAGCCCACAAAATACTGTTTTGAACCCAGCAGAGAGCACGTTTCACTCAAAACTGTGGGATGTGAAATTGTAGGTGGCTTTTCCAATGTTTTGTTTACTTTGGTTTCTTAGCTATTTGAATATTAATTATTAATAAACTATCCATCCTAGCAGCCATAATATGTACCAATACTTGCTATACCTTTTTTTTTTTTTGCTGCATCATTTGCCAGCTCCCATTTGTATGTGATGGGTTCATCATTTTCATTGCTTTACAGGTATTCTTTGAAGGTTTTTTAATTTAATTTTGACAAACTGACATGCTTTAGCTTTTGGCAAAATCCAACAGGTCATTTATTTTAATTTACACATTTCTCTCTAGATAATAAAAAAAGCAAATAGGAACGTATTTGAAGACTGCAATATTATGTGTTTGGAGATGGGGCATATTCTGTATCAGCTCTGCTATGGGCTTAAAGCAGACATAAGGAGCAGGTGGTTTGCTTTATTCTCTCCTACTGCTTGTACCCAGGGATAAAACCTTTCCTCAAAACGCTTTCTAAATACTTTGTAGCTTTTAGGATGTCAGATAGGAGCATAGGCGTTTCCAGAATTAAAACTTGCCTTACTGCTTGGCAGGCAGTAATCCTGGTGAAAGGCTCCTGCGTGACCTGGGGGAAGGATGAAGCATTGAAAAATCTTTCATTTCAAAAAGGATGGGGAAAAATGGGGGCAAAAGGCATCTACAGTGAGGCCAACTTGAACTGAGAGCAGTCAGAGACGTGGGTCTCAGCAGTGGCCCAGGCTTTGGTTCCCAAAAAACTCACTTCTTGGAAATAGTTTGGGGCCTGTCAGCTGGACACCACCAGTTCTTTCTAAAACTTTCTGGGAAGCCTTCAGGCAGGGTTAGGAGGAGACGGAGGATACGGTACGTGATTCTTGTCATGGGCAGAGAGAGGTCTGTCACCTTTGTGATGTGTTGATGTATGTACAGTTGTATTGCAACAAAGCTCTGGTATTTTCTTCAGGTCTAAATGCTTATTGTGAACCAACAGGTAATTGTTGCATTTTTGACTTGCTGCATTTTTCTTTTAGACATCGTCAATTTCTGGTTATTGTACTGTTAAAATAACTTTTGTTTATGGCTTTCAGTTATTTTCTCTTGATAGCTTCTGGGTCTATGCAGTGATCCGTCCCTTACTGCTGGCTAGTTTGCTATAACTCATCTTACACCAAGAGTGTGAATCATCAGTCTCCATTAAGATATTATCCCATCTTTCATGGCAATCTGAATGGGCAGAAATTGTGGTTTATTTGCTTTATTGAGTTTCATGGAAGACTGGAGAGAAACGTGCATGGAACAAACTGACTTCTTCAGCCAGCTGCTCTTTTAAATACCATCAGCTTGTATTTTCGGCTTGCAAATAGCCTTTCAATCCAGCTGTTTCTTTGCTTCTTTAAGTCCTGACAAGGGGCTGATTTTTACAAAGCACAAGTAAAAATGTGATGTCACAAGTGTAAAATTAACTGTTTTGTTCAAGATGAAGAGAAGTAAGAATTGCCAGCTGGATCTACAGCCATCTTGCCTAATAAATAAAGATTTTTGCCAGAGAGAAGATATGGTGGGACAGCAGCTTGAAATACTCGCCCCCCCCCCCCCCCAACTTTACCTATTACCTATTTTATATTATTTCATGGAGTAAAGTAAGCAAAGTAAATAAGTAGCTGCAAAAGTGGCAGTAGTGTTATAAATAGGCAGCCTGGTGACCTTTTCCTCTTGAAAATGTCGGACAGACTTCTTGTGATTCTGTGTCCCTCTCCCTGAACAGAAGGAGCGTAACAAAGGTGCGTTTGTGGTTCTGATGCAGCACAAATGGCCTGTGTCGAAGATCGCTGGTTCCAGTGGGAAATGTATGTGACTTGCTGTTTACTTATTTATTTGATGTGGTTTCTCAGAAAGAAAAAGTCTTTGGATTTGTAATGTTGTCACTGTTGGTTTACATCTCTGGGTTGGATGCTAGGAACCTATCGTATCAGCCTCGTTGCTGCTTATCTCAGTTTTTGCAGTTGGACGCTAATATGACTGAGTTTTACTGTGATTTATATCTGACTTTCTGTAAAAGCTCAGTTAAGAAAAAAACAAAACCCACAAACAAAAGAGCTCACTTTATTCCTTCCCAGCCATGGAGGAAAAAAAAAATCATTTGGCTTCCCCCCTGTGGGATAAAAGCATGCATGGATGAGCTGTGGATGAGCTGATATGTAGTAGATGTGATTTATCTGTATGGGTGTGGATTTACTGTTGGCTTCACCAAAGTTGTGCAAAGGGAGTGTCCTGTTCTCTCCCCCTGCCCTAAACACCTCTGGGTGTGCAGTCCCGTTCCTGCTTTCCAGCGCTAGCGCTGCGATTCTTCTCTGGGCCTGGCTGTATACCTGGCTGAGCACAAGTGCTAGAATAAAGAATAAGTCCCAAATGCATGATCAGGAGGGAATTCAGGAATGGGAGGAAAAGTATTGAATCGCCCCTTTTGCAGCAGCAACATGACTTTAGATCACTTCAAGGTGTGGTTTTGTAGTTGACCTATGGTTCTGCCTTTCCTGTTTTCTCATGGGAAGTGCCATGCGGGTTTTTGTGCCTCAGGGAGGAGTCTGTTCTGGCATCCCTGTGTCACTAACAGCACGTACTTGCACTAGTGAGTCGTACTATTTTGATCTCCCAGGTTACACTTTTAGTATTGCCAAGTACTTGCAATTATCTTTGGGAGCGTTTTTGACCTCAAAGTTCCTCTTGGCTGTTGTGACTAGGTAGGGAGCTGCCCCTCTTCTTGCTTCCTCTGGCTCTCTATCCAGGATTATTCCTCCTGGGATCAGTGGCTGCCCCTCAGCCTTCAGCACAGCAAAAAGCATCCTCAGCCTGAATCCATCCCTTTCCTTGCTGCTGGAGAAGAGGCTATGTATACATTGCGCAAATTTTGGAGAAGCAGATGAGAATGAGGGAGGTAAGGACACTGGAGGCACACTGAGATCAGCTCTGGTCACACAGCATAAAAAAAAAAAAATAATGTAGGAGCACAGGTTTCACTAAGGTCTTCAGTAAATACTGGCATTATAAGTATGTCACTGATGCACCAGTGCCACAGCATACTTTCCACTGCCAAGGGAAAAAGTGTTAAATAGATTAGATTCCGTATTTCCTCCCGTGTAGAAAACAAAACAGGCTTATGCGTGCAGAAGACCATGGATTCAGCTGTGGGTTTGTGTTTGTAATTTAATTCTCAAACTGATTAGCAGAACTGGAGGTGGAGCATGTAATTTCAGCGCTCACGGGAGTCTGCTGCACGCTCACAGCTGAAATTGTGACAAAGGAACAAGTGGAAAAACCTAGCAATGGAAAAGAGAAAATGTGCAAAGCTGAAAAACAAACACCGCTAAGTGGCGGAACCCAGTCTTTCACGGTTCGTCTCCCAGGAAGATTAAGCAGCATTGGGATTAAATAAATGGACCAGTTGTGTAGTACTCCATAGGGCAGAGGTCCTGAGGTAGCTTTAGAGGGAGTGCTGCACAGCTGTGACTTGCAGTGGTGTGACGTGGGCTGAAGCTTGTGTTAGCTCTGCAGTTGGAAGCTGCAGAGATGCACTTGCAACTGAGCTAGTTAATCCTCCGGAGGGACGGCTCGTGCTCACCAAAGGCTGCAGAAACTCTGACTGGGAGAAGAATTTTCCCTTGTTTGTTTTGCAGAATAAAGGCAATTGGTTGAAAGAGTTAAAAGTGAACTTTAGTTAGAACTGTTCACTTAGAGGAAGAGTAGAGCCCAGCAGTCTTTGTCCTCTGCTTCTCCTTGTTTATATGACTCTATTTACAAAATCAACAATCTTAGTGATTTCAGATCATTTTCATTAACAGTGAATTTTTTAGTAGAACTTAAAATCATGTGCAGAATAAATTAGTAAATAATGCAGCTGCATAACAACCCAGCAGATAGTCCATATTCTTATAACATAAAAGCCAAAAGAAAACATTTTGAGGTCAAGTTCCATGTAAAGTGTATTTTATCTATTTTTACATTATATCATATAACATTCATTCCTTCAGCCGTTTGCCAAAGATAGCTGACATTGCAGCTTGGCTTTGACTGTGCCGAGAGTCAGATGTTGGAGGCTGACTAGTTTCACAAACGCAGCGAGGGGCTTTGCCAAGTTACGTGGGGAAGGGAAGAAGAAAGGTCCCCAACTGGCCCATCTACTCCCTACCTGTAGCAGTAGGTTAAGAGTTAAGAATAGTTTCATTGCTATGGTGTTCTGTATTCATTAGGCATTTATAGAGAGAGGTACAGATTATCTGGGTGTAATTTATGGCTGGACCTTAAATTCTCGGTGGTTTTTGATGGTGCTTTTTTGTGCTTACAGGTATGAATAGTTTCTTAAGGACTTCAGGGTAGCTCATACTTTTGTCTTTATTGCCCCAGTGCAGTGAAAAGTTAGGAGGAGTGTAATTACACTTAATGTGAGTCTGTAGCGAAATGTTTGAACATCATCCAGTTTATCTGTCTGCTCTGTCTCATTCTGGGTCGCTGTCTTAATTCTGAGACAGATGAAAAGCAATAAACTCTGTACACATTTAAAATTATTTCGGAGAGAAGCTTATTTCTGCAGTCTTACTTGCTTTCAAGGTCATCCTCAGGCAGGGAATGCAACTTTCTGCTCGAGAAAAGGCTGATGCTTAGTGTTATGTGATTTAATAGCAGTTTGTCTTCGGTTTTCAGTAAAGATCATAGTAGATTTCTCTTAAAGGGGAAAGAAAAAAAAAGAATCCCACCAAATCCATCAAATTTACCAGTTGTCCTCCTGATGTTGCTGCACTGCCGTAACTGCCTGCACTCGGTGTTGGCTGTTGGCAAGGTTGTTGCTGTCTGACTGAGTACAGGTGCTGGTGCTGCTGGTACCAAGGCCTGTGGGAAGCACTGCTGTTGCCAGCCTTGGATTTACTCTTAACGGCAACCACCTTTATTGGTATTAACCAAGTAACTTTTTCTCATTTTAAGACTTTTGGGTACTGCAAAAGGCAAAATCTTGCATTCTGTGCCTGGGAATGACAGTATAAACAGCAAGTGTGTTGGAAAAAGCTAGTGACTGTAGCATGGACTAGCTCTAGTACATCTGCTGTGAGACAAAGCTCCCCATGTTATTAAAACACTCTGTTTTGTGTTAGGGCAGTGCAGGAGGGAGCATCCCGGTTCTTCCGAGTGCTGCACAGGCTGTCGTCAGTCACCTTCATTCTCTAAGGGGATGTGCCGCCGGCTGACAGCACAGGATCATGTGCCTGGGCTGGAAAGGCAGCCCTGCTCCGGGTTCTTCATAAATTACCTTTTTTTCCCCTCCATTCTTTCCTGGAGAAATAAGTGTGGTTTTGGGCAGGTGGAGGGCAAGGCATAAGGGAGAGGAGAGATGGGAATAAATAGATCCATCTCTCCATCTTCTCAGGGTTCGTTTTAAGAACAGGGCCTGGGGCAGAACATCATGAAATAGAGGATATTATAATTGGGTATGTAGATGTTTCATGAGCACTCGTATGTAGGCATCAGTGATGCCTAACACTGCTCTATTTAAAGGTGATGAAAGCCTTCTACTAGATCAGATCTCCGGTTATGCACAGAGCTTTGACAATTCATGTTAACAAATCTTTTGTGGTGTCCCACAGAATTGCTTTGCTTATCCTCTTACATGAACCTACTACGGAGGACAGTCGAAAATCTAATCTCATGCCCTGATAATACATAGATACTGTGGTCTTACTTGTTTCCAGTGCAACTCTGTTGCTGAGCTGCTGCTCTGCTCAGCTGCAAACCAGTGAAATGATTGATAGATGCTTACCTCGAACCAGGGAGGCCCAAGAAAAATCAGTGTTGACAGAGAAGTGCCAACACCTCATCTTACTGAAACAGTTGGATGAGTATATTTAACAGTAGAGTGGAATTAATATCAGTCTGAAGTATTTATCTGGTCTTTTTCCACAGCTAGAGGAGAGGGTGTTAATGATCCCAGGGAAGATGCGTTGATCCAAACATCATAGAATTATAGAGTCATTTAGGTTGGAAAAGACCTTTAAGATCATCGAGTCCAACCGTTAATCTAACACTGCCAAGTCCACCACTCAACTGTGTCCCTAAGTGCCACATCTACATGTCTTTTAAATACCTCCAGGGATGGTGACTCCACCATTTCCCTGGGCAGCCTGTTCCAATGTTTCATAACCCTTTCAGCAAAGGAATTTTTCCTAATATCCACTCTAAACCTCCCGTGGCACAACTTGAGGCCATGTCCTCTTGTCCTATCACTTCTTACTTGGGAGAAGAGACCGATCCCCACCTCGCTACAACCTCCTTTCAGGTAGTTGTAGAGAGCAATAAGGCCTCCCCTCAGCCTCCTTTTCTCCAGGCTAAACACCCCCAGTTCCCTCAGCTGTTCCTCATAAGGCTTGTGCTCTAGAGCCCTCACCAGCTTTGTTGCCCTTCTCTGGACCCTTTCGAGCACCTCAATGTCTTTCTTGTAGTGAGGGGCCCAAAACTGAACACAGTATTTGAGGTGAGGCCTCGCCAGTGCCGAGTACAGGGGGGACGATCACTTCCCTAGTCCTGCTGGCCACACTATTCCTCATAAAAGCTGTGATGCTGTTGCCCTTCTTGTCCACCTGGGCACACTGCTGGCTCATATTCAGCTGGCTGTTGACCAACAGCCCCAGGTCCTTTTCTGCCAGGCAGCTTTCCAACTACTCTTCCCTGTGCCTGTAGTGCTGCATGGGGTTGTTGTGACCCAAGTGCAGGACCCAGCACTTGGCCTTATTGAACCTCATACCATTGGCCTTGGCCCATGGATCCAACCTGTCCAGATCCCTCTGTAGGGCCATCCTACCCTCAAGCAGATCAACACTGCCACCCAGCTTGGTGTTGTCTGCAAACTTAGGGAGGGTGCACTCCATCCCCTCATCCAGATCATTGATAAAGATATTAAAGAGAACAGGCCCCAACACTGAGTCCTGGGGAACACCACTTGTGACCAGTGCCAGCTGGATTTAACTCCTTTCACGGCAAGACAGAAGAGTTTGCTATGCCTTTGGGAGGTCTCCTTCCTCCACGTCCCAGGAACTCATTGCAGTCGCTGGGTTGAAATGGAGAGGCTGAGGAAGGAAGAAGAGCCCACCTCCATTTGGGGATTATAAGTATTACTTTGTTTTTTCAAGGCAGAGAATTTTGATGCTGCTGATGGCTTGCTCTGGTCAGTGAATCGCTATAGCCAGTTTATTTCTTGGCAGCCCTCAAGTACCTTCTTTTTTTTTTTTTTTGTTAAATAACATATAAATCAGAATACCACTTTATTGTTTCTATTCACTCTCTTATCAGTGTTACCATATTTCTGGCATTTTTATACAAACACATCAGCTGCTTTTCTGACATTTTCCATTTCTCTCTGAAGGAGACATCTCAAATTCCGTATTTCTAACCCTACCCTGCATCTGTATTCCAAACTGCAAGCCCTTTCTGCATTGCCATCGTTTTAGCTGATTAATCCCCTTGAATCTTGAGGCAAGCATCTCATTTCTAATTTTTTTCAGCAGTTTTTGAGACCTTATTAAGCAAATGACTGCAAATCCCATTGCTGACCGTTAAGTTTATAAGGCACCGATAGAAAATTGGATTAGATCAGGAAGAAAACCATCTTAAGATAAAGACTGATTTGAGTCCCTGGATACCTGTTTGCGTTTTATGCTTTCTCCTAGATTTCCAGACAGGTTTTCCACCTTAGGTCTCTGTGTTTTGTTAAACATCTCTAAAAGGATATGAATCACATTTTTGGAAGGGATAAGTGTATTGTATAATCAAAAAATTTGATGGTGAACATCCAGTAAGCACTGCAGATAAAGTTGAAATTAAGTTCTATGGTATTTAAACCTAGACTAGGTTCTAGGGAGTAACTACTGACCACTAGGTGAGGTGGTGCAGAGCAGTTATATTCCCAATCGTAAGTTGTTGGGTTTTTTTTCCGTTGGAGCAGGCTGGCTGCATCCATTGTACGTGGCACTTAGCCCTGGATTTGTACCGGGGGCCCATATGTCCGGGCTACCCACCTGCTAGGATGGGATCCCAGGAGTGAACTATCCCTGAAATCACTCCTGGGTTTTATTCTGAAGGGAATTGGTTGGCTGGTGCCGGGGAGCAAACGGCACTCCTGCAAAGCTTGTTCAGTACTTGGTCCAGTAGACATAACAATCATTTCAAATAAAGATGATGATCTCTTCTGGTACTTCAAGGATTTTCAGGGAGGGAGATGGAATGTGATCACTGTGTAATTTTCTACAGTGTTACAGAGAGCATTAAAAAAAATTCTTTAATGCTCATAGTGTCCTATTTGTATTTATGCTGAATATTTGTTTGGACATAGGTATCTTTTCAGGGGTAGTAGAGAAATTATTCTATCGTGTCCTCTGTCTATTCATCTCCTACTGGTGCTTCGCTCAGCTTTCTCTGCTTGTGTGCATGTGACTGAACGGGCCAACAGCCAAGATTATATTTAGCACTGCACGAGTCAGCATCCTTTCATGCCTTAATTGCTGTAGTAACAGGAAACCATTTGAGTTATAACAAATGATGCAGATTTTTTTCTTTACTGTCAACTCGTGGATTAGTTTTTCCCATCTGGAATATTAAGGGAACCCAATCGAAATCAGTGGACATGGTTTTTCAACTTTGTGTTTTGCTGTATGTACTCAGGTTTTTGCAGTTTCTGTTAAAACGGTGAGGAAAACAGAGGAGGAACAAAGGGGCGTAAGGATGTGCCTTATGAGCTTATTCCATGAACGAGCTCACACGTCATAGTCAGAATTTACTCTTAAGGTTCCTCTAGATACTGAACAAAGCAATAACATACATCTCATTTCTAGGCTTCAATCCCAAATTTTGGGGATAAAGGTCCTCTTATGAACACACGTGTAAAGGAGTACCTCTTTTTAATAGACACAACAATTGGTTTGATTTCTTGTGCTGTGCAAGTGAAGCCCTTGCCGTCTCCATGATGTGTAACTGAGTGATTTGCTGAAGTGACCTGGACAGGCTTTTTGGAGGAAACAGAATGATGGATTTGGGACAGAACCCTCCCTAACTTCCAGATGAGACACTAACCTTCAGAGCCTACAGTGAGGTTATAAGGGATCTAGATTATTAATATTTTTCGTATTCCTTCTCCTTATCTTCTTGATATTCATTGTTAAATCATTAATCTTAATGATTTGTCCGCTATTTAAAAATCTATAAAACACCGCTTGTATTCTTGTCCTAGATTTCGCTCAGCTATAGCGTGTATCTTCCTGGGGTAGCCCTGGCCGTAGTACTTGGTATCACTGCTATGTCTCTCCTGCCCCTGGGTGATAGTAGCAGATTTAGCTATAAAATTTTATAGCAGTGTTAGCTGCAATTTGAATAAAACATAATCATAATCAGCCTTCAGGCTTGCAAGTTCCCTTGTGTGCCAGTTATTAAAAAAATGATAATTGAAAAACCAGTGATGACAACTTTCTGGTTTTTGGTTGTTGATTTGTTGGTGGTTTTTTTAAACCGTCTGAATAAATTCACCCCCAGTACCTGTTAGTTAGTTGGGTTTTTTTTGTCAGCTAAGAATAATAATCTTGAAACTAAATTGCGAGTACTGTCTTGGTTTAAATTGGCTACAATTGGCAGAGCTGACATAACTTGCTGGATTTGGGCCAAGTTGTGGATAATGGTATTATTTATGTTGACAGTTTTATATTCCCTCATGGGTTCTATCTTTTTTAAAAAAAAAAAGTAAATGTTTAGATAGCAAAAAGGTGATACTGTAAATTCAAAAAAGATCAAGAACAGATTTAAGAGCAGTCCATTTTTTTTTTTCTGCTCCCCAGACTTTACTAATTCAGGGCTCGTGACCTGTATTGCCCTTGAACCTTGGTTTATAACTTCAGTTATGGTAATGAATGTCACTTAGAAAATAACAGTATTCCTTACTCTGCCATTTCATTTTATTCCTTCCATGATTAGATGAATTCTGGTGTCTTATTCAGCACTATGGCACAGGATGAGCTAGTGAATGGCTGTCGTGAAATGCAATACTGCAGTACTTTAGTTTTTTTCCCCAGACATTTAAACTCTGAACTGTTGGATTCTGACTGAATTCTGTTCCTGAATGGGGGTTTTGCATTTGGATTTTTGTTTTCCCTCCAGTAAAACAAGCTAAGGGCGTGTTTTCTTTGCTGTACTCTCTGAAGATTTTTTCTTGTTTTTTTTGCTGAGCCTTGAAAATACAAATAATCAGAACAGCTTCCTGTGAATAAATACCTTATTCTGAAATACATTTTGCCATCTAGAGTTTTACAAAATTGGTTTAAAGAATCTTTTTGGCTCTCCAAGAGATGTGTTCCACTGGTGCCTTCATATCTTGCAGAGTTTTAAAGTATGTTGTGCTTTAAAGAAGTGGTATTGGAAGTGATTCTGTGAAAAGGTTACTGGCTTTCATGCCACAGTGGTTATTTAATTCTTTCTGCTTTAATTCTTTTCTTTTTTTCTTTTTCCCCCCCCCTCCTAATGTCCCAGCTTTAAACTAAGCCTTGGCATCTGCGAGTAGAGCTGAGCTGGTCCAGCGCCCTTCCACCTCGCAGTGGCGGAGCAGGCTTCAGCTGTCAGTGAACGCTGCTTTGTGCCTAAAGGCTTCTTTTGGTGCTCCACGGGGGACAGCTTTTTCCTTAAGCCCGGTCCTGCAGGTACCGTGTGACAAAGTCTGGAGCAACCTGGTCTGATTTGGTGCTGCTGTGAGTAGGGTGAGACCAGATGCCCTCTCCAGGCTAGAGACGTGTGTCCCGGCTCAGGCAGAGAGGGAGTCAGGATTGGAGCTGCTCTCTCCTGAGCATGAGCGGGGTTGACCTGCACTAGTTATACGAACTTCTTCTATCAAACTTCTATCCCCGTCTCATTAATACGTATGATCCCAGGTTCTTTTTTTCCCCCAGATTAATTTTTATCTCAATGATGAGGGAAGCTGTGTGTCGGGCACGCTTCCAGATCAGTTTAGCAACTCTTTTATAAAAGAAAGTTCTTACGGATAAGCAGGAAGACACTGTTACCTACGCAAGAGTTCCCTATGGCCAGACAAGAGCAGTCTGTCTCCAGAGCACCGTGCCACCGTGCTGTCCTTAGAAACCTCTCTTTTAGCATTTGACTGCCCTAGTGTTGTTGAAGCACCTTAGGTGCCCTGCTTCATAAAATGGCTATTTAGCAGGAATCCCACACTACCAAAGCAGGTTATGTCAATAATGAAGTAATTTTCACTTACATTTGATCCCTTGCTGTTTTCTGTCTCCTCTGCCCCCAAAGTAGTGTCCCCCAGCTTCCCTCCTTTTAAAACCATCCCATGATAGTCCTTGATTTATGCTCTAAAGGAGGCAGTTTATGTCTTTTTTAGTTAATATGACTTGAAACTCCCATTATTCGTATATGTAAAGGGCTGGGTTTTTTCTTTTTTTTTCCTCCAACCAAAAGCTTGTCCTCAATTCCTCCTTTTGGTAATAAGTTTCTAAAATCAATTATGTACTGGTTTTTAGCTTTTTAATAGCTTTCTAGCTACACTGAATAGAATGTAATTATGTAGACTGCCATGTGCTATCGAACTCAAACATCAGTTGTAGTTAAATCCACAAGACTGATGTTCTAGAGCTTTGTAGTATCATGTGACAAACCAAATAGTCTTCTGTATTGGTACCCGAAATGCTTCACTTGGAAATTATCTAAACTAACTGGATATCATAATCAGGGCAAACTGTGAGAAGATGTCTTCCTCAGAGGTGAATCGAGTGTTTCCTGGAAGCTTATGTTTGCTGTTACAGCTTTTTATCATGAAATCCGTGTATGTGGAGAACTGGACTTGAAGAATAGGTGGTACTTCAGCAGGGATGGTTTCAGTGGCAGAGTCACATGAAGCCAAGGAACTATGCTGGTCCGTGTGACAGCTTCCCGTTGGAGCAGAAAGCCATGGAGGGCAGCACTCTCTCAGTGACCTCCTGTGCTTGACTTTGCAATTTTGGGTTCTCATTCTCTCCCTGGCAGCCAGCAGGATGGAGCAAGAGGAGGTTAGGAAATCTTCATCAGGAATGTGATGGTGCTGTCTTAGTTTGGCTGGCCACCCTCAGGGCATCTAGAGCTTTTGGAAACAGTGGCCTCACTTAGTCTCTTTGGTTCAAAGTGGCTCTGATTTTCCCCACTGTTGTACGAATTTGCTGTCTCTCAGAAAAGCTGCTGAAAGGGCAGTGCTGGTGAATATAGATAGCTCGCTCTTGCCATGCTTCTGTAAAATCTTTGCTTAACCTGTGAGGATGGAGGGAGACCACATGCTGGCAAGTGCAGGAGAAGTTTGTGTTGGGGAAAAAAGGGTCTCACCCTCAGTCCTATCCTTCCTGAACGCAAGCTGAAAATTTTGGTCTGACTTTTTTTTGGCTGTCTGGCACCAGTGATGCCTGCAGCTGTGGAAGATTGGCTCTTGCAGGGGCTCCCCTCTGTTTACCGTGGGATGTTCTTTTGTTCCTCCTCCAGCCCGAAGTATAAATCCGTGAATTCCTTGGTATTTTCTAGAGGGGGGGGGAAAAATCTTCGTAGTATTTTGGCTTTACTTCTCCCACTTGCGTGATGAGTACAACTGGTGTTTGGAAAGGTTGGGTACTTTGTGTTATGTAGAGGGCAGAAGCAGCTCTTCAATAACTGCTAAAGCTTGAAAGTTGTTACAGCTTAAGACCTTAAATTAATGAAACTTTTGTAAGTCAGTGTCCTTGTTGGCTGAATACTGGTGTTATGGTCTAACCCCCTTTTTTTAATTATTTATTTTTATTTTTGTTTATTTAAGTGAGTATTTTAGTTTCTCCTTTACAATAGTTCTGAATATAGAAGTAACTGGGATGCAGGGATATTCACTTTAGTCTGGACAGTTCAGAAATACGCTGAAATGATTCACAGCCTGTATTTGCAGCATTGTCTTTCCATGTACTTGGCTGCCCCAAGTAAAATTTGAATACTTTAGGCTCCTATTATGTTTTCCCATTTTTTACCTTTGCCTGCAGAAGTTACCTAATCAAAAGTATGGAAACTTGTCAAAATCTCAGGTTTCATAATACTGGAAGATGTTGGGACAACTTTTTTTTTTCTGCTTTAGAAAGGGGTCTTGTGCTCAAAATCCACATTAAAAAAACCAAAACCAAACACACCACCACCCCCCAAACCTAAAAAAGTAGCTTGTTTTCTTTCCCTTGCCCCTGTGACATGGGCAGCTATTGCTGCTGCATTCTGTGCATCACCTTTAATATACAGCCTGAGCTTCCTATAGAGTACTCTGTCAGGTTCAGGAGTGACATCCTTGTCCTTCCAAGCTCTTAATGGTTTGATGCCAGGATACCTGAAACATGCACCAAATGACCAAATGTGATCTGCTGTTACTGAAATCAGCGGTCTCTAATGTCATCATAGCATTTTTTCTTTTATTCTTATCCTAGCTGTTAAGAGATGCATTCTGTCAGAAGAGAAATGGTAGGGGTTTTTTTTCAGACTGTCTCTGGAGGAAAGAAGGTTGTCTGCTGCATGCTTAGAGGATCTCTAAAAGCAAATAACGAAACACAATTCCCTTTGAATGTTCTGATTTTTCTAATGTTAGTGTGTTTTTTCTAATTTTCAGTAATAAAAATGGCTATTGGGCTGCTTCTAATGTATGCTGTTATTTTGCATAATCACTTATACTAGTTTAATCTTGTAATATCTTTTTAAGACTTTTTGGCCTTTAATATCAAGTTATCCTTTGTAAAAATAATAAAAATGTAGATGTGAAGCATTTTTTTTCACATTTTAAATCTGTTACATAACATAACTGCTTCTTTGCCTGCTAGTAATTTGGTAAATACTTTATAATATAATAAACTGAATTTGTGATGAAGTAGCTAACTGCTCATTTCATTTTGACTTCTCTAGAAAAGCTGGAGGTTGCACCACCATCTCCAGGACAACTGAGACATGGTAAAAGAAGAATGTTTGTTGAATGTGGTTCAGTACTTGTGCAGTCTGTCTTTGAATTGCTTCATCTTTCTCCTGCAAGTGCTGGTCTGTCCTCATCCCTGTCATATGGAGTAAAAGAAAACCAAAGCAAGCACCAACAGTCACCCTGCCTTCTTTATTTCATAACACCTCAGCTGGAGAATGTGCACCATTTAGTGAAAGTAGGACAGAAAGCCCAAATGAGAGCACGCTGCTCAAAGCCAGCAGCAAACACTGCTTTTCTAAGCCGAGCAGTGTTGGTGCTGCACTACCTTGTGGGGGTTTTTGTGTTTAAGCTTAAAAGTATTGACTCACTTCTTGTCACATATATTTTAAATGGACTGAGAAGTGGGATAAAATTGCAGAGAAATTGGAAGCAGATTTGCTATTCTTTATAATACCATGGTCATTCAAATTCTGATTTAGTTTCCAAATCAGTGTGGTTTTATGATTTTTATACTCTCTCAGTGAGCAAATGTATTGAATGCTTTCCTAGTCTAGGTATCTACACTTATTTATGTATCTATTTTTTTTTTGCTTGGTCCCTGGGGTTCTGTTTACTCCATGGATTCCAAAATTCTGTCAATTTTGGTAAGAATTTGAGCTCCTCTGTAGCTCCAGAATTTGGTACACACATTTTGAAAATACTGGGCATATCTGTGTGCTTTTTTGTTAGTTATGTTTTTGAGGGTTTGGTCCTGTGGTGGCTTAAAAGAAAAAGAATAATCATCTGGCATATTTCATACTTTCTGTGCTGTAGTCTTTTACCTGTGCATTTAAGAAGGTATGTGTGTTCTTATAAAATAGTTACAGAAGTCCAAATGTGTTCTAGTACCTGAGCATGAAAGATCTCTTGTGTGGCTTTGTTTTTTACATGGTCATGGATTCATGCTGTCTGCGAGAAGTAAGTCCAAAAGGGACTCAAACCAATTTCTTTTCACATGTCTGTCAGGTTCATGCACTCTTCTTTCTTCCCTCTTCATGTGTTTGCATCTCTGTAAGTTTATAAAATGTAGGAATTATTGTTCCCATCTGAAGTGGGGAAAAAAAACTAAATAGCTAATGCATTTTAAATGTTTAAAAAAGTGAAAAGATCTAACTTTCTACGCTCTACTTTTATGGTGCTTGCATCTTGAGACTCAACTGGAGACAATGCTCTCTCAGCTTCAAATCTAACTTGTCCTCATCATAGTGCCCAAACAAAATCAAGACACACAAGTCTGGGTTGAGTAGTAAGATAATTAATGCTGGATGACACGCTAGTGAAAACCACCTTAGCATTTGCAGATTTAGCTGAAGGAGTTTTGACAAGAATTGACTAGCTCCAGGCAATACTCTTAAAATATGAATTTTTAGGAATGTGTGAAGAAGAATGGAGCTCTTGCACAGGAATAGAGAGGGACTTGCAGAGAAAGGGCTTTATTTCAAGCAAGAGAAGAATGCAGGGAATCCGGTGAGACAGTTTGGCAATCTTCAGTGATACTGCAACATCAGTTGGAAGGACTGTAAGTAGTATCAAAGTTTGTGTAGTTTTAAATATTTCTCCTACACACTAGCAGGCATAAGTGGCTTCCATCCAAAATTGTACAAGTATTTGCAAAGAATAAGTTGGTTTAACTGGTTCTTCCCAAGCCATTAATAACACTGACGTATAGCAAAGGGTTTCACTGAACCTGGCAGATTGATACAGTTACTTTAGATACAATACAATTCCTACAATAGAAGTGGTAGGAAAGGGATTTTGTGTATGTTGTCTTTGTTTCTCCTAAAGGCAGTATTAGACCGACATTTCAGTAGTTAGTGTGAACTAGTGAACTCTCTTATAAATATTTGTTTTCTTTGTCACTTATTTCTTTTAGTGTTCTTCCACAATGCATTACCTTTTGTAGGGTTTGGATTTTTGGATAACGCAATTATGATTGCTGCGGTAAGTTTGTTATTTAATTCCTTGATCGAGTCGGCATGATTCATATTGTTCAAGTAGTAAATGAGTAAATGCGAGCTTCAGGAAGACTCCATTCCCTCTGTATCAATTCACTAATTTCTATTTTAATTTTTCTTTTTTAAAGAAAGTATCCATGCTCTATTGAGCCTTAGCAGAATCAAATGAGTGTTTTTTCTTCTGAAGGCCAGTATTGTAACTAATTTTACTGAATTGATAAGAGACTTGCTTTTCTTTCCTGTCCTAATTTGTACTACAAGACACATTTATGATCATGTAGTCGATACATTATTTTTTTTTTTGTACCGACTGATGATAATGTGATTATGATGTGTTGATGAATAGGTCTTCAGGGTTTTTACTAATGTGTTGCTTTGTTCTGAGTGATGCAAGCAATGATAGTGCTGATGCGGATTTGTACTGATGCAGACTGGCATTTCTGAGTAACACTTGTGAGATATTTTCCTGTTCATTTGGAAGATGAAATGGGCTAGTGGAACAGGAAGATGGATAAAGGCCAAAGATACTGTTCCTTGTGTACGATTATCATTGACAGTGTGATTTTCAATTGCGGGATAATTCAGGTGGAAATGGATCGTAGGACCCACTAGGTCTCTAGTCCTGCTCCTGCTCAGGACCTCCTCACGGTCTCTAGCCTAACCTCCTGCTCAAAGCAGGGTCAGCTCTAAGGTCAGACCAAGTTGTTCATGATTTTATCCTGTGGTTCTTGGAAACCTTTAAGGCCAGAGACAGCACAACCTGTTCCAATGCTCAACTGTCCTCACAGTGGAAAACATTTTCTTATAACTGGAACATGTCTCTTTTGATTCATGCCTCTTGTCTCTCATCCTTGCGCCGCACACTGCTGTTTCATCACGCAGTTCAGTGTGATTTTATGTTTCTTCAACTGAAAAAGTAAGGAGCTATGACACTGCGTTTTAGTTGCTTGCTTGATATTTGTAGAAGTCTGCATTCAGAGCTGTACATTCAGCTAAGAATTACAGTGGGGAAAATGGTATGCAGAGATAGGGACTCTGGTTTTGTCCATTAGGTAGCCATTATGAAACAATATAAAATATTAAAAGAATATCAGAAATAGGCCCCTGTCCTAGGGGGAAATGCATATGCCAGGAGGGTAGGAGCTGTGCAGATCTAGTAGAAGTAATGTCCATTTATGCTTTCAATTTTAAAATAAAGAAGCAGTAAGCACTACTTGTGCCAGTTGAATCAATATCACCTGTTTTAACTCCAAGTCTCTCAAATAACGAGAAAACTCTTATTTTTCAGGGAACCCAAATAGAATTGTCAATTGGAGTTGTCCTAGGAATTTCAACTATGGCAGGCAAGTAATAAAAATGTAATATGGATCGACTAATATGGCACATGCCTATATTTTAGGCTGAAAGTGGGCTGCAGGGCTGGAAATGGCTCTTCTTTCATCTTGCAGCTGCCTTTCCTAATGAATAAACAACCTATGGTTGAAGCAAGGACATATTCCATTTGCAGAAATGGAATTTCAGTTCAAATAGCTTTTGAAATGCTTTTTGTCAGCTTCAATCTAAAAGTTCAAATCCTGGGTCACTTAGGAAAGTATTTGCATTTCTGTAGTGGAACTGTTCTAAATTCCCTATGGGATGATATTAATGTATGTGTCTATATGTATTTGTAAGTTGCTGTTTGCTTGCAGTGCTGAGTGAAGATCAGTGTTGGCGTCCTTTTACTGTGCTGGGTGGTGCTCTTGGTGGCTTCTCTGCCCCTGTGTGATACCATGGGAAGGCACAGCAGCAGCCCTGCTCCTGCACTCGGCCAAAACTGATAAGCTCTGCTCGACAGCTTTGGTGCCTCTGCAATGTCAGAGGAAAAAAAACTCCTCATGGATCCACCGACTGCAGGTGGAGCATTGCTCAAAAGCACGCACATAGCTTAAATGAAAATGTATACAGCAGAACAAGTTAATCATTTGGAAATTTGCAGCCCTGTTGCAATGCAAGACAGTCCACAAGCAAGCTTATCTCAATAAGATCTGCTGTATTTTAAGTGTGTAACTTTATTCAAGCATAAGTAAAGTATTTATTCCTAAACCGGCACAGTTCATGGATATGTTGAAACATTTATCAGTTCGCTATGTAACAGCTCCTTCTAATTCCGGTGCTCCTGTGCCTCCTCAGGCACGGGAAGGCCTTGCTTGGTGTCCAGTGTAAGCTGTATGAAACCGCCAACCACCCAGGGCCATTTTTAACTCTGATGTGAAAAGCTGTTACATTGATTTCCAGGGGTCTGTGTTGTCTCTTTGTATTTGTCAAGTTTTCGTCATTTATATGAGAAAAACAGTTGTACTTTCTATTATTATTAGTCCACTGCTGTTATTACATACTGTAATGAGGTCAGAAGAAAAACTCGAAAATAAAAGAAACTTACTTCTAGTCTTTTATGCTATATATACTGAGAAGAGTGAGGGTCAGTGGCGGGGTGGGGAAGGCAAGCCGGTTGGTTTTGTTTGTAATTAAAATAACACTTTGCCTTCCTTCTCCCTTTCTCTTCCTTTTCCATCCCTCTAGCTGCTGCTTTGGGAAACCTTGTTTCAGATTTAGCTGGACTGGGGTATGTCTGAACTTGTATTAAGAATATTTTTTTTTTCCTCTCTTACAAACGCTACTGGTGCTACTGAACTAAAACATATAAACTGCTGAAATTGCTTTATTTTTTTTCCTAGCTCTTAAATTTTGCTTCAGTAAACTATATGACTGTAGAAATGTATTCTGTCCTTGCTAAGAGAACGTTGGAATATTAGGTTGTTCTTGTTTAGGTTAAAACTGCAATGACGCAGTTCTGAAACAGAATAACTCTTCTGCTACTACAGTATTTTATATTTTAAGTAAGAAAATTTGGATTGGCATTTAACCTGGTTCAATGTAGTCTATAGGTAATGCTTGCTTTTAAGAAACAATTAGAATTCTTTTCGACAAAAAGTTCATTCATTGAAATACAAAATGGAAAAAAAACATTTTTTGTGATATAATATATTGCTGTGATAGAATATACCCAATACGTGATAGAATATACCTCCTCAGATTGTTATGTCTAGATCTGAAGACATTTCCTTCTCCTCAGATAAAACAGCTATGTATATGAAATATCTTCAGATCTGGGCATACCTATTTCTGATATCAACAGATGCAGCTGGCTTTTTATTTTTTTAAAGACAATTTGTCAGTAATTGCTGCAAGTAAAGCTGTCTATTATGCCTCTTTTTTCCCCACTTTCCCTCTAATTTTTTTTTCTGCAAATAGCAAGGCTTATTACTAATGTGTGTGTGTAGCCTTTCCTCCAGCAAAAGTTATTTACAAGCTCTGCGAAAATATAACAACATTCGTACCAGTTGTGTCTTGCTGCATGAAGTTTTTCTGGAAATATTGCGTATTAAATCAGTAAGAAAATTAGTTAATTTACATCGCAAAATGTGACCACCGGAAGTCTGAATACTTTCCCGTATTTACCTCTCAATGGTTTTATCAGTATGCTGTAGGAAAAGCTATTCATTGTAAATTCAGTGCTTCAAATATTTCAAAATTGTCATTAGAAGATACCGTCGGATCCAAAATGGTTTGTTCTTGTTTTCTTGTTCTTCCAGTCTTGCAGGTTATGTAGAAGCTTTAGCTTCACGACTGGGTCTCTCAATCCCTGATCTGACACCCAAACAAGCTGATATGTGGCAAACGCGTGTCAGCGCACACTTGGTGAGTATCCTGTAGGTAGGCACTGTTTGCGTGCAGCTTTTTTTGTTTAAACTAATATGTGATAAATCCTTTGTGCTACTTTTGCCTTTAAATACTTAACGACCACCAACACTTTGCACATTTCCTGGAAAGTTTAGTTGTGAGCCTGTGTCAGGGAGCATCATGAGACTGGATTGTTTCAGGCGTGGGTGGTTTTTTGTAGGCAATAAACCACAAGTGACTGGCAACATGAGTTCAGGTATGCTGTGCAGATTCCCGGGTTGAACTCTGGCTACTGTGATAAGATCGTTTATTTGAAAGTTATGACCCCTTAGTAGTTTACTCCTATACTTTCTTTGTTGAGTACTTGCTATTCATATACCTGTATTAGTATGTATTCATTTCTAATAGTCTATAATTAGCTTGGATATAAAATTAGCTTTCCCCTGGGTAAACTTTTAACATTTGAGTAATATTCGTTGCCTGGGTTTACAGTTACGGGATACCCCTCTTGCAGATTCATTTTCAGGATGATTACTTACTTAGCATTTAAACATTTGAAGCAGTCCAGCAATGCGAGCATTAGTTTATTTTGATGAAGAAACAGATTATAAGAAACTGAGTAAAGAAATAGATATTTGCTTTGCCAGAATGAACCTTAATGGGGAAAAATATCTTTGCAGATTTAAAGGAAAAGAAATAACACCTGCTGAGGAAAAGTTAGGGGGCGAAACAGTCTGCTTTTAGCAGTGATAGATCAAAGCATCGAGCAGAGAAGGACTGGCATGTTGTCAGTGGGTTGCCCTTTAGTCTGTCCAACATGCGAGGCTTCTTGGTGGAAGCTGAGTGTGGCAAGAGCCTGCCGTTGCACTGCAGTTCATTCACAGCACTTCTCTGTGAAAAGACTTCTGAGCATCTTCACCTGTATGCTAGCGTTTTTACTTTTTTAGCCACTGTCTCAAGTTTCTCAACACTATCCACCTGCTGCTGGTGATGTGGTTTGGATGTTGCCTGTCTTCTTTCCTCTCCTCTTGACTTTTACATCTAGGTCAATTGTGAATTGTTTTCCAGTCTTTTTTTTTTTTCTTTTCCTTTGCCTTCACCTTGTGCGTTTGCAAGGAATCCCTCGTTCCTGACTTTGATAATTTGCATTATCAGATACACTTATAATTGCACTAAAATGCGTGTGGTTTTGTTTTTCCTTCCCTGTCTTCCTGGCCATCCTATGAATCCTTTGAATCTGTCTCCTCCCATACCACCTGTGCAGCTCCTCATGGGTCATTACCCTCCTTATTCAGAATTGTCTTTTGTCACAGCACACGCTGTTTCTAACCTTGTCATATCTGTCTCTGTCATAGATTGTGTTTCTGGTCTGAAACCCAGAGCAAAGGGTTTGTTTTGCAGGTTGTGTTGGTACTACACAGCAAATGAGTAACAACACTTTGATCAGTGAGAAACTTAATTTTTTCCCCCTTTCTCCAGGGTAAAGCTATTGGAGTGACCATTGGCTGCATTTTAGGAATGTTTCCTTTGTTGTTCTTTGGCGATGAGGAAGAAAAACTGGAAGAAAAAAATTAACCTTTTTACAAGACATATACAAATGTAAACTACTGTACCTCAATTATTCAATTACGCTGTCAATATTTAGGAATTAACAGACAGTAAAAAATGTATAGACTTGGGAACAAAACCTTCAGCATGTCGTTTTATGGAAACACTAATTTATTGTGGCTTTGTTGTGTTCAGTACTTCTTTTTATAAGATATCATCTAACTTTTTATTTAATTGTAAATTTTTGAAGTGTTTTCACTTAAGGCAACGGATGTTTACCACTTTCCCCTTTGACCTTATTCTTGAATGGATTATTACTTTAATAATCCACCATGGATGACAGTATCACTCTTGAGTTGCGTATTCGTTGCTTAACAGTTACAATTGCATGACAAAAACTTCAGTGCTGTTCATCAGGTCCTTCAATGCAGATTATTAAGGAGATCAGTGATGAGTAATTTGAAGACCCTCACTTTGCAAGATGAGTGGTTGCCCCCTCACCAGCCATCATTTTGCACTGCCTTTAGATTTGGTATTTCAGTGATCTATGATGGGTCTAGTTTGCATTTTTTTACAATTCTGACTGAGCGTCTCTGAATTGTCTTCTGAGATGATCATTTTGATGCTTTGACAAGATAAGTTTTTCTAGTGTAGGCTCCTCACCAAGTCCATTTTTTTAGTGGTGTTTTAGCACCTTCTGTACTTCCATATTCACGCCTTCTTTTCTCCTTTGTAAAAAATATTTTGGGAACTGAGTTGAGAGATCCTTAAATTTGTCTTCCTGAGTTTTAAGTGTGGTATTAAAGAATTCAGACCAACAAGAAATAACTTTTTTTTATTGTTCTACTTAAAATAAGGTATGAATAGTTGATTGGGCGGATGAGGCCAGGGAACGCTTCAGGGTAGGAATGAGTGCTGGTGTTGCGAATCTAGAATGGGTCATTCAACTGAAACAAAGTGTACCACCAGTCTGGATTAGAGGACCTGATTTGCAGATTATAATGTTGTATTTCAGACTAAGCCTTTGCTATTATTTCTTTTTTGCTGTGAGACAATTACTAAAAAAACCCGAACAACAAAAAAAAGGAGACTTGAGGCCTTTTTCCTTTTTTGCCTTTTATTTTTGCAGTCTTACTTGGTGTATTATAGATCTGACAGTGCAGTCACATGTAACTGTGCTTTTTTATATGATCATGAATAAATTGATTACAGCTGTTGAATATTCATAATATTTCAGGATCTGACTTGCCAATAGCATAATGCTAAACTGATAACTGTTGGTTAGAGGAGAGGGTTTCTTGCCTGTTTGAATACCATTTGGAAAAGACACTAAAAAGAGAGGCACAGCCAGGGCACTGTGAAAGTTTTATTGCTGGAATCGTTAGCACTTCTGAAACCTAGAAAGAAATGGGTTTTTTTTAAAAAAAAAAAGTCCCCTGATGACTTTTATTTTCTATAGGAAAAGTCTTATTGTAACACGTGTATGTTCTACAGAGTTCATTGCTTATCTCTTGGTCATAAATCTGACTTCTGTGCTCTCGTTTCTAGAAGCCCTTTAACAGCAGTACTGAAACTTTGACATCAACCTTTAATGAAGGGGACAGTGTTGTATCTGTTTTTTGAAAAGCACACTTTGTACATTAAACCATGAATCTGGACCAAACTGTAAAACTGAAAGAAATCTCAGTCAGGCATAGAACAGAAATGCAGAGGAGTTTTGGCTTGCATTTTCAAAGTTGGAAGCTTGATTTAAAAAAACTCCAACAAAAACCTCTCCAACTACAAAAAAAACCAAACCCAAAACCCCACAAAAAACCCAGTCCCACTCAGAAAATTATGCGCTTTCCCCAACAGATTGCTGCTGGTTTACAGTACTTAAGTGATCAGTATTTTTTAGTCATCCACACATTTGTCTTGCC
This sequence comes from Pluvialis apricaria, assembly GCA_017639485.1. Taxonomy (NCBI): domain Eukaryota; kingdom Metazoa; phylum Chordata; class Aves; order Charadriiformes; family Charadriidae; genus Pluvialis; species Pluvialis apricaria. The sequence goes on along the minus strand of CM030008.1, from coordinate 157,782,170 downwards.
TTAAACTCTAACTCTTCTTCCTCTGCATGTGCTTTTGTTTCTGGTATGTTTCTGTACAAAGCTGTTAAGTATTTCCCACGTGTTCTTTTTTTAAACTGAAGTACACATCAAAACAATATTGTATAGCTTTTTTTTGTAGCTGTTTTTACAGTAATTCCAACACTGTTTCCCGTTATGATACTGGCATCTTCATTGGAATCTTCCAGCAGTGGCCAAACCTCTGTTTTTTGCCATCGTACCAACTGGAACACTGTTTTCATCACTTTTTTTAGAGCTCATGAGAAAAATTGGAAGGCTGCATCAGCTGTCGTAGTAGTGTTCATTTTATAATGGCAATAGGAAAGACCACGTACTATTGTTAAATAGCTTGTGCATGTAAACTGAGTACATTTTGTTGCTGTATGTCAAACTATTGTACTGCAACCAATGCTTTTATCGAGAATCAATGAACTAAAATATCTTTAAAGAAATTAATCATGTGTCGTCTTGTTAAACTAATTAACCGACCACAAAAATGTGGAGGGCAAGTGACACATGGTAAGAAATCTTGGGTGTTTCGGGTTGTTGTCCGATACTGTAATCAAGAAGGTGACTTCTGAGGTTTCAATATTTGACAAATATGAAGAAATGACTCGTTATTTGAGAGGAGTAGTGGCTCTGCTGGAGGCTGAGAGAAAGTGCTTGTTGGGGCCAAGCTGCCACCCTGAGTACAATAGGGGTAGCTTGCTTTGCCTGCAGGATCCAGTCTCGTGTGGATGTGGTCCTGCTTCGTGGGGAAGGGAAGATCTGTGCCTGATCTGTACCCTGTCTCCTCACAAGGAGGTGGGTTTTTCTGGGATATATGGATGAAAGTAATCCCTGATGCTCCGATCACACTTGTTAAAACACTTAATCGAGAAGATGGAGCATTAACAAAACAGTCCTCTGTTTTCTGTTGTCTTCTCCCTCCTCGATAAAAGGAAAAACAAACACTAAAGGCTTATTCAGAGACTTCACTATGGCTCCATTTTTTAATTCTATCAGGTTGTCCTGTGTTAACAGGAATTTTTCGCGTTAAAGGGCTGGTAGACCTGAAATTGTGTTTATTTTAAAATGCTGTCTTTTATTGTAACAAATGTATTTTTGACTGTATGTTATCTCTAGGGACAAAGAATATGCATCTGATAATATGGTTACCCAAATCTTCTCACCAATATTTTCTCATTCATGTACTTTTACATAAATTATTTGAATTCAGACAACATATTTTGTATTGTCTTTAATTAAATTGTCGAACTTTCTGTAAACTTTTGTACTACAGCAAAGCTGTTCTGTGTTTCTTTATTAGACCAGATGCTGGAGGGGAAATGTTAATAATATCCTGTGGGTATTCAGCCTCAGTTATACAAAACAGGAATTTATTATTTAAGTTATGAGCAGGTGGTCCTTTGTCACGGTCATAGGAGGTACCACCGTGGAGCGGTACTTCTGTCTCTTCGTGCTTGGAAGAGAGCAATTTAAACAATTAAAATGTTTGCATGGTAAATTGTTGGCATTTGTGATTAATGTTAGTCAGAAGTCCACTTGCACTTGAACTTCTGGAATTACCTGAGGTTTTGTATGCAAACCGCCTTTTTGAATGTTCCTGGACCTTGGAGCTCTTCCCTTTTTTTTCACTCCTTGGTCAGTCCCTTTTGTGGATGTCTGTGCATAAAGAGGTGCTGTGAGTAAAACATCTGTCCTGGAAGGGTGGTCTCATCTCATTTTGACAACCTGTATGGGTTGGCTGCTACTTTATTCTGATTGCATTGTGTAGTAGAAGTCTTTGTTAATGTTGTTCAGAGAGTCTGTCGCGCTTCTAGCTGACATGTTTCCCTCTTCTCTGTCTGACGTTTTACCTGGTCTAGTGACAACCTGGCAGAGCAGCGGTATATAAACTAAAGAATTTAATAAAGTATTGAGGAATTATCATCCTGCTCTGAGAGTCTTATGCCTCTGGAATTTTTTAACCTAAAATATTAAGAAAATAGCTAGAGCTACTCCAGGTTGCAGTTAATGCTCTCACAACACAAAATCAAGCTCCTGTTTCAAAGTCTTTATTTAACATTTGTAAAGGCTTTTACCCGTGTCTCAGTGTTCAGGACCCATGGCATCCAGAGCGTTGCTTCAAAATAGTATTGGGGTGGAGGGGATGAAGGGTGTTGGACAAACTTGGAATTTAAAAGCCAGCCAAGATAAATGCAGAAGGATTGTTTTTGTTTTGTTTTGGAAGACTACCTCCCCCAACCAAAAGAAACCCCACCTTCTAGAGAGACCTCTGAGCCGTCCCCCTCTGCTCCCCCAAGAGATTGTGGTCACTAAGATTTGAGCAGGGCAGTCTTTGAGCCTCGGGTATGTAATTCAGAATAGTGACCTTGCGTAGCAACAGGGAGCATGGAGTGCTGATGTAATATCTCTCCTGTAAGTAGATGATGCCAAGATAAGGCCTCTTGCAGCAGCGTGGAAAGAACTGGCAGGAAACAGTTTTGGTTTAACAGAATTCACCTTAGTAGGTATCTAAGCAACTGGCTTCAGTAATGATGCAGCTATCGGTGCTACTCTACAGTCTCATGAGCTGCTCCTTCTGTGTATGTGTGCAAAGACTAAGTTGCTGTGAAATACCAAAATTATTTGAAACTGTAAACCTGATGCATTTTGTGTCGATTTTGTGTTCTGTTCTTGATGCTCTGCTTATGACAGTCTTATTTATATATCTTTGATTATGAAAAGGGCCTTATGCTTTTGCTTAGAGGGTTTAAGCCCTTCCAAACCTGTAAGTATTGACGTTATCTATCAGTAAATAGGTTATTTTGCAACAGATTATGAAGTGTACTGAATGAGACTCTTCAGATGCGTGTTTTCTAACCAGCGAATGGTAAGATTTCCTGCATTGGACTTACAGCTGCTGTTCCTGTTGGGAAGAGGTTGCCACTGAGCAGGATAGTAGTGCAATAACATGAAGTGCCTTCTTGTCTTTGCAGAGCACTGCTGCTTGGATCTGGCAGGGTGATCTGTTTGCACCGTGGTGATGCTATCTATTTTTGCTGAAAATGGCTTATCTGTTACTTCCAGGTAGGAATGAGGAGGAAAGGGAGGAGAGTGGGATTCTGCCAGGTCATTTTCCCTACATGGGGATGCATAGAGGATCTTTTAAAAGAGGAAAAAACTATGATTTGCATTCATGCTACTTTCCTGCTGTTCTCTGTGCCTCAGAGTGCTTTTAACATGCTGGGAGATTGGAAGAAAGGGGCTGATGAGGCTTCCCTCCCCCAGCATGGCTTTTCTGCACATCTCAGCTATTGAGCTGCCAATAATCCCTGCATAGAAGTAACTGTCAAAGGAAAAATGATAGTAAAATACCTCCTTTTGAACACAGGAGTCCTTGAATAGGAAGAGGAGGATGATTAGATGTGATTTACCTTTGCAATACAATTGCCTAGTTACCGAAGACCACATCAAAAGCCAGTTAGGTCTTAAAAGGAAAACGGCCCCTTTTGGTGAAAGTTCAGATGGGCTTTGATGCAGATCTGCAAGTGACTTTTTCTCTGCATGATTTCCCCTGATTAGTTTCTTGCCCCACTTTGTGTAGGAACACTGAAGGGCATTGTTTTTCTTTTACCCGCTTTCCTGTATGAGAACACCAAAACCTCTAAGGGATGGCAGGACTGGGAGAGAGAGGCTGCGACCAGAGCCACCGCTGGCAGGAAAACATCCCAGGAAGAGGTCATGCTGTGAGAGGCACTCTCATCTTCATTTATAGCCCTCCTCGGTTGCCTTGTAAAGACAGGCCAACAGTGGGATTGTTCCTCTGGGAAAATAAATTATTTTGTTGGATTGTGTTAATTTATGCCAAGAGTTATTGTACTGACACGCTGAGGAACACGGCAGTCCCTCATCCAACTATTAAAAAAGAGGCTACCTACACTGGGAACCTTAACGTCTCTTAGGATAACCATCTCCTTATCTCTGCAGTAGATTAATGGCTTGGCTCTATGTTTCAGCAGATTACAAAGTCCTGGGAAAGCCAAAACACAGTTTCATGTCATGTTTCCACGGATCACCCGGATGATGGGTGAATGGTTTGGGTACTCGTGAACTCAGTCAGTTGGAGATACCCTGCAGGATTCAAGGCTCAATTTTCATATATGTTAGGGGGATTGCTGAAATGGGATTTCTCTGCCTAAATGTAGATTTTCTCCGTGTTGCAGCTGGGCAACTTCACCTGGGTTACGTACCCCGGGACCCCTTTGCCGATGGTGGAAACCGGCACTGGAGAATGTATTTTGTCTGATGTATTGTAGGTGTCCAGTTCAGGATGGGATTGATCGCGCTCTGCAGGCAGGAGGTTACCGCCATACAGCCTCTGCACTGAAAATACAATGTTTAATGTTAATCCCTATGGTCTTCTATTATTCTCCAAGCCATGGTATTTGGAGCCTGTTGGAGTTTCAGCCCAATCCTTTGCCCAGAGTTTGCACAGGTTTTGGTCGATTTGGCCTGCACCTTGTTGCTTTTGATCAGTGAAATTATTAATAGCGCAAGCTGGCTTGTACATCACGTGGCAGAGTTTATTCCAACATGAAATAACTAGCTGCTTGTTGGATGGAAACTGTTTACTGTTGTAAAGCAAACCTGCTTATATTGCAAGTGGAGCAGCTTGGTAGCGAAGAGGGGTGACAGGGAAACAAATGACTCCTTTAGAAACTTTCCAGCGGGGAAGAGGTCCTCCTTTCTGAACGGCTGTTCTCTGTGACACTCTGTGTGGGTAGCAAATTATGACGACTTTGTTTTCATTTCAGCTGCCCTGACAAACGATGCAAATGTCACGTGTGGCACAGCAGCAGGGCTCTCCGTTGTAAATTACTTTCCTTGAAAAATGCAATCTGTTAAAATAAAGATTGGCCAACAAAAAGGAACTTAATAGCATACTTACAACGAACGTGCTGCTAAATGCTGTCAGCTTGATGGTGCTGAACGTTGGTGTAATACAGGGTAGGCCAAGTAAAGGCCAATGCTGTGATGCAGCAAACAGTGTTACTGACAATTCACAGGGATTCTGTAATGAATTTTAACAGATTGCATTTTTCAAGGAAAGTAATTTGAGAAAATTGTGGCCTATAAAAAAAAAAAATTATGATTTTTGTGAATGTTCTGCAGCTGTCCCCTCTCAGTGCTGGGTTCGCTTGTGTCTCCTTGGGTCACTTGTGGTTCTGATGCCAGCATGGGAGGCATATAATAAAACATTGCGGAATATAATTACATGAGAAGAGAACACAGAAAGGAAATAAACCCTCCTTTCAAGGAAACACAAACAAATTATTAATTTCGTTAAAATATCTGGAAAACCTAACAACAGCAGTGTTTCAGTCTAAACCAGTATCTGTTATTCTGGAAGTCCCACTGATGGTTACAGAGCTAGAAGGTTTCTGAGTTCCATCTGATGAAAACCACTTTGGCGCAGGTCCTGTATTGACTTGACTCTAATTTAAGCTGAATCATAGTGAGCAGGGACGATGAATTTTGCATGTTTTCTTTCTTAATCTTTTTATTTTCCAGTTTAATGAATTAGGATGCTCCCCATATGTGCAATCAACCTGTGAAAATGCAAGAATTGCTGTTCCTGTTTTGTGCTTGTCATTGTAAATGATTATTGAGAATAGTGTGGGGTTTTTCCTATATGAGACTATAATATTCAGCATATTTTAGAACTATTATCATATGGTTCCTAGCTGGATAAATGCAGTTAAGATGGCGTCACACGTAAACAAGTAGTCTATTTTCTCACTCTGAATCTAAAATGGGAAAAGTTGCTAGGATGCACTTTCTTTTCCCTCCTTAATCATACAATAGTTTGGGTTGGAAGGGACATTTAAAGGCCATCTAGTCCAACCCCCCTGCAATAAGCAGGGACATCTTCAACTAGATCAGGTTGCTCAGAGCCCCGTCCAATCCCCTTGAACATTTCCAGGGATGGGGCATCTACCACATCTCTGGGCAACCTGTGCCAGTGTTTCACCACGCTCATTGTAAAAAATTTCTTCCTTCTGTCTAGTCTAAATCTCCCCTCTTTTAGTTTAAAACCATTACCCCTTGCCCTATAGCAACAGGCCCTGCTAAAAAGTTTGTCCCTGTGTTTCCTGTTGGCCCCCTTTAAGTACTGAAAGGCCAGTATAAGGTCACCCGGAGACTTCTTGTCTCCAGGCGGAACAGCCCCAACTCTCTCAGCCTGTCCTCATAGGAGAGGTGCTTCTGACCTCTGATCATCTTTGTGGTGCTCCTCTGGACCCGCTCCACCAGGTTTTTGTCTTTTCTGTGATGAGGGCTCCAGAGGTGGACACAGTACTCCAGGTGGGGTCTCATGAGAGCAGAGTAGAGGGGCAGAATCAGCTCCCTCGACCTGCTGGCCAAACTTCTCATGCAGCCCAGGATACAGTTGGCTTTCTGGGCTGTGAGTGCACATTGCTGGCTCATGTTGAGCTTCTCATCAACCAACACACCCAAGTCCTTCTTGGCGGGGCTGCTCTCAATCCCTTCATCCCCCAGCCTGTCTTGATACCAGGGGTTGCCCAGACCCACGTGCAGGACCCTGCACTTGACCATGTTGAACCTCATGAGTTTCACATGGACATACTTCTCAAGCTTGTTCAGGTCCCTTTGAATGACATCCCATCCCTCAGGCATGTCAACTGCACCACTCAGCTTGGTGTCGTCTGCAAACTTGCTGAGGGTGCACTCGATCCCACTGTCTACGTCATTGATGAAGATATTGAACAGTACCGGTCCCAGTACAGACCCCTGAGGGACTCATCACTGATCTCCATCTGGACACTGAGCTGTTGACCACTGCCTGCTGGATGTGATGACCCAGCCAATTCCTCATCCACCAAACAGTTTACCCATCAAATCCATATCTCTCCAATTTAGAGAGAAGGATGTTGCGGGGGACTGTGTCAAAGGCCTTACAGAAGTCCAGATAGGCAACATCTGTAGCTCTTCCCATTTCTGCTGATGTAGTCACTCCATCATAGAAGGCCACTGTGTTGGTCAGGCAAGACTTGCCCTTGGTGAAGCCATGCCACCTGTCTCAAATCACCTCCCTGTCCTCCCTGTGCCTTAGCATAGCTTCTGGCAGCATCTGTTCCATGGTCTTCCCAGGCACAGAGGTGAGGCCGGCAGGTTGGTAGTTCCCAGGGTCCTCCTTTGTACCCTTTTTAAAAATGGGTGCAATGTTTCCCTTTTTCCAGTCACCGGGGACTTCACCTGACTGCCAGGACTTTTCAAATATCATGGAGAGTGGCTTGGCAACTACAGCAGTCAATTCCCTCAGGACTCTGGGATGCACCTCGTCATGTCCCATAGACTTCTGTATGTTCAGGTTCCTCAGGTGGTCATGAATCTGATCTTCTTTTACAGTGGGAGGGACTTTGCTCCCCCAGTCCCTGCCTTGCAGTCCATCCACTCAAGAGGTGTGGGAAGAGAGGTTGCCAGTGAAGAATGAGGCAAAAAAGTTGTTGGGTACCTCAGCCTTCTCCTCGTCTGTTACCAGTTTGCCAGTCTTACTCATCAGGGGCAGTACACTTTCTCTGACCTTCCTTTTCTGGCTGACATACCCATAGAAGTCCTTCTTCTTATTCTTTGTGTCCCTTGCCAAGTTCAGCTCCAGCTTTGCCTCGGCCTTTCTGACTCCATCCCTACACAACCGGGCAGCGTCCCTATATTCTTCCCAGGATACTCGTCCCTGTTTCCACTGCCTGTGCATTTCTTTCTTGCCCTTTAGTTTGACCAGCAGGTCTTGACTCAGCCGTGCTAGTCTCTTGCCCTCCTTTCTGCATTTCTTACACCTGGAGATCAAGAGCTCTTGCACCCTGTGGAAATCATCCTTAAAGATCTGCCAGCTCTGTTCTGCTCCCTTGTCCCCAAGGGCAGTTTCCCAGAGGTCCTATTGACATCTTGAACAGCTGGGATTTTGCTTTCCTAAAATTCAGGGTCCTGACTTTACTCTTTGCCTGACCCATATCCCTCAGGATACTGCAACTCCACCAGTGTGTGTTCACTGCAGCCCAGGCTGCCTCCAATCTTGATGTCACCAATTAGCTCACTTGCACTGGTGACCAACAGGTCCAGTATCGCATCCCCTCTGGTAGGGCTATTAGCTGGCTTAAGAAGTTATCCTGAATGCATTCCAGGAGTCTCCTGGATTGCCTACAGCTCGCCATGCTACTTTTCCAGCAGATGTCGGGGTGGTTGAAGTCCCCCAGCGGGACGAGAGCCTGTGAGCATGATGCCTCCTGTAGCTGGAGTAAGAAGGCTTTGTCAATAGGCTCCCCTTGATCGGGCAGCCTGTAGTAAACTCCAGCCACAAGATTCCTTTTGTTGCCTCGGTCTCTTATCCTTACCCTTCAGCTTTCAATCTGCTCATGGCTGTTCTTCAGAAACAGCTCTTCGTGCTCTATCCTCTCCTTTTCTTGTCCCTTCTGAACAGTCTGTAGCCATTGACAGCTGCACTCCAGTCGTGGGATTCGTCCCACCAGGTTTGAGTAATGGCAACCAAGTCATAGCTTTCTAGCAGCACAGTGGCTTCCGGCTCCTCCTGTTTGTTGCCCGTGCTGCGTGCATTGGTGTAGAGGCACTTCAGCTGGGCTGTCGGCCGTGTCACCTTCTTAGAAGAATACTTCTTAATTCCTTTGAGGGATTTCATGGGTGTTTCCCTGTTGGCTCCTGTTACCTCAGGAGTCCCTGGCTCATCTCTGTAAGACTTCAAGTGTGCTGCAGTGTAGCCAGCATGTCTCAAAGTATCGTCAGGGTTGGAAGGGACCTCCGGAGATCATCTAAGTCCAACCCCCCCTGCCTCAGAGCAGCAGGCTGCGAGCCCTCGCTAGCACCCTGTTCCTCTAACCTGGCATGTCATCCCACAGCTTGTCCCAGGCAAGCCTGATATCCCCCTCCCACTTCAAGCCTAGTTTAAAGCTCTGTCAATGAGCCCCGCTGGCTTGTGAGCAAAGACCCTCTTCCTCCTTGGAGACAGGTGAATCCCATCCGACTCCAGCAAGCCTGGTGCTGTGTAGACCATCCCATTATTGTAAAACCCAAAATTGTGGCAGTGACACCAGCCATGAAGCCATGTATTCATGGACTGGGTCTGTCTGTTTCTTCCAATGGCGCTACCTGTGCTCCAGATTCCCTTACCAACCGGCCCAAAGCCCTGAAGTCTCTTTTCATGGCCCTTGGACTACGCATTGTGGCTTCACCACCAGTCACATGGAAGAGCAATAATGGGTAATTGTTGGTAGTCTGTGTTTCACTTTGATTAGGTGATGCCAATTATTAGTGCACTATATTTATTTATGATTTGGCTACTTCCTTTAAAAGACCCTTCCAGCCATAATGGAAGATACAGTGTTGGGTACTTGTTCACTGTGTGGTTAACCACACTGGTTTCATAGGTTTTGTTCACTTCTTACTCTTTGAACTAAGCATGCAGCCTTCTGTTGCTTTCTGTTATGGCGGTAATCTTGTATATGTCGTGGTGAGGTGGCCCTGAATGTTTTGGAAGAGACTTTTTCATACAATCCACCACCAGAATAATCTGACTTGTGCCATCAATTCATGGAAATCAGGTTAAAAATGTTCTGATGAAAGCCCTTTAAATATAAGATACACTCTGACTCACACATACTTGTGATCTGGTCTAGTCGAGTCATGAATCTCTGTTTCAGTTCCTGTAGTTTTTTTAGGAAGGATTTAGGAAATCATCTGACCCAGCTCTGTGAGTGGGGTGATGGGGACTCTGACACCCGCGTGCGGTCCGTAAGCCTGGGCATGGCTATGCAGGAGATGCGGTGTCTATGTTGCGCCAGTGCCACTGCATGTTTTGTCACACTGACAGCTCCGATGAGCTCAGGTGAAGTCAACAGTAATTCCCATGGTGAGCAGAGTTCCTCGTGGGGCAGTGCCCACGCTTCGCGCTTGTGAAAGCAGAACCAGGGGGCAAGTGCAGAGACTCGGAGCCTTCCCGGCTCCTGCTGCCAGGAAGCGCCTGTTTAAGAAAGGAACTGTCTGCTGCAGGACAGGTGACAGCTGATGGACCAGAGTTTCTGTCCTCTGATCTTGCCTACGTTTGGAACCGTCTTTGACTCAGTACAGATTGTGGTTTTGGCATATTTTATCTCTCGTCTTCATCTAATCTTATTCTGGGTAAAGTTTGCTGGTAACTTCCTTTTGGTGTGTTCGCGATGGGGTGATTGCTCTTATTTCCTCCAGGTTGCAAGAAAATGCAGAGAGAACAGTGGTGGCACGGAGCGTTAGAATAAAAGGCAGGAGAGTTTCTGCATTTTCTCAACGTGCTTTTTCTCTTTGCGTGGTTGCTGTGGAAATATGTAAATGTTGGAAAAAAATAAAAAAAAAAAAGACCCTTAGCTGTTGATGCTGCTGTCCATGAATGGCTCACTACACTTGGCAGTGTCGTGCCTGGGCTGTTGCAGGCATGGTGATGCCATAGTTGTTTTGCAAACTGTGGTCTACAGCTTCTGATGTATTTTGCTTTCGATACTGTTTTTTTTCCCCTAACCTTCATTTTTAACTGTTCTACAGTTTGCTGCTTTGAATTAGTACTCCTCAGTGTGTCATACTAAGTAATTGCTCCCCATGTTTAGTGTATATGCACACTGAAAAATACTCATACCTTGAAAAAGATATCCCTTCTTTTAACCACACTTAGTCACTGTTGAAACCTACTGCTCTTTTCTGTATATCAGTTCTGCCAGCCCCTTAATCCCATATAATGCTATCCTCTCTGCAAGTAAATAAGCTCCATTTTCCTGTGCTTATAAACACAGGATGGAGTATTTCGGGGATTGCCACAAGATAGCTATAGTGAATAGGAAAATTTTACTGCCATTACTTTTGCTCCCTCCAGATATTGCTGTCTGTGCAATCAAAGCTGTCTCAGCCTTCATTAGTGCACAGAGCAAATGTTCTTCCTGTTCTCTCACCTCCAAATGTCCAACCCTACTGACTTCTAACATTAAATGAATTTTTGCAATTTTTTTTCTCTGCACGTGCAATTAGATTTTATTTTGTATTAAAAATGTTTGCATTTCCTCCTAACCTCTTGGAATCCTTCTAACAGGGTCCTGTCACTAGCAGAAGTGTGAGCAGTAATTGAGGGAAAAGTGTATCTATTTATTTATTAACATTAATGTTTTGCTTTCTGTCTTCTAAATGCCAATTTTGTCAAACTGTCCTTATTCTTGGCGTTACTGACCACCCATGCAAAGAACACCATCAATATTTTTTGCTGTTTTTCTCCACAATCTTTGTGTCTCTCTCTTTCTTTTCTAGCTCTTTTTTTTTTTTGGCATCATTTTTAAGAACTATTAAATGTTCAACCCACAGGAGGGAACTCTGTTTTTGCTGATCTTAGAAACAGTGAATCAATTTATAGAAACTGGCAGTTTTGTCACTTAATAATGTTTCCGGAGGAACCTGCGGCACATCAGCTTGTCATTCTGTTTGGAGGGTAGGATTTGTCTCACTTACCTGTGGCTCTCTAGAAGTTATACATACCTCCGAGCCACTCCGAGAGTCAGACAGACATCTCCAGAGGATGCTTGTGTCTCTCTGCTTCCAAAGAGGAAGAGCTGTAAACTATGCCCCAAACTTTAGACTTGTGGATGGAGGTGAGGTAAATCCAGTGTTGGCATCTTACGGCTTTCAAACTCCGTGCGACTTTCTGGCTCCTCAGGACTGGGTCCTGTGCTCATGGTACGTCGTGCGGTGGGCTGTGGGGCTGGGTTTGAAGGTTTGCTGCCCAGTCATCGTGAATCCTGGCAGAAGATGAGGCAGCAGAGACCGTTGTACAGCTGAGTCACTGGGGTGACCCAGCCCAGTGAAATCTGCGTTTGCAGGTCTCTTGGGTAACTCCTAGAGCTGTCCCACGTCCGTTTCCCTGACTCCGGCAACTCTTGGCTGTATGATGATTTTGACATGTGGCCTGTAAGATCTGGAAGATGAGTGGCTTCTGCAGCTGGTGTAAGTGAAGAGAAGAATAATAGTGGTGGATGGGACAATTTATTTTAACATGACCGTGCTCCGAATTTGGAGCAAACTCAAAGCTATAATAAAGTCTTTCACCTTCAGGACTAGATGCTACTAAATTGAAAATAAAGGCATTATTTCTGGTTGTGGTGCACAATTGGCAGACTGACATTTCTGTTGGCAGGCAACAAAAAAGCTGCTGCCCTTCACTGGAAAAAGAGGGAGGCTGTTACGTTCTTGGCCTGAAAGAAATATAGTGCCTCATCCCTATTGGAGACTTGCCTCAATGTCTTAAATCAAGTGACTTTTGGAAAAGCAGCTCAGATTCTTTGTTAAGCTGCTTTTACAGTCTCTAGTTCTCTTTACAGTTTGGGAAACCGGGCCACATACTGGTAATGGTGTATCAGGTCTTCTAGGCAGTTTGAAGCAGATTTGGCAGGGCTGTATCCAGAACACACCAGTAAATGGAAAAGACTTCTGTGAAATTCATTGAAAAGACGACGGAGCCTCAGTCCAGGGGCTGCTGGTTTGGTTCTCCACCATATGAGATGCATAGGTTTTATTAGCAATGGGCTGTATTCGTATAGGGTGCATGATGGGTGTCTGGGGAAGTGGGAATTTCCCTTTTCCTGCAGCATGTCCCAGTTAAACTTGAGAGTAAGACGCAGCTGCCACAGGATGAGCACCCATTGTGTGCACAAGACACATCTACCTGGGGCAGGCCTGTGCTGTGCTGAGACCCGTGCTGAGGCCACACCAATTGATTTCTTGAGACCAGCCCTTTAGCTAATGCTTGATAGGGCCTATAAGATCTGTACATAGGTAAAGAGCACCTAACCGTAGATTCCTGCCCTTTACAATGCTGTAGGCTTATCATTGGTCACTTCACTTGGGATTTTAACATCAAAGGACATGTGTAAGTAGTAAGGGCCTGGTCTGTTGAAGCCAGAATCACTCAGGTGTGGGAAGATACTGTTCAATGTCTCCTTGCAGGAATGTTCTGGGTGGAGGGTTCCTGGTATGTGAGGTATAGCACCAACACCGAGTAAGGTGTGAACCTTCCTTTAACCTAGGAGATGAGGACATTTTGTGGGCACAGGATCATTTTGACCAAATTATAATAAAGGTTTCTCCTTATGACACAGAAAAGCTGTTTTTTTCTGTCATGAACATAACAGATCCTGGCATGACATTGAGACCATGGGAAGTTTCTGCCCCCGTTGTCTTGGTGTGTCCTCTGCCTGTCTGATAGGCTCACTCATCCTCTCATGGCTGCAGAACCCCTTGCTGACCTTATGTTTAGCCTCTAGTCGCGTGGGTGAAGAAGTCTGCTGGAGGAACTCATTCACTAAGGGAGCTGCTGGCAGACAGCAATCAGTGACGTCAAAGGGTTGATATCCACCATGTCTGGCACCAGGAAAGATTTGGGGTCACACCAGCAATAGGGAGCTGTGATGCTTTTCAAAATCCATTTGGCACTGGACACAAAAATAACTGTCATTGCAGCACAGCTACTCATACTGAACACCCAGTGCTGTGGGAGGGAGGCCAAAAAAAATTGTCGGAAGGCCACATCTGGCAAAAAGAGAAAGGGAAGTGGAGCCAGTGGGGAAGGGGAGGCAGAATGAAAAGTCATGGTGGTTGAAACGGGAAGCAAACTTTTTTGAACAGGGATGTTACATACACGTGAGGGATGCCTGCTGCTGTGGGGCTTTACTTAGAGTGCAAAGGATGGATGGGTCAAACAGGGAAGTGTGAGAGAACAGTATTTGGGTGTTAAAAACTGGGCTGATGGGGGGGCGAGAAGTGACGAGTCAGCAGGAGAGAGGGTAGGGAAATAAAGAAGGACTGAAAATTAACTTACAAGAAACTGAAAGAAAGAAAAAGAAAGAAAGAGAAGAAAAGGTGCCTCAAAATCTTATCAAATGAAGCAACTATACTAAAACCTTGTGGGGGTGTGTGGTCCTTTATAGATATTAAGGCAGGCAACAAGAGTGCGGGGATGCGCCTTCCCAGTACTCTTTGAGCTCTGATGGTGGGTGTTGCTGTGAAAATCAGAGATGCTTTAGTTGGTGAGCTTGAGAGACTGTATTTTGTTGCTTTGACTAACCTACTTGAAAGGTTTGGATCCTGCATGGTTTTCCTTACGATCTCGGGGGTTTTTTTGCAAACCCTGTATTTGGCAGAGAGGTGCAGTTTTTTGCATTTCAAAATGGAAATTGAGTAAACTTGGAAAAAAATATCTGTATAGCTCAATAGCAGATAGAAGTCAATAAATTTCCCTTTCAACTGACTTCAAATGAAGCCATCTTCATTAACATGTGTATTTCAGAACACATACTTAATCTTCATCGTTAATCTTAACATAGATGATGGATTTATGTCAAGAGGCAACAAGGTTAAGTCAACATATAAATGGCTGTGGTATATTCCTTTCATCAAAGAGCACATTTATCTTGATGACGTCTCTGAGCTGCAGCAAGTGCACTTTTGCGGGGAGATATGGTGAGGAATAGCTACTCACCTGACTTTCATAAAACAAACCTCACTCTGATGTTGTATTTGTTCTTCTTAAGCAAAGCATGAATGTGTTCTGTTTTGGATGAGCATATAAACTGAACCACAATTCAAGGATCATCTTTACTTGCACTTTAAAATGAACATAATTTATCCTGTGGTACGTGTGTAATTTCTCAATAGTTCTAACTGAATTTGGATAGCCTTCTACAGAGGTGGTGGGCTCAGGGGACAAGCGGAGGGTGATGGGTGTTGTTTATCCTGCCTTTAGCAAGTGGACAGTGAGGTGGGTTGAAAACTGCCTGAATGGCTGGGCCCAGAGCCGTGTCCAGCTGGAGGCCAGTCACTAGTGGTGACCCAGGGGTTGATACTGGGGCCAGTACTGTTTAACCTCATCATTAATGAACCTGGATGACTGGGCAGAGTGCACTGTCAGCACATTTGCCGATGATATGAAACCAGGAGAGGTGGCTGATACAGCAGAGGGTTGTGCTACCATCCAGAGGGACGTGGACAGGCCAGAGAAATGTGCTGGCAGGCTCCCTGTGGAGTCTAACAAAGGGGTATGCCGAGTGTTGCTGCTGGGCAGGAGTAGCCCCGTGCACCACTACAGGCTGGGGCTGACCACAGAAAAGGCCCTTGGGGTCCTGGTGGACACCAACTTGACCATGAGCCAGTAATGTGCCCATGTGGCAAATGTGGCCACCATCCACCTGGGCGGTATTAGGCTGGGCATTTCCAGCAGGGCAAAGGAGGTGATCCTTCCCCTCTGTTCAGCCCTGCTGAGATGTGTCTGGGTGCTGTGTCCAGACCTGGGCTACCCTTGTACAGGAGAGACATGGACATACTGGAGCAAGTCCAGTAAAGAGCCACAGAGATGGTTCAGGAACTGGAATATCTGTCATATGAGAAAAGGCTTGAGAGAGCTGGGATTCTTCAGTCTGGAGAAGGGAAGGCTCAGGGGACCTTACTCATGTGTGAATACGTGATGGGGAGGGAGTAAAGAAGATAGAGCCAGACACCTTTCAGTGGTTCCCAGTGTCAGGACAGGAAATTCCAACATAAAAAAACCCCAACATTTTATTCTGAGGGTGCTCAAACACTAGAGCAGATTGCCCAGAGCGGTTGTGGAGTCCCCATCCTTGGAGATACTGAAAACCTGACTGGACGCAGCCCTGAGCAACATGTTGTAGGTGATGCTGCTTTGAGCAAGGGGTTGGACTGGGCCATCTCTAGAGGACCCTTTCCACCTCAGCCATGATGCGATTCTGTGGGTAGGATATATTTTTGTAATCCTGTGAAAAAAATTATTCACTGGAATGAAACTTCAACTTTTCAGAGGGTTTTGGTGAAAAATAAGAGAAAACAAGCAGTATGTAACTAAAATTGGTAGCTAGAGCTTGGAAACATTGCTATGGTCATGTCCACATTTTACCTCTTATGGGATTCTCAGTTCTTGTCAGAGGAGAAAGGATACATGTTTTGAATTAGACTGGGAGGGTTTTGGTGGTTGAAACCTGGTTTGGAAAAAGTGCCTTTGAATTTCCTAGCAGGAAGAAGCTCCTGCAAATAGTGTACCACATGCATGGTGTTACCTTTGTGTGCGATGTACCACAGCTAGGGGGGAATTGTCGTAGAGCTTGTGTCCTTCTGTGCCTCCCTTCTGACAGTACGCAGGACATTTTTTACTTTTTAAATGCTTTTACTTTTTTAAGAAATGGACCTGTTGGGGCAGGTCCGGAGGAGGGCCACGAAGACGATCAGAGGGCTGGAGCACCTCTCCTATGAGGACAGGCGGAGAGTTGGGGCTGTTCAGCCTGGAGAAGAAAAGGCTGAACAGCCTTTTGAAGAAGAGGCCTTATTGCGGCCTTCCAATACTTAAATGGGGCCTACAGGAGAGCTGGAGAGGGACTTTTTACAAGGACATGTAATGATAGGACGAGGGGGAATGGCTTCAAACTGGAAGAAGGTAGATTTAAATTAGATATTAGGAAGATATTTTTCACTCTGAGGGTGGTGAGACACTGGAACAGATTGTCCAGGGAAGTTGTGGATGCCCCATCCCTGGAAGTGTTTAAGGCCAGGTTGGATGGGGCTTTGAGCAACCTGGTCTAGCAGGAGGTGTCCCTGCCTATGGCAGGGGGGTTGGGACTAGGTGATCTTTAAAGGTCCCTTCCAACCTAAACCATTCTATGATTCTATGATCTCTGATTTGCTGCTTATTTCTGTCTATTTTCCCTTTTCATGTGTGTGTATCCCCAAAGGTGTTGGCTTTCCAGGTGGGTTGGCTCTGAGCAGGCTGGGGTTACAACAGCTGCAGGGTCTGATCTCTCTGGAATGAGCTGCTTGGAGCACACGTGAGAAATGCAACCTAATCCATCCGTAGCTTGCAGGGCTTGGCATGAAATAGCTCCCCTTCTACGGGCCAAGTTTATCTCATTGCAGCCACTTAACATTATCCCTGTCCTCTGGGCCATTCTCCTTCTGAAAGCAGTTATTTTCCAATCAACACTGGAGAATATTGATCACTGGAAGAGAAAAACTTGTCAGATTTTGAGGGCTGTGTCTAATCTGGAGGTGGCAGCAGTGGGCACGGGCATTTCTTATCTGGAGGGGAGGGAGAAGAAAATGGAAAAAATTTATTCTAAACCATCTTCAGTATTAATTTATAGTTTAAAGAGTGGCTGGAGTGGGGATGTGTTCTGCAGTTGACTAGTGGTGGGCATCAGGAAAAGACTGGTTGTAATGTAGGTGAAAAAATGGTAGGAACGGGAGCTTCTGAAATACCACCTGCTAAATAATAATATTGGCTTCCAGGCACTCCACCAGTGTAATTAATGTGTGAGTGGGCTGGGGGACTGCAGCTGGAGAAGAGAATTTTCTTCTAAATATATTTATCATTGTAAATCAAAAAAAAAGGAGAGGAGGTGTTTGGTTTTTTTTATAAAAACTGTTGCACATCATCAGCTTTATGCAAATATTAGATAAGAAACACGTTTGGCACACAATGAGATTTTAAAGCTGCTGGGATAAAACTATTGGAAAACATAAAGGCTGTTATTTAATTGCAAATCAACCCTGATTTTCCCAACTAATTCTGCTTTTCACTCTTTCGCTGCTTTACGATGCCTGTGCAATGTGGGGGAGGCCATCAGACAGCTGCGCTGACAAGTTCTGGTTAAACTGTTGTACCCAGAGCCGCGGAGTGACCTTGGGCAACACAGGAGCATGACACAATGAAAACACTTTTTTTTTTTTTTTTTCAAATGCTGCATTAGGCTCCTAGATCGCAGGTTTCCTTTTACAGTTGAGATTTTTGGGCCCCTCTGGAAGTTGTGTGAATTCTCTATACCAGAGATCCTGCAGTAAACCTGTACCTTGGGAGTATTTGAAATGATGCTTGTTCTGCAGGATTTTCCAGGTAAGCGGTAGAAATTTTATGCTGATCCCTACCCATGGGGATGCAGGATTGGATTACTCCATCAAGAAAGAAATCCTGCTGCCTCTTGCATAGACAAGAGGGAGATAGACTCTTTTTTTAACTCTTTTTTTGCTCCCTGGCTTTCACAGAATCACAGAATGGTCAGGGTTGGAAGGGACCTCTGGAGATCATCTAGTCCAACCCCCCTGCCACAGCAGGGCCACCTGACTTTCACTGCACTCATGGCAAAGGCAGGCCCTTGGCATTTCACTGCCCAGCAGCTCCAGGGATGGGTGATGGAAGCATTTCCAGTGGGGCAGAGGACGATTCAGGATGGACTCAGTTCCCCGTGTTTCCACACACTGCACTGATGCTCAACCCCATGGCACCATCTCAGCGCTCAGATAACGTTTGGGCTGATGCAGAGCTGGTGAGAGCTGTTGTCTCTGGACTCAGGTTGGACACTGAGGAAGGCTTTCACCATGTGATGGGACTGGAGGTAGCAAAAGGGAAGAGTCAGGGTCTGAAATACAGGAGAAGAACAGAGGATGGCGAGACAGCGATTGCTATGAATAATCATTTGCCTGGTGGGAGCCTCACTTGGAGTGGGTCAGGGTTGGATCCCGAATACTTCTGGATACCTGGAATGACCCAAACCTGAAATTTAGAGTAAAACTGAAGATTTCCAAACCTTTTGAAACTGAGAGGAATTGCAGCTAACAGGCAAAATGCCTCTTGAACATTGATGCTTGCAAATTTGTCCCTATCAAAGAAACGGTGCTTATAACACTATAAAGTGTTATAAGTGCTTTGGCAATATCTGAACCCCAGAAATTAAGAGCTCGCCCAGGAAGGGTCTCAGTTGTACAAAGACTTTCCTCATTTCTAACAAAGGCTTTTGTGCGTGTCATTAAAGTCTCCCAGGGGCTAACTGCTTGAGTGTGAGACTCCTTCAGCAGCCATGGCAAGAGCTGAGATTTGCTGTTTGCAAGTTCAATCCTGCCTTATGGGAGCTGAACTGCTGGAGAAAGTTCTTTCCCATTAGTGTCTGAGGACACCTTGGGCTCTGAACACTTAAAATTCAGCATGAAATGGGGCCGGTCTTGTTAAATGCTGGAAAATTGTTGCTGACAAGTGTTTGTGACAATTTGTAAACAAAAAAGAGATCATAGGGAGTAAGGGCCATGTCTGTGTTTTTAAAAGTAAGTGTAAATATTAGGCTTAGACAGAATCAAAATTTGTCCCAATCTGTTCTTCACGCTGTTGGTGCCTACCATTTCATGAAGGCTTTCCCATTTGGGGTAATCACATCGGGTTGTCATTGAACCTGTTCCCAGCACTGGTCAAGACTCAGAAAACACAAAGACCAGAGATAAGCAGAGGTCAGTGACTGATATAGAAGGAAATCATGGTGAAGATGAGGGTGCTTAAACCCATCACCAGAAGTGAAAGCCCGTGAGACCAGCAGTGTTAAGTACACAGAAACCACGAGCAGGAGTCACCCATTCGGACTCTCTCACTCTAATAAGGATGCTGATAGAAAGAAAAATTATGCAGATGCCTGTGTTAATTAGAAAAGAGAATGGTGAGACTTAGTTGCCATTTGAGAGAAAAGACAGGCGTCCAGCAAGCCATGCGGCAAGTGTGCTGTCACCCGTCTGTCGGTGGCTTGGTTACAGCTGGGAGAAGGAAAAGGAGTCAGGTGAAGGGAGACTTTCAGAGAGTGTTTCAGAGCATCAGGTCTGTGCCAGAGAGAAAGTCTTTGGTCCACTGTAAGACCAAACGCAGACATGTTGCTCAGTTGAACCTGGCAGAGATGCACGTGATGTTTGTTGCCTTTTAGACAAGGTGGATTTAAGAAAAAATCTGATTTGAAGGCAGAATGGGGAATTTTCAGCTTGATGAGCAATTAAATTTTATATGTAATTTTTGTTACCTCAGGAAGGGCTGCTGTAAAATCTTGGGTGTCAGTTTTGAGGTTTCGGTATAAATCTGAATAAATGAATAGCAGACAGGAGGGCAAAATGAAAATACACGAACCATTAGTTATATCTTTGGAAAACAGAGCAGTCTCCTGGGTCTCGCTAGCAGGTTCTCCTGGAACACAACACTATTTGCACCAGGTCTGCTTAGCAGCCGAGCCCTCAGGACAGACCCAACAGACACCGCAGCACTCCTGAAAATAAAATTTGGAGAGTTTCTTCCACGCTTTTGAGAATGATGGACTGGTTTCATTGGTATGATCCAGGTGTTTCCTACTGTTGTGCTGCAAACCAGCCGTCCCACACAGGTGAGTAACCAGAACCAAACGGTAGTCACCACTTGCACCTGGGCATTTTTAGTGGTTTTGTATTTTGCAGCAATTCACAGATATCCCTATCTATTAACTAGAATTAATCCAATCTGCAGGTGGAATAGTTTTCCAGTGAAGAGTGTAGTTTCATCAAAATGGAAATGTTTGCCTGATACCTGCTGATTTTTATGGGTCTCTAACTGGAAGACCTCTTTTTTTCCACTTAAGTGCCAAAGTGTTTCATTTAGACTTAGGTCTGCAAAGAGATTATTGTAATCCCGTCAGTGTAATACAATATTCTAACCTGAGTGAGTGGAAAAGATGCAAATGAAAAGTGCCAGAAGGAGCAGAGACAGAGTTTGTTCCGTAAGAAATGCACATTTAAAAGAAAAGTTAAAATGTTGAAGTTTCTTGTCAGATGCACTACCGGCAATATTTGTGCTGATTAATAATACATTTTTGAGGAGAATTTATTATAAATACGGTGTACCTTGGCTGTGATGATGTTTGATCTTAAGATATGGTGTATTTATGGGCTTTATTATTAAGGATCTGGAGCAGCCATGAGATCACATAGTCTGATCTCCCGGATTCCTGGAATTTTTTTTATTATTCTCTTCTAAATCCTCTACTTTATTCACTTAAACTGACACTGGATGGTGCTGGAGTTTGAATAGATTGAGATGAACTGTGACAGCAGATAAACCCTGGACGCAGAGGAGGGAGAGGTATGAATGATTGCAAGAGGTGGGAAAGGTGAGGTGTTTGGAGGCTGCTGCTTTTCTAAGGCACGGAGGAGGAATATGGCACACGTCGCAGAGCTTCTTCTACATCCATCTTCCTCTCCAGACACTGGAGGGGACGGCTGGAGGGCCCCAGGCCTCCTGCCATGGGGACGTGGTGCGGTTCCGCAGGCACACGCAGTGTCTCTGTGGTCCGCCGTGAAGCAGTCACGGGCCAGGTGCTTGGGACCTGACGTGCCAAAGGGGCAATGTTCAGCAATCAGCCTCGAGCAATTGGTTTTGAAGAGATGCTATCATTTTGTAAGGACGCCAGGCTCTGGATGGGTTTAGGGTGTGGATTTATTTATTCAGAATAATTCACTTACTGGCAAGCAAGATAATCCCCTTTCTGGGCGCTGCTGCAGGCACCGACTGCGGTGCCACCACTCAGCGCTAAGGCAAACACAGCCCCTTCTTCAGGGGGACACCGAAATGCTGCCGTCCCCTTTGCAGACACGTCTGAGCATGTGTGTAGAGCCGTCTCGTGGGAGGTGGCCCTGTGCTGTCCCACCACAGCACAGGCAGGGGTGCACGTGGGACGGATCCAGCCCCATTTGTGTCCCAGGTAGACAATACACGGCTGGGAGGAGAGCTGCCTACTTTCCCAGATGTACATGTTTTCATGTAATCGCCTTCTTTCTGCTCATATTTTTTACACCTTGACTTTGCATTTTCTGTCTTTCATTATACTCTGAAATTCAGTTGTTTCAGCTTGTGTGGAGAGGAGGAATGAATAACCTGTGGAAGGAGTGAATGATTTCATGGCTAAGGCAGCTGGGTGCATCGTTCAATATATTCAGAACAGACTGAAAAGGGGAATGAATGATAGTGGCACTGAACTTTTGTGGGCAGTAAAAAATGAGACCAAATGTGAAGAATTCCAGAAGGATCTTTTGAGGCATAGTGTCTAGTTAGAAAAACATGTGGTTCGGTATGGGTAAATGTAGAGGGATATATGTGGTGAAAACCAATCCTAACTTCATGTATAAAATGGTTGGCTCTGAACTGACCATTACCAGTCAGGAGTAATGTACCTGCGCTAGGATAGCTTATAGTGTTCATAACGTTATGAAGACATTGACATAGTCAAAAAACCAAATTGAGGTGCTCTGGAATTAGTAGGAAGAGGATGGAGCAGCAAATTCTGGGACTCCTGAGCCATCTCAGGCAATCAAGATAACAACCAACTTGGAGCATGGAAAACTACAGTCAAATGTGTCATGTGAGCATTTAAATAATGGTAAGTGGGTGTTATTCATAAGGACAGGTCTATATTGGAGCATATGCAGAGCAAACTTATACCCAAAACCCATTAGACATTTATCTGTAAGCATCACTGCTAGTGTTGCATGCAGCAGAAAATTCACGATGGTGCAGTGTAAGTTTTTACTGGCACAAGTTCAAGACTGAGCACATTATTCACAGGAAGCAAAGCTACCGCTGAATTATTCAGGGCTTGCTGAACAAGTGTTGAAAACCCAATTCCACCAACACACCACACTAACTTAACTTTTTTTTTTTCATATACCATGGCTGGCAAAGCCAGGACCCTCTAGCTGTTACAGCTCTTTCTCTACAGGTTTGGTAGGGGAAAACACATATTTGATGCATAAAAACGTGTATATAATGAGACATCAATGGCTTTTCTTGTTAAATAACTGCATGATAGTGTGTGGCAGCTTGTTTCCCCATTTTCAGCAGCTCAGGGGGGGTTGTCTGGAAGTCGTGTGGCAGGTGCCGGTGGCTGAAGTGGCAGCAGGATCATCCAGCTCTGGCTGCTCTTTGTGTTTATGGAGGGGAAAATGTCTCAATCTTCTCCTCCTGAGAAGACTAGGACACCAAGACCATCTCCCTGTTCACACACACAGTGCTCCTTGTTCTTTGCAACCTGGGCAAAGAGTGAGCCTGGCGGGCGCTGCAAGCAGATGGGGATGCTGCTGCAGAGCATCGCCAGCAGCAGGTGACTTGAAGAGCAGTGGCTGCTTGCAGGGACCGTGGTTCAGGTCTGCATGAAAAGATGGGCAGCGAGGAGGGGATAGTGCGTGTGGTTTGTGCATCACCACTAACCATCGTCAGGAGACTGGGAATTCCTGAGTGGCACGAGTTGTGCTGGAGGTTTAATTTATCTAGCAGTAAGAAGCTTTCATTTCCAGAGATCGTAAGATACATCTGGTGTTTGTTAAAGACTGAAAATTACTTACCCTGAAAATGAGATTTGTGGAATTTTAAAGACAAACTCCGTGCCTTGGGGAAAAAAAAAGAAAGATTTTACGTGTTATTTTCAAAGTTACTGAATTTTTGAAGCTTGCCTTAGAAAGCGGGCCACATCTTCATTTGGCATAAATATTGTGCAATTAATGTAAAGTATATACTGGCTTTTTGCCAGGTGAACATCTGACTTCATATGTAATTTTCTATAATCCACTGTGAAAGGGTTTTTTTGTTTCTCCCTATGTAGTTGTAAGGATTTTCTTGTAAAGGGAGAAGATAATTGGCTGATTATGCACACAGTGTTGACTAAAAGACAAAATAAATAATGAAAACAGGTTAAAATGTCTGTCTGCTTTCTCAGAAGCCTTGGCATGTTCTCTAGCTGCATAAATACACAACTTTGGGACAGGCTTGTGGCTCTTTGAACTGGTGGTTGGTTTAAAAGATAACGCCTTCCCCAATGCTTGGTGGCGTTAGTGTGCAAGTTGATCTTGGAAACAGAGCTAGTGGGAATAGGGCTGGTGAGATAGTCAGAGATAAATGGTATCTTTAGGAAAATCACTGCTGGGTGAGAAAATACAATTTGCCGAACAAGGCAAAACATTGCGCATTAATAATTCATTTGAACAGAAGAAAAAATGCCCTGTTGTTGCTTATCCGTTTTTCCTTTCCTTGTGATACAGTGGTACCCCTGCAGACCTCTACATCTACCAGTTGTGTTTCCCAGGGTGAAGCCCTCCCTGAGGTTAATGGGTGCCATTCGGGGCTCACTGAAAAAAAGCCACAGCAAAAAATCTAATTAAATTCAGTTGATTGGGGACTTCATTCAAGACCTTTCCAGACCTGCAATGTCAGGAAATTTCCTAATTGGTGACAGGCATCACACAAGAAAACTCCTGCTCTTGTGGAAGCTGCCGGAGTTTTCCGTAGTGTGTACAGCACAGCTGAGTCCAGCACTGGTAATTGGCCTTTCTCACATTGATAAGGTGCTGCAGTTCTCTCTGGCATGGTCTAAATAAACCATGCTAAATCTATACTTTTTAACTGATTTTCCAATGACTCTGCCAACAGCTGTCATTCAAAACTCCTTCAGCATATTGCTGAGGTCCACTTGGCAGCTCTTAGACATCCACCTAAACCAAAAATCTCCTTGCTCAGTTTTGCAGTAGCCTCTTGCCCAGCAGGATCTCAGCCATTTTGGAAAGACATTTCCAAAAAACCCAGTTATTTTATTTTTTCCCTGGTGAAAGTGACCTTAAATGCCCATTATATGCATTGAGTCAAAACTGCTACTCTGAGCTCAAGTAAGTGCATTATACCCTAAACTCATTCCAAATAGCCAAAATCCTTTGCTGTATTTCATTTTAAGTTTCCCTGGCTAACTCTGTCATGTGGGCCATAAACTGGTTGTTAAATAGCAAAGCAAAAAATGTTTTTATGCCTGTAGGCTAAACACAGGTTAAACACATCTCAGAAGTTACATTTTCAGGTTAAACATGCATATAGCTAATCCATTCTGATCTGGCTTTTGTGTGATTACCCGTACAGATAAGAATTCTTATTAAATAGTTTGATTTATCTCTCTTCCCAACCCCTTTCAGATGAAATAATATTTTTTTTTCCATTATGGTTTATTATTATGCCATTAAAAATTATGAGCAAACATTAGATTTAATCACTTCGGCGTTGCAAAGGCAAAGTTTGATTGATGGATTCCCGGGAGAGCTTCTCAAAATACTGAGATAATCATCTATCTTAACAAAACATATTGTCATGACACATTTTTATTAGGCAGGAAGCAGTGATTTGGAGAAGAAAACCCCTCTTTAAGTTCTTAGCTTCAGCTTGACTGTGTGTGTCTGAATCTGAATCTCCAGCATTTTACTTGTCAGTTAAGTCTAATTTTTTTTTTTTTTTTGTCTGGGCAAACAGTTTAAACTCATGAGATGTTTATTTATGCAGTTCATTTTCATGTGCTGAAACCTCCCCAGTGCACATCCTTTTTTATTTGGCTTTCTTTTATAGAATCAGAGAATGGTTTGGATTGGAAGTGATCTTAAAGATCATCTAGTCCCAACACCTCACTATGGGCAGGGACACCTTCCACTAGACCAGGTTGCTCAAAGCCCCATCTAACCTGGCCTTGAACACTTCCAGGGACGGGGCATCCACAACTTCCCTGGGCAACCTGTACGAGTGTTTCACCACCCTCAGAGTAAGGAATTTCTTCCTAATATCTCATCTAAATCTACCCTCTTTCAGTTTAAAACCATTACCCCTTGTTCTGTCACTACACTCCCTGATAAAGAGTCCCTCCCCATCTTTCCTGTAGGCCCCCTTTAGGTACTGGAAGGCTGCTGTAAGGTCTCCGTGTTTCCTTCTCTTCTCCAGGCTGAACAGCCCTGACTCTTTCAGCCTGTCTTCACAGGAGAGGTGCTCCAGCCCTCTGATTATCTTTGTGGTGCTCTGGACTTGCTCCAACATGTCCATGTTCTTCTTATATTGGGAACTCCAGAGCTGAATGCAGTACTCCAGGTGGAGTCTTACCAGAGAGGCAGAGAGGTAGAATCACCTCCCTCAACCTGCTGGCCATGCTTCTTTTGATGCAGCCCAGGAGGCAGTTGGCTTTCTGGGCTGCAAGCGCACATTGCCGTCTCATGTTGAGCTTCTCATCCATCAACACCCCAAGTCCTTCTCCTCAGGCCTGCTCTCAATCCATTCTCTGCCCAGCCTGTATTTGTGCTTGGGATTGCCCTGACCCAGGTGCAGGACCTTGCACTTGGCCTTGTTGAACTTCATGAGATTCGCACAGGCCCACCTCTCAAGGTCCCTCTGAGTCACATCCCTTCCCTCCAGCGTGTCGACTGCTCCACACAGCTTGGTGGTGTCGGCAATCTTGCTGAGCATGCACTCAATCCCACTGTCCATGTCACCAACAAAGATGTCCCAGTCCCAGTACTGACCTCTGAGGAGCACCACTCATCACTGGTCTCCACTTGGACATTGAGCCATTGACCACAACTCTTTTAAGTGTGACCATCCAGCCAGTTCCTTTCCCACTGAGTAGTCCATCTGTCAAATCCACGTTTCTCCAATTTAGACACAAGGATGTGGTGCAGAACAGTGTCAAATGCTTTGCACAAGTCCATGTAGATGATGTCAGTTGCTCTCACCCATCCGCTAATGCTGTAACCCCATCATAGAATGCCACCAAATTCGTCACACACAATTTTCCCTTAGTGAAGCCATGTTGGCTGTCACTGATCACCTCCTTATTTTCCGTGTACCTTAGCATAGTTTCCAGGAGGATCTGCTCCATGATCTGGCCAGGCACAATGGGACAATCCGCACAGACTAATCCTCACCCACCTCCCAGCCCCACTGCGGTGCTCTCCTCCAAGAACTCCTGTAGCAAGGGCTACAGGACCCTCTGATTGCTCTCATCAATGGCAGGGGGCTGAGGGGAGAGAGACTGTGAAATAAAATGATGGTGAAAGCATTCCTTGCAATTTAAAGGCAGTTATGGGGTTAACATCCTTGGAAGACTTTCTTATTTTCTTCTGCAGTCTTTCAGAGGTTCACTGTTCTGGCCTTTTCACCTGGGTATTGAAGTAGGATGTCCTGTGTAGAAACTCAGTAAGTTTTGGTGTCATCTTATGGAAATTACGCTCTTCATATAACATGCATGAAAATCTAAAGCTTTGGCTTTTACTATCTGAAACGGTTTCTTCTGCTGCTGAGAGCTTCTGAAAGGGCCCTGTGACAGTGTCATGAAGAGTCTATTTCACTATTAACTCCACAAAAGTGGTAGGTATTTTTATGGAAAGGATCATCCCAAAAGGTCACATTTGGTTTCGGTTAGCCTTGTGCTTTTGGTAGTTCAGTCTGTGTAACTTCAACAAGTAGAAATCATCCTTCTTGTGGGTGATCTAATTAACTGTTTTTATGCTTGATTTCCTTAAAACTCACTTTTTTACTCTGAAGACTTAAATAAAAGTCATCAGGTTGGTTGAAGCTAACTATAGAGAGTCAGAATCTCTTTTGGATATGAATCATCATCATTAAATCAGTAGTAATGACAGCAAAGTAATACTCCCTATAATTTAAAACCTTAGAACACTGTTCAATTACAATTTCCACTGCTTTACCCTGGAAACCACACTGACTTTTTAAATCTGTCAAACAGAAAGCTACAGGACAGATAGAGGCAGACAAAGCAATAAATGCCTGAGCCAATACACCTTTGATCAATGGTTTGCGCTTTTTCAAGGAAGATGCTCTGTTAAGATTTATCAAGCTCATTTTGTTGTTACTAAAAAAAAAGTTTGCTTTTTTTCCCTAGCTTTCTGTCATTACTTTTTTAAAATTAAGGGTAGAATTAAACTCGTGGTGTCTAGCCACATCAGCCCCCCCCCCATATTTAGTGGAGGGAGGTAGATCTCCCTGGGGGTGAGCAATTGCAGCCACCTGAGTGCCTGCTATAGGATGGGCAGCGTCTGCTTTGGAAGGAGCCCGTTTTCCTCTTCTGTCGAGAGGACCCCAGACAACTGCTGGACTTGTGCTTGTCTTTTGGAACAGCCAAAGTTCGGCGAGATAAATCCTGCCTGTAGGCAAATCTAACTATCAAAGCAGCACAAAATTTCATTTAGAATCACATATAAAAGCTTTTCACCAATACCCACTGCAATTGAATTCGGTTATAGTTTGAATTCTATTAAATTTAAGAAAACTGCTGAAGTTTGGTTTCTTTCTTTCAGATATGTAGCTGGTATAAATATTTTATTGACATGAATTATATGGCTCCCCCTAAAGGAACGTGTCCCTTTTATTTCTGTCAAACTTTCATGGGCAAATGGGTAGACTTTAAAACCCCTTATGAGTACTTTCTCTTGTATCTTTTTGCTGTGAAGTTAGTTTTCTTAGTGGCGTAAATCCAGCTGCTCAGATTGGAAAATATATAGAAGTGAATCCTAAAGTTCTAAAAACATTAAAATAGTACTGAACTTTCTAATGATCTGCTTTAGGATCTGGTATCTTGTGACTTACTATGCATGGATGTAAAACCTATCTCCCTCGGCATAAATTAGAAACGCTCACCCTGGATGCAGGATGCAGCCTTTGCCTTTCAGTGAACATGGGCTGTCAGAGCACAGTGAGTTACTTGGTTCAGCATCAGGAGACAACAGCAAACACAACTGGGACAGCTGGAGGAGACTAATTAATGTAATTTTTACCGGTCACCTGATGGCTCACTTGATGAAAGATAATCGTTCAGCCATATTAACTTGATTGCTACAACTCATACCTGTAACCTAAACGTGTCTGCGGTCCTTGTCATCCTGTAGTCTCTGGGGCAGTGGAGGGACGTCTGAAGAGCCACAGCTGCCCTGGATATGGCACAATGAGGTGGCCCAGGGCACAAGACAGATGTGAACGAGCATCTGGTGCCTCTGCTGTTGTCCCTGCCAGAGGAGCTCTTCCCCTCTCGCCTCGTGCAGAGCATTAACACTGTAATGCAGGCGGTGGAGCATCACAGCAGGAAGCAGCTGAGGTCAGGTGTGCGTGTAAGTACAGATGAATTCTCGTCCCCGGGCAGATGGACTGCAGTTAGCAACAGTCCAGGTCCTTTCATAAGTAAAAGCACTTTTATCTGAAAATGAAATGATAAAAAACATGCTAAAGTGACTGTAGAAATCTCACACTCGTGTGTAGCACTGGAAAGTTGTTATCAACACACATCCTGGAACAGGCTGCTGGAGGAGCAGTAGGAGAGGGAAGCCAGTAACTTGTGGCAGGAGTAGAAGGTATCCATAGCTTTCAGCATCCCGAATGCCTGTCAAGTATTTTGACATGCTGGGATGGAAACCAGTAGGAAGGAAGAGCACCCTGGAAAAATGAATAGAGAAATGGCTTTCTGATGGGGCAGTCAACAAGAGTCATGGGGCAACATTTCACCTTCAAAGAGATTTTTTACAATAAGAACAATCAATCACTGGAACAACCTCCCCAGGGACGTTGTGGAGTCCCCATCACTGGAGGTTTTCAAGATGCGATTGGACAGGTTGCTAGATTATCTCATCTAGGCTCCCTATTCCACAAATTGTTGCACCAGATGACCTTTTGAGGTCCTTTTCAACCTGGGCTGGTCTATGATTCTGTGAACTAATAGCCTTAGGGGACATGGGCCTGGATGTGGATATGTGAGAGCCCTGAATTTGCGCTCGGGATCTATCTGCGTATTATGCTGACAAAACTTTTCTGCAGAATTGGCACTTTATTTTCGTAGGGCACAGTTGCTGCTGAAAGACACCGGGAAGAGAAATTCTGCCTGCAACCTTTGATTGCCCATACCAGGATGTGCCAGAGCAACTCCACTGGGGCAGTATAAGAGAAGTCAAAGACTAAAGACATTGCTGTTGCTCCTGGGAAAGAGTAATTTCAGTATTATTTGGCAGAAGACCAAGCAGCACAAATCTTATCTTTTTGCATACTAAGGGCCAGACAATTCAATTTTCCTTCAGTTACTTCACAACACCAGGTTAACCCATAATTAATGAAATCAGAAGCACTTTTTCACTCTGAAGCCTCATACATTTGTTAGTTGGGAGGTGGCAGAAGAAGAAAAAAATGTTTGTATAACCCATTCTGGGCATACAAACAGCTAAAGCACTGTGCAGGCTGCTGATTGTCATTCCGAACGTGTCCTAGCGATGCATCCCACACGGGGGATAGCATGGCGTGAAGGAGAGGTGTGCAGGATAAAGATCATCTCCGTGCTGTTCATCAGTCTTGTATTTGCGAGCTAGTGAGAGTACAGAGTCATCACTACAAAACTCCAGTCCTACTTAGCGCAACAGTGTCCTTGAACATGTGTCACTTCAATCTAGATAGAAAACTGGAAAATACCAGGAAAGGCTTTAATTGGTTGCAGGCAGTTGTGATCAGAGGGTGCTTCTCATTGCTAAGCCCTCCCATGCCGGGGCTCACAGCAGCCACTGTAAGCATGGATTGCCTGCAGCATCAAGGCACTGCAAAAAAAGGGGCAGGAGAAGTCCTGGGGCTCGCTCTGGAGACCTGAAGAGCAGAGTGACTTCCTGAGGTCATCCAGACCAAGGGATGTTTCTGAGCACACCCAGGCCCAGGATTATCCTCCTTCCTATAAACACTAATACAGGATTGAACTAACACTTCACCCAATGTCAAAGTTACACCTGACAATTTTCTCATGATTTTCCAGCATTATGGCTCCTTTGTACCCTTGCTCTATGTTTTCCATTCCTTGTAATGTGTTCAGCTCCTTTTGGTAGCCCAGTATCTTTCTTCTACTTTATTAATATTTCAATAAAACATGCTATATGGACCCAGAGCACAAGCTAGGATGCAGATATCTTTCCTGTTAGTAATAAGGACTCAGACAATCCCAAACCACTTTGGAGCTGACCCATTTGTTACTCTTGCAGCATTTGGTGGACTGCCAGGTGTCCATAGCATCCAACTTCTAACTGATGAGTTTGTAAGTGTGAGTGTTTAATATGTAAAATCTGCCAGCTACAGACTGCTAACCAGACCTCAAGGGTACATGGGCCATAGTTTGAAAACTACTGCAGTGCAAAACAAGACCAGTAACTGTGTGACACCGTTTGGCAGATGGTGACAATGTCATTCACTGGTGGCAGAAATGGAGCCTACCATATTCATTGATACTGCCCTGTTGCAGGTTGGCTGTGAGAGGACCTATACGACAGGGGAAGAAGAGGGATTGCCTGCACAACTGATGTAGAAGTTCTTCTTCTCTGTGTGTACTGAGGCTGTGTGGTTACCTACTTTGAACCCAAAATAGTATATCCTAGTGACCCCAGCACTGTGCTCTACCAAGAAAACTGGAGATACCTGCTTTGGAAGCACGGGAGATTTTCCCGAGTCAGACCCATCTCTATTTATCCTGCTGAAACCTTCTGTGACTCCAGGAGCAGGCTGCGCTGGGATGCTCACTTTCCCCCAAAATGGAATGATTTGATCTAATGTCGGGGAGGGCAAAACACATGCTCCATTTCTTGATCAGGCTTTGTGCGTGACCTTGAACAGTTGTTTCAGCTCTGTGCCTCAAGTGCCCACTTATAAAATGAGATAATGGCACCGACTCATTTATCTCACGTGGATGCTCAGAAATACCCGGAGAGGCTGGACAAGCACCAACAGTACTTGTGGACGGGAAAGTTGCCAGTCGCTGGTTTCTGGTGGCCTCCTTGCCAAATTCAGGAGCAGAGGGACAGCTCTTGCATGTGCCTTGTGCGTAATGGAGAATAATGGCAACTTTTAACAGCTTCGTTCAAAATTGCACTGAGAGCAAATGATCTGATTCATGACTGATCTTGGTGGCTTGGTTAAGAGAGAAGAGCTAGGGCTTCCTCTCCTGTGATACAGAGCAATGGCAAAGCACCAAACGGTGATGAGAAGTGTCTGTGCAGGTTAGAAGTAATGGCTGCATCAGCAGGATGCAACAGACAGGGGACGGGGCAAGGGCCAAGAAACCTTTGCAAGGTGAGCAGGTGAGCAGCAGTTGTCTCCAAACAGATGCTGCTGTTTTCCTCACAAAAATGCCTAAGATGCTTGAGAAGTTAATGGGAGATTTATGAAGGCAGGAGGGAAAGGTGAAGGGATGCATGGCAGCTGGCCAATGCTTTATGAATGACAGCATCTTCCTTAAAATAAATGAGGCTGTTAACAAATCACTGGGTTCTTGGCATATACTTATCAACATGCATAGGCAAATGAACAAATGAATCATTTCATTAGCTTATTCACAGTGTTTTATGCCCAATGAATACTGATTTAAACAGTGTCAGGAAAAAGGTGAGGTTATTTCTGGCGTATCTAATTATAACATAAATAGTTTTTCCTTCGCACCATTATTTTGAGAAGCTCCGTTAAAATCTGAAATGAATTAAACGCCTGTGAAAACCTCCAGTCCTCTGCAAAGTCTTTGCAGGAGGAGAGACCTCAGGCTTGCTCAGGGATGCGTACTGGAGGCCGAGAGGGTTTTGTTATGTGCTGGGGAGACGCAGCCACGGGGCGGGAAGGTGTGCTGGCAGCTCTCAGGTGTGATGTTTGCACCAGGGATTTGGTACAGATGCAGCTGCGTGCGTGCGGCCGAGCTGCTGTCGGCACTGTGTAACCACACACCAAAACAGAGGTTCGGCTCTGAAGAGTTTATAGTGGGAATAAGTGGGATAGGAGGAGGGGGAGGGGTGGGAAGCGGCTGATATCGCCAGGCTACGGATGAGAGGTGAAGAGGGATAAAAATGTTTTGCTTAAAGTCACGCAAGGAGGCGGTGCCACTGATGCACTCAGCTTCTGCCCCTCTGCACCCCAGGCCAGAGTCTCTCGTGGGTCCTGGCTCTCTACTTGCTGCCTCTGGCTCGCCCTGATGGCAGGGAAAGTCCTCTTTTTATTCTTTTTTAATATGGACCTTTCCCCACATTATCACATCCAAAAGTAGTGGTGTCGTTTTTTTCCTGTGGTTATTCATGATTAAAGAGCTGCAGAAAACTAATTACAGTTTACGAATCTCGATTAGAGCCGCAGAGTGAAGCGGTGAATTATGAGTACAGCAGCTGACACCCCTGCTTCACCTTCTTTGTACAAATGGATGTATTTTTGCTTTGTGATTTTTTTATTTAAAAAAAAATTTGCTCCCCATCACAAGAAATTTGGCAGTCGGGACTGAAAGCTTTCCCATGGGACGTGCTGCAGCTAAGAAGTTACAGGCGGAGGTTAGTGGGTGGAAACTCTTCCACTCGTGCTGTCCCATGGGGGTCCTGAGAGGCTGCTGCTGGGTGGGCGGTCCGTGCAACACGTGTGCAACGGTGGGAAACCTAAACCCTGTTATTAGAAGTAAACCTGCAGGTGCTGTTTAAGGGCATTTTAACAATATGCAACTCCTCCTTTGGGTTTGTGTGGGAGACAACATAAGATCAGGCACATCGGTGCTATCCTTAAGGAACAGCCTGCCTGAAAAACTTAGCTTGTAGATGCTTTCACTGAAATCCCCCTCCGCCTTCCCCATACTAGGTTAACAGTTGGACTTGATGATTTTAAAGGTTTCTTCAGAGCAAAATAATTCTATGACTCTATACAAATCAGGATTTCAGCCTTCCTGTATTGACTTCAGCTCCTAAACATGTGTTAGTATTGCAAGAGCACCGTGAAGAGTTTAGACCTAAACAGCAAATCCCACAAATTAAATGCTCAGTTATACTCTAAAAATCGGTACCTCCACAAACCGGAGGACAGCAGGATCGACTGGAAATGCAAATAAAAGAGAATCCTTTGGAGCAGCGAGTAGGACAGAAAAATTCTCTTATCAGCTTACCTAGAAGTAATAAACGTGTTTCTTGTTTGTGCAGCAGCTGAGATATCACTGAAAAAAAAACCAAGTAGAAAATAATAGATGATTATACTGTGTAATCTTTTACTGTAACACACTGGTACGTGTGAGGAAGGGGTACGAAGAAAATGCTCTTTCAAACCCACTATCTCTGGCATCAAATCAATCAATACTGTTAAGAGAACAAACGGACTTGAATGTCTGAAAAGCAGCAAATATCTGAGTGTGAAAAGGACAGAGAGTTCTCCTTTAACAGTTGTCCTGTTTATCACAGTCTCTGAAGCAACAGTGATTTTACAATTGCATATTTCTTTTGATTTTCACTGGGTCTGTCTCTGATGAGTCATGTAATGGTTACCCCTCCTCCTTGCTGTGTTTTATGGTGGTAGCATGTGCCCTGACTCCAGGGCTCTGATTTATTGAATGCTGTACAAAAACCGGTTCCTAAATCTGGAAAAGGATGAACAAAATTTGTCAGCTAGAGATTGGAAAAGTAATTGAATTTTACCAAGTTGAAATGAGCCTCTCTGAAGCAGAACTTCAGCCTGGATTGAGCTAAGTCTGATTTGTTTGAACTCAATAGGACTACAAAAACCCATGCTGGGAGCTTTTAAGAGCCTCACTGACTTTATTTTTGTAATTATCCTAATTCATGTTTTTTTCAAAGCGTTTATGTGGATCGAGGCCACGTGTCTGACACTGCCTTTTGGGAGGTGAGGTGTGAGCTGGCGGATGCCATTTCTTTGCAGGCTGTTGTGCCAGAGGTGGGGAGCGGCTCGCCCATAACCTAGCAGACAAGCAAGGCGAAAGTTGCCATCAGCAGAAAACATTAAGCAAACAAAAGTATTTCAGAGTTCTTAGATGTCCTATGGCATTCACCCAGCCATTAATCAGCACCGCAGAAATGCACAGGCGTGCTTATGTGCTTGCTGGCAAAGCTGATTTTGCTTAATATGGCACTGACTCTTCACATGGAATAGAAACCACTTGCGAGCTAAATGAAAAGGTCTTGCTTGTGCATTGGTTCTATAACTATTATACTCATATAAAAACTGTCCCTATGTTTTGCTGCCTACTCTCCACTCACACCTATAGCTCCATTCTCTTTTTTCCTCCCTAGAAACAGCTCCACAGGATCCCAAAAGGTGTAATTTTTTCTACTTATTTGCTCAGCACATCACTGGAAACACTCTCACCGACTGCAGTGTGTTTTGATTTGGGTTTTAGGCAGGCGATAGAGAAGATACAAAGTCAGGTTGTTAGAAAAAACGGGATGTCTTGTCATGTCTTTGCTACTGCAGTGTCGTATGGGACTTGCTTCAAGTCAGCAAAGAATGTCACAAGTTTTCAGAACAGTTTCAGGAAAGAGTGATCTTTCACATCTGACCTTTTATTTCTTGTCTCTGAACAGTAAAGTAGCCAAAGTCCTCAAAGGACACTTGCATATAAATGCTAATTTACAACAGGTCTGCTAGGGATCTCTGAAATATGAAATATATACATTGTCTGCTTCTACTGAGAGGGGAAAAAGTGTCCTATATTTACAGTAAACCATCACTCTGCTTTCTGTCTCTCTATGCTTCTAGTTATTCAACTGCAAAACAGAATTTTAAAATTCTTGCCCAGCGGGCCTGTTTTAAACATTAATACCTGCAGAACTGTGTTCTGAACTCTGAGCAGAAAACATTTCTTATGCTAAATGAAGATGAACTCTAAATTTCAACTTCAGTGTTTATTTTTTCAGCAATTCACCACAGTAGCAAAATTTGTATTCATTTCTACATGGTTCATTTTCTTGAACTAAGATATAAAATTTGCTATTCTTTTTTTACTCCCCCAAGGCAGGGGGAGAGAATGGAAGCACAGGCTTTCTCCGAGTTTGTAAATAAGTTGGGACTGGCATGCAGGCAAAAGGATTTGGATCGAAAAATACAGATAAGGAAAATGTTTTTAGAATGTAAGAAATTTCAGCAAACTGATTGAGGGGACAGTATTACATAAACACATTTTCTTTTCAGATATAGATAATTCTGATTAGTCCATGAAGATAAATGCGAAAGGCAGCAATAAGCAGTTACTTCATGATTTCATAGAATCACAGAATGGTTTGGGTTGGAAGGCACCTTTAAAGGCCAGCTAGTCCAAACCCCCTGCAATAAGCAGGGACATCTTCCACTAGATCAGGTTGCTCAGAGCCCGATCCAGCCTCACCTTAAATGTTTCCAGGGATGGGGCATCCACCACCTCTCTGGGCAACTTGGGCCAGTGTTTCACCACCCTCGTCATAAAAAATTTCTTCCTTCTATCTAGTCTAAATCTTCCCTCTTTTAATATAAAACCATTACCCCTTGCCCTATCGCAACAGGCCCTGCCCACTGTATAGAAAATTTTGAGTAAAACCAATTATGATGGCAGAAATTACTTTGGTAATGGCAAGGTATTAATAAGGAATACACATTCTTAAAGTGGAACCTCATTGTGTGTTTTGGGAACATCTCTGGTAAGCAGAGATAGAGACTTGTTCAGATTATGCTTGGTTCAAGTGCTGAGTAGTAAAGGTCAAAATCCTGTGTTCTTTGTTAAAAAATTAATAGGTGAGATGGATGATGAGTTTTATTTTAGGGGGGCATTCCTTATTAAGAGCACAAATGTCTCTTCTGTCCTCAGCTTGTACAGCCTCCAACACAAGGGGCACTCAGGGCTTTTTGTGTTTCTGAGTCCAAACGATAGATAAACATTTACAACTAACAGTGACACCATGGTGAGAGTGGTTTGTTGTCTCTCAGAGCAGTCAGAGTAGTGATGGGCACGGCATGGGTAGGAGGTAGGTGGTCTGTTTTGGACCTGCTGTTTAGGCATGGGCTGGAGCCAGGCTGAAGCCAAAATTCATTAGCTGTCCACAGGTTTACCTGGTAGAGTTTGCAGGGCCACCACTAGGATCCAGGGGAAACACTGTCAGAGTGCAAGGGTAAGATGGACTACAAAGTTACCCCGAAGGACAGGCTCAGCTCAACCTGTGTGTCCTCACCTTACTGCTCTTCACCCATGGTGGACAACGTGGCCCTGAAGAGCTGGGGTGTCCCAGCCAGATCAGGGCCACCGACTCCGTGCAGATGCAGCCAGAAGTTTGGCAGGCAAAAAACAATGCCGTCTGCAGAACTATGCAAAAACCTGTCAAGAGAAATGATTTCTGAGTCCCTAACTCACATACTTGCACATCCGACTGCCTTTCCCCTCAGTAACGGATGGGGAAATGAGCCCCCTGGGCACAAGCTGGGGATCACTAGGCAGAGTGAGTGAAAGCCAAAACTGCCAAACGCAGGTGGGTATGCAGTATGGGCGTTTGCTGTGTGAGCATGCAGTATAGTGCCGTGTTTGCAAAATAACGAAGTGTTACCACGCAAGAGCAGATTTCTGCACGCGCTGAGCTGGGCTCGGTGTTTGCCAGGCAGAGGTGTTTGTTAAGCTGATGTCTGCTTGCAGCTCCTGGGGTTTGGCTTCAACTATGGACCTCACTCTGGGTCGCTAATGGGGAGAAGGTGCAGCAGAACCCGGGCTGGGCAGAGTGCGAGAAGCAACCACCAGCAGCACGGCACAAATGTTGTCCAAAACCCAAAGTGGAACCTGTCTCATCTGTCTACAGATAGCTGCACGTGAGACGTTGGCTCCCGGCTCCCCTTAGGCTCTGGAGAGGCTCAGGCAGTTCTTACAGTGTGATTGGCTGCACTCTGTTAGATCTCCTTCAGCATCGCCTGAAGTGCCTGTTTCTCTCCGTAGACTATAAAGAAAGCCTGGGGAAACTAACTGCTACGTATACTGTAGTTAAAGGAATCTCGTTCCCAGGGACTGTGCAAGAAAATCTGTTCAACTAGGAAAAAAAAAAAAAACCACAGGGAAAACCACCAAGGCTTGCAAGTTGATTT
The DNA here is from genome assembly GCA_017639485.1 of Pluvialis apricaria. Classification (NCBI taxonomy): domain Eukaryota; kingdom Metazoa; phylum Chordata; class Aves; order Charadriiformes; family Charadriidae; genus Pluvialis; species Pluvialis apricaria. Next base: position 157,744,582 of record CM030008.1, on the reverse strand, counting down.
TATCACTTTCCTTATGGGGTAATTTTCCTGACTCTTGAAGAGCTGGGAGGAGATGATGCATACCTATGAATGTCTCAGGAGCATGTTAAAAAAAGACATCGTAAAAGTCACCTTTTAGTGTGTACAATGTTGGAAGAGGATATGGTTATTTATAATGTATTCTCACAGGAACCATTTTATTATCCCTTTGGATGCATCATTGAAAATGTTTAGGAAATTCTGCTGTCCCCAAAGAACCTGGCACTGATTCTGCTCTCCTCACTGTGTAGGAGGGTGAATGTAACACCAAAGTGAGGCAAAAAAGCAGGAAACCCGGAGTAAGGAAACACTGAGGATGATTTGCTTAGGGATAACATCACTTTCGATGTCATTGAGAAAGTGCTAAAGGAAGATCTGCTGAGGGAGCCTGATTTGGGAGCTCAGATCACAGCAGATGTTTACAGACCCTTAGAAAAACGTGTGGTGTGAAAACTGTCTGGGTTGTGTCCCTGCTTGTGAGTACACCCTGTGATGGTGCACAGGAACACTAACCACTTGCTGAAGCGAACACACCATGCAGTCCTACCAGGACTGCCCACGCTGTGGTGGGACCCACCTGCACCACCGGCTGGAGGTGAAGCGGGATGGTGTTTCTCTGTGCAGAGCAGCACGGCTGCTGTGACTGATGGCTTGCTTCCATTACTGATAACCAGCAGCCATTGAGACACCGCAGGGCTGGCGGCAAGCCTGAGCCATAACTGTGGGTCCAAAGCCATCTCTATATCACACTGAGATGCCCACAGGCATCAAGTGCCAGAGGTAGCTAATACCTGGCTCAGAGGGGATGGACACAGGTACAAAGCTCTGTTGGAAGAGCCACAGAAGCAGGAAGAAGTGTCCTTAGCAATCAGCACAGACATTAGTGTTTCCTGGGGTGTGGGGACATCAGAAAATAAACACTTGAAGAGCGTATTGTTGTGGACACTGGCAAGCTGAGGCAGCCCCAGCACTCCACCCAGCCCGGCTGGTGGGCTGGGACGTTCGGGCTGAGCTGGAGCCACGTGGTGGCCCCTTTCTGCCATGTGGCCCCAGGCAGGGCGTGGGTCCCTGGGCTCAATGCTGCAGGGAGACCAACATGTATTTCATAAACTGAGATGAAAGAAAGTTGTATCTTGAAGACTTGCCCTCCAGTCTTACCCTGGATTCCTGCATGGGGGATACAGTAGTTAGCAAAGAGAGAAAGTTGCAAAGTCCGCTGCCAGTAACTTATTCAGAAAAGACACTGGCTTCCTTGAAACATCTATTTTAAAATACTGCCTGGAACACTTTGTTTTTTCCTGAATATTTACCTACAAGACAAATATGCATGATGATTTCATTGAGTAATAGATCATTGGCTGATGCGGGCTACATTACTGATCTCGGGAAACTTCTTGTTTTCCACTAGGAAAAGACAGAGTAAATAGATCAAATCACTGCTAAGTTAAAAATGTTGCTGTTTTAAGACCTTTCTTGTCAGTTTAATGTCATTCCTTTGGGGTTTTGCAAATCGAAATATTGATATCATATTCGGAACAGCTTTTTCTTACTGATCAGAATATCTTTTCTGACTGACACATGCATTTCTGTTCTTCTGACATCTCTCATTCTTCTAATTCTCTATGTTAATAATTATGTCAGTCAAAAACTCATCACAAATCTTTCAGTGTGGTATATGTTCAAGGATGCGTATTTTTTCGGCAATGTTGGGGCAATTACAATGATGAGAATAAAGACAGGCAGCTGTGCTCTGCTGCTTCCTGCTGTCTCCGAAATGCCAAGAGTGATCTCTGACAGAGCATGTTGCCTCTGCAAATCTCACCCTTCAGACTAAAGTTTATGACATGCTGAGGAATATTTCTAATAGCCATAACTTTTGTTCTCTGACACCCAACAGATGTCAGCCCATTTTAATGCTGTGCCATCAAAGGACCATTGATCTCGCCACGCCATGCTTAGAAATACACTTTCCTTATCCAGTGTAAAGAAACTGGTCCTATATTACAATTTCCTGTAGTCAAACATATCCTTTTGGATTGAGGCCATTTTACCAAGTAGTCCAGATCACTTTGCAAACATAAGCTATTCTTCTCCTTGTTTGCTACTTTCCTAATCTTGTTGTCTTCTGCATATTTTACCAGCAAAAAGCCTGTATCATAGAATCATAGTATGGTTTATGTTGGAAGGGACCTTAAAGATCATCGAGTTCCAACCCCCCTGCCCTGGGCAGGGACACCTCCCACTAGACCAGGTTGCTCAGACCCCCATCAAGCCTGGCCTTGAACACTTCCAGGGATGGGGCCTCCTTCTCTGGGAAACCTGTTCCATGGTCTTAGTCAAAGCATTTTTTTAATCCCAGCTCAAATCCTGATCTCTGCAGCAGCCTGCACCAAACAGGTCCCCTCTGATGTTGTCTGCACTTGGGTGCACTTGGAGACCCATCCATGAGCCAGCCTTTTATGTGTCTAATACTTCTTCTAATGCCTACAGCTCGCTCATGCATGTTGATTGATCAACATACCATGTAACAGTCAAATGTCTCAGGAGGGTCCAAAAATATATATAGTGTCCCTGTACCAGACCTGTAATCATGTTGAGAAAATGCCCGAACCTTCCTTTCACAAGGCTATGCTGCATTACATCATGGCCCCTCAGATTTGCTGATGTAAACCCTAAATTAAATGGTAGTTTCAGTGATCTGGCGTGGCCTTGCTGCAATGTACAATACCTGGGGTCACCAGGTTCTTCTTCTTCAGGAGCTTCAGCAGCTTTTCAGCCCCATGGTGATTTTCCTCGTTTCCCCAGAGATGCTGAAACATCTCTGGTTCCTCCCTCTAAGGCTCTTGGCTGCAAATTTTAGCAGATGGCACCTCACCTCCTCCTCTGTTCCTCCTGTGTGTTGGACACCACATTCACTAACATCATATGGGTTAAATATATCCCTTTGCTTCAGTCCCAGTTTGGGATGGGCAAGTCGAAACCCGGAGCACAGGGTGACTTGCTCAAGCATCAACAGTGCCTGGACCACAGCTCCCAACCCAAACATGAGGGCAGCCTTCCTCTGCCACGGCCTTTGGTGGGACTGCGTGCAGGGCCGGTACGGCACAGTCTGTGCCTACGTGGTATAAAACAGTACTAACATACACTACATATTTCACAGTCATCTGGGAATTGAAAAGCTAAACAGTTATACAACAAGCCTGGCAACTGTCTGTCTAAACCTACACATCCAAACCCAGTGAGAGCTGATCTGAAGATTTTCATGTCAAAGTGTTGCCGAAATCAACATGGTTTAGTGCAAAAAGCTGCAGTTCAGTTGTACCCAGGATTTTCTCTCTGACTACACGTCTGCTGAGGAGTGGTCGACTCTGACCATAAGCACAGCCCAAAGTAGCTTGTGGTGAGGTGAAGAAACCTTAAAATTACTTTGACTTTCCAGACAGTCACTGTGCTGCCCTGAGTGCGTGCTCCATGAAGACCTATAACTGAGATAGTTCAGCACTTCTCCAGTAAAAGCAGTGATCTGTCCACACCGCAGTTGAACCATATTAAAATACCATCAGAATAAAGCACCAGGCAGGCAGCGGGGTTCCTACGCAGCCTCCGGTGCTTCCGTCAAGGCTCCTAAACTGCTGTTGAGGGGGAAAGTTTCAATGAGCAGGAAACATTAAACAAATAACGGTATTAAGCAGTCCCTGTGTCTTATTACTGGTGAACTGGTCAAAAATAAATGCATTTATTACGGGCTTGTTTGCAAAACTGATTTTGCTTAATATGGCTCAGTCTCTGCTTATGTCACCACTGAAACCACTTGTAAATTAAAGGAAAGGTTGTTTTTTATTGGCTTACTAAATAATATCTTTGCTTGTAAGTTCTTGTGCCTTTCCTATTGTTTTCTTCCTGCAATTCTCTTCCATCTGTAGTTATATCATGCATTTTCCTCTCTCCATGGAGGAAAACATCACCTCCTTCTAGGTCAAACTGACTAAAGCTGTTGGTTCCCTGTGATCCAGCACTGTAGCAGGATAATTTCAGACTTTCAGTGGGAGATGAATCCATCTCAGTATTATGTTTAATAGGTACTTGCTGCTTACAGGCAAATGAAATAACCCCAGCCTGCAGACCATGATGCCGCATCATGGAGTACTGTGTCCAGTTCTGGGCTCCCCGGATCAAGAAGGACAGGGAACTGCTGGAGAGGGTCCAGCAAAGAGCTACAAAGATGATTGGGGGATTGGAGCATCTTTCTTATGAGGAAAGGCTGAGGCACTTAGGTCTTTTTAGTCTAGAAAAAAGAAGACTGAGGGGGGACCTTATCAATACTTATAAATACTTAAGGGGAGGGTGCCAGGTAGATGAGAAGAGTCTTTTTTCAATGGTGCCCAGTGATAGGACAAGAGGTAACGGGCACAAACTTGAACATAGGAAGTTCCATCTTAACATGAGGAGGAACTTCTTTCCTTTGAGGGTGGCAGAGCACTGGCACAGGCTGCCCAGAGAGGTTGTGGAGTCTCCCACACTGGAGACATTCAAAACCCGCCTGGACGCCGTCCTGTGCAACTGCTGTAGGTGACCCTGCTGTGGCAGGGGGGTTGGACTGGATGATCTCCAGAGGTCCCTTCCAACCCTGACCATTCTGGGATTCTGTGATTCTGTGCCAGAGGTGGACCCCACATCAGGGGAAGCTGTGCAAGTGGTGGGACCTCCTCGTCGGCATAAAGCTGGAGAGGGAACAGGGCAAATCATGCGCAGGGCTGCTGCCTTCTCCTCTAAGGCACCACGTAGATATTTACTGATATTAGTCACCAGTATCTGACAGTTCAAGCTTTCTTTCATCGAGTACCGACTGGACCTTGTGCTAACAGTCTTCTTTATTAATATATTTGCTAAAGGTACTTCTATACGTGCTTGTAAACATAAGTGTACTGGGCAGTGTCTGTCTGGTGTGTGGCTCACAAATGTTGGTGGTAGCTGAGGGGCGGCAGAAAATGAAAGATTTTGTATCTCTTGGATGTCTAGGTGGGCACTTTAGTGAGGAAAGCTCGGCTGGTGTCTCCAGGCTCAGTCCTGGTGTCAGTATTGGACGAGCGCATGGAAAGTGGTGGCTCCTTTGCAGCACGGTGCCACGTGTTAGCTATCAGCGGAGCAGCTTCATCCTCCCTGGCAGTGACCAAGACCTGTGCCAGGCAGGCAGGGCAGCCGATGCTGCCCGATGCAGGCTGGTGGTCAGGCTGGCCCTGACATTTCTTCAGTGCATTGACTGGGAACTGGGACCTTCACAGTTCAAGGCTGTTTCACCCAGATTTCACTGAAAAGATGCTGTAAGCAGAGCTCAGTCAGCTGGACCGCTGTGGACAGGACTTCTGTTAGGCTCAGAAATCAAAGGCAACAAGATGACAGAGGATGGCATGAAAGATTTTCCTTTAATGCTCTCTCGCCTCTATCAGGGAAACACACAGGAAAAGACAGTAAGAAAGCATGAATTTTGTGAGATGTCCCTTTGGAAATGTTTTGTCAAGATTTTGATACACTTGTGAAAAAAAGTTACAGTGAGTTTTTGTCCATTTGTTCCTCTTATAGCAGGCAAATATCTCAGAAAACTAAGGCAGCTTGCAGATTCAGCAGAACCAAGGCAGACAGTGAAGAAGGTGGGCCAGATTTGAGTCTGCTTAACAGTACAGCGAGCTCTTTAGTGCAGATCTACTTGTTTGCTTTATATAGAAGAGGAACTTCAGGCAACGGCCATGACTTCAGAGAAATTAAGGCAGATATTTCAGAAGAGGTTTCAAGATGCTGCCTTCTTGGTACCTTACCTAGAAAACTTCTGAGCAAGACATTCATCTCAGAAAAGTCATCTGTGTGACCTGAGCTGCACCACAAGCTGCAGCCTGTACCTGAACACAGAGTCTAGCTCCCTGCATGTAAACCTTCCTCTGTGCTTTCAGTCACTTTGCTGGAATATTCCCTGGAAAAGGAGCTGATGGGTGCCCTGTGGCACTGTAAAGTCCCTGTGTACTGGAATGAGTTTCCTTTAATGAGCTGACTTATTTCAGGTGTGAAGGACACCAATAACTCTCACTAATTTGATGGGAGCTGTAAGTGCTCAGCCCATAAAATATGGAAAATGGTGTGCAGAGGTGGGTAAACACACATCATCTCAGGCAAACGAGAGAAAGCCGCAGTACACTTTTCCTCTAATCTGACACACACATCAAATCCTATGCACATATTTTTCAGCATCATTTCCCTTTTTATAAAGCAATCACAGTACCAGGAAATTAAAATTAGCTATAGAGAGACAGATCCTGCAAGTTCTTTGCAGTGGAGGGAGAGAAAATGGACAGGACTTTATCATGAAATGAAAATCATGACGGCTTTATTGCCACACCAGGTGTTGTTTATTGCAGAGGACTTGTTTTTACTCCAGCACTCAGTTAAAGAAAAATCCCAAACCAGCCGTCTGCCCCCAGCGAATAAACTGACTTCCCAATACAAAGCCAGTCACAGAGAGAGCTTTGCAGCAAAGCCTGCTTGGTAGTTTGGTTTGTACTGCAAAATAAACGGGAAGATTTTGCAAAGCACCTTGCCAGTCTTCTGCCATTATCACACGCAGAGATACTGATGGAAATGCAGCTGCATCCATGAATCTCCATCCCGTCTTCTTTCCTGAAGTGTCTGTGGAGACAGCGTCCCTAGGATCTTGTTCTGTGTGTGTGTGTCCCTGCTAGATGACCAAGACTGCAGCAGCTTCTGCCTCTCTACTGCACTTACAGCCCCAGTTTCTTCACTTTTCAGCTGAACACTGAGACTTGTTGATTCTCCCCACTTTTTCTTTGGTAAAACACGTGAATACAAAACCTGAACAGATTTTTTTACCAAACTCGAAAGCTAGTCCACCTTTAAAATGATTGCTTCTACAGTCAGCTTTGATTATTATTAATCATCTGCTAATCCAAAAATAACATGTTATATAAACAAATTGCTCTCCCCCCAGCCTCAAAACATATTTTTTCACAGGTATTTTTGCATTCAGTTAAAACACTCCTGTTGATTGATTTTCACTCTGCCTCCTCTAGACTTCACAGATAACGGTGGAGTTATATATAGTGACGGAGTCTGGCGGCAGGGAGGAAGAAGTATTTCCCAGAGAGGCTGTTACTGGTGCGTGTTAGGTAAGAGCTGCAGGCACAATCCTGTTCCCCTGCGTGGGTGGGAGACTCAACGGCCTGAGAATATTGTGTCAGTCTGTGTCTTTACTCCGTCTGCGCCGCTGAAGTCAAAGGGTGCCTGGACATCACTTGAACAGGAGAGGAGTCATCATTTTCCATGCCAGCATCACTGTGCTCTGGGTGGGAGCACTGCAGACAAGTCAAGAGACCCAAATTGTTCCTAATTCTGCCATTTTCTATAGGATTGTGGGTGTATAAATATTGAGCAGCCAGTTAATTTCTATGAGCTTTTGGGAGCAGGGGAGCTCTAAAATGGATTTACAAAATATCTAGCATAGTGGGAATATCAACTTGGCAGGGAGCTATATTAGATGAGGTCTTTATATTATAACACTTCTACAATGGACTAGGGAAAAAAGATGGGCAGGAGCAGTGGCTGAGGGTGATGTTCCTCTGGCTTCAGCGATGCTGGTCTGCTTGCTCCGCACGTCTGAGTCTTGAGTCCTGAGTGACAGGAAGCATAAAAGAAACAGATGAAGATTTCAAACCCACTTGCTCACTTATCTGAGCTCTGGCCTAGAGCAGTTCTTTTAGTAATAGCTATGACTTGGCCTTTTTTCACCTTCTCAGTGTTAATTCAGGGCTTGTTCCTCCAGGCCAGCATGTGGTGGCAGGAGAATGGGGAAATGAGATCTCACTAAGGGCAAATAGGAAAACAGAAGATGAAAGTTGAAGAGAAATGGTGATATAAAGGTCAGACAGGTCATTTACATGGGAGCCATAGAGGGTTGTGAAGAGACAACTAATTTCATCGAACTAGTAGAGTCGATTCAAGCAGTACGTTGTGTTTCAGCTGCCCAAAGACATCCTGAATCCAATCTCTGTGAACAGAACCACTGAGCCTGTTTTCTTTCAGTAAACCACGAGGAAAAATACTATTGAGTGGTTCATGCATCAGATCTGGAGTCAGGACCTGGGCGCTTTGCCTCTACTTGCAACACCCCCCTACCCCTGTCTGTGCCGTGCTCCAAGGCAGGCAGCCCCAGCACCAGCGTGGCTGGCCTGGCGTCAAACCCAAGCTGACAAACCCTGTACATCTGGGACGCCTCTGCCGGCCAGCACATGGTCAGCAACCTCTGCAGTCTCCCAAAGAGATCCCCCGCATCACTGCGACTCACTCGGGGCACGGGGGTTCCCACATGTGTCTTGTGTTGTCGTCTGGAGTGATGGGGTGCCTTTACAAAGCATTTTGACTCCTAATAAAGGGGTTATAAATAAGCCAGAACAGTATCAGACTTTTCGCTTTTGTTCGATTAGGACAGCTTCAGCTTCTGATATATTTTGGAACAGCAGCAAAGCTTTACTATAGAGCGAAGGAAAGAAAAATATTTGTCCTTGAAAATGAAACAGCCCAAGTCTCTCACCGAAGCTCCAAGTGAACTGAGGACTGGGGATGCTGGGCTCCATGATGGGAAGGATCACCTGCAGCACGGGCCCTGGACACCGCCATTTCCTCTCCTGCCACAGATCTTTGCTGTGATCCTGTGGTCAGTTTGCTTAATGACTGTGGCTGGATGAGGCTAAAGGCACGTGCCTGTGCTTGTACACCCCAGATGGCGTGGGGTGGCCCGTGTCCTCCAGGCAAACTTTCAGATCGCGTAACATGGCCACAGCCAGACTGCCCGTTGGCAATGGTGCCTGCTCCATGCACACCCCTGAGCCGTGCCTGGAGTTTATCTGGGACAGCAGTTCCTGGCCTGGAGGCCAAAAATGTGCCAGGACTATGGTAACAACTCAACAGCATGGAAAATTTAGTTCCCCTGCCAGGGAATGTCTCCTTTGGGATCTCCAGACAGAGGCACGTCTTTACATCACCAGAGGTAAAATTGCAAACATGCACACACATGTATATGCATAAGTTATATACAAAGGCATACTTATGAGATTAAATATAGGAAACGTTTTGGGTGCTTGGATTTACAGCAAAGGTATTTTGGCCCCTAATGCTCAAAGAAATGCCAGTGGGAATTTGGTCTCTCTGTGTATTTGTAGATCTAGGCCACAGTCCCCATCCCAGAGGGTTTGTGGTCCCACTAGATACGTCTCTGTTAGAAGGAACGAAGGACCAGCATAAATGATGATACGCATTTTCCTTTGATCCTTCCCCTGGTTGGCATTATCTTCATTTGATAAACTAGCTCCCTGCTGCCAGTCACTCCTCCCCCATGCTGCTTTTATGCCAGACCACACAGAGGAAGCTCAGAGGTACTTACAGTGCTTTTGAGCATGCTGACTAGCCTCTACAGCCCTCTGTGCCCCAGGAACAGAGCTGAAAGCCATAAATCTCATTTAAATTGCCATCTTAATGTGATCTCTTGAGGCCCTTTAGGCTGGGGTTTGGATAGAGCTGCGCACTGAATTCATTCATTTTCTTTACCCTGTTGCAGATTTCACCAGCTTGCTGATCTGTAACTAGGTCAGCTTAATAAAGCATCATTTCTGTTCTAGGACTTTTTCTTCAGCTGGGAAGACATAATCGGGGAGGCTGGATAACAAATGAGTGAGACCGCACAGGTCTGGGAGCGAGTGTTGCTCTTGCCTTTTGCCTTATAACTATTTCCAGAAGATTTGTGAATTGAGGTAAGCCACATGAAACCAGTCCATTGGCACTTGCTATTCCACACTGGAATGAAGACGTCCCATACTGGGAGATCATTGCCCAGCAATCCATGTGTCCCTACTGTAAATGGAAGGCACCCAGAAAAACCTTCACATTGAAGATCTCGTCGTTTGTGAGCTGGACACTGAGATGGACTGATGGCATGGGCAGTGTTTAAAATGGGGCAAGTGGTCCAAGGCTGGCTGGAAGGGATGAAATCTCCATTAAAGGTATGGTGGCCTTGGCGCAGCAGGCAGTCACTGCAGGGGCACGGCTGCAGGTGGGGAAGAGCAGAAAGGGAAGAAAACCAGTGAGAGCACAATGGCAAATGCAATGTGTGAGCAAATCTCCATTAGTTATGACATATGGAGTTGAAATGGAAGTCTTGATAGCTGAGGGGCCAGAGGGGGCTGCGATATGGACAACCTCTACCATAAAGATGAGAGGGAGGGAGGTGGAGTTGGACGAAGAAGGAGCAGGAGAAAAGGAAGGCAAAGCAGGCAAAGAAGGAGAGGTGTAAAGGCTGAGTAGGAGTGGGAGAAGGGGAGAACAATTAAATGATCATCAATCCTTATTCACACCTGTTCAAGCTGTATGATTTTTACAGACTCAAGAGAGAGGACGGACTGCTCAGAAACAGCTTTCTCTGTCACTTTGAAAAGCAAAGCAAAATCCTTCCTCACACTAGAAGAAAAAGCCATAAAACAGTGCTTTGCAGAAGTGAACTGAGTTCCCATGTACAGCTAGACTCTTAAACATGTCCTTACCTGGGTCTTGTTCTGTATCGGGGACCCCACTCATGTCAGTTTTTGAATCAAGCAGTCAAAGTGTAGCCCTTCAGTGGACTGCAAGGGATAAAAAAAATAGAGATAAGAGCAATCTTACACGAGGAACGGTGTTTTATCTTTTCTCTGGACCCATAATCTGATTTTTCTGTTGTAGCTTTTCTCCTTACATGAAATCTACCAGCACATGAATTTACTTTAATGACCATGTAATCATTTTCCAGGCGTCTATTAAATTTGGAAGTGATAAACCATCTTATTATCTCAGTTACATTTTTAAAAAATGCTGTTCCTAATAAATCTCAGCAGACATCTGCAAATGAAGCAAGCTTTATATAAGGGAAGCATTTGAGTTGCAGGAATATTGAAAAATACAGGAAAAGTCTACATATGCACCCCTGTGCATGCCCAGAAACTGAAGGGAACAGGTAAGCAACCATCTATTTGGGGTGCTTGCCAGTTAAACCAGCTCTTCATTAAATAAGGCTTAGGATATGATAAATTATTGTAAATTTACTGGAAGGTTCTGAGGTCAGATCAAACCAGTTCTCTGCCAACAACAATCATCTGGAGACCTTGGCCTCATGTCTTGGCCAGCCAGTCAGGTCCCCGGGTCCTGGTGCAACTGAGCCTGCAGAGATCAGTTCTCCAATGATGTAGTACATGGGAACAATGTATTATTATTTCAAAGTAAATTGAGCAAGAAAGAGACAATCTAAGCTTCAATTCATCAGATGGTTTGTTTACCAGAGAAAAAGATATTCTGACTTGCTGAGGACATAATTCCAGCAGTGTTAGCACTGCTTTCAGATACAAGTGTCTCCAGTGACATCCCAGAAACCACATAGTACCCAAACAGCTTCTGCAAAGCAACACCCTAACATGTCACTCATGCTTTGGCAAAAAGACCCTGGATTCCTGTATACTGTCTCTGTTCATGACCTCCACATAATCAACAAATTAAGGACAGTTACAGATTGTCCTTTTTGCCAGGTAGGAGTCTTCTGCTCTTCTTGGTCCTGATATATCCTGAGCCTGTAGTGCAAAAGCTGTTTCCTTCCACCAGCACAGTAGTATGTACAAGGATCACTTCACATGCCTGCAAAGTGTTTTCATGTACCAGTGGGATGTTTATCCTTTCCCAGCTCAAGGCATTCCTGAGCCATCTTTACCAGCTGTTCCCTATTGAGGATTCATGCAGTCAATTGCCCCTGCCTGTGTGTAAGACCAGGAGACTCCAAGCCCATCAAAAGTTGTTAACTCCACCAAGGCAGGTTTCACGCCACAGCACTGTACCTGTGGCAACCTTAACATTAGTGGTGAGGTCTCTCAGCTGAAGACTAGAAAAGCATTTGCAAGGTGTCTTCTGCCATACCTACATGTGTTTGGCATTTTAGTGAACTTTTGCCCTTGTAGAAGAGGTCGTTCTTGTTCTCTCTCTTTTGGCTTTAGTGTGTCCGATGTCTGCAGAGCAAATGTCCCTGGGAGAGGAGTGGTGTTTAGGCCACATCTAGTATACTGCATTCAGTTTTGGGACCCCCAGTACAAGAAAGATGTTGAAAAACCTAAATAAGTTTAGCAGAGGTCACTAAGATGGTTGGCGCTGGAGCACGTGACATATGAGGAGATGCTGAGGGAGTTGGACTTGTTCAGCCTGAAGAAGGGACAGTTTTGGTAGGACCTATCAGCACTTTCCAATACCTACGAGGGGGTTATCAAGGAGATAGAGCCAGGTTTGTTGCTGCGGTACAGGGCAGGGGTCAAGAGACAGCGGTCAGAAATGGAAACAGGGGAGGTTCTAATTAGGTGTAAGGAAAAAATATTCATGGTGAGAATAACTAAGAGGGGAGCAGGTTGCTCAGAGAGGTTCTTCAGTCACCGTCCTCTTTTCAAGAGGCTGGAGACCTCCCCAGGTCCTTCCAGCCTGAACAGTTCAGCGCTGCTTTGACTCCTGCTTTAGGTTATGTTTCAAACATCATCTCTTTGAAAGGGATGGTTTGTCTGTGGTGGCGACAACAGAATGAATCTGTTTATATTCCCAGCATGCTGAGAAGGGATTCAGTTTGCAGCAAAGATTTCAAAGGGTCACTCAATCCTGTCCTGTAGTCAACGGCAGTCTTTACAAAGTCCTGCTATATGGGAAAGGTAAATCATAAACCAGAACAGGTGAGGAGGAGCCAGGGTCTTTTTCCCAGATACAACAAATCATTGTGGGTCTGCTGCAGTTGTGTATTTGGAAGGAAGCCTCGTTTTTATCATCATACACAAATCCTTGTACAAACCCCAAGCAAGGTTTACATTTCCTTTCAACAGCACTGAGTTACCGTTCAATGAGTCCCAGCAGCCATTTTGCCATTGCACCTTTTTTGTGTTTAGGAGTCTGTGTTTTTTCTTACTCTCATTTTATGTTTTTCTAGAGATCCCTCTGCAAGGCTGTTTTCTTGTACCTGGCTGTGCTGGGATGAGAAAGGGCTCAGGAGCAGGGCCAGCCTTCCCATGCGTCTGGTTCTTCCATCTCCAGCAGAGCCATTGCAGAGGGACCAGCTCCCTTCTGGCAGCCAGGAACTTGTGTGGGATCCCTGGGGAGAGCCTCTGCTTTCCTTCTACACATTGCTACCTGCTTGTTTAATTCCCCAAGCTGTAGTGCTAGCCAGGAAAACAAGTATGGTATTTGGAGCTAGAGCCCTGCTCTGTCCTTAGGAGCTGCTGGAATGTTTTAGGAACTCATGTTGTCTGAGATGGTTTACCTCTCTGAAATGTGAATGTCCAGTGCCTTGTTCCCTCATTAAAAACTAAAGTTACCGCCTGTCAAGTGCACTGAAGTCCTGGGATGAGAACTGTCTCCTCTTAAGCATCCTTTGATTTTAGTGTGATGGCGGTAGATTGCCAGCTAATTACACGGCTGTCTTGAAACTAGTCACCCAGCTCCCTGCAGAGGAACTGCTGTGACTCGAGGCACATGGACTCTTAATTTTCTGAGCACATCAAGCAGATCAGTCGATAGTAAGAGGGAACTGGACTTCAGGATGTTGTTCAACACAAAGCATCCTTTTAAAAGGTACCAAAGAAACCCAGCTAACTTGTTTTCCGTACAGGATACATCCTGACTTTTAATGATCTACTTATTCTGCAGGGATGTAGCAGTGTGGGATTTGGGTTTACATCTGAAGAAGAGCTGAACACTACAAGGTCATGTCATGGGGCACAGAAGCACCTGCTGTGCCAAGGGGAGGCTATGGGGGTATAAAAGCATTTGGGTGAAAGACAGAGACTTTTGGTAGAATCTGATTTCCTTTCAGGGACTGACCAAATCTATTTCCAGCAAGTTTATTAATATTGCCACAGTGAGAGGAGAGCCTGGCAGCAATGGAAAGCTGTTGGTCACTGCCCCAAGAGCTTCCTGCAGGAGGAGGGAGTTATCTAAACAGACAAGACTATCAAAGAGAACTGGGAGGACCAAAACAGGATACTGGTTTCTCTGAACTCACACAGCAAAGCTGAAAAATCCCACCTTCTGATGCCAGTCCGTGTCCTTCCCCAGGTTCCCCCTCCTTCAGGTGTCTGCACGCTCACGCTGCATCTCTCACCCCTGGGCAGATGAAAGAAAAACGTTGCTGGGAAAATTTTCTCTTTGCTGTTGCTGACGAGTGATCTATCCGTTGTTTATCTGTAACACACACTGTGCTAGAGAGAGCCCTGCTAGTCCGTGTGTGCTTTTAAAGGTCTTGCAGCTGATATGGAAATGTCTGACCTGTCTGCATTCACTGGACCTCACATTACAGTGTGGACTGATGTTTCTGATAGACTTGAGGGCAAAAGCCATATAAAAATAAAAACCCTTCATAAGATGTGTCGTGGTTATAAATGAACTTGCTCTGTAGCTGGTCTGACCTCCACAGTATCCCCAGCAAACAAGTCAGGAATATTTTCTAAGATAACAGTGTTCCAGAACAAAGCTCCTCTGAGCTCTGAAGGGCACCTGTGTTCCCAGAGCACTATTGGAAAATAAAAGCATCCCCTTGGTCCAGTGCTTTGTTCCTGCCCTGTGAGCAGTACTCGCATCTTCCCCACAGGTCAGCCCAGCTTTGAGATCCTGATGCCTTTTATACTACAGATCTGTTGGCACTAAGCATTATTGGCATTCCAGGCTCATTTGTCTGTTTTAGGTGGCAAAATTGGTTCTTGAGCACATGTGTAGGAACTCAGGTTAAAAGCTAGATGGACACAGCCTTGTCCCAGTAGTAGCCCACCTCCCAAGGACTCTTCTCCCAAAACTTTCTCAGAGAACTCTGTTATTTATTATCATCATCATCATCATTATTAATCATTTGAACCACCATACTGCTTTGAGATCTGTACTAGGAACAGGATCTCCCTGCAGAAGAGTGCACCCATGCAACGTGCACTCTTACAACAGATGGCAAGAAATGGTCCATGCTACAGACAGTTCACAACATAAATATGTGAGATCGGAGAGCTGGGAGAAAGCAGGTGGCAGATCCTCTGCTTGAGGCTCACCCGCCTCATCACCTCTCCTGACAGCAAGGGAAAGGCTTCCTTTCCACACCAACTCGAAGTGGTGGGCAGTGTCTCCCTATATTAAGCTCTACCCTACTTAGGAATCCCAGAAGGGTCCTTGACAACCGTATGCTTGTTACTAGGAAAACACAATTGTTCTTAAATCCTTACAGGGTGCTATTTGTCCCTGTGGCTTAGCAGGTGGGAGCGCATCCATCCGTCTCCAGCTATCTAAGAGTCAGCCACCTCCTCTAAACTAGATTTCCATGGATCCTATACAACCTTGAGAAAGAGCCAGGAATTTACTGACTCCACTTGCCTTGGCTACTCTCTTCAAAGTGTAATGAGTGTTTCCTTCGGAAATGCCCACCAACTAATGGAAGGCTCTCAGACAGGTCTCTCAGACTAGAGCTTGACTTCCGTGTGATCAGATTAATTGAGATTAAAACCAAGCTTGTAGGCTAAGTAACAGAGGAAAAGGTTGAGCTGCCCTGGTAAGCAAATAATTTCTGAGGAATTTTATGAGCTCTGGCTGCATCATTTTAGGTTGGCATTAGATGAGTTTAACTTTACCTCAACTAAATGTTATGGGAAAGGAGGTGTTTCTTCCCAGGTCTTTATGGAGCTCTCACCCAACAGCAGATGCAACTGGTCTTTTTGGACCTCTTCCACAGAACAAAGTCCAAAGCTCCACTGATGAGTGGTGAGTCCTGATGGCAACAGGCTATTAAAAGCCTCAAAAACCTCATAAGAAAAAATATGAGGAAATCTGCAGAAAGGGGCAAGAGCAAACACTAAAATGTCCTCAAAGTTGTAATCCAGGACTGCGCTCTGTTAATATAAAAATACCAATTACATTCTGCCTATGGCAGGGGGGTTGGAACTCAATGATCTTCAAGGTCCCTTCCAACATAAACCATTCTATGATTCTATGATTCTATGATTCATTTTGTTAAGGTTTTGCTGAGTAGGCCCATAGTCTAACGCAGTTATAAAGTATCTTTTTAGGTTCTACGCAGGGGCGAACAGATGGCTTTTTTGTGTGTCTGTGTAAGAAAACCCCTTTCTGCAAACAGGGGATGTCAGGTGAATTACTCAGTGCACTAAATAAATGGAACAAATTCACACATGAGTATTAAGTTAATTGTGCAGCAAAACAGAACCTACTGTCAGGTTAGTTTCCACTCAGTACAGGTAAATTAATTAACTTTCTAGTGTGTTAACAGAGGAAAATTGGGATGGATATGTACATTTTCTAGCTAGGTAAGACATCAGAGTACACATTGCAAGCAGGACCAGGAGTCTTTTCCTCCTTGCTGGTATCAGGAGGAGCTGGTTTGATCCAAGCCATGGTAAGCACCATGGCAGCTCAGTCTGGCTTGGACAGGGCAATGAATCCGTAATGAGTACATCAAAGAGATAGCTACAAAATCCCATTGAAGAGTAAGACATTTTGAGGTCAGGAAGAGCCATTAATGACCATCCCAACCTCCTGTAGGACTCAGTGAAAGATTTTCAAGTAGTTAGGTCCAGATGTATTGCATTGTATCTGATTGTATCAGGGCTTGTCTGACTCATTTTAGGCATTTGCACTATGATGAGATGACCAGAACCCTGAAAGACTCTATTACTCTGCGCTGATTGAAATGATGAAGTAATGATTAGCACAGAGGTAAACATCTGTTTAGGATTAAAAAAAAAAAAAGTGTTTCTTAGAGGAGCCAACAGATGGCAAAATAGAAGAGCAACAACCCAGTTGTTTAAAACTGTCCTGGAAGAGTTTGTAAATTGGCCACATCATTAAGATGAAAGTCCCAGGCTCATTTGTCATGCACCAGAAATAACAATGGGAAAAAACTCAGCCTTGAATCCAGTGTGCTCCTGGGATTTTACTAAACAAGGGCATGTGACTGCCCAGTGAAGCTGACATACAGGCTGCTCTTGAACTACACTTTCTAGGGATTAACTTTTTGTTAGAGTTAATCAGAATCAATATCAATTTACATTGCTTGCTTTCAGATGTGGGAGTGATGGTGAGCAGAGTGAAGGCAGCAGAGGCTGTGAATAATGACAAATACACATGGTGTGCCTTTGTTGTTGTAAATAGGAGTAATTCTGCCAAAAGCAGTGCTCTGATTTAACTTGGATATTCAGTCTGGCCTATTATTATACTGCACAAATTACATGGTTTAAAACTTTTCATCTGTTTGATGCCTCTCTTAATGGGCAGGAAATTTGAGTGAGAGAGAGGCATAAACCACAGGCAGAACTGTTTTATATCCAACTCAAGATAGCCGTGTAACATCAGCATTCCCAAATCAGCTTATTCATCTTCAATGTTCAAAGGTATTTTAAAACGGAGGTTGAAGAGAACAAAAAAACCCAAAAAGTGAATTGTTGATGAGATTCTGAAATGCAACATTTGCAAGATGCTGCTCAGAAAATTTCCCACGCAGAAGGAATGGTGAGACAAGAGACATTTTTCCGGTTCTACAAACTCAGACAAAGCAGAATTACTCCTTTGCGTAGCAGAGGTTTCAGCCTCAACTGCAGTGCTGAGGTTTTGTTCTGCCCTCCACTGGGGCTCCAGGAGTTCATGTGGGCTCATTACATAGCAGGCAGCATCTTCTGTCCTGCTGCAAGTCAAGTGGGCAGACCACAGGGGAGCTAATGTCTGTGACATCAGGAAAAAGAGACTCAAACTTGACATTACTGCGTACTGCCCTGTAGGGCCTCAATTTACACAAGTCTTCCCATCAGTGAGACCCTCAAGAGATGTCCTGTGGACCTCAGAGCTGGGGAAGGAGGAGACCTGGGCACGACTTGCCCTGGACTTCACTGCTCACTGCGGAGGTGGCTCTTAAGAGTATAGGCCTCTTTAGCCCTCCTGTCCTCTGTCCTTCCCTCACTCTGGGCTGGTCCTGTGGCCAAAGGCCAGGCTGGGGGCAGCGTGTGGGCAGCTCATGGTGTGCAGGATCCCTGTGGGGATATCTAGCAGATCCCCCCCAGCTGGAGTCAGGTTCATGCTCTGCAGATCAAGGACACTTTTCCTCATCTACTCTTGCTGTACAGGAAGGGTAATGATGCCAAGGAACTAATAAAATTTCACATCCAACATATTTTGGCTTCTTTCCGTTTTCATAAAAAGCCAAGTGTGTCTCACCATTTTCTCTGTTTATAGAGCAGGGCATGGAAACAAAATCAGGGACATATGTTGTGTTTGTTCCAGCAGCTGTGTGGCTCACATTGCAGAATAAACCAGCGAGTACTGGCACACAGAGGTACGTATGGCAAAGGTATGCAGCCCCACACAGAAACGCCGGTACGATATAACAACACCAACTCCTACAGATCCCACTGGAAGCTTTGGGTTTGGCTGCCTGGAGACCCATGAGTGATTGGCCTCGTGCAATTCTCCTTTGTGCCTTTTTCTTATACTTATTGCTGACGATAAGTTGCCATCTGACATAAAGAAATAACTGGGCCAAAGTACACTCAGGCAGGAAGATGCAAAGGAAAATGTGTGTTACATTTATGTACATTTTCTAGCTGCTGCAAAAGCACAAGCTTTGCTGTGCAGTATTTTCAGGAGTTCAAACCCTAGTAATAATAGGGATGTGAATGGGATTTCCCATGTGCATGTGTTTTTTAAGGAGGATGATGTGAGGTCATCACTGCTATACAGATTAACATTTTTGGAAAAGAACACCCTCTGTCATGCAAAATCCCTCGTGCCTTATGTACCCCTGTGTTCTGCTGATGTCAGCAGCCCAGCTATGTACCAAAGGTTAGCCACTGAGTCACTGGAACCAAAGCATCCAAACAGTGATTTATTTGAAAGCTACTTGCCAGGAATGGTGATTCACTGACCCAAATTTGAGGTCTTTTCCATATGAATTTGAGAGTAATTTGATTACCCTTCTTTTTTCCCAGAAAGATTTTCTTATTTCACACTCCCTTATTTTCCAGGAACAGGCGCAGCAGAGCAGCCATACAGTGCTGGATGCTCATCTTGGCAATTTCCGAAGTGCTGTGAGCAGGGCATGCCAGGAATCTTGTTTCTAAATATCCACTCAATGTCCTCTGCCTCTGTAAAAGTCTCTAGGCCCCTTATCCTGAAAGTTAGAAAACCGCGCAGACACCTCCTTGGAGTGAATCTCCTTTTCCCTGCCCTTGCTCCGCAGACCTTCAGTCACCAAGCCAGTCGTTCTGTCTGCTGTCAAAGGTTGAAACTCTATCCACTACTTGTCATTTTGGCAGCAGTCTCATTACACCGAGTCCTTCCTGACATGGCTTTCAGCTAGGAGGGATTCAGCCTCATCTGAGGTGAGAGCTGCCTGGAGGAGCTCAGGACAGAAAGCAATGAGCAGAGCCCGATCCGCCACTGCAAGGCATTAGACTTAAAAAGCTGTCTTCGATGTTGCCATCAGTCTTGCTCAAATACCATGCTCTTTTTGTATTTTCTGGAGTCTCACATTGAATTAATAATACCTAACTTTATAATGGCTTCCAGTGTGAGATCTCAGAGTGTTTACACATGGTGGATAAGCACGGGTTGGTAATTTGCGGATGACTGGGTCGTTTAGTGGGAAAAGCAGAAACAGAACTGGGGCTTCCCAATTAGCACAACTTGATACAGTTTAGCAGAGGGCAAAATCCTGCCCTTCAGTTTGCCCAGGACCATGTGTGCTATGCAGTGAAAGTTAATTAGCGGTGGGTGATTGTTTACTGGGTGTGACAACTATTTCTTGAAGGTCTTGGGGGTCAGACATATTTTTTTGTTTCATATCTGTCTGGCACCTAGGACATTGTGCTGCTTTCTGTTACCACAGAGCTGTTAGTGATAACAACATGATCATAACTCAGGAGAGCCTCTGCATTTTCTGACCTGGTATTTCTTCTGCAGATTAAATATTCAACCATACTAAAAATGAATAAAGATGTAGTCTGCATGGAGCAAGGGTAAAATCTGGGCTATCTGTCTGGGACGGAAGGAGAGAATTATGATCTACTCTTTTGGTCATCTGAATTGCAATCCCACTGAGCACATCTGGGAACTGCAGTAAATTCAGACACCCGGAGTACAGCTGTAGACTTCTGTGTGTATATTGTCAAACACTGCCTGACAGGAGAGAATGTTTTCCTGACTTGATTGGGATAAATAGTATCTTGACTGTCTCTTTTCTTTTTTAACTCAGACAGGGAAATGTAAACAGTCCAGGCCATGCATGCCGTGTGTCTGGGAGCTACAGAGCAACTGAATGAGCTGTAACAAGAGGGGGAGAAAGAGGCGATTTCTTTGTAGAAGCAGACTGCAAGATGTAGGCTATACATTTTGTGTCCTGCAGACTTGTTGAGCAGGATTCATTTGACCAATGACTCTGGTATGGGCACAAGGAGCTAGCTAACTTCCCCTCTGGTCAACCAAGAGAAACACTGATTCCTACATAGGATCCCTAAAATAGACATTGACATTGACGAGAAAGGGAATTATGGATGACCAGCACGACTGTAGCTACCTCTACTCTTAGATCAAATATTTCATTTGTGAATTTATGGCTGCTCATACTCCAGTATCCAAAAAAACCCCAACTTTGCACCCCAGGTGGTCACTCAGTATTGCATGTCTAATAGACTAGAAACTGAGAGTGAAGGAATAGCTGAGCTGGTGGCTGGGACTGGATTTATTTACAGTGAAGTGATGGAATTCATAAAGAGATTAAATGTGAAATGTAACAGAAAAGCTTGAATGAAAACATGAGGGCAGTTGTACATCCATCGCACATAAAATGGAATGTGGTCACTGGGGCAAGTAGAAGGATATAAAATGAAGTCCTAAAAAAATATGAAACTAAATAAAACTTGATACAAATCAAAAGAATGCCTGTACCAACTTCCTTCTTTTAAATCCCGTACAGAATCTGCTGAAATCCCTTCAAGGAGAAGGGTTAGTGGGGTCTGGTAGGACATGTTGGATCTTGAACATCAGAGCAGGCAAGCTCAGGATCAGAGATTGATGACTGGGAAACCCAGACTTCTGCGCTTTATGTGAGGCTGCAATGAAAGGTGGGGTGGGCAGAGCTCCCTTCTCTGTGAGACCATCAGTTGTCAGGAGAAGGTAGTGTAAAACCTGCCTCCTCTTCTTCTGTGCTAGGGGAATATTTCAGAATGAGGCAGGTGATACTGAGTTGTCTTGACTTATGCTGGTTTTCCCAGCATTCCTGCAATGGTTAGGGGAGGGCTTCCTTGCTCCTGACCATTTAATTTCAGATGGTGTTTGAGAACTTTGCTGACAGTCTGGACAAACCTAGGGGCAGGTTGTGATGTTGGCTGTTGGGGAGAGGCTGGTTTGGGTGGCAGCCTGTGGTAGTGTCCCTGCAGGATGGGGTGTGCTGGTTTCCCTGTCCATACTGAAAGATTTCCTCTCTGAGGAAAGAGAGGGCTGACTCTGACCAGAAAGCTTTCCAAGCTGTGTGAGAGAGAAGCAGCTGTATAGGAGAAGGTATCGGACTTGACGAGGTCCTCAAAGTGTTACTGACTTGTGAAGAAAGTCTTGGTTCACATGGCCACCCAAGCTGCTGAAATGTTAGTTCACTCTTGAGTTTGAATTTGGAGTGAACTGACCATTTCACAGTGCCATAGGATCAAAATGTTGGTTGGGAGGGACCTCCAAAGGTCATTGGTTGGCTCTGCCATGCCCCTGACGTTACTATGGACACTTTGAACTGATAGGATATATAATTGTATCTATAATGGGAACTGAAGCCCAATAATGACCTCAAATTATGTTGATGTTTCCCTGTTGTTGATATAAATGGAATTTTGGTGCCTAAACATCTTTCAAAGGGATTTGTCAAGGACCAGGAGTGAAGCCTGTGGAAAAGCAGGGAATTGAACAAAGTATCCTGAGTCTCAGGCTGTGTCCAACAAAAGAGCTCTGCAATGGGGGAACATTAACAGTACCAGAGCACGGAGGAGTGCAGACCAAGGCTGATTTTTTTTGTTTTCCTCCAGTGAGGTGCATGCTTATTTTCCCTGCCTTCTTCGTTTGCCAAGAACTAAGTGAGATCACCCTACAAGGAAAGCAGCAGGATCCACTACAGTTGGGCATTGTAGTAGTTTGGCTTGAAGACAGGAGGCATACAGCCCAACAGTAGAGGAGATAAGCTCATGGTGGGAAGTCAAGGTGGCTTTCCAAGGACAGTGCTGGCCAGCTCGTTTGTCGATACGGATCCTGCTTCACACTTGTCTTGGCTACACAAACTGCCTTGCAGCCCATAAAATGATGTGGAAAGGTTGTCTGTATTCCTGTTACTGTTTTGATTGTATTCTTTGAATTTTCTCCATGCATTGAATTAGATTGAATGTGTCTGTTCAGGCTAACAACAGAGATTCATTGGACTATATGAAGTCCAGGACACTGAACGAACTATACTTGCAAATATGGTAAATATATGCTGCCCATGCAAAACACAAGGTCTTGTGGCAAAAAGCGAAAAAATGGTAGTTTTACCTCTATCTTTCTCCTTGTCAAAGTAGCTAGGAACACTTGTTACCACTTATTTAAACATTGCACTTGTAAAATGCGATTTGGCAGCTAATTAGCTCCACATTCTTGGAATGAATGTGGTTAAAAATTAATCCAGGCGGTTTACACTTAGAAAACTGGCAATTTGTCTTAAAGCTTTACAACATTTAAAACATTGGAATCTTCTAATGTTGTTGGCCACTCAGAAATCACAGAATTGTTCTGGGAATGATTGCTTAAAACAGAATTGGTTGTTTTGCCTGAACATTTGCTTTACTGCTGCGGTGCTTATCAGCCCGTGGCAGCTTGAGTCAAATAATATCTACAGCAGATTGAAACTTCAGAGCATCCAGCATTTATGTGCCTGATGGGAGGGATTCTGGAGCTGCAAATCGATGTGCATTTGGACTCCTTGAACTCAATGAACTGACACTGAGTAAAAGAGAGCGTGATGGTAACAGTTGCCAACACCGTTGCTTCCCAGAAGCTGGAGCAGCAACCGAGCACTACGAGGACCTGGAGAAAGGGCTTATCTGATGCTTTTAGGAGTGACTCAGGAGGTATTTTCCTAACAAGAAACTTAAATCTGCACAGTAATCAGCCAGATCTGCTGCTGCTGTCTTTGCCCTCTTTGCAGCTGCTGCCACAGCAGCACTGCAGCACTAGAGCGATTCCTGCTTCTTACAGGAGAGAAGACCTGAACTGTCTCCTCTCCAGCAGTCAAATAAAGTTGTTGCCTTTTTGTGAAGGAATGCATTATTTTAAACAACAGTAGGAAAACCATAGCAGTCCTTATGTCTCTCAGTGAGACACCTGCTGTAATATTTAACACTTTAAATGTACAAGTGCAACCCTCTCTGTGTTGTACAGTCCAGCAATGAGAACCTTTCTGGTCAAAATCCCTGCAAAAGCACTCTCTTTCTACAAGCCTGCCCTGACCTTCCTCTTCCTCCTCTTTGAATGTCATGCTTAGAAGCTAGGAGAGCTGTTAGAGGACAGGGAAAAAAAAGGAATGCTTTTCTGGTGTTTGGATTGCTATGGTGATTTATGCACAGTGTTATCTACTGGAGCTTCAGGAAGCAGCAATCACACATCTCAGGTCATCAGATTAGCTCTCGAGGGGCCAAAAGCTTCCATTAGAAGTGGTGACAGATTCAGCTACCAAGTGCTACCTTTCATGGATCATCTGCAGTCCCTTCAGAGGGCCAAAGGTTTTACTACAAATGGGCTAATTTTGGTTTTTGATGTGCTGCAAAACAAAGGGACAGACAACAGCAGGACTTGCCCCAGGGAGTGCCCATTGCTGGGAGGGGAAGAAGGCACTGCACGGTTGCAGAGCCGGGGGGTGACCCCAGCACCCCACTGGCCCTCCCACACCAACACCAGTGTCTGCACTAGCAGAAGGGGTGGTTGCACAAATGCAGCACGCTCGTCTCTTGCCTGCATGCTCTGCACTGGGACGCTTCCAGCTGGCAGGTCTTCAAGAAGCTTGGAGACTTGTGCTGCATCCCATGGGGAATAATGCAGTCCATTATAACCGAGCGTGCTCAGAGCTCGTGGGCTTCTGCAGCGCTGCTGCAGTGAGGGTTGATCCCGTGTACAGGGAGGACAAGACCTGTCTGCCGTGCCTTTTGCTGTTTGGGAAGTAAGCTAATGCAGCCACGTATATGTGGCCCTGTGTATAACTGATTTAAAGGGCAGCAGGAAGATGATAGAGGTTATTTTTATACTTGTGAAATGAACTGAGTTAAACCAGACAGGAATGATGCCATGAGCAACCATCGGCAGTATTTTCCCTGAAATTACATTGAAGTTTTATAACACCTGCTGTTGAGCTTCATACCGTTATGAGACCAGTTCAAACAGTGAGCTGGCTGGTAAACGTGTGCCACCATGGCCCAAAGCTGGTCCCATCACCAATAGCGCAGACGTCAGTGCAAAAGAGCACAATGTTTTTAAAGCAAGGAAATGGAGCATTTAATTTGAAATAACCAGTTAAAGTTAAAAAAAAACCCCACAAACAGTTCATAACCATCGGCTGTTAAGTAGGCAATTAAAGAAAAAGGTTGTTCATTAGATAGTCTCATTAAAACAAAGCCAAGGAAATCAAGTAATTTACTGACACCAATATGGGCAATTGGTTTTCTCATTTCCACTGATTTGTCTCATTTCAAATATCTGGAATGATGCTTACCATCCCTTTGCATGAAGTCTATAAATTACATTATGCACAGCGCAAGCTCTATCAGAAAGCCTCTAACACACAAAATAGTCTCTTACTTCATTTAACAATCTAACTTTGCCCCAGGCAAATAGAGTAACTTATGATCTCCTCCTTAATCAAGTCAGGGTATGTTTTATAATACATATGGTATTTCCATGGGCCAAGGAACATGAATAGTCGGCTCTAACTCTCATTGGTGTTAGAATAAAAAAACAAGTTATTTTCTTTTTTAAGCAGTGTAACTTGGGTATTGACTGAGCAATTACCACGCCCTGTAAAAGTTTTCAAAAAGAAGTAAAACTGATTTGTTACAGGGTGACTTGGAAATGTTCTTTCAGTCTGTCCTGGTCTATCCATTGATGTCTTTGCATTTGAGGTCGGGGATCCTCAGGCTGTTGCAGATTCATTGTCACCCTTCAAAGGTAGCATGGGAAGGTGTCAAAAGCCACAAGGTGTGGACCCATGGCCACTATGGAAGTTTCCAGCTGCTATAATCACCCTATCTGATGCAGAATAAGTATCCTTCATAAGTTCATGGGTAGAAAAAGCTCATTGAAACCCTTGCATTTTTCTCTGTACGTCTGCCTATGCCCTGAATTCTCTCAGGCATTGCCTCAGTTAGCCCAGAGAAGTTCCCTCAGCCAAAGAAGTGCCTATTCTATCTAAGTATGACACTTTAACACTGCGATGACAATAAGGTAAGATACATTTTATATCTGCTCTAAACTCTCAAAGCACTTTGCGTGCATTATTTCTCTTTTTTTTTTTCCTGCAGTGGATAGATTGCATTTGTCCTGCTTGGCAAAGTACAGAATTGAGACACCCTGATGTCTCTTCATTTAGGCTCGCAATGAGCAGAGTAACTTCACGGTCCCATTTTCAATATTGGCTTTAGTCATTTACATCCTGCAGTGCCTGAACACCCCTTGCAATCTAGATGTAAGTGATTTGGTGAAAGATATATGATGAGTTACTCTAATGACTAGGTTCTGAATTCAGAAATACCTGGAATCCTGCCTTGGGCTGCCTTTGCTAGACCATGACTTAGGAGAGATTTATGATGATTGACCACACTATGGGAGTAATCATTAACAACACTTAAGGCTTCTAAGGGCTAAAAAAATAATCTTGAGTAATTCATCTTCACAGCACATCTGAGAAAGTGAGTGACTATTTGCGAGACTGAGACAAGAGGAAAACTGAGCTGTGCTAATTTACCTCATTTTATACATAAGTTTCAGAGCCCAAACACAGCTTTGATCTCCCGTGCTTAACCCGAGGTCACTATTCAGCTACAAGGGGAGTCCATTAATTTTTCCGGCCTTCTGAACAATTTTGCTATTTTTATCAAATATCTGGCCAGAAGCATTTTCCTGGAACAAATATGAAACTCTGTGGCACTCAGAGCTAAACACTTTGAACTCTGTTCCCAGGATTGGCCCTAGGAGTTTGGCAGGGTGGAAGCACAATAATGTTGACGTTTCAGTCACTGTCGGTTTGCAATAAATACCCGAAGTATAAAAAGAAGTGGTTTAAATGCAAATAAAGTTCTGCCTTAATACAATTACATAACTTAAAATGCCAAACAACTTTTCTGCTCTAGCCATGAAATAACAATATATCATCTGCAGTATTATGTACTTGCCTTGCAGTCCCAAAATACATATGGAACTCAACCAAGATCTGGAAAGAAACATGTATTCCTTCAGAATACCTCCTGAGCCAGAATGAAACTTAGCACCTCTGACTACACAAATATCAGTTGTCTTATTCTAAAGTAAAAATAAAAATAAAAATATCAGACTGGCATTTTTTTAAGACAGTGGCTTTGCTCAAAGCTCCTGATCAAAACCAGGGATCAGCATGCTGCTATGTGGTGCATATGCACTTATAAATTAACCAGACTATGTCCCCCCAAATCCTTGAGTGGAGACCAATTAATCAATGTAAAATGAATGTGAATTGGATAGAAATATAAATATTCACTGCTAGGTTTTTCAGGAAATGCATATAATTCATTTTTTTATAAGCTTTGAACAAATTGTGATTGATCAAAATGTACAATCACATTATGAAGAAAAATGCTTGTGCTGTTTATGCACATTAAATATCTCCAAGTACATATTGCAAATAGGGAAAAACAGATTTTGTTTTGAAATGTTCCCCACAGAGGTTCTGTATGTGCTTTGTTCCTATGCATGAAGGATCCGAGAGCAATTCTTTGGTGAAGGTCATTATTGATCTACAGAAGATGTATACATTCATAATTTGTATCTATTCAATAAATAAATAGATAAAAAAATTCATACTTGTCAAAACTGAAGTTCTTCCCAGGAGAACATTGGCCTTGACAGGTGTTTCAATTTTAAAATACCTGGTGATACTTTTAACACAAGAAGATGGTATTTATGGCTCAAAATGGCCTTTAATTATTTAAGCTAATACTTTTGGCAAATGCAATATGACGTCAAACCAAAACATTTTCCACCGACATCAAGCTTTTTTTGACATGTAGTCTCAAGTTTCCAAGATTTTGACTTCTTGTCTTGATCTAAAAATCACTTTTCTATCCCCAAGACAGGAAAACAACTGGATACGATTTTCATTGATCACAAAAGCAGTGACTTGCAGAGTTCATCTCCCTTCCAGCTTGCAAGGCTAATCCCTTTTGGGGGTGGTTAAATCTGTTATGAATATTCTCAGAGGTCTTGCAGCGGCTGTGGTGCTTGGCCAAAATGTGGCCTTATGTACCTTGATACTTGTGTGTAAACTGGGGTTGTTCAGTATTTCACATCCTTCCACACTGTTACTGGAAACCTGTGGATATTGTTTAGCCAGCCGATGCCACAAAGTAGATGTTTTCCAATAGCGCTTAATGTGGAAAACAAAGCAGCTGAATTACACAAAGCAGTGTAATGAGGTGGTAAATAATCTTGTCAGGTTTTGTCTTAAATAGGCAGCGGAAGGTAACTGCCTCCAAGGAAAGCATCAATGAATTAATTTTTAGCCAGACAATTCAGATCATGAGTTGTTCAGAGATACCCACATGCTGTTCACATCCTTGTATAGGATAATTCCCTTAGCCAAGAGCCATCAGGTGATAAAATCCTATAAGCATAAATAGGATTGATTTGACCATTGCTTCTGCCCATATTTAAGTGCAGATTTAGCCATTGTAATTAGCTTTAAAATTCACAATAAAAGGAACTGGCTGGAGCATCAGGTGGATCTGTGATTACAGCAATGTAGGCCCAGATTCTGGTTGTATTAATGATTTGTGGAAGGGTATTGCAGCAACAACAGATTTTTTGGGTCATTTCAGGCTGATGCTGACAAACCTTCACAACCTTCATGTCTCCCAGACCTTTGTGCTGTTACAGATCTGTCCAGCAGAGCTGGAGGGACCAAGTCAGACAGATCCTCTGGGGTGACCACGTCCCTCTGGTCAGGGTGCCAGTCTGGTCCAGAAGGAATTTCCTCCAAGAAGAGCTGGGAGAATGGAAACTGAGCCTCCCTGCCTCCTCTGTGACTGAAGCAACCAAAAGCTGTTGGAGCTTTGTGCATGAATGAGGCAGCGCTGCCAGTTGCTGACCTCCCGTGCTTGCTGTGGTGCCCGGTCCTCGGGTCTGGCCTGGTAGGGGTGTCTGAGGGAAAGCTTATAGCAATGGCAGGGAACCCAGCTTCTGAATGTTCTCAGCTACAAACAACCGCACAATGACCTGAGCTGGTATGTCCTCCTTACAATGGCATTGAGAGGACAGCCAGGGCTTGGGCAGCTTGAGGAACAGATGAGTCTGGTGGGGTTGGACTGAAAGCTTTCCACTTTGGAGGCTTCAGAGGGGATGAGATCTTGTCATTATGGGACTGGCTGGGGATAATGCACTAGTTCCTGGTACACTTGGCTTTTGCTTTTCCTTTCTTTTAATTTACAGGTGTCCTTCCATAGAATGAAGAGAGAGGTTGATCTGTGGTTCCCTGGAATATCTATAGATGTGCCTAATCAGGTGAGGGAATACACCTCCCTCCCACAGCACCCCACCCCCTAAAACAGCCCTTACTCATGTCTCAGGCTCTGAAAAAAACCACTCAGCATCTCCAGTGAATGGTGGTTACTTTCTGCCTTTGACTTAGCTGTGCATGATAGCCAAAGATGTGTAAGCACTCCTAATCTTATTCCTCTGCACATAAAATTCCTCAGGAGGTCAGTGTAAATGGAGGCCTATGGTCAATCCTGCCCTATTTTGTTGAAGTTACATGCCAGCAACGTGGTCCTAGTTTGGGGGGATCATGATTGGGTGAATCATGACTTTGAGGTCATTCTCTGATATGACAGCTACTTTGGCTTAGGCAGGCACACATCTAAGCTTGTAGTATGGTGACATTTCCTCCCTGATGTTTTGGAAGGACTGTCTGTTTTGCCCCCTTCTGCAAGGCAGAAGACTCAGAAGAATAGCAGCTGCCTGATAACATCAACATCTCCCTCTCACTGCATATAGATCAGATGTTGGGTGTTCATCAACATGCTAGACACATCCCTGTGCTCTTGGTGGTGGGAAGAGATGCCAGCTGTTGTCCCCCACAGGCCATACTGGAAGGGCTCTAGAGCAGAGCCCAGTCCATTAGATGCCCTAGGCAACCTGCAGCACATCTCTGGGATCTGTAAATTTAAGACTTGGGAAGTTCTTTTATGTCATTGGTGTCCACAGGTCTGGTTGCAAGATGAAAAGGTAGGGACTGAAACTACTTCTCTGCTTCTTCTGTCCCTGTTTGTCAGCGCAAGCCATCTTCTGCAGAAAATGCAGGTGTTGGAAAGGAAACCTCTGTAATGGAGGGGCTCCTGGTTGACTGGAGACTGACAGCTAACCATCCTGAGATGTCAGACTGGTAAAACATTGACAAGCTCCATGCTCATCCTCTGCCTAACTTCAGTAAGGTACTGCATACAGTTTCCCTCATAGCATGGGAATCATCTCAGCTGCCTTCAGCCTTCTAAAATTTTAGAAATAGCTGAGGGAGGCAGACAAGCACATCTGGAAGGACCGTCATCCCAGATGACTTAAGCACTGCGTTTAGGATAGTGTGAATTATCTCCTGATACCCGGATTTTTAGGAGAAATGGATCCCATCTGCAGATTGAAGAAACCTAACTGCAGCGTATAATTTTACCCATCTTCATTTTCGTGGTTTCTTGGAAACCTGGCTTTTATTTAGAAAGACTTTATGTAGATACTTGTCTGTCTTTTCCAGTCTGTCCCTGTTAGACTCTTCATCATACCAGAAGCAGTATCAGTATCAAGAACACTGATCTCAGTGATGCTAATGTACATGGACTCACACCAGCTCTGCTGCTGGCCCATGTTTTATTGAATATCTGCCATGGTTCAGTCTGCGAATATAGCTTAAGCAGATGGATATTCCTTTTTGTTTTACTCTTGTGCATAAAGGTTGCAGGATGACCCCTCCTATCTACAGTCCTCTGTTATGAGGCGTTTGATACTGATGTACCAGAGATAGCAGGTGGCGTGTTCTTTGCAGGACTCTGGGTAACAACCTACCCAGGTTTGCCCTGCCCTACCAAATTGCACCAGCCTCACCAGCGTCCTCTTGGGATGGCAGACGCTGCTTGAGTCATGCTGACAGCACACTGAAGTGCTGCCAAGGGATGTTAAACCATTTGCTGAGCCCCACTACTAGCCCCAAGTGTGGCTGTTTGCTGAAGCACCCATGTTTGCCTTCCTCCACCAAGAATCCCGCAGTCCCTGTGCCCCACATTTTTGTTCATACTTTAACCCTTCTGCCCAGAGGCTGTGGCGCCTGGAAGTGTTCTGATCCCACACAGTGCCTCCTGCTCTTTGCAGATGGTGGCTAGCTCACCTTTGCATGCACTCAGGAACAAAACAGTGTTTCAGCGATGCTACTGCTCTCCAGATCAGAGCCATCAGAGTTGGCTGGAAGGAGGTGATGCAAACCATCAGAGAGCCAAGACCTCGCTGATACTCAGATGAACAGAATGACAAATCACTTTCTGAGGCAGGGTCAAGGTTCACCGAATCCATTAATTTTCATGTGTTTTTCAGAGCCTCCAAAAAGTCACTTTCTTTCCCGACTTGGATGGCAGATGACAGTACATTGGCAGGGACAAAAGGAATTCTGCTGTTGAAACAACTTGGTAATTTTAAGTGCATGACCTGGCAGCACAATTGAGGACCGACAAAGTATAACCAGGAGAGAGCAGCCAAAATGTCTTCCCACGTCAATACTTTGTAATCAGCTTTGTTGCATAAAAAACTCAGGCTTTTGTGGGAATGTAATCCAACAAAACACATTTCAAATGAATAAATCAGCTTTCCCTGATGGTAAGCTATGTGTAGAGCAGTACTGAAGCATTCAGGGTAGCTATGGTGACAGTATCTTTCTGCTGACAAAGAAATACGCTGGAATTAGAAAAGGATTTGTGAACAACCAATAATTGTACATTCAGACCACAAGAGTTTCGAGAAAAGAGGGTTGCAAAGTTCTTGAACACAAGTTTTTATAATACACTATTTGGATGCTGCAGTTAGATTCCGAAAACAGCCAAACCAGTACATGCCTGATTTGCTGAAGGGGAGTAACTTGGCCAGGATCACAGCTTTTTGTCATTTTTAAAGGCTGTGGTTTATCTCTGCTTGCGTAATTTTCAGCTCCTTTGGAAAAACCCTGCTGAACTTTTCACCCAGCTGGTGTCTGCTCCCAGCCTGGATGTTTGTAGGCAGAGCTGCCCTGTTCCTGTCACCACTTCAGGGACCTTTCTCTCTTTAGAGATCCTGGAGGGGACGGGTCATTGAGGGACAGTAATTGCAATATGGTGGTGGTAGGCAGCCACAGGATATCTCACGCGTTGTCTGCCATACATTATCCCCCCAAAGCACATATTCATCATGCTCTCCATTGCACATCAGAAAATTCATAGCTTGCACTGTGTTTTCCCTCAAGTCATGCAGCCCCTCCACACCCACATCATTAGAAGATTGAGAAGTGTGCCCATGGTGTCACTGAGCTCTGCTGCTGTTCCACAGCCATGAATACAGAGATATTTATACTCATATGAATTTTTTTGTCTGTGTTTTAGGGAGTTATATTCATATTCTGATGTTAACCTCTTTGAATTTAGCAACAACACACAAGCTCTTTGCCTTACCCTGGAGCTCATAGTATCTTGAAGAGCTGCTCTTGCTGCATCAACTGAAACCTTCCACAATAAAGTGAGAAAATGTATAACAAAAGACATTCACAGAAAAACAAGAAGCTTCAGAGTCTGAAAGCAGGTCTGAAAGAGAGAGAAATGCTCTAAGAGGTATGCAAAGTCATCCTCCAGATTCCTGCACAGCAAACGGGAGCACTTCAAAGAGACAGAGAGCAAAGAGCCAAAGGGCCATCTCAGGAGGCGTTGTACTGGGTACAACTGTGTCCTCCTCGATATGCCTTCCCTTCTTGGTGTGATGTGGCAGGAAGCTCTAGGGAAGACCCTTTCTCCTGTGGAGAATAGGACTACTGAACATATCCAGACTTTCACTGTTCAGGAGGCACTTTTTTTCCAAGCAGTTTGTGTGCTGACATTGCGTGGATCCCTGTTGTGTGGAAAGCCAAGTTCTCCTCTCTTCTGGTGCAGATGCACAGTATAACTCCTTCCATCCAATCTGGAGGGCTCTCCAAGGAAAGAACAAACAGCTCCTGACCCTACAGGCAGGAAGTATCGCGCTGTGATATTTGCCACAAGCAGCTGTGTCAGACTGTGCGGTTCAGGATCTCCTTGTTCTCCCAGCACCTCGGATGGTTCTTGTGCCTGCCCCACAGCTGGCTGCTGGAAATCAGCAGATGGCTCGTCACCACGACCCCAGCAATTGCATGTCTCTCTTGGCCTCTCAAATAGCGTGCAAAACACAATGTGCATTGATAACAGAAAAGTTTACTGAGTAGCTGCCAGCCTGTTCATACAACCTTTCTATTGGGCACTTAAATTGCCAGAGGCTCACACCACGATCATCCAGCATCTGCTCCTTTAACAACATATTCTTTCTCTGATGTAGGACAGATTGTTATTTTTGATATATTTGTTCATTTCCCAAGCAAGTGAGAATATAGCAAATATACTTTGGAAACACAATCGACACAGCAACACTGCAGTATGAGTATGTCGGTTTGGAGGAAAATGTCTTTGCCCAAAGCTTTCAAAAGCATTTTTTGTCCCTGTGATCGCTGGTGTTAGTGGTGCATTCTTGATTATCTGTACCTCTGCTGGGCTGTCCAAAAGAAGTCTGTAAAATCATGGGTCAAACAGAGGAAACAAAGAACAAAAGGTGCATGTGTCTTCACAGCGTGAATGAGGACCACTACACAGCAGCTTCAAAAGAAACACAAAAGGCTTCTTCCTGCAACACAGAATCACAGAATCGTAAAATGGTTTATGTTGGAAGGGACCTTGAAGATCATAGAGTTCCAACCGCCCTGCCATAGGCAGAGACACCTCCCACTAGACCAGGCTGCCCAAGATACAACTGAATGGTGGGGCTCTCACTGCAGAATGTTATGAATACTAAGATTTTACATGGGACTGGACAAGTGTTTCTTTGAAAGATGGGAGTAAAAATAATTATTAACTATTAAGCCCCCAAACCTTACTCTCAGCTCGTAAAGTTCCTGAGCAGCAATTTGCTGGAGTTCTTCAGGTGAGGTAGATTGACCTTGGCTGGACACCAACTGCCCAGCCAGCCGCTCTATCGCTCTCCTCCTTAGCAGGATGGGCTGGGGGGGAAAATAAGATGGAAAAAAAACCCTTGTGGGTCAAGATAAAGGCAGTTTAATAAAGCAAAAGTGAAGGCCATGTGTGGAAGCAAAGGTAAACAAAAGATTTATTCTCTACTTCCCATTAGCAGGAGATGCCCAGGCACTTCGCTGGAAGCAGGGTTTCTGTATGCGTAACGGTTGCTCCAGAAGACAAATGTCATAAATAACGAATGCCCTCCCCCCACTCCTTTCTCTTAACTTTTATTGCTGAGTAGCTGTCATATGGTATGGAATATCCCTTCAGTCAGTTTGGGTCAGCTGCTCTGTCTATGTCCTCTCCCAAGATCTTGCCTACCCCCAGCCTACTGGTGAGGAGGTGGGAATGTTGGAGAGACAGCCTTGATGCTGTGTGGGCACTGCTCAGCAGTAGCCAAAACGCTGGTGTGTTCTCAACACCTTCCCACCTACCAGCACAAAGCACAGCACTATGAGGGCTGCTATGAGGAAAGTTAACTCCATCCCAGCCAGACCCAACATTCCAGGACAGTGTTATGTTCTGGTTCCTTGTTCTTCTTCCTAAAGCATCTGCTGTTGGTTATTATTAGAGATGGAATAACAAATTTTCTTTGGCTTTAACTTCACATACTGTGCCCTTTCTCACCTGTTAGTGCTGCCCTGCTGTGCCCTGCTCTGAGAGCCCGAGACGGAGGAGAGGCAGGGAGGCAGGGCCAGGAGATATTTCATCTATCACTCTGGAACGGAAAGAAAAACCCACTTCATGGACTTGTTCTGTTATCTCCTGTGTGTTTTCCAAAATCCTGATGCACTGCAGCCAGACACACCACATGGCCCTGCATGTCTGTTGATTGCTGCACTCATTAGAGAGGTGTCCAGCACCAAACCAAATGCCCTCCAACAGCAAAGCACTGTGGCTAACTTCTGGAGCAGAAGTACCAGCCATTTCTTTACTTGGAGTCTAGTGGGGTGAGCTGGGCACTCTGCTGGAGCAACACGGCTTCCCCTTCCTGAGGTCATGAGGAATCATACATTTTCTCCAGCCTCCCAGGAAACCCTCACCCTGGCGTTCCCACTGCAGCCACATCCCAGGAGGATGGGCTGCCCGTGCAACAGGGAATCAAATGTGAAGCACTCCATCAGGAAAAGGATGCTGAAAGCTATCTATTGGGATCATTTCAGCAGTTTACTCCAGATGAGCTCTCTAGTTTGACTGTGCCCACTGCTGTCGATATCAACTGGAGTGCCGATGCCTGAATTCAGCTGGCTAAGCCCATTTTTTTTCAGAGTATGCTGGGCCTTGTTGTATGGTACTTAGCACTTTTACTCCATGCCTCACCAAGGAAGGTTAGATTGTGCAGTTATTATTAGCATGCATTCAGGCTCCTAGCAGCAGTAGGACACGAGCAGTAGCACATGTAAGGGCATCGGGTAATGTGACCTTTTGTTTGTGCCAGAGTATGGGCATGAGTTCATAGATACAGAAAGTACCTTAGACCTTTCTTCCCTCCCTTGTTCTATTTACAACATGAGTGTATTTAGGGTATAGGGAAATGAATCAAAACAGACTTTATTTAGCACTGTAGCTGCAGTTCTTATTTTGACCCTGTCAAACATTTTCTTGGTAGATTGATTTCCTTTGGCTCATTCACGGATCATTTGATATAAGAATTATGCAGTCATCTTATTGATTTTTTTCACTTTTCTTGCCTCTAAAGTTAATTTTATAAACTGGTTCTTCAAATCAGTAGGTGAAGGGTCAGTATTTCAACATAGCTGTTACAGGGACGTGCACCTGGTGTTATCACAAAATGCTATGAGGAGTGAACCAACCGGTACCTGTAAAGTGTGAGCTCAGCTTGGCCATTAAACTGCCTTTTCATGCTTTTGCTTCTTAAAATAGTAATTGGTAATGTAAAAGATGATCATCCAGGAGTGGGAAAGTAAGCAAATCAGTAATAATATTGAGGAAGTATATATCATCTTTAAACTCAAGATTTAAAAGTGCTTTATCAACCACTAATTAAGACTCAAAACCAGCAGGGTATTACTGTAATGAGTACTGAGACATCCTACTTCATGCTGAGCTGAAAATAGTCTTGAGCATGCTAATAAGTTTCTATTGTAGACCTCCCTACGGTCAGTATTAACAGGGTCTGAAATATTAAGAACAGGATGGGCAGTCAAATATTAAGGTCAAAGTAAAAATTGTTGTGGTTTACAAAGACAAAAGCAGTCATTTCTTTTCAAAACGCCTCTGAGGAAAAAAAGATTTTAGCTTTATTTCTATTAACACAAGTATTTACCTAGCTGGAGAAAGGATCCCTCAAATGTAAATCAAGTTCCAAAACCTGTGATGTGAATGTTTTCAATGGTTTATTCTGCAACCTTGTGGAAAAGCTTTTTTTAAAAACAGAAGTGTTCACATTACCATGTGATTTCAGAAGCTGTGGTGTTAAGTAAAACACCAATTACTAAGAGTTTTATGTTAAAATGAGGAGAGCTAGCAAAACTTAGGAAAAAAGTATTTATTGAACAAGTGAGTCTTGTTCAGTATTTTCTTTATGGATCAATAGGTATTCTAAAGAGGTACAAATTGCTATGAAACAACCTGAGCAGAGGGGTAATAAAGGTGATACTAAATTCCTACATAAAAAAGAATGAAACCAGATTCTGAATGGGGTGTGACACCATATTGTAAAGAGCAAAAGTGCCATGAATGAGTTTTAACGAAAGTTTGCATTTCTAGTCTCACTGTAGTTCTCAAGTCGCTATAAATATCCCATCCCAGTGGCACTGAACTTCAACAAGTGAAAAGATGAATAAGGTCACAGAATCATGCTTTTGTGAGTATTTGTTGGTAAACTAGGAAGGAGCATGAAACTCTGTCAGAAAAGAGATTTAAAGCACCTTTAGTAATCATATGGCATCCATCAGGAGTTTATCCATACCCAAGTAATTACAGCTCAATATGTTCTGGATTCATCACAGATTGAACTAGTGATATCCCATCAAACATGCAATTTCTGTCTAAATTAGAAATAGTTACTAACAATTTCTGCTAATGGGTTTGGTATATAATTATTAGATACTGTCCCCATACACATGATAGGTTTTTTGCCCACTCTGGCAAAGACATATTTTGATTTGGTATTTGCTGCATGCAAACTGTGGGCCTTCCACCCATAAAAGCCATTGAGGTTTCTTGCTAGCCAAGGGCTTTTTGCAGCCAAGTTTGATATTTCATTCTGGCTTGGTCTAATCGTGCTGCCCTTCTGCCTTCCCTTTTACACAGCAGAAAGATCAAGGAATGAGTTTCAAAACAATGAAAGATCCCTTCTGTCTCCCTATTCAACAGCAGAAGCACACAGTTTAAAAAGCCTGGAGACTGATGCCTGCTATTTTATTTTCTGCTTTCTGCTCAGCTGGGAATATTGTTCTTCTTTTGCTACTTAACAAAACAAATACATTTTCCCGCAGTATTCAGCATTTGCCTATTTTATGTGTGTATAGGCAGCTACCTTGGAGCATACACTTTATTACCCATTTTTTGGTAAGATGCGACTCGTCCTTGCTGATAATGAAAACCATACTCACTAAAATGATTTGTGCTGCCTTTGCACTTGATGTCATTCCTGCGTATTTTGCTTCTGTAACATTGCTGGAACAAGACTTGTGGATGAGATCATTGAAAACACCACATCCAGTCCATGGCAGCCAGGCACGCAGTGCTGACCATAGGACTAACTGATGAAATGAACTGTTTAAACGTGCAGTAAAACATTCAAGATTACTAGGAATCTTTAATATCTGTGTGAGGTGACATCTCCAGAAATATATCATTCATGAGAAGAGGCTCCCATTCAACAGTTCCATCTTTCTGTCTAACTCTATGGCATATCTTCATGGTGCTTGGTGACAGAGTTGTGGACAGATAGAACCTTCTCCCTTTCATTGAGATGGGATAGAAACTCTTGATTCAGCTCTGAAAAGTCTGTGCTTTTCATATGGAAATGAACAAACCCAACCGCAGCATTCCTGTTTGTAAAGGCTGGTTGAACCCATTACCTGTAAAGAAAAATCCTGGTAGCCCCATGATAGAGGGAACAACTGATGAGACACAATAGTTAGAAACCAGCACAAGAGACAGTCCCAGTGCACTGCCCTACAAGTAAGATTCTGTCTTTATAATTATAGCAAAGTCATATTCATTTCTTAAAATACTCCTCCCAGTGCATGCTTGCCTGCTGGCTTGGGAATCCACCAGCTGTAGGGTGAAGTCCTGATGCACTTGGCTCTCCCTGTATTTTGGGAGAGGTGTTTACCATGGCTGGCATGAGAAGCCAGGGGAGCACCCCGGGAGTAGCACCCACTGCTGTTGGTCAAGAGCCAAGTCTTTGCCTACAACTCACCTCCAGCTTGAAGGAGAGCGGGAACCTGTCCTGGGAGTGACAGAGCACAGGGAGGCTTCAGGCAACCTCTTGTTGTGTGAGTGGTGGTTTTAACATTATTTCTAGAGCAGATGCAGTTTAATCACCTTTCAGTCAATACTTGGAGATTTGCTTTTTGTTTAAGCCAAGCATATACCTCAGAAGAGATATATAGAGCTATTATTTTAAGGCCAGTTCGTCACTTTTCCTTGCACAGACAAAAAAGTCAGGAACAAAATGTGCTTGGATGTTTCCGTAGATCTGTTTTTGAAGAGTATAACTCAAGTGCTGTGGAAACTTAAGGTAACTGGCAGGAAAACAGAGCAACACTGTGCTGCCTTCAAAATCCTTGCACTTTTAACTCTTTTAACTTCTCTGGTTTTCCCATAGATATTGATTCTGTCAATTCTTATTTCAGCCAGCCTGCACATGGGAGAAAAGTAAGGTCTGAGCAGATGGTTGACATGAAATGAACAGCAAATTATTGCATAGCTGTAGGATATCCAGCACATTCTGCAATGCTCTAAGTCAACATGCGTTACAGATGCCAAAGCAACCAGACTCAAGAGACGCTTGAACATGTAGGAACAGGCATAAAGCATACAGCCTGGAGACTGAAATCCTTAATCCTATCAATAGAAATGCTTCATCAAGATTTCTATAGATTGGACTTTTTGTTCCCCTCTTGAGAAAGAAATATTGACAGCATATGTTGAGGGAATGTGTAGAAATCTGAATTATACTTGTCCTTGCAGTGAAGCTTCCTGCAGAGGAATGGACCAGATATCCCAGAGGAACAGGGCTTGGGTATTTAAAACATCTGTTTTTCAGGGACAATTGAAAAGGAGCTAGGAAAAGGCAACTGTCTTGATAACAACAGTACCTGCAATCAGAATAGATAGAGTAAAAATATCTGTGCATTTGTAGAATGGATTTCTAGTTTATAGTTCTGGGTCACAAGGTGTATTGATATACATGAAAGGGGATGGAAGGAAGCCATCTTTTGGGGAAAAACATTGCATGACTGCCCTGGGGGACAGCTCTTTAACCTTCTGGACCCTCCAGAGATGGCCTTTCTCAGAGATGGAGGACTGGGCTTTGAGTGCTCTATGGGGTGGAGCTGACTTGGTAGTCTCTCGCTGCTTGTATGTCTTACATAAATAATGGGACTGATGGAAAAAAGCATTAAAAATTGTGGTGTGCTCATCATGAGACTGTGTTGTGGTTGGCATCTAGGGTGAGTGGCTCTATCACACCTATGTAGCACCCCTCTGTGCTTCTGGGTAGGAAGAGAGAGAGCATTGTTTATGGGATCTTGTTTTTACATCTCTGTACAACACACCACCTGATTTCAGCGGTGAGTGAAGTGTTTCCTGAGCCAGTCATCCTAGCAGTTGCTGACTTTGCAAAATGCTTTGAAACCAAAAGGGTGAAAAGCGCTGAATGGGGAGCAATGCACAGTTTTCTTATTAAGATGAAAATTAAGTAGTTGTTGGATGATCTGGCAGTGCAAAATCCTAACGACAGTCTCTCCATCCTGAAATCTTCCTTCCCCAGTTTATCTGGGTCACAGAAAAGGGTAATTCAATATTTCAACCATGGGTACTCTGCTGGGGTGGATTAATGGACTACACTGAGCCTTCACCTCTTCCCCCCCTAATACTGTGTCAAAGACCATTAGTCAGTAATTATTAATACTCTTGGCCTACATTCCTGCTTACTTGTGTGTGTATATATATATTCTGTAAAACTATCTTCTTCAGTTTTAGCCTGATGAAAGATGCTTTCTGATGCTTTTCATTTACAGGCAGGCAGCTGGATCACAGGCTGCACCATCACACTTCAAACAGAGAACGAAGGTGCCTGGGCTGAACACAGAGATCGCCGCCTGTCTCCTCTAAACCTTTCTAGCTTGATAGGCAACAAAACATCCCTCAACCATCACAAGCTTTTAAAAGGCAAGCAGAGTGATCTGGGCATGAAAATCTGGATGGCAGCTTTAACACCCTGTAGATTTGCAGTCTTGTGGACTGACATAGCTTTAAGCCTGTTGGCCTGGGGCGAGCTGGAAATGACAGTGCTGGGCACGGGCATGATCAGTGAGGTCCTCTCTGTCCTTTCCTTCCGGCGCTGTTTTCTATCACTATTCTTGCCAAACAGAGAAAGGTGGGCTGATCTGCTTTATTTGCCATAGTAGTTGTCAGAATGGGCCAGCACACAGGCATATGCCATATCAGCATTACCAACAGCTACACGAATTTCTTCCCAGTAGGAAAATGGGACAGAATAGAGGATTTCCTGTGATGGAACCAGGTCTTCAAAATAGCCACACAGCTACTATTAAATTTCCATTTTCATAGCTGCTGTAACAGCAAATACTCTGTAGGAAAAAAGTGGCCAAACTACACATAAGCCACTTAGAAACAGAGAAGAGGTCAGCTTACTGAGTGCTGATCTTCACAATAATTCACCTTTTCACATACTGCAGCTTCAAAAATGTGGAAGGCACGGGATGAGTTTCCATGATTTCTTGACTCTGGCCTTTATTTTCCTTCTGGAGACCCTGCAGGGACCTTTAAGTTTTCGATAGTGGCTGGGTAGAAGCTGAAGGGAGGAATTTGGAAAATACTGGAGTTTTTAGCAGGAGGTGAAATTGCTTGTTTGTTGGGTCATTCATTTTAGAAGGGATTTACACTTGCTGTTTCTTTATTTTAAAGGACTGAACAATTAAATGCAGTCCTTGTGATACGGAAAGACAATCATGTTTAATTTTATGAGGAAGAAGGTACTTTCCAACACTCTTACTGCTATAATCAGGGACATTCCGATACATTGAAAGCAGACTGAAGTACATCATTCAGGAATGTTGTGGCACACAATTAACTCTGTAGATAATCACTCAAATGTCTGTAAATGGAAAGATGATTTACCACGAGGTCAAAAGACTTATCAAGAGCATCGATATAGCTGTTTTATGAATCAATTACCATTGTCAAAATACACAGTTGGCCGCTACAGTTTAGAACAGCTATATTTTGACATTCTGGAAGGAAAACAGATGCACTTTGCAATGTTACTCACAGTGTTTATCAACAGACAGAACCACGTTTTGCCAGCTCTTGGGGGTGCAACCTAAACCTCTGTCTGTGAGTCATTGCCTCCCAGTACTTCTGAAATTCAACTTTTTGACCAGTCTTGACAAAGGCGAGGAGCCTGGAACTTCAAATTGCCAGTAAGTTTCAGAAAGGTAGAGAAGAGAGGAATTAGTCAGTCTTACAGTTTCAGTAAAGATGTCATTGCAAGCTCCGTGGTTACCTGCTCGGTTTGACCCACCAGCAAGAGTGAGGGCACTGGCCATCATGAGTGTACTGCCTGGGGCTTCATATGTTCTGGTAGTCCTGGTTTCTTTTACATCTTGAGCAAACCAAAAAAATGACATTGATATCTTGGGTTTTGGGAGGACATGGCCAGGTTCAGAAAAGGAGTTCCTTGTGCGTTTCAGGTCTCATAAAAGTAGGATGCATCAAGCTTTTGCTGCACCCAATTAAGAGGTAACTTGTTCCACAAGCAAGAAGCTATGTGCCAGATTAATTCCCTGTTACCTGAAACACAGGTTGCTTTTATTGGCTATCCCAAGTTTTATTGGCATTATTATGTGCACAGACTGACAATTTTGTATGACTTGAACAGCAACAGGATTGAGCTGGACTCATGGCCATATCTGTGACAGCTCTACCTCCCTTTGGGGTCATCATCCTTAGTCTGTGAGATACTGGACTACACTGAGCACCCTGCCTGCTCCTACTCACCTTTCCAGGTCTTCCTTCCATAAGCACAAGGACTTCCCTTTGCCCCAGGGTGCTGTAATGCCACCAAAAGCTCACAAACAACAAAAAGGATGCCAAAATGATCATGAAGTGGTGTTTAAATATCTCCAAAGTGGTACTTAAGTATCTCTCTTGTCCATCTTTTGGTTCCTAATGTTTGCAGGCTGAGATGTTTGCAGTGCTGCCAGCTCTCCAGGATATGTTCACGCAAAAGAGTTTGGGTCCCACAGCCACAGTTCTCACCATGTAATTCAGCTGAGTCCAGTTGTGGTGAGCTGGGTGAGGGTACCAGGAGTCACCTCCCAATGTGGCTTATTGCAGCAAAGGAGCTCCGTGTTCCCTTGTCCCTTTGATCGTCTTCCAGTCCTGGAAATTTTTCTCCAAGGACTAAGGGGAGTGACAAGAGCGTCCTCTTCTTCCCCAGATCTGCGTTGGTAAGGCAGCCTTTTTATCCTCTCCCTGTTTATTCTCAGCCTTATGGGTTCGGAGACAGAGCACAAAAGTGGGAGTTGCTCATCCTTTTTCCCTAGGGAAGAAGGAGCAAGCAGAGCTCTTATGTGCTGCTGGGCTCTCTCTCCCCTCTGCTCCATCAGCTGCTCTTCCAATTTTTCTGCCCCAGTATCACCCTGCACAGTTGCTAAAGAAAAGCTCTACTAAAATTGTGGTGCTAGGTCTTGCCAGGGAAATACTGCCCAGGTGGGGGGTGCCCATGAGTGTACCAAGGCATGTCACGCAGCTGAAGCATTTTGATTTCACTTACACATCTTTCCAAGGGCGAGTTCAGCAAGGCTATAGTCCTTCCCTGCCCTCCTCTTCCAGCATTATCTAACGTCATGTGCACCCTGCAATTAGGACCCACCATAATTGCTTCTGGCCCGTATTCATCACGCTGTGCTGGAAATAATAACACCAGCGCAGGGAAGCTGCAAGTCAGCAAAGATATTTCCAGGAGAAGAAATTTCCCATTGCTCTTCTGCCCTCTCAAACCGTCCTCCCCAGCACTCCGCCAGGCTGGCCGGGGTGGCGAAGCACTGGGGCAGCCGGCCAGAAACGCTGTCAGCTCTCCGGCTCCGCGCTCTGCTGAAAGCAAAGCAGGAAACCTGCGGTGAGTTCAGGAGCTCACAGCTGACATGGAGAGCTGAAAGGAGCTTGGAAAGCAGAGATTAATCTCCAACAAAGGCATGTTTGACATTCCCGTGCTATTAAAGCTCTTGGGTATAAAAAGCACTGGCCTGTTTTATTATTTTACGAGTGAGCCCAGCTAGCTGGGTTTCTTCGCCGTGGGAACTGGAATACTGCTGCTTTCTGATCCCATGAGTCACAGTTTTATAACTCTGTTTAATCATCATTTCTTTGCTTACACTCTCACTGCGTGTGCTTGGGTCAGAGCTGAGTGACATGAACTGGCGTTCATTCCACGTCTGGATCCCGTCACTAGAAATGAAGATATTTTTAGCCTGAGCTGAATCGCTGCTATTCTTAGCTGCTTGGCTGGGGCTTCTTTTGTACTCTCCTGTCTTCTCCCCCTTATATCTCCTGAAGGTTTTTTAACTTTGTTTCTCCCAAAGCTCACTAATGAGGATATTGGGAATATACCGCTGCTAGTAGAGGAGGGAGTGTCTTGGGACTGCATTGAATTTTGAAAGACAATAAGAATAAATTATGTTTTTCACACAATTCCCCAGACTCCACATTTTCTAAAAATGAATCTGCTCAAGTCTTTACGTAGGAAACCATCATCACTGAGTTATTGGCGTGGGGGAATACTTCTAAAATAAATCTGTCCCCAGATTTTTTTCTTCCAGATAGGGTCTGGTCTTGACTTGCTTAGACTAGGAAAAACCTAAAGACAAGATACATATAACTCCTGACCTCTTACATTTAAGTGGTGAAAGATGAAACAAAGGAGAGGTGAAATGATCAGAGTTCCCTGAAGGCATCAGCACCATCATCAAACACAGGTCTTCTCAGCTCGGGGTGAAGCTGCCTTTGCACAGCGGCTGCAGCGG
The DNA here is from genome assembly GCA_017639485.1 of Pluvialis apricaria. Taxonomy (NCBI): domain Eukaryota; kingdom Metazoa; phylum Chordata; class Aves; order Charadriiformes; family Charadriidae; genus Pluvialis; species Pluvialis apricaria. The sequence goes on along the minus strand of CM030008.1, from coordinate 157,700,634 downwards.
TTCTTGCTCCCATTTTTCCCACCTTCTGTGAAGCCTTCTGAGAGAGCTGCTGGCTTGTGACTATGCTGCAGGGGAAAAAAAAGAGCTGATAATACCTCTTATTTTCCATTCTTTTAGAAGCAGAGATATTAAATTAATGCCAAAAGTTACCATTTAAAGCCTTTATCGATGGTAAGAGGTTGATTGCTTTCATTTAAGTCATCTAATGTTTCAGCATTAGGGCAATATACTGGATAGCTATTCTTATTACTCTGAATATTATTCATGTTAACCCATGCCACAAACCTGGGGGGCAGCTCATTTCACTCCATCGGGTTGTAGTATTATATAATAGTAATATTGATAATAATATGATAAATAGCACAGGCACCAACAGAACAGGATTCCTCTTGGGATATTGGTTTCTCTTGAGGTAGTACCATGCCACAAAGCTGCCAGCTGGGGGTCATCCCTGGGGGTTTCATGGCAGCCAGACACTAACAAGCAAGCATTTGGATGCTGTACTGAGACAATACTTAGTGCAGAGGCACAACAGCTTATTCCTTTTGGCTACTCAGCTCAGTGGCTGCCTCTGACCTTGTGAGTACTCAGGCTGGAAGGCAAGGAGGAGACAGTTCAGTGAACCCAGGCTACCCACTCCCTCCACCCACAAGGCGCGTGGCCGCCAGTGGATAGTTATGCGGGACCACATAGGAAACAGACTGAGTAGCATGGTGACCCTCAGAGCTGCCTATTTCCTACACTTTCCCCACTTGTCAGGAGATATATCTGCTCTTACCAAAAGCTCTGAGCATCTTTCAATGGTAGTTACAGCTGCAGGAACAGCAATATGCCCACATAAATATCTCCTTTCTCTAGCTTCCAGGAACAGACTATATCCAGCTGAGATGCAGTGGATAAGAGAGCGTTCAGTCCTTCCCCATGTCTACGGTATGATTTTCAGGAAACTGCCCAGGACAGAAATGGGAAATTTACCCTTATGGAAAAGTTAATTCCAGTTTTCTAAAGCTGGAAAAACTAAAGTGTTTACTGGAAGTCCCGTGCCTATGAAGACACAGGCATGTGCAAGTATGTTGGTCTACGTAGTACAAGAGTTTCCAAAGCATTATAAAGTGCCATAGAGATGGGAGAAGGTCTCTCTTGTCCTCACAGAAGGCCATCTGAGGGCCCCTTATGGCTTCTTCTATCTCTGTATCTGCAAGTCCACAACTGTCAAGGCTGCAAATTGGAGTGGCCAACAGAGGATCTTTGAGGTATATTGATGGACAACAGCCTGTGAGAGCTTTATCCAGCTCAAAAGTGACAGGCAGCTGCGTGGCTGCTGCCTCCAACTCAACGTGCCTCCACACAACGGCTCCAGGGTGTAGTGGAGTGTGGGTCATTTAAGAATCAGCAGCACACTGATGCACCCCAATATGGGTGCAGGGTTGTCCTCTCCCCATGCCTTGTAATCCTGGTCAGGTTGAAACTGCTCTTTATAGGCAAATGATGAAAAATCACACCTCAAAAGCATTCTAAGACACCAGACTTCATCTTCAAGAAAGTGCTACAAGCAGAAAAAAATGGTAGCACATCAGAATAGACCTGTTACTGACAGTCACAGTGCTTTTGAGTGCCTAGGCTTGCAAAATGCAGCAGTGAGATTAACAGGGACATAGTCTTAAGTAGCGTGCATGCATGTGTGCATATGTGTGTGTGTGCGTGCACGCACTTATGTTCAGATTTCTAAAATGCAAAAATAGCAGAAAATAGGAAAAACCTCACAAGGAAAGAGTTGACGTTTTCAGGTTGATAACATGGAAAATGCAAATACATTTCTTCAGTTCACATTTCTGTTTCTCTTGTTATCCTAAAAGGACTTTATTTATTTAAGCTGTAGTAGAAGTCTATAATCCTACCAGCTAGATGGACCAGTGAGGAAAGCATGCTTGCTGCCGTTCCTTATCAGATCCCAGGGGCAGAATATGAAAGTAAATTGTGTTTCTTGCACCGTAGCAGTCCTTTCAAACAAACTCTTGCAGAAGGAGAACATGACAGTACATTAAATTAAATTACTTTCAAGGTAGGAAAAACACAATGACAAACCAAAGTGAGCAGCTAATAATAATAAAAAATTTGGTGCTGTTGTTTCACGTGAAATCAATCATTGCAACAACATGCTGGTGCATCACCATTCCTCTTTCTGGCCAGCCTGCAAGTTAGACTTAGATCTATCCTCCATAGGACAGTTATACAAAAATAGATCACTTTAATTGCATTTTAATGTGTCTAAAATTGTCAAAAGCTGAGCTGCAGAAGGGAGGCTCCAACTCCCATTCTCTGTATTTGAGGTGATCAGATCTCTGTGTCTCTGCAGGTTTGCTTCCCACTATGACCTTTCCGAATTTAAGACACCCTCCCCCCGTGCTGTAGTATTTCCATGTTTGAAGCTTCACAAAAGTTTTGGATTTTCAGCTCGTGTTTGGTTATCCTGCCACTTACACAAGAAAGCAGCTGGAGAGGCAAGAGAAGCCCGAAGTCTTTTTGGACTGAGCTGTGACATGACAGATTTTGGTCACTTACGCACAACCACAGCATCTTGATGTGAGTCTCAGCTTGATATGGCAATGGAAAGCAGGCTTCTCCTGGGCCTGCAGCATGGAAATAAAAGAAGAGATGGTTTCCATGTTGAGTTAGCACAGAGCCAGTATCCCTGCACACAGCTGGAGAAAACAGGTTTGATGAGTTCTCTCAAAAACTCAGATTCCACTTGGAAAAACAATTTTCAAACAAATTTCAGCGAGCCTTAAAGAGAAAATGCATCTTAATAGTGCTACCATCTACTCCCTCTGTCCTCCCAGAGAGCCCATAGTGAAAACAACAGGCATTTGTCACTATTGCATGTCTCAGAACAAGGAGCCCTGGTTGGCCTCGAGTGGCCCCATTTTGGAGCTCTGAACTCTCCTGTGATCTGATGACCACATTAAACACAAGTGGGGACACACCAGCTCCTGGCCTTGCTCTAGTTGCACAGCAAGCCCTGGCAGAATCATAGAAAAGCCCAGGTTGGAAGGGTCCTTGAAAGGTCATCTGGTCCAAGCTTTCATGGAAAAGGGAGCCTAGATGAGATTATCTAGCACTTTGCCATAATCACATCTTAAAAACCTCCATTGACAGGGACTCCACCATGTTCCTGGGGAGATTGTTCCAGTGATAGATTGTTCCAGTGATAGATTGTTCCCACTGTAAAAGATGTCTGTCTTACACCAAGATGAAACCTCTCCTGGTGCAACTTGTGTCCATTGGAGCCTTCACCTCTCCATGTGGCTCCTTTGTGAGGAGAGAGCCTTTGTCCTCTTCATAGCTTCCCTTTAAGTACTGGAATGCTGTGATGAGGTCCCTCCCTGAGCCTTCTCTTCTCCAGGGTGAAAAGAACTAACCTTCAGTCTTCCCTCACAGGGCAGGTTCTCCAGCTCTCCGATCATCCTTGTGACCCTCCATTGGACCCTCTCCAGTCTATCTATGTATTTTTTGAATTGTGGGGATCAGAACTGGACACAGTAAATGATCTCCGAGCACAGGTTCATCTTTAACTATTGTCCTTGGTTTTATTGTTATCCCACTCTGACATCATCTATATCCAGCTTTTCATACACAGACCACACAAGAACTGCAAATGGAGGTGAGAATTTGAAAAGAGGTTAATTTGAAGGAGTCTGGAAAGTTTACAAAATCCCTCAGAAAGTTTAAGCGAACGATTGTTATTCTTAGCTGTGAAATGACACTTCAGATTTAGAGCTGTAATGGCTGTAATTTTAATCTTAATGTATGATATTAAAAGATGCACAGACATTTGTTTATAGTCAGCCTCATATAGTAACTTCTGAAGCAGCTTCAGGGTGCTCCTGATAATGCTTGAAAATACACTTGTCTCCGTTGCAAAGCAATAAGGGTGAGTTACTTGTGACAGAGCAAGAGAAAGCACAGAAACACATTTTGACCATTTCATATGGCTGAACTATAAACGTCTATTCCATAAGAAATTAGGATTTGAAAATATTCCCAAAAAGTTATTTTTTCCTTGCATGTCTTGAATGTAATGTCAAAGATCGTATTTACTATAAAGGGGCAGAATCATGCACTTTATGAAAATACACTAGTTTGGAAAGGGTAATTTCTCTGGTCTGGTCAGTTCTATAGCATTTTTGCCTCTGCAGCATTTTCGGGTAAAGCATTTCAGTAAGGCTGAATGGCAGATTTACTGCTTGTCTCTTTCTCCAACACAGAATTCAGTGTTTCACAGCTGAGACTTGTCAAAATTAAGTTATTTATATGACATAGAAAGCTCATTAGCCAGATATTATTTTTCTCATAGATAAACAAATTCAGTCACTTGTAACTTTGGCTTTCAGTTGTCACTCAAATTGAGATGATTCCTCAAAGACTGCAAATTCAACACTTTGCCTTCCAACCCTTTTGTGGCTTTCCCTAGCTCATCTAATCTAGTATCAGATGATACAGACAACCCTGTTGTGCTCTGTCTCTTTCTCGTTTCAGATTTTGAGTCCGTTTTTTCCCAGTATTCTCTTGAAATCCAATTTCAAAGTGCTGTGGTGCTGCCAGAGTTATCAATGCAGCAAATAAATAGTGAGTGAGGCTTTCTCCAAAAGGACTGACTGGTTAATCGAGCTTATCTTTAATACATCAGTATGTGGAATAGTGTATGTGGGTCAGGTCACCCTGTCTCCAAAAGGATACAGTACAACTTGAAACCAAACCAAGAAGGGCAGCAAGGATGATCTCATAGCTTTAGTATGAGGAAAGACTTTAAAAGGGACCTCAGTCTGGAATGAAAACAACAGAGAGGGGGTGAGACAGAAGTCTGTAAAATTATGACCTTTGAGTAGAAGGTGGAAAGTTATTCATACCTTTTCAAAATACGTGCCACAGGTAGAACCCAAATTATTAGGTAACAGGTTTGAAACAAAGAAAAGCACATAGCGATTAATAGGAAGGGCAATTTCACAGTTGGGCTTCTTAAAGGAGGTCAAAAGTACAAAAAGTATCCGAAAGGGAATAAATGAATTCACACAGTAATGGGCTATCAGCAACTATTAGACAAAGATATCTGAGTGAAGCTTCTGTCTAAGAGATCATTAAAGAGCTAATTAAAACACATTATAATTATTTCAGGGCGGTTACTTTGGACTAGCTCCAGCCTGGCTTTGAGGACTGATCACCCATCAGCAGTAGGAGCGCTTGAGGTGCTCCCAGAGCACAACTCAGATTTTATTTCAGCTGAAGGAAGCCCAGGTCCTGCCCAGCAACACCCTGGGGCACAGACTGAAGCGCAGTAAGTCAGGGTGGTCAAGAGATTTGTTTCTGAAGTGCAGTCTCGATGTGAACCTCAACGCACATGAAGGTTCACTGTTATACAGTTATGGACAAAGGAGCACCTTGACTTCAGTGGATTCATTTTCTTTGGAAGGGGAAGGTGGGAGACAGTTTATCTCTTCCCGATAGCATGCAGATGGCACAGAGGCACGAAATGCATTTATTGCATCTGAATATAGGAAATGGCTTAAACATACAGTGATCCTGTGAAGCACCCATAGAGGTGCTCATGGGGAGTGGAAAATGGGTTTGGCTCTCATGGGTGGAAAACGAGTTTGGCTTTCATGGCTGCTGCAAAGGTTTGAAATTTTATTCCTGCAGGGACCTGTTTTCATGGTTCTCCTCCTGATCCAACAGCAGAAATCTTAAGGGTTATATATAAGTATTTACTGGTTTACACTTGACTGAGTATTGGATTCAGGCTTTGAATTTCCCTTCTTTCAAAGCAATGCAGCACATAAAAGCTGCCTTGTTTTCATAGGCCAGAAAAAAAGAGAAAGAAAACAGAGAAACATAGGCATTCTGAAATTTGATCTTTTTTTTGATACAAAGGTATACTGCTGTTGCTCACAGTTGTTTTATCTCTCATGTCCTAGGAGCATCTGAAAAAAATTCAGAATATATGTAGGAAACGGTATTTTCCATCTTTAACTGGCTCCAACTGCAGCTGAGGGCTGCAGTGACATGTGATAGTTGATGAGTATTTATTTCTCTTTGGCTACCACCCTCTTGTCTGGAAAGGATAAATCTCATGGTTTGAGATGTCAAGAATCTGTTGATTCTCATGGCGTTGATCCTGGTTTCCACGTGGTGTTATTTAGGAAATTTTACTTCTTGTGTATTTATAATTTCACCCTCCTTTCTGTTTTTAAAAGTCTCTCTCTTCCATGATTGCACAACAAATTGAAAACACAGCCAGAACAAAATGTACAGGCTCAAGCAGGAGAAAGCAAAGAAAAAGATGTTAAAAGATGTAAAATATTTATATAAAGTCTTGAAAGGATTATATCAGTGGCTGAATTTTGTGGCCTGAACAAAGATTTTTTAAATGCTGCTCTTAACTTCCACCTCACCTGGGAATGTTTATGGCATCGTGCATTTCTGAGAAACACAAATTCTTACAGGAGTCTCATTGAATTCACTCTTGATTTGCTGATCACTTAACATGAAAATCATATCGTAATAGCATGCTAGTATTATACAGTTGATTACGACACATAATTTTACATTATGTTGATTGTGTTCCTAGAGAAATGTTAGGAGGTGGGTACAATGTATGGATAACAGGTTTAAAAAATGAAAACAATCTCTTAAGCTTCAGAATTATAATTTAAGCACCTAGTTTGGGGTAATAAAAAAGTAGATAAAAGCAAACAAGAAACAGACCACAAGGCAGACTTGCAAGACTCTGATCTGCTTCTCAGTAAGCAATCAGTCAAAAAAAGAATATTAACGACTGTTGATGAGATGCAATATTCAGAAGAATAACTGGTTTACAAAAATGGTGATTTCAGTTTCACACTTTTGTCAAAACTAATCACAAATCTCATTGTGGTCAGGAAGGAAGGAGAGCATCATCATTCATTTCATGGGGACAGAGATGTTCAGATCCACAGGTCATGCCAGTTCACTTCAGTCTCTGACAGTCAGCAATGACTACTTAGTTTTTCCGGCTCTTTCACAGAGACACACCGATACAAAGCTTAGCACATATCCTGACTGAATTCTGTAATAACTCCTTCAAAGCATAAGGTACTTCTCAAGGCTCTTATAAATTTGTTTTTACAAGTCTCTACTGGGGAAAGAACTATTACCTTTGCCATTTTGCCAGTGGATAGCTATGGAATAGGCAGGTGAAGGGCTTAGCCACACAGTCAAGTGCTGTTTCAGCAGACCCGTGATCGTCTTTCATACTTTGGAGCCAATGGCAAATGTTTGATTTGGTTTGATCCTAACTCAGATGCTAACCTGATTTGAACTGTTTCACAAGAATAATTATCTTGCAAAGATATATCATTACACATAATGAAACTAAGGCAAAATAGTTCACTAGCTAAATAATGCCAAGAAAATTCTTCAATTAAATTGACAACTGGCTTATCCAAAACAACTGGGAAGAAACTGGAGATGGAAATGGTACTTCCAGTACACCAAGTTGTCCGTGGCTAAGAACCAGCCCCAGTCTATGTCGGGTGTCAGGGTACACTGCCCATGACAGTAATGCTCTTGTTCAGTCTGCCTGGTAGGTGACTGATGGAACAACACCGAGGTTTTTTGCATACCCGTTTCTGCACCTTTTGGTGGTACTGCTGGATGTGAAAGGCCAGGGGTGACAGCTCAGCCTTGGAGGAGTTTCGCTCTTCTTGGAGACCTTCTAGCCATCAGTGAAAGCTGCGTGCCTCAGGTCCTTGAAAAAGTGGTTCCTGACTTTTTTAAGCAGCAAGAACCTATAGTTTCAGTTGAATTCAATTCAAAAACACATCTAATTGTATCTTGTCCTTTCTGTGTCTGTTTCCCTGTCTGCACAAAGAGACATAAACATATTTTAATGTTTTTTGGGGTTGTAAAGTCCTGTGTCTAAGCCAAGCAGAGTGATTTCACCAATGAAGGGATGGAGGGATGAATCAAACCTGACCCACGTGGGCTCTGTGCTGCCCCTCAGCTGCTCATCCATCCTCCCTTCTCATCGTGTAATTATGGTCAGAAGTTTGAATGAGAAGAATGGTTAGGAAAACCAGGATGTTTCAAATGATTGTTGAATGATTGATGAAACTGCGTCATCTAAACAATCCATTCAGAAGAGTGGATTTCTTTCTGAGTCATGATGTCTGCTGAGATATAGAAAGAACTTCAAACTATTAATTACTAAGGAATCAACAAACTTGATAATTGAAGCCCTCACAAGACAGATGACTAAAAGAAAATACTAAGAGGAGCAGCATGTCCTCAGCTGGCACATATGTTTGAAAGGAAGATGTGAATGGCTTTTATATTAAGACTAGTCAGAAATTTCAGTCTTTCCATTTCATGTCTGGTCAGTGGGTTTGCTCCAGCTCTTGAAAATCTCATTCTTTTGTCAATTGTCTGAGTACATTCAGGCCTACAAATACACAAAGCTGGGCCAAACAGGAGGAAACATGCAGCGTGACCCTGTCTTTCTACCATTTTGACTTCATGTAGGGCCTTCAGAAAGGGCCTTTTTCCAACCTGCTGTCATGGTATTGTAATTCATTATCTGAATAAATATATCCTCTGCTGGATATTCAACACTTCTAAGAAGGAGCTGAGAAAACTCATTTTTACCATGGTTAAAGGATTCTGAGATGTTATTGAGCATCCACTCCCGCGATTACTGCACTAGTGCTGTAACTTGCCAGATAGACTCTAAAGAAAGACTTAATGGTTGATGACTAACTCAAAGTTTTTTGGAGATCCATAGTAAAACTACAGGAAATGGAATTAACTTTTTCCATGCCAAAAAGTGACTGCAAAAGCCAGCAAAAAAGGATGCAACCCCATCTAATATTCAAAATCCACACCTAGTATATGTAATTCATCCATGTAGCACCATGCTTAGCGCCTCTGCCAATGAAACCTCCTTCTCCAACCCTACTCCTCTAACCTGAAGCACAGGCATACTTTCGACCTCTGAGAAACATTTCTTTGTATTTGATTCTGAAATGTAGCTTCTAGAAATACTACATGGATTAACTATGAAGGTTCCTGGGACAATTTTTTCTCTCTCAGTAAAGGTTTTTAGGCACCTTAATGCCCATAAGCCTCTCACTCTCGCTAGCACAGGACAGCTTGGAACTTAGTGTAAAAATCATAGGTCATTAAGTTTCATAAGTTACTCCTGAACAGAACCCAATAAATTTTGTTTGAAAAAAACAATAGCATCGTTAAAACCATCATTCCGTATGCCATTTGTAGCAGCTATAAAACACAGGCTAAAGTTTAAAGATCTGATAATTTAGGACTTGTTAGAGTTTCACATTTCTTGGGAAGTGTAAATCATCGCCTCCCAGGATGATAAAATTCTAATCCTTGCCCTTGGTGGGCTGTGGGTTGCTATAAAATCTTTCATTTACTGATAGTCTACAATTGGATGTTACCATGATTTATGTAATATGGGTAAAATGCAGGAAGAAGGGAACCTAATATTATCATATTTCAATTCGTTTGCCCTTTATCTCTGCTCATAGTATTTTTATCAATGGTATCTAATAGCCCAAAAGAACGCTCTCACCCTGTTGATTTGAGTCCTAAACAGACAAATAATAACAAAGAAGCTGAAGACATTAGAAGTCAAAGGGGAACTGTGTATCCATAGTAACTGCAAAATTTTCTCTTTGGTTTCAGTTATTATTCAGAAAGATGTCTGAAAAGATTGATTACTTCTACCTCCCATCTTCTGGTGGGTATTTTCACATACCCCTAGTTCCTGTCTTGGATAGTCATATTTGACACAGTCTGAGCTCCTTGTTCCTTCTGCTTGCAGAAAAAATTGAAAAATGAATTTCATGACCCAAATACCAGACAGAAAGCAAATTAAAAGGATTTTTAAATTTATTTTTTTTCTTGATCTGATAGTTTTAAAGACACAATTCTGCATCTGATTCCTGGTTTTTGACTTTTTGGAGTTAGCATTCAGAAAGATGCTGCAGAAGAGTTAATACGGAAACAGTTCAGCTGAGAAAGCTTTACCCAGAGACCAGCATATCCAGTGCTTATCAGTCCTGACAAATTTCTCATTCCAGGGAGAACTCGTCTTGCTGCCTAGAAAATACCAGAACTGCAGAGCACGGCTGCACAGCTCTGCTGGTAATGCACAACCCTCTCCTCACAAGAATGATCACATTCCCAGCCTCAGGCAGCAACTTGGGTGAGACAGAGTTACTAAACCTCCTGTGCTGTCCTGTCCGTGATCCTGTGTCCTGCTGCAGACCACTTGGGGAGGACTCACAAACAGGGAGACAGTGGAGATGCATCAGGGCCTGCGGAGACACTTGCTCTATTTTTTTAACTAGATTTTTGGCAAAGGGTGAGCTTTGTGTCAGCTTACAGCCTGGCTTGTTTCCACAGTGAAATCTAACCCCCTCCAAAGTGATGAAACCAGCTGTTTGCAAAAAGGCTGTATGGGATATTTTTGTATAAATGGTAAATTCTTTGTGAAATAAGGCAGGAGCACCAGCAATAACAGGGGTTGCTTCCATGTACAAAGCCCTGCGTGGGTGGTGAGAGCAGGGAGGTGATTTGCTCCCGACACTGGCATGGCACACATGAGATCAGCACGGCCCATCTTGGGGCAGCCTGTGGAGGGGCAAATGTTTGTGGAAGAGCTTTTCTTGGGCAGCTTGGAGCAACACAACCAATGGAGACGTGTGGTCCAGGGGACTGGAGGGAAATTTGCGAAAATTATGTTGTTGTCCCCCCAGCCACATACAGCAGAGGAAAAGACCTTGGCACCAAATAATCTAATCTGCCAAATTACTTGCTAGTGCAGGCATTGCTAATAAGGGCCATGAAATGGCTGCAAATGTCTTTATTTTTAAAACCACATCAATTCCCAGCTGTATGAAAGACTCAATGACCATAGTGATGTTGTATAACCTCTTAGTCTTAGTTTCTTTTCCCGTCTGTAAACCCCAAACAGTAACACTAAACCTAACAGCAGATGCTGTGAGGCTAACTGAACCTCTGAGTTCTGGATCTCATCGAAAGATACAATTTAGGATCTCTGCCTTTGATGATGCTATGCTCATACTCATCACTGGATCTGTCCCACTGACTCTTTTATCATATCTCTTTGCATCATAGGTGTTAGACATAAAATAAATAGAAAAATATTTTCAGGCTGAAGAGCAAAGTCAGTATCAATTTTGGCAAACATTCTATAATCAGTAAAGTGATAAAACCCCACAAGATTATTTTAAAAACAACAACAAAAGCCGGTGGAATTATTTTCATTTGCCATCTGGTTTTTATTATTTAAATGCATAAATATTAAAGCTGGCAAAGGCTGTTAAATAATTTGTTGTGACATTCTTAATGGAGGCAGCTTAGACTTCCATCTTGGGACTCTTGGACGAAGCCTAACAGTGTGTGTTTGAGTAAAAAAAAACTTCCAGAAACACATTTGGTTCTGTTAAGGATTCCAGAGAGGCAGAACAGTCTCAGCTCCACACTAAGGGTTAGAATGGAAATAGCTTAAAGAAAAATTGAGATGTTTTCATTGCCAAACATGAGCTACCTCAGCATCAGGGGCTTTCAGAAAAATACACTGTAAAGCCACAAGAATTGGCAGCTACAGGAATTTTAAATGACTGGTGCTCACTTCTAGGTTGCTTGTGAATCATTAAGCAGATGTTTGCACCTCTAGTTTCATGAAGGCTTTCCAGTTTTCCTCCTGACTTTTCACATTCATTCTCTCTCTGACAGGGAACATACAACCCAGACACAGACCTGTGAGACAGCAAGCTTGGAGCAACACCAAGAACTCATCCCTCACCATTTTCTAGTCCTGTTTAAAAGCAGCTTGGTTTTTTTTTCCCCCCTATTTTATGAAAATAACCCCTGTCCTAAACATTGGATGAGTAAAAAAAGGGTTTGGGAACATAAACTAGCACTATATGCTAACAGAAATGAAAAGTGTACCTGTAAATTTTCTAACATGCCCTGTGCTGTGTTGGTGCAGATGGAGAAGATAACGGGCCATTCATGACCCTTCTGCCTCATTCCCACCTCTGGTACGGCCGCAGTGTAAGGGCAGTGGGACCATCTAGCATGGAAACAAGTGCTTTGCCGCAGCAAGACTCCCCTCCAATCAGAGGTGTTCTGATTCAGCGGCAAAATCATGCCTCCTGTTTCTAATTCTCAACTCTGGTATATTTTTTGGAATGTTGAACCTAGTTGCGTAAGCAGGACATCTTCTTGAGCTATTGCATGGTTGGCCCTGCTCCAGAGCTTAAGAGTGGAGAAGGCAAGAAGTACCTGCACATTTTCCCCCTCTGGGCTGGCTGACTGCATGACTGTGATGCCTAATTTCAGGTGTGGACCAGTGTGGTACATGACAGATACTAGGTCCCATGCAAACAGAATGAAAAGACAGCTCTGTATGGAGAGTGCATTGTAAATACTGTCTTATTTTGCTCTTGGTGGGTCAGTGTTGCAGACTGCAAACGTATCTATGTGAGGAACTTAATTCAGCCAGTGCTGAAACCACATTTACTTGTTATCTCCATTATTTGGTGGTCTGGTTTAGACCACACACAGATTACAACGTGTGTTATGCCACATGGCTCTTGCAGCTGATTGATCTTTGGTTTACCAATGCCACAAAATCTCTCCCTAACCTCCTTCTGCTGATGTCTAGTGTGGAAGAACAAGTTGAAGGCATATTCTTATCAGGAAATGAATTCTCGTCTCGTTATTCAAGCATATTTTCAACCTCACAGTCCTGTGCCTCCTCCACATCTTGCAAGGTCACAAGTGGTATGTTTTTTTTCAAATTTATGTATTTGTCTCTGACCAAGCCCTTAGGGCTCCGTGTGGCAGTGCAACCAATCAAAACCTGTGCTAGAAGTGGATTTTTAAATGGGTCTTTTATGTTAAGTTGTATAATTGATAATAGGCTTGCAATGATGAGGTGGGAAAAAAAAGGAAAAACGAGTGAAGGCTCTTTAGAAATCTATGTTCCTTGCAGAGTTTGCCTAATTTTCTGAATGCAGAGTAAATAATTTCTGTCCATATATATGGAAAAAAATTACTACAAGTTCAAATGGCTGTTGTACTTGAATCACTGTCTGGCTCAGACAATAACCAAACAATGGAGATGTAACAAGTCACATCTGGTCTGCTGAACTGTAGTACCTGTCCAAGTTACTACAATAAGAGGTAATGCCCCAAAAAGAAGGTAGTAGGTCAAAATTCAGTGAAAGACAATACAGACCAACTTTAAGGACCAGATAAAAAAGCTTGTCACACTACTTTCAGACTGGTAAGAGCTAGTAACTTGCCCATAGACAGTTACTAATAGCCAAGTTAACTAATGTTTGTCTAAATCATTGAACTTTGTATGCCCACAGAACATCCTCACATCTCAATCTCTCTTGATAGTCAATGAAGATAATGACTTGCAGAGAGTCAGCCATCCTGCCTATTTAAACATCATTGTAAAACTGCGTATTAAATCTGCCTAGTCCATTCTGCTGACTCCAATGGGTGTCGAGACGATGCAGTTCAGGTGGAGACATGGGGAACACAGATGTCAATATTTACTCAGATGAATCCTGGCTGTACTACCCAGTTAAGGCTTTTTAACATGCCATATATCTGAATCTTCAGTTGTTTAGGAGTATGCACTTCATTTTGGATCAGCTGATCAGCAAAAATAACAAAAGATTGGGTGATTTTTGGAGACCTGTCCAAAGACTGGAGAGTTGAACACAGGTGCACACCAGAACTCCCACATCCTTCAAAATGCTAGACTTGAGACTATTAGGTAAGACTATTACCACAAGTTCATGCTGATTTTCAGCAGCACTGTTTATTAGGTTGAAAAGCACCTAGAGGATAAAAGTAATTTAGTAGTAATCATACTCTGAAACTGAATTCAATTACTCAAGGACTTTAAGAGCTTTTTTAAAGTTGGACTCTTCTTGCAGATTATGCACATTAGTTTTACTTTTGGAAACGGGTGCACAACATAGCCCTGATTTAGCTGCACAGCCAATGCAGGCACATGCACAGGCCACATATTTTCTTGTGCAAATGAGGCCTGATCTTACAATCACTGAATGTGAACGAAAGGACCTATTACCTCTGGTGGTGCAGGATCACGCTCATGGGTACTCACAAAGGTGGTTTGTCATTTCTGCCTTTTCCCTAACCACTACCACCAAACTCCTAAAACTTGCAGTATATACCTACACCGTGTTTTTTCCATTGTAAGAGTCCTAGTCAATTAGTGTCAAGTCTCACCTCATGGTTCAGGCCAGCTGTCCTTTGGGTCTGTCCTCCTGTGTGTTTCTAACCCTCAGGTATTTGGTATAACTCACCGCCAAACATCATCAGTATTGTGCTGCCCCACTGTCTCTAGCTCCTGAATCAACAACGTCACTCTCTCTAATTCAGCCCAAGACCATCTTCCTCCCTTCGTCTTGTGTTTGAATCTACAGAGGTTTCTGAAGCATGAAAGATGCTATGTTTTAAAAAAAAAAAAAATTCCTCAACATGTGGATGAAATATTGTCGTTGCTGTCTTTCTTGCTGTATGTTGTTAAATCCTCCTCTGTCTGTAATAAGTAGAGATATTTCACCTGTTTTATTTTAAACAACTGCTTCATGTGACCCCTGCATTCATTAAAGGAATAAAGTGGCAAGCAAACAGACTACACACTGGGGTTTTAGTTTTTTAAATTATGTCAGGAGAATTCACAGAGTCTGGACACGCAGCAGTAAATTATCATTGCCTTCCACTCACAATCTCTTTACAGAAGAGACCCCTGTTTAAAAGGTTTGGGGAAATTATCATCAAATAATTTGATAGAGAGGATTGCCCCATCATCCTTGCCCCCAGGCCACTCCACCTGGCACCAGGAGTGTGAGAGCTGGCAAACACCAGCCCCTTCCTCGCCTGGGCAGTGTGATTCGGAGGAGGTCCTGGTGTTTGCAGGCTTGAGGAGGTTCCACCTGCTACGGGAGAAAAGGATCTAAGCACCCCAGGTCAGTGCAGGGCCAAGTACCACAGATCTTTCCTGACTGTATTTGCGCCCCTCCCATAGGATTGGCCTGTCCATTCCTGTGCATGCTGTGCAAGCAGAAAGCTGCATATGTCCGGGTGTCCTTGAACCATCTCCCAACACATTGCACAATCCTTGTGTTACTGCGAGCCAGGGGGGATGTGACCTCTAAATGTCTTGGGAAAACATATGATACTGCCCACATGCCCTCGCTGGCACAGTTAGAACTGCCGACTTGCAGTCAAAGAGCACTTCAAGCTCTCTACCTGGGAGCAGGGCAGTGAGGTGGAGTGCCACGAAGGATGTCCTTCTGCACCCACCTTGGTACAGACACAAGGGAATTACACAGCTGACGTGTGGCAGCCTCCAGAAAAGCCTCTGAGGAGGTAAAAGTGCAGTGGCAGAGGCTGGGCTGTTTCTCTCATTCATTAGCCTCTCTGGGCTAAGAAAACCCAAATCAAATGATTATACAGTAACCATGTGATCTACTCTGAGCTGCCCCAGTTGGAGCTGCATTGGCTCTGAGGCTGGGTTTGGCCTGCTGTGAAGACAAGGATGCCCAATGCCTTTGTGAAACTGAGATCTTTGTATGTAAATTCGCTGTATGATGTCTTTTCCCAAGACGCATTGTCTTTAACATGCAAAACATAAACTGTGTCTCAGATGATGGGATGGGCTGAACACCTGGCAAAGAAGTCCCCTCTCAAGGACTATTAAAGCAGTAGCATTTAAATGGCATAAAGGCCATTGAGTAAAGGCCATGTTTGGAACCAAAAAAGCCTGTATGAGATCAAGAGGCTCTTTACCATCCCCTGTTCAGCTACTGCTGATTTCTGCTACATTTCTTGGCTCTCTGGGCCATGTTCCTGTACACGGAGCAGTGCCCACATGCTGAACACAGCGGACTTGGTGCCTCATTTTACTGTTGCAAAATCTGAGTGCTTTGGTGCTGAAATTGCTGGTGTCGCAGGGTGGTTGTGGACCTACACCACCACGTGCAGGAGGGGGGGACCTGGCTATGTGGATTCCAGGGGTGTTGGTCGGCAGCTGGCTGAATATGAGCCGGCAGTGTGCCCAGGAGGCCAAGAAGGCCAACAACATCCTGGCCTGTATCGGAGAAACTGTGGCCAGCAGGACTAGGGAAATGATTGTTCCCCTGTACTTGGCACTGGTGAGGCCCCATGTTGAGTACTGTGTTCAGTTTTAGACCAATCACTCCGAGAAAGACATTGAGGTGCTGGACAATGTCCAGAGAAGGGCAACAAAGCTGGTGAAGGGTCTAGAGAACAAGCCTTATGAGGAACAGCTGAGGGAACTGGGGTTGTTTAGCCTGGAGAAAAGGTGGCTGAGGGGAGACCTTATTGCTCTCTACAACTACCTGAAAGGAGGTTGTAGCGAGGTGGGGATCGGTCTCTTCTCCCAAGTAACAGGTGATAGAACAAGAGGAAATGGCCTCAAGTTGTGCCAGGGGAGGTTTAGATTGGATATTAGGAAAAATTTCTTCAATGAAAGGGTTGTCAAGCATTGGAACAGGCTGCCCAGGGAAGTGGTGGAGTCACCATCTCTGGAGGTATTTAAAAGACATGTAGACGTGGCGCTTAGAGACATTGTTTAGTGGTTGTTTTGGCAGTGTTAGGATAACAGTTGGACTTGGTGATCTTAAAGATCTTTTCCTACCTAAATGATTCTATGATTCTATGATCTCAGTGTTGGATTTGGACAGTAAGTACTATTAACAATTAAATTCCTATCTGTAGGTATATTCTTGCTTTTTCGCGGGGTGGTGGGCTTTTATATCTAATGGTATGGAATTGTGCAGGGAAGGTTTTGTGATAAAGGATCCTTTTTACTGTCATTAATATCTGTTTTAAAAACTAAGCTATCAGAACGGTGGAGGACATTTTCCTTTAAACAGGGACTGAGCAATAATGAGGGACTGAAAAGGATTTGAATGCTGTTGCAAATATTAATTTTCTTGTTCTGTTCTTTGTTACAGATTATAGGTAGGAAGGTAATCAGTTATAAGGATAAGGATAAAGAAACCACAGAGATTGGGGAAATTAAGGATTAGCACTTGGCTTGATCTGAACCCATGTGAAAAACTTCCTTGCAGCATTTTTTGCTTGTCTTAAACACCAGGATTAGGCTGTGCTAAACACTGGACAAAAAAGACTAAGCAAAATCCCTGCCTGTATGAATTTACCACCCAGAGATAAATGAGACTGAGCACAGGCTACATGCAGGTTCTTTCATGCCTGTGTTCAGAGCTGAGGTTTTTGTCCTGACCTATCTACACTTAGGTTTTGACCTGGGTTTCCAAAACTACTTGGATCTCACCATATTTATAGAATAGTAGAATCATGTAGTGGCAGGGGGCCTGATTCTGAAAACTGGGCCACAAACGTGCAGTTGTGGGGGATGCCTTAGAAAGGAGTTATATTAAAGCCAGGTTTTAAATATCTTGAACAAACAAAGAAGGTAGTGTTTCATGGGAGATATATACACTTGTAGTGGGAAATTATATACAGCACTTCCAAATCTCATTAAGCTCCATGAGCTGTTTTGTATGCAGTGTGATGCAGAACATGACTGAGGAGATCTGCAACAGAGCATGGTCCTGTGCTGTGACCTGTCCTGGCTGCATGCTCCCCTTAGTCATTCAGAGGAAAAATATATATTCATCCATATTAATTAGAGAAAAAACAAATTACTAAAAAAAATTCAGATGAGAAACAAATCAACTATTGACTTGGGCTAAAAATACTTGCATTTATTCATGATTAACACATAGGACCATAAGATCCTGGGTCATGCATGTGGCACACACAGCCCAGTGTCATGTAAATGAATGAGCGATAATACTCAAATGACCTTTTCCCGTATATTAGGGGAGTATTGCTTGAGGTATGAATCACTGCAAAAGCTATCAAAATTTGCAAGCTAACACACTGAACAGCTGTGTTTTTTCCACCATTAAGTCAAGAGCAATTACAAAACACAGTAATCAAATATGAAGATCATATTTAAAATAAGGACAGAGGTAAGAAGAGGAGGAAAAAAAGTAAAAATAGCAAACAGCAAAACCCAATGTGCTCTATAGCCTGGAGACACGCAGAAAGGATCAGGACGCATTTCTGCCTTTCATTCTCTTATGCCAGTGACTTCCACACAGCATGTGTTGTGAAGGAACCAGAGAAACACCCCATCAAAAGTCATAAAATAGCAACAAGACCACAACATACAAGGAAATGTAATCCAGAGCCTAGATCAGGGTAGGACTGGGGGGGGTGATGGTAGCTGTGGTAATTCCTTACAGAGAGGAATTCAGCCAGTTTAAAAATAGAAGTTGTCAGGCAAAACAGAAAGTCCTGGAGACAAGCAGGTGGCTGCAGCAGAGTTTTGTTTGAAATACTAAGGTGGAGGAAAATTACCATTTTCATCCAGCCTTTCTGTTTCTCAAAATTCAGAAGAAGCCAGAAAAGCACATGGAAATCTCTTGTCTTCCCACTGAGCATTCTCTTTCATGGGAAAATGAAGATAATGTGCAGTATGAACTATTGCCTCTCCTCCAATTAGTGTATGGGTATTCTTTTTGCTCCCACAGTTTGAGAGGTTACTCAGAGGCCAGATACTCTTACAAATGTAATTTACTGCCTATGTAAAAGCAGGCCTTTTTTTTTCCAGTTTCTCCAGGGCTCTGAAACACTCATCCTCATCCCTGCTAATGCTTGCAGGCAGTTGCTTCTGGCAAGGAAGGAAGGGATCTATTCCTAAACTAACCAGATTATGTCAGAAATGGCAATAGACAGAAGGAGACAAACAACGGCCAGAGCAATCTATCAGTCATTCCCAAGGGGCTCTTAGCAAACAGACTTGATGCACTCTCAGTACAGGAATTTACTGGCAGTGCAACCAAATAAAGTTCAATGCACTGCAAGAAGAACAAAGCATTTTCATCAATTATATGTTACATGCAAACCAATAAACAAGTCATCAAAGTACATGCTTTTGCAGATAATTAATTTTAAATAGGCTGGGCATAGACTTGTCTCAAAAATATCTCTGCTGTGGTTAGATAGGGAAAGACACATTGTACCTAAGTTTGGATGGCTGTAGTGTATGCATCTCCATCTGAGCTTCTCATTGTAAGCTCCTGCCACTGTCAATAGAAAGAAAAAGTAGGCAATTTTAAGTATGATTTATATAGTGTATTTTAGATATAGACTTTAGAGTGACATAATGGACACTGATACACCACTATTAAGTGACGTCAGATGAATGCTTCTGACAAACTCTTCTCAATCCCATCAAAGGAGTAGTTCATCATAAGAGAGCTTGGCCTATGTAGACTCACAGCACTGCCCAATAACTGTAATCCTCTGCCCCATGTGAGGATGCAGGTTTATCTTAACCTACAGTGTTTGACAGTCTCACTGCTTTGCTAGAGCTAGTAGTGTCTGACCTTTGCCTGGGTAGTCCCAGGCAGAGCAACACCTAGCAGGAGCATTATGTCTAGCAACAGACCTATGCCTTTGGGGCAGCACCACCTGGGCTTTGTTTTAGTATCTTTGTATCTTCAGGGATGCCTGAGCACTACCCGTTTCACTTCCGAACAGCAGTAAGGACTGCAAGCGCTGTACTTTGCAGAATACGTTACAGCATATTGCTAGGAGAACAGGCACTCTAGCCTTTTCTCACTCTGCTGAAGCAGGTGTTGACAGTAGTATATCAGCCTGTAAAGATCTGAGGCATAGATAATGTCCCCCCAAATCCTTTGGGCTTCAGTAGCACACTCTGGTATATTCTGGCATTTAGGTGACTAATTTCCCCCTGGCTTCTGCTGTAGATCTATCCTGCTCTCCTTATTTTTGTCCTGAAGTTTCTTGCCATTTCTTTGGGGTTTTTTTCCACAGAATGTGTTCATTTTGCAAGTTTATTTCTGTGCAAGGGGGGTATGAAAGGCATGCAGTAGGCCTGAAATCAGAGTCTGGGGAAGATATTCCTGATTCACTTCCATCCTTTGAGCTCCTCAGGAATGGCAGCTTCCACCACTGGGAAACTCTAGCATTTCTGACCTTTCATTCCAAACTGGGAAAAAAAATAAAGAAGGAAATCTGAAGTTTTGTACCAATACAGGTATTTTCAGCTGTACCTGCGTGCCAAGGAATTAAGGAGGAAAGTTTGCAATGCACTAAACAAATATTTTTCAAAGGAAAGTTGTTAGGATATTTTCAGCCATAACTTAATGAAGTCTACCTCTGTATTCAGTTCTGACTTTCTCTACTAAATTCAATTGACACAATACTGACTTAAGAGAGATTATTTTGCCAGCATGCTGTTCTGTAACATTTACTAATTTTGCTCGAATAGCTTTTCCCCAGATAGCCCATGGGGAGCTGGTATAAACAGTAGCATGCATATTGTGACTGCCTTTCCAATTTCAAAGCAAGTTTATTTGCTACAGTGATGCCTGTTTGGCAAATGGCTTCTGGTCATAAACTATGATGCAAAAGATGGAATCGCCTTCTGTGTTTCTGCAATTAAAAAGAAATGATTAGTCTTAAAAAGTCATGCTGTAATGCCAGTAATGACCTTATGTGCACATTCAGGTGATGAGCATTTTCCCTGTATTTCTCCTTATGCTAATGAAGTGTCTTTGTTCTTGTTATTGTCTTTTCTGCGGCAAAGGTAGGAAATTCTATATGCCTCTCTGGTATAAACCACTGCACCTAATAAAGGGACAGATTTGATTAAGTGAATTTGAAGAGCTTTTCTCCAGCTGATAGAAAATATGGATATGAAACATCCAAAAAAGCACACTGGGATACAAAGGGATTTTGCTCTGTGCATGTTAGAGAAAGCAATACAAGTGCATATATTTGCATGCTCAGGATACAGAAGGGAGGGGATTTTATATTGTGGGCACTTGAACATGAACTTCTTCAGTACCTTCTAGGTCCTACCTAAAACCAGCAGAGGACTGCCAAGCAAGCCAATTCTATGGGGACTGTGCAGCCATCACCTCACTTTACCTCTGTCCTGGCCTTCTAACATTTCCTCCATGAGCAACAGCTGCGTGTCAGGGTAAGCTCTGCTCAGGCCAAGGCTCGACCGGCATCCTCCTCCCATACCTCGGCAGAGAGATCTCACTGGCAAAACACCTTCAACCTCTCCTGCTCCTCCCTTGCCTTCTTTCCCAGTCTTCTCCTTGTACCTTAGAATCATAGAATCATAAAATTGCCTAGGCTGGAAAAGACCTTTAAGATCATTGATTCCAACCATGAACCTAACACTGCCAAACCACCACTAAACCATGTCTCTAAGCACCGCGTCTACACCTCCAGGGATGGTGTTTCAACCACTTCCCTGGGCAGCCTGTTCCAATGCTTGACAACCCTTCCATTGAAGAAATTTTTCCTCATATCAAATCTAAACCTCCCCTGGCACAACTTGAGGCCATTTCCTCTTGTTCTATCACTTGTTACTTGGGAGAAGAGGCCGATCCCCACCTTGCTACCACTTCCTTTCAGGTAGTTGTAGAGAGCAATAAGGTCTCCCCTCAGCCTCCTTTTCTCCAGGCTAAACAACACCGGTTCCCTCAGCTGTCCCTCATAGGCTTGTTCTCTAGACCCTTCACCAGCTTCCTTGCCCTTCTCCAGCACCTCAATGTCTTTCTCGTAGTGATTAGCCTAAAACTGAACACAGTACTCAACATGGGGCCTCACCCTTGCCGAGTACAGGGGAACAATCATTTCCCTAGTCCTGCTGGCCACAGTTTCTCCGATACAGGCCAGGATGTTGTTGGCCTTCTTGGCCTCCTGGGCACACTGCTGGCTCATATTCAGTCCTCAGAAGAGAAAATTGTCATTGTGACAACAGTAAGTGAAATGAATAATTATAATATCTTGTAGCTCATATCTTTCATGTTTCTCAAAACACTTCAACAATGTCTTTAAGTTGGCATCTCATTCTTCTGATGCACAGGTCTCTGCAGCAGAAGGGGATAATAAGGACTGTAGGGGAGCATCTGTGCCAGTCTTTAGACATGTAAAAGTTCATGTGTTTAGTCTTAATTAGTTGCACATTACTCCTCTGTAAATGTGGGTCACGCAAGAGAATAATTCCTATGGAAGACTGGGACATTAGTCATTTCACCGAACTTTAGGTATCTGCATTTCAACTAGTCATCCCAGTTTTCCTTTCCAGTCAGCAGAGAGAAGTAGAGTGTGATTCATTATGTCTATGATAGGATGAGATGAGCTGCACCTATTTGAACGATGACTAGCTTGGCTACTGATGTCTATATTTTAAAAGCTGATGTTCGGTGAGTTAAATTTCATCTATTGTGATAAATGTCCCTGTTCGCTGAGATTAGTTTTGATATGCCATCAAGACCACTTGCTGCAGTGTGATGTACACCATGTTCAGACTCAGCTCCAAGGTACAAATGAGACCATTTGATGTTGCTTGGTCTTTGGTGTAACTTGTAGTTTTTATCTCATGGATTCAGCAAACTTCGCAACTAAAAAGTTCTTCCACATAGTTGACTACAAAGGCCATTTGTCAGCCAGAACTTGTGTAAGAGAGTGAGAAAGCAAGACGAAAGGACCGTTTTTGTGTTCGTGACATTATTCAGCATTATAGTGAGTTTTAGAACCAACTAGCCTTGACTAAGGAGGAAAAACAACCAGAAAAAAGAACAACTGGAGAAGAAATTGCTTTGTAGACTGCTGTGACTACTGAAAGCCCTGTCTTTCCCACCCATCACATTCAGGTGTATGTCTCTGAAGAGACACATGTTTTTCCAAGCATGGCCTGTTGGCAGTCCCAGGTAAGAAACGTCCAGTTCTAGATTATCACAGATTATCAAGTTTACTCAGTGTCAGCTGCCTCACCAGAACCTGTCTTCGGTCCTGCTGGCTGGTTTGGGAAGCAGCATTTGTAGGATTGGTGCTATGCAGGCCCAAGATCTCTAGGTAGCATGAGAATGTTATATTCCTTTTTATTTTCAGTTTTATGATCTAGTATGATAAACTTAAGTACATTTCACTCATTATATTTTCCAGTGAAGAAGATACAAGCCATATCTCCTGAGTAAGCAGTGTAGAAAGTGTCTTGTAACTCTGTGAGACACCTCATCTCAGCACAGCCAGCTGTCTTTGGCTGGGATGAATTACAGTTGTTCCATCTTTGCCTGTAGAACCACTGGGATACACATATTCCTGAGGCAGTTATTCTTGAATCTCATTTGAGTCCCTCCTGGTAGTCTTAGTACCACAGGAACCATTTAGCCATGCCTCAAAGGGCCATTTTGATTTAACTAGAGGAAACAGGGAGATAAAATATTATCATTCCTTCCTGATAAAAAAGAAAAGGCATCTCAGACATAATTTTAATGGAATGGGAGGATGGCTATGTTTAAAGAATCATACCCATTTGGCTGAATTAATTATTGAGACAAAAAGTTCTGATATAATCAACCAGGAAAGATGAAATCATAGTGAAAAGCAAATACTGTATTCATAAATTAAGACATTCATTTGTGTACCGCACAAGAGAAAGATGAAGGGCAGACGGCTTCTTGATGATAATTTCATTTTTTGTCTGTGTCTTTCAAATGATAGGGACTCTATTTCTTCTGGGTTAAGTCTTGCACAGATGTCAGCTTTGCAGGCAAGATCAGCAAAAATAACACAGCAAACTGAAATTAAAGGAGGAATATGTTTGGGTTTCACGGCATTCATATGACTGTCTGTGCAGGGCAGAATCAGCTCTAGCTGAACTATGTCAGGCTTGAAATCATATCCATTTCCAGGAGAATTTTTGAATAAGTACATTTTCTGGTTATTCCACTGTAGTCGTCTTCTCTTAAGCTGAGCTGGTTGAATTCATAGCTGAACAAGAAAACAAACCAACAAAAAAACAACCAAAAAAATGGTGAGAGGAAGTAAAAAGCCCAGAAGAAAAGGATTTTTCAGTCTTCTGTTTAGCCAAGTCTGAAAGTCATGTGTTGAGTGTCCCAGTGGACAGACATTTTCTTAGAAGTCACATATACCTTGTTCAGCAGGAGTGGCTCAAAACTGCCTCACTGCCTGCCCTCTCATCTCACAGCTGTTGTTAACTGACATAGCTGTCAGTGCAGGATCATGCTTGCTCTACATAAAAGCACAAGCAGAACAAGAATTTCAGACTTCAAACTATGCTTGTTGTCTAAATGCCAGCTAGCTGGTGGATTGAATGGATTCCTTTGTTACCCAGAGAGACAACTGCTCTAGACCTTGCCCACTGACCACAAGTGGAAGGAAAGATGGACCATGAGTCTGGAAGTAGCTGAAATACCTGTATTGCTTATTTTCAGAATCAGGTGTCTGGAAAGATGGACATGCCTTTGAGTCCCTCGTGCTCAGTGCAATCCCAGTGAGGAGTCCTTGGGGAGACATGTGTTGACTTCAGTAGCAGCTGAATTGTGCCTCATTTCCCCACAGAATTATGATGGAGGGTCCAGACTGAGTACTGGTGGATTTTATATGGAGTGTCTACCATCTGCATCGTAAATGCTGGATTTCTGCACACAGACAGAGGCCATTAGCAATGTAAAACATTCCTACATAAGGTCCTCTAATGCAGTAAACAATTTACTAGTGTAATCTATGAGTGGAAATTGTATGTTTTCCTCAAGCTGCCTCTCTGACAGTGCCTTTGAAAAAATGCTTGAACTTCCTGAGATATGAAGCATTATGCTGTACCTGCTTTCAAAATATCTAGAAACATCCAGTGCTGAGAAGAAAAAGATTTGGACAAGATTTGTTAACAATGTTCATTTGCTTACACATGCAACTTCATTTCTCAATTCATGTCTGTATCCATTTAAAAATGAACATGATGAGAATATGAAAAAAACCCCAGGGATCTCCTGTGTTGGTACATTCAGTCCCTGTGTCCCTGCACAGAGGGAAGACTGCTCAGACAAAGCAATGTATAGGGGCATGTTGGTCTGTTCAGCGCAGGAACAGATGCTCACAGAGGTGGAAGTATCTCTGTCCTTGGAGATTTCCAAAACTCAGCTGCACAAGGCCCTGAGCATCCCAATCTGTGTTTGAAGTTAGCCATGCTTTGAGCGAGAAGCTGGACTAGATGGCCTCCAGAGGTCCCTTCCAACCTAAAAGTACCCAAATCAAGATAAAGCTGTTGAGGTGTTAGACACTGCAGTAAGAATAGAAGAATCCTGCTACCTGGTGGTCTGAGAAGAAGCAAAGAGAGGAAAGTTAAAAAAAAAACAAGCAGCCCTACAAACCTACCATCTTTTTTTTTCAAATTTCTTAATTGCCATGGTACCTGGGCCCATAATAATAACTGAAATCAGTTGTCTTTTCTTTTTGTACTGTGTCCTACTGCTACAGTAGACAATAAGTTTTTACTCTTGCAGTTTTACAGTTTCTTTTTATTTCCTCCTGATTTCTGTCCCACTGTTCAAGTTTTTTGTAGTATCTGTTCACTAACAAAAGAAAACACACGGCAAGAAGTTGCATGTGTTACCACACTCTCCAGTCACAGAGTTTCATGGATTTGAATCCTTAGTGCAACACTTCCATGGGGTGACAGTTTCCTCTATACCCAGACCTAAATTATCAAGGATATTTGGTGCCCATCTGCCCCTTTAGGCGAGCCAGGCTACCATGTAGGCATCACCAGCTCTTCCATAGTTCAGCCTGCCACCTCATACATTATATTTCTCTACCTCTGAGCTATTACAAATCCACAGGCAGCACCCTGCAGGAACATGCCTAGCGTTAAAGGCCCACAAAGGTGCAGGTAAGAGCCTCACACCATGTGTTTGACTTGAACAGAAAGCTTCAGAAAATCCTGCTGGTACCTTCTGCTTGCTATCGAACAACCAGACAAAAAAGAGGCAGAAAAGCTCTTTCTCCAAAAAGTACCAGGCACTTGGTTATATAAATGTAGTGGGATGGAGGAATATGAGCAGAAAGAAGAGGTGGGAGGGGGATACTAAGGGTGTCACAGAAAGGAGATGGGATACCTAAGTGAGTATGACATCACCTAAGAGACCTGAAGGGAAATAGAGGATAAAGTCCTGGCTGGGACCTGGTCAGGACCAATAAACCAGCTATATATCAAGGCTAAAACTTTCTAGTAGATGACCAGGAGGGCAAATCTGAGCATGATCACATTTAAATACCTTTGAAGAGAATCCTGCGATTTTTGTGTACTCTCCAGCTGGACTGCCTCTGACCTGGTGATGGAGCGACCAGGTCACCGTGGGCTGCAGATTGAAGAGCATTGTCTGATCTCCACTTACAGAGCTCCACGGTGGAGATGCCAGCAGATGGCACTCGGGAATACACAGAGCAGTCCCAGGGTGACCAAGGTTTGGGAGAAGTTCGTGCCCTGCAAATGGCTCTTTCTGTACAGCGCTGTCTATGAGACACCCAAAACACGTCCAGAAAACAGAAAAGTAGGTTTCCTTTTAGACTTAAATTTTTTATGGAGAGAGATATATATTTAATGTCATGGTTGTGAGAATGAAGACATTATTGCAGCCAACATGGTGAGAAAAAAAGAAAAATAAATTCAGGTGGGAGGATGAATCAGGGCATCTCCATCAAATTCCAACACTTCTGTGTGCAGGAGATAGAAAGAGATTGAAACCCTACTAAGCACGCATTTCCTACTCGAATCCAACATGCAAAAGAGTGCAAACCTGGCTAGAGAAGTCCTAGAGAGAGCACTTGTTTTCCAGGAAAGAAAAAATTATGAATCACTTTGGATTTTCAAATGCAAAAATTATTATTTCATTTTATTTTCCATGGAGGAAAATTAGAAGCAAGGAAGAGCATGTTACAAAACTCCAAGTGGAACCAACTTTTGCTGGTGTAGCTGACCCAAGTCACCAGGAGACCAGTGACACAGCTGAGACTGGACAGTGAGTCTCCCACATCCACACCGAACCTATTCTGCCTCCCTTGCATCTCTCATTCAGCAGTTCTTCTCCCTGAATCAAAACTATTATATCTAGTTATTAGTTCCTAGAGCACTTTTCACTTGCCGTGACATTTGTTCAGAATTATGTGTGAGCTATAAATGGGAAAATATCTATATTAAGTTGCTGTACCAGGAAGAAGAGCTGCTCGTGCAGTCTTTCTTTCACAATCCACGTTTTCCAGACATGCACCTTTTCCTGGATGATCCCTCTCTCTCTCTGCTCCTTTCTTGAGCATTTCATTGCCTTTCACCTAAACTTTCACTGATTTTCTTCCTTCTACCCTCAAAATCAAGCAAAAAGAAAAAAAGGAAGGTAGACATTTTTAATAGCTGAATTTTCTTATGGAAGAACACAGGGCTCCAAATACAGAGGAAGAAGTAAATTTCACAAATTTCAGCATCTCAATGAATGCCAGATACTGCTGACTGAAAGAAATTAAGATGTAAGAAACTCAGTGCAGTGAAGGAGATTTTATTTGCATTCTGTCCCCACTGAATTCTCAGTGCTGTAAAATTATGAGCTCTTGGGTCCACGGCAATACATGAGGGATTAATTTGGTCTTTCTTGCTACTTTATAATATCATGTCCAGTGAATGTTATATGACTCAAACCGAAGCACAGAGTTTTGTTGAGATATGGACTCTGAGATTCATCCAATTACCCATCTCAGAGGCACGGCCCGTGCGATGTGCGTTGCAGGAAAAGACCACAGCCTTCTCCTTTTTCCACAAGCACAAGGATATTGGCATTGTAAACTGCATCAAATGTACTGTAACAGAGGAGCAAGGAGGAAGATGAAGGAAGAAAAAGAGTTAGCTCTAGAGTTGAGCAGTTCTCCAAGCGTGGGGCAAGTAGTGCCTGAGAAAACGCACATGCACCTTGATCAATGGAGATAGGTATGATGGTCCTGTGGAAAGTCCAAGTCAAGGAGACTGGGATGGAGAGAGACTTGGGTGCAGACAGATCGGTTAGTCAGGTACCAATCACACAGATGTCCTTGGGACACCATGAAGACAAACTTCCCTCTGCATGCCATTGTCACACACATGGCAGGGAGCTGTGCTCCCTGGCTATGGGAACTCATGCTTAGAGGATGAAGTCCTTCCCTAAAAACCTCATTGTTACTTTAAAGTGTGGCCCATTTTTCAAGCTCAGTTTCGAGAGTCTGAAAAATTGATTTATACTTTGTTCCCAACATATTGTCCATTCTTAAAGAGTGCTATGCTATAATCTGGAGTACCGGTCACCCCGGAGTCTGCCACACACCCACTGAGCCCCCCGGCGCTCGGTATACAAATGGTCTCATGCGAACAGACGCCTGACACCTCTCCCCAGCCCAGTCATCTCCAGGGAGAAGGGAAAGGATTTTTTCCCCGGCCATCCCATGTGTCAAGCTGATTGTGCTCTCTACTTGATTGTATCAGCAAAACAGGTAGGTTTGGTTTGCACATGTATGATCCCCACCTCTTCATAACTTTACATCAAATCATCACTGGATTAAAAACCATTACGTTTTCTTGAGAGCACCATTTAACCCCTCCGGCTGAGGATCTTCTAGACCTCATGTTTCAGTTTCCTGACAAAAGCAACCATCCACTACAGACATTGTGCTGAGGCACTAAGTAATTTTTACCATCCATGTTATCTGCCACAAACATATAGACCCATATGTTTTTTCTGCAACAGTAGCAACACATTGATCACATGTGATGTTATGGATCGTCCTGGCTCCTGCTCAATTTATCAATCACCTTCCTCCAGTTTATTGATGGGTGAATTACAAGAGGTACTACTGGGTTCATTTCATCTCGTTGTTTTTAAGCAGAATTCCACATTGAAATGGTGGTTATTGGTGTTTAAAAATAGTGGCATAATAATGTATGTTTTAATTTATTTCCTTTGCCAATTTACTCAACGTCAACTGAGTAGTTGCTCCTAACCTACCTAGACCACATGAATGAAAGCTTGGGCCTGTCTCACTCTAAGAACATGAGACGCAGTTCAACCTGTGTGGCAGGAATAGTGCTCATCTGTGCACTACTGGTTCCTCCCAGGCTTTCTCAGCACAACAGCCAGGGGGAAACACACAGTGATTCTGAGAACATCAAACATCATGTATTCTTGAGAGAAAGAATAAACCAGGTTCTTTTTTTTTTGTTTTCTCAGAAATAATCACTCCAAAGATACATCCAGTAAGATCTTATTTAAGAATGATTAATCCTAGTTAAGCCCATTTGGTGAGTTGTATTAGAAGAGTATGTAAATGGATGCTCAGGAAAATTATATGACTTCTTGTTTGAGGGGGAAATTTGAACATAATTTTTCTTCAATGCTAGATGAGTCTATCCAGTTTATAGTTTCATCAACTCTGTTTTTTATATGTTTTTTACTGTCTGATACTTTTCTGGCCTTCAGGAGTCCCAGACACCAGGGGACAATCTGAAGAAAGGAAGATGTACCCTTGGCGGAAGAGATCAGGTCAGGGGATAATTAAGCAAACTGGACATACATTAACTCCATGGGCCTGATAGGATGCACGCACAAGTGCTGGGGGAGCTGTCAAATGTCATTGCAAGGCCACTCTCGATAATCTTTGATCAATCATGGTGATTAGGAGAAGTGCAGGAAGACTGGTGGAAAGCAAATGTCATTCCTCTATTCAAGAAGGGCAAGAAGCAGGACGCATGGAACTACCAACTGGTCAACCTGACCTTGATCGCTGTGAAGATGATGGAGCAAATAATCCTGGAAACCATTTCCAGACGCATGAATATATATCATGGAGAATCTTTTTTAATGAAAAGATAAAAAGCTAGATGCAATTAGTGTGAGCTATTTCAGCCAGCTGCCTGCCATAGGGATCAGATTAAATTGCACCCATGAAATTGTGGATTATATCAACTCCAAGAGAAGCTTGGGCTGACTAGCTCAGAGGTAGAGATCTGTGTCTCTGGACATTTACATTCAGTCATCTGGACCCTGCCTTAAGTCTTAGGGGAGCTAGCAACCCGAATGGGCAGTCTCTGGGGATGTCTCTATAGGATGCTCTAGAAAAGAGAAATATAGTGAGATCCAACACAGTATCACTGAGTAGTACTGAGAGGTTTTGGTGTTCAAGTGCCTGATGTCAAGACATGGAAGCTGCACTACTGCCCTCATCCCAAGAACAGAATTTTTGGTGCCAAGGTTGTCTGTGCCTTACAGGATGCTCCCAGCACAGAGCAATGTTTGACATGGAAGGAGTTAGCAGTGTGTATTTGATTTTCTTGGCCAGTCTGGAGGCAGGGATTTCTCTTGGAAGACCAGTTGAAAGAAGCCTCCAACTGGGAAGCAGAGGAAATGGTCTAAGTCTGGACCCCCTCTGGAGCAGTGAGTGATCCTTCTTTACCTGCTTAGGGCTCAAAGAGCAGAGTCTGCCCTGGAGCCATGATCAGGGAGCCCAGAGCAGGCCTTGAGGGGCAAGGACTTTCGACCCACAAACTTACTGAAACTGAAAATGGTTTTTCACAATAGCTGACGCTTGCAATTTTCCACAGGGTAGTTAATGGAGGGAGCCTTTTTCCCTGTGGGTTGCAGACGTTAGATCACTTAGATGTTTTAACAGAACTTCAGGCATTAATTAAGTACTTCAAGCTAAGTAAAAAAAAAAAAAGAAAAAAATATTTTAAAGTGAAGTGAAAGGTTCAGGGGTGACAATCCCCCATGGAAATACAAGTGGTGTCAGAATGAGACTCCCTGAAGTACCAGAAGCATTTGCAAGTCAGTGAGAAAGATTTACACTGGGGACTCTCCTATTCTCCTAGGTCTATGCGAATATATTACAATGTGAATCCTGATGTGTTTGTTCTCAGAGCCTATGATTTAGAGGAAGTCTGCTTTGGTCATTGGGTTTGCTCCATCAAGGCACTGCAACTAAAGATGAAAAATGGGTATGAGCAAATTGTGGGTATTCAGCAGGGCGTTACTGAGAGAGAAATCATCTTTACATGATGAAAATGGAATCTAAATAAGATGTGAAAAAGTGCTGTGCTGGGATGACTTGGGGAAGTTGCAGAGATTCCTTGACATATTTTAGTGCTGTTGAAGAAATTATTTCTAAGGCTGCCTTTACAGCTTTGCAGGAAGTTCATGTTGACAGAAGTAATTGGTGACAAAATACGGGGGTCTGGGAGACTCTCGACTACCTTCTGTTTCTTAGTGTACAGCTTCGGTCCTCTGCATCTGACAATATGTCCAATGCCATGTTCCCTGGGCACATGAGACCTCCAGACAACTCCAGGAGTGAGGTCTGATCCTTCTCCAGAAGTGGACACTAAATAGCAGCTGTAGTCCTTTTGGTAGTTGCCAAGGGTTCACAACACTGCCCTGTGAACTGAACAGCCCAGTGAGTGAAGTGATGGCTTCTTCACCCTAGGAATAAGCCTTCAAAGTCAACATTGCAGTCCAGTGATGAGTGAGTAGGTGGAAATCACAGCCGCACAATTAACCCTGGAATGATCCTTGACCAATATGTGAAGGAGAGCAATTTCCAGGGCTGGAAAGCTGCTCGCTTTCCTGGAGACAACGCGTTCAGCCTGCTCTGAATGAAAGACCTGGGAAAAGCCCCAGTCATAACTCCTTACCGTGTTTTTCAGAGGAACAGGGTGCAGGTGCAAACCTACCAAGGCTACAGGACAACCTGGCTTCTCTTATTATTGAAATAATTCTCATCACTGAGTCTGTTGTAATTACATTCAATTCCACACTGTAATTTTTGGTGTCACCCTCAGACAGATGTAATACCCTAAATCCAATTAATTATGATCTCTCTCCTATTTTTATATAACAACCAATTCTTGCCAGCTTAACAAAAGCAGCTTAAAGAGGCTGCCACCGTGTCAGTCCTTGGCAGAGAGAGACAGAGGCAACGGTCTTAGCACTGGATTTATGACAGCTGGATATACTTGAGATCTGGTACCTGATACTTAAGATACAGCTGTATGGAGACATACTTCTCCCATGTCTGAAGAAAAACAATTCACAGACATGCTTTCAGGTTAAAGCTTTGATATTCAATGAAAGCAAACCCAATACTATCAGGTTCCATAACATCAAGTGACATTACAAATCCACTTGAAACCTTTCTTAAGACCATCATTCCTGTAAATACAACAATCATTACTCAAATACCCTTTTTATCTGACAAAAGCACTCTGATTCCCAGGGGAATGTTCTTGTTCCTAGATATTATATATGTCATCTCTCAATTCTCAGTTGAAAGGGTTTATCTTTTACATATGTAAATAATCACTTAACCTCTTACACCATTGTTTTAGTTGGATAGGCAAAGATAACAAAGAAAACTCTAGAACCTTGTCGTACAGGTTACATTAATTTATTGCCAGATTAGGTAAAGCAGAATAACAAAAAAATGTATTGTATGTAGGGGACATCCCTTCTTGCTCAGGATCTCACTGGCTGAGCCTCCAGCCACAGGACGAGGGTAATTCCTATAACATGCTTGATGGGCCTTCAATCTTCAAATCCAGCCTCTTTTTACCATGCTTTCCTTTCAATTTAACATACTGTTAATGTCCAGTTGGTTATTTTTAAACGCCTTGATATGGATGAATCCTAAAGAAAGTGATTTCTCTCTGCTGTTTAGGTGCTTTACTGAGAAATTTTGCATCTGTGATGCTTTGTCATTTGTTAGTTGCAGTATCACATCCTTTATTTTGCGTTGTCTTGCACTTATTTGCTTACAGGAACCCAGCAACAGCAATCAGGGGGCTGACTGGATTTAAATCATTTTCTTTTGGCATGGGAAGAACAAAAGCGACAGTGAGATAAGGTAGTATGTCACCCGCTTCTTTAAGCAACATGGAGTCTGTGTACACAAAATGTCATTATTTTAGCTATAGTCAACCCCACAGATGTGGCTTTTTCTTATGAACCAAGCAAGAGATTGCTTTATGACTGAGAAACCCGGGAAAAGGAAAAACTCAGATTTGATTTTCAACTACACAAAAGAAAGAAACGGGACTTATATCTCAGCCTTCCCCAGCTGAAGTGCTGCGATCAGGAGGTTATTGCTACATTTAGTGAGTGATGGGACATGAACAACTTCTTCCACCATTTTCCATGAGAAAGGATAGTCCTGGCTGAAGCATTAGCTCCAGGGAAAGTCTGATGGAGAAAGGTGCATTTAACCTGTCTCCTCCTCCCTGTCACATGCCCTGCTGTGGCTTGGGGACTGCACCACTCTTATGGCCCTGTGGCCTTTATGTTATATGATTCATGCATTACACTGAGAGTTCAGGTGTCGAGCTGAGGACTAGGGCTTCAGAGATGGAGCAAGTGTCTTGAGTCCTGGTGCTGGGATGCTGTGTGCCGCCGGTTCCCTTCATGGCCCTTGCTCGCTTATCTTTAAGACTCTTCCATGGTGGGTCACTCCCAGGGCTTGCTTAATGCAATGTCCTATTTTTTCCTTAAAAATCCTTTGTGTCTAACCCTTTAAACCTGAATCAATATGTAGCTATATCCTTTTAATATCCACTTTAAATTTCCTTCTAGGAAACACAGCATCCATTTTACAATCAGTATGTTAATTTCTTACACTAGTAGAAACCAGTTTATCTTACACATTTTTTCTCTTCCAGCCTCTGGAATATTTTCATGCTCCATTGACACAGATAAAGAAACTGCAGTAATCTGTAGAAAACATGGGAAAATATTAATCTTATTAAACAAAATAATACATTAAAATAGAAATAGACTGTTCAAAAAAGCTTCACTGGCTATGGTTAGTCAATGTGCAACCTTACACAGTGGAATGTTGGTGTAATTCTACTGGCTTTATAGCTGATTCACTTTGGACGGAATCACATTACAGAAATAAAAATAGCTGAGTGGAATTTTAAATGGATTCAACAATCTTCTATCAACAAATTTTTGATCTAGAATTACTCTTAACTAAGTCCTTCATTTCTTTTCATTCTCTGCTCTTTGGATGGCTGAATCACTGCCTTTTATTGCACCAGGAGAGGGATCATGAAATAATTTATAACAATAATCAATCTTCTGCCTAGCCTGTCACAAGTAATCCACTATTAACAGAAGTGGGAGGCTGAGTTTGCATTGGAGACGGTCTTTGGGGGATATTGTTATGTGGTACATTTTGTGTCTCGTCTACAAAGTTCACTTAATAATTGTGATCTGATCTGAGGTCGGGATAAGACATAGAATTTAGATGACATGCAAATAAGCTACATGTCTGCCCTTTAGTGAGTTTTTGAAGTGTCCATGTTGTCTCTGAATCTTTACAGGAGCTTTTTTCTTGCTATCTCTTCTGCTTAGATTCTGCATATAATAGTTCATAAGGTCGCTCTGCATATAATGATACGTTGGAGTAAAAAAGATTTAGAAGTGCCCTGATACAATAAGGCATCTTCCACAATTCAATGTGTTGTGCACATCTGTCCTTATGCTCTTATGCTCCCCAAGCACCTTTCAGCTGAAAAGTTTTAAGAACAGCTTTATAGGTCCACTGAGATTAATGATGGGGAATATAAACATTTTTTTTTGACCTTTTTCTTTCTTCTCCTGGGCTGGCTGCAGTACATGCCTACAAAACATGGAAAACAGCACAAGTGACTGGACGTGCCTGCCTCCCCCACCTTTCCCCAAGCAATATAGCTTAGCTGGTCACAACAAGCTAAATATTAAGGTGACTGTTGCAATTAGCCTACAAGGCCCCCGAGGTTTCCCTGCTGCCCTGTTCAGCACAGATGTAGTCTCAGCTGGAGTACTTGGGTCTGTTCAGAGGCAGTGATGCAGAAACATTAAAAAAGTCTTGAAATACACATCAGGTTCCTGCAAGGGAGAAAGGAGTAACCCCCATTTCCATCTCATGATGGGCAGGATAAGAAGTAATCAAAGAAACATGGAAGAATGTACAGATTGGAGAGCAGGAAACACTTTCTGTGAGATCAGTGGATGAGGAATGACCTACTTGCCTGCTCTGAAGGCAAGATCCTTCCAACCCTACAATTTTCCTTATAAGCACGTCTCCCATCACTTGTAATTTTGCTCAGTTGCAGCTGCTTGAGCTGAAATTTCCCAGCCTGGGAAATCTCCCTGGACCTGACGTTTAGAAAAACTTTCAGCCCAAGCAGTGAAAAAGTTTTAGTTTCCACCACTTCTCTTGGCTCCATTGCTGACTTGAATTGGAAGGATTGCATTTGGGAAAACTGCACTCTGCTGTTCTCAGTCATCCAATCCAAACTGGAGGAGCTACTTTAAAAAACCCAGGGTCTCTGTTTGTACATACCCAACAGAGAAATTTGTGTTTTGTGGTTATCAAACAGAAAGACTCTGTGTTCAGGGAATCGAGCTCAGCCCCTAAAGGCTCTTTGAATGAATAATGTTTGATCAGGTATTGGAGAAGTTCCGTTTTTTGCTACTTTTCACAGCATGTGGAAGTCTCACAAGATGCCTTTAATGCCTCACATGCAGCTTTTCCTCCTCTGTAAAGAAAATGAAAAAGTGATGCAAATGTGGCTACCTCTCCAAGAATTGGTATAGGACCTATCTCAGTCCCTTATCTCTGCTAACTTTAAACACTCTCCTTGAATTTGGAAACTGAGATGAAGCACAAGCCTTTGCCATCTATTTGATGTCAGTCTGCCAGGGTCACCAGATCAGCTGCTTTTGTTGCTGCAGTGCTGTACAAAGCTCATGCATCTTCACCTGCATCCTGCTGATACTTTCAGGTGGAGAGGGCCATTCAGTTAGCCTTTCTGAACAGGATCTGCTCCCTGCTGCCATTCATGGAACCAGCATCCAGCTTCTGGGCTGGTTTCATGATGAAATGGGCTTTTTTTCAATCAAACACCTATTTGCAGCGCAGTTTAATTCCTCAGCTAGTTAGCTTTAATAATAGTAATTCGCAGATTGGAAGAGCATACTTGATTTCTGAAGTCTTTGCAATGATTTTCCTGATGATTGCTTGAAGAACAGCAATACCCTGAACCTCAGGCAACACTGCAAGAAAATTCTATATTAGAACAGTTATCAAAATGCAGCAATGATATCACCATTTGAAGAAAAATAAAGAGATAGCTCATATTCTCCGAAAGAGATTGATGGATAAATGCTGTGATGATAGAAGGATAATGGTATTTTCACTTGGTCAAATATGGAGGTGAGATAATTCCTCCTTTCTTCATGGTTATCTCAGATGGGGTCATGCCCCTGCATTGACTGAGATGAGGCAATGTGAGGAGAGAGAGATACCTGCTGGGGCAGTCATGTTGGGCCTGGGCTGTGATCTCACCAGGATCAAAATAGAGAAAACAAACTCTGAGACAGGAAAGACCCAAGTGTTTCTGGAGACTGTCTTCCAGAAAACTTTCCATTCCCTCAAGCAAGTGAGGTGTGTGACAAGAGCAGGTGAAGAGAGAAGGATCCCTGGAGATGGAAGCTGTCCCTCAGCTGCTGGAGATGGACTTCTGTCTGGGAGCTGGCACCAGGCAAAACCACCTTATGAACCACCTCTGAAGCTCTGCAGGAGACATGCCATTACTCATCCTGGGTGGCAGGTCCCAATGGTGCTCCCTACACACATCTCCAATTTGTCTTATCACTGCTGAAGAGGATTCCTGCTTCCCCAAGACTTCTAACACCAGGGAACGCAGGGATGGCAACTCGTCAGGCTTATTTCAGCCAAGCCGAAGGATCGTAGCTGCACTTCAAGTAGGGGAAAGATTACAAAAAGAGAAAGGCAGAATAAAGGAGCCCAACCTCATATCCTACCTGTGCAGAAACATTCCTCCCCAGTAGCTGCTCAGATGCCCTAAGGCTTTCCTCAGCTGCTGGAGAGCAGACAGATGTTCAGGCATCGCCACTCACCTCCCTGCGTGCTTCTATTCAGTGTAGAACCACTTAGGGGTTCGACCCCTGAAGTCTTAGCTCTGACCAAATACCTTCACCATCCCTCCCACAGTAGCTGTAGCTGAGCTCTCTCTTGCTCCTTTTATCTGCGAAGGACCTCTTTTCCCAGCAGTATTTGAATTTCTCTTGCTGCTTCTTCATGGTAATAGGAAGAAGATGGCTTGATGGCCACACGGCTTGATGGCTCAGACTTTTTACATGGGACCATCTGCTCTGATGCCTTCCCCTGTCATGTCGTTTGGAGACAGGCTTGGAGGTATAACATGCAAATGTAATGGGAGGTCCCTTGTCCTCCCAGGTGGCCTCTCAGTTCTGGAATCTTCTTTGGCTGGAACCTTCCTTTTGCTGTAATGAATCACACATCGTAAGATGCATTTATTGTACATAGACTGTAGGCAACCCACGGTCCTACTGAGCTTTATCTCTCCACAGGGACCAAAAGCTTTATTGCTAACGCAGAGGACGGAGTTGTCCAAACTGTTCACTCCCACGCCTGCCCGCCCACCTCCCACAGAGGGCTCGCTGGGGAGTCAGTGTTTATTTATTGATTGTGCAGGGGGGCATGGGGGAAGCAGCTGAAGGGGGTTTCATTACTTTGGTCACTACCTGACAGCAAAATATTGTCCTTGATTTAAATAACTATGAAGGGCTCTGTTGGCACACTTTCTGAGTGCCTCAAACTCTTTAGAGTTTTATCACCTCCCTGACACAATGTCAGATTTTACAGATGGAAACAAAAGTTGTAAGTATAAGTAATAAGGAGGCCAACAGCATCCTGAGCTGCATTGGAAGAGCGTTGCCAACAGGTAGGGGGAGGTGATCCTTCCTCTCTGCTCAGCACGGGTGAGACATGTCTGGGTACTGTAGCCAGGGCCAGGGTCCCAGTACAAGAGAGACAAGTCTAGTAAACGACGATGAAGATGATTAAGGGACTGGAGCCTCTTGCTGGAGCTGGGACTGTACAGCTTGGAGAAGACAAGGCTTTAGGGGTCTTATCCATGTATAAAAATACTTGATGAGGAAGAAATATAGAAGACAGAGCCAGCATCTTTTCAGTGGCACCAGTGATAGGACAAGACGCGAAGGGCACAATTTGAAATATAGGAACCATTTCTTTATTTTACAAGTTCTCCCAGTTCCATGAACAACACAGGGATTATTTGCTTCTGCCTCCCCATAAGAATAAATATGCCGAAAAAGACAACTCAAAGCCAGGGCCATATACTGGCTTTGTGGCACCAGTGTGACAATTGCTCTGGTACTCCATAGGCAGTAGCATGCTTCCACGCACCCCATCACATCCTAATGTGACTCCATAGCCAGCCTCAGGAGATGATCAAATGAAGGAAAACTCTGTGAAATACAGAGCCCACCACAGGCTCCTGCAATATGTCGGCCTGTGCTCAGCTTGTGTTTCAAGTGGGTTTTGCAAATGTTTCATTGAAATATGAAAATTGGGAAAAAGCCCACAGTGTTCAAGGTCAAAAGACAAACCTCAGATTGAGTGGTAGATCCAGCCATGCTGATCATCCAGACAGGAGACGAGCATATGGTGGTTTTTCTGTAATATGAAAGAAAAGCTTCACATTTTTCAGAAAAAAAAAACAATGGTCTTTGGAGAGGTTCACAGCTGTGGTAGTTTGGCTGCAAAAATTTGTTATATAAAAGTATTCATTTGCAGGCACATCAGGGGAAGGACAAGTAACTTTCAACTCTAATTGTATATTTTGAAAATAGTGCAATGACTCCTGAGGTCAGCACAGTATAGTGAGTATAAATATGGTCTGATTCAAACCTCCTATTGCTTTACTGGACTTTGAGTGGACTCAGCACAGAAGGGCCCTTGTTGCTGCTGATCTTGAATCAGATGTGAGATTTCTGAGCTGGAAAAGACTACAGGGCTTGGTAGCATTGCAGAAATCTCTGACATGGATGATGTGGGAAGATCAGGCTACGTATGCTGTTCAGACTGATCAGCACAGTGAGGAAAAGCTTAAGAGGTCCTGAGGATGATATTCAGTGAGCACAGCAAGAGCATTTAAGCAGGAGGGTAGTCTCACAGCCATAGAGCTCACCTGTATTAATTTGGGCAATACAGTACATGCCCATTTTCATATACATGCACTAAGGAAAACCAGACACACAATGACTATTAGTTCATTACTGAATTTTCATTGAAGACAAGGGCACGTAGTCTGGAGCCCCACTGTCCTGGACTGCCATGACCCAACTCCCGGCACAAAGGAGAAAGGTGTATTTTACACAGTCCATACTGCGCTTCATTAAAAGTGAGAGTTGGCAGCTCCTCTGTAGTGGAGATCTGAAAAACAAGCTTGCTGCTTGGAAGAATCAGAATAGTTATCACAAAACTCTCAGAAAATTTCAGCTTTTAGAAGTAATTTAAAAGTGTATCAGATGCTACAGCTCTTGTTTAATTCCAGACAATGTGTCCACCGAGCTCCCACCTCCAGCAACTTTCCCTGGTACAGTCAAAACCAAATGCAAGTCGAAAGCGTCAGAGTTGCTAAAGGTGGTAAATGTGTTTATGCAGATTATGATTTATTCATTCACAAAAGGCAGCCTTTTGTAAGGCAGGAAGGGATGGGTACCCCCTGCCACAACTACTGCAGCTCCTTCAGAGCTGCCTTTGTGCTCAGCTACGAGTCATACCTGAGTGCCCAATTTCACAGCATTCAGCCTCTCTCCAGGGCGCTGCAAGGCTGCCCAAACGCTTTTTTTCAAGAAGCAGGCTGAGAAGAGAATGTTAAACACCGTTTAACAGCATAATTCTTGCAACTTCAAAAAAAGTAAAAAGAAAAAAGAAACTTCAGTGGACTAACAGAGGCTTTGTCCTTGCTGTTGTATAGGATGACAGGTTTCCTCCGAATGGGACTCAGTTGCATCTTCACTGCCTCTGAAGAGTCGAATGTGTCCGTCCATGCTTCCTCTCCTCTCCAGCTGCCTGGGGTGGTGCTCAGCATCTTCCACACCTTCTCTGAGTGCTCTTTGCCATCTGAGGCTGGTTTAAATACTGTAAAATCAGGGTTACCCCAGGCTTGCTTTCATTTGAGACCTAGAGGAGAGGCAGGTATGGCCATTTCCATGCAAACAGGTTGGGAGTTGGTTTTGTTTATGAGAGGCAGCATACCTTGATGGCAGCCTGCCAAGAGTTTGAATTGACCTTCTCAGAAAGCTTCCAGTTTGTCTGTGTTTATGAGGGAAGGCATCAGCAGCAACTTCATGTTGAGTGAGGCCCTGTTCTAAAATTGGATTTCCATCTGCCCGACCTTGACTGCAGTGAAGGAGCAGAACGAACAGGAAAGCTGAGAGGAGGGAATGAAGTGAGTATCTTCTGAGTAGCTGGGAAGCACCAGCTCCTAGCTCCAGTGACAGTTTCAGAAGCTGAACTGTGCTCACTCCAGTGTGAAAGGGGCTCTCTGGAAACTATTTTCTGATTTTACTTTTTTTTTTTTTTTAATGCTGTTAGAAAAGATCAGTGTTATCACAGGAGACAGTTACAACACTTCAGTTGTGTTAGGGGCAGTTGAGTGTCTCCCAGGTTTCCTCCGAGTCTCCCTCAACCAGTAAATGCTTGATCTTTCCCTGCTGTAAGTGTTATGAGTAAATTGCACTTTTTCTTGCTTTTTGTGGTTCTCAGTGCAACTTTCTGCTGAACTGCAGATTATGGTTGCCTTTGCAGAAGTGCTCAGAAAGCATAAACTGAAGACAAGACTCAGTGCGATCGTATGAGGTCCCAAGAAGGGAGATGTTAATCACAGCTTAAAGTCTGCTTCAAAGGGGTCACATCAAATAGCTGCTTAATGAGGGCACGTAGAGCCCACTGTGAACATGGTGAGAGATGTGAGCGGGAAGGACTTTGAGGTGTCTTCGCACTTGGTTGTTCCTCCTGCGCCTGGAACCAACCCATTCCTGTGCAGCAACTAGAGAATGGTTCTCCTCAAAAAACCTATGTCCCACTGTCAAATTTCAACTTCTCTCCTAAAATCAGTTCACAAATAGTGAATTTTCATACAGCAAGTATGGTCCCTGAAATTAGTGACCACCCAGAAATCCTACCTCCATCCCCTATGCCCACCTCAGGCAGGCAGCATATTGGGAATAACCTTGCTCAACCTTAGAAATTCTCAGCCCTGAAATGATCTTGCAAGTAGAGTGTAATCATAGAGACTTGATTTATTTTTTAATCTAGTTCCACCAAGGTTAAAGCAGCCATTTGCATTCCCAGTAACAATGTAGGGGCATTGAGCACAACCCACCATCCTGGCTACAACCTCTTGAGCTCTTCAGAGTGGATGCAAGTCTTCTCTGAAGATAATGTGATGGGTTATGGGAACATTCTGTTTGAATATACATGATATTCAAGCACTAGCAAAGTGTACTGTGTTCTCACACACACATTCCTGCTAAGGTATACTGCTGTGTAGAGACTTTTAAAAATCTTCCTAAAATCCAAACTTCCTAGTTGTTCTTTCAAAAACTGAATTAAGGAAACTTACAAAACTTCTGCCAAATATGAGCCTGGGAATTAAAATTCATATTCTTATTGCGTACCGAAATATCTGTGGCTCTGTAGCAACATTCCTTTTATGGCACTTAATTGCCCTTCTCCCTGATAACCTCTCTTTGCTCCACATTTTCAACACTATCTTGCCTTCTCTTTCCTCAGGCAATATCTACTTCAGCACCTTTCTCTCCATCCTATTAATATCTTTCCACTTGAGAGGTACCAACCACATTTCCTTCAGAGATGGTCTGATATACAGCTCATCAAACCGTGGTA
This sequence comes from Pluvialis apricaria, assembly GCA_017639485.1. Classification (NCBI taxonomy): domain Eukaryota; kingdom Metazoa; phylum Chordata; class Aves; order Charadriiformes; family Charadriidae; genus Pluvialis; species Pluvialis apricaria. The sequence goes on along the minus strand of CM030008.1, from coordinate 157,658,787 downwards.
AGTTTTATCTGCTGTTATGTGCCTGTGAAGCTTCCTGCTTCTATTGCAGATCTGAAAAAGTTCTTGTGCACCCAAAAACTTGCTTAATTTTCCCTTCTGTGCTGGTTGGTCTAAAAAGAGATGGTGTCTTAACTGACATACCTTGTCTTGACTTAATAATTTTTATATTCTTTTTTTTTTTAAAGAAATGTTTACTTTGGGATTTGCTTTAGGATGCCAGAACGACTGAGGTCGGTGCTGCGGTTTTTCTGCAGTGTAAAGAGTGATGCATTTGCAACACCAGCATCCTCATTAGGCCAGATGGATTTAGAGTCCCTGCAGCATGGTAACTGCGCTGGCGTAACAGCTTTTCTGCTAAAGGACTTATCAAAAAATATAACTGCATATAACTATGAATTACTTATTCTACAAACAGAAAATGAGGAAAAAGGAAGAGATGGTAATACTCTGGGTAGGTGACTCAAATTTTGCCCTTTAATGAAACTAGTCACTTTATGCTTCACCAGTTGGGTTATGGCAAGCCGATACATAAACTTCCAGGGAGTTATGGTGAGATGAGAGACTTCTGGCATTTCAGTCAACAGTAAGAGGTGATTAGTGAAGGCACAGCACAGATGAGGGATAAAAATTGACATCCCAATAAAAATGTAGCAAAAATGAGGTGGCTGAAAATCACAAATGACGTACTAGAATATTCTCATTCATTTTCTCCATTTTTACTCATTTTCAAACTGAAATGTTACTTGTTCTTTTGCCACAGCTGAGAAACTAAATTAGTCTTCTTACCAGCTTTTGCAATAAAAGGACTGAACTCGGCAAAATAAGAAGGCAGCAGGTTTGTCTATTGGCGCAGCCTTGCTTTGTTGAATTCTCTGGTAGTTAACCCACCACCATCTCATAACCGTGATGGCTTGATTGCTAGGTCTATTGAAACAGCTTGTTCTGGGTCCCTGCTGCAAAGCAATCTGAACTCAGGAGATCTCTCTCTGACACCACATCATATTGTCCTAGTGTTACTGTACACTCCTTTTTTTCCAGCATTTAAATGTTCTTGACTATGAGGGTTCAATTCTGCAGCCACTGACTACTAAAAATGCTTCATGGCATCACCTGCCCCATCTCGATATGTGCTGTAAGGTGTTATTCGCAGCAATAGCTCATATCCAGGCTTGGAGAAGCATCTGTAGATCTCCTGGTGAGGATGGGCTGGTGAGGTCCTCACATCAGGTGCTGCAATTGGGGGTGGTGGGGTGAGCTGACTGTCCCGCTTCTGCTCTGCCTCACGGCATCTGCGCCACCACAGCAGTGCAAATAGGGCATCTGATGTCGGCCCTGCCTCGGTGTCTCCCCAGGTGATGTTCCTACATGCCACCCACTGCTTCAGAGCTGCACCTGGTGATCCTGGGTGAGGGAAATTGATCTCCAGGGCTGCAATCAAACTGCAGGAGTTTAGAGAAGCTTTTTTTTGAGAGAGGTTTTTCGGGTTTTTTTCCCCCCAGTCCTCATCTTGAGTCACGCACAACAAAAGTCTTGAAATGTGAAATCTTGAAGCTACTAGGAGCTTTGTTTATAATGCAGCATTCGATCACAGTGGCTCTTTCTTTACTGTGGGTTCGGTTTCCTCTCACATACAAAACTATCAGAAGCACATATATTTGACAAGAGGCAACAGAGGTTTTTTCCAATGCCTTCAGCAGCAAAGTTATTTACTGTCAATCTGTAGACTGTTTGAAGTCTAGCAATCTCGGGCCCCACACACATCACAAACGAAACTCCCGCCGTGTTCAGCACAAGCAGAATTGCTTCCCCGTGTGATGCTTTGCTACACCAGGAGCTGAATACTGGCAGAGAGTCATTTCAGATTAATGTTTAAGCTGTGCCAGGGATGATTGACCACACAAACCATATTGCCTGTTCAGTAATTAGTTGAGCATGAATGCTCTGGCATACCAATGCTCCAGGAGCTCTGCTCTGGTGGCAGGTCTCACCGTGGGACCTTTGCAAGATGTGAGCAGGATGCGCAGCAGCTGCACGCAGCTCAGCAGATGACTTGCAACTGCACACACGCCATTCGGAGCTGTGCTCACTTTGCTTCCCTTTCAGCAAGGCATATGGTAGCAAGTAAAACCAACCCACAAGGATTCCTGTGTAAAAGACCTTACGGCCCTGGGATGAAAGGTATTTTGACGGATTAAAAAAAGAGATCAGTCATGCATATTCATAAGTCAAGAGCCTGGTGAAAGCTCCAAGTTAATGTGATTATAAGCAGTGCAATCAAAGAGCTCTCACTTATGAAGTACTTGCAAGCTGCCTCAGGTTAAAATAACATTTTTCACTGACAAATTTGCCTTGCCCCTCAAAAGCACTGACAAAACCATACTGATTGTTTTTCTGAGACAGGGATCATCGTTTCTTTACTCGGTTCCAAGAGAAACTGCCAGTGGTTTTGAATCAACGGTAGTCTAGGAGAAATTTGCATAAAGACCTGCAAAAAGTACTGAAATGCCATCGGACCCACAGAGCTGAGATGAGACCAGACCATGTAGAGGTGGGCTAGCGCTGTCAAAGGCTGATCCTGATCAGCGCTGAGGAGCCTCAGCAGCGACAGGGCCCGTCCTCTGTCACACATCCCATGGGGCACCTCGGTCCAGCTGGTAAGTCTGCTCCTGTCGTGCTCAAGCTGCTCTGAAGCCTGATGGTAGCAGGACCAGCTGTGAAATTTGGAGCTGATTCCTCCTCTGTGCTCCTGCTGTGGGTTGGGATGTGCAGCAGCTGGGTTCCAGGTCTCAGTCTGATTTGTGCTGCCAAGCCTTCCTGTAAAATGCGCTTTCTGTTGCTCATTTTCACTTATTTCCAAGTAGGCTGCATGTTTCTCAGTCCCAATGACTACAGAGATGTGATCCACCTGCTTTTATCCTTTAATTTACAGCCAATAACTGAGGAAAGTCAATAATACAGGCTCAGAAAACAACACACTGTGGGTGCTCCACACCACACAAGGCAACGAGCCCAGTTAAACCAGGTGTGAGTTTACTTTCCATTGCTGGTGGAAGGTGAGCTTGCCTCACCAATATTTAAAATGAAAGAAGAACCCTCGAGGGTGCTTTCTTCCAAAGAGAGAACTACTTGTCTGCTCTTGCAGTACTGGGAACGGGTGGCACAGGGGAAAAGAAACACAGGTTTTAGGGGATCACTTGGCAATAGCAAATGCTTAATTTTAGCAGCAAGTGAAGGCTGATTTAGAAACCTTGTCTTGTGATCAGGGACTGCAGGGAAAGCCATGTGCCCTTGAAACATGCAGAGGAGAGGTCTGAAAGGAGGGAATAACCCAAAGTTAATTAACAGGTAGGATTCGTATCACATGCTCTGTTCATCCTTCAGCCCTGCTGGATGGGATCAATTAACAAAGCAGGGCATTATCAGTGCGGCTTGTAATATTATGCAGCTTTTCCAAGACCAGACTCAAACAGTGAATTGATATTTCTCCCCTCAGGTGCCAGTTGCCCAGCCTGTCTGGGAAGTCCTCGGGATGCTCACAGGGACCCGTGAGGAGCTCCCTCACAAGGGAACACACTGAATGAGAGTGTATTCAGAGTCAAACCCATTGCTTTTTGTGAAGCTACTGAAATGCAAGTGATGGCAGCAGTCAGTGTTTAGGTTTGTGTGCAGCAAGGTAATTTTCTTGCCACGAATAAATTATCATATTTGAATACTAACCAAGTAGAACAACCTTTCAGGCAGATGTCAGATTTTTTTTCCTGTTCCTAAAAAAGGTTTTGTCTCTGGCATAAGCGGTTGAGTGTCTGGGGATGCCCCACATGCCTGGATGCCACAGGGAGTTCAGTCAGCATCCCAGTGACTACAGGTGAAAGTGATTTACAGGTGCAACTTCCCTTTTTGGGTCCAATGGGAAGAGAACCTTGGATAATCTAACACCTGCTGGGAAATAATTTGCCTGATGTAGTAAGAAACGGCTTTGACAAGGGGGCGTTCAGCTGTGCAAGATCTCACCATCTGTAGCATGTTTGTGATACAGGCCCCCAAGGATTGATGCAAGAGCTTAGCCTGGACCATGCCCCTCATTTGTCTTTGTGCTCAGGGTGGACAGCCAGGTTCGATGGCTTGCGGTCCAGCAGCCCCAAGTTCTGGTCAGTCTGTGCTTCCCTGTCCCTAAATCCAGCTGACTTCTCAAACCACTAAATGGAAATGGAAACACCAAAGCCAATCCATAAAATTTCAGCCCCAAAGCTGAAGGTATTCTGGGGGAAAAGTGGAGTTCTTGGAAACAAAGGTGTTTTGGGACTTGAGCTGAGGGGCTGCAGGGGCTCTACAGTCACTGGAATTTTAGAGAGCTGTAATGGGATTTTGATTAAAAAAATACTTGTTCCCAAACTTTCCCTTTTTAGCTGCCTGCACAATCTTTGGCTTTACAACTCAAAAAGGCCCTGACCAAAGCCTGTGGAGTCGGTAAAAAGGGTTCAACCTTTCCATCTTTCATGTCCCCATCAAAGATGTTACATTAAAAAAAAAGTAACATGCTGACAAAGCATCCCAGCTTCACTTTTCAGGCTGAGAAACCTTTCATGTCCAAAACTCAAACAACTGGAGAAGCTAATAAATTCCTATTTCTTGGGCACGTGTGTTGGCCCCACCCTCTGAAGGTCTGTCCTGATGGCAATGAGCATCACCAGTGAGAGCTGCTGACCCAGGATCACTGATCTCACTGGAGAAGGCAGATACTCAGCTCTGCTAAGGGTTTACCATGCTCGAGGGAGGGGAAATCACAGTGCCTGGCTTTGAAGCCCAGCCTCTATATTGTCACATTTTACACATCCATCCCATAAGTGCTCCTCACAAATAGCTACTCCAGCTCCTTGTGCCAAGAACAGGAAGACCTGGCCCTGGTAGATCAAAATCCACCCATGCTCCCAGAGCCACGAGCAAGCCTTCTTTGTGGTCATAGCTGCTGATGGGGCATCTGCATGAGCTGCACCCTGTCAGGAATCAGTCAAAACAGAGCCTGGGACATGCAAACCATTTCCAAATAAAGATATTGAAGGAGGAGAAATGCATGAACCGAGCAGAACAAGATGACTCTCCCTAATCCTCTCATTAACGGGTTGCTCTTATTATTAGTGTTTGCTTAACATCTTTCCTTTACTGTATGATGTTCACCGCAGTTGTGTTTCAAGGCTCTAAAATAGCCTTTGAAGCTGCTATAGTGTAGCACTTCCACACAAGCTGCGCGCATCCATCTGCACTGTGGATACCAGCCCTGGAGAGCCGTCAGTCGAAGGCAGAGCTGCTCTCTTGGGTGGGAATATTCACACACCAAGAGTCAAGAGGATAATGATGGTGTCAAAAGGCCACGGGCTTTTGAGAAATTCTTCATTTAATGTTTTGGTGAGGCTTTATTGCAATGTCTAATTAGAAGTTCATCACATGCACCAAACACAGCCAGTGTTTATTTGCTGTACAGTCGTATTGGCAGGCCAATGCTTTGTCAGTATCTTAGAACTGTGTGCTTGTTTCTGGAGTGGATTAACTATTGCTTATCTGTCAGGAAAAAGAAACATCACTAACAAATAAGTAAACAAAAAAATAAATCCTTGTCTCTCATGACGTGCCAACAGCCTTTGGAGTTGCTCCTGCATTTGGCTCTTTTTCTAGCATTTTTCTGAAATCTGGCATGTAAGATGCAGTGCAGGACTGGCATGGACCAGCGTGCTCTGAGCATGACAAACCTGTCTGGATTTCCTTGTGCCTGAAATCTGTCCCTTAGCTCAGCAGGGGCTTGCAGCTGCATGTGTGCAAGGTGCTTTGATCAAGGATGAGGGTTCAAGAGGAGGGCCTTCAAACGAGGCAGCTGGACTGGCTGCAGCCACTTAGGCTGCAGGTAGCAAAAGTGAGTGAATGAATCTCTCTGAGGTGTGACACCGCAGGGTGGTCAACTGCCCAGGTTCAGGCAGTGAGGGCACAAAGGACTGGAGTAAAAGGAAACCAATGGAGGAGGGTGACTGCAGCGTAGCTATACTGTTCCACCATTCCACCTAGCAATGTAGACATCTGAAGAGTTCTTGGTCTGTATTTTTAATGTTTTTTAATATATATTACAGTATTTCCCAGTGTCTATTGACTCTCAGTTTTGCCCATTAATGGATGCCAAATTTCTGTACATGCCATTTGTGGAAGAAGTCTTAATACCTGCAGGTACCACCTACAAGTCTGCCTTGTTTGCAGTGCCTGAATGGCAAGAGAAAATGCAGGCTGGGGCTGGACATGGAAAATAGAGGTGGTTTCCTTCCCCTTTTCCAGCCTTCCCTTCACTCCAGCTTCTGAGCCAGCAGTTGCGTGGAAGAGTGCAGGAAGAGCGCCAGCCACCAGTGCAGCAAAAGGGGGAGGCATTGCTGATAACGGTGTCCTCGCATGCTAGCAGATCAAGCACGGCCCTTTCGAGGAGCTGCAATATGAAGAGCATTCTCTGCTGTGATGAGCAGGTAACTCTGAAAGAGCAGGGTGCTGGAATTAGCCCATTAATTACCTGTCAGTGTCATCAGAGAGAGTTCAACCAGGGCCACTCTTCTGTCAGTGGGAGAGAGGGAACAGCCAGAGATCTTTCCAGCTTGCTCCTAATGAAGGTGGCCTCTGTTACTGCTGTGGAGTCCTGGACCCACAGCAGTGGCATCCAGGAAGAAAATGTATAGCATCTGTTAATTAATGTAACCCTGATTGGTCTCTATACCTGCTTGCAGAAGTGATTAAAACAGATGCAGTCTGGAAGATTTTTATAAATCATCCCTTCTTCATCAAAAAAGATGTGAAAAGCTGTTATTTGTTTGCTTTTGAGATGGGGAGTTAATTAGAAAGTGGAAGGGAGGGGTGGTTGTCATACACCAAATGTCTGGGAGCCTAGGACTAGATCTTGGGTTGACCTTTTCTCCAGTCACAAATAGCTGATAGAAAATGTATAAATTAGTCTGGAAGGAGACAGCACTCTGCACTTCAGAGCTCAAGGCAAACAGGGTATTCAGCCAAGTTCATAAATATCCCTTTTGGAGCTCACAGCCAGCACACAGCGCAATGAGGAACTCCTCCCAGCAATCTAGAGCCGTTTCTGTGACTAACCTGTGGAGGAAACAAATTCTTATATCACTTCATCAGGGTATTTGTTTCTCCCAAATGTAAAAGTCATTTTAACGTAGTCTTTAGTCAGTACGAGACCAACCTCCCGGGTGCAGTGCCGTTTGTGGGCTGGGAGCAGGGCACAGAATATTCTGCAGAAAGTGGGGCAGGGCAGACCCCCACTGACCCCACTGGCTTCACAACCCCGACCGAACCACCTTCCCAACAGATTCCTCAAAAGCAGAACCAATTGCAATGTTACAAGATGTTTCTGTGCTTTGTGGAACAGCAGAGGTTCACAGAGATGGACATTTGATTTATAATATTCCATGTAGGATGGATACTGCTGTCTGTTATCTATACAGATGGAAGAATGGTGATAGTTAAACATGAAAGGCATCTATAGGGTACCTTTAGGTGAGGAATAAGATTCAAATGTCTGGGTAATGCCTTCCTTTTTTTGATACGTCCTTTATATCTCCTGGGCAGGGGTGACCACCTTTCTTTGTGTTGAAATCAGAGTGGAAGTGGAGGATACCTTGCACTTACTGAAGGTGCCAGGACTGGCTCGAGATGGTGTGCTACGTGCAGTGTAAAAAGGGAGACCTCTGGGGCATAGGTGTAATGCTAGGGAGACCCCCAGGTGTTGAATCTTCAGATAAACTAACCTCTGGGGCTATGGTCACAGGAACATCAACCAGAGCGCCTTCAAACATTTTCTAAGTAGGAAAGAGATCTCTTTACAGGCAAAATCTCTTCAATTTTTGCAGAATCTTAACTTTCAAGAAAGTTCAGGAAAAAAAACAAAACCCAAACAACAAAATCAACCCCCAACCTAAACAAAAAATACCGACCCCATAATCAGGACATCTGGAATATTTCATGTTGGACTTAAAAAATAAGAATATTAAGTCTGCCAAGAGGCACACAGCTGTCAAATTTGTTGTCTCAGTAGAATGATAACTGCAGGATAAAGATGTATACAGTCTGTTTTGGAGCTTGGCTTTTCCCCCTTCCTTTGCCTTGCAGGATAAACTGTTCTGCCAATCCACAAATTCAATATTCAGTACAACATTAATGCAGTCTAGCTATGAATGGCCACTCTCAGTATGGTAATCCCACCAAAACTAATTGAGTATGCTATCCACAATTTCTGCCAGTCACATTGCTATCTTCCCTTTTAAAAAGGTTCTTCCCTTTTAAAAATGTTTGCAAGGAGCTAAAAAAATAAAAAGACTAGGCTTTTGAAAAAAGGTATCCTTTCCTTACAGACTGAAAACAGGAGGATACATTTTCAAAAGCTGTCCCTTCACCTTTATCACAATTTGGACAAGAGTTAGGTGTCTCTACATGGGAACTTTTCCGGTTTTAATCCGCTCTTGACGCTTTTCATGGTTTGCATGACAACCTCATTCTGTGCCCTCTCAAAAAGCAAAGAGGTGTCCATGGCAGAGCCAGGAAATGGTGTCAGATTGCTCTATTTGTGGTGCTTTTCTACACAGGGAATTCAAATGCCAGCACCTGGCCTGACACGTGGTTATGTCCCTGTCTAGGAAAGGACTGCTCTGCCTTAGGTGAAGCCTGGTTTATCCTGAAAGCTTTAGTCTCCCTGAAACATTCCAGGGATACAGGCTGATAGAGTAGTTTGCTTTAAGTCACGATACCTCTGGATTGACCAGCTGCACCATCTGTTTTATGACATTTCTGGCATTTCAGAGCAGGTATGGAGGTGTAAGCTGCTGCAAGGCAACCATGGGCTGTGCAACCATAGCTGTGAAACCACAGCTGCTGACTGACACGTTTGAGAGAGCTGTGGCTCAACATGAGCACCCAGGGGTCCAGCAGCAAATTAGATGCCAACTGCCACAATCAGGTGGCTAAAGGATTGGAGCAGTCAGCAAAAACATGCATTTCCATTGGTCCCCTGAAAACAGAGGGACAGTGTAAATGATAGCCAGCAAAGCTTCCTTTCACTGCGGAAACAAATTAGAAATATCTCATGAGAAGCACGGTGTGTGAGCTGCTGGATTTTCTCCCTTGTGCAAAAGGGACCTTCTGACACTCCTGCTCCCCTCCGCGTCCTGCTTTTCCACAGTCTGAGCAATGCCAGGCAAGGATGCCAGGCTGGGCTGGAATGGCTCCTCAGAGCCTGCCAGCACCTCTCATAGTGACTAGAGGCTTGTCAAACCAGGACAAGGCTCTTCCGAGTCTCCTGGCTTGTACTGGTGGGAGGGAAGAGGCGAGCACACACCATGCTCAGAGCATGATGGCTCCCAGAACACGGGAAACATATTTCCATGAGCTAGGTTGTTAGAAAAGCCCCCCCAAACCCATTTATTTTAGACGGGACGTAGACATACTGCCCCATTCACAGCAGAAGCCATCAGCCTTCAACCAAGGTCACACTGAGAAAGGAAAGGGACACACCTGCTGCCAAGGGGTCTGTGTCAGTGCCAAGGGGCCACACGGCAAAGGAAGGAAAACAGATCTCTGGAGCAGGTCTCCTGAGAGACTGCTAAGCTGCAGATGTGAGTGTAGCCCATCTGGACAACCCATGTACCAGCCTGGTCCTGCGTGCTGCCGGGACACAGACCAACTGCACAACACACAGAAACTGGCAGGGCCCTGGTGAGTTTTGCAGAAATGACTTCACAGATGATGGTGAGTGTGTCCTGGCTGGCACAGCACAAGCCTGGGCTTGAAACCTCGTCCTCCAGCACAACCTTAGGACCGGACTTTGCCAGGGCCGGGGCTGCTTGGGGTGCTGCGGTTGTCCTGGCTCTGCTGGGTGGCTCAGCATCAATGGGGGCTTGTTGGAAAGTTGGCTCACAGTGAAATCAAGCGCTGCTTTTCCATGGCCCACTCAATGGGTAGGGAGGGGGAATTAGAAATTGCATTTTTTTTCCCTGATCCCTCTTTATCCTGTGGTAGTTTAAGCTCCCGAGTTGTGGTGGCAGTGGATGAAAGCTTATGCTTAAGTTTTCCTCAGGGTTTTGTGATGGGCTGGGATGCTATGAGTGGGAAATAGCCGGTAATGGGTGCTGCATATGGCCCCATCCTTAACGCCTAGTGAGTCTGGTCATCATTTCACACTATGATATTTTCCAGATGAGCACACATAAACAGCTGGACTTCAGCAGCTGGGCTATGGTAGCTTTTGCTTACACAGGTAAATGTTCTTTTTTGTTGCAGACTTCTGTAGCAAGAGTCAGGAACAGGAAGTGTATTCTTTGGGAGCCTCCTACACTGTGCAGTGTGAGACAAGGTTATTAGGTTTTTTTGTTCTAATTAGCTATATGGGAATGCAAAATTGTTAAAAGAGGTCAATACTCATAAGACCTTTTACTGGTCATCATGTAGCCAAATCAGTGATAACAGCTCTTTTCTTGCAGTAGGAAATCAGGCAAGACTGTGGCAAATTCCACTGTGGGGGTACTGGTTACTGGTAACAAGGTACTGGTTACTGGTAACTGTCTGCTTTTACTGGCTGAGCTCAAAACTTCTGCTGCTTCTTAAGCATTTCACATTCTTGCTTGCCTGTAGTATTATCATGCCACTGAATGTTCCTGAACTGAGCCAACAGAAATGACAGAGGTATAAATGAATAGATATTTTCCTCAAGGACTCGGTAGTCTGTTGGTGGGTTTTTTCAGTATTGTTCCGTTTCATGGGAGGCCCTGACAGCAAAGATCTTCTATCACTTTCCTCCTGCTCTGTTAGAGCGAGTGGTTTCACATCTCTGCTCTTCAATGGCAGTAATGCTTCTTCCTTCTGACTCATGTAATAATGTTTTATAAAGATTTCATTTTAGTGTGCCTGTGAATATGCCTGGAGATGAGCTTTTTTTCCATAGAGAACCATTCCTCTTCTAGTGGTTCACATTATATCTTGATTAGGTTCTGCTTTGTTTTTCCTCCTTAAAAGTAGACTTTCCATTTCCCTTACTTGGATGTTCTTCAGCTGTATCGCTAGAACAAGGCAAAGGTCAATCTTCCCTTGTTGCCCTATCTCTACCACTGTGCTGCTGGACGTCTGCTGGTAGTGTTTATTAACCTGTACAATTTCTTTTGATGCAAAGTTTTCCTTGTGACTGAAAATGCAGCACATCCACCTACAACAATAACCACATAGGCAAGTGACACCAGGCCACTATTTGCTCTGTGTCCCGATGTGTCCTGTTGAAGGCAGCAAGGCTTTGGCACCAATACATGTTTCCAGGCTAGAGCTGGCTTCAATCTGGTCAGCACAACCCTCTGACATGTCTGTCTCCAGTCACCCATCTCGATGTGTTAAATCAGCTACAACTGGAGTCAAGAGCAGGAAAAGGAATGCCCAACTTGATCCACAACACTAAATCACGGGACTCTGTTCCTACTCTACTCCTTAAATGCCAGCAGGAGGTGAGTTTGTGCCTAAAAATCTGGCTCGGGGTATCTAAAATTGGGCAGTCAGAAATTCTTGTACCCTAACTTGAGTCTGTCTTCAACAGTTTAGGCATAGGTCTCTCCATCTTCCAGGTTTGCCCACCAGAAGGATAACATCGGCTCCTGCCTGAGAAGATCTTTGCTTTATTGTGGCAAGCCAAATGCCTCAAAGCAGGACGTGCCTTTTTAGATCAGCAATGGTAGGCTTTTATTTCCAAACATTTTTGGGATTCCTGGCTAGCCTTCCCATTGCAAGAGCACAATCTTACATCCACAGATCTTGTATTTGCGAATGGTAGCACTCAGCTATTTAATGAGCTATTTGTGGTCAGGAACCAGTTGATAAAACTCCAAGTTGTACCAGCTGGCCTCAAAATTGAGCCAGCATAATTGCAGACCAATGTTGAGATAGCTGCTCAGGGTAAGGATCTCTTCTCTTTGTATGAAATAGATAGGAGCTCTTGACGATAACAACAATCCTCAGTATAAACCTCACTCCCTATTAACCACAAAGCCCATGTCACTATAAATTCGCTTAAGATGCAAACCCGTAACATCTGGCATCTATATGAGTAGTCCAACATTGCATCCTGCTATCTTTTTTCTCTTTAATACTTACTGACAGCCCTACCTCTCCAGCTATTTTGCAGCCATCTGGAAGATCATGAAATGGCATTTGATTTAGCTTTGCCCCACAAGACAACGCTACGCAGCCCAGCCTACATGTGCTTGGCAGTTCAAGAACTGTGGAACAGTTAGCTTGCTTGATTTTTGGCTGCATGATGCCCTTTTTAGCCCAGACTGCAGGGCTATGCAGGAGTAAGTGGACCTCAGTGTTCAGCGATACAGGGTGCTCAGGGATGTCGTGCTACAGGGGATTGAAGACCCCACGGGCAGCAGGGGTGAAGGAGATGGCTATTTGCACTAGGATGCAGGGGATGAAAGGGGACAGGGTCTTTGCATGACCCCTCCTCATCCAGACTCAGACCAGAGCTTGGAGGGGGATGTCATTTCACCCATCTTCTCCTAACAGTGCTTCTGCCTTATGTGTTTGCTGCTGGGCTCCAGAACGAAGGCTTGGTCCTGGAGACGTGCAGAAGGACCCTCCGGCAAGGGCAGGGCGTTCAAGCCACAGTCCAGTGCTTCACACAGTCCGTGACAGCAAGGGCGAACAAGCAGAGTAAGGACAGATGGACATGACAGATGCCATGCAGGATCAGACCTACTGCCCTGTTGCACTGGAAAAAAAAATCAGAACCATTACCTTTATGGCTGTCACAACATACTCCAGTTGTTGCAATTCATCATCTCCCACATTTTGCACCAAAATAATTTTATTTGCTCTTACTGGAGCTTTTAAATTGCATTTCCAGAATCCACGGTATGGTGAGACATATTAGGAGAAATAACATTTCCTTTTCTGTTTCATACAGGCTCAATTGCAAAATAGCACAAAACTGAAAACCAAGTGGTTTCAGAGGAATATGTCCCCCATGCTATGTAAGCAGAGACTGCACCAGATAAGGTCCCAGTGCGGAGGGATATGAGATGAAGAAGAACTCGAGGGTGCTCAGCACCTTTCCACATTGCTGTCCTGCATTGCTATGTTCAACTAGTCCAGATTCAACCATGTAATTTGGTTCTAATTTCTTGGTCATATTAAATACACTTCTAAAGGAAAATAGCACAATAGTAAAACCCATGCAGTGTGGTCCTTTCCCAAATGTCTAGCTGTAATGTAGTTACTCACATACCTAAATAATTTAGCTATATTTATTGTGTACTTCGGACATGAAATTTAGAAGAAATACCAAGTCACAATCTGCTGGATGGGGTGGGGAGGGGATGCTTTCAGCCTGCCTTTAGCCATCTGCCTCTATCATCAGTGGAATGAGGAAGAGGCACTTTTAGAGCAATTCATCCCATCCAAAACAAGCCTCTAAAATGCTTTTAAAATGTAAAATATTTTCTATGTGGAAGATTCAATGACATGCATTATTCTGTGTTGTAGGACAGAGAGGAACACAGAGGCTCGTTGTAAAGCTTTAACAGGCCAGGTACAAGCAATACCACTGCAGCTTCCCATAGAAGTGGCCTCTGAGAATTATGCAGATGCCTACATTTCTATTCCTGCACCCTGAGCTTGGCAGAATTAGCAGCATTTCTAGACTTCTTTTTCTTGCCTTTTAATATTTTTAAAATTTGCACAGGGTGCTCACAATTTTCATGAGCAGAGCAGAGCATTTTCTCAAAGGGCACCTTTACAACATGTCTAACCATGGATGAGACTAGAGGAGATTTCTATAGCTACTTCAAATCCATAATCACTCATCTTAAGGCCAAGTGTGGTCATTAAGTTATCAAGCCTTGCCTTGTGCCTGACACAGGCTGCAGCATTTTCTGTGTTCTTAAGCAGGATGAAGATTTTCACATTGACATCTGTGTGACGTTTTATTCCTTTTGTTCTTTAATCCTCCATGATTTGTTCCACTCTGCAGCTTTCTTGTTTCCAGTCCTCTCTCCCTGTGCTTGTCAAGCAGCAGGATTCTCCCTGTTCCATCTCCTTTACAAGGATCATTTGCTACCGCAGCGCCGGTAGCTGAGTCTTCATCTTCCTGATCCCTCTCCTCCAATGACCTCCAGCACTTTCAAACTGCAGCTGAAAAAAGTTCTTTCCATCTTTGCTTCTACCTCCCCCTGTCACTGACACTACCTCATCTGTAAGCATGTGAGATGTCTTTACAGAGCACAGAGCTCCTACTGAGAGGCGCAGGATGAATTCTGCATGTGACACCAAATGAGACAATTTAACCTTAGATTTTTTTTTTATAATTTTTTTATCTCAAAATAATTGTGCCGTTATAGGTCATTGGAAAACAGTTCAAATAATTAATTACAAAACTGTGCAAAGACTGAACTATACATTTGTCTCAGTGTACAGATTTTGCTCTTAATATTTAATTACTTGTCTGTAATAATAAATACTTGACTTACAAATCAGTTTCTGCATGGCATTAAGGAATTTACTTTCAAGTCCAGTTTTAGGTGCCGAATCAAACTTTCATTGTCACTAAAGCTGCAGCAGTATGTTAATGACAATGTACATTAAGGCTGGGTCTGAACAAGCAGCCAAAGAAAAAAGATGTTAAAATATTCTAAGAGAGCTCCAGCTCCTGATACGAATATTTATGTTTTCTTCTTAAAAGGAATGAGACATGTTTCAGGTTCATTAATTCTGTATGACTGACTTTTATTTTTAACTGAGTGTATGATTGGTTACAATGAGAGCCATAACCTATGCTTATCCTACAACTATCTTATTACTGATCGCCCCTGGCAGAGTGTAGATGAAGAGCACCAAGAAGACAACAAGAATAAGTAGAATTATGCCAATGATGATGTACTTCTTGTAATTTCTCCAGATCAGGTGATACAAACACTTGAAAGGACTTACAAACCAAGAGAAGGATGTGTCTGGTCGGCTAAAGGGGAAGAAAGAAAAAGAGAAAAACTTTTGTAAAGGCAGATCCAGCTATTTCCAAAGGTACCCCACTGCAAAATATATATTTGAGTTTAAAAAGGACCTTTAACTGCAGTGAAATGACTAAAAATTTAGAGGGAACTTCCACAAGTTTCGTGTACTATGGGGTCACTCCTCTTCCATCTGTCCCTGAGCCTAAGCTCTACACACCACTGCAAATAAAATTCCAGTTCACACTTTATAACTACTCCAATTTAAGGCAAGACACGGAATTCAAAATTACAGACAAGACCATGATAAATGCTAAAGAAGAAATGCAGACATCCTGAACTTGAATACAAAATCTTTCTAATCATTGCATGTAATTTAGCATTGTGAAAGGTGTAATGAGCCACTACAAAAATCTAATTGCTCAGTGATAGTCATGGTGCGATAACAGGCAGAGCCAGCTCAGGCCTGGCGTACAGCCCAAAATGTCATTTTTTCAGAAGGAGTTTGAAAACAGGCCTCCTGAAAACAGGAGATGAGATGAACCCCAAAATCTAGGTAGTTTGCCTGGGTACAAAAGGCAAGAAGAGCCACCTTCTCCTGGTGGCAGCTATCTGCACTTGACAGTCCTAACCTTTTCCCAAATGTTGTCCCATGTCATATTCTCTCCATAACCAGGAGTTTCTTCACGCTGTGGGACAAAGCTGGCTGCATACAGAGAGGAAAACAATGTTTTCCTCAGGAAAAATGTTGGCACAGTCTCTCCTCTGGCATGCCACCCAGCTTGGGAGGTCGCTATGCCTCTGACTTCAACAGCCCTATCCCTGCAGTGAGCTGAGGCAACTTCTGTCAGCTCTGTGTGACGGGATGACTTGACGAGTATGATGGTGCGGAGCAACATTAACAACAGCAAAGTCACGTGCAGGTTGTCTTTCTTATCCAATATCACTGTAATTGTGCAGACAGTGCAGCAGTAAGGAGAAAGAAATTAAGACTGAGGGTCATAAAAAGCAATGGCCATGTCTCACTCTAGGAAGTCGTTTAAGGAATTTAAGCAATGTTTTAGTCATCTGGAGAATTCAGCATTCTGCACATGGAAGTGAATGCCAATGTGACAGAAAGTCTGTAAATCTAAAAGGCCAACTGAGTATCTTTTAATTAAAAACTGTGTTTTATGCTGAGGTGGAAATGACTCAGAACTAAATCAACAAATAAGCCCTCCAGGTTAAAAGGAATTATTAAAAAATGGATACTCTAAAGAGCAAAACTTACTGAATCACAGACTTGAGTAAAAAAGCCATTAATCTGCATGTTCCAGATACTTAAGGGCTTTTCATAACCTTTCAAGACAGGGGAGAAAAAGCCAGACTGTTGCTCATTTAATTTGTTTTCTTTGCAGCGCAGGCAATAGAATTCAGTGCCAGTTACAGCAGTGTATTGGTTATAATAGAGTGAACCCGGAAAAGCATCCTGTCTTGATCGGCAGAGATGAAGAGATGGATAACCTCATGGTGCTCTGGCCAGCAGGAAATTACACTCACTGCACCTTATATCTCATTTGCATGTTTTTCTTTAGCTCCCAGACATTTACTCTTTGTATACCTTTGCTCTGGTACATTAAAGAGTCTGCTACTGTCCAGTAGCTCCTTGAAGATAATTTTGGCTTTGAAATTATTTTGTTTCTTAATTTAAAAACTTAATTGCACAAAACAATCTGAAAATTTTTCTGCTTCTCTGTGTGAACCTACATGATTAGCAACAAAAATATGAACCTACAGTACTGGCATAGAGATAGGGAGGTCCTGACACAAAGCTCCTTGAGATCCACTTCTTCCTGAAGAGAACTCATTTGAAGTGCAGAAACAGTTATCTCTTATCTCTCCATTGATTTTTGACAACTCTGCATGTATGAACCACATATTCCATCACTCGGGGGCACTGAGCTGGTAAACTTTAATACCAGCTTTATGGAACTGGGGCATGCAACGTCTTCAGCTATGAGTTTGTTTTCTTTCCAATAAGTGAGTGTCTAGCTAAAATAGTATTTACTATCCACATGCTGATATTGCTTTAGAAACCTTAGGATTTATTTTGCCTAAGTTTAAAACTTAGATGCCCAACCTGGTCAGTCATGTGGGCTGTCTGCATGTGGAGAGGAAGGACTTTCTGGAGGACAATTAATCTCTTTCCCCAGCTGCCATCTTAAGATATGTGTGTTAGGTAATTCGGATGACTCCCCCATGTGTACATGAGCAGCTACAAATGGAGCCTGAATGTCTTGCTTCTGAGATGGGTAATGTCAAGTGAGACTAGCCCCACCCTAATTTTAATTTAATTGAGGCACTCACCTCAGTTAAGAGTAAAACTGGGTTGAGCCAGTGTTGGCTGTGTATCTCATCATAAAAACCTATATATGAAGCCTCTCGGATTACTCAGTGCAAGATCTGGGGGAACACTCTGGTTTTGTGGCTTCTGGGTCAAAACATCTCCAGGCTGGCTGTGCAGCGGAGAAGGGACCACCAGGCCAGTGACAACCTCTTGACCCAACAGCACATTTGTAGATAAAATACTCTTGAGGTGAAAATACAGGGAGCCCTGGAGCCCCAGGCTGCCTGGGGTGCATGGGCTGGGCTGGAAAAAAAATGAGAGAAAAATGAGAGGGTGCCTTTGTGCATCCTGTTGACAAACTTCTGGACAGGTAATCTTTCTATTACACACTACGCTCCCTCTTAAAACTGCCTAGGCTGATTGTCTCCCACCAGACATATTTCAGAGCTATCCCAGTCCTCTCTTCTCTGTAAGACAGTACTTTAGTTTCTATTACTGGGAATCTTTCAGACAGACATCTGTCAGCCATAGCTCATCCTGACTTTAGGGAAAGATGTTCTTAAAGGTCCCTTCCAACCTCAGCAATTCTATGATTCTATGTTGTGTCAAATGATAGTCTTTTCATGGCTAATTTTCAACAAGTCTCTGATACCTCTAATTTTCAGGCTAAATTTACACCCTTTGTAGGGGTATTGACAATTCCACCTTTATGCTGTTTTTCCCTTTTTCCTGTTTATCCCAAGATATTCATCAAACGAACAAGATTAAACAGCATGTGCAATGATTACCATTATGATTAGCAATTGATTTTTAGAAGCTTTGGTAGCAGAAAATGTAACATCAATTTCTCTCTCTCTCTCTTTTTTAATCTAGCTCATTACTTTAGTAGAACAAAGTACTTGAGCCAAAATAGATTAGAAGTACATTTTTTCTGAATGCAAAAATCTCAGCAAATATCTTTTTAATGTGAAAAATACTGAAAGATAAAGTGTTCCCCCTAGATCATCTGCCTGTGTTAAACCACTTAAAATGTCCTCATTAAAAAGTCTTATGATGAAAAATAACTTCATTCTTTGATTATGAAGTACAAAAAATTAGAGATAGATTTTTTAAAGTCATATTATTCCTGCATGACCTGATTTTCATGTTTTATGCACCTTTATCACAAGTGATTAATTTATGCAAAAATAACTAGATGTATAGAGGTCAGTTTCCCACTTATGATATGTAGCACCTAAGACACCTTTAAATGTGTGCAGATAATTCTTAGAATCTTAGAATGATAGAATCATAGAGTCATTTAGGTTGGAAAAGACCCTTAAGATCATTGAGTCCAACCGTTAAGCTAACACTGCCAAGTCCACCATGTCCCTAAGTACTGCATCTAAATGTCTTGTAAATACCTCCAGGCATGGTGACTCCACCACTTCCCTGGGCAGCCTGTTCCAATGCTTGATAACCTTTCAGGTGATGAAATTTTTCCTAATATCCAAAATTCTTGTTTCCTAATACTAAGACTCTGTCTCCTAACGATCATATTAAAAAAAAAAAAACAAAACAACAGCTGGACATAGGAAATATTTCATACAGTCATTTTAAAGCACTTAAACATTAATGGCCTAGAGTTATCCTCTTAATATAATAGATATAATCCATCTGATCTTTACAGGTGACCAAACTAAGGTGTTGGGTGTATGCATAAGTTATGATGGTTTAAGAGGTTATCACATGCCAGGTCAGCTATGGAATGAGCCCACATGTGAACTCTAGCTGAGGACAAACATGCAGCAATGCAATTTATTTGGGCATCCAGAGGAAGGGATTTCACCTAACCTGGAAGGTGTTGCTAGCTACGAGTGCTGGCAGCCAGGCAATGCACAAGTTGGACAAATGGCTTGCTCAAGGTTACAGCAGGAAAGAAAAGCCAGGAGAGGAGCAAGGACACCTGCTCTTCCCCATCTCCTGCTGAAGGCCTCCGCCCCAACTTGTTTAATGAGTGTACTTCTACTCACTTGGGTTTTTCCAAGGGCTCAGGCTCCTTTCGAGCTTTTCCTACTGGATTCTTCTCAGCTTCTTCTGCTGTGACTAAGTGAAACTCAGCTTCCACCTTGCCCTGGATCAGAGAGATCATATGTAAGCAACCAATCCTGGGTTATTATCACCAAATCACAGCAGGATTCAGCTTGTGGAGAAATTATGGAACCAGCTGAGGGTGAAGGAAATTGATTAAAGAAAATAAGATAAAGTCTTTGCAGTTAAAGAGAAAGCACAGAGGAAAAACCAGGCATCAAATTCCTGACTTATGCTTAAGGACCACGAGGAAAGAGAGCTAGGATGTTTTCTTCCAGACTCACAAATACATTTTCTTCCTAAATTATAATGTAATTCATCTGAGAAGACCTGTCTTCTGTCTATTGCACGTCCTGGCACAGCTGAATGGCCAAGCTGGAAGCTGCACTGCTGACATGGATGAGATGTAGTCCACCAACAGGGGGAAATTCACCCAGTCAGAAGTGCTGAAGCAGTTGAGCTGCGGGGTCTCAGCTCACAAAAGGAAGATGGCTAGAAATGAGATTTGTGTGCAGAAAATGTCATGGAATCCTGGAGCTCTGTTCAGGCTAAAAGAATAGCGGTCTGGCAGGTGGTTTCAGAGTCAATTTTCTTGATGTATGGCCAGAAGATGATACTCAGAGCTGTGACAAAAGGACAACTTTATTCAGCACCAACTTAGTGATAATTTCTACAATTCAGAAAATTCATAATGGAATAACTGCTGATTTATTGCTTGTTTTGACAAGCCATTAAAGCTTGTTGAGTGACAAATAAAATATTAGCACTTATAAAAGATCATGTCTATTACACCTTGAAGTAAAAATCTGTAATCTGAGTAATTTGGACTCTTAGTATCAACTGTAACTTCTGATATGGAAGTTAGAGCTTCCTAAATATGGGTTAAATATTTGTTTTTCCCTTGCATTTACAGCAACAAACCTGTTGATATTTCTGTCTGTGTTAGGTCACAGAGACATTCTCTCTTTTCCCTGTTCATCCAGGTGCATTCTTTAGTACTGTCTCCACTATAGATTTAATTAGGCCAAAGGAAAAAAAAAATGAAGATTTCAGAGATTTAAAGATTCCAGTGACAATTAAGAGTGGGTAAATCAAATCAGCTTCATAAAATCTGCGATGGATGAAAAACAGACAGATGGCTTTTCATGTACTTGTTATTTTCCTACCCCATACCTTTGTGGATATCAAAAACTAAAGTGTTAATCTATGGTCAGTGGCTGGGATTCAGCACAGAACTGGACTGAAGGAAGGATGAAGATAAAAGGGATCAATGTGAAAGACAAGGGGATCAAGAGATGAAAGTGGAATGGGAGAAAGAGAATCAATTGTACAAGAGCTGAGAAAATTGAGGTAAAGCAGGGATTTGCAAGTGGAGTCCATCCACTAAACCCACGGAAAATATGCAGTCACCTTCAATCTGATGAAGGCAATGAACTTGAAGATTACCCTTTTTATTAAAGAATCCTTCTTGCTGGAAGGGATGGAAATATGAAGGAAGGATGCTGTTTAGGAAAACTCTTGGAGAGTCAATGAAAATCTAGAGAGAGAGGCAGATCCCCTAAAAAAGCACCAAAGCAGGTGAATTTCTGGAGGGCTACACTATATGGAAGTAGCTTGTAGCTCTTGGTCTGTGTTCTCACGGGGATCTTGACAGACCTAGTAAGACTCCAACCACCCTAATCCCAGAACTGGGCTGTGGGGATGTCCAGGCTTGGGTCCAAGCTCCCAAAGTGTTCTGTGGCCAAGTGAGCACATTAGCTCAGGTTTTCCTTTCCTGGTCTCTAAATTGAAGAGACATGATTCAATAAATGGACCACTCGGTGGATAAAGAACTGGCTGGATGGTCGCACTCAAAGAGTTGCAGTCAACGGCTCGATGTCCAAGTGGAGAGCAGTGATGAGTGGCATTCCTCAGGTGTCGGTACGGGGACCTGTACTATTCTATACTTTGTCAGCGACATGGACAGTGGGGTAGAGTGCACCCTCAGCAAGTTTGCTGATGATACCAAGCTGTTTGGCAAGGTAGACATGCTGGAGGGGAGAGATGCCATCCAGAGGGACCTGGACAGGCTGGAGAGGTGGGCCCATACCAACCTCACGCAGTTCAACAAGGCCAAGTGCAAAGTCCTACATCTGGGTTGGGGCAATCCCAAGCACAAATACAGGCTCAGCGGGGAATGGCTGGAGAGCAGCCCTGTGGAGAAGGACCTGGGGGTGATGATTGATGAGAAGCTCGACATGAGCAAGCAATGTGCGATCGCAGCCCAGAAGGCCAACCGTATCCTGGGCTGCATCAAAGGATGTGTGGCCAGCAGGTCAAGGGAGGTGATGCTGCCCCTCTAACTCCGCTCTCGTGAGACCCCACCTGGAGTACTGCATCCAGCTGTGGAGTCCCCAACATAAGAAGGACATGGACCTGCTGGAGCGTGTCCAGAGGAGGGCCACGAGGATGATCAGAGGGCTGGAGCACCTCTGCTATGAGGAGAGGCTGAGAGAGTTGGGGCTGTTCAGCCTGGAGAAGAGAAGGCTCCAGGGAGATCTTATTGCGGCCTTCCAGTACCTAAAGAGGGCCTACAGGAGAGCTGGGGAAGGACTTTTTACAAGGGCATGTAGTGATAGGACGAGGTGGAATGGGTTTAAACTGGAAGAGGGCAGGTTTAGATTAAACATTAGGAAGAAGTTTTTCACTTTAAGGGTGGTAAGGCACTGGAACAGGTTGCCCAGAGAGGTTGTTGAAGCCCCGTCCCTGGAGGTGTTCAAGGCCAGGCTGGATGGGGCTTTGAGCAACCTGGTCTAGTGGGAGGTGTCCCTGCCTATGGCAGGGGGGTTGGAACTCGATGATCTTCAAGGTCCCTTCCAACCTAAACCATTCTATGATTCTATGACTCCTTCACTAGCTTACACAGCTCTGCTTCATGCCCTGCTTCATGTAGACATGCCCCAAAGACCGTGCGCAGAGTTAACTATCGGGATGTACTTCATGCCTAGATACATGCACTCCACCTCGGGAACAGAGGAGAAGAGCTGTCTTTCATTTACACTGAGGATCCCTATACTGCTGTAATAGTACAAAGGAGCCTTAAAGACAGGGGAAAATGGAGACATTGTGAGAATTTCAGTGTAGCTCCAGATTATACACAGAAAGCACTAGAGCATTATGAAGAGAAGCTGCAGTAGAAAACCCTGAGATAAATGGCTAGGTACATCATGAGTGAGATTTACACCCTGCTGGCAAGCCTTGTTATGCTAGAGGCTTCAGGTAAATGAAAATTTGTGTGTCGGCGTTTATCTTCTTAGGAGGATACTTCTAATATAAAAAGACTTGTAGAGTTTGGGGGAAGCTGCCATTGTCCTTTGCATTCCTTTATACCAATTGTATCCTGCCACCAAAACACTTCAACAGGAAGAGGGGACTGTGCTCTTTCTACTTCGCCCTGGCTGAAGTGAGAAATAAATAGAAAAGAAATAAATACATGGGTGAGATTCCTCCCAGGATTTCCTCAGCTGACACAAAGTCGGGTGGAAACACCTGATTTTCACTCTACCCATCCAGGGTGCTGGGAGATGAAGAGTGGAAGAAAGCAAATAAAAAGTACAAAGAGCTCTGGCTGCCTGGGATTATCTGAACCAAATCTAGGGGGGGGCACTGAAACATTTGGAGGGGTCCTGCGGATTGCCAGTGGTGATCACTCTTCAGATACCATATGCAAAATTAGCATCTGTCTGTCTGAGGACCTCAGCAGAGCATATCAGCCCCAGAGAAAAGCTGTTCATCTGTAGTGAGCTGCCTACCGTGAGCTCCCCAGCCTTGATGAAAGGCCACCAGCCTCGGACACGCTTCTGCTGAAATATGGAGATCCTGTTTTCTTCACTTGCTGCCACAACCATGCCTAGGTCACAGCTCTTGGCTGTCTTTGCTGCTCGAGGGAACCCATTCAGGTTCAATTCAAGAGTGCCTGGAGGGAAAAATAATGTGACGACACTCAGAGACCAGACAGATGTGAATACGTTCAAACAGCAGCTTCCAAATTAGATACATGGAGCAATGCAGCAGCTTGGGCCACAGCTTCATAGCTGGGGATCTCTCTGTACCATCAGCTACTCATTTGTATTGCCCTGGTATCGTCTCATCTGAGTTCCTAATTATTCCCTCTCCAACAAACGTATGCGTTTGCAACGTGGAGCTTCAGAGAAAGACAAGCAAAAGTTGGGTCTCAGACACTGCTTTGTACATACCTGTCCTGGTTTGAGTGACACAGGACTGATTTCTCTTTTAATGCTTGGGAAAACAGCACTTTTAGAATACTTTAGTGTCTAAATTTGTGAAAATATTTACTTTATAGCTAACTATGGTGCGTGGGTTTCAAGGTCTCAGTATTTTCAAGCTCTCCAGGTGCGGGAATGAGGAGGAGCAAGACCCGGGCACCTGCCCCAAGCTGGCCAACAGGATTATTTCACACCGTGAATGTCACATTCAATATAAATTAGAAAGTTTGCTTCAAAGTGCTCGCTCTCCCTTGATGGCTGTGATCCAGAGAACTTCTTGCCCTGGTGCCGAACCCCTGAGGACCTCCCTTCTTCCCAAAGCCATAGTGCTTGCAGTGTCCGACATTTGCTGTCCACTGCTGGGAGTGCACAGCTTCCTACTGATAGAATGGGCTGAGTATAGCCCTTGTATATTTTATATTGCTATCAGGACCAATATCGGTTCTTTAGTGTTATTAATGTTAATTATCTACTCTTATTCTATTAAATCTGTTTATATTTCAACCCCTGGGGTTTCCTTGTTTTTCCCAATTCCCCTTCCTGGCTGGGGAGGGGTCATCAGGTGATAGAATAATTGTCTAAATGACAATAAATTGTTGTGGGTTTTCTCAAACCTTAAAAATACCTCTACAAAATACAGGTCTGACAAGACTTCAGGTGAAGTTCAGGCAGATCCATTGCATACTTACCCAAGAAATCATCTGAAGAGAGTC
The DNA here is from genome assembly GCA_017639485.1 of Pluvialis apricaria. Classification (NCBI taxonomy): domain Eukaryota; kingdom Metazoa; phylum Chordata; class Aves; order Charadriiformes; family Charadriidae; genus Pluvialis; species Pluvialis apricaria. Next base: position 157,634,396 of record CM030008.1, on the reverse strand, counting down.
TTTCAAAGTCCCACACCTGAAGCACCAGCTCAGCAGGTACTTTGCGCTCTGTCTTTTCCAAGGAAAATATGTTTTCTCTTTTACTAACCACCATTTGTTTCTCTGCTGGGAGATAGTAAAACGGGAACACAAAGCGCCAGTTGAAGTTGCCCTCTCCTGTCAAGGAGTTGTAATGTACATCTGTCTCCTGCTTGTCCTCTTCCAGGTTCTTTATCCACCTATGGCAAACACATAGTGGAAAACACTACTGTCAGCAGGGAAGCTGGAGTTGTGGTTGTTGTTATTCGATTACAGGCATGATAATTTACTAATTCCTAACTAATCCATGTGAAGTAACACACCATTCAGGACTGTGACACGCAGAGATGGTGCTGGCTCAGGCATCTCAGCTACCTCTGAGCCATGGCACAGGCTGCAGCAATGGCCAGTGATGACCAAAATTTGAGAGTGGGAACATGATTTTTATTTAGATCACACCGCAAAATACCCGTTGGCCGTTTACTGTTGGCCAATATGTTTGTCTTGTTTGGGACAGACAAAGACAACACTAGTCATTTATCCATTACTAATCACCCTGTATTCATGTTGTGCCACACCAATAAATTATGTGTCAATGTCCCAAGACTGATTTAAGTGTTCAGTATTAGAGTTTAAATTGTTTGCAGTTGCTGTTTGGGGGTATAAACATGGCGTAAGTATGGCTGGAGAAGGCTCGCTGTGTTTTCTTGTGATTTCTTCTTGGTTTCTGCTACAGTGTGTACAACATCTGATGTGCAATGCTATGTTACAAAAGGACAATGCTTTCCTAAACGTAATCTTCTCTCCTGAAGAGCTCCACTGAGGTAATGCTCCAGCTAGGTATGTTTTAGGTCAGAAGATGATTTATCACAGCTTGAGTAAAGATTAGCATTTTTGTGCGGCATCCAAAGAGTAGCTTTTCCCCTGCAGGACCCATTATTTCAAAAAGGAATTGAGAAAAACAGTAACAATCCCCATCACAGCACTACCCCCAGTGCAAGTCCATGCCTGGTGACAGATTCAGTGCCAAGTGCACTGTCTGAACATAATTAAATTTGTGTCTTCATCATTAAGGCACCGAAGCAAAAAGTTACCCACTCCTGGCTTTCCCTGACAGACTGCTCTGGCATTGATAGTGATGTGCTCGTGTTATCACACGGCTCAGCACAAAGGCTGGCTCCCTATTTAGTTCCTTAATTTTGCCCTCTCAGACCTACTCTGCTCCTGCTCTGAACACGTTAGTTTATTGCTAAGTTGTATATATCTGTGTGAACAGCAGTGATTTCAGAGTAGCTCCTCTCAGGGAACTGCAAGGGGAGGTTTGCTCAGACAGCGTGTGCGATAACCGCACTTGCAGCCCGCTGGGGGCCATATGGCTGTATTAGTGGGCTAACAACATGTGGGCTAATTAGTGGGCTAATAACACCTGGGCTAATATTGCCTGCTCCATGGGAGTGGGAACCACTCCTGGTGCCCCACACAGCTTGGTCAGAGCTAACGCAAGGTTCCCTGGTAAAATGCATGTAGATATACCCTACACAGGACTAAGAGCTGCTACCAGACTGCCCTGTCATTATGCTTACTTTGGATTTCATATTATGTTCCTGTGATTTTCAGAACCTGCAAGGTGGAAAACATCCTCCTTTCTCTGCTCCATCAGCGCCAGTGCTGCCTCCTCCAGGTCTTTGCATCTGATCATTGGCAATACTGTGACAGGTTTTTAGGAAAACTCGTTTTTCCATATGACTAGTGCTCCACAAATTCTGATTTCTCCAGGATTCCACAATGGCACAATTCATGCATGGTATATTAATCTCACTCTCTAGCAGTGGAAACACAGCAAGAAATCTCAGACCAGTCTCTCACCTGAGATTTCCAATACTTCCTATTGCCACTTATACCATAGTCGTCCCCCCCTCCCCGCCCCCCGATACCTGCTCAGAAGCAGAAAGTGCAAAGCAGTACTCCAAACAGGCAAGTAATTTTAAGAAGTAACCTGCTACAATCTCAGGAAAGAGCTGGTTTGAGTGTCAAGCTTGCCTTTTGCTCTCTCTCTTTTAATGTTATTTAAGTGAAATCCTTTCCATTTACTGATTATCCCAGTAACACCTCTGAAGCCATGACAGGTGTTTTGTCTGCAGCAGGAAGGAGATGAAGAGCAGAATGAGCCCACGTCATGTTCTCCCAAGCACGGCCATGGTCATTCACCTGCACATGCTTCCCACATGAGGTTAGAAAATAATTCCCATAGGAATAGCCTGGCATAAGAAGCTTTCTTGCTTCTAATGTGGTCATAATTCTATTTCCTCTGATTATTTCATGCCTTTCCGCATCTGTGTAAGTCCTAACAGTTCAAATTCTGTAAGCATCTGTTCTCTTTTGCTAAACCATGGTTCTCTACTTACATCAAATCTGCTTGAGCAAGAAGTAAGAACTAGTATCATTTTTTTAAGAGGGAAAAAAGGCGGAGGGGGGAGAAAGAAGCAGTATCCAATATAGATGAGTAATTTGGGCAGGCATTTAGAGCAAAGTGCCAAGGTCACAGAAATAGCTTATTGGATATTCTCACAACATAATATTTTTGTCTGCTTTTTGAATGAAACATTACTTGTCCTTCTGAAGACAAGTCCTGAAGAACTTACCCTTTTACATAGATATCACTTGATTTTTGCCCTGTAAAGATGTTTTCATCTTCTAGAATGACATCCTCTGTATTCCAGATTATTACCCTCAGTTCGTAGCTGAAAAAGACAAGAAAGTAGGCCTGTGTATACTCAAGCTCTGGTCAGACGCTAATGTAAACCTCTATCCAATCATGCTTTTATAAAATGAGAAATGTTGTATTTGTGCAAAACTCTTAAAACAACATCAGTTTCAGGCCCCTTCTGTTTAAAAGAGAGTCGAGTGATAGAGTGGGGATGGCTGCTCCTCTCAGCTCTTGGAGCATGCCGGACGACAGCAGCGTCACTATCAGCTTTGGAGGGATGGAAAATTCCTTGCTTTTTATGTGCCTGTTCCTTTTCAATTCTTTTTACAAAAATGCTGCAGTGAAACAAGGCAAAGTTGATCTGAGCAACATCATTAGAGCAGCCTCCAAAAGAGTAAGCAGCTTGCTAATAAAAAACAGAGCTCCCTGGGAGGTGCTTTTCAGAAGAAATTCCTAAAAACATTGTATTTGGTGCAATCCAGTGCATTAAAAGGGAGGAGAATCACTGCTTAGAGATATTCTCATTTAAGCGAGTGCAATCATCTTCAGAAGCAACAGTTAGAGGAATTAAAACTTTCCCATCCTTTCCACTCCTTATATACAGACATTTATAGTGGTCTTCCAAAGCTCTAGAAACCTGAGCCGAAATACAGCTGTTGCAAGTGACATAAAAATTTGATATTGAAAAATTTGTGTATGCCTTGAGTCATTGGGGAAAGCTTCTTCACCAAGAGGGTGTTTGGTCACTGGAACAGGCTCCCCAGGGAAGTGGTCACGGCACCAAGCCTGTCTGAGTTCAAGGAGTTCGAATAAGCATTTGCCGGGAAAATGGGTAACTCAGTTTGCATGTTTACTTTCCTTCTCGTAATTAACGGTTTGACGATATTTTTCTCTACTTTTGTAGAGTACAAAAATGGCAGCAACATTTTGGTTTTGTGGGTATGATTAGTTTAAATCTTTTTGGCTTGGAAAGTGCTTGTTGTTAAGGATCTTTACAGAAAGTTCTGATCTGAAGAAAGTAACTGTTACATAGACTTATTTTTGTCAAATCTTGGCTTTTGTAAAAGGAAAGGAAAAGAAACACAGTTTTATTACAATGTTTCTTGTTCAAACATAAATAATACAGGAATAGTACCTGATGCTACTTCAGACATAAAATTCTCAGGAAAGGCCTTGCTAAAATACTGGAATAAGGTTGATGCAGGGTGGGCTGAGAACTGTTGGTGATTTTCGTGTTTCATTTACAAGCATTCGATTAGCTTGAAGAGCTATGTATAATGTTGCATCTAAAGTAGCATAAGTATCTGTCTAAATATGAGAGGTGGTTATTTCAAACATATCTCTGTCTGTCGCTGCTTTATGTGTTTCTTGATCTTTGAACCAAGTGCTGAAAATCCAATAGGTGCTGTACTACTGCATCAGGTTGAAGTTCTCAACCAAGGTCAAGTATGATATCCTACTGAAAGAGGCAGTGAAACCAGAATTACCTCTTTCAGCTCAACAACTGGATGATAACATCAGAATTATTAAGGGACTCTTGCCTCTAATCACCTGCAATCTCTACATGAAAAAGCAGTATCTTTCTAAAAGAGGTGTTTAGTAGCCCTTGATGCAAAAATCAGCACCAGTTCTTTGGGTTGTTTAATAGAGGAGACCAAACTACATGCTCTTTTTTGACTCGAAGTCATGTGAACCTAAGAAAAGTTGTCTCAGAATCACAGAATTTTGTTGTGGTAGTTCTTTTTATAGTTCTTTCCAGACACTTAAGAAAAGCTCAGTCTTTGAAGACTTACACCACTGTGTTGGGAGAAAAGCATAGAGTATTAATTACCCTTTGGGTTTTCTTGGTGAAATGTCCACTGGGGGTCCTGGCAGAGGCATATCTTTAGGAAACATGTCGACCCACATCTGTACACGACCCTTGGGAGAAAAAAAAAAAAAGAGATTAACATCTCTGTAACCTATTTTAGAGAGACTTTAAAAGGCTTTAAAAGCAGTTCTGACTTCCAAAACCACTGCTTCCTCTTCCTCTATGAGAACCAACCAGCTCATCATCCTGTAACTATGATTTCATCTATAAACTTGCTATAAAATATATTTTTTCGTACACATATTCTACTAGTCTCACAGGAATTTGTTGAAGTTGGAATTGAACTTAACCATTGACAACTTCAATGTAAAAGTACATATAAAAATAGCACATGATGAAAGGGAAAAAAAAGAACCAAAGTCCAAATACAAGAACAAGAGTTTGTGTTAACAAACGAAAGCATTTAAATGAATGAAAATATACATCTACTCCTTGTGTGATTACTGTGTATTTAGGAAACCGGCTGTACACATGTATGTGTGACGATTTCCAGGTACAAAGTTGGTACAAAGTTGGTACAAAGTCTCACGTATGATCTAACACTTGGATGCTGTCTCTGCAAGTTTGCAGATACAAATAGAAACAGAGGAAAGGAAAACTGCTCCTGGGTCTACCATCACCACCATCACTGAGCTGCTCTACCTGTTCCATGCCTGGCTTATCTTTATGGTAGAGAGGCCGAGTCTCAATGTGCTCTGGGACCAGTTTGTATCCAGCTCCAGGGATTTCTTCCCAAGCACGTAAAACCTTTAAGGAGAGATGTTCATATGATTCAACTGGCTCCTCTATAGGAAAAAAAGAACAAAGAGAGCTCAATTATAATGTTGAACCCCTTGGTAATACGTTCCATTAATTATTAAAGATGGTCATTAAAATATCTGCTTGAGTTAAAAGGAAGGTTTTATGTATCCCAGTTAAGAAGGGTCTTGAAATGCATTTAATTCTTGTACATAAGGGTACCCACCAGGGTAACTGTAAGATTAGCACTTAGGCGGCAGTTTATCTATAAAACATAGCAAATCATTTCACTATTACAGCAGCAGTTTCTAATAGTAAGATTGAAGAAACCTGTGAACTCCTCTTTTTACAGAAAATTGTGAATGTGAGGCTTTTTTATTGTTTATGAAAGACAAGGAGACTTGGATTTTGATGGAGCTGAGAGTACATAGGCACGAGGAATTATATCTATGCCTTATTTTGCCTTGTGATGGCAACAGCAAAGACACCCCTGGAGAACTGAATCACACTTCAAGGGACGAGGGCTGAAGTTGAAGAACATTTCTGCTCCTGACCAGCTCAGCCTGGCCACTGGAGGAAGTGAGACCCCAAAGAAGGGCACATCAAGAAAGGACCAGTGCTAATTCTGGAGGTAGGGTGGACATTGGAAAGCAGAGAAAGTCTCTTGAGCTCTTGAGCCTCTCTTTCCTCCCTTTTTGTGTGGGCTCCACACAAAAGGAACCCAGATTTTTGAAAAGGGATGTCTCCTAGATCAGGTGAGAAGTACCTAAGTGAGAAGATGTTGAGAGTTCTTTGTGCCAGCAAGCAGTTATCACTTTTCTCACAGTATTGCTATTTCTGAGTTGTGGGCAGGTGACAAAAGGTTTGGTTTGTATTTAAACAGTAGGTATTAAACCCTTCTGAGTGGCTCAGAGAGCGAGGAAGGATGACCCTGTGATTCCTGGTTCCCTTTTGTGCACTGACATGTGTTTGAGATGTTATGTATTTCATCTAATTTTAGCCAGCTAAAAGCAAGGTCTTTAGCCTGAGCTACTCAGTCAGGCAACCTCAATGACACGCAGGACAGATTGTCCCATGATAACCCTTACCCTCTCTCAGGCACCTTTCTAAAGATTGTTTTCACCGTCTGAAGAGATATATTTCTTCCCGTTGGCTATAGATACTTCCAGACTATCTGGGAGTAGATATCTAACTTCTGGCTCCGAGAGCAAAAGTTAAATTATTCTTTCCCTTGAAATTTAAAGCTGGATGTAAGGCCCATAGGTATAATTTTCTCCACCTGTAATGTGGAAATAGTACTAGTGTCCCTTTTCAGTACTCCTCTAGAGATCAAATCTGTGGTCTTTGTTAGTTTTACAGATCCAAATGATGACCAGCACAGGAATACGGCAGGAAATAAGGACCCAGATGTACTTGTCAGAACAGCAATCTGGACAAGAACTATGCAGAAGACTGTATGCTGTAAACTATTTCTTTATAACATGTTGAAAAACTTGTGTGCATAAGCACTTTGGACTTTGCCATCTGGTTCTGTATTTCCTTGCTTTTGGTTTCCATCATCTTGTCTGATGTTGGTTTGCCTGAAGCTCATTTTAGTGAACTGGAATTTTGATCGAGAGATCCTGTTGCTGTCAGTCTCACTCAATCATCTGCTAGTGAGGAAAACAAACAGCAATACTGGAGTCATAGATCTCTCTCAGGCCAAGAAACCAAAAATGGATCAACTCTTTTCCCTTCAACAGTGTTACCTGAGCAGCCTTCTGCTCAAGATGTGAGCTATATATTGCAACTGCCAAGGCGAATTTGCTCAAAGACGAATAAACACAGATAAGTGAGTAGAGGTTTCCTAGCGCTGCCACAGTGTCCATTACTGTCTCCAAGACCAGATGCTTTTGTTCCCCTTTGAAAGTCTCCATCCTCACGCCTCTTTTCCTTACTCTAAGTATAAACCTGAATCATAGAATGGTTTGGGTTGGAAGGGACCTTCAAAGATCATCTAGTCCAAACCCCTACTATGGCAGGGACGTCTTTCACTGACAGCTCTGTCCCACTGCACGCGTATGTGATATGGACACTCAACTTCCTGGTAGCTTTGCCCTCTCTTTAATCTGGGAGCCCTGAAGGCCAGTTCTGTCCTACTCTCTGGATTAGTGGACATCGCAGATACCTGGATTTACACAGAGCTGTTTTAGCGCTTCAGAACATCAGTCAGAGTCGTAATAAAGAGGAAAAAAGCAACAGGGAGGAGGAAAGCCAAGTAGGTAAGGTAGGACTGGCAGGTAAGTGGCCTGGAACCTAACTGTGGTCAAATAGAGACTTGTCTGACCTCGAGTAACTCACTTCACATCCGTATTTCCCTTCCCCTTTCTTCTCACTGCTTGGGTCTGTCTACATTAGTGTTTTAGTTTAGACAGGGAATGCACTTTTTGAAAAGACTTTCCCAGTAATCCTGACTTTCTATGCTTTGGTTTGCTGCATGGAGGGGTCTCAGAGCATGCAAGCTGCACTCCTTTCAGATGAAACTAAGCCAGAAGACATGTTCCAAGAGGAACCCCTGCACTCCATCCTTGGGATCAGGCAGGACCTAGTCCAAAGTACCCCCCAACACCTACTATGGGGATATCAGGTCATCAACAATACCTGTCTCACCCTACAGATTCTCCACAATTAAGCTGCAATAATAGCTAATATAGACACAGCCTTCATCACCACAGTTATGTGAGGATTTCAAAGCAGAGACAGGTTCTAGTAATCTGACTGTAGAGTGCATAGCACAACAGGGCCCCAGCTACAGCTGGGCAGCCTCTTGGTACTGCTACAATGTGGTTGAAGACTGATGAACTACTTCATTACCGTTCTCATCTTCTGTGAAGACTGTCTGTCCTTTAAAGACTTTTGTTCCTACTTGTATCTCCCCTGGCCGCATGAAGGGTCCGCTTATTCTGTAGTCCTTACACAGCTTAGTGAGGATCTCACTAGGCTTGGTTGCATCTCGCCATGCATTGTACCCTTCTCTGCAAGGAGAGAACAGAAAGTGGAGAGAAATGGGTCAGTTTTTCCTTCAACAAAGTTCACTGGCAAATCAGGGCTTGCCATGTTGATATTTGCTTTGAGCCAGTGGCCCTGATGTCTGCTCAACCAAACTTTTCCTTTGAACTGTCTAGCACCACTTCTTACTTGAGACAACCCCTCTGCCTGCTCAGGTCCTGGGGGTAATCGCTCTTTTCTCTTAAAACATAGAAGTTGATGCAGCCTTACCCGCAGCTTAGGTAAAGTGGCCCAGGCATCAGCATGTTCCCCAAGAGGAGAAGGACCAGAGCTCGTTCCCTGTTCTAACTAAAGGGTTCGAGTCTACATGTTCTACCTCCAGGACAACATTTAAGGAAGAAGCATTCTGCTGCTCTCACATGAAGGGGAGAAACTGGGATTATCTTGGGACCTGGAACAAGGACAGAAAGAAATACCTCATACTGGAGACTGAGCTGGCAAGGGAGGTCTTGGGGTTTGGTCTGTGCTCCTGGATTACTTTTTTGCTTTATCCATCCTTGGTTTGTAGATAAAATAACAGAACAGTCATAGGAGAGGAACCCTAAACCCCAATCTCCCAGGTTAGTGCCCCATCCCAGGGCAATGGATTTATTTTAGTTTGAATTTCTTTACATTAATCTTTGTGCAAAATGACCTTGAGAGTACAGCTGTATGACTGGGACTCGGAGCTTGGCACCACTGTCCTGCCAGCAGCCCTGTGCTGCTCCCACTCCTCCCAGTGCCATGCCGGTCCCACCAGCTTTGCTGCAATCACTCCAGTCGCAGCTGAATAATGCGGAGTGGAGTTTAGCCCTGCCATAACTTCTCTGACAGATTATTTTCCATTTGTCCTTTATGCCTGTCCAAAGGCAGTTTATCAAGCACATATGTAATACATAGGCTGTTTACTATCTAAAATACTTGGTAAACAAACAGTGTTGTTAATTTTAAAAAATCCACTTCCTACTGAGGCCGGGAGCTACCCAAAGCCACTGCTAAGCTCTTTGGTGAAATTTAATTAAAATACCTCCTGTGATACTGTTGTGCTGGAGAAAGCATAATATTTAGCCACATTTGGAATTTCTCCTTCAAGTCAAGAAATTCACTGTGTGCTGCTGTCTGTTGTTGTCTGAAGAGATACTTACATTTCATACTGACTTTGTAACCCACAGGTAGCTCGATGCCTGCTGTAGAAACGGTTTTCCAAGTCAATTTTAGTCTCTCCAATGAGATCATCTGTTCCCACGAAGTCATGGTCGTAGATCAGGACTGTGAGCAAGGAATCCTTGGGGAATGTAGCTTGGATTTCAAATGATCTACAGCAAAAAATGAGAACTAGGTGCAGGCAAATCTGTTTTGAATCCTAGAAGACTAAGTTAATTAATACTGTGCAAACAACGTGTAGACAGTGTCTCTTCTAATAAGCAGTGAGAGGTTTTTGGTAGTGTTTTTCGTTTTGATGAACTATCTGAACATACTGGAAACACACAGAGCAAAAGTACTTTCTTTCTCCTGCTTCCCCATCACCTCCTGTATAGGATTGTTCCTATCTACAGTGGACAGAGCAATGTCACGGAGCTGGTCAGCTGCAATGATCTATCCTGAATCCAAGAGAGGTGGAAGTATGGAAATTACAAGGCTAAAGAAACTGTACGTATAAGAATTCTCACATGCTTTTCAGAACCCCCAAAAGGAACATCTGAGTCTTTTCTCTTCCAAAAGCTCCAGATTAAATATTTAGTATAGGAATCTGGGGGCGCCCAACAAAATCAGGCCAAAGATTTAAAACAAGATTCGAAAAAGCAGAGATCAGAACTCCCTTTTCACTCAGTGCATTTTTCGGGGATAGAAATTGTTGCCATTGAGATGTTTAGAGAAGCTGAAAATATAAAAGTGATTTTAAAAGGGATTTGACAAATTAGTGGAAGACAGGACACCCTCATCAGCTCAACACTGGCTCCAGATTTCTCCAAAGCACAGGCAAAACTGTGCTTTGTCTCCTGAAGGACAAGCTTTGTCCTTTTTCTCAAAGTGGTTAAAGTCAATTTTGTAGCAACAGCAGAGCGGTTTTTGGAGGAGAGAGATGTTTGGGAAGGCTCTGGGATTGCTAAAGGTTGGTGGTGCCATGCTGACCAGGGCTTCTAGGATGGCAAGAGGTGGTTACCATGACTGATGCTACAGCTGCAAAGGAGTTGCTGGTCCAGTCACCCCAATGTTGCCACTGGCAGCAGCAGCAATGGCTATCCAAATGAACAACCCATTCCTAAACTTGACTAAACCAAACACAGTGGTGATTTCCCATTCCATCTATATGTATTTATAATGGCTGTGCTTTATGGTTTATCATAATGACAGTTAAGTTGCAACCTCTACTAAGGAAGAGCTTAAGTCACAGAAACTGAGATGGAATGTTATGGAGGGACGACTCTGTTCTTGTCTTTTCTCCTTACACTTTTTTCTCTGCTTTTGCAGACAGGACCCTGGCCTAGGGGGCTTTCAGTCCAACATAGTATAGTTTCTCTGTCTTAGTGTTCTTACAGAATAACTCCATCCCAATTCAAGGCATTTTCAACCTTCTTAAAACAGGGAAAGGTACTGGCAAAAAAAATCACAGCTATTAGCATTAACAATATGAGTAAATATAAAGCGTTGATAATACAAAGTTGATGTGTACTGACAATTTGCCTCTGGCTCCCCCATTCAGAAGACTGTGTGGTTTCAAAAAACTATTTTTTTTGTCCTAGTCCTAAAATTATGAGATTTATTTGGCACTATATTCAACCTGAACCAGCAACAAACGTGAAATCACACTTTACTGTACTGATATTTATTTCACTTTAAACTTAACAAATACATTAATTTGCAAAAAGAAGATCATTTGTTGTCTCATTTCCTCTCATGTATCATTTTGCAAAAACTCACACAGACTGCATTGCATGGTGTGTTTCGAGTGGTATGGAAAGGAAATAATTTATAATCATACCGGGTGCCACCAATTCTCAACATTTTAACCAGTAGAATTGCAAAACATCCAAACAGGCAGAAATCAGCATATAACAAACATTTTGTAATAGTAACAGCAATGTTGGTGGCAGCGATAAAGCAGAAGTAGCCCCTTAATATAAAATAAGCCGTCACTGACCTTCCAAAAACTGGGTTTAGCTGCTTGGGGATGTAGTTTTCCCTGTCTTTGATTTCTGTGTTGCCCAGTCTCAGCACAATGTAGGGATCTGACTTGCCATCTGGATCAGCTGGGCTGAGGTTAAATGCCTGTTAGGAAGAAAGACTGTGTCCTCAGGAAGCTTGCATGGTCACGACACAGGACCATGTGTTTTCTGCCCAGTCCTGGGTGTTCTGGAAGTGCAGGGGCTTTGCTTGCCTCATGTGATATAAAATTTGGCATGTAGATTTGCAGGCTACTGGGAAAAGATGATCTGGAGGAGAAGAGAGTTTGCAAAGGTGGAGCAGAGGTAAGTGAGGTCCCACCACTAAGATGGAAAAAGAGATGAGCAGGAAAGGCAACGCTAAGGAAGAAGCTGGCTGGCTACACAAGTGTATGTAGGATTAACAAAAGGTTTCCCAGAAATATTGGTCCAGATCCTTGAAAAGTGCAAAACAACTCCTCAGACTGTATTTATGAGATGGCTTGCAACTCTTCATGTTCAGGAAACAAAGCAACCTGTTCTTGTTCTTATCTTCTGTTTTGTTTGCCCTTGCCTCTTTGCATGCTATTCTTCCCCTCTTAGATCACCTGCAACTCTCTTGTTTCTCTGAAATACCAGCTCCTTCTACTCCTTTCACTTCTCACATCACACTCTCTCATCATCTTGTCCTCCATATTTCTACCTTTTTCTCCATCCCATAACTTATTCACAAGATCTATCATTTTGATTACATGCAATTCACAGCCCTCATAAAATATGGTCCCATTTCCCCCTTACTGAGAAGGTTTTTAAATGTGTGTCATTTTGAAACAACTCTACTGATTAAAACTGGTTGCATTTGGATAATATGGCTGGAACAGGTTGTCCATACCATGTTAGTTATGTCTCTAGCCCTTTCAGTAGGAACAAGTAAAGTGATTCTCCAGTCTTGTGGCTTATCATGAGGAATATGTAATTTTTTATACTCTGAACACCCATTTCTATAACATGAAACATGGTCTGAAATATGACCAAAAAAACTCCTACCACATGGGTGAGGATTCTCAGAGGCTTCACTGCAAAGACACCGGAGGTAAACTGAGTTGAAAAGAAATATCCAAGTTATTTCAAGGTTAAAAGAACATCTGTCTACTTACTGCCACAATATAAACCCTGATGAGGACTTTGACAGAGTGGTTTGGTGGTATCCCTTGCAGGATGCGGGGCTGCCCTCTGTCCATCAAGCTGCCATCCTCAGGACTTGGGTATATGCAGAAGGAGCCCTGGTAATACACTGTCTTTTATCTCCCTCGAAAACAGATCAAGTGCAATACAACAAAAATCCTTTGAATGCAAACAAAACATCACTCACACAGCCCATGCTGCAGCACCTATATATACACAAGACATTTTGTGGTACCACTCAAAGGGAATACAGGCTTCAGTGCACTAAACAACACCTTTAAAAATATCTTTGCTCTATAACGTGGTACTATCATCACATCTAGATGGATGCAGGAAGTACTTGCATGCTCTTAGCTCTCTATTTTGTTATTTAAAAGACTAACACCTACAGGTGGCGTAAATCTAGTTTTCTTAGTATTAGTATTCCAAAAAATAATATTTTGCCCTTAACTCTATATTTGCAAATTGATAATTCCACTGAATTACTTTCACAACAGTGTGACTGGAATCCAGCTATATTTTTGCAGCCACTAAACAACTTATATAAATCAATATTGACTCATGCTGCTGAGTAGCTCATACTGCCTGAAAGCAACTAGCAAGTCATTTGAACAGAAATTTGCATTGCAGACTAATTGAGGTATCAATGAGTTTAACCAGTTCCTCTAAACTACAAAGTGCTTGAAATCCTGCTATCATTATTCATGCTTTGAACTACGTTTTCAGCTTGCCTAATGGTGCCCTGGATCAGGCTGTGCAATTGTTTCCAACTGCAGTAGCCGTAAGGGCCTCCATTTAAATTACTGAAAATTACATATAAGCTACGGTAACTGATAGCGCAGTAGTAACATTGCATTAGCGGAATCTGGACTACACAATGTATCTCTTCTTCCCCTTCTGCGATTTAAAATTTTTTTTAATTTCTTGTTTCATAACAACAGTGAACACCTGGTGTTGGGGGCTGCTTTCATCTACCAGATAATGGGAAAGGAAAAATATGACTCTAGATCCAATAAAAGAGATAACTCTATTTACAACAGACTGTCAATGTCTTTTTCTTTCATCTTTGATATACCTGAAATATGCATGAGAACATAAATTCTCTAAATTATTACCCATTTAATCAACATTAAACCTCACCTTAAATTTTCCTATTATTCTGTCTTCAGAGTCAGCATGAACTTCATCATTAGATTTTCCTCTTAAGAGCTGGAAAGTTTTCACCCAGTCCTCAAAGTTATTAAATTCACTCTCCAAGTCTCCTTCATAAATCTTTGAAAATAGGAGAATGCTTATTTTTTGTGGTGCAGTGAATATATTTATAGCAACTTTTTTATTACAGGATGACTGGAAATCCGTTTTGACTCAAAATACAGATTTTAATAAAACCAAGGTTTTGCAAAAGTCCTTGAGGAAAATAGTTAATTCCCCACTTAAAACAGGAGCAGTTTTGTCCTTAACCAAAGTCCTTCCCAACTACACATTATGCACATTAATGCAGAAAGAAGAATTGGTTCTAGAAGGGCCAGAATGAACATTTGTAAATACTAGTGTGGATCAAAAACAGTGTAGAAGTGCTGCTCTTTCCTTCTGTTTCCTCTCTGCAATGTGCCTTTGATGTACTGACCTGTTCTGTTATGTTAATATGTCAGAACATGAAAGTAAAGCAATAAAGTGCTGTGGGGACAGAGGTTCAGGACAGGTAAAATGACCAAATAATTTTTAAAGGATGGATATTTTTTCAACACTCTCCCCCTGTGATTTATGAAGTGTTAATCAGTGTGAAATAGAAGGGCCTAGACTAGTGCCATCATAGCTTAAAAAATGGATGCAGCAGTTCCAAGTTCCCCTTTATTCAGCTACAATCTAATCCAAGCAGTCCTAATATTTTCAAACTTCCTCATCTCTCCAGTCATTTTGCATGACCCATATAGTTCTCTTTGAATCCCTTATATCGTTACCCAACCAAATCTAATGCGAGCTGAATATTACCTCCCCATCAGGGAGGACGCACTAGCAATTGCAGCAATGCTTACCATACTCTTTTTTAAGTCACTCTTAATAGGCTGTGATATTTCCAACACGAAATTTGGGATTTCCGAATTCCATGTTTTCTGGGTGAACAACAAAACCGAATCTTAACTTAAGTCTCTCCAGGTGCATCTATACTGCTAAACTGAAGGTCTGAGGCCAAGCAGGCCACATCCACCCTACCAGACCCTGGTTTCCTCTGGGCCCCATGCACTGATCTGCACTATCACTATCATTTTGTGTGTTTTATTCATTTTAAAGTGTCTGAAATAAATGTAAGGAGGGTTTGCTAAACTCAGCCGCTGATGTCAAGCTTTGGGGAGACAGTGAATAACAAGAGCCTTACCCCTCAGCCTTACTTCTCTCTTACCTGCAGTGTTGCTAAGTTTGGCGTTTCTTTCTGTTTCCTTTTCAATGTCTTATCCTTCTTTTTTTTGTCTGGCTCCTCTTCTATGATCAATGCAATGTGGCCAGAAGTCTGCTTGTCTGCAGAGATTTCATGACATCACGTAGGTTTTTAGTGAGCAAAGCACATCAAATGCTTCAGATAAGGATGCAAAATACATTTTGAAGATTCGCCCTTGCTCTTTCTCCATTCAGTCTTCTACTGCCAAGAACAGGGTCCTCTCTTCTCCCACTGCTCCTCCCAGGCAGAGAGGTGGCATTTTATCCTCTCTGTGGCTGTCTTCACCATGAGCTTTGAGGACCAAGTGCAATGGTGTCCTGTATCGCTCCTTCCCTGTTGGCCATCTTCCAGAACACCCTTCTCCTTCCTCTCTGACTCCTCCCAGACGTAAACTAACAGATCTTAACATCTTTCACGTAAAAAGACTTATTTGAAACTGGAGCCACCATTTAGGCTGACTGGTACTTCAGATATTAGGTGATCCTAGTCCTCGTCTCTGCTCAAAGGCATCACAAAATAGAGTGTATCTCACCTTGTGAAAGTCCAGAAGTATGAGAAAGGGGAGGAGGTATCCGACCAGCCTCAAGCCAAACTCCAAACACTGAGAGGGAACTTCCTAACAAATAGAGGGTGAGCCCTCAAAATGGCACTGACATGGTTCAGTTCTTTGGCTGAAATCTGGATTTTGAGTTCACTTTACTTCCTTTTTTTGAGTAGTTCATGCATGTTTGATATCACTAAACATTTAGAAATATATATGTGTGTGTATTATATCAGTGCTGTCCTGTATGTATAATGCTCATCATCATAGGTGAAAATATGTAACACAAACTATCAGAAGAGAATTTACAAGATCTGAAGTCGTCAGTCAAAAACAATATGCCACAACTGCCTGAATAGCACGTGGGTGGATGTCACAATGACAAGTAAATTTCTAATTGTAAGAGAGCATCACACCTTTGTAGAACATTTTCTATCTAAGTATTTCCTCCATGTGGACAAGTGAGTTTCACTCAGAAACTGTTGTCCGCCCCATCTCTCAGCAGCCCTGATGATCACTGAAACACCGTCAGCTGCTATTTCCAGAATTATACCATCTGACATGTAGGTCATGTCTTCCATCCACAGCAATCTCAACACTTCCTTTAAAATAGAAATCACCTCAGTCACTGGTGAAGTGCGGTCAGCTCTGGCAAGGGAAGTTGCTATAGTTTAATTCTGAATAGCAGCTCTGTGTAAATGTAAACATTGGTTTTCTTTCGCAGTCAGTTCAAGCAGTCATATTTGTCAAAAAAAAAAATAAAAAATCCTAGAACTCTGTGGGAGGACCTGTTAAGCCATGGAGTATACCTGTACAGAGACACATATGCATGCGCATACACAGAGCCTATTTCTGGCCAATTCTTTTAGGTTCTTGTGTAAAAACTTTCCGCTAGAGCCTGAGCTAGACACAAAGCTTTTCAGCTATGGAAGTAACACACGTGACTACGGAGTCTCCTAGCAGAAGCTGTTCCTACATCGTTGATCCTGAATTGGATTCAAAACTGAGAGAAGCTTCTTTTTATGAACCTGTTACAAATGCAATCTCAGTTCAGGATAATCTCCACCTTCTATTATTTAGGACTTTGACTTCGCAAATCTTTGTGCATGAGATCTGAATGTCAGGAAACTCATGTTAACCCAACACTGCCTGTGAAGCTTTAACCTACCCACCATCTGATCAGCTGCAGAGGAAAGAGCCCATTTTACTGGCAGTACTCTGCTACCAGACATTAATTGAATTATTGACAGTAAAATAGCAGAGAAGCAAAGTATTAGAAGCACAAAATAATAGAAAAATGCAAATAATTTACTTACTGTCTTCAGATTTTCCCTCACTGGAAAAAATTCCTTTTGCCTTTCAAAAGAAAAAGACGATGGACAAACTCCTCATTATGAATGTAATACCAAAAAGGAATCATTCAGCAGTATTTCCACTTTTACAACATTGCTCATCTATGAGAGTTTTGGGCTCGCTGGATGACTTACCTTCTGCATTTTGAGCACAGAAGCGTAGTATTTTGACCACCAGTCAATAACATTTTCAGCCGATTCATCTGCAATTGTTCTTTTTCTCCTCTTTGTTGATCGTCGGATGGATTTTTTCATATCCTACCAAAGCATGGGGAAAACACTGCTGAATTGATTAAAACTAATCACCTGACTCATGACATCAAGCATGAACAGACGTATATGAAGAAAACGTCAACCTCCAAGAGTTAAACAAAATACAATATGAATTAATGTCTCTGTCTTTCATTCCAGGACACTTCAACATGATCATCATATTATTAAAGCTATCTCTGTATTACCTACTGATGATGCCAAAACTTTGAACATTTGACACATTGCCACAGGAGCAACCCGTACAATAAGCAAATCTACACAGAGAAATAGGTAATGATGTTTTAAGGGATGCGAACATTCAGATACAAATTGGTTCCTCTCACTTAAGTCTGCAAGTATTTTAAGAACTCCATTATTACTTTATTGCCTTTTGGAAGAAGAAAGAGTCCCAACAGTTGCTGCAGTTCAGCTGTTCTCTTCTTACAAAAAGCTGAAATCGTATGCTGAAGATCACCTGCTCATGTAAGCAAGCGAGCCCCCTCCTTGCCCGCCCCCCCTACCCCAGTACCACTATCCAACAGGTACGAGGCCCTGGGCACGGCAGGACAGCCGGAGGACAACAAGGTGGACAGTCCTAATACATCACAGGAGACGCCAGGACTGGGAAGACCCGCTCAAAACATTAAGACCGCTGCTACAAGGAAGAAAAGGAGGGCTATAGTCGTGGGCGACTCAGCACTGAGGGGGACTGAGGGCCCAATATGTAGGGCAGACCCCGCTCTCAGGGAAGTCTGCTGCCTCCCGGGGGCACGCGTTAGGGACATCACTAAGAGACTCCCTAGCCTGGTGCAGCCCTCGGACTACTATCCGCTGCTCCTGTTTCATGTGGGGGGCGATGAATGTACAGAAAGGAGTGCAAGGATGATTAAAAGGGATATCAGGGCTTTGGGACAGTCACTACAGGGATCTGGAGCACAGGTGATTTTCTCATCCCTACTTCCTGTTG
Organism: Pluvialis apricaria; assembly: GCA_017639485.1. NCBI lineage: Eukaryota > Metazoa > Chordata > Aves > Charadriiformes > Charadriidae > Pluvialis > Pluvialis apricaria. Next base: position 157,616,159 of record CM030008.1, on the reverse strand, counting down.
CGGGCAATGACATTGAAAGGAACAGACGAGCTCAATCTGTTAACATGTGGCTCCGTGGATGGTGTCAACGACACAATTTTGGGTTTTTTAACAATGGAATGACCTTTGCAGCATCAGGCCTGCTGGCATCAGATGGGGGCTGGCTCACTCAAAGAGGGAGAAGGGGTTTTGCCCAAAAATTGGCAGGGGTCGTTAACAGGGCTTTAAACTAAATTCGACGGGGGAAGGGGGTATTATCAGGGTTGCCCATGAACAGCCAAGGGATGTTACATCAAGGAAAGGGGAACAGGGCGCTGGTGAGGGCCTGCAGCCATTAGCTCCAAGATGGGCCAGCTACGCTGCAGTATGCCCAAACCTTCACGTAGATGAGCTAGGAGCTCCTGGACCAACGGGAGTCAATCGGGAGGCACTGTTAGTACAGGACAAAGGAATTACAGCTGCTCCAACCAAATCGGCCGCAACGAAGACACGGCTGAAGTGCCTCTTCACAAATGCGCGGAGCATGGGGAACAAGCAGGAGGAATTAGAGATGTGTACACGCCTCCAAGGCTACGATCTCATTGGCATTGTAGAAACTTGGTGGGACGACTCCTATGACTGGAGCATCGGCATGAAAGGGTACAGGCTCTTCAGGAGAGACAGGCAAGGGAAACGAGGAGGCGGTGTTGCCTTATATGTTGATGAGCAGCTGGAATGTATGGAGCTCAACCTGGGGGAGGATACCGAGCCAACTGAGAGCCTATGGGTCAAGATTACAGGGAAATCGGGAGCAGGGGACGTTACAGTGGGGGTATGCTACAGGCCACCCGACCAGGAAGACCAAGTGGATGAAGCCCTCTACAGACAGATAAGGGCGGCATCACGTTCACAGACCTTGGTTCTCATGGGTGACTTCAACCACCCTGACATCAGTTGGAAGGATAACACAGCCAGGCACAGGCAATCCAGGAGGTTCCTGGATTGCATTGAGGATAACTTCCTTCTCCAAGTGGTTGAGGAGCCGACGAGGAGAGGAGCCATGCTGGACCTTGTTCTTACCAACAAGGAGGGGCTGGTTGACAGGGTCAAACTCAAGGGTAGCCTGGGCTGCAGTGACCACGAAATGGTTGAGTTTGAAATCCTCAAGGCAATGAAGAAGGTGCGCAGCAGGCTGACGACCCTGGACTTCAGGAGAGCCGACTTTGGCCTCTTGAAGAATCTGCTTGGTATGGTGCCGTGGGATGAAGCGCTGGAAGGAAGAGGGGTCCAAGAAAGTTGGTTAATATTCAAGGACCACCTCCTCCAAGCACAGCAGCAATGCATTCCTACAAAGAGGAGGGCAGGCAGAAAAGCCAGGAGGCCTGCGTGGATGAACAAGGAGCTCCTGGAAGTGACCAAAAGAAAAAAGGAGGCCTACTGGGAGTGGAGACAAGGCCGGGTAGCCTGGGAGGATTACAGAGGAATCATTCGAGCAGCTAGAGAGCGGGTTAGACAAGCTAAAGCCCAGCTAGAACTAAATCTGGCCAGGGACATTAAGACAAACAAAAAATCCTTCTATAGGTATATCAGCGAGAAAAGAAAGACTAGGGAAAATGTAGGCCCTCTCCGGAAGGATACGCAAGAACTGGTTACCCAGGACAGCGACAGAGCTGAGGTACTCAATGACTTTTTTGCCTCAGTCTTCACTGACAAGGACAGCAGCCACAATGCCCAAGACGCAGATTGCAAAGGAGAGGATTGGGAAAACAGAGCACCGCCCACTGTAGATGAAGATAAAGTGAGAGACCACCTGAGGAACCTGAAGGTGCACAAGTCCATGGGACCTGATGAGATACATCCGCGGGTCCTGAGGGAACTGGCAGATCAAGTCGCGAAGCCACTAGCCATCATATTTGAGAAGTCGTGGCAGTCTGGCGAGGTTCCTGCCGACTGGAAAAGGGGAAACATAACCCCTATTTTCAAAAAAGGAAACAAGGAAGACCCGGGGAACTACAGGCCAGTCAGTCTCACCTCTGTGCCTGGCAAGATCATGGAGCAGATCCTCCTGGAAACTCTGCTGAGCCACACAGAAAACAAGGAGGTGATTGGCGAGAGCCAACATGGCTTCACCAAGGGCAAGTCATGCCTGACAAATTTGGTGGCCTTCTACGAAGGGGTTACAGCGGCAGTGGACAAGGGAAGATCTGCTGATGTCATCTACCTGGACTTGTGCAAAGCGTTTGACACTGTCCCACACGATATCCTGGTCTCTAAATTGAAGAGACATGGATTCGATAAATGGACCACTCGGTGGATAAAGAACTGGCTGCATGGTCGCACTCAAAGGGTTGCGGTCAACGGCTCGGTGTCCAAGTGGAGAGCAGTGACGAGTGGCGTTCCTCAGGGGTCGGTACTGGGACCTGTACTGTTCAACATCTTTGTCAGCGACATGGACAGTGGGGTAGAGTGCACCCTCAGCAAGTTTGCTGATGATACCAAGCTGTTTGGCGAGGCAGACACGCTGGAGGGGAGGGATGCCATCCAGAGGGACCTGGACAGGCTGGAGAGGTGGGCCCAAGCCAACCTCATGCAGTTCAACAAGGCCAAGTGCAAGGTCCTACATCTGGGTCGGGGCAATCCCAAGCACAAATACAGGCTCGGCGGAGAATGGCTGGAGAGCAGCCCTGTGGAGAAGGACCTGGGGGTGATGATTGATGAGAAGCTCGACATGAGCAAGCAGTGTGCGATCGCAGCCCAGAAGGCCAACCGTATCCTGGGCTGTATCAAAAGAAGTGTGGCCAGCAGGTCAAGGGAGGTGATTCTGCCCCTCTACTCCGCTCTCGTGAGACCCCACCTGGAGTACTGCATCCAGCTCTGGAGTCCCCAACATAAGAAGGACATGGACCTGCTGGAGCGCGTCCAGAGGAGAGCCACGAGGATGATCCGAGGGATGGAGCACCTCTCCTATGAGGAGAGGCTGAGAGAGTTGGGGCTGTTCAGCCTGGAGAAGAGAAGGCTCCAGGGAGATCTTATTGCGGCCTTCCAGTACCTAAAGGGGGCCTACAGGAGAGCTGGGGAAGGACTTTTTACTAGGGCATGTAGTGATAGGACGAGGGGGAACGGCTTTAAGCTGGAAGAGGGCAGGTTTAGATTAAACATTAGGAAGAAGTTTTTCACTTTAAGGGTGGTGAGGCACTGGAACAGGTTGCCCAGAGAGGTTGTTGAAGCCCCATCCCTGGAGGTGTTCAAGGCCAGGCTGGACATGGCCTTGGGCAGCCTGGTCTAGTGAGAGGTATCCCTGCCTGTGGCAGGGGGGTTGGAACTCAATGATCTTCAAGGTCCCTTCCAACCTAAACCATTCTATGATTCTATGTGGCTAATCTTACTAACTTCATTCTTGCCTAAAGATTGGCCCTTGTTAAATAGCGTGTTTCATCTTACACCCTTACAGAGAGTTGTCAGCTTGGCCAGGGAGGCTGGAGCAAAGATAGATAATTGGGAATGATAGATAGATAAGCGGGAATGATAATTAACATAACACAGATGGTTAAATTACAGGGTTCCCTTTAGGACTCTTTTCTTCCTATACTTTGCTGTCATACATTAAACTTGTTCTGTACCAGATGAAAGCTCCAGACTGGTGTGTACATCTAGGAAACAAGACATCCCTGCAGTTTCTTTGACCTCCTAATTATGAAGGATGCTGGTAACATCTGGTTGCTGAAACATCAAAGGTTAAAGAAGCACGCTTCACGTAGCTGCAGGAACAGCTTCTGAAATGAAACTCAGTCCTACATCCTCTGCTTTTACTGTTGTGAATGAAAGAGTGATTGTGATGGGAGAAACTACAGAGAAAGGTGGAGCGTGTGCATCTGAACAAAAAACAATGTGTACAATCTAGAGCGTTTCCTGTACTGTAAAAGCCATTCTGACCAGAATTGCCTTGTTTTCCTGTACTTTCCTATCTTCTTCTACCCATAGACTGATACCAGTTTTATACTTTGACCGTAAGATCTTTTGGAAACAGACTCTGTGCTCCACGTTGGTACAGCATCTAACACAAGGGGGTTTTCATCCCTGCCTAAACACCATGGACACAGAAACAGTCAATCACAATAAGAGTGTTGCAATTAAGTAGATCATTCAAGGCCAGGAAAAGCAAAAATCCTACTACTCCAGTAGTACTTGCCCATGTGCTAGATGATCATCTAGCACAAAAGGAAAGAAAGGAAGTATCTCTAATGGAAGTAACTAAATTATGGGGGGTCAAAGCTGCATTGCTAACTAGTTTGCTCAAGGGCCAGCAAGATAGTGTGGGTGTTAACATCAGTACCCAGAATTTCTGAACCTGAGATAAGTAAGAGATTACCATTCTATAAGGAAGGGCTAAAGTCTGCAAGACTGCAACAAAGAATTAACTGACAGTTCCAGCTATATCCACCTTCTGTTTTCTGTCTTTCCCTGGTTCAGAGGCAGAGCGCTCCAGTTCAGGGGCAGGAAGTGTTGCGAGATGTGGGTCTGGCTCTACCACAGTACATCTGCCCTGCTCCACTTCGGCATAGATGTGATGATCTAAAAATAGCTCTTCTCGGGATAACTCAGCAGGCTGGGATGACTCAGATGAAGCTGAAATGGAAACTTGGCAAGTTAGTTAACATTTTGCCAGAAATGCTATCATCATATTTGGTGATCATCAAATGATTATACCTTTAAGGGTTTGACCCTACGCTCAACACAATAAAGCATATCTTCTAAGCGCGTGCCTAGCATTAAGCCTCTGAGTGGGTCCTTTGTCTTTTTATTTGAGGTCAGGGTTGGACATTTACCTTTCTCAATTTCTACAATGTCTAGTCTGTTTGGTGTAGCTCGAGGACCCAACTGGGTCTTACACAGGAATTGCTTAAGGCAATTGATGGTGTGTGTTCCAACAAGAGTACTCCTCCCAAACGCCCTCCAGTCGACCACACAGATGCTTAGTGGCGGATGCAAGAGTTCATTTTCAGGCAGCTCCTAGTGGAGAAGGCCAAAAAGCAGTATGAGAATTAATAGAGAATATTGAACACGTATAGAGTATTTGTCATGCACAGCAGTAAGACTGTTACTCTTCCCTCCCTTTTTCTCCCCATACTCAAAACGCAAAATGCATACAGCATGGTTCTGTCCACAGTTTTCTGCAAAGTCTGGAGAAAGCACTGTCCTTAAGAATACAGAGTGGACCATGTGGATTGTGCTACTGAGTTGAGTCCCATGCTGTCATATGCAAGCATCTTTTGTTAGAATAAACTGGGAGAATCAGGAATGTTCAGAAGGAATGAATGCTGTATTGGAAGTTGTGAGTCCTAATGCCACTGCTGCTTTGTTGAAGTCTATTAGCCCTATCTGCCTCAGTTTGTCCAACCACGAGATGAGGACGCTGCATGGTTACATGCCTTATAGAATTACAAAAGGGAAAACAGCTCTTTGGACATGTGAGGTACAATGGAAGCTAAAAATACTGTAGCAATTGTACTTCAGTATCCAGGTTTGTGTTTTGATATCCTTTTGTCTTATAAATAAACAACTTCTCTCTTGATGCTAGCAACTAGAGCAAATCAAACAGATTATTTTTTTCTGATGCTGACTTTTGTCGACTGAAAATACCAGCTCTTATAACCTAGCCAACAGGCAATAATTACATTTCCAGTGCATAACAGCAAGTGTGACAATATGAAAAGATCCAGAGCTCATGAGCCAGAAATGATCAATCCCCTTAACAGCCCAGTAACACACAAAGGAAAATTAAAAGAATTGGAAGAAAACAAAGGGAACTGAGCACTACCCTGCAAAATGAGGACGGAAGAGGAAAAAGAACTAAAAATATCCCTGTTATTTGCCAACAAGTCCAACTTATCAGGAAGAATCTGATTGCAACATATTTCCTTGACTACTTGGGACATAACATGAGGAACATCATCTTCTTTTATCATACATTTGTAGCAGGTGTCTTTTAAAGCATCTTCAAATCAGTAACTTTTGTATAAGAACTGATGTCCCTTAGTACTTAATCAAGACACCAAGGAAATTATTTAACAAGAAAGGAAGGAATTTAGTAATTAACACCTTGCCTAGCCAGAGAACAGACAGGCAAGGAGCAGCATGCTGTACATACCACTTCAAACCAGTCTGCAAGGCCACTGAAATTGGGATTTTTCTTGTAGCTCTGAATGATGGAGGATTTCACTCCTTTCCCCGCACATTCAATGAGAACCTGGGGGCGATCTACAGAGAGCAGCTGGACTTTCTTCAGCTCTCGAAGACCCCAGAACAGGACCTGTGGTGGGCAGAAAGAAACATCGGTAGCCTGCAGAGACCCCCCAGTCTGCTGCTCAGGAAGCCACTGCTGGGATCCCATCACCTCATATCCCTCTGGGAATGCAGGACTACCAGAAAAAAACAAACAAATCTGATATCCAGTAACCATCAGGATTATGGTGGAAGTTAAAGCAATTAATAACATCCAACCGTTATCAAGAAGTTATTGCCAACAGCAAGCCACAATAATCACATTTGCAAAAGTCGTCTTTTCAGCAGCGCAAGGGGACTATTCATCTGAACAGCACGGGCTCAGTTCGTTTAAAGTGTCAGAGCTGTTGAAGGAGCAAACAAATCCCGTAGGAGCAGAGGTGATTAACAGAGGTTGGCCAGCTGAGCTAGCCCTCAGGTCTGCAATGGATGGCAGGAGGTCTCCAAGCAGCTTTCCTTCAAAGGACTGTGCTCCTGGTCTGGAGGACAAGAAGGAGACTGGGTCTGTAAAACAGGGGTCTGCAGGAAAAATGGGACGTTATACAGCATATGCTGGGGGGGCCCTGAAAGAGAGGGCTGGGGCGGGGAGAGATGGTTACGTTACAGTTGGTGAGAGAAGCCATGAGTCTCATGAATCTGAAAGGAAGACTGGAACTGAATGGGAGCGTGGGGGCTTTTGTGGACACCTTGAATGCTGGCAGGACTGAGGAGTTGTGTGAGTCAGGGAGTGGCAAGGGGCACTAGAGGGGAGTGAGGATCGGTGAGATCCTGCTCTGTTGTCAGAGATTCCCAGTTAAAATTGGGGCACGCTTCTGCAGTTACAATGGCTCTGTGGCCATTTCCACCAGTGTGAGATAGAGTTTATAACATCTGAACAAAAATAGTTGTGTTATATTCATTCTGTGTTATTTCCTTGCTAGATACCCTCCAGAGTTCATATGTCACTACATATTTGTGCACTTCCACTATAAACCTGTTCTCGTAGCAATTAAACTGTTTGGATCTGGATGCAATTTCCCTGATTTTAAGGTGCCTGAGGTATCAGACTGAGGAGTGGAGTTGTCCTGGGCTCCCTCCAGAACCAGAGGAGACAGAGACGCACTTCCAAAACATAATTTAATCTATTTAAGCTCTGAATCACTCTGGCAGGGGGGCTGCTCCGCTCAGCTGTCCAAACAAAAGGCCTACAGTGAGGATGCTTCCGAGCTGGGTGCCTTAGAGATAGCTGCGATCAATGTCACAGCAGAAATTGTAGAAGCAGCACAAAGAAATCCTACCTCAGAGGCGATAGGAAGGCCTTCATAACACAACACTTAAAGGAACACCTAAGTTTAAGGATTGAAGTTGTCCCTTTAGCATCAGCAGAGTAGTTCATGGGCTTATTTACCTTGCAACATCAGGCGTAAAAAGAAAGAATACTGCTAAACAAAACCTCTTTCCTATGTACAGAAAACAGTAGCTTAAGTAAGTGATATAGCAGAGCTAATAATTGTTCCCCCCTTTTCATCAGCTCAATTGCTTTATCTTAGAAGGCAAAGCTGGAACTGCTTCTGGGCTCCCAAAGGAGTATTTCTGGGGAAGGGCCACCAGGTTATGCAAGCAGGATCTGACGGCACAGCAAAATGGGCAAATAAGCAGGTGGCGTGAAGGCTGCAGGATGAGTGACAGGGAGCGGTGAGGCTGGGAAGCATCCAGGCACCACTCGAACATGAAAAGCTGCCGCAGTTCCCTGCTTTCTAACATAAGGGGACTTTGGGTCCAAATGGTGCAAGAGACGAAGGGAGAGAAAGTGCAAACATTTGTACGCAGGTAGGTGACATCGCTTGGCTGAAGTCTGGGACCCAGAAAAGGCTGATCTGAACTTCACCTCCAGTGAGGTCAGCTGCGAGGGGATGCTCTCCATCTCTGGCAGACACTTCCCTGGGTGCACAGAGCGTAGGTCCATCAGCCACTTTCTGCTCTGGGTGCAGTCCTGTCCCAGCAGGCCAGGACTGAGATGTCACCTTTGCTGGCCTCAGGTGGAAGCACTGCCTCACATGCCCAGCCTTGGAGAATCAGTTTGACCTGAACTTACCACATCTATTTCGGGATCTACATGCTATTTTTATGTGATTCCTACAGATCAGGATTTTAAAATCATCATCCCTTACTGTTAGAGTTCAGAAAGAGAATAAAAGGAGCTGAGATTTGGAAACAGAAATATTCTAAGTAACTCACCTCCACTCTGTATTTGCTTAAAACAGGTCGGATATTGGCTGGGACTGGGTAAATCTGGCCAATATCTGGCGGGTCCAGTGGGGGAAGTCTGTCTGGGTCTGACTGAGGAATCTGAAAAATTAAGCAGTCATAACTTAAGCTGTTTTTTGGAAAAATAAAACCAGTATCAGACGTGTCTGCGAATGGTACATAGAACACACCAATTTAATGCAGTTTTACAAGTCATGTCGCAGAGCAGATGGGTTGTGCTGTGAGAAGAATGTGACCCGGATTGAGATCCACCCTGCTGTGATGCTAAAACACTTGGCAGGAAGAGTATTCAATAGATTGGGTTTATACATCTTTCTGAAAAAAAAGTCTCCTTTGTCCTAGCAGGACACAGTCTGCCCTAAAGACATGCATGTACTGAAGCATGGTAATTTACTAAAAATGGAAAGCATGGTAATTCTATTTAACAGAAATCCTGAGCAAAATTGCTTAGAAGACTTTCACGGGAAAATTCTAGATCTGATTCTAGTTTAAAAAGGCTGGTGAACAGACGGTACACATCAGCTAAACCGCACATTTGCCAGACAGACGTAATGCTCTTCAGCCACTACGGAAGAGCCGTCCTGCATTATTGCATGCTGTCACCACTTCTGAACTTGCAAATCGCATCTCCAACATTAGGGCTGAGTCTTCTCTGTGCAACTACTAAAATCTTGCAGCAGGCGGCACTTATGTTCTTTGGGTTCAACTGCACATAAGCCTGCCCCACGTTCAGGAGCTTCTTTGGGAGTTCAGAAGCTTATTTGGGCGTGCAGGACTGCCCTGTGCCAGGTTGGTGGGAGGAGAGCACACCCCACCACTGCTCTGAGGCTCAACCATCTTTTTGCCTCTTGCTGTGCTCCAGGCTCTGCTCCCTGCTTGGTTCCGCTTCTGTGGGAAAGTTCCCTGGCTTCATTTCCCAATCCTTTCCTAATTTTCAACAGTGCATTTATGACCTTCTCAGTCCATGCAGGGCAGACCTGAAGCCTGGCCTGATTTAGCAAATTTCTACATAAAACCATTAAAGCCAGGACCTGATCATCACTCCTACCAAACGCTCAGACTGTGATAGCAGAGAACAGTAGGAACACACCTTCTGCAGGTGAGCTAGCCTGCAGGCAGAGTTCTCCTTGGCTTTCTTGTGAAGTATGGTACCTAAAACATACTGTACGTATGGCTTCTGGGAAAAAGAAACACAACTTCTGGAGTGCTTCATCGTCCCTGAGCTAACTTGTTGCTGTTGAAAGGTGAAGCATCTGAGATACACCTCTCAAAGGACCTGTGAAGTTGAAGTCTTCCGCTTCTTTTAACTAGGCCATCTGTCTGTTATTTGCAGCTATGTACAGTTGTGTGGGAGTTTAATTAGCTTAAGGGAGACAGGATGTATTCCCTAGTACCTTGTAGGAGAAGGAGAAGATGAATGGAAAACTTATCTTCTAGCATAGCACCTGCAGCATATGTGAATAATTAAGACATAATTAACGCAATAATTCACATGCGTATATTTACTGCCTTTTATAAGTAAAAATCCAAAGCAATTCATTTAATAGATTGTGTAGAACTTGAGGCCAGATATCTAGGTCTAATTTTGCTATTCCCCAATGCATCTGGTTTCTATCAGCCACCTCTGTGATGCTGTTTAGAAAGCCAAACAGAAACAACTTTATGAACAATATCTGACTATCTAGAAATCTACCTGTTTAGCTTTAATTGTATTCAGAACTTCCAGCTCTATATTAATTGACATTAGGTGGTCCAAATATTTACCCCATAATAGATTAATTGATGCTTTAAATAAAAGAATAAATGGATAAGAGGCAAAGACCATTTGAACCAGATCACATACCAGATGTCATATCCCTGCAAACAATTCACATTTCAGGGTGCCCACTTTCTTTGCATTATCTGACTTGGGCACTGATAACAAGTGATCAAGTAAAATATATTAATCTGCAAGATACAGTGAGTTATGCATATGTAATTTCTAAACCGCACCATTTATTTCCATTTTTTTTAACACTAGAATTTACATAGCTATTTGCATCTCTTCTTACAGCTGTAAGAAGAGACTGGTTCCCCAGGACATGGCCTAGGAGAGGAAGGCTGGGGAGATCTCACATTTGAGGACAGAACTGTCTCATATAGGGTTTGATTAAACTGCACTCCAAGACTACAAAACCTCAGAGCAATATCAAATCAAGATTCCCTGGATCTTCACTGAACAGTTCTCCAACATATCACAAGGTCCCCAGTTTTCCAAGATCTAACAACCACTAGTGGAGTTGAGAGTGCTTCTGTATTACACAGTGAAACTCTGTTAATTTCAATGAAATTAGCTTCATATAACTCAGACAGGACTTTCCTTCACGGCCACAGTGAAACTGCACAGAACAAGAGGTGAAGAATGATCTAGCGCTTAAATGACAATAGAGGAAAATACCCACAAGGTGTGTTTACAAGGGGATTTTGCTCTTTTGATTAAAAAAAAATTAAAAATCAGTGAATACTGAGCCCACTTTGAGCAAAATAAAGACTCCTAGTATTCATTATTCTGTATTTTTTTAGTCTACTATTTTTTCTAAATCACAGATTATAGAATTGTTATGGCTGGAAAAGACCTTTAAGATCATCAAATCCAACCATTATCTAACTCTACTGGGCTAACTTCTAAACCATGTCCCTGAGCACCATATCTAGACATATCTAGGCTTTTAAATACATCCAAGGATGGCAATTCAATCACTTCCCTGGGCAGCCTGTTCCAGTCTTTGATAACCCTTTCCGTGAAGAAGTTTTTCCTAGTGTCTAACCGAACCCTTCCCTGGCGCAACTTGAGGCCATTTCCTCTTGTCCTGTCACTTGTTACTTGGGAGAAGAGAACAGCGGCCGCCTCTCTACAACCTCCTTTCAGGTAGTTGTAGAGAGCAATAAGGTCTGCCCTCAACCTCCTTTTCTTCAGACTAAACAATCCCAGTTGCCTCAGCCGCTCCTCATAGGATTTATTCTCAAGACCCTTCACCAGCTTCGTCGCTCTTCTCTGGACACTCTCCAGCACCTCAATGTCCTTCTTACACTGCAGCACCCAAAATTGAACACAATACTCAAGGTGCGGTCTCACCAGTGCCGAGTAAAAAAAAAAGCCAGGGCACTTTATTATAAGAATCATTTTATCCCTCCAGCAATACCCAGCATAATAGTATTCATTTTGAGAAGGGAGCATTCACTTTTTGCACAACATTTCTTCAGCTGAACCAAATGGTACCTGCAGATCAGAGTTATCAAGCATGGTATGTCATGGGAAAGGTTATGGGATTAGAATGAGAATCAATTAGTTTCGAGAGATTTTCTTTCCATCCTCACACAAAGCATCACCAGGAATCCCTTGATAGTAGAAGGAGCCACTGGCATATCAGCTCTGGCAGTACTTTGAAGCCTGACAGATTTTTATACATAACTTTTCCTGAAATTTTCTTCAATGTCCATACTGCTATTATCTGCCATGGGAGATGCTCTAGAATGTTGTCACCAAGAAGAACAATACAGAGCATGAAAATAAGGACTGCAGGGTCTTTACTTATAGTTCTTGTCAACTCTCTAGAGAAGTCTTAGGGGCATATTTGGATATATCCCAGACACAGGGTTGCTTCCCTTGTACCAAAAAAATGGCAAAATAAAATACAATGCTCTCTTTATTCACCAAAAAGTGGATTTCAATTAAAAAAAATGGGAAAATTATGGCTAAGGTACTAGACTCTATCCCTAGGTACCCACCATAACGAGGAAACGTTCCACATGGTGTCATATTTCACCAAGAAGGTAATTAGCCCGTTATGCTTAAAAGCCTGTTTTATCTTGGGAATATCTGTAAAATGTGTCACAGAGTTCCACATTTTTCCCATTTCAGATTTCAGAATAAACTGCTTTAGGTTTTCAGCAGTGATAAGTTTCGTCTAACTGGTGGCTCTGCAAACTCCAGTGAAATTCCCTGAAATCCCAGGCACGATATACCCAACTTGTGTCTGCCGGGCTAGCCCCAGAAGTAAGCTGAATTTGCCTTTTGTCTTGTAGTTGGAAAACAGTGTAACGTTTCTATTAATATGTTAGGGGTATCTGAAAACTCAGTCTCCCTAATCCCCTCCTTACTATTCACCACTCCCTCTTCCTAAGAGGGAAAGTAGTATTGAGAGCTTTGATGTTGCTGAAGTCAGGGCTATGTGCTACTCCAAAGAGCAGGTCATTGTAATGGCAGTGGCATTTTCACAGTTGTTTGTCAGGCCAGAGCCCAATTTAGGGCAGGGCAAGTGATGAGCAAATGAGACTCAGAGCATGCGAGGGGTTGGCAGTGGTGTGTATGTGGACAGTGGTCCCTGGCGGGGCGGAGGGAGTGATAAAGGTTGCATAGGGACTATGAGGTCCAACAGCAGAATGGCCCTGCTCTAGTTGCAGTTCCCATTAATTCAAGGAGGTGGTGCGCCACGATGCCACAGCTGCTTTTGTGAGCCCAGGGTGCAAAAGCGTAATGGTCCATAAAGTCTAGTTTACCTCCAGAAGCTCAAATGTAGCGAGAAGGTCTCCTCCTGAAAGACTTCCACAATGCACTGGGTGGTAAGAAAGTTTAGGTGGCTCATAGTTTTGATCAGCAAGTCTCACCACAGGAGCAGCCACTGTAGACCCAATATATTCTGCCTTACCCTAAAAAAGGGAGAATATAGGTGTCAAATGCATTTGAATTTCAGAGCAGTCATAGGAGCCAAGATGATGCAGAGTTTAGTATTTGTGACAAAAACCCTTCTCCTGAAGTAAACAGCAAGGTAAAATGCAAGGCAGCTACCAAAATAGAAGAGTACTTATTACCTCTTCAGAGCACCCGAAGTTTCTGAGCTCTATATTCAGTCAGTGAGACTGTGCCAGAGTTTGCACGGTCAGAAATAAATCCGTGTCCCCCCAGACTTGGATACACTATTTACAAAGGAGTGCAAGGGAGGTGGGGGAAAGATGCTTCTGACGTCTCTAAGCCAGTCTTTGGGAGCAAGATTCACTTGGGAAAAAAACAAGGCCACAGCTTTGCAAGGACATAAAGTGAGTCTCAGAGCTGTTTTCAGATATTAAACTGGAAACCACTGTAGCACTGGGCTCCATTCACTGGGGTCGTTCATGTTGATTGACAATTGTCCATTTAATGCCTATGTAGTGACACGCTTTGTTTTTACACTGGAAGTAAAATGCGAGACCCTGAGGTTTTTTACTAAGAAGGATTTCATGTTTACCACTGCATCGTCATCATACAGCTCGATAACGATCTCTGGTGGGAACTGAGCGATCTCCTCTCTGTCGCCATGGAGCACAATGCTGTTGAAGAGCAGCATCTGGTTCCAGGTGGGGGATAACGTCTGAGAAATGATCTAATGGAAGAGAGGAAAAGCTTAATGAGCTATGAACTGCATGGTTGGGAGTGCTTCAGCAGGATGTGCAGATCTGCTGGTGACATCCTTTCCCACGGCCTGGACAACTCCCTTGTCTGAGACACCGCATTTTTCAGCAACTATTTCGAGCCAGAAGATTATTCTTTTGCTTTGAGACCAGTATCTCTGGTGTCTTCATTTCTCTGTTTGCCTCACAGGCATATCAATACATGACCACCCATCTGTGTAGCCAAAGCTCAGTATTAAATTTAGAGGAAAACTGTTGGTTTGGGAAAGCAGGCACATTCCCGACGCTATTAAAATAAAGCCTTTGCCCTAAAGCGAGGCCAGTTTTCACTTCTCCAGGGTACATTTTTTCAATCTTGTTTTTACTTCAGTGTAATGACACATCACACTTTATTAAAAAAAAAAAAAGAAAAAAGATATTTTAATGAATCACTCATAATAAATCAATAGTTTTTAATTTGTTGTAATTTGGCTTATGTGGATGCTTATGGTATTTCATCATAGGCAATGTTTTAACTGTCTTGGCAGGAAATATATTTAACAAAGATAACATTTAAAGTGGAAAAATGTGCCAACTGCAAAATGACTCATAACCTGCTATCGTTCTTTTGAATGGAAATAAGGCTCTTGACGACAGTTTACTGGCACTTTGCTGACAGTCCTCTAAAAACATGCAAGTTATTGGCTGCAATATTTTATTCAGGCAGTGAACAAACTTAAGACTTTTGTACTTATAAAATCCTATTTTTCCTGAGCCAAATTCTACTTTCCTGAATCCGGTGCATCTAAACACTAACTTCATCGGCTTCATCCACCAACTTCTATTAGAAGTGAAAGTCACATTACAGGAAAAAATTCATATCCTTGAGGCAAAAGCAGCACAAACAGACACCTACGACTTAGAGAAGAGAAAGGTTTATGCTTCTTGCTCTCTTTGGCACGTGCTAAGAACTTGCTTTGTAAGAGAACAAGCTGCCAGAGGAATTTCAGAACTAATTAAATTAAAACAGTCCTCTGTGGAGGTTTTTGGGGGAGGAGCTGGATGGGGGGAGTTAAATGCTTTTTCCGAAGCAAGACCATATTTGGCCCAGCAAATTCTGCTTGTGGCACGGGTTTCAGAACTCCTGGCCCCGTTTTAACTCCAGGGTAGTTGCAGAGGGCTCAGGACCTCTGAAAGTCAGCTTTCGTGTTCTGTGAGGGACCATTCTCCTGCTCATTTGCCAGGGCTGTACTTCAACCCTTCTTGGTAGAGTTCTGTAGAAGTTCTCCCTTCTCTCTAGAGGCCCCATCTCCGCAGGAGACCATTTGCCCCCTGGAGATGCCTGAGGGAGATGTGAGACCACTCCCTATGGGCACATTTTTGCAGCATTTAAGTGGCGTAGAAAGTCTCACAGCTCTCTCTTTTCAGCTTATTTCAACTTTGCCACTTTAAAACCACCAGTGTACTTTGCTGAATACCACCATAAAGAGCCATGCTGGCTCACATGGCTACAGAAGCCATATAAAGGTCTTCACTCTTTGCTCAATCATTGCACGCATAGACCACAGGAAAAGAGAAGCATGGGGTTTCCTCAGACCAAGCAATGACAAGAGCCCAAACTTAAATCGTATAGAAAAAGATGTAGAGAAAGGTAATTCACTTGCTACAAAGTTCCAGTAGTCACGGATTATCTGACATCTGAGCTAAAATAAACTAGTATTATTGCACCACGTTAGAATAATGGGTCACACCTAAACTTTTGTCTTGCTTGCACTGGACTGTCAGGAGTTGCCCTTTAACAACAGGTATCTAACTTTTCCTGCTAGGTACTTCCCTGCCAAACCAAGATTTTTCCTTTTCATGGCTTAATTGGAACAAAAAAAAGAAAAGTGTTTTCATTTACTGCAAGAGACTTTGGAACTTACCTTGGTGGTCTGGCAGTGTGATGTGAAAGTAACTTTTGCAAAAGGATCGGAAAGTCCCGTGCTGTCAGCTGCAATGAGCCCCCTCGCCTGATACATGTGGGCTCTCAGCTGGAAGAGGTGCAGGGCTACATCATTGCAAAGAAAACAGATATGTCAGCTTCATGGAAATGATGCAGCACATAGGTAGGAAGGGAAGATTCATCACCTGCTGTCCAACCAGGATCTGACAAGGGGGACTGTTGCTAGTGCTGTCTCACTAAAGAAACACTTGAGACACTCAGAAGTTGTGTAAGACTTCTGTATTCACTTAAAATCAATGTCCAATGTAAGTCTCTACTGCAAGGTTGTTAACTGCCAGTTTTTATCTCCCATCACTGGTTTATCTACTCAGTGTTCAGCATGATAGCTTCATCAGGAGAACTGAAGGATGCTTCCTCGTTACGAGGAGACAGACCCACAGGACAGGGGACAGAAATTGCAAGGGAACAGGTCCTTTCTTTCCCAGACATCTGCAAAGTGTCAGTGGCAGGACTGATGTCTTGGCAATGAAACCAGCCTTTTCCGATGAAAAATGCTAAGCCACGATCATCTTAGAACAGTTACTTTAAACAAAGGTTGTGTCACCCTCTGAATTAGGGCTTTTGGGGCCATGTCTCTTAATTGCTAATACGGAGAAGAAGTGCCTTACTTTTATACAGCAGGCAGGCAGGTGAGGGCACAACACTGTGCCCTGAGTTGGTGTTAGATGCTAATGCAGTCTCATATCCTACAGGCAAATTCTCCATGATGCTGTGGGCATAGATGGCAGGTCCAAGCCACAGGTATACATCCACCTTTGCCTGCACGGTCCAGCCCAGTGGGCGCTTGCCTGGTAACTGCAGAAAAAAATCCACGCATCACCAAAAAGCTCGAGAAAGAGAGATGGCTGGATGCTGAGTCCTACCATGCCAGAGTAAAATAAATGAGCATTCACTGAGCTGATACACTGATAAATGGCATTTCTCCACAGTGAGTGGTCCTGAGACTCATTTAGCACAAGAAACTTCTGTGATTCTTAGGGAAGAAATTAGTAGTTCGCTTGGTTGAAAAGCTATGTAAGTGGAACACTGCCTAATATGCAGAGGTTGTGAAGGCTATCTAATAGCTGCAAGCATATCAGTGCTAGCTGATACCCTACTTTTCCCAGACTTCAGCCCACTTTCCATTTCATGCAGTTTTGCTGGTCTCCAATAGTTAATCTCATGTATTACTAAAAATATTACTCCATTGAACAGGTCAGAAAACATATTCCAGTATAAAATGTTACTAGTCCTGACAAACAATACTATTATTTCCTTTCTCTCCCTTCCCACTTCATCTAGCTCTGCTAAGCTCAGTGTTTATCTGTTCCTAAGGTAATTCTTGGTATTGAAGGGGCTGGAGAGTTAACTATGGTATTTTTTTTGTCCATGCAGGCAAATAGTACTGTGCTTAACAAGTACCTATGGCAACCATCAGGAGCTTAGATATTTCTATCTGCTCTTCAGCTGTGCTTTATGGTAGTGCTCCCATATGACTAAATGGCTAAAAAGTCGTTATATGAAGTTACTATTGTCTTGCGTGTTTGTGTTTTTCCTGATTGCCATAGTAACAATTACATTGCATAATATTTCACTGCCAGGTACTACCAGTCACGCTGCCTTTGTAGAAGTATATCCGCTAAGACATTCCTTCAAGATTAATAATCCCACAACAATATTTTGGACATATATTGCACAAACCTAGGCACATTTTAAATAGCAAGCATAAGTAATTGCTGCATTACCACTGAATACCTAGGTTTCCTTGCTATCTGCGTTGCTGTGTGCTGATCTCTTACCAGCCCCCTCCTGGACTTCCACGTGCTGCATTCTGACGTCTTTGCCAGCAAAGAGGCTGTACCTCTTCTATCTGTTTATGTATACAGCTATAGATAAACAATGCTGTACACTTGCCATAACAAGTAGTGAGAGGATTTATTACTCATACACCAAAAGCCTGGCAATGATACAGTGCTTAAAGAAGGACAAGCATAAATGTAAGAAGCAAACATTAATAGATGGCAGATATAAATATGTACACATTTTTAGTACGTTTCAAAGATAAGCCTGTACAATACAACCCCTGGAAGGTATTTGAATACCGAATGCTCCCCAGGCATTACCTGTGTTTGCAGAGCACCCCAGACTTACCTTCAGGAAATGGGTTTTAATCTTCCCACAGTCCTTGCCTCTCTGCTCTTTCGCTGGAGAATAGAGTATGGTTTTTGCTGGGACTCTTGCATATGCAACTCTCTTGTTGCTGCTGAGCATCCAGATGAACACATCAGGTACCGTATTCTGCGGCTGTTAGATGTCGATGAATATTGAACTAAAACTCAATTCTGTCTATGAGTGACCACCATTATATTTTGTTAAAACACCCTCTACCAAGAGCCGATTCCCTCACAGCTCCTGTGGAGTGGCAGATGTGCACCCAGAATAAAAGAGGCGGCTACTTCACACTTTGCAGTCCAAACCTCCATTCCTAACCACAGCTGAAGTTAAAGAACTTTGTAGAGTGATTAAGGAGCATCTGCTCTGTAAATCAATTCAGGAGAAATTAAAACTAAACATCTGGGTACAACTCTGTCTCAGGAAATAACTTACCCACAGACTGCATAAGCTGAAAGTGGCTACCGTGGAAATACCGTCAACTTCATCTATACCAGCAAACCAAAAAAGACCAGGGCCAAACTCAAGCACTGGCATACGATCATCTGTCCCGCTTGTGTGGATGCTCCATGGCATCACCTTGCCCTGCCTCAAATAGCATTTCCCCAAGCAAAGCCTGAACGTGGTTTGAAGCAAAGACCGGCCCAGGGGCTGTTCCCATGAGGCACTGTGAGCAAGGTCACTCTGTTTTGGGAAGGAAGAGAATTTGGGTGTGGGCTGCAAACTATGCCAGGCTGTGCCACTTGCCCTCTGAGCCAGGGAATAGCCGTGGCCCTGTTTAGTTTGCTAGCACAGACAGCTCTCAGAGGGACAGCACTCCACTGGCTGGATTTTGGCCTTACCAAATACGTCTGTTCTTCTGTTGTTCTCAGGCTTAATAGCATGTCTAAGCAGTGTCTGCACAGTGAAATACAGAATAAAGACCCCTGAGCTCATACCAGTCCAAATCACTACGTCCGTACAAGTGGAGACATGAATTCAGATCAGAAAGCAGGCTGTCTCCAAACCACCATGTCACATATGGGATGGCTTTATTTAAAAAAAAAACCATAAAAAAGGAAAAACTCTCCGTACTGCATCCTCTCCATATCACATAGCCCAATGTTTCCTACCCTAGTCTGTTAACAGCTCCATTTAATGCAAAACAGGATTGGGTCCAGATATCCAAAGGACGACCCTTTGGATAACCAAGCCATGAGTTATTATTTACATAGGATTACGAAAATCAAAGTCAAGCCCTGGATTTTAGATTTATCTGAATTTCTGTGTGCATTACCTCATCAGCCAAGAATCGAATTTTATCTATAAAGCTCTGAGTCTCACGCATCATTTCATCCAGTGGCATTTTCTTTTTCTGCTGCTGAACAATTGCCTTGGCATCACTGGACATTGCTTCCTGCAGTCAGGAAAGACAATATGTATTTTTTATGCATTATCAGGTAGTGTCAACTGAACACAGGAGGAGAAAACAGTCTTCAATCCAAGTTGAAAAGGGAAGATGGAGACACTTGGTTCAAGGTAACAATTACCTTCTTTGTCACAACAGAAAGTGATCAACTCTTTGGACCTGAATAACATAAAACGTGAAGCCCCTCCAGTTTCTCTTTGTTTATATATATATTGCATGTATGGAAGTCCCAAGAGACATGTGATTACCACCTGGAATTATCGGACCTTGGTGCTCACAGAAGTCACAACCAAAAGCTAATAAGCATTCAGATGACCTCCACCCAATTTGGTTTCTTCTCACAGTTTCTCTGGAGGAGCTGATTAGGTCCAAGAATATCAAATGCCAGACTTTACTAGTCTTGAAGTTCAGCCCCACCACAGTAATTAAATGCCTAGCAGCAGTGTTAATTTGGTGTTTTTCCACTGAACTCAGCATTATCCCATTTTAAGATGCATGGAAAAGAAAAATCAGCTTATTATTATAATGTCTTATTTGTATTTGAAAACAACATGTTCTGAATTATTTTAGGGTATCTTACAACTCTTTATTAAGCACAGTGGGGTTTATTAAAAAAAAATGCTCCTGGGTACTATATTCATATTAATTACAAGACATTCCAGTATGGTGAAATCAAATAGAAATTAAAATGTATACAATCAGCATGCTTTCAGTTAACATTCTTGCATTGATGCTTAAAGGAGAAAACACACATACCAGCTCTTGCTTGAACAGCGTGAGTCTCTTTTTGTCCAAAGCAGTGTAGTTCAATCTTTTGGGCTTCTTTTCAGCAATGGTAATGAAGGCCCTAGGATACAAGAATAACAGGTTCCTTAAATGTGTTATTTTTTTAATGTGAGCTGCTAAAATATGTTGGAATGAAATGTTCTGTCTGCTGCAGTACATGAACCAGAAGACAGAGATGCTGAAGTTCTCTAAAATAAATATCGATCACCCATAAGAATCAAAGAATCGAGTCCAAACACTCTGCACCGCATTTCACAGGAACAGAGTTAATATCTAGAAATTAGCGTTTATATCTGTTTTGAGCCCCATCATGTCATCTGACACAGAACCCATTGGGTGATTTATGTCAGCGTGTGCAATCCTTTGTTTTTATGTTAACCTTGTCCTTTTTTACAGTAGGTCTATCACACACTTTATTAAATCCTACTTATCCAATATATGTTCTATTCTTAGAGTCCAGAAAGCCAAAATAATATGACACTGATTGGCAGCAGTCTACTGTCAATACTGAATATTGAAAAGAATAAAATATTTTCTCTGTATAAATATAAACTACAATTTGGGAAGGCCTTTGCTTTTATAGCAAAATAGATAAAAGATATATCTCAGTAAGTTTACTGTACTTTTTTTATTATCAGATTCTTTGTCTAGGCTCAAATTTGTAGTGAACAGATAAAGTTGATTTTATGTATACCTCTAGTAAATGTAGTTACCTGCTTTGATTAATAAAATCATTTAGGGTCATTCTCAGTTTCTCCTCAGATGCAATCTCTGAAACCTTGATCAAGTCCTTTACTTGCTCTAATGATTCTTCCTGTGAAAAACACATGAAAAAGCCTCTATGTAAAGGAGGGCACTTTGTCATTCTGCCAGTGTTATAACACCATTATTCACTGTATGACTAGCAAGAATGAGGGAGGCAACTTTGTAATCTGACAGAACAGGACCTTTGATGTATCACTACACTTGAAGCGTACAGAGAGAAGACTCCAGCAGCAAGATTTATTTTGACCTTTCCGCAGTCTCTTACTACTAGTCCAAGCTACTACTGCTTGGAGCAGCTTCGTTTTCTCACTTCTTTAGTGAAGATCAGTCAATGGCAAACATTCCCCATCAGGTAGGAGGAAAAACTGCAGTTTTCCTTGGTTCTGTTTCCAGCCCTGCTGCTCAAATTTAGCAAGTTGCTGGTGTTAACTTCTCAAACTTTAGTGGGCACCTGAATCCATATGCAAGGTCTACCGCAACATCTACTGTTATCATTGAGAAATGGCATCTGTTCTTACAAACCAAAATAAATGTCTGGATTTCCAGCAAGGCCTGTGGGTGTTCAGGTACACTGACAAACACATCTCTCTATATATATTCAGATGTTTAATGTTCAAATACCTGGGTTTGAAATGTTGGCCTGTAAACCACTGTTTCCTCATGATACAACCTTGCATGTATATGACTTCAGTGTTGTTGCTCATGAGGTATATAAGGATAAACGAGGGATGAATCAGACTCTTAATCTGAGTGCCCCAAATTAAAGTATTCAATATTAGAAGTCACTTAAAAAAAAATAATACTACTACTTTCTTGAGACTGTTGATTGTCAAATTTAAACAAGGGTAGAAAAAAAAATATCATTATGGGAAAACAGTATGACGAGGGCATCACAGTGACTGCCCATGAGACGATGTGCCATTTTGTATCTAGCAATGCTTTTAGGAAAACTGAAACCAAAAAGTGTCCTTTAAAGAGTCTCTGGCATAAACACAGGTTAAGCCATGTGGTCTGGGCAAGAAGACATCAGAGGAAGAGCCATAGCAGACGGAATTATTCTGTATCTCATATTTAATTGTTTGACTCTTCTTACAAAGAATAAAATGTTTCTGAGAAAAGAAGACAACCCTACAGCCAAAAAAAAAAAATTGTGGACAGGAATGCTTGAGTAGCTGTAATAGATCAAAGAGATTTGGTTAAAAAAAAAAAAAAAAAAGAGAAGGGGCTGATATCAGCTACCCTTTCACAAAATGAACAGCAAGGAATGTAGCTGGTGGAAATTTTGAAGGCCTGTTTAGGGGAACATGACTGCTCACTGCCATACTCTGCTGAATACATGAGCCTGGGAGGGTGGTTGCCACTTACCAGGTGATCCGCCATTTTCTCAAGAGTGTTGGAAGAGTACAGACGAAAGGTCTGGTCACCCCAGTAGCTCTTGACACAGATACAGGGCTTCCTTTCGCTGTATGGCAGGTACTGGTAGTTCCTGTGAAAACAAAGTCCGTAGCAGGTCATACGGGTGAGAGAGGAGTTCAGGGGGAGGCGTGGGAAAGAAAAACTGTTCAGTGCTCTCTCACAGCACAGAAACTGAAGACACAACGGGATGTGTTCACATGTGCTAACCAGTAAATACTGGGAAGAAAAAGCCCAAACATCACTTATGCTACCTGTGAGATCCCTGAAGAGAAAAAGCTTGAGGTCAATGGATCTAATTTCAGTGCTTTCCATGGTGGGAGACATGCAGAAAAGCTCTGAAATACTGTTAATGGTGGGAAGCAACAAGGGAAAAAAGGAGCAAAGATTAAAATCTGACCATATCTTCAAGAGCAATGGCTCCACACACTGCACAGCAGGAGAGACACGGCAGTTTCACCACTGCACTACTTTCACAAGTTCTTTTTTTTCAGAAGCGATAGCTAGTGGAGATTGACATTCCTTGGCAGAAGCCTATCTGCAGGACTCTGCTTAGTAAAAGTGATACCAAACTCACAATAACCCAGTGAAAAAATGCATCTGCTGCTCTCCCTTTTCTCACTTTCTATCTTAAGTCCAAGTTGCTATACTGACTCTTTTTGTAATGCTGCTTTCTTTGGGCGTTCAGCTCTATGAGTATTGTACTGAAAAAAGTGAGTAAGACACCAGCATAAACAGAGGCTCTGCAGACTTTAATGCACACCTGCCACGAAGCCAGATGTTTCGATTAGAGTTGTGGTAGGCACTACATCAAAAACACGTACCTGATAAGCACGGTGTACTCCCTTTATATAAATACTATAGCCCTATGAAACACCATGCTCAGCCATACTGTATTTAACACTAGAGGTCTCATCATTTTCCTTACCAGTGGTGGGACAGTGGAGAGCTTTATAATGGATATGAAGCTCTGTAAACAGCTTTGTGTTCTTCTGGGAATGGCTCTAACCCAATACCACCAATAAGTGCTCTGTAGCTGAGAAGAGGCTGTACTGGAGAGCTATTTTCGGGTGTATACTTGTGCTGTGGCTTAACCCCAGCTGGCAACTAAACATCACACAGCTGCTCATTCACTCCTTCCCGGTGGGATGGGGGAGAGAGTCAGAAGGGTAAAAGTGAGAAACTCATGTGTTGAGATAAAGACAGTTTAATAGGTAAAGCAAAAGCCGCACATGCAAGCAAAGGAAAACAAGGAAAACCTCCCATGGGAGGCAGGTGTTCAGCCATCTCCAGGAAGGCAGGGCCCCATCATGCGTAATGGTTACTTGGGAAGGCAAAATGCCATCACTCCAAATGTCCCGCCCCTCCCTTCTTCTTCCCCAAGCTTTATATTGCTGAGCATGACATCATATGTTATGGAATATCCCTTGGGTCAGCTGGGGTCAGCTGTCCCGGCTGTGTCCCCTCCCAACTTCTTGTGCACTCCCAGCCTACTCGCTGGCCGGAGCAGAAGCAGAAATGGTCTTGACTCTGCGTGAGCACCGCTCAGCAATAATGAAAACATCGCTGTATTATCAACATCGTTTCCAGCACAAATCCAAAACATAGTCTCTTCCAGGCTACTATGGAAAAAATTAACTCTATCCCAGTCAAAAGCTGCACAACTTGTCTTGTGACCCTTCAGTACTTCTCCACAGAAACTGATTCCCCAAATAATAAAGGATAAAACTACCCGAGTCTCCTGCGCTTCATAATGTTCAACAACTGGCAGAAAAAACAGTTGCATTTTCCATTTCCTCTCCTCTGGGAGAGGCTGTGGTATCCAAGAAAGGACAGTACACTTGGTATGGAAAGAAAACTTCACTTCTTACATTTCAAGGTCTCTCTATCTGAGCACAGCCAAATTTTTAGAAAGACCTGATCATCTGCTCCTGAAATTCAGAGTCCCAGTAGGCTGAGTTGTCTAAGCATGGGTATCCTGTGGGCCCAGAAGTGGCTGCGTCTCTCATGTTTGCTTGTAAGGATGCCTCAGATATCCTAAGTCATTACAGATAGAACTGGGCACATGTGTTTGACCACTAAGCCAAGCCCACAGAAAACAAATCACTTGTCACTCTTGAGCATCCTATCCATAACTCCTAACTTCCACACATCCCTAATAGGTTTATGTTGGATTTTTTCTGTTTAAAAAGATGAACTTCTCTACAACTTCATTTTGCTGCCCTATGGGATATCAAGGAGAAAAAGAATTTCCCATTTACTTTCTCCTCAATAACCTACAGCAAGGTGAGCATTACCCATTGAATTTGGTGCATTGCAAAGCTACATGGTCTCAGGCAATCATTTATTTTGGTGCTTTCATAAGAGGGAAAAACAATTCAACTATCTCCCAATGCTAGAACATCTTAACCTGAAATTCATAGAGCTTATGAGTCTTTTCATGGGATTTACTAAGAAAATTGTATAGCCATGAAATAACTCACATGAAAGACTGAACTTTCATGTCTATTATTCCCTCTATGAGAATTTCGGGGAACCACTTTTTCAGTGTTAGCTTATCCTTTTGCTATATATTTTGACATAAAGATGGAAAATTCCCGGCAATTTCATGGTGTCTGCTTTAGAAGTCTTAATGCTTTGCCTGCTCCTTTAATTAGTTAGTGGTTTTAATCTCCAAAATGGACTCTTTTTATTGTTTTCTATTGTTCACTTATGACTCTAAAATGCAGAGTTTATCTAAACTATTGGATATCCCACTAAGTACTGATTAATTCTAAAAATATCCAGTGATGAGACCAGTAAGATGCCAATATGAGATGACAGTTGTAAAGTCATTAGTGGGTATCTGTGGCTGGCCAAACTGTTTTAGATAGCACAGGAGGGAAAAAAGACGCAGCATTTTACATAAATTTGAGGAAAAGGGATCTTTAATGAGAGAAAACTTTGTTAATATTGGAGTGAGCCAAGAAGCAAATAGCAGATTTGAAGAATGATTCATTCTTTACAATGGTTCTTTAAATCTAAATTCCTGTTAAGGGAAAACTAAAAATCCCACAGTCTCTCAGGGAGGATAATAACCCAGCATGTACCCAAATCTGCAGTCCTGTTAATGAGGAGAGGCAACTATCTTTCTGTCAAACACTGGGTTTTTTCCCCTTCTCTTTATTTATTTGCTGCAGAAACAAAAATTTCTACCATGGTATTTTCATTTTTTCTACTAGCTCTCATTTTATCTGACTGATCTGACTGAGCCATTGATTGCAAAAAAGGATGAAAGTACTTTTTAACTTTAGGGAGGTCCAGAAACCAAACAGATCCAAGTTGATATTTCCCACCTGGTCCTTATAACCACAAATTGCTTGGCAGTGCCTGGCCTTCTAAAGAAAGAGGTACCATCTAGGCTTGGCACTCAGCAATATTGGGTATCATTCTACCTACCAAAACAACATAGAAAATATTTCTTTTTATTAGCATCTTTGAAATGAATTAAACCTTTACACTTCTGTTTACAAACAAGGCCATTTAGAAGAACTGTTCTGCATGTTTTCATCCATTGCTCCATTCTTTTTTTCAAGGACTATTTCCTCCTACTTCTGTTACCACTTGCTATTTAAGTCTACAACTATAATTATTAGGTCTGGAAAGTGTTCCAGGAAGTTGAATCTGTCTTGAACAGATTTCAACATTTTTGATGTGTTATTCTGTTTCTGGAGCTGGTCACTGGGCGGATGTTACTTGTGATCAGAGTATGGACCCTAAACCAGGGATAGCGCTGAAGGAGTTGCATTTTCCTATAGCTTTCCAATGTATAGTTGGTATAACACAGCCCTTTTGGAAACACCAGAAGTTCAAGAGCCCATAAGGCCAAGATCAGAAGATGAATGTAAAATGGCTCAGAGGCCATTCACTTCAGTGGAGCCTAGAAAACTTACTGTGAAATATGTAACCGAGGATTTGAAAGCCTCAGTTCCACACAACATGTTTAATGGTGCCAGGGTTCCTTAATGAGTCCTGCAGGATTACCAAATAGGAACAAGAGTCCTGCATGATATGGTTTTGAAACACAGATCCTCACCTGTTCCCACCTGTGATTAGAGGCTTCTCGGGGGGTGTGGTGGATATCAGGGGTACTCCAAGCTCATGAAAAATTTCATCCTCTCCCTCATGCAGCAGGCTTTCTTCTGCTTCTCCATCACGTGTCTTCTTTTTCCCTCCAGCTCCTGCTGACACCCCATCAGTAATATTTCCAAAGTTACCTAGAGGCACAGGGTTACAAGTGAAGAGATGACTAGCTTGGAGGTGGTAAACCTGAGTGAGGTTTAACAAGAGAGAAACACCAGTCATACCAGAGGAAAATCTTTGTCCCCTCTTGTTCATTAGCTGCTCTGGCCATACCAAAGTTTATAAAGGTCCTGACAGGGTATGTTGGTCCCAATGATTTTCAGACTCCAGGACAGTGCTTCCTTACCTAAGTAAAATACACCTAGTACATTACCCTCACCACTAAGTGATGCAATCCTCTGGCTGCTAGCCCCGCGGACCTTCTGCTTTTGCTAAAGAATTTCAGAAACAAAAACAATACTGCTGTTGATATCTCTAGACCCAGGAGCCCCAATATGTGTTTAATTTACAGAGCAAATGTATGTGTTCTTTACAACATATGTATGATCATTTCAAAGTTTGATCTCAGAAGTGCTAAAGCTTGTTTTCAGACAAGTGAATTTTGCATAGTAGGTGCATTATCAGCACTGGGAAAGAGGTGTATCCATCAGACTTGTAATTACATCTTTTATTAGAGACAGGCAGAAAACATTCCCTGCGGGAGAAGGATGTGCTGTATCACGCCATACAACATCCTGATCTGGACTTTTGGTTCAGCCTTTCATGTGAATAATGGCCATTTGCCAAATTTGGATTCAAATTTCAACTGCATAGGTCGCTGGTAAAAGTTCAGGTCCAGAATTCAGAGCTGGATTCATCTTTAGCATTAATTCTGACTAGAATCAGTATAATTTCTTGCCCAACTACACAAATGAGTTTCTTGTCATTCTCAGCTCTGCTTCCTGCTAAGTTTCAACAGGAATCAATACACTCATTGATTGCCCTGTTTGTTACAGATGTCTCTCCCTGCACACATAGCCTTTCAGTTGAGCACACTCAGGTACACAAGCACAAAGATGGGAACTGCCAGGATACTACTGTGCACTTGGACTCTGAGTGAGACTAGTACAGAGATAAGCAAACCCCTGCAAGGGAAATGAAACCAATTCAAGCTTCCCTCTTAAGGGAAATTTCTTCTGCTTTGAAAATATCCACTCAATGTTCATGAAAATATCTTTATTTTCTTTTTAGTCTGCTCCAGGGCACAATTCATCTCCACCATGAGGAGATTCCCTCATGCAGTACAGTCCTGCTTTACTCAGAAAGAGGACAGGACTTACCAGGAGGATCTTAGAGGACAAGCTTGGTGCGTGCTTTTCAAGGTTTGGCTGTACATCACCCCCATGCTGCACTAAAAGACCCACATTTAGCTCAACAGAGTTGGCCAAAAGGGTCCACATGGGTCCTCCCTGCAAAGGGGATCCCTCACAGCCTGGGACTGATTGCAGTGAGCACCACAGAATGAACTCTGCCCTGAGGTAAATTATGTGAGTTGGGTCTCCCAAAAGATTAGGAGGCTAAATACTGGGTGAGTCGTTGTATATATTGGGTGAGAGGATTTGTATTAATACAGGGCATCTGGGAGTAGAGACAGCTAGGCATCAGTACGCCAAGCTTAACTGCTACCCAGAGAAATGATGATCGGGGTTTAATTCAAACGTGTAAGCTCTGCTCTGAAGCTGGCTCCTGAGCCCTCAGACACAGCTGTCAATACCACACAGCATCCCCTTGCTCCTGAAACTCCCTCCCTGCTTTGGAGAAGAGCTTAACACACTTACCAACAGAAACCTCAAAGGTTATTGGCTTGTCCCCAACCTTCCTATCAATCATTGTGGCTTCAAAAAATGTCCCAAAGAGGAGGAATTCCTCAAATTTCTCTTCATAGATCTATTGGAGAAGAAGGAGGCAGAAAAATGACATTTATTTTACCTTCTACTCTTTTTTACAGCACAGAGGAGTCTCTAGCAGCTGTGCTACTGCTGTTGATCTATTGGTCTGAGGTGGTCAGTGAGACACATTTTGTAGGAAGAAGTAATACCGCTTCTCTGAGAAATTGATATGATTGGAAAAAGAGATAAACCTGTGTGACTTTGGTCTTGTCAGTATTGTCCAGTTATATCATAACTGATTAAATAAAAGTCATTACCCCTCACTTCATACTCTGCCTCACCACTATTAAACGGTTTCAGTACCTTCACATACCATCATTCCAACTATACATCCATGGCAGTTCAAGGGCCCTTTTAGTGCAACAGCAACAAAATGTCACCATCCTGACAGATGTCATCTATCAGTGAACACATCAGTAGTCTTCCCTTGCAGTGCAACAGCAAATGCTGCCATCCCAACGCATCCAGAGAGGGGAGTGCTTGCACGGCTCTGCTTTTCCCCAGGGATGGCTTTAACCTACTGCCCATGTGTTTGTACTATCAAGACTTTGATCTTGCTCAGGGACACACAGCTCTCAGTGATGCCAGTAAAACTAAAGATTTCTGGCATCCACACTCTATTAGACAGCAGCCCTGTGCAAAAGCCTACTGAAACCAAGCTGTCCTGCATTTTTATTATTCTACTGTTCTTTAAACTACAGGCCCAAGGGTGGGTCTCAGTGCAGGCGGGTGCAGTCCTCCACCCTTTGCCTTCCCTGGCATCACAGGACAAAAACCAGTAACCCTGTTTTCAAATCTGAAAACAGAATTTGGAAGCACAGGAACCAAAGGATGCAGCAGCTCACCCTGAAAAGGCTGATGACCTTTTGTGGAATTTTAAGGCACTGTTTGGCTCTGTTTAACCCTATTGGAATCACGGAATGTGCTTGTTTTTGGCACACACTCACTCAAGGAAAGCTTGCTAACACTAGCGCTCTTGGGTCATTTACAAAACAATTAGCCCCAAAGCAAGACTAAGCTCAAAGGAGATAAATGTTGTGGTTTGAGTTCTCTCCAAATTTACACCCTGACTGCCACAATGGCTCCAATGCAAACCCTGCTGGTTTCACAGCATGGACACCAGTGTACTGAAGTCCATTAGGCAAGATCAATATTAATTTCTTTTGCAACAGAGTGAGGAAATGAATAAACATCAGCTGTACATGAATATTTGTTTCCCTGACTTTTGCAAAGCAGAAACAGCTTTTGATGCAGCCCGTGATCTCTTAATTTTGGAAAACCTCTGCTACACACAGTAAAAGGGCATAGGTCTTCAGTGAAAGGATTAGCAGCATCACATATCAAAGCTAACACCACAAACAGATTGCAGCTCCAGAGTAGCTTTAGCTTCCCTGAGCCTTGATTATTTTCAGCATGAACCCAGAGCACAGGGTGCCTAATAAAGCTGAGACTCAGAGACTATGACACACACATCTGTCTCCCATTATAAAGAAAGAAAACTGCAAATGTTTAATGTCTTCTTGCTGCTGGAATAGGTCAATAAAGTTGTGCTGTGGGGTTGGGTAATTTGCCTCTGTTGTCTCAGAAGCTCTATGAGACATTTTTTCACCTTATTTGTAATGTCTCCAGTTCCTGCTTTTCTTTTCAGAGAGTTGTAATACAATTACTGTGTCTACTGTAGCATGAAATATTGCTGAACGTCAAAAACAAAAGAATATCAAGCATCACTGTATTATGTTGTTGGCTTTTACTCATTCTGTATTTGAAACTGAGGCACAGTAGCCAGAAATATATCCTTACTACTAGTATTAATATTTATTGGTGTTACAGCAGGGTTTGTTCCTCTACCTGGAGCATTTAGCTAGCACCTAAGACCACAAGGTTTGAGCCCCTCACAATAATGGATTTCTTCCATATAAAGGAAAATCTATATGGAAATAAATGTCTTCTCATGTCACCTCTATTACAATCTTCAGAGAAGAATTGAGGGACAAAGGCAATTTACAACTATACAAGTATATAAAGCAAGACCAGGGCACAGGTTTGCACAACTGGCTTGCAATTACCCATGCCATTTCTCTGCTGACACACTCCTTGACCGGCTCCAGCTAGCACTCATGCTGGCAATGCCAGGGCACAGGCCAAGGAAGAGCGCTTGACAAGGCTAGGCATCAAGACCAAAGAACAGTTTCTCCTCTCCTATTTACTTGTACACATGGAGTCAAAAGACCAAGAATCAGATCCAATAAAGGACATTAATTCCTTAAGCTCTGAGGTAGGACTTCCACTGCAAAAGCCAAAATTTTGATCAACGACGTACTGAAGTGAGAAGAAATTGGTTATGAGAATATTTTTCTTCCTATTTATTGGGTAAAAAAAAAAATGGGGCTTGCATATGCATCAGTGTGCTGTTGCTCCCAGACAGTGATGTGACGGAGCAGAGAATCAAAGCTCAAGTATTGGCTCAGCACCTGAGGCCACATGCCCTGTCACAACTGCACAACCTTCTCAAAGCATCATAGCACAGGTCTTCCCGTGATGTAATCCAGTATAACAGGCGGAGTTGGGAAAGTAATGTCGGAGAACACCAGTTGAAGCTAAGCACATGATTTGCAGCCCCTCTCCTAAAAAGATTAGCAATCTAAAACTACATTGACAATGCAGGGTTAAAGGAGGAGAGTAAAACAGGTTAGGCTGTATCTCTCTGCATTTGCACAAATTCTATGTCAGTAATTCCTTACTGACTTCAATTGACAACTACCAATTTTCTCAAATGAATGCAGATCAGACTTTATAATTACCAGCTGCCCCCACCAACTATCTGTCATTTAGCAGATATTACTTCATACATGTTTCTAGTAGGAGCACATGGATGCAGCTAGTGCAAAGGGGACAACTGGACAGGAGTTTTATGGAAACCAAGTCCTTCTGGAGATTTTTTAATGAGTTACAGGTACACATTAATGCTCCATTTGTGCTGCATTATTATGGGAAGGTCCCAAGACTGTGGAGGCATGGAGAAGCTGTAGGGAGCACATAAAAGCAGAATTACATGGCCTGAACCCAAATACACACATCAGTGCCATCCTTGGAGGTTTAGGGACACATGTCAATCAATCTTTTAATATCATACCAACCTCTAAAGGCACATCGAATGGCTCGACTTCCACTTCAGTTGAGTTCATTTTATCTGAAGGAGAAGCTGACTTTCGATCCTCTCCTGCTTTATCAGTTTTGTCTTTTCCTTTGGGTATTTTGAAGTCTTTAGATGGCAATTTGATATCCTTGATAATACTTGAAAACTTTGGCTCACGGGCTCCTCCTGAAAGTATCTCCACAGCAATCTCAATGAAAAGACGTCCCCTGAAGGAGACCCCTTCTCCAAAACCTTCATTAAGCTCCTGGTGGTCATCCATGAGGCTGTGATTCCTGGGTGAGCCATAGAGATTAATCCAGGCAGGCCCAAAGGTAGGCAAAAACCCTGGAGATAAAGCACCTTTTATGATATTTCCATTCAGCGTTAGCATGCTCCCCTCACTGTCTGCTCCAAGAAAACTTGCCTCTTGCACACCAAAAGCCAAACCTGGACCCATTTCTATGCAGGTGGGGACCACCTCATATAGAGCACTGTTTTGCAGGACAATTCTTAGGCACCAAGGAGCCTCTGCCAATACCCAACCAGGGACTCTACCGGTATGGAGATCTTTCTTAGAAGGTGTTTGTACCACACGTGCTGGGGCATGAGGCCTGTTGCACCTCTTGAAAAAAGAAGCTTGCTCCCATAGACTGAGGTCTGGGATGTGGTAAGAGAGGAACAGCAGCCTTCTCACCCTGTCCAAACTGTTCCCAAGCCCATGCCACTACTCACCTTATATGATTTATCTTTTATGTTCTGATTAAGGACTCAGATCCACATTTGAATTGCCAAGTTTAAGGAGTCACTGTGCTTTTGCTGAGCTGTGATAACTAAACATGTTCCACACTTGAATCCCACAGCATAAATAAGGCTATACATGTAGGCTCAAACATCACTAAAAGACTTCAGATAGTGAGCTTTACCTCACATATGTGAGGACAAACACACTAGTCTGTGGTACCTCCTTGAGCTGTGACAGCACCCAGCTGTGCCCTACCTAGAAACGTTGCTCTTACTGGGTAGATCAAAAACACAAGCCTGCTCTGCCTGTGATTTGCACTTTGTGCTTTCATTGCCAGACAGAAACTGGCACAAAATATAAATTTACATCATTCACCACTAATGGACTGGAGCAAACTATTGCCAGAGTCACAAAGAAGGTACCAAATTATGTAGCAGCCCTGTAACAAGAAAGGCAGTCTTTTAAATACCTTCAGGGATGGCGATTCCACCTCTTCCCTGGGCAGCCTGTTCAAAAAGGTCTCTCAGAACCAACAAAAACTACAGATATTCACTTGAGCTCTGTGCATTCCTAAAATGGGATTAGTCAGTGCCCGGACCCCAGGCAAGCAGATTTTATCTTAAGAACATATTCTGGAACCGACATTTTCCCCTCTACCTTTGTCACCGTCTTGTTCATTAGATATTTTCTTCAAGTCAATGAAGTGGGTGGCTAAGGCCACGTCATTCATGCTGCCTTCATCCCAGACCTGGATTTTGACTCTTCGGCAGAGTGGAGGGAACATTTCCTTGAAAATAATCTGTTCTTGCCATACTGGATCTGCACAGTTCTTTTGCACTGTTGTCCGACCCTGAAATGAAAGTCCAGCAAAATTAACCCCAGAGGGGTCAGACTGGAGAATGGCAATGAGTATAGCACAAATTGCACTTAGCCACATCTCTCTGGTCACTTTTAAAGTACAAATATCCTATCTTGAAAGTACTTCAGCTTTTCTATTAGCTTGTTTATTTTCTTCTCCATATCTAATAAAAGGCTACATTATGGCTAAAGAATTCTCACCTGCACACAGCAGAGCCTGGAATGAGATCTAATTCTTCAGGGTCCTTGTGCACAAAACATATCTGTGAAGCCAGACTTTGGCATTTCTGCTACAAACTGCACATCTTCAAATGGCTTTTGAAATACCAGGGTAGTAGTAATGCAGCGCAGTTTGTCTCATAAAAGATGAAATTCATTACAGCTGCCAGGCTGCATGTACCAATGGAATTACCTTCAATGAGGCAATTTATCTAGTATAAAATATGATTACTGTGGCCCACATTCTGGGTATGTGCCTGTGTGCTAGGGATGTAGAGACCAGAACTATTCCTCCTAGCCTGAAGGAGACAGCAGGACCATATCTCAGTCCATGCAGCCACAGGCTGTGGCAGACCTTCTACTTTCACATTTGGTGGGGAGAATTGAGTCAGGAAACCCATCAATGATGCCTTTAGACTCATATTTTACACACCAGCATGCAAATGCACATCAGTGACTCATTCTTATGTCTTCTTCAGCCCTCTATTAAACCTGAAGTAGCTGCATGCTTTTGACCATTTTAACCCACGCTAGTTTGAGATGTAATACTTAGCTGTTTGGATTCACAACAAAACACAAAATCAGCACCAAGGGCCTCATTGTCATGCCTGAAACTTCTGTAAAGGACTAACGGGAGTTCTACCTAAGGCTTCCTTGCACACAGAAAGCATTACTGGCTTAAAATCGTTTCCAGTTTGATTCTTTCCTTATTTACACCAATACGCAAGACTAGCTCCCTGGCACGGTGTTTCATGGGTGTACCCCAGAGGAACCAGGTCCCTGAACCTCCTTTGCACTCCTCTTCCATCAAAGTCAGAAGGCCCCTCTCAGCAGCTCTCTGTAGCACCATCTTTGCTGTTGAAGGAGCTCCAGCAGCAATGAAGCCAGGCAGCACTGAGACAGTCTATTCAAATGCTGCTTCTTCTGCTACCCACAGAAAAGCTGCAAGGGTCCTGAATTACAGCAGAGTAATTCAGAAGTCAATACACAGCCCTAAAATCCAGAATGGACCATCTTTGCTGATTTCAGCCCTGCTTCCTTTTTTCACTTGAGGGAGACCAGAACATAGCACTTACCTAATACCGCACTGGGTAATTCACTGTCTTGTAATTTGATGTTTCAGTAACAGATCTACAGAATTCTCCTTCCCCTCCTGCTGCCTGACTTTAACCTACTGCTGTGAGGCTGATATTAGACCTGCTGGCGTTAAGTGTTCCCATCACTTTGTTCCTGCATAATTTAAGAACTGAAGAATTTTTCTGATGACTGAAATACGTGTTTTACTTAATTTATGTAACTATAAGTTAAAGGACATCAGCATAAGCCTCTGCCTGTAGCACAGTTTATAGGAAAGAAGGCCTACATTTGTGATCAAGAGGATCCCAATTACCATTTGACCTGCAAACATGACCACCACATAGGGATCCACAAGGTCCTTACTGTCGCCTATGAATGCTTTGGTGACATTGGCCATAATGCTAGAGTTCATCTTCGGAAGTCCTTCTGCTTTGTAAATTCTCACATAGAATCTGGCCCATGGTCTTTCAGATGGAAAGCCTTTGGGAATCAAGAGGTTCCTGAAAGAAAACAGAATCCATTTCCTTAAAATCGAAAACTCAGACAATTACATGATATTTTTTCCAAGAAAATTGTCATCTCGAGTTAGCTTGCGTCCTGAGAAGACACAAAAAGGCGTATGAATTTGCTTCTGCATCTAAACCAAAACATTTTGTGGTGGAGAAAATGATAGAATCATAGAATGGTTAGAGTTGGAAGGGACCTTAAAGATCACTTAGTTCCAACCCCCCTGCCATGGGCAGGGACACCTTCCACTACAGTAGGTACAGCATTACTCAGCAAACTTGTCTATGTGATATAGAACCAGATCCAGTTAGATCAGGTTGCTCAGGACCTTGTTCAGTAAATTCTGAATATCTCCAAGGATGGAGATTCCTCACTCTCTCTGGGCACCTGTTATATTTGACCACCTTCATGGTAAAAAAAAAACCCCTTTTATCTGTTCTGAAATTCCCTTGTTCTAATCTGCATCCAAAGCCTCTCATCCTGCTGTATTCCTCTGGAAAGAGTCTGGCTCTGCCCTTTACATGTAGGATACCCCTCAACCTGCTCTTAAGGCCCAAGAAACCAACTGCCCCACCACCACCTTTCCCTGTAGACCATGTGCTCCAGCCCTCCATCATCTTGGTGACTCTCCATGGAGTATGCTGACAGCATACTTTACCACCTTGAACTTCTGTATTTTACAAGGAGAATGTTAATGAACTTGAGTTTATCTAAGGATATAG
Source organism: Pluvialis apricaria (assembly GCA_017639485.1). Taxonomy (NCBI): domain Eukaryota; kingdom Metazoa; phylum Chordata; class Aves; order Charadriiformes; family Charadriidae; genus Pluvialis; species Pluvialis apricaria. The sequence goes on along the minus strand of CM030008.1, from coordinate 157,580,427 downwards.
AAAATATCTATATACACACACCTGACAGAGGAGAAGGAATAGCTTTTCCTCATGTTTTTTCTTCTTACTTCACTGCTTTTCAGAAATATTTAACTGGTTTCAGACCAATGAACCTTCTGTCAGGGATAATCTGGCACTTAGCCACATGGCATGGTCAACTCTATCAGCTGCAGGGAAGTGACCCTAACATGCCCTTCAATTTAGTTGAGAGGATTGTAAAAAGTCTCTTTGAGCACATCAGAACGGCCAGGTGTACAATGCTATTAACCCTGAGTTAGCAAACAAAGGACTGAAAGGAGAGCAGAAGACTCTAGAAGTAAAGAAGAAAGCCATAGAAAATGAACTATTGCAGTACTTTTCAATCTGCTCCTCAGTATCAGCTGTTTTCTGCGTAGCTTGTATGGCATCACCTTTCCCAGTCACACTGATGTCACACTTCAGGTATCCCTTGGCTCCCGTCCTAATGTCAGCAGGGTCTGTGAGAAGTGCCCATTTGTCACAAAACTGATGACCTGTAAAATGGACAAACTTAAACACCCAAACAGAGGGTGCAAAAAATGCAAATATTTCTCCTCTCCACTCCCAGATAGGGCACTGCTAACAACATTTGTGCTTTCAGGGGGATCATGCTGAAGTACGCTTGTTTACCAGACACATCTAGAGGGTCCAAAATGTTGTGTGAACAAAAAGGCAAACAAAAGATTGATCCAGAGCTCGACGAGAACAAGCTAATTTTCATCAATGGTTACTGAGATCAGTGACTAAAGACCAGTTGAAGGTTGGGTGAGATTTCAGCAGCTGAATGGAGGCTGAGGCTTTATGAGGAAAGGTCAACTTTTGGATGAGAACTGTCTGAACGTCTCAGAACCCTCCAGCAGCAAAACCCTTGCTGGGAGCTGTGGCCAGGCGTAATGCTGGCAGCCAGCTGAGAAAGGGAGGAAGGAGGGTGGACAGCCATCACAGGAAGAAGCAGTAGCCAGAAGAAGGTTCAGCTCCATTTTTCCAGTGGGAAAATACACAAGACAATTCACCTACAACAGCCCTTGCTGCAGCCCTGCTTCAGTAACGCCCCTCGAGCAAGGTTCTAAAACCTTACATTAAGTCCTTGGCCATCACCTTGGGTGTGTGAAATAGTGGGAGGGAGAGACCAGAGTGTACCAAAGGTATGAGCTCAAGACCAACCCTCAGACACCACCCGCCTGTAAATGTGTGAGTAGGAAATACAGGACAGAATTCAGAGACTAATGCCATCTGAGTACAGACAGAGATTGCTCACTTCAGTCAGGCCATTTCTCTGTACTGACTCTTGCAGGAGCCCTGAAGAGAGGGTGGCCTGAATGACTCTATGCTTTTGCTGTAACTGGGTGACATCTATAGCAAGTGGCCTCAATATGTTCATTCCCAAAGACTGAGAAAAGACCAGGTCCTTGAGTAATTATGGAAGAGAGAAAGAGACATGTTTTGTGGATGGTTGTAAAAACAGACTGAAAAGGGGTCAGGTGATCTTTTCTTAGCTTCAAATTTCAGAAAGCACTGGACAGCTCTGAAGGTGGCAGGTCAAGTGGACCCATGGTCACCTCTTTGTCATTTCCTTCTTCCCTCTCCCATTATGGTCTGCTCCTCCTTACCTCTCATGCTCTCCTTGCCGTTCCTCTCACGTTCCACCCCACTCTCCCTCCCTCCACCCCTTCTACCCCAACACATGTGACAGAGCTTTGGATGCTCTGTAACAAATAAGTGAAGTTGAGTTTTGTAGAGCATTCAGCTGCCCACTCTGACCCGCTATAGAAAAGCTATCCTTGATAAATGCTTCCCACCAATGGGCAGATTGTCAAGGTGTTTTCAGTGTTGAACTTTTTTTCCAAAAATTTGGCTGGTGCTCTGGTATCCAAATAGGAAAACAACCCTTCCAAAAACCTTGTCAAGTTTATCCCTTGGCATAAACCACAAGCATCTAAGTGGAAAAGCATACCTCCTTCTCCTCTTCTTCCCCACCTCATGTCTCATTTAACAGACAAAAAGGGCAGAAAATGCATCACTTACCTGGCTGACCATACACTGTCCCCAGATCTACTTTAAAGGAGCCTATCAGCACACTCCCAATCAGTTTATTGTGCATAACCTGTTAGAAAAAAAGCCAGTTAGAGAATGTCACTATCTCTCTTCCCAGTCAGCATAAGAGCAATCCCAGCAAAGATCACATTTGGTTCAGAGGCAATCAGCAGCGACATCCAGCACCACCCAAAACTGAGTGTACATAGCCACAGCGGATATAGCAAGCATTCGAAATCTGTTCTTTACCCAATATTGCGCCAATTTAGAAACCAATATAGTTGCATTCAAGTGGAATCACACAGGTTCATCCTAGGCCCCAGGATTATATACAGCAGTAATCAGATGGATGTGTCTTCAGAGCAGGTGCAGTTATATTACTTATCCTGGCAGTTTTAAATAAATCATAATGAATATAAACACACGGGGCATAACTGGTTTCACACTAAGCTGCAGAAATCATATCACTTTCTGTGCAATAGCTGATTTGCCATAAGAACTGAGTACACCCAGGGGAGAAAGAATTAAAGTGTTTCTTTGCAACATTTTGATGTGCACATAAACCAAGAGACTCAATTCTGATTTACCCCCCACAATATTAATGAAATCAGAGAAGTGATATAGATGTAAATGAGATGGCAAGCAGGCCCTAGTGACTCTGTCTCTGTATCCTTCCTGCCAAGTAATGAATTTAATTTTATTTATTTAATTTAATTCAAATTTAATTAATAATTTTCCTTTGTCACGATTCCTGGATCTATGTACTTCTGTGTCTGGTTTTCAAATACATGCATGTGCTTCACTTTACAGACAAGGCAGAGGCTAGCAACATTTTCTAAGAGAAGATTGGCTCTAGAACTGTATTTCTTAAAAAATGTGTCTCACCTCATTTCAGAATAGCTTAAAAGGTTGAAACCTATTCCTTGGTTGTGGAAAACCTTCTGAAAACAGCTTGAATTGTCTGGAACTCCTCGGCCAAACTGCAAAGAGGAGCTAAGCCCGTGGGATTCAAGGCCACAGAAGCTAAATCTAAACGTTGGAGCTAAACAACCAAGCCTCTGAGAGCATTTTAGGAATCTGGAAGACATCATACCCTGGCTTTGGACATACACATCCTAGATACGGCTACAAGAGTTTTGTGATTTTACATTTGTCATGTGACTTCATATAGTGCATTTTTCTTCAAGACTAGGAGACACATGTTTCAAAGTAAAGATCACTGACACCTTCATCAAGATCTACCAGAAAATTTGGGAAGTTTCTAGTTATAACATAATGTCATTTCCCATTAAAGGCCTGGGGCCACTTTGCGCCTGTGATTTAGGGAACACACTCAGACTAGGGCACACAGGGGTGGGGAAGAAGCCATGAAAACTGGTGGGTTTCATCCTAAACCAAGCAAAATTGCAGCTTTGGAGGAACTACATGGAAATAGGAGCTCGCCCAAACCAACTGATCCAACACAGGACAGATTGAAGGGGGAAGAAGGCTGTAGCCTTTCTGTAGCCAAAAAAAAAAAAAAGGAGTTTCTTTAAGACTCAGAAACAAGAGGAGGATATTTGGTGAGTCCAAGGTGGTGTTGTCTCATTGCTCTTTGCATTTTCTCTCCAGGGCATGACAGCATGTTCAGAGAGCGTTAAATGTGTAAACCTCACTTTGTCCTTGAGATTTGCTGTGTGAAATGTGGTGCCCTTGGGTAAATGCCCCTTGTTCCCACTGAAATGATGGGGATTTCCACTCCCAGTAGTACACGTGTTGCTTTTAACTGCTGAGGAAAAAATTCATTGCTTCTATTAAATGCTCTGCATCTTTCATGGTACTTTTTTTTTTTCAAGCATATTTTTTCTAATGTTAACAAAGCATCTGAGCATGAAACCTATAGCAAACACCTCTTGTCTTTTCTGAGAGGGAGCATCACATCTACATCGTATCTAATTAAACGTTTGTGTCTTTTCACACTTGATTGACCATAGACGACTGAACGATTTTCTTCAGGTTTTCTGAATGAGGACAAACATGCACAGTGTTAAACCGAGGAGTATTTCAGTACTGGAGATACAGGTTTAGCAAGAAAGAGGCATCTTAGTTTTACTATGGCATTACTACAAGGTTGTTAGAATGCACTGGAAGACATTAATGAAGAAAAAAATCTATTAAGTAGCAGGTGCTGAGAAACTGAAAATCTCATTTTCACCTTAAATGCAGGGTTTGAATACAGCTAGACTAACTGCTGAACTGAAGGACTAATCTTTTTTGTTTTCCTTGAGCTTCCACATGCAGATGAGTTGCTTTTCACAGATTAAGCAAATTCAGTGCATGAATGATTGCTGGTAATGGAGGCTGACAATCTTTGTTTCTCCTTAAGTGAGATTCATGCTAAGCAAGTGCTGTGAAACTTTCCATCCCCCAGGGTTTCCTTCACTCCCAGCACACATACGTCCTCTATTTGTTTCTATTCCCCTGATATATTGCATTCTCCAAAACTATGTTGCAAGGTAATGAATCTCTGTTTTCAGTAACATACACGAGCATGGCCCTGGGTTAGTTTGTGTGGTTTTTAAAAGCTATTTTTATCTAGAATACCTTTAATTTCTTAGTGTTGCACCTCCACCAGCTATTAATCAAATAATTTTGCTGAGTCTGATGAAACTATGTAGATTTACAGCAGGTAATGGTGACACATTTCTCCAAACCCCCAACACAGTCAGAAAGCCGGCACTCTCCCCCCACCACTGGATACATGGAACCCTTATCAAAAGAAGGTGAGATCAGAAAGACTGGCCATATCTTGAAGAAAAATAGTTATACATTGCCAAGGTGCAGTGGCTTACAAGAGTTGACGCCTCGGTACTGTGCTGATACCAACCATGTCAGAAACAAATATAGAGGCCATACACTGTGATAGAAGTCATAACAGTGAGACAATACTCCCATGCAAAAGATGGGCCATTTTCAGCCTGTATAAGCTCTGTCCTCAGGGATAAGTGAAGGTCAGATCTGCAGATACCTTATGTAGGTATGAATTTCATATATTTGAGCAGTGTATGTGATATAGCAGATTTGAACTGGAACTTAGGATTCAGACCATCAATTTACTACCAGCATTCAAAACCTATACCATGTGTAAATTAACATTTTTAATTTCTGTAGCTGGGAAAGACGTTTTATTAGCAGCTCAGCAAAGCAGGTACACAGTGAACATCTCTAAGAGGTTTTGCACAGCTCCTGACCACTGCCTGTCTCTGTCAAGCACAACCAGCACAGACCCTTTCCTGGTGTACTTTTTTGAAATGGACAAAGCACTTCAGGGAAAAAGAACGTTTCCTAGGGCAACAACTCACTGCTCATTTCTCTGGCCAAGTGGTGGGACTTTTGGCAGTAGAAATGCAAAAAACAGCTCATGAAGGGCACAGCTTGTGATATTTCTAAATAATATAAATACAGCGCTGTCCAGAGTCTCGTGAGATCTTCCTTAATTCCTTAGCAGCTTTGCTAGATGTGGTGATGAACCTCAGGATCCTCAGGTAAGATAATTAGCATGGCTCCATAGACTTGGCCTTCCAAACTGTAAATCTTTATCTAACTCCCCAAGCCCAAGAACATGTGTGTCTTCCATCAGGGTTGTTCTGAGATGTCACATAGCTTCGCTGGCACTTTACTTGCAGCGAGCAGTGGGAGCAGCACTGAATGCTTGGAACCCACTCCCACGCTAATAGTAACCAGCCACTGACACTGCCGGACAGCCTGAGAGCCACTGCTGAGGATAAGGTACCTGGATATTTTAGTTAGAAACAGTTGTATCTGAGGAACTGAGATAAGTTTGAAGTTCCAACTCTGTCATTTGAAACAAGTGGAACAGCTGGAAAATTAGAGGGATGAAGACAATGCTGACAAGAGTTAGCTAAGCTGAATGTTCTCATTCTACCTCACAGATTGCTAAGCCAGCAATTAATGTCCCTGAAAATGCACACTTAATCTTTCTTTAGGGTTACGTTCCTTCAAATCATTGCTAGCTGCCTTTTCTCCTTTTCCTCGCCCCCAGCCTTTTTCTTTCTTATACTTCATGCGGACTTTATAGAACTCTTGGTACCTAAAATTATTTGTCTTTTTAATTACATTAAGAAGAACCATTTGTAGCCAAAGCGACACCAAAAAAAAGTGACACAAAAAAAAAAGTGACCTTCAATTACTGTGCTAAGCTTTCCTAGGTACTTACAGAGATGTTGATTATTTTGTCAAACAGGAACACCTGCGGTCCAACAAAATCAAACACAAAGTACTGTGGGAAAAGAGGACAGCAGATCAGAATCATCCTTGTGCTGGTAGCCAGTGCTGTCAGCAGCATAGTTTAGCTTTTTGGGCTAGCACACAGAGCCCTAGTGAGACACTGGGGATGCTGGGGAGGTGGTGGTGAACACAGCAAAACCTTTTCCTTGCTCCCTGACTCATGTCTGTTGTGGCCCAGAGCTGTTTATTACTCTCGTCCTTGCATGGCTGCCCAGCACTGTCCTTCACAAATGCCCGTGGCCCTCACACCACATCAGAGGGTGTTGTCAAAAGGGACAGGAGGCACAAGGAAACCCAAAGGAGTGGTTGGTTTGGGGAGTTTTTTGGTCTCATTTTTCACCAGCTGGGACAAACACATGTCAAGGAAAGGCTGAAACAGTGAAATGGTAGAAAAGGGGGTTGGGGGGCAGTTTAGACAAAGCTCCCAAATGGATCATTTGAAAAAACGCAGAAGCAGCGATAGTAGGGCAGGATGCAGTGGAAGGGGTGGGGAACAGGATGGACAGAGCTTGAGAAGAGAAGGAACAAATGGAGCTAAACTCAAGACAGCTATTGCTGGTGCTTGGCCAAGCTTGAAACTCAAACAGCTCCTGGACAGATCTCCCTGCTCAGACAAGCAGGTGTTACAAACTTAGTTCATCCCCTTTTGAGCTACCAAGTGATGGAGGCAAACCAGAGCCATTGAAGAAAGTGCCTTCTTCAAGAGAAAGCACTTACCTCATTGTAGAAAGGGGCGTTCGTGCCTTCCTTTACTGTCGTTTGCTTCTTCTCATCACCTATCTCGATGATCACCACAGGGTCAATGTTCTCACCCACCAGTTGCCTGGCCTCGATGATGGTGATGGCAATCTGTGGGGCACAAGGAAAACACACGTGCTCCTGGGCTCAGGTCCAGCCTGCCTGAGGATTTCCCAGGTGCGTAAGGGCCTTCACACCCTGCTCACCTGGTAGTTCTGGGATTTCATCTCCTCTTCATGAATTCTGGTCACCAGCTTTGCCCTGTTTAAATGACAAAACAAGTGATTAGGCACCTCTAGGCAAGAGCTGGTATTTGAACACATATTGGAAAGACTTCTCATCACAAAGCAAAGATTGTTTATGGCAGGTAGCTTTGTTGCGAACTGTGATTCTGCTTGATTTTATCAGCAGAGACCATCTCTCTCACTCATATACTTGGTAATAGGGAAACCTTTTGCATCCACACAGACCAGTACAGCTACCTGCCATGCATGGGAATGAATTAACTTGTTGACTCCATCCAACCTGACTCCACTCCTCCCCTGTATGAAAAAAATTACATAAGCTCTTGGCTATAGAGATTGCTGTGCCCTTTGACTCATTTTCATTAGCAGAGTTCATTAGCACAGTTGAGGCACTCTCAGCATCCATTTCAATCTCTCCTTGCTCTGGATAGCATCTGGTGACAATCTGTCTTGAGCTGATAATATTTTGCTGTCAAGTACATCCCACCCTGTCATGTGGAGAGCAGGAGTGAAGGGATCACTGCTGTCAGCAAACGGATTTGCTGTAATCTGTCAGCAGATGTATTGTCCTAGGGCAATGCCATTCCTGAGAAGGATGGGAAAGGTGTTTTGGGGGATGTTAGGTACACCAAGGAGAACCTTTTCCTCTTTGGGCTTAAAGATCCAAAAACATTGGACAGTGCATCGCTGTTCATCAGGTCTTCCTCTTCCTCTTCTTGTCGTCCAAGAGTGTCATGGTGAAGATTTGCACTTTCATCATGATCACCTGGTGAAGAAAACAATCAAGAAAGTAAAATCCACCTCTGATTTATACTAGCAAAAAGCTAACTCGGAGCAAATCAGTGAATTCATCAGCATGAACTGAATATTTTATTTATTTGGGTATCACAATTAGAGATACAGTAGTAGTTTGTATTGAGCGGCATTGATAAGAGCAGCAGCTCCCCTCCTGTGCAAAATCATATACCATATATATTGGGGCTGTAGCTGCTCTCTTCACCCCATGTTCACCCACAACAAGCTCATGCACACTACTTGCATCTGACTGCCCCATCTCTCATCTGCTAGAAAGACAGTGGGACAGACTATTGCTGGGTTTTGCACATATTATTTAACAGCAGTGAGTTTGCCATCCACAGTATGTCGTAACAGTCTGACACACTTCAGTCCCTTCCAAGCAACCAAAGCAGAGCCTAGCTTAGAAATCATTTCTAACCTTTCTTCTTTGCAGAGATGATGAATTGGAAGATCAAGGACAGAAAAAGAGAGCTGAAGAGCATGATTCAGGGGATCTCTTGTTGAAAGTTAGACGAGACAAATTGCTTCCAGAAGTGCTTATTTTTCTTCCTGACCGTAAAAAGAATCTCAGCAACTAGCTCAGATGTACACATCTACATTTGGCCAGGAAGCCCTTCCCACTCTGCTCTGCTTTGTCCTCCTGGTCTGACAGAAGTCGTACCAGCATCTCTGCCCCTTGCTGAGCATGCCTGTGGTTAACACCTGCCTCGGGAAGGAAGCCATGTGTTTTAGGTGAAAGTTTAAACTTTGGGTGCCTGTAGTTCATTCCAATAATTACATTTGTAAGGAAGAAATGTTCAGTGACTCTGTACGTGAGTTATTTCTGGTCTAGAAGCTGGCAAGGGGTACCTGCAACAGTAAAGGTGACTTGCCCAACAATACCCAGGACCTTAGGTGACCTTATAGATGACCTTACATCAAATGAAAGGAAACACATCCAAATGCATTTTCTGCAAGTACTCTAACAGCACTGTGCTCCCACGACAAAACTAGACAAAGGGTTGTAATAGTGCTTCCTTGTCTCTGCAAAGGTATGGTCACTTGAGGGTTGTCTAGAAACTGGTGATGGCAGCAAAGGACCATCCATTGCACAATAAAACTCACTTAGATAGCTCTCATCGGGTCTGAATGCTCCTTTTTTGGCTCGCTTCCACAAGCATCTACTCCAAGGCAAGCCACCAGACAGGTACAGACACACACAAGTTTTGCTTGTGTTGCAAGGCAGCCAGGCACGAGCCAGCTCCATGAAGCTTCCTCCACTAGCAATCTCATATAACATATCTGCTCCCCAACGGCCCCTCTTGTCCCACCTCCCTAGAACACAGAGAAGGTGAACTCGTCTCTGTATCCATGTAGGCACAGCCTGATTTTCAGCTCTTGAGGCAAAGGCATTTGTCCACAGTTTTGCATCTGTAGTACCAAGTTCCCATGACTACCCTCCATATCCTATTTACTCTAGAGCATGCTGTTTGATTATGGGCTTGTAGTACTCTGCATTGTTTGCTCTGAGGCTAAAGCAGATAAAACTTCCCCCTGGCTGGGGACAGGAGTGTGTCAGCACGATGCCCTGCCTGGACCATTTTTTGTGATTTCCATGTTGTTTGTATTGAGATGTAAACTCTTTGCAAAGCTTCTTTACCTTTACAGCTCCGTTTTCCTGACATTTTAATGTCTGAATTGCTATCCTGTTTTCCACCCAATAATCATATGTATGTCGTGCATAACTGACCGTCAGGAATTATTCCCCTGTACGGATCCAGTGACAGAAAATGCAAATGGTTCAGTGAGTGACAATGTTCCCCTACTGCACACTTCCCCAAAAGATCTTCCAAGCCCAAATCCCAATCAAGACAAGAGAGAATGGGTGATTGCTGTATCTTTGCTAGTTCAGACTCTTCAGCAGCAAAGACACCAATGAAATACACGAAGATGCAGCATAAGGACCCCAATCTATCCAATGATTCAAACACAATCATTTGAAATAAACAGAGATCTGAATGCGGACATGGAAGCCTAAAGCAAACTACAGTATAGTGTACCCTGTAGAGCACAGTATCTTTCATGGAGCATAAGATAAACCAACTCCAACATATCTGTAATTAGTAAGAAGTTTAATGGTTTTTAGTTTTCTCTGCTCCAAAAGTCCAAACCTCTTGCTGTAAGGACCAGAGGAGAACCTTTTTAGAAGTAGGGCCCTTTAGCTAAATAATGCTTATGGCACAAAATATGTATTCCTGTTTCTGCCCAACAGTGAGTCAAGACACACATGGCTGGTTTACTACAACACTGTTACTCAAGGGCTGCACTAAACACACAGTAGTCTATGTTTTTAAAATTCCATGAAATTTGAGGCACGAGACTGCAAAATAAAACTACAGAAAGTGAAGACTTTGTTGTGGCTGAACTACAGGTTTTGGTGAATGGGAGGACTGTGGTGATAGGAGAAAAATGATGGCAGTAGCATGTGCAGAAGAATGTATCCTTAGCTTGGAAACCAATGGTGCATTAAGGGAAAGAAATGCTCTGCATGTCTTATGGATATACCCACATCTGTTAAAAATAAAAAATAAAATAAAAGAAGTGCCATACATTTAAGAGGAGAATTGCTACTGAGTAAATCTCCCAGCTTTATCTGGCCAGCCCATCCAGCCGTCAGAGCCTACTCAGGTTGTGTTCTTATGGTTTCTAGAAGAAGCAGACCTTCTGGAGGAATTACACACCTGTAGTGAATTACCTATCTCTAGAATAGAAAAAAAAAACTTTCAAAAAGGCATTGTCTCTCTCTTTTTGTTTTACTTTACCAGATACAGCAATCTAAACACACAGAATCTGAAGGTGGACTTAACGAAACAGTTAATGCAAAAAGAATTAGCTCTCTGTTTACTTGGGAGTGATAAGGAGTTTACTCCCTGTTTTATCATTACTAAGCCCTCAGACACAATTCAAACGAGTTCACATGAAATTAGATGTAATATAATCCACCACCTGCTCTTCCCAATTGCAATATTGATTTATGAGGCCTCACCCAGTGCATCTTTGTTTGCAATAGTCAACCCTTTCTCGCCTTTTTTCTTCTTCTTCAGCTTCATGCCAGCAAACAGTCCCTTTCTGAAAAAGTAAAGAAAAGCAATCAGTGCAGTATCTTCAAGCCCTTTTCTGTGCTGGACTCAAATTTAACTCAAGGAGCTGTTAAGAGGGAGTTTTGATTTCCAAGTGAGATCATTATATTCTGATTTTACTTTTATTGGAAGCAAGCAAAGAAAAACTCTGGGTTTATGCTTCATCTAATTTTGTTTATTTTTAAAATTTGGCAAACATACTGAGAGAAGAGCCAAAACTTCTCTTCAAACCAAGACAGCAAGAGGCAAAGAAAAGAAATCCAAGTTTCCCATCTACTGACTTGACACACGTGCAATTCTTATGCCTGTGACAAGACCAGAGATAAAAGCTTCTCACAAATTACAAGTTCCAGATCAAAAGCAGTTTTCCAGTGAATTAAGATAAACATAAAAGCATTTGTGTAAACTTCCTTGGTGAGGACAGCCACTGTATCAGTAGCACATACACCATGACAGCTTTTGCCATTCATTTAGTTAGTCCTCACTCCCTTCCAGCAGCAAAGCCACGAACAGGACTGGGCAAGGGTTTCTCCTCAGGCTGTGTTACAGAGATACTTCAGCCCAGCATCAACCCCAGCTACCACTGCGTGGGGCTTTTCTGCCTCACACTTCTTTCTATTAGGGAATTGACCCAGCTTAAAACTAACCAACCTAGTCAAAGCTTGGTGAGGTCTTTTTTCAGATCATGCCTTGCTAAAGTGGCTCTATAACCTCATCAGATCTTTCTTACTCCTTGTGTTCAATTCAGTTTTAGCCACAACTCCTTGCCAGGAGTCTAATATAGTCATCCAGGAATGAGGTGAATTCGTGGGGTGAGACGCAGGCAGAGAAGCATGGCCCCAGTCTGGTTGCCATCACAGATAAAATACGTCAAGACATTCAGCAAGGAGCCGCAGTGCAGTCCTGCTTCTTGGGAAACTGATGGCAAAACTCCCTGCGGCCCCGAAGTGGTACAGCTGCTGAGCTGAGATAAAACACCTCTCCCAGTGACAGTGCAGACCCAGGTTGACCGTTCAGACGTCTGTGCTGGTTGTCCTTTTCCTATTTTACTCTTCCATTGGTCCTTCAGCTCTTCAGTGAGTAGAGAGAGCAGAGAGAAAGATCAGTTGTTTTTTGTAGAGCTGGTTTTAAAGAGGGGGACGAAAGAAAATATCTCTACAAATGTCATGCAGTATTTTCCACTCAACAAGGGGTCTTTATTTCCTCCCATAGCCACCAGTCCCTCCTTCTTGGCTGCCAGCCATCCTCATCCCACCAAACTCTTTTTCTGCCCTATGTCAGGGTCCAGAAGCACCAGTCCTACAATAGGACACTGATGCTGTTCTGGCATTTTGCAAGCACCAAACAACATGTGACTACAAGGCTAATAACTTCAACAGTTTCCAATTCACACCTGAACTACTGCTCCAAATTCATACCCTAGAGCTGAGGCAGAAGCTGATACTGCAGAGAAGGAAAGGTGTGGGAAGAAGATAGCACTTCTCTCCCTTGCCCCTGAGCAGGGTCAGCACAGCATCCATTCTCAGCGACATGGAAAAGAGACACCATTTTCTGTGTTAAAGCTGTGCCCAGAGAGCCCCTTCCAACTCAAGACTTTGGAGAAAGGGGGAAGCAGCTGTCTGTCCTGCAATTGCCTTATACTTTGGGAAAGGACTGGCTGTTTTCTGTTTACCTGCATGGTTTTCTTATCTTTTCTTCCTTTTAGAAAGTGCATGTTTTTAGGCCACATGATTCATCATTTGGGAGAGGGTTGAGGAGTGGAAATCAAATTTTTGAGCACTGGAGCATGCAGCGTAATTTTTCCAGGTTTCTGAAGGTTTGTGAAGGCTTGATCCAGTGCTTAATAATGACCCTTAGAGTCTGCACGTGTCTATTCTGCTGCGAACAAAGGTATGGCAAAACAATAACAATAATGTAGGAAATATACCCAGAAATCAGTAGAAAAAAAACAGGTTTGAGAGGTTATTTTCACTAAATAATGTGGACTTATCATTTTGAATTAACCAGACCTTATATAATGGTAATTATTATTATAACCAGAAATCCAAAGTCACTGCAAACAATTCACTCAGCTTTATTTGATGGTGAAAATGTAAATCTCATTGTTACAGATCTTCCCTGCTTGCTGAAATCAACATAGTTCTGATTTCATATTATATAGTAATGAAATATGTGGTTCTGTTTGCAGGCAATTTGGTCTTTTAAATTTTAAATGTCAAGAAAAACATTTCAGCATATCTGAAACATTTCATTCTGAAATGCTGAAATTACATGCTTTTATATATTGAAAATATAGTTCTTTACACCTCATTTTGAGAGCTGAAACATTCACTAAATCCCACACAAATTTGTAAGCAGTGAAGGATTTCAACCCACCTGGAACTTCACTTTTATTAGTATACCACTCTACAATTTTCCCATTTACTGGTCACATTGGTTCAAGAGGACCTCTATGTGTGCATGATTTCATACTACAGTTTTTCCAAGGAAACAAATATGCCGCATACTTCAGAGGGAGAAATAAACCTATGCTGTTCAAAAATTTTGTGCTATTAACTCTACTGACAAACAAACCAGGTGGTGAGAGTGGAAAAACAGAGGATTTAGTAAAATGGCAACATTTTTCAGGTTCTCTGTTTGCCACAAGCAGGCAGCGATAAACATTCAGCACATTTTTTTCCCCCCTATCATCAGAGGACTCGTTTGCCTAAATTGCTGTAGGAATAAAAACTTAGACGGAGAAGCTCAGAGCCCAACTAGCCCAAACAAGCAAGCACCTACGAGCTGAGCAAACCTGACAGCAATCAATGCTCAAACACCTGAAATCACCTGCAAACTCGAGGTGCATTGAGCTATGGAGGAAAAGTTACTGCAAACTGGAAAGTGAAGCTGATAACATTTAAAAGTTGTATTCAGAGCAAGCAAATTAAGCTTACTGGCCAGGCCCAAGAGGAATTTCAGCAATGCTGGGCACATCCACAGAAAATGCACAACTTCAGTGTGCCAAAAACCACCAAAACCTGACCAGTATGAGTGGCAAAGTAGTACCAAGACAAAAAATAGCTCAAACAAAGCAGCAGTCAGAGGGTAACTGGAGGGAATGGCGATTAATAAAGCCTGATGTGGAAACCGGGCTGTCTTCCATGATTTTTATGTTTACATAATACTGAAACTGGTTAAAGACAGAATTGTAGAGGGTGCCACAGAGTGACAGAAGGAGAAACAGCTATGCTGGAGACAACTCCACAGGTGCCACCAGCAAAATCTATCTTTGAAGCAAATCAGATTTCAATCTCAGCTTTTCAGTCTCCTGGAGGTTTGGGCACAGAGGGGCATCAGGGTGCACCTAAGCTCTCCTGCACTCTTGGCCCCACAGGTTACCTCGGCCAAGGGCAGCTGTGGCTGTGCAGAGAAGCGTCCCTCAAAAGCACCAGATAGGCAGCAAGCATAAGCCACTTGCAAGGCTCAGCTATGGGGAAGGAGAAGAGCGTGGGGTTGTTCGCCAAGATGGCAGGGCAGCATTCATTATACATGGGATTTGCCAGAGAGAATCTTCTCTGTAAGAGTCTAAGCTAAGTAAATGAAGTTTTCAGGAAACTGAAGGTATCAACCCCTCACAATAGAGAGGCTCCATCACTTGGGTATGTAAACTGCTCACCATCCAGTGACAGGGTACGTGCTCCAAATATTGTGCGCATGGGTAACATCCATGATGTTTAATAAAATCATTTAGCCTTCTTAAAAATGTTGTGTGGATAGGGTTTTTTTTTTGCAAAAGAAAGGCGGTTCTATTGGAATGAAAAAATTAAAGTAAGTTTTCTTCACATTTCCACAAAGAATGTTTCTTTTCACTGCAGCTTCAAGACATAAATTCAATCAACTGCTGAAAATTATGCCTTTCCCTCTCCCCAAGATTGTGAAAACTTTCACAGGAAAATGTTGCAAAGAAGGGAAAGTTTCAGGCTTCCATACAGTTTCACCAGATTTGATTATGCCCCAAAGATATTCCTACCCATTTGTTATCCCCAAGCCAGGCATAAAATTATGCATGCCACCTCTAGGTAAATCCCAAAGATGTGAGGAAATGTCTCCTATGTTCTCCATAGGGCTTCCTAGCTGTCAACAAGGCACAAACATGGCACTGCAAGAACCTGGGAAATCAGGAGAGGCTTGGGGTGCAGAAAAAGTCTTTCATCTGTCTTGGCCCCGTGGTGAGGTTGGAGGGTGTTAGTATTGTGGTAGTACTGACAAACTTCAGTGATGATTTAGCCCCCATATGCTACACAATGCACAAATACAGATAAGGATTTTATTGCTTCCTGGATCCAAGCTAATTTAAGATATAATAAAACAAATTTGTGTCCAAAAAGAAGGTGAAGGGAAGAGTTCCCACAGGCTACCAACAGGTTTCCTGTTTTAAGTGCCTTGATTAGAAGCAATTAAAAATCAGCCACCTCAGCTAATCAAGAACATTGCTTAGTTCAAAGAGGACTGAGTCTCCGAGCTCCTTCCACATGGGGGTTGTAAAAAAATCTGGAGTAAGGACAACTTTTTCTCTTCTGCGTAAGTACAGTGACAATGTGGGCCCTAGTTTATGAATGTGATTCATTGAGGTTTCCCTGATATAAATACTAAATAAGACTGGGATACCCCATACCACAGCATTTGACTATACTCAGACCATGTTGGATTTGCACCAGAAATCTGTAAATACAAGAGTTCATTTCCCATTACCAGTGCCACAGGTCCACTGGGTCTCTGAATTAATTTTTATACTCTTTGAAAAAGACTCACAAACTGTATTCTCCTCTCATCAAGATTTATCCATGGCAGCTTCCAGCTTTCCAGCTTGTTAGCTTTCCAAAAAATCCTTTCATGCCCCTTCTGTTTCATTTAAACTGTCACATCATCACAGAGGCTTCATGATCACTTCTTGAACCACATAAAGTTCTTTCAGATATCCAATAATTGCAGTTTGCAGTCTAATTTAAAGGAAAGCTGGCAAAAAAAACACTTCAGAGTTGTCAGCAAGAGAGTACAAGTGACCTTACTAGATACTGAATCTCCTTGGAGTTTCTCCACATTGTTTAAAGTTTCTTCTTCCAGCAAAATCCTTCCAGAAGTTCATGTGCTCAGAGAATTGACATATGAGAACAGCTTCTTGCTGTGGGAATGATCACACATCATCCAGAGGCAAACAAGCAGTTCTAGGGTGCAGGTTATCTAATTCACTCTAGACACTTACTGTAAGATGGCAGAAATCACTTCTCCGTTGGTTATAAAGTCAGAAGAATAACTTGAGCCATCTAAACACAGGCATGTGTAGCTCAAGGAGGGACCTTCTGTCCCATTCCACAAGACTCCCTCTCAATGCAGCTTTCTAACTCTTGTTCAAGCAAAACCCAGTCTTGGGTTTAACCTGCACTAGACCAAGATGCTTGTCAAGGACCATTTTTGTAGCCATGAGCTTTGGGATGCCCTTCCCTAGTGCTGGCGTGTGAGCTGTGCTCCTGGTGGGCATGGAGGAACAAAACCAGGGGGTGAGATTTGGAAACACAGAAGGCAGACGCAGAAACAAACCCTATTTTATCCAGAAGGTCTCCTGAGACCATCCAGAAGTCCTCATGTGGACAGAGTGAGTGAGCTGCCAGCGTGCTCCTGGCAGCAGAAAATCCTTATTGGAGGAGCTGCCTTACTTTTCCCCCTAAGTCCTTTCCTCCCTGGAAGCAGCAGTTTCAGCAAACTTTTTGGCACCATCAAAATGATTTAGTTCAGGGATGATCAAAGGTTTGCGCAGCTCAGATCTGAGCCAGCTCCAGCGCCTAAGGACTGTAAAGCTATGAGTACGGTGACTGCCTTGACTGAGAAAGTGTTAGACACCGAACAGAGAAGGAAAACAGCCTTCAGCCCTCTTGCACACAAATGTAAAATTTGTTAGGTGGGCCTGTATCTCTGCATTTTGTTATTTGCATTTTGAAAGGTGGTTTGTATTCTTTTTTGGCAGCTTCTTAAAATTCTGCTTCTTTTAACATAACTTTCTTTTCCAAAGAGTTTTGCAGTAGGTCAAACTGTATTGCACTAAGTGAATAATTATCTCCACATGATTAATTCTATTTTTCATTAAATAAGCACAAGCAAAAAAAGAACCTAATTCTCTAGGTTATAAAAATGTTTTCTCTTTCCTTTTGAAATGCAAAAACATAAGAAAGACTCTTGGTTCATTTTATCACTTCCACAATATGTACTAGTCAAGGAAATTGAAAGGAAAAGTAAATTATCTCATAATTCAAACCACTCATTTAAAGACTAAAACATAATTACAATACAAAGAAGGGGCTTCAAAATAAAAAGCCTAATCAATCTAAAGCTATAATGTAAGTGCAATTGTTTAATTCAGAAACATTTTTTATTAAGCTAGTATGTCATTTGTGATAATAAATGAAGTCTCAGGGAAGAAATTTATTGCAGTATATTTAATTGTCAGAGAAGGCTGAATAAAATAGCATCTATGTTCTTGGACACACGGAAAGCAAAAAACATCTTAATGAATGGTTAATGATGTACTCATATCATGCCTTCTTTTTTCAGGATTACAGAACTTAAGGGAATATTTTGCCTGTTTATTCATTTAATTTATCTCCTTTGCCAGTGCAGGGTTGTTTCGTGCAGTACATTTTCAGGTACTTTATTCTGATTCAGTAATGAGACTCCCTTTATCCCAAAATCCATTATTTCTGCTGTGGGTCTTTCACAGCCCGGAGCTCTCACTAGCTGTCTTAACTTGTTTCCATTTTTCCTGATTTCCCACCGGTTCCGCTGTTTTGACAGGTCCAAGGATTTGCAATGGAAAAACTCATCACAAGACAGTGAGTACACAATTCTGTATGACAAGCTGCTATTTAAAAGCCAGCTGTGACACACACACAGGTATCAGTTCTGAAGCTTGGGGGTTTTTCACATCTATGTGACACTATGTCATCATATGTCTTGTCTCAGCTATTGCTATCTCATCAATACGAAAACAAAATTGCAAGGTGACAATACGGTGGTCAACATTACTTATACACTAACTCTGTACATTCAAGAACAGGCTCTAAATGAGCTATTACAGCTCAGGAAAGAAATTCTGCTGTCTTTGTGGAGAATTCTCTGCAAAACTTCAGTTTATTGCACAGCAGCAGTCAAAAACTAAAATCAGCCATTAGAAAGCGTAAGAAATGAGATAAAAAGATGGCATGGAACATCATATGCCACTAAATTACTGCATTTTGGCTACTTCTTGCTGCTTTGATTGCCCCTCTCAAAAGGAACTCAAAACTCAGCAATGTGCAGAAAACACTGATAAGTGTGGTCAGAGGAGGGTAATGGCTCCTGGCAGAGACTATTCAGCTTGGAAAAGAGATGATAGCCTGTGGTTTTAAGGTGGTGCAGTGGGGTAAAAATAATCAAGCGTGCCTGAGGAGCACCGAACTGGCAATCAAACCCACAGAGATGGTCCTGGAGTCATCACTGTTGGTCTCAGAAGTCAGCAGCTCAGTGTGCAGCATCAATAGAAAAAAAGCCAACACAGTGCTGGGTATTGTCAGGATGGGTATTAGGAAGAAGGTAGTGAGTGTCATTTTGCCTCTAAAGCAGTGGTAAACGCACACAAGATCATAAGACGGGATCACAGAATAATTCAGGTTGACATCTCAGATACCATGTGCAGGTTTGGTCTCCATTTCTCAAGAAAGATAACGGGGCTAGAGGAGGCACAGAAAAGGGTGGGAGAAGCCACTTTATGAGAGACTGAAACAGCTGGGAGGCATCATTTGGAGAAGGGGTGAGTAAGTGGGAATAGGATCCAAGTTTATAAATTTAAGCTGGTGAATCAGGTGAAAGCAGAGCTGCTTGTTACTCAGCAAAACCCACAACGCTAGAATGAGGACACACTTGATGAAACAGGTCTAAAAATACTAAAAGGACCAGACAGGGATATATCCATTAACACTTATGATAAAAATGTTCTGGATGCTGAGAGGAATGAAGCACAGAAAGTGGCCAGGCTCATGTGCTCTCCCTGAGTATCACCTCCTTTTGCCACCGCGGGAGACAGAGCACTGTGCCAGATGGATGCTGGATCCGACCTCATTGGGTATTTCTCATGTTCTGGTGGTTCCCTGATCATAAATACCAGATCTGTCCCTGGCTGGGTCACCTGGCAGTCACGCTAGATTCGAACCAGGCATGGGTTCATTATCATCCTGACAGAAATGTAATCAAAGCACACAACACAAGCCTTTGCCAGAATTATACCTAATCCAGCATAAAGCCTGATAGTGAAAAAACTAATCCATTCTTGGAACACACTTGAACAGAAAGGTGAGTTCATCCCCAGTTAGCATGGCCTCATGATCACCACGTTCTTGAGAGGTACCTGGATTTATTGTCTTGTCTAACTGCAGCCGAAGTGGTGTGTGGAAGTGATCTATAAAATAATGAGTGACATGGAGAGGTGAATAGCGAAGGAGTTTCTTAGTTTCAGTCCTCAGACCAAAAAATGGGAGCGTTCAATGACATTATCGGGCAACAAGTTTAAAACAAATGAGCAGAAGTGTTCTTCAATGAGATACATAAATCATAAGGCATGTCGCAAGGCAAGTTGTTGAGACCAAAGAATTCAAAGAGATTTCCGGTAAATTTATGATGTTCATGGCCAGAGGGTCTGATATCAATCCAGTTCAAACTTCCTAACTGCATGAAACTGCTAAGGGCAGGATCACTTGCTCAAACCTGTTTCACAGACTTTTCCCAAGTGTCCACCCTTCATCTCTCTTGGGAGGCAGAAACTGGGGTGAAGGAGACCTTACAGTTTGACCCAGTTGCTACCATGTTTTAGCATTTTAATTAAAAAAAAATATATTATTTCCCTAGATGCTGTTGTATGCAGAATGACTAAAAGATAACCTGGAAGAAGAAATACCAGGTATATAAAAACACACTCTGGCCAACCTATAATTTGAACTTTAGAACTGCACACAGTTCTGCCGCAAATGATCTTAAATTCCAAAGCTCTGAGAAAGCTTCAGAGAGAGCAGCACCACAGCACAGGACCTCTGCAAACACTGGCCATTTACCTGGGCACATACAGCCTTGGTTCTTTCAAATCCTGTCCCTTCCACAGAAAAGCAATGACTTTTTATTGACACATTTAGCATCCTTATACGTCATAAGTCATGACAGCAGAGAAGCCACATCCTGAACAGGTGCAAATTAGTGGTCATTTTCAATGACTTCTCTTATGTCAATGAACGAGAGCTGGGTGACAGATCAACCAAACACTAACGTATGCCTACAAAATGAAGAATGGAGTTATTACACACAAAGGGTTTTTTTTCTCCTGTTCCTGCACCTCTTAGAGTCCTTTCCTCCCTCCACAGGGAGCTTGAGCCATCACCTGCTGGTCTCAGAAAGTCTTCCTTGACTTTCTGCAGGCAGAAGTGATTAAAGAAGGCAAAAGGCAGTATGGAACAGATAAAGACCAGCAATAATAATCATGTCTGCCAGAAGCAGTTAAATTAAAGGACTTCTTTATTTTCTTTTTCTTCAAGAAGAAGTCTTTCCATATAATTAGCTGAATTTTACTCAAATCTTGGAAGAATTCCCTGAGGGTATTAGACATACCTGTGGGCCTGAGGCACAACTGCTGAGGGCTCCATCCTGCTGTCCTTCTTCCAGTCGCTACCTTTTACATCGCAAACAGGCTCTCCAGGCTCATACTTGCATTTAAGACTGCACTGAAGTTTGCTACTTGCTGGTAGCAAACGTGGTGCCTGGTTAGTCAAGTTGGTAAACACTGAGCAAGAATAAAGACTTATCCCTGTGCAAACATTAACTCCTCTTGCTCTGCAGAGACCTGCGGGAGCAAGCCAGCGAGCCACACGCTGCCGTCGAGCAACAGCTCCAAGCTAAAAGTACACCGAGATTTTCACACCCGCCAAGACACCTTGAAAAGGTTTAGATTTCCGACAGACTGAGCAACCAGTCTCAGGAATAACAGGCCTATTTTAAGTATTGAATAATAACTGGGCATAAATACATGAATAAGAACATCATTTCTTTTTCTCTGTTTTATCACTTTTTCCACCCATAACTTGCCTGACTTCTCTGTATTGCAGCCCAACAGACAGGGCTCTGAATTGTGTTTCCCCCTTCTACTCCTCCCATCTTCCCAGTTAAAAGGCTTAATATGTGTTATTTTTAGTTAGTAAACTTCTACATTATTCATGACCCTTGCCTCCAGTCTTGTACATACAGCTTCTTCCTTGACATTTCCCCCTGGACATACTCCAGTCCTTGCTGAGAACAGGTCACAGAGGCATAAGACCTCTTTTGTTCTGCACTTCCCACAAGACCATTTTCACACTGGTCTTAACCTTGTCTGATGGGAACTGACCTATAGAGAGGACAGTCTGTTACCATGAGGCTGAATGCCTCTTTAAGGACATCTTTGGACTTAAGTATTTGAACTCCAGCAAAGTGGGGGGATTCATTCTTCCCAAGATACGTAATTAAATTCCCTGCTGTGATGAAGTACCCATAGCATGTGAGGCATCAGTGGTTTTACTGGAGTGAGAAATGCAGCAGAGAAATGAAATGACATTAGGCAGCTTAACCCAAGTGATCAGCCAAGTTTAAAATTTTGCATTCTTTTGTTTCTTTTGGGAGACAGCTGCCTCTGCAGGTCAGGCTTATTTGCTCTGCCTCAGTTCAACAAGGTACAAGCTTCCAGCCTAGCTGTCCAGAAGCTGCCCTGCCAATCATACTTTCGTTTGGCTTGAGTGGTTGAGCAAAGGAAAAATGGTAATTAAATCAGATATCTCATACAATCCCATATCTTTAGAAAGCATGTGCCAAATCCCCTTTTCTCCAGTGGAGCAGAAAATGAATTGCTTTTTTTTTTTTTTCCTCCATTCACCCTTCTGAAGTTCACAGCCCCAACTTCTTGTCCTGTTTTTTATGGGGGTGCTTTTCTTCAATTTCTTTTCTGTCTCTCATCTTCCTTCTCTCTTTAACACAAGCAAGACACCATAAAGAATAATAACAATGAAAGAAATCACCAGCAGCACAAGCCTTAGGTTTGCGTCTTGAAGTGCCTGTGCCCCAGGCAGTTACTGTTGCTTTAGTTTTCTAATTCCCCTAAAAGGCTTAATAACTTCTTCAGTGAAAAGCATGAGCTACACTAAGGGAAGGTATAGCAACGTGCCTAATAGCATATAATAGTACATCTAGTCCAGGAAGACTTGGCTGACAGCAGAACAGCACGGTCCCTTGGGGCATGCCACACAACACTGCCACTGCAAAGCACATTCACCACCAAAGCCAGGTTTTAAAGCACTCTGTTTCTGGGTGAAATTCTAAATAAAAAAAAAGGCCAACATCAAACTTTTAATTGCATGACTTCCAGCCACATCTCTCCTGCAGGACTGAATTCAGAAGTGTTTCATTACCAATACAGAAGGGTTTCACTACCTTACCCTAAAATTTACAACCAAATACGCTGAACAGGCAGGTCTGCAGGAAAAAGGCTATCACAGAGAAACAATCCTGTGTACCTTGAGTACCCACCAGTAGCTGGTCAGTTTTGCTCACCAGCATCCCAGCAGGCAACCAAACTCTCCTTGCGAGGGCTGAGAGCCTCTCTGCCAGGCTGCAAGCACCTACACCATCCAAGTCCCAAACAGCTTCTTTCCTAAATGCACAAAGCTTCCCATGAGACCTGAAACAAGCCAACAAGCATCTCCTTTCCTCAGCTGGAAACAGTGGCCCTACACTGAGCACCCAATTAGTACTCAAGTAGCAAAAGCTGAGGTGACCTTTTAGCAGCTGCTCTGTCCAATCAGGACCTTTTTCTCTTTCTTTTTTCTTTGCTTTTTTCTTTTTGAGATGGTAACAAAACCAGTTCCTGCTTAAAGAGGAGACACTTTGTTGGGAAGGAGAAAGAGGAGATTATATGTGTTTTGGCTGTTTAATTTTGTTTGAACATTTGAAATATTTTCAGACTTATGAACTTTAACAGTCAAGGTTCAACGTGCAAAGAGGTGTAAACCAGCCCCCAGGCTACATAGGACACCTGCCTCGAACTGCCTAGAGGGCTTTTTTAAGAGGAGGTTTAATGCTGAAAGACATGGATGTAAACACGTACACCTCTGCTTGGTCCGTGTGGCTCCAGACTGGCAAGTGTTGGCATGGAGGAGAAGTCCCACTGGCTGTTTTATAATTGTAAAAAAGTGTAGTAACAGTAAGGAAAGGCTGTGAGGGTGGTATCTGCTGTTCTCATTGCCAGGAAAGACCACATTGTTCTGCTTCCACCTGCAACTTCTACTCATGTTTCCCAACGTTTAAGTTTCCAGAGCTGCCATGCAACATATATAAGGTTGGGGGAAGACTTGGCTTCAGAGATCATGAGAAGACAGAGTTCAGGATTAAGTGCAGTATGCACAAAATGACAAGTAGGATTGAAACCCTAGAGTTCAGGAGGGCTTTCTTATGAGGAAAGGCTGAATAACTTGCATCTTTTCAGTCCAGAGAAAAGACGACTGAGGGGGGATCTTATCAATATTTATAAATACTTAAAGGGAGGGTTCCAGGTGGATGTGAACCGTCTTTTTTCAGTGGTGCCCAGTGATGGGACAAGAGGTAACGGGCACAAACATTAATATAGGAAGTTCCATCTTAACGTGAGGAGGGACTTCTTTACTCTGAGGCTGGCAGAGCACTGGCACAGGCTGCCCAGAGAGGTTGTGGAGTCTCCACACTGGAGACATTCAAAACCCTCCCGGACACCGTCCTGTGCAACTGCTGTAGGTGTCCCTGCTGTGGCAGGGGGGTTGGACTGGATGATCTCCAGAGGTTCCTTCCAACCCTGACCACTCCGTGATTCTGTGATATATGGCACAGACTCCATATATGTGCCTATATATACACTGAAATCAATCCATGTTTGCAGAGCACCTGGTACAACAGACAGTCTTGTACCAGGAACCACCCTTTCTTTTCATTATTAATCACTAAGAAAGTCATGGCTGTTATATAGAAGATACATGATGAATTATTGAAATCAATCTACGTGATGTTTCTTCCTCTACAACCTGTACTGATAATTCCTTTCCCCTCACCCTTTGCCTGTTTTCGCTAGTGAAACGAACAGCTCTTCAGAGCAGAGGCTGCCTCTGTGCACATATCCTGGCCCAAACACAGCGGGGTCCTGGCCTTTAACTGCCATCATATCACGGGCAGTGAGAAACTTCACCAGAATAATTCTGGCTATTGCTGTGGCACACAATAAATGCCTCCTGGGGGATGTGGTGTCCAGACTGAGGATGACAGGCTTCAGGGAGGTGGTAGCCAAAATTGAAACTTTCTTCAGCAGGTTGTCGACAGCATCCTCTTGAAATCTGTGTAAAATAAAGGGGGCTGGTTCTAGCTGTGGTGTTAGCACAGGAAAGCGGCAGCAAACAGCCCCGCGGGCACCCTGCCGTCACCACCCGTCCATCACAGATCACAAAACGCCTCACAAATCGCTGCCTGGGGGACCACACTTCCCTGAGCCTTGCATCTTTTCTCCCCTCCCCTAGTAAATCCACCCCTGGTAATATTTGTCGAACTCATTTTTTCCTGCCATGCCAAGAGGCATCTCCCATTGCTGTCCAGCAAAAACACTGCCCATGCCGGGCAGTGAGCATCTCCCTCCGGCCACAGCCCCAATGCGTTCGTGCTCGCTGCGAAAGGTGGCACAGGGCAGTAATCCCTCTGCCCAATGAGCTGCTCTGTGCCACAGGAGCAGCTCAACAGAAAGTGCTGGGGTTTCATTCCACGAATCTGAGGCCGAACAGAAAACACCCTTGTATTTACAAAGGGGGTGTTCCTCTGAGCTGCTTGATAAACCAAGGTGGGGGCTCTGCCCAGCACCAAGTCATAGGACACTTAGGAGTGTAAAGAAATAGAAAGCTTACATAAGGGGAGGTTTTCAACAGTCAATACATTAAAAAAGTGACTCAGCCCCTGTTCTCTCATAAAGAAAATAGACCAGTCCTGGGCTAAGCCAGGTCTCCAGTGATAGGGAAGAGATAAGAAGAAAGTCAAAATATAGAGTCTATTTCCAGCCTCACTCCTGCCACATCCATAAACTTCCGTAGTTTTGGGTGGTCTGTTCAGTTAATGGATTTAAAACATTTACCTGTCCCATGGGAAGAGCATTGGGAGACTTAAGTGTTGTTTGAGAAGTGCTCTGATTGAAATCACAGTGTTTATAGAGATGGGCCAGTGCATCTAAGGCTTGAACAAAATGGTTCCTCGCAACTACCACAGGCACTTAGTGATCCACATGTTTTGTTTTGGGCTTCTCTAATGGGTACAGAATATTGTTCTCAATCAGCTTTGAAACCCTTCAGCTTTGAAACCCTTAGGCACCCGGTGCCTTTCGTTCTGTGGGATCTGGACTGAACCACTGGCACATGTTGCCCAGAGAGGTGGTGGATGCCCCATCCCTGGAAACACTCAAGGTCAGGTTGGACAGGGCTTTGAGCAACCTGATCTAGTGGAAGATGTCCCTGGTCATTGCAGGGGGGTTAAACTAGGTGGCCTTTAAAGGTCCCTTCTACCCCAAACCATTCTATGATTCTAAATGGTCCCAAACTGGGCGTGTTGCTGCCAAAAGCAAGCAGCTATAAACAGAACTTAATTCATTTTGTGGTATGTCAGAGAACATGAACCACAAATCATCTGCTGCTGGGGAGGCCTCAAAGTGTTGGAACAACCTTATTTGAGAGAAAGTGATACTTACTTAGAAAAAAAGAGAAGCTTAAATAGGCCATCTCCTCAGCAGGTATAAATTCGTGTGTTATCTCAGTGACTGGGTGGCCCTAGAAATGGGATTACTCTAATTTTTAAGGGAAGAATCCATGTGTTAAAAACTATGCAGAGGTATCTAGCTAATGATCCAGCTGAAAATAAGTAAGGACGTTTAACAGAGCCTAGTATAAAAAGCAGGATTTGACTTTTATAAGCGATGCTGCAGAGCTGATCATGGGCCAAGAGAAGCGCAGATATGGAAGCATCCGTACAGAACCGTAGCAGGAGCCTTTTCCCAATGCTTCCTGCAGCTTTGGCGAGAGTCTTGCAGGGCGGTCGGCCAGGGATTGAGAGCCAGAACCTGCCAGGTGCTGAGAGTCCTGGCTGGTGCAGGGCAGCGCTGTTGGGTTATCCTCACTTCTTACTGAATATTGAACTGGTGGATGCTTTGGTGTAAAGGAAAGGATTTCAAATTTGAAAACCAAAATAAATGCTTCGTGGAAGTGAAGAATTATATTCAGTGTTCTACCTAGGGGGACCTCAGCTTTGTGGTATCATCACTAACTCAATCTTTTTGCACTTAATTTACTAGAAGTTTCTATTTTAGGAAGCGAAAAACACACTGAAGTGCAGAGGGAGTGGTACTTGGGAGCCCTGAATTCTAATCCCAGCTTTGCCTCAAGGCAGCGGAGCAGCAGCTGGCAGGTCTCCGTGCCCTGGCTTCCCCTCCTGCCTGCCTGCTCCTGCCATGGGTGCTGCAGCGTGGCTCAGGCAGCACAAAGTGGCTCAGCCCCCTGCTAATGCCTTCGGTTCTACTTTTGCAATGTCATGCCAACCTACTGCGTCCACAGAAGTAACGAAGCATCAGCGACAGGCTTGGGTCTGTGCTGGTCTGCAAAAGGAACCGCTCAGCCAGCGAGACAGAGAGAAGCCTCATGGCCAGGTCAGCCAGGAGAGGTCTGTAACCAGGCTACGGCCAGTGCTGATACCTCATGTAGTGACCTGTGGGTGTAAGAACAATCCTGGGTCTCCATCCTGGACAGGAACTGTTCCTGACCAAGCTTTGTTCCCGTGAAGTCAGGCAGACAAGTATCCTTTATCGAGCCGTTTCTCATAGGCAGTGGTTGAACCCTTCACG
Source organism: Pluvialis apricaria (assembly GCA_017639485.1). Taxonomy (NCBI): domain Eukaryota; kingdom Metazoa; phylum Chordata; class Aves; order Charadriiformes; family Charadriidae; genus Pluvialis; species Pluvialis apricaria. The sequence goes on along the minus strand of CM030008.1, from coordinate 157,553,218 downwards.
GCCGGTGCCAGGACTCAGCATACAAGCCTGCGTTTTGCAGCTCAGCTGTGCATCCCACTTCTCCCCAAGGGCCTTGTTATTTTACAGTACTCCGAACGTACTTAATTTTCAACTTTCTGAAGACTGTTGGCAAGATTTGTCAGCAAATTACTGTGGAGCTAGAAGAGGAGAGGAATAATAAGTCCCATCTGGGTGGACTTAGCGCACAATAAGATGTTAAGGTTTGGGCATGGTTGTAGGATCAGCTCCGAGTCAGAACTTAGTCTGTTGTCAAGGTACGAATTAAGCCACGGGGTTTAACTCCTCTCCCTCCCTTCCCCAAACACACGTTCTCAGTCGTTGAAGGCTGCCTGGCCTGTGGATATGAAACACCCCTAGGGCTGCCCTATTTTTTACTGCACCCTGTTGGTGCCAAAGGTAGAGCTGTGAGCTCTCCCGTGCTCTGATGGAGACCAGAGTCTCTGCCTTCTGCGCAGTGCAGGGTCCTGCATCCAGCTGTCAGGACTCATGGCCCAAAACTACAGTCCACCAATATGACCCATAAACTGCTGACCAGATCATCACTCTCCAGTGATGACATAAAATATTCTGTGAATGTCAATTAAGCAGTGACCTTTGCGAAGATGCTTCTGTTTTATCAGCATATTGTTTGCACTGGAGCGTAACTGTTGGCTGATCAGCAAGGAAATATTAATCCCAAATGAATCCTTTCTGGCATGGGAACAAAACCAGACTGTTTGCTGTGGGAAGTGTTCTGCATTTGAGCTCATCACATACACAGTGAGATTCTCTGTCAAGTAGACATGAAGTTCAAAGATTGTTCAGGAGACCAAGCAGGTTGGTTTCCATAAACAAAAAGGTGTCTAGCACAAAGCAGCTCAGAAGTCACTCCATCTGGCAGACAGCCCTTTTTTTTTTTATTCTAGCCTCAGAAAGATTGTAGCTCACCTTACCAAGTCCGTGACAAGTAGAGGTCCAACAGCAAGAGACCTGTTGGGCACACACAAGGACCCTGATGAACAGATGTGGAGGATAAGGAATGTAGATTGCTCTCCCAGAGTTTTACTAAAAGCTACTGCCAATTCTTGAGCACATAATATAGTTGCCTATTTACAGCTGCGTATGCATGAGATTAAAAGTCATGATTTTTGCATTGCCCGTGTGCTAACAACACTTTTTTCACTTCCTGTGTCCCTGTGATCCTACATCACCAACACTGGATCTCTTTCCTTTTTAAATCTATCCTTTCATCATAAATCTGTTCTTATTGTGCCTACTTCAGTCCCAGTCTGAACAAGTAACAAGACAGTTGTTGACCAATGTAAAAGATGTTCCTAGATAAAGAGGCTAGTAGCAGGTGTTTCTGACATTTCTCGAAACAGGGTGAATATCCCACTTCTTTTAAAGTGCTAAGAATTAATTTATTTCTGGTTCAGTGGGGCTGTGAAGTGCTGGAGCTTAGCAGTGATATATTCCAGAACAACCTCCTGTTCTGCAAAACTTTCAAATTAATCTTCAGTATGATTTTAGTGGATTATCTTCATAACAGACACATATCTTTTGAAAGCCAGAAGAGCAGATGCTGCCTTCAGCTTTTCTATAGATACTGAGTTTAAACTGAGCATTTTATGAAAGAGCTGGTACAGTAATTGTGTCCAGGTTCAGACAGCAATCATTGCAGGGTGATTCGATTTTCACTCTGGACAGCCTGTACCCTGCCAGGTCAAATAAATGCTTTCCTTTTTCTGTCCTGAACTAATCATGAGAGAAAGAAAAAAATAATATCACCTTGAACAATTATTTGTAAAGCATTAGGTTCTTGGCCAAGCCAAATCCAAGGGAGCTCCCAAGGGCTCCAAGCAGGACACGGGGCTTCTGCCACTCAGTGCCAGGAGACCCGCTGGAGGTGCTGATCAGGGAGGTAGTAATGGTCAGCCACAAGTACATGTGCCTCACGCTGATGCTGCCAAACCCCTTTAAACTAGATAGGAAATCAGTCTCCACTGGTATTGCAGCAATTCAGTTTCCATTTGCTGCCAGAAAATCCAAACTTTTAGAAAGAAAGTGTGCAACCAGCCCAGATTTTCCACTAAATCACCCTTTCATTCAAAGTCAGCTGTATCTCACAGATCTCTCTCCAGTTTTATCATAGCCATCAATATAACGTCATTTATCAATATTGTTCCTTTATTTTACTGGAGTTGGAGGGAAGCTGTTCAAATAAAGGCTGAACAAAATGACTAGAGCACTACTAGTGCCTAAAATAAACATCTTTATGTCTCAATATTTGCTTGTCATCCATGTCCCTGAGAGCATCCTGCCTTCACAGGGTGCAACTCAGAGTTTGCTGTTCGGGGGTATGATTCACACTTTGTCAATAACAGGCACATTTGGTTGAACTCAGCACTTTCAGTTACTTCAGTATTTCTCAAGGTGTTTGGAAGCAGCCAAGCTCCAGCAATTGCCACGAGCATTGTCAGTATCAGAGACGGAAATGGCTGGTCAAAAATAGCTGTCTGCGTAGTCTAGCAAGGAGCTTGGCTCCAAATAAAATTTGGAATGAGCTTCCTTGTGAAGGATCAGGTCTGCAACCCTTGTGTTTCAAATTTCATTCATATTTTACTGGGACTATTTAATAAAGAAGAAAAGCAAACAAACATGAAATAAGATACAGATTATTATTTGACTAAAGATTGTTGGAGGAATTACTAATGTGCCCCCTTCTGTATAAACGTACAGGGAAATAATTAATCTTTTATTCATAGAATCACAGAATCATAGATTGGTTTGGGTTGGAAGGGACCCTTGAAAATCATCTAGCCCAACCCCCCTGCCATGGGAAAGGACATCTTTCACTAGATCAGATTGCTCAAAGCCCCGTCAAACCTGACCTTGAACACTTCAAATGATGGGGCACACACAGCTTCTCTGGGCAACCTGTTCCAGAGTCTCACCACCCTCATCATAAAAAATTTCTTCCTTATGTCCAATCTCTTTCAGTTTAAAAACACTGCCCCTTGTCCTGTCACTACAGGCCCTGATAAAAAGCCTTCTTCCATCTTTCTTCTGAGCCCTCTTTAGGTATTAAAAGGCCACAGTAATGTCTCCCTGGAGCCTTCTCTTCTCCAGGTGGGACAACCTCAACTCTCTCAGCCTTTCTTCATAGCAGAGGTGCTCCAGCTCTCTGATCATTCTTGTGACCTTACTCTGGACCCACTCCAACAGGCCCATGTCTTTCTTGTGTTCGGAAGTCCAGAGCTGGATGTAGTGGTGGCAGGGGACTCCAGGTGGGGTCTCACCAGAGCAGAGGGGCAGAATCACCTCCCAGCCATGCTTCTTTTAATGCACCCCAGGATACAGTTGGCTTTCTGGGCTGCAAGTGCACATTACCAGCTCATGTCCAATTTTTCATCCACCAGTATCCCTAAGTCTTTCTCTGCAGGGCTGCTCTCAATCCATTCATTCCCCAGTCTGTACTGATATTGGGGATTGCCCCAACCCAGGCGCAGGACCTTGCACTTGGCCTTGTTGAATTTCATGAGGTTCACATGGGCCCATTCCTCAAACCTGCTAAGGTCCTTCTGAATGGCATCCCACCCCTCTAGTGAATCAACTGCACCACTCACCTTAGTGTCTTCTGCAAACTTGCTGAGGGTATTCATATTGCTGAAGGAGGAAAGCAATACATCACTGAAGTCATTTTCCATATCCACTATTTCAAAATCATTTCTTCCCTAGTGCAATTGGTTCGCTTTTCCTTGTGCCGCAGTCCCTAACAGAGCTGCTGAGCTGTAGTGAAGAGGACTATTGCCCCACACTTGAAATAAAAGTCACCCACCATGTTCACCATTGCTGAGATTGAGGAAGGGAGGGTCCCACTGCCTATTAGCAGCCATGATTCCCCCTAGCAGACCAGTGGAGACAGACAGGGTCTTCCAGACAGCATTTAACAGCAAAGACTTATCTGGTATTATGTGAATTGTTTTCAGGAGGAATACTTCCCTCAATGACAACAAGTAGCCTGGATCCTATATAATGCCTAAATGTAATCAGAATAATCCCACCCAGCCTCCTATTGCCTTTCTACTGTGATAAGCCCTTTCCAGAAGACACTTCCTTTTGTTTATTTTAAATGTATTCCTCAGTAATGTAACAGAAATATCTATCTGATAATAACTAGAAAAGATTTCTTCTGAGGATTTCAGAGAGCTTTGCGAGGGCAAGCATAGACTCATTTTTAAAGATGGCAAAATCAAGGAGCAGAGAAGTTAATGGTCCTACAGAGGCTAGGCTATAAGTCATAGCTCGTAGTTCCTATCTGTTTGCCCAAAAGGCAGGATTATTTAGGACATAGTTAAAGCATGTGAAAAAAAGCTGAGAAGTGAAAGCTGATTTTGGCTTTAGAAAGGATTACTTATTTTTGTCACAAGCAGTGCATTATAGCAAGTCTCTTTTTTTATCACAGTATCACAGAATAATACCCTGCCACCGGCAAATCCCCAGTACAAACGAACATTAGCTGGAGCAACATGAGACACTCCGGGAGAGACAATACAACCATTTGCTCTCAGTGGAGAGACCATCCTACAACATCTCTGTCTTGCAGGAAGCCACAATGCACAGCAGACTTTTGGACCCCTTTGCCTTCAGCAGGGGCACACCAAGGCCTGGTAGTTTTCCATCTGTGAAGTACATTGTAAGGGATGTGCCTTTTTCAGCCACTTCTACCAGGGCAGCATTTCTGACAGTGCTGGCTAAAACCATCAGTTTAGAGTTAGCCAAAGCCCCGAGCTACAGCTTGGAAGAGACACAGATGATGAGAACAGGGTTCAGACACAATTGAGTTGCCTTGTATCAGTATAGACCATTAACTGCAGGAAAAGCCAAGTAATTTCACTTAACATAAATGTCTGTTGTTGCAGGCTAAATTAAATCAAATTATCTCCTATTTTCTAAGAGTATAGAAGCCCAGAGTTACGGATGATCAGGCAGAGTCTCAGCCCTTGTCTGCAAGTGCAGGTTGAAAAATGGTTCTTAGGGGCTTTTTGCATGGCTCCAGCCTGCACGGCCAGAAACAAAAAAAAATTGTTACCCATTGTCACTGGAAAGCTTGTGTATTTCAGAAATTCTACAAAACACCCAGAAAATCCACCTCATCTCCTTGGAAGGCAGCAAGAGTAAAGAGCTAGCAGAAAAAATACACTTTACTTGAATTTTTGATATTTGCAAAGGTACAGATTAAAAAAGGAAAAAATCCCAGGAAACAAGATTTCCAGAGTGATTTACACATAAATAAAGTAGGAAATATGGATCAACATTGAAAAAGAAATTTAGGACAGATGCTCAGTTGGTTGTCCCTCTGACAGTTTCCCTACTTACACCAGCGGGATCCAACTCAGCTACCTGGCCAACACTTCCACCGGAAAGCATGAAAGGAAATAGACATAAATACCCCATTAAAGTCACAGTGTGGTGTTTATTTCAGCATGATCTGTGGCCACACATCTAGAGACTAGTGACAGATTTATCTACCCTAACTTCAGATATCTAAAGGTAGGCTGTTACATCCCAGTCAGTCATCCCAGGTAATCCATATCAAGTAGACATCAGAAATGCATCCAAATGAATCAGGCACCAGAAGTGTTCATTTCTCCCCATCAACTGGGAAGGGAGTCTAGACACTTGAGACATCTACATTTGTCTGGATTAATCCCACCCCCATGTAGCAAGCCCAAGCAAGAGGGTGTAAAAACAACAAAAAGAAGATGTATCAAACTTTCTTAATGAGACAGAGAGAGATTTCAAATAGAGGGAGATTGTGTAGAGGGTTCTGAAGAAAAAAAAAGAAAGAAAAAAAAGAAGATGTTTTTGTAAAATCCAGGGGATTTCACTTGAGAAGCCCAAATGTAAGAGTTTCCCCACATGGAGCACAGCTCATCTTTTTATGAACATTAGCTCTGCCTCAGAGCTCTACATAAGTAACTTGATGTCTGCATTTCTCTGGGTTGGTGAAGGGGAGACAGCAGTGCGAGTTCTTACCCATTCATGGTTCAAGTCAGCAAATCTCCCTACTCCAAAATGAGATTATCTATCACCCTGTCCTGATGGAAGAGTAAGTGACATTGCAAAACCTGTCTGTGCCACTAGTGCTTTGGTGCTCAAATGCCACCTGGTGGTGCCTCTTCGAAGCCCTGTCGGGTCATTATGGGCATCCTTTGAGGATGAAATGGGCTCAGTTGCTACTCCTGTGAGTAGCAAGCTTTCTGCAGGAATGGTGATGCCTACAGGTCTGGTCCCCATTGAACGTATTTATTTGATGGGCTTGTAATAAAGAGTTTAAAGCAGAAGTAAACATTGGTACAAGTAACATAAAATCGAACAGAAAAGGGGGAAAAGCTGCATCAGAACCAGTTCAGCAGAACTTCCCCGAGGTGTGTACAGCACATGTGCATTGCAGGCAGGACCCAAGGCTGATGTTACGCACAGGAGTCAATGCATGTTTTCCAAGTCCCATCCAAAGATCTCACTATCAGTCACCTTTTCTATCCATGCAGTTCATTTTAGGCAGGTGAAGTATTCAGTGATACCATTAGCAGCTTTAGGAGCAAGACCTGAATGTAAGCCTCCCAGAGCTTTTACAGCAGCTCTGTAATAAACAATAAAAAGGCAATAAAATGAAAAAAATTATCAATAAAGAAGTAACAAGGAGTCAGGAAGAAGATGAATGACTTGATTTGAAGAGCAGCAGTTTCACCCTTGGCAGGGGATGTCCCAGTGCTTCACTGCCACTGCACGTGCAGCAAGTGGCTGGTTCTCACAGCAGATCACAGATGATTTCCTACATTCCCCAGGGGAAAGGGTACTGGAGGAGACCCCGTTCTCCTAGGGCAGCTTTCTCCATCTGTGGAGAGTGAAACCAGGACCTTGCTGCCCCAGACTTCCCAGGTGACCTGCTGGAGGCACAGGCTTGTTCTCCAGTGCCTGTACATCACCCCGACCCATGAAAATGCCAGGAAAAAGGGTTCAAGGCATGTAATGATGAAAGAGGAAGAAGGATGCATTTTATGCATCCTTGAGGCAAAAAGTTTTCTGGAGGTACTTGCTCAAAATGCTTCAGAGTACCATTAATTTGTTTGTTTGTTTGTTTCTTGGTGATGAGCACCTTCTAGGCCTCATAAGGCCTTTATCTAGGACCAAAACCAGCAGTAGGAGGTTTCCCGCTATGTTTACAGACTTAACACCAGGATTTATTTCCACACAGACAGGTCATGCAACCCTCAAGCTGGATTTTGCCTTTCCCTGAAAGCAAAGCTTGCGTCCATAGCTCATGGCTTGCTATGAATTAAGGGCATCTTGAGCAACAGCCCAATACTCAGAGCTCGAAATCCGAACTCTCAAGTTTTTCATGTGACAGGACTTGTATATACGGGAGCTGGGGACGGGCTGGCTTGAGCCAAACTGCATGCACTGACACATCCAAATTCCATACTTAGACATAGACAACAAAGTCAGGAGAGGTCAACCTATGACACTGAGCAACGGAGCCCCAAGGTGCCAAACGCCACCACGACCAGCTGAACACACCAGCGCCCCAGAGCCCTGGCAGATGTTCATTTCATGCTCTCACGCAAGGACAAGATTGTGCCATTAGGCACAGCGTTGATGAGAGTAAAATGCCCCCCAGGGAGCTCACGAGGGGAGCTCTTGCAGATGATAATCCACAGCACGGGGCAGAAAAATGAGGGATCGCAATTCCCTGAGTGCTTACAGAGAAACCCAAACCTTCTTCCAAAGCAATGACAGTGTCAGCACAGTCAGATGCTTCTGGCAGCCGCCCAGAACTCGCCAAGGGGAGGCTCCTTCTTTACAGCATGTTGTGTGGCTTCTCTGACAAGGTCCCCGTGCCTGCCTCAGCCCAAAGCTGCCTTGCGATGTGGGATTCTTCCAGTGCTGCACACAACACAGCTGCGTGCTGCCAGCAGTCTCAAAGCATTCACACTGTGGGGTGGCAAAGAGATATACACAAGTGGGAACAACTGTGCTTTGTTTTCAATTGTAAAATTATTTTTGGTCTCTTTATAATAATAGTGCATTTTTTTTTTAAATCGGTAATTTACACCTTAATAAATAGCTGAAGTCACATCATTTATTCTTAGTGGATAAAATCCTGCTGTAAGGTATGCTGATGTAAACTCTGAAGCAATTACTTATTTCTCTAGAGCTATCTGAGACAAAATCAGAATCAATAAGTAGAATGTCAGCTCTGATATTACCCATATTTCCCTACTACTCATAGAAAATAAGTTCACTTCTGAAGTTACAATAGCAGTACATAAGAAAACGAGACCATGAACTGAATGAAATACCAAATACTTCAGCATCCTCAGAGTAGAAATCTATTGATGTCAGAAAGAGCAATCTAAGCAAAAGACACACAAGAAATTGGTAGTAATATTTTTTAGGTTGGATTCATGTCATTGCGCTATTTCACATTTTCCTGTGGACGATTCAAATTCCCAAGTGCTTTAGCACTGCTTGTTTACACCACTTTGCATTGTTGTGACTATGCTTTCTTCAAAATCAACTACAACAACTGAAATGAGATGTTTCTAATCCATGAAAACCAAATCATTACCACTTTCCAAAGCTAATAAAATGTTTAGAGTCCATTTTAAAAGCCCGGAGCCTGGGAACTCTCCGGTGCAGAGACTAATCCGACACTCTGGGCATCTGATGGAGATTTCTGTTGTCTGCAGGATCAGACCCACAAAACAGTAAATGACTCGGGCTCCAGAACCATATCGCTCTCTCAGCAGAACAAATCCATTTTGAGAGAAGAAATACAAAAGTTTTTTCTAAATCTTACCAGAGCTAATGCTAGATTAGTTTTAGGTACCTTTTCTTAGAATGTTTCAATGAAGGAAGCAAACTAGTGAAACAATACATGGCTTTCTCTTCACACACAAAACCTCGTGCAGTTGTCCTAGAATTTAGGGCAGGCACAAATTAAATTTTTTCATTATGTTAAATTTATTTAACCACTACCATTTGTTTACTATTTATATAAATTGATTTACGGTAAGTTCTCAGGCAAATCCTCTAAGCACTTGTGGTCAAACTTTTATCTCAGTTCCACATCTCTGAGTCCGTAAACTCTACAAAATCCATGAAAAAGTTCTGGGGTTTGCCTACTACAGCCAGGGTAAAATTTGTTTGCTGGTACCACATTCAGCTCTACTGCAAAAGAAGGCAGAAACAAGAAAATACACTATGAGCAGGATCTCCTAATTAAATAATATTACTGTTAACAGAAATACAGAAACATCCAAATAAACATGGTTATATACATACATATACACTCATAGGCACAAACACCCATACATTCCTCTGTTCTCTTTCAGCAAAAAGCCAGTGCTCTTTCCTTATGAAAAACAAGCACTTCACAAATTAAAGCTAATCCTCAACTCGTGAATTGGACTGATTTCAGGAAAATAAGATTATTTCCAGCTGCTGCACCTAAACACTGAAAGACTTAAGTGTTAAATTTTGCCCTTAGACACATCCCATTGAAATCAAAAGAAGTTCTCACTTGGTAAAGTCAAGCATACATGCATCTACCTAAGACACATGGTGTGCTGTTTCTACATCCTTCTTCAAGGCACGATCACAACACTACAGGGAGAGATCCCAGTTATGTTAGACCCATCGATGAGGCCACAGAAACCACTCTCGTACATTCGAGCCCCAAAGCCCTGGACCAGGGCACTCCGGGTGATTTCTGTTCTCTTACTAGCTCTACTGGGTTGATGCACACCAAGTGTGAATCAGGATAATCCTGAAGCCAGTACGCTTCTAAAAAACAGTAGCCAGGAAAAGAAAACCCTAAAGACACAACATCCATCTGTTCCCATTTGCAGTTCAGTGGAATTAATGCTCTTTCCTGAAAAACTTTTAAAGGATAAACCTGTACCAACACAAAACTTGCTGACATAAATGAAACCCTAACGCAAGCACCTTAATGTTAAAATTCTAAGTCTTTAAGTATTTCTAAACCTCATTTTTCTTGCTGCAGAATGTCTTATATTTTCACTGACCGAATAAATAAAATAAAAAAAAGGAAAAATAGAAGATACAATACCTTGGCTTTTTTCCCTCCATCTCCTATGCTTTCCTGTTGTCCGGTGTCAAAACGGCCTTCAGCAACTCATCCAGCACCTGCAAGACACATCACTCCTTCCCTTGGGTGCCATAAGGATTCTGCCTGTGTTTATGATTAACTGACCAAGCTATCCGCCACAGTAGGGTGAGGCTGTTTAAACACTTAATTATATTCATGACTCTTATTCTAGATAAGGTTTGCCAAAGCACTGAAGCGTACAAGTGTAGTTAGCTGCTTAGTGAAGCCTTGCAAAACTGTGGTTTTGGCTCCTAGTGTTCCTTTACAAAGACATTTCTTCCTCCTTCTGCCACGAGAGGGTTCTGTCTGCAGAGGTGGTGAGGTGGAACCAGCTTATGACTCAGTCAGCATTTTGGCTCATAAAACAGCTCCAGAACCACAACAGCCTGATGTTCTGGGGTGCGACTATGCCAAAATGGGGTATGCATTTCCTTTCACAGGGCTTCGTGCAAATCAGGTACTTGCTGTGCTGATAATACAATTTCTGCTCCTTCTCCATATGCACAGACCCTCTCCAGACGTGCCAGTCCAGACTACTCTCCCCAGCGCACAGGTATCCCAATGAAATCAGTGGGAGTTTGGCCAAGATAATAGAGACTGGTGGAGTTGATAGGCACAAGAAGAAGCTCAGGAGCTTAGTTCCCTCTAGGGTTCAGAGATACTGCTCCCTATATGTCCTGGATATACAAAAAAAAATACTTTCATGACAAGGACGGTCCAGCATTAGAACAAACTGCTCAGTGAGGCTGTACAGTCTGTGTCCTTGCAGGTTCTCAATACCTAGTTGGACAAAGCCCTGAGCAACCTGGTCTGCGCTCATGGCTGACCCTGCTTGGAGTAGGAAGTTCAATTAAAGACCTCCCAACAGCCCTTACAACCTCATTTCTCCTGTGATCCTATATCCTGATACTGGTAATGGTGCGTGCAGGTATATCAGGATTTACAGCATGGGTGGAGGACGAAATCTGTTCCCTGTAGTAATGTCAATGTTACTGTGACCGTAAAAGTCATGCATCGTCTCTGAACTGCAGCTTATGCAGCTACAATATGGGAATGATTCTCGTTCCTTTTTTTCCCCGGGGTATTTGTGAGCAGAGTATAATATTTTCAATTTATTCATACAGCAAATGATGCTCTACGGTGTCACAGCAATCCAGCAAATGAAACATTTCCATTAGTTCTTTGAGCAAAACAAATGCAAACTTTGGGTCAACGCACAGGCATATTTTAGGCAATGTCTTGCTCAAACTAATTAAACTAACTGAACATCAACCTGCTGACCAAATACAGAGGGTGTTAACTAGCTGATCATTTCATCTCTCATATCAAAAATATATATGTGCTTCACTGTGGAGCACAGTTCTGCAAAAATAAACCTGTTTCATGTATTAAAAAATGCCATTCACACAAGAGGATAAACAAACTGCTGCAATTAATACAATTAGCACAAGAAGAGGAGACCTGGCTCACTGTGCAGTACATTGCATGTCATTTTGCTACTCAGTTCAGTAGCTTTTCAATGTTCAAGTGTTGTCGAAGAGTTGTGCTGATGAGCAAATGGGGAAGAAAAGAAAAGCCTGGTCTCTTGGCAAGAGGAATCCCTTATATCATGAAGGTGAAATCGTACCTTTCCAAACAGAAACTGCTCTCCATCTTGGTTAAAAACAGGTTGTGCCAGAGTGACACAAAGGGCATCAAAATTTGTTAGGATTTCTTTCATTCCATTTTTTTAGGTTTTATGTCTGTTTTAGCACTTGACTAGTCAGCACAGATATTCTAGGTGCTAAGCAAAACACACAGGGACACGTCCGTACCATCTAGTTTAGACATTTATCATTGGTGGGGTTTCACGTGGCAACCTGAGCCAATTTAACAGTTCACTGCTGCTGAGAAGGGATGGGGGCATCACTCCCCTTTACCAATCCCCTCTTCTGCTCTCAGCCATGTTCCTGATACTTATGTTACTCCAACTATGGCAACACTGCTCTGAGCCAGTTTAACGCCACTAGTCCACCAAAAATGACTGGACAATTTGGAACTGTCTTTCAGGAGGAAGCCGGGAGCCTGGAGCCAGGAGGAAAGGAGGGAGAGCTGTCACACCACGGGGAGCAGGAGGAAGATGGAGCTATCAGGTTGGCTCAGATGCTGATGAAACCACAATCTTAAGTACTTGTTCCAGATTCACAGGTTCCCTGTGAGGCCTATGAAGGTACTGGGAGAGCTGTTTCTTTCTTCCTTCCTTCACCCAAAGGTAAGTTTATCTTGACAGAGTAGATCTAGCAGCTGTCTGAGGAAAGGCTCTAGATACGTCTAGGTGGGTGTTCATCAGCACAACAACTAGAGACAGGAGAGGACCCAGGTTCAGCAATAAGGATGCAAATGGAGCAATTCTGGCACAGCAGTGGCAATCAGTGCCATCGATGATGCTTCAGTACATCCTGCTTAGTCTCCCTTAACTGCTCCAGAAATGTGTGGGTACCCTGTGGATCCTGTGCCATACCTGCCAGCCCTTGTGGGTGGCTGAGCCCCCTGGCATGACTAGATGCCTGCATTTACACAGTTCCCATTTTGCATGTGATACAGCAGATTAGGGGAACTAAGTGTGACCCACTCGTTTTCAGTAGGTTATGCTGCAGGGCTGATTTCTGAAAACTGATTCGAATAAAACAAAATATGGAAACTCAACTTTTTGGAAATTCATTCCAAGCTATTCAGGGTGAATCTTAGTCAGTCCAGCTCCACATTTGAGGGACTTTGACTCCCACAGTGCTGAGCTCTTTCACTTTGTAATTATTTGGGGCATTTTTCTGGAGCACTGTTAGCTCAGTGGATATTATAGCCGCTACCGATCATTAAACAACAGAACTGATATACTTTCCTTCACATTTAGGATATTGGCCCATCTTAAGACGGGAGAATCATCTGACATGGTGCCAGGCATCCATCGGGGTCCAGCTGCCCTCGATTCACCACTCCAGGGCACTTGCTAATGTACCTTGTCCAGAGGCGGCCAGCGGAGCTGTGCCTCACTGACCTGCATGGGCTGGAAAGGGGCTTTTCAAGATTAAGTGACATTAATCTCACCCTAGGTATTTTTATTTCTCTAATTCTCTGGAAGATGCCAGTCTCCTGGCTCTGTGGGAGACCACTGAAGGCTTTGCCACAGAGAGGGCCCTGGGGAGTTAATCTGAATTAACTTTTAAAGTGAACAAATTCAAGTGCATTAATCTCTGTGTAGAGACACATGCTCAGAATTACTGTGACAGTAATTTGATTTGGTTTGCTTAAGTTTGGAAGTGAAATGAATGAAAATGAAATGAGGGACATTTCAGTGCCCTGGAGGAGGTCACCCAGGAGTTCAACAGGTCTGTCTGATCCGCTTGAATACCCCGGGGGCAGAGGAGGCTGCAAAATACTAACCGTGAGCTGAAAAGCAGTGACGGTGGTGATGGTGTGTTGTCTGCAGGGAGAAAAGGAAGAGGACAAGTGCATCGATACCAGGCTTTCACTCTGCCAATATCCTAGGATCAATACATATTCATAGAAATGGCAGGGTATTTTTATAGACTTTTATAGTATAAATAGTCAATAATGATTGACTGTATTGGAAATCCACAGTGGGGCTCCAGCTGGCTTCCAGCAGTGGGATTTGGTTTGGTATCAATTGACACTAATAACTCACGAACAACGCGTGAACACTTTTTTCAACACAGCTACCTGATGATTAAACGTGGAAGACGTTGTGTCTTTCTATAGGGGGGAAAAAAGCAGAAGCAGGTCTGAACCCATCTCCAGTGATGCAATGCTAATCTGAGAGATCTCTCTGGCTGAGACATTACGTGAGCCCGGGCACTTTCCTGCTTCCCGTGCAGGTGACTTCTAGAAACCGCTGTGACTCATAAGTGTTTACCCACTAATATTTCCTCAACCCCTGACAAGGCCGGTTGATTGGAGAGTTTAGACGAGAGTAGCCAAAAGGTGTGGCTAGCTCTCATTATATGGTTATCATTATTAGTTTGAACGGTGCCAGGTAAAGCATATTGCTGGACAGAAATGGGAAAACAGGCAATGAGGAAAAGGGCTCCACCCAGGCAGATGCAAAGCTGGCAGAGGTTCTCATACAGTTCAGAAGGAAAGGGGAAAAACAGACAAATGGAGTGGTTTATTGTGAAAATAACACTGGATCTGGTTGCCCGGGGAAGTTGTGGATGCCCCATCCCTAGAGGTGTTCACGGCCAGGCTGGATGAGGCTTTGAGCAACCTGGTCTAGTGGGAGGTGTCCCTGCCTATGGCAGGGGGGTTGGAACTAGATGATCTTTAAGGTCCCTTCTAACTCTAATTATTCTATGATTCTATGATCCCATGATATTTTTATTTATGCAGTGGTCATGTCTAAGAGTCCCTTTTGTGCACCAAGCAACCATCGTTTGTGCATTTTGTGAGAAAAGGTATTATGTCACTCTATACACCTGTATTTAATATTCTGTGCAGTCTAATATCCTGGGCAGTCCTCCAAAAAGAAGACAGTAGAAACTGGCAGTGGACAGAGAAGGGTGGCTGAGGTCACCAAGGGTATGAATTAGTTTCCAGACAAGTTACAGCTACAAAAATTAGGACACTGATGTTTGGAAAAGACAATGGGTGGCATTGATGAGGGTCTCTAAAATCCTTAGTGGAATGGCAAAGATGAACAGAGAACACTTGTTCACAGTTTCTTGCAGTAGAAGCATTTTGCATAAATACAAAACTGCAATGTTGAACAGATGAACCAGTTCAGCTGTTGCTGCTTAGTGCAGGACCATGTATTGTTGATATACCAGAATAAATTCAGGGTGAAACTACTCTGTTCAGAACTCAAAGGACAAGCTTCTCAAATATAGTAAGTTTTTAAAGCAAGATTTTTTAATTTCAGAATTAATAGACTATCATCTTTAGCTTCTCTATCAGTTCAGACTTCTCAGAGAAATTCGCTGGGTTTTCATGAATAAATTCAATCCTGAAAAGAGGGTTATTGATGTAAAAGGATTGGAATAGACATCAGGCACATCTACTATAAAAACATTTTCCATGCACTGAAATGGAAGAAGAGTTCTCATATAAATTAACTACAGCCTGCCATAAAAGTTTGATGGCCCTTTTCTCTCTGAGAACCCCTGAGGCACACAGATAACTTCTGACGCTGCTTGATTGAAGCTGGTGGGCAGTCTACAGCATACCCAGCAATGCTGCAGCCCATCTCTGCCCTGCCACAGCCTGGGCAAAGCATAAGCAGGGGCCAGCCTCTCCAGGACAAGTTTGTGCCAGAAGTCGCTCAGGCATGAGGTCTCCTGGAGGTCCAAGCCTTCCAGAGAAAGAGGGGTAAGGATGCGGCCCTACTTCCTTTCTCTGAATTAGCAGAGACAGCAGAAGTTACGGCAAGACCAATATCTGCTGGAAAATGCCGGTAGGGCACACTCCTGAGAAACCCTGCTAATGGGGCTGAGCTGCCCAAGAGTTGGATTGTCTATAGCAGGTGAACTGGGAGGGGACAGAAGGAAAAGCAAAGCACTTCACCCCAGCACCTCTAACAACTACAGGTCCTCAGTGCCACCTGCTCCACAGCTTGCCTAAACCTGATGCCTAAACCAAACATTTTTTGTTTTGACACTGTCTTTTAGTACAATTTGTTGGCCTGGGGTCCTTGCATTGGAAGAGGCAGTGAACATAATGTCCAGCCTCCTCCCCAGGCCATTCTGGGTTTTACAGACCTCCACCGTGCCCTCGCTCATCTCTTTTTATCTTCAGAAACTCACAGAACTCTGTTGTTCTCAGCTGCTTTCCATCCTTTGGATCATCAAAGCTGTCCTCTCTGAACCCTTCCTGCTCCCCTATAGCCTTTCAGAGGGGGAAAAGCTTCAGCTTCCACAACCACAAGGGTTTTAGGAGGGGCCACCCCCCTTCAGTAGCACCAGTGCAGCCTGACTGCAAGGGAATCCAATCTCCAAATGCACAGCAAAGAGAGAACGAGGCATCTGTTATGCAACTGCAGAAAGTGAGTCGCAGCTGGTGTGGAAGAAGACCACAGCCAGAGAGACCACCACAATGCTGTCCTCCTCTAGGGCCCCACTCTCCAGCACCCACAGCAGCACCTGTCCCAAGCCCCACAGCAGCCTCGTGGGCACCAGGACACTTGGTTCCTCTGTCCATAGGTGGCTGTGTGTGAGAGCAGGTGATGTACCTGTGTACACTGCAGCACCTTGCCCATCTCAGCAGCATGAAGCCATCTTGTCCACTGCAGGAAACTGAGCACCAGTTCCAGCATGAGTTACAACAGAGCCAAGGAGAAGGGCTGTACCACGGTGAAATCTATGGGCTGGAGCACGCGGGACTACTCCGCAAAGTCTCCTCCCTGTGATTGCAGTGGGCCCATGGTGCTCAGCACCTTGCAGGCCTGGATGCTGAGCACCCATGGACATAGGTGCTATCTACTCATGATGCTGCTTTAGGCACGTTTTTGACTCCCTGCCTTAAATGCTCTGTTTTTTTCTCCCCTGCCTTGCTGTGTTTAAGCACCAGGAACCAAACATGGCAAAGATCTGTAATCTCTGTAGCCCATGCTGTAATTCCTACAACACTGGTATCTTCTCTCTCTCAAACCCACCCACTAAGGTCCCTCATGCATTTTTGCTGAGCTGTGTCCTAAAGCTGTCACGGCGAACATAACATGCATGGCATTCAGCTACAGCACACGAGTAAGAAGTGCAGCATAGAGAGATTATCTCCTGACTGAATAAAATGGGAGAGGTCTCGCAGTGTTTTTTCCTATGGATAGAATCATAGAATGGTTTAGGTTGGAAGGGACCGTAGAGATCATCTAGTTCCAACCCCCGTACCATGGGCAGGGACACCTTCCACTAGACCAGGTTGCTCAAAGCCCCATCCAAGCTGGCCTTGAAAAATGCTTGAAAAATAGTCATGCAAGTGTGCACCAGACTGACCTGCCCCACAGTGTGATCACTGACACCTTATCCGTCTGCTCCACAGGCAAAGCTTCACCCACGTCCTTCACCTAGTTTTACTTAACAAAATCAAATGTAGTTTACAAAGGCTTGTACCTGGATCCCCCACTGCCGTTACACGAGCATTTCCCAATGGTTTGAAGGTGTCATGCAAAGGGACACCTCTGCTTCACATGCATCCCTTTCTCACTTTTACTTAGAGTATGGAGAGACTAGATGGCCAGATTTATCCCATGTGAATTAAATAAATTTCCTCTCATTTGCATTCTTACACTTCCCATGCAGCTCAGACATAGATGTTTTGGTTTCCCTCTGTGATAAAATTCTGTGTAAACCATTCACATAGTTGTGTCTGCACAACTGTAGCTAAAAACATGATAAAGTCAGTTTGTTTTCTTCCTCAGCTGTGTTGTGTTAGAAAAGGGAAAGAAAATTTTTTTAGCAACTGCACTTCTTGGTATCCCATATAGATATGCTCTGCTGTTTTATTTAATCCACAACAAATTTATTCATTTAAATTGAATCTGAAATCCTGTGAGTGACATTTTTATGCTCATATGTCAGCAGATGCCTGTTTTGCTTTTTTTACTTCAACAAAAACAAGTTTATACAGAATTTTCTCAGCAGTGTCCGTAATACAAATCCCACCTCTAGGCAAGCTTCCAAGCTGCTTGGTCACACGCATGAGAGAATGTTTTGTGCTTTAAAACCTCACACAGCATTGGCCACAGTAATCTTTCATTCTCCTTTCCAGAAGTCATCTTATTAGCCTCCTCTGTTGCCCCTGAACCTAATTTTCTACAAACTATTTGCTTTAAAGCTAACATTGCCCATAGAATTATTTGTATACTTTCTTCGCTTTTGCATGACCGGGTAGTTATTGCATCTATAACACCACGTCCTTCTTCGTTTGTCTAGACCTTATTCCACAGTATAGGCATGGAAAGGCAAAGACAGCTATACCTTTGAAATGCTTCTGCTGTGAGTTGGGCTGTGCCCATGATTATACATAATGATTTTCCTCCTTTTTCCTAATTTCTGCGTTAAACAGACTAATTCCTTCTATAAGCACTTGTGAAATGATGACTTCTTCTGGTTAAGTTGGATTGCTGTTAATTCTGATTCTCCCAGCCCCGTCTTTGTTTCTGTGTGTGTATAGTTAAGGAGAATATTTAGTGCCAGAGCTTTGTGCAGCTCCCCTGCTGCTGTTCCAGCCTCAGCTTTGTGAGCATTGCTTAGAGTACACATTTTTATCAATTTATGGACAGCTGCCCACAAATTTCCATAATAGACATGAAGCTTCTAAGCACATCCGCTGCTAATGGATTTGGAATTGCTCTGTGTATTTTATCTGCACCGCTTTGCCTTCATAATACCTGTGGGATAATTTGTAAAGCAGTTTTTATATTACCTCCTTATTTAATTTTCTTCCTTGATGTCTCAAACCAGAATGAGACCAGAATGGTGATGTCTTCATATGGCTCTGCTTCAAAGCTGCATGCAGGTCTTTCTTAAACAGAAGCTTACAGCAGTAATAGGTAGCAGTCTCTCTTCTTGATGCCCTAACATCATTGCAGACCAGCTCCAGAAACCAAAATACGGCAGAGGGCCAGATGTGACAGCCTGTCTTCAGCTTCCAGCATAGGTACTACAGGCCCTAAAATGCCCAGTCCCCCAAACAGTGTAATCCAGAGCCCCTAAAATAACTCCCAATATGGCTGAAAAAGACTTCTCAGGTGTGGTCCCACTTACCAAGACAAGGTGTCACTCTTCCCTGCATTTGATTTTACCTGGAGGTAAAGACTCCCCCCGCGAGCAGCTCTCTGCTCCATGTACTGACTGCGCAGCTCACCTGGGCTGGAAAACACCAGCGCTGCCTCCGAACTGGCAACTTTTGATTCAGCTGATTCAGGAATTAATTTTAAACCAAACAAACTTCCCAAATGATTATGTTAACTTTTGGGCCTGGCAAGCATCTTCAGCAATAGCCACGCTGGCACTCCTGAACATCTGATAACTTGGCCCCCATTTAGGCATCTCAGATGGTGTTCAGCCCTCGTTAGATCTTGTGAACTACTCAGTCAGTAGTAGTTCAGTTCAGTTAAAAGAAATGATGGACAAATGTCACATTTTCTGATATCAAAGCAGCAAGTTGGAAGGGATTTTTCCAAGTGGGTAGGGCACAAGGTCATTTCTTTGACAGGGTCAATGCTAGAAATTTTTCACAAGTATTTCCATGGCCGAGTTTATCTTGATTTTACCATGGTTTTATCATCAGAGGTTTTATAAGGCATCATAGTCTCCTTTTGTGTGTTTTGTTGTGGTTTGTTTTTTTTAACTAGCCTGAGCTGTTGCAACAATATCACCTGAGAATCTCAACCTTTTCTTAAATACTCCCCTCCATTTCTAGCACGCCTTGGCTGCAGGGAAAAACCCATCCCCACGTGCAGCAAAACCACCTACAGGCTGAGAAATCAAGGAATAACTCAGTCTTACCACCCCTGGGTGGTTTGCAGTTTTTAATGTTCCTGTGTAGCATGCAAATCAGTCCTAAAAGATCAGATAATTTGTTACAATTACTGCAAATTATTCAGGCATAGCATAGAGAAGGGGAAGGAGATACAGTGCTAACTCTGTCTACAGTTCTGCCAGTGGGACTTGCTTTTTCCCCTTGCAATGGCTATTTTTCAGCTCTAGGCTTCCTTTTGACTCTCAGCCCATTGAAATCATTACGTGGTGCAGCTTTTATAGTGCATATCAAGCAGTAGGCCAGTTACAAATATAAAATTGGACTATAACATTGAGTTTCTGCCAAGTACACTGGTGTGTCAACACCCTTGTCCCCTGTGTGGTCAGACCAGATTGAGTCAATATCAAACATGCAGCTAAATTTGAGGAAGTATCTTGTTATTTTAGTATGCAGTCATGAGAATTTTCCTTGTGCTTTTGGCAAACGTGTATTTACAGAGTCATGATTTCAGGTGAAACTTCATGTTAGAATATGCAAATACAGGACGGTGGTTTCTCTGGCTCCGTGGACTCATTTCCCTTATCAGGGCACAGAGGAGACAGCGAGGCTGGCAAACATCACCCAGCAGAGTCGCCTTTGTGGATCTCACCAGCCTTGCCCTGGTGGGTACCTCCTGACTCCATGTTTGTACTTCACATCTTTTTCCCTGGTCACTCAAATCTCTTCCTAAGAAAGATGATGCTGCTGTCACCCAAACACAAGTATTTTACATCTCTCTGAATGGCCTCAGCAGCTGCTAAGTGCTTGTGAGAGTCTCTGTTTTAGCAAGAGTGATCACCCCTTAAGGACCCCACTCAAAATTGGGTGCCACCCTCTTAGGACTCCTTCAGACCTATGCAGAGGGATAGTTCCTGCCCCAAAAAGCTTAAAAACCTGAGCAAACTGGGTATGCTTCAGTAAGCGCACTGCCCTATAAATAGACCCTGTGGCATGGCCTTCTCTCTATTGGCTTCGCTTTTCATATCACTCAAATATAAAACTGATTTTAAAAATGACAAGGTGGAAGAAAGAACTCTATTTTACTTAAAAAAAAAAAGAGCTCAAGAAAACAGGAGGTGGGTAAGGTCACACAGATTGAGCCCAGACCACTCAATTCCCACTTCAATGAATGAACGAGGCAACCCACAGCTCCATACCGAGTCACGGAAGACAGCAGTGCAAAATGCAAATACCAGAAGCACCTGTGTGTCCCATGGCAGGTCGCAGTTGAAGCCCTCAGAGACGCCAGCAAGGAACAGTCAGCCTGGGATGTGCTCCACGAATGGTGGGACAAAGGAGGGACAGAGACTGCCCCTTTGCTTTGCAGTACCCAAAATCCACCCCAAGGGACCCCGACTTCAAACATCCTGACCCTTAATAGGGATAATGATAATGACCAGAATCCCAGTCATCCTCACTCTGCAAGATTTTGTTCTCTCATTTTGTGACGGTGACATTTAACCGCCTGCACAGAGCTGGCTGAAGCACGGGTCCAGGCTCCCTCTGCGGCAGCATCTTTTCCCTACTGAGAGTTCAAAGAATGGACAAGAACATTTTGGCCCCAGGGCTTTAATCCAGAGTTTTAAGCCCAAACCGAGAGCTGAAGGGAGTTTGTATATGGCATACACTACTCCATCTCTCTCCAAACACCAAATAGGCAGTCTGCTTGCAGGACGAACTGGTTTCACAGTGCGAGTTTGACATCTTCATTCCAATCACTGCCTCAAACGATACTAAAAATACAGTAACCACAAAAGGCAAAGGTAAGAGAAGAAGACATGGTTCTTTTTGTACAAGCCACTTCTATGTTCCTTTTATAATCCTCCGTGAGACGTTAAAGCCCACAGTCCATCGAGCTCTGTCTGCACTGTCAGAGAGAGACAGGGAGATGTAGCTGCCGCCTCAAAGCACCTGCTACCCAGGAAAAAAAAGAGCATATGAGAGTTGAAGCATCTCCCTAAGCTCCCCGTGATTTGACTCATTGTTTATTAGCCGGGTTTGATTTGTAAATGAGAGGAAATATGCCCCCATTAAATTGTCTTTCCACACCAAACACATGCTGCACAAATCATAGCCCTTGTTAAACAAGGAGGCGCACAAAAAGCTGCACTGCTTCGCAGCAGTTATTCTGCACAAAATGAAGTTAGTGATAATATTTGGTATTTGGAACTGCCGTAAGTCACAGCAGAGATGTCTAGTTATTGAACACACCAACACTGCCAGGATCAACAGAAACAACCCACCACCTCAGAGCATCAGCTCAGGTTAGTGAAGCACGGACGCCAAATACTTGTCTTCCTGATGTGGAAGCACATTTGTTGGCCTGCAAAGGAATTGCTTTATTTTAAGCAGGAAAAATCCACCGCACTGGGGACTTGAAAGCCAGATAAAATAGATGTCTAGGAATATAAATAAGACAAAAAGAGAGAGAGGACAGTTTTGTGTCAGTTATCTCAATAAACATGAATTAAAATCCTTTTTTCAAGACATTTAGATAAGTTTTGCAAAAGGTACTGTGTAGGCTGCTAGCCATGCTTTTCAATTTGAATTAAGATATTGATATAATAAAAAGATAGTAACACAAAGTTGAGGCATGCTAAAACCTAATTAGTACAAGACAAACCCAAGCAGCGCTGTGATAAACTTGGAAATGCAGCCGACAGTCACCTGTGGTACAACTTACTCACGTCAGCATTTGAGCATGTACAGCCTTCGGTTTTTCCCAAATCTCTGTAAAACGCAGACCAGGATTGCTCTCATACAGGGTTTCATAGCCAGGGGCAGTTTATCAAACCACTTACACCCAGGAAATGGGATTATCTAAGAAATTTATAGCTGTCCCCAAATGTCTGCCTCTTCTCTGTACAGATCCTTTTGAAATAACTACTTCATGAAAAAACAGTGGATCTAAGAACTTTTACACTTTTACACCAAAAAAAAATCCCTCATTTGGTAAAATGGAGAAAATGGACTTCAGATGGAATTGGATTGAAGAAAAAATGACTTCAGGTGGAATAGAAGAAAATTCAGGATCTTTGAGATTTCACTCTCAAAACAGCCACTCGCAGGAATTGCTGTGTGCAGAAATGAGCAACTGCACGTAGGAATCATAGCTCTGCAGCCCTCGGTATTTGTAGGAGTCTCTGCAAGAAAGTCTGCAGGGAAAACGCTAGACTAACTCCTCTGCCTTCTCTACAGCTAACATGTTTTATGAAAGATTTAACAAAGCTCATTTAACTGTCATTATGTTTTCACACAAACACTGAAGAGTATTGGAGGGAAGAAAGCCTGACGCTTTTTTGCAAAGGATAACCAAAATCCTTTGTCACTTAATTGCTCTCTTTCTGAGAACAGAACAGAGCAGAGCCCGGAGCCCGCCTGCTCTCTCCCTTTCCCCCCATAAGCCGCAGCAGCAGAGCCCCCATCCCGTTTCTTAGAGATCCATTTCCACCACAGCTATGGAAACTTGGCTGCAGCGTCAGGAACACACATGCAGCTCTGACCACACACTGCAAATAATGCCATATCTTGGAGCATAATATATGTATATATATTCAGGAGCCAAATATCCCCTTACAAGAGGCTGGATAAAGCCAGTTACTAATCTGAAATTATATTTATTTCCAAAAACTCTAGGCATTTCTCACCTTCCTAAAGTGTCTGTACAGCAACTGAAGCTTTCCATGATAAAGTCTTGACGCTCAACACCTGCTAAGGTATTCCTATAAAAATGTGGGAAATGCCAGGTCAGGCTGTCGTCTGATAGAAACCCGACCAGGAGGTGCGCCTTCTGCATCCTGCCTGGATGCGCTAATCACAACACTGCAAATTTAGGAAAAAAAATGAAAAGAGAAAGGCAACATGAGTCTCAATCTCTCCTAATCTTGTTCTTCTGCTTTATATAAATACCAGTATATTCACGGGGCAGCCCGGGAGGGGGTCCCTGAACCAGCGCAGGCACGGTACAGCCTGTAGCGCAGCAGCCGCAGGCTCTCTGCCCTCAGCTGGGCTGAGTCCGGGCTGGCTCTCGGAGCCGGCAGACAAACATGTTCTCCAAATAGAACAAAATACCAACCAAAAAGATCTCGGATCTCTGCCAGCCCTGCCCCTCAGGCGCTGGGCTGCCGTGGCACAGCATCACCCAGCCCTGGGGCAGCCCGGGAAGGCAGCACGCCAGCAGAGCACACCAACTGGCAGGCAGGTGCTGAACGCAGAGCAAATGCACCCTGGAAGACTTTGAGGGGTGGTATGAATGTTTTCTATTTTATTTCTAGGGCAGCTACTTCCAAAACCAGTTTGCCTGCCAGAAAGATACAACCATCTTTATTTTTTCTGATGGCAATTCCCAGGATGCTGGAGCTTTCCCATTGCACTTTATTCCCTCTTGGGCTGGCTCCTACAGGCACCTTCACTAGCACAATTCTCCAGATTTATTTCACTACAGGCTGTTCCTGTAAAGCAAACATGGCTTGGGAAACCTTGAACCATTGCCTGCCCACGTCTCTCTTTCCAGAATGACTGCAGCCTCTCTACCTCCAAAACCCAGTAATGATCTCCTTGGCAGAGCAGAGATGACATGTCAGTGTTACCTGGTCTCTTGTGGTTTTAAAAGCTCCGGTGGAATTATAATATTGAGATAAATTAAGCCTTGAATCTTGCCAGCAGTTGCCTGAATAACTCAGGCGTGCAAGGGTCCTTACAGACACAGGTTAGCACGGCTGAAGCCCTTGTCTATATGAATCTGTCCCATCATACAGCAATGACTGCAGCATCAAGTGAAATAACACTCCTGGGTTTTTGACCCCGATTCAAGTACACAGCAGGAATAAAATCCCCATTTTGGCTGACAGTGGGATAAATCTTCCCTGCAACCAGCACTAGGGACAGGCATGTGGATTTCCTGAAGCGCCACCCGAGTCTTTGGAAACATTGATCTATTTTGTCCTCTACCTTGCAATGCCAAATCCTCGGTGTCAACAGCAGCAGAGCAGGGCACATTCCCAGCAACATCCATTTAACCAAATATTTGCCAGAAAGGCAGGCCACGGTGCGTTTTGTGTGTCTGTTTAGAAATACACTTACTGTCTGCCAAAGAGCCATTTCAAGCCACGCTATGCAAACACAGATGTATTTGAAACTACCAGACACAGGAATTTAACAAGCTATTTTTGGAACAAGACATTTTGCCTTTTTTATTGTTGCAGATCACATTACCTGGGTTGTTTCTGGTGAACTCACTATTGTGGTTACCATATCAGCTTTGGAGTTTTTCAGCGGTCTTGCATCCAGCGCAATTAGGAAATCAACATTTCTTCATTTCAGTGTGATGATACGAATCTCTGCTCTTTTCCTCTAAAATAAAAGGAATCATTTGAGCACCACAATGCCATATATAAAATTGATGTGACGGTGAAGCTGATGAACGAGGCAGTTCTAAGAGGCTACTAGGGACTGCTGTAATTAAGAAATCCCTTCACTTCTGTCCTTCTATTTTCATCAAGGTCTTTACTCCTTATTCCAAAGTATCATTTTTCCAGGTATCAGCCAGATAATACACAGACACAGCACTGCTGCTCAGCAAGTCAAGAAAATTGAGGGATTACCTAGAGCTAAAACCTTTTGCCCTTTACATCTCTCCAACAGAAAAACCAATCGACACAGATGGTTACAATCCCACTTTAGCACTTTGCGTCCCTGACCGGCTCCCACCGGCTGATCGGGGTTTGCGGACACTGCTCCGTCAGGCGTGGGCACCACGGGGGTGCCGGTGGGATGTGGCACGGCAGCAGCCCCGGCTGGGCATCCCTTCCTGCAGGGATGCTCCTATGGTGGAGTTTGACCCCAAAGGGGCTGGAGAAGAGGAAACTGGACCCACAAATTTAATGCTGTTCCTCCTCCCTTAAAAAGCAGCAACTTGTATAGATCCATGCAGGAAGATGTGTTTGCACCTCCAGACCCTGGGGGAGCAGCCAGCACCGATCTCCGGGAACATACGGGGCCTCACGGCTCTCTCCCGTGTTGTGTCACCGACCGAAAGGAGAGGACCAGTTCGGTTCTGCTGGTGAAGGGAAGAATATAACCTTGATCAGTTTGGGATTGAATGAAATGCCTATTTTAGCATGATTTTATTTAAGTTTTTTTTTACCTTTCATATTTAAATGTAGGCAAAATATTTCACAGTGGAGTGTATTTAGATGAAATCAGCAAATAGTTCTGCAAAAAAAGCCTATTTCATTTGCATTTTTCAACGGGTAAACAATTTGTCCAAAATGTGTCATTCAAATAAAGTGTCTCAGCTCCAGTCTTTAGGTTTAACTGGCTTGTTTGCATCGGGAAGGAAATGGGGTGACTCTTCAGACTGAATTATTTAAAAATATGACGATGATTCTTTCAGGGATTATCATAAATCATAACATACCCCTCTAAATAAGCACTTTGCTATTACAGTGAGCATTTTTTTCCTTTCCTAGATAAAATTGCCTCAACAACTTTCTGTTTAATTTTATTTTATGACTTGTGTTGGAAAAGATTAACTCCATTTCTCTAGAAAATACCACTTATCTGTATTCTTTGAAGTGAGTGATAAAAACAAATTAGAGCTTGGTGCAGGCATGAATCTTTTTGCCATCCTACTCGCGCAGGACTGCAGATGGGTTTGCAAACTTTTTAATGAAGTGAGGGTGAAATCTCTAGATAAATCTGAGCAACACAGACAATTCATTTTTTCCTGCTGTTTGATTTCATCCCACAGAAGAGCTGACAAAAGCAGAGCCCACGGAGCACACCTGCGAGAGGTACATGGCACAGCTGGGGGAGGTGTGCACAGCACAGCAGCTCAATCTCCTCCTCCGTAGCTGGCCATGCAGATGTAAAAACTATTCCAGTTTTCAAAGGTGGAGATTCCACAGGCTGTGGAAGTGAAATTCCACCTATTTCAGAATAAATAAAGTATGATCTACGGAAGATCTTTAAGTGATTTTTGTTTCCGAAGAAGGGCTCACGGCACCCTGAAATGAAACACCTGATACTCCTAAGCACAAACTGTCTCGACTGTATTTCTCTTACACCACCTTTTCAGCCGTAATTCCCATAGCAAGGAATTATGAAGGGAGGAAGCCCAATGAGAACACAGACTAGAGAACAGACGTATGCGATGCTGTCTCATCCACAGCTGCTTTCTCACATGAGGACACTAAAACCATCTGAAGGGCATCTAACACATAACACTGGCAAGAGGCCATGCACATCTTGGCCAATAAAATGTGTTTTGCTCCAGAACCCACCAGAGACGTTGGTTTCCCCTCAGCTTTGCCCAAGGCAGGCAGCAGCCCAGGCTCGCTGCGGCTTACGCTGCGGCGTGTGGCATGTGCAGGCTGGAACTGAGCTCAGAGCCTGAGCCGGGGAACAGCGCGCAGCATCCCCCTGGGAGGAACACAAAACACGGAATATTATTTCTTACAGAGGAGTTGTCTCAGTCTCTGCCTGTACAAAGCGAGTGAAAGAACAGCCCCATCCCCGCTGGAAACCCTGCCCGTCCCCTGCCTGACACCCCGCCACCCCCCACACCTCGCTTCTGACTGCACGTGCAATCCAGAAAGCTGTCTGCTTTCCCCTCTGGCCACCACAACATCGGACCTGAGATACCCTACATCAGACAGACAACCCTGCATGGGGATTTTTTGATTATCCTTTCCCAGGGCTGACGTACCAGTGGGGCAGAGCCCGGCGCTGCCATAGCTCAGCCCATGCTGTGAGCGGGGCTTTACGGAGCTGTCACGCCGGCTTCGCTTTCCCACATCATCGCTCAAGACGTGACATTCAGGTCGGCAAATATACTTCAGAAAATCTCCGTGCTGAAAACAGCCTGTCTCACCTCAGCGCTCAGTGAAAGCAAATATAATAGTATTGCTACTGCCAACAGACCTTTGTAACTCAAGGTCCCAAACACATTTCCAGGTTTCCAGCGCTGAGTATCTGCTTCAACCACACGAGCAAGCTGCCGGCACGATTCGCAATTGCAACTCGATACATTTGTAAAAGCTGAAAAGGTTTGTCTCTAACTTAAAAACATTATTCGGATTTTTATTTTTTTTGTTCAAGACAAAAAACTGCATTATTCTTAAAATTTTCATCTCAGGTAGTTGCCTTTTTAGAAAAAGTGAATGTCACACTCAAATGATCTGTAAAACTTGGAACAGCTCTTCCAGAGTCTAATTCAGTGACTTTTCAACCTCTTCACAGCAGATAACTTAAACCCATTTACAGAAATACCCGCACTCTGTACCGATCTTGAATACTTTGTAGAGAACTATGGAACCAGCGTCAGAACCAAAGCTTTGTAGGCAGTGTTAGGCAGGGATTAAACACCATGGGGAAGACAGTCACTTAAATAATCACTTTTTCTGCAGGCAAATACTAAACCCTCCAGTTCTTTCTGCATTACATTCTCTGAAGTGCAACTCCATCCAGAATCTGCTAACACAGATAATACCAGTTAATGTTCCTGTGTATAAAATCAACATACAAACCATACTAAATTCCTCTGTCTACAACAGTCTAATAGGTTTTAAAGATATAAATTGTTATAGTATGAGTATGCATCATTTGTTTTGGGGTTTAATTCCCATTAGTTTGCTATCAGAATAGTCTGATGAAAATATTGACTTGAGTCCAGGGCAGCCGGTTCACAAAATCACACTGGAAAGTTAAATATTTACAGTAAAAAAAAAGCAAATATTAAATATGACAGCAAAATGCCATGAAGCTCAGCAGCTGAAGTCTGCAGAGACTATGGTAAACTTTCAAATTACAGTGACAAAATGTTGCTCGTGAATCTGGCATCCTCAGTCCCATATTCAGAGAGTGTTTCAAACCAGCTTCACGCTTTGAGCACGCCCACTGCTGTTCAGCCTGGAGAACCTCAGCTCAGCTTTGGTAACCTCCTTGCTGCCTTCTGGAGTGCTTTCAGCCAAATCCACTCAAAAGCTCAAAGGGCATCTCCCTGACCTGCCATTTTAAGAATGTCACACAGACTTCTTTGCATCTTTTCACTTGTTTCTTTCCCCATCCTCATGAAATTTAGACATCTCACCTCCATAATTCAGGAACTCCACAAGTCTGCCCTTCTTTAGCACTACAACGTGGATAAGGGTAAATTTTCCATGTGCTCAAGAGACAACATCATGCATGAGTCTTGGACAACCACAAAACCCCGGCACATTTCTGACAATGTTACTGCTGCCTCTGTAGTTACTTACTGCTGTACCAGAGCAGCACGTGCCGCATGGTGTTCACAGCATCACTGGTGCTGGATCTTCTGCTTGCATTTGCCAGGGATGCCTGTGTTTGTCCAAGATGTTTGCTTTGCACCATCAGAGTGGCCAAGAGCAGACTGTACCATGGACTGTAACCTCACTAACAGCAATCAAAAGCTCTCAGGGCTCTGCTGTGTAGAAAGTCACTGGGGCACAGGAGTGCACACTGCATGGCCAGCAGCACCCTTCCTCTCCTTCAGCCTCGAACTCTTGGCTCAAAATGACTTTTGGTAAAGGAGTAAGGCCCCAAATCAAGCAGAAATCAGACCAGCAGCCTTTTACTCACAAGGTTCACATAGCACTGCAGGCAGCCAGCATAATACGTGGAAAGAGTCACCTGCGTTCATTGATGCCATCATGAACTTCAACCCAGTGAGAAGTGGAGTCACATACATGACCTCCAAACCAAGCATAATCCCGTGTTTCATGCCATTACAGTCACTTAGCAAAATGCCCACTTGTGTGTTTTGCTGCACTAGACAGAGCTAGACTCATAAATTGTTATAAGAACAATTTCAATTGTCCGTGCAAAGTATTTAAAGAATTTGCATGAGAAAGTTCTGGGGGATGTGAGGAAGAAAAGGTTAGCACCTCCTGCAAAAGTCAGTTCTCCATTTCCTTAGAAGAATTTGCGTCCTTTGAAATTATGAGAATAAGGATCTGGACTGTGAATTGATATTTTATTGTCTTTGCTGTTTGCGATACCAATAACTATTTTTTTATTGCTGAAAATGACACAGATTCAGAAAGTTGTCTTGCTGCATAACCGGTGCCACAGATAACAATAACTTCAGGATTTCCTCCTGGAACCATATGACTGCACTCCATTGTCACGTTCATGTTTTGGAAAACCTGGTCATGGCCCATGATCTGAGCATAAATCGCCAATTCAAAAGTCAAAGGCGAAAATCAAAGGCAAAAATCCTTCAACATAGTTTTCTCATATTTTGGTTTTTTTAGGTTGGGAAGACTCATGCTGGCTGGGCACTTGAATGCTGCATCTCCAATAGCACATGGAACAATGACTGCTTTGGCCAGTTTTAGTCACTTCATGAGAATTTGGTATCATCTGCCTTGAAATGAGGCAGCACCCAGCACAGAAAGTTAAACTGTTTTGAAAGGATCACAAGATTTAGATTTTAAATTAGCTTCAAGCTATTAATTAACACCTCTGGTTTCTTCTTTGCTCTTCAGTATTTCAGTATTGGAGTTTTAATGAACTTACCAGTGGGACAAAGATGAATTTTTGCTATGAATTTATATATTTAAGATCTGTCTCTTAACATTATCTGACAGAAAGGGATGATGTGGATCCCCCTGGGAGGGTGTCTGACAGGGTGATAAGGTAGGAGGTTTTTCTGCGTTTCACACGTAGAGACTCACCAGTCTGATAGCAGAGTCTCCAGAGGCATTTCACAGGGGACACATTTCGGAACAGGGAAAGAGGGTATAGAAGAAAGGAACACATACGTGACACTATATATGCATGTTACACAGACACATACACAACTTCCCTACCAGCTTCATACAAAATTATCCGTTAGACCCCCGGGTTTCAGCAGCAGCAGGCAACCTTGCACAGAGCTCTTCACAACAAAGACGGGGCTGTCTCTGCCATGCAGGGTACAGAACAACCTTCCAGTATCTTTCTGGGCAATTAAAGTTGTAAATTCAGTCAAGTTTGCAAATCTACAGCAAATTCATTCCTTCAGGGCTCGGTGCTTTTTAGACACAGCCCAGTACAGAGGCAGCGCAGAGCTGGAACATCTCCTGGGGCATCTCCCTCCATTCACCCGCATTTGACCTTCTGCTGACTGGAGCCCGGGAAGAGCTCTGACAGTAAACCGGGGAAGGGGTAAGTCGAGGAGAAGAGTTCTCCGTCACTTCTGGAGCATCAAGACTGTATTCTGCAGGTACTGCACAAACATCACTGTGCCGGGTGCAAGACTTTTCTGACCGTGTTATAATTCCTTAGAAATGCAGCCTTCAGGGGTGAAGTATCTTTTCTTTTTTTAATTATTATTAACAAGGAGGTATCTACACTGCTTGTAGCAAAGTCACTAGTGGCCTACCTATTTTTATTTACAAATAAAATGGCACGATGCAGTCACAGTCATTTTCTTCTGTCCCACTCAGGGCAAAGATAAGCCTGCAGCAAAATGACTTGATACATAGCACGATCCTGTACTTTTCAGAGCTAGGAGCTCTATTTTTAAATATTAATAAGATGTCCCAAACCTCAGAAGACCTTAATCCATTTTCATTTGGTTCAAGCGTTCTTTCCTTCCCCCAAAATGGCAACCTCTGCCCTGAGCCCACTCCCCACATCACCCATCCGTAGGGAGCCTCACGCAGCCCGAGAAGCCGCTGAGCACTGAAGCCTCAAGCCCAGGTGTGACAGGCACCGCAATATAATATGGATTAATGGAGGGCGTCTGTGCTGTTATAATAATAAAGCCTAGAACGGCTACCGTGATTAAATACAGACCTGAAGCAGAAAGAAATTCTTCCTGAGTCTGACCTCTGCCTCAGCAACGCAGATGAGCTGTTGGCAGACAGGGCTGACCTTTCCCCGCAGCTGTAATTAGTATGATGGATTCATCATTACGTGGAAATTTAGATTTGTTTGGAGGAGAGAAAAAGTCTACCGTGATCCTGACTGCATTAATTACCTAAAGAAATGTCAGCATCTAGGTCAGTGTTGGACACAGACAGCTGTAGGTGGTTTCTCCTGCAGGTTTGTACCTGCAGGACTGAGGGCATCCCAGGGATGGTCACCAAACCTGTCCCCTTCAGCGTCACCAAAACCCTTCAGTTTCTAAATCCAAAGCCCACTGTAGCTCACGGTCAACATGACAGAGATGTGGAGAGATTAGGGTAATGAACTGTATCTCAAGCATCCAGACCTCCGCATTGCCTTCCACAACCATAACTGGGAAGCACACGGCTACATTAAAAACCAACGTAGCTCAGGGGTGGCAAAATGAGAAAGCCGCCACAAAGGGCAGTGTGTTACTTCCACAACGCCATGATGGTTTACTGGAGTCAGGCAATACAAGAGCAGCTGAACAACAGGGTGCAAGATCACCCCAGTCACCCGCCAGTTGTCCTCAGGCTGGAAACGTACCTAACCCCAACTAGTCCTTAATTGCATTAGATTGGCTTAGTAACTAGGTCAGGGTGCTGAGGCATGCTGCTAAGCCTTCCAGCCCAGCCTCCCTACGTGCTGCCTTGCTGAAGCCCTCCGAAGGGAAGAAACTGAACCTGTTGGGGAAGTCACAAAGACCCAAGATAAGCCTGATTTAAGCTAGCGGCTTTCTTGCAGCTGAACCCTGGCAGAAGGGAGCTCAGCACGGCTGGCCCAAGGACCCGGCAAACACCGGCCGTGCTGAAGCGTGCCCAGGAGAGCGAACATGCAGCTAATTGAGCCGGGCTCCCTCCGCTGCGCTTGCAGCAACAGAAATGCTCTTACAGCCCCCGTCTCCTCCGTGGGAGGTTTTGCAGAGGTGACGGCAGCGAGTCCTCACGGAACCTCAGCAAGGCCGGTGATGTTGGCTTTGCACCTCACTGGCAAGAAAAGAGGCAGAGAAGCAACTTGCAAGTGCCATTCAATTCCCTGGTCTAGAAAAACTAAACTTCATAGTGATTATGATTGGAAAGATTTATTTCAGTGACAGAAATACAATATAACAGTTAAAAGAAGTCCACAGCGTTTAAAAAAAAAAAAAAAAAAAAGCTTGCTGCATTTTTTTCCCTGCGTGTAACCCTCCATGTCTTCTAACACTTTGCAAGACTTCTGCCAACATCAGTCTTTTAATTTTTCTCATGCACGGATCAATCCTTCCAAATGTAACAGCTACACACAGCCTTGGCAGCTCCGAAAGACTCAGCTACCAGTGCATACCTTCGGGAGACACAGCTTCTTCTTACCGAGACTGTACAGCTCCAGCAGAGTCCTCTCTGCTGGTTATTAAGCACCCAGCAGCCATGGCTACCTGGTAGCCCAGCTGTCCCTTCCAGCCCCGCATCCCTGCACAGACCTTTCTGAAGCCACCTGAAATGACAGGACCCTGAGATGTTCCAGAGCAGTTTGGGATGCTTTTCATCTCCATCCCTTCTCATCTCCATCCCTTCTCGTCCAGCATGGTAAAGGCGCTGTGGGTGGGAAGGGGAGGTGTGCCGCGATGTACAGGCAGGAGCCTCGGCTGACAGACACAGCGCGACTCTGTTGTGAGGAAAAACCCTTTCCAAAG
Organism: Pluvialis apricaria; assembly: GCA_017639485.1. Taxonomy (NCBI): domain Eukaryota; kingdom Metazoa; phylum Chordata; class Aves; order Charadriiformes; family Charadriidae; genus Pluvialis; species Pluvialis apricaria. The sequence goes on along the minus strand of CM030008.1, from coordinate 157,519,967 downwards.
AGCTGTTTTGTGCTGGAATAGGAACAAGGAACAAGTCGTGGGTTTGACAGCAGAGCTGGAGCAAACGGAGTGGAAAGATCTGCAAAAGCAATCCTGGCCCAGCAGTCCCAGCGTGGCAATGCAGCCGCAATAGCAATAACGTTCCTGCGAGTCCCCTCAGTTGCGTGGTACCATCTATTTCTACTCCTCTCCCCCCGCAGCCCTGCTAAGAGCCCGGAGGTACGCCAGTGTCAGACTCCTTCCCTTGAATCATCTCACCAGCACTAGCTGACCTCAGCACAGACTAATTGATCTCAGAAGGGGAGATTTTTTCCATCATGGCAAATTTCTTCTGTAGCAGACCACATAGTGTTTAATCGAACTAAACTGATCATCTAAATATTTTAAGAAATCCACCTGAGCTCGTCTCTACTCATGCAAATGGAAATCTATTAAGAGCATTAAAAATTCTTACAGTATTTTTTCTTAAGGTCTAATAAGATCTACATAACTAAGAATCATTTCTTCCTCTCTCCCCTTCCCACCTCCCACAAAATATTACCTGGCTGTATGTCTGCCTGTTCGCCCAGAAAAAAAAACCCAAAGCACAACCCAGAGCCCAGGGGACACCTGTCTACAAATGACATGAGATAATCTGCCACACTGCGCCACCGGCTGGGCTTTGCCAGCCACCACCCGCCTCGCTGAGCGAGCAGCAGGGCATGCAGCCTCATTTTGCGAGCATGGGATGGTCCAAAGGGGCAGACAGGGATGAAACTCTGCTTTTGGGGACACCTGCTCAGGCTGCATTGCTGAAGTGGTCCAGGGGTCCCTTTTAAGCGCAAAGGGAGCGATGGTCTTTGCCCCGTGGATGTACGCACACTAAGTGCAAGCAGGCACACGCAGAGGTTGGCAGCTGGGCTGTTTGAGCAGTAGGAACTCCTCGTCTTTGAGAGAAGGCAGTCGGCCAGGTGGGGATGTGGTTCGCAGGCTGCCAGGCACACCACGCCGATGCCTCCCGGCATCCTCAGTGGACAGCTGGGGACCACTGCCGCGGGCACCGCACCAACACGCAGCGAGAAGCCACTGTAAGCACTTGCAAAGATGAAGTAAAAGCAAGAAGCCAAGCTGCAGTCAGAAACTTAACACCCTCACAACAAGCTCATCCTTTCTCTGCAGATGGAGATTCAGCCAGGAATAGGGATAGGAAGGGAGAGGGCTTGTTTAGAAAAACAAAAATACATTTTTCTAACATCAAGAGCTTCTGGGTAGGTACTCTCACTCCTAACGCAGGAGGAGCAGACACAACAGCACTTCTCTGCAACAGATGAGTCTCTCATTTTTTAAATGCAAGGCTGCTCTCTGTTGGAGAAACCCTGCCTGCTGTTTGCATCTTATTAAAACCATGTCAGGCAGCAATTGGTACTTTTCCAGTATCAGCAGGACAGTGGTACCACTGGCTGGGAGTTAAAAATCAGTTTATGAAAAAAGTAACATTTTGTTCTGCATCCTAAGAAAGCAATACCTAGATTTTTCCCTTGATAAACAAAGCAGCTGTTCTGCCCAACTCAGAGCACGGACTACAAACAATTCTTCTACATGGGATGCTGATTATTTTTAATTTTTTTTTTTTTTTGTAATTGCGGGATACAGAGTTTCTTTCCATAATATGCAGCTATTTATACGAATTATAAAATCACAGAATCAAAGCATAAGTTTGGGTTGGAAGGTCATCTATGAGTATACTAGTTACAGCAAAGAAGAGCATGCCGCTTTGGAGTAACGGCACGCCAGGTTCAGAGCAGGGATTGAGTGCCCTGCAGACATCTCCGAGCTGCAGGGAAAAAGCGTCCATCGCACACACACAGCCATCCCGGGCCCATGAAGTTCCCGTTCAGCAAATCAGTACTTTCTACCCAGGACTGCTTGTAAAAATTTCCCAACCAGTTCCAATTTTGCTGGTCTACGGTGCAAGATTACACAAAGCGTGCGGAGAAGGTGTCCACGCGCAACTTCACGCAGGCGTCTCCTTTGGCACAAGCTGATTGACCTCGGTCTCTCTCACCCACTGCCCTCCACCGGTTCCCATAAGCAGAGGCTGCCTCAGGCCCCCGTGTATTTATGCAGCCTCGTGAGTATATTTTGTAGCCAAGGCCAAGCTCTCCACTGCTGCTGGCTTTGCACAGGGCAGGCTGCCTTTGTCCAACTCACCTCACTGAAAATAAGCTCGGCAACCTCCCCAGGAGCTGCTGGGTCCGTCAATGCCGTCCACAGGCTTGACATAAATAAATTCATTATTTCAGTACATGAACTCAAGTAAAAAAATAATCTCCAGACCATCCTGTCCAGAGGAACTGCCTTTATTTTATCTTGCTTCACTCATACCCCACAGCACCTTCACCTCCTGTCCAGCTCGCCTGAAGACATACAGAGCACTTCAATTATACAACCCGCCATCTGTTTAATAATGGATTTGAGGTGCATCCGCTCTGAAGAGTAGAAATGAAAACACAATTATCTCCTTCCCCCTTCTAAAACATTATCACATGTGTGTTACCATGGATAAACCTTCAGTTTCATCACTGATATCTATTCAGTCCCCTCGGGACATATTCCTCATAGCTGTAAAATCAGCTCTCTCAGAAGAGGGCAAGAAATGTTGGTCCAATGAAGAATATGAGCCAACATAATCAGATTTGTTAGCCAAAGAAACTAATACTTTAGAAACTGACGTATGGAAATTCAGCTAATAATACTTTATCAGACTGCCTTGGAAGCAAGTGCCAAGGAAAAGAGCTCTCTTTGGTAATTCACAAGGTCAGAAATACAGACACAGCCCGGACAAACTGCCAGCCAGGATCAAGGCAGAGCAAGAAGTGCAAGGAACGGTACAAAACCAAGCTTCAGCTGTCTTCCGAATACAAATCCCAATTTAATTCCGAATCAAATGACTATGCTAGCGCTGTCAGACTTGTCAGGCATCTGAGGGAGTATCGGGTCCAAAAGACAGGATGCTCCATGCTGACTTTCTATCTACGTGCATTAAAAAGGCATTTCAAACTCACTCTTTCACCCTCCCGATCACAATTATAAAAAAATCTTATGTAAACAGAGTTAGGCTAAAACCTTCTTCTGTTTCCAAGGTGTCTCAGCCCCAGGTTGCTCAGGTTGCTCAGACACTCGAGTCCCACGCAGCTACTCAGCGCTGAACCACCTTTCCAGAGCTGGACTCGAATCCGCCAGGAAAGCTGAGTTAAAGTAAGTCTGCCCTTCTTGGGTTCACAGCAAACAAACCAACATGAATGTTAACCAGTTGCACGTAAGCAATAGCAAAGTCCTATAGCCCATCCTTCTCTCAGAGGGTCCTGGCTCTGTTTCAAAAGCCAGAACTTGGCAAACCTGGAGCTAAGTGACACTGTCGTATATGGCAATGCTTATAGAACCAACAAGTTCATTACAACTGATGAATGTCATTCGTCATATCAATGTCTGCTAAAGGCTTAGTCCTATTATTTAAATAGCTTTATAACCAGATATGTGATATTCTGCAAGTAACTTTTTAAGCAAGCCTGTTTTCTGAAGCCTCTTTATCGAGTAAGGAGAGCTCTGCCTGTTAATTATATAAAACTGCCTTTCTTCAGTAGTATTCACTAGCAAAGAGCATCCACTTGAATAATACTTTTAATAAAAGAAAAAAAACAAACCAAATCCACTGTTTTTTCCTGATGCTGCCTGTTGCTGGAAGTCAAGACAATAACGAGAAGTGCTCAAACCTACAGGGAAGACATTTGTGTATCTAGAAACCTCACCCTGGTACGTCCTACTGCATCACTCGCACTGTACAGCCCAGTTAAACAGGCATATGATTTCAGAGTATTATTCATTTTCAGAATGTTTTGGGTTTATACATTGGGTGAAAATACAATCCAGGCCAATTCATGTTGATTGTTTGAAGTTCAGAGAGCTGGAAAATTAAGCCAGGAGAGTACTTTCCAATTCTATTTCTACTCCCTGCTTCCCAGTCTGCTCACACTCTTGGCACCTCTCATTTCTGTGTAACATCTTTCTCAGGTTTTTGGGGGTAGGAATGGTCCCTGAGGTCTTGTAATTAAGAGGTGCGTTCCCATTTCTCTCTTCTGTAAGAGCGAGCTGTAGGATATAACAGGCCAGACAGACACTTCCCCCGTTCTCCCAGCACTTTTTCCTGGACTATTATTCCTTCCTCCTTCTCATCATTAGCTTCCCTTCATTTCCATTTCTGTTCCCCAGTTGAATATATTCCTTCTATTGCAACGACTATTTTCAGTCAACAACGCCAAGCCAAGAGTCTTTTCACTTAGCCTCATGGCTCTTATACAGGCTGTGGGTGTCACAGGCTATACACGCTACAAAAACAGCTTACAAACCACTGCAAGTTCAGCATCGATGTCACACGGAACATTTTACTCCTCATGACTGACTGAATTCTTCCCGTTGTTTCTAAATCTCCCTCTTCCCAGGACTGGGGACCCCACTGTCCTGCAGCTTCTGAAGAAACACGCTTACAAATTGAAGAAACAACAGAAGAGTGTCTTGCCAAGCCAAATCACTAAATCAGAACCCGTGTCTGAATTCAGCAGCTTCTTCTGAGGTAACTGACAGACACTGAGAGCCCTCAGTGTGTGCAATGCTACCCCTCAGACAGACGGTGTAAGTGGCAGACTCGTGGCCAGGGTAAAAGCCCACGTGTACTGTGATGGAAAACAGGGTAACAGAGGTCCCCCCACCCCCAAATAGGATTTTATGCAACAACTGCAATGAAACAAAGCTTTCAGCCTGCCAAAGGCTCTAGAAAAGAAAAACCCACATGAACACTATTAGTAAAAGGAAAGACATAAGCAGAGACTCAAGGTTAGATTTTGCATGTGCATGACAACCACAGTGTCGAGCGACCAAGAGGGGTGTGTCGGCCAGCCACAGGTAAAACATGAGGCTGCAGCATGAAAACCCGCAGGAAACAAAACATCAAGAAGAAAATGGGTATCACAGAAAATCTTTTAACACCTTTATTAGTGACATGGATGTTGGGATTGAATGCACCCTCAGCAAGTTTGCTGACGACACCAAGCTGTGTGGTGCGGTTGACACACTGGAGGGGAGGGATGCCATTCAGAGGGACCTGGACAGGCTGGAGAGGTGGGCCCATGCAAACCTCATGATGTTCAACCAGGCCAAATGCAAGGTCCTGCACCTGGGTTGCAGCAATCCCAAGCACAAACACAGGCTCGGCGGGGAATGGATCGAGAGCAGCTCTGAGGAGAAGCACTTGAGGGTGCTGATTGATGAGAAGCTCGACATGAGCCGGCAATGTGCACTCACAGCCCAGAAGGCCAACTGTATCCTGGGCTGCATCAAAAGAAGTGTGGCCAGGAGGTCAAGGGAGGTGATTCTGCCCCTCTACTCCGCTCTCGCGAGACCCCACCTGGAGTACTGCATCCAGCATAAGAAGGACATGGACCTGTTGGAGTGAGCCCAGAGGAGGGCCGTGAAGATGATCAGAGGACTGGAGCACCTCTCCTATGAGGACAGGCTGAGAGAGTTGGGGTTGGAGCCTTCTCTTCTCCAGGCTGAACGAGGCGGCCTTATGGTGGCCTTCTAGTATGTAAAAGGGGTCTACAAGAAAGCCCATGGCAGGGGGGCTGGAACTAGATGATCTTTAAGGTCCCTTCCAACCTAAAACATTCTAGGATCATACAGCACAACACACTTTTGTAAAACTATATAGTACCTTGCTACCAGACTACCAGCATTAGACCAGCCTTATGAATGTGGTGTTTGTGGGGTACCAGCAGCTTTGTGGAAGCAAATGAACCAGTGACAAGAAAACCTGATGGTAACAAGATGACTGGGACTAGAGCCCAGGGCAGCAGCAAAGTGCTGAGGACTGAGACCTTGGAAGAGGAGAGGGTGGATGGAGATGGGAGTGATCAAACACTATAGAGCAGGAGGGTGATGCTGCTGAGAACAGCAGCAAGGAGGCATGTGGCTGCAGTTGTCAATGTGCTTCCAGGTTCTAGTTTACCTGCTGGTGTCCAGTATGGGGGAATGCACTGCTTTCCTCATCCAGCAGCACTGAATGGCTTCCGTGGCCTCAAGCTCTGGGTGCAAGTTTTGCTGCTGAGAAACACACAACACTGCTTCAGCTGTGGCTGTCTAGCAGTAGTGAGTTTTCCTTTGTGGCTCTTATGTAGGTCAATGCAGGAAGGTTTTTTGGTGGTTATTGGGCAGCTAACCAGCTAACCTCAGAGGTGGCTGCTTTTTTATTGACTCTTCTGTCCTATTTTTTTTTCACCATATGAGAAAAGGAAATACTAAGGAGTTTGCTCCATCCTTTATTTCTAGACATAATGTGCCTATAGGAAACATCCCTGCTGAAGAAAAGCAACATGAGAAACTTAAGAGGGCTGTTGCAAGGCTTTCATAGGTTGTTCCATTGTCTTCTCAATTGCTTCTGCATTGTATGACTCGATTATAATATCACTTGAGAACAGTGGTTTCTGTCTTTGTCTTGTTTCAACCTGTTTGCCATTTTGTTTGTAAGGGTTTCATTCTTTCATGGTTTTGTCATAGAACTTGAACTTGTTTTTCCTGGGCTGTAGATTTTGCTTGCTTTCCTTCTACTGACAGAAAATCTATCACATATTTTCATAGAATGGTTTAGGTTGGAAAGGACCTTAAAGATCATCGAGTTCCAACCCCCCTGCCATGGGCAGGGATACCTCCCATTAGACCAGGTTGCTCAAAGCCCCATCCAGCCTGGCCTTGAACACCTCCAGGGATGGGGCATCCACAGCTTCTCTGGGCAACCTGGTCCAGTGCCTCATCACCCTTATAGCGAAAAATTTCTTCCTTGATCTCTAATCTAAATCTACCCTCTTCCAGTTTAAAGCCATTCCCCCTCATCCTATCACTACATGCCCCTGTAAGAAGTCCCTCTCCAGCTTTCTTGTATTACTGGCTTTATGTTTTGCTGTACTAGTGTTCTCCAAACCCACAATTTTGAATTTTGTCTAGCATTCAACCCTGACCTACTTAAAAACAAGTGTATGAAGTCACTTCATGTATTTTATAACCAGAAGCACAGAATAATTGAGGTCAAAAAGGACCTCAGGTGGTGTGTAGTCCAATCTCCTGCTCAGAGCAAGGTCACCTATGAGATCAGATAAAGTTGCTCAGGGCTTTATGCAGTCTGTTTTTGAAGACCTCCATGGATGGAGGCTGCACAACACCTCTGGGCAGCCTGCTCCGGTCCTTGGCTGTCTTAACTGAAAACAAAAAAAAAAGTTTTTCCTTACATCCTTTGCAGGGGAAAAAAAAAACCAACAAATAAGCAATTGTAAGAACTTATACTGCTGTAGTACAGAAAGATATTAGAAGAAAACATGGGTCACCTGTGCACCTGTTTTCTGTTTTGAGGTTCTCTCACAGTTCTGCTTGGATATGGAACAAGAGTTTTGTTTGAGTGGCTGGGAGGATGGAGGGGAAAGCAAAGGATGGAGAGGGGGAGCCTAGAGATATAGGACATAGACCCGTAATGAAAAGAGGCAACAATTAAACAAATTAGGTTTCCATTAATTTGCCGGAATCCAACATCAGTATTCATTAAAGCCGTCATGAACTAATGCCTCCATCATCCTATTCGCACAGTGATACTTTGGATTTAATTTTGTGAACCTGTGTAGAATCACCTAACAAAAGAATCAAGGATACAAGGAGTTGCCTGCAACTGTAAAGTCTGCGTTAGTGAAGACAGAAACTCAAGTTTGCATGACCTGGGCACATCAGCTCCGTGTGTACAAGATGGAACCCTGAGCTACGTACCTCATTGCAGCCCCAAGAAGTACCTTAAGTTTCCAAGCCCAGCTCAATTCTTGAAGCCTGCTCAATTCCAGCTCACCAGAAGGCCTGTTTCCCAAAGGCATCTTGTACCAGGTAGTTCCTAAGCAAGTGATCTTGATCTCCAAAGCCTTCTACAAGAAGCATTAAAAAAGCCTGGGTTTGTTCCAGAGGATGGGAGGGAGGATTAATATTAGCTTTAAATGCTGAACAACAAAACCAGACACATTTCAACTATGGTCCAAAAGGAGCCTTAAGATCTATCAAATGACAAAATTAGAGTCATGCATCTGGAGTATTCAAGTGGAACAAAAGGTCTTGGGGTGGAAAAAACAATATATATAGTTATATACACATTCTAAAGAAAATATGAGATAGAATAAAGAAGATTTAAACCCACACAACCTGATCCAATTGAAGATGTCCCTGCTCATTGCGGGGGCGGGGGGGTAGACTAGATGACTTTTAAAGGTCCCTTCCAACCCAAACCATTCTATGAAACCCAAGCAGGAGGTGATTAGGTTTCTTTCACTATCTAGGACTCTATTTCTTTTTTATATTGTAATCAAACCATGAGACACTCTGGGGTTATACTGCTAACATGAATCCTCAGCCTGGATTACTTTAAAGAAACAAATAACAATTTCAGTCTCATTTCTTCCAAATTCCCAGTCAAAAATGTCTTTAGTCAAAGAAAATGGGTAAGACACCACATGCGCAAGTGCCTTCAAATACCCACTATCAAACATAACAGGTTTAGACAGTGGTTGAAGGAGATGGTGTGTACACCATCCTCTTGTACTTTCCCTTCGCCTTAGAGGTTAAGCATATGGCATAGAAAAGACTACACTAAAATAGGGGGTTTCCATTGATAAAATTGCATTTCTGCAGAATTGCATGCATACAGGAAAAAGATACTTTGATGACATTTGGTAGTCTTGAGCACTACAGTCATGGAGTGACATTTTAGTGCTGTGCCAAAGAAGAAAACTACTGCATGTGAAGGATTCTGCACATGGTTTGACCTACACCACAGTTTATTTGTAAACATCTGTTACATGTGCCAATAATTTAACCAAACACAGACTTTGTACAATTCAATGTATAATATTAACAATGTCACACTAGAAGAGCGCAACTGTATTCAGTTACAGTTGTACTTTAAAACCTTCAAAATACAAACCATTTGGAACACTGAACAAGAAAATAAAGGAAAATTTGAGAACAATGAGTGAAAAGAAAAAAAGAACTGTGAAATAATAAGTCATGATCAAAAAAAATGAAAACAAAACATAACACACTTTCTAGTCAGCTCCTGAACACCTTCAGGTATATCTAGACTAAACACTACTTGGGTTGTGCCAGAGCACAAAGCCAATCTCTCTTCTGCAAGTTAAAAGTCTTGCTGAAGACAAAAACTTAAAACAGCTTTACAATGTGTAACGCATGTGATTTTCCCCACTGTCAATAAAGCTACCTGAAGAAATGAAATGGATTTAATTTGTCTTTATTTGCAATACAGTATAAAATAGATTCTTTTGGTATGAAGATCTTTAAGATCTTATTTTTTACACCATATTTAAAACAAAAGTCACATACTTTGAGTACAGCCTCTGGACCATCCCAAGCACTGCAGCTGTAGTCGAGTTTCAGGTATTTTATGGACTTCTTTGGTTGCAATCTCTTCAATAAACTTCAGATATGCAGACTTGAGCATTTAAGATCCTAAACTAGTGTTGAAGCACCTAAATTAGACTGGCTTGAGTTCTAAAAAACTGCAACATATCTGGAATTCTCACCATTAACTGTAAGACTTATGGGTATTAAACAACTCTGAAGAGCAGGCTACTTGTATTTAGAAACTTTACTTTAGACAACCTAATAACAAAGGGTATCCTTCACTTAGTAACACCGAAGAATATGCAGTGAGAACAAGAAATTTTCATCCATTTTTAAACTTCCATACAACTTGTGCTATCATCACTTTACATACTAGTATAGACAGTGCATGGCAAAATTCGATACAATACGCCAAACTAGCTCATCTACTACAGCTCACTGTAGCACTTAAAGTTAACATCTATAGTACTGAAAGTGTAAGCCATCACCTGCTGCTTAGCTCCTCTACAGTGCTAGATATTGGCTTCACCCCCACATAACAATTCTCACAGTAAATGTTTCCTCTGCCGTTTCTAGCAGATTGACATCCAATTCCTCTTTAATTTTTTTCGAAGGAAATAAGGCAACTAAAAAGAAAACACTATGGAGAGTATGCACATACAGTACAAAGGTCACTGTAGTGTAAATGATCAACCTCATATAGATAATCTTGCTCTGTAATATACGCAGAATACTACGTTCAGCTGCTGTTGGTAAAATACAAAACCAGAACAGATGTAAGAAAGCAGCACTGAGCAAACTGAAGTACTGCGGACTTCCAGTTTCTTAGAGCGCAAGTCCTACACTTACACTTTAGGAATGTATATAATGCAAAGGAAAAAAAGAATGGAATTTTCACAGTTGTAACTGAAGCCACTGCATTATTCTATCGTGGTATGTTTGTCCTTTTTAAACTTCTGTCATGTTTTTTCTTACAGCCATACAGAACAGGATATAAACCCAAACGTTGCCATTTTTCTCCTTCTGTTCTTCAGCATCATCTATGCCACAGATTCTTGGTCCATTAAGTGTTGTAGGCTAGTAATGACAGGATGGTTACATCTCATTTTTAATTATGACTATTTAAAACAAGGCAGTTCCAGTCAAGAAGAGAGCTGACAAGAGTACTTTAGACAGCTGCATTAAAAGTCTTAACATTTTACATCTCTTGTTGTCCTCATGTGCTAAATAGGACAGACTTCATTTAAGCTGGCAAAATTAATGCCTAATATAAACAAAGTGAAATCATGCTACATAAAATAATCCCCTACAAATAGAGCCAGAACCTGATTTTAGATGAAACAGCTCACTGTTAATCATAACCAACAGCTCTTCAAGGAAAACGGATTCAGAGAAGTCTCTGCCTACACATCCTCTGCTGTTATCTTCCTTTGCTAATGACTGTCTTGTGAAAAATCAAAAGCCCCGTTCTTTCAAACATTAATCAACAGGACAGATCTAGTTATCTACGTTACACTCAACTTACGACACCAGGAGTTTTCCCACGGCAATCATCGCCAGCTTCAAATAACAATGAGGGATTAACTCCCAGTGTGATCAAGTCTCAGACACTTCTGGCTTCATACAAGGAGTAAGATGAATCCATTATCACAAAGAACCCCATGAACAGAGCTGATCACTTCAGCCCTTCCACAATTCCACACCTCCATCAAATTCTGCCAGAGATGAAAGTGCACCATTCATCTTCAAAGTGGCTTTACGTCATCAGCAGGCCTTCAAGTCTGCACGAACTCAGCCTCCTGCAAGCATCAAATCTCATCATCGTACTGATTTGTCAAGGCCTCAGTGTTAAGCTGAACTACAGAATTCAACAAGTCTTAATGCCCCATATCACCATGATACTTTTCTTTTTTTAAACAGTGGGTATCACTGAGCTTTCGGAGGAAGAGCCAAATCTCTTACCTTTATACAGAAAGATTTTTCAGTAATACAGTACAAAACTAAACAGAATTTATGTTTGAGTAACGAACATAGAAAACTACTATTGCCATTTTGTGGTGACAGCATAGAAATTTAACAATCATCAGAAAGCCTAGAAAGGGCGTGTTTAGTTATAAAAGAAAGATTGTCTCAAGATAAAAATAGTGCTGACAGCTAAAAAGCTCTCTGTTGCAGCAAGATATGCAGTAATGAGTAACAAGTTCTAGACGCTTTAAGCACTTCCCCAATACTGCAACACAACACATTTTTGTAACACTACTTTTACGTGGGTTATGCTGCAGCAGCGGTACACTTCTTAGTGGTTGGCACTGGGAATTAACCATAATAGAAGAAAGGCATTTAGTGATCAATGCATGAGAATCCCTATTTGACCTGTTCCTTAGGTGTGGCTGAAAAAAACTGAGGAAGGAGACCATCCGTTCCATTCAGATAATACACCTTCTTTGAACATGAGATTCTTGGCAGGAAGCGGAACACCCATATCTGCAGAAATAGGCTGCAAAAGTGAACTTGAAGAACCAGCATCATGGAGCTGATCCAGTGTTGAAACACCTTCCTAAAAGCAAATGGAAGAAAAAAAACTAGTGTCTTAAAAAAAGACAAACAACGAAGGATTTAACAGATAGAATATGACAGGCTAATCCAATCTGCAAATACACTTAGTGTTTTACAAAGTGTGTTACTTTAATCCAATAAATACCAAATCATTATGGAAGTAAAAACAGAATAAACAAGGGGAAGCATGAAATAAGCATACAGCTGCCTCAGATGCACGCATGCATGCATTATTTGCCTGCCAAGAAACCTTCAGGGAAGCCTGAGGCTTAGAATTGAAGGGCAGACCTAGCAAAATGCATGCAAAGCTATAAAATCTTCAGAACCGCTATTGTACTGCTATTTATCCCACACCATGCTAAGAGCTATGCATATATTTGGAGGCACTGATTTGACCATATTTTGAGTAGTTTTATTTCCCAGAAGTTTGGATTTCTCAGCTTAAAAATCAGTTCAGCACCTTCTTTTTTTCCCCTCTCTATACAGATCATCATCAAGGGAAGTGTATCTCAGAGACAATATCTAAGAGATTAGGACAGGAGTCACTTGAGACTGACAGATGGTTTCAAGGCTTCTAACCTACTCAGAATTTCCAACATTCTCATGAGGAAGCGGTTTCAGGGTCAGACCATCCACAACACCACCTGTTTAAGTAACCTGCAAGTTCCTTACCATATTTAAAAAATAGAATTTTAGAGAAAAGCATCATAAGACATAAGCAGCTAAGCAAATTCCATGTTATGTGTGGACATGCCTTGCTAGCACATGTTTCCATGCAGAATTACAGCAGTCTGCAGACCTGGCATTCTCCTTGCTTGCTACGCAAGACCCCTATTCTCTATCTATGCTCCTAAAAAAATCCTCCCAGAGTATGCAGTTTTACACATTTATACTCATTCAATACCAAGGTCTAGAGGATCTTAGGACAAGAGCAAAAAGTAACTGGTATGAAATACATGTTAATGTATTTTATTTTTTCCTAAGGGAACACAGTTGACTTGAGATGCAGATAAAATCTCAAAAGATCAGCACATCCACGGTTTGCAGTAAATCTCCCTAACATACCTAAGAAGCATCCAAGCAACCAGCAGAGTAGGCTGTGATATAGCAGGAGCGAAGAACAATTTTGCTGTGCAAGTCCCATTAAAAAACCAATACAACTAATTACACACAAGATGCAACCACAGAAGTCAAGAGACAAGTATTAAGTAAGGCTAGAAAAGGGACAGGGAAGTACTCACTTTTTGCTATCAGTAGAATTTAAGGTTGATAGTGCTCTTAATACAGTTACCATTTAAAGAAAAAGCAAATAAAACCAACCATGTATGTTTCCATACAGCCAAGGATGGCAAGTAGGAGGGCAAAAAAGGATGACAGACCATACAGAACAATTTACATCTGGATTATTGCTCCTTACCTGGAATGAATGAACAAAATTAAGGACCTGAAGAGACAGCTTTCTACTGGAATGTAAGAGTTTTTGAAGGCTGTCAAAAACAAAAGAGAAGCAGCTATGTCCACGGCATGTAAATTTTTACTAGTAAAGTACCACCATAGTAACTTGCTCACAAGTAACTCTAGTAGTACTTACATCATGTGACATAGTTAAAAGCCTTCACACAGAAAGCTTGATATTATTGTCATCACTGAAGAGGTGCTCGACTCCTCTTATCTGCTCTTGGGTCTAGTCAGCTAAACGGTATTTTTCCTATCATTTACACTGTGCTAAAGTGAAACTACTGCAATTGAAATATGCTATTTTACATAAGATATACTAATATATCAGACTTTATCATGTCTCATTCTTATCTAGGACAGTCTGGTAACATGACTTTTAAGAAGCAGATTAGTGACACACTGTTAAAAAGCAGGTCAACTACTATAATAAAATCCTTAAGCCATGTTTTCAAGCAGCCTCAGTTTTGGTCTCCCCCCCAGAATCGGGGTAGAGGGGTTAGGAGGAGGAAAGAAAGCCTGTGCTAAGCTAGGAAGGGGAAATGAGTAGGAAGGCACCCAAATTTACTTTCTTTCCTGATCTGTTCATAGACAGTTTACTACAAAGAATTAATTTTCACCTTGCAGAAACTACAAAAAGAGCCCTAATCTTAATCTTAGCACAACTAAGGACTGCTAGATTATACATTATGGCTGACAGATGTCAGACAAAAAGCAACCACCTTACACGCTGGAATTAGGTACTCTACAAAACGTAGCTCAGTTCTGCTCCTATAGTCATTGAGTTGTAGGTATAATTTTTGCAGAAGCTCTGGACATAACACATACAACCTGTTAAACCTGTAGCTGATAAATTACAGCTCACCTTTCTTTTCTACATAATCCATGAGTGGCAATTTTTCTGCAGACTTTCTGATTCAACTCAGAGCTGAAGAGTGGAATGCCAAAGCATAATTCCAGGGGAACCCACTCCACTTCTGTTGTGGGTACTACAGAAAGAAAACCAAGAGACAACCAAATTTTAAAAACAGACAAAGCAAGAATATTGATCACAGAACCAGCTATCTCAGAGCAGACTCCATTGGACAGTTCATACTTTTTAAGATAGTTATCTACTGAACTGCTCAAAGATTTAAGGCAATCTGGATTTTAAGCAGGAAGAACAGTTAGCATTGATTATCATCTGGAACAATAAGTGCAAACAACAATGCGATATCTCATTGGACTGAAAATGTTTTGTACAAGCCATTTGTCATGTTTTTACCTTCAAGGCTTTGCTTGACTGCAGAATCCATTGGGCTGTCTTCTATTACCATCTCAAATGATTCTGTGCTCCCATTTACATCAGATCCTGATACTAGTTCAGCCTCTCCTAAAGGTAAAGCAATTCTTACATAAACATGCAGATGAATATAAGTTTAGTGACCACCTGATGTAAGGAACATGACACAAGCTTTGCCCAAAGACCATACAGCTATAAAACTGGAGGAAGGGATATGGAGAAATATAGGGCCTGATTCATTTTAGGACTAAAGAGTCACTTAGGGATCCTCAACACATGTATGAAAGATTAAGTTCAGGCACATAAAACCACCAAAATTTACTTTTAATATTTTGAAATTGTTCTTTTTCTTCTGTTGACTGCTCTAGTCCAGTGATTTTTCAGTCTGTATTTGCTATGTCTGAACTAGTAACAATGAAGAATTAGGAAGTAAGCCTACTGCCAATAGATTTCCACTCAAAATGGGTTCCTATCTGTGTTGGATAGTATTTCGTACAGTTCCAAATCAAAGAACTGTAATCCTTTGTTCACTTTTGCTAAAGTGATTGTACGTGAAATTATGGGAACACAGCCAAAAAAGACAATTATTGGTAACTAACCTCTTCCATCAGAAGCATCACTCAGCTTTCTGTTAGCGTTCCGACTTGAAGGATTCAACATCGTGACATAGCCACAAAAATGCTGCAAGTCTACTTTGTTTCTCAGTATTTTCAAAGCTGTATGAATGCCCATGTTCACCCGAGAGAAATCTAGTGGAAAACAACACATATTCCAGCTTACTTTACAAGAAGCCTCCTCCATAACCATATAGTTCATCTCTAGGCCAGGCTAAGTTTTTGATCTGGATTTTTCTCTCTTGTAATGCTCCAGCTTAGTGCTCACGTTGGTAGATCTGGGGTAACACATAAGTGATCACGGTCTTCCCACACCAAGCACTAATTGGTATTTTGTAGTACAGTAAAAGAGCCGAAGAGAAAGAAAAATACAGACAGAAGATGATCCCTGTCTCACACACAGACACATACAGACAGCAGAGATGGAAAGGTTCAGCTAAGAATTAGACGTCCAGCTCCTTTAGTGCTAGAGTGCCTTATGACAAATTCAATACAAGATACATGTTCCACATACTTGAAATTCTGAAGAATTAGAATACAGAATTAGAGGTTAACAGGTAGTTTCAAAATTGAGTTGTTCATGCTAGAACTTAAGAGATTCTGTCTTCAAGATTTCTCACCTAGCATCAAGTTGGAAGAAAACACACATCCCAGAGAGAGCAAATGTAAAAGTGACTCATTTTGAACCTAGTGAAAACTAAATTAGGAATATAGCTTTATTTCTAGTTGGCCCAGATTTTTCTAAGTGGTAGCTTAATAAATTTAAATTTCATATCTGGAAATTCATACTTTCATGACAAGCTCTCAGTTGGGAAGGCTTTGGCCTCAACTACCCAAAGCTTGTGTCCTACTCACCAAGAAGTATCTCAGAACACGCTAATTCCTGCCTTTCAAAATCAGTTGAGCTAGGCAGACTGTGAAGGAATAGGAGATTTTGCTAGCAAAGCTCTTCCTGGGGAAACAACCTCCATAATAGTTCCTAGTGCTACTAATCAAGATAAGCTTGTTCAGTTTTAGTCTCACCTGTCATACAGTTAAGAGATACTGAATAGAATACATGGGAGATTTATTTATGCAGTTAATAAATATCCTAGTTAATAAGAAAGTATGCACAAAGAAAGATTTAAAAGTGTTTGTGGAAGTTACTTCTTTATGTCTGTGCTAGGAAAGAAGAGAAGCCAGAAAAGACATTCTAATTAGGACAGAAAAGATAGAAAGGAGAAGACTGTATCTCTAAGCTCAGAATAGACTTGTCAACCATTTAAATATTCTTTCGATTTTCTCATCTAACTTGATTTGTAAGTTCAAGAACATTTGTAATAAAAGAATTATTGCAACCTTACTGCATAAGGTAACGTGCAAGAAAATTAAATAGGGTGGTGTAGAGATTACATTAAAGACAGTCCGTTACCTCCCTGCTGCTCAGCTTCATCAAACGGGAAAGGTATGTGCATTGTTTCTCCCATTCCATGCATGCCATGCCCCTGAACATCGAGAAATTCAATTAGAAACAGAAAAATATACTCATCATCTTAGCTTAGTCCTACTTGTGCTCCCTTTCAAGGAGTACCAGGTCAAGCTGATGAACCAAATAAGCAGATCATTAAAGTTCTTGCTTAGCTGAAATAATTAAATAAAATACCCCTTCCCCTCTAAAACACATGTGAGTAAACACAATGAAGTTAAACTTCAGTGAAGAGGAGCAATTTCTCTCTCCAATTACTAGTTATAAACAGATTTCATAATCGCCGAGCACTTCTGGAGCAAAATGGAGTTTACACCTTTTTGGAGCCATCAAGGCTGTCACAAGTGGGTCTTTGAGAATGGGTAATTTTATGTTTGTTACAATATTAAACATCTATTTATTTGAATGATTAATTCTGAGAGTTCAGCTGAACGGATGAAACAGAAGAGGAGGCTATTTTACTTCCCTCACATAAAGAAACCCATTCTATTTCTGCTGTTTGTGATAAAGTGCATGTTTTGCTGTAATTTACTGTAAAAGCTGAACACAAAGCATTCCGAAAAGGTGCATTTCCGGAATAACAGTCCATACTCGCAGCTACTTTATACCACTACTGTCTAAAAAGCTTGTAGGCTCTTCACTTTCATTCCAGTTTCCTATATCCCTAACGTTCTTATAAATCCACATCTCATTTTTAGCTGGCAAAACTCTATTACATCTGCCCATAATACAATAATGCATACGTAATATGCATTCAGTTCAAAACCCATGTCTTCACTGCCACTGAATCATAGCAGCACTGCCTACAGAAGTTAAATATATTTTTCAGCTCTTGGCAAAAGTGTAGCTCTCCTACATTGTTAATCTTCTCTACTATGTAACACCTTAACTCAAAAAATATGTATATTTTCATCATTTATACAAAGCACTCCGTACCTGAATTAGAACAGCAGAATGCGTTAAAGCATCATTCAACATTGTGAGCACATTTGAAGTAGGAACTACTCCTGGGTCGTGACCCCAAGACGTTATTAGTAAGCGATCATAACCCTAGAAGAGAGAAAATAGGAGTATTTACAATAGTAATGGACTACCTCAGTGCATAAAGTGAAATATTACAGTTAAGCATTAGCATATTGTTAGAATTACGAAGTTACCACAGGTAACTATGACTCTATACGGTTACACTTTGTACCAATGCTCACTCATGTTCATATTCCTGATAAAGGCAGAGGTTTGCCAACCTCAAAGTTAAGATGCTATTTTGAACAGGAGGCGCCTGTCACCTATTCCTGTGGAACTATGTGGCCATTGCAGCGGCCTCCTAGCAAATACAAGATGAAAGTAATCCCATATAAATTTAAAAGCAAAATATAAGCTAGATAAACTAACACCATCAGCAGAGAACAACGATATATCAACCCCCAAAATACCTATCCAAGGGGGAGGGACAGGAAGAACACCAAATAGGAAGAAATTTCCTAGTTTCTCAGTTTTCAAGATTGAGCTTCCCTGCACCTTTGTAAGATTTCTAGAAATGTCTTGACAGTTCCCTAAGAAAATTACATTGCCAAACAGTAGCAGGAGAGAAGCATTCACACATGAATGCAGAGGAGAAAAAGCTCCAGTAAGTTTGTGATAGTGCAGAATATGAGATCATTTAGTACAAGAAAACCTGACCTAGCAGGACACTGGGATTCAAGCAGTATTGAATTTTTCCAAGGCTAACACACTGAATGCTTTTTACTAATAAAAGTACACAATCCATACATTTACTAGTAGTTTAAGCTAATGACAGACTAAGCTTTGCATCAAGCTCATTGCCACTGATGATTGTAAAATGCATTCTGTGCTAAAAGCCTTGATTCACTTAATTCTATGCTATCTTAAAGTAAGCCTTAGAAGCATCCACAACATTTTTGAAATTGGAAAGGGAAGGGAAATGTAGAAGAGGTTTGAGGAACGGAAAATAAATCTACAAATCTTACAGCCAGAGATGACTGCTGATGTAGGTACACCTAAGAATACGCATCCCTCTTTGAATGCCTCCATACCATTGTAATGTATTTAGCTCCTCAAGTACCTATTCCGAATGATGAGATGAAAACTGTAGAGGCCTCTCTGCAATTATAAATTTGAAAAATATTATTTTACAAATTCCACTGTGAGCAGCAAGACCCAAACACTGCTAAGCGTCTGCTGCATTTCAAATCAAAGTCAATAGTTAAAATTATTTTTGGATCAGGCAAGTTTACAAGCTGCCACGATCACTTCCACCTACGTTTGCCTAATATGCAGAATATTTAACAGTGCTCCTTTGTGGCACGTTTATCCTTAGCATCTCAGAGACAGAACGGGAGAAGGCAGCATCAGGCACGAGTTGATCACCTGCACTGTCTTCTGGGACTCCTTGCCAAAGCACCGTATGGATGCTAAAAAGTTAGGTGGATTCAAGGCTGGAAGGAATTTGGGAGAGTAACTGACCACTGTAGAGACAAGAATTCTAGTCACAACCTACTATGTCCACAAAATCACATACCACTCAGGAAGTTCCAGACCAGAGCACGGGCAGGGCTAGAAAGGTCTTAGGAGAAGGTATTACATATTGCACTTACTCTTCTTACTTGCAGCCGCTGCTAGGGAGAGGCTACGGGGCTAGGAGACCATTTGGCCAGCCTAATGCAACCCTTATTTAAACTGCAGGGAGAATTACAGCCTACAACTTCAAAGTTTCCATCACGGATTTCTACACTGGACAAACTGGAAGTGATCATCTTAGCCATCTTCTAAATCAAAGTTATATGTAGAGGTTTCCTTTCTTATGTGATACTAGAAAAAGCACAATATACTAGGTCTGTATCTTTTGATATAGCTCTTCTACATCTTTGTAACACACTCTAGGGGTGGGATTACAAACAACTACAGTACCACATTTTACATGAAAATTGAAAGGGGTGGCATCAAATACACTGGGGTCACACTGTGACAAGAAGTAATTAAGTAGCACTCCTTTTTCAGAACCTAGAAAGAAAACAAACCAAGATGCTACACTACATAAAACTTGCTTCCAGAAAAGGTATATCATCTACAATGAATTATACCTCTGACTTCAACTTTGTATAGCATATCTTTGAAACGTTTGGAGAAGGGAGGGAGAATAAATCCATGCATATGCTACCTGAAAAATGTCTGGAAGTTTTCGAAGACGCGTTCCTTTAGAAAGCAACAGAGAGGGTGGTCCTTGTCCAGTTATATGGTAAATATACAGTTTGAACCAAACTGAACTGACTTCCGGTATCGCAGGTCCAATATGCTGAAGAGAAATTCAGGAAATCAGGAACAACTTAATATTGCAACTGTTATATGTACAGGTATCATTTAAGAATCAACAGTTTTAAAGAAATAAAGCCTGTTCAAGTGTATTACTCTGCTACTGATGATATTCTAGATACTTAGTCCAGTATTGCAAGACTTAACAGAAAGGTGATAGTAAGGTATTTTCTGTGAATACAAATTCAAGAACAAAATATCTATCATTGACTCTACTTGAACAGACAAATTGTTAATAACTTAAACTTAATTTACTACGTATTCACATTTTTCCTCACTAAACACCGTTTTTTTTAAGACGAAAAACTATTTTACTATTCTACATGCTAATAACTGAGTCACGTAAACTGACATCTAAAAGATATATCCAAAACAAAGCTATTAAGAAGATATTATATTACTAGATACTGGGGGGGGGACGGTGTTTTTTCACCTGGGGTGTACAGCTGCTAATAGGTCGAATTTCATTGGTGAGTGGTGCCATGGAAACCAGCAGAGTATAATTTTTGTTGAGAACTCTGCTGCAGGTAGCTGGATCCAAGCCGAGTAAACTCTCACACCGTAAGAGGTCCAAAGGAAACCCTACGTTGAAAACATAAGATTCTTAAATTATCACTTAAGATGGAACATACAACCCAAAAATATGATTTCAGATTTTCTATTACCTCCTGCTAAGCCATGAACACAGTATTTTCCACAACTAATTTTTAAATTATTAGGGTGAATCTTAATAAATCTGTAGATGATTTTAGCAATTTAGTAATACAGGGTTGTCTGGGACAGAACTACAGTTTGCTCCTCACCAGCTAACTGATCCCAGGAAATACGCGTGGAGATACCCAAGAAGTTAGATAAGAGTTTTTGAAAAAAATTTTAAAAATCTACCCCAATTAGAAAAATACACTCCTTTTCATGACTTGAAAAAAATGTTCCTTTGACAGAACAACTCTGAATAAACAATGACACCTTTATTATGGCCTTCAGAAGCACACGATTTGAAGCCAATCTCTTCCTCAATTTCAGCTTTTCTTGCCATCGTTATGCTTTAATCCGTTGCTGTGGATGTTAAGTCCAACTTTTGACAACCAAATCTGTCCTTCAACAAGCAAACCCAGTAATGCAGGTTCAAAGGATGATGAAAAAGTGATGTTTTGGCTTCAAAATATTTTTAAACAAGTAGAATACGGATTGCTTTCTGAAATAGCAGCTTAATCAGAAAGCCAAGTCCATGGCAGATAAGTAAACAAACTTAGAAGGATTTCCTCAAAAATATTCACAGTACCGTTATTTGGTTGATCAGACTGTACAGCTTGTGCCCCTAGGTCTTTATTATGCCGCAAAAACAGTATTGTGTTTCTCAGCGTAAGTGCATGATCAAAGTACCGCTGTGCTTCCCCTTCACCCGTGCTTTGAACCTAAACAAGAAACAAAACAAATGCACAGGAGTGGCAGGCTGCTTCCACAAGCATCAATTACACAAAAGGAAAGATTAACAAATTAGCATTTTAGAGCTTTGTAACAGAGTAACAACCCTGCAGCTTATACACAAAGGTGATTTACAGCAACTATTAAATGAAAAGTCAGTCTTGGCCATGCTAGTCAAATAGTCAAAAAGAACACAAAGGCAACTTATATAAATCAGAACCATGAGTCAGTCTTTAGGTAGAAGTATTTAAATGCCTGGTCATCCTGACTGGTATAAAAATGATACAGGAATTAACAGCAGTCATCCTACATAATTCTACAGTTGTCTTTCTAGAATTATCTTTAAAAGGTAGGTAGGTTAAACGTTGCAGCATATAATGGTCAAAGTTTCCTACAAAAATGGTGTGTGGACTTTCAGAAATAATAACACTTTACTAAAAAGAAAGTGATTTCCATTGAACAAACCCTAATGCAGGTGTGGGGACACGCAGACTTGAATCAAGAGTGTACAAAGATGATCAAGGGACTGGAGCATCTCCCTTACAAGGAAAGGCTGAGAGACCTGGGTCTGTTTAGCCTGGAGAAGACCGAGAGGGGATCTCATCAATGCTTATAAACATCTAAAGGGCAGGTGTGGAGAGGATGGGGCCAGACTCTTTTCAGTGGTGCCCAACAACAGGACAGGGGGCAACGGGCACAAACTGGAACCCAGGACATTCCATCTTAACATGAGGAGGAACTTCTTTACTTTAAGGGTGACAAAGCACTGGAACAGGCTGCTCAGAGAGGTTGTGGAGTCTCCTTCTCTGGAGATATTCAAAACCCGCTTGGATGCCTTCCTGTCCAACCTGCTCTAGGTGAACCTGCTTTGGCAGGGGGGTTGGACTACATGATCTCCAAAGGTACCATCCAACCCCCACCGTTCTGTGAAATGTAGTTCATAAACTCATTTCGCTCACCAGATTCATCCCATTCATATACACTCATGGTGTGTCCCCGAAAGTCACTAGAGGTATAAATGAGGGGAGGTTTAAATTGGATATTAGGAAAAATTTCTTCACCAAAAGGGTTATCAAGCATTGGAACAGGCTGCCCAGGGAAGTGGCGAAGTCACCATCGCTGGAGGTATTTAAAGACAGGTAGACATGGTGCTTAGGGACAGGATTTAGTAGTGGCTTTGGCAGTGTCAGGTTGATGGTTGGACTCAATGATCTTAAAGGTCCCTTCCAACCTAGACGATTTATGCTGTGAATAAGAACCATATTAACTGAACCACTTAGGTTCGGTATGATAAGGTGCTTGTTCTTAACATTCCATTGCTAGATAAGCAGTTTTACACAATGAAAATACTGAGGGGTTTTGGCCCCTTTAGCACTTCAAGTCCTGAAAAAGCATTTGGTCAAACATGTAACACATTACCTTTTCCAGCTCCACCAAGAAGCTGTCAAGACTCTCGTCTGACAGTTTCCCAACTTCAAACATGGTGACTGCATGACTTTTCAAGTTCTGGAACAACAAAACAAAGCTGTCTTAATTCCTTGAGAATGGAATGGGCAAGTAAAAATTTTATTAAGCAAAAACGTTTCTTAACAACAAATACAGAAGTTTAAAATAATTACAGCTGTATTATATTGAAGTCAAAGTATTTTAAAGATCTACATGTTTATTCTTGGCATGATACATTGAACAGTTTTGACATACTGGTGAAAGATTTCCCATCATTAAAAAGGCAGTGAGAGTAGAATCAAACAGGAAGGCAATACGCTTTGTGTGTCCACTAGACAGATTCAGGCTGCTCACGCTGGCTGTTTCAGCTAATAAAAAACAAAAAGAAAATATATGATCACTTTTTTTTATTTAAAAATAAAATAATCAAGTTTAACTCAAATCTATTAAAAAAGAAGAAAACCCATTTGTTATTGTCATACTGAGTAGAACAGAATTCCCTTATCACTACTAAACTACAGATGGACCTAAAGCAGAAGCTGGTATCTTTGCGTCCATTGACATCCATAATACAGATCAGCCCCATCTTATGAAACAAAGGTATTTGGCTAAAGAATTTTAAATCAAAGTAGACACCGCCTCCCCCATTGTATATTCCTTATGAAAAAAGGATCTACTAAATCTGTGTTTTACTTGTTTCTAGATCCCTTTACAGCCTATGGCACTCTAGAAATATAAAAATAATTGATCCTAATGTATTAAAATTTACTGTTAGTGCTAACCTGGATCATCTTGACTGTTGGTATCTGTATCTGTGGCTGATGACCCAGCTTCCTGTATAGGACTTCTGTTTTCCCCACTGTCCCATGAAAGCAGCATCTTTTGAGGGTCCAAAGTACTCCTATTAATGTGAATTAAAATCCACATCTATCGGTCACGGTAGTACCAGAGAAGTATCTCTGCCTTCCACTGCTAGTAGTCCATGCACAGCTATACCCGATTCATGCCTTTCAATACTCCTAAACCCTAAATCAGTCAAGCTTAATGTCCCTCAGAGTCCTGCTTTAGTTTCAGCAGAAAAGTTTATCTGGGGGTTTGAAAATACCAGATTTTGAAAAACAGATCTGAAAAATCAAATCACCGTTGTTGAGGAAGAATCCAATGGAAAAAAATCTAATTCACTTCATTCTCACAATCTGAATTAACATTAAAGAAAACTCAGAGCAGTCATTTTAAATGGCTTAATAGATACTGAACTAAAAGTGCCTGACAATTCTTAATTAATGTAACTTGGCACTCCAACTTGGAGAAGTCTTTGTTGATTGGTGGTAACATCACTTTCCCAGGATCTGATATAGATATACATATACGCGAGAGTGTCAATGACAGTACTGCAATGGTACCTGACAGTAAGCAAGAACTTTATGTACATATTCATTGACAGCAGTGCCAAGAGACTTTGTCTCTGTACTAGCACAGTAACAGCTGTTATTTCTGGCCCCAGGAGTTTAAAGCAAACGTACACTTGTCTGTTTCAAAAGTGAGCAATTAAGCATTTAAAGGTCAAAAAGCCAGTACTAAGTAACAGCAACAAAAGCAGTACATTGGAACTTACAGGCTAAATTACCAGTCCTTATCCTCCGATTAAAGAGAGCATCGAGTATTCTTGTCATTATACACATTGGAAAGCCAAGTGAGATGATGTTGCAGAAGTCAAAGAATGCAACCCATTGCTTTATAATCAGATTTTGGTTCTAGTTTTCTCTTCAATGAGAAAAATAAGCCTCGCGAAAGAATTAAGACACTTACTTCAGTCTGTTTACCGAAGGAACATTCTTCCATGATGGATGAAGATTATCCAGGTTTATTACTTGGCCTTTTTTATGAGCAAAGCCTAACCGACAATACATGGACACAGCATTCTGAAGAAACACACATACGTATAGAATAAGGAACTGCTATATGAAACCAGGTTGCAAGACAGTGAACTTTCCACATCAAGTTAAACAGATGCATTACACACACATACCTTTACTAAAGATAAGTCAATCTGTAGGACGTTTGCAAGCTAAAAAAAAAAAAGAAAAAATCAACAATACAGTATTAACAATGCAGGGTAATTCAGCACTTGTGGGCTTCAGCATCTTTTTGTTGGTTTTCTTTATTTTTAAACCCAGTCTGTACCCATAGGAGCAATTTTGTTTTCATCAAAAGTGATGAAAAGAGGGGATGAAGTCTCATAATTGTCCCACTTGAAAGCATGCAAAAGAAAGATGAGGTTATCTTCCACTGTGTAATTTCTAGGTTAATCATGTATACCATTTTTAGGTTAATCATGTATATCAGAAGACATGCAAAGAGGAAAACAAATCCTGGATATCTCTAATGGGTATTTTTCAGGTGCTTATTCACCAGGTTTTGAGAACAAGACCTTATGAAAACGTGTTTCTAATATTAAAATTGTAAATACTTATGCAAAAGGTCCATTCCTACTTTAAGCCAACATCCTTCATGTTTTCACTGCCAAAGAAAAAAATTTTAATTTTTTTATTTCACCCCAGCAAAACTCACTCTGTTCCAGTTCTAGCTCATATAAAATAGTCTACATTAGTCACCCCTGTGTAAATTCACTCCAGCTGATAGAATTGTTTCACTGAATTGAAAGTACTTCTTCAAGCCTGAGGCACTATAAAAGTTACACTCAAGATAAAAAACAGGTTGGATCTTAAGTCTGCTAATACTTCTAAATAAAATCACTGGATACCGATCCATATCTCTGCCTTAAGTATTTTCAGCAGTGTGCTTCGGGCCCTGTCAAGTTTTCCTATCTCATAGAATGGTTTGGGTTGGAAGGGACCTTAGAGATGCCAACCCCCAACCCCAACCCCCCTGCCTTGGGCAGGGACACCTTCCACGAGACCAGGTTACTCCCTGACGCAGGGTGAGTTTTACTTACCTCTGCCACATTAGTGTGTTCATCTATTGAAACAAATATCTTGTATAGGAGCGTTTCAAAGTAATCACCTTGCACTCTGTTCATCACAAAACCTTCAAGTGGTGGCACTAAAAAGAAGAATTACTTGCAAAATTACAATTCTGTAACTAACTTTATTAAACTGAAACTGCATAAAACCAGAAAAATAAATTTACACTTATTTAGTTTTCATAGTACCTGTAATTTTGAGGATTTTCTAGTCACAAAATAAAAGCCTAAAGATAGTATACATGGTATTTAAAATTCTCCCGCTCCTTAAGTAACGGTTGTCAGTGTTTTCTTACAAAAACTAAAGCCACTCTACCTCGCATCATAACCTTGCGCTCTCCAGCTCATCCACTACAGATGATTTCCAGTCACCCAGCCACAACATGATTTTGTAATGTGTACAAAGATTAAATCATGGCTCTCATTGAAGTGGGATGCAAAAAACCCTGCCCCCATATACACACTGTAGCTGAGACTCCCAAAGCTATTATCTCAGCAGTAACTCTCTTGTACTTAGAGGACTTCCACTTAACTGATCTCTACTACAGCAATGACAGGTACTTCTGCATGGCCAGGTTCCAAACGATTTATGTCTTTGCAGATTACACTGAATTCAGAACCCCCCCGAGACCTAGCATAGCGTGAGTTGTCCAAAAGGGCAGCCATGTGCTGTGCTAGTTTGTGCTCCTACATAGTACACAAACTCAGCAGGTGACTAACTGATGTGACAAGACCATGAAGGATGGAATTGATATCTATAAAAGAAGTTGCATCTGTCCAGAAAATAGGAGTCAAAAAAGGCATCCTTTTGGCAGGGCAACTATGTTTCTCTATGCTATTCTTCCTTTTCATTACAGACATATAGGAAGGTACTTCTTAATTCATGCCATGAACCTTTAAAAGAATCTCACCTTACCTAAATATGTATACAAAACAAGAAAATACAAGAATTCAAGTTGAAATAAATCCTATATACAATAAAAACAATGTTTTAATAGGGTGGAAAACATTTAGTCAGGAAAAATTTTCATAGCTCAAATGTTTTCTTTAAGCAAACTCATGCACAGAGACAAGCAGCTTCCAAGACAGACAACTACATAACTGAAATGAAACCAAGAAAACATAGGTACAATACCATTAAGTATGTACTTACCTGCTATACAGCTGTCATCAGATATTGGTACATCAAGGTAAATAAATCCTTTGTTATACAAACCTTTATAAATAAAAGCACATCATTTTAGAAAAAAGCATTTTCCAGAATACTAATGATACAAAGTAGACTTCTCCATCAGCCACTTCAGAATTTAAAGTAATTGTTCCTAATAGCCTCCACAATAGAATATTACTTTGCAATGCATGGATCAATAAACCACATCAAATACTAAACAGGTGTCACCCTAAATCAAAGGTCTTTACTTGCAGTCTGATGCAGTACACTTGGAGCTCTAAAAGTACTTTCAGGACAATCGAGGACAGTAGAACGACCACAGATTGAAGCAGCTACATTTGACAAATACGAGCGTGTCCCTGCCTAAATGTTAACTTAGTTTTCACCATCATCACTGTACTATCAAGAAGTGGTTTGGGTTTTTTTTATCCTAAATTAGTTTTGTCAGCTGAGGATGCTGGCTACATTTCGGTTCTGCCCTAACTCAGGCTGGAACTTGCACACTTCGTAACAAGGATACAAACTAAACCACATCAGTTCTGATGGTCCTCACATGTCCTTCCCACACATCTTCACAAAAAGCCTTTTTTACACAACTGCAAAAATAAATTCTGGGGCATTTCAGCACAAGGCATGAGCAAAGCTGCAGCAGGTACAGAGGGACACTGCATACTCTGAGGATAATAATATGGCAGATTTTAAATGACACTTTCCCCACATAAGATCAATTTGAATGCTAAGCATGTCAACTGAGTTCTGCAGAGTAGATAAGCCAAGGAGAAGTTTTTAAGGAAGGGCAAAACATTTCAGTGTGGTTACCTTTACAGTCTAAGGTTTGTAACAGCTATACTCTAATAGTAAAGCACAAAGCTAAATTACACAGTATAAAATAAGCCCAATTTATTGTCAGTGGTTCCTTGTGTGTTAACCAAGATCCCTTCATCTATGCCATATTCACTACAGCAGGGAGGAAGTGTACCAACAATCCTCAGGTGAAGTGTTACCAAACACCTGAAGTAGAATTGTCAGGATGTTACACACACACACACAGAGCTCAGCACAGCTATAGTCTGTATGTATATATCTATAGAATATCTAGTAAAGTTACTACACCCAATCAGTTCTTAAACGAAACGCCTGCATTAAACCAAAAAGTAACCTGAATTCATGCTGATACAACTGCTGCTCAGCACAGGCAGCAGCAACACATACTCAGCTATGCAAACTAGCTTTAATGGACATTACAAGCCATCAACATGCTAAGAATGCTCTTCACTGCCTCTCATTCAGATTCAGCTCTCATAGCTGATACATCCTTACTTACTGCACCTGAAATGTATTGATGGCATCATAGTTTGGACTGAACAGTCCTCTTTCCCCATTAAATCCCATCCCACTGGCAGACCATTACATTAATCGTCTGTACATTCTTTTTTTACCCATGAGTTAGGGTAGAAAGGTATGCTAGATCCTTCTAAAGCTACTAAACCTGAGCTGTAACCCTCTCCACAAGCAACACCAGGCCATGTTAGGAGAAAGATCATGAAGTGCTTTTGGAATTCAAATTTTCTTAAGCCCCATACCGTTTCAGATCCACTCCAGAGCATGAACTTCACCTACGTAACTTTTTTTTTTTTTTAATTCTTTTGTTCTGCTTCAGTAACAGGTAGTGGAATTCTGCCTCAATATCTTAGGAAAACTCCAGTGCACAGCTTCGATTGCTTGTGGTAAGCCAAGCATTTACAGACAGACTTCTCAAGGAGTTTGTCAGTGATTTTGTACTCCCTTACCTAATATGATTTGTCTATAATACTTGCTACACTGAAATGGGGAGACACATGCACGCTATTTTTCAGTAACAGTTGCAGACCTTTGACAAACAAGACAGCCCCTTAGATTTAAGGTTCATTTTTATGGTGTTCAAACAGTACAAAGTTACAAAAACCATCCTTTGAAAATCCAGGAGTGAAGTTTTACCACTCAGGATTACCAAGTCAGACATTTTTTATTTCAGTTTCAGCTTGTCCTCATCTACATCCCCCTCCCCAACAATAACAACTTACAGTTTCTAATGAAAGAATTTGTTGAATAAAACAGTAACAGAGCAACAGCTGCTAATGGCTTATCGTTAAACCATTTACAAGCTCTTGAGTATTTTCCTCCACCTCCTCTTATACTTCAGCTGTCTACACCCCCTTTTATTCCTAGTTTTCAGACTCTACTCTCAGAATTCATTGAGCAACACCTACAAACAGAAAAGGATTGTTTATGAAAAACTTACTGTGAACTACATTGAAGTCTAATGAACCAGCAAGCTGAGGACCTGAATCAATTATCTTATCAATAGCAGACTTCTCCGATGTAGTACAAATCTATGTAAAAGAAATCGTATTAGTCTTTTGTAGCAATGAGTCTATGCAACTTACTTAATACCACTCAAAAAAATCCCAAACATTTCAGCCTCAAATCAGTCATAAGTAATGCAAGAATATAGGAAGTAACCCATGTTCTTAATCAAAATATTGAAGAATTCACTCCAGTTCCTGATAAAGTCTTAAAATTTTTTACTCTTGTTCCCGCACAAAATTATGCATGCTCTAGGAACAGTACTTAATTGCACAGGTATTGGGCAAGTGAAATCCACAGTGTAACAGGTTTGCTCTTTAAAACTTCCAAACTGAGTGTTCAACCAGACAACTGGAACCATTCTAGAAAGAGGTCCATTACAATATCAAAGTAACGCACTTCAGGTTAACTACTCTGGGTTGATGGGATGTCAGAATATAAGTAGCCACTGCCTAAGATGTTCCAAATAGTAGCCAAAAAAGATGCCATCACTGCTTTAAGTTTGCTCCAATCTAAAGAAAAGACTTACAAATAAGGAAATAAACCCAGATCAAATGACTAGCTGACTGTAAAAAGAAACTGTGAAAATGGAAGTAGAATGAGGAAGAAACATTAAGTCAGCTCACAAATTCTTCCTGTGCAAATAATGAAACAAATAAGGAGACATGAGGAGCAGAAACAATGAAAATATCTATCAACTAAAGTCCAGTAATATTCTGATTCTAACTATAGTGAAGGTGAAGATTCAGTCAAAACTGAGCTGTCAGGGCTTAAATACCAATTTAAGAAAACGTATTTTGTTGTTTGCTCCCTACAAAGCACATTACCACACACATTATTTATCACAGATTGGTTGATGGAAAACCACCTCACTGTACATAGTGCAGAAAGTATAAAGGAGGGAGAGGGCAGAATATGTTAACAAATAAAACATCGCAATTTCCATTAGTTCCGATCTCTGTTTCCATAAGAGTTGTTATAAACAACTGTTTATTCTACACAAAGGGAAGCCCCTGTTTTCAGGGACTATTAGCACTCAACCAAAATCAGAGGTGCAATCCATATTAAAATACCTTGATGTCATCCTCAGTGATGTAGCCAGACTGCACGACCCACCAAGCTTCTATAGCAATTTCCACAGGTTTCACAGGTAACAGATCGTGAGCTGTTTTCCTTCTGAAAAATTTCTGCAGTGGTACAGTCCATTTGAGATAGTAATAAAGAGCACTTCACACGTGCAGACAGCCATTTACCCTTATATAAACTGATTTTTATAAATATCCATTTTTAAGTGCATTATATTCACAGACTGGACACGCATAAATACTTGTCATTTAGTAAAAGCTTCCCTCCTCTCTCAAATCATGTGAAAATGGGAAGGGGGAAAAAAAATTATTTGCATCTGATACTGTTAAGTCTTCCCATAAACCCATATATTCATTCATATTGTATGTGTCACTAATTAAAAAACACGCTGTTCAAGCACATTAGGATCAAGTCCAAATTTAAACTATTTATGACATTTTCTAATGCGAACAGGTAAGAACACAGCAAACAAAGTATACAAATGGAGCATTTTAAAGAAATTCAATGACCTTAAAAAAAACCAAAAGCATTTTAGGAACTTAAAAGGACAAAGTACCCCACATTCTCAATAAGCACTGTGCTAAAAAACTACAATGAATTTCAGTCCAAGAAAGAAAAAGCAGAGGGTACTGTTTATTTCTAGACCTGAACAGCTTTTCTTCCATTGTACAGCCATTACTTTTCAGTTCACACTATCAGCTTCATGTTTTGGAAAGCACACTTTTGGTTGAAGGAGCACTGTGAAGCTCCTGCAAGAGCACTTATGAGTTTCCTGAAGAAGGAAAGGAACTGTTGCAAACTAAAGGGCGTACTTTTATCAACAATCATTACGGTGTTTTCCACATGTGCTGTTCACATGCAAGGATGCCTGTTCAGACTCATTACTGCTGTCTCAGAAACAAACACACATACTACAAAAATTTACACCTAGATGGAAGACTGTCCCAGAATAAACTCTAATCTCAACTGCACCCATAGCAACATGGAATAATTCTTCCAGAACTAGTGTCGTTATTCCATGTTTATACTGGCCAGGAGACATTAGTTACCTGGTGCCATAGAATAAGCACAGCTCTGAAAATACACATTTGGGGTGGGGGGAGACGTAGCACTGAATATCTTTTTGTTTAGTATACTTTGATTTTAAGTTAAAAAGCTCTTCATTACCTTCAGGAAACACAATATAATTAGCAATACACTATGTCACATTCAATTAGCCATACTATTAAACTAACAAGATCATAGAATCATAGAATTGTTGAGGTTGGAAGGGACGTTTAAGATCATCAAGTCCAACCATTAACCTAACCTGACAAAAACACTTCTAAACCATACCCCGAAGTACCACGTCTACACTTTTTTCAAACGCCTCCAGGGATGGCGAATCCACCACCTCCCTGGGCAGCCTATTCCAATGCTTGATAACCCTTTCAGTGAAAAAAATTTTCCTAATATCCAATCTAAACCTCACCTGGCATAACTGAAACCCATTTCCTCTTGTCCTATCGCTTGTCACCAGGGAGAAGAGGTCAGCCCCCACCTCTCTACAGCCTCCTTTCAGGTAGTTGTAGAGAGAGATAATGTCTCCCCTCAGCCTCCTCTTCTCCAGGCTAAACAACCTCCATTCCCTCAGTCATCCCTCGTAAGACTTGTCCTCCAGATCCTTCACCAGCTTCGTTACCCTTCTCTGGACACGCTCCAACACCTCAATGTCCTTCTTGTAGTGAGGGGCCCAAAACTGAACACAGTACTTGAGGTGGGGCCTCATCAGTGCTGAGTACAGGGGGATGATCACTTCCCTAGTCCTGCTCACCACACTATTCCTGATACAGGCCAGGGTGCTGTTGAAATTATTCCATTCTTCATTTCCTATGAAATAATAGCGGGGGTAGGGAGGCAGTGGAGAAGGAAAGGGAGAGGAAATTAAATACAAACTTACTTTTGAAGACCTACATTGGTTCATTAGATCTATGTACTGGTTTCTTCCTATACCAAGAAGTCTTAGACCTGAAAAATAAGAAAGGTTTTACTTCTCTTAAAACAGGTTTAAACTGAAGTACATAAAACATTCTTCAAAGAATCAGACCTACTTCTGTAATAATATCTTTATTTACTTTCTTGCCAAAATAAAAGGATAGTTATAGGAGCTAAATGCAGTTTCAACCAAATTTGACAGAGAACCATGTGCATCTAAAACCAGAATCCATCCCTGTTCATTTACTCTGTACAGGTTAAAAAAAACCCATATCTCATATCTCTCAAGTCACGGGGTAGCAGGGAATAATCCAACCCCTTTCTCTCCTACACTCACATCAACAGGTAATAACTGTGTTCAGATTAACAGAACTAAAGTTGTACCAGATTTTGGTCAATAGTTTTTCTTCCCCTCTAATAAATCCCACACCAAGCACTGGATTAGAACTCTAAACTAAGAATTAGAGCACAAAAGGCCGCATAAGCCTATAAGGAAGATGATTAAGATCTAGTTGAGCTAAACTGAATCAGAATTTAATTCTATAATCTCTAGCCTTCAACCATTAAGGAACTATGAACAGATACTGGAAAACTACTCATTAGTTTTAAAACTGAGACAGAATACAGATTAAGTCCAACTTTCTAGTTTGACACTTCTTTTTATGACAAGATGTTAATAAAGATGTTTAACTTAATTATACCTCAGCAACTGATGCGCAGCTGCTGCTAAAATAACAGAATTGTTCGAAAAAAAAAGTGAAGCCTTTCCTCTCTTCATACTCCCGAGTAACACTAGATTTCCAACAAGCTACATGACAAAAAAAAAGCTTTTCCTGATCTGTTTTCCCACTGTGAACATCAGAGAGGTAAATTAGTACAGTTAACTGACAACATCCTTAAAAAAAAAAAAAACAAACACACAAAACCACCCCAACCCACCAAACTGTTTTCAAAAGCTACAGGCTACTACTCACCTGACCACACACTACCCTTAAAGAGAACTATATAAATTCGTAAGGTGAATTCATAATCTTTAGCTATAAATAACTTCTCAATGGCAGGTTTGATTAACAACCTCCCTATGCCAGCAGTTTGCATTTTCTGCTACAAGACCTATCAGTAGGCCGTTGCTTTTACTCTATTCTCCACCAAGTTCAACATTTTTGCTTTCCTGATGTCCCCACCTCACACCCACAACAGTCTAACAGAAAGCAGGATAAAAAGCCTAGCACATCCAGGAGTGTCATAAAATACAAGATCCTCTTCTTTCTCTTTTCTGGTACTTCACTCCTTGATCCACACTGATGCTAACTCACAAGAGTGTTAACAGCCTTTCAGCGTCTTCCCAAAGCTTTCTGCCAAACACATGCCAAAAAACTCACTAGGAAAGACCAGCAGCTCAGCTTGCCGATGCATAATAGCCAGTAAGACTTTCCAGCCAGAAGCCCAAGCAAATAGGAATGCAATACACGCAAGGACAGAAGCTGCACAAGGTTTTGCACCATTCCTATTTGGTCTCAAACTAGCCCAATTCCAGCATTGGCCATATGGACAGAACTCTGTATGGAGGGCACATGCTCCTTAACATCACTATTTAAATGCTTCTACACCTTCATTCACACACTTATGTTCAAGCAAACAGATGCCCACAAATCCGTTTTCAGAAGCTCCTTATTTCCAACTCACTGAAAGCAGTAATGCAGCTAGGTAATACTTACAGTCAGCAGCAGTGAAGTTGGGTAATGAATCATAGCTTTTTTCACTGTTCATTATATCCTTAAAAAGACAAGAAAACTTAGTTGGAACAAGAAAGTTACTATTTCAGAGAAGCAGGTCCAAAATTCTCCGTTTTTTTTAAGAACAAAATGAAATTAAAACAAATCTATGAAAGTCAGTTACCTTATCAAACTTGCCAATTACTTGATTAATCACTACACGATAAGTTAAATGCATAAGAGACTTCTGTTTAACGTGAGGTTTACAAAGAAAAACGCTAACTGACAGAATAAAGATAAAATCCTGTATCTGTCTTCACAGAAAAAAAGAACCAGCACAAAGAATTGCTAACAGTAATAACAGAATGAGCTAACAACTAATTCGTTATGTCTGCATAAAATAAACACAAAATAAACAAAGCACTTCTGATATCCAATGAAAATAAAAGAAGGTTGCCAGGGTGCTGACGGAAAACAGAACCATCTTTGTTTTCAAAAAAAGGATCTGCCTCAAGCTTTTGAAAAACCTTCTAATATGGTTAAGTGTCCTTTTTGAAAGAGAACAAAAGACAATAACCGTTCAAACGTACCGGTTTTTAAAAATGGAAATTCTCTTTGTTTTATTAATCTAACAGAATAAGCTATTTCTGTTACAGTTTGAAGTGAAGAGTCACAATCTCAAACATCAAAAGAGAAAGACTGGCCTCAGAGTTCCACATGACAAAGTCTAGCTCTTGAACAGCTCACAGGGGCAGAAGGGAAAAAACTGCAGGTACTTTGTCTAGAAAGTGTCCTTACTGTTTCCTTACTTGACAACATAACCTACCCAAAAGTGAACAAACTACACGACACCGACTCGTATGCATTAAACAACCATCACCAACATCTCTAGGACAGAAAGCAATGTATTCTCACCAGAGTTTTGTACTCACCTCCATTATGCCAGTGTAATATGAAAACGGTGTTACCCTCAGACCTTTTACCATGATGTCAGACAAATGATAAGGGTACAACATGAGATGATCTCGACTGTATTTTAACAGTTCCTCATAATATTTACGTTCGTCTTTCTTGACATGCTTAACTACAAGGAGGGGAAAAAAGTTACACTGTTTTATGAAGTTCAATTTAAAAAAAAAAAAGCGTTACAACAAAAGGATTAAAAATAGTATAATGGTAACTGACAGAAAATGAAAAACAAAATAAAGGAGTGATGCAGGGCATTCAGCATCCAGGGATTTCTACATATGATACCAGTACTCTCGGAGCCTTTAGCAATGACCTTAGAACAGGACAGATCTATTTTACAGGTTACCCAGAAGTGGCCCATTGAGACAGAACTCATGCAGGCTGTAGAAAATTCTATTTTAATTACTGAAACTATTATCTACTTTGGGAAGACAAATGGATGCCATCAATGGAAAATAAATTGAAAGTCTGCAAACAAGTCATAGCCAATAGCTTATGTGAGTCAGGGCCACTGTCTGCATCTCATCTAGTGGCAGGCTTTATTTTATTAGTCAAATCCGCTCTTAACATCTCTTAACTTCTCGGAAAATGGTAGCATAACTACAGCAGGAATTCAGTTCCATCTGCCCACTCAGTAACCTTAAAGAGCGCTTCACTAGAAAAGCTGCCAAATGGACTGAAAAGTCAAGACTTCTCTTGACGTTTTATCATTTAAAAGTATTTATTTTCATATAAGGAAGGACCTTAGAACAGGACTAGTTCTTGCAGTTTTACAGTAAAGACAAGCTTCCATACAGAAAATTCATGTAGCGATTAGAAGTTACTTAGCTCCTTTACTCACCTAAGTTATTCCGATATCGTAACTGATTGCGGATGCTGTAGAGTACGACCTGCCTTTCATATTCCCTCTGAGAGTTTCCAAGACCCTTGAAAACATAAAGGCCTTTTAGCTGACACATACAAACCCCCTTTTAGTTAAACCACTGCAAAGTGTCTTATGAGAAAACACATGCAGGCAGTTGTCATTACGCAGGGAGTCCCCAGTTCAATACAGTGATGGTACCTCCAGTACAAGGTCAAAAGTATCTTTAGTTAAATAGGTATCTCTACATGGGATGCAGATTTAAGCAATAATCTTGAGATTTTTTTTCCTAGTACAATTCTGATAAACAAGGGAGCATCTAATTCTTAAATCAAAGGTTTTTAACCATCATTTAGAGGACATGAAGCATCAAGCATTTTACCAAGCATTCAGTGTCTTGCAGCCTTGAAGAATTGCCATAATTAGTGCAGCATAAACCAAGCATGGTAAATGACATGTGAAGCTTCAATTGCTGCACCTAGGAAGCTCATAATGGGAAAAATAAATAATGAAACAGCTCAAGTTGTAGCTTCACACAAGTAAGGCAATCAAGTGATCTTAGGTCACAAGATTAAGGCGTAAGCACAGCACGTTACTTGACTATCATGAAAGAAGATAAAAAGAGAACTTTGGTTGATACTTTAAATGCCTTATTTCAAAAACCAACCCTTTGAAATTCTTCATATTACTTTTCTATTCTGCATCTGCAACAAGCCATTTGGTTTTTGGTTTTCTTCCTCTCCTGGTTCCCTCATTGATGCTCATATTAAAAAAGACCCTTAGATAAAAAGGTACTTTACTGCATATATAGGATAAACAAGTAAGTGGCACACATACTGCAGAATCAGATATTAGAAAAGAAACACCTGATATCACAGACAGGGTCTATAATTGATTAAACATCCAAAGAGGGATCCAAGTATTTGCTCCAAGTACAAAAATATTAATGATTATTCTAACACTACAGTAAACAAAACAGTATTCCAGAAGTTACATTAAAGTAAATAACGCATTAAATACTAGTATGTTTTCTATCCTGAATCACATAGCCAGCAGTATGGCACTCAGCTGGGCAAGTGAAGAGAAATCATTCCGCTTCTGAAATCTCAAACTCAAGGAATTCAATTACACAGGGCCTGCAGCCACTACTCATCCTCTCCATCCTTGCTTTGTGCAAGAGCAGCAATTGTTTTTTAGCATCTGCTTTCAAGCAGCATAAGGCTTTGGAGATGACAGCATCTCCTTGACTTGACACAATACCTCCCCTCTGCTGTCAGAGGCCCATTAAACCCAGCAAATCAAAATTTCATGAGGTTTTCTTTTCCACAAGCCACTCACTGCAACAGTTCCCTGGCTACCAAAACGCAGGGCTGCACAAGTCTCCGATGACACCTGTCCTGGTTCAGCTCACACTATTCAGGGGTTGCATGTGGGATACCCACCTCTGCTGGTCTTGCTTCTGCACAAGCTGATAGTGGACCCCCACATCTCCCTCTGCCTACAGAGACCCCAAACCACCCTTATGTCACCCTCTCCTTACAGAGCCTCCCCCCCAGCACACACATATATCCCCCACTCCTCACATCCAGACCCTACACCGCCCTCATACCCTACTCTCCCCACAGAGACACCACACACACGCATCCCCCGCTCTCCCCCAGAGGGGCCGCACGCCCTCATGCCTCCCCCCCCCCCCACATGCCGACCCCACACCCTCCTCATACCCCGCTCTCCCCACAGAAAGCCCCACACCGCCCCCACCTCCCCTTTCTCCCCACAGTCACACAGCTTTCTCCCCACAGTCACACAGCTTTCCCCCCCCTACAGCCCGGCCACCTGCCTACCCCGCGGGCAGGCAGGGCTGAGTCCTCCCCGCACACCGCCAGGCGCCCTGCCGCCCTCCCCTTCCCCGGGCCGGGGGCTCTGCAGCCCGGACACTGCCCGCCCGCCCGCCGGCCGGCACCTGCTTGACGCTGGCCGGCAGCCGGCCCCAGGGGTAGTTGTGGCGGATGTGGAACTCCACGTCGACGTTCATGGCGAGGAGGCCCGGCCGCGCCGCGGGGCCCCGTCGCCGGGAGGCGCTCCAGCCCAGGGGCCACCCTGGCCTCGGCCCGCCGCCACCACCACTGCCACCACCTCCCGCCCGCCGCCGCTTCCGCGTTACGCCCCCGGAAGCGCCTACACGCGTCAGTTCCGGCGGGGGCGGGGAGCGGGGCGGGGGTCACCCTGGGATACGGCCGGGAGGGTGCGGCTGCGCATGCGCGGGGGGGCGGCGGCGGCGGGCGGCCCGGAGGGAACGGGGAGCCGCTTTCCCGCCCGGGAGAGCGTCGGTCGCCCGCTTCTTTCCCCGGTTTCGGCGGGCGGCAGGGGGGCGCGGCGGGGTTGTTTCGGTCGGTGTGAATAAGCTGCTGTAAGCGGGGGCGAGGCCTCGGTCGCTGCAGCTGCTGCGGGCGGCGGGGCCCTGTCCGCACTGTGTGTCCACAGGGGCTGTACGGAGCGGGCGCTGGGTGCCTTGAGGGGGTCGTCCCTCGCCTTGGCTGCTTCCCCGGTACACCGGCGCAACCATCCGTGAGCTGACGGAGAGTGAGAATGGATCTGAGCTTAAAACGCCTCGGTTGCCTGCTTGGTTAGTTTTACCGTTGGTGTCCTAATGGCCGTTGGCAGTACAGCCGCACAAACACTCGTGACTCGTCCAAGCAGTCACTTGGCAGCTGCCTTTGCAGGTGCAGGAACATAATAAGCACTTCACGACAGGTAACAAGGGGTATAATTTCATTTAGCAGTGGCTCTGGGCTATGCCGACCGTGTGTGCCCCCCAGTATGTGGTCTGCACAGCGTGGGGACTGACAGCTGGCAGCCCTGAATACCACCAGCAGCCTGTCCTGTTGGTACGGGGTCTTCAGCACGTGGATTAGCATCATCAGGAAAGCTGCTTCGAATAAAAAAGCAGTGGGTGCCCCTCCTTATCTTAGGATCTAGGTTCTTCTGAGTCATTTAAAGTCTTACCTGTGTCAAAATCAGTACCAACTTTCCATGCAGAAGCATTTTCTTATTGTTTAAGTGTCAGGGAATTACAGATGGCGGAAGGGCTCTTACGTTTTTAACACTGCACAAAATTTTAGCAAATTATTTGATATATAAGTAGAATAAACAAAGCAAACGAGGCCCTGATCACTTGTGCCATTTCTTTTTTAAGGCATCCTGCATGCTCAGTAATAACCTGGTCCAAACCACAACATAACCTTGGAGCAGTGGTGACAGAGCTGAAAGGGGACCAACAGCAATAGAAAGAAACTCAGTGCTCTTTTATCTTCGAGTAGGTCCCCAGAGAACTACAGACCCAGTTCTCCTTCGGCATCACTGGTGTCTTCAGGATCCCAGTTCTGTGTAACTGCAGACACAAAGCCTCAGCCGGTGGCTGTGCCCCGTGACGCCAACACACAGAGATCACTTTAGCTGAAGAGATGGTGAGCAGATCACACAATCTCCAGAGTCTCAGATAAGGCCTTCCTGCTCATATCACTGGCAGGATGCAGTCCAGGAACACAGTCACAGCCCGCCAACCTTCATTCTTTTAACCCCAGTTGTCAGGTTTCTTACGAACCTTCCTCTGTCACACCCTACATTGGTTTATAAATAAACTATGAAAAGGCATTAATAAGAAACCCTTTTTGCCTTGCCCATTGCCACATAAACCAGATGGTACAGGTCTTTGGCTGGTACTGTCTGTTTGCTTTTGATATCAGAAATTAGACACACCTCTCAATAGGGTAGGACAATTTTTTTCTTGGATGGTTCTGAGGTAAATTATCTTGTTAGTGGTACCAGCAGCTGAATAATAATTTTAGTAAGGCACAGATATGAGAATCTACAAGCTAAAAAGTCAGGGGATCAGAATAACAGTAATGTATGCAGTAAAAAAAAAAAACATTATTTGATAGCTTGGTGGCTTCCGTTATATTTCTGTTGTCTGCCTCAGTCTTTTCAGTGATAGCACTGGCAAAAGGGAAATAAGGCAATTAGAAACTATTGATGTAGGGTAGATCTTCAGAGAGGCAGAATAACTCATCAGAGCTGTGATTAGAAGGCAACAGTGGATGCAGTTGATTTTTAAGACAATTTTAATTTATTGCCAGAAAGGACACCATACAACAAAATTGTTTTGTGTTTATCAGTGAGTTTGAGAATTTGCAGACAGCTGATTCAAATTCACTTTCTACATGAAAGTCATAGATAAAACACTCTGAACTTCTGCACCTTCAGTTGAGGTCATTTGACTCTGAAGTCATAATCCCATTGGTGTAAATCATGTGTGTCAAATACAGTGAGCACTGAGGATCATGCTACTGATCCTTTTTTTCCAAACCGTAGGCTATCATTAAAACCACATCCACTCCCTCACGACTCTGCCCCTCAGGATGGATATGTATGTGTAGGATGTTGCACAGTTTAGAGTTTCTCCAGCTGACCCTTTGGGCAGTTGCAGCAATGAACAAATCTACCCTGGAACACAGGCATTATGCGTAGTCTTCTCCAGTCCTTCATGACTTTCCTTGACCTGCTCACAGTAATCAACCCTGGTTCAGAGGTTGCTACTCCTAGTTTGATGCTTAGTAGGCCTGTGCCGCTGACTGTATAGAATGAATAGTCATTAATTTTATTTTATTTTTTTTTATATTCTGGTTGGTACACATGACTACTTACTTAAAAGCATTCATTTCCGGCAGGAATGATCTTCCTTTGTGAGGACAAGCAAAACAAGGATTGAACACTTTGGCCCGGTGTGCACCATCCATTATCTGCTCTCCTTCCACAGTCTGTAATAAATCTTCACTTACTTTTGTTATCCCTTACTTCTTTTAGACCATCTTCTTTTTGCCTTTGATGTCTCTTGCTGCTCATAATTCATTCTGTCCATTTGGTTTTCTAAATTGGTTCCTGTGTTCTTGTTCTCTGTCTCTACTTGCAGCCTCAGTTATGCTTGATTGTCTTTTGGAGTTTCATTTTCTTAAAGAGCACTTGTTGCAAACTTATCACTACGCATTTTTCTTACTATGCTTCCTATCTTCCTTCCTATAGAGAAAATTTGCCTCTTGGGTTTTAATATATTTTCTTCCAGTTATTCTCAGCAGCCTTCATTCTTGACATCACTTTCTCAAAACACATTACCTTTCAGTTCACTGATTTCTCAAAAGTTTGCTTTTTTCCTTACTCCAAGTCTTTTGTGCTTTTCCCTTACACATAAGTTAACTCCGTGTGTCATTACCACTTTCAAACAAACTACCTTCCCCTCCTGGATTTTCAGCCAGTTCCTCCTTGTTTAAAATGTGGTGAGACACCGGAACAGGCTGCCCAGAGAAGCTGTGGATGCCCCATGCCTGGAGGTGTTCAAGGCCAGGCTGGATGGGGCTTTGAGCAGCCTGGTCTGGTGGAAGGTGTCCCTGCCCAGGGCAGGGGGGTTGGAACTAAGTGATCTTTAAGGTCCCTTCCAACCCAAACCATTCTATGGTTCTATGAAAATCAGAAGTAGCAGCTTGGTTTCCTCTAGTGACTTCCTGTGTTTCCTGAGACAGAAGCTGATTCCAGTGTGCCTAATGCGCTGATGGAGGTCTGCCAGTTTGCTTTTCCCACTGACAGGTAGCTGAGGCATATCTGCACAGTAAAATATAGTGCTCTGAAAGAGCGAGCTAAGCTGAATCAGTGCAGTTCTCTGATCTGAGCACTTGCACTGGGAAGTTGCAATGAGATCTCTTATTCTCGTTCTTTCCAGTCCTGGCGGCCTGATCAGCTGCATGCCACCTTCACCAACGTCTGAAGAATATCTGCTCCCCAAGATGACTCTTGTCTCTTTTTCAGAAGTGTTTTGTGCAGTACCCTTGAACTGCCTATTCAAATTGACAGCTGTTGATCAGATCTCAAGACCAAATAGTTCCCAGGGAATTCTTTCCTCAGAAGTAATGGGGTTTGCACATCCAGGAATGGGACAGTGACTTCCTTCAAGGACACTGACTTCCAACTGGAGACAAATTCATTGTAAATGCCTGGTTTCAGCCAAGTTTGTTGGTGGGCTGAATTGTTTATTTAGGACTTCCACTCCAGTTTTCAACCCCTTACATTCCTCTCCAAAGGGGACATTTGAAAGCTTAAGTCCTTCCTGCAGTTTATCCCTGTTAGTGAATGTCGTGGTAAAGCTGTCTGAAAATCTTCTGGTCCCTGATAGTGACTGATCAGTCTCTGGTCAACCCACTGCCCTTTTTGTCTGGTCTGGGTAAATCTCCAAATACGGTTCTGAATTCTTGTGGTTGTCTTTGCTTTCTGCAAATTCTTTGTCTCACACAGATTCACCAGGGATCAGCAGAGTTGAACAGGAATGCCAGCCACTGCTACCACTGTAAGAGCCGTTTCACGGCTCATACCAATGCTGCAGTCAAGGTTGGTGAAGGCATTAATTCTGTTGACTCTGATGTAATCCATAAACAGTGTTTCTCTGTCACAGAAATCCAGGTGCCTGTTTCTCCAGCAAAAGTTCTGCCTCTTCTTACAGACAGACAGAGCACCATGCTGCTGCCCAGCCATGTGGGCACACTGCTACCACAAATATCCTCTGCAAAAAGTGCAAAGCTCAGCTTCACTTAGTTCTTACCTGTTACCACCCTGGTCCTTCATTATTTCACTTCGCTAGACTGAAGATTTTAATTGCCTCTTCTATTTAGCCTCAGTTAAGTGCCATCAGCTTTAACCAATTTTGTGGTTACCTTTACAGCAAACACTCGCTTGGTGGTTGCCAGCAATAATCTCAAGTGGCAGTGTTGTCAATCAACAGTTATGCACTGTAGTGTGCTCCTTTTCACCTTTTTGAATTCTCGCTCTGCCTTTCAGAGGAGAATGTTTAGAGGCACCCTTTTGATAAGCCCTTAGTACCTTCTCATCCTTTGCATCCAGCCTGCTTGATCTTGCCATGGCATAATACCCGTCCCTCAGTTTTCCATCCTGCTGGCAAAAGAGGGAAGAAGTAGGTGGAGGCGGACTCCATTCACAAGATACCAAGAGATGCCCCTATCTCATTGCCTGGGGTATGTCACCCACAGGAGTACAGTCCTCAGGTCTTCTGCAGAGAGTCAGTCCTGTTATTTACAAAGCTGAAAAGTACCATACAATCGTTAATTTTTGTTAATTGTACAAACTTTTAAACTCCCAGTACATAAGCCAAGTCAACCAAATTGATCAGTGGGAGCAGGACATAGTTTTCCTACTGGTACCTTATTTGCATGTTTAGATAGACCATTTGCATGCACAGCATGATATAGTGTGTCTCAATCTGCTGTTTATATTAAGTCCGTAATGAGTTGCACCTTCTGGGCTGCTGTATTTCGCTCACAACCAGTAAAAGCAGTAGGATTACCAGTCTGTATTTGAGCTTATAAATGCCCTCCGACCTGACAGATTCCAGAGAAACCCTGCAGTTGCTGTCTCTCCAGCTTCAGTATTTCCTTTAATGTCAGTCGGAACGGCTTTATTCCCAAAAATATTATGAAAGAAGTGGGTAGTTCCCCGCTCAGTAAAGGCTTTGAAGATGCCTTTGAGACAGTATGTTACCACAAAGCATTGAATTCTGGATAAAATTCTTCATACTCATATTTGATTGTTGAAACACTGCGATCAAAGCTGATCATTTATTTTTAAGTGTGTTTGAATGGTAGTGAGGTCTTTGCAGGAAAGGACTGTCGGTCAAACCACTTAAAACCTAGAATTACTTCTGCACTTTAAGTAACACAGTGATTTTATTTTGCTTACTGTTTAGATAATCACATAGA
Organism: Pluvialis apricaria; assembly: GCA_017639485.1. Lineage (NCBI taxonomy): Eukaryota > Metazoa > Chordata > Aves > Charadriiformes > Charadriidae > Pluvialis > Pluvialis apricaria. Next base: position 157,476,000 of record CM030008.1, on the reverse strand, counting down.
TATTTTTGTTTTCCCCTGAACTGCTATAAATTCAAGTGTACTTGTTTTCTTCTCTTATTTTTCTGTGGGTGTCCTGCCTGAGGTCTAAAGCAGGACCTTGGCTGGTTCTCAAGTGCCCATCAAGCTGCTCTCTCACTCCCCCTCCTCAAAAGGACAGCAGGGAGAAAATAAGATTAAAAAGCTCATGGGGTGAGGTAAAGACAGGGAGATTGTTCACCAGTTACTGTCATGGGCAGAACAGGTTTGACTTAGGGAAATTAATTTACTTTTTTGCCAATTGAAAATAGAGTAGGATAGCGATAAACAAAGACAAAACTGAAGCCACCTTCCTCCCCCTCCTTCTTCCCAGGCTCAACTTCACTCCTTCATTCCCAACTTTTCTACTTCCTCCCCCTGAGCAGTGCAGGGAGATGGGGAATGGGGGTTGCAGTCAGTCCATAACACTTTGTCTCTGCTGCTCCTTCCTCCTCATGTTCTTCCCCTGCTGCAGTGTGGCTCCCCCACAGGGTCACAGGTCCTGCCAGAAAACCTGCTCCTGCATGGGCTCCTCTCCACGGGCCACCTGCCAGGAGCCTGCTCCAGCATGGGCTCTCCACACGCTGCAGCTTCCCTCAGGGCACATCTACCTGCTCCAGCATGGAGTCCTCCATGGGCTGCAGTGTGGATATCTGCTCCACTGTGGTCCTCCATGGGCTGCAGGGGAACAACCTGCTTCCCCACGGTCTTCTCCACAGGCTGCAAGAGAATCTCTGTTGTAGCGCCTGGAGCACCTCCTCCCCCTCCTTCCTCACTGACCTTGGTGTCTGCAGGGGTGTTTCTCTCACATTTTTCTCATTCTTCTCACAGCTGCTGAGCAGTATTTTTTACCCTTTCGTAAATATGTTATCACAGAGGCACCACCAGCGTCGCTGATGGGGCTCGGCTTTGTCCAGCGGTGGATCCATTTTGGAGTCCGCTGGCTCTGGCTCTGTCCAGCATGGGGGCAACCCCTGGGCTCTTCTCACAGAGGCCAACCCTGCAACCCTCCCACAACCAAAACCTTGCCGCCTAAACCCAATGAAAGCAGTGAGATTCTGTTCGAAATATTTGTAGGAGGTGAAGGTCCTCAATGGCATATTAAATATCACTAAATCCCAGAAGATCCAATATAAACTCTTCAGAGGAGGCATCTTCCCTTCTGAAATGTTTGGAAAGCTCATGTTGGGCACTACCATAGCTATATGTTTTAAATCATTGTAATAACAATTAGATAAATGAGTATGTATAATCTCGGGGCTTATATTGTGAAATCCTAATTTTTTTTGGAGAAACCAGCCAGCTCCATGACCCAACAGGATGTGATAGCAGATAATAGGGATAATAAAGCCACCATGTAATGATGAATACGCCCCACCTTGAAATGACTAGAATTTAAATAATGACAGAAGTTATTGATTAACCCAGGGTTGGGTAGGATATAGCTGCTCTAGTGAAAGTTGACTATTCCATCTGAATGCTTGTTTTATTGAAGAGCAGAAGAGTTGTATCTTCCACACGCAGGCTAAGCAAAAATGGGCAGTTCACATGTAAGTAGTTATTTCGTTTGGATTGTCAAGAATGCAACAATTTCTTGGTTTTATTTTTGTCCACTTTCACTTTAAATGATATTAATACAGCTGCAAATGAAGATTTAACCTCAAAATCTACTTTAAGTGTGGGTGGGAAACTTGTATATAGCTAGTAACATTCCTTAATTGCAGTACGTGAATAATGAAACTATTACTATAACACAGATTTTTGATATTTTAACGCTTGTTGAGGGTTAGTCAAAAAGGGCAGCACTTAAATTTAGAGAAAAAGAAATGATGTGTAGGATGTCATGGGAAAACTCGTTTTAGTTAGTTTAGCAAATTTGTGTTGGAACATTCTGAACACTACAATAATTCCCTAAAGATGTATGAAAAACTTCCTGTCCCAAAGGCCAACATTTTCGAAATGTGGCTAACTTTATCACTGAATAGTAGGGACAGGAGTAGTCTCAAAGTGTGGTGCTCACAGAGGGGCCTGATTAAAATCCAGGTGTCAGGATTTAATACGTCAAATTACTGTATGAGTTTTGACTGAGACAATTTTTGCTAACAATTGGGTGTCTAAACCTGCATAAAGATATTTAACCTCAAAACAACCTGATTTTCAAAAGCTTGTATGGCAGCTGTGAATGATTGGTGCTTCTGAAAGTTAAGTAGTTTGTGCTGAAGAAGTTGGTGGGTTTTTAGCTCTGATTTTAAAACTAATGGATAAAAGGCAATATTTATTCAGCAGCGCTTTTTCTCCTTGAATGCTGTCTGAAAAAGTGCAGTTTTACAGTATGTATCAATAGACGACGGCCTGTTTGCTGGTACAGGCTAATGTTACATTAGTTTCTCTAAAATTTATATTACTCTATTATGTGACTACTTTTTTAATTCAAATTCAGCAAAGCCTTGAGAGATGCTGAGCATCTGCTGCTTTTGGACCAACTCTCCAGGACATTTTCTTTGTCAGACTGAGCAAAAGAGCCCATACCATTTGCGCAAAGCTGCAGCTACTAAGCCAAGGAGCTTTTTGTCTCCCTATGAAAGGGTACATGGTCCCATCTCCACACCATCCTTTTGTAGCCTGGCTGCTTGTGTAAGGGGAGAAAAGCGAGCAGTTCAGCAACCTATCTTTGTATAGGAAACAAGGCCAAGAAAGCTCCTGCTGCCCAGCCCCGTGTGTCCACGTAAACACACTTCATGCTATTGTTGGCAGGCATGTCCTGAGGGTCCTGACCCTGGAGAGCCTTTCAGTGGACACTGCACTGAATGCAGTGTAGAGCAAGCATATTCAATTTAGATTTAAACTAACCATTTGAGGTCTATCTATGGCAAGAGAGATCTCAGCACTGTATCTCAGGCAGGTTTAGTAGTTGTATGAGCTCCATGCTGGACTAGGTAGCCTGGATGTAGGTGCAGTACACCGGAGTTGTGCTGTAGGGTCCGGTGGGAAGAAGTATGAGCCCATGTTGGAATAGAATCCCGTGATTCAGCCCATGACTCATCTGGGAATTGCATCATTCTGTGTTTGTCCCTAGGAAGTTAAAGGTAACCTTAGAGAAATGCCTGCATCTGCATCAGAGAACTGCTTCCGGAACAGCCTGAAAATATTAAATTCTTAACAGAGCTTTTCAGCTGCAGTTTGTTCTTTCTCCTAATCTCATGTTTTGTAACCATAGGTTCATGAGTGTCTTATGTATTGTGTTTTTTAAACCTCCAGAGCAAGTCTTACAAACTCGCAGAGGATATACAGAAACCAGCCATAGGGACTACCAGTTTGTCAGAAGATGAGCCAGTAAGCACTTTTTTTATGAAGGATGAAAGGGGCACTGTGGTGTTGCAGCACATGTTGCTGTAGCTTATGGTGGCTTTGGGAGGCACTGCAGTGCACAAAGGCAACTCCTGTTTCATGGGCAAGACTGACACTGGAAAGCTGGGTAAAACTGTGTTGTTTCATTCTGTTGGGTACTGCATCTTTCCAAAATTTTGTCTGCTTTGAAACTTCAGGAGTGAAATCTTTTTCAATAGCCCAAATTCTGCTGAGAGAAATAGCAAATTAATCATCTGTGTCAAATGAGGTATTTTATTTGGTTAAACGGATTTAGGCTTTAAAACTTTTTTTTTTAAATGTCATTATTAAATGAAGTTTTCACTGAAAGCTAAGCATTGTTCAAATAAAAGGTCCCATTATGTGGATGTTAAAAAGGAACTTTTCAGCTATATCAAAATGTCTCATTTTAAAAGGGAGATTTCATCAAAATTAGTATCTTCCTGAAAATGTTAATTTGAACAAAAGTAACAAATTTTACTGAAAAAAAATGCTTTCAACAAAAATTTTCAACCAGCTCTAAAGTGTACCTTTCTCTTAGAAACTGAGCTCTCAATTAAGAGCTGCACCTGGTGCAACATTGCAGCTCCAAATCTGCATATTTCCACATGCTTTTTGCTCTCTGAACTCGATCTGGTCCCTGTTTCTACAATCAAACAAAGTTTTTGACTGCACATCATTAGACATTTAGTCTCTAATTATTTACTCTGTTTGCAGTCTTGCATCAAGCTTATCTGTACTTCTGCTCTCTTCAAAATTACCACAAATAGAATCAATCCACCTGAAAATCTGGGTAGCTGCTCTGCTGTAAGCAAGGTGCTTTGGGGACATTTTGGGAATAGCAGCAATAGTTTTGATGATATGATGGTTTGAAAAGTTTGATGGATTTTGACTTCTGTGAAATTGTGTAATTGTTTTTTAACGTTCTCTCAAGAATCCAAGAAGACTCTTTATGCATTATTCTGTTGTTCTCTGTGATGTTTGTGACTTGAATGAATCTGGGGTGTGTGAGAGTTCTTTGTTTTTAATTTAAACCACTTTTTGAGATTCTCTGGGACTCCCTTAAGTTTCATCTTCTCATTGTAAAGCAGCCCAGACCTTCTACCAGGGAGGACTACAACGTAAGAATGGGGTGGCAGGTTGTTGTGGGCCAGATGGTTTGGGAACTTGAAGGTAAAAATAAGTATAACCCGGAGAGCACACCTGCCTGAGGGGTCCTTTTGGAGATAAGCTCACAAAAATCACAAGGGCCTGTGTTGCCAATGGACATTTCTATCCTCGTAGAAGTGTTTCCTTAGTACCAGTGTTACTTACCACAGCATGATTTTATTATCTCATCACAAAGCTCAACAATTGCTATTTGTTCCTTCCCCTGGCAGACCAATATTCAGTGAGAGTCGATTCTTGTTCAGTCCCTGGCCGTAAGACCACAGTCAGCAGAAGACAAATATACCTTCTTGTTCAGCCACCCAACACTGGGGAAGAGCTGTGGCAGATTCTTTTTGTTTCCATGGTCCCCTTTTATCCAGGATATTTGCTGTTCCTTTTAGGTCTGAGGCTGTCCTGTGAGCGCAACTGTGGTAGGTGTTAACAAGCAGCTACCCATGAAAAATTTATTATGAGTTTATGGCAAAAAAAGAGAACCCATCTGAAGTATCAAAGGGTCATTATGTGTTGCATTGTGTAAATGGGTCAAACAATTATGTTTTACAAAAACATAAAAAATTGCAAAATATCTGGACTCTAATGCTCTTCTTTGTATACAACAGTTTTAGTATATTCTACCAAGTTCTGTTGTTACTATCCAGAAAAATTACTCTGCCTTTATTGTTAACTGTGACTACTGACTGAAGCAATGGACTGATTACTGCTGCTCTGGGGGACTCAGCTGACCTGGGAGTATCTTGAGATTTCCTCCATCCTGTGAGGTGGAAAGGAGTTAGACACAGAAACCTGCAAGTTCCGTAGGCACAGTTGGTTTGTCGGACATTAAACATGCAATGTCTGTCTAGTAACAGCCCCTCTATGTGTCTGTGAATATATAGATGGTGTTCAGATAATGCATCTTGCCGAGTAATGTTTAAAAACAATGAAGGGACCAAGGGGAGAAGCATGTAATCTTCAGGCTTCCCTGATGGGGTGCAACATCCTTCCAGTTCCTCTGCTTTTAAATAATTCGGCTTTAGAATACATGAAAGAGTCAGCATGATGTTCCCAAAGATTGTGTCCGTGTACTTCAGCCCTGCACAGGCATGACTTAAGTCATGTTAGCTTTTGTGCTGGCATACACAATAATTTACTTCAGTTTCATCAATGTTAACTTACCAAAACTCATCACAAACCTTAGTTGAGGTAATGAGTGTAAAATTTTTAATAAGACATAAGAACACTTGAGCTATCTCTTTATCAGTACGGAAGTCAGAGATTGGGTATCTCAGCTGAAAAAAAGGCAGCATGTGCCAGATTCCAATCATTTTAGTTATCATTATCCCTACTGGCCCAGCATACAAAGTGTTTTCCAACCAGGCTTTATGGTCAATAAAATAAAGGTAGACAAGTAGTCCACGCCCAGTGTAACAGAGAATTATTCTGGACTTGGAATTCTAGATTTGTCCTAGGTGAATAAAGCCATTTGTTCGCCAGATTTTTTTATGGCTTCCATTTGCAAGGTAAGTATTCAAAGGAAATGATGTGAGGCATGACTCGTGACTAAACACAGGCATGGTGTCTCTGCTGACTTCTAGAATCCTTTCCTGCCTCGGCTTCAGCTGCCACACCAGGGGAGTCAGGTCCCTGTCAGCCCTGTGTCACCTCTGCCAGCCCCCCGCAGGTGCTGGGTGCTCTGGCACATCCCAAAGGTGTCTGTATTTAAGCAGATTAATTGAGCCCTCTAGAAATAAAAGCTGCAGTTTTGCAACTTTGGCATTCCCACTGCATGGTATCCTAGTAGCTAACTCTGATTTTGAAAGTAATCTGTATTAAGGAGTTCCAACAGCCACAAGAAGGTGTGGACACATTAAAACTGACATTGTAAAATTCAGCCATGAGAGAACTTCCCCAAAACATTTTTTTTTCTCTTAATTGTGGACTTTCCTATCATAGTGATGAGTGTGAATAAATTGAGTGGATAAAAAATCAGCCGTAAGCTATTATGAGATGATATATTAACAGCTATTTAGAAACAGGTGGGACGTTGTAGTAGATAGATGGTTTTAATTTTGCAGTTTAAATAACTGCCAGAGCAATTGCCTTCACTGTTGCCACTTGTTTGCAATAGGAAAAAGTAAATGCCACTAATTTTATTAGGATCTTGTTATCACTGTAGTTTTAGTCTTAGATGTAGAAAATAAGGTTATTTGCACCTCTCAATTTGGAAGGAGTCACTGAATCATTGCAAAGGCTGTTGAGTAACGAAGTCTAGTCGACATGACTTACACACATTGTATTATCCACCGTGTTATGCTTCATATAGAAATTGTTTTGTTCCTGATAGCAACAAACTGTCAGCAATGAGCTAGCCTGACAGTGCGTGTTGCTGTCATACAGCTGTTAGACCTAAAACAGCCGTAAGGATTTTGGAGAGTGACAGCCTGCCTGGCAGATGGCGGATGGCATTCGGAGACGCCAATACCATTCTCTGAGCAGTCAAGGAGGCAGATGGCAATTTTCCAGTTACATATTGTGGTTGACTGAGAAAATTACTCAAACAAACAAAAATGACAGGTACATTTTACAAAACAGCAGAGGAAGGAACCTTGCGGTCAAAAGGACACACGTAATCTTAAGGTAGCGCTTGCCAATTAACATACGTCAAAAAAAGTGTTTCTCAACCCCACCTTTTATTGCCATAGTACAAACCCTGGTGCTTGCTGATACTGCCCCACTGCCAACATGGCACAGCTGTTCGCTTCTGTGTGTTTTAAAATGTTAGCGCCCATCTACTCTGAACTGTGTGCTAAAAGCCTTTACGTTTCACATAAATTCCTGCCCGAATAATTGAGCCCAATTATTTGAATTTCACTGAAGAAGAGCTTGCAGAAGAACATCTTTCTTTGATGCAAGGGTGATAGGAGACGTGGAAGCCACCATCCGCTAACGATCAGATATCCTCATCCCTAACAGCCTTTCCTAGCTAGATGAGACCCGACCTTGCCTACCAGTAATTGATCTTTGTTTCTCTTGCTTCTCCACTGTATTAAAGAGCTCTAATATTTAGAAGTTTTTCTCATGGTAGTACATACGCACTGAAATGAAATGGGCTTTATCTGCTATTCTGCCCTTTCTGATTGATGGTCTGGAGCTTTCTGAGCAAGTCACCCTTTTATCCCCCAGGAATATTTGCAGCCCTGTGCCATTCTGGCTGACACGGCCGGGAGCAGGGCTGCGCCGGTGTCCCGGGGCCTCGCTGCCACAGAAAGCAGCCACAGATCTTCGGGCTCTGTTGCCAACTTGCCCCTGGGCCCTCGTACATCCCACAGCAAAGTCAGAGGCTCCCATAGGAGAGGCGATCCTCTGCCTGCTGGCTCTGAGAGCTCTCCCACCCACAGCTCTGAGACGTGTGATACGTGTCCCCAGGCTCTTTGCCGTGGGCGAGGGAGGTATGTTGCTTGTCGGGCAGGTTGGATGCTACCGCTGAAATGGCTTTTCCTCCTCTATTTTGATGTTCATTCCAGCCTCAACTGCATTTTTAACTGACACAAGCAGGCAGATATATCTTCTACTAGGAATGCATAGGTTTAAAATAAGGTGACAATATTATAAAAGCATGGTATACCTTATGTATGGGTAAAAGGTCCTGACTATTCCTGTTATGCTCATACCGTCTGCTATGAGCCAAAAATTGACCCAGTTCAAAGGGCCCTAATGTAGCATTACGACAGGGTGAAAAACGTAGTTATGACTGGAAATGTCTGTTCTAGTAAATCAGACTATTGGTGAAGTACAAATATATCATCGTGTTTTCAGTCTGTCTTTGGAAGTAGATCAGAACCAAAATACCGCAGCCTACTCCCATTTGTGTTCTTGTGTTTTATTCTTAACACCCGGAAACGCTTGGAAACAAGTGGTGAGATTTGGGCTGTTTGTCACTAAGACTATCCCTTTGAGTAAGAGCTCAGAGTTTGTTCTGCTAACAGGATGTTATCCTGACAACGTGTGATGTAGAAGACTAAAACCACAAGATCAAGGCAACGTGCCCTTTTTTTTTTTCTCTGTCCTGTACTGTTAATCTAGTTAACCTTGGATTCAAGTTGCGTTATAGCTTATTAAAGGCTTCTGCCGGGATAAATAATTAATCTTGAGTATATGTGTGTCGATAAAAAATTAATCACGTAGGTGCTGATTTGCCAAAAGCTGTCTTCCATGATTGTAGTATATTAGATACAATTTAACTAATGAGATGAACACCCCAGCCCTGTTGTTTGATATGCTAACAAGGCGGCTAGATGGTTTGAGACATTTCTTGGTAGACAGAGAAAATAAATTCTCCTCTCCACACAAAAGAGGCACTCAGAAAATCGTAGAATTGGAAGGCACCTTGAGGTGTCAGCTCACTTATCCATTGCCTACAGCAAGATCAGCTCTGCCCAAACCGGTCCTGACAGCTCTAGCAGTGCTGAGCTGGAAGAGAACTGGTTCATTAGTTGGAGACAAGGTTACCCAAAGGTCTTTGAACTGGTGACTCAGTGACTGTGCACGGTGAGAACTGAGAAATCTCAACAGGTTCCACGGTTTCCGATCTGTGATGGGTTTTCGGTTGTTTTGGCTTGTCTGCTTTTCTGGCATTCCTTTGGGACATTATGGATTGTTGGGGGGTTGGCTTCCTAAAGAAACAGGATGCACGACACTGCGGTGTGTATATATCTGTTACCCTAGCTAAAAATATTTGAACCCACTGGACAATTATTCTCAAAATTATTAGGTGCTTGTTATGTTTCTTGAAAATCTTGAGAAGAGGGAGACTGTGTTAGAAATCCCCTGAATAAAAGATTGAGGCATGAGCTTACCTGCTTGGTAGAAAGGAAAGCTTGGATTGTTGCATATGGAACAGGTTTATGTCATTCTTTTTAAACCTCGGTTTTCTCCAATGCATTTTGGTGAACATAATTAAAATTATGGGAAGAATAAGAAACCTGGTGAAATAGCTGTGGTATGATTCTGTTGCCCACCTCCAGTAACCGTTGGTGATACCCTCAGCTATGCGAGGCCTCTGCACGAGGTTTACAGGTACATGTCCCGCAGGAGACCCCTCATTTCTGACAGGCAGCAGGCAGATTACCCTGGGACACCTCTAATGGCACCAGGTACCTACGTTTAGACAACTGAATAGTGCCCTAAATTTTATTCCAGACCCCACTCATGTGCAGGAGTCAGTGCAGTAAAGAGCATGGCTGGGTCAGTCTGCCCTTTCTACGTGCTACCATTTTGAGATTTAATTTTCATTTCTGCTAAGCCAAAGAAAGATGAAAACATTGATCAAAGAGAAGCTTGAACTTAGACATCCACTAAATAAAGCACATAAAATGGACCTGGCAAAAATGAAGACTGGGGTAGGTGCTCAACATCCCTGGATCAATCCAGCCCTTTTCAGAGCTCTGCCTGTCACTATTAGACCTGCTTCTCGACTGCTCTGGTCAGCAGCCACGCTTCTGCTGGCTCTTCCCAGCAATTTGCTTGTAAGGGTCTATGTCTGCATTTTTCCATGCACATTATCAGCATCGATCTGTGTTAGAGCTGCAGCAGGTAGCACTGTCAGCAGCATCCCGAGCAGCTACCCTTTCTGTTGTTTTGACATTACTCCTCCATAAACCTCTGTTCCCAAGCATGGTTGTGGCATCTGCTTTAGAAGATGAAAATGAAAAAAACAGCTGTGATTGCTCAGCTGTATTATCAGCTATTTTCAGGTAGGGTACGCTGTCTCTTGTTTGCAATACAGGAAGCTACCTGGTGCTTAGGGATGTGATTTAGTGGTGGAATTGGCAGTGTTAAGTTTGCATTTGGACTGGATGATCTTAAAGGTCTTTTCCAACCTAAATGATGCTATGATTCTATGATTCTGTGCCTATGGCAGTGTTTCTTCCGTTCTTGTCTACTGACAGATGAGCACTTTGTATCTCCTACAAGCTTAATTGTCTTTAGCTAAAGGAAGAGATTAGATTTTGTCTTCAGAAATGCCTGCCACGTATTGCAACATCCCACCAATTCTAACTACTGATGCCTTGAATCCATCAGAGCTCTTATTTCACCGTGCCCCCATGTCTTTCTTAGTTTTGCTGACCCTTTTGTTAAATGGTTTATTTGTGCACCATAAGGGGTCCATATGTTGATATATCAAAGAACAGTTTCCGAATGCTTCTCTAAGCATTGCAGACCATCTTCAAGTATAAACTCATCTTACATCTCCTTAAAGTCAAATGTAATTTACAGCAGGAAAAACTACTTGATGTACTTGACAACAAGGAAGAAGTGTTCGTTTTAGATCAGTTATAATTCATCCAGTTTAACAGAAATAAATCTGTGGCAATTTTAGCCAAAGCTGCAAGGGAAAATTATTGTTGTCTAAAAATACGCATGAGTGAGGCAAAACCTGTTCAAGCTAAGGAACACTGTTGGCAGAAAAAAACAAGTGGACATAGGCCATGAATACAGCTAGGCTGGAAGCGAAAAGAGGATTTCTTACCACCAGAACTCTGGTTACACTAATGAATATTGAGGTATTGGAGAGAAATGTAGAAAAAAAAATTAAGTAACTGAGTAGATGGAGCTGGGCCAATCTATGAGAGCAAGTTCTCTTATATCCTATGTCCAGCTGCAAAATTTGTATGCAATCCCTCCACATGATATTTCAGACTCCACATCATGCTACCACCAAAATTGCTATAATGCTTGTAAGTCATCAACTACTCAAATCTAATCTAAGATCTTAACTCTAAAACAAGAACTATATTAAAGTGATTCTGCCCATATTTTTGAAAGAATACCTACAAGTTACAAATGGTATTAAACATCAATTTCTTTTGGCATTTATCCCTTGCAGGAAAATCTACCTGTCAAAATCCAGAGGGTAGGGAGCAATACAGTTCTGAAACAGCTCTCCCTCTCCTGGGAAGTGGGAAGGCTGTGTCAGTGGGCAAGAACAAGGCTGGGACCCAGCAGGTAGTGCATTTTAACCAGGGCTTTCTAGGTGACTCAGGGGCTGGCCTTGACAGTCACCCAGAGTATCAGATTTCCTATAATTCAGCTCCTATAAAGCTGACACTAGTATTACAGACAGTACTATAAGAATGATATCTCCCAGGTGCATCATTTAATGTTTTACAATGATTTATTTGAAGATGGAGGCTTTAGCAGAGCTGCCTCAATAGATTCCTCTGGTGCTTTAAAACAAACGTGTCCTGAACATCATTAAGAAACCGGCATTCCTTCCTTTCTGCATTGAAAAGAAATATGTTTCTTTATTTATGTCTTTATGAATCCTCATGAATGCACAACGTTATTTCAGTTGCTGGTGCTACCGTTTCTCTACCTGTTGCAACTGTGCGACACACAACAGCTACAATGACAAGTTGCACATAGGAGTTAGGGACTTGCTAAAACCTGAGCATAACTGACCAGCTGTCAAGCCGTAAGAGAGCAAACCACTCTCCCAAAGTTCTGTAATACCGTTACCGGGGCCAGCTATGTCTGTGATAGGTCTGGGGCCGTGGGAACTGCGGAGGCGGCAGCGCTGGCACGACAAGGGTGATACCCACAGCCCAGCACTGCTGGTGCGTAACGCAAAGCAAAGTGCAAACCAGCTCCTTGCCTTTGGGGTTTGCGTAGGTGCTTCCATCCAGGCTGAATGACTGAAAACTGGGAGGGAATGCCCGACAAAGCCTTTTTCCTCTCACTTCTCACCAGTACACCTTCTGTCCCAGGTCAGGAGGAAGTGAATATGGTGCAACAGTTCTCAACTCGTATTGCTGGAGTGAATTTGGGGGTCTCTGAATTAGAATAGCACTTGGATACTACAAAGTAGTCTGATCTATGCATTTGATATGTTAGCACTTTTCTCTTTATTTTGTGCTCCAGAATTGTCCCTTTCTTGCTGATTTTTCAGCACTTTCCTGGTCCTTACCCTCACAAAGAAATGCTTTGCAAACAACTCTAGAATAACTTCAGTGCAGGCTGCCTAACACAGACAGTGGGATCAGTTGTATGAGTGGCATGAACATCATCTGGAAAGCATGTTAACGCTCCAGAGCCAAAAGAACATCTTAATGTCACCGTCATTGACTCCATTCAGATATTGTACCCTGTTCCTATAAACAGCTGCTTTCCACATGGTGCAGCAGAAGGGCAGGGATACTGTCTGTCCAGCTTACAGTGTCCTTTGGGTGCATGATACAGATGCAAGAAGTAATTAGGAGTGCATTATCCAACGATACTAACAATCATATGCTAAAGTATGGACTGAAGTGTTCAAAACACTTTGCATGTTAAACTTGGTATTATGGAGAGGGGAAAACTGTACCAGCACCGCGCAGCGCGGTGTGTGGGGCACACTCAATCAAACGGGCAGCACAGCGTCCTCCTGAAGGCTACGCCATGATGCTCATTGACTCCGCCGCATGTTGAGGAGCACCCGGACCACACTCCTAGCATCAACACCGTGCCTGTACGACTTTCCAGCAAAGAGGCCCATTGTGCATGCAGCATTTGCATCCTGGGGCTGTATATCTGCAATAGGCTTGGGTTGTATCATCCCATCATTCTGTTCCTCCAGATTCATCACCCACCGAGTCTGGTTAGCTGTCATTTGTTTTGGTATTACAGAGAACAAAGGTGAATTTTATTCTCACAAGAATGGAAATGAGGGTGTAGCAATGAGAAGAAAGAAATTAGAACTGGTTAATTTTCAAGCATGTTGTGCAAAAAGATATCTTTTGTACATGATTCCATCAAAGGAGAAGCATGTACACCCTATCATGATGTGCATGCAATTCATTTTGGATACAGTGATAAGTGTATTGGTTTTCTAACTTTGTGCTTTTCCCTTTTCTTTTTGACAAAATTCCTGAGAAATTTGAAGACTGTTAAATAAAATCTCCCTCTATAAAATATTAGTTACTTAGATGCATCTATTTCCACTTTATTTGACAGGTTCAGAGAAGCATGTGTGTGTGTCAGAGCATACAGTAGGGTACACTTTTACGAGCAACATTTGTGATAATGATGTGGCAATGAAAGTGTTAGCTTGTGCCGTAGAGACCGAGAGACATTATCGCGTTGTTATTGTACCTTACTAATTGCTGTTGTAAAAATAACTTTTGATTTCAGCAAGATGGCTGCGCTACAGCAGCTACTATTAGCAGTAAATTGTATCCTAGCTGCTAACTGCATTAGAAAAGCCAGGTACCTAAATGGTCTTTGGTCTATCACAAAGGTACATTGGTAAAGCAGGATAGGGACTGAATTTGGGGTTTCTCCTTAAGATAAAACCCTTTGTCATTTGACAAAGGACTCCTTTATTCAGAGCTGTAGCTCTTCTACCAGTGCTGGTAGATCACAGCATGAAACTTTTGAAGAATACCAACAAACACACTTCCAGGCAATATCTATACTTGTAAATAAAACAGGTTGTTCTCTGGCCAGGTGGGTACGTCGCAGAGCATGGCCCACAGCCATATGGCTCCATTGTGTTTATCCCACAAGCAGAATCTGGTGCCTAATGTCTTTCAGGAATCATCTCTGCCCTGTGCTATCCCCAAAGACGGGGAGGCTACTCAGCCATTTAGCCTATTCTGCTCTTCAGCAGGATGGTGGCATTTTCAGAAGGGCTTAAAAGCAGTCTGCCATGCCCTAGGGTGTCATAACCTTTAATTAACAGTGGTGGTGCCAGTCCCTGGCAGCCCTGCAAAGAAAGTAGCCTGATCCACGTGTTGCTATTTGAATGGGAATGCCAAAGCACTTGCAGTGCCCACTTAGACCCCCCGAGTCCATGGTGTGCATATAGCTCTATTTGATTTAGGAGCCTAGAACCTATTTTCTAGTATTATTTTAGAGTTTATGCATATAAAATATCTGATTCGTGATACTACAGGGGTTGAAAACGTTGCTGCCCTCCTGGTCTCAGACAATTCTACCCCTGCCTGAGAAACAGCAGAATAGAGGGTGTACCAGCATTTCAGCCCTCGTGATTCACAGCTTGTCAGATTAGCAGGAACAGGCATGGTTTTCTGTTTACATTGGTATGTCAGGCTGTAAACTGCTGCTGCAGCTGTGGACTTTTCCCCGATAGATTTAGCTCAAGGTAACCACATGTACTGTTTTGCCAAAATAAAAAAAAACCACCAGCTTTATCACGTTATATATCTCCAATTATGTTGTTTGCATGAATGCATCAATGCAAGAAAGGTTTGCAGGACCAGTTTTTATTCAGCTGATTGCGATTGTAAACTCCTAGTACTTACAAACGTACTGCGTAGATGGGATCTGGTTCTATACACATCTGATAAGGCGTTTATAGTGGCCTGTTGTTAAAGTGGTACAAACAAATAATATTTGATCTGGCATGAAGATGCCTAGTATGAAGTTATTACCTTTAAAATATTTGAGTAAGCGTGAACTGGCAGAACAAAGTTATATAGGATCAGCACCATGTGTCATGTGGTGGCAGCTATTTGTGGATCCATTCTAGGAGCCCTAGTGGTAGATACAGTATTTCAGCAAAGCCCAGCCTGAACTTTGTGGTTTAGATGGTGTGAACGAAGATCGGGCAAGAACCTGGCCCAAACTGCTGTCGTTCAGAGATACCAGTGCAAAATTGTTTCCCATGTATCTGTTGTGCCTCTGTTTTCCTAGTCAACCAATAAACGCCATCATCATGGGTTTGATGCAGACCGCGATGCCAAGAAAATACATAGCGCCTGCAAAGGAGCGGGTAAGAAAGCTCTTGGTTTTTTTTACAAAGGGCAATTCAATTTATAGAAAGCATATACATAAAGTTAGGGCAAAACAATGGTTCCAACCAGTTTCAGGTAATCTTTATGTTTTCTGTCACTTACTGACTCAAAGATCATGCACACCCATGAATTTTTATATGATTAAGATAAATGGGAAGGGAAGCCAGCTTGTTCCTCAAAGACTGGTAAGATCTAGTTTGTTAATTGCTTGGCTCCAGGGAATTGGGATAAACATGATATTTGCTCCCTGCAATAGGAACATCAAGCTGTCAAGACTGATATGATAGTCATAGGGACCAGCTAGTCAGGTCGGATTAAGGTCATGGTTATATGTCCTTTCCCAGGCCTTCAAGGACCAGTAAAAAACATCACCACCTCCATACGTTCATCAGAGCCCACTGCAGCCCCATCACCTGAAAGGAATATATGGTGCTCTCAATCTGCACCGGTGATTTTTAATCAAAAATACTGACTCCCACCATCTCCTAAGGTAGTTTGAAGTAAGCTGGCTGACTGTGCACCGGTGTGAATGAGGAATGCACAGTGTTCATGGGATCCTCAGGTCTGTGGAGGTGACAATGTCCAGCAGAGGAAGAACAGCCAGGAAGCACACCAGGACAATAAGTTATTCATTCACTCCAGGCATTTGCACAGTAAACATGTATTTAAACATTTCTTCCTGGTATAGCACTGACATTCAGAATCAGCTAGTTAAGTGCTGAATTTTAGGAATTGTTCCTGTCGTATCAACTGAGCCCCTCAAGACAGTTCCCCAGAGGACTGAGAGTTTAACCCCGCATTGTCAGATAGGAGTTCTTTTCCTTCTAAAATTGGACCGTGCCTTCTGCCTCGGTTCTAAGGAGGAAGAACTAGACAAGATACCCTAAATTTGTCCTGTATGTACCTGCTGGTCATGTGCAGGGATGAAAATGCACCAGCTGCTGCTGAATGCCAATATCATTTGTACTTCTATCCTTTATACTGGTAGCTCCTTGGAAACCCTTGTTGGTCCCTGCTCCTGAAAGCTGGAGATGAGGCACAGCCCAAAGCCCAGCAGGTGGATGCAACAGATGGAAGAGCACAAGGAGAGCATGGGGCAGTGTCCACTGGTGTGACGTGTATGCACCCGCAGACCTGGCATATGGCTTGATGGCTTTGATCTGCCATCTAAACCCTTTTTATGTTATGGGTATTTTGGTAGTGCCCATCATATGCAGGGTCATAGGTCTCTCCTGATACACATTCTCCATTTCAATACTTGTCTTGAAGAAATAATGCCTGAGGCAGGCTGCTGGCCCTTAGGTGGAAGTGCACCAGGACACGTGTGTTAATGCAATACCTATTCTATTGTGTCTTCTGGGCATCCAAGTAACATCACTGCAGTCCTGTCCCTTTAGCCAACATACATAACAGACGCCTTCCAGCAGCTTTGTTTAGTGCAAACATCTGTTTATATGGCTGAGGGCAAGAAAAGTACAAGAACAAGGTCATTGCCTTTAGTAAAGCTGCTTCCATCCATTGCATAAGTTACAGCTCAAAGCTGCCCCGGGGCTTTCTGCTGGAGGGACGTTGCGTTTTCAGTCCCCCCGTGGGTTCCCCAGGAGATGCAGCTGCTGTGGTGCCCATCACTGGAGCAGCCCATGCTCCTGCTTCACTCTCATTTACTCTTGCCAAGCAAAACAGCATCAGCAGAGACTCAGACCATGAAGGCTGGTTCCTGCTTCTCTTCCTAACTCCATTTACTGCAAAACACAACCCATTCTCTTGTGCTGGCACAAGCGTTTGTGCGCTTAACGAACTGGATCTGGTGGCTGATTCCTCAGGACTACTCAAACAAGCAGTGCCACCAAAAACATGTATGTCAAGCTACAGGCACTGACATAACCCTGATTTTAGGAGCAGTGGCTGACCTTCTCAAACAGAAAACTCAATTTCCCTGATAAAATATGAGCAGCACAAGGTGGTGAAATTTTATTTTATGGTCTGAACATTGTAGCTGACTACAGTAAATATAAACTCAAAATAATCTTGGATGCTACAAATCCCGAAGTTGACATGAATGGGGATATATGTATAGCACTTTTTTTTTCTATTTAGAGATCATGTTTTCTTTCCTCTGCATTAGGTTCCTGATTAAATAATTCCTATCCACAACTTCTTTTTCAGGAACTGATGAAAAGAAAATTATTGAAGTCTTGTCAAGTCGAACATCGCAGCAGAGACAACAAATAAAACAGAAGTACAAGGCTCTGTATAGCAAGGTATTTCAAAATAAATGGCCTCCCTGTTTCATACTACACCTGCTAGAAATATAGCCTCCAGGCCTCTGCTTTTGAAAATACAAGGGCACAGTGGATTTAAGGAGGACACTAGTTAGTTTTTGATTCAGCAATTTTTTTTTCTCCTAAAATACCAATTATATTTCTAATCTTAGGCCTCAAAGTCTTCTTGAAATCAGTCTTAGGCAGATCAGAGCATTTTAATCAATGTTGGGAGAGCCAGAAAATAATTCATAACTGAAATAAAAAGTATTTCAGCTTGTGTTCATCTTCATCACATTCAGAAAAAGGAATAAATGTAAAAGGGAAATTTTAAGTCAGAATCCCACTCAGACCAGACGCAAATTCAGAGGAAGTATTTGATCTTACATCATTATATTTTTGTTGAGTTTAATAGATGTAGTCTTGATTTCTTCTAGTGATGAAGTAGAATACACGTTGTAAAACTGAGAAGACTCATTGGGCACTGGATTTCTGGAGGAGGAAAGGTAGACTGCCTTAGTGATTTTGTATGTAAGAAAAATAAATTTTCCAATAAGAAAAGTAAAGCTTCCAATATATTATTTAGGTAAACAGCTGAATCCTGCAGACCTTATTATTATATTGGTATTTTCTTAAGGTCTGCTTGCTCATTAGTCATTAATCAATATTAGTAAGACAGGCAGCACTGAACCTGAAAGCTTTCTGTATAGAATCATAGAATCACAGAATAGTTTGGGTTGGAAGAGACATTTAAAGGCCATCTAATCCCACCCCCTGCAATGAGCAGGGACATCTTCAACGAGATCAGGTTGCTCAGAGCCCCAACCAACCTGACCTTCAACGTTTCCAGGGATGGGGCATCTACCCTCTCTCTGGGCAGCCTGTGCCAGTGTTTCACCACCCTCAGTCTGTAACAGTTAAAGCAAGCACGATAAAGATTTTGGTTACATAAATACGACAGATTTAGTTCTATAATGAGGATTAATAAAAATAAGCGTTAGAAATGAGCAAATGCCATGAGAAATGCCAGTTACATCCGCGTGTAGCAACCCTTCTCGCTTGCCTGGGCAGCCTGAATCTCTTGGGAAGGAGCCACAAATTGTACCATTTCTCTCTCCTGCCACTCGGGGAAGCAAGGTTCATGGTGCATCAAAACTGGTCCAGCACTGAAGTCAGCCTCTGACTCGAATCCATTGAGTGTTCACTTGCGATTGTGTAAGAGGGTATTTAAGAACAATAGCCTTAGAGCTGGGCTCCTCCTTTGTTGTTCTGAACTTGTCAAGTACTTCCCGTACTACAGGAAACATCAGCTGCAGATAGAGCTTCAAATAAATCATCAGCAGGCATCCTTCTCAGCATGCGTACACTAGCGAGTTCTCTGGGGTCTTATTAAATTTTGAATTAAGTAGATCATTAGTAGAAGGTGGATTTATTTTTTTTTAATTTTTGGTGGAAAAAAATGCTGATTTGTTTGCACCAAAGCACTTTGTAGAAATGTGTTGCTTTTTCCTATAAGCCAATTTTAACCAAAACTGGAAGAGAAGTTTAGTAAGTTTGATCCCTTCTGCTGTAGTTCTTTTGATGCAGAAAGCTTCTGCATTGTGGTTTCAGAGTAAACGCTCCTGTTAAGCTTTTAAAAACACTAGACTATGCAGTCTAGTGTTTTTAAACAAGTTAGTAGTTATTTAAACAAATAAGAGTCAAAACTGGACTGATATTAGCTGGTATTTGAAGATGGGACAATCATTTCATTCAATATGGAACAAAAATTTTTAGGGAATTTGTTTTGCAGCAAAAAGTCCATGTATTTAAAGCCTTTTTTGTTTTTGTACAGAAGCAGCTTTGAAATCATGAAATTCCCTGAAACATTTGCACTAACCCTTCTGGCTATCCCTGCAGGATTTGGAAGAGGACCTGAAAGGAGACCTGAGTGGGAATTTCGAAAAGGCTGTGCTGGCTCTGCTGGACCTGCCCTGCGAGTATGAGGCCCGAGAGCTTCAGAAAGCAATGAAGGGTGCTGGGACGAATGAGTCACTGCTGATTGAGATTCTCTGCACACGAAACAATAAGGTTGGGACACCCTGGTAGTTTTTATGCGTGACCTTCCCTAGGTAGCAGGGCAAAGAGCTCTCCAAGAGCATCCCCCTGGGATGGGGAGGAGGGATCAGACCAGCTTCCATGACTGAAATGCCTGTTGCCAGTGGCTGCAGCCATAAGGGTGCCATACTGAGGCTGAAACTCTTGCAGGAGTTAATTGCAGTATGATTCAAATTCATTCCTTGGTCCTACTCATATCTCCTGTGGATGGCACAGAAGCAGCACTGATGACAGAGAAAGCCCCAGGTGCCTGTTTAAAGGCAGCTTTGGCACCACTCTGACTGTTCAGAGGTGGCTCCTGCCAGATACAGGAATGTAATCCTCTTTGAAAGCCTTCAAGAATCACAGAATCACAGAATGGTGGGGGTTGGAAGGGACCTTCAGAGACCATCTAGTCCAACCCCCCTGCCAGAGCAGGGTCACCTACAGCAGGTTGGACTGGAATGCATCCAGGCGGGTTTTGAATATCTCCAGAGAAGGAGACTCCACAGCCTCTCTGGGCAGCCTGTGCCACTGCTCTGCCACCCTCAAAGGAAAGAAGTTTTTCCTCATGTTCAGACAGAATTTCCTGTGTTCTAGTTTGTGCCCGTTGCCCCTTGTCCTGTTGCTGGGCACCGCTGAAAGGAGTCTGGCCCCATCTTCTCCACACCTGCCCTCTAGAGATTTATAAGACAGATATTTACACCTAAATGCAAGTGGTACCAGAGGGACGCTTGCATGAGTCAGGCTTCCATCGAGATGTGTCCTGAACCGGGCTGTGTTTGTGCTGTGTCTCTGTGCCTTGAGCAGGGAGTGGGAATTTGGCTTCTCCTGCCTCCACACCTGCTATGCCTCAAACAACACAGGCATGGTACTGACTTGCTGGGGGGTTGTTTGCTTATTTATTTATTTATTACATTTCTTTCTTTTTATTTGTTTATAAATACTTCTCTGTGTTTATTAATTTGCTTATCTATTTATTTATTTGATTTATTTGCCTAGGAAATTGTAAACATAAAGGAGGCATACAAAAGGCGTAAGTAGTATTGTTTCTCAAACACCTTCATTTAAAGCCTTTGTCGCTGGGTGATCTCTCACAGATTTTTTTCTCCACAGTCTTTGATAAGGATCTAGAGTCTGATGTTAAAGGTGACACAAGTGGCTCCCTACGGAAGATATTAGTCACTCTGCTAGAGGTAAGGCTGGGGACTTTCCTCTTATGCATACACCTGACAGAGATATTTCCTTTTCTCTATCCTGTCTACCCTGGGTAATCATAACAAGTATTAGCTGGTATTTATAATAATGTAATTATTATATGCAATGTAATAATGAGGTAATTATAGTAAGCAAAAGGCATTCTTCAGGATAAGAGCCATCTATATTTATAGCTTTTGAATATAACTTAAGGAGTTACATAAAATCAGAAGTAATTTTATGAATTCTGATACTTTGAAAACAACAGCCTTGGTTTATTATTATTTATACCATGGTAATGGCTAGAATACCCATTCAAGATCATAGCTATGTTGTGCTGAATTCTGCCCAAGACCAGCAAAATCTGATTTCCATCTCAGCTGAGGAATTTGCAATTCAGATAGATACAGAAGAAGTAAGAAAGAGATTGCTGTTGTGTTAGTTTTCCATTCACCAAAAAAAGCATATTTTTCCATTAGAACACACTTTATTTTAAACCACCAACATGAAATAAAGAAAAATATTAGTATCTCCATAACGATACAGTATAACTACAAAGAGTAGGATCACACCTAGAAATGCAATGTGGTGGCCGGTCTGATCAGACAGCCCTGAGAAATGAAAAGATTCAATAAATAGAAGCAGCTTTAAAGATCTAACAGTCACACTGCTAAATACAACACAGTTAGATTCCCATTCTGGAAAGCATTGATACAGCTCTGTTCAGCCTCTTGGGATATATTTTCAGGAGTGAAAATCATTTTTCATAATTATTCATAGATCTTTTCCATAGATTAGTCCTTCGTAATTTCTACCAGGAGTTACAGTGTTAGTGAATGCTCAGGGTATATGGGTTAGTCAGGAAAATATTTTGCAGTTATCAGGGTATATCCAGCACCACAAAAACCATCAGCGCTTCACTGCAGGTACTGGGAACCTTTTTGCAGTAGCTGGATGATGGATACACCAGCTGCTTTGCTTAGAAACCTCGTGGTCTGAGCTCAGGGTGCTGTACGTACCCAGCACCTCAGCCCTCCAGGAGTGAAGCCAAAGGCCGTGTTGGGGTGGTTCTGCCTCAGCTCTGTCTGCGCATCTCAGCCCCATTCCCACCCCAATGCCTGCCCACGCATGCTACCGCTTCCCGCCAGTGGAAAAATAGCCGCAAAACCCAGCAGAAACCAGAAAAAAAGAACTACTCCGGTGGGAAGGGACCTCTGGAGCTCTTCTGGTCTGGCCCTCCTCAAAGCAAGGCTCCACACCAGGTTTTCTTCTGATTTAGTTTTCTGCTCTGGACACGGGGGGGGGGGAGCAGAAGCACCCATGGCATGGCAAGGACACTGGGGACAAGGGGGACGAGCCACAGGGGAGCATCCACAGAGTACAGTCTACTGCTGTGCAGCTACCGAACCCCGATAGTCCCTTCTTGCTCCAGAGGCATCAGAGTTGCAATCTCGTTAGGGTCCCAGCACACGGCAAATAAAACTGGGAGATGAGCCCGAGCATACAGACTCCATCTCTAAAGTCAGGAAAAACAGGGGCTGTGGTTAACATGAACAGACTGTTCAAAGCTGTACCACCAAGTGCCACTGTGCCCCATTACTAGGCATTTGTCAGCAGATGGCAGCAAAACTATAACCAAAAGATTTGTGAGGGCCTCGAGCTGACAATCTTCCCTTCCACTACGAAATGTCACCAGCACTTGGTCTGGTTTTTTTACTGTCATGTCTTTTTCTGTAGGCAAGCCGAGACGAGACCCAACAGGTAAATGCAGAGCTCGCGGAGCAAGATGCCACAGATCTGTACAAAGTAAGTGCAGTTGTGGAAAAATCCCCATTTCCCCTGTGCTGCGCAGCAAGGGCTGCCTCGGGGACGCCTAAACACACCAAGTATGGGGGCAATGGCAGTGTAAAGACATGAAGCGAGGGAAGAACAGGCTGGAGCTTGGTGGATTAAGGGCTCTGGCTGACTTTTTGTCTCTACTGTGAATAAACAAGTGCTTCAAAAAAAATAACATGTAATCTTTAAGGCAGGAGAAGGCCGGTGGGGAACAGAGGAGCTGGCTTTCAATGTGGTCTTAGCAAAGAGAAGCTATACTCAGCTGAGAGCTACTTTTCAAGCCTACGAAAAGGTGAGTTATTCTCTTCTGTGATGTGAGTTGCATGGGGCCCAACCTGTAGTTTGCAGACCCTACAGCGACATGTAGAGCAGGCAATCCTTTCTTTGCCATTTTAAAACTTCTTGAATGCTTTAAGAATCTTGGAAAACATTTCTGTACAACTGGATCGTGATCTTTTGGAAATAGGGAATAAAAGCTGTATCTTCTGCCAGTGAAGAACCTATTCCCCTTCATAACCTACACAACCTCCAGCCCAATAAGTGTCACGATGTCATTTCCTTCCTAAAGCTGTACAATGGTGGGTGTCCCCACTCTTGCAGGAGGACGAGCAAAGGGACGGGTTCACAAACTCCTGCCCTGAAGCAGGGTTTTGCTTTTCTGGTCTTTTCCTCTCCTTCTCCAAAGCAGAGCCGGGTAAGATCTCTCCTCCCGATCTCCCGTCTTCACACGCTCACATTGGCTGTGAGCTCTCTGCCCACACTGGGCAGACAGGCTGTGCAGGTACTTTGCTTCACTCTTCTGTCTCCAAACGTAAGGCAAAGCAGGCAGCAGGATCCTGGCTGTCTGGTACTCCCCCCTGTGTCACCCACCAGGGACATTTTACTCATGCCTGGGCCTGGAGCTAATGTCCACAGAGAATCCTCACCTGGAAATGACCTGAGAAAGTCAAAGCAATGGGAAATCCAAGGTCCTTCTCCTGGCAGCAGGGTGGAAGCTCAGCAGAGACACTTACTCTCAGGAGAGGGTCCCCTCTCCAGCCTCTGGCTCATAGTCCTGAACTTCCCTAGGATGACTCTGAGATCATCAGAAAACTGTAAATTTAGGCACTTAAGATGAAAAAAACTCCAGTCAAGGCCATATTTCGGTGTCAGCACAATAAGGAACCCATAGTTGGAAAAATGTTTGCAGCTTAATCCAAGTTTTGGTTTGTTGCTGGCAGGAGAACAAAACCAGTCACTAACTGATACTCTCTCCCTCAGAGTGGCCGAAACCCTGGGGGTTCAGTTAAACGCTCCGATAGCCAAGCTACCTTGGCTTTTTGATTCCTAAAGCCAAGCAGATCAGGTTGCCCAAACCGATCCACCACATCCTGCCTGGCTGCATTTGAAGTAGAAGTGGGCCAAGATCAGAGCCATGCAAACACCAGTCCTTCTCTGCATTTGGAAAGATAAATAGGCCCAGATCTAAACCAGGTTGAGGGTTTGCAGAAATTAAGCCCAAATCCTCAGAAGGTATCGCTTCCTGCCTTGTACCCATGGCCTCCCAGCTCCAACCTAGAAGTCCACTAGAGTCCTGAATCATGCAGGGCCATCCTGATAGGCAAAACAGAGCAAAGCAAAGGCTTTGAGGTTCATGAAGTTCACAAAAGTCAGGATAAACTCTGTTTTGAAGTGGCAGTCTGTTTTTCCCCTTTCTTACAGAATAATGCAAAAACTCGGGAATAACTGCAGTGCTTGTAAACTTTCCCTGGGAAGCCAAAGACAATAAGTAACAAAACTTCATAGAGCTGGTAGAGCTCCAAAAATTATCTTATTTGTGTGGGAGCCATCCAGAGCCTTTGATGGAGGGGTTACAGGAAGCTTGAACACTTTCTTCTGACTAGGGGTCACTCAAGAAGGAGCTACAGCTTCTTTGTTCTAGAAGCCTTCAGATTTGTGCAAATGACTGATTTAGGTTTTCCATCTCTTAACCGTTGTGCCTTACCTGGCCGCGTAGACCTTCTTCTCTTGGTGCCAGTGGACTTGGTGCCAGCACTTACACCAGGGGATTACTTCATTTACCCTTGAGTTACTCCCCTGGAAAGGCTCTAAAGGATCTGAATTGGCCTTTTGCCATTGGATCCTAAATCTGATGCTGGTTTTATGGCAGTAGGATGACATGTACAGACAGCGGCTCTGATGGCTCCTTTTTTGTTGTCCTTGTAGGTGTGTGGGAAAGACATAGAAGAATCCATTAAAAGTGAAACATCTGGAGATCTGGAGAAGGCTTATCTCACTCTTGGTAAAAAAAAAAAATAATAACGTCAAGTGCTTTCTTTTCTAGTTCTTGTCATCATCTGACATTGGTTGTTGAGGGTCTGTGTACAGCCTGGCGACAGACAATGAGATAGCCCTAAACTGAGCGGACATATCTGCCAGGAAAAGAAGAGCCAGTTTTCAGTAGTGATTTGGACCCCTTGATTTTAGAAATAAAACTTGCTAGACACAGCTGCTCCCCAAACAGCTAAATTATTTGCCCTCTAACACAGGGTGGCCACCTCCAAGCTGTCCCTAAGGCCGTGGTGTTGATAACTTCCAGCAGATGCATGGGCATCATCGGAAGCATGCTAGCGAGACACCACAGAAATATACAGGCCCCTTGACAGCAATTTGGGACTGGGGATGGCTGTGACCAGCGTTTCAGGCTGTGCCCTGGCTCTGGTTAGCTTACTGGTATTGGTGTTATCTGTCTGGATCTGGACTCTCCCAAATCTTGCCTGTGTGAGCAGCTACCTCAAGAATGGATGGGCAAGAGGAACTCCAGAGGGGCAAATGCTTGTTCTCATTCATTTCATTTTCACTGTGGAATGGCAGAGTACTCAGTGCCGATGATTTCACTGTGTAATATGCTTTCCCCATGGAGCAATGTACATCTCCATTCAGACTCCAAGACTTCTTCTTGTATACTGATATGGGACCAGTCACAGGATGAGCCCTACCAGCTCATATGTCTGTCTGAGCATAAACCCTAGAGAGCTTCCTTTATTTCTTTTCTTCTCATTGAAGATGCATCACGAAGTATAAATATATGAGTATAACAAAGCCTCTTACTGTTTTATCTAGTCAGCTGTGCCAAAGACTGCCCAGGTTACTTCGCTTCACTTCTGCACAAGTCAATGAAAGGAGCCGGGACTGACGAAGAGACCTTGATTCGCATCCTTGTGACCAGGGCCGAGGTAGGGTACCCTGTGACCTGTAATACCTCACATCAGCTCTGGTAGAAATACAAATGTAGAGGGTATGGAGTGAGTCCTGGTAGGTCATGTGCTCAGTCAACCCATTTCAGCCCAATGACATCAGTGGTCACGCTCTGCTTTTGTACCCGGGCAACTCTAATTTTGATATTGCATCTATTTCTGTTTTCAAAAGAACTAAACCAGATAACATGCAGGCAATTTCAAGTGGAGTCAACTGTACCTGGTTAAAACTAGCCCATGGGGAGGTCTGGCCCCAGTAGGATGTTAAAAGTAAATTCCTCATTAAGTAATGATAAAGCAGCAGTTCCCAAATTGAGAATTGCTTATAAACATATGTTGCCAATTCTCTCTGATTCCAGCTGGGAAAAACAGATGGGGAGGAGGGTAGGAAAATAAAGAGCCAAAGGAGATAATTGTCATTTTAAAAAGCACAAAACTGCACAAGGCAGTTGAGATCTTAAACACAGTCTTTAAGTCTTCCTTCCTTGTAAGCTGTGTAGGCTGTAACAGCAGGGCTGTTTCAGTCTTGACATAGAGGAGAAGTTGTTCACAGGGACAAGGAGAGCATATTTCTCAATGATCGGCAGTGTGAGAAACTAGTCTCCAGGGTAGTCTCTCTGTTAAGACATGGTCCAATCATGATAACATTTAAAATCCTGGTGATAAAGATCAGAACCATGCCATGGGTGCCTTTTCACAGGAAAGCTCGAAACAAGGCGTTTAATTCTCCCCCCTGTGGTAACCAGAAAATTACTTTTGTGGGTGGAACAAAACTCTCTTTTAGCCATACTCCTGGAAGTGCCTCTTTCCCTGCTTGTCACCACGGAGTGGCCTCAGGAGCTCACAGTGACCTGTGTGAGTTTGTCCAGTACCAAGGCTATGCCCGCATGGCACCACTGAGCACTGGGCAGAGATGTCCCCGGCCGCCCCGGCACGGCTCTCCACAGAGGCCCTCTTCACAGCTAGCATCCCCTCACCACACCATCTGGCAGGAGCTTACCTTAAATCCAAACATTAAGCTGAAAGTCCTCCACGGATTTTAGGTCTCCTGCTTTCTCCCCTCCTCCTCCCACCAGGGGCGGCGGACCTTGGATCAGACCCCAGGGGTCCTGGTAGGAGCAGGGCATATTACTCAAAGCACTTTTCTAAAGAGGCTCTTGGTGTCTCCTCAGAGTGACCTGCCAGCGATAAAGGAGAAGTTCCAGCAAATGTACAAGGAGTCGTTAGCTGAAGCTGTCCGATCGGATACCTCTGGGGACTTCAGAAAGTTGCTGCTGGCTCTTTTGCACTAAAAAGCCACCAAGAATGAAGAGGCATGCTGAGCAGCCACCTCTTGATTAGTTTCCAAAATAGCATCCAAAAAAATGTGGCATTAGCACAAAGAAAAAAATCCAATTTATTTTCTTTCCAGCTGGGAAATGCATTGCCAAGTAATGCTGGACGTGAGGTTTATGTTATGGCTATCTCGCCAAATGTCCTTAAGCAATAAAGGCATGTTAAAAAAACTAAATCTAAATTGACCTCTTTGTGTTTGCATATGCGGAGGAATCTTCTGTCATTGTTTCTTCTGGGTAGATTGTCTGTCTGTCTTTCGTTCTGAAAATTATCCCCGTTCTTTCCCCAATTTGACGGGTGCCATGTCATGCTGTTACAATCCTGCGAAGAGAAAATGGATAGTAATTTCTTCTTAGCCCATTATCACAACTCTTTAAACAACCTGAGCACTGTGAATTAATGATTTAAGTCAGGCCCTGATTAAAATCCTGCTATCAGCTGGGAAGGTCGGAATGGTTTCCCTGTCAGTGAGTTGCCCTCTTAGCATAGTCACCTCCTAAGTTATTCCATGAAGGAGATAAGGACTTGCAGTCCCCATCGGCACCACATCTTGGGATATGGTGCAGGAGCACAGCTGGGGGAGAAACGGCGCTTCATGAGATGGATCTGTCAGGCAGGGAAATGCTGTTCCCACAGGGGCAGATGTGGGCCTCAGGACAGCTGCACCGTCTCCATCCTTGGAGGTTTCCAAGACCCAGCTGGATAAAACCCTGAGCAACCTGGTCTGATCTCATGGCTCACCCTGCTTTGAGCAGGGGGTTGAACTAGAGACTCCTGGAGGTCCCTTCCTCCCTGAACTACCCTATACATACTATAATTGTATGACAGAAGATGTAGATAAAGAATAACATGGCACGGCCTGACAAATAAGAGGAAAGAGAGGAGAATCTGGGTCAAGGAGATGAGCTTGTGGGCATTTCTCTGTGTCTGGCCCCTTCCCCCTTTTGCGTGTACTGCTCTGCCAAAGGGAAAGGTCTTTCAGATCTAGATCCTCTGAGGTATGATGGCTGATGGCATCTAATTCCCATCAAAAATAGTATTTCTGAAGCACTGGACCTGTTTCTCCTAGCTTGTATCAATGTCACAGCACTAGTATCTGGACACCTAGTTACAGTCTGTAAAGATGGGGCAACATAAATAGGAGATGGGAAGGATGGAGGGCTTTTAAGAAGGATGATCTGTGTGTCACACAGGTGTAACAGGATGTTCCAGCATTTCAGAGGCCTGATCCTCCTTTGGCAGCATTTCTAGCAACTTAAAAATATCAGGGGCAGATACTGAACTTGAAATGAACTGTCTACTTCCAGATTTGCCTTTATCAAAAGCATTTTAATTTTCAGACCCAGAAAGAGCAGAGCAGTGCAGCATCTGCGTATCTTCATGTTGCTGTTGCCATGAGGCTCTTGTAACCAGAGACTATAGAAAGGATAGATGGATAATCTACTTAGGTGTCCAGTGTTCCTGGTGATATTTTATCCTCCAGAGGTCACACTGTATGTTCAGTCCAAGATAAGCTGGCCGGTTCCCGTTCTCAAAGGATGTAGTTTGAAGAAAAAGCCAGCGGGTGTCTGAAATGCACATGAAGGAGCTGGTTTAGGCAAAGGATTTGTTTTAAAATATTCCAACAAGAGTGCCCAAAGCTATATGAGTGGTTTCTGTGAAACCTCTAGAAGCCCAGCACACTTTAAACCCAGCTATGTACTCATTTAATGTGAAGCGCATAACTTTGGCAGCCAAATTTATTTTTGCCTGAAGACTGTTTTAATTAACGCTAGTAGGTCATTCTGACTAAAGAAGGAAGAGTACAATTGCTTTCATCTTAATCTTTCACTCTTTAATTAGAGATTGGCCTGAAACCATGCCAGGAGCCCACACATCTTCACACCCACACATACTGGGCCAAAGTCATTATTGAATTACATGCTGTATCTCTCTATCTGTACACAATGCACGCAGTGATGGCAGTGACACTTGGGAAGTTGCTCTGTGTCTCCAATGCTGTAAGAGCAAAACTTGTCCCTATGCCTCTATAACAAAAGTTTAGGTCAGGGGTTCAAAATTCAAGTTCAGGTTTCAAGACCAGTATTTACAGACGTAGTCTGCCACCTCGCCTACAAAATCAGAACCAAACCCAGATTCGATCAAGTCTTAAACTAAGCCTTAGTTCAGAATCAAATATCATACCAATGTGAATGACAGCTGTGGTGATAGGGCACTCAGGGAAACCATGTTTGCTGAGCAGCTAAATAGAAAATGAGTAATGCAACAGTTACAGAGGAATGAGAGAGAAGGATCATAAGGGTATCTGGACTCAAAGAATAGGAAGAAGACCAGATAGTTGGCAACTAGTAGCAGCAGAAGGAAGTCAGCAGACTTCTCTGTGGGCAAGAGGCAGCATTCACAAGTTGCAACAAAGGGAATTCCTATCATTGGACATACAGAAAAAAAGTCTTCACCAGGACAGTGGTTCAGGACTGGAGCAGGTTGTCCAGGGAGGTTGTGAAACCTTCATCTTTCAAGATTTCAAAAATTCATTCAACTGGACAAGTCCCTGAGCAACCTGATCTAACTCTGAGGTTAGCCCTGCTGTGAGCAGGAGGTTGCACTCGGTGAACTCCCAGGGGCTCCCCAGCCCAATCTTCCCATGACTCTAGGAGAATTAGGTAGTTTGTGAGCAGGAGACCACACCTGGCAGTGCCATGTGTGATAGTCAGTGTATTTCTGTTGCCTGAAGTAACACAAAGGACTTCATCTTATTGTCAGATACGATTGTCCATCAGTTCCCCATATTCACACTGGATTCTGTTTACTTTTCAATGTCTTCTCCACTACTTGCTAGCCTGGGGAGTTTCATTGCCTTCAGTGAACCTGAGATGTCAACCAGGGAGCTAGAGGACAGGGTCAAAGGGCTGTTTCCCCAGTCCACTGAAGCAAATAGTAAATCACGCTGGGCTCTGGTTAAGCGTGTTCAGGACTCAGGGAGGCTGATTCAGTGGGTAGTATCCGTGTGAGTCCAAAACTGGGTGCTAGGTGTAGGGAAACATTTCCTTCATAGGTCTGGCCCAGACATCGCATGGGGAGTTAGGCCTCCCGGTGGTGTTATCTGCTGGATGAGATACAGACATACGTGTTGAGTAGGAAGGTCCCTATGCATGCTATCTCTTGATAGTAATTTGCTAGTATAGACATATCTTTGCTCTTTCAATGTGCGTATTCATTATATATGTTTACATGCATGTGTAAATATGCGACACACAAATCTTATAATGCCCCAACCCATTATTAGTCTTCCTTTCTGCTCCCATATTTCTCTCCTCTCCAGCTTATGACAAGCAAAATGGTGTCCGGTGCCCATCTTACCCTGGTCAGGGCCCACCGACCAAGCTCCACACTGCCAGGGCACGCAGCATCCCAGGCAGTGCTGGCTGCTCTCCCAGCCTGGGCTGAAGGCTGTCACCCCAGCCAGCCACCACTGCTGCTTGCGGCAT
The DNA here is from genome assembly GCA_017639485.1 of Pluvialis apricaria. NCBI lineage: Eukaryota > Metazoa > Chordata > Aves > Charadriiformes > Charadriidae > Pluvialis > Pluvialis apricaria. The sequence continues at coordinate 157,445,248 of CM030008.1, read as the reverse complement.
CTTCCCATCCTCTCCAACACATGGCATCTGATTAATTATGGTCCCTGTAATTGTCCCTTTTTACAACGAGGAATGTTAATCCTGGGGTTTGTTCTGTCTCCCAGTTTTATAAAGACCATAATAAGGAATATTTTTTCTTGTCCCCCTGTCTATTTAGACCGCAAATTTGGGGAAAGGGATGATCTCTCTCTTGGTAACTGTGGGGGCTGGTAGTCATCGAGGCAGCGCACGTAACACTGAATAAGCTCGGTGAAGTCTCTGCCTCGAACAGTCCTTTTTCCTTACCCATATTTGTTCATTTTCACCTGAATTGTAATAGGATCAGTGTATGAGTTTCAGAAGTTGTCTGACATCACCAATCTTCTCTGTGCACCTGTCTGCTGGCCGATTAGATTACAGCCTTTTTCCACTCTGTTGCTTAGTGCGTGATAATAGACATTTCATCATTCCATTACATTAAAACTTAAGAAGAGCTCTGTGGGTCAGATCAAAGGTTCAACCATCCTAGTTCCAAAACTGAGCAATCCCAAACACTTCAGGAGAGAGAGCAGAAGGAGCAGGGTGAGTATACAGCATTGCGGCAGAGCGGTAGTTCTTTGGTAGACATCTCCATTTTCTAGAAACTGGCCACCGATGGAGTTCATACAGCAGCAGTTGCAGAGGGTTGCTCCAGCCTCCCTCAAGGGCTGTGGGCGACCTGCAGCATCATGTCCCACAGTGCTGCTGGGTCACATAACCTGCGAATGAGCCCCCTTTCCCACTTGCACATGGTGTTCAGGCCAGCCCGTTACCCGTGCAACATCCCACTCCCGTGGTTAACGCAGTATCCTGTCCTCCCAAAAAAGACTGCTCAGGCCTGGTTCGGTCAACAGCATGCCAACCTAGGAAACCTGCCTCAAGAACTCATTCAGAAACAGACTTTCTCAGGCAAGTTACACTGTCCCACAGAAGAAACAGCTCTTCCCTCTCACCAGGGGTCATGTTGCAGCAGTAAGGGCCATATAGGACATACTGTTCTCGGATATGCCATGAAAAATGATTTCTAGTTTATTTATAAAGGATATCCTAACTAAGCAGTGCTGATGTGCCCACTTGGTTGGAGATGTGTCCGAAACCATAATCTCTGGGAAAGAAAGAAGAGAGCGTTGTAAAGCAGGCAGCAGGAGCTTCGTTGCTCGGGAGCCTTGGCCCCAAATTGGCAGGGACCTGTGTGGGGACTCAGCAGGGAGCCGCAACCCCCCCGAGAGCAATAAGCTATTTAAACAGCACACGCTGTACTCTGGGTTAGCAGGAGTTTGCATAACCGTGCAAAGCCCTCCAGACTGAGATCTTCTAAATAAATGCCACATTTATCAGTATCTAAAGCAGAAGAACATCCCACCTTCCCTTCCCCGACCCCATAAAACAGTGTCATTAGTGAAGTCAGATAGCATCATTTGTTTCTTTAAGGGTTAAAAAAATAATCCACAGCCACTGCCAGGAAGAGGCAGAACTAAAAAGGCAGCACAGAGTTAGAGCCAGCACAGAGATATAAAGCTAAATCAATCATCGAAACGGACCGCAACAAGAGCATATACATACAGAGCAAGAAAGAAAGCGAGAGGGCGTTTTGTTTGGGTAGCTAATGTTCTCTGGACGAGGAGAGAGAAATTCTCCTTTGGGTTTTTAATGCCACTCTAAATATTTATAGCAAGATCATGGCCAGCTGGTGAGGCAGCGGCGGCGGGGAGTAGGGAGGGGAGGGCCCATTTTCCCCAGCACCCCAACATCATCCTCCGGGTCGTCTCTTTTCTCGAGGAAAGGCTGCACGTTGCCATGTTTACCCTCACCGTGACTCATCTGCAGGAGCCCAGTCCAGTGGCTCCTGCCCTTCCCCTCCCTCACCTCGCTGTTCACACACGCATGGCGTGCACACACAGATGCACCGATTGTGCAGGAAGGGAAGATGCCGCAGCATCCAAAAAGCTATGCCAGCCCGACTCCACCCGGTCTTTAGCACAGGTCTGGGCCTTCAGGGTTTTGTCTACTCTTCAGGCATTTCACCATGTTGTTACGCTGCATCAAAAAGTCTCTGGGAAAGGCCACGTACGGCACGACCCGTGATGCAAAGCTGCTGTTTTTAGAGGAACAGGCTGCCCCCATCCCTGCGGTCTGCTGGGCCGTGGACGTGGGGGCAGGGACATATGGAGGACTGCAAACACCAGCGCGGCACGGGAGTTGACCTAAGGGCACTGTGGCTCCCAACAATTTTCGCTCATCTGCCCCGCTGCGACTAGATGCAGACATGACTCACCCGTGAGCTTTGGCTTTGAAAATATGAGAAGGAGTTATGCTTTAACCTTGTGTTTCCCTGTGGTAGCGATGCTTAGAAATGACATTCTGGATTCAAGCCCATCCCAGAACAAAGGGAGGAATTTCAGCACAGAACGGGCCCAATCCAGTCACCCAGGCATGGGCAGCCAGTGCCACTTTTCTTGAAACACCCAGGAAATTGCCACAGAGCTGGGACACACCATGCTGGACCTGCTGGAGACCCTGGCCAGGGGCCAGCTGGGGTTGTGGAGGATCCTCTGCTGGCACAAGGCGCTTGACTGATCCCAGCCCTGGGTATGGATTTAGGTTCATCGTTGCAGATACCTACATGGCAGTGTTAAATATGGACACCTATATGTGACTGAGGCAGCTGAGCACCCATGGAGACTTAGCAATGCCTGGAGGACTGTTCACCTGCCCAAATATAGGTGGTACTTACCGGTGACCTGAATAACTCGGCAGACTCAGCTGTATTGACTAGACCTCACTGGCTGCAAAAGGAGCTGGGACACCTTGTTGATGTGCAGGCATCTGCAGTCAGGGACCCCATCGAGCTGTCTGCCCTGGGGAGTTAAGTGCCACCCTGGGACCTGCCACCCTGGGACCCTGGTTTCCAACTTGCTGCACTCACTTCAGCAACTTGCTCCAGTCCTCCCACCCATAACGCTGAGCTTCCTCAAGCCACCTGCTTGAGAAGTTCTTTGCTAAGGCCCTTACACAAAAGGCCACAACCTGGTATTTTCTATGTAAAATATCAAGCAGCATCGTAAAGATAAACTGCTCCAAGAGTGCACTTCACCTCTGCTTGGCAGAGGTAGCTGGGCTCTCCCTGCCCACCTTGGGGCAGCCCTGGGCGCAGGGGTCCCGGTGCATCAGCATCTCCCACCAGACAGCAACGGGCTGACTCTCCCCAGATCTCTCCATAAGGTGGAGACACGGTCCGTCCCACCAGGGTCCCTGGAAGCCCTTCTCTCTCCCTTTTTCTCCATGGAAGTACGGTGACAGTGCATTACCTAGAGTTGTAGACTGTTTACAGGCTTCTAGAGTTCCCAGGCACTTTAGGACAGGGTCCTGCCGCTGTTTCCAAACGGACGGCCAGGACTTTTATAAGTGAACTTTCCTCTCCGTGTCTATTTATTATATGTAAACATTTGCCAGAAAAACACCACTTGGGCATGCTCAGTAGTGGCCAGGTCATTGCAAAAGGCAACAGCGGCGTCACATGTGATAACAGCGAGAAGCCCGTGTGCGCCTATTCTTAGCGCTGGAATGTATACAATGCCCCACCGCCTCGCCGCTCCTGCGCACCGCTCCCCAAAGCGGCAAAAGTGACTTCAGAATAAACACGTCCAGAAATCACCCTCTATGAATCACTTACCTACTGAAAGAAACATCCTGTGGGTTTATAGGTTTTTATCCAGGCTCTAGCTATGGAAAATCTCAGCAGAGAATAAACGGCAGAGAGTAAGTGCATGCAGTGAAGGACAACAGAAGGTAAACGTTTCTACCCTACCGTTTCACTGCAGGTTGAGCAGTTAGCCATGACAATAGATACTCATCATCTTGTTCTGCCTGGCACTTAATTTAGTCATTGTGTGTCTGATTAACATTTAAAAAAGCACAGCTAAGCAGAGTTAAAAAATAACCGTTTTAATGCAGATTCCCAGTCTCTAGGGTTTCGTTTGCCCTGCTGCAGAGTTCAGCTCTGCCAGATTTACATTCTTTGGGAGTGACTAACTCTAGGGGAAAGAGGCGCAAGCTACTAAACTGCTAATACCTTAAAATAGTGAATAAATGTCTAAGCACATTTATTCAATGTGATTAAAACGAACAAACCAATTGCTTCAGCCATCCAGCTTTCATCCCAAATCAGTGAGATAACTTCAGTGCTTTTGCTTCTTGCCAGGGACACAGGCAGTGCTGACCTCAGAGCTGCAACCTATCTGATAACTTTATGAAAATTTTAAAGGGTCTTAGCGACCTTTTGGCTTCTTTATTATTTTCCCACTGTGCTTAACCCATGTTCCATTTTTATGCATAACAGTGAACGGATATTTAGATCAACATCAAAGTCCCGATTTGTTCCCTTGGAGCTGGATATTTCAATAAAAGCTGCTAAGAATTTGGGTTTTTCTGCCAAGTTCAGAATTCATCTCTCTCCTATTTTGCTATGGAGATGGGATCCACTGAGGAGTTTCTCTTCAAAGACCAGGACTTCTCCTCCGAACTGCTGAGGCAGCTGAATGCTCTGCGGCAGAGTGGGATGCTGACTGATGTTACCCTCTGCTCCGGGGGCTTCGAAATCCCCTGCCACCGAAACGTGCTGGCTTCCAGCAGTCCATACTTCAAGGCCATGTTCTGTAACGACTTCAGAGAGAGTCATCAGGCTAAAGTCACCCTGGTGGGCATCGACGCCGAGATTTTGGATCAGATTATCCTTTACGTTTACACAGGGGAGATTCTTATATCCACTGAGAATGTCCCGCGTCTGTTGGAGACGGCCTCCATGCTGCAGTACACTAAGCTGTTTGAGGCCTGCTCTGCCTACCTCCAAGACAAGCTGACTCCTGACAACTGTCTGAGCATGATCAGACTGGCAAAAGTCTTGAACTGCCAAAGTCTGAATAAGAAAGCCAAGGCTATGGCTTTGAAATGCTTTCCTGAGGTGGCCTCTTCTGAGGACCTGAAGGACCTTTGTCCCTTGGAGCTCATTGATTACCTTGGGGACGATGAGCTCTGTGGGGAGGAGGAGCAGGTCTTTGAGGCACTGATGGTCTGGGTCCGGCATGACCTCCAGGCAAGACAACGCTACATCCAAGAGTTGTTCAAGAAGGTCCGGCTTCAGTACGTCCATCCAACTTTCCTCTTCCACTTCATTGCCAATGACTCCCTTGTTCAGTCCTCGCCCACTTGTAGGAGCATCCTTGAGTCAGCCCGGATACATATGTTTTCCTTGTACAGCACCAACGCACCTGACATCAAGCCCATACTGCATGTTCCTCGCAGGTACTCCAACCAAGAGTTCCTCATCATCATTGGTGGCAGGAAGGACAGCCAGCAGACGACGAGGGATGTCCTGCTTTATGATGACAAGACGAACCAATGGCTAGGCCTGGCCAAACTTCCCATGCGCCTGTACAAAGCCTCTGCAGTGAGCTTACACAGCAATATTTATGTGCTTGGAGGGATGCCTGTTAGCAATAAGAAAAGCCCGGTCAGTGATAATATTTACATTTACTCCCTCAAACTCAATCAGTGGAGGTTGGCTGAGCACATGTTAGTTCCACGTTACTCCCACAGAAGCTTGGCATATAAAAATTATATTTTATCATTCGGTGGAATTGGTGAAAACCAGGAAATCCTTAATTCTGTGGAAAGATACGATAGCGTCTACAACACCTGTGAGAGCATGGCAAAGATGCCTGTTGCCGTCCTTCACCCTGCTGTTGCTGCCAAAGATCAGAGGGTCTACCTTTTTGGGGGAGAAGACATTATGCAAAACCCTGTCCGGCTGATCCAGGTAATGGTCAGTCCTGCTTGTAATAGGCAGTTTCATCTAAGGTATTTAGCAGTTCATCACCCTCCTGTGGAAATCAACCTCCCCAAAAAAATTTATTGTGAGTTGCAGCAAAAGGCAGGATGAGTTGACACGTGGCTTCAGGGCAGTCAAGTCTGCAAGGAACATTGCAACTCTTTCATTTGGCCCTTTGAGTGTTTTTCAGGCACAAGCCCCAAGGTACTTCTCTGGGTGTCAGTCAGCTCTGCTGCTGGTGGGCACTGGGGCCAAGGCTGCTGCAGGTGATGCTATGGCAGGCAGCAGCCGACCCCCTTCCCTGGCTTCATGCCTGTAGCCAATCTCACTGAAATCAGTGTTTTCCACTCGATGGCCAAGCTGGGGTCTCAGCTGTGCACCTGCTCGCTCACAGCAGAAGCAAAGATTCGCGATCATTAGCGCGATTAGATTCTCACTCATCAAACGGCCAGGACTTAAACTGACAGTTATTTCGTATAAACAGTTGCGTTAAAAATGTGGCTCCTGCCACATGTTGCTGGCTCTCTGCCTGCTTTCAGCGGTTACACTCTATTAGGAGGAAAAATACATGAAATCCTTTCTTATCTGATTTGATGCTTTAGCAACATTGTAGAGTTACTTTCCCCATGAGTGTTTTTCACTGGTTTAGGTGTTTTAACTTAGTAGGATCATCATAGGCTAAGATGACAGCCAGCACATGAGCAATACTTCTCTATGGTGATAACACTACTTGATTATCAGGGGGAAGGAAATGTGTTTATCAGTTAGTGGGGAGATGTCCTGGAGATATTTGCTATATTAAGCAGCGGATGACGTGACATAAAAGTTTGTGTCACCCAGATACAGATGACTGAATGATCATCATCTGGCAACAGCTCTTTTTCTCACATAAATTGATGACTTAGATACCACTCTAAGTCCCATCAACAAGTCCCTTTGCCAATCTGATTGCATACCAGCCACCAGCACAAATATAGCAGCTGGGCAAACACGATGGCTGCCAGCAGAGCTGGGTGAAGTTGAGGTTTGTTTGCCCAGGAAATTGCTAAGGCTAAGGCGGGAATACACAGAATAACTGGAAAATGAAATGAAATGGCTTGCACTTCGGGACAGCATTATCCAGGAGTTACAGTGATTTAATGGCCATACAAAGATTTACAGCTGAGCACCTTGCATATGGCAGATACACTCCGCCTTAGTGCATGTGCTAGCATCTCCTGAGCAGACAAGCCTGGAGCACTAGAACGCTTTCCAAGGGGACTTATTAGGAAAAAAAGTGGGTAAATTCTCAGATTTCCAGCAGTTCAAGCCAGAGGATTGTATTCATTAGGACAAAATAAAAACCATAAGTTCCTCTGCAATTACAATTTCCAGTTAAAATGCAACATAAACAGCTGTGTGTGTATCTTTATTTATTTGTCAGGTTTACCATGTCTCCAGGAATATGTGGTTTCGGATGGAGACCAGAGTGGTGAAGAATGTCTGTGCACCAGCTGTGTTGATTGGGGACCAGATTATCATCGTAGGAGGTAAGGGCTCTGTTTCACCTTCCCTCCTGCCTCCCCTTGCCCAGCTCCTGCGTGATTTTGCAGGCTTCCTGCTTGGGGTGCTCCCTCAAAAAGGACGTGGAGCTTGGGAAGGAAAGGAGTGTGACCACCCTCCATACACATCTCTCATGGGGTCTCATGGCCATGGAAGAGGGGACAATTTCTCCACGAGGCACCTTCTTACTCCAAGTAGCAGAACCTGGGTGGGGGGAAACTGGGGAAAAGCCAATGCAAGTTACTGCTCTGCAGAAGGAGGGAGGTAGCCGAGGGCATGGGGGTCCTGCTCCTCTCCTGCTGACTCACAGACTGGCCCTCCCTGACTGCTCTTCTTGGAAGGGTGGAGAGCGCGGTTACCACAAGGCCATAGATGGCTTGTTGGGATGGGTGGGCTGCAGAGATATGAGGGGTCAAACAGTCCTGTAGCTGCCTCCTGGCGGTAACTGTGAAATGTCCCGAGGGGGGCATGAAATCTCTGAAAGGGGAAACTTCTCAGTATCTTTTTCAACCTGAGGATCAGGCTCTGCCCATGGCACTTTGATGGATCACATCTCATTGGTAGTTTGGTGCTCAACAGTCCTTAACGCAGCTCCCCTGACCACAGGCTGGCACGAGGAAGCATGTGTTAGATTATTTAAGAGAAAATGAAACATAGGGAAGCTTTAGCAGAGCACAGGACTGAACCCAAATCACACAGGACTCAAATGCGGTGTTATCTCTCAGCAAGAGGCCACTGCTACCCTTTGCAGTGAGAATAGGGTGAGTCAAAAGGTTCAAGACTATCAGTCTGCTGTGTGGCAGATTACCCTGACCTCAGACCACAGTGCCCAAAATACAGTATTTTCAACTATCTTATTTTCAAATGCATTAATCTGAAGGGCCTGTATTGATCCAAGTCTGCTGATGATCAGCTTAAGTTCTCAATTTATTTTTTTATTTATCTAACAAAAGCCACAGAAGTTCATGTTAACTTCAAACATCTTTCATTTTGCTTGAAAGCAGAGAGATTCACCATGGTCGGGTTTTATTTACCGGTTTCCATGCCAAAACATTGGCCAAACACTCTTAGTTTATCAACAACAGTAAAACCCACAAAAATAACATTTTCTCTTAACAGCTTTCATCACATTTCAGGTCCTTTTTGTATGACTGCTCACATCATAACAAAGGGGAGTGGGTTGGCCTAAACAAGACAGGCCTTGATTTTTGTTAGGGAAAGTGGCTTCAAGGCCTGCAAAACGTGTCCCAAAGCAGTTTGTTTGCCATGGCCACTCTTGATTATCTACAGGGACACAGCTACTGCTGGTTACCAAGCTCCCACACCTCCATTGCTCCAGAGCAATGGCCCTGGTACCAGCCCTTACCTCTCAGCAGATGCAAGGTCACATCACCCCTCAGTGGAAGAGCTGTCCATTGGGTCGCTGGCATGGTGGCCAGCACAGATGTGGCACCGAGAGCTTTGGGAGTGGAGCGAGCACCGGTGACATGTGGCTGTTGAGTACCCAGATCCATTCAGTAGACAGCTACGACTCCAACCCAACAAGGCATTGTTGCTCCTTCCCCACATGCCATTGGCTTCTGTATTTCTGAGTGAAACTCTAGGAGCCTGTCAGGTGGAAAGAAATACTTCAGGACTTTTGAAGGCACATACAGAAAACTGCAAGCTCCAGCTGTGTTTGACAGGTTGCTTGCCTGATGTGACGGGGTTTATGGTGCTCATTGAGCCTTGGCTGCCAAGGTGGTATGAGACAGGATGAGGACAAACAGGAACGGAAGATAGACAGATAGGCATTCCTGTGACACATCATCACTTCCCAGCTGAGATATCTTAATTCTGCCAAATTATGTACCTTTATAAAAGGTCTTATTGAACACTAGCAGGAAATATATTATTATTATTTCTTCCGCTGGCCATAAACTCTAATTCCCATCTGTCTCTTCCACCTCTGGCTTCACATTTAGGGTACACCCGGAGAATAATCGCTTATGATACAAAAGGCAACAAGTTTGTTAAATGTGCAGACATGAAGGACAGACGAATGCATCACGGGGCCACTGTCATCAAGAACAAGCTGTATGTCACAGGAGGACGATGTCTTACCACGGACAATGTTATTGAGGACTTGGATTCCTTGGACTGCTATGACCCAGAGACCAACACATGGACACCGAAGGGAAAACTGCCACACAAACTCTTTGACCATGGGTGCCTTACACTCCAGTGTGTCCCCTGTTCTAACCTTCTCTAAACGACCTTTAGTAATTCCCAGGACATTTTGTGCTTTCCTTCCCAGAAAGGACCCACCTTGCTCTGCAGAGAGCACATGGGGAATCCTCATGGGATCCCACAAAGTCCTGACCTTGAAGGCACCAGCGGCGTTAGTCATTACCCAAGCGCTCTGCCAGAAAGGTCATGAGCTTTGTGCTCATGCCATATTCACCTGACCAGTATTGCATGTAGTGCTGCTAAGTCCAGCCCAGAGGCCCAACCCAGAGTCTCAGCAGAAAACAGGGAAAAAAATACTGGGTAAGAACCTGGTGCAGGATTTGGCCTTGTACAGACTTTAAAGTGAAAGGTGAATAGGGATGCTGGTATCTCCAGGGAAAATAAGATCTGGGTAACCTGGATTTGTGTTAGCATGCAAACTCAGCTGTGTGCCATGATCCTCTGCTACGCGGTGCTGACCAAGCTTTCCATTTCAAGTGGTGGGAGCGTTTGGAATAGGAAGCCCCAAGCTCTAGTCTTGTAACCAGCCCAGCAGCAGCTGCCTGCATTAGCTACTGTAGTCATAAGAAATAAAATGTTAATGTTCCTAACATCAAATTGGAAATTAGCAAAGGGCTGATGCTTCGATCTGAACTCTCACATTACAACAAGGTGCAGATTTGACTTCTTTGAGATACCCCTCTTTCGCAGTGCAGGGAAGATTTTTGTTCCACCTGTCTGCTCTCCAATGGAGCAGGAGAAGGGGGAATGGAAATGAAGGTTGTCTGTGTCTTCTTTTTCGAGGGATCTTGTTTTACAGGGACTTTGCTCCTCCTTTAGCATTGGTGATAGCAGCGGGGTTGGGTAGGAAGCCCTTTGGCTGATGGAATTCCTGATATCTGGAATAGCAGAGGGGACACATGGAGGAAACGGGATGTAAAAGAGAAGAGGTATTTGGGAGGAACAACTTTTTTTCCCTTTCTCCTCTCTCCAAACCACTGGAAAACAGCAATGAGAGAAAGCCAGTGACAGGAAACCAGCTTTCCAAGAAGAGCAAGTCTAAGTCTGCCACTTGGCAAAGCAGCTCTGGCTCCACCAATATTTTTGTGGGGTTCTGCCACTGAGTGCATATTTTTAAAGGGAGGGGATTAATCATCAGATACTGAACAGGCTGTGAACTGGTCACCAGGCTTGGTAAGATTGTTGAGATAGCAAGGAGCTTTAAAGATAGCACCAATTACCACCATCCAGAGAAAGGATGGCAGAAACAACACCCCTTTTCCTCATATTTGATAGAAAGTGGGACTTTTCCATGGGTAGAGGGTGGCATGATGAAATCACGCTCAACCCTGCTCTTCACGGAAGGCTTCACAGCCATGTGGTTACCACCATGCTGCAGGACACCAATTCCAACCGCTAAGATTCCCTCCCATAATTCTGTATCTGGGAGCAGACAGGCAACACAAATAGTTAACAAAGTGGAGGGCCTGGAAAGAAGAATTGCATATCAACTGCTGTTTTAACAATGCAAAATAAAACAGTTATTATTGTTTGTATGAGCTTTGTGTTCAGGAGTCCCCATTGTTCCCTCTGCATTGTTGATAAAGGGAATTGTTTTTGTACCAGCGTTTTTTGCCAGGGTTTCCTTCTAAGGATCTGAGTAAACCTGCAAAGAATGAGTGGGAACCCAAACTCATCTCTCAGCTCGGAAGCCTTTGGCTACATTTCTCCTCTGTCTTTCAGTCTATATCATCTTCTCCTCCCTGTGCAAAGCAGGGCTAAATCACACCACTTGCCAAATTGGACCGGAGCAGTGATTCATTCTGCTTCCTCACAAGCCAGCTCCAGCTCTCTGGAGAAAGAAGCCTTGTCATGGCCAATTATGGAAAGTCTGCCCCGGGGAGATGTTTATTCCTAACCCTGCAGTGCCGCCTTCCCAAACTCCTTCCTGTTGTGACCCCACTCAGCTCCAAGACTCCAGGAGACGCCAGTTGCTGCCATGCATTTTAGCTGACACGGATTCATGCCAGGCTCGTGACTGTACCCAGAATCAAGGAAAAAAAGCTGACTTGGGGCCATAACCCCATGTTCGCAAACCATTGCCACAGTCATTGGTTTACGCTTGGAAGCAAACAGATTTTCTTAATTCCCGTATCATATAACTAGTGATTTCCTCAGCATTCATGCGGGGACCAAATAGTACCTTGCACAGCTGTAGCTGGGCAGGAAAGGGGGAGTGCAAAGAAGAGGCTTGGTTGCAGCAGTGTTGAGCACAGCATCCTTCCCCCGGCCCTCAGGGACCCCTCACATCATCCCCAAGTCCTTGGAGTTGCCAAGGGCTACGGCCAGCCCTGTGCTCCTTCCCTTCACAACCTTCTCACCTCATGCCCGTAATTCAAGAAATTTGGGTTTGCCGGGCAGTAAATACGAAGCCTGGTTTCCGATAGACTTCTGTCTTGTGGTCAGTTGGCTTCGATGAAAACTCTGACGAAAGCTTTTGGGGCCCTTTGCAAAAAAGGGTTGAAACCAGAGAACAGTGTTGAGCCTTCCCAAGGCAGATGAGGGCCAGAAGAGTCGCTCAGTCACAGGGAGGCAGCAGCATGCGCAGCTTCAGGGCGGGGGATACACAGCCCCAGGGAAGATGCTATGGAGAGAAGGGATGCTGCCTTTCTAATCAGGTGCTGGCCACCACCTGGCCAACCTAGAGCAACACCTGGTACCATCCCAAGTGCTTTGCAGTTGTCATACCCAGTGGTGCTATGGGTAAAAGTACTTCTAGCAAGGATCAACCAAGGCACCCCTTTCTCCAGTGTCAGGAGGGGACTTTCCCAAGCAGGATCTGCAAGGCTACCACTACCCAGAACACTTTCTGAGTCACCACATGCTTTTCCAGAGGTCTCATCATCCTAGTATTCGAGCATCTAAGTGCTCATTTAGATGGGAATACTCCGTGGGAGACCAGCAAGGTACTTCACAAATATGATCATGGCCCCATGCAGAGAGGGGAATTCGTTGCTCTTTATTTAGTAAGCGTGGAAGCCAAGGGAAAGAGGGAGTTTAGAAATGGTCATTGGTTTGGGGGTCAACTTCTGGAAGGGCTGAACACCTGCTGCTTTTTTTTTCAAATCAGAGAGGGCTGTGAACGCTCATCACCTCCAAGGTCTCATTCTTGGGTGTCCCGAGACAGTCACTAGATCATGGAAACTGTAGGACCACATGGCTGATAGCAGCCTGCTCCATGGGACAGTGAGTTACCCAGTCCCTCATGGCAGGTTCTTGGCCAATGCATTGAAATTCTCCTATGAGAGACACTTTGCTTCCTCCCTAAGTAACACACTTGAGTGCATTATTAACCTCACAGCTTTTAATACTATCTAACCTAAATCTTCTTTGCTGTACCTTCTGCCATCCCCACAGAGAGAAAGGACAATCGATTACCCTTGTTGATATCTTTTTTTTTTTATATATCTTTAAAGTTTATTAGGATGTTTCAAATTCTGTAGACTAAACAAACCCAGTCCTTTCAAATCTTTCCTCATAAGTCATGTTTTCTAGACCTCTGATCGTTTTTGTTGCTCTCCTCTGGACAATTTCCAGTTTGTCTGTATTTTTTGTTTTTATTTAAGTGCAGGGCCATGGCTCAGCCTCACAGTGCTGAGAAGGGCAAGAAACCCCTCCTGCGTCTTACCTACAGCACTCCCGGTCTCCCAGCCCAGAAGGACTTTTGCTTTTCGCAGCAGCAGCAGCAGATTACTGACTCGGGTTCGGCTGTGCTCGGGATTAAGGAATGCTTGCAAGTTTGGGCAAGGTCACATGGAAAGACTGCAGGAGATCCAGGATCTGCCAGGGTTATGCCGTAACTCCATCTTCACTTTGGTTCACCAGGATCCCAAGCCAGATCCCATTGAAAACAATAAGTCTCTCCATGAGCTTCAGCAAGGGGCTTTGGACCGGGCCCTAATTATTGTGTTCTCAGCTAGGTTCATCACTAATTCTATTAATTTTAACAGCAAATATTTAATGTTTGAGTCATTTTTTAGACTAGGGGAAAAGTTTCGGGGGGGGGGGGGGGGGAAGGAAGGGAGGGAGGAGACTGTATTTTCTTTTTGACTTTCTTCTACTTCCCTTGCTGCAAACTCCGAGCTGAATCCTGCTGCACAGGCAGCCTGTGATGGCAGGCAGCTTTGCTTTGATCTTAGCAAAGAGCTTCGTAGGTTAAGCCTGTGTTTTTTCACTGTAACCGTTTATCAAACAATATAATCCTTTCCAAGGGCAGCCTTTTTCTTGCGCACTAATATGTTTATAATTATAATGCATTTCCTGCTTCTTTTTGATTAAACACACCTGAAAAAGTAGGAAAGATGTCAATGCATAAATAAACGGGCACTCCGAGTTCATTGCTTCATCAGTCCTTTTTTCCAAATGCCAAGGAGTTCACTGCGAGGTGAATCCTCTAGTCGAGAAGGAAACAATTGGGGAGAGCATATATGAATAGCGTACAGGGTAATTTATCCCTGGCATTGTTCCTTAGCCTGACCTGAGAGCCATTAATAATTGACAGCGGCAAAAACAATCCCTTTTTAAAAATATAAACATCCATACTTTTTTTCCAGTTGCTTGAAAGCTCCCACACAGAAGTTAAACAGTCATAGTCTCCATGGCACAAATGAGCATGAATTCCTTGGTGCAAGCTTACACCAGCAAAGGAGCTGAGACCTGCTAATTAGTGGACTGCTAATAATGTTTTCAGTGGCTATTTCTGATGCGTTTGCCCGGGGTCCAAATGAAGCACAGTGCCTATGGAGAAACTGGTGTCTCAAGCTACCGTTGCCACCAAAGACAACAGGGCTCCTTAGGGCTTGTGCTGGAGCACTGAGAGATTGATCTGGCCTCTTCTGTTTATTGAAGTTTCCAAAATAGTAGCAGAGTAGCGAGGAGCCCAACTGCTCTGTCACTCGGCAAGTCACCCGCCAGCTCCAGCTGCCGCTTGTCACTTCTCTCCCTGGGGCTCTTTGTTTGCCTGCACTTCTTTCATGTTGCAGGAACCCTTTCTGAGAAAAGCAAGGAGCAGCACGTCTCGAGCACGCCGGGCCGTTAGGTGGATGCCTCGTGGATGCTTTAAAACACGAGGCATCCCCACAGCCGTTGGAGACATTTGGCTTTAGGCTGAGGGTGAGCCATGGGGTAAAATACTGCTGGAGGTGGAAAAAGGTGGCAGAATCTGGTCCACTTCTTCATCTGGTCAGCAAGATCTCTATAAACCATCCTCCTATAACTAATCCCCCCATGTCTGGCCCTCTGAAGTTTGTTTCTTGACCAGGCTGTGTCTTCTGATGAATAAGCTGTGTCCCACCACCCCTCCCTAAAGCAGGCATGCTGGGACAAGGGCAAAGGCACATACCCTTCCTCAGGTCCCCCAGTGCCACAGCTGTAATGACATCCCCTGAGTTTTGCCCTGGTCTTGGTGCGTCGCTGTGGTTTCTCCCTGCTCTCAGACACCTTCTCAGGCCAAACAACTGAGCAGATGTGCTCTGCAGGTGCCCAGCACCCATGCTTGGAGGTGGCAATGACTGGCCAGAGCACTGGGAAGTGACACCAAGTCCAAATTTTCAAGCTGATGGGTTGCTCCCAGTCTGGAAAATCAGCCAAAACCAATCTGAGCCTTAGAGCAGAGCTCTGACACTTCTCTCTGAGAGCTGGGGGACTGCAGGGGAACGTGTCCAGCCCTGAGGAGCAGAGGGCAAACTGCATGGAGGGTACTGCAACGTGAAACTTGGCTACAAAGCTTCAGTGCTGGGAAAGTGCAGCGTTTTATCCAGATCAGCAGCAAGCCCTGGAATTAATAGGGTTGATTAAACCGTTTTGATGTGCATGGTATGTGGAGATAAGGGCCCGATTCCCAAGGGCTTCCAGTGAAAATTAGATGTTAACCATAACAGTACGTGACATTCCCTGACAGGGGTGAGGAAGGCTGCTGGAAGACAACAGACAAGTACAAACCAAAGGGGCAAAAGAGGCAGCTCTTGGGAGACCAAAGCTACCACGAAATTGCTGGATCTGTTTTGATGCTGAAATGACGTGGACCCTGGCACCAGGCAGATTGAAAGCAAGGGAACTATGCCTGCTTTATGTTGTTATGACACATATATTTCCCTGAAAATGACATTAAAGAGTACCAGAGGCTCAAACATTGTTCTGTTTATCTGTTCCCTGGGTAGGGCTCTTACTCTTAGAGACAGCCTGAGCACTGCAGAATATGGCCCCTGTCAAGAAAACTTCACCTCTGGCATGAGGACCGTTAGCAAGTGTGACATGGGAAGCCAGCCCAGGGGGTCAGGGCGCGCACGGCTATTGCCCGCTGCCGCCTGGCAGGACAGCATCCCTTTGAGACAGGCAAAGGGCTGAGCCGCTGGAGAAGACTCCCCTGCCGTGCACTGAGGTTCCCAGATAGGAAGCCGATGGCAAGGTGTTGACCCCAGGTTCATCCTGTGCAAAAGCATGGAAAAGCTCCTCATCACCCAGGCTGTGTCAATGGCGCCTCCATATGCTTCAGGCCACGCTTCAGCCCTGGGATGTGGGATTCAACCCTTGCAGTGGAGCTTGCACCTGAATTAGCCGTTAGTGGGATCCCAAATTCTCCCTACGCATGGCGTGAACCAACCCATGCTTGTGCAAGCCATGTATCCTAAGGAGAAGACTCCCAGCAGCTTAACTGGGTGCCAGTTCAAGCCTTGACCAAGGAGGAAAGCAGAGAGGTCCTATGGACATTCTTCAAGACACTGTGATATTTAATGCATAATTCAGACCTTTTTAAAAGAATGCAGTCTTTGGGCTTTGGAGGTGATGGCTGAAGCCCTGAGGGCTTCTAGATGAGAGAGCCCGTTTAGAGCCTATGAGAGTTGTCTTTCTGCTCATTATAACTTGGAACAAATGTCAGTAAATAGAGCCTGTTTCTTCTCCAGGCATAGGAGGCTCTGAAAATTTTCTCAAGAGAAAAACAGCAGCACACAGTGAAAGAAGTGGTGCCTGCAGGCTGAAATACAAATGGCAGAGAAGCCAAAAGCATGTTCGCCCTTCCAAGCTTGAGCTTATGTTTTTAATGGCATGAAACGTGACATGCACAGTCAATCACAGATTTCAAGCTGAGAGTCCACTGTTTGTGATGGCAGCATAAAACACACAGACCGTACTCCAAAGAGCTTATGAGAGATACAGAGAATAGGACACAGTTGACCCTCAGAGCATCATCAGCTGGAGTTTCAAAGCATCCGGCTCATTCATTAGGCAAGAGCAACACCTTATGCCATAACCTGAATAACTGAAGTACACCTCAAAAAAAAAATAAAAATCAGCTCTTCCCTGTAGATCTCTGGTCCACAGCCCATCCCACAGATCAGCACACAAACAAGTGCCAAGGTCTAGGTCTTCCTGGAAACTCAGGCAACTCGCGGAGGACAGGCATTAGCTGTCTAACACCAACCTCTTCTGTCCCCAGGTACCCCATAGCCAGAAAGGCATCATCACCCTAAAACACACCTACAAGCATTTTTTTCCCTTTTTTCAACATCTAGATTGTCCCCTTCCCCAGGAAAGGTAGCGGAAGGTTTCAGACAACTCTAGGAACAGGCACACAACTGGGAAAGTGGATCCCTTCCGCTTTTAAAAACAAATGCTTTATAGAGTGAGGAGAGAACATGCGGACAGCTTGGGGCTCTCTGATTTCCAGGAACAAACTATAAAAGCCATTTTGGTTGACTGAAAATACTTTGGCATTTCCCTTTCCTATTTCGAAAGCAATTTCAAAGATAAGGTGATCGGTAGTGTAGACCAACCTTCCTAGGACTGTCATCAGGGAAGGGAAACACAGCTGGGGAAATAATTCCATGGGTTTTGCCTTTATCATATTTCTTTGATTCTAGAATACATTTTTGCTCTGCTGATCTGTGGCTGGACTAATGCAAATACATGGATTTTCGTGTAAATACAACATACCGCTTTGTGATTGCAGGATGTTGGTGAGCTCAGCTTAATCAGGAGAAAATCCCTTGCCCAGGTTTTAGTAGAAATCTGCAGACACACTGCTAGCAGAATCGTGGAACTGCCAGGCTCAGTGGGATATGGCACTTGCAAACAGCATGAGTCATTTGCCCTGGAGCTGTAGGAGCAGAGAACATCTGAAGATCTAGATCAGATTGGTGAATCAGCAGCATGGGACACAGTTTAAGAGGTTAAGCCTATTTATAGACAAATGAGGGTAATTTTCATAGCTGAAGGGATTAGATTTTTTTTTTAATAAATTCATAATAAACTCTAGGGAGGAGAATGCTGAGGTCTGTACTCAGTTAACTCCTCGGAGATGAGAGGAAGTTTGTCCAAGACAGGGATGGAGTCAAAGGCGCCAGAAACTCCAGAGAGCATTATCCTCACTGCTTTGCTTTTTATCCACTCACAGGATTAAGTTATGCTTTCAGGACAGTAAAAAGTATCCCTGTGGAGCCAGACCTTGATCTCCCTGCCTGTCGCACGTGTGGGACTCCCCTGGCACCCACACGAGGGCATTTGATGGGGGAAACCGGGAGGGACAAATCAGATGTGCACCCATGACAAAACAAGTCCCTTCTTTACAGGGGACTTCTGTTCATCATTTCTTGCCTTACTTCATACTTTACTCTTGGTTATCACTAATGGTGGACATGAGAATTAGTTTGCCAGTGTGTATCAGCAGCAGAGTTACGTAGCATCCTCAGTCAAGTGAGAAAGGATGGGACTTGCTGAGTGATTGTGGGTAAAATATTATTTCTTTTAAGTCTCCATCACCACATCATTAGAATAAGGATGATACCAACCCCACAAGGGCATTGCGAATGAATCCACTAAACCCTGAAAAATGCTGTCTTTTGTGAATTGCCAAACACTGCTGTTGTACAATCCCACTGCAGCTACTTGCTTTTTAGGAAGTAACCACACCTACAGAAACAGTGCAATTAAATGAATATAGTGATGATCTTAAATGAGCTGGTAATCAGCTGGATAAGTACAAAGACTTATAAAATTAATATGGGTCTGATTTTGACTGAGGCTACCCCTCCAAAAAAAAAAGAAACCTAAGTGTTCCTGGAAAGACTACCAGAGTTAAGAAAAGACTTCTATAAATAATTGGACTGCAGTTACCTCACACCTCCTTTTCCTACAATGTGTTTTTGTACACTGCTTTCCGTAGAAATCAAGGTTGGATTGAATATAGACCCAATGGGAGAACAGGCCTTATGAAAAGGACATAAACACTTTCAGTATTTGCAGGATTATCGTGCCCGTGGCTAGTAACGCTTTTACTTAAGGAAGGGCTCTTCTGCTTGAAGGCAATCTGCCAGGTAAGCTCGAAGATATGAAAATTATCTCTTTGAGTTCATCTGAAACTTTTTTTCAGAGTACTGATGTATGGAGCACTCCATGCACTCATTCCATTCCCAAGCCTGCAATTTCAGATCACGCCAAAACATGGCATTTCTGTAACATGCATTTCCACATCCAAGGTCTGTAGGACCAAGTCCTTGCTTGTTCCCTTGGAAAAAGCACGTTTTTCAGTTCTTTCAATGTTTTTGCACCAGCCTTTCTGAGACGCCTTCTTACAACCTCCCCTCAGCATCTGTTTTATTTTAAAAGGATAAAAATGCATCAAAGTCTCACACATTCTTGCTACTTTTAAGGTTCTCCAATTACGTTATTTATATGAATCCTTTCCCTTTTCCTGTTAGGGGTTTTTTGGTGTTTTTTTTTTTCTTTTGTAGTTTAAATTTTGTACACCCAGTGGCAAGGACAGAGACCTGCAGGGCGTATTGTTTTTAAAAACTATTTTATTTTGTCTGTCTTGTGATGAAAACTGCCTGCAAATCTAGGATTGCAAGGATGTTTGGGCACCCGCCATCACTCTATTAACTTTAAGCTGATCCTAGGAACTGGCAGTACTTGACTATCCGGTTCCCAAGTAGCGTTTGTGAACTGCAGGAGTCCCTCAACCTTCTCTTCTAAGCATGACTCCCTAGGTCCCTGCACTCACCACCTGTCTTGGTAAGCTGAAATCTTAATGCTAACATGAGGCATCTTCATTCTTTGGTCTCTGCATGCCTGCCTCAGCACTAAAGGGGACACAGCACGGAGATGCTCAAGTTGGCAACCCAGGAGACTCAACAGCATATGCTTCATCTATGCTTGTCCAAGTCAAAATTCTCTAATTTATCCCCTGGAGTTTGATCTGACAGTAGATGGATCAAATGCTTCAAAAGCAGCCTCAGGGCATTGGTTAAGTCTCCCAGGACTGGTGTGGGGCTCCTTCGTGCTCCACCATTTCCCACACCTTCCCAAAAGCAGTTTCACTCGGCATGCTTCAAGCGAGACGAGCAAACCAATTAAGTGCTTTTGAAAATCCTAGCTTCAGTCTGTTATGATGATATCCTCTTGATAACAGCACTGTGTGGAGTAAGCAAAGAGCTTTCCTTGTTTTCCTCAATACAAATTCAAGCAAACTTCTGCTGACCTGTTCATTTTGGCCATTTGATTTCAATGGGAAATGGAAAATGGACTGCACGGGGACCTTTGACCTCAAGCCTTGTATATTTTCTCTGATATTCTTTTATCTCCACTAAAAAACATTTACTAATATTTTAAGCTAATGTTTCTCTTCAGAGGGTCACACACAGTTCAGCATGCATCTTGCATACAAAGACTTCTCCAGGTCTCTAGTGTTAAGTTTTTCTAAACAGGTCGGGTATTTACTTGCTGTTGCTGAAGGGAGCAAGCAGAGCCCTTCTAGCTGACATCTAAAATAATGAAAGGAAAACCATATGTAAACCATACTTTCTGGAAATAAACTGACCCTTCTACATTTACAGGGTCAGAGGAGTGCAAGTGACCCCATATGTCCCCATGTGACTGCCCAAGTTTCTACATAGCAGGAGAGAACAGGTCACAGATGTAGTTACAGGAGTTGAAACGGGGATGCAGGGGAGACGAGGAAACGCCACCAGATTTAGAGCAACAGGTGGTTCCTCTGCGGCACCCATGAGGGACGAGGAGAGCTGGGCACTGAGAGCAACCTCTGCCGAGACGCCTGCATGGCATGGGGTGGAAAAGTGTCTGCAGGGATGAGGCACGATGGAAATAAACAGAGGAACTGGCACCGACAGCATCAGCCCTTTCCTAGGATTGGTCCTGCAAGGAGCTTTCGAGAAACCTGATCCTGCAATCAGGGCTGTACCTTAGGACTTTGGAAACACGGGGTTTAGGCACCTGCTATCCCAGACTGCGTGTGACTATCAACAAACTACTTGGCCACTATGTGCAGATCCCAGCGAGTACTTAAATACTTTCATCAACGTGGGCGTTGGTGTCTCAGTTCTCCTGTTTCCTTTCCATGCCGGGGAGAAAATAGCTCTTCCCTACCTCGCACACTGGAGAAACACGTTCTGGTGCGCCAAATGCTATTTGAAATGAGGTCCTTATTTTAGGGGCCCACTCGTCTCAGAAGGAATAACCTATTCCCGTGTTTCCAGCTCAGCACGGGCACCTTGTGTGACCCTGCAGGTTTCTGGCCGGCAGAAGACAGGTCACACAGAAGCAGTGACAGAAATCCAAGCAGAGTACTGTGATCTGGAGAAGATTATTAAGCCCCAGGCAGCTATGGGAGTGAACTCATAGCAGGTCAAGAAGAAAACAATTAGGACCAGGTTTGAAATACAGTCTCTGGGGAAGGTCAGAAAGACTTCCCATAGACATTTCAGTGTCTCACGTGGACACTGAGCTTGATTCTCCACCATTCTACCCCTCATGTGGGCACTGGCACATAAAGTGCACGTGAAATACCATCCAGCTTTAAGTCATAGTTTACCTCCAATTCATGCTCTTGAGCCTGTCCAAGAGAAGGAAGAGCTGGATTTTTACATACTAAGCTTACAGGATCACACTGCTGCTATGTGGCTGGGTCTTTCAGAAGTTAAAGCCAGATGCAGCCAGACCCTTCTTATTCCCACTGACCTTTTCCCATCGATGACTAACAACGGGCCTGCCTGTACGAGCAGAGAGCAAACAAGTCCAGAGTGGCAGTTCCTTGGCAGGAACTTAGTTTACCTTTCCGTGCCACATTTAATAACACTGGATGGCACTTATCGGAATAGATTTTCCAGCAAGTGGCACGCCAAAGCTTTGATGAAATCAGGCCTTCTGTCTGATGTCAATCACCTACCCTTTGCCAGTTCAAAAGTGCTATCCGTGTCGGAAAAGCAAGACTCAAGGACCACTTCAGCCCAGAAGTGCACAACTAAACCTGGCCACTGTAGTAAAATGAGGTCATCAGTGCATGGCCTTCAACCTGTTCTTCTACATTTTGTGTTAATCTACAGACTCACCAAACCACTGGATATGCTTCCATGTGTCTTCCTGTCTATTTTATGGAGAATCTCTTTCATGGACACTGGAGCTGGAACATGTGCATAGGCATGGGTATCTACTGAGGTGGTGCAACGAAGTGGAAGTGCATCCACCACCTTATTTTACAGACATTCCATAGTCTTTACAATAGATTGACCCAAACAGCTGATTACAAACATGTGAAGATTTTAGGGTGTGGGCAAAGCTAATTCTCAGCTCATGACTCGAGCCTATCCTTGTTAAATAGGCAAAAATAAACATTGTTCTCACCCTAGATTAGGTTATAGTTTCGGTTCTTGTTGTTCCCTGTTGTCAATAGGAAGTATGTTCCCTGGCATCTGCATTAGGCCCATTTGCACCAGTCCCCGATGGCTGCAGAGCTGCAAGTTCTGCTTGTGGGCGGCGACTGTGCCTCCTGGTCTTTTGTTTTCAAAATGCAGCTGCAGAGGAGAGGAACATGGCATCATTACTGCTATGAAAGGTCTTTTCATCCTCTGTGGTTTCCGGGTTAGAGCTGTGTTGGCTGAGGATTCCTCCCCCAGGGTGGAGGAGTAATGGAAACGCAGCCTAAAACAGGATCAGGAGGAAGATGTGAAAATGAGCGCAAACGTACAACGTATGAGTCAGTGCCACAAGGAATCTCTACCCCATAAAGTCAAGATCACACCTCCTCTTAGTACAGCAGAGCTGTTCCCACACAAGAAGAAGGCATCGTGTGGCATCCAGAATCTTAAAAAGGACTCATGTCCTGATTGAAAGTTTAATAGTGGGAAAATGTTTTCAGGTCAGCAACATTGCAACATCAGAGAAGGATAGGAAAAGCAAGCATGACATGCTGCATTCATTATCTGCTGTAAAATAATATGGACTGGATGCTGAGGCCAAATCTTCTGCATGTGCAGATCAACAAAGCCTCACTGACGCTAAACTGATGCTGAACTGATTAACTCCAGCCAATGAGCTGGCCTTTGTCAACAAAACCAGTCCTTGCACCGTGAGGGGTCTCTCATGGGGTATTATGTTTTTAAATTTTCATTAACAACCTCACCTCAGACTCTTCAGAGAAATTAAACTGTAGCTTTAGCACAAGGAGTGGGCAACACAGGCTGAGAAATACCCAAACCAACACTTTCACTGTCAAGTGTCTCCAGATTCCCAGGCCCGAAAGAGGCAGCCCATGGCAGCCTGGGGCTGCCAGTGGCTGGAGCTCAGAACTCAGCCCATGGGTTCTCCAAGGCAGACACCAAGTCCATCAGAGGTGGGAGAATTTGTCCCCCGAGGAAAGAGTGGGGGCTCAACAGAGAAAGACCTTCTCTTCTCAGGTAAGCATGAACAGGGCAAGGCAGAGTCAAGCCCAAAGAGCAGGACGCGGTTTAAGTGCAGGCAGGATTAGGAGGTCGTCAGTGAAGTCAAGGCAGCCATCAGGCAGAAGCTACAGTCTGCTCTGAATCAAAGGTCCAGGGGACTGGCATGGTCGAGGTCAAGGAGCAATATAAAAAGAGATGGTTTTATTGCTGTTTGTGTCTTGAGGACCAGACTCTTACCTGAAGCAGAAGTGGGATGTAAAGGAGCAGGATGGAGCACAGCTACAGGGAGTGGGACTGCTGGTGGGACTGCTACATAGACCTGATCACGGGGCAAACATCAGCCCTGCTTCAGCTCCTCTTGGTGAAGCTTTTCAAGCCCTGCCTCTCCTGAGGGGCTAGTTACAGTCAGGGAGCAGAGCTGATAGCCCAGGTAGAGCTTCATGGTCCATCCAGCTAGACATCTGAGCACACACCATCCTTGACACCAGCCCACCACTTCTCCGGATAGGCCCCACCGATAGCTGAAGAGCAGCAGCATGCCACACTGCCTGCTCATCCGTCACATGGCAGACGGAGCAATGCACCAGCCATGCAGCCGAGGCAGTGCTGGGCCTGTCCGCAGGCTGCCTCGCAGCCCAGGGAGGCATGTCACATTCTTCTGCCATGAGTGAGGCTTGTCCAGCCGCACCCAGCTGCCTGCCACGTCGACACCGGGTGTCGCAGTGCCAACCCTCCCGCCAGCAGCTCTCCTGGGTGATATAGGAGAAGCTTTTCCAGGAGAGGAAGTGCTCACAGAGGTGGTGGACCACAGGTGTTACCCCCCCCACCAGAGTGCGCAGAAGGCTTTGGGGACAACCACCTCCAAGGAAGTGCAAGAAGAGGATGCCTCAGGTCTCCCTGCATGCTTGAGCATCCTACCAGCCTGGGAGACACCCTGAGGAACGCAGGACAGGGGAGGCCCAGGACTTGGCCCAGGAGGGCAGCCTGGGCCATACCTCTGCCCTTGGTACCCATTTCCCAACTGGTTCCTCAGAGGTGTCCATGTAGATGTGCACCTGTACACGCAGAAGGGACACCTCTGTCACCCCTTGGATCAGTAGGACACGACCAAAGGCAGGCCCTGAGCCATAAGAGGTGCACGTCTCCTATTTTGGGGGGGCTGTGACATGGTACAGTATATTATAAAACCCTCTGTGTAATTTCGCACAGTAGCTGGTCTCTGCTGCCTTCAGTTTATAAGTGCAATGACTTTTTTCCTAAGTGCTGGACTGACAAATGCCGCTGGCATCCGAGGTTCAGGATGTTCCCAAATAAAAATCATGCTTCCAAGGACACATGCACATCTCCCTCTCTTCCATGAATTTGCATGGCTGGAACCTGGTGAACTGCTGACAAGGCACGAGGAGGAGCAGGATGCAGGTCATTCTCTGGAATCCATCCTGGCTTATTTGAAAGCAGACCTTGTTTCAAATACAAAGTGCTGAGTAGAAGATGCCATTTGTCACTCTTGGGAGCAGATTTTCACTGTAGAGGCCCCACTCTCATTTGCAATAAATCACTTCATAATGTGCAGGTGATTTATGTCATTCTTCAAATATAAATTATATTTACATCCACTGTGTGGCCTCTTTATGTTGTTAAAGTGTAGTAATGTGACTGTGGGGTAAGTGATAGTGATAACTTGTCTACAAGGAGAAATTCATCAGAATAACTGTGTGCATGAAGAAGAGCCTTTTTCATCTAGGAAAAATATTCTCTCTGGTTTCCGCATGTGAAAAAAACATTCACATCACAGATTCGATGTGCAGGCATCGTTTCTCTTGACCCGAACACTGCAGATATGTGCTATATCTTCCTCTGAAATGGGGTCAGGAATTATGAGTCTCTTCTGTAACTAACATTATTTTTATTCACAGTATTCATCCAAAGATCCCAAGCAGAGAGTTAAAAGCTTCCATCAGAAGTGGTCTAAATTGTGAATGAGGATAAATTTGTCCTGTTTGCTTTTTTGGTTTGCTTTCCCGGCATCCGGAGAATATAGCTCTTCCTATTACACGCTTTTTTTCAAGGGTGATTTTACTTACAGTCAAAAATGAGCATTGTGAAATCAACTGTTAAATTTAGATCTTCAGGCTGTTTTCATCAGAACAAAAACACGGGGATTTGTAGCTGTCAGCTTCCCTAAGACTGATTCATACAGAAAGACCAAATCCTGAGCTCAATTACCTTAAGGTGGTTTCCAGTGATACCGGAGCCACAGGCATGAAATCAAGGTCCCTTTAGACCTTAGGATGAGGGATCTTTTGAGCGTTTCAGGCGATGACCAGATCAGGAGAGGTAATTGGGAGAGAGCCATTTTAGCGGTTTCTCACTGCTAGCTTCCTGCTGAAACTTTTGAAAGAGGAAAACAACATTTCTGGTTTCTCATTTTTCTTTCTATTTTAGGATATTCCTTTGGCTACAATTGGAGCTTTCTAGCGTTGAGAGCCAAATTCTACCATTAGATCTGCAGGGCATTTTATCTGGGTGGGGAAGAAGAAAGCTGGCTGGAACAGGTGATGGAGAACTAGCAGGACTCTTCTGGGTTCCAAACACTTGTCTCAGTGGATCCATGCCGCTTGTGTGCTCAGGATAATGTTGTATTTTGTTCAAGAGGGGACAGCTCTAGTACTACCTGCACTACTAAAACACATGCAGTGATTGCCTGTACTGGGGGATAAATGCTCCCATGCACTGTCTCATGACTTTTGAGGCCGTATTGCTTAATATGCTAAATTACAGCCAATCACCTTATTATTATGGATAAAGCAATTTCATCCAACGTGCCAGGGAGATGAACATTGTACATAACATGATGCCTCCGAAATTCACAACTGTGTTTTCTGAGAAGACACATCTATCTGGTTCACTGGTAAAAACAATGCATTTTATCGCTTTCCAGCAGAGGGAATCAACCAGTTACTGGATGAGCTCCTGCCTTCAGGGCTGTACTTTAGTCTTGGAATTTAGTCCAAGAACTAAATTCTGGGAAGAAACTCTGGTATCTGCCAACTTGAGTTTTCATCCTCCTCTGTTAGTCCAGCAAACCAGATCAATGGTCTGACTGATACTGTGTCAGTTTAATTGCAGGAATCGCGTTGCACCACTTAAAGCTTTTATGTGCAGGCTTACTTTTGTGTTGTTTTGAATGTCCTTTACACCAGGTTAGTTTGTCCCAGCCCTGACCCTGTACATCATCTCTGTGCTGCTTTTTCTAGGGGAAAAAAAACAACAGCTTGCTACCAGACTGACTGCTGATGACAGCTTGTACAGGATAAAGTAAATTAAAACCACGCATGTCGTTGGTCAGAAAATTAGGTTTACATGGGAAGAGAAATAACTCCAGTGCTGATATTTTTGTATCCCTGTTAAACATTAGGGGAACCTGTAGTTAATGCACTTTATGCTGCCAACTGTATGGGCCATTTCACTGGTAAAGACCAAAACCCACAGGAAGCACTGAATTCTGTCATCCTGGAGAAGGAAAACGGTATGTTACGAGAGCCATTGATGCTGGTGCACCACAGAAGACCTTCTGTGGCTGAGAAGGACAGCCCTGCCTCCTGGGGTGCATTGAGGTACTATCGCCATGGCAGCAAACTCTTAACGTTTCTAAATTCAGAGTTTCCCTGGAAAGCAGACACTTCATGAAAAATGTCATAAAGTTGAATTTAACCTTTTCCTGCAGGAAATACTGCAGCCAGACATTTTGCCTGCTCATAGAGGATGCCCCTTTTCCTTTTTCCTTTCTTTTGTTAATGATAGAAATATTTAGGCAGATTGCATGGACAGTCAGGACATGACTGGGCTACAGCTGGGGGAAAGAGACAGAGGGAGAGTTTGGGAGGTGATGTCCTCTTCTGCCCTTTGTGCTACCCATGCCTGGGGAGCAGAGGGATATTTTTGGAATATTATTTTAAATAGCAGGGAGGGGCTATCAGGTTTCGTTTCGTCTGTTGGTTCTGGTCTGGAGTGCCAATGAAGCTGTAATTGTAAATTATAAAATGGAGTCCTACGTGGCGAGGAGCAAAGGAAGAGACAATGCCCTCCTTCACAGCTGGGGCATACCTGTGGCGATCTGCATTTTCCCCACTAAGCCCATGTTACTGCAATTACTGTCTGCCTTGGACTTATTTATTTGAAGCCTATTATGTCAGCTTAGTCAGATCAGTGCAGTAATGCTCTGCTCTCCGTACTTCAGCCCCCGGAGGGAGAGAAAACGGGTTCCTCTTTCTAGAGGGAACTGTGGGGTTTTTGACAGTGTGCAATGGTGCATGAATTCACGGCATAGTTGACATCATCCAAATCCTCAAGTCTTTATCCAAGGCCCCCTCAAGAAGAACCATCCAGACCCCACGAACCCCAGTGAAGGAGGATCAACAGGGAGCACAACTGACCGCCCCACACACGCCCCTCCTCTCTGGGGATAGCATCCGTCTGTGCTTTGCATTTTGTCCCTTCTTTACAGCCTACAGATCTTTCAGCCATTTTGGTTTTACACTAACTTCTGCTGCTGAAACAGCGGATGATCGTACAAGTCTGACCACGCAGGGATGATGGCCCAGAGATGCACTGAGCATCGCTGTTTATATCCAGATAAGGCTGGGTATTGGGATGGGGAACGGCTTTGAAGATCCATCAAGATAAGGGAGTTGAGTGGTATCCCCAGTTGACTTTTCTTGAGAAATACATTTGGATGTAATCTAGCACAAATCCCTGCACCGGGGAAGGGTGAAAAAGGGATCAACTGTTCTCATGGTATCAGCCATTCTTGTAAGCTCTCAGCTACAGTGAAACCACACCAGAAGATAAGGTGACTTCTGACTGTGACGACACGAACACTTTGGGGCTGATCTTGAGTCTGAAGATTTTAAGTTGAATTTACCTTCTCTTTCTTCTTTCAACTTGAATGCTCCATTCAAAAGACAGCAGGAAGGCTTGTTCCAAAACCATTGTGAAATTAGTTTTATGGGAAAAGTAATAAATTTACATTCTGGCTTGCAGGGTTGTATATTGTCTACACTGCTACAATGATCTAATTTAGCTGGAGGAGTTAGACTCCAATATGATGACAAAGGCTGTTTCTGCTCAGGCTAAACAATAACAGCTTTGTACAAGGTAAGCTGCAGGGCCTGGGAACAGGAGGAAAAGACTGAGTTCAGGCAGTTTAAGGTACACAGCTGTCTTAGGATGCATCTCTGCATTTCAAATAGCTCAGAGACCTAAAAATTCAGCTTTTTAATCAGCTGTCACCTCTTCAAGGTTTCCTAATTCTCCTACACTACACACACTGCCTTAGACAATATGTATTTTTCACAGACACATGATGAGATCTCCGTTAGGCCCCACGTGTCATTACCATCCCACACCAGAGCTAACATCCTTCCCATAATGGATATGGGATAGATACACACATAGATATACACATAGATATACATGATACAGCCCCTTCCAAAAAAAAGCTTTCCAAGCTTTTTCTCCATTAAGTTAACCTCAGTTGTATTATCTGGAATTAATTTTGCTGCAGTACTTGTAGGATGTTCAACAGAAAGATGAATGCTATAAGCTCTTACACAAGTTTCATGCTCAATGGAACAGTTGATCACTAAACTTGGATCGAGAAGCATTTTCCTTCCTTGTGCTCCAGTTGGTGTCCTTACAGCGGTCACAGTTTAAAAGTCAGCATGCTCTGCACAGTGCTCAACACCTTCCGATAAATAGCACGGTGTCTGCTGGGAAATGTTTTTTCTCAGTCACCAGCTCTGCCTCCAGACAACAGCACTGGAGGAAGAGGACTACTGCTCCGCTGCAGCCGTCAGCAAAAAGCTTCATTCGAACCACCGCAGTGTTTCAAGCTAGAGTACTCCTTAGAGACACACACTGCAAATTTAAGAACAAAACCTGCTCCACTAATATGAGTGGTAAAGTCGCCAACAGCAGCTGCAGAGGCCAAATGAGCTGTTCTGGCAGCAGCAGAGGAGACTATTTTGCGCTCTCAGATTGATACAGCTACTGTGTCCCACCTAGCCTGGGCAAACCCCTAGTGAGTTAGAGTAGAAGAATCTTAAATGCAAACTTAGGAGGACTCACTTTTTTTTTTTTTTTTTTGATGCAATATGGGTGGGAAATCACATTAGAGAATATAGCTCTGAAAAAAAGCAACTCCTGCTCCTGAGGACCTGCAACCTAAAGAACAGCCTGGGACGGACTTGGCTGACAGACTCGTTCTTGCGGTTAATTACTGAAATTTAACAATTTCCTGCCTGTGAGCTGAGCCATGGTAACTGTCCTGGAGCACACTCCTGACTCCAGCGAAAAGCGAGGTAATCTGACCTCATTTAATGCGCGGGGAGGCAGATTGCATCACCCCGCAGCTGGTGCACATGAAGAGCACGGAGCCACGGCGTTCCTGCAGCTCTCCTCGCGCGCGGGGACTTGTTAAACCCCGGCGATCGTGCACCTCGGCTGCCAAAAACAAAGAAGAAAGGTCCTGTCCTGGGCCAGGTGATGCGTTTTGGATCAGAGGGATAAAATTTTCTCCTGAACTGGCCTATAATTGCAATGTGGCAGCTCACATATCTTACCATGAGCCAAGGAAGGATGACAGGTAACTTTTTTTTCCCTCTAGGATTGATTTGCGGTGGCTGCGTAGAGCACTTAACTGCTTCTGCAGAGCTCAAAGGCTCTTAATGTGCACCAGCTCTTGCCAATAAAAAAACCCAAAATCGATGTTCCAGCCATACAGGTGGCCTGCTTGGGCTTCTTCTGAGTTATGAGCCCGCTGAGCTTGCCGAGTTATTCAGGGTCCTGCAGCCCCGTATCCAAATTTTAATATGGCAGGGATTAATTACTTTTTCCATCAACCCCAAACACCTGAACCCCTGCCAACGTATAAAGGGGCCTTTTCGTGACTTTGAGGGATTGTCACGGCTTCTACCTCAACCTTTGGGAAAGAAACCTGTGATACTCTCCAAAAGATGCTTCTGCCCATCAGCTGTTGAGATGAACAACTCAGCACAAGGCTGTGTAATTGCAGTATTAGCCCCCATTGAGAGACAGGACTTGTCTTTTGAATGGGAAGAACCTCAAAGCAGCAAGTCGCTTTATTTCTTGCAGTTTTAATTATATTTTAAAAACCAAGCCACTAGATTTATATTTATAAAGATAGATCTGGTATTACTTAGATCTTCCTTCTACTTTACAAGGAGATGGCTGCCTCTTTCCTAGGTAGAACTTGGAAAAGAGATAACTGCAGCCGAAGAAATATGGACTTAAACTCTGAATTAATTCCTCCTGTTGCAGGTACCAGTGTTGTGCCCTTTCCTTGCAGCTACCAGCTCTGGGCTAATGAAAAACACCTTGGAGAGTATTTCTCTTGTGCTATCTCTGGGCTTCCTCCCCTTTTCCAGCATCTTCTAGGAGTTGGGCTCGCATTGCCTGCAGAAAGACTAAAAGATCCTAAAGATGTAGTAGCCAGCCGTCATCATTTCAGCACAGTGTGTGCTGAAAATCCCCTCCTTGTAATAACAGTGATGCTGCTGTGACTCCTTGGCACTTTCTCTGCAAATCCACTTGCTTCCTGGAAAAATCAGGC
Organism: Pluvialis apricaria; assembly: GCA_017639485.1. Classification (NCBI taxonomy): domain Eukaryota; kingdom Metazoa; phylum Chordata; class Aves; order Charadriiformes; family Charadriidae; genus Pluvialis; species Pluvialis apricaria. Next base: position 157,414,290 of record CM030008.1, on the reverse strand, counting down.
ACGCTTTACTCCATGCCTGGCCAAGAAAGTCCAGATGCTTTATTGCTTCATTGCTGTACTGCGTTTAGTTTGTTAATGCTTTCATGTGAAAACAGTGTGACACATGGGAACCCTAAGTTGATACGCTATTTATTTCTTCTGTAAAGTCACTTCTTGGTGCGAGAGTTAAAGGTTACAACCAGTGAATGGCTGTTGACTCCAGGGGTTACTCTTACAAAGCAAACCAACACTGATTTTTATTTCTGTTTATCTGAAGCTAGCAGAACACTACACACCATGTAAACATCATAAGGCGGCAAGGGGGAAGTTGAAAGCAAGGACTGACCACTGTGATTATGTCTGCACACAGCACAGGGAAGCACAAAAAAGCGGATTAAAAACTGTGGTTGCTGAGCCACAAAGTCTTCGCCTCAACTGGAGCAACACCAAGCCTGAGGGAGATGAAGCCAAAGACCCTAAGATACGTCTTCATATTACCTACTGGAAGAGAAAAGCTCAGATGCGCAGTGGTCTTCAGCAGGAGGTCTGATCAGAAAATGTTCCTCTTTCATGCAACTGTTCATAAAAAAACAAAAGGGTTATAAAAATATCTTACTTGTATGTATTTAGATTAAGAGTGGGGGCGTTAAGGTTGCCTGTGGGCAGTGATAGGCAGGGCAAGGGAAAGGAGCCAACCTGGTCTGATGCCTCCTACCTGCTCCTCTAAAAGGTCCTGGGCAGGAGAGGTGGCCTGCTGAGCTCACCACTGCAGTTGTGCCCTTCTCAGCAATTCCTAGGAGTGAAGAGAAGAATTTGTCACCCTATTCCAGGACACCTAAATCACTGCATTCTTGGATCTCAAAATTATGGGTAGCTTCTCCATAACAAAAAGGCCTGGTACACTGCCATCTTTCCGTGAGATTGCCAGTGCCAAGTACTCAAGGACCACAACTTAGACTTAAAAAACATAATATTCCTTTTTGATTGTCTTCTTAACCAAAGCACGGGCTATTTTGCATTTTTTGAGCCACGGGAGCATGCCTGGAAGTCACTTTGCAGCTTCTCTCTGCAACTACCAGGGCTGCAAATGTGCATTCTGGGTTTAAACCGAAAGCTGAGCTTCCCACCCCAAAACTATGTTCCAGATATTGGTGCTGTCAAAAGAACACCAGCTATCACAAGACTTCCGATAAAAATCAGAAAGCTGGCGGCTGCCCTTCCAGCAAAGCATTCTTTGTGGCTACGAGTAGCCAGCTGAATCTCAGCTATGTGGTTTTAGAGACAGAAATTAGTACCTCCAGCTGCATGACAACAAGACTTAACTATATTAACTCAAGGTGTCGGCTCCACTTGGTGTCCCTGCTCACTGGCACCCGTGCTGTCCCGATGCACAGCCCAATAGGTGACATTGGTACCTGCGCAGCATCTGTCAGATGCTCAAGAAACAGAAAATGAAGCAGAAAGAGTGGTGGTACTTATAGTCATAGATGTGAGGGATAAAGAATAGATGGCGTTGGGTAGAAAATGGCAAAAAAAACAGTAATTACAATACTTCTCCCCTGGTCCAAGTTCAAGCACGTGGGCCAAGTGGCCCTGTTCAATTAAAGATGTATTTGGGAGAGGTCCCACACGAAGCCACAGCACTATTCCTGGACACACTCCGGGTGAGCTACGCCGGCAAGGAATGCGTGCTTCAGGAATGCAGCTGGACGGGCTGTGTTTAGGAAAAGTTGTGTATCCTACCAACAGGGAGGAGGATCGGAACTCTCTAATAACCACACTCCTCCCTCCGCGGGGGGTTTTACGCGGCAAATCACCCCGCCGCCCTTTCCAGCCTGCTCCCGTGGCTGAGCCGGGTGCTGGCCACCCACGAGACCCAGCCACCCTGGAGCAGCTTCGTACGGCCCGCCCCATCAGGCAGGGATGCTTCCTGCATCCCGCTGACACTGCCAGGGGGATGTTGAGGTAAGCAAAATGTAGAGCAACCCAGGCTGGAGCTCGCTGCAGACACGGACTCGAGCATCTCGAGAAGCTCCTCAGGGCCCTTCATTGAGACCGAGCAGTCAAAGCTCTGCCTTTCATGGAAAGCAGCTGCTGGGGCAGGAGAGGGCTTTCTCACATATGGAAAAATGAGCTGCTCTGTAAAACAGGTAGTTCTGGGTTAGAAACATGTAAGGTCAGCTAAAGGGCACCTTCAAATCCAGCCAGGAACAACTTCCCAGGCTGCTTCCCCTGCAGTGGTTTCCATAGCATGACCATGAAATCTGCATTTGCTTAACAGCCGGTGAGAAAAACAACTCCTCTCAGAGCCTGTGAGAGAGATGTGCTGTGTGGTCCAACAGCAAGGGGTTACCTTCAGATTTTCTCCCCCATGGTGTTGAACGAAGGCCTGGAGTGGGCAACATGCCCGATGGGCAAGGCTGTAACCCCCTGGCACCTTCCCAGACCTCGCCTGGGGCCACCTCTCACCTTCGGAAACTGCCCTGCCCGGGGACAGCTCTTCATGCGATGGAAACAGCTGCTTTCTGCAGGCTGCTGGGGGGACAGAAGGGCGGAAATTTCACACTCCGTTCCCTCCATCTGTGTTCCTACCTTCCCTTCCAGGGACATCCGTCCTCTGCAGCAGGCTCTGCCCTTGGACTGCACCATCCTTCCATCTCTGAAGGCTCCAAATCCTTTTAGGAGACAGGAAAATTAAGATGCAAGGAAGCTGCAAAAGCGAGTACCTGGCGTTAAACACCTCCCTGTAACAAGGCATCCAGAGAACAAGAGCAGTGGGCAAAAGAAGGGAGAATTTGGGCCACCAAGCTGGGTCCCCTGAGACTGCGGGCAACCAGGCAGCGACGCTTGTTGTGCAGGGGGCCACAAAAGCCACAGAAAACACTGCAGCCCCAATAACAAACTTCGGACCCATTATAAGAGCCACAGCCACGATGTGCCACAAGGAGGACGGAAAGGATGAAAAGCATGGCCACTATGTGGTGTCCCTGGGGTAATTACAGGAGCTCACTGATTATTCTAGGACATCAGCCATGACCTGCACTACAAAGCCAGGCCAAGCCAACCCCACTGCTGACTTGGTCTTCACAGGTGCGATACCCTCAGAGCTCAGTGCCTTTTGGCACCTTTTGCTTTCCCCATCACTGGCGGTGCAGCACACACAGCGCCGTGGACCTCAGGGAGGCCCCGAAGCTGATCCAGCTCTTGGCTTGGTGCGCTGCTGTCCCACAGAGAAACCAGCGTCCTGCGGGACTGCCGCCACAGCCGGTTCAGGCACCGCTGGCCGCTTGCCCACCATAGCTCTGAACTCCTGCTCTTCTCCCTTGTGGAACTGAATGTCAAGTACTAACAACTCCTGGCCGCAAAATCCTGGGCTTAACCCAGCAGGCGGGAGGCGGAGACACCCTTTGACATGGAAAATATATATTTTCTATGAAATGAAATCCCCAAGCCTGCTGTCAGCTACATCGTGCACAATTTGCTACAAGCGAGAAATAATTCCCGGATGTACTTCCAATTTGACAAGACACAAGCCCCTCGGGCTGCTCCTCTTTTCAGCCAGTTTGCTGACATTAATTTGCTGCCAGCCTCTCTCCTCCTTTAGAGCTACCTATGGCGCGGGGAGGAGGGAGGACGGGCTGGCCCATCGCGTGCGACGTACGTGGAAGTTGGCTCGCAGACAACACCCTGCTGTTTGTCTTTTGTGCACGGGGAACTGCCAGTACTGTTGCGGCTTTCTCCTCTCTATTATCTGTCCTAACCACATCACCCTGCGTTTCGGGGTATGTTTCTGTTAACCGAGGTAAAGCCAAGGCGTCGTTTTACTTTTCCTAAATATTTTCTATTTTCACACCAAATCCGCTTGCAGGTATTTGCCCAGGAAACTATGTTGTTCCTCTCCCACCTGTTCCCAAGGAGCTGCCGCTCTGCACCGCTCCCGTTTCGGTGCGGAGCGGGCTTCTCCCGGAGGAGATCAAGTAACTCGCCCAAGGTCAAGGAGCAGCCGGCGAGACCAAATCCGCTCTTGGGGTCAGTCTCCTGGCTTGAGTCCCCAGTGGTGATTTACACAAACGGCTCTCTCACCCCAGCATCAGCTGCCAAGACCCCATCCAGAGGGTTAAAATCTTAGGCTCGGACTTTCAAAGGCAACAAAGAAAAAGTTCGGCACCCCAATCCTGCCAGGAGATGCTTCCCTCGGCCTTTCAGCATCCTTAATTGGGGGGTCTCATACTGTGAGACCCCGGGAGCATGCCGTCGGAGGATGCACCTCGCAACTCCCTGGCCGCATCCAGCACTGCAACCTGCTTCCAAAGGTGAGTCACGGCCCAGCACCTCCCCACGGGCTGTGTGACTTGCTGCCAGAGGAGAGGCTGGCTCCCGCACCTCCTTGGATGCCGGCTACCTCCTTGATGAGTACATAAGGTCTAATGGTCACGGGACGGGCAGGCAGGAACTGCTGTGACTTCATCGCAGCCGTGACCTGATTCACCCTTCATTTACTCTGTCTCTCTGTAGACCAAGGGTCATGAGACTCGCCTGCCTGGTATGAGGATTAATTCTCACCAGCTAATGCTTTGAAGATGAGAAGAACAGCATATATCGCTGGGTGCCGCTGTTATTGCTGTTAGACCTGTGCTCTGCCCACCTCCGACCAGGCTCTGGTAACGCACAGGCAGGAGTCCGTGGTGGGAGGCATTTATCTCATCGGCGTTTGTCTGACATCCCTCTTCTAGGAGGATCCCAAAGGGATTCACTGGTGGGTGTCTTGAGGGACCAATGTCCACCAGGTAGTCACCAGGAGGCTGCCGGGCAGGGCAGGAGGGTCCCCTCCCATGCCCAGGGCCAAAAGGAGGCCTGATACAAGGTAGAGCTACTGAATTTTTTGAAAGATAAGGCTCCACAGGACACCTGTGAGCATCCAAACAGGAGAAATAGAGAGTTCCAGGGAAAAAACAGGTCCCCTAAAGCATCCCTGTAACGCGCATGCCAGCGAGCCAAGCTTATTTCTGGCATTTGCTCTCACTCAGTGAGTTGCTGCTTTCAGGGAACAGAGGTGTAGGACAATAAAGCTTGGGCCACACCATGACTGAAGTTAGGTGCCCTTCATCATCACTGCGTGGCTTTGCCAGGCGGCAAACCCTCCCCCAGCAGCATGAGCCATGGCACGCCGACTCAGCTACCGGCATGCCCAGCCGGGGATGACGGGGCACAGAAGCTACCAGGCCTGTCTCCCTGAGGAAATATCCATCAGCTGGATCATTTTTAGGGCAAGAGGGACATATTCGCTTCTGACGGTTGAGAGCACAGGCTGCTGCAGCCAAACACAGGCTCCTCACCTCTCCCCGTCGGATGGTGGGAGCCCGTCTGGGGTGGCCTGAGTCTGTGGCGTGGGCATGATCCTGTAAGATGTGCCAAATGAGGGCGTTTTGCCCAGAGTTTGCTCTGAAAAAGCATTCCTGGATTTATCCCCGTGCGGGAAATACATCCTTTAACGCAGACATTGATGATACAATGACCCCGTCGATAATTCTCCCAGAATCCACGTACCTGTGAGAACCTGAGTGAGTCATGACCCAAAGTCAAGTGCCCGTGGCCCTTCTGTAAACCAACACTGCCGGGCTTTGTTACACACTGCCCGGCGCAGCACGCTTCACCCGCAGCCTCAGTGCTCAGTTTCACTGTCAGAGCTGATTGCCACTGTTCGCTTTGCCCTGGGGTATCTGTATGTGCTGACGATGACTCTACACATGTCACAGTTGAGAGACCGCTGGAATAAAGTCCTCACCACCCCCCGTGCAGAGTGGCTGCACTGCTGCCCCAGGACTGTGCCCACCTCCAGCTGCACCCCGTGGCTGCTCAGCAAGGTCCCCCTATACCCAACTCATCCCAAAAATTCAGTTTTTCCCTTCGAAACTGCGCTGCGGCAGATTCCCCCTGGCTCCAACCAGCTGTGGGCGATGGCAGAGCCGCCCTGCCCGGTTCCTGCGTGCCCCGAGATAAAACTCATTCCTCAGCGTGGGGAGCTCAGCCTTGGAGGGGTTCAAGGTTGGGGAGGTGGGGTTGTGTGCAGGAGCTCCAGGGGGAGGCATAAGAGGCTGCTTCGATGTCTGTGCAACACGCACGCACACGTGCACACCGGGCTGGCTGCGCGCAATCGGTTTCTGCAGCGCCGGTAACACCGACCGTAAGGACATGGTGCAGTGAGGCCCCTACAAGAGCCACGGTGCTGGTGTAGGGAGGGGGAAGTTCTCCTTTCACTGCTAAACACGCTGCTTTTAATCCCTCTGCTGCCGATTCCCGGATCCGTAAACACGGAGCCACAATCGGTTACAGATTTGGACTAAACTGATGGCTCCTCTGCAAATCTCTGCACCTTCCCAGGCACGTGCATGGGTTTGTCCCTGCTTCGTTAACCCCTGCACACCAACGGCCTGCGGAGGACTGAAGGCAGAGTTTGAGCGCCCGTGGTACCTGTTAAGTAAAGGCTTAAGTTAAGAAAAGCTGCGCATGGAGGCTGCTGCCCTGCAACACCCCGGCGTGGAAATGCGCTTGGAGGAGCAGCTCTCCGTGACCCACTCCATGCAGACCAGCGCCACTGCGCCCAGACGGTGGGAGCGGAGCAGCTCGGCCACGAGCGGATCTATTTTGGGCTCTGGGCAAAGGGTTCATGCTCCGGAGCGGCAGCTCCGATTTCTGTCTGCAACACCGTTTCTAAAATGTCAGTGCCTGTGGCGGGTCCGGCCCGGCGAACCCTGGCTCTGCACCTGCGTGCCCGTGCAGCGAGCTTCACTCTCATTTGTTTGTTGTGTTTCTTCAATCATAAAAATTTTTACCCTGGGTTCGAGCTATCCTACAGTGCCGATGGCGGCAGCTCTCCTGCCACACCACATTAAAATCTCCAAAGGTTTTAACACTCCTCCCTGCTCGGTCGTATCCAGGGCTCCCACCGGCTCATGGTCTGACACGGTGCTTTCGATCAGCAGCCGACCGACCGCCTGCTGCACACCACCGGCGGCTCCCTGGCTGCTCACGAGGGTTTGACGGTGCTTGCAGGTTATCGTCCAGTTCACAACGGCTTTTAAAAGAGACGGGGCAAATCAATCCCTGCGTCTGCCTTCCCTAGCACTCGTCTCTCTCTCCATCCCCTTCTGCAGACCAAAACCGACCTGCGCTTCGGAGTTGCCGAGCGATCCTCATTAGAAGGATGAAGATATTTGCAGTGACATAGATCTGCTCGGCTTAACCCACTCTGCAGGGCAGGATGCAGGTGACGGGCAGCCGCAGCCTTTTGGGGACACACCGAGCTCAATGACACTGTGAGGAGGTGGCCTCACCCCAAGCAGCTCCATCTCTGCAGACCCGATCCCCTCCGGGGTCTCCTGGGAGAGCGGCATCACCCGCAGTGATGGTGTTGGAAGATGCTCAGTTGTTGAAGGCACAGGGCAGAAGAAACCCACCAAAGATGATTTAGCAGCTCAGAGCACTCTTGCAGCTCAAATAATACCTCCTGCCACTCAAAAAATAGCTGGCACTGCCTGTAAGGGAAGGTGGGACTGCCGCCCCGAAGGGCTGGATCGGACGGGCAGAGGGAAGCGACCTTGGCCCCGGTGTCTTCGTGTTTGGATTTTAATTTTTGCACGTGCTGCAGTTCAGCACCGCTCTCAAGCGCTTTCTGTCCCCGGGGGCTGCAGGAACCCTTCAGACGTGGCAGCTTTTAGCTGGGGGGGGGTGTTTCACTCTCCCTCCCACCAACCCCCGTGTCCCACTCGCCCAGGCAAGCCGTGGCAGGGGACAGAGATGGGGTGGCCGGGGTGACCAGCACTGCTGGCGCGGGGTTCCAGCATCGGCGTCCCCCAGCCCGCAGCCCTCCTGCCTGCCTTCAGCCCCAGCAGCGCCGCATCTGCACGCACCACCTTCCCCGCGCCTCCCGTGCTGGTGTTTATTAGGGGTTTTTTTTGAGGGTGACTACATAACACTGCTGCTAGCAAGCGCCAGATGTTGCCGAAAGCCCCACGGCAGCAGGTAGCACAGCTGGGGACCGGCTGGCAACATGACCCAGATTAGAGCAGCTTATCCCGGCGCAGCCAAGCCGCTCGCCATCTCTTTTCTCTTCGGCCCTCGGCCCCGAGCACCGGCCAGGCGAGGCCGATGGCCGGTGAGGCCGATGGCCGCCCCGTCCCGACAACCACCCGCCCCTTCCCGACGGACTGGAGGGGCTCTCAGCCACCCAGCGATGCCCCACATGCAGCATCCCCCCAGTAACGGTGACTTGGCAATGTGAAAATCAGTGTACTGAGATACACGCACCATCGCACGGGGCGAATATGTTGTAATCCTACTACAGAATGTCCTACATTTGTGCCATGAGCCATGGGGCAGTCCTGGCTGGGAATGCGCCAGCTCAGCCTGGGCTTCAACGCAAAAAAACCCACAGTTTTAGTGCTCAATATATAAGATCTTCTCTAACACCTACCAGTACATGCACCTAATAAGGTGCATTTACATTTTATACATATTTTCATATATAACATCATTTTCTGTGTATTTATATATCTTTCCATCATGCATATTTATCCACAAAATATTTTAAAATAGCATTATGTGTAAGAACAATGCATACAAAAGCAAATGCATATATAAACCATACAGACATAAAACATGACACAGATATAAAAGACATACATATGAAACATACATTTAGAAAGCACTGTCTATCTAATATCCTCTCTAGATATAATGTTCTCTATGTAGAACCCTAGACAACATTATCTATATGTTCTGTATGCTTTCACAATATTCTAAGTTTATCTGCATGTTTAGATTCTGTATGTTTCTATAAGTAGGACGCAATTTTGTGTTACATAAGTACCTAAAACACATTTATAAGCAGAAACGAAACACGCCTGTGTAAATGTTTATATCGTTTGTATCAATAAAACAAGTATAGGAGTTATAGATGGAATCAAAACATGCATAGAACATTAATTTTATATATATTTGAATTGTATTTAACGTTTTATACATGCAACGCAAATATGTAAAAAGGTTTTATGCACAGTATGTATATTCACTACCTGTATAGATCTATATTTACATAAAAGCGATTTGTTATGCGCGGACCCACACGCGCGCGCACACACGCCGCTGACACAAACAGCTCGCTGGCCACGCCCACACCCGCCAGGCCCCGCCCCCCGGCCCGCCCGGCCACGCCCACACCCGCCAGGCCCCGCCCCCCGGCCCGCCCGGCCACGCCCACAAACCCCCGGCCACGCCCCCCGGCCCGCCCGGCCACGCCCCCCGGCCGTCCGCGGAGAGCGAGGGCGGTGCCGATAAACACCGCCACGTGCGGCGGGGCGGGGGGCGTGGCCAGCCCGGCGCTTCCGGCAACACGCCGCCCCGCCGCCGCATAAATAGCGCGGAGCGGCACGGCGCTCGCAGCCCCGCCGCCGCGGCACCCACCGCACCGCTGCGGCCCAGCACCGCTCCCGCTCCGACCCGCACCGCTCCCGCTCTTGGTCCCGCTCCGTCCCGCCGCCATGCCGTTCCTGGGGCAGGACTGGCGCTCCCCCGGGCAGAGCTGGGTGAAGACGGCCGACGGCTGGACGCGCTTCCTGGATGAGAAGAGCGGCGGCGGTTATGTCGGCGACATCAGCAGGTACCGGCGGGCGGCCCGGGCCCGGGCCCGCTCCCGGCCCCCCTCTTCCGGCGGATCCGCCAGGGGGCGCCGCGGTGCGGCCGTGCGCTGCCGGGGGTGGGGGTGAGCGGCGGTAAGATGGACGGCGGCGCCGGGGCCGCCGAGCTCCGGTGTCGGCGGGGAGGGGGTGGCGGCTGTGCGGGCCTGCCGGTAACCCCGGGCCTTGGCGTCGCTGAGGCGGCCGGGCCTACCGGCGGAGGGGCTCGGCGGTTTTCCCCCGGGGCCTGCTGGAAACCCCGAAGGGGTCTCCCGCAGCCCCGGCGGGGTTCCCGGGCCGGCCGGGCAGGGAGACGGTTGTCCCTCCCGAGGCGGCCGGGGCCGTCCCTACGGCTGCGGGATGGCGTTGGAAAAGCGAGGGAAAAAGTGAAAACAGTCGCCGTCCCGCGGCCTGGGCGGTGCGCCCATCGCTGAGCGACTCCTGGGGGACCCTGGTGGGGTCCCCCCCTTCTCCCTCTCCTCCTCCTCCCCGCAAAGCAGCCCTGCTTTGGGCTTCCCGGCTCTCGGGCTGGAGAAGGATGATGTGGCTGAAGCCATAAATCTTCCCTAAACCATGAGTAATGTACCTGACGTGCCGCTTGACTAATCTGTCTCCCAAACAACAACAAAAGCCCCAAGATGGTGAAGCGCCGTGGCGGGCAGGAAGCCTTCGCAGCAGCCTGGGTGTAATGGGCCCTGGCCAGAGCGCTCCTGTCAAAACCAAACTTTTCTCGCAGAGCTGCAGTTTGTTTTCAGCTGTGCGCAGTCAGGCTTGGGTTTGCTGAGGGATGGGTCAGGAATGTCCAGGACAAAGGGACTCGGAGCAAACAGGGATTTGCTGTGAGCCACTGTTGAGATCTTACTGTGCAAAGGAGGCTTATGTAGCAGGTTTCTGTCTCTTGCCTTCTTTTATGCAGGCTGTAAATAAAAAAAAACAAGTTTAGAATCCAAAGCATCTGATTTGTAAATAGGTAGAAAAAAGTCTGGCTGGTCGTAATGTGATTGTGTTGGGAATGCTGGGTTTGGCACGGGTTTATACATCCCTTTTCCCATTAAAAAGCGAGGGGGTGACATCCTGGCCCTGGACAGAGGTCCTTGCAGTGCCAGGTCCTGGTGCCCAACTGTTCAGCCTGTCAAGATGCCTTGGAGGAGCGTGTGGAAACCTGGCGGTACATAAACAGGGGAATAACCTGCCTCGCATACTGGAACTCATCCACCGCTGTTACGAAGTTTCAGATTACAGAGTCATCCAGGAGGAAGTCAACAGTCAAGGGTGTGCTGTTGACATGTAAGATTTAAAGCAGATCTGTCTTGTGCTCTTGGGCTTGGATTCTGCCACTGCATGGGGCATGTTAACCCAGCCCGTTACTGATTTTGTGTCAACCCTGATAAAATACAAGCTTGAACATCTCGCAACCACTTCTTCCTTACTGCCATAAGGGTTTTGGTCCCCCCAGTAGAAAGCTGTGTGGATGGGGGAAATGTGCAGCTGAGATGTTCTGCTGCCAGGTGTAGATGCTTCTGACCCAGCTCCTGCTGGTAGAAGTGTCTGGTTCCCCGAGCTGTTGTTTCTGTGAATACTGTCCACCTGTGTTGCTGCTGCTGTTCCCCATCTGCAGTGTTGCAGTGAAGCTGTGCCTTCCCTGCAGCCACGGTGCCCCTTTCAAGGCTTGTGGTGAAGCCCATGTCCTGAGCCTGGGGCAGGTTTCTTCCACCTGTGGGTCCATGTGCAGGTGGCCAAACCAGAACACCCACCTGGACCCTGCTAGAGGAGGTCCAGGTCCTTCATGGGGCTGAAATTCCGACTCAGTCACTTGACTTGTGCGCGGTCCTGCTGACAGACAGCAAACCTCCCTCTCCTGGCTGCCGGCCTGGGATGGTGATCCTGTTTATCAGTAGGGGGAAACAAGGAGCCTTGTCCTGCAGGTTTCACTCCTTTTTGCAGGAGCCTGTGCTGTTGGAGGTGTGAGTTGGTACGGTGCTTGTGTTATTTTTGTTTTGAGGCTAAACGGTGTAAACACGAGGTCTGTAGAGGAAGCAGCCTGCCTGCGTAGGGGTCCTTGTGGCTGTCGCAGAGGAAGCTTGCCCCGCGCTGTGAGCAGCAGCACGTTTCGGTGCCTGCCGGAGCTCTGGGGGTGTCCCAGCCACAGCAGCTGAGAGGTGCAGCGAGGTCCCTGAGACCCTTCTTTGAATTTAGACTTGCAGACAGCCATCTCCCATCCCTTGCGAGCTGCCTGAGCAGTGGCGGCAGCTCTCTGTTTTGTTCTCCCAGATGCATCGCCGGTCTTCTCCCCAGCACCTGTGAGGCATCCCCACAGCCCTGGGCAGCATGCTGTGTGCACGGGGGGCTCTGCCGAGAGCTCCCAGTGGGTGCTGCCTTCCCCTGTCACCCCCAGGGATCTGTGCCGCAGCGCTGTGGCTGCCCAGGGCCTTCTAAGTTTCACATTGCTGCTTGGATCTGCTGATGTGCAGGTCTGCAGAACGTGGAGATGTTGATGCACAGCCTCTTTATAGATAGTCTTTCATTGCCCTCGAAGAAAATAAGGGGTTATAGCTCCCTTCCTAATAATAATAGGTACAGCAGAGCTCCAGCAAAAGCAGAAGATGGGCAGTTTTGAACAAGAGATACTAGCTGTTAATTTGTGTAGTCGTTACTATGTGGGTTTTGGAAAATCACCAGCCAAGTCTGAACCTCAGCTGAGCTTTTCCTGTAAGCTTGAAAGAATGTTTTGTAGGGATTCTTTTGTTAATAAATATTTTGAGTGCCTATATATGTCCTCAGAGATGTCTAAATATGTTCTTCCGTAGAAGTCTGACTGGCTCAGAGGAATCTACCACCTACAGTAGGAGGATATGATGTTAAAGATAGAAGCGGGTTAAAGGGAGGAAAAGAATATACCGCCCAGCAGTGTCCCAGCCCTAACTGTGCAATCTGCATTACCTGCTCCTTTCTGTTACGGGTATCTTAGCTAGCACAGAAACAAGACACCAGAGGCTCATTTAAAAATACCATTACTGGATGCAAAAACTGCATGCAGACTTCTCAAGAGCAGCATGCAAGGAGGCAGCTTTGGAGCTCACAATGAAAACCTGTGTATTTTCTCTCCTTGCAGGAAACATAGTGTTCAGCAGACTGCAGAAATAAACAGAATCCTTGCTTTGTGTCATTCACAGCTTTTGTAAAAAGGATGATCACAACAAAGAGAATCTCTTCAACAGCCTGAACTATGATGTTGCTGCCAAGAAGAGAAAAAAAGACCTGCTGAATAACAAAGCCAAGATCCAATGTAAGATGTCTATTTGGGCTTTTTTTAAAAAAAAAAAGTTGCTGCAGGAGACTGGAAAATGCTTCATATCTATGTGTGTTTTGCACAGTGCACGAAGAGTCTTCCAGAGTATCTCAAAGGGCTTTGCGCCCATGTTTGACTTAAGTAGAGAACTTGGATACAGTTTAATGTGAAGATTTATGCCCCTGTTAGTAATCCCTGCTCTGAGGAGTTGTGCTTGTTGTGTTCAAATTTTTGTCATTTGTGTTTGTCAGAGGGAGGGTAATTTTTTCCTATGGTACATTCAAATGAACCAGTTCCAGTTTTTTCCCCCTGTAGACTTCCGTGTGCACAACAGGCTAAATTTATTCTTCCTTCCATATGCATGTTGAGTACTAATCTACATTACTGGAGGCTACAAGCCTGAATGTGAGCTTTGATCCTATCTCTGTGTGCGGAGTGCATGAAAAATGAAATAAGATTTCAGCTCGCTCAAAACAATGGAAGGTTTGAAGTCTTTCTGTATGCGCAGTGAGCAGCCAGGGTCTCAGATGGTGCACTGTGGGAGGACTCGGGGGAGCCTGCAGGGACAGCAAGGTCTGCGTTGGTCTGATTGCAAGATAGGTACTGGAGTTAGATGTGAAGGCTACAAATGTAAACATACACAGAGGAAACGAGTTACAATTCCCACACTACTATTAGCTCATTGTGCATCCCCCAGGATTTTGGAAACTGATGCCAAAATCTGGCCCCTCTGTGCATTCGGTTCTCTGAACAAACAAATGTTACCATGACAGTTTTTGGCTGGATTCTGCTCTGACCTACTATTTAAAAGGGCCTGATGCCGGGTCTGCGTGCCTGTAACTGAGACGGGGTTTGTCCTTGGGCTCACAGTACCAGGCAGGAGTACCTCGCTGCACCCTTAGGTGAAAAAAGGAGCATGGTGTTTCCCTTAAGGAAAGGAGTCTAGCAGGATGGGGACAAGAATTCTTTCTTACTCACACTAGCTGTTGAATTGCCAGTATGTGGTGGAAGAAGGGTCAAGAGCCCATGTGAAAATGGGATGGGAGAAGGATTGAGCTGCATAATTGCTGTTACAGCAAGGGCTCTTCTGCAAACCGAGTTAGCAGCATGTGGTGGGTACGAGGAAGCTATTTTGGGGAGTGGATGGGACAACTCCCACTTCTGAGAGAAGGGAGGGGCAGTTAGAAATAGGAAAATTTTGGTCCCAAATAGGTTTTTCTTTTTTAGCAAGTTAGCTGCAAGCACAAGCATGCTCCTCTGAGCCTGACCTCACTGCTAAAAGCTCTCTCCCACATGCCTGGTGTCTCATGACATTTTTGCTCAACTTCAAATTTGACATTCAATCCCAAGCCTGTAACCAAGGTAATGAATAGTTAATAAAATCAATAACAACAAAACCTGGCTGTCAGCCACACTTACTGTCTGGGACCAAAGAGGAGGAGGTGCTATGGTATATCTGTGGCTGGCAGATTAAACATTTACAGTCTTGAGCTGTGTCACTGAAACAGAAGCCCTTTCTAAGGCTCAGGGCTGCAGTCTCAAATGAAGCAGTATGGAAACAAAGCGACTCAGCGAGTAGCTAGTTTTGGTTTCAAGTATGGTGTTGCAAACACAAAATAACTTCATTTGCACTAAAAGGGCAGTGAGTGTTATGAGCAGAACAGAGATCCAGCCCTCTTTTAGGTGGAAGGTTAATTCAGCAAAATGTCTTTGTCCAAACAGATTTCCACCAGGAGAAGTGGATCTATGTTCACAAGGGGAGCACAAAAGAGGTGAGTGCCTCCATAGGTTCGTTGTTCCCTTTTCTACTGTTTTTTCCAAGCCATGGAAGATCCTGTGCTGATATAAATCAGCAGAAGCTCTTACAAGATAAGTGGAAGATCTGGCTTGTGGTTGGAATTTCAGTAATGATTTTAAGCCCCAGTCAGGGAACCAGGGCTTGCTGTACAAGGCTCTGTACATGTGTTTAAAATATGACTTGTTTGCTTCCCTCAGTTTAAAAAAAAAAAGAAAAACAAAAAACAAAACAGCCATTTGCAGACCAAGCCATGATACTGTTCTTGGCTTTCACCCAGTACAGTCCTAACATGGAAAATCATTGGAATTCATCACAACGGCTCGCTTGCACTCATGGAGAGAAGCGGCTGTATGAGACCAATCTGAACTCGCACTATATATTGAACCTCGGGAATGCGTGGTGCATTCTCACCCATGAATTCATGGGTCATGAGCAGAGCTCGGGTCACTCTTGGGAAACTACCGTAATCCACACTGGGCCATGCCCACTCTTGACGTCAATAAGTGCAGCTCGGCAGGAGACAGGCCTGCGTCCTCCAGCTGTGAGCTGGTCCCATGGTTTGTACCCGTTAGCTTGCTAAATTGAGTTGCCCTCGGTCACGTCTTCCTGGTGTTGTCTGGACTCATGTCTGCCAAAACATGATCCAGACTGTTTTTTCTTCTCAGCGCCATGGTTACTGCACCTTGGGAGAAGCCTTCAACCGACTTGACTTCTCCAGTGCTATCCTGGACTCCAGGCGGTTCAACTATGTTGTGAGGGTGAGTGGAAAGCCAGGGTTTATTTTTCTGTGATGGTGGTAGAGGCTCTGAACGGAGCATCAGTTGGGTGATGGGAAGCACTGGCAAAGAAGAGAGGTCCAAGCATGCAAGTTGGGGGTGTAACTGATGGAAGTTGTGTGGATAGATGCCCCAAACCTCCTCTTTGATCTGTTTAAAATGGAGAGGGAGGGAGGTGGTGGTGGTAACACAGACGATGAGCTCTCCTTAGCCTAGCGTTCCTACTGCTTTTCAGTTGTAAAATTCACCTCTGAAACACAGAAAACTTAGTTTCTAATTCCTGTTCAGCTTCTAAATGAGATTCCTGTAGCCCCAAAAAGACCACGGGATCTTTGCAGAGACCGTAGGGCAGTGGGGACTTCTTTGCACAGAAGGCTCCAGCTCCACAAGCGCTGTGGAGCTTTGTCTCTTTTGAAGGGATAGAGGAGAGACTCCAGGGAGCTGAGTGTTTTGGGAATGAGAGGATGGGCTGGTTGCTCTTCAACCTGTGACTCGCGGTGGTTTCAGTAGTTGAAGCATTTGTGTGCCCTGACACCATTAGTTGGTAAGAAGGAGTCATCAGCCCCAGGTTCCCCATGCTCTGGCTTTGCATAACAGATCGAGGCCTCTCTTCTGGTTCGGGTGGCCAAGGGGGGTGGTAGTGGTTGGGGGAGCTACTGTCCCGAGGGCTGCAGGTGCTTGTATGTTTATGTGCATGTGATCTGCAAATTGATCTTGAATTTCAGAATGCTTATCAAGGCTTGGAATTCAATAAGCTTAAAATCTGTTATTAACTTGAGGCTGTTTATAAACAGCTCCTTTTCACGTCTCATCAGCAGTTGATCACTGGTGAGGCACCAGCTGTTCAGGTTTTAGGTTCTGGAGCAAGCAGTGTTGGTATTGCTTTCCCTTTGAGTCAAATGTCATGAAAAGTGTCTAAGGAAGAAATGATCTCAGCAGGTTCACATTGGTTTGGTCACCTGTTGTCTAGGTGACAGGGAGCCTGTGAAAATTTCTGTCCCCCTGGGAAGGGTACGGGCATTGGGGGTGATCACCAGCCTGCTGTGCAGAAAGGGCACTGGCAATCCCTTGGATGTCCCACTGCAGGGGTGGTGGCAGGGAGCGGGGATGCTGTGGGAGGCAAAGTGGGGTACAAGTCCATGGAAACTCAGGCTGTCCTAGCTCTGCTGATGCTGGGACAACTTGTTTTCCTGCTTCTGCAAAGGTGGTGATCACCAGTGCTGAGGTACTCAGTGTTTTCTGGTATGGGATATATATACACACAGCCATGTCATCTTTTGGGAGATTATTGTGGAAGGAACAGTTCATGCTAAGGCTATAACCCTTTAGTCAAATAAAAGAGGAAAATAAAATAAAACTTTTATATGGTGCTCCAGAGATCCCTTTGACAGACTTTTTGTCTTACAACAATGAAGAACTCCAAAGACCTCTAAGTGTGGCCACAGATCACGCTGTGCCACGTGATGGGCTTCTGCTGCTCAGCCCAGTGTGGTGGGTGTCTCATGTGGGACTGCAATAATTGAGCAGAAGTCCCATTACATCTTTTGAAGAGCAAACTCCAATTTTGGTGAAATTGGCATGGCCTGGTGGGGAGGCTCAGGCTGACCTTCTTCCCCCTTTTTCCCCATGAGGATTTCATAAAAGCATCCCAAAACTGCTGTGTATCCAAAATAGCTGTGTTCTGTATGGAAGTCGGCAGGTGTCCTTGTTTCTACAAATTACTACTTTTGAGCTTTTAAGAGTAGTTTCCCCCCCTAGTAGTGTTAAGGATACAGCGCTACTGAGAAGTATGAAGCTTTCTAATTGAGACTGACTTGTGGTTTGGCAGATTAAAGAAGATATTAAACCTGGTACCACGGATCAAATATAAAACTGAGTTCTTAAAATGAAAGGCTTGTATCGGCCAAGTCTCCGGTGGATAGTAGCTCATAAAATGCCTTATGTGCCAGATTTACTTATGAAAAGCTCTGCCTAGATGTGGATCTTGTTTATGGTCCTTTGCAAATCGCAGGCCTCCTAGAGCACACAGATGAGCAATCTGTCACATGGAAAATGCCTTGAACATTGGCAGGCAAAGCGTTTTTCCCTTCCCTCCCTCTCCTTGTTCTCTCTAGTTCCACCCGTTGCTCGGGGTATCTGATTAATGTCACACTACTTAGTTCATCAAGCAAATGCTTTCCAAGGAGGGAAGTTTAGAGTTGGAGGCCGGGGGAGACTATGAGGATGTCTGCAGGGGAAGAAAGGAGAGAAACAGCTGCAGGCTTGGGATTCTGCTGGCTACACCCAAACGTGCCCTATAGAGAAAGAAGCTACATCACTGCTGATAACAAAATGCGCTTTCAGGCTGAACATTGGCTTGCGTTTCTCAAAGCACTCATTTCTGAATTTCTCTGAACTTAAATGCTACAGTGTTTTCAGTGCTGATTTTTTTTTTGTCATACAGAAGTGTCTGCTGCTTAAGATATACCCAAATTAAGTTCTTGGAGTTCCTAATGGTGCACTGATAAAACGGGCACCTCCTCCAAGGGAGGTGGAGGAGCTGCAAGAAGCTTGGCAGGTATTTTTCATGGGCAAATACCATCAGCTGTAGCCACTGAGTTCACGTAACTGAAGTGGAAGAAATTTTCTTCCGACATCAATCTTGTCTTCACAGTCTGCTGATACAGCCCTGGAAGCGCTAAGTATCCGTATTGATGCCATGACCTGGTCCTTGCTGATCACCTGAACTATAGCATCTGCCTACGTGTCACAGGATAATACTCCCTTTTTAGAGCTAGTAAAAAAGTGTGTGATTGACCCAAAGGACCCAAACTGTTGTTGGTCTTGAAGCGGTCCTAGTTTCTCTGGTCCTACAGATATAATGAAAAGACTGGAAGTGTTCTGTAAGCATAAGTAATATGAGCAGAGACAAAAGTGCCTGCAGCCCAGAAGTTGTTGGTTCTCCTTTGGGAACACTCTGTTCAGATGACAGTGAGGTTTCGCAGGCTGCTTCCTTCAGGAAGATTTGTCATATGATGATTGTGTAGTAACGTCTCCAGGGACGGTGCTGTTTCTGATCATAAAAACTTAGGTCAGGTTAAGCTGCATGGGCACAGCTCTTCTGGAATAATATGATCTAGATAGCGTGCAGCCTGCTGAAGTAGTCTCTTAAATTTGTTTCTTAAGGTTTTTATAGCAGTTAGCTCCAGGAGTCCTGGATTTATGCTGTGCTGAAAGAATATCAGCTCGATGCTGCCTCATGGAGATCTGTCAGCACCTGCGCTGTAAATCATTATAACTTGCCTTGCTCTTGCTCTACCTCCCAGCTGAAAGCCAATGTGACATTTCAGCCACACAAAGTGAAGGGCTGTGAGAGCAAGGGGCGGGGGCTGGAGGAGGAATTTTTCATTGCAATATGTTTCTCTAAGCAGTCTGGATGCGAGGAGCCACATCCCCAGCCAGGAGGAGCTTATGGATCCCCACAGCGTGCAGTCCAGCTTCCCTATAGCTGGTTTTGGGTATTCGAAGGTGGATTTACACTTCAGTAATCTGATACTTGTCATTTTAATTATTACAAAGCATTTCCCTTCTTGAGGCAAGGTTACACCCTCCTGCTCGGTGCAGCGGGCCTGCTGAGGATTTTTTGGCTCTGTGTGCTGTAAGCTCCTAGCTGTGGGTTATTTGGGGTATGGATTGCCCGCACACCCCGGCGTTGAACCGAGACAGTGGCAGAAGTACCAGCTGGCTGTAGCAGGTCTAAGCGATGCTGTGCACAGCAGTCACGGGTGCAGGGCAGCATGCTTTCGTGGCCCTGGAACAGGGGCCCTTGTTCCCTGCCACATGGCTTTTTTTATTTTTTTTGCTTGTGTTTTTTTTTTTTTCCCTTGTGCTTATGGGAGGAGGACCTGCTCTGCTCCCGGAGCTAAGGGGCTCGTTGCACCAACTGCTAGTGGGGTTTGAGCAGCAGCCCATCACACTCGTGGGGAAGCGAGCAGGTTATTGTCCTGCTGTGGAAGATGCCAGCTTTGAAAGGCTCCGGAATAACCCACTGAATCTCTTGCCTTTTCTCCTTGGCTCTTGCAGACCCCTGAGAGCAGAAAGAATAGGGGTGGGGGTGGTAGGAAGGATTTTCCAGGGGGGAAGCTATCAGGTCACCTTTTTCAACTTCTTAGGAGTGAATTGGGATCTAATGCTTTGTTTTCTGGAGGTGTTGCAGACTTCCCAGCTCCAATTAAAATCGGCTGCAATGCAATCACTTAGTGTTTTTGAAAAGCAGGCCTTTTAAAATTGCTCTTAACCTTTCCCTGTGCACTCTCTCCTACCATCTGTCCCTCTCAGTTGAGCGTGGGCTGGACTTAATGCAACCGCATCATAACACATGCTTGCAGCTCTCCAGCCTTTTTACCCTACTCAGCATTAATCTGAATTCATCAGTCTGCTTTTAGTCTGTATTACGCATGTAGCAACATTGATTTATTTTTTTTTTTATAATGCTGTAGACCCCAGTTTGGCAGTCCATTAACCAAGACCATGCTCTGCTGGGTCTGTGCCAACACTAAAAAGACCCTCAATGCACTGGAGCGTGTGGGGCACGGATGAACTGTACCGCTTACCTGGTTTTTGTGTATTATATGAACACAGAAGAATAAAAAAAATGTCTTTTGATTTGGAGGGCTAGCCAGTCGCTTCAGCCAGCAGTCCCTGGGGAGCGGAGTAGTCCTAGAAGTATTCACAACATAGTTTTCATATGGAATTTCATCTTGTGTTTATTGCTGCAGGGGAAGGGAGGTGACACGTGATATCTGAGCTGGTTCACTGAACATAAATTGAACCTTGATAAACACAGACAAGGCAAATTTGAATCTGTTCCTTTGGCTAAATTAATTTTGTACCAATTTAGCATTCTTCAAGGAACGGAGATTTTATCTTTGTGCCTCTTAAGAATGGCCCTGGCATCTAGCTCTTACAGTATTGCATTACGTGATGCTTATCACTGGGCGCGTTTTGGTATTTTCAGTAATGGGCACAACATTGCTAACACCCAGCCTGGAGGAAGCTGTCTCTGTGCCAGTTCCAGAATGGTGCAATCTGGAGACAGCAGTTGTTTATGCACAGAAGAGCTGATCTGGGTGCATGTGTGGCTAATGTACAGATGGAGTCTGGCAAGTCGATTGCTACAATCAAAGGTCTGAAGGCTAAATAGTTCAGTGTAAGCAGAGTATTACATACTACTTTGGGACACTGATTTTTTTTTTGTTTGTTTCTTCCTCCAGTATTCAATTAAATTAAGAAAAGACCTTTCTTTAAAGCTTTCCAAGTATCTTGCAAACTGCTTTGTTTTTAAGAGTATCTGGTCCTTGTGGTCTCAATTTAGCTGATATAGCAAGAAGATTCACTGATGCCTGTGTACCAAATACTGCCCAATTCTCCTGCATCTCTTGTTTCTCCCAAATGGGCCAAGAAAACAGGCAGCCTGTACTTCACAGGAGTTAGTGCAGGTCTTTTTTCATCTTGTTTTCTTTCGGTCATGCGAGGTGCAGGATATTTATAGAATGTAAACTCAAAGCCATCTGATGATGGTGTTGGCCTGGAAATTAAACGGAAGAAGAGACCGGTCACTCTAGGCGACTTCACTGCTCCGAACTGGCAGTCACATGCCAGCGCCTGAGATGAGCAGAGCAGGCGAATGACTGCAGTAATACCTCTCCCTGAGCTCCCCGCTTCATGGCAAGCTGCCGGTGACTTTTTGGATACATTCCTGTCGTTCTTATAGCAGGGGCGAACAGTTCAGCTCATGACTTATCAAGTCTTGTCAAAAGCCATCTTAGTTACTTGACACAAGTAGTTGCACCTTCTCTGCGCTCTCTGCGGTGCCAGCAATGGGATACTGTAGCTGCAGATGATAAAGGATTAATAAGCTAGTCATGCGGTAATGTGTTGATTGATTTGTAGCATAAAAGGTTTTTCCTTTCCTTTCTAAATTAAAACAGAAGGCTATGTACATCCAAAACAAATGGACTGACACGTGGACAGTTCTGTGTATTTATATAATGCTGGGGGAAGGGAGGAAGGCTTGGAAGATCATGGGCCACATGTTCTGCAGAGCATGATCTGCAGGAAACTTCCACAGCTGCTCTTGTGGTGGTAGAGAGCCGGGGAGGAGAGGGCATCTTCCCTGTGGGAAATGCTTCCTTTAGCAACTGCAGCCCAAATTCAGCGTTCGGCTTGTACGTGAGTCAGGGGGTCAGTGATGGGAAGCAAATCCTAATCAAAAGTAAAAGCGAAATTTCCATTAGGGGAGGTTAACAAGTAAACAGGACAAACAGGGAAAGGTGGTTTGGTGTTGCAGCTGTAAGAGCTGAACAGAGAGGAGGAAACCTTGGGGGGAATAAGGGTTTGGGGGGAAGGGTTTGTTTTTAATATAGTGCTTAACCTTTCTGTCGTGGTGACAGCACTCTGACAAAACCCATGCAACCCAGGAGTTTGACGTAAATTGTGGAGTCTTTTTCTCATTAATGCCCCATCAATAATATTCCCATCCAAGCAGGCATTTGCTCGTGTTCCCTAATGACACTGCTTGTTTATGTCCCAGTGAAGGACGGTGACGTTGGCTGTTCGTTGTTCCTGTGGTGTGAATAGAGGCTGTCAGTCTGAGCACTGCTCTGTGGTTTCTCTGCATCTTTGAACCATGAAATCAAGTTTCTTTCCCCCCTGAAGATCATTAGAATGCCTTTCCCCCCCCACCCCTTTCGATGTGGGTTTAATTATTTGGCCTCCGCTCTCCTCCCCCTTTGTGTTAGTTTGCTCTGTCGTTCTGTCTCCCTTTTATTTTCAAGCAGCAAACAAGTCTCTGGACTGTTTTGCTGTGTCATGTGACCAGGAGTCAAGATTAGAAAGGTATCTCTGTGCTCTAAGGCTTGAAACTTCTATTTTTATCCACAGCTGTTGGAGCTGATAGCAAAGTCTCAGCTGACGTCACTGAGTGGCATTGCCCAGAAAAACTACATGAACATTTTGGAAAAAGTGGTGCAGAAAGGTAAGAAATGGAAACAGTGAGGGGGAGGAGAAGTAGCGTGATTTAATCTGGTGTACTCCGTGTGAACCACATCCTTGAGAACAGTCAGGCGATGCAAGATGGGTGAAGAGGGGCACCACTGCTTACTTCTGTAGGGCAGTTCCACTTTCCTTTCCTTTGGTGAAGGACTGTGGTGAGGGGGGTGGGAGGAAATGTCTGTATTCTGTTAGGTATCTGAGAGGTGATTCCTCCTTCTCCAACTTTCCTCGCTACCACCCCTTCTGCATCCTACTGAGTCCTATTTCTGGCTGCAGAAGAGATGACTGCTCCAGCCCCCAACCTGGCACATCTGCAGCCTGTGGTGCCACCTTGTCACCAGTTTGCTGTATCATCAAGTGCTCCCACTGCTCCAGAGGAAAGGAAAGCTCAAGGGCAGTCTTCACTTGCTGGGGGCGGGGGCTGAATTGTGGTTGGGAGGTGGCACTTCCCTCCCTGATGCTTTAGCTCTGGCCGAAGCCTGGGAATTGAGAGCACCCTGTTAGTGTGTGTGTACATAATGAGAAAGGAGATCCTGAGCTGTCTCCCTGCACATCAGCTGGGGGAGATAGGGAAGAGGTGCACGTAGATAACATCTCGCACATATCGGAGGGGAAAACTGGCTGGTTGCCAGTGGCTGGAAATGGGAAGTGCTGCAGAATGGGCAGATATCTCATCTGCTTATCCTGGGAGGATCTCTTTCCATCTGCTGTCTACCCTGCTATGCCTGGCTAATGTTTAAGTGCTTTCCTCTAAAAAGAAAAGTGCAGGCTGGGTCTCTTGGCCTATGAGGTTATAGCAGATTACTTGACTTGCCTGAAAAACATGTAGATTCAGAAAAGGACTTGGGCAGTTCCCATTTTTAACCTTTCCTGTTCTTCCAAAGTCCTTGAAGATCAGCAGAACATCAGGCTAATACGGGAATTGCTGCAGACCCTCTACACATCCCTCTGCACATTAGTTCAACGGGTTGGCAAGTCTGTCCTGGTTGGAAACATCAACATGTGGGTGCACAGAATGGAGAGTATTCTCCACTGGCAGCAGCAACTGAACAACATTCAGATCACCAGGGTAAGCACAAATCCTGAAAGCTAAAAATAATGTGGCTCCTTCATGAAACCTTCTCATGTAGCAGCTCTCATTCGGGTGACTGCATCCCCCTGTACTCCCAGTGCAAGCACAGTGCTGAGGAAGGACCTGGAGTTGCCAAAATAACTGGGTGCATTCCTAGCATTACTCGTGTCCCTTAACTCAAACTCAACGTACACAACCCAGGATCATGCTTGCTGTTACTGGTCACAGACTGTGGCTTGACTCCTTAATGGCCATGAAGTGCTGTGCAAGCAGAGCTGGGCAGGAAACCATCACTCCCTCTTGAGAGTCTTCAGAGATTAGGCCTCAATATGAACAGTCAACTCAGTCTTTCTCAGACTGAGAAATTGCCTTCAAAACTTGTTTATCGGATAGTTGAGGTTTTTAGATTTGTTTAATCTGTGAATTAAATGCAAATTTCCAAATAGCTGCATAACTTCATGCTTCCTGGCTGAAAATATCGATGACTCTTCCAGTAGTCTGGAGCTGCCCGTTCCAGCCGGACGAGTCCTGCTTTCACAACATCTGTTTTTTCAACAGTCTGTGGGGATGGGGAAGAGATGTATCGGTTGGTAAATTCCTAACCTGTCTTTGCATGAGAATCAAATCTGAACTTACTCCACATCACAGAAGGGTTGAGGTTGAAGAGACCTCTGGAGGTCATCTGGTCCAGCCCCTCCTGCTCAAGCAGGGAGACCTACAACCAGTGGCCCAGAACCATCTAGACTATTTTTTCCCCACCTCGAATGGATACTTACTCCACAGAAATGTTAAAGCTTTCCCCCAGTGCTGACCTCTGTGTTGGTGTGCCCCTTGTAGGACTTCCCTGCAGTGAACTGAACTGTGAAATTCCCACTTGGGCAGATGGTGGCATGGCCTAAGGGAATTATATAAAGCACCTTTCTCCTTGGTGGGTCAACCAGAGAGGCATTTGCAAAGGGCCTGCTTCCATCATTTTACATAGCTGCGTTCTCTGGGAACACCAGGAAACAATTTCCATTTTTTCAGTTAAAGTAATGCAGGCAGCAGGACGCAGCAGCAGATGAACTCTGGAAGGTCCCAGGAAGTTTGAAGAGCTGCAAAAGCCGCAGTGCCTTATCTGAGGGTGGGCTCTGCCCCACCTCTGCTGTCCCTCCTGGTGTGGAGCTCTTGGGATGGGCTGTGGCTCCCGTTGCCTTGCAGGGGAAGCGCTGGTCCAGCTGCGGGGTAGCTCCTGGGGCACAGCAGGTCTGTGAGCTGGAAAGCTGCCCTGTGCCTGGTTGCTGCCAGGGTCGGCTCCACCCAGGCATCTGCTGCCCTGAGTGCACCACAGGTCAGGACCTACTTCAGTAGTTCAATGTGGGTTTTTTCCTCTCTACTTTAGGGATTTGTAAAACACAGAGAAGCATTTCAAAGAACTCTGCCTATCCAGACAAAAGTGCATCAAAATATTGCTTGTGAACGGAACTGCCTTTTATGTATACTTACTTATGTGTAGGTTTACAGACACTTTTCTAAAATAAATAAAATAGATGTCAAGCTTGCAAAAAAAAAATTCACACCACAGAAGATGACTTCAGGTCAAGCTAGAACAAAACCAGCTGAATTTAGAGGAAGGAAGAACAAGCTCAGCTCTGTGCAGCCAGTTGCTTACAGTGCCCTGAGTGCTTCTGGTGTTTCTGGAGTGGGGAGGGAAATGTCTTGGAACAGCAAAGACCTAAACCTTTTTTCTTAAAAAAAAAAAAAAAAAAAAAAAAACCACCAAACTAAAACCTTGCAAAATACTGAGTGTGCTAGAGCTGCTTTAAAAAAAAAAAAAAACCCAACAAAAACCTCTGTCCAGAAAGTGACAGCACTCTGCTCTGATCTAATCTGTGTTCTTTCTCCAAAAAAAGTAATGTTTGAAAAGTCCTGGAAAGGAGTACTGAGGGAAAAGAGGTAGCAGATAAGTCTTTGGCCCTGACTCAGAAAACCTGTAAGGATTTGCTTGAGTCATACTGGTTTCTTCAGAAATAAGACTGAAGCATAAGCTCTGGGATTTTTTGACCCAAGAGCCTCTCAGCTTAGTGCTGCCTGTTGTGCCCTAGTGAAGCTTCTATGTGGAGAGAGTGCAGGAGAATGCAAAAGACAGGCTGGTGAGGGAGATCAATGGGATGTGATCCAAGGCTCCAGTGCATTCTTCCTGCCCTAAAATATGACCTCGGTTAGCACTGATGGGCAGGGACACCAAGTCTGGTCTTGTGGATTGTACCAAGAAAGCATCTGCATGTAACCAGGCAGTATGCTTGCAGCTTAACTCTCCGCATGCAGCATTAAAGCTGTCGTGGGAAGAAATGTCCTCTGGAGATGGCAGAGACGGTTCACTTCTTCTGGAGGGGTTGTTTCAAGCCTGTCTTGCTGGTGGCGATGGCCAAACTGATGCCTTGGTTGAAAAGCTGTAGTCCTTGCAGATACTGGGCGGTGGCGCGTGGTCTGGGCAGGCTGGCCACTGGGGCACACAAGGGAACGTGGGAGCTGTTTGTGTACAGACGTACTCGTGCCTGTGGAGTTCCACGTGCCATGGGATGGCCGGAGATGGAACTGTATGGTTAAAAGTAGTCTTATGCAGTGTTCTCCTGCTGATGGTGATCTGTGTGCTTCTTGTTTGAAAGGGTTAATAGCGCTGCCAATTGCGGGACGGGTGCTGTGACTCTGTGACTTAAAATAGCAGCATCTCTGTGCAGGGTAAATGATAAACTTGGCACATCTGTCTAACATTGTTTCTTCGTTGAGGCCCAATCCTAAAAGCTGCTGTTTGCCTTAATAAGGCTGGGGCTGGTTTTGGGGCAGCTGGAGCCTGGGTTGTGGTCCTTGCTGATGTCTTGCTCCCATGCGTGCCTTAGATTTCCCCTGAGTGCAGGACCTGCTGATCCATCGTGGTGAATTTGTCCTGGAGCTGTTCCACCATACGGACTTGCAAAATAGTCCCGGACCCTGTGTAGACCGGGCAAAGGTGGATGGGGGGTGAAGGTGGCTTTTGGCTCTTTAGGCTAGGACATGTTTTGGTGTGGCTGAAGAGCCTGGAAAACCACGGCTGCAGCTGATGGGAAAGGGGCATGTCCTTCAAGTGTTCACAGAGGAGGAAAAGTTAGCCTTGCCAGCAGTGACTTGGGAAGCCACGCAGGAAAAAAATCCTGCTGTGGGTACTTATCAGCCATTGCTGTGGTTACAGCAGGATCCTGTGACGATATAAGCTAAAACACATGTCAGAAGAGCATGAGATTCCCAGCAATGCATGTAGCAGGAGGCTGAACTTAAGATGTAATGCCGATGTCCTTCATGGTTGAGAGACCTGGATGGTTAATAGCTGATACCACGATGCAGCCAATGTCCTGCTGTAGTGAAAGCTGGTAGTGGTGCTTCTGGGAGCAGGGTCTCATGAGTGTGGGTGTGGGATGGAAAAAAAGGGGAGAAGGAAGCTTGGACTGTAACTCTGCTTCTAACTACTGTAATACAAATACATCTCTTCTTCCTTGAGGGTATCTCAAACTGTTCTGGGGCAGGTGGTTAAATGTCTCCTTGTTCAGAAGAGGGAACTGCTGCTTATTCTCTATGTGAAGAGCAATGCTTAAAAAGCAGTAACTCTACTGCAAGGTATAATTGCTTGGTTTTTTCAGCTTCCTGTGAACTCAAGTTTTGTCTGTCTCTTGCAGCCTGCCTTTAAAGGAACCACTTTCACAGACCTGCCGTTGTGTTTACAATTGAACATCATGCAGAGACTGAGTGACGGGAGAGACCTGGTTAGCCTCGGTCAGGTGGCTCCCGACCTGCAAGTGCTCAGCGAAGACCGGCTGCTGTGGAAGAAACTCTGCCAGTACCACTTTACGGACAGACAGGTACAAGGAGGGATGCAAACTGCCTCAGATGCTTGTTGTAACCCACTAGCAAGTGAAGACACATGGATAGGACACTCTTATTTGACTATCTCTTGGATCTAAGGGTTGTGCCGCAAGCTGATAATACAGGCTGACATGAGAACGGCTGTGAAGATGATTTATGTAGAGGGTTTTTGCATGCCACGGCAATGATTCCTGAAATAGGAGCCAGAGGAATTAGTCATACGGTGAACTTCTTCAACCCTAATCCAGGTGGTAACAACTGCAAGTCATGCAGTTGGTCCTCGCCCCACGTGTGTGGGGAAAACGTGCAGGCGAGCTCCAGCAATCATCCCCATGTCCCAGGGACTGACACCCTCGCAGAGAATCTCTGTGGATGTGGTCCATGAGCGATGAGTCGTACTCTCTTGCCCTTTAGAGCAAGAAATCCCCTCTGAGCTGTTTCATGAGTGACAGCACGGTATGTGGAAAACAGCCCTGCTGCTATCCATGTTGTACCTGTGTAAACATCTTTGGCCTTTTGCAGGCTGGTAATTATCTGGGGTCTTCTAAACTTAACAAACAAACAAACAAAAACCCCTCTCTGTGTTTATGGGTGAATGTCTGGGGTGTTTATACCAGACCTCTGCACTTCAGGGACCACGTGCCAGATTTCTGCGCTGACTTGGCTTTATTTGCTCACTCTGGATCTGGCTTTGGAATTGACTCTGGGGAAGTTATTTCTATTAACAAGTAAATTCGAATCCAGTCTGTGCAACTAATGAACCCTGAAAGAAAGATGGGTGTCTCCCAAGCTAATGTGACAAATCACTGACACTCAGAGTTAACGAAAAAGCAAAACACTTTAACTTCTGAGACTGTTAAATGCAATGGCACTGTCCTGCCAGCCAGAAACAGTGGCTAAAGCAGTATAAAATAGCTCCCAGGATTTCAGGCTTCATACAGTAATATTGATGAAATGGGGATAGACCCCGATAACGGTATTGGGTGAGGCTGTTGCCATAAGGAAGCTGACTGTAGCTGGATATTCAGAGCTTTCTTGGTGTTACAAGGCAACTGTTATGGGACCAGCAAGGATGACATGCAAGGGAGAGGACAACATGAGTTGAAGAGAAAAAAACCCACAATATTTCACCTGCCACAATTTTGATGATTTTTTTTTTCTTTCAGATTCGCAAACGGCTAATCTTATCCGATAAGGGACAGCTGGATTGGAAAAAGATGTACTTTAAGCTCATAAGGTGTTACCCACGGAAGGAGCAGTATGGTGACACGCTGCAGCTGTGCAGGCACTGCCACATCCTCTCCTGGAAGGTATGAGGTGTTGATGGGACAAACTCAACTGGGGCACAAGCCACGGGGTACTCGGTGCTTCCTCTGATTGCAACTGGTTTAGGGTGCTGCAGTTCCTTTGCCTGCATAACCTAGTGTTTTCCTGTATCTTAATTCTCCCTCAGCTATTAAGGCCCTTTCTCCTTTGTGCTTCAAAGCTCTACATCTTCTCTACATTGAACAAGAGTAGTGGCCATCAAGACCAGAGGGGAGGGAGATGGGCGTGCTGCAGGGCTGCCTGCAGTAGCTCATCTTAGCACTGCCAGCAAGTCCTGCCACCCGTTACGTGAAGGTGGAGGTCCTGGCAGCAGGATTAGCTGGAACGAGAGCTGATGGCTACAAAACACACCAGGACAAAAAAATCTGCTGGCCACTGTTGATATCCAAGGCGTGTCTCTGGAGTTAAACTCCTGTAGCTGATGGTAGGCTCCGGCCTCTCTTCCCTCGGAAGAGGGGAAAAGAATGAATTGGATCTTCGCAGGTTTTATTTCCCCTGACTTGCCAGTAGCCCCTAAAATCTGAAGCCCAGTTCTGAGCTGTCGGCTTTGGCGAGAGCAGAAATATTATTCTGGGCTCTGCTCTATCTATTTGCAAGCGGGACGTCTGGCAGAGGGGCAGCGCGAAGTTGGCTGATGCTCTGGCGCCCTTTCCGCGGTCTCTCTAAATGGAGTTGTTTTCTTCTTTCCCAGGGTACTGATCACCCTTGCACAGCCAACAACCCGGAGACTTGCTCCACCTCTCTTTCGCCGCAAGACTTTATCAACTTGTTCAGGTTCTGAACTTGGGTCACCGCAGCTTACGCGATTCTTACAGGACACTTTATGCCACTGAGCTTGGACACTCCATTTGTAAATAGTGTAAATATTCATGTTTGTTCAAAGCTCCTGAGTCAAGGAACAAGAGGATCTCAGAGATGAAAGGTGAAATTGCTCACTGACGTGCAGCACTTAAGGAATACAGACTTCCGTAGGACTGGTGTATAAATGCAGCATGTTGTACAGAGTCCCTTTTTTATGATCAGAGTACAAGATACAGGGCAAAAAAACTTCATTTGTTGTTTTTAGAAGTTAAAAATGAATTTGCCCCACAACCATTTGAGAACTCTTTTGGTTTGTTTCTAATAGAGAGAAAGCAATATGAGGCTAGGACTGTTGAACTGTTTCTCCATCTGGTTTTATTTAGCATACATATTTATAAATATGATGTTTTAAAAATATTTATGAAAAATATCCCTGTGACAAGTTTAATAATACTTTTATGTTTTTAAAAAGGACACATTCTGAAATACTTAGGATAGGACTCTAGCCTACTCGCAAAAGAGAATCGCACCATACCACTTTCTACCTCTAATAGATTGAGTACCTTTCAAACAAAAATCCAGTGTACAATGTGAACTTTTGTATTTTGTACAATGATTTAAAGGGAAATGTTTGTGATAGTAAGCATCTTTTCTTGTATTAATGCTTACCTTTTTACATTAGTTTTCTTGCTCTACTCAGTGCTTGAATGCCTAGATGATAGGCACCATACAAATACCTAAGACTTTACTCCATCCTCATTTAATTTGTTGGTTTTATGAAAGACTGATCAAAAGGGAAAAGAGAAGCCACAAGGATGAAGATTATCTAAAAGGGAGAAAGTTCTATTGTAGAGAAACAAAGGACTGGATTTAATGTCACAATGTAAATTCGTATCAACTCCACTAGGTTAATTGCACTGGTTGAAATACCAAGCGAGGTTAGAATCTGGTTCTTCGAGCCCGTGTTTTCCTAGTTTTCTAACATATACACTGCTCTGTATTGCCACTGCTGTCAAGTGAAGTCAATCATCTTGGAGCTGGTAAAACGTAGGGAGGACTGGGCTGTTGAACATAGTGAAATGATGCGGTTTTTATTCACTGGAGGACTGGCAGCATTGTGTCTAATTTCAGACTACTGGAGTTCGGGGTGATGAGCAAGACAGCATGAAGAAATCGGTCAGCATTTTCCTAAAAACAGCAGTCAGGACTGGGGTAAGCGAGGGATTTCCAACGTGGCACTTGACATCTTTTGGTTATTTTTCTGTGCCAAGGAAATGGCAAAGGCCCAGCCTACTCCCTTCCGCTTCCAGTCCTGACCTTTATGGGATCTTTCGACACTAGCCTAGAGCTAAATTTTCAGTCCTGTGGAGTAAGTGCCCAAAGTCCTAACTTCACGGTGGCCGTGATCTGGCTTCCCATCTCCTCTGTTGCATACAATGCTTCACTTTTCCCTACGGTGGAGCTAGAGGAATCCAGCTCATATAACAATTTGAAAACCTGCAGTGGAAAGTTTTTGCTGTTTGCCAGTAGATTTCCTGTATAGCACTTTCTCTGTGCATGATATAAGCAGGATGCCTCGGAAGGGTAAATATTTAGTGGGTTGTGTGTGACTGTACAAACTATTGTGAGGAAGAGGAGTACTCAGGACAATTCAGGAAGAACTACTTGAGTTAATTATTGTTAAATATTCTGTTCCTTTTTTTACATTTTTATAACTGACTTTCAACACTTTTCTGCAGCTGTTTATATTTTAAAAAAATTGACAGTATTTGCATTTTTGCAAACTAAATCACTTTGCATACTCTTGGAAGAGACGCGAAAAGGGGGAAAAAAGCTGCCTCTAGATGGAGCAGTGAGCAAGGGGGGGAGGAAACCCAGGAAAATGCTGGCAAGAATTGCTCTTCTCCTGCCTTCCAGCAGCAACTCCAAGCTTTTGCTTTCCAGAGAGCTCTGTGAGCTGGTGCCACCCTTAGCCAGGACTAGAACCTTGGCACTCTCCAGAGAAGAGGAGAAAACACGTCTGGGATAGGGAGCTTTGTCTTAGTGTTGATGCCCCATCCATCAGTTTGACTGCAGGTGGAAAGCATAAACCTGCTGATCGTATTCATGTCAACTGAAAGTGATTTAAAAGCTGTTACCTTGGAAAAATGAACTTGCGCTTGCTTGGGGGGATGTTTGTGAGTAAGGGAGGCCAGTTTCTGTTTTCATTCCTGCATTGATGGCAGCGAGTAGAGGAGGCTGAAATGTGGCTTAGTGAATGAGGACATTAAGGACAGAAACCTGTAAGTGAAGCATTGCCACTGTATTTGGAGATTCTTGTAGTTCCTTTTTCTAACGGCGAGAGGACCTGTGCCCCTCAGCATCTTCTGTTTCCAGCTTTTGTTTGGAGTTGTTATTTTTCGTAGTCCTGCCTCTGCCACCCGTAGTGAGCCAACCTGTTGTGATGGAGAGGCGACAGTATTTGGTATCAAATGCTGAGAGGTTTCATCCTCTAGTCTAATGCTGCGTTTAGCAGATGACGCTTATCCACTGTGAGATTGTGACATTGGGTGAATTTTAAGCTCAGGTTTGAATCCGGCCTAGTACACTCCCTGCACAGCAAGACAGAAAATCCCAGTGTTCAGCTGCAATTTGGGAAGTCTCGGCTCTAGCCATTGCTTCTGTCAGCCCCTCACTGGTCTTAAGCAAAGAGTTTATTCTGTGTCTTCTGCCCAGAGAGCGTGGGTCATACTGACAACATACTTAACAATGTGCAACTGAGGCTCCTATTTATAAAACTTACTTCAATTAGTGTTGTGGGTTTTTTTTTTTTACTTCTTAGCACTGTGTAGATCTTAAGGGTCAAAGTGCTGAAGATGATTTGTTAATACATACAGACACTTGTGTGTTGCTGGGGCAGGGTCCTGGGATATTGCTGTCAGTGTCCAAAGCAGCAGAAAACCAAGCAACTACTGTACTGGAGAACAAAACAGACTAAACAAAAAGAAACCGAATAAGCCTCATTCAGTTACTGCCTCGGTCATTACCCTCCTGCTACAGCAACTGTCAAATAAGACCTTGATCTCTTTGGGAGGCTCATTCTTTCTCAAGTGGCTGGTACAGGGAGATATTGTGGTGAATTCAATACGCATGTTTTGTATTTAAAATGAAATGCTGTTGCATCCAGATACCTTAGCCTAACCACTTATAAACAAAGCGATCAGTATTTTAGCGTTGCAAAGGCATCTGCTTGGCCGAGGATGGCAGAGTAACAAAAGCAACTGTGATAACAGGGGCTTCCAGGCAGGATGGTGTAAGGCTGCTCTCGTGCAAAAAGGACCTCTTTATTTTAGGACAATTGTGGCAAAGCTGTTGTGAAGGGAAAACAGGCTTTTACTTGTACTTTGGAAACAGAAGGTTCTTTTCAAATGAAATTTCACCTTCCAGTTAGTTGATACATTGCCATTAGACATGCATCAATTCTTATACTAGGAAAGGAAGGGGTTTTTTTCCTCTCTTCGGGGTTTTCTCCTGCCAGCTTATCCAGAGAAATCTCATTATCTTCAGAGGATGTGTTAACCAGTGCAACAGTGTGGAACGTGGTGCTGTGAAGAGGAAAAATAGATCCATGCGGGGGCTTAG
The DNA here is from genome assembly GCA_017639485.1 of Pluvialis apricaria. Taxonomy (NCBI): domain Eukaryota; kingdom Metazoa; phylum Chordata; class Aves; order Charadriiformes; family Charadriidae; genus Pluvialis; species Pluvialis apricaria. Next base: position 157,381,046 of record CM030008.1, on the reverse strand, counting down.
GCAGGGAGAGGTCCCGGAGGTGTTTGTTTCAGCTGTCTACAAGAGGCAGGTATTTGGAGTTCGTTTTAATGCGACAGCCACTTCAAGAGGCACAATTTCAGCTGTACGTACCTTAAGCCATTTATACTAACTATGGTATGGTAAAGTTTGATCATAAAAACGTGTGCACCTCCTCTTACATTGTTTGGGTTTCTTTTTTTTAATTGTGGGAGTTTCTAGTTCCTTTTATTTTGTAAAGTGATTAGGAAAACTTATATTGCTCTGAAGACATTGCTTTGTATGTAAACATTTAATTGCACCCTGCCACTTTCTGTATATGGGAATATCTTTTTTTTTTATTATTTTTCCTTGCCCCCAGGTTTTGAACTGTTTGTGATCCCATTTCTGTTTGACTTCAATTACTCTTGCAAAGCTATCACCTTCTAGAACATATGCAGGTACTAAACTAGCTTTTCCTGCCCAGAAAATTCCTTGGCCCTTAGCAGCTAAAATTTGATTTAGAGCAGGAACATTTCAAATTCTGTTATGTAGCTAATAAATCAGACGTGCTGCTTCACGCTTATCTCCTGCTCGGTACAGCAAACCAGCGTTGTCCTCTGGGGTTGTTCTTACAAACCCCATTGCACAGCTTCCCCATAGGTCAGCACCTTGCCAAAAAGACATAGCTTTAAATTAAAATGCCACTCTTCCTAGCTGGCCTGTTTGCAAAAACACAGACCCTGTGGAGCTGATGGCTGATCAGGTTGATAAAGACACCCTGTTAGAAGATTTGGGATTCTGGTGTTCTGCTTGTGCTGCTTTTCGCAGCTCATTGCTTATAATGGTTCTTGTTAAAGGCTCTGAAGATGTGGTCAGCCATCCACACAGCTGTCGGCATGCAGCTCTGGGAGTGTCTCTCCCAGCGCCCAATTTCTATCCCGCATCCTCCTCCACTGATTTTGATTCATAGCAAATCGGCTTTGCAGGATGTGGCCCTAGGGAGAACAAATCCATCTTGTCCTTGACACATGCACTCTCTGGTATATTAATACCTTGAACATTAGAGAGATTCCCTCTCCATTGACCAAGCATTGCCTCTTTTCCACCTGGGAGGGCGACTGAGGGTGGAACTTGCATTTCTTTAGCCGTCATGTGCTTCACAGAATGCTAACAGGTCAGCTACCGAGAGAACATTTTAATTTGAAATAGCAAATATGCTCATCTTTAGGAACTAATCTACAGTAATTATAAATACCTACTTATATATGGAAGAGAGCGTGTGTTCTGTTTTGTTTTTCCTTAAAAGTTGTAACTAGACATCATATGAAGTGAAAGGCATCCCTTGTATAATAAAACTTCTGTTTAATATTATTGTGTGGTTAAAATCCTTCTATTATAAATTTGCACACTTTTTTTTTCTTCTTCCCTTGCATGTTCAACTCCGATTTTTACAGCTGTTCTGTGCAGACAGTAATGTATTTTTGTAAAACATTTTTGACACTGAATCGCAATAAATGTTCAAACAATGTGAACCACAACGTTGGTTGTCTCATTGCTTCCAAGTTGGTGACCTTATCAGCCTTGAGCTTCTAGTGACTGTAAGCAGACTTTTCTGCAGGAACATCCAGATCTCAGATTGTCGTGGCGGGAGGTACGTGGAGAATACCCAGGATAGAGCTGTTGCTTTTGTACCTCAAAGGAATATGAGAGGAACGGAGCCCCAACTCCCAGCACAAACAGTGCTCACATGGGGCTCATATTCTTCCCAAAGTACAAGGGTGATTTTTGCCCCCAAAAGAGATCGCTAGTGCTCACGCTGGTCCGATAGCTTCAACTCCAACTTGTGGCTTAAATAAATGTTTTCTCCGGACGTGTTATCCAAGTGAATTTGATTTTTATCTTTTTTCAGTTACAATTGCATCTGGTTAGAGTCAGCCTGACCTGAGCTCTGGCCCAGAGCGAATGCGAATAGGAGCCCACTGAAGAGACTCCCAGTAAATTGGGGAAAAGCAGTTGAAAAGGCAGAGGAAATGTCTCTCAGGCTGGAACGGGAGAAGTTATCTTGGTAAAACAAGATGACTTGCCTCATGAAAGCTATGCCAGCTATGAAAATAAGCACAAAATATAGATGCTTTGTTTTTAATTTCATTTGCACTGTCAAGTAAGGTATGTTTAAGTGGTTTCATGAGTCTTTCTGTAGTTATGCTGTGCCTCAGGAATATAGTGAGACAGAGGGTTGCACCCCCAGATGTAAGTCTCTGGAAACATGGGACAGTCTGCAAGATCACCAGAGTCTTTTCAACAAGGGGATGAGAAAGCTGTTGTCAAGATATGTTTCTTACTCAAACTCAAAAGTACTCAATTCTACTTATTTTACTAGACTAAATCCTTTAAGGGCAATACTGGATCTTTTTAGGAATGTGTTGGGTGGGTCAGTGAGGTCTCTGTAATCCTTCTCATTTTCATGTTACTGCCACAAACACCTCTGTGCTTTTAAAAGCTCTTGGGGTGGATGGTGAAGCACCCTTAAGCATGGATGAGGTCCTGCCTTGATCAATGATAACAAGTCACCCTCTATAATTCCTTGAAGTGCCCTCAAGGTCTTAAAATCTAATAAAGAAGTAGAGTTTGGGCAAAAAGCATTTTGAAAACTACTTACGCAACAAATATTAAGATTCTGACTCAGCTTTGCCCTGACTTTCCCTAATCCTCAGTTCAGTTCTGTTTCTCTGCTTTATAAGGGGTGCGGAGTGAACCCCAGTCAACCACGTAAAGGGGGTTGCTTTATTTGTGACAAAACCTGACCTGCTCCTGTCATCCAAACTGCAGAAACGGGAGAGCGCTGTTTTCTAAAAGGCTCTATAAATAACTTTTGTGGGTTCAAAGGCCTCCCCGAAGCTGGAAAGACACCAGTTCACCCTTCGCAATTCTTCATGCTGTAGTATACTGTGCTTTTTAGTAGAAAACAAACAAACTAATGTCTTTTTAATATGTTTTCTTTGGATTGTTCTGGTCGGGTCAGAACAGGCCTGGAGCAGGACAGGCAGGGCCAGCAGGTTTTGGGGCTGAGGTGGCAGGTCCGGCCCGGCGCCCCGGGATGCTGCTGCTTTTGTGAGACTGCTGAAAACGGGTGGTGGGACAGGAGCGATGCCCACTCCCAGCTTTACGGCGTAAATAAACAAACCTGCGGGGTTTGCGTTTATAGACGGAGAAATGCAGCCAGCGCAGGAAACACGAGTTCCTCCCCTTCATGGCACACCATGAATTTTGACTTATTTTAATAGGGCTTTTGAGCGTTGAGTTAAAAATATATGGCTGTAAGAATAAGCTTATTTGTGAAGTACATAAAAAAATGATGCCTCTGTGGGTAATCTTTGACGGGAACGGTGTGTGGGACAAACTGTCCTAGAAGCCCTGCCTGCACCCAGCACCGGGCTGGGGTCGGCGGCAGTTTTGTTTTCTCCTTGCCTTTCCTCCACAGACAAAACTCACACTTTTGTGAGGGGTTTCTCTCACGTTACAGGCCAGAAATCCCTTTCTCTCCCTCCTCCCACTCTGGCGTGGCAGCCCAGCCTGTGGGAGGAGTGTCGGAGGAGGCTACATGTCCGTGGGGCAATTGCCAGGTTTAACCTAGGGTCAACATTCAGCCCGACCATCATCCAGTTTAAGCTGATGAGAGTCCCATCGGCTCTGTTCATGACCAAACAAGTGTTTAAATGCTTGTCGGGACTGTGGCTTTCACCCTTGCCTTCCCAACACAAGGTGCCACAGTGATCACTTTTCTCCTTGGGGTTTGGGGCACCCTCCTCAGTTGGCCCTGGCGGACATTTTGTCCGTGGGTCTCCCACCAGAAACTTGACTATGGTTTTGAACATGGGTTATCTCTTAAATGACTTTCTCCTGGTCTTTTTATAGCTCTCTTGACGAAGTGGAATTTATTCTTTCTTTTTTGGATATAGCTGGAGGTGTAAATCCAGACAAATATAACTCCTGAAGGGGGATCAACCTGTCCGTGCCACAGCTCAGCAGCGCTTGTGTTGCTGCTGGTGTATATAAAGCACCCAGGCTCCTTTTTAAACCTCTGAAACTGAAGTAATTTTATTTGTATTTTTTCTTCCTTATAGACAAGTAAATGGCTCTTCTTTAAAAGAGCTGGCTCCTGGTGATAGGTAGAAACCTACAATCTTTCTCTTACCACGCACTTTTATATTTAAAGCCTCTATTTTTAACCCAATGGTGGGATTCAGGGTTAATGCTCGTTAGATCTGTGTCTAGACAGTTGTGAAAAACAGGAAATGAATTACATTATAGTAGGAAAGGAGAATTTAACCTTTTCTCTCCTCGCTGACACATGTGACTGGGGAAAATATGTTACAGCGGAGTATTTTGGAAAGTTTAAGGAAGCAGAAAAATGAGGGGGGAAAAAAAAAAATGAAGCTGGGTTTCCACATGGTCTCGTGGGAATTATTTCACAGAAAATAATGAGCCAGACTCTGCCCTCAGCTACACCCAGGCAGTAATTCGTTTCTTCTGGTCTCTGTGGAAAAACTCGCATTTTATTATTCCCTGCTTCTTCCGAACATTCAGCAGGGGGGGGGGAAGAAAAAAAAAACCAAACCAAAAAAATACGAAAATAAGAAAAGCCAAGTGAAGGGGTTTCACACACACACACACACATGCAGGCGCACGTGCGGCCGCTGGTAGAGGGAAGCCACCACGCGCCGCCCGTCCCTCCTCCGGCACAGGGAGCCCGCCCCAGCGGGCCTGAAGCACCCCTGGGCCCAACACCACCGCACGCCCCTTCTCCTCAGGCTGCCTGAGGCCTCGAGGTCGTCACTTAACACTTACAAAGAAGTAAGTTATTCTTTATTTGACTGACACACTGCAAAAAATGCAAAATTCCCTTGCTTGGCCCTTCAGGAAGGTAAGAGCCCGAAGGCGCGCTGACCCCAGGCGGCAGCACAGCCGTACCGCTCTGTCTGCCAACATACAGGGTAAGACACGAGTTTACAAAGACTGTTGCAACAAACCCAGAGCACGACTTAAGCCTGAACTGGTGTGGACAGCTAGTCTGCTCGGAAAGAGCTGGAAAGCGGAGGCCTGGGTGCTCTTGACCCACTTATCCACACTCCCCCCGGCCCCCTGCAAGATGGCTGCTGTTTGGCTGCAAAACACACCACCACCAAAAGCGGTACTGCAAGCGTCTTCAACGCTGCTCCTGCGCTCTTTCCTCAGACCCCTAATGTGCCCCCCCATGGGGTATTTTCCAGCCTTTCTCAACTCTCCCCCCAGGGCCCCAGGACAAGGCAGCAGCCGGCAGCCCCAGCGGGCTGCAGCGGCACGGGGCGCGCGTCCCGCTCCCCCGCCAAACCACCCTCCTCCCGCTGCCGGCGGCATCTCCATCCCGCTGGCGTCCCCAGCCCTCCGCCGCACGCAGCCCTGCCCAGCTGGGCGCTATCGCAAGGACCCTGTTTATCTCGTCCACAGCTTGCCTCCCTCCTCGTCTGCAACTCTTTGCTGGAGCCAAATGTTTACGCTTGCCGCACACGCTGTCAGCTGGCCAGAAACATTAATATCCCCATGGCCGAGCAACAAAGCCTTCCCAAGGATCCTCCGCGCTGCTCAGCCCCGGGCTGTGCCGCTCCTGCCCTGCCGGGACCCCCGCGGGCTTTGGTGGCTGCGGGGAGCACAGAGGAGAGGGATTAGGTCCTCCTCAGGACTGTTTATTTGCTTCCTTTCATCATGATTGCTTTTAATTTTGAAGGCGCATGGATACGAAGCGTACAAATAATTGGAATAATACTGTAGCTAATTTTATGGCATCTTTAGCACCATCCAAAAAGAAAAAAACAAAACAAAACAAAACAAAAAACCAAGAAACAACTAACTCCCGCGCGATGGAGTAATCTAAATAAAGTTTTTTAAGCAATACAATATTTGCCTGTATAGTTGTCAATGTTTCCACTGCCAGTTTGTCTTCCTAAAGGAACCAAGTTTTGGCACAGCTTATATCAGAAAAAAAATAACATCTTTAAATGTTTCCAAGGGGGTATGGGACTTGGGGGGGGATATGTTAGAATCACTAGGAGGGCAGTGAAACGTTGGCCTAAGAGCCTCGGAAAGGAAAGGAGCTTGATTTCTGCACGTGTACTTGCCTGTGCTCGTGCCAGCAAGGGAGGCAGCGGGGCAGGAGCAGGCAGCGGCAGCCCAGGTGCGGGTCCTGCTCAGGAAGAGCCAGCTGCTGACGGCAGCGGTGAGGATAGAATTTAATGCCGCTCAAGTGCTAACGCCGAGGTGGGCTTAGCAAGCACGGGCGCTGCTACCCACTGCAAAACACGCCGCTGTGAAAGAAGCCGTCTTCCATACGTACGCGTAGAGAGGAGGCACACAGACGCGCGCGTGCAGACACACAATTAGTAAAAGCTGCCTGTCAGGAGCCTTGCTCGGTAGTGTAAGAAAGGTCAGTAATTTTCTTGTCAGCAGCAGCTTTGCTTGGAGGAGAGGCTTTAGGACATGGCTCATCCTGTGGTGGGGAAGGAATGTTTCTGCATTAATCACGAACCTCTTTTCTTTTTTCATTAATATATTCTGCCCGATGTAAGTATAAGTCTGCTTGACAGTCTAACACAGCCAGAAATGGCATCTGGTTTTCGGAGGAGGTGGAAATCTGAACAGAAAAGGATACAGCCATTCCGTGGGTCCCCATTTTGGTCCCTCTCCATGAGCACACGCGTTAGCCCTGAAGTCTCTCGGCGTCGGAAACTGATGGAGGAAGCCCAAAGCTCCTCCTGCTCACCAGTGCGGGTTTCTGTAGTACCCTCTCAGGTATCTCAGGAAGCCACTTTTACCTCCAGCCCATCCTCAGGTTACCAGATGAACTGCATCAGCTGGGATCTTGCATCCCACTTAATATTTAATCACCCTTTGCCCTCGTTTTCTTAAGTCGGCGGTGAAACCCTAGCAGGCCTGCGTGCCACAGCACAGCGGTATTTTGTTACAGAAAGCTCGAAACAAAGCTTCCACTTGCTAATCCAGCCGTGCTAATGGCCGTACCGCTGGAGCTCCATAGATCATTCTCCAAACGGCATTAAGCAGCAGCGAGAAGTAGTTATAACGTTATCTGGGAGAAGGCTCTGCTGCACTATGCAGACAGAGCAGAGGACCTCACTGCAAGACACAACAATGCCATCCCAGGTGAGACCAAGTGCAGTGAAGATGGTAACACCCCTTTTGGACCCCACACGTGTGCTTTTGTCACGTGTCGGACCTCAGACGTCCTCAACACTGCAGAAGCGCCACGTGTGGGTTTTTGCCGAGAACTCTACCTGCTAAACTGGGGCATTTGCTCATTGAATGAGCACAAATAATCCCAATTTCTGAGGATTTCTGTAAACCCAGCAAGTATCCCAGGTGGGGTGGTAATGTCCTGCCACCTCCATCATCTGTGTTGCCCCTGCCTGGAGCCAGAGACAGGGACACCATGGTCCCTGGCAAGGGACCCTGTGGGTCTCTGCAGCGGTTCGAAGCAGCGAGGCCGCAGAGATCGGCAGAAAGGTTTCCCTCGGGCTCTCCGCCGCCGGGGAAGGCGACAGCTTCACCCCTGCTCACGCAGCCTTTGGCAGCGGCTCGGAGGAGGCTGGGGCTTTGCTTCCCTGCACGGATCCCACCTCCGTGCAAGGTCTGAGCTTGGGGAGACTGCCAAACTGGAGCTGCTGGGACCAAATCCCTCACTCGGCCTTTCAGATATCAGAAATACCCAACCTGTTTTTTTTTTTTTTGGTATAATTATTAAATAAGTTAGATTATCTTCCCAGTAAAACACCTCTGACAAATACGGCAGGTAGGGCACTGCAAATCCCCTGCAAGCCCCTTCTTCCCAACCTGCTGCTGGGAAGAAGGCGGGGGGAGCGCCGTGGCGATGCCCCCCCGGCCAGGAGAGAGGCTGGACCCCCGCATCCCTTCCCAGCGCTGGTTATTCTGCATCTCAGGACCGAGCTGGCCGGGCTCCGTTGACTTTGTAGCAACTCCATGGAACGATGCATTTGAAAACAACTTCTGGCCAGACACATACCTTAGCATATTAAAAGGTATTTTTAGTACCTCTGGCAGAGTGTATCGAACTCTGGTTTCAGCTGTACTAAGACAACTCTATGGACTTTGCTGGCAGCACCGCATATTCATAGCGAGGTAGCAGCTGGTAGAAGCTACTTGACTAAACAGTCACATTTACTTCATGCAAGACAAAAAAACAAGCACAGGTAAAAGCCGTTGGGATTCCTGACTTAGAGCAGGCTGCATTTGCTTCCTAGGAGCTTGACTTTGCCTAACAGGAGTTTGAATTGCCGAAGAAACAGCGTCACGTAGCAGGGAAAAAATACTCCGAATGTCGCCTCCTCAATTGGTGAGGACTTTGTTTTTGCACTGGTATAAATATAACTGCGACCATTTCATACAGCAAAGTGCTCTGCGAGGAGTACAGTATAAATAGCCGAACTGATTACATGGGCTATAAACAAGGACTGGAAACCCTTGCTTCACCCCAGCAGTTAGACGCGGTGGAAGCGGAGGGAGCTTTACAGCTAAATGGTTAAAAGCCGCAGCAGAACGTTTTTCTCGGGATGGCTCCAAGCGCGGAGCTGGTGCGCTGCCATTTCAGCAGCCAAGCTGAGACGGTGGGAAGCACGCCGCCGCAATTGCATACTAAAAAGAAGGGAAGGCTGAGATAACTACCATCTTCTTACTGTGTAGGCCGTTTTAAAAAAAAAAATAACATATAATGATTCCTGCCTTATTGCAGTGTTTGGGTTCCAGATATAGCCTTGCATGGGAAGGCCGGTATGACGCTGAACCAGGCCAAATGAGCATTTCCTGCTTTTAAGTCATATAATGTCAGGAATCCAGCTTGTCGGAAACACCCTGCTCCCATCCCTCCGCAGCAGCGCCAGACACTCGGAACGAGCTTCAGGTGAATAACGCCACTTCACTCGGACTTTGTGAGTGACAGTTCACAGCTCAGGTCCTTTCAATGCTTATTTTTATCACTATAAAATGAAGCTCGGTACGTCTCATGCCTAGGAAGTGGCTTAGCTCACTCAGAAACTCAGGGACTTGCCAGAGGCCTTAGATAACTAAGTAAGATTTGTTTTAGCTGCCCTCAGTATCCAAGGTATTTCCTACTGTAAGTATAAGGAAACATTGAGGATACTTAAGCAACCATATTTGTTTATCTTAGGTCAAACTGAAGAGATTTTCCAGAACCACTACTGCAGCTGCACTTAACTTGTTGAAAGGCTGCATTTGTACGGAGAGCTTCGCTTCGGACTCCATGATCACAAATGAAACCCTTCACCGAGAGCCGAGCTCCACGGGGAAGGGTGCACGCAGCTGCTGAGCGAACCTGAGCAGATGTCTCTGGACACCCACGCTCCGGGTACGCTTCATTAACCTTGGCCTCAACTGCGCCAACTCCTGCATAAGGAGGAAGCCAAAAAGGAGAAGAAAGTCCCCAGCATTCCCTCCCTCAAATTTCTGAGTAGGTAATTGCGTGAAGAGAGACAGAGGCCAGACAGGTTTCACCTCAAGAGGAGATGAGATTCTTCAAGCCTGCGAATCCCAAGTGTCACAGGAGAGCAACCCCACCAAACCTGGAGCTATCTGCTCAGCCGGGTGATGCGTGAAGCGATGCTTTGCTGGTCCTCCCCTCTGGCAGTGTGGTTTGTGCCAGTCGTGGGGGACAGCCACCACCTGGGTCATAGATGGTGTCCCGGTAATGGTTCTGCAAGGCACCTGGTGGGAGGCAACGGTGACCACTGCAGGGACGCAGTGGGTTTTTCCCACCTTTTGTCTATTCCCTGCTACAGCTTTCTCAGGTCATTCAGTCCACAACCCACATTTGGTGAAAAGGTGGAGGGAAAAAAAACTACGACACCATAAACTGAAAAAATTTGGACCAAAGTTATTCTAACAAAAGTGGACCCCAGAGATGGCCATTTTACAGGAGGTGTTCAGAGAGCAAGTGCTTCAGCATATGCACAAGGCTCTGCATGGGCGATGAGGGGATGAGGAGAGGAGGCCACACAGGTCAAAATGTCCCGACCCGGGCTCTCATCCTGCAATCTGATTCATACAGATGCAGCCTGGTGCCTCCATGCAGCTTATTTAATAGTGCAGATCAGATTGCAATGTCCTGGGCGCCTAAATTTAGCCCCTGAAATCCATGTAATGATAGCAAAGCAATTAGTCTGATAATCTAAGGTGTCACGCACCCATTTTGGCGGGGATTGTGAATGCTGAACAGATCCCCAAAAATGGGTGGGTGCTTTGACGATGCTCACATATAGTCCTTGGTGTGCAGGAAGGACCTGCACTGCCATTAGCCTCAGGCAGTCAAGGGCAATACATAACCCCTTAGCCGCAACCTCGCAAGACACCGATCATCTCTGCACTGCTGGCAGAATTACTTTTGTTTAACTGTAACAGCTACTGGCAGGGCTGAGTGTGCAGGAGAGCACCTCTGGCTGAGCGTCCCAACCCGCACGTCCACCGAATGCTGACTGCTCTCTCTGCTGGCCAACTGGGAAATGGTATTTTCTTCAAACAGTCCTGGTCGTTTATGTTTGCAGAAATGCGCTGACCAAGCAAATACATGCCAGAAATATGGCTTTTTTTTTTTTTTTTTTCTAAAGTCCCAAAGAGGCAAATAAAATAAACGATTGGCTATTAAGTAAACTATATTATTAACTCAAAAGCAGCAGCCAAGGGGGGAAAAGGCAGGAGAGACATGGGCGTGCTATCTCGTGCTGCAGCTTACTGCATCAATCGCGTGATGGAGACGAGAGGAACTACCCATGAGGTAGGACGTCCCACCGTTATAAGGCTATCAGGGTCTTGCCCTAACATGTCTAGAAGTAAAAGCGTTGGAGAATTTCCAGTGACCAACAGAATACAGAAGCTGGGAGACAGTGGGATAGTGAGTGACTGACCTGAGGGCTGAGGGGTTTCTCCTCGCTGTGTTCAATGCCTGACTCAAGGCTGACCTAGTCCAAAACGCCACCGCTCTAGGGCTCTCAGCACATAAATGCTGGAAGAATAACTGGACAACAGAAAGGCTTCACTGTTGGAAGGGACAAGGTAAAGAAGGCCTAAGCTGCACTAAGAAATCATCCTCTTAGAAGTGCAAATAAACAGCACATCTTTGTGCTGAACACATCTAGACAGAGGGAAGATTAAAAGTTTCAAGGGCTACGGACATCCTAGCGTATAGGTGAGCCCATGCTGATCCTGCTGTGCCCGTGCACGCCAGCAAATCAGGCCTGTGGTAATGTCAAAGCTTTTATATTATTTCATATCTCATGGTAGCACGAGCCCAGCTCCCCTGCGTCAAGGAGCGAGGCTCTCCCTAGAGCACCACGTTGGTCCGGTGGCCGCACCAGCCGGCCTGGAGCTGCACCTGAGGGCCACCAACTCACACTCTGCCATACGGCGTACCCCATACGTATGGGGGTATAAAGCCACTTGAATCTTAGGTGTTTAAATACCTCAGTGATTACAGAGCTGGTAATTTGTGATGTCTGGAGGTGATGTTGCCTCCTTGCCATCAGCTTTACAGTGGCATTTCTTTGCTTGTACTTCTGACACGCGCTGCTTCACAGGCACTCGGCAAAGTGGCTCTCAAAAAACTTTGCTTTTCTGCCTGCAACGTCACTGTGGCGCTCAGTGAGTAAAGCACAGTGAGCGCGGCCACCTCACACATCAGTCTGAAGTGACAGCAGAAAGGTTAAACACAGCAAGTTCCCCAAAACAGTCAGGATGAGGGTTAATTGGAGAAAGAAAGGAGCAAAGCAGGGAGGGAATTCACTTAGTCCCTCCTGATGGGACACCAGGGCTAATTAGCATTAGGAAAAGGGCTGGTCTCTGTTATTCCCGAATTCTGGCTTTCTGATAGCACACCTTCTGAAATGGTGATGAAATGCCACGGGGGCTTGAAGTGCTACAGAGACAGCACCACATTATCACCACACTCAGCACTGAATGAAATCGTTCTCTGGCTTTTACCTATTGCTCTGGAATAACAACTTTTTACAAGAGCTACAAAAAGGTTGTTAATTATAGAAAAGCTATCATTACACACACCCAGCCTGCTACATGTAAAATTAAGCATCTGTTCGGAATGATTAGAGAGAAAAAAGACTGTCTCTTCATGTTGATTTTTTTTTTTTTTTTACACTTGTATATTCTGAATAATGGTTGCGACTGTTCTCCTTAACAGTCTCGATCCTGAAACTAGATTAAACGAGGCAAATTCTTGTGTCTTGAGCCTCACTAAAGGGAGCGTGTCATGGATTTTGGCCCCGGAAACCAGCTGAGGATGGCAGCTCAGTATTTAAATCAAATGACGCACTCAAGTACGGAGGGATGAGAACCTGATGTTCTGCAACAACTTAAAGGGTCTGTTGAGCAATGCACAGGAGCTCTGTGTGTAGGAAATTCACTCACTTACTTGAAGGATAAAAAGTGCTTAACACCATTACCTGTTCATCTAAAACGTGGATCTTTTAAGTTCTTGGTTCTGCTATTGTCTAACCTGGGCAGCGCGTGCAATGCCCTGGGCACTGGGCTGACATCTACAGAGAGCTGAGCTGGCAAATTTCTTCTGCTGAGCACATTCATGACCAGGTTCCACATCACTCAAAACAGTAAGTAACGTTTTCACTCACTTAAAGGATGTCTGCCACAGCAGCGCCATGCAGAAAAAGCTGCCGTTTCATCCAAACACCGATCAATCAGACCTTTTACATAGGTGTATCTGGTTAAATCCAGAGCTGCCCCCTCTCGGGAGAGCTCTGAGCACCAGTTTATCAGGAATCCCACGTCCCATCATCTCAATCTCTTCTGGTGAAGCTGCTTCACAGAGACAGAAACTACAGATCAACTCTCCCACTCCGCAGATGAGTGCCCTGACAACTGGCCTCCTGTCCGTAGTCTGTGCTGGCACCCAAGGAATCCGTCTGGTAGCAGCCTATCTGCATAGCCAGCCAGATGTGCTGCATCTGGCAACAGAAAGTGTAAGTTTCTACATTCAGACAGCCCTTATGACACAGAAAAAGAGATGTCTGGATGAAGCGAATCAATCCCTGAGTAAATTCAAGGTGCTGAGTAAATTCTCTGGAACAGATGGGAGATACAGTATAGAGTATGTATGTAACAGTACACCTATAACAGTAGCATACATATAAATATCTTTGACGTTTTTATATTCTTCTGTACTTACAAATAAAATGATCCTTTAATACTTAAAAGCATTACTGTGCTTTTCTTCACCAGACTGAAGTCCATCACAAATGTTTACTGTAGTCTCAATCCCAGTAGGTTTCCAAGGCCTGACTGGATAAAGCCCTCAGTAGCCTGGTCTGACCTGATTTGAACAGGAGATTGGACTAGAGACTGCCTGACCCTTCTAACCTGAATTACTCTACCAGTCTGCGATTCTATGATAAGCTAGTATGTAAAGTAGAACAGGTCCAAAACCAGAGAATTAAATCCCCACCTTTTCCTATTTCTGTAATCCCATGTTTAGGGCACTCTCCTAAGACGCGGGATACTTTGCTCCAAACCCCCGCCCAATGTGATGGCTTTCCTGGGTTCCCCTGCAAGGACGCAGCTTGGTATCACCCCTAAGGCAATTCAGCAGGAAGCGACCCTGTATGGGGGAGGCTTTCTCATTCCCTTCCCCTCAACCATATGTTCCTGCTGATTTCCTTACACCAGCATGAGCAGCTGTCTGACCTCGTGGCAAGCCAGTTCAAGGAGCTACGAGGCAGAAAAAAAACCCCTTTGCTTTCTGTCGGTTTAGCTTCCTATCCTGGATTACCATGGGGCCAGACAAATGCCAAGTGCAAGCGCATGGGGGCAGGTCAGAACGCACAGCCAGAGCAGGAAGGAAAAGCAACTGCATCTTCCAGCAACCGTCAGCGCTACAACAGTTTAACTGAAATGGCAGGCATTTAATTCTCCCCTTGTGCAGCACAGAAACCTGGATACTTACCTGGTTTTACACAGTGCTTGGGAATTCAAGATTGTACTGCTACATCTATGTTCCCTTTGCGGGTCTGGCCTTTAGGCTTCTGCTAAATAAGCGTAATAATTGATAAAGTTAGTGACTGAACTGAGAGGCACCGTCTGTTTATATAAGTGAAAGAAATCGTAACGTAAAGAAAATATACCGCATCTCACTTCTAAAATGTGGCAACATTTAACAATTTGAACTACATTGTTCAGTATTTTATGCATCTATTTTTCCAAAAGCTTTTGTTAGAGCATGTAAATGCTCTTTTCAATTTGGGTGCAGTAGATGGAAAAGTAATATGCTTAGGGTGGGACGTCTGCCTTTGATTTGACATATTAAAAACCAAGTTCATTCTTACATAATCAAAATAAAAGTTTTTATTCAGTTCATTATATTCCTGACTGGGTATTCTATTTGCCCAAGTACTTATTCCATGTAAAGAAATGTAAACCATAAATACAATGTAAGAGCAGCAAAAAAACCCACACCCACTCAAAACAGAAGCAGGGAGAACTTTGTTCACTTCACTGTCTTTCCAAGGAATAGCTGTAATCAGTCTGTCTGCCAAATCGATGCACAAAGTCCGGAAGAGGGAACACTGAGCCCCATCCCACTTTGGGATTCATACTGATGAAATCATCCAAGTTCATCTTGGAGTCTAAAAAAGGATCAGAAAAGGGAAATGTTTAAGGTCCTGATGCAGCTTCTGTAGCGCAGGTATACATCTATCAAGAAAACACCCCAAACCCCCTCTTTGAAGTGAAGGCTGAGAGACCAGGATCTGTTCAGCCTGGAGAAGAGAAGACTGAGAGGGGTTCCCATCAATGCTTATCAATATCTAAAGGGCGGGTGTCAAGAGGATGGGGCCAGACTCTCTTCAGCAGTGCCCAGCGACAGGACAAGGGGCAATGGGCACAACTGGAACACGGGAAATTCCATCTCAACATGAGAAAAAACTTCTTTACTTTGTGGGTGACAGAGCACTCTTCAAAGGTCCCATCCAACCCCTGCCACTCTGTGAAATGTAGCTCATGAACTCACTTTGCTCACCAGACTCACCACGTTCATATACCTGCACGGTGTGTCCCTGAAAGTCACTAGAGGTATAAATTACCGAAACTCCGAAAGGGTTATCAAACATTGGAGCAGGCTGCCCAGGGAAGTGGTTGAGTCACCATCCCTGGAGGTATTTAAAAGACGGGTAGACGTGGTGCTTAGGGACATGGTCTAGTGGTGAACTTGGCAGCGTTAGGTTTATGGTTGGATTCGATGACCTTATAGGTCCTTTCCAACCTAGATGATTCTATGATTTTTGCATACAACAGCAGCCTAAAAGGGCTGAGTAGCGTGAGAGAACCGGAGTGCAAATAAGAACCAACACAGGGAACTGGAAGGCAACAGGTGCTTGTAGTCTTCCTGCATTCACACAAATCTGATTGATTACTCAAAAGCAGGGGAGATATTATTCCCCATTAAGTTCTGAACCAATGTCAACTGAGTCAGCTTTTGCACTGACTGCAGAGGAACTGGATCAGAGCAGCAGTCAGAAATGGAAGCTGCTTAGCGTCTCTCCGAAGCGATTAGCCCCTTGGCAAACCCACAATTTGTTAACTCCGCAGTTACAGAATTTGCTCTGTGTTTGCCTTCCCTCCAGCCCTGAACTTTGCCCTTGCTGTACCCCGGCCCACTGCGAGGCCGGAATATGCAGAGTGGAGGAAATGTCTGACATAACCCAGCCATAGCCTAGAGGGATGCTCAGGCGAAGAAGGGCACAAACCAAGGCCAGAGGCAAACACTTTTTTTTTTTTTAAATCTTGAACCACTGAATGAAGTCAGAGCTGGAAAAATTTAACTGCCACAGTTTCAAGAGAAAAGTAACCATGACTGCTCTTTGGCAGGAGTTTGATCTGCTCTGACACCCGCAGGAGAGGAAGAAGCCGTTCTGTCCTGTGTGTGGATCCCGGAGAGCTCGGCAGAAGGTGCTGGTGTGCAGTTTTGGGTTTAGGTGCCTTATACATCCCTTTTCTGGAGCTGGCCTGGTACAGGCTTTGCTGACTCAGAACCACACTGATCAGAGGTTTCCAATTCCTCAGCCTATTCAGCTCTGACTACAAACGTCCGTGGGCTTCTCGTTTTATGTTCTCACTGACAATCTGCACAAAGAATCTTTTTAAATGCCCATTAAAAGAAAACTGGAAGAGAATGAGTTTAAAGAACAGAGTGAGAGAGCCATAGGATTTACTGTTATAGCTCTCCTGCTGTATTTAACTATTTATTTTAACATGGATGATTCATGTGTGCATTTAAGGATTAAGAACCAAACAAGAGTAGGCTCTAATGAATGGATTATAAAATCCATAGGATGGAATTTGCTTCAGCTGCAAAAAGCTTCTGTCATTTGGCTTACCATTAGGGATAGTGTAAGTGAGGAAGGGAAGATGATGTTTGGGAATCCCAGACCCAGCAGTCCCAGCCACAATCCAGCCCCCAAAGCCCTCTCTTTTGCACCACATCTACACCGCGGCACAGCTCGGTGATCTGCCTAATCCCAGCTCTCACCACTTCCGAGGTCTGGCTCCTAATTCTTTTCTTGTTCACCTGTTTGGGCTCTGTACCTTGAAAATCCTTACGTCCAGCCAAGCCTCTTCCTACTGCTGAAGTGAGTCTGGCAGAACAGGGGAAATTTCTGCATGCCCATGGGGGAATTTAAAATAGCACAAGCCAAGCAATTTGCTGTTGTAGCTCAAGAGCAATTAGTAGCAGATAACAGCCCTCGCTTGCTGGTAGACTGGTAAGCCTGTTTTCCAGCATAACACAGTCCATCAGAGAAGTTTAATGAAAGGAAAAAATGTTTTAACAAAGCAAACAGGAACGGAAGTGAAGAGCGGATGGTCTAAGAACCGGTCAGTAGATGGCACTGAAGCAGTATGAGAGCAGGAGGAATTAGAGACGCGCGCACGCCTGCAGGGCTATGATCTTATTGACATCTCGGAGATGTGGTGGGATGGCTCCTGTGACTGGAGCATTGGAATGGACAATACGGGCTCTTCAGGAAGGACAGGCAGGGGAGACAAGGGGGGGGTGTCACCCTCTATGTCAGTAACCACCTGGAGAGCGTGGAGCTCCACGCCTGGAGATGGATGAGGAGCTGACTGAGATCTTATGGGTCAGGGAGGGCAGGGACAGGTGACATTACAGTGGGGGTCTGCTACAGGCCACCCAACCAGGAAGGCCAAGCAGGTGAGGCCCTCTATAGACAGGTAGAAGCAGCCGCATGTTCACAAGCCCTGGTTCTCATGGGGGACATCAACCACCTTGATATCTGTTGGAGAGCAAGGCATAAGCAATCCAGGAGGTTCCTGGAATGCATTGATGGTAACTTCCTTCTCCAAATGATAGAGGAGCCAACAAGGAGAGGTGCCATGCTGCACCTTGTTCTCAGCAACAAGGAGGAGCTGGTGGGGAATGTGAAGCTCAAGGGCAGCCTTGGCTGCAGTGACCATGAGATGGTGGAGTTCAAGATCCTTAGGGCAGCGAGGAGGGTGCACAGCAAGCTCACTGCCCTGGACTTCAGGAGAGCAGACTTTGGCCTCTTCAGGGATCTGCTTGGCAGAGTACCATAGGATAAAGCCCTGGGGGGAAGAGGGGCCCAGGAAAGCTGGTTAATATTCAAGGATCACCTCCTCCAAGCTCAGGAGCAATGCATCCCAACAAAGAGGAAGTCAGGCAAAAACACCAGGAGGCCTGCATGGATGAACAAAGAGCTCTTGAACAAACTCAATCAGAAAAGGAAGTCTACAGAGGATGGAAAGAAGGACAGGTAGCCTGGGAGGAATACAGAGAAATTGTTTGAGCAGCAAGATATCAAGTTAGGAAAGCTAAAGCCCAGACAGAGATAAATCTGGCCAGGGATGCCAAGGGTAACAAGAAAAGCTTCTACAGGTACGTCAGTGATAAAAGGAAGGCTAGGGAAAATGTGGGCCCTCTCCAGAAGGAAACAGGAGACCTGGTTACCCAGGATATGGATAAGGCTGAGGTACTCAATGACTTTTTTTGCCTCAGTCTTCACCAGCAAGTGCTCTAGCCACACCGCTCGAGTCACAGAAGGCAAAGGCAGGGACTGGGAGAATGAGGTACCACCCACTGTAGGAGATCATGAGGTTTGAGACCATCTAAGGAACCTGAAGGTGCACAAATCCATGGGACCTCATGAAATGCATCCGCAGGTCCTGAGGAAATTGGCGGATGAAGTTGCCAAGCCGCTATCCATCATATTTGAGAAGTTGTGGCAGTCTGGTGAAGTTCTCACCAACTGGAAAAGGGGAAACATAACCCCCATTATAAAAAAGGGAAAAAAGAAAAACCCAGGGAACTACAAGCCGGTCAGTCTCACCTCTTACCCTGGCAAGATCATGAAGCAGATCCTACTGGAAACTATGCTAAGGCATACGGAAAATAAGGAGGTGATCAGTGACAGCCTTCACTAAAGGCAAATTGTGCCTGACAAATTTGGTGGCCTTCTCCAACAAGGTTACAACGTTGGTGGATAAGGGAAGAACAACTGACATCATCTACCTGGACTTGTGCATTTGACACTGTCCTGCACAACATCCTTGTCTCTAAATTGGAGAGACATGGATTTGATGGATCACTTGGTGGAAAAGGAATTGGCTGGATGGTCACACTCAAAGAGTTGCGGTCAATGGTTCAATGTCCAAGGGGCAAGCAGTGACGAGTGGCGTTTGTCAGGGGTCGGTACTGGTACCAGTGCTGTTCAGCATCTTTGTCAGCCACATAGACAGCAAGATCGAGCGCACCCTCAGCAAGTTTGCTGACAACACCAACTTGTATGGAGCAGTCGACACGTTAGAGGGAAGGGACGCAATCCAGAGGGACCTGGACAGGCTCGAGAGGTGGGGCTATGCAAACCTCATGAAATTCAACAAGGCCAAGTGCAAGGTCCTGCACCTGGGTCAGGGCAATCCCAAGCACAAAGACAGACTGGGCAGAGGATGGACTTAGAGCAGCTCTGAGGAGAAGGACTTGGGGGTACTGGTGGATGAGAAGCTCAATGTGACTTGACAATGTGCACTCGAAGCTCAGAAAGCCAACCATATCCTGGACTGCATCAAAAGAAGCATGGCCGGGAGGTCAAGGGAGGTGATTCTGCCTCTCTGCTCTGCTCTGGTGAGACCCCACCTGGAGTAGTGCGTGCAGCTCTGGAGCCCTCAACATAAGAAGGACATGGACATGTTGGAGCAGGTCCAGAGGAGGGCCATGAAGATGATCAGAGGACTGGAGCACCTCTCCTGTGAAGACAGGCTGAAAGAGTTGGGGTTGTTCAGCCTGGAGAAGAGAAGGCTCCAAAGAGACCTTACAGCCCCTTCCAGTACCTAAACAGGGCCTACAGGAAAGATGGGGAGGGACTCTATCAGGGAGTGTAGTGATAGAACAAGGGGTAACGGTTTTAAACTGAAAGAAGGTAGATTTAGATGAGATATTAGGAAGAAATTTTTCACTCCGAGGGTGGTGAGACACTGGCACAGGTTTCCCAGAGAAGCTGTGGATGCCCCACCCCTGGAAGTGTTCCAGGCCAGGCTGGATGGGGCTTTGAGCAGCCTGGTCTAATGGGAGGTGTTCCTACCACTGGTGGTGGGGGGGTTGGAACTAGATGATCTTTAAGGTCCCTTCCAATCCAAAACATTCTATGATTCTATCCATAGGGAAAAAAACCCAACATAGCGAGATCTCTCCTGTTTTATTCAGTTCAGGAGATAACAATCTCTCTGTGCTGCTCTTCTTACTCATGTGCTGTATCTGAATGCCATGCATGTTATGGTAGCCCTTACAGCTTTAGGACATGGCTCAGCAAAAACACACAAGAACACCACGGAGTCCTCTTCCCGATGCAAACAGAGTGACAAACAGCAGAAATTAAGAAAGAGACATCTGGATGCTACAGCTGACAAACCAAGAGGATTTCTCCACAAAAGCAAGGAGAAGCATACTTTACATAACATTTATACAAGGTCAAGAGCAGCAGAATTTTTATTTTTATTTTTTTTTTTTAAGATTTACATTACACCTGCAGCTGTCCTCAGGTGCTCTGGCTATTATACTAGCTTGCATTTGTGCATGCTCAGACTCTCTTTCTCTTTGACATGCTCTTTCTCTTTGACCAAAGCCACTTTGTAACACACACGCTGTCAATGAGACCTAGCTGGCGCATTCTGGGATTCTTGCATAATTTTATTTTTTAATCAAGTCTGACACATTTGCCTCAAGCAGGGACGAAATAAAAGGCCATGCACTATCAGATGGCATTGTTAGCCATGATAGTTGTGGCTTCTGCCAACAGTAGTTAGAAAAGAATGTTTCACCCACGCTTCGGCTTGGCTCACAGACCTTGGACTAACTCTGCATAATGACAGCCGCCAAAGGGCTGCTGGAAGTGAGCAAGTCTGAAACAAAGCCTCCAAGATCAGCTCTGCTGCTGCCTAACCTTGGGGGCACCTGAAATACTTAGAAAGCTGGGCTCTTCACAGACTTGCATAGGTGTCTACAGTTCTCTTCAGATCCCCCTCCCTTGCCTGAGCAAGGAGAGAACTGTTTTTGCAGGCAGAGTTGGAAAGGCTGTTACCACACTCAGCTGGAGGGTGCTGTCCCCACAGCTGAGACATATCTGTGCAAACCATCCTGCTCCATCTCAGTGCAAAACAAAGCTCGTCACCTTTAAATTATCTTTTACAGAAAGCGGTGTAATTTCAATAAGCCACTCACGGAAATGAAATACTTCTGTCCTTAATTGTACCTTTATTGCCTCTATCCTGACTTGATTGTTTACTGCCACAAAAGCTTATGAAATAAGGACCTAACTTGATAGACTGGAGTTTTATTCTCAAATGAGAGGAACAGGAGGTTCCCATGAAATGCGTATGAGCTACTTATACCAGTATCAGTGCTTTCCTTTTTGCTTTCACTAAGATCCTACCAGCAGCTCAGAGAGGCGATACAGAAAGAAATTGCAGACATCTGCCTGGCCTCTGTCTAGCAGCTTGCCTGTTACATAGATGTGTCATACCCAGTGCGTCCAGAATTTCTCAGCTGTCCTACTCACACTCTTCAAAACAAAACAAAAAACAACCCACAAATAAAACCTCATTATTTATGACTACCAAGGATTTTAATAATAATAAAAAGAACAAAAGCCTTTACAAATCAGTCCTGCCAGCGTGCTACCGAAGACCTAGGGAGAACTGAAATTCAAACCACTGCTTTTCAGTGTTAGAGCTGATGCTAACACCGGTATTTAAGCCGTAAGGCCATCTGTTCTGAGTAATTTTAAAATGCACTATGCAAGTTTTATTTTACACAGGCTTGCAGTAAGGAGGACTGATCTCAGGAGGATTCATAAACTAAGCAGAATCAGACCTCATTAACTTGTGGAGAGAAGACTTAAAAGAGAACCCCAGGCTGGGCTTGCCAGTCCTAGAATGATGAAACTGTGCAACAAATCACACCTTATTTTTATTATTTGAACAAAATACCAGACTTGCCTCTGTTTTCTTTCAACAGGAGGCCACTGGCACCCAGGTGGGACCAGGAGAATCTGCTGCAGCACTGTGCACCCAGTTAGGTTAGCCAGCTTTTCCTGGGACACACAGCAGCAGAGCAGAACAGAGGCCAGAGCGATGCCAATAAGAAACACGGAGGCTTAACTCTGGGAAATGGCGAGAACAGAGCCAGTTGCAAAATGCTAATGCTTAGGCATGTGAGTTCTGATGAGATATTGAGCAGTTTGAGGTTTTTTTGTTGAGTTGGTTGGTCTGGGGTTGTTTGTTTTTTTTAAAAAAAAATAATGTTAAGGGTTTTTTTTTTAAAAAAAAAAAAAAAATCACCTAGTTCCACTGCAATTTTTTTAAGCATAGACTGGAATTTATGACTCAAGATAAGCTTATTTTAGAAGGTTTATTTTGCAACCCCATGAGCAGCACAAATACAGTTTAAGAATTATTCATTTTGAGTTAGTAGGCGGAAAAAACCCCGCTTAATTTGTTACTGATAGAGATTCCTTGATTCAATTCCTAAAGGAATTTTCATGGTCATTAAGCATTTCCTGGCATACTTCATAAAAAAAGGATTACTGGTCCCAGTATCCGGTCCTAGCTCCACACTGGGTAATTACATTGAGCAACCTGGTCTAGCGGAAGGTGCCCCTGCCCATTGCAGGGGGGTGGGAATTAGGTGATCTTTAAGGTCCCTTCCAACCTAAACCCTTCTATGATTCTATGATTATCCTACTGACGGTGCTATTTCGCTTACGTCTGACTTAGATACTACAGAATTTCCTTTTCCAAAGTGTTATATTCAGGCTTAACAGCTGCTCTGCTCTGGAAGAGGCAATGTTTTAGTACCAAGAGCAAACATTCCTGTCTTTTTAGTTTTACTAAAAGCTTTAAAACCAAGTGGGATAAGAAAAGCAGTGTATATAAATGTAACTAATATGCTTTAACACATAGCAAAATGTATCAACACAATAGCACTGTAGTGCTGATTATCTTTAAATACGAAGAGTTCATGGGGACATTTCTTTAACAGCACAATGCTCATACATTTGAAAAAAAAAAAGACTGATACATTTTTATTATATTTTTTTCAGCCTTCAAACATTTGTTTAACATCAAAAAAGACATATAGCAAACAGAAGTAGTATAAAAACCTTGTATGCTTTTGTAATAGTCTTCTCAAGAGTTTAGGAATTTGGCTACTGTAAATGACAGCAAAATAATACATAATAATAATAATGCTCTCATCTAAACGTGTCTCACAAATAAATTGATACTAAAACAATGTGGTCAATTATGTCGGCTATTAAATTGCAGTCACCTCTAACATGAAATATGTAAACAATTTAATCTTGTGCAAACACAAATTAACATAGAAAGCAGAGTACTCTATCTAAGTCAAACGACAGGGAGAAAACAGTTATCTGCAATGGAATTTGGCACGAACATGAACATTAATACCCCAGGCTCTTTTATGATAACAAAAGGTCTGCCACCCAGTTTTCCATCAAGTTTACAATAAGGCACTTTTATGCCTGATAAAACTGTGCTGAGACATTACTTTACTAGTCTCTAAAGGAGGAGAATTACCAGTTCCACTTGTTGACAGCAATGTTTTCTAAACCCGTGTGTTGGCCTGCAGGACACATGCTCATCTACAGAACCGCATCACTGAAGCACAGATTAAATTCAGCTGAAAGTTAGAACCTCGTGCTCGTTCCACAACAGTTAAACCCAGACTCCTCACTGACTTACAACATTGCGCACATTGAAGCACGCATCATTAAAAGACATCTCAAGGGAATACAGTGAAGACAAAAAATCAAGCTGGAGAAACTGGTACTGAATGAAAGACAACTGGAACTAGACATCCTAGATCCACTACAATCTATCCCTCTTCTGTCCCAGATCTTGAAGCTACCTAGTGAATGACCTTCCACCTTCGGTGGGTGCAGGGCAACCAGTTTGTTTCAGCCAACTGACAGGAGACCAGAGCACATAAGCACAGAGCTGGAATACTGTGTCCAGTTTGGGGCTCCTCAGTACAAAAAAAAAACCCCAAAACACTGACAAAATACTAGAGTGAGCCCAGAAGAGAAACATCCAGTTGTTTGGGGTAGGAGAACATGATATTCAAGGACAGGCTGAGAGAACTGGGCCTGTTCAGCCTTAAACAGAGAAGATAAATGGGAGACCTTACTGCTGTCTACATGTACCTGATCAGAGGACACAAAGAAGACTGAGCCAGAGCCTTCTTGGAGGAGCTTGGCTACAGG
The DNA here is from genome assembly GCA_017639485.1 of Pluvialis apricaria. Taxonomy (NCBI): domain Eukaryota; kingdom Metazoa; phylum Chordata; class Aves; order Charadriiformes; family Charadriidae; genus Pluvialis; species Pluvialis apricaria. Next base: position 157,357,161 of record CM030008.1, on the reverse strand, counting down.
ACAAGAAGCAAAAAAAAAAAAAGCAAGTTGGAACATGGGAAATTCTGTGTGCATACTAGGAATTTTTTTTTTTTTTTTTTAATATCATGAAAGTGGTCAAATATTGGAACAGATTCCCCAGAAAGGTGGTAGAATCTCCATCCCTGGAGGTGTTCAAGACTAGACTGGAGAGAGCCCGAAGGAACCCCTGTTTTGAGAAGGTGTTGGACTGGATGATGTATGGATTTTCCTTTCAGCATGGCAAGGTAAGGAAATAAAGCATAAGAGGAGTTCACTATCTACCAACATCACAGAGACAATCTGGAGGTTGGTTCGAGACCACGTGGCTGCTGCTTATCAGTGAGGTAAAGGTTAGCCAAGCAAGAGAGAAAGGGAGAGTTACAGGGTTTGCAGCTGTTCACCACACCTGGAGATACATGTACACATCTGCAATTGTTTGAGTCATTCTGTAACTTGCTATCCCCAAGTAATCTTTTCTACTCTTGAGTAGAATTTTTGCACCTTCCTGGTCTGACCTGATCTATATTCCTCACATTTTCACTAGCTGTAAACTCTCACAACAATAAGGTTTCCACAGGCAAAAAGTCCTCAGCACCTAGGAGGCTCCAGCTAACAGTGAACCATGTACAGCAATTCAGACATTCTCTACTGGCTACACTACCTTTGTATAAAACTTTACTGGAGATAAGGACCAAGACATAGAATTTAAGGTGCTTCATAACCTGGATTGTCTAGAAAACACCTACCGCTTCACAATGAAGACTGTATCTGTGCTCCTGCCCACGTTCATTTCTACTCTAGGGTGAAAAACTTCCTTAGAAGCCAAAGCAAAGACTGAGAATTAACTTCCCAGCAACTTAAAACCACAACTTGGACCTAAAAACAAAACAACACCCTGCCTTCTCTAACATAAACACATATCAGTAATGCATTTTTAAAAAAGCAACAAAACCAAACACGCAGAGCAGTAACATGAAAACTCTTTCAAAGCAAAACTTCACCATGCTTTTCTCCATCTGGGAAGAAAAATGAGAGAACAAACAAACACGTGGCAAACATTAGCCAGCTTGCCAAACACATGATTACAATAAGCTGAAGTGCTGTGTGATAAGAATGGTTTAAGCAGCTCTATAGAATAGACGGGATGGCAAGTCTTTACTTCTCTCTGCTTGGCTGGGAGGCTATTATCTGACTATCACTTAAAAGAGGCTTAAGGGACTTGGGGAAAAAAATTGCTGACTTGCCAGTTTGCCTTAAAGCGTCCTCAGGTCCATTCACCTGGTAGAGAAACCTCAAACATCTCGTGCAGGCAAACCCAGCATGCTGAGCAGAGCCTGAACACTTCCTCCTGTCAAAATAACCTGCTCTGGCAGGATGGGACCTGCCAGCCAAAGTGTGGTACAATCAGTGCATTAAAAATTCACTTTGTGACCCCTAGGCAAGTTACTTGGCCTCTTTGCTTCTGTTCTCTCGTTACAGCAGGGAACTGTATTACTTACCCCTCATTCTCTGCTCAGTTTATGAAGATCAGTAATTAATGTTTGCTAATGCTAAATGCCAGGAGGCACGCTAGACGTGTTCAGAAAAGGAAGTGCCAAATGCTTCATAGCCCTATTTTTTTCCGTATGAAACAATAAGCTAGCTGGATGTGCTTTTGGACGCATGTTATGGAAGCTTATTTATTTCTTGTGGGCATCTTGGACTATGTCATTCAACATTAAGCAGGAAAAAGGAGCTCTGGCAGCTTACCTGCAGTTTCAATGCAAGGGTATGAAGGAGGAGGTTTCTGCCATTTCCCATTTGCATCTTTCATGTGAGATCTGTCTGAGGCAAACGTCTTCAAGTACAAATCTGCTCGAATCATTCTGATTTTCCTAAGTAATAAATGCAAAATTGTATCAAAAGACGCATGTATACAATACTGCATTAGTCACTCAGAACAAGAGTCCATTCCTCCCATCAAGAAGCATTAATTTCATTAAATACATAAACCAGCAATATTGTGCCAAGCAGTTAACTAGTTAACAAGAAGCTACAGTAGGAAAGAAAAGCGCTTTTGATGATTAAGGTAAAGAGCTTTAGAAAACTAACACAGTGCATTTATTTTACTGGAGTACAGCAAAAAAAAACCTCTGTCACTACGCATTCAAAGAGAACTTCAACTTTGATTACATTAAATAACATTCATGGTCTTTATATTTTGTGGCATCACCTGTGAAATTCTGGATGAAGGCTGTCATCCAGCCTAAAGGCCTCCACACTGTACATGTCAAAAGGACAGGGAAACGGCAACACTGTGTCAAGATCATAAATGAAGTTCTGCTCCCCACCGGAAACATGAAGTAGAATAACATGGTAGTCCTAGGAAGAAGGGTGATTGCCATTAAACATCTGTTAATGAGAAACTGGCAAAGGGAGTGGGGAAAAAAAAATCTTCCTAAAAGCAGAAGCTACAGATCCTTTCTTTACATCTTGTTTTCTGCCCTTGAAGTATTAAGCCTGTAACATTCCTGGCACCAGGAGATAGATTTCCTAACACCTGTGTCACCCATCATGCCTTTCAAGAAACTTTGGTATCCTCCCCATTCCTTTATAGCCTCCTTTGTTGTAAGCCTGGACAGCGAAACTAAAATGTACACTACTCCTAAGAAAACAGCAAATCTCTTTCATGTTCCACACCAAACCACAAAAGTTGACTGGGATAAGCATTTTTGTCTTAGACCCAGTCCTAGATAAAAAACTCACAACAACATACGATAGCTGAACATTAAAACTATCTAGTGATCCCTTCTAATAAGAAATGTTGTACCTGTTGCAGTAACACTGTCTGTGCATTTGAGCGCCGAGTGTTTAGCTGGCAGAAGCACCTGAAAAAACAGCATGCCACTGAAAAAGCAGCAAACGGCTCAGATCAAGAGGACCGCAGGAGTAAGACGAATTCCTGCAGTAGCTCTTGAAGCTGGGAAAAAACACCTATGGGTACTATATCACACTTTGTCAAGGTAATTATTTTGTCTTGACACTTGGATTATGAGGCGCAGTTTTAGCCCTTGACTTGTAAGAAATATAAGTGTGGTGGAGGTTTGGAGACACTGCAGTTACTTACATTAGGCATCAGGTACATACACTGCTGTTTTCCAAAATTAAATTGAAGGTAGCTGTTAACAGCTTACTAAAGCTTACATTAAATCCACTCACAGAAAGAGTCTGAGGTGCTGTCTTTTGACACTTTCAGTATCAAACAAAACCATACAGGGACGGGAACGAAAAAGATCTTGGGCAAGCTATTTTGCCAGACCAAGATACATATAAAACTGTATGCAACAATATTTAGAAGAATCTGTTACGGAGTATAAGAAAAATTAACTACAAGCTTCACATACCCTACCATCCACTGAAACATCAAAGTTAAAACACCTTTCAATCCATGATTTTTTTATGGGAAATCCACATTATGTGGTGGCCTTTCCTGGCTCTCCTATTCCTTTTAAGATATCTTCATAACACTTGGATCGCTTTAAGCCACACCTTTTTTGTACTCTAGATGCACCGGTATTTTGGGAGAGAATGAATGAATCAGAAATCACAGACTTTCAGAAGTTTGCAGATTATTTTGCAGAAGTTCAGAGACAGAAACTGACCCAAGAAATAGACTTTTTTCCATGCCAGATAACTGAAAAAACTCTGTAGTGATACATATTTGAAAGAAACTCTGTAGTGGCAACTGCTGAATTAATTAATTGATCAAATGACACACCAAAGCCACCATTCATGGATCAGTTTAACTAATGACACCTGAACACATATATTGCTTGTATTTTTCTACCCTCTGTCAGGTCTACATGTATATTTTCATCCATCTACTTCTAACAAGTACAGCCGTCTACTTAAAACTCTACAAAGCTGGTAGCCTCAACAATACCCAGATAGTAATTTTCACAAATCTATTATGTACTCTTACCAATGTTACAGTTTTTCACCTGTAGATTTTCCTGACTGTCTTGCTGTTAATTTACTATGAACGGTAAAAAGGAGCACCAGATTTAGGCCCTTTATAAATCTGTTGTAAAAGAATAATAACTATTAATACAGAACTATAGACTGGTTGAGGTTGGAAGGGACCTCTGGAGGTCATTTAGTCCAACCTCTCTGTTCAAGCAGGGACACCTAGAGCCAGCTGACCAGGACTGTGTCCAGACAGCTTCTGAATATCTCCAAGGATGGAGATGTCACAACCTCTCTGGGCAACCTGCTCCAGTGCTCTGTCCCCCTCACAGTAAAAATGTGTTTCCTGGTGTTCAGATGGGACAGTTTGTTACAGTGAAGGTGGCTGACACTGCCCATGTCTGATCCTGCAGCTATCAACTAGAGAAGCATACACTTGAAATTACTGAGAGAGAACAGAATGCCTTACCCAGACAACAGGCTCATCTCCATGTCCCGATTTCTGCTTCCAGAGTGGAATCTGAAAGTTATATGTGAATAAATCTGAAATGAATAAAACCTTTTGGATTAATACCCATTAATTTCAGGTTGATTGGTTAGTTCTTTGCTAACCTATCCATTTCATCAACTTACATCTGTGCTGCAGTCAGCAAATTTTCCCTAGTTTCTGTCTTCCAGGAGCATGAAGTTGGAGATTCTAGTCTGAACCATATAGTATAATCACAGAATTTTCAAAGTTGGAAGGGACCTCTAGAGATCACCTAGTCCAACTCCCAATCATTCTCCTAAACTGACAGATTACAGGGAAGAATTCCCCCATAGCTCACAGGGATATCGTGCCCCTTCCCACGGTCCTCAACGCATCAGATAACTGGAAGATCTCATGCAGCGTGTGGTTAGCGCGCCTGAGCCACAGTGAGCTACAAGAGGGTTTTGGCCCACGTCTCACTGAAGCGTAAAGGCCTGGGACCGCGTCTCACCTACGTCAGGCTGTAATCTAAAGGCCTGGGACCACATCTCGCCCACGCAGGGCTGCGGTCCGAAGGCCTGAATCCCTCCATAGCTGCACTGGCATTCATTGACTCACCATCCTCCTATCATTGGATATGAAAACGGCATAAAATTCTTCTAAAGGGTATTGATCCTGACTCCTGATGTAGTCACAAAGTTTCCAAACGTTTTCTTCGCTGCAAAACACAAAAATCGTTTATTTCCCCCCACCCCACACTCCAACTTATAGAGGACAGAAGGGAGCCGCGGGGCGATGCCCACCGGAAAGCCGCCCGGCGTCAACTCCACTTGCGGCCTGAGGCGCTGCCGGGCACACAGCCGGCTTCGATAAACCTCCCGGCCGGGGCACGGCCTGGCACAACGCGCCGTTATCGCTCACGACTCCCGCCGCCTCACGGAGTGCGGGGAGGGGGGGGGAAGCACTCGCCTCACGGCTCCCGCCTCACAGAGGGGGGGGGGGGGGGGCACCCGCCTCAGCGCCTCACGGCTCCCGCCCGCCCCGCGCGCCGCCCCCGGCCCCCCTTACCAGTAGCAGCTGGTGTAGGCGCAGGCGGGGCGGGGCGGCACCGCCGCTTCGTAGGCGGCCGCCGGCCGCGCCATGGCCGGGCTCGGCGGGGGGGGGGGGCGGGGGGGGGTGAGTGAGTGAGTGAGGGCGGCGCAGGAAGTGCGAGGCGCGGCGGGAGCCACCGGCTACACCTTCCCCGAGGAAACGCGGCCACGCGGCGGGGCCGCCATCACGGGTCGGCCGCAGGCGCTTTTCCGGGCACCGCGGCGGAGCGGCGGGCGAGGGGGGGACGCGGCGCGGCGCGGCGCCGCTCAGCCGGGGAGCCCTCAGGCGGGGTGCGGAGGGAGGAGGAGCGGCCGCCGCGCGGGAGAGCGGTCCCTTTAAGCCGCGGTCCCGGCAAGCCCGGCGGCCCCGCCCCCTGCCGGCGGGAAGCGGCGGAGGGGCGGGCGCAGCGCGCGCCGCCGAGCCAATCGCGCGCCGGCAAGACAACCTGCTCCAACTTTTACGCGCCAAAATTATCGAACGGCCGTAGCGCGGCGCGTGTCCTTCCGCTGCCCGGGTCGGGACTAGGTGCCGGAGGGAAAAGCGGCCGCGGGGAGAGCGGGGCGGAGGGCGTCCCCCCGTCCTCCGCGAGGGCGGGCAGCGCGGCGGCGGCGGCGGCGGAGGAGCCGCCGCGGTGCTCGGGACAGGCGGAAGGAAAGCAGGAAGGCGGCGAGGCGGAGGGATCCGCGGGAGGGCGGATCCGCGCGGGCTGCGGCGGCAGAAGCGGGTGCGGGGCCGGCGCGCTCCCTCCACCGCCCCGCCATGGTGGTCCTGCGGAGCAGCGCTGCCCGCCCGCCCGGCCCGGCGGCCGGCGATAGCCGCCGCCGCCCCCGTCCTCCCTTCGACCTGATGGACTCCAGCTCCGAGTTCATCTCTTTGGAGCCCTCCTCGCTCAGCAGCAGCAACCGCCGCATCTGGACCCGCTCCGGGGCCGCCTCGGCGGCCGCCGCCAGGGCCGCGGGATCCAGGGGAACCCGGAGGGCCGAGGAGGCCGTGAGTACCGGGCGGAAAATAGAGGGCGGGTGTGTGTGTGTGTGTGTGGGTGGGTGGGTGGAAGAGTACTTAAGGTGAGCGCCTACAGCTGCGGTCGGTTGCGTTGTCCCGCGTGAAGCAGCAGCCGGGGTCCCGTGTGCCCCCCCAGCCCGGGTCACCCCGCAGCTAACGGGGGGGCTCGGCACAACCTCTGTGCCGGGGAGCAGGGACAGCCAGCCCAGAGACAGCCCCGGCGTCCCCCGCCGGTAGAAGCTTCCCCCCGTCGCCTTGCGGTTTGGTGCGTTATCTGTATCTCCCCTTCTCCCTTTACTTCGATTAAAATTGTTACCTAAAAAGTGATCTTAAAAAGATCTGAGAGACCGCTCCGCTTTAATTGCGGTAATGCTCATAGAGCGCTTGCTGTTTTGATGACAAAAATGCATCAAAAACAGCTCTCGAGACAAAACATACATGACCTATAGCTGTATTCTAGCTGGTCTCAGGTGCCTGTGAGATACTCCTTAGCCAGGCGTATGTAGGTGCTACTTTAGATGCTTTAAAAACAAAGCTCTGTTTAGATATCAGGACTAATTTGTACTTAATTAAAGCACTTATGTGCATAACCTAAAACGGTGAAAATTGTACTCAAGTTTTTATAATTTTAGGAAAAACCCTAGTGGAAAAGAGACAACTTACATGATTATAAAGGACGTTAAGTAGTCTATGCTATCTGCATCTCAGTGTTGTTACTTTAATAAATGAACTGCTTCATTCTCATGGTTTTTAATGTAGCCTTCAAAAGCTAAAACAACTCTTCTCTACCCTTTCCAAGTCGGGCGCTTCTCTGTGTTCCCTTGACAAGTAAAGGCAAACCAGATCCCACTCAGAAGTGGTCTGCTCTTCAGGGGAGCCCTGCCTTCGAGTGATGCTTGTAGTGGACTGTTTCCTTCCAGCAGAACTCTTTCAGCATTTTCAGTTGTTTAATTTTATTTTTTTTTTCATTCTTTTCAAGACTGCTGAACTAAGAAGGAAGAAATCCTTGGGGTGTGGTGGTTGGGTTTTTTTTGTTTTTTGTTTTTTTTTCCTTTGCAAACAGTCATGGAATCTGCTTTAAGATCACTGCTTTCCTTTTGCAGTCTACACGAGAAATGTTTGCTGGAGGCTCAAGGGAATTCAGCTGCCCGTTGCACACAAGGGGGAAGGCTGTGCGGAGTTAGGCAGATAAAGCAGTTGGCACACGTTCTCAGTGTGGAGAATAGGAATGAGGAAGCTAAATGTAAACTTTGCACTGACACCAAAGCAGAATCATCATTATGAAACCGCTTGTAAGGTTCTTCTTTGTTTTGGATTCTTTCTGGTGTGTTTGGTTGGGGTTTTTTTCCCCTTTTTGCACACCTTTCCCATGCTTTGAAGCATGGAGTCATTCTTACCTCATTTGTAGGATGGCCGGACTCTGCTGGAGTGTCTTAACTGCAGAGATAATGCAGAAGTGCCCTAGGTGACAGAGATGATGATGCTGGTGCTAGCTGCATATTCGAGTCCTAATGCCTCTCTCCTAACTTGTTGATGTACAAGGTGGTGTGTGGTGGCAGCTTTTGCAGTTTTGTCTATATCAGCAACCAGTTTGTCTCTAGTTGTTCAGCTTATTTCATCCATAGAGAGTAAGAAGCATACAGCAGAAAGTCTAAGGTAAACCAGCATCTGATGGGTTTACCTTCTTCCATGTTTCCAGTCCCAGGGAGTCCCATGGCAGATCCAAAGTGGCTATTGTCCCCTTGGAAGCTGTGTGTCTGCAGGTCCATAACCCTAGTGTAATTCCCCAAGATGAACAAGATTGTTGCCTCATGACCTGTATTTGAGGGCAGTGGGCTCCAGAGTTCACTTTTTGTTGGGGCAAAGTGGAAACAGGCACTTTCCAAGGCTGAGGCTTCGTGACTCCTCTGTGTAAGGATCTCTGCATCAGAGCTCACTGCCTTGTTGCAGTTAAGCGCATTTATCTGTTCTGATAGTACTTCAACATAGTTGCTTCCTCAGAGATACTAGATAGCTAAACACAGTTTCTGTAAAAAGACTTTTTAGAAACAACTGCTAATTGCTTCCTATAGCATGAGAAAAGTGACAAAATATGACATGCTTTCAAAATTTGAAATACTTTACAAAATTCTTTCATGCGGTTGCCTTATCTTTCCAGTTTAGCCATTTGCTGCTTCTGAATTTCACTTCTTGAGTGTGTTTTTTCAGCCTGATAGGGTTGATAAGAGTTAGTTACTCTTGCTCTGCTGGCAGCTTGCTGGAGTTAACCTATGGTTCTTGGCGTCTGCCCTCTCACTGAACTGGGGTGCCTTCCTATGAAAGCAGGACAGTCAGAGTTAGCAATATACATTGTTACTGCTTTGCCTGTGTCCTAATTTGAGCCAACATTAAGGTAAAAAGACAGTACAGAGGATAACGAATATCACAAGTATTGTATTGTGAACATTGCATTAAAAATACATTAAAAGAAGCAAACAAGTGCGTAAGTATATGTAGAAAGATTTCCCAGGTCGCTATGCTGTTTTTTTCTAACGTGTGTGCTGACATTCTCTACGTGTTTGTTCTTCTTCCAGTTTGGGATTTGGCCCAGAGGTTTGTGAAGCATATTATTGCAGTCATCTTCTAACTGATATGGCAAATCTTTAAGATTTCTCCTAAGGAATATTTACTTCTAGATCAATGAAGTAGAAATACCCAAAGCAGCAGTTACAACTTGTGTATCTTGGAGTTTAAGCATGCTAAGTCTTCCAGAGTTGCTCCCAACTTTGGAGTCTAATTTCACAAATTATCATATATTTAGAAATAAAGTCTCTTTCTTAAAAAGCTGTGCTGTATGTTCAGAGTAGCTGAACCTGGTAGGCCTATGGAGAGTACAAATGGCCTGATTCTCCTTCCCTCTCTGGCTGAGCAGGATGAAAACCCCTTAGTGGGAAAATGCACACACACAGAGATGCATGTCTGTAATGTGGATCCCTGTATTATGGGTGGATGAGAAGCTCAACGTGAGCTGGCAATGTGCGCTCGAAGCCCAGAAAGCCAACTGTATCCTGGACTGCATCAAAAGAAGCATGGCCAGGAGGTCAAGGGAGGTGATTCTACCTCTCTGCTCTGGTGAGACCCCACCTGGAGTACCGTGTCCAGCTCTGGAGCCCTCAACATAAGGAGGACATCGATGTGTTGGAGCAAGTCCGGAGGAGGGCCATGAAGATGATCAGAGGGCTGGAGCACCTCTCCTGTGAAGACAGGCTGAAAGAGTTGGGGTTGTTCAGCCTGGAGAAGAGAAGGCTCCAAAGAGACCTTATAGCCCCTTCCAGTACCTAAAGGGGGCCTACAGGAAAGATGGGGAGGGACTCTTTATCAGGGAGTGTAGTGATAGAACAAGGGGTAACGGTTTTAAACTGAAAGAGGGTAGATTTAGATGAGATATTAGGAAGAAATTTTTCACTCTGAGGGTGGTGAAACACTGGCACAGGTTTCCCAGAGAAGTTGTGGATGCTGCATCCCAGGAGGTGTTCCAGGCCAGGCTGGGTGGGGGTTTGAGCAGCCTGGTCTGGTGGGAGGTGTCCCTGGCCGTGGCAGGGGGGTTGGAACTAAGTGATCTTTAAGGTCCCTCCCAACCTAAACCTTTCTGTGGATTCTATGATTATTTGGTCTCAGGCACTCAGTCTGTAGCTGCCCCCAGATGCCCGGGTCTCCTCAGGGGCTGTCAGCTGGCTGTGTAAGCCCCAGGGGTGCACAGCCCCACTCAGGTTGCTGGTATCTTCACCTCATGTGTGTGCACATGTGCTATGTGTAGCCTTCTGTACCCATCCTTAGGCACTCAGTGAAACCAGTAACTGGTCCTGGGTAGCCCGGTCTCCCAGTTACCTCATACACGGATACAGACAGGTCCCTGGCCCAGACCCATGGCCTCTCCTGTAGCTGTTTCCCAAAACTCTAACCCTAACTATGCAGGCTGGGTGTCCGTTAGTGATGGCGCAGGCCGTGAGGAGGTGTGACCCCTTCTCCCCTCGCTGGCACTCGGACCTCTGTGGCCCAGGCCGCAGATGGAAATGCTGTTAAATAAATAAATGAGAAGTCAGGCCAGACTGTGGTGATTGGTGTCCCGCAACGATTCGTCTTCTCAGCAGGGGTCCTCTCTCGGTGGGTGAGGTGACCCCTGGTGTCCCTCACCTTGGAGCCAGGCCTGGGGCTGGCCGGTGGCCTGGTGAGGAGCGGGGCCAGACCGCTCCCCCAGTGCGGTGTTACCGGTGGCCTCTGCCCACCGGGGCTCCTCCGCTGCTCTTTGTTTGTGCAGATTAGCCTTTAATCACATAACCTAATGTTATAGGTAGTTCCCAGGCATGCCTGTAGATGTGATAGGATGGTATATCAGCCATAGGCGTACCAGCTGTAGCAGTACTATTAGTACATTTGCAGATGAGAGAACATCATTATTTGTTGGTCTAGGTGTTTTTTTTCTAGTTGTCTCAGTGACAAATGCTGAAAGTATTGGTTTAAGTCTTCATATACTCCTGTGCATGTGTGTGCAAAAACCTGCCTTCCTCACGTAAACCTAGGGCTCTGTCAAATTAAAAATAAGTTGAAAGGCTTTCTGTTACGATTTCTTACTTAAACCTTTGAGAGGAAAAATGTTAAAGGCGACTCTGACAGACCAGACTGCCTCTCATTAAGCTTCAGGTCTTGTTGCATCCATCCACACTGCATCCAAGAAACAGAAAATGTCTTTAGAAGTTGCATCTCGGATGCCCCGATTCAAAAGCCAGCTACGGGAAGCATCTTGTGAGGCCTCGCTCCACCAGCACAGAGAGCTGCAGGAAGGGAGGTGCTCTTTAAAGTGAGTGACGAAGGAAAGGTGACTGAAATCCTCCTTGTGCAAAAGGTCTGTCTGACCATGAGAAGTTGTCAGGTGAACACTGGGGATGGCTTATTCAAGGTGGGCTGAAGAGAAGATGTCAGACAGTTACAGGGTGGCTCAGGGCTAACCCTTCAGCAGTGGGTGGCCGCAGCTCTCGCTGCATGGACCTGCAAGGGCCTTACGCGTTCATCATCGCCCTCCTGCAGCAACCTTCTTCACGCTTCTGTCATCATCTCCATCAACTACTAATGGAAGTACCTCTTGGTAATGTTAGCATCAAGAAGTAAAAGAATCTGGTCTGTTTTCTGCCCTTTTCAGTGTGAGATTTAGTTCGGCGTACTCTTAAGGAAACTTTGGGCTGTAAACTGAACAAGCCCTCTCTCATGGTCATTACAACTTTCCTCACATAGTAAAAGTGATAGTACTCGCCCTCCTTGCAAGTGCCAATGTGAACAAGATCCACAGCCATAAAGAAAGTGTATCTTGAGTTGCCTTTGGTTTCCTGTGGATAAATGCCGTCCTTCTGAAGGAAATCTCTTAATGTCCCTCTGAATGCAGTCAGAAATGGAAGAGACAGGAGCAAAACTCTCCTAACTAGATTTTAATCCCAGGACATGCAAGATCAAGCTTGATTGGTCCTCTGAAGCAATTTTGAAATAAAATATTTTGCTTTTTTTCATGAAATGCGAAGTTTGTATGAGAGGCTTTGCTGCAGTATATTAAGCTCAAGTTGCCCACAAGAAAAGCATGGTGGAGGGGAGCTTTAGCTTTGAAAGCTGTTTTTTTTTCTTTTCCGAGAGCCACTTCTTGGTGCAGCAGTGGTTCAAGGCTTACCTGTTGTTATTTGCACCACTATTGAGTCAGGAGAGTCACAGAATAAACTTGCCTAAATGAGGCAGAATTTCTTTCTTAGCTCAACATACATGGGTCAGATAAATATGTTCTTATTTCCTATTTTCCTAGGAATTTTCCGCTGGCAAAATTGACTGTTTCAATGGACACTGTTTAAGATCAATGAGAAAAAACATGCCACCCTGTTCAGACTCTAGCTTTGACAAAAGCATGGAAATATTAAGTGATAATGTCAACCGAAGACACTTTACAAGGTATTGTATTTCTAAATGTCCAATATCTGTTCAATTTATAGAATGAAAAGCAAAAGTGAAAGTATGCACAGTGAGTCACATCATGATAAATACAGCTAAAAATCTGCGGGGAAATACAATCATGTTAATGTCAGTGCCAGTATCTTAGAACGAGAATCACTCCTCTTAGTAAAAATCTTCTGCTTGAATAAAAACCATACATATCTCAACTCCTTTGACATCTCTCCTCCCCTTTGGTTACTGAGATATTATTTGCCCTATTGAGACTTCAAGATTAGCAGGTTAGGAAATGTCTGTCCTTGTAAAACTGTGTGCTTATGGTACGAAGCAGACTTGAGATCTGAACCCTCCTTGTGGTCCACAGGTTTTTCTTTGCATGACGTGGAGCACCGGTTTATAAACTTGGTGAAGTTCCCCAGTCTTGAGGGGGAACTGTGCAATGCAATATGCTGTGATATGATATCATATTTCTGTACAATAATTCTAATACAGTAATTCTTTTCTCCTTTCCTCTGTCTTCTTTCTTAATGTAGGCAGTTGGCAAAGCCAAAATCAGATCAAAAAAAAGAAGAGTATAAAGAAGGTAAGTAGTGGTAATTCCTTAAGGATTCCTTTTTAGCCTGGTTTCTGAGAAGGATTGCATTTGGTCACTCTGTCTGTTTGTCATTTGGCCCCCAAAATTTCTAAATTCGTCAGCCAAAATCAGCTCAAGTTGTGAGAATAGATATCTCAAAGACAGTGAATTTCCTATGAGTTTTATGAAAAGAGGTAGGTGCAAATAGAAGGATATGCTATTAGTTCCTTGCAGGCTTGGGGAGAACGCAGTGTGAATTCCAGCCTGCTCTTAGGCACCAGAGAATCTGTTCCTTAGGTCGGGTTTCTTTGTGACATGGATTTTCTGGGGTCTGCAGGACACAACATAATTGAAAATTGTTCTTGGAAATAGGAGGGAATACTGCGGTATTATAATTTATAATATATGTGTGTTAAAAAGTAATTCAGTCATGCACAAACCCACTGACATTGGGAAGGTGTCGCTGAAGTTCAGCGGTTTTCCTTGGAACCGAATCGCCGTGCTGAGTACACAAGCAGGCTTGGTGCCGTGAGGCCGCTTGCTGGCAGCTGGGAAAAGCCGTCAGTTCCAGGCAGCGTCCTGCCAGCCACGGGCTGAACGCGGGAAGGGGCCTGAAATGCACTTTGTGTATAGTAATTCAGGTTCTAATTGCGCACTGTAAATTGTTAGTTGCGGAGCTCAAACTTAGTTTTGTAGTTGGTGATAATGATATCAAAGCATAGCTGTGTTTATACTAACACGGTGATGTATCTGCTACTCTCTCACTGACCTCTCTTAACTGTTGTAATGAACCCATGGCAAAGGATGCTGTGTGGGTAAATACTGGGCAGATCTTGTTTGAAAGCAGGCAAGCATTTGAGTTCTTTGGTATTTGGGAGTTTATCTTGAAGCATTTCTTATCTTCTAGAGCTTTTGTGTGATGATGCAGAATATGAAAGTGATGCATGCTTAAACAGTGTATTAGAAACATGCATCTTAAGAATAGACTTCCCGCATAAACAATTTTTTTAAAAAAACCTGTTGGATACAATTTTACATGAATGGAGTAAAAACATCTTAAGGAGAGTTAGTTGTTGTTTTCACTTTTCCAGAAAGAAGTAACTGGAATAAACTTGCCTCCTGCATGGAACAAAAGTTGCATGTTTGTTTTCATCAGATTTGCTTTCCAGTCTATTAAAAAGTTGCTATACAAGTCATGCTTTTAAGTAGGTAGTTTAAACATAAGTAATTAAAGTTGAATGCTGTGATCATGGCAATAGCTTCTAATTCAGTATTTAAAGAAAAAATCAATCCACTGCAGATTTTTTTTAAGTTTTACTAGAACGATGGTGAAATAAAGGGAATAACTCAAAATATTTTATATATTAATGCATTTCAGTCACCAGAACACTGAAGACCAGAGCTGATGCAAAAGCTGCAGAACAAGTCCATGAAGAAAATGGGGATTTGGAGGTCCGGCGAAGCTGCAGACTTCCACAAAGTCGTTACAGCGCTACAAATCAATCTGTTTTGTTTGACAAACTTATAACAAAGTAAGTGGGTTTATCTTCATCATCTGGTAACGCTACTAAAATAAGCCTTATTAGCAAGCCTTTGTGCTGTGGCATAATATCTGCTAGGGACTTTCTCCTTTTTTTGATAACAGAGAAAGGTGGTGTTATTCCTGGCAGCAAGGGCTAAATGTGTTCAGTGGTTAGGCTGAGACTTCCCTACGTGCCCTTACATATATGATATGTCCTTGTGATAACTGCGAGGCTGCAGGTGCCCTCCATAGTGAAGTCCCACCAGGGTCGCATGGCTTGAAACTTGCAGGATGTTGTTACCAACCTCTGCGAACGTTCCTTTGCCATCGATCAGGTAGGGTCTCTTCTTCCTCTGCCTGCACTTCTATGTCCTGGAATTATTATTCACTGGAACAGGTTGCCCAGAGAGGTTGTTGAAGCCCCGTCCCTGGAGGTGTTCAAGGCCTGGCTGGACGTGGCCTGGGGCAACCTGGTCTGGTGGGAGGTGTCCCTGCCGACGGCAGGGGGGTTGGAACTCGAAGGTCCCTTCCAACCTAAACCATTCTATTGTTCTAAGATTCTATTGTGGATATACTGATTTACGTAAGGCCTGGGCCTTTGTACTTCGCAGCCACACTGTTTAACTTGAGTTTTTTAGAAATAAGTGCTTGTGGCTGTTTAAGACTTCCAGGTCTAAGAGTGTGTGCGGGAGGATGTGTTTGGAAGGTGCCTCATGTGTAATGAATTTGGGCCCAGCCAATATTTAAATTGACCACTGGTGTCTTCATTTTGGGATTGGCAGTTGCAGAGAGACCTACGTACTAGAGCATCTTTTATGTAAGAGCTGGGTGGGTTTATGTGTTGTCTTGTGAACCAAAAGGATCACTTTACATTGTGACTTTCAGTAGCTTTAACTTGCCTGCTAAATCAACTTTCTTAGCATCAGAAGCACCTTCATTTTTAATTAACTTTTCTTGCATGCTTATGAATATTTTTATAATGTTCTGTTGAGTTAAGATACTGAGGCAAGTTGGATGCAGACAGAGTGAAGTAGTCCTAGTGTGTCTGCCTGTCTGTCCATGGCTTAATTCTCTTTGTGAAGCCCAAATTGACATTGTTTTCTGAAAGGTTTGTGAAGTGTAACAGTAGTGGGATGTTTTTTCCAGCATACACAGTCATGGAAAACTAACATGAAACTTAAATTACAGTTCAGAGAAGAATAAGCAACTTGTTGTTTGAGGAAGGCTATGAACTAAAAATAACTTAATGTTATCACGCAGAGCAACTTAAGTGGTATTAAAAACTGGCATTTTTTTTTTCTGTTATCTTACTATGATTTTCAGAATTCTTTTTTTCCTACTAAAACAGATTATTTTTTTACTGTGTTCAGTGAGAGGGGAAAATAACCCTGAAAACAGTGTATGTTTGCAAATCCTCAAATGCTTGTTCTCGAATCTCTATAAAAAAGTAAACATTTGACCTAATTTTTAGGCAGTGTTTAAAAACTTGGCTAAATGTCAATGACTCTTGCCTTGTGCATACTATACTAAAATGTGATACTGATTACATGTACTGTTTTACATGGGTTTTTTTGTACTTGCCTATCTTTGCTCTTACATGTCAACTTTTTATCTTAGTACTGCAGAAGCAGTCTTGCAAAAAATGGATGACATGGAGAAGATGCGTAGACGGCGAATGATGGATGACCTTGGGGTGTTCCATGATGCAGAAGAAGTAGATACTAATTTATTTTACTATTTTTGTATAAGTAGTGTATTTCACAAAGGGAAATTATTTAGTTGTTATTTTAATTTAGCTGAAATAACTTCTTCCAAAGAATAGTATAGTCTAAAATAACATTTGTTTTTGCTCTTTAATTGTAATTTAACATCATGACATGTTATGGTCATGCTATAGATGCGTTCTAAGGGTGGAGGGAATATCTTCTTCAGGGGACGTGAAATAGCAGTGATATGCTGAAATATATGTCTTATACAGCTACGTTTTCTGCTTTCTGAATTGCCTTATGGTTTTTGAATGGACACTGTTTACAAACAGCTGTTTCAGGGCTTGGGTTTTCACTTCAAATTGTACTAAAAACTGAATTTGTTGATGTCTGCTTTGTCTGTGTTCTTGTGCCAGCCTTGCCTATGAGCTTAAGTAGTCTTCTGTCCCTAGAGGAATTTATGTTAAAATTATGTACCGCAATCATATTTCCTCTGTTGGTTTTGCTCTATTAAATTAAGTTCTTCTACTGTCCTTTTGAATGACAGGCACTTCATTTTTTAAACATCTTCATAGCCTGCTTTCATAGTTTTTTGTTTAGATCTGAACTCCTTTTTTTCTTTTTTTTAAGGAAACCAAAATTGTCCATAGTACTTTGTATAGCATCTCTCAAATGCCCATATGATTTATTTTTTTTTTTGTCTGCTAGGAATTGCTTTTTCCTGGGTTCTGCCACACTCTTGGATTATTAACGTGTGGTTAATTTATACACTTGGTTTTGTATCTGGATAAGTATTTAACAATGTACATAGTACTACATGTACTAAACCCTATTTTAGAGCAGAATTCTTGTTACTAATCCTGGGTGCCAGAATGATGTTCCTATTCTCTCCTCCTGTACCTTAATTTAATCTTTTGTGTATATGGAGTGTCTTGATCATGTTACTATTTAGGCACCAAATATGCCCATGTCAGGTTTTCCACATATGTGACTGACCTTTCTGGTTTTTTTTAATTAGGAAAACCTCGATAGGTACTCTCGAGGAAAGAAAGAAGTCCAAAGAGCTGACAAAGAAATAGATGATAATCAAGGTGGCATTTTAGGTTAGTTCTGTTTTAAACTTTCTTTACTACACTCTACCTAAAAGCCTTGCCTTAAACAATTGAGACGAGCTGAACTACTGGGTATTTTTCATCTATTAAAAAAAATCTATTGCTATTGATGTTACAAGCCATAGTCATGGACTCTAGGGCTGTACTGTAGTGAGCTCAGAACAGGTATTCAGAGAAAAAAAAATACTGGTGCTTTTCCAACATGCTTACAAGATAAAAGGCAACAGATGGCCGTGGACAGGTGGGAATACAAAGAAATGGACGGTATTACTCAGAATGAGAAAGAGTGATCTCGCTACAGCAGGAGCATGACAGTTTTCACGGTTTTGAGCAGCACGGCGAGAATTTTCAGGAAGTAAGGTAGGCTGCCAGATGTGTGTGGAAAGCTCCTCCTGAGCGTGAAGATCAGCAGGGGAGAAGATAGTGTTGTTCATTTTTGTGTTTAGCAGGTATCAGTGGAAGCTGCTGTCGGGGCCTGTAATTAGGAGCTGTCATCCCCGTACTCAGTGGGAATGAAGAATAAGGTTAAATTGTAAAAGGCCATATTAACTTTATGTTTGAAGTGAGAGAGGAAAACTTCTATGCTTTTAAGGAGAATGATAGTTGTGATTAAGGCAGTCAGTAGGAGCTTTCTGGGTGGAACAGAATGGGGCGAGACTGTACTTAAGGACAGAAAAGGATGTGGTGGTAGCTGAGCCCATCAGTGTTGGGTTTTGTGATAGACCTCCTCTGCACACCCACAACAGAGCTCAGAGACAGTGGCAGGAGGGGGAGGCCAAATAATACCCTGCCAGGCTACCCCCAGGGCCATCAGCCCATCAAAGCCCTATCTGCACAAGCCCAGAGGAGCATGGGAGTGCACAATGGCAGGCAGGGACCCAAGTCAAGGACTCCAATCAAGGAGGAACAGCCACCCAGGACCCCTCCCAGGGTTGTCCCAGCAGAGCCGGCAGCCCCAGTGTCCAGGTGTGAAACCCATCTGGATGAGTCATCAGGGGTGGCTCTCCAGAGCCTTTCTACTAAGGTAGTTACCTTTCGACTAAGGTGTTACCACCTAGGGGCGGGGACATACTGTGGGATGCTGGGGAAAAGCAGTTCACACAGGACTTCTTAGGGGATCTTCAGAGCAGGAATCAAAGGCAGGACAAGGGAGGGGTTTAGGTGATTTTGGGAGGAACAAGAGTGAGAAAATAGAGGGGCAAGGAGATAAAAAGAGCTGGTCAGTACGCTTGACTGACTACCCTGTGCCTGATCACCTGTCTGACCATCAGAACTTGAATAAGAGATGATTTATGCAATACCCAGTGAGGGGTGAGGGCAGTTCTTGTCCATGATACACCGACTGTGTAAGACTTGACCAGTGGCAATGGAGACCTACAAAAAGGTTCAAGATAGATATCCAGTTGTTAATGAGCAGTGGGGTGGTCTTGTTCCTCATCATGAACAGGGCAGAGAAGGGTTCATGGCCTGTTGTTAGTTCAGACCCAGCCTGAGGGTTCCCAGGTGCAGACCTTGGTGATCAGACCTCCTTGCAGAGCAGTGAGAGACACCTGGAGCCACAGGAGGAGTCCAGCCAGAGGCTGACCTAAAGAAACCAAGGTAGGGCAAGGCATTAATGAAAAAAACATGATCAGGTGTGCCAAGGGCGTTTGACTGGTAAGAGAGGAGGACAGCTGGCTCATCATTTGGATATCTAGTTAGGAGAATATCAACTCAATGCTTCAAGAAGAGAAGGTTTAATACAAGACTATGGGCAGTCTAGAGGGAGAAGCTATATGGCTTGATTCAAGTGTGTGGGTCTCAGGATGTTGGGTAGGAGAGACTTCTAGAAAGTAATTATAAATAGTATGTTGAATGGGAAATAAGAGTATGGGGGTAATTCATTTGTGATCAAAGTGAAAAATCTGGAATTTTAAATTAGGAAAAAACCTAAAATATACTTTTATGATGAAAAGCATGCCAGAAAGGAGCGGGAAAAGTGTATTGGTGTAAAGAAGATGAGTGGAGCAAGGGGAAGGACTAGAGGAGCAGAAAAGCAGAGAAGCTCATGCCTTTGTGACAGGAATATTGGAGTACCAAGGACTGGGAATGGTAGTGATGCCAAAATCATTTTTCAGTTTTCCATGTGCTTTCTATATATCTTGTGTAACTTATCTTGCATTCAGAAAGCAGTGAGGGGAGGGGGGAAAAAAAAGGGTAGCACATTCCAAGGAGTAAAACTTACTTAATTTTAGTGAGCAGGTAGGTGAACAGAGCATGTATGTTTCTCACCTGGTGTCCAGCTATTAATGTGAAAGGGTATTATTAAGAACCTTCTGGATAATTATACTCTGTTTTTTGCATTTCTACTATCTTTCATGAAAAACTTCAAGTTACTTTATAGAAGCTAGTGGCATAAACTGTATGTATTTGACATTATTTTCTGACTGGGGAAGTTCAAACCTGTGATTTGCCCTTTATTGCTCATGTAAGCTGTGGTGGAGCTAGATTCCCATGCTTACCATTACCACTATAGAGTATTAAAAACATTTCCTTGAATCACTTTCTCAAAATAACAAGAACTGACTTTCTGAAATAGTGGTTTACATAGGAGCTGCATCTTAGCTAAGCAAGATGACAGAGTTGTTGTTAGTAAGACTGATGAGAAGTCACTCAGCAATTTCAGTGAGGACAGAACAATATCTATATGTATGCTCCTCTGTGTTTTGTAATTTCTGGAACGTGTCTTGCATAAATTGGTCTTAATGCTTTGCAGGTTTTCAGATCTATTGTGTCATTAACATGAAGGTAATAATAAAACCTATAGGCATCTGCGTAGTGCATTTTGAATTTAATATAATTTGCAACAGTACTTAAACAATTTAATGTTATGTCGTTGTACGGCAGTTTCATCAGAAGAAAGTGAAGAGAAAGAAGATGATGATGGTGAAGACACGCGAAAGCGTTACGACTTTCGACAGAGGAAGACTGTTGAGCGCTATCAAGCTCCACTGGAAAGTAGGTTATATGCACAGTTTCCCTTAAGAGCTAATTTCTTACATATAAGTGAGACACTTTTTTTGATGAAAATACATACACACACTCAACTTCTGTTGAAATTTCTTACCTTCATTCTGCAAGTAAGTTTTATTAAATGCATCTATCCTGTGCACGTTATATTTCTTTGCCCTTTGGCATACTTATTGGTGTTTTTCAGTAAAAAAATGACCTATGTATCCTTGAAAGAATAGTAATTAAACAGACTTGATAATCTTGTGGTTTTCAGTTCTCCTTAAAAACCAGGTGTGTGTTTTTTCACTTCTACTGTGCACTGATTTAGAAAAAAAAAAATCTACCCACCAATCACTTGAAACTTCCCCTGAAATTAGAGATGGGTGAAACACATCACATACTCTGTTTCTTTCACTACCCTGCTTTCTCTTAAACTTGTTTGTGACATTATTCTAAATTCTTTGCTTTCAACAGAACCAAGACAACGTAAGATATATTTTTCGGGCCAGTCTTCACCTGTTAGACAGAGATATTCATTTAGAAGTGCTCAGTCACAAGGCTCTTGCTGCAAAAGAACTAACAGGTTGGTGTATGGTTCGTCATAGTTCTTAATTATCAATAGTGGTGTCAGTCACATTACTGAATAATGCTTTCAAGGGGTTTTGGATTGGTGGTAATTACAGATTAATAGTATGATTATTGCCGTGGTAGTCTGAGGGTATAAAGAAAAATATCAGGGTGGGGAGACTATACTTTTTATTAGCCATTAGATTTATATTTTTTTTAAATGCAGTTATTTGTAGTTACTGATAAGGAGATTATGGAGGTTATGGTTGAGATTGTGTAACTGAAATTCTTTTGTTCTGGAATTGAAGCCAGGATCTTCCTCTGAAAATCTTAGTCTATTTAATCTTGAAGAATACCAATTATTTTCTTAAAACTGAAGATAATTTAGTTACATGGAGAGCCTTATGGAAGTTTTAATGGATTTTTTTTTTTTAATCACTGAAATACTGATTCTGGTTTCTCTTTGTAATCGGTTAATGTTTCTGTGTGAAACTATCCTTAAACAAGAAAAATGCTAAATGAAATTATAATTGCAATAGCAATGACAAAGTGGGTTTGGATCCTGTAAGCAGTTAGAGCTTGGAGAATGCTATGTCTTGCTAGATATGAGCACTTTGTTTAGCGTCCTTGAAAGCAGACAGTTATGGAAGGACGGATTTTTGAAGCCAAATTTTTAAATAAGTTTAAAAGGTTTATGTTTCACAGAGTGAATACGTAATGCTAAGTGAAACTCGATTTGTGTGTGTGGGAGAGAGAGATTGGACAAAATGAGTAATTTGTTTATGAAATTTCTTTGCAAAATCATTAAACATTTTCCCTTCCTAAGAAAAATAAAATTGTACTGTCACAAGATAAATAACGTAATGTACCTTGAAATCAGATTCATAAGGAGTACAATGATCTGGAAACTTAATAGATCTCAAAGGAAATTCTGAGATAGAATTCAGTTAAATATTGATATTACTTAGTGTGTACTTTAATTTTTTTACTTATTTAAATATTTGCAGACGGAGACAGGCAGTCCACAACAGTGATTCCACATCCTCTTCCTCATCATCCTCATCTGACGATGAAGAGCATTTTGAGAGGCGTAGGAAGCACAGCCGTAACAGAGATTTGACAAGGTTAATGAAATTGGAGAATAGGAGAGAGAGAAATCTGCTTGGGAGGAGTTTGCATCTGCATAACCAAGAAGTCTTATCCTCTTCATCTTGTACAGTTTCTAAATTGTGGCAGTATTTAATCATATCTGTTGGTACTGACAACTGTAACTGGACTGTCTATAACTGGATTTTTATAATTGATTTTTAATAAGCAATTTGATTTCTAGGAAGAAATGGAGGGAGAAACATTTTTATGTGATTTTTTTTTTTAAATGTGAAATTCTACTGCTCCTGTGCTGTACAGTAGTGGTTTTCAGAAATAAAACCACCATAACAGAGAACGTTATAAATAGAGGAAATGACAGACGTTTTGCTACTTAACAAATGCTCTAGAAAAACTACTTTAATAACTATCTAACAAGTAAGTTTTCAGCCCAGTGTCTTTCAGACATGTGTCTTCTAGTACACAAAGTCATTGGGAAGGACCAGCAGTGGTGGACAGCCTTTATATTGTTAATCCACACTGAAATAAGTATCCCCTTGGGCTGTAACTTTTTGACTGTAGAAGCAAAAATTCTTTAAAAGATGTCCATGTGTTTTGGGGGGTTATTTCATCACACAAATCAAGGTCAGTTCATAGTCTCCACATATGGAATATGTAAGCACTAAGAGTCGTTAAAATAATTAACGCGGTTTAACGTGTGGAGTGACCATTTTCCTTTATTTACTTATGGACATTAAATGTAAAACAATTTGAATGACTATTTAACTATTTAGGAAGTTTATGCTCATTTAGAAGGTCTTCTGCATTAACTTGCCATCATTCTAAAAGCAAAAATCTTCTAGTTGCATCTTAAGTTAGAAAGGGCCTTTCTCTTTCTCCTTAATTCCAATCAGGTGTCTTCCACTAAACTTTCGGAAAGATGAGTTAAAGGGGATTCACAAGGATCGAATGAAAATTGGAGCAAGTCTGGCTGATGTTGATCCAATGCAAATAGATTGTTCAGTAAGTATTTTTAGTTCATTGTGTCTGTGAGATGTTTCCAGTGTTTATGAAAGCTTTCAATAATGTGCTGTCTACAACTACCTTGGTGTACAGTTTTCTCTCAAGCCATTTGAAAATTGCCTAGAACATTTCCTTTGTGCTGACACACAATTTCTGATGGAACCTTATCGAGGTTACAGCTTTCTTTAACATATAAAATGTCTTCTGTTTAATTTACGTTTAGGTACGGTTTGATGGTGTGGGTGGTCTTTCTGACCACATTTCAGCTTTAAAAGAGATGGTCGTTTTTCCATTGCTTTACCCAGAAGTCTTTGAGAGATTCAAAATTCAACCTCCAAGGTAACAGACATTGTTTAAAACTATAAATTCTAATTCACCCATTTTCAGGAGAATCTTCAGCTGAGGTATCAATACCTTTCAATGCTTCAAAATTTTCAGCAGTGTTGATGGCGGTTTTTAGCAGTAGTAAAAAGTAATTTCTTAAAAATTGATAGAATCCAGAATATATATAGGTTCAAAGATGTACTGTGTAGGGAGAATATACTTTTAAAGAGTCTTGCTTTTAAAAGGTGAGGTTGGGATGGTTTTGTTTTGAGTTCTATGTACGAGTCAACTTGATTAGTTTATAAGCCCAAAGGAATCATCTTGCAGTCAACTGTAATTTGTTGCTTGGAAGTCCAGTTGTCTCTCCCACAGGCTCTTTTTTTCCCAAGTGCTCAAGTATCAGTTTCACAATTGATAGGATTTGGAACTAGAACCTTGCAGCGTTTGTTGTGCTTGGGCTAAAACAAGAATCTGTTCACTTCTTACACAGCTAAATTAGTTCCATGTTATGAAATGAAATTATTAGAGATGTAATTAGCTTTCTATATATTTGGTCAGCAAAAGTCAATCATGGTATATTGAAATATGACTTTAAATTCTTTGCTTTCAGTAACTTTAAAAGTATTACTGTCCTGATTTCAGTTGGGATAGAGTTAATTTTCTTCCTAGTAGCTGCTGTGGTTTGGATTTAGTGTGAGAACAATGTTGGTAACACATAATGTTTCAGTTGTTGCTAAGTAATGTTTATAGTAAGTCAAGGACTTTTTCAGCTTCCCATAGAAGCTGAGAAGGGAGCATGACAGCACGTCATGCTCAATATATAAATGGGGGCTGGGCAGGGGTCCGCGATCACTGCTTGGGATGGGCTGGGCAATCGATCATCGGGTGGTGAGGGCAATTTGTGTTGCATCACTTTATTTTGTATATATGCTTTTACCATTGTTATTTTTCTCTTCCGTTACTGTTCTAAACTGTCTTTATCTCAGCCCACGAGTTGGCTTTTTTTCTCCTTTCTCTCCCTCTTCTCCCTACCCTACCCACAGCTCTGTGGTCCTAGTTGCTGGCCTGGGTTAAACCACAACAATTGCAAAGAATGAAAAGAAAAACTTTGTGTTTTGCTTCTTTATTCACTGCCATTCTTTTTGAAACATCAGTGTCTTGGCTTTTCTTGTTGATGGCTATATTTATCTGGAATTGCAGAATACTCTCCCAGATTTAGACTTTCTCCTCATTTTTTGTAAGCAACGAATGGTCTGGGAGACCAAATCCAGTAACTTAAAGCTTTTTGAGGGAGAATAACATGCTTCACTATCAAATCTCGCCCTTTATGAAAACAAAAGTGAATATGCAGTGTATCATTGAAGAATGAACTGGTGATTCATAAGTTAGCCCAGTCTCAGATTCTACATGGAATTTTGTTCTTGTTTGGCTCCACTGTGCTGTAACCACCTCTCTTAGGTTGTCAGCAGTTTTGGAAGTGTCCTTCTGGGATACTAGTCTTTTCTTAAGGTTTTGTGTATCTGCGTTATCCTCTTTATTCATTTCGTTTACTGCCACGTTGAATTGTGTAGGTACACAAAACTTCCATCTGTTTTGACTTTTCTCAGACTTCAGTTGTTACTGCTATCTTATACATGATGTGTTTTCGTTACAAGAGTTGGGTGTTTTATGGATGGGGCTTGTAATAGGTACTTTTCCATGATATTTTTTTCTTACGTTAATTTTTTTTTTTTTTAATTGCAGAGGCTGTCTATTCTATGGTCCTCCAGGGACTGGAAAGACACTGGTTGCTCGTGCACTTGCTAATGAATGTAGCCAAGGTGACAGGAGAGTAGCCTTTTTTATGAGAAAAGGTGCCGACTGCCTCAGTAAATGGGTAGGGGAATCTGAACGACAGCTTCGTTTATTATTTGATCAGGTAAGGTTGAAATGTGCCCTGTGTTCTGTACGAGTTGTAACTGTAATTTTCTGTGGTCAATATCTTTAAGAAGAACTCACTTTTTTTCGTGTTTTGTGTGTTCCTTCCACTGACATGGCATTGTCAGTGTTTCCTTTTTCAGTGGGTTTTTAGGGACTTGAAATTTTGAGATGTGTTGGGCAAGCTTAATAAAACAAATGAGACAACCTCGCAAAGCAGCCCCCCACCCCACCTCAAAAAAAAACCCCAAACTAGCCACAAAAAAGGTTGCAGGATGCAAAAGATGGTGGCTTTAGATTAGAGGGAAACAGATGCAGGCTGAAAGCATGGTAATTTAAATTCATAACAGAAGCTTGCTTCCAGAACCTGTAATTGAATTAAGTCCCAGCTCTGTTCTTGGTGGTTGCCAAATAGCTGTAAAAACTACTGGTATGATTTGTTTTCTGTCACCCAGTCTCAGTGGGTTGACATAGGCTGCTGTCTTCTATTATTCAAGCCACTTACTCCATTAGCTCAATTAGTAGAGATTCCTGATGCTAGTCTTGAAAACTCTAGTTCCAGTGACTTTCCAACCATAACGCACTTTATGCATTTTCTCTTTAAAACAGAGTTGGTTTACTTATGTGAATATTCCTGTGTTTTCATTCTAGGCCTACCAGATGCGACCTTCAATTATTTTCTTTGATGAGATAGATGGTCTTGCTCCTGTGCGGTCCAGTAAACAAGACCAAATTCATAGGTAGTATTTTTTTGTATCTACATAGAAGCTGCTCGATTTTTGTGAAAAGAAGACCGCAACCTGTTTAACTTTGTGACATATTCATTTTTCCTGAAAACTAGTAATTCAATGCTACTAAATTTCAGATTATTTTTAAACAATAATTGAAAACAATTCACTAAGCTTGATGTCAGCACAAGGCCTGTGTTACCTTATATATTTTTTTATGTCTTAAAATGAGTCTTTCGCTAATCAGCGTCTCGTCAATTAAA
This sequence comes from Pluvialis apricaria, assembly GCA_017639485.1. Lineage (NCBI taxonomy): Eukaryota > Metazoa > Chordata > Aves > Charadriiformes > Charadriidae > Pluvialis > Pluvialis apricaria. The sequence continues at coordinate 157,330,876 of CM030008.1, read as the reverse complement.
AGCTTTTCCTTTTTGTGTGATCATTGGAGAAGGCTGTGTAGAACGTAACAAAATTTACTAAACCAGTGCATGAAAACTGTATTTTTCTGTTAGCTCTATTGTATCGACACTTCTGGCACTTATGGATGGCTTAGACAGCAGAGGAGAGATTGTGGTAATCGGAGCCACCAACAGACTGGATTCCATAGATCCTGCTTTACGAAGACCCGGACGCTTTGATCGAGAGTTCCTCTTCAGCTTCCCAAACAAAGAGGTCAGAACTTAACCTTGATGCTAATGTGGCAGAGTCCATCTTTATAACAAAACCACAAGACAGTGCAGTATCACGGAGCAGTTAAAGTCGGAACCAGTATTGTACAACTTGGATAAAAGAGGGATATCTGGAGAGGCTGTGTTGTACTGTGGATCTGGTACTGAAATATGTATGATTAAGATGATTTCAACATGTAGTTAGTTCTATAATTAATTTTTGTTTCACTGTGACCAACCAAGAAAATGGGTTGCTGCTAGTCACTGAAATGTTTAAGAAAGAATGAATGTATGAATTAGCTATAAGTTACTGCTATCTCATCTTGAAAATTAAAGAAATGGTGTGCAGGCGAGAATTCCTTTTTGCTAACAAAAACTTCTATCAAGGCTGGTGCTGGAGCAAATTAAAATTTTTCATTCCCAAAGCGGTTCATGGTTGCTTTTTTATTTAATCCACTTAGGCACTTTCACCCTGAAGTACTCTTGCTCTCAGTTCTTGGTTTATGGATGGATAGGGGATGTACCTATGTTGGATTGTTCCCAGGATGGGTATCCTGGGAGATACCTATAAGTATTTTAGGATCTGACATTCTTATTGGTACTTATTAACAGGGACTTGGACAAAGATGTGAAGTACACCACGCAGGTGCAGGGCTTGGGAAGCTTCTAGTTCAATGGCTATAGCTAAGCAATGGAAAAATAGATATATAGCAAAAAATATTGGGGGTGGGGGGAAGGATACTGTGCAAAACTGGGACCCTGTTTTTGTATTTTTTTTCTCTGGCTATCACTGACATGTCTTTTTCTTTTATTAGCACTTTTTGGAAAAAGGATAAAATGCTTATTGGATCGAAGGCTACTAAAAGTGCACTTAGGCAGTGTATTTAACACAAACATTTATCTGCTTTCAGGAACAGGAGAGGAGGTGCCGTGAAACAGATATAATACATGATTCCCTACTGTGGAAGAATTCTAGAAATCTGCCATAATTAATCTGTGTATCAGGAAATACTTAAATGAAAGTCTTGCTGAGATCAGAGATGAGGATAGGCAATGTTTGACATTTTCTGGATCATTGACAGTAGTTTGAATTACAGTTATTGTTCTTCTTTTCAGTAACTGTAGCAGTTTGAAAAGTAGTGCTAGGACTGTTTTCCTTGAATGAACTGGCAGAAAAGCAAATTTGATGAACTAATAACAATGTCACCATGGAATTTTGCTGAATTTGAGATAATTTTCTTTGAGAAATCGCAGTTTGCAGTTTTCTTACTGCAATTTTTTCCTCAGGATCATTAGGTCTCATACTTGGCAAAACTTACATTTTATGGAAGCTATAAATGCCTTTTATTCCACTGCAGACCCCCAGAAAGATTTTAATGTAAGAAATTGAGAGTTATTAAATTTCCTGCTTGGAAAAGCAGAGAGCATATTAACTGAACTTTAAAATACTTAAAAGTTTAACAGATAAGAAAAGTATTTGTATTAATATGAGGGTTTGGGGGGGTTTGTGTTGTTTTGTTTCAAGAGAAAACCTAGGACAAACTAAAATGCAACCATTTTGTTTCCAGGCTAGAAAAGAGATTTTCATGATTCACACACGAGACTGGACCCCTAAGCCATTGGACACATTTCTTGAAGAGCTAGCTGAAAAATGTGTTGGTAAGTTTGAAAACAGAGTGAGTTACTGCATGTGACTGAGTCCTAAGGAATCTGAGCTCGTACCAGGCAGTACCCGAGCTCTTATGCCTTGCTGCAGAGCGAGGCAGCTGGCACGCCTTGGGAGCAAACAAAGTTAGATGCTGCTTTCAATTTTCTTTTGTCTCCCAAAATATTGAATGAGTTTTTGACGTGTTCCTCAGGATCAAAGTTTTGATTAGGAAGCCGCTTCATAAGCGCAGGACATCAGGCTGCGAGTCTTGTAACAGAACTTATTTGCAGTGCAGTAACCCTTTAAATTCTCTCTTAACCGGTTAATTTTTGGCTGCATGTAAAATCTTTCAGTGTTACACTTTGGAAGCCTCGGCCTTGATGTCTGTTGCCCGAGACTGACATAACGTTTGATTCTTGTTTTGTTTATTAGGATACTGTGGAGCTGATATTAAATCCTTATGTGCTGAAGCTGCCCTCTGTGCTTTGCGCCGCCGCTATCCTCAGATATACAACAGTAGCGAGAAACTGCAGTTAGATATCACTTCTATTAAAATAACAGCAAAGGATTTTGTCATGGCTATGCAGAAGACTGTTCCAGCTTCACAGAGGGCTGTGGCTTCACCTGGGCGAGCGCTATCATCTATTTCAAAACCACTGCTTGAAAACACACTAGCAAGAATTTTACAAGCCTTGCAGAGAGTATTTCCCCACGCAGAGCTTGCACTAAAGAAGGACCAACAGCAAGGTATAACAATAACATTCACTTCTTTAAAACTCCGACAAAGCAAAAACTTCTGATTTGTGCAATCAACGTTCAGAAACCTCTTAGCTGTAATGACAGTAGAATTTTACAATATGCATGTGCGCACCTTTATTTGGGGAATATTGCATGTAGTTTTTATTCTGGATTCTAAACTGAAGTGCTGGATGGGAGCTGTGAATGATTTGCAATATGCAGTACAGAACTATGCATTCTCTACTAAAGCGCCCTGTTTCTGACAGTAGCTAACATCTTTTGTAGAGATGGATCCTAAGGCACCTCTTTCAAAGTAAATGTTTAAGTGGGGGGAGGAGGGCATTTTTACATGAATGCTTCTAATTCCTGTCTGAAGAATGTCAGGACCACAATACAAGTATAAGTGGTTTAAGCTAAATACTGGTTTAGCTATCATGATTTTTAACCGTTGTCTCTTAATTTAAATGTTTGTGGATCACACTGTACACGTGCATGTGAGATCAGAATGTTTTAGTAGTGTATACTTTGGGGCTTGGCTTGCGTAGCGTATGTGAGTGCATCAGCCCTGATCAGGTTTAGTCTGTCAGTTGGTGAGAGCAAATAAATTGGTAAACTCACTCCACTCCTGATTAATGGAGATACAGTGTTAGCTATTATGCTAATCCCTTGAGAATATCCTACCAGTATTACTCCCAGTAGAGCTGGGAGATATATTTGCATTGGTAAAATCGAGGCAGAAATACACCAACAAAAGAAAAGCAGAGAGGCTAGGGGATTGGTAATTGCATCCCCTCTCTGTTGTCCACCTTCCATCCTTCCATTGTCTCTTCCCTTGGTGATCCTTGAGGATCCTTATTTAGAAGGTGTGTCGGTCTGTATATTCTGACTCGCTAGTTTTAGCCAAATGGAAGTCTCTGGCCATTGCATTCACTTAATTCCCACACTTCCAGTGGGGGAACCTGCTCTAGAAGGAGGTGGTCTTGTTGGGTTTTTCAGGTGTCTAGGAACTACAGAAGTTGTTCCTAATCATCTTTATTCTAAGGAAAAAAAAGACTCTCAAGTTTTCACCAACAGAGAGATATACCTTATGCAAATCACAGGACTTAGGACCGCTTTGTAGAGATTTGTGCATCTCCTTAGGCCTGTGGTAGGACGAACTCTTCAGAAAATAGTGTTCAGCATGTGCCCTCAAATGAACAAATACAAGATAAGGGGCTTCCAGCATGGATTTAGAAGCTGTATTAATGCAAGAGTGAGATATGGATTATTCAGGAAAGTTAACAAACCCCTCTTGTCTTTTAGACAGTTTAAATCATATTTTAAGAAATTATGCTATTGACAGTGATGAGGAATCACCATCAATCTTTGAAGATAAGCCAGCGCATAAAATGCCTGGTAGACAAAAGGAAAAATTCCTCAATTTTAGCAGGTAAATGTTTGTCCCCTTTATGTTTACATTTTTAAGATGGCTGGGTCTGTAAACAGCTTTGGTGTGAGGGGTAGTGGATGAAGGAGTAAAGTGTGTGTGGGGGGGTGATCAATATTTGCAAGAAGTAAGTACGAAGATCCAGCTGAGTACTAATATTCTAATGGATTACGCTGCCATAACCCATCAAACTGAACTCCTCAGCCCTCTTTTCCCAAGTCAAAGTGGTACACAAACTATTAGGACACGTTGATTTAATCCATGGTATTCCCTGAAAGACTCAAGAAATGTGCTGTCTGTTCTTCTAGCTAAAAAAAACCCTTTGGAATTGTGTAGCCATCTTTTTGGCCTTCTACCCTCCAAGATTGTTAAACCAGTAGCAAAGTATGTAGCAGAAACAAAATTGAGAAATGGCGTGTTAGAACACTGTGAGGAAAAACTGAAACCATGTCTGCATTTTGTACCTTAAGCCTACATTTACGCTAACCTTTTGACATTTTAATGTGGAAGCCGTACAAGCCAACAGTTGGAAGAATAGATTGTCATCACTGTTGTGTCAGTTATTTTTCTCAGCTTCTATTGCTGTGCTGTCCAGAAATTCTTCTGGCCTGCTCAGCTTGGTTAGGTCTCTAGGATCTTTGAATTCAGTCTGTAAAGGTACAACAGTATTGTGGTTGAAAAAACAAACACTCTTCACAAATGTGTTTCATGCTGGTAAAGCAAGACTACTAGGACATTAATTCACAATTCAAAGTGAAACAATTAGAATGACTGAATAAAATACATATAAGTCTTATGGATATTTAGTGTACTGCTGTAATTTAACCAGTCCAATTGTGTACTACTTCAGATAACAGCTAATACATTTCAGTGCCCATGTTAATTTTTTTTTTCTAGAAATGTTGCTCTGCTCTTTCCTTCCCACCATCTCCAGTTACTATGGCCAAATTTCAGCTAAACTTGACAGATGTAAAGATCTCACATTACTTAAACTTAAGACTTACTGAAAACTGGTGTGTAGGGGCAGTGAAGAGATCCAGATTGGTGTGTGCTGAGAGAGTGAGTTGTTGTTCTCCCCCATATCAGGTTACTGCCCAGTTGTTGTGTGTGTATTTAGCCGGACAGTCCCGCTGTGTGATTTAAGAGCTATTACTTAACCCAGACAAATGAATAGCAGACATGCTGGGGATTGGCAGCATTTCTTAGGGGAAGTATGGTATAAGTTTGTAAGAAAATGGGCTTTGATAGTCTTCCTGATCGCAGACCAGCTTATTATTTGCTGAAATATGGAGACTATTTACCAAAAAAAAAAAAAAAGTGTATAGGAAAAGAACTTTAGCATCTGTGTGCCTATTCATCACTTCGTTTTTAAACTTGTTTTCTTCTTATTGTTCTAGAAATGCTTATTACCAGCCAACATCTTGCAGGCCACGGTTCTTACTAGTTGGAGAGCCAGGATATGGCCAAGCTTCTCATTTGGCACCTGCAGTAATACATGCCCTGGAAAAGTTTCCAGTTTATACACTAGACCTATCCGTTTTGTTTGTTAGCATCACATCACCGGAAGAAACATGTGCACAGGTATCTTTTTTTCTCTTTAACCTCTTCGGGTTCATGAACTGTATTTAAACTAGTTAATGGAGGTGGCCTGGTTGAACGTGCTGTTATGTTTACTTCTGTCTCAAAATCCACTTTTCTTCTAGATTGCCTGATACCAAATAAGGATGTTGTACATGGCCATGTTTTCCATTCCAAATTAAACAGTGAGGATGTTGCTAGCAGCTCGGGAAGCTGGGAGATGCTGCTCATAAACCCCTCTTTATGGCAAAAACTCCTGCCAGTCTCAGTGGGATCCAGAAAGTTGTTTTCATTGCTTCTTAAGACTGTGCTCCCAGTAGATGGCTCTGCATCATCCTGACTGTGTCATGCACTTTTTGTAGCCTTCTTTTTTATTATGTTTGTAAGGCAATCAAGGTTTCAGGGAAAATAAGCATTTCTTTTTTTACATATACATATACAGCTTTTACTGCTGCTGCAGTATATGCAGTAAAAGTGTTAAAATTCATGGAATACTTACATTTGTACACCAGTGTGTTTTTCTTAACTGGAAAAATTAAATATAAGTAGATGTAGTGCTGTTTTCCTTTTTACTTTTAGGCTGGAAACCCATTTCCATCACTGTATTAAAATATTTTGAGCTTTAATAGCAGCATTTTGAGAGCTGTACTAGTAAGGACAGACACATTATATGACTGGATACTCATCTGTCACATAAGAGGAAAAATTCCTTTGTCGTTATGTGATGGTTGCATCTGCGGTCACATAACTACCACGTCTGGTCACTGCCCAGATGTACCACATGCCTTTCCCGTCTTGTGATGGGAACTCCCCGAATATTGATAATCTGAAAGGGTGCATGGAGAAATTTGTCATGCAGAAGGATTGTTGCCACTTCCTTCATGCAGTAGATTCAAGTCCCCTTCTGTGATTGAGGCAATGGCTCTGTAGGCAACGGCTTGTGCTCTTCGACGCACGTAATCTGGCCTAAAGGATCCTTTGGTAATGAGAAGCTGCGAGTGATTAAGCTGTTGAGGCAGGCTGAAGACTGGTCACCTCTTATAAAATGTACTTGAAATTATGAATTGTAACCAGGCTTCTTTACAGTGTCAGCTCTCATCTTTTCACATAGGTCTTTGTTTGTTTAGACTGTGCTCCAGACTGACTTGGATATGTGCCCGCTCTGAATTGAAAATGGCGTAGTGGCAGTCGTGTAGCGATTTACCCAGACTAATAGCTGAAGGGTTACTCTTGTTTTTTTCAGACACACCAGCTGAGTTGTGAGGCTCTTTAGAAGTTATCTTGCACCTAAGTAGTTTTGAAATCAGGCAGAGATACAGGTCTGTTTCTGTCTGCATAGCAGTGTCTATATTTGAGTCAAAGTGAAAATTTTACCTTATTGTTAAGGAGTTGTTCTTTTGTTGGTTTGTTTAGGTGTTTTGGCTTCATGTACTCCTATTGCATAAGATAGTTTGACAGATATGTAGTTATTTATTAGCCTATTCTACATGGTTTAGTTTTCTTAACCGAGCTTTCATTTTGTCAGTTGATGCGAGAAGCTCAAAGAACAGCACCAAGCATAATTTATATCCCACATATCCATTTGTGGTGGGAGGCTGTTGGAGCTACATTGAAAGCTACTTTTACAACACTACTGCAGAACATTCCAACGTTTGCTCCAGTTTTGCTGCTTGCAACATCTGATGTGTGTCACACAGATCTCCCAAAAGAGGTATTTCTGTCAATACTTTTCTTACTTTTTAATTCTATTTCTTGTTAATTTATAAATACTTTAAGCATTGGAGTACTGTGCACTCTTAAGCAAACTCATACCATTATTACTTAGGCACCCTAACCAGGTCTCTTAAAGTCTGTTTAGACTAAACGATGCTGAAACATGTGTCTAAAGTGTTTTCTGAGTAAAGAGATTGACTTTGACCCAACTTTTTCCCCCTTCTCACACGCTCATGCTTATTAGACAGATGTATAAATTTACTTCAGACAGTAATTCCAGTGACTTCAAGGTGGCTACATGTGTACTTAGTCAAGAATATATGGTGCTTGAAATGTAAATAAGAAAAAGATATTTTTGCTGAAAAGTGAAAGGTATTTTTACTGAAAAAATATGGTGATCACACTTAATGATGGAATGTAATTTCAAATTTAATTTTTTTAATAAAAATTTCACTTTCTTCATATAAGTGAAAACTTTACAAATTAAAACGCTAAGTTTCAACTTCTGTTTAAGTAACTCGGAAATCAATTTTTATTTGTATTCCTTAACAAAATTCAGTAAGAGTACATGCTTAGCTCTCTAGACATCTGAGAGTGCATTAAAGGAAGGTGTTCAAAATGTGAATATGCTGCTCTGATTATTTTGTCTCAATTACAGTGGGGGCGCTTACCTAGATGTGTTTATCATCTAATGCTTTGAAAGGGCTTAACTTTCTACAGAAGTTTTTATACTTTTAATAAATTGCTTTTAAAATAAGTATTGAAATTCCTTCCATACCTTTTGGAAGTAGAGATTGAAAAACGGAGTAAAACTTGGAAGTATGGAATCCATTTAAATTAGTTTTTTAAAAAAAAAAAAACCCAAACCCACTTTACCAAAAAGCCCACACTTGTCTGCTGAATCCTGCCTGCTCCCTCTGTAGCTGCCATAAAGATTCAAACTAAAGGACAGCAAGGCAGGTAAATAGAAAATAAGCAGTCTTGGAGGTGGTGAATGTCACCAGTGTATCATGTGGTCACTTTGTTGAGCTTTAACTCTAGAGGTGTTCCTTAGAGAAGATCTTTTAATTTGCTATGCTAACCTATGAAAATCTAGCCTTTTAAGGCCAAGAAGATAACTTTTCACACTTTGTCTTATCCAGATGATTATTCAGTTTAATTTAGAAAGTTACTCATCTTTTTGGAACAGAATATGAATTTGTGTGGCTTTGTACATGAAATATCTTTTCTCCTCATGCTTTAGATAAAAGAATTGTTTATTAATGACCATAAAGAAGTTTTCAAAATCCAGTTGCCTAATAAGGAAGAAAGAAGAGCGTTTTTTGAGGACTTAGTTGTAAATCAAGCTGCTAAACCTCCTGCATCAAAAAACAGCGCAGGTGAGGATATTCTACATATAAAACTTTGCTATCTGTAAGTTAATAGCTATACAGTATTTTCTTTGGTGGCAATTTTCTATCAGTTTTTCATACACTTGTATTTGAATACCATAAATTGACTAAAAGTTTCTGATTAATTTAAGTGTCGCGGCCACTGGAAGTACTGCCTGTAGCACCGCCGCCTAAGCCTCGACAGCTGACGGAGGAAGAAATAAGAAAGCTGGAGGAGCAGGAGGAAGATACGTTACGTGAACTTAGGATTTTCTTAAGGGATGTAACTCATAGACTTGCTGTTGACAGACGTTTCAGAGCATTTACAAAGCCTGTTGACCCAGAGGAGGTAAATTAGTGTTGATCTGCACTGCCATTTTTATCAGTGTGTATTCATAATTTCCCTGCGTGTGTATTTCTCGGTGTATGTGTGCTCTTTATAGGCAGGTCTATCTTTGTTTTTAGGACTGTGCTGTTGTGATTTTTCAAGAAGCAGGAAGTGAATTTTGCGTTTACTTTTGCTGACTCCTTGAGGCTCTCAAATGTCTGTTATTCGAGTATTCACTGAAAGCCCCAGGTTCCTTCTAAAACGTCTTTAGACTATTTCAGTGTGAAGGGACCTACAATGGTCATCTAGTCCAACTGCCAGTTAGACCAACTGCCAGCACAGTTTGCTCATGACAAGGCTTTGATATGTAGGCAAGTTACAGCACTGAAAAGCAGAGATGTCTCTTTATAATTACGAACAGTATCTATAGGACTGTTTTAATAAAGCCTACAGCTCTTTAATTGACTGTCAATAGTTTCTGTGAGAACAGGAGTAGAAGCAGCAGTTTTTAAAATGAATTTTAAGATTCTGTTCTCTGTTTCTGCTGGAGCTCCTCAGTATAAGATCAACCATAAGGGCTGTGTGGTTTCTTTTTCCTCCCATACACCACTTCTGTCTCTTTCTCTCAAGTTATTGAATAAGTCTAAGCCAGGGGCATATACTTCAAAGGCAGCTGTAGTTTTAATATAGCTTTGCGTTTCAGCAAAGTCCTGTTCCCCTAAGCGTCCACTGGCTTGTCTTTCCCTTTACTTGTATTTTCCCAGATGTAAATAATCTAAACAAACATAGAAGTCCTCATCTAAACTACTCATTAGGCTCCTTTTATGGTCTGAGTAAAGAAATCAGCACCTGGTCCGGTTATCTCATTCTAAAGTAGATGTCTAGCACAGATACTTCAAAGGTGCAATTCCTGCAGCCTTTTTCTTGCCGCCAACAACAAAGTGAATCTCAAGTGACTTTACCAAGAAAGGTTTCTTTGCTGTGATTTTTCTGAAGCGAAGTGAAATGAATCCTCCTCTGGGTGTCTGTTCCCTTCTCTGCCCCACACGTGCTTCTGACCTCCCTGCTTCTTTTTTTTCCCCTCTTCTGGTCTGTCTCTTCAAAGCCAGCTGAAATAGCCCTTCTATTTTCAAGAAACTAACTGGTGAATTTCTGCATCTTTGGATATGTCATAAATATTTTGGGTTTTTAAGAAGTCCTTTATTTGACTTTATTAAAATAATTAATTTTGGTAGATACTGTGTAAAATCTCTGAGCACGTATATTTCATTTGTAGGTACCCGATTATGACGCAGTTATTAAACAGCCCATGGACCTTTCAGCAGTTCTCTCTAAGATTGACTTGCACCAGTACCTAACTGCAGGAGATTTTCTAAAAGACATCGATCTCATCTGTAGCAATGCTTTAGAGTACAACCCAGATAAAGATCCTGGAGGTGAGGATGTGTTTTTATCACTAATTTGGAAAAATTTAAAATGTATAAATTGATAAATATTGTCTGGGGACAGTAGACTTGGGGTTAGATCATTTTAAACATCCACGGAGAGCATTTCTTGCCAGGTTGTAAATGTTGTAGCATTAAACTACTTGGGCATGAAATTGTGGTAGAAATGTTGACCGGTAACTAATGCTTTTGCTTTAATAATTAACTTTTATGTTGTTACGCTGAAAATGTTCACTGAGAGAACCTTTCAAAACCTACCTATGAAAAGAGCAAAATCTTTCTAAGTAATCAAAATCAAGGATTTCATTGGCTGGTAGCAAAAACTCAGTTCTGACTGTAAAATTTCAGATCGTCTCATTAGGCACAGAGCTTGTACTTTGCGAGATACTGCATATGCCATAGTGAGGGAAGAAATGGATGAAGATTTTGAACAAAGCTGTGAAGAAATTAAAGAATCTCGTAAGAAAAGAGGTATGTTCTTTGACGCTAAGGATTTTAAGACTTGTCTCAGTATTTGTAACTAACAAAGCAAGACACAATTCTTTGCTCTCTGTTATTTCTTGCAAGGTTGTAGCTCTTCAAAGTATGCTCCGTCTTACTACCACGTAATGCCAAAGCAGAACTCTCTTCCTGGGTGTAAGAAAACAGACTCAAAGTGTAACGAAAAAACGAAGATGCCAGCAGCACCTGTAGATTCCAGTACACCCCGCTGTAACGGCAAGTTGCATTTAATTCAGACTTTGTTGGAGAAAGTGCTAAAGTCACTGATGCCCTCTCTGTTCTTGTGACGCAACGGGTAGCTGTGATGCCTGGTTCTTCATGCCAGAGGCATTACCTTTTTTAATTTGCTTCAAAATCTGAGATAAATCCAGACATCATTCATTCAGGATGGTTACAAAATTCAAGTACAGTGGTTGGTTTACATTGTAAGACACTGGCCTTGATGGCCCAACTGACATTTAATGGATCCTAAATTGCTGCCTCTTGAAATCAAAAGTGTTGTACGTGGCGGGTTCTGAATAGTCAACTCGCTTTTAGTTATATGAAACAGTATTTTTCCCTTCTCTGCTCTCAAATGCTAAACTCTATGCCACCTCTTACTGTGATTTCCAGTTGAAGGGGGGAAGAAGAAAAAAATAGGGGAGCAGTAATAATAGATTAATAATAATAAATAAAAAGGAAAGATCATCATTTCCTCACTTTTCCTGTGAAAAGGACATGAAGGAACAAAGGGACTTCAGTCTCTTTCAGTTAAAACACATGACATGGTGTGAAGTTTCCTTGTCTCACTGGCACAACTGGGAATTTTGCCATTGACTTTACCCATATGCTTTGTGCAGTACTCCGTGAATACAAAAAACAGTGGGGGTTTCTGGAAGGCAAAAATGCGAAGTTTGTTCTGAACAAGATTAACTGAATAGGAAAGTACATGAGGTGTAAGTCTTTACAGACAATTTTTTCTCCAGCAACTACTGCCTTAAAATTGTCTCTAACTCTGCCCAACATGTGTTTAGCTTTTGAAGTTTACAGGTTTATAATAGATTTGAAGAAGGGCTTGTCTCCAGATGGTTTTCTGCTGTTCATCTATATTAGTTTGCATAATAAGACAGTAAGCAATTTCACCTAATAACCTTACTTTGCAGTAATACTTCCTCTCTAAAGTAAGAATTTACTGCTTATAAAATCTTGAAGCTGATGGTTTTGTGAATGAAAATCTGTAGCTGGCATTTTAAAATCTAATAGCAAATTGACCGTATTAACTTGCAACTCTTTTCCTAGACGTAGCTAGGGAGATAGACAATGGTACTTGAGCTCCTTCGATCGTTTTCCTTGTAAGTCAAGTAAGATGAGGATGCTGGATTTTGAAGGAAGAACTGTTTCGGTAATGTTTTGGATTACTTTTCCCGATATCTCTTTGTAGATATATCAAAAAGAAAACGCAGAAGGAACAAAGGGTCTTCAAGTATCGCAATAAAGAGGAGGAATTTCCAGTTCAATAAGGAGAATAAAGTTCCAGAAGACCAAAATGAAGTAGAGAGTGATGAAGAGTCTGCAGAAAAACATGTTTCTAACATGGTTCGCACTGAAGTTGAGTCCACACAGGATTCTTCTATGGAAGAAAATGAAAATGTACTTCAAGAACGACAGAAAAATGGGAATGAAAATAAATCTGGGACAGAAAATGACAGAGAGAGAGTTCTCCTTGTGGCTAAATCTGCTTCTGAAAAGAAGAGTGTCATGCTTCCTGAACATTCAGACCGAAGAAAGGAGAGTGAAATGCTGGATTGCCAAATAGCAGAAAGTTCTGAAGACGGAGATTCAAATGGTAAGTGAAAGGTCAAACATGTCATTTAGCTCCTTTTTCCTCCTGAGGAGGTTTACACTATTTATTAGGTTTTAGCCTTCTTTAATTCCATTCGGTTATTTCTGTTGTATCTCTCTAAAATCAGCTCACAGTGCTTCTTGCATAATGATGCTGCCCCACTAGTTATTCTAGCCGAACTCATGTTTTTCTGCAGCTGCTGTTTTTTTCATTCTGAAGTTTGTTTTTCAAATGGTACCTAATTGAAAAACAATCGTTGACTTTCTTGTTTGAGTAGTTTAAGTTAAAAAGCTGTACTTCAAGCAGTGTGGAACCAGAGTCACATGCGGAATAGAAGACTTAAGTCCTAATGTTTGCAATATAAGATGTGTTTCCTATCCTAAATTACTTTGGAATTTTACCGTGCAGTGCTGTAATGGCAATGTGACTATATGGGGTTTTTTTCCTGGTTTTACCCTGCCATTTTCTCTAATGCTTTTTTTTTGTGTCTGAGTTTCTAATTTTTATAGAGCAGTGACTTTTGCCAGAAAGAATGTAAAAGCCAAGCATTTCTCAGTGCAAAAACGGTAACAGCTCTGCCTCTGTCATTGCAGAGAGAGACTGTATTCCAGGTACAGGATACTTCACTGATACTGTATTCCAGATAAACAGAAATCCTGACTTAAGAAATTTGTGTCATTCCAGATTCATGGGTACACTGTATGACTCGTGCAAGACGTTCTCGGATAGAAGAGCAACAGCTGGTGTGTGCCGAGAAAGCAACGGAAATCCTCACACAGCCAGTGATTGTGGATTACTGTGAGCTCAAAGTAAGTCTCACTTCAATTTTGTTAATACTGAAGTAGGACGTTTTCTTTCTACGTGTACAGTTGTAAATTCAGTCAGTTGTTAACCAATGCCAATTAAAACAAATTATGGGAAGGATATGTAGCTCGTGAAATAATTCAACCTGTAATGGACTATGACTGTGTTTCCACACCTGGGGTAGACTGCTGCTCTTGCTTTTGGTGAACTAAATCTTAGGAGACTGGGTTCTCTTCCTAGTTTTTAATTTAAAAGGGCTTGTTGAAATTTAAAATAGCCCACTGATAACCTGCTAGTACTGTTGGTTATTAATGTCTTAACAGTTTTTATGATGGATTTGGGGGGTTTGGTTTGGTTTTTGCGTGTTTTCATTTATTAGGAACCTGAAAAGCACCTTTATTTCTAGCAGTGATGACGTGGTTAGCAGGTTGACATGAAACTCATCATGGATAAAATACTAATACCTACTTTTCTGAAATTCTTTCAAAATCCAGTGTTAGAATTTTGCGTTCATACAGTTACAGTGTTATAAGGGGTTTCCAGTCCCTTGTAGGAGAGAAGTTGCTATCCTAGGCTACAGTTAGGGAAAGGGCGAAAAATGGGCTTAGCTGCAGGGTGTAAAAGAGGTTCATTTGCATGAATTGGAGAGGGTGGAACAAGGAGCTGATCTTCAGGGGATATTGCAGTGAAGAAAATTAGGAAAATTGCTAGGTTGGAGTCCTGGAGGCTGGCCAAAGCAGAGGAGGGCTGCTGTTTACCTGCCGTGATGAGAAAGGGAGCATTTCCCATGGATGTTTCCCCTGTGCGGGGAGAATGTGACCAGATAGGAATACCTTTTGGTGAAGGGGTTTGTCAACACAATTTCTGTCACATTTTTAAGCTGTGACCTAGTTTGTAGAGGTGAAACTAACTTTTTCGAGCTGGCTTCCTAAGGAAGCAGATTTCAGGCGATTTTGTTGTTCGTGTCTGCCTGTATATGTAGAGAAGCCCCATAGGTTTTCCATGGAGTCGGAGTGCTGATCGCATGTGCTCTGAAGTTACTGCCCACCGCAGAAATGGCACAGTAGAGCCCGTATGTATGTTTCGGCTATGGGGAGAGCTACAGTCATGAAATGCGTCTTTTAGAAAACTTGTTTCATTAACATGGGTACCATTGGAGCTAGCTACTCATGCCAGAGAGCCTCTTCGGAACCCCGCTGCAGTGAATAAGCTAGGTGAACCTCCAAAACATAGCTGCTTGGGTTTGTTTGGGGTGGATTTTTTTTTTTTGTTTGTTCCTTTATTTGCTTGGTAATAGGCCTAGAATTTTATGAACATTTAGAAGAGCATGCAGTCATCTATGTGGCAGCAATTAGAAATAGTTTCACACAGGGTGTTGACCATACGCCTCGGTCACCTCCTACCTTTTCTGTTTGCAGCAGCTGCAAGCGTGCTGCGTGGGTTTTGTGCGTCTTATCTGCATGTTGTATAGAATGAAGTTGAGGGGAATACTCAAATTTTGTGCTAGCTGGTCGGAGGGAGGCGGAGTTTGATGACAGGCAGTTGCGAGGCAGTAATATTTTCATTTGGTGTGGCTGCTCTCTTAAGCTACGTCTTCAGTATCTGTGTGCTGTGTGGGGCTGTGGACAGCCGCAGCAGTGGAAGGTGCTGCCATAGCTTGTTACTGTTGCTTTCCCAGAGATTGTCACCTTCACATCTTTGGTAACAGAAACGACTCTGTGAGAGATTGGTAATCTGCTAAAAGCAGAGTCACTCTTAGTTTAAAGGCAGGAGCTGACTGATCTAACTTTGCTTCCTCATCTGCGTCAGGCACTTGAGCAGTGTGTTCTGCCAGCAGAGTTGTAGGCTCTGTACACGTCCAGCTAATGGGTAAAGGTGAGCACCGACGGGTGCTTCCGTTTCCAGCTGGCACAGCTGTATCTCGATCTGTAGCCTGGCTTCCAAAGATCCATTTTACAGTGCCCTGCATTGCAGCAACAGTTTCTCTAATGACATGCAACAGTGGCTTTGCTGTGGCAGCAACTCGACAACAAAGTGGATTGTGTCATTCCCTGCTGTTCTGGAAGCAGTTGATTCGCAATTATGATTGTTGATGTGATAGATTGATTAGTAATAAAATACTGTCTGAAATTTAAGCCTTCCATTTCTCTGAAGTATGAAAAATTAACTCATTTTCTCCAGTTAAATCTTGTGAGATTTAATCTGTTTTCTGAAGTGTCACTCATATTTTATTTTACAGTATAAGAAAGCAGGATGTCATTTGTGTTGTATTGTTATTTGTTTAGTTTCTGAAAACATAAAGACGCTATTCAAAGGATCTTGTGCTATTCTAAACTTGCAGTTTCCATTTTTTTTTTCTTCAGCAATTGTTGCATTTTGTCACTGTGATAACGAAGAACTTCAATATATTTCACTTGGAAAAACTCTACGCTGTTCTTAGTCAGTGCATTTACCAGCACCGGGAAGATTACGACAAAACCGAATTAGTGAAGGTAAACTTTTTATCTTATAGAAATTTCTGTCACTGTTACGCATGTGTGTAATGCATATGTATGTGTGCACTCTGGGCGTCGCGTTTATGTAGCACTACTCTTTACTGCTTGGTTGCCTGTGTTACGAGACTTTTCAGTCTGGAAGACATTTATCCATATTGCAAAACCATTGTTGTATTTGGCATAATTGTTGGCAGTTTCAGCAGGAAAAGGCTTGAACTTGAAGACAATAGGTCCACCCACACAGCCCTCTCAAAGCAGTTAACCTCAGTCTGTCAATAGTCCTTCGCCAGAACCTGTTTCGGGGCGGGGGGCTATGAAAGGAGGGTGCTTTTCTCAGTCTGACGCGTCCTCTTTCTCCCCCTGCAGGCAAGCAGACATGCTAATACTTCATCCAGTAGTCACTCCATTCTTGAAATGAAATTAAGTATGAAACATAACAAGAGTTTGAGACTTTCCTCTAGTCTCATCATAACCTCTTTTTAACTAGCATGGCTCAAGCGTCTTTAATTTGGCATACAGGGAAATTTCTGCCTTTACGGTTTAATGCTAATGAGCCAAATTTTCTGATCTCTTCCTCTAGGAGAGGATTTCCGAGTTGTCAGAACTCAGCAGAAATCTCCCCCAGGCACCCATGGTCCCAGTCAGGCATTCCCAGTGTTGAGTCGATTTAGATAGGTTGGATATTCAGTCTTCAGATTCAAGGTCCTTGAATCCATTTGTCTTTGGGATGCTTATGTCTGAGAATAGGTAAAATTCTTTATGCCCCTCAGTCTGTCTTGAAAAAGAGGAAGCCTCTTTTCCTCAGCCCTGGTCATCTTGATCTCTTCTTGCACACCTGATGAAGAGTTAGAACGGATGCTCTGTTCTGATTGTGCAACAGTGGGGATTATTTGGATTCAGGGAGGCCATTCCTGAAAAATGTGCCCTTCGCTCATCTAGTATAATGATGCGTTGTAGCATAAGGGATTTATTTATGTTATCTCAGAGCTTGTGAGCTTTTATGACTTAACTTTTAATGATTAAATTAAGAGGGACTTGATTTCTTTGTTTTCTGCTTCTACCTTTAGGTTTAACAAAAAAAAATAAATCTATTCGGAGTGACTGTGCAAGTTGGTTAGGAGATTTACTGTATGAAGAGAGAGACTTTAACAAGTAATATTCACAGTGCAGAAAATAACGTTTCCAGCTTTTAGTTGTGGCTTTTCAGGAGCCGTCTCCTCTTTCTAATTGTTGAAACCACTGTTGATACAGATCCGTAGTCTCTTGATACAGATCCAGGCAGTGTCTCTAAGCCTGCTCTCTGTTTGGGATGCGTAAGGATGCGTTTGAAGCGAGTGGGTATAGAAAGGCTGCGTGATGGTGGTGGCACACGTATTCGCTAAATGTTACTAACAACTGTACGTATGTACACGTGATTCTTTTTATGAAGAAACAAACAGGGTTCTTAAACTAGCAGTCCGCATGAGTAAAAGCTTGTCTTTTTTTCTTATTAGGAAATGAAGAAAGAAATTGCAGCCTTCAGTTGTGCTCAGTGATACTTGATTTCGGCATACTTGACTTCTACTCTGTAATGTTTTCTTTTCATTGCGTGCTGTTATCTGTGCATAATTCAATAAAGATTACTTCTACGTATATATTTATATATAAACAAATATATCCTAAAATATATTTAGAAAGCACAAATAAAGTCCTTTAACTGCTTTTGATATTTTTGTCTTATATATATATTTTATGTGACCTACTGCTGTCATTGCCTTTGTAACGCTGCAGATCTGAACATCTCCCAGATAATTTCAGTACCTCTCTTTAAAAGAAAACAATCGAAAACTAGATAAACTTTTATCACTGTTTTCCAGCTTGTGGGAATACATTTTTCTGAAGTAGTCTGTTGTGCTGTATAGTCCATTGCATATTACATAAAGGTTTTAAACCAAATCTTATTTTGGTATATGGAAAGTAAATCCTTTAGAAACCTCTTAATGCAGTTCTGAGGTAATTTTTAAAATTACCTGATAGCACCTCAAGTGGCTTTCGTAGAATTAACAACCTAAAGAAAATATGTGGGAGAAGCGTGCTTTCCACAAACATAAGAAGTTTTGCTGTGGCATATTTTTGCCTGTCAAAAAAACCTAACTTGAAACAAAGCAAGATTTACTACTGTAACTTTCTAAGGTAAAGTTTAGTCTTGCTTGTAATAATGACAATCTTCTTGATACCGGAGAATAGCATTTTAATATAAATTGCTAGTTGCAGGTCAGGTGGCTTGTAGCTGAATTCAACTGTAAATAGTTTTCTAGTACCCGGAGAGAATTACATCTCTCTGTTACATAAAAGTGAATATATTGTGGGTGATAAATATATTTAAGTAAAAGCAAAGCAATACTTTGTTTGAAAGATGTATGCCTCTTTAAATCAGCAGAGAAAATTTCTCTTCGTTAATTTGACAGTTATTTTTTTAAAAAATGAGGAAAAAAGATAGGCAAAGTTTAATTATGTACGAGAATGAAATTTTATATCGTTGTGATAAAATATGTGGCACAACACATTGGTTTTGTGTTATGTCACCTCACATACACAATGCCTGGTGATACTGAATGCTTACTGTGCAATCCCTCTGTGTGTGTTTGGTTTCTTAGGTATGTTTTAGTTTTCTTTTTTTGTTTCTTTCTAGGGTGTTTGTCCAAACATTTGTGTACTATGCAGAATTTTTTCTTTTATCTGTATTGTTTGGGTGGGTATTAATAACAAATGAATTGCCTTTTTTAGGGGGAGTTGCCTGCTCTATTTTGATCACGGAATAATTTTGATCATTAACAACCTTGCACTTAAACAGCATGTGTCTTAAGACTTTAAAAGAAGAATTGTATGTGAGCAAACTAATCCCGCTCTTGGTGTATTGGTTATATGGCAAAGGCCAAGCACACAGGAGGAAGAAAAATTATATTGAAAATTTACATTTTAATGTAACGTATTACATTGGAAATCTAATAAAGGAATTAACATTGTTTTTCTTTAACTTGATCACTATGGCTGCTGTCGGCAGTGTTCGCTGGGACAGGGGATGGCGGGGGGTTGCTGACTGCCTCCCCCGCGGTGGCTCTCTGGAGAAGGGGACCAGGCTGACGGTGTGGGAACGAGGAACCAGAAACATCCCTGGGATCAAAACTTTCGCTCTTCAACGCTTTCATCGAACTCCTTCCCGTCACGGGTCTTGACAGGATATCCACCGCAGGGATTTTAAAAAATTGTGTTTATAATTGCGTAAATTTTGATTATTTTTTTTTCCCCGTGACCAACTGTTTAGGGTTCCCACAAGCCACATCAATTTTTTTTTTCTTTCTCAAGGAAACAATCGTATTTCAGTGTCTGAGCCAAAAGGGCAAACAGGGCTGAACGCGCAAACACAACATTTTCGAGAAGTACGCAGCGGGAGATAACTAAATGTTGACTAAAATATCTAGGTATGTACTAAAGGCAGAGGTTCCCCTTAATCCAAGTTCTGTAACCAAAAAAAAAAAAGGGTTGCGGGGTATTTTTCCCTCAGAGCCGTTACCTCTGCGCTCACTGCCCGCTGGTTTGGGGCGCTGGAGCCTGCGGCAGTGTCCTTCCCGCCCCCCACAGCACCTCGGGGCGCCTGAGGGAAACGCGGGGCCGCCGTCGGGGAAAACGCCTTGGCGGGGCTGGAGACGGCGCTGCCCCTCGCACCGGGCCGGGCGGCGGGCTCCGGAGCGCAAGTTTGTCGGCGGAGGAGCGGGCTCTGAGGGCGCCGCCGCCGCCCGCCGGCACCTCGCCTGACCGAAGGGGCGAGGAGAGGCCGGGGCAGCCCCCCGCGGCCGCCCGCTGTCCTCGGCGGGGCCGGGCCGCCCTCCGGCTGCTGTCCGCCGCCTGACGGGCGGGGCGGCGGCGGAGCGGCTCCGCCCCCGCTCCCTGCCAGGGAGGCTGAGGCACCGGCCGCCGCTGCCCGGCCTCCCCCGCTCACCCGCCCCGGGGGTAGCGAGGCGCCGGGGAGGATGCGAGTGGGCGCTGCGGGGCGGCGGCGAGGGCGAGGGCCCGGGCGGCCGGCGGGCGTTGGGAGTTCCCGGCTCACCCGCCGCCCCCCCGCCCCAAAAGAAGTGCAGTAGTTTGTGAAACGCAAGATGGCGGCGCGGCCGTGAGCGGAGGGCGGCAGGCGGGCAGGCAGGCAGGCAGGCGGGCGGCGCGGGCGCGGGCTGAGGGGGCGAGGCGCAGCGGCGCCCGGCAGGTAGGGGCTCGCGTCTCCCGCTGGCGCGGGCGGAGAAGGGGCTCTCGGCGCCGGGAGGCGGGAGGGCGACCCCCCCCCCTTCTCCTCCTCCTCCTCCCCCCCCAGGGGAGGCGTGCCCCCCGACCGCCCCCGCTTTCCCCCCCCCCGCTCCCCGGGGGGAGCCGAGCCAGGTGCTCTCCCGGCGGCGGACGGGGCAAGCGCCGACGCCCCCGCCCGCCCCGCGCCTCCCTCCCCCGGGGCAAGGGCGGCTCCCGGCCGGCGGGGGGCGGGCGGGCCGAGCCGGGCCCGGCGGGGCGGAGGGGGCAGGCGCCCCGCTGCCGCCCGCGGGGTGGGCGCGGTGGGCCGGCGGCGCCCCGCCCGCCTCCCTATTGTCTGGCGGCGGCGGGCGAGCGGTCGGCGCTGTCCCCCGCGGCCGGGGAGGGAGGGGAGGGGAAGGGGGGCGGCATCGGCTGCCGGGGGCGGCGGGCTCCGAGCAGCCTGGGGGAGCCAGGGCGGGGGGAGAGCCGGGGTGTAACTTCCAAGCGGGCAGCTGCGTGCCCCCGGCCCGGCCCGGCCCGGCCCGGCCCGCAGCGGGGTTGAACCCCCTCCGAAGGAGCGTCTCCTCTCCCCGTTCTTCCCTCCTCCGCCCTGTGCCAGCTGCGAAGCCGGGAGCCTGTGCGTGGCTCTGCTCTCCACAGGGGCGGAGGGAAAATTCGTCTTGACTCGTCAGTGGGAAAAGGAGAGTGGAGAAGTTCAACCCCGGTGCGCCCGCCGGAGCTGGCGAGTTCCCGCCCGGTGGCACCGGGCTGCGCTCGGGCTGTCGGACAGACTGACAGGCAGCCAACGAGCCATGAAGTTGCGTCTCCAGAGTTGTCTCGCATCCCGTGGCGTGTCAGAGCGGGGGCGAGCGTGGCGGAACAGTAGGGTGTATGTGCAGGCAAAGTTGGGGAAGATGTCTGGTTTACTCTTCTGGGGGTGTCTGGGTTTTGGGGTGCGTTCTGACGCTCGGCTCTCCCCTAGATCAGGATGTGCAGCACTGGAGATCAACACCGACTTCAATAAACCACGTAATGGAGGCAGTTCTGCATCTCTGAAAGGGCTCAGAGCATCTGCAATAGTGAACGTTATCTGGTAGGTACTTGGGCTTTTATTTCTGAGCTGCTTGGACTTTGGTGTGGGTTAAATAGTTAACGGAAGGATGGAGAAGTTTACTTTGCACAAAGTGGCATGCAAAATAGCGAAGGCTCGGTTGTCTCTTGGTCTGCAAGCTGGAATAGGTGCCGCTTATTTTTTAAATAAAGATGTACAGAGAGCATATTGGGCATGTCAAAGTGCATATAAACATTGTATAAATAAAAAGTGGATTTTGTTACGAAACTTGTTACATGAAAACAAATATTCCATTAAACGTAGGAATGAGAGAGGAATTTTGAAAGCTGTGCTGTTGCTTTTGACCAGCAGTCTGGTTTTTGTTTGTTTTTGCTTAGAAGGATTTCACTCAAAAAAAGAATGCTTGTGAATACTTAAAGATACCCTGTTTAAAGCAACCTGCGTGATGCAAAGTATAGGACTGCCCTAATTGCAACCTCTTTGAGCAAGCGCGCATCATTTAGAAAACGCTTTTGTTACTGTCTTTAAACATTGCCAGCAAGGCAGTCTGTTTCACTTGTCTTGTTACATGAATCCCCCTGAGCCGATTAGAAGTAGATGCCATTTTTTTTATAACTGAAATTATTTGCTGTTAACTTCAGGCTAGTGGTTCTTCTATATTTGCTAGGTGGAGAAGCCCTCTGCTATCACATTTGGGTAATGTGTGTGTTTACTATGATTGTCCCCAAACTTGCTTTTGTAAAACGTAGCAGTTTGAGGTAAAGCTTTTCTTTGTGAGGCATACTTTTCTACTCTCTTAATGTTTCTTATGACTCTCTTCTGTATTATTTCCTCTCTTGAAACATCCTTGATGACCTGTGCATGCTGTAGCTGGATCCAGTGTCCTGGTGTCTCGCCTTAATTGCTGTCATTTGTCACCGTTTGTTATTATTGGAATAGACAATATTTATCACTGCGTACCAATATATCATTGGAGACTGTTAGAGCTGTGCATTGAACAATTCTGCCTTTTGTAGATTTCTCAGTACTGAAGAATTTTTGTCAAATAATGGACTTTGTGCTATTGTTAGGATTCCTTTTGTTCCTAATGTACTGAAAAGACTGTTTCTTGGTGTCTTTTGCTTCACTGAGCAGTCTATAGCATTTCACTTAAGCATATTGCTATCCCTGAGCTTCCCCCCTGTTTTTCCCCCATTTGTTTTTATGTGGTCTGAGGGAGAGGATTACATTTTGGTCAACTTTTTCATCTAGTTATGATTGGTGACCCTTTTTAGAAGAGTCTTATTTAAAAAATATTCATATATCTTTGAAGTCATATTCTTTCCTCAAGTGTGAGTTCAGGATTTTTTCCAGCTTTATGAAACTGGAAATTTTAAAGTACCAAGTACATACAAACTGGATTTTACTTAGTTTGCACAGAATAAGTATAACCAAGGCACCATCACTTGTAGCTAAGCTATGGCTAATCTTTGTTTTGGTGATCAGTTTCTCTTTATCTGTCAAGCTGATGTCTAGTCAAAAATTCCACGGTGTCGAATTCAGTAATTTTTTATGTTTTCTAATTTTTAGAAATCCTGAGCCTGTTGCAAAATTTACATAATGATCTTTCCAGCGTCTCCTTATTAATTTAAAGCCCTGTGTGATAACAGTTTTGGGGTCATGGAGTGGGGGAAGGTTCTGAACGTTTTTAGCTGAGTGCGTGGACATGCTGTTCTCTTCTGTGTATTAATGGTCAATATTCCCTCTCCTTGTGCTTTAGATGCGGGGTCATTGATCCATAAATACCCAAGACGTTTTGCCTCTGAGTTGTCAGTGACTTGTAAACAAGTGTAAACCAGTGACGCAATTTTCAATATAGTACCATTTCCCCTTTTTCTTTTGTTTATTTGGTATTTCCTAACTAGGGAGCAATATTGATCTTAGTGTTCTAGTCATGTGTCTCCCCACTATGTGTCAGTAGCATCACCTTTCTTGAATATATACCCATAAGTATATGATTTTTGGTTGTTATTTAAATTTCTAATATTGTCAGTTTAGGCATTAAAGCATCTTCTTTCTTGCAGCTATTGAAGGGATGTGATTGCTTATGTTTTCATCATCATTATTAATTCCAATTTATTGTCTTTGTTCCAATTCATCTTTTTTTTTTTCCCCGCCCCTCTCTTTTGTATTTTTTGTGGCTAGTTCAGGACCTTCCCAAATACTTAAACCACTTTGCTGCATAAACAGTTGTTTCTTTTTCTGTGGAGGTGGAAGCCACCAAAAATGATACATTTCCTTATCCTGTACCAGCCAGATGGCATTTCATAATTCAGTGCCTTGCATCACTTTAACTGATGGTTCATTTCCAGTTCTGTTGTCTTTCGGTCAAGGAACTGGAAGGAACTTCAGAAGGTCCACTGAAGTCTTTTTTCATATTCTTCAGAGTTCAGTGAACTGTAACATATTTCATAAAACAGTGTCTCTACTACCAGTGGATCCTTTCTAACTAGCTTCAGAAATCAGCCCAAATTGAGCAAAAGTCTGCTGTTGTCGCTTGTGGGAAGATGTGTACTGCTCTTTTTATCCTTAAAAGCTTTGAGATCTTAGTAAGTGTTAAAGTTCAATAGAATTCAATGAAAAGGGACATGATCTAAAGGGGCAAGAACAGGAATGTAGAGTACATTTATTATATCGTTAAAAATATAAAAAGGGCAGTATCATGCTAAAGCACAGAAAGTAGGAAAGTTGCTGACAACTAAAAGAGGAAGGCATGTGGCTAGAGGCGAGAAACTTTAGGAAAGATGGTAAAGAACTTCGAATATGCTGCTTTTTGCACTCCTTAAATGATGTCAAAAATAGCAAAGAACTTAATGTTGCAAACATCCTTTAGCAGTGTGACCTCTGCTTGTGCCTGACAGGTCTGAAGGAGCTCAGTATATTCTACTTCCAAAGAACAGACTTCACATGCTTCAGGTTGTGTTTGGAGCCGTTTAAGAAAGTGAGTTTGGTATTTGAGGTTCACTCCGTGCAACTTGGCCTTCCCTGGTGGCATTTTGGAGTCTGTTGCTCACCTTCCTTACCCATTGGTCTCACTAGGAGTTGAAGGAATTTAACACGCTGCCAGGGGACCCACAATTTGAAGTCGTTTCTCAAACAAGCCTTGAAGGCTGGCAGTTTTGTTTAAACAGTGGGCAGACAGAACTGTGTAATGAGGCGTGCATAACGCCAGCCCTCGCTCTTTGGCAGAGCCAGCATCGTTCTGTGAGCGCAGTGAGCGCCAAATTCACCCCACCAGACAGAAGGACAGAAATGAGCTTTTGAACTTTCTAATGGTTCTGGTAGAAGTTCCACACGTTCAGCACTTCGAATCTTCACTGCATCTTATGAACCACACATATTGGATGGGAAATAGCTGTTAGCTTACAATGAATACTGTGAATTAGGCAATCATTTTATATAGGGTTTAAGGCTTGAATCCTTGTTTATAGGTTAGGAGTGTGATTATTTTAACATTGTCTTACCTTAAAAAGGTGCTAAGAACTTCATAGATGGAAGTGGATGTTTGTATATTCTGAGGCAGTCTTTAGAGGTCTCTAAGCTTGGCTTTCCTAAAAATTGAGGTGTTGTCATAGTTCCTTCAAACCAGGAAAGGTATATTAACTTAAACAAAACACGGTACTAATGTGACTGCCTCCTCCCTATGTTATAATGGAAAGACATGCTTCATAAGTCAGAATGCTGTTGATTTCAAAATTCTCCTACTGGCTCTGTGCATAGTGTAAGGCTCTGTTTTGGTAATTAGGTCAAAATGAAATCTAGGAATCTTCTATGTCCTAAAAAGAGTAAAGGGGACACAATGGGGAAGGAGTCAGGAAAGAACAATTATTACTACCTGGGCTGTAGAAGACTTAGTTACAGCTGTGTGCTTCTTCAGAGTCCAAATTCCTAGTTAATCTTTAGAAAACTTTCCAAATAAAAAAAAATACTGCCTTTTTTTACATAGGTCAGCTGCCTTCAGCAACATCAGTTGGAGCTGAGGGCGCTCTGCAAATCAGAGCTGTATCGGGAGTAGTTAGGCACTTGGCAGCAGTTGCCAGGTGAGCTAGATGGAGCAAGCATGAAAACTCAGGGGTTTCTCTTTCTCAGTAGAATTCTCAGGAAGGTGAAACACATTTGTAGCTTTGGTGGAATTTTTTGAGCATTCAGCGCTGCACAGTGTCCAGCCTTGTTTGCAACGTTGAATACTTACGGCTCTCTGTCCTCCAAACTTCTCAGTGGGGATCTGGACTGACAAAAGGCTCACCATACCTGGAGCATCATGTGAGTTTAAGCTCATAGAATCAGAGAATAGTTTGGGTTGGAAGGGACCTTTAAAGGCAATCTCGTCCAACCCCCTGCAATGAGCAGGGACATCTTCAACTAGATCAGGTTGCTCAGATCCCCATCCAACCGGACTTTGAGCGTTTCCAGGGATGGGGCATTAAGTCCTCTTTAGATACTGAAAGGCTGCCATAAGGTCTCCCCAGAGTCTTCTCTTCTCCAGGCCAAACAACCCCAGCTCTCTCAGCCTGTCCTCATAGGAGAGGTGTTCCATCCCGCTGATAATTTTTGTGGCCTTCCTCTGGACTCACTCCAGCAGCTCCATGTCTTTACGGAATCACGGAATTTTCAGAGTTGGAAGGGACCTCTAGAGATCATCTAGTCCAACTCCCCTGCCAAAGCAGGATTGCCTGGAGCACATTACTCAGGACTGCATCCAGGCGGGTCTTGAAAATCTCCAGAGAAGGGGACTCTACCACCTCCCTGGGCAGCCTGTTCCAGGGCTCTGTCACCCTAACCGTAAAGAAGTTTTTCCGTGTATTTGAACGGAACTTCCTATGTTCCAACTTGTGCCCGTTGCCCCTTGTCCTGTCACTGGGAACCACTGAAAAGAGTCTGGCTCCATCCTCCTTCAACCCACCCTTTAGAATTTGTATACCAAAATAAGGTCTCCCCTCAGCCTTCTCTTCTCCAGGCTAAAGAGTCCCAGCTCTCTCAGCCTTTCCTCATAAGGGAGATGCTCTGATCCCTCAATCATCTTTGTTGCCCTACACTGGACCCTCTCCAGCAGTTCCCTGTCTCTCTTGAACTGGGGAGCCCAGAACTGGACACAGTGCTCCAGATGCGGCCTCACCAGGGCACAGTAGAGGGGAAGGATGACCTCCCTCGACCTGCTGGCCACACTCTTCCCTATGCAGCCCAGGATTCCATTGGCCTTTTTGGCGACAAGGGCGCATTGCTGGCTCATGGATAATCTACTATCTACCAGGACCCCCAGATCCTTCTCCTCAGAACTACAGTCTTTCCTGTGCTGAGGGCTCCAGAGCTGGACACAGTACTCCAGGTGGGGTCTCACGAGAGCAGAGTAGAGGGGCAGAATCACCTCCCTCAACCTGCTGGCCATGCTTCTTTTGATGCAGCCCAGGATATGGTTGGCCTTCTGGGCTGCCAGTGCATGTTGTCAGCTCATGTCCAGCTCTTCATCCACCGGTACCCTCAAGCCCTTCTCGGCAGGGCTGCTCTCAAACTCTCCATCCCCCCCCCATACTGATGATACTGGGCTTGTCCCGACCTGGGTGCAGGACCCTGCACTTGGCCTTGTTGAACCTCATGAGGTTCACACAGGCCCACTTCTCGAGCTTGTCCAAGTCCCTCTGCATGGCATCCCGTCCCTCAGGCATGTCAACCGCACCACTCAGCTTGGTGTCACCTGCAAACTTGCTGAGGGTGCCCTCGATCCCACTGCCTATGTCATCGATGAAGATGTTGAACAGTACTGGCCCCGATACGGACTTCTGAGGAACACCACTTGTCATCATCCTCTGTCTGGACATTGAGCTGTTGACCAGTACCCTCTGGATGCGACCATCCAACCAATTCCTCATCCACCGAACAGTTCACCTGTCAAATTCAAAGGTTTTTGTGCATGGATGAGTTTGAGGAATTGGTGCCCGTGCAAGATCCCTGCTGGCATTTTAGGTATCTATTAAAATATGATGCAAACTCACACAACTTGACTCCTTGTAGCTTATGAGTGTTTCTAAAATTTGACTTCTTAATATGTTTTACTTAAATTTGTTGGAGGAGTTTGTGGGTGAGTAGAGAATTAAGTTTTATATTTCATTAAAAGAAATAAGATGGAAGGAGACTTTTTTTTGGGGGGGTGGGTGTGTGTGAAGTGTTTGAAACTTTGGGGGTTTTATCTTACAGTCCACAAATGTTCATTTTAAAGCTGATCCTTGACAAGTAGCACTTTTTTTTTTTTAAGTTCTCTAGTTCTGGGGCTCCTCCAAGGGAAAAATAAGGCCTTGTTAATATTGGTTGTTTCTTTTGGGGAAAGGAGGGAAGAGATGAGAAAAGAGAGTGGTATTGAAGTAAAGTAAGTTTACTCTTTCCACATGTGGTAAAGAAATAGTCACATGTGCACATCCTTAGAAATATATATTAAGAACTGTATATAATGTTCAGAGAGGCAGAAGTTTTACATCGCTGAAGACACTGAAATTTTACTTCAGGATCCTTTGCTTTGAAAGCTTCCCAGTATATTAATATTTGCGTGGATGATGACAGTGCAAACACCGTACCCTGTGGTCACACATGCTTACTGACAAAGAGTGAGCAAGACTTTTACTGCAGTTTATGCCGGATGCGTATGGGCACGAGCTAGTTCTAAGGGCAGAATTTGCAGATACGTGCTCCTTTATATGACTGCATATCCTATTTCTGGATGTAATCCTCATGAAGTTACTATCTGTGAATTACTGAACAGGAGCCCTCTTCCTTACCAGGCAACGTTGAAGTCCGGATGCTGCAGAGAGACGGGCTGAGGGTGCGAGCCTGCTGGAGGGTTGGGACTGAAGATTGCTCTGCACCAGAGCAGCTTCTCTGCACTACTTTGTGTGGAAAGATTCAGTCATTTCCACCCAAAGCAATGAAATAAAAAGCTCAGTCAGCCATTTCATCTTGAGATACCCCGCCCTCCAAAACAAATATTAAAAAGAAAATGTAGGGTTTGGCCCATGCATAGCCCAGTAATTTCCACTGATTAAGTTGAATCCTGTAACTGGGATCTAAACAGGCCATGTTTTGCAAAATATAAGTATCTTTTTTTAAATTTCTGTAGAGGGAGTGACAAGATTTATATAGTCCCTTTGATATTTTATTTAACCTAATAACTGCTTGGGAAGGAAAGAGTCTGTTTAGTTTACCTTTGTCCTACATTCAGTTTTAATATCTAATGTTTAAATGAAGGGGGGGTTGATCTTTATTCTTAATGATTCATGCTGCCTCAAAGCACAGTGGTTTCTAGTTGTGTGCTGCCTTTCCCACTGGGGGATGCAAACAAAAGAACAATAATTTCAGACTCCTCCTTCAGTTTCCAAGAGAACCTTAGCTGCTCAGGGATAGCTTTGAATTTTAAAAGCATTTTTCTTCCAAATTATGTATTGATTGCACACAAAATAGCAGTGCTGTAATATGCAATTTAAAACAAATGCATGATGGTGCTCATTTGCTTTTAATGCTGCTTTTTCCAGCAGAAAAACAAAAAGTGGATTCTGTTCCCATAAACCAGTCTTGCAAAATCCTTACAAACATTTATTAGTCTAGACACAAAATATTCTCACCCGGCCTCAGCTTGACGATGGCAAAAAAAAAAAAAAAAAAAAAGCAAGCTAATATTGTACTTGGCTGTCAAAAAAGGGAAAGAAAAAAAAAAAAAGCTTGCCCCAGGCTAGTGAACCAGTAACATTTTGCTGGGGCTGCCTGCAACAACAGATGCATCTTATTCCCGTGGGGTTTCCAGGCCTGCCTATTCTCTTATGCTAAACTTGGACACTCTCATAAACATTCTCTTTGAGTACCACACCCCAGTCGTATCCTGGGCTCTTTTAATTTGGGTGATTTAATAATGACACTAGACATGTTCGTCTTGCCTCTCCTTACCAATCTTTGTATTCCCCTATCTCCCCCCAGATATCATTTAACTAATATATTAATTAAAAAACAATCCTAATATACAGGAACTGGAATAATTGAGAGAAATCAAAACGGTTTAAAATAAGTGATTTAATCACAGTTTAAATCTGCATGTAGGGAACCTTGATTTAAACGGTTCCTTCTAATCTTGATTTGCATTTGTGCTTTTGATAAGTTTCATAAATGGCGAGCGATTCTCATTGTTTGATATCGTGGTAGTTTGCAGAGTTTTGTTTTTTAAAGGGATAAATTGTATTGGTGAGTGTTTATTTTATCAGTCCTTTATCTCAACATACAGCCTGAGTATTAATTTTTACTTTTTGTCATTTTCTTAGAAAATAGTGAATTATGCATCTCTCGTTTTTCAGGTAGTGATTAGTTCCTGTTATTCCCAATTTATGTCAAAGTGCATTTGATTGGAAATTAAAATTTAATTAAAAATTCCCCTAAACAGCATAACATGTCTGTATTGTTAACTAAACAACTGTAAATATGTAGAATATCTAAGAATACATTTATTCAAGCATGACTGTATTTTTTTTTAAACCTATGGATTTATGAGGCAAAATACGATACTTTTTTTTGTACTTACTAGACTAAATTTATTGTTTCTGTGATGACGTATCCATGTCTGTTAAGATTTTAGCCTTGGCAGAGCTCATGCTCAAAACTGAATTGGAGATCTTACATAGAAAACAACTTGTCCTGCTTTTTTAACTTTGGAAAAACTTTGTATCTTCACTCAGTGCAGATGTCTACAAAGAGAATGTATGTCTATAAGGTTAGGCATTAACTGCTGCTATTTCAGTGTTTTCACTAAGGATTTCCAACTTAGTTAACTAAGACAACTTGCTTCTAAAAAATATAGTTATATGAGCTAAAACTGTCTGGTTTAATACTGATTATGTTTTTTTTCTTAGTGTTTTTATCCCATTAATAAAAACTTACCTGTTTACGGTTAGAACAGTACTCCAGGCAGTCATCGATGCTCTTAATGAGGATGACTGGTTGAATGTTGGTACGTTAGATGGGTGTTACTCATATGAAGGAATGTGTTCAGTGTGTTCTTGAAACATGAACGTAAATTAACAAAGTGTTTCTGAATAAAACTGATTTTGATTTTCCTACTCTAAATGATAGGTTTAAACATAATACTTCTCTTCTTCCTCCCCAGCTGTGATGCTGTCCTGTTTTGTGCTGTGTGATTATTTTTTTTTTTTAGGCCTTTCTGTTGCTTCTTAAATGTGTTTTAATCAACACGTACAATATTTTTAAATAAAATTCTATTGCCTATTCTCATTTAAATCAGTGAGAGTATGATTTTGACCCTAGGATATTTATGCAGGTTTAAACTACCTATGTATTTGAAAACAGAACTAATCCAATTTTTTGATGGTGTTTAAATCTATTGCAAAAATAAAGCAAGCAGCCCCACAGCTATTCATTTTAAGCGCAGTGTTTTAGTTAACGACATACTTTCCACTTAAACCCTATTGTGCTAATTTTCTACCATTATATGAGTACGTGAGAGACAAAACGTGAAACTGGGTAGTCTGTGTTCAGTAATCCTCTCTCTTACTTCCCTGCCAGGACTGAACATCGAGGTTTGCATTTCTTCTATGAGAGCTGCTCACATGACAGGCAGCTCCAGCAGAACAGGGCAAAAGGTGCCTCGGCCAGTGGCTCCCAAACTGTTTTTTTTTCCCTTAAGCAGGACTCTGAGTGGTTAGGAGAGGTGGAAAGCAAGTCACGGAGGTGAGGTTTGCAGTCAAAGTTCAGAGCGTCAGCCTGGATAACCGGGGAGCAGGGCACCAGGCTGGTGGAAGACTTGATGATTCTTGCTGGGTTACGTTGCTGCTGCATCAAAGGCCTTCATTTAGGTGAGCTGGCCGCAGTGTGGGACAGCATCAGGCTATTGCTGTGCTGCTCGTCCGGCAGCGCTTGTGAAGTAGAACATGTACAAAAGATGGTAACTGCAAACCTCCTGCTCCTTGTGCCGGGGGCTGAGATCCTTGTTCTGGTCTGCGGACTCTTTAAGATCCTCATCACTCCATGGTAACTTGAGTACACACTCATCTCTCTGACTTTCATGGGTGACCATGCTTCGAGATTTGCCTTTTTATTCCGCATGTTATACTTGGAAGGCTCTATAGTCCCCTATCTTTTAGCTTTTTTGTCACCGGGCTGATTGGCAGTAAACAATGTTTATCTACTCTGTGAATGCATGATGGCGGGTGGGGGGGGGAAGAGGGGGGGATCAGTCTTTGTCACACACAGAATAAGACATTATCTCCCACAGAAATCAGCGGGAGCATCTAAGGAGTACCGTACAGTACTCAGCAGGGGGGTGGAGTCAGGTCACTGTTGCAAATAAAAATGCTTTGCTTTTCACAAAGGTTAACTTGGTACACAGTGGTATTTTACTAGATAGTTGAGACCTGCGGAGTCTGTTTATGCAGGCAGCTTGGGCTGCCCTCCTTCCTTTTAGTTATAAGCTGAAAATCCTGCTGAGAAATATTAGAGTAGAAGTAACTTCTGGAAATCGTGTAGTCCAGCCTCCTGCTTAAAGCAAAATTAACTGTGAAGATAGGTAGGGTTGTTTGGGGTCTTACCAAATTTTGAAAACTTCCAAGGATGTACATTTCCTAAAAGTTCCCAGCAGATCTCTGCAACCTCTCCAGACAACTATTTACAGTTCCTTGCCGGCGCTGAGGTGCTGTTGCTCTACCATCACCGTGCTCCTGAAGTGGTGTTCGTCTACGGCAGACCAAGAGTATGTTGGTGTTGCAGTGAGAAGCAGATAAACTTGAGCTGGCTTGACAGTGTCACCCTGGTCCTGGCAGTAATTTAGTGCTGCACTGGGAGTACTGGCACTTAAAGGCAGTGACCAAGTACCCTGAATATGGAGAGGGAAACTTAAGTGTTGTATTTGTGTTGTGAAAGTGCTACTGCATGACCAGCATTGGTTGGGTCAGGTCAGAGGATAACATCCTGAAGAATTTCTGTAAGATCAACTGTGCTTGCAAGCATGAACACAAAATTTTTCTGCATCTCACCGGTAGGAAGGAGTCTGTCAGTAGGGACTAGGTCAGTTCTTGGTTTTGTCTGTCCTGAATTTATGTGATTCAGCTTACAATTGTAAAGCTGTTACGTGACACTGGAGGCATTCTAGAGCCACGTTGAAAAAAAAAACAAACAAAAACCCTTTTAAAATATCAGCTCCAAAGTCACTTTTTTTTTTTTACTTCCTAAGTGGAGAAACAAATCATGCGGCAAAGAAAATAAAGGACTTCTTATGCACTCTGCGCTCCTTGACCTTCTCACAAAGTGGTAGCAGACCTAAGAGGCTGGCGGAGGCTTTAAGGAGGGCGTGGGGTGGGAAGTGGCTGGGTTTACGGCGTGCAGAAGAGGCAGCATGTGTGAGCAAAAGCCCATGGTGGCCTGAGTGGTAGAGGAAGCTCTAAAGAGCGGTTGCAGCCTTGATAATGTGACTTAAAGTCTTCACCTTGACATGCGCTAACCTACGTCCGTGCAACAGAACTGTAATTTTTTTTTTCTGCTTTTCAAGTGACACTCCAAGTCCTTACATTTTCCTCATTCATAAAACACTGGCTTATACAAACACTGGGTTTATACATTTGCTTCAAGTATTTTGGGATCCTTTACAAGTTACTTAAATTATGGGTCTGTATCCTGGTGTATGCAAGTGTGCATGTACTTGTGGAGCATGCAGCGGTGCGTATTAGTGTCACCTGGTGAGTCCACTGTAAGTCCTTGTTTTCAGTTTCTTATGGTTGTTGAAAAGAGAATTTCTCACACATTGTTTCTATTTGGAGGCTGCTTTTGTTCTCTGTTCATTGAGTTTTGGGGGAACATTCAGCTCGTTCAAGAGCAGAATTTACAAAGTGAGGAGGGAAGCAAGGAGAGAAAGAGGCAATCTCAATGTAAAAGCTGCATTATCTTTCTTTTTCTGAGCAGCTCTATGCCTTGGGGATTTGACATAGGAACTTGAAATTTGGCAAGGATCTAGCCCTGAGGTCTGAGAAATGCATTCAGCTGTTTAAAAAAAAAAAAAAAAATTGGCAGAATTATGAGTCATAATGTATCACCACCTTTTTGTATCCACGGTAGAATTTTCAGGATGTTTTGTTACCTGCTCTTGATCATGCTTTTATGCCTGTCATGCACACTTGCAGGCTGCTTTAAACCACCTGTAGTAAATGGATTCTCCTCCGCCGTCTATTTAGGTTATCGTATTGGCATGCATCAACGTAGTCCTTAAGCTGCTGCTGCTTCTCGTGCTCCTGGAAATGCCACTGGCCTAGCAGGAGGTATAAAAGCGTTGGGAGGTGGCAGGCCCTGAGACTTAGTCCCGCTTGTTTAAGGGTAGAGAGCTCCCAAGACCCTTAATTGCTGTTGAGAAGATATCATTTTGCTACGGTGACAAGCAAATATTAATGAAAGCAGATAGCAGCCGATTTGAAATCTGGTTTCCAATGTGATGAGGGCGCGTACCGTTGGTTGCAATCAGTGGAGGAGGGGGAGAGGAGAGGGAGACAATCTGTGCTGAGCTGTGTCACCTTTAAAAGCGCGGGGGTTCCTGTATAGCACGAGGGATGATTAGAGAATGAGTCGGGCTATCTAGCAAAGGAGACCATCTGTAGGACTGCTGCTTTGGTCTCTGAAGAAACTGAAAGGTGTCTGGGGACACAAACTCCGGGAAGTGAAAGGAACTTGTACTTCCAGCACTAGACTAGGGCCTGGGAAAACGAAGGTCTCTAGAAATTTTTCGTCTGGGAAAAAAAATGTAGATTCAAGTCAAAAGGAACATTTTGTGAAATCATGTCTGTGCCAGATTGTTTCATTTTAAAGAAGGAAATCTCAGGAGAATAAAACCTTTTGTTTTGATGTTTTAAGGAGAAACTTTTTTGATAAACAGTTTTTAAAATGAACATTTTTTTACTGTTCTATTTTTTTTAAAAGCCAATATGAAACATTTTTGGGGTTGAATTAAATATTTATTCAACCTAAAACACATTTAAAAATCTTTTCATGTCAATAATTTATTTCTTCCTCCTTTCCTTTTTCTATGTAACAGCACAGCAAGCAAAACAAAACAGAGCTGTAACTATGCAAAAAAAGCATCCCTAACTCTGCTGCTGTTTTATTTGGTATAATAAGCATTTACATAAGTCTGATACTCACTTTCAAGAATAATCATGCAGAGGTGTCTGATGTTAAAAGTACTGAGTGCTCACAACTTCAACACTTTAGAGGTCAGAAAAAAACCTGCCTATGTGAAGTTTAGCTGCCAAGGTGACCAAATGGCATAGAAAATAAATGTTTATGTGACCGAGGAGCAGAGACACGCACCATGTATGTTAAAGGTACTTCTTTGTCAGCGCATCTGTGATTTTTAAGTACTGGTCATGGTTGATCAGTAGCTTCTATATGATCAGACATAAAAACTGGTTATGGCATTGTGTGTCAAAAGCAGTGGCACAAGTTAGTGTGCTCACTGTAGAGGTACCTGGGGGATATTTTGTAACAGAGAAAGATAATCTAGGTCATTTAGTGGTCGCCTCTGGCCTGAAATTCTGAAGTTTACTTTGGTGGAACCTGCTCGTTACCCATTAAAACCAGTGGCGGTAGGAAGTAACTGAGAAAGCCTGGTTGCATGTCCTGTGGCAGGCTCCTTCCAGCCTCCGCTGGGCTTCGTGTTGGCTTCCTGGTGCTCCAGAAAGGGTCTGGCTTTGGCATACCCTGGAGCTGTGTGTGGACAGGCAGCGCAGTAGTAATGCGGCAAGGACCCTAAGCATGCCCTTATCTTGGTAGAACACGTGGAGTCCTGCTGAAATCGGTTTGACAAGTTTTGCTCCTGTGTTGAATTAGAACCAGACTTCATTTTAAACCGGGAATCAAATGTGAATATTGCAGGGTTTAGAGTTGGCTTTTTTTTTTGGAGTCATAAGCAGCAGTGCCCTCTGAACTTTGCAGATAATGAACAACTGAAGAAGGTGGTACTATGAAACAAAGTCCTTCACCCTTCTCGCTGAGAGGCAGCACAGATCAGAGCAGATTAGCTTATACTGAGCCCTGTGCAGAATAGTTTTTGACATGGATACATCTACTCTGAATAAAGGGTAATAGTTAGAAGGAGGCTAAACAAAGGATCGACAATTGCATATTGTCATGAATTAGTCAGAAGCTATAAGAAGACAAAACAATGTTTTCTGTGTTGAGAGAGATTGTAGGCAATTTGTAATCTAGGTGATTTTAAAAGTTAGAAGCAGTTTCTATTGCTTCATCTTTTCCTGAGCCACACTGTTTGTCCATATTTTTAAAATCACATTATATGGGTTTGGATTTTTTGTTGGCATGCTTTTGCTGCACGCTGGATGGAAATGTCACAGCAAGCAGGGAGAAATGCCTTTTCATAAAGCATACAACCGGTACACACAGTGAACACTTTCTGTAATCTCATTTATTTTCTTGCTGCATCAGCTACTCCTGTTTCGGGGAGGGAAGGTAGAGGTGGGTAAAAAAATTGTGCTAGAAACAGGTTTTTACGTGTGTCTTTTGATGTCAACCACTTCTCAAACTACAGTCAAAGGGGCAGAAGGTTTCTGCCTGCATTTAGAAAATATTTATATAAATCTTTATCCAAATCTGCTGTAGAGACAACTCTAAATGTTGAGTTCCACACTAGAGAATGTCTGTCGTAATATAATTATTAAATAATTGGGGTTATTAACTGTTTATGGTCTGTTTCTGAAGTGCAGTGTCCTGAGCAATTGACTGGTGAAAGATAAAATATAAGATAGTGGACCTTCAAAAAAGTATGCCTGCACTTACTTTTTTATGTTCCTGGAAAAAGGTCTGTTTCATGGGCTGGTTTTATTCAGAATGTCAATTGTATGAAAATCTGAGGTAAAATTACAGAAGGGGATTGCAGTGATGAATGTCTTGAGAGATTAAGAGTACATTTTTCTCTATATTTTTCTCTCTAATTTTTCTCTCAATTCTTTCATTGAAAAAATGCTGCTTTGACATAAAGCGAACACCTGAAATATTTCATTACAAACCAAATTGCACAGTAAACTTTCAATTTTAACAGCGAGGGATAAGAATACAATCCAGACAAAAATAGAAAATCTTAAACAATATTGAGTCATGTATTGGACTCTAAAGTATGTAAGGGACCAGCCAAAGCAATCTCTGAACCATTAGTGATGATCTTCAGGAATTCATGGAGGATGGGGGCAAGTCTCAGAGGACTTGAGACAGGCAAACATAGTACCTAGTCTGCCATGAGGAAGAGGCATGAGCAGAGGACAACAGGATCTTCATTCCCAGGACAAGACAGGAAGAATTCACTCAAAATCGGTCTATAAGAACCTAGAGAATTGTAACAATGTTCTTAAAAAGGGGGATTGATCAAAACTAGACTATGTCAAGCCAATCTGATTTCATTTTTTGCTGGAGTAATTGGCCTGCTGGAACGGGATGTTGCAGCCCTTACTGATGTGAAGATGCATGACAAGGTCCTACATGGCGTTCCTGTAAGCAGTACAGGAGAGGTGTTTTAGAGGAACTGAAGTACAAGCATGATGCATACTTGGTTGGATAAACTACTCGAGTGTGAGTTTTCGTAATCCCCTGGTAAACTGAGAGAACGTGTCAAACAGGGTGCTACAGATGGAATAATCCCATTAGCACCAAGGAGAAAGGAACAGAGGTTTCTGTAAAGTTTGTGGAGGAAAGAAGGCTGGGAAGGGTTGCAAGCGTCTCGCTTTGTTGAGATTTTAGTGAATGCTGTTGTAGCTCTTCATAGTCCTGAATTAAACGGGGTTTTGAAATCACAACATCAGGGTTTTTTTATAAAAAAAAAAAAAATCTTACATAGCGTAGTCAGAAGAGCATAGATGCAGCTTTCTTTTTCTGAGACATGCTTGCATCAAAGAAATGTGTTGGTCCATTGGTAAACAGCGGAGGGACAGGATAATCTGCCTGTGGACCGTGAGTGAAACTGAACCACAGCAAACAGAGGTGCAATACAGAGATTTAGCTAAAAGGCTGCAGGTGATGCAACTGCACATGGACCTGTAGGCTTACAGGCACTGTGAAGGCTATTGGGTAAATGAGGGAACTGGAGAAAAGCACTTACTGATTTGCTGGACAGGTTTCCCATTTTATTTGTTATCTCCAGCCTTATCTCAAGCGTGCTTCACCACTGCATGTCAGGTCAAACGCTGCTTTCACTTGTGCTCTGTGCCACCCCAGAACGGGACCCTCAGCAAGCCCTTAAGCTCGCTCGGGCTGCCCTGTGTATAGATTGTACGTGCTGCGCCAGGGATGACACACTGCAGAGTACCGCAGTCACTTTTCAAACTGCAGCTTCAGTCAGCAAAACTAGCTGTTAAGTAGCTTTTGAAAATGGGCATTTCTGGCGTTTCTGAAATTTTACTCAAGATCGCAGAAAGATTAGGTAATACCACCCAGCTCTTCCCCAAGAGCATTGCTCAACATTGAGTCTTGGCAGTTGTCTTTCTTTTGTGAAGAGCCCTCTAGCCCCACAGAGAAGCAGTACGGGTAATAATGCTTTACCTCTCGTCCCTCAGGACACTGAGACAAATGGATCCATTTAGCTTTGCTTCATGGTTCTGTCACTGCAAAGATAAATGAGGTGGCCTGCAATACGTACTTGGTATATACGTTAAAATAAATATCTTTTACACTTCTTTGCAGTTTTACAGACTGCCAGCATTAACTTACGGAAGAAGGGTATCTTTCAACCTCAGTACTATTAAATTATTATCATCCTGGAATGATGATTACCCAAGATTTATTGAGCATTGTCAGTGTCCTTAATACCATGTAACCGTATCCTTGGCATAAAAAGCCTATCATGTCAGGCTCTGCACTTTAGATGTAGGCACACAAGTAGTGTGGAGGGTGACTGTTAAAAACCTTTGGGGAGGATTTTTATGAAAAAGTGAGGTGAGGCACAGAGTTTCAAAAACAGAGCTTATGGAGCAGCACTGGGTGGCAGCTACGGATGAACACTTTTGACTTCTCCCTAAAGGAAAAATGTGAAGCTAGGAATTGTTTATCATCCTTCCTATCCACAGCCTCTGCCTTCCCATAATAAAAAAAAATCATCGTATCGTACAGTGAAAAATAGTATTTCTTTTCCCCTTCCCATTTCTTGTAACTGCCTTTCGTCCTTTCACACTGTTCTTTTTCCTTTAAGACTTTGTCATGAACAAAGCAGGCCTTCTGTTTTTAACCTGTTACATGCTGTTCCCTTTCTAAGCATTCTGAAACAGCTACTGAGTACTCCCCTTGAACTTGAGCATACACCCACTTTGGGAAGTAGATGATGTTCCACTGGCTAAAAATGCATGTACCTATGGGATTTCTGGTATGAGAAATCAGTGTCTTATTTTATTTGAAGAAGAAAACTATTACAGAGTTCATAACCCTCTGGAGAAGTTTGTGCATCATTTCCAACAGACTGGTTGTGGTCCCTGTGGGATAAAATTCACTCCAGTCTATACTATTTATTCTCTGAATTTCTGTAGGCCTCAACTTTATTTGATGGTACTTGAGTTTTTCTTAGAAATGGACAAGGAATTCTAAACAGAGAATACATAATTTTGTTTGGCTTCTGCTTGCTGTATCAGTGTTCAATGCTTTTTCTCTCTGGTACAGTTCACACAATCAATCATATGCCTGTTAATGCATAGAGGCATGAAAACAGATTTTAGTTAATTGCCATGTGCTAGCAATCAACTTTTATTGGTTTGAGACTGGTCTTCAATTGGAGAATGACATTTGGGGAGCAAGGAAGAAAGGATAGTCATCTTTTGTCTGTCAAAGTGCCTTAAAAAGGCATTGTTTTGCCTGTTTTCAGACTTGAGAGGAAGGCTCTGCACACGCTCATAGTCACATATGTAATACAATAGAAAAACACTCTAAACCTGCCTTTTCTGGGACCCTTCACAACCTCTGACATGAACGACATGACAGAGTTGGTAGTGACAGGTGGTGGAGGTGTCAAACTGGAGTTGAGTTTGTGATTGGAACGACTTGAGCTCACAGGGCAGTCGAGACAAGTTGTCGTAGCGTTGGCAAAGCAGTCCAAAGGCAAGACTGCAAAAATTATGTAGGACAACTGACCTCAGCATTGTGCCAAGAAAAAGGCTTCTGAAGAAAGAAACAGTGAGAAAGTTACCTGTTTTACACCATCCTATGTTTTATGCCTTTCCCTGCATTGCCATGAACTAAAACAAATTTCAGCCTGTAGTAAGCGGGTTGGATTTTGCCTTTTTTAACTTAGCTTCGAGTATCTCTTTTTGGTAATGGGTCTTCTGGTTTCAGGGGATGAACAGTGGCAGATTGAACCCCAAAGGGCTTAATCACCTTAAGCCAAAATATGTAGCAGAATAGAAGTTACTCTTTAAATTGAACTAATTCCACTGTCTCTTCTTTGCTACAGGTGGTGGATGTGGACTTTAAAACAGTGTGTCTCAACATTTCATCCTCAACTATCTATTTTTAATCTGATTGCACTACAAAAGAAAAGCTGCTAATGGGATAAATGTTGAGACTTTACGAGAACTGACTTGAAGTACCAAAAGCCATTATTATTAATCAAGAAGAGCTTGAAGCTAAGTCTGACTCTGACCAGTCAGTATAATTTTCACATAACAGGCATGGCAAGTAAACGAAAATCAACAACACCGTGCATGGTCTTAGCCAACGAGCAGGATCCGGATCTGGAAATGGTATCAGACTTGGAGGAAGGACCACCTGTACTCGCGCCAGCAGATAACCCTACAGCAGAGAGCATAACAAGTGATGAGGACGTTCATGAGTACGTGGATTCAGACAATCAGAAAAATACAAATAAAGTAGAAGGTGGTTACGAGTGTAAATACTGTACTTTTCAAACTCCAGATCTCAATATGTTTACTTTTCATGTGGATTCAGAACATCCCAACGTAGTATTAAATTCATCCTACGTTTGTGTAGAATGCAATTTCCTTACCAAAAGATATGATGCTCTCTCAGAACATAATTTGAAGTACCACCCTGGAGAGGAGAATTTTAAATTGACCATGGTGAAACGTAATAATCAGACAATCTTTGAACAAACAGTAAACGATCTCACTTTCGATGGGAGTTTCGTTAGAGAAGAAAACACTGAACAGGCCGACTCTTCTGAGGTCGCCTCATCGGGGATCTCAATTAGCAAAACACCTATTATGAAAATGATGAAAAACAAAACTGAGACTAAACGTATCGCTGTTTTCCACAATGTAGTTGATGACATTCCTGGTGAAGAAAAGGGAACTGAAAATGAGCCAAACTCTGAAGAAGTAGTAGAAAACCCACCACCAGCAGTTTCTGAGTCAAAAGCGAGCCATTCAGTTGTTTGCAGCGCAGCAGATGTGGCTAGTGCAGTAGTAACTCCAGCACCAGTGCTTCAGCCTGGGGTGGCGCAGGTTATAACAGCTGTTACAGCTCCACAGAACTCAAACCTGATTCCAAAAGTCCTAATACCTGTAAATAGCATTCCAGCCTATAATACCGCTTTGGATAACAATCCTCTTTTGCTTAACACCTACAACAAATTCCCATATCCCACCATGTCAGAAATCACTGTTCTTTCCACTCAAGCGAAGTACACAGAGGAACAGATTAAAATATGGTTTTCTGCCCAGCGTCTGAAACACGGTGTGAGCTGGACGCCGGAGGAAGTGGAGGAAGCAAGGAGGA
The DNA here is from genome assembly GCA_017639485.1 of Pluvialis apricaria. Taxonomy (NCBI): domain Eukaryota; kingdom Metazoa; phylum Chordata; class Aves; order Charadriiformes; family Charadriidae; genus Pluvialis; species Pluvialis apricaria. Next base: position 157,289,648 of record CM030008.1, on the reverse strand, counting down.
AACAATTTAATGGCACAGTGCATACCGTGCCACAAACAATTACCGTTATTCCAGCACACATTTCCGCCGCTAGCAATGGTTTGCCTTCAATTTTACAGACATGCCAAATAGTGGGTCAGCCAGGACTCGTTCTCACTCAAGTTGCAGGTGCAAATACGTTACCAGTAACAGCCCCGATAGCTTTGACTGTAGCAGGAGTCCCAAACCAAACACAGCTACAGAAGAGTCAGATTCACACGGCTCAGCCTGTTGCAGAAACCAAACAAGTAGCTGCTGTTCCAGCCCCTCAGCCTATCAAAAATGAGTCTGCGCTGATGAATCCTGACTCCTTCGGCATCCGAGCAAAAAAAACAAAGGAACAACTGGCAGAATTGAAAGTCAGCTACCTTAAAAATCAGTTTCCTCAAGATTCAGAAATTGTTAGACTTATGAAAATAACGGGCCTGACTAAAGGAGAGATCAAAAAGTGGTTCAGCGATACACGCTACAATCAGAGAAACTCAAAGAATAATCATGGGATTCATCTCAACAGTGATTCATGTGCCACCATTGTTATTGATTCAAGCGATGAAATGAATGAGTCCCCAACGGGAGTCCCTCCACAGAGCAAGTCATCGTGGAGCGCTTTTCCTGATTTCACCCCACAGAAATTCAAAGAGAAGACTGCTGAACAGCTGCAAGTCCTCCAAGCGAGTTTTCTTAATAACCCTGTCCTTACTGATGAAGAGATGAATAGGTTAAGAGCGCAAACCAAACTGACCAGGAGAGAGATTGATGCCTGGTTTACAGAAAGAAGGAAATCAAATGTCTTGAAGGAAGAGGGAGCTGACTTGAATGAGAGCAATGCTGGCAGCTCAAAAGAAGAGGCTGGAGAAACATCTGTGGGAGATGGAGCAGCAGGAGCAAAATCAGGGTGTTCAACTTCAAGCAAAATAGGCAAAAAATCACCAGAGCAGTTGCACATGCTTAAGAGTTCCTTTGTCCGTACTCAGTGGCCATCTCCACAAGAATACAACAAGCTGGCAGAAGAAACTGGCCTCCCAAGATCAGAAATCGTGAGCTGGTTTGGAGATACTCGCTATGCCTGGAAAAATGGTGGATTGAAATGGTATTATTATTACCAGAGCGCCAACGCAAACAGTCTGAATGGCCAAGGCTTTGCAAGGAAGAGAGGGAGAGGAAGACCAAAAGGGAGGGGGAGAGGGAGGCCTCGGGGGAGGCCTCGGGGAAGCAAGAGGTTAAATTGCTGGGACAGAGGTGTGTCTGTCATAAAATTCAAAACTGGAACAGCAATCCTGAAGGACTACTATATGAAGCACAAATTCCTTAATGAGCAAGACCTCGATGAACTGGTAGCCAAATCTCACATGGGATATGAGCAGGTCAGAGAGTGGTTTGCAGAAAGGCAAAGAAGATTAGAACTTGGAATAGAGCTGTTTGATGAGAACGAGGAGGAAGATGAAATGCTGGAAGATCAGGAAGATGAGGAAGAAACGGATGATAGTGATACTTGGGAACCCCCCCGACATGTTAAGCGTAAACTTTCAAAATCAGATTGACGTGCAATTTGAGATTTGGGGGCCAAAAACCTATGAATTAGGTTTGTAGTTGTGGTGAAGAGCCAACTGATTTTTCATGGCCTTCAGTTTAGCAAGCACCTGCTTAGCATCTTTCTTCCACCTAAAAGAACATGGGCAAGATGCTACCTCTGCAGGCAACAACTATTTGCTTCCTTGCTACAAGAGATGGACATCCTCAGACCTAGCCTAGGACATGGGGTTATAAATCAGATCCAGTTCAGCTCCTCCTCTTCCACATTACTGACGGGAAGGTTGATGTTCATCATTCATGTGACTGCTTCTCAATATTTAATTGCCTTATGTTGTTTAATTCCAAAAAACACACAGACACATTTTTTTTTCGTTGGTGTAGGAGAACATTGCCTGCTCATGAAGGAGGAAAATATAAAAACCTAAGATGCCATTTTGCAAACATCGCTTCACCTGAAAGGTTTCAAGGCCTGGGTTTATTTCTTAAGGAAAGAGTTCAAAACAAAAGAGAAGGGGAAAACTGTGACAAAGGAATCAATGAACCTAGGGGTGAGGATTGCTTGGTTTAAGAAAATGAGGTGATATTGGCACCTTTTGCGCATCTTCAGAGTGTTTTGGGTTTACAGAACTTGTGCTGAAATGTTCCTTGTTGATAATTATGAGCTAACGGAATGAGTCTTATGCTGGAAGATGCTTTTCGTTACATTTAATCGGTGTATCCTACATCAATTTAATTTAAATGCCTGACAGACTTGATGCAGTTGATAGTTACATTCGTTTTTAGCTTGTGCATTCTTTCCTTTGTTGGAAATGGTAAGAAAAGTATGTATATTTCTAGCTAAAAGAATAACTTCTTGAAATCTTACACTGAATTTTAAGGTAAACATGAGGTGGAAACTGCCTAAAAGTCATTCAGAGTTGCTTAAGGGTTTTAAGGAATACACAGATACAGAGACGAAAAGCGTCTTCAGGTGCTAGTAAGAAAGGTTTTCAAGCAAGTTGTGGCAATGACATGATGTTTGATTCTTAAACAAAATGAAGTTATATGGCTTTTAGATGCTTAGGAATGATAAACATGCTAGTGTTTAATTGTTCTTCAGTGATGGCCCAGATGAATGATTTGCCTGCAAGTTTAGCTTAAATTCATCCCAATGGATTGAGCTCACCACTATGCTGATTGTTCGTAGGGCAGCTGGGTGAACACACTTATTTTTAGAGGTGGTTTGATCTACCTGTACTGAACTCCAGAAATAGTTTAATCTGATGCAAAACATCTACACCTTGAATAAGTGTCTTTAAAACAGAAAAACAAACAAACAAACAAGCCATTTAAGACACTGAAATCATAGTAGAGTTTGAATTACTGACTTAAAAACAATGGGCCAAATTCACAAAGTTAGTTTAGGCAGATGTCTGGCATCCTAGAGAACTAGTACTCTGAGGATGAGTAGTTTGTGTTCTTGCTACTGTCGGTCTGCATTTTTTAGGGATAAGTTACTTTATATTTAGATGTCAAAAGTTGAATTGGTGCTGCTGTTGCCAGCATTGTTTGCTTTTACATTGACACTAACAGAAAGGATACTAGCAATCTCCTTTTGCACATCTGTCAGCATCTCCTCTGTAGGCTTCTGCATCTGATGACCAATGAGAGACAGATTAGTGTAGAGAAAATGTGCCCTAATTTTTCCACGTTTCCAAGAACCTAATCTGGAATTACTCTTTCTTCCTCACTGTGATAACTGTCAAAAGACCAAGAAAGTCCTTTTAGTCATGATTTTCTGTGAAGCAGAGGAGTCCATGTTAGATCTGTTTTTCATACCTGATTGTGGGTGAAACCCAAGTCAAAGCAAGAAAGGGAATAACGTCTGGCAAAAAAAAAAATATTGTTAATTCACCTTCCTCTCTGGACACCTGTAGTTGCCCTTCTGCTCCCAGATTGAACAGGCTGCCTGACTTGCAGGAGGATGTTCTGCATGAAACGCGTTTACCAGGGTGAGCTCTTCTGACTATTTGAGATTGCTGGAAAGAAAAAGGCAATGGCTTTTGGTGTGTGACATGAATTTGATGTTTAAACAACTATTTCCTGACTTCCAAGACTCAAATTGGTGAGAGACAAAGTGGCCAGCCGTGCTGGAGAGGACTAGCCAAGAATGGGGTGGGGGAGAAGCAAAACCATGTTGTCAGCGTATTTCATTGGAATGCTTATGACTTTGGACATATTATGACGTGCGTATTTCATTGGAATGCTGGATGTGAGGTGGTGTAAGAGAGATCAGGATCTGGCCTTTTCAGCATTGACTGCTACATGTGTTTGGGAGGTATTCTTCTTTGTCTGGTAATGGTATAGATGAGGCTGTTGTAGATGCCAGCAGATACAAGAAAGATTTCTGTTAGCTTCAGGCTCTGCTGCGAATACAGGGTCAAAAATCAGTGCTTGCTGGGTGGGAAAGGGCAAATCTAGTAGGGAAAGAGATACTATTTTTAGGTTTCCAAAAATATTAAAGCGAATCCTTAAAATCCTTGGGAATATGCCTCTAGCAAGCAAAATCTGGAGTTGCCTTAATCCTTAAAGTTGACCCAGAATTAATTTTCTTTCAAAAAAACACCCCAAAACTAAACCAACAACAAAAAACCCCACCCAAGCAACCTGTCCAAATAAACATCTCCATTTTTTGTTAGCAGAGGCTGCATTTAGGTTAGCATTAAATCCAACCTTCTTTAATAGATGGGAAAAAAATAAAGATCCAAGTTAATTATATGATTAAACTGGGAAATTGTCCATTTTGGCAGTGTTCTGTTAAATAACACTCAGCTACAATGGTAGGCCTTAGCACATCTGGTCTGAAAAACACAGGAAGAGGAAATACATTGTTTATCAGACTAAATTTAGTTGGATTGGACGTCTTCTTTCAGTAAAATAGTCAGAGATAGCGGCTGATGTATACTGGGCCAGATTTTCAGTTGCTGTAAATATTACAGTTCCACGTATTCCACTGGTTATAATAGTATTTACAGCCCATTGAGGAACATCATCTCTTTGCAGAATATAAAATTTAAATTAAACCATGTGCTGTGGGTCGGCTAATGAGAGATACAGAGTACCCACATTTCCTTCGGGGTAGATGCACGTTGTAAGCCTTTCAGTTGTGCCAAGGGTGAGAAAAATCTGGGTGAGTTCAGCCTGAAGACAGCAGTTGTATGCATTCGTTATTGCTCATAATCTGTCTGTTATTTCTATTTGAACAGAGTCCATTAATTACCAGTTTATTTCATGTCTACGGTATGTATAGATTTGCACTGCATACTGGGAGAGAGGGAAGCTCCTTCTGGAGGCTTCCCGCATCAGGACTGACAGGAAAAGCACTGGACAGAGCTGTCAGCACGCTGGTCTGTTTTGTCTATGAATTGTGGTCGTGGCTGGTGGGAACTCAAAAGCTACCGGTAACAGCATCTTAGCCTAAATTCATCTCAGCCAACCTTAGGCTGCTGTGCTCCTTACCTGGGTGCCCACGGCTCACACGCTGTGTAGTCAACTGAGAGAAACAGAAGTCGCCTGGTGGGTGGAGAGGATACGGCGTCTTCTCATTCTCTGCCAGTTACACACAGAAAACTTGCCGAGCTTCAGTCCATCAGCGTATGTCTTGATTTATGATGAATCTGAGCATCGCTGTGCTCATCAACAGTGTGTCCCTGCAGCCTGGCTCCCTCTTGTAGCTTATGCGTACTGGCAAGGTGTTTTGGAAGCCACTTGGACTGAGCTCCGTTGACAGTGGGGAGGGAAAGGGCAAGAAAGTACATCTACCCTGAGGTGAGTGTCCATGTGGGGTTTTGTTGATTTCCCTGCTCCATGAAGAGCTGTGTGTAGATGAGCCTGTGGTATGCTTTCTGTATTTCTGTGGAGCTTCCCCTCTTAGGTTTGAGCTAGTTATGAGCCAGGCTTCAGTGATTGTCATTGACAGTGACATGAAGAAACTCTTTGCTCTTGCTCAGATCTTGCCTCGAGGTAGCTGGTTTGTCCCAGCAGTCTTCGTTGGGAGCACTGTTGCAGAATTCAGCTGGGAGCACCAGTTCCTTTAGAGCTAAGGTAGAGCTTTCCTCTTCATCTGCTGTTTCTGCCAGGAGTACCTGATCTGATGACGCTAGTTACTGCTGTCTCTGGAATTCAGCTGAAGAGAGAATAAAGATAATCCTGTGCCAGAATGGAGAGGGAGAAGGGCTAAAAGAAAGCAAGCAGCAGTGTCACAACCGGGTGAGGGATCCACCACCACTTTATTATGCTGCTTCATAGCATGTTTCTTTCTTGCTGCTGGGTACAATGAAAGAGCACAGTTCCATCATAAGCAGTGCTGTCTTCCCAGTATCAACCTCTCAGTGACCCCATGGTTAGTGTTTGTAAAAAGAAAGTCAGACCTATTCCTCCCTGGAGGTTTGAATGAACTAACGGAGTGCTGGCTTGTAAGAAGTGGCAAGAAGGGAAAATGCAGGAGCTTGAAGGCTCTTGACTTTCGCTTGCCCTGCAGAATTCACGTACCTAAAAGCTGATCAGCAAAACAAGTTTTACTCTTGCTGTTCTGACAGAACAAGCAAAGTATTGCAATCACTCATTTTTAGCACGTAGAAATCTCTGCTTTGTTTTGAAAGCAAAGGAAAGATATCTAGTACCTCATGATTAGAATTTAGTGGATTATCTCTAATGCATCATGGTAAATGAGGCCATTCGCTTTTTTAACCTTGTCCACTACCGTTTTAAAAACTGTTTTTACATGACATTATATGCAATATGATGTCTGGGTGTAACTTTGATTATTGGGAAGGAAAATCTTGCAATGCCTGCACGTGACATGAAATAATTTTTCTAATGCATGATTTGCTGACTTTGGGCAAAAGCCTATTTTCATCCTGCTCGCCAAGGAACTCTTGAGGCAGGCAAATGCACTCCCTTCTCCTCTACCGAGCAGAGAAAGCATTTCTGGAACCCATACGAAGTGATTCATGGCCTTGCGCAGTCCCCGTAGGCCAGAAAGCCCAAAGATGCAGACACTCTCTTCCTCCTCCGTTTTCCTCTGAAATGAAAGCACAGCAGTAACTCTGACAACTAGTCTCTGGCTGCTGAGTAACCAAGCTGTAGTTTAAGGTGGGGAGCATTTTCCCTTTTGCACTTAATGGAGTACTGTGTATTCAGGCTGGATATCAGTATTTGCTTCTGTAAATATGACAGTATCGATTTGCGTCCTCCACCTGAGTCCCGTATCTGTCTATATTCATATCTCCCAAGGAGAGAAGATAATCTTTACGCTTCTGTAATATTAAATATCCCTGCCCTAACCTGAATGCACAAAAATAGAGTGCAATGAAATATAGCTACTTTCTTTGATTTAATTTATTTTTTCTTGGAAAATAATTTTGCCTACATTCAGTAGTAATGAAAAGATAGTATCAATGATCAGAGAGCAGTAAAACTGTTGAGAATTGTTCGTAATGCCTGGGATGATCGTTAATTTAGAGATGGGAAGGGCTAGTAGAGGGCTCGGTTCCCTGCACTGAACAGTGCTGGATTGCACCTGTGTTCTCCATCAAGCTTGTGATATACTAGGATAAGTAGATTTTCCAAGTAGCATGACACAAACTTATTGGGTCAAGCTACTTGAGGTTTGGTGATGTATTAAAATTCTATAGGAGATTTTAAAATGGAAGTTGTAACAGAAAGTGAAAAATCCCCTCAATAGCTACTTATACACACTCAATAGCTCAAATTTCTGTATCATTTTCACACTTTTAAAAAGGGAGATTTCGGAGCACAGGTGGGTTACAGCCAGTATTTTCAAGTTTAATGGTCTGAGCTTTTGGGGGTTTTTCTCCTTCTGCAGTGAAGAGCATCTGCACTTTTTCAGTGGATAGTCATTGCAAAAACGACTTACGCGACATTGTAAAAAGTAGAGTGGTAACTGAGGATCCCATAGCACTTTTCATAAATTAAGCTGAGATTTGTCTGCTTGCACGTTGATGTCTGCATTTGAGCAGTCTACCTAACGAATGCAAGCCAGCTCGTCCTAAATGCCTGGAGCTGGTCAGACGAACTGCACCCCAAACTGCATTGACTGTTACGCGTGGCTCGCAGGCAGACACTGACGCTACAGACATCTGAAGTCGGGCGAGATGGATCTTCGCCTGGGAGTGTGCTGGCTGGATTGCAGCACTGGTCGTTGTCTTGTGGTTAGCAATGGTACTTACCTCCGCTTCCCACTTGACCCTTGTTGGGAAGCGTGAGGCCTTTTTTGTTGGTGGTTTTTTTTCTTTTTTGCCTTTTTTTTTTTTTCTTTTGTTCTAGAGCAGGTAGCACTACAGTGGTGGATAAAGTAACTGATCCTTGGTTATAATACTGTGGCATAAAAATGATTTGGGTTTTCTCAAGTATTTTAGAGATAAGGTTACTATATGAACATTGGACCGTGCGTAACTCAGAATGTGGTAAGACACATAATATTTGTGTCCCAGTTGATGAAAGTATTTCCTTATGCTTATTCAATACTAGATACCTATCATGAAACTTTCCCTAAAGAATCTGCTAGAATGACAGAAGATTGAAGTCTTCATCGGTGATACAAAACGATCAACCACAAGAGCTCCATTACGATTTCGAAATGTTTCCCCCGCCTCCAGTTCCAGCTTCCAAAAGCGTTTCCAATTTTGCATAGTTGGCTATCTGCATGTATGCTTACAGTCTGTACAGAAATGCACTAAAATGAGTTGCCCTACCTGGGAAGGCTTTATATTGTATAGAAAATGTGGCACTAGGTACCGCTCTTCATGTGCACAGGAGAGTTAACAGGTGTCGATCTCGTTTACAGAAATGATGGCGCTTTGCAATTTTCTATAATATATTGCAATATATTTAAATGTCCTGTTTGACATGTGAAATGAAATTAAGTTAATGCATTGTTATGTATTTGAAGTGTGAGGAAGACGATTCACTAACGACCAGCAAGGTTTTTAGGAGGTGTCCAGTATGTAGCCGTCTGTGTGATCTGTCTGGTGTATGTGATGTTAAAGGAAGCAACAATACTGTCACTGTTTAGAATGAAGAGTTTCTTTTGAATGATGCAATAGCTTACAGTGTCTTTCCTTTGTAGCTGCCCAGTGTGGTGAAGGGGAAGCAATTCTTGAAAAAGTTCAAGATAACTGGTTAACTGTGAATGGGCCTAATCTTTCGTGAAACCAAGAAAATTTTTGGACACACACAGGACTTGAATACTGAAAAGGATTGGAACTTAGTGTTGTGCCAAAGTTAAACTACTGCAGTTGGCAGAAGTTCTGCACTGTAAATAGAAGACTGATTAAAAGACAGCTTGTAAAAAAAAAAAAAGAAAAAAAAATCAAATTTTAATACAGTACGTTTTTATTCTGATACACGATGGAAACATTCTGTTTTAGACCTTTTTTGAAGAGGCTTCAGTGACCACTAGATTTTGTCCTCTTATATTTTGTTTGGCCTAATACTATATGTTCTAGTAAGATGGGCTTTATTGCCTGTGTTCTTTGATATGTGATTAAGCTTATAGCTTTGAGTGACCAAACATTTTACAGAGTAAAAGTTCTTAGAAACAGTATAACGTAACTGATATTTCTGTGTCTTATTTATCAGGCTCTGCACAAACTTGGAAAGTTGTGCTGGACTTGTACAACTCATATATGGGAACGCAGCATACTTCTGGGTATTACAAACCTAAGCCTTTGTGGCAGTACGGATCTTGTCTTTGGATTTATTTTTGTTATTTTTTTGAGGCAAAGAGACGAATGGATGCTGCTGTAAAATATTTGTAATATTGCCATTATTGCTTTCTGTAGCAATTACTGCTTTTGCTTCAACAGATAAAGAAAATAAATCAGAGATAGAAAAATCCTAAAAGACGCTGGTAGAAGAAAGGATCATGTGGGAACTTCTGAAAATAAACTTTGTACCAAAAATTTGAAAACAGAAATGATGGAATAAATGTCTCCTTACTGAGTGCGTGTGGTTTTAAGAGGTGGTGTGGAAACCAGGAACCGTGTCTGTATGAAAATGTCACAAACCAGATCTTCTCAAATGTCTTTTTTTTTTTCCCTGTTAGACAATACTGAATTTCACCAATTCCTCAGATGCATTGAATTTGGAGAACTGGCTTGGCTGAACAGCCAGCGTGAGGTCAGCTTCTCGTGCGAGTCAGTGCAGCTGCTTGTTGCTGAACTGTTCTGCTGTGTCAGCAGGCCAGGGACGTTCACCTGATTTTTCTCATTACGGCTCTTTATCATCACATTTAAAATATTTGGGGTGGGAAGACAAGGGGCGAGTAGGAGCCACCTCCCCACTGAGGTCCCCGTCAGTTGGATGTCACACTTTGTGGCTGTTTTTAACATGTGCCTTTTCCTCAGAGAAGAAGGGTCTGAGATGAGCACTTTCTGTTGAGCTCTGCATCTCTCCGTCACAGAAGGTCCCTGCCGGAGGCAGTGCCGCTGTCTTGCATCAGCCGTGACTCATCGCACCCGGCTACTTCAACCGTTGTGCTGCATCCGGAGGGGCTTGAGACCCGGTCTTCCCTGCAGGACCCGGCATGGTGCCTACAGAGCTATTCCTGCCTGAGAAAGGGATGGTTAAGGCCATGGAATCGTTCCTGCGCTGTAGCTTATGTCAGTCCCAAAAAATTACATCCCTAGCTGAAGTAGTGACCTACGCACAGGCCTGGAGATGAGCGCGAGTAGTCAGTACAGCTTGGTGTTTGGCCAAATACGTTTTACTTGGTTTGGTGAGAAAAAGGGAGAGAGGAAAAAAAAAAAAAAGAGAAAGAAAGAATGCTTATTCAAGAATCTGTCAGCTAATGAGGGAGTTATGAAAAGCCCTGGATTATGCACACAGTCACCTTTTTTTAAACAGTTACCTTTTTTGTTTACGGTGTTATCAGCGATTCCAAAATGCTGCAATTCAGTCTATATTTTCACAAGAGACCAGCTGGCCTTGTGGGTTGTTTCCCCTCTCCCAGCCCCCTCTTCCCAGCTCCTTCCATCTTCCATTTGTTTTCATAACAATACTGTCAACTACTATTTTTAAGAATTTAAAATACCAAGCCACTCTGTGCACTGCCTTATTTTTCTTTTTACGCCCAAAAGTCCCCTCTAGAACGATGTTAAATTGCTCCCTGTGGGCTTGGCATTGCTTTGAAACACTGCTGGTGGTGGTCCTTAGCCTGTCAAATGATGGTTTCTAACATTTTTGGTTGTCAAATGACTTGTTGCACTTCAAATACTGTAAAATGAAACCTTTGAATATATTTATATGTTTCTACTGCAATAATGTTGAACTATTAGCATTGTGACTAATTCCTCTTCCATGTGTGTTTCTTTACAGGCTCAGTGCTGAGCTGATGTTCATTACCTTAAAATATTTATTTGGTAGAAGAAAGAAAAGACGGAAAAAGGGAATGAAATTGTGTGTCGCACCTAGTTGATTTGTGTCTTTGGGTGAAAATAAAGGTCAGTGTTGGCAGTAATTCTCCTCTTAGTGATTTTCAGTTTTCCTAAATGAAAGCCAAATAGGAAAAAACATACTTGCAGTGACGCCTGTCTTAAGGGACTAACGTGGAAGAGGGCCCACGAAACAGCCTCTAATAATGACGTGTTCTGAAACGAAGGAGATGGTAAAATAATATTGCAGTTGTAACTGCTCTCAACGCCGCAGTTCCATTCCAGCAGCTGGCCAGAGCCTCCAGGTGAAGCCCAGCTACAGGGATATCTGTGCAAGCGTCGCACCCAGCGCCAAGAAAGTGCAGAACCAGAGGCCCACGGAAGCCCTGCGATGGAAGTGGCTTCGTCCTTCTTCTTGGTGATGCCACACAGTTAAAAACTGCACTGCTGATGTATGCTTTATGGTGTTCTTTGCTCTAAATTCATTTGACTTGCAATGATTTGGGGAAGGGAGCGTTCGTGGGCAAAGTCCATTTGTGATTTCTGCATTTTGTTTGCATTTGTTCATGGAGCAGTGCTTCCCTCTGCTTCGTCTCCGCTTTCTGCGGGCACTGATACCTGTACAAAGCAAATATGAAGCCATAGAAGCTAAATTTAATAGCAGTTTCCATTTGTCCTTTCCAGCAGTGCAAAAGCTGCATGGGAAGCGAGGCACTGGACAATCGACAAACAGTTTGGTTGTTTCCCAGGTGGAGGCAGCCTCCCCTGCCAGCCTCCGTGTGGAAAAGGAGAGCAGGACTGGGAAAGCCCAGGAGTTGTGAGGGTCACTCGAGGGCAGTCCTGAAGCCCTGGGTATATTTCTTCGACGTGGCATATTTTTTTCTAATTCTTTAGGCTTGTTTCTCTTTGTTCCTGCAAGACAGCAATATCATAGGAAGTCAGCTCAGTTTAATGGATGTTATTACAGTAGAGGTTTACAGCAGCCAAGGCTGCTTAAATGGTGTCCTAGAGGAGTTGCCACCAGTGTTACTTAGAATCACAGAATCATAGAATGGTTTAGGTTGGAAGGGACCTTAAAGTTCATTGAGTTCCAACCCCCCTGCCATGGGCAGGGACACCTCCCCCCAGACCAGGTTGCTCAAAGCCCCATCCAGCCTGGCCTTGAACACTTCCAGGGATGGGGCATCCACAACTTCCCTGGGAAATTTGTTCCAGTGCCTCACCACCCTCAGAGTGAAAAATTTTTTCCTAATATCTATTCTGAATCTCCCTCTTCCAGTTTGAAGCCATCACCCCTAGTCCTGCTCAGTCCCAAAAACTGCAGTAGTAAAGTTTTAACCTAGAGAAGTAACAAATCCGCTGTGCTCTCCACGACCTGGTTTCATCATGAGTAGCAATTAAGCAACGAGGCTAACTGTGGCCAGAGGAAGTTAATGAGTTTTCAGACAAACTGATAAAACTGAAAAAAGGGCGTAGAAGGAGGCATACAAACTTCAGCGTGCCCAACAGCGAGTCTGTTGGGTTTTTTTTTCCAGTTAGAGCAGTAGATCTGAGATACCACCCTTTACGATGACTTCAGCATCAAGCTTGTATCCACAGACCATCAAGCTACAGCCCTGGTGCTCGCGCTACATGGCTGAGTGAAGTGGGTCAGACACGATTCACATCAGTAGTGGGAATGTGCAGGCTTGTGTGGGAAGATGGCTGCTTTAGGATTCTCCCCTTCACCTGATCACCTTCTTTCTTTCCAGAAAGCTTTTTTCCTCTTCTCTTTTCAACAGCGTTCTGGTCAGACTCAAGGGTGTGCTCGTTCTGTTCATCATTTACCTTACTAGACAGAAAATAGTTGCAAAACCCAGTAATAGTGGAACACATCTGTGCGTAGTGCACCCTTTTGGCAATACCGACTTTATTGGGTTTTGTGAGGCCTGAGGGGGAAGGATTATGGCCTAGTTAATATGGCCTGCCAGGGGTTTGGAAGGTTGCGCTGTTTTAAGGTAGAGCAGGCAAGTGAACCATCTTTTGGGGGATGTGTCCTCTCCTGTCCACCCTAAGGACTCCTAAAAAGCTTTTGGCTTCTGTTAACAACAAACAGTTCTTACTTTTTGATTTCTATGATGCAGGACCCCTCACCTCCCTACTAATTTTTTTGTGTGTCTTACTAGAACTGTGAGCTGGCTTGATAATTTACAAAGAAACCATATTCTGTGGTTTTACCCTTCTGGAGAGATGAGAAAGCAAAAGGAGATTCCCTGCCCGCTGGACTCAGGGGCTGGTTGGAGCAGTGCTGCCGCTCTGGCTGTCTCCACCTCCCCAGTCACCTCTTCCTGCCCAGTTTCTTGCCTGATGCCCTTCTTCTGCTCAGCCACTGGCCTCTGCGCTCTCATGTTAATGCTGCCCTGGTTTCAATGTACCCTCCTCCTTCTGTAGTGCGCCGGAGCACTCTTCCCTTTAGGAGTAAGGAGCCGTTTTAGTTCCTGCATTTGCCTTTGCTCAGAGCTGGATGTACCTGCCTCAAGGACAGATCTGGATTTAGCAAATGTAGCTTCCTCTTGGTCACATTTGGCTGAACTGATTGCTCAGCTAACTTGAGATGGATGGAGGTTCACCTCGATTCTACCCGCACTTCTTTAAAGAGGTACTGAGTTTGACACAAGTGGTATTTTCCCGAAATTTGGGTCAGTGGCTTCTGGGAGCTTTGGCTCAAGGAGGGTCAGTCTTTTGCTGCCCTCAGTGTGACGACATACTGTTCAAGGAGGATTGCTCTTGAGCTCTGCAGTTGCATCTCAAACCATGGTAGTAAGATTTGCTAGAGCTCATCAGAGCTTTAACTGCAGTTTTGTTTGCAGTTTGTAGTAGTGATAAATAACCTCTGTATGCCCCTAACCATGAAATATTGTTATTTGTATTACCCTCAGCATTAGTCATGCACAATATCCCCTTATGTGTGACACCATGCAAAGAGGATGAAAGATGGTCTGTGCTGTAAAGAACTTGCAATGTAAATAAAATGCAAGAGACAAGGACACCGTGAGACAACATCAGCAAATAAAGAGCTGCTCCTCTTCTCTTTTCATGAACATGTTCAGGGAAGAGCCTATGTTATGACTTTCAAAAAAGAAAACTAATCTTCCCTCAAGGTACGAATATTTCACAATGTCTGGAAGAATCCACTTAACGATTCAGGAGCCACCCATCCTTTGAGGAATGCTGCCTGTGGGCCTTACTGCCCTCTTCACTGCAGGCAGCTCTCTTGCTTTGAGGAGGGAACTAGTCTCTCTTTTGCTTTCTTCCAAAGGCAGCTCCTTTCCAGCATGTTTTAATAAAGCTATAAACCATGTGAGAGCTGCATTATTCCTTAGCCGATGTGTGTGGGTAGCGCCTACCAAGATAGAGCTCTAGTTGCTGACCGAGGTTTCTTGTTTCTACTGTGTGTGCTTGATGGTCTTTGAAACCTTTGTGGTGTGCATTCTCCTGGCACCAGAGCGGCCAGGCTGTGGTAAGGACCCATGGAGGCTATCACAATACAAATAATAACTTCAGTAATTAAAGAAACACTGGGGAAGAATTCTTCTGAATTAATTTTGCCTCAGAGTAGACTGGGAAGCAGGCAGAAGAAGGGCTGTCTGGATGTAGACAAGCTCCATGTGCCACGCCGTATTTTCTTTTCCTGGCCAAAAGGCTCAGGCAATAGGGCAGCATCACAAATTCCTGCCTATCGCTTGAGTTGTCTTCACCGCCCAGGCTTTCTCTTGGCTCACCCTGACCGCAAGATGAAGCACGCTAGCCTGCCCCCCGTTCACTGGGGTTGAAGCGGGGTCACAGCACCTCGCCGCTGGTGTAACGAGGCGTGCGCGTGTGAACAGCTACAATAGCTTTGCTGATGCACAGGAACTTGCTGGGCGACCGCAACTTACTGGAGCCCATTTGCTTTATCGGTCCGATGTTCATGTGCCGAGCCGGTGGTTTAGACTGGCGGTGGAGTAAGACCTTGGCTGCGTTTAGGAAGAGATTCATCTACGGCTTCTTTTCATCCCCAAAGCTGCCTACACAGAGCAGCTGCAGCAGCGCAGGCTCTCGTAGGGCTCGTCTATCTCTGAGCCTCCTCAAGGCTGCCTCTTCCAGAGATGTTTTCTCCTGCGTGAAGCCAAGGCTAACGGCACCACGGCAAATCATGCCATGCAAACTCAGGCAAACAGCTTTACTGAAGTACAGTGGGAATTTGTATTCTGGCAGCTACACTGATGACTCGGGTCTTAGGGGAGAAATTGAGCAAATCTCCGGTGCTGACACGGCACAGAAATTTCCTAAAGTTGCATTTTTTTTATTTCTGTAAATAATGCACGAGGAACCTTTTAAATGTGTGAGGGGAGGCGGGGGAAGGGGAGAGCCAGGCAAGGGAGAAAGGAAGAAGAGAAGGCAATATTATGCCCGTGACTTATGACTGAAACCATGCAGTCAGCTGCCAGGCCCCCCGTGTGGTGCTCAGGAATCGCTGCGCTCCTATCATTGATTTACCAGACAAAGACATTCTCTGCATTGCAACACAGAGCCTTTGCAGACCACGTTGGTATCCTCAGAGGCAACGATGGCCGAAACCGCCGGCCCTGGAGGACTCTGCAATCCAAGCTGGCAGCCAACCGCCTGCTCTGGGATTTGCCCCTGGGAGCGCCTTGCTCTTTGTGTGTTTTACTTTGAGCTGGGGCCGCATTTCACTTTGATTACTCATGTTTCTTTTTTGGTTTTTCTTCTTTTTGATTTGTTCTTAATCATCTTGATGGATTTTCGTGCTTTGCTCATGAGACTGGTGTGTTGCAGCGTGACCGGCAGTCCTGGAGGAGTGGGAAAGAAACACGCGTGTCCAATGTATGTGAGAAGTGCTGACGCTGTAACTGTTTAGACACTAATGCTAAACTCCACAGACTGACGCCTGTGCGCTCTGCCTCTGTCCTGCAGGAGCCCCTCACACTGGTCTGTGCGCAGAGGAGGCCAGATGGTTTTGGTGTGCACATACAAGCAGCTCTGACCGTGCTCGCCTACCTTGACGCACGTAACAAGAGGACTGAAGCATGTCGAGCAAACTCCTGATTCTCTCCAGACTTACTCGCTAAGCAGTTTCCTTTGTTCAGGAGGGCTTGTTTGCCAAACAGCAAGCTTAAAAGCAAAAGAAACCTCAATGTTTTATTTTCTGATCAAATCTACTTGGCAAAGTTGAGTTTCTACCCAGGGATATATGCTAGTTGATGCTACATCCAGTCATAGCTATGCTGGTATGGAAGGATATTTTGAGCATGTATCCACTTAGAAGAGAACAAAAAAAAAAAAAAAAAACCCAGAGCCTGCATTTTACATGTCTACTAGAAGGAAACCTTTAAAATCATCCATATGAGCAGTATTTTGGCCTCAAAAGCTGTTCTGGTAGAGACAGGTTCATTAGTCCATTTTGCAGGTTAAGGAAGTACATGGATGACTTTTCAGCTCATCTTCTCCAAACCTACAGAGTGATTAGATGGGACAAAACGGGCCTTCCTGGATGGACGGACTGGCAAGGTGGAGAGAGGAAACGGCGTTGCAGTACACTTAAAACACAGCACACTCCGCACGGTAGCATCACGAGGCAGGGCGGACCGTTGGGGTACCTACAACTTCACCTAGGTGCTGTTAGCGAGCAACGGCGTGCCTGAGAGTCTTCACGTCTTGAAGAAGCTCTAGGATCAGTCTTCACTTTGTTGTGTCCCCGTTTCCCCGCAGCACAGTGTAGGGGGCTTTGGGAAATCCCGTCTCGGAAAACCTGAGATTTCACAAGTTTCCCCTTCTGCTCTGGGGCAAAACTTAGCAAATGGAAAAGTTACCGAAATACGCTCCCACCCACCCCCGCACAGGCACCGGGCCAAAATACTAACAGAACAACTCGACAATTATGCAATTAATTTATCAAAGCACGGGACGCTTTGGTTCAACTATTTGTTACCAGATCTTACAACATTTCCATTACAGTGACTTGTGACCAAGCTCCTCGCCAGAGCCGGGGAGGTCTCACGGCCCCGCTGCCCCTCGGGGAGCACAGGCTGCACCCGTTTACCGCCCAACCTCCTGAAGCCAAGGGGCAAACGCCACAGACGGGGGAGTCACCAGCTGCCCCGAGGCGGGGCCACTCCTCTCCTCCCGGCGGGCTCGCCCTTGGCAAGGCCGGCGGCGCCCGGGCTGCCACCGCCCCCCTTTCCAGTCAGCTCCCCCCGGCCCGGCGGGGGCCGCTTCGGCGGTAGGACTGCCCCACCGCAGCCGGCTCTCATCTCCCACCCCGTGCAGCGGGGGAGGACCCCCGGCCTTCTGGGGGCGACACCCCCCCCCCCCCTCCCCGGGCACCCGGAGGGCGCCGGGCCCGGGACGCGGCGGTCGGGACTACAGCTCCCGGCGGGCAGCGCGCCGCGACCCCTCACACCGCGCTGCCTAAGATGGCCGCTGCCCGCCGCGGCCCCCTCTAGCCCGCGCCGCCCCTAACTCGCTGCCCCCCGGCGGCTCGCCTCCCCCCGCCGCCCGCCGTCGCTGGACCTCCCCGAGCGGCGGCCCGGCAGGGGGCGCTCTTGCTGCCCGCCGCCGCCGCGCCGGGATGGAGCCGCTGCTGGGCTGGCAGTTCGAGGATTCCCTCTTCGCCCCGAGCCGGCAGCGGGGCCCGGTCGGTGGGGCCGGGCCGCCCTGCGGAGCCAAGCACTGCGAGCCCCGCGTAAGGAGCCGGGGGCGGCGGCGGCGGCGGCGGGCGGGCCCGGTGGGGCGGCCCGGGTACGGCGGGGGCGGCCTCGGCCTCGGCACCCCTCCCCTGACGGGTTTGTGCTGTGCCCGCAGTGGTTTCACAGGGAGGCGGACGGCGGGGACGGCGCCGGCGGGCTGACGGCCAGCAAGTTCCGGGCGGACTGGGCCTACCGGCAGCGGGAGTTTGAGGTATTGCCAGGGCCTTGGGCCGCGCCTCGGGCCTGGTCGGTGGAAGCGGTGGGGAGGCCGCGATGGGTCGCTGGCTGTGTCCTGGCCGGCTCCCCCAGCCCGCTGGCGTCTTCCCAGGCGTCAGCGTGAAAGTCGATGTAAACGGGCCAAAAATGCTGCTCTATGCACCCGGAGCCGATCCAGACCTGGCTGGCGCATCCGAGCGGCTCAGTGGTGACGGGGGCCGGTGTTCGTGGCCACGGAGGTCACGGCCAACCGCAGTTACGCACCTGGGTTTCTCTGTCCCGCAAAGGCTGTCAGATCACTGGCGAACACCTGGCTGCCGCTCACCTTTCTCAGAGCTCTCCCCGCTGTCGGGTGAAGGCTGGCTGTAGTGGTCAGGCTGCTGGCACCTGGCTTATGAGCCTCATCATTAATTGTCCCACCTTTCTTTTCACTTTAAGGGTGGTGAGGCACTGGCACAGGTTGCCCAGAGAGGTTGTTGAAGCCCCGTCCCTGGAGGTGTTGAAGGCCAGGTTGGATGTGGCCTTGGGCAACCTGGTCTGGTGGGAGGTGTCCCTGCCCAGGGCAGGGGGGTTGGAACTCGATGATCTTCAAGGTCCCTTCCAACTCTAACCAATCTATGATTCTATGATTCTATGATTCTGGTGCCTCCCCTCACTCTGGATGGCTGGTTGTGCTTTTGGGGTGCATTTGTGTTCCCCATTTCTGTTCCTGCCTGCTCTAGTCCCAGACCCTGTCCTCACTGTCTACTTCCTGAGCTGCATTCCTGGTTATCAGCGCTCTCCTGCCTCTCTAGTCCTAGTTGCAGGATCCAGTCTCCTGTTACATTGTTTCCTGGTTGAAATCAGCCAATTCCGCCCTTGTTTGAACCCTAATAGCTTCTTGTTCCAGGCTATGGTTTGCATTACGGGCTCCCTGATTTCAGAACCCTCAGGCCAACTTCTGACTTCACTCCTTTCGCCTTGCCTATTGGATTTGTGGATCTTTTTGTACCTCAGTTGGCACTGACTTCTGCTTTTTAATGTTATTCCAGTGCTGCTGTTGCCTTGTCTATACCTGGCAGATGCTTTCCAGTCTCAGCTGAGACAGCCTGAAGGGATTCATAAAAGTGTGCTGAGAACAAAGATGCCTCAGGCTGCGGTCAGACGTGGCTGCTGACCCTCAGAAAGAGCAGATTGCACATTGCTGTGTGCTGTGGTGCCCTCTCCGGAGAGAATGACACCCCCTCAGATCTGCTAGTGCAACAGACCGTTGCTTCCTAACCCTTTTCTGTCGCAGTGTTCCATGTTAAAAATATCTAGTCTTCAGTCTTATTGCTAACTTGGATCGCTGTGACAGAACCAGAACTAGACTGCACATAAAATTACAGATTTGAGAGCACTGACCTCAGAAGGCGGGCTGGAAATAAGTAAATGGGGGCAGCAATCTCTTCTTTCATCATGAATGCTTTTTTACATCAGCCTAGGCCACTTGATAGGAAGTGCCAAGGACAGTGGTGATCTAAGCTGTGCCCTTTTTTAGGATATAAATGACTGTAGAATCTGCTAAGGAGTCGTAATGCCAGATTATATCCCTTTGTCCCGTAACAAGGCGAACAGGGGTGTCCTGCAACCATCCTCTGATCCGGTTTCACCAGTGGCTGCTGCACTCGCTGGGCAGAGGGGAGCTCCCTCTTTTGCTTGAGAAGTAATGCGAGCTTAACACCAGGGAAGAAAAATATTTCAGCCATTTTGCTAGGAAATATTTAGGGTATGTTGCCTGGAAGCTCTTTCTGTTAGAACCATTCAAGTTTGCAAGGAATAATTAAATATTCATTTTGAGAGATGGGAGAATGAGCGCTGCTCTTTAGTCTTCTGGTCTGAGCACTTACACAAAGGAGAGGAACCAAGATTCCAGTCTTAGCTTCACTGAATACTTAATTTAATGTATTTAAATGTTAATTGGAGTCCTGGTGAGTGCCCTGAGCGTTAAGCTACAGAAGTATTGCTCATTCTGGTCTTTTTCCTTAGTCCAATTAATATTTAATTATTTCATGCAAATTAGAACCACCCTACAGGAACGATGGAGATTCACCTTCCTTGCGGTATTCTCCGACCTGCTGATTATTCATGCAAGGTGAGGTATTTGCAGGTTCAAACCTTCCCGTGGAGAATGTCACAGATTTGAAACAAGGTCCCCCAAATTTAGGATGAGATCATTGAGTTGGTAGCTGGGGGAAAGATGCCGTGTGTCGCATACTGCCCAGGTCAGTGGGTGATCCGCTCTGGATCAGGCCTGGCGGGGGAGAGGTGGACGGATGTGTGGTGAATCTTGCCAGGCCTTAAACACGAGTTAGGATTGAGGTTGCTCATTCCCATCTAGACTTGGCTGTGTAGTACCGGGGCCCTCATCTGTTGTTGGCATAGGTGGTAGCCGAGTCTGGAGAAAGGAAAATGTGGACTTCAGTTCCTGAATTCCCTTTGTGACTGTAGTCGTAAACAAAACATACTGTCAGGCTTGCTTTAAAATGAAAATTTCTCACTGTTTTGTTTGGCTTTTCTTTTTGTCCACACTACTAGAAAGCCTTGTGTGAGTACTCAGACTGCTTACTACTCTTACCTCCCAGTAACATTGCAATGAGACGAGATGTCCAAGAGGGCCAAGCTCGGTGTTTATCTCGCCTAGGAAGGCACAAGGAGGCTCTGGATATTGCAGAAAAAATGGTAAACAATGCAATCTTTCTTTTAGGATTTGAACATGAAAGTGTTGCCAGTAGTTCTTTTATATGGACCATTTTCTGGAAAAATAATCTTTATATGTATAATCCTTCAGGATGTTCAGAGCTCAGAGTATTTGGTAAACAGAGGGTAACTGTCACTGCAGATATAATCACTCTTTAGAAATCAGAACACCCTGTACCACAATGAGCTCCCTGTGCAGGCAGGCTGGTAGTCCTGGAAGGGACTAAATATCATGCTCTGCCAGGCAGAATTAATGTAATGTAATAGGAATTATAAGAAAGGGGATAAATGAGTGCTTAAATCTTTCCACTATAAAAGTGACGGTTCAAAACTCCCTTTTATTTCCATATACTCGCTGCCAAACTGCCACCAAGAAGAGTATCTAATCACAAATGGAGTTTTTCCCATAAAGGAAAAAGTCCAGAGACTCTGAAGTCTGCTAGAATTTTACTGCTGCTGTTTATTTTATATAAAAGGTGTTTATATTACAAAGAAGGGCAGCTGTATAAAACTCTGAAGGCAAATAAACAAATGACACAATTCGGGGCCTTCTTGCCATTCAGACCGGGACAAGGCAGCTAGAGGGAACGCTGTCAGCTTGATCGTGCATGATCTGTATCACGTATCATTTAAAATTAAGAGCACGGTTCTGTACAACTTAAAAATTACATTTTGTGATATTTGTGTGCCATTATTCAGGGAGACATTTTCTTAGGCTCTGAGGGATGATTCTGTTCTACTCCTGTTTTTAATTTATTATCTTTTGTTTCTAGAGAAACGGCGCTACTAACACAGATCACTTAACGACGGTTCTCAACCTGCAGTTTGCCATTTACCAGGGTCTGGGAGATGTAGAAAAAAAGATCATGTGTTTGCAGCAACTGATCTGCTTACATCCTTTCAGCCCTTGGTACTGGAAGTTACTTGCTGAAGCTTATATGAGCCTTTTACAGAGCTTGTCTCCACTAGTCATTCCAGAAACAAATCTAAATCAGTCTGAAGAGGTTAGTGTAAGTGATAGTACTTTCAAAACATCGACTGGAAGAGAGATTAATTTGCAGCCTCACAGATCGGATGGCCAGAAAGAAGGCCCTTGGTCCAGCCTTGCTACAGAAACAAAGAGGGAGAATGCAGTGACTTGTAGCAGCAGCCAAGCAGTAAAAGAATTCCTCTGCACTTCGGAAGGCCCGGAAGGGATGAATGAAGGGAAAAGCTCCGCCTCTGAGTCCTGGGAGCAGAACATGTCAAAGAAAGTTGGAATAAAGGCATGTGCCTCGTTTATTAGAGCAAGGTAACTAAACACATTCTTAGAATACTGTTAACTTCTTCCAATCAAGAAGAATTTAAAGCATATTTTCCCCAGCCTTAGTATTTTCAGTTTACATTTTCAATTTAAATGTTTGTTTCAGTGTTGGCAACGCTCACTTAGAAGCACCCTGCTATTTCTTCAGGTCTAAAAAGCAAAATCCACTAACATGGTAGCTGTGAACAACCTAAATCTGAGCGGAAAGAGTAAACCAGTGTCATGCACTGTTGAGAAGTAAAGCGTTTTTAATGACCTTATTATATGAATCTTTTCAAGTAATGATATACAAAAGGGCTTGTTCTTCAACAAATGCTCGTGTTAGAGCATGACAGTTTCCTGGTTTGGTATTAAAGATGCAGCAGCAGAAGTGCCCCAAAGGGAAGGCTAGCCCGTCTTCCTTCTGTGAGTGCCACCTGTCTTATTTGCTTGAAGCCTCATGCTTGAGCGAAAATGTATTTTATAATAATACCCCCATCCTGCATAATGGATGAGGTTGAAAATGAACTCTGTGACAGCTGATTGACAGGGCTGCATTAAAATGCTCTTTCCTTTTCTTTCCTCTCTTCCTAAAACTCCTGCACACAACAAAAGTCCCCAAAACATGATTTTTAAGAGATAATTAGGCACTGGTTTTGTTAAAATACTCTTGGATTTTTTTCCCCCTCTTGCCTCTCAGTAATGTCGCAGTCACCGAATGTATTTAAAGCCATTTTGTGAACTTCCACAAATGTTTACAGAGAACACTTTATAACTGCGCTGTTAGGGGAAGATTTAAGAAATGTAAAAAAAGTATAGTAGCTTTTAACTATAGTCAGGCTAAGAGATGGTGACTTTAATTGCTACTTGGGAGAAGTTAATATATTTAGTACTGATATTGAGAATTAAAGCTACATTCATATTAAAATAATTTGTGTTGCTTGTTTCGTTCTGTATGGTTCAGCTTTGAGACAGTTTAAAAATGTGGGATTTCCTTGCTGGGCTGCACAGTTTCACAAAGTGTTATTGTGGTTTATATTTGCAGATACGCTTGTCCAGGGCAAGCTTCTCCCCTGGCCAGGGTTTATACACTTAAGTAGATTGTCTAATGTTTTCAGGTCGGTTGGATTTTAAGCGAGATGTGGATGTTGCATAAATATATGTGCAGGGTAAATTGCACCCGGAACAGGGATGGTAGTACTGCTTTTTGTCGGAAATAAGGTTGTGTGTTAAAGCATCATGAATAATTGACTCTTCTAGTTTTGCCAATAAAAAACACATTGGAGAAATGGTTTTGTTTAATTTTCATTGAGATGTCATTCTTTCTTACATTATGTTGATGCAAATTTTGAAACAAAAATGCTTTACAAATTAAAAATACTTTCCATTTTACTTTGAATTTCCCAGTCAAAACTTTACTGAATTTACAAATGTTTTGTTGGCTCAGGCTTGTAAATTTTGCTGTTTATAATGTTCAAATGAAAACCTTCATCTAAGATCTTAAGTCTTCTCTTCATAAAAATACACACCTTTATTGTAACACCTGCTTCATTTAACTTTGGTAAATGGGATAAAAAAATTGTTGTTCTTTATGCATAAAGCTTGAATTAAACATAGTTTCCGTAGTGATACTGCTAAGTCCCAGTGGTCCTTTGGTTGAATATGCTTAGATATTTCCTCCGCTGACATGTTTTACAGTCCTTGTGTGAGGAGGACTCTGGAAACTGCCACTGCTCTCTCTGGTCAAGCGGTTGGTGATGGGGTTCCTCTGGGACATGAAGCCACGTTGTGGGCACAACGTCCAACCTTCATTGAATCGTGGTGGTGACTTCTGGGGCACTGCCTTGAACATAAACCTGTGGTGAAAGATTCTAGAAAATACGCCAGGGTTGGCCTATGTGGGGAGGATGCTTGATGTTTGTCTAAAACCCCCAAATTTCTAGCTTTTCAGGTTACAAAGATAATCACTGCCATAGGCAAAACTGCGCTGCTGTCTTGTTAGGCCTTAATAAGGATGTGGGACACCTCATGTACTGCAGTTAATGCTGGCAGATCTGAGCGTCACTTTTGAATTGTGTGACGGATACATGGGGAGAAAAATGTTTGCACAGAGCAACCAGAGGTGCTTGGCGTGTTGTTTTTCAAAAGTAATTCTCAGTACTTCTATCATAGCACGGATATACCATACCCATAGTAGACAGATACACGTGTATTCATTTCTTTGCATTTTTTGCAGCAGTCAGGAAGAAGAGTTGTTTTAAAGTAGTCTATTTTGGTTGGGTTTAGGTTTGCTGACTTACTCTTTTGCCAGCTGTGCCTTTTTTTAACTGCCTTTTTCATTTCAGGCTTTTACTTCAGCTTACCCAGTTGCAGCAGTTGTCCTTTGCGCTAGAGAACAACATAAAAGGTCAAAAAGAAATTGATGGCAAAGTGGCACAACTCGGTTTCGATGAAAACTCCGTGCTGTTGATGACCAAGGTAAGGGGATGTTTCATCGTGTGCATGTTCTCAGCCATACGTAGGCTGGTTGAGGTACCTGAGCCAGTTCTGGCACAAACTCCTGTTAAGTGTCTGTTAAGACACTCCCCTGAGCTAATTAACTGTGCCAGGAAGCAAGGTAAATTAGCTGGGGCGGGTTGCCCTGGTAGCGTGTTATCCTGAACTGACAGCGATACCTGTATCGCGCTGGCTTGTGTCACGCAGGTGTATCTCTGTGCTGCTGAGATTCTCCTCCCGGGAATGTTCAGGGTTGTTAAGTTCCTCGTTGGACTTGTATTTACAGATGCATCATCGCCGTGCGTATCCTGGGATGCAGATTTTATCTCAGGAATTTCAGATGCTACCAAGTGAATCATAAGTATGAAATGGAAGTGGAGACTACTTTGGTGGTCACAGCAGTATTAAACACTTCCAGAAAAAGTATTAAACATTTTCAGAAAAAGCCAGAGATGTCCTTTTACATGATTTCTTTGCTCTGTTTGGGTTCTAGTTTTAAAGAAATACGAAGGAGGAGAGTAACATTGCATGACTTTATTTATAGAGATTAAACATTTTTAGTGCTATTTATAGAGTT
This sequence comes from Pluvialis apricaria, assembly GCA_017639485.1. Classification (NCBI taxonomy): domain Eukaryota; kingdom Metazoa; phylum Chordata; class Aves; order Charadriiformes; family Charadriidae; genus Pluvialis; species Pluvialis apricaria. The sequence continues at coordinate 157,264,646 of CM030008.1, read as the reverse complement.
TCTGACTTTTATCTTAAGGAACAAAAGGAAGCCAGCGAGATTCTAACTTTGCTGTCAGTACTACAGCTTTAAGCTAGTGGAAGCCAAGCCGTTGCCGGGGTGGCAGGCAGTCTAGCGGGATTTCATCCGTAAGAGGGCAGTAGCATGCAGACTATCTCAGGTTTTGAAAAGGTTGGGGAAAGAAACTTCTCTCCTTGCTTTCCCTCGGTCCTACACCTCCCCAGGAGGAGATCAGAGGGTTTGGTGCTGTTGCGAGGTGAGCTCTGAATGCAGAGTTGGCGTAGAGATTTCCAGAGCAGAGTAAAAATCCCCCTGTACACGCGTAGCCAGGAGCCGGGCGGCGGCGTGCAGCTGTGAAGCTTGGGCGCTCAGTTCTCCCCGCTTATTGCAGAAAGCAACAGGCAGACAGCTTGATCGTGACTTGGAAACGTCTCCTGGATGGCCTGTGGTTCATGTGTCAAGGGCTTTTCTTGTAAAGATCTGTTATTAATGTCGTATTTGCTGTTTTCTCTGCAAGTTATTTTCTTGTTTCCCATCTTTTTTCTTACTCCGTTCGCAGGTTATGGGGCAGGATCTTATACCAGAAAAACTAAAAGAGGAATTTCAGGGTGAGGTAAAATGCATAGGCCCTTCAGCACTGTCATTGTTGGTAACTGCCTCAGCCACAGAATTTGAAGTCAAATGGTTCGGTAATCTCCAAGATGATTTATGTCACTTTGACAGACAATTCTGTTCAGATATATATCTCTCCCCTTCGGTAACGTAAAGGTTTTGTTGTATGTATTCTCCTACCTCCAAATGATTATGAAATGTTATATACAATAAAGTTCATATTACATTTTTTAAGAATTCTTGTTGTGTATCTTTTAAGAATATATATAAATCTCTGCATTTAAACTCCTAACATCTCATCATTTTCTTTGTTCACTAATTTGTTTGCATTTAAAGTAATAAGGAATCCAGTATAAAATCAAGCTTTCAGAGATAGCTTTCCATCATAAACCTCGCGGTGTTGTGCTTGAAGTGCCTGTGATTTTTTGGGGCCTGCGATGGTGGTGGGATGGAAGGCTTCCTTTGTGATGTCCAGTTTGGAAGTTTTTTGGTATCAAATTCTATGTTGTTGCATTTAGAGCCATGGAATTAGCCATTTCCTTAATTGTTTTTTTTTTTTTTTAATATTTCTTGATTAATTGACACTATAGTGATTTCCTGTTGAGAGCTGGATAGCCAGGAATCTTAAATATATTTATGCTGAGAATTTGTCAATAAGAATAATTCTGTATATTTTAGGAAAAAAAAATCTAAATGGTAAATATTTTAACTTAGAATTGGAAGGAGATTTTCTTTCTTCAAAGCTGTGTTTTTCGCAGGCACAGAAGTAGCTATAGTGCTGTCTTCAGTGTGCTTAAACAAAGGAGGAGAAAAACTGTCAACGTTGTTTATATGTACTGAAGAGTGTTTAGTCAGATCATATCCTTTGTCAAACCCTGCAAGGAAGAAGATCTTTGCTGTGAAAACTGGCAGTGTTGTTTCTGCGTTGTACAGCTCCTTATGTTATGCTTTCAATTGAGAATGACACCACTTTGCTTTACTTCCTGAAGCATCGATGCTGCGTGCTTGGGGCTTCTACAGAAAAAGGCAGAGATTATCCTGTAGTTTCTTTTGCTTGAAATTATTTACATTTGAGGCAAACAAGGTGTGCTCTTCCCCCATCTTCTCTTAAACTGTGAGAATTAAATGATATGTAGATTTCTGTAAAAGTGTTCTTTAATGCATATAGTTTAAAACCAAGAATCCCTTAGACATAATTTGCCGGGACTTTTCTTCATGTTTTCCTGTGTTTTCTTTCTGAAGTACTAAAGAGTTCCGAAACTTTAAATAACTCACAATTGACTGATAATTCACCATATGTGAGCACACTGCGTATCTGCTGCTTTGAGATGATAGTTAGGGACCCTGTCGCTAACCCTTGGTATGGTATAGCCCTCTGCTAAGTTGACTGTGAAACATCTCCGGAAAAATGGAATATCGCCTTCAGCCATGTCAAATTATCTCTGATAGTTTGGTGACTTAATGCGATTAAACCACATCCTGGTCAGCTCGTTACGAAAGATGATGACTTGGCAAGTATACTTGGGTAAGCATTAACGCACTCGTGTATTGCAGAATATTTGGTTTAGTCATGCGTGGACTTTGCTAGGTGGAAATTTTTGTGTGCGTGTGTAGAGTGCTATATTCGGACGGCAGTGAAGCCTGCCTGAAGGGCTGGGGATGCTTTTAAGACTTAACTGGTGTCATAATTTTTCAGTAGAGACTGTCCATAACGTGCTGCAAATTAATGGTGATGTTGGCATCCACAGTAGAATGTCGTACAGCAAAGGCATAGCAAACATGGAAAGCTTAGTGCTAAATATGTCAGGAAAAAACTGGAACAGGGACTTCTGCTGGAAACTTAACGCCACGAGTAGCCACATAAAAAGGCTGTAATGGTTTTTGCCACAGCTCTGGAGTAGATTCAGTAGTTAGGACACCAGAACACAGCTTCTGTGGAAGCCAGTCTGTATAGGTGTTTAATGGGAAGTCGCCAAATGATTGGGCTCCACAGTTTAGAAGGTGGAAATAGCATTGGAGCTGTTTTAGCAGCAAATTAAACACTTGCCAAATGTTGTCATTTTGTGACTGAGGTGTCCAAAATACACACGGGGTAGCCAAGGTGATTTGGAAACGGTTTTGTGCGCGTGCAGATTGACTTGAGGTTGTCTCTTAGACTGGGAACGCAACAGTTAACTCCCCACTGGCTCCGGGAGTGGAAGGCAAGTGGCAGTTCTTAAGAACAGGCAGTATGTTCTCAAACATAACAATAAAGCAAAAATGTTGTTTTTAACTACTGCAAAGAAAACAACATGAATGTTGTTCTGAACATGTCACATAGTTACTGTTCCAAATAACCAGTGTTTATTGCGCTGGGGCTATGAAATATTCCTTTGTCCCACTTGTGCCTGGCTATCTCTCATCTCAGCTACTTCAATTCCTCCTTTTTTGGCTTGCTCCTCGCTTTTTTGGCGTGCCGCTTCTAACTCGGGTTTTCTGTTTCTGATCACATCTCACGAGGGGCTTTGCGTTTCCATCTTGTATTTGAACGCCTCATCGTTGTTTCTACATTCTGCATAATTTTACATCTGTCTGTAGTAGATTTCTTCATGTTTTGGCTCTTACGATATTATTATTGGTATTAGTACATGCACCAGTACTCCACGCTGAGTTAAATAGCAAATTTTAGTATTGCAAACTACAAGTGAGAATCTGTTAACAGTTACCGAGGTTTGATTTTGTTATTTTAACACTTGCTCGTGTTACACATGCTTTGGAAAGGACCCTCTGACCCTCGTTCTGATGCTTCTGAAATGATTGCTGTGTACAAACACAATCTAATTGTGGGTCTTGCTATCGAGAGCTTGAATACCGCTGGCTTTGAGGTGAGGGAGCGTGTTAGTGCTGTGACTACCGACATTAACACAGTTTTCTCCATCACAGAATCATGGAATGGTTTGGATTGGAAGGGTCCTTCAGAGATCATCTAGCCCAGCCCCCCTGCCACGGGTGGGGACATCTTGCACTACATCAGGTCGCTCAAAGCCTCGTCCAACCTGACCTTGAACTCTGCCAATGATGGGGTGTCCACAGCTTCTCTGGGCAACCTGTTCCAGTGTCTCACCACCCTCAGGGTAAAAAAAAAAAAAAGTCTTCCTCATGTCCAATCTAAATCTGCCCTCTTTCAGTTTAAAACCATTGCCCCTTGTCCTGTCACTGTGTGGCGGGTTGACGCTGGCTGGCTGCCAGGCGCCCACCCAGCTGCTCTGTCACTTCTCCTCCTCAGCAGGACAGGGAAGGAGGAAATAAGATGAAAAAAAAAAAAAAAGGACTTGTGGGTTGAGATAAAGGCAGTTTAATAAAGAAAAAGCAAAGGCTGCGCGTGGAAGCAAAGGAAAACCAAAAAAAGCATTTATTCTCTACTTTCCATCAGCAGGCGATGTCATTGTAAAAATGAGTACGTGAACAGTCTTCACATTGCTCATAAGAAATCAAGAGTTGTAACACGTGGTCCTGCTGGTGCTCCCAGCCGAGAGCCACCTTTATTGCTGGCAACAACAAAGGGGTTTTAGCTCGTGCCTACTTCTGCCTTCTTTCCGGTACCCACGCACAGACTAGAAGAAAAGAAAAATGGAAGCAAATCCATTCTGGTAACAATTTGCCAACCCAGGTGTGCCTCTGCGGGTTCCCCACCTGTTGAGTGTGGCGATGGCATAGGGCACTGCCAGGACTGGGTGAGTTCACCCGATTGTCCTTGCGGGATCCCCCTTCCCTGGGAAGGCACTAAAATCCAGGGGCAGCATCAGTCACGGGGGGCGCTCAGTAGGTACGGTAAAACCGGGTTTGCCGCTGGTGGAAATTCTGGGAAACCAGAAGAAAATTGTTGGTACTTCAGGACTCAGTAAAGCTTGAACTGTAGTTCTCTGTCGGGATGAGTGGCCAGCCGGAACTCGGGAGGGGACACCCTCTGAGCAGTGGCCCCAGGGAGGTTTGTTTGCTGAGTAAGCTGTCCTTCCCGCCTCGTCTGTCATACGGTATAAGGCAGAATTGCCTCATGTGGTAAATCCCTGCTGACCACTCCCCATCACCCTCCTGTCCTTCCTTCCTGGAAGTCGTCTCCAGGATCTGTTGCTCCATCACCTCCCCAGGGATGGAGGTGCCGCTGCCAGGACTAGTGAGGGTCATGGAAGGACTCTGCACAGCAGTATGGTCTGCAGGGGTCCAGGAAGGAGAAACATCTGGGGGCTCTGTATTTTCTAGGAAGAGCAAGAGGGGCAGACCAGGGTGCGTGCTTTCTTTTTGCGGAAAAAAAGCAGCCTGTGGAAGAAGCAGTGAGTGAAACGTTCCCAAGGAGCACAAGCAGCAAGCACAGGGGCTGTCCTTGAGCACGTGCTCCTCTGGGTGCTTTGTGTGTGAGCAGCGATTGCACGTGCACACGAGGTGTGCTCCGTTAGCCGACGTACAGCCAGGCACCAGGCTTCACGCTCCGAAGTGCTTTAATGGGCAACACCGGCAGGACACCAGCGGAAGCATCTCTGAGCCAAAAGACCCGCAGGGCCGATTCGGGCTGGGGAAGGGACATGGGGACACTCTGGAAAGCCCTGGCCAAGCCCAGCCCGTTCGCTCAGCTTACTGCCAGGCTGCGAACGCGGGGGCAGCAGCGGGTTCGAGGTGCCCCACGAGCATCCTTCCCTGGCGCGTGAGCGATGCCCGTGCCACGGTCCCCTGGGCAATGCCGCTTGCTGTGTCACTGCTCTCTGCTCCACACCGGGAGGACACGCAGAGCAACCAGCCCCAACAGGAGGTCCCCATCACCGCCAACAGCAGCGGTGTTCTGACATGGCAGAGTTGCCCTCCGGAAAGCCCCCGGGGGCCTTTGCTGGGCTCTGCGGGGGCCCATGCGGGGACCTAATTACCCCCCAGTCTGCCCAGGGGCCTCTGCAGGGCCCCAGATTATCTCCTCCCACAGCGCGTAGGGGGTTGGTTTGGGCAGGACCAGTATGGCGAGCAGATCCTCTGGTGTTCATCGGCCAAGTGGCTTCTGCTAAATTTATATCCCACTGCTTCCGTTGCCCAATGGTCTCAGCGTAGTCTTCAGAGGTCCATTTTCTCTCTCAGTCTTTCCGCAGGCTGGTGGGTGATTGGGGATGTGGTGCACCCACTCAGTGCTGCGTTTCTTGGCCCAGAAGTTCATGAGATTATTTTGGAAATGAGTCCCATTGTCTGATTCAGTTCTTTCTAGGGTACCATGTTGCCACAAAATTTGCCTTCCAAAGCCTGAGATGGCGCTCAGGGCAGTGGCATGGTCTACAAGATCTGTTTCTAGCCAATTGGTAGTTGCTTCCGCCACGGTGAGTATGTAGCGCTTGCCCTGGTGTGTTCACGGCAGCGAGCATCTACACAACGTACCTTTGGAGTGATGTTTTCCACCCGGGCAGTTGTGTCTTGCCACAATCATAGAATCATAGAATGGTTTAGGTTGGAAGGGACCTTGAAGATCATCGAGTTCCAACCCCCCTACCATAGGCAGGGACACCCCCCACTAGACCAGGTTGCCCAAGGCCACGTCCAGCCTGGGCTGGAACACCTCCAGGGATGGAGCTTCAACCACCTCTCTGGGCAATGGGACAATGCAGATGGGTTTACCCCTGCGCTGCCAAATGGTCTTCTTCCAGTGCCGTAACCACCGCCATGGGGCGTTGGCCACCAGCCAGGAGTCAGTACAGAGATGGAGCAATGGCCCCGTTCCTCCTGGGGGGTGGGCAGGAGGCTGGGAGGGGGTAGAGCCAGGATAGCTGACCCAAGCTGACCAAAGGGATATCCCAAACCATATGACGTTGTGCTCAGCGATAAAAGCTAAGAGAAAGGAGTGGGGGAGGGGGCATTTGTCATTAAGGCGTTCACCTTCTGGAGCAACCGCTACACGTGCTGAGGTCCTGCTTCCCAGGCAGTGGCCGGACGTCGCTGCTGATGGGAAGTAGAGAAGAAATCATTTTTTGTGTTATCCTTTGCTTCTGTGTGCGGTCTTTGCTCTTGTTTAATAAAGGGCCTTTATCTCAGCCCGCGAGTTCTTTTTCCTCTTGTTTTCTTCCCCCATGTCCTGCTGAGGAGGGGAGCGGTAGAGCGGCTGGGTGGGCACCGTGCAGCCAGCCAAGGCCAACCCACCAGAGAGGCCATACTGTCCCACCCCTCCATGGTGTGCAGGGGGCCGGGACACACACATAAGGCCGCACTCGCCCACGCCTTGCCCATGGCAGACGCTGTCTCTTCTCCTGCACGGTGAAGGGAGGCAGCGGCTGACACGGGGTCAGGCGTTTGCTGCCCCTCGCAGACCCAGGGACCGTGACCGGCGGTGACTGTTGGCAGCAGCGTTCGGTGGCCGATGGCCCATTCCCTGAGCCTTCAGCCGTGGGGCAGGATGGTGTGGGCTGAGGGCCTGTGGTGCGCAGCTGCCCATCGCCTCCCCAGGGCCTGGCGCGGGCCCTGCACAGATGGCGCAGCACCGCTGGATCGAGCCTCCATCTTTCTGGTTGGCACTAGAGGAGAGATCCCCAAAAGCCACCGCCCTGGGCAGCAGATGACATGGCAGACTGTGGCGGGTGCTCTGCTCCAGGCGCCAGAGCCTGCGGGGGAGGACTTGGTGCTCCCTGGCAGTGCCTGCAGCCAGCTGCTGGAGCAGAATGTCCGCCTGCAGTGTGCCCTGGAAGACCTGGAGAGGCAACGTGGTGCCCTGGAGATGGAGAACTGCCTCCTGAGAGAGAGAAGCGCTCCAGACGCATGCAAGGAGGCAGAGAGGCTCCAGCAGAAAAATGCTCAGCTAGCTGTCCTCACCGAGCAGCTGAAAGAAAGATGCAGGCATCTGCAGGAGACCATTGGGCACCTGGTGAATACTCCAGTGCCACGGTCCATCCACAGCTCCACTGAGGAACCATGCATGAAATCATTTCTTTGGCAGAGGGCTGGAGAAAGGAGAGAGCATGCTGGAGCTTTGCTGGCACAGGACCAGCAGAATGAAGCCTCCCCAGGCAGCTGAGGAGCTCCAGGCCCAAGTGGCTGTAGATGACGAGGGCTCATATTATGTGATCAGCTTCAGCCAAAGGCGTGAGGAGTTACAGGTGCAGCTTCTGGAGATGATGGATGAAAGCACCACTCTGGCTGAAGAAAATTCTCGTCTCCATGGGTGCTGGGCCCAGCATCTGCGCTGGGGAGAACAGGTTCAAGCTGAAAATGCTGACCTGAAGGGGCAACTGAGAAGAGAGGCAGAGAAGAGAAATTCTGCCATCCAAGCCATGAGCCGTCTTCAAACCCAACTGGAAGCTGCAGAGCACAAACCGAAAGCTGTGAGAGACATGGCCGAAAGCGCTCTGACAGAAGTAAAAAGGGACCACAGAGAAGCCAGGCAACTGTTTCGAACCCAGGTGAGTGAACCAGAGAATCAGTTTCAGAGCCTCTCAAGAGTCCTCTTGGGCAGAGGACAGTTGTGGCTCCTGCCTTCTTTCGGAGGAGGACCCTGCAAGTGAGACAGAAGAACCGGTAGCAGACAAATTGTCCGTCATCCTGCAGGCTGTGGGACAACAGCCGGGAAAGCTTCGAGCATTCATCGCTCCATACAGCTACGATCCTTTTGATGGTCCCGGTGCGCAGCCTGAACTAGAGCTTCCTCTACCTGCTGGACAATATGGTGATGTCTTTGGACCGGTGGATGGTCTGTGGGACAGCTGTCGGATGGCACAAGAGGATTCATCCCCTCTGCTTGTGCTGAAGAAGGTTCAGATGATGACCTGGAAAACGAGCGTTGGGATGATCCTCATTATTATATTTTCGGTCTCTCACCTATTTTTGGAGGAAGATGAAGAGGATCTAGATGTGGGTGATGGGGGCTAAAAAGCATAAATAAATGAAGCTTATACAAACCTCCAGGATATCTTCAGAAGTGGATTTGTACTTAAAAGTGATTTTTTTCAGACTTTGAGATTTTTGTGTAATGGGGCGACTTCTGGAGGGCAGCAGGGGCCTGCAACGGGCCCAGCAAAGCCCGCATGAGGCCCCGGGGCACTCCGGAGGGTAATGTGGGGCCTTTGCAGGGTGTGTCCCCAGAGCTGGACGCAGTGCTCCAGGCGGGGTCTCATCAGAGCGGAGTAGAGGGGCCATATCACCTCCCTCGACCTGCTGGCCGCGCTTCTTTTCATGCACCCCAGGATACGGTTGGCATTCTGACCTGCAAGTGCACGTTGCCGGTTCATGTCCAACATCTCATCCACCAGCACCCCCAAGCCCCTCTCGGCGGGGCTGTGCTCTATCCCTCCACCCCCCGGCCCGTGTCGATACCGGGGGTCGCCCCAGCCCAGGTGCAGGTCCCTGCACTTGGCCTTGTTGAGCTTCACGGGGTTCACACGGGCCTCCAGCCTGTCCAGGTTCCCTCTGGACATCATCCCTTCCCTCAAGTGAATCAACCGCACCCTCAGCTTGGTGTCATGCCCAAACTTGCTGAGGTGCATTGTACGGCGGCCGTGTTTATTCCAGCCCTTCTCTCGCAGCAGACGGACGAGGTATGTCAGCATCCTGCCGTGACCTTCCTGACAGGTAGTTTCTGCCGCTGCCTGTAACCACACATTCCCCTCATCGCTGAGCGATCAAGCTTGTGGGAGTGTCTTAGGATTTTCGGCATAACTCATTGCTGAAATTGTGAACTCTGATTGTTTTCCATCAAAACCGAAATTCCATTCATCTGATGTTCAAGTTCAGCTGTTGTGCGAACTAGCACAAGCTGCATCCCTGATCCAGGGCTGAAATCAGCTCTTCTCTACTCACAGTGCTCCTTCTGGGTTATTACCGTGCCCCTTACCTAATTGTCATTAGCTGTGTTCTCCAAAACTTCTGTAGGCAAACTGTCTTGCCCCACAGAGATAAGAGCTCCTTCATGGATTCCATAGGTCATGGCCTGAGGGAACGAAGGCTTCAGAGGTGGTGGTCTGCAAACTTCTCCCCATATCCCTCTCTATGCCACCCCCAGTTGGGCCACAACAGGATCAGGGAACTGAACCAAATTTAGAAGAAAAATACTAATTAGGCTGGGGGAACACATACGTTTAATTATGTTCCTGTTGATTTCAGAAGAAACAAAATGTGTTTCCTCTTCACCTGGACTCTGACTGTATGGAACTCACTTAGCTTCCAGAAGAGAAAAGAGTAAGGTGCACAAGTCAAGAGAATATGAAGAAACGAAATGATTCTCAAAGGGATTTTAATGAAAATCTTCTCTTTTATTTGAAGGGTTGCCATATTTAGGTAATTAAGTAGAATTGTCATAGGAATGAAAATCAACTTTCCCTTCTTCCCAAGGAATCTGAAAAATGTCGCTATGTACAGAATTTACAATTATATGCAATAGTTTATTGTTATTCTGGACTCCAAAGTTTGATACCACAGGTAAAAACATCCACACTGAAGCTAGAGCGGGATGTGTCCATCCTGCGCTTTTCATAGCAGTCTGTAAACTTTACGGGTGTACTTTCAGAATGATTGCTCTTCCAAGGATGAGAAACTTCTCTCACCTGAGATCTTGCTGCTGCATTCAATTTTCATCATCCACAGCCCAAAATAATTCAACTGTATTCCTTTCTGAGCAGGCGAGCAGCCAGGCAAAATGGGCCAGATGTGCAAATGTGTTTAGGTTTCTGTTTTCTGTTGGAGTCAGATGAAAGATGATATAAAGCAGGTGTAAAAAAATAATCTACTGATAAAACAAGAGAAGTTAGGCATCTAGTAACTTCGGGATTTGGGTGGAAATCCTTTGTTGCATGAATTTTCTCTACTATTTTTTGCCTTTAACTTACAGAAGCTTCCTTTGTTTTCATGGGTTATTTGGCAAAAAGTCTTTCTGTTTTGGTTCAGGCTGCTGAACCTCTGTAACTCCCTCTGTAACTGTATCCTGTGGGCACTACAGACACCCAGTTTCTCTTTAAAAATTAGAAACTTTGAAGAACTCTGAATTAAAGCATCGTTATCTCTAACTTAACGTTCAACCAAATGACCACTGAGAGGATTTCTAAGATCCACGTGCTATTAAATGAATTGGAACTCAGTCCTGGTGTGTTTCTAGTAGGACTTTGCTTCTTTACTCAGCTTCATTTTCCAGCCTGAATCTACGCAGCTGCTCTGCAATAAGGAAAATTGCTCTGACCTGGCGGGACTGGAAGTTGGTAACAGAGCCTGCTGGAACGCACGCGTGTTGCTAATGAGTGGAAGCGAGCACACTGTGGCTGCAAGATGTCATCTGTAACCTGAATTGTCCGTCTTGGTCCACGTTAGCAGGCCCCTTCCTAGGAACCTTGCGAGCAGCCGTCCTTGCTGTGCTCCTCAAGCAGCGAGCTCGGAGACAGTGTGGTGGCAGACACTGTGCTTCCCCGTCAGCCCTAAGGGAGTCCTCCTAAATCGAGATTAAGGTGCGATGACAGCACGAAGGTAGACTGCTGCTGCCAGCAACGCCTCGGTTTGGCAAGTCAGTAGCAGCCTTCAATCTCCTTATGCAAGTGCATAAAATGCAGAGTAATAAACTGCGACTTACACCACTTTCAGGTGCCTGGCCATATGAACAACAGTTAACCACCTACATCTACTGCTACACAAATATGCTACCAAGGGCAGGTGACAGGCAGCGGTGGCATCGCACTGTGAGCAGCATTATTTAGAAGTGTTCCTCCTGGGATTGTGATGCACCCAAGGTTTACAAGTTAGCAGGCTTGGCTTTTTAATTAGGGAAACGAAGCATCCATAAGCAGCAAAACAAAACAAGAGGCTTGAAATCATCCTCATTTTGTATTATACCGAATTTCTATATTCATCAGTACGCAAGCGATTGCTAAACAGGTCCTCACTACATTTACTTGTAATTCAAAACAAGGTGGTTATTATGCAAACAGGTTAGCTTTGTGGAGGCATCTCCAGGGTGAGCTTAACCCTGTCCTGTTTGGTTCCTCTTGTCTAACTCTTACAGGCCTGTAAATGTTCATGTTGTTATACAGAGCTGTGGAGTTATCGGCCACGTAGTGCGGCTGATAGTAGTTAGCCTGGATGGCGTTCTGTGGCGGTGGGGGTGTGAATGAGACATAGCTGTGGAAGGAATTAACTCTATGGAGAGGTGACTGGGGGGTGAAGTTGCTGCTGAACATGAGAGTTCTTGGGTTTTGCTTGGTCTGGTGGGTGCTGCCAGCTGAGAGGCTGCTGAAGGGATCGGAAAGAGTGTTAGCGCTTTCCTCGTTGCTGTCGGGGAGGCTGCGCTGGGGGGCCCAGCTCTTGCTGAACAGGAAGGGCATGGTGCGCGGTGGAGACTTCGGTCCCCTCACGGGCTTGGACAGTGCGTAAAGGTGTCGGAACTCTTCATCAAACAGCTCCACAACTTGACCCGTGAACTTGGAGAGGAGGTTGCGGTGAACCTGGCCGCATAACCATGTGAAGCTGGAAGGAGAAACAAGGTAAGGGTTAGCGTTAACGTCAGCCATTAGGAACTGGAGATCCCCGCAGGGGTGGTGAGAAAGGCAAATGTGTTTTACTGCTGAAGCTTCTTGTCTAAACACAGGATGAAGATGGTGTCGCAGTTGAATTTCAGGTCAGTTCACATCAGTGCTCTTTGACTTGGATCAAGCTTTGTTATTGCAGCTGCCTCTAAAACCTTTGAGAAACCTCGTGAAGTTATACAACCTCTTAAAGGGAGTGGTGATCCAGATCCACCGCAGGACTAAACATCAGATACGATGTCCAAGGTTTGTGTGCCTGTTCCGTGGAAAGGAGTTTAGACCTCTCTTTTGGGTACCTCTCTTCCATGCACAATGCTTCAATTAAGGTCTTACCATGTCTCGTCTGCCCACACATAAGTTGTACCTTCCCTGCAGAATGCCATGCCGGTTGGCAACTCTCACCCACTCAAAACTGACATTAGAAAGACTAGTGAAAAATAACCATCCTTTATTTTCATTTTGCCATACGTTTTCTGCATTGGTCAAGAGAAACACATAAAGCCCCAGTCTCCCTGTCACGTCCCGCTCCCACAAAACAAACCGCCACACCTGACAAATGCTTATTTTCTTCACTACAGAGAAAATGAAATTATAAATACTTCCTACAGCCTTTCCAAAAATAAAAATACTACTTTGCTATAAAGTAAGGGAGAAACACTGCAATAGTTTTCATTCTGGTAGTCCAGATACACACCTGAGGATACCCCATAGCTTTTAAATGATTTTTCTTTTATGCACTTCCCCAGTCCACTTGGCAAACACAAATTTGCGCTCTTCTTTGAAACCACAAGCCAGCTTGATTGCGCTGCGCAGGTTGCCCTGTTTGAGCAGCAGCAGCAGCAATAAAATGAGCGTAGTTGAAAGAATGAAATGTAATTACTTCCTGAGCTGGCCGGGGCTCGAGCTGTGCAGCAGAGGACACAGAGCAGCCTCGGATTTGAACCCGAGGTTGTTCTGTGTTGGCAAAACTCTGCCCCGGTTATTCCTGAGTGATTTTATTAGCTACGCTGGATTTGCAGAAGGATTGCTGAAAGCCAGATTTGGCTGTAGGTGTGTGCACTTTAAATCTTGTTCTTGTCATGTTTTGACAAAGCTCCTGTGAAACTCAGTGGGACTGACAGCCTGAGCTGATGCCGAGGGAGTAAAGACAGACGATTTACATCTGCCCATTCAGAGCATTCTTGAAGAGGGCTGGGTTTGGGGCACGCAGTGGTTTTATACCGTTGCTTCAGGAGCAAGGGGAGGAGAGAAGAAATTACTAATTCAATGCCACTGGGCAACCCTACAATATATACTGTACATTTTATGGTTGGACCTGAAAATATAAAGTAAGTTACTAGAATACACATACTTCTCATCCACTTTGTTCAAATCATTCTAAATACGGACAAAACCTTGGGAGCCGAGGTAAACAGCCCAGCAAGCTAACTCCCTGCTGTGTGGGTAACATCTGCTGTGCTAGCTCAACACTGACTTTATTCACTAAGAAGCACTTTCTAAACCTTTGCATGTCCTTCATCTAACTGCTAAGGAGATAATAAGCCAGGAACCAATACAAAAAAACAGGCAGTTAGTCTGGGATATCTACGCTGAAGGTTACAAACTCATGAAAGGGCTGAGCTTTGGAGTGGCAGGTTTATACTTTATGTTCTAGAGATATATCTAGTTTATAAAAGACAATTTAAAGAGAAATAAAAATCAATTATTCTTATAAACGGATTTTCAAAGCCCCAAAAATCAGAGGAAAAAGCTGTTGCACCCAATTTCGATAATTTACTCCCACACGTAACTTCCTGGAGTACCTGACGACAGATACTCATTTGTGGCTCATCGATCTTATCTGTAACCCTTGTAAGCAGGGAAAGTTGAATCCAATTAACAGCCCAAAGTTTCTGCATGGACCGATGGCAAATGGGTGAGCTCTAAAGTAACAAGGTGAGACCTGAAAAACATTTGTGGACTTCATGTGGTGAGTCACAGCCATTTACATTCTGTGCACTTTGCTGAAGAACAAAGCAGAAATTGACATAAAGACTTAACAGGTTTTCATTGGCTGCACTCTAAAAGGAAATTCATTGTTTAGGTTTTAGGCCCTGTTTTGTTCCCTAGTTTACAATTCTGAGTGCTCTTTTGGGAAAGGCTCAGAGAAGTCTGTTGTTGTCACTATCTGCCCAGAAGGATCACTTTTCTACCAGGCCTCTTTGAGTGAAGCACATCAGAAAGAAGAGAAAGCACAAAGAAGTCCTGCCTAGCTTAGGGCCAAAGCTGTATCACAAATTCAGTCATTAACAGATACTTCTCAGCCGTCTTTCCACGGCTCTGTCCCAAAACCTATGTCCTGTTCTGGATTGTCTTATGATTGTCTGAATTAAACCCCACCTCTCCTGTCCAATCTTTATTTTCACTGGACTTGTTTTATTCTGGGCGCACCCTCTGCATTACTGCAGCTGCAGTTCATTAGGGGTGCTCTCATCCCTCGTGTTCACAGTGCTACAGTACCATGCAGCATTACGCACACTTAATCTGAAATAGAAGGACTGGGGTTTTCAGCTGAGCTCAGGTTTGAATTAACCTACACGTTCGTGTTGCCTGCTGGTGGGATAACCTCTGCATGAGAAACCTGCCCCGCCTGAACCGATGCCCTCAGCAAAGCCCCCGTGTTCGGCGTTAGATACCGGCTCCGAAGAGGCTGGTGGCTTTCAGAGTGGCAGCCGCCCCTGAGGATCAAGGACTATGCTTGCTGCTATTTTCATTTTGCCTTCTTTAGGAGCACTGAGTTTGTGCACTATCTAACTTCAAATTAATTTAAAAAAAAAAAAAAGGAATAACACAGTTATCACAGGATGGGGTAGAGTAACACAGAGACAGCAAAAAGAAATGCTGCATCCTAATGTCACACCATAGACATTGGCAATAAACATTGAGAGGAAAACTGTAACTTAAAACACTGACTCATGCCTGCACTTGTGCAGACACATCGCTGGAACAGCCTTCAGAAGTTTCTCAGCTCTGGTCTGCCCTGTGCGGCAGGACCACGCTTACCCACCCTGAACCAAGCAATGGCTTTTTAACATGGTTTCAAAAACCATTCCAGAGCAGGAGATGCTACAGTCTCGGTGGTCGTTCCTTTGCCTCTAACTAGTTGTGAGCTTCAGTCCTCTTCATTGTCCATTAGGCAAATACATTTTGTCTCCAAACACCTTGGGTAGACACAGTGAGCCAGGGTCCCTTTTAGAGCAGTGTGTCCTGAAGGGCTATTTTATTTCCTCAGCCTGTTCCCCCCACAGCTATTACAAAGTCATGCAGAGCACAGCACTACAGTGAAACTTGCTGTTGTACTAGTTTTAAGATCTTTTGTATTCGTCTTAATACTTATTCCAATTTGAGTTCCAACAAATGCATTGCAGAAGAGTTTGAGTCTGTTTTACTCAACATCATTCTTGTTTATACCTGCAGAGGTTGGTGGATAAGGTTTAGGGATAAAAGAAAACTTTCAGATTAATAAAGTGAGAGCTAGCAAGCCTACAGAAATGCCACGTACTGATAGCCAGCTATAACCCACGTGAATCTGCAAACTGGTGCTGAGCATGCTGAAGTTAAATAGTATATGGACTTGTTCCTCACCACCCTCTCTGCTTGCTTGCTGGATAGGGGATTATGCAGTTTGACAAGGCTCTTGAGGTTAGAAGATATTGCAACAGCAGTAGAAAATGACAGAAGTAATCCTGCACAGGACTTCGAGGGTTTTTCTTTTTTTAGGATTGAAAAGAGATGCCAAAAGGAAGCTTCTTGGCTAAAGAAAATAGATCATGTTCTGTCCCTCTTCTCCCACACATCCTTCACTTCTACGCTCTACATAAATCTGCTGTTGCATTGCCAAACATTTTTGGTGAGGGATTAAAAAAACCCTGAACGAACAAGAAAACCACAGAGCAGCCAATAAAAAAACCCCAACCAACCACTGAGTGTTCACTCATTTTTGTCTGATGGTTCATTTGGAAACTGAATGAAAACTGGATGCCCACCTCTGTGGACAGCTGAGCTCCTATAGCGTACGCTAACCCCACGTATTCACCTTTGTCATCGTTACTACGGTTATGTCATCTTCCTGGTGGCACAGTGTTATCAGACTAGAGGCATTTAAGCTTCCAAATCATAAACTGGGATTAAGAAACACAGTCTCATCCTTTTAATTAAATAATCACCTCTTGTCTTTTTGTATCTGGATTTCTTGTATACACTCGGTCAGTTGTGAAGCTTATCTATGTGGCCATGAGGCTTAGGAACTTTATTTATTTCATGCAAGCTCAGAGTCTCCTGAAATTCCCTGACTGGAGGACCCTGGATCTTAATTAAAAACCCAATTGCTGAGATGCTACATCCTCTACCTGAAACAATTATAGCAGCACAAAAGTGGAGACTTACAGACTCAGCTCACACACAAAAAAAAAAGGGAAAAAAAAGTGAAGGTACAACAAGCGCATAGACACATACTGCCTACCTGTTAATGAAACACAAGAAAAAGCAGTAAGTCTCTGAAGCATTTCTGTTTTACCTTTAATCACTAAACTTGTCATATGGAGAACAAATCCTCAGATAAGCTGAGTGACATATGCTACATTAAGGGATCCCGAGGGAGATGGAAATGTATCACGTCTCATGATCACAGCATCTCAGGACGCAAACAATGAGGAATGCATAATATTAAACTATACACATTTCTAGATCTGAGCCAGGGCTGCGCCAGCAAGGTTGTTTATGTTAGTTTCTGAACGTTAAAATTAAATATCATGTTCCATAAAGAACTAATATCAGCTTTAAAGCAAGTTAAATGGATTATTGAAAAACGGCACATATTTGAAAACATGAGGGGCTTTTGTTCCTAAAAACTTCTTACCGGTTCAAAAATTTCCATAGCACTTTTTTTGTGAAGTAATATTAAAAATCATAAAAGCACCTAGACATGAACTGCCATGGCTTATCTCACCTGTAAGATCCAGAGAGCACGTATCTCCAGTCAGAGATAAGAAATTTTTCTTGTATTTGTCCTGAAAATTTCCTGCCTGATTTCGCACAGTAAACCTCTCCAGTAACACTGCGGACTGAAATATTCTGTAAATAAATAAAAAAAAAGAATGGAATGAATTAATTTTTTTTTTTTTAATTAAAAATCAGAAGGAGAGGGTCCTTTCCCTCCACTGCCTTTAGCTCTTCACATCCCCAGTGCCTGTTATGATTTCTTCATGGACTCTCCAATGTTATAGTTAAAGGTTTGGGGCCAGAGGCCACCTCGCCAAGCTCTTTCACCTGTCACAGGGTTACTTGTTTCAGTGGGGATATAAACCTGCATGGAAATTCACGCAGATGGAGCTGTGCTGTGTAACAATAACAGATACTACCCCAACCGAAATGAGTACGAGACATGTCCATAGCTGAGAGCAGTCTGATACCTCTGCTGACACCCCAGCAACAATTTGCTCTAGCTGTAAGATCTCTTGATTTACGTCGACCACGGCACAACAGAGCAGGGCAAAACCTCCAATCCATCCGGGCCTGCAAGGACACATATGCTGCTCTTCTGGTGCCGCCCAGACGAATGCTGTTCTGCAGGATCAGATGCAAGTGCATGTGTGAGTGGAGAAGCAGGTCAGTTTGGCTCAGGCGATGCTCTGCACTGTCCTTGTACCTGAGCAAGCGCATTTAAGGCAGGCCAGGCACCCCAGACCTGACTCTGCTGTCCGTACACACGCTTTGCAGAATCAAGACCTTAGTAACTGAGTGGCACCAAGCATTTGGCTTACACATCGTCGAAGCCTGTGTATTGCAGCAGCACACTTATAATAAATAGCACAGGCTTGTTCTTCCTAAAGATTGGGAGTTTACAGACATGCAAACACTGTTATGAGCATGTTTTATTAATTTCAGTTTCTTTGTATATTTGGGGTGGAATTCAGCTGTTGAAACACAGGTGTCTGGTGCACGTAAGAGGCCCCCAGGTCTCCCGCCTGCCCTCCAGCTGCCGCTGCAAAAGGCCGCTGCCTCTGCGGTATCGGTCATCCCCACAAAGATGCCACAGGTGCCCTACAGCATCTCAAGCAGCAACCAAAATGGTCCCTAGGAGGTTATTTTTAAGGTCAGTTCCCTCTGGAAAGAGATGAAGGCAGACTAAGTTAACAGCCAGCTAAATTTGAGGCATTATCTTTAAAACAGAGATTTAACACATTTTATTAGAAACCACCGAGTAGAACCAAGGTACCGGCATGCAAAAGAGTTTTGTGCGCCTGCTACCCACAGCTCGCAGACCACAGTCGCTGCAGAGTTATTAAACAGAAGCAGTTGTAACGCTTATGTTCGACAACTCTGCTAGGGGACTTATGATTTCAGAGTCTGGATTAGTTTTATCTAAGGACATGATGGAAATGCCTTAACTTCCTATAACATCCATGGGAAAATGTAGGCATCATCAGAGAGGAAGTAGGTGCGCTACGCTGCCTCTGGAAAGCTCTTGCTCCCTTTTAATTACAAGGTGGACTGAACGTAGCATAACCATGCTTCTAGCTCAGAGTGCCTAAAGTTAGGCAGCCGAATGTGAGCCTAAGAGCTTCACGGAGCCACAGTACCTTGAAGAGATCCTCAGCAATTTGCAACTTGTCACACATCTCTGAGAAGAGATTTATATTGCCATGATCGAGTAACAGGTAGACAAACACCATGCGCTTGTTAGCTGCCTCCAGGAGGTCACAAAGAATCTCAGTGTCTGTGAACACATCCATCACGATAGCTAGCACCTAGGGGAAAAAAGCAGAGGCATTACCACAGTCAATTTACATAACTTAAGGTTGCCTGTGAGGACACTGAAATGTAGTTTATTTGTCTTAAAAAAATATTGCAACAAACACAAATCTTGGGAGATACAGGTGGATATTTCTTCTGGTTTTCTCGCTGAGTCCCTGAATCAGTGAATCGATGAGACACATTGCTTCATTGTTTTATTGCTCAAATAAAGCCAATATAACATGCAACATAGGCACTTCAGTCAAGCTCTTTTAATCATAAAACACAAGATGACCCACAAATTTGTAGGTGAGATAGTCAGCACTAGGAGATATATTGAAGCACTAATTGAAGAATAAGAAGGATGTAGCCAATATAAGAGACCGTAGTCCTTGCCAAATGCTGACTAGCTTTTGTAAGTCACGTGCATTTAGCAAGAATCACTGGATGATGCTTTACGCCTGGAACAGTCCTGGTTTTAAATCCTCACTCTGTCATTGGTGGCGGGGCAACAGACTGCAACAGCTCCAGCTTTTTCTTTCTTTTTAAATAATTATTTAAAAACTAATTGTTTCAATTTAACCATACATCCATGCTTCCCCATTCACAACTGGCAGGACAGCGTGTAAAACTCTCAGGACTGGGCATAAAAGCCCCCAGAGCTATTTAAATTCACAGTCTTCAGCTAGTGCGGATTAAGGGAACTGTAAATGTGATATAAAACCAATTCTATACTCTAGCCCCTAGGCTCAGCGTTGGGCACAGCCTCATGGAGCTGCTGGTCTTTGTTGATGTCTGCTATTGTCCATGGAAAGGATCATCTCCGCAGGGCAATTCTGCCCAGCCAATACCTGACTTTATCTGCAGAAGGTGCCTATTTCTCCACTGACTAGAAAGGGAACCCTTGATAATTGCACTCACAGGATATCATCTTCAATCAAAACAAACTTTACAGTACCTTTGCAGATCTGTCTTACTAACTGCTTCCAACTTGCACTGAATCTTACTCCAAAGGCTGTGCCCACACCTGCCAGCAAGCTTTTTCCCTTCGCCACCACGAGGAAATCCGACAAGACCAAGCACATCCTGTGCGGCCAGCGTCCTGTTCAGGCAAGCCAAATTATTTGTGGAGCAGAGAGGATCCCACACCTTCCTCCTGCTGCCAAAGCGTGGTGCCTCAGAAAGGGCCTTGCCAGCGCGAGGTAAGTGGCACAATTACGTCCAATATCTCACATCCGCACTTACTGGTAACTCGCCTTGTCTTCTTAAATAGCGCAATACTGCATCCAGCCTCACTGTAGCTCCAGACCACTCTCTCTAGTACTGCTTTTTCAGCAGCTGGTCCCAATTTGTATTTCTGCACCTGACTTTCCTCTCATACGTCCAGTACTTCTTGCTTCTTTTGCCCAAATTTCATTTTATTATTTGCGCCTATTCCACAAATGTGTTAAGATTATAGTACCGCTTGCCAATCCTTTGCAGTTTGCCATCATCCACAAACAGTCTTTATTCTGTTGTTTAAGTTGTTAATGGATGTATCAAATACTAGGCTATCCAGGATGGACCCTTATCAGATACTAATTAATAAATGCTGCCATTGGAAAACTGTACTCAAAAAGCAGTTGCCAAATTTATACGGTGAGTAAGTGTTGCACCATCACCCTCTTGTAATGTAAATTAGATGGTTAAGAAGGTCATGTGAACCACGGATTTATATTACATTTCCCACTTTTTCCCCTACAAGTGTTATCCTCTTGGGACAGAAAATTGGCCTGGGTCGATACTTTACCTGATGCTTATTTTATTATTCCAGAGACATTTCTTCTGTTACTGTATACATCTGATGCTGCAAACTTAAAATGACTGATCTACAATTCCCCTGATGTGCTGAGCACTTGTAGCCTTTGACAGGGCGGTTGCCAACGGGGATTCTTCTCCCCTGCCATTACACTCAGCATTATCAGAGCCAGCACTTGCCCTTGCAGGAGAATAATAAAGCGAAAGTCTGTAACCCCAGTGAGCTCCGCAGCCTGCGCCAGACAGCGGGCACTACCACCTGGTTTCACTCCTGACCATTACCCTGTGGAACTGCCAGTGGCATATCGAGTTTATACAACGGGAAAAATCCCAGATGATGGTAAACACAGGCCTGAAACGTCCAATATTTTTTTCCAGGAAAACAGGAGAGCTGCCAGAGCACACATGACAGGCTTTTTGTCCCTCTCCAGTTGCTCAGCCTCTGGTTTCCCAGCGTGTGGGTAGCCTGGCTTGTGGCTGGCACCTCTCTGCGGACCCCTGCCACCTCTCTGTTGTCAGAGGCGTCATCTGCACCTTTCCCATGCGCCAACTTACACCGCAGCATCTCCGTATGGAGCCCAAGTGGTATTTTTAGTGACACTGGCAACGTATTAGGGATGAAAGGTCTTTTTTCTGAATAATTTCCTTCCTCTGGGGCCGGCTGCTGGCACACCAGACACACATGCCCTTCTCTGGGCTCCCCTTCACCCACATCTCCCACAGACCCCCCTGGAACAATTGCTAATGGCTTAGAGCTCTCTTTAGCTTAATTCTCGTTACCGGTGCAATGCTCTGAACAGACCAACAGGTCTGAACATCCTGCTGGAGATGCACAAGAAGGGACAGAGCCCAGCCGCCCTATCTACAGCGTATTTGCTCCACCAGGTTAATGGGAGCTTAAAGGAAGAGGGAATGCTTTTTTTTTTTTTTTTTGTCACCAACATACAAAGGTGTTGGTGTGAGTTAAAAAAAAAAAAAAAAAGCACTGCCTGTGTTCAACAACAGGCTCTTTACAGCCACTTTCTAGAGCAAAACTACACTGCAATGCACAAGGCTGGCTCGGATCAAACACCATGTTTACCTGATCTTTTTAAGAGCAGGAAGACAACCGAGTGCAGAGGGAACAGCATTTCTCTCCCCGTACCTGAGTGGTCTTGTTGATGTACCGGCGTATGATGTCTCTAATGTTGCTGTTCTTCTCTGTTTGGAAATACACAGTGGCGGTGGATTTTTCCTTTAAATAGGGCTTCTCCGCTGTAATCCATGTGTGCAGCAGGGCTGGCTCACTGCTGTCAGAAATGGTGGGGAAGTAGGTCCCTGAAGGGAGCGACCCGGCATCGTTCTGCTTCGACGCAGCCACCCCATCGGTGGCCAGGGACTCCTGCGCATAATAGGACTCCCTGGCGTTATCCTTGATGTACTGAGCTTCCACTGAGGAGAGGAAATCCACCTCGCCCTCTTTGTTTAAAGTTTCCAGGTAGGAGTCTGTCCCACCGTCCAGGAAGGCGTCGGTGGCCAACCTTATGCTTTCGTTGTGGCTGAAATCCGCTTTTGTCAACTTTGGGGACTGGTTCTTGATATCCTCCAGCCTCTTCTTTATCTTGCCCATGTGTCTGGAGTGGCTCATGGCTCTGTGTCGCAGCAGCCGATCTGCCGAGCAGGCACCATGCATATGCGCGGCGCAGGCAGCGCAATCGTCCTTCTTGTTTGGAGACTGCATTCTGCCGTGAAATCACCTCTGCTGAACAAATTAACTATGAATAAAAATAAAGAGATCTTATTACCTCAGGCAAATTCACACTCCCTGATTTCGTTGGTACAATTATCTTCAAAAAAAAACCTAAAGCTTGCTTCTCAGGTGGTGCTGTACTTCAGCAACAGTCTGTTTCCAGATGGGACACCAGTGCAAAGCTGATTAGATTGCTTATCTGAGAGGCACCCACCTCACCCCCAGGGCATACGAAGGATTCGAGTCCAATTACCAGGGTTGTCCGATTTGGTTGTATTTCCCTTCCTGTCGCATCCTGCGAAATGTGAGCGAGGAAAGCACTCAAGCAAAAGCAGGTAGGCTCCCAAGCATCGTTGCACAATCTTCAAAACAGCTTGAGGCTTCTCTGTCTTCCCATGGCATTCGTTAGGGAGCAAAAACAACTCTGACGTTGAACTGGGACAGAGACATCGGCCATGTCCATAGCTTCAGAACAGCAGAAAGGCACACGGACTCTTGTCTGCACCTACATGCTGCCAGGCAGGCTTAAAAATAGACTTGAACTTCGTCACTGTGCCCAGTTCGTAGTATGTTGCTATTACCACAGACGATTCACTCATTTATTTCTTTAAAGCTTTGTGACTACGCCATCCTATTAAAAGAAAAATACCCCTTCCCAAACATCCTGAATATTATGTGGAGGGAGGGTTGTGAGCTGGCCTCAAAGCATCAGAAATACAAACACTCATCACTTGATTGTGCACATTTAGGGCTGTTTGGTTGGTTTCTTTTTTTTTTTTTTTTTTTTTTTTTTTCCAGGCTGCAGCTTCTGGAGTCACGTTGTCCCCGTGGCAGCTTGGCTGCTGCTGTGTCATTAGCAGGACGGAGGTGCAGGTTCGCAGCGGGGTGAGAGGCGCAGTGCCTCCGGGGAGCCAGGCCGACTGGTATGACTGCGCGGGGGGGTGAGGAGAGGCAGGGTGGGAAGGCAGCCTGCCTGAGGTACGCCATAAATACCTGCCTGCATGCTTTTACACAGAGGCACGTGTGACACAGTTTTCTCACACAGGTTGGTTTTGCCCTCGCCCCCGCGTAGCTCTATGCTCGTGCACCGGCGTGCCACAGCTCCGGAGGGTAGTGCAGGATCAAGGGGACACGCCGGTCTGGGCTCTCGCACAGGGGCACAGGCTGCTGAGGGGACGTGTGAGCGGGGAAGGGGTCCTGCCGCTCTACCCAACGCGCTCGGGAGCACGGGCGTCTTCAGGGCCACGCAGTTTTTCCAGGGTAGCTTCCCAGATTCTGGGTTTGTGACTACGTCAGATGCCTTATGGGTGGGGGGAGAAAAAAAGGTAATTATACATAAGGATGACAAAAACATATATATATATATATATTTGAAAATAGAAGAGGGTATGAAATGGTTCGGATTTTAACCCCAGAGCCACGGAGGGCAGGAAACACCCACCCGGGGGCCGAGGAGAGGTGGTGGCGGGGCCCATCCCCGAGAGCCTGGTGTGATTTTAAAAACTATCCCGTCCCTCCCCCCCGCCCCCAACATCCGCCCGCAGCTGTCAGACGCGGCCAAAAGTCACTAATTATCTACTGACCTGTGCTGCGCAATTATGCTGAAAATGATGCCGCCCAATTAACCTGACATGCAAGATTGCGCCCTGTCAAGGCCGATCGGGGCCTCCCTGTGCGCAGCAGGGCCCTCACCCCCCGCCCCGGCCAGGGCCAGCGCTGTCACCTCGGGTCCCACAGGGTTACCCAATGGCCCACATGGTCACCTCAGTGTCCCCACAGCCACCCTGGTCCCCACATGGTGACAGCAGGGCCCCACGCGGGCCACCCAAGGTTGTCACCACGGGCCCTCGCACTGCCACCCCAGGGAACCCCCGTTGTCACCATGGGGTCCCACACGGTCACTCCCACGTCCCACACGGCCACCACAGGACCCCACACTGTCACCATCAGGACCCCACACGGTCACCCTGCAGCCCCACAGCCACCGCAAAGCCTCACACCGCCTCCACAGGGCGCCACCCAGTCACTGTGGGGACCCACACGGTCACTCCGAGGCCCCACGGCCGGAGCAGCCGGCGGAAGGGCCGTGTCGCGCCGTCTCTCCGGCCCTCTCGTCCTCCCGCCGCTCCGCCTGAGGCGGCGGCCGGGCCCTCGGCGGCCCTGGCGGGGCGCGGCGTCGAGGGCCAGCCCCGGGGAGCTGCATACAGCCGCCTCGTTAGCGCAGTAGGTAGCGCGTCAGTCTCATAATCTGAAGGTCGTGAGTTCGATCCTCACACGGGGCAAAGGCGGGCAGCTCTTTTGTTCTTTCCCCGGGGCCCTCACGGTTTCCCCGGTTTCGGCCCCGCGCTTTTTGGCTGCGAAAGAACCGCTCTCTGAGCCCTCGGTTTGGTTGCTGCTGTCGTGGTTTATGAAGCCAGGGCAAGGGCCTGTGTCTCCCGGTTGTGGGCTGAGGGAATTTTGTTCAAAAATGCTCTTTGGCAGAGGGTTTTCTGCATCCCGGCTGTCTCCGAGCCCATTCCGGGTTTTGGGAAGGGGGAGATGGGTCCGGTGGCTGCGGGAAGGTGGCAGGGCACCGTCTCCCGCCTGCTGGAAACGCTCCGCTTTGCGCACGTTCACGGCCGTAACGTTTTTACAAACCGTGGGCGCGTACACATGTGGCCCAAGGTGCTAGCCAAAACCCTGGCGGGTTTATTCTTTCCCTTTAAATATAGAAATAATCGTACGTAAACTCCAAGACAGTCATCAGAAAAAGGCATTTTTCTCATCTGCTGCTCTTTCCCGACAACGATCCGTGCTCGCTGCATTTTTCTCCCTTTGGAAAGGAACACCGCCTTTTCCCCGCGCTCTGCGCTGAGATTTCCCTGGATGCCGGCTGCGACCGGTTCTGGTTCCAGGCGCAGAGGATGCCAACGTGAGGAGAACCCAAGTACCTCTGCGCGTTTAGGTCTTCATGTAATTTAGGGAGAAACAGGGAGGCTGCTCTCAGCCCCCGGTGACAGAGGCATCGGCCGGGTCTGCCCTCTCCCGCTCCCATACAGCCGTCCCAAAGGGCGTCAGAAACGCCCCACAGGAAGCAGAACAAATTACGTTCCAGGTCCTCATATTTTTACACAGCCAAGCCTACCCCTGTATCAGCACTGTGGGCAGCAGTTATGAACGATTCACTTTTCGTTTTACTTTGCCTCATTCTTTTTTACTATATCACCACCCCATGTTCTACTCTTGGGTCAAAAACATCGGCCAGTGAAAATCAGCCTAGCAGCATGGAAATCTGTATTTATTTAGATTCTCTCTCCCCTTCTTTCTCATGAAATGAACCTGCTAATATGTATAACAACTATATGTACCTCCAGCAATGCAGGCTCCACAGGGCCTTGTCTTTGGCCCTCAATGGAAAGGATTTTTTTTTCACTAATTGCAAATTTCCCTGCTGCAACTTGTAGAATCCACTTACACATCAGTGAAATAACCCAACATTTTAACAGTGGTTTTTTTTTTTTTTCTTCAAGTCACAGCATCCACCAGAACAAATAAAGTATACAAATACTGCAAGTGTAATAACTTAATGGTAAAAGGGAGTTTATTTTAGAAGTAAAAATAGCATTATAGTTACCAAGAAAATAATGAGGTTACAAACAACACACATTTTTCTAGCTAGCATTTTACATAAAAATATTTCCAAAAACCTTTAAAATAAACAGTCTATGATTAGTCCTTAATCACACTATACATATTTAGGGTTTCGCTGATTCATAATTTGAAAGCACAGCTGAGGTCCAGAGCAAACCATCTCAAGGTGTCCACTTTGTCGTCGGGAAACGAGTTGGCGGATGTTTAGTTCGAGCCTGGGAGGTCAGCTTCTGCCTGAGCCGCCTGACTTCTGCCATCAGTTCCCGCTCTTGGCACACCAGTTCTTCTCGTCTTCTGTCTAAAGACACTTAAATACAAGAAACTCGGACTTAATATTGCAACTAATGTTTTTCCGTAAATACCGTGAACGGTTATTGGAAAGCAGATATCTCTGGTTTTATTGGTACCACTGTATACCAGACAGGCGCAAGGCCTGTAAAAGCACGTTCTTTCAAAGTGGTGCCTAAGTTTTGTTACAAAAAGGTCAGCTGCTGATGGGTCGCTATGGCAGGTCCACAGACACGCGTTTGCCATTGCACGCAGAGTCTTGCAATTAAGATGATTTAAAATTGTGCTTTCATGGGCCATAGCGGCTAGGGCAGCCCAGAGGAAATGATTACAGACTGATTCCTGACTATAACTCTCAGTAAGGTTTTGATGAAAGAAAGTTCTACACTTTCTCAACATCCCCAAATCGTACCCAGCTACGAAGACAGAAAAAGCCTAGGTAAAAAGATCAGGTCAGAATGGGATTAAACTGGGCTGAGGTTTAATAGGACCACGCTCATAATGTGACACACTTCAGGCACTTCCTACCTCTGCTGCCCCTGGTAGCAAAGACATTTTTTTTCAGGTATGAAATAGAATACAACAATAAACTGGTTTACAATCCACTAAACGCCTACGCAGCTAATAATGACTCAATCGCACAATGAGGTGTTCCAGTAATGCTTCTGAAATTAAACGTGAAAGAAAGGAGGGCCTCAACTTAGAAACTTACTGTGTGATGATGACTCTGATGCAGAGAAATCATTCAGACAGATGTTTCCAGACCTTGGCACCTGCTGGAGTTCTACCCCTCTCTCTGTACGGCCGGCCTTTAAATCACGCAGTCTCTCTGTGGGAAATGGAAAGGAGGATTCTTTGTAAATTAAATGTTTAAACTTCTAGTAAATTTTTCTAGCTTGAGGTGAAACAGTTTTTCTCCAGGAAGCAAAACTGGAACAATCACTCACTCCAGCTAATGGCAAGTACAATTTGCTCAGAATTAGAAGTCAATGTTTCTACTCTATGGGTCAAAGCTATGCATCACTGCATTTCATTTTAAGAAATTACAGCTCCACATGCGCTGTTTCTTCCTATATAATTAATTTTCTGACAAATGGGCCACTAAGATCATGTGGAATATGGCTACTCGTACTTGCAGTTTTAGGAGACACCCATTTTAATAATTCGCAGTTGTAAATTACTCCATATTAAAAACATTAGGTAAATAAGGGCAAAGTCTGAAAAAGTTCGCCCAAAGCAATACTAATCACCTAATCCTAACACTAATCTTGTGTGACCCTGGCAGAGACGGGGGAATACGAGAAATATCTGCACAAACACACAAATGCAGCATTTGAGAAGGATGTACCGGCCAATTCTGGAAGCACAGAAATGTTTTTTTCCTGTGAACAAACACTTGGCATAGTCACTTGCTAGCAGTGAGTTTGCTGTTCTTTACATTATTTCACAGAGGATTTCTAAGATATGTGATTTTACGATTGGTTTAAGATGATCTAAACCTGTGCTCCTACCAAAAATGCCATTTATGTGGTTGCAAACTGAGATTCCTTTCCAAGTCTGGCCTGATATATTGGTTTCATGAAAGAATACTGCCAAAAAGCACTTCTGTAAAGAAGTTAAGCTACAGTTTATCCCTAATATTGGACACTTAGTTTGTATTCAGTTGCTAAATGCTTCATGCCAACATCCACACAGGAGAACTGCATTATCTATATGCTTACCAAAATAGCCATCTTCTCTTCGCAGCTTTTCAGCCAATTCTAATGCGTCATTCATTTTGTCCTCTAAAAACTGCTTCCTGTGTTCATCTGCAGCAGCGGCAGCCTTCTGCTCTTCTTCCAGTTGAGCTTTTTTCTGTGTAACTTCTTCCCACTGTGCAACAGAGATATTAAATGTGTCTTCAACAGATGTGTTGCAAGGAAAAAGCAACACATAAAACCATCTGGATTATTACAGATTACATTTCAACCTTAAATCAAAATATATGTTATTAAGATGAGCGAATGTTTCTTTTTGAAAAATTTCTCATTCAAACACCCAGAGAAAGGTAAAAACCTTGGGTCAGAGGAAAAAAAAAAAAAAAGACAGGAACTTACAGAATTAGGAATATGCTTTCCTAAGCCTAAAACATCCTCACCAATTCTGCTTCCAGAAACTTCCAGTCAAAACAGGAAAGGAGATTCCTAACAAAATATTTCTTTAATACCTTTCAGTTTTATGCTCTACCATGTTATGGGCAAAGACAGTTACAACAGTCCCACTTAGAAAAAGAAATAATGCAAATACCTTTTTTTCTCCTGCTTCCCTCATGGCCTTCAGCAGTTCAGCTTCTTTCACCCTGTTGTCGTGCAGGAGCTTGGCTATCTCTTCATAACGCTTCTCACGCTCCTCATCATCACGCCTTAGTTTACGCAATGCTCGCAACCTCCAGTCCATGTCAACGCATTTCTGCTCTGCTTTGGCTAAAATTTCTTCAGCCACCTAATAAAACATCTTTCTTACCAGGAATCCATTTACTCTTTCAAGTACGCAGCCTTACATACAGATAAGGTAAGATGAACTGGAGATGTCCCCGCTGGGAGACTGCACCTGCAGTGCCACTCCTCCCTTCATCACAGCAGGCTGTCTCATCTATCAGGGCTTTCTTCTATTTCTTCTTCATCCTTCTTATTATTTCCCTTACCAAGGGTCTTTTTTTTTTTGGTTTGTTTTTTTATTCCCCGCCCCCCCAAATCTTTTGGAATGAGGCATCAACTCTCTCCATGATTTTGGGGATTTTGCTTTCCTAGCATGGCTTTAATATGATTTACAGGTGCAATTAACATAAGATTGATACCTAGATGCCAATACTTCCACCCACATCCATCTGCTTCCAAAAATCGAAGGCTGCTTACAAAAATTCAGACCCATATGTTTATTTCTAGACAAAATATAAATGCAGATGCCAAGCATATGGGCAGTGGGTTAGCTGCAACTATTTTTCCAACTGTGCAGTTACAAATTCTGAGCTTGAAAATCTGAACAATTCCTAATGTCAAGCTACACACATTCATTACTGGAATCTACAAGACAGCTTCTACAGCTGAATTTCCTGCCAAGTACTACCAACTGAAAGTTCCTTTGAGGCTTACTTTTGTTTTATTATGGTTACAAATAAAACATGTTCCTTAACAAGAGGATGACTTATTCTGAAAAGCACTTTTGAGTCTTATACGTCTTCTAAGTTCCGAGAAGTAAAGCAAAGTTAATATTCATGACAGACCCAGACAACTTCAGTATTATATAGTTGTTTGGACACTTCAAGTCAGATTTTTTAAAACCTCAAAACTTTAAACATACCATCACAATCTATTAATATAGCTATCTAGAAATTAGATTTAGAAAATTTTCATATTAACTTGAATAGTTAATTGCAATTAAAATACTAACTAGTATTACTTGTACTAGTTAGCATTCTAACTCCCAAAAATACATGTTAAGATCCAATCATCTTACTGTCTGAGCTTTCTGTTTTTCTTCTCTATCTATTTCCACCAATCTCTGAACAAGATGATCTTCTAGATCCACCTTTCTTCGACGGGCATCCACCTCTTCTTTCATTTCCTTTGTAACTGCCTCTTGATCTTTGATTAGATGCTGCCAAACACACAAACATAAATTATTGTTGCTAGGCTACTAACCCACATTTGTAATTCTCTCTCTTTAACATTTATTAAAATTTCATTAAACTAGTATTTGAATATATCCACACATCTCATCCCACTACATATCATCACTGTCCAAGAAAGTGATAGTCCCTGCTGTTTTATCCACTTGGAATTACACTAAGCCTGAGTCATCACAGTGGTCCAGCAGGTTGATACTGATGTAATTCCCTTCCCTGGATTACAGTGGATCATAAAAGCAGAATTCCAACTTAAATGAATTAAGATTCATCATGAAAATATTCTGCACTTTTATGGCACATTTTAGCCAAAACCTCAAAACGTTTCACAAATATAAATCATGTTTTGTGGTACAGGGACTTATAATAAACACATCTGCAGCTTGAATACAGAGATGATTTGCCAAAGTAGTACGAACCAGCAGCAGACCTAGAAATAGAATTTTAACTCTCACCACCTTTTCTTCACATTCAGGAGGGCACACAGTTTTCTGGAGAAGACATAACCCCTTCCCAGGCCTGCAGGAATCTATTGAGCTGCGTCAGCAGGGTACTGAAGCGAAGTTAACATACACGGCCTTCTAAGCTCGAATATTGCCCCTCACCGACAGCAGTAAAACAGCCAGTTCAGGGCATGGGCAGGGAAAGCCTGACTACACAGACTCTTGTGGGCAGACATATATCCTCAGTTAGTTAAATAATTGCTACCTTTCTAGCCTAAAGAGGATGATCACTGCAGAATTAGTTCCCTTAAACAGCTGACTTTACATGTACTGGAACACAAATGAGCTTAGCCTGGTTTGCGTTATGTAGCCACAATACAGCTGGCTGTGTACTTAATAAATAAATGCTAAAAGAAATTCAGCCCAGTTATGCTCAGCATGGGTTATAAAAAGTCCATGGCCAAAAGCTTTAAAAAGCCAAATATAAGCAGGCACATGCTTCAAAATAAGAGTTAGCTATCTGGACATCCGCTTCTGCCTGCATTCCATCAGCTCTGCAGACACACAAGATGGGCACATGTAGCTGTGATTTCTAAACCCTGAACTTACTATTTCTAACCAAAACGGACATTACTGAAGCCTTCCATTGGCAGCCTTGCTTTTCAGTCATTAATTAATTATTTATAATAATTACCTCATATTTAACTTTAAACGGT
Organism: Pluvialis apricaria; assembly: GCA_017639485.1. Classification (NCBI taxonomy): domain Eukaryota; kingdom Metazoa; phylum Chordata; class Aves; order Charadriiformes; family Charadriidae; genus Pluvialis; species Pluvialis apricaria. The sequence goes on along the minus strand of CM030008.1, from coordinate 157,233,498 downwards.
ATTATTGATTAAAACCCTTTAATACTGAACAGTGATCTTTCTGCATTATAAGTCAGTCATTTGAGAAAGGAACTGCACATTCCCCATGAACCATCCATTCCTTTTTGCTTAATGATGTTGTTGGCAATTAGACATTTTTTCATCAACTACATCAATCTGCTATACTGTTCTCTCCAGAAAATGTAGATATATCTGGATACCACAGATGAAAAGGTGGGAGTTTCTGGGATGAGGAACATATTGTTATAGACTTATTTCTTATTTACACATTCCTCGCTTCTCTCAAGCAGCTGAGCACACAGCTAAACCCTGCAGCAACCAAATGCTACCTCTGCACAGGAGAAGAATAAAATGGGGACAATATAGGGATTTTCTACCAGAAAAAAACAGATAATAGTGAGTTCTACTAATGCTTTTATCAACAGAGGGTTTATTCTAAAAAAAGGGATGAGAGAGGAAAAGGAAAAAAAAAAAAAAAGGCTCCCTTTTTCCTCACAAAGTCTGGTTGAATAAACACAACCGGATCTGAAGACTGCAAAGGAAGAGCCATTAAATATAAACATCTGTATGGTTAGTTCCCTAATAATTACCTGTTCAAAAAGCTTTCTTTGTGATTCAAGTTCCATGCGTCGTACTTCTACATCTTGAACAGCAGCAGCTGTTTCCTGCTCTCTCATGGATGCCTTGAGGAGAAGAGGAACACATGAAAATACAGTGAAGGAGATATTCTTCTCCCTTAGAACACCAATATCAAGAAGAATGTCCAAAACCACAAGCCACACACACCCTACTTCTAAATTCTGGTTAACTTTCTGTATACCATGAACAACAGAAAGTATTGCATATCAAAAGTACAGGGCAAGGTGGAGGCACACGAACAGTTCTGCATCCAGCCAAGCATGTTAGGGAAATGTCAGGCTTGATCTAGGGCTAATAACCTGCCAGACGCGGCTCCAAATTGAATAAGAAGTCTCTGAACGCAGAACGTGGCGGAGGACAGTACACAGGTAGGGAAGTGGCCACTTTGCACCTGGCAGAACCTGTGCAGAGCCGGAGCTAATGAATCTTACAGCGCCCTGAGTGCAGAAACAAACACGCAGCTGCACCGCACTCTGCAAAGTGTGGTGCTGAGACACGAGGAATGGCCCTGCAAAGACTCAATTCATGCCCACAAGGTTAAAAAGCTTCCATTCTCAGCATCTGCATGCCATGGTGCTTGAACTAGTAACACGGGAGCAGAGCCAGGCCTGGCCAGAGGCCACTGCGGAGCCTCTCAATCAATGGCAGAGTTAATTTGCAATCTGGACATACAGCCCACAGACAGCTGAGAATTCGCTAGTCCTTTAAGGAGCTCATTACATTTTTCAACACTGCCAATATACAGATGAATCTGGCTTTTCTCAGGAGTTTTGCCAGTTAAAGCAAGCCAGTGGAACATAGTAAGTGCCAAATAAAACTGTTAAATTATGCATTTACCACTTAAAGCAGTCCATCTTATGCTAAATACACCTCTGGGCTCACAAATCACAGTATATCAACTGAAATGTTAGTTACGCATTTGTTTCCTTGTTTATTTTCACTAATAAACCTTCAAGAAAGGAACTGCTTGAGCAATACTCAACCTTTCTTGCAATTTCATCGTCAAGACGTTTCAGTTCCATTTGACGCTGATCTTGCTGGTATTTCAGAAAACGCCTTCTTGAAGCATCTAGAAATTGTAGCTCCTTTACTTTCAGTTCTCTTTTCACAGCAGCTAGTCTTCAAAGCCAAAACAAACAGAAACAAGGGAACTTGTATATATAAGAGGTCAGTACCAAAGAGCACAAACTTGCACTGCAGTTATCCATTAGTTACTATGAGCTAATCTCTAACTTAGAAAGCTTAGGACAGTTGCTTTCATTCTTGTAAATTGTCCAGTTTTCATTTATGAGACAAAATTAAATTCACAGACACACACACAGAGACATCTTCTAAGGGCAATGCCCCCAATTCAGCTTTGAAGTCCTGTGCTCTGTTTCTGTTCTGCTTTAATAAGCGCTAGGTTACTACTGCAATGATCCAGAACTGGAAACTATTCCCTTAGAATAATTGCCAGTGTTTTGGTACCTCTTTCTGCACAAAATTAGGCCTGAGTTTATTTGGAAAATATCAAACTCTTTCAAGGAACAAACCCACAAACTCAAGAATTAGTTTGCAGAGAAAGGCTGACTATCCTCTTTTTTAAAAAAAACCAAACCTTACTCTGTAGGTTACAGAGGTTGAAGAGAAGTGCCTGCAGACGTGGCACTTAAGAGACATGGTTTAGTGGTGGACTTCGTAGCATTAGGCTAACAGTTGGTCTTGATGATAAGGGTCTTTTCCAACCTAAATGATTCTATGATTATTTGTAGTTGATCTAAAAAACTGCAGAGATGTTAAAATTCTCTTAAACCTCCACAACTGCAAAATGTACACACAGTTCAGCTTCAGTACTGTTGCAACTCTTTGCTCAGCAACTGATATATAAAGCAGTATTTTTTCTAAATCCACTAGAAATACAAGAATGTGTACAGTCACTGATACTATAAGTGACCCTTATATTTGCAGTGTGAGTCTGCTCACAGTGTAAGTCTGAAGTCTCAGTGTGCAAACACACAGCAATTGACTGCTTAAGAGCATTCAAAATCTGAAGAGACCAGACAAATGGCTGGGAGCTGAGACAAAAATATGAGGTGACTTGGCCTCTAATCTGCTGTATGCCCTCAGGCAAAGCAGTAATACAATCCAGATCACTTCATTCACACACCAAGATCTGACCCACCAGACCACACTGTTTTCCCACATTACAATTTATACAAATTAGTGGCTATTTCTCCTTTACTCATGGTTAAAAATGTAATAGCAGGATACAGTAGCCAGGCCCCTAATGCTTCTTCTATTATAATACCTCTGTCTCTGTTCCGCCAGCTTCTCTTCTTCTTCCAGTAGCATTTTTCGCCTCTGTTCTTCAGCTTCCCGAAGTAATTCCTGCTTTCGGTACCAGGCTTCATCTTCTGCTTTCCGTTCCTGTGCTTTAGCTTCTAATTCATGTGCTAATTGTCTAAATGGAAGGAGACTACATGTTAATAATTCAAGCCAAGTATCAAGAAATTACTTGATTACTTAGAAATTGATGACTGTACTAGCAAAGAACTGCTGAAATGATATGTCATGAAAGAGTGTGGCATCCCCTTTATGTGCTGATAAAGTACATGAGGAAGAGTTACAACACTGACTGTTACAGACAACAGGGCATTTCTGACGAGCGCGTGTATTTTTTTCCTCACATTCTTAACAAATACTAGTTTCTAAAGGTGCCTTGGCGTCACGGTACCCGCTCATTTCAATAGCAAGCTGAGAAATCCTGGCCCTTCACAAAGTTGGACACTACAAGGTCAATGGAGATTTAGGCTTTGACTTATAAGCTTTCAAGTTTGAAGACTTGTGGCCCAATATTTTCTGTGAATTAACAAACCTTTTTTGTTTAAGATAAGAATACCGGTTTAACTTAAAAACGTGTCAAACCAAGTAACTCATAACCTTTAGCAGCTATGTAAAGTCAACTTCCTGAATTTTCTTAATTGTCTCTCTCGTCAAGCATACACATTACAACAAAAAAAGGTAATTGTGTCCACCTGTCCCTCCCAGTCTGATAGTGTCTTCAACTTTCCCATTAATACCTCTCTCGTAAGTATTCAATTTCATCCTGTCTGATCCTCTCCCGTTCCTGACTTTGATAATCCACAATGAACTTGGGATATTTATTAAACACAGGGTACTGTCCTTTTGTAAGTGGTATGAAGTCATCAAGCATACGCCGTGGATGGATATCTAGTGGTGTAGCCTCCATAAGATGATAAGCTTCCTTAATCACAACGTTAATGTCCAGGTTGTTACGATGATGAAAGAAATACTGTAAGAGACATACTTCCATTTACATTCTACAAAAGATTAAGCAAGTTTTTAACATAACTACTTGGGAACAATTAGGTAAATTAGCAAGATCTATGTTCCAAAAGTTGATTTTAAAAGGGATTATTAAGTTAGCCCTACCAATTATTAAATATCACTGGCTCAAATGACTTGACCCAAACAGCTTCAAGTTGTAAAAGTACGCTCTGGGTCTTTTCTTTCCCTTCAAATGGCAATTGCGTAAGGGATCTGGAAAGCTAAGTGTGAATTTAGAGCGTCCGACTGCCCGCACAGACACTCCTACCACTGGATAAAACTCCTTCGACTTCTGGTGTTCAAATGTGAAGCTTGGAAGTTCCTCTTCTTGAAGGACTATTCTTCCTGTCAAAGATCTTATTCACCAAGAAAATCTTTAAATTGGTTATTATTAAACGTAGCAGTAATGTTGTCTGTTTGATGTCTGTCAAACTGACTGCTCACAAGCACATTTTCAAGGCGGAACTCTTTGTTTGCCTACACAGGTGTTTTCATATGAAAAAACCCTCCTCCTCCCATGGAAAGTTAAACATAAGGAAACATTTTCATTTAGCTTCAGAGAACATCAAATAATACTGCCTCATTTTGCAAATCTGAAAGCAAAATAATGAAACAACATGACAGAACGACTATGTCTTGTCTCCACGGGCACAAGTCCATGTTAGATCCCCAAAAAAGCGGCAGAATTATTTTGTGGAAGATGAACTATTGACATTTACAAAATGGATTTTAGTGGCATTAGAAAGCTTATGAAAGCTTTTAAAGATCTTGTTGCTCGAACTGAAGGAAATCGCTCAATATTTTACTAATTTATTGTATATTTGTCAGGTACTAGATGATGTTGTTCAGAAACATGTAATAATATAGTAATACAGAAATGAAACATCTCCTTCCAACCTCCGTAACAACAGATACAACGTTTTATATACCTCTGTAGGTACACTTCCATATGACTGACTTAAATACGAAAATGTTTACCTCAAAATCTGCTGTTTGATCACAGTGAAGCAAGGGAGCTCTGGAACATATAATATAGGCAACAACAACCATTAAGAAGTACGAAGGATGGTTGGAGAAGATATTGTCAAAGACTTTCAGCCATTCTTCTCTTGTTAGAACCTCAGAGAACAGTGTTTCTAGAAGAGGCCACGCATAAACCTACATTATTTGGGAAAATTGACAAAATAATCCATTAGTACAGTTTTACCATTCCTTTTAAAGAAATAATGTGAATTATTCTTGTCTTATGCCAAGAATCTATTGATTTATGAAAAAAATGGGAACTAAAACAGAATATTTGAAAATAAGTTTTATCACCCACTATAAACATTCAAATTAATATGGGGTGATTATATATTAATTTCTTATTTTCCTGGATGTCTGACTCTTCTGTTTAGATTTGTGAAGCTAAAATCATCCCTAATGATAAAGAGGGATTACAAAATTAATTCATCACACCTATGTCCAGTTTAAGTAGATTTTTCAAGCGATGTGGACTTGAAAGCAAAGGACTTCTAAGGATGACAACAGCGTGCACATGAGATTTATGATCATGGAAAAGGAAAAGCTGCAGGAAAGCAATGATATATTCTTTACACTCCCATATCATTCACTGTTATTTAATGAAAGCTCCCTCAAAAAAGAATTATGTCAAGATAAAAGACTAGCGCACTATCATTCACTGCAGAGACATTTCATATACAAAAGTTGGCTAGAATATTACCTGTGAAGTCACATTGTATTTTATTAAATGCTGAAGTAGTTCTTTGTCATGATGTGCCAAAACATTTTCCATCATACTAAGGACATTAACCGGAGGATTGGGAAAATACTCAAACCAGTGCTGACAAAGATTAACTGAAAGAGAAAAAAAAGCCCAACACAATCCACTGTAATCCACAGTGATAGACTCTTGACAACCTTAAGGTTTGGTTATAAAGGCTATGAATTTAAGAGGTAGTTTTAGGCAGCAAAACCTATTTAAGATATTCCCATCTCTCCTCTTTCTTAGCATTTATTGCTAAACCATTCCCAGAGTACACCGCTCCTCCAGCTGCACTGGCACGAGCGTTTGTGTCAGTACACTGTGAACCAGACTGGGGAACTAATCTGGCTCAAAAGTAAAATGAAAAAAAGTCTGTGCGCTGTGGGACTAAGTGGTTGAAGGCAGATGGGAATACTTAAACCGGTATTTCTGTCTCATGAAACTACAGCCTGGATCAAGTAATTTTTAACATACTAAGAATAATTTCCGTAAACTTGGATACTTATTCACTAACAGCATGTGTTTGCAAAGTGGGTATGTATGCTTGGCAGCACATATCTTCTGTAGACTTAGCAGCAGCTGCAACAACTAATTTAAGTGTAAAGCACTTTAATTTAGAATGTTTCTTCAGAAGACAGCCATAGCCAGCTTTCAGCCAAATGTCTAATTTTGAGTTACCAGATGCTTAGGACAACTAAACACAGTAAAACTTTAAGAGAGACCATTCCCTTTTGACTGGGAGTGGGTGAGGGGGTGGGGTGGGCGTGCGTGACTACTTTTCCCACATGTCAGAGATTTTAGTTATTATGGTATAATTATACTAGATACATTTGTTTTTACTGATTAGACTTTACAAATACTGATAAACTGCTACCTTTTTGCTAGAAACACTGCAAAAGGAAGTCTAATATCTTGATTTTATTTACAAGCAGGTTTTTGTTTTAAGCCTACGGTTGCTACGTATTAATTCCTGGCAACACCTTTAGAAGAGAGCCTGGTGACCTCTTAGGAAATACGTCATTCATTTCAGCAGGAAAAGCTCTTTTGCATGGGAAAGCTTAAACATGTTGCAGCATATTTGAGTTTTTAAAATCATTGCTTACCTACTACCGTAGCAACAACTTCAAAGCAGATGAGCTGGTTGTTCTGGAATAATTTTACAAACGGGAATGCCAGCAAAGGAATATAAGGCGTCTCAGCAAAGATAGCAGACCAGTGAGCTAGAGCTGATAAGGTCCTGCACGCAAAGGCAAACAAAAGTGTAGAAGACATTGATCCAAAACCAAACAAAAATATAATATGCATTTTAGAACCACAACATAGAAAAACTGTAAACTTCACGACAGATACAGGATTATACGAGTTATAAAAACAAAATTCCGTGAGGGCACTACTATTTCATTTTACAGCTTTCCTTACAGCTGATTCCAGCCATTGGATACATTTCAGATCACTATATGAAAATAAAAATCTATACTATTTAAAGAAATATAAATATATATTTTACCTCTGTAAAACTCTCAGCAGTTTCTGACTTTTGATGGGATACTCATTTTGAATATTCACAAATGCACTGTGGGTACCCTTATCTATCAGGCTACTGAATGCTAAGTGGTTTTCAGGAAGTTGTAATAAGGAACGCCAAACAAACATCCTGCAATTAAAATGCAGACTCAGTCAAGCAACTTCTCTTTCATAGGCCAGTAAACACAAGCAATTTTATTTTGTGCAAGCATGAACATGCACACAAACATACCTGTACTTCGCTGGATATTCTCCAAATTGTTTCAGTAAGGCCCGCAGACGTTTCTTGTTTAATCCACCTGGCAATTCATTCTACAAAATAGGGGATCAACAATAAATGTAAGGATTTCTCTTTCATAATCTCTTTCCTTGCACTCTAATTGATGACAGTAGCTAAATACTGAAGTTCCTAACATAATACTAAAAAAATAACGTGTACTGCTGTCTGTTACATAATCCTAGGTATTTCAACAACAAAAAGATAATTCAAAAGATTATTCATCGTCTACTGAACTCAAAGAACAGCTGCCATTGGTTTCAGTCAGGACCAAAACAGACCCTGACTGAACTATATATAATTAAATAATGGATATAGCCAAACCATAAAGAATACTGACATAAGGAACGGATCACATTGTGATGAATGTTACATCATATATATATATATACACACACAGATACATGTATATATATGTGTGTATGTGTATATATAAGAATATATACAAGAGATGCAACATAGAGAAGATGTCATAGTGATGACAGAAGGACAATAAATGTGTCTTCTAAATAATTAACAAAAAATTGATATTTGATTATTATTGATAAATAATTAATTAAAAAATCAAAATGGCTTCTAGGCAGAGATTTTAGAAACGCCAGCAGGGAAGCAGATCAGATCTAGCAAATATCCATGTGTGTCGCAAGTTGCTTGAACAATTTCAGAGGTACCCCAAGCTGACTGGAGGCAGCTCTAGCCGTGTCACAAAATACAGGAGTATGGGCTAAACAGAGACAGTGGAAATGTTACTAAAACTCCCTCAGTCCCCTCTCTGCTCAAACATCCAAGTGAATCAGTGTCTGAACTTTTTCTTTAAAGTATGTGGCTAAGTATTTTTTCGCGAAGAAATTTAAATACTGCAGACTGGAGCACAGAATATTTGCAACTTCTTCCTACCTCTTTGTTTTCAAGTGATGTGTTCACTTGCAGTTTTAGCAATCTGGTTTGAATTTTGCTTCCTTTTGATTTCCAAGGCCGCTCTGACCTTCCTGAAGTCACTCTCATTGTCAGTTTGTTTGCCCCTGACGTGCACTTGGACCAATCTTCTACTTTGAATGTGGGTGGTGGAGGCTAATATTAAGTGAAAATAACTCAGTTAACATCTTGTAAGACTGATTAAATAACACTATAATTTGATGTTTAATCTATTCTATATGCCATATTTTTGAGCTTGATGGCCACAGCAAGAAGAATAGGGACTCATTTATACCATAAATAAATATACACAGACTGTATGCTCCTGAGTAAGTATGACAGTGAATAAAATTGCTGTAATAAACTAGAAAGACTGTGAGAATGTTTATGTAGCTTCCAAACCAAGTCAAACACCATGTCATTTCCTTGTTTAGCAAACACTAAAATATAATTGGGATAGTATAAATGTGTATCATGTACTGTTCAAGTTATTTACTTTAGTGTATTTCTCAATGTCACTAAAATATTTTGCATTTCTATAGCACCAGTTAAAAAGAATACAAAAGACGTTTACAAACTTTAATTAGTACTCAGAGTCAGGGAGGTATTAATTCAACGTTGGAGATTGGGAAAGCAAGTGACAAAGTGGATATCCCAGTTCATGTCAAACCGGCAGCAAAAGTGCAAATGGAATGCACGTGTGACATCTTTCCACATCCTTCCTCAGCTCCAACTCCGTCATTATCCAAAGCTGCTTACTGTTTACTTCAAAGACATGGTGATTAAAGATATATGGAATTCTGGATTTAGAAACCTGACTCTCATTAATAAATTGCTTTAATAAAATAAGAACTGGCATTTAGAATGTTTGTTATTTAGGAAGGATTAGGAGTATGATTGTGCCATAATGATGGATGCTGGTATCCAATAACACAGTAAGAAGAACAAAATCACAGTGACAAAAACACCATTCATGCCCGTAGTTTAAGACCGCATCAGTTGCAAAACATTTCCTATAGGAAATGGAACAGAAGCAGCACAATTATGCTGTTTCCGTCTCCCCCAAAATGTCATTATAAAGAGAAACTGGTCTATACGAATGGCTGTAGAAAGAAATAGCATCTCCCCCTCCTCCCAACACCAGAAACACAGTGCTACGTATACTTTAACAACATCGTATTACCTGACAGACAGGAGTAACTATGAAGGAAACTCGACAAACCACTTTTTTTTTTTTGTAGTGCTAAATATGGCACTCCAACACATCTGCAAACTACCGCTGATATGAAAGTTATGTTGACCAGTATCAACTTTAATGGGATTCACTGCTGTTTTAAGAAATTTAAAACACTCTACCTTATTTCCTTCTTCAGTCAAAGCTTGGACACTGTATAAATTAAGGCTACCATTTTCCATTACTGATGCAATATACCGTCCATTGGGGCTAATTGCTGCTGTACTAATTCCCTCTTCATGACTCCCAATGTCAAAAAGAAGTTTGCATGTTTCTATATTGATAAATCTCATAATATTATCTTGACTTAACACTCCAAGAACCTGTAAGTTAAAAGGATTCATCAATTGATATTGTCAATGTAAAACAAAGAGGAACACCCAATTCAGCAATGACATTCAATTAAGCTAAAAGAGCAACCGAGCAAACACTTAGCACAGCAACTTTCCTCTTGTATGATGTGGGGCCATATCCCCAGTGTCCCCAAAAGCCCTCAAAGAGTACATGTTGAATCAATTAACCAAATACTCCAGCCTTAAGCTTTGTAAAAAACCTGACCTGATTGGCGCCCCCATCAAAACTATCAGGGAGGAATTCCAGGTGACGGACAGCTCGTACTTTTGCAGGCATCTGGATTATTCGTATCAACTTCCTTGATTCTAAACACCACACGTGAAGACGATTTGATTTTCCACCAGCTACAAAAATCCGGCCATCTCTGGATCACAGATGAGGCAAAGTTTCCATCAGAATACTATAATTTAAGTTAGTATTAGCTAAAAAGAGAGAGATTGTACATTTCATTCTATGCCTTCAAATCACTTTTGAATCTGTCATTATTCCTCTCATACTCTCCTGAAAGAACAAAATAGCTCCTAAACAATAAAATGTGCTTTTGTAAAGGATAGTTTAAATCTTATTTTAGTGGTCATTAAAAATCAACTTTATTTCAATTGCTAAGGGACTGTCATATAAACTGCTATTGATCTGTGCTGAAAGTATCAGTCACAGCAGAGTTCAAAACCTTATCATTGCATATAGCTCAATACTTCCATAAAACATTACAAATAAGGAAAGAAAACCTGTTTTAAAACTACAATTTTTGTAGTCCACCTTTAGAACGTTTAAAATAGCAATTTACCTGGTAACTGCAAAGACCTTATAAAGTAATACAGAACCTTCTACAGGAGTTGGCAACTGGTATTTACAGCGAAGAGTATCAAATTCCCATGCAAAAACAGAATTGTCTTTGAAACAGCTGAGGATGGTGTTACTCAATGGAAGAAAAAAAACCTGGAAGAACATAGAAAAGAAAAAGAATGGAATACGTTGTCAAGAAAGTACCCTTTAAACTGGACCAAACTGCATGGCAGAATAAAATACAGCAAGAAACCATGGCAGTATGGCTCTTACTCTAACTGCACAGTGCAGCTGCAGTGCAAGGCTTAGATCCCACAGGCAGCGGGTCCCCTTCCCCTGCTGCAGCCCAGGCAGGCCCGCTCTCCCTTGCACTGGTTCAGAACGTGTCGTACCCTTTGCTAAGCCAATTTAACTCACCAAAATGACAATTTTTACCCGTGTTATTTTTATGACTATTAAATTGTCTTGTGGAGGTTTCTGATGACTGCCAGAGAGGACGTAATATACACGGTGGGAACATGAAACCAGGAGCATGAGGGGATGTGAGACATGAGCCAAACTCCTCACTCAGCAACTGCTTATTGCATCTTCTACAAACCAGCTTCAGCATTCAAACAGTACCAAGAGCCTGCAAATGCACTCTATGAAGCATTCATCTTTAGACTTAAACTCCTTAGTTTTACGTACAACTGTCAAAAGTAAAAAATATTGTAGAAAGTTTAGCAATATATTCTCCAACTACGAAATGCAGATTTTACTGTGAGGATGAATGAAGATAAAACCAAAAAGCTTGTAAATATATTTTTTCAATTATTCTGAACATTTTTTTGTTTATGTGTAATCTCTTTCAATAAGGAAAAAAAAAACAACTGGATTATTTACATTTTTGGACGTCATCAGATACATTCTTACTTAATGACAAATTATTGGTTTAGATCAGAGGTTCTATTTCAGCAGGAGCACATGCAGCTTCAGTAAATTTCCTGTACCTATAACTTTACGGTTACACTGAAAATGTCTTTTGGTATCTGAACATTGAGGGACTACTTGAAGTACTCACTGGCTGAGATTAACAGTCAGTGCTACGAAGTTCAGAGCTTTGGTCTGAATGGTCTCTTGGGGCCTTGAAAATATGTAAATCTGGGTATGTGGGATGGGATTTGTCTTGCAGAATGTTAGTAACTGAAAGTTGGATGTTCAGGCCAAATCAGTCACTTGACAGTGGGCAAAAGTTACCTGTGGGGAAAGAGTCACCTCACCTACCACGGTGATTTATCTTCAAACCCACTGAGCTGCCTGTGCTCCTTCAGGGACCCTGAGGAAGTCTAGACAATGAATTGAGAGCAGATGCCTATCATGCAGATGGATGAAGTTTAAATTTTGGTAAACTGGAGTGCTGAACAGTTCCTCATTATTTACTTTGCCCTAGAAAAGTACCACAAGACAGTCACAAGCAGCTGCTAAATAAGCAGTGATGCTTTGAAAATGGTGATTATCAATGTCTTCTCTGCTCTTTCTCTTTTTTTTTTTTCACCCGCTATCCTTACAGTGTGCAGCTCAGTCTCTGTCTTTTTAAATTAGCTTTGTCCCATACCAATTTAACAGAAAGTGTATGTTGGAGTGCAAACTGGGCTTAAGTAAAGAGGCACCAAAACGTACACTGCGGAGACTGGTGTGACACTACTATGATGGCTCAGACACCAAGCAAGCACACAACTTTGGACAGCAAGTGTCAGTGCTCTGGTCTAATAATAAATCTGATCTTTAACAAAGCAGTTATCTGTATGTCTTAAATTGTGGCATGGGAGTAAGCATCATTATCTCTATTCTAAACTCAGGAAAATGAAATCCAGATAAATTGGATTATTTGCATAATGTCCTGTCAGAAATGGTAGAACCAAACCAAAAGTGCAGGGTCTTGATTCCTAAACAGTGATTTATTCATTCAACCATAATCATTATTGTTTGGATTTAAAGGTTTTTTTCCATACTGTAACATCCTGATCCTATTCCATCCCATTCCAAGAGCCATTTATCAATAAGAAGCCCCTACACATAGCCTACACAAAGATACTGAGCAGCAGAAGAATCTTGTGCACTAAAGAAATGCAGCCGCCTTTGCAGGGAAGACATAATTATTTTAGCAACGCGTGCTACACAACAGTTTTAATAAAACAAACAAATAAACAAAAATTTACGTGTGATCTTCCACAGTAATTGCTGGGTGACTATTTCAGGCTGACAAAATTTCTGCCTGACCTAGAACACGGTGAAGAGACTCAAATGAATAGCCTTGTTTGCTGCAAAATCAGCATGGCTTTTTAGTGACCAGCCTGACGAGAACTTTGGTTTGAAGTGGTGTTTGTAAGACTATTCACTGCGGGGCAGCATGTGTGTAAGCAAAGCTCAGGCACTGCTTCGATACTTTCTGTAGTACTTATGCCAAAGTTTGACATTTGGTGGCGCAGTCAGACCTATTTAAAGCAGCGTAACACTAAGGAAGACCTATTTAAACCACTCCCTGACACAAACATGTCATCCTTCTCAGCCCCTACGTTGTTCCAGTATAAGTGTCTGTGCAGCAAACCGAACCAAAGAAACCACTAGGTTGAAGAGCAGCAATTTGCTTTTGCTGAGTTACTTTTCAGCTTTGTTTGTTCCCACATCGAGTGCTTAGCATGCACAGGAAGAAGAGCAACTTTGGAATATGCAGCTGAATGGCGTAGGTGGTGGTGACTCTTTAACCATTAACATTATGACACCAACTGTTTTTTTTTTAACAACACCCTTAAATCCGACAATAATTCAGGTTGGAATCAATCTCTGGAGGTCCTCTGAGCTCACCCCCAGGTCACAGCAGGGTCACTCTAGAAGACGGCTCCAACTTCCAGGTTAAATTGGGTTAGTCAAAGTCATATCCAACAAAGTTTTGAGTATCTCTAAAGATGGAGGTTCCTTAAAAGTTCCCAGCAGATCTCTGCAACTACTGAGTCATGATTCCAGTGGTCTGGGTGACATGACAGGACGACAGTTAAGAAGATATGCCCAAAGAACATGGATAAGATTCCGCTGTATTTGCAAAAATATTTTCAAGTACTGTGATTTTAACATGTGCTGTTACTCCTACTGAGGTATGCTTGTTCACCCCTTAGCAATTGCTCTTTACTCACCTTCTGTATACCCACAGACTGACGAACATTCAGCTTTCTTTTTCTTTGAAAGGTGTCCAAGTCCCACAGTTGTGCTGTATCAGTGGATGTAGTGATGGCATACCTGCCCGAGCCATGGACAGAGATGGAAGACACTGAAGAATCATGTCCCCTCATCCAACTAACTAGCTCCTTGGTTTCTGCAGGAGTTGATGAAAAAAATGAGAAGGGTATGAAAGCCATTCAAAGTGAAACAACTACTACTTTACTCTTTATTGCCAACACTGTGCTGTGAAAGAGACATTTGATCATATCTGGTATCTGACCACTTACCATCACAGCCCAACAAACAAGAAACAAAAGTATCAGTCTTCATGTAGTTATTATGCCTTAGAGAAATATAACCATCTCCTCGTCTCCAAGTAACAGATTTCACAAGTTATTCTCAGTTCTACACAGAAAGCCAACTTGCACAGACTTGTTTAATTTAGCCTAAGAATCAATCTTAAAGTCCTGAACACTGTGATCAGGTAAGTTCAGCATTCCTCATAGGCAATTATCCGATGTGAACACCCGCAGTAATCTCTAGAAGTTGAGACTGAATGTTCTACTTAGAATTGTCCACTTGTTTTTACTCATGGACAACATGTATGAATGATTACGCAGCTATTTACAGGTGCAAGGAAGAAAGGTTTAATGACAACGGGCTATGACTATAGAAAGGCACAGTCAGAAAGCAACACCTCATTAATTCTTTTAGAGTCCAAAACATTTTTGTGCTGCGTATTGCATACTAAGGGAATGGTTCCTCTGACTACATTGTCTCCCACTTGTGACTGCATGACCACTAATCCTCCCTCCGCAACCAAACTGTATTTGTGGCAATTACGCTATTTACGTTGGGCAGTTTGCTTGACAGCCCATGGGGTGGTTCCAGCTGACCTACTGCTGTGGCATCAAAGATGGGAAATGGCTATAAAGCAGCTCATAAAGCCTAACAGTCAAACTTTCTGCTGTGCTTACAGGCAATTGAGTGCTTAAAGCTATTGTCACATGGGAGGATGACATGGGATTACAGAGCCTGGCTTCTAAAGCAATGGATGGAGCCCACCAACTAAGTATTATCTAATACACCTCTAAGGATAGCTTACCCAATACTGACTCATGTGAATAAAATTTGTATTTTAAAACATTCTTCATTCGTGGTATATGGAAACAACACCATACGAACGTGCAAGAGTGTGGAATAATTAAGAAGATTTCTGTAAGTGCATTCAAAATCTAAGTTGTGGTTAAAAGGAGGAGAAAAAGCACTGAGGATTTCAGACCTTAACTCTGACTCTTCCTCTACAGTGGGAAACAGTGTTACATTAAAATCTTCATTGATAATATCAGACTCAAACCCTTAAATTGCAGATGATATGACACATTACAACTGCACTTTTTGATAGGTTGAGATTAATTTATGAAGAATGAATTGTCAATGCCTTTCACCATTTAACTTCTAATAAAGACAGAGACACACCAGATGGCCTATGAAATTGATTTTAAATACCGCTTTTGAACAAGGATCCAGATCTACTTGCATACTCAAAAGTATTGACAGCTCTTTTAGTGCATATTGTCACTTTGTTCAAATATTTTACTGTAAATATAGTTAATAACTGGTCCAGTTGCAAACTAACACACTGCCAACTGATTTTGCTTTGATTTTACATACAGCACCTCATTCTAAGCAAACATATACAGAATTGCTTTAAAAAAGGCAACACACATAACCGCGATCCTGTGCTAGACTTCAGTTAAACAGACACCTGCGTTACTCAGTGGGAACAAGAAACTTTGACAAACAAAGGGCTCATTTACCCACAGGACTATAACCCACATGGGCCCAAAGTTTTCTTTTTTGGACAGATGGCATGAAATATATAATAAGATTTCCATCAAAAAAACTTACAAAAAATTTGAGATCAAAACTAAAATTAGATAGGTTTTCATAGCAATCCAGATAGTAAGCCTTTAAATTTCCCCTTACCTGTATCAAAGCACTTAATGGAATAATCTGCCAAAGCCACCAAGAATTCTGTCTTTCTGCGAAGATTAAATGCCAAAGCAGTGCAAGCCTGCATTGTTCGCTGAACAAGGTTGAACCTATTTAAAAATACACAATCTCATTGTGTTAGGAAATTTTGGTTCATGATGAAGTAATAACTTAATCAGTTTTAACATATTTCACTGAGAGAAAAAACAGATTAACTCAAAAGACGGGAGGAAATAAATTGTATCTAATTATAAATCATTTAAACCCCAGTGCTAATATTTTAAAACTTAGTAGTATAAAATTGAAAAGACTGATTAATGTATTTCTGCAAATGACAATACTAGGTCTAGTTTATTTTAATTCATGGCTCGTATTATTAATTGATTGGTACTGTCCAAAGAAT
Source organism: Pluvialis apricaria (assembly GCA_017639485.1). Classification (NCBI taxonomy): domain Eukaryota; kingdom Metazoa; phylum Chordata; class Aves; order Charadriiformes; family Charadriidae; genus Pluvialis; species Pluvialis apricaria. The sequence goes on along the minus strand of CM030008.1, from coordinate 157,217,084 downwards.
AACTTCTTGTGGTAGTATTTAATCACTTAAGTCCTAGGAGATTGCTGTCTGTTCAGTTTAGAGTTACAAACTTCTGATATTTTGAAGCAGCTAAACTAATAAAATAATATTTAGGGATCCTACATGAGACACTGGCTTGTAGTTTCAGTTCTGAGAAAACTACTATCTATTTCCACATTCATGAAAAACTGCAGGTTAAAAGCAGGCCTGTGGCATGGTGTCCGGACAAGTTCCATACCCCTGAACGTTACAGATGTCAAGACAATTAAAATGTCTTGATATAAATATTCTTACCTGTTTCCATTCAAGTCAAAAACATATATATTCCCTTGGTGGTCTCCAGCGAGTAGAGAATCTCCGGAACTGTCAAAAGCCACATTCAGAAAACGTATGGTCTTTGAGTGGTATCCTTTGACACTACGAATTATGTTTACTATAACTCTGAAGAAAGCAAGCAGAACAACCATGCTTAGAATCGTTTTATTAGCACATATTTCTCCAAGACCTAGCATTAAAATGTTCTCAGCTTATGGTTTTACAATTCTAATCATTCATAGTGTTCTATGAAAAATCTTTTTCCATGAAAAACACGTATTTCTAACATTAAAAAATACACTAAACAAAGGAAGCCACTCACTATGTTGGAAGGCAGTTAGAAAACAAGTAAAACAGATGAGGGAAATCCACCATTCACGATCCTTTTATGTGGCTCCTAGTAACCCAATTTTCATTTATATTAATGAATAACACTAATATATATGGTGATGTATGATCCACCAATGTATCTGAAAGTCTAATTCAGCACTCAGCAAGGAACCTGGCTCTTCATTGTCACCGTAAAGAAACACACTAGAACACCGAGAAGCTATGAATTACTGTAAGAAACCACTTGGATTAGATTGGAGTGGGCGGAGAGCCAGTTTTCATAGCACTTCTTTCCTGAGTCTTCAAAAGCATGAAGCAAGCCATTTTTATCATTATTCATCTGAGTTATTATGGAACAAAAGTTGCTGGTTTTTTCACATTTTATCCTTGTACCGTGCTGTTAGTATAAAACGGAGCTGGATGCAGAACCAAAGCCCAGGTGCAGAATAAACCATAGGAGGAAGGTTTTTCCAGGAAACAGGACATTAAGATTTGGGAGATCTGCCGCGCCTGGATTTCTGGGATAAATCTGGGCCAACCAATTATTTTCTGTCATCAGTTGGATGTAAATTTAGAGCCTAAAGCTGTACAGCATATTGGCAGGCTGACTAAAGACTGTAGGGGACTTGCAAAAGACTGTGATCATGGCTATTTAAAATGCTGATAGCCATTTGGGACACCAAATGCCAATAGAGTAGAACAAGCAAACCAGCGTTGGCATGCAACTGTTGGCATATGTACAAAGTGTGAGCGAGTATCTGAAGAAGGGCCATGGTACGGACTAGAGACAAAACTAATTTTGCCTCATCCTGCTAAGCCTATTCTTTTCTGCAATAAAAGGGAAAGGCCATAAAAATGAAACCAGAAAGATGTTAAGCTAATTTGTTTAAATTATAGTTAAAATTTAGCAATGCTAGGATCTTTAGGGTCATAAAAAAGAAGACACAAGGCATGACATCTGATTCTAAAAACACCCTGAGATGTGAGTACTTTTCAGTGCAGTTACAGCATCTCCCAGGACTTCCTCAACACCGCTCTCTGCTTTTCGAAAGTTCCTTTGCCACTAAACTAACCCAGGAGAACAAAGTCAGGAGTTCACGGAGCTGCACGCAGATCCCCCACATCAAACATGACACAGGTACCCCAAAGGAGCATTCACACTGCTGCTCTTCAGCTTGGGCTAGACAGTATTTTCCTAATATTTAACATTTTAATTAAACTCTCGTGGGAATTTTCTTCACTACAATTACAGTTAAATAAAGGTAAACGGGGAGAGTTGCCCAGGCCCTTGCCCGGCCCAGCGAGCATCTCTGAGCACGGAGGTTTCGCAGCCTCCCTGGGGACCTGCTCCACCTTCAGCGGGAACGTTCTGCCACCGCTATCTAACCGGGCATCCCCGGGCTGTACCTCCAGCCCTGCAGAAGCTCGGCTGAGCTCCGGCCGAGCCCCCCTGCGCCCCCCGACCCCCTCCCCGATGCCCTCGGCCTGCCCACTCCCTCGGCCTCTCCTCCGCGGCGCGGCGCTGGGCACGGCCACGGCTGCCGCCGGCCCGCCACTGAGCCCCGGCTGAGGCGTTGACCGCCGCCGCCCCTCGCCCCGCAGCGGCCGTTACCCGCGCCGCGCCGCCGGCCCGGGCTTGCGGTGCCAGATGGGGCCCTGCTGGCGGCCGCCCACGTCCGAGCTCTCCATCCTCGGCCCGCCGCTCCCGCGCTCGCCGCCTCCCCTCAGCGCTCCTCCAACGGCCGCTGCGGCGGTGGGGGGGGGGGGGGGCGCCGCCCGCATGGTACAGCCCGCTCCCGCTTCACCAATGGGGGACAGGAGGACGGAGGTGGGCGCTCCCCCCCCCTCCCCAAAGGTATCGGCCTGCCCGGGAATGGACCCGCCCACCCGCGGGCCGCGGGGCCTGCCGGGAGTTGTAGTTGTAGGGGTCGGTTGCAGGCCCAGCCCGCGGGGACGGCGGCACCGTCACTCGGCAACGGCGGGTGCCTCCCCCCCCCCCCGGAGGCGGGACTTCCGGCGCTGCCGTTGCCCCGGCAGCCGAGGGGGCGGGGCCGGAAGTGGCGGCGGCTCAGGCCGAATTCGGCGGCGCCACGTCTGGCTCGGGTCTCCACTCCCTGCCCGGGGCGGTGGCGGGAGCACCCTCGCCTCTCCCTCAGCGGCTGGTTCGTAGCGAGGCCTCGGCGGCGGCGGCGACATGTCGGACCTGGGGGACTGGTTCCGGAGCATCCCGCTGATCACCCGCTACTGGTTCGCCGGCTCCATCGCCGTGCCGCTTATCGGCAAGCTGGGCCTCGTCAGCCCCGTCTACCTCTTCCTCTGGCCCGACGCCTTCATCAACCGCTTCCAGGTATGGGCCGCACTACCGGTCCCGGCGTGCCTTGCGGCGCCCGCGCCATAAGAGAGCGTGGCGCGGTCCGCGCTCGGCATGCCGGGAGTTGTAGTGAGCGGCTGGCCGTGCTGCGGGCCTGCGGGCGGGGGCTGGACCCCTTCCGCGGCCGCCTTGGGAGGCAGTGGCGCACCGAGGCAGCCCGTAGGAGTGACCCAGGCCACCTCCAGCGCGAAGCCGGGGTCTGCCTCCCTGCTTAACCTCTGTAAGGCCTGCGAGCTGGGCCCCGGGTTTAGCCGCTGCTCTGCCTCCTCAGGCCCCGGGCTCCCCACCAAGGTGACACAGGCTGCGGTGCCCGGCCCTGCCAGGGCCCTTGGGTGAGGCAAGGTGGGCTGTGGCTCTTGTCAGGCCCTGTAGTTCGTTTTGTGTCTCATTCTGGTGCGTTTTTTCCCTGCCTTTTTTTTTGGGAGTTTTTCTGCCTGGCACCAGTTGTTGTGCCAAGGCGCTCTGTGATGATAAAACCTGTGACTGTGACTTCAGATGGCTTGTCTGGCCTCCGTTGTGCAATTCTGTGGGCCTGGCTTTGGGAACAGGGGTTACAGGCAAGCGTGCAACCATCCTAAACTGCAGGTGGCTCTGAAGATATTAAGGCAGAGCTAAAGAAGTGCGTCTTTTGCACCTTCTTGCTTGGAATTTGAAAAAGCTTGTGTTTGGGATTGTCAGCTTCCATGCCTAAGTGTGGTTGACATAAACTAACAACTGAAGTCATGAGGTTTCAGATGTAGTAGTCTCTTTCCTTGCACTGGGACATTACAGGTTCAGTGTTTTGGTATGCAGGTGTGTAGGGGGAGAGTGCCCATTGGATGAACTGAAAATGAAAGTGAAGGAAGAGAAAAGATCCCAACCTTTAAATTTCTATTATAGGTGCTCATTATATCTTCAGTGAAAAAGGCTTAGTGCAAAAAAACATAGCTCTCTGTTTCATTTCATTTCAAAACTTAGTAGACTAAATGACTGTTTTTTCCTTTAGTTCCTTCTGGAACTGTGACATTCAGGATCCCAATACTCTATTTGGAAATGTTGCTGGTTAACGAGCTCATTCATAAATGGCCAGACACTTTCTGTCCTTGCTACATGCTGTCATGCAATTGGCTGTGCTGATATTGATTGTTGGGAGACTCTAAAGCAGGTACAAAATGCTCAGAGCAGCGCGCACTGTCTGGAATGATACGCTCAAGGCTCTTGTGTGAATTCCTTGGTCTCTGTTCAATAGGTAAGAATGGGTTCTGTATAGATGCTTTTAAAACAGGGTAGCATCCTTGCAAGTATATCCCTTTTGCACTGCGATAAAGACTCAGTACTGCAAAGATGTGATGGAAGTGATCTGGGAAGTTGTGTGTGATTTCTGTTGTAATCTCAATAGCTTTGCTTAGCAGATTAAAAAAACAAAAACCAGCCAAAACTGTAAAAGCTGTTGAAGCAGCAGTAATTGATAATTGGGCCATTTTTAATCTCCTCCTTGATCTTCCCAGTAATGAATAAAAAATGAAAAGAAAAAAACTGTGCATATGAGTTCATTCTACAATATATAAATATATCTGTCTTTTTTTTTTGATCTGGACAGATCTGGCGGCCGATAACTGCAACTTTCTTCTTCCCAGTGGGACCTGGAACAGGATTTCTCTACTTGGTGAATTTGTATTTCTTGTATCAATATTCATCACGATTAGAAACAGGTATGTTATCCAAGAAATTGTATGCATGTGGTGAACTCTGCCTGGAGTTGATAGAGACTAAGCCTTTTCAAATTCTGTTGGGAATATTTGTGGCGATGGGCTTGTGGCTAATTCAGACAGAATTCTGGGAAATATGGCTCATGTCTGTGCCCACTTATGTTGGTCAATGGGAAACTGCTCTGAAAACTGATTTGCTGTGACTGGCTCCTTCCCTTCGGCAGGAAGCCTGTTCATTTAGCATCTGAACTTGATACTTCTTTCAGTAGGAGGGCCTGGTGCTTTTAGTTGTTGGATTTCAGGAAATGAGGGATAGAGACTAAAAGATGGCGTTTTCTGTTTTCTTGTGTCGAATGTCCTTTAACACGGAAGAGTGATAGAGCGTGTGTAGTAACGGGTGTATCCATCTTGAGAAAATAACAATGTCAGTTTTCCCTTTTTTGAAAGGCAATGATGTGTACCTGTGTTATTCTGTCAGTTATGTTGAATTGAGAGATACCTTGTACGAATGAAATGTACCCCTCTGTCAAATAGAAATGTGAAAAAAATAAGGAACTAAGTGGATTTTCAGTTAGAGGGCAAAATTAGGAGTGGAAGGAAGGAGATCAGATAATGGATCACTTCTCTCTCTCAAAAAAAAAGGTTGTTGTTACAAGGTAGCTTCAAAACTGGTTTCATTTTGCATTGCACACTTCATTAAAGCTGGACAAAAATTGAAGTAAATAATTAAAGTATTTGCAAAGCCAAGCTCCTCCTGAAGCCTTTAGAACTACAATGAAATTCTTGTTCATAATGGAGTCTTAGAACTGATGGTGTAAGTGGAAATGTGTTGCAAGGTGACGTTTGGGAAGTCCCGCAATAGAAAAGTAAACGTGCCATCCAGAGAGCGTTGTGGAATCCCTTTTAAGTTGTAAGAAGCACAGCAGGAAAAGGGAGAAGTGGTGCCAGATTGAATTTGGTTGTTTTCTTAGTGAAAGTAAGTAGTAGTTTAATAGATAGAAATGGTTCCTCCTTTTCTTTCAGCCTTTCTGCAGTAGATTATGAACACATGGGAGTACTCAGTTATGACATTCTACTGTGCAAAGCTATGTGTAGTAAGAGTTAATATATACAAATTATAAGACATCACTGCTTGTACATATACGTTAAAAATGCTCTTGTTGTCTATGCTGTGGCAGAAACCTCATGGAAGGAGAAGCTAATTCTTTCAGCAGTAAATTGAGATTCCTGCTATACAACACATCTGGATTTTGAAACTGGGAAGTCAGCTGTGTTGTTGTTTGAATCAATGCATTTCTTTTATATTACAGTCATTTTTCTGGGTATAAATAAAGTTCTTGGTTAGGCCGGTGCTTCACGTCTACGAAAAAGGCTTAAATCCTTCTGAAAGTGGGAGGTGTGTAAGTTGCTGATAATGTTTACAAGTGCAAATCAGCATAGGTCTATGCCTCCTTTTGTCTCTGAAACTGAGGAAGTGAAACTTCTGTTTTCAGGGTTGTACGTGGTTTGTGAGCATACACTGGTGTTGCATGCTAGCTTCAAATTTAGCTGTCAAAAACATCCATATGGTTTTGTACTGTGCTTGTGCTTTCCTAACAAGCTGACCTCTAGCTTCCTGAGGAAAGGGAGATTGATGTGTTTTTGTTTTTGTTTGTGTTGGAGAAGAACATAACAAATATCAACAGAGAAAGCAGAGTATGCAGAGTTCACTCCCCAGCAGTACGAATGATGAGATTAGGAGTCTACAGCTCTTCCCTGGGCCCTCCTGAAGGACGCAGTGGGCTAGAGCTCACCTTGCCCCTGTGCTGAGCTTTTTGGCAGTCTGTAGCTCAGTTTTATTAGATACTCATTGGAAAGTCAACTTAAATACTTTGTCTAATATTCTTGCTAGTAATCTCCTAGATAACAAGAAGTGAAAAACTTTAGGGGAATAATATTTGCTTTGATTTCTTCCTATTCTGGAGGAGTTTCTACAGGGTTAGTCAGCTTCCTCTCTTTATTTGTTTCTATTTGTTGTATGGCAACAGTAAGGAGAAAACTCCAGTTCATGTAGTTCTCCAACTTTAAAACTTTCTAAAAGCATTTTTCGAAGTTTTGGTATTTTTTTTCCCTCTGTTGTGTAACTTGCGTGGCTGAACTTAAATAATAAACTTAAAATTACTAAAATAGCAATTTTGTTTCACGTAGGTTGTGTTACTCCGGTTAGTCTAAAAAGCTAATGCTTATAAATAGGTTTTCTTTCTCTAAATTTTTGTGGACATGTAAAACAGCTGTAGGAAGCCAAATAGTGCTAACATTAAGCAGTGGCCTTCTTTCGAGGCATTTTGATGCTTAATTATTAGCATGTAATTCAAGTTGTTCGTGGTGTGCTGCGTTTGTCACTGTGGTTTGGGTCTGTTTCAGCAGTATTCGCAGCCCACCCTTGTCTGCATGGAGCTATATGAAAATTGATAGGAGTCTTGCTCAAATGCTGAGGTCTGTGCCAACCTTTTACCACAGTTTGCAAACTGTGTACCCTCTTTGTCATGTATGTTGATTTTTCTGGAGTGTAAAAACCATCGTATCTCTTGAGTCTGGCTAGATGATGCAAAGAAGGTGCAATTTGCCTAAGTGAGGACTGGTTTTCACATGACTCGATCCTTAAACTCAGTGTCTCTGCTTTTGCTGTGCGAGTATATTTCCTTACCGTGTGCTTCTGACTGGGAGCTTCGTATGAAGGATGGGGTCCAACTTCATTTTGAAGTCTTGTGAAGTTAAAACCACTTATCTCCAGAGATAAACTGTGTTCTTTTTTAAATAGAGCCGCTGTGTGTGCACTTAATGCAGTATGTCTTATTTTTTGGTCCTGTAGGTTGTTTTATTATAAGAACAAGGTTTTTTTTTTAAAAAAACACATTTTTTAAAATTTAACAAATAAAAAATAATAAAGCACAGACTGCATGTAGGGCAGCTGTTAACTGAGCTTTTCTTAGACTCCTAAAAAAAAGTCTTAACTTATCAAGATTTCAGTACCTTTCCTAACAATTCTTTTTATTTACAGGGGCTTTTGATGGAAGGCCAGCAGATTACATGTTCATGCTCCTGTTTAACTGGATCTGCATTGTTGTATCCTTCTGCTCATCATCAAACTTTAGAATATTTTGGTTCTCCTATTTCTGCCTGAAATATGTTCAAAGACCAGGGGTTTGCTACATTTTAAAACTGTTAATTCCTAATATTCACAGGTGAGTTTTTAATTTCCCTGGAACGGTAGCGAGTGGCTTGCAGGGAGAATACTAATAAATGTGCTGTTGCAGGTACGTGGTCTGGGGACTAGAGTTCTGCTTCTATGAAGTTCGCCTCCTGCTGCGTGAACTTCCATGGTGTTCACTGTATTGCTTCACTCGGCCACTTCAGTGGATTGCTGCGTGGGCTGCGAGTGAATTTGGTGTGTTTAAGCTGCCATGTGCAGAGAGGTCTGATCTCTGCCGTTACCTGAGCTGGAAATTCAGGGGTATCTCGTGAAGGGATTCTTTACCTGCGGGGTACAAGTCAGCTGAGTCTGTGAAAGCAGCGTTGCGATATCTGCGCTGAGATAACTTCCTGAAGAAGCTGGGCTGGTTGGGAAACAGTTTTTCCACGAGCTGGGCTCTTCTACCTGAGTTTTCTTTAGATCTCAGATACAAAACTGGAAGGAGTTGTTGATAGACCAGATGGTTGTGCTGCCATTCAGAGGGATCTTGAGAGGCTGGAGAAATGCGTGCTGGGTCAGGAATCTCAAAGGGAAGCGCCGAGTCCTGCTCCTGGGGAGGAACAGCCTCAGGCACCAGAACAGGCTGGGGACTGACACTCTGCAAAGCAGCTTGGCAGAAAAGGCCCTGGGAGTCCTGCTGGACACCAAGTTGACCATGAACCAGCAATGTGCCTTTGTGACAAAGGTGGCCTCCAGCCTCCTGGGCTGCGTTAGGCAGAGCGTTGCGAGCAGATTGAGGGAGGTGATTACTCCTGTCTGCTCAGCCCTTGTGAGACGTAGCCGGGGCTGCATCCAGCTCCAGGTTCTCAAGTACGAGAGAGACATGGACATACTGGAGAGAGTCCAGTGAAGGTTCGCAAAGATAATTAAAGGGTTGGAGTATCTGTCACGTGAGGAGAGGCTGAGAGAGCTGGGATTGTGCAGCCTGGAGAACAGGGGGCTCAGGGGTGTCTTTTATCCATGTGGATAAATACCTGATGGGGCAGGGAGTAAAGGAAGTGGAGCCAGACTTCTCTCAGTGGTGCTCAGTGGTGGGACAAGAGAGAACAGGCACAAAATGAAGCACAGAAAATTCCATTTAAATGTAAGAAAGACCCTTTTTACTATAAAGGCAGTCAAATATTGGCATGGGCTGCCAAGAGAGGTTGTGGAACCTCCATCCTTGGAGATGCTCCCATTCTGTCTGTGCTGTTGCTACCTCCTTGTAGCAATCTGCAGTGGCACAGTATGTGGAAAAACGGGAGCAGTGACATCAGGGTGAACCAGATAGAGCCAAGGAAGCTAGTGTGCAGAAATGCTGTTGCCTGTATCAATAGAGTAACTTATCTCTAGTTGTATTCCACTGTGTGGAGGGTTTTGCTATTCCTGCTGGTCCTGTTGAGCCACAGCAGTAACGAGGAAAACAACGTCATTGTTTAGATGTTGTTAAGAAAACCATCAGCTTCATTGTGGTTGCAGGCTGTTGGCTGTGAGCTATTAGATGAATCTGATTGTGACTTGACTTTCAAACCGGTCATTTGAAAGCTTCCAGTTGCTTGTTCCCTATATGATGTAAGGAGCAACCTGGATGCGTGACCTGGGAAAACGCTTGGTGCCATTTTATACACGTTCATGAACTGTTAAAAGCATTCTGGTCATAGCAAAACTCTTCAGCAATTGTTTCTATTTAGCAGTTACTACAGCAAGTAGATCCTTTGGGTTCCAGGGTAGGAGAGTAGTGTTTAAACCCTGCATTGATGCACTTCAAGAAATTATTTATTTTCTATGACTCAGTGACAATATATTGATGGTTTTTTATGATCTGGTATTTCTTTAGTTAGAAAACCAATATTGTAGTCTTAAAAAAAACTAATGAAAGAATCCAGCTGTTAAACCTGTAACGTGCTTTTATGCAAGGACTGATTGAGTTTGTAGTTAGCCACTTTCATCATGAAGGGAAGGCCAGCGCATCCATCAGCCCTCGAAGTAATGTCTTGAGGTGGTAGCTTGAAAGCCTACTGAAAAGCAAGTATTGAAACTAAGTGTGTAAGTCTCTAGATCATTGGAGGTTTTTAATTTTTTCCAGTGGTTAACTTAATACGACACAGGAACGCTGTTTTAATTTTAAACGTTAAAGACCCTTGCATGCGTATTCAATGTGTGTGCAGCTTCTTTTTGTCGTTCTAGTCCATCAGGTTTCGCTGCGTTTTCCTTAATGGTACAATGACAGATAACTGGCTTGGCAATGGACATGCAGGTAAGTGCAGTGCAGTTTCTTAAGTAATAATCTTATAGAACTTTCTGACTACTTAATGACTTTATAGAGAGCATTATTGGCATAACTGCAGAACATAGTTAAACTAGGCTTGTTTAGTTTATATCAAAATAGTCTGCCGTGTGTGTTTTGTTAGTTTTTTAGCTTGGGTTAGCCTCAGCTAATGTCACAAGGCTGTATCTGAATCTGCCACTCCTAACCAAGTTAGGGAGTCAAGGAGTGAAAACTGGCTCTTTTTGCAGTTGGGAAGTGTTCGGCCTTTTACTAAAATGGACACAAGATGTCACCTATGCACTGTTTCTTCTAATAAATGTGGATCTGCATTCTTACTTTTTTATCTAAAAGTGATTTTTGGGTTCGTTAGTCTTCTCAAATTTAGTGTGTCTATTACTTGAAAACAGAAGATCTTTTTTGTGAAAAACGCAGCTTCAGATTCAGGTCAGAACTGTGAAGTGCAAAATCCTCACAAGAATGATTAAAATAGTGGTCTAAAGAAACAGTTTCAATGAGGTAGTTCTTACCTCCCCAAATATTATGGGTGGAAACAGGGGAGTGTTTCTCGGACACAACAGAGTACCAGAGAACTGTATGTCTTCAGACTGCCTCTGCTGTTCTCTTCTCATCTTATTCTGTCCCTGTCACCCAAAGCCTGCACAAATATCTCTAATATTCTGTATAATATTATCTTAGCGTTTATTAGATCACTTATCAGGCTCCCCTCGTAGACAAAAATAGTGATCACGCATTCAGTCAGGACTGAGTTCTGTTATGGGCTGTCCATAACTTCATACTTAAACTTTTTCTGCTGTGGGGAAAACGCCACAAAATGCTTCAAAAGCATGCTGAAATCACCTATACTTTGAACGAATTTTAGACTGATTGTGTTGATTTGTATCTTTTTTAAAATGTACTTCAAATGGTTTTATATCTGCATGCAAAATATTGCTTAAAATAAGGCGGTTTTGCTTGTGTTGAGTGGCTTGCTTGAAAGTGAGAAGATAGAATTGGATAGCTGGATTTATTTCCATGTCAAATACTTTCAGAAATTACATATTACTTTGTCCAGTAAAATAAAAATAGTTTTAATAAAGACCCTAAGGTGCTTGTGTGACGAGTCAGACTGCTGGTGCGCTGTAGGGCTTGGGGAAGGCTGGACTGATGCCGGTGTACCAGCTTTAACGTGGAACCTGCTGAATAGCGGCACCCCCGAAAGGATGAGTTTTCACCTCTCTTCCAAACACATGAGCTGGTTTGTAGCATGAAACCAGTTCACGGAAACGTTGCTGGCACAGTCTGCCTTCAGTTCAGAAATCAGCAAATAACTTAAATAGTACTTTATATTTGTTTCACTAGAAATAGTCCGATCAGCTAATATATGGTCACAGTAAGGAGATATTTGAAATGATGTCATCTCCTGGCATGGAGCACGGGTTAATTCTGAGCTCGACCAAGGTGGCTTTGCCAAGGCCTCTGAAAGTACTCTGAAATGGTGATTTACTGGTGCACCTTCCCTCTGTGGTGCTCTGAGTGGGACGTAGCTGGCAATTCGATGGAGTAACACTTCATCTGGCGTATTAGCTTAGGCCCAGATGAATGTGTTTGAGTTAGTGCACTACGTTGTGAATGTAAATGATTGTGGCACAAATTTGTTGCTGACTGTGCTGTAGGTGTGCTACCGAGCAGCTGGGAGCAGAGGAGTTTGCCACAGCTGCTCTATCACTTGGTGTAAGTTGAAGCCCTTTGGTTTGGCATGGTTTTGCAAAAGAGAATGACCAAGTAGGTTCTCCTACTTAGCTTTCTCAGGAGCTTTTGAACAGATCCATGACACGTGATGGCAAAGGTTCTGGGGCAATCTTTAAAGATTTTGCTGATGTATCATGCTTACAAGCCATTTTTGGCTTGCTTACTGCTGCCTGTTTAAGTTTATTGCGCTTCTGTGAAAGTGATGGTAACTTTTTGCCTTTCTTTTTAAACATTGCAGTTGCTGATGATTCCACTCATCATGTCAGTACTTTATGTGTGGGCCCAGCTAAACAGAGACATGATTGTATCATTTTGGTTTGGAACAAGATTTAAGGTATGTCAGACAGGATATTGGAAAGTTTTCTGCCCAGAAGATGCACATAAAAGGGGTGAGGGGCAAAATATAAATATTTTCTTGTACTAAAGATGTCCCATGCTTTGACATAGCTATATACTCCTTGAGATGCAGCAAAGACAAATTTCTTTATAGTCTTCCATCTGGTGTCACTCATTTTGGCTTTACTGAAAAGATGTCCCGACAACTGAAATTCATCAGTCTGAAAACAGGAAAAAATTCTTGATAAACATTAACCTGGATAAAAGCTGAATATAGTGACACTGTAGTGACAAAATGTTGATACTTGAAATTGCTCTTTCCTGTGCAACCTCGTCTGTTAGTGCCAGATCTTGTAGTGAAATCTCTTTTGATCATTGTTTCCAGACCTTTTAAAAATCAGAAATATTAGACTTTGTTTCAGATGTAAGCTTGTGGGGAACACAGAGTGCAAAAGACGCATCTACTTATAATGTTTAAATGAGTATGATTTGTCTAAAAATGTTTGTGGTTGCTCAGTTTCGAGTATCCTACCTTGTTAGGTAGAATCTCCTTAATTTAATAAATCAGGATTTGTGTGATGCCTAAAACATTGAGATTATAATAATGCTTATTAGTGCGGTGGGAAGTTGAGCAGGTTTACATCCTTAACTTGTACTTAAAACTTCTCTGTCTCCATTGCATTCTTTTTCAGGCCTGCTACCTTCCATGGGTTATTCTGGGATTCAACTACATTATTGGTGGATCGTACGTATCTACTTATATGGCCAATTTGAAGTTATAAAAGCTTTTACAGCTCTTGTGCTTACTGCTGAATTTAGAAGCAATATTAAAATAAGAGGCTTAAAGCTGTATAATCTGACTGATAATGCTCAGTGTCATATGGTGGTCATTTAAGATAAAAGCAAAGAGGAGATGTGCACGTGAGAACTAGAGAATGTAGGTGAGGGGAAAGTAACAAGAATTTGGTTTATTTTCTAGTAAATCTGATGCATTAGACCTTTTCCTTAGTAAAACACTACTGCACGGTAAAGAAAGATGTCATCCCGTATGACCAACCATCAGTACTGCTTTTAGAAACAAATTTAGCTTGACTCGTAGTGCTGTTACTTCTCTCCCTCACAGTCTTGCCCAGTGTGATGTTTTTTTTCAGCTTGTGAAACAAGGGAAAATGGCAATAACAAGCCCACAGAGTGCCACATTAGCACTTGCTGAATTCATTGGTCTGCCTTGGGTTTCTTTGACTGAACTCCACGATGCAGAAATCCCCTCTGTGCAGGGTCTTTCCCATTGGTGCCCTGCCTTCATCGGGGCCTCTTGGTGCCGCTGTAACGTAATTAGTGGCAATACCAAGTTATGTGGTTGATTTATTAAAGGAGGAGATACTACAGCAAAAACCAATTTCCCTTTTCTGGCTGTGCCTCCTACTGACTCACCCGTCACTTGAGAAAACTGCTTGCTGTTAGATACCTGCTGTTTCTATGCATGATGGAAGATACTCAAGGGCCTCCATTCAGCAGTGTTTTTGCAAAATTGGGAACAAAACAGTTTAGTACAGCAGGAGACAGGTTGTCCAGTGAAAACAGCAGTAACTTCTCAAGCTCCTCAGACTATTATTTTAGACACTAATAGCTGTACGGTCTAATTCCCTGATGTAAACAAGTATTTAATTGCATTTTCAGTACAGACTGTAGAGAAGGCTTGGAAGGGAGGGTGGAACAGCCTGTTGATGTGTTGGCACTGAAGGTTGGCCCTTCTAAAGAAATGGCTGCAAAATGCTGAGGGAAGGGAAATTTTCTGTGGCTCACAGCTCTGACAATGCCCATGGCAGGTCAACAGTGGTGACTGACAGAAGATGGTCACTCTTTATTTTCAGAGTAGACAACATGTGAAACAATTCTTTTTTTTTCTTTTGCCTTGCAGAGTCATCAATGAGCTGATAGGAAATCTGGTTGGCCACCTGTATTTCTTCTTAATGTTTAAATATCCAATGGATTTGGGAGGAAGGAATTTTCTGTCTACACCTCAATTCCTGTAAGCTGGCTTTATTCTTTAGCTCACCGTTTAGTCCAATTTTCTTATTGTTCATCAGACATATATTTGCTGGGATTGTAAGGTGTAAAATACTTTGCTAAATCAGCCTGCTTCAGACTATTATGTTGCCTGTGCTCCTGAGTCATCAGAAATTTTGAGTTTTTTGTAAGTGACCCATGTGAGAGTTTTGTTACCCTTATAGATGGCTTGTTTCCTTTACCCACTCTTAAGAGTGAGAGTAAAAGTGAATTCTGCTAGTGAATTGAGCTGTAGTAAAGAGAACTCCCTAACAATTATCAGATGGTATTAAAAAAAAATAGATTTCTCCTGTAAATGAACTTTTATCTGTCTTTCCATTTATCAATACAGTAGCTACCAGTTCAGCAACTTGTAACAATAATAGGGGTCAGTTGTAGACTTGTTCAGGACTATAATATGTGTTCTGCTTTGCAGTTTGTACCAGTCACCTTGACTGAGACTGCAGGTCTTGGTTTCTGAAGTCCTTTTTCTTGTGATATGTTTATTGTTTTGGCATTGAAATACTACAATCAGAGGCCAAAGTTTGTAGCTTCAGTTGCCCTTGTCCTCATCCTTTTGGATTGTAAATATTCTTTCTCTACCAAACTTCACTTAGCAACTCAGTTAACCCTTTTTATAGCATAAACTGCTTATTAGAAGATGCGAAGCTGAATTACAGTTATACTTTCTGTACAAGTTTTAATGAGTAGGAAAGCTTTATATTCTACTTTTGTGTTTGCAAGCCCTTCTAGTAAACCTAATTTTCCATAAAGATTAGAAGACAAAATGTTTTTTAAAAGTGTCTTTCAAAGTAATAACAGCTCTGAAACTGCCATCAGTCTTATTGGTTATGTGCAATTCTGTTGATTCCTTATATGTGTATTTAATTTTTGTCTATATTCAAGAAGGAGGAGCAGAAGTACTACAAACGTCTCTACAAAGGGATAAATTCTGCCTTTGCACTGTAATGTTTTGTTAAAAAAAAATGCTGTGGTGAATTACAGATACCTTTAATATGATCGTGAAGGACTTTTCCTATACAGGATCATTTTTCTTGTAGAAAGCAATCTGGGGTTTATGTTTGGGCCTCAGATTTTAGTGGTCAAATTCAGCAAGGGATTTGCAGGAGCTTGGTGTAATTATTGTAGAGCTGAAATGACTCTACACTGATGACATCCCTTGCAAAATGCAGAAGCTGTGTTTTAGATCACTCTGTTTAGATGGTAGCCTAAGTTGGAGGATGAAATCTTACAGCTCTGATTTGCTCTGGCCAGGTCACTTGAGCTTAGATTTCAGACAAGCTAGTTGCTTGAGCCTGTTTCCCTTAGTCTCTTTGGTCCTCAGTTCCTCAGGAATGTTTACTTGGAGAGCAGTGAGGTGGTAGCATGCTGTGATAACAAGAGCTTTGCAACTGTTGAAGAGAGAGATGTTCACAAGTGATTTGGATTTTTTTTTTTTATTTCCCCTGGGGGGAAAAAAGGGAGAGAAGTTAGGGGATTTAAGTTTGTATCACAGCATTAATTCTCAACAATGAGACTCCCTTATGTGTTTTTTTCCCGTGTTTGAATTATCATATCTAACCATTTCCCAGAGATGGATGTTCCCCAGAATTCTCATTCCTCGTGTGCTGAGGGCTTAGATTTGGAAAGAATTCTGTAAAGTACTGCTGTGAAAAGCCAATTTTACTGCAAAGTCTAGCAGCTAAAAGGAAGTGCATGGAAAAGTAGGCTGGCATTTACCCCTAATATACAGCTGTTTCTCAAGCTCTCCTCTTCTTTTCTGGCTTGTCCTAGGTACCGCTGGCTGCCAAATAGGAGAGGAGGAGTGTCGGGGTTTGGTGTCCCACCCCCTAGCATGAGAAGAGCTGCAGAAGACCAGCAGGGTGGTGGAAGACACAACTGGGGCCAAGGTTTCCGGCTAGGTGACCAGTGAAGAACTCCTGCTCTTGGAAAACAGCAACTCTTTGGTTTTAATTGGACGTAGAACCGACCCTTCCTGGTGCAGAGCATGCTTAAGAACTGAGCTCTCTGTCGTACTGTTGGATTTCACTGATTAGAAAGAATGTTTCTGGTTCAAGAGAAAATGGAAAACTCCAGAAGGGAAAAATGTAGATCTTGCTCAAGGTTAGCCAGTAGTGTCCAATTTGATTCTGCCATTAAAAAAAAGCCTTCTTTATACAGTATTGTCTGTCTGTCGCAATGGGCATCCATTATGCCATCTTGTTCTGTGATGCGATGGAACAAGCTAATGGTGTTCTGTCTCGCCTGGTATGTTAAAAGCTTGCTTGACCATGGTAAGGTAAGAATCCAGTGTGAGGCAGATGGATGAAACTAACCCCAAAGTCTAGGAAGCTGACTTTTTCCATAGCTGTGCTTAAGTCCCAGGATCTTTGGAAACATTTAAGTGATATCTCTCTGCTGCATTCATAAAGCAAAGTGCAAATGTCTCATTTCCATTATTAAGCTGTGTTTTGAGGGGATTTTTTTCTTGCTGTGCAGCATTTGTCCTGCCTGCTGCAGCATGGGCTGGGCAAGACTAAGGATAAGAGTGCTTTCATTTGAAATGGCAGTAACAGATACTCACAGAATTTAAATCTCTGAACCCTTCATGGCATGTTACAAGGCTTACTCTGTTTAAACTGAAGTTGTCTGGCTTATCTTTTTTTCCCTGAGATCTGTGAATTCTTGGCTTCAAGGTTTCTATTTTGATTGCAAAATTGGGTAGCACAAATACTACTTAAAGTAGAAAATGTAACATATCATTGTGGTTAATGTAAAGGGTACTGACTGCAGCATTATGTTTAACTGAATCTTCAGCTTTCTCTTAAAAGCTTTAAGACATCAAAGAATCAATTCTGGAAATAAACTTTTCCAGGGTCAAGATACAATAGAACAGATTGCTTTACTACAGGACTCTTTCGTTGTCAAATAAGAAATTATGTACACTGTTTATTAGTATCTGTACTTTTTTTTTGGTAAAACTTTTTGATGTGGAAAAGGGAATGATTCTGTACAGTAGTTTTCCTCGTACTGGGTTCCCATGGGCAGAGCACAGGGCCAAGATCCGGGAAGCTGTAATGCTAGCTTCTTACTGACTCACCGCATGGGCTTGAGCAAACTTCTTACTTATCTCCGTTTTCCCAGCTGTAAGGAGGACTCACGCACGTCTCATAGCATTCTTAAAAGGTAGCTGTGCCCGACTCCCCTAGGTGGGAGCTGCTAGTGAGCCAGGTAAGGCTTAGATTCACATAAATGACAGCGCTTAAGCTTGGAATGCAATTACTCTAAGCTTAACCAAGACTTAGAAGTTGGAATATAGTTACTCACTTTTTGTTTTATAGGTGGAAGAAGAGCATCATCACTAGAATGAGATTCAAGTCTCTGACTGAATTTCCCTTTAGCATTTGTGTGTCTTTTTACTGAGTAGGTAGGGCACGGGAGGCTGTTCTGCCCCAACTTAGGTATCTCAGGTATCTATAAGTAGGTGAAGTGAATCTGGGCCAAACATTTTTATTACTAGTTTGTTTCTTCACTAAATCTAGGTTCTGAAGGTTTAAAAACTTGTAAATACTGTGTCATGGGAAACTGAGCGGAAAGTAAGTGATCAGACTGGAGATTTTTCAGCTGGCTTGCTTGGAAAAAAAAAAAAGAAGCATGCTCTATTTCTTCCCTGCAACTCAATTTTGTTGATTCAGCTTGTGGAAAAATGTAGAAAACCGGTAATGATCATATTGTGTGCTTAGGTTTTACAGGAACTTGGAGTTCAGAAATCACCTGCCATTTTTGTCTATTCAGTGATGAATTTTAAAGACGCTTTTGTCTTTCTTTGTATAAAATAGTAGGTTGAAAAGAGGACTGCAGTGTTGCAAATACTAATCTACTGTTGACCGACAGCTGTTATTTGATGCTAACTTGAAAAGCCTGAGAACCATCGGTTTTATAGGAGTTACGATGCAGCTGGTCTTTTTGGTCATAGTAATCTCACTGTCTCCAAAGCATTTGTCTTTATTTTGAGTCAGGACCTAACTGTTACGTGAAGAGGCAATAGTTTGTCATTCAGCTAAAACCCTGGCACACTCAAATTGCAGAACATCTTTGTACAGGCGGCCAGAAGGAAGGCTTGAGTGGGAGCAAGCATGGCAAAAGTCATTGTCCTGGCCCGGTGCACTGTGCTGGGTCTTGCTTTCTACAACATCCTCCTTCTCTAAATTAAGAGGAAGAGGTTTGCAAGGAAAATAGACTTCTGATAAATCTTGATTAGCTTTTGAGCTGCTGCTTCAGGTCAATTTACTTTGGTTTATGGAAAATTCACTTCAGAATTCCATATTACAAGCTCAGTTTGTTCATTTCTCACTTGTCACTCGACTTGAAGCACTGTTTGTCCTCCAGCGTACGCTGACAGTGGCAGTCTCTTGTCAAATGAGTACCTCCTTTCTTATTTTGTACAGATAATTTCCCTTTTTGTAATCAATTTTTGTTGGCAAAGTTTTAAATTAAAGTTTTAATCTCTGTTACTGTCTCTGTTTCGCTAAATCATATTTCAGCTCAAGACAAGCCTTGTGATCTGCACGTCCCCGAGGAATGTCTGACAGCTCACTGTGACACCACCGCCTGCTGTTGATAAAAGCATTCAAGAAAATGACCTCCTTTTGGGTGGGAGTCTTGTCTTCTCTGATCAGTTGCAAAATCGTAAAGGCATTTTCTTTGTCTCTGTTTATCACTGTGAGTTTCAACAGTCTGTGTCCTTCCTGGGCTATTACTGTTTTACAGCTTTTTTTTGTATACTTGATTATTCATCCTTTTGTCCTCTAGGAGGAAGTGTCCTTCTGCTCACCCTCAAACTTTGTGAGATTGATAGAGATCACTTGCTTTATCAGGGGTAAGCTTGGTATTCTGCAATACCCTCTCTCTCCAGCCAGATGTGCACAGCTGCCAGAATTCCTTTTGAGGCTCTTATCTCAGCTGATTTGGAGACACATTGAGCATCCTCTGAATGACTCTGCTGGTCCTCATCGTTCATCTGACTGCGCTTTTCCTGTTTGTTACCGTAGAGGCACCAAAGAAGATCATGGACTTGGTACCTAAGGCACTGTGTGAATTTGTTGTGCTCCTTGAACTGGAAAGTCTTGGTCTGTACTAAATACACCAGAGAGAGCAGCATGGCAAGTGTGTGCCTTTCGATTTTGCCCCAGCAGCATAAAATGTCAGTGGAAGAGCCAGGAATATGAGATCAAATGCTTCTAAAATGCTTCATCTTTCATTCCTATCGCTTTGTCTTGGCGACAGCTCCTGTATCAACATTACTCGGTAATGCGGTGTCGCCAGGGACTTAATGATAGACTGGACCTGTTGCTTTATTCTGTCATCCAATTGTCGCATTAGGAAAACTGAGAGGCTTTAATTTTCAGAATAGCATATTGTTTGCAATACAACGTAAGAGTCTTTCTGTGTTTATTTATCACTGTGTTACCTTATCAGGGAGCAAGATTGCTTTGCCTTGATGGTTAAGGTAGTGAGCTGGAGAGATACATACTAATTTACAGTCTGAAGCTTCTGATACTACAAGTCACCTAATGGTTTTGTAATCCTGTTCTGCATCCATAAAACGAAGATGATTCATATTCTCCCTTGTTCTGTGCTAGGCTTAGGATGATGGATCAATTTGTATTTGCCGTAGTACGGCAGAGCACTAATTTTGGTGAAGATGTTCTTAGCGTTACCATCACCTGTGGTAGTAAATGGCTTTTCTTGTTTTGTGTGTCCCTAGATTCTTATTTTCCCATGGATGATAGTAATAGTGTGACTTGAAATTCAGAATTGAGTCTATTGTCATGATTTTATTAATTTAACTTAAATACGTAATACCTGCATATTAAGCAGAAGTACTTAACATCTGAAAGGTGATGATGTGCTGTTTTCTAGGATTGAAAAGATGAAAAGACTTCAGCTGCTTGTATTTTTCAAGCGCACTTTTTTGGTGATGAAAGGAGTTCTGTTCACAGCAGTGGCTCACCCTTTTATCGTCTGGAACATGATCTAGGAGGAGTGATTACAACACTTGTGAGCAAAAGTTGCATAAAAGGAGCTGTAACTGTGGGATGCTGGCAGGGCCTCTGCAGAATCTTGTTGATGTTGGAGGCGGGGGAAGTGATGATGAAACCTTAATTCTGGTGCCTGGAGGTTGTTTGGTTTGTTTCCCCCCCACCCCAAAAGGACAAAGCCCTTGCAAAACGCCACTAGAGCTAAAATCAGCTCTTAAGGCCAAATTTCTCTGGAGTACTAACCAGCCATAAGTCTCCCGCGATGAAGATCATGGCAACTGGAGGCAGTGTTGAAAATCAAACCCACCACAAACAGTCGTCTTGCATCTGAATGCTTACATTTATTTCTTAAAAGGGATTGCGTGTATTTAGTCCCCGGACTGGCCGTGGGTTAAAGGATGGCGGGTGGATCCCTGTGTTAATGGTTTCATTGACTTGTCATGGTAACCAGAGGTGTGAGGGTGCTGCCTGCACCAACCCTTGGGCTTGCCAAGCCGCCTGGGTGAATCTCTTCACCCTACAGAGTTCAGGTCACCTTGCGATGCTAGTTAGACGTACAAAGTTTCTTTGCAGAAATGTTTTCCCTGTTCTTTCCAGGTAGTGTGTTGGCTGGCCATAGACAGACCAAACAGACCCCTCAGCCTGTTTTAAAGTCAAAATGTCCTCCTGTACTCTGCTGCGACACTCGTAGTCATATGGTTTAGTTTTAGGTAGTCCCGCAAGGAGAAGGGAGTTGGACTGGATGATCCTTACTCTGTCACTCCCAGCTTGAGATACTCTATGATAGTCCAACTGGAAAGGGTCTTTGTAGCACTTGTCTTCATTAAGACTTACTTGGCTGGCAGCACTCGGCATCGGTGCTGTAAAAACTCTAGCAGGCAGTTGGGTAGAAAGTTCGTTTCACAATCATGAGAGGGGAGAAGATTAAGGGTCTTCCCGTTGCCCGTCCCTCCCCGTGCAGCGGGGCTTTTCCTCGGGGATTAGGCTGAAGGGGCCGTTGTCTTCCTGCAGTCCATGTAGTGCCCCTCCTGCATAGCGCTGTTCCTCTCCATAGGAGAGGGTCCCAGATCAGTGCCACCAAAACCGTTTAGGCTGCCTGATGCTCGAGCAGCGGCGTGTGCTTATAGCCCCAGGCTGTGGGGAGCGAATGTTGTGATGGAGGAATGCGACTCAGGTTATGTCATTGCTTCCCTTTTTTTAAATGAAAATACAGTATGTGTATGGTGTTGGTGGATGTATGAGGTAGAGAAGCCTAAGGTACTGATTTTTGGAATAAAAAATACTTTAAATTGGTCTGGAAGGGATCTAATGATGCTGAGAAATTGTTTTTTAACTGGACTTGAGAATGGGAAGAAGGGTTGTATTCACCGGCTGATCAAAGAATGGTTTTCAAAGTGCTTTTCCCCCCAACATGGGCTCAGAAGTGGCAACCTCTGCTCAGGCTGCAAAGAGCAACGCCTCTCTCTGTCCTCATCTACTGAATCCTTCACCCCACAGTGGGGCGGGGGGGAAAGATGAGACACTGTTCCGTATTTGTACTTGCACCTGGACTCAGCGGATGAGCCCTTCACCAGAAGGGAGCCGTGAGCACATGCCTGTAACGCTGCTTTGCCTGTCGTCTTAAGCAGTTTTTGTTCGCTCTGAACTGCCTGTGCTTATTCCTGTTATGAATTTAGGCAATTGCAAAAAGAAAATGGCAACGTATGTGCGTTGGGTGTTGGCCTTGTTTGTTTTAGGGGCTCAGGCTAAGGAGGTAACTGTAACTGATGTTAATGGTTCAGTATTTTCACTCAGGAGCTTTTACATACAGATTAATTTTCTTAAAAGCTGATTGAAAGCCCAGGTGATAGAGGGTTTGGGGTTTTTAATGTATAAACGCGTAGGAAGGTTAGTCTTGTCCTGTTCTCTGTTCTGTCTGACCCTTCTTCCCCAAGGTATGTAATTTAAGATAAAAATTCAATTAATGTTGAAAAAATACGGCAAAGATTCTGGGGCAGCATCAAGAAACTCAAACATCCTGAAGCTTTATGCAACCAATGGCATAAAGAGCTTTTATTGTTCTTTCAGCCTGTCTGTTGTGTAAATTCAGAAAACGTATTAAATCTTGCAGGAATTCATATTCTTAGAAGATCCTGGACAAGATCTATGAGTAGGAGAGCAAGAATTTTCAAAGAGTTTAAAATTTTGCTGAAATTAAAGTAGTGCTCTGGATCATGCAGTACAGCAATACTTACTTTTTTTTTTTCTATTCTGCAGCTCTGTCTTAGCGATATTCAAACCTAAGCGCAGCCTTTACTTGTTCACAAGGACTGATGTGCTCCTCCCTAGCTGTGTTAACGTCTGGTTTGGCTTTAGTAGTCCAAGGTGCACGTAGCCGGGGACAGGACCCCCCCAGGGAGACCAGTACACCTAAACACACACACAAAAAAATAAAATATGGGGACAGACTTAAGAGGAAGGAGAGGAGTGTCCGGCATGACCTGACAGCCGACTTTCTCTATTTGACTTTCCTTCGTTGGTTGTGTTGAGCTGGTGGGGTTGCACAACCCAGAAGGGAGTAGGAGAGGTAGGACAGCCAAGGATGGAGACGTGGCCAAATTGGTTTGGGGTGGCCCTGGTTTGGCACTTCTTCCTTGCTCGGAGAGTTTCAGGGAAACCTGTTGGGATGTAAACTGCTGTTCCTGAAGGCTGTAGAGGGGAAGGTAGCTCCTAATATGAAAATGAAGGGGGAAAACCTCGGTGTGTGCGGAGGGAAGGCTCCTAGCTGGAGAGCAGACGTGCGTGTGCTTGCAGCACGTGCTGGCTTCACTGGGATAGCGTCGGAAAGAAGTTGTGTGTGTGGTGGAGGGAGTTTTTGCAATGTGAGAATATTTCGGTTGGATGACACTGATGAGGATGAAATGCTTCAGGTTTTTATTTCTAAAATGACTTTTTCAGTTAGGTTAGAAGATACAATGGTTTTTCTGTTTGCTTTTAGAGCTCAAACCAACCCTCATAAGTTGAAATCGGAGCCAACCGTTTCGATTGGGGCAGAACACTTCTGCAGCCTTTGTTTCCAGAAGTGTTGTGGTCATGGCTTGGCATTGCAATAAGCCAAAAAATAATAGATTTGCGACTCTTGCCTGGGACGGGACTTGCACGTTGGAAAAAGGCCTAACTTGGATCATTGTCAACAGGCTTGTATCTCCTTTTCTCTGCGAGCAGGGAGTACCTGGCGAGGTTTAAGAGCCTATAGCTTGTGGGCGGAGAGTTTCTGCATCCCTGGTGAAAGCTTCCTAGCGTGCCTGCTGCTCTCGTTGGGGTCGCTACAATCCAATTTTTAGTTTTCCTGTATACTTTAGTTAGAGCAGTATTATTTCATGTAAATCTCCCTTCCCACTTTTTGATCTGAAACTGCGCACAAAGAATTAGGTTCAGATTTAATGTTTCGCAATAGCACAGGAGGAAGAAGAGGGATATTCTCAGCTCGGCTGCGTCGTACCTGCACCCGCTGCCCATGTTCTGCAGTGGCAGGGAAGACGTACAGGAATCATCAGACGCAAAATGTAAATCCTCATCTCTTTAGAAAGCCCGAGCAGGCTGTAACAGGGACTCTTCATCCATTGCCTGCCGTGACAGCCATCGTATATAAAAAAAGAGCTTCAAACCATTTTCAGAAGTTGAGTCTTGATACTTACAATCGTGTGCCCAGTAGCAATATTGGTTTTGTAGCAATTTATAATCTTTTCTTGCCTCCTCTGTTGGCTGTCACGCAGGCAGTAAATTACCAATATATCACTTTTTTTTTTCCCTTCCCTGTAGGTGATAACCAGTTTAATACCTTTTCCCTTGCTTACGTCCATCTCTGTTTTCCACATATCAGCTACTTGTTCTCCCAGATGGTCTGATGAATGTAACTAGTTAAACTCAGAGTAATTGTCTCCAAATGCCATACATGCTTTTGGAGCCCGCTGCTGCTATTTCAGAACAACAGCTTTTGTGCTTTCAGTTTTACCCCCTTTTTTTTTTGCCAGCTGTGCTGAGCGTCTCATGAATTCTCCAAACTTTCTTCTTGTTTCTGTTCCTCGCAGCCACCCCGTGAAGATGCGTGTAGGCCGCTTTGGGAGCAGAGCGGGGCGTGAAGGGCCATGGCAATGGCATGTCATTGCAGACATACCGCTCCTCCCAGGCAGAGGGGCGGCTGTCATTAACCAAACGGTGAGCTCGCTCTGGTGCCAGGAGGTCTCAGCAGGCTGTGGAGTCCTTGGATGGATGATTGCCTTCACAAGAGATGGATTTTTGGGGTTCACAGAGCCACCCATTAAGAAACAGCTTTTCTCATCTCTAACAATGCATTTTCCCCCTCTCTTGCACCAACTACTTTGTCCTTTTCAAATACTGGATTCTTCTGTATAATACGTTTTTTAAGAAAAGAAGAAAAAGCAAGAGCAATTGATAGCAGTTGATGCCATTTAACCTTCCTGGGAAAGGTGATTGTAGCATTGAAGGGAAAAAAAATCCTCTGTCGGAGGTGTACGTGGTGTGGTGATATTGCACTTGAAGGGCTGGTAAATCTCAAAGAGCTGTATCAGTCTAATTTCTTGAAAGCAGACAGATAACAATAGGCCCTACAGCTGTGTGATGTGGTTGAGTAGCTGAGTGGGTAGGGGGACGTTTCGGGTGGATGCAGTCCCTGTGCTGAAGGATCTCGGATGGCTCTGGAGCTGCTATTAGAGCGCAGCTCACCGGGACCAAATAATTACTGCATAATTTAATGCCAATACAAACAACGTAAGCTAATGCGTTCGCTCCCCTATAGAAATGTTTTGTCCTCTAAATCTGCTCTTGCCAGTTCTTCAAAGTCATCCTGCAGCTCTCCGTGTCCCCTCGTGCATCTTAAATGAGATCAGTCACTTCCTAGGCTGGCTCTAGTGGAGCGGCTCGCTCCGCGGAGCTGCTCTCTGGAGCCGAAAGCAATGCGATCCTGAGGAAATCCTGCTGAGTAAGGAGAGTTTCTGTTAATGTGTAATCGAGTCGTGATAAGACCAGCTAATAAAGATAAGGTTCTCAACAAGTGGCCGGGACAATGAGCAGGGAAATGGAGTATGGAAAACTCTGTGATTAATCGTGACCCCTGGCTGCATTGTTCAAAGAGAAAACCACCCCGAAGAGGATGCGTGGGCACGTTACTGAAGGGGAGGGAGAGCAGGAGGAATCCGGGGAAAAGAACAGCAGGAAAGCGATTACACCTCTGTGACCATGAAGGCAGATCCCTGACCCCGGGGAAGGCTATCTAAGACTAGCTCGGTCTTGATGCCTCCGTAGCCGAAAGGCCAGAGGGGATGAAATCCCGCTTGTATGGGTCGGTTTGGTTCTGATGCGTGGAGGTGGGCTTGTTCTGGCTCGCTCTCTGGGGGGGGCTTCGGTGGGATTCAAGACACGGGGCAGTGGAGGAGCTCGGGAGGAGCCCCCTGCCCTGGAGGAGCCGTCGGCAGGGGCTGGAGCAGCGGGACAAGGCTGCGCGCCGCGCTGCAGCCGGAGCGTGGGTCGGGACTGCACGCTGCATCTCCTTTGTACTTGGTGATGTTTAACTGGGCGCTGTTGCCACCACCAAGGTCACCCATGCCGGGTATGTACCTTGCTGTATCGCTGCTATTTTTTTGACCCAAGGTAAATTCATCTGTGGGCCAAATCAGCAGGGCCAACACTCCAAATTCGTTCGCTATCTGGTTTATACGGCTTTAATCTTTTCCCCTTTCAGAGCAGCACCTTACTGTGTTAAAGTAAACGCTAAAAGGTAAGCTTCTTTACCTTTAGGTGTTCCCCGCTGGGCAGGGAGCAATGGTGAACCGTACGTGTCCCAAATGAGGGCAATTCTGTCGACTTGCATTTATTTCTGGCTATGCCACTGTGTGTCAGGCTTCAGCTTTGCGATGCGTTTGCCAGGAAACAGCCACTGACTGGTACTGCAGCCCCAGTAAAGAGTTGGTCAGCGCGGGTGGGAGGGGAGAAGGCTGGAAGAGAGAAGTATATTGGTGCTCTGAGCTGCAAACCCTCTTTCTGAATAGCAACAGCAGCAGATAGGATGTGGGCATCATTTTTTTTTCCTTTTTTTTTTCCCCCCCACCCCTTTATATCTGTTTTGCGGCCGGAATGGTGATGGTTTTAAGAAGCTGTTAGTCTGGTCTGTATTTGGAGCATTGATCTAGTGTTGAACAAGCGTTAAGCATCAATTAAGAAATTGCTATCTGCACATGATAATTCAGGAAGAACATCATTCCAAAGAAGTGCTGGTCTTTTCTGTCCATGAGTTTGTTTCTTGGCTGGCTTAGGTACCGGTGGCTGTGGTTCAGGAGTAGCAAGTTAAAATCAGTTCTGCGAGGCATGGGAAGTAGAGCACTTCTAGCCCCCATCACGAAATGGATGGTAATGCCTGATAACCTCTGAGTAGCTCTTATATTTAATCTTATGTTTGTTACACTTAAAAAAAAAATAATGCTGTGACGACAAATTAAGAACTTCAGTGTGCAGGATGACAGTGTGCGAGGAGACATTGATTTTGGCTCTACCATCAGAGAACTGGGATGAGGCTCCAGGAGTATTGCTGAAAGGGTCTGTTAACAACAGGCCAGCGGGAGCTCTCATGTAAAAATTGCCCCGTGCCTGTGTCCTTCAGTTCTTTTGCAACCGTTCAGGTAAATCAGCAGCTTTTGCCAAAAAAGTCAGGATTAGGAGGAGAGCCGGGAGCTACGACTCTGGCAGGCTGAGGCTGCAGATGGCCACGAGCAGTGGCTCTGGGAGAGGTGGGAATTGCTCTTTTTCCAGAAGGGGTGTCAACACTACGGTGAAAATCTAAACACCGCGTGGTTTTGCTTGTTGAAGGTCAGTGCAGCAGCATCTGCAGCTAACCTGAACTGGCGGGTGGTGCTTTTACTGAGTGAAACCATTCCTCTCCTGCCAAGGGTCACCTGGAAGTTATTTGTGAGCGGAGGAAGGAGAGCTTCGGCAACCTGGATGACTTCAGTTCCCAAGTTGCTTGTATAAAAAAACAAAAAAATCTCCTTCTAAACAAATAAGGGGGGGGTGGGGGGGGGTGGGTAAGAGGCTGAAGGAAACGATTCAGCCCCCTGCAAGGCCAAACACATCATCGATAAGCCCCTTCTCAGGCGTGACTCGCTGCTGCCCAGCTGAGGACAAAGCTGAAGACATCCTTCAGTGCCAACGCCCCGCTGCCTGCGCGCTCGGAGAGGCGTACTTCATCTTTGTTTTGATGCTGAAATGCCCTTGAAAGCAAAATCCCCAGGGAGGAGGTGGTTTGGAGATAAATTTGCGTTTGGCAAACCCCTGTCCGTGCTGCAGGGCTGTAATGTGCCGCGGCGACGGCAGCCGGCACTCGGGGACGGTGCTTAATGCAATTACACCGTGGCGCTTCGTGGCCAGCGCTGATGCTCGGTCCAGTGTCCTCCCCTCGGACAGCATAAAATCGGTGTCTGTGAGTCCGAAAAAGAGAGTGGCGCTGCCCAGGTTCAGGCGTAGGCCAAGTAGGAAGAAAACAAAACAAAAAACTCAGCGGCCTCCTGTGATTTAAACGGGCAAAACTCCCGCGCCGGAGGACAAAACCACGCTCTTTGGATAAGCGCTTATCGTTCTTGAAGCTGGCACAGCAGAGCTGAGCAGCCCATGCTTCAAAAAGCAAAGTAATTAATTCTCCTTGCTCCCAGCCGCAGCAGTCTCCGTTGTGCAATGCTGCACCGCAACCGGGCATGGAGGAACTTTCTTTCCAATCAAAAGAAGTATTCATTTTTTCGCTCTGACACAGCAGGGTTGGTCTTCCTTTTAATATTACTGAAGACAATGTCTGCCTTGCCTTTCCATGACCTTCAGCGTGGGGCTTCGTGTTAAGGTTTCCATCCCCCCACATTCAAACGCTGGCATTAATAAGAGGGGGGAAAAAAAAAAAAGAAGGGATTAAAATTCCTTTTGTTTAAAACCCTAATAGGGAACCTTACAGCATGCTGCCCTTCGGCCGCGGGGACGGGGTTTGGCTTGTGCTCCTGGCTCTGGGCTCTTCCCCTGGGCTCTGTCGGCATCGTGGAGAGCGGATCAAACCCACAGACCCCCCCCACCCCACCCCAGGTACTTTTTGCCCGCTCTCTGCTCAGTTGGAACCTGGTGCTGGCTGAACCTGGGCTGGAGAACAGATTTGGAGCTTTGCTTCCCAGTTTTGGGTACTTCTGCTCACCCTCTGTATAATGGGGCTAATGGTGCCAAAACCGTTGGCATCCTATTTCTGTCACAGCTGCTCCAGATGTGTCCCCTTGCTCTCAGCATGGGCAGTGCCTACCTCTCTATATCCGAATGTGTCACAAGTAATAATTAATAATGACATCAGTTAATTATATTTAAATTCCTGGTTGCAGGGAGCATCCTTGGCTTTTCAGGGCCAGCTCCGCTGCTCAGCACCCTCCCCTCACCTTGGAGGGGACAGGGGGGACATGGCCCTGCAGGTGAGGCAGCAGATGGGGCTCAACGATTGACGCTACAGCCAACCCAAATGAAGGTAAATGTTCCAAAAGTGCCTTGGGTGAACCTGGAGCAGAGTTGTAGGCAACAGGCCATCAGAAAGGAGCCAAAGACGCCTGGATGTGAGTGAAACCCTGGGTGCAATGAAGGGGTTCAGCAGTCGGGGGATAAGATGTGATGCTGCTGTTTAACGCGTGTATTGGGAGCGCGTCGCGGCAGGAGGCAAAAAGTCACGCATTTGCCCCTCTGCATCATCGTTTGTCAGCATTAGCTGACGGCACCAGCGCCCAGACGAGAGGGCTGCCGGGGTTAGAGGATGACAAAAAAGCAAAACCCATCAGATTTGAACATTTCAGTACAGATGTGTGTTAAATGCTATCGTGTGGCAAGTTTGGGGAGGCCAAAGAGGCTGAATGGCTCCGTTGCTCTCAAGCTGAGAAGATGATAGCGATGCTCTTAATACCGAGAGGGATTTAATCACACACGCGTGCTAATGCGTTATAGAGCACCCCAGGGCACGCCGTGAGCTCCTGCTTTAAAGGGAGGAGAAATTCCCCCTCTGTAGGAATGAAAGAGCAGCTGCAGGGATGGCCAGAGACGCCGGCCGGGCCGGGGGGAGCAGCCGGCACCTCCTGCGGGGGCCCCCAAAACGCAGGTTGCTGGAAATGAGAGCCAGAGGGAAGATGTTTAGGGAAAGACTTAAAGATGGAGGGAATTAAGGCAGGGAGGTGGAAGCTTTGCCTGGAGAGCTGCGCCGGGGAGGAGGGATGTCCCGGTGGGATTGCGAGCCCTTGAGGAGCCCCATTCCCGCCCCACTCTGTTCTGCCCTTGTGTCTTTGTCTGTTGGAAAGGGAAAGGCTTTGGGTGAAAGAATATGAAACGGCAATGATTTGATACAAATATGCAATGAAGCTTCCTTGCTGAGGAGTCAAGACAAGGCCGAGCTGAACTCCAGCTCTTGCCTTTAGCACGTTTATGCTGCAGTCTTGTGAATAACTACATCCGTCTCCCAGTTTCTCTGTCCGTAAACTCAGGTTAAGGGTATTATTCCTTTAACTGTCTCACAGATGTGTTGCAAAAACAATGATTTTTTTCAATTAAGATTGCCACACATAAATTTTACATGATGTATTGCACAGGGATGATTGGACTTTTAAGAATGAGGGGGAAGAAAAGAGCAAGGAGAGGGTGAGTTTGTGTACTGAAGAAGCTTCATAGATGTCCCATTTACTGCGCCTGAGCCAATTTGCTGCCTGTGTGCTTTTCGCAGTACACTTAAATTATGAGAATTGTAATATAATTAGGATGACCATTTTGCAGCATCAGGTCTGATGGAAATAAGAAAACAATGGAAAAAAAACAAACCCCTTCTTTTGCTTACTGCGCTCAAGATGTGTGCTGCGTGATTAGGTCTGACAATTACCCGGTCACTCGGCTCTTACCTCCATCCTCGCTAGAGCTTGTGATAATCTGATTGGGATATGGTTCAACTGCATAACACTCGGGTTTTATGCTGCTTTTTCATTCCTTCGCTGCGTATCTCGCATTTTCTTGCTCTCAATACATTCCCTTTTCCTGCTCTACTACGAATATTTTCAGAATTATGCTCAAGAGCCACAGGCCCCATTCGTAACTGCTTTCCATGAGTCACTGATCACATGAGCAGAGAAGTCCTCCCTTTCGCTGAGCTAAATGGTCTCAGGTCTTTTTCCTCAGGGGATGATTAAAAAAGTTCCTTTCCAGCACTGGTGCGCGCTTTCCTTGCCATCAGGATGCCAGACAGATTTCCTACAATGTTGCCTTATGTGCCTTCGAAATTAATTCTTTTTCCCCTTTCTGTAAGAAAGTAAGATTTCAGGATGTGTCTTTTTGCTGCCTAACAATAGCTGAGGGCTACAAGAAGATGATGGAGAAAGTTTGAGTGGTTAAATTTCTGCTAGTGGTGACTATAATGCACAAATATTACTTATCTTGGTTGCTGGTTTACCTGTGTATTTCCCTAGATTTTAAGTTATCACCGCATAATTATCATTATGCTCATAATCACTCAGATTCCTTGCGTGACCCAGTGCCTCCTGCCCGAGCCTGTGATGGTCCCCGTGGTGCTGGGACACCCCCTTCTTCTGAGAGTGATCCCTGCGACTGCTGCGTTCACCCTGCAGACACAGACTGCTTGCACCGCTCGCTGGCTGACTTTCCAACTGATGCATTAGATGAAATTCCCAAAAGTCAACATCAGAGATTTGAGGTTAGAAAGGGTGCAGCTGCGGCGATGTGGCTAAAAAATGAAGAGTTCTTTTTTTTTTTTTTTTTTCTTAAAAAAAAAAAAAAAAAAAGATTTGTGAAAAATGAATCGTTTAGATTGCAGAGAGGTTTGTATACGCTGAAGTTTCTGCTCTGAAATGTCCCAAGGCCAGGCTGGATGGGGCTTTGAGCAACCTGATCTCATGAAAGATGTCCCTGCCCATGGCAGGGGGGTTGGACGAGCTGATCTTTGGAGGTTCCTTCCAGCCTAAACCATTCTGTGATGCTGTTATTCTCTGCTGTCCGCGTGGTCTCGCACTGTGATCACATTTAACAAGACTTTTGTCTGACTGGTCCTATACTGTACCGGTGTTATCACGTGCTTGGAGTCCCCATCTCTCTGACAGCAGTAAGGGGCCAACGGCAGCGTATTTACTGAGCAGCAGATCCCTTCCCAGCATCTGATGGACCAGGCGGGAGAAGCAATGTGTGTATATAATGAAAACCCATCCTCTTGTCAGCATACAAGCAGACTAAATTAAGAAAGCAGAGGTCGCCTAATTCAAAAGTCGTTCCTGGCTTCCGAGTGATGGGTATTTTTCTACAAACCACATTACAAAAGAAGTATTGCACAAGTGCAAAAAATCTTTTTTTTTTTTTTTTTTTTAATTTATTTTTATGTTAACTAGATTTCTTCTGATTAGAACGTTTCAAGAGACTTAGGTTAAAACACGTTGTGAAGGATGTCAACCAGCACCTGAGCACCAGGGCCTGCTGGTCCCAGGGCTCCTGCCCAGGCGAGGCTGTCCCATGCTGTCTCCTCACCGCGGGGCTTCATTGGGCACCGCTCACAGCCACACATGGCAGTGCCATGGCCAGGCTCCTGCCCCGGGGAGGCAAGGTCGTGCGGGAGGAACCGCGGTGTCGGCAGCCTGTTTTCACCCGTGTGCAACCAAACCCCGTGGCCAAGGCCGTCCCTAATGGCCGCTGCGTACAAACAATGTCCCGATTGTGCCGCGCCACTTGGACTCTCCTAGAAATGCAGTCACTGCGTCGGTATTAATTAAAAACAAAGCCTGCTCGCAATGCCCGGCTTGTGAACCCGTTCCAGCAGCCACACTGAAGCAGTCTTTGTAGGGACCCGGGTTGCTTTAAGCTGAAAAACGAAGAGGCCGCCGGATCGGCTTTTCCTGATGAAACCCGGTGTGTGACGGTTCGGTATCACCCCACAACCTGCCTGCACCAACTCACCCGGCACTGCTGGTGCTGGCAAAGGCCGTGCCACTCTTTTGCAAGCCCGTTTGTTTGCTGTGGCAGCGCTTCGGCTTTATAATCTGTGCGACGACAGGCTCCAGGGCCGCTGCTATTGTTTTATTTGAATTGCAGAGATCTTAAAGCGCCCCGGTCCCAGCCTCTAATCCCACCACGTCTCGGGCTGTACAAATACAGAAGACCCAGGTGGGTCTTGTTCTTCCCAAACCTCCTGCGGAGCTCCCCGGGAGTGCTGCTGGTTAAGCAAAGTAGGTCAGTGCTCCGAACACACAGGCGTATGCGCACATCAGACAGGAGAGACGCAAACCAGAATATTAAACCGCCAAGTGGCTGTTAAAAACTGTGCACAAGGGCAATTAAAATATTAGCATCCTTTCATGTAAGCAAAGCAGACAGAAGTGGCAATTAGTTTCAGTTACAACTCTGGAGTCCTGGTGGAGCGTCCTCGGAGGCCTTTTCTTTTTTGACCACCTGACGCTTGTGTCCATCGCTTCGACAACCCGCATGGGGGGGGTACGGACGTGACCGTGTGGGCACCCGCCTCCCTGTGTGCAGGAGAGCGATGCACAGCGCCACATGTGATGGGACACGTGCGCAGGCGCTGCCCGGCTGCCTTTGCTCATGGAGGAGCCGGGGTTGCTGCCCCAGCTCCTGCCGCTGGCCCGTGACGTGCAAACGCAGCAAGCGCAGGCGCTGCCCCATCCCTTCGCTCCTCTTCGGCAATGAACTAGACAACTTTATTGTAAGGAAAGTCGCCAAGCGCTCGCCACCGCCTACTGCAAACCTCCCTCCACACTTAAATGTTGTGCCGATGATTAACAAAAATAATTCCATGTGGGTGAGTCATGGGGACAGTTTCATTCATTCATTCATTCAGGTTGCGATTGCAGCCAAAATAAAGGTGCCTCCTACGTCCCCATTTCCAGGCGCCATCCGACCCCCTTGTGCAGGGAAGAGCCACCTCACACTGGGGAAATAAACATCAGGAGTTCACCAAGTTCACTTTAATCTGGTTAGGGATTCCAGGCCGATTACTGCAAAACCAGTTAAAACCCTAATCGCAGCTCTAAAGACACTGAGCTCTTACGCACCAAGGAGAGCTGGTGAGGGCCAAGTTTGGGTTTTAAATGAAATAAAACAATAATAATAATAATATTAAAAAAAAGAGACGAGAAAAAGGTTACCAAAATGTTTAGCCTTTGTTTTATTGAGTTACAACAAATGAGCAACAAGTTAGAAAAGTTGGATTTATTCAAACTCCCTAGCATTGTATTTGTGCAGCGTACTGAAAGGTGGGTAAGTTTTCCGAACCCAGCTCGTCAGAGGAACGCACCGGACGGCTCTTGCACCCGCTTGTCTACACACCCACGCTCCTGCTCTCCTTTCTCCTCCTCCTCCCACGTGCACGGACCAACACCCCCACACAAATCCAAATTAGCAGTATTTGGAAAAAAAAAAAAGTGCACTCGGGAACCTAGGATTGATCTAAAAATTTAGTGGCAAGGGTTAATCAGAAATTTCTGTTGTGCACTACAACATCTAAAGCCGGAGGGCAGACTGTTGGTTACGGTGTCCATCCTTGTACCAGCCCAAGAAACACAAACAAGTTCGGATTATGAAGCATCTTAATTTCCTCTCTCCAACCCCTCTAGGGGTTTTACTGCATGTTTAAACAAAAAGTGCTAAATAAAAAAAAAAACAACAAACAACCCAACAATAAAGAAAAGGCATTCTAGCCAGATCTTCAGAGACCCACGGCTGGGGCTGATTTGTGAAAAGTGAAATACAGGAGCTGGAGAAGACTCGCCTTGCAGGAGCACGGAAAAGCAGAGAATTAAATACTTCAACCAGTAGCAGGTGGCCATAAAACAAAACGAAAAAGGCAAAACAACAAGAAAAAAAAATAAACAAACCCAACCACTCCAGAATGACCCTCTCCAACCCCATAACACAGTAAAGTGGGCTGAAATGTAAACTGGGGTGGGGATCTGGGCTCAGATGTTGATCTGCACCAACAAGACTCCAAGACATTGCAAATCTGTCTTAAAACGCTTCAGAAAAAAATTCTCCTCTCCCTCCCCCACAAAAGTCACCTCCCTCCCCCAAACCAACCCCCAAATTTCGCAATGGCATTATATGCAAGAATAACTTGCACCTATTAAAAAGTTAACAAAATTTCCACGTTGTACAAATCTGCTCCAGCAGAAGAAGAGGCTGGGCAGGAAAGTGGGTGGGAGAGAAGCTAAGGAGAAACCTATGTACAAGGACCCTTTTTTCTGTCTTTCTTTCTTCCTTTCTTTTCTTTTTTTAATGCAGTAGTAGGACTTTGGCACTATAAACGATCCCATGATGATGCTCCACAAGAGTATTTCTTGCTGTGCCTCCACAGGCGTGGTTTGAGACTCGGAGTCGCAACACGCTATCTCACCCCAGGCAGGAAAATAGTTTTCTTCTATTTTCAGACAGCATTTCCCCTTCAACGTCAGGACAGTGCAGCTGAGGAGTACCCCTGCAAAAATTATAAAAGCAGCATATTATTTTTGAAGGCACTGTGAACAACTGTTTGAGCTGTCGACTAACACGGCGTCCAGTTTACATCCCTGCACACGCCATAGCACTGTATTTTGTACTAACCATACCCTGAAGCCTATCCCTAGCACAGCCTGATGCTGCAGTAGGGTGCCGGATTTTTGTTGTATATAACACCCAGCTAACAACCCCCTATAGATTTCTAACAGGGACATACAGCCCAGCCTCTGATCTGATCCTCAAAGATGATGCGCATGTGGGTTGGGGGCAGCTACTTTGCGACCACAGGACGCTAAAGGCAAGACGACTTCAGGTCTTTCTTCCCTAGTAAATCCTCTCACCAAGTGTTTTGTTTTTTTTTTTGCATTACTTTAAAAATAATTATACAAACTGCAAGACAATGGAAAAAAATTGTATGTCCCTGTGCTCTGCAGAGCAGCTCCCTGGCTCCGCTACGACTCCTGCACCTACATAAAGGCTGCACCATGGACCAGATATTAAAAAATAACCCCGAAAAACCCAACCTTTAAATACTCACCCACCTACACATATCCCCAGTTCCCAGCACGCAGCAAGGGCTCTATGACAAGAATTATGTTTAGTGTGTTTTTCCCCATTGAGACGTACACGTGCAAGTGCAAGCAGCCACTTGGGCTGGAGCCGCACGCAGCAGCACGAGGCAGCCTTCCTGCACCATCCTCCTCACCCATCCTGCACCAGTGCTTACCGAAACTTGAGCTAACCAGTTGTTTCACACCTTTGATGAATGTTGCTACCAGATCTGTTATTTCCCACAAAAGCAGCGAGCTCTGTCTGGTACCTGCAATGCAGAAAACAATGCAGCCCAGCCCAGTAAAAGGGCATGGGCTTGCACCAACACCAAAGGCAAAAAGTCCTCCCCATCCTTGCGACCTTTCCTGGAACAGCCCCCTGCTCCTCTCAACTCACTGGAAAATTTTAATTGCTGCGTTGGGTTTTGCTTCCCCCCTCTGAAGTCCTTCACTGCATTACAGCTTGGGTCTCCGACATGCCTCGCTGGTCTCAGGGGAAATGGCAAGTCGTTTCGAGGTACTTCGTCCTCATTCCCTGAAATGTTTTAGGATGACCCGAGTTCTGCAAAAACCACCGGTCAATCCCACACTGATTTCAGTATGGCACCTCGGAGCCCAACACCAGTCCCGGGCACTATAGCTAGCTTTAGGGATGAAACCCTAAACCACAAGAAAAATAAGAACTTGGACAGAAAGGGAGGCAAACCCCAATGCTGTTCCCCTTTACCAGTTTCAGACACTGAGGAATGCACTGGGCCACCAGCAACCGAGTGATCTTAGCTCCCACAGCGGTGCAAAAGGGGTTGGAGGCACCAAGAGGAATCAGACCACCTCTGATGCCCGGTACGATGTATACATCAGAAGCAAGGGGCGACTGCCCTCAGAGTCCTTTTTTTTTTTTTTTTTTCCCCCTCTGGTGTGCAACTCCCAGACGTGGTTTTCCTTTGGCACATCTCCTCAGCGCAGTGGTCACAGCCATCAAGAGCCAGAGCACACATCTCCTGGGGTGTCCACCTACCTTGCTCCCACCATGAGCCATGGACTTTGGTGCCTACATCTTGCAGGGTTTGGGCTTGAAATGGGGATCATGAGATAACTCTAAAAAAGAAAGTTTACAGCAGAGAAGGTGGTGGTGGGGGAAAAAAAAAAAAAAAAGTATGCTTCTGAGAAAAAAACAAAAACTCTGGGCTGAGGAAATACCGATCTTGGGAAAACCCCACAGGGAGACAATGCGGTGAAGAAAGCCAGGGGTAGCTGCCAACCACTCTGGCACGCTCTGGTCCCGCTCTCACGTCTGAGCTGCAATTTGCTCTGTTTAATTTAGGACCAGTTTCTGTTTGTCAGGCTTGTGCAAACGGGGACAACAGACCTAATTTTGACCTGTGCTGTTGGAAGGCAGGAATCTCTCTTTTGATGGGAAAGGAGCTAAAGCACTCTCTTGATAGAGCAGTCGGGCCTCGTTGCAAGAGGGATGCGAGGCTTCATTATGCAGCATGTAAAGTTTTTTCAGCGATGGCTGAGACACTCCACCACTCCAGCAACCATTCCACATCTTGAAGGCCCCAGTACCCAACGGGGACAGGTCTCCCAGACTCACTGCTCAGGAAACCTGACCTGTTCTACTGAATAAATCCAGTTTTGCCAAAAGCTTCAGATATGGACTTAGTAACAGAGCCTTTTCTTAGTCCAGGGATGGCGTTTCAGAGCCTGGCGTGAATCCTGCTCTCACCGAGGCCAGGCACTCATGAAACTTGCACTAGCTGCAGCAGCAGCAGAATCTGCCAAACACAGATCAGCTTTGAAACACTCAATTTTCTAAGGCATAAAGTCTGTCTAGGCTGTAACACAAATACTCCCTAATAGTTTCAGTAACTGCTAAAGCTACACACTGGAGCAGAGAGTGACCAAGATGGTCTGGAAAAGCTCAGGTTTTACAGAAGCTGCGCACACATTCAGCCAACAACAGGAGTATGGAAATCAATCACCAAAAAACATTCACTTTAAACTACATACACCAAGCTGAGAAAATAGCAACACCATGAATATCAAAGGAGCGTGTTTCTGCCTGATGCAGGGTTCAGCAGTGAAAGCTCCACGTAACGACTGTGGCTGTGTGAGAGTCAAGAGGAGGAGAAGTCCCTTGTCAACTCTTCAGTCTACCTCTTACATGCAGCCAGGACAGTGACATGACCCCGCTAAGGTACCGAGGGCTACAGCATTAGGAAAAATCAGACTTTTATATGATGACAGGCAGAAACAAGCTCTCTGTCAGGTCTTACACAGTCTTTGCTTTTGAGTCATGGTCACCTAAGATAATGCCTTGTTAATTTAACATCGAAGTTTTAGTTAAAAATTATAAAAGATAGGCTTCCCAAAGATAAAAGTGAAAGCTTATCCTGGTGGAAAAAGGAGCCAGTAGCTGGGATTTTTCCATGGGTCCCATCAGTGTGGGGCATAAAGCTTCTAGCTTTTCTGTCACAATGCCTGTGACAATGCCTCCATGCGGGCACCGGAGAACAGGCACTTGAGTTTCTGGGCTGAGACTTACAGGGAGAATAAAGGAAAATGAAAGAGAGAAAGAGTATGGGCTTTTGTCAAGTCCCCAGGCCAGCATGCTGAGAAATGGGCAAAGAACAGAGCACAAAATGGTTCTCTGATCTTACTGCACGGTCTTCGCAGCAGAAGCCCTGCTCCGGTGCATCTCTCCTCAGCAAGTGCATTTTACAACCAGCCACCAGAAAGCTCCTCATCAAAAGGACAGCCCAGCAAAAGTTTAACTGAGATCAAAGTTCTTATTAAAATTCTTCTCTGATAACACTCGACCACCTCCACAGCCCCGGAGCTTTATGGTCAGCATCTGTGCCAGGGCACAAATGCAGGAGGTTCACCCCAACGTACCTTACACTGCTCACAAGCACAACAACGCAGGCACCAAAGCCTACGCTGCTGGAAGAGGGTTGTTGCAGAGCTTGGGTTCATAGTACAACAGGTTTGTAAGAAAGAGCGGTTTCAGGCAATCCCTCATCCTTCTCCTGCCCTCCTCCCCATTCCCTCTCCTAGCCCCTGGTCTGCTCCCTCTCCTCGGTACGAACGTTTATAGCTGGAAGGGGGAAATGATCTGGAATAACAACCCTGGAAACAAAAATCCCACAATGCATTTATTCATCACGTATTTGATTTTAAAAGGCAGATCAGATCCTGGCTCTCCTTTTCTTATGTGGCTGCACAGCAGCGGCACCCCAGCGTGCCTCCAGCTGATGTTCCCATGTCCTTCCTCTTTTAATCTCTGCCTTTGCCACACAGGTAACACAGCCTGCTCCTCACATCCCTAATTACCAACTTCTGCAAGCGTAACGCTGGACGGCGACTTGCATTGCGGTCTGGGGCTTTAAGATACTTTGCGATACAGATGCTGTGATAACATTCCTCAAAATTAGCCGACACAATTCACAGTTCAAAATAAAACCACTGCAGGGTTTGCCTTTTCAACTCAGAGAAAACGTCCAGAAGATTTTTGGACAAGCATTGCACAAGGAGGAAGCGGAGGGTTCTGGGCTAGCCAGCAGGGCTTGCTACGGAAAACTGCACCTCTGCAACAAATAGTTCCATTCAAGTACCACCAGCAGCTCAATTCAAGTACCGCCAGCTGCAATAGTAAGTCTTCAGTGCAAGTGTGGAGGGACTTCTTTCAGTCCTGGCTTTTGTATTTCCTTTATTTATTTATATTTTTAATTATTTTTTTTTTAAAGAAATGCTGAAGTATATTATACTTATTAGACACCAGAAAACTACTGACTCTTTCTAAAATAGGTGTTCACGCGCTGTGGTTGTTAATGCAGGGTGCTGAGCTTTCTGTGGGATAAATTCCAGCTTAAGGAGACTGGTTTGGGAGAGACAGACTCGGTTACACTGAGCACAAAACGTTACAGGCTCCAGTGAACTCAAGAAATGCAAGTCAAGAAATGCTGACAGTGCTTGCTCCAGATTTATACCTGTGCAACTGTGATCAGAAACAGGCTTCAGCTCGCCATGTGACACGTCCTTTCTCATTGTGAAAGATCGTATAAAACCCCCTTAAATAAAAGCCCTGCAGCTTGCTTTTAAATTCAAGATCCTCTGAAGAAGAGCTGCTAAAACACCCACACAGCTTAGTCTGGGGCATTTCCTAAGCCTCTAGAGTGAGCAAGCGGAACAAAGCCAGGCTGGAGACCGTTCTCACCTGCAAGAGGAAGAGAGCATATTTGCATGAGCCACTTCAGTCCCCACAACATTTTTTTTTGTTGTTTTTTTTTCACTTGCTGTTGCATAAGGAGGCATCTCTGTCCTGGGCCCTTCCCCCAGTGACCTTTTATTCTGAACAGGGCAGGATGCTGCAACGGAAGGACCCGAGGTGCAAAAACAGGCACAGCCTCTATTCACGGGAGATGAATGATCTGTTAGAAAGGGGGATATCAGCAACTAGTGTTACTTACTACTCCATTGCATGGCTCAGCTGGCGTGTTTTACATCAAGCGCTGCAGAGGTTACAT
This sequence comes from Pluvialis apricaria, assembly GCA_017639485.1. Classification (NCBI taxonomy): domain Eukaryota; kingdom Metazoa; phylum Chordata; class Aves; order Charadriiformes; family Charadriidae; genus Pluvialis; species Pluvialis apricaria. Next base: position 157,177,098 of record CM030008.1, on the reverse strand, counting down.
AGGTCGTTTAAAGGCAGAAAGTTTAATCACTTATTGCCAAAAAAAAGAACAACGACAAAAAAGAAAATCTCCCTTATCGAGGACTTGACCCACAAGCAGACAAGAAACGAGGCAAACAGCACTAACCCCTCCCCTACCACGCAGTTGCTTTAATTTACAAGTAGGATGGGTCTCCCTTTTGTTCAGGCATCCAGCAGGCACAAGGATCCGGCAGGAATGGGGCTCCAGAGTTTTATACTGAGGAGGGGCTACCGGATGCTGGAAGCACACCCAGACAGAGGCAGGCTCAGAGAAACAGGGCACCATCAGCATTACCTGTCTATACGTGGGAATTGTCGCCAGATATACTTTCAGAGTCAAAGTCCGCCAGCTCTGCCTGGCCTTCAGGTGCCGTTTGGCTCCAGCTGTCTGTACAGTCCGATGCAGCATCATCCTCGCCCACCGTCACCTCCACCCAGTTGACCTCTGCTGGCTCCTCATTCTCCTCGCTGCCGTGGCTGTCATGGCTGTTGCACTCCAACCTGTCCGTACCCTCCGCTTGATTCCCCAACAAAGAGTCTTTCAGTGGTTCGCAGTCTCTTTTTGCTCTTACCACTGGTTTCCCCCCATTCTCTTCATTCAGTTTTTTATGCTCCTGGTAATGCTGCCGAGACACCTCATTACCGTTCTTTGGATTCTCAGTGTGTTTTGATCCCTTTTTCTGGCTTTGCTCATTATGACCATCAACAACATACTGCTGCTGGTACTGGTCAATCCATTTAAGTGACCCCGTTCTTAGTGAAGACCGGTTTTCCTTGAACCAGCGAACTATTTCAGTTCTTGTGAGCCCAGTCTGAGATGCTAACTGGTCATACTCCTGGGGTGATGGCCACTGGGTCCTTGCAAACGTGCTCTTCAGTAGATGAATCTGCTCTTGGGTTTTCTTAAACGTGGTGGAGGATCCAGATAAAGCACCAGGGAGCTGAGAGCTATTCAGCAGTTCTGCCTGGCTTATTGCACCGTTGGGAGTTCCTTGTTCTTTAATTTTTCTGTATGATCCCATGGAGTCCAAGACGGCTTGCTCCATGCTGTCCCTTATCTTTCTCCGCTCAGAGAACCATGAATCTATCTCCCTCCTACTCAGCTTAGTCTCCACTCGAAGCCTGTCCAACTCTCCTTGGGTAGGAAAAGAGCATCTTAGGAAACTCTCCTCAAGGGCCCTAAGCTGCTCTTGGGTTTTCTCTTTGAATCTCTGGGGAGTAAAATCTGTGTATGGGTGAAACGAACGGCCGTGTCGACCAGCTGAAGGTGCTATTTGATCTTTCCCTAAAGCATCGCCAGGGATGTGCACAATGCCCCTTTGACTTCTGTATCGGTGGTCACTGAACCACTTCTTGATCTCGCTCCTGGAGAGACCCGTTGCCTCTATCAGCCGGTAGACTTCTGCATCATCAGGAAACTGGCTTGCCATGAAACTGGCCTTCAGCTCTGCTATCTGCTCCTTCGTCTTTTTTCGCTCACTGGCTGGCGTCAGTGGTACAGCAGTCAACTTGGCAGGAATCTCAGGCACCTGAACTACATGAGGACGCTTGGCCTCTGGGGCACTTGATAAGGTCTGTATTGTCCTCTTTTGCCCCTGGTTTGGGGTAACAGCAAGCGTAATTGGTGAACAGGAAACGGTTGAACCATTTGACACAGGAGTCAAAACCAGACCGGTCTGGCCCAGTATCTGACAAGGCAAAGCTGTCTGGATGATAGGCTGGGGCATTTTTGCAGTTGTCAAAGGAGCTGGCAGGACGGTGATGGTCTGCGGAACTGCCTGGATAGTGCCGTTGAACATCTTTTTTCTTGCCTCCTCCACTTCTTCAGGAGACCAACTTATACCATGCTTCAAACGTTGCGTAGCAAACCAGATTCGGATTTGTTCTTCTGGATGTTTTGATGCTGCTGTCAACCACGACAACTCTGCTTGTGTTGGGTAAGGAAATTTATTAAAGGAGTTGATCATGGTTGCATTAGTGTCCAGTGCAGAGTTGTATTTGGTACTGTTCAGAGGTACCGGGACCTTGGGGACAAGGTTAATATTTGGTGGCAGCTGTACAGAGGGCATAACATGGGCTAACACATCATGGAGAAGGTCTCCATTTATACAAGCAATAGCTTCAGTGGCTTCAGTTATGATGCGGGGTAGTGCACCATCCACATGGTTTTCCGTAACTCCCTCTTCTGGCTTTTTGGGACCCTTCTTGGCTTCCCCTTTAGGCTTTCCCAGTTTCATCATTGGCGTTTTGCTCGCACTAATTCCCCCATGAAGTGAATCATCACACTCTGCATTTTCTAGCCCACCACTTGTGACAGTAACATCGTTAGTGGTGGTCTCAATGGACTGCTCCAGAACAGTCTGATTATTGCGTTTAATTAATTTCAGTTTAAAGTTAGTCTCTCCTGGGTGGTATTTTGTGTTGTGGTCAGATAAAGAATCATATTTTTTGGTTGTGAAGTTGCATTCAGCACAGACGTAAAGAGGGTTGAGAATGACATTTGGATGCTGAGTGTCAACGTGCTCCGTAAATTCATTTAAGTTTTGTGTTGAGTAAGGGCAGTATTTGCACTCATAACCACCCTGGGGTTTCTTAGACTGATTTTCAGCTGGTGGCTTTGCCTCAACCACTTCGCAGTCTTTGACTGAGCTTTCTGAAGGCAAATTTTTTTTAGAGTCCTGATGTGGCGCGCCAGCCCCCTTCTCTTTAGGAGCCTCTATGCCCTCAGCGCCTTCCTGCTCCATGACTTCAGAAGTTCGTACCATACAAGGAGTCGTTGACTTTCTTTTGCTAGCCATGGCAGCTGCTGGCAGCTGTTGTCCCAAATGATGACTTTTTCAGACAGGGTGAGCAATCAACTAATAGATCTTGCAAATGGCTCCAACCTTCCTTGATTACTCTGTTTTGTTTAATGAAGAATTTCCACCCTGGCTGTGACCATCAGCTCCACCAGCAGACCTGTCAGCTGCATGACACCTGTGAAACAAAGCACACATTGTTAGGCGCTGATCTATAAAACACAGATTTACCAGAAAGCCACAGCTCAAGATACGTACATTTACAAGGCCGTTTTGGACAATGTTGAACAAGAGCATCGCCATCAACTTAAACAGTCAGTCTCCCCACAAAGAACAAAAGCAGTGGATAATTTGCAGTGAAGCACGCCACAGGTAGAAAATGGCTTTGAAACAAGTAAGATGAACAGACAGTGGATTTTAATCTCTACTAGACTCAATGCATTTAGCTAGAAAAGAAAGAAGATACTGCTATAAATACTGCATCTTTTTATAGAAGCTGCAGTTTCTATTAATTATTATTTTGAAGCCTGCAGATTTGAAATTGAGTGCGATTTATATTAAACTTAATTACTTCCCACTGTCACTTACCTTGTAAATATGTCTACTAAATGACTGTGGTTACTAATGATGGGTGATTTCTAAATAAAGCTATAGGACCTGCCTTGGTTGTAAAAGTAAAGGCAGAAAGAAGAATTAATGCAAATCAACACTTTCAAAGGCCTGTGTATTGACAAGAGGTGAGTTCAAAGAAGCTGCAGCAGATCCATGGAGGCCTATCAAGTCTATTCTGGAACAAAAGTTTCTTTAAAACACCGCTTTTCACTCAATATTGACAGAGGTAGCTAGCAAAGGTCACAGAAACCCTTAGATACCTTTTAAACAGGGTCCCTTCCTCTGACCCTGCTGATACTCTCATCAAGCCCTGATTTGTGCACTCCACTCCCTACAGATTTTAAAAAAAAATCCATTGTTAAGCATAATTGATAAGTCAAAGCAGTTTTGGAAATTCCCAAATACAGGAATTCTGTAAAACATATTTTTAAAAGGATCTGAGGTCACCATCAGAACAACTACAAAGAACTACACCAGCTGTTTTAGGATGTACCTGCACTCATCAGCAGCGGATGGAGGGAAGGAGGGGAATTTAGTTATCAAAACAGTTTCATTAATTAAAAAAAAAAAAAAGTAAAAAGTCACTCTCCTATTTAACAAGATGCCTTTTCTAATCAATCCTTGACTCCAATTTGCTACTCCTCTTGATCAGATAGGCTCTGGATTCATAATACTTCCAGTCTTGATGGAAAACTCATCTTACAATCAAGAAGTCCTTGGGATGGGGTGGGGGAGGCACTGGGGTTCACAAACAGAAGGAGGATGGAAAGTGGAGATTTGCAGAGTGGGAAAATCTGAACTAGAGATCTAATGAAAGATGTGCTGGCCCACTGGCAGCGCGGATGGACTAGATGATCTTTAAAGGTTCCTTCCAACCCAAACCATTCTGTAATTCTATGATCTCATGTCTAACCAAACACAGATATTCTCATTGTGACGCCTGTAAATAATAAGCTGCCTCCAGTACCCAGCAGACATGAAGATCAAATGAGAAAAATCCCACTGCAGTTACATCTGGACAAATCCAACATCAGCGTTTATGGCCACCTCAGTGCTGTCCCTGAACCTGCTCCTCTCCCTCGTGCATTAGCATGAGAACCAGAAATAGTCACTGTAAAAGCAACTGCCAACTTCTCAGTTCTGTTTGCAGCTCATGAATACTTGCAGGTCTCTAGAGCATATTTCTGCTACTCTGCCTGTCACAGGCCACACCACTCCTGTATATGTGGAAACTCAAAATGATACACTGCCAGAGGAAGCAGCTCCAGCTGGGGATATGCGCGGGGATGGCAGCTTTCAGCTCCACATACTCAAAACCCAGCATGAAGCAATTCTTCATACACGAAGTGCTTCATACACGAATTCTCCAGGAAGCACCTTTGCAGATAAGGTGCTTGCAAAACGCAAGCTGTGAAATGCTAAACGTACACCGTGGAGAAGATGCTGTGCAGAGAGGCTACTTCTTGTATTGCAGATGCTCCAGCATAACCACATGGTGCTCACAGTCACCACTGCCTCCGCACCTCCCAGCCCCAACAGAAACCAGGGGTGCTCCCACACACTCGCTCCAATTTGGTGAAGCACTGGACCATCTGGTTGACTTTCAAGGGTGCACTTAAGCTCTGGATGCTTCCCTGGGAAACAGAGCATCTTTGCTCAGCTCCATGAAACAGGGATGGGGCTGCCCCCAGGTTTATGGGTCCGCCTCGGTCAGGATGACACAGTGCCATTTCCCTCTAACCTGGGATCACCAACATTGCCATCGTCATTCCCCAAAGCATTAGCACCTCTGAGCCAACCTCTCCTCTTCTGTTTCCTTTTTCCCTTCGCCCTTATAATAATAAACAAACAGATGGACAGTGGAACAAATGATGCCTGGTCCTCAGATTTGTGCTGACTGACCTTTAAACTGGATTACACTGAATATTCTCTATTATTTCCACATATTCCTTCAAAATTCCCTTCTACTTCCCCTCATAATCCTCCTCCTGCAGAGTATTTTGGCTGTGATCTGTGGCTTCCTGCGTCCCACTGCAGATGGGATCAGAAGCTAGAGAACAAACATGCAACTGTCCAAAAATCCATCTTCCTGGCCACCCATTTTTAATGATGCTTGCAGAAAATTTTTGAAGCTTCTTCCCTTGTACCCAATTTGGCTGAAACAGGCCAAAAGTTGAGAAAAAGGGGCAGACTGGCCTCTGTAAGCTTGGCTGCTGCTGGAAACAGGGTGAAGCTGATCAGGCCACCTCACACTGCCCTGCGGATCCCACCATGGTCATGATGTTGACTTTCATAGATGAAGGAAGGGAGGCACAAGGCAGTGCCCTGGGACAGAGTGGAGGAGATACGGATGGAGCTACGGCTCCCAGGATGCTTCTCCACAGCTTGCTCTCCCTCTCAGGCCACACAGCTGCACCTAATGGTCTGCTCCTTTTCTGATGTATGACCTTCTGCAAAATTTATGTGGCAACATCAGCAAAAGGAAGAAAATTCAAAAGACATCAAAGACAGAGCAAGGCTTATTTATATTTCACTGAATATCCCACCCCCACAAAGGAAGAAAGAGGCAAGAACAAAAAGATGAATGTGATGGAAGAGAAAGAGTGGAGAACTAGAAACATCTAAGTTATAACTTTTAATCAATCAAAGGTTTCTTAAAAGTCAGACTACATGTTTTGAATTCTCCACTCTCTGGAAGCTCAGCAAGCTCTCCGCTGCCTTGAGTTGCTGCACTGAGCTCCCACCTCTCATGAGGATTCACCCCAAGCAAGGATGCTCTGATATGGAGGAATGGCCAAGGTCCCTCCAAAACATATATAAATGGGTGTACGGATGAAAAAATCTGTCTACTACAGTTTACTAGAAAATTGTACATATTGTTGCTTCTCTTCCATCTTCTATTCCACAGAGTGGTTTTCTGCATGTCTAATCGCTGGTTTGCTAACTCCACACTTCAAATAGTTTTTCTGCCACGTGAGAATCACTATCCACCATAGAAATCAAGCCTAAGTCAAATGCATCTTTTTGGAGATCAGTAACAAAACCAACCAAACCAAACTTGTGTTTCAGTCCAAGATGTGCAGTTTGGGGGGCTCACGACCAGCCAGAGACTGTCTTTGTCCCTTCAACTTGTGTCCTGAAAGAGGGGGAGGAAACAAGGCCAAATACCTGCATGAGCAAGGAAAGTTTCTTGGGACCTCCAAGCCATGGCCCCTGCAGGACCTCGCTAAGGATGTCATTTGGGATAAATCAATTCACAGTTGCTAAGGAGGACAGATCCCCCCATGGCACATCTCCAGAAGCTGCATCATGAACATTTGGAGGGGCTGCCGTGTCTCATCTAAGGATGCCAGGGAAAGCACCAGGAGCATCTCACAGCTTTCAAAACATGAGCTGCTTGCCAGAACATCAAAGCCACAGCAGACAGCTTTAAGTACATGGTGTTGCTCCTGACAAAGCTGCTAAATGATGACACTTCAGTTCCTTCAACTTAGAGGAAAGAGAAGATACCCCTCAGCAACAGTCAAGACTTCGTAACCAGCACATCATGAAGGCAACCCAAGCTACGCTTCATGCATCACCTGTCCATGGCACACGCGTCCCTTCGAGGGACAAAATTCACATCCAGCTCTTGACGAATGAGGCTGCACCAGGGACAGGACAACCTCTATCCCTAAAGCTGGCCTGGTTCACTCTGTGTTTCGTTACAGATGGGAGCCCAGATAACTGGCCTGCTCTTTGGGCTGCTGCTGCGGTGGGGTGGCCACAGGCATGGGGCAGTCCCCAGATGCAGGGAGAGAAGGTAGTCCTCATCCCTCCAGCTCACCTGCCACATCTCCTGCTTGTCTTGCCATGCTGCAGGAGGTTGAAAAAAATATAATAAAACCACCTAATGTTTGATTTTTATTTATTTTTTTAAAATGAGCAAATGCACAAAGTGGCAAAAAGCAACCAGGTAAAAAACAAAAGTGCTTGGCTCCGAGCGGAGAGCTGCCACTGTGAACAAGGTCCACACCAAACCACAGAGAGCCCATGTGGAGGAACAAGAGCCTTCAATTTGCTTTGCTTCAGCAAAGCCATCTGGGACCAGAGCATACAGGTCAGAAGCAACGTAGTCTTTTAACCCTATCTCTCCAAAAGCACGTCGCAGCAGTTACAAGAGAGGGCCTGGTCTGGTTTTGTTTAATTTCTGAAATTTGTTTCTTTTTTTTTTTTTAATTAACAAAGTAATGCAGCCGCAGTCCTCCGATCTTTCAAATCACTGTTAAAATGGCTCTGGAGCATCCAACGTGAGAACCAAGTGGGACCTAATTTGGTGACTCTGTGCACAACTGAGGAAACGCCGTATTTCCCACCTGGTCACCTGGACCCCGACCGGGAAAACTGCAGAGAACTGCACAGGGAAAATAAACCACGCTTTTAGGCCTGGCTGGCACTGGAAAAATGTTTGCCTGTGTAGCAATGCCATCTTCCAGCAGCAAAAGATAACTATACAGTCCAAGCAAAGGGATGGAAAAAATAAATCAAAAAGCTTTCTCTTGCTGAACATTGAAATCTTTTTACTCTCTCCCATCTTTCCCTTGTGCACACAGCTAGTTTTACACCCTCTTCCCCCAAAAAAGCAAATATTTGGGTAGAGACTGAACTGCTTTTCTGCAGTACTGTTCCCACATGGGCTCCTCCGAGGTGGTGGCAGAGCGGGAATTTTCCATGGCAGCTGGGACAGCCCGGTTGCACAAAGCATCGGCCAAAACCCTGCGAGCTGTGGCTGGGGAAGTGGTAGGGCAGTAGAGAGACAGGGCGAGATGCTGTCTGTCTTCTCTCGTACCCTAGAACATGAGTGAGTCTGAAAAAGGCTGTCCAAAAGACAACCAAATTAGAAGGCTCGTCAAATTAAAAAGCAGGGAAAACCTTAACTTTAGCAGAAAGGGAAAAGCACACCAGAAATATCAATACTTTGTGCTGCATCTTGCTTCCAGACGTGGGCTGGAAGAAAGTAATACAACAGATGCTGAAACAGGTTGAACTCCCCACCCAGTGCAAATGGATCTTTACTTTTCACAGATATACCTTTTTTTTTTTAAAAAAAACCAAATAAACAAACAAAAAAAACAGAAAGAAAAACACTTTAGTGACACTTGTGTGATTTGGCAATAAAGTCTTTCTTATTTTTCATCTCATTGCATTATTTGCTCTGCTTTGTGCTAGCAGAGAGATCCCAGCACCTGGCCTCATTTGAAAATGAACAGCAGGAAAACCACCACCATGAGGATACCTGCAAATAAACACAGAAATATAGGGGGCTTCATTTGCAAGAGCCAGCTAATGTTTAAAGAGGGTGGAAGCATTTTACTGCTTAGGAACTCGGTCTCCACGAACAGCATCCTCTCCACTGCATAGGACAAGCAACAGCAAATCACGCCCTTGTAATTTAACATACCACCCATGACACATACACAAAAAAAGCCCAAACCAAACCCTCCCCATTGTCTGAACATGATGTGTAATATCACGAAGGTACAAACTTCTCCTTACAGATTTCCCATGCCCCTTCCCCAGCTGGGGGATGCAGCAGGAGTAACATCGGAGGTGCACAGCACCAACCAGAGCTCATTAGCAAGGACTTGTCAGACAAGTCTTTCAGTCCCTGGGGTTTTTTTTGGGATACTATCCCACTTTATCACGTAGTAAGTGGATCTCAGCAAACCTCAACACGGTTGCCACGCTCTGCACTCAGACGCCAGCCAGGCCCTGCTGCCCACCGCCTCGCACACACTGCAGGCTGCTTTTAAAGCAGAGACACCACCTGCACCACTTTCTTCCCGAGCTGAAGAACTTGCCACCACTTCCAGGATGTGTGACCAACCACACTGCGATGGACCTCAGTGGCTCTGTTCATTTCTGTCTAGCTTCAACAATAGTCCTCTCTGTTGTAACTTTCCAAGCTTGCGGATCCCTGGCTCCCCCAGGGCTCAAAAGCGCATGTCCCTGTGAGCATCTCTGCTTTTAACAGTTGGCTCCAACCTGCGTGGCCGCCCAGAAGTCATGCCCATAGAGTTTAGAGCACAGCAGAAATTAACTGACACTGCTTGACAGCATCATAACCCCCCCACAACCACCTACTCTTCCCCCACAAAGGCTGCAGCAATGCAAACACGTAGAGCACAGCTATGATCCTGCTCCGTATCAGAGATGCCAAACTCTCATTCATTAATGTTGCGGTAATATTATTCTCCTACAAATCCAAGGATGAGGGGTGAGAAACACATTTCATGGTGCAAAAAAGGAACATGCCTAGGGTGATGTTTTTCCTTCCTTACAACTGTTTTTAGCATGCAGCTGCTACAGTAATATCAAAAAGCACATCAGCTAGCACAGCAAAAAAATGCTGTTGCTCTCCACTGTGATAAAACACTTAAAAACATTGCTTAATTATATGCAGGAATAAGCAGAAGCAAACCAGGGAAAATAATTCCTGCATGATGGATCGGGACTGTAATGATTTACAAAAGAAAACCACAGAAAGAAAAGCAGGTTTTGTGAACTAGAGCAGAGCTTTTAAAAGAGCATTTAAGTCAGAGCAGCCTAGAGCTCTGACACTTCTGCAGTTCTTTGTAAGCTGAATAAAACACAATTAATGGGGAGGTATACAGATCATTACAGCAATAGTTTTTGCAGACATGTGAAAAAATAAATTTGAAAGTGCCATACATTTTCAATTTGTGTATGTCAGTGTAGACATTTCCAATTAGAAAAAAACCCACTTAGATGTTTGTAGCAGGGTGCTGTGGCAATGAATTTTTGTCGACAGAAAAGCAGAATTTGGTAATTTTTCTTTCTTCTAAGGACCAGAGGCTCACACCTTTCAAAGGCGATCAGCAAACCAAACTGCCTCCAGGATTCCTGACTCCCCCAGCAACGTGTCCTGTGAAACTGGACGTCAACATGTCTGTGAACAAGGGCAGAAGCAAACCCAGCACACATCCCGCCTCTGCCTTGCACCCCTACAGCATGATCACCAAGAGACTCTAAAAATAGATAAAACACAAATGAGGGGGTTTGGTGGAGACGGGCTGAGGGTAGGATGAAATAGGGTTTCAAAAGGCACCAACAGCAGCAGAAAACCCTGGAGAACTGTGTGCCTAAACCAACCCACATGAAAGCTGCCTCTTTACATTAACAGCTCAGCTGCAATGTGACCACTGCGTAGAGACAAAGAAACTTATTCTGGAAAACACAGATATTCTGGAAAAAAAAACCCTCTGTAGGTTTTACCAGAATAGGTTGTGTCAGGCAGCTCCGTGCAACAGGCATATTTCAGAGTACACCGCTCACAGGCTACTCCTTTGAACTAAAATGTTCTCATTCATGCTGCTGCAAAGCAAAGACATGGGAAAAATGGTGGGTTTTCTGTGCTGCACGTTGTATGAACACAAGTGGCCAACCCCTTCCGAGAAAAGGGGAAGTTGAACATTGTGTGCTGTGAATTTATTTTAAGTACTCATCTGCAATTGCTAGCTTGTATTTTTTTTTTTCCCCTCTTTTTTAAGCGCATGCTTAAGTTCAGTTGCTAAAATCCAGATTAGGCATGATTTTGCCTTTTTTTTCCTCTCTGGAAAATAATAAGAGTTATCTACCCAGGATGAAAAACATCACCTCATGGACTGGTTCATGTCCTTATATTGTAGCAATGGTCACTTGTCCTACCCGAGACAGTGGCCTTAATCTCAGATTCCCGTGAAGCCAGTCCCTCCCCAGGAAGGCACGCACCCGAGTGGACGGGGCAAGCAATGAGCAGGAAGAAGAGCACCAGCACAATGGCATGGGGACAAAATCCAGGTTTCCTTGCTTCCCAGCCATTGCTTTCTTCTCCAGAAAGAGGGCTGGCAACCCACAGCTTGCACACTAAATGTGGGCAACCACAATCGGCACACAAGGGCTGCAGCTCCCACGGGTTTCTGAAGTTGGTGCAGTTTGGGAAAAGCTTTTTTCCTTGTAGTGTGGGCTTCTGCCAGAGGCACCTGCTTTGGCGTCCTGCTGAACACACAGCTTAGCTGGTGCCCTCCACCCAAGCCACAGACCCTCAGGGGCAGAAAGGGACCCAAAGTCCCAGTGGCATCTATGGCTGTGCCCACTCAAAACTCAAAGATATTAGTGGTGTGCTCCTGGGGCCTCACTCTTTCCTTTGGGAAGGAAAAATATAAACTGACCTCTTCCAAGCAAGGAGATGTATGAACCACCCATACAAGATACAGCCGGAAACATCAACAAATGTTCTCAACACCCACAGGGGGGCTGAACCTCTGCCCAACGCCCTCCATCAGTGGCTTCCAGGGGCAGCGAGCTCCAAAGATTAGTCACGTACCCTGTTCAAATGGTGTCCTTTAATCAGTGGTGTGTTTACTCCTAGGGTGGGTACTTGCATGTTCATAAAAGAGAAATAAAACCCAACAGATTTCTTAAGAGAGAAATAGAATCACTATAAAAACATTCATTCTAATTAGTTTAATTACTTGTCTGTGCAGCTCACTGAATCCTCATCATTGGACTAGATTAAAGTCACTGGATTTAAGTAATTCTTCATATTGAGTTTTCATCCTGCATCATGGAGTGGGAGGAAAAGAGATTCACAGACACAAAACAAAAGTTATATGTAGACACTATCTTCAGCTATGTGGGTAAAACCTGGATGTATCCATCTTTGATTTTATGCAGGAAATAAAATATTTTAAGTGTTCAGCTTCCTTTCTTTTCAGGTATGCTTTTAAATAGCGATTTTTTTTTCCTGGGTAAGGTGGGGGTGTTAAAAGAAGTATTCTTTGCTTAAGCAACTTTTAGTAATAATTTCCCATTTGTTAAGATCTAACATCTTAACAGCAATGTCTGGTCCCCTTTCGCCTTCATGTCTTCATTCCATGACAGGGTACAGCTGTATAAATTTCCTATATTACTATGTATTTTATATATTATTACCTATTCTCTCTCTTCAGATTTATTGTTATTATAGTGACACTATCAGCTGAATGCCTCCAAAGCAGAAAGAAGATGGGCTATCACAGAATCAAGACACTTGATTTCTTTACTCCACGTGCTTACAAAAAGACTTAAGCAACAGTACAGAAGTTTTCCTGCTGTAGTACTTCACACACTGCTTGTCTCCCTTGGCAATTTATCTGGTCTGGGAACCACAGCACCCTGCCCTTAGTCAGCTGAGCATCAGTTTTTTTTCCAGTAAAATTATCAAAGCACTCACAAACACTTTTGCAGGTGAACTGCAAAGGGGAAAACAAAATAAAAATCACATGTGCATTCTGGGAGTCGCTCTTGCATGGCTTCAGGGTAGAAATAAGCTCTAAATTTCTCAAAAAAGCTTTCACTTCTTGAGAAGCAGCCCCTGAAGCCCCGCATCTCTTGGCTCAGGCAGCACATGGCACACATCATAGCATGAAACAGAGAGAAAAGCACCCAGAGGACCTGATGGCGGGGGGAAGAAGTAATGGCTGGGGCCAGGAGATGATTTGGTGACCACTTCTCAGAAGGGCTTAGATTTGAGGGAAAGAGAAAGGAGAAGAAGTCAATGTCACTAGGATTTCGGGTCTGAATGAGAAAGGGAATACACGCAGACTTATGGGATGCCTGACCATCACTTTTGTCCGAGATGAGGAACATCCCTTGCATCAGCCTCATCCAACACAACAGCAGCACTGAAGAAGTCTGTTCGGAGTTCCCAAAAGAGACGAAGGAGCTCAATAATTAACACAAAACATTAGTAACCTGTGTATGTCTATAGCTGTACACCTCCCCCTTTGACTCATTCATGATGTGTTAGAAAAACGCAGATGGTTTGTGATTTATAAAGCTGATGAGTCACTGTACCGCTTCCCTCCCCCCCCCCCCCCCCCATCCCCGGGCTTCTCTGTGTATCTTCACGTTCCCCGATGAGGAGTACAGATGAGAGGATAAAACACTACAAGCAGACTAGCGTAACGTCTCCCTCCCACAGGATGGTTTTAACCGTGCCCCCCAAACACTGCTGCTGTTCTCTCCTGCCCCCGTTTCCCTCTCCACTCATCTACGCTCCAGTGAACACAACAGTTATCGCTTCAAGTCATCCAGACTGACACTGCTTATGCAGTCTCAACCTCTGCGCCACCAGGAAAAGCTTCAGTACACAATACTTTCCCCTTTAAAAACATCAGGTCTAGCTTATAATCGTAACACCTAAGAATACTCATTTCCTGAATGGAAAGTCTTGAGCTACAGTGCCAGACACTATTGAAGGAAGCCCAAAAGCAGGGTCTGGGGTACAAAAAAGCCTCTTGGAGCCCACAACACTGAATACCTGCACAGCAATGCAACACTTCACAATACACCAGCAACATTCACCTCTACATTTCCACAAGCAGGCATTCCAACACACCTCCTTCGAAACCAAACCACCCCTGGAAACTGCCAGATGGATTTTCAGAAGACCTGAACATCCAGTGTCCACCAAACTCAACCAGAGGATAGCAAACAAATGTCCAATGCACTTCAGGACAGCTCCCATTTAAAGCACACAAACAGTCAGCCGTTGGCCTAACTCACACGGTTCAATACCCTGATGAACTGAGGAGGCAAACCTCAGGCATCCCACATCAAAATGCCATGTTTCTGTCTGGGGGTGCAAACAGACCCCCATGCACGTACCACTGCCAGCTCAGGGGGAGCACATTGTAATCATCCAGGCTGCCTATGCCCATAGCCAGGCGGGTCTCCTGCTTGATAGCCAAATTCAAATGAATGACCTTAAAGTGCTGGCAGATGATGCACATGTGTTTCCCAACCTGGACGTCTATCTAGGAGACTCCTGCGATACAGATGAACCTCTATATTGCTGGAAAAATACATCTCCTTCCTCAAACGCGACAATTTTTTCCCAACCAGAGCTGGTGCCCACTCTCCCAACCAAGACAGAAACAAAAAAGCAGGTGTATAAAGTCAGCAGGCCACATCTCTGTTGTCCCAGCACACAGGAAAGGTGGCTGTTGCTGGTTAAGAGGAATGAGATGCTTGGAAGAGTACCTGCCTATGCAGTGCTTTGCATTGGTCTGACCACTTCGGCTCCTTCTGGCCCTAGTGACGAGCAGATTTGGTTCTGCTGAGGGGTTTTGCAAATATTTTGGTGTACATAATATTCACTCTCATCTTGTCACATTTTACATTAAATTTCATTGTGCTCTCCTTGCTTAAAAGAAAGACTGTTTCAAAAGCGGCCTTGTATCAGACCATGAAAAACGTAGTTCCACATTTGGAGGCTTTTCTTCTCTAAAAGCAATGATGTGACTTCTACCAACTATGTAAAACAGGTATCTTTTCCGAGTCCTTTCCCCTCATGCAGGAGTCTGCCTTAGATAGTTAATGACCTATGGTGATCAGAGGATCCCACTGGCCCAGTATTTGGAGGCTTTACAGCTGTTAAGACACCTATCCTCACAGCAGGTCTCTGAATTAAGGCATGCTATTATCCCCGTTGCTCAGATGGGCAATTAAGGCATGAAGAGAGAGTGTGGCTGAGACTTTGCTAAATGGCCAAGCCAATTTACAGCTTGGTGCCACCAAATGGGATGGGGTAGCCACAGTGCAAAATTCATGCCTTACCCAAGGTCTTCAGAAGGGCTGGAAACTGCATCCAGATTTTCTGTGCTACAGGCTACTGCTCCATCCTCCAGCAAATTCAGGTTATCCTCCTGGCTTGTGAGTGGAAAAATATTCAGCAGCCCCTGCAAAAGGAGCTGGTACTCTTAGATCAGGTCCCAGTGAACAAGCACCGAAGTCACAAAACCACCACAGCTCTCGCTCACCAGCAGGCTCACGGGAGGAAGCAGAAGTTTGAAGATCAAAGGTCTGAACTATCTGCCTTCCCTCAGAAATTGCTCATCAGGCCAGGTGCACATACACAGCAGAGAAACCCGTCTGCTTCTGATGATGCCAAACCTCCCTCGGTCCTTACACAAGCTAAAAGTTGCCTTCCTCTGCAGCTGCAACAAAACATCACGAGCAAAGCTGCACCAATTCCTCCTGGTCTTACTTTGCTCCAATGCTACAGTTAAAGAACTCTCCCCTTTCCATTTTTTTTGCCTAAATTCTGGAAAAATTAGTATTGTAAGGAGCATTTTCATGTGATGAAGACCTCATGACAACTTCATCTCATCCAAAGCCTGTGGGCACCATCAATATACTTGTTCTCTTCTCTCTCTGGCTCCAAAGGCACTGGAAGAGTTGACCCTCGTCTCTCAATCAAGGGCATATTTTTTCCTGCTGTTGGTAATGCAAACTGAGTCTTCCTAGCATGCATCACATTATCCCCTTATCAGTTCCTCAGTCAGCTCTGAGGTCAAATCCTGAAAAAGCGACCCTCTGAAAGATGCTTAGCTTCTGTTTTCCATCATCCTAATCACATGCCATGTCTGCTGAAGTTGGTTTACTACATCTGTTGTACTTCATCTCCTGTAATTCCCGCTTAGATCACCTCTGCACATCATTTTCCCCTTGTTGGCTTCAAATTTTACCTCAGTATTTTATTTCCAAAGTGTATTTAATTGTCTATCCTTTTCCTAGCAAGCGCCTAGACCTCACACCCATGCAAACCACCCTGCTTTAGTATAATCCTATAGACTGTGTGACAGAGGACCTACGTTCAGCAGAAGAGGCAAAGAGACAACAAATAGCAAAGTCAGCAAGGTCCTTTGAAACACCTGCACACTTTCCCTTCACTGCAGGTCACAAAACACTTTCCTCAGCTTACTAGGCATTCAAGGCATCTACCAAAAGCCACCAACTGTTGTCCATCATTGGAAACCAGAAGCCAGCTGAAGCACCACTGATGTTCCAGATGTCTACACCATCTGAAGCTCAAAATTAATAGTTGTTTGGAACTGAAGTTAATTCATGAAGTAACCCTGTTCTAATTTCTTCTGTCATCCAACAAATATACTCCCAATCATATATTTATCTTCCTTAGGAAAAAAAAAAAAAAATCACAGATTATACATACAATTTTTAAATTAAAAAGAAACAGAATTAGAAAGCCTTTCAAAACTGTGCTTGCTTATGGGGAAAAGACCTTTCTATCCATGAGGTAGGCTGAGATTTCAGGTGGGTGTGCATAGCTTATTAAGCATCCTGACAGGCGCCCGTTAGGCAGGCAAACAAATGCATTTTGCCCCTGGGGATCACGGGACCCAACTTTTCCTCTTCCTCCCCGCAGCACCCGCTGCTGCTGCTGCGATTTGTCACAGGGCAGAGCCACTGCCCTCTGTGCACAGTAACAGTTTTGCTGTTGGGAGAATCTGGCACGGCCACAAAGGACCTTTGTTCGTGCCAGAAGTTGGGCACACAATGCAATCCTTCCCCCTTGTCACACAGAGTTGGGTTTCCGCAGCCGGGTTAGAAACACTCCCTGACAACTGCAACCCACAGACCCAAGCACCGTCCCCCTTCCCAACAGAAGGTCCTTCTTCCCGCGCCAAGTACTGCAGGACAGAGGAGACAGGGGAGCAGTCACCACTTTTGGAGGCATTAATTCCTGCAAACTCTAACCTGACCTGCAGCAAAGATGGGTCTGAGGGACTGCTGGAGCTCTGCCCTCAGTCTCTGCAGGACTCTTGCTACTACACCATCACCTGAATATAAAGCTCTCCAATTTCCAGGTATATTCTTGTCCTCAAGAGGCCAGAAACTTGGCAGATATATCTGATCTAACAACACGCTATTCCTTTGTGCCACATTTCCCCATCTGTGTTTAATCTGCCAGCCTGTGTGTGTACATATATATTCATTTCAGTGCAGCAGCTCTGGGGCACTGCTCCGTACCCAGCCTGTCCTACCTTTCCCTCAATCAGCCCTTGCAATGAGGGTCCCCGGGCCAGGATAGGAGCTGCCAGCACCCAGGAGCTCTGGGAAAGGACGCCAGCATAGGGGGCAGGGGACACAAGGTGAGCACACCCTGACACCGTGCTACTGGAAAAGTGGGATTTAGCAGGATGTGAATGTCTCTGCATTTTCATTTCACCCAGGAAATATGAAGAGGAGACACATAACTGGATCATTCACAAATTATTTGATACGCCAGTCCAAAAGAAACAGTGCTTCTTTTGGAAACATGCAGTGGAAGAGAGTGAAAAGGACCTTTGGAATTAAGTGAAGTTTCTTAAGACCTGATTATGTATTAAAAAAATGATAACTGACACACCTGTAAATACGATCAGATTAGCACAATCCATGCCTTTGCAGACTTTTACCACAGAGCATGCCACAAAGGAGGACACATTTTGTTTTTTCCACTTCTCATTTTGAACATGAAGGGATGCAGAACAAACCAGTTGCTACTTTCAAAACTGAGCTCGATCTGGACAATCCAAACCTTGGATGCTTTGGCATCTGCCTGGAGTGCCCCTTATGCTCCCAAACCACAGATGGACCATGTTTCACCCAGGCAGATTATTACTACGCTGAAGAATAAACTGCCAACAACAACAACGAGAATTGGAAAAACCTCCCATTCATTTATTTCTTACCAGTGGAAGCGTTTGCCACCAGAACACCTTAAAGCGTGACAAAGTATGCTTGGTCGTCACCTTCTCCTGTCTCCTCCCACGCGTTTTAATCCAGGCATACTCACTATTCCCTGTGCAGGGCCCAAGTCATTGCAGGCACCGGCCTCTTTGTCTCACTGGTGCCTGGATTCCCTCCGGGGCTACTTCATAGCGTGTCCAGATGAACAAACTGTAACAATGATGCTTGAGCAATACTTGAGAAATGCAGAAAAGGAGGAGAACTGCTCCTTAAAACAGTTTCTCACTGAAGGGAATTTGCTAAATTTTTTTTTTTTTTTTTTTTTAAACTGGGTTTCTTCTCCTCCCGTTTCTGGTGAGTAGGAGGGATCTCGCTTGAAAAAGCAAAGGCTGGTTTCTACACACGAAAAACATCTCCCTAGGGGAACGTGTCTTTGTTGCCTCTCACGAGGTCAATCAATTATTTCATGTTGCCTTTTGGTATGTCAGAAATGGTTGAGCAATTTTGCACCATTAAAAATTATCTGAAGAAATTATTTTAGAAGAGTTTCTTATACATAATTTATCCCCCCCCCCCCCCAAAAAAATTAAAAAATGAATAGCCGCTCTCCAAAAAGATGACATCTGAACGAGTAAAACACAACACAACAAAGAAACTATAGCAAGGCAGAAGCACAGAACCAGGAGTCAACGCAGAAGGCGGCCACCCTTTCCACCATCTAGGTCAACAGAAGGAAAGCAAGATCCAAGCTTAAGTTTGTAACATCCAATAAGCCTCATTAGTTCACTTTTCTTCTTATTTAATATGATTCACATTCCCTTCCCATCCCGCCTCCCCCTCCTGCTTTAAACTCCAGAGCTCTGCTGGTCTCATGGATGATCTTCTTGCTAAATTATGGAAAAGGCCAAAGGGAAGGGTGGAAGGAAAGCGTTAACCTCTTTCTACCCGTACCTGTGACCTGTGTGGACTCCGACCCAGCTCGTCTGCCAGCACAGCCCAGAGAGGTCTGTAGAGGCAAGGTGTTACAGAAGTGTTAAGTCTCACTGCTTCCGAAAAAATCCCGTCATTTGGGCAGCCTGTGCTGCCTCTCCGGCCAAATGGAGCTGGAAATCCTGCAAAGCCCTGAGTGTAAGCACCACAGAAAGCATTCAGGAATGGCTCGTGATATGTTAGTGCCAGGAGAATCCCCAAATTTGGGATCAACTGTATGGCGTGGGCTCAGAAATCACCTCCACTCAGCCTATGGACTCTTAGAGCCAAGTTTTACACTAAGTTTGAATGCCCATCTCCTCTGACACAACACATTAATAACCCATACCACTGCGTGCCAGGACCACGCAGCACAAGAGGCACAGTAACAGCCAGGACCCGGCCTGCAGCAGCGCGGCCAGGGCGTACGCTGGCTCCCACCCGCTCCAGCAAAGCCTCCTCCTTCCTCCTCTCTCCTCTGCGCTGCAAAACAGGCTCCAACCAACCAGTCATCGACATCAAGCACGACACTAATATTCAGTATTTGTTTGCCAAAACACATGTGCACTCCTTCCAAGGAAAGAAAAAAAATCCTTAATGAAATAATTTCAAGAGCCACTGATTTTGTGACCAGCTTGTGTTAATTTAGTTTGTCTCCCCATTTTATAATGTTTGTGAAAATTCCTCTCTCGAAAAGAAATAACCAAACGCCCCACTATGAACTCAGTGCGATGTGGCAGCTCTTTCCATGGCAACCCACCAGCACCGAGCCTGCTTTTCTGCACGAACCTTGCTGCACAACGAAGGAGGGCAGGGAAAGAGCCTGCTGAAAAGCTCTGGCTGTCGACTCCAGCCTGGCAAACCTGCCACCCCGGGGAACCCAATACACTGGGGAAAGGCAGCACTTCCACAGCCTCACTGCTGAAACGCGTCTTGGCTCCCACTGTTAACCAGCTGCTCAGTCATTTGCAGGTTGGTTGGTTTGCTTGCTTTGTAAAGCACAGTCAAGGCAATTTGTTTCCTAAACTGCACGGAAAATTACCTTTGTAGTCCCAAAACTGCTCTCCATACCAGAGGGGAGTGGAATTATGGCAACCGGGCCATGCTCTCAGATGGTATCCACATGTAACAGCAGGATGCTCGCTGCAGGTATCTCCTTTTGGAGGACAGGCAGAACCTGTGTTGCTCCCAGCACTGGCAGGACAACCACACCGGACTCATCACTGCCACGGGCAGTCTGGCTGGCATGGAAGACAGGCAGGCAGGGTGCTCACAAGCTCCCTCGCTGCCTCCGACAGCCATCACTGCATGTTGCACCTGATGTTCTGCTAGGACCAACCTGCCATTGCCACAGCACCCACTAAACACAGGCTAGACTCTCAAGCTTGTCTCTGCAACCACAATTTTTCCTCCAAAACACCCCCCCCCGCCACGCTCTTTGATGAATACTTTAGAAATTCAGCATCCCCAGACATGTGGGAGCTAAGACCTCCAGGCACATCTCGTCTTTGGCTATTCGTCAACCTAGCCATGCAGCCAAACCCTTTGTGTAACTACTCGGGATCCGAAGCTGACACACAAGCCAGCTCCCAAGGATTTCCCCCTGCCCCCCCTTCCCAGCAGCATTCCCTCCCTGTCTTATCACCTGCAAGACTCTGCCTTAAGCACCACAATTACCCAGACTGGTGCGGTCCAGGGTTATTTCTCTTGAGGCCTTATGTGAAAGTTTAGTTGCACAACAGTTTCTGAGGTTTAGGAAAAAGCACGTTCCACAGCAACAACTGAGGTTATTATTTGAAGTCACCCGACCCCAAAATCAAAAGAAGAAGGGGGGAAGGGGAGAGACAATAGTCCTATGGATAAGGTTGGGGATAGCAAAGACCTGAAACCACATCTCAGAGGAACTTAGCACCTCAGGGGAGCTACCAGCTATCACCTCTCTCAAATCCAGCCTGGGCTTCAGACCTCTTTCCTGACAAAAGCATTTGCAAAACACACATTTACATGAAGAGCTTCAGATCTAGCACATCAGCTGCCTTCTGATGGGGAAATGCTTGCTCACGAGCATCTCCTGAAGCCACTCCTGTCTCGAGACTTCTGCGATATTCAGGAAACTAGATCAAGACTTACTGCATGCTTCTCACCTGAAAGAGGAACCCAAGAAGAAAATTCTTGAATTACTTTTGTCTTTTCTCCCCAAAACTCCTCTTCTCCTCAAGATTTCTGTCTTGTAGAAGTAATCTGATTCTCCTCTGATGCCTTTTGCCTTCTCCACCCCCACCAAAATGTTCAGGGGTGAAGGAAGCTTGGGCAGAAGAAACCAGACAAACTGCTCACATAGCTCCCGATTTGTGCGGCCTCTAGAAACGCTCCTGAGAGGCAGTCCCTGCGGAGGAGGGCTGCTTCTGGCTTGGGGAGGAATCGGGTACGATATGATCCAACGCACTCATTTCCCCTGGTATCTCCTGTGGCCTCACAACAGCAAATTAAAGGGTAAAAATCAGAGGGGAGAGAGAGGGAACAAACCAGAAACCCTTAAAATCCCATCCCGCTCATGCAGGCCACGGGCCTCCGCTCTCCTTTTGAAAAAATTAATTTCTACAGCAAAGTTATCCTGTGTGAGGTACTGCAAGAGAGGAAAGACAGCCAGGGAGCGTGAAAAGGCTGCAGAGCCTGTAATGGAAAATCCTCACTCAGTCACTGAGCAGTCCTCTCGTAACACTTATTAAAATCAAGCAAATATGATGAAACACAGCCCAATTGCACACAACGCTGCTGAGAAATTGGATCCGGCTGCTGAAATTGGCTCCCAAACCCCTCCTTTGCAAATACTGGTGGTTCACATCAGTTAACTGCATCCAAACCACCCCCAGGCAAGAAGGGACAGAAGTGATGAGACAGGACGGGTCACTCCACATTTGATTCTTCTTCAGAACGGAGTGGTGTCTAACTCTTCACTGGTCTCTTTTGTCACTTGCCAAGGTTCAAATGCAGCATCTCTAGCTGTTTTCTAACAATGAAAGGTGACACTGAAAAAAATAGTTCAAGGGCAACATCCGTGGGACTCTGTCTTAGCTGTTGTGTGAGCCAGTGAGAAAAGGAGACTTAATATTAGGTTTAGGAAAGCAAGTTAAAAAAAGGGCTGTTTTCTTCTCATCATTTGTTTTTAATTCTAGATCTTATTCTTTCAAAAATGAATTCAAACAAGAATAGACATATTTTACTCCTTTTGTGGAATAAATCAGCCTAACTGCTGAGGTCAGTGTTTTCAGACCAATGCATAAAAGCAGAAGATCCAGCTGAGGAAACTCAGCGCTGGCTGATTCACCCTTTAGAAAGGATGAAGAACAGCCGTCCCGGCACATCAAGTTTGTTCCTTTGAAGGTGAAACAATTTAGTGTTGGTATCAGATGGTAGGAACTGAAAAAAAAAACCCAACCCTTTTCCAGACTGCCCCCGGAGATCTTTTCAGGGTTTCAAATGCTGAACAATAGGATAGACCCCGTGGTCCATTGAGCTTGCAGTGAACCAAAGTGATGTGAAAGGCATCCTTCCCCATTCACTTCTTGGCACGGTGGCTCAGCACCGCTGCTCGCCCCATCTCTCCTGCCCCAGACACGCAGAGAGAGACTGGGACAGCAAAGTGGCAGGAGAACCACAAATTATTTAACCCACCACAAGGGGCTTCAGATGGGATCCACACCTCACATTTCAGAGGAACCAAAGCACTGCCTGAGGCTTGCGTGAACAAAAACACCATCGCCACCCCCAAAACCACACAGCAAACACCCACTGAAGGCATACTATGAGAGAAAGAGTGGCAAAAAAAGTGTAATGAGATTTCATACAGATCTGAAGTAAGAAATCAAGAGGGTATTACTGAAAAAAATAAAGTCATTCCTCCTTGGACAACCCCATTTCAAGATGCAGGTGCATACACACACGATGCATATCACGTTATACAAAACCAGCACACACCATCGCTGTTTCCTTAGGGTGTAAATAGCACCAGGAAAGAAACACCTTTGAACTGAGCCCTCTGTTTGCTTCCAGTCCCAAGTGACTCAAAAGAAGGGCTGTCTGAAGATGCTCAGTAGCGGGTCAATCTTTCCCAGCAGGTAGGACAGCTATAAATCAATCGCTTTAAAAAAAAAAAAACCAACAAAAAACCCTGAGGCTTAGTGGGAAGAAGTAAAATTGGGGGGAAAAAAAGGTAAAGATGAAAAGCACCTGTAATCTCTTTAATGCAGCACTGAAGTTCTTATGAAGAGAAAGCACAGAAATGATAAGAAAAGGAAAAAAAGGAAAAGAAGAAAGCAGCCCATTGACACCAGCTACAGATATATTTTTTTAATGGGCATTAGGTCAGTAGGGCATTTTCCATCTGTCCAGCTTAAACCAGAGCTTTGATGATGTTACACGTGTGATTTTAATACAGCATTTATCATGGTGGGGCCAGAAGTTTATTTTGTGTGCATGTGCATGGATGATAGGCACAGGGTTTTCCTGAGAAGGGAAGGAGGGCGATTTGTAGGTAAATGACAAAACCAGCAGGTACTGGGTTGCACCTCAACTGGTTTTTGGGTGGCTGACAAGGGGAAGGGGGAGAGAAAGGAACAGGCAGGAGCAAAGGGCTATGAGGGCTTGCAGAGAAGGGAAGAGGTGAATAAATAAGAAACAGCTTTGCCCTCAGCCTCCTACAGTCCTCCTAAATTCAGCTCAAATGGCCAAAAGGCCAGCCTGGCTGCTGCCAAATCCTGCCCTGCAGGGGCACCATCCCTCTACCAGCAGAGCCCTGGTCAGGGGCTCCAGGCTTTCCTCTCCCATGCCAAACACACAGGAGCTGCAACATCCCCTCACTCCTCCTCAGTTTTTAGCCCAATCCACAGGCATGCCCATCTCAACTCTGAAGGCTCACCATGTTGGCCAAGGCAGCAATGATAAAACATATTTTGCTGTATTTTTGCTAGCGATTTGTATCCACACATAGATGAAGACACCCCAGGCTTCCTCCTTAAAAGATACTACAAAGAAGGAAAGATCATGAATCCACATTCTGCTTTTCTGTCAAATTCCACAGTGCATTTCCAATCTAATTCAATAAGGACTGCGAAAACAGACTGGAACCCATACAAGTTCCTTGTGAATTAGCTGCTTGACTAACACGGTGGAAGTTAAAGGTCAGCTAGAAGCTAAAGTCAATGTTTAAAACACAGACTAGGGACAAACTGAGCAGATTTGGAAGCTGGCTTTCAGAAAACTCTACCCTACAACCTTAGCAAGCTCTTAATTACTGCAGTTTTAGGATAGGTTACCGTAATTAGACTAGACTATACTTTCTCTTAAGGTGCAAAAGATCGCTGGAGAACACCACCATTTGTGCCAGCACTGATTCTCTAAACCTAATACTTAACTGCATGCAATACGCTCAACTACGTGCAACGCCTTTCAGTTGAATATATCCTGTAAGCCCCAAACAAGCCCAGACAATCTTTTTCTGTCCGTTACATTACGTACAGCAGCAATGTAACCCAAAACGGCCACCGTTTCAGGAGACCTGAAGAACAGCTGGCAGACACGAAGAACAAAGCAGAAGACATTCCTATCTCTATGAGGAACCTCTACCACAGGCAGCACAGGTGTAGTGATGCTACAGATGGATGGGGCATGGATTCACTTTTCCCTCGGGCAGGTGAAGTTGGGGTAGGAAAAAGGTACTCAGGACCCAACAAGAAGCTTAACATTCACAAGCTGCTGTAAGAGCAACCAAGGAGTCAACAATTTCCAGTGGTTTTAGTTTATAAGGGGCAAGATAGAAATGGGGATACATTTTCAAATTTAATTTTACATTCCCTGAGGATTATATTCCAGGAAATTACTCAGTTATGTGAATATTGTTACTGCATGACATTTTGGTCCCATTATCTCAGACTCTTTTTTGGAATGTATGTCAGATGTGATTCACCATATGTTTAATGACATGCAACACACTGGTTCAAATATATCCTACTAATGCAACAAGCCAAGAGAACCTTTATTTTCTTATGCTTCAAGTTACAACTTAACTCAGAAATGCCTCAGTTAGTCACACAGTCCTTGTTCAATTTTAAGATCTCCCATGTAGATTTATGGAACTTTAAACAACAAAAGAAAACCTCCCGAGACAGATAAAGCTGCTTTTCATAAATTTGAGAAAGACGGGATAAGGTTTAACTGTTAGCACTAGAAATGTCCCAATCCGAATACCTTCTCCAGCATTTTTGAGATATTAATGTAAAGTGGTTTTTCTGTATTATTACAAAGCAGGATTTTTACAGCAAGAAGGTTTTCCCAGATCAACAGTTTTTACCCAATCACAACTTCAGTGCTACAAAACCAAACAAGCCCCAATGCCTGTCCCAAAGAGTTTACACAGTATTTCCCTGCTCAAAGGGGAGTTAGGAGGATTATTCACTGTAAACTGCTTTGAAGGTAAAAAAAAAAAAGTGCTAAATATTGCTGTCTCCATGAGTCAACACATACTCTTCAAAACTCTCTAGTAACCATTTATACTATGATAAAAATAGCCATTTTGAGCAATAAGCTAGATGCTCTACAATCAGTGCCTCAGGAACAACAAGCAACACCAAGCGTTACTGTCTCTGACAATAGCCCCTTGCAGGCAAATATGTTTTAAGGTTAAACTGAATAAATTTCAACTCATGAAGTCAGACAAGTTTTGTTCAATCCCTTCAGTCCAATGAAGGGAAAGAGCTGAGTGTGCTTCCGTCCTGCAGAGGGCAAAGAGTAAGTGGTGTCCACCAGAATGACATCAACCTTTGTGAAGAGAGGACCACCCTCCTGGACTTTCCTGTGAAACACGGCTCTCCTCGAGTTAACTGCTGCTGTGCTGAAGGTACACAAAGCAATTTGGCACCCAGCTTCTGCTGATGAGGGTCTCGGATAAGCAGCAGAGGAACACCAGTCACCTCCAGTAACCCACATGGGAAAGGATGTATAGGCTGGCAGTGAGTGTGGACCTAGCCACGCTATCAGTTATCCTTTTGACCAAATAAGAAAAAAATCCATCAAATTTACTCCCAGGAACACAAAGCACACCACACCCCTCCGAGCTTCCCATTGCCTGGAATAAAATCCAGCCTTTGTAAAGCAGCCACAGACTAGTTTTCAGACACATCCAGTACCCAAATCTCCAAGCAATTTAATAGGACCCCCAGGAGTTCAGTGTCCTGGAAAAGAAAAAAAAAAAAAGGAAGTCCTACACATTTCATATAATGTACTGGTGCTTAAATCCCGGCAAATATGCCAGCTATGATGTTATTTGGGTCTACACTGCTATCCCAGCCAAGGCTTCCACCATGGGAAGAGCCAGGGAAAGAGCCAGAACACACACCAAGGTCTTTACATAATGCCCTGGCTAGTCCTGCTGAAGCAAACGGACGGCTGGCTCCTTCACTCAACTAGATTAGGTGGTATCTAATTAGGAAAGCACAGCTAATTACACAAACTCTTTGAATGTCAATGTTTCCTGAGAGGTGACACCAAGGATTGTACCTCCTTTTAGAGATCTCAAGACAGAGACAGAGCAGTGTCGGGTGGTGCCAGCAAGACTGATCCCTCTAGCGACTCCTGAAAAGCAAAGGGAGTTGATTGACAGCAATTGATGGGGCTCTACAAGAGGGTGGTTTCTGCCCCAAAACAGACCTAATGCTGGACAGACATGGCAATGACACAAAACGTGAGCATGCTGTAGCACTCAATGCACCTCTGAGCCCTCACCTGAGCGGACACTACAGCAGGACCAGGTGAGGCCACAGACACGGACTGCAGGAGGCAAGGACTGATGACGCATTTTGAAACCATTTACTGCAAAATTCTGGGGTTTGAAAGCAGCATAAAAGCAGCACGTTTTAAGGGAGGCTTTCAAGAGCCAGTGAGCAGCTGGCATGGCATCACTTTGATGCTCAGGGTGTTGGGAAGGGGTCTTCGAAAGGGAGTCTGCAATTTTCCAGCAGCTGTCGTGCTATCGATGCTGTACATTGCCCAGAGCACATTAAGTTGATGTTGCTGCTGTGAAGTTTACAGGTATGTGTTTCAGGCGGCCACGGAAGAGGACACGACACCTGAGCCCAGTGCTCTGTTCCACTGACACATCCCAAAGCACAGTAGAAACACTGAGGTTTTTAGGAGGACAAGCAACATTTTTAACACATATCTATGACTGGCCAGAGACCTGATGCGCACAGCTGTGTATTCACCAGGAAACAAGTGATACGTTGCAGAAGCCAAGTGTCAGAAAGAAGCACACAGGGACTGCAATGCGTAGGGGTAATTCACCAGCTAATCTACCAGCTGTTTGTTGTTGGGGTGGGTGGCTTTTTTTGTTTGTTTGTTTGTTTTCTTTAAATATTTCATAGAATGGTTTAGGTTGGAAGGGACCTTGGGTATCATTGGGTTCCAACGCCCCTGCCATGGCCAGGGACACCTCCCACCAGACCAGGTTGCTCAAAGCTCTGTCCAACCTGGCCTTGAACACCTCCAGGGATGGAGCTTCCACAACTTCTCTGGGCAACCTGTTCCAGTGCCTTACCATCCTCAAAGTGAAAAATGTCTTCCTATTTCTTCCTAATTTTCTATGCAGGAAGCCCTGGGCAAGGAGAGCATGGCCAGACAAGCAAAGAGGGATATGAGGCAGGTACAGAGCTGAGCCTCCTTGAGCCTGAAGCAAACCAACATACTGGAACCATCACACGGCTCTGTTGCTCTAGAGGTGCTGTGCTACACAGCACTCCTAACCCAGCAGTGCTTCTCGGAGCCATTCCTGTACAGCCTAGAAACTACCCACCCCTATAAATGACATTTCTTTTTTGTTTACTCCCTTTGTAACCAGCTTCTGAAACCCTCCAAAATACCCATGCTCAGCCTAAGCTTGCTACTTGTATTGCTATTCAAATGCTCTTTTGCTGTCACCTACTGCTCTACTAAAACCAAGAGCAGCTAAACCACTAAGTGTTTCCTTCCCTGTTGCCACCACAGCAGCTGTTTGGAGGTCACCATCTCATTAGGAAGAAATTATTTACTGTGAGGGTAGTGAGAGACTGAAACAGGTTGCCCAGGGAAGTTGTGGATGCCCCATCCCTGGAAGTGTTTGAGGCCAGGTTGGATGGGGCATTGAGCAACCTGGTCTAATGTCCCTGCCCATGGCAGGGGGGGTTGGAACTAGGTGGTCTTTAAGGTCCCTTCCAACCCAAACCATTCTGATTCTATGATTCTAATTATCATGTCCCTGAGCACACAGCTGTGCATGAACAGAGCCATCTCAGGGGCTGAGCACAGGATTTCATGGTTTGGTGTTTTTTTTCCCCCTGGTTGACCTCAGGCTTAAGGACACATTGGAGCTGTTCTCCCCTGGCAAAGGACATGTGCACCACTGTCTCTGCGTGCCTTCCTGTGCCACCACCGTGGGCATACACCACATGCCAGCAGATACAAACCTGACCCCCAGCCTGCCCTGTCTGCTTGCTACGCTCAAAAACCCTCTTTGGGATCCCTGAAGGTGATGTATGTTCTGGGAAGCTCCGGCAGCTTTACACCACTTTTAACATACAGGGTGTATCTCCAATTTCACTGCCACCTCCAGGGGTCAGGACTAGCGCGAGGCTAATGTACGCAGTCAGGAGTTCATCCAAGTGACACAATTACTCAGCCAGACTTGACTAAAGAGAGATGCGCAGAGACCCTCATGACATGCATGAAATGCACCGTTCAGGTTTTCACAGACAGCAAAGTAAGGTGCTTTTGGATCCTCCCTTATAAAAAGTGGCACAATTTCTATAGGAACAGACCAAAACTTACCTCTGCAACAGGCAGGGCTACCACTCCAGAAGTTTCTTTCCTTTTGATAATGTGCACCAAAATGAATGTGTTTCCCTTCCAACCTAAACCATTCTATGATTCTAATGAAGCAACCCCTATTAAAGGCATGCTCCCTTCCCCCCTGCAGGCACATATGGGCTGCTTCTCACCTACTCACAAGTGCTTTGGGAATATTTTTAGAGAGGCTGATCCTGGCTCATTGAAGTCCTCCAAAATTTTGCTACCGACTCTGGCAGAAGCAAGATCAAAGCAGCAAGCCGCTCCTTCTCTGTACTCCTCCAGTATCAGAGGGAGAGCCTGTCCACGGCCACTCAGCAGGCTCTTTTACGTAAGAGAAAACCATCAGAGAGCAAGGTCACACCAGGATGGGGATCCACTGAATGCTTTACAACAGAGCTAAAAATACATGCCGTTCCTCTTTGTATTTATATAGTATATAATAATTAATATATAATAATTGGTTATGATTAAATATATATTTACTATATAAAATATATATTTAGCTAGAATACGAATAACAAATCATAACAATAAATGCAAGGCCATTCCCCATCCTGCTGGAGCTTCAGTCTCCTCCTGTAGTAGATCTCGAGCACCTCACTCACTCCTCGCCCTTCCTACACACACGGCAGCATATGAAACCCAGCCGCCCGGAGCGCTGCGGGGTTTGATTCGTCTGTAGCAAACCTGGCTGGATTTCAGAGCGCGGAAATTGCAGCTACAGTCTGGTTTGAGGCGTGCAAGCAGAAGACCGTGCTTGGAGAAGTGCAGACAGGAAACGTGCCAGATTGTTTATACCTGAGTCATGACTAATGTTGACAGAGAAAAGGGAGACAACTCAGAGACCACTACTGTGCTCGGTGCACATGTGATGCTCTACCCTAACTCCACCAACAGCAAAATTGGGATTATGCACACATTACCCATGCAAGTATCACAGTTAAATTAAAGTATTCACGATGCAAAGTACGGAATACTTCTTCCCCCCCCCCCCCCCCCCCCCCCCGTTTGCTGGCTTAGGAGACAGGAGTGTCCTCTCCAATACATGAGCAGACCCACAGGCTCAAGCGCTCCTGCTGTCAGGGTATCAACCCTCCTCGATTTCCAACAGACACTCTAGTGAGCCAGCAGCCACTGAGAAGACAACACTACCAAAAGCTACTGACAACAGCAGAAGATAAGAAGAAGATAAGATCTTATTGCGGCCTTCCAGTACCTAAAGGGGGCCTACAGGAGAGCTGGGGAAGGACTTTTTACTAGGGCATGTAGTGATAGGATGAGGGGGAACGGCTTTAAGCCGGAAGAGGGCAGGTTTAGATTAAACATTAGGAAGAAGTTTTTCACTGTGAGGGTGGTGAGGCACTGGAACAGGTTGCCCAGAGAGGTTGTTGAAGCCCCATCCCTGGAGGTGTTCAAGGCCAGGCTGGACGTGGCCTTGGGCAACCTGGTGTAGTGAGAAGTATCCCTGCCTATGGTAGGGGGGTTGGAACTCAATGATCTTCAAGGTCCCTTCCAACCTAAACCATTCTATGATTCTATAAAGAAAAGGTCTGGAACAGGTGGAGAGGAGATGCTCCAGGAAAGTTCACCGCAATTTTTGTAACTTCCCATCTCTCTCAATTCAACTGACTGTCTATTCCACCCCTTGATGTTCTTGCTTACCAGGGAGACATGGAAGTAGCAGCACGTGTTTTAAATCAGCTGGGACCACTGAAGAGAAAAGCAAGCAAAGCCTGGGTTACCTTTAAGCACAGGGAGTGAGGGTTTGGGCAAGGGGAAGAGACCCCGTGCTCAGTTACACAGGGATTTGGGACAGATCACCAATTTGCAATAGAAGGTGTGTGCATGGATCCTAAACCTCCATAAAAAAAGAGGCAGGCCCTCAGGCTTCATTTTGGGGAGTCCTTGTTACCACATTATCTCTGAGCACTCGCTCGGGAGAGATGTGCCCTTTGCTCCCACGCAGGGCTTTTTGCCAGCTGGGATCCACCCTTATCCTCAGGGGTGGGAAAGTCAGGCCTGCCAGACTGCATGTTGTGCTGATCACAGATTACTGTAAATTGAAAAATCTATATAGCATATTACACCCTTACAGGGAGGCTGAGTACTTGAGGCTGAGCTGGGGACCCGACAGGTCCCCTTGCAAGTCACATTTCAGCTTTTCCAGTACAACTCCAGTGCACATCTACCCAAACAAAAACATAGGCTCTTGTCTTCTACTTTTTTTCCCCTCTTGACTAACCTGATTTCTCCCCTCAGGAACAGTTTTCCAGGGCAGATCTGACCAGCCAGACCTGCCACCCATCCCAGCACTTGGGAACAATACGCATCAGGGATTCCCCAAACTGCTGACAGCTGGGTCTGCTCCACCACACAGGCTCCTGACACATCCATCCCTCCCCAACAGCCCGCTGCTCGCCTCCACGCCACCTCCGCTCAGGGACGGCAGTACTCCTGACCTTCCCTGCTCTCCCATCTGCTCTACTGCCCATATGTTGGCTATCAGCCACATCTCTCACCCATAGCCTGAGGGCATTTCTCCTACACCTGAGCATGTAGCCCAAGCAGAATGGCTATCCTGTGGCCTTTTTCCTCTTTCCTTCTCAAAATTTTGCTACAGAATGAAAATTCCAGGGAGAAATGCTATTTCTCTGCCTTCTCACCACAATTCCCATTTCAGCTGCTTAACCCTCCACCCTCTAACAGTCAAAAGCATCACTGCTCGGACCCCTACCTGTGCTAGTCACCATCACCAAACCCATCCCACCTCTTCCCAGATAGCGGCTCCGCAGACTCCCCTTGGTCAGGGTGTTCGGTTCAAACCTCTCAGCGCCCCCTTGCCCCTCTGTGGTTGCCTGATCGTGTTCACTGACGTAGCAGCGCTCGCCTCCTCCGCTCCACCGGCAATGCCAGCTTCATCCATCTGCTTGTCAGCTTCCCCCACAACAGTCACCGCCTGTCCCTCCACGCTGCCCCTCCGGCACGGCAGGACCTCCTGCCATCCGTCTACAAAGCCTGTCCTGGTCTTGCCTTGCAAGCCTCACAGAGACCCACGTTTGCCAGTCAGATTTGATTTTTGCAGTACGTTTCAGCTCCTTACTAGTAGGAAATAGAAAGGATTCCTTCCCAGACCTCTTGGGAACTAGCAGCTGACCCGGGTGGCTGTGAGTATGTGCTACTCTGTGCTTGTCACTATCCACTCAGAGACCCTTTTCCCACCACAGCTCCTGGGATCACCTTTGGACTCCATCAGCTAGCAGAGGGGTTTACACAGAGATCAAAAAACAGCATACCAAGAAGTATGGGATGCAACTCAGACAGATGCTTTAAAGAACCACCTAACACACCCATAGTTTGCAATATTCCATCAGCAATAATATTATCACCATAATTTTCATTGCAACAGTATACCTCCAGCACAAACAGAAAAGGAAAGCCTTAGCCCTCTTTCTGGCTTGCTACAAGAGTTCAGGAAAATCTTTTGCACCTCAGTTTACATGCCTGGGTACTGGGCTTGCATCTGTCTCTGAGCTATTCAATCCTGGATGCCCACCCAGGAGCAAGACACAGCAGAGATCTGCGGGGCTGCTTTGGAAAGGGGTCCTAATACCACTGTGAGCAGAGCAGTGTTAACAAGTGAGGACATTTTCCAGCTTGGGATACCATTATGGACCTCCTACAGAAGCATGTACAGAAGATCTTTAGTGCAGGATGGCACTTCTCTCACCTAATTTCCTCCATCTAATTTATGGCTCAAAGTGACTAGGGAGAGACCAGCCACTCTGAGGGCTATGCCTGCAACATAGAATCATAGAATAGTTTGCGTTGGAAAGGACCTTAAAGACCACCTAGTTCCAACCCCCCTGCTGTGGCCACCTTCCACTAGACCAGGTTGCTCAAAGCCCCATCCAACCTGGCCTCGAACACTTCCAGGGATGGGGCATCCACAACTTATCCGGGCAACCTGTTCCGGTGTCTCACCACCCTCAGAGTAAAGAATTTCTTCCTAGTATCTAATCCAAATCTACCCTCTTTCAGTTTAAAACCACCACCCCTCATCCTATCACTACACTCTGTGATAAAGAGTCCCTTCCCCATCTTTCCTGTAGGCTCCCTTTAAGTACTGGAAGGCTGCTGTAAGGTCTCCCTGAAGCCCTCTCTTCTCCAGGCTGAACAACCCCAACTCTCTCAGCCCGTCAACATGCCTCAAGCATCTGTCCCAAAGCAGTGTGAAACATCTCTGCAAACAGTGCAGTATCTCAGTTGATCCCAGAAGTGGTTAGACAGCTACCACAGAATAACTGTGTAACTTACAGGCAGCTAGGGTGAAATACATCCTAGTCCATCTCTTCAGGTCTACCTTTCTCCATTTATAAGATGGTGTAACAGCACCATCTCAGCCTTCTGGGAGAGCGAGATGCCAAGTGCATCAATCCCAGGGACATCGCAAGGCACCATGATGATACATGATGGAAGTACGTATAGTCTCAGACTCCTCGGCATGAGTCAAAACACTCAACAGCCTTCCCATCCCTTCAGGAAATAAAGGTGTTACTTTCCAAATAAGGTTTAAGTACAATATTAAGGAATGCAATGTGAATAGAGACAAATTGTGCGATACTGAAGTTAATCACAGAAAATAGGGGCTGGGAGGGAATCCCATGAGAGCAACACATTTATTTCATTATTATATCACAGATGACATTAAGTATCCACCAAGTCCCCCAAGGCAGAATTCTTGCATAAAAAGCATCCCCATTTACCAAGCACGATAGAACCTGCAACTGTTCTATAAATAAAGGGTATTTACAAAGAGAGCTGTTAAACATTTATTTTTCTCTGGAGACCGAGTTCTTTGTTCATTTGTCTCCGTTGCAGAATCAGTCGGTATCAGGGAGCAGAGGAGCTCACCTAAAAAAAGACTAGGAACCAGTCCAGAGCCTGATCCGGACACAGCACCAGCCTCCTCTACAAGCTGGTGAGGGAAAAGCATCCAACCTGACACAGAGGGAACATGAAGCAAACAAAACGGGAATGATCTCATCCGGCAGGCAAAGGTAGAAGAAGAAACGCCGGCGACAAAGCAGCAATTAATAAACACTATCACACCGCTCCGTCCTTAAGAAGCTGGCTTGGCACTATACGTTAAAGAAGTGACAGCCTTCAATTGTGAAGAGTAACTGCAGATTTGCATTACATTTGCTTTGTGTCTTGGGAACAAGCACACGTTTCTCACAACTAATGAATTAGTGATTTAATTTTTTTTTTTGGGGGGGGGGGGGGGAGAAGGGGGGACAAGCTGACAGTTTGGCGGGAGGGGGGGGAACCCAACCAAAAAAACCGTGGCTCCGAAATACACTTTACTGCTAACCCTTTGTAGTAGCAATTGTAATAGTTCTTACTCCAGCTTGCCAAAAGCTGAGTTTTAATTAAATATTAAAAAGCTATTTGTTAAAATAACGTTGCCATAGCAACTGGAGAAAGCTAAAATACCCTGGCGTTTCTGACTCACAGCATATTAATCAACCTGCAGCTATTATATAATGAGCACACACTCCCCCCGCCAGCGCCGACGGGAGCCGCGGCACCCAACGCCCCAACCCGCAGCCCCCGCATGGACTCTGCTCTCCCCACGCGCTGCCTGCCCCGGCTCAGGCACGGCCGGGCAGGCATCCGGGCTCAGTGCCCAAATATTCTGGGGAAGCCAGGCTGGAGCGCTCGGCGTCAGTATGTCTTCATAGGGGCACGAAGGGGGACGGTGTTGGGCAAGGGGAGGTTTTTGGTGAGGGGCGCAGGGATGGTGGCTCCCCACATGCTCGTGAGGGGCTTAGGTGGCTCCTTCCCAGCAAGCCCTGATCACCTGCCTCACGCACTCGTCTTGCAAATGCGGCGCTCGCACCAGGTCTATTTCTGTAAAAAAATTTCTTTAAATTTATTGGAACTATTTCTTGCAGCAGGTGCCTTCCTACCATCAGGCCAACTGTGCAAAACTCCAAAGGAGCGGAGATTAAACCATGCAAGGGCAAACCAGCTCTGCCACTCACCCGGAATAGCTTATTTTACAGATTTAAAAGCAGAAAAAAAGAAAAAAAAAAACCACCAGAAAACCCCATCACATCTCACCCCAACCAAGCTGGAAAAAACCTTCAAAACCCTCCATCCGTGTACCGTAAGGATGGCAACCTCAGCCATCCAGCAGTCAAAGCTGGCTGACCCACAGCCGCTGCTGGCACTCGCTGCCAGCTCTTGGGAGGCTTTTCCCTGCGGACACAGCTTGCGTTAGAGGCGGTGGGACTTTTCCCATTGCCTTCGTCCATGCCATGGCATCACCATGTGGTCTGCAATGATGGGAACGGCTGCAGGCGGGAGTCCAGTGGTTGAGGTCCAGAGCAACATTCGTGAGGAGGAGGACCGGGAGGGAGAAGTGCAGTTGCATTGTTCAGATGGAGTTGGGGACAACCTTCCTCCCCCTCAACGATTCAAGTTTGTGCTTTTAACCTACCCGCTCCTCTTTCTTACAAATGGAAAATAAATACCTAACCACGTAGTTATTAACCGAAAGGAATGTGATGAATATTACAGCATTTGTATGCCAGCTTCGGTTTCCTGCTGCTTTGTTTGGGTGTCACAGGCTGTGACTATGACAACCGCAAGCAGTTATTGGACTGATGTCATTTGTGACATCATGCTTAATGGAAAAGAAAAGGAAGAAGAGACACTACCAAAAATAAGAAGAACGAAACAAAACCTGCTTTTGCCTCTTCAAGTGCCATCAGCTCTTGTCTACAGAATAAGGTCACAAAGGACCACCATGCTGGGGCTGCTGGAGACCCAGGCAGAAGCAACCCCGTCCTTACTGAAGCCTGGGCAGCGCTGAGCACCTGGAAAAACCTGCCCTCCTCCCTCCCCTCAGCTGCAGGATGAACTGCGAGTTAGCAGTCACACAGAAGAAGTCTCCTCACCCCTTCCCAGCTGGGAACCACTGGCACAATCCAAAGCCTAAGGCTGGCTTCCATGTCTGAGACCAAGGGAGCAATGGAGGCTTTTGGCTAAGCCTCATCTCTCCTGGCTAAGTTTCTCCTGCTCTCCAAACAGCTTCTCCTCCTCACCTCTATTCTTCAGTTATAGCAGTATTCCCCCCCACCCCCACCCCTTTATGAAAATAAAACAGAGTCTGCCCAGCATTTCCAGACAGTTGCCTGACTGAGCACGGGGGAAATGAGCATTGATTTTTTGAGGAGCGCACTACTTAGAGAGGTGGCTTTTCTGGTGACAAGTACAAGTGATGGTTTCAGCCTTTGACGGCTGTCCCAGCTGGAGCTGAATCTCTCACCCTGTGTAAGAGCAAGGAGGCAGCACCACTGCTGCATTTTGCAAAGCCATTACTGTACTAGTGCTGGCATTCATAGGACACACTGCTGTCAGAGCCTTTCTTTGCTTTGACAGAAAACATTTGCAAATTCACTACTCAAGCTTCAAGTAACAACAACAACAAAAAACCCCAACCCCATCTAAATCTTGTCTGGTAGAGAACAGTCCACTGCAACAAGTATCTCATTTGCAGTTACACATCCAGAAGCCTTGACACAAACCAGTTAATTTTTCCAAGTTACTTTTCCCCAAGTTTTTTCAACACACAAAAGGTGCTTCTCTGCCTTCTGTGCTCTCCTACTGGACTTGCTGTGTCTCTGCAGCCTGCCCTGATCAGCCCTGAAGTCCCACCTGATCTGCAGCCAACCCACCAATCTGTCCTCACACACAGCATCCTAGGGTGGGAGAGCAGCCACACCACCACGATACAGCTGAAGATGCTTCTCCTCGAGTGCATACAACCTGAAGGAAACCTTCCCCCTGCATCCTCCCAGGGCTTGGTCCTCATGAAGAGATGGCTCCACCTTGCACTGCCCAGAGAACAAAACCCCATCAGGGGAATCTTGCCCATTAAAAAAAAAAAAAAAAAAAAAAAGAGGGTATTGCTGTTGAATACCAGGAGAGAGAGGCTGCCTCAAAAAAGGGGAGGTGGATTAAAGCCTAACAGGTGAAACAACCGCTGCTTGCAGCTCCCTGCCCTGCCTCTTCACTCATCAATGTCCCCAGGCCCACTGGATGTAGCAGGAGCTCCTCAAACCAACACCACACCTGACTGCTCATAACACAGCACATCAGCACGTGGTTTACCTTCCCTCTGCATGGCCATCAGTTGGAGCCACCCCAAACCACTGCTGCATCCCACGCTGCCACCCCTCACTGGGGACAGCACCTCTGGGAGAACCCGTGGCCAAGCTTCACCCTCTGGGTGCTGAGGGGCAAATGGAAAAAGGAAAATGGTCTCCTTTCCCCCTCTCTCCATGATGAACATGAAACACTTTGCAGGACAATACTGGAAGGGGACACAGAGAAGAGACATACAGGAATTGAGCTCTTCCAGCTCTGGCTTCTCCCCAAGCTTCTTAGCAGGATGTAGTTTCTCAATCGGCATCACCCCACCGCAGCCATCTCAGGTTTCCCAGTTCCTCACTCAGGCTTCTGCTACGCAGCCGTACATACACCACAGCGATAGGAGACAGATAAATGGGAATTTACGGTCTCCTTTCACTGCCGAGCAACAACGGCATCTCACTGCAATAATTTCAGAGCCATCTGAGACTATACATGAGTTACCTGGGCAGTTTCCAAGCAGCCTGCTCTTGTTTTCTCTCTCACCCTCTTAACACAGCTATGATATATCAAAGGCACCTGCGTACTGCATGCTGCCCTCAGCATCACTGCTTTCCTTTGACTTAATAGCACAGACAACATCTACCTGGGACTAGCAGTCCACCTTTGAAGAGCGGGAACAGGTCTCCTTGTTTATTCCTTTTGTGAAGACAACCGCCACAGGGGTACATTAGGACACAGATTCATTAGGACCTCAGAAACACTTGCCAAATTTCATCACTGCCTACTTAACACAAAAAAACCACAAGCAAACTTTGCTTTTGAGATGAGCAAAGAGCTTTTCTAGCATAAGGATATACTTTGAGAGACATAATATGTACACGTGGCATCTTCCTGCTTCCTTTCTTCAGCTAAAACTAGATCTACTCCTCATTTCACTCCGAAGCCAACACAGCTGTAAAAAAAGACGGCAGAGCCCATCGTGTGCAATGCTTTGTAAGCAACTGACAAAAAATAAACCCCACAGCTCGATTAGCAGGTCTTGTGTGGCAGTTTAAACACAAAGGAGTTAGGAGGAAATGTCTGCGATTCAAAGGGAGAATATCAGCTATGGACCTTACTGAGGGAGGATCAATATAAAACATCGTCAAAATTTCACATCCCTTTCTCCCAATAACTGCACTCATTGCCACTATTCTTCACAAAAGGCTAAAAGTAGGATTCCCTATACAGGTTTTTTTGCTTACTGGTTTCTGAATGATTGTTCAGCATTTATTAAGGATTTTTTACCATGTCTTTACCAAACGCCGATAGACTCTATTTCCCTCCTGTTAACAAAACATAACTCTTTCTTTTTTTCCAGGCTAATTTGAATTTGGGGCTTCATTCTGCTCTAGCCCAAGTAGATTCTTGTTGTCGCAACAGAAAACAGGCTGTAAGCCACTGAAATAAAAATGGAAACAAAACTCTGCTGATTTCCAAGTAACCATAGATTTCCATCACCATAGAACAGTGTAAAAATGGGATAGGAGTTGGGCTTATTTAAAAAAACTCAAAAAAACCCCTTATTCAACCCCTCTGCTAAGAAAATTTACTTACAGAAAAGCAGCGAAGCCGAGAGCAATAGCATCCAAACCTCCAGTCCAAATTTTAGCCCTGTTATTCCCCTCCTCTAGCACCAGCTCAGAGGAGCTGCCCAGGAGCCAACGCTGTGCCAGGCACACGGCCAAGGGCTCCAGCCGGGGTTGCCGAGGTCAGTCTAATGCAGCCCCGTGTGGTCCACCTGGAGAGCTGCAAACCAGCCACAGCTGCTGGGAAATCACAGCCCAGACCCTTTAGCAGCACACAGGAAAAGGCCGTAGTGCAGCTACTCCTTAAATATATATTTATCTATAAAATATACATATTTTTATATGTATGTATGAAAGCTCCTGGCCAAGCTACTTTGGAATAAAGGAGGGAGCCAAGCATGCGGGTGTCTCCTGTGGTGTAAAAGCTTCTCCAAAGTTACTTTACCAGATCAGGGAAGAGCTCAATATTGGAGAGTTTTCTGTTTCGAGGACAGGGCTGGGGTGCTGTACGCGTACCCGCACACACAAAACCAACCTCACAGCAAATCTGTGCTCTTCTCCCCCTTCGAAAGATGCAGGCTTTCTATCTGAGGAACGCCTCGCCCCAACTCTCCAGCAAGATTTTGTCTTTCAATGGCTGGTAGAGCTTGGAAACAACAAACAAGCTTCAGATGGTCCTAATGGTCCATTCTGCTGACCATATTCTCAGTTAAATGCATTCATGTGGTTCATATCTGCAGCGAGATAATTATTCAGCCTATGAGGTAATACAATGCTGACTTTATTTTGTGGGTTGCAAAGAGGTGCCAAAGGCACACAACCGGTTCCAAAAGACTGGATTTGCTTGTTGTAAACATTTCTTAAAGTGTCTTCTTAACAGAAAAACTAAAAAAAAAAAAAAAAAAAAAATCTTCCTTCTGTTTGAGCAAGCTTGGGTTTCTCATTTAAGAAAACAGGAAAAAAAAAAAACTACTCACAGCACGGCATTTCTTACATCCTGGGAATCTCAGTACTTATACCTCTCTGAAGGCAAGCAGAACTTCTGATACCTACAAAAGAGGCAAAAGCTATGTAAGTCAGGGGGAAAAAAAAAAGGAGAAAATAGCAGCCATCTCTTCCACTCTCTGACTGGCAATTTAGGTTTTTTGCCAGCACCTGGGAATGCCGACTGACAGGAATTGCAGCAATTCCCTTTTCTGCTGACCACCACTGACAGACGCAGAATTTGAAAGATTTGGTGCTCCAGCCCTGTTACAGTAACACTACGAATGTTGGAGGCCTCTTGGGGGGAAAAAAAAAAATACACATTTCTAAGGCCAAGCAGAGAGTGGAAAGCACTCACACACTGATGTCCTAAGATACCACCGCTGCGGTTTGCACTGGAAATACCCACAAAACATCTGCTGCAGCAGACGCATACCAGAACAACTTCTGTTAGGCTACTGTGAACTTTGACAAAACACCATCAAAATTGCCTTTCTCCTCCTTAAAAGGGCTCACCTGCTGCGTCCCAAAACTAAAGTTGGCTTTCCTCATTTTTGCTTTTTTATCCCCGCTAAAGAAATGGGAGAGGAAGCTTTAGCTTCAGCAGCTGCAACAGCAGAACTGATATAAAAAATTTCCCCTTTGGCAGTGGCTGTATACACACCTGAGAAACACTGTGTCTGCAGGTCTGCAAAGAATAGGTAAAGAGAAAATAATAATCGGTCATGGGACCGCTCTGAGTAAAAGAAATACATGCAGCAAAACACCCTGCTTCTCCCTCAAGAAAAGAAGCAGAAGGTTATCGATTGCTTTAGCAGCACCAAGAGCACAACCTGCGTTTTTAGCTCAAGCTGAAGAATTTTGAGTTTGAAACTTCATGCTCTTGTTATCTGGCCAGAGGAAAGTCAGCTGGCAAACCTGAAAGAAATCACTCCGAGTCTTTTGCTCCTTCCCAGCAGGTTAGGAAGGTATTTTTTTGGCTCTTTTCAAAGGAAGATATGACTTGATTTCCTGAAAGAGCATCATGGCTACTGGAGGAGCTGGGCGGCCAGGAGCTGTTACACAAGCAAAACCATTTTTATGAGCTTAGAATAGAAAAAGCTGCATGTTTATTCATAGATAAAAAGGGAGCTGCTTCCCTCTTTGCTCCGTCTCAGAGTAAGGCAAAAAAATGCTAGTTTCACTGAATTGTAAAAGAGAAATAAACACACGGGATAGCTGCAGATTTTGTGCTATTTACACCTCCGCCCCTTTTTGGACTCAGCAGTCTGCTTTCCGCTGCCATTCCTCCCTCTTTTGGGTCAAATCCCCCATTCTCCCATCATAGGCTGCAAGCCTGGGGTGAGCAGCTTCTGTATTTAATGGGTTTAGTCCAGTTACCTTACACCAAATCCACCATCTGAAATCCTGTCCTTTCAGCGCTATGTCCAACATGCAAAAGTGACCCTACACCTTGCCAACAAGGATGAAAACCACCCCTACGAATAAAACGCTCTTAAAGAACAGAAAAATTGCCTATAGTGCAACACAGCCCTGTCTTTCCCCTGATCTCTAACCTCTGCTTAGAAAGTTAATTAAAATAAATACATATGTATTGTGCCATTGCTTCTTAGGACTGCATAATAAGCCTCACAATTTTTGGTGTTTTTTCCTAAAGACCCAGCTGGTGAAGTTTCTGCAAGGATCCCCGCTTTCGGAAACATAAAGCAGGAAGAAATCTCCAGAGTTATTAAATCCAGTCCCTTGCTGTGGTACTCGTACTGCACAATCCTCTTCAGAAAGTATGCAAGAAGTTTCTACCCCTTGTGGCTACAAGAATATGATTTTGGTTTAACATAACAGCACAGAAACAAGTTGGTAATATATGTATACACATATATATATACATACATATATCAGATCTCTTATACAATTTCATGGTTCTGGGATATCTGCTGCTGCTTTTGAAAGCCTGGAGCTAGGGAATAGCGAAATGAAGGCGACACAAACATGTTTCATACAGAAACGTCAAATTTTTTTGCACACGTAGGTAATTACTAATGAAAAGAAAACTCCTGCCCGAGTTTGCTCGTCCTGAACATCCCTGTGTGGGCAGCTCTTGAGCAGCCTCCCGCGGGGGCACGCTTACTCCAACCCAGCTCAAGGCAGGGGAAGCAGCTCTCCTTGGCATGAAAGCATCACTTCCCTGAAATGCATCGCAACTCTGGGATCAGGCAAATTCACACCAGACCTCCCCACTCCACAGGAGGGCATTCACGCAGGCGTCACGGCCTCATTTACAGGAGCCGTGCCACATACACGCCAGCGCAGTCATGGAGAAGAGCCAGGGAGATTTCTATCTGCTGGCTCTTGCGCGGTGTCCCGGTAAGTACATGTAGGAAACAGGTGACAGTGGTTTATGTTACCACACACTGCCTGGTTCACAGGAATTGCCTCTGTGTGTGCATACATAGTCCGCAGCACGCAGAGGATAACTCCAGCTACCCCAGCCATCCTTCATTCTCCACACACCAGGCAGGAGACTCAGCCACCAGCTGCTTTGTTATTCTGGATGCTTTCCAAAAAAAGTAACATCTTGTGGCAAAACAAAACAAAACAAACAAAAGGATTTTAAAAATACTTCTTTAAAGCGTGTAACTCGATAAACACCAGCACTTTATACAGTTTGTGCAACCCAAACACTACAGCGCTAACCACCTGAAAACGGGCTTAGCTTGATTCATTCGCCATGAAATTTCTTGCAAAAAACAGATTATCAAGATATCTTTAGTAAACTAAAATGTAAATCTCGAGCTGCTGTTAGGGCAGGGAAGAGAAATAATGGTATTTTTTAGACGCTTGACAGAAAAGTTCCTTTGAGACTCTCTCAACCTACAGAAATGATCAATTTTGCAAAAG
Source organism: Pluvialis apricaria (assembly GCA_017639485.1). Lineage (NCBI taxonomy): Eukaryota > Metazoa > Chordata > Aves > Charadriiformes > Charadriidae > Pluvialis > Pluvialis apricaria. Next base: position 157,134,657 of record CM030008.1, on the reverse strand, counting down.
AACATTTTACAGAGAGATTTTACAGAAATGGGAGTTGGGAGCCCTGAAAGCACTTGCTTTCCCCGGCTGCTCTCTAGACGAAGAAAAATAAACCTCAAAATCCTCCAGACCTCTTTTCCTGAAAAATGCCCACTTGGTGGCTTACATCCTGCTGCCGGTCTGCCGAAAGCATCGTTGCGGAGCAGGTGGTGCCTGTAATGCCAACCCTCCACAGCTCCACGAGGCTTTGGTGCTTCCCACTGGCACTGCTGGTGACTCATCCGCACCGCCTGCCTGCCCCAATGCCCCAAATTTGGTGGGATACGCAATAGGTCGGGGTCACTTTTCCTACATCGACCTAACGAGCCCCGTGATGCTGCTTTACTCTGCTTCTGGCTCAGCAAGGTAGGAGTATGGCGAGGCTGGGGTGCAGGCTCATCCCTGCTCCTCGCCCTCCGGCGTCTGTATGGTACTAAGCATTTATTAACATTTCAGTCTAGCTTACACCTAGATTTCCCTAAAAACTACCATGATCAAAATTACCACCTTAGCGATCTGAATTACTTCTAACACTAGACTAGAAATGCCTTCTATTGAATTAGATATGCACAGCTGTGTCGGAAATGGGGGGTTTGCAGCCCGTAGATTGCAGACTGTTATTACAGCATGATTAGCAGATACAAGCGTTCCTGAAAGTCGTCTGTATCCATACGCTGAAAATCCCAGTTATCCTGGCAGATCCTGAGCACCCCAACAGCTCCCAGCTGCCAGTCCGGTCCTCGTTAAACATTCACCAAACCTGGCAGACTTCAGCGCAAGAGTAATGTGGTCATGAGCATCCTTCATTTCAACACCTTTTTATAAAGCTAATAGAATTAACCCATCCCTGTCCCCGTCCCCAGGACAAACACATAAAACACAAATCCAGAGTTTCCATTGAATACCTATATAAGTGGTGAGAAGGCTAGCTCGGAGAGGCCCGGGGATATCCCCTGCACTTTTCAATCCCCAGCGGGCTTACCCCTACCCCACTCAGCGCTCAGCCGCCCTTCTCCAGCCTTTTGAACAAAGCTGAAATGGAGATGGGCATTTCCACCCCACAGCAACTGCCGACGGCAGCCCTGACGTTCCCTGGGAAAGCCACCAGAGCCGACCTCGAAAACACAGAGCAGGAGGCTCCTGCCAAGGGTCACCTTCTCCACCTCAGCAGCGTGACACCTGCGCACATGAGGTCTCAATCCACACTGCACCATCTGCAGGTACCTGTGAGCAGACACTGTCCCAAGGAGTCACTCTAAGGCCGCAGCACACTGAGGCTCTACAGCCTTTGCTTCCCCCCAGGAAAACTTTTTATTAACTACAGGAATGGACCAAACCCTTCTTTGCAATGCCTTCTTAATGTTACCAGCTGCTTTTGGAAATATTTGGAAGCACAAAAATAAGCAAAGAGCAAATAACAGCAAAATAAGAGTAAATAAGAGCAGAAAGCAAATAAGCTGTCCTGAAAAAATAAATTAAAGGAAGAAGTTTTGTAGGTTTAGGCAGATTTTCACTGTTACTGCAGCACTGTCACAGAAACTATTCCCCTTCTTTCAGAGCTTTAGAAGATTTCAGAAAACATGCTGTCTATCAGGATGAAACCGATCTTACATGCCATCAGGGAGAAGCACCAGAGCGATGCTCCGGGGTGGCGGACATCTGAGCCAGGCAGCCCGGGCAGTCACCAAGGCCGCCTTTGCCCCACCGCCGCTCCCAGGGGACTGCTCCGAGCCCTCGGCCACAGGCTGCTCGGTGCGGAGGGACTAAGATGCGGCCAGTCCCTTCCTGTAAGAAGATGTGGTTTGGCTGCCGGCAGCAGCCGCAGTCGGCCTCGTCTGCAAGGCAAGGCAGGGGCTGGCGAGGGTCCTGGCCTGGCTCCTCTGGCGCTGGATGGACAGATGGACCGCGACTCTCTGCTGCTTCTCATCTCAGCACTTTCTTAAAAAATATGCAAACAATAACATTAATCCCCCATGGCCCCAGCGTGGGAGGATGTATCCCCCGTGTCTCTGCTCAGGTCATACAGCGTTTCTGCACCTCACCTTCCATAGTTAAGTCTAGCTCATTGGGAACCACAGAAGTGAACAAAAATGAAAGAGAATGGGAAAGCATTGCTCAAAGCAGATTGTATTTACTTTTCAACACATCCCCCAGCTGTGGATGTCAGCACAGAGAAAGGTATATTACTTACTTTCCTATCTCCTTAACTGTTCCTAGTTTCCTTCAACAAATCAAAGTGTTTTCTTGAAGGGTGAGAAATCCCAGTCTCATATACTATTTTAAATTGGCAGCAAGGGCTTTAAAGCAAGGAGAAGAATGTTTGATCACGTAAGAAAATTCAACCAGAGAGAGAGCGACGTCCTGTAGGGTTCTGGCCAACAGAAAGTTCATTATTAATTTATTTGGCTTTTAGTAGTGTTAAACTATTTCACATTATTCCTCTTAAACCCTGTATTTCAGACTGTCACCCTCTGGTTAGTTACCTACGAGACAAGGCACTAAAGGCTTTCCCATAGAAATAAATGTGTTGGGAAACAGTTGTCAGACCCTCTTCTGCCAGAACCATGATTGATAACTGTTTTCCAACACAGCGGTTGCTACAGTAGCACTGTTGTAGGATGCTTTTGCTGCCCAACATATGTACAGCAATAACTTTTATTTTATTTTTAAACAACCAAGCTGCAGACTGCTCATCCACTAATTAATTTTCAACACCATGGGATGTCCAGTCCCTGCGTTCAGATCTATCTAGGTGTCACTGTACGAGTTTGCTCAACAGACACGGTGTATATTGCACACAAGGGACTCCACCAAGAATCACACGCTCCTTCCTCTCCCCTCCAAATACCCAAGCTCGTAACAACAGCAGTGCTAGAGAGGAAAAGACCAACACAGAGAGAGAACTGAACACAACACAAAAGCACACTAACCCACATAGGCCCCCATGATCTAAATGCGTCTGCCAATTTGGAAAGGATGGGGGTCAGCATTCGAGAGCACCCACAAGAGTATCACGCAGGCAGGTAGGGCAAGTGATGTGAGCAGCAGCCCATTGGCATCCCTTCATGCGTGCACAACGCTATTTATCCTAGACTGCAGCCCGAAACATCACTGGCTATTTTCACTGCTTAGATCCGCTGTCAGAGTGACACAATTTGTGCCCTCCCAGTACCGCTGTTAGGTTTGGCCTGGTCTCTCCAGTTTCAGCCTGATTTCCTCACCACATGACACAGCCCAACAGCAGACACTCTTTTCTCCTGCTCTTAATTCATTCCCTCTTTTGTTTCCCTCAACCCCCAAGCTGAAAAGAAAAAAACAAAACCAACCAACTTTAAAGGAAAAAAAAAAAAAAGATCAAGGCCAGCCAGCGACTACATTTTGCAGTTATAAAAATAAATACAAGAGGAAGGGGTTTCCCTTTTCCGGCTGTTTAGACCATTCCGACTTTTGGCTATAAGCACCGATGCGTTTGCAAATTCCTGCCAAACACAGCAGCCGTCAGTGCAAAAGTGGTACGAGAAACGAAATGAGCACAGGGTGTAAATATAAAGCAAGAAATCACTTCACTCTGTTCAAATAATGGTGTTTGTGCTCCCTTCGCTCTTGAAGACCAGTGCCATTAGGTGTTATTGAGTCTCTTATTTTCAGCAAGTGTCCATGTGCCTGTATCTGGAAAGTTAAGTGAGATGCACCCGGGTCAGCAGCCCCTATATTCGTGCCAGGTGACCTACTTTCAGCTACTAGTAATCAAGCAGCCACAAAGAGACCACAGGAAAAGTTGCCTGGAGTACCCTACACATTGCTATACGGTCCCACTCGGTGCTGAGCTTCATCCGCTCTCCTCACTGCGAACTCCGGGAGCAGCCTGTCTGAGGTGAGCATCTCCCAGGGCTTGTGCCTGCCTGCTGCACTTGCTCCCTGGTCACACAGCCCCAGCAAATCAGCTCCCCTCCATGCCCTGGCAAACACAGATGAAAGGGGACAATCTGCATACATCGAGCACTGAAAAACAGCGTCTGGCCCCGAGAACTGGAAAGGCTTGTCGAAATCCCCATGAAGCAGTTGCTTTTGTGGCCTTTTCTCCTGATGCTGGGGAGAGCCAGCACAGCCTGGGCACTGCTTCTGCTTATTCTGTTAATAATCAGTAACTTTGGGCCCATCCTTCCCCTCCAGCTAGACTTTAACTTTTTTTTTTGAGGCTGAGCGTACAAAGGGATGGAATGAAACTTTCTTCTCACAGCCTGCCAGTCCCGTGGTACCACAAATATCTCTTATCAGTTTATCACCTTCACTGTGGCGATGCCTGTATTGAATGCTGATTTGTTATGCCTCTGGGTTCACAGCCCTAAACAGCCTGGGATGTTCCTGGAAGCCAAAGCAATACAGGTCCAGACACGGAATGTCTGATTCCCGCAGATCGAAGTGCTGTATTTGAATCAAATTAAGATTTGGATCCTACTTACATTGGAATACATCTGTAGCAGCAGATGCTTTTTACAGCTTTCTACCCGAATCAGGATCCAGAGCATAATTACATTTCTGAGAGTGAATCCTGCTACTATTTGGATACACCTTTGCCGCTCACTCCAGTAGGAGCAGGTTTGAACCAAGGAAGATAAAGTACAATTCACATCCTGCTGTGAAGAGCTGTTCAGGAGAAATGCACTTTCACCCTTTAAAAATCAGACAAAACCAGATTTCATAGAAAATTTATCCTATCCTTCCACATAACCAGCAACATGACATTAATTTCTTCCATCTCACGATATATTTAATGAGGGGGAAAAAAAAAAGGTACACGTGCACACCCCTTTCTCCAGTGCTCCTTGTTATTCTTCCAGAACAATTCTTCAAAGCTGCTGAGATCACTGTATGTTACCTCCTTTTTGAAGGATCAGATACATTGCATCAAAAAGTATGCAGGAAAAGTTCTAGGGCATGAAACCAATTTTTGCGCACTTTTATCTGGGTCAGCTTTTCTATTGATTCTGCAAATACCATATCATTTTTTTAAAGCTAAGGGTTTTTTAGTTTAAAAAGAAGAAAAAAGAGAACATCAGAACTTAAGTCAAACATCCATCTGAGCCAAGGATTAGTTTTGTTGGGTGACTCCAAATCAAAAAGGTAGATTTTTTTTTATAATGAAGTCTAACTAACAGTGAAAGAGCATCTGGATTGATTTCTAAATTCTGTACATGCCCTCTTCCCATACCACTTTAATGGTTTAACTTGTAACATCTTTGCTATTAGGTGTACAAAACCTAGACAGCTGACAACATCTAGGAAAGCTAACATGAGACAAACACATTAAAAACACTCAGACACACGTTTTACCATTAATTCATCGCTCCCTTTCCCTGCCCCCCTGCCAAGTTTTGCTCCATGGTTATGAACTACTTGGCACAGCCTCCAGCTTTGCTTTATGTCGTTTCATCAAGCCGATGTGTGTCTTGAGGCGCTCTGAAATAGAAATAATAAATAAGAACTGGCCTCGGGTGACAAAAGGCTGGATCCTGTTTTAGGAGGAGGGGACTGGCTGCAGGCATCTTGAAGGTCTCATATCAACTTCATCTGCACACACGGATGGGAAATGGAGAAAGGACACTTCCAGGAGGATGCCTACCAACAGGTCACAGTTTGTAGCAGGAGTGACTCAGAAAATTTGCTTGCAACTCCAGATGACAGCAGAAAAAAATATAAGTAATGTAGTTGGGAAGTCTAATTAACTCTTGGTGAAAACAAAGCACTAATGAACTGCCTCTTAAGTGCTTTTCAAGGACAGAGTCCTTTTACTTCTGAGAGATGCTTTTTGCATATTTTGGTGGTGGTGTGATGCTGGGAATAAAAACACGTTGCCCAAGAGCCTGATCAGCGAAGTGTGCTTCTGCTGAAAGCTGGGCACCCATTTTGGCAAGACCTTGTTTCGCAGGGACCCGGGCAGATGACAAGTGGGGCCGTTTGCACACACGCTCCCACGTCAGAGCTCGAGGGGGTCTGGCTAAGCCGAGCACTTCTTCCCTGGCTCCGGGACACCCGTCTGGCATGCTCCAGATCCAGAGGACTGTCAGAACAGATCCCTCAGCCTTTTTGTATTCCGTTTTCCCTGTCTGGAGAGCTGGGATGGAAAGATGAGTAATCGTTTCCACCACATCAGTTGTGTAACACAAAACAAAACCCCCAGCCTAACAGCTTAACGATTTCTGATACGCAAATGATTAAACCCCAACATGTTCTCGCTACGATTTTACCCAATTAAGCCTTGTCTTCATTAGGGAAACCGTGCCAGTCCCGGACTAGGCTGCTGGATGCTGCCTCCAGCGTTGCACAACCACAATCAAAGACCCACAGAGGACGGAGCTGCCGTCACTGTGGCAGGGCTGCAGGTCCCCTCGCCCAGCGGTGACCCTCCTCCCCGACCGGCCGCCCTCCTACACCCCACCATGCCGTACTCCATCCACGGCTGAAGTCCAGTTCCTAATATACTTCTAATTGCAAGAATCGTTGCTATATTACACCCCAACTTCTCTCTTCCCCCACACATTAACTGGTTGCTTGCGGCTTTGCAACCTTTCAAAGAAAACGCTGTGAAAAACAAGACTGGGGAGGCTCACGTTAAATAGGGAAATGAAAACGCACTGCTAGCTACCCCGAAAAACTAGGCCAGGCTTCTCTCGGCCAAATCTCCAGGTATCTCTGAGGCAGTAACAGTTGGCACAATTCTTAAATTACGCACAGGCTGATTAAAGGCTGGCTTACGGGCACTCGCTACACTTAAAGCATTAGCGGTGAATTTTAAAATCAAACAGACATGATGATTTTTGACAGAAACCTGCTCCAAACGCAGGGCTGCTCGCTGAGCCCCCTCCCCGGTTTGCTCTCCCACCTCAGAACGCACCCAGAGGTCACCCTTGGGAAAACCAGAGGTGCCAAACTTGGTACCGACGGAGGTACCAACACCTTGGATGTTGATCCAAATTCAAACCAGCGGCTGTTTCAGCATTGAAGCGGGGCTGCAAACCCCAGCTTTCCGGGGCTCCTGCCCACCAGCCGCCGTGCTGCTCCCTCCCCAGGGGCCGGGCTGCGGCGCCAGCCTTGCCGGGAGATGGGCACCGATGGCGGAGGGGAAAGGGGAGGGCTGAGCAGGGACCTCCCTGCCGGAGGGGTAACACATATCCCACCCTGACGGGACATCTCCCTGAGGGGGACGGTTTTTCCTCCCTGTGCACCACATCCCAGGCCCTCTCCTTCATCTGCTCCCCTGGCGTTGAAAAAGCTTCGTTAGCAGGGAGGAGACAAGCTCTGGCTGCCCTCCTCGCTCCCATCAGTGACCCGAAAAAGCAGGGCTGAGTAACCAGCAAGTACCTTCTCCTCCTCTCCCTCACACCCAGGGAAACCAGGGCTGTTTGCCTTCAGCTGCCTTCCCCACCTTCCTATCAAGCCTCAGAGCACACACCCCCCACCATAATTAATTTAACATGGGAAGTGTTTTCATCCTCTTATTATGGATGAGGTAAAGCAAGACTGATAGTTTGGATTTATTTATGCCATTTCAGTTTAAATTAAGGCTGCGGCATTGCAAGACTGCACGTGTGGCTTTGTCACGGCCATTCCTCGACTGAGACCCCCACGTCCCAGCAGTGCAGGGCATTGCCTGGCCCCGGCTCCCCGGCAGACCCCCAGCAGCGTATTGCCCCCGCCATCACCGCTAGCTGCCATTTCTGTACCGGGCTGAGGGCTGCGGTGCTGCCATGCCCCTGGGAGCGGGCCGGGCTCCGGCTCCCATTGCCACCGCGTCACCCCAAACCACCCTTCCCAGTCCCACTCACCCCAAACTCCCAGGCATGCATTTCAACCTGCTAACTGCTGGCATAACGCCTCCGGATTTAAATATCTAGGCCACTTTGCCAGAAACGTAGATGCTTTTGTGCTTGTGCTCTTGCACACGGACTTCAATAAACAGGTTTTGGCTACCCGTCCCACAGCAGGTTGCAATACGTGGGGTGGTTTATCCTCTTCAACAGAGCTGTCAGCTAATGTATGGGTTAATGTATGAATATGGTGAACCTAAATGGACTCTCTCAAGCTGGATTCAGAAATGACTACGGGCAAAGTAGTGATAGGACAAGAGGTAACGGGCACAAACTTGAGCATAGGAAGTTCCATCTTAACGTGAGGAGGAACTTCGTTACTTTGAGGGTGGCAGAGCACTGGAAGAGGCTGCCCAGAGAGGTTGTAGAGTCTCCCACTCTGCAGACATTCAAAACCCGCCTGGACGCTGTGCTGTGCAACTGCTGTAGGTGTCCCTGCTGTGGCAAGGGTTTGGACTAGATGATCTCCAGAGGTCCCTTCCAACCCTGACCACTCTGTGATTCTGTGAAATATAGTCAGAAGTCACCGGAGAAAGCGACTGGTAATGCTCAGATTTATATACACCCTCTCAGTGAGGGAAACAGTGGCTCTGAGGTATCTCATATAGAGCAAGGTAAGTAAACACCTTTAAATAAAGCTCAGCAACCCTTCAAACCCATGCAGGGTAATTACGGCTCTCTTTAGCCTGTCCTTTGTGTATCTTTAAAGTGGTCTGTGAAATTAGTTGTAACTTAGCCACTTGATTTCTTTCCTTTGCGACACTTTATGGCAACTTCGGAATAACTGGGAAACAGCACAGCAACATCAACCAGAACATCCTCCACTGTACAAAGGCAAACTTTACAGCTTGGATTTAATTTGTATTTATATGCTTGCATTTTCCAGATTAAATGTGTGGTCTAAGCAAAAACCTCAGCCAGAGTCTCCACTGCCTTCATCCAAACTCAGCCATGAGCTCTCACATCACCCGCTGAAACGACCAGACCCTGACTTGGGCCCCCAAATCTGTTTTATTTAGAGCACTTCGCCCTACGAGGAGCTCTGTAATGCTCCATTCAAAGATGAACAGTGCTCAGAAATTTTATTCTTGATGGAAGCCATACTTAAAATGTTTTTCTACTGTCCTCAGTGGGGTTTCACATTTTGCATGTGTGACAAAGCAGACATCATCTTCAAGAAGCTGTAAATCCCAACTGCACAAAACTACCCTAAATCTAGAGCATCTATGGACCAAATTTGACTCCCAGAATCAAGATGCTCAAATCTCCCATGCTGCTAAAATAAAGGCAGAATTTGGTCCTGGAAGCTTAAGGTCGCTCCTTAGTTTGCAGCAGAGCCTAACTAGAAATCTGTCAAGTTTCTGGTCTGCACCTCAAATAGCCTTGTCAAGTCATACAATCAGCAAGAAGCAGCCAAGGCAGGGTTTTATTGTCAAGGAATGTAAACAAATAGCAGGCAGTGCTGCTCATCTATCTCAGGTTGGTGCATATAATTTTAATTAAAGCATTTATGTAAATACAGATGCAAATTAGGTTCAGTATAGCATCTGGCAAATTACTATCAGAGCCCTGAGGCTACTGGCAAATTATCAGCATGAGCTCTCATGATGTGAAGGTACCAAATCCAGTCTTGGTCCAGACGCTATAGATTTTATTTGGCTTAAATTGGCAGTAAAACACCATATTGGTACGGACATAAGAAGTTAGTCTTCCATTTGAAAAAGAGCTTTTAAGAAGTAAACCAAGATCATTAAAACCTGTCCTTTAGACAGCCTATGTCTAGCAAGAAAAAAAAAAATCCCTTTGCATTTCTGCAACACCTATCAAAGGAACTCAAAGCGCCTCTGAAATGTTAATTAATCCATACTCTCCCCAAGGGAGATCTATTTTAAAGATGGTTATATGGAGTTTGCATTCATCTCTCATTTGCCAAAGGCTCACAGGAGAGAAAGCCACAGAGATCGAATCTGGACCTCGGAGCCTTGATTCCCTGCTTCTCCACGTTCTCATCACAAGACCTCCCTCCCCCAAAATCACAAGAACTCGCTCACACCAAAGAGGTGCGAACCTCTTTGGCCTAGATATCACTGCTTCAAAGTAGTGTTAACTTCAAAACCTTGTTAAAAGTGCAAAGGCGATTACATTACAAGAAGAATAAGGGAAAACAAATCACAAGGGGAGAAAAAAAACTACCCAACTTTTGAAAATTGAAGGAATCTTCAGATCATGCTGAAAGGATCTTATCTTTGGAAAATGAAAAGGTATGACCAAGATAATGTTCACAGCAATATCAGCATCAACTTCTGCTGATTATTCCTTCCCTCAAGGTGCACTTCCATCTTTAGGGCCTTGCAAATGGAGATCAATTCCCCTTCTTTCAGAATGCTCCATTAAGACCAACGCTTGGAAAGAGGCAATAGCTCCTAAGGCTTAAGAGCACACTTAACTTGATCAACATCAATGATGCTTAAGCACATGCTCAACATTTTCTCTGCAATACCCTCACAAATTTCCCAGGGTATGAATTTCCCATTGGCACTGAATGAAGTGAAATCACATTTCCAGTTTATTCAGAATGGATGCAGAAGTTGACTGGAAACAATTGTAATTACTGGTGACGAGGAACAGGAGAAAGAAATGCAGTTAGGTTTGGAGTCACACGGACACATTCACAGCGTGACAAAATGTGACACATACATGACATATCATTACTATGACAACATTGTTTGGAAGACATGTGTAACCAGCATTTTGCAAGCATATGGTCATATACTGGCCCCTTCCTGTGCTCAAAATTAAAAACAAAACAGAGGAACAGGAGCTAAAGGCATCAAGCCACAGACTGGCCTGTTTGCATTCCTTTGCCCTGATATCAGTTATAATGACTGCACATTCATTTAAATGCTTTGCTTATTGATTTGTTTATTTGTCTTTAGCATTTTGCTTCCAAAAAAACCCCCAATAAACAGGTAATATAGCAAGCTTTGTTTTTGAACATTGGGACGCTGGTGTGAATTCCTATAATAACAGTGAGTTTCCAGATGCAGAGAGAGTGTGGAAGAGGGGGAACGGGGAATGGAGATGTAATTAAGGACATTACACTGAGGTCCCATCTCCTGTGATGTACTGGAACAGGCTAAACATGAGAGCTTCACGTCCTGGGAAGCCAGGCATCCCTACTCTCCATGGCTGTGAAGAGAGCTGGCATATACATATAGGAAACTTGCCGGAGAGCAGTAACATTCCAGGCTCAGCTCCTCCATAGCGTGTTTGCATCTTGACTGGACCCTGGTCTAGCAAAATCATTTTCTGGGTCCCTTTAGCAGGAGGAAAAAATGCCAAGTTTTACAGGAAGGGGGGTGGGGGGGAAAGACTGTGACAAAAGATGAGACACTTCCCATTCTTATTTTGGGAGAAAACCAAGCCAAAATCACAGCCTTGCCATGTATTTGCTTCAAGCCAGAACCCACATTCCTCATGGAGGCCAAGTTGGCGATCCTGATGCTTTCTTGCCGATAGTCACATCTCAATAGACTTTCATCTGATCTGAGATTTAATTGGGCAATTCCAATAGACTGAATGATTGCATTAGTTTTCCCAAAAGCAGTAAGTAATTTGGAACATACAACCAAATAGGTAAGTAAGAGACTTGCCGGTCTGATGTGGCCTTTGCCATCTGTGGCACTCAGATGGCGCATCCTTAGGGACCCGTTCGGAAATCAGTGCATCCTATACTGTACTGAGAAGCCGAGCTATTCAGGTAGCAACTCATAACCAGACGTGCACCAGACGAAGAGGAGAGGCAAGAGGGTATGGTCCCAGCCAGGCTGTGGGAGAGGAGGTTTTAATTCTCCGCCTGGCCTTCTGTAAACCATTTTTATTCCTCAGTGCTTCTACATTTAATTCTTGTAACAAAACTTTTCTGTATCACGCATGTCAGGATGGAAAATATGCAAGCAGATACCAGGTGTATTTTCAGATACATGGGATTAAATAAGCACTGATAAACTGCTGTCTTCTCTGCTTCTCCGACGAGGCTGGGGATGACCTTGATGTGTTTTTCTCGAGCAAAGAAATGTGTAACTCTAAAAGGCTGGGGAGGAAGAGAGGAGCAGTATTTCACCAAAGGACTTGTAGTAGAAATATAACACCATAAGCTCTTGAAGAAGCCAAGGACTAAAACTCAGTGTGGAATGATAGAGTAGGTGGTAAAACCCCAATGGAGTTATCTGTCTTTCGAGACTCAGGGGGTGAAGAGGGAAGGGGGTTGCTCTGCCCAAGAGGTAAAGTTGTGCCTTGTTTCCTCTGCCTGCATATTTTCCTGCTTTTTATTTTTGGATCTTGCAACGTTATCCAGCATAAGATGGCACATAGCTAGAATAACAGCCGCTGTGCCCCGCTCCAGAGCACGTGGGGAATTCCAGAATCACTCCACAAAGAAGGACGATGAGAGAGTACCTGCAACATTATAATGCACCTTTCACCTCTGTTTTACTGAGGAAGATCTCAAAACCCCCCTTTAAAAAACGTACCAGAACCAAGATCCCAGAAGCACTCCAGAAGCAGCCGAACACCCACGTAACCTTGTCAAAACGCGGCACGGCAGGTAGGGCTATCGCAGCAAAGCCCTGATCTACAAAAGCCTATCACAAATCCCTCGCAGGCCGGAGAAAGGGCGACTTCCCCAGCGTACGCATGCCGTGCCTCGGGGCTGTGCCAGCACGGCCATGTCACTCAGGAGTCACACCTCTCCAGAATTCTGGGCCAGTACAGCTTTGCTGGCAGAAGTCTGTAGTGTAGGCATAGCTTGACCCTATTTTCAGAAGGCGGCAAGATGCGAGTTAACTTCCCAGCGTACATTACAAACCACATTGTAATACAAAATTCAGCCTTTGTGCCTTTCCACACAGAGCTGCTGAGGCGACTGGAGGTGGGGACCATCGGATGCCGTCAGGTAAAACTCAAGATGTTGATGCCATGAAATAAATGGTTTTATAAAGAGCCTGACAGGGCAGTTTTCGTTGATATGCAAACTCTAGATGAGCACTGTTCTGGGCCCCATCACATCACGTTAGTGCAGAAGGACGCAGCTATGCCAGCGCAGCAGTCACAAGGCGACTTTGCACTCCTTAGGCCAAGGCAAGCACAAGACATAAACAGCATCAGTGGCAAAAATGAGAAACTAACACATCTCCAAGGATGATTAAACTCTTCTGTAAAGGCCAAGTTTAGCAGGTCTTACAGGACAGTTTCATCCCAGACTCAACCAAAAACCATTTTATTTGGCTGGATGACCTGTTCCCCCATTTCTACCCATGAACTGTAAGGCTGGTTTTGCCCTTTCTTCCGCTTAATTTTAGGCTTAGGTAACATTTTCCTGAGTCGGAATTTACCGTGAACCAAAGCAACTGCTCGCTGGAGTACTCACCAATCTAAATGCACATGAAAATTTAAGCTAACATTTCCAAATCCGGGTACGCCCCCTCCCCGAGGACACAAGGCAAACACAGATACAGCTAATGAACAGCTGGTTTCTACCAAAAATGCTGGAGACCCACAAGTCCCAATGAACTACTGGTACCCCATTGATCACTTCGATGCCAAGACATCACTTTAAAGGCTAGACTTTAGAAACCGCTATTCATAAATGTAAGCAATCATTTTTATCTTGACAAGACATGAGTACACTGGCAGAAAATGAAAATCAGTAATGAGCTGCAGCATCCTCTGAAGCACGGTCCAGTCCTCAGTCCGAAAGTGTTGAAATCAGGAATCTGCCCAAGAATGCGAACAGACAAGTTTTTTCCTTGGGAATGTAACCCGCAGCTCAGCGGCATGCAGGAGACACACTTGGAATTTCTCTGCTGCCAGCAGCTCTTTTAGCTGCTGTTATGACACCAAGGACCGAAAGCTGGTCTTTCTACAGAGAACCCCTCCCTCTTCCAGTTATTTTGCAGGATACAAGTTCCTACTTACTGAAAATGTTAATTATCGCTGTATTTTGTCACATCATTGACACCTGATCATTGATGCCTTTGGCAGATACAAGACACAGTCCCCAACATTTTGAGTTACACTGGTCTTCCCTCCACTCAGGAACAGAGATTTTGCAACATCCCTCACCTGTGATTCAGTCCTCCCCAGAGAGGAGGAAAAGGGTCTCTTGTGGGCAGACTCCTCATAACTACTAAGGAAGAAGCGAGGAAAGGTTCTCAAAACTTAGGTGCAACTTTATGCCCTTGCTGGGATGAAGGGGCAGATCTTCCATGAGGAAGAGAGCAGCTCTACAGATGGAGAGGTAATGGCACCATTGGTAACTAAAAAAAAAATAACGACAATCTGCTCTGCAGCCTCCACTGCAGCTGTCTCTGGAAGAGCTGCACCAGCCAAGGGACAGCGACGCGATTCCTGCATCTACCCATTTTCTAGCTTTTGGAGGAATTGCTTCAATGAAGAGCGACAAGAGTCACTCAAGATCTGGATGCTATTCTTGTAGCAGCAGAGTCCCAGAAGTCTTCCCAGAGACACTTACGCTAGTTTTGAGGGCAAAACCAGGTGGCATTCAGCACGCTGCCGGGATATTCCTGGAGATCAGTGTGACAATGGAGTCCCACCAGGGCCTGCTGCAGTTATATGTGGCTCCATATGACCATGTTCTACCACTAAATTGTGGCTACCACCAGGCTACCTGAGCAGGCTTTTCACCTTGTCCTAAAAGTATGAAATTAAGCTGTTAAGATAAACCCTTAAACAGTGCTTCGGTGAAGAACAGGAATTTGAAATTCTACCCTGGATCCAACGTAACTTTGCTCCACCAACTAAAACGAATGGCTCCAGGAAAGAAACCAAGCATCTCTTGTAATTTGACATAATGTAGGATAAAATATTCACACTCTGAAAGAAATAACAATGAGAAAGTTGTACCAGGGAATGCTTCTGATACAGATCTATTTTGCTGCCTAGCTCCACTCTGGCACTACCCGCAAGCTCCGAAGCTCAAACAGCATTAAAGGCTGGTCATTCCTGACACACCCTGCATCTTCCAAACACCCAGGAGCCTTTTTACTCTAAAGGCCAGCTGCATATGGAAAAGACGTTAAACTTTGTACAGACCCGTCCTCACTCCTGGAGTCATACCTGTTCTCTTTAAAGCGTATCTCCCTACTTCACCAAAAAAAGCCTCCCACATGTATTTACACTAGTGTTTGCTCTGCAGATGGCTGTGGGAAAGAAATATAGATTTTAATCTGCCTGGCGCACCACCAGCTGAGCTGCAGTTGGGATTTAGTGGACAGACTCTTTATTGCTGGTAGATGTAAGCAACGGGAAGAACACAATTTTATCTCCAAAATCTGGATGGAGGGGAAAAATAGCTTCCCCGCTGCTTCTTGGTACTAGAGGGAGCTAAAACAACTGGCACCTTCCCAGGGAAAGCCCTACTCCACGCTCTCCTCTGCAATCACGTAGGAGCTCTGTTTGGGACGGGATGGGAACGACTTGTAGCAATGGCTTCAGAGGAGGCTTGGTGAGTGTCCTCCTCTTTCACACCAACCAGACTTTAATGACAAGTGGCATTACAGTTTTGGGCAAAACCACTTTGATCCTCTACTGGTTTCCCACTGCTCAGCTCCAGGCACACTGTTCAACTTTTGTGCCTCAGTTTCCCCATCTGATAAAAAAAGGTAATAAAACCTCCCCTGGAGGTATCATTTACACCTTGGCACTTGGAGAGCACCGGGCAAAGGAAAGCACTACAGCAACTACAGATCCTAAGCAAAGCAGCCAAAACTCTGCTAAGAAGGCAGAAGACCAGGCACTAGACTAGGTTAGCCTGGTTATGAATCTTCTGTGTTACAGCAGGTTGTCTGGAGAAATGGCTCACCAAGGGACCAGCTGAGACACCGATGCTTCAGCGAACCACCAGCCCATTCGACCCGCACAGCCACACATGCAGCGCAAGCTCAGAAAGCCAAAAAAAAGAGAGAAGCTGCCAGCTTCTTCATATTCATGAGCTCTTTAATAATGCTCGACAAAACTTGGAGGCATGTTCTCTGCTGTTGCTCTTGCCCTTTTGCACAGCGAGCAAGTCATAAATATTTCAAGGGAAGAGTCCAGAAAATTTGCAAGATTGGTCGTAGCCTTTTACAGCATTAATGAGCAGGCCATTAATAGTTAATGAAGCAGCTGCTGGTGATCTCAAGAGGTAAAGGCAAGACGAGAACAGCAGTGTTTGCCCATTCACTACAATGTGGTAATGTGAAGGAATGGCTCGATCCTTTTATCAAATCCTCCCCATCACAGCAAGACCCAAGAGCTGATCACAGGACCTCCAGCAGAACCACACCTGACCCCCCTGCCCTGCTGCTGTCACCCAGCAGGGACAGAGACCGCCACAAAGGGTCTGAACCGACCGTCCTGATGCTCCAGGCACATCCGCAGGAGTGAAAAGGCCTCAGTGCTACATCTCTCTTAAACACAACGTCCCAAACGCTTATGCAGGCAGGACCACGCAATGCATGCGTGCAGGCACGTGTGTGCACGCTGTAGTCATACACACATAAAAATGCCAATAAAAAGAGTGGGGGTTTGGGCCTTTTAAAGGTCTCAGCTGCTTGTTCAAAGCCTCACCTTGAAAGCCAAATTCACAATACAATTAGGCAGCCAACTTCAAAGAATAGCTCTTGTGATTTCAGCCTCAAATGCAATGAGGACTCCGATGAAAAGGTATTTTTGCCGTACTTACTCTTTCATACCTCTGAACTGACATAGCCTTTCCTGTACATTTGCAGCCGGGAACGCACGTCACCTTTTGGTAACTCCACGTGCCGGGAGCTTTACGGAGGAAGGGCACCATGGGGCTGCCGCCTGCCAGCCAGGCTGCCGGGAGCAACTCCAGCCCCACGGCCCGCGCAAGGGGCAAAACAAAAGGGGGGGGGTGGCAAGAAAAATTGGGTAAAAGTTTGGACATTGCTAAACTCCGTTTCCTTCTTTTTATCCCTGCTGGTGGCACTCATTTTTAAGGGATTTGTGAGGCTGGTTTCCAGCTGCCTCCGCATTCGTGTGTATGTGGCTCTATGAATACCACCACTACTTTTTTTTTGTTTTAATTTGCTGGCTAACGTCTGTCACATTTGACAGAGGTGAAAATCTTGAAGACAGTAACTTCCTACCAGTCTCATGAAAACAGACAGGGTGTGGAGGAGAGATCCCCATAACCAGTGCCATGACGTGGAGAGGGGTTAGTCTGACCCTTCTCCCCATGCACGCAGGAATTCAATCTCACAAGTCAAAGGCTGTTTGGAAAGCTGTTTGCGACGGTCCTGCCGGCCCCAGGAATAATCAGTCCCCTGGATTTCAGCTCACATCACATCAGGCTTGTCACACGTGAAGCTTTTTCTGTTCAGCAACTGATAGGGGTCTGCACAAAAAGCAAGGACTGGTAGCAGAGAGACTCCCTGAAGACCCCCAGGTGGACAGGGACAGCACAGACCCGTTTCCTTCAGCAGCAAGCCCACGAACTGAGCGGGGTTTGGATGTGATCTGAATATCTCCCTTTTATGTAAGGGTCCTTAGCACAGAGTGCAAAAGTTTGCACTTCATCTGTTTGGGCTGTAATGCTCAGGGCTGGCAGTCAAGAGCCTTGAATTCACTGGGAAAAAGAAAAGGCAAAGAAAAGCTTAATTTCAAAGTTATGGTCTTAATTCCACCCTCCAAACCAGAGCTGTTAAGTAGTGCAGGAGTCAGAGGCAACTGCAGCATTGGGCCCTTTGTTAAATATTTAACTACGATTTGTCTAATCTATCTGCAGGTACCCACTGAAGAGACAAAAAACTTCTCTATCAACACCCTACTCTCACCTACACCATGGGCTTCTGGACAAGCACCTCCTGGGATGATCGTCTTCTAGTTTCTAACACAACTGGTCCTTGGCTCTGCTTGCCTTCAAACAAGACTCTGCCTGCCTACATTCAATGAAGATCAAAGGTGGTCTTAATAGATCCTCACTGTACTAAGACCTACAAAGTAAGTTTATGACGTTAAATTTCAAGTAATTATTTTATTCTGTAATTTGATTAAAAACTACCATTTGCCAAACATGCCTTGGAAAAAAAAAATTACTACTTGGACTTAATAATAAAGAACATAATTAGCAATGAATGTATAGTGCTTCCTTTTAAAATCCATAGCATGTAACATTCCTTCATACTTTAAGTGGGGAGCATCTTAAAGTCCTTATAAACCTTGATTTAAAGACTTTAATACCTTGAACTATTTAAATCACATTAAGGATGAAAATTCACGTATAAAGAACCCTGCCAAACCCAGATGTGCATGGGGCTGTTCCTCACCCTCATACCACCTGTTTTACATAATTTAAGAACGGATATTTGAAAACCGCAGACAAGTCAAAAAAATGTTTAATGACCAAAAAAACCTACCCAACTTCAAATGTTTCTTAATCAGTTACCCATTAGCTGCTTTTTTTCATTTAAAAAGAAAAGAACAAGTAATAAGATTCTTGATATTCCTCCTCCTCCTCTAGCTACACTGTAAAACCTTCAGTACCAAGCGTGAGTTAAACTTACTGTTTACAACTTTTTGAGTACTTATTTTTTACTGATTTTAAAACACAGCAAAGGAACAAGGGCCATTCACACACTAGCCAAAAATTAATCAAGCTGCAACCCCAACCAAGCCAAGAGGTCACAGCAAAAAGGTAAAGAGTGTTTCAAGATGAGAAAGCTGTAAAAGACCAGTAATAAAGGATGGCAAATCACAGTCCGTCTCTGCTGCTGTGCAGACCAGCAATCATAAATTTGAGCAGAAGGATCTCCCGGCTGATCTGTTCCAGAAGCCCGGCGTGGGAACTCTTCTGGAGGACGCTACGGCAGTGCCTACATGCACAAACCAAACCCGCTGTGACAGTAACCTTAGGACACACGGTAGCAGCCTCCACCCAGGCATTCAGTAAAAACGCCTGGACAAGATCGAGAAGAAACAAATAAAACCCCCATCTACACAGGCGTGAACAAAATACAGGCAGATTAAAAACACAAACTAACAAAAGCACGTTAGATGAAAACAGGAGCCAGTCTGAGCGGTCCTGTGGGACCTGCTCTTACCATGAGCTACTTCTGTCAGTGAGAGGCAAATATGAAAGGCTGCATCAAGTGCAAGGCAGCTAACAGAAAAATATAATCAAATTCCAACCTTGGCTGCAGAAATCGATACAGAGAGGAGGCTCAGGTACAAATTCAGCTTTCCTGTGCAAATACACGCTTTCCAAAATGCAGCAAACTACACCTTGTATCGTTGCATACAAAACGTCTAAAAAAAAAGCTAAAAGCGTGGCAGAGACCAGGCGGCAATCCCCATCCCCACCTGCTGCCCTCTACCTTCTGTAAGTAAAGCAGCCCAAAACCAGCCACAAATCCTTTGCCACCCAGTACTGCATACTGTTTACATCACCACCAATTCTGGGATGCAGCATTTTGGGATGCAGCAGTGACAATATTAAATACCCGATACCCTCCTTGCAAAGTACCTCGCACATTTTTCAGGGGGTGCTTCACATTTAATAAGCACATTTCAAAGCAGGTCCCTCACTCCATCAGGGATGGAAAGGAGCCTTCCCTGCCCAGGCTCCCTGCCGGGACGCGGACAGAGCCCTCCGCAAGGATGGCAAGGTGGGAACAGGCAGGCGGGCGAAGAGGGGAAGGAAGAGGGTACCGCAAAGAAATTAAGAATGCAAAACATGTGCTCAACAACGTACTTCCTCCTAAACCGGGGACAGGGCGCAGACAGGGGTTTGTGGCTTTTTTAATAAATGTACCTAAGTCCCCTAGAAATTTTGCGGGAGAGGTGCAGAGGGCGCAGCAGGGAATTGGGGTGCCCGGTCACCCCCAAAAGTGCTGCCTGGAGCTGTGGATCCCGACGCTGAAAGCACCCGCTCTCCAGCGCTTTGCGGGGAGAACAAGACCGTCCACCGCTCGCCAAGAAGCAAGAGCAAACAAAAAGGAGTTCCGATTTCAGGAGATGAACTTTAAATGCACCGACCCGGTGCTCTGATCTGCTGCTGGAGAAGAGATGGGGCTGGTGCTAAGATCATCCCTGTGTGCGAGCTCTTTTTGGCATAAGTAATACCTTGTGACACTCCTCTCCCGGCTCAGACACTCACCGAGTGTTCACACGCTCTCCTGGATGATCGCACAGAGGGTAAACACGTAAAAATAAGGTAAAATGTGAAAATAAGGTACTTCTAGATAGAGGCTAAGATTTAGGATAACAGGACAAGCAAACAGAATTTAAGGCACTTCAAGTATATTTAGGCTTGAAAGCAAAATACTTTAGAGAGCTAACATTTTTTTTCCTGTATCTGATTAACTGTGGATTTTGAAACTTGTGTTCGCCTTGAGCAATATTTCCCAAACCACCTCATCGCCTCGACATAACCGCAAGGCACACAGACGAGATGCCAGCAGATACGCACGCAGAGGAGGGGCGTCCTGTAAAAACTGTTTTAGCAACAGTAAAACTGTGAGGATGCTCTAACTCTAAAGAAAGAGAAGATGCCAAGTTAAGAGCAGGTAAGAAAACAGTTCCCTCCAAACACATCGTTCTTCCTCGTCACTCCAACAGCTTTAAAACACACGAGGAGCCTATTCCCTCCTTATGCCAGAGGATCTCAGACAGATGGAGGGAAGTAAGGGCTTCCCAAGGCAGCAGTTTCCTCTGAATTTGTACGTGGAAACTTCCTACCTGCAGCAGTTGGGCAAAATCCTGCAAGTCCTCAGCAGCCACCAGTCCCTGCACCCGGCAGCCTGGCACAGCTGCGCCGGAGACTCTGCCGTGTTCGCCGACTCTCCTGCACAGCATCCCCAGACACTTTCTCTGGTTCAAAAACCCCACACGAGGCTTTTTGAGCATCTTATCACTGCTGGCTTCTCAAAGAAAATTAAATCTAACCCTCGAAACAGCAGCACAATGGAGCTGACACCTTCCTGGCAAGACGCTTGTACCTCAGCACAGGTTGGGGAGACCTGTGCCTTTGGGTAAAGCCCAGGTAAAAGGGCTTCTGGGTCTCAGAGCCCGAAAAAAGATCTGGCTGCCCAGTCCTGAGAGACAAGGAACAGACCCCAAAAATCTGCAACCGCGAGGTCACGACTCCCGTCGGTACTGAGCATTACATGACAGTAATGGAAAGCAGCATCATAAACACGACAGGCTGCGAAAGATGCTATGGGGATGCCAGATGGTGACAAGGAAATAAATGAGTGATAAAGGACTCTGCAACCACCTCTGGCTGAGGGAAAGGAGGGTGTTGGTGCAGTGGTCCCACGGGTGGGAGCAGTCCCGGGGACACCCAGCCAGGTGACCGAGTGGTCTCCCCAGGAGGGAGACGAGCATTCAAACAACTTCCTCGCCTTTCAATCACGTGGGAAAAAATAAGTCTGACCCAACACCGCTCTTCTCAGAAGATCGGGAAGGGGAATCTCTTTGGAAAAATGCAGGAAAAACTCAGCTTCAGGGGGAACCGTTATCCTTTGGGACAACCCCATCTTCCACAATTTTCAAGGAAGCTGTACCGAAGCCTGGAAGACAACAAGCACCAAAGCCCGTAACAGCAGTGTGCTCCCAGCATATCATTTAAATAAATCAGTTTCTGGAGAGACAAAAGACAAGGAAAAACTCCCTGTGGTGCCTGACGTTTTTGCTTAAGAGGATGCTGAAAAAAACCAACCCCACAACAAAACATATTTGCTTTAGAGGTGGGAGGCGGGAAGAGGGGCGGGGAAGGCATCTCCTCAAAAACACTTCAGGCCAGAACCATCAGGACTTTCTTTTATTTTGTGAGAGAGTGAATCAGCAGCCCAGCAGCAAAGCTCGGAGATGCTGGCCCTGTCTGCTTCGTACCGGCTTCCCCCGGCAGGAGAGGATGGAAAACCTCCCCGCATTGCTTCCCTGGGGCCTCCGTCCTGGCACTCTTTGAAATCCAACAAAACTTACTACCTCCAACTGTTTACTCTTGGATTTTCTTCTTGCAAATAAGATTTTTAAAAAGAACAAGTTTTTTCCCCACTTCTGCTATCTGAGTGAAGTGTAACATAAAGTAACCGAAACTAATAAGCATGAAATTAGGTTGAGACAGATTGAAAAAAAAAATGTCCAAAGCTTGGGGAGTGAGAAAAAGGAACACGTACATCGCAGGCAAGGGAAGGGGCAGAGAATTCTGGAGAAATACCGGTATTGTATTAAACCCCTCTGAGGGTGCCTTTAGCAGCAGCTCAGAACCTGCTTTTTTTGGGTGCTATTTAAAATAACCCACAAACAACTGGATTCTGTTTAAGAAGAAAGGAAACACACTTTTCCCTATCTAGCTCTGCTCACAGGACTTCTTTCTCCACTCATCAGACTGGACAAGAGGTTAAATAACCCTGAACTTGAGGTTTCCTCAGTTATGGTCATTGACTCAAAACAAGTGAGAAAATCTCTTTCCATTTTTTTTTTTCCCCGTTTGTTTGTTTTAAGCTCCAGTGAGTGAAATATGCAGTTTTAACACTTACTAGAGAATTGTGGGAACAACAGACAATTAACAACAAAAGAGAAGCCAAAATCGACAGGTAATTTGAGGTTGCAAGTTTAAAAATCTATTTAGTATTTAAGAGGGGAAATAAGGTCAGGACAGGAAGAATGGGAAAAAAAAAGACGGAAGGAAAACTAAGATTTCAGGCCCGTGATGGAGCATGGAAACCAGTGCGAGAAGTTCCCGTCCCAGCCCTCCCGCTGCTCACATGAAGTTAATCGTCCCCTCCGTTGGTGCCAGCTGGGACCACACTGTAAATCACATCACCAAAATGCTGCAAGTTAAAACATAATACTAATATATATATCTCTCTCACTTAAGAAAGGAGGGAGTGAAGCAGAGGGTTGCTTCTCACCAAGATTGTTTCCGTGCGAACCCACAGCTAAGGGGACAGCAACACAAGGGAAATAACTTTGTTTTTCAGCTTTACCACATTTTTCCAGGACAGAAGATGAATTTCAGGCTGTGGAGGAGTCTCCCAAGTGACCTGAACTACGCCGTGGTCAGACAATACCGACCTGGAGGAAACTCTGTGATGTGCACGGCGCCACTTGCGTTTGGGCCAGGATGCGCCCACTCCAGTGGCCCAGAGCCTCCAACGCCTGCTCTGCTCTGCAGGGAGGACTGGGCTTAACTTGGGCTTAACTCGAGCAGTGAAAAGGGTTTCCTGGAGAGGAGTGTTGCTGTGTGGACTGAGAGAGCTGAACAAGCACACGGCAGCAGACAGCTCTGCATGGGAACGTCTTATGTCAGGTGTGTACCACAAACGCTTGCCATGTGGTTCTATCAGCCCAGGGCAGGACATGTCACCGAAGTAGCTGTGCTGGCACAACCCACGAGCAGAAAGGCTGTTACACCAGCAAAGGGGTGTTTTTTGCTGACGCCGCTTATCCAACTGATCACACGGGGTTGGGAGGATAAACCCACAACCAGAAAATTCACCCAAGGAGCAAGTTCTTGCTGACCCCACCGAAGTCCTCACGGACACATAGGCTCTGGGTACCCCCTGTAATGAGACATTAAGCAGTCTGAAATGTATACATGCTTGCTTTTTACCAAGGTCTGCAGTGACAGGACAAGGGGCAATGGTTTTAAACTGAAAGAGGGTAGGTTTAGTTTGGACATAAGGAAAAAATTCTTTATGATGAGGGTGGTGAGATGCTAGAACATGCTGTCCAGAGAAGTTGTGGATGCCTCATCACCGGCAGTGTTCAAGGTCAGGTTGGACGGGGCTTTCAGCAACCTGATCTAGTGCAAGATGTCCCTGCCTGTGGCAGGAGGTTCGGACTAGGTGATCTTTAAAGCTCCCTTTCAACGCAAACCCTTCTATGGTTCTATGATCCTATGGATGCTGGGGGCTGCCCTTCGAGTCAGAGCCCTGGGAGGTGCACAGCCCGTGGGCTTCTCCCGGCTGCAAGATGATGAGCAGCACGAGACGGAGATGACCTACATCACTTCAGAGCTTGCCAACGGTGTAGATGGCAACCGAGCCCAAGGGTGAGCCTGGACCATGGCCTTGCTTAACCTGTAGTCCATGGGTGTGTGTGTGTGTGTGTGTGTGTGTGTGTAATCTGGCAATTGTTCCCAAAATGCCTGCAAAAGTTAATTGGAGAGGCAAGCCAGTGGTGAGCAGGCTTCGCTTTGCTAGATCAGGTCCCCGCTGGAAAATCTGTTGGGGGGCCACAACCTGGAGAAGACATAAACTGTAGATGTAGCCGGGGAGGCTCGTTGCTGGAGCGACACCGAATTCCTCGCACGCACCCTGCTTTCACCACCCAGCACGTACCCCGCACACTGGGCCGAGTCACAAAAGGTTGTCAAAACTCGCCGAAATTCCACTCCCCCCCCCCCCCCCCCCCCGCTTCCACTCCCAAGGTGCGATTTCTAACCACGCAGGCACTACCCATCACCTTCTTCCCCATTTGCTTCCCGACCCTTCCTCCCTTCCCCGTCAGCCCTCCAGATGGCAAACGCTCCCCTCCGCCAAGCGCCGGCACGAGCCTTCCCACCGTTAGCCCTGCTCGG
Source organism: Pluvialis apricaria (assembly GCA_017639485.1). NCBI lineage: Eukaryota > Metazoa > Chordata > Aves > Charadriiformes > Charadriidae > Pluvialis > Pluvialis apricaria. The sequence continues at coordinate 157,110,162 of CM030008.1, read as the reverse complement.
GGCATTGCTCGCCACAGGCAGCTCGGGCACGTGCCCTCTCATCCGCAAACTCAAGGGGATGTGGCACCATAACCCATGTCCTCAGCTACCAGAATAAACCCCCCCACCCAGGAGGACTTCAGTCCCCTCCCGGTTACCAATGCCAAAACCTCCTCTGCTTGCCTGTGCCGCTCTCCCTCCGCTCGCTAATAAAACCCAGACTTATTAAGGTTTTTCAGTGCTAAACACACAAAATAATTTCACGCATCTCCCTGAAAAACCCTATATCCCTCGATTTCACCGGATCTCCCAGTTGCGCCAGCAGACTCACAATACTGGCCATTTTACGCACGCCCATTTTACAGAAAACTCAGTTTTCACTTTCGGGGTCTCACGGCTCTGCGAAAAGCTTGCCGAGTGCATCGTCTTATATCCAAACCCACAGCATTTCTTGAAACAACACCAAGCGCATCTTTTTTTTTTAAAAAAACAAAACAATCAATCAAAGAACCCTTCTGAGTTGCAAAGGCATGGCGGCTCGGGGTTGGCGAGTCCTGAACTGCCTCCTCACGGCCAGGCTGGAATTGAGCTCTCCTCCCTTCACCTTCCAGAGGCCCGATTCACTTCGTTCCCATTTTGCTACACCTTTGCAAACTAAACTCTCAAACCCTAACCTGTATGAAAAGTATTTGTAACAGTCTGGAAATCAACAGCTCTTCTGGCTTTTACAGAAAAAATCCAAACTTATTGCTACCCTGGGACTGAACCGTACCATGACATCCAGTAAACTTCAGACCTGCCTATTTTTGAAGGGTTGATAAAATAAACTAACACCACAAATATTAGTTCCAGCTGAAGTGACACATGTAACCACAACTTGACAGAAGACCGGCATCACTTCAATGGCTTTAAGTCCAAGCCTTTATAGATTACTTTAATGCCTACTTTTGTTTATTACTTACTTTCAAGATGAACAGTTACCATCATGCAGATGCGCGTGTTACAACCTTCAGTGTGCAGTAACTTCTAGGGAAAGAACACACTCGCCGAATAATCCTCACACTTGAAAGGAAGTCAAAACTACAATTACACTCTCGCCACGTGAAAAGCAAATGCAGCTTTGCTGCAACCTGACAGCCATGCTAAAATCTCACGGAATTCGGTTGTGACACTGTTCGTTTCTAAACAAATTCTAATGGAAACACTGTTTTCATTTATTTTCAGCGGATGTTTTCATGCCTTAAGTTAAGCAGACACGCAGGGAAATAACTTAGACACGGGTCAAAACACCCCAACCAGAAGAGACTCCAAATGGTATCTCTGAGGACCATCCTAGTTAAAGCAAAGCGAAAAGGAATAAAACCCAAAGATGTCGCACATGCAAATACAGTGATGTCATGCCTGGCATTAAAATCCTCATCTTGTACGAGGATGAGCAAAACCTGCTGCGTTCTCATTCCAGCCTGCAGCAGTTTGAAACCGGTTTGAAAATGTAAAAAGAAGCGAGTAACTCTGCTATATTCAATGGTAGCTTTCTATTTCGGACTTTTAATAAAAACACAATAAAACTCCCTCCCCTCAACAAAAAAGAACCACGACGTGACCCTGCCAACTTGGGCTGTCTCATACAATGGATTATTGATTTTACAGAAATTGTTGATTGCAACTAGGGTAAAAAGGAAAAAAAAAAAAAAAAAAAGTATTACTTTGAGAGAAAGCAGCCGAGAGCAGAGATATCCCGTGGGACAAAAACTCTGACAGGAGAACTTTTGGGGTGGTCAGGTAGGAAAAACATCATTTCATGAAGGTGGGTAATCACACGGGGTTTGGGTTGATAAGTGAGCCACGCACATCTATCAGCGCTTTCCGGCCCCGAGTTCATCACAGCCACAAGAAGAGAGGATGAACACGGGAGAACTCTCGGCCATTCCCTTCTGCAGACACGCTGCAGGAGCCTGGAAGGGGATAAACCCACACATGGCTGCCCAAGTAAAATAAGGACTGGCCAACATCTTGAAAAATCCATGGGCTTTCAGCATTTATATTCTCCCCCGATCGCTGGCCAGTGCCTTGCTTTCCCTGACCCGGAGAGCAATTTGCAATTCTGTGTTTCAAAGAGCTGCTGAGTTCATACAACAGTCCGAAGCCGCATCTACATTAGAAAGGCTTCACCGGGACAGGAATATATTACACTGGCAAAGCGCTTCTGTCACAGATACCTCTGAAACAAAAGGTACAAACAAAATTACTCCTCTACCGGTCTAATAAAACCAGGGCAGCGCGCAGCCGTGCGACTTCAGACACCGTTTCCCAGTAAGGCTCCAGGCGAAGGGTTTCTGCTGGAGACACCAGGTCCCCACCAGTCACACCTGCGCCTGAACAACTGTCCCAGCCCCAGCCAGGAGGGACAAACCCCCGCACGAAGTTTAATCTGGAGTTTTTCTAAAAAGAAAGACAACTCACTGACCAACTACATGTGGATTATTTGTAGGTGAGCCCGATGATGAAGCAGAGCGGCAGTGATTTACCATCACGCGCTGTACAAGAATTACGTTGAGGCACCTGACATTTTAGTTCTCAGCCCCAATTTGGAAAGGTTTGTGGGTTTTTTGTTTGTTGGGGTGACTATCATTGCTCCACTAAAGGATGTCCTAAAATCCCTTCCCGGACTGGGATCTCGACACCTGTGGGACATAAAAAAAATCAACTAGGAAAGTCCAATTTTGCCAAGCTGACGGCCTTCTGCTGCGACCCCGGCATCGCTGCGGGAGATCCCCGGTGCTGCCAGGGGTGCAGCTTCACGAGGCACCGCACGCCCCGTCCCCCCGTCCTGCTGCTCCCCGCGCTGCTGCCGCGGGATCCAGCGGGCGGGACGTGCTGACGCCCAGCAATCCTGAGCACCCTCTCACCTTCCCACCCGGCCAGCGTCCTCCTCTTCCCTCCCGGTCCTACTTCTTTGGATGCTTTTCCCCCTTCTGCTCTCCACCTTCTGATCCGAAACTTTTGCTGAGTTCGCCTGCGCAGCAGGGACCTCGCAAGCTCCCGGGGTTTAAGAGGAGCACCCACCCCGAGAGGACGGGGAGCCTCCGTCGGAGAGGTGCCCAGGGATCCCAAGGGAACTGTCAGGGCCATGTCCCCCCACCAGGCTCTCTCCCTAAGGAGGCGCAAAGCGAACAAAAGGGCTCAGGAAAGAGCCGGGCAGAGGGATCCCCCAAAGTCAGGCAGACACGTCCCAACTCCACTTCCAAGTTTTATTCCTAGCGAAGGGGGGGGGGGGGGGGGGGGGGAAATAAATCTGCGGTGAGAGAGAAGGGGAAAAAAAAGCCCCGCAACAGTTCCGTGGAAGCTTTAGAAACCAGCTAAAACAAAAGGGAAAGTCACCCCTCCTAAAAAAAATAAATAAATTAAAAAATTTTTAAAAAGTGGGTGCAACGTGCCAAAGGCCGAGTTTCCCCAAATCTCCTCATCCCGGGGAAAATAAAATGCCACGGGGAAGGCGGAGACTTTCGCAGAGGCTGAAGGGGAGGGGGGGGGGACACGGAGCGGGGCTCCCGGCTCTGCCCCGCCGCTCTCCGCGGCTGCCGGCACCGGCGGGGCAGGGGGCGGCCAGACGCCACGGGAGAGGGGGGGGGGGCAGAATAAAATTAAAAAAAAAATAATAGATTAATAAAAAATTAAGCCAGAAGAAACCGCTGCCGAGTCCGGGCGCGGAGCCACGCGTGGCGGTGACGGCCGGGCCCCTCCTGCGCCTGCAGCACCCCCGGAGCGGCTCTCCCCCCCCCCCCCTCCCCGCTCCCTTCCCCGCCACCCCCCGCCCCCGCCTCCCCCCCCCGCCTGGAAGCCGGCGGCTCCTTTTTTTTTTTTTAAAGCCGGCACTGACAAAATCGCCCTGCTCGCCTCTACGTAACGCCCTGTCGAAAGCGGACGCCATATTTTGTGTTGCTGATGTCGACACAGACAAACGTAGACATGTTTTTTCCTGCCCCCCCCCCCCCCTCCCTTTTCCTCCTTCCTCCTCCTCCTGCCTTCCCCCCCCCACCCCTTCACCCAAACTTGCGGTCGGGAAGCGGCGGGGAGCGGGGGGGGCAAGCAGGCTGCGTGGCCAAAAATTAAGGAATATATCTCAAAAAAAAAAAAAAAAGAAAAATTAAGAGCCCACCCCGAACAACCCCTCCCGGCTCACACCCCCCCCCGCCCCCCCCCTTCCCCTCTCCCCCCCCCCCCCAAAAAAAAATAATAAAACCCCAAACCCTTCCTCCCGGCGTCCCGGGGAACCGGACAGTTTTTTTTGCGGGAGGAAAAGTTGGGTGCGAGCGGCCGGGGCGGGAGCGCCGCCGAGTGCATGTGTGCGGGGAGGGGGGGCGGCGGGGAGGGCAGCGCCGCGCCGCCGCGGGAGGAGGAAGGGGGGGGGGGTACGGGGATGGAGGGGAGGGGGGGGGTTAAGGGGGGGGGGGGGGGAGGACCCTCCTGGGAAGTTTCCTACCTGCGCCCAGGGCGGCGGCACCGACTGTCCCGGGCTGAGCGGCACCGGGGCTCCGCGCACCGCTCCGCGCCGCTCCGCGCGCCCGCCGCGGCAGCCCCGCGGCCGCGGGACCCCGCGCGCCCCTCTCCCCGTCACCACCACCGCCACCCCCCCCCCCCCCCCCTCCCCCCGCCTTCCACGCGCCGCGCCGACCCCGCGGGGAAACACGCGCGCCCCGCCACGCGCGCACGCACGCACACGCCGCCCCGGCCCCCGCCGCGGGTGAAAAAAAAAAAAAAAAAAAAAATAGGGGAGGGGAAAAAAAAAAAAAAACCAAGAAAAAAAAAACCACCAAGGAAAAAAAAAAAAAAGGAGGGAAAAAAAAAAAAAGAGCCCTCGATCGGTGGGGATCTACGCCAAAACCCACATGATCTCTGACGTCAGCGTGCGTATTTGCATACGATACCACCGCCGGCGCGGCCGCCGGGGTCCCTCGGCGCGGCGGAAAGTTGCGAGCGGGGCCGTACCCCCCCCCCCGCCATCCCCCCCGCCCGGCGCGGCCGCTCCTCCTCCGGCTCAGCCCCGCGAATTTTCCACGCGCGATTCCCCCCCGCCCCGAGCGGTGCACGCGTGGGCTCCGCCGGCGGCTCCGCAGCTCCGTCTGCCGACACCGCCCGCCCCGTGCCCGCCTCGGCCGGGGGCATCGCCGGGCGCTCCGCCGGTCCCCGTCCCGCTCCACGGGAGGAACCACGCGGAACCCCCCGATCCTCCGGGCGGAGCCGGGGCTCGCAGCTCCCCCCTCCTCCTCCCCCCGGCCCGGGCGGTGCGAGCGGCGGCGGCGGCGGCGGCGCCGGGGGGTATGAACCCTCGGTGCAGGGACTGGGGGTGAGGACCCTCGGTCCGGGACCGCCTGGGTTGGTCCTCCCCGCGTGGGGATGGCAGAGGCTCCGTGTAGGACGTGGGGACGGGACCCCCGGCTTAGCATGGCGGGGATGGACCCCCCCGCTATAGGCACGGCGGGGTCAGAGCCCCGCTGCAAGGGCGGTGGGGGCTGGAGCCCCGCTATAGGCACGGCGGTGGGGTGATGAGGGGCTGGAGGAGGCTGTGCCGCTTCCCGGGGGCTCTGTCCCCCCCCCCGTCCCCCGCCCCCCCCCAGGTTACCTGGGGAGGTGGGAGGCATTTCTTCATCCTCGGCTTGTGGTGGAGGTTTTCCGAGGCACCCGAGTCCGGGTGGGCTTCAGGCGGTGGTTGGTTATTGCTTCGCAGAAGGTGGTGTGGATTTCCAAGGGATGCTGCAATCTCTGCTCCTCTGCTGCATCGCAGGAATCCTTTCCCCCGTTTAAAACTGTCGTTGAACTCTTGTGCCTCTTTGCCTTTCCCCCAAAGAGATGTAGACAGATAGGACCCAGGCTGTTTTCTGTTTATTTCAATGAACTAATTAAAAGAAATAATTTACTGATTGTATCTTACTACTAGATAGCAGATCTTCCAACAAGTCCGGGCTAATAGGACTTAGGAGTAGCGTAAGCTCACTGTAACTTCAGGGGTACGCTATCTGCGCTGCCGTATCTTTGATTAGGTGGCATTCAATCAATATTTTAATTGTATACTTAAAGCTCCCGAAGGCTTTGAATCCCGGCTGGCTTCGGCTCTCGCCCTGCCCGGTGTCACCAGCCCGGTGGCACGCCGAGCCAGAGCCGGGCTGCAGCCCTTAACCCCGCTCCGTGGCTTCGTTGGGCAACGTTTTGTTTCCCTCCCCCGTCGTAAGGCTGTGGACCGGGTTGTGTCAGAGTGGCAGAAGAGGAGCTCGAAGTTATTGTGACTGAATAATCGCGCAAGAACGTAAATATGTCAAAGCAGTGTCAAGAGATTTCTTTGCAGGGATACCCTTATCTGAGTAGGCGTGTTTTTGACTGCCTGATTGAGTGCCGTCTCTGCAAGTATTTGATAACAGGATGGATTCCTTCCTCTCTGCCACCAGCTGCGAGATCGGTGCTAACTTTTCCTCTTCTTTCTAGGTTGCAGCTCTTGGGAAGGGACGAGCCTGGGCATCCTCTCCGCGCTTGCTGGGGGGAGCGGAAGGTGACCGTTAGAGCTTGGTGGTGATGCTCATTGAACTTTGGTTTTCGTCCCGAGAGGTGTTTTTTTAGTTGTTTTGTTTTTAATGGAAATTCCTCTTTCTTATAAACGCTACTGAATATAAATTTTGTTTAACTTTTCAGTAGCTGTTCAGCCCTGGAAACGTTTCTGAATTCTGAATGCTTGGAGGGAAAAAAAAAAAGAAAAAAAAGAGTTATTTTAGGGGGCAAAAATATATCCCCCCAGGATACACTTTTTTTTTTTTCCCCTACTGTCTCAAATCCCTTTTCTATGATTTGGAAAAAAGAAAAAGTGCCAAAAGGTTTTTTTTAATAAGACTACTATGCTTATGAATATCAAATATTCTTGAAAGGGCAGATCAATGGAAAAGCAGGTGAAAAATCATCTGCTCGCTCTTGTCCTAATTAACACTTACTTTAAGGCCTCTTTAACGTTTTTTTTTTTTTTTTTTTGCATTGCCAAATGCAAAAGGCTCTTTGATTGATTGGGTGATACGGCGGCTAATGCTGCCTTTCAAGTGCAAAAAAAAGGGCCGTCAACGGGAGCCAGGTCCGGGGTTTGAGACTTTAAGCCCGGGTTGTAACAAAGACAGTTCTAATCTGAGGTCAAAGCGATCCCTGCACCTAGTAAGGCCCCCAGTGAGGCTCATCTGCCTTCCCCCAAACCCTGGGTGATGTCACACAAATTGGGAGCTGAAAGGTCGTTAAAAATGGGGCATAATTCACTGTATTTCAGGTGAGGAGGATGTGGGTTTAAAGTTGTAGCGGTTGCTGTTGTCAGCCTAAATGAGCAAACTAAGGACAACTTTTTGAGCACTGTGTGTTCAGCGTTGCGCTGGAGAAACTGCTCAGACCGTGTAGGTAGGTCTAAGGATACCTGCTTGTGTGTGACTTTGCATTTTCCCACATCGAAGTGCAAAATACAGCGCCCGGAGATCTGTTTTGTGAATGTTTTTCAACTTGGTCATCAAATTTCTCCTCTGAAGTTTGAGCAGTGGGACCAACAGGCTGTGTGGCATCTGTACGCAGACACTGTCTTTTAGGAAACTTGTGGTTAGTCAGTTAGCTCTGATTCTGTCAAATTTAATTGAAGTTAACTGAAAGGATCAAAAGTTTACTGAGGGATGGGAGAACAGTGTTTATGATTAGAGTTTATAATTACAAAAGCCTCGATTCCTTGGGAAATCATGAAAAAAAAAAGAAAAGTATCAGCGATGAATGCAATATGAATACGCGTGCTAACTCTCGGTGTGTAACTCATTGATAGCAACCTAACGTTAAAATGATGCAGTGTAACGTAACAAAATGGAAATTGCTTTTACAGAAGATGCAAAAAGGAAATTTGCAACTTTAAATTTCTTTTGCGTAAGGCCTCTCTTTTCAATTAATAACACAATGGAAGCCACGCTGATTACAAAGCACAGTGAACATGTGTGCGCAATTTCCCAGGAAAGTGAGCGCAGAAACACTTCCTTGCTTTAAATCTAGTGCCCTCTCTGTTTCCACTGTGCACTTTCTCTAGATTTAAAGTGACATCTGCTCCGTAAAGCCCTCAGATGAAGTTGCAAGCCCGCCTGTGAAATAATACCTTGGTCAGAGGTAATGAACTGTGTACTGATACGTATATGTGTATTTTATGTGGTGGGGACATGAGTGTCTGATGTATGTATTGTCACATACGTTTCAGTCTTTTTCAGCTTAATGGTTTCTTTCTGACCATTTAATCCTGTGAAATTGCAGGCTGAGTCAGCACTACAGGTCTCATTCCCTCTCTTGCAGGTGCAGCTCCGAATTTTGCTCTGAAGGGACTGCGTAAATATCCTCAAAGGGAATGTGCATCCTTTAGGAGCCAAAACAGAGACGTGTAGATAAAAGAACTGAAGAGTCATTTTCTGTTGAGTGCATGGCGGCATGTTGCTCACTTTTATGCTGGGCTAACACGGTAAGATGAAGCGGAGTTTTGCCTACAGGGTGCAGCAGTAAATGGGTGGGCTGTGAGCTTCAGGACGTGTTTGCTTCTCCCGGGCGACGTGAGCCAGCTCTAGGCTGGCGGGCCAAGCTGCTGCCTTAGAGCTGGTTTTGGGAAGAGCCAGGCTCAGCTTCAATTGCTAATTTCCCACCTTGCTCCTAACTCCTCTTCCACACCGTTCTTCTGCCCTCGCACAGGTACGGTGATTCCCTTGCTCCCACTTGGTGTTTTTCATGACAGCTCGATAGCGGGGTTAGGCTTTCTCTGCAGTCAGCAGTAGAAACTAAGGCAAAAACAATTTAGAAAGAAGGCAGCAGATAAACGCTGTCGTTTTTTTCCCCCTCTCTAGTGGAGATCTTGATCTCTGTGCTGAGGGCAGGAAGCGGTGCTTGGCTGGGAGTCAGCGCGTGTTGTTGCAGACCAGTGGCCGAGAAACAAAGCTCTTCAGCCTCATGTGTTTGCCGCTCACTCACCAACGTGGGTGGTTTGGGTTTTTTTTTTTTTTTCACCCCAGCAAAACAAGTCCCCAAATCAAGCTTTCTCCTTTGCTAAAACACTTTGTCGATCCAATCAGTGTTCTCAATCGCCGGGGTGTGCAAACGCAAGCCGAGGTTAGCGAGCACCGATCAGATGCGCTGTCTGCAAAATGAGATGTTAATATAAATGCACAGAAGAGCAAAGGAATATCAAGGTCTGATCCAATTATAAGGGCTGACCTTACGATTTGTAGTGCCCTTAAGCCGGGGGAAGCTGTCAGAAGGCAAGATGCCTCCCCTTCAGGACGCAGGGCTGACGGGGAAGATTAGTTGCTAAGCCTGGATGGAGAGAATCCCCTGAACACAACCTCTCTAAGCATTTGCACTCATCGCCTGAGCTTAAGATGGGTCCTGGCAAGAGGCACGCAGGCATCTGTCTTTTTCTGTTTCAAAAACTCCAGGAGAGCTGATCACTTATCACGGGAACCATCTGGCTTATTCTTAGAGAGATCAACAGTTAGTCACTGAACGAACGAGGAACATGCTGCATTGAAGTCTGCTCTCCCCATTAAATATGAGGACTCAGCCCAAGGTCCCTGCAACACCGCGCGCGGTGCCTGCTGCAGGCGGAGGGGAGAGAGATTTAATTCTGCCTTGAGGTTGCTGAGCTGCCACGATGTGGAAGAGAGCTGCTGCGGCGAGCTGGGGGATGCCGCCATCTCCGCAATGAGCTGTGGTGGCCGTGGGGACGAGGACCCGAGGCTCTGCTTCCTCAAGGTCACCTCTGCCAGGGACGGAGAAGCCCGAGGGGGGAGCAGGGCCGCGCCGTGGCTATCTGGAAAGCTTGACACCATCGGCCATGCCTCCGTTGTTTGCTGTTGATCCCAGTTCCCAAGTGCAGGGGCAATAGGTGGGACTGGGTTATCGCTCTGACGGGGGTGCCGAGGATGCAGGGCAAGGCCTGCGTAGGCTACTGCGGGGGTCAGCGCTGCTGGGCTGTGAGAATTAGGGGGGAAAGGGGTTGCACTCTCATCTTGGAGGGGTAATGCTTCAGGGTGCGGGGGCAAACACATCCGTGTGACTCTGGGCTCCTCACGCGCTGTATTAAAAAGGGCCGTAGAAGTACCTAAGCCATCTCCTCGCTAAAAATTCCGGAGCCAGGGCACTACACCTCCCCTTCCCTCGGGCTGTGCGGGTTTTAATAAAGGCCGCGGCACCCTCCGCCGGCCCTCTGCCATCCCTGCCAGGGCCTGGGTGGCTGGCCGGGCGCCGGCGTGCTTTGAAATGCACTGATGGGCAGGGGGGCTTCGCTCGCCCACCGCTGCTCTGGGCCTCCTGCAGCCGGGCAGGCTCCAGACTTTTTTGGACCCACCAGTGACCCCAAGAGCCGGGTGAACTTGGAGCGGCAGCTCAGCCATTCTTCCCTGCGGACGGCCTGCAGATCCCACGTGAATCCCGTAACCTTTGCTGAGAGGGGCGGTTTGGGGATTTTTCTTTTCTTTTTAATGTCTTTCTCTATTGCTCTTGCTAATTACTAAAGCAATTTTTAAAATTTAAATGAGGGCTTCCTCCCTCACAGCCCATCTGCTGTGAAATCATAGCGCACATCCTTTGTGACAGTTCAAGCATCGCCATGGCAACGTGCTGTGATGTGATCAACCCTGAGTTATGACCTCACTGCGGGACCAGGCAGGCCAGGCTGCTTTGGCAGGAGAAATAAAAAGCAGCTTCTGTATTAACCAAAGCGGGATCTCTGCTACAAGCCGGTGGGATTTGTCCTGGAGCAGACGGGGCTAAAGCCCTCCCTGGAGCTTATAACAGGACTTCAGTGCTGGGGCTGGGGGGGGCACCCGCTTGAGAAATCACCTATTTCTCTCCTTGGAAAAAGTGACTTTCTTTGAGAAGTCTTTTCCACCAGTTTATTGTATTACTTCAGAAGAAATCCTTGGAATTTTTAAGACACTTTTTTTTTACTTTTTTTGCCCCCCTTTGTATCCATATATTGAAAGTGCTGGAGACCAAACTCTCTTTTTCCTGTGTGGAGGCAGGTCCTGCATGGCCGGTGGCAATGCATACTTCACCTACGCTCCCCCGTGGCTTTGCCCCGACCCCATCCAGAAGATAACAGGGCTGGGGTGAGCGGTTTGGCTTTCCGAGGCATTCATCTCTCACCTCCCCGCTGAGCCTGGCGTGAAGGGTGACAACTGTCACAAGCCTTTGTGGGCAACTGGAGTGGATTAGTGACCAAAGACCGCCCAGCAGGTGTCGTACCCGGTGTTATCCATTTCCAATTAACCAAAGACCTGGTTCAGAGCCCCTGGTTCAAAGTAGGGGATTTTTTTTCTTATCTTTTTTTTTTTTTTTTTTGGTTTTTGGTGATTCCTGTGGATTTGGGATCAGATTTTAACCGTCACACTGAGCCTGCTCTTCTAGGAAGCTATTTGCACATATAACTAATTCACCAAGACAACTTGTATATTTATCTGTTCTTTAGTATGTATTTCAGAAAGTGCCTTTGTCCCTTAGATTAGAATATAGCATCTTTAGACTGGTGGTGCAAACAGAATTGATGGGATATTTGGCAGTTCTAGAGGGATTTGTGGTACAATTTGCCACCTCTCTGAGGAGCTGGAAAGTTAACAGGCAGCCTAGTTTGGCTGTTTTATTTGTTGCTGAATAGATGTGGTGCTGTTTATGAGGACTTAAAGGATACGTGCCTATTAAATGATATGTGTTAACAAAGCTGAGAGGTGTTTTGGGGAGGGGAGGAGATAATCTGGGAAAAATGATGCGGTTTCTCAAGTGGCACACTGTGCAGAGGAGAAGTATTAGACTTTCATAGTATTAGATTTTCAAGCATTAAGACTTTATGGCAACTCCTTTATGATGGTAAGGTCTAGTGGACCACGGTGGATCTGCTGTGCCAAGGTCTGTATGCTGACAGAAGAGCACACAGCTCTTAGTTGCTGTGGGTTCCCCTGCCCCTTATGGTGGAGCTGGTGTAAAAGGCTTACAGTCCTCACACATCTATTCCTCTCCTGTCCCTTTTTGAACATATATAATCAATATCGCCCCAGTGTATTACTAATAAGGCCATTTCATTTTGCACTGATGACTCCCTGCTTGACCTGTCGAGTGAGAAAGCTGGCAAATGGTTGCCGCAGCTTTGTCCTTATGCCGTTTCAGAGAGAAAACCTTGAAGACCTCCATAGTTTTTTAGGCTCACAACCAAAATGGGGGGGAAAAGGAATCAAGTATAATGATTTTCTCCCTCCAAAAATTGCTTTAGAAACACTCCCTGGCTCAGCCTCTTTATGCCATCTTACAGCCTCCAGCGAGTTTTTACAGCTGAGCTACTTTCCAACCCCAGAAAATGCAGCACAGCCCCTGAACTATTGAAGTGCAAATGGCTTGACCGTAATCGAGGAAGATTCAAGAGAAACAGGTCAAATGTTACACTAAACACTTATGGCAACATGTTTTAACAGCAGGAGGATAGAAGCATGTTTACCCTGGGCAGGTTTAATGTGAGAAGATTAAAATCTTCCCTTTTCCGAAGGTGTACGTAATCAGTTTACTGCTCTTTGGCTGTGCATGCTCAAAAATAACGATACGTCTGTAGCTCCATCCATACCAGGGTCTCAAGGGGTTTAGAACACTAACTTAATAAGCTTTACAGCACGCTTGTATCATCAGCCCCCATGGTCATCCCAATTTGTCAGTGGGAAACTGGGGCATGGAGAAACTGGAGAACAAGTTCTCCAGTGGCTTTGGCTGCAGCCAAGCATTCATAAAAATCAATACCAGCACTGGGCATCTCATGGCTTTTGCTGACTCCACGCAAGGAACCCGTAGCACAGCCAGATCCCCTGAGTTTAAACCTGTTGGCTTAGCTACGTGCCCCATCGTTCATCCCTATGGCTGACACCGGCAGGAAATGCTCAGTTCAGCTCGCTACATGTTGTGGTAAATATGTATAACACTGGCCTGGATCTCAGCAGTGGCAGTAGGAATTTTCCTGCTTTCAAAGAAAAGTGCGCCCATACCACTATCAGAAATATAAAAGCGGTATCACAGTGCTCACAGAAACAAATTGGAGTCTTTATCCTACCACGGCTCAGCCAAGAGTTCGTATCATCTTCTTAGTAAGAGATCTGCCCTTAGGTCCTCAGCGCATAGATTTTCCCTGCATGCTGAGGTAGCTCCAGGGTTTTGTTTTGCTGCAAGGCCATGCTAGTAATAACTCCTGTAAGTTTTGGAAAACTGGATTTGCAAAGCTAGCTGCCAGAGAACATGCTAAATTACAGGTCAGGCTATGTGTATTTGCTACAACTAGAAGGAAATGTTTTTTTCTGATCTTGAAAATCCTGGAAAGGCAGCGCTCTCAGCGCAAGATATTTTGTCACAGTAGCCACCTCAAATGTCACCCTGATTTGGTGACAAGTTTATGGTGACATTTTTTTCACTGAGATGGTTAAACTCAACTCAAGTGTTGCCGGTAAAATACTGATTTTCCTGCACTCTGAGAGGGTGTGGGGAAAAAAATGATACTGTACATAAAATTTGATTTATAGAAAACACGTGCCTGTTGCTTCAACCTCTGGGTGCATTTACATTACAAGACACAAATTAAATTTAGCATCGTGCTGCCAACAGCTGTGTTTCATCCAGGACTGAGCTGGCAGGATGGGAGCTAGAAGTCACAATACATGGGTGACAATATAGGGGGCAGCTTGGAAAAGGCAGGGAGAGGACACACCAAGAGGGTAACTGATAAAGGCATGTGCCTTTAGAAAGGCATGGACGTGCATCTTGCTGGCTGTGAACTGTATGGAGCCACCTGGTTTCAGAACTACTCTTTTCAATATTAAAAAATATGAAGATAAGGGATCGCCCTTCCCCTAACCCCTTGAATTTATTTGCAACAGTTTTTGGAATTCAGTAATAGAATTAAAAATAAGTGTAGAATTTATTAATGAATTCCTTAATGCCATAATATCGGTGCAGATCTTTCAGAGAAGTGCTGGAATCTACTGTCTGGGGGGGAGGTGGGAGAAGGGCCACTCTGTGTCCAGGATCGCTTTTACTTATGTCTTAACACTTTAATGAAATACATTCAAAAATAAATGCTATGCTAAGGGTGGTGTGATGGATGCTGAAATTGATGGATAGTGATACAAATGCAGATTAATATTAATCATATCTGTATAATTTAATGAAGGATATAATGCCACCTGCTGTGTGGTAAAAACAAATTACTGCTTCTTTGGTTGTTTTTGACTAGTTCTGGAAAGAAAATGAATTTGGACTAGACTAATTTCCCTTTAATGTCTTGTATGTATAATTAAAGATTCACATGTTGCAACTAAGCATAAATACTGTGTAAAATCACACATGGGAGAGGCCTGCAATATTAACCCACCGCTTCCCAGACGGCACGGCACCCCAGCATGTTCTAGTTGAGTTCAGTAGTAGTTTCCTTTTCTTCATCGGGGACCTGGAAGACATCCTCATACACTTCCCTGCTTTGTTACATGTGCAAAAGAAATCCCCGTGGAGGCAATAATGACCTTTTTATTCATAGAGCAGTGCCTGATAGAGATGTATATTCATATGCTTAGCGCAGACAGGGCATTTGACTGGCTCGGGTTCAGGGCCACACTGTGTTGGTACATCACAAAGCCCCGGATGGGGCTTTGAGCAACCTGGTCTAGTGGGAGGTGTCCCTGCCCATGGCAGGGGGGTTGGAACTTGATGGTCTTCAAGGTCCCTTCCAACCTAAACCATTCTGTGATTCTATGATCTGCTTGGGAATGCTGAACCAGGGGCTCAGAAGCCAGGGACACTGCATGAACCCAACGAGGGAGAGATGATGCCTTGGAGCAGGTGCCTCTGCTGAGTGCAGACCAAAAGTGGCACCAATAGAAGGCGTTAAAACCCAGGCAGTGGCTCAGACCTGTTGCTGCTACGGAGCTTTCTGAGGTCTTGGTGGGGCTTTTGACTAATGGGTTATTTTGCGGCTTAGGATGCCCAGTCTCGCTAGAGCTTCTGTGCTGGAGTGTGCTGGGTCTCCTCGCCATACCTAAAGGCTGAATGGCCTAGCTGCTGGCTGGCATATTACATACAGCAGACTGACAAACGGCGGTAACAAAATAACTTTGTCCCCCAACAAAGTTAATTGAATGAGATTTAATGTTGCTAAGAGATTTGGACTGCATCCCTCAAACTTCAGGAGATTAGGCTGCCGAGCAGGAGGCAATGCAGAGGGGTTGGCGCCACGCCAGTAAACAAAGCTTTATCAGGATGATATGTTAATATTTGTGTATTGTAAAACTAAAAAAAAAAAAAGAAAAAGAAAAGAGGGCAGGGTGGTGGACTGCCTCATCTGCTTCTCTGGCACAGTAATTCCCATTGAAGCTGATGGTAAAACACTAACACTTCAGCAATAAAGACAAGTGATTTCAAACCAGCTTGATTGCAATGGAAAGCAGATGCCTAATGCAGCCAGTCCACCTTCATCTGTGGTCCCAGCAGATCTTACATGCAGAAATATTTGCCCTATGAGAACCCCCAGAAGCCCCAGCTGAAATCAGAGCTGAGTTTTGCAAGGGGCTTCTTTGGGATGCAAGGATGCTGTCGCAGCAGGTTTGTGGGTGGATACAAGTTCTCTCTGCCTGGACACCAAGCTGGCCACGCACGGGTTCACCATCATTCGAAAACTGAGTAACCATGTTGGTGTGAGACTGCACTTGACGTAACAAACCATGATGAAAAACTCAGACTACAGAAAACCTCCCCAATAAACCAGCTCGTAAGAAATGCAGGCAGTGGTGAGACTCTTGGTGTCCTTCATCTGACACAATACGGACAGGGAAAATGCCAAGAGTGCAGAAGTGGATCTTGCAGGCTGAGAATGCGCTCCTGAATTTCATCTAAACTTTGGACAATTAAAGCATCAAAGCTGATGTCAAAGTGTATTTTTGTGAATAAATTGCTGTAGAGAAGTTTACTGGAGAAGATGATGGAGCAGATGCTGAAGATAAGAAACAACAGGATGGTTAAGAGGGAATTTCTTGTTGGTTTAGCTGGTGATGTGTGCCAGAGTTAGAAGAAATGTTTTCTGAGCATGGATGTGTGCAAGAGGTTGGAAGAGGTCTCCTGGCAGTGTTCCTGCCCGGTCCTGACCTTCTTACCGCCAGTAGGTTCTCACTTTGGACATTTGGGGAAAGTGGATCTGAGTGTGCTGGGTGCTGGAAACACCACTCCAGCTCCAGCTGACCTAACTTCTACCAGAAACTGGAACGGTATTTTCATCTGAGGACCACTGCAAGTGTGGTCCATGTGGTGACTGTATCAGCAAAGTGTAGCATGTAGTTTTCTCAACGTATGAAACCTGCAGCACCTGCATAGGGCATGGGAGAAAGGGGGAAACCTTGAGGTTTCATGAGATGGACGACAGCACAGTTTCTACCCACAGAGCTTAGTAGTTTCGGTTATGGTTTTAACACAAGAACTACGGCTCTCCTTTATTTGCATTAAACAAGTAGGGCCTGGGCTGTCCAGATGACACTTTTTTTCCTCTCTTCCAACCTACTGCCTGCTTTCATAAGCACTTTGCCTGAAGTCCTGGTCCCAGTGAAGCAGAATGGCAAATACGTCATTGGCTCCAGTGGGACGGGCACAAATTCTCAGATAGAATGACATACTAACCCTATGCACTGGCCATACTCTGAACTTACACACCCAAAAGTCACATAAAGACAACACCAAGGTCATGGGAAATCCGTATTTTCTATATAAAGCATATTTGTAGGCTTATGCAGCTTATCTTTAGATCACTAAGGGAATGGATAGGCTGGGGAGCCTTCTGTAGCTCAGCTCAGATACAGGTTCAAGTCCAGCCTGATTAAAGGTTGTCTGCTGTCTCCACAGTGTGGTTCAGATGTGTCTGCCTGGATTCTAGTAGACAAATTTTACACCTACAGTGTACTCTGCCAAAGCATCCCCCTGGCTTTGGGGTGAGGTACAAGCATGACATTTGTGCCGTTTCTATAGCTGGGCTACAAGCCTGCCAGTTGCTATTAACATCCCGTAAAAACCCCAGGCTCCAGGAGGTGGGGACAAGAAATGCATCAAGCATTTATTGGCTTTGCTGCTGATAACTGGGTGAAGATAAATATTTGTGCGATGGTATGTCCTGTTATCTGGCTCTGGGAATAAAGTGATGATTCAGTCCAAAGTGCTCTATCACAGCTACACATCAGAGGAGAACTTATACAGGGAGCTTATCTCAGGACTGTCTTGGCTTTTGCAGATCTGAACAATTATGTGGATCTGATTAGCTATAAGTTTTATGTTCCTTTAATGAGGCTTTTCCATCTGAATAGTCAGTTCTTTGCACAGTAAAACTCCTCCCACTTCACACCATTTTTTATTACCCTGGGCTGCATGAGTCTAATTCATTTTTGTATCCCAGAAATAGTCTCTCTGGTTATATTTTGGGGGATTCAGCTTGAGTTAGGACCTGTCTTCTTGAGTGCAGAGGAAACATACAGGTTTGCGGAAAGCACTCTGTGCTGTAACACAACAAAATAAACTAGGAAGACTAACGCTAAACTCAGATTCATCCTGGTGGAAACTTTATTGTAGTGAATGAACCATATCACCGAATAAAAAGCTGGGTTTACCTCCAAACACCACATCTCCCAACTCCATGGGAGTTCAAATGAGCTAATCCTAGCAACTTTAAGTGATGTAAGGTGACCTTCACTCCAAAAGCCTTTTCTCCTGTTGATTTTCTCCATTCGGGTGTCTTTCCATGCTCAACTGGCAGCATCAGCGGAGAGGGAGGAAACTAATAACAATAGCAATCACTGCCAGAGCAAAAAAAGAAAGTGTGCAGTAGTCTTTTTTTTGTATTGTCCAGAGAGGGAAAGACTATGAGCAGGGAAACTTGTGTGCTGAGTTTAATCTTAACGTTCCTTCTAATAAGCCCCAATGTTGTATTTAAAAAAGGCATCTCTAATTTGGTGAAAAGGGGCCTTATATTAAAAGTATTGTCTATGGTTTAAAAAACACCCGTGGAAAGTGCTTTTGTTCGTATTTTTTCTCTGTCTCTGGGCTGCAAGGTTTGATGTGTCTGTTCGAGCATAGTGCTGGTAGCTGAGACCTTCACAAGGGCTGGCCCCTCGAAGCCCAAGCTCTTCATTCCTTCCCTGTGTAATCAGCTGGGAAGAGGCTCACTGGCCCGGTGGGAAGCTTGCTCCATCCCTAACAGCATCCTTCTGCTGGGGCTTCAGGAGCTGGGCGAACGTGGGGGAACGGAGAAGCCAAACCTCCTTCTCCTCTGTCTGGTTTTAATGTCACATATGAAGGAGCTATCGGAAGTTCTTAGTTTCACATTTTGATCTCATTTCCCATTCGGCAGCTTGGTACAGATGTGGATTTTCCAAGCCATCTGATCTGTTTGGATAACAAAAGCCCGCTAGGTCTTTTGGGGAAAAGCTGATATACAGTTGCCAACATTTTTGTAGATGTTTTCCAAGCACAATTTTCCAACTGAACCCCAGAGGGTGGGCAGGCTGGGAGCTGCTGGAGGGCTGTGTGCTCATTTTCATCCATTTTTAATATGCTTAAAAAAAGAAAGAAAGAAAACAATGCCCTTTCCTAGTGACCAGCTTCTCTAAAATGGTACAGTTTGGGGGTTTTGTACTGAAGCATTTCTTTTCTAATAAAGTCTTGATTTATGTCTTTTAATTTAGGTTTCTGTTTTCTGCCAAAACATTAAAGGAGGAGCAATCTCTTCCCCATCCATGTAACGGTGAGAGATCCTCACATGCTCTGAACCAGAAAAAGCATATTAAAATCCTATACTGTCTTCTTTAGAAAGCACTTAGAGCTGTCAGTTCCCTTTGAAATCTGGTGGTGGTGGTAAACGTATAGCATTTCTAGAAATAAGGTCATGGATGCTTATCCATAAGCTCCCAACGTCGCTTTCCTCTCCCGTGTTTTATGGGCTTCTCCCAATAAACCAAGGTGGTAGTATTGCATTCACCACCTTGAGGAGCAGTCCTGGAGCATGTTACATTTATCTTTTGGAACTTGAAGTGGTGAGAGGCTCTGACCTCTTTTCTGGCATATCTGGATATATTTACAAGGTAGAAAAGAGTGAGTGTTGAGAGTAAGTGTGTTGACTCTGGATGCCTTACTGCTGGGATGCTCCTGGGTCTCGTTCTCAGGACACCCAGCTGGTACCTGAGGGGAACAGCTAGGGCATGCTCTGCAGTGTACCGTGTGACACCTTGCAGACCTGTTGTGGGATGGGTATTTGGCTGAGGAGATGTACCCTGGTCCTCTGTGCTGCACACCCGCTTCTCACTCCCTTCTGCTGTTCTGAGTACATCTACTCTTTCTCTGAGAGATATGCTCTCCTTCTGAAACTGATCTTTTTCCTTTCAAGTTTCTTCTGTTCCTCTGTTTTCTGTGATTCTACAACATAAAATAGAGGAATGTGAATCCCTCTCTCATCTTCTCTCTCTTCTTCCTTCTTGTGATACCTTCTCATGCTGAAAGTGCAAGTGCAGTCTGCTGCCAGGTCTTCATAACTGCTGTTCATGAGCTGGAGAACTTACATGCAAAGCTTTGCATGTGGATCTAGAAATCAGTGTGACAAAGTAAATCCAGGACTCAGCAATACAGATTTCTCAAAACTAAAACTGAGGACACCATTGCTTTACAACACCACGTGCAGTGAGACCCATCAGAGAGCTCTCATTGACCTCAGAACACGAATGCAAGCCTCATCTCAGAACACCAAATGGCATAAAAGCAGGTGTCTGTTCTCCAAACCTGCTTTGTTTTGCTTTTATGTGTGAGCTGGAGAGCCTCCTGTGCGCTACTGAAGAAGGAAGAATTATTTTTTAAAATTACAGTGTCATCAGAAGGTTTGTCTCTTAGAACTGAAAAAAGGCAAAGGAACTTTAAACAGCAGGCAAGAAGACTGTTACAGGTGACCCAGCCATAATTTACAGAGGTACTTTAATCAGCACAATAATGTTGAAGATCATGATGCTGTGTCCCTTTTTTCTTCCCTGAACCATTCAGTTAATGGTTGGGCTAATTGGTAACTGTCAAGCTTGTGCTGAATGTACCAAGGGTTTCCGAGATACTGCTCTGTCCACTTGAAGGCAAGCCGTATAGTTTGGGTTTCAGAAAAATGTCAATTAGAAAGCAATTTCCATGCATTCACAGCTTACTCAAAGTGTCATAATTTTGCCTGATTCTTTCCATGCTGCTTGCTCTTCCAAAGCTGATCTATTTATTTCTGTTATCTGCTTTAGTGTAAACTCCCAGAGAACAGACTGTCTCCTTTATTGTACACGTGCAAAGTGCCCGCTGCAGTTTGGCTCTCCTTCTTGCTGGGACTCCAAGGTGCTGCTACAATTAATATGCGGATGGAAAGTTTGAATAAGCTCCTTGTAGCTGCTCTGAGTGATGAATGTGTGTGAGGAAGTCTCCTAGGATTTTTTTTCCTATAATAAAGTATTATTTTTCACATTAACGATTCCAAAATAGCTGAACTTTGACTTGGACTTTTCAGTGGATGTTTCCCAGAGTATGTGTTCACTAAGCTGTTCTGCTGCTGTGGGTGAAATTTTGGCCCCTGTGAGCCGTGCACAGTCCCAGGGAGCAGTGGCCAACTCAGTTGTCTTTTGCTGCTTGATTTTGAGGAGCGGATCTTATATCTTTTTTGCTTGCACCTCTATGAACTTTCCGATCACACTATAGCTTTAGCACATCCCTCCAGGAAGCATTTAAAAATACCTGGTTTTGAAGATGCATCTCACAAATAGGTATTTTTAAATGGGTAAGGAAAAAATGCTTATTAAAGTACAAGTACTCTTTTTACAGGTACGTCGCAGTGGTGGTGGTGTAGGGATGGTGCTGGTTGAGGTTAGTGGCTTTTTAGCTTCTGTTGCAGTTTAATGGTGAAGATAAGGCATTGGGGCAGGACCTTGGAGAAATGGGCTCAGAAAATAACCTTACCCCATATTTGGGGGGAAAATCACAGCGTCTTGCTACCTGAATTTCTTGTCTGTAAAGTGGGGACTGCAGATGAGGGAGATGCCGTTCGGGACTGCTACTGCTGGTTCTGAAACTGCTGTTCCACCCTGCCCTGAAGCCAGGAGTTATACAGGTCCTGCCTGTCTGGATGAGTGAGGGGTTGTGAACGTTTACTAGATAGTTTCTATGGCAGAGCTTGATAAATGGTGGACAGGGCTACATGGTATGTCTAAGGAGGGCACTTGACGGAGGTCTCTGCTGTCTCTCTGCTTAGTTTGCAACTTGTCTTACCTGCACAGTGAAGCAGCTGATTTCAGCAGGTTTTGATGCTTCATTAAAACATTATCAAGGCAGCGTCACAGTGCAATATGTTGGGTTTTTCTTGCAACTATTATCCTCCCAGCGTTTCTTTCTGAAAGCATTCAACGGGGACAGGAGAGCACAGTGGAAGTGTGGGGACATTTGAGAGCTGTGGTTGTCCGTACAATTTGTTCTCAGCACCCATTTAATGTTACTAAAATATGCCTGGATCCCTCTGTAAGACCAGGACAAGGGGACCAGCTAATCATAGAATAGAATCATAGAATAGTTTTAGTTGGAAGGGATCTTTAAAGGTCGTCTATTCCAATCCCCCCCTGCAATGAACAGGGACATCTTCCACTAGATCAGGTTGCTCAGAGCCCCATCCAACCTGACCTTGAATGTTTCCAGGGATGGGGCATCTACCGCCTCTCTGGGCAACCTGTGTGTCATGGTTTAGGCCGAGTCGGCTACTGGGGACGTGGGGCACCCCAGATGGAACCAACAGATGCTCCCCTCTACCTCTCTTCAAAGAGAGAGGCCAAGGAGGGAAACAGAGACTTATGAGTTTAGAAGAAACTAAACTACTTTAATGAAATATTAATAATAAAATAAAATGAAATAGTGAAATATATACAAAACCATATCAAGCTCCCAGGATGATAATCACGTCACCGTCTGGCACTGGGGGAGTCCCATGCTGGATTCAGTGACGGATGGGAACTGAATTCCAGATCTGCATTCAGGATCGGGATCAAAGGCAGATGAACAGACAGAGTCCTCCTCGGACATCATCCATTGAAGAAGAAGGGCTGACCCTTTGATCCCTCAGCTTTTATACTGAGCATGAGGCAGACGGGATGGAATACGCTGTTGGTCAGTTCTGAGTCACCTGTGCTGTCCGCTCCTCCCTGCAGGTGGGACCCCACTGCGCATTTCTGCTTCCGACCCTCCAACGGGGCAAGTGACAAAGTTATCTGGCCTTGGGTGTTAGAGCAATGAGTATAAGCAAGAGCCTCTCTGCATACCATGTCTGGACATCAGCTATAAACATTGGTCTTATTACTCTGAAAGAGCGAACATTGTCTGCACAATATGCAGTTAATTTCAGTAGTTAGAAGAGGCCGAGCTAAGAAGCAAAGTTGCTAAACAAAATTGGTCCTGTTTTACCTCAAACCAGGACACTGTGCCGGTGTTTCACCACCCTTATTGTAAAAAACATCTTCCTTATATCTAGTCAAAATCTTCCCTCTTTTAGTTTAAAGCCATTACCCCTGTCCTATTGCAATGGGCCCTGCTAAAAAGGTTGCACCCATCTTTCCTGTGGGTCCCCTTTAAGTACTGAAAGGCCACTATATGGTCTCCCCGGAGCCTTCTCTTCTCCAGACTGAACAACCCCAACTCTCTCAGCCTGTCTTCATAGGAGACATGTTCCATCACCCTGATCATTTTTGTGGCCCTTCTCTGGACCCACTCCAACAAGTCCATGTCTTTCCTGTGCTGAGGACTCCAGAGCTGGATTCAGTACTCCAGGTGGGGTCTCACAAGAGTGGGGTAGAGGGGCAGAATCACCTCCTGCGACCTGCTGGCCATGCTTCTTTTGATGCAGCCCAGGATATAGCTGGCTTTCTGGGCTGCGAGTGCAGATTGTCAGCTCATCTCCAGCTTTCATCCACCAGTACCCCCAAGTCCTTTTCAGCAGGGCTGCTCTCAAACTCTCCATCCCCCAGCCTGTACTGATACTGGGGGTTGCCCTGACGGAGGTGCAAGACCCTTCACTTGGCCTTGTTGAATCTCATGAGGTTCACACAGGCCCATTTCTTGAGCTTGTCCAGGTCCCTCTGGATGGCATCCCGTCCCTCAGGCGTGTTAACCACACCACTCAGCTTGGTGTCATCTGCAAACCTGCTGAGGGTGCACTCAATCCCACTGTCTACGTCACTGATGAAGATATTGAACAGTACTGGTCCCAGTACGGACCCCTGAGGGACACTACTTGCCACCAATCTCCATCTGGACATTGAGCTGTTGACCACTGCCTTCTGGATGTGACCATCCACCCAGTTCCTCATCCACTGAACAGTCCACGCATCAAATCCATATCTCTCCAATTTAGAGAGAAGGATGTTGTGGGGGACTATGTCAAAGGCCTTACAGAAGTCCACATAGATGACATCCGTAGCTCTTCCTTTGTTCACTGATGTGGTCACTTCATCATAGAAGGCCACTGTGTTGGTCATGCAGGACTTGCCCTTGGTGAAGCCATGCCGGCTGTCTCAAATCACCTCCCTGTCCTCCCTGTGCCTTAGCGTAGCTTCTAGGAGGATCTGTTCCATGATCCTCCCAGGCACAGAGGTGGGTCTGACAGGTCAGTAGTTCCCAGGGTCCTCCTTTCTACCCTTTTTAAAAATGGGTGCAATGTTTCCCTTTTTCCAGTCACCGGGGACTTCACCTGACTGCCAGGACTTTTCAAATATCATAGACAGTGGCTTGACAACTACAGCAGCCAATTCCCTCAGGACTCTGGGATGCATCTCATCAGGTCCCATAGACTTCTGTATGTTCAGGTTCCTCAGGTGGTCATAAACCTGATCTTCCCTTACAGTGGGAGGCACTTTGCTCCCCCAGTCCCGGCCTTGCAGTCCATCCACTCAAGAGGTGTGGGGACGGATGTTGCCAGTGAAGACTGAGGCAAAAAAGTTGTTGAGTACCTCAGATGTCTTGTCACCCATTGTTACCAGTTTGCCAGTCTTCCTCATTGTGGCGGGTATGCTTGCTTTGACCTTCCATTTCTGGCTGACGTATCTGTAGAATCCCTTCCTGTTATTCTTTGCATCCCTTGCCAAGTTCAGCTCCAGCTGTGCCTTGGCCTTCCTGACCCCATCCCTACATGACCGGGCAGCGTCCCTATACTCTTCCAGGATACCTGTCCCTGTTTCCTTGGCAGTGCAAGCAATGGGTGGGGTTGAGTGAAGCAACTTGAATGTCAAGCAGTACAGAAACTTTGGAAAACCTTGGGTTAGGCTGTCACTAGGATATGGCCAAAATTGCCAGATGTGAGGGAAAAAAAGTGACATGTAGTGAGGGCCTCCTTTGTGTTTGACTTACCCTGCAGGACTCTCAAAGCTGTGGATGACCATACAAACCGTATGTGGAGCAGAGGACAAATCTGAGTTACTGGAGAGACAGATTTACTGTTTCTGGGCTCTTGGATGAGGGCTCTTCACCCAGATTACCCCAGAGATCTTTTTTTTTCTTGGTATAGAATAAAGATTATACTATAAAAGCCAACAGATGCTTAACTGTCATGTTATGAATGGCATCACTGTAATTAAATACTTCGGTTTGTTGCCTTAAACAAGTAGTTTCTTTGAGAATTCATCACTGGAAAAAAAAAGAATGCTGTATTTTGGAGAGGGCAAAGAGGGAGACTTTAGTTTCCTTCCTCCTAATCTTGATTCAGCACTTAAAACTCCCCCATTCCCTTAGCAGGACCTGCTGCCTCATATGTGGGGACAATGTGGGCATCTTTCCCTGACCTCAAGCCCCATGTTCTCTCAGGAGCTTTATGGAGGGGAGTGCATACTGTAGTCCCCCTTTACAGATGGGTTCGTCAAGACAGAAATCTTCAGGTTCAACGCCACAACTCAAATGCTGCATCACTGTGTACCTGCAAGCCTTGTTTTTAGGTGACCTGCTGTCCTGTGAACTCACACCTCCCATTTGGGAATTCACGGTGCGCGTGGGCGCCTGAAGCTGGGATTCGCAGATGTCTGCCCAGGCAGTGGGAAATGCCAAGGTGTTGAGTCGTGCTCTTGTGGGAAGCCTCGTTCCTCTGGTAGCTCCTAGCTGTGAGTGGGGAAGGGCTCAGCCCTTTCTCTTGACATGCGTAGGGTGCTCCTCTGATGCATGAAGACTCTGGTCCTCTTTTCTTCTGTCTGCCCCAACTCCATGCCCAAGGTAGGCACTGACCAGTGGCGCTGCAAGGCAGGCTCAGTGGTCGCCTTGGTTTCCCTGATGAAGCTGGATGGCCCCATGCCCTCCACCTGCCTGCACACAGCATTTCGTATCCTGCCAAAACGCCCTTTGCAAATGCAAGAAGTGGGGAAAACTTCTGGTCTGGAAGTCCCCTATGGAGTTACGTCCCCATTTTGGGGCTATTTTGGGGCTGAGTGCTTCAGCTGAGGCCAAAGGGTGAGTGAGCGCCGGGAAGGCCTGAATTTTAGACACTGGCACTAAAAGAAGCTCTCATTTCTTACGAATTTGTACTCAGAATTACTTCCCCAGGTGAGGAAGAAAATAGCCAGGCTCAGGGTTGCTTGCAGGTGGAGAACAGCCTCTTGATTTCCTTCTTCCCAGTGATTTTTTCGCTCCTTTTTTCTGTCACTGTTCAAGGAGGGCCTGATCCTTCCAGCTGCCCCATGGAGGGCTGCCCCGAGTTCAGTACTCGTGCCAGTTGAATCCAGAGGACCTCTGGCCAAGGATGTCAGCTTGAGACCCTCAAAGTTATTTAGACTCCCAGTGCCTGAGACGAAGGATGGCTCCTTATCAGTGATGTGCTTGAGAAGGAAGGGTTTTGGCACATGAGACAGTTAAAAACTTTGGATGAGGGGTGTTGAAGCATTCGGGCAGGATCTTTGGGGATCATGTGGGAACCTGCAGTTTGGGGAAGGGCCCCTCATCTGTGAGTCCCACAGCTGGTCAGCCCAGTTTCCAGTCTCTCAAGGTCCCTCTGAAAAGCAGCCTGCCCTCCAGCCTATCCAGTTTGGTGTCTGCAGCCTTGCAGGGGCTGCACTCAGTCCCATCATGACGGCCATTAAGGGAGACAAGAAGCAGTACTGGTCCCAGGGCTGGTCTGAGGGACATCACCGACTCCTGGCTGCCAGCTGGACTTAGCACTGCTGGTCATACCTCCTTCAGCCTGGCAGCATAGCCAATTTCCCGCCCACCTTATTGTCCTCTTACCCAGCCCATATTGCACCAATCTGATGATAAGGACACCATGGGAGACTGCGTCAAAAGCCTTGCAAAAATTAAGGTGTACAACACCCACTGTGCTCTCCTTGTCCAGAGTGCCAGTCACCTCACCACAGAAAGCAGATTTTTACTAGCTCGGGCATGATTTAACTTAGATGCAAGTTCAGCCAGCTTTGCACTGCACTCCCTCCACCCTCCAGGTTGCAGTGTTAGTGGGGATCAAATTCGTTCAGTCTCCCTGCCTCCCCTGGAGTTGACATACCTTTGATGTATGCTCATGCTGCTGCAAAAGCAATTGAACCCGGTACTGAGTGATCGAGTCCCAAATATTCCCTCCAAATATCCAAACCACTTGTGCTCTGAGATGAAGTAGATATGATGACATTCAAGATGGAATAATTATGTAGTGGAGTCTTGCAGTATTTATGTGAAGGTTTATTACACCAGAGCTCCAAATGTTAGCAAAATCACCCCAAGCAAACAGCATGCAGGGTTTGCATGTCCGTCTCCCACTCTCATAATGCTCACTCACGTTTACGGGCAGACTTATACGGGTTTTATTGCTAATGTCTTTCTCATTAATAGCCCGCTTGAGTTTCATGGTATATCTTTTTGGCACAAAATCAATTGAGAGTTTGCAATTACGTTTCCGGATAGAAGATGCTGTTTACATCATGTTGCTCTGTAAATCTTGGACAAAGAGATCTATGTGGGAGCATCAGGCATGATGCTGGGCCAAAGACATCAGAGGGTTATTTGCAGGACGTTTATAGCCAAGAGGAGAGAGTTTGCTGCCAGAGTTACATCCTCAACTGGATGCAACAACACGACCAGAGCTGCAGAAGGGACAGGAACTTCATACAGGGTTTGTCCTGAGGCACTGCGGGCTGGGAAATGCACAAGCTCTGTCGGAGCTCTGTGGGATTTCTGAATTTAGCTGAAGAAGGGCAGGAGCATTACTAACAAGTGATGTTAGTCCTGCCTGCCCTTGCAGAGGTGGGACCTGCCTTAGTGCAGAGCTCTTCCCGCGCACTTGCGAGGCCTCCTATGGGCACACTTTGTGCAATGTTAGGCAACATGCCACATGAATCACTTTGCAGAGGCTGGAAAAATGTAGCAACATATGGAGCTGAGTTTGGGGAAAGAATTGAAAACAAACCTCATAACTTGAGCGGTTTCCTCCCATGGCAGCTGTTCACATGTGCTCTTGATGCTTGATATGGGCCTCCCTGCTCACTGGGGAGATACCTGGAAGTCATCAGTGGAGCACTTGCTCTCCAGAAGCCTTTCACCACCTCTGTTTGCAGCTGCCTGGGACGAGGCATGAATTCTGCACTGACCTGAGGAAAACACAGCATCTGCTTCCCTGCACAAGCTTCATGAACTTCTCAAACAGCATCTCTGTAGCCTCTGAGCTAGATTACATCTAAACCTAGCAGCTCTTAAATAATCTGCACTGAGGGTGTTCAGCATGACTTGACGAAGAACCTTATAACCAGGCTGGGACATACTAGAAACCAGTTCCTAGAGGACACAGCAAAGCCACATCCACACCTGATTAAAGCACCATAACTCCAGTGCAGCCCAAGCCGGCATCACAGCTCCCACCAGGACATTCAGCTCTTTCACCAACACCACAAAACTTTGCAAGCCAGGTAGAAACCAAGTGGGTGGCAATCCTTGCTGTGAGGATAAAGCTCAGGAGGAATGGGTAATGTCTGCTGCTACAGACTTCACGTGTGAGACTGGCTAGCTGGTCTCTTTGGACCTCAGCTGTCCAGCCGTAAGAGGAGAGATGAATAGTGCTCTCTGCCTCAGCTGTTTGCACTTTGACTTTTACAATGGGCATGTTATCATACCCAAGGAGATCCAAGTTTTATTCCAGGTACAGAAGCTGCAAGCAAGTTAAACCGTCTTAGGATAAAACAACTTCAGTAGAGAAAGGTAAACACAAGAGTTAGAATAAGATCACCCGAAAGCAGGAACTCAGCAAGAGTTTGATGGACTAAAACTACAACATTGCCAATGGTTAAGATATGTCTGTTTACGGCTGTCAAGCAATTCTCATTGGGGCATCTCCTTTGGTCAAGCTGCCACCCAAGCTGTGGGTATACATGTCTGGCTCGCTCATCTCCAGCCTGGAGCCCTGTCAATCATAGAAGCAATCCTTGTGCTGTAGGAAAACCATGGCTAAACACTTCTTTTCTTGACTGGTTTTTGTATTGTCTCTCAGGGCATTGGCATTGCACGGGGCACTGCATCCCCACTAATGAGTGGGGCTGGTGGGTGGTTCATCACCCTCTCTCAGGGTGAGTATGAGGTCTGGTTGTCCTCGGGAGAATGCCAGTAATTTTGCCATTATAAACTCAGTACTCTCAGGATGTCCTTTCCCTATTTCCTCTGTGGATTCCCAGCACCTCCTCGGGATGTGGACACCAAAATGCAGAGCTGTGACACATGGTGACATCGCTTATCGTTTCTCTGTCTACGGGAGTAGGGGAGGCAGTTTCTGGGACTGCCACAGGGCCAAGGGCTGGGGAAAGGAGACGAGGAGGGGTGTCTCCATCTCAGCGCTGGGTGGGCAGTACAGGGGGGCAGAGGTGTGTGTCAGTCTTTGCTGTTGTCTGGGGGCCCTCTTGTGGAGCAGTTGCCTTGCACATCCAGGGACAGGGGTTAGCTCCCATTTGGGACAGGGCTCACTGGCTTCTCTTGAGTTTCAGAGTGGCTTTTATTGAGAGGCAGAGATTTTTGCTCGGGTTGCTCGCCAGAAAGCAGTGTGGCCCCAGTTTTACTGGGCCAGGCCAGGGCTCCTCATTGACCCGCACAGCTGGGTTGGGTCTCAGCTCCTCTGTAAGGGCCTGGGGGGATAGACAGCCCCTGCCTTTTTCAGACAGGTGGAAGGATTCATCCCCTAAAGACAATGTGTCTACCCTTAGCTGGCCTTTGTACAGTAAACTGAATACTACTCAATGCGTTGTATGATGAATGCCCCAGACAGACCTCTAGAAGATGTCAGAAGAAGAGCAGTTCAACAACACATTGTTTCTCTCCACTTCCTATAAAAGGAGTTGAAGGTCATGAGCAGATGTCAACATCTATATTGGAAGTATCTGCCGTTAGGTGAACTGAATCCCACCATTGTGCCTGAGAGGTTGGTGAGGTCTGAGCAAACTCTACTCCTGGCCTCACTCTGAACAAGGGTCCTTCATGCGAGGGGCCCCGCTGCAATGAATTAGGTATTGATTTTCTTGGCTCCTGCTATATCCATGATTATTCTTACTCATTAGGGGCCCTGCTCCAGCAAAACTTGAGTGTTTGTTTAATGTCTAAATGGGAGGGGGATAAATATGTACTTAAAGTTATTTAGTAAATGCTCTAATGGAGCGAGGGGTGCACAAGAATTAGCTGCGAAGTTGGCTGTGATAGATAGAAGCCAAGGTGGAATCTGGCCAGGGATTCTCTCACTCATTTCCTTATCCCAGAGCACTTCACTGAGCTTAATGGGCAAAATATGGCCAAGACTATTCTTTCCATAGTCTAAGTTTTCAGCTAAAAATATCTGTACTCCAAGCACTTTTTCCTGTAACACAGATAGGCTGTGCCTTCTGCCATCTGGGACATGTACCAACCTGGTAACTCTGATCACGGTTGTCACTTACTTTCCTTTGTTTGTCAATAAAAACCTCTGATTTTTTTTTTCCTAGTCACTTTCTGCGCCTTAAATGTGAATTTGTGCAGGAAGATGTTTCACCATGGCTTTTGGGATAGGGCAGAGCTGGCCTTTCTGGTGTCCAGCTTATTTTCAAACAGTTGGAATGACTCCCACCACTTTTTGCAGGGACATCTCAGCCATCCACGCAGCAGCAGCTGAACTGCCATGAATTACAGTACTGAAGATTTCTGAAATGGAAGCCATTTTACTGTAAAACCCTGTGTTGCAAATGGTGGTAATTCTTTCTCAACAGCTTGTGAAGCAGCTGCTGGAGCCTCGTGTTAGGACTGTGGTTTGCCACCAGGAGAGGCAGTTCTGCTTCTTCCTCACCTCTCCCATGAATTTTTACAAGGGCATGTAGTGATAGGACGAGGGGGAATGGGTTTAAACTGGAAGAGGGCAGGTTTAGATTAAACATTAGGAAGAAGTTTTTCACTTTGAGGGTGGTAAGGCACTGGAACAGGTTCCCCAGAGAAGTTGTGGAGGCCCCATCCCCGGAGGTGTTTAAGGCCAGGCTGGATGGGGCCTTGGACAACCTAGTCTAGTGGGAGGTGTCCCTGCCCATGGAGGGGGGGTTGGAACTTGATGATCTTCAAGGTCCCTTCCAACCTAAACCATTCTATGATTCTATGCAGCTGCCTGTTTTGCGCTGTGCGTGCCATAGCTACAGGAGGGGAAAAATCTCCTGATCCAGCAGAGACCTGACCCACCAGAACTGCAGGGATTGTTTTCCCGATGAATGGACAAACATCTCATACCCAACAAAGGGAACCTGTCTGATAGACAGTGGGGTCTGGTTTAATCCCTGTGAAAGCAAACCCAGCTTGTGCAGAACTGCCTTTGCTCCTCGTAGGGCTGCGTTGGCCTCAGGTGTCAATGATCTGCTGGTGTAAAATATACAGTTATTGCACCAGAGGCCTTCAATCTGCAAGTGCAAATGTGACATAAATAGATCTAATGTGCACGGGGCTTGTAATGGGTGACAGCTTAAGAGCCGCTCTTTGAAAATATGGTCCTCTGTGTCCCATTTTCTTTACTTGTCTTTTGTTTACTTTCTCATACACGTGGGGGAGATTAAGAACAGAGCATTTACTACTCTCCCGCAGTTGTGCATTGCTGATCCTTTCTCTTTCTACATTAAAAGGAAAGCAGGGGCTATCACAGAGCTCCACTGTGGATTAGCCGATATGATGCAGGAATGGCAAGGAGATTCCTGGTTTTCTGCAATGCTGCAAGTTGGATCGGATGATTTTTGTCATCACCTGAAGTCTGAAATCCGTGCACCTACAAAATAACCAGGGCAGATGGTGAACGGTTTTGAATGGTGCTCTGCATATACCATATGCCTCCCTTTCTATTGACTTTTGAGCATCAATGAAGGGAGCACCGAGTGAGAAGGGCCATGTACCCAAAGTGTAAGGTTTTCTGAGCACTGGAAAGTGCCTTTGCTCTCTGCTCTGAGCCTTGCAGTGGGCACATGAGAAGGCTGTGCTTTAATATGCACCTGGAGACATTTTACATGAGGAAGGGGGAAGAGTGAAGCGTATTTCTGTGAGTGCTTTGCAGGTGTTAAAGAGGCAAGAACAGTGTTTAATTGTTCTTGTCCTCATGTCACATACTTAAAGTTACTTTTCCCTTTCAAAGACATAATTTCAAGCTGTCACCAGGTACGCTTTCCTAGGAAGGCCAATTTGCTGAAAAGACTGAAGCTATATGGTGCCTTCCCACTGATGCCAGAACAGCTGTTTCTCTGATTGCCAGTCCTTCCCCTGCCTTTTCTTCCTGAAAGAAGCAAACACAAATATTACGAGCTCATATTACTTGCAACCAGTGAGACAAATGACTTACGAGGGGTGGTATTGCTTTTATTTCTGTGTATGTTAGGGAAGCTGTTGATGCAAAAAGAGTTGTTACTATCTTTCCCAGTACAGAGGGAAACATGGACCTGTCCAGGAAGGTTTTTCTTTCAGAGGTACTACTGCCCCTGCTCCCATCCCCCTGGGACCCAGTCAACCATTGAGCTGGGCAGAAGATCAGGTTGGAAGAATGGTCTGGCTGTGGAACCATTGAAGCAAGGGGCCACAGGCAAATTGATGGCATGAAGTTCTGGAGGTCTCTAGTCCAAGCTCCTTCTCAAGCAGGACAACTTTAGTCCAGGTCAGCTGTGGCTTTGTCTGAGTCTTGAAAACCTCCAAGGACAGAAGTGTACCTCTCTGGGCAGCATTTTCCCATGCTGCCTACTGGGAAACACAGTCCAACCTGATCCTCCCAAGCTTGTCACCTTTGTAACTACCCATCAGGTAGCTGCTGACCTCTTAGATCATCCCTGAGACTCCTTTTGATCAAACTGAACTAGCTGATCTCCCTCAGCATCTCCTCCTAGGTCTTGTTCCCTAAGCTCCTTGCCTCTTCAACTGGGGCCCAAAAGCCAGGCCCAGCAATCCAAAACCCAATAGAGGAGGACAATGACTTCTCTTGACTTGGAGCCTTGCTGCTCCATATATAACTAAAACCACAGGCTGCCCTTTTCCCCTGTGAGAATACATTGCTGACTCAGTCGGGTGGTGTCCACTATAACCCTTGGGTCCTTTTCAGCAGGGTCCTGTTACTGCCCAGTTGATGATGGAATTGGTGACTACATGGAAATTGCCACTCTTAGCTAAACTGTGGCAACTGGTTGTGCATCTGCTTCTGGGACTCTGAGGGAGACCCCCATGGCAGGGGGGTTGAAGTAGGTAATCTAGTCCTCTAGGAAGGATGAAATTAATTCCCCCTTTTCTATAGGAACATGGCTAAAGCACTAAGTTTCTATGCATTGAGAAACCTTTTGCTACTCCCATACACTAGTCAAATTCATGGACTATAATCTGATATGAAAACTGGAAGCAAAAGTGGTATTTGATTCTGAATTTTTAGTGAATCGTGTTTGGCTTAATTTGGTGTGATAAGTCTGTATCTTCCTGGTGTACAAATTTAAAAAGAATCTCTCTCTTTTTTTTTTGTTGTTGTTCTGCTCAGTAAAATTAATGTTATTCATTACATTTAAACAATAGCTAACTTGCCATTCTCCTTGGTAATTATCTCTCATCCCTTGGGAGCACCTAAGCACACACATTTATAGTATATAGAGGCTCATACCAAACTTATATGAGAAAATCAAGGAAAGCATAGTGTGAGCTGCTTTTGTGGTATTCTTACTGACCGAAGGACTGTTCCTCTTAAAACACCTCCCACTCACAAAAACATCAAAAGTGGGTCTTGCAATAAGCGCTAGGTACTTATGTTGAATTAACTTCCTGGAATATAGAATTTGTTAAAGTGTCTTAAATTATTTATTTACAGATTTCAGTTCAACGTTGAAATGCCCATTTTGATGAGCTAGTGATGAGATGTCATTACTTGTTCCACTGCCAACCTTCCATTCAATAATTAGCCACCCCACTCATAACATTTTTGCTTGATCCTATCAAGCATGTATTCACTTTGATTGGATAGAATATTCATTGGCAGAGGCTGCGAGAAGGCACATAATTCTATTTATGTTCATCCCTTAATCTATTTCTGCAGTTTAAGGGATCTAATAATTCCAACTCTCTTTCACCCGTGATTGTAACTTAATTTAGTAAATTCTCATGCTATATTTTGTGAAAAATTTGAAGACTTTCACTCCTGAAATGAGCAGCTGTATTCTTTACTGATAAGAAAACATTCTGCCAAATGAAAGGTAGTCACAACTTTTTTATGATTAAGAATATTAAAGTTTAAACCAGCCATGTAAAAATTACCATTTTTGGGTTTATACAGAAAGAATAAAATCCTGCCGGAAAAACCCTGTAATATGAGGAAGTGCGCTCCTTGGAACGTTTCTCATCTGATCAGATGAAGATGTCTTCAGCATTAATGTCTGTATCTGAGCTTGTCATCTAGAGCCTCTTTATACTCAATAAATCACAATAGACATGTCTGTGATGCGATTCATGTCATCACAAAGAACCTGTCCAAAGTAGTTGGTGTGAACTGCTATTTTCTCTCCAGTGACTATAAAGGGGATGCCATTTGTCCACACATATGCATCAAATGCCATTTGAGATACTGTAACACATTTGACACACCTGCATGGGATGGCAGATGTGGTGTAGGACCTGAAGGAGACCTGTCCCCTTCTGGAACTGTAGCTGGAGACGGGCATCTCAGGTGGCACCAGGTGCCTGTGTTAGGTGACAGCCTGCATAAACATGGTCCAAAGTGTTCTGGGATACCTACTTAGGAAATAGTGCTTGACCTCTGATGCTGCTCAGGGAGGAACTGGACATCTGATGGGTGCAGTGCTGTGTTATCCAGCCCTGTGTAGAACTCCTGGATCCCCTGGAGCATATAAAAAACATTAGATGGTTATATTTGTTCAACAAAATCAAGTCCTGGTGCTGACTGCAATGTGAGTTTATACTACTAGTGCACATGTGGACAGCTAAGTTTCTGCCAATGAATCTGGAGCTGAATTCCACCCCAAAATTTAGGTACATCTAATTTTCAGTCTTTGTCCCAGGTGGTTAGTTTTCAGGGACAGGTATGAATGAGATCCTCAGTCTTGCTTCAGAAAGTGTCTGTTTGCTAGTAGAGCTCAGCACAATGTAGCATTGCTGATATACCCTTTCCACAGGAGAGATGGCTGCAGTCATCCTTGGCTGGTGATTCCCTGAAAAACTCTGAATTACCACAGTTGAGATGATTTGTCTGTTCTAATATGGAGATTTGGAATTAAACATCTTACAGTAAGAACAGAAATCCTCCCTTAGGATCTGCTAGAGTCTTTTACATGCAAAGGTATGTATGAGTAGTTAGCTTCGTCCCTGGGAAGGGGTCTCAGTGAAGACAGAGGGATTATACTCTAGGTAGCCCTGCTTGAGCAGAAGGGTTGGACAAATGACCCCCAGAGGTCCCTTCCAACCTCAGACATCCTGTGATTCTGGGATCCTATGATTATAGACAACTGGACTCTGCCTGACTGCAGTGGGGTCAGTACAGATGGGGTTTTAAATTAGGTACCTGCATGAATCTTTTCTGAATCAGGATTCATCCAAGTGCAAGTAGAACAGAAGGTCTCCATGAACTGATGTAGAAGGAGTAAAGCTGTGTCTGGCTTACATTTGGGTGCTGAGATCCTGCTGATTTCACTGAGATTTCTATATCTACAGAGCAGTTAGTAATGAAAATGCTTCCTTGGATCTGGATCTGAGATAAGAAATGATGACAGCTGGAGCCTACCTATCTCCCGCTAATACTGTCTTTATCCATCACTACTAAATTAGTTTCTACATTAAAGCTATTTTTACATATTTTTCTCTCTGAGATTTTAGCAGTTTATTACTAAATCTTGCTCTTTTGTGATAATCCAGTCTTTAAAAATCAGGTTTAACACTAAGATTTAATGCAGACCTTAGTTCAATCTGTATCTGACTATTGTGTGATATTTTAAAAGGTTTCTTCTGTAGTACGTGGGACTTGCTGGGCTAAAAAAACAGGATAGTGAGCTAGATGGATCACTGCTTTGATCCAGGAGAGCAGCCTTAGGACAATTTTGTTTGTATACCACAATTATAGCTTAGTATGAACATGTGACTTATATGTGGCTCTGTAGTCTGTTTGTCACTTTGGTTGGCACAGGGCAGACCAAAAAGACCAAAATCATCTGCATTTGATTCACAGCAGCTTGCACAGGGTCTAACACTAATCTGGATGATCCCTCAAAGAAAGGTATGGTTTAAGGGAGAGACACTGTGGTGACTCCAATAAAACAGACACCCAAGAGATGGAAGTAACAGAATAAGTTAGTAAATTAACTCTTGCTCTCCAAACAAACCTTCTAAATTTACAGACACTGGCATTAATATCCCAATAAACAATGACTTCTTAAATAAAAGGGAGTGGAGAACAAAACTAACACAATCAGTATATTTACTCAGTTTCACCTGATAACTTTTTCATGCTAACTTTTATAACATTAAAAATAAAGCCTCATACACCAGCCAAAATCCATGTTTAACAGAGTTGCACTGCAGTTGATGTGGGATGCTGCAAAACCTGCAGTGGCAATTGGTTTGGATGGAACACCCCCATAAGAACAGTGAAACGGGCTGCTCGGGGAGCTTGTGGAGCTTCCTTCATTGGGGAATTTTTGCAAATAGGTCAGAGAAAGATGAGCTGGGAGGTTTCTTAGGCAGGATTGCTTCTGCTTCAGTGTTGTGTCTCCTGGGTTCCCAAAGACTCTCTGGGAAAGTGACTCTGTGCAGTCTGCAAAAGAGTTTTTGAACTGCGATGTTTGGATTGGGGTATTCTGTAGTGGTGGAACCCTCAGACTCATACTCAGTGAAGGCCAACACAGCCAATTTCTAAGTCCTATCACAGTCTCAATGTTTAATGAATAATAATAATAATAATTGACTTTTAAACATTAAATCTTCTTTCATTTTACTGCCATTGGACTTGAAGTTTTACAGTAGCAGGTTGTTTTATTAATTTTTTTCAATAGCCACTTTTGCTAACACTTCAGTATACTCTAATTCTCCCTTTGTACATCACTTTCTCCTCCACATTATACTTATGTAATCATAACCCTACATTGATAATTTTTTTGGGGGGGTTTTATGATTAGGACACAAGCATGCTACGTCTAGGGGAGCTGTGAATAGGATCACAAATGTGAGCAGACCCATTGATTTCAGCGGGACTGTCTAACATCAAGCACACTGGCAGGAATCGCGTGCTGAGCCTGCAAACGCTTTGACCTCATGGTCTGAGCTTTGCCTATGGATTCTTCTGCGTCTGAGACACGCTGACTTCATGGGGACCTGCCTGGATGTGGGGATCTCCAGGACCGTGCTGGAGAGCAGCAGTGGGCTCTCATGAAGAGGAGAAACTGAGGAAGGAATGTAGTCCCCTTCTCAGGCAGGGGTGCTTACTTTTGAGCAACATACAAAATCCCTTTTTTCTGAACTTCGAAAGAGTCGGGCGACAGGAGGCAGTGACTTTTCTCTGCCCTTTTCCTGGCACTTCTGCTTTCTCTTTTACCTTGTCATGCTCGTGATGTTTTTCCAAGTTGGATCCTTTGCATTTCTGTTTCCTTTGATCTCCCTGTTTGTCTGCTTAAAATATGCATGTTCACAGAAGAATAGCAAGTAAAACCCTTTTGCCTTTTGTACGTGCTTCTCTTTTGGGTGATGGCATGTGCCATGTTGAGGCTGGAGGTGGCTATTATTTCAGCTATCTGTTCACATAAAAAAGCCTAGCTTTTTTTCTTACAACTAGAAAATCAGGGAATTGTTTTCACAGACTTTTTAATCTAACACATAATACCAAAGCTAAAAGAATCTATGTTGGCTCTTATATTGAAATATAAAATGATATAAACAAATTTACTAAGTTTTTTTCTTTTGTAAACTCTTTACTGGATTACAGCTACTATGGAAGTTAATATACCTAGTCCAGTGTATAAATTTAAACGCCTATTTAAGTAGTATAATAAAATATAATAATACTGAGGATACCCTGGGATTTGCCACAAAAATCTTCCAACACATTCAGTTTAAGAAGTGGTCACAAGTTTTAGATTTATTGTAGGTGTTTATAGCTCTTTGTGAATTTCTGTGGAGGGAAGGATGTTTTTTCCTGTTTTGCTGACACTACAAAATGTAAAACTTCCTCGGGGTTTTGTAGAAGTTCCACTTTAGTTTTTAAATCATTCCTAAGTTGTGCTGGATGTAACAGTGAATATTTTGTTTTATTTTGTTATTTCTTGGGACTCTCGGTTTGCTCTGATTGACATTGGTGGAATTTCCAAAGACGAAATTACAGAGAGAAATATGCACAATGCTGAAGGGATAATGGATTTTGCTCTGACTCATTTAAAACAATTTTCTTTGGCCTAAAATCTTAGCCTGATTAAAAATGGTGATCCAGCTAATTCTCAGGAACTGAAATCAATGAGTTGCCGCGATTTACGCCTGTGAAAGAGCTTCCTTGAGAACTTGCAAAGAGCAAGAGGAAAGTCCCATCATCCAGGATCAGTTCAAAAGCAGACTGCAGTCGTGAGGGAATTTGTCATCATGTAGCTCCAGAGACCTGGAAGTCTCCCCAAGTACATGAATTTTAATCTACTAAAATGATGGGACAGGGAAAATATTCTTGAAATCATCCAGAGGTAAAAACACTGTCCCTCCAGCCTAATCAGAGAAATCGCTGACCACAGAAGAAGGATCCAACAGTCAATTGACCGCAATAAGCTTTTGACTATGTCAGGGCTGGTCCTTCCTCTGTTAATATTGATCATTTGACAGTCACTGTCACCTTCAAACAGGGCATCCTGCCTCACTTTGTCATCTTTCACCCCAGCCTCAGTTCAAGAATGGGTTTGCCCTTCTAGTTCATTTATTTAGGAAACACAGTGGGTAACAAGCCATCCTGTCAATAAAACATGTTATATAGCCATCTGACTGCAACGGCACTCATTCTGGTTTGCCTCTTGTACATTGGATGGTTGCATTTTCACTGTCATCTTGTTGGTTACCTGTATTTTATTATGGGTCTATCACAATTTCTTTAGTTGGTTCAGCTTCTTTCTTGTGTGCTTTTCAGACCTTTCCCAGTTACGTGTCATCTATGTCACCTAAAATGGGCTAATACATGTCCTACTGACACCTGTGCCACGTAGTTGTCAGAAGACAGCTAAAGCACAGCTTTCCTGTCTGCATTTCACCAACAGATAGATTCACAGTCTTTTATTTGTCTCTGTTGCTGCCACATAAGTGGGCCACTTTAGACTGGAAAGAGTTTATACTGACATTTTAGTCGATGGAGAAACACTCATTGACTTCACTTGTGTAAGGTCAGTGTGTAAGAGGAGGATTGACCTTCAGCATGCTTTGGTGGATATGCATCTGATATTTTTGTTCCTAGTGAGTATGCATCTGATATTTTTGTTCCTAGTGAGATCTTCCACCTTTTGCTCATCAGGATAGCATCACTGATTTTATTGCTCTTGACTTACCGTGTGGTGGTTTCTGCCTTGTGCTGCTTCCTGTTTCCATCAACTGGAGACAAGGAACGAGCTGGAGGCTGCTGCTTCTGGTTCCTTCTTTCTGGATACCAATTTCCCCAGTACAGTGAGAAACTGGAAGAGACCTGTGTTTGATATGGCAGTTTTCTGCTGCTTGGGAGTCTGTCTGCTGCTGGAAAAGATTAATGAAGGCAAAGCAAACTTGAACTGTGCACAGCACTATCTACGGGCTGTGCATGTGGACACTTAGCTAGCTCAGCTGGGCATGGCAACATGCAATCTGTCATTAAATGATCCATATTCTGGAGTCTCAGGAAGGTGAAGATCTGTCCCCAGGGGACCCCAGGAGGCTGAGTCTGCATCATGGCATGGAGGTGGGACAGCAGGTCCTGGCTTACTGCTAATCTGGCTGGTCCAGACCCCTGTATCAATGACAGGCTGCAACGTGAGCTGCTGGGACGGGGTCTTGGGGTTCTGTCTCTGTGGGATTCGCACCCTGGCTCCATTTCACCCACCAGGGAGATGAATGATGTCAGATGATTTGTGTGAGCTAAAAATGGGTGTCAGCTTACTGCTGCTTACCAGCCAGTGGTTAAGTTTTCACGTGTCCCTGCAGGGAAAGAGCTATTAAGTAGATGAAAGGGGATTCCTTCATGGGATGGTTGTGCATCCATCTACATTGCTTTTCTTTGGTTTCGTTGGCAAACTGCTTTCTCTCCAGCACTGGTTCTACTTCTCCATTTGTAATTTTATGCTTGACTTGATATATATTGGTCCTTGAGAATGAATGCTACCTGTTTGCTCCTATTTTTTCATTCAAAACGCAGTTGGAAGCCTGAGGGACTGTCACAGTGTGCTTGTGGAGCTCTGGAGGAGGAAAAGTCCAGAGCTAGGGAGAAGGTTGCAGCAGAGAGCCCTGGGAGCCTGCGCCAACATAGGAGCTGCTCCATCTACTGGAACTACCAAGGGAGAACTACTGCACTCCTGAAGTGAGGAGCTGGCAAACTTTAGTATTTCTATGTACATCTAGTGACAAAAGGTCCTGTTTGGTCTGGTTTTTAATTGCTGTAGTGGAGTGCAGGGAAATAACCTTTTCTCTGGATTAGGAGGATCTACACCAGGACAGAAGCCCCATTCTCCCAGGCAAAGTACCCACCAACAGCTTTTCCTCATCGAGCTACTCTGCCGAGGTTGGGAGCAGGCAAACATTTAGACACCTGGTTAGCCTGAGTCTGCAAAAATCTCATTTTATTCAGGCTGCTGTTTAGTTTTGTTAGTCCCAGACTTGGCCCCATAAAAACTGCTACCTGTAGTAATGCATTATCGATCTTACCCGTATGTGCAATTAGAATTTATTATTGAGACTATTACCTTGCTGACTTGTCCATTTGTAGTGTCACACATGACGAGGATTTTGAAAGACAGCAACAGCCTAGCTGGAATGACACGAGAGCCGCATTCGCAGCCATACAGCTGACATTGCAGCAGTGACACAGCCAAAATTAAATCACCGCTCCGGGAATACTTGGCAGCACAAGCCCAGATTGGAAGTACCCAACAGGCCTGGTGATGTCACAGGTACTTTTTTCTTGTTCTGAAACACTCCAGAATAGTACGGGAATCTTATTTCATAAAATGTGAGGTTCTTCAAAGTGTTCTCCTGTGATTCATTTGTTTTGGGTGTGGTAACATCCCTCTCAGTTCCCTGTGTACTTACACACTCATTAATCTTCTCCCAGTGGAGAATTTCCATCTTCCTTGTAATTATTCGGGGATGGAAAAAAAGAATTCTGGATATGTCACCCAGTAGGACAATCCCTTACTGGTTGAGTAAAGTGAAGACTGAGACCGCGGAGTTTTGGCACTGTGTGATCTGAAGTCTATCGGTGTCAGTGAGTTCATTGACTTATTTGTGCAATGGATCCAACCTTCTATCCTATCTATCTGGTTTTAGAAGCGATATCTCTAGTAATTATACTTTCACGATTCTGGTAAAAGTGAATTTCGGAAGTGTGTACTTCCAAGACAAGTCGGAGTTTCATCACATAAAAGAAGAACTGGACCAGTGTCTCCTGTTCCAGGGACAATCCAGCCACTCTGCTTTGAGAGCTTCCTTAGCGCTCTGGTTCAAACCTTCATGAAATCTCACCAATACTAACTATTTGCAAAAGTTGGTATTTCCTTCTGCCACTGTTGGATGTGATCAGTCCCTTGGTGCCTAACCCTGTGAGAGCTGGGGGTTACTTTCCGACATGTTATTTGATTTGGGGGTCTTCTAACGGAACAAGGCAATGGGGAAGACCTACCATTTGGATCCATGTGCTCCACTGTGGGACTTGGCTTGAACACAGTGACCACAACACTGTTTCCTCTGTGTAACACGGCTGAAGCTTTGAGCAATTTTGATATGGTTTTGATTATTTGAAAATCCTTTCCTAACATTTATAAGCACATTTTATGGCAAATAGTATGGGTGGAGACTAGATATTCTGTTTCAAGGAAACTCTGATTTTCCATTCCCAACTGGAAAGGAAAAATTAGCCTTTCCAAGTAAGTGAAATTCCAGGAAAGCAGATAAATGAGACAAAATATTTGGTCTTAATTTCAATCTTTTGTAACTTTTGTAACTGGATTTTATTTTGAAAGTCCATTTCAGGAGAAAGGAAATCAAAACTGCCATTCCAAAAGGACAAAATAAGATACACGAACTTCATAATGTGTTGTTCAATTTATTTCTAGGGCAAATGCTATCAGAATGAACAGATTTTTGTGAACATAGAAATTATGACAAAACGAGGCCTTTTTGTGGTCCCCAAAATACCTGAATGAAAGCTTGCCAACCAGCTGCTACTGTAAGTAGCTTTGGGATGAACATCCAGGCAGCTCTTCTGGACACTCTAATCCCCAAGTCAAAGCAAGCAAACAGCAGCAGAGTTACATCAGAACAGGATACTTTGGGAAAAGAACGCCACTGCTTTAAAGGGGATTCAGCTCTCGTGAAGGCTGGATCCTCCTTTTCAATTTTTGCTTTTGGGAATTGTTA
Organism: Pluvialis apricaria; assembly: GCA_017639485.1. Taxonomy (NCBI): domain Eukaryota; kingdom Metazoa; phylum Chordata; class Aves; order Charadriiformes; family Charadriidae; genus Pluvialis; species Pluvialis apricaria. Next base: position 157,068,030 of record CM030008.1, on the reverse strand, counting down.
TCTTCCAGTTCCTTTGTGTAACTTCCTGAGCCAACTTGTGTGGCTGCAGTAGAGTAGGGAATCTATAGCAACTTCATTTATATTGAAGAATGGAGACAAAAGTTAAATAAGAAAATGAATAATTCAGTTTCTAGTAGAGTATGATGTGTCTATTATTGCGATGCTGCACGTGATATATGATGCTCTGTCTGTATTACTTCTTACACGGATTTTAGTACTGGGTATCTCAGACTGCATGTGAGAAGCCAGTATGAGCCTGGGAGACAAGAAAATGGGAAATTAAGTCACCTGAATGAACATGGTCAGGACTCTGTTGGATATGGTGTTTTGGGTAGGCTGAAATTGTGAGGTGGAAGCATGCAACTTGACTGCTTCTGTTTGTGAAACAGAGTGAATCTCTACTGCTTCAAGCATTAACATAGCCTTAGGAGTATATAAAATCCAAGACTATAGGTCCTCAAATCCCTTGAGTTTCTTATTTTAGTGTCAGACTTTTCCTATGTCTGTTCATGCGTGTGCATGTGACTGTGAACTACATGTAGAATGCTAGCAGCAGCAAACCCAGATTTTAGCTTTGGTGATCAATTTAGAAAATGATTATTTATTTGATAGCACCTGAAAATAAATGAGGTTCTTGAAAGGAAATTGTATGGAAAAGGAGATTACAGTGCAACCAAGGATTTGACAGTTCAGTGAGGAGAAAGTGTGGGGAAGAAAATGGGTTATGGAAATTGGAATATGTGGTTACTGAAGCTAGTGTGGGTGGCTAGAAATAATTTTGCATGTGAAGTGTATGTACATCCTTTTTCTGAAAAGCATGTGAAACAAGTGAATTTTTATTTTAAGGATAAAGGCTTCTCTTAGAAACGTTATTTGAGATCTGTAGATGAACAAGAACTCAGAATTATTATTTACTGAGGAACAGATTTTTTGGAAATAGCCAAGTAAAATGCACTCCTCATGATCACTCATCCTTGTATGACTCCGCAGCTTTTGCTTCGTGCATTGACATTTTCCCTTTCTTTATTGGACAAAAATGTGAGCAGCTAAAGCCAGTTGGAATATTCCTTTGGAAATACTGCTTGAAAAGAAATCGCTTCATTGTCAAAATAAAAATGGATGTGGAAAATTCCTGGTTTTATTGAAACAAACAAACAAACAAACAAACAAACCAATGTAAAAGCCAAACAATTATTTTGTTTGGTTCACTATAACTAAAGGCCCAAACATTTTTGTTTGTGAATTGGGTTGAGGGCCAAAGATTTCCCTCTTTTCAGTGAATGAAACTGGAATCTTTTTGTGCAAAACAAAATAATATTTCACTGGACTATTTGTGAGAGTGAAAACGTCTGGCTGTCCCAATAATGCAAATTCTTATGCATCCCTTACAGAAATGGGTGGACACGGTCATGCAAACAGATAACCTAGCAACAACTGTGAGTTCAGAGTTTGCCTGACACAAATAGTAAGCCTGCATCTGGAGTATTGTGTCCAGTTCTGGGCTCCCCGGTTCAAGAGGGACAGGGAACTGCTGGAGAGGGTCCAGCAAAGGGCTACAAAGATGATTAGGGGGTTGGATCATCTTTCTTATGAGGAAAGGCTCAGGGACTTGGGGCTTTTTAGTCTAGAGAAAAGAAGACTGAGTGGGGGATCTGATTAATGCTTATAAATACTTAAAGGGAGGATGCCAGGGGGATGGGAACAGTCTTTTTTCAGTGGTGCCCAGTGATGGGACAAGAGGTAGTGGGCACAAACATGAATATAGGAAGTTCCGTCTAAACATGAGGAGGGACTTCTTTATTTTGAGGGTGGCAGAGCACTGGCACAGGCTGCCCAGAGAGGTTGTGGAGTCTCCCACTCTGCAGACATTCAAAACCCGCCTGGACGCCGTCCTGTGCAACTGCTGTAGGTGTCCCTGCTGTGGCAGAGGGGTTGGACTGGATGATCTCCAGAGGTCCCTTCCAACCCTGACCACTCTGTGATTCTGTGATTCTGTGAAATAATCACTAATCAGACAAATTCCTTTACTAAAAGATTTGCTTCAGATGCCATATAGACCATAAAATGTGGTGTAAAAATGCTCAGCTGTGTCTTTTACATTTTGGACATGTTGAGATGGCTTTTGAATTTCAGTGGGCTGTAGGAAAGGAGAGCTTTATGTGCAGAGGTCTCAGATATGCAGTGCAGGTCTGCCTAGGCCAGATAATATTAATTGCATGTGAGGAAATTGAGATTCTTTTCCCATTTAGAGATCATCCATCATTTTCAGAATTAAGCATCCGAGTGCTTCTCACATGAAAGTTAAGGAAGGTAAGGAGAGTCAGCATAATAGTATGCGATTGCAAGGTAATGAAAGGTGCTAGGGCTCATTACTTAATTACAGGAGGTCTATCTGCCTGCCTGATAAGGAAGGGTCTTTGGCATCCAAAGTGCTGAGACAGATTGTCCAGCCCAGGGAGCGCAACACCATTCCCCTTCTATCATCCATGAAGATCTCACGCGCCTTGCAGTCAACCGGACCAGAGCCACAGAAACGGCAGATCTTATTAAGAGCAGGGCTGCGTGAGCGTGGGGATGGTGTTTGCAGATTTGAGTCTGTCTGGGAAGCAGGTTAGCTGGGTGTGCCTAGCCGGAGCTGAAGAGCCCTGAAAGCGCTGCCGTGGATCTCTCTGCATGCACTCCAGTGCATTCGGATGAGGCAGGACCAGGCACAAGCACCAGGTGAATTAGGAAGGCAGAGCTTGGGGGGCTGAGGTGCAGGCACAGCCGGGCTGCCTTGGCTCGGGAAGGTGCACCTAACTTACTGGGTGCCAGGAGAGTCTCTGCTCAGGCTGAGGGTGACGTCCAAGGTCAAAATTGCCCCCACATACCTGAGGCAGTACCTGTGAATACCTGCCCTAGAAGATTAAACATTATATTTCTAGGACTATAGACTGATTGTATCTCAGCACACATGTAGCTGTGAGGTTGATACCTCTGTTTCAGATTTTTACACCTCACTTAACTAATTATATATCTTTGTAATGACTGATTAAGCAGAACAGCCATTTAATGCATCTGTCCAGACTGGGACAATGGCAGAGGTTGTAGCTCCTAGCCCTTGTGCCCACTGCAGCTTCCCCATATTTGAAGGTGGGGGGCCGCTTCTCCTCTTAGGAGATTTTCAGCACTTTGGGACTGTCCTTCAGCCGTGCTGCTCTGGGAGAGCAGAGCATCCCACCTGCTCCAGGCGTGGAGATGGAGAGCAAAGTGCCTTTCCAGGGTCCTGCTGCCTTGAGCTCTCCTGCTTGACAATGTGAGCTCTGTGTTGCCCCTTACAGCCAGGCTAATGCCCAATAAATGTTGATAGCACACAATATCCTTGCTATCGCTTAATAAATGTTGTTGCAAGGATAGGTGCAGGGAATCTGCACACTGCCTCCAAAACCCAGTATGCTATGTGTTGCACTTTGGGAAAGGGCAATGCTGAGATGAGACCAAATCGAAAGCTTTCTCATCATTCTTACCCACAGTGAAGAGCTTTTTGTTACTTCTTGATGCATGTTTTGCTGGCACTGTTTTAACAGATGTGATCAAACTCCATTTGCCTGAGTTTGAAAAATGCACGTCAGTTCTGCAGGTAATGGGGTGTAAATCTGTAGACTGTGATGGTTGATGTATTATAGAGCTGGGGCAGGCTCCGGAAAGAACTAGTGACCCATTTTTTAGCTTTTCAATCTCCATCATGACTAGCTGCCTGTAAGGGGAAAAGATTTTGAAATCAGGAAAAAGCTTGTTATGCTTCATCATATCTGGACATGAAGGATCTTGACCAGTGCTTAAATGTCCCAATAACTGTAAAAGGCAGGATTTTCCCCAATTTTCAACACAACTGAGGTACCTGAATAAATAAAATAATAACAAACAGAGGTTATTAAAAGTAAGGAGGGGAATCAGGGCCACTGTCCTTCAAGAGCTAAGCAGAGCCCTGACAGAGTTGTTACAGCCCCCCAACACCTCATCTGGAGGTTCACTGTCCACATCAGGGTGAGTCCTCATAGCCCATTGCAATATGCAAAACATGGATTCCTACAACCAGCTGCTGCAAGGACCACAAATGTGGGCCCACACCTGGGCCAGGTACAGCCTCTCCGCAGGAACCTGGGAACTGTGGAAGCCTTTTGAGAGTTCTCAAGCACTTGTCATGGCTGCCTAAATTAGACAGTGCAACCAGTTGTTAAGCAACCAGCTGCTCCCACAACAGTTTTTATTTTTAAAAAAACCCCACCTCCAGCAAAGGGTTCTCTCTTCTCTCCTACAGATGTATCACAAAGAGGTGGCTTGTCCAGCACTTGTGTACTCCTGACCCTGAGGTTTCCAACCCTCCTTTTGGTAAGGGGAAGGGCATTGTCAGATCCCTCCCTTTCCCAAGCACTGCCTGCTATTCTTTTGACAGCCCACCCCTGTCCTTCAGCTGACTAGAGGCAGGGTTCCTCACAACAGGGAGATACCCAGATTGTCCAAACAAGAGCTAAGAGGCTGGACAGGGAGGACTGAAGCTGCTGGGCTTTATCCGGCAGATGACACCAACTCAAAACAAAAGCTGGGGAGAGTTAGGGATGCCCAGCGGTTAGTCCTCTCCTCCTTGCACATTCATCAGGCATTGGAACGCGTTACCCACGGCAGTGGTGGAGTCCCCATCCCTGGAGGTATTTAAGGGTTGTGTAGATATAGTGCTTAGTGGTGGGCTTGTCAGTGTTAGGTTCATGATTGGACTAGATGATTTTAGAGGTCTTTTCCAATCTAGGAGATTCTGTGATTCTCTGTGATTCTGTAAAATAAAATGATGGTGGATCCAAATAACACCTGAATCATGAGCACAAATGAGGAAGGTTTTACGCAAAAGTATCTCCAGGGATGCCACGCTATGGCATTGTGCTTTGCACTTTTGATGAGTATTTTTGCCTGTATAGCAGCTGCGCAGCTGACCACTTCACACTGTGCGATGAAGCTGAGGTGGGAACGTGTGCTAGGGTCTGTGAATCATTAATAAACTCTGCCAGAGGCACTGAAATGTGTGTTACTTGAATAGTGGGATGCCTGAGTACCTGGATCACAACTACATTTCACTGTCACATCACTACTGCTAAATATACTGTTGAGTTCTGTCTACAAAGTGATAAGAGCATCTTAATGGCTCAGTCTGTAATATATCTGGGTGCAGACAGTGGCCATCATGAGTGGCCATCATGTTTGTAGGTAACACTGTTGACCCAGCTTACAAATCATTACTTTTCCATGTCAGCATATATCAAATAACTGGTTTGGAGTCACCAATGTCATCCTAAATTACACCAAGGTGTTGTGCTCACTGTTGTTCCAGAGGTGTCAAAAAGGACTTCTATTTTGTGTTTTATGCTTGCTCAGTTATGGGCATATTTGAAAGCCATTGTTCTTACTTCATGACAAAGAAAGGAAAGCACGTGGGGGAAAGCAAGGATTCAGAGTGAGTCAGGAATTATTAAAGTACCAAATAACCAGTGACTCTCCAAAGTCCGTATTTGCCACATCTGACTGCAGACTCATGGATTACATCCAGGAATGGGAAAGCTATATCACCCAAAGAGAGAAATAGGAGGTGATAAGTCCCGAGCTCTCTGGATGTGCCTCTCCCTGCTTCTGTGGACACCCCATCCCTGGAAGTGTTCAAGGCCAGGTTGGACGGGGCTTTGAGCAACCTGGTCTCGTGGAAGCTGTCCCTGCACATGGCAGGGGGATCAGAATTACATGATCTTTAAGGCCTCTTCCAACTCTAACCATTCTATGATTCTGTGATTCTGCAGGGAGCGTGCCTACCCGTTGCCCCATGGACTACTCTTCAAGGTCCCACTCTCTGCTCTTCAAGGCTTAAAGGAGAACTTCTTCTGTAGGGCTTTTCTGCCCTTTCCCTTTCAAATGAAAGAGCTTTGCACCATTCTCCTATTTGTCACATAGCAAGTGACTAGAAGTTTTTTACATCCTTGCAAAGGATGGGAGTGTCTGCTGGCCTGTGCAAGGGAAGGGCAGGCTCTGATACAGGCTGCCCTGCCTGCTCTGCAGAGCACTGGTTGATAACCAGGGGTGGTATACGGCTTTGGTTTGTAAAATATTAAATAAATTAGTATCTGCTGCTGCCCTTGGATAGAGCCTTAATATAAGCAATGTAACAACTGTTGCACTTCATCCCAGAGGTGGTTTCATTTCAGTGGGCCGGTAAACCCAGGGTGCATGATGCAGAATTTCAATTTGTTACTGTAGAGGCATTACACAAATGTAAATTTTTTTTTGCTATTTAGCAAAACATGCCATGTATCTCATATATGAAGTGGAGGCTTTGGAAAAACTACTCATTGAACAATAACCTGGTCACTCTGTTCTTTCCTTTCATGTTCAGTTTCCCATGCTGCTTTCCACTAGTGCTCAAAATGGACTGATTTTGAACATCACTAGTGATGTTGTTCTTGTTTTTGCTAAAACTCTGGAGAATTACACCAGTACTTGATCCTTCTTCTCTTTCCAATAGATTTAATCCTGAGATTTTGTTATTTTCTTCCTGACTGATGCCATAATCACCAGGATATCCAATCTGTTAAAACACTATGATGTATACACAGGAATATATAAGTATTTTAATTTTACAGGCATAGGCAAGTGAAAGGACTTTCATGAACAATACAGCGGTAGCAGAGACAGGTAAGAAGTCCTGAGTTCTTGAATTTTTATGCTGTGCTTAATGCTTTAAATCACAAACCCACCTTTTTTACTCCAAACAAGAACACACTTTATAAGCAGGTGGCCATGAACCTCATCTCTGGGTTGGAGAAAAGCTGTGCCTATTCATTGTGAGCTACAGTTTTATTATTGACTTGGGACTGATATTACTGGCATTCGACATGACCACGTAGCAATACTGGGTGCCAGGTCCTCTTCTGACCTGCTTTTGCTGACAGGTTTTCTAGCATCACTCTGGTTAGCTCAGACCCAGTTTGTGGCAGTTTCCAGTCCCGCAGTCCCATCAAGGTATTATAATATCACTGCAACAAACAGCTTTTCGCTGGCACTTAGCAGTGGAGCACATGCCAGAGATTCATGTGAATCATAAGGAAATGGTTCTCACTACTGAGTACATTAAGTTAAAGGAGAAAGCTATTTCCATAGTAACCACATATGGTAGGTCAGATGGTGACTTTCCAGATTTACCACCAGTGGTTTTGATCTTGAATTATTTATACAGTGAATTTAGCTTCTCCGGTCTTCTTGGCATGTTGCCTGTGAATCTCCATGTTAACATGTGGGAGAAAAGGGAAGTTTTATACATAGTGCCAGAAAGGCTTAAACTTGATGTTTTTATTCACAGATGAAACATTCCTATTCTCATGGCAAGTATCAATGCAAATAATAGTGGAAACTCTTGGGCTCACTAATCTACATCTTACTTGGGACTCTACAGTATATACTAATTTGAACCTGTTATAGGTGGAGCTGGTACTAATTGCTATGCCTGTACTGCAAAGCATTTGTCCAATAAAAGACCTGCTTTTCTCACTTGAAACTCCTTGAATCTTAAAATGCTTAAAATTCATCGGTTCATTCTTTGGACTGTGATTTTTGGAAGAAAATTTCAGCCGACTGCAGGCCGAATTTGGGGGTGAAGTATTGCTTTGTTCATGTCAAAGTTTTCTTGAAATTGTTTTGCTGAGAAAGTTGGCTGCTTCTAGTGTTGGGAGCAAGCACCTGAAATTGCACAGTAAAGTAATCTTAACATGATGATTTGTCTTCATTTGTTCCCAATAATTATGGCCAAATGTGGTGAAAGTATACATTTTTTATTAATTTCAGAGTAGATTTACATTATCTGCTGCTTTTCCAACCCTCTGAGCTCGTTAGGGCTCTGCGGAACCCAACCTTTCAGCTTTTACTAATAGCAGACCTGGAGGAATGAGGGACATGATATTTTATAACCTTGTGGACACCCCTTGTAGATCCTGGTGTAAAATAGTCCTGAAACACCTCTGTTGATGGTGATTATTTCCAAAACTTGCTGGCGGAGTAAGAGACAGCTCTGCATAAAAGAGAAGAGCTCCCTGCTAATGGGTGGATGTGGTTGAAGTCCCTGACCCAGCCTTGCTAAGGCATCTCTATCGGTCCTCACTATGGCATTTCGTTTTTTGCTGGCTGGCAGGTGGTGTTTCGGTACGTAAGGATCAGCTGTGAGCAGCTCCCTCGCAGGAAAAGGAACAGGGTGTTTGGTATGGCCTCAGACCCGTGGGCTGAGAACCCCTTTGGCAGAATTTGGCACTGTTAAACAAGGGTTTCCTGTACACTTTGTCCTGTCAGACATCACCCCTGGGCCGTAAGGACTCATTGCACAGCTCCAGCATGCCAGTTGAGCTCCTTTGCCCAGGAGGTTTTTGCCAGGGGTCGTCCCAGCCAGACTGGCTGCTCTCTCCTACATAGGAAAGAGAGAAGTCATCCCCTGAAAGGAGCAAAGGCTGCTCGGCCGTACCGGATCACTCACCACCATGGGCAAAAGCGGTGCAACCCCCACGGAGATCCCACAGAGACAGGCAGTAGCAGAGGTTGAGGGATGGAGCAGTCTCTGCCAGATGACAAAGCCTTGGGCTGGGAAAGTCCTGATAGGGAAGATACCCTGCTGTAAGGATGCAAAGTTGTCCTGATGGGCTGGGGTCCATGGTGTGACTCCAATGTACACAGTTGGTGGTGGGCTCAGAAACGCGTGTCCAGGGGTGTCTGTTCTGTGACTGTGGGGTATGGGCTAAGGCAGCCTGTGCGTGGTGCTGTGTACCACATGTGTGTGAGTGATGAGATGTCAGTTTTCCCATCAGGATGATGGGAAACACATAAGTGTGGGCAGAAAGTAAGCACAAAGATAGCTGCTGTGGAATAAGTGTGTTTGGATTCAGGTGTGGAGAGCTTCCACATGGGCATACACAGCTGCCAAGAAATCTGAAAGACTAACATCATGCAATTGTGCCTTCCTCTTTAACTGAGGCTCATAGTAGTGTTTGAAACCAATATTATGTGTGGTTACCAGCAAGGTCCATGTGCTGCTTTCCGCCCCTTGCCATGGAGCTCTAGGGATCAGAGCGCCATGGAAAGCTTTTAGCCAGCAGAATTAGCTTAAAATCCAAATTCTTTGGATGGGGAAACTATTGTCAAGGTTCACCAGCTTCTCTGTCTGGTAAAGTGATTGGCAGTAGATTTGCTTATGCAAAGATCTGCCACCCATTCCCCTCGTCCTTGGCTTCTGTGTTTTGCTCTTATCCTTTCTCTGACTTCTCCTGTCTTCATGCTCTCCTGTTGCTTTGTCACACCCTGAGTCAGGGCGCAGAGACATGGAGAAGGTTGACTGAGGCTGCTGTGTATTACTGGGCTTGGGGGCTTAAACCCAACTACACGCTCTGCCATGCCTTCATGCTCTTTCAGTGCAAGGCACCTTCCCTTCTCCCTTGGATCCCATGTGCAGGAAAAGCTCTCTGGACAAGGGCATTATTGAGGTGAACGAAGGCAGCTGGCTCCTCTCTTCTAACCAGCCATGGACTCTCCCCATGCCATGGTATGTATTTGTAATGTTGAAGGCACTTATTTACGTAGGTAAGGGAGCCCTTGGAACTGCGGTTCCTCTAAGCATTTTGTTCTTGGGTCTTCACTTTTCACTCTGTTTTGAACTCTCAAATATCATGGGTCAGGAAGTCGGTTGTCAGATCAGTGTGATGTTTTGGGTAATTGTATGATTTTAAGGACTGAAGTTCACCTGCTGGGGTCTGGTGTATTAAATGCACAGGAAGGAGGTGCTCAGCTGCTCAGCAATGTCACATGGGGTCTTTTCCAATCCCCAAAACAGAAGGAGAGGGTTAATTTGATTCACTCTAGCGTTGCTTATTCCATGGCAGAAAACTTCATGTTCAAGCTCATGTCAGCAGCTCACATCACTGCTTCAGTATGACCTGGGTAGGGAGCTGCTGAACCTCACCTTCCCTATGCTTTGCTCAGTTTCTTGTCTGTGGTTTTGGTCACAGAGGGAGATGTAACATTTTTCTCTTTCTGCCTGGAGCTGAGTAGATTCTTGTGTTGAAGCACAATCCTGGAGTTTTCCTGTTTCAGTGTGACACTCAACTGGTATTTGAACAACTTGAAAACAGAAAGAATGCTCCTAGTGCCATATGCTTTCCTGTTGGTGGCCCAACTCTTGCTCCACAACTCTGCAAGGACAGCGCTAATACTACCCAGCAGAATATGGAGCAGATCATAGTGTTGTACTCAGTAACACTACCAATTACTTCTTTCAGCTCACAGCTCAGTTGGGATTTAACCCTTGGAGCCACAACTTTTCATTGGGACCTCCTGCTCCAGGTTGAATATTTTTTGAAAGGTTTGGCAGAAACTACTCAGTTGTATGTGAGATGACACAACGGTCTCTTGCTCAGCCCTTGCCTAACAGAGGAATACCCACACAGCCATGTGCTGAGGACAGTCAGCATCTTGCCCTGGAGAAAGACTGGCCGCTCTCTTGGCCAGGCTGCCCATGTGCTGTGCTGACCGCTGTGGAAGGCTGCCTGATTTGGGTCATAAAAATCTTGGTTTGGCAGTAGACAAATCAGTGAGTTTTCCATTTATTTCAGCGGAAGCAAAACCAGGCCTGTAATTCCTAACAACATCACGTAGTCATAAAATATAGAAGAATGAAGAAATAAATAGCAAATAAATAAACACAGAAACCACCCTTGTGTCAAGCAGGTTTGCCAGCAATTTTTTTTTTTCCAGATGAACGTAACCATTTTGCCACTTTGTCTGCAATGTGAAAAGCCTTTACTCCCTCCCTCCACTGCACCCCAAATCCTGTTATTTCATCTATTTCAAACAGCAGCGTGCCTTGATTTGAAGCACATAAGAATTGTCCTCCAGAGCTGTTGAATTGCTGATGAGAATGTGTCACTGAATTCTTCTGCATTTTAGCTTCTTTCTTCAGTGACTGAGAGACAGAGGGTGATTCAGAATGGGTCGGGACTGGGTGGCCATACTCCTAATGCAGGTACCTGAGGTTAGGTGCGACAAATGCAAACTGACAGTTGTTCTTCAGATACTGGCTCTGTTCCACAATCTCAGATGTTGAATTGGTCTATTTGGCTAATTTCTGACATAGTCACTGCTTGTTTTCAAGATTGCCTTCACCAAAGCCAGGACCCAGATGAGTTATTCAGTGGATGAGAGTAGCAAGACAGAATAATTTGGACTGGAAGAAACCTTTAGACTTTGAGACAAACCTCTAGATTTCACCTGGCTCAATCTCCTGCTCAAAGCAGAGTTGACTGTGAAATCAGAGCACGTTGCTCAGGCCCTTGTCCGATCAAGTCTTGAATATCTCTAACGCTAGAGGAGGTTGTTTTGTTCTCGTACCCTCTCTAGGTACTTTCTCCACTGCTGAACTGTGCTCACAGTGAAGTATTGTTACCTTGTGTCTCTTTAAAATTTCCCTTCTTCCATCTTGTGTCTGTTGCCTTGTGTCTTTTCACTGTCCACCTCTGAGAAGAGATGGACTTTTTGTACCCTCCCATTAGATAGCTGCAGACAGCAGTAAGGTCTCCCCTGGACTGTTTCTTCTCCAGGCTGAACAAGGCTGTCTCACTCAGTTTCTCTTCCTACATTGTGTGCTCTAGCCCCCAATGACCTTGGTGGACCTCTGTGGGGCTTAATCTGGTCTGTCAATATCAGCATTGTGTTTGGAAGCCCAGAGCTGGCCACAGTTTTCCATCTGTGGCTACACCAGTGCTGAAGAGATGGGAAGGATCTCTCCCTTGACCTGCTGGCTTCAGTCTTGCTGCAGCTCAGTATGAAGTTGGGAAGGGTGCACTGACTCGGGTTCACTTAGTGTCCACCAGGACCCCAGATCCTTTTCTACAAAGCTGCTCCTAAGCCAGCTGTCTCCCAGTCTGTACAGCTGCATGGGGCTGCTCCATCCCAGCACACCCGAATGATGGAAAAGGTGTGGAATATCCTGGTACGTAAATGACCAGGAGGCCAGGAGGAGTAATGTTCCTCAAAGTGTGGGGGGCTGATATTTGGCTTCTGTCACCACAAAGACTTAATCTCTATCAAGCTGCGGTGTGACCTGATGTTAAGTGGTGAAACAAAGGTGCAGAAACACCGTCAGTTGCAAATTGTGCGGTTCTGTAAAAAAGCACATCACACGCAAGTTTTCCAGCGGTCTTCGGGCTTCTTGCTTTTTCCACTAGAGGGACCCAAATGCAAATAAAAGCTCTAATTTATCAGCTGGGGAAAAGTGTGTGTGGGGTCAAGTATATTAGCATTGAATGAAAGGCGGTATTTTCTCCCTCTCAGTATTTGTATTAAGGACCTGATTCACCATTCATTGAGTTCAATGTGGAAATACTCAGAGACTTCAAGCTAAGACCTGGGATCCCTATTTCAGAACTGGTTTCCAGGGCTTAAATATCTCAAATATTAATAGCTAAAATAGCTTCAAGCCAAAGACAAGCCTTGACCATTAGCCAGAGTGTGTCCTTTTGTGGGCAGTGCATATTTAATTTTCCATGTCCGTTTTACCAGTGACCTCTCTGCTGTGGCTCCCTGACACTGCTCTTTTCTGCCAGATGACGGCAGAACATGGTTTCTGTTTCAGCCGACTGAGGGGAGGGAGGGAAAAATTCACTGCTCATCACTGAGTGTTTGAAAGCTATTAGAAACAAAAGCTCAGAGGGATGAGGATCTGGATCTTCTATCCCGGCCCTTTGGAAAGAAAGGCAAAGGAAAAAAAAGCTGAAGGGAAAAACACGGTAGCTCATGTTTTTTGGGTTTCATAGTGGAAAAAGCATAGGATTAACCCTTCCTCCCCCCACCCAAACTTATCCACAATAAGATTCACCTACAAAGTCTGCTTTAACTTCAGAACACTGCTGGTTAGCTCCAAGTCAGCTGAATAAATGTCTTGCCTGGAAAACTGGAAATCTGAACTAGGTACTTTTATTAAAAAGCTTTGTTTTCCCCTTTTTTTTTTCACTTTGAAAAATAAGTAACTAAACACATGACTGTGTCTTAACCTTATGCTCTGGCTCTACCAAAGCCCAGCCTTGAATGTCTTCTAACTACAGAAGTGTTTAAGAGAGGAATAAAGATTTACCACTGCCTGGGCTGCACAACCAGTCTGACTGCAGAAAGCTGTGACTGTCCATCCTGATCCGGCAGGACTGCTCAGGGGTTTCCCTTAGCACATGATCCTGCTTGGAAACAGACCTAGTTTCACTGGAGAAATCTGGGACCAAACCACTGTGGGATGGCTGGGTTTAATTACCAGGCACCCGAGCAGGCAGGATGGGAGGGGAGCAGGCAGCTGGACTTTTAAGTGGGAGGTGTCCCTGCCTATGGCAGAGTGGTTGGAACTCTTCAAGGTCCCTTCCAACCTAAACCATTCTATGATTCTAGGACTGTTGGCACTGGTGGTTTTCTGTGTGCTTCCTGATTTGCTTTTCTGAATTGCTAGGCTCATAATGTCCCTTTCTCACTCTTCTGTTGCTGGCAGGTTTCCTCCTGTGCTCCTCCAGCAAGAGCCTCACAACCCAGCCACTCACTTCTCTTCAGCTCACCCCTTATCAAGGTTAAAAGGGGAAGGCATCAAAGGCTGCCAGAAATAGGTCCTCTGGGCTCCATTCTTCCTGTCTGCCATGTTATTTAAACCAAGCCCCCTTTCTGTTCATCTTGGCAGGACAGAGAAGTTAACTCAGATGGTAACTACAACTGAGGAGGAGGAGAGTGCTGACCCTGGGACCAACAGTTCAGAGTCTGGAAAGTGGGAGAGGGAGGAGAGCTCAAGCACATCTACGCTGTGGTCAGGCGTGGGTCCACCATGGCCATTTTCACCTGCCATGTTGTCCTCGCCCATGGACAAACTCAGACTGAACAGTGCTGGAGCACTCTAAGAGAAGGAGGATGGGCAGTGACTTCATGCAGCCCTTGCTCTTCTTCTATGCTGACACCCAGACCCCATTGCTGCATTGGGGAAGGACTGGGGGGGTGGCTGATTTAGTAAACTTTGGATTTAGAGGCAGACTCAACCAACAAAACAGGTATTTGGGGTTTGTGCAGTTTTCCTAAATTCCTGGAGCAAAGAAAGTTCTAATATTTCATGCTGGTAAGATTGCTAGGGCTTTTGCCAATAGAGAAATGCTGTAAAAACAGCACCACCAGTTGATGCGATTAAGCTGGCAAAAATGCCAACTGGTGACCTGGCCTCTGTACCCAGACCCACTGCTCCTTCTTTTGTTTTCCTGCAGGTCTTTGTACTTCTCTCCTGCCTTATCATTACCTGTCCCGCACACTTCTCATAATCTGCTGCTGACAGTTTTCTATTAGGCATAATTTCCTGACCATCTTGTGTATAACTTAGACATGCTGTAAATTTGGGGATTTATATGGAGCTGTATGAACTGTGCTCTTGAGGCACTTGAAAGAAAAACATTGGAATGAACAATCTTGGCAGGAAAAGTACGATTGGAGAGCTGTAAGGCCAATCCATAAGAGGTAGTTAAAGCTAGTCAGTGTGAGTTGATTAAGATGAAACAGGCCCTCAGCTTTGTCACTGCTTGGGACTGAGCCATCGGTGACGGTAAGTGCTATGATGTGGACTTGGGAGGATGCTAGGCAAGAAACCCCCCTGATTTGGAGCATACTCCTGCTTGAAGCTCACCAGTATTTGGAATTCAGGTGATCTTGGAGAATCCCAAGCAGCCAGGGCTTTGCAACAACCTGGCAGAGCTGAAATACCTTTGAGCAACAGAAGTGAACTCTCCTTCTGAGGTGTGCCTGCCTTAAACCTGGCTCCCGTCTCAGTTCATCTTTCATTTTTTGTTTCTGAAAGTATGCTGGTTTGCAGAAGAAACTGAACTCACCAGTCATGGATGTACAGGCAGCCAGATTCCTCACCAGTGAAAACAAGCAAGCTTTTACTCGGGTTTTGGGATAGGGCTCATAATCCTAACAACTCCCCGCAGATCTGCAGAGCTGCTTGGTGTCATAGTCAGTCTGGTACGGTTTGGTACTGGCACAGTCCTAGCTGACGTGCTAGGACTGGTCTTGCCTGATCTTACAGCAAAACACTTCCCTTGCAGCTGGACTCCCTCAGCTCTTGTCCTCATCTGCTAGGTCCTCATTACCAGCTTTGCTAACCCAGGCAGGAGAGAGTGGAGTAACTGATGGTGCTGGCGACCATCTTTGTCTGTAGAGTCTCTTTAGATACTGTGCAAAGGAGAGCCGTCTCCAAAAGGGAAGAGGAAAAAAACCCCATTTTTAAAGAGGGAAAAAATGTTAAAAAGAGAGTTCTTCTCAAGAGCCACGGCCACGCAGAAGCCTTCACTGCACACAGCCAGCCTGGCATCTGTACCCTTGCTGGGCCAGCATAAACCCAAGTGGGATTATGGAAAGAGTCTGCACCTAATTCATTGACCAGCCATCGCTGATCCTTGCTAAAACAGAGCTGACAGAGATGCAAGAAAGACAATCACAAAGAACTCACTTGGTGTGACCTATGGGTCAGTTCTTAAACAAGAAAATGTAGTTAGACACTGACAGAGGTACTGGATGTACAGAGTGAAAGCCGAGGTTGTGGCTTCCTATGCAATGCAGTGTAATTCAGCAAGGCAGGGCTCTCCCTGACTGCGCTGCTGCCTGCCCTCCACCCTGAATGTAATATCTGAGATACTGTATCTCTAGCCTTCTGTAGCACCTCAGAAACAAAGCTGAAAATATCTATTGCTCATCTGCTCGAAGGTTGCTGCTGAAAGCAGAATGTATTAAGATGTTTAAAGGCTTGGAAGGATTGAGGTGAGTTATGCCCACTTAGGTCCATGTAACAAGTTAAATATTTGGAGTAATTGTCATGCCTGTGGTGAAATAGTCATGCCACTGCTTCATTTGCAGATGTTTTCTAAGATTTGTAGGATAATTTACCTTTGTCTCAAAACTCGAGATAATATATCGTTGAAGGTTTAGTTTGCCAACTTCCACATATAGGTTTGACATTATGGAGCGTTTTTGTCAAGGACAGGAGTTTGGCTCTTTTTTAAAAAAAGGTCTAGACTGCATCAGACATCTTTTTACAGCAGGGAAGATTCAAAATGATCGGACCATGGAAAGAGCAGCAACTCAAGACACTCTCAGGACAAAGACTTCAACATTAAGGCAGCCAGTTTGTAACACAAGCTCCATTGTCAAGTTGCCCAACTTTCAGAAAATGTATATCCTACGGTAAACCTCACCGTTTTCACAGTGGATGTTCTCTCATGGGGGACAGCAAGACCACTTCTTGGGGGAGGCACGCAAACCCAGAAGAAGCAGGCAAGCAGGAATCACTACGTTTAGGTTTTCTAATGTCCATCAAAATGAAACATTTTCTATTTGTAATGTCGTCGATTGCCAAGTACTTACATTTGTTTTTGTTAATGTGGTTACTAGTATTCTCTCTTTTTCAGGGGTCAGCAAATGAAAAAGGAGTCTTTAATTTCTCTTTTGTTGAAACCAATTTTGAACTCTCTCTTGATCTCACTGAGAATAGGGTGGGGCAAATATTAATTCCATGTGATAAGTAGAGGAAGAGCGCTATGAAAATGTTTTTTTTAAGCTGGCATTGTTTTGGAGCTCTGACAGAAAATAGTCAATGGCAACAGATGCGCTGAGGTCAGGATCATCGTATATGCTATTCATTATATTCCTTACTGCCAACTGAAAGCACAATGGTATTCCCGTTCTTAAGATCCTTTGTACCTACTGCTATTTGTAGACAAGGAAAAATTATTGCAGCTTCTCATAACTGAATGCCAGGACAGATATCAGAAATTTTCATTTTGTTGCTGCTTTAGATTACAGAACAAAATTAGTTGCATATGCAATAAGGCTACTGATGCCATGAGAAAATGATTTGTGACTCATGAGAAAACTTCTTAGCCAAAAATATACAAAGCTAATTGGGAAATGATTTTTTTTCCCCTATGTGGCAGGACATGTCAGCCATATATTTCTCACCACATAATTGGCAGGAAAACAAAGCAATTTTATAGTCTTGTATTGTGCTACAATATGTTGGTTATTGTAAACCTTTGCAATCACCCAATTACAAGGTACCAAAGAGAAATGAGATTTAACAACAATAGTTCAGGACTCTACTCAGCTCATAAGTACCTCCAAAGCTCTTAAAGTACCCAGTTTTCATATCCACACATCCATTACTTTTCTTCTCTGACGATGGTCAGGCTGAAAGCAGTAGTTTCAACCCAAATGTGTTTGATTTAACTCTGCATGCTTAGATTGACTCAGCATTGCATGTCCATAGCCGATATGTCCAGAAATTTCCATAGATTTAAACTGCAGTCATTAAATCACTTTAAAAGTACTAATTTTCCAACCCAGACATTGGCAGATGGGTTTCCCATATTTTACTACAGTGAGAACAGTCTGATCTACCTCTTTGCAACAGCTGACATCTTAAATCTGGAGGAAGTACCAGCTCAGTGCTAATGTTGCCAGTCTTTGGTTGATGCAGGAGGCATTCTCTTTCCTCCAACCTAGGAAATATGTTTGAATTGTTAAAGTTTTTCCTGGCATTGCAATGCTTTCCTACCCAAAATGATGGCATTTTCTTTCATCAGGAGGATATTCTGATGATTAGCATCATAGAAATGTGAATAACAAGTACATAAGATCTGTATGATGCATGTGTCACAGTGAAAGCTCAGAACTTAATGAGAATTTAATAATTTAAATTTACAATAAAACTAGTCAGTTTGACAGTTATGGCCAACTGCAGTGACATAGCAGGCTTGAAGTACTCAAGATCATCTGTTACAAAATTCAAACCATGTTTTCTCTTATTAGGATAGACATACATAATTATTTAAACTCAGAGTAATAAAGCTATAGTTCTCTGGGCTGGTTGACAAAGGACCCATAATAAAGGAGAACTAATCCATCTCAGGATAGGGATAGCTAGCAGAAAAAGATTATACCATATCATATATTATTTCTTTTGCAGAATCCTTGCTACATGCAGTGCGTAGGGTGAAAAACGTTAATTGAGATGGTGTGGGACTAAGGCTATTGTCTGTAGGGCCCCAGCCTCATTAGCTGCAGAATTTGGAAAGTGTGGAGGAAGCAAATAAAGGGATTTCAGAAAGAGAAAGTGTGGCCTAGTGTTTAATGCAGTTGAATACCACCCTGAAGAGCTGGATCCTTGCCTAGCGTCTGAGCTCCCATGTGATGCTGAACTGTGCTTTCCACGGGGCGGGGAAGTGGCCCAGCGGTTGGTGTAAGAGCTGGCTGGTTGTCCGCCAGGAGATGGGATCCTGGGGCTCGGTTCTTCCTGCTGCTCGAGAAAACTGAAAGCTGTGCTTCCTTGATCCCAGGGCAGTGGGCTACAGAAGGGGAGAAGGGAGCACTGGGGCCACTTTCTGGTGTTACCCATGGTGTCAGGGCAGCAACCCTGCTCAGGTCAGTGCCATGGATCCAGAGAGTGCCCATGTTGCTGACCCTGCATCAGGCAAGGACTAAAACATTGGGGGCAGTGTTTAGATAGGGTTAACGTTTCTTGATGCCCACATCTGGTCAGCTTCTTGCTTGGAGTACAGGCTTTCCTCACTGGTTTTTTGGGGTGTCTAACTCTCTCTGATGTCTGGGCTCCAACTCCGGTGCTCTGAGTCACCCAGCTTCCTAATCCTTAGGTGGTGTGATACCCAGAGTCACACAGAGCTGTTCCAGCTCTGGGCCAAAGAAAATATTTGGCTTCTACCTCTGTTCATACCTGTAGTCTCCCTCCACCACCCCTGCCTCGAAGCTGGTGCCACACAAATTCCCATACCTTGACTCCCCAATACTCTTCTTTTGTTGTATCTTTTAAATGCAATATGTAGCAAGACTGACACAGAGCACCTTAGCCTATGGACGTGTGCAGGTGAAGAGAAGGTGAGATAAAGTGCTAGAAAACTGAGGAACTGCAGCTCAATCCCCACCATGGTGCAGAGGAGCTGTGAATTGAGGCTAGATCCCCAGATTTTCCATTGCCTGTCCTTGGAAAGAGAATCCTTGCTTTCAAAAAATGGTCTGTGGTCTCTGCCCATGCAGCACCTTGCAATGGGCTCAGAAGTGCTGGTACTTCAGCCCCTCACTACTGACACATGATCCATCTCTCACTTGACACAGCAGGACATGCGCACTTGAAGGCTGACCACTGGTTACATCTGAAAAGCCCTCTGCTCAGAATTCTGCCTCATTCATCTAAGTAAGTGGAAAGTGAGCTCCCCAGACTGAATATTAATTAGGCCAAATAAATGCAAACCAGAAGGGAAACAAAAAGAAGAACTGCTAGTAAGGATAATCCACCAGTCTGTGGTTGGATAATATACTTGGAGAGCACTGATCTCTTGAAAGAGTTAATGAAAGACACCAAGACACCATTCGTGACTGTGTACTGTGTACTGAGCAGTCACAAGCCCCTGCTATGATTTATGCAGGAAAATCCATGGGAGTGGTGGAGAAGGGGAAAAAGAAAGAGCAGTCTAAACTTTTGGTGCCAGAGCTTTTATGCTGCCTTATCAGCTCCAGGAGTTTTCTGGCTGCCACTTGTAAAATTCTTTGGATATCCCCTGATGTTTCTTCCTTCTCAGCCCAGCATTACAGGCCTTGCACTCACCTGCTTTACCATTCCCTACTTCTGCCTTATCATCACATCTTCTGAGTCTTCCATCTCTCTTCTGACTTCCGCCGGTCTCCATGATAGACTAGGCCCCCTTAAACAGAATGGCCATATATTGTTTTTTTCTGCTTAACACCTTTTCCTGTGACCCTACTTGTCCAGCTGAGCTCAGGTGTCACCTCATTCTAGCTTCCACGGGACATTACTTCTCCAAGAGCCTATATGCTCCTTGAAGACCGATTCAGTTTATCTTAAATTAGGCACCCACTCTCTTGTGAATTGAATTGCTCAACCAAGCCTGTTGTCAGGAGGTGTCTGCAGGTGTCCATACACAGCTCAGGAGAGGCACCTGATACTTCAGCGAATTGCTCCTGGTCTCCATCTGCCTGTCCACTGTTGGTCCTATATCACATCGCTAGCACTTTGCAGATATCTCACGTTTCATGGCAATCCCCTTATTGCAAGATCCCTGTGTGTAGGTAGCTGCGTGGAGGTCTAGATATTGACTGATCCTACAACAGTGCTTGCAGGATGCTGGTCTCCAGCTTAGCCACAGCCCTGCCCTGCCCAGCCATGGGTTCTACTGAGCTCATTCCTGTCCCTGTGGCCCTGCCCAGCTATTCCAGAGCTCTGTCTGGTCTTACCACGGTTTCAGTCACTGGTCCTGCTCCTGACCCCAGCCTGTGGCCTGATTTTCCAACCTGGCCTTGGCCCCTTGTAGGTGCTGGATGCCTGGGGCTGTGGCCTGATCCCAGCTTTCCCCCACAACCTGCCCTGTTTCCCCAGTTAACGTCTTTGCTAATGAGTTCTTGCACACCCTCTGTCTGGTTGGTTTAACCCAATGTTGGAGTCTATGTGGCAATGAAAATAAGCTGTACTATAAATGGCCACACTAGAAGCGTTGGCCTCAAGACAAGTATCACAAGCAGTTTTAATCACAAATCACACTCAATGGGGCTGCACAGCAGCCAAAAAGGAGATAAACTGAGCAACTTTTGAAAAAAAATGAGTCATTTCAAATACAGCAGCTGATTTATTATTACTCATTTTCCGTGCACTTCATTGAACAGATTTTTCTGTTTATGAATTCTGTTTCAAATATTTTTCTAATACTGGGAAACAGGCCTGATCCAATACTTATATTCCAACATTCCCACAATTTTAGCAGTGCTATGCATCTATATCTGACTTCTAGTTTTCCAAAAGACCCGATCTTTCCAGGGGAGGGAGCCATAAAGCCCTTAATCCTGAAGTGTACCAAATTTCAAGCCAGCTCTGAATGTGACTAGTTTATAGCATAAGCCCATCTTTTTTTTTGTGTGTATGTGTGTGTATGAATACAGTCCAACGAGGTGTAATAAATCTAATGCTTTGCCACAAGGAAAACAGACACTGCCAGGTGCAGGTTGGATTCCTTCTCCAGCTGAAAAGCTCTGATCCTTCACCCCTTTGGGTGGCATTAAGTCATGGTGAAAGGCAGGTCTCAGTTTCATAACATGTGAGATACTCTTGAGTGCTCAAGATGTCTGGATGGATCTGCAATCCATGGTTCTAGGAGAGACGGGCTCTTCTGGAGTGGTGCCTGAAGGCCATGTGGTATCTCCTAGGGCATTTCCGATGGCACCAAACTGAGCGCTTGATCATTACTGACTGTAGTTGAAACTCACATATCTAGTGCACATGTAGTCAAATGGGGATATTTGTCTTCAGGTGTTTCAGTTTGGAGATGAATCTCCCCGTTTGTGCTAGATAGAGTGGATTAGCAGGGCACAGATGGGTGTGATGCTGCGCAGAAAATGTCCAAGGAAACAGCCCACCTGTGGAGAGGAGCCTGTGGGACTCCCATGCTCGGCACAAGAGACTTGACAGGCCTGTAATTCATTGTCATCTGGTATGAGGATGGAGGTGCTGTTTGAATACGGGCTGTTGCAACTACTTAGGGAAACTGTCATGTGAGTGCAGGCCAAGCAAAAACATCAAGTGATGTTCAGATGAAATTGATAAGCCATTGAATTGTCTCTTCCTGCGTCTTGAATGAATGAAGCTTAACAAATAATTTTTTAATGGGAAACATATCCATGCATTGCACACAGTTCTGAAAATAGTCAGGCTGAAGGCCAAGCAAAATAAGTTTTAGGATTTTCTCAGCTTCATAATTGTGTTATTACATTGTATGATAGAAATTGGGCTGTGGTATTAATTCTGCTTTCCAGCATTAAGAAGAAGAGGAAGTATTTCTTCCTTAATTGACAGCTAAAATTTCATTCATGGGGTATTAGCAGAATTAGCATTTTGCCTAGTGAACTCTCTTCTGTGTTTCTGATAATACAATTTAACTTTGGCACTAAATAATGTTTATTTGTGAAACACATGTATATCAATCAGAGAAGAGGAAAAGATCACTTATGGAAGGCAGGGAAGACTTGCAATGTTTTTAAACTGAAGGGATGAATCTTCTATTTAAATGCTTTGATTGTTCCATCTCTATCCTATCTGAAAATCCATTTTGAAAAAATCTCTGACCCCTGCAATGAAAATTTGGAAAAGTAGCCCCTATAAAGGGTACTGGCATTGTATGATCTTCTTGCCACCAGCTTCACGTGTTTGCAGATTTTCAGGATCACAAGTCTGGGGTCTGATGGGATGGGGATCTAAACCTGTTCAGGACTTCCCTGAAACCAATGATAAGAAGTCTGCTTGTCTGGGGATCACTGCTGGATTGGTGTGTAAGTCTTATCAGAAAAAACTCTTTTCCCTGTAAGCTTAACTTAGTGCACCCATTTATTGCTGTTATCATTACTGTCTTCATTGAGACACAAAAACCTATGTTTGCAGTTTTGCTTTGTCCACTGAGGGAAAAAGAACCCAAATGGCTGAGGAATTTTCTCTTTCCTGCTATTTATGAGGTAAGCTGGGGTCTCTGACAGATGTCATGTGGATCTTTGTTCTTTAGGAAGTGGGAGAATTTTGGCAAAGATTTTGGTGAACATTTCGCACTGTTTCAGTGGTGGCAGGAGGGTCAAAGCACCTTGAACACGCATAGGTAAGTCTAATCTCCCAGGGAAGAAAGTTGTGGGAGAACCTGAATTTTCCTCCACTCCGCTGCCTTAATCAATGGCCCAGCCTTCTGAAGGTTGCCCAGAGGACTCCCTCTGTCGTGAACAATGGATGGAGTGTCTTGCAGTTGATGCAGTTGTGTTGATGTGTTTTGCGGGGAACATGTGTTCACTCCTGAAACATATTGGCAACACACTGAGATTATTGCATGATTTCATGAGTGCTGCAAATTGCTCTGAAGACGGAAAACCCAATTGTCTCTTCCACACTTGGAGAGAAATTAACCTGGAATGTCAAAGCAAAACCACCAGAGCCTCTTGGCAAATCCTGTCACCAGGCTGATTCCTTGTGTTAATTAAGAAAGCTGTGGCTGATTGGTTCTATTTCTCACTCTTCCTCATTGTTATAAATCGTCCATTAAAAGGAAAAAAAACCCACCCAAATGCATTACACTGATTTCCTCTTCCAGCACACTGGCTAGGGATAGTAGAGGAGGGTACTGACAAGTTGTAGAGCATCTGTTCTTGGTTATAGAGTGCTCAACTGCAGCTGAATAACTTACCAGAAAATATGAACTATAATCCGTGCAACTGAACAATCCTAGCAAAAAAAAGTCATCATCTTTGTTGTTTTCACTCATTCAAATATACTGGGGAGGTGAACTAGAGCTTAAGGCTTCTTTACCGTTTGATGTCCCTATTCTTTTCCTTCCACAGAGGTGAAGACAAATAATTTAGCAAGCATTGGAAAGTTGTGTTTGCCAGGCAAGCATCTGAATATGCTGTGCAGATGAGCAAAGAACAATCCTTGCTTCTTATGGGTCGTTACCATATTAAACCATGTTAGCTCTTACTCTGTCTAGGGAGTGCTAGTGCTTTTGAGGAAGTATGGGGCTGTGTTCTTCATCATTCTTGGGCAATGAAGATATCCTGAGGCGTATTGCAAGGGACATCAATTTAGACCCCAACTCAAGAAGCACGTCATGTCTCACTGCATTTTGTTTTGTTGCGTAGCCCCTGTTTAGCCTAGTGAAGCAATGTGCCATGGTGTGCAAGACTAAAAATTGAAAAAAAAAAGCTTACAAGAGTTTCTTTTGAAGTCTCAAAAGCCAGATTTCATTAACTAAAAACAATTTTTCTACTTCTCAATCAGACTGAGAAACCAAGAGTTTCTAGTAACATCACTGGCAGCTGCTGAGCTTTGCTATTTAGGTGTATTCAAACTAATTAGGAGTTTCTTTCCAGACAACCTTTTCTGAGAGAAATGCTGACGATGGCTCTTCCCAGTGAAACATCACCACAGAAGAACAAGCCAAATTCCTGCAGTACTTCCCATGTCTTATCCTGAACTATTTTTTTCCTTATTTTCTTTGGTGGTTAAACAGCTGCCAGGCTTTACCAAAGAAGAAACCGCCAGTTAATGCAGGGTTAGGGGTTATATGTTTAAGTGCTTGGGGGGTCTTTTTTACAGTAACGGACATTGAATGCACAATATCATGTCTGGTTATAGAATAGCTCTGAATGTATATTAGTTGTTCCCCAAGACAATAAACAAGCAACAGCTGGCATAGTTTGAGAAAGGACATACAAATTTATCTACCCCTTAAGTTTTGAGGGCAAAGCTGAGTGAAAAGCCCTGCATCATTTTATTAGTTCTTACATAACATTAATTCTTACAAATAATAATTATATATCAATACCATATTTATTTTGATTAAATGCTCATTGAAATTGAAACAGTGAGGTTCTGACTTGAATAAGGGAAAAATACATCCAGAGAGACCTGGACAGGCTGGAGAGGTGGGCCCATGCCAATCTCATGAAGTTCAAGAAGACCAAGCACAAGATCTGACATCTGGGTTGGGGCAATCCCAAGCACAAATACAGGCTTGGCAGGGAATGGCTGGAGAGCAGCCCTGAGGAGAAGGACCTGGGGGTGATGATAAACGAGAAGCTCAACAGGAGCCAGCAATGTGCGATCACAGCCCAGAAGGCCAACTGTATCCTGGGCTGCATCAGAAGAAGTGGGGCCAGCAGGTCAAGGGAGGGGATTCTGCCCCTCTACTCCGCTCTCGTGAGACCCCACCTGGAGTACTGCATCCAGCTCTGGAGTCCCAACATAAGAAGGACATGGACCTGCTGGAGTGGGTCCAGAGGAGGGCCACGACGATGATCCGA
The DNA here is from genome assembly GCA_017639485.1 of Pluvialis apricaria. Classification (NCBI taxonomy): domain Eukaryota; kingdom Metazoa; phylum Chordata; class Aves; order Charadriiformes; family Charadriidae; genus Pluvialis; species Pluvialis apricaria. The sequence continues at coordinate 157,043,064 of CM030008.1, read as the reverse complement.
GGGATGGGGCACCTCTCCTATGAGGAGAGGCTGAAAGAGTTGGGGCTGTTCAGCCTGGTGAAGAGAAGGCTCCGGGGAAATCTTATTGCGGCCTTCCAGTACCTAAAGGGGGCCTACAGGAGAGCTGGGGAAGGACTTTTTACACGGGCATGTAGTGATAGGACGAGGGGGAATGGCTTTAAACTGGAAGAGGGCAGGTTTAGATTAAACATTAGAAAGAAGTTTTTCACTTTAAGGGTAGTAAGGTACTGGAACAGGTTGCCCAGAGAAGTTGTTGAGGCCCCATCCCTGGAGATGTTTAAGGCCAGGCTGGATGGGTCTTGGGGCAACCTGGTCTAGCAGGAGGTGTCCCTGCCTATGGCAGGGGGGGTTGGAACTCGATGATTTTCAAGGTCCCTTCCAACCTAAACCATTCTATGATTCTTTTTTTCAGCCTGAGGAGAGTCAAGAATGGGAGCAGGTTGCCAAGAGGTTGTGCTGTCTCCATCCTGGGAGACTTTTTAGAGACCTGACTTAATAAAGCACTGACCAACCTGGTCTGGTCCTATGAGTGTCCCTGCTTTAGGCAGAGGGTTGGGCTAGGATTCAGCTAAGGTCCCTTCCAACGTGATTCCTCCTATGAGTCTATGATTCTATGTACTTTAACAGTGCATTAAGATTTCAGTTGAGCAGGTTTATTTGTGCTGGTGCTGTCAAATGCCATCTGCAGAGGCTCTCCAGTCTAAAAGATTAATTGTAATATCTGGATCAAGCATGTTATCTGGCCTGGGGTTTGGGACACAAATCCTTAGGTAAGTCTAACAGGATGCATAAAACTCTCAATCCATTCATAGCTGTTCTTTTCCACATCTCTCTGCATACCTGTTCACCAGGCTAAAGACTGCTGGGTGCATGCTGGAAGGATGGTTTGGGGTTGCATTGCACATTTTGATTAGAAGCTTTCCCTGCTTGTTGATGACAGGGTGGAAGAGTATGTAAGATATGGAATTTATGGCCCAAGTGGCCACAAAGTCCTTTTTATTGCCCTTGCATGGAAATAGGACCATTAGGGCTAGTGGTTCTGAACATCTAAATATACTGGTGCACTAAAGATCTTCCTAGAAAAAAGGGTGATGGGGCTGTTGTCATTGGCAAAGGATCATAGAATACCAAGTTGGAAGTAACCTCAAGGATCATCTGGTCCAACCTTGTCAAAAGCACGGTGTAGACAAGATGGCCCAGCACCCTGTCCAGCTGAATCTTAATAGTGTCTAATGTTGGGGAATCCACCACTTCCCTGGGGAGATTATTCCAATGGCTGCAGCACGCTGCTTACTCATATTGAGCTTGCTGTCCACCAGGACCCCAAGTCCCTTTCCACAGAGCTGCTCCCCAGCCAGGTAGATCCCAGTCTGTGCTGCACTCCTGGATTATGTTTTCCCAGTTGCAAGACCTTACACTTGTCCTTGTTGAACTTCATAAGATCCTTGTTAGCCTGCTCTTCCAGCCTACCCAGGTCTTCCTGCAGGGTGACTCTTCATTCCAAAGTCTCCACCTCCCCACTCAGTTTGGTATCATCAGCAAACTTTCTCAGGGTACACTTGATCCCATCCTCCAGATCAATTATGAAGATATTAAACAGCCTTGGGCCCAGTATCGATCCCTGGGGGACCCCACTTGTGACAGGTTGCCAGTTTGAAAAGGAGCTATTTACCACCACCCCTTGGGTGCAGCCTGTCAGCCAGTTCCCCACCCACCGCAGTGGTGGGTTTTAGTTGACCTTGCAGTAATGGATTGGGTTGATAGGATCGGACAATATTTAGGAGGACTTTCAACGTTAAGAATCATAGCTGAATATAGCAGAAAAAAATCTGCAGGCCTCCTTTTAATTTATGTAGCTTGTGTTTTTGGTGTTAGTCCTAGGAAAAGGATTCCAGTGTTATCTGAGGATAAATATCAGGCCTCAGTAAAACCCTTGGGTGATGCCAATATGTCCTGTCAGAAATAAGCCACCAAATCAACAGGTGGAGATACCTCTGGATAACCCTACACTTCATTGGCTGAGGTATTTTTTTCTGTTCACTTGGTTTTTCTGAAGCACCTTTTTAGCAGATTAGAGGATACATTGTCACCCTCAGATGTTTCCATTTTGCTCACAGTTTTCCCATACTTCTGGCCATTCCTAAGACATAATTTTCTTTAGTATTTGCAGCTCACTTTGCTGAGTGAAGGAGAGCCAATGAAGGGAAGATACTAACATGAGAGCACTGCCAAGGACATAGTTGCTGTGATTCCCTGTCTTAGGTAGTCCCCTTTTTCTGGAGATGTCACAAATCCTTCCTGTTCACTTTCTGGCTGCACAATGCTTCTCACTGCCTTCTAACTCATGAAAGGTTGGCACAACTGGCAGAGTTTTTATTTTTCCTGCAGCCCAGATGCATTGTCACTTTTATGGACTTTCTGGACAATAAGTTATTTCCCATCATTAGAGGTAATCTTGAATGGTATTCCAATGTCAGATTTCAGCATGTGGTATTAAAAACCTTGTTGGTTATAAGTAAAAAATAGGTAAAAATATTAGTTTTTACAGAATCTCTTTTTTTCTGGCTTTTAAAAGTAGGTGGTCCTCTTATGCAGCTGGTCAAAAAATGCTTGAAGGAGGAGGTATGTATCTCTTTTCTTGGTTAGATTACTTGGCAGTGGCTACAGTGAAGCATGGATTCCCCTCATAGAAGCAGGAATAAGGTCCAGGTCTCTTAAACATGAGCCCTAACCAAAAGTGTAACTGATGCAGTCCCTGAACCTCCTGAGCAGTTCTTTTGTAAAGTCAGCGAGTCCACGTGCATAGATCTCACCAGATAAAATAAGAGAGCCATTTAAAGCAAAATTCTTACTTTTCAAATATTTCAGATCTCTCTCAAATAACAGTTTCCATATTTCACATTCCCATCTCAATGCTGGGACAGGTCATTGGAAAGTTGGGGTGAAATGGTAGAGTCCAAATGGACGCCTGTGCTCCCCTGAAGAGGTACAGATGGTTATAGCAGTGCATTTGCTTCCAGGCCTGCTCTAATATCCATTTAATTTTAGCAGTTTTCACTACTTGCTCATGCACATATTTCCCACAGAGCAGAAAACTTCAGAAGCGACTGGAAGGGTGCTGAGGTCTGATTTGTATTTCCATGGTCTACAGCCCGGAGGATGTGTCAGTCAGCATCTTTATGGGGTAGATTCAGGGGGAGAGGTCTTTGTGTGGAGGTGCTGCCAGACCCACTGCCCGTTGGGAGAGCTCGATACAAGGTCGATGCCAAAGGACCATGCCTACACCGTTGCATAGTGCCTGCTGCCTTGGCCCTGTGAGTCCCAGTGTGGAGGCACACAGTGTGTGGGTGTGAGAGGTGAGGAGAGCGGCTGCCTGCCCACAGCCCTGCTATCACCAGCTTGGGAAGGTTCCCCTCTGATGTGCTTGTGCTGCTTTCAGACCCATGCTCGTCCTGGTCAGGACCGTTTCCACTGGCTTACACGGCCCCGGCCCCAAAGTATCTGCACACAAACCTAGTAAGGGAATGTTGCTACAGGGGACACTTTTTTTTGGTGTCATTTAAGGGGTGATCTCGTGCCCAAAGTGTCTCAGTGGAATTGATTCAGCAGTTGCACTGCTTGTGAGCAGTCAATGCTGCTTCTAAGTGCCCGCTGACAATAAATACTGAACTGATTTTTTTTTTTTTCATTTGTTTCTGCAGACTATGCTTAGCCTTAAAAATGCATTCTGATATGAGGCTATCCGTTTTTTCCAGCTACCCTGCTTTGAATTCACTACTGATCTTGGACACAAGTAATGCATACAGTTCTTAGATTTCATTCCAGATTCTGGTCATTTACCTTGACTGACTTCAGAAGAAGTTCCTCTAAAAATGAAGGTCACCAAATCAAAAACATGTCTGTGTACATTAAAATCCCTCAAGCACAGTGTCGACTGCCAGGCTGGCTAGGAGAACAGCACTGGTCCTTGCAGTTAACTGGACAGATTCTTCCTCATTGATGCTTTTCCAGAAGGATATTAGCACAAAGGAACATGTGTTGCTGAAACACATAAACACTGAGTACCAGATGCAATGAGGTTGCTCGATTTTTCTCTCCCCCAATGTGCCCTGATGAGTTCAGAGTGGGATCCACTAATTTAATTCATGATATCTTTAAGATCACTGCAACAACTCAAAAGCTGTGGACAGAGGCAAATAACATTTTGTAATATATTTATTGAATGGTAATGCAAACCAGAGGAATCTATAAAGAAGGGAGGAAATCATATTCCCTGTCTGGGAAGGTACTGAACTGAATTTTAAACCAGAGAACCAGACATGGTTGAGACTAAGAAGGGAAGGGGGAGAGTTCACCCGACTTTCCCCTTAAGAAATAAATTACTGGTGAGACCACACAACATTCTTCCAGTTTTCTGTCCTTCTGATCTCCCTTTACAAGTAGACATGCTAACATTTTGATGGTCTCCCCCATTTTTGGAAGTATTGCCCTTGATAAAGGTTTACATAAGATTCTTTTATTTTTCTCCCCAGAGGACGAGTTGCTCTTGCAGCTGAAATCCCTGCCAGAAAGTCCTACCCTCTGATTGCTTCTAGTACATGGAGAGTAATAGAACACTGAGACAGTGAAGCTGTTTTTACTCTGTGTTAGGCAGCAGTTTCCCTTCATATACCACCATCGCTGCTGAATAGCATGGAATGAGAAAAGGCTCAGTCTCTGCAATGAAGCCAATAGCTCCTCATCTGAAGAATAAGAGGGATTTCAGCCAAGTGAGCAGAATGGTTCGCTTTCTCTTCATTTCTCATTATAGTTTCTACTTTGTGTTCCTCAACATGTACATTACCCCATTTTTGCAGTCACTGGGGGATAAATTAGTCCAAGATCCTGCTTACCACTACTTCAGCACTTATACCATTTCTGATCAACCTATACTTAACATGTAACCTATACCCCTTCTGAATTTGTCATAAAGATTTCCATGGGAATTGTGTTCTCCAGATCAGATTCTGCTTTGTTATTTCAGTATAAGCCTCCAGCACTTCCACTGAAACCCTACCGTTTTTTATCTCCATCCATGTGCATGAAATTTGCGATTCCCTGGAAGTATTCTGGATTTGCACTGGAATAGCTAGTAAATTGAATATAGCTGTAAACAAATTTATTGTGAAGATTTACTGCGCTAAATAACAGCAGAGGTTATAAATCTTTTAAATTTCAGGTAAAATGAATGTATATTCCGATGATGATGTTTGAAGGCACAAGCTTTGGAAGTTGGTTTCAAATAGATCTCAGGATTACTGTTAGCTAGATTTCGCTTATTATTCTTTGACTGTAATAGGCAGAATAAAATTGTGTCTGTCTTCTGAATTTCATGTCATAGATACAACTGTATAGAAACTTTACCTTTGAACAGAGTGGGGCCTTCTTGGAGTAAGAGGAAGCAGAAGTTACATGTAACTATAGACAAGGACATCGAGAGTTTCTAGCACTGTCATTCCTCAAAAGATCAAACTATCTGGATCAGATGGTTAAACGTCCCTGAAATGTCCAACAAAATTGTTCTCCAGAGGAACTGGAGTTATCTGCTGATTAATTTTATAAAACTGTTCCCCATTCATTTTTCTTATAAATGCACTCAGCTAATGTCAGATTCAGTCAGACTAATTTGTTTAGGCATATTTTGAGGTAAACACCTACATTTTAAAAGGTTATAATTTTCTCAGTAATCTGAGGAAAACTTTGGACAATGCAGTAAGCACTGAGAGTCTAATTTTTGTATGTGGTAGAGTCAGGTATATTAGTTTTTGGTAATTTTACATTTCCTTTAATTGGTAGTGTCCATTAGTACCAAGGGTGTTCTGAGGGCATCCTCGTCCTTTGCGTGTAATTTTAGGAAAGTGAGTTCCTGGAGTCATGGCGGTGGTTGTGTTTTCAGAAGACAGCACAAACTATTTCTGGTGAAGATGACGGGCTGACAGCTCTCTCTGGTCCCAACTTTGTGGGAGCAGCATGGTTTCTGTGTCCCTTGATCTTATTCTGGAGGGATTGTCCCCAACTTATGACCCTGACCCTGCCATCATGCTGTGTTTGCTGTTTCTTACTGTAAGGTACATCTGTAACTTCGGGAGCAAGGCTTGCTATACAAAACCTGATTCTCCAGGGCACAGACACTTGACCCTTGAGGAGGTACATGCTTTAACTTAAGCAACATTTTTTGTCCCATTGATTCCACATGAATAAAATGTAAACATGTATGTAAGCATTTTCCTGGATCAGGCCCAGAATGCTCAGACTTTGAAAGTCTGAACCCGTTTTCTGCCACTGGTGAATCACTATGCTCATAGTTGGTACAACTTTAGCTGGGATGATCCTCAGCCTCTGGCATGCATCACTCAGAGGAGAGGTCAGCGAGGATGATGTGGACTTTGGAAACTCAGTCACCTGAAAGGACAGTCATATTTCATTCCTCCGCTTGTACCACACTGATCAGTGTGATGTTTGAGACCACACGTGGGTTTTGCACATGCTGCTGAAGAGTCAGAAAAATGCAGTGGTCAGGGCTGAGCTTTCTCCAGCTGCGTCATGGTGCTGTGGTGTTGAATGAGCTGGTGTCCTGCTGCTACCCCCAGAGCTGCCCAGCAGCACAGCCGGACAGTAAATCTCCTCGCTCCACGGTAAGAGGCAGCACTTGACTTGGCATTGGATCTCATAGTTATGAAGGAGCATTCTCCTCACTGAGGAGAAAAGGTCTGGATGATCCTGAGACTGACATGTGACAAATGCACATTTGAAAACCCTTTCCATTTGTCTGTTATTTTATAGTAGGATGGCCAGATGATGACCTAAGAATACTTTTTTTTCAAGGCCAGCCATAGTTTGCAAATACAGTTCTCCGACTGAGAAGATTTGGGCACCCCCAAGTCTCCTATATCTACCAGCAATAACTCTTCTTCCACTTTCTCTGGAAAATATCCTGTTTGCAGGAAGGTGGCTGGAACTTAAAATCTTTTCCTAAAGCTCTGTGTCTGTTACAGCTTCTGGTTTTCTGAGGGGGGATCTTATCAATACTTATAAATACTTAAGGGGAGGGTGCCAGGGGGATGGGAACAGTCTTTTTTCAGTGGTGCCCAGTGATAGGACAAGAGGTAATGGGCACAAACTTGAACATAGGAAGTTCCATCTTAACATGAGGAGGAACTTCTTTCCTTTGAGGGTGGCAGAGCACTGGCACAGGCTGCCCAGAGAGGTGGTGGAGTCTCCCACACTGGAGACATTCAAAACCCATCTGGACGCCGTCCTGTGCAACTGCTGTAGGTGTCCCTGCTGTGGCAGGGGGGTTGGACTGGATGATCTCCAGAGGTCCCTTCCAACCCTGATCATTCTGTGATTCTGTGATTCTGTGATTCTGTTTTCAGCCACAGATGAAGTATTCTGGTCACACCAGATCCAGGACATGTAAGCCTGGAGTCTAAAACCCCATTTTCTGCTTGATTTCTCTCTAGTGTTGGAGATGCTTGTGTTGAATTGAAGGAGTTAGATTACTTTGATACCTAGGCTCAAACTGCCAGTCCACAGGCTATGGAGGGATATGTTCTTAAACTGCTTTGTTTGAAAGGGATCTTGGGAAATATCCGCATATCCCAGGACAAGACAGGGTTCGAAGGCAATATGAACCATAACTGAATGCAAATTGTATTTGAAAACTGACTGTCAAGGAGATGTCCTAGAAAACTGTGAAAGAAGTTCAAAGCTTACCATTTGGTCTTTAGCAGAAAATGTTTGAAAGCACAATTTAAGCACAGTCCCAAAAGTGGTTAAAGTGCTTTTCAGAGCTCTCATCTCTGGCACAGCTTGGAAGGAGCAATAAAATTAGACTCCTGGAAATGAGGAGGTGACCTGTATTAAGATTGCTTTGAAAGCCTGGTGCAATAGGAGTTCAGTTCCTGAGAATATATTTTAAACAGATCCTACCCCTAAATTTGTGTTTCCTGGTGGAAAAAGCTGGCAGAATTGAGTCGGATTTACAGCAAAGTTCTGTATTAATGTAGTTTAAGCTCCTGAGGACAAACTATCTTTGTAAATCCACTTCTGCAAAAACAACTTCTTAGTGCTCCATTGTTGTTATTAAAGTGTGATTGCCCTGTATGTGGTTAAAAAACTTTCAAAAAGGTACAATAATCATGGAGATTAGCAGACAAGAAAGAAATAGTTGTATGTTTGCTTGCGCATGAAAATGCTCCTTTCCGAAAATCTTGCAGCTAATCTTTTTAGCCATGGCAGAAATAGGCAGAACTGTAGCCTTGAATCAATACCTGTGGGAGATGATGACTAACAGACTCAACAGAGTTTTTTGTTTGGAGGGGAATGCTTAAACTTTTGGAGTTGGTACCAGCTGTTCCTTTGAACAATGCTGTACTTATGATTCAGACCAGGGCGGTTGTGTTGTAAGCAAGCAAAACTGATTATTTCCCTTCGTATGCTTACTAAAAAAATATTTAAAAAAATGGAAAGAAACTTTAGGTGGGCCTGAAAGATAGAGGAGCCTCTAAAGTACTTGTGAATCAGTTTTCCTGGTATAACTGCATCCACATGTGAATTTATTGAAAACACATGTGACTTTGATAAAAGATTACATTTAAAGAAGGGGCTAGAACTGGGCTACAGACAACAGGGTACTGTGTTTCATCAAACACTGAGCTACACATTTTCAAATGTTTCATGTTAAGAGAAAATGTTTGGATGATTTTAAACAGTGCACTACTCCATTTCCATTGGCTTGCTTATCACAGACCCCTTATGAGTGTTTCTGTTACAGAATAATCCACCAAGGCCATTCATCTGGTTGCTTGCTTGGGGGAAGAAAATCGAGTTACAATATGTTTACTCTAAGGAATGGTATTATGTATTTGTAAGGTTTAGAGCTGGGTGAGCCATCTGGGGAGAAGAAACAGCAAACACAAAACTTCCCTTAGATTCATTATCATCATTAGCTTGCCCTGCATTTTCAGTATACGAACTGACAATAACTAGTATGTGCTGCAATTCATACTAACCAAATCTCTAAGAGGAGCTGATATGGATTTGGACAATTACGTATTTTAAAACAGCTGAGATACTTTCAAAGTAATTAATAGACAATAGAGAACATGATCCAGTTCTGGGAAAAAAGATGTTTCAGATAACCAAAACGCAGGTCACGGAAACTGCACTGTAAATTGTATATTAGGGTTTAAGCTGTACTGTGTTTTTACAACACAAACAAAAATAGTCTTGGGGCTGGCTTCAGATTTCCCTGTGTACAGAGAGTGCTTGAGTATATTACATATAGTTAGATTCCTCACGGATTGAGTCCTATGTGAATTCAAAGTCTTTCTCCTGCCGTTCTGACTCTCATAATGAAGCTTGAAGTCAAAGTCTACCCAAGACCTTTGGTCTATTATTGGTCCAGACAGGTCAGTTGCTGTAAGTAATACCTTCAGGAATAAAGCTTGAAATACATCTCTGCCTTTGACTTCTGCATCCCAGTCACGAAGTGTTTCTCGCTGGGGGCAGCGGTGTTAAGTAGTCTTCAATAAGGCCTGAAGTCCTGACTTTAGTAATGCGGTTTTGCTACTGTGCCCTACTGAGAGTGATGTGTGTGGAAATTTTACTCCAGAAATGCAAGATTATTTTAGATTCATGAACAACCACAAACGCGCATCGAAATCAATAGGAAATCTCATTTTTTTCAGTATGAGTTTGACAATTTATTCTATCTTCAGGAAGTAATTCCCACAATCTGAAAAAGCTGCAATGACCATAAGATGCAGCAGCACCTCAGTGTCCTAGGCAGCCTGTTCTTTGCTTAATGGAGGTGAACCATTGCCCAAAGTCTTCATACGTGGAGGATCTTTGCCCCCTTTAGATATTGCTAGATGCAACTATTAGCAACAACCTTGTGCTTGAACAGAGGAACTGCTTAAAACGGGGTACTATCCTTAAGCCACAAGTAAGGTCCTTAAATACAGAAGTCCTATCTGGGACAGGAATGACTAGAATATGACTGGAACCTTTTTTCTTGGATTTAGTACTGTATAAGGAGGCAAAAAAACAATCAAGCTATTTTTGAAAAAGGAAGGAGGTAGGCAATGAAGAACAGTTTTGTCCTTACAGATTTGGAAGAAATCAAATCCAGCTGCGAAAGGATCATGCAAGCATCTCAACAGAGCTCTAGACTGCCAGGGAATCAAGCAGATCTCATTCAACTGCCTTTGTGTTTTTACCTGGTTAGTTGCCCATCTACCGCGTGAAGAAGGCTGAGGTCTAAAAAACACCAAGGGGGATTCTTTAAGGAGAAGACTAGATAGTCAAAGGGAGTTCATAGGATGGGGGAAATGGCCTGTTATGCAATGGACTATAAAAAAGACAAATCTTGTACTTATCTTCTGCTCTAAGCTCCACAGTCAAACTACTGTTAATGCCACCTGACACAGGAATATTAAGTGCAGGCTGCTCTCTGTGAGTCTCTGATAGCAGTGGGTCAAGTGACACTGTTGTGGGTGCTTCATGCAGGTATCTGCTTTAATAAATGACTGCCTCATCTAGTTGGGGGTGTCTCCCTTTGAACTGGACCTGCCTGGATCCACTAATCTGCACAGTAATGGCAGGAACATGGTAGCTGTGTTTCGTAAGGATTTGTATTTTGAGGGTAAGTACAGTTGTAGATCCTCTGCTGTTTAGTACGGCTGGAGCATGTAATGCCAACATTGCTATAGTGGGAGATTAATTGTTTCAATAGACCTGGATGTCTAGTCATATGAATGTTGTAGCAATGTAACAGTTTTGAGATTTCTTCCCTTTTGTGCAATTTTCCTTTTAGGCTCAAAAGTTATTAAGGAGAATAGATGGTGATATCATAGCATAAATCAGTCTAAAATAATCATTGCCTAAATTAGATGAAATACAATGAACCAAGTTGCAACGCACTGTTAGCTGGTTTGTGAAGGTTTGATTTCCAATAAGACCTGTGGCACAAATGTAGATAACTGGGAGATTTGCAGTAAGAAGATAACCTTCAAGTCTGAATTTCAGCTTTCCTCTGAGCTGGAGGAAGAGAACCATCCACGTATGCAGCACTTGATAAATTACTCCCTTATGTTTATTATATCAGTTTTGTTTTCAAAAAATGTGGTTTATGATTATTTGTTTTGGATAGCAGAGCAATCCCTGACTCTTGAAACCCTCCAAAGCATTTACCATTAGCAAACATAATGCTCATTAGAGGTCCTTCTTCAAACGCAGAGTGAACATTGCTGTTTTCCATTGTCAAATGAAGATGATGCCTTCAGGGCCCCAGTTTCTTTCACGGTCTGCTTCCTTGGTTCAGTGGGCTTGGGGGAGTTAATTTTCATACCTAAATAAATAATGTATGGATAATAACAGGCATTCATAAAAGGCATAGAAATGATTAAAGGTATATTAGACATTGTCGTCTCACCCTTCTCCTTAAAAGTATGGAAAAAAAGGGAAGGACTTACATGTTCTTTGTGTTATCACTGTGTGTATTACCATCATATCTACTAGTCCTGATTTTGTCCAATTGGCTGCTGAGCATCAGGTTTTATGTCTTTTTCTGCTTAATTGAGGAGCTTTCTATTGTCTGTGGAGAAGTCCCACTGGTATTTTTTGACTGTGATTTTCCCATTAGCATCATTCAGTGTCGGGCATGTTTCCATATCATAAGATAAAGCTGTACAGTGTCCTGCATGGTCTTGGCTACAAAGTATTGGCCCATATGCAAAGGCATGTTTGTTTGTCAAGGACAGATTAAAAAAAAAAAAAGAAAAATCACTCTTTTGTGTGGGCCCTGAGGAGCCTCAGGGGAGCTCTTCAGTGGCTGACAAGCCTGGTGTGCCTGCCCAGAGCTCATGCTATGCAGAGCTTCTTCATTAGGCTCCAGGACTAGGCTGCTCTGGGCAAGTAGGACCAGGATGGAAACACATGCTTTAGCATTGCCTACTTTCTCCCCGACAGCATGTGCTGCTCCTATTATTTCTAAGTTTCAACCAGCCTTTCTAGTGTCTGTTGCTAGGGGATGTTAAAGAACCTGCACGTAATGTGGTCTACAAACAGAGGCTGAGTTGAATTTTTCAGCTTTTGATTTCAGGGAAAATCATTGCCTTATATTCTGGCTATTTTGGCTATGTCTATACTAGTAACTAAACTAAACAAGACTGGGGCATAGGGCGAGCACTGTCCTACAACAGCCTGTATTGTGTAATTGTTGGCATGCTTGTTGGCATGGTGTTGGCCCATGCTAGCTAATATTCTCCCAGACAGAGCCCTGGCATGGTTCAGGAACAGGTCAAGGACTGTTTCTAATAGGAAATTCAGACTAATTTATCTCTTTTTTTTAAAGGGAAAAATTGTGTAGCCGTATGGATGCAAACTGTGTCATCCTGCTGCATGCAATACCAGAAAATTACCCTTGTCCTTTGTTTTATTTGGATAGATGTAGCTTTTGATGCCTAAGAAGCAGACAGTTGCAATCCATGGAGCATGGGCCAAGCTCTTTTTTGACTTCCTTAATCACAGTGTGACGTGGTACTAACTGAAACTGGGTGGAACAGCACATTTTTCATCAAACCTGGAGCAAGTTCTATTGTCAAGAGACTCCCACATGCAACAAGCAGCCTGATGTAGTCAAACTTGTACCTAAAGTAGAACTCCATCAATAATAGCATATGGTCTATGTTTTATCAATGGATCAAACATAATCAGTAGCGTGCTGCCCACTTAACTTGTGATGGTTAAGATTAAACTATCACTGTATCATAATACCTTTTTACATTGGTCTCCTGAAGGTGTAAATGGAATAGGAGAATTATGCTGATTTGCATCAATCCAACATTTGACTGGTAAGTGTAAAAAGGCACAGCATAACAAAGATGCTAGCTGGATCTGTAATTTCCAGTACATCTGCATACATGGTAAGATTAATCTCGTGTAAATTTGGTCACCTAAGTGGTAGGTGCTCAGTCCAACTTTCTAGTCCAGAAACCTCTAGAGTCTGATTCAAGCCGTCCTTAGTGAGGCATTGGGGACATGAAGAATGTATCATGCTCTGCTGAGTCCAACTCTCTGCCCTGATACGAGCTCTTTGCGTTGCTGTTATCCAGCCATCGTTTATCATTCAACTCTTTGCTTTTTACTCAGTGCTTTATACCTTTTCCTTCAACAATTTTCCCTTGAATTTCTAACTGTCACAAGCCCAGATATTTCTTTTCCATCTTTGTTTCTACTTATCTTGCATGGCTTTTACTTACTCTCTCACAGCTGAAGAATTTGTTTCAGTAAAGCTGAGTAAAGGCCACACCAAAGTGATTAATAAAAATATGCCTTGGGTTGCATAGTTTTGAACTTCTTTGAATCTTCATGAGGTTTCTGTCAGCTCATTTCTCCAGCCTGTCAAGGTCCCTCCAGATGACAGCATGACCTTCTGATGTATCAGCCACTCCTCCCAGTTTTGTGTCATCAGCAAACTTGCTAGGCTACACTCTGCCCCGTTCTCCAGATCATTAATAAAGATTTTAAACAGAACTGGACCCAGTATTGACCCCTGGAGTATACCTCTAGTTACTGGCCTCCAACTAGACTTTGTGCTGCTAATCACCACCCTCTGGGCCTGGTCATTCAGCCAGTTTTCAATTCACTGTGTGCTAATCCAGCCCATACATCAACAGCTTCTCTGTTAGGATCTCATGGGAGACAGCATCAAAGGCCTTACCAAAGCTCAGGCAGACAATATCCACTGCTCTCCCCTCATCTACCAGGCCAGTAGTTTCATTGTAGGAGTTTATCAAGTTGGTCAGTCATGACTTCCCCTTGGTGAAGCCATGCTGACTATGCCTGATGACTTTCTTGTCCTTAATGTGCCTGGAAATGGTTACTCCATCACCTTCCCAGGTATGGAAGTGAGGCTGACTCGCTTGTAGTCCCTTGGGTCCTACTTCTTGCCCTTCTTGAAGAGAGGAGTGACATTTGCTTTCCTCCAGTATTTGGGCACTCTCAGTCACCATGATTGGTCAAAGATTATCGAGAGTGGCCTCACAATGATGTCTGCTACCTCCCTCAGGCCTCATGGATGCATCCTATCAGGGCCCAAGGTGTTATGCACGTCCAGTTTGCTTAAGTATTCCCTGACCCGATCCTCTTTCACCAAGGGTACATTCTCCTTGCTCCAGCCTTTTCCCCTGGTTTCTGGGACCTGGGATTCTTGCTAGTAAAGACTGAGGCAAAGAGGCATTCAGTATTCCAGTTCCATGTCCTGTGTAACCAGGTCCAACCAATGTTGACCAATGGGCCCACATTTTCCCTAGTCTTCTTTTTGTAATCTATGTACTTCTTCTTGTCTTTAACATCCTTTAGCATTCTACTTAGAATCATAGAATCGTAAAATCATAGAATTGTTTTGGTTGGAAGAGCCCTTTAAGGTCATCAATTCCAACCATTAACGTAGAACTGCCAAGGTACCACTAAACCATGTCCCTCAGCACTACATCTACATGTCTTTTAAATACCTCCAGGGATGGTGATTCAACCGCTTCCCTGGGCAGACTGTTCCAATGCTTGACAACCCTTTCAGTGAAGAAATTTTGCCCAATATCCAATCTAAACCTACCCTGGTGCAACTTGAGGCCATTTCCTCCTGTCCTATCACCTGTTACTTGGGAGAAGACACTGACTTCCATCTTGCTAAAACCTCCTTTCAGGTAGTTGTAGAGAGCCATAAGGTCTCTCCTTCGCCTCCTTTTCTCCGGGCTAAACAACCCCAGTTCCCTCAGCTGCTCCTCATAAGACATTTTCCTCTAACTTGTTTTTGCTTCCACCCTCTCTGTGCATCCTTTCTGTGTTTAAGTTTGGCGAGGAGCTCCTTGTTCATCCTCACAGGCCTTCTGTCATTTTTGCCTGACTTTCTGCTCATTGGGATGTAACTATTTTGCGCTTGGAGGAGGTGATTCTTGAATATTAAGCAGTTTCAAGGGCCCTTTTCCCTCCAAGACCTTATCCCATAGGACTGTTCCAAGCAGATCTTTGAAGAGGCCAAAGTCTGCTCTCCTGAAGTCCAGGGCTGTGAGCTTGCTTGTCACCCTCCTTACTGCCCTCAGGTTCCGGAACTCCACCATCTCATGGTCACTGCAACCAAGTCTGCCTTTGGCCTTCACATTCCCAACAAACTCTTTGTTTTTGGTGAGTGTGAGGTCCAGTAGAGCGCCTCTTTTTGTTGGCTCCTCTGTCACTTGGAGGAGGAAGTTGTTATCAATGTGCTCCAGGAACCTCCAGGATTGCTTATGTTCTGTTGTGTCCCTCCAACAGGTATTGGGGTGATTGAAGTCCCACGTGAGGACCAGGGCCTGCAAATGTGAGTCTGCTCCTATCTGTTTGTAGAGGGTTTGATCTTCCAGGTCAGGTGGCTTACAGCAGACACCCTCTATAATATCACCTTTACCTGTTCTCTCCTTAATCCTCACCCATAAGCTCTCATGTGGCTCCTCATCCATCCCCAGCCAGAGCTCCACGCACTCCAGCTTCTCTCTCACATAAAGGGCAACTCCCCCACATCATCTTCCCATTCTGTACTTCCTAAAGAGACTGTATCCCTCCATTGTCACACTCTGGCCATGGGAGCCACCCCATCACATCTCCGTTCCCAACAAGATCAGAGCCCTACAACTGTACACAGATCTCTAACTCACCATAATTATTCCCCATACTGTGTGCACGCACTTTAAAGAGGCACCCCAGCATGCTGAGTTCCTGGAGAAGGTTTGGGGTACTTCTCCATAACAGTGCATTGTAGGTACTTCCTCGCTTACATACAAGTGCTGGAGGTCACCCTGCTTATGCCCCATTTTGTTGATTTTGTGATCCCTTCCTGTCACTTCACCCAACGGCCTTTGCTCAGCGATCCTGTCTGGCACTCCCTCACAGGACTGCTGGTTACTCTTTCCCTCCCCCATCATTTCTAGTTTAAAGGCCTCTTTATGAGGTCAGCCATTCTATTGGTGAAAAAAGTTTTTCCCTGCTTAGTGAGGTAGATCACATCTCCCCCATGCAGATGCTGGTCTGAAAATAGGGTCCTGTTGTCATAGAACCCAAACCCCTGCCACCAACACCAGTTCTGCAGCCAATTACTGACTTGTCCTATTAATGTCCTTCTTCTGGCACCTTTGCCCCTCACCCTCAGGATTGAGGAGAATACCACCTGGACCTCCATGCCCTTCATTACTACCACCAGAGCTCTGCACTCACTTTTGACACTGTTCAGGTTTCCTCTGGCAGTACCATTTGTGCCCACATGCAGGGGTTAGTAGTCATTGAGCTGGATGAGCTCCTGCAGTGCCTCCACAGCATCCTGGCTCCCAGCAGGCAACAAACCTCTTCAGATGACTGGTCAGGTCAACAAATGGGTGCCTCTGTCTCCCCCAGCAGAGAGTCACCCATTACAATGAATCATAGTTTCTTCCTGGTAGTCTTGCATGGCTAGGACCAGGTCCTTTTCCTGGCCCACCTAACCCTAAACGTTTTACAAGCAAAGGACTTAGAGTTTGCTGGGTGCTATCTGGCATGCCAGACCACTGGCATTTTCTTGTTAAAGGTGACCCATGACTATTCTGATACAAACAGCTGTGTGATGGTAGCCCATACAATAGAAATAAAAGCTTCTTTCAGGGCCAGAATAGAAAAGGTTTTTCTCAATTAGTTTTTGGATTTAGAAACTACATTTGATTAACCATCATCATTCCATAGGCAGAGCTGTGCTTTGAAGTGGGTATTAAAGAAAAGGCGGTATTTTCATTGAGCATAAAGTATTTTTTCTGAGCAGGGCATAAGCTTCCAGCAGAGAAGATAGGGTGATAGGAACCTGCCAGCACATGGAAGTAGGGAATCTGAAATCTTGGAATTAAAACAGAAACATCTAAACCGATGATAGAAACAAAACACATCAAAGAGAGAAAATAAGCCCTGTAAGGCAGAGTAAAGGAAGGAACCTCTAATATAATCCCATTTTTCCATAGCTATGAGGCAGGATAGTGAATGAGAAAAGGCCATAGGACAATTGGGTAAACTGCTATGGCAATTGCTATAGCAAGCTCATAATGAAACTCTGCAAAGTGAAACTAGAGAGGGTTCCAGTCCTACTTGGCATTCCCTTTGCTGATTGCCTGCATTTGTTATTCATTTCAGAAAACTCTTTGAATAGAAATTAAGAAACAAACCAAACAAATCCTGCTGTTTATTCCAGCTAATATATAGAAAGTCAGAGGAAGATTTAGGAACATTATGAATGCCAAGTTAGACATTAAATTTGTAGTTTAGTTGGCTTTAGTATTTTGGAAGATGACATTTGAATGTCACATTACTTTAATTTAGGGCTGGGAGCCTATATTTACAAGAAGGCCTTAAATAGAGCATTCATTTTAGGTTAATTAAATCTCTTGCTCTCTATTTTTTAAAAGAAACAAAACAAAACACTGATTATAAATTTCCATTGAAAATGTTTGTTCTGTTACTTTTTGTATTGTTAATACGCACTCCAAATACTGCTTCGTTCTACTGCTGTTTTTGAAAAAGAAAGAAAAATCCAAAAAGGAAAGATTTAATTCCTCAAAAGGCAACTGCTTTAATTTCGTCTTTCTTACCGCAGTAAAAAGTTTAAAATTAAAGACTGATGACAGTCCTCAGGTTTATAGTCTCTTTCCTAAGCCCTGGGAGAGATGGCCTCATTTTGGTTTGCTTAATCAGGTGAGTAAACTCTAGCCATGAGCTCTTGGCAAGACCCACCAGTGGTCAGCAAAGAGTTAAGACGGTGTGAGAAATGGTATGGCTGGGGTCCCGGCACACTGAAATCCACCCGCCTAATGCCAGACTTTTGCTTTAATGTTAGCTTTACCTTAAAATCATTATCTAAAGGGTGGGAAACAAACTCTTCAGCTTGTAAAGCAAAAAGGTTGGTTGGAAATGAAATCCAAGCCGCTTCAGTAGGCCTGATTTAGTTGCTCTGATTCATCAAGTGAAAACAAGCCATTTGCCATCTGGTAATTACCTTGGGGACCGAGGTGTAAATCCCTGTTCCTTAATCTTCCCCCCTTTAAGAAAACATTTTCGCCTAGGTGGTCCAGATGGTGAGAGGCCTTCAGACAATGCATAGAGGTGACCAGTGATGGGTTGCTCCAGCACAGCAGGAGGTCCCTGGGGCGTGCACGCAGAGGGAGGGAGAGGTCTCCTTTGCAAATGGTTTGTCAGACAGCTGACAAACACGGTGTACGTGTGTGTGAGAAAGCTCTCTGTGGGATCACACAGCAATTCCACATGAAGCACCCTCATCCCTAGGGTGGTGGAGACAGTTGGCAACGATCGGACTAGGTACCAGCAGAACTGACCAACATGGTTGTTCTTTCTCTCCGTCTCTCTCTTTCTATTTCTTTATGCATCTAAACTATGGTTAAAATGCTTCTCTCCAGTGGTACTGATTAAATGACAACCGCATTGATCCTTCCCCCCTTGGTTCAAAGGGAAACACTGTGTTTTCTTTAGAAATCTAAGCTAAAGGCAAGAGACCTCAACCAGGCGTCTGAGCTGGCCATCAGAAGAAAGAAGAAACAACATTATTTTAGAGGCTATTTAGTTACGGTATCTGCAGTGCTTCCCTCCAAGTAGGATACTCGTCCTTCTCTTCTTGTGACTTTAAAAGTAGCCAGAGGCTAAATTAGGCCACTGGAATAGGGAGACTATTGTTTCTCAAGCTCTGACCCAGGCTGCTCATGTAGCCCTTGGCAGATGCCAAATAGCTCAGTAGAGGTTTTTAAGCCTCCTTTTGATTGCAGGTCACTGCGCTGGGCACAGAGGGTTTTACCAAGGGGATGCTGCCTGCTCCACCATTGCTCTGACTATTGGGCACTGTAAATTCATCAGCTGTAAAAACGAAGAGAGGACGCAGGTGGAGCAGGGACCATTTTTTTTCCTACGCTCATCTCCCTTGCACATTCATGGTTTTAATTCCTCCCTCCCCTGTTTTACGACCTGGAAACAATCACTGTACAGGCAGCAAAGATGCAGTGCTGGCATGAACTAACAACTGAACGAATAGGAGGCAGATAAAAGTATTTTGGAGGGCTGCTGGCGTCAAATAGGAAATCAAAGCTCCTTGACTTCACCAGGGTGTGGATCAGACACTGCAGATGACCTGGCCCTCAGATAATCCAACCTCTTCTAAACGGACTACGATTGAAAAGAAGTCATCAAATAACCTGCACCCACAGATAACCTTCAGATAACCTCCATGCCTCCAGAGCTGCTGCACAAAATCACAGATGGGAGAAACAGGGCATCTCAGGGCCAGGGGAGAACAACGGAAGCGACAAACAGGACCTGGAAAAAAGAGGGAAAAAAGAGGGAACAGAAGGCCGAAGGGTAGATTTCCCTTCCCATTGCCCCTGAACGGGTATAACGCACAGGATGCAGAAAAGCAGGTTTTCTTACAGGCATTAAATTAGTGGGTACAAAATACTTAGTTAAGAACATTGCTTGAAAGGAGAGTTAAGGTCCAGGGATGCCTCTGCAGCTTTGAGGTCCCAATGGTGAAAAGATAGAGGGGTGACAGTTGTGCCCCGAAATCATCGCCCTTTCTGTTCTTCTCCACGAGTTCAGGTGCCCAGAAAGACAACCAAGGAAAGTAAGACACCGTTTATCTCCTTGCAGGATCCTGGTAAGGTCATATTCTACCCTGAGTAGTTTGTGCCTTTTTGAAGATGCTTCAGTACGTTTACACACTGAAGGTCAGCCAAATGATACCGTTTTTGAAGCATTTGAATAAATGGCTTCAACTGGTTTTGAAATGTGCCTTTCATGCTCAAATAACATTTTTCTTGTATGTTCCTCACAGAAATGTCATATCAGAGCTATTCACTAAACCTGGCCAAATCTCAGGGAATCAGGAAAGTGCCACACAGGACCCTTTGCTTACGGTGATCAAGTCCATTGACTTCAACAGGGCAATCCGCATCATCCTGGGGAAATTATTGACTGACATGGTTAAAAAAATAATTAAAAATCAGCTATTCTGACCTTTTGAGCTGAATTAGAAATTCTTTTTGTCGTCTGTTAGTGTTTTTGAAAATAAATTAACAAATTATAATACTATCAACCATCTTTGTTCCTTCCAGAAGTGCAGCATGCAAAGTTTTTAAAGCAATTCTATCCAGCATGATGTTGAACTTAGAACGATTTAAAAACAAAAGCTATTTTATGAGATGTAGGCAACAGGAGGCAAATTTAAAGCTGTGTTTTCAACTTGAAAGCTTACAATTTCCTGACTTTGTAATGTTTCCCCTTTTCCTTCCAATTTGAAGTAATGCCTGAGGTGTTTTGTTTTTCTTTTTTTCCTCTTGTGTGGTATACCTGGAAGGAGTGGAATATTTCCAACCTGTACTGATTAAGTTTGATTGTACTTTTGCTAAAATCCATAGATGATTCTATCAAAATTTTCAAATACCAAAGGAACTCAATTTTCTAAACCTAATTTTAATTTCTAAATATTTTTCTTTTAAAGCAAATTTCTTGACCGTGTGTAGAATGCTAAGGAATTAATTATCTCAATTAAAATTACTTAGGACCTCAGGTATACTTCTGGTTAGACATTGACATCCAAGTCTGGCTTAACTGAATCCCGAAGAGATAAACTTGCTTTTGAATGAGATGTGTGAATGACTACATTTTGACTGGTGATTCTGAAAATCAATTATTTTTTCTATTCTCATTGCTGTGCCTGGATTCTTTTAGTTTTTTTTTTTTTTAAAAATCTATGAAGTATGGCAAATGCTTTACTCCTGTTTTTTCCTTCTTTCAAAAACCTGTGAAAAAAATTTAGGCTGTTGCTGGAATTAAAAAAATATTGCACAATGAAGGGTTAAAAAAGGCTAATTAGAAAATGCTGAAAGAAACTGTTGTAATTATTGAGAAATTTTTACAATTGTTTTTTGCCAAAAAATGAAATCTTAAATTTAGCTGGAAAACCCTGTGTTACAATAGTTGGCAAATATATTAGGTGTCTTTCAAATTTGTCACAAATCCACTGTTGACATGACTGCCTATTCCAATAGCACACGTCAAAATGGATTTTCACTATGGAATATCAACCACTAATTTGGTCTGATCAGTACTAAGTCTCGTTTTTCTGTCACTTACAGTGTCTTTGACTTTGAGCTATTCCAGTACCATTACTGTCAAGGACAACAAAAAAAGTTTCTATAAATATATTGGCAATAAAAAGAGGACTAAGGATAATCTCTGTCCTCTAGTAGACCAGGCTGGTAACGTATTGACTAAGGACGAGGATAAGGCTGAGGTACTTAATGCCGTCTTTGCCTCAGTCTTCAGCAGTAGGACCAGTTGTTCCTTGAGTTCCCTAACCCCTGAGCTAGAATACAGGGATGGGGAGCAGAATGAAGCCCCTGTAATCCAAAGGGAAATGGTGAGGGACCTGCTTCAGCACCTGGAGGTGCACAAATCTATGGGGCCGGATGGGATCCATCCAAGGGTACTGAAGGAGCTGGCGGAAGTGCTCACCAGGCCACTCTGCATCATTTATGAACAGTCCTGGATAACCGGGGAGGTCCCAGCTGACTGGAGGTTGGCAAATGTGACACCCATCCATAAGAAGGGCCGGAAGGAGGATCCGGGGAACTATAGGCCAGTCAGTCTGACATCGGTGCCTGGGAAGGTCATGGAACAGATCATCCTCAGTGCCATCACACGGCACATGCAGGAGAACAAGGTGATCAGGCCCAGTCAGCATGGGTTTGTGAAAGGCAGGTCATGCCTGTCAAACCTGATCTCCTTCTATGATGAGGTGACCCGCTTAGTGGATGAAGGAAAAGCTGTGGATGTTGTCTACCTGGACTTTTGCAAGGCTTTTGACACCGTTTCCCATAGCATTCTACTGGAGAAACTGGCTGCTCGTGGCCTGGACAGGTGTACCCTTCGCTGGGTAAAAAACTGGTTGGATGGCCGTACCCAGAGAGTGGTGATAAATGGAGTTAAATCCAGTTGGTGTCCAGTGACAAGTGGTGTCCCCCAGGGATCGGTGCTGGGACCGGTTCTCTTTAATATCTTTATTAATGATCTGGATGAGGGGATCGAGTGCACCCTCAGTAAGTTCGCAGACGACACTAAACTGGGGGGGCGTGTTGATCTGCTTGAGGGTAGATTGGCTCTGCAGAGAGATCTGGACAGGCTGGACAGATGGGCTGAGGCCAATGGTATGAGGTTCAACAAGGCCAAGTGTCGGGTCCTGCACTTGGGTCACAACAACCCCATGCAGTGCTACAGACTGGGGGCGGAGTGGCTCGAAAGCTGCCTGGCAGAGAAGGATCTGGGGGTGTTGGTGGACAGCCGGCTGAGTATGAGCCAGCAGTGTGCCCAGGCAGCCAAGAGGGCCAACAACATCCTGGCCTGCATCAGGAATAGTGTAGTGAGCCGGAGTAGGGAAGTAATCATCCCCCTGTACTCGGCACTGGTGAGGCCTCACCTCGAGTACTGTGTTCAGTTTTGGGCCCCTCACTACAAGAAGGACATTGAGGTGCTGGAGCGTGTCCAGAGAAGGGCTACCAGGCTGGTGAGGGGTCTGGAGGACAAGCCTTATGAGGAACGACTGAGGGAGCTGGGGTTGTTTAGCCTGGAGAAGAGGAGGCTGAGGGGTGACCTTATCACCCTCTACAACTACCTGAAGGGAGGTTTTAGAGAGATGGGGGCTGACCTCTTCTCCTACGTGGCAAGTGATAGGACAAGAGGAAACGGGTTCAAGTTATGTCAGGGCAGGTTTAGATTGGATATTAGGAAGCATTTTTTCACTCAAAGGGTTATTAAACATTGGAATGGGCTGCCCAGAGAGGTGGTGGATTCACCATCCCTGGAGGTGTTTAAGAAAAGGGTAGATGAGGTGCTTAGGGACATGGTTTAGAAGTGGGTGTTTTTAAATCAGGGTAGGTTAACGGTTGGACTTGATGATCTTAATGGTCCCTTCCAACCTCACTTATTCTATGATTCTATGATTCTACTGGTGTAACACTGGATGCATGGTGGGTTTACAGGAGGTGAGTTTTAAGTAATGGGTGTCAGGAGGTGTTCCACCATTATGGAACTCCAGTTTCCCCAATGGGATGATGTTATTTCCCCACTCAAGATTGTAAAGCTCTGATATGCTTGAAGATATCTTTATGATGCTACTCAATTCTATCTTCTTTCCATGTGGTGTTTGCGGGTATGACCTCCTTATCCTTCTGCAGTTTCATCCAGAATTCATAAATGTGAACATTAGATCAGATATATTCTCCCTGACCTCAGCATCTAGAGTGCGAAAATTATTAGCAAAATGGGTGCAATTACATGAAGACTTTTAAGTCTCAAGTACAAAAACCTTTCTATTGGTATTCTAAAAACCCTCCAACTCCGTTTCCAGCAGCCAGCTACGAACTCAGTATTCATGGATCTGCATCTTTTTCTTCCCATGCTGCAAAGGAGCAGTTTTGTCACTTTACAAAGCCTGTACCTTTGGAAGTGTGAGAAGGTACACATGCACTTAGGTACACTAAAGATGCATTACAGACGGTTAGTAATATAATGGTTATCACTTGGTTTAAGAACAATCTTATTTTTTCTACAGAATTTTTGCAGATCATTTATGCCTCCTGAAAGGATCATACAGTCTGAACTGAAGGGAGGGAACTTGATATTAACCTGAATGCTTGTTAAACTGCACTGTGGTTATAAATTTTGTGGAATTCCTTTGTATTTACAGTAACTGCCAAAACAGATTTAATCCTTTAAGGCTTCAAGATGTACATTTCTTGGCTTGTGTGCTGGGACATTTTCATATGGAAAATGATGTATATTTTCCATATACACTGCGGGCTTCTTAGAAGAATGGGTAAAATCTACTTATTTGGGGCATAACATAAAGACTGAGAAGCCAGGAAAGAGAACAGGAATTCAACAGGGCGATCAACTCGTATCCCAGACAGTGGGATATGGGCTCCAATAAGTCTGGGCACCGAGAGCTAACAGCTAGGTGCATCTGGGGCTTTGCCTGAGCACAGAAGACTTTCTGCTTTCCCTACAGCCAGGTAGCTACAGCAGACTAACGAAATCAGTGTGGGGATGACTGTATTCTTATAAGCATGTTTATACCCATGCAGCTTGTTATGGGGTGTTTTAAGCATCTATACGTAAGTATAGTGATAGCAAATGCCAAGGGATCTTCAAGAGCTCAGTAGTGGTGAAACAAGCCTTATGCAGAAATTCAAACATAGAAGGAAAAGCGTATTGAGGTAAAAGGAAGCTGATGGTTATTATCATTGCCACTAATCGTGGATTAAGAACTACAGGATTGGCTCTGTATTAAAAATCTGTTACTTTGCAAGAAAACAAAGAAAGGATTTGCAATGCCTTTTTTTTCCCCCGCAGTGTGATGAGGGGTAAAGCTGGTTGAAACATTCACATCTTTTTTTTTTTTTAAACGAGAGCAGGCTTTCACTTAAACAAAAATAGACACAAAATATGTTGCTTTTCACTCAAAAAAAATAATCATTGATTAATTTCTGTATCTAGTTTTTGTTTTTTTTTTTTCTAATTCTTTCTGTTGATTCCACTCTGAAGATGATACTGGGTCCTGCTGGAGCCCGTGAGAGTTTTGCTGTTGAATGTACACAGCATAGACAGAAGATAGACACTAAATTTGCATTATAAGTCCAGGTTGTTATAATCAGAAATGAGTTTAAATGCTGGTGTTTTACTCTGCATTGCAAGTTTCCAAAAGTCTCATGTTGTGTGGAGCTGTGATTTTGGTTTGGGCCCACCTCCAGGGCAGGGAGAGTCTGATTAGCTGTAGAATCTGTCTGAGATCTTGGTCAGCGATATTTTTATATTTTTGTGGTTCAAATGATGTATGCTGTACTATGAAAGGAATACTTTTCTCTCATTAATCATATTTCAGAAAATGGGAAGCACATGATAACTAAATAAACCAAAGCATGAAAATGAAGACAAGAATTATGGTGAGTTAGCCAGTGTGAAAAACTTTATTGGACCAAGAAACACAATCGACAGGAAAAAGATTCCTGATCAAAAATGTCACAGGCTTTTTATTCTTGTTGATACTACTTTTTTTCCTCAGAGGTCTTTATAAGTTATTAGTCTAATAAATATAATAAAATATTAGCTATTACTTTTTAGTAAAAATAACTAAGAAAAGGAACATTCTATTTCTAAAATCTTTGGAAGAAAAACATATGCATATATTAACAAAATTCTTATAACTATGTTGATATAATAAATTGTTCTATTGACGATGACTATTACTCGTTTTTAGGGATTTCACAGCATAGGTAGAATATATTCTGTTAAAGGACTTAAAAGCTAAGTAACTGAAACTTTACCTCCACTTACCAACCATAACTTGAGTTTAAAGTTTTGGGTTTTCGCTGGCAGTGAAAGGATTTAAAATAATGTGGAGCACGTATCTCCCACCACCCTTTGATGACAGAAGCAGCTGCTGCCCTAGAGAAAAGTAAGTCGCTGACTACTCTTTTATGTGATTCTTTCCATAGTCTATTCTCTCTGCTTCTCATGGCCAGCAGTTCGAGGCTTCCCACATTCAAGAAAGGATGATTTTTAGCATTTAGGGATAGTTCCAGGAGGTTTGAAGGGTTTCGAGAAGCCAGTTAATGCTTTTAGGCTCCACAGTGCTCTTTGGAAGGAATCCCATGTTGTGCTTGTGCACCAGGTAAAAAATGTTTTCTGCAGGTTTGTTTTAGACCTGGTGCTTGCTGGCTTCTTCACGCACCCTGAATCAATTGCATTAGGAGAAATAACCAGTATTTGTTTCCTTTTAGATATTATAGGCCCTTATTCATAGTCTTGTCCGCTGTCAGTCAAGCTCTAGCTCAGGCTCCAGCACCTCTGGACAAGAGACAAGTTCAGTATATCTGCCAGGGGATAGGGCTGTGATGGGCTTCATCCTGCCTGTGCCTGAGTTATGCATGTCCATGTGGAAAGAAACCACTAGGTGTGCGTGGGACTTCCTTTCGGGGAACTTGGGAGATTGTTGCCATTTGGTAGGTAAAATACATAGACGTGGAAGAGCCAAGTTTAGGAAAATGAGCTTAAATGAGCACTTTGAATATGAGCATACTGACAGGCTTTGTTATGTATTGACAGTAAAAGCTGAGTTTTTAATGGTGGATGTTGCCTTTCTTTGATTTCTATTTTGTTGCCATACCCTCTTGTCTTTGGTTGTGAACAGTAAAAAAATCCACTAAACCTACTAAGAAAAAAAAGGAAGGAGTCACGTTTTGTGAGGCTCCCAAAGGTCGAGAGAAAACAACTTCCAGTGATTTACTAGGGGGTAGAGCCTGGGTAGGAACCGAACAGATATACTGCATCTGCTGAGAAATGGTGGGGAACAAAGAAAGCCTTAGATGGCAGGAGGAACTGTGAGCCTGTGTGTGTGCACGTGTATCTGTAAAGCAAAACTCTGAGCTCCAGGTTGATTTATTTATTTGCAAACACTTCTCATCTGGAGAGCCTCTTGAGATGCCCATCTCGTCTTCATGGGGGTCTCTGCCCTGCCTGTGAAATGAAGAATGATGTATAAGGCTGTAAAATGAGGAAATAAAATTCTTTGCAAAACAAAGCCTAGCCAGGGTGCCTCACCTAGCAAAACCACAAGGCCAGTAGTCACCAGGAATATGGACAAATCATTGGGAGACAGCAGGAACCTGAAGTGCTAGGATGGAGTGGTGCGCAGCATTTGGTTAATAAGCAGTTGAAGTATAACAACAATGACTTTCCTATGGAAAGTCTTAAATTCTGTCTTCTCTGTTACTGATGGATCAATGGTCATAGTGGATCTAAGCCCTAAGGCTTCAGGCTTGTGAATATTAACACACGTGTAGCTCTGTGCACAAGCTAAAAAATTGTAAAAAATCTTTGCTAGATTGTGGCAATGAGGTACCATTGTCATTACTTCTGTGACAAAAAAAAAAAAAAAATTACTTTTAGAATTCAATTTTACGGTCCCAAACATCTGGGAAGAATGATCAGTCATAAATTTTTTTCACATTTATGGTTGGACTCCATGTTCTTAACAGTCTTTTCCAACCTGAATGATTCTATTTTTCTATGTTCACATTTAATCAGCACATTTGCGCTTTTACAGTATAGGTGACATGTAAATTGCCAAACTCACTTTTACAATAATTGAATGCTAGGACAGTTTTGCCTTGCAAATTTGAGGCTATCTTCATATTTTAGAATAAGCAAGCACTTAATAAAGTTATTCCATAAAATCTTGCCAAACATCAAAATTGGCACCCAAATTTTTGACTTGCAAGGGAAAGTGCATTCAAGTGTAATTTTGAAAACCTATGCAAAAAAATTACTGTAAGATATCCCTTGGATTTTATGAGTCTGAAATCCTATTATTCTGTGAAGTAGACTAATACAGTTACATGTTTATATAAAAGTATGGCAGTTATTCTTTCACAAGGGTGCTTACTGTATTTTTTCAGTGATTTCTTCTAAAAAAATTTTCAGCAATTATGAATATCTGGGCTGAAGCTTTCCCCATGTAGCAGTTGTATTTTGCAGTACTACAGACTGGCTCCAGGGAAACCGCTGTGGTCTCTCTGTTCCCAGGGCTTAAAAGCTCTATTGATATGATAGACCATAATGATTCAGAATGAGGATTATGGTCTATCAGTAAATAGCATGGTATTATATATGTACCATAATATAGTTACTATGATTTTTTATGACATATTCCTGGAAGCTTCTTTCATTTGTGTAATAATAACTGACCCCAGCACAACTTGTGTGTAAAAAGAGTAGGATTATGCTCTGGGAATGCAAACAGGAATTGCTTTGGTGCAGGTTGGAAATGCAGAACAGCGGAAAGCAGAGGCTGCATGACTCTTAATGGGAAATGGTGGCCTACGTGTTTTATTCTGAGTGTATTTTTTGTGTTTTTAACAGCGCACTTCTGTAGCCCTCCAGAAATTCAGGTTATGTATAAATATGGGCTTCCAGAGTATATAGCAGGGTGCAAGCCAAAATTAATTGCCAGAGTTCCTTTTCCTCCCAACTTCTCTTCGCCCTGGGGAAACAAGTCACTAAACCAAATTTAATCTTATCTTACTCATAGTTCCATTGCTTCTCTTTAGCTTTTATACTTGCACTGAATATAATAAAGAACTTATTTAATTCCAGGTGACTTTTTCCAAATGGGGGCATATTTCCCCTTTGAGAAGTCAGAAGCAAAACCATATGTAGCAGATGGTGTTGGTGGCTTAGTAGCATTTAACCACAGTGGAGGGAAGGTTAATATTCTTAGAACAAGCCGGGCATTACTTTCATTTGTAACATCCACATATATCACTGATATACTTTTGAGAGTGATCTCATGGCTCATTGGAATTAGTAGGCAGAGTTTTCTAATTTTAGTTTTTAAGGGTGTTTTCCTCTATAAGGTGGGAAGTGTCTGTTGATGCACCACAAGGGTGTGTTTTACAGAGAGGGTATACAGCTGGAGTAAAGAGGTCAGGAAAAAGGAGGCTTCAACCCTTCTTTTCTCTGTTCAAAGAATGAGTGAACAGAAGGGCAGACTTGCTTAGTTAAAAAAAAAAAAAAAAGGAAGGAGAATTTGAAACAGAAAATAATTGAATTGTGGATGCAATAAAGATTCTGGCTGGAGCCATAATCAGAAGGCAAGTCAGAGGATAATGCCATGAAATTGCAGAGTAGACATCTGAGTGCACACAATGTTTCTTGGTGGCTGCAGTCACTATCAAACACTAGCAAGGAAACCTTTCTCACCTTCTTAACCCCAATGGGTCTTACATCCTTCTAAGGTCAGAAAGAAGCAGTGTTTGCAGAGTCTTGATGCTGAGTTTCCATATACAGAATAATAAATACTTATTTTCAACCTACGTAAATTATTGTATAGGAAGAAACTGATCTAGAAAACAGGGTACAATGTGCAAATGAGAGCTCAGTATTTATGTGTGTCTTGTCTGCAACCCTCTACCCAGCACTGGGTAAAAATATGGCTGTTGCTGCCCTCAGCAGAGATCTGTATAGAAAAGAGGTCAACCTCACATCTCAGCTCTTAACAGGCTCTTAGACATGCAAACAGTCTTAACGACTGGAAAGCTAAACTCACCACACTCAGTTACAGTTCAGCCAGAGAGAATGGTATTCCGCATGATTTATGTGACATTGTGTGTGGTAAGTGAGTGTGTTAATGTATTTTTTCACTCCATATTTATTGCCTGGCTAGACTTCCCTGGTTCTGACCATGTGCTCTTCTCCGACAGATCGGGAAAGTCATAATAAGCAACTGCTCCTTTTCTACAAACACTCTTGCTTTTGGAGCCTCACAAGATCAATCTTCCCTCTGTTTCTCTTCCCATGGAACAATGCCATGAAGGAGGAGAGACAGAGGCCGTCAGAGATTCTGACCTATTTTAAGGATGCTGGAACATAGTGTGAAATATTCATCCTCTTTGATAGAAAATTCTCTTTTGTTTTCCATAGGCAATATTTTACGGCTGAAAATGGACACAAAGCAAAACCTATTGCTGTGGTACGCTAAGTTGCTTCTCTGTGGAGAAGCAGCTCATCAGCTACTGCAGCTAATCAGGAAGCAGAGAAGTGCAGAAGCAAATCAGGACATCTGAGCCTTCAGCCATGCAGCCACAGTCCATGGAGTCAACAGATGAGGACAAGGACCTGAAGAGTGACAATCTTTGCTAAACTGATCATGCTCTGAACAGTACTTCATACGGTAAAGGCTGGGCTTTGGATTATATATCGTGGATTTAGGCTGGATCTCCTATGATAGAATTCAGCACTAAGTCTTCTACTGAAATCATCCTGAAATATTTGGCTTTAATTAAATTGTGTTTAACTTGAAATAGAATCTGCTGTGCAGTGGCAGCTTACTGCCATAGTGGCAGCATAGACTAAAAGACGTGGTACTCTAACTCAGTGCAATCAACCAGACTGATTAGATGCTATCAATAAATATGCATCCACTCTTCTACAAGCATAGAAACTCTGCTCCCACATAGGTGTTACGCCACCCAGGTTCCTCTCACAGTGCCCTGTCTCATTTACCATTTGATGCTGCCAATGTAATATGCCTTTGTGAGATGGAGGCAGTGCTTTATTGTCTGTAATGAGCACATTTAAAATATATTGTGGAGACACAGGTTACATTTAGGAACATCAGAGGTGAACTCATTATAAAAGACGCGTGGGTCACAGTTACAGTGTTTCTTTGGATGGGCATTCACCACCAAAGAAGGACCTTCTGGGCAGGTTTCTACTCAACATGAAAGTATGTAGACTTTGGCGTGTATTTATAAGTGAAGTGTCCAACTCCTGTTATAGGAGACTGAGGGCAGAAGTCAATTGTTTCTTCATAGGGTTTTAGCATACCTGAGATGTCCAGGGTACCCTTGGTGTATAGCTGGTACTCTGGATAGACACAGATCTGTTCACCAGCCCTGTGTGGACGTCTCAGACACCCTGGGTCATCTCCAACGGCACCACACACTTTTGCTTAGGCAACTGCATCACCAACTGACTCGACTCTCATTAAACTTTAGGGCATCATTCAGCTATCTAGCCAGTACCTGTCTCTTTCATGATAAGCTAAAGTATTCTCTGAATTGACTAGAGGTGTCACTCAGTTGTTTTAGGCATTAAGTATTGTTTGAGATGCCCTCAGGCACCCTGGCTTTGTCTGGCCTCCCTCTGTTGTTCAAAGCGGGCATGGGTCTCCTATAAACTTTGTGTTGGCTCTCCAAGCCCACATGGGCCCAAATATAGGCATCTTTGATCACTGTAAAACCCAACGTGTAGGCAACTGAATTGATTACTGGATCTCCAGTGACTATAATGGGATTGCTGGCTCACAAGTAGGTATCTGTATTCAGATGTCTGGTGTCTTACTCTTGAACTGCAACCTGCCCAGAGGGTCAGATTTTGAGCCTCATTCTCCCAAGATATGCTATTTTTCAAACTGAAGCACATGGGCACCTGGGAATCTGTAGGTTGGTTCTGAGAGGTCTGCAAAAGATAACATAGCAAAACAGGTATATGTACGCCAGAAAGCCGTGTAGGTATGTGAAACTTCAAAAGGGTCTGCATCAGCACTGGAGATTCAGCAGGGCTCCACATATTGAAACGTTTACAAAACGTGGATTGAAATTTTAGACATCCCAGTGTGTGTGTGCGTGTGTGTATGCATGTTGCTACCTTTCTCTACCGGGGAATATACAAGCTTTTGAAGACAGGGGTTTCATCCACATGGAATTGTTTTGCTAGGCTTAATTAACCATGAACAGTTATAAATGATAAAGTAAGAAACACCATGCTTTTTAGACCAATGGTCATTCTAGTCTAGTATTTCATCTCCAGCAGTGGCAGAGAAGATGTTTTTTTGGGAGAGCATGTAAGTCTAGTCCTTTCAATATCCTGGCTACTCCTTTTAGTGTCACTTTATGGACCTGTTTTCTATAAGTTTGTCTAATCCCTTTCTGAACTTGAGTTTACTTATTTTGGTCTGAAAAGCCATTTTACAACATATTGTGGTCAGCTAACACCTTAACAGTCATGTGTGTTGATATGATTTATACTGGTATTTAAAAATTGTATTTCAGGCATACCTTCTGACCTTTAGAGGGTCATGGACTTAGGGTGCTAGGCACTGTAAAAAGCTGGACTGTCCATAATACATCTGTTGTGCAATGGTTTGCTGTTTTTTTGTTCTCCAGGAAAAAATTAACATTTAAAAGGAGTGTTGTCTTTGTGATTTGGCTTATTTTTTTCCCATTGATAAAAAGGAAAAAAACATGAATGTTTTTATTTCAAAAATATTTGTGTGGAACTTTTGTTAATGTTGTGAAACAGCGGTAACTTTGAGTCACTAAGTACTGAGTTGAGATACTATACAATCACAATTTGTATCAAGTCCCTCCTGTTTTAATTTTTGTCTGCGCCCATTTTTCATGTTGGCTTTGACAGGATCAGGATGTAGTCTTAGAAATGCAGCATTTATCTTACAGTGATAAAGCTTATGCCTTTAATGTTGCCTTTCAAGAGTAAGAGAAGTCTGTCTGGGTAGTTTCAGGGTTTATTTTCTGTTGTGCTCACTGGTTATGAGTGTTCCCCATTCATTTCACACAGCTGCTGAAGTTCCAATTCATTAAAGCAATTTAGTAAAATACACGTCAATAAGACCAGACACCTGCTAAGAGTTGTGCATGTGTTCGGATGTTCTCAGTCTTTGCCTGGTCACCTGTCATGGACAACCTATGGGAACTACTGAAAGTGACTTATGATCACATCTAAGTCAGATCCTTATTTGTACTGAATTATTTTGGTATGTATGTACTACACTATATAAGGTAATACATTCTACCGCTGGCTGTCTGCATCCTTGGTATTTGTTCATAGAACCACATTCAAATAAGCAGACTCCTCTCTGCCCTCATGTTTTTAAAGTTACTCCTACCTGCTACATCTTCTGAGTTTTCCTTTCTTGTTCTATGAGGTCAAAGCTGGCAGAATTTCACAACATTCAGCCAATGTCCATGGTAAGTTTTGGGAACAAATTGATGTGTTCTTCCTTTTTCTTATTTCAGCTTAATAAAACCTTCCCTTGTGCAAATTCTCAGCAAATGACTATTTGACATTTGCCAGATGATGCAGGGATAAGAACTGAGGATCTGTTCCTTCTTTTTAAGAGAAAAGACTCAAGTAATGTCAGCTGGGAATTTTGCCAAAAGATGCTGGACCCACACAGAAATGACCAAATGAAATGGGCAGAGGGCAGAGAAATGCAACCGTGCTGCCAGAGAGGCAACTGAAGGGACAAACCTGAAGAATAGCCCGTCCCCTAGTCAAAACTCAGAGGTAGTGAGCATGGTTTTACAAAGTCTGCACCTGGCATATTATCTGAAGGGCTTGATCAGGTCTCTTGCTGATCTGGTAACCAAGTCAATGCCTTTGAAGGAAGACCTGATGTCCAACAAAGTGCTACGGTGTTGAAACGTGACTCTCTAAGTGAATCTGCCTCCTGCCTTCACATATTCATGTGGATCTGGACACAAGGCTCACAGGGTGATAAATAACTCACAGATGAAGCTGACGTATATCAAGCTTAACTTGAACAGGGCCTTTTCTCCCTTTCCTTTTCTTTTTTTTTTTTTGCAGAGGGTACAGGATGTGGCCTTATCTTGGGCACTCCTTGACTTCTGTCAGTTGGTGTCACAGCTGGAATGCTATTTAAATCCAATTTCTTTTATCTGAAAGTATTTATGTGAGCAGATAAAGCATTAAGCCTTCATCCTAAAGTGCCCTGCTCCACTTTAGTGCTCCAGATAACATTGACTTACGCTGGAGCTGCTGCTCCACAAACAGGAAATCAATTCTCTCCCTGGTTCTCCGCTTGATCTTTCGTGGTGGATAATGGGGATGTGTGTGTGATGCTACTGACAGACCCCAGGATGCAGTCCATTAAGAGGTTAAAGGGAATCTCCTCTTCAAACTGTAGGAATCTGCTTTTTTTCTGCTGGAGTTTTATTTATTGGAGGTGGGGAGAGGAGTGGGACAGTTCAAATCTGTATTTACTGCTTTTCTCTGACTTGAAGCCTAAGTTTAAAAGCCAGGTCTCCGCTCACTCTTCTCACCACTCATAAAGAGCTTACTCAAGCAGGCCCATTAATGTAGCTGAGAGAAAGTACTATTCAGCATGAGTGAAAGTGTCAAGAATTGGCTTGAAGTGGAATACATGAGATTTATGGATTTGAAATGCAGAACCATGAACTGAAATGCAGTCAAATGCTTCCTAAGACTGCTGGTAGAGACTTTTTTAGGAGGAACCAGAACAGTTGGGAAAAGGAGGAGTGAAGTTGAGCCTGGAAGAAGGGGAGTGAGGGGAAAGGTGTTTTTAGTTTTGCTTTTGTTTCTCACTATCCTACTCTATTTTTTAAATGGCAATGAATTGAAATATTTTTCCCCAAATTGAGTCTGTTTTTCCTGTAACAGTAATTGGTAAGTGATCTCCCTCTCCTTATCTCAACCCATGAGCTTTTAAATCTTGAAATCTCTCCCTGTCCTGCTGAAGATGGAGAGGGAGAGAGCAGCTGGGTGGGCAGCTGGCAGCCACCCCAAGTTAAACCACCGTGGTCACCCATGCACTCTCTGAGATTAGTGCTAGCAACCTCTATAAGAAGTTCTGGAAAGTTAATTGAGATTTGTGGGCTGGGAGATGGGAATGATTAAGTTGGATTAAAGTGTCATATGCAAAAAGTCTTCTGAACACAGAGATTCTTAGAGCTGCACCTGATTTTTGTGATTGCCGTTGATGTTGCAGGAAGAGAGATGTTTATCCCATGTCTTGTGTAAGCACTGGTAGAAACACAAAGAGGGAAAATGTGTAGAATAAATGTCACATGTTTAAAAGTGAAAGTATAGAAAATTGGCAAGATCTGGACCAGGAATTGGCATGAAAGTCTTGAATAGTCCACACAAACCTGTTTTTGAGGAGACATGTCACAGAAAAAAAGAGGAGAAAGGTTTACTGAGTCAGAGGTGTAATAAAACTGAGAAGAAGTTGTCACATGCATCATTTTCACTGGGAAACCTGTGTACTGCAACAGAGAAAGTCCATAAATACTCACAACACAGTGATCCAGAGAGCACCAGCTAGGAGTTAAGCCGTGGATCCTTATATGTCAAGGACAGAGGCAGCATGTGTTGTTTTTCTCATGGATGCATCACTTTAGAGGGAGACTGTCCTGGACCTCAGAGCTGGTAACATTATCTCCAGAGAAGTTCCTCATGGCTGAAAGGGGGTCCCTCTGCAGCTGCTGTGAAGAGCGCATTTACCATGTGTGCCATGGGTCCTTTGTCCACTTACAGCATCATCTCTTGTGGATTAGGAGGAGGGGAGAATATGGCAATGCTCAAATTTGCTTCCTCATGAAGGATTTCCGCAGGTGTGACTGCTTATGCACCCTCCCAGCAGCTGAAGGGAAAATCAGTGACTCTACAAGAGCCTGATGTCATCTATAATGGTTCAATGTGGAGGTGACTGTACCTTGTCTCCACTACTTCAGAGAAACCCTGTTGTTTTGGACACAACAGCTCACCAAAGGCACGCATCAAGTACAAGCCACCTGGACTCCAGGGTTGTAGTCAGTCATAGTTAAGGTGGCACTTCGTTCCTATCTAATACTACTTTTTTTCTTCCCTTGTGTGTCATAAAAGGGTAAAGTATCAGCAGTTCATAGAAAAGTCTAACACAAGGTCCTGGGCAGTGACATTAGCTCATTAAACTCCCTGTAATTGAATACCAGAATCATAGAATAGTTTAGGTTGGAAGGGACCTTAAAGATCATCTAGTTCCAAACCCCTGCCATGGGCAGGGACACCTTCCGCTAGACCAGGTTGCTCAAAGCCCCATCAACCTGGCCTTGAACACCTCCAGGGATGGGGCCTCCACAACTTCCCTGGGCAATTTGTTCCAGAGTGAAAAATTTCTTCCTAATATCCATTCTAAATCTACCCTCTTCCATTTTGAAGCCTTTACCCCTCATCCTATCACTACATGCCCTTGTAAGAAGTACCTCTTCAGCTTTCTTGTAGGTGCCCTTCAGATACTGGAAAGCCGCTATAAGGTCTCCCTGGCATCTTCTCTTCTCCGGGCTGAACAACCCCAACTCTCTCAGCTTGTCTTCACAGGAGAGGTGTTCCAGCCCTCTGATTATCTTTGTGGTCCTCCTCTGGACCCATTCCAACAGGTCCATATCCTTCTTATGTTGAGGGCTCCAGAGCTGGACGCAATATTCCATGTGTGGTCTCAGGAGAGTGGAGTAGAGGCGCAGAATCACCTCCTTCCATCTGCTGGCTATACTTTTTTGGTGCAGCCCAGGATACGGTTGGTCTTCTGGATTGCGAGCACACATTGCCGGCTCATGCTGAATTTCTCATCAACCAATACCCCCAAGTCCTTCATCTCGGGGCTGCTCTCAATCCATTCGCCGCCCAGCCTGTATATGTGCATGGGATTGCCCCAGCCCACGTGCAGGACCTTGCACTTGGCCTTGTTGAACTTCATTAGGTTTGCACAGGCGCACCTCTCCAGCCTGTCCAGGTGGTCCCTCTGGATGGCATCCCTTCCCTCCAATGTGTCGACCGCTCCACACAGCTTGGTGTCATTGGCAAACTTGCTGAGGGTGCACTCAATCCCAACATCCATGTCACCAACAAAGATGTGAAATAGTACCGGTCCCAGTACCGACCCCTGAGGAACACCACTTGTCACTGCTCGCTACTTGGACACGGAGCCGTTGACTGCAACTATTTGACTCTGACCATCCAGCCAGTTCCTTATCCACTGAGTGATCTATTGGTCAAATCCATGTTTCTCCAATTTAGAGACCAGGATGTCATGTGGAGTGGTGTCAAACATTTTGCACAAGTCCAGGTAGATGGCAGTTGTTGCTCTCCCCTTTCCCACCACCACCGTGATGCCATTGTAGAAGGCCACTAAATTTGCCAGGCATGATTCGTGATTAGTGAAGCCATGTTGGCTGTCACCAATTGACAGCTGGATACC
This sequence comes from Pluvialis apricaria, assembly GCA_017639485.1. Taxonomy (NCBI): domain Eukaryota; kingdom Metazoa; phylum Chordata; class Aves; order Charadriiformes; family Charadriidae; genus Pluvialis; species Pluvialis apricaria. The sequence continues at coordinate 157,006,319 of CM030008.1, read as the reverse complement.
TTAGAGGTAAATCTGAAAATGAACAGAAATATTTGTCATAGTGAACATTGGATCTAGATGGTTCATTTCCTGGCAGTCCAAAGGAGCCTCCTGGTTCTCTTGGAGTGCAGTCCTCCAAACTGCTCTCACTGCAATCTTTTTGCATAAAAGGAAGCCAACAAATTAAACGAAGCAAAACTTTGTGTAAAGATGGTGGTCTAATTGCTTCACTCTTGTATCCCATTTACGTCAATTCTTCCTGTCCTCTGAAGTACTTTTATGCAGCCTGTTTATCTCCTTTCCTATACAAGCTCCTATTGCTCTTTTAGATCTTATGAGCACTTATGAATGCTTATGAACACTACAGACTCTGTAGAAATCCAGGCTTTGGATACTTTGAGAGCTTCATCTTCTACTGCAGGAGTAACTGACTGCCTCCTAGAATTGTTCTGGGCGTGGATGTTGTGTTGCCATGAACTGACCCCAAAGGTGAGATGCTGCTGGGAGGTGCAGCTCCGCTCCGCTCTCCTCACTCTGGTGGTGAGCTCCCACCGCTCCTAGCGCTGACAGCTCGCTCTGGGGCCCCAGACAGCTTTACGGTTGATCAGCCAGCTGGCTGGACTCATCCTGTGGTTGAAGCAGTGCTAGGGAAGGACCGTGGAAGAGGACAGACAAGCTTGCAGACAGGCTGGGAAAGCAGAACCACTCTGCCAGAGACAGCTTAATGTAGTATCAGCTCAACTCTATGTAACTCTGTCTCCCTGCATAGGTCTATACATACACATGTAGGATTTTTGCCTTTTTAATTATAGCTAGTAATCAAAGAGAAACAATTAAAAATGTTATCATATACAATCACAAGCTTAAGAAATATCTTTAAGAAATGGACACTGACTCACTTTACTTAATCATCTGAACGATGCACATGAGTGCCCTTTCAAGTCAGTGGAGGGAAAGAAATATTTCTGGTGTCTGATGAATCTGATCTACCACCTGGAACCAATATAAGGAAGCAACATTTAAATGGTGGATAATGACCCTCTGGAACACGCTGCCATTGGAGGGCACACAGTGCTTGCAAGCACAAAAAAGACTTCGATGAGTTCATGGACAAAACAGATCTTACAGGCAATGGACAGGGTTGTATCTCCCACTGTCCCTAATCAAATGACCCCGGACACTGCCAGGGTACAAGGGCAGTGGTCTGCAGAAAGTGCCCAGGGCTTTTCCTAACAGCATCCTCTATCACTGCTGCTGCAAGCAAAACACTGGACCCAGAAGGATCTCTCTTGTACTCTGATACTGTCTATGGCCCCAGCGATTACTCCTCCATTTCTACCTAGCTCTGGGTACTGCTTCGTCTCCTCCTCACCCTCCCAGGTCCAACTGCACTGTACGTGTCACCCTGAAAATTTAGAGACTGGGACATGAGGACAGAAATGTGAGAAACGATGGACAGACCATACGAAAGTATACATATTGCACACTTTTTTTGTCTTTTATTCCTAGGATGCTCTCTACGGATACTCTCCTTGGAGGAACATTTAGATGTTGTTACAAAGGTATTATTTTTTGTTGAACTGGGAAAGTGCTTCCTACCTAACAGCCTTGAATATTGTACTCAGCCTTGAGTATCTCAGCCTTGAATATTTCTTTCAAATAGTTAATAAGCACAGCTCTTATTACTAATGCTGTGTAAAGAGCAAAGAGCCACTTAAGGGACACTCTTGTTTCATAGCCAAAACTGGAATAACTAGAGCTGAACTAAAGAGGTCTATTTGGTTGGAGTGGAAATAAATCTGAAATAACCCAAACCACAAAGAGCATATATGCCAGCCACCACTCGAAGGTGCTGCGGTACAGATGGGTAACTCCTGTTGCTGCTGAAGAGCAAATTCTGCAGAAAGGGCAGGTTAAAGGAGTGGTATTTAACTCACATGCCTTGAAACATTGACATCTTGGAGAAAGCCACCTGAGCTAGTTGCTCAGATGTCCTTTTTAGTCAGTGGGAGAAACAGGTGCTTCTGGGGTGTGATTCGTCCAAGGTACTTCATACTTTTCTGCTGGGTTGAGACTAACTGAGGTGTAGGTGTCTGTCTCAGTGGTGCCTATGGTTTGGCCAGAGAAATCCCTACCCCAGGGACTGAAGCCCACAGCATGGGTTGAATATGGCAAAGAGTTTCTGTCGAAAGTGGGGAGAGGCAAGAGGAAATGGTCATGGAAAATGGCAACAAGTTTCCTTTCCATGTTTTGAAAATTTAATTTTTGAACTTGCCATTTTTAGGCAGAATTTCCATTTTAAAATAAATATGTAGAAAAGGGTTACTAAAAAAAGAATGAAACGACCTTACTGGGAAAGAATGCTCTATTTTGGACTCAGCAATACTTTTCATTCTGATCCAAAGCTCACTTTTCTAATTTCAGTTCTCCTAATGACAATAAAATAATATATGAGCTGAGACACACTGAGGTGTTTGTGTGGGCTTACAGAATCACAGAATCTCCTAGATTGGAAAAGACCTGTAAGACCATCTAGTCCAATCATTAACCTAACACTGACAAGCCCACCACTAAACCATGTCTCTGAGCACTATATCTACACGACCCTTAAATACCTCCAGGGATGGGGACTCCACCACTGCCCTGGGTAATGCGTCCCAATGCCTGATGACCCTTTCAGTAAAGAAATTCTTCCTAATATCCAGTCTAAACTTCCTTTGGTGCAACTTGAAGCCATTTCCTCTTGTTCTATCACCTGTTACTTGACAGAACAGGTCGACTCCCACCTCTCTACAACCTCCTTTTAGTTGTAGAGAGAGATAAGGTCTCCCCTCAGCCTCCTTTTCTCCAGGCTAAACAGCCCCAGTTCCCTCAGCCTCTCCTCATAAAACATGTTCTCCAGACCCTTCACCAGTTTTGTTGCCCTTCTTGGCGCATGCTCCAGTGCCTCAATGTCATTCTTGTGGTGAGGGGCCCAAAACTCAACACAGTACTCAAGATGTGGCCTCACCAGTGCCGAGTACAGGGGTAAAATCACCTCCCTGGTCCTACTGGCTACACTAGTCCTGATACAGGCCAGGATGCCATTGGCCTTCTTGGCCACCTGGGCACACTGCTGGCTCATGTTCAGCTGGCTGTTCACCAACACCCCCAGGTCCTTCTCTGCTGAGCAGCTTTCCAGCCACTCCTCCCCAAGCCTGTAGTGTTGGTGGGGGTTGTTGTGGCCAAAGTGTAAGACCCGGCATTTGGCCTTATTGAAACTCAAACAGTCTGCCTTGGCCCATCGATCCAGTCTGCCTAAATCCCCCTGCAGAGCCTCCCTACCCTCAGGCAGATCAACACTTCCACCCGGCTTGGTGTTGTCTGCAAACTTACTGAGGGTGCACTCGGTCCCCTCATCCAGATCATTGATAAAGATATTAAACAGGACTGGCCCCAGTACTGAGCCCTGTGGGACACCACCCGTGATCGGCCGCCAACTGGAATTAACTCCATTCACCACCACTCTCTGGGCCCGGCCTTCCAGCCAGTTTTGTGCCCAGCAAAGTGTGTGTCCATCCAAGCCATGAGCAGCCAGTTTCTCCAGGAGAATGCTGTGGGAAATGGTGTCAAAAGCATTACTAAAGTCCAGACAGACAACATCCACAGCTTTTCCCTCATCCACTAAGCGGGTGACCATGTTGTAGAAGGAGATCAGATTAGTCAAGCAGGACCTGCCTTTCATAAACCCATGCTGACTGGGCCAGATCACCTTGGTTGTCCTGTGTGTAATCACCCAACCAAAAAGAAAAAAAGTATCCCAACCTATTACTTGCTTTTAGACATTAATTTTCCTACTGCTGTGGGAAATAGTTCTGGTTACAATGGTAACATCTTTTGGGTTTTTTTTCCTTTTCCTTCTCCTGTTATAGATTGCCATATTGGGGACCAGAGATCACCTCCAAAACCCAACTGCATGCAGTGTGCTTGATTACTCCTTTTGACCCTACTTTGTGTGTAGATGTTGTACTTGTCACACAGGAGCCTCTACAAATGCACAACTCTGAGACATGAGGGTGAGGGTGAAGCTCTGGAAGGCCTTTTGAGAGAGTCGAGATCAGCTGGTGACAGCAGCTCTTCCCTGGGTTTTCTGATTCTGCTTATGACACGGAAACAGAGGTGTAGTGTAACAGAAGTCCTCGGCATATTTTGGAATCTGCTGACTTTCAACACAAAAAGCAAACTTTTGCTGGCATAAGTAAGATAAAAATTTATCCACTTGCCAAAAATTGGTTTTGCTGATGTCTTATGAAATTAAACAGAAGAATCCTTTCTCTAGAATCTTTAAACACTTTATATCCTGATGAGTAGATGAGGTTTATGTTGAATTTTTGGCAACTAAATATCTTTCTGGAATAGAAATAGTTTTTGACACAATTTTTTAACATTGTGCTCTCTAGAAAACAACTTTTTTTCACAAATTCTGCTTCCTTTAAAAAAAAAAAAGTATTTTGGGTTATTGCCAAACCCAGAAATACATTGATTTAGAAACGCTGCTTTGATGCCTTGTCAGAGTTTGTAGCTGAAATGTGTAGTTTTTCCTTTCTTTGTGAGCTGAGCTCCCCTGCTGGGCTCTCTCTTTCCTCATCACTCCCTGCAAGGCTGGAGTCCCCTAATGCATTGCCTCCCTGAATCCGCAGAGGGGAGGGGAGGAAGAGGGTCACTGTGAGGGATGGAGGCTGGTGTGCACGTAGGAAAATGTGGTATTAAAAGAAATTTGTAGGACGAGGAGCCTCAGCTGCATCAAGGTTGCTTTTGTAAACAAAATTATTTCATTCTTCACCAAAGTATTTAATTTTTTAATTACCAGCTCAGAAGTATGCATTTTTCCCTTTTTTTCCTAGCTCCATTTTTAGGTCATCATTCAGGACAAAGGCTTGTCTTACACTTTTAGTAACAGGAAAAGCAGCACAGCCCTGCCTGGGGCTGAGCAGGAGCCTGTGTAAAAGATTATTCCTATCACACCTCAGCAATGATTCTTTCTGCAATAGTGAAACGGTGAACTGCCTTCATTTCTCCATGAAGAAATTCAGAATAACAACAGTTCTTAAAACCTCTCAGGCCCTATGAAGTTTATACCAAACTCTGGTGAGAGTCAGCCGAGGTAGTTTTGTCTGCATCAGTCACTGATACCACTTGGGAACGTAAATACTTTGTAGGAAACAGGCCAGGACCAACCCACCCTGACTTGTGATGGCCAGCCAGGCTTCAGCTCAACACAGAAAAGCCAAAAGAGCATCTTAGTGCCCGATCTTAATTCCTCAGAAGCACCAGATGTTTTGCATTGACATGGAATAAATTTTATGATGTGACTTAGATAACTCACTTTTTAAATCCAAGTCTTTTCGTGAATTAGTTTTATGGATTTACCTGTATGTGAATTTACCTGTTCTTAATTCATGCTGCAAACTTTTATTGATTTAGGAAGTCTTTGGGAGGGACGGATAGTTTCCTTCAAGTTAATCTGACTCCTAATTCCAGGTGGACGGTATCAAGAATCAGCTCCTTAATATCGTTCTGGTTGTTCTAAAGTTAGTATGTGCCCTTAGCAAACAGTATCATTCCTTCATTGGAAAACTAGTGGTATTTGTGGATAACCCAGAGAGATTTGCCAAGGGCTTCTACTTTTTATACTTTTCTAATTAAGAAAATTAAAGTGTGCTGTTTCTATGTGACAAAAGTCAAGAGACCATTCAGTATCTTACGTACATCCTTGCCTGTTTCTCACTAGTCTGATTATTCTTATAGATGGCTTTTGACTGTATTATTCATTATCTACCAGTTGTCTTTTCAGCATTTTATTACAGTTTGACAGACTAAACAGCTGTTTAAGTACAAGTAGATATTTTTCTTGGTCTTTGTTCAGAGTTGCTTTAGCTCTTGTGAAACACTGATTTCCAGCTGGGAGCCAAAGCAGTTTGAAATGTCTGCAGCAGACAGCTAAGGATACAGTTTAATTAGCCTACTTTGATCTTTTCTATGGTGGCTGATGATTTACTACAGCTTGCAGCATGGTGAGGCAATTATGTTCATGGTCATTATGACAGCATCCTTTGAGCCAGAGTTATCGTAGAAGTAAGATTAATTATAACGGGATTTTGTGGGGCCCAGAAGCCAAGATAAAGTAATGTTATATTCAGAGTGCAATAAAGGAGAGCTTCACAATCAAAATATTGGGTGAAACCTTGGCCTGGCTGAGGTTAATAGCAAAACTCTCTGCAAGTTTAGAGAGTAATTCACTTGTAAGGTATGCCAGACATACAGTAACTGGGGTAATTTTCTGGAAGATCTTAACTGTCCTCTTGCTTGGATGCCACTGTCAGCCGAGGATATGGTAGCAGCACTATTCACCGTTCCTTCAGCATTATAGTCTTCCTCCTTCTGGAAGCACAGAAGAAAATTTTGCAGAATATAATTAGGTACACTGATAGCTTGAGGGTTTTTCTTTCTTTGCCCCTTGTTTTTTATTTAGAATACTCAGGTTATTGTCCTCAGGTCCTGTGCAGCTACTCGGCCACGACAGGGAAATATCTTTTAGGTGAATCTATGCAGCATAACGCAGTGTGTCAGCGTTATGCTTGCATCTGTTCAAGGGAGACTATATTTTGTAAATGTTATGGCTTTGGTAGCAGTTGTTGTATGTCAGGAGAGCTAATAATACTGGCCACAGGCAGAACACAGCTTCTTCCAGCTATTTACCTGCCAGAGCTTGCCCATCCTGTATTTCTGCCTCTTTCCTTGGGCCTGCCCTGGCATAGCGCTGTGTAGAGTTATCTTCACTGTTTCTAAGCAAGCTAGCTGGTTTGTACAACAGCTCTTCAGGGTTTCTCAGCAAGAGGAATTACACAGGTCAGCATTTGAATGTTGTGTTAATGCAACCTTGTTTGTTCTGCTTCTCCAGGAACCTGTAAAAGCAGAAGGATGGCTTTTGAGGGGTCAAACCAAACATTCAGTTAGTGCAGCCTTTGATTTGGAACAATAGCCAAGGTAAATGTGTAGGAAAAATTGTAAGTGGAGAAAAAGTATACATCAAATTCCCCACTAGAATACTCTCCTAGCCTCTAGCAGCCTGTGACCCAGAGCTGCATATTTGCTGCTAATAGCTCTTATGGACTTTTATTCCATGGATTTCCAACCCCTTTTTGACTCCATATAGACCCTTCTTACTACACCTTCCTACTGCTCAGACCCACTGCTGAACCATGCTTTGGGGGAGGACCTTCCCTGCCAACTGCTGTCCTACCCCACCTGCCAGGGACCACCTCTCCTCATGGTCTGGAGCAGCCTCCCTCTCCCGCAGGCATTTCCTTGCCATGAATCCCAACATCATTCAGTTTACAGACGGCAGAAAGTTCAGGGGGAAACAACATCGAACTGCAAGATATCACGGAAATTGCAGATGTGGAAGTGCTCGAGAAGGGAAGACTTACTCTCTAAAGCAGGGAAACTACTGAAACTGATGGGCTAGATAAGCCAGTAAAGAGGACCATTGCAGTGATTTTTTTTTTCTGGATTTTTATACATTCCTAATATTATTTTTGCAAGTAATCAAATACTATAGCTGCTGTGGGGAAGAAGAGGAACTGCCTATGGGATGTTGGAAGTGAGAGCTGGCCAGTGGGCTCCTCTGCCGCCCACAGGAAGGTGAGAACTTGCCTTTACCAGCCAAGGGGAACAAGAGTACGCGATTTAGTGCAGCTCCTGGCTTTGTTTTTTGTTTCATCCAGCCTTTCTACAGGTTTCTCCATTAAAGCAGGTTGCCGGTGACTGCTCAACATCACCTTGGTGGCTGTGGTTTGGCCTGCTGTGCCGGTATGCTCTCTGCCTCCATACTGACGTGCTAACACAAACCTCAGTGTCTTGCAGCTTTTGCTGCAGTTGGACCTGGCTATTTCTGTCCCTGTCTCCACGAGCTCGTCCAGCACTTCTCAGCAGAAGTGTTGGGCATGGGGGGGGTGTCCTCCTCCCTCCCCGCTTGCTGCTTATTGGCTGTCGGCTCCCCAAGGTGAACCATTGCATCTTCGATTTTGGAAGGGAGCTGGCCTCACAAAACATACTGTTTTCCCAGGAGCGGCTGCATTTTGTGGTTTCTCATCAGCCTGCTCCTCTGTCCTCTCTTAGTCGCTGATAGCAGATGGCTTTGGGAGATTTAAGGCCATAGATTAAATGGCCATAAGGACTGAAATGCAGGAGTCCCTCTGGCTTACTGCCTGGGCAGTGGTGCAGCAAGTTTTACTCTCCCACCCTTTCTGGTGGAACAGCTATATTGCAAATTTTTTGGCTTCACCCATTCATACTACTTCATTCAGAACAAGCAAAAATCTCAAAGCTTCTGCCTTTGACTGCTTTCAATTAAATGCCTGAGAGGAACCCTTTGTCTTCAACATTTTGGACCACGTGAGCAGTCATGGGTTAAAACCTCCCTGGGTAGACAGGAGCTGCTAGAGCTGCCCCAGTCAGTGACCCTCGGATAATGAGGTCACGGGGAGATTTCAGAGCCATATGTTTGTCTCTGCCCAGGTGCTTTGAGGATGTGTAGACATGTGTCAAGGATATGTCAAAGCTCATGGACACTTCTACAAAGCTCAAGCCTTCCCAAAGAGACCCACTCACCGGGCACTTCCCTTCCGCGTGTCTGAGCTGGGATCAGCGGGGCAGCTCTGACGAGGCTCGCTGGAGTGCTTTTATTTAAAACATGGATCTTTCCTGATCGGTTTTAAATGTGAATTTTACTGTACTCTTGTTGTGGCTCTTGTCATTTAAAAGATACCATTTTAAAAATTATTATTATTATCATCATCATCATCATTATTATTAACAGCTAATGACTACCATTACCGTGCTTTTATTGTGGCTCCAGGTGACTTAAGATGTCCGTGGCCAACATTATCTTTTTTTTCTATCAGCTGTTGGTGCAGACGAGTTGCTTACTTTCTCAGTACAGAGATATACTGCATTGCACTGGGTGATTGCCCTCTTGTTTTCTTTAGGTGTTACTTTTGTCAGACTTTAAAATGTCAGGAGCCCTTTGTGCACAAGGGCTGGCATTCCTATTTTGAGGGCAGTAAATACAAATTAAATGTGTGTGGTGTGGACAAGGAGGCTCAGTGCACTCTGCAAACATGCTGGCTGCAAGCGTTGGACTCACCTAAATGTCTCCAACACTCAGGGCTGCATATTCAAACAGAGCGCCTACAACAAACAGGATTTCCAAATGTACCCCATAATTGACTTCTACTGCTTATAACACAGCTTTGGAAATCAGACCCACATTGCTCAAGGCCTTAGAAAGGACTCAAGCCCCTAACTGCCCCTCACGGGGGTGGGAGTGAGGGATTCACACATCACCCTATACTTAATACCTCCTATCAGTTAACTTCAGGCAGCCCTCTCCACTGCTAAGTGTTCAGGCTTCCGAAGACGCCCTTTGACATGCCTAGATATCCTCCAGCCCCAGAGGAGCTGCCTAAGTGCTCGGCATTTGTTTTGGGTATCACTCTAGGGATTGTCCTCTGACAGTGTGGCGTTGCCCAGGACGGAGAGTGGTGGCATGTGACTACTTACCCAGCCTGGGCCTAGGACCCCTTGCAGAAGTGGTGCATAACTGCCTTTGAAGACCTTCCCCTTTACAAACAGAAAAGCAGAGGGAGGTTTAGCAGGATGAGGCTGCAGGTTTACATCGATGTTAATGAGAATTTTGCCAGACTCGCCTGGAGGTGGCATATGGACTATCGTGGTCTCCATAGACACCCTCCACCCTTGCCTTGTTCCCATGACAGATCTCATTTTTCATGCTGACTGCTCCTTAGAGACAGGGTGGCCCTTGGTGTCCTGCACACACAATTTGAAACCCAGAGATCTTCCTCCTACTGCTCTGTCTCTTTTGCAATTGGTAACTTTTGCAAGAGTCTTGCAGATCCCTATCTTCCGAGCCTGCTGCCAAATGTTAGTCGGAGACTGAAACTTCTCATACAGGTCCCAGTGAGGGAACGTGGTCTTGCAATATAATGATAATAATTATTCTTCAAATTAGACTTTGTGCTCTGCAGTTTTGCTCATTGCTTTGCCTCTCTGTTGGCTGAGTGCCTGAAATAACAAAGCCAGAGATTGTCTGCAAGGCAGTACTACATCTTATTTTAATAACCATAACTCATCGCTTTATTTATTTTTTTTTCATTTTTCAGAGAAAACCTCTGAAGAACCCCCCGGTTTTGACTGTATTTTATACATCTATTGGACTGCAGAAGGACAAATAAAAAACATTCATAGGAAGGTGTAATGAGAATGGGTAACTATTACATGCCTGCAAGGTGACAAATTCTGGCTACTGTGTGCACATGAAAGGAGTCGGAAAAGAGAGCCCGGAGACCTGTCCAAGAGCAGGAACTGGAATGGGGCCAGGTTGTTTTGCTTGCTGCTTGAGTAACCCTGCGAAGGGAAGAAAATTGTTCCTTCTGGCCCCTGCTTAAGGATTTGAGTTAGTTCGGGCCTTTCATGTGCCAAACCCTGCTGGAGGGGGGCACGGTTGCAAACATGGGAGGGATGGGGAGAGAGGCACTCTGGAAGATGCTCCCAGTCAGGTATATCTGGCTATATTGGGGTGAATGTACCATCCACTAGGACAGTGCTGCCAGTAGGTTTTATTACAGGGTTCAGCGCTCAAGCAGGACTATCTCTAACCAGCAGCTGAAAGAAGTAGGCTCTACATTTCTCTTCACAGAGGATTACTGTTATGTCTGAAGCACAAGCAGCCTTTTGGGTATAGCATCCCAAAACCTGCTCACACAAGGCCCACCTTACAGAAAATTTCCTGAATCACCTAAATCTTTACAGGTCCAGCATGCAGTCACCTTTATGTCAGATCATTGCATCTTCTTCTTCCAGAGAAGGAGTCAGCTACAGCGTGGCTGATGATCCCAGAAGCTTTTTTGAGATCTTAGTTTATTTTTTTTTTTTAAGTCTTCCATGTAAGTTGTTAACTTGCTTTTCAAAGACGAAAAGACTGTGTAATTACACTGTCTGTCTCTGTAATTCTTGAAGCCATGAGCTGATTTGATCCAGATATTATCTGCATCAAGGGAAAGCTCAGTCGTGGTCTTTTCTGCTTGGCAGCACATGGGTAGCAAAATGGCATGTACGGATTTGGAAGCTTCACAGCACCCGCAGCAGAGGCTGTTTCTGCCTGAAGAGGTGTTGCAGAAGAAAAGGACATGGAGTTGAGATTGTGTGTAGAAATACAGGCAGTAAGGTCCTTAGCACGTCAGTGAACATGAATAGCTGAAATTAAGTACCTTAAGGCCATTTTTACTAAAAATAGGTGTAGAAATGCCAGAAAGGAGCCGATGATGGAAAGATAAAATAAGGAGAACAACTAACTCTTCTCTCTTTATTTTCTCCTTTCCTTGCATTATATGTTACCTTCTCTTCTATAATAGGATAAATATCTTCTTGCATCTGGTACAGAGCTTCTGATTTTTCCAAGAAGATATTATAAAACCAACATCATCTAATGACTTGTGCAGTCTGGGCCATTTCAGACAATGAACCCTTGGCAGTTTAGTGGAGGTGCCAGGGCCGTAACGATTAGTGAATGAATTCCAGCAATGTTTTGGATGGGTTCCTGCTTCCAGCTGGCATGTGCTCTCCTGTCTGATTCTCTGCTCGAGCTCTGTTACATATGAGTAAGGCATCAAGCCGTTACTGATTTTCAAAGCTGGTTCCCTTTGGCACCAGTTGCACTTCAGCTGACTCCTGCAAACAAACAAAATGCTTTTCAAAGTTTTGTGGAAGTTTGGAAGGAGTCTCCCATTCCTCAATGCCTGCACTTTGAAAATAAAAACACTGCTGTATTTCTCCCTACCTGAACACGCACACACTTCATGTCTTCTGGAGCTGACAGGGGTTTCCTACATGTGATCCTGTGCGTGAGTTGCCTTTCAAACTGTTTTCCCCTGTTATTGGATTGTCTCCCAGTTCTGAAATAATCAGAAAGACTTGAATTGTCAGACTGATTTATTTCTTTGTTGGGATGGAAACTAAATGAAACAGGCACAAGCCAAGAGTTTCCATAATCAGGAGATTAATATTAGGCTTTGACATTTTTATTTAGGCCAATAAATAAATAGGTATGAAAAAATGCTGAATGGCTCCCAGCAGCTGTGTTTGGGGTTGATGGTTTTGAGTGCTCAGTTCTTAAGAAAAAGAGGCAGTTTTACCTACACACATAAATCTGAAGGCAGAGGTCTGTGCTGAGTGTCTGTATCTAAAATCCTGGCCATAACATTGTTTTATTTCACATAGTCTAATAGGTAGTCATATTCCAGTTGGGAGGTTCGATGCCAGTGTCACGAGTCTGATGCTAAGATTGTGCTAAAATCTTGGCCTAGAATTGCTTCATTCCAGCTCTGTTCCAACAAGGAAATCAGGAAATCATTGCTGCTTTCAGAGCTCCAGCTTTCTGCTCAGTTTTGCATAACTTCTTTTAGCCGCCCAAGTACTGCACATTTTCCTGTAACTATTATCATAACAGGTTTTCATCAGGGTGAAAAGAACTCAGTCTGACTGCAGTACAAACTAGAAACCTGTTTTACCCCACTCAGCAGACAACCCAAATCTACCCAAGACTTTATGAGCTGCCGCAATTGCTTCACGGATGGAGCTAATGGGGTTTTTGGTATAGCTAGAAAGTGTTGTGCCATGGTGCGTTGTGCAAATGGCATGCACGCGGTACAGTTTTTGAAATTGTATAAAAATTTTTAAAATAAGATTTCCTTAGAAAATATTTGATAGAAGAAAGCTAGAGCGTTGATTCAGAAAGGCTGATTCTGCTGTGCCATGAATTTTCCATGGAAGACTTCCAAAACCCGTGGTCCAACCAGTAACATGTGATTGCCTCCTGCCTAAAGGCAGAAACTACTGATTCTGGGTCCAGCTCTTCTTCCTGATTTCCAATAACTCAGACAGCTGTGCAAGCCAAATGGTCAAAGGCTGAGGAGCTATTTTAATGAGGATCACAAGCACAATGCTGAGCCAAAACAGGGATTCTTAAGGGGTGGTATGTCAGATGGAAATGTGCACATCCTGAAGGAGAGGTGACTGCAAATATGTGATGGCTTTGGAAGAGGTAGGCTGCCTAGAGAGACTGTTGTTTCTATCCTCTGGAGATATTCAGAACCTGACTGGAGAGGCCCCTGAAACCAAATTTGAAGTTAGGCCTGCCTTGAGCAAGGATTTGGACTAAATGATCTCCGGATGTCTCTTCCAACCTAATTTATTCTATCAATCTCATTTTTTTTGTGTGTGTGTAACTTCCTAGGTTGTCTAAATTGCAGCCCTGTCACTTTGATCAGTAGTAAAGTGCCACCACAAAGCCACATATAGAAAGTATCATAAAATATTTCTCCATAGTGGGGCCCAGATAAAAAGGAGATGTTGAAATGGGAAGGGGAAGATTGTAAAAGTTTTTGTAAGTAAACAGTTTGGAGGAGGAGACTTCTGGAGTTAAGTCACCAGGTTCATTCCCTCATCTTTTCCCTATCACATCTGCACTGTGGTCACCTTGATACACAGCATCCATGATGTAAGCGAACCAGGGCCTTGGGAGAGCGTATGAGCTCAGTATTTTTCCTATCATATTTTCTCTGGCATTGGTAAAAGAGGGGCACTCCTACAGCTGATATCTCCACTGGACCTCCATGCAGCAAAACAAAACAACTTAGTGCTTCAGGTCACTAGGGCTATTCATTACACAAACAAATAACAGCTTTATAAGCTTTTCCAGGGCAGAAAAGAGCAACTGGCTCTATTTGTTTGGAAATGTTGACAATTAAGTTCATCAGAAAGTCAGAGTGACTGTTGAGAGCTATTTTTTCCTTTTTACTTTTTTCCTTGAGATTCATAGGTTATAAGGTTGGAAGGGACAATAACGCTAATCTAGACCAATGTCCTATGTAACACATGTCACAGGACTTCCCTGAATTCATTCTCATTTGAAACTTTCTCTTGGGATAGAAAAATCACGATGGAAACGTTCCCAGAAAAAAAAATATGCTGTAAACTCTGGGTTTAGTTTTTCAATAGCTACTCGACTTTCTGGTGAAAAATCTGTGTATTTATTTTCTAACTTGTCTAGTAGACTTTGAACTATTAGAACTTCATTAAATGTCTGTGGAGTTCTCCATCATCTGCTTTTATTCCCCATGGAGGTAGGTACTAACCCAATTAAATCATCACTTTGAAGAGCTGAACAATTGAAACCCTATCCTGCATGATCCCAGGACCCCTTCAAAGTTGCACCTTGTCAGGGTAGATGTCTCAGTCTATGTACACATTTTCTGTCATTGGATATATGGTTATATGGTGCAAGTTTCCTGGGCTACTCAGATGATATTCACTCTGTACCAAAGGCTTGTTCCACCCATCTCCTTTTTTAATATTTTTTTCAAACTTGCATGCTCATTACATGTTTTTTAAGATTTTTCATTGATTTCTTAAGAAGCTTGTAACCAGCAGAGCTTACAGAAATGGTAACATACTGCTGCTGCTTTTATTTCTGCTGGTTTTGGCAGTTAGAGCAGCTGCAGCATATATAGAAGGGCAAGCAAGCTAACAGGAGTGAACTCCTGCACTAATGTCATAGCTGCCTTTAAAGGTATAAGTAAGTCCTGCTAAATTCCTTAAACATCCAGGCCTTAACCAAGCTCTGCTCAGATCTCATGGCCATTCTGAAAAATGTCTACTGGTCTTTCTGAGGCACCTGGAAGTCCAAAGTCTTTGGGAATCGCTGATTAGGGAAAGAGAGCCAAAAAGAAAAAATCAGTCTTTGGCTGAGCTCATGGTGCTCACGCAAAGCAAAGCTGCCCAGGAACAGGGAGCTGTGTGAGCTTTCTCTCTTACTCAGGTCTGCGTCAGGATGAGAAGTGTCTGAAGATTATTTTTTCAATGCTTCAGCCAGTTTTCCAGCTCCATTCTTGGAGCTGCTACTCCAGAGGTAAGAATAATACATGTATAACTATTTTCATTCTTTTCAGAGGAATCAAGGTAGCTGTACTTTATCCTTTCCATGCAATTCTTTTAAATTTGCCTTCTGGTCTTACTTAAATTTTTTTCTAGGCTTGGAGGAGATGAAGGTCACTTACTTTTGCTCTACAGAGGAACACAAGGAAGAAGGAGGAAAACCCAGGAAGGCTGAAGAGTTGTTACTTCTTGACCAGAGAAACATCTCCTTTGGGATGTAAAGGGCAGGGCTTCCACGTAGTTGGTGTAGGGGTTCACTCCTGCTTGAATAAATCTGTGCGAGAGGTAGGAGGGGGCCCAGCAGCAGAGAGCACAGTGCTTGGAGGCACAGGCAGCTTCTGGAGAAATGGACACACTTCGAAAGGGTGCTTCCAACTTCTGGGTTAGCCATGTGGGTATGGAAAATATTAAAGTACAGTTAAGGAATCTTTCCCATAGGGAAAAACAAAAGGAGCTCAGGAAAAGGTAAGGTGTAGTTGTTTGAGAAATCCCTCTGAGATCTCTGTACTGGTGTCTCCCATTCCCTGTGCATTTTTACTTTGTGTTTTTTAGTAAACATAAGGCATGACTAAAAAATCACAGCCAGATCGTGAAGTCAGCATCCTGAAGAGGTGTCAAGTGAAGAGAAACGAAAGGAGGGGAGAGTCTTATTCTGTGTTAATTTATCCAGGGAATATGATTGAAATTATTGCTGTCTATTTGAAAATATGACGTAATTCTCAAAAGATTTTCCTTCTTTTTAAATTTTTTTTTTTTTCTTATTTGCTCAGTTGCAGCTATAGTGGAACTGAAAGATGAAACCATTGTTCTTACCAAAAGTGCTCTGATAGCACTATTTGAAATAACTTTGGAATCACGCTGCTTTGTTGAGAGTTTTGTAAAAATATGGTGACAGGTGATGTATTGGAGGAGGGTTTCTTGTTTGTGAGAATACTCGTTGGTATATTATGGAAATTGCATTTCTCATATCAGTTTTGTACTTGTGTTCCATAGTGCTAAGATTTTTTGTTTTTCCCAAAGAAAGAACCACGTTTTATGTTTGCTTTGTTACAGAATTAAAATACTGTCTTATTATTTCTTTGGATGATGCCACAGAATGGAAAAATGATGGCACCACCTGGCATGCAGTCTTTTAAAATAAAGTCCATGTTTCCTGATAGGATTCTGTTCACATACATGTGAATAAGTGTGTTGAGCATTATAGAAAAGTTAAATGTTATTAAGTTTCATAGACTATAGTAGCACCTGAAAGGCTATAGGGAAAAGAACTGACACAGCAGCAGAGGCGATATAGAAAATAGAGACAGCATAGGAAAAAAAAAGCATCAGAGAAGGGATGTACTACAGCAAGTGTGATTAAGCTGGAGAGAAGGCAAATAAGGAACAAATCCTGCCTTTGGAGGGAGCTTGCCTTTAGGGTTCCTAAATGCCAATTGTGATTAACAGGAACCTCTTATTAGCCTTACCCCAAAACTGTAATTCATAATTTTTCAATGGGAATCTCATAGGTAAAATGGGTGATGTTATCAAGTCTGATCTCCTAGATATTGGATGATCAGTACCCAAGACTCTTTTCTAGCATACGCTTCTTTTGACTGTTTATGATCACAAAGCCTATTTCCAGGCTCAGTTCTACTATTTTACCTAATCTAGCCTTCCTTGTCCTTAGCACAAAAGGGGGTTGTGGTCACAGAGGAGAGAATGGAGAGTCCTGCAAATTCATACGGACACAAGGAAGAGGGAGAACTATGGGAATGGGAAGGTCTCACTGCAAAAAAATCAATGACCTTGTCAGCAGACCCAGAGGTGTGTATGTGCCTGGAGTGAAGCTGTAACATGTGGACACAAGTTTAAAAAGGAATCTGTGGGAGCCAGGAAATAAAAGGAAAAACAAAAAGTAAGTTGCTGAGGGAAAGGGGAACAAATAACACAGCAAGGCTGTGCTGGAGAGGAGCTAAGATGCCATACTCAGATGGGTGAGGAGCTTTAAGCAATGATAGCTCTTTACCAAAAATTCTGCCAAGCCCCAGGAGGGCTTTGCACATCAAAGTGATGAGGACCTTTAGATGGCTCAGTTAAGGGGCTGTTCTGCTACTGAGATGCAGTCATTGATTTTTTCAAAGGACAGGGTCGACCTGAGTATCCAGGACATGGCCTCCCTTTACCAATGAGGCAGGAATGATTGTGAAAGCTATTTAGATTAGGGAACACTTGTGTAATTTCGATGTCTCTTCCTGGGAAGGATACAGAATGAGAAGGAAGGTTGTCAGGTGCACATGGTTATGCAATTGATATAGAAATTGGCTGCAAAGGCATAG
The DNA here is from genome assembly GCA_017639485.1 of Pluvialis apricaria. Classification (NCBI taxonomy): domain Eukaryota; kingdom Metazoa; phylum Chordata; class Aves; order Charadriiformes; family Charadriidae; genus Pluvialis; species Pluvialis apricaria. The sequence goes on along the minus strand of CM030008.1, from coordinate 156,988,968 downwards.
CAATTGAAGACACAATACTTCAGTAGTTGATGCAGTTATTGCTAGCAGTGTGCTCAGGTGGCCAAAGTGGCCAACAGCACCCTGGCCTGTATCAGGAGTAGGATGGTGAGGAGGACTAGGGCAGTGATTGTCTCCCTGTACTCGGCACTGGTGAGGCTGCACCTTAAATATTGTGTTCAGTTTGGGCCCCTCACTACAAGAAAGACATTGAGGTGCTGGAGCGTGTCCAGAGAAGGGCAATGAAACTGGTGAGGTGTCTAGAGCATCCGTCTTATGAGGAGCAGCTGAGGGAACTGGGGTTGTTTAGCCTGGAGAAAAGGAGGATGAGGGGAGATGATAACACTCCCTACAACTACCTGAAAGGACAAGAGGAGTTGGCCTCAAGTTGCACCAGGGTAGGTTTAGATTGTATATTTGGAAAAATTTCTTCACCGAAATGCTTCTGAAGCATTGGAACAGGCTGTCCGGAGAAGTGTCTGTGTCCAGGAGTTATCTAAAAGACGTGTAGACGTGGCACTTAGGGACATGGTTTAGTGGTGGACTTGGTAGTGTTAGGTTAATGGTTGGTATCAATGATCTTAAAGGTCTTCCAACCTAAATGATTCTATTCTGTGATTCTAAATTGGAACAGCATTCCTGGCTCGATATTAAAGAAAACAAAACATCCAACAACAACAGAAATAAATGTAAGGACAGAATAATGCATAATGACTTCTAAGCACAATCATTTGGCCAAATAAATTCTTGGGATAGTGGTGCTGTGTTGGATCTCAAGGGTGAGAGAAGGGTATCAAAGATAGCAACAGGTATGGGTAGATACCATAACAGTGTTAAGGCGATGCAGACTACTGGGGATTGTGTTAAGTACTGTGACATACCCTAACTTCTCTGGTGTAGGCTGGAAGACAAGTGGTACTGATGACAGCAGGGTCCAGGCGTTCCAGTGTGTAAGCAGTCACAAATTTCTTTGTTGAAGTGACAGAATTTTATATTCCAGCCATGAGGAAAAAATCTTACAGAGAAACTTTCCAGGTTCAATAAGATAAACAACTGCCTTAAGAAGGAGATTAGAAGAGAAAGTTGTTTCAAAGAGTGGAAAAAGGGCCATCAGCAGTCATAGAGGTCAAAATGGGGTGGAATGAAGTGTAAATTGCCAAATGCCAAGCCGAGACAGACCTAGCAAAGGATATTAAAACAAATAACAGAAAGTTCTTGAGTCATATAGGAAGAGAAATGAGTCTGCTATGCAGTGAGAATTTTATAAGTGTTAAGGATAATAAAATGTGTCACCAAAATAAAATTAATACTTAGATTCAGATTTCAGTATCAACTACGGTACCGACTATGAGTTAAAGTCATAACAGCCAATGGGAAAGAAAACAAGAGAAGTTTTACTACTAATACACTACAGCTCTAATAAGTGGAGGATGGGAGAAAATGCAGAATGGGTTTGGCAAAGGTGTGTGGTGGCTGTGTAAATAGACAGGCTCCTGTCTAAAACATAAGAAATGTACTAAGTCCTGGACTTCAGGTTTCTTGCTGAGCTGTATGGGAAACTCAGTTTCCCGCTGCAGGATGTGAGGATGAGCTGAAGGTTTCCAGGGTGGGTGAGCTTGCTTGCTCAGGCAAGGCAGGAGGGAGCACTGATGGAAAACGTAGTGTCTGAGCAGCGCCACTGTGCAATGTGTTCATATTAATGACCACAGGGCAGAAAATAAGTGTGTGCTGGTGATATTTGTAGTCGCTTGAAGCTGTGAGGACATGACATTATCTTCCCGGAAGAGCTGGGTTCCCTGGCAGATAAGAGTTACAGAAGAGGCGAAACTCAACTGGACAAAACGTAAACCTCTGTTCTTGCAGACTTGCTTAAACTTTTGCTAATAAGCTGCGAATTTGTTGCTTGTGTGGGTTCGTATATATCAATCACAGGATGCTCATGTACTGTTAATCTTCCAGATCCATGGGAAAAAAATAAAGGTAAAGCTTTCCTAAAAGGCATTAGAGCAAGTATTTCCACCTGACTTATTATGTATTAGAATCACAGCAGAAGATGCTGGAGAGACCTAAGATGGGATACTATGGTCACTTCTGGCCATGGACATTCAGAGATGAGCTGTAGAGGAGGGCTGCTAAAGATAATTATGAAAAGGGGCATCTTATGCAAAATGGCTAAAAGAAATTGTCCTGCTTAGTCTAAAACATTGAAAGCTTGGGAGAGGACAATTCATGATACGTAAAAGAGAGAGAAAAAGACCCCACCACCCTCTGTTGAAGCTAAAGGCATGTAAATGGGGGTCAAGTGAATATGATGGATGCTTTTTTCATGGAAAATGGCAACAAATTCCTAACGCCAAGAGTTGCTTCACTCTGAAAAATCATTGAAAAACCAAATTACTTTAAAGATGGAGTTGGAAGTTTCTGAAATGGCTTGTATGATACTGCTATGTATAATAGCAAAGGATTTGCTTAAGGACTCAGAGATATTTGTTAGTTGAAAATCCAAATATAAGATGAGAGCATCTTGTACACACTTGCTGCTTTTTATATCTCTGAAGGCTGCCAAATCAATCAGAATGATAGTGAATACAATTAATTCCTGTATTTTTTCCCCATAAATTTGAAGTGTTTCTGAAGCCAATGTCAACAGTTATGCCTAATTTAGCTGAAAAGTGTGTATTTAATAACTAAAATGGTGTCATGCAAGGAAAGAATGATGGATAACATTTCCTTTTTCCAAAAATAAGACACGATATGGTGCAATGCTGCTGGACATCATTACCAGCAATAAATCTCTACTCATGCTTAATTATTCGTTGCCATTAGATGTCATCTTGTACAGACCCTGCCAACCTAGGATTTCTCTTCATTTTGCTTCTGCCTCATAGAAAGTGCCCTCACTGTGAGTGTATATGAGTGCTACACATCCATTGCAGTGTTGTTTACTAGGTTCTCCTCCTCGTGGAAAAAGAATGCAAAAGGGAGTGATGTAATTTTGTAATTAATTTGATACATTTTAATGTTTTGTTTGTTTTTCAAATGCATGTTTTCCTTCTATATACAAGAAAAGCAGAGTCAGGGAATCTTGTGCTTGGAGTATAGCCTGGTGAGGGATGTGATGATCTTCTGTGTTTGTGGAGTTTATTTCACAGTATGGACAGCCCATTAAACAATTACATCTCCTGAGTTGTACTAAGAGCTGCTGTGGACCATGGAGAGTTTTTCAAGAGTTTCTGGGAGATGTGCATTCATATACCTTTAAACGACATAAACCTTACGACCCGAGTTATAGCTATCCTGTACAAGACACAATACTGTGAACAATTTTCCTCTTACTGGTACAGTTTTTTCACAACCAGTGTGGGATTCATCTGATCTTAGAAAAGACAGCCACCTTTTAGACCTCTGAAGACAGGTGAGACACTGAAAGCGCAATTAATTTTGTCAATAATGTCATCTTTGCAGTCAGTAACATGCACCCTGAATGACTCATTTTTTTGTCCTAGTGAAACCACAGATGAGAATGCAGGGAACGTCTCAGGGTGAAAGTTAGGAAGCAAAAGTGGGAGCAGAGAGAAAAATGAAGGAAGAAATGGTGCAAACGGAGGACGGCAAGATCAGCTGCTTCTGCTCCTGATTGCTTGTGAGATGGTTTGTTTGAACAGGGAGCAGAACAGAGCCATTAGGAAGACCAGATTCCTGGAGATAATGTTGGCCAACAGCACATGATGAAAAAACACAAATTGTCAAAAGAAGAGCCAGGTACAGTGTGATTTTGCACGAGGGAAAAGAGATTTTGTTTTGAAGAAAGAGCAAAGCCAGGATGGTCGGACAGAAGAGGGAAGAGGAGAGATTCAGGGCAGCAGTAGAAAAGGTTATACAATTCCCTTAGGTGTGGGAGAAAATGCATAGTAGAAAGCACATGACAAGGTGAAAGGAACAGCAGACACAGGAGAATAGTCCCCAAATGAGATAACATAATAATGGAAATAGTAAGCATATGTATTTCTATACGCTGCCCGAAGACAAATTTGTGTGTGTGTTTATGCTCACTGGAGATCGAAATGAACAAAACCATAAAAGCTGAGGTTCTGAACCAAGAATATAAAGAGAACATTCAGGTATAATCCACATTTTGAAATGCAGGTTTCTCTGAATTTCTTCCTTTTTCAGTTTAGATTTCACCCATTAGCTGGCATGCATTGATATTTGCAGTTTGACAGTATGACCAGCTGTGTTTTATCAATTCAAAAGGGAGGAATCCATGTTAAACCTTGCAGAGAAGGAAAAGCTCTGAGCAAATCGCATCACAGGAGGCAAAGAAGGGGAAAACTTTTCTTTTCCTCTGGCGTTAAAGGGACCTAGACATTATGAACACAACATTTACAGTAAGCATAGTCAGAAAATGAAGCGCGAGTACTAGTAGGGAATATCCCACTTGTTAAGGCTATACAGATTGTTTAGAAGACGTGATATGTTATATTCCTACAGGCAACAGAGAGATTAGCACTTTTTGGGAAAATAAAAATTACTGGAAATCTTATTTAAGTAGGTAGCAAATCAGCAGAGCACCATTTCAGTTGCCTGAAGAGCTTCTGCTTCTGAAGACATGTCGATACTTTCTTCATTCATTTTGTTTTTCACCTAAAAGTGTGAGTAGATGTGCATTTTTAAGTCAGATGCGGTTCAGATTCAGTAGTCAATTTTGTCCCATCAGGCGAGTAACTCAATCCGAGATAGTTCATATGAATGATAAATAGAGGTAAGATTCTTTCCTCAGTAACAGTAGAGAATAAAAATTTGTCTGAAATACCCAAATCCTTTGAAATTGAGGAAAGCATTAGTATATTGCTCCCTCATTTAAAAAAAAAAAGGCGCCAAATGTTTGTCGTTTGCAGTTCAGGTTTCTTTGCTGTAACTCAGTGTCATAAGCTTTCTTCCTGACATCTTTGTCCTAATAATCTGCCTGCTACTCTTCAAAAAATCCTGTTGGAATAGGAGTTTCCACACAAAATTATTTGAAATTCAGACACTTCATTCTCTTCTCTTTTGCTGTAACTTGCTGAGTCTCTCAGATAAATTTTTGCTTATTTTTACCTCCCAGATGAATTTGCAGTAATTTTTCTGTGTCAGAAAAGATTATTTTACCTCTGCCCCATTTTTTTTTTTGCAGGCAATTGTAATAGAAAGGCTAAGATTGGAGTGAATGGAGAATGACCGGGTGTGCTGGCACCTTACAGAGCCCACGGCAGAGAGGGTCTCCCAGAATGGCCTGTGTTAATGGCATCCAGATTAGCAGTTCATCAAGGTCTCATCACATCCACCTGCAGCTTCATGACATGCTTGGAAAATCCAGCTTGTAGGAAGGAGATCAGTGCTATGCAGTTCTGGGTTGTTATGTTTAATGATTGTTTCTTTTGCTTTCTAGATCTGATGAGACACTTTTGGGAGCAGTTTCAAAAATAAGGCTTTGTTGGGGTTCAGTAAGAAAGCCTCTGTGTTTCACAATGTGGTTTTGTTCTGTTATAAAAATTTAAGAATCTCACAATAACAGCCCCAAATCATGCTGCGCACAGTATGATTTTCGGAGCTCCCTCTGGGAAGAACTTTGCACGGGTTTGCTGTGGCAACCAGATAATAGCGAACAGCCCACGCAGCGATTGTTTCTGTAGACTGTTGACACAGCTCACAACAATAGACCTATCTGTTTGCTTGTGAAAAATGCAGCACCCGGCAGCATAAAGCCAGGAAAAGCTTCAAGCAATAAGGGGTCATTAGTCCTCCCTGTAAAATACCCAGGTAAGGAAGCTATTATTGGTGAATACACAGTAAAACCCTGGCTTTTTAAAAAAGTGTAGCTTTTAAAAAGTCTTGTTTCAACACTGACCTCTCAGGATAATTAATAAGCCTTACAAACAGTTGGAAGGAAAATTTAGGTGAGACCCGGGCAGGTGTTTTTTTCATGCTTAAAGGGTAAAATGAGACCTGGCTGATATTCAGCAATCCAGAAATACAAGTAGTTCTGCTGGCTCCCCTTCACTGGGAACAGGTGAGCTCACTTGGGGTTGACAAGGGCCAGGTGTCCATCAGAGGCAGACACAAGGCAATTGTATGAAGAATTTGGCCAACACTACTTAGAGGAAAAGGGTGAACAAGCAAACCTGGAGCATCTTCTCTACTCCCTGGAGTAGATTTAATCCACTCCATTTATTACAGCATTTCCGGACAGCAACATGGGTCTGAAATCAGTGTAACCTTTATTTTATCTCACCACAGGTGGTGGTCTCAAGTGCCTCTTGTGTGAGATAACCAGTGGCTCTGGGAAGGCAGCTGGTGGGACGTCATGCACTAAAATATAGGTAAGACAGGTTGAAAGCTGGCTGCTATTAGCCCAGAGGCAGCAGCAACTGGATGCAGTATTCTGAATCTAATGTGTTTCTAATTGTCACTTAAAGGGAAATGATGCTACTTCTCTTTCTGGTGAATCTTACCATGTTTTCTGTGCAGTTTAAGTCAATTACCTGCCTAGCTTCAATACTGGTAAAAAAAAAAAAGAAATGATTGCTATTGGACTCCTTTTCGAGATTTAGTTTGGCTGTGACGATGTGACATGCAAACATTTTTTTCAGTCTTGCATAATTTCATGTACAGTCCTACAGACATTTGTCCTGACTGACATTTTCCTACAAGAAACAACAAGGAGTGACCGGGCCACCTCTCAGGCAGAGCTGTGGCACGTTGGCAGCAGCTGGGGAAGGCTATTTCCTGTGCTGTATTATCAGACTTGGCACAGGATGACGAATGCCAAATTAAATTAATTGAAAAATAAAAAAGTAATTTTTCATACCAGTATCAACCATCAAGAGGGTAAACTCTCTGCTTTTCATTTTGTGCTGAGTGTGCCAATAAAAACATCATCAGCTATATGTTGTCCTCGCAGTGCCCTCTTCTTCAGCGAACAGCAGAGCGATGTCCAAACACAAGTCAATGGTGTAGGGAAAAAGGAGAGCTGATTTGAGTGTAACAGGCTGTGATTTTTTTTTTTCTGGAGGGTTTCAGTCCTGGGGAATATTAAAAGATAATTGTATCTCTACTACAGGATTGCAGAAGGGTTTAAGGGAATTACAAAATAATTTTTAAAAGTAGGCCTTTCTACAGATGGTTTAAGAAGCCTATGATATTTCTATTATTTTATTCTTATCACATGGTGAAATACTTTTCCATTAGAGAGGAAATAAGATCTTCTCGTTACCATTTTAGCACTAACTGTCAGCCAGGTTGTCGGTCCAAACAGCAGAGCAAACAAAAGCACAGCGCTGCCTCTGGGAGGTCCCCCGTCTGAGAGATATCTGAGTGATTATGAATCAAGCAAGCTGATTTACAGAACAAATCAAATTATTTCTCTCATGAAAATTTCTGTCATAATCATTAAGGTTCCTTTTACACAGTGGAAGATCAGGTAGGATTTTAAGAATTGTACATTCTGCCAATTTTGGCAGGTCTTTTTAACACTAATTTCAATTTATGTTAGAAGAACTTTTCTTTGCAGAGCTGATCTCAAATGTTAACAAAGTCTACCCTGCAAGCAGCTCTGTGCTGCCATAAATCACGTGGTTATTGCACCTCAGGGATGTTAGAAGCTCAGTGCCCATGAAGACACAGTAATATTTGAAAAAAGTCCAGCACTTTAACAGGCAATCTGACAGATGGATTCTGTCTCCATAATTATCAAGTAACCACTCCATCACTTAATAGTTTATTATAACAATAATCACCATGAAAACTTCCCAAAGGGAGGCTTTGATTTTTCACATCTGAAGCCACACCAAAGGAACTGAGTCTGATTTTAGCATTTGTGTCTTCTCATGAACCATTCTCTGCATCTTTGTGCTCACAGATGGGCATGAATGAAAATCAAATGAACGAGTGCTTACAAAAAACCTAGACTGCAGTAACATACCAGAGGAGGCAGGGCGGAGGGAATTAAAAAGCTGTCCTTGTGGGCTTTATTCAGAGAAAATTCTCAGTGACTTCTGGTAGTCTGAGAGACTGGTGTGGGATCGGGCCCTGAATACATTTCTGTTGTACCTAGGTTTTTTTATCTGAGGAGAAATCATGCAGAGAATGTTTTCTTAGTTTTAATATCTCATAACAGTGAGCTTCTACCGCTTTACACAGATGTGCACGTTGCAGTGCTGACCGATAAAGACAGACCGGATGAGCTGCAACCTGCAGATCACAAGCTACTGTGGTGCCATTTACTGGTTCAGGTGTTATTTTACAAGGAGGTGAAGCCTGTGGACCTCGTGAGTGCACAGCACAGGGTGGAGGATGCTTGGGGAGCCACAGGATTGGGCTCAGAGATGCCTCGAGGCACCCCGGAATGGTCCTGTGCTCCTCCACATCTGCTGTCTTTGGGAGTTCCAGTCCACGTGAGCTCAGGGGAGGCATAGCCACTGACTGCAGAAGGGTGATATCCCAGGTCAATTAAGTCACTTGCAGGGTCCACAAGTCTCATGGGAAGTGGTGTTGTCCATGGGAAATTTCTCTTTTTCATGTGGAACAACCAGACCCTTAAATGAGTTGTTTAGTTTTGGCCAATTCTTTTATAACACCTGGATATTAATGTAATCTTTTTAGCATCTACTGTCTGTCAAGGCCACCTCACTGCTTCAGAGCACCATTCCAACTGTAGCATGGGGTCTATATCCCTTGTCACTGTGGAGAAAGACAAATATCCTGAATTTGATCTTTTTTAATTTGTCAACCAATGTCTTCTATGACTAACTGCATTTTTGGAATTTGCTTTTTGGAAGCTTGTTTGTGTGAGTAAAAGAAGGTACAAAGACTCATCCTGATGACTCATTTGTTCTCACCTGGATAGTGGTTGTGGGAGAGATACGGTTCTGATTTCTTATACTGTCCTCTGTGGTTCAGCTCACAGGGGTTCACGTGCTGTCAGTTCACGCTGGAACCAGATTTGTGCCCAGTCATTTAAATTTTAAAATACTTGGCTTCAGCAGGAGCACATTTTGACAATCTGTTTGAGAACAGATTAGGAGGATATTTTTCTCTCTTTCCCTTTGCTTCCCTTGTGTGTCGTCTGATTCATAAGTTGTCATCAAAACCCCCCACCTTACCTGCTCACAGAGAGCTCATTTCCTGAGAATTTAAAAGCCACTAAAGAACAGTCACGCACTGTTATTTTATCTTTATGTTTAGTGCAGTAGAGACTGAAATGCATGGCTTTTCCCCCAGAAGTTTATTATCCCATTGTAAAAGTGAAGTTGATTGAATGGAGATATTAGTTAAAAATAAGGCACAAAGATTTCAACAATGAAATCAGAAAATTGCTTAACTGAAGGGAGACGCTGCCAGCTCTCCCTGGAAGCCAGCTGGAAGCCAGTTCTGCTCTGTAACAGAGTGGTGGGTCTCTGATGGGGTCCTGGTACCTCCTGCCTATGACCTCCTCCCAGAGATTTGACTTCTGTGGGGCTGTGTATGGTGGTTTGTGCCTGATGGCTCCTAGCCATATGAAGCTGTTGCTGTGTAGCTTGTGGGGCCAGAAGGATTGGCTCTTCTTAGTCTCTGCGTTGCCAACTCCCTCCTCTATGTAAGATGTAAAAGATGTTTCCTAGCTTTAGTCAAAGCTTCCAAGACGACCTCAGTCGATGCAACTTAATATAGTGACAAAAGCATCAATTTTCACCATGCTCTTATCTTTAAAATTCTTCAATTCTGGGATTATGGGAACTAGTAATTTTGATTAAAATGCATAGCATCAAATTACTGAAAACCCTCTTTTGCTCTGCCAGGAAGAAGAGTTGCAGGGAGAATGAGGCTAAGGGAAAATGAGGATTGGGAAAATGGAGCACCGCCCACTGTAGATCAAGATCAAGTGAGAGACCACCTGAGGAACCTGAAGGTGCACAAGTCCATGGGACCTGATGAGATACATCTGCGGGTCCTGAGGGAACTAGCAGATTGAGTCGCTAAGCCACTAGCCATCATATTTGAGAAGTCGTGGCAGTCCGGCGAGGTTCCTGCCGACTGGAAAAGGGGAAACATAACCCCTATTTTCAAAAAGGGAGAAAAGGAAGACCCGGGGAACTACAGGCCAGTCAGTCTCACCTCTGTGCCTGGCAAGATCATGGAGCAGATCCTCTTGGAAACTTTACTGAGGCACATAGAAAACAAGGAGGTGATTGGCGACAGCCAACATGGCTTCACCAAGGGCAAGTCATGCCTGACAAATTTGGTGGCCTTCTACGAAGGGGTTACAGCGGCGGTGGACAAGGGAGGATCTACTGATGTCATCTACTTGGCCTTGTGCAAAGCGCTTGACACTGTCCCACACGATATCCTGGTCTCTAAATTGAAGAGACATGGATTCGATAAATGGACCACTCGGTGGATAAAGAACTGGCTGGATGGTTGCACTCAAAGAGTTGCGGTCAACAGCTCGGTGTCCAAGTGGAGAGCAGTGACGAGTGGCGTTCCTCAGGGGTCGGTACTGGGACCCGTACTGTTCAACATCTTTGTTAGCGACATGGACAGTGGGGTAGAGTACACCCTCAGCAAGTTTGCTGATGATACCAAGCTGTTTGGCGAGGCAGACACGCTTGAGGGGAAGGATGCCATCCAGAGGGACCTGGACAGGCTGGAGAGGTGGGCCCAAGCCAACCTCATGCACTTCAACAAGGCCAAGTGCAAGGTCCTACATCTGGGTCGGGGCAATCCCAAGCACAAATACAGGCTGGACAGAGAATGGATTGAGAGCAGCCCTGAGGAGAAGGACCTGGGTGTGCTGACTGACGAGAAGCTCAACATGAGCCAGTAATGTGCAATCACAGCCCAGAAGGCCAACCATATCCTGGGCTGCATCAGAAGAAGTGTGGCCAGCAGGTCAAGGGAGGGGATTCTGCCCCTCTATTCTGCTCTCGTGAGACCCCACCTGGAGTACTGCATCCAGCTCTGGAGTCCCAACATAAGAAGGACATGGACCTGCTGGAGCGTGTCCAGAGGAGAGCCACGAGGATGATCAGAGGGCTGGAGCACCTCTCCTATGAGGAGAGGCTGAGAGAGTTGGGGCTGTTCAGCCTGGAGAAGAGAAGGCTCCGGGGAGATCTTATTGCGGCCTTCCAGTACCTAAAGGGGGTCTACAGGAGAGCTGGGGAAGGACTTTTTACATGGGTATGTAGTGATAGGACGAGGGGGAATGGCTTTAAACTGGAAGAGGGCAGGTTTAGATTAATCATTAGGAAGAAGTTTTTCACTTTAAGAGTGGTAAGGCACTGGAACAGGTTGCCCAGAGAGGTTGTTGAAGCCCCATCCCTGGAGACGTTCAAGGCCAGGCTGGACGTGGCCTTGGGCAACCTGGTCTGGTGGGAGGTGTCCCTGCCTATGGCAGGGGGGTTGGAACTCGATGATCTTCAAGGTCCCTTCCAACCTAAACCATTCTATGATTCTATGAAAACAGGGTCTACCTGTTTCCAGCTGGAAAAATGGACTGTCAGATGGTTCAAAAATGGTGTCAGCCACCAGGCTCAAAGGGTGTTAATCAATGGCTCAAAGTCCATTTGGTGACAGGAAGACTGGATTAGTGACTTAAAACCTGAGATTTGATCTTGCATTTACTGAAGCCAGTGGTAAGGCCCTACCAACTGAAGGACTGGAGGCTTTTCCAGCTTCACCTCTTAGCTCAACTGGACTTCTTGCTGTTGCTTTGGCTCATGTGTAAAATGACTCTAAAATTATTTTATTGTGGTTGGGCAGAGTGATATGCCTGTTTTAATCTCCACAAATCATGTCAACAGAGTCTCATATTGGGGAACTGAGGTCTACTGAAGAGTTAATGATTTTTGGAGTAGAGGGACAAGGCAGGGTAAGGTGGGAGAGGTAATGAAGTGAAGCGGGTGAGCCCTGGCCAGGGCAAGGGGTGAGAAGCATACAGATGAGGTATAGCTATAAAGAGCTGGGATGTGCATGGGGCATAAATAGGGAAATTATTGCTCTGAAACAATCCTGTGAGGAAAATTGAAGGGTCTAAGGTGCGTTAAAGGCTTTGCAGCCTCAAACTAATATTTATGGCCAATCTGGAAGAAAGAATTTTGTTCTTTTGTATATCAGCTCTTAGTAATTATAATGTTTCTCTAAATTTGCTGGAACTATTCATATGTAATGGTATGTTGCAGAGTTTCACAGGGATCTTGTGAAATACACTGTGGTATCGGATTATGCCTATTGCAAGCCAGTGTTTAATGCTGGCTCGAGGAGCTTAACCTAGAAATTTGCTAGCGGTTATTGAACACAAGCCTTGGTGAGGTTTCCGAGAGTGCTGTGGCACTCCTCTGGAAGAGCAGCCGCACTCTGTGAGCTTTGCAAGGCTGTCAGATGGGGAGAGACAAAAGGGCTGAGACTGTCTGGGACAGGCACCGGCACAGCACCGTGCCCGTCGGTGGGGCTGCGCCACTTGGTGCAGGCTGGGAACTTGGCGCGGGCTGTGGCGGTGGCTATTGTGTGCTATGAATGGCTGCTTCATGCTAACCAGTCTGCGGTGGCTATTTTTAATCCCAGATTCTAACATGCGGGTTTTAGAACAGCGCTTGTCTCGAATGTGAAAGAAACCACAGAGCAAGGGACTAAAGGGCTGTTTTGAAAAAGGTCTGGAAGGGAAGCCACACAGACGGGAAAGCTGCCCTGCTAAAACCCAGCTTTAAAGAAAAAAAATGAGACATCTCCTGAAGAAAAGGGAATAATGCTTTTGAAAGCTGCCAGCCAAAGTCATGGATTCAAGGCTGGGTCAGATGCTTGGGTTGATCCTAATCATGGATTCAAGGCTGGGTCAGATGCTTGGGTTGATCCTAATTATGGATACCGATGTTACATTTTAATTATAAACTTGTTAACCCAATATTGCCTTGACCTAGATGAATAAAAAGTACAGTACAAAGAGTAGTTAAAAAGGTAAGAATAGCTAACCAACACTATGTTTTTTTGGAACCGAAGGAGAAAGCTGCAACCTGTGCACAACTTGTGTGTAAGAGAAGTTCTGCAGTGGGTGTGTAAATGACTGTGGTTCTGACGAAGGCATATTTTGGAATTGGATCCCTTACTCTATCCTGTTGGCCACAAAGCTCTTCTGAAGCAGCCTACAGGCTCCTCCCCCTCATTATAATTTGTTAAATATTAATGACTGCTTCACACCCTTGCAGACGTCTTTGTGACATTCCAGCCCTGCTTGAAAACACCTGGGTTGCAGCAAGATGAGACTGAATAAAGGAGTGTGTTGGTAACTTCCAGTACTGCTCAATTATGAATTTAGCAGCTCTGCTCCAAATTGAAGGGCATAAGACTCAAAGCTGTACTTTTTTCTCAGACATTTACGTACCTTATTTCTTTTAGAAATCAACAGCTAAATATGGAGTGGTTTTCACAAAAAGACATTTCCTTTTTTTTTTTTTTTTTTTTTTGAATGGATATGTTGGCTGAAAAGTTATAGTCATGTATGCAAGAAGCTTGGCTGAGGCATATCTGGCACATATGTTCTAGTCAGGGGCATCTCGGACCACTGCAGAACTTTCCTATTTACGGTAAAGGAGGCCTTGGCCCGAAGCACTCACTAACAGCCTTAACAAAGGGTATAAATAGCAATTAATTGGATAACTCATTCAGACCTGACTGTACTCATGAGCCTTTCATGCTCCTTTTTTCTTAATTCTGTGGGATTTTTTTTGGTATGTGACATCCCAAAAGAAGGTAAAAATATCCTACGCTTAATATCATGTAAACATTACTGATTAGGAGAGCTTTTTGTCATTAAGATAAAGAATTTTCCCCCTCCCTCCAGGCCTGGGGTAATCCTTATCTCCCACAGGTTTGGATCTGATTTTTTTCCTGAACTCCCTTCATGATGTTAGTCCAGTATTTGATGCCCAGCCTTAAGAAATTACTGCATTTTACATTAAAAAGAAAAGAAGGAATGAATCTTTGTTTTGTTGCTGTTCTAAAGAGCACCATGGCAAACGAGACTGCTTCAAGGAGAGGTGGAGATTAGTGCTAAAGAAAGAATGATCTTTCCTCCTTGCTAAATGGAAAGGTCTCTTGAAGAAAAACTGAAGTAAAAGAGGCATGATCGAAAGTGTGTGGAAGCCACAGAGCTCCTTCCATTGCCTTCACTGGGTTTGATTTAGGCTCACAGAGTGTCCATTACATTTTTACTACCCTTTCTGGACACATAAAATGTTACTTTTATTGTTTAAGAAAAAGAAATCATGAATGACTTTAGCATCCACCGGAGTGAGTCATTGACTTGAGCCAAGTGTAGCGTGACTCGGGTTCAAAGCAAATCCCCACAGCCTCATCCTCCACTCCGCTTTATGAAGCTCCCCTGAGCAGTCACTGTGCCAGCCCTCGTTCGCAAGCAGGGACCTGCAGCACGAGCAGAATTGGTTATTGCTCTGTGTTCACACTGGGGCACGATCAGTAGGAGACAACACAACACATTCCTGAAAAACATTTCTGTTGGTGACATACAAAGCCTTTTCTCTGGTGACCTCTGCAATCATGAATCCATCTCATAGCAAACATGTAGGACCCCAGGAGTGAAATCCTATCCCAGCCCAATGTTTGCTGCCAGATGAGCCTGTGAAGATAGGATTGTCCCTTGAACTGGATTTCCTGGAGTTAGACTATTGTTCCTAGAAATTAGACCCTACGTATACGGATCTTGCCTCGTGCATTGCCAGTAGACACTATCAATCCTCACCACATCATCTATTGACTCCTATTGCATGGCCATACTTCCTGATGGTGGCTTGCTGCATATTTGCTGGGGCACAGCAAGAAGTAATGTGGCCGACCTGGAAGAGTCATGCTGAGTTGCCCCTTTCCTTAGAAGGTGAAGAGAGGAGCAGGGATCAAGCCTCCCAAATACCTGCTTTCCTATGCTGCTGCATATGTCTGATGTGCTGTGCATCGGGGAAGAGGGCAACAGTACTGGGAGAGCTGAGAGCTGTGGGGTCTCTGCCCACCACAGCAAGCTGTTGACTGCACTTTACCTGCCATGGCAAGCACAGTCAGATCTCTAATTTACCATAGTGTTATAAGGTTTAAAGTGTTTTCCCTTTGCTCCTGATAAAGGAATGCCATAGTCAGGGTTTGTCAGAAAGCCTACACACATCTTGTAAAAAGCCCTGTTCTACTCTGTTCATGAAACATCATAAAACTGCCTTTGGTGACAGCTGGAGCAGGAATGACCTCAAGACTAAATACCCTATCAAAAAAACTTCCAGCTCACCGTAGGTGGGTTGTATCTTTGGGTGTGACTGTCACTAAAAGAAGAAGTGCTGAATATCTTGACAAAAAAGCTCAAAGTGAAACTGAAGTTAATGGACAAAGCTGCCCATGGATCCACAGGCCCTAATAGGTAGAAACTGCAATAGAATCGTAAAATCAGAGAATAGTTTGGGTTGGAAGGGAACTTTAAAGGCAATCTAGTCCAACCTTCCTGCAATGAGCAGGGACA
The DNA here is from genome assembly GCA_017639485.1 of Pluvialis apricaria. Taxonomy (NCBI): domain Eukaryota; kingdom Metazoa; phylum Chordata; class Aves; order Charadriiformes; family Charadriidae; genus Pluvialis; species Pluvialis apricaria. The sequence goes on along the minus strand of CM030008.1, from coordinate 156,973,445 downwards.
TCTTCAACTAGATCAGGTTGCTCAGAGCCCCTTTCAACCTGACGTTGAACATTTCCAGGGATGGGGCATCTACCACCTCTCTGGGCAACCTGTGCAAGTGTTTCACCACCCTTATTGTAAAAAATTTCTTGCTTATATCTGATCTAAATCTAACTCTCTTAGTTTAAAACCATTACTCCTTGTCCTATCACAACAGGCTCTGCTAAAATGTTTGTCCCCATCTTTCCCATAGGCTCCCTTTAAGTACTGAAAGGCTGCAGTAAGGTCTCCCCAGAGTCTTCTCCTCTCCAGGCCGAACAACCCCAACTCTCTCAGCCTGTCTTCATCGTGTTCCATCACCCTGATAATTTTTGTGGCCCTCATCTGGACCAGCTTCAACAGGTCCATGTCTTTCCTGTGCTGAGGACTCCAGAGCTGGATGCAGTACTCCAGATGGAGTCTCGCGAGAGTGAAGTAGAGGGGCAGAACCACCTCCCTCAACCTGCTGGCCATGCTTCTTTTGATGCAGCCCAAGATATGGTTGGCTTTCCGGACTGCGAGTGCACATTGCTGGCTCACGTCCAGCTTTCATCCACCAGTACCCCCAAGTCCTTCTCAGCAGGGCTGCTCTCAAACTCTCCATCCCCCAGCCTGTACTGATACTGGGGGTTTCCCTGACCCAGGTGCAGGACCCTGCACTTGGCCTTGTTGAACCTCATGAGGTTCACACAGGCCCACTTCTTGAGCCTGTCCAAGTCCCTCTGGATGAAAACCCATCCCTCAGGTGTGTTAACCACACCACTAAACTTGGTGTCATCCAAAAACTTGCTGAGGGTGCACTCAATCCCACTATGTCATTGATGAAGATATTGAACAGTACTGGTCCCAATACAGGTCCCTGAGAGACACGTCTTGTCACCAATTTCCATCTGGACATCGAGCCGTTGACCACTATCGTCTGGATGTGACCATCCACCCAATTCCTCATCCACTGAACAGTCCACCCATCAAATCCATATGTCTCCAATTTAGAGAGAAGGATGTTGTGAGGGATCATGTCAAAAACCTTACAGAAGTCCAGATAGGTGACATCCATAGCTCTTCCCTTTTCCATTGATGTAGTCACTCCATTATAGAAGGCCACTGTGTTGGTCATGCAAGACTTGCCCTTGGTGAAGGCATAGGGGCTTGTGGGGCAAAGTAGAATTGTTGCTGTTACCGAGTCCCCCTTTCTCTAAGTAGCAGAGTATTCTTTAAGTTCTCAGGGCTTTCTCATAAAGCTCTGCATCTGTACAACTACCTGTCCTGGGGGTATTTAGTGTCTTAGTGGAGCTCAGCCATATTTTTCCTTGGAGCCTATTCTTGTTCATTTTATTTTCTTGGTCAATAATTGTAGATAGTCTCAGGAAGGGGTTAATGGTTTGTTACTGAGAGGACAATTCTGGACTGCGGAGAAATTTGTCAGAAATAAGCATCCTCTTTAAAGGTATTAATTTCCTTTGAAAAGGATAGAGAGGTAAAGGAAAGTCACTGTGCTGTGTGCATAGTTAATTCTGGGCACGGTGTGTTCCCTCGGCATTGTGGTTCCCTGTCCCCATTGCTGCTGCCTGGGTTTGTGACACCCCATATTGTCCCATGTTTGAGTATAAGTTTCTCATGGTAATACTTCACTGTGTCCACACTGTGCCTTGTCTAACAAAGCCTCTCTCTTAATTAAGGTCTCATACTCCTGCCCTTATGTTAAAGAAATAGTAACAAGATAAAAAGAAGTTGTTCATGAGATGATTATGGCCTGTAGCCAATGCACAAAACTGCACTCTAGAAACGTACAGTTGATTTTTTTCATGGTAGAAGTACATCACAAGATGGTGTACACCAGAGTAAACATCACTGTGGGAGGTGTTATCCCCCCTTTCCAATCAGCAGCCCCTGTTGTGGTTTCTCTGTCATATGATGACATCTTGGATCCATCCCCTTCATGATTACACCCACGCCTGCATGTGCCTAGGAGATGGTTAGGCTGGAGTACTGTAAACCAGGGGCTTGTGGCAACCCCAAGTTTTGATCCAACCTGCAGTCTCACTGACAGCCCAGCTTTGCTTTTCCCCTGGGTGGGTTGGCTGAGCTGTTGCAGGATGATTTATAATCACGGGAGAAACCTGCAGTATCAAAAGATGGTATCAACTCCTGATGGATACTCACATGTTAGGTCCCCAGAATAAGTGCCTCTTATCTATCATCCTTGCGCAAATATGTGTTTACATTGACATTTATGGTTGCAGAATTGAAGTGCTGCCAGACCACTGAGCTTATTTTGGGATGATGAACACATGGTTCCAAAGCTTCATTGTTGCAACAGTGGAATTAGATCAAACATTGTCTTCTTGCTTTGTTTGTTTGTTTGTTGGATAGTGTCTGGGAGCATTAAGGTGGTATCTCTAACCATTACATTCATGAGTTGAGAAATGCCTTTCCCTCTACTCCCTTGATCTATTTTTTAATGTCATTCCAGCATTTTTAGATTTTCTAAAGAATTAGTGGAGTTGTGGTTTGTTTTTTTTTTTTATTTATTTTTAATTGTATCCTCCATATTTTAGAGTTGTAGGTACTTACGATATTTACAAGGGTCTCATTGAATCTGGTGCATGTGTTCAGTTGACTTGCAACAGGAGCTATGCCTGGTGCTATGCTAACTCACTGAGGTGATTTTTGAACGTACAGGTCCAGCCTTCTGCTGTGCTTCTTTTCAAAACCTCCGGCATTTTCATCTCAAGTCTGTTCACCATCTGGGGTTGGTGTTTGTAGGGCGGAGGAGACAGAGCATGGTGGAAGGCGGCATGGCTTTACATGTGGATAGAGTTGTGAAGTAATGAGCACCCGGATTAGGCAAACACAGTCAAAGGACTTTTAATAGTCCCGTCAAACTCCTATTGAACACATCCAACTAGAGCTCGACCTGATCCTGGCTCTGAATGAACAGATGAGGGACTTGCAGGTAGCTTTGCCTTGCGTTCTCTGCAAGGGGCACCCTGTAATTGCCCATCCCCAAGAGCAGGATTTTGCATGGTGTGATCAAAGCGATCTAATCATGCCGTTCCCAACACTTTGACTGAAAATAACAAACCTATTCAACCTGTGAGGAGTGAATGCGTGAGAGATTTTCACCTGCTTATGGAGGCTTGGAAAAAAGCACTTGATTGTATGCTTTACTGGTTCAAAGCTGGCTTAAAGTTTTGTCCTTTATTTTGGGGGTGGAGGTGCCTCATCCTGCCTTTTGATGGCTTTGGTATCCAGCGCTTCCCATTATTTCACTAAGACATATGAGCTTAGTTGCCCTGCTTTTATCTGTGCTAAATATAAATGGAAAAACAAACTGAACACAGCAAGGTAAATAAAGATCAGGAAGTGTAAGACAGACCTCTTGAGATTTTCAGTATTCCCACATGTTTTACGTTACAAACCAGCAGGCGAGCACCGGCCTGCCACACAGGTGGAAATGTGTGTGTGGAGGCCACTGAACACTGAATATTTACCCTGTATCAAATGACAGAAAGGGCTGAGTGAAATAGCATTGTGTTGAACTGCTGTGAAAAGCTCTGAGGTTTCCAATATTCCCCAAATTTCTCTAGGGTGGGCTGGTGTTTGCATAGTTGCTTGCAGTATAAAAACATAGAGGCAGTGGCTCAAGCTACTAAGAGAAAGCTGTTCTTTACATTGCTGGCAAATAGAGGTGCTGCTGAAATCTCATGAGCTTTTATTACTGGGTAAGAAATTTAGGGTAACATTGTTGAGCCAATTATTAAAATTAATATTATTTTAAGAGAATAGCTCTCTCCTCCATCTGCAAGGACAGGCACTATCTGACACTAGACCAGCTGATGCAACTGGACAAAGCACCCAGGGTACATTCATTTTGCTGACAGGACCATCCAAAGCATGCCTGTAGCTGGCTGTTAAATTTTTAAGGGCTTTCTCCTAAAGGTTCACACAGCCCATAGAAAATTGTTTACCTGAGAGAGAGACGGATGAGATTGTTACTGGAGCTGGGAGCAGTGGAAGGTTGTCAAAGGCTGAATAAAGACGCAGGTGTTGAAAAGATGCAAAGGAAGATGCAGCAGGGGGTAATTCACAGTATCGCTGGAAGTTTTAGCCATTTCCCAGAGTATGACCTGCTGCTAGTGAGATGCCTTCAGCATTTGGCCAGTTTGAGCCTTTAGCGAAGGTTCCTGTGTTTTCACACAGGCAAGATACAATGCGGACCCATGTGGGAATAATTTTCTAAGCATGCCTTTTCTAGAGGAGTTCTGGAAGGCAGACAGTCTGCCAGGGAAGAGATAGCAGTGTTCTTGTTTTCTTAAAAGAAGAGCTAAGATGTACAATATTTTACAGGTTTTATCAGATGTCCCTGGGTGTTCTTATCAGTTCCTGTGAACTAATGGAGGACGTTTCGTTTCTACAAGTTAACATCCCCAAATACAAAGCTCAGGCGTTGTCAGAATCTTACATGACACTTGCAGGTTTACTCAGACATACTAATTGCAATGAAGGGCTGAAGTAAAGCTTGCAAGTTAAGAATAAGCCCTTGGTTATTTGTTTTCTGACAGTGGGAGGTGTCTCTTCTACCTCTGTGGGTGCCTCTATATCTATGTGTGTGCTTGTAGACCCTCCTGCTGCCACTGAGTTTATAATCAACTAGAAAAGATAAAAGAATTCTTTCCCCAGAATAGACGGGGAATGCATACCTAAGGTGACAGTCACCTCACGTTTTTGTAGGTACCTGCAAGTGAGGTGCCCTACCATGACCTCGTTGTGTGGCTCTTCCCAGCAGCCAGTGGTGAGAAGAGGCAGGTCCACCTAGTATGTCACCAAGAGGGTGACCATTTCAGCACTGAGCCTACCAGGAAGGCATGTGACTCTCCTACACGAGATGAAGCAAATGCCACTCTCAGTGACTGGCCCGGCTCAACACAGTTGTGGGAGAGTTGAGACCTGAGCTGAGTGCCTTTAGGAACAAAACCAGAGCCTCCAACATCCATTCTCTGCTGTGTCAGACATCCTTTCTATACATCAGTTGCAGCAGGAAGCTCCAATAACAGGTTCCTGTGAACCTCAGCAAGTTCTGCCACAGACCTGAACTCCCAGAATGTGGCAGGAAAGTCCAGGACCTCAGGGTTCAGTCTGTACACACAGATGCAGAGAAGGCGAAAGACACATCACTACAAAGATAACCAATTTTTACACTAGAAGCAGAGAAAAATTTATCATGTTAGAGATCTTGGTGTTGGCATAAAATTACTTCAGATTGGGCAATTGAAACTGTACATGCCACTTTGCATTTGGCTTGTTCCCAGATCAGCGGTGGGAAGATGAAGGGAGTGTTCCAGGAAATGTCCATGAGGACATTTCCTTTATCATTGCTCATCTTACTCTGCGGTGCATTTTTTCCCATTCTTTCAGGAGCCGTGTGTGGTACATACCATTCACATTACGTTACATTAACTATAGATTGCTAGGAACATAGCTGGATGAAGTGTTATTAGGGAGATGACTACAAACTGTGGGTAGCTGTCAATGCTCTTCATAATATGTGGCTGAGGAGTTCACCCAGAGCACAAAGCTGTGTATCACAGGCTTATTTCCACAAATGGATTATCCACACAGAGCAGCTATTGCCTTGCACTTAAGGTGACTGGAAAAGAGATGGAATTGTGCCACTTTTCTATGAAATCCAGGGAAAAGCCTGAATATTTTGAATAGTTGTTCTATCTTTTTAATACCTTTGAGGTTTGAGTCCTGTTTGACTTTCTTCTGTGGGAAAGTTTCTGCAGTTTACTGCAAAACTGCTTGCTTTCACACCTACATCAAGGATGTGACCCTGAACGGACAAGGCAAGCACTTTATGTTCTGGAGCATCTGAAGTTTGTTCTCCATGTCATTTCTGTACGCAGGAATCGGGGCGTCCTTGGGCTGGAGAGTGACTTTGCACCCAGACAGGGCCGCCACAGAGGGAGCAGCCTGGAGGGGATGTTGGTGGGACTGGTGGCCCCCCATCTTCCCCCCACGCCTGGCTGCTTTCATGCTCATGCTGGTTACGTGCAGGGGCACAGTACCAGAAGGTGGCACTCCAGACCCTCTAACATGTCCTGAGCTGTGTCGAGCCACCTCAGTACCACCCAAAGGGTGCCGGCATTGCCCGTTGTGTTGGTGCAGGCACATCTGGGCTGGCTGGGAGCTGAGAGATGTTTAGCTGCAGACGTGTGGCGCAATCTCTGCCCAAGCTTATTCCTTATGCTGGGAACCACAAGTACATCCCAACCCTTGGGGGCACATCTGTGTGCCCCTCCTAAACTGGGGTTTGAGCTCTGCATGGGACCATCCTTTCCGCTTGCCTGCGTGCTCCCTGGAAGAGCTTTGGCTGGTGCCTGGTGGCATTGTCCAAGCAATGCCCAGGCAGGGTGGAGGCAGCGCCATGGCCAGATGCTCTCTATAACAAGCCCTGGGGATGAGGCTGAGTTGTTTTTGGAAGGGACAGTTTCCCACTGTAGAGGCAAGTCGTGCTCTGCTCCTTGTCCTCAGAGCCAGTGAACCAGCCTTGCTCTTTTTTAAATTCGGTATTATAGAGGGAAATGATAAAACTGCTGACCTTGCTTGTGCGCTGGGAAGAGTGGCTCTGGCAGATTGGTCTTGCTCTAATAGGCAGAGGAACATGGAGATTTTGAAAGCAATTACAAAGCAGGCTGCAGACTCAAATGAATTAGTGGGCTATTAAAGATTTGAACTTAATAACAAGCATGACTACTTCCCTACTAAAACACTGTTCCCCTCTCTGCTTTTCCCATCCTCATGCCCAATTAGTGCTGCCACCTTTACACTCAAGGGCAATGGCCCCTGTCTTTCCCTCCCATGCCCTTCCTGGCAGTGTTTTCTCAGCTAACATGGACAATCTCAGCATTTGATCATTCTGCAACCTGCCAGCACGTGGAAAGACTGGCCAGTTAGTATGTACTGTCGCTCAGCTCTCTGTCTGGTGAGTCACTGCAAGGATCTCCTCTGCAGTGGAGAGCTTTATCGCTTGAGGTTACACAGGGTCCCTGAATGTCTTAATCTGTATGGTTATTTGTCGTGTCATTGGACTGCGTGTGTAACAGAAAAAAAAAAGATTCTTACAACTGAAGTTCAGCAGTTCCAGTTATGCATGCTCCTTGGGAACCAGAAAGAGTGGTACCTATTCAACACTTTGTTGTCATTGAATTTTTCAATTGCTCTGATGCTTACAAGGTACACATAGAGCTGATATTTATATTTTCATAATTTCTTGTTAGTGGTATGACGCAGATACTTCATTGTCAAAGCATCTTTAACAACAGCCTTCATAATGTATTACGTTACAATTTAACCCCCACCCTGCCCTCCGCCAAAGATGAGTGACTGACCCTGGCTCACTGGAATGTGATTAAATGAGGTATCTCTGATAAATCTCTCCATGTTTCTCTGGAAAGCAATTTCCACTTTGTTATATTACAGTAGCCGGTGCCTTATGAAGTAAAGGAAAACATTTGTCCAGCAGGACATCATAAATTTCATGACAGACTTTAAATTTTCTTGGATGAAATGTTTAAAGTGGAGCAGACTGATGTTCTAAAAACACACTGGCCTTTCCTGAGTTCATGAGAAGCTGCTTTGCCTCCTCCATTCAAAAGTGTATGAAATCCCCTCTGCAGAGGAAGCTTGGTGGTAGACGGAAGCAATATAGGTGTTGGCTGGGTTTCAAATCCGGGGAAAACCAACACCATCTGAAAGCCAGTATTATAAATAATTAGTCAGGATCATTTTTGATAAGTTGATTGTGCCCCATAAAAGAGGGATTGTGGAACCCACCATAGCCCCAGCAACTTGGACATAATCCAATTTTTACAGTGGAGCAAGATTAAGTTAAATCACTTTTCCAAATAACCATCATTTGTTTGATTTGCTTTCAAGAGGGCTTTTGGTTATGTCAGTAGTTGTTAGATGCAGACTGACGCTTGTGATGTCTCGTGCCTTTCAACTTGAGAAAGTCGTATAAATTTTGCTGCCCTCCAGTTAGAAGGAGCAATAGTCTTTTGAGAATGAATGAAATCCTTTAGCCCTCAGCCCTGAAATGTGATGCTTGGGTCAGCCTTCAGTGTTGCAGGAAGTCTGTATGGCGATGTTTTATGCTGTAAACCTACCTTCTTCATATTAAAGGCATACTGAGAGTGGCACTTAAATAAAGAATGACTGAGAGCCTTTATGCGCAGCTGCTTTCTGAATTGCTGAAGGAAACTTTTATAAAAGACACTTAGGTTCATACATGTACATCTCCTAGTGGTACTTGGAAGCACAAAAGTTGATTTTTAGTGGTAAAAAGTGAGCACGGTTTGGTTTTGAGAACTACAAGGTAAATGTAATCATCAAATTTTAGTCTTGACATACATTTCAGTGGATGAGCATTTTCTCTGCATAAATTACTATAGTCTAAAGATTTTTCTTATTAGGGATGAATATTATGGCATGCCATGAGGTACATGATGCCAGCAACAATGTGACTAGAATAAAAATAGAAAAGAAAGCAAAATAAAAACTCATTTGAAATGAAAAGTTGATATCTCAACAGCAACAACAAAATACAGCCCCCACATCATAATAAAATAGAACCCAGAATAAAACAAACACAGTCTTCCAAATAAGAAACCTTTTGGTTCAGGGAAATGTATTTTTGTACTAAATTAATGAAAACTGGGAGATTTTGTGAAGAATAATTTTCAATGAAGGAGCGTTTTCTAACGGAAATTGTAATCACAATTGTCTTTTTAATAAAAAAGGAAGTAAAGGAAAAGGAAAAGGAAAAGGAAAAGGAAAAGGAAAAGAAGAAAAGGAAAAAAAGGAAAAGGAAAAGAAAAAGAAAAAAGAAAAAAGAAAAAGAAAGAGAAAAAGAAAAAGAAAAAGAAAAAGAAAAAGAAAAAGAAAAAGAAAAAGAAAAAGAAAAAGAAAAAGAAAAAGAAAAAGAAAAAGAAAAAGAAAAAGAAAAAGAAAAAGAAAAAGAAAAAGAAAAAGAAAACCCCCAAAAATATTTCTGCAGAGACGTACTGGAGATTTCAAAAAGCTATCAGAAAATTTGTGTCTTGAGGCTCTTGAGATATGGGAGTCCCAAGTAAAGTTTTACTTCAAATGCTGTCTGAGGACTGTACATGGGTGACTGCAACACATTCGTTTTGCCTTTATTATTCTTGCACTGTAACCTGACTTTGGTTCAGGAAGAGGAAATCCATGGCCTTAATTGAAGCCAATCAGTGAAAGGTCATGGGGTAATATTTAACAGACAGGGATACGGGAAAGGAAAAACAAGGAAAAGGTAAGGTCTCCACTTGCTTCAAAGACTCAGTTGGATCCCGGAGACAGCACACACCTGGAAGAAGAATGCACTTGGACCCCAAATATAGACATCGACTGGGAGTCATAAAACTAAATGGAGTTTGTTTAGATTATTTGCTTGCCATTTCTCCAGTGACCTGTGCAGCATTAACCGTGGTGTGGGGAGGCATGGGTGTCTACTGTTCATGTGTTTATTACCGTGGTGCAACTCCACCGATAGGAGCCTCAGTGTTTCCATTAAGGGCCAGACGTGGGGTTCTGTAGTTTCAGGTAGCCCAGAGGTTGGATTTAAATGAAATATTGACAGACTCTATTCCAGAGTGTAATTAGCCGCTTTTGGAATTTAATTTTTGTTGTTCATTTTGTTTTCACTGAGATCCACTAATATCATGACTGCCCCTGCACTGTAGGAGAGTATAATTAGCTCTCTAGTTTATTCCAGGGCTTCAGTAGCCCTAAAGTCAGAAAGAATTTTGTAACATCTCAGCTATATTTCCTTGTGTTTTTGAAGTCCATTGCTCCTTCCCTTAGCTACAGCAGACACAGAAAATATTTTTTTTTATTGTTTACCTTTTAGAGCTGGTCTAAGTCAGAGCTGGTCTAACTCAAAGCTGGTCATGGTCATGATCTTATCTGGTCTAAAATGGAGATGGTCATTGTGTTGTCTAAGATAATCATGGTCTAATTTTTCTCTCTGAGTAGTCCAGCATGAACTTTATCACACTCAAGGTTTCTTTGAAAACATCCAAGTCAATTAGGTGCTTGCTTAGGTTAGCAAGTATGCACATATTCATAGGCTGAACTAGTTAATTCAGATTCATCATAATCTACTGGGCGTAATCTACTGGGCTGTTTACTGTGTATTTGGGATTTCTAAAACTCAGACCATCTTTTTATGGTCTGAAGCAGGCTTCCAGAGCATCTGCTGATCTATGTGCGCCTAATGGAGGTGTTGCATCTGCCCAGGCCAAGAGAATAGTGAAAGGTCCTGACCAGCCTCTGTCCAGAGATGACAGATCCGCACTTTGCTTCAGGACTTCACTTACACAGAATTGCACAGAGCAATGTAGGTATGCTTCATGACAGGCAAAAGATGAAACCCATTTTTTTTGGAACATGTTTTCTTTCTACAAATATCTGTGATTCAAATCCTTAGACCTGAGCAGGCTGTTGTGTTCATGGTGTGAAAGAAAAGCTCTGACAACCAATCTGAAGGATAAGTCTTTGTCCTGGCTAAACCACCAACACCCAGTCATAAACAGTGTTGGGGGCAGAATTGCTGCCTTTGTGCAGACAGATACATTTACAGAGAAATTCTAGGACCATATGCCCTCAACAATTAGCCCTTTCTTAAGTCTGTGTAAAGAAGCATCTGTTTTAACATAGCAAACATTAAGAGGTTCTGTGAGTCTTAGAAAGCTATTTTTAAACGGTTGTGAGGGATAAACAAAAGAAGATGTGCCATACCAAGAATAACTAACTTCATTCTAAGTCCAAGGCCACAGCACCAGTAGGGTAAAGTCCTTGTCTTTTCCCCACAACTGGAAAAGAATTTCATATTCAGCATTTCACCCCATGTAATGCAGTCTCTGTGGTCTCCTTAGCTAAACTGTATGGCAGAATTGAGAGTACAATGTGTGGGTGGAACCAGGAGATGATCCAAAAGAACAAAAAGATTGAGAAACATTTTTTAGTTCAGACACCTACAGACAACAATTTTTCTTTTCTGAAATATTTGGAAATTGTGATACCAAGGAGAACCCTGCTTTCAGAGCTAGGCTGCTGAGACTCCCCTTGATTTTTGCAGATTTGAATTTTATGGCAAAGTTACAACTCTTTCCAGACACAGAAATGTACATCTATAATTGTTATTGCTCCTATTACTGCTATTCTTGATTTCATTTCCGTGCCCTATTTCCTCTGTGCTAGCAGTAAGTTTTGTCTAATTATAGGATAGTTTATCCTGAATGTGAGGGCTCACTGGATTGATTATGCGTGGGATCTCATGCTATGTCTGGCATCGTATCAGATAATTCAAGCACAAATATATCTTTGAGAATGAATCTCTAGATTTTAGTTCCTGATTTGGGAAATTACGATAATAGCTTTTCTCCTTCTCCTAGAAGACACTCTGTGAAAAGAGCTTGGAACAAGGTTGCATCTGCTCTTGCTCCGTATCATAGTAAACTGAAACTGTGCATATTTAGGATAAAAACCAATGCTCTTGTTCCTGCTGCTGCCACACCACTGCACTTGCAGAGACTTCAGCAGAGATGTCTTGAATGACACTTGTATAAATAGATAGAAAGCTGGATGCATAGTATCTTCCTCTTCGTAGAATCATAGAATGGTTAGAGTTGGAAGGGACCTTAAAGGTCATCTAGTTCTAACCCCCCTGCCATGGGGTTCAATGACTCTTTTTGTAATCTCCAGTGAAATTCTCACTTCCCATATGAAACCTGTGTAAAAATCCACGAGAAAGCCCCATCTGAGGCCTTTTTTGCTCCTTTGATTACAGATGAGTTGGATTTCTTGTGCTTAGACATGCTATTTGCAGGTATTCCTTCTAGTATCCCAAGTTTCACACTAGTGTTTAAACTTCTAGACTATCTTTCTTTGTGTTCAAATAGCATTCATGGATGCATCTTTGAAAAACAACTTCAGATTTTTAATATTTATATTACTGACTACCCTTTTATCTGTGTGACTGTATTACATGCTGCTGTTCCCAAGTTTGGGGAATAGCTTAGAAGTTATCCCTATGGCCTTTTGTTGTAAGTTTTCAAAAAATCTTAATGTTGCTGCCACAGATGGTGAAAAATTAAGATGGTTGATAAGTGTGGTCCCCAGGGCTCGATACTGGGGCTGGTTCTCTTTAATATCTTTATCAATGACCTGGACAAGAGGATTGAGTGCACCCTCAGTAAGTTTGCAGACAACAGCAAGATGGGCAGGAGTGTTGATCTGCTTGAGGGTAGGAAGGCTCTACAGGAGGGGTCTGGACAGGTTGGGTTGGTGGGCTGAGGCCAATGGTATGAAGATCAACAAGGCCAAGTGCCAGGTCCTGCACTTAGGTCATAACAACCCCATGCAACACTACAGGTTTGGGGAGGAATGGCTGGAACGCTGCCTGGTGGAGAAGGACCTGGGAGTGTTGGCTGAATGTAAGCCAGCAGTGTGCTCAGGTGGCCAAGAAGGCCAACAGCACCCTGGCTTGTATCAGGAATAGTGTGGCCAGCAGGACTAAGGAAGTGGTTGTCCCCCTGTACTCGGCACTGGTGAGGCCCCACCTAGAATACTGTGTTCAGTTTTGGGCCCCTCACTACAAGAAAGACATTGAGGTGCTGGAGCGTGTCCAGAGGAGGGCAACAAAGCTGGTGAGGGGTCTGGAGCGCAAGTCGGCTGAGGGAACTGGGGTTGTTTAGCCTGGAGGAAAGGAGGCTGAGGGGAGACCTTATCACTCTCTACAACTACCTGAAAGGAGGTTGTAGAGAGGTGGGGGCTGGTCTCTTCTCCCAAGTAACAAGAGATAGGACAAGAGGAAATAGCCTCAAGTTATGCCCGAGGAGGTTTAGATTGGATATTAGGAAAAAAGTTCTTCACAGAAAAGGTTGTTAAGAAAAGGTTGCCCAGGGAAGTGGTGGAGTCGCCATCCCTAGAGGTATTTAAAAGATGGGTGGACGTGGTGTTCAGGGACATGGTTTAGTGGTGGTTTTGGCAGTGTTAGGTTGATGGTTGGACTTGATGATCTTCAAGTTCCCTTCCAACCTAGACAATTCTATGATTCTATGACTCTTTTTCAAAGACAGAGGAATTCATTAGCCAGGTGTCACTGGAACAAAACAGACTGGAAAATGCTTAGTGCAAATCCTACACAACCAGGAACACTCATCTGCAAAATACCTGTGCTCTAATAGGAGCAAAACCGCAATGCTGCTCCCATATTATAGTGTGGAGTGTAACTATCCCTTAGACACCCCTTCAAGTTGCGTGGTGGGTAGATGGGTTCACAGGGCTTTAGTGAAGAAGTGTGTAGAAGTGAAAAAACTCAAAATAACTGGAACGCAAAGTAATGACAACAGTAGCCTCTAGGGATATGTTAAGCACTGAGAGTGCTTACCACAGAAAATTTCTATGGACTTTTGCTTTTCTTGCATTGGCCAGGCCTTATGGTTGTCATTTTGAGTATTTATTAGAACAATACCACATGTTGATTGCTTACATTCTTTGAATTAATTCCCACCCAATGTAGTGAGATGGATCTCTGAGTCCTTTCAACAGTTGTGTATCATAATTTCACTTACTGCTGGCATGATTATGGGATTCTGCATTTTTATGATAAATTTTGTAGCTGTAAGACCCTCATATACCCACAGAGTGATTCCAAGGAGGAAAAGCAGAATAAGCTGTTTTTTTAGAGCTGACTCTGTTCATGCAATATAGAGCATGATCTAGAAATCACAGAGCAATGTTTTAACAAACCTGGCTAAACCAGTGTGAGCTGCAAATGGGGAATGGGAGGAAGTAATCACTGCCACAATTTGCAAGTGAGGCGTGGAAGACCAAATTAGTGTCCATTGCTCTGAAGGCAGCAAAAGTTGTGGTCTCCATCCACAGACATGTCCTCTTCATGGGCCCAAAGTCCAAAGAACTTGCACACCATGTAGCTGTGGTTCCTACATTGTGTCCCCCATAAGTGGTCATTTTTGGAGAGTCCAGGGTGACAGGTTCCTAATGTAATTGTCATGAGTGCTTCTTCACTTTGATGAACAGGTATCTAGCACCTGACAGTGGTTTGAGGACAACTCTTTCTCTTGAACTCATCAGCTTAGATGTCTACAATAACCCTCCAGGCCTTCTTGGCCTGCTTTTGACCACCTAACTTGAAACATCTGTTGTAATGCCCTAGCTAGCAACCTAAATCAAGCTATAAGGCAAGGGAGAGTGACAGTAGTCTTCAGTGATTCATATTGCATGACTTTCCTTCTGAAGGTGATTCTTTCCTGTAACTACAGAAGGAGAGCAGGCATAAGCACAACAGTTATGTGCCTAATACAGGAAATATGGCCTCAATGATACATGAATAAGCATGGAAGTGGTGTCAAAAGGCTCCCCCTGTGTTACTGTGTTGTGTTTTCTGTAATCTGCTGTGTCTGCATGACATAGAACTTTCTACCCATGGTATTGATGGTCATTACCAAACTTTCGTGTTCTAACAAAGCTTGTCACATGTGTTTGAAGTTTGTAATCTGCTTTTTATTTTAAAACTGGTTTTCTCCCAGAAAAAAATTTCCCAAATATTCTTTCACTTCCAGGAAAGTTATTAAGAGTTGGGGACTCTGCTCTTTGTGTGGAACTATACCCTTTCTGGGTCAGGTCAGAGTAATAAGCTGTTGGGTTTTAACCCTGGTAGGCAACTAAGCCCCACACTTGCTCACTCTTCCCCCAGTGGGATAGGGGAGAGAATCAGAAGGGTAAAAGTGAGAAAATTCACAGGTTGAGATAAGGGAGTTTAATAGGTAAAGCAAAAGCTGTGCATGCAAGTGAAGCAAAATAAGGAATTCATTCACTGCTTCCCATCAGCAGGCAGTTGTTTAGCCATTTCCAGGAAATCAAGGCTTCATCACGTGTAACGGTTACTTGGGAAGACAAACACTATCCCTCTAAACATCCCCTCTTCCTCCCTCTTCCCCCAGCTTTTATTGATGAGCACAATGTCATATGGTATGGGATACCCCTTTGGTCAGTTGGGGTCAACTGTCCCAGCTGTGTCCCTTCTTGTGCATCCCCAGCCACTGGCACGGCAGCGTGAGAAGCAGAAAAGACCTTGATGCTGTATAAGCACTGTTCAGCAATAACTAAAACATCCGTGTGTCATCAACACTGTTTTGGTTACAAATCCAAAACATAGCACCATACGAGTTACTATGAAGAAAATGAACTCTATTCCAGCCACAACCAGTACACCAGCAAAGTGGAGTGTGCTGCTTGGGTGCCAAAGTTGGCTTGTGATATGCTAATAGTACTGGAAAAGGTTGTGAGGCTTTATTGTCCCAGCATAGCATGTAAGCTAATGAGCTAATAATGTGTGGACATCATCATAAGGCAAGCACAGAGCTTCTCAGAGCTCACAACACTAACAGGGCATCGAAAGGGCAGCAGCTTGTGCCAGAAGCAGAGGGTCATCTCTGTGCTGTACATTGGTGTGCAGGGCAGGCAGGTTCTTGGAACTGGCCTCTGAAATTAGAGGTGTGTTTTTCTTGAGGGACCATCTGGGAGATGTGTCATATATACCCACCTCACAAAAGTTTGAAAGCACCTCTTCAGGCCACGTACTCCATTGAGGAGAATCATTGCAGCATATTGAGCGTATTGGCAAGTTTCTTGTCTAATCTGGTCCTGAATGCTTAGGGAAATTTTTCTAACTGGTCTGGGAAGGATATTTAACAGTCTAACATATGTTATTGTATTATTTTTTTTTCCTGACATTCAGTCTAAATTTTTGTTGGCTTAGGTTTTACCCTGTTGTGCCTTGCTATATCACTTGAATGGCCTTGAGCAACATTTTTTTTCTTCCTTTAAGCTTCATCCTTGCTAATGTTTCACGTCATTATTAATAAGAAAACTATGCAGATGTAATTTATGGGGCCCATACACAGCAGAGCACACAACACGAAGGCCTACTGGTTTCAGAGTGGAGCCACAGGCCTTTGTTTCCGGATGATGACTTCATCAGCTTTGGATCAGGCCCATGGGGAGCCACGGTTAAAATAATCACTTAAATAACCAGAGTTAATGTATAATTCTTTCAAATCCCAACAGTTTTTAGAAGCAAGCTTACTACTGTCTTGGCTGCTTTATTCATTGCTGGTTGTTTTCTCTCCATTTGGAGATGATCTGGTTTTCTGAAGATCTCATTTAAAAAAGGCTCAGTGCAATTAATCAATGCTGTTGGGCTGGTTTTCTGGAGTGCTTGTTATGTTTCAGCTATGCTGAGCTCCTTTCTGTAATGCTGTCTAAATGCATTCCAGATTTAGCTTTTTGTCTCCTTTGCGGGATCTGTTACCCTTCACAGACTAGGCCAGATGAGGTAAGTTCATGTAGTGCCATTGGGGTAAATGCTGTCATGAAGGCCTACATCAGATGAGGACTGGGCTTCTATTTTTTCCCTACTAGACAGATCATCTTCATGATCTGTGTGGAGAGGAAGTCTCCTCTCTTCTTGGTACTCCATTGGCACTGAAGAATAAAAATTCTATAATAATTTGAACTTAGGAACACGTGGACCCTCCCACCCCCCATGTGCAAGGTGCCATACAGAAGGAGAAGAAAATGGAAAATATATCAAATAACTTAAATTCTAAGGCAATGAACAGATTCAGATAAACAAAAGGAGGCAAGAAATGGAAATTCAGAGGCAGAACAGGTCATCCTGACTTGCACCGCCCTTGCCACGTCACCCAACCTGGCTGTTGTCAAGATACTTTGTGGGACGTCACCATTCTTCTCTTAGTTTGGAAAAACTCAGACATTCTTCTTGACTTACATCTGTAGTCCTTCTGGATGAAGAGAAAACTCAAACTCCTGACCCATAATGTGTAGCATGGTTATGTACTCATCACTGAATGAACAAGTCAGGAGTTCCATGACACAAAGTTTCCTCAAAGGGAGGGCGCCATGGCTAGCACAACATCTGGCAATGCTGACATAATCTACTGTTTAATTCACATCATCTGTTGCCAGCCAGATATACCCAGAGATGCAGCACTGTAAAATGTAATTATTCTAGTTTCTGCACACAAAATTTCACTCTGAAGGTTTTGGGAATGTCGCTTTTCTTGCTGTGCACGTGACACATCATTCTTCTGGTTCAAACTTAGTGTTAACGTTATGCAATTTGGCTGAACTTCATATCATATTCCCTGACAGGCATCTGAACTGTGGCTTGAAAGCATTTTTCACCCAGTGAGTTAAATGGAAGATTGCTGTAATCCTGTTTACTCAGAGACAGGACTACTGTTAAACAACAACTGGGTCAGTGAATGGAACATATTTTCTGAAAGCTGCTGAACTCAGTGTTTGTGAAGGCATCTCCACAGATTCTAGGTGGCCTGTGTGAAACTCTCATGTGATGCAGAATCCTTTCTGTGAATTGTTGCCCTGTTTCCACTGGCCTTCTGGTTTGCATACATGTGATTCCGTGAATTTGATCTTCAACCATGTTTAGGGAGTGGGACAGAGCTGCTGCCTTGGGGAGGGACTGACATAGCATATCATGATGGGTTTCTGAAGGATTTTGTGTTGCCTCTACTATGAAAACCTGAGGTTTAAGATCGTATGGACTTCAAGATTTGAAAGTTGTGATCTTATAAGTGGTATGATAGTACTGAGAGGAGGCTTGGCGAGACAAACTGCATAAAGGAAACAAGGTGCTCATGAAGGAATGGTCAGTGAATAAAGCTAGGGAAGTGCTGAATCCTAACCTTCCCATCAACCTCACACCCAACATTGAACACTGCTTATCTTTAATGAGAATTATTTAGTCTTTAATGAAAGTTAGCTCACAAATACCTAATATTTTTGAGTACACAGTATTACACCATCTCTCTTTGAAATCAAGACCCTTGAATCCCTTGTCAGTGCTTCATTCTTCTTGGTGCTGTTTGGAGCCATGAATCTTGTTTTTGCAGGCAAAACTAGATAAAGAGTATCTGGACTGAGGGTGTCTATCTTATTTTTTCTTGAAAACCTTCAGTGCTTAATGTAATAAAAGGCTGTGGGGGTTGTGTAGTTTCAGCCACAGAAAGAGCAGCTTTTGGATTGGAGTCTGCTTTTCAAATCCTGCCATGGCAGACCTTTCAAATAACTGATGGCCTTGCAATTGTCACTTCTAAAGAGAGCAGATAGAGTACATCTGAAGAGAGGAAGAGAAGTATTACCTAGGCTGGAGATCAAAGTACACTTCCACTGGGACCAAATCCAGTTAATGCTATATTTACTTTAATAACTCCAAGGAAGGGTACCTATCCATTTCAGTCTCACTGTCATTTATGAAAGCCACCAAGGAGGAAATTACAGATTCATAAAGTCAGCTGCAGGAATTCATCAAGTGCCTATTCAAATAATGGCTTGCTGATTACTGAAGCTTTCATTTCTGAAACAGAAAAGAAAATCTGCTCTTTGAAAGCCACATGGAGGCATATGAGATACAGAAGAGCACTCACGGGTTCAGCACTGATTTAGTAGGCTCTTTAAACGGACAAAATCTACTTCCTCCTCCTTGTCAGCTTCCCAGTGCACCTCTGACTGCAACATCCGACTGTCCCAGCTGTTGTTGTTAGTGTAATGATGTGTGCCATACATGGGGTGTGTGACACACATGCAATGTGGTGAGGAGTGTAGGAGCTCTCCAGGGCACAAATGTTGCCAGTGCAGCAACTGAACTGGACTGTCTGGTGTTTCTGTAAACAAGTTATTCATCCCAAATACACTTCCAGAATAGATATGCAGACAACTGTTGTGTGAGCTTAGTGTGTTTTTATGGTGTGCTCTGTGAAGAACAAGTGATCTAGTCATTCAGCTCCATTTCAGATGCAGGCTATGAGTGAAATGTAGATAAGAAGGCAGTGTTCTTACCCCTTGGCTACACCTATGCTACTAAAGACAATGAGCTGGGTATGTTCTCTGACCTGGGCCTATCATCACAGCATGACTCATAAATGTATGGCTAAACTTTTCCCTTGAAATAGGTTGGGTCAAAGCTGCCTGCTGGGATGAATCCTTCACTGTGGCCAGAACGGTTATTTGGAGTTGATTTGGAGTTGGGTGGCCATGAGATATCACTCAAACCTGTGCCCTATCTTGGTTAAGCTTACCAGTGTAGACGTAGCCAGAAAGCCAGGATGGGTTTCACCCACTAGTGTTGAAGGAATTTGACTGTGCTGACTCCATCCTCCCCTCTGCTTACTTATCCTTGGCTTTTCCTGGCGCCCTGCACCAACACTGACACAGCAAATGCTGCTGTTGACAATTAGGGCTTTCTGATAATGACATTTTTCTACCTCTGAGAGCACTGCCATGTACCACACTGAGAGGAGGTCGTGCTGCCAGCATGCCAATGTGGAGCAGACACTTTCCATTTGAAGACACAGACCTCATGGGCCACAGTAGGCAAGCGGGATGTAGTCAGAGTTGCAGCACCTGGTGCTCAGGTGGAGTGAAGGAGCCTGGGCCTGGCAGAAACTGAGATCCTGTTTGGGGCACCAGCTTCTCCACACTTCTGATGATGGTAGTAGTAGCTGGCTGCTAAATATCCTTTGAACATCTAGCCTAAGTTGCCAGATGTTTCATTGCAACGGTGGCTATCTGTCACAGATACCTCCTTTCCTTGGCATTGTCAAGGCACGGAAGAAGGGAGAGTTCTGAAACAGGGCAGATTATAAAAAGATTTCTCAGGAAGCACACAGAGTCCATGCTGAGGGTTGAATTCAGGTCTCAAGGTGTCCATCGGAGCCAAAGTATCTTGTTAAGGACTTGACCAGAATAATTGAAGTCAAGCATTTGGTTAAATGAGGCCTTTTAATATTTGTTATTTTCCTACTCATAGGTAAGGTAAGCATATAAAAATACTTCCAGCAGTAATTTTCTCCAGTTTGTGGTGTTAGTTAAAATCATACAGCTGTATGCAGAAGAGAAATAGGGTAAAAGGTACTATATATACATATATATAGACAATGAGTGAAGTTACACACAAAGCATATGTGGAAATAGACAAAAAATGTGGGCTCTTACATGTTTTAGCTTTATTGTGTGGTCACAGCTGGAACATGTGCACAAGAGCAGTCACTCTTTTATCAACAGCTGGTACTTCACTGCATTCTCACACACTAACAAAACGTTGGCATGCAGGAGATTTGATGAGGAAGACCTGCTGTTCCTGCCACTGCAACTAATCATGCTTGTTATGGCTGGAGATTAGAGAGAATCCAGTAATACTTAAGGATCCATGGGTTATGGGAAGTGAAATGTTTCCTATTTTTACTCTTCCCTGTCAAGAGGGAATTGCCATGAATTCCATTTAAAAATCTTTAAGTGGATTAATTTTCTTATTCCAAGCTGAGGAATCTCAGGTCTCATTAACAAATTTCTCAGGTCAGGAAGTGATAAGAAGACATATCCCACTTTAAGTGGAATTGCCTGTTGCTTTGGGTGCTTGTAACAGACAACAAAAATCAGCCCTTTCTCAGAAATTCACCCTCAGGCTGGACTTTTGAATTGCAAAAAGCAGCAAACAGCAAGGTCCTGATGGAAAGTAGAAAAGGCTTTAGGCTGGGACTTGGGAGACCTGTATTTTACTCTTGGTTCTTGGGCAAGTTGCTTCAAATCTTGACTTCATTTTCCTTTCTCACTCCTTTTCTGCCTGTCTCGTTCCTGAGAGAATCTTTGCTGTGTGTTAGCACATGTCTGGAGGTTTGTCGGGGTTTGCTATCGCACTGCTTGCAGCAGCTATTTCCATAGCTAGATACATAGATGTATTTGGGAGGGAAGGTTTGTCCAAGTGCTTGTTAACTGATGTCTGACAATTAATTGTTCCATTGTTTTTTAATCAAAGGGTCTAGTAACTGTAAGTCTATTTGGAACAGCATTTTTGTTCTGTGGCACTGGCTTCAAATTTTGGCACTTGGAGTTTGTATCCAGTCATGAATTAAAATTTACCCTGGATATTTCAGCTGGGGAAAGGTTTTGCTTGCTTTCTGGAGCACAGAATAACAGTCATCAGGGTGGAGCCAAGAGTATGTTACCTAGAAAACAATGTTTTCACTTTTCCTCCACATGCATTCCCGGTTTTCAAACACCACTAAGCTTTCAGCTAATTGTGTGGTTGTGGGAAGATTCAAGGAGACAGGCGTGACATTGAAGTCTGCAACTCAGATTATTGATAGAGCTTAATATGAAGCCCATGCTATTCAGCACATACTTTAGGTCCAGTCTGTGGGAGATGGAGACTCCCCTTGCGTTTGTCTTTTGGCATCACTGGCATCAGATAAAGAACAACCCAGCCACATGCAGATCTGAGCTTCCCTTGGTGACTGGACCACAAGTGCCAATGAACATGCTGGAGATGAGAAGAATAGATTTTCCTGAGAACCAGCTAAGAGGATAAGGAACAATACACAAAAGAATTTGCTTAGTCCTTTGAAAACAGAGGCCTTTGGCCATTATTTCTGTGAAATGAAGTCCTAGATTACTATTTTATCTGTATGCGTGCTTTCTGTGCTTCTATTGATCCTCATACCTCTGCTAGCCGGCTCCCACCAGCTTCTGCGTGAAGAACATAAGGAGCTGTTTAGCTTGGATGTTGCTTCTAGCTCTTCTAGTTCCCTCCTGCCTTGCTCACCACATCCCATGCGCTTTCTTTGCTTCTCCTTCAAGCCACTGGCTTCTCCTCTTACCTTCTTCTTTTACTCCTTCCAACACCCAGAAAATTTCTTACCTTTCCTCAGCCTCCTCAGGCTCCTGCCCATCCATTGCCATTGCCCCACTGCCTTTTCTGTGGGCAGAAGCACTACCCACGGCAGCAGGAGCCAGCAGGGTGTGTTGATGACTAAAATGATGCCTTGCTTTGGAAAGGAGATCCTTTTCCTAATTTGCTGTTGCATTTGTGCCACAACAGACATTTTGGACAAAAGTGGCAGAGTTAAAGCGATGGCACTGAGCTGCTGGTGCCTGCTCAGAACCTGGGAAGGGAAGTTTGTCGGGCAGAAAACCTCTGGTTGGCAATGGGCTGAATGTGGGTGAACAGAAAAGTGGTCAGCAAAGTTAGGGTGCATTTAAATGCAATCCCAGGAATGAAGCTGGCCTGCATAATATTTTAAGTATTTTCCCTTACGCATACGGCTAACCCAGAACAGCAGTTTATTTATTTAAGTGGCACTTATGAAATCTGCTTAGGAAAGTGTATAGACTAGGGGTTCATCCACTGGCACAGATTCTTCTGATGCTACCACTAATCACAGTGCTGCTTGTGGTGAGCAGAATCTTCTTGTTTCCCATGGATTAGTGTCTGCCTCAGTTCTGTAGTGCTCTGTGGTGTGCGGCAGGATGGTTTATGTGTGTGGGATGATGGCAATGCTGGCTGCTCATTAGCTTCCCTCACTTTCTTTGATCACAAAGGATGATGCAATGTGCTGAACTTCTCTAAGGCTGATGCAGCACCACTCACACTGATTCAGCACAAGTTCTTCACTTCCTCAGCATGTTCACAGACAGTACAGTTTCGTGTCACTGGGATGTAAATATCTCAGTTGTATTATGATCAGTGAGTTGATGCATTTGGACATATTTATTTGTCTAGCTTCATATTTTAATGTGCTTACTCACCTGTCACGAGCAGGGTTTCAAGAAAAATTACTTAAATCTTACATTTGGAGAACGGTGTGTCTGAGCGACTTGCATAGGTGCTATGCAACATTGCTTGAAAGCCAAGTTCAAGTCTTTTACCTGCGGCCGGAAACTGTCATTAAGATATCAGAAAAAGTTCAGAAAACATTGCATAAGTCTCTGAGATTCAGAAAATCTGACTAATACTGCACTTTGAAGCAGCATCTCTTATTGCCACTGGGCTGGATTGTCCATTGGTCTGACTCAATGGGACATGTCTTAAGTTCTTAATTAAAGAAGCTTGCTGGAGAAGATTGGGAAGGGAAGGTTTGTTGTAAAATCACCAAATATGATTATAGTAGAAATAGAATGTTAAAATGTTGTGTGTTTTGAAACTCGTAACCATAGGACCCTCACCAGGCAGTTACTGTTTTGTATCAAGAAACTAATAGGAATAGGATGAAACAATGAAAAATTGAAGGGAGAAGTTTTGTTTGAGTCCTGTAACTATAGAAACTTGTTATGTACCAGTGATGCTGCTTGGAAACCCCCTTACCCTTCCCATCTTGATTTAAATATCAAGAACCAATTAATAGATATTAATAGAAATAACCATTGATTATTTGGATATGGATATTGATAGTAATGTATAATCAAGAAACCAGTCAATGAAAATTAAAACCACAATATGTATTTTGTGATAAATAATTTGTGTAATGGTAACTAGGTATGATCTAAACTAACTGTTGAACAATGTAGCTTTGATATACCTGTCAAGAAAGTGATGTTATAGGCCTGGTTAGTAAACTGAGAAAATCTTCTGGAGCTTCCAAGATTAAAGGGGGAATGGAATTTTCTAACCAAGCTGAGCATGCGCAAAGATCGGGTTCACTAGCGGACACAATGAAGAAGACTATGGATGACCACCAGAGGACCCTGGGTGACCACCAGTGTACCTGAAAGCACATGCGTCACAGACATTTTCATATATAAATGAGTTTTCAGAAATCGTATGAATATGTTAATTGTTTCTCGGAACTATGATGAATCTGTATATTTTGATTATATATTTTTGTAGCAGAGCAACTCAGCATGCACACTAGATGGAGTGATCCCCTGTGCGTCTGGTGCCGTAATAAAGAATTGACTGCTTTCTAAACTTAAGTCTTAGAAAGTTTTGTTTCTGCTGATTTATGGTAACAGGTTGGGAAGATCACTGGAGAAGGTGACTGAGGGGGGGGTCATGTGGCCCAGCCTTGGCAAATATCCTGGATAACAGGGCTTGTTAAGCCTGGGAGTGTACACTGTGTGTGCATAGACCAAGTACACAAATCTGGGAGAGTGGTTGCCCAAGTATGCTAACACTAAAGAAGATGAACGTCAGCTGGATTAAACAGTAGCTGGGCAATTACAAAGACTTTTCTTTTTTTAAACAAAGAAGGAGCCAGCTTGAAAAGAAACAAAGAAGAACAAACTTTTGTGCTGTGGGGAGACACCCCAGAGAGGAAACTGCTGCAGCAGCAGTCATACCCTGGTTTGACACCACCATGGATCACCCTGATGGTGTTGCTTTGCTGCCCCAGCCAGGCCCAGCACTCTGCTTTGTTCTTTATTTGGTACTGAGGCAGAAGACGAGCTCCCTAACATCTCCTTTAACAGCAACAGCCGAAAGATTAGGCATCTCATTTATGCCAAATCATTCTGTAGGCAAAAACCCCAAATGGGTTCCTCTGGGGATGTGGGGTGGGAAGGGTCCCTTTTCCAGCAGTAAGCCTCACTTAGGTCAGTTTTAGGGTGGGATGAACAGCCCTCTGAAAGTGTAAAAATATCCCTACTGGGAGAGGTCGCTCTTTTTAAAACCAATGACAATGGCAGTGCAAAGCCTCAAGTTCCCCTTTTCCCTCTCTCCCTGCTATAGTCTGCTTTCTCTCCGTTTGAGGGTTTACCCAGTGCATCCCAGCAGGTACAGACCCACCAACATTGCTTGCTGAAAGACTTTCACCAACAGCCTCTCTTGGACAACGTCTTTAAAAATATGTCCCTGTGTTATATGCAGAGGCACAATTGCAGATGGAACCTCACTGCTTAAAACTGCTTTTCCTTTCTCTTCTTTATCTGTAGCACAGAACATGAGATAGCTTAATTTAGCTGAAAGTGTAAGGGGGTTATATATGCATAGAAATTTTCACTTTTCTTATATTATACATTTAAAGGAACTGCAGAAAGATTGTTCAGTATCTATTTTTTGTGTCTGTGTCAGACGCAATGGTACTTAGTAGAAAGTAAATGCACACATGATTTTAGGGGACAGAAAATATGCATGTTATAGTATATTTTTCTATGTGTGCAGGGAAGTAAAATGGAAGAGTAAACTTCAGAAACCTTAAATCATAGAGTATACGGAAACCATATGGAACTGATTGCTGGCATATTACACAGTAAAACAAAAAAACCCCCACAAGTAATGTTTTTTGGACAAATTATTTAGCTATAAAATGATTGTTTCAAGAAACCATGTTTGAAGCAAAACAGCTTATACTAGGGATTTATTCAAACTCTTGCTCCCACCATAGATTTGTAGCTAGGGGACCTTGTTTAGAAATGGATTCTTTTTCCAGCTGAAGAACCAGTGCTATGTTAGCGCAGTGAGTTCCCCAGCAAAGAGGAGGGTTAAAATGCCGCATTAATACACCCATAACTACTTTCCGAACTCTAGTGTAGCTGCTCTAGAGTGCTTTGATTTCTGAGTATTAATATAAACCATCTTTAACCTCAGTATGTCCTAAGCACAGATGTACATGTGTATTGCTTGTTTATATTTGTTGTTTTAAAAATATACTTGATATATTTAATTTAACAAACAACAGCCTCCCTGGAGTAATTCCTCCAACAAGAAATTCAGGATAGGGTCTATATGATTCTCTCAGGTTTGGACGTAATCTGGAGAACGTGTGAGGAGCGCTGATATACCTCCATGGATGAAAGGGAAAGATGAGGACTAAAGTCATTGGGTCCCCTCTTAACATCGTGTCACAGTGATGCATGAGGGCACCACTTAATGGAGTCCTGGGAGATAATTTCTGTGATGAAGAGAATGACATGCTCGACAAAAACAACCTGAGAAGTGGCAGGAAGGGGGTGAGAGGAGGGACAAACATAGTTTATACCCTTCTAATTTGGTCCACATACTCACTCTGGTTTTGGATATACCAAATATATCAGGATTACCACTGCCGTATACGTGGCAGTGTTTACTTAGTGTAATACTTTTGCTGATGTGCAGGTAGTCTAACAAAGATCAGGTCCAGATAATGAGTATGGTCAAAGGGGCAGAAGTGGTCAGAAAGGCAAAGAAACTGTGCTGGCTAAACTCCTATTTGTGAGAGAAATGTGCAAAAAGGAATAGCAATCTAAGAGAGCCAGATCAGCTCCTCCTTATAGCTTCTCTGTGTTATGGCAAAGCCTCAAGGGTGGCACATGAATACCATCACCTGCGAGCTCTGTTGTATACCGGGATAATCCAGTTGTGATGTTAAAACATGGGGAACCAGTGAATCCCTACCAATTATGTGCTGAGCTGTGTCGGAGGAGTTACACACTGTCACTCTGAACTTCTGTTTCATGTAGGATAAAAGAGAGTTAGGCATATGTGCCAGTTCTTGCTTTGATGCTGACATTATTGTAATAACAAGCTTATTATCAGTGAGTTTTATTGGATGTAACTTATTAGGCAGCATTGGTCATGTTATGATAATAGTAATAGCACCGACACGCAATATCTCTGTGGTAGTGGGTGTTCGTTGTCTTCTTTAGCATAATCCTGCTGAGTGAAAATAACAATCAGGATTTTATGGTTATGTGTTTTAATGTGACGCCTAGAAAGAGAATTAGATATTTGCACATATCCTGCAAGTATATTTGACTTAATGTCGGATGTTGCTCCAAGTATTCATATGACACCATAACCTTATTTCAGTGCAAAGCCAAGAGATGTTGTGATGTTGTGCAACTGAGACGGGCCCGAAATATTGGCTCCGCACAGGAATGTTCTTTGTACATGGTACTCCTTGACACTGAGTCAAGGAGAAGCTAAGAAATTTTAATTCTCTTTTCAGAGTTTTCCAAAGATGACAGTACTGCCACCTAAGATTTTGGTGTATATATACTTCTCTAATTTTCTTTTCTAAGACTTAAAAGGAATAGGTGCTAAGATGCTGAAAATTTAAGCTGTTATTAAAACATATTGCTAAATATAGCAGACAGCCCTTTTCATGCATATCTCATTTTCTCTAAAGCCAGTTCACAACCGGTGTTCACACATGGTTTTAGACAAAAACTACAGGGAGAAGTGAACTGCTGTTCCATGAAAACTTGGCCAGACGACAAAGATAATATGCTTACTGCCCTAGAGGTCCTTGTCAGACTGAGCCTTTGCCACCACAGTCTACAGGAATTTTTCTGCACACATGTTATTTGATAGGGAAATCACTGCAATACCTCCTGTAACACATATCAATCTTCTGTCAAAGGGAGCCCAAGACAATGAACAAAAAGAGCTCCTATGATGACTGGAGCTGACTGGCTAGTGTTTGGACATGTCAACTTTTACTTATTTTTGGCTTGGAAATAATTTACCAGTAAGCCTGGTTATATGCAAGCTTCTTCAATGTCTGTATTGTATGAGTATTTTTGCTTGCAGATATTCACACTGCAAGCTGGGATGTCAGCTATTTTGACTGTTCTTCCTGGTGTAGTATACGATCTGGCAGATTATTCTATTTCTGATGCACGAGGGGTTTGTCAAATAGTTATTTTTGTGCAGCTAGGAGGAACTGGAGGAACTTTAGGGATTCATTAAAAATATTGTTTGTTTCAATATCCGGACCTTGCAAATTATGGACAAGATTTGCTGTAGTTTGAATTAATAAATCAAAATGATTATAGTTCCTCAGCCAGGAAATCCCATGCTGCTCAAAGGAGTGATGGGGAGGAGGGGTAGAAATCCCTCCAGTCATTTTGAGAGCCTAGATGCGGAGCGGCTGTGTAACCTATACACGATCTCCATGTAACCAGAGTACCCGTGGCTCTCTGTGGCCCAGACATGGGGTGAAAGCAGGGCACAGCCTTGCAGCTCACAGTGTACAAATGGAAAGGGACAGATGATATTCAACCTTTAAAAATAAACGCAGACCCCATCAAAGGGCAAATTTGTGCCTCTTGTAAGTACCACACAGCTTCCAGCACGTTGTGGCTGTCGAGTCTTTAAAATAATGCTTTAATCACCTTAAATAGCAGGGCCACCTCCACAGGGTACTCCTTCTGCTCCCAAGAGGCACCATTGACCCCATCTGTTTTATGCTCATACGTAAGGGTCTCTCCTGAACTAGTCATCTTTTCTAGTGCTGACTGGAAAATGTTTTTATTTTTCCTTTTAACTGCAGAAAATTTTAACTTTTCACATATCCGAAAGAGGAAGAACCCAAACCAGAACATTTTCTGCTCAAAAAATGTTGTTTTATTATGGAAAACCTGAAATTCTCCATGGGAGATACACATTTTCAGAGAAAAAATGTTCATATAACTCAGTTTTCTGCTGAAAAAAATGGTATTGACTTAGTTGTACACTGTTGACCAGCTGTAATCGTTAAGTTTGCCTCTATCCTGCCTCTGCACTGGAACAGTGCTTCCCAGGGTATATTTACTATTTTGTGTACCCAAAGAGATTGGAGGATTTACAAAGTTAGCAATAAGGATCTTGAACTAGCTCTTAACAGGTTTACTGTTAGATCCTTTAGAAGCTGGGTCCACACATTTACCTATCCTGGTGTAAAATATGGCAGCAAAAACCCGCACCTTAGAAATACTTACAGCCCAGGACTGATTTAAATGTAGTTGCCACTACAGTGTTTTCCTGCAGTGGAAACCTCTACCTAATTACATAATAAATATTGCCCATCTTTCAGCCCTCTGAACTGTAAAGAACATTTTGAACATTTGTGCCAAACGTCCACAAAATCAAGGTCACTGTGTAGAACACAGGACCCAGGAATCAGGTCATGCATTTGACATGGCACAAGGCTTCTAGAAGGTGTTCATGGTGACATTTAGGGAGAAGCTAACATCACCCAAGGTGTCTCTTTTTCTGGAAAGTAACAGCTGAGCCCTAACTCAAAATCTTACTTTTTGCTCTGCTCTGGGTTAATAAACTTTAAAAAAACAAGAAACCAAATCTTCCCTCATCACCATTGTCAGAGGACCCTTCTGAAATAAAATGGCTCAGTGAAAGGGCAGGGCATACAAACAGCAGAATAAGTGGCACATTATAGGAAAATCTTCAAAACAAAGTCTGAGACAGTCTTACAAGTAAGAAAGACCCCAGAGCAGCTATTGTCTTTGGTCTGAGCTGCTCTCTTCCAGGGCTTGCTCTGCCTGTGCAGCTCTGCTCTGTGTTGTCTCTCCAAAGACACTGCTCAGATTCAGCACAAGACCAAACAGCTCAGGAGCTGCAGTGGGCTCCACCATGGAGACCTGGACAGTCTGGGTGGGGAGGCAATGTTAATTTCTTTTCCACCGACTCATTGGCACAAGAAAAGAGCCTCCTTCCACCTATTTTCTTCCACAGAGGGCTACTCAGCTGTCTCAGATTTTTATACAGGGATGGATGTGTCTATGTGTGTGTGTATATATGTGTATATATTCAGCACAGCTCTTGTACTGCATATATAGAGAAAATGGTCATTCTAATTCCATTATAATATTCTCACTGACAATGTGGTAAGAACATCTGGTTTAGCTTCTTCTCAAAACTTAATTTTTACCTTCAAGAACCAAAGTTTCATGGTGGAACTGTGGGTGCCAAACATGCCAGTGAAGCCGTATTTCTTTTTCCTGTGACAACACAGAGCTTTGTTTCTCCAAGTGTCATTATGTTAAAACCACTGCATTCTTTGCGTACTGCAGGCTGGCAAATCCATATTTAGAACACAGTGAGGTCAAGAGTTGTTTCTTTAAATGTGTAATTAATGTTAGCCTGTGCAATGCCAATATACATGCTTAAAGAGAACAAGTCCTGTGAAGAGCGGCTGAGGGAACTGGGGTTTCTGGCCTGGAGAAAAGGAGGCTGAGGGGAGACCTTATCGCTCTCTACAACTACCTGAAAGGAGATTGTAGCAAGGTGGGGGTCGGTCTCTTCTCCCAAGTAACAAGTGACAGGACAAGAGGAAACAGCCTCAAGTTGCACCAGGGGAGGTTTGGATTGGGTATTAGGAAAAATTTCTTCACCAAAAGGGTTGTCAAGCATTGGAACAGGCTGCCCAGGGAAGTGGTGGAGTCACCATCCCTGGAGGTATTTAAAAGGTGTAGATATAGCACTTAGGGACATGGTTTAGTGGTGGACTTGGCAGTGTTAGGTTTACAGTTGGACTCGATGATCTTAAGGGTCTTTTCCAACATAGATGACTCTATGGTTCTATGATTCTAAATAAGAATATCATCAAAGAAAGACATGGCAAATGGCAAGGTAAGGTCTGGTTTGTTGTAGTTGGGACTCTTTTTCTGGTGCTGAAATCTGAATTTAAAAGCCTTCTTTCACATGTTCATTTTGAAAAGTTTGTCCTGTGCAGTTCTATAATGCACTTCTATATATTTGTATGACTGCCTTCAGGGATCTGCCTCTTTCATTGTACATTTTTTTGCGTCTACAGCGTTCATTTAAAAACACAACAACAGATGATGAGTAACTCAAGAGTGTTTTGAATGATGTGAGCTTCAGCACTAGGAATGAATGAAAGGCTGAATCAGCAGGTCTTAAAGAGTCACTGGAATTAGTTTGTTCAACAATATTTATTCTGCTATGTATGAAAGGGGGTAGGAGTGACTGAAATCCTTCCTGTTCTATGATCCTGCCCCAAAGACTCTGTCAGGTATTCATTACTTCACAGACTGAAACCCCAGTGAGAACCCTATTTTTTGGGCTGTAAAGATTTTTTCTAGCTTCTTTTCCCCTCTCATCCAATTAGTAGTTTATTATAGCATGCAAAGTGGAACAACTTCAGGAACCGAGAATAAGTGTAGCATATGGGAGCCATCCTGGGATGCAAGAGCACAGATCCCCTGAGTCAGCACAGGGAAGGGAACTCTGATTTTTCTCATTCTGTGTTTTGCCACTGATCTATACCAGTACTGGTATGCACAGGGTATCAAGGCTGTAGCATATCTGTTCTTATGTCTAATCTTGGACGTTTGATGTCCTAGGCATACTGTGGGAAAACCTGCTACACTGAGTGCTGGATGCATGACTGGGAAGGGTCTGTAGATGTAGAAATAATTCAGCCTTAAGAGGCAAGCCGAGATGCTCAGTGCTGCCAAGACAGAGGTGCTTTCAGTGGTGGAAACCTCGGTGCCTAGAAACTGAAGACATATCTATGAAGAGTGGGCTGCTGAGTGAGGTTTTTGATTTGTCTGACAGGACTAAATATCTAAGCTCGTGTCAGGGCCAGTGGAGAGAAACAGATACTTGTCCTCTGAACTTCGGCGCTGCCCTCCAGAAGTGCATTTTCTTCCCATGGGCTCCACAGGGAATCCGGGTGATGGGTCAGATGTAACACCCACGCTGTCAATAATTACACCTGATGATGGATGCTATGCCTTCTTTCCTTCTTTGCTCTACAAGACTCAAATCAGGCTGCTGGACCTCATCTTGGAGGATCCCACCCAACGTATCCTTTCTACATTGCTTGATTTATTTCTTGTCTTCAGTTTCTCCCTTTTTTTTTGGCCTTGGACATAGTTTCTTCGCTGAAAGGAAATCTCAGTGCTCATGGACTTATGGTAGCAGGTTCTCTAGAAATACCCACAAATGAGCAGATCAAGCATTTTTGCCAGTCTTTCAGAAAAATGCCAGCACAAGCCACCTTGGTATTAATTTTCATAAGTCACTGCTGTTGTGAATTCTTGAGGTTTTTAGCCTTTTTCACTCTCATTTACAAAGAAGTGTTAACTCGCAGTCTCAGAGGAACGCAGCCAGTTGCCTTAATGCAAAAAAGAAACGTGCTCACTACAGGAATACATGGGAATTTTAACAACAGATCCTCCTGCTTGGTGAAAACTGGCAGGCAGCAAAATATGTTTTAGGGATCTCCTCCAGAAACTGCCAAAGAAGAGCAGGGAAAATCTAATGGCATAAAAGTACTTTGGGGTGAAACTAAAAAAACCCCAAAGCTCATTTAACCACTTTTGTCCAGCTTGTCCAGTTATAATACTGCTGCTACTGATTCAGGCTATGCAAATGTTGTTTTGGAAGCTAGTGTTGTTACTCCCAGCTACTTTAGTAGAAAGCACTGAGCTCGTAGAGTCAGGTATTGAATGTCTAACCCAATCTTAAGTTCCTCAAAGTTCCAAGTCATTCATGAATCACATTGCTAATATTTCAGAAACCATGCAGGATGAGCCATTTTCAGTTTCCTTTAACCTTCAATTCAATAATGAATATTAATACTAAATGAGATAGAATCTGGCTATTTCCCTGATCTGTGTGAAGATCCTGACAAATTACAGGGACTCAGGGCAAGTCTCAGGGTTTACCCAATTGAAACAGGAGCCCATATCAGGAGCCCCTATGAATATTTGAAGGTTATTTGTGCAGACAACATGTTTTTTTACCTGCTTGCTGACCCATTCCTTGCTTGCTTAGTGAGACCGCGTACAGGTCCCTAAAGTGGTGCTGATTTATGTCCAGAAGGA
Organism: Pluvialis apricaria; assembly: GCA_017639485.1. Taxonomy (NCBI): domain Eukaryota; kingdom Metazoa; phylum Chordata; class Aves; order Charadriiformes; family Charadriidae; genus Pluvialis; species Pluvialis apricaria. Next base: position 156,940,952 of record CM030008.1, on the reverse strand, counting down.
ATCTGGTTCGACACATCTCACGTGTTCAATGGACTAGGCAGGTGGGTGAATGGCACTTTATAAGGCTGTTGAAAGCTCAGTTAAAAGCACATGGTGTGCGTAGGCATCAGATCTCACCAGCTGAGCTGGCTTTGCCTTGGGCGGTAATTGGAAAGGAGACATACAGGAAACGTTACGTGCTTCAAGACATGATACGGCTGTGAAGCAGTAATTGACCCAAGGTGCATTCAGCACTGCCCGCAAGATGCTGCTCAGGGTAATTCGGAATTAAAAGGCGTGATCAAAGTAGTCTCAGCTCAAGTTAAATAAAAAGGAAATAGCTGTTAAGAACCTTTTTGACAATGCAGCAGTTATGTGCTTGCACAGGAGCTGAATGGAGAACTAGTGTGCAAGAAAGAATTGCACCATAGCGCTCACAGAATTTGTCATTTAGAGTGAGCTCCAATGTCACAGTGAGGATGATGTAAAGTCAGCTCCATATTTTCCGTGGGAGTTCAGCTGCAACCTTGCTGAGGCTTTAATTTCCTTTTATTTTGGCAAAATAAATTGATGAGGTTTTGCTCTGCTGCATAGGGCTGGACTGCAAAATTGAGGGAGTAATTTAGAAGGCCTACATTGATATGCTTGGCTTCAGCAATATTTATGCGAAATAAAAAATTGCAAAAGAGGTTACAGGAGTTAAATGGCTGCCTTCTAATGAACTCAAATGATACCTGGTGCCAGTGGTCCTTAGGCTGTTTTCATAACCTCAGCATCAGCATTTTGTGGAGGATGAAATCCAGGATTCTTTGCCTTGCTGCTTGGGCAGCACTTAAAAATCCGTGTAGGAACAATAGTTCTTGTAAGAGAAACTGAAATAATGGTATTTCATGGGTAAGCATTATAATACAGAAAGAATGACAAGAAAAGCACATAATGGCATAGCTTAATATCATGAAGCACTAGCTTAACATGTTAAATGAAGGGGAAACATTTTAAAAGCAAAGTACTTCAAAAAAATTAGAAAAAAGTCTTCCCTTACAAAGAAAAGCTATCAAAGAAATGAGTCATCTAGGGACCAGGAAGGAGTTTGGGAAACAGATGTTCTTACATTTAGGACAGATGTTTTATGATAACAGCGCTTTGATAGCAGTTGCAACAAGAACCTACTCTAATTGAAAAATGTTGTGGTATTTCACAAGAGGAAAGGAGAGGAAAAAAAAGCACCAGGTTTCAAATGGACATATGAAGACAGATTTTCACACTATTGTGCTATAGTGATTATGTCTCTGAAAGGGCACAGAACAGTGAAAGTCTTGTTCAGTGGAAATATAGAGTAAGCACTTGTAAAATGGGATAATGAGTTAGGCTCTCAGAAAAGGCTTTCAAAGGGTTAGGTGAGAGGTGAAAAACTAGACTGAGACTAAATAGGGTAGTGATACTAATCTTCGACTATGTTGGCAAAAGATTAAATGATAGGTGCTTGTTACCTATAAAATAACTTCAGTGGAAACGAGGAGAAGGAAAGAGTGTTGCTTCAAGTGAGGCAGGCAGCATCACTTCTGTCCCGGCTGTTTGAAGTCAGTGGAAGTCAGTGGAAAGATTGTAGGCTTTGATTTTGGCCCAGCTGCTTAAAAGTTTGGGTAGATGTTTGTGAATGCGGCAGAATAGGGAGAAATGTCATCATTGATTAGTCTTGTTCTTACTACCTGTTTACAAGGCAGATTTAACATTCATTAAAATGAAAGTGTGTGTGTGTGAGTGTGGGTTTCCAGTCTCTCCTTTTAGCTCCTAGAAAGCTAATGCAAGAAAAAGGGAGAGACCTTTAAGTAGCCCCAGTTTCATCTGGAAAGCATATAGAGCCCTCAGAGAAAATTGACATTTCAACAAGCATATTCCCTTGAGAGCTTCTCTTGGCCCCAAGATAACTTCTCATCACAACCGTCTGAACTTTTTGGCAGGACAAACCCCAACTCACCTAAAAAGTCAAATAGGAGATTGGTTTCTTCTCAGACAGTGTATCTTGGAGAAGAGGTTTCATTATAAAAAAGAAGGACAAATAGGTTACCAGATTCTGTCACTAGGTCAACATCTCTGCTGTCTTCAAACAGCCAGAGAGATTTCATAGTTTGGGTGCCACTGAAAATAAAGGCTTACAAGATTTTAAAGTAATTTTATACAAAATTTGAGTTTATGTTTACATATGGTAGAATATATAATCCATTCTATTTCAGACTACTGTGTTAGAACTAGTTGAATAAAGACAGAGTTTGCATTATTTTTCTGGAAGCAAAAACAACAGCCATGAAAACAGCAGTGCAGATGATTTTTAAAGCTTCCTTTCCACATGCTTATTTTTTCAGTGTCCATTCTTGTAACCAGAGACCCTGTAAATACAGTCTAGGGGCACTTTAAACTTAAGTGGCAAGGCTCTGCTAGGGATTCTCTCGTACCATTTTGAGGTCAAGAGAGCTATTTCTTTTGTGCTTGTCTGTCAATTACCAGGCAAAATGCTTGCAAATATCAATTCCAAGCAGTTAATTTTTCTGAAGATAGCACAATCTTTAGCAATACCTTTTGGCAATAGCCACCAGCATTCCTCCCAAAATGGGCAATCCCCTATTACTCTTCTCCCTCAAAGCCTGGCATGCCAAAGTGAGAATTGAACTGGACTAATCACAGAATCATGGAATGGTCAGGGTTGGAAGGGACCTCTGAAGGTCATCTAGTCCAACCCCCCTGCCACAGCAGGGACACCTACAGCAGTTGCACAGGACAGCGTCCAGGCGGGTTTTGAATGTCTCCAGTGTGGGAGACTCCACAACCTCTCTGGGCAGCCTGTGCCAGTGCTCTGCCACCCTCACAGGAAAGAAGTTCCTCCTCATGTTAAGATGGAACTTCCTATGCTCAAGTTTGTGCCCGATACCTCTTGTCCTGACTGAACCTCAGCCATAGGGTGTAGTTGGGTAGAAGTTATCCACTAGTTATCTTGCACAGTTGCTATCAAGGTCTGAAGAATCCCTTATTTCTCATGTGATATTTTTCCTATTGTACATTTTAGCTTTGTCCCCCATGACTTTGACCTTTTTCCAACCTGCAGGCTAGTGGAGGCTCATCACTGAAAGCTTTCTTCTTCATGTTTGGGTAGGTGTGAGCACAGAGGAACTGAATGGGTAGAGATCAGCTTTACTCAAGACCAACAGACTCAAACTAGCCAAAGGTTTTAAGGCAGCTATAGTAATTTACTGCTAAAATAGTCCAGCAGCAGATCACACCTCCCACGGGGTTATCACAGGCTTTCTAATGAACTTTACAGAGTATCCAAGAATTTATCTTGTTTGACTTTGACAACTGGGTCTGTTTTCCCGGAAGCAGTCCTCCAGATTTGCATCTAACTAACATAAGGCAGAACATGGCATCTTAATTTTACAATATACCTTTCATTGGATGACCCATAAAAATATTGAGGAAAACCAAATAAATCCAAATTCCACAAGATCTGAACAAATTTCCTGTTAAATGAAATACCCTTTCCCATTGAAGCATTAGATTAAATGTACATATCAGAAGAGCTTTATACCCCTTGGCTATTACAATGTGATGGCTCATTAAACAGACTAGAGGAACAGGAGGCTATTGTAGAACAGAGAAATTAGACACTTATTAAAACCTGGAGTCTAAAGACATAATCTTTTTCCTTAGAAAATCTGTACCCTCTGTAAACAGTTTAAAGGCTTTTTATAATGTAGCTTTTCCTAATCACTTCCAGGAGTTCTCTGGAAGTTTTTTGGACGTGACTGATGTTATACAATTTCTGGTAGTGACTAATTTTTGTATGCTCTTAGACCAAAATGTAGTGAGACTTCAGGAAGAAAGCTATTCATTCAAACTTGTCAGCACATGTCTCTAAATGAATTACTCCCCCGAAGCTATCACGATTTTCTGTTGGTAGAATAGAAAACTTTGTGGAAGATGAAGGCCAATTCAGGATTTGCTACCACGAATCTCTCAGTCGATTCACATTTGGTGTGAAATGTACCAGTTAGCAAACAGTAACTGAAAACAAAAGAAAGAGTTGAAATATTGTTTTGCAACATGTTCAGGTCTTCAGAACGTGGCTTATATTAGTCTAACAATCAAGAATATATTTTTTTATTCTGGAAACTGCTTTTGCATTTTTCTTCTTATTAAAAGATAAAGAAAAATAAAAAGAAAAGGAGAAAAGCCATTCCTGTTGTCTGGGCTGAGAAAGAGTTTGCCCAAGAAAGAAGTCCCTTAAGCAAAGAAGCAAAGATGTGGAGACGTATGCTAGCCACCAAAGCAAGTACTGGTCTCATTTATACTGATGTGAATCCACAGTCATCTCTTGGGTCATCCAGAAATAAGAGAAAAACTTGGCATAAACAAGAAAAGGTTGTCATGCCCCTGGGCTACTAACTCACATGGGCTCTGATCTGGGTCCATGTGAACAGGAGGGGTGAAATCCTACACCACTGAAGTCAGTGGCAAAATTCCCACTGAATTAATTGGGTCAGGATTTCTCCTCAAGGGTCTGGTACAGGGCCTATATAAGTAAGTGGAAAACCTCCCCAAAGGAAGGACGCTACATTTCAGTGTATTTGTCTCTCTGATCTTGTTTCTTTGGCTTTCCCAGCAATGGGATTATTCCCATATTAATAAGAAGTACTCATGGACTTCTTTGTAGGACAGGGGGTTCAGTAAAGTTGCCAATATGGGTGCCAGGTACTGCTAAAGGTATTGATGTCTTGTGAGAAGCCACAGGCTTGGAAATTGAAATATAGCCCAGTCCATTTGCAAGCTATTATCCAGCCATTGTTGGGGATCATTATTTTGCCTCCATTGATCCACAGCTGTATTTGAAAACTAGAATTATTTAATGCACTTTGGTTTACCCTGTTATTGCTAAGTACTGCTAATGACCCCATAATTTAAACATAATATTAATATTTTTTATATGAAGAATTCTTTTGATTGTGAAAATGTTTCCCTCAACACATGGCTGAAGAAAAGCTAAGCCATTTCATGAATCAGAAACAAGCTGGGGGAGGTTTGTGTGTTTAATTGAGGAAGAAGAGTATTTATAAAAAAATAAACTAAGGTTTCCTCTGCCTATCAGGAAGAATGGGACAGATTTTTAAGTAATAAATCCAAGGTATGTATCCACCAAAGGGACTGCATAACAAGGTGGTGTAATAAACAATTTTTGACAGAGGTCAGAAAGGTTACCAGCAGTTTGTGTGACTTAAGAATTTGGATAACAGGATTTAATTTTTACAGGATAAACTAGATATTGGCTGAGAAGACCTAAGCATGTGCACAGGATTGTAAGGTATTGGAAAATCAATAAGATTGGAAAAGGGGTTACTTTGGAAAAGAAGTAGGGATCCTACAGTGTAGAAAGAAAAACTGTGGAGGTGCAACAGACCATGAATAAAGATTGAGGGCATTCCAAACCAGTAGACTGTAGAGGAAAGTAGTAAATCTAAGGTTATGTCAATGGCTGAATTAAAAATAAATATTAGATTAGTCCTAATGGCCAGTGGCAGAAAGCTTGTATCATATTATTCTGGTTGAAAAACCTTTGGAAGCTAGCAGGTATATAACAGCTGTCCTTAATTCAGGATAAATGTAAGAAATGAGTACACTCTTTAGGGAATTAGATAGCTGCAATGATGGGAAACATCATCCAAAACTAGGGTATATGCAAGGCTAATCAGTAATCCAAGCTGGCTGGAGGGTTTTCACTCTGAATTGAATTTAATCATAAAGGACAGGCTATTGCTTCTATGGATTGATGTAGATGTGAGTAGATAAGCCAAAAATATAAAGATGCTGAGAAAAAATATCTGAAAGCCAAGGGCATAACAAGGCTGAGCACTGGGATTATAACCATGACAAGAAGCCTGGCAAAGGTTTTCCACGTAGTAGCTCAAAAATGCTTGGATCCAGGAATAAAGAAACATAATATCTTCCTCACAGATAGCTGGCCTACCTAAAGAGATGCTGGACCCCACAGTTCATCTGCTCTTATATCAGAAACAACCTGAAAAGTCCCACAAATTGCGGGATGTCTATAATGCTGGGGTCCCAAGTGGTAACAGTGGGTGAGCTGGACAAACCTAGAGGCAATGTGGGAAAACAGCTCCATGGATCTGTCAGAAACTTCCATTTTCCTTTGCTGCCTGCATGTGTAGAAGCTACATACCATGAGAAGGACCCACTGGCCCCTGACCCAAGGACACATGTGTCATGCAGTACTGGTTATGGACTGTGCATGCATGATCAGAAGGACTGCAGTCAGTTCCCTGGTCTCATGAAGATGGGAAATCATCTGAAGCAGAACAATCTTCTGTTGAGTCAAATCTGGTCTCTGAATACTCCCTGGACTGGAGTAGCTCAGAGCCAGAGAAGCTGTCTCTGCATCAGTGTTGTCATGTTTAGGGAATCCCCTGCCAGCCTGAGCTTTGTGTTTTCCTTGTCAAAAATTGAGCTACATGAGGCTTAGGCTTGAGCCCAGACACTGGTACACCTTGATTTTGTTCTTCTTCTCTGTGGATTTTACATGCAAGAAGTGAATCAAAATCAAACCCACAAAATAGAAGGCTTTTGGCTGAAACCACAGACCTTCCAGCACAGCAGGATATTCAGTAGTCAACTTCTCTATTTAAATGCTCATCAAACAAGGCTAACTAGACACTTGAATAATGTATTCAACTTAAATAAAAGGACATGCCTGTTTTCTGCTGGAAGTTTTCTACTTTCAGCATGTCTACAAAGTCAAATAACTTAGCTTCCCCTGTCTCTCCATACACCGGCTAGCTCTTTTCTCTTTTGGAGTGAACCAACAGGTTTCCTCTGGGATAAAACCCAGATTTGTTTCTTGGAGCAGCTCTTTTCAAAAATTCCTCCCTACAAGATGTGTGGACAAGATAGCTCAGGTTTGCTCCAGTAGCCCTAGGACCTTGCATACTCCCTCAGTGCTATCCCAGCAGATCCTGCGCTTCATACTCTTATGTCCTGTTCCAAATGTATTTCCTGAGCATCATACTAAAATGTGTTTCTCAGGTGGGCTCTTATGATTTCAGGCACTTGGAACTAGCTCCCCAGAGTGCTGCATTAGCAGAATCTGTCAGAGAAGGGCAAGAGCATCTTCGGTCATTGGCTTGCCAAGCTGGTGAAGGAGGTTTTAAACTAAAGTTGACAGGGGAGTGGAACCTCAATCCATCCCACTCCTACCTGTTTGATGCCAGTGACGGCAATAGATGCCCAGAGCCTGGAGAAGGATCACAGGTCAGCAGGAGAGCACCTGGGGTGCAGCACAAAGGAATTCCGGCCACTCCAGCCAGTAAATCCTCTTCATCGGGGGCCCAGCTTAAATGCTTCTATGCAAATGCACATAGCATGGGGAATAGACAAGTTAGATACATGCGCGTGCCTGCATGGCTATGATGTTATTGGCATCACGGAGACATGATGGGATGGCTCCTATGGCTGGAGTATTGGAATGGAAGGATACAGGCTTTTCAGGAAAGGCAGACACGGGAGACAAGGAGGGGATGTTGCCCTCTATGTCAGCGACCAGCTGGAGTGCATGGAGCTCTGCCGGGGGATGGATGGGGAGCCCACCGAGATCTTATGGGTCAGGATTAAAGGGAGGGCAGGGACAGGTGACATTACAGTGGGGGTCTGCTACAGGCCACCCAACCAGGAAGGCCAAGCAGGTGAGGCCCTCTACAGACAGGTAGAAGCAGCCTCATTTTCACAAGCCCTGATTCTCATGGGGGACATCAACCACCCTGATATCTATTGGAGGGACAACTCAGAAGGCCATAAGGAGGTTCCTGGAATGCGTTGATGATAACTTCCTTCTCCAAGTGATAGAGGAGCCAACAAGGAGAGGTGCCATGCTGCACCTTGTTCTCACCAACAAGGAGGGGCTGGTGGGGAATGTGAAGCTCAAGGGCAGCCTTGGCTGCAGTGACCATGAGATGGTGGAGTTCAAGATCCTTAGGGCAGCGAGGAGGGTGCACAGCAAGCTCACTACCCTGGACTTCAGGAGAGCAGACTTTGGCCTCTTCAGGGATCTGCTTGGCAGAGTACCATGGGATAAAACCCTGGAGAGAAGAGGCACCCAAGAAAGCTGGTTAATATTCAAGAATCACCTTCTCCAAGCTCAGGAGTAATACCTCCCAACAAAGAGGAAGTCAAGCAAAAATGCCAGGAGGCCTGCATGGATGAACAAGGAGCTCTTGAAAAAACTCAAATAGAAAAAGGAAGTCTACAGAGGGTGGAAGGAAGGACAGGTAGCCTGGGAGGAATACAGAGAAATTGTCTGAGCAGCCAGGGATCAGGTTAGGAAAGCTAAAGCCCAGACAGAGATAAATCTGGCCAGGGATGTCAAGGGCAACAAGAAAAGCTTCTACAGGTACGTCAGCAATAAAAGGAAAGCTAGGGAAAATATGTGCCCTCCGCAGAAGGAAATGAGAGACCTGATTAGCCAGGATATGAAGAAGGCTGAAGTATTCAATAACTTTTTTGCCTTGGTCTTCACTGGCAAGTGCTCTAGCCACACCACCCAAATCACAGTAGGCAAAGGTAGGGACTGGGAGAATGAGGTACCACCCTCTTTAGGAAAAGATCAGTTTTAAGGCCACCAAAGAACCTGAAGGTGTACAAATCCATGGGACCTGATGACATGCATCTGCAGGTCCTGAGGGAACTGGCGGATAAAGTTGCTAAGCCACTATCCATCATATTTGAGAGGTCGTGGCAGGCCAGTGAAGTTCTCACTGACTGGAAAAAGGGAAACATAACCCCCATTATAAAAAAGGGAAAAAGGAAGCCCTGGGGAACTACAGGCCAGTCAGTCTTACCTCTGTGCCCGCCAAGATCATGGAGCAGAACCTCCTGGAAACTATGCTAAGGCATATGGAAAGTAAGAAGATGATCAATGACAGCCAACATGGCTTCACCAAGGGCAAATCCTGTCTGACAGATTTGGTGGCCTTCTATAACGGGGTTACAGCGTTGCTGGATAAGGGAAGAGCAACTCACATTATCTACCTGGAAATGTGAAAAGCATTTGACACTGTCCTGCACAACATCCTTGTCTCTAAATTGGAGAGTCATGGGTTGATGGATGGACCACTCAGTGGATAAGGAATTGGCTGAACAGTCCCACTCAAAGAGCAGCAGTCAATGGCTCAATCGCCAAGTGGAGATCAGCGGCAAGTGGCATTCCTCATGCATCGGTGTTGGGACTGGCACTGTTTAATGTCTTTGTTGGTGATATGGACAGTGGGATTGAGTGCACCCTCACCAAGCTGTGTGGAGCAGTCGACATGCTGGAGGGAAGGGATGAGATCCAGAGGGACCTGCACAAATTTGAGAGGTGGGCCTGTGCAAATCTCATGAAGTTCAACAAGGCCAAGTGTAAGGTTCTGCGCCTGGGTCGTGGCAATCCCATGCACACATAGAGTCTGGGTGGAGAACAGATTGAGTGCAGCCCTGAGGAGAAGGACTTGTGGGTGTTGGTTGATGAGAAGTTCAACATGATCCAGCAATGTGTGCTTGCAGCCCAGAAAGGCAACTGCATCCTGGGCTGCATCAAAAGAAGCGTGGCCAGCAGGTTGAGGGTGGTGATTCTGTCCCTCTGCTCTGCTCTGGTGAGACCCTACTTGGGTCATCCCCACATCCAGCTCTGGGGCCCCCAACATAAGAAGGACATGGACCTGGCCACGAAGATGATCAGAGGGTTGGAGCACCTCTCCTGTGAAGACAGGCTGAGAGAGTTGGGGTTGTTCAGCCTGGAGAAGAGAAGGCCCCCAGAAGAGCTTATAGCAGCCATTCAGTACTTAAAACGGGACCTACAGGAAAGATGTACTCTTTATCACGGAGTGTAGTGATAGGATGAGGGGTAAAGATTTTAAACTGAAAGAGGGTACATTTAGATTAAATATTAGGAATAAATTCTTTACTGTGAGGGTGGTGAGATGCTGGAACAGGTTGCCCAAAGAAGTTGTGGATGCCCCATCCCTGGAAGTGTTCAAGGCCAGGTTGGATGGAGCTTTGAGCAACCTGGTGTAGTGGAAGGCATCCCTGCCCATAGCAGGGGGGTTGGAACTAGATGATCTTCAAGGTCCCTTCCGATCCAAACCATTTTATGCTTCTATGATTCTATGATTATCTCAGGGCCCCACATGGAGATGTTGGCTGCAGGTGGACATAGCCTACTGTCTTGGAGGCATCGATGCGGGGCAGTCTGCATGCCAACCAACTCCACCTGGCTTGCCCTGGAGATCCTCTGTGGACTGTGGGTGCTGTTGGGCTTCTTTGCTCTCTCTCTGGTCTCTGCTTTTGCTCCAGTGCCCTCTCAGCACATTTTGAGCTCTCAGCTCTCACACCATTTCCCTTTTCTTCATCTTTGGACAGCTGTCATTAGTACTTTTTCTCTGTATTCTTTTTCTTCTAGGTTTTCACCCATCCTAGATTGACAGTTTGGTTAGGACTCAGCTAGTGCCTGGTTCTTAAGAAGGCTGTCAGAAGACCTGGCTTGTAGGGAGCACTGCTTCGTTGGGCAGATATCTTATTTCATATAAAGATAACCTTATTAACCTTATCGCCTTTGTTTTGCTCTTTTGTAACTTGTAGCATGTTCCTTGTACTTTTCTGACACATTAAGGACAATCTTTGAATAATTTCCTGTGAAAATTTCCTGCTGGAAGATCCCAATGCGTGACATTGACACCATATTTGTCCTTGGGTAGGAGGAATTGACTCCTTTGGAGTTGCATGGCGGTTGTGACAAACCATACAAGACCAGCATCTTTTGGGAAACTGCTGGTCTGTAAAATGAACAGGAAAAGTGTCTTCCCCTAAATTAGCAAAGAAATATGACCTAAAGAACACGTTTTCTCAGACCCTGAACAACCTTGGCCCTCTGGGCGATTAGGTCAGTGAACTTTTACAAATCAAGCTTATTCAAAATCCTGGGCTGGTTTGTGAAACTGGAGATTTGGAAACACTCCAGTGCACTCAGGGGTGTACTAGCCACACAGTTGTTTTTAGTTTCCCTGTTCAGAGGATTAGGGTTCTATAATGAGCAGATGAACAGCCTGTAGAGCCTTCAGTTTAAGACTGGTTATAGCTTGGTGTACTTCAAACACCAGGAGTCACCAGGTACAGAGAATGGCCACGGAAAGCCACACTTCAATTTATGTATCGCTTCCTTGTACTTGTTACTAAAAAACATGGAAAATCACTGCTAAAAGTATTAAGTCGTGTCCGTGAATTTGTTAGGAATCCTAAGTTTTAAATATACAAACTCAAATATCTATGATTTCCATTCAGTCTTCAGTCATAAACTTTTTCACCAGGCTGTGGGTGCAATGTCAGTTAACATAAAGTGGTATTGCTTTCCTGACTATGTGAAGCTGTGCTGATATAAATTGGTTAAGAATTTAGCATATTCAGCACTAGACTTTTTTGGCCTTCTTGTGCAGCTTCAAAACTACCATAAAGGTACTAGGCACCAGTACCATGGGAATGCTGATAGCTGCATGCTTGGGATTTTGGTGAGTACTTCTGAAAAATAGTGCTAGAGAATGGACTGGAAAGCTAGCAATTAAGATGGTATAACAGAAAAACCCGTGAAGAATGGAGTATGGTCAAAGGGAAACCACAGTAAAACCAGGAGTATTTGCCTGCAATTGAATAAATAGGAAGAGAATCATGTTTAAAACTTTTTGTTTATAATCATGAAGTCTTTGTGTAATTCTGTCATGTCAAGAGTAAACGCTCACTGTCTGCCTGAGACAACGGCATAAGTTCAGTTTGTAGGACAAACACAAAACGGTAGTGTGAGCCAGCAAGACCTTTTATGTGTTGGAGATATGCAGTGGAAGACCACCCACAAAATCTACAAGTGTCGTCCACCCAAAAGAGGCTCCAGTGCTTCTTCTGTGGCTTTTAGTCCTGAAATAATTAAAATTTGGAAGAGATGCAGATGATCAGTATCACTGAACATGTTATTTTGGAGACCAGCATCTTGTGATGTTTTAATTTCCTGATTCTGTTCAGTGATCCTCACTGAAGTTGTCTTCTCCCACTGAAAAGTTTTTTTCCTACCATCTTGCCTCCATGAGTGTGGCCCTTCAAATTTGGCAAAGTCAAACTTGCAGCACTCTCTCCCAGCTGGTAAAAATGTGTTATGTATTGCCTAAGGCTCAGAAAATGGCATCCTCTCACACTATATCCTTTTTCTTTCATCCATGGTAAATCCATTTTCACCTTCCCAGGAGGATTTCTTCCTGGCTCTCAGTGCAGGAGGATGTGGTATTCCCTCTGCCTTCCTTCAATGTTTATTATTATTGCTGAGACATGCCATTTTTATTTCTGTTGAATATTATATTTAATTTCTTTAGTAAAATCTGCTTAAAGAACCTAGCTATTTGTAGATTCTACACATAGAGTTTCTCCAAAACTTTCACCTGGAATAAATTAACCACAGGAGGAAAATGGTTTGCAATGTAAAAGTAGCAACAGGCATTTTGTCATCATTGCTAACAAACAGAAATCTGTCTGGACAGCCACTGGAATTTGAAATATGGGTCGTCCCAGCTTCCTTTCCATACTAAATCCTGTGAGAACTCTTGCACTTGAAATGTAATATCACCAGTAGAGTACGTCAGCAATGCTGCTTTAAAATATCTTCTTTACTCTTTCATTAGTACCAGATCTGTCTGTAGCCTTTTATGAACTGGTAAACTATTAAAGCTTCATCTAAATAAGGGAGAATGAAATGCAAACAACTGCAAATAGCAGTGAACAAGAAATTCTTTTTCCAGCTATTAAGAATGCACCTACCTCTTACTAACATTAGGTTCTGCCACAATAAAATTAATAAAAGTGTTTGAATTTGAGGCTGGCAGTAAAATGCTGCTAATCTTAGGCTAGTGGCTCTAAATTACCCTAGCTGAAAGAGCCAGGAGCTGCTTAGGAAGGCACAATGCACTTTGCCTCCTCCTTCATCATCACTGACTTTTTGGAATGAAGTCATCGCATTGCATAGCGTTTCTGCATCTGTTTTTTCATCTGTAGTGTTTTTCCCAACATGATCCTCAGGGGACGGTGCACTAACTGCTACAGTTAGTGGCATCTATACATACATTTTCTGAATAATAATTTGAATAAGACAAACACCTGTGTAAGCAACTAGAGGAAAACAAAAGGAAGATTTGGTGCGTAGGACTCAAAATTAAAATAAAATGCAATTTAAAACCTTTTTTTTAACAGATCCAGGAATTTTTTTGTGATGCGCTGCATAAACTGACTTTCTATTGAATTCAATTGCCTTTTACATACAGAAGGATACTGCAAAATCCTGGAAACTAATTTTGGAGCAATTCTGTGGCATGATCACAATTTCCAGGCAGCGATTACTCAATGGTAATAGTTTCCCCTTGCTTCTGGCAGATTACTGTTACTGCTCAGGATCAAGAAATGCTTGACAGTATTCCATTAGGAAACAGTGAGGGATATTAGTTTCATTTCACCTTATATTAGTGCAAATAAGCACACTTTTAAGGGCATCACAGATATGGCTGTATATTTTCTATGCATTTCGTGTGTTCACAGTCACAAGTATCTGTCCATTTTCAAAACCTTGAGAAGACATACACCTCCAGCAGTGAAGGTACACACATTTACATCCACGTACCAGCCAGACTTGCTCTCTGCACTTTTGGTATTAAATATGCAAATCATCTCATACATATGTGAAAATCAAGACCTTATTTACCTGGGTGTCTCTGCTGCTTGCTGCATAGTCTGCACTCAGAATGCAGCATATTTCTTCAGGTCCTTTTGTGATGTGAATAGCTTTTGCTTGCCTATTTATAAAAGCAGCTGGCTTGTCACTGCTCCCCTGGTCTGAGGCCACAGTAAGAGATGACTTTTCATATTCGAAGGTCCTACTCAGCCTGAATCATCACCTAATTATATGATTTGTGTAGTATTTCATGTGGTTTTAAGTGAATGATGTGGACAAAGGCAAATCTCAAATCCTGTGTACTGATAAAAGGATCTATTACCCTTGACCAAGTAGATTTGTACTGACAAACCCAAGTAGTTATGAGCACAGCAGAGATGTCCATGGCAGCTTCTGTGCCTGAACCAGAGAAACCACAGCCATCTTATCTGTGAAAGGGCAGCAAGGAATTCAAAGGTCGCAAGGAAATAAATACTTTTTTTTCCCCAGCTGAAGTGTTTTTTTGACATTTGCTTAAAAGTGGCAAATGGCGAGCTGTGGCTGTAGGTAGCTGGATGGAGATGCTTTTCACTTCTGGGTAACAAAGCTGACAGTCAGCTGAGCTGGCAGGTTGTGCAGATAGCAGTGCCAGTCATCTCCCACCCTCTCCCTGAGATGTTTGGCTTCATGGCTGTCTTGCTGCAAGGGAGGTTTTCCACTGTGGGACTGAGCTACCAGCGCAGCAGCCTTTCCTGATTCCCAAGGGGGGACCATATAACAAACTGGAGACCCACCTAGTTTCTCATAGTCCCCCTAGCTCCAGATGAGTAGAAAACTCACTGGTAGTCCCTACTAACTGACAACATGATTGTGGATCAGCCTGCTGCTTGGTGACAAAGAAATGAAGAAAATGACTGAAAACACCTCCCTGAGATCTGAAATGATATTCCCTAGCTAAAACCTTAGAATAAATAATCCCATGGCTTTTGTTCTTTTTTATTGAATGAGATTTTCCCACTATGCTAACATGATTTAATTTTATTTTGCTTGGCAGTAAGTAGATGGTCTTTAATATGTTAATGTTATTAATAATACTTGGCATGCAGCTAACTCCTTCCATCAGGCTCTCATGGCCTTTGGTGAATGAAAGCCTGAAACATTTCCCTGGAATGGCAGGCATTAGCTCAGTGCTGCACAGAGATGCTGTGTGGGATCTGGGAACATAATCCTGATCATTGATTCCTGTAACTTACAGCTAGATTGCAAATTGGATTACTTGTTCAAGCAACAGAGAAGAAGTAGGAATGCCCTTTATATCCCTGTCTGCACAGTGGTCACTGCATGGTGCATAATGATTTATTGCGTATTTGGGACTGTAGTAAATTAGTATCCTTCATCTGGTATGAGAAGGGAGAAGGGGGAAAGAGGTAAGAAACAGATACAACACCTTGTAAACCTGCATATGACACTATTTTCTTGCCTGAAAATCACGCTCTGACCTTGAAACCAAGGCCCTCCCAATTCCTTGAGAACGTACCTCTGTCATGCTCTAATAACTGCTTAAATCCTTCTAACTAGGCCGGGAAGACACATGAACACGTGGACAAATTACCACATGTCACCTGATCCACATCAACTCTTGCACACATGCCTCTTGGTCACAGTGATGGTGAGATCCTGTAGCTCACTTCTGGAAGTAAGCAGACTTGGGTCATTTCTGCATCTTTGGAGTTTCCAAAGTTCACCCAGGTCACTGAGGCAAATGACTTTATGAGCTGAACTGGGAGCATAAGATGGATGTTGCTGCTGGTAGTCTGAGTTAAATGTAATGTGATTTTTTATTATAAGACCACTTTTTAATGAAACCTGTAATCATACTTGGCCATTTTCACCAAATAAACTTATTCCAAAGAAGAGTTAGAATGATCTTTTACCTGTGTGGTGAACAGCCCATTCATGCAACATCAGACTCTTCCTAGGTTTGATGCTATCAAAAACTGTGACAAAGCTACAAGTCTGTCTACGTCCGTACTTTATGCAAGCTCATGGCTATAACCACATCTCTTCCATGACTTGTTTAAAACCAGTCAGCTGTCTCAATCTATTTCTAAAAGTACAAGTGTCCACACTGAGTAAATAAATAGCAACGTAATTACAACTGACACATGCATTTTGCATTGCTGTCGTCACAGCACTTCCTCTCTAGGGCTTTGATGCAGGAGTTATTGAGCCAGACAAACACTTGATCACACCCTCTGCAAATAGGTCAACACATGCACAGAACGGTTGTGTGTGGATGTGGTTGAGGAATTAAATTTAGCCTCTGGGTTTACCCAGTGATTTGACAATAGCTTGATTTTTCTAGGAATCAAAACTGGTTAATTCATGTATAATTTAGAAAGAAGGCTAGAGAGACTCATACCACAAGGTGGCTTCAAGATACATAAGTACCTAGAGTCTAAATAAAATTGTATGTTTTTTTATGGAAACATAAAAAGACACAGCTATTTTAAACACCTGTTCTAGGAACCAGGGGATGTTTCAGTCCTTTCTATATAAGCACCTTTATTTTTTATTGCACCCCCAAAAGAGCATCTTTAACCAGAACATCTATGTGAGCTCCTCAGGTAGCCAGCCCTGTAAACTTGACGAATGGCTGTAGTGAAGGGTCATTTTAGCATATGTTTGACACATCATCTTGCTTATATCTTGTCAACTGAGAAGGAAAAAGAATATCACAAACTTTTTGAATTCATCACAAGACAGCAAAAACCTAGAGTTATCTTCAGGTGTCTCCAATATGGGTACTGCAGCCCTGTCTGTCTGGAGATGTAATCAGTGCAGATCCAGTCAGCTGAGCTGACGGAATTCAGACTGTGATTCATGACCACCATATATTGACAATTAATTTAGTATAAGATGAATTGTACCAAGAACTCCATTGACTTCACTGGCTAGCTCTGCGCTGACAGCAAAGGCAGGCCAGGATGACTTGCACATAAGCAGGTGCCTGGGTATAGTTAGAAGAATCCCACCACTGCAGTATGACTAGTAGTCTTGGTCTTCAGGTCATTATTTTTTGAATTATTGTTGTTAGACATCAGTGTTACTGCTCTAAATTATTCGTTGTGGAAAATACAGAAATAAGGCTGCTAAGGTTTTAGAGACTTAAATTCATGCTTAACTCTACTTAGACTCATTGAATTAAAGGCTTTTCAGTCTTATGGTTTACTGGAAATTGAAAATTATTCACTGTTACAAATATCCCCCTCTGCCCCCCCAAAGAAAAAAAAAAAAACGAACTTAAAGTTTTTCTATGATTCTGTCCTGTCCTTTTAGGGTTTGGTCCATGATATTCAAAGGCATGGGGACTGCATTACACTAATCACCGATGAAACATGACTGAGTGAGGATTACAGTTCCCCATTTTCAGAAGTTGTTTTTGAGATTTCATCCAAGGTTTCTCTGTGTGGTCTATTTATTCATAAAACTTAAGGGGAGGGAGGTTGTGGGAAAACATCTCAAAGTGGAAAAAGGATAGTTAAAAAAGTAAGAGTGCATGATAGTGTCTGAAAATACCTCTTTTCCCTTATGGTCAGTATTTTCTTGCTCATCTCAGAGGCCGATCTCTCAAAGAACCCTCTGTGCTTGTGTCACTGGAGTATATGGGGATCAGGACAGTCATCTGGCTTTGTTCCAGCAAGACCCTCCCTTGATGAAAACTACAAAAACAGAGTTGGCCTTGGTTTTGCTTTTTAATTATTATTTCATAGATAGGGATCTTGTTCATTCCTCACATAAATGCAAAGTGATGTAACTGAAGAGACTTGAAGACAATGAAGAAAATACAAAGTTAAACAAAAAGGTTACATCATTCATTTGCTTAGAGAAAAGACATGGTTATGGACTGTCTTTGTTTCTATGAGATGGTTATAAAATGCAGCTGATGCCTTAGTATTTTATAAATCTTCTCATTACTTTCCATTGACCCTAGTTAAAAAGCTAGTTAGAGTTTTCATAGTCATTTCGCACAAATGCTTCTTATTAACGTGTAATTTTTATGTGAACTGTTTTCTTTTTATTTGAAATGAAAAGTACAGTGTTTTGGCATAGATAATCGTTCTAACCACTTCATTAAAATGACAGTAAAATTTCTGTGATGGGGTATATTATTGTTCAAAGAAGGACTTTATGGGCCATATCTGTGTTACAGTCCGGGAGACTCACGTATATAAATCTTCAACAGTCACACACCCATAAGACAAAACCTCCAAGTGCACAGTGGTCTTTATTAACAACTCCCATGCCTTACATGGATGTAATGAGATACTGCAGCATTTCCCCACTATTAGAGAAGAAAATAATACCATCATTCACTGGAAACAATGCAAAAATAACGTCTTTGTTTTGTTAATTCTTGTCTAAAATTGCTGCAATGAGTATAACAAGGTGGCCAGCTGTTGCTAATAAGGCTGCAATGTTCAGTGTAAAGCTAGCAGTGATATGTTAATGTGTGTTGTCATTCTTGCTCACCTTATCTGATCATTTTGACACTGTCTGAAAAAACAGGCAGAGGTAATTTACTTTCCACTCCTGCCAAGAATGCTGTATATGCAGTACAGAGTCTGAATGTCACTATCATTTTTCAATGAGCTTGTCTTGGGTCTGACCCGATGTGTA
This sequence comes from Pluvialis apricaria, assembly GCA_017639485.1. NCBI lineage: Eukaryota > Metazoa > Chordata > Aves > Charadriiformes > Charadriidae > Pluvialis > Pluvialis apricaria. The sequence goes on along the minus strand of CM030008.1, from coordinate 156,922,525 downwards.
TTGAGACTTACTGATTTTTTAAAATTATTTTAATGGGATCTGAGGCTTCTTGTTTAGGGAAAAATCATACAACATACTAAAGTCTCACAGAACTACTTTTGTAACTCAGATGGTACTAAAAACCCAGAAATGGGTTTCTGGTGTCTATCCTGGTGCCTACATAGAAGATGTCAGAAAATTCTTTCATACATTAGGATAAGACAATGGTTAGGTAAGAATTAGGAAAATTCTCATTTCATATCATAGCCCCACAACAAAGATTTTATGGAATAGCAGGTGAAATGCTTGCTTGACCAAAGCATTTTAAACATATGCTTACATATTAAGTATATTAATGATTTTACTGACATCGGTGAAGCATGTCTTCAATTTCAGTAGAAGGAGAGAAAAAGAAATATACAGTCTTTGGGCCACATATAGCAACTATTTAATTTCTTGTGGCTGGTGGCCACTGATTGTTTTAATACTATCACTGAGCAACAGTACTGTGTGTGCTCAAGTGTAACCTGTCAAAAGTGGAGGAAAAGTTTTGCTGGTCCTTTGCAGAGAGACAGGGTCTCCAAAGATGATGTGCCAGGTGGGTTTCTTTGAAGACAAAAATGGCAAGTGGATTTCTATCCGAGGGGTGTTCTTTCTCCATTGCAAGACTGACCTAGTCATTATGTACTGGATGAGAGGCTAACACAATTATGAGAATGATATGTAAAAGGGCAAAACACAGGCCCTATGCCTTCTCCCATATTCAGATCACATTGTTGTGGAACGACCAGGAAAATGCATGTCAATAGCTGTATATTATTGCCTGTGTGTGACTGAATAAAATAAATGACCTGGATAAAAGGTCCATAAATTTGCTAAGCTGCAGTTTTTGTCACTAGATGGCAGAAAAAGATGAGTTATCTTGTATGATTAAACTCGTTTTTTAACATATGAACGGGATGAACTAAGTCTGTGCATTGTAGCTGACCAGAAACAATGCAAAACCCACTTACTAACATATTCTAACATTGTGCTGGTAACAGGATTACAGTGGCCTCTTCTAAACCTGCTTTCCAGCTATGATCATTAAAGCTAAAAGAAAACAGTGTAGATCCTTTAATGTAAAAAGCGGCAGAGAATAGAGGAAGCGTATTTAATTACTATGTGTGGGAAAGCCCATTGCTTGTATTTACTTTGCTGGTTAATATTGACATTGGGTAATTGGAGGACCAGAGATTCCTTCCTTGCACATCCAGACACCCCTCTGAGTTCAATGGGAACATGAAGTGTGGAAGATCAGGGCTCTACTCAAAGCACCCTCAAGTCAAGGGGAAGATTCCCGTCGACTTCTCCAAGGCTGGGATTAGTCCTAGCGAGGAGCGGTCCTTTGAACAATAAGCATTCCGCACTGAGTAGCCAGCACAGGGTGCTGGAGGCTTGCAAAGCACTAAAGAAATAAATGACACACATTCCATTTTGTATTTGCCTCAGGGTTACACACACGTGCCATAGTTGGAAAAGATCAGAGCTTTTCCATGGGAGGCCAGCCACACAGATTGAGAAAGCCACACTAGATAATCTCTGCTTATCCTTTTCATCAAAAAAGCTCAGCTGTAAAAGCTTCTTCACATGTGCAATGGATGCTAGAGCATTCTGAGGATAGGATTTATTTTGTGCCCATCACTGGACTTCTACCAGATGTTTGATGTTTCACATCACCTTGACATTGTCTCTTCCCATTAGACTGCACAATAAGGTAAAGCTTGTCCTTACTGCCATGCACACAAAACAGCATGGGGCATCATAATGTTATGTGCCTCCTTCAGTAGTTCAGAGAGAGGCATTTTCCACATATCCCTCGGAGACAGACCTGTGTAGCACCAAGGGTTCATGGAAACACTCTCACTCCATGGACTGATCTGTCCCATCTGGCTTCAGTTGCCAGTGCCATCCAGATTATTTTGTTAGTGTAGCTCCTAAAAGACTTTCATGTATGCTCAAAGTTCCTGGTGGGACAGCCAGATTTGGTGGATGGACAGTAGTGTGGGTCAGGGAGCTGTAGAGAAAAAGGAAAGAGACATCCCATGAAACTTGAGATGCAACCAAAATACAGAAAATTTGCGCTGCACTGACTGACCAATGGCTGACCCTGATTAGGTTCACAACTGGATCAAGAATCTAGTGCAGCTGGCTATTTTTTTATTTCGTATTGAATAAATGAACCTTATTGAAGCTACTAATAAATGAGGAGCTTTACAACATCAGTCAGCATATGCTATGACTATTTTTTTCTTTTACAATGGTACTTTTGACATTTGGGTTCAGGCTAGTACAAAACAAAAGACTTGCTTATAATCTTGGACTAAGATAAAGGGGAACTAAGTACTTCAGTGAATGTGATGAGTCTCAGGCTATGAAGCCCTTTAGAAAGTTGCTGTTTGCTATGGTAAGGAATCCCAATGCACGAATACACGTCCAATTTTTTTTTGTACAGTGTTTTGGAGAGGACTTAAATAAAATAGTGAATACATTCTTCGGAAAGAGAGCACCAGAAAGAGGTCATAAAGGGAAAAAACCCCAACTTTTAACTAGAATGTAGCAATTTTGGGCCACAGTTAGGGTAAATATAATTTTCTAGCTTCATACTAAAATGCCTCTTATAGCCTCTAATAGCTTAATGCCTCTTACTACATTTTTGCCATCCCGTTTAAAAGTTGCATTAATCAAGCACATAAAATATAACAGCAGACAATTGTCAGGGCATGGATGTGGGAAGCGCACATCAGAAGCTCATAGCTGGTAGTGAAGACCTGGTTGCTGCTGGGAATCATAGCTCCTGAGAAACCGCGCTGTCATTAGGTAGGGATGTTATAGGTATCTTTGAACTGGTATTACAGCATTTCCCTCAAAAAAGACAACTATTTTGGGGATTAAAATTATTCTGATGCTTAAAACAAGCAAATACTAGTACAGAGAAAAATCAAGGTCTTACTATTGCTTGCACCTGTTGTGTCCTAAAACACAAAAGCAGTTCAAAATTGACTTAGTTCCACCCCATAGAATCATAGAATTGTTTGAGTTGGAAGGGACCTTAAAGATCATCTAGTTCCAACCCCCCTGCTATGGGCAGGGATGCCTTCCACTACACCAGGTTGCTCAAAGCTCCATCCAACCTGGCCTCGAACACTTCCAGGGATGGGGCATCCACAACTTCTTTGGGCAACCTGTTCCAGTGTCTCACCACCCTCACAGTAAAGAATTTCTTCCTAATATCTAATCTAAACGTACCCTCTTTCAGTTTAAAACCTTTACCCTTCATCCTACCACTACGCACTCTGATAAAGAGTACATCTTTCCTGTAGGTCCCATTTTAAGCACTGAACAGCTGCTATAAGCTCTCCCTGGACTCTGTTCTACAAACATGACGAAAGATTTGGTAGAAATGCTTTTGCCTGCTGTGGGGAAATAAAAAAATAATTGCTTTAGCAGGGATGGCTACACTGTTCTTTAGAAACTGAGGAGGATGCAACTGGAAGGCCTGGATGCTGACATGGTACTGTGAAGCAAACACAAGCTGAAAAACCCATAGTGCATCTACAGTGCACCACTGCCTGGTCTCCATACATGAGTTTCTTTGCTGTCTCTCAGTGTGCATTCATTTTGGAAATGACAGTTACAAACCTCACAACCGCCTTCTCCTAATTTCCAGAATATGTCTTGGAGCCCACCTTTTCTGAGGAGAATGGGACACACCTTAGAAAGCATAGACTTAAAACCTCTAGACCTCCTCCAAACCAGAGCCTCGTTGCTTGTACTATTCTGCCATTCTCCTAAGCAGAGAGCAGTCACAGTGCATGCTAGCTGGCTGCCGTTATGCTGCGTGAAGGTGCAGCAAAGGTCCTTAGAGCAAAATCTAGATTGGAGAGGTGACATTGCTTAGGTGGTTACATCAATGAACATTACGCTTATGAAATTTGCCATTCTGGAAAATGAGCAATGGATCACTGCAGACCAATTTAGTGAGTCTTGGTAACTACATGGTCTGCTAGGCAGTGATCTGAAACCACTAATCCCTTGTTTGCTGATAAAGACAATTTTTTTTCTATTTTTTTTTGCCCTGACCTACCATTTCAGTGAGGCAGAGATATGTAACTGACATGAAGATTTAAAGCCCTTTTTAATACTCGCAAAAGGTCTGTTAAAATGGAGCCATAATAAAAAGCACTAGTGCAAAATCTTGTTTTGTTTCTCGATTCCAGTGGTGTTCTCCTGGTCTGTTCTTCCAGGGTGTTTGAAGCTGAAGTACAGCTTTATCCTCTGAAAGTAAAGGAGAACAAACACCACTTTACTGCTCTCGCTTAACACAGATGTTAACAATTAGTTTATGCTTATTGGCATTAATTGCTATAGTAGATGCAAGGAGAGGGTACATTATATGCTTTGTGGGACACTGTTTAAAGATTTTGCAACCTTTTTAGTCGTATTCAAGCTACTCTGTCCAAAGGCCTGGAATCCCTGGTGGAAAGAATGATTTCCTCTGCCAGTTCTCAGAAGCGTGTTACACTTTGCCTCTCCAGCTAGTTAAAGAAAGGATGACTTTTATTCAGACTAATACATTTGGCAGAAGTGGTGTGATTTTACTCTTGCCTGTTAGAAAGGCACACAGGTAAAGAAGTATTCTGTTTGTCTGTGGGCCGTCTATTATGCTTCTGATAGTTAAACGCTGGCAGTTCAAAGTGAAATCTTGTCTAAATAATTTATTGATTTATAAAGCAGGAGGAAATTTCATCACTAACTGCTCCAGAGGGTGTAGAAATGATGGGAAGATCAGACTATAGTCACAATAGTCATTTAGATAAATTGCTTTTGTTTTAAAACAAACTCCAATAACTGAGAGACAAAATAACTCAGAGCCAGACAAAAGAAATAATATGTTTTGCAGGCTTTTCATGGCAGGACTGACTTGTGTAAGGCTTCAGAAGCTAAGTAAGGTTGAGCCTAGCCTGTGTCTGCAGCGAGACCTCCCAAGAAACATACACACAACCAAAAGCATTGCTATTGATTTAGTAAATGATGCTTTTCTCACTGAATCTTGGTGGATCCCCAGCTCAGGCCTGGTGAACTGTGAGGGGGGCATCTGCTCTATGACGAAGCCACAGAGTACTTCTGGACATTTAAAGCTCTGGTGTTCCTTTCTGACATTCCCATCTTCATTTGCCCCATATTATCATAGGCAATCGCAGTCTCCTCCCACCGACTCCCTCTTCTCCAGACTTCTCCCTCCAGACTTTCACTTTGGAGCTCCTATGCCACCTTTCATTGTGTACAATCTCTTTTCCCGAGAAGGCAGCTTTTGCATCCAGCAAACCCAGGGTATCCACTCAGCCAGCAGGTCCAGATCATTTTATTTTCAAATACAGATGTGCTCTGTTGTTTCATGTTTTTTGCCCCTGGCTGAGCTATTTCCAAATACTCACATAGCTGATTGTTTCCCCTACTTCAAATTCTTGCTCAGATCTGGTCTTTACAAAAATTCAACCATGAGTAGACTGTTGGCGGCTATCACGCTGCCTGATGCTGCCTGTGGTTTCTTTACCCTCTCCCAACTGTGTGGGTCTATTGGCTGCCTTTAGGCTAAATCTGTTTACACTTTGGGGTAGGATCTATCTTTTAGTTCTTTATTTGTGTTGACAATAGGGCAGGAAGAATCCCCATCCTTGAACTAGGTATTGGCAGAATTCACAAACTGAGAAAACTGAATCCAAACCCACAAGAATTAAAATGGCCTGTAAGAGCAAGGGGTTATAAATGGCCCATGCATCCATTTAGCTTGGGAATGAAAAGAAGTTCTTACAATCTGAGCAGTGAGACTCTAGAAGAGCTTCCAGCCCAAGAAGTGAGGAAAAAAGAGGAAGATACATGTTTTTATAAAGGCGATTCTGATTCTTGCAATAAAAGCGTCTGACCTCAGCGGTCTCTACCAGATATATGTTCCTGCTCCTTCATTTTTACATGTCTTAAAGATCTAAAAAAAAAAAAAAAAGTCACATCTTCTAGTTTTCCTTCTCTTGCCTGCAGACAGTAGCTATGTCTAAAGGCAGACCTGAACTCCTGTACTGGAGCTCATAGTGCTAAGGGCTCTGATGTGAGTGTTGTGTAGTGGGAGGTGTGGGTGAGGTAATTAGCATTTCTGAGAGGCAGGATATATAATCCAGGGCACAAACTCTGCATGAAGTTGGCTATAAAGCTTCCAGACTGAGTTTGGTTTGCATCTGACCAACTTTGATCATGGGCATGGAAGCTCATGTCTGTCTTCACCCATCCCCACCTCCCCGTTGGTAATACACACAGAGTATCCCATTCTGCTGTGCTGCCAATGGGGCATTTGTGTTTATGAATAATGGTATACATCAGGTCCAATCTCTCTTTTCTATCAGTTCATGTTACAGAGCTTGGAAACCAACCAGATCCTGCTCTATTGTCTAACTGAGGCCCCATATATAAAAAGACTGCATTAGGAGAGGGGCTTGCTGCAGGACCATGCTTTCTGGCTAATGGAAACCATCAAAGTGAAAATGCTCATAAGATTATTTCTGTTGAAAAGAACAAATTGCTCTTAATGGTTTTCAGCTTTTGATCAACTTATGAAGCATTTTTCAAATTAACCCCGTATGGTAGGGATTCGGTGTGCAGAACTCTTGCTCTCTGGCCTGCTCTCTGAACACAGCAGGCGTGGGACAGGGACAGTCAGGAGTCACAGGTGGACAGCACTGAGACTTTCCAGGTGCTTTTGAATATATTGGCTCCTAAGACATGAAGAACAAACATAAATTCACAGCTTAGCAGAGGATTGTTTAAATGTTAGAATGGCACCTACATATACTGGATACTCTATGAAGACTTTGCACAGCAGAGCAGAAGAAGAGAAAACAGCTTAGAGTTAATTCTGTTCCTTGGATGGCTTAGAAAAAGACAATTATCTCTTCTTAATGGTTTTGATTAATTAGGACACTTTTCTTTTGCCGGGCAGGTAAAGAACCTCAAATAGAAAGTTGTCTTTTTGGCAAAATGTAATGATTAATGTCTTCTTTCTGTAGAAGAAAGAGTTTACTTAACCAATACAATAGACAAAGACTACACCACAGGGGCATTAAAATGTGGAATACATATCACAGTCAAAAATATTCATTTCCAGTCTATTTTAGCCAGTAAGGAAATACTTAATTTTCATAATCTTGTGAAAGATGAGTGCAGTCTATGCCTGAAATAAAAGAAGTGTGTGCGCTTGGAATGAATGCAGCACAGGGAAACAAGTCATTCCCTGGACACCAGGCTCTGCCTTTGCAGGACAGCATCTTTCACTCCTGGATGTGTTGTTCTGGAGACACTAATTTTCTTACAAAATGCCTGCAGAACAATGAATGGCATTTCTTCCCTGGGTTCACCTGTTTGCCTATTTGCTAGTGGTCAGTTGGAAATTACTCCAGTCACACATGGGTTTTATGTACCTTGGCTGAAATAGGAATCACAGATGTGTAAGGACCAAGTCAGGAAGAAGTCCTCCACGCTAGCATTCAGGAACGGTTTCACGCCTGTTGATACCCACCCCCCATTGAAGTCCTGGGGGTATGTCCTAATTGCCTTTGCAGGAATTACTGCACTGCAAATAGGAGACAATATTGTGTCATAGCTATAATAGATTACACATGGTGGACTCCTTCACTCGTACAGAACCTTTTTTTGATCCTTGTGCAGGGAAATATGAGAAGCCAAGAGCGGACAAACCCCCTAGATCTAGGAGACATAACTAGTTGCATTTGTACTTCCTCTGTAACCATGTCTTAATTCATTTAAATAAGGCTTCAGAGCGATCTCACTTAGATATGTATGATTAGCCTAGTTTATTTCAAAATCAATTTTTAATAGTACATCAGCATCTTATTATAACTTCTAGCTGTGTAATATTGTGGTTTGGAAATATCTAGGATACTGGCCTCAGATATTGCCATTTTCTTTGGACTACTTATTCATTACTAATTTATAAAGATCTCATTCTTTCTGTGCGTGTATCTAGAAAAGAGGATTACTCTGCATACGTACACAACCCATGACAAAATAGCCACAAGCATTTTAAGGAATATCAGAGCATTTAGTAGGAATGGTTATGTTGCACAATTTTAAGGAGAGAATATAAAGGACTCAGATGGTCTCTCTGGAATTGCAAAGATTCCAAACAGTCAATGAAGAGGAAAATTAATTCCTCCTTATTAAGTAGAGCCATATGAACACCACATTTTCCAAGAAACAGAGCTTGTAACTGAGGAAGCTAAAATGCTCAAATTGTGTTGGATGGAACAGGAATTTATTCCATGTTATTCCAGGAAATTAAGAGTGGTTTTTGTTTTTGTAAGGGGAAAACAAAATTTTAGCCATCAGACTTCAAACAAGAACATGGCAGCCTGGTAGTCATTAACATCAGTGTTTATAGGTTAGACTTAATCATACAGTTATGGATCATTACATTTTTTTCCATATGATGTCTAAGCTAATATAACGCTTCAGTGTCAACAATGACATGATAGGAAGAGATTTTGATTAGTCAAAGAATTGGCTATTATCCAGCTCTGAAGGGATATGATCACTAAGCTAACTGATGAATGAAGCTTATGAAGCCTCCAAATGGTAACGAAAATTTATACTTACTGTTGCATAAATGCTCTAAAATCCAACCAACTCTGCTGCAGAGTTGTCATAGTTCCTATGTCAGGTGGTCCTACTTATGTGGTGCCAGTGCATTAAAAATTTCCTTCAGGTACTGCCACATTTACCTGTTAGCACACATTGATCATTACTGAAGTGGCACCGGAGCACAGGAAGATCCAGAATACTCATTTTGAAGAACAGTTTCTGGAAGACAAAACGTGAACTGTGGTACTGCCATGAGAACCTAACAACAAAGAGCCTTGCACAGTCACAGTAAGCCTGCAAATGAAACAGATAATAAATGAAAAGATGAAAGAAAAAGGGAGGTCATCTCTCTAGGAGTGAGAGGGAGAATGGTGCAGTTCTCAGTGACCTACATCTTACCCAGAAAAATTACTCTCTTTGTTTTGCTTAACCACTCTTTGTGTTTCCAGTTGGGCCAGAACCTCAGCCCCCTGAGAAAACAGTACCATCCTTCTGTTGGGTTGATCAGTACACTATCGGGGGTTATGTACAGGTATACAGGCAGACAGCAGAGCCAGAGTATAGATTGACTGAAAGAACAAAAGCAGCAGCTTGAACAGCAGCTACAGCTACAGCTGGAGCAGCTGCTCCAAGAGAAGAACAGAAAAGCCAGAAGCTGTTTCTGCTCCCTGTCCTAGGTCTGGGCAGCCCAGGCTTCCAGAGTGTGACTTCCCATCACCTTAGGAAGGGAAGGAGGGTTTCTCTATTTAAGAAAGGACTAGATAATGACAAACTTGAAGCCTTTCTGTAGACCTTTCAGATGTGTTCCTTTCCCAGTTGTGCTCACTGGCACAGACCATCAAGACAGAGCTCTGCTGTCCAAAGGGCTTGGAGCATCGTATTATGAAGCTTTTTGTAGTGTACTTAAAACACCCATTTTGGACCATCACGATGTTGTAAAAAAGGCTATCATGATTAGACTCTTGGCAGCTGGGGAATGTCTGTTCTTGCAGACACATGCCTTGGGATGAGAGGGGTAGAAGACAAGGAAGCGATGGCACTGAAATAGTTTTCTCACACTGCCTGGTACCACACAACACCCCAATGAGGGGCAGTAAGTTCATAAGGAACTTTTGGGGGGTAGAAGAGAATGCAAGGCTCATGGGGGACTCCTGGGAAAGGTCTTCTGCTTGAGAGCAGAACCAGGGACAGCCAGTGCTCATGAGGTTCAGAATGAATTTGAATTACTCAAAGCCAGAGAGATGATCACATATCCAGCCATAAATATAGACCTCTGTCACAGCAAATGTGGTGTTGCCTGAAACAGGAAATTCTCTCATTAGCCAGAGAGACACCTTTTGCTCTGTTTTTCAGGAACAGCTACAATGTATGATAAACAGTCCTGTGAGTGCTAATGTGTTCAGTCTCAGATCCAGAGGCATCCGCTTGGCCTTGTGCACTCCATCTGCATACAGACTTTTTCTTTTCTTCCTGGGATAAAGGAGGTGTTTCGGTCTGAACATGGACACAAGACACATCCAAATCCCTGGTCAAGTCCATGTGAATTTTCACTTGATTATCAGTCTGCAATGTTCTTGGATTCTGCAGATCTCAGCTTGCAACATTCAACTTTTCCTTTGTGACCCAACACTGCACTTGAGATGTCCTAACAGGAAACAGGAGTGCGCTTGTCCAGAGCTTTAACACATCCAAGATAGAAGTCCAGCAGTGCCATACTTTACACTGCTCATGGTGCGAGGTGAAAATTGGCGCACAGTGACATTTCCAAGCAGTGAATGTGTTGCATGTATAATGGTGGAGAGGATGTTAAATTTGTAGTGCTGCCTCTGTAAAGGCCTTTGCCTCTCTGCTCTTTACAACAGAAATGTCTCCTCTATATGTGGCCTACAGTTTTCTGTTCTGGGAAACAGTAGAAAATAATTTTCCCTTGGCAAATGTGAACTCTGAGAAGCTTCAGAGATGCAGCCAGCCAAGAGCCGATGGACACTCCAGAGTCAATACTGTACTTCCCCTGATTTCTGACTGATTGAATCACCCACACTTCACTCATCATATCTCACTGACTAACCCTAGAGTGCCGTGAAAGCAAGATGCTGATTTCCAAACTAACTGTGGATCTACGCAGCTTTCTTATTGCTGAATGAGAAATCAATTCAAAGTGCAATCAATATCCAGTCACTGTCCTAGGATAAGGTGCTGTTCGGTCTTAGGTTATAATCACTCAAAGACCAACCTTCCTTACCATCCGAATTTGTTAGCTGCGACTGAAGCCTGTTTAGACCAAGTTAGGACTGACAGGGCATGTCACTTCATGTTTCAGCTCTGTCCTCGAATGCAGTTATTATCAATATTCCCATCAAAAACTTGTGTTTGCACTGCTGAGGTGGACCAGCCAGGAGAAGATGGAGGTCCCAGGGTGAATACATCATTTCCCCCAATTCCTGACTCAATCAACACAGTGAATCGATCTGGAAACAAAAGAATGCAAGTGGACAAGGGCAGCCCAGCAAAGAGAAGGTGACCACCACAGAGAACATTGTTTTGGCCCCTCTTCTTTTAGCCTGTTTCAAACATTCAGTTTTCAGAGGCCTGAAAAAGTCCTTGTGTATATGTATATTTTAAATGTTATTCCTTGGAGGTATTTTCCCTTCCAAAGCAAACAGTGTATTTTAGTGATTTATTAAGTTACTCCAAAAGTTTTGCTTGTGGCATGGAGTTATGGAAGAAAAAGGTAGAATCTGAAAAAACAACCAAATAGCCAGAAGATGGTTGCCATACTTGAGAGTGTTTGTAGAGGAGGTTCTCCTGACTGTCCTAACAGAGCAGTTAGGAGCAGAAAGATTATATGATATGGTCAAATGCACAATAATTTCGTCTCTTATCTGTTCCCATCAGAAGACAATACCTTTGTGAAGTACAGTCTTTCTGTCTGTCCATGTGTCTGCCTATTGATCAGAAAAGGAAGAGATCAAAGATTTCAGAAAAGTTCTGTACGTACTTTATTGAATTTTCTTTGATCCTATGATACTGATATATGGAAGTATCTCACAGCCAGCTAAATCTGTACCTACTCTTCCTTGCTTATATCTAATATTTTAAATGTACTTTATAGTTGGGGTTTTGTGTGGTTTTTTTTTTTTTTCTGACTTTTATCCCCCAATGCCAATAAACCACTCATTTTCCCATCTTGTTTTCCCATTGTTTCTCCCCATCCTTCGTACCCTCCACTTGAACTGCCAGTGTACCTCCTGTTATTCTTACCCCTAAGACTTCATTTTCACTAGGGGGGAAGAGGGTATTTTTAAATCAAGACAGAGGACTTAGGGTATCCTAAGATGAAGTAAAATCTTGGGGAAGAATGTTTAATTCTGATAGATGTTGGCAGATCTGATTAAAGCCTAGAGCAGCCCCAGGGTTTACTTTGACCCACTAACCCCTGTGAAAGTTATCAAGTACTTTGTCTTCATTAGGGCTAAGCACTGTGGTAGCTAATTCAAGTTAAAAATATATCTTTTTTCCTAGGGAAGATACAACCTTAACATCTCTGACTTGTGGTTGATTTATAACTCATTTGCCATCAAAGGCTCTGCTGCCTGCCGGCCTACAAGGGATCACCCTTATTATTGTGCTCAGTGAGGATTAGGAAAAAAAGGATTAAATATAAACTCTGTGCACATTTCAAGTAACTTGTATTTTCTGTGTTATTAATAGTTTGAAGCAACAGTTTGGATCTGAGCATAGCTGAGGTCTTGGATTTTGTTTCAGTCACTTTTGTGTCTCCAGTTTTTCTGTTTGCATCTCAGTGGTAGGTGCACAACACATGCAGAGAAAAGTTCACATTAAATAGAGATTTTGGCAAAAAGAGTGAGGGAGTCATGATCAATGCATTACTGAATTTATGTTTTTAATCACTGGACCATAAGCAATCCAAACCCTTTAGCAATCTGTCTTCCATATAGAACGTTTTTGGGTTTTTTAATGTTTCATGTCCTGGGAAGCCAACATTTGCTACACTGAAAGACGAGACAGATATTTAACACACCAGAAAGCAATATTAAATAGAATAATAAAAAATATTGCATTCAAATAATTCTGATGAACTCTAGTAAAGAAGCCTTTGACCAGTTCCCAGGGCAGAAAGGATAGAACTTGGCATCCAACCTTCTCCAAATACAGTAGATAAAGATGTCCTCAGGGAAAAAAATGGGTATAAGTCTTTAGTATCATTTAAATCTCACAGAATCACAGAATCACAGAATGGTCAGGGTTGGAAGGGACCTCTGGAGATCATCTAGTCCAACCCCCCTGCCACAGCAGGGACACCTACAGCAGTTGCACAGGACGGCATCCAGGCGGGTTTTGAATGTCTCCAGTGTGGGAGACTCCACAGCCTCTCTGGGCAGCCTCTTCCAGTGCTCTGCCACCCTCAGAGTAAAGAAGTTCCTACTCATGTTAAGATGTCCTGCCTGTTCGTAAATCTCAGTGTAGCCCAAATTTGATAGTTGAGGTGGAATTAAGGAGGTCACTGGCAATCTGCTGTCCTTTTGCCAGGGATGAGCCTGGTGTCCCGCCAGGAGCAAGGTAAATATGTAGCATTTCTTTTTTGCGATTTATCAAATCCTGTTTTTTACCTCTGATTTTGTGTGGAAAATATCCAGCAACCTTGCTCAATGATACTAATAACAGGTGAAGCTGGTATCAGTCAGAGCTTCACAGAGTCAGTGTCAGGTGCTATTTGCTGTTGGACCATTTAGGAAACCGCATCCCATTCAATACAGTGGATTAATCTCATTTGTTATCTAATTTTCTAGTTTCTCTACTTCCCCACAGGGGCATTTTGCAACTTGATTACAGGTCAGTTGTTAGACTCACCAGTAGGACATCGCCTTGTGTTTATACATCTGGGAAAAAAACCCCTGTTGTTCTCTGGGACTAGAAGGAAGCAGAGCTGGTTTTGCAACCTTTCAGCTTCTTCATTCTTTTCAAGTACAGAGGTGGATAAGCAGAGTTATTAAAAGAATTCCTCACCCCCAAAACAAGTGTGAGGTCGGGAACATGAGCCAACAGTGGTTGGCTGTTTATTTGTCAGAGACCTGCCTGTTCGCAAATCCACTGACCGACGGGGACTTCTCTTCTTGCACCGTGTGTTGGAGCAAGCAGTTTTCCCACGAGATGCAGAACTTTTCCCCTTCAGTTATGAATGGTTAGGTGACCACTGAAGTTGTAGTAGTCAGCATGCTGGCTGCAAACTTGCTTCTCCTATAATGGGACATTTGCAGGTTGTAGCTTTCTTTATGATAAACCTTTGGATCATCTATATGCAGATTTATTTGAAATGCCTATGATAAGGTGGGAAGGAACTTTGATAGGCTGTCTTGTGCAGATGACTTACAGCTGTGGTTCATCTTGGCAAATGGGAACATAAATGATTTTTATGTGGCCTGTGAAAGGCCAGACCACCTTGCTGTCACTGGGCCTAAATTTGCTCTACAGAAGGTACACTCCCGGGGCTATTTGTTCAGGGATCTGCTAACAGAGAAAAGTGGAAACCGGGTGATTTTGTCCATTCCCCTGCCCTGAGGTAGGAGGAACAGTATCAGCATAGTTCCTGACAGATATTTACCAAATTCAGAGCAAGTCTGTTGTGCACAGAACAGAGGAACATTTTTGGGGGATGTACTGTGTCTTTTTATTTCTCACTGAGTCATAAAGGTAGATAGGAACTTTTTTCAAAACCTTAATTTCTTGTGATAAAAAATTTTGGCACTGAACAGACAAATACAAGAGAAATTATTGTAAACTGTGATGACAGAAAACTTGACATGGTCTGTGCTAGTATTTGAATGAAAAGAGAAGTGTGACTCCACTGACTGAAGCAAGGGGCTGGACTATTTGCCTTGTCCCGTAGACCAGTAACCCAGAATAGTGACTAACCTGCTGAATTGCATATGTGTAGGCTTGGAGCATGTCCCAGCTTTATGACAGCTTTTCTTTAGTTGGCCATCAGAATCACTAATTATTTTGGCAATGACACAGAAGAAGGGCAAAACACAGTTCCTTAGCACAGGGGCTCCTGTCCTCGCTAGTGTGATTTCTCTGAACAGGAAGACTCCTTCTTCTCTCCATTGCAGTAACCAAACCTGGATACTCCTGGCTGCAATCAGCTGCATGGCTCTTGTCTGATGCTGGAGCTTGTATGGTCTAATAATCATTAGAGAGCAGTGCTCACTAGACCTGACAGTTATTTCCAGCTTGTGGAGTGGCTTTGTAACATCTATTTTACCTCTGTATGTATGAACTGAAGGAGAGCTGACTTCTGTTGTGAAATTCTTTTGATTATCTGCTACAAAGTGCAGATAAAACTCAGTGTCGTTACATACAGACTGTCACTTAAAGTAAGTAGGATTTTTGCTAATTGAACCTTCTTAAATAATAATTTTCAACTTGTGTCTGAAAAATATCTTTCATTTCTTTCTCACTGTTTAGAAAAGGGTAAAACCTTCCTGTTCCCTAGCACAGGAAAACAAACAAAACTTCCAGTGTGATTGATTGGAAAAACTCAATTAGCTGTCATGGCTATAATTACTACATAAACACAGTCCTGGAGTAGAGACCAAGTGTGCTGGAGACCCCTTCATGAGGCCTCAGTAAACTGGGGTAACCTCCATAGCCTACCCAGTGAGTGATAAATGGTAAAGTGCTAACGTATGGGGGTCCCTTTCTGTGAGGTCTGCAGGCCCTGTTACACAGCGTGGGCTCCTTCAGAGGGGGTTTAATTCACTGCTCGCAAAATCCCAAAGGGCAAAAGTGGAAAAGGGTTTGGAGTCATTGCCGCAATCAGTTCTTACTGTTTCCCTGAGAAAATCCCTCTTTGCCTTTCGGATCTCAGCTCTCTTCTTGAAGCAGACTTTGTTTCCTCAGCATATTAGCAAGCTCAAGTTAGGCTCCTGAGAACAAATGCTACTTTTGAAGGGAGCTAGTTGCTTTTATACTGTTAAAATACTGTCAGAAAGCAGCTTTGGAGACCAGCATGCCTGCCTGCCTGCCTTCATCCCTTCCTCCCTTCCTTCCTTCTGTCCTTCCGTCCTTCCTTCCTTCCTTTTTCCCTCCCTCCCTCCCTTCTTCCTTTCCTCCCTTCCTTTCTTCCTTCCGCATTTAAACTTCCCACAAAGCCCTTTCTTCCTTGAGTACCGTGCCTCTCTACAGTAATGTGGCTAGCGGTAAGGCAGCTGCAACCGTCAGATTCAAAGCCCTTTTCTGCCAAGTATTATCCGTTCACTGATTTTATCAGCTTTAGGTCATGCTCTAAATGGGACAAAGTGCTTAAAAGCAATTGCAAGATGCACAACAGAGAGTTTTGACGCTATTTCAGGACAATATTTTCCAGGGAGGTACAATTTTTCCTGATGTACGCTAGCACAGCACCGTCACACGGTAAGGGGTGGTGAGACGTGCTGGGCATGCCTGTAGGAGAGGGGCTGCAACACCGATTTGCAGCTAGCACCCAGGGAAGTCTTCCGAGCCTGCACGCGTGCGGAAGTCGGGGTGGTGGGTCACCCACCAATTGCTCTGCAAGCATCTGCAGGACACTGCCAATAGTTGAGTTGGATGCTGAGGGTGTGGGATTTCTCAGGTCGGCAGCTCCGTGACGCACCGCAAATAATTCAACAAACACACGGTGCAGAAGATTACTCTGACTGATGTAACAGAGGAGTAACTTCCTTGTAACTGAGACGTAACTTACTGTAGCATATCAGAAAGCATTGAAATAACAAGCACAGCTGCTCTCAAGCCATAGCTGTTTCCACAGCTACGTGAAGCCACAGTTGATTAGGTTTTGTTTATTTTTCAGTTCAGAGTCTCCAAATGTGGGTTAGCTTTGAATTTCCAGATGTGTAAAGTGGTAAAAAATGCCATGTGTTTTCATCTTCTAGCATGCAGCTATGTAGTAAGCACAGACCTGATGTTAGAAATCTTGGTCACTGATGCAGTTGTTAACTGGTGACAAGTAACACCGGTTAACTACCTGACAATCAACTGGCCCATGCACTGGTGAGTTCACTAGATAAAGGGTCATCATTCTTTGTGATTTAGAAAGCTAGAAAGAGTCACAACTCCAAATTGAACTCTGGGGTTCAAATCTCACTCACCGTTTTTTAAAACCTGCTTTGGCCCTGTGCTGGCCAATATGACATTTTAATCTCAATACGCTTGAAGGACTCTGGGAAGATTCGTAACAGCAGTCACGTGTGAGCTGTTCAGCGTGTCTACTTTGCAGGTTGTTTTAGGATGCTGGTGTCCCGGCTGTGTGCTGGTGTGTTGAACAGCCAGGCAGGGATGCTGGGGAGGGAACAATGCAAGGGTGCAACTGGAGCCATGGGAACTGGAAGGCTCTCCCAGGAGACACAGCCAGGGCAAAGCAAGGTTAGCTGAAGACAGTCTACATAGCTCTTTATGGCTAGTGCCTCACTTCTTCCAGTGAGTACCTTGCAACTTGAATTTTAAGCTTTGTGAATATACTAAACTATAGGCTGGCTGTTATGGTACCAGTCCCCTCCCAGGACGGTCACTGCATTCCTCATCCGGCTCAAACGAAATCACCCACTTTTTTTGATAATGCATCGATTTATAAGCAAATATCTTGGCTCGAAGTGCAGACTCCTGTCTCTTTCCCTGCCTGCAGATACTCTTTGCACTCCAGAATCCCCCCTAAATTTCCAGTTCAGATGCCACATTTGGCAGCTGGACAATCACTCTGCATTTAAACAGAGAAAGGATCATAATAGTTGTGAGTTATTAACACAGGCAATTCACATCCCCTTGCAAATGCAGAGGGCAGGAGGGAATTAACACAGCCTTTTCAGCTTTCATAAAGAACAAACAGCTCACATGTCCAAAAGCCTGTTCGTGTCTCTACAGCTGTGTCAACTGGGCTAATGACATATATTCCTTTTCTTTGCAAACCCTGAGAACACAACAGTTGTTTGGGTGATGGGGGAAAGAATATTTGTTTTTGCCGCTTATTTAGTTTATTTGCACTATGGTCACTAGTTAAAGTAAACTGAAACAGGAAGGGCAAGGGAGTTCCTCTTTCTTATTCCTTTTTTTTTAAACTCCAGTGTGTGTCAAGTTTTTTAACTCATTATGATTTTTTGGCATGAAGTTTAAGGCCAGACCGTGAAGATCTGATTCTTCTTCCATGGAAACTGGTATAACTAATAACTTCAGGTGAGGTATTAGTAATGAACACTAGAGAATATTGAAAGAGAATTAGTCACCAGGGCCAATGTTTTCAAAAGTGTCTAGTAATTTTAGGTTTTCTCCATTTTTCATTAGTCAACTCATAACACTTAAAAGTGGCCAGACTTTCAGTTGGCAGCAATGTACATGCTGCAGTCTCCATTTCTGAAGTCTGTACTTGAGGACTGATGCTGAAAAATTGGAGAAGGTTCCTGTGAAGAGTTGCAAAAATTATTTGAGGAATGGGAAGCATGCTACAAACTCAAGGATCATCTTCTAGGTGGTGGATTGAAGAGAATGCCTCTGAATGACAACATAGAGAAAATAAATATGGTTCAAGAGGTCTCTACTCTTGGGAAGCAAGTCAAAACCACTGGAAAAACTCACCAAGGTGAAGTCTCCCTGATGTTTTAAAGAAGAACCAGAACTATCTGTTGTTTTTCTATGGGATATGCGGTAGTACAGTCATACCTATGTGTCCTGAAGGAAATAAATTGGGAAAGTCACTTGAGAAGTGAGACTGCACATAGCCAGTTGCTAGAGAGTGCACTGCAAGTTCATGCCCTTCTTATCCCACTGTAACTGGTTCATCTGCTTTTATCTTTTTAAGCTTAGAAACTGAAGAATCATGCCCTGTTGAGTTGAGTTGTACTTATACCAGTGTAAGAGAAGTACTCCAGTATCTAGGCTATGGTTTATTGTTTAAATAGGTAAAAGTCTTTGAGTGCTGTGTTGCTGAAGTGACAATGCTGAGTGGAAAAACCACATAAAAGCACTAGGAGTGGTTTGCGACTTGGAGGGAAAAATGCAATTAGCAATTTTCCAGGCTGGATTCCCCCGGTGGAATCGCTAATGTTGCAAACAAACATTTATCCAAATCCAACTAAAACACCTTGGCAGTTGCAGAGGATAAACAAAATTTTTATCACCCTTAGAAAAATGGATGTTATTTAAGTAACTATTAGCAAATTTTTTATGATCTGTCATGGGACAGCAGGAAGCAGAACAGAACTAAAGTTAATTTTGCACGAATTATCAGAATGGAGAACATTGTGTGACTTTATAAGCACAGCAGGGAGGCTCCACTAGATTTCTTGTATTTGGCTAGTAACAAAAACTACACATTTTTTGACTAGCAGGTGTCCTTGACCTTAGTCAGCCTTAATTTGTAAACATCCTTTCTACAGCTGTGTGAGCTTTGAAGTGTCCAACTTCTCATCACTATCCAAGAGTTGACTTCAGAGCTTTCTTCTGTTCATCATTGGACTCCTCCAGGAGCCTGACAGTGCCAGTCAAATTCTGTATTCTTGATTGGACATCCTCGTCATTGGACTTGTGCTGCAAAAAGGAGGAATGATTATTCAGGGATTTCAAATTGCTAGAGAGCATGGATGGGATAAGATACTTATGTTTGTTGTGGTGTGTTGTGTGAAAATGGTTTCCAGATTGGAACTCTTTTCCATATTAGAGATGTCTGTGCCACTCTGACCTGTGATCTCCTTCTTCATCACAGTCCTTGAGGGATAATTCATGGCTGTCTCATTTTTCATGTCTTTTAAACTACAAAGGACAGCACAAATATATTCCAAATTAATATCTTATTTATGTATGTACTACTTTGAGTTTGGAAGAAAAGAACATATAGTTTTTCTTTTGTAATGCAGGTATTAGATTGAGAGTGATACGCATCCAAGTCAAGAACACGATGGATCCATTTTTTTCTGCATTAGCCTTTGGTCTCTTCCACTTTCTTTAGAATTAAGGATATAGATAAAACAATGGGAACTTCATTACTGACTTGTGTGACACCAGTGTATTGTTCCCATACTATGGAATATATTTGGGGCACCTATTTTGCTGTTTTGTTTAGCATATTGTTTGGGCTGCTCAAGGACTGGGTCATCACAAATGCAGGCAAGGACAAAGAAATAAAAATGGGTCTACGAAGGCAATGGACTGTAGCAAATATAGATTAATTTCTTACCAAGTACACATGGTAGCAAGTCACAAAGTGGTTACTGAAGAAAAAATAAGCTCCTAATTTATATGGTTGTTGTGTTCACGTCTAGTTTTGTGACCTATAAAACTGATTCTGCCTCCAGGAAACAGCTGCTCTAGAGCTGGTAGGTCCTTTCCTACCAAGATATAAGCTATTTGTTGAGCTGCTTTTGGGTTTTGAATAGTTGATTTTGAAATGTGGGTGGCCCTTCAATCTCACTTTGATTTGCCAGTCTAAGGTGACGGAAACTGCTTATGGCCACAGAAGCTGAAACATGGAGTGATTGCTGTCCCACCGTGCTGAAGACAATGGGTCACTTGAACTCCAGATGATTGTCTTCAAGAAGCATAAGCTTAGTATTGCACAGGACACAATAAATTTGCAGTTTTGCCATGTGCTAATTTCCTTTCTCTTTTTAACCTGTCTTGGTGATAGACAATAAAATCTTCACAATTTGTTTTGCCACAACTCTGTTGCATAGCAACCAATCAGAAAAAAAATAGCCTGGACTGTCTAAATATGACAGATTAGACAATACCTATAACATAGGAATTTATGTCAGATCATGGCTGGAAGAGGTTTGGCCTGGCTCAGAATTCACTGGTAAAATCATGAGCAGTTACCAAATCACCTGGTGGAAACTGCCACCAGCAAATTAATCTATTTCCAGTGCTGCACCCTAACCACATTTACCACATTTACACTGATGGAAGTTTCCTCTTTCCCTCCCTACCTGACCAGTTGCAGATCTAGAGGTTGAGCTGTGATCTGGAAATCCCTGCCTGTGCTGACCCTGTCCCTGGATCATGCTTTCTGGCCTCTGGTCCCAAGACTGGTTGAAAACTGCTGGGCTTCACAGCTCTGACTTGAATCCCAGTGTTGCTCTGATGGAAAATAAAGAAATCTACTAAGGGCTTTTATACTGGGAGTTCCTGGGAAAGAAATTTTAGAGCTAAGATCTGTGGGATCAGTTTTTGAAATTGATAAATCAGTCTTAATTTTTTCCCAGTTGTGTTATTTCAGGATCTTGGATGCTAATTCAGCACACAAGAAATCAAAGTCATGCACACCCAGTTATATCTCAAATCAGTTAAATCTTCAAAATGCCTGTAGACATATTTTTCTGTGGAGCAAGTCAAGTGTGAATCTAAATGATATAATGCATTTTTCATGATGAAGTTCATAAACAGATCTAAGAGAAAAACTCTTGTGGGACTGTCTGGTATGTAGATGTGAAGTTGTAGTGGTCTGTTAAACATTTGAGATCAAAAATGTTTAAATGTAATTGTTCTGTTGCATTTGTCTGTCCAAATTTTGAATAATTCTTTAATGCATTTCAGATGTAATGTCAGAAAATATAAAGAAGGATATTAACATGAAGAACTGAGAGATTTTTACAGCATACAGTAAAAGAAAGAAAAGCTGTAGGCTGCTACAGTGTTATGAAGGTTCACTCTTCAGTTCATGAAGTTCTGTGGGAAAGTGAGCCTGTAAGTACAAAGACCGTGTATCTCTAAGCCCATGTTCCAGAAAATATATGTTTGTATTTTAGTAATTCTGACAGAAAGCATGACATCATCCCTGCTGGGCAAAGCAATATTTGTAACCTTTTCACACAGGCTGTCCCTGGAGATTCCGTTTTCCACATTGTTTAATTTGCACAAAATAGATTATACCAAGTTCATCTTCTTTTTTCCTTCTGGGATCAGACGGTGCTTTCCCCTATGAGATACCCATTTCAGTGAAAAGCAATTAGCAAATGAGACACTGAAATTTTTTCAAAACTTTCCACGAGCCTTGAATATAGTCACTAATAATTAAGGTGGTTCTCCACTATAACGTCTTTGATGAAATTGAGTATTCTGTTTCACGATATTCATCATTCAGATGGGCTGAATTTGGTTCTTACTTTCCACTTAACAAGCACCACTGAAGTTTTGTCTGTACTACAGCCCCATCTGCCCCTGGTTCTGCATGACTGGAAATTTGTACTCAGGTGAAGTCACACTGGTATCAAGGCTTTTCCCAGTGGATACAACTCAGTGTGTGTTTCATCCTAATATCATCCATCTAAAAGTTTGTTATCTAGCCTGTTTCTGCTACAGACTTCCCATCAGAAGACAAATGTCTGAAATAAGCTGGATGCATCTCACTGACTGTATTTCTCCACATCCACATGGTGTGAAGGACATTCAGAGGGTTGCTTTATCTGTGTGTCTACATTTAAATGACTGAAGTTAAGTCAGGAGGAGGTCTGAAGGTCTGAAGAGCAGACTACCGGCTTGCAGCCCATGGCTGCCATGGCTTGCTCAGTCTGTGGCTAAATATCAAACACAATATGTTGCATATACAGCTATATGTTTGTTAGGACACATTAAGTACTTCTACCTATTTTAGCCACCTTCCATTCTGTGGGTCCTGCTTGTGACTGATTTCCCCCAAACGAGTTGAATGCAAGCTGCTAGAAGTGCTCTGAGTTCCTGTCCTGCAGGATCCCTGAACTTTCCAGGATCTTCCTCATGCTTTCTCCACTGTACATCAGCCAGATGTGACTAGGCAGTGAAAGCACAGTATCGATTCTCCTTTGATGGTGGTGGGTGAAACCTGCATGTGCAGTCCAACTTGCACCATGTCTGATCGTGAGCACCATGTCGCTTTATTACATGGGCTCTAACATGCGCAGAAATACGACATATAAAAAGAGCGCTCAGCTTCTAGTCAAATCCTTAGTTGGTGCATCATGGCTGATTAGTGTAAGCCTTGCATTTACATCATCTTGACAACATGTTCTTACTTACTATGCTGGAATGAAAGGATACATCCAGCCTCCACATATGGGGTACATATGCTGTAAAAAAGGCAATTTTGCTGAATTGGCTTCGTTGAGTAAATTACTAAGGCATGACGCTGATTATCTAAATGGGAACGCTAGCCTGAAAATTAATAATGTAACTTTACAGGCTCATTTGCTGCCCAGGTGAATTTCACTAGAGGGGCTTCAAGCAGTGAAAGTGCACGTGCATGTGACATATAAAATGCACCTGTTGAAATAATGTTTCTTTTCCTAGATGTTATATTACAGGGGCATGGACTAATTTCACTTTTAAAAATCCTACGCCAATTTAAATGCTTTTTTTCCCCCCCTGCTCTCCTGTTGATCTTAATAAAAATCTCTTCATTGAGGGGACTGGTTATTAGGGGTACAAATAAACTGCCCATAGTCAGGAGTACATATATAGCACTTTTCATCCATACATCTCAAAACAATTTGCAGTAAGAGGGCATGTATCCCATTTTGCACATGGTGAAACCAGAAATTCAGAGACTCAAGAAGAAAGTCATCACAGAAGGCTTAAAATACAGTACTACTTTTTTTCAAGCATTGCTTTCATGTAGTAGGTGTAATGTCTGTGCACAAATGCAATCACGTAAACCGACTCCCTTTAATGTGTGATATGTACGGCCAGTACTGGGAGGGGTAAGAGAAACAGGAAAGAGTGAGCGATTTTTGCTGAAGTTTTGATTACTGTGAGTTCAGTGAGACAATCCATTCCTTCCTCCTTCAATTCTTCTTTATGACTCTCACACAAGACTGGTTAGAACAAATGGATTGCTGTCAGCAGCCCGTAGAAATGAAAGCGTAGTAGAACAAATTATTTTTCCGCTTGATCTTCGAAAATAATTAATGCTAAAATTTTTATTGCAGCATGTACTTGTATCAGTCTTTGTTGGAAATTGTAATGCATCACATATGGCTTGAACAACAGATGTTGGTCCATTGCATTAATATTTTCATTGGTTTCTCCTCAGGGCTGATACTTCACGTTTCTGAAAGTTGCAAGATCACCTCCGTGTGCCGAAAAGGCCCCATCTCGTCACCTATCCCAGGCTGGTAAAACAGCAGGCACGTGTTAGTGGATCCGGCTGTGGGAGGGCAGGTGGAGAGCAATGGGAAGTCTCTGCTTGTTCTTGCACAGCGATTTGCTTCAGTTGCCAAGCTCTGTTAAATAAACAGCCTATGCACCAAGCAGGAATTTCACTTGTACAAGGAGGCTTTTCTTTGAACCTTTCCAGGTGGGAATTTTTTTCTAGTACAAGGCTCTTATTTAATGTTCCCACTGCCCAAAGGCCACAGTCAGCACTTCTGTGCAAACTTCAGAAGACATAATCCCTGCCTTAAACACCTCATGGTCTGAGCATGCAGCAGTGCCCAACCGGGAGTGGAGTGAGCCGCACAGATGCCACCAAGGTGACAGGTGCCTGTCTTGCTAGGTCCTGTCAATTCCCTTATTAATTCAGTGGACTTTTGTATTTACTTTGGGTCTCTTGTGTCTGGCAGGGAAAGGGCAGGAGGCTGGAAACACCAAGAATGAGGACATGGAGCAGGAGAGCACTGCCAGTGGGAGACAGAAAATGAGGACCAACATGGGAAAGGAGATTGGAGCAGAAACCATTCTTCCAGCAAAATTAAGTCCCTCTCAGATTTTTAGTTTCCACTACTTGTTTTCAGAGGCAGTGACATCCACTGGAGTAGAGAACAAAGGCAGCAGACATCTATCTTCAGTCTTGTTTTCAGCTCTTACTGGTGATAACTTTTCTGCTTCCTCCTTCTTGGAGGTCTGAGGTCTAAGGTCTTTTGGGAAGTCTGTGAAGAGCTAAGAGGGAGTCCAGAAGGACAAAATGCCTTGAGCATCTAGAAGGACAAAAAGTCCTCTAGCATTACTTGAATACAGAGCCTCATGTCCCTGAAATAGTGGGGTTAATTGTTAAGTTTCCAGTCTCTGGGAGATGCAAACAGCTCTATGTTTACACATTAAAGCACATTATGACCTCTTGCTTAATTAGCTCATCAGAAATTTTTTCTTCCGCCTGTAGCATGACATCTCTCTTGCACGTCTTCCGTGAGGAATGCCACACAGAGATTTGGGCACAAAACAAAACACGAAGAGATAAAGGGAGCTGAGATGGCTATGTGCCTCAGACACCAAGTTGACTCTGGAGGCCACTGCCCATCCTCAACTCTTCTGCTGAAGAGACAACGCACCTGTAGATATGGTCTCCAGATATTGTCTCCAGAGCTGTCCTGAGCACTGGCTCATGCAGCTGGTCAGGGGACAGCCACAGACCCCTGGACGTAAGGCAGACTGCCAGCCCAGCCCAGCACCAGCTCATCAGCTTTACACTGAGACCTGTGAGACCTGGTTAAGGTGGCCCACACCAGTATTCCCAGACAACGTTCATGCCTTGAGGGTGGTCTTTGCCTGCCTCTGTAGCTCTTCGGCACGGCTATGAACCAACCAGCAGAGCACAGCCTGGGATCGTCTGCTCCAGACCATAGCGGGCAGCCACAGTAATTGCGATTCAGCCTGGGAAAGCTGTTCACCTCTCGGCTTTCCCTTTTTTCCGTCTCTTTTCACTCTCCCCAGGTAGGGATTTTACTGGAAGCAAGTAAGAGGTGAGGGAAAAGAGTGAGGGCAGTCCAGTGGCTCATATAAGGAGCTCCTTCATTACTGTATTGCTGAAAAATGTTACTGAAGTGGCCGACTCCAGGAGGTATATAAGGATAAGGATCTTAGTTGGAAGTCTGCTTCCTTACCAATTCCCAGAAATTAGCAGAATTTAGGCAATAATCAAGTACATTCAGTACCATATGTCAGAGCACATCGTAACACACAGAAAAGGGAGCTTTGTTATGCTTCGTGCTGCAGTGTCCGAGGCACTTCAGTTCAACACCTCTCTTTGCTTATTCACATCACATCAGAGAAAGAGCAAAATGCTACGTCAGCCTGGGGCCAAAAGTTATTGGCATTGATTTCAGCGCCGTTCTTTCATGTGGGGAGGGTGTGGTGACCTATTGGTGAAAGCACCCTGACAAGCCTTGAAGACATGAGTTCAGCCTTGGAACACACATAACATTTTCCCTCTCCCCTTTCTCTGCGTCTGACCCAAGTGAGTAAAAGAGTACCTGGACGCCGAGGGGTAAGGTGGTGGCTGCCTGGATGGTGCCTGTGACCTTTCCCTCTACAGCGCTGGCTTCTGAAACTGGCTTGTGTTTCCTGACGGGCTGTCTGGGCTCTGTCAGACCTTTGCCTCTCGTGCTGTGCAGCATGATTTTTAGAGTTGCTGTGCAGTCCCCTATAGTCAGGATTGCCTTTAACTTCTCTGATAATTTTTAAGCTATCAGAGGAGCTGTTTCATCAGGGAACTCCAAGCACCCGGTGGAAAAGGAGCTATAATTAGGCTCTTCTTTGCTGGCAGCAGTTCTGGATGTTGGGACCTGGGTTATGCCATAGTGGGACAGTGTTGGCTGATGTTTTGGGGGATTATATAGTCTTATCTTCTGCAAGCGTATCTCCGTGTTACACAACCAGCAAAACCACCCCGGAATCTGTGTGTAACTGGTTTACTGTACATCACAGACAGACTGAATTCATTGTGGCCAGGAAGAAGAGGCTGAAGGTAGTGATGGTCAGAAGACACCACCTGGATGATCCTTAGACTTCTTTTGGCATATAAAGCCTTTAGAGTGAAAACATATTTTACTTCAAAGGTGATTTGTGTCCTCAATGCCTATTTGGTTTACATGGTAAGATTTTGGTAGCAGAAAGGGGCTACAGGGGTGGCTTCTGTGAGAAGCTGCTAGAAGCCTCCCATATGTCTGATAGAGCCAATGTCAGCCAGCTCCGAGATGGATCCACTGCTGGTCAAGGCTGAGCCCAGCAGCAGTGGTGGTAGTGCCTCTGTGACAGCATATTTAAGAAGGGAGAAATAAAAGCTGTGCAACAGCAATTGGAGCCGGAGAGAGGAGTGAGAATACGTGAGAGCAACAACTCTGCAGACGCCAAGGTCAGTGGAGAAGGAGGGGGAGGAGGTGCTCCAGGCAGCGGAGCAGAGATTCCCCTGCAGTCTGTGGGGAAGACCGTGGTGAGGCAGGCTGTGCCCCTGCAGCCCATGGAGGTTAACGGTGGAGCAGATATCCACCTGCAGCCTATGGTAGACCCCACACTGGAGCAGGTGGGTACCTGAAGCAGGCTGTGAACCTGTGGGAAGACCATGCTGGAACAGGCTCCTGACAAGACCTGTTGATCTGTGGAGAGAGGATCCCACACTGGAGCAGGTTTGCTGGCAGGACTTGTGACCACATGGGTGACCCACACTGGAGCAGTCTGTTCCTGAAGGACTGCACTCCATGGAAGGGACCCACGCTGGAGCAGTTCATGAAGAACTGCAGCCTGTAGGAAGGACCCGCATTGGAGAAGTTCATGGAGGACTGTTTCCTGTGGGAGGGACCTCATGCTGGAGAAGGGGAAGAGTGTGAGGGCTTGACCTCCCTGAGGAGGGAGGAGCGGCATTGACAATGTGTGATGAACTGACCGCAATCCCTGTTCCCTGTCCCCCTGCACCGCTGGCGGGGAGGAGGTAGAGAAATGGAGAGTGAAGTTCAGCCTGGGAAGAAGGGATGGGTAGGGGGGAGGTATTTTTAAGATTTGGTGTTTTTCTTATTGTCCTACTCTGATTTAATTGGTAATTAAATTCATATTTTTTTCCCCCAATTCAAGTCTGTTTTGCCTGTGACATAATTAGTGAATGATGTCTCCCTGTCCCTATCTCGACCCATGAGCCTTTTTGTGTATATATATATATATTGTATATTTTCTCTCCCCTGTCCAGTTGAGGAGGGGAGTGATAGAACGGCTTTGGTGGGCACATGGCATCCAACAAGGATAAACCCACCACACAGTGGCAATATCACCTACATAAATTCTACTAAATACTTCTCCTCCAGGACAAGATCCCTGATCCTCAGGCCAAGCTGCTTGTGCTCAGACTGCTCAGGGCATTAGATTCCTCCAGGGTACCATCCCCTCTGCTTTGCATTTGACTCTGGGTCTCCTGCAGGCTCCACGTGGTGTCACCTAAGATGAAATTACGATTTTATTTATTCCCCCTCACCCTCTTCCCCAGTGTGAAGTTTCCATGAGAGCTGTGCTGCAGCTTGCCAGAAATATGCTGTGGGATGTAAACGAAGAGCTGTGCTGCATGCCCTGGGATGTGACATGAAGGCGCACAGACAGGGCTTTGTGAGGCACAGGGAATGAACCTGCTGCAACCTTACCCATCATCCATCATAGGCCTCAGTTTGGAGGGGTCCTTAGTTTCAACTGTCTCCAGATCTACAAGTCACACGTGTTTTTTTCTAGGTGGTTCACTGCAAAAGAGAACCAGGGAGTAAACCAGCATTTAGGCAGCTTGTATGATTGGCAGTTTGGGGTCCGAAAAATAGCTGGGGAGCTCTTACTTACTTGAAGAGCAATGTAGGGTGACATATGGATACATCTATCCTGTGCACCAGGCAATGATTCAGACATCCTGCAGGCAAGAGCTGGTTTGAGCTGCCACGTTCACCATCCCATGAAAGTGCTATGTGAGCAGCAGGATCTCTTAGCTCAGCCTTGCTGCTGCGGCTGCCTGGTTTCTGCACTCAGCAGTAGCTCTGGGTGTAGATTCTCACAGATGTTACCTCAGACAAACAGTCCCAACTTAACTCATGGTTCAGGCTCAATATAAAGACATAAAACCAGATATCCTGGGCCAGAGCAAACAGCAGTCTAGCCCAGTATTTTGTCTTGGATGGTGTGAAATGGAGGCAGCTAGGAAACTATACAACATATCGCAAAAATCGAGAGATGTTTTCTCAAATGTCCTCCCAGTCTTCAGCAATTTACAGCTCATCGTCCTGCCAAGCCAGAGGCACCATCTGTATGTTTAATTGCCTTCAATAGATTATGAATCTCTCCAGCTTCCTTGTGAAGATGTGTGATCTTTTGACACCCCTGACACCCATGGTGAGGAGCTCTGCAGATTAAACAGCTTCTGGTGTGAGGAAAAGTGTTCTTCATTTGGTCTGACCCTGCTTCCAGATAATTTCATTTTTTGTCCTTTATGTCTTGTGTGCATTCAGCAGGCTTTGTATTCAATCTGTATTCATCCTTTCCCTGATTTTGTAGGATTCCATCAAATCCCCTTCTGGCTATCTTTTTCCAGGATGAAGACTGTCACCTCTCTTAAGCACTCTTTGTACAGAAGCCGTCCTGTGCAGCTTGAATGATTTTTATTATCTTTTTTTTTATTATTTTTTAACCTTTTCCAGTCTGTTATATCTTTCTGTGTCTGGGATGCCACAACTTTCAGGACACAGATGCATAGACGCACACAGTGGCAGAGTGATGGATTCTGGTTTGCTTTTTCTTAATAATTCTTAAAACTTGTTTTTCTTTGTAACAGAGAGTGGCACTGAGATAATATTTTCGTGGAACTGCCTGGTTACAATAAAGTTGCTGTCTGCTCTCAAGAATTGGGAGATTTCTGCCACCAGCTCTCATTGGTTTAAAATGTCCATTGCAAAATATTATTTTGACACAGGAAATGTGAGATAATTCATTAGTAAATTCACACTTCTTGTACAATAGAACCAGATGACTCAGGAAGAAAAGAAAATGACCAGCACTAATCAAGCACCAATGCAAAACTACAAATTGCTGGAGTGTCAATACCTTCCAACCGAGGTTAATCGATCATCAATTAATCAGAACAGGTTTCCTTTGTCATATTTCTCTCACCTTTCTCTAGAGGTATAAACTTTGGAAATTATTTGATTTGGAAAGGGGTAGTTTCTGTGGTGTTAAGATGTCAACTTATGACACATGGTTTTCCAAAAAAGGTCCTTTATTTTAAACAGATATACAGAAAGCGAAAAATAAACTCACAGACATTGGTTACCGAAGTGGACAAAACATGGGTATGGCTCCTTTGAGTAGCTTCAGAACTGTTTGTCAGAAATCCTGAACTCAGAAGTCCCATTTCTGCTATTCCTGCCTTTCACACTCCTACCATGGCAGGCCAGATGAGGATGCTTGACCCTGGGCCATACTTCTGTGTTTTGAAGAAATGTTCATTTCTCCATGATGGGAATGCCCTGCACATTTGATGACAAGAAACTCTCCTTCAAGGATGACTGTGCTGCTCCGTTTGTGTCATGGATGAAGACAGAAATCCTTTTGGAAGGTAACCATGATCCAGTGGTGTTTATTCGTGCTCAGAGGGGCAGAGGTACCAGAGCTAGATTTAACTCAGTGAACTGCAGACCGTGTATAAGCCTGCAGTGGTGCAAGCTTCACTGGTAGCTGCACAAGCTACTTCAGCGTGTTTGCCAGAGTTTCTTGTTTATTGCTAGTGCATGGGGCTACGAGCTGCCCTCGGATCTCAGGTTTGCCACGGGGACACTGCTGCAGGTGGGGACCTCAGGGGTACACACATCCAGTCCAACACGCTCAGCAGAGTGCCTGTTTTGCCCGCGCTCTCTCCCAGCTGGTGACAGAGCGGGAAACTGAATAGCCGCATTAACAGGATGCTCAACCTGAAGCAATAAAGCCCTGCTGAGAAATAAGGTATAATAAGTTGGAGCCAGCATTAAGATAATGTGTCTATAAGGCTTCTGGGCTGCAGCTGGCTTGCATCCGGCTGGCTCGCAGCGCGCACAGGGCAGCACGCAGCTGCTGCCATTCTTTGCACGTTGCTTGTATAAAAGGATCTCCAAAAAGCTCAAAATTAGCTAAAGCTCATTGTAAGAGCTCTAATCACAGCTAGTTATGGTCTGGCTTTGAAAGAGCCTTGCTAGTTTTAGTTCAGAGTCTCTGGGCACTAAAGGCTCCATCTGTTCCGATATTTTCAACCCTTTCCAAGGGTACAGGGTCCTATTATATTTTACCCACAGGACAAAGTTCTGCTGAGGAGCTATGAGTCAGGTCTGTATGGAGGTTAAGCCCATGGGTATCTGCTTCACACTGTCAGTTTGTGTGATAGGAGCTTTTCTCTGTTCCCTGACAGACACCATCTCCACCACAGGTACACGTAAACTGAGGCAAGAGGGAGTGGTGAATCAGTCTGACAAAAGGCAAATTCATCTTGGATAACCCTGACTTTGCTCTTACCTTTCAGGCTCTCTATTGAACATAAAAAATGATAAGGCTGTTAAATGGACCATTTGAACTCAAATGAAAAGTCTAATTTGGTCAGATATAGTATCATCAGTACTACTATTGACATACATTAGTACCTCAAGGGTCCTCTCAGGGTGTCCTTACTTATGAAACACAAAGTTCAAAGCAGTCCCTGTTGCAAGAGACCTGGTAATCTTAGCCCCGGTTCCACCTTACAGTCTGCATGGAAGGAGGTACTGCCTGCCCAGGCAGCTGCCTGTACCGGGGAACTGGGCACACACGGACTCTGAGAGAGGAACTGGTTCCTGGTTACAGCCCCATCAGGAAGATTTCGAAAGACAGGTGTTGAGAGGCAGCAAACGCTGTTTGTGCAGAGAAATAGGTACGAACCATGTGGGTAAGTGCAGAGCATCCGCACGCCTGACACAGCTACAGCAACCTGCTTTGTGGGTCCTCCGTGCTTTTTGTGCAGGGTTTACTGAGCAGTTTGGAAGATTTCTAGGTGCTAAATTTATCAATTGCTATTTTACATGTAAGTTAATGCAATTTATAAGGTATTGTATGATTTCCTGGGTGTTTTGCAAAAGGAATTGGTACGTTTAAAGGCTTAAATGAAGGTCTTTAATTCAAGATATCTCCAGTTCTAGTGGTTTTCTACAGAAAGCGTGTGTTGAGGGCCTGGAAAGTCTGGCAGTATCCAAAATTATCAGCCATATTTGAAATATTGGCTTATGAAGTTTTGGCTGTGGTTACACGGCAAGTCAGTAGCCAAGGCAGGAACTGGCCTCTGGCATAAGCAGCAGATTGCCTTTCTATAAGGGACACGTTCTGCAAAGAGCAGTTGCTGTTTTGCTTCTCCTATTTGGAAGCCGGTTTATTAGGGGAAAAGGGACTTGGAGGGCTGTAGACCCCATTTCTTCTGCCCCTCTCCTCCCCTAGTACCTCCCAGCCCCAAGTGCCTTTTCCCATTTTCTTGCTGTGATTGCACTGACCGGCTTCTCCCTGCACAGGGTCACGTCACACCAGCCCAGGGCCAGCACTGCTGCTGCTTTGCACATTTGAGGGATCTTTACCCCCAGGCAGCTGCTGAACCCAGAGCCCAGGCTTTTGCGTGTGTGTGTTTGGCCTCGTTTCTCCACCCCTATGCAAACTTTTAACGAGGAAGAGTTGAGAAAGGCAGTGCCCAGGGGACAGTGATGGTGACGTGCTGAGGGCAGATCGTCCCACTAGCAAGTGCCAGCTAGGTGTGTCACACCTTCCTGGAGATCAGCTAATGCCCAGCCAGCATCTTGGTTGGAGAGCTTCTCCCTGGGCGAACGCTTGCAGCTGAGTGGGATCATGTTGAGCACGTTTGTAATTGATTCAGTACTGTTGTGTGACAAAACACAATAGCTTTGTATGAGGCTTTAATATAAATCTCTTGCACTAGCAGAAGCCTAGTAATTGAATCAATATACAAGCGAGGCTGGAGAAGCACGATGAAAAAGTTTGGTTCCAGGTTAAATGTGAAACAGATGTTCCCCGACCCTCTCCCCTTCCCGCCCTGCTGCCTCCCCCTTTGTCCCTGCCAACTGCAGCCATGAAGTGCTCCTAGTTTAAAATGAGAAAGAAAAAGAAAAAAAGGGAAAATAGACAGCAGTTGCATGATTCTTTGGCAGTGTCAACGACATTTGTCAGGGCAAATGGCAGTGACTCTGAAAGGGTCGGGAGGGGGTGGGTACCGCTGGGTGTGAGGCGGTGAAGGAGGCAGGCAGAGTCCCCTGGGAGTGGTTCCTCTCACCCAAAGTTTGCAGAAGGGGCCTGGGGAACCAGTGATGGCTGTGTCCAGTGCTGCAACAGAAACACACAGATACCAGGCTCTACAGCTCCTGGGAACCTTCCCAGGAACCCAGGATAGCACCAGGTCATGAAAGAGAAGCCAAAGTGGAGTCTTCTGGCACGAATATGTCCTGTGGTGGCTCTGCCAGAAAGCACTGGAGGTTCCAAGGGACTCAACTCACCCCACAGAAGATGGACTCTGGCATGAGTCCGGTGATGCCCCTGCCCAAGCAGGGGGCAGAGGCATTGAAGAAGGTGGTAAACATCAGTGATGGCTCCCGTTTTGGGAGGATCTAAGCAGATGAAACTGCCCTCCCTGCCTGCATCCAGGGGTGTGTGTAGGAAACCTGTGCATGAAGCTTTGGGTACCCAAGAAGGACGGCACTTTGAACTAGGAACTGCTTACTGGGTTATTGTACAGTTTCCAAAGACACAGGAGGAGCCAGTGTAAGAGTGATGGTTGGATGGTTTCCTATTCCCTGTTTCTGAGTGATACAGTAAATCCTGATAAAGTGGTACAATCCCTGCTGGATATTCCTCAGACTGCTTTACTTGACTGTTACCAGATCAGGCTCATTTGCTCTTAAACATCCCCTTGTCTGAGTAGCTCTCAGCAATCTTTATTTCCCTTGGTTCCTTCTGTAGCCCAGTATCAGTCTGTGCCACCATTGTCATGCACGTGAACTGTCAAAGTCCAACCAGCCTTGGTGTACAAGGATTAGGGCTGATCCACAACCCCCTCAGCTCTGCTGGTGTTTCCTTTTCCAGTCAGGGCAAATTCTCCATCTGTGGTAATGAAAGCACATGAACACACACCTCTTTTGGATAAGATCCAACCAGCAGCTGCTCTTTACCCTTCTTAAACTTGCTTTACCGTGCTTTGACCTACAGCTCATGGCCTGGAGTAATACAAGAGATTTGTAGATTTGCTTTGCTACTTCAGGCAAGTTATTTTCTTTGCCACAATCTCTTGTTCCCATGGAATGATACCACTCTATGGCAGTGGGATATTAACTCTGGGTGTTATACCTGTGATTAAGGTAAGGCGAAATGCAAGTATTTAGGAATTTGGTGGAGGAGGACAGTGGGAGTAAAGAGTCAGCATAACGCCAGTGAATTGTGAATTACTTTATATATAAGTAGGTTGAATGGAATGGGATCATCACTCAAAACTTTATCTGCCTGAAAGGTGAATCATTCTTATTTCAAGTTATAGAAGGAGGAAAAAGCCTAACACTGTTTCTTAAATAAGTGACGTTTCCCCACTTTTTGTTGGATGATTTGTTTACTGAAGCATTCTCAGGAATGGTTTATACTGGTGTTAACCTGGTCACAATCTCCTTTAAAAATAGATTAAATAGCTTTTTTGTTTTCCATGTGCAGTCTGGCTGAAAACATCAAACCCGGGAAGAACCTCCAAAGAACATCGCTCCTGTTCTTATTTTCTTGGTTAAATGTAGTTTCAGACCCTTATGTGTCCCCTAGGAAGTTTTTTCCAATGCTTTCCCCATTGTATTCATGGAAAATTTATAATAATTTGCTATTCTGCCACCACTGATGTTCACCTTAAACAAGTTTATTTTTTTGATTTATTCTCTGTGATATTTTTACAAGTAACTGTCACATCTTTTCTAAACCTGCATTTGATGAAGGTAAACACAAAAGGTTCTCCACGTGCTTCAGTACCTTAATATGAACTCATCTTTCCTGAAAACAGACATGTTTATCTGAGCAGAGAACTCCGTTTAAGGTCTCACCAGTGCCATATACAATGTTATTAATGATTCTCTGAAGCTAATGGTAATGCCTCGTCTTTTGTATACTACTACATTTTTCTTCCACTTTTGCATTTCTCTGACTATTGCATTTTATAAAGGCCATGTTATTTTGATAGTGCTTAGTTTTCTTAAGACTTACCAGAACACCAGGATCTCTTTTGTACCATTTCCACTCGTAATCCCTCTAGGTTATGATATCAGTGTCAGGTAGTGGACTACAGACATGACCTTGCAATACCGTCTATGTGTTCTCTAATTTCTCTGAGTCTAGGACACAAGTGTATCCAGTGATATATTCTAGGCACCCTCTGTATTGAAGATAGATTCCCAGCTTTGTGCCTATGGGAAATTTTGTTAGTGTCCTCCCAATTATTTTACATATGGAGCTGATCTAACATGTTCAAAGCTGGTCCTTCAAGGATACCACTAACAACATTCCTTTCCAGAACAACCCATGTTTTAGGGTCATCTCCATCTTGAAAATCTTTTATTAATCTCCTTATGTGAATTAATATTCCCTACATAGTAACGTATGCATTTGTCTTCTGAATTAACGATATCTGTATTTTCAAATATTTTACTGAAGAAAAATTTCAGATTTGTTTTTTACATTCAACCTTTCATAGAACGATGTTGTATTCTATCCTTTCAGTCACTTAGCTACCTTTTCTTCATATTTTTCCTCCTATAAGCGTAACATACCGTTGAAGTAAGAGTAGCAAATCTATAGTTGCTTAGACCGTATTCTGTTTTTTGAACACGGGCAAGAGGTTTTCTACTCTCCACTGATATTTCAGTGTACTTGATTTAATGAATCTGTTAAATATCCTTGATGTTGGATCTGTACTTTATGTGACAATTTTCCTGTGTTTTTCCATGGAGACTATTTGCCCTCTCCACACCCAATCAATTTGTTCGAAGTTAGTGTCCGTCCTTGATATGGCACTTTCCTTTTCCATCCATGTGCTCTGATTGGTCATTCTGACTATTTTATCATACTCTGTATCATTGATCATGCTGAAATATTAAGGCAAAGTTTCATTTTTTTTCCCAGGGCTGCTAAGATTATCTTCTGTCTCAATCTCTAGCTGTACTACTACACTTGTTTTTCTTCCCTTATTTTTAATTCTGTTTTATTTGTATGGATAATGAAGCTTTCATTATTGATTTTAGTACCTCTGGAAGGTCTGGTTTGGCTTGTGTTTTGGCAAAACGTTTTGTGCTTGTGGAGCTCTGACCCTATCACTCTGCACACAAAAAAAGTGTGCAGTTAAGAAGAGATCTGAAGTCACAAACCAGTCTCTAAAAACCAAGGGCACAAAAAGATCCAGCTCTAAGGATGTCAGAAACAAGCTAGAGAAATGAAGCATGTCTCAAAACAGAGTTTATAATCATCCCACAAAAATCAGACATCTACTAAGACACTAAATAAATAGATTTCCAGGATCCTGGGCATAATGAAATACATCTGGAATTCACTCAGCAAGTTCAAAAAACAACCTAAAATGCTCTGCAGAGAGAAGAGAGGAAGTCCACCACAAACAGTCACATCTCGAAATAGCATCACAGTTGCAGTATCTGTGAACAGAGTGCTTCCCCAGTCAAGGTTGATTTTACATCCCCAAATACATCTGCAAATAACCCTTTTTGTTCCTTGGGGAATATTTAGGTAAACTTCAGGTGTCTCATTCAAAATTCGCATTTCCCTTTTCTGACTACTTTTCTAAGGGAGAGCAGAATTTGCCTGTCAATTTCTCTGCACGGAGGTGGTCTTGAGTTAGAGAGATCTTTCATTTGAAGAGACTCATCTCAAATTATTTCTAATGCTCTTCTCTATATCGTAGTGCACTTACAGACTTGACCCCCTGCTCTGTGAAAATCAGTGATTTTCATGGGGCTTGGCTCATGCTGTTAGTGAATAAACAGCCTCCAGAAAGCTGCATTAATGGAATGCTAGGACACTGCAACTTTTGGAAAGCCGTGAAAATAAGAAGTCCATCATGACAGGATGAGCAGCACGAGACCTTCAGTACATACAGCCTGATGACAAGCTCCAACTCTGCCTGAATAAGAAGTGCAGGGAGAGCTGTCTGAATGATTTCTCAAGTGCCTTCCCTTCGCTTCTGTTGAGAGAAAGGACATACTGTTTGTAAAATGACCATGAAATCAGAAAGCACAGTCTTTTCTGTCTCCTGGAGAAAACTTCAGCATTGGCTTCCCATGAACCAAATAGACAATGCTAGAAATATTTAAGTATCAAAAAGGCATTCTGCAATAGTCTTGGTTGCAATCATAGAGAAGTTTTCAGTAGACGTGTCATTTTATAAGGAGCTGGAAATAAGGAACTAGAATACCATGTTCCTTCTGAATCTCCATTAAGTTCAGCATGTTCCAATGCTATGAAACTAGAAGGAGTTTTACTTTTCCGTTATTTACTTCCCAGCTGGCTTTAAAACAACTGCACAGTCCATCCAGGGCTTGCTGATCTATAAAAGTATGAGAGCACTGTCTCTTTATCTTACAAGTTCGGTTGATATATACATATATTCGTACCTACATATAGAATCATAGAATCATTTAGGTTGGAAAAGACCTTTAAGATCATTGAGTCTGATTGTAAACTTAACACTGCCAAGTCCACCACTAAACCATGTCCCTAAGCACCACTTCTACTCTTTTAAATACATCCAGGGATGGTAACTCCACCACTTCCCTGGGCAGCCTGTTCCTTGACAATCCTTTTTGTGAAGAATTTTTTCCTGATACCCAGTCCAAACATCCCCTGGCACAACTTGAGGCCGTTTCCTCTTGTCCTATCACTGTTACTTGGGAGAAGAGACTGACCCCCACCTTGCTACAACCTCCTTTCAGGTAGCTGTAGAAAGTGATAAGGTCTCCCCTCAGCCTCCTTTTCTCCAGGCTAAACAACCCCAGTTCCCTCAGCCACTCCTTATAAGACTTGTTCTCTAGACACTTCATTGCCTTTCTCTGGACACGCTCCAGCACCTCAAGCACTACTGTCTTGTAGTGAGTAGCCCAAAACTGAACACAGTATTCGAGGTGCGAAGACACTCCAGAAACTGACCCAGATTTCAAATTAAATGGAAGAAATTTCCCACAGTGCAATTTCTGGAGGACACTTATTTTTCTCTTATCATGTGAGAAAAAAACACTACCGGATTTGTCTGCGTTTTCAACACAACCTGATTGCTTGCCTTAACTTTCAACCTGACTAACAAAGCACAACAAATGCGCCTTATATGATTCACATGGTGCTTTTCTAAGCATCTGTTTTAAATCACCTATCTGAGAGTCTGAGACACAGTCCAATGTTGGCAAGGTGGCAGCCAGAATCGCATCTCATTAATTAATTGGCTCAGAGCTTATGGGTGGATGTGAAATCATTCATGTGCAGCATTTTTCAGAGCTTTTATGTCTGTGTGCTTTCCAGACTCGAGCTAAATGGATCTACAGGAAAAGCAAATCCAGCAACTAACACTCACTCAGCACAACCCCACGTAGCACTCCACGGTGGTACCAATCCAGAGGGAGAGTCTTGGCTGGAACGCTGGGTTGTCCTGAGCTCGTGGAAAAGCAGGTCATTGCCAAGAGATGTGGAAAACAGCATTTTTATCAACTTCAAGCAGGCAGAGAGGGACCTATTGAGAAATTTTTGTAGCTGAGACATTTCCTATGAAAAGCTGGTGTTCCTGCTTCAGTCTGTTATCACTGCCACCAAAATGGGACAAGGAAACCCCCTTGGTGTCAGTCTCAGAACTGACTTAGGAACCACAGGAATCCCAGCGCCAAGACCTCTGGTCTTCTTTCAGTCCATCTGCAGCCACTGTAGCACTAGAATTACCTCATAACACTTGGGGGAAATTTCAGAGATTTTTCCCTGTGAAATTTCTCATTGTTATAACCTCTAGAATTCAAGCTAGATCACAACTAAGGTGCCTTCCTATACATGTACCCCGATAAATTCTACCAGATGACCATAGCCATTTTCAAAATCTTATGCTACGTGCATGGATCTGAGTAAAAATGATAAATATATTTATTTTCAATAGCATGAAACAGCAACTGGGAAAAATATTTAAATTAATAGTGTTTGTATAATATTCAAACCTCTGCTCCTCTTTCAGGAAATGAGAGCACCTGTATAAACATTTGATCTGGAGAAGTTAAAGGTCATATTACCACTACGTAGTCCATGGCCTCTGAAGGTTAAAATATCCTTTTACAAACAAAATATGCTTGCCTTGAAGAGGTTGGGCAGGTATTCCCTTGGCTGCTGTTGCAACCTTTGGCCTCAGTCCTACAAACACTTACACACATGCTTAATTTTAAGCATGCAAGTAGCTCTACTGTACAGCTCAGAAGGATGTGATGAGCTTCCACTTATTAGTGTTCTTGGGTGCTCTGATGTTATGATGTTGAACACTTGATGTTTCCCAGTTCCCTGGTTGTTGGGATTGCTGTAGACCCAAAAGAAGATGACACAATCCACAGACTCTCTGAAACCCAAAGAAACCCCCCATTTAGTCCTGAGATGGAGCTTCAAAGCAATTGACTCTTTCAGCAATCAGTTCTCATAGGAGTTTTTTCCTAACATGCTTTCTCAGAGTGCCAGCTCTTTAAATGAAACACAAAGTACTGTAGTTATGAAGTAGCCATTTTGTGATTAGGTACTACATTTTCTCATTTTATATTACGTGTTTGTTCTTTCTATGTTACTCTTGAGGTGTTGGTTTTAGCTTCTAGTTGCACAGAAGAAGCTTTGCAGCATCTCTACTAATATTCTTAGAGTGATATCTTTCAAATGCCAGAGTGATTTAGGAGTCCAGTTTCCAAGTGACGTGGGTGCTAATGCATCTAATTTGAACCTTCAAACATTATTTGAAGCCAGATGCTTTGAGAATATTTTTGGATGTGATCTACCTTTTAGTACACAGTGTTTCATCTCAAATAATGTTACATTTCAGATCCTTATATTGTCTCTTTGTACCTTCTGCTATAATTTTTATTTTCTCTTACACATGGCAATAACACAACTATGACAGCTTACCAGATTGCTGAGTTCCTGGAATCAAAACCTTTGTGATACCTACACAGAAGTTCACATCATTGCACTCAGTACAAGTCGAGCTTTCCAAAGGAAGGCCTCGGCAGTAAAGCTTGTCTTCTGGCTCAGAGGGGCTCCTTGGCATTAACCAAGCTGTGTGGCTGAATATAGGCCAGAAAAAAACATGGCTCATTTTAGCAGAGAGAAAAAACCCACAGCTGAGGTAATTCCCCCAATATTTGTAAGACCCCACTCTGATGGCTGAGAACTCATATCACCCTCATATCATCTGTCCTTCAAAGGGCATACCAGCCACCCAGAGCAGGTTGCAGGTGGGTGCCCACACTGGTGCTGTCTCCAATATAGTCATATGCCATCAAAACATTTCTGCTTTGACCACATTTAAATCATTTATCAGAACACAATAATCTTTTCTGTTAAAATGCCTGACTATGTTTTCTTACTTTTGGCACATAGGTGGAGTGAACTTTTTAAAGATCGAGTCGGCAGATTGTTTTAGTGCTGGCTGGGTCTGAGTGTCTCCACAGAGCCGTTGCTGAAGCAGCTGGGCTATCAGTGCTGGATGCTGTGGTGCACTGGTGGAGAGTGGAGGTGAGATGACAGGTTTAAATGCTTAATAAGATGCTGCTAGGTGGGAAGGAGATGAAGGGCAGCTGCTCTTAGCTCTGCTGGTAAGCTGCCTCTGGATATTGCTCTCCCCCCTTTCCTCTGCCATTAACATCTGCATAATTTCTGAAGGACTGATATTTCTGCAGTATAAAATGTACTGGTGGCATGAATTCAGCTTGTCCTGGGGCTCTTTGCATCTGTTACTGCACATTCAGGAATGATCTTGCTATCTTTTTTGTGGTGTCTCTGCGACCTCACATTCATTGCCAGAAAAAAAAAGCAAACCCTCCTCTGGCTGACTGCAAACATCTGCCTGTTCAGTGTCTCACTGAGACAATTGACCTTCATAGCTTTATATTCAGCTTATTGGTGCACTGAGGATCATACTGGTCTCTTCTTTGATA
Source organism: Pluvialis apricaria (assembly GCA_017639485.1). Lineage (NCBI taxonomy): Eukaryota > Metazoa > Chordata > Aves > Charadriiformes > Charadriidae > Pluvialis > Pluvialis apricaria. The sequence continues at coordinate 156,881,924 of CM030008.1, read as the reverse complement.
TCTGGAATGGGTAAAATCAATTTCTTTGCCCTCTGGGGCGTAGTTACACTATTTGCATGGAGATTCCCTTTGGCAAGTTGAACAGTATGTCACAAAGGAGTCATCAGTTCCAGTATTAGCTGAATTTTCTAGTTTGTAAGAATCTGGCAGTGAAGATTTCCTGCAATATTACAATTTGCCTCTCAAAAGACGACAAATTTAACTGCCACATGCATATCTTGGTTTGGAAGGCACAGGATCTCCTGATCACAATGTGTAAAATAGAGTGTTATGATTTCTAGTCCTCTTTCTACATATTTCTTGCATTTTTCTGAGGTTCAGGCGTAAGCTAACAAGATACATATTCTTAGAAGACAACTGTCCTCTCCTGCATGTGGTGGTTTAAAAAAGATACTCATCTGTCTAGTTCAAATCTCTAAAACCATGAGTTGTTTAGGTTTGCTAGTGTTTTAACTGTCTTACAGAACTTTCTTAGTTCTGTAGCTTAGTAGAATTAAAGAATGGAAGTTAAGTTGATCATTTAATGAGACTGTGAGGAAAAAGAACAGTTGCTAGAGACATTGATTTAAAGATATATATGAGAAAATGCTAAGGGGGCAAAAGGCACACTTTTAACCTTGAAATTTAGTACATTTGACAAAGAAATCCTGAAGTTCTGAATCTTGAAAAACCTTGGTCAGCCTTAAGAAGTTCAGAATTAATAGTTCTTCTGGTGTTTCTCATCTTCTGCAGAGTTTAACTCATGTATCTTTTGAAAACCTTGCTTACAGAAGTAAAAAAACCCCACCATTGTGGAACCATTGAGCACCAGTTTTCAACAGTGAACAGATGGAAAAGGAGAAAAATAAGTACAAGATTGTACTTGTAACTTTCTGTATGTTAACATTTATCACAGTGGTGACAGATCTTCCCTTCCTTTTGCAAATTCTGCTTAGATACCAAACAGAAAGGAGCAGAGAAGCTGCTCTGTGCATATGTATGTTGTCCCTGTGGGACCAAAAAAGGCAGCAATGAATTGAGGAGCAGATATTTCTTGATATATAAGACTAGTTGGAAAGTCAATGAGTCAAGCCTACTGTTAGGGATGTGCCCAGCTGGTTGGCCAAGCCCATGCCTGGCTGATACAATCTAATCTTAAAGGCTAGTGTTGTTTAAAGTACATAAGTATGCATAAATGATGTCTGATCCTCCTGGTATTTCCACACCATGGGATAACAATAAGGCAGATCAAGCTGTTAAGCATTATGGAAACCTGCTGCTTTTTTCGATTCATGGTACTATCTTCTTGTCATTTGGTGGACAGGACCACAGGGAGTCATTATCATCATGTAGTAATTGAGAGGGAAAACCTGCTCTTCATTAAAGTGATGTGGAATGAATTTTGCGGGCAATGATATATTTGTGTTGGTAGCTTCAGCAGCTTCTCTGCCTTGTAATAACAATGGTGCCTTAAATAGCTCTCTGAGCCTCAAAGCCCTAGAGTCAACCCATACCAGCACCTGCTGCTCCAGAACACCTCTCAGGGTACGCTGAGTCCTGCTTATGGAGAGCTGGGCATTGCTGCCCTTTATATTCCTGTTTGTGTTTCCTGGGTCCTATTTTCTCATAGAGGTAAGGCCAAAGTTTATTCCGTGCTAAACATGTGAAAGCACAGCCACTGAGCTAGAAATGCTGGCTGAGAAGGGACGTTGCACCTCCTTGTCTTGGGCCTTCTACTTTTGCCAGGGGGGTGATTTTCCAGAAATGCTGAGCATAACTTGCCTTGTAAACTGAGCCTTTCTGAAGCTCCTCTCTCTGGAAACTCCAAACTCACTGCTATCTTTGAACAGAAAACACAGCCTTTGGCTGAGTGCTTCTGAACCTCACGCATCTGACACTGAAAATTAGGCACTTGATGCTAGCTACCATGTAAGACCGCTGTGATCTGGAAACCCGAGTAACCCCAGACATGCCAGGACATGCAGTCAGCCAAACGCCACGTCTGTGCAGAGGCTGAGCTCCTGCCCATCTACAGCTTTCCCAGAAAACCAGCCACAGAAAACTCACTTTGAGATGCTGTGTGATAGCAGGTCTGGGCTTGCACATGAGACAACTCCAAAGGGTGCAAAGAAAGTGGAATCTGGGTTTAGAAGAAAAGCTTCTGAATTAGCCTGTGAAGCATTTGTCATATCCCAGATGGCTGGAGCCATAAACTGGGCTGAGAAGCATGTTGGAACCTATTTAGCAAAGGGCAATGACAGATTAACAATAATAAAACTAATGAAAAGCATGTGCCAGATGAAGATGTAACAAATGATTAAAGCAGATAATTTTCAAGATGTCTGAGGAAATTAATATATTTAACATAGTTTTAATATAAGAAAGGAGTAATACTCCTAGTTAGAATATTCCACATGGATGTAGCCGGAGAAATATTTCTTGATGCTCAGAAAAGCAGATTCTTCTCTGGTGCATCTCCAGTGTGGCTCCATTCAAGGGAAATAAACCAATTGACACCAGCTCAAACCTAATGATATATCTGCCGCCTTCAGCTTGCGCTTGCAGTGCTGAACAGGCAGTCATATGTTGACAGCAGACAAATTGCGGTTGGTAAATATCAGTTTGTGCTCTCAACTGCCGGCTGCAGGCGGTTTTCCTAATCCCCCTTCCATTAACATCAGGGAGAGCAGAGCCGGTCCTTTTACCTCCAATGGGACTGCAATTTACTGGGAGTGGAGGGCACTCAGCACTTCTCAGTAGGACCTCCCTCCTTCATCACAGACCTTTCTCTGCATCGTCTTGTCCAGGAGGCGTACAACGCTCAGCTAACCTTCCTGGCAGCACTTGTGGGATGAACTGTATGGCTCCAGGGTTTATCAGAGCTGTACTGAAATGTTGCAAAATGCGTCAGTTTTTGAAAAATGTTTTCCTAAATAGGCAATTAAAGTGATGACAGCTTCCTAGAGGTTGCAGTGTTACATATTTTACAATGTTATGATGTCTTTGTGCTGTGCACCAGTCTTTTATGTGCAGCTAAACAAACTGCGATGGAAAAGGTTTAAGCATTCATTTGAGAATATTAATGTTCAAGATGCATAGGAAAGCACTGTTTCTGGCTGCATAGCTATTATTCATCTGTAATTGCAAAAATACAGCCTGCCAGTTTTGCTTTTCGGTTACAAACTTTAATGGAGCAACTAATCTGATTTACCTTTTAATGGCTGAGAACTCTGGAGTTGCTTTAAGTGCTTTCTGTTAAACACTTCTGGTTGAAGCATTTTTTCATGACAGTGACTTTTTATGTAGATTGCTGACAGAATACGAGTTTTGAATAGTTTTTTCAAATACCAAGTTATACTCAGTGTACTGCCCAGGAGTTGCTCTTTAAAAATCTGCTGATTGAATGCATAAATAGAAAACATCTCTCATTATCTGAAACCTGATAATCTGTATATAATTCAATATACTACAGTAGTTAAACCAAGAAGTACAAATGCAAATGTTACTTTAATTCCCAAATTCATAATCTATTTCTGTTTTCTTCAGGTACATAGTACCTTATAACTATAGACAATGTTATTTCTCAGTCCCAGAGAGATCTAACAAGCCAAGCATGAAGAATTATATCAGCTAATTTTGACATTAGGAATATGTACTCTCATGTAGCTGAGAATCGATGTGTTAGTCTTTTATGAGAATTCAAATTGGTTGAACTTTCTGCTTTAAATGTCAGAAATAAATCTGAAGCAAACTGATAAACATAGTCTAAAAGCCTTATCTTCGTGCTCAACCCTCTCCTTCAAGATAAGCGATTGGATATAATGAAGCTATATGCCCCTTAGAGCCACCTACTGCCATTCATCCAGAGAGCTACAGAACCTGGATGTAATGTATCTGCTCCTTATTTCATGTATTATGTACCACAGAAGTGGAGAAGTAAGTTGCATGCATCCATGCATATATGCACATATAGGCTATTAATATATATATGCATGTTAATAACTGTTACACTTAAAAACACTATTCCAAATAATATCTATGTAATAAAACTGGTATTATTTGTTAATATTAAGTAGAGGCCAGCTTTATGACACACTGAGATTTAGAGCATGTGGTGCCTTTTAAAATGCATGACTGCAACTAATTGCTGTATGTGCGTGTGCTGTCAAATCTATAGAGGTGACAAAACCAGAACTGTCAAGAAAATTGTTGGAAACTTCAGCATTTAATTTGTGGAGTAATCAGTTTCTAGTTAGAAATTATGACTCTTCCTGACAGACTAGAACTATCCCAGTGTTTCATTTGGAAGTACTGAAAAACAGAGCAGAGGGTTATTCCTATGTAGGCTGCTTTGTGGCTTCCAGTCTTTTAGGGGACACATTAAAACTTTGAAAGCATCTAGCACAGACAATGTAGTTAAAAGTAAATGGCAACCAGCTCCGCAAATCATATGATCTTAGGCTAAGTTTCATCTGCCGCGTGCTTGAAGAAAAATTTCTTTGGGCCACTGAGCTTGTGTGACAAGCACTGATATTCAGAGTCAGTCAGAAAGTGTCAGCAGTATCCTAGAAGACATGGGAGATGACCGGATTCAAATGGCATCAAAGAAGCAGCCACTGTCTGCACTTCTTATGAAATCCTGCAAGATACACTTGCAAGAGTAAGGTCGCAATAGCCTCCTGTTCTGTTTAGGAGCAACTGTGCTGTTGGAAGTTTTATAAACCATGAATAAAATCCTGAAAAGGAAGGAAGCCACATGCCAAATCACAGCTGTCCCGTATTTCCTCTGAGACAGAGATTCCCAGGAATTCCCAGGAGAGTGACTTCTGCAACAAAAAGGGCTCATACAATAGAAATTTCCATAGGGAGACAGAAAATCTATCAATTCTCCTCTGCCAAGTTTGAGCAGTTAATGTTTGGAAGCTCCCACAGGGTGTGCAATAAATAACCTTGAGTAAGAGACACTTAAGGCTGGAGCCAAAGGAATTCCTCATATTGGAAAAAAATTGCATGGAAAGCCCCTTTAGTGATGGGACTGGGAAGACTGATCTTTAGTGGAGAACTGTGACTGAATTGCACTGAGATGGTAAAATCCTTCCCTTTTATTCAAGTTCAAACAAGCTCCCAGCTGGAGTCCATCAAATTGGAAAGTGGATACAGTTCAGAAGAAGGTGAGGAGTTATGGGACTTATAATTTTCTTTCCTGAAATTTCTAAAGACTTTTTTTTCCAAAGAACTCGTTTACTGCCTTTTGTTAGATGATAAAGATTGAAGCAAAAATGCACAAGAGACAAATAATGGGAGAAGGGTAAACTGGAAAAAAGTAATCTCAAGGTAAGCTATGTCTTCTGGTTTCCATTTTTCCAGGCTTTCAGACTGGTGTTGGGAAGAATTTTGAATTTGCTCATTCTGCTAGTGTGATCACTTATGAATCTTTGAGAACAGATTTACACATGTACTTAGAAGAGACACTTCGTGAAACAGGAATAAACAAGAGTTTCCTCCACGGTATTGCATGTGTGTGCACACACAACGGACAGTTCCCGAGCAATGTGTAGAATAAACAGCGTCTATCTGTTTGGAAGATGATTATCTGCCACTTGGATACCGTCTTTTTGGGTGCGTGTCTCTGTGCTTATGGAAAATGCACAGCACTGGCAAACGAAATGTTCTGTTTGTCTGTATGGCATGACACACGATAAGCGAGAGGACGGGATTCCCCATTGTGTCATGGTGATACAAAGGAAAAAATAGGAAAAAACTGACTTAATGGAAAGACCAAATCCCAAATGGACAAACAGTCTGGAAGCTCCTATAATGGCTCAGAACAGTGTCAGCTGCAGTGGAGTGTGTGCAGTGTTGTAAGGGGGGTGTGTGTCTGTGTGTGCAAACGGATAAAAGTGTGTGTAACCATCCACCTATAACTAGGGACTATCTATTGGATTCCAGGAATGAGATTTGGCTGCCTGTACATAGGCACTGAGTCTAATCTAAAATACCTTGTGATATCTTGGCATCCAGATGTGACTGGCAGATGTGACAGAGGACCCTCTGGACACTCAACATCCTTCTGGGCCAGCAGCTAGAGGTCAGATAGGAAACCTGTGGCCAGATAAAGCAACATGTTTTATTGGCTGAATTCTTCAGAGTGTGAATGTAAAGAAGACCCAGGTTTAATCTTGACACTACTGAGGTAAACGTGATACTTCTCAAGAAAGCACAGGTGGAGATTTTTGTCTTACATCTTCCACGTTATGACATTGCATTCTCTGTCACTGCACTCTACATTTGACAAAGCAAATACATCAACTTGCATGTAAATACAATTTCTGTCAAAATCCCTGTAGAGGACTGAGCGGAAAGCTGAAGGCTTGTCTGCAATTGATTGTTTTCTCCAAGATAGTTGCACTTCCAAACAAGAGAAAAGGAAAATGAACTTCCTTGGGACACAAGTTTATAATTATTTGCCAACAATAAAATACCCAAGGAAAGAAAGACAAGAGTTTAGATCAGAATGTTTCCAAAAAACTTTTCCATGCCAGACCTGCACATTACTGGTAAATGACCACACCCAAGAACACTGGGTTGGATTGGAGACTTACTTTTTTGTTTCAAAATGATTGTGCCGTGGAAGCCTATCAGGCTGAGGGAAAATGTTTTTGTTGCTACTGAATATGAGGGGCCAACATGCCATGTCAGCCATAGCAGCTGCCAAGTTTGCTCCAGCAAAGGCAACTATTGAGAATTCCTCCTGCCAGAGGTATGTGAAGGTGAGGAACTCCCTCTATGACTTACCTACTCCCCAATTATTACTTTAAATATTCTAATTAAGGCTTTGTGATCTGAGATTTACAATACAGCAGCCTTCATGTTAGGTTTTCAGAATAACCAAGGAGTCTTCTCAGGGTTGTTTAGCTAAGGAAATAAGAGGGTGAGAGTTGAGCTATGGCTGTGGTGACATTTATGTAGCTCACAATGTTCTTCAGTCTTCTGTCAGTAATGTGCAGACACTTCTATTCCCATAGCTACTGGCATTGTAATGCAACACAAGTGGCAAAAGCAAATAAAACTTTAAAGGTGCTTCGAAGTCTGAAGAATTGTCCAGGAGAATTGAATTACAATTCCATTCTTCTGGAAACACGGAGTCTGTCACACAGACCCAAACCTGCAGGGTTCATGAAGTCCGAACTTCTGCTAACGAATTTCATAAGCTTGTGTTGGTGGTGCCAGTGAAGTAGGCCATCATGAGAGTACTGATCACTCACCCCAGCTGAATATCCATGGGTCTGTTGTCACCAATGCAAAATGCAGGTCTGGAAGATGAGGAAGGGATACGGCGTGTGGTCTGCAGATACTGTTCTTATCCTTAAAAGTCATTACAGTTATGATGGGAAACCCTAGAAGAAGTGCAGCATGTCAGCAGAGAGCAAGAGTCACTGTAAGTGCTGCATGCCAGACAATCTGACGTTTCCTCCCCAGCTGTTCAAGCCCCCTGGATGTTTCCATGCAGAATAGCAAGATTTACTGGCAGGCAGTGGTCGCATCACCCGAGAAGAAAATCTATAAATTTTCAGCTCTGAAAAAATCCCCTGTGTAAGTTTTAGGGAATCTTAATTCTCAGATCTTCTTTTCCCAGAGTGTTATAAGAGTATATCAAAAGATTTATTGCTTTGCGTACAGAAGATAAAAGGGGATTCCAGCAACCTCTTGAACATCATCTGTTTAATCCCAGGAGCAGTGGAAGTGCCTTGACTCAAATAGATTAGCCATGATCATTAACTTAACTCCAGTCCCTCCCAGGAGGATGACTTATTTTCAAAATTCCCAAGCATTAACTTTGATGGACCTCTAAGATAAATTTGTTTTTCTTTATTGAGTTGTCTTTACATTTGACCCTCTTTTAAAGTTAACTGTAACAGGACCTGGTGCTGAGAGATGCCAGGAACTGACCACCTGCTCCCCAGCTTTCTGTATGGGAACTGGAGAAGAAAATGACTCTGTCTACCAAACCTTAGAGTTTAGGATACGGTAAACTGGACGTCAAAGAGTAGTGCTTTTGCTTTCAGCTCTTAATGACAAAAAGGTGGTTAAAATTAAGATTCAAAGACTGTGCTTAAGGCCTGAAGCTATTACGAGATTGCAGAGCTAGGTGCTACTGCATCTTGACAGTGTGAGAAGATCAAAGTCAATTACTTCAGCAACTAAAGAGGGGTTCAGAAGTCCAGCTTTTGGCACATACTTCTGAAAAATCTTGGCCTGTGTTAAGTATAACTGAAAGGAATGCAGCTTTATAATACAGAAGCCCTTGCACATGGGAATATTGTTTTCCACATGCAAACAATGTGTGTACACAGACCAGTGTTTGGATGTATAGTTACTTGATCAATGCTTTTTTTTTTTTTTTTTGTCAGACGATCAGTAAATCTCATTCCAGCACATATTAAGGTAAGTACTGTATAAGACATCGGAAGTACTTTTTTCACTCTTTTTGGCACTAACCATCTCTCAGCTGAAGCTCTAAATCCGATTTCCAGGCCCACACGTCTATGAAGCTATGAGCAAATTGTAGATTGTCCAGAGAAAGGGAACAAGGATGACAACAGTCTTGAAAAACATGACCTTTGCAGGAAGGTTTAAATGATAGGGTTTGTTTAGTCTAGAGGAGCAGAGACTACAGCTGACGCGATAACAGCTCTCTGATATGTATAAAGTTATTATGAAGAGGCCAGTGATAAATTGTTCTGTTAACATTTGAGAGCTGGACAAGAAGCAACTGACCTTTCAGCAAAGAAGATTCAGGTGAGATTTTAGGAAAATATTTTTTATAAGCACAGTTAAGCACTTCAACGTGCTACTGAGGGAGCCAGTGAAATCTTCTCATGCAGATTTCATGACAAACATCTGTTGGGGATGGTCTTGGCAAAGAGGAGACTTGGCATCCGAATGAGGGGATTGTCTAAACGGCCTTTGAAGTCCCGTTCCGGTTTACTTTCCCGTGCCTGTAAATTTTCTTTGTGCATGTCTCTTGTTTGCACAGTGTAAGAAATATGATGGTTTTAAAGCTGGTGATTTGAAGGTGTGCCTTTGGAGAGCTTCAATTTTGATGTTTTCAGCCCCTGCCATGTTTCCTCATTTGGTATTGAAGTCATCACTGGACAAGGTGACCTGGCAGGAGCTTCCTAGTGTCTCAACAAGCCCTGGAGCGTGTCTTGAAGGCTCCTGAGCCACCAGAGCCCTTAGGGCTAGGTGCCAACAAGTCTCTTAAGGCAGTTTAAAGCAGTCTTTTAAAGCCATCCTCTGCTTTCTTGTGTGCTCCCTGTAGCCTTGTGTACCAGAACGAAGGTGCCCTGGAGTGCAATTCCTACATACAACAAACAGCTACTGCAGGTCTTGCTGAACTGAAAGCAAGCCATGCGGTTTCCTTTCTTCTTGTTAGAGAGTGTGGTTTGAGGTAGGTGGGGATGGGGGGGAGTCGAATACATAATACTTATTTGTGGGTGTTTTTTTTCTCCATTAGATTTTATTGGTTCTGTGACTTGCTAACAGCAAAGTTCTAATGCAAACTGTTGAGTCGTGTTTTTTAGGTTCCTGTAAGATGGGAATAATGGGGGAAGACCAGTACTTATGTTGCTTTGATACTGTAAATGATTCTCTGATGCTCTGGAAATGTCGGTGACAAACAAATGTTGCTGGTTTGGTTTCACTTGAAACTTCTGCAGAATTTGAACAGCAGAAGTCATCAAAAAGACATATGTTTTTCATGAAAAATGTGTTGTTCATAACATTTGCTTTTTAAGAAGAAAAATGACCCATTCTGGAACTTTTCTGACATTTCCATGACTTAAAGTTTTACTATTTTTTAACAAAAAGTTAGTTCTCATCTATTCTAATTTTCTCAGTTTATTGTTTTGTGTTATTTTATCATTCCCTCCTCCAACTTCCCTTTTCCCTCATTTTGTCATAGGCTTTTCAGGTGCTGCAGTGCCCGGGGAACTGTCAGTGGGAGAGCACGTGTGCATATATGTGGTACTTATAAGGATGCCACATACTCCACTTGGTCCCTTAACTGTTGGGGTGTGGGTTTTTTTGCTTTTGAAACTCTCTCTTACATCTTGTTTCCGTTATTACTCCTGGTGTACGACTGGATCACATCTTTTTTTTCTGTTTTTGTTCTGTTGGAGGGTGACTGGCCAACAAAAATGTATCTTCTGTTCTGCGGATTTTATTTCCTTTGATGACAGCATCTCTCTCTCAGTCCTCCTGGGTCTGATCCTGGCTCTGTCTTTCTCTGATTATGCAGCAGTTGTGTTCAGGTGTACCTCCATTAAATCTGCAGTTACCTTGAATGACATATGCCAGTTACACCTTGCCATTGCTCTATAGCTATATAAAACCGGATTTAGAAATGCAGCCTGTGTGTTGGCCTCAGACCTGAGTCTCCTACATTATCCTAACTTTTGTTATGTGCTGTCAGCAATTATTGCTCTTGGAAACCTCACTATCAGGTACTTGCGAGAGTGCATAGCAGTACAAAACAGCATTCTTCATGTGTGTGTGTGTTTTTTCTTTGCAGTCAGATTTTTTACTATGGTTTCTGCTTTCCAATTGCTTTATTGTTAGCCTTGCTTTGTGCTCAAATTCCCATTTGGTGCTAGTGGGCTTAATTTTGCTGTGTTGTTCTGTGGCCTCTTGCTGTTACAAAATAAGCTTACGAAACTTGCTTTCAGTTTCCTGGCCACAGCTGATACCTGCGTGCTGCCAGCAGACCACTTTTCCAAACTGGAGCTGTAATCCGCTGTAGCAATATTGCTTCCTGACATACAGAGAGGATATGCCAATTCTGATCTTTTTGCACGGTATCCGTTTGAGATTTCAGAAAGCTGTAAAATCTTTGCTTTTACTGTAAAACCTCTTTGCTAATGAACATGACGTACATGTGGTTTGCTTTAAGCTGAGCATTCAGGACTACCGAGTATGCGCATCACACTGTTTTAATGATGTCATCTTAAATTTGGTGAGATTACTGCTAAGCCACTTTGGACTGAAATCCTGCCTTGCACATACGTCCTGGCACCATCTATGTGGGGTAAAATACAAGGTCTCAGGGTTGGTTTTCTTGTAAGATGGCCAGGCTCAGACTTTGAATTGTTACACTCTGTATAGCCTTGTCCCGGAAAGAGCCTTACTGGTTGCCCTAAAGCATCTAGCAGCAGCAGCTCTCAGAGGCAGAAATCCCTCTTCCTCTCCTGGCTGAAAAGTCTGCATATAATGCACTTGCATGCAGATGCTTGTGGATGGCTTTCATACAGTACTTTATAAAACTTGTGCCATTCACCCAAAAGTGAGTAGAGGGAATCCCTCCATTCTAAATGTCATAACTGATATCCATCCCAGTATCTTTCTGAGCATGTCCCCTTTGTTGGAGCTAGACTAGTAGATGCTGTGGGCTGAATTTACATAGCCACTGATCCTGCACCTCTTCTGAGGCATCATGCGTTCACTCAAGCTGTTCTGCAGGGCTGTGGTGTTTCATGACAAATGCTTTGCTTTTACTTTTACTCTTCCAAATGCCTGTTCTTTAGTCTATGACTTTCTACATATTTCTTCACTTTGCTTTAACTGCCTCAAGGAGCCTGCGCTTTTGATAAATGCGCACAAAGTCCATATAGTTGGCTGCTCCAGTTGGTTGCTGGATTTGTTTCACACTTTCTCATCCAGGCATTTCCCAATTGCTGGTGTCTTTCAGAATTCCCTGGATGCTTAGTTGTGGTAACCTCAGTTTTGGTGGACTCCAGTTCATCAACCTTTAGCCTGCCATTCGCCTGCTGGCACCTGGTCAGGATTTGTCATAGCTAGGTACTACAACCTCCAGTTGCCACATCATTAATGTCTTGCTTGATACACAACAGGCCAACTGTGAAGTCTAGCTGATCCCCTTAGTCTGTGCAATGTTTTCTCATTCTTTCACTCTTTTTCTGGCAGAGCCCTTGATGGTATCTGGATTCTCAGTAGGTATCACTGTCTTTCAATCTGGATCGCTCACCTGGAGTCTGTGTGTGGCTCTTTACTGACTGCTGTCAACATTATGTCCCTTGGTTTATTTTGGTTTACCTGCCCTTGCAGGTTGTAAGTATTTTTTTCCTAGGGCTAGATCTGCTTGCTTCCTAAGTCTCTCCAGTGAAACGGATTAGGTGTCCTATCTCCTACAAGTGAGGGTTTTATAACTAATTTTTTCAACCTTTTACTAGGTACAAGCATAGTAAACATTTCTTTCCCATTTTAAGCACAAATGAATCTCTGATTTCATTCTGCACTGTCTCAGGACTTAAGTTGCAACGATGAATTCTACTTACTGAAGTGCTGCAGCCTTGATGGGCTTTGTTCCCCTATGCACACAGATTCCCTATATCTTCTCCAAACTCCTCCTTCCTCCAACACCTACTCCTTTCCTCAGTTTCCATGCAGGGACCTAACCTGTCCTGTTCACTTTCTGCCAGTGACTGCTCTAGTGGATGCTAATAAACAGTTTCCTAAGGAAGGCTGTGCATATATTTTATGGAAAATAAGATCACAGAATCACAGAATCACCAAGGTTGGAAGGGACCTCTGGAGATCATCCAGTCCAACCCCCCTGCCACAGCAGGGTCACCTACAGCAGTTGCACAGGACGGCGTCCAGGCGGGTTTTGAATGTCTCCAGTGTGGGAGACTCCACCACCTCTCTGGGCAGCCTGTGCCAGTGCTCTGCCACCCTCAGAGTAAAGAAGTTCCTCCTCATGTTAAGATGGAACTTCCTATGCTCAAGTTTGTGCTCGTTACCTCTAGTCCTATCACTGGGCACAACTGAAAAAAGGCTATTCTCGTCTACCTGGCACCCTCCCCTTAAGTACTTATAAGTATTGATAAGATCCCCCCTGAGTCTTCTTTTTTCTAGACTAAAAAGCCCCAAGTCTCTGAGCCTTTCCTCATAAGAAAGATGTTCCAATCCCCTAATCATCTTTGTAGCCCTCTGCTGGACCCTCTCCAGCAGTTCCCTGTCCTTCTTGAACCGGAGAGCCCAGAACTGGACACAGTACTCCAGATACGGCCTCACCAGGGCAGAGTAGAGTGGGAGGATGACCTCCCTCGACCTGCTAGCCACACTCTTCTTGATACACCCCAGGATGCCATTGGCCTTCTTGGCCACCAGGGCACATTGCTGGCTCATGGTAATCCTGTTGTCCACCAGGACTCCCAGGTCCCTTTCCACAGAGCTGCTCTCCAGGAGGTCAGCCCCCAACCTGTACTGATGCATGGGGTTATTCCTCCCCAGATGCAGTACCCTACACTTGCCTTTGTTGAACCTCATCAGGTTTTTTTCTGCCCAACTCTCCAGCCTGTCCAGGTCACGCTGTATGGCAGCACAGCCTTCTAGATCTTTAATCACCTATTGCATAGGAGTCTCCCGTGGGAAGTGAAAAGTCATAGTTGCACTGAGGTCTGAATTATCACTTCATTTGAGCATAGTAATGCCCAGCTTCTCTCTGGCAAGTTAATCTTCCCCCGTGAATTCAGTGTATCCTTCCACCCACTCTCTTGTCCCTCAGAAGATGGCCCTGTGCCATTTAATTCCTCTTTCTGTCCATTTCCCTTTCAAATCTCAGTCATGAGAATGAAAACAAAGGGTTTTTTTAAAAAGGAACATTGCCCAACAAATGCTCAAGGGGATCACTTGGGCTTGGGTTTGTCTCATTTCATCTGAACTCAAGCCTAGAAAACTACTGTGACTTCAGATGTCACTTGAGATTATGCTTAAATCTGAGCACATATTTAAGGGCCTCCCCAGAAAATCACTTCAGTTTTATATGAGACAGGTGTCTACTGACTGTGTGCAAGAGTCACAGGTTTAAGAATAATATTCAAGGACGTCTGCATGCCTCTGAAGGAAATTCCATGCAGCAGATCCCAGAGCCCAAGTAAGGAACCCTTGTAGTCATAAAGGCTCCGTGTAAGTGTGGGGAGTTTCCCACAAAACACTTTTTGCCGGACTGGGGCCTACATAAACAACAGAAGAAATTTTTCTGCATTTCTGTCTCATTGCAGTGTGTTCCCAGCAATGGCTTCAGAGAGTGAACAGATCCAAAGAATGAGGCAAAGTGTGCACTTGATGCTCCTTTGCTGATTGGAGACATGGGAATGGATGTTGATATTTTGGAAACTGTGAAGCATGCTTCCTAACCTAAACTGTTTCCTGATTCTCATGTGACTTGGAGACAAGTAAGCAGATCTTCTCTGCTTGTACTCCAGTGGTATTTAAATTACTGAAACTGCACAGGATGGTTTAAATTAGTTCTGAACAATAGAGCCTATTCAGGCTTTTGGTGAATCCACTAAATCCTTTTTAGCTGGTTATAAGAAGCCTATATTTGTAAATGACTTGTTTTTCCTGCCATTTTTATAATGTTAATAACTGACAATACTTTATAAGAGTGTATTTTACTACAAGATTAATTTGTTTGTTCCATTTACCAACTTTCCATTAAATACTTCTACTAAAATTGATTGCCCTATTATATGTTCGTGCTAATTAAATAAAATCTCAGAATCACCATCTGCTAAAGCAGAGGATATACTTTGGTGGAACAAAGTCTGCCATGACATTGGACAGAATATGAACTCCTGGCTGGGCTTCGTGTACTTCTGTTGCTCCGCAGGCTGCAGTGGGAGTCACTACCTGTTCGGACTTAGTGGTATGAAAGCTAAGAAATGGGAAGACTTGAACTATAGATTCATTTTCTTATTGAGCCTTTACCCCAGCTGAGGTGTAAGAAATGCGTACCACGTGCTACAGAAAACCGGGATCCCGTTTTTCAGCATGAAATCACACCAATAAAATCACTGCCAAAGTCTTATTGGGGTAAACTGACCAGTGTGAAAGGCAGTTGGTTGTGTGGCCATTTAATACATGAAATCTTAAAACTCAGGAGTACACAGGGGAATAAAGGTCACTTGCACACAGTGGATAATTCTGCATGCAAATAGCCAATTTTTCATTTGAATAAGTGCTTTTATGTATAATTATTTGAGTCATTTGGACTGAATTGAAAATGAAATGGTTTCCAAAAGAGTCTTTCCCTGATCATTTTTTCCTCTTCCCAAAGATGTAGATAGTTGTGCAGTTGCTGTCCTTTGCCCCAAAGCTGACTCTATTTCTGCTGTTGTTGGTTATATTTGGACAGTGCAGAGCATGGAGGACTTCTGATTTGTACTTGGGACAGCTAGGTGGTGACACAGGGAAAAAAAAAACCCTAATTGTCCTCCTTTTAACAAAACTTTTCATTGGAGAAACATATTCTCTCTGTTGTGAGTGCAGGAACATGAAGTGAGAGCCCACATGGAGGCTGTAGTGAATATAAAACAGAGCTCCAGAAGATTTGCAACAACCAACCAAATGTCAAAGGTACTTCATACCACTTCTTCTTTCACTGAGTTAGAACTGTATTTTAAACCTACAGAATGCCCATTGCACTTTCCCATGCTTAGCATAGCCCAAAAATCCTTATCTACACACCGAGGAGCTCGCAGAAGCCCCTGCAGAGGTTCCAGCTTCTGTTTTACTCTTCCTTCTTTTGCTGCTGCTGCTCTGAGAAGACAATCTTTCAAACTGCAGGTTTCACTGCTCCGACTGCAACCACAGCAGGAGGTTGTTAGTGTTTGGCACTGCTGAAGTCAACAGCCTGTTTGAGCAGACTTTGGAGTTCTTTGTGGCTGAGGGCAGAAAGCAGCTGGTTCTGCTGCTGAGGCTGCAGCATGGGATGCTCTTGTTCAGCAGCCGGCTGCAGCCGATGCTGGCTACTGCTGCAAAGCCTTACTCTGGCAGCAAAGCCTCCTGTTGGAGACACGGCTTATATTGGCAAAATTTGTTCTTTGATGTGCTTTATCATCTCCATAAATACATTTGCTATACTGCTAAAATAGCATGGTTTGGGGGAGAGGAAAAGAGAGATTGTATTTGCCAGCATGGATGTATTGGGTTGAAATGGTGAATGTCCTTACACTCCTAAGTGATGGACTTAAGCTGGCAAAAGCACAATGTCAATATCAGAGACTAGAAGAGCTTAGTAGCACAGGAGCTTTGATTTCAGGACTGGAAATAAATTTACATATATATGTACATACACATATATATGTATATACATGTATATATGTTTTATAATACCGGTATGTGTATAAGCATTTTATATAACATACGCGCATATGTGTTCTAAACAATATCTATATCAAAGTCCACCTTTGCTGGGACTTCCTTGAGACCTTCCAGAAATACCAACCTCATCATGAGAACAAAGACATGGAATATAACAATATAAGGTTATATGTGCACGTTCAGTTTCACATTGTGTCTAAATCCTGGAAGTGCGGTCAAGCATTCTGGTCATGCTCAACAGGTCATGCAGAAGCACAAGACTACTATTTGCAAAAGCAAATGTTGTGTCTAGTCACTGTCCTTGCTAGAAAGGATATACAGGAAAGAAAGATCTTTTAAAACAGTTAATTTTTTTTTTGTAGTCATAGCTAGCCAAAAGGGTTGATTCACATTTAGACACCAACAAAAGGGAAAAAAAATCAGAAGTTGTTTGGGAAATCTATTTGTAAGTGCTACAGTCGGAGTCTGGGTCGGAGCTTTTGGGACTCTGTCCTTTATTTAGGTTGACTATATACACAGTGTGTCCTTCTGGGATTCTGAATGACTATGAGAAATATGTGTTCTCTAATGACCCCTTTATGATCTAACAGAACATGTCAACTTACATTTTGACATGAGTGTCTTGTTACTCAGCCTGGGGAACGCAGGGGATTTTTGCCTTAGAGA
The DNA here is from genome assembly GCA_017639485.1 of Pluvialis apricaria. Lineage (NCBI taxonomy): Eukaryota > Metazoa > Chordata > Aves > Charadriiformes > Charadriidae > Pluvialis > Pluvialis apricaria. The sequence continues at coordinate 156,865,094 of CM030008.1, read as the reverse complement.
GAACTGAGTGAGATTATAAATACTGCTGCATGGGCAAGCTACTCTTAATTAGTTTCTGTTTGTTGCTTGGCCTGGCTGGGAACATTAATAGTTGTGTGGATCTGCAATGTAACTCAGTGAGACTATAAGCTGTCTTATCTTCCCACCACTGCCAATTCTTTGACACTGACTGACATCCTGAAACAAGGAGCAGAATGGCCAGACAAGAAAGTTGCTTATTGAAACAATGAGTTTCCTGAAATAAACAGAGCAGTTTTGCATCAGGAGGCCTGTTCCATCCCTGGAACAATGCTGGGCATTTGCATCGCCTAAATGAGGTTAGTGTTTTGCAAAGTCTTCTGGAAGTCTTCGTGTCACTATGGGCACCAGCAGATAAAGCCAACGTGATAAGGACTGAGGTCATGGAGAAGAAAAGGGAAGGAAAGCGAGATCTGAACCAGATATTTAAACTACTGTGATAGTTAATTAAAATGATGTAATCACTCCTATATTAGTTTCCCTTTCCCTTGCCCTGACATTTACCTCAGACCAACTCTTTGTTGTCTGGTGCTTTTACTCATTTTCTCATACCAACAGAGTGGCTGCACTAACACCCTGAAGCTACTCTAACTGACCTCAGAGTGGAGCCAAACATCTTCAGTCTTCAAAATGAAAGCCAAAGGCATGGCAGGAAAAAAGAGAACCTTGTTGGGTTTCTTTCCAAAGACAGTCCCCGAATTGAAACTGTTTTGTGCAAGACATCGTGGCAGACACTAGATAAAGCTTTGTAGTTTTGTTTCACAGTTAAGTCACGTTGTTTCATGCTGACTTCTCAGAGACAGCCTTGAGTTACTTTCAAGAAAGAATTAATTCAATTTTGTTTTCTTCATTTTTCAAATAACAATGAAATTTCGTCTCCTTTTTCTTTTATTGTCTTTACTGTTGATGGCTACTGAATATTGGTACATGTGCGTATGAACAAATATATACGTATTTCTTCTTTACACATTGGTCACAAATATCCCTGACTAATGGTGTGTGAGCTGAGGCCTTTGGTGGCATGAGCTCCCTGTTCATGCCCTGCTCCCCCTGGTCTGAGCACATGAGCACAGACATGCACATCCTGACGTAAACTGTCGCTCTTCTAAAGAGTCACATAAGCCAAGGCACTCTCCCTTCATACATTTTAGAAGGAGAAGGAGGAAACTGCCCAGTGACATATTCCCCCAAAGCTTAGAAGGGATTGTTTGCAGGTTTGTTTTGTGAATGCTTCTAACTTGCCCTTTTTCAGGACACGAGCAAAGCCATCACCTGAGGGATTTGGTATTTGGGCTCTGGGTTGTCTTCTCTAAAGCACTCGCTGCATTCGGCATCATATCAACTGTGGAAATGGGCCCCATATGTCCCATCCTCCACTACCCTAAAGTGGGGGAGATGGTGGTATCAGGTAACTCCCCTCAGCCCTGAAGATACTCACTGTGAAAGAGAAGCCAGTTGTGATCGTTGGGCAGAGAGAAACCATCCAATCTGCCACTGTGTTGGTACTTCCTCGTTATATCTGTTTGTACTAACTACTATGTACAAACTGCCATTTGCCTAAAGAATTCAGCACATACAGAGTACACACAGGGTTTAAAAAGTTTGGTGAGTCTTGTGCAAAGTTTTTTTTTTTTTTTTTTTTTTTTTTAAATGCAGCAGCTGGATGTGATGTGTCTTAGAAAGTGCAACAGTGTCAGGAATTCATTTGCTGTTTTCAAGAGACAATTGGCCTTAATTACCTGATCCAAAGAAACGAAGTTAATGTGGTGCAACAAGGAAATGCCATGCCCCATTAGCAAAAGATGTTTTCAGTTAAACCAATGTTGTGGTGGCACAGTTGCAGTGTGCTTACATGAAGAAGCCTTACTCTGGAAGAAAATCTTGGTTAAGGAAAAAAGATGTCAATCCTGAAAAGCTTGTTGGAACAAGTTATGTTACTCTCACCTAAGCTGTTCCTAGGGGCAAGATTTGTGCAAGTACCTGTGGCTCAGAGGTGGTGTTCAGGCAGCCAGACGGAGTTCAGGTAGTAGTGTGCAACTTTAAGCCCTGACTCTGTATTTCATTATTAAGCAGACTATTTAGGCAAATGTTTAGCTTCAGCTACACATGTGAAACTTCTTGAAGTGATTACTGCATAAAACACAAAGCTATACATAAGCTCTGCTGCAGGCTGGGTAAGTATTGGTCAAAGTGCACTTAAATGCTTTTTCATAAATTTGTGAGACAATTTATACAATTGAAGACATCTATATTGGTAATTAATATTTATAGAATCATAGAATCATAGAATGTTTTAGGTTGGAAGCGACCTTAAAGATCATCTAGTTCCAACCACCCAGAGATCAGGTGGACATGATCTCTGTATACTTTTACACAAGTAAATATAAATAGTTTAAGATTTATATAACTATTTTAAAATGTGGAAACTTCATGTTTCTTTTATGATGGAAAAGCTAATGAATGATATAAATGAATCATGTTTTGAAAAGCCAATGAAGATATAAATGAATCCCATTTAATTATCCTTGATCTTTTGCTCTGAGACACAGGAAGCTAATAAAGACAAAATAATGGCCAGCATCAGGCTATAGAATTAGAGCAGATGATATGTTCTATTAGTTGGATCTCTTTTCTATAGTCGTGGTTTAACCCAGCAGGCAGTCAAACACAATGAAGCCCCTCACTCACTCCCCAATCCCCCCGCAGTGAAACAGGGGAGGAGAAGGGGAAAAAAGGAAACCTTGTAGCTTGAGGTAAAGACAGTTTAATAGAGTAGTAATGGGAGAGATGATAATAATAACAATGACAATAAAAGAATAAACAAAATGAGAGATGCAGTACAATTTCTCACCACCCAATGATCGATTGCCCAGCCCATCCTGAGCAGCGATCACCCTGCCACCCACCCAACCAACCCCCATTTATATACTGAGCATGATGTCTATGGTATGGAATATTCTTTTGGCCAGCTTGGGTCAGTTGTCCTGTCTATGCTCCCTCTCCGCCTCTATGGGAAGCTGAAAAAGTCCTTGACAGTTTAGCAACAACTAAAACCACTAGGGTGGTTATCAACATTATCTTCATCCTAAATCCAAAACATAGCACTATATCAGCTGCTAGTAAGAAAGTTAACTCTATCCCAGCTGAAACCAGGACATCTTCTTATTTAGTTATACAGCATATGTGACTGCAAAATTGTTACCTTCCAAACATATTGGAATAGTCTATAAAAATGGAGGATCTGGAGAACTGTAGGCCGGTCAGCCTCACCTCTTTTCCTTGGAAGGTGACGGAGCAAATTATTCTGGAGACCATTTCTAAACATATGAAGGATGAGAGGATGATTGAGAGTAGTCAGTAAGAGTTTCTGAAGGAGAAAACATGCTTGATCAACCTGACAGCCTTCTGTAATGAGACGACTGTCTCAGTGGATGAGGTGAGAGCAGGCGATGTTGTTTAAATTGATGTTAGCCAGACTTTTAACAATATCTCCCATAACATCCTCATAGACAAATCCATGAAGCACAGCGTAGGTAGCTGCACAGTGAGGGGGTTGAAAACTAGCTGAGTTTCCAGGATCAATGGGTTATGATCAGCAGCACAAAGTCCAGCTGGAGGCCAGTCACTAGCGATGTACCCCAGAGGTCGGTATTGCCAATACTCTTTGACTTTTTCATTAATGACCTGGATAGTAGGACAGCGCACAGGCTCAGCAAGTTTGCAGATGATACAAAGATGAGAGGAGAGGCTGATACATCACAGGGTTGTGCTGCCATTCAGAGAGACCTCAGCAGACTAGAGAAATGGGCTGACAGGAACCTCATGAAGTTCAGCAAAGGAAAATGCCAACTCCTGTCCCCAGGGAGGAAAAACCTCTGTACCAGGACAGGCTTAGGCAGACCAGCTGGAAAGCAGCTTTGCAGAAACGGGAAAACAAGTTGAGTCAGCAATGTGCCCTTGTGACAAAGGTGGCCAACAGCCACAGGTGGACCAGAGAGGTTGTGGAGTTTCCATCCTAGGAGGTATTAAAAACCTGACTGGACACAGCCCTGAGTAATATGCTCCAGTTGACCCCGCTTTGAGCAGAGGGTTGGACTAGGTGACCATCAGAGGGGCCTTCCAACCTCAACCTTTCTGTGATTCTTTAGTATGGAAAGCCGAGTCATGAAACCGAACACTGAGAATGCACAGTATGAAATGTAATGTGCTCCGTAATTGTGGTGGGACAATATGGAGAGGAAACGTCACTTTTCACCTGGACACAGAAAATTCTCCTTCAAGGTGTGTACGGAGCAGGTTCCCTTGAGTTGTTAGGAAAGTATTTTACAGGATAGATCTTTACCTCTCTTAAAGCATGAGCTTTACAGTATTTGTTGCAAGCAAAACCACCTGAACCTGGGCACGTGGAGGAGAGAGGTTCCTGTGCAGTGTCTATTTGTTCTGAATCTTACTTCCTTTTCTTGCATGAGGTGTATAAAAAGCAGGCATGATCCCTCATTTTCCAGTTTGGTCTTTAAGAAAGAAAGATTTATCATACTAAAGTATAAATACACTTCCCTGAGTGTACAGTCTATACACAGAAACTGGTGTTGTAATATTAAAACCACAGAGTTTACTTTCCCTATAAGGACCTGCTCTGTTCAACCGGTTTGTCACACCAGAGTAATATTTACTGTTTACCTCATTACTTGCCTAATGCATAAGGTCAAGTATAAACCCAAGAAGGTAATAAGTTAAAATTCCTTTTCCAATGAAAGCAATGAGACCTTTCATATTCATTTCAATAGAGCCAAGATTTTACTCTGTGCATGGCATAACAGTCTACAGGACCTATAAAAGGATGCTCTCTAACACAGCAGTGATATCAACAGAACTCCGAGGATTAGAGCAGATACAGAGTTCAATTTTATGCAAACAGTATTTTAGTTTCTATAATACCAGTGACACAGCTCTTTCATAACCACAATAACTTAGTCTTCTCTTTTTTTCTCTTTTGCTTATTTTGTGAATGTTTATAGATGTGGGCAGTTACGTAAAAATATAGTTTTTGGACTATAACAAAGCTGTTTTCAGTTAGTGAAACAGTAAAAACTTACACTTCTGAAAAGGGCACTGTAGTGTCACATTTATTTATTCCCTGGGTAAAGTGTGGCTCCATCACTCTCTTTTTTCTTGTGTTTTTTTTGGTATCCATTCTGTGAAATAAAGTTGGCTGTGTGCTGAGAATACACCCATGAATTTCAAACCAAAGTGAATTTATTCAGCTTATTTATAAATCTGTCAGGATCAAAAACTATGGAGAAAAGAATGATTTAGCTGATGCTAAAGTATTGTACAGCTTTAGGCAAAACAGAAATTGCAGGATTGCAATCAAATGCAAGACTGGGGGGGGGCTATGTTGTGTCCACAGATTGTCTTCGTCCCTTTGAACTTTCCTGCAAGCAGGTATCTGCAGAAGTGAAGTACTTTGTGTTTATCCTTTTTACACAGGGTCCTTGCCACAGTCTCCAGCTTAGCTGTAACTCTAGCTGCTTTGTAGACTCCTTAAGGGCCTCAGAGGAGTCTTGGGTTTTTGTCTGCCAGCTCTTCCCTGCAGGTTCCTACAGTTTTCTTCCTCCAGACCTGTTTCTTAGGCTATCTGCTTTGACCAATTGCAATTGCTGCAGAAGGCTTAAATTCATCTTAACAGCTGCGGTTGTCTTCTCCAGGATTAAATGGGGGCTAACCAATTCATCTTGAGATGACAACCATTAACTCAGAACAAGAGCATTTGAGAGAAAACATGGATCAAAAGAACAAGCAACAAGCACAGTCGGCTCCCCAGGTAATCACCCAGCTCTCTCCAAACAAGCTACCATGGACAACCAAGTGTTTGCCAGCTCTTGGATCCATGTCATTTCTTACTTCCCTTAGTCCTTTGAGTCATTCATCATTGTGTCCTACTGAGCTGTACCAAATGAATCTGAGTTTCCTCTGCTGGACAGCTAAGCTTTGAGAGATTTGTTCCTTGATTTTCACTTGCAATGGGTATTTACAATAATTCAGTGCGCTGTCAAGTGAAGAAGGTGTCACTTACACTGCCCAGTGGGCCAAGCATATGGTCATGAGCCAACTCATAAAGATTCACAGCAGGTTTGTGGCATGTAGGACAGAGTCCCCGAGTTGTCCATGGTTCCTTGTCATCCTTCACAATCCTCATCTTACATCACAGAAAATGAGAATATATTACAAAATGTTCACTGAGGATGGAATTACCCCATCTGCAAGGGGTTTAGACTTGATAGCCTTCTAGGCAGTGCCTGTCTTGGTACATTTGAGCTGCATGTAGCACGTTGGGTCCTTGACCCCTAGATATTAATCCAATACCAATCAATTAATAACGTTTCAAAGTACGTCTCCTGATCTAAGTAGTTTGAGGGCTTGTTCTCAGAAGAATTCCACTGGGCAAGTTTATCTTTTTGTACTGCTAACAGCACTAATCAGTCAGTAGCTCTTTTTTGATGTGCTTTTGCTCAGTTTTGCCACTGTGCCCAGCCTGTACCCAGCCCACAGATAACAGCTGTGTCTACATAGACCTGCCTTTCTTTATGTGATTGTGCTTGTGCTTTCTATTCACAGAGGGTCAAACACAACACAACTGTAGCCAAAGTACACTTGTTTTTCTGTGTTCAGATGATCTAGGCTGCGTTATTGCTACCTGAGTAAGAGCAATCCTTTTTAATATCTGAGATCTGAAGGTTTTTAGGTAATTCGTATATGGGTAAAGGGCTGACTGTGTGAAAAAAAAGTACAGTTCCCTTTGCTTTGGGAAAGTATTGAATGTATTGAATGGCAGGCAAAAACCCCTCTTGCACAAATGAGTTAAGAGTTTCCATGATCTTTGTTCTGTGCTCTCAGCCTCGGTGCAGGTTTTGCCTTTATGGGATAGTGTTATCTCATGTCACCACTCGGTTCCGGCCTGAGCTGGCCCCTAGTGACACAGCGGAGGAGGCAGCCTGACGGGTCGCCAGCAATCCCCCGTCTCAGTATCGCCTAGCACTCTGTCTCTAGCTTTGTTTATGCCAGCTTAGAGATACCAGCTACATGTTTCCATTCATTACTGCCCCCACTCACTTTGGTAGCACTGCCGAGCACTTCAGTTTCTATCGTGCGTCCTCTTGAGAGGACAGAAGGGGTTTTTCCCTGACTGTGTTTCACAGGATTTTGACAAAGGGCTTACAAACTGTAGCATCCCAGACAGGAAACACTGGGCATATAAAACTCTAACACATCTTGGTGACACCCACGTGTCTTTGTGCATACTTAAAAAAGTTAGAAGTGTTAATAAGGAGAATGGTTTTCACTGTCAATACCAGTTTTGTTGCTTAGTTTCTGCTTCTTTCACTCTGACCCAGGGTTTCTTTGCATATTGGGATTTTTTGCAGTGCAGTGTATCAGAGGCAGAGACTGAAGCTCCTCCATTGTCAGTACCAGTTCTGCCCTGACAGGTTAACACAGATGATGCCTAACACACTTATGTGACTAGCACACTTGGTTTGTTGTCAGGGTTTTTTGATCAAAGTTCATTGATCAAATGGGTACTCAGCTGGGTTTAGGGTTAGAGTTAGTTTTACTTTTGGGTTGGAGAACCTAAAGGTCCCTAAACTGGGGAGTGTTTAATTTGAAACTTATCTTCCATAATCATCACATTCCCCTATTAAGATTGATACAGCGTTTGTTTGTCATTATGTTAGGACTGTACTGGGAATCAACTGATTATAAAGGGCTCAAAATTTCTGTGATGTCCTTGAGAGGTGCCACACCGCACACGTTACCAAGGAGTTATTTGTGTGCCAAAAATCCAGGATCGTTATGTTGAAATTAGGAAATTGGTGTTTCTGTTGTTTTGTGGTGACCTCTGGGATCTGCTTGAGAACTAGAAGTATGAGGAAGTCAGCTGCAACCCTTACCAGCCTGCAGCCGCTGCAAGGCTGATGTAGTTTTAGAGCGCTGGGTCTGCGTGAGTTGCCAGCAGCCTTTTTCTAAGCGGACTCTTGCAACTGAATGTGGTAGGTATATACCTTGCCCCTCACTGGGATCTTAAAAAAGATCTCTTCGTTAGGTCATTCCTTGGCCTTCATTTCGGGATCTTAAGAAAAATGCTGTCAAGGATGGTAGAGCATCTGCAGGCTATCTAGGGATGTTCTTCAAACTGAGGTAACCCTCGGTGATCCAACCACTGGTTTGCTTCTGCTTTGTATGTGTGTGAAGAGCACCTCACCAGCTATAGGAGCAGCCATCTTCTGTTGAAAGTATTTGCGCTGTGCCATACTGGTAGCTCAGCCCTGAGATTCAGTCAGGATGGACAGGAAGTTCCCCCAACGGATAACTGCTGAATGGAGATCTCTGAAGGATCCTGTGATCTGGAAACTTTAGATTTCATCCCCTTTGTTTCAGCACGAAGAGATTTTTCTCCCTGAAAATGTTCAATTTTGTAAGATTACGGAGATCGGATAAGATGCATTAATTATTCAGTCCTGTTCAAATTTTACGCTTGTGAGTGGCAGTGGGAGACGTACCTGAAGCATGGATAATTGAATATTCCAGTACAGCAAATCTGTCAAATGAAGATTTTGTGGAGTGTTTACCTGATTTTCATTAGTTTGCTGTGATGTGTTTTGATTTCATGAAGCATAGCTGAGATACCTCTGTATTCATAAATACATAAATCTGTATATATCGATAGATGCCTGGCATGTTGAACAGTTGTTTAATGACAGGGTTTTAAAGACATGAATAAACAGAATTTTTAAACATGTTTGTTTTTCCTTCCACAGTTGCCTAATGACAGTGTTTGCATTGGTTTAACTGGTTCTGAGTGTACAGTCTGTGTAAGGTAAAACCAGCAAAATACTCCTGTGAGCAGACAGCTGGGGAATAGCCCCACACAGCCAGAGGAGTGGTTAGTAAAACCCATCTTTTAAAAGTACCAGAGTTTGCAGGTTGTTTGTGTGATATGTGAACAATGACGTACATAAACTGCTTGAAAACTGTGAGTTCAGATATCAGACTGGACTCAGATCTAAGAATTTCTCGTCTGTTGATCCAGCCTTTGAATCTGTTTTGCTTCACTGCTGCTGGGAAGCAGATGTAGAGGGTGTGTTTACACTATCAGATAACTTTTCTGCCTAGTTTACACCTGGTCCCCTGCCTAAATGTTAGTTCATTCCCAAGCTTCCTTTTCCGGCCAACCAGTCTTCTCCAAAACAAAACACAGGTTTGCTTCTGGGGAGAGTTTCTCCCAGTTCCCATTTTCAATAGACTCTGGAGGTCACACCTGGGCTCCCTTTGCATTGTGCAAACCTCCAGCACTCCCTGTGGGTTTTGTACCTCAATCTACTCCTCTGAGCTCACTTAAGGGCACCCTCACCTTACTCTCCCACGCTATTTTAGACACTTTGAGATGATTTCTTCTGCTCACACTCCAGTGTGACTTGGTGTCCAAAGCAGATGTGCAGTCAGATATTGTGCCATGTGGACATAGTCAATATTGGCTTGATAAGCAGAGATCGCTTTCTGGGATGGGATGTATATAGAAGTGTACACACGGCCACTGTTACCTGCCTCCACGAGTGTTATCAGGTGTTATTTCAATCTTCTTCAGACTCACATCACCACAATGCTGTCCTAAACATCACCCATCTTGGCAAATACGGCAGAAAAGACCCACAGCACCTGTTGGAGGCTGACCAGTATGGATCAACTGGACTGAGTACTGGCAGTGAATTTCAAAGCCCTGGGGTGGGTCTAGCTAAATTTGGTGTAGATTTTATGAATCCCTGGTTTTGTAAACATCATGTTGGACCACTTCTGTTTACTCACAACATGCAGATGTTTTCCTACATACGTGATCTTACAGGACTGTATTACTTCAGCCAGGGGTGGGGACACTACCTCACACAGGTGTCCCCTTTCACTCATAAGTGCCTTCTGTTTGTACCGCAGAAATGACCAGATGCCTCAAACAGACTTAAGGGCCCGTTGAGTCATACAAGGGGCAGCCAATGGCACCAAACCACAATGCCCCTTTCCAGACAAACTCTCTGTTATAAGGGTGCTATTTTAGAAAAACTAAAATATTTGCCGTAGGTCTTGATTAGAAAAATGCCGCAGGGGAAAAAAAAAAAAAAAAGTAGGAAAAGGAAATCTGTAAGTTGCAATTTAAACCTTTTTCGTGTTTCACCAGTGAACATACTTTTTTTTTATATATGTCTCAGCCCGTTACAGTGAATGCTCAGCTTCTAAAAGGCTGAATTTACTATTCCTGTGTTTGGGAGCTAGAAGAGGAATCCTCCTTCCTACAGCAGCACCTCAACCCGTTGTATCACCTGAGAGCGTACAGTCAGATACCTCTCTAGAGACTACTTGAATAAAGTGCCAGTTCCTGAAGAATGCAGCTGAAATCTGTGCTGACTTGGGCAAGAATTCAAAAAACCAATCTCATTGTGTTATATCTGCTCCCTTCCTATTAGGCCTTGAAAGCAATGTGTGAAGACTGGCATAGAAAATACAAATGGGCCATGGTTTGAAAAACAAGTTGCATTAATTCTTTGTAAGATTCAAAGGATGCATTTAAACTTTGCAGTGTAGCTCCAACTTAGAACATAATGCCATAGTTCTAATGTCATCGTACGTACTGATGATTACTGAGGCAAAAAAGAATTGGAAGAACAGGGGAAGAAAGAAAATATGGTTTAAGCCAGCTCAAATGGAAATTCTTGCAGGTATTGTACTCAGTGTTTTAATGCATCTATAACAAATGGGAAAGTGAGAAGTGTTAAAGTGCTGCCTACATAAATAACTAGCTAGAATTTAGCAGGGGGGGAAGCTGTTGCTTAGGCTCTGGAGAAAAATCAGGCAGATACAGTGTCTCGTGTTTGTTTTCTCTCTGCCTTTTCACTCTTTGCAAGCTTTTTCTCACTGCTTTGTAAGACCACCCTCCATTCTTACACTGGCTGCCCTGTCAATGCCACTCTGCTCCCTCGTGCGCTGCCTTGAATGCTGGCAGCAAAGCGAGACTCGCTGGAATGATAATCTTGGTGCTGCCTGGATGAGCAGCACTCAGGATCAGTGTTCTGGTCCTGTTTTGTTTTCCTGGAAACGCACTCCTCTCTGCCATGTGATGGGGCGGAGGGGTGAGGGAAGGGGATATGGGAACAGCACATCACCACCAACAGCAGACCACCGCTCAACTGAGAAAGAGGCTGTGAACTAGTGAGGGTTAGAACTTTCTTAATTGTCCAGTTGGCAGATCTTTGCTGTTCCTATTTTAGTTTGTTCAAAAATACAGGGTTTGTGATTTAACTATCCACAGTATGTGACAAACAATCAGGTATTGCTGCTGTTCATTTCTTCTTTGATTGCTTTATCATACACACAACACAAAGTACAGACATGCACAGAGGGCAAAAGGATGTATGTGTGCATACGCATGTAGATAGACATAGATGTGCATATATCTAGATCTATGTGCATGTATACATAAACACATAAAGGGAGATTGAGATTGAACAAGAAAGAGAAATAAATAAAACCACCATAAACATTTCTTGGTTTAATTCCGCCCTTATAACATTTTGCCTTCTTGTTTCATGCCTTGAGACTGCGATAGAACTTGGGCTGTATCTTTTGGCAGCATTATTCCTAACGAAGGCCGGGCTGAAGAAATACAGTAAAAGATTATTCTGGGTAACAGGAAGCAATAATTCACACCAATGTGAAGTTAAAGAAACTTCAGCCAGACATGCTTCTACAAAATCTTACTCTGTCTTTCTTTTTTCTTCCCTGAAAATCAGATAGATTTGGCTAGCAAGCCAAACAGTCTTGTAAAATGTTTAGAGCTGCACTTCTGAAAGCAAAAACAGAGGCATGAGCTTCATGAGAATTTCATGTAGGTAAAAAGAAGAATGAAGAACTTTCCCATGGACCCAGTCATGCCAACACAGTTTATACTTAATGGAAGTGTTGGTGTGATTCTACACAATGATTTTTCTGATTTTTTTAGTCTTTTTCTACAGGAAATCATGTGAAAACTCTTCTCAACTTATTAAGAAGTAAGACTGCCAAATAAAAAACTAATAAAGAAAAGGACAGAATTTAGGTTGCTGTACATTAATTAAGTTCTGTTGGGCTGAAGTGGGTGATTCTTAAATTTTTTTTTTTTTTACTTTTGGCAAGTATCTCATGTATTAAAGATACACAGCCCTGGGGAGGTCAGAAGGCTTGAGAATTCACCCAATTTGATTAATGCTGTGTCTGAAGCAACATCTGGAGAAAAAAAAGATCAGCACAGTTCATTTAACCATTTAGAAATGGAAAGTCTTGTGGGGCAGTCGATGTTCAAAGTAGGCACCTTTTCCTAAATCGGGCTGCAGGAATCATAGCATCATCTGGGTTGGAAGGGACCTTTAAGATCATCAAGTCCGACCATTAACCTAACACTACCAAGTCCACCACTAAACCATGTCCCCAAGCACCATGTCTACACATCTTTTAAATACCTCCAGGGATGGCAACTCCACCACTTCCCTGGGCAGCCTGTTCCAATGTTTAACAACCCTTTCTGTGAACTTTTTCCTAATACCCAATCTAAACCTCCCCTGGTGCAACTTGAGGCCATTTCCTCTCATCCTTTCGCTTGTTAGTTGGAAGAAGAGACCGACCCCTCCCCACCCCCCCCCAACCTCCTTTCAGGTAGTTGTACAGAGTGATAAGGTCTCCCCCCAGCCTCCTTTTCTCCAGGCCAAATAGCCCCAGTTCCCTCAGCCACTCCTCATAAGACTTGTTCTCCAGACACCTCACCAGCTTTGTTGCCCTCTCTGGACATGCTCCAGCACCTCTACATCTTTCATGTAGTGAGTGGCCCAAAACTGAACACAGTATTCTAGGTGGGGCCTTACCACGGCCGAGTACAGAGGGAAAAATCACCTTCTTAGTCCTGCTGGCCACTCTATTCCTGATACAGGCCAGGATGCCATTAACCTTCTTGATCACCTGGGCACACTTCTGGCTCACATTCAGCCAGCTGTCGACCAATACCCCCAGGTCCTTCTCCACCAGGCAGCTTTCCAGCCATTCCTCCCTAAGCCTGTACCGCTGCATGGGGTTGTTGTCACCCAAGTGCAGGACCCAGCACTTGGCCTTGTTGAACCTCCTACCATTGGCCTCGGCCCATGGATCCAGCCTGTCCAGACCCCTCTGTAGAGCTTTCCTACTGCCCTCAAGCAGATCAACACTCCCGCCCAACTTGCTGTTGTCTGCAATCTTACTGAGAGTGCACTCAATCCTCTTGTCCAGGTAATTGATAAAGATATTAAAGAGAACTGGCTCCAGTACTGAGCCCTGGGGAACACCACTTGTGACCGGCTGCCAACTGGACTTAACTCCATTCACCACAACTCTTTGGGCCTAGCATTCCAGCCATTTTTTTTACCCAGCAAAGAATATGCCCGTCCAAGCCATGAGCAGCCAGTTTCTCCAGGAGAATGCTGTGGGAAATGGTGTCAAAAGCTTTGCTGTAGTCCAGGTAAACAACATCCACAGCCTTTCCCTCATCCACTAAGTGGGTCACCTTAGGAGATCAGGTTTGTCAAGCAGCACCTGCCTTTCATGAACACGTGCTGACTGGGCCTGATGACCTCTTTGTCTTGCATGTGCCATGTAGCGACACTCAGGATGATCTATTCCATAACCTTCCCAGGTACTGAGGTCAGACTGACAGGTCCGTGGTTTCCTGGATCCTCTTACCAGCTCTTCTTGTGGATGGGCATCGCATTTGCTACTGTGATGTTTTTCTCTCTCTTCTGGAGTTTAGTTTGCATGAAAGCCATAGCCCAAAATGCTGTTAGGGCCCAGGAATGAGGAATTGTCTACTCCATGGGCCTGAAGAAGCCAAAGAATGAGGTGACTTCCTGGGCAACTGCCCTACCTGGTGGTCTGCCGGTTCCAAGCAGCAAGACAGAAGCTCCTCTCCCAGTTGGAGAATGGTGTATGAGTCTCCTTGTGAAGTTTCCTCTCTTTCAGCAAGAAGAATGCCTGGAAACAAATGATCTGACATCTGATTTAGCAAAATATTTCAAACAACCTAAACTTCTCCCCCCTGCCTTTTACACAGTCATGGAATCTCCATGGAAACACAGAGAGAGAATGTCAATAATGATAAATAGGGGAAAGTGGGGAGATAAGGGTGTGGACTAAATCCTCAGCCTGACCTTCGTGAGGTAAGGATGTCAAGTGCTGCCCTTTTGACAGTAGGTAGGGTTGCATAGCGACCTAATGTGAGTTCCCATGCAAACAGTAAGTAAAAGCAACTGTCTTGTTTACTTGAGGGTTAGCTTTGTTACCCTTCGCATAAGAACGTGGGTGTCTTCCAGCTTGGGCAAGTCTTCTGCTCCTATGTACAGTCCTCAGTGCTTTTACATCTTCAAGTGCTTTGGGTGGCACGCCAGGCTGCTATGTCCTTGTTCTCATTTACAAGCTTCTGTACACACACTCTCTTCGTGAAACACAACTGTGCTTGCGATAAGTGTGCTCTGAAAGCATGTCCTCTCAGTGCACTGCTGTGTGAGGGAAGATGGGCCCCTTGTAAAGCCTGGATTTTCTTTCCTAATTCCTCCAGTCTGTGGAGGGGAAGGGAGACGGACTGCTATGGATATTTTCCCTTCTGCCAAAAATGATTCGATAGGGTGCGTGTATGTTATCTTCTTGTAACCATGGAAACAGACAAAAATTAGTTGGTTGGATACAGCCAGACTGTTTTCAGTTTCTGGAAAGGCAAAGGGCTCCCTTTCATCTGTGGTCTGGAATTGACAGTCCTGCAACTGGCATGGGTCAAAGTTATGTTTACTGCATGGAATACTTTTAGCGTGATACTAGATCCTAAAGTGCACCTAGCTTCAGGAAAGCTTGCTGCTCTTGACTTTCCAATTTCCTTTCTTTTATTTGTTTGTTACAAACCCCGATATTTAACCCTCCTTGGTAATGTATCTGCCTTATTAAAATCATGACCTGTCTATGACATCATTGTAGCATACATCTGGATAGTGCATTATGAATACACTCCAGGAAGCTTAGAGTGCAATACATGGGAATCCCTTTGTAATATTTGTATTGTATATTCATTTTATATAATTGTAAATAAACAGCATGTGAAATAAGTTACAAACCTTATGCAAATTTTGTTAGTACCTCCTAAACGTATTCACTTGTAAGTGTATTCACCTGTAAGCATTCAGACCACAAATCAGTCTGTACTTTAAAACTGACTAAGTTGTAGCAACTGAAAACTTACATCCAGACAACAAAATATGCTTTCATATGTTTTGGAGTTCTCATCTTGGCATTATGCTACATGAAAATGTGCAGAGAAATCAGTATCTATCACAGCAGGGTTCTGCTCCATGGTAAAGGGTTGTAAATTCCATAAAATCATTCTGAAAGACCCAGGCTGTGTGACGTGTCCAAGCAGACACAAGGTTCAAGGAAATTCACTTTTTTCCCGCAAGTTTCAGAGCTGCAGCTGAGACTCAGCTGTATCATGGTCAAACTGAAAAAATCTTCGGTTGCTGTGACTCATGGAAACAAGCCCAGGGCTTCCTACGGGCTCCACCTTGGCCCCAGAGGGCTGAAGGCTGTAGCTATGTCCCGTCTGCCCTGATAGGCCCCTACACAACTTCCAGCTCTATCTCCTCCTCGTTGATAATGTGTGGAAAAGATAGAGTGAGACTGTGTATGTAAGCCTCTGTGCTGGTGCCATCATCAATCATTTTTGACTCTACAACTCACAGCTACGATGAATAATGTCTAGAACTAGATCTATGCTTATGTGGATGGCCAAGGTGAAGGACAGCACACTCTGCTTTACCAGTCTGCATATACCAATCAATAAACATCAGAATCATGTAATGCAAAGTAATTACCTTCTGGAAGAAGCATTAACAGAAAATATCTCTAGAAGAATCATGAGCTATATGTGTACATATATTTTTACACACACACACAGAGTAGATGTGTGTATATAAATACGAGTGAATATATACACATATATGAATATGTACATATATATTTGTACATATGAATATGTGTGTGTATATATATATGTCTAAATACATTTATATATTGTGTTTATATATGTGTGTTTGTGTGTGTCTGCACATATACATTTACCACATATCAGGGAAACTACTGCAGACTACTCAGTTACATCTGTTTCCCCTTCAGTCCTCTCAGCCGGTGTGTTTTATCTCGGTGTTCCAAATTTGTGGCACATCAGAAATCTTCCTTACTGTTTACTCAGTCAAAACTCATAATGTAATTGCTGTCAGAGCCTGGCTGCTTGCAAGGAGTTGTTTGGAAACTCTCTCCTCATGAATATGAGTTCAGAAAGTGAACTCTAATGAGCCCTTTCCTCCTCAATTAACTCACCATGGAAAGAAGTCTGGTCCTGGCTGCTTTGCCTGCAGGTCTACAGTCGGAGACGAGGATGAAGGCTGGAAGATGTGCATGCAGTGCTTGCGAAAGCTTTCTTCTGGGGTAGGCGAATGCTCAGGATATCCGTGGAAGGTTATCTTCTGTCTGCAGATAGGAATATTCCTTCTTTCAACTAATCTCTCTCCCTTTGATAGGGGTAGTGAATGCCTCTAATTTCCACTGCTTATTTTGGGTGTCTTGCTTCCAACAGAAAGGAAAAATAAAGACTCAGAGAATATTATTTGGCAAGAAGTACTGCTGTTATTAAAATGAGTGCCGTTGATTTAGCACTAATGGGCTTTGGAGTCTAGGCAAATGTCAGAAGCAAATAAATACTGGATCCTTCTGAAAAGTGACAAATTTATTTATTTTGCTGAATTCTATCTATTCTCAGCACCACAAAAAAGATAAAAAACAGCGAATCATAAAATCATAGAGTCATAGAATGGTTTAGGTTGGAAGGGACCTTAAAGATCATGTAGTTCCAATCCCCTGCCATGGCCAGGAACACCTTCCACTACACCAGGTTGCTCAAAGCCCCATCCAGCCTGGCCTTGAACATCTCCAGGGATGGGGCATCCACAACTTCTCTGGGCAACCTGTGCCAGTGTCTCACCATCCCCAAAGTAAAGAATTTCTTCCTAATATCTATTCTAAATCTACCCTCTTTCAGTTACCCCTTGTCCTATCACCACACTCCTTGAGAAAGAGTCCCACCCCATCTCTTCTGTAGGCCCCCTTTAAGTACTGGGAGGTTGTTATAAGCTCTTCCTGTAGCCTTCTCTTCTGAAGTCTGAACAACCCCAACTCTCTCAGTCTGTTTTCACAGAAGATGTATTCCATCCCTCTGATCATTTTTGTGGCCCTCCTCTGGACTCACTCAGACAGGCCCATGTCTTTCCTGTGCTGAGGACTCCATAGCTGAATGCAGTACACCAGGTGGAGTCTCACCAGAGTGGAGCAGAGCTTAAGAATCACCTCACTCGACCTGCTGGCCACGCTTCTTTTGATGCAGCCCAGGATGTGGCTGGCTTTCTGGGCTGCGAGAGCACATTGTTCGATCATATTCAGTTTTTCGTCCACCAGTACCCCCAAGTCCTTCTCCACAGGGCTGCTCTCAATCCACTGATCACCTAGCCTGTATCCATGTTTGGGATTGTCTCAACCCAGGTGAAGATCCTCATCCATAGAAAAGGGAAGGAGAGTATTTGAAAGAAAGACTTAGCAGTTGGTTGGTAATTGTGTGTTTGTTTTTTTCTTAAACAGTCTAAAGAAATGTACAGAGCTGTAAGGTGTCTTGAGAGCTTTCCTAGTCTCCTTTTTTTCCTTAGTGTCAGGATCAGCTAAACCTATATCATTCCTGACAGATGTTGTCCAGCCCTGTGATGAAAAACTTCAGTTGTGGCGGGTCTACAATCTCCCCAGGCAGCTTATTCCAGTATTACCCTTACCAAGAGAAAGTTTTCTTTAATGTTTAGCCTTAATTTCCCACTTTTTTTTTTTTTCTCTGACCACATCAGAACAGTTGTTTGCCTTCTTATTTTCAATAGGTTTTTATGTATTTATGTTAGCAAGCCTTCTGTTGCCTGGAGAAAACATAATCGTCTTTTAAAACATGAAGACGCAATGGTGCAGAACAGCAGTTTAAACACTCTGTGGATCTGGGAGAAGCTCTGCAGACTACCATGAACTAGTGTGCTACTCAGTGTGGTTTCACAGGCCAGGTGTGGATCACTTACTACCCTTGAACCACCCATTGTCCATAGACCGGAACAATTTGGAAGCCATTGATACAAATTACTTTTTCAGTGAGAACTCCTAGGTGGGACAGCTTATTCCAGTAGCGCGTTACTATTGACATTTGAGCTACATGGTACTTCCTACCATGTACCATGTAGGGAAGACAGTTACTTTTCTGTAGTTTGCAACGGGTTTTGGTTTTCTTCATTGCAGTTACATGGGAGGCTAACCATTATAGGGCAGGTGAAATGATTAAGCACTTTGAGATTTGTGTAGATAGTTAATCTTCAAAACCAGATTTTCCAGTTAAAAGAACATCTATGGAAATAGTTTAGATTAAGTCTTACAGTAGAAAGCATTTTAATCTTGTATTTAAATTTGTATCAGAGGCTAAACATTTGGAAACATCGCCTGTGTCAAGAAATCATTCTGATGCCTTACATTTGGTGAATGATGTATCGCAGATCTGAAATAAGAAATTATTTACAGATAATAGTACAATTGAGAAGGTATTTAAATGAGTTTGAGTATACAGTTTTGCCTTGCTCTAAACATGGATGTTCTGCTTGAATGGTCTCAATCAGTTGCTGAAGAGCATCTCTGTTACCATCATACTGTCCTCAGAGCTTCATTTGGATGTTTTATTTTCAGTCAGTAAGTTGTTAGGTTAAATTATGTTGTGCTCGTTCTTTGTATTCCAAATGCCAATATATCTACAGTTAACACATGGACAAAAATTAGCTCACTGGTCTAAGCTCTCTGCCTCCCTGTCTTCTTGATAAGATTCTGTGGCAGGACAGACATTGAGCCCTCTTTGTTTTGGTTCAGCCACTAGATCTACAGGGGACCTTACGTTCCTCATTCATTTGTTCATTCATTTATTCATCCATCAACTAACTTTGTGACATTATTCCTAAACTAGGACTCTTAAATATTGGAAGTTTTTCAGAATTCCCCAGATATCTCAAGACTGCAATACTTTGTGGCTTCTGCCCTTTAACAACCATCTAACGTTTCATGCTTACTGTATAGTCAGTCATTTCTGTAAGAGAAATGTGCGCCAAGTGTGTTTTAACTGAAGTTAGAAGAATACTGGCTAAGGTACAGTGAAAAATAACATCACATAACATCAATTGAAGCAGGAATTTAAATTCATCTGCTTTTCATGCTTGAATGACTTCTGAAATCATTGAAAACTGTGACTTGTTAAAAGGCAAGGGCCATGTGCAGTTAAGACTCTTGCTCACTTGAATTTAACAGTCAGATTGGAAACCTTTCCTCTTTCCATATTAAATTTTATTAGGAGTATTAAAGCTAATAACTCTTAATGCGGGTTTTGCCCCTCATAGCAAGGATCATTTTCAAATCCAATTTGACTGTGAAAGGTGCAGTATTGTAAAGCTGGATGAGGATATAGGTAAAGCTGACTAAACATTGTTAAATCATAAATATTTAAACAGGCAAAAGCCTGGTGACTCTGAACAGGGTGTCTGGAATCGCCATCGAATCAACTATAGAGAATCTACTATAGATGAACACCAGAAATATGAAGGTCTAATCTATTCAGAACACATCCATACAGTGCTCTAACTCTCACGGCTAAAGAAATTTCTCTCTTGGGTCAATGTGACAATTTTTTTAGCTATTTTACAGAGATATTTTTGTGTCTAGAGTTAAATCTGTCATTTTAAGTGATATCCAGGGGATTTCCAAGGCAGTACTAACACTGTGAGAATGGAAATGGGCTTACTTCAAGGCCTTTTAGCGGTGCGGAAATTTTATGATAGATTTCTGCAAATATAAGTCTACATTTATGGTCATCACAGTTAATCAAAGTCCTTGCATTATTTGCTGTGGGTAGGGTTTATGTCAGGGTTGATCCTGTCCAATATATTCAATAAAGATCTGGAAAGAGGATGATGTGACAATTTGATGATGAAGACAGGTACAAAAGGATCTCATGGTACTAAGTTACTGGATGATGAAATGACAGATGAAATTCCATGTAACATGAAGTGACATACAAGGGAGAAACAATCCTGTATTTATATATCCAGTGGTGAACTTTGAACTACTATTCCCATGCAAAAATGAGATTCTGGAGTTATCACAGACAGTTTTACATACTCAGAGCAGTAGTCAAACCAGAAAATAAAATATAGGGATTTTTTAGCATGGATTAAAGAACAAACAGACATCATTATGTAGTAATCCATGTAGAAATCCATGATGTGCCCACATCTTGAATATACTGTACAGTCTCTTATTCCTTCACCCTCTCTTATTTCAGTAGATAAAAAGGGATAGTATTAGAAGGGAAAAAAAGGTACAAAAAGGGCATCAGAAATGGTCGAAGATATGGATAGTCTGCTCTAGAAGAAATAAATAAACAGGCTAAGATTAATCAGCCTGGAAATTCCTCAGAGGAGTCTATAAAATCATGAAACATGAAGAATAGCAATATGAAATGATATTCCTTGAGACAGTCAGTAGAGGGTATTGAATGAAACTCACAGAAGTCTGGTTCGAAACACACACACACATAAAACTATTTCACCAAATAACATGATGCTAAGGCTTTTCTTCAGGACACTGTAATTAGAAAAAGATAATATGGGTTCAAAAAGTGACTGAATAAACCCATGGCAGAATAAAATGTGACAATCTATTCAATACAGAGATTCCGCCTTTGGCTCAGAAAGCTCATGACCCAAATCATTGAAGTCTGGTGAATATTCTGGGCAAGTATCATTATATACTTGCACTGTCTGTTCAATCTGTGCTAGGCATCCACTACCGGCAGCTGCCGGAGACACATAGTGGGGCGTCATGTCTTAACTCAGCTTGGCTACTCAAATGCCTTTATGATTTATCAAGGCCTACAAGGTGACATTAAGGATGAGAATAAGCCAGGAATATCTGTTAACAGCTATGCTAGCAGCTGGCCTTCATCCACGTGTCATTAAGCACCTCTCTCACAGCAGGGTAAGTCACCTCCTGGAAGTGTCTATCTCTTCACTGATTTTGAATCGGCTTTGATAAGCAACTTAGACTGGGTTCCTGCAGTTAATAGGAAAAATTCCAGGCCTTGTGAGAAGGTGAACTCTTTAGCATCTAAGAGCTCTGTATTGAGCACTGTTGGATTGAAACTTTGTGCTTTTGTCTCAGAGATTTTAGCAAAATTTGTTTAGGAATAGTAATATTGACCTAAAGATGTGTGAATAGCCATATGAATCAGGTGAAGCCAATCAGCATCAGCTCTCCAACATTGCTCCTTTCCTATTTGTGTGAACAAACTTGCCTAAATCTCCCTAGATAGTCTCTTCACAGCACATTCCTTTACCCCTGTACAGATTTCCTTGCAGTCTTCTGGTTTCAGCCTTCCGTAACTCTTCAGCCATATGTTTACCTAGCTTAGTATATTTTGTCACCTCCGGTTCTTTCTACAGTGCTAATCATGACAGCCAAGCCCTGCCTAGTCCCATGGGAGGAATATCTTTCCTGCCCCGAGGACCTCTCTTTTGAATTCCCATTCCCACTGAGAAAGATCCCTCAGGACCTTCATGGCTAAGTGAAGACCGTACCATCTATCTCTTGAGACCAGTCTGGCCCCAGTCTAAGATTTGAAACAAGGTCTCCCACATCTTAGGCAAATACAAGAAACTAAGCTGAAATCTACCCTCTGTTGGGAGCAGCTCTTTTCCTAACCATACAGTTACTGATCACCCGACCCAGGTAAATGGATCTTTCTGTCATGATCTGGCCAGAGACGTCATTAAAACTGACACATCCTCATAAAAGTTACATGACCCACGCAATCTCTTTATGTTCACTCTCTGTTTAATCCATATTTACATTGTGCCACATCCTACTCATGCCAAAGACAGACATATGCGCTTCTCCAGTTCCTCCCCTCATTCAGCTTGCTCTTTTAGGCCTACATTTTACCATCACATCTTCAAGAAGTGATTTTAACAAGGCTTTATCACAGAACACTTATTTTAGTTCCAACGTTTGTTTTCTGTGATAACCAGCCAAAGACATGGTGGAGTCACACTGTGAAGACATTTATCCTGTAGTACATATATGACTATATTCTTTCCTTTTCCACTTCCACCTCATTGTTATATGTGATCTTTTGTTGTATTATATATGAGCCTGAATTTTGAACTCTTTGAAGTAGGGACTGCTTAAAATATTTGCCTCTTTTCAGACACAAAGGAACAGTCCTGGGAACCAATAAATAAGACTTTAAAAGCATAAGTGATGGTAAGTTGCTCACTTGAAAAAGGAAAGAGAGGAATGCTGCCCTTCACTGGCAATGTCCTACAGCTCAGATTCATCAGATGAGTAAAAAGTCGGCTCCAATATCCAGAGCAGTCCTTCTAGCTGCATGAGCAAGCACTAACTTTATTACACATATCCACTCAATAGAAGAAATTTACTTAACACGTAAATGGCTTTTTTAAACCTCGAATTCCTTGTTGCTGTGTGGCTGCCTCTTTTCAGCGTGCCTGCTTTTTCTGCTGCCTAACAGCGGTTAATGGAGCTGTAAATTGTTATCAGCTTGATATTACTGTAGAGCCAGCTTACACAAATACCTGATAAGCACTGAAACACATTTCAGTGGATGAAAATTCATTGTAGAGTGTTGTTTCCTTTTACTTTAATGTGTTCCAGACCACTTGGACAGCTCACTTAATGAATCCCATTTTGCAGAGGACAGCCACGTTTGAGAGGCTGCCAGCCTGAGACGCTGGTGCCCGCATTTTGATGACCCAGGTGAGATCCTATGACAGCCAATAGGGCTGTGGTAAGTCTTATAATGAAGTGAAAACGAACACTGGAGGGACGATGGTTATAACAGGGATGAGGTGTTTAAGAGTCCTATGTTTTGTCAGGCTCCTGTGCACTGCATGGTGAGCAGCAGCATTACAGAAAGTGCTTCTCCGGCTGCTGCAAAGGCTGTTGATCTGCTGTTTGGACTATTATCTGCATGTCTTACCCTGCATCATCATAATCACATAGCAGCAGCTATCTTTTATTTTATGTGTTGAAGCACCGTGTTACATGTACAGAGTTTTCTTCGCATCTCCCAGGTTGGATAGAGGAAGGTTATCTCTGTTTTACTGATGGGGAGTTGAGATGGAGGCACCTCAACTATATCCAGTCACCTGAAAATCAGGCTTCAAGGCTTAGCTGTTTTTCCAGCCTCTCTAAACACGTTAAGGAACAAGAAGTTATTGGAAGTGGTCAACACAGATTTACCAAAGGTAAATCATGCTTGACCAATCTGATAGCCTTCTGTGACGTTATAACTGGTTGGCTGGATGAGGGGCGATCTGTAGATGTCATCTACCTTGACTTCAGCAAGGCTTTTGACACTGTCTCCCATAACATCCTCATTAGGAAGCTGAGGAAGTGTGGGCTAGATGAGGTGACAGCAACGTGGATTGAGAGCTGGCTGTGTGCCAGAAATCAGAGGGTTGTGATCAGCGGCACAGAGTCTAGTTGGAGGCCTGTAACCAGCGGTGTCCCCCAGGGCTCAATACTCAGTCCAATCTTGTTCAAATATTCATCAATGACCTGGATGAGGGGACAGAGTGTATCCTCAGCAAGTTCGCTGATGGTACCAAACTGGGAGGGGTGGCTGACACTCCAGAGGGCTGCACTGCCATCCAGCGTGACCTGGACAGGCTGGAGAGCTGGGCAGAGAAGAACCTAATGAGGTTCAACAAGAGCAAGTGCAAGGTCCTGCACCTGGGGAGGAAGAATGCTAGGCACCAGTATAGGTTAGGGGTGGACCTACTGGGAAGTAGTTCTGAGGAGAAGGATCTAGGGGTGCTGGTAAATAGTAAATTATCGATAACCCAGCAACGTGCCCTTGTTGCCAAAAAGGCCAATGGAATCCTGGGCTGCATAGGGAAGAGTGTGGCCAGCAGGTCGAGGGAGGTCATTCTCCCCCTCTACTCTGCCCTGGTGAGGCCGCATCTGGAATACTGTGTCCAGTTCTGGGCTCCCCAGTGCAAGAGAGACAGGGAACTACTGGAGAGAGTCCAGCGTAGGGCAACTAAGATAATTGAGGAATCAAAGCATCTCCCTTATGAGGAAAGGCTGAGAGAGCTGGGACTCTTTAGCCTGGAGAAGAGAAGTCTGAGGGGAGACCTTATTTTGGCACACAAGTATCTAAAAGGTGAGTTGAAGGAGGATGGAGCCAGACTCTTTTCAGTGGTTCCCAGTGACAGGACAAGGGGCAATGGGCACAAGTTGGAACATAGGAAATTCCATTCAAATACACGGAAAAACTTCTTTACGGTTAGGGTGACAGAGCACTGGCACAGGCTGCCCAGGGAGGTGGTGGAGTCCCCTTCTCTGGAGATTTTCAAGACCCGCCTGGATGCAGTCCTGAGTAATGTGCTCCAGGCAATCCTGCTTTGGCAGGGGAGTTGGACTAGATGATCTCTAGAGGTCCCTTCCAACTCTGAAAATTCCATGATTCCATGATTCTATGGAAAATCACAGGCTTTTCTGAGACCTGTCCACCCCAGGATATTATAGACATCTGCTCTTGATGGGATTCATTGCCTTCTGGCTGTGCTTCTCTCCCTGTTGATTACAGACTAAGTCAGTTGGGATGAACACAGGGACACAGGGATCTAAGCACTTTCTGAAGGCATTTAGCCATCCAAAGATGCAGACCAGATACTTAGAGAAGTTTTAAAAGTGTCTTCTGCAAGCCCAGCTCCCAGGAAAATGAATGCTCCAGCAAGGCCCAGATGAGCTGTGGACTGTCCTGCTGTGGGACAAGTCCAGGAAGCCCATACTCCCTCACCCATGGAAATGGCCTGAGCGACTACAGGAGCAGCACTGCTCTGCTAAACCTTGTGCCAGCTTGTCCTAACTTCATCGAATGGTCTCTGAGGGTGAGGGATCTCTCTTGGAAAGGAGGAGGCAGGTCCACAAGATTTTTCTCCAAAGGTGGGAAGAAATTCTTGGGATTTAGGTAGACATTGCTCAATGATGTGGAATGCAATTATGAAATTTGTGGTAATCTTGAGATGATTTTAGGGTTTCTGAAAAGAGTGAAAAGTTCTGATAACTTGGAGCTTTTGAAAGTAGCCTGGACAAATTGCTCTAAAAATGTGATTTGGGAAAGCAGCCAGCATTGGCAAAGAAAAGAAGTCCTGTTTCCAATCCATGTGACTCTAGGATTAATTATTTTCTGCCGATTCAAATCTTTTAGTAGTTTTAATTGCCTTCTATTACTAACTTCTTGTTCATGTATAATGTGTATGATGGCTTAAGTGCTAAACGGTATCAACATTTCACTTCAGATGTGGCTGTTCATCTGGGGAAGCAATATGACTCCTGTAGAGCTGTGAGGAAAAATTCTTGAAGACAAGAAAGAAATTTGGCATATGACTTACATAGGCTTTCCTCCATGGCAGGGTGTCTACCTGACCTTTTCGCCTTTGAAACTTTTCCTTCACTGCTGCTAAAATTAGTCTGTAAGTAACTAAAATAAATATGCATGAAGGTACTGTTAGAATAATATTAGTTTGTTTTCTCTTTCTAGGAACCTTGCAGAGCATCAGATTCTGATGCCATTCCTGGACTATA
The DNA here is from genome assembly GCA_017639485.1 of Pluvialis apricaria. Taxonomy (NCBI): domain Eukaryota; kingdom Metazoa; phylum Chordata; class Aves; order Charadriiformes; family Charadriidae; genus Pluvialis; species Pluvialis apricaria. The sequence goes on along the minus strand of CM030008.1, from coordinate 156,839,210 downwards.
GGCTCATCCTCTGGACCACCCTTCATTTTTATTTGTACAACACCTAGCACTAAAAGGACTTACTTTCCCTTTAGCCCTTAAAGCCGTATAAATTCATGTAAACAGTAATAACTGGCCACCAATGCACTTCAAAGTGGACCGCAGAGATCAACAGAGGTCAGATCCTCTTTAACTCCATGAAAACAGCAGCACTACCCTTGAAAATTAGTAATGGTGGAAAGTGATAGATATTTATTCCTGAGAACCAACTGTCTGTTTCCAAAGTAGAAATCAACTCATACTTTGTAAGAGAAATACACCACCTCTCTAAATTTAGATTTAAAAGTGGCAGCCTCTCTACTTATGAAAGTGTGCATTCATTGCTAAGGTACACAGTGGCCATCTGAAAATTTTCATGTCACTAAGGTGGTATTTAATTCATCTCTCTCTTGTAAGTCACTTGGAATTAACATTCAGTAAATTGTTTTTAGGGGAGACGTGGTAGGGACAAATTGAATATCTCAGTTCAGTAAATTCAGCTTCTTCCTTGCCTGAATAAATTAGGACTATTAAAAAAGCCACTGTCCTGTAATGGTGGATGTGTAATAAAAAATAATAAATAGTACCTAACATTTTAAATATTTTCACTCATCTGTTCTTCAAAAACAACAAGTTGTTTACTTGCAGAGATTTGACTCAAACTGTTTTTTTAATGACCCTTGACAAACGTGCCCTATAGATGCAAGCACCCAGGACCTCAAGGGAGGGTGACCTCACCACAATTTAGAAGGGCTGATAAAATTATAATGACATATGAAGTTGGGGCTAGAAAGTTCAAAACTTCTCTAGATACATTTAACAGTGTGGGTGTTTAGTCAGTGGAGTTGGTGAAATTGGAGATTTTTTAAGATCAAAGGAGTTGTTTTTCTAAAAGAATTTTCAGGTTAACAGATTATGACGGAACAGATCACATGGGGTGCTCACAGTGGTCCCTATAATCTACACTCACACTTTCCAAGCAGGCCAATTTCCAAGCAGAAAATGTGTGAACTTTCTGTGTGGGGCCCATAACACTCCTCTGGGGTGTCCTTATAGGCAGTGGAGGAAAACAGAATTTTTAGGGCAAAACCCATTTTTTCCCTAAGTAGCTATTGAAAACAGGCCAGCTGACTCTCTGGGGTGCCTTGTCACTCCCCATTGCTATGACGGGTTGCAGACGAGCAGCTCATCCCACCCATGACTTTTCAGGAGTGCAGAGAGCTGGAGTAGCAAGTGAAGCTGGGGGGACATGCTTGTGCAGATGTTCTGGCAGGAAAAGGCTCTCACTAGTCTTCTCTGGCCACATTTCAAAAGGTTTGACCCCTTCTTGCTGTCGTCAGGATAAGCCACCCCCTTGGAGAGCCCATTTGGGCCAAGGGACTGTTTTCTCTGTAGACAAAGCTCGGCCGTGGGAGCTCAGGTGCCAGGGACCCAAGCCCTGAGCTGCAGAAGTGAAGTTCTCAGGGTAATTCCCAGCTTGAGGCCCACCTAGATCTTAACAACCTGGTGAAAAACCTCCTGCCAAGCAGCAGAGGGGAGACAAGATCTCTCTGCAGAGAGCAAGAGACGGGACATGGAGTTGGGCACATCTCTTCACGGGAATGACTTGACCCAGATGAAGGAAATTGGAGGTGTTTGTCTGGAAGGGGAGTTGCCTGCCAGTGAGCATGAGCAGCACTGGTAGGGCTTTTGACACCAAATTTTGTAGAAAAGCAACACAAATAGTATTTAGTACACTTTGGTATTTCTCACACCGCAGCTATATGAAAAGGAACCAGCTTGGCAAGCCAGTCAAGCTTGGGTATATCTGCTGGGGTATTTCCTGGGATGCTTTTTTAAAAGTGCTTAAAATGCCAGGACGTGTCCCTGCCTGCTGTGACACCGTTGCCTGTACTGGTAGCTCGTTAGCTTGATTGATGTCGCACTGGGACAATTCACACTCTCAGACAGTTCCCAGGTATGTCTTAGAGTTAGCACAGGCAGGGGACCATCCTCATCCCTATTTTGGGTGTGACAACCCTGTTTTGGTGGGTAAGGGGGTTTGGTGGGTAGGGTGGAGTCTGACTGGCTGACCTCAGCATCAGAGAGTGGTTCCTGATCAGTGTACAAGTACAGATGTAACCCAAAAGCCTCTGTTATCAGGAATGCATTTTTCTAATCCCTTGGAAATAGTTCTGGGTGAAAATCTGTCCGTTACCATGAATCTGCAGATTCTTGGAGGTGGATTTTAATGTGTAGAGTAAATAGCCTGTTCAACAGTTTTGGCTAGAATTTGTAGTACCTTGAATAGCATTTCAGCCTTTTGGTCCCTGAAAATCTGGTCTCTGAAAGGGACCTCTCTGATCAGCTTCTAAAGATGCCTTTTCCTTCCCCGCAGGGGCACCCCAGCACACACATCCTGCACGGACACTCATAGCCACGTGACAGGAAGACGAATGGTACAAAAATTAACATCTTAGCACTGTTTCATTTCTTTTATTTGCTAACGTTTCACTGTATTGTTCTTCCCACATATCTTGTCTCCCCCATGTTCACTGACCATGACTGGGGAAGATTTATGGGAAGAAATGCCCTTCCTTCACATATTAGGAATATCCATTCTTGCTGTCCCACCTATGTACCTGTATATATCGGCTGTGTGAAACACAGGAGAGGTACTAGGTTCTGCAGTGTTTTAAAGTAGGTATAACTAGAAGTGCAACTGTTTTTGAATTTATTCAGGGTGTATTTCACAGTGGTTGTAATTAAGTTTGAATGAAGCAGTTAATAAATCAATATTTTTACTGCTTTTTTCAATTGTACTTATTCGACAAGTTAATCTACGGTAAATTCTTCTAGAATTAGGCATGAGACATGGCCAAATAAGCACGATCTGTGACAAAATGGATCAGTGTCATGGCTTTTGTAAAATATTTCATATTGTAAGGCTGACTAACACGCACAGTTCAGCAGCAGTATCCACCAAGCACGATTAGAACAGGAACTACTTCAGTCCAGAGGCGAAGATGGCAGCATTTCGTTTGAAGACTCTTTTGTATGCTAATAATCTTCCGTCTCCGTCTCTCCCAAATGGGAACAGAAGCAGGGAGGAGCTCATTCTTTATTGGAGAGTCTGTTACCCAGATGTAAGCCGTGACCTTGAAGTGTACACCTTCCCACCATACCCTGCTGCTGACATCTGAGCCCATATCAAAGCTGCACCTTAATCTTTCCAGCTGGTAGCTAATTCTTCTCATCTAGTGTGTACCATACTTACACATGCCAGGATTTGACTTTTAGTTGTATTTTCAGAAACACCAGGGCTGCAAATCCATATCTGAAATCAGCATGTCGACATACGAAATATGACATTATGACGAGCACATTGACCTATTCAAAATGCTCTCAATCTCAAAAGATTGTTATTTTCCAGGTCCCTGCACATGTGCACTCGTTATACGTACTTTATATGTGCATGTATGTACACACACACATATACATATATATGAAAATGTGCATATGTGTAACTAGTTCCTGGGGTAACTGTTGAGCAAGATATATAACAGAAGCTGGACTCTATACTGTCTTGAAGGAGAGAAATGATTTCTGTTCACTCCAAATCAGAAGAAACTGATGTGATTTCTGTATTTCTGGAATTGGTGCTTCAGAATGTCTTATATAACAGTAGATTAGATAACTAAAAACAATTACCAAACAGGCTTATGTATGTAGAAATCAGCATGCAAAGTCAACGTTGTTAATACTAGAATCAAATAAATACTATTACAAAGCTCAACCTTGTCAGCAATTTTTTATCATTTTCCTAGTCATAACATCCTTGAGTTGCCAAGAAAGATGACTAACAGATGTTAAAGGTACCATTCTGAAACCAGCACAGGAAATCTTTCCTTGAACTTACCTATTGATAGCACAGATTTTCATTTATGAATTTGTGTAGAACGAAGATGGATAGGACCATTATAACGCACAGAATTTTGGAGTAATTTTATTTCCCTGGCAAAATGTCAATTAATTTTCCAACAGCATCACCTTGAATGTCTCACATGCCTTGTGAAAATCCTTACGGTGAGAAGGATTCTGTCTCACAAAGTGTGTTATTGAAATATTGCCATCACCCACTGTACACACGTCAGTCTAACATAAATTACTGCTGTATCGCTTGTGTCTCAGTAAAAAATTGTTACACAAATTTTCTGACTTCCCTTTTTGTCCTGTGTCACAGGATCGTACTTCTATCTGTTTGCATTTCTACAGTTTGGTACAGAACTTAATGCGGTAAAGTGGTTGTGGAGAGTAATTGCAGGAACCTGAAAATGGGCTGGTTAGTGCTAATTAGGAAAGTCATGTCTGATACATACGCAGAAAGGACCAACCTCAGAGTATCAGGATCTTGTTTGACAAGACTTTCCACTTCTTGCGGATTGTGACACTGCCATGATGCCATTTGCACAGTGAAGCAAGGTGGAATATCAGCCATCAGGAGAAACAGGAACAGGGTAACGAACAAGTAGCTTAACTTTTAAGATTTTTGACATTTTTCTTTATAATCTGTTTTTTTTTTTTAATCTTATTGGCTAAATACCTATGAATCTTCCAAGTAGGAAATTATTAAAATGTTTCTTACCTTAGATGGTATTCATAATGATAACAACCGTTGCCTATACAAACTTCCCAGTTTTCAGTGTTCCACAGTCATTGCCTACGTGGCTTTCACAAGATACTACATCTGTGCTTTTCTTTTTAAGGGGCAGATTTATGAGCAAAGATTATTCAAATGTAACACACATTGCTTGATCAAATGTCTACTAAAGGAGTTTTGATAATTGATTATATGTTGGCAAGGATGTATGCTCAAAGGCCAAAAAAAAGAGATGCTTCATAACAGTACAAGTAGAAATAAGAGAGATTAAATAAAACAAAGAGAAACGGGAACTGCATGAAAGAGAACACAACTTCCATCAGAAAGTCATCAGAAGAAAGTGCACTGTGCAGCCATCAGAAGGCAGTGATGGATACTGTATTGATTCAGTCTTACAGCTACAAGAAAGAAAGCAATTGAAACTTTGCTGCAAAGAGTCACCTTTTTTGTGGTGGGAGGTGACTAAGGTTATATTTCTTTCTGATTCCTAAAACACTTTTAGGAAATTGTTTGCTTTTCCATGTATACATGTTTAGTCTGATTCTACAGTCCTTATAAAAACAGATGGACCAGAACTAACCTTAGTACTGGGAACACAGAATTACATGCATACTCACATACATGGTAGTGTGTTTGTTTTTTCAGAATGTACAGAAAATATGTAAACATATAAAGTGACTGTTGTTTCCTGCATTGCTGTGCAGTCAAAGAATTTGTCACTTATTTAACATAAAAGAGAAAACATTGGAAGCACATGTATAATTGTAGTGGAGTAAAGAGTTTCAGCTAAGAATGATTGACAACACCCACCAAAGTTGTTTTTTGTAAGAAAATTCAACTTCAGCTTTGTGTTTCTTCAGCCACAGAAATATGATACATTGAGAAAAAAAAAATTGACTAAAAGCTGTTGTTTTCCTTTTCTTGACTTACAATAGAATTTTCTGACATAAATACTTTGATCTTTATTAGTAATTTTCTATAGCTAAAGAAAGCACATACATACACTTTCTAACGAGCTGTAGTTCAGAAACAATGGCGAGAGTGAAAGGAGGCAATAAGTTGTAGAAATAGGGAAACTCCCTCCATTCAATCAAAACAAACCACTTGGCACAAAACAATAACAGCTGAGGTTATGCTGAACTCCTTCAAGAGTAAAAGTGCCATGTTAGAAAAGCAGGTTTCCTCCTGCATAAAATGTAAATAGTTCCATTTAAGCAATTATCAAAGCATCCTTTAATGTTTCTTGAACACTATTTGATGCAGTTAATGGACTTAGTAGCAGCTCAGATCACCTACAGCTGGCCAGAGTGATCACAGCTGTTCCTAGACCACATCCCAGATGAATGTATCTATGCAATGGCAATGGGCATAAACTGAATTACAGGAGATTCTGTTAAATGTAAGAAAATAATTTCTACTGTGAGTGTGGTTCAACACTGAAGCAGAGAGGCTGTGGAGTCTCTGTTCTGGGAGATATTCAAAACACAATGGGACATGGCCCTGAGCACCCTGCCGTAGCTTACCCTGCTTTGAGCAGGAGCTTGGACTGGACAATCTCCGGGGCTACTTCCAGCCTCATCAGTTCTGTGATTCTGGGAAAAACAACAGAGTTCTGCTTTCTGCTCTGTCCACAGCTTGTATATTATATTGGTTGTGGTTAGGATAGTTAATTTTCTTCACAGTAGCTCGTATGGGACCATGTTTTGGATTTGTGACCAAAACAATGTTGATGGTGCACTGATGTTTCTGCTATTGCTGGACAATGTTTACACAGCATCAAGGCATCTTCTGGTTCTCACACCGTCCCACCAGTGAGTAGGCTGGGGGTGCACCAGAATTTGGGAGGGGACACAGCTGGGACAGCTGACCCCAGCTGACCAAAGGGATATTCCATGCAATATGATGACATGTTCAGCAATAAAAGCAGCAGGGAAGAAAGAGGAAGGAGGTATGTTCAGAGTCATGGCATTTGTGTTCCCTAGTAACTGTTATGAGTGATGAAACACTGCTTTCCTGGAGATGGCTAAACATTTGCTTACTGATGGGAAGTAGCGAATTAATTCCTTATTTTGCTTTCCTTGCATGTGCAGTTTTTGCTTTACCTATTTACCTTGTCTTTATCTCAACCCATGAGTTTTATCACTTTTACCCTTCCGATTCTCTCCCCAGTCCCACAGGGGTGGGGAAGGATTGAGCATCTGTGTGGAGCTTAGCTGATGGCTGGGGTTAAACCATAACAATAGTCAAGCTAGTAGGACTTGATGCTGAATTTATTGCTTTAAAATAGTTCTTTTTTTTTTTTTTTTTTTTTTTTTTTTTTAGTGTGGAGTGGATTAACTAACATGAACTGTGTTTAAACTTTAATGATTTCCCTGAAAAAATGAGTTCAGGGCTTCAGTAAGGGAAGAGTAACTAATTCAGTTGTAGGTTCTCAGAGAATCCTAAAGTCATATGTTTATATTTAAATAAAAGTCTAATCAAAAGCCCAAGAAGCCAATAAGTACTTTTACATTAATTTCACTTGGCTTTGGTCATGCTTTATCTGGAGAAATCAAAGAGTTATAGGATCTCTTTTCCAAAGCTTCCACATTTTTTGTTAGGGACAGTAATTATGTTCTCACATGACAGTTAAGATAACACATGAACACATCAATGTTGCCAAACACTAAATGAAATACACTTGTATTTACTGTTGTACCCACATTGAAGGAGTAGGTATATGAGTAAAAAGCAGAGTCATGGCATTGCATGACATAGCATCAGCTGGAGGCTGTGCTTTCTTCTCACTCCCAAGTTCTTTGATCTCTCAAGAAAGCTGAGTGAAGTTGCAGATAGAGATGGGAAAATGAACAAACTGCTGATGTGGCTCCCCAAACAGCTGATGTGGCTCCTTTTCCTGCAGAGGTCCAAGATCATTGAGTTTGATGCTCAGCTAGTGTTAGCTCAGCCACTTGCACATCAAGTTTCAGGGACACCACAAGATATTGGGACCAAAGTCTTCCACTTCTGAAAGCACGCATACCCATGACGCTTGGCTCAGATGTACAGGCCTATTGTTTTACAGCTGTGTTATTAAAAATAAATCAGCTGCTGTGTAAGCAAGTGCTTTTACTTTATAGAATTTTTTTAGTAGTTCACTAAAAAGCGATGGTTGCTATTTTCTCATCTTGGACTAAAATATCTCATCAATTTATGGCGATTTTGGTGTTGGCCACAAGGAATACCTCATCAAGAGAGGCAGAATTCACAGTTCTGCAATCTTACTTATTCCTGGTGAAAGCAACTTTTCAGACAATTTTAATGTATCCCCAAAATATTTATTAATATACTGATGAGACATATTCCTGGCTAGACATCTGCATTAGTGTTTTTACTCTGTGACTGTTAAACTAGAAGGGAAGAAGTTAGCAAACATGCTGTGTTCTTTTCTAAAACCAGTGGTATAGCACAGCTCTTCAATCCCCAGGAAGAAGATATAAAAGTATGTGCTAAAGGGGACCTTTAAAAGTTAAGACGGTGAAAGTCTTGCATAACTCCACTGTAAAGCATTTTATCGCATTCTAACCTGCTGTTTCCTCCATGGTGATTTTCTGAACGACTGCCCATTCGGCTTAGAGGATGTGAACCCCATGAAGTCTGGAGCACCAACTTCATGTTGATAATGCAAAAAGGGGTAAAGTTTGGTTGCAGATTCATCTCACCTAGTTGTATGCATTTAAAGGAGTTGACTGTTCATGTCAGAAATATTCCTCTGCTGATGGTTCACAGAGACACAGAGGCCTAGAAGCTGAGTTACTCCTTAAATGGGCTCCAACATGTCTCTAAGATAATACTTCTCCCTCTACTTATCCTTTAGCCTGCAGTTCCAGAGTCAAAACTCTATCGTGTCTTTGGACCAAGAGAAACTCTGATTAACACAGAGTTTTTGAATTTTGAATTGAATTTTGTTAATTCCTCCTTTCCTCAGTTGGACACATAAGGAAGTGATGATGGTGGTGCTGCACCATTTCAGAATAAGGTGTCTTATATTATATTTTTATTTTTTCTTTTAATGGAAACAAAACTTTGCTGGCCAGGAATTCTGCATGGTTTTTGTTATTTTGAAATGCAGATTTTAAGATCCCGTACACTTGTATATAAACTACTGTGCCAGAAATTTTCTTTTTCTTCATAATCTCTGTAGAAATCAGAGAAGAAAAAATCCTCTTAGGTTATTTATCCAACTCCCACTCTCATTTAATGCCAGGTCATTCATTCCCTACAGCATTGTCCACTCTTGCTGTAAATGACTTGTAGAAACCTTTCACCAGTTTATCTGGGAGGCTGCTCCTCATTGCTAGCTCGCAGACTATTCCTACTTATACCCATGGAGCCTTAAAGAATTATTCTGCCTTTGTTTTAAAAATGGAATGGGTCAAAGCCTTAGATTTCTTTTAAGACTTTATAGTATCTTTTGGAGTGGCAAGTTAAAAATGGCCCCATTTTGTGGGTTTGATTTGTTTTTTCTTTTTCAACCCTACCAAAGAGCTACAGGCATTTTCCATTTAATATCTCATCATACCTGTAGGGTTGCTGCAGCCTTACCCCACTGCGGATGGTCTCATCCATGGACTCAGATTTGTCTCCCCAAAAGGCAGATTTCACAGTTCTCCTGCTATGACTGTCTCATGTCAACAGCACCCACTATGGGTGCTGGGCTCAGCCAGGACATGTAAGTGGTTTACTTAAATGTTATTGTTCCCTTCAGCCATACAAACTTGTAGTGGACCTACAGGCCTACAATCAATAATTTCTCATCTGGAAGATGGGACTCTGCTCCCAGCTATCCAAGTTAATTGTGTATTTTGTGCTATGACTGTTCACTGTGAAATATGTTAGCAATGTTGGCAGCAGCATCATGCCTGGGAGAACCATGGTCCTCCCTTTTCCAAGTGAAAGTTCTCATCACAGGTACGCATGGTGTGAAACCTCCCACTTCCTTTCCCTGGGTCTTCTGAATGTTTCATTTGTCTCAAAAGTGACACTGCTTTGGTGGGAAAGGTGAACATTACCTCTGTAAACATGGGTGACGTGGATCTGAATACCCTGAGGGCAGCCTGGCTCCACTAGCTGAACACACGAGCTACATGTGTATGTGTATATACCCACATGTATAGAGATTTAGGACTTTAATCCAATTTTATGTAGGCATCAAACTCAGACTGAAAACTGATCAGTCTGGGATAGAAAATAAAATTCTGAGGCTCTCCTCTGTATTCCAGTGGTATAAGCTCTGTGAAAATGGCAGCTCTGCTGAGTCCCAGTCTTATATGTCTACCTCTCCCAGCACACCTTGTGGAAATTGAGACTACGAGTATACAGTGAAGGGGGCACAAGCTAGAACCATGTGTGCACCAACAACTATGTGGATGCCTTTACCTACTGGTCATGTAAGGGGTTCTTACTATGCCAGTGATGTTCATATCATTGACACTGTCAATATCTTTATGAATGACCTGGACGAGGGGATCAAGTGCACCTTCAGTAAGTTTGCAGACAACAGCAAGTTGGGCAGGAGTGTTGATCTGCTTGAGGGTAGTAGGAAGGCTCTACAGAGGGATCTGGACAGGCTGGATCCATGGGCCGAGGCCAATGGTAGGAGGTTCAACAAGGCCAAGTGCTGGGTCCTGCACTTGGGTGACAACAACCCCATGCAGCGGTACAGGCTTAGGGAGGAATGGCTGGAAAGCTGCCTGGTGGAGAAGGACCTGGGGGTATTGGTCAACAGTCAGCCGAATGTGAGCCAGAAGTGTGCCCAGGTGACCAAGAAGGTTAATGGCATCCTGGCCTGTATCTAGAATAGTGTGGCCAGCAGGACTAGGGAAGTGATTGTCCCTCTGTACTCGGCCGTGGTAAGGCCCCACCTAGAATACTGTGTTCAGTTTTGGGCCACTCACTACATGAAAGATGTAGAGGTGCTGGAGCATGTCCAGAGAAGGGCAACAAAGCTGGTGAGGTGTCTGGAGAACAAGTCTTACGAGGAGTGGCTGAGGGAACTGGGGCTATTTGACCTGGAGAAAAGGAGGCTGGGGGGAGACCTTATCGCTCTGTACAGCTACCTGAAAGGAGGTTGCAGAGAGGTGGGGATTGGTCTCTTCTTCCAAGTAACAAGCGATAGGACAAGAGGAAATGGCCTCGAGTTATGCCAGGGGAGGTTTAGGATGGATATTAGGAAAAAGTTTTTCACCAAAAGGGTTGTCCAGCATTGCAACAGGATGCCCAGGGAAGTGGTGGAGTCACCATCCCTGGAGATATTTAAAAGACGTGTAGATGTGGTGCTTAGGGACATGGTTTAGTGGTGGTTTTGGCAGTGTTAGGTTCATGGCTGGACTTGATGATCTTAAAGGTGCCTTCCAACCTATATGATTCTATGATCCTGTGATTCTATATTGCAGCCAAAAGTCAATCAGCCACATGGGTCCTTGCTTATGCTGTATAAGATCTCTTATATGATGACAAGATCTTTTCATTAGGAGCAATTTGTCTGAAGCTGGCCTTATTGAAGCATAGAAGATACATGGTTGATACCGTGGTCACAGCCATATATGTATCTACCCCGTCTATACTATAGGTGGGGTTGTGCTTATACCCGGATTATAGTGTTAAGCTTTCTCCTCTGTGGTGGTTTTGAAAGAGGTTATCTAAAGCTGCTGTCTCTCTGTGGGACTGCATCCAGCCAGTCTGAGCACTGATCTACTTTGGGTGGAAAGCAGCCTTTCACAAAGTATATCAGGAGCCCCCGATGTCTAACTCAGCATTATTGAATACTTGAAGCTGGGTACTTGAAAGTCAGGCATAGCAGTGCTAAGAGTCATTACATCCAAGTGTCCTTTCAGTCTGGCCCTGAGTGTTATGTGATGTGAACAAGGAATTGTGCAGCAGAATAAGAACCAGGTCCTCCTCCACAGCATTACAAACTGCTGCTGTAACCACTGGAGTGTCCTTCTCCTTTGCACCAGAACTATGTATAAGAGACAAGCAGTCTATTGGATATGGTGCCTGACCACTTACCCACTCCCTTGGTACTGAGTCCACATTCATTCTGAAACAAAGGCAGCCTCTTTCATATTTTGATATATCGAATTTAAAAGTCCTGAGAATGGAGAAACTGAGTATCGAATTGTAATGCCTGGTTGACATCTGGTTTCCCCAACACTTGGCACTAGAATGGTTATGTTAAAACCAAATCATGTCTACGTGAACTGAGTGGCACTCACACTCCAGCTCACAGCAATCTCTTCTGGCATTTTGAATTTATTACATGAAAATAAAATATTTTTCATCCAACAGGGCTAAAGCAATTACAACACTCTTGCTTAATCTTTAATTTACTGGAGGAGCTTTCCAGAGCTCTATCCCTAGGTTTGTTTTTTCTAGTGGAGAGTTTGGATTCCTTGCCATTATCATAATTTTAGATTGGAGTCAGGGATAAAATGCTGGACAGCTCATCAAATGATTTGTTCCAAAAATAATGCCTGTATCTGTGATGAGTATAATAAAGCCTGTGTGCGTAATTACAAAACATATAATATGTTTTCCTCCACCACTTGCTTTGGCTGTGTGTTATCATAACCTCTGTCAGCCTATTCACAGCAAAAAAATCCTACCATTGAAATCTTGAAATTAAAGTTGTTACTCTTTTTTTTTTACAGGGGTGGATTAAATGGAAATATTAGTGTCTCACCATCCTGCCTCAGATAAAACCTAATCTTTCTTCAGATAAAAAAGTATGGATTTTGAGGGGTACGGCACAAAAGGAATCAATTCCCTGATAATTTTTTTTCCCTATTTTACTTATCTTTATGCTAAATAGGAAAACATGATGCTGACTGTAAGTAGTTGACTGCATAGCGACTGTAAGAGAATTTTTATTATATATAGAGGCAAAGAGTTGCACTTAGAAAATGTGTCAGATTAAAACCAACACTGGAGTTTTTGAAATGTTCCTAGGGTGTCAAAATACTTTGGCTTCCCAATGTCCAACCTGATATGCTCTTAGAATGACCTGATTTTCTGAAAATAAAATCTCTGTCATATCACTTGTCACTTTCAAAACTTTGGAACGAATAGTTAAGGTATTTTGGCTTGGTGTCAATATGTGCAGTTCTCATGGAAAGTATTACACGCACTGGCGTTACATGGTGGGTTTGTTAAGTTTTCCATCTGATCCAGCAGGAGACTTGACTTTTTAAAACTTTATGCTCTCAGCTCAAGGGATTTTATGTCATGGAAAGCTTTAATGATGGAATGAATGAAGTATTTCATCCTAATATGGCTTTAATTTTCACAGCTTGCCATCATCTGGGCCTTCCTGACACTTTCTGCAACAAGTGTTCGAAAGTTGCACAGGAGCTTGAATATACAAACGCATCTCCCAACTTCGTGTCCTTTTCAACCTCATTTCCTGGTTCTCTTTCTCATAGTTATATTCCAGTCTGGGAGGAGAGAAAAAACTGGTTCCTTAGAAGGCCCTGTATAAAGAACGAGGAGCCCAGCACAACTGAACTGGATGTAGAGTCCATTGCTAAACTCAGACACCTCACATGGCTTGGGTAGGGTGATCCTCAAAGTCCCAATCAAGCTACATTATTCTTCTGAGCACCTTTCTGAAGGGGATGCAAACATCGCTACTGAGTTCAGGTGAATGGGAAGATAAGACAGAGAGGACTAAGTTATACGTCAATAAAAGTATCATCCAATGCACAGGAATTTGCAATGGATTTTTCAGAGCTTAAAGTTTGGATTAGTGGTGATTAAAGTTGGGTGTTTTTTTAAGAGTTATTTTATGAGTGCTTTGTGGGGCTACAGGTAGAGCCGCTCTCTCGTTTTGTAATCAACTTCTGTGTCACCAAAAGACAACACACAACAGCATGCATAATGCAATTCTATGCCATGGTTTATATGTGGTGAAAAGTTCACCTTTTGAGTTCCAAGTCCTGAAGTGTCTGAAGTGAGTGAATTTTGATACTGAATGGAAATGGATGCTGACTGCCATTTTGCAGCAATTGCATCTGAATTTGCTTCCAAACCCTTGTTTTTATTTCAATTATGACTGCCATCAAGAAGCTTAGAAATTCCACTGAAGGCTGGGTTGGACTAGATGACTTTAAAAGGTCCCTTCCAACCCAAACTATTCTATGATTCTATGTAGTTTATGAAGCTAAATATTCCTTACTGCCTTGGGAGTTCTTAGACAAAAATGGGTACGCTTCTTGTTTAATCTAAACAAATGTGTGAAATCAGTTCTGACCACATCAGAAATTTGCTTGGAGAAATTCCTGTGATGGAGCTTGGCTAACATCTTTTTTCTTTTTTGGCATCTTCTTGTTCATCTTCTACAGATTATTGCAGTTCTCATAACACAAGGGCTGTTTTATGGGGAAACTATGTGATGCAACATGCCTGGTGCCTCTGCATATGGTAGATTTTTGAGAAACTCTTTGTGGAAGATGCCAAAAATCCTCTCTGACCAACACTTTTTGATATTTTATGAGTTTCATTAGTCTTCATTTGGCCATCCACTTATGCATTAACATATGGTATCAATAAATACTACAAGTGTTCACAGTTCATGCCATCCTGTGAAGCACACACAATGGGATGTAAATTATTCTGAGATAAAACTACAGGAATTATCTTTATAGGCAACCAGAATCATCATCATTTGGCCAACTGCTGACAGTTTTCAACTCTAAATGAGTTTTGGCTGGGTTCAGTGCTATTCAGTCAGGGACAAAGACGTGTATCCAAGCACATAGCTTTTTTGGTTTGGTTTACAGCAGTTAAAGGCACTTTAGTCCTAGTCAGCCTGCTACTATTTCACGGTTGTATAAGACTCTGCCTAAAAGTAAGCTGTTAATTTTTATTTTCATATAAAACATTTAAATCACAGTGCTGGAGCAGTTTTATCTCAGGACACTTCTGATGCTGCGTGTGGATGTTGTCTTGCTAATCTAGTTCTTAGCTAGGTTGGTACTGTTAGAAAGACAGCCCGGATCTAGTAAGGCCTTTCAGGACTCGAGGTCTGTTGGAGATGGTCAGATGATCTCCATCCAGCCATAAGGCGAGAAATCAATGGGCTCTTGCTTGGCCCATGTGGGTTGTTGGTTCTCAGAGAAGCCGAAGACTGAATGAAACTCAGAGTGACAACTGACCATTGTATCATGTCTTTCCCCCGGTTCAACTGTGTAATCTAGTAGCAAGACAGATTGGGGAAGTGGAAATAAATGACCAGACTGTGTCCATGCTGTAAAACTTTATGTGATGATTAAATCTCGAACTGCTCATACTTGTTCATACTAATATTATTGAATTCTGCACAGAAACAACAGCCATGGCTACTTTTATCTCAAAACATGACTGATGGTGGTACTGCCTTGCATAGAGTAATTAGAAGCAATCAAATCAATGATGGCAGGAACCTGGATCTCTCCATCGGGTGAACGCCTTATTCAGTATGTTATTGCACAGGAAATTTACACCAACATGAATGATTTAAGCAACTAATTTTAGGAGAAGGTTTCAGGCTATTAGTCCACATTTTACCTGGATCCGTTATTTCATGGATGTAAGAAGTCAGACTTCCAGAAATGTTACCTTTCCTCTAGTAAAAGTTTCAGAAACATTCTTTAGTAGAAGTTGTCGATTTTCAAAGTGAAATAATCTCTTCAAGTGATTATTTTAAAAGTAGCACTATTCTGCATTCCTGATGGCTCTGCACTTTCTAGCTTCCTTTCTTTATCTTTGTTTTTCTGAGGGAGGGTGTTAAATAAGAATTGATGAAGACCCAAATAGTCACCTAAATTGGATTTTTCTGCAAGTAACTGATTTACCCTCTGCTAGCTCTACTAGCCAGATCTGCTAGAACTCAACTTTTATTGCACATTATGTCTTTAGATAAGAAGAGATTATCCTTATCATACAGGTGGGACTAATGATAAAGGGAGCCAGTGCTACACTAAACTTTACGTATAGGTTTTTGCTGTAGTATAAATATAAGGCTCGGCAAATCTATAAGTGTTTTGGAGAGGTGGCCAGAAAAGATTCCAAATTTCTAATGAAAACTCTCAAGAAAACAAAATATGTTTTATTCATCCTCATTACAAGACTATTTGAACACTCTTGAGCCAAAAGAGCTTGGAAATTTGCCAAGTATCATATGAACAGATTACAAGATTTTACAAACTGCTGGGGCCTAGTCAGAGCTGTGTAAATGAGCTGCAATAAAGTGACCAAAGGCTTTACCATCATAGCACACAGCTTTTTTTTGCCTAGTTCGATCTCTCAGACAAGTTTACTGGAGATGTTCATATTACTTTGGCCCAAATCACCAAATCTGTTAAGCTGATGTAGTACCGTATCAGAAGATACCTTAGGCACTGCATGTTTCAGGACTTCAGTGCTTAAGTGCTGGGGTCTGATGCTATAAGTGAAACTCATATTCTTGTGTTATATGCACTGAATGAAGAGGTATAGGCTCCCAGGAATGAGATTTACAAGACGCAAGGGGCTGAAGGGTTATACCTTTGCTGGTTGGTAGGAAATAATGTGGAAATACCTCTGTCTTAAATTTGGTCTGCCTGCCTGAAGCAGGGATGGAGTCAGAAATGCTCTTCTGGCCTCTGTGTATAATTTATGTGATTTAGAAGGAGTATAATGCTGCAGCTCGGTGGGCACAAGCAAGGAGAAAATCGATTTCTGATCCTTCTTCCTGGGCTGTTTACGTTTTGGTGGGGTTTTTGTTGTTTTTGTTTTATTTATTACATTAAGGAGTCATAGACAAATAGAAATAGAAGCACTTTAAAGAAAAAAGCTTATATCACTCTCTGATCTCTCTGACCAGAATGACAAAAAATCAGATTCATCCCTGCCTTTAAATTATGTCTTCCATCTTTGTTTACGCCTAGATTGGGAGCATGCTTCTGAAACACTTTGGTTCACAGTGCAGAGCAGTCTTGGATGCCACAACCTGGATCCCTTTTCACTGAAACAAAACATAAGGTAGTTCTTTAGAAGCATGCCAGATGCTCTTTAGGAGCATAGCATAGCAAAACCCTGAACTTCAGGAGAACAGAATTTGCCTGCTTAGACGAATCTCATGGGAGACAGCCCTGGAGAAAGCAGGTGTCCAGGAGAGCTGTTTGATTTTCAAGGATCGCCTCCTCCAAGCTCAAGAAAGGTTCATCTGGCTGTGCAGGAAGTCAAGCAAAGGTAGCAGAAGGCCAACACAGATAAACAAGGAACTCATAACAAAACTCAGACATAAAAAGAAAGTATACATGAGGTGGAAGCAGGGACACAAGACTTGGGAGGAATACAAAGACACTGACTGAGCATGCAGGGATGTGATCAGAAAAGTCAAAATCCACCTGGAGTTCAGTCTGGTGAGGGACTTGAAAGACAATAAGAAGGGCAGGTACATGCACAGCAAAAGAAAAACTAGGGAAAGTATGGGCATGCTGCTGAGTGTGGCAGGGGACCTGGTGAAAAAGGACACAGATAAGGCCGAGCTGCTCGGTGTCTTCTCTGCCTTGGTCTTTACTGGTAGGAGTGTCCTTCAGGAATCCCAGTCCCCTGGCACGAGTGAGAAAGGCTGCAGCAAGGAAGACATCCTCAGTGGAGGAGGATCAGCTTAAGGAACATGTGTAGAAATTGGACATATATCGGTCTGTGGAACCTGATGGAATGTACCCATGAGTGCTGAGGGAGCTGGTCAATGTCACTGCAAAGCCACTCAATTATATTTGAAATCAAATGTCACTCGTATCTTCAGGAAAGGCAAGGAGGATCCAGGGAACTACAGGCTGGTCAGCCTCATCTTGATCCCTGGGAAGGTGATGGAGTAATTAATCCTAGAAACCAGTTCCAAACATTATAGGACAAGAAGGTGGATGGGAGGAGTCAGCATGGCTCTGTGAAGGGGAAATCATACTTTACCAGGCTGATCGCCTTCTATAATGAGATGACCAGGTTAGTGAACACGGACAGAGCAGTAGATGTTGTTTATCTTGGTTTTAGCAAGGCTTTTGACACAGTTCTCCACAACATCCTCATAGACAAAGTGAAAAAGTGCAGGTTAGATAAGTGGACAGTGATGCAGATAGAAAACTGGCCAAATGGCCAGACACAGAAGGTTGTGGTCAATAATGCAAAGTCCAGCTAGAGGCAAATCACTACTGGTGTATTCTAGGGGTTGATGCTGATTCTTTAATATTTTTATTAATGAGTTGGACAATGTGGCAAAGTCACCCTCAACAAGTTTGCTGATGTTACAAAGCTGGTGACTGACACACCAGAGGGTTGTGTTGCCATTCAGAGGGTCCTGGGCAGGACAGAGAAATGAGCAGGAAAAAAGCAAAGGAGGCAATTCAGAATGAGGAAACTGACAGAACACTTAACTCTCTTTTACTGCAAGATTATGGTCTGGCGTGCAGACCTGCAGAAAACAGCTAGAGGTTTTCCACGATCTCTAGGCTCTCTCAGGCAGAGAAAGTGATTCCACAGAGCCATAGTAACCTTCTTTTGTGACAAGAAATGAAGGAGAAAGAGCCCTTACCTTCCTACTGCTTTCCCTTCCCCCAAAAAAGAAACCTATGGAAGTCCAAGAGGAACAGTATAAATCCTGGTTGCTCCCAGCACAGGGTAATGACCTGCTGCCCTTCTCTCAATGTTGGCTATAATTTGTATGTGAATTCTTCCTTCAGCAGTAATTCTCCTTGTCCTTCTGGGAAGAAAATACTCAACAATGAGCTCTGTTGTTCCACAGTTTAGGGTCACTTCAAAAACAAGGACAATTATTGATGAGGTTGCTCAACGGCTGATGGAGATGTGGTATAGATGCTCACCTCTCCTCTGGAGTTTTTTCTCTTTTCTCAGTGAACCTTCCCCTGGCCATAGAGAAATCAGTCTTTGGGGGCAACCTTACTGCTCAGGATATGATGTTCCACATTAGTTGAAATCACCACCATTTTATATTTTTATTTTTGTGTACTGTAAAGTGTATTGTAAAGTAATTATAAGTTAAGTTTGTCTGCATGGCTGAGGTTGGAAGGGAAGAGCCTTTTTCTTTCTCTGAAACTATGTACCTCAGAGTATGGGCCAGGCCCTGCCACTTAGAAGGTTGAGACCAATAGGAATGTGAGATACTGATGTGTTTGAGGGGAGCTGATGGTAGAGGTATTGCAAGACTGACAGTTTTATTGCTGGTTTTTGAGTGTAACAGTAGTGGGAAATGATTATTGCTTTCTGTAAGAGCTTTGATTCTGCTATCAGACTAACAGCCATCAGGGGCTGAAAGAGCATCTTGGCCCAATTAAGTGGTCACTAGGACAGAAGTAATACCATGTGAGAGATCTGAAAAAGCCATCAAAACTGCAGGTCAAAGGCAAATGGTCAGGAACCAAAAACGCAGGCAAAGTTTAGGCTTTTCACACAAGGCCCCATTATCCTCAAGAAGAAAGGGAAAAAGAAGAATATTTACAGAGGGGGCTGGGGATCATATTACCAGGATAATGTAATCCACTCAGATCTATTGAGTTAGTTTTTGAGTCCATGAGAGAAGAGTGAGAAGGACAGAGTGATTCAAGCATGTAATACACATAGTAAGCGACAAGTCACTATTGAAAAGTTAGAAGGGATGGATCACCCTGTGGAAGTCAGGGTCTCTATCTCTCGACTGTGGAGGGAACAAAGTATGAATGGCACCTCAGTTTGGTAAGTAAAATTCAGAGAAGGCTGTTTCAGGCTTCTACTCATTTACAGGCAATGAAGGAGGTGATAAACAGAATCAGCACAAACAGTACAACACAAGACTTTTGCATTTACCTTATGAAGGTGTATTGATTTATCACTTATATTGCCTTAGGGTAGAGGGATAGATAAAAATATGTGGCTTTCTGGCTCACAAAGTCTATATTGTCCAAGGTCTCTTGGAGGCCACAGTGTTCTTGCAGGCCTAAGCTACAAATGAAAGGTATTGCTGGGCTAGCTGTAGTGCTAGGTCAGATATACTATTTGTGGGGAGAAGTACTTTACTTGTGTAATTTGTACCATATGCCCAAGTGCCTTGGCTCCGATTGTGCCAAAACCAGATACCTAAGGAACAATGTAAGAACTGGGGCTACATATATTGTTATTTTCCCATGGTATTTTCCCAACCTCTGACAATTTTAGGCTCAGGGACTTTCTGAGCCTGACATCATATTTAATATTGTTCAGTAGGTCTTTGTCCTATGAATCAGTGTAATTATTTTTTGGATCTTTTAGCACCCACAGCATCCTGTTTGAAATATACAACTGGCTAGTTTGGGTTGAGGTCCTCTAGATCTTGTGTTAGAATGAATAGCAAATGGATGTTTTCTATTGATTCATTCCTCAAAAGATAAAAGCCATGGATATTTTTTAAGGATTTCCATTCAGGAAAAGGTAATATTGGCATGATAGTTTTGTAGATTTTTGACCTTTGAAATTATCCAGTGTATCCCCAAAGCAGAGAAGTTAGAGTTAAGTGGTCATGGTACCTAACGTACCTTCAGTATATTATGAAAAAAAAATTTTAGTTTTTTCAAGGACTTAAAAGGCAACCTAAATTTAATTTTGTATGTTGTGTTTCTGAAAACCTTTGTGCTTACCTTTTCTATTCAGATCACACAGAGGACATGAAAATGGTTATGCTGCATATACCAGATACAAAAGGGTACATTTTACATGATCAATGAGGAGGAAGATATTTAGTAAAATTTGCTACAGCTGTTAATATGAAAAACATTTTATTAATCTTTTTATTATGATCAATGTTATTTTGCTGTAAAGTTGTGGGCTTTGTGTGTAAGTCATAGAAAGCTTTGATGTGTTTGGGGTCTTACTGTTGTACAGTATGAGTTCAAGAAATAGTGGTTCCATTTCAGTGATAATGGAGCCAGTTCGTGTATGAAAGTGGTTGCTACTCTAATCATATTTTGACTGACATATTCCCTTAAATCACTTCCAGATACAGAGATCTTTCTGAAATGAAATAGCTTAGCATCATGATCAGATTTATTACACTTCACTGATTCTGGACTGGATCCTAAACCAGGATTACAGTGCCTGGGATCAGGCACTTGGAGGGCCTAGCTTTCTTTTATTTAGTTTAGAAAACAGACACAGTGGAGAAAGAGAAGAAAAACTCTCTGAGGTAAAATGTAAGGACACTAAGTCACGGACATTGTATATGCAAACAAATCTATGATGATAGGCTCCTAAAAAAAAATATGTCAAACACAGACACTAAACTAAGTTTTAATGTAGCTTTATGGCCTTGGTTTCTAAACTTTATCTTTCATCTTATTGTCAAGCAGAATACACTGTTGTAAACCACAACCATAGAAAGCACTTCAGATTTAAAGTGTTGCAGACATAACTTAATTTGAGACACTTGCATGCTCATGAAAAATATCCATACTTGTCCCTGACTTCACGAAAAAGATTATTTTTCCAAAGGTCTATATTTGGGTTTTGAATGAAAGTCGTGAATCTCCATAGTGAATATTTTGTGTAACACAGAGTAAAAGTTATCCCAACTTTTAATGAAAAGAAACAATGATATTTTTGTCATTGCCATGCATTGTCTGCTCTTGCCCATTTCCTTAACATTTTAGGCTGCTAATGGCAGAGTAAGGGTCCAAACTCCTACCTGATGCAACTGCAAGCTATAATTGCTCAGTCTGGGTGGTAACGTGTCAATGCTAAGAGAGTTTACTTTGGCCAAAGATGCTACTTTGTGTTTTGAGGTCTGTTATGCAACTGTGTTGATGCAGTGGATCTGCATTTGTATACATAGACAAGGAAGGGATGTAAATACTGGGTGCCCAATTCAATAGATTCCCTTACAGAGGCGCCAGCTGGTTCAGCTGAGCTCTGGACCTGGTGACGGACCCCTGCACATCCTTACCTACTCCCATCCACCATGCAGGTCCCAGTGCCCCCGTTGTGCAGCTTATGGTCAGGCCTGCTAACCACTGTGCATGTGAGAGGAATTAAAATAGCACATTCCCGACCACTGATAGCAGTTGGCTTATGGTGAGAAGAGCATGAGAAAGACTTGGATGAAATGACTGGATGAAAGGTATCTTTTCCAGGTTATGCTGAAGCATATCTGACTTCCCTCACCTTACAGAATATTGTGAAAAGCTGAGGTTAGGCAACAAAACACAGAGATTTATCAGAGCTGCATGACTATAGCAGTGCATACAAAACTTCATTTCTTGTCTGTTTTCAGATAAATAAAAACTGGGTTTAGGTTAAAAGTAGGAGTGAATGAATAAGATAAAAAAGAGGCACCTCTTTTAGCCCTTTAAAATTTAACTCTCATTTGAAACCAAGCAAATGCTTGACCTTTTTTCATCGACCAGAAGCAAAACTGCTAAAATATTTCAAGAAAGCTGATTTCAATGGCATTTCTGCATGTATGCCAAAAATCAGTTATTATAAATGTATAGCCTCAAAAACAGTAGCTGGCTTAAATCAACATTAAGTACATTTCAACATTTTATCAAGTCTTAACCCTAAATAATTTCTATTTTCACTCAGCATGATTTTACTAAAACATTGATTTACTTATTATTGATTTTGTTCACAAGATAACGATTTCATATTGCACCAAAGAGTAGGTGTTTGATTTTATGTTCAAACCCGACAGCTAAAGCGACTAGTGTCCAGAGTTTCTGTCTACAGCTGTGGATCATGGTTGTTTTCATCTCAGAAACAATGTTTCAGTGAGATTTTTAAATCTGCAGATTTCTGTGGTCTCAAAGTTTATGGAGTATTTTTCTATACAATGAGAATGTAAATGAGGGGGGATAAGAGGGATTAAAGAGAATACATTTCAAACACTGATGTGGCCAGGACAGATATTGCACAGAGTTAAAAATGTCCTTGAAGACGAGTGAGATTGTATGGAAATCATATGTGAAATTGCAATGAGATTTTTCTGAAAAGTAGCAGACCTTTTTAATTTCACTTTTTTAATCTTGATCCCTTGTGGAGGAAAAACAAAATGGGGAAATAACTTGGTAAATAGCACCATGCACTTCATGTTACTTAGAAACGTGGAAAATACTCCAATTTCAGATATTATTCAACAATTTTCCTCAGAACAATGATTTATAGATGCTCTGAAATTTTATGTGGAAGATAACCTTAGTTTCCACCTGATACTACATGAATGAAGACTTTTTTTTCATTTTGAATCACTGCTAGCATTATCCAACATACAAAAATTCTAAATAATTTACGCTTGCAAAAATATAGGTTGTTGGGCTCAAGTAAAGTGAGCCGAAAGTGATGATCCATAATGAAATTCTGCAAAGAAAATAGTCTTTCAGGAGCTGCTGATTTAGCATTTATTAACTTTAATATGTGTATTCAAATGAATTCCATTCTACCTTCTGGGCTCTTGACTGGGGCATTTATTCAACAGCCATTATGCAAAACTCCTGTTAGCAATATTATTTTAACTAAGTAGAAGCTGGAAGAGTTAGACATGATGGGAATACGCTCAGTAAATTATGTTCTTGCAGAAAATTGAGTACAAAAATATCCAATCCTATATAGCTTTTGTCAGGAGACTGGTACTGGGGTAGTTGGTTCCGAAAAGACCAGTATATTTCTGTGCATTATTAATATATCTCTGCTATGTCTTTAGATACCTGGAGAAATTTCTGCCTGAAATGTTATACATCTAATTTGAGGCATATAAACCTGTACTTTCCTAGATTTTAGTTCTTAATTGTGGCATGTGTAGTTATGTGGATATCTAAATGCTTTCTTGAAAATCCTGTTCATGCAGCCAGCACAATAAGGATCTACTCACTGATCTTCCATGGGATCAGGCATTTTTAGAACATCATTTTGGAGCATCTCTCTTAGCACAGTGCATCTAGAATGTTTTTTTTAGATTCTCATTGGCAGGTCCTGGTGAACTGTGAATCCATTGACCATATCAGTCAATCTTAGTGTGCCAATAGCTGCACTTTGAAAGTACGAAGCTGGTTAGAGGCATGATGCTGCTTCCAGTCTCAAGACTTTCAATATAGTTGACTTCACTGCTCAGTAACAAATATTGGGGAATGGTTTTATTTCAGAAAGCCACTTTATCAGAATTTCTAATTTTCAGAAAAATAATCGAAGGTCTAAAGCAATTAAAGAAATTATATACTTCCTCTGAATGAGAAAATTTTCATTTTTTTAGCTCCTCCAGTAATAGGTTTTTGCTTTAATTCTTCTTTTGATATTCAGTAGAGATTGATGATTAATGTATCAGAACCTAATTGGCAGTATTTTGTTACATTCTTTTTCAGCATTTTTTGTTGTTCACCCCCCCCCCCCCCCCATGTCTCATTGTCCTAACAACAAGGTAATAGCAAGTTCTTGGCTTTTTTACCTCAGAAGTGAGTTATATGGGTCTGTGATTTAATGTTTCTCTGCACTGGGAAGGAAAGAGGTCAGGGTTTTTTTTATGTGTACAGGTTTTTTGAAGTCTTTAGAAACAAAGCTATAAATTCAGCCTTTCTCAGAGCCCTTTCAAGTGCACTCAGACATGCTGAAGGTATCAAATCCACTCTATCTAGTTATTTTTATTGACATAGAAAGTAACAATGAACTAAAACCGTATTATTCTAGGTAGGGGTTTCATAAGAAAGCAACAGGCTCAACTAGGCAGACTTAAATTGCTTTTCTAAGTACAATCAAAGTTTCTAACTTGAGGAAACTGTTCAGGTAATATTTGCAAATCCAATGCCCACACATAAACCAGCTTTACTTGGCAAGAAGAACATGGGTTTTTTCCATGTAAGATTACTTGTTAGTGTGAACATTTTATAACATGTCCAATCTTTTATATATATCCTCTTATTTTTTTATGTCCGATCAGTTATACAGAAGAAAAGAGTTATTGCTAGAAAGTGGCAGAGGTCTGCAAAATAAGAACTATCATTATGAAGAATATGTTTGTTGTACACGTGCCTGGCAGATAAGACACTGGTGCAGAGTCATCAAAATTCGCTGTTCAAGTCACTTGGTAGAGTAACAAGTTCTGGAATAAAAAAAAAAAAAGAATAAAAACTTCCAAGAGTTTCAAATTGCAACCACCTATAAATATAAGAAAAGATTCATGTTTTTAACATACATATTATTTCCCATATTACTGACAACACAATTTGTAATTACAGTTCAGTTCACATAACAAAGTTTACAGTCTGCAATTTGAACTCTGCTGGACTTTCCTTGGAGTGAGGGAGATTTTACTTGTGTGTCCATATTGTTTCTCAGTAGCTATAATTTGTCATAATTATCAAGACTCATTAATTGACTAGACTTTCCCAAATCACAGTCATTGTATATTTACATCAATTACAACAGAAGCTCCTTGCCAAAGGACTGCATTGTAAAACGCTCAAAAGATGCATGGAAGAACACATGTTGTGCAACTTCCAGCATTTTGGTTCCTACCCAAAAGAACCTTACAGGAACACACTTTGTAAGGGATTTTATATTGTCTGGTCCAAGAACTGAGTTCAGAGAGACTTTTAACTAACTGGTGAAGTCTCCTACAGTAAGTTCTGCACCAAAGACAGCAGTTGAAGGGGGCCTTGGAGACAGAAAATTTTTGAGGGACTGTGAGAATTCACTGTTGAAATAATTTGGAAGGAAGGCCACATTTACAATGGGCGAGCTTCTGAGAATCTCAGGTTGCAATTGTGTAAGGGTATAAGATTCACATTCTTAATGTTCATACCAGTAATCTGAGTTGGCTGCCAAATGGATAGAAGAAGCAAAAGCTGTACTGATTTTCAGTGGAGGTGTCCCAAAAGGTCTGAAGGTGGTTTTAGAAGGGTGAGCATCCACAACAAGGCTATGATAATATGGATGCTTCCTTAACTTAGTCCTGTCCCTTTGTTTCCTTGTAAATTCTCTTCACTTTAAATAATTTCTTGTCATTCTGGATAAAATGTGTTGCCGATATCAGCACTCACAGAATCATTTGCATGGATTTCATTGCATTTTATATTTGAATCTGGTTTATTGCCTTAAATCTACATGGACATGTTGCTCAACCAATGTTGGTTGTAAATCCATGAATCCTTCCTTGATATGGTTTGCAGTTGTTTCACATCCCTGCATGCGTTAAGCTGTTCATCCACTTTCATCACTTGCAATAGATTTTTTACTTATAGCTAAGGTGTGCTGGCAGTGTCATTGTCTATACATGGCTCCCTGTGTGTAACTCATGTCATTCCAGCTCATTCAGCCCACATTTTTGGCCTTTTTTACTATATTCTCATCTCACCCATGCTCTAACCTCTTTCTCATCATCCTTCTCCAAAGTACGTCCCCCAGCTTGACAGATAAATGCCTGGAAGGTGAGGACCTCATCTCCTTTCCCCTTCCCAGTAAACCTGTGGCTGGAAATGTTGCTTTCTAGCCCACCTTTCTGCTGTTCCTCTATCTTACTACTCTAAGGGCAATCGTCTTAAGGGGTCTGCCAGGGAAAATGCTTGTGTGGGGGCTGAGTAATTTGCTTTAGTCACAAGCAGTGCTGTCTGTAATGTCTTCATTAATGTCCCTGGTTGTAATGGAGAGAGGGCAGGGAGCCTTCACCTGAGCAGGGCAAGAAAGCTCCTAGCAAATACATTCAACAAGCAGGAGCCTCGTCCAAGACTCTGGCCTTTGCAAAGGACAAGGGCGCACAAATACATGACAACTGCTAAAAGGAGGCTAAGGAAGGTTAGGTTGACAGAAATGTAAAAAGAAAAGTGTTTAACTGTTCTGCTTTTGTTTTGGACATCACAAACAAACCATCTCTTTTCTAATGTCTAGCTGAGTTCTGCCACGTAATTTTCCATTTATCAAGCATCAAATACCTTCCTCAGCATCCAGCACTGGCCTCAGAGTAAATCCTAAGGAAGATTATTAGTCAGACAAAAATTCCAACCCAACCCCTATCTTAGTTTTCTGTAGCTTGCAGGCTCTGACAGGTATCCAAGGTCTGTGCTGTCTTCCCTTTTGCAGATAAAATAAATTAGTTCTTTCCTCTAGGTTTGATCAAAATATTTTTAGGCACTGCAATAGAAACTTCATTTTACTTCAATGTATTCTTTTTTGAATGAAAAAAGTAAAAAGGTGTTTGTGTTTTTCAAAATTTTGCTGAAAAAGCCGTGTTTTTGAAAACAAAAATATGCTTGTAAAAAAAACCCAGCACTGCAAAGTGAGAATGAATTTTGCCTTCTCTCTTTCTTTGTTGACTTTTTTCTCCTTTGTTCTCACACCCCTTATTTTCTTGCACCAAAAAGGGGGTGAGGTATTCAAGCAGGTAACTTTTAAAAATAGAGCAAGAAAGCCAAGCCAACCAAGCTGATACAATTCAAATGAACTCTGCTTTCCGTTCTCAATGGGTTATAGTGTTGCTTTATTGTTTTCTTCTGTATTTGGTCTGAGTCCAAGAGCTGATGAGTCTCAGGGTTAGTAGCTTACTTTCATAGAATCATAGAATCATAGAATGGTTTAGGTTGGAAGGAACCTTGAAGATCATCGAGTTCCAACCCTCATGCCATAAGCAGGGAACCTTCCACTAGATCAGGTTGCTTAAAGCCCCATCCAGCCTGGCTGCTGAACACCTCCAGGGATGGGGCACCCACAGCATCTCTGGGCAACCTGTTCCAGTGCTTACCACCCTCAGAGTAAAGAATTTCTTCTTAGTATCTAATCTAAATCTACCCTTTTTCAATTTAAAACAATTACCCCTCATCCTATCACTACATGCCCTAGTAAAAAGTCCTTCCCCAGCTCTCCTGTAGGCCCCCTTTAGGTACTGGAAGGCTGAAATAAGGTCTCCCCGGAGCCTTCTCTTCTCCAGACTGAACAACCCCAACTCTCTCAGCCTTTCCTCATAGGAGAGGTGCTCCAGCCCTCTGATCATCTTCGTGGCCCTCCTCTGGACCTACTCCAACAGCTTCTTATGTTGGGGGTCCCAGAACTGGACGCAGTACTCCAGTTGGGGTCTCACCAGAGTGGAGTAGAGGGGCAGAATCACCTCCCTCCACCTGCTGGCCACACTTCTGATGCAGCCCAGGATACGGTTGGCCTTCTGGGCTGCAATCGCTCATTGCTGGTTCATGTTGAGCTTCTCATCAACCAACACCCCCAAGTCCTTCTCCACAGGGCTGCTCTCAATCCATTCCCCACCGAGCCTGTATTTGTGCTTGGGATTGCCCCGACCCAGATGTAGGACCTTGCACTTGGCCTTGTTGAACTTCATGAGATTGGCATGGGCCCACCTCTCCAGCCCGTCCAGGTCCCTCTGGATGGCATCCCTCCACTCCAGCGTGTCTACCTCGTCACGCAGCTGGGTATCATCAGCAAACTTGCTGAGGGTGCACTTGATCCCACTGTCCATGTCACCAACAATGATGTTGAATAGCATGGGTTCCAGTACCGACCCCTGAGGAACACCACTCATCACTGGTCTCCACTTGGACATCGAGCCATTGACCACAAGTCTTTCTTCAACTCATTCTTCTATTTGGCAACTGATTCTCATTCAGACCAAATCCTTTTTGGTTAGTAAGATCTGATATGAAGATCAATCTGTTCCATGTCAATACAAAGTGTGGACTATTTCCTTGAGTGGGCTGGACAAGAGTTTTGGAAGGAAAATAAATCTCTTTATCTATTCTTTGACCTGCTGGATACATACATGAGCTTCTAAACAAGAGTTTTCTACTTGCCTCTGGAGAATAAAAGTGCTCTGTTTGGTATCCAGCAGAGGTTGATATAGGGAACATCAAATGCTCCACAATGGAAATAAAGATATTTAGATTTTGTTGAAGCTTGCTGGGTGCTTGTAAGCTTAGCACCAGGAAAATCTATACTTTAACTGTGATTTTTTGCAGAAGTTTGCTGGTTCTCCCAGCCATTTTAGTTGCAATCATAATAATGGGCTTTTAATAATATACTGGTGACATCCTTAGGTTAAAAAAAAAAAAAACACTTCAGTGCCTTCTTTCTATATCCTTTGCAATTTCGTGCTCCTCCTTCCTGTCTGAGCTACTCTCATGTTATCAGTGAAAGCATAGTTTAGCCAGTAGTACAAATAAATTACCAAAATAATTCAACATCACAGTTGTAGATCAGCTGGTGAATGACACAAGTGGGAGCTAGATAGATTTCTAGGTACCTGAATCCAAGTGTTTTCCTGAATAAATTTTAATAATACAGAAGTTTGTCAGTGAAGTACATAAGGCCTTATTACAGGCTGAGAGGCTGTCTTGGTTAAGTAGCCATTTAATGCCTTTTCAATCATAGTCCAGGATCAGAAGCAACTTTAAGTTATTACCAACTGGAAACTGGTTATTGACTGCCCATGGGTCAAATATGTTGGTGGTCCTCTGTTCCGAACAGAGAAGAGTTCACATCACACACATATATTCCGGGTTGTATGTGCACGTGCACACCTCCCCCCCGCCCCAACTCTAACTATCAGAGCAGACACTAACCGGCCTCTTCCTGATGGCCTTAGTGGAGAGAGGGATTGAAGTTTATCAGGGAATTCTTGCAAGGAAACAGAAACTGTGAAATCAGGAGTGTTAAAAGAGGAATGTCCCTAGTGCAAAAGAAAGGAAAGAATATATTCTTTGTTCCTGTGTCAGCTGTCCAACTTGGTCACTGCTAGCATTTCACTTTCACCCTGAAGAGCAGCTAATTGTTTATGAAATGACCTTGTTATTCCTGCCCTAGTAACCTTGTCTGGAAGGCCACCACATGCATTTATTATTCTCTGAAGGAAAATATGCTTTCTGACATCTGTTCTGCATTTGTTTTCCTTTAATTTCCTTTAACTTCCATCACCCCCACCCGAGATTGCTCATCTGTGTTGCTCTGCACAGGGTGGCATGGGCTGTGCTGGTCCTACAACCCTGCCTGTCCTCAACTTTATCTTTCCTGTGGTTCTGCTGTCTTGCATTGTAGTCTGGTACAAAAGGACAGAGAAGGGCACTGTGAAATTGCCTTCTCCCTCATCACCCTTCTGTGACAGACTTTACATCCCCTGAATTATGTATTCCAGTTTAGGACTGTAAGAGTTCCTATTGAGAGTGTATTGTGGACAAAGGCTCCTTCTCTCCTGTTCTGCCCTGGGGATTCATTCTCCTCTTACTCCTAGTGCCAGAGAGTCCAAAAGCACTGGCAAACCACATTGTCCTTCCCATGTCATTTTTCAGCCAGCAATAATGACCATCTACAGCATCAGTTCCCGAGATTCTAAAAGTATAAAAAGGCTTTGCAAGAGGTGTAGGTGACCCAAATGTCCTTCTCAGTAAAAAAACTTTACTGTTGACCATGATCGCTTTCAGCCCTTTCAGATTTCTTGTGATAAGCAAACTAAGAGAATGGCCTGGCTGTTCCCCAAGGAGGCTTTGGGCATCTGTGAACTAAGTGACTTTTCTTCAGCAATGCTATTTAAGTGAGTGACACCATTGCCTGCCCTCTCCCAGCAGTCTGTGGTCCAGCCCTGCCCATCCTCTGCCCTGTGCTGTGTAAGTGTGTGAATGGTCATGCAGTGAATCTGACTTGGGAGAGTTTTCGGAGCAGGAGGAGAGGGTGGGAGAAAGGTTTTACAGAAGATCTGAGTCAATGAGTGGTGACATAAGCTCTCATGTTGGCATCTGGAAGTGGGTGGTGGGTAAATGGGAACACACAACACAGAGCGGCAACAGTGCATACTGACTTGAGCAGGACTTTCTAGCATCTAAACACAGGCTTGACTTTGGGTTTAGCTCAGTGGACATAAAAGCAACGCTACAGACTTGAGAGGAAAGAAGGTACCTTTATCACTC
Source organism: Pluvialis apricaria (assembly GCA_017639485.1). Taxonomy (NCBI): domain Eukaryota; kingdom Metazoa; phylum Chordata; class Aves; order Charadriiformes; family Charadriidae; genus Pluvialis; species Pluvialis apricaria. The sequence goes on along the minus strand of CM030008.1, from coordinate 156,808,646 downwards.
AGTCTTGCTACAAGAGTCAAGTAATGGAGGGTAAAACAGTGCAGGAGGATTTACATACATTGTGTGTCTCTGTTCCATGAGATTATCCACAGCTTCATGAATCCAGGTTATCTGCATGAGATTATGGTCACACCCACAGAAATCTTGACTCTTCACTCTGGCCTTTAAGTCTACCTAAACTCCCAGACATGTTTTTTGGGTCCAGCCTTCCCAAGGTCACTCAAGGGGCATGTTCGTGAAACCAAAGGAGGGCTGACCATTTCTCCTGCCTAACTCAAACCTTGTCCTGTGAGGAGAGCTGTTATGGGCTCTTAAGTTAGTCTGTCTCTGCCTCCAGTTTTTATGAATCTTCGTGGGCAGGCTTCAGAGACAAAAACCATGTTCACAAGACGTGAGTAGCCTTTCTTCTTTTGTATGGTCAATGAGACAGGTTATAATAGTAGTCAAGTACTTTTACTTCAGAGCATGTGCATTCAAAATCTGGTCACCCTTAGGAAATAACACAGAATTTTTCAAAGAATTCCAGAATTGTTTCATAGTCTCTTATTTAGGAAGGTGTTATACATTTAGCCTTTCATTGGGAGATTTGTAAAAATGCGGCTTCACTTTTGTCATGATTTAGGCCAGTACCTCGAGTAGGTTATATAAAATGACAATCTTTTTTCTTTTCGTGTTTATTTTGGCTGAGATCTATTGTTAGTTTCTGTGAAACAGCTATGGGATTTGGCAATGCAAGGGCAATTAATATCCTGAATATCTTAAATGATGCAAGACAACACCTGGCTGAGTTTGTGTGTTTTTAATGGTGCACTGATGATAAGTACATCGGGGAACACAGAGAAAAATATAGCACTCCGGTGTTCCAGATGGGTTCCTTACTGGCAGAATACACAAGGTGTAAAAGGAAAAGTTGTTCTCTGCATCTATCGCAAAAGGTGTTTTTGAGACAAATCCCGTGTCTCCCTAACATCTCCTCCAGGTTCTTTGGCTTTTTCTTGCTTTGTTTCATTTCATCTTCTGGGCTGTTTACTGCTGCATATGGCAAGTGCTCATTTAAGTTTGTCAATGTTGAATTTTATTTACTGCATAGCAGCCTGATTTCAGAGGAAACTCAGTTCCTTTTTCTGCTCACTCACTTGATGTAATCAGTGAATGCAGCTTGCATACTGTTTTCCATCTGTCTCAGTCATTTATATAGATTAAAACCAGCAGAGGTCCAAGTAATGGCCTTGTGGGGAGGATTCTCCACAGTGGGGTGGCTTGCTTTACAAGTCCTCAGATTTCACTTTGTTTGTTTGCTTTTTCTAGTCTGTGCATTCACCACTTGCATGTTAATAGATTTGGAGAAGATTGCCCTCCAACATCCCCACAGCCTCATTTGTAACATCAGTCAGTGTTGTTTGCTTATTCTCTTCTAAAACTCAGTAATTTGGGTTCATTAAAAAACATCATCATTAGTTCTTTTCTTGGCCAGAAATGCTCTTACGGGATTAAAATAGATTAATCTCAATGAATTTGTAAAACACACCTACACAGATCTTTAAAGTTACTTTAATGTTGTAACATCATGGAGATAATGAATATTACTGTTAAAATCCCTACACTATAAACACTTTATCTCTTTGAAAGCCTTGCAGCTGCACAATCCTGTTCATTTCAGTAACAATTCCATTACATCGGTCAATACACTTTATCTTTCAGTGTCATTTCTTCAAGTTCCTGATGTCAGAATATATGGGCTATATTTTCACAAATTTGCCTGACCTTTATGCTTCAGGTGTCTGCTCTACCATTTTCTGTTAAATATTATATAAAACTTAATTTGGAAGAGCAAGGGAATTATTAGTCCAAGAGTTGTCACTATCGCAGCAACTAGTCCCTCTAAATTAAAGCTCAAAATTTGGTCCAATTGCTAGAGTGGCAAAACTCTGTATGATTTCAGAAGAAATTTTGTCATAAATGCATGCTACTGTGTCTTAACTCTGTTCTGGTGTTTAGAAGAAACAGATATCTAGGTGTGTATGTATTCAAATTGAAGACCTGTCTTTGGTCTGATGATCATCCTTCTCTTTGTCACCATTTCCTGTCAATTAAATTGAGTTTGTTAACACTTTCCTTACATGGAGATTAAATATAGTTGTGACCCCTAAGGCAGTAAAGCAGCAGTATTAAATAGCTGACAAATAGTGGCAAGCTGAGTGGTGCCTGGGACCACAGAGGTGTGAGGAAACAGAAAAATTAGATTTAAGCAAGTTGTATGCTGCTAAGGCTGTATGTTTGTGAGAGACATCAGTTCTTGAAACAGCAATGCGGATGGGTGTTCCTGTTGCAGAGGAGAAATATTTACATCCATAGTTCCTTTTTTGCTTTGCCCAAACAGACGGATACATTTTAATGTGCAGAATAGGGCCAAAAGATATGTTGCAGATACTTGAGGTATAAGGGGGTTAAATAACAAAGTGCTAACCCTACCACTGCCACATGAACTAGCCTGGTCTGTCCTCATTTAAGATATGCTTCTAGGCATCTTAGTCCATTGGCAGTAAAATAGGGATTAAAACAGGGCATCTTCAGAGACTTGCTGGCTTTGGTAGAACATTTTAGGAACTCAATAGTGTGTAAATCTGAGTGCAGCTTCAAGGTTCATCATTGGGACTAAATGTTATTGTGGCAAAAGCAGATTACTTTTCTTTGTGTAGGAATTGATATATGGATACGTTACCTATGCAATGTATGGAAAAGTATATCTATAATACACACGTGAATTAGCAATTTTATGCTGGCTGTGCCTTAAGAGTCCCCCAAGGATACATGGCCCTTTGCCAAAAAAAACCCCAACAATTTTTGACCATCAACAGGTTATGTGGTTTCCAACAGGAGTTGCTATAAAATTAAAACTACTTTTAGCACGTGAAAACTCAAACTGGCAGTGTCTGCTCTGAAAAGAATCATAATAATTTATTGCTCTCGGTTAGATCAACTCTTAAGGCATTTCAGTAGATCAAGGAAAGGTCTTTTGGCCAATTGTCATGGAGCTATTCTTTGAAGGCCTGTTACAGTGTCTATAAATCTGTAAATGTGTTTCTTAGTCATTTGGTTAGAGCTGTAATCAGTTATCATACCAGATGAGCTCTGAAGTCAGCAGATCAGTTGCACATTCCCAAGAGGATTTTTTCTGTCTTATCTTTTCTATTTCTCTGAAAGACGTATAGGATTTCACATATTCGAAACATATTCATCTCAGCAACTGCTATGTCAAATGAACAAAGTTAGGGAAGATAATGAAGTACAGTTTGGTTGATACTTATCAATCTGTCTTTTCCATGCCTGAAGTCAGCTCTGTATGGAAGCAAAGACTTCTTCCTCTTCCGTAAAGAGATTTTTTTTGCCTTCATGGATAATGTGTTATGTCCCAAAGGTTATCAGGAAATGCTGCCATATCAGTATGTTTCATTCATTCTCCAGGAGAAACTGCACTGAATCTCCTACCGAAGAAATAATTTGCAGAAGTGGCACACCGCATAAAAATAGTGTGTTTTGAATGCAAGCTCCTAAGAGATATCGCTGTGCATAATTTGTAATAACCTACAAACCTACGTTTCATGTTCTATCACCAAAACATTGCTGAAACTATCAATTCAAGTATGGCACCATTCTATTAATCCAGTCTGGCCTTGTGTATAACTCTGGATGATAACCTTATAAGGATTCAGACAAAGCAGAGACTACCTAAGAATTGCTAGAATCTCTTCAAAGCATTGAAATAAATTCCTAGACTGTGCAATGTAAGCTTCACAAGAACCAATAGTTCAAATAGGAAATAAAGTATTACATTCAACAGAATGATGTGGTTGAAATCTTAAGAAACTGCAAATCCTAGTGGCTTAGACAGTGGATCCTCTCAAAAACCCTCAGTAAGTCTCAGATGACACCAAACTGGGGGAGGCAGCTGATGTGCTGGAGGACAGACTTACGCTTCAGATCGATCTAGAGAGGCTGGAGAAATGGGTTGATGGAAATCTCATGAAATTTATCAGAGACGTGAGTGAAGTCCTGCATGTGGTACAGAAAAAGACCATGCAATAATGTAATTTGGGGAAGGAAATTTGCAGGAAAGGAGCTGGGGTCCTGGTGGTCAACAACTTGAACCTGACGCAGCAGCGTGCCCCTGCTGCAAAGAAGAGCAACCACATGGTGGACCACACGAGAAAGAATGCAGCCAGCAGGTCAGGATAATGTTCCCTTGTCTGGCACTCATGAGACCACATTTGTACTACTGTACCCAGTTTTGGGCACTCCGTTACAAGAATGACATTGACAGACTGGACTGGGTCTTATCAAGGGCCACCAAGGTCATGGGAGCCAGAGCACATGATGTATGAGGAGAGGCTGAGGGAGCTGGGCAAGCTTCGCCTAGAGGAGAGACAGCTCAGGGGGATCTTACTACTGTCTGCAACTACCCAATGGGAGGGTATAGAGAAGATGGAGTTAGTCTCTTCTCAGAGGTAGACAGTGAAAGGATGTGAAGCAATGGACACAAGTTGCAATGAAGGATGTTCTGACTGCGTATAAGGATATAAGGAATCATAGAATCATAGAATCATAGAATGGTTTAGGTTGGAAGGGACCTTGAAGATCATCGAGTTCCAACCCCCCTGCCACAGGCAGGGACACCTCCCACCAGACCAGGTTGCCCAAGGCCACGTCCAGCCTGGCCTTGAACACCTCCAGGGATGGGGCTTCAACAACCTCTCTGGGCAACCTGGTCCAGTGCCTCACCACCCTTAAAGTGAAAAACTTCTTCCTAATGTTTAATCTAAACCTGCCCTCTTCCAGCTTAAAGCCGTTCCCCCTCGTCCTATCACTACATGCCCGTGTAAAAAGTCCTTCCCCAGCTCTCCTGTAGGCCCCCTTTAGGTACTGGAAGGCTGCAATAAGATCTCCCCGGAGCCTTCTCTTCTCCAGGCTGAACAGCCCCAACTGGCCTGAAGAAAGGCCATATTCCTCTTGGTTCTTCACCAAAAGGGCAATCAAACACTGGAACAGGAGCCCAGAGAGGCTGCAGATATTCAGAGTGAACCAGACAAGGCTCTGAACAACGTGCTCAAAAACAAGCCCTGATTTGAGCAGAGGATGGTACCCTATGACCTCCAGAGCTTCCTTTGAACTTAATCCATTCTGTGGTTTCATTTTTCTCAGAAGGGCTGTGCTGGCCTTTCTTGTAGGAGGGGCCTTCCATTGTTACCTGTGGTTGCAAACTGTGTGTTGGAGGCGGAGTCTTTGAAGGCTTCCCCAGGTTGTTGTCCTACTTTCAGGTACCCACACATCAGTTGGCGTCATCAAAAGAAACATTTTTGGTTTGTTTTGTTTTATGCTCCTAGTCAGTCTTTCTTTGAAAATCTACCCTCATGGGCAAAAGACAGGAGAGGAGAACTTCATGATCCTGGAGCGCAAAGCACACTTACTTCTATTTCAGACTGCTTGTGTGGTGTTGGGGTAGTTAATGTGACTGAGATTTCCAAGTCATGAGTAATTTTAGGCTACTTTCATGGGAAAATAGTGATCAGCCCTGATTTTCAGCCTATTGAAGAATTTGAATTCTTTCAGATGCTAAAAGCTGGGCTCCCCGAAATCCCAAACCTTCCAAAAAATCATTGGCCACTTTGAGAAATACCTCTTTAATCTCCTCTTGTCTTCTTCTGCATAATAGAAAAGGTGGAGAGGTTTTTTTTCTCCCCCCCCCCCCCCCCCCACTTCCTCCCTCCTTTTTTTTCCCTTGTCTTATCCTTTGTGAGCCAGAAAAATCATAGATTTCTACACTAGGTCCCAATTACAAATTTGGACTTCATCAGTAGTGGATCAATTCCAGAGAGGGAATGAGAGTAGTAGGGGAGACAAATCAGCATGGGAAAATCTCTCCTCCTTCCCGTTCTCCAGGGACAGGTTCCAAAAACACATGGCTTTTGGCTGTCAGCTTGCTTTTGGCATCTGTACTCCAGCTGAGAGCTTGTTCGGCCTTGCATGCTTTGATGCAGGAACAACACAGCCCACATTTCTGCTGATTAATCATTCGGTCATTCTCTATCTTAACCAGCTATGATCATAAGCTATTTTTCCCCACAAAGATCAGAGTTGTCAATGTTCATCATCTTCATGTTCTTCACTCCCTTTGTATAATGGCTGAAGGGTCTCATCCGAGCAGGTGCTGAGGGTCCGCATCCCCGCTGGAGGCAGGGAAGGGTGCAGATGTCTGGCCCCACTCGAAATCAGATATTATCCCCCTACCCCTTCAAAGACCATAACAAACCATTGTTTAATTCAGCTCATGAGGAATTATGCTGTGAGTCCAATTTTATCCTAGGAGTAGGAATCCCCATGTCTATATCTTTAATTTGTGCTTCAGTTTTGGCATTTGGGGGCTGTGACCGACTGCCAGCAGATGGAAAATGTCAACCAAATGCACTTCCTTTGTGACTCATGCACCCTCTGGAGCGTGTCACAAGTAAAGCCTCCACAGAAGGTTTATGTTAAATAGAAGAAGATTGTGCTGATAAACTGCTGCAGCTTTTTTGATTTCTTCAGAATCGTTTCAGTAACTCTCACTACTTGTTTTAGTCACTGGGTGGAAGCTGCTGGCAGTGTCACTTTAAAACAGAGAAGTTCAAGCTTCCTCCCTGGAAATGACAGTGTGGTCTTCAAGCGATTCCACTTGCAGCTAAATGAATGTTGAATGCATGATGAAGATTTTCCAATGTAATATCTGATTCATCTGAAATCACCTAATAATGGGTGAACCCTGATATAGGCAGTAGTATTTTCGTAAATGAAAACACCCAATATGTGTTATGTCTTTGTTCCTTTATTCAGAACAATGGCCTTTCTTCTTCAGGAACACACAGGTTAATTTTTTCTCTCCTATTTTGTCCAAAGTGACTGGTCCAGCTCTTGCAAACTGAGTTAATTAAATCATTCTTCTAAAGAGAAACAGAGCCTGTAAGTCTGTAAATAATATAAAAAATACTTAGTACGTCCTGGGTGCAAAGTAGAAAAGCATGTGTGAAAACACTTTGTCCCTCCCAAAGCATCTATAAAGAACTTTGCTTCTCATCATCTGTCATGAGAACAGTATTTTCCCCCTGGGAAGAACAGAAACATACCCCTCACTAAATGTCATTCACTTGGAGTCTTTGTTTCATACTTTGCCAGTTTTAGTCACAATAACAATCCCTTCCATAGGACTATGTTCTTCTTTCCACTTTTTCACACTGAGAGCGAGCTCCTTTCTATGCTGAAGGAGCAACGATATAGGAAGGTAGCCATAAATGTAATCTAAATTAGCTGAAGACACTGATGGTATAGTATTGTCATTAAACTGGTAGATAGGTAAGGGAGGGGTGAACATGGCCTTGAGAGGAGATGCAAGGGAGGAGATCAAGAACTGTAGATTCCACCTTACCTTACATGTGGAATTATGCAGGATTTATGCTTTGCAGTAATCAGATGGCATGCTGCGAAGATGGCAATTGCTGGCTGCCTGTACAAGACCCAACCTAGGCTGAGACATCAGCTCTGATGAGCATAACATCTGAATGTGTCTCAGAGGGACCACATGACTGGTGGATGTTACTACCGCTCATTTTTCTAAAACAGAGTCATTTCTGTGATGAGTAGGAAGCTCTCCTTGCCTGCTAAAGCTGGGGTGGGAGGAAGTGCTGGAGGAGACAGATCATGTTGCCTTCCCTAAGAATGCGCAATAAAATGCTAAATCAGGAACCTTGTCTCTCTAGTCATTCTTTAGTGATTTGTAAGCAACCCAAACCCATTTGGAAGGCATAGCCATGGCTATAAAGGCCTTGGCAAGGGTTTGGAAAGATATTTAGTTCTTTCATCTCCCTGAGAGAAAATAAATCTGCTAGGGATATTAAAGCACCAGCTTTAATTTTTAGTCAATATTCTCATGTTTGCTGCCTGTCATCTCAGTGAAACAGCAGGAAAAAAGGACCTTTTTTACATAGCTGTTTTTGGACAGCCTCCCTCGGAGGGCTCCTGAAAGACCAGAGTCAACATTTTGGGATTTTGTGGAACCGTGAACATGAAAAGGCACCATAATAGAGAAGCTGAACAACACACAGAGGACAGGCTGAGGACAGGAGAGGAGAAGGACTGATTGTTACTCAGATGAAGACACCTACTATTTTTGCCGTGATTTCTTTGCTGTTATTTTTGCAGAAGGAGGAGACAGAAAAGTAGCACGGACAGGCACCTAAAGGAGCCCACAGAAGGGAAGACTCAGCGAGCCACGTGCACTTCTGTATAGTCATGAATGTGCCTTTAGAGGAGTGCTTGTATTTGCCTGTAACAGTATTCAGAAGTGTTTCTTCTATCCATTTCAAAGAAGCTGTACATAACTATACATGTGTAAGATACAGATTCTTTTCCTAACTATGCTTGTATTCAGGGTCTTGTTACTTACATTTTGTTTTATATGACTTGGTTGATTTGTGAGCACTTGTCTGTCTATTTAGGTGTTTATGGCAGTGGTGAGAGTGCATATTCTAAATCAGGAATGAAATTCTAAATCTGGAATTAACTATTCTCTTTGAAAAATAAAGTACTGTTGAGAAGGCTTTGAGTCTACTTTTGACAAAGATCAATGTAATCTTTTATAACATTTGAATGGTTTTCTACTTAATGAATAGTGTACTTTAGATATATTGATGGCATGTTCCTATTCAGTCTGTCTGGAACGTAGATTAGTAAAATGGATATACATTATTTATTATACAAATATATATACATGTATTTATTTTACATTATACATATTACAGATATACATTATATTTATTGATGAACAGAACATAGTTTGTTAGCAGAGGGCTAATTCTGGATAATTATTATGGAAACTGGGCCTTCTCATCTCTAGTGTATGAGCTACAACATTTATCTCAGAGATCTGGTGGATGTGCACGCTGTTATATTTCAACAAAGGAACCATTACAGTCTAATATATCAAGGAACTTCAGAGTAACCAAACTAATGACTTGAGCAATCTGCTTGTGCTCACTGCACTTAATAAAAAGAACCTGAGTTTACCATTGCAGTAGTTTCTAGGGATGTACAGCAGCTGCTGCTGTAACTGGAATTACTTAACCATTTGAAGTAATTACAGGTGATTATGGTGTAAGGAGCAGTGAACGAGCCAAACCATCTCACATGTGCTATGTCTCAGCCTGCTCTCTTCCTGCATGCCCAGAGACTAGAGTGCAGGTGGGGATAGAAATGTTTCTTTCATGCTTTTTAGAAGAGCTTTATAATGTTTTATGACTGAGTAATTTTTTTCCATGAAAAAGACAGGTTTTCTATTATTTCCTCTGACATAAAAAATAATCCAAAAAGTCCCAAACCATTTAGTTTCAATATTTTCAAAACAAAGCTTGGCTTTCTTTGCTTCATTCTCAAGGACTCTGTGAGTATCCTTCAGTGCCCTGAGTCCTGCATTCACTGTGCTGATGGTGCCGAGATGTGACGTTAAGCCAGTAGATGTAGGTTGCTGATGTCTCAGTTATCTTCTCAAAGAGAGGTTGCAGGTTAGGCTGGGGAGTAACAAAAATTGTTGGGGACAATAGTGCCTGGGTGAAGGCATGTTTACAAAGGAGAAGACTAGGCTTGTCTTCTTAAGACTGAATAAACGTGGTTCTCTTAGTCACCTCTCATACGTCCTGTGCTGCACTGGTGGCCCTGCAATGGCTTTGCTCTAGTATGTCAATATCTGTCTTGCACAGGGGACCCCAAAACTGGACACAGTACTCCAGATTTGATCTCACAAGTTTGTCCATGGGGGCAGAATGGCTCTTAGCTGACCATGGGTCTCACCTGGCCAGCTTGAAGCACAGGCAGAGTGAACTCTTGTCTGCCCAAATCCACCTTGTTCTCTTCAGAATACCCCTAAGGGTTTTCCTACTTCCTCACCTCGAGGGAGGTGATTCTGACTCTCTACTCCACTCTGGTGAGACCCCACCTGGAGTACTGCATCCAGCTCTGGGGCCCCCAACATAAGAAGGACATGGACGTGTTGGAGCATGTCCAGAGGAGGGCCACAAAAATGATCAGAGGGCTGGAGCACCTCTCCTATGAGGACAGGCTGAGAGAGTTGGGGTTGTTCAGCCTGGAGAAGGTTCCAGGGAGACCATATAGCAGCCTTCCAGTACCTAAAAGGGGGCCTACAGAGAAGATGGGGAGGGAACGTTTATCAGGGAGTGTAGTGATAGGATGAGGGGTAATTGTTTTAAATTGAAAAAAGGTAGATTTAGATTAGATACTAGGAAGAAATTCTTTAATCTCAGGGTAGTGAGACACTGGCACAGGTTTCCCAGGGAAGTTGTGGATGCCCCACCCCTGGAAGTGTTCAAGGCCAGGTTGGATGGAGCTTTGAGCAACCTGGTCTAGTGGTAGGCGTCCCTGCCCATGGCAGGGGGGTTGGAACTACACGATCTTTAAGGTCCCTTCCAACCTAAACCATTCTATCATTCTATGATTTTATGAAGACCAAGAAGTTGGTGGCTGTGATTTGCAACAGACAACATATCTGGAAACATGGTACCGAAAGAGATAACCATAATGAAAGTACTGCATAGGAATATGTTACTCAGGAAATCTGTAGATATCTCTTTCCTGGCGATATTTAAGAGCAATTTAGAGTACTGCTGCTCAGTGGTGGTCCAGAGATCATACATGGACTTTCAGATCCTCACTGGTTTTATCTTTCAGTGATTCACTAAAGGAGTGTATCTATCTCAGCATAGAGACATGGAGTTGATTTTTTTTTTTCCTAATAGCAAATTATGAAAATGTGCTTTGAAATAGGGTGTACCTGTGCTTTTACTGTATCGGAAACTTCCAACCATTTTGGTTTTTTCCTAGTCCTGAGGAAAGCACTTGCTATTGTTGTGGAAGAGTGTGGTGGCTTAGAGGAGAGGTGGATGATCATCCTCCATTTTACAGTAGCATTCAGGGATGCAAAGTCCCATGGTATTTTGAGCTACAGAGTGTGACAAACTTAGGTGTATATTTTTTTTATTTCATACTTTAGATAGAAGAAACAACACAAATCCTCATAGTAGTGCTAGATGGACTTTACAGTTCTCTCCTACTCGTTTCATAATACCTTCTCCAGCCATAATTTAAACATCCCATCAGAGAGTAAATAAAGACTCCTGAAATGGCAAGAGCACTGTAAAAACAAGCAGAAAATGCAAAATACTGTACAGGAACAAGATACTCCCATTAGACTTTCATAAGTAATGAAGAAACACAAATTCATTTGAGGGAGAGGTCTGTGAATTTTCCTACATTACCTTGGTCCTTAATGTGGAATTACCATTCACACTCCAGAAAATGTTCAGATTTCAATACCATGGCATTGACATGCATTTGACAGAAGTGAATGGAAGTTTTTCTGTTAGTGGTGTGGAACAAGTCTCCCATGAGAGGATACTATGTATTTCCCTTTATATGCCAGTCAATGACTATTATGTCTAGAATTCAAGGTTTTTAGGCATGGTTGTGGTTAGATACATGTTCTTCTCTTTACTGTCAGGTAATGACTGTGTTCCTGCGAGATTTCCCTACAAGAAGCTTGATGTGACTTCAGCAGTTTGACACTTTATTCTCTGTTTCTTAATTTTATTGGTTATTTATTTTCTGAAAGTATCTAACTTTTCCGCTTGACAGGGAAAATCTTCACAATAAGGACAAAGACCAACAAGTCAGAGACATCTGCCACTATCTACAGATCTAATCAACAGCTCTGGGAGCTGCAGTAGTATCACAGACATGAGTGAGTGCATGGGCAGAAGGTGGGCTCCACGTGCATCACCTTTACACCAGCAATGTGAACGCTGTGGACATATGTGTAATTTCTATGTCCACTAGACCAGCAATGAAATATGAAGTAGATGCTTTTAGACCTTCATAGGATTGGCCTTAAAATACCACAAGTACTGTCCAATCTGGAAGCATAGATCTCTAGAATATCAGTAAAACTTTCTGAGTGTTTTATTGGAAATAAGAGGGCTTTAAAGATGTGTAAGTATTTTACAGATTTGACAGAAGAAGTGAGAGAGAATGAGAAATTTCTAGCAGGTAACCAGGGCATTTTACTGTCTCTATCTAGTCAATAGTTCTCAGGGATTTGGCAGTGACCTTGAATTGCTACTAACAGCCCATATATATACAAAGTAAACAGAGTTTAGGAGAAGCATAGGAACTGAGCAGAGAGAAGACAATGCAGCAACTGCCAGCATATTCCTAGAAAAGGCAGTTAGTTCAGACTCTGAAGAGGCCCAGTTAAAAGTGACTTTTCCATTGTGTTACAAACCATGCAGTTGCCTAGATCCAGGGCAACAAAATAATCTAGCACAATGGGTGCGATTTTATTGAGATTGCGTTGTATGTGTATTTACAAAGGCGTCTCTGTTATTTCTTTAGGATCTAGGACCCATGTGGCCTCTGCAGTTAGCTTATTGTAAACTGTACAAGGAGTTGTGTTTATTAAAGCAACCTCACAGTCAACAGTTGTTTTAGCAATTCCACAAGGATCCTCCGTTTTCATCAGTAGTCTGAGCACTTGAAGCGAAGCCAGGCTAATTTTAAATCTTCTTAGTTTTGCTAATGGTATGTGCGAGTACTATCTCTGCTACAGAGTATGAGTGGGCTACTCTTTACTCACTGAGTTAAAGAGCCATTTTTATTTACGTGGTCTGCTCTGGATGCCAGTTCATGACAAGTGGCTTTCTTCCTCCTCATTCATATCACCCTCTAGCTAGTACTAATGTCCAAATATACCTTCCATTGATGGGGTAACTAGCCATGTGCTGGTCTCCTTATAAAAGGGGCTGCTTAATGCTTTATGGTCTCCTGGATCTTGGATACAGACTACCTCCGTCCCCCTGAAGAACTCATTATTCACCAACCATTATTACTGTGACTGCAAACTTAGAGGTGTCACATCTGCTAAGGGAAGACCCTAGATATAGCTGTACATTCTGTTTTTCTTTGAGCGATGAACAAAATTTGCAAGGGCAATATTATTATTTTTTTTTTCACAATGGGCATGACACTGATAAGTACAAACTGTGACAATTATTTTCAGGCATTCTTTCTCCTTGCTGGAATATCTTCTACATCTCTTTATAATAGTATATAAATACTCAAGCAAATTAAGGAAATATTTATTAGCATTTCCACTATATAGGAGGAAACAAAGACACAAATGGTAAGTGCATACAGCATTTGTTCTATGGTAGAACAGGTGGGTCTGATCATCTCTATGTAGATGTTTAAGTTAGATGTTCAGTCCAAGCTACTCATTCAGGATCTCATGATACTCACTGGAGGAGATGAGTACTTCCAGGAAGTGAAGCATCTTACCCCAAGACAGGTGTTTAAGGCAGGTAAACACAATGTATAATAAACAAACACTTTTACAAGAGATGTCAACTCTATACTTTGCTAGAACATCAGAAAATGTCTCTGTTCCTTTGAGAGAGGCACTGTCTCAGAGCAGGAGTTAAAGTGTGCCAAATATGCCTATTTTAAAGAACATTGATTTGTAATATTTTCCTATAAAGAAGATATGCTTGGAATTTGTTTACACACAGTCTAGGGATACTATTAATGTGCTAATACGTTCTTCATCCATTAAAGCTACATTGGGATGGTATAGACAGTAACGGTCTTATGCAAGAGAATCCCTGCTCACTAAATGTGTGGTGCTTTGATAGGTCCAGCCAGTCTTTTGCACATAGAGACATAGAGTGTGTAGCATACGGTGATTTCTGCTCCATGCCAGGTCTTCTTGTCTGTTAATGATGGTGGCTGACAGGACTTTAAACCCTTCTTATTAGTGACCAAAATACTTTGTGACTGTTCCAAGATTTCTTGTAACTGGAGACCATCCTAACTGCCACATGAGCGTCTGAGGTCTCACTCATGAATGAAAAACACATCTGAAAATGTTGGTCTGTTTATCTGGATGACTAGACAGTTCTCACCATCATGAGATCCCTTCCTATAAAATGACAATATTATCTTTTCCCTTTCCTGCACTCATATTGCAGGATTTGAATTTAGTGCTTTTTGAACCTAGTTGTCTGAGGAAAGGAAGTTAATGCTTTAATGAGGTCCATTTGTGTGGCTGTTAGTCACTTCTCACCCCAAATAATACTTGGACCTGTTGGGCCACTTCCACCCAGATTGAAAGGTGGGTAGAAGTCTCGATGAGACTCTCTCATCACCTGTATTGTGTGAGAAAAGATGTCTGGCTAGAGGAGAAAAACACCCAAGTAAGAGCTCAATTTGGCTCTACGAAAGACAAGTTTAAGGTATAAAAGGACAAATTCTGAGATGTCCTTTAGTAACGCAGTTATAGGCCATCTCATTGAAGCAGTAGGAAAGGTCACAGAGTTTCCTTTCTTACATCCTTGCAGTTGATAGTTTCCTGTTTTCCTTTAGCATAGGTCACATTGCCTATTGTTGTTGGCTGTGATCCCTCACTGTCTGGCTGATACACGCTAAAGACTGCCTTTTAACCTACAATGCTCAACTAGTAATCAATTGTCTGACCATAAACTTAGACCAACATAGCATCACATTACACGAGCTGTGCAGTGTACTTGGCTGCATCAGGGCTGAACTGTTGGGGAAATGTAGACAAAAGTCAATTCTAGTATCACATTTGGAGTCAGATGTTTCTCCCTTTGACCCACATCCTAATTTTGTGCTTTTGCATTTGACTCAAAAGATGACACATTATTTTGTTAGGCTGTATAAGAAACAGAGACCTCTTCGAAGATCTGCCCCTTCTCCCCAAACGTCTTTTGGTTAACAAGAGATTTACCAGAAAATGCTATTTTGAGATAAAAATATTCATAAATGCAGAGACAATTTGTAAATAGCTTCAGGAAGAAATAAACGTGAACGGGGAGAAAACATCAAGATATATTTTGCAATTTTCACAATGCAGCATTTTAACTTCTCATGATGAAAAGATGGTTCCTTTTATGAAATTACCTCAGTTAAGAAAAATTGCAATTTTAAACATCCAGAAAGCAAAGCAGAGCATTTAGTTTTCAGACAAACGTTTTTGTTTAGAATAATTTTTAAATTCTTACATATTGTTCATTTTCCACAGAAAATGAGATAACAATTTCACTATGCTGATGACTCTGCTATTCTGCTAACAGATATTTACTCAAGGTGGAAGCCAATTTAGGAAATCTGTACAGGCATTTTTTAAGAAATAAAGGACAACATGCATGAACAAGAGAGGGCATGATGAAATTGTCACATATCCTAGCAAATTGCTCTCTTCAGGGAAAAACTTGCTACACTAAACGGAAAAAATGAAGTATTTGTGTACATATTTTTAAATCCCTTGTGCCCTTCAGAATGTAGTGGTTAGCATCAAGTTAGTGCCAGTGGCCACAATGCATGGCTGACTACAGATGTGAAGTATTTTAATTAATCTGTTAGAAGGCAAATAGCTTAGTTATGCATTTAACAGTTTGTAGCTGGATTTGTATTTGACTGCATGAGGCATATGCAACTGAGATGAATACATTGCTTTTGAAGGAAAAAACATGAACTGGGTCAGGGCTGTTGTCACTGAATTAATGAAGGTGAACTTACAACTTCTGCAAGCAGCATACTGGACATTTGTGAAGATGAAGGGAAGAAAATAATTTCTTTTTAGCTGAGGGTACGTATTAATCATGTCAAGTCACATAGTGATACATTAAATCCATCTTCTCGTTCTGAAATAATGCATTTTGACTGTGAGAAATTCTACCAATTAATGACTGTATTTGTAATTTTAAAAGCTCTCACTGGAATTATGTCTAAACTGTGAAGTGTTGAGCAAAGTTGTCATCCATTGGGGATGGATAAGAGGGTCATGTTTCCTTTGAGCTCACACACATAGGGGCAAGCTGTACCCTGTTCAAAAGGGTCTCAAAGGAAAAGGCTCGGGGGTGGCTGCAGAGCTTGCATACATCATCTTAGTGCACCGGACTCTGATGTGCTATGCCACAACACCATTGCCTGGCTGGCATGTTGGGTTCCTTCTACTAGAGAATACTGTCACAGCAGTTGTACTCATCTCTTCTACTAATAAACTAAACAATGCCAAAGTGTGAGCACTGGCACTGGAACCAGTCCAGCCTGATTAACTGTTAAAAGGATCCCTGGCACTAGGGCAGGTTTGGCTTGATTAGATTGGGCCTGGACCAATTAGCACTTACCCAGTTCCTGTGGTCAGGAATTAGCAAGTATCAGGGACCACTCCTAATGGATATTCTGGGTGAAATTAGCCTATTTTGAAGGACAACGGTTTAATAATATAGAAGGACTTTTGTGTAAGGTGGCCTCAGTTCTAGAGAACTGTTTCAAAAACATTTGCTTTAACTGCATGGGAGTAACCGGACTGAAGAGGTCTTTTTCATCTCTAATAAGTGACACAGAAAATTTGAAGCATTATAAAAAAGATATCTACAGTGGATGATAGATCACTATTACTTGTGTAAAGTTATCCCAGACCGTCCCCCAAGGAGATTATCTTCTGCACTGAAGCAATATGGATGGCTTTTCCAAACCCCTTCATTTTTTAATATGTTAATAAACTCTTTAATACTGTAATTCTGGTTAACCTCATAATCCACATAAATTTCCACTTCTACTTTGGCCTTGCCAAACTTTTTGCCTTGATGTAATCCTGTGGCAATGAGTTCCAGGTTGATTGTGAAGATGGTTGACAGGGTCAAACAAGTTAAAAGATACAGGAGGGAAAACATTTGCTTGTAATGCTCTTATCCTGCATATCAGAAGGGACTTAGTCTGTTGCCTACCATTTTTTTAGCATTCTTATTTTCTCTTTCTGTTGCTGTCATGCATTTGGCCCTCCCTAGGGACTGAAACAAACATACCCATGAACATAACTGTTCTCTAAAGTGCATGGTTGTCTTGTCAACCTCATTATTTACCCTGTAATATTGCTTTTCACTTCCCACGAACTGGCTGTGAGCAACTTAAGATGTCTCTGGGGCAGCGGCCTGGTTTGAGGTAAAACAGAACCAATTTTCTGTTCAGTAATTTTACTTTGCAGCTAATAAACAAAGCTAGCTAAGTATGAAAAGTCTTTGCTTCTCCGAGTTTCAAAAAACAAAAAAAAATGAGGGGGAGGGAGAAAAGGAAGAAGGGTATTGTTTGTAACAGCTGCCAGTAAACAGCTGGGTTTGCAACGTAATATTCCGTGCCAGCTCCCAATTTATTTTTTTGTTATTGCTTGGTTTTCCAACATGTTTTTATATTGTCACTTTTTATGTTTGGTCTCAGTTTCAAGAGATTTTGATACTGTCAGAGGAGTCCTAATCCCAGACAGGGGCTGTCCTGCAGTTGTCCCCGATGGAAGAGCTTTCATTTGCCTACGAATGTAACGTGTAGGGTGTCATCTCTGCCACTATTCTGAGGAGCCTTGCAACTCCATCCAGTTCTTTACTGCATATGACTGTGCTGAATCCTTTGCTATCAGCAGAGCAGGTGGCAGGTTGTGCTTGGTGCCATGGATTGACTTGGGATTTTGCTCAGCCTGAGCACTGGCTGGAAGAACTACTTCCTTTCACTGAAATAAACTGACCAAAACCCCAAAACCATTTCTAATTTTTGTTGACATGACTCTGGTTTTCACAATAAATAACCAGCTTTGGAGTTCTCAGCAAGGAGGATTTTTCACTTAATAAATTAAAAGTCAGTTCATTGTCAACTTTATTTTATGAAAGCTAAAAATAGTAGATGAAAATGAAATTTCCTGAAAAAAAAAAAGATGTTCCTAGGAAAATAGCTTCTCATTTTGACTGTCATTTGGAAGATCTGTCTCTGAGAATATTTCAGCATTTGCCTATGTCCTCTCTCTTTCTTATGCTTGACCCATCTGTGAAATGGATTTGGAGTAAGAATTTTGAGGAAAAGGGGATAAAGGGCCAAAAGAAGCGTAACTGTGTAGCCCTGCAATATGGTGTTGCTAGTGCTGGTAACAGGCCATAAGCTTTGTACTGTTTCCTAAGGCCTCGGGACAAAGTGGGAGGTTTACCCTTCCCATGCTGAGAAACACAATGTATAGGAGAGGAGGGTTAAACAGTCCTCTGAACCTGCGTATTTTTCTCGATGCAGCCTGGAGAAAGCCAAGGAGCCAACTTCAGATGGGAGACTCAGCCACACTTTATCTGAGATGAGTCCATGCCAGTATGTATAGTTTGCGTTGGATATTGAGTTAATATGCTGCCTTAAGTAACTCTCTAGCTGAAAAACTCTGTTAACATTCAAATATTTGAAAATTCACCTTCTGTGTGGAGTACAGAACATTATTAATTATAAAGAAATGGAGACACTAAGAATGGAGTAATGGGACATTTGCTCTGGGTCCCCTCTGTGCTCTAATCAGTTGACATCGCATTCTCTGTGTTTATTTAGGGTTGAGTTTTATTTTTGGTATGTAATTATGTTCAAAGTAAGTCACAGAAATCTGAGCAGAGAGGTTGCTTGCGCTAACATCACATAATAACTGCTGAGTCGCTATCTTGATCTCCTGTGATGACATGAAAGGAAAGCCAAACAAACACCCAGCAGACACGTTGGCTTTGCTTGTGTGAAGAAGAGATAGCAAATCTTAGGGAAACATGTTGCTTATTACTACCAATAATGAAGGCTGCCATATTATACAGTCAACAGTCTTGGTGCTGATACTTAAAACCAAAGACCCTTAATGAATTCTACACAAGTGACTATGGTGACAACTGAATGCTAATGAAATGTTTATGGATGATGTGTATGAAAAAAACAAAAAACCACCATATCTTTCATTTTACAGTAGTAGATGAATAAAAGATGAAGAGAGACCAGTTTGTAGTTTCTTACTGTGTACGATGCTTCAAGGGCTGAGTTATTTTTCAGGCTGTAATTTGTGATGATGTGGTAAGTGCATTATTTTAGAGATTTCAGGTTGTCATAGAATCATAGAGTGATAGAACGGTTAGAGTTGGAAGGGACCTTAAAGATCATCTAGTTCCACCCCATCTGCCATGGGCAGAGACACCTTCCACTAGACCAGGTTACTCAAAGCCCCATCCAGCCTGGCCTTGAACACTTCCAAGGATGGGGCATCCACAACACTGATGTTCTTAAAATCCATTTACACTAAAATTCTCCACATTTTTAAATAACAATGTCCCATTGTAGTTGAAAGCATATACTTTTTTCTTCATATATGGAATTTCATTTCCATGCTGAGTCAATGGTAACCAGTATAAATGTATGCAATAAATATAAATGTATTTACAGGTTGAACACAGTCACTCTTCCTTTTCTACAGACCATCTGTCATAATTCTGAAGGCTGGTGCTGTATCTCAACTCAACCTTCTCTTGACTGTTAGTCCAAAGGGACCACCCCTAGCAAGTCACCAGAGTTTATGAATCCCTTTCTAAAAGTTATACAGCCAACAAAGGAGATCTGCAGGGTAAGTACAGTGTCTGCCAGTCATTCTTATTCATGACGACTTCTAGAAGCCCACATGTTATGAAGTAATAATGCTATCTGCACTCCAGCCCCATCTCTACAGCCACTATTTCCTGAAAAAGTGAAAAGTAAGACACTACAGCTACTTTCTTCTCTCAGAGTGACTTTGTATGGTTGCCTACAAATTTACTCTCCAACTCCTTCAGCATAACTCAATTATTTCTGTACTGTGTCTAATATTGACTAATAATAATTCCATGTCTGAAGTCTCTCACAGTTCTTCCAAGATGCAAATATTTTTTCCAATTCAATAAGTCCATCTAAATTTAGCTGTATCAAAAGGAAGAGTGAATTCAGTTGGCTAAATATTGCCATTTAAGGCTTTTAGGGTACCCAATGTCTTGACCTGAGGCTGTTGAGATAACACACAACTTAGAGAAGATCCAGACCTCCCTGGAACAGCAGCTGAAGGCCAGGTGAGATATCTTGTAGTGCCATGTTAGGCATGGTGGAAACTTGTTCCTCTCTGTAGAAACCAGATATGTAGGATTCGGCTCCAAACAAAGCCATCTAAATTTACGGAACTACATGTCAGTGTCTGTGTGGACAAGGTGTGCCAAGCCAAACATTGATGTCTATTCAACATGATCAATGGAGGCTAAGAACAACTCATGTTAGCAACTGCATTGTTTGAACATGAGATCCAAGTGCCATTTGAGACTTCTCATGGTATCTGAAATATCCAGAGAGGATGGTAAGTGTGACATAGGGCCTATAGGAGATCCATGGCCTTCTGGACTGGCAGCTGAGTCAGGCAAGTTGCCCTGAGCATCTCATGTTTAGGCAACAGAATCAAGCTCAAATTTCTTGAGATTTCAAATAAATTGTAAAATGGTTTCTCACTGAGATAGTTAAGGAGTATAGTTTTTATATGAAGATGACCTAACTCATTTTTATCTTAGTTCTAGAGATGCACACAAAACTTGGCCTCTAAATGTGTAGCACTGCCAGACTATGAAATGAGATAATCAAGGTGCTTCTTTTTGGTACATTTTCATCTTTTACATTGTCATCTTTAGCCAGCAGAAATAATAGAGGATACAAGGGAAAAAGAGGGAGGACAAAAGTGACAAAGAACTGCTAAATGTGAGTTTAAAATTGATTGCATATTTAATACCCCCCAAAAAATTGCTGTTGTTAGAGATGTTTAGAAAGTCCTCCTTCCAGTGAAGACTTGCTTGTTGTACCTTGAGTTGTATATGGTTATATTGTGATCTTACTTTACGTGGTATCTATTCTGTCTTTTATTTCTATTGGTTTTGTAAAATGTCTTTGTACAAAGACACAAAGCCCATTATGCTTGAGGGAAAATCCTGGCTTCTTTAAGTCTATAGAAGTTCATTGATAATCCTTTTTTTTGGACCTAAGACCTCATTGATGAATTCTTGGAAAACAGGTAAAATCTATCATGGTTTTGTTAACATAACTGTAAAACAGCACAGCAGGAAAATACCACAGATAAAAATATAAAGGAACCTATGAGCCGAGGCCGTAGTCTTTGTATTCAGGTCCCCAAAATTAGTCACCAGAGGTAGATTCATTTGCTGAAACAAAAAGTTCTAGTGAAGTCATTTGAGAATCACACAATGGTTGGGGTTGGAAGGGAACTTTGGAGGTTTGCCTCATCATCCATGAAGATTTCAAAGAATGCTAGCCCCAGTATCCACCCAAGGGATACGCTACTAGGGACTGGTCTCCATGTGAAATTTGTTCCACTTATCACAATCCTCTCAGCCTGGAAATTCATCCAGTTTTCAGTCCACCTCATTTTCTGCTTTTCTAACCTGCATTTCCTTGGTTTCTCTATGAAGAAATTATGAGAGACAGTATTGAAACTCTTACTGAAGCCAAGATAACCAAATCCACCGAGACAGTCATCACATTGTAGAAGGTTGTCAGTTTGGTCAAGTATGATTTCCTTTTTCTGAATCCATGCTGACTACTCCAAATCACCTTTTCCTCCTTCATATGTTTGGAAATCACCTTCTTGTCCTTCATGTATTCAGAAATATGTTTCCAGGTTTAATTGCTCCATCACCTTCCCAAGGATCAAGGTAAAGCTGACCAGCCTATAGTTCCCTGGATCTTCCTTCTTGCCCTTCTTGAAGGTAGGCATGACATTTGCTTTCTTCCAGTCCTCAGAGGCCTCCCCATTCACCATGACCTTTCAAAGATAATTGAGAGTGGCCTTGCAATTATATTGACCAGCTCTCTCAGCACTTATGGGCACCTCCCATTAGGGCCCCGTACGCTTGTGTTCAAATTTTGTCTAAATGTTCCCTAACCTGATCCTCATTCATCAAGGGAAAGCCTTTCTTGCCCTGGACTTTTCCACTGGTGTCAGTGGCCTGGGATTCCTGAAGGACAGTCTTACCAGTTAAGACTGAGGCAGAGAGGACATTGAGCAACTTGGCCTTTTCTGTGTCTTGTCACCAGGTCTCCTGCCCTGTCCAGCAGTGTGCCCGTGTTTTTCCCTAGTCTTCCTTTTGCTGCTGATGTATCTGTAGAAGCGCTTCTCATTGCCTTACGTGTCCTTTGCCAGATTCTACTGCAAGTAGGCTTTGGCTTTTCTGATCCCATCCTTGCATGTTCAGACAGTGTTTCTGTATTCCTCCTGAGTGACCTGATCCTGTTTCCACCTCCTGTATGCTTCCTTTTTATGTCTGGGGTTTGTCATGAGCTCCTTATTCATCTATGGTGGCCTCCTGCCACCTTTGCCTGACTTCCTGCACTGCCAGACTGACATTTCTTGAGCCTGGAGGAGGTGATCCTTGAAAATCAACAACGCTTCTGGACCATCTCCCACAAGATTCTTCCAACCAGGTCCTTGAACAGGCCAAAATCTTCTCTTTAGAGCTGTGATCCTTTTTCTTACGTTGCTCCCTTCTTTTGGGATCCTTAACTCCACCATCATATGGTCACTGTAGCCCAGCCTGCCCCTAACCTTTGCTGTGAAAAAGGAACAAACCTATAATAAGTAAAGCGTCTTGTGTTATAAGGATACTGACAGGTATTTCTTCATCACAAGAATAAACTTTGCACTTATGACCATCCCCTTGTTAGCATGTTGCACAGATCAGCATTTTGAGATTGTGGTTTTAAAAGGCAAAACATTACACTGAAAGTTGGCTGATGAGGATTTTGTTTAGCCAGAGACAAGATAATGACTAATGTTTCAAACAGATATGAAACATTGTTTTTCTTTCTTCTGCTGAGTAGTTCATCCCAGAAAGTGTTATGCAGCCAGTCAGAGGCTCTTAGAAGTCATGGAGCAGCCACTGAACCAGAATGGAAATTTAAACAGCCTGATTGGTAAACTTTTTCAACACGGAGTAATATTGCATCTGATACTTACTTAAAAAAATGTGCAAGGCTGTCATTCTTCTTTCTTTGTTTTCTACACAGTGTATAAATAAAATCTGGAAGTGTGGGTTAGGATATTGCTGGAGCCAAAGGGAGAAATGAGTTTAAAAACAGTCCTTGAAGCTGTTAACATTAATAGTCTGTCTGAAATGTTTGGTCAAGGGTGTCAAAAAGTCCCTAATTGCTGGGAGCTAAAAGAGTCTTCCCAAAGTATGATCATTTTAAACTTGCCATGTCCCTTTTGTTTTGGCCACTGTAGGGGACAAGATAGCAATCTAGGAGGACCTTTGGTATGGCACAGTTGGACTATTCTTACACATACACACAAAGTGCTAGCAGTAATGTTCGGTGTCGCAAGAAGCACTGTTATAACACACCATCATGTCCTCCAAACACTGGCAGGACCACTAATAACAGCACAAAAATGTTGTTCAGTATGTAATTCTCACTAGTACCCCAACAGTGCAGTTCTGAGTAGCGCTATTGTGAAAAAAAGAGGTTCACTGTAAAATCTTCGCTAGGAACTACAGCTCCATCCCACGCACTTCTCTCCCCTCCTCCTGCTGGAGTAATTGGAAAGAAAACATTGCAAGTGATATGTGAGAAGTGCTCCTGGCATGGTCACCAGCTGCGGCTGAAGTGATGAGATATTGTGAAATCCAAATGAATGGTTCATTATAAGGAAAAACTTTGTTAAACTATTATGCAGTGCTGAGGAATCCACACCTCGTTTGCAGGGGAAGAAAATGTTCTATTTCAATTCCTTGAAGATATGTTACCCATTTCTTGTGGGCAGTCATTTCAGTGTTATAGCTTCCTTCTTGATTCCAGCTATGTAAAAAATGTTGACCATATCAAACATGCCGACTGCTGTATTACGTGAACAAATGTTCTGTGCAAGGGGCAGAATTCTGGAGAACAGTAAGGGATCTCTGGATCCCTTTCTTCTCTTCTTAACCAAGACTTGTTTATATCTGAATAGTCTGTTACTTTATATATATAAAAAAAAGGGGCATGTCTCTTTAGCGTGGACATGCTTGTGAGGAACATGCAGATCCCATAAAATATCTGTCGTCGTATCTAACATGACTTTTCCTTGGGGTAGAGATTGAGAGTTGGACTACTCCTTTTTCCAGGCATGAACTGTCCAGACTAATAGCTGAGTCTTTGATTTAGGTACACCTGATAGGTGACCTGAAGATAGATAACCAAAAAGGATACAGAAGTATCCCACAAGGAAAGCAAACTATGCAGAACTAGTACACAGCATTAAACTGTAGCATAAGTGGATCTACATTACAGTTCTGAGTGCATTAATTATATAATTATGGATTGGCTTTTGTCTCACTTAACATGAACTGTCTAAAGGCTGATCCAAATTCCCTCCGCAGTCAGCAGAAGAGCAAACTTTTAGTGTAATCCAACCCACCCTAAGATTCGTTTCTGGGTCAGGGTTGAGCTTACCTCTAGAGCTGCCTTTCTCTATCCATTGATCATGGGAGGGCCTGGAAATGAGATCCATCTAGTCTAAATTATCTAAAAGTTAAGCATCAACGTAGGACAAAGTTAATACAACAAGTTATACCTTATTTCTCCTGACAATAGTTAATTTTCTCAGGTACAGCTAGGTTGAACAGGAAGCAGGGAAACACATATCAAAAAAAAGGAGAAACTGAACCATGCTTTGCCACTAACTGTATTGGGGTCAAAATTTAACCTCTGACGTGCATATCATGCCATGATCTACATTTGGGATTTTTCTCCCTGCATATGATAGAAGGATGCTGATTAAACAACCATTTCATAACAAATGTTCAGGCTGGACATCAGTGATACTAGCTGTTATTTGAACTTTTTCAAATTACTGTGATGCTCCCTGCTGTAGCTTTGTTGGGAAACTTTGTGGATAGTCTATGCCAGGTTGAAAAGGTAGGTGATCAAAGCAGTGCTGCTTTCCCACTGAATATGCACCTTCTTAACTCTGAGAGACTTCACGTCATATCTCTACTACACTGAATTTTTGATAACCTTCAGACATAAACTTCACATAGACATGCTCTTTCTGATCTCCTCCCATATCATTTTCTGGAGAATATGCCATACAAAAAGGTGATAAAAGCTCATGTTTTACCTCTATCCCCAGATGAAACTCAGCCCAAAGTTCAGGGGTTCTGTCCACCCTATCAGTCACCCTCTCTTTACCTGTACCCTTTCTCTTGTCACCATACCTCAATTTCTATAGCCACCATGAAGTACCTTCCCTGAATTTGTGAAAATTCTTTCACCTAAATATCTAATGGCTGTGTCGTGTCATGTTTAACAATTTAGTCCTCAGAGCGCACTGGGCTGCATTTCTCACTGTGCAGAGGCTGAAGAAGGTTCTGTTCGTAAATGGAAGAAGTACCTGAAGGAGGCAACTAGTCGTGGAGTTAAGAGAGATCTTGCTACATCTAGGATGTTGGGGGAGATTTCATACACCTCCAAACTTTAGAGTCCACGTCCATCTACAAAGAGCAGACTGTGGAGCCCTGCTAAGAAGCTCTTGGACTTTTTCTGTTTGTCCATAAATCGGGACCAGTTTTCACTCTATACCTATACAAAGATAGCAGTGAAAAGATGAATCTTGCCATCCTGCAGTCAGATCAACTCCATTAGCTACTTATTTCCCGTCTGTTATAATAAAATGCAATTAAATATGGCTGGATTTTCAGAGGCAAATGGAATACACTATTACTGAACGCGGCTATATCCCTTAACTTTGCAAACATCTCTGTTTATAATTATGATAGACATTGTTAAATTCATAATTAGTCCATTTTACCCTAAGCAAAAATAAAAGATACAACAATATATGTATTAAGTGTAGCTGGCTTAAATGCAAATCTTCTCATCTTCATTCTTTGCTTCTAATGTTTATATCCCCAGGATAGGACAGGTCAGGATGCAATCTGTGGTACTTGCAAAAGTCAATGAATATAAAAGCCTTTTATTTTAAGGGGCTCCTTAGGGCTGTAACACTCTTAACAAGCCTCTCAGGACTAACATTTAACATGTGTGCCCCATGGAAGCCTATAATTTACCACGTGCCATCAATTTCATAGAGACCAATACATGGCTGTCAACCAGGTGCAGCTCTGCCAGCTCCATAAGAGTTCAAGTATTTTAGTGCAACCCGTGATGGCTTAAGTATGCTAAATAGCTAGCTGCTCTCCTGCTTTGTTAAGGTTACATGCTGAGACCAAAGCTGGTAATGCCTGAAAATTGTTTCTCACAATTTTCACTCCCTCTTTGATTGGATGAGCAAAACAATGCTGACACACAGAGCTAGCAGTCCTGCAGCCTGAAGAGAATACGTGGCCTTTTTTTTATTATTTGCTGCAGTTCAATATAATACTGAAATCTCATCATTTAAATTTCTAACTTTTTAAAATTTGTTAGGGATAAAAAATCTGGGCTCTGTGTTTATTTTAAAACTTTATTACATTGCAGAATATTTTCATGATAAGCAGAAAGTAGATGTCTACAGCAGCCCCCGCGTTACCATGACAAATGAGCAGTAGCACAAGCTTGTTTAGCTTGTGAGAAGAAAATGTGCCTGAAAGTGTCCATATTCTTGGTTTTGGCATACTTAAAGAAGCTGTGCACACTTTTGGGGGTGTTTGTGTCTTAAAAATGTTTTGTGTAATAATATTATTCATCTTCTTTCCTTTCTAGTGATGAATTGGGAATATGTAGAAATTGGCTGAAGTTGTGAGAGGGTGGAAAACCACACTGGCAGGGAAATTGTAGACTTCAAAATAAGCTTTTCCTTGTGTGAATAGAAAAAAATATGGAGATTTTTTTTATGTAGAGAAAAACAGCTAGCTGAGAAAGAGACATTTTTCCAGACAAGACAGTGGTAGAGAAAAGAAAGGCTGGTCTTCACCTCTGTAGTGTTTGCAAGGGCACTTTGAAATCCTGTTAGTGTTGCATAGATTTTAAATTGCTTTTTATCGTCCTCTTGGTGTTGCACAGTCCTCTTATACAATTTATTTTTGGGAAACACTCTGTGTTAGTTTATAGAAAGCACACCCTGATTACAATTGTATTCACTAGCTGTGTATATATAAAATTGCCTCTGAGCCTCAGTGGTTTGGTTTGGGTATTTAATTGTTTGATTTGCTTATTGTATATGATGAATTACTGTTTATTGGTTTAAACTCACCCAGGGTACACTTTATAAAAACGCTGGTTTAATTGCTAAAATACAGAGATTTAATTTGTTTGAGAAGCTAAGGAGGCTTACATAGTGAATTTGTGCTGACCTTCCTTTGACAATCCATGACTCAGTGGACTCCTAAGGCCACTTCTGAAGCCATTTAGGGAATTACCAGGGATTTTCTTGCTGGACTGTACTTGGATCGAGTAGAACAATAGGTTGGATAAGATTAAATCATTTGAATATTTTAATGGCTAAATAGTGCCCATTTGGATTGATTGAGACAAGTTGTAAGTTCCTGCTGAGGCCAACAGACAACTTTGTCAAAGAGAAAATGGTCAAAGAAAAAATATTCTGAAAAAAAGATTCAATTCAATTTTCCAGACAAACCTTTTAGATTTTTTATTTTGAAACAGAGTTTTACTTTTTAAAGCTCTAAAAGTAAAAAGGGATACCCAAAATGGGATGAAAATATTAATTCCATTGTAGGACAAATGATGTAGGATTACATCTAAATCCAAGATCTTTTCTAACAAGAAACATTAATTTTGCATTGATCAAAACAAACTTTTTCCTATCAATAGTCAGATTTCAAAAATATTTCACATAAAACCAACCCTCACATATTATTTCACATAAAACGTGACCCTTAATGGTCAGCCTTTGGCTTACATTTCAGAGGGAACTCTGGAGGTGTCTTTTAATATGTGGATGGCTGTCCAAGTCTTAGAAGGGCCCATTGCTCACATGATTGTTGTATTTCATACCCCTAGTATGGGATATATTCTACCTTTAATAGTGGGATTTCACCTGATGTACTATGCAGTAGCATGTGCCATGTCATATCACTGTGATCAAAACTGTTTTTAAAAGAGAGGGATTGGACAGAGTAGAAGTTAGTGGGAAAATTAAACTGCATTTAGCCTATAATAACTGTATATTTACATTGCATTGGTGTTTAGTTAGTATGAAATATGATTCTGTACATAGTACCAAAAATCTTAACCACAGATGTATTGTTTCATAAATAAAGCCTTGTACATGGGGGAAATGTATTTTAGTGAAACTAATGTGAAGCTCATATACATAATTTATTTCCCTGACTTGATGTGGAATTTGGATGTTGTATCATTGGGTATTTTCCAGAAATCACTTGTGGGAACTGAAAGTGGACTGAGGAGACGCTAGCAGCTTGATAGTGTTTGATAGAAATGTAAGCTTGTCAGGTCCTGTCATACCAAATGTGGATCACCTCTCTCCTAAAACAGCTGTTTTTTCAGAAAATAAAATGTTCTTTGTCCCACGAAAAGCAGATTGTGTTAATTTTTCTTCAGAGCTGTTCATGTTGTGTTTAGAAAAACTTGATGTACAGCTGCTTACCCTGGAAAACAGGGTGAAGAAGGTCCCTATCTATATTTCTTGTTAAATGACGATTACTCAGAATGTTTTCTCTTGAAATAGCAGATCTGTGAATAACATCTGACCATTAAAATGCTGAATTGCTACAACAGTCGTATCCTTGTACAGTTCTTGTGGCTTCTGTTTCACTTCTTAAACCATTCATCCCCTCTGAAAATCACAGAAAGAAAAAAAGGTAACAGGTGGGAAAACCAAAATCATAGGCCAATTCATATTAGGCATAGAAGTTAAAGGAAAGTGATGTGGTATAACCTTGAATATTGCTTGGAAACTTTATTCAACACTGCTGTCTTTCTTTAGCCCTGTCCTTTAGAAGAATTACAATAAAACTGAAATGTCAATTCTTCCTCATGATAGCTCAATGGCAGCAAAGTGTTAGCTTTATAGATGGACACAATCAAATACTGTTGACTGCATGAGTTGAATTTGGGTTCTCTATTATAAATTCTTACTTTTAATTGATTTTGTTTAGCAGAAACAATAAGGAAGTGTTCATCCCAGAATATTGAATGAAATTCCCTAATGTACTGATCTGTGTTGTACGACGCTTGTTACCTGTACTTCTGGTCCTTGCTAGAAGGAATAGATGTCTTCCTTCAGGAAGGACGTACTAGTGGAATGGTAATAGAAAGCAAGAACATGGTAACTTCTAGCACCTCACAGTCCTTCCTATGGCTTTAAGAAGAGGTATTATTTAGAAAAGAGCTCATCTGAAGGCCCTCTGAGATTTAAAGAGCAAAGTACTCAAGTGACTGTTGTTCATCAGAATTCCCCAGGGATTTGCCTGGTTTGTATTTCCCTTATACTCTGGAAGAGTAAAAAGGAATAAATCACTCCATACTATTATTCATTACAAGTATTTTAACACTGATGAGATCATCAGGGAGTTAGTTTAAAAACTTTGCACCTTTGAAAATCTTATCATTAATATGCCTAGGGAGAGAAGACAGCTTTTTAATAGCGTCTTTATAAAAGACAGCTCATTTTTTACAGCAACCTTTTGAAGTCCTGGTAGCTGTCAGTCACACCAACACCACCTTATGGTTATCTTTTAGATTTGCCAGAGTCCTTTAAATATGCTCTGGTAATTTGGGTTTTTGCCATTTGTCAGTGAGCAATGGGTCCTATGCAATGTCTGTGCCAGAGGGAGGCCTCAAACCAGAAGAGCGCAAAGAAGCTGAATCTCAGGTCACAGCATAGTCCGTGGTAGGGCACCTTGAGTTGGACAAATTGACTGGTCCAGCTACTGGACGCAGCAACTCCGTGTAAGCATCATGTCCTGTCCCAGGCAACACAGCAGTTACAAAGCAGTGTGCATGAGCCCGTCTAGATATTTAAAAACAAATAAGAGGATATTTAAGTCTGTCAATACAGAACATCCGAATGCAGTTCCTTATACAGAAAAAACATTGCTGAAATGTTCCTTGGAAAAGAGGTAAAGGACTTGTCATGTTTTTGTGACTTACCAATATTGTTTGCTCTCCTTCAGCGTAGGGACTCTGACCCCCAGTCCTGAATGGGCAGAGATATTTCCTATCAGCCACCACAGAGTGTCTGTTCCTCTCTTTCACATCCACCTCCTCAGGACTTCCTACAAGGTGGATCAGACAGATCCAGGCTTAGCATCTTAGTTCTCCTGGGTCCCAGCCTCAGAAACTTATTTTTCTCCAAACACTGTATGGGGATTCATAGCTCCTAGTTTAAGATTGCAAATCCATCAAACAGCAGGGTACCACCCAGACCAGTACCATAACACCACATTTTGCCAAGTAATTCTTCTTCTGAACTCTGCCAGGAAGGCCTAATTCACTTTTAAAATACTAGAAAATTCTATCAGATATAATCAAGAATAAAATATTTGACGCATGCAACTGTTTTAAAGCTGCTAAAAGCTCTGTTGTTATGGGCTGTTCGGTCACTGAGAAAATGAAAAATGTCTTCTTGTGTGATGGAGTCCTAGAGAATGAAACAAAAGTCTTCCTATGTTGGACATCTTCATCCAAAATACCTGGCCTTGACCATGACGGAAGCTGGAATCTCAAGTGAGGCTGGCCACAAATTGTTGGGGCTAGTTCATGCTTCTAGAGTATTAAAGTCATTTGCAGGCTATACGGGTACCATTGTAGCCTTTAGAGATGAAAAGCAAATTCATTTTGCCCCTGGAATGAAAAACTGCCTTTACAGGCCCTGAACCCACTGTTGACTCTGCTGGGTTTTGCATGTAGACAGATACCATAACAATTTATCTGATATTTCTCAGTCAATCTTGCATTCATGTTTTGAGTGCTGGTTAAATAAAGATAACTCTATCTTGTATTGTGTAAGTGCTGCAGGATTCCTCAGAACAATCACAACTCAGATTATTTTTATAGTGTGGTTTTTATAGTGATATGCCTTGCCATTCGGCAGGGCTGAGTAAACATCCACTCATGCTAGACAATGTTTTTCTGTTTGTTTATGTCGATTAAAAAGCTTGAATATACAGACAGTGAATCCTACATTACTTCTCTTAAACCAACAGAATATGAAATCAGCTGGGCTCAGTGCCGAGAAGCTGATTTCTGATGATAAACTGAAGTAAAACAAAATCTGCTCCATATGGTGCAATTGTAAACTTTGCAACTATAAACAAAAACATGCTGTGTGACTAAATATTGTGGTACAAAAGCGGCTAGGAAGCTCTGTCCCTCAAGGCATACCCAGTGCCAGCCTGCCCACTTTCAAGCATACTCTTCAAATAAAAGGGATTTTGAGAGACTGGGTGATGCTTGGTGTGTGTATCGCCGGGGGAAGGATGTGGTGATTCAGGTTTCTAAGCCCAGGTCAGGAGATGGGACATACTTTGCATCTGGCAATAGCTGTCCCTGCCCCTGGGTTTTCTGCAGGAGAAGGTACAAAGGTAACCAAACTCACGTCAGGAGTGAAACTCCCTCTATTTCTATCTGCTGCATGGTTGGCGTTGCACGCTTTTATCCTCAGTGGGAACACAAATGTGGCAGGGCTAGGTGTAATGATTCCTCAGCTTCCTAGAATCCTACTTATTATAAATCCTATATAGTCGTATAGATTTCCTAGGAGAGGGAACATGAAGGCAGGTTGAGCTGTTCAGCAGACACCAAGACATGCAAACGATCCCCACATGCACAAACCAAACATTTGCAGAAAGTCTGGCCCAAGCCAGTGCCTGATCTTGTCTTAGAAAGACAAAAGTAAAGAGGAGGTTGCAGAGAACCCCACTTTATCCGAGGGAATGTTTTTTGTTCCAACCTCCCAACCAAGGGATGGCTTATTTTTCACTGCTGATGGATCACTCAGCATTGGCTGGTTGAGCACAGCATCTTCCCATTTCACATCACTGCAGAAAACAGTTGGAAAAGGTTTAAATGTTTCACCTGACTTTTGGAAGGATTTGATGGGAGCATGTTCAGGAGACTTTAACACAGAAACACAAGGGAGTTCCTCAAGCTGTGATAACTTAGCTGTATTATAAATTGCAGTGGATTAAACCACTCTTTTCTGCAGCATATTCAATGGTCTCTTGAGTTCAGAATTGTGGAAGAGCAAAGTGGAAATACTTTGCCACTATGAATTAACAGCAGGCCCTGTAAACAGCCTCACTAAAGGAAGGAACAAATGCAACCTTTTAGCTGTGTTCGAAAGAAACTGATTGAGGGAAGGAGGCCAAAAATATATTACCCCCAGCTTCAAACTGTAAAAGTGTTTAGAGTTGTTTAAGGACCCCATGCACTCCTCTTGTACTTTAAAACCAGAACCTTGGGGAAACGGAACATAAGGAACTGGAAAGAAAGAACTGAAGATTTATTGATGTTTTCAGCACAAGCACTCATCAGTCCCCTTTAGCAGAAAAGGAAATGAGCCTGTTTTTCTCTTTCAGCTAAATGAGGGTTTTCTAAAATGTCTCCTTGCCATGTAAGTATAGAATAACACACTTAAGAAAAAGAATATCGTATTGCTAACTGTAATATATATAGACAATTTTTTTTTTTACTAAAAAAACCAGAAAGTGCCCTACTGTTTGACTTTGACAGGACAATTATGCCTTTGGGTTTAGATCAGAAAGCACTTCCAACTCTATTGTTGCAGCCATGCCTGAAGCATCAGTAAAGGAAAGGACTTCCAATTTTTAATAGAAATCCTCAATAGGGCAGAGATGATTCTTGTTCTTAATTTATTTTGCTTTTGTTTTGATCACTCAAATAGCCATGTAATGTTTGGAGGTGGCCCGGGGTAAAGCTGCAGCTGAACAGGCTTTGCTATTAGTTTCCAAAATGTAACAAAACCTCAGTTCTCTTCTGAAAGGGGATGCGTGTGTCAAGAGACTTGTTCGGGGTTAGAGGGAGGCAGCTGAGCTTCCCAGGTCCCCATGAGCCTTGTTTGGCATCTGGTTCTGCTTACTTATCCAACAAGAAGCAAAGGTACTTGGCAGCACTGAATAAGGGAGGAGAAGAAGGTAAACGAATCAGGACAAAGAGAAACTGAAAAATACAAGGAATTTGAAAACTTGAATAATGAGCACAGTGGTTTCTAGTAATCATGGGACAGGCACCAAGAATAAAGTTTCCTCTTAAGAAAGTGCTGTAAAACTGAGGCAGAGTGTAGGACACATAAGCAAAGTTCAGATCCAAACATGACATGGAGATGACCACAGCAGAACTCATGGTTGACTTCCCCTGTGATGGTGGCCAGCAGCCAATCTGCAGTACTAGGATTACGGCCAGATTGCCCAGAAGCATTTAACACAGTTATTCACAAGGCTATAGGTGGAGGAGTAGAAGCCTCCAGATGGTTAAATGGATACAGAAAGACCTAACAGAGTCTACTGTCCTTCCTTACTGTTAAGGTCTTGCTGACTGTGCCCTCACCAATCTGTTGTGTTGGGTCTCAGCCCACATATCTATGTGTCCAAGTTGCTCCTGGAGCTCAGAAGAGAACAGTTCAGTTTACCTCCCGTGTTTTGCCTTCTTGAATACAAGACAGTATGGTCCTGCCATCCTTGGCCCTGAAACCTATCCTGTTCCCTAGAATTGCCTGTAACTTAAATTACCACCTTTGAAACTCACCAGGAAGGTGTCAGCCTTCCTGATTACAGCCCATATTTGGAGCATAAAACACACAAAGATGTTTGCTCTGAGCAGTTTAAAGAAAAATACACAGATCTGAGGGGTACGTATTTCCCTGAGCTTGTTTCCTCAGCACTCTGAAACCCTCTTTAGTCAGAGTCTGGTCCTCCAGCATTGTTTCTCTGCCCCTTGTCACTCGTGGTACATGCTAACTATCCCTTTCCTTGCTTCAGTCTTTTCCTCCTGCATAAGCAATTTCTGCTCCCTTCAAACCCTGTAACTGCAGATGGGTAAGAGAAGGGGCTCCTTTCATCTCCGATTACCTTGCTTCCCATTTCAAGTGTTCCAGCAAGGAGAAACATTAAGGTTAGATACCCTTCATTGCTATTTGCCTAATTATGCACAACCAGCAGCAACTACGTACCAGCCACCGCAATTTCTAGACTGTAATTATAGACATTCTCCAAATCTCAATCTCTCGCTGTTTGCTATGGTCAATTATGTGAAAATCCGCTTCTGTGCTCATGACTTGCTGAAACAGTTGTGTTCTTCTACAACACTGCTGCAAACAAGGCCCACAACATCTGCCAGATCCTATATTAATTTGTTAAAATTAGACTTATTCTGAACTGGCCCTCTGTAAATATTTATGGCAAAAATCCTGGTTTAAAATCCAATTTGACTTGAAGAGCTTTTACTCTGAAAAAAAGCTCATGAAAAATAATTATCCTTTTTCTTTTTCATTTGCTTGGAAACTTTCATAAAGAGCATAACAGTTAACTGCTAACACCTGAATCACAGATGACCCGATCGATCCACTTAGTCTGCTATTGCATATTGCACCATGTTCTTTTCCTAGAAAAACAGCAGTACAGTCTTCTGTGTAACACACTGTGCATGTAGAGAAGCAATTTAGGTGACTCAATAACTTCCATCTGTTCTGAAGCAGTGAGCATGAAAAGAGTTTCTTTATTCTGGTACAAATTTACAGCAATGTCTCTTCAGTTTTATTTGTGCCGGAGTAATCAGTGTATCCTGCAACTATTGCATGTCCTGTACGTATTTCTGAGTCCCACCCATACAAAGAAGTGAACTGTTGCCTTGAGATGCTCTAACAAGCCTTGTAGGATGTATATTTCTTTCTTTTCTGTGGCCTGTCTGAATAATGCTAACAAATTTCCCTCAGCTTTGCGTCACATGAGCTCACTGAAAAGTGTGTGTTCCTCTGTTTTATCATACTTTTTGAGTTTACTAGCATATATACTTGAATTGCTGTGCCTTCCTGGTAAACATACGCAAATACTTCCTTAGAGCTTTTCCTTATCTTTATGCTCTCTTAGATAATTTCTCATATTTGAGTGAAACTGTTTTTTTCCCTTGTCTATTTAATAACATATACTTTTTGTTTATAAATTTCCTTTTAACCAAGAGCCGTAAAATACTTGTCAAAACGGGTTAGTATTTTGAAAACCAAGAAATACTGATCCTTAGGACAAATGTTTGGAGAAGTGCCCTCAACTTCTACTACCTCAACTACTAACTTCAATATGAACTACTTTGGATGCCAAACTTGCGACACCATACATTGTCCCAGTCTGACTTTTCATTGGAGTCAATGGCTTCTGTGTTCATCATCTCCAGAAAAATAAGATTCATTTCACAATGATGAGATGAGGAAATAGGGTGATATTTTTGAAGAATCCTGCATGGTTCAGATCCCCAGATTTAGTTGCCCAGTTCTGCCCTCGCAGTCTGGAACAACTGAAAAGGCAACAGGCTGACAGCAGGAACTGTTGTCCTGTGAGTATTTGTAAACGGGCCTTAGGGTTTTCGTGTTCCTGGCTCCATTTCTTCCTAAGAAACTATACATTTTGGGCATCATAGGTACACAAAAAATAAAGATTTCTGGGCTCTTACCTCTCTTGCAGAGGGAAAAGGCATTTGACCTCCTCAGAGACTCTAAGCCTCTTTCTGTATAACCAGCAAGAAGTTGTCCTGAACACCAACAGGGTCAGCAAATATTTTCTGAACCCAGATGCTGAAGTTTTAGTCTTGATTTAACCCTAGGACAGAGCCCCTTTTCTGTGTGAGAGCGGTGAATGGCGTTTGGAAGGATCTTAGGACATTGCTTTCATCCTTATCATAATCTTCACTATACTCTTGGCTAAACAAATAAATACCTGAAATGTATTTCTTGTCTTCCCACTTGGTTATTTTATATACGCTGTGCTCTAAAAAGTGAAAAGCTGAAAAGTTTCCTCTTTTATGCATGGTAAAGGACTTATAGCTTTGCCTCTGGCAGGATGAGACCAGTTCAGCTCCACTGAAGCTGTGTTTGAAGGAAACTCCTCCCTCCCCGTCGAGTCTGTTTGGAGCACTCCTCAGAAGCTGCAGCCATTGGGTCTGAGCCATATCAGGTGGCTCCACACATGCTGCAGCAATCTGGGATTGGGAAGGAAGAAATGTAACTCGCTGTTGTTTTTAGCTTCAGCCCCTCTGGGGCTCCAAACTCCGTGTTGTACCTCTTAGAGTCACTGCACAAAAACACAAATTAAGTGAAACAAAAATTTAATTAATTGATTACAGGAAGTTCATGAGTTTGGGAACAGACTATGCAAACATACAAGAACAATGAGCTTATATGTTGCCCATACAAACACAATGAGCTAAATCATTATACCAGAGACGGCTGGGGGACAGGAGCACTGGGAGCCCCAGGCCAAGGCTGTGCTCTCCAGGGCTGTGTCTGGCTCTGGGCAGACTGCCCCGGGCTGCAGAAGAACAGAGGTCTATGGGCTAAGTCATGAACGTATAACCCTGGCCCCAGCAGGCAGCTCCTGCATCCAGGATTTACCAGGTTGCAATGACAATATAGACGCACTCCTTTTGTGTCTGGGAAGCTTTTGTACCTAGTTTCTTGAGAGAGGACAAAACTACAGAGCTGCTAGAATAACTGCTGCATGCTGCCAGCTATCCTTACATGAAAGTGGTTTTAGGAGAACTGGTTAAAGTGGTAGCGCTAGAGGTATTTTGAACATGCCTGATTAAGAAATGAAATTAGCCCCCAAGAAGAGAGCCTGGGAAGCTTAAGGTCTTTGTTTCTAGATATGAATTGCCTCAGGGTAATTACTTCAACCTTGAGTCATGCACCATGGAAGGGCTGGGATCCAGATGGTTTTGCATAGTCAGAGCAACACAAAGTGGGTAGAGATATACTCAGAGTTGGGCTTTTTATATGCAAAACATCAAAAGCGTTAAAGAAACTAGGCTCAGTCCTGTTAAACCCTGCAAGGTAAGAAGGTACAAATAAGAAGGCAAATACCCCAGTTATGGTCAGCTGCAAAACGAACGCCGGAACTTATTTACACAGGCCCCGTGTTTGCAGTCAGTGTCTTTTGTGTATCTGAATATTTGTCTTCTTTTATGATCATGGTATCATTTTTAGATTTCCTACTGCTCTAATCTTAGATTTGGTGTCATTCTGTTGTGCTCAGTCTATAGACAGATTTTGAAATGCATCCTACAAACAACTACAAATACACTTAGCAACAGAGGCGGTCTCAGGATATTGCAAAGTAAAAATTCATAGGTCAAGTGGAAAATCATTGTCCAAAATCACGTGCCACCTGTAGCTTGCGTTTTCTTGTTGCAATTATTTTCTAGACAGTATCAAAGTAAAACAAATCAATTTCCCCAACTTTCCCTTGCTCCAGTTATCTGCTATTTTCTTTGATTCTTGTTAATACATTTTG
This sequence comes from Pluvialis apricaria, assembly GCA_017639485.1. NCBI lineage: Eukaryota > Metazoa > Chordata > Aves > Charadriiformes > Charadriidae > Pluvialis > Pluvialis apricaria. Next base: position 156,771,207 of record CM030008.1, on the reverse strand, counting down.
TTGGCTCCAGTATGACTCAAGGTGCACATTTTGTTTAATATGTGTACGTGGTCTGGCTGGGACGGAGTTAACTTTCCCCATAGCAGCCCTTATGTGCTGTGTTTTGTAGTTGTGGCTGGAACAGTGCTGAGAACACACCAGTGTTTTGGCTACTGCTGAGCAGTGCTTCCACAGCATTAAGGCTCTCTTTACCCTCACCCCACTAACAAAGGCCAGTAGGCTGGAGGTGGGCAAGAGGCTGGGAGGGGACATAGCCAGGACAGCTGACCCAAAATGACCAAAGGGATATTCCATACCATATGATGTCATGCTCAGTAAAAAAAGCTAAGAGAAAGGATTGGAGGGGGGGCATTAATTATTAAGGCGTTTGTCTTCCAGAGTAACCACTACGTGTACTGGGTCCCTAATTCCCAGGAAGTGAACGGACATGACCTGCTGATGGGAAGTAGAAAATAAATCTTTTTCTTTTGCCTTGCTTTTGTGTACAATCTTTGCTTTTCTTCCTTAAACTGCATTTATCTTGACCCATGAGGTTTTCAGCTTATTTTCTCACCCTGTCCTGCTGAGGAGGAGGAGGAGTGATAGAGCAGCTTGGTGGGCTCCTGGCAGCCAGTCAAGGTCAACTCACCACAGTATGATCTGACGGACAAAGACACTGCAATGAAACTTGGCATTTACTTGCAGCTTCCAAGTGATGTTGGGCAAGTCACCTATCTGCTGTCCTTCTGTTTCCTCTTTACCTTTTGTCTATCTGTATATTCAGGTAGATAAAACTGGCATTTCTCTTTTAAATACAGGACTCCAATCGTATATTTATGGAGTACTTATCTCCACACAGTGGGGTACACACAACCCTGGAGATTATCATAATTATTAAATGAACCTGTGGCTCGGTTGTTGTTGCTGTTCTTCTTCAGAAACCTCTCAGACATGTTCAGAGAATAAGTTGCAAGACCGACAAACTGTGTTAGAACCTCGCTTTCCACTGCCTTCTTTCTTGAAGGGCCCTACAGTCCCTGATATCACACGACAGAATGTCTGCTGCATGGTGTTTGCTCCCATCATTTTACAAGATGTCGTGTGAAGAGGTAACACCTGGTACTTATGGTCGTATGATAAAGTGATGAGGGAAGAATATGGACAGGTGGCTGTCCAGTGCAACCATAAATGTCATATACTTGCGCCTTTCCAGATCAAAAGGTTTTCTTTACTTGTTTATCCCTGGAATAACAGCCCTCAGTTATGATCAGCCAACAGGTTCCATAGCTCTGCTTCGTTACAATGGACTTATCAACTCATTTCCAAGAGCCAGCTGAGCGCAGCATTTCTGCGTGCAAAAAGAAGATAAATATTTTAAAATAAAAACACAGATAAATAATAACAAAGTAATAAAAAAGGATAAAAACCCATTAATGTGGTAAAAAACAGTCAAATTTTGCTTGTGTTAAATGGATACCAACTGAGGTTGTTAGTTCAATTTTCTACCAAGAAGCACAGTCAAGGGAAAATGCAGGCCTTGATCTTTCCAACAGCCCTGCTGAACTACCCCTCTTCACCCTCAATTGCTAAGGCACAGCTAATTTCTTTTATCTTGGTGCCTGGAAATAGAAATCATGCTGTTTGACTGGCAGAAAGGTCTTTATACATGAGTTTTGCCACATCTCTCTCTCTGACACAATAAATCTGCTAAAGTAATTGGAATTAAATACAAGATATATTAACCAGCAAGGACTGTTGAATCTGACTTTGATCTGCCCTATAGGAATAAAGAATTGACATAAATAAGATACAACCAATAACAGAGCCAAATTTAATAAGAACCCCAACCACTGTGAATATTCTTCTAAAGAAAGAAACCCTCTTTATCCAAAGTCTATACATCCAACAAGATTAACTCACTCATCACTGTTATCCTCAGGGGTGGATTTAATCTATTTATACATTTTCTTTTAAAAAAAAAAGCAAAAGAGAAAAGATTTTTCTAACAAAATGTATCAACGACCTTACTTTTTCTGCAATGGAGTAGCCCTTCCCTGAAGACTGCTAGCCTGGTTTACAGTTGTAATTGAGAGACAGAGGTGGATATAAGTGTTCAGATGTTAGGATTTTATCAGCTTGACTTGATTTTTGTGCATGAAATCTGATGAGGGAAGCTCTTCTTTGTCAGCCAACACCCTTGTAAGTATCTTACAGTCTACATTAAAAGCAGAATAGGGCTATGTGTTTACTGCTGTTTCCCCTGTTTCTGCCAGTTTTCAGAATTATTGATATCCTCATGTTCCTCTGGGAAAAAGAAGGCAGCAACCTGCCTGGTTGAAATGCTATAATGTACAGTCTACACACCATTACCTCCTACAGTTGAATAAAACATGAACTCAGTCTTTTCCCAATACTCACAAAGCATCATTTATACTCATAAACTCTTCTGGCACAATGCAGCTTACTAACCTGTCCTCTTATATGTCAGGCCAGATGTTAGCTGTCAAAGTAATTATCAGCTGAGTACAGATATTCTTGAAGGTTTTTGACTGCCCCATTTATCTCACTGCCAGTTGGCAAGACCATCTCGAAAACCAGCAAAGAAGGAGGTCCTGATTCAGCAGCCAGTGAAGCTAATAGAACTTAAGCATTTAAGATCATCAATAATTTCTTTTTCACTTCTGTGCATTTTCATTTTGGACCCTGCAGCACCCCAAGGCACTAAACAGCTTCATGTATCATGACTTTAAAAGGTGTTCAAATCTCAATAACTTCCTCAGTGTTGGAAAGGAAACTGGTAAATTTGCTTCTGTCCCTGAACATATTGGTATTCTGCTTGGGAGGATATAGGTTCAAATATGGTTGCTGGCTTGTAGTGAAGGTTGTTCCACATCCCACTATTTTTCATGTCTGAAAAACTTCATATGAATTATTCACGTGCATGGGAAACAATGTCTGTCTGGCTTCCCCAGACTTTCACTAGACATGATAGTCAATCTTTCTGTGGTTCAGGATGTCTCAGGCTCTATTTAGTTTCAGGTTTTTTTTGTTGGAAGACTGATGAATAATGTATTCTGCTGAATTATTTTCCCCAAAGAACAAAAAATATTTAATAGACAATTCAGCATACACCTACTTGTACAATCTGGAGATGCATAAAGATTTTGGCAGAGAATAAGAACAGAGCATTAAATTATTTTTCATATAAGATTCAGCATGTTTTCCTAGTAATAATACAGTAAATCTGCAGGATGAAATCCAGCGAATAGAAAGTATCTTGAGTGGGTTTCAAAATATGACTTTAGATCTGAATATATTATACAGTGGCTACTTGTTTGCCATGCTTATGCAATACTGCAAAATGAAAGGGCAAGTACTCACATGAGAGTATATGATATACTGTCTTGTTTGATGGCAGTTTTTTCAACTAGTTTCCCAGGAATCGGAGCAATTTGTTACTATAAGGCATTTTTTTCCAGTGGCGAATGCTGCTTCTCGGTAGCAGATTACCAAATCGAGTGTGAAAGAGGACTCATTCCTCCCATTCCTCCATGGTCACGCAGCATTCTCAGCAGGTGAAATACTGCATGGTTGCATGAGTGAGGTTGTGCTAGCGTGGGTGTGAAATACATCTAGGAAGCAGGGATTTGAAGGCAGGATCCACCCAGCAGTACAGCCAGTTAAAGAAACTGAATTTCCACCTCGGTTCCCAGTGAAGCCCTTCTAGGTTTTTTGTAGGAAACCAATTTGGCAAATGGAGACCTGAATGCCTAGGGCTTCACCCATCTCTGAAACAGAAATAATAACAATAGGAATAAAAATGTATTTAATGAGAGAAGCTTGCTGTAGATGTCATTGGAAACATCACTCAAATGTGAAATTAAAATAACTCTCCACTGAATATTAATTAAAATTAATGACTGCCTGTTAGTGAGACCTGTTTTATTATGCCATTGCTCTCCAAGGGAAGAAAAGGAAGTGTTTGGGGCTTTCACCAATGACCCAGTGGGAACATCAGGAAACAGATTCCAACTACCAATCCTGCGTAAGAGGTAAACAAATCCACATTACCTTTTTCATTAAAAATGCCTGTGCCTAAAGTTCACAGCGACAGTTCACAAGAGGTGTTCCTAAAACAACTTCTGACCCAATGAAATGGAGAGGGAAGCAGCCGCCTTCTGCCCTGAACTTATACAGGGGAAGTTAAATGAAGTTCTTGATCTCTCAGAGTAAGAGGTCTCAAACCCAGAGCTCTCATTTTTCAATAAATTGACTTCATTTCCCAGACTATAATTAATATTAGGATGCAATTCCCCTCCTAGTGCAGGTGGGACATGTGCAGATTTAGGTCTGTGAAGAGGAGAAGTAAGAGGATACCCAGCACACTGCTGAGGTGAGGATGTGGGTGCGTGAGGGGATTTAGGACCCTGCTCTAATGTGGTTTATACTTTTTATCTGGTGATTTCTTTCACTCCCTTCTGAAGGCATCTATGTGCAAAAGACGAAATGAAGCAGTGCGCAGTGCGATTGGAAAACTGGGGAAACACTAGTGTTGTGGTAAAGGGTAGGGCAAGACTTAGTAGCATCCTCTGTTGTTGATTATCCCAGGTCTTTCCAAGTTGTTCAACGTTTCTGCTTTTCCCATCAGACCGTGCTTGTTTTCAGCCTTGGGACAGGGTGTCTGCCTTCAGGGCAATATTGCTTATCCTCGTGTATCCTGATAGTATAACAGCTTTCTATGTTGCCAGGTGGGAGCACAAGCTGGAGTAACTTAAATTTTCAGTAGGAAGCCCGAGCAACTGAGCTTTTCTCTGGAAAATAGAGCACAACAGCAGGAGTACAGGACTCCTGGGTGGCTCTCTTCTTTGTTTGTTTTCCTTTCTTTGTGGTGCCTCAGTTTAATGAGTTTGTGTTTTGCTACTTCTTACTATTTACACTGCAATATATGGGGCTGTAGCATGTTTGGCCCAGGTTCAGAAAACAAAACTGAACGCTTCATTACCGAACACCAGCAGGGCCTCCATGTTCTTTACCTGCACGGTCTAACACTAGAGCACCTGTCTTCTGTGTCCCTAGCCATTACCTGCTTAGCACTCCCAAATTGTCACGCCCAGCTTCTCCACCTTTAATACTGCTTCAGTTCTCATTTCTTATTATCTTTAAAAACATGTGTTGTTCTCCATAGTGGTGTCTATTTGCAAAGTGAAATCAGAAAATTAAATATACATATGGAAGAAGCATTGCATGAAAGTATTAGATGATACAAATCTCTTGGAGACTAAAAGGCTAACAAAAATTGGTAAGTAGCAATAGTAGACCTACAGAAATCGAGGGGGAAAAATGTTGGCCAGCTCAAATTTACCAACAGTGGTCAGCTACCTAAAAATTACAGCAGCCTTTTCTTTTGTTATCCCCACTCCACATGGAATGCGTGGAAGACATACAGGTTGCCACGGACAAATGACATTCAGAAAATAACGTAGATCTTTCCAGTCAATTAACTGTAAACGTTAGCATGTTCAGTGAGGAAGTTGAAGCCTACAGAAGTCATTAAATCTCTTACATTCTTTGAACTTGCTTCAGTGCCAATGGTTTCATTTCTAGCTTGTACAGCCCTATTCAGCAGTTCCCTGCTATCCTGGCACACTCCTGTGGAAGAGGATTCACTTCTATTTCTTCAGATGTTATTCAGCAAACAGTGGGAAGCACTGCAGAGAATTTCCACCGTGATATCCCTTTGTCCTCATTCTACCAAATGCTCACTGTCATAAAATTTTGTAAGTACTAATTCGTGTAACTGAGTTGTTTTTTTCCAAGGCCAGGGTGGTCTTGGCATGACTCACAGTTATGCAGGGATAGGCAAATTAAGAATAGAGTAGAACAGACTATTTCAGCTGTAAGGGACCTACAGTGATCATCTAGTCCAATTGCTTGACCAGTTCAGGGCTGACCAAGTTGTTGACCAAACGTGTTATTAAGGACATTGTCCAAAAGCCTCTTAAACACTGACAGGCTTGGGACATTGACCACCTCTCTAGGAAGCCTGTTCCAGTGTTTGACTGCCCTCTCGGTAAAGAAAGGTTTCCTAGTGCCCAGTCTAAACCTCCCCTGGTGCAGTTTTGAGCCATTCTCATGCATCCTGTCACTGGATACCAAGGAGAAGAGATCAGCAGCCTCTTCTCCACTTCCCCTCCTCCACACCTTGAGTACCGTGTTCAGTTTTGGGTACCACAGTATACAAAGGACATTGAGGTGCTGGAGAGGATCCAGAGAAGGGCAACAAAGCTGGTGAAGGGTCTTGAGAATAAGTCTTATGAGGAGCAGCTGAGGGACTTGGGGTTGTTTAATTTGAAGAAACAGAGGCTGAGAGGAGACCTTATTGCTCTCTACAACTACCTGAAAGGAGGTTGTAGCAAGGTGGGCGTTAGTCTCTCCACACAAGTCACAACTGACAGGACAAGAGGAAATGGCATCAAGTTGCGTCAGGGGAGGTTCAGGTTAGACATTAGGAAAAACTTCTTCACTGAAAGGGTTATCAAAGACTGGAAGAGACTGCCCAGGGAAGGGGTTGAATCGCCATCCTTGGATGTATTTAAAAACCATCTAGATATGGTGCTCACGGACATGGTTTAGAAGTGGGCCTGGTAGAGATAGATAACGGTTGGTATTTTCCATCCATAATGATTCTACGATTCTGTGAAGCTGCAGAGAACAGCTGACGGTCAGACAAATGCAATGGATACCTTTTCACTGACAACAATGGTATGAGAAGAGAATAAGGTACTAGGCTGTCCAAATGTTTAAACACTAGACTGCCATCATAGTTTGGCATCATGTTTCTTTCCTTCTTATGGACTCTCTTGCGCAGAATATCTGGATCTTAAGCTGACCACAGACCTTTTCAGAATTATCCAAGCCCATTTCCCTGTGCTAGATGCTTTATTTTTGAGTGACTCATATCCATTTGTTTTTTGTACAGCAATCACATCATCAGTTGTATTTATGCAGTCTTCTATGTATGTATCACCCAGGTTCAGCATTCACCCACAAAAAAGCATTTCCTCAAACATTTGTTCAGCAACAGAAATGTTTCCCATATATATATCATAAGACAGTGTTTAGAGAGGCTCTGTTCTGCATAGGATAGTCTTCTGGAATACATAGCAATAATTCCTAGTGCCAAACTGATGTATCAGGAATAACCATGTAATAGAGATTCAAACTCTTAAACCCAGGCAATAAAGGTTGTTAGAGTGAATGTCCTCTGGCTCAGCCTTGCACTAGTATAGCGTAGGAACAATCTTAGTTTTTATTAGAATCTTCTGTTAGCTTCAGATGAGGACATTTGGTTGGCTTGGGGGCTAACCAGAGGGAGATGATGAGAGGAAGTGGATATGGTTGCAACATAATGTTTAGATGTGGTAAACTGAGCTTATTCCACCCTAAAGTCTTAAAGGAATACAGACGGGCATTTTCGGGTTGGCAGAATTGTTTCACAGAGATAATACTCTAAAATTCACTCTGTAGATATCCTGGGTAACTTACACTGCCTGAATCCAGTTAAGTAAACAGAGCATTATTGTTTAGTTGAATGACAATGAAACCCATACTTCAAGGTAAATGATTCAACATGATCCACCAAGGGTTGATATTTGCTAGAAAACAACCGCCAGGATTAATCCACAGACCAAAGAATAATATAATGCAGGCAAGCCTTGTTATATATCACTTGGATGGGCATTGGGATATTGTATATTTCATCACTTTAAGTGGTTCCTTCATCAAGCAAGTCTTTCAAAGCAAAGCCAAAAACTTTGAACATAGGGGCTAAGGGGAAGGCATTAAGTACATATTGTCCTTACAGCCACTGGATTTTGCTCACAAATTAGAATTGTCTTTAAAAGTGAAATTCCTTAGTTTTTGGCATGTTCCCATATGCATTGGAGAAGGTTTTTCTCCTTTGGCATATTGCTTTTTCTGTTACATATCCTTATTTCATCAGTTATATGCACTGAATGTGATTCCAATCTTTTTCTCCCTTGTTTGTTGGACCACTGAACCAGGGTAAATGAAGGCACATGGCCAAGCATATGGTAACAATAACGTCAGTGCTGCAGTAGAGGAAGATCAAGAGTCGCATATACATAAGGTAATATGGAATATATTTATACAATTTTGAAGAATATCACTAGTCTGTTTTTTTCAGTAATATTTATGTTCTTTGGAATGACAGAATGAGGTCAAATCCAAGATGCATTACACTGAAAGTACCAGTCAAAAAGGACTTGTCCCTTTCATCTGGTCTAAATTTTGATCTTGCATATAACTTTGTGGAAATTGTAATATATCAAGCACTATTGGTATTCGCCTGGAAAAAGTGCAATTTTCTTTTCAGAAAATTGATGTAATTAAAAAAAATGGTATAACAGAATGCCTAGTGTTTTGAACAGCAGAGCTAAAATTTATGTCCTGTACCACTTCCCATTGTTTCCAGAATACCACATTTATTGGATCCATTTCTTATGTCAACTGGAGTGCCCAGAAAAGTGGTGCTGCAAACATATAAACCTGTTTATAATTATTAATTAAGATTTTCAGATAAGCCATAAAATACTGTCTGTGAAAAATCATGAAAAAATGACTTCCCATCATTTAAACAAATCTAATCTTAGTCAGTCACCAGCAACTCTGAAAGCTCCTCAGATGTGTTTAACCATCAATCTCAGTTTAGTTTTGAGCTGCTTGACTTGAAATTGGTTTATCACTTTTCAGTCGTGTGAACAGGTGATCACGAAAGATGGCCAAAAGTAATAAATGGAGTTGTTCCTACCAGAATTGGGTAGGATTACACCACTTTGAAATACTTTTTTAATGAAGTGGAAGTACTGGAACTTTCATGAGAGATGGGGGAAAATGTCCTTTGAAACTGTTCTAATTTCAGTAAAGGAGGGGAAGGTTAATTCATTTTAAATTTTGGATGAGACTGTTTTAGATGCTAAACTAAGCTATAGGTTGAGTGTTCAAACTCAAGGAGAATCATAAATTTACATTCACAAACTGAGAACTTCTATTTAAATATCAGCCAGTATTTTTCACTTTGTCATGCCATTATAACTGTCATTTACAACTCATTTGTGTATCATTTACCAGTTCTATTACTTAAGGAGTTTTGATAACGATTATGTAGGTATTTTATAGATCTGAAGTCGCTGTTACAACCAAACATTTTGTATTGCAAATTAAGCTTGTGACAGACTCATCCTGAGATTGCTAAAAGGGTTTGCATGTGATTGGAGAGAAAACTGAAGATGTACAGTTTTAATTACGAGACTGCTTATCAGAATCTATTTTAATGGCAATGATCGATGACATCTCAGACTATCTGCTACTAGAAGTGCAATGGGGGGGGGAGGGGGGGGCATATTCACAGAGGCTGATATCTAATGTGAAATTAAGAGAATTTACCTTTTCCAGTAATTTTAATTTCTGTCCTGGAGTTCCTGACAGATTGATGAGAAAAGAGTCTCTTGAGGTTGAATTACAATGAAATCTTAGTTCATATGAAAATCTATAAATATTTTGTGATGTTCTTAAAGGCCACACTCAGGCTACACAGTTCTGTGTTACCTGAGCTAGCACCAAATACAGAGCTGGATAAGTTAGTAAGCATGAAGCCATGGATAAAAAGCTCCTGGTACCTGAGTTAGTTCCTTTAGAGCTAGCTCAGGTCTCTCCACATTCTGCAGGGTCATCTAGCACACTATTTGCTTAAAATATTTACTTGTGTGAAATATCCTTCTGGCTGTGTTGGGGAGAAATTTTATGTCATATCAATACTTGCAGACTCACATATATCCAGACCTACTACTTGAGGTTGAATGATGTCTCTTTTCTGTCTCTTGTGTAAATCCAGGCAAAATTTCCACCATACTGTGTACCCAGTAGGGCTCAATGAAATTATCACAGTAAAAATAAAAGACAATAGAAACGACTTTTGGGGTAACCCATTTCATTCCATGCTCAACCACACAAAGTACCATAGTTCTGCCAGAAGGCTGTCACAGAATTTTAGAGAGCAAATGAAGGTCGACTGCATTCTTAGGAATGAACAATGATTTGATACAAATATAAAATTGTACTTGGTATATATATGAGTCACAAATACAGACTTCCACTCCTTCTGCACCTGTTTCTGTAGGTAAAGCATTGGTACTAAACTGTTACTCCTATGTGATTAGAAAGGAAGAGGAAATCTTGCTGGAACAACTATTTTAGAAATTAACTTCCAGTTTATAGGATGGGGTCATGATGAGCTGGAATTTAATGTACTGGTTTGGCAAGGCAGCTAAGCCACCATAACTGGCTACACAGGTGTTCTTAGCACACCTAGGTTGTAAGCTAAAATGTGCTGGTTTAATTTGCTGTTAGGACAAGTGCCCAAACATATGTTGCAGCTGGAGAATGTTACTTGTTAATTTTCTACCGATTTTAATCTGAGCAATGTTCTTTGGTGGCAGGAGTTATCTTCAAGAAGAGATTTGATACTAGGTGTTGAAGACATCCCTTATCTTTGAACTTGAAACTGAGGCATAGAAGTTATAGTACAAGTGAGAGTAAGAAGAATTCCTAGCTAAAGGAGGGACTGAGAAATATAAAGGAAAAATAGCAGAGAAAGATTAAGATAGCAGGCATGGAAGGGCTGATCTTCCTTTCCAAATATACTTGGTTCCCTTGTCAGAGATGATGGCCAGTAAGAAGATCTTTCCTTTTTTACACTCATGAATTAGAGCACTGTTTACACACCTTTTTTGCTTCCACAGTGAATAGCCTTGATAGATTGGAGAGGAGCTCATTCATAGCATTTTGCTTCCCAGTACCCCCAGGTTATATGAAAATGCCACCAATGGAGTTTCCCAGGAGTACACCCCCTGGGCTCAGGCCCATGTTTATCTGTTGTTTCAAGGGAAATTGATGTTGCAGCCTGGCTTAATAGGCTCGTTCATGAAACACCCACGAAACAGAAAGTTTCAAAACTTTTGTGGTAAGCCTACTGTATATTGTACCATATACAGTACGGAACCATCTCTCAACTTCACTGAGGCACAGACACAGTTTCCTACACCAAAGAGGACAGCACAAACTCTTCGTGGGCTGGTTTCAGAGTCAGGCTGAGGCTCAAGTGACTGCTCTCTTCTGTAGAAAAGAGATATGGAAGTTTTAACCTCACAGTCTGGAGCGACCAGACCCAATGCCAGTCTCAAACACTGCACAGATAGATAGTAACACCACTGAGCCCAAGTGGGCTTCCACTGCTGTGACCTCCTGTGAAGTGCAAAATACACCCTGAAGTTTTCAACCTGCTGAAGAGCTAATTTTTTATTTAGAATTAAAAATATTCCTTGTTTCTTTTCTCTCCTGCCACAGGAGGAGCTGAGTGATTGTCAGGGGGAGAGGCAACAGCAAATACGCTGGCTTTTCCTGGTCTGTGCAGGTATGCTGGACCTTCACTTTACAGCAGCAGTTGACAATCTCTGGGAAAAAAGGGCACTCAAGCAGTAGCTGATTTCCCCTCTCCATGTCCCAGACAGTGCGTCAAACCGCCGACAGTGAAGCATTTCTCTTCAACTGCAAAACTTATGCGATTCCTCCATCATACAAAATCCATGGCTGTTAACTACCTTGTACGCAGCGTAACGCAGCGTCAAACCACATGGGTGAGTGATGAAAGAAGGAGCACTGCGATTCAGAATCCTTCTGAAACGGGCCCAGTCTTTCTTTCCAAGCTGGAACGGTTTCAGGATGAGGTTTGCAAGCTCTGAAGCAGGAAACTTCAACTTCAGGAGAACACTGTCAAATCTCATTAGAAAGTAATAGACGACTTTTGAACTTACTTCCAACTGTTTGAACAGTCTCTAGTTTGCTGAAGCTGGTGAGGTGATCGCTTACCCTTCTGGGGAAGAACCTGCACAAATTCAGAGCTTTATTTTTCCAAAGCATTTTACAGATATTAAATCATCTTCAAACTGCTTTTAGAGGGTAGATAAGTGATGCCACTTTCACAAGTGTGGGGGGAGAACAGAGTTCTCACAGTTTATCCTTGGCATGTGTTATTAAAGAGAAGTTCCAAGAGCTAAAGGAACTCTACATGGGTCTCCCACCCGAGCCACAAGTAATATGAACAGACTGCTGTTAGCTCACTAATGTGTGAAAAATTCTAGGCTAAATTTTACAGCATTTGGGTTGACTGATTTGAAAAGCAGTAGTTGGGAGAACAGTTTAATATTAGCTCTACCATATAGGATTTAGGTCTGTCTCCTGCAGGCTGCCCTAGGTAGTCATTGGCTAGAGCACATAACTATGAAATGAACCTTTTTCACATTAAATTCTTGTCATGCTGGCTCATGCAGAAGTCATCAGTTGCTGCTGTCACAAAAAGGGCAGGCGTAAGAAAGTGATGAATCAAGGAGAGGATTTTCCCTTCCCTCCCTAGAAGACCGCTCTGGATTCTGTGGGAGCCTTCCTCTCGGCTGACAGATCACAGCTGCTCAGTGCTGCCAGGAAACCACAGAAAGGCAGCAGAGTCATGCAAAACTTTTTTTTTTTTTTCATGCGATCATAGTGTCTATCCTTTAATGACCTAGCGAAGTAGAAATCGTTCCAAACCACCGGAACTGCTTTTGTATTGCTCATCTGGAGGCTCACAGCATCTGACCCTGAGAGAATCCATACATACCCAGTGGAGATGTGTCCTCTGTACGTGGCCCAGACTTCTCAGAATTTGTCCTATGCGGAGAAGTTTTCAGAGATAATGTTCTTTTCTTGTTGCTTGCACTTTGTTTTTTGTTTGTTTTTTTTTTTTAATTGAAACTGAAAAAGAAGCCAGCTCTCTTCCATCTGTTTTTTAAAATATTTTTCCTTTATTGCAATAAATCATATTTTTTCAAAGAATTTCAAATCTGTCTTCCTAGCAAATAACCTTACATCTCTTTGTATAAAATAAGTTCTCCTGTGTAAAGTAAGTTCTCCTATAACTATGTTACATGATAAAGGAAAATGAATATGGTAAATCTTGCTTTTATAAGAAAAGTACAGGTATTGTAAAAGTGGAACAACTTGCAAAGTGCTAAACACAACACAGAATGAAGTTCATAACATAGGCAGAGTTGCAGAGCCTTTCATATTTTGCAGAAGTCTGGACCATCTTCATGCTTTTTATGTACATCATCTAGGCATGAAAAATGACCATCAGTGAAAGATCTACAGCTGATGGAAAAATAGCCTTGGAGGTAAAGTGCTGGAGTGTGTGTTTTCCTCCTAGGCTAGCCTGTTAGCTGATAAAGGTAATGTAGTATCTCACATCAAGGTCCTCAGTGAACTTGTGCCCTGATTGCCTGACCCGTGACATTTTCTCTCCTAGGTCAGCCAGGTGTGAGGGTCAATCAGGTATTTCCCATGACCGCACGACAGCAAAGCTTCCATCGCGCACTTTGTATCGGAACTACAGGAGTGAGGGAGCAGCCTCAGAAATTGGAGTGACATTGGACTATTATTTTTGGGTTTCAGTCTTATATTGCATCCCAGCACAGAGTACTGGGCTTCAGCTATAAATAACTGCATTGACTCATGTTTCGCACTGGCTGCAGGCATCATAATGATGTATCTCACTTTCTACCTGACCTGTGGATGTATTAGTTACACAAAGACTGACTCAGTCACTAAACCATGTGTGGAATCTACAGCCCAACCACGGGCTCAAAAATACATTCAAGCCACCTGTGAGGGATATCTTTAGAGGAAGAAGGGCGGAGATGGCTTTTGGCACAAACCCAGGGCGCATCCTTTCAACTAACATTTGGCTTACTGGATTTCGTTGTATAGCTATATTAAGCTTCCCTTTAATGCTTTTTAACTTTGTATTTGTATCTTCCAGCCCCTTTCAGGGAAGATCATGTGTTCCTCACCTTTTGCAGCAGTATCATTTGGAGGTTGTATCAAGGCCAGGCCAACCTGGTTTACAGCCAAGTCAACTTCTTGAGGGCTAAGCAAAAATTTATTTCATTACAAAGTGGCGTGAATTATGTCAGTCATTCTCTTGCCTGCTTTGGGATTAATTTGCTTGCACTTATGAATTGCATTTATGCAGCTTCCATCAGCCTTGGTGGTTCCTGTAGCAGGGAGGTTTGGCTGGTGGGTCTCTGTTGTCTGCTGCCCTGATGCTAGTCTCTGTGCTGTTGGCTATTTCACTCTCAGTTTCCTCTTTGGTGACAGAAAAAATAGTCTCCATAAAGAGAAGAAGGAATGACAGAGACTTGCTTTTTCCAAGTAGAAAACAATGTCCCAGATCTGACCTCAGCAAAACAGCTCCTTGTGGCACTTTACTAGTTATGCCTTAAAGAACTGGATTGTGTCCAGGCCCTGGTGTGGTACTAATTACCACAGCTTTTGGCTAAGAAAGAACTATAAATCTTTAAACACCAACAAGTCTGATTAGGCTTGATTTTTTTTGGCACTGTTGTGGTACCTCCAAACAGAAAAATGTTTTTGCAGAACAGGTTCAGTACGTCTGATACTTCCTTGCATGCAACACTTATCACACACAGCTTTATTGATGCAGGAAGTGAGTTTCCCAGTTTTATTCTTTAAAAACTTGAGGTAAGGCCAGATCTTCAAGTGATAGAAATCGGCATAACACCGTTGTCCTGAGTCATGTTTTCAGTAGTTCAGGATATAGCTCTTGGATTTCAATTCTGGAGGCTAGTGGTAGAAAAGGTCCAACAGGTCATGTCATCTATGTGCCTTGTGAGTGAAAAATAGTTCCCTTGTGTACAGAAATAGGAAGCAGCCCTACTTTGTTTTAAACATTTCCCCTCCACAAATGGTGTTTTTACCATGTTCCCATGGGAGTCTGCTCCATTCAGATGGGGATTTTCCTGGCTCTAAGCTCTACATTTTTATTTCACATTCAGGTCCACAATTTCTGTATCCAGGTAATAATTTTCCCTTTGTCTGTTTGCGTTCTTCAAATATCTGTAGACCATTGTCATGTTCCAGCTTTTTGTCTTTTAGACAACCTGCAAATACTTAACTCTTAGTTGTTCTTCAAAAAATCAATCCACTCTAAAGCCACAATTGTTCTTAAATGTCTTTTTCTAAATGCCTTCTGTCTGTCAGGAATCTCTTGCTGTCCAGCAACGAACACAAAATGCAGGGGCAGATGACCAGGCTGGAGCAGAGACACACTTTGTAGGGGGTGAGGAGGAGAGGAGATACAGACCTCCATGTGCATGAAGATACTCGGCTGAGCTGTGGGTCTTGTGTCGAGTGGAGAACTTCTCCATACTAGCACTCAGTGGTCCTGTTTTTCTTCCAGAACAGACAAATGCAGAGCAGGGGAAGCGTGTTTCAGCTCTTAAAGTATTTACTTTAAAGCAATACCCCAAATCCTACCCAAGATTGCAGTCTCTCAGAGGTCGATTGCAATGGTCATGTCAAGGAATGTGACCAGGGTGTTATCCTGTATCTCGGATATTCAGTCTTTCCTAAGCATTTTCCAGTGACGATGATTACTCAAGTGTAGGGAATTTATGCCTATCAACATCAGGTTTGTATCAATAGTTACATTTCACAGGCCTGACAGCAGTAGTCCAGGGACTCTCAGGCACACCTGGAATATGAGCAGAAAACCAATGTTGTCTATGTTGCTGTGCTGCTTTCTTGCATGGTAGTATTTGGAGCTGTTTCCTTTGGGACATACCACAAAAGGCAATGTACCTGCCATGGAAATTGATGGAAACTGCACATACTCTTTGACAATGCCTCTGAAATTTTGCAAAATTTTCCTTTAAAATACTCAATGCAAATCTTTGCCCAGGTCCAAGAATTTGGGCTGCACAGGAGGGTCTCCATTTGGCTTTATATGCTGCTGTGAGAAATAACCAACACTTCCATAATAGTGCCCTCTTCTCCTTCTTCTCTTCCTCTGCTTATGCTCTTGTGCTTATTTCCACAAACACTATCTGGTGGACACAGTCCTTCCTCAACTCAGCAGTAAAAGTGGGTCTTCTCTTTCCAATGGCAGACATAAAAAAATCACAAGTCTGCAGAAAATCAAGATAACAGAACAAGTAGTTTCACACTTCCCAAGTGGTGGCTAGAGCTCTGAACACAAAGATCCAAGGGGTTCTCAGCTGCATGTATGGCCCAAAGGTTCTTTAAACGGATGCTGAGACTCTCTGAAACCCAAAAAGGGGAAAAGACTGACAAGAAAGATGCAAATGTCACAGCGCTCCTGTGGCAATGCCACATGTGACCACTTATGACTGGAAGGGTTTGTGGCTACCCAATTCATAAAAAGAGTTGGTTGATCAAAAGCAGGTTTAAAGAAGTTTGCAAAGTGAGAAACCTAAGATTTTCATTAGGAACCAGTGAGAAGAGAAGACAGGATTTATGGACTTTCTTTCATGAGTTGAAGGGAAAAATGCCTCCCTTTCTAGCCATTAGATACTTCTTTCCTCGAGATACTTTTTCTTTCAAGCCTAGAAGAGGATTTTGCCCTTTCTTTTAAGAAAGAAGTGCGGCTGTTGTATTCCTTCAACACTGATGAGACCTCATGGACAGGTACATGTCTATCATCTAACCTTCTGCTGTTTGATAACATCCAAATGAGACTGCTGTGAGCACGTAACTACAGAAATGTCAACATCTGAAAAATTTCTGTGAGGCATGGTCAGTCACTGGCTGAAGTTCCTCCATGCCCCTTGGAGGTCTGCCTCACGCATCACAAGCAGTGACAACCCTGAACCAGAAAGCTCCCTGTTACAGAATTATTGCAAAATTAGTAATGTTATCAGAACCTGTGACTGCCACAGCAATTCCCAGTTTGGTACCAGACTTCAGTCCTTCCAGCAGCACTTTATGAGGCACTCAGCAGGCTCAAAGTGATGTAGCATATCTCTTAGTTAAAGATGCCAAGAATGAAACACAGAGACAGAAACACTCCCTCCATGACTTTTGTTTTGGCCACAACCTGGGAAAATGCCATCATATTGAAATGAAATGAGTGATATGGTCAGTCCACAGGAATGTCCTAAAAATAACTTGCAGAAAAATATAGTGCCATTGTATATTCCATACCTGTCTTGCACATCTATAACAACTTAGATAATAAATCATTTTTGTCAGGTGTATGAGGAAATAATATAAATTTATGCTAAATAAATTAGGAAAGTGAACGTGCGAAAATGTAGATTGTCTAAAAACTGAAACAAATGTGCTGTAAAATTATAGGAAGCAGTTCCCCATATTGTGTCTTTGATCAGTCATATTGGGTGAATTTGACATTATATATTTTATCCCAAATGGTTGCTATTATTTCTACATTGATTCCGCTGGAGGCAGCCCCAGAAAATATGAAATTACTTGTAAACCCATTACTAGCCAGATGGTTGGGAAAGGTCATGAATGAGAGGGGAAAAAATGGCCTGTTGCAGGATCCAAACCATAAATATGGTACCTCTCAACAGACACCCTAATATGTAGTTGGAAAGAAAAGAAGAGAGTATGATGGGACTAAAGAAAAAAAAAAACCAAAAACTTTATTAATGTTGCAATCATTCCTGAATGTGCATCTCTAATTTTTAAAGAAAAGAAAATACTACTACAAAACTGTAGCTAGATCTTTGTTTTATACTTATCCAAGCTTATATAAACAACCTATTCCCACATTTTTCATATGCGTGTCTCTTTTTGGATACATTCACAGATGTAATATTTTAAGTCACTATAACATTAAATCTTTTTTGGTTCTTTGTTTCTAGGGTACTCAGGCACAACACACAGTCTGAACTGTTTGTTTCGTTTGAATTCAGTCTCCGCATTCACTTTGTCACTGTTAAAGCCCTGGTAAAAAAGACAATAGTTCAATTTATTCAATGAGACCAGGCGGTGTTTCAGATCAGACACAATCCTGTGGCCCAGAAATGTCCTAATTCTACTGAAGGCTTGCTGTACAGACTTGTAATTCCCTAGATGGTAAAATGGACCACAGTCCTCATTGTCATGAGACACGGAGGGCAAAAGCCACTAAATACTGCATTTGAAACTGGGAGAGGCACTACAGTGTTTTCCAGCTGCTGGAAAACTTGCAAATGTAAGTGTACATAAGCTGATGGCAATGATGTGATGCATTTGGTTACACACATGAGCCTTATGGTTAGTTCACAAATGTTATGAGATCTAACGTCTTGTTAAAACGGAAGTGATAGTGTCCACCCTTTTTGTTTTTGACATTGGGATTTGAGATCTAATATCTTGTTTGAATGAAAGTGATGGTGCCCACCCCTTTGTTTTGGCATGGGGATTTGAGATCCACAGACTGCATCCTTGCAATGCTGCGGATCTGTGACAAGCAGACGTTGCTCTGCAATGTGGACACAGTCAAAAAATCCCAGACGGCTCATAGGTCCTTCAGCTTCTTCTTGTGTAGACCTTGATTATGTTCTCCAAGTTTTCCTCAAGCACTGGGGGTGCCAAAGTACCACTTTCATTCAATAATAATTGTGTAATACCTTATCTGGATGCAAAAGTCTTTTATACAATATTAAGCCAAATATTCTGCATTGCTACTACTATGGTCAATGTTACTGACTGTTCCATTGCTTGGTCTTTGTCTCTAACACTAACCAAGAGTCAGATCCTTAACGTGATATCAGTGTGCTTCCTGAATCAAATCTGCTCAGAAAAACAATTAGAAGACACCTCCCTCTAGAGGAAGATGTCCCTGCCCATGGCAGGGTGTTTGGAACTAGATGATCTTTAAGGTCCCTTCCAACCTAAACCATTCTATAATTCTATGACAAGAAAAAAAAAAAACCAAACAACAAAAAAACACGAGGAAGTGAGTGTTTCTTATAATTCTTAAAATTGTGTGGAAATACTAAGTTGTGGTTCTTCTGTAAAAGAATCTGAAACTGATTAGAGGAAAGGACTTTTCATAGAAATGCAGAAGGACTTAAGTCTAGGGTAAGAATTTTGAGTGCCCTGTGTTTTGCCAGTAGCAAAAGGTACTCTAAGGAGCCAGAAGTTTCTTGAAGTTGTGTTTTGCCATTTTTTAAATTGCATCCCAGTGCTTGATATTCCACATAAGGAGTGGGCCCAACTGGAAGTAGCAATTAAAGCTCTTCTAAACAGCTCTGGCAATTTGTCCAGCATTCATCATTCACATCTACACACAAATTTGAAGCTCGAATATCTAAAGGCTTTGTGTTTAATAAAAGCATAGATTAAAGGCTGCAGTACTACCGCAGGCTACAGCCTATTGACTGTTTCCAGCAGGCAGGGTGCCATAGAGTTTGAAAATGTTATGGAGACATACTACATTATCATGGTGATGTTGCAAGAAGATTTCCGCTCCATTTTTTCTGGCAGTAAGAGAGCTAGTACGAGCTGTTCATAGAAAATCCAGCACTCTAAGCTATCCATGTGGCTATGTACAAAACTCACTCTATTCTTGTAAACCTAGCTCAGATTTAGCTAATCATTGTGGTCTGGCATTTTGAATGTGGCGTCCACACTGTGCCACTGTTGGGAGCACATCTCAGCAATCTTCTCAGCTTTCCTGTGCTCTGGGCACAAATGTGGCTTGGGGGGACCACAGGACTGAGCAGAAAAGCACTGAAAAACACTTTTGTGTTTTACAAATACATGGCCAATCTCAGGTGAGATTCCTTTGGAGTCCTGTCAACTGGTCCAGTCCCCAGGGAGAGAGCTGGTTTGCAGTTCTGCATGAGCAAGGGCAATAGACTACGATAGTCTCGTGGTTGAATTCCTGTTCTGTATTTGTACCACTCCCCTGACTCTTCACCTGAGCATCCCATTATTTCACGGCCATTAGCAAGCACAATTTTTCTAACAGCTGTGAAATCAGGGAAGAAGTGTTATCCATATCTTACATATGGGGACTGGGACACAGTGTTTTGCACTGAGTATGTGTAACTGAGATGTGAAGCTAGCAATGTCCTGACCATGGGAATATTCTTTCAGATATTCAGAAATATAAATAAGTAATGTCTACATTCATGAAACCACTTGACTTTTCATTTACCAGTACTATTCATTACTTAAATGGAGCAAACAGTGTACTATCTCTTTCCACTGTTTCTCTTAGCTGCTCATCTCATAAGAGAAATAATATCATGGCTATTTTATTTACACCGTAGAACAGTTTTTAAATGAAACAGGTTCAAATCATCAATAACGTCAGTGGTGATTAAGCAACGCACTACATTACACCCTTTAATAACAATTAGCTGCCTCTTCCTAGATTAGGAAGTTTTCTTTATGAGAAAACAGGTAAGGTGCACCTTACCTTGTACACTACCAACCTTGAATCAAAGATTTTCAGTAGTTTCAGTGGGACTACAGATATAGCCATGGAATATTCCCTCTGACTCAGGGTAGGCATATTATAATATATAAAGGTAAAAAGTTGTGAAACTGTAAAATTACAAGGTAAGCTTGCTTCAGAGACTAAAACTCTTGTGACTAAAAAAAAAAAATTAAGGAAACCAATATATTTAGTAGCATGTTCCTGCTCCTTTTTAAAATTCAGTGAAGGTTAGCAGAATAGATCTGCTTCATGCACCAAGGAAGTACTGCAAATAATAAAAAAAAAGAGTACATTATTTCCTTATGCTCGTAAATGTTCCCTCTGAAGTGTAATAATACATGTTGTTAGTATATATTGTAATTCCTTGCCTGTGGTTTTTCTTAATGATGATCTTAATGAAAGCTGAGTAGTTTATTCAGCAGACAAACATCAAATATTAGTTCAGGAGCAATCCCTAGGCCCTATACAAGGCAGACCTGTGTGGACTTAATCATTGTCTTCAAATGCCTTTTTTGTGTGTGTTTGGGTCAGCTAATCAGGTTTCTGTCTTTGTGGATGCCGGGGTCACTGATCTCAAATTAATGCAAAAATACTAAAAATTAATCCTGCTCTGGCATAATTCACTGAAACTAAAAGAGAATTAGATTTAAAAAAAGTTAGGATAGCATATTTTTTCTTCCCATTTTGTTTACTTCAAGAAACAGAACATATTCAGTAACTTTTTTAGTTCTTGCAGGGCTGTTTCATCTCGTGGTTCAGGTGAAGGCAACGTTTTTTCCCTCCGTTTCTACAGCTGATGGGAAATAAATGGGGTGCCCATTAGACCCTGTAATTGAGGCTAGAAGGCCAAGAAAACTTTATAGGGGAAGGAAATCCCCTTCATCTTCTTTTCTTCCCATGCACTTCATCCTGTGCCAACTATATAACTTTCTTTGGATCACATGACAAAGGTGTAAGTGACCTCCTAGGTTATCTGTTCTTCTGCAGACAGACGTCACTTGCAGTGCACGAACAGTAGCTGGTTTGGGCTTAAATAGAGGCTTCCTAGAAAGCTTTTTCCTGCTGCCCAATACCTTTTTCTTACATCATAACTGAGGAAATAGTAGCTTGAAAACATGTAAAAGGAAATTGCAGTCTCTCCTGTCTCCACAACATTCTGCATTTCTGCGTATTCTTTACTTATTTTTTATCATCCTTTTTCCATTTTTTTTCCAAAGGACACATCGTTGTATGTCTCCTCTGAAGTCAGAGCCCAGCTATAGAAGATCGCGCAGCCTCACAGCGAGGGCTGTCCCAGCAGTAGCAAGAAGAGATTTCTCCTGTTACCTACCACAGTGAAGAAGTGTGAGCAAGGCAATAGACCCCCTTATAAGCCCCTTGATAATGATAAATGAGTGTAGGAGAGCTGCCAGACTTTGTTGAGAGAAGAGGGCAAGGAATGTGTATGTATGTATATATATATATAAATGTAAATATATAGATTCGTATCCTGCCTACAAGACACTCCATACAGCTTCATGCTTAATCATACAAATAATTTCATAACCTTAGCTGTTGACAGTTATAGCCTTCATAACTTAAAATTCATAGGTCTGCTCAGACTCCAACACCTGTGACACCATCAGGCAATCCAGTCCTCAAGAGTTTTTCAGAGTCTTCCAGAGTCTTCCAGAGTTTTCCAGAACTTTCTGGAGTTTTCCTGGGTTGTGTATTGCTGATTGTCTTCATGTTGGAAAACACTTCCCTGGATTGCAACTTAAAATCCAGAATGCGAGCATCTGAATGTTTTTCTTCACCATGGCTCATCCAGATATAAGGGAGTGGTCATTAGAGACACTTACTGATATTTCATCCATCTTACAGATGTCCATTACCATTCTGTGGCATTTCTTCCCTTAACATTTTTACTACAGAAGGGACTTATGGCACCGCTGGGAGAAAAGGGGTATTTAACAGCAATCTTAGCTCCTAGCTGCATTTTTTTTTGTGATCTCAGGACCTCAGTCAAAATCTCATGAGAAAATTCCAGAAAAAGTGTCAGAAATGCCCAGCAGTGACAAGAGGGAGGGGTAAAGTCAGCACCATGGAGTAAGGGCTTGACCACCCTTTAATGTGAATGCAGAGCCCCAACACACTGTACTTTTAATGATGTGTAATCGTGTCCCAGCTGGCTTCAGTTTGTGGTATTGTTACTTTCCTTGTGGTGAAGAGTGTCATTCACATGGACCTTAGAGTTCAGCTCAAAATGTAATGAAAAATGAAGGAGGTGATGCCAGAGAGCACCCGGGTAAAATGTCTGTGCATGATACCAGCAGGAGTTAGGAGAGATGATATGATTCTGACCATTGAACTAGCACACTGCAGGTACATTTCTCACCATTAACAGTCTTTTGCACATTATCAGAAATCCCAGCAAAGGCACCTGCTCCATTTTTAAATGTTTTTTAATTTGCTATTAAAGTTGGCCAAATAGCTTAAGAAAGGATTGGCAAATAGGCTAGAGATTTGCCACTGTTCACAGGTTGGTTTGATACTCAAACACATCTGACTGTCAGTCAGGAGAGCTTGAAGGCATTCATAGGTATAAACTGTTCTTGAGTTGAGTGATTGTAATGGAAATTCATAGCAGAACCCTTCAAGTCACAGAGTAGAAATACCGTCACGATTCACATGTGAACAATTGCACAGCATGAAAAATAA
Organism: Pluvialis apricaria; assembly: GCA_017639485.1. Lineage (NCBI taxonomy): Eukaryota > Metazoa > Chordata > Aves > Charadriiformes > Charadriidae > Pluvialis > Pluvialis apricaria. The sequence goes on along the minus strand of CM030008.1, from coordinate 156,748,142 downwards.
GTATCACATAAACGAAGGGTGAGGTTTTCAACTATTTGGTCAGTATTTTCAAGTCTCATATTGGTTTGAAGAAATAAGAACAAAATGAACAAAATGAAATCATGGTCAAAAAGAGGAGCAAGGTTTCAAAAGTTTTCCAGAATTTCCTCATGATGTTATAGACCGGCATTGCAAGTAAAGGGAATGAAACAAATACAAGCATTTTTGTAAAAAAAGTGGACACACAAAGTTTTCAATTTTAATCCACATATAGGCCTCTAAATGACCTTATTTGCAGAGATACAGAGCATGGCAAAACTCATAAGAGATCAGTTTGGGCCAAGACTGTATCAACCAACTATTTATATTATGGTCAGAATGCAGTCCCCACTGTCTTTTTCTCACTCACTCTCCAGTTATAAATTAATTGAGTTGCTTTTTTCACACCAGTATGAGATGCTAGAAATAATTTCAGATGGAAATATCTATGGAGTGAATAGACTGAAGCTATAACAAAAATCTAGAGTAAAATAGTAACTAAATTCCTTTTTAAAAGCATTTAAGAACAAGATCTCCAACTTGAATTTTCATCTGTCTGAGTTTACATGTACTTAATGTTGTGATTGACTTTAAGAACATTTTTCCCTTGGTTCTGGCCCCAAGGTTTGAATGATTCAGCCTACAGTAATTTCCATCTCACTGTCAAAGGCAGCAAAACTGAAGATGTCTGTTCCTTTCCTTGTTAACTCACATTTTACAAATTTTACTTTGCCTTTGAAGTGACTATTCTTGGAAACCGTTCAGTCTTCTGTCCTTTCAGATAGCAGGGTTGTCAGAAGTATCGTATAATAATTCATGTAATGAACCCAGTTAAAACAATCTCATGGTTATGAAGTGCTGCTGGAGAGGAAACCTTCACTTTCCAACTCCTGGTCCACACTGCGGATGTGTCCTCTCATTATCCCATCTCTGTGCTCCTGCTCAGGGTCAGTTCATCGGAAATATTTTGGTGGGGTCCATGCTTCACCCACCGATGCAACTCAGCACGGCAAGCCTGGTGGCCACTCTGCCTGCCTGCTGTGGAAAGCAGGTGTTGGCAGCTCACCCTGTAAACCTCTGCAGAGACCTTGCTTTGTTTTCTATCTTTGTGTGAGAAGAGTGAGACTAATGAGCCACTTTGTAAGACCCTGGCCAAATCCCCTTTCTAAAGGCTTACTACCGTCTGGTTCATAAACACTAATCTATACCAGACCTGCTCTTACTCAATGTTATATAAAAGAGGGGAAAAAAAGCCTCTTTCAGTCATTCCCCTCACCCTCTGTTCCCACTCTGCCATGTCCCACCTGTACTAGTTATTTCTCAGCTTTGGACTGGGGGCTATGGAGATCTGAAAGAAACACCAGCAACATTCTCAGCGCACACTGACTGCTATTTGAACCCTGCTTCCAGTCGTCAGCCCAAATCCTTTCCCTTGTGGCTTTTGCTAACATGAAGCGCCAAGAAGTTTCACACGGTAGTAAGTGGAAGTGTTTCTGAGCAGGATGGTGCAAACGCTGCCATTGCTGCTGAAAGAGAAATGCAAACCCCCCTTTCTAACCAGTCCAGCCAGGCTATCAACTCTAACTGAAATTTTATATGTTTGTAAGACTGGGTCAATAGCTAAGGCTCCAGCCTACAGACTGATACAAACACGGAGCCCAGCTGTCAGCTCCTTTTAATGAACACATTAAAAGATTGAAGGTTGTTCATAACTTCTGGTGGTGGGATCATACAGTCACCTTATGGACAGAGGTCATGCCCCAGGATGGATGAAATCCAAGCACTGGCAGTAGTTTCGACGAGATAAATCACAGCGGTCGCTTCCACACAGTGTCCCAGCTCGTGCGCCGGTCATCTTTGCTTTTTGAAAGGTTTCAGTGAACCATATTATTTGCAGTTAAGTAACTGAACTATACCTGCTTTTTATAGTGGGTGAGAAAATTACGTCTTTGCTATACGGCATAAGGAAACACTTTTTCCTTCTCCTTGCGCTGTGTGTACGAAGGGTGCAAGGCGAGAGCTGACTGATGGTTTTGGTCCGGGCACCTTTTGCTCTCTCTGGTGGCAGCCTGCAGGAACAGCAGCAGAGCCCCGGGCCCTGGCAGGCTGCTGGGGCTGCTGGGGCACGCCGGAGTGTCTCAAACCTCTGCATTCAGCAGTTACCAAAAGGGGCCTTCCCACTGATGTGAAACAGTGTCAGTTTATATTTCTGACTGAGCCAGCGTAACGTGCTAATACCTTTCATATATTCTTTGCCTCCTTGTATGAACTCATGCTGGATGGTTAAATTTCAAGGCAAAAAAGTTAAAAGTGGCAAGAAAATATCATCCTTGAGTGGCAACGTATACATTCACCTGGCTCGTAATTTAATCTAAAAATGTAGTTAATGAATTACAAGGGAGGATAATACTTTGGAAAATGCTGGCTGCATTAGAAATATACAATTGAGAGTGACAGATTCCTCCAGAGAGGAGAGATCGCTCTCTTCTTTTGCCTATTTGTTTTCCCTTTTTTTGTCCTACTGGGAGTGAGAATTGTCCTTCAAACTGTATTTATCATGACTGATTCTCTGGTTGGCTCAGTAATCAGCTAGAAATACAAGGAATTTTATATAGCAAATGCATTTGCTAACAGAAGGAGAAGATCTCTAAATCAGGTGGATCTGTTAACATGTGACCACCCAAATGCAAAAATAAAAAAAAAATCCCTGTGATGATGAAAATAAAAGCCTAGATTTTGTGCTGACAGATGAACAGGACAAGATGAAGCAATTCCCTTTCTCACGGCTGCAGTTCAACACCTGGAAATGGGGTGTGTGAACACGGCTACAACCACAATCCTGTAGCTCAACCACAGCTTCCATGCAGGGCAGTAACTCTCAAACACAGTGTGAGCACAAGTGGTGAGTGAGTTTAACATTTGAAGTAAATTGCAAGCGGGAACATTTACTCATGAAGGAAATGAATCATTGGGGTAAGAAAAAAAAAATGGTGGATCTTAGGAAAGGATACAGCCTTGACCAAAAGCCCTGTGCATTCACTTGGCAGAAAAACCCTAAACATACTACAGCTACAAACAAGAAAGGTAAGGAGAATTCACCTGGAGGCTGTGCTCTGTCTTCAGCACGTCCATCTTCAGCGGCTCCATCTTCAGCAGCATGCTGGTTGCTGGTCAGATGGTGCATCCAACATTGTGCGACTTCTTGGTCACCCCTACCTTGTGTCAGCCCATATTTCCCATGTAGGAGATACTGGTTTTGTGAAGTGGTTTTTATTACCTAAAGTGAAGCACTACTGGACATTAAAATGGATGGCAGGGCACAAACAGTTTCTCATTGATTCCCAGTTTTGAAGGCTAGACGAGAACTTTAGACAGGACCTCTAGAGAACATGGTATTGACTGTCACCTACTTGTAAGGCAGGCACCATTCAAAAGAATCTTCTTCAGCAGAAAATCGTACACTTATGTCTCACACTCTGCTTACAAAACATTTGAATAAACAGATGTGAAATCAGCTAAACCACACCAGGACAAGGAAATGAGGAAGGACGAAAGGGTTCACTGCTAGAGAGGGAAAGATTGCTTTTTCCCCAGTAGGAAAAGAAAAGACTCTTTCAACAGAGTTTGGTTGGTCTTACTCTCCCCTACCTTCCAACATGCCTAGTTTCAACATCAGACATGAGACACTAGGTAAGCAAATCCAGTGCTCAGTGATAATTTTCTAAAGGTATTTTAGGGAGTCTTGTGTATCTTACCTAGCTCTTACTAATAGTTCCAAAGGGTGCAGGTCCCCTGGAGAGGCTATGTCATACTGGCCAGCTTCCAAGCAAATGTCCTGGATACCCTCAGCCTCAAAAGAGATGTGAGGTGCTCATATCTGGGCACCTGCCTTTCACCTTAGGCATGAACCAGGGCTTACTTCCATGTGTCCAGAATGAAACATCCTGAGGTAGTTGTTTTGATCCTTCAGACCTTGCTTAGGCCAAAGGTCTTGTGGATTACTGCACACAAAATCTTTTAAAAAGAGTAGTTCAGTGGGAACCTCCAAGGACAGGAACCTTTCAACTTGCTCAACTGCTCAGCTCGCAGCCTTTGCTCTTACCGTGTCCCCACCTGCAGTGAAGACATGTAAGTCCCAACCCCCTGGCTGTGCTACCCCAGTAATCCCCCCCTGCTGGGGATATTAGGGTAGAGACGGTTGCCAGCTGAGATCTTGCTGGGGCTGACCTACCAAAGCGAACTCTGCAGCTCAAAACTGAGATCTTTCTTTTTTCTCCTGTGTTTCCCATAACATTCTCCTTTCATTTCATTTCACTGCTTCCCTGCAGCTATTAAAATATGATTCAAGGAAAACTAGTAAAGAGGGAAGTTTTCCAGTTACAACACCTGATTAACAAGGAAACGGGCAACTTTCTCCTTCAAATACAGAGGTATGAGCGTTTTCTTGAAAAGCAGGCATATTTTTGCAGTCCTACTTGACACACCATTGAAGAACTGTGCTTTCTGACTGTGAGTGCAAACCAAGTTCTGAATATTAGTGACTACATATCTCATATGAGTACCCACCAGGAAAAGCCCTGAAGAATATAGTCTAGACCCCCATTATTGCTGTAACAGAACACCATGAAGCTAAACCAGAGCAAATAAAACAAGACATCAAGATCCAGAACAAGTTGAAAGCCACACACTGAACATGCTAATTGATACAGGTTCTTGAAAGTGTTTCTATATTTCTAGTATTTAGGAATTATCTTCTTCAGGATGTTGTGTTGATCAAAGACTGGGAAACATCAGCAAACATAGCCACTGCTGGAGCGCAGGCAGAAAGTTGGCACTGTCAGTGCTGTCAGGTGTGTTCTTTAAGGTAAATTAGAGTAATATTCTCCTTTCAAGTAAGTAGGGGACTTTGACAGTGGACGTCCAGTCATTTACTATGGGTGCCTTTCCCTGTCTTTAGGTTGGCAAACTAAGTTGCCTGTGCCTATTTCTTCTTTCACTTTCATTGATTTTAAATCCCTAACTACAGTGTGGAGTGTCATAACCTGCTTTGTCTCCAACTGCTCCTGAGCCCGAGCCATCCCTGGGGCACAACTGAGCTGCCAGCTGACACTGAAGGAGTCATTATCTGTCACTGAATAGAAGCACTGAAACAGCAATAGGACTGGAGAAAAGTGGAATGAACACAGATATCACAGTAATATCTTCTTTAGGATGTGATTTTCCTGTTTTTCCTCTATAGGCTGGAATAAAAGGTACTTTGATAAGGAAAATGGAATCACAATGGGGACTCAAGCCTCTCGCTCGTGCAAAGAATTGCTACCAATTCCTACAGCTGAAGTATTTAACAAGAGCAAGTTGCTTACAGCATGTTGTTTTGAGCATATATTATTTTCCTTGGAAAATCCCATCTCAAATTGTTAAATGGGTATGACTTGAAAAGAAAGGGCAGAAGCAAAGAGGAAAAAATTAAGTAATATCAAACTTTTGTGTCAGAAGTGCTGAGTTTTTGTATTTGACGCGTCATCTCAGCAAAACTCCGACTCTTTATTCTACAAAGGCAGTTTGGGTAAGACATTAACCCAATCTTAAAAAACCCAAAAAGTTAAGCAAAAGGGTTAAACAATCTGACAATGAGAGAAATTTTTTCATTCCAGATTACAGGAAACATGAAAGCTTGAGCCAAAGCACATTTTTTTACTTTGTTCATTTCACTATAAACCTTGGACAAATTTAGTTTTGGTTTGACCCAAACCAAATTTTTTTCCTATCTGAAAAACCCATTACTTACTGACCTCAACTAATTGCTTTAGTTTCCTTTTAACAGAAGGGCCGAATCACATATTTTCTGGTCAGTTCCCAAAAGATAGTAGGTAACGGCGAGAAGATGAGGAGGGGGTCCTGCAGGACATTTTGAACCAATCCATCTATGTTTGTAATATAATCCAAAGTGCCTTTAGACCACCCTCAAGCAGATAAGAAGTAATATGTTAGGGGAGCTATTGAACAGGATTTTTATATTGAATAACACGGTTAGGTCACACAGATGTTTCTTCTATTATACTAGTTTTAAATTTCTATTTCCTTCTGTAACTTAGTATTACAGTGTTGGTTCTCTCAATAATAACAGTCCCTGTAGAAGAGATGGCTCTCTCCATACCTATTTTAGGGAAAGCTATACCTTTGGCCCCCTAGAAATGGCTGTTCATCTCTGAACTTGAGGGTTCAACTGACTGCCCATCTGAGACTCATTCAATAATGAATAAACAAAGTTTCCATAATTGGGCTGCTAAATTGATACTGGAAAATTTGCAAAGGGAAGAAAGACACAGCGCTTACATTTTAGGTCTAGGGGTCTGTCTACTTCCATTCAAGCTGGAATTATCCTGAAAACTCTCTGTGCCCACCAAGATCATGAAGCAGATCCTCCTGGAAACTATGCTAAGGCACATGGAAAACAAGGAGATGATCAATGACAGCCAACATGGCCTTACTAAGGGCAAATCATGTCTGACAAATTTGGTGGCCTTCTACAACAGGGTTACAGCGTTGGTGAATTAGAGAAGAGCAACTGACATCATCTACCTGAACTTGTGCAACCCTGAGGAGAAGGACTTGGGGCTGTTGGTTGGTGAGAAGCTCAACATGAGCTGGCAATGTGTGCTTGCAGCCCAGAAAGCCAGCTGTGTCCTGGGCTGCATCAAGTGTGGCCAGCAGGTGGAGGGAGGGGATTCTGACCCTCTACTCCACTCTGATGAGACCCCACCTGGAGTACTGCACCCAGCTCTGGGGCCCCCAACATAAGAAGGACGTGGACCTGTTGGAGCGGGTCCAGAGGAGGGCCACGAAGATGATCAGAGTGCTGGAGCACCTGTCCTATGAAGACAGGCTGAGAGAGTTGGGGTAGCTAAGCCTGAAGAGAAGGCTCTGGGAGACCTTATTGTGGCCTTCCAGTACCTAAAAGGGGCCTACAGGAACAATGGGGAGGGACTCTTTCTCAGGGAGTGTAGCGATAGGACGAAGGATATCAGTTTTAAACTGAAAGAGGGTAGATTTAGATTAGATATTAGGAAGAAATTCTTTACTGTGAGGGTGGTGAGACACTGGCACAGGTTGCCCAGAGAGGTTGTTGAAGCCCCGTGCCTGGAGGTATTCAAGGCCAGGCTGGACGTGGCCTTGGGCAACCTGGTCTAGTGGGAGGTGTCTCTGCCTATGGCAGGGGGGTTGGAACTAGATGATCTTTGAGGTCCCTTCCAACTCTAACCAATCTATGATGCTATAATTATGTGAAACTGCTGGGAATTTGGAGGCAGATTCAGCAAAAAGCTGTTTTCAGGGCACCAAACGTGTGAGATTTATTTGAAAGTTCAGGGTGTTTCCTGTCTTATTTGAGTCTGTTAACTCCTGGCCACTGCAAATCAAGTCTAAATTTGACAGAGCCTTATGTTGCGACTGACTCACAGCACACGGAAAGGACCGTATCAGGGCTGCTTAGTAATACTTAATTAAAAGAAGATGTGGCAGCATTTTAACATGCACAACTGTTTATACATCTTATCTCCCCACTACAGGAAGGCATTTAATTTCCACATTCAGTGTTTTCTGAACAAAAAGGGTCCTAAGCCATCTTTAATATCCATGAAGCAGGGCTGAAACCTCTGTTTATCTTAACTGTGCATCATGTAGAGACGTCTATTTAACCCGCCTATTACTAAACAGTCACCATAAGCATCTCTGGTACCTTATGGCTTTTTTTCTTTTGTTTTGTAGAAAACAAAACAATGGAAGAGTTCTGGGAGCTATACAAAATGTTTGGATGCAAGAGTGGGATCTGTATAGCTGGGGCCCCTCTGAGGTCATCTTGGGGGCTTTTTGCAGTCGTAATTACTTCCTACTGTGCCTGAGGCCCGCTCCGTCAGCCGGTGTCGGGCAGGCGGTGGGTGAATGGCCATGACTCTGCTTCCTCCGGCGTCCCCTCGGGATGGCAGGGTGTTCCCGGGATGCTCCGCAGCAGTCGACGGAGGGCGGGACAGCCGTCTTGCACAAGCCGCCGCCTGTGTCTGTCTCGTTCGCTCAGTGCCTCCGTCACGAGAAGTCTTTCGTTGTTTCTGGTTTCGTCAGCCTTCTGCAACCCATTTGTGAATGAGGCTGGGGATAACACGAGGTGGAGACGTTATCCGCTTTGAAACAGAGCGAGCTGTGGTGCTCTCATCCAAAATGTGAGAGATCTCTCTAGCTCACAATCCATCTCCTCTCTCTCCCAGAGTAGGAAAAGAAGTGGATTTCTGCTGATACAACAAGATCTGCCCAATGAGGTGACTTACATTTATTGTTATCGCATTTACAGAGTGAGTGGCATTTATATACTAGTCAATTTTCCACACAAATGTCTCTGAGCTCAAACACACAGGCATGCTGCAAAAACTATCAGAAGCAGATTTAACAGTTGGACTCAGCTGAGCTCTCTGCAGATGATACCCAGCAGCTCTTTCCTGCTGGTATCTGGCCTATCTGGTTTTAAAATATCTCATCAAAACTACACTTCATTGACTTCAAACTTTGGTACTATTGGTCTGCTCAGTGAAGCAGAAACAGTGTTCTGCCACTATCTGAGCACTACTCTTCCGTAGCTTTGTAGTTTTGCCCATATGATATGTAGCACTCATGTATGGAAATATTTCCAAGATCATATCTTGGGCCATAATTTATAGAAATGCATTTGTTTGCCATAAACGTCAACCATGTTTCCCAGCTCAGGAAAAGCAATGAGTGTTCCAGACATTGGCCAGTTCCTGCCTGGAGGACCTTGTTTCCTGAGGAGAAAAAAGAGGGGGAATTCATCTAAACTGTGGATGTCTTTAGTGAAGGTCTCTATCTCTGGGTTAGTCACCTTAGATTCCCTTTCTAACCAGTGGAGATCACCAATACAGTCACCATACTTTGTGCTGACTAGATTCATCTGATTCTGAAATGACCATACTACTGATTGTACAGGGTGGACTTACTTGTCGGGAAAAGGAGACATGACAATTAGTTCACAAGTAGGCACCCAAAATTCAGCAAGATGGTTCCCATATCTAAATCCTTCCTAAAAGCTTGGTTATCATCGAGATCAACATTACTAAACATCATATACTTGATATACCCTTCTATGCGTATCTGAGGAGCTGGGCCTTTGTTTCTAACTTCATGCATGGGATCAGCCTCACTTTGAGACTGCCTCACATAAAGGTTATGCATGTGTGTAAAAGTGGGTACAAGGTAAAGTTCTCACTAGAAAATGACTACTTCTTAGGAAAACCAGTATGAATGGGTGAACACTGAAATTTTTAGATCATGTTACTGCATCAGTTTTGTGTATGTGCTACAGATTTTCTCTAAGAAAATGAGGAAAATGGCTTTATTCTGCTAATTTCTCAAGGAACTTGCTACAAATGTGTAAAAATCATTACACATCATCATAGTTAGAGGAGGAATCCATTTTCATATTATCAGTACAAAAATGCTTGGTGAGTGCCAACTTTCTTATTGCCACATACTCAGAAGGAACTCTATTGGTTTTGATTAGAATACCCAAATGAGGAAAATAATAAGGAAAACAAGAAAAAACATGAAATAAAACTGCAGCTGGGAGCAATTTCAGAACCATGGAAAACATACACCTGAACTTTGGGGAGCACTTCATCTTGAAACAAAATCTGTCCCTGAACTTTTCTGACCTACCTCTAAATATCTTTCAGTCCTTACAGCAAAGTCTTATTTACCTGCTGAACACACTGCAATATGTATTTTATTTTTACCTGTGGCTGGTATGTTCTGTCCTGTCTCCCAGCTTGCTTATGACCTAATGTCAAATGTTCCTTGGAGGCGCAGTAACTTGGGATAATGCTGCAAATTGGACAACTTTGACTTCTTCATGAACCTTTGAGTTTATCTTACAAATGCCAAGGTATATGCTGTTCTCTACTTTTGAGAGCATTAGAGTAGGTGCAAACTATGTGTGCAGGGTATTTCTTTGGCATCTGATCATTGCTCCTTCTCATTTCTAGCTCCTTTTGTTTTTCCTCCTGACCTTTGTGATATGCAAATATCACACATGCACCAGAGAAAATGAACGCAGCAAGACTGGGTTGTAGCGGTGTCCTTGTGGGTGTTGCCATACGGATTCAAAAGTTTTCACATCTCCTGGGTTTGCAGCAGTTTGATTTTCCTGGCAGCCTTGCTTTCAGCTTCTGACTCTCCTGTCGCTGGGAAGCTAACTATCTCCATATGTTCAGGCACTTCCTGAGATGGAGCTAGGCAGTGCTTGATCACTGGGATGAGAGTCTGGCATCCAGCTCAATGGAGCCCTTTGTTTAGTCACCCCATTTATTGATAGAGAACACCAAGCATCCCTTCCTCCTTATCAATGGAGGGATTTAAATGCTCACTACATTCAGCATTCAGGGTATTGCCCCCCCCCCCCCCCCCCCCCCCCCCCCCTTGCCATTAAATGGCAGTTAAAGGACCAAATAGAAAAGCAAGAGCAAGTTATTGGTCTCAATAGTGTTAAAGCAAGATATGGTCCCCCACACAGGAAATGTCACGTTTGATATAAAACAAGTTTCAGAGTAATAGAGTTGCCAAATTATTTGAAGTGATGTGTATTTCATATATGTATCTACCACTCTAAATCAGTGCCAGACAGTCGTCAGATAAGGGAGGCATAATTCTGAATGCAGATGAGCTGTAAACAGACACCAATGCTGGAAGGAGTGTTAGAGCTGGGTCACAGTGAGTTAGACTATCCGTTTCCCACAGGTTACCAGAATTAAATATTAAAGAAGAAATAAAAATAGTGATCTTGCTTACTCTCCTTGGACAAAGTTAAGGAACAGTCAGAGACGTCTCTTGATCCACCCAATTGTAACAGCTGACACAGTATAGGCTAGCAATAATTTATGTCCCACCCACTAAATGAACGAAAAAAGAAGGAAGTCTGACTCAGAGATGTGTCACTGTGTCAACAAACATCTGTAGTAACGCATCTCATGTATGTCCCGGCTGTGTCTTTTATAAGAATATGACCATAAGACTGGCTGGGGTTTAACAGCACATTTCATGAAGCAGAGAGAATAATCTGGATCACATTAGCTGTACAGACTAACACCCAGACTATGGAGCCTTGACATAGTTTTTGGAAAGTAGGATGTGTCAGGAACCTTACATGTACTGTTGGATGGTTGTAAGTTAGACAGGTACATCGCCTGTTGATTGCTTTTTTCTTTTTTTTTTTCCTTTTTTTTTTCCCTAAACAGTTTTTTACAAGAAAACATATTGTAGTCTGAAAGGCTGTCCTATCAGTAGATAGAATCACAGAATGGTTGAGGTTGGAAGGAACCTCTGGAAGTCATCTGGTTGAACATCACTGCTGTAGCAGAGAAACCTAGAGCTGGCTGCCCAGGATTGTGTCCAGATGGCTTCTGAATATCTTCAAGGATGGAGACTCCACAACCACTCTGGGCAACCTGCTTCACTGCTCCGTCGCCCTCACAGTCTTATCCTTAGATTTGAGAAGATGTACACTTAAGGAACTAAGAAGGGTTAGAAGTGCAACTATTCCAGAAACTGCATAACTGCACCAAAAAAAAAAAAAGAAAAAATGATCCCACATCTGTAAAGAACTTGCTACAATACAAGAAAACCATTGTGGCCAGTGGATTTGCATTTCAATGGCTATGCAAGTCACACTCAAAAAATTTGTACCAGTTTTCCTGCCAGTCCTGTGAAAACTCAAAAAAAAAAGAAGAAACAAACAAACAAACATACAAACATCTTCAAGCTCCCTCAAGAGTCTCCACCTAATATTTTAAGAATGACTTTTTGTTAGACTTTAAAATTTTGAATGGACACCTGGTATGGCATGATTTTTATCATTAAGTTACAAAGCAGGAAAGAGAACCATGCAAACAGTGTGTAGAACTGAAGCACGCAGAAGCTGATAGCAAGACCTCTTCTCCAAGCTAGCTAGCTGGTGCCAAATCTCATTGGCTCATATTCAAGCAATTGCAGTTGGAGTTGCTTCCCCATATCTGTAGTTTGCAAAATGTCTATCTTAGTATTGGCAACTCCATTCTTGCACATGGGAGGATAAAATAAGTATGCTAGAGTCAACTGTCATAATTGTTCTGAATGGGAATCATAGGGCTCCTCTGGAGGCTCAGACGTATGGTCAAGTTACAACAGCTTTACAAATTATTGTGCATCAGGTGAGCTGTCAGGATCTCCAACAGCTGCTTAGGAATTTGCTCGGAGTCTCCGCAGTGCTGAGGCAATACAGCACAGCTCCCGTCAGTTGCAGGAGTTACAACAGCAAAGGTCTGGCATGATGATTTGGTTTCAGGAGGACCCTTAACACCAGAGCACAGAGGAAGCAAGATGAGCACAACTCCAATGTCTCCTGAGAGCTGTGCAGCAGCTGTATACCAAGTGGAAGTTGCATGCTTCAGCATCCAATGCAAAGAAGATGGGCAATCCATCACTCTTTAACTTATGCTTCGTCCATGTCAAGATACAAACATTTTCCGTCATGTCTGTGACCCCAATTTGCAGGGTTGCATCTTCTGAGTGCTGAGACTTCAGCCTGTAGGAAGATTCCAGGCAAAGGACATTTCCCTCATTTTTCTGGTGAACTGCTAAGGCCAACTCACCCACAATTCTAGAAGTCACATAATATAAAAGAATATTCCTCCAAAAAGCGATCACAGCTACCCTGTGGTTGATATGACAGGAGGGAAAGAGGATAATTGAACAGCATGGGGACTATGAAGACTGCCAAATGGATGCTGTGGGTGATGTTCAGGGAAATGAATGATTTAGGATTAGGAAAATGGGAAAACACACACAGATCTTGTACCAAATTCAGCTTTCAAAAAGTGGCTTTTGTGGTTATATGTAGTTAACTGGCTTGTCTTTTTTGACCAGAAGTTGCTTAGGCTGAAAACTTTCTAGTGCTCTGTGTTCATACAATGCTAGACACTGTGTCTACATCTAACCATGGGGTCCAGGAGCACTCCACCTCTGGGGTCCAGCTGTGTGATGTGATGTCACACTATCTCTCTTCACAGCTTGTTTTTTTGGTAACTAGGGTGTATGGGCAGGAGGAAGCTGCAGTAAGCTCTGATGACAGTAGAACAGGCAGGCCCGTGTGTGCAGGATGCATGCCCAAGTGCATCCGGTACTCAGTTAACACACTATTTTTGAGACTTGGTCCAAACTGGGATCCTCAGGCAATACCAAAGTGTAAACAGAAAAAATGAATTGAAAACTGATGTGATGCACTGTGCTGCACCCTGGCTATAACTACCCTGCCTGATTTGTTAGCTATCTTTGAGTTTTTCCTGGAGTTTGTTCTTTCAGACTGAAACTTCAAGCTTGTAAAACCCCACCAGCTTCGCTTTACAATCCTGAGCCTCCCCACTGCTCTCAGCAGACCATCTTCCCTGGGCAATGCCAAACACTACCAGAACTGTCCACAGGATTGTGACGAAAGCAGGAGCACAAGTGTATCTACTGACCCCAGCACCTTGTGCGTGGATGAAAAAGGAATTTGACTAAACCCTCCCTGGTTCTTTCCCTTTCCCTTGCACTGCTCATGTTCAAAACCCTTCCTCTTCTGCCCAGAAAGATGTTTCATTTAAGGTGAGAAGTCCAAACGAAGAAAAGGTGTGTTCTGAAAGCAAAGGTCTTGAAGAAGAATTTTGCGAATATTTCTCACTGCTGTTTTGCTTGGAGGGTCTAGGCGGTAAATCAGTGACTTGAGAAGAAACACGTAGTTCAAGAGGAAGAAAGGCTCTTTCTTCCTTTCTTTCTTTCGTTCTTTCTTTCTTTCTTTCTTTCTTTCTTTCTTTCTTTCTTTCTTTCTTTCTTTCTTTCTTTCTTTCTTTCTTTCTTTCTTTCTTTCTTTCTTTCTTTCTTTCTTTCTTTCTTTCTTTCTTTCTCTTTTCCTTCCTTCCTTCCTTCCTTCCTTCCTTCCTTCCTTCCTTCCTTCCTTCCTTCCTTCCTTCCTCTCTTCCTTCCCTTCTTCCTTTCTCTCCCCTCCCCCCGCCTTCTCCCCCTTCTCCCTGAATTTGGGCTTTCTAACAGGTAATATGGAAACTTAAGTCTTCCAACAAGAGACAGAGGAGAAAGGCAGCATGGTCATATTTCTCTGATAGCTGGAACGTCTCGGTTTACATCTGTTTCCTGTGCACGGAAGCCCAAGGAGCAACGAACTCACCAGGAATGGTAATGCATTCGCTTTCTTTTTCCCTTTAAACAGAAACAGCGTAGTTGAACTTGCAGTTTGAGCCTATGTAACCAGGAATTTCTCATTAAAAATACAATTGGGAAATGGTTATAAGCATCTTTGTGAGCATGATCACATCTGTGTTAGCTAGGCAGAGTTTAAATCACATTGCTACTGAAGGAAGGCATGGGTGGGAGTTTTTTTGGAGTTCCCAGAAACTAAATGTCATAGGGCATGTCTGCCGGCTAGTTCATTCCTGCTTCCGATTCGTGTGGGACCACAGGACTCACATGAATCAGAGTCTACATATGTTGCTGAGGGTGACAAGGCGTCTGAGATTACCAAAGCAACTGAGGAAGCTGCAAATTAATTAGAATAGATTTTTTTTCCCACCCTAGAGCAAATAATGAATTCATTTGGGAATCATTATGGCTAAGCACAGAAATAGTTTTTATGAAGTTCACCTTGCTGAAGAAAATGTTCTTTCCACATGACTAAAAGGGCAATAGGAATAGCAAGAGGTCCTGATTAGCATGATCTCTGACGAGCGTTAGAAAAATTAGTAATGTGCTTTATTAGTGGAAGAATAAAGTGGTTTTGTTTTCTCTTTGTTCTGAGCTCTGGATAGATAAATGAATGAAATGGGTACAATCTGGAAGGGGTCTTTTGCTCTGTATTTTTTTTTCCATCCCGTCACCATGGAACCAACATTCAAATTTCCAAAGCACTTGAAGAACATTTGAACAAAAAAGTGAGACCATAGATGGTCTGAAGTGAATAACATCATTGTCAGTGCAGCACTGAGACCTAACATGAGAACATCTTTTATTTTTGATATCTGATAAGTCTCTCTATAAGTTAATAGAGAAACTTTCCTTTTCTGTCCATTTGCAATGTATATAGAAACAGCAAGCACAACCAACACGCTGGCATTGTTTGCCCAAACTATCCCTGTAAAAATAATCAGGATATGGGCTGTTCTTATTCCATCACATCAGACAAAAATAAACCACTGTGAAATGGACACCTTAGCTTCAACAGAAAAGGAGCGATGTCAAGATGTTCAGATGTAACTACCAATTTTCAGTATTCTGAATTCAAATACCCTGTAAATCCCTGATTTTCAGAAGGCAGGTGCTCTACCCTTTCCTAGCTTGGGCTGCTTCAGTGAGTTACAGGAATCACTTCAAATTTCATTTGAAAATCTCGGCACAAGGACCTTTCAAATCCTGAAGGTATCCAGTGAAAAGCAGCAGCAAGCATCCACACTTAACTACATTAGCTACATCTACCAATACATATAAAAGCAACGACACTGAAATTACCCACAGTCTGCTATGTTACTTCTTGAAGGGGGCCTGGTGTAGCAGAGGGCAAGGATTAGACATTTCTGAGGATGCTGACATCCTGGAGGAAACCCAAGGTAGGGAAGTGAAACCTTTACTTCTCCCTTTGCTCAAAGTGCAACAGACAGAGGGGGAATTGTCCTTATCTAGCCTCCTAGGGATGATCACAACAATCATTTAATTTTTTGAAAGATTTGCTGTTTCTCGTCGTGCCAAGGTAAGAACACTAAAATGGCTCAGAATACAGCTACAAACACTTGTTAAACTTTGATATAAAAGTCTTTATCAAAACAGGCAAATATTTGTAGTGATTTGGGATTTATTTTAACAACATGAAACACTGTTTATTCAATGCTATCTAATGTGTAGAATTAAGGCACTTAAGGCTTCAAAAAAGAGAAATTTATCTCTACCATAAGTGGTTAAAACCGTTCTGCTGTGTCTCTACTGACTTGTTTCAGCAGTGAATTTAGCATGCCCAACATACAAGATGCAGCAGCTGAACACCAGAACCAGTCCAAGCTGCTCCTGTGTTCACCAGACGACAGCGATTGCGAATCCAGAGTTCACTTTGATGTCCTGTCATTAGAATGCTGGAGCGACAGCTCAAGAGCCATTACCTTCAACTCACCTTTGTTCTGCAGGATAACTTGTATTCTCAGCAAAATTCCTTCCTGTGCCAATCTTTATGATAATATATGCAGGACTGCGATGTCATCTGGTTAAGTAGATGCACTGCCTTTTGGGATCACACATATCCTGTTACAAGGGTCACTTGTTCCTCAAATGTTTCTGTCTGAACAGAGAGCTTCACAGCTTCTATGTATACAAAATATTGGACAGCTTTTCCCTGCCCCAAAATTGCTACATGGGAAATTTCTATGAACAAAGGGCTGGAAGACACGGGTTGTTTAAGGCCATGTGCAAGTTAGATTGGACACTTTGCATGCTTTTGTCTTAGCTCCTGAGACTGCTTAACCTGCTTAGAGAGTTCGCATTGCTTAGTTTTTTCCCAGAAGTAAAATACATCCACTGAATGTTGGCGTTGTCTTTCATTTTCAATGAAGACCAAAAGCAGTTGGCAAAGAGATTCTCCAACTGGCAGGAGGATGCCAGCAGCAAGAGTGGAAAGAAGAGGCTGGGAATAAGATGACTGCTAAAAGCAGCACCCTGGTAGGTAGACAAAACAGCCCTGTGTTTCAGGCTCATCACTAAAGAATTTCACTGCAATACTCTGTGTGTTCACAAACACCCTCACAAGCTCATGGTGCTGTATGCAAGATGGAATCTGCCCGTAACTTTCTTCAGGATGAGGTATCAAGAGTACAAATCATACCTAGTATTTCCTCTTAAGCGTAGGGGAGGAAGTAATCACGGAGGTGAAGGCAGCCAACGTTTTTGAAGGGATGACTAGAGGCACTACAGTTCAAAGTAAACAGTGGAGCTACCATAGGTGAGACTGTTGCACTTCTAAAGGGCAAATTTTAAGAAAAACGAGGAAAGCAAGAGAGAGAGCAAACATACTCTAGCAAAGCAAGCTAGGAGATATGCAAATGAGACAACCAAAGTGGAGGGTTTTAATATGAAACACATTTCCTCTCAGGAAATGAGCGTGTTCCTCAAAAATACCAAGCATGCAGCTCACAAGGAGGGAAAAGAAGATGAATTTGGTGGATAGATGTAAAGATACTAAGTCAATAACAAAGCACGTTGTCAGGACACAACATGTCAACCAGTTAGGGGTGTAACTCAGAAAGGTGTAAAAGGAAAAATTAATCAAGATGGTATGTGAAACTTTGTGGTTTCAGGTACAGAAATAGTATTCTGATATGAAGCATGCTCTGTTTTCAGGGTTTAGATTTGACCAGACATCTTTAGATGAATATTTGACTTTTAAAAACAAGGGTGAAGATATGAAATGAACATATCCTACATGCCAAGTGCTGAGAACTATATAGAACCTAAAAATTGCTGGCCACAATAGCCAGGTAAAGAAGTTAGCTTTCAAGAGACTCGCTTAACCAAATGTGTCCTTCAGCACATTTATTTAATATATATTTACTGCTGTGTCTTTATAAGTAAGTATAGACCTACTGATGTAGTTAGCCTTTGTAAAGGTCAATGAGAGCATCTAAAGCAGCTACAAAATCCTGTCTGGATTCCAGACTTCAGTTTTTGCTTTTCCTGAAATCTCGGATGCTATCTCAGAAACCAAATAATTAATGGACATAAAAAAATCTGAGAAGTAAATGGTGCTAATAATTTACATTCCAAGAAACTTCTCTTCTTGTAATAGAAAGAAAGATTTGTTAATTAAGAAATGTAATACATTAAATTTTTATGCTGCATTCATAATCATGTCAACTGAAATATTTCTTCAGTATGTTAAATCAGTGCAGGTTAATAATGTGCCTATTCAGGTTTTTCTTTAAGACAATGAATCCTGAAGAAAACATTCAGAAGTGCAAATTTCACCTGTCTTAAGAAAGAACAATTGCTGCTGAACAGTCATAAAAACATAACATTCAGAATCTGTGCACCCATTAGCTTGACAGATGTTCTTAAAAATGTTCCCCTGGTTCTAGGATTGGTATAATTACACTGTCACTGCTGCATGTCCCTGACAAACATTCAGAAACTCTTATGATTTACTGGGTGCCCTTATGTTTTCTGAATGTAATACTCATATGTTTATTGCTTGCTCAATTTTAGCCAATATGCGTAATTCTCACTGCAGGCCAGCCTAGGCGTAGCTTCAGATGCGGACTTGCTTTGGTACCCATTACATGTCTGTTTGTGCTCTTGTGATGCTCTCTCCTGGCGAGGACCCAAAGGGATCCTGCCCAGTTACACCCTAGGCAAAGATGGTAGGTCATGCTCTTCAGTCCTAATGAAGGCACTCCTTAGACTGAAATTTGCTGGATAAAGATGTCTGGACACTATTGCACTTGTGTCTGGTAGAGACAAGGTGCACCAAACGTCCCTTCAGCCTGTCATCCAGCAGTTTCTCACTTTTTGCACTTTTTACAACTACACAGAAGGTGCAGGATGGACTGGCAGGTGGCTTTGGGCAGTGTCCTGTGTAAAGAGAGCACCAAGTCTGCTGGGTGTCGTGCAGGCAGGATGTCTCTGCTGGATTTTGCATTTGTCCATGGAAGAAAGCAATCATCCCTTGATGCCAGGGTGCCTAAAGCCTTAACCCAGGCAAGCTACAGGTTGGAAAGAGGACAAAAAGCCTTTAAGGCTTTTTGCGTTAGGAGCAGTATTGAGCTGGCACAACCTGGACTAATTACAGTCCAAAAAAGTAGTTATATCATAATATGTGTATGCACACACCTGTGTATGAGAGAGAAAGACACAACCATCATAACAATCATAACCTTAGATACCACAGGATTGGAACAAAAGGAACATATTTGACAATGAATCCATTTTTGTTAAATATTGTGGATTATCTTCTATATTCCTTTGGGAACATACAGAAAATTCCTGCGCAGACCTGAGGGAAAATTATCTTACTGATCTGTTAGCACCTCTGCTGTTAATATAAACATTGGCAAAAGCTATATAAATACTGGTGGATTCTGGAAGGGCTGTGAGCAATTTAACAACAAGAAGCTCCTTTTTAAATACAGGAAAATGAAATGCTTAATGTGTCCCAGGATGCATTGTGTGTATGTGAGTGATTATATACAAATGCGGTATAATGAGCAACCTGAGAAAATGTAACTTGCACTACTTTAAAATTAATTCTTTCTCAATTAAAGCCACTGTAGTGTATTTGCTCTGGTTGTGATTAAATTTCCTACTCTGATATTATTCACCTGCTGCTATGAAAACAAACACATTTAACATCAGAATCAATGATTTTTTTTTTCCTAAAGCTATTTCTTGTTTTCTTAAGCCCAGATCCTCCATTTAGTTCTCTTCCAGCAGCACTCTGAGCTCACAGGAGTGGAGTTTGGGTCACTTCATGGCAGACCAGCAGCCAGGAGGATGATACACCTTGCCTTTATCACTACACATGTTTTCTCAGTTATTTACTAAACCTACTAAAGCTTGGCAAAAAGTATGCAGTCTATCCCAGGCATTCCCACCTCTGTTATCCCTCTGTCTATATTTATAATTTACACTGCATTGAGGTTTCTTGTCTTAATTTAGAGCCATCTGTGCTTTTTTAAGCAGTTCCTTAATAAAGGGAAGCTACTTACACTATGCACTTAGGGAGATGAATATGCCCCACCTTCTGAGGTTCCTGAAGGAGGGGATTTGGGACAATGCACAAGACCCCTTACCAGGAGCAGTGGGTGCAGGTGAGCCCTCTCCCCCACCGAGTCCTGTGGCCAGTACGTGGTGTGCAGGGAGCCCCAACCCTGCCACCTCGCTTTCGCAGGAAAGGATTGGGGAGCAATCCTGTGGCAGCTCCCAGGACTGGCAACGTATCAGGTAATTTAGTGGTAGACTGCCCATACTGGCAAAGAAGGAGTTTCCTACTACTGAGCCCAGTGCCATGTCCTCCATGGAGATTGGTCCAGTCCTGGGACTGCTTTTGCTGGTCCATGTGGAGGAGAGAAGTGTTTGCAGGAATGACACATCCTTGGCTTTATAAGAGTGACCCAAAATACACGTGATGGATGTTACTGCATTGGCCAGTGTCAAAGTCAGAATTAAGAGCCCCAGTAGCCACTTTCACAGACACGTGAACTGAAGGGATCGGGTGAGTGTGTGCTGACTGCCACCCTCTTCGCTCTGCTCCATTTCTCTCAAAATCTCCCCCTTGAATCGCTGCTGGTTTTGCAGTGGACATTTGCACTGCCTGCGACTGATTGAACGTTCCCTTGGGCTGTATTTTAGCATGGGTGGGATTGCAGAGGAAGGGGCAAAGCCTGCGTTATTTTCCTCCTTGGTTCCTCTTCTGGTAAAATATCACAGCACCTTACTTTGCTGTTCCTGTTATGCTTTCTATTTTGTTAAAATGCCTAGAGGTGTTGGGGCAGTCCGTGCCAAAAAAATATCCCTACTAGTCTCCTTCAATTTCCTCTCCCACACTCCTCCAGGGTCAAAACTCTTCATTTAATTGAGGCTTCCCACCCCTCTCATTGCCCAACAAAGTAAAGAGTGAAGAAAAGAATTATTGTTAATTTAACAACTTTGAACAAGAAAAACAAAGTGCAGCTACTTAAAAAACAGGCAATTTCAGCAACATTTTCATTGAAAAGAATCATGTGAAAACACAGACATTGTATCACCAAGAGGCTTGGAAATGCACAGAAACAAAACGTCAATATACTTTCTGCGACCACATTGACTGCAAGAGAGCTTAGCAAAATGTTTTATTAATGTAACCGAGACAGGATTGCTTTCCCGGGCACACAGACAGTCTGACAGGCTAGAGTGGGATTCCTTTAACTTTTTTAGACACCAAATTTGATGCCTGAACATCACCTAAAATTATGAGACTTACACTAAAATGGTGTAATACCAGCCTGGTTAAACCAAAGGGTTAGCAGAAGGTGAGCTCTGTGTGTGTGGAAACCGTATCTGGTTGAAATCCAGCTTACTGGTTTTATCTTGAATGAATAAGTTTAATTTAATGACAGCTTTTATCCCAAGGATGGAGATATAAAGTGGTTTTTTGCTTCGTGGTGGAAGCTGGGAGCTCTTACATGGAAGGAAATACAGAAGGAGGAAGAGATGGGGGGGTAGAGGGAGAGAAGAGAACAGGGGATGGAGGAGATCACAGAGAAAGCACAGAGACATGGAAGGGGAACACATCTTCTTACTCAGCAACACCGACTGTAAGAAGGCACTAAGCAGATAAACACAATTTACTACTTAAAAGCCGCATTCTACCCTTGAAGTATGTGCAGACCTCCCCATGAGGTCAGTGGGTGTGCCAGTCTGGGCTGTCAAAAAATACGTTGTCTGAAATTCATATCCTGGCCTTCTGGGAGTATCTGGATGTGAAATTTGGCACTGGCTGTGGAATGAGTTCAACATTACTGTACAGAGCAACTGACGCTGGAGGACGTATGTTCGAGATGTGATTGTGCAAGGATACGGTTTTTCACCCTCAGCTCATGGGAAAGTTGATCAAGCTGCTTAGTCTGAATAGATTGTCTATTAGTTTGTGGCCATAGAGTGTTTTTGGGATTTTTTTATGTATTAATTCTTACACCTTCCTTCTTGAAGTAAGGAAGAGTGTCATCTGCTTTATCAGGTGCAGCAACCTGAATGTGCCAGGAGACTAATGGAGGTTCTTTCTGGTAACGCAGTGAGTTCATGGGGGAAAAGGGAATGAATCCATCACAAAACAACTGCTCTCCTCTATGGCATGACTGTGTTTACATGGATTTCAGTAGGACCAAAATTCATTTCTGTCCAACAGTTTAAATCAGTGTTACTTCAATGAGTCAAAAAATAAAACAATTCTAGTAATTAAATACTCAAAGGAGTCAATGCTTAGGATCACTAGCTAGCTCTCAGCACCTATTTTGATCCTACTGGCAGTAATTGTGCTCCAAGTGGCATAACTTGTACATGACAGGAAAGCCAAGGAGGCAGCCATACAGCGAGCAGCATCCCTTGAGCTCAGGGACTGGGGCAGAGGGATGACATGAGGCCTAAGGGGCTGGGAAAAAAATACAATTGTCAGAAACCGAATGGATTCGGAGGAATCTGGTTTCTCTGGGAGGAGAATTTAGGCTAACACAAACCACTTCCTGAAAAGATATAGAGGAGGTGGAGTTAATAATGATATATGGTTTTTCAGTACGCCTAGAAGCCTGGCTAGTCCAAGATGATCTCTGAGAAAGATCAACACCAGTTATATCTGCCAAAACTATCAACAATCCCCTGTAAAACACTTGAAGTATCATCTAAAATCTACAAAGATCTCCTCCTAATCCTGAAGAGAGATTAGATAAAATCTTGAGGTACAGGGTTTCTGTCCTTTCCAAAATATTTCTGGCATTGACTTTCAACATTTGCATCTTCATATCTTCTTTAAAATACATTGCCAAATCTAATCTTGTTTTAAAACATTCGCTAGTCTTAATTTTCTTGATGCTGTGTGAAAACATGTATCGCTATAGGTGCCGAAATGTGAAGAAGTATTTTCTTGCTTCCATTTTGAACTTGCTATCTTTGAATTTCATCGAATCCTTCTTGTGCCACAAGCCAGAAGAAACAACTAAACAAACAGAAAAGCCCTGTGACCTTCTGACCTGCCCTACCTTGGCTAAAACAGGTGTAGGAGAAGAAAGTCCCCGTCTTCTAAGCTGTTATAGCAAACAAGGACGAGAATTGTTACTAACAGATAGGCTGTGCTGGGAGAAGGATACCTCCTAAGTAAAATCCCAAAAATAATTTGGCATTCAGGCAAGAACTGCAAGTTGAGCCTTTACAGATCTAAGGAGCCTACAAGCACTTTTTTCTTCAGTACGGAAGCTGTCTCACAAGCATCAAGCTTCTCTTCACAAAAGGAGATGATGGCTGTCCTCATCTGGCATATACGTTAAATATGTTTCAGATTTTGTCTGGGCTGGAATTTTTTCACTCCCTTCATTCTGAATTTACGTCCCAGTGGGGCATTTAAACTGGAGGTGACAGTGTGCCTGTCTGTACGCCAGCCCTGACAATCCAGTTGCTGACAAGGAGAAAAAGTGAATTAGAGAGTCATGCTGCTTCAGTTCAGTTTCTCTCTCAAAAATAGATATCGATGTGAAGTAGCCATGAAAGGGCTTTTTGTGTATAGCTTTATCCTGTCATAGCAGGGGTTGCTGTAATGAACTGAGGAAATGTGAGATGAAGTGGGAATACAGGCATGGATGAAAAAACTGACAAAATGTCAGGAATCCTTTTTTCGTAAATCTAAATGTAGAACTGAAACCAGAGCTGAAATGTATTAAATAACTGTCAAGTGGAGAATTACTGGGAGCTGCCTTCCACTTTGTGTAGAAGATGCCTTTCAAAATACTAAGTAGCACCATTTTTAGCTGATGCTTCACACGGCAGTATACAGGAATGCAAAATTGGGATTAGATGCACAGCAGGGGGAGAATGGCATCCTGCTCCAGGCTCTGGTGAACAAGGCCAATTAGCACCCACTGGGAACCTGCCCTCATGTACTGAAGAGCTGTGGAAGTGCAGAAATATTCAAGAACTCATCTGTTGTGGCCTGGTGTTGAGATCTCATGCTCCTTGTGAAAGTGTAGTCCTGATCAAAGTCATTGAGAGCACAGCACATAGGGAGACTTTCTTTGATATTTCAGGTAAGATCAGGACGAAAGAACTATGCACAAAAGGAGCTGACTGAGACATGGAAAATATTGGGAGCCCAGGCCAGTTGGATACTTTGTCAATGACCTCATGGATTACCACCACCAACTGGTCTGTGTTATCCTTCCCTTTCCCTCTCACCCCCCGCCAACAGTGAGAGCTCCCCACCATAAGCTACTCCAGACAAGTCGTAAGAGTAGAGACTGGAGTCTGCGGCTCTCTGCTGTGCCTGGGTCACAGGTTTCAGTGTGTTGTGCTCAAAGACAGTCACACTTGTGTCATGTTGGTGACCACAGGAGGAACTGGCAGGCTGAAACAGTGAGGTGTGGGGAGACACTGATGCCATACACATAACCTTGCAGAAATCTGTAGCAAAAAGTACCGAACAGCATAATAATCAAAGATAGTGATTCAACTTTCTGCTTCACCTTCCCTTCTGAACAACTGAAGTGAAGGTGTGTTTCTTGAACCAGACTCTCACACTGCTCAACCACCCAGGTTGTGAGGGCATTGCACCCCAGGGCAGGTGCCTGAGATGCTGTCCGCCCAACTTCACAGAGCATGAAAGCTCTTCACTCATAGTTAATGTGTGCCTCCAAACAAGTTTTCATGTGACCTCCATACCCACTGACATCAAAAGAGCTTCTCCATTCAGCAGGGGAGCACCACTGGTACTTTTCAGTTTTGTTTGACCATTAAAAGCACAGACCTGCACCGGCCACAGTCTAAAAACTGTGCCAAACCTTTCCAACAGTGTTGTCCTATGCTGACCTGATGTAGGAGCATCGTAAAAACCTTTCTCCTCCTTTTTGACAAATCAGCTCTCATACGCACAAACTTGTTAACCTTATTTATTGCCTCTACTTGATGAAAGAGATATAAAACTTCCTGCTACACCAACTAATCGCCCTGATAAAGGTGGACCAGGCTTCAACCTTGGCTCATTTTAAGAGTGTGACACAATGGCAGTGGTCTATCTCATCACAGAAAGCTCAACTGCTCTGATGGTGGAAACTCACCGCAGGGATCATATCTGAGTGTGACACTCATAAACCAGACGTGTGGCATCATTCACCCTGAGGCATTTGCTTCAGAACACCTGTCCCTGTTTCTAGACCACTCTGAAGCTGAGGGGTGATTTCTTCTGAAACAAATAGAGGGCAGACAAGTTAATGCTAACTGTGCTTGTGTAAAGGAACTGGTTCCAGCCACCATCCGCACGGACTGAGG
Organism: Pluvialis apricaria; assembly: GCA_017639485.1. Classification (NCBI taxonomy): domain Eukaryota; kingdom Metazoa; phylum Chordata; class Aves; order Charadriiformes; family Charadriidae; genus Pluvialis; species Pluvialis apricaria. The sequence continues at coordinate 156,723,005 of CM030008.1, read as the reverse complement.
CTGGGAAAGATGGAGAAAAGATCCAAGCTGGCTGTGGGAGTCCGTCTTCTGGGCATTGTGTTATTTCACTATCCTTTATTTATTTTTGTTTCACTTGGTTTTGTCTTAAATATAAAAACTAAGAAAAGAAGTGGGAGGGTGAAGACAATGACTGAGACAACCTTGCAAGCACTATGATTTCACCTTTTCTGGTAGGTTTTGTTGTTTCATTTAGCCTGCATTAGGGCTTTGCCTACCTTTTGATCTCAGACCCACTACTAGAACAGATTTGCTATTAAAAAAATACTGCTTTTAAATAATGTTTGCTTTAAGTAAGTCTGGAGTGTGATTATTTTGACTTGAGAAAATAAGAGACTGTTTGTTTTAACTGAATTCATAACATATGTTTGTAATAAACGGACTTGGGCAGTTGTCCTGATGCTAAATGGGCCAAAATTTGAAATTGCTGCAGCCTTGGTAAAATTTCAGCACTGCAAAATCCAGCAAAAAAAAATCATGTGTGAAAGTTAACAACTGAGCAGAGTGAGGGAGCTTGGGGGCAGGATTTATGGCTGCACAGTATGCCGGGGGACAGGGAGAGGTGGAAACGTGTGCTCAGAGGGAAGAAAGGGTTTCTGAGGCTCCCAGCAAGACTGCGCCCCATTGCCATTTGCAGGGCTGCAGACTGAGCTCAGCCGTCAGCCACCTGTATTTCTCCTCGGGAGCAGCAGTTCCTGCTCAGACCACCTACTTTGAAAACCAAAGCCAGTTAAGGCAGAATTTAACTGCTCGGGTTCAAGATGGTGATGCAAACTGCCTGTTACCCAGGGAGTCCTAGCTGAAGGACTTCTTTGGCTGTCTGTGCCTCCAACTTTGCCTGAAAAGTTCACTGTGCATCTCTAAATGCAGTGTCTCATTGACGGGCTGATGTGGCAGGCTGAATTTCACTGGGGAAATTTCATTTCGCAGTCCCCACCACCTCCTGCTTTGATGACACAGGGTCTATTATGGACATCAACAGAGCACATGCTGGGTACAGAGCTCTGACTATGGAAACTTTTCCATGGCCATTTGCAATGGATTTTGTAAAATTGAAGACAGGAGGTGATTAGCCCACTCTATTCAGCGTTGGTGCGGCCTCACCTTGCGTACTGTGTGCAGTTCTGGGCCCCACTATTTAAGAAGGATGTGAAAGTCCTTGAGTGCATCCAGAGGAGGGCAACAAAGCTGGTGAAAGGGCTGGAAGGAATGTTCTGTGAGGAGCGGCTAAGGACTTTGGGCTTGCCTAGTTTGCAGAAAAGGAGGATGAGGGGAAATCTTATTGCTCTCTATACCTTCCTGAGGAGGGGAAGTGGAGAGGAGGGCGGTGATCTCCTCTTCCTGGTATCCAGGACACATAGGAATTGTTCAAAGCCGCACCAGGGGAGGTTTAGACTGGACATTAGAAATGTGGTCAAACAGTGGAACAGGCTTCCTAGAGAGGTGATCGATGCCCTAAGCCTGTCAGTGTTTAAGAAGCATTTGGGCAATGCCCTTAAGAATCACAGAATCACATGCTTTAACTCGTGGTCAGCCCTGAATTGGTCAAGCAGTTGATCTAGATGATCATTGTAGGACCCTTCCAACTGAAATAGTTCTCTCCTCTCTTCTCTCCTCTCCTCTAGGTGCTTTACAGTGCAAGTCCTCTACCTCTGTCTTCTTTGATTTGAATGAGAAAATGGTGCTCAAGAGCAAACGTCACTCCACACCCTTCATAGTTGCAGGGTATACAGAGCCTCTAACCCCTGTGGCCTCAGCAAGCTCACCTCCTTCTCTGCTCTCCAGCGATCATAGCCCAGATAGGCAGTTGTCTCCTTTTCTTTACAGTAATTTCCTTAATAAACTAGACTAAATCTTGGGCTTAATCCCAGCACAGTAAGCACTGACTAATGCAGTGAACAAAGCCTTGAAGGAAAACCCCACAAGAACCAAAGCACCTAAGAGTAAAGAGAATTAAAAACCAATAAAGTCTACAACATAAGTGCCCTTCCCTCCAGCTTAACTTTCTTAAACTTAGGCTTACTGCTTTGTCTCTTCCTTCCCAAGAAAGGTTTTTTAGTTCTTTAATTCTCTTCTGATCTCTTAATTTCAGGGATATTCTGCATGGACAAAACATCTCTGCTGCTTCAGCCTGTGACCAGGAAACATGCAGATGTCCTGAAATGACTCTCATTCTGTGTCATGAGGTTTCTCATCTTGACCCATTATGTTACTCCCTAGATTGTTTTTCCAACAGCTGTCCACTAAGTCAGCTGAAAAGGTTCACATAGAGAATAATTCTTCATTATACAGAAACTGAGCCTTGCTGTCAGGTCAGCTCCTGTTGTTGGTGTTGCTACACACTGTCCCACACAACAAGCCAGCTTGTTGGGTTGGACACATGTGGTCTGACAGTGGTTGAAACTGCAGAAAGGGATGGATTTTTGCTTGACTGAGTACTGTGTAGTGCTCCCTGCTGGATGGCAGATCAGACTTTGTCTCTGCTGTATGACAAGGATGTTCCAAGCCTTTGATTTACATTCCTATTGACTACTGTGCAAAGAAATGACATAACTGTCCTTACAGGTCAATATTACACCTTAGGTAGACCTTTTCTACTCCAACCAAGAGTGTCATTACTGATATTACTTTACGTTGTTACACTTTTGCTTGGAAATGGCATTATCCTTAGTATCTTTTAACCCTTTGCTACTTAGCATTTTCTTCCAAAGAAATTTTGGTGCAACTACAGGCAAGTATATGTTGCAATGGGAAAAGCTGTACTTTCCAGTGCGTCAAAACCTAAATGGGATCAAGGGATACTTCTAGCACATATGCTCTAGAGGATGCCAAATTGGGTCACTATTGATGGAAGGATATCTTCAGCAGAATGAAGAAGCAGCTTTTAGTAGACAGTAACTGAACACAACATAGCCTGCAAAGAGAGACACCAAAAGTGTCGCACATCTTAAGGCTGTTGCCTCTACTGAATAGCACAGTTTTCAGGGGGAAGGTTTGGATGCGAAAATGACATTCAGAGCTTAGCCAGTAACAGCACTTTACTGTGTGTTGTTCTTAAGATATACTGTAAGGAAGGGAACATAGACTGTGTGGTGGGTGTCTGAAGAATATATCCTTCATTATTCCCACAAAAGCACACTATAGCCAGGTACTATATCTTAAGGCAAACTTGTTTGATGACTTCCAGTTACATTTCCAGTTGAAATGACTTTTGAAATGTGATTGTAATTAAATCCCTTAAAGCTTTATGGAAAAGGCATACCCCCTTCTGCAATATCTGTGGGCCTTAAAACTGCACAACATACTGAGAGACTATGGAGCCTTTGTTTGATTATACAAGTAATTAAATTTAAAATTTTATTAAACTTGTTAATAAAGACATAAAACATAGGGCTTCGTACTTTGCTTTGATTTGTTGTGAGCTTTCACTAAATCCACAATTTCCTGCCACATGAATACACCGTGTTTAAGGCTACTCTGGTTTAACCATGTAAATTCAAAATAGTGACGTCACTTCAAAGGGAGCAGAGAAGGAAAGCAATTGGGCTGCATCAAAAAACCCTCTTTCTAAAGGTATACCATGCATCCTACATAAAGCATCTGTGTGAAGTTAAGGTCAGCGCCTACAGGCACTGGTCAGCTTCAAGGTGAAGGGCAATGCCCAGCAGATCTGCAGAGGGCTTCAGCTTGTTCTGGTGAGAGATCAAAAGACCTTTTCTGTCCTACTAGAGACAGCTGTTGTCCTGGTTTGAGGTAAAACAGGACCAATTTTATTAGGTAACTTTATTTTTTAGCTGGGCCTCTTCTAACTACTGAAATTAACAGCATATTGTACAGAAACTGTTCACTGTCAGAGTGGTAAGACCTGTGTTTATAGCTGATGCCCAGGCATGGTATGAAGAGTGGCTCTTGCTTATACTTATTGCTATACCAACCGAGGCCAGATAACTTTGTCACTTGCCCCGTTGGAGGGTCGGAAGCAGAAAAGCCCAGTGGGGTCCCACCTGCAGGGAGGAGCGGACGGGACAGGTGACCCAGACCTGACCAACAGGGTGTTCCATCCCATCTGCCTCATGCTCAGTATAAAAGCTGAGGATCAAAGGGTCAGCTCTCTTTCTTCAGTGGCTGGCATCTGAGGAGGACTCTCTCTGTTTGTCTGCCTTTGATCCTGACCCTGAATGCAGATCCAGTTCCCATCCATCACTGAGTCCAGTCTGGGACTCCCCCAGTGCCAGCCGGTGTGATGTGATTGTCATCCTGGGAGCTTGATACGGTTTTGGATGTATTTCATTATTTTCTTTTTGTTTTATTATTAATATTTCATTAAAGTAGCTCAGTTCCTTCTAAACTCATAAGTCTCTCTCTCTCTCTCCAGCCTCTCTTTTTGGAGAGGTAGAGGAGAGCATCTGTCATTCTGCCCAGTGGCCGGCTTGGCCCAAACCATGACAGCTGTGAAGTTCAGTTCTGGAAATTATTATGGTCTGTTCCAAAGCTGAAAGGGTGTTGGAGAGGGCGATATCTAGACAGACGAACTCCTCAAAGACAGACCAGAGGGATCTCCCAGTCCTTTGGCTCCTGCATGAGCCAGAGAGTCATCCTGGATCCAGGAAACAGCCCATCATTACTTCTCCTTACCTTATCCCTTCAGGCTTCAGGCTGCAATTCCCAGAGTGTACTCACTGAATCATAGGCTCAGGTCCTTATTTTAAGCTTATGTAGGCTTCTAAAGTATGATAAATACTAGAACCCAAGCTAATATCTTCTCTTGTGAGCTTCCTTGTCCATGCAGAAGAAAGTCTGAGATTTCAAATCCTGAGTTCCTTTCTCTCTCTCCTTCTCCAGAAAATAGGGCAGAAAGGCCCACAATTAATATAACAACTCTTCCACTCCTGTGAAGCCAGCAGTACAAAAAAAATGCTCCAAAACAAATGAACAGTGGTGTTGAAGGACGTACAACTTTTCTTTGTAATAAGTCCCTTCATATGACTGGCTTCATAGGGGTTAATTTGCAGAGGCTTGCTGTGATCGCACATTTTAGGAAAGACATGTAAAAGATTTTCTTCTCTTTTCAAATATGAACTATAATATACTCACACTTGCACTGTTAAAAGCACAGATCATAAAACACAGGCGCTACAAGGTGGCCTCCCTGGCTCTGCTATTATATAGCTTTCTCAGCTCGTTTTTAAACATTTACATTTGTCCATCAGACATTAACATACCTTTTGCTATGCCATACACCAAGATGAAAATTCTGCTCTTAGGACAAGGCAACGAAGGGAAACTTCATAAAGCTACTCAGCCTCACAGCCATAACTTGAAGAAATTTTAGCCTTTCATGGGAAGAGAGAAAGAAGAGAGGAAGAAGGGTATGTGTATATTCATTATAGCCCTTAATGTTTACAGAAACACAGGTTCCCAAGAGCCATTTCAATAATGGTTTTAGTCAAATATTTATATTGCTATAACTTTATATGTTTAATGATTTTCCCCATTAAGGTTTTTGTGGTTTAGCAAGGAAAATCCAAATATTCTTGATGATGATTGGTGAGTTAAAGTCTCTTGTAGCAACACAGTGTATAAAATCCTCTCCAAGTAACTGCCTTTTTCACACATCTGGAAAAACTCCATTTTTTTATCTGCCAGAGCCTTACAAGGGCAGCTTATTACATAAATAAACAGAATATATGTGGTCATAGAATGACTGAATTGAGTATAATCTTACAAAAACAAACCCTGTCTCAATACTCCTTTGTTTGTTGCTTTTTGGCACTATTATTGACTCTCCTGCGTGTACTGTATAATCATTACTGCCCCCACTTTTTCCCTAGTGCAAAACGCATCCAGGTGGTCAGCAACAACAAGGCCAAGGCTTGCCTAGCAGTGGAGCCGAATGCATCCTGGAAGTGGGATCTCTGATTCTCATACGCTTTTCCAGTGGGTAAGAAAGAGCACCACCATTGTTCAAGATGCCACAGACCTTGTGTGATCTGGCCTGCTGGACCACAAGCTATTTCTTCTGAGCAACTTTACAGAGAAGATAAGGGACCTGTGTTTTCTTCATGGCTGTAACCATCCCAAGAAGTACTTTCTACTGGGACACCATTACTGTCACCTGAAAGGAGAAAGTTCATGAGCAATCATAGGGAAGGAAACAGTCCCAGAAACCAGAGTAAATTCACTCTTGGGTGAATTAAAAGCATTTTCTTATCTCTTGCAGACCCATATATGAATGCCTCTTGTCACTGAGAGAAAATACTGTCACTTTGTTCTGGTGCAACAGGCACCCCGTTGGGTGGTTACCTCCTGTTCAGTCCTTTGATGGGAAGGGAACTGTGCTTCTGTGGCACACAAAGCCTGGCTATAAATGTCTATTTCATATACTTGCTGGTGAAGCAAGACTCTCCTGGGCCAGGACTGAGATACAAAATCTGCCTAAAAAGGCACTTACACAAAAAATTGAGTAGTCTAATCGGACGACATTTACAGAAAACTCACTTTCATTTCCATCTGTTAGATACTTTTTTTCTGATTCATGATTTCTGTGGTACAGCTCTATCTAGTCACCCTGTTACAACAAATACCAGCTACAGAGATAAGTCTTTATCTCCTACATTTTTGAAGCTTGGGAAAGGGAGGACATGAGTTGCCAGGAATGTCTTTGGAACACAGCTCATCATTCATGAACGTTTCTGTGATGCTGTCACTTAGAGTGAATGTAAGGGAGGGAGGATGTCCCTGAAGTTCAGTCCTGTCTATATGTGTTCATGTGTTGGCTAAATGAATTAAGTTCCTATAGGTAACTGAAGTTCAGCCCAAACCCTGGAAACCCAAAATTCAAAGTAAGGTTTCAGTTTGTCATCATCTTATGTATGGGTTCTGCGCTCCACCAGGCACAGCAGTTTGGAAACCAGAGACCTCAGGCTGCAATTGCTCAAAGCATAAGGCTCCACACATGGGGTGATGTCGTTCTTGCACTGCTTCTGCCCTGGGTCCGACAAAAGAGGGGGGTTGTGATAGGACACTGTATCTGGGACATCACACATTTATCTGTCTGCACAGCTCTGTGGCTTCTCTTGTACCCTCGGACTCGACAGCCCCGAGTGGCTGGTTCAGGGTGGGGATAGTCCCCGTGCACAGCACAGCAAGGGGAAGCAGAAGAGAAGTCATGTTGCTTCATGGGAGGCCTGACCTACACCCACCATCAGCTAGAAATGTAGGAATCAGGTGGGAAAGTCACAAAACCAGACAGTGCTGGGTCACACACACAAGATAACAAAGGAGCAGGACCTAGACCTGAGCAAATGCAAATGCCATCTTTTTACAGCCAGCCACCAACCCATGCCCGGCTGGAAACTCATAGACCTTGGGGTGCAACCACCAAGGGACAGGAACTGAGGCAGAGTGCCTGGCAGTACCCACGGGCACCAGTGCGGGAGCACGGGGGCATGGGACACCCAGGATAGTAACACCTTATTTTGCTTGTCATTAGAAAGTTAAGCCAGTTCCAAAACAGCAAACACCCGCATATATTGAACTCAGTTTTCCACATTTATAGAGCTGAGTACCAAAAAGGCATCATTCAGGGGAGAAGACAGTGAACTATTTTGCTGGGATCCTTCAGATACCATGGCTTAAATGCGTTCATCACGGTAACCCAGCTCTCTGTTTCTCTGAGTCATGTGCTGCAAACAGTCCCTCCACACACAGACCCGAGTCAACCTTGTCATTACAATTCGTCACACATCTCGTTTTGTGTTTGGTGTTGTACTGGAATATTATATCCTCCACATATTGCTGTAGCCATGAGTCTGGAGCAAGGCGTGAATGGGGGTGGGGATGGAAAGCGGGAATGGGAGAAGGACAAAAAAGAAGGAAATTGCAGACATTAGTAACTGTTGAATTTCCTCTGGAGGTTTGACATTTCCTGCAGAAATAGGTCAGTGCCATGGCAGTGATGACAGTACAGCGGAGACATACTCAAGCGAACTTTAGAGCTACCATCAGCACCCTCAAAACCATGGGAACTGGAGCTGGCTACAAAATCACCAGAGCAGGGTAGTGAATGCTCAGCTCTGAACCACTGTGAAGAGACAGTTACCAACATCTGGACTTGCGAGTCTGACGTTAGTATGGGCACATCACACTGCAACATAACAAAAGGGAACTGTGGACACATCTAAAATGAAAGATTCATCTTTGCTTCATCTTCTTTTGGATCCTAACCTGTCACTTGCTTGTACTTTCCCTGGTGCAGTAAGTCCAAAGTATAAAACAAAGGAGGGGTTTTTTTGTTGGTTTTTTTTTTGATTATTTTGTTGTTTTTTATGCCTCATCAGCTATTTTGCAAAAGCTGTTTAGAAACATGTTTCCTTCCCTTAATGTTGAGTCATTCCTTCAAAAAGGTAAAAAAGACAATCTAAAGAATCTAGGAATGCCTTTACAGACAACAGGAGATTTAACAAAGTGTTATACTCAAATTTATGTAAAATGCTATAGTGATTTCAGTCCAAGGGCATTCATGCAAACTACTTTTGTAATTTTACTGATCTAATACCTGTTAGTTTTGGCTTGGGAAAAAGCCAGTCATGAGAAATAAACGAAACTAACAAAAGCAGAACAGTGAGAGTAGCATAATTTTCATTCCACAAGTAATATCATTATTTGAAATCAGAAGACAACTAATTTTCAGCTGCAGTTGGAATATTTTAAAAAAAATATTAGCTATACATTTTGGGTCACTGATAGAGCTTGGCTTTGAGAAAATGAAAATAATTCAGTACAGATTTAGTGTCCACTGCTTAATTGACATTTACCTCAGTTGTATTTTATTTCTAAAGTGAACTCCAAATAAACATACAAATGAAAAATACGATTTGGATTTAAGCATTTGATTTGCCTTCATTTCTCAAGACGCACAGGTTAACCTGAAGTACTTTTCCACCACAATGAAAACATCTTTACAGCAACACTTACAACCATAGTGCAAAAGGCGAAACAAATCACGGTCGCATAAATATGGGCTTCAAGACAATTACCAAGGCTACGGACGGGATGCTAAAATCAGGAAAGTGCTCTGGTGCGAACAGCTGTGGCAGAACTGGTCTTTCAGCAGCATACTTAGGATAATCTTTCTCCCCTAACATCCACTTTGACTGAGTGAAATAAGCTGTCAGTAAAAGCACAATTTTTCCCTGAAGAAACATAGGGGCTTTTGCTAAAACAGCTCTGTATTGGGCACTTAATGAAAACCGCAGCATAAGCCTTGCTTACGGCAAGCCACCCGTAGCTTTGTGTCAGCAAAACATGCAAGCAAAAAAAAAAGTCATGCTAGATAACTCTACCAAACCGTCTCTCCTGATTTTGTTACCCAAACAAAAACCAAAACAATTCCCTCCCTCCATCCTCCTCCCCTTCCCCTTCCCTCCTACGTTAAAAGAGAAGCAGCAGCCTGCTCAGGCTATAAAAACTCCCAGTCTTTTCAAAGCCCTGGTCCCCAGGGGCCAGCAGAGCAGCCTGCCCCCACTAACCTTCTTCCAAAAAAACGCCCCCACCCCTTGCAAGTGAGTCATTTTTCCAGGGCTCCCCAGGGTTCTCCCCACTGCTTTTGCCCAGAAACCCCCCTCCGTTACCCCGGGCTTTCCACCTGTGAGGAGATGGCCCGTGGGAGACCGGAGCAGCGTTCGGTTACCTCCCCGCCTGCCAGATGCAGGGTGGGGTCTCCGCAACCCTCACACTCCAATATCGCGTGATGTCAAAACCTTTTTTTTATTCTTTAAAAAACTAAAAAATAAAAATAAGAAATTCTCTGTATTTACACATCAGGAACTTTTAATTCCCCTTCCCAGGCTTTGCATGTTTTATCCAACTGCTGAAGTTTTCTCACTCAGTGGGGCTGATTAAAAAATCTTTCATGCTACAGCTTTTTTTTTTTTTCTTTTTTGAATTAGAAATTGCAGTTCTTTTGAAATCAAAATTACATTTGCGAAATCATTGCGTATATGTTTGAATCTCCTTTTGAAAGTGGACCAGGAATAAATGGTCTGACACAGCTGAAATCTCTGTCCCATTTCAGCATTTTTTATGGTGAGCCTTTTGAGTTTTCAGTTCAAAATAACCTTGAGTTTATGCCATTTTTCTCTTTTATATATTATATCCTTATACGAAAAAAAAATCCTAGATCAAAATGAAACACTTTTGTTCAATCCAACAATATTTGTATCCAATTTCTTTTAAATGGAGTTTCAAAACTTGGTTGGCTTTGTTCTGAATTGACAAAAAATCCTATTACAGAAGTAAAAAATGTGTATTATGACCATGTGCCTGTGTGAGGACAGCGCTTGGGTAATGCTCGCTTTTTAAAGCCCAAATGTCCACTCGTGGAAAACTTATGATTGTCTGCCCATGACTGTAACTACCTGACCAGCATGGGGATTTGCAGCATACAACCAGCAGTTTTTGCTTTGCATCCATTCTCTGTCAATACAAATTTCCAGGATTTGGTGCTTTACACTGCTCAGCATTACAGCATTCCATTTTCAGGCCCTGGCCCTATATCCTCTAACCTGAGATAGATGTTCATGCACTGGGCAAGGAGATGAGCTGACAAATAACAGCAACGTAGCAGAGTGTTGCCCAAATGCACTGCTTTGAGGAAAGATATCCCCTAGAAATGTCAGAGGACAAAGGGACTTCTAAAGTCCCTCTCCACTCTGCAGTAGCTTTGGATAGCTACTTGCCCCACTAGAGGATGTTATTGTCCGTGGAGGATTCATGTCCTTGAACTCTGCTGAGAAAGGGGGAAACTATATATTCTCTTTCAGGAAACAAACATGGTTAGTGGCAACATTACATTTTCCAGTTTTATCTTCTGTCCTCATCACTCAGGCTTCATTCAGGTCCAGACTTGCCTGTCCTCCTGCTGCTGGCATGAAATTCGGCAGAAAATCTATAAAGTGCTCTGCTAAAATCGATGGCAGTCTGACCACATGCTGAGACTGATCTGGAGTCAGATGGAGTTGGGGAGTGCTTGGGTTGTGCAGGTCCTGTGGCAATGATGGGGAAGATGCAAATGGCAAAAAAATTTTGTCTGACTTCTCCTTTGGAGCTCATCCATAGGGACTCTCCAAGACACAAGTGGGTGCCTCCTCAGAGACCTTACCAGGTCCTGCTTCACAAACTGTAGTCCACAGAAAAAGGGTGGGAAGTTTGTTCTACACCTTTTTTTTTTTTTTTTTTTTTTTAAGAGAAAGAGAGTGTTTTGGATTTCAATCTAAATTGTTTTCATGGGAAGATACATTTGGGAGTTTTTGAATGGCCACAGAAGTCGATTTCATAAAAGTTTTAGCACTGCTGAAGGAATTATATCTCTGATTGCACAGCAGAACTAAATCATCAATTTTGCTTCACAAAACTGCTTTTTACTGTGTAACGAAGGCAGGAAAAACCCTCGAAGAGCTCCCCGAGCGGGAAGCTGTCCTGAGAGAGAGAGATGTTGTGACTCATCTCCATGGCAACCTGGAGTGATGACGTGAGCGGCCACTCTGGATTATTCTTGTTTAGCAACAAGCATACAATACATAAATACATGTTTGGTGACTAGAGGATTACAAAGACAATAATGAATTGTCTGCAGATCCTTATCCATCAAACTAGCCAGTAAACCTGGTGGGTGACAGAGATTATCGGAAAGCAGCATGGCTAATAACATGAGCTGCTGATTTGCTGGTTTAATTTTTCTTTTAATATGACGATAAACAGAAGGCAGTTATATTATTCCTGAAGGATTTTATTCTGGAAGAATTAAAAGACTCCTTTTAAAGTTATTCAGATTTTAGGACGCAGACTACATTGACAAGCGTGAAGGTCTCCGCCTATGTAGTGACCCCTTCCTGGGCTGTGAGAGAGCTGTGATGTGGGACCTCCAGCCCCAGAGCAGTGGACTGCCCACCACCATCTGTCAGCAGAAGGCAACAACTGTTTAGTTTGAACCACTGGGAAATTTTGCACATCTGCATGAACCTGTACAGACATAGGTGCAGCTCCAGTGCACACTCAGGCAAGCACAGACTTTTCACAAACAACTCTAGTCATTATATTTCTTTACTGTGTATTGAAAATGCATGTTATGATAATGATGACTTTTTATAGATCCCGTCTAGCTGAAGAAAAAGGAACATCCCTACTATGTAGCACTTAAAACTATATTTTTTTCTTCTCTCCCTGAAAAACAGGTTAGTTCCTGTTTTAAAAGGACCCACATTCCTATCTCAAGCATCCCAACTGCATTTCTATAATATCTCTCAATTTAACCTGTCGCACTTTTCCACTTGTCCAACGCAGTGAGAAGTTTCACTGTTCAGAGTGCCCTTACCAAGCTATGTGCATATCTTCACCAGGGTGGCAAATCAGACCCCTTGGAGCACCTCTGCTCTGCAGTTGAGTCATAAGAGACAGTAATGCTGTGACGGCTGCTGCTAAGGGATTGTGGGCTTTCACTCAAGTGGTTGTCACTGTCTAATTCATACCTATGACCAAGCTTGAAGTCTGTGATGTCAGACTCAGACGTCTAAGATGAAACATCTAAGCTGCCTTTGACTCTAGAGGCAGGAAATATATTAGATGAACTATCACTATGACATTTTCTTTGTTGCTATGACTGGGAAGTCTTTATCTATGAAGAAAAGTATTTTTTAAACTATTTTTGTCATATCCTCTCTTTTCAATTGAAGAAACTTTCTTTCTTCCCCTTCATGAGGGAAGGCCACCTACAGCAACTAGTTTTGTTGCTTCCAGGTAGTAACACAAAATTGTTCAATCCATTTCCAAAACGTCTCATGTGAGGCAGCAACTAGGAAAGGAGAAATCAATTCTTTCTACTGAACTGTGGATCAATTAGGAAATGCGTCTTCAGCGATATTAAAACAGACTTATGATGGGGAGAGGGTGAGCGACAGGCAGTCTACAACAACAGGAGACAGCCTGTCATACATAAAGCCCTGCTGAAAGGTACACAACGCTAAATCCTCTGCCACAGCTAGAAGAAATGAAAGTCACCTCCAGACTGAAGAAGGCTCTTTCCAAATGAGAGCGATTTGGCAGCTCTCCTGGAATGAGCAAGTATCTGGCTGCACAGCCATTTGGACAGCCTATTTCCCTGTTTGCCTGGCAGTTGGAGATGTAAGACATGCTTCATTAAGAAGGATCACTAGATAGGGATGTGCTTGTTTTTTAAAACTGAAAATGAGCAGCATTCCTGTTACTTTAAAGTGCGTATCAGTTTTCTTTTGAAATTTAGCGGAGGCCTGGTAACAATTACCATATTTTAATGATTATCAACAAAGGGAATATCTAAATCACAGCAAGATTTTAAAAAATAGTTGGTGGTTCTGGAAACACACATTTTTGGTGGATAATTTGCATCAGTTTTCCAGGGCCTGATTTTCAAAGGTTTGAACGTTCAGTGCTTCCAGAAAATGAGATGCCTTAATAACTTGGACCAAAAAACAGGAGGCATTCGAAGGCATAAATTTGAAAATCTTGGCATTATATGGGCTATTTATGTCTGCTTATCCAATTAACTTCCTATTATGTGTACAGCTACCAAATGGACTGTCAGAACCTGTGCCTGTGATCCTGCCACCATCCTCTTGCCAATCCAGAAAGCTCAAATATCATAAATCAGCTCCTTCTCTACTACTCCCCCCCCCCAAAAAAAAAGAGAGATTGCTGCTAAATTTATGAGATTTTTTTTTCTCAAAACAGTTAAAAATTTGAGTTGGACTAGATGACCTCCTGAGGTCCCTTCCATTCCAAATTATTTTCTGATTATCTGATCCTAATAATCTGGGAGTTTTGTCCTTTCCTTTCCTTTTGGTACTACTTTACCTATTTCCAGTAGGCATGAGAAAGAGTCCTTCCTGCTTTCTCCTGAGTATGCTTGTGTAAGGGCGAGCTTACCAGGGTCCCATGCACTCCAGCTGGCTCTCAAGGCTTCTATGAACCTGAACAACTTTCTGCCTGTTGAAGCATTTTTCAGCTCTTATGCAGATAAAAAGGTTGGCATCAGTTAGTCTTCCCTGCCAATGCCATCCTCATCTTTCAGTGGCACTAACAGTAACCGAGAGCCAAGATCCACTGAACTGAGCCCTGGACAAGCAGTGACCAGATGGGAAGTTGTCCCTGGGAAATTACAAACTAAAGGTAAGACCAGAGACAATAAATGGATATATATAAACAGTCATAAAGAAAGAGTGAGACAATATTGATAAGAGAGATAGGCAGCACATTCACAATCTTAGCAGTCTAGCAGGTCAAATAGTGTGAAAGGGATTGATGCGTTTAATTTGCAGTTTACAGGAGCTCCTTCTAAGACTGAAGGGCAGCTTGGGGAAAAAGAACTGAAGTGTCTGCTTGAAATTTCACAAACAAAAGATGGGTTGTTTAGAGCTGGAAATGGATCTTCCAATAGTGAGCAACAGATTATAAACAAAACAGCTGAAGATAACGAAAGTCTGTGAAAGCGCGGACGTCGGTATGGTGGATGAGTTAGAGAAGGTTGGTTTGGAAAGATTCAGAGAAACAGGGACACTAACTACTGATGCACACTTCAGCTCCCAGCTAATTTCTACAGCCTCTTGTTGATTTAATTAGAATCCCACACCTGCCATTCACACTGCACCCCAGTGTTGTACCCAGGCTGCCCTACACTCATCTTCTGTCCCCAGGTTCACTCCTGTACCTCTGGTATCCCTCAGCTCTTTAATTTATGCTTTCAGACCTTGAGCATCTGGCGTTAAAAGCTGCTCTTCCTTGCCCCTACTACTGCCCAATTCAGATTCTTTGTGCACCATGTAAGATTAGCACATTTTTTTTGTGTGTATCTAACAGAAAAGTCAAGCTGGATAAATAAAACTGTTGTCCTTCCACAGTGCTAAAGTGCATCTGTCCACTGGGAGAATGTGCTGAGCTTTTTGCAGCCGTATAATATAATAGGCGCATTTCGTACTTAAATTAATAAATAATAATGAACATTATCAGACAGTCTAAGCAAAAGCTTAACATTTTCCAAGCTCACAAGGAAACAACCTCAAGCAGATATTTTTTTCACTTTTCATTATGAGGAACTCACATATTGATGGCTGAAGGAAGAAGATGTTGAGATGATTGCTTTGAGGGTCAGATGACTGTAATTGGAGAAGCAAGATGAGTAGGCAGAGGTCATATCTTATATTAAACCATAAGTATAGCTGCAAAAATCAGACAAGCTTCCATTGCTTTCAGGTCTGAAATTAGAACAGTGAGCTTTCAAACTTAATCCAGGTTAATAATAAATGCTCTGGGCTTGACTTGACTAGATCATTTGAGAAAACAAAGGTGACAAAAATTTGTGACTCAGAGATGGGTAAGGGATTTCCAAGCAAAGCTAACAGGAAGTTTAGACAGCATGAGATAAAGAGAGACAAACACGCATTCATTGATAAAACCAATGGTGCTATCTAATTTAAAAAGTTCCCACCAAATTATGTCCTTGTTCATTTTTGTTTTCTCCTGTTATGAAAGCACTGCATCATAAGCATATTGAAAAGAAAGACTTGTGGCAAGTGACATAAATCCTCACTATTTCGAGGAAGTGAGTGTCCACCAGAGCTCTCCCATATCCGAGATTTCCCGGGTGCATTTAATTCCTGAAAATGAACACAAATATATCTCAGACAGAGAAAGTCTAAGAGAGAAAAGATTGCTGAATATCAAATATTTTTTTGTTTATTCCTTTTTACATGATATTTTACATTTTTTTTACAAGATTTTTTACATTTTTACAAGAATAGAGTCTTTGAAGATGGAAGTCTAGAAAGCATCTGTATCCAGCACCTAAGGAATCCAAATTACTTCTGAGCATAGCCCTGGATTTATTGCTATATTCACCTTGGAAAACTAGTCCCAGTGGATAGCTGACCCCTGCCATTTTATGGCTCACTGGCTCTTTGACAGCTACTTCTGGGTGGCTGCAGGTTACGACACAAATGTTTCTTCAGTAACCATTTACCTGCTCCCTTGTGGATTCCCCTTCCTTAATGTATCCCTGGCTTCACACGAAGGACTGGAAACCCAGCCTGTGTGAGTTTGTAAAGTCATGGGGGAAAGGAAAGTGACTGACTAACAAAAGATCCCAAACAGCCTCTTTTGTAAGGGTCACGTACTTGGAGTCTGTTTCTGGAACTTCTTTCAAAGTTAGAAAGCCCCAACATGCCCATGTTGCCTATCTGATCTTCTTACTGGGTTTTTCATGAAAATGCAATGCTGAGTGGAAACAAGGAATGTTAGAAACTTTTATTCTTGTTAGGCTTTTCAGGGCAAGCTAAGAAGGAATTGGTGATGCTCAGTGATTTTGCTCCGTTTAATCAGATTCAGATGAAATGATTGTTGATAGATTTCTGCAGAAGCATTGCGAAACGTATTGACTGACAATTCCGGAAGAATTTACAACATTCGAAAAATAAGGGAGCCAACAAGGGTCATTTATGACTTCATTCTAGACCAATGTTTCCTGTAAAACACTAATCTAAGACCTCTTAAAAATACATTATAGACAGTTTATATATTATTAGTGTGAAATGTTATCACTTTTTACTACTGTAGAAGTTTTGACACCTCAGAAAAAAGGATCCTGACCTGAAGAGGCATCTCTCTGAATTGGTGAGAGGTGAGAGCTGCTGTGTGGTGAAAGCTGTGCAGTAGTCCTAACATCTGACTTTTCTTATTTAGCGTTTTTCACCAAGTAAGCTTAAAGAATGTTACATTGAGGAAAATAAACTGAGCAATGTCTACTTTAAAAGGCTTTGTGCCCTGCTTCACTAAAGAAAACTCGTAGAACAGACACAAGCCCCCACCCCACAATCCTCTCCCTTAAGCCAGATGCCCAGATTCATGTGGTGCACCGGCGATCTCAGCTGGACTTTGCCCAGGAATAATATCTCTAGGAAGATGCATTTGCAGAAAAGGAGTTAGTTTTAAACCCATGGATGATTTTCCATTTCCATACTCTTTACTTTCTCCCTAACATCTGCTTTCTGCTGTTGCACATTGTTTGCAGGACTAACAATTTATATTGTTACCAAATTACATTTGAAAAGGACTACAAGATCTCTAATTTGTGTGCATTTCTTTCAGAAATTACAATTCCTTAACCAGGACAAGGAGGAGAGGTACAGCTGCTTTCCCACATGCAGATCAGTGTCCAGTGTTACATCCAATGTTGCCACTGGTCTACTGGGTAGTCCAGTGGACCATGTGGGAGAGTTTTTTCTTCATGAAAATGCCGTCAAAACTGGTTAATATCTGGGAAAAGTCAGATTTGTGTGAATCATCTTTTTCCAATAGGAGGACTTTCAAGTGGAAAAATCCTGATCAGACCTAAGACTGTAGTCAAAATGTCATATTGGAAAAAAAAAATCATTGGCAATTTGGCTCTTCTCTCTTTGTCTCCCTCTCTCAAATTGATCAAAAACATGCAGCTCAGACCAGAAAGCCCCTGCCAGTGAAAATACTGTCAACTTCAAGATTATTTTCACATTATGCATCTCAGTTCACAAACAAATAGCATTAAACCCATTTTTTTTCAATTATGTTTTAACTAGAACATTTTTTCCCTCTACCCAGTGAAAAAGGTGCATTTTCACTTGGCCAAGTCAATAAATCAGCAAAATTGCCATGTTCGTTATTGTTCTTGAAGCAGTGGAATTACATTATATCAAACACACACAGTTGTGCCAGCACACTCTCGTCTTAGGAGACAAGCTTTTTGGGCCCTCATCCAATCAAAAAGCCAGAGGGATAATGAAAATACATGTCTTGAACACTTTATGATTAATTGTAAAGAGGCCTAGAAATATAAGCTTAATAAGCAGCCTTTGTAAGGAATACATGTTATTAAAATATACTTGTCAATGCCCAGTTCTGATAATGAATGAATGAATAACACTTCCATGATATATGAGGTGATGGCAAAAGGGAATGATAAGAGGAATGTCATAGCTAAAGGATTAAATTAAGTTGTTTGAGGAGGGCTACGCCACATACGGAGTCTCCCTAAATGCCCTGGCTGAAAAGGACAGCTGTCATCATTCATACCTGTACTTTGCCTGGCTCTGCTCCCATGCAGGCACAAGCCCTTGCACGTGTCTAGAATCCCTTACAGAGCCCAACTGAATTCCTCCAGCACCTAGATATGGTCTCTGCCTTGTACAAAGCTTGCTGACATGCTTTGAGTTTTAATTTCCCTTGTAAATTATGCATGGCACTAGTGCACAGTCCAGGGGACTTCGAAAATTTTGGTTGTGTTTTTTTTTTCTTAACAATTTATGAGTCTTCAGTGTATTTGATTTAATTTCAGGTAGATAACTAAACCGGTTCCACCCATCATCATTATGCTGGTTTTGGAAAAATAAGAAATTATCTGAAAAAGAATACTAACGTGTTCTGGTAGAGTCTTTCATGATCATAACATCAAAGCCATTAAACCTGTTTATTCTCTCAGCAATGAACACAAAAAAGCCTTGCTTACAATGAATTGTACATCTCCATTGATTTTAATGGGAGCAACATTTGCTCCACGGTCAAGGCTGGCTCTGGTTCTCCTCAAGCTCCTTCTTCTATGTTGCAAATAGCAGACAAACAAGGTTAGGATTAAACTTGTTGGCATTCAGAAATTAGTACATATTAGCACAAAATATTTATTGGAAAATGTTTCCAGCAATCTAGAAATGAGAAGTGTAGAAAAACAGTGAAAGGTTAATAGCCTTCCACATTTGAAAGAGTAGGGACTGTATAATTCTGTATAATTTTTTAAGACTTTTTAATAAAAGTGCTGCAACTTGTGTTTGAGGTTTGGAACTCTTTACTTAACAAGAAGCAGCAGTTGAGCTTCTTTCCATTGTGGCCTTTAAAAAAATTATTACTCATTTTCATTGCATTGCCATTAATTAGTTTACATGCCACTTAAATGGAGGTTTTATGCTTTAAATCACAGTGTAAAGCCTGGTGCTCGTTAGAAAGTATTTCTGTCCCATCCATAGCAGTTGACTTCTAGCCCGAATGGTCTCAACTCCAGTTCCTGAAATGGTACTTTGCTCATTAGTTTCCCACAATGCAGGAAAACTAATTCCACTTTTTTCTCCATGATGATGCCATCTCAAGCCCCCAGTATGGCTGGATCCTCTTTTTCCTCTCCCTTCCCCTCCTGCTCTGTCCCTATCCCTTCAAGCCCTCACCTTCTCAGTGCTGGTCCCACTGCCTGCCAGACCACACTGGGCTTTGAATTAGTTAAATGATCTGGATTAAAAATAGATATTTTTTTTAATTAAGTCTGAATAATTTAACTGAACTGATTTCCAGTACATGCCATGGTCCAACAGAAGGGGACAACGGGGGAGTGGGATTCAGTACCCGGGGACAGGGAGCTGGCAGTCGGCTTTGCCAGTGAGAAGAGAGTGAGAGCATACCTCCAACCAGCACCTCTATGGTTACCAGGTCTTCAGGGAAAACACTTCAGTCCTGTTTCACTAGCGACGAAAATGATGTCATCTGAAGTACATTGGCTCCTTAAAATATCTATTGATTAGCTTGATGATAAATCAGAGAACTTTGGGCTGCAAGAAACTCTCGCAGTATTCAAATATCACTGCTGTGTCTCTGGCTGGCCCAATAAAATTGTGTTGTCTTGAGGAGATAAAGTGCCCAAATGACCCATAGCATGTAGAAAGGATCTGCCAGTTGTTTGTACTGCATGCAGCACATTCTTGTCTGTGAACATGAATGGATGCTATCGTTACATCCAACTGAAGTGATACGAATGGATAGCAAAGAGTCTAAGGGCTAACGGGGTTTGATGTCACAGTTAAATGACCGCTATCAAAACTCGCAAAGAACACAATGAAATCTTGGTATTGCAATTTCTCTGGTGACTATCACTCCTTAAGAAATATTGCTACAACTATAGCTATGAAGACAGAAACTCCATTTCTTACCTTGTTACTGCAAAGCCAGAAGGATCTTTTCTTTCGTGTTCCTCTAAATAAAAACCAAAAACCTTACGAATAAGAAAAAAGCTGTGGGGACATGAAGGAGAGGGAGAGGGGCCAATGCATGGTTAAACAGGGGTGGTTTGAGTACATCTGCCTGGACATTCACAGGGCAGTATGACTGTGCTAGTACGGCTAGCTATCCATTTGGATTATTAAGACCCAGTTGTCAGCATGAATGGACTATGACCCACATCAAGGCACATAACAAACTATTTTTTCAGTTCTTACAATTGCTCAATCTACTGCAAATCCTTCTGTGAACAGGTCTGATTTTTTTGCAAAAACTTTTTTTTTCTCACTTTCTTTTGTAGGATTACAGTGGCAGCCTCACCATACAATCCATCACCACCACTACAGGACAGACAGTGTTATGATGCACTGCCTTGAAATATAGTGGTTGTGGGACTGGGAAGACATTTTCCTCTAGACAAAGGCATAAATGGTTTACACTGCAGTACACTAATAGATGGGTTAAAGGTGTATTTGATTGCTTTTGTGGCTTTGTTTATATACATCACATATGCACAAACCCCGGGTGTTGTAGGCTTAATGCGGGGGGTGTGTGTGTGGATATGTTTCAATAAAACAGATTTGTCTAACACAGCAAATGCACAAAAAATGTGTGCACAAATGAAACATAAGTTGTCCATCTCTTTTGGTAATCTATGTTAGACTTTGAACATTACCATCTGCTCTGGAGGGAGAAAAAGAAGTTGTTCAGAGAAACAACTTGCCCTGGAAGAAAATCACCTGCTAATTCACTATTCATTAGAGGCTGATTTATGCACAAAAGCCTGAGGGTTTCTAACCTTTCCAAAACTCTTAGATATGTTTGTTTTAAAAACTGTTCTGGCAAAGAAAAAAAAAAACCAAACACGTCAATTTTGTTCATATGGTTTACCCTAACAGTGAATCTATTTGCTGAGATTATGTTTTTATTAAGATGATCTGGACACATCATATGTAGTTTCTTATATTTTATGTCACTGGAAAGGCAGCTGGTTTGCTTTGATCAAGCCCGATCAGGATGGTCAGTGACTCCATCTATACAAGCAAATAAAGCAGTACCAACAATGCTCTGGACACAGGAACTCAGGGGTCCCTACTGGCAGGTTGCTAGGATGGTCCATGGCACTGTGTTGGCTGGGTTCATCTCCCATACAGTCCCCGGGCAAGGTTTGGAAATTAGTGCAGGCCAAGGACATTTCCTTGGTGGAAGGAGTACGGACCCCTTGTTTCAGAAGAAGTGTGCCTGGTGGCATTAGAGCCACTGACTGGTCCTGTGCAGCTGTCATTTACCACTGCAAATACTATGCTCACTGATTCTCTGTTCTTTTTTGTCTGTGTCTTTATCTGCTGTTTCTCAAATTATAGACTACAAAATTTCTGGGCCAAGGACTTTGTTCTTTTTGATCATGTAGCACACTAGGATCCTGGTCCATGACTCTGTCCCCTTCTGCAGTCCAAATAATAAATCATTCTAAAACTAATTCAGAATAATGCTTCAGACAAGGGTAAAGTAAAGAACAGTATACAAAAGAGCTATCAAAAGGCAAAGAAGAAACCAAACAGCAACCTTATCCACTGTGGAAACCATTTATTTACTTACCCTTGATCTCCGTGGACATTTATGTTGGTCACAGAACAAGCAACCAAAGGAAGATATGAACGTATTTTTCATCTATTGTTACTGCTGAAATTATGTGCAATTGCTGTCATGTAAGACTCTTGATGCAGTCATGAAGTCCCTCCTTACACTGTGTGTTAGGATGCTGGAATGAAGGGCTGACTGCCATGAACTTTTCTATCATTATTTTCCTTTTTCCTCCTGACATTTCTAAACACAAACACTTGTAATCACTTTTAGAAGGGAACCCTTTATTCATGCAAAGCAACAAGGGATTCCAGCAGCAAGACAGATACATCTGGACAATTTGGTAACCTCCCAAGCTTTGATTTAACTATTACATTGGTGACCATATTTCTTTCCAGTCCGTGTGGAAATCTTCAGTCTAGAACTACAGAGGTCTGGTGTTGACATTTTTGATGCATTCAGGGCGCTCCCAAACATTACAGATGCACCAGTCAGAGTTCTGACGTTAATGAAAATGTATAAATATTACAAACAACATGATTTTAAAACTCATGGATAGGATCATTTCATTTGGGAAGTGTATTTCTGCTGAAGGCAAAGTAATTCCACCCCAGAAGTAATTTAGGATGAGAAAATGGCTTTGAAACATACTACTGTGTGTCTGAGAAAACACATTCATTCTTGAAAGTAAACTGGGGGGAAACTCAACCATTTTGTCTCAGGGATAAAATGTATTGGCCAGGTCAACACACAAAGAAAGCTAATTATGTCACACATTATGTCAGTGAGGGCCCTCTGTTTCAACCATGCAACCTATTACCTTCAATAGATAGGAAGGCAGTACTTTTTCATGGGATTTGAGTTGATGAAAACAAATATTGTGGTGGGATATTTCTTCAGCTGAAACCCCAATCTTAATTAATTAATTAGGTTAATTCAATGACTTTTCACAGTATATAAATCAAACAACTGTGTCTTTGGCTGTCAGGCAACTCTAAAATCTAGCTTGGGGATTTTTCCTCTTCCCCTTTGACATCAGCCTTAGCTGGTTACATCCCAGAATAGTGCATTTGAGAAAAGCCGGTCAAAAATCCTCAGGTGTAAGGAACCAGGAAAGGAAGGCAAGAGACTGACGTGACTGTGTTGGACCTGCTGGTCAAACTAAAAGGCAAGAAAGAGATGCACAGTCAGTGGAAGCAGTGACAAGTGTCCTTGGAAGAGTATAGACGCTGCCCGGTTGTGTAGGGATGGGATCAGGAAGGCCAAGGTGCAGCTGGAGCTGAACTTGGCAAGGGATGCAAAGAATAAGAAGGGCTTCTACAGGTATGTTAGCCAGAAAAGGAAGATCAAAGAAAGCATACTCCCCCTGATGAGCAAGACTGGCAAATTGGTAACAAAGGATGAGGAGAAGGCTGAGGTACTCAACAAATTTTTTGTGCCAGTCTTCACTGGCAACCTCTCTTCCCACACCTCTGGAGTGGACGGACCACAAGGCAGGGACTGGGGGAGCAAAGTCCCTTCCACTGTAAGAGAAGATCAGGTTTTTGACCACCTGAGGAACCTGAACATACAGAAGTCTCTGGGACCTGACGAGATGCATCCCAGAGTCCTGAGGGAATTGGCTGATGTAGTTACCAAGCCACTCTCTATGATATTTGAAAAGTCCTGGCAGTCAGGTGAAGTCCCCGGTGACTGGAAAAAAGGAAACATTACACCCATTTTTAAAAAGGGTAGAAAGGAGGACCCTGGGAACTACTGACCTGTCAGACTCACCTCTGTGCCTGGGAGGATCATGGAACAGATCCCCCTAGAAGCTATGCTAAGGCACATGGAGAGCAGGGACGTGATTCAAGACTGCTGGCATGGCTTCACCAAGGGCAAGTCCTGCCTGACAAATCTCGTGGCCTTTTGTGATGGAGTGTCTACTTCAGTGGACAAGGGAAGAGTTATGGATGTCGTCTCTCTGGACTTCTGTAAGGCCTTTGACATGGTCCCCCACAACATCCTTCTCTCTAAATTTGAGATATATGGATTTGATGGGTGGACTGTTCAGTGGATGAGGAATTGGTTGGATGGTCACATCCAGAGGGTTGTGGTCAACAGCTCAATGTCCAGATGGAGAATGGTGACAAGTAGTGTTCCTCAGGGGTCTGTATCAGGACCAGTACTGTTCAATATCTTCATCAAGGAGGTAGACAGTGGGATTAAGTGCACCCTCAGCAAGTTTGCGGGTGACACCAAGCTGAGTGGTGCAGTTGACATGCCAGAAGGACCTAGACGCCATCCAGAAGGACCTGAACAAACTCGAGAAGTGGGCCTGTGTGAACCTCATGAGGTTCAACAAGGCCAAGCGCAAGGTCCTGCACCTGGGTCGGGGCAACACCCAGTATCAGCGCAGGCTGGGAATAAGTAGCTCTGCTGAGAAGGACTTGGGGGTACTGGTGGATGAAGAGCTGGACATGAGCCAACAATGTTTGCTCTCAGCACAGAAAGCCAACCATATCCTGGGCTGCATCAAAAGAAGCATGGCCAGCAGGTGGAGGAAGTTGATTCTGCCCCTCTACTCTGCTGTGGTGAGACCTCACCTGGAGTACTGCGTCCAACTCTGGAGCCCCCAGCACAGGAAGGACATGGACCTGTTGGACAGGATCCAGAGGAAGGCCACAAAAATGATCAGAGGGCTGGAGCACCTCTCCTATGAGGACAGGCTGAGAGAGCTGGGGTTGTTCAGCCTGGAGAAGAGAAGGCTAAGGGAAGACCTTATTGTGGCCTTTCAGTACTTAAAGGGGGCCTATGGGAAAGATGGGGGTCTAATTTTTAGCCGGGCCTTTTGCAATAGGACAAGAGGTAATGTCTTTAAACTGAGAGAGGGAAGTTTTAGACGATATAAGGAAGGAATGTTTTACGATGAGGGTGGTGAAATACTGGACCAGGTTGCCCAGAGAGGTGGTAGATGCCCCGTCCCTGGAACGTTGAAGTTCAGGTTGGACAGGGCTCTGAGAAACCCGATCTAGTTGAAAATGTCCCAGCTCATTGCAGGGGGTTGTACTAGATGACCTTTAAAGATCCCTCCCAACCAAAACTATTCTATGATTCTATGAAAAACAAACAAACAAAAAACTCAGAAGAGAAATTTCAGGTGGTGTTTTTAGCCATTATATATTTGAATACTTTCATTGACTTCAGTGGGCTTTGCCTGTGCGTGCCAGCTGAGAATCCAGTGCACAATACTTAAGCCTTTAAGACCAGGCATCCTGGCATTGTTGTGTTACCTGGGAATACGATAACTTTCATGAGAGAGATGGCTCCAGGCTTTCCCTTTGGTATTGTGTAATGGGTCTGATAAACTTTCTCCACTGTTCATGGACTTCTAAGAGTCTGGGCTTTCCCAAAAGTTATCCTAACCTCAGACACAAGTTATGGATCTGAAGCAGGGATTACCAGGTGACTTTGTATGCAATAGCTCCAATTATTACAGTAAATCCATTTATAAAAGACATATCAGCTCCTAAAGACTTTTGATTATGTGCTGATGTTATAATGAATATTTCTAGCCATCACAGATAAAAGGCATAAAAATTGTTTTAAGGGGCATGTGTTTCCTATATCTCATCAAATTTGTAAACTCCAAGGTCCACTGCTCTGGGACACTTCAACAAAATTACTCCGTGAGAGGTGAGTGTGACAGATAAAGAAGACGGAGATTTTGGCCTGCCCATTCAACCAAAATCAAAGATGCTTAAGAAGGACCACAGCATGGGAAATGGCCCAGTAGTTTCATGAGACTCCATACCAAGGTATTCCAGAGACAATTATTACCCCAAATCAGGCACACATAAAGTGACTTACTCAAATTTGGTCAAAGATTTGAGACTGTTACATAACTTTTGAACGAGTTGCATAATTTTGATTAGGCTTAATTTCCTGAGAGGCTGAAGAATAGCTTACTTGCTGAAACTGTGGGTATTCAGCATTTTATAACTTTTTTCCAGTGGACAATTTATGTGAGTGTAGTTTCAAAAAACATATTAAAAGGACAATGTAAAAAAAAAAAAAAAGATGTGGACCATGAATATCTATCCTGACCTTCTTCCCCATAACCTCTTCACCTCTAGTCTCCTGTGAACATCAGGAAAATTCAAATGTGATTGTCTGTCTTGAACAGATATTGTGGTTCCTTTTTCATTTTCCAGAACATGATGAGTTATGGAGGAAGTGTTAATTAGAGCAGATTTTCTTGGCTACATCTGATGGTATCTCGGACATGTTTCCTCTCGCACTGAACTGGAAATAAGTATCTGAGGTGCTGAATGTTCCCCATTGTCATTAGTAAAGGGCTATTTAAAAGGAAGTTGATTTTGCTTCCGTCTGTTGTTGACTGCACTTGCTGATTACATTTGCTTGCTGTCCTTGTCAGCCTAATGACCATGGTGGTGAGGAAGTGAAGTTCATATACTTTATAACAAGCATAATAACATTTTCAAAGGGTATATTTTGAAAGAAAACAGGCCATTGTGAGATCAGATTCAAATAAGCAGGCTGTTCAGAGCCAGCATTTGCCTTTTTGGTTGTAATGAATATGCCAACATCCAAACTGGAAAACACATGTGAGACCACAAAAATGGTAGGACAAACAGCTGCCTCACTGAGGCCCGCAGGCAAGAAAATAGCACGGGAAGTTTCATTTTGAGTTTTCATCCACTTATTGGAAAATACAATAAACCATGTTGAATTACAGATGATATACTTTGGCCAAAGTTTTCACATCTGCCTAGGAGATTCAGTTATTAATTTCCTAAGCTTTACCAGGGATGGTGGTCCAACATCTTACCACAACTTTGGAAATCTCAGTCAGAATATGTAAGGCAAACATACACAACACACAGAAGTTGAGAACTTCTTTTCCTACTGTATCCTGAGAGTCTCATGTACAGACTGAGATCATTCTTTCCCCCCTTTTTCATCTCCCCTGTACTCTGGGTGATTGACATAGCTACTCAGTTCAGCTTAGCAGGTTTCCCACGTTCTGTGGAGATCAGGGTAATATCCTACCTTGTCTCCCACCAGCAGAAACTTAAACAGTTTTAATTATCGTTGGAAATCTGCTGAGTACTTCTCAGAATGAGAGCTTAAGTGTCTAGATGCCTCGTAAAGTTAGCAGAGATAAAGATGTGGCTGCATCTAGCTGAGCTGCAGGAATTGACAGTGCGGACCTCCCAAATGCAAAGTACCTTTTGGTAGCTTAAACATATTATTTCAGTGGGAGAATTTTAGTTGCATCAAGAAGGGGTTAAAACCAGACATGTGGTCTGTGAGACACTGCTATTCATTACATTGTGCTCTGCCTAGTGATGTGTCTGTTTTTAAGCAGTTGCTGTAGAGGTCTCCACAGTCCCACGCAGATTTGTGCAGCCCACACCAAGACTAGAGCTGCCATAGACTCAATGGTCCAGTTACATATTAATCTATGTTACGGTTAATCTGTGGGATTAAAGATGCCTTGGGTACCACTAGTCACACCTTGCTTCACAGTGTAGATTGCTGCTGGTGAAGAAAATGGACGTTTTAAAAGTGACCTTACTCACTGGGTTGATGTTCCTGGTCGGGCAGTGAGGACTGGCAAAACTGGCCTTTCTCCACATCAGAAATGGGTAAGAGCTGGCTCTGCCTCAACTGAGCCCCACCAAGCTGTCTCCAGTCTCTTGCCCCTGGCCATCTGTGTAAGGCCTTGACCAGTGTCCAGTTGTTTCCATCTTGCCCAAGCTCTTGCGTTCCTCCTTGTGGAAACCAAGCCAAACGGGTGGAGGGCTGGGGCACACTTAGGTCATTTCCCCGCAGGGCTCCCTGGGCGGTGGGGCATGTAGCCAGGGTCTATCATTTTACATGGAGCTTCTGTTTACCAGGGTTCACCCTTAACAACCCTATGGCATTTGGGGCACGTCCACACTGCCTCAAGGCCAGCCTGCCCTTCCATGTAGATAGCACCATGGCAAGTCCGGCAGCTGGAGCATACCTTCCACAGCATGCAGAGCCCCTGTGGCCAAGCGCACCCGACTGGCTAACACAGCATTTGTGGCCCACAGGCTGTCCACCAGCTTCTAGTGGGATGCCAGTAAAACAGCCACGTGTACTGAAGGCAGAGGGGGACAGCCCACATTGTTTACCACCACTTTGGATTACAAAGCAGGAAACTATAGGCAAAATAGCAGGACAGAATGGGTAAGGAGGCTGAGTCTGCTAGTCCGGACAATTCTTCCTGAAAAACACAAAACTCATTCACTGTTCCTCCCATCTGCTGTACGTCTTGCAGATGAATCCAACTCCACCTTTTTGCAGCCACTCTAATTTCAGCAGGTCAGGAACTCTGGACCCACTGTATCATGTGGATCCCCAGGGAAAAGCTCATTTGCAATTTGTTTGCACCTCACTGTGAGGTTCATCTGTTACTGGAGGGTGTTCCTCTAGACAGATGGGGAACATGGCACTAGCTCTTCTCAAAAACAGCTGTACCACTAGTAGACTTACTTAAAACTTAATCTAAGAGCATAGTGAAAACATACAGTCTTTAAAGTAAGAAAATTGCAACTTTAATTGCCAAGGGGAGATTTATATGAGAGCTTAGAATTGTGGCTTTTTTTGGAAGCTTATTCTTGGATATAGTGAAAGGCTAATTTTCTCAGAGTTTTTGAAAGTGTTTTTTTTTTACTTGAAGCATTTGCTTAAGAAGTGGTGACACTCCTGACAGAAGGCTACTGAGTGATACTGAAGTGGTGCTGCCAGGTATTTTTTTATCACCCTACCTTGGCAAAACATTTATGGACATGCTTAATGTTATCATGATTTAAGGACCTGACTGAAGTTCAGCTTTGTTGGCTAGGCATGACCACAGAGTGACTATCTCAGTGTTTTATTCATACTGATGGCTTGATATTGACATTGTCAAAGAAGCTACTGTAAAAACCATCACATGCAGTCTTTTATTTCTTTGGTTCAATCTATTTCTATATTGAGTCCTGTGAGTTTGTTTCTCCTGTTTTATTCCTTTTTGGTCCTAGAAAATAAAATGGAGCTCCTCATTGTTCTCAGCAATGTTTCTCATGTTTGTGTTTCAAGACTTCTGAAGTCTCAGAGACTTACCATCCCTGGAGACAGAGTACCAGATGGGGTAAATCAGTGGCAGAAACACTACAGAGAGTGTTCTTTGACATGTTTTGTTGTTGTGTCTTCTCCCATGGCTGGGGTCAAAGTGATCACCAAATGTGGATGTAGGAAGACATTTACCCTTTGTATTCATTACCTTCCTTGGTAGGGCGCTGGGCTGGCAGTGGCAAGGTGGATCTGACATACCCGTTTCCAGCCATTGCATGGCTATGAACATTTTTCATGTGTTTTTACCCTCTCTCTGCTTTTGGCACACAATGGTGTAACTCCTTTCTGGCAGCAGCAGAACAGAATACCTACAGGCCCACTGGAGTTTTGAGTTCATGATAAGTGATAAAACAGACTTAAAATCAATGCTGTCATAGATGTTCTAAGTCTTATTGGTTAATGTTTGACTAGACTGCTGCGGTAAAATGTGTTATGCGCAATTATAAATATTATTTTAACACTGAGGCAAGTTAATAGTAGCTGCTTTTATGCTAACGTGCAAAGGTTTTAGTCAGACCACTCCTAAGTGCATTTGAAAATTGTGTTGTCTGTGTGTGCACGGACTCCACACACTGCTCTGAAAAGCAGAAACCATTAATATTTTCCACAGTTGATAGGTTTTTTTTTAGTTCTCAAAGAGTTAAATATGAAACATGAAACATTTTCAAGCTTGTTCAGAAGCTCTGATCAAGATGGAAACCTAAACAACTTAAATTCTGGTCAAGCAGATGACTACTTGTATTTAATATGAAACCATAACCAAAGTCTAGGTGAAGCGAGTATAGATTTAATCTTGATTTCAATTTCAGAGTACTCATGGACAACATATTTGGATTTCCCTAGAATACAAGAGAGACTGCTTTGTACTATGGATCACATGTTTTCATAAATCACAGATTTATGGTGTATAA
This sequence comes from Pluvialis apricaria, assembly GCA_017639485.1. Taxonomy (NCBI): domain Eukaryota; kingdom Metazoa; phylum Chordata; class Aves; order Charadriiformes; family Charadriidae; genus Pluvialis; species Pluvialis apricaria. The sequence goes on along the minus strand of CM030008.1, from coordinate 156,693,249 downwards.
CTGTGTAAGGAGGTGATATAAAAGGCCAGGATCTTAGCTAATACCTCAGATAAAGGTCAAGTGACACAAAGTTCCTAAAATTTACTGACCCCTCATCACCATCACAGCACACAGCAGCGTAACTGAAGGAGGGGGGTGTTGCTCCATTTCTATACTGGGGGAGCTGTGCTTTATGTCTGCAGAAGGTTGAGTAAGGACTGGGATTTGGCCATGGCAATGAGAAAACTCTCTCCTTTTCTTTTAACCTCTCCAGATCCCACCAGCATGCCAACAACAGTAAAAGCCCCCAAACACAACTAAGAAATAAAAAAGCTGTCTACTACTAGGTCATTAAAATAAATCATTAAGTCTTAAAAGGCAGGAATCTCTCTGCTAGGAGGAGTTTTTATCCCTCCACCCACACTAAGAAAGGGGAAATGCTACAGACACCATGATGCACAATACGTTCACAGACTGCGGTTCTATGGGGAAGATATTCGTATGACATGATGATGGATGACAGTGAAAAACAGCTACACGGACAGATGAATAGGCAGTGAGACGGACAGACAGATAACACCATGGGAGCTACAAAACACTGCCCAAACTGGATTTATGCTGTTTCAACTGAGCGTAGAATTACTTGTGTAAATCAACTGCATCTCCGATGGAACACGTGGAGCTGTTGGTGTTGAAAGGGCCTCTGAACTAATAAGCACTTTAAACATTTTTCCAAACATCTTTCTGATGTCTGTGAATGACCCTTTCTTGTTTCCTCATGTTAGCCCACAAACCACCGTTAACCCCACGACAGTGTCCAAACAAGAGGCACGTTGGGCGGCTCCAGGGGAATGACTTGCCACCACATTTATCACCGTCTTTTCCATCTCTCAGGCTTTTGTGACCCTGACAGTTGTTTGGGCTCAGTTTTCACTGGCCGGTCGGGATGAAACCGAGCCTGCCCTTCAGCTGAAAAATCCAGTGGCTGGGTGGGCCCGGAGGAATGGCCCTTTTTTCCCCTCCCTGTTTAAGCCTCTTGTGAGTAACTCCCTGCAGCTGTCCATAAACATTGCTTTCTGAATGGAGTGAGAGATGTCTGGGGCAGGCCCTGCTCTTGCTGTTTCTCAAATGAAAATAAATACTGCTGTCAGCCGCTATACAGAGGATTGCTGCGTGTTGCCCCATAGCTTCACAACCACCTCAGGCCCTTTTTTTCCAAAAGACATTTCCAGCTCTGAAACCCAAAGTATCCCAAAATGATGAATTTACAAGTAAACACCCACCACACAAGACAAAAGTGTACTTGGCCAGTGAGCCGAATCGCATACTCCTAATTGCCTCTGATAAGCCACACAATTAATGGCATATAGAGGAAGATACTTATTAAAAGTGAGAAGCAGAAGACTGTGTGTACGTGGGAAGCAGCAAGTGTGTCTTTGCAGCCAGTGTGGATTTTATTTTCCTGAAGCTGTGTGTCAGCACACACCCTGCACACACTGTTGCCGGCTGAGGAAGCCACCTCCTCCGGTTTCTTCTCTCTTCCTGCTGGGGACTGTGCCCATCCTGGATCACGGGAGTTGGCTTGTGTCTCCTCAGTTGCTTCACATGCCCTTGGCCAGGCTTGTGTGAACAATCGATGAGCTGCTCATGGACCACTTGCCACCTCCATGGCATGGGGAGATCAAGCCCCTTTCCACTGCACCCTGGCCATTGGTGCTTTGTCTCTGCCCCACCACTGGTGGTCATTGCCCCTCCAATATGTTGGGCCCAGAGCTCAGCACGGTATTTCCTCATCCAGTGTGGCTGCACAGCCAGGCAAGTCTAAGGAATATCAACAGTAGGCCCTTTCTTACATAGCTTATTTTGACTAAAAATGCTGGGTTTAGCCTGTTGTCTGTTTCAGAGAGAGGATCTGAGGAGACAGCAGCTTCGCTCGAGGGCATGGTAGCAAGCCGACAGGAGTGAGCTGGCTATGGCAATGTCTTCAGCTGGCACCGCCAGGCCTGGCCAAGAATGTCTAGCCACAGCCATATTTTTCAGAGCCAAGTGTAGGATGTGAAAGCAAACTCCCCTTGTTTTCAGATCTGTTTTTGCTTTCCCTTTGATCTTTCCAGCTCTGCTCCAGCTCTACATTTGGGTTTGCTTGCATTTTTGAAAACAGGATGAACTGGTTTAACAGTCGAAGGTTTTATTTTTGCTTTCTTTTCCTTCTCTGAATTCTGTAGAACTGAGATCACACATGGTACAGAGACTAGTTCTGTCCGATACACAGATGAAGAAGCTTCATTCCACCTTTCTTGCTCAAATTTTTGAGCGTCCTTGATTGCTGAAAACTTTTCAGTAAGAACCTGAGATCTTTATTTGTTGCAACACAGGAACAGAAACGCTAGTCTAGGCTCTCAGGGTGTATTGAGCCCACACTCACTGTATCTAACAGTAACCCAGAAGAAATGCATATGAAAAGAGTAAAGAAGAACGGGAAGTATATAATGAGCTACCTAAATCCAAGCAAGACATTCTGGCTTGTGTTGCCCATTAGTAAAGCAGAGGCATCAGATAAAATTGGTCACAACTCTTTTTCAAGGGTTGCTTTTAAAATTTTCTTCACTTCAGAATTCAAATAGAAATAAAACCTTAAAGACGCTTTCATGAAACAGAGTGCTGTCAGAACTTTGGTTTTCAATTTATTAAGATAAGCTTTTCTCCAAACTCTGTGTTGTCATCCCTCCTCCCAAAGACCCACAATACCTTCTGAATAAAATGCATTTGAAACAAATAGAAAATATTGTAGTGTTTTCAAATTGATTCAATGCCATCTTTTGGTGAACTTTCACTGCTGAAGATAACCCAGGTGGTCCCAACACGTGTGCTCCTTTGTTTTTACCTTTAGGTCTGAGTGGGGTTTTGGGAGGATCAGTGTGTAGATCTGTCAGGATTTCTTGTAGTGAACTCTTTGGTGTATCGACTGTCTTTATAAACAGATACAACAAATAAAAAAAAAGAGGGTTCAGATCTTGATGAGAAGACTTACATGTGGCTTTAACAGAATTAATGAGAAAAAAAATACCAAACAAAAACAAATAAAGCAACAACCTGAGTGGAAATAAGTGACTAAAGTGGGATGGCTTTGTTCGGGACTTACAGGGTTATCACACAAAGTGTCAGAAAAATCCAGGAATCTTTCAATCAAATCCCTCTAATTATCTCACCTTTTTGAACACTAGTAAATTGTGTTTTTAAGAGTAGAGTGTTTGACTTTGCCACCTCAGTAATATTATTGTCAATATTACTTTATATTTTTGTTGATGTGCATAACTTCCCAAGATTTTTTAAATGCCCAACTCACATAACAAAACAAAACAAACAGCCCCTCAGAAACTGTATTGTTTGATATTATGTGACACATGGACAGTACACCAGCAAGGTTGGAACTTCTAGATCACAGCCCAAAACAAGTCCCAGAAAACTGACAGCAGTAATAGACTGTACAAAGACTCTGTAATCTCAAGTAGACCTTGCAGTGTGGACCCTGCTTCATGGTTTGATGTCTATGCCCAAGTCCATGATGCAGCTGCTCGAACTCAGGAATTACAGGAAATTTTTTCTTTGCCCTTATATTTAGCTCACTTCAGTGCAGAGATCTCTGGCTGATTTAACTGAGAAAGTTTTGTAAACTTTACTATTATCATAATCAGAATGCAGCAGACATGTTGCATGGGAAAGTAACCAATTTTTACCAAAGATTTACCAAAGTAAATCTGTCCTCTCCAGCTTGTATTTACGCTGGATGTCAGCGAATACAGAGCTATGATTAGATAGACAACTTTAAGGCTGAGATAATTTCTCGTTTTCTAAAGAGAGCAAAGAATTGTCTTTGAACAAAAGCAAGTCAGTGTCCAATGAGCATCTCCTTGTCGCTGTCTTTGTTGTTCTCAGTGTGCAACAGTCACTTTGAAGGTTCATTTTACTACAAAGGCATTTGCGTGAAGAGTAGCCCACAGGACCCTGCAATGGTGATTAGTCTTTGTAAACTCCCAGATCCTTTGTGCCAGACCTTCAGCATGACAGTTCAAACGGGTTAGGAGTTCACTCTCACTTAATTAATCCCAGATTTTGTTCATATGGCACACGTCGTTGGTGGCAGGACTTCCAAGCAGGACTGCATAGGTATGAAATCAGCTAACAATGACTTCATTTTTCTTGGTGATTCTCTGTGAAGCAGGCCTTAATTTAGCAAAAAACACTGACCAAATGAGCAAAAATAACCCCAAATATATAGCTATCCTTTCCAGAGTTGATACCAAGACAAACAATTCTATTTCAAATGTATGCTTTGTGGTATTTACAAGACCCAGACCCTGATTGACAGATAAATAGAACATTTTTTTATATTTCTTTAATATTACCAAACATTGAGCTGATTCAAGCACTTCCCTCTTTAGCCATTCCCTGTCTTGTCCCTCTATCAAGTTTTTTTAATGCTGTTGGCATTTCTTGTTTACTTGAGAGAAATTTATTTTATTTGATGGAGCTAGAATCTCTAGCCCAGTGGCTTGAGAGAGCTCATTGTATGAGTGTCTTTTTAAACTCTTGCTAGTGAACATAAGGATGTGTGTATACATTATACACGTGTATATAGTACAGGCATTTCTCCTAATCTTAATTTTTGCCTGTGACTGCACAGAGCACCAATGACTTTTATCATGTATGAAGGATTTTAAAAACCTATAAAGGTGATAAAATGATACAAATAAATAGACATATATTTGCCATATTGGCATTTTATCCCAATGTAAATCTCACCAAGATGTTTTCTTTAGATCCAGTCTTCAAAATTACTCATCGGTTTGGAAACATGGTTTGAGTAAGCACGGAGTTCATAACATGTTTGGATGTCTATAACATAGACATCTTCATCTGAGCTGGGAATTTGCTGATTTATTACAGTCAGTGAGGAGAAATAGGCCATGATTTAAAGCGCACAATTGTTCTCAGTCTAGTAGATGGCAAAAAAACCCCTCAACCCAACCCAGAAGAATTACTTTCTGTGCAAGTCTATTTCTGTCCTTAAGAATTTTTGGTGACTAGATTAGATGCAGATTTCCGCATTACAGGCGTGTAAATCCAGTGCAAATAATTGTAACCTTTGTCAGTTACTTGGGTCACATCAGCATTTTATTTACTATGGCTGCCACTAGAGTTTAGTATTACAATCTTTCAGCACAGGATATTAGGTAATCCACCTCCTTTTCCAGTGCAGAAAAATAGGACAAATACTGGCAGATAATAGGCCTGTTGCAGCAAAATGACATTAAGGTCCTGCAGTCTATAAAGCTATTAGGTTTAGAAGATATAAGTGCCAAGATGTCCAGCGTATATCCAGAGATTGGCAAAAGGAGCACTGATAGAGAGGAAAATTATTTGAACACCATCAATGTGCAGAGGACACAGCATCACTTTTTTCACATCTGTACTTCTTCCACTGGTGTTGTCCAGATCTTGGATGAGACCAGCTTTTGGTCAAACAGAGCTTACCGAGGCTTAACCCAATCAAAACAGAGGGTAGGCAGGAACACAAGCAAAAATGTTTTGAAAAATTATGCGATCTTAGTAAAATATGCCTTTAGATTAAAGGTGTGGAAAGAAAATTGCTTAATTTAGGGATTAATTTCAGAATGCTTGTTAATGTCTTGATGTTGCTAATGCCATTGTGCAGAGCAACTCCAGAGTCTGTCTAATTCTGGTAGGCAACAAAATGACAGCAACTGTACATGTCTTTGCACTCTGGTATGTGTGTATTATTTCATCGCAGAATATCTGGGCATTAAACTACTCTTTTGCTTAAGAAGCAGGAATAAACTCCCCAAGGAAGGAAAGATCTTCACAGAGTTCACTGCATTTCCTCAACCTGCCCTTTAGAGAGGAACAATACAGGAAACAAGAAAAGCAACTATGCTGGGTCTGCTGAAGCCAAAGCCTACATATTGTCCTAACTGTTCTCCTAAAGAATTAGTACAGTTATACATCATACTGTCAGTTGTGCCACTTAACATACAACTGGCAGATGCTTAGATATTAAGGCTACATCTCTAATAAAAATTAACTGTGGCCAGGACTCTTGTCCAGCTCTGAGGCCACCTGGCATGGAGCACTGCCAAAATCAATACTACTAAATTCTATTAAATACTACATCAGTATATTAAAATCTCTTGCTCTGCAAAACAGGGCAACTGCCTATTGGGAATGGCTCCTGCCATGTGCTAATCTCAGAACCATGCCTGGGAACAATTTGAGAAACTGCTGACATGGGCCAAAAATACGCCAGAAACTTCTCTAATAATTTAAAACTATAGAAGATTGACTTGCAGGGCCTGGGAATATTCCTTCACGCTGTTAAATTTATGGTATAAGTGCAGCCTGTAGAGATGAAGGCGATATAAGGACCTGTACAAACTAAGATAGCTGATCTATACTGGGGATCTGGACCACTCAATATGGTGAGTCAATTCACCCAATTATCTACATCCCCACATTAAGTCTATGTCTTATTAAGTATGTTGTCCTAGAAAACATTTTACATGGTGAAACATTAATTTATTATGTCTCTATTATTCCATAATTAATTTTAAAGCAAAATTTCATTAGACTCAAGGAGAAGAAATGTTGTCTTTATAAAGCAGGGATTGGCAGGTAGCACGAGGGTATATCAGAGCATTGGGAGCAGGGATTAGCCTCACTGAAGCTAGATGCTGTTACAGATGTCAGGATCAGTGAGCTGAGACATTCTTCTATTTGCACATTTGAACTATGTTTGAAAGTTTAGCTTTTAATTTAAAGCCTTTTTACAAACCTCTTTCCTGCATGTTATAGCAGCCTTACTTTATCTGCCTGAGTTTTTAGACTGCTCCTTGTGGGGTAAAATACAGAAAAATTAGTATTCTGACGGGTTCATATTTTTATTTATGCTATGCATTATTGAGCATAGCTGGTAGTGCATGTGCAATAACATCAAATAGTTTGTTCCATTAGGATACACAGTACTCTCTGCATGACAATATGCACTCTTGTTCTCTTAAGCATGAGACGTAACAGTTCTTTATGAGCTTACTATATTTAAAGGAGAAAGGAAAATGCATTAAAACAGGCACATACCGTATTTCATTCGGCCATGTGTTGCAGATCAAAAAAGGCTGAGGTAAACTCTGTAAAGTTAAAACTTTACATCTTCAAACAAAACCAGAATTTTCCTTCTGAGTCTATTACATCGTTTGCCATGTAATGTTATCACTAATAATCCTTGCATGTTAGCAGGAGAGGCCATGAGTAGGTGCAAGCAATGGACACTTTTGTATTATCTGTTGTTAACAATATGTCAAAGTCAGATACCCAAAACAGTGCAAAGGAAGAGAGAGAAAGAAAGAGAGAAAGAAAGGAAGGGGCGAAGGAAGAACGGAGGGTTGGTTGGTTGGTTGAATACAGAGGCACAAATTAAAAGCAGCAAAAAAGAATGAAAAGAGACCAGGGCTCAGGGAGGAGAGATGAAAGTAAAAGAAAAGACAAACATACACAGCTAAGGCCAGAGTGCAAGTCCTTTCAAGTCCTCATTAACCCCACAGTAAAGAGGTTCCTTGTGAACGTTTAGCCTTTTCATTGAGCTCTGCTTTTTCATTGACAAATGTCAGCTGTGAAACACGCTTGGACGCAGCAGTAACCCTCTAAAACCTCTTTCACAGAGTGCAAGCCAAATCCTCCACTATGTTTTAGTTCCATGAGCAGATGCACAAATGTGAACCCTATACTAGAGCGGTGTGTGGATGTGAAAATCACACCCATGTCTGTGCCAGCAGCTGCATAAGAACTGGGAAACTAACATTTCCCTGATTACAACCCAAGTGCCAAAGTCACCAGGGCAGTGTAATTGTGAGAGTGAAGGGTGTACGCTCACTCAAGGCTTATTGCTTTGAAAACCTCATGGGAGATCATGGCTCCTTCATTCATCTTTGAGGGCCTCAGGAGCAGCAGTCACAAAGAAGGGCAATGGCATTGCAGCCCGGGACATCTTCTTTCTTGCAAGAACAGGGTCAGCGTCCAGGCTCTCTCACAAAGTGCTTAAGCATGTGCTTAACTTTTAAATTTGTAAGTAAACCCTTTAACTTCAGTGTGGCTACTCGCAGGTCTGAACCTCAGCAGAGGACTGGAGTTTTTTGAAAGCCTTGAAGCACTAGCAGTCTGAAGCCCTTTGAATGTAGGAAGTCCCTTCCAAGGGAGGATTTTCAACAGCTCTGCAGATAGGTTTGATATAGGGTGTTGTGTGATTTAGGAGGGACAGACCCAGAGTGATATTTACAAGAAACTTGTAAGAGGTTTTTGTTTACTAGAAGCTCTTTCCTTGCCAATGACAGTTAGTTTGTTTTTTCGTCATTTATTCGTGCTAAAGAAAAAAAAAAAAGCCAATTATTTAGGAAGGTCAAATGTGTCCCAGCCTAAACTGTGAATTACTTAAATAACAGGACATGTCACAAAACTGACATCAGTGCTTCACTTCAGTCCCACCCAATGATAATGAGAAGCCATTTGAACAATCTCAGTAGAGCAAAATAAACAAAGATTTTGTACAGACCCTATCGAGACCCTATTGATCCAGCAAACGTGTAGTCAGCCAAATAGCTTTTTGTCAAACTAGAAATCCTTCTGATATTTCCTTATTCAGCAAGTAGAAAATGTTTGGATTACTGCAGTAATGAGCGTGTACAGCATTGAGTTAAAGAAATCAGTCCACATTTCTCTTCTTTATGCTGATTGACACCACGCAGAAGACAGCTGTCATCTTTAAATCTTGTTTTAGTGGGAATGAGATACTACATTTGTGGTAGGGGTGGGGAAAAGGCAAGAACATAACAGGGAGAAATTCTGCACAGTTCAGCTACTATGAACACTTCCCAATTATTTTATTAGCAAATGGTACAGAGAGAGAACAACAGGGGACAATGAAAACATTCCCGCGAGAAAGAATAGGAAAATATTATTTGCAATGAGAAAAACGTAGGCAGCACACTTGGAAGAACAGTTTTCAAGGAAACCCCTTTTTACAGCAACGAGAAGCAAATGAAACAAGGCTCTGAAGTGGAAGCATATGTGCTCACCGAGGGGAGCTGATGTAATTGGTAAGCGGAGCTTGGCCTCCTCCAGAAAACCACGTCTTTGTGGAGGACGGCAGAAGGGTGTGCGGCAGGCAGCAAGGGAGGGGTGCGAGAGGGAGCTCTGTTTACAGCTGAGGTGACGCAGGCGGCTTGGCTACTGCCCTCCTTGCAGTCCACAGCGACAAGCGAAGGGCACAGCACAGGGTGGACTCCTGGTAACCCCCCCCCAGACACGGAAGCTGTTAGTGCAAAGAATTGCAGTTCAGGGAAAGACTTTTAATAATGGCCCATGGTTTGGAGGGTTTTATTAAGAGAAAGTTTTGAAAGCAGGGTGTCTTTAGGCATTTAATCTGTGCAATTTATAGCCATCTCCATGCCCATGGGAGATACACTCCCCCAGACACCTTTGTCTGAAAGAACAAGCTCCAGCCTCCTCTCCACCATGTGATGCGCTGGTTGTAACTACTGCCGTGGCTAAACACAGGCCGTTGTCACAGCTTGTCACCAGTCTGGCCCCCTCAAAATGGCAAATGTGGCTGTCAGCTGTCAGCGCCTCTGAGCCCAGAGGCTGTGGTGCTGGACCATGGCAGAGCCCAGATAAAGCGAGTGTGTCCAGGCGATCGGTTCAAAGCAGTGCTTTTGGGAAAAGGAACCCCTTGGCAACAACCTCTCACAGCAAATCTCGTCTTACAGATGAGTCCCTGAGTGTAGATCCCAGCCTGTACGTCCCAGCCTGGCCACCAGGCAGCCCCTTGGAGGCTTTCTGCCCTCACAGTTGCAGGCAGTCAGTAACATCCTTCCACTCTGTAAGTACAAGGTACAATTCTGGCATGTGAATTTGTCCTTTCTATTTATTTCAGTCTGTCTCCTCATATTTTAACCCTTAAAATAAACAACTTCACTATCCTTTGGGCTCTATCAACATTACTCGAGGACTGTTGGTATTACAGAGGTTTCCATCACCATAAAGGCAAAAGCAGAGGCTCAATGCAATGAAAAGGTTAATTGATGTATGTTTTGGAGAGAGATGTTAGGAAGGAGGAGTATGTGGTTACAGCAAATAACCGAGACAAAAGATCCAAGCTCTTTCCCCATCTGTGCGGCAGTCCTCTTGCATGAGTTAGGGGGAGCCACTTATGTCCTCTGCTGATGTTACTGCTATTTTGCGATGTATCTAGGGATACCTCTCTGATCATGGCCATGTAATTCTAGGTGTCATCAGCACAACATGAAAGGATGTGAAATTATCCGTCAATCTGGGTGAGGAGGAAGGAAAAGTGATGGACATACCAGGCAGAGCAGAAGGATATGATACTACTTTGGATCAGAACAGCCAGCAGAGAGCAGAGACCACCAGCTGCTACTGAGCGTTACAGCAGAGGTGAGTTTTAAAGAGACAACATAACAGACTGGGGAAACTGGGGAGACCTTGTGCATAGGATGCAGCAGGGGATACAATCCAAACTTTTTAGAGAATATTACAGCAGCAGGTAATAAAAAGTGGAAAAGCAGGCAGGGGGACTGACAGCAGCATGCTAATAATGTAGTTGGCATATATTCTTTCAAGTTCTAGCTGTAATGGCTGAAGCAGTTACGTCCCCAAGCGTCCTCTCCACTCCTCACTTCCCACCTAATCTAGGACACTGCCTCCTCAGATACGGGGACTGAATAGCTCTTACAGTCTCTCCTGCAATTATTCGAGTCAAAGCAAACTTGCTTAGTAAAAGTCTGTTATTTAAAGACTAGCCTCAGCTAGGCTGGCTTGATTTAAGTAAAATGAATTTAAGGCATTAAGAGAGCTATTTAACAGGCACTTCTGAGGTAGTGGTAATTTTTGGTGATGAGGTAGTTGTGAGCATCTAGGGCTTGTAAACCTTTTGCTGATACACCTAGAGAGCATGGGTGTATGGCCTAAGAAAGCCAGGCAGGTGGGAATATAACATTTATAGCCTACAAGAGGATAAGCAGGTAAGACAGATAATATCTAAGTAGTGGCACTGGAAAGATTAAGGCTTTACTGTACTTTTTTAGCTGGAAAGCACTAAACGATTACAAAGCATTATTATCCCATTATCATAAGAGCTCACTCAACACATAAGGAAAAATGAATAGTTCACTGTGCATTTAATTCGATCGTTTGCCTGTTTACATTGAAACCTGGCTGCCTTAACTCCCCAAATGTTTAGTATCAAGTAGGTTCAAAGAGAAGTATAACTCCTCAGCAATGAATTTCCTGACTTTGCTCTTTCTGTTTAGAAAAGATGATAAAATGGATTGCAATGTTTTACAGAATTTCAGTATTTATTACATATCGAAGCTATTGGCCTCGCATTTTAGAAAGATTTACAGGTTTTTGTCTTCAGATGTCACATAACAACTTCAAGACTAATCTCAACCAAAGATGCTAATTTGCCAAAGTAGTTTCACAACTGTCTGGAGTCTTAAACCTTTCACACCGGAATTTAGCTCTGCAGGGTCCACAGAGTATGGGAGTAAAGAAAAAAAGGAAATAAGTGAGCCAGCTAAATCATTTGTATAGTGATTAAGTGAAAAGACTGCAGTGACCCTTAAGCTGATGAAATGAAACACTGCAGGAAGCAGAAAAGCAATAAACAAAATGGCAGAGGTTGTTGAAGACTATGGACGAGGTGGTATTACCAAACACCAAGCCCCAAGGCAGACCCTTCCCAGCAGCAGAGGCACTGCCTTCCTTACCCTCCTCTAATGCAGAAGCATTATGCTCTAGTAGAGTTTCTCAAACATTTACAAAACATGTTTCCCTTGGGGTCCATCTTTCGCCATGTGACCATCCCTTCCCAAGCTGCTCCATTCCTTCAGGGCAAGACCGTGCGAAGGGTGCTACTGCTGGGTGCACATGCTCGTGCTCTCCTCCCTGCTTCTGCCAGAACTGAGCAATGACAGCAATTAAAGGTGGTGTAGTTAGCAATTCCCTTGTTATTGCAAGCACTGACAGCCAATACTTACAGCCTATTCTCACTTTGCCTCTCTGGAGGAACTGAGCTGCTGCTGACTTCTGCTGTCTAAAATTTCATGACCCTTTTGAATGCTCTCATGACCTTCAAGAGGTTCATGACCCTGACTGAGAAACATTGGGCCATTTCTGTAAAACACTATTATTATTGCATGGATAAATATTCCTGTGTTCTGAAGTGCACTAACAGTTTGAAATGGGCCCCTGCAGCAGTCGGACACTGGGGATGGACTTGCATGACCCTGTTACCACACACTCTGGCACCCCAGAGAACATCGTGTATCTATTTCTGTAACCACTGATTGCAGATGCTGTCCAACACCCTGCCATTCTAAAGGGAATTTAACACCTGAAAACACAAAACCGTCTCTGCACTATTCAGTTTCACTGCCGGGGCAGAGGGAACCTCAATCTGAAAGAAGAATGAAGGAGAGTCATGCATTGAGATCACAGCAGAAGATGAACAAGCACATAGACTACATCACCTAGTGTCAGCTGGAAAGCTACAGACAGCCCCTTGCCCTACAGACATCCGCATTTGCATTGCCCCTGATTGACTCCTTTCTTTACCTGGGATGGAACTGGGTGGTGCTGTTGATGGGCACAACATTGGTGCTCCTCATCCTGCCATGGAGATTTTCCATTTGGAGATTTCTCTCTGCAAGATGGAAAATGGAAAGGTAAAAACTCATAGGCGAGTAGCATCAATCCGCGAAGGTATCTGATGGAGAAGAGTGGGATGAGAGAGGAGCAGAAGATCAGCTAATGTCTGATACAGAATGACTAGGAATAAAATTCCGGATACCAGTCCAAACCCATGCACATGAAGGTTACCTCTTCTAACTCGTAGGCACCTGAAATTGTTCATTGGATATGATCATCTGAAGGTGATATGAATTTACGTATCCAAAGAAAGTCGACACATCCCCTGCAAAATGTCAAAAGAGTAATAGCAAGAAAGAAAGCCAGAGTATCCTCCAGAGAGCAATTCAGTACAGAAAAGGAGTGGTAGTAGGAGAAAGCATTCACATGAAGGTGCCTGGTTTGATTCATAGATCCCAGCATAACTAGGGAACCCCTGTATTGCAGTAACAGACTTTGGACTCAGTCTTGCACCATTCGAGTCCACCAAACAGTTTCAAGCCCTGGGAGGATATTCAGACAAGGCATGCAGACAGGGCAAGGCAGTCAGCCTTGGATTTGGTCCCAGCTTGACCTCCCTGCTTGATTTTAAGCAGCCTGTGAACAAACATTTACTACAGTAACAGCAAACAAGGGAGTCTCTGTAAGGTGTAAAGCTGGGATGCAAATTGCAAGCATATGTAAATTGAAATCGTTTAGGTTAATTTCTTAGTACTATATTCGGTGACTAAGTGCTTATTTCAGAATGCTCATTCCATGCCTTGAACTACTGCTTTGTCCAGCGCTTCAGTGGCAGAAAGCAATTTAGCATAATCCTTCTACTGTAATGTCCAGTTTTTCCACAAAGATTACAGATGAAACCAAAAGGCTTCATTCTAAAGAAGGCTTACTGCTTTGCAAAGCTGGCCACTGTGTGTTCAACTGAACCAGAATGGCCCATTGGAGAACTGAGGGAAATCTCACATTTGGGAGGATGCGATGGAGGAGTCCCAGACAACCAAAACAATCCTTGTTTGCCAAACAATGTGTGTGAGGCTTAAAAAATGATGAATTCGAAACACATTTCCCACTTCACAACAATTGGAAAATACCTTTCAATCAAATGAATAATAAAACTCACTTCCCGAAACTGGTGAGGCTGATTATCATCTAGCTTAAATCACCATAATGCTTCTCGCATGAATGTAGCTGCACCCACCAGCTGATATCATCTGAGGATCTGGTCCAGGAATCTGCGTAAGGGAGAATGTAAGATAACGATGGGAGACCTTTAATTTTTTGGCACACAGGCCTAGCTGTTAATCTTGTCAAAGTCAGTTCCCTTACCTCTTGTATTGCACTCGGCTTGAAATACTATGGGTTTATTTTTTTCTCACGGTATTTCTGCTTCTATTTTGACTTTCTTTGACTTCCAGCTGAAATCTGGATGTTAAAAGAGGCACCCACATTATTTTTAAATGTGACTTCTTTTAATCTCAGAAATGTTGCTGTGTTGTGGGGGGAAAAATTCAAGTTGTTGTTAATTTTACCCCAACTATTCAAACATTAATAGTGAGAGTTTGTGTTTCTTTAGAAAAATAAAGTGATGAAGGCTATTTATTTACAGAGATATTCAACATTATAGGCCCTGGCCGGCCTGAAATGTGGTTCATGCAAGTGGGACATTTGACCTTTTGTTGAACTACTTTTGCAAAGTACATAAAGGAAGTTTTAATCAAAAATTTCCTGGTTTTCATAAACAAATTTAAGTTACTGAAATCCCAGGCTCTGTAAGTTAGGGGAAAAGAGGTTACTGTTTGAAGTCACAATTTTAATAAAGCTTTTTGAAAGTACATGTAAGTTATTTTATCCACTTCTGTTTCACTCTCCTTTCAATGGTGGGTCATGAAATTATTTACATGACTTTCTATTCCCATCCCCAAGAAGGTCTGCAACTTCCCAGCACGAAGCTGGAAGAGGTGGCTTTATTGTACTAGGGTGATCTTTTTGCCGGGAAAAGTTGAGCTAACTCAGAACTGGTTTCTCTGGCCTTTTGAGCTCGTGCAAGTAGAAAAGGCCATAATTTAAGCGTGGGGGGAATGGTTCTTTGAAGCGTAAGATATATGTACCATACACAGGCCACCCAAATACCCAAATCTCTTGGGAGTTAACCAACTCTGTAGTTCCCAGAGTGCTAGCAAAGTGTTTTTCAGTTGTTTTTTATTTTTTTTTTAATCATTGTTACTACCACGTTTACGCAGTTTCCCTGGAAAGGATGTGATGTGGTTTAGTCTGTTTTTAAAAAGCTTATCTTTTTTTTTTTTTTTTATCTTAGGTCCATTCCAGCTGGCCTCAACATTTCACTAGAACTCAATTGACTGTACTTGCATCCAGTTGTAAGATCTGTTGAGACTGTAAGAATTTCAGGGTAGGGATCAAGTCAAGCTCGCTTGGGGTGAGCTTGAAAAAATGGCTGAGTTTGTGTTCCGCCCATGCCGTAACTCAGCTTGCTAAAAATACAGCTTCTGGGGTCATGGTACATTTACCCTAAAGAAAGTGGTTAAGGATGTTGACTTACAAACGCAGCAGGATACAACTCAGCCTGCGGCAACAGCTATCACCCCCAGCTGTGATAGCTTCCCCACCCTTCTCTCCCACTACCACTACAGCCCACAAGCCTGAACTATGCATGAAATTGCTCCTAAACCATGTGAGCGTGGTGTGCTGCCCCAGCCCACTGACAAATTCAGTTTGACTTCCTAATTCAGCAAACTACAGGTGTTCACTTCTACCTGTGATTTGTCTGGTCTTGCCACAAAAGGTGGCAACAGACAAGAGTGGGCAACACCCAGGGAGGCAGCTGGGGACCGTAACCACTTCAGCTATCAGCATTTCATCTCCTATGTCTGTATGTCAACACCTGAAACCTAATCTGGGCTCAACCAGCTCAAGTTGGTGCAGTCTAATCTAAACTTCCAGCTCTGGCCAGCCACTACTAATCAATTGTTCCAGGCAGATTTCAGGGCTTTGCAAGAGAGGTGGCTCCGGCAGCCTAGCCAGCGGCGTGGCCAGCGGGCCACCGTGGTTGGGCACATTGGCTTAATTGGCCCTTGAGCATGTATTAGTGCTGCCAGCTCTGGGCTGGCTGAAGATAGATGCCCTTCCCGTCTCCCTGCCAGTATGGAGCAGCTGGTAACTGTGGGCAGAAGAACAGAGAAGGTGGTTGCAATGGCAAAGTATCTATTACCACCCCACTGCAGTTACACAGACCTTGTAATCCATCTTCAGACACTTTCCCTAATCTAGGCAAAACCTGAGCTGTGCATTTTCCATGTCCAGCTCTCAGCTGGACTCTCCATGAACTACCACTGTCAGAGTGTATTATTATCATTATTATTGTTTGATAACTGCATTCATCTTTATTTTTCAAAGATGGGGCACTGAAATTTAGCATGGAGTTTCCTCTCATATTCCGTTTTGGAGTCACATACAGCAGGACCAAGAAAGTAAAGCAGCAAAACACCCCCTTGCCTTAACTTGTTCGGACCGTTTGAGTTCTAAGAGACTAAATTTCCTCCTTAAGAGTTTCTTATTTCCTGTCTGATTATGAACTGAATATATACAAAAAAAAAAAAAAGAGAAAAGAAAGAACTAAGAAAGAAAGAAGCTAAGCTGTTTCTTTCTGTTCTAAACAAGCTACTACTTTAATGACAGTGCTTATAAAAACAATATTATGTTAAATTATTTAGTATGTTTTATTTAATAAAAAGGAAAAAGGAAGATGAAATAGGGCATTGAGGAAATTCCTCTTTGTTTATTTTTGTCTCTGTAGTGGCTCATTTTACCCACCAGTGTTTTTTCTTCATTGCAAGCCCCCCTTCTCTCTTGATTGAAAACAGACTCTCTAATAAAAATGGTTTAAGATCACAGTGATAACTTCAATTCAAGAACATGAATAAAAAGCACCCTTGGAGGAAAGACCCCATCTGCTCACATATGATGTTGGGAAGGGAGTGCATAATGCAGAGTAGTGATTGCTACCAGGTGTAAGATTACTCAGGTCCTCCACGTATAGCTTCTAATCTATATGACCACTTTAAAAAAAGAGGGATTCAAGTATCCTATAAAACAGGTCCTATGTTTTACATTTGACCTCTTCCTGAACATCAACCTTATTAAAAACAAATAAAAAAAATGTCCTGAATGGAAGCTGTAGTTTGATCTGGAGCTTATGGAGGCTGACAGCAAACCTGCCATTGCTTTTAGCGGGGCAGGAGCCGGCCTCTGTTTCATTCAAAAAGAGACCCTTATCAAGCTGCCTTGCAACGATCACTCCACAAGTGGTTTCTATTTCATTTTATTCTAATCGCCTTACAGAAATACATTTTTCACCAAATTGAAAGCTTGTCTTCCCTGAAGCCCTGGAAAGGATTAGCTAGCATTACATCAGACATTTCAAACAGTAAATTGTGAACTTGGAAGAAGCACTTCAAAGCATGGTTATGTGAAGCTTCAAGTGCCCGGGCAGAACAGCAGAGGTGAAACAATCGTAGTCTCTGCAGCGGAAAGCAGTGACTCAGGGAGTGTAAGCCACGAATCCCATTATTTTAATCTAACATGTATCATGGGGTTTAAAATCCATGTCTGATATACTGTGCTAGATGCTGTAAGAATGTGTAATACAGGGCCAAGACTCAAAGGCAAAGTTTGAGCAAGATAAAAGCAGTTTCTGAGCAGAGATGGCAAGACTTTGCACACTTTTTGTAATAACTGCAGTAACTGGAGTTTGTAGAATCATAGAATCATAGAATGGTTGGAGTTGGAAGGGTTCTTAAAGAACATTGAGTTCCAACCCCCCTGCCATGGGCAGGGACACCTTCCACTAGACCAGGTTGCTCAAAGCTCCATCCCAAATAGTTAAATAAGAAAAAAAATCTAGTATATAAACAAATGAACATATATAAAAGAAAACTTTTTCTTGTAGACTTTACTCATCTGAATTAAAAAGAATAAATTAAATTGGCATAATTACTCTTCTATCTATCTATCTGTTTAAATACTCTTCACTGAGTAGAAGTCAGAGATAAGGCTTTGTACTGCGTTAGTTATGCTGGTCCGAGCTGGCTAAGGGCCTCTGCATGTTCATACAAAACCGGTGCCACTTTACCAGCATGGGGCTGCCCTTTTGTCCCCAAACAGGGCATTAGTGAGCTAGTAGCTGTGGCTACAACTCACTGCTTGCCAAGCCATTATCAGGATGCAGAAATACATGCACTCAAGGAAAAGCTTGCTTTGGGGTGGTTTGAAGTGAGAGGAAGAGGCAGTTTGCCAGGCTTTGACAGAGAGCTTTTCATCAAAATGTTTTTTCAGGGGCAACTGATTTTGTGTTGGGTTGGTTGGTTGGTTTGTTTGTTTGTTTGTTTGTTTTACATTAAACACAAATGTTTAATTTCAACTCACTGTGGGAGTAATTTCTGCCAATTTCCTCTGTGTTCTTTGCTCATCACTCTCACTGGGCTGGGTTCCCCAAGGGCTGTAGCTGCTAGGAATTTTTGTAGTGTCCCACCGCAGTTTGGGAGGGCAACATCTCTGTGCAGAACAGGAACTACTCTGTGGTCAAGGAGCCTCCCATTTGTCAAGCAGCAAAAAGCACATCTAACTGATACTGCAAAAGCTTTTCTGAGTTGAACTTTTTGGCTTTAACCTGAAAAGAATCAATCGTTTGAAAGGAATCATAACATTTTGGGTTTGGACTGAAGACTGTTTCAAGTCATGGGAAGTCAAAATAGAGTCTTTTCTAGATAGTCTGCATCTATGGAAAATAGTTATAAAAATTTATCCCAAAAATATTTTCCTTAGAAGTCTTCAAGTATATATATACCATTTTATGCTTTTCCCATTGCTATATGCTTGATATCAAGCTTATGTTCTTTGCTAAACTTGGACCAAAGATGCTAGATTGTTTGCCCACAGTCATACCAGAATGTCTGAGAATGACATTTGGATTCAATCCAGGTTATTAGGATGAAGATACTGCGACAAAAATAATCGTCCCTGACTATACAGTTCACATACTTACCTTCCCTACCCTATGCTGCACAGCTGTGCCCCTGCAGCCCTGTGTCCCATGTCTCATAAGCACCCCCGTCTCCTAGAAAAATGGTTTGGGCAGGACATTGAGGGCTGTGAGGAATTAAAGCCCTTACCACAGATGAGTCCATGGACGGTAACTGTTTCGCTAATGGTGGTAGGTGTCAAACCCTCACAACAAGTCCAGCCACAGGCAGCAGCTTTGGCTCAACGGCTTCTGGGTTGATGTTGCAGCCACCATGAATAGGTGATCAGACTGCATACTCAGCCACTACACAGTAAATTAGTTCAGATGAACAGGGAGTAGCTTACCTGACATAGATTTACACTCCTATACCTCCCCTGCCTTATAGCTCCTACCTGCCTTCCATCGCAGGACAGCCACTGTCTGCCTGTTCTCTTCCCATGCGCAATACCCTAGTCTTACCTCCCCTCCACGTACAACACCCTTTTCTTCTTCCATGCTTCTCTCTTTTGCAAAACCTACCTCTCATATTCAATATTCTCTAGATTTTACCCCATCGACCCCATCTTCACTCTCAACCCCATTTCCTTCTCTGTTGTTTTTTGGCACCTCCCAAGACATCTCTCAGGCATCCAGCCCACCAGCATCCCCTGGAGCTATTGAGCATTGAGAGCCTTGGGTCATTAAAGGCAGCACCACTGACAGTCCTGCCCCTAGACAGACTCACAACAAGTCAGGACAAGAGAGTAAGGTTTAACCAGCTCATGGTGACAGCCAACTACGTTGTGTGCTGGATGAAGCCTACTGCTTAAGTGTTATGCAGGTTTATTGTGGACTACGCTGCCTCCTTGGGCTTGGGCAATTAAATATTCTGTATCTCACACTTCCCCGTTTGTGAAACAACTTGAGGACGTCATTCAGCATGAAGATGGATCAATCTGAAGAGCTCTGGAAATGTTAAGTTATTACTATAACCAGTGAGTAGGTGGACCAGAGTTATGTGCTTGTGGCTGTGTTATTCACTGATTTATTGCTAACAAACAGTCATCCTTTATTTTCAATTAAATGCACATCTGTCCCTTATCTGGCTTCTCTCTCAGTAAACCTTGACTACCAGCTGTATTGTAAACGCCTGTGAAACAGAAGATGAAGAAGCCAGGTGGCTTCTAGGATAGGAGGATGAATAAAAGAGACAGATCATGTGAATTATCTCAGCTGAAGCAATAAAATGCAAGTGACCCGGGAATGTCCTGTGTGTCTGGTTTTGGACCATAAAGTCTTCCTGGAAAGGATGCCATTTATCTGCATTAGTCCCTGTAGCAGGCTTAGCAGTCTTTGCAGGCCTGAAACTGTGTCGATCTATCATTGCTACTGTAATCTTAAAAGCAAAAAGACCTAACGGCAAAAGCATCTTAAAGCTACGAGCGTGGTAGGAAATAAAATACCATACTTGTACAAAGGGGGCATTAATTTCAATCCCCGATTAGTAACTGTGCTTGTTGCTGTAAAAATATCTCAGTTGTGTTTCTCCATTAAATATTCATCAGTCAATGCAGCAGCTCTTTGGCTCACTGTAGAGTCACTTCCGTCCGTCTCCATCTCCAGCACACGTAGGTCTGGGCTAGGATCCCAACTTAAATGTTTTAGGACCAAGAGCTCAGCAAAAGCACTGGAGGAAAGGGCTTCTGTCACAGCCAGATGTGATTCTGAATGGCACCTTTACAATTAATTTGTGAATAACTGATCAGATGGATTAACTCTGGGGTTTCACCTCATACAACCAGAGGGCAGATTTATTCCATTGTAGGCCATACTGTCTTCTAAAGTAAGTAAATAAATAAATAAATCCACAGAATGTTGTGGTGCTTGTTTGATTTATATTTTGCTGTTAATTATTTGTAAAAAACAGCCAAAATGCAGAGACTCTGTTACAACTGGGTAGTAATATTTTAGTTCTCATGGTAATGAATAAAGACTTACCAATGACCAAGAAGTCAACAGTTGCTGCAGGACCAGTGTTTACCAAGGGGAGTATATTTAGTCCAGGCAGACAAAAAGTAGTCTCAATATATAACAGATAGCTTTAGAAAGGTTAAAGAGCTGAAACTTGTGAGAGGGGTGGATGGGAAGGAAAATGTAGCCAATCAAAAATGAATTTAAATTTTTTGATGGAAAGACTTTGTGAATGGCCGAAGTGGTCCAGTTTCACAATCAAGAAGGAGGAGGGTATCTGTTAAAATCTGGCAGGAGACAAACATAGATATTAAAAGGCAATATACAGCAAGTGAAATGGAAAAGACAATTAATACACTTGCAGATACACTCCTACACAAAACTAAAGCTATTAAAGAGAAAAGTATGCTTAGTAAGTTTAGGGACAATAAGTACGTTAAATGTGTTATTAATAAGACAAGTCCTAAGGATGACATAAGCCTACTACTACACAAACATGGTAACCTTATTAATACTGCTACAGATGAGATGTTCAATAGATATCTGTTCTGTACTTAGAAAGTGCAAGATGAGTTTCTGTCTGAGGAGGAAGATGACAGATTTGCCAGGCCATTAGTAGCAAAAGACAACATTAGGCAGTATTTTCTAGAGATAAAATATTTTAAAGCAAAATCTCAAATAAGAATCACCCCAGGGTCCCACGAGAGCTGACTAAAGTGGTCTCTGGCATGCAGATGTTCATTTTTAACACACTTTGGAATAGCAGGGAAATACCAGAGAAGACAGCTAATATTGTGCCCCTGTGGAAAAAAGGGGATGGGGTGACGAGAATAGGCTGGTGAGCCTGACATCAACACCGGGCAAAAATATTTACTGCTCCCTCTTCCCCTTTTTCACTCCTGAACTTCTTCTTTTTGGAAACCAGCCCAGTGCCCTTGAAGCAACCTTCTGTTTTCCTATGTGACAGGGGCTGAGACCGGTTCCCACTGAGGTCTCTGCGAGCCCGACTGGCATTCCAGTACCCTCCCTGCTAAATACGTCCCATTGCAATGGAGCACATGGTCCCTGAAAGGTCTTGGGGAAGCAGCTGGTTTTCTATGTGACAAAGGCACACAGGAGCTGGGAATCAGCCAAGGGGAAAGAGTACCAGCTGATGGATTTAAATAGGGTGCCAGCCCCGAGGGATTGGAGAGGACCAGAGGCATGTTTCTTGGGAGGGAAAGGTCCTGAAAGACACAGGCTGCAGGGGCTCTTCCCTAGTTTCTCTTCTGAGAACTAAAGGTCAGAGACGCCTGGCCCGAGCAAGGACACAGGGTTCACTTGTGTCATTTTCCTTCTGGTTCATATGTAGGATAGAAGCCTGGCCCAGGATTCTTTGGTTTTAATGGTCTGCAGCCAGCAACAAGACCCGCCAGTAGTCCCTTGTGTTTCCTGCTATTATTCTATCCCCGAGTTTTCTGCTTTTTCTACTTACATTTTTTTAATATATATTATTTCAGATATTCCTGGTACTTCCCTCAGCCAGACACTTTGCCAGAAATACCGCTTGCAAAGTGCAGACTTGTAGAAATAATAGGAACTGCACAGATAATGGAGGGGATACTACAGAGTCTCTGAAACTTACTGTGGGGGTTAAGCACATTGTGTCTATATCACAGCTGCAATACATGTGGAAAGGTCCGTTTATTGTATAAACACTGACATGGGTCGTATGAGAACACAGTTGACTCGCAGAAGCTAAGCAACCAAGCCCTTCTTTTGAGTGCATGCCCTGGGGCAAGGCTGCTTCCATGCTCTTTCAGCCTACTCATCTGCAAGATTCACTGTTTGACCTCCACTTCCAACTATCCCAGTTACTTTGGCTTGCACAGTCTGTCACACAGGTCAGCCTGAGAGATGTGCTTGATGATACATGTGTCTTGGGTATGCCATTACTGGTTTTCACTCAAAAATAAAGGAGACGTGCAGGGATATTTAGGAGGCTGAGAACAAATAGAAAATATAGCATAACATCTGGAGTTCACAATTTCTCTTTCTTTATTAAACTTCCTTTACAGATCACTTTGCCATAGACAAGAGAATTGAAGGAAAAAAACCATAGTAACAGTGATCAAAGACAAGTTAATTGAAGGGACTAATTGAACCAGAGACTATTCTCAACAAAGGGAATCTCAGTAAAAAGAAGAAGATATAGAAGCTGGAGACAGAAAGGATAACACCACATTGTATCCAACACCAGATTATTTTCCTAGGCACAAAATTAGGATTTCTCATACGTAAAAAAGTTAGAAATTTTGCAGTTGGTATAGTTAGGTCCCACAGCTATAACCACTGGTTCCTGAAGTCTGAGTTGGTTGGAGGATATCTGGAGGATACCCCTGAAGCTTTTATTGTTATTGTTTAATGGTCCTGGATGCAGGCTCCAGAGGACTACCAGGATGCTATTTTTCATGAAAGGGGCTAAGGAGAAGGGCCAATAACTTCATTTCCTTCAAAAAGTGAAAGGAAACTCCCTGCCCTGATTACAGCCATATAGGGGTTAAGAGAGGTGGAAAGACAAGTAGCATGGGCCAGTGACATTGCACATGTGGCCCACCATAGGCCATATGATGACAAAGGACAGAGTAAAAACTCGTCCTGCCACCTGCTCCAGAGAGCTATCACTGGGACCATGTGCATCACCCATGGGAGAAGGTATGTGTCCTTGGCTGATAATTCTGCCCAGTCTTTTCAAGGCAAAAGCATCCGGACTTGCGTACTAATCCAAAAGATAGAAGAAAACCAGTCTGGTATCAGCTAGATTTCATATCCTTACATGACAAAAGTGAGCAATGCCTCTCTTATTGCTTCTCTTATTCCCATAAAAATAGAAAATCACTAATGACGCTGTGAGGTTGGAAGTAGCATCACTTAAACAAGTCATTTGTCCAAGTCACATTCATTAGAGAGGTAAAGTCCTGATGCTTTCACTCATGCTCAGCAGTGGATAGGCATTTTCAAAAACTTTGTGAAAGATCACGTTTCCTGGTTGATCGCCTGAGGACATGTTAGCTAGACAGGCTTCCTCATCTTAATAAAATCAATTGATGTTAGCTAGACAGGCTTTCTCATCTTAGTGGATGCAATTGATGTTAGCTAGACACATTCCTAACCTTAATAATAGGAGTCGCAATTGCTGAATATTACTTGTGGCAGGCTTGTCAGCAAATGTCTGGTTTAATTTATGAAAGAAAATTGTGTCAACAATGGGAATTTATTGTTTCCTACACTTCCTGCCTTCTGGTGTCGTCGGTGTGTAGTGCATTGTTAAGGGAAAGGACTTATGCAAAACGCAAAGTTCTGACTGAATCTGGGGTCACACGTTTACTAAATGCACTAAATGCATTTAGCTGTTTTAATTCAAATAGGCTCCTTGCAAGGCGTTTGGTAGTGTTCTTCCCTGCTCATCAGTTGCTTGGAGATATATGTATTCAAACACGAAAATTGGTTTGTTCTTTGAGTACTCCAGGCTCTTCATGAAAGTTGCAGCATATCACTAAGAACATTCTATTAGAAAACACCACAATTTTTTCCCCTATGTTCTCTTGCTGAATTCATTAATAATTTCAGTAAGCCAAAAACTGCATCTCTGAGTGAAGCTGCTGATGGCTGAGGGGATTTTAGCAAACACTTCACGGGCTGAGTCTTTCAGCTTGCGGTTCAGGCTATGATCACATCTCTGTCTTTCTGCTGGAGCTCTGTGGGGTTTTGTCCCCTGATTGCCCAGACTTAGATGTGGTAAACCAACCACTGTATAAAACAGAAAATAAGGAGCAAGAATAAAAGTGCATGTCCCGGTCTTTTAATGTTTTGCAGTAATGTATATATCCTGGGCCTAAAAAAAATGGAAATGCTCTGGAGTTTTGTAGCTAGATAAATAACGTCTCTCCAACTCCAGCTCTGTCTCAAAGGAGAAATCTATCTCTAACTTATATTTGCGTCTCCAAATGTGACACACCCCATTTTCAGATGAGATAACCTTTATAGAAATGTCTCTAATGGGATACTCAACTCTGCAAAATTGTTACTAATTTCAGAAAATGTAGGTCATCAATGTGGTAGAATCTTCTACTGAATAGTTGTATCTCTGTGGAATTTCATTACCTCTTTTTTGGCTATCAAAAAGTAACTGTTTTTAAAAACTAGATATAGGGATATGTAATAAAAGGGGAGACTGGCCAGGTAGTTTTGACGAGTAATAAAATAATAAACATTGTCTATGTATTGATTAGGTTTCCTCTGTTATGGTACATACAGATCACATCTATATTGACTTGTAAGACCCCTTACAAAGCAACAGCTGAATGTTTTGAATCCTCTAATATGTAACTTCATAGCAACCTTGACAGGTAGGGAAATATTATAGCGCCTGAGGCCTGTATTTGTCCTCCTGACTGTAAATACCTAACGGAATGTAAGCCCAGCCTTCTTAGGGTCCTCACATGGCCAGTGAAACACAAGCATTTTTAGTCAAAATCAGCCTGCCCGAGTTCACAGAATCACAGAATCTCCTAGACTGGAAAAGACCTGTAAGATCACCTAGTCCAATCATTAATCTAACACTGACAAGCCCACCACTAAACCGTGTCCCTAAGCACTATATCTCACGACCCTTAAATACCTTCAGGGATGGGGACTCCACCACTGCCCTGGGTAACGTGTTCCAATGCCTGATGACCCTTTTAGTGAAAAAATTCTTCCTAATACCCAATCTAAACTTCCCTTGGCGCAACTTGAAGCCATTTCTTCTTGTTCTTAATTTCCCAGTCAAGCCACCTCACCAGGTGACTGAAGGAGGATGGTGAAGGTCATAATTTAAAGGACAGGACCTGACTCCCTGCAGCTGGTGCAATGAATTTGGGCCTGACCTCATGAGCATGGAGAGGCTGAAGAGAAAGTCCCTGCCATGTTGTGCTTGCAAAGTTACTGCGATGCAGAGATGAACGCTGAGCTGCAGAGACACTCAGCCCACTTCCCAACCCACAGCCTTACCACCCTGCAGGAAAATCCCTTGTGGGTCTGAGACTAACAGAGGCAGCCCCTGAAAGCAGATCTAGCTTACAGCAATCTGTCATCCTCTGAGCCAGAGTTGTTTGCTCCTGTGGAAGGTGTTAGTAATTGTGTTTGCAGCTGCGTGTTAAGCTCCGTTAAACACTGACTAGAACTGGTGTGTGGCACCAGGAAGGGAACAGCTGTTGGTAAAAACAATGGGTATGTCACAACAGCCCGTGACAGGAAAAATCCAAGACTGTCAAACAACATTTCTGGAGAAAAGTTGTTTTATATTAAAAAACAAGTGGGAATATTGCAGGTAGTTCTGGTTCTTTTCCAGCATTACCTGATACAGTAGAAACATACAACAAGAGATAGGCAGAGGAAAAAAGATAAGTCACCCAGAAATGGACTGTAAAGTCATAGCTGAAAGTGACAGTAAATGTGACAATATTTTTATATATGGCACTGTCATTTCTCACAGCAAGACTATCTGACCAGATGCAGGCGTCTCATGGAACAGAACAGGGTGGAGACTGGAGGAAGGAGGCAGAGCACATGTGGTGGGTGAGGGAATCCAGGTCTTTGAGGACTGCTGGTCTGTTAAGTGCTGGTACACGTATTTCTGTGGAAGTGGGAGGAGTAACTATTGTATTTCAAGCTGAGAAAAGAAACCTTATACCAAATTATCACTTGCAGTAAGTGCAAGGTCAGCCACTTCTGAGAAAGCAGTAAAAAATTCCCAGGGAAAGTTTCTTTGCGCTTCTGGTTGATTTTAAGAGCTTTCTGAAATTTTGAAAATTATTAATAGTGTCAGGCACAGACAGGTGCCTGTGAAGAAAAAGCATTTTCTTGGGAAAATTCATGTAAAAACAATCAGACCTCCTTCCCGTGGTTTTGCTCAGACAACGAGAAGATACCACTGGCACAGGGAGGAGCTGAAAAGGAGGGTTCCCCCTGAACAGACATCTGTTTCAGGCTAAATCTGTTTCAGGCTAAATCTGTTTCAGGCTAAATATTTCATGCCCAAATTTTTTCTCTGCTGGTAATAAACCACCCTGCTCAAATGATCATATCCTTGTGTTGAATGACTTCAATTAATAGGAAGAAAAAACATCTTCATGAAGCCTTGAAATGACAGGAGGGATCAAATGAATATTTTCGTTGGCATCAGCTAGTCCTCCCTTTCCCCAGAACGGGAACTTTGAAAGTCCAGAAGGCACTTTGCCTGGAGCTTCGTAAAGTTATGGACCAGCACTCGGAGATCATCAAGCCGAGGAAGAATATGGTTTGTCTGGATTCCCAGGCACTTCTTAAACAGAAATAATGAACATTATTATGGGCGCATCCACCAGCTGTTCACATTCACAATTGTGCCCCATTCAAAGGCATAGGGCAGATAACCCCCGCCACCTGATGGGGATAGGTTGCACAAATCCACTCTGAAGCTAAGAATCATTTTGAACAAAATTCATGTTAGGAAACTGTAACAACATCACAGCTGAGTGCTCTACAGAGTAAGCACTGCAGTCCTTGGATCGTTTCCTCTGCCCATTAAACCCATGTGAAAAGTGGGATGAGGTTCCCACAAGCGACTCCAATTTCAAACCATTTCAGACTTAATTTCACCAATTCCGTGGCCTCCTGTGGTAGCAAACTATGCGGGCCAGCTACCAGCTGTGTGAAGGCCTGCCTTTTATTCATTTTAAATTTACCTGCTGGCAGCTACATTTATAATCAAGCACCAGAAGAATGGAAATAGAGTGTAATGCATCTCAGTTGTTACCCGGAGTTGCTATGGGACATGATGGGTCTGGGGAAGAGTATCAGAGAAGGGTCCTACCAAAAACCAGCATCGTGTCTGTGAGGAAGTGTCCCTAGAGAAGTGTTTAAACCTCAGCATGGGAATCTCCCAGTGGGGAAAGTGGAGCAGGAAAGCAACAGAGAGATCTGCAAGGATCCAGAAAGGGATGGTCTTACTTTCACCTGCATGAGCCGTCCCCAGCCAAGCAGGCTGCAGTGGAGGAGAGGGAGGACACAGAGGTTTGGGCATGGGATAGCTGTGGAAAAAAGAGCCTGTTGCCCGAGAACTCCTCACCAGCTTCACTGGCACATGCTCCCGAGGAGTCTAATATTAAGCACTTCGGGTTTCACTCAAAGCCTGTTAAGTCAATGGGAATCAATTTTTGGATTTCTCTGCGTTTTGGACCGAGTCCTTTCAAAACAAGCAGTGAATAGAAACATAGGTTTTCTTCCTCCCTGTGGCCAGGATTTTCAGCATACCTCAACTTTTAGGATCGTGGCTGAGTTTTCCAAAACAAGTTCCCCGGTGAATGGAGAAATGATCACAAGTGACTGAAATACCCGGGCTCTCTTCAGGTGGTTCACCAGCCGAGACAGAGAGGCTCACTGCAAGCTCGCACTTCGCCGGGTGGTCACGAGACGTGAGCAGACAGGCTGGCGGCCAACACTGTGGTCCTCCAGCACAACCAGGAGCAAGCACGCTGTTACGGTAGCTTTGCTCACTCACTTGCAGCTGCCTGTCACTCACTCTCACTTAACTTTCATGTAGGAAGCTTAATAAATTTCTGAGAATCTGGACCTATACAGCATGTTTTGCTGTTTGTTTGTAATTATGGCCAGCTTCTCCCAGTAAGAGCTGCAGGTAGCTGAATCCTTTCAAAGGTCTTGCCCTGGTTGTGAGTGTTCAGGTTTTTGCCAGCTCTGCCCCAGCATCTGAAATTCATCCTCTGTTTTTTGCAGCAGCAGTAGGATCTTTGAAGCTAAAGCGGGGATGAGTTTTCCACCGCATGCTGGAGCTGGAGTCCCCTGGGCACACAAGCTGGCCAGAAGTGGTGTTAAGCCTCCTGAATGTATACATGTGCAGTTCTCCGTTAAATAAATTGTATATTTAATTAAATTTGAGAGGAGATTTATTAGGTAGGGCATTAGCCAGACATGATGCTGAAAACAATGAGGTTTTCTGCTTTCACAAAAACTTAGGCTGTTGGGGTTTTTTGTGTGTAGTATCTCAAAAACACCTTGACTAGCTTTTGATTTTTAAATAAATACATTTAGACAGGCAGAAAGTGTTGTAAATGTTTATATTTTGCTTGCCTTTTATTTGACTTCCTCTAATTTTGAAACAGGAAACCATTTTTTTTCCTAAAGGAGCACAGGTCTTTTTACAGCATTTGGGTTTTCTACTAGGTAATTTTCTGTTATTTATTATCAGTTTTATTTTCCAGCTCACAAATGCTAGATAGTTCATTCCATTTTTCCAAAGGACCTCCATAGGAGTTTTATCATCTGCAGGAAGATAGGAACAATAATTTCTGCATCATGGGGGAGGTCTTAAGGGTACTAAGGCTAAATAAAGGAGTATCTAATCTGTTTGGGAATAGTTTATGTGAAATATTTTTTCACTAACAATGAAAAATTGTCGATTCAAAAATTATTGGGGAGGGGGTCATTAAGTTGATTTAATTACATGATTTATCTTTTTATTTGTAAAAAAAAGATCTAATTTTGATTTCCAAGATGAAATTTTAAGCCCAGTTTTCAGCTTCAAATGATTTTTGTAAAATTTATAATGCAAACTAATTACAGAAATAACATTAAGATAAAATTCAAAACAATCTCTCTCAAACACATTTAAACAAAGCATGAGGATTCTCCCAAACTTCTTTCCGTTTGTCCCTTTGCAAAAAAGGAAGTAGTCAGAATTTCTTTTGTGTTATGACACAGGATCGGAAAAAATGCCCCAAATCTCACAATTTCCTGGGATGGAAGAATTGTCCCCACCTGACCATATCTTCCACCTGAGACTTGCGAATCACATCTGTTCCTCTGGCTCCCATCTTTTGGTGGCACAGACTGTGCCTCTTTCCCTGATCCTGCACAGCGTAGCCCAAAAAAGCCACCCACGTGGGGAAGCACCCTCAGCCTGGAGAAAGCAGCGGGAGCACAACTTAGTGGCTGCTCCAGAGGGGAATAAAGCTGCAGGGCTGCAGCTGCACCTCCTGCCAGCACCAGCGACTAAACCTCCAAAAAAGTGGCTCCTTCCCACATGACAGCCAGCCCAGGTGGTTCATCTTAACTGCCCTGGGGACATTGCCTCCCGATGAGGCCTCAGGTTGTTCGCTCCATCTGGCTCGTTACTACTGTATATTCTGCATTTATAGTGTTGTGGCTCAAATTCAGAGTTATTGGTGGGGTTCTGCAACTCATGTTAGCAACATATGTGCCTGGTTTCCAAGTGTCTCACCAGCTCTGCCAGGCTGCCGCTGCTGCCGTCCAGCTGCCCGGGGGACGGCTGAGCGCAGGCTGCCCAGGGCAGGCCACCAGCTTGGCTGTCTCCTGCCTGTCCATCAGCAAGAAGATGAAGGCCTCCATGTTAATGGCTGAGAATTCAGATTTCCCCAAATGGGGATGCTCCAGGGAAACAGAGAGGTTTCAAATTCAGAATGCTGAATTTGTAGAGGTAGAAGAGACTAGAGGTAGACTCAACCACCCTTTACCAAATGCATGCAAGGGCAATGGAAGAGGTCTGGGCTTTAAGGACCACATCGAGTATTGGTTAGCATTGTTCACCCAAGGGAGATATGGACTCTCCATAGGGTACTGAGACAGTCTCACCCGGTACACAGGTCATGGGGTCAGCACCATGCTGAGGAACTGGAACAATTTTTGAGAAATGCAATAAAATGGTTTGGTTGCTCAGAAGGGGGACTGCCTACCGGGAAAGAAAGGGATCCAGAGGATGGCTCAGCCATAGCGTTCCTGTTCACTGTATCTTTCCTTGGAGATATTAAAAACTGAGCTGAACAGGGCCCTGTGGAAGCTGACTGAGTTGGCCATGCTCTTAGCCGGCACCTGTCAGTTGGGGGCTGGTTCTACAAAGGTCTTTTTCCATCTGAATTTTTGTCTGATTGTGTGCATATGCTGCAACACCAGACACACAGGTGCAAGGAATACTGAAGGGTCAGGAGCCCTGAGGGAGAAAAAAATGGAGTAAGACCTATGAAAGTCACACAACCAGTCATATCCTTAAGCATTCTATTCTCGCACAACCTCTGTGGCCAGTGATGATACTGCACACTTACAATTAAACCCACACTGACTTGGGCTTATAGAGCAGAAGAACTTTTTAGTAAAAAAAAAAAAAGAGAAAAGAAGACTGATCCCAGTCTCCTGGAAACTGAATTTACTTCCTTGATTTCAGTCATTGTATGGAAGATTTTAAAACTGCCATCAGACCATCAGCCTGAGGTATATATTCATAGATTACAGAGCCTAAGTGGACAGTTGTAATGATCTAATTTGATTCTTCTCTAACATATACCATAAGACTACCCTGCAATCACTCTTGTGGTGACAAAAACGTATCTTTTTCCAAAAGCTTACTGAGATTAAATGGAAGGAACACAAAATGTTCTTTGGGGCAGAGATAACTGAGACAACTGAAGTCCCTGCCAAAGGCACTGATCGTTACGGCAGTGGCTGAGAGCAGCTAAGCTACATGGGATGAAAGAATTTCTGTTGGACCAATGGCGACTCTGGGAGCAGAAAGGTGTGAGAAAGAAGGCCAGGAAAAGCTAGAGATGCAAAACACTGAATTTGGAAAAAATCAAGCAACAAGCTTCTGGCACATTTGGTTTTCTCAGCAAGGAAACCACCTCTTGCTTGCTTTTTTTTTTCTTTTCTTTTTGAGGGGCAGGGAGACCTGGCACACACGTCTGGTAAATAAATAGGATTGCACAAAGACTCTGCATGACTCTATCAGCTCCTCCTCCCAACAGAAACACGACACAGAAAAACTCTGAATAGCTGCTAAGCATTCAAGCCAAAGGAGCATGGGATTTCCAGCATCAGAAGTTTATGGTTTCTTTGCAGCATTCAGAGAATACTTGGTGTGGGCTCTTCTGCCAGGAGGGCCCGTGTGACATACAGTTGCTCCTCAGAGCACACAGAAGTCACAGAGAACAAAATTAGTTTTCTGCCTGAGAGTAGCTGTGTTCACAGTGAAGAACCACAGCCTGCTACACAAACTGGACACATGGAACTACCCACATGTGCTGCTGGTAGGGAGTGGAAGCTGCTGGGGAGTGGCACGCTCAGTGTGCAGCAAGGATGAGAAAGTTGCCCAGGAGCTTGCAAAGAAATGACCTGTGATACCTAATGCTTGAGTTGTTATTAACATATCCAGAAAATACAGGGATAAGTTTTAAGTGCCTTATGACAGATATCCCATTTGTCCTGTGGCATGTGGTGGTCCCTTACCTGTGTCGAGGAGAGGGAGGGACAAATGAGCAACTGGGCAGGTGAAAAGGGGTATTAACTGAGGTGATTGCACCAGCCCCATGGCTGTGGGGTCCGTGGATCCGTTTCTGGCCAGTAGTTCAGGGTTAAAGCAATTCACATATTGCTCTTGGTTTATGTCGGCAATGTAAAGTGTGTAACATCATACCCTCCATGACATGCATCTAGCAGAAAGAAAAGAGAGCAGATGGAGCAGGAGGTGCCTGGAGCACATCACCAGAGGGTTCCCCCAGCTGCTTACAGAAAACATCTCTCTTGACAAAGAAGATACTATTCATTCCTAATTACAGTAGGATGTCTATTGACACTTAGGTTTCCCACCCTTTTTGGTGGGCCATTCACATCTTACTAGTGCTTACCACTTTTCCACGTTGCATTGACTTCAGACATGGACAGGTAGGCACTAGGGAGTGCCTACCTTACTGTGCAGAAGTCCCTGTAAGCTATGATGGGTGGATATCAACACCATTGGCTCTGGTTTCACGCAAAACTCAACTACATCATACAGCTGGTCCAGATTGGTTTAACGCAGTTAAAATTCAGATGTCTGCCATACATCTATAGCTCATGGCTGAAGGTGAGATCCACAATAAAAACCAGGAAATCCAAGTCACTAAAGTACTGAAACAACTAGTTCCCTACTGATTTCAATGGGGCTGAGGTACCTAAATATATCTAACTATAAGCCTTCCTCCCTTGGCTCATCTCTGTCCCACTACAGTTTGTAAAGAAGCTGAGCTAGAGGCTATTCATCACTGTCTAATCTTCCAACACCTAGCACAATGGGACTTTCATGGCTGTTAGGAGGTTTGGCACTTTAACAGTACAAAAATACCAGTAATTCTACAGTTCATACTGTGATATGATTGCTAGGAGGATGGGGTGGTTGCTGAACTGAGCCATGGCTGGAATTGAAGCAGAAAAAATACCCGTTTCATAATCCAGTTTCACTTTTCACTTCTTTCTCTTCTGTACTGTCTGTAATCACCAGTAGATTATTGCACCTGCTCATCTGTAGTACTTTGGGCCTCCAACGAAGTAGAATAATTATTCCAGAATACTTTTTACTTCCAAACAGGCATTTGTTTAGACAGCTTTGAATCCAGAATGGGGGAATTGGAATTAATTCAGTTGCCTAAACATACATACAGTGCCATCCAAGGTGCTTTGTATATCAAGGCAGATATCTGCGCAAGGCAGATGCAACAGAATTTATGGGAAACTTGCACCCTCATAGGCCAGCAGCTGCCTGAGAAAGAAACCAGGAGGAGATGAAAATGGTACCTGGTGCCTATATTCAGGCCATTGAGCTAGGCTCCAAATGTCGTCTTCTGGAGTAAAAGTCATCCCAGAAAAGGTATTTGTGTGGAAGCCTTACACTACTTGTATCTTTATATTAAAGGGTTATCAAGACATACCATAAATTTTGAAGGTCAAGACAAGAGACCTTCCTTGCACTATATCCAAGCCTCAGGTGCACCCCCAGTTGTTCAAGACTCCTCAAGAAATTTAATCATCAGTGCTGGAGGCAGTGTTGAGCTGGGCCATGGGATAGGGCCAAGCACGTGAGGCCCCATAGGGCAGCAGGATGCCCTCAGGCTCAGCAGAAGCATGGAGGGATATTGCCTTCCAGTAGGTCCTGGAGACATCCTGCAGTACTGCCTTGCTTGGGCTCCCCAGCACACTTGATCAATGGAGAGGCTTCCTGTGAACCACACATTGGCCAGCAGATTGCACTGGTTATCTGAAGGTCCATCAGCAGGGCTCCCTAGTGGGGACATTGCCCGACAATTACATGTGGGCACACATCTGGCTGCAGGAGCGGTGTAAGGGGGAACCACTTAGGGAGTGTCTTTCTTAACCCAAGGAACTCAAAAAGTCTTGCGTCTGGAGGAATCAGTCATCCCCTAGATGCTGGGCAGCTTTCTGTGAAATAAACCTCCTCCCAGACAGAGGCAGGAGGGAGACGTTCGCTGTGTCATGGGCAGGGTGGGGGCTCACAGCTCATTTGTGTCTGTTCCGGTTTCCTTAATGCACATCAGAGTCAGAGAAAGTGATGACTGATATAAAGTGAAAATTCCTCTGTTTGCATCATTGCTTTCTGCACGCCCACTTTATTTCCTCATTTTTAGTAAACTGCATAGTAAAAGCTGTTATGAAATGCTGTTTCTCCTTTCACTGTCTGATGAGTTAATAGCAAAACCAATTAAATGCAACATGCAAGACAGCCAAGTTGTATGTGTCCCCCGCTGCCTGGCTCCCTTTAAGAACTGCTACATCACTTTTAAGTCATTTCTTTTCCCAGATGAGGCAGTTTCACTTATATCAAAGAGCTTGATCTAAACCAAACAACCTTACAATAAACCAGACAGACTCGTTTTTGATATCATTAGCCTCTAACCTCCGAGAGACTTCTTCAGACAGGAGCTGCAACTTGTTACCAGATGTCAAAAAATGTTTGTCGTCAAAACCTCAAGTGACAACTTGGGGCTAAGCAGCACGAGCTTTTTGATTGTATTTTAAATGACAGAAATTTTTATTTGGTGTAGCAGTGCCCAGGGTGGCAGAAGGAAAGAGAAAGGAAAGTATTTCAGAAACTATGTCACAACCGGCTCTAAGTACTCTCAACTTCATGATTTAGCCGTTGGATTTCTCCATAAACTGCTAATCTGTGGTACGAAGGGGCAGCATTTGTGGCTTTCCCTAGTGAAAAGCAGAAGTGCTCCCCATATTATACTACAACAGCGAATACTGAGCATGTGACTCAACTCAGACACAGTTCAGGAGGAAATTTTCAGCAATACCAGCATGGGTAAAAATACGTCTATTGTTTTATTTCTGCAGGCAGGGCAGACCAGGTGAGATGGCTTTACTTTGAGCAGAGGGAGAGATTTAGTAGAAGCAAATGTAATTCTCTGTACTTTCTTTAAGAAGCTTTAGATATTGCATGTGACAATAAAACCACAAAGCTAAAAACTGTAGCTTTTTTTTTCACCTGTTGTCTATAAAGGAGATGAAAGCAATCCCAAGGGAAAACCTGGATCAGGAACTGGACTTTAGCAAGGTATATCTTTCCTCAGTTGTACCCCTAGGATGCAGTAATCTGTATTAGCAACAGTTACCGGAGCCATCGTATAGCCTCTTACACAAATTCATGGTCCAACTCACAGACAGCTATGTGAAGAAATCTTGTTCCTTTAAGAAACAGTTATTTCTTTGTTTCTTTTAGGACAATGCCAGAACTCACAGATTTATTCTGTATAAATGAGAAATTCCATCCCTCATTGAACAGATATGGGCTGTAGAAGATAATTAACCACTTCTTATGGTTTATCCAACCCACAAAACTTGGGTCAGGTATTGCTCACCACCCGCATTAATTGCCCAGAACAGACTGACTGGTTTTGGACCAAATATTGTCTCACCAGCACTTAATATCCCTGCCATAGCATGAAAGGAAACAGAAACCTGAGAAGAAGAGAAAATTAGAACGGTGGGAAGAAAAACAGTTTCTTAACTGTGCAATGGACTCTGTCTGTCTAATGAATCCCCTTTGAAAACCACCCATAGTAATAAATTAGGATGTAATATATTGCAGATGGATCAACAGTGGCACACACATAGCCTTATGTATCTGCCACAGGTGTTTGATTTTTCATTTGACAGCAGGTCAAGGAGTAACCATGCAAGGACAATCCGGCTACAGAGAGTGACAATTCTGTTTTGCACCAGCTTTTAGGGTTAAAATATTGTTGTTCTAGACTGGAAGGAAAACTAAGCCTCTCAGTTGTTCTGTGGAGTGGAATTGTGTTGACACAACTGGCTTAGGATTGAAAACATTATTTAAAAAATCAAATCTGGAATTTTTTCTGCATACAGCTGACTAGTGTTTAGAAACCTTCTAGACATAAGAAGGGGAGGTAATTCAGTAACTTTAAGAAAATGTTTTACTTTGACAGAACACATGATGACAATATTCCATTAAAAATGTGTCTAGAACTGACCAGGTCTTGTGAGGTCCTTCATGCATAGTCTTGTCCCATTGCCTTAGACATTGGATGGTCTCTAGAAACAAACCTCAGATCATATAGTCTTTAATTACATGAAACCTTTTGGGGGTCTTCAGCATTAATTGTGAAGATATACTCAGTATTTTTTTCAGATCTATAGGTCAAACAAATAAACAAAAAAAAAATACTATAATGTACAAGAGAATATCCTGTTCTTCCAAAATAGGTTAAAAATCTACAGAGAAAAAAAAAAATTGCATGTAAGGATGTTAGAGAAATTTTCACTGAACCCTACACAATTTGTCTAGACTCCTGCTGCTATCAGTGCTCCACAGTTTTCCACAGTTTCGCAAGCATGACTGGCAGGATTAACTGTTTCCTCAGGTCCAGTCATGCTTCTAACAGTAAACTTCCCACACGTGTTTCAAGTCATTTAGCCTTTTTGTTCTTTCCCTCCATGTTTCTGATTCTTGATGAAAAAAAAACCAACTGCAAGATGCTTGGGAATCTCTCCCAGGGGTTACACCTAGAAAATGTAGTAAAGGATGTCTGTGCATCAGTCACCTCGATGCTCAGTGCACCGAAACATAAAGGCAACCACTCGTATCTGAATGGTTTGAACTGTGATATGTATAATGGTTTATCCTCTGTTCCAGACAACTGCTAATGGTCGCTGTTGGAGCTGGGGTACCTACCTGGCCGGACCTGTGATCTGACTCAGTATGGCAGCTCTTTCATTCTTACAGTGCTTATTCCTAAGTTTCAGCAGATGCTATTCACAATGATCTCAGAGTTAAATTTGTGCAGGACAGTCTTTGCTTGGCACTAGTTAAGAGACTTACTTGTTTAAATCAGTCTCTCCTGAGTTCCAGCTGATGCTGCAGATAGGGACATGCTGGAGCTGTTGTGGTCTCTAACATTTGGCTGTGGTGGGGACAGTGTCTTGCAGCCAAAGTCTTGCAGGGTTTTTTGTGGGATAGCAGTGCATTTCTGTTGCTGACGCTGATCAAATGTTGTATTTTTAATTGAATTTCTACAGTTATGGTCTAATCACAAACGTGTATGCTCTGCATTATGCCCTCTCATGACTTAAACTGGGAGAGCTACAGCAAAGGGGCTCTGTTAATAATAAACAATATTAAATGTCAGCCAGATGAAACTGAAGAGTGGAAAAAAGAATAGTACGACGCAGGGAAGTTTTCTTTCCACTTACTTTCTTTTCCCTGCACTTAGAGGACTTTCATACTTTCTCTGCCTTTAGGAATGTTTTTGTACATAGAAATTCACTTCTGTGGAATGGGAGTTCACAAGTCTTCCTACTGACTTGAGAAGTAATAGTATCAAGACCGATGTTTTGGTTGCTCCTCCTGACCAGCTTTCCCTGCCTTAGTAGTGTTCCTCTGTTTAGACAGGTTTCTATTTTGAGTATTTTCTTCTCCACAGACCCCTGCTCCTTGTTGAGGACAGGCTTCAACTGCATCCAATATTTTGCCATGAGAGGCCAATTGTTCTGCAAACAAGGAGGAATGTTTTATTGTTCTGGCATTTCATCTCTTTGGATATGGTTTAGAAACCAAATAATACATTGAAAACATGTTTCAGCATCCTCACTTTTGTTTGCTTTATTTAGTTATTGCAAGACTTCTAGCAAAGCTAACACCTTATGGTTGTAATGGAAGTCCTTCCACAAAAATGAAGCGTAAGGTAGACACTCTACAGCATTGTCACTACAGATCAGAGCTTGCAATGGTTCTACTTACTCTGTGGAAGTCTTTCCCTTAATGCTTTTGTCCTTTGAAAAGACAGGACACTCTTCTGTGCTAAAAGTTAAGACCCATGAAAATCAGAAACTGGCTCAGTGGATATAAGAAGCTATTAAGGCAGCCTAGCTTCCTCCAAAAATTTTGCCTCCAGTTGCCCATAGCAAATAAAATTGCTTTCAAAAGTTACTCACTCAAACTCTGCACATTTTTTTATGGTGACAACTAGTAGAATAGAATTTGTACATCAAGACTGTAGGTCAGGGGTTCCAGGAAATTTTGTGGGATTTATGTAAAAATGCAAAGGAAAAAAAAAACCCAACTCTGTGAGCAAAGAAAGTTGTAAACTGCTGTTAAATTCAGACTTGAGGTTTTAAAGATACATAACCTGATGGTCACTATTTTAAGGAAGGTTGCCATTCCCGGCAACTTCTGGGGGTTTCTAGAAACTAATAGTCTGGCTATCCTGTCAGCACCGGTCTCATTATCACAGAGCCAAAATCAAGGCAATTATTTTTGTGTACTCAAAGTAATGGAGAGGATTCCACTGGCAACTAACATCATCTCAGAAACCACAGGATCCATCATCACGAACTTTATAACTAAAGCCTTGTCTAAATAGAAGGCATTTTCTACACAGAACCTTTCTCAGTTCACAGGATATTACGAAAATCAATGTATTATAGTATTCAGATTTTGTGTAATGACATTTCGGAAAGTAAACAGGACTGGAAAATTCATTCCAAAGCTGGAGCACCAAAACTCTCAAGGGCCAGCTTATTGGTGTAAGGATAAATGTCATTGACTCAGGAAAAAGAAACACTTGAGTATCGACGACAGCATTTAGATGAGCTCTATCATTAATGGAGCCAGAGTAAACCCTTGATTTTTGCATTCTTCAATTAACACTCATGCACATACAAATAGACCTGATAAAATGGCATTGCGGTGGTGACCTTAGTGACAAGCCTCCCACAGAAGTACCGCCAAGTTTATTCCTCCACAGATGGCTGGTACCACCATTCTTTCAGACAACATGCTATAAAATAATGTGTAACTGAAGCTAAAAAGAACAGCATCTTCCATAACTGGCAGAAAAAATTATATCTTGGATTTTTTGATAGTCTGAGAGGACAGAAGTTGTATTGTGGATCCACAATGGGAAAATTAGCCAAAATAAAGCCAGATGTTCTTTTTTTCCTGTAATAAGTGGGAACTTTTAAAAGTTAGAAATAAAGTCACCACCAAAAGGTGAAGAAACCAAGACGTGGAACACTCCTGGTTAGCAATGGTTGCAAGGAACCAAGGCATGGAACACTCCTAGCTAGCAACTGTTGCTATTCATGATTTTTGGGTTCACAGGATAAAATTCTGACCCAGTGAAGCCAATGACAAAATTTCTGCTGCTGCAGAGCAGGAGTTCATGCAAAGCTCTGGTGGCTCATGAGTGGGTGTCAACAGGCAAACAGATTACAGTATCATATTCCAAACTCAGATTAAGAAAAATGCCACCAGGAAGTGACAGCTGTTTTCTCGAGTGATACTGTAACTAAATTGTTGGTGTTCACATCCACGTTGCACGTTCTGTGCTTGTGAGGGATGGCAGATATATGTGTTAGAAATAGCACTTTCTATTTCTATAGAAGTCAATTGTCTGGTTTTGAACACCCTAAATTTGGGTACCCAAACAAGACTCGTGAGTTCAGTCCGCCTCTGGGATATTTTGCGCTACCATCTCAATACCTTTTCAACTAAGTACTTTATAGACAAGGAAACACTGTCTAAATCCAGCAGCCTATTTTGGAGGAGTTTTTCAACTCAAACCTCCAACACAGTAAAATTCACGGCACAGAGCCAAACGGTGGTTTATTCATGCCTCTCTATCTGCAGTACATTTGAACTGCTTGAGACTGCCTGAATAAATATTTTGCCCCTGCTGTTTGCCACTGAGCTCAGACTTCACTACTGGCACTGTTCACAAGACGAACCCCGCAGTGTTTTCTCCTATGTCCACCATGCTCTTCCTGTGTTGTGGTTGACACCCGAAGCTCCTGGCCCCTCTAGGCTTCACACCAGATCTCTGTGTTCCCCTTGAACCGCTGTCCTGTGCTTTGAAGTGTGCTGCTGGAGCACCTGGACTAATTCACCTACCCAACTTTGTCATTGTCCCTCAAAAAATGGCTTATGTGCATATTCTTCCTCAAAACACAGCAATACCTTGCAATTTTTAGCCAGAAGGACTGAGAAGACATAAACCTGATAAGTCACTGGGCAAAATGTCCTAGATCTTCCCAGATTCTGAGTCTACCATCTCAACACAACTTTGCAAATTCTTCTGACTGTCATTATCTTTGTCTAATTTTCCTTTTGTAGGTTATTTGTGATTTACTTCTCTAGCGATGGCTCATTACATACATTTTCCCAGTGGCTGCTTTGCTCTTATGAAAGCAACCCTCAGAGTCTCTTGCTCTGCGCTCACCATTGTTTTCTCAGGCCATATTTGGCAGATAAAATGATATGCATGTTTCTATTCCATAACTTTATATTATTTTTAAAATAGCCACTTCAAATCTCTTTAAGTGATGTGAGGAGTGAAGACCAGTTTATTTACTCTCCATTCTGTTTCCTCCAGTGTCTAGGCATTTAGTCTTGCTTGTTCTGGCTTTTTGTCAGGAGCCTTTACTGTTGAAATTTTTGTTAAAAAATGCTGATCTTTGTTGCAATTTTACTGATCAAATTCTGAAAAAAAACACGTCTCAGTTTAACTTCTTTTGTATGATTTGCCAAGGATATTGATGTACAAACAGTATATGTTCTACCCCAACAATGGAGGTTGCCAGGTGTTTTTATTTATTTAATTCCCCCCTCCTTTCTCTTCACCCAACAGAAACTGTGGTAATGTGGGCTTTTAAAAAATACTTGGAAATGCGATCTTTTGCATTAAAAAACTGGGACATGCTCATACTGCCTGCCAGCAACACATGTTTGAAGTATTAATGTACAACACCTAAAAGAAACTTAATATTAATACAGAACTCTGCATTAAAACACCCTTTCAAGACAAGCCAGCTGTCTTACTCTGAAAAAAAGCCAGGAAACCCAGATGTGGAGCTAATCTAATTGTTCATTATAAATGAGTTACCTGGCAAATTTAGCTCTTCCCCCCCTCCCCGCCTAATGATTGAGAAACAGCCCTGTTTTTTACATACTTATTTGTAACTTGAGTTCATCTAATACCTTGTGCAGGCAACTGCTTTGATTCATTGGCTAAGCATCAGTCATTAGTGGTCTGACTTAATAAAGAAATGTCAGGACTGAGAATCTGTTGTATATAGGATTTTCCACTATGCTGCTCTCTTATCCGAAGGCAGATAAGAGGCAGACTACCATTTAATTAAAACTTCTCCATGGGGAAATTCACACATGTAGCCAATAGCCCTTCCTCTCTTTGGGATCCTGTAGCCGATTCCTAACCCAAGCTCTCTTCTCCTTGGAGTGTAGCAGATACTCAATGAACAGAAGGTGTGGTTTATTTAATC
This sequence comes from Pluvialis apricaria, assembly GCA_017639485.1. NCBI lineage: Eukaryota > Metazoa > Chordata > Aves > Charadriiformes > Charadriidae > Pluvialis > Pluvialis apricaria. Next base: position 156,651,848 of record CM030008.1, on the reverse strand, counting down.
CACTTGATTTACACATTCAACTTTTTCACTGGCTTTCTCAGGAAAAATGGACCTGTGGCCATTGCATTCTTCATTGGGGAGACCAATCTGCTGAACCCCTCTTATGAGTGGTACCTCAGCCTTGTCCATCAAAATGACACCCACGGCAGGGGTAGAGCTTAATAACTTCAAGTTCATAATGGTCAATGACTAGCCAATTAATTCATTAACAATTTAAATTAATATTTTGCATCTTATTCTAAAGAGTTGAGGATAATCACAAAACCATTTCCAAGGGTGTATCTGCAGGAGGGAGAGGGAATGTCAGGTGGCTAAAGGGACCAGGGAGACAGAAACCACTTCAAGCAGACAGACAGAGCATCTCACTAAATGTGAGGTTACTCCAGCCTGAAAGCAATGAAGACCAGCGAATATAACTTTCAGAAACCTTTGCTTCCTTCCCTACCCGTGTTTCTTGAACCTTCCTTACAGTTGTATCATACTTATTTCATGGCTGCACAATGCTCCAGTTTCAACAGAGTGCTGCAAAAAAGGGCAGCCTTACTGTGCATAAAGGTTGCACATACATGTTAGGTTAGACCAGGTAGCTAGCATGAAGATAATGCTATTTAAGCTCTGTATATGGCCACAGCTGAGGACTCAGCTGGGACTGTGCTGAGCTGTTGAATAAAAGAATTTAACATGAAAATTGAAGGTAATGTGTTTTTTTTTCTGAGTGGTGTTATCAGCTGGGCTCTCCTGGTATGCATTTGTTGAAAAAAAAAAAAAAGCAATGGCTATTTTGCCATTTATGACTAAAGAATTATCAGTCCTGTTGAGAACATCAGCAATTCATCAGAGGTTTTTACTAAACTAGAAATGACCAAAAGCTCTGCAGTAGTTAAAGTAAAAACCCTTTCCATTTAAGGTAAATTTTTTAAGTGCTCTAAAATTCAGACTTCTTCTCACTGCCTTGAAGCTACATGTTATTTCATTAATGGGGAGCAATACTAGTCTACTTGGAATCATTTGGACAAGGGATTCAGGTGACACAGCTCCTTTTATGTCCTCTTTTCTCCTCCCTCTTTACCACTTGCCAGATTTGGGAATCAATCTGTCTCAGATTTTCCTCACAGTTGCCCAGCCATTTGCTCCAGGCTACTTGTGACTCCCACTGCTTTACAGGGAAGCAAAGGAAACGCGGTATTAACAAACAACAAAGAGCTGAGAATTGTAAGTAGCTGTGAACCTGATTCATAACCCAAAAAATCATATATTGTGTGGACAGTGCAAATGCGCAAGGGTTTTTAGATTGACAGCTTTCACTGTAATTGGATGTTTTCTGAGGATATCCAATATTCAGCTACATCTTTTCGGGTCCAAGTAGGCCAGACCTGAAGGGAGCAAAGTGTCTTGCTAAAGTCTGCCTCTGTCACAGCACTTTTAATTGGAGGGGGGAAGTAATTTGAAAACAGTCTGAAAGTTGGAAAGGTATCACAGAATTTCCAAAAAGAAAACAAACTTCACATGTGAATACTTATAAGGCTGGGATCATGGAAAGAGAGAACATTTGAGGCCTTGGTGAATAGGATACAGGGCTGAGTGGGGAGGGAAGGTGATGTTGGAAGAGGGTGAGGACTGGGGATGCAGTGAATGCACACGGCGTGTGAGCAGATGATGGTCACTGGTTGTCACCAGCTGCTGAAGGGCAAAGCTGAGCAGCCGTGTACTACAATTCTTCCTTCCTTAGTTGGTTTTTTTTGGAGGCTTGAACTCTGATGAGTTTGCTTTATTCCAAAGGCAGAGAAAAACCTGAGCTCCGCACTAACAAAGAACATCAGATAACTGTTGGCAGGATTATTTGTCCTACCCAAACAGCTCTGCTCAGAAGAAAGACTGACATTCATTCCTTAACATACTTCAATATATTCCTTAATATATCTTAATATGGGCGGAAAAGAAAACATCAGATAAGAGGAAAGAAGTATTTTCTTTTTTCCCTAATGTGTGTAGTAGTAAGAGAGACCTTACTACTCTCTGCAACTGCCTAATAGGAAGACGTAAAGAAGATAAAATGAGATTCTTCTCAGAGATGCACAAGGATGGGATACAAGGCAACAGACGCAAATTACAACATAGGAGTAAGATATTAGGTAAAAGACTTTCACAGTAAGGGTGGTCAAATTTAGAGCAGGGGCACAGAGGCAGAGTGGACTCCTCGTCCATTGAGATATTGGAAACTTGAGTGGGCACAGCCCTGCTGTAACTGGACCTGCCATGACCTCCAGAGGTCCCTTTGAATGTTATTCTATGAGTCTATGAAAATTTCCTAGGTTTTCTGCTGTAACTGCTGGTGTAAGCTTATTGTGGTTAGTCATTTGAGATGAGCACACTCCTCCAGATTTGCTCCGCACTGAATGCTCGAACAAAGACCGTAGAGCAAGGCTTGAATTCATGTGGAAAGTGTCAGAAAATGCACCCTGCCAGTCATTACTCATTAGATTAGGTGATGGCACCTAGGTGGGGTAGGATATGATCTTCTCAAACATCCTGCATATTTCCCTATGCTGGACAAATTCAGCTTCTTGCTGTGCTACACTTGTTTAAGGCATAAACATTCAAACACTGCTGACACCATACTTATTGCTAGGACTAAAGACATAATCTGAACCCTATTGCAGAAAGTAAGCGTCATCCCATTAGTTTCTATGGTCGTTATATGAGCCCATATATGAACAGTTGTAACTTTCCAAAGTTAGCTATCTTGGCTGTTTTAAGTGGATTTGGTCTCAGCCGAAGCAACGCTACGTCACACATTGTTGTTCCAAAGTATCTTCCCAAGTATCTTCCCAAGTATCTCTCAAGTATCATCATGCAAAGAATACCGTACAACAAAAGGGTTTGTTTTAAAAAGGACTACAGTGTTTTACAGGGTAAGCCAGTACTTAACCTTTATGAATGGATAGTTTTTTGAATGTGCATTAAGATAACTCCTCCAAGTTCCTACCTTCCAGGAACTGTATTGGTTTAAGTTAGAAATGTAAAAACGCTGGGGTGGGGTAAAGAAGATGTTAATTTGCAGATATTGAAAACCACTGATGTCACACGTGGTTGTTAAAGGAGGGAAATACACTTGGCATCTGTAGAACAATAAACACTTTTGACAGTGACTATACCTACACACATAAGTCACTGATATGTATATATATCAGGATTCAATAAAAACTATCGATGGGTCATTTTTAAGCTGACTGCTACAGCCAGTAAACTTCTACACAAAAAACACATTTAAACACTTCCTTATGAAGGAGAATATTGGTTCTGTTCCCTGACTAGTGTCAGAAGTAAATCTAGGTACCATTCAATAATCTTTTTCTGTAGCTGTTTCCAACAACTGTAATTCAGGTCTATGCAGTGTTCTTTATGTGCTCTTGACTGGAACAGCACTTGGGAAAACACAGTCAATATCCAGGCACAGATTTACTGAGACGACTTAAGACACCAGCACCACTCACTGCAGGGAATGTGCTACAGGCTACAATATGCAGTGGCTGTTGCATGGACCTTCCTACCCAGACGGAAGCTCCTTTTCTTTTTAGAAATGTATTTACAGGCCACAAGGAACAAATAAATGATACATGTATAAATAATGGAAACACAAGATGGAAAATGGATATTTGCTTCAATAATATTGTTGGAAGGCTTCAGAACAGCAGGTTTTAAAGAGGCTTCCATAAGAAAATAAAATAACTTGGTTGTAAAGACACAGAACAGCAAAAAATGGAATTATGGAATTATATGCAGCCTTATAGGTAACACTGATTTGACCTTGCTAGGGTGAAAATAGGATGCTGACAAAGAACTACAAGAAAAATACAGGATGAGGTCAGGAATGCTGAGAAAGGAAGGTGAAAGGAAGATCCAAAGTGTTCAAGGCCAGGCTGGATGGGGCTTTGAGAAACCTGGTCTAGTGGGAGGTGTCTCTCCCCATGGCAGGGGGTTTGGAACTAGATGATCTTTAAGGTCCCTTCCAACCTAAACCATTCTATGATTCTATGATTCTATGATATTCTGTAAATGCAATTTGGCATAGGCTGTTTGGCTAGACAACTAAAAGATGCCAGGTAACCTGTGGTGATGGGGCAAGTTTCAGGAGGATACAGAGAACACTCCTAAGTAATAGACATGAAGAAAAAAGGCTTGATGTGAACACTGTTGAGAAGAAAAAGGACTTTGCAAAAGCAGGAGAAATGAAGAGGACATGGACAGGACATCAAAGCTGAAAAACTGTTAATTGGCAAGGAGATATGGTCTGTTATGAGGTGACTGCAGAAGAGATCTGAGGATTGGATCCTCAACATTTTAGGAAAGGTCCTTTGAGGGTGCTCGTATGTTTTCACAAGATTATTAGAATAATTCCAGTTGGAAGGAATCTCAGGAAGTTTCTAATCCAAACCTCTGCTCCAGCCATGCACCACCATCAAGAGCCTGGCTCTTTCTTCTTGAAGAGCTCTTCAGCAGTCCTGGCAGTCTGCTGTCAGGTGACCCCAAAGCTGTCATTTTTCTAGGCAGAACAAATCTTGGTCCTCCAGTCCTCCTCAAAGGGCAAGCATTCCAGCCCCTGACCAGCTTAGTGCCCCTCCTTGAAATGACTCCTGTTAAGCATTTGGGAGCGAGGGTGGCAAAACTGTATGCAATACACCAGCTCCCTGGATAAGCCGAAGTCTGATCAACTGAACTCCAGAGTCTTTATTCTGTTACTGGCCTTCCACACTCATTGCAGGACCTTCCCAATACACTTTATGATCACTACAACCAGTGCTACCACTGATTATCTCATAGCCAGCCGGTTCCTCCTTGTTAGTGAATGGCAACTCCAGCTGTGTGTCACCCATGGTTGTCCCATGCACTACCTGTATAAAGAAGTTATTCTTGACATCCTCCAGAAATCTCCTGGATCCTTTGCCTCCCACCATATTGACACTCCAGCATATGTCAGGGACATTTTCTACTGGGTTCAATCAAGAACTTCTCGTAGACGATAGAAAGAGCTCTGCTATCACTGGCTGAAGATCTACCTCAGGTGCAGTCTCTTAGACTGCAAAATCTCTAGTATGTGTACCTGCTTGTACATGCCTAGCAAAACAGGACTCCAGCCCATGGCAAGGGTTCCTAAATGCAATCATAAGATAACCATACAATGCCCCAAAAGATTTTCTCTTTTGTTACCTGAATGAGTCTCAGTCTTGAACCACTCCCCAGTTTCCTTCTAGACAGCCAGTCAGAAACAGCCCAAACTTCTTATCCATGTGTCGTCATGAATGAGAAAAAAGGCCAGCAGCAGGCTAGGAAGTTATTCACAAACTTTGAGCATTTGTCTCTTCTGCTGTGCTAAACTGGATCAAGTCAGGGACCTTCCACTTGCTGAGGACTGTAAAGGGGACGCTGGTGCACTGTGTCTGGCTTGGTGGGATCCTTTGTAGGGCAGTCACTGTAGCTTGCTTTAAGAGGGATCTTTGATTCACACTTCACTGGTGGTCATGAGTCAGTCTCCTGACTTGATATAAACGCTCTCCTTAATTCCAGGTTATTAAGCCTATCAGGAAATAATTAAGCCTTTTCTTTTTCTTTTTTTTTTCTTCTTGTTTTTTTTTTGGCGGGGGGGTGGGGGGAGAAGGATTTGCTTTGATCAGTAACCAGATGCTGGAACGGATTTGATTTAAAGTTTTCATGATACCAAGGATTGATAATCTGAGCTTTCTTGCTGCTGTCAGGAATATTTCCCAGTCAGCAAGTTGTGTCTGCAAGCTGTTACCAGCTGGTGATAGCTCTCAATTTGCTATGGGAGGAACAGGACTTTGGCAAGCTTCCTCACAATATGGAAATGTGGATATGTGGCAACAGGGATATCAAACAGTGGCTGTCCGTCTCCACTCGGTGCCGAGGATGTCAGCCACTGTGGAGACGGGGAGCGGGCCAGCAGGAAGAGCCAGACACCGTGGGGAAAGGGGAGAGGAGGACAACAGGGGAGAGGCTGGGGATGGGATGAGAAGAGGAGTCAGGGAGCAGGAGGAGGATTTAAGAGGAGAGATAGACAGGAACTGATCATGGGAGACAGTCGGGGTGGCAGGAGGAAAGAAGAGCTCTCCATTTGCTCAATACCAGGACTGCAGAGGAGTCACCCATCCTCCAGGCTCCACGCAGGGCTGAATCTCAGCTGAGGAGCAACTCCCAGCAACGGGCCAGATCCTCTGCTCTTGCATCCCTACGTGAACAGGGTTCCCTGAAGTACGCAGATTATTTTACTTGCTGGTGGAGTAGTGACGGCAGACTTTGTCCCTGGCTCCTCCACACTGCAGCCCACAGAGCTGGGTCCAGGCCACCCACATAGACCCATTTACTTTGAGCCATAAAACTCCGCCCACTGAAGAGGCAGGTTCCACATCTTTCTCTGATGAGGGTTTGCCACTGTGGACATTTGAGAAGAATGAATTTGGTGGCTGCAGAATTAACCGTGCCGTGCTGCCCTCACGCAAACTGGTCGCTGAGGTAAGAGCGATGGAAGGAGGAACAAGAAACCACTATTTGCTTTGAGTCAGGCACGCAGAAGGAGTTTCTGTCTTTCAATATTAAGAAAGGAGCGATGTAAATTCTGTAGTCTAGAGGGGGGAACCTTAATATTTCATAGCAGCAAAAGCTTTCATGTGGTAATGTGGTAGTTGCATACTGTAAGAATGTTAATATCCCCTGCAGTTAAAAAAAAAAAAAAAAGAAGCTTTTGATAAAAGTTTTATTTGATGACTCTATGTGATGTTATAGCTTTGGCCAAACTGTCGGCAGCAAAACACCTTCCTGGTGCTCCATAAGCAGCAAGTCTTAGTCCCCTTTTGGATGCTATTAGAGAACAGATTCACCTTTTGCTGATTTGCAGATTTACCTTTTACCTGCACAACTTTGCCCATATTGTCAAACCCAATTCCAATCTTATCCTCCTTTGGTGATATTTGATGAAAGGCTCAGTCTGATTATAGCCTAGTACCCAATTCAGTTTGCGAGATTGTTGCTTTTCACACTTGCCCTTCATTACAAACAGATTTAAACACTCTCTGTGGAAAACATTTAGAAGCATTTCCCTTCTCCCATCAAATAACTTCACAATTCATACAGCTTTTGCTTTCTTTGAAATGACATAACACCTCAGCTACAGGTTCTGCAGGTAAAATACAACTGATGGAATGAAAAGCATCCTATGCTATGGGCAGGGCAAATTTTAAGGAGAATTTATTGCTTGGTGCACTCGTGTGGTTCACAGAAGATAAAGGCAAGAAAACCCCCAAACTTCCCATTTCAGGTTTAATCTGGTATGTGACCATAGTTATCTAAGGGAAGAAAGCAAGGAGTTGGGGAAAGAATGAATGGAAGTGGGGAAAAAAGGAGAAAAGGAGCTATAAAACATTTTGCAATCTACAGAGAGAAGTGCAGGTCTGCCGGCTAAAAGCACACAGGAGGGATTTCAGGCCAGCTCCCAAATTCCTTTTTGTTTGAACATTTTGTAAACAGACATGTGGAGTCTTCAGCATAGCAAGGGGTGATGGATGGACACCACTGAAGACAGTAAGTGGTTTAGGAGCCAATAGCCCTTTTGAAGAAAGGATCTAGGCATCAAGAAGGCAAGACTGACCCTTTTAACAGATTTAGATATCTCCTGGTGGACCAGAGCAAGGTATAAACCCTATGAGCCAATGCTTAGGGGGATTCCCAAGGCCGTTAGTCCTGGCTCTGCTCTACCTGGGTTTCTGGGCAGTGCATGGGGAGAATGAAATGCCTGTAGGGGGATCTTCTGAGGTCTGGCCAACTGTGCTGGGAGCTACCGAACCAGCCACAAGCTGAACACAGGGATGTAAGGGTTTCATTTTACACCCAGCCCAATACACTGCCCAGGCAGCCTAGGACAGAGCTGTGGCTACCAGCCCCAGCTCTTACACTGCATTTGTAGTCTGAATTTCTCCATTAACCTGTGTGCGCCACTGTTGTCCCTCCCTTTGTTGTTGGCTTGTCTCCTCCAACCTCTTGGTAAGATGTCAGGTCTCCAGGAGGTGACAGTACCACAGAGGCAGGCACATTCACTGCATGTCAGAAATCCAGGCAGCCAAAATCTTCTGTTTAAGATGCCTGTTCTACTTTCCATTTTTTCTTTGAAATCTTCTAGCTATTCCAGACATTTTTCTAGTCTAAGGTCAAAGCAGACAAAAAGAAACAAAAAAAAATAATCAAAGCAGCTTAAAGACCTGTTCAAAGTAGTTCGCCAGGAAAGGTTTGGGCAATGCAGTGCTAATTCTTTGCTTTCCTCACATGGAGCATCAAAAGCAACAGTATGTTCTTTATCTTCCCCATGCCATCAAAGCAACTGAGATAAGAATGAAGAGCCACACTCTACCTTCATTTACACCACAGTGAGTTCATAGTATTGCTCACAGCCTGTGGAGTCAAAGGGATCTATTAAAAATGAACCCTACTCCAAGCAGGTATCAGCAGAGAGTTTAGACCTGCCAGCCGTGGAGATTTTGGAGGAGGAGGGGGAAATAACATTCACTTTGGAACTGTATTAAATTTGATAGTATTTATATTGTACCAACATGTCTAAATCAGTTAGAAAGAGGACCTGAGACCAGGGTATCTGCATGGATAAAACCCTTGCTTAGACTAATATATTGATTGAAAGCTGTGTTATTTTGGTACAGTTCATTTTGTTCTGTAATATGCTAGGCCAATATAAACAATTTGCTACCAGTATAATTGCCCATTCCCTGGAGTATTTTCTGTGTTGCTGTTTCAATTATACCACTGCAGTTAAAGTGGCAAAACTATCAAATGCAGACAAGCCCCTTTGGAGGGAACCCGAACTGCCTGCCAAATAGGAATTTGTATTGCTCAAATAAACTCTACACAAACAAAATATTCAAAGGCTTCCAGTCAATAAACGTCAATGATATTAGTTCATAGACTGCCAGCCAGTGTGGACCAGCTGTACAGAGGCAGTTAGGGGCCTAAATATGGAGATGCAGCAACCAGAGCAAGTTGTGAGGCAGCAACAAAACTGCCTAAGCACTCTAGGTGGTTAAGTCCCAGCAGCTTTCATCAAGTGTGTATCGTTACACAACTGACTACCTTTGTACCTCTGCCTAAAAGCATGAATTTCAACAACAGGCTGTGCTAATGCTCTGGTAAAAGTATTTTATGCTCCTAAACCTCACAACTGAAAGTATTCTGAAGTAAAATACAAACAACCTTTGAAGGTATCTGAGATACCTAATGTGGATATCCATCTAAAATTTCTCATCGTCACAGCTTTTTGGAAATCAATGGAAGCTCAGGGGAAGATTTAATAAAAGGATGTTCAGGTCAAGTCACAGGCATGCGCAGGCGACTCTCCTGTTCTGCTCCCACCTCCTGCTCCCATCTCCGGTCCTTGCAAGCATTCCTCTCTTCCAGTGATGCAGCACCTTCAAGGCAAACCTGAGTAGTCAGCTCAGGAGTTGAATTCACCGTGTTAGCAAACCTTACAGTCAATCAGTTCTTGGTTGGGAGACCTAATCTGTGCAAGCACCTCAGCTGCATGCTGAAAGTGCAGATTAAAAGGGCTCCTCAGCTGCGTACAAAATAGAGTGATCCTTCATTCGGTGGATAAAGAACTGGCTGGATGGTCGCACTCAAAGGGTTGCGGTCAACGGCTCGGTGTCCAAGTGGAGAGCAGTGATGAGTGGCGTTCCTCAGGGGTCGGTACTGGGACCCGTACTATTCAACATCTTTGTTAGCGACATGGACAGTGGGGTAGAGTGCACCCTCAGCAAGTTTTCTGATGATACCAAGCTGTTTGGCGAGGCAGACACGCTGGAGGGGAGGGATACCATCCAGAGGGACCTGGACAGGCTGGAGAGGTGGGCCCAAGCCAACCTCATGCAGTTCAACAAGGCCAAGTGCAAGGTCCTACATCTGGGTCGGGGCAATCCCAAGCACAAATACAGGCTCGGCGGAGAATGGCTGGAGAGCAGCCCTGTGGAGAAGGACCTGGGGGTGATGATTGATGAGAAGCTCGACATGAGCAAGCAGTGTGCGATCGCAGCCCAGAAGGCAAACCGTATCCTGGGCTGCATCAAAAGAAGTGTGGCCAGCAGGTCAAGGGAGGTGATTCTGCCCCTCTACTCCGCTCTCGTGAGACCCCACCTGGAGTACTGCATCCAGCTGTGGAGTCCCCAACATAAGAAGGACATGGACCTGCTGGAGCGTGTCCAGAGGAGAGCCACGAGGATGATCAGAGGGCTGGAGCACCTCTCCTATGAGGAGAGGCTGAGAGAGTTGGGTTTGTTCAGCCTGGAGAAGAGAAGGCTCCGGGGAGATCTTATTGCGGCCTTCCAGTACCTAAAGGGGGCCTACAGGAGAGCTGGAGAAGGACTTTTTACTAGGGCATGTAGTGATAGGACGAGGGGGAACGGCTTTAAGCTGGAAGAGGGCAGGTTTAGATTAAACATCAGGAAGAAGTTTTTCACTTTAAGGGTGGTGAGGCACTGGAACAGGTTGCCCAGAGAGGTTGTTGAAGCCCCATCCCTGGAGGTGTTCAAGGCCAGGCTGGACGTGGCCTTGGGCAACCTGGTCTAGTGAGAGGTATCCCTGCCTGTGGCAGGGGGGTTGGAACTCGATGATCTTCAAGGTCCCTTCCAACCTAAACCATTCTATGATTCTATGATTCTATGATTCATCGGCACGACCAGGAGCCAGGCTTAAATTGGCACGGGGCTGCAGCCTGTTTCCCTGTGGTAAAGATTGCACAACCTGACATATCCTGGTGCCTGCAACACAGCTGAAGTGAACAAAGCAAGAAAACATCAAGTTTGGGGTGGGAAAGAAAGGGAGGTGTGTGGACAAAATAACCTCCGAGGTTCCCTTCTTATCCTACTCATAGATTCTCCGCTGTGGGAAGTAAATGCTGGCACACACAAGGACAAGTCTTGTGCTGTATTTGTTGGCAGAGTTTGAGCAACCTTCGTTCCCTTCTCCATAACAGCTCATGTAGCACTGACAGCCGCGCTGTGGTTCTCGTGTCCCAGCTGTATTCCTGCAACAGAGGTCACAGTGAGCATTAAACATTGAGGGTTCAAAACAAAATGTTAGCTTGAGCTTTTTTTTTTAAGAGGTGTTCTCACTGGAGAAGATGGATCCCAAGGGCAACTCTTTCTCACCTATCACTTCATGTTTTGCCTTGGGGAAGGGGTCCTAAAATAAGACGATTCCAAATAAAATATTCCCATTTTTATCCCCATCTGATGTTTTCATTTGCAAATTCCCAAGACAATTGTGTGCTCTGAGCAAAATCAGTGCCTGTATTCAGTAATGGATTCGGTATTAGTGAAGATATGCTGGGAAATTTTCAAAGTACACTGGTGTTAATACTCTTTGTGGTGATGGTTTAGCAAAAGTACAGCTTTACCATTGCTGGATATCTCTGAAATAGAACAGACTCGTTCTTCTACTATAATTTCCTCATAAAGCTGGTGTCAGGCTGCTGAGATAAAACGCAGAAGTTACCTCCTCGTAACACCCTTCTACATTGCAGACCTGCATGTCACACGGTGCATGTACATTAGTGTTTTGTGGTGTAACAGATTTATACATTTGAAGCAAATCCCACTATTTCCTCGTACTGCACTTTGGTTCCCATTGTACAGCAACCTCAGATGGACTGACTCAAATTCTGTTCAGTTGGAACTGGACTGGAAGAGGCCATCCTGGAGTCATCTTCTCTCACCACTATGGGTGCTATGGGGACAAACTAGAGGTTATGTCAAATAACTCTCCAAAATGCAATCAGCATGGGTGTCAGATCCTCATCACCAGTTGTTTCATCCTGTAAGTCTCTTCCTAGTGGACACTAATCTGTGCTAATACAGACATTGCTTTTCTGGGGCTCCGCTGCATCTCTCTTCCTTTTCTCACTCTTTTGATTTCTGTTTGTCACACTGTCTTTATTTATCATTCATTTAAAAATCTGTCAAACAGCTTCTGTTTAAGCAAGGTCTGTGGAGTGATAATTACCCCTGACTTATTCTCTGTGTTGTGTTGTTTGCAGCTGATTGTTTTTAATATTTTGCTCTAAAATATTTATGTCAATTCATAGCACAAATATTTTTAGGCACTTAATACTTTTTAGGCACATATCAGTGTCTAATAAGTCTGAGTCTTCTAATAACTCAATTGCAATTCTGATTTTGAATAATAGTATGAAGCATGCAAAGACATCAAATATATGTGAAATGCAGGTACTCAAGGGACTAAAATTACTTCTCTTGAAAGGATATTTGGGGCTAAATCTGAATACTTCTGCATTACATGTCTGTAGTATTTGATGACCCACAATTTTAACCAAGTTAAGGAGAAGACAGGGTTTATCTATGTGTGACAGAGAATACTGTTTTCAGACACATCAGGGACAAATTTTACAGTATATTCAGTAACATAAAAAAAATTTAAAGTGTAGCTTTAAGTGGAGAATTCATCCCATTTACCCATTGGCAATTAAAATTAGGAATTTGAGACTTCTGCGAAGAAGAGGAACGGATGTTTCCCAGTGTCACTTCAGCCATCTAAAAGCTGATTCACCCACTGGAAATGCTTGTGTTTCTTAGTTGAGTGCTTTGGTGCCCACAGTGGCCTGTTTACTGTGAAACAGAAAATGCTATCATAGACTTTCATTGACAAGAAATTAAAGTTTCTGTTTCTGATATAACAGCTTCTCTTTTTATGTAGCAGTAAGAATAGTGAAGTTGTTGTATCAGATGTGTATTCCGTTTAGTGCAGCTTTGATAACGGGTATTGAATAATCAGATAGAAACAGTTGTGAGACATTTAAAAGGCTTTACATTCAGTGATCCCTCTGTAAGAGACTTTTTGCATTAATTACTTCTAAACTTAAGTCAACACTGCACCTTTGGAAATATTATCCATGAAAGAATGGGAGAAGAGCTACTAAAATATATAGTCTACTGGGAACACTAGGATGTTAATGGAAAGAGTGCTTTCATCCAGCAGGCAAGGGCTTAGTGTACCAGGGTTCAGTTCTCCAGTCTACCAGAGACTTTTGTGTGACCTTGGAAAAACTATTTATGCTTAATCTTCGAAGCATGTAGATAACTAACTATTATCGAAGACTTTTACTTGAATCTATGGTGCTCCAGCTACTTTTGTGTAAAGTGTAAGTAACAACACTTCTCTGCATGAGAAGGGTGTTTTAAGTTGTTCCATTCCAAAGTAGAAAGGGCAGTAATATTTAAGACAGAGAATCACTCATTACGTTGTGATTGTGATATTCTGACTCCATGGCTGACAGACATAGTCAGGGTCTGCAAGAAACTTGACCGTGCCTGCCAGCATTTGCCCGAGTTGAAACTGAGTTGCAGTAGCATTATCTGAATAAGCAGACACTTATTCTTTGGCATTAAAAACTACTGTGACTTAAAAATCTATGTTTTTCTCAAGACCACCAAGACAGCAGGATCTGCATGAGGGCTAATTACTAATCTCTGACATACACAATTGTGCAACAGCATCTCAGCAAGGTTAGCCAAACCTCATGCTTTTGTATATGTTTCAAACAGTGCCAGAGATTCTCCTTCCAAGTCCAAGTTTGGCCCACTCTTTATTTTACAATAGTTTTGTGCTTAAGAATATGAACAAAGGCCACCAGAAACTTGAAATCCAGAAATTAGGTCCAGAGTAAACAACAGATGAGAGTCAAACTCCCTCACACTGGCCTGTTGCTGGCACAGAAGTGTCACAGCAGTTATAAGAGCACAGCCCTCTGTGGATGCTCTTACTTCTTTATCCCAGTGCTTAGCTAAGGGTATGCCTATCAGGATTGCTTTAGAGCCAAGGTCATACCTGCGATCACAGACAGGGTTTCAAAGATGTCCCAGTCTCTGTAAAATGAGAATTGAATTTTTGCTCCCCATAGAAAAGCCCTGCTGTCTGTGAAATGTAACCAGCAGAAAAGCTGTCATATGATATAACAAAAGAGTCAGTGAAATGTCCTCTATCTGTAATTCTTTAGCTACCCAGTCCCTTTCCTTTTCTTCACCCTCTCTCATAAAAATGACATAATTTAAAGCACTCATCCTTTCTGGAAAGTTTTGACACATTTTTATCAGACGAGTCAGGCCTTTGCATCACTTTCACTGCAGACTGGCACTAAGGCATCTTGATGCCTTACTAGTGAGCTGACACAACCCAATGCAATGCCTCATCAGGGCAAAGCACCCTGCTTTCTGTTACAAGTCACATTATTTCACATGAAGCGCTCCTCCCAGGCATTTCTACTTTTCCCACCATTCCCAGCACTGCAGACATGTTTAGCCTCTTGTTCCTGACAGCTAAGGAAATTAGTATTTTCATTTGTTCCAATGTGTTTTAAATGGCCTTGTCCTACTCTATGCATAGCAACATCCACACTACTAGAAGAGTAGTAGTTACTTCCTTTTGCACTTTGACATCTCATACCTTATGATGCAAGGTATAACTTTCCTCTGCCCTAAGCTGCCATGGGATTTATTCTCAGTCTGGAGACTGTCATGATAGAAGTGGCACATGAGGTAATAAGGATCTTGACATGGCTGTGTGGTTATTTGCATGTATTTCTTTTACTGCCTTTTCTTGTGCAATGTCAGTATGTGACTCTATACATCTTGTTTTGGGCCGCAAGTCCTTGAAGAATTTTTACCTTCACCTTTCCCTCCCTCAAAGGAAAAAAGTAGTCTTAACAATTAACTCATGTAAGATAATGACTGTACGTTGTTGCTATGTATTAATACATTATCTTTGGTCAGCATAACTATTATTCCTGGCCTGTCCCAATACTGCCAGGCAACAAACAAATCAAATGGCACATGTTTTCCAAGACCAATTCCAAGGTAATATACCTCCACCTATTTTGCAGAATATCTGGGGCAATGTCAGTGTGATGGCAGTAGGAGAACAAACGTTGAATTGTTAGTTACAGGCCTAGCTGGGACTGAGTAAGAAAAACTCAGTTCCCCTGCCAAAAGCGGAGCATAAGGACTGCAGTTCATTAAATATTGCCAGTTGTTCTATGACTATTGCATTTTGAGACAACTGAGAAACATAATGGAGCTGAACACAAATTAGGACTGATATTTCTTCATGTTTGCTCAAGGAGTAAGAATGAAGGCTGTTCAAAACATTTGTATCAAATCAGTGTGCCAGAAAATTGAATTTGACTAAGGGAAATGGTCGCAAATGTCAGTGCTGATAGCAGATGCTTTTCTATTTTTCTATATTCTTTCTTGTTTGCAAACACTATTCGTAAGGAATGTACATTTTCCTATTTTGGCTGAAAACCCCCATCGTTTCGGTTAAAGAACCATCCAAATTAAGACACACTTCAACATACCTGTTGCATTACCTTCCACCTACCCAACTATCATCAGGGTGTTCTTTGCAGAAGCATTCATACACCTCTAACCCTCCGACCACTGTAGCAAGATGAACTGATTTCTATCGGCATTTGGCTTCCACAAAAGCCTTGCTTGGGATTAGCAGCTAATTAGTGCCAGTTAGCCCACATCTGAGGTCTGAAATCCTCATCCACAACCTCCAAGTACTTCTACAGAGAGATGCGAGGCCTTTAGTTGTTCTTTGCTCTCCAGCAACCCTTTGCTTTGTCAGTCAGATCCAGGAACCACACAGAATATGCTTGGGTATCACCTGCACATTTTTGGACAACCTTAGCGCTAAGTCTGGCATTCCCTCATGACATCTGCACAACACCTGAGCTGGTTGTTCACAGGCTCCTGATCTCGCAGAGTCCTGTGTACTCCAGCAGGACTCTGTATAGATGCAGGAGTCTGTCCTAAAAACCATCATGATGATTAATAGAGAATATCACAAAGAAGTCTTGGTCGTCCAACTTTGTAAATACTTTTGTAACTACTAAGATGAGCTTAAAATGTAGAAATCGCTCTTTCTTCAGCTCTGTCACCACAGTGACACTGCTGTTATTGTTGTCTAGCACAGCACGGGTTTTGCAGCAACACACCAGTGAGCCAGACCCTTTAAACGCAATACACAGTGCCCTACCTCAGAACAACACTAATGTGATAACAGTACAGACCACCAGTGGCAGCCACTGGAATTGTACCATAGCATTGCCAAGATTTACCTGGGTCGGGTGAGCCATAGTCTACTCCATTACATGTTAATGGCAGGGATGGGAAACCTGAGGTGGTACAAGACTGATGTAGACTGAGCATGGAGCTGCTCTCACAAATACACTGAAAAGCAGCGGTGTAAACAAGTAGCGGTGAGTATACGACTAGATATTTACTGAAGCTATGGGGAAATAGATGTACTTCCCAGGTTGCTTCTACAGAAATAGATGAGAATGTACCATGAATGGAAAGATATTCGGTTCATTGAATTCACTGAGTTCATTCAGATGTGTCAGATTGAGATGGGTAGAAACCCTCGTTTCACTGTGGCTTTCAATTTCCAGAAAATGGGTTGTACTGCTCATGACAGCTCTCCCTTAGCTTTGCCCTGGAGTAAGCCACACAGCTGCATACATTACATCATTATCCACACACAAGCAAGATTCTCCATGTTCTAATCGTATATTTTTAATAAACCCACCAATCCCTCACCAAGAGAGCAAAGCAAAGATTTGACATGTAAGACACTTTTCCGCGAAACTGACTCACATGGTGTTATGCCTCTTCAGAGAGGGCAAAATGTTCAGACATGAACTAATGAAGCAGTTTCTGCAACTAGTGGAACATGCCTACGTGGTCCTGGGCTCATAAGGACACTGGATATGGGTGGAGATCACCAACAAACTGGGAGTGAAGGGGCAGGAGAAGACTGGTAAAGGAGAAATGTCTGGGTGGCAAGGCAGGTGATGAGAGCCTGTTACAGAAAGACCAGGGAAGGAGCAGGGCTCTTGGAGAAGGGAGAGGTTGTGAAGAGGGGAAGACCATTGAGTTGGGTGGAAAAGAGCAAAGAGGAAAGTGCCTTCTCACTCCACCTCATCATGCCTGCTATATTTCTGATATTTAGCATTGAAATATCCAGCTGACTTTATTACTGGAAAATCTAGCCAGCTAACTCATGGGTCTCTGTACCTTGTCCCCAAAGGGTTGTGCCCATGTTTTAGGAGGCATCACTTTAGTTCCCCATGGCAAGACCCAGAGCCCCTGCCAGCAGCATCAATGCCTCCAGGTGGATGAGGACCATGCATGCTGCTGCTCGGCAGTGCGGCTGAGTGTGCCTGGTGAGGGGAAACCTGCCCTGCACTGGCAAGGTTTCAGGGACAATTACGATGCTTGGTTCATCCCAGCTGTACCTGTTTGGAGAAAACATAGTGCTCTCCTTTGCGCTTCTATAAAACACATGTGGAGAACTGGATGTGTTCAGTGCTTTTTCTCTCTAACCCCCTAGTTCAGACCCACCCAACTCCCAGCAGACTGGCTTCCCTGAACATTGAATCGGCGGTGAAAGCTTCAGGCTGAAAAACTTTAGTCTTTTTCTCATTATTAATCAACCTTACACATGGCATAAATTTTCTCAAGGAAGATCCCCACATTTATTTCCTGTACAGCTGGTCAGTTAAGCCAGAACAGTTCCCCAAATGTTACAACAGATGTGTCTTTGCAAGTGTAGAGAGTAACATCTTGGTCATGACTATTTCATCTTCAAGGAAGCAAATTTTCTTTTAACAGTTTTAGTTTAGATAAAAGAACCTTTAAACTGGATTAAGTTGGTTTTTCTTTAGCAGCCAGCTTCATCAGCTCTGTAAGTGGTTAACTCATTCACTTCTCTGATGCATTTTTGGGCTGAGGTTTGTTATTTCTTTGTGCTGTTAATCAGCTGATAACACTGGCAAGGAGTTGTGGGTGCCTAGGACTGCATTTCTCATATGTTTGCTAGAGATAAAGTATGAACAGCTTCTGCTGAGCCACAACAATAAAGCCCCTGAGCAATTAAGGAAATCCAATCAGTTCCACAAACACAAGGTGCAAGACCTCCTTACCAGGGCTCTAGTAAGTATTTTCATGCCATTATTCAAGAGAATAAAGTGGTCAAATGGTTAAGCTGTCTGCCTTAAGAAAATGTTTATTAGTTGAGCTACAGTTACTGAAGTTATACCTGAGTAAAATCCCTTATATTCTCCCCCAAAGCAACGGGGAGTTCATAACATACAGTCTAATTTAGCAAATAGTATCTACTGATTGGACTGACAGTTCCTAGCAAACATTAAGAAACATCCAGTTTTCTCTGGCAGCATAGATTGGCCAGCTGCACTGGTTACAAGGCTATTTCCACAAGTTGAGAAAGGTGTTTCACTTTTCCCAATATCGTAACTATATTTAAACAAATGCCTTGATAGCATTCAGATTCTAGCAGCCGGTGTCTTCGCCCTCTCTGTTACAAAATGTCTCACGTGCTCTTGGGACAGAGTTCAACACCTTCCCACAATCCACACCCGGAAACCACAGGCATGCAGGATATCAAAAGGTAGTAGCCCAAGGTTAATTTGATCTCATCCACTCCTTCAGGTGAAGGAGTCATACTTCACAGCCCACCTTCTTACGATGTTTAGTCATTAAATAAAGAAAATCTGAGAGGACTTCCTCTTAAGTGCCTCTAATTCCCTCTGCAAGTTGTCACTGACGTTCAAATTTGAAAGCTTACACAACTGTTTTACTGTAGTTCTTGGAACTAAAGCCTTATGCATCACAGCTTTTGTGCAATACATATATGCTAAAGTAAAATTAATATCCTCTGTTTAGTCTAAATTCATTGGCGCAATGCCTAGAGTGACTAAGGAAAGTGACTAGCATTTATAGAACAAAGCTGGAATTAATTCCGCTAGGGAACTTGACTGTGTTGAGAAAAAGAGTGTGAGAGGTAGGAGAAAATGAGACTTTCACTCTCCACAAGTGAAGAGTTGTCACACGTAAACTGGGGCCCGGGAGGTGGACAGGAGATAACATGTAATAGTTCAGAGAGTAAAGGATCTGATCCAAATTCCGTGACTGCCAGTGGAAGTCTATGTGTTTCTGTCAGTGGGGCTCAGATGACATCTGTATACATTAAGCTGTTAACAGTTATGGGGCCAAATTCCATTTTCATTCATCGCAGTGTTGAAACAGAATTAATCCATCAGAATACAGACAGATCCCCTCTTCTGACCGTGGGGCAGACAAAGAGCAGCTCCATTGTAAGCAGTGCAGCTGTACACACCCAAAGAGTGTATTCCACCCCACCCACTCAGAGTGAAGGAAAGGAAAAAATTGCTTGGCTTATCTAATAATACTCCGACATAAATCTATTAAACGTTTTTGTCAGGATTTTGAAACATATAAATGTAATTTAAGGATTTTCATAGCAGAGAATGTAAGGGCATAATGAAGACTATCCCACTGTAACCTGGGTCCATGCTGGGGCATAGATCTTTGCCACAAATTCAGTAGTGAAAAAACTCACGTTCCCAGAACCGGCAAAAAGTTTGAAAGAGATGGGCTAATTAAGTACTGTTAATAACTTAAGTAGTTTAAACTCGAAAGACTTTGAGGTTAAACAATGTTCAGGAGGGGGATAATGGATATTATGACTGAACTTGGGAACAGTTTAGCTTGAAGGAAGATGGTATAGATTAGAGAACCCTTATACCTAGGACCCAAAACTTAATCACTATATTAATATTATATAGTCTTAATAAACTCCACAGAATAAAGGGCTTTCTCCATGAATTGGTATAACTCACATAGATAACCCACTGACAAAAATGGACTGCTTGATTGCTTTTTTCATTTGATGAAGTTATCCACTAATCAAACAGATTTAAATATTATTTTCTTGTGTGGCAATATCTTGCTGGAATCAGAGTGTTTCTAAGAGCAATAACAATCCACAATGATAGCATGTGAATTTATAATTGAAAGAGTATAGAAATCTCATAAAAAATAGATTAAACTCACCTCTTAACCCTTGAAAGAGTTGATAAACAAGACCACAATGAGTTTTATGGCTCAAAAAGGAAAGCAAGTTTGAAGGAAAGGTTTAACCATGCATATCCAGTTTGAGCAGGTCATAAGATTTAACCCATCATTAAGCTTTGGTGCTGTAGTTAACAAAACTGCTGGGGGACATACCTCAGCTGTCAGTAAGACACCGTATGAATGTTGCTATTGTAAAACAGTAACAGTTTCTAGATCCCAAAATTATGATTATCAGGCATTTGGTTGTTCACTATCAGTAGTTTAAAATTATGTTTGTAGACATGATAATATGTGATGCCTGCTTCTCTTCAACTCTATTTAGTAAGTTTGTGCTTAAACCTTTGCTTTTCACTACCAACTTTGGGCAATTTATTTATTTTTTTTAAGAAAGATGTGTGGGTAGATCTCCCAGACTGCTGACATTTTACTTCTAATGGCCTACACTGTAGAGCAATATATTCCTCATTTACTTTTAGAGCTTGTTGTAAGATGCAGTCAGTCAGTCTTCTCACGAGTGGTTTGCTGTCACTACATGTTCCTGTTCCGCTGCATTCATCCTGGCACAGCTTTTTTCTTCAGTCTTTGCTGTCAGCACAAAAACCTGCTTGCAGCTACGTTCATGGTCATTACTTTGCATAGTACTAACATTTACCTTGAGTTCCTACACAAAGTCTGAGATCAGTTTTCACTTGTTATACTGCTTTGGCAGAATAGAGTCTGTTGCCATAACTGTAGTCCACACACAGAACTCACCCCTAAAAGATTTACTGAGATCTTCAGATATTCTTTCTTCGCTGTTTTAATTACAAGCTGAGTTCACATCAGTAATCAGTGTGTCCAATCCACTTTGTGAAATTGCCCAGTTTCTTTTAGTGCCTTCAGACAGTTGTACTCGTTTGACTTAGATTTTTCTTCATGAAAGGCTGTAGAACTGTCACTTATTTCAGCCAGGGATTTTTATTTTTTTTACTATGATGATCGTTACTACATGAATTGTGGGAGACTTTAGCAACTGCAGTCACGCTTCAAATCCATTTTGTTCATCTCTGTGAAAGAGTAAAAAAGAGAGGTTATGAAACCTTTGTAGCAGAGGCTAAATTAACTGAAAAAGGATCTATGATCAAGTCATGGTAGCTTAAGATGTTGCTGTGCATCCTCAGAGTAATGGCAACTGCCCACATGTGTAGATTTAGTTACAGCAAAAGAAAGGCGAATTAGGAACTAATTGTCATTTGTTCATGGGAACTAATGACATTAGCTCATTGCTGTCAGCCCACTATATGTCTTAGTTATAAGTATGTGCATAAACATTTACTGCAAATCAGCTCACCTGCAGGAACCCATTAAACTATGATAACAAGACGTCTCAGGCTTAAACTAGTTGTTTCATCTGCTTATTCTGATGAGACGCCAATCTTGAGGCAAGTGTCTTAATAGTGTATGCTATCATTTATAAGCATTCAAATGTATTGCAAAGATCATCACCATATCAATGGAACTCAGAAGGAGAGTTATTTATTAGGTATAAAATAAAATGAAATTTTGAGTCCACACAGTTTGCAATTTGAGCCTACAATATACATCTGGGTAACACTTGTACATTAAAATATTAAAAAGAAACGCTGCAATGTAAACATACATGCAAAACACAAAGTGCATGTTCTACTGGCGTTGTGGTGCCTGAAGCATTTAGAAATGCTTCCCAGGCTGACCCCACTTTGTAAGGAGGCCCAAAACCAAAAAAAGAGGGTTGCTTGGCCTGACTCAGGAAAGGATGTGCAGGGCTATGCATTTGCCAATCAAAGATGACAACCATAGGTGGATACTAGAGATAACTGTGACCTAAATGATGGTCACTAACAGCCAAGTCACCCGGCCTCCTTGTATGGGACTGAGAAGCAAAACTCTGGGGCAAAACTGGGAAAAGGGAGGCAGAGTAGGACCGCATTGCCCATACAAGCCATCTGAACTTGATAGGGGAGACAAGAGTAAGGCAACAGCAGTCTTGAGTTTTGTTATGGCCTGAAAAAAGAAAAGCAGGGCTTCTGCAGGAAGTGGCAAGGTTTGGGGACCAAGGAGATAACCTTTCTGTCAGAGCTTTGTTTAGACTTGGAGGTGGTCCTAATGCTGCTTTTGAAGCCATTTTGGTCTGCAAAGCAGTTTGTTTTTCCCAGGCCTCCTTCTTTCCCTGGACTGCCTTTTAGAAGACAATGCAAAGCAAAAACAAACAGCAATTAAGTTCAGGCAACACTAAATGTCTGACCTGAATCCACAAACACAAGGGATCTTTCAAGTTGAAGCTGGAAACTTCATCCTTAAGTTGATTGTCTCGGTATTGCTGCAAATGCCCAGCTGAGATCGTCTAACAGGCTGAGACCACAGGTAGTTGTGTAAAGAAAACAAGGTACCCTAAGGATGGAGTTAGGACTTTAACTCTGTATGTTCTGGCTTCTGTTGGCTTAAAAGAATAGGGTGTTTCCTATGCTTATTGCACGGTCCTGAAACACGATCTTTTCCTAGTTCAACAAACAAACTGTAATACCCAGCTTTGAGAACCGAAAAACCTCCATCTTTCAGGTGTTAACAGTTCAAACAAAAGGTCAGGTTTTAAAAGGTGAGCTTATATTGATCTGTTTGCTGTAATTTGCATAGATACAATGCAGGGGAGACTTTTCTTTATGTTACAGGAAACAAGGAGTTTACATCAAAGAGCACTGAAAGGTGTTCTGTGAGTTCACAGAGCAAGTAACCCCTTTGGTCTAGATATCTGGATGGAAATCTCATGAAAACAGGCTCTTCCATAACATTTCCAGTCATTTCTAATCCTAGCTGGCTCAGAAACATCAGAGCGATAACATTTCTCAAGTTATTTCAGTAGCGCTGGTTTTGGTCAAACCCAGGAAGCATGTAAACTTTACAAACAAACAGAAGTCTAACAGACAGAGGAAGCCTCAGAAGATAGGCTTACTTCAGATTTACTTCATATATGGGTAATTTTTTTTTTATAATATTAATAAAGATGCTTTGTACTTTCATCCCAGAATCACGTACCCCAAGGCCTAGTCTGTGCTTCAGCTTTAAAACTGTGCAATTCTGTAAGTCCAGAGTTCCTCACTGCCACAGTTCAATCTACTTTTTAAGCTGCTACACCTATGTGAGGCACTTTGTTCTACTGTAGATTATCCTCTTTCACTGAACCAAAATAAGACTCTGTTTGGGGTATGCTGCTGTGGCTGTGAGGGAAATATTTCCACCTATGTGTGACTCCCCACCAGAAGGAAAGCAGTGAGAAAAGCATGTGCTCTTCTCATCCAGTGCTGCTGCCTTGTTTTTTTTTTACTGTGATCCTTTCTCAAACGGCTGGGGTGCCGGAGGGGATGATTTGTGTGCCCTTCTCTCCTCTTTGCACATGCACTATCAGTAACAGACCCCAAAGAGCATATCTCTGCGTACTGTTGTTGATTTTATCCTTTGTTCATGCCTAAATTGGGAGTTTTGAATGCAATTCTCTTGTTGTAATTTCATAACTTACTTTTACTCATTTCAGGCCTTTCTGAAGCTTTGAAATTAATCCAATTGCTTCACAGTGGAGTCTGTGAAGCCCTAAACCCTGACACACTGGCATTGCATTAAATGATCAATGAACTCTCTTTTCCTTGTTCTATCAGAGAGCAGAGGTCAGTACAGCAGATGCTGCGACATCCAGTAGCAGCCACATTGAAACATCAATGACACCTTTTCTGTGCTTTTGCCTACCAGTTTGTGGTTTCATTTAGAAATGACATGACTACAATGGAAACAAACGTGCCCAACCCACATCAGTCCAGGCAAGATAGAAGATAATTGCTTACACCACATAATCTTGACAGCTTGTGCTCCGGCAGCAGTTTTCCACATACTTTAAAAGAGAGGAAAATTGCAACCCTGCAGCTCAGCATTGAATTTGCCAATAATTTTACCAATCTAAGGAAAACTGAGATGTTTGCCATTACTCAGTAGTATTGTTCCTTTGGCTGCTAGAACAGTCCAGTCTTGAGTATAAGTGACGAAACATTGCCAGGAGGAAGAATGCCACACAGGTTACCAAGACACAAATAGTACAAAACCACAGAGGTTTGTTTTGAAGTCCCTTCATGAAAGTACAGAGATAAGACAGTCATACAAAGGAGAAGCACTGCTGGTCTGTGAGCAGAGCAAGAGACTGGGCATATGGCTGTGTAAACTCTTCCCCTGCAAAAAAACTTAATTCCTTGTTGGGCTTCAGCAGAAATGAATGGGACCTTGACCTCTTGGGCAGGGTAACCGCCTTCTAGCACGTGTCACGTCACTTCTCCATGTTTCATACCTTCCACGTCTGTCAGATGTGCGTCTCAAAGAAAGAAGTGCTGTTGTGAAAGAGTAATGCTTAATATTTGCCAGGTTTGTGATCTTTGTATGAAAAGTGCAAAAACCATTATTGCTAATGACATGAATCTCTAGTTATTTAGAAGTTTCTCACAGCACATCTTATGAACTGTTAGTGACAGAACCTCTCCTTTCTTCAAGTCATGCCTATATCCTATTTTTCAAAAGGTCCCACAACTCATATCTGAGTAGCAGACTGAGTAGAACTGGCAAAAAACCTTAACAAAATATCTAATGGGGAGGGGAGAGCTCTTAATTGGGGGTATGTGCTCTAAATGCAGCTTAATAAAGTAGAGATATGCCTGCATATGTATATTCTATTTACAGGTAATAAATCTTGGTACAAAGCATATTTCCCCACTCTCATGAG
The DNA here is from genome assembly GCA_017639485.1 of Pluvialis apricaria. Classification (NCBI taxonomy): domain Eukaryota; kingdom Metazoa; phylum Chordata; class Aves; order Charadriiformes; family Charadriidae; genus Pluvialis; species Pluvialis apricaria. The sequence goes on along the minus strand of CM030008.1, from coordinate 156,627,032 downwards.
TGAAAGTGTTTTGTTGAGTTTGGGTTTATTGCCATTTAAGACTGCATCCAATCATCTGGACTCTTGTACAGCCAAGGATTCCTCAGCACAGAAGAAACAGAAGCCAAAACTTGGGGAGCTACCACCTATTGGCAAATCATGTACATGCAAAGGGATCTTGAATCTGATAAGGGTAAGTAATTTGAAAGCAAATTTTTCCACCGGTAGTGTGTCTTTAAGATATAAAACCAATGAGGCTAATAGTGCTTTTTATTTTCTTTTTTTGACCTACATAAAATTTAACTTGTAGCTACACTTCTGTAGCCCATGCTTGAGCTCCAGTCACATCTTTTCCAATCCTAGAAAATCAAACAAGAGAAGGAAACATGATCTCATTCCCCCCCTGAGGTACCTGTTCACTCCAGAGTAGCCAAGAGACTGCTGTAAAGATCAGTGCTTTGGTTGCCAGCCATGGCCCATCCTCTTCTTGCTGCATCCCACTCATGGGTTTTGATCCAGACTCAGGCAAATCTCAGTAGCAGGATGGTTATTCTAGAGCAAAGTCATTCCTTGAGCTCTACCTGTCTCCTGAGGGCAGTTGGCTGGCCCCTGTGACTGCCTTGGTCAGGTATGGATGCTCCTGCTCACAGCGCTCACAGCCAGACACAGCCCCTATCTTGCAAAGCGGCCCTTCCTTTACTGCACACTCTTGGTGGGTGCTTTCTACTGGGCAATTTTTGTGGTGGGCTCGCTCTTCCTGCTGGACCAAGGCCTGCTGTTAGCTGCCCTGCTAATTTGCTCTTAGCTAGTTGTTCCAACATAATGGTTTATTCCTAGTAAATCCTTCCCACCACCTATTTGAACGCTTTGCCGGTTAATTTGCTGGCTGCTGCTCTAGTCTGCAGGGGAGGCTCTCACAACAACCCCACAGTGATCCTCTTCTATTAGGGTTGGTGACATGCAAAATCCACAGACTCCTCACTCCAAAACCAGAGGACACCCTTTGTGCAACCATCGTCGTCCTCTGAAACTTATAAACTGCCCATCACCTTCTTCCCCCTGTGTGAAGAATGATACCATGCTTTCTCCCTCTTTAAAATCAGGCTGTTCATTAAAGAAATGGTCCCAAATACTGAAAAAAAATGCTCAAATAATATTCTCACTTCATCCTATTCCGTTAGCCTCTTCCAGACTCTTTCCTTTAACTTCTGAACAGATACCAACCAAGGGTACCCCCCTCCCTCTCACAGTACTCAGGGTGTCTCCTCAGCCTTCAAATCAGCAAACTTATACAGTAAATGTCATTTCTAACATTGCTTTTGATGATTTGGCTTTGATTATTATTATATTATTATGCTGTCTTCCCAATGATTTAATATTTTTCAGGGCTGCAACATCCTTAAATAAAGAACATTATAAGTGTGCAAAACATTACCAGAATTATGCACCTCTCATTCAGATTACAGCTAAAGAGATTCTTCTAAGTGGGAGCTAAACCTCTTCTGCAGACTCAAAAACAGAGGCTTTGAATGTAGTAAACAAAACCATTCATGGATGAAAGACCACAAAACTTTCTTACTTTCCATAGAAAAGCTCATTAGAGATTGGACTCTCCAGTTGCTTGAATTGAGCACCAGAACTTGTAAAGGCAGTGTCTTCTTTTATTTCTGGGAGAAAGAGAAAAATAAACAAAATTCTATGTGGATCTTCACAATAAACCTTAAAAAGTTAAACTTTATGTCCCGGCCACAAGAGACGAGAATGAATTACAGCAAAACTCTGTCTGACAAGAGGCTAGCAGTTTGCAGAAAAGATGTACCACACTAAATGCTAACTAATCTGTCAGATGTATCGAGAAAAATCAAAGCGTATTACAAAATGTTGAAATAAAGAGTTGATAAAAATGTTGAACAGTGTTAGACACGCAACAGCCCACTGGGGAATTCCCATAAGAAACACAGCCATTTGGTAATAATTCCCCATCGACAAATACTTTTTGAAATCTGCCAGGTGCCCAGATCCTATCCCAGATTTAAAGTGAGCTATATTGACATTTTAACTGCTACAGTGCTAAACCACATGACTTTGCAGGAATATACCTGTGCTAAATCTGAACTATTATGTTTATTAGCCAACATGTGATCTTATAAAAAAATGGAATAGTAGAAAATCTGTCTTCTACAAAATCATGTTTATTGGCATTAATGTGTTCTATAACTCTTTATTGATTGATTGTGTTCTGTAATTCCATGCTTTATCTTTATTTTGTCTGGCAGTGAAAGCTACTTCGGCTAAATTTAAAACTGAAACACCAGAAAAATATAAAAACTCTTTTAAAAATGACAGAGGAGAAAAAAAGTATTGCCAGAATCTGTAAACCAGTCTTTACAGAGGATGCTCAACACTAACGCCACTCGTTGTCCAGGATGGTTTAAGGGTAAGGCAATTAGTAATACTGCGGTTTGGGGGACAAAGTTTTTCACACAAAGGGCAGGAGGGTCATATTTCATCAGAGAAGTATGTTGTGTTACTGTTTCTCTGGAGAAAGCTTTTATGATTCATTTTCTTTCCCTCGTTCATTATCTGTTCTATTTTTGATATGAATTGAACCATTGTTTTTAAGATGATTTAGGCTTTTTACACGTATGTTTAGATGCTTTTTAAGCTGTCCACAAAACCTTACTTTTTTCCATATGTTAAGAAAAAAATAGTTTTAGCACTGATTGGGTGCTAATTGCAAGACTCTAGTAGACATGAAAAGAGTTTATTATTATTTATGGGTACATTCTTCACATATTGAACTCCTGGGCAGTGGTAGTGTTCCCCTGGGGGAAGTTTGTAAACAGTTTGATGTAATATAAATCCAGAAAGGTGAAAATATTGATGTAGACTTTTCCCTATGCAGATTTCAATATTTAAATGTATTTTATTTAAATATATTTAATTTATATATTTCGTTTGAACATTGACTATTTAAATTAATTAAAATAGTTAAACAATGACTCTAGATTTCAAGTATTGTGGCCTTGATTTACTGCATTCTATGGCAAAAATCAGCATTAAAATGATTTACAGCCTTTAACAAAGATACAGAAAAAAGAATGGTAGGGACAATGTCAGAAACTTTGTTATATACAGTCCTAAGAGCTTTTTGACTGAAAATCTGTGCAATTCCAGACCACAACTCCAGCCAATATCATTATTTGCCTTTTCTCCACAAGAGATACTAACATCCTTAACACGATATAAGAAACTGCATAATGAGGCAAGAGTTGTGTTCTTATGCAGATTTTCAACACAAATACTTTGTGTTCTTATACAATTTTTTTGTCCCCAGGGCTCTTCAGTTACAGAATGTCTTCTGTCCAGTTCCATTGCTGTTTTGCGAATCCCCCAGAGGGGGGAATCTGCCAGGCTGGAAGGACATTTGAAGGGCAATAAGAGATAGCGATATATTCAAAAAGACCCCAGCGGTTCCAGGTGGAGCAACAGGTGCAGAAAGCTGAAGTGCCTTTTCCAAGGACAAAACAGAATTCAGCTGTCTCCTGTTGTATTTTCATGATCCACTGAAGATATTTTACCCATCATGCAAAAATGAGGTGTTCTTGACACATAGATGTAGATCACTGATAAAATTCATAAAAATTTACGTGTATGGGTAATCTAACATAAATCAAATAGATTACTTGTGACATGCCATCAACACAAATAAGGGCTGATCCTTTCCTTAAAAACAACTATTTTCTCCTTCCCAGATATGATACTGATGCTGCTATTTTGCACAATTAACACGGGAGATTTTAAACAACAAAGATTTATGAAAATGAGGCAGTGAATGAGAAACTGAAAAATCTTTACAGTACACGTGATTTGACGTCTGAGGAGTGAATATGTATTTATAGTGCTTGAGGAGTATCAAGGGAAAATAGTCTGGCTTGTTAACACCTGATCAGAGGGATTCACATTGGACTGATAAAATTAAAAGGGGGATCTTGTTAAAGCACGGGCAGTTGATGGAGTGTTTTGTTACTGATAGTCTCATTCTCAGCAAGACTAACAGTGTTTGTACAATCTAATTATAGGGGAAATTGGATACAAAATGTTATCATGTGTTTAAATGGGGGACTCAGGATGAGTTAATGGAAGTTTTAACAGGCTGGGCAGGAAAATGTTGATTAGTAGCACTCGTGACTGGGAAAGTTTGAACTCCTACATTTAGGAAAAGAGAAACTTTAAAAATAATTTAACAAAAGGTGTGTTGCTCCCTGGAGCTGCTATTGCTCCCTTTTCTTTAAAAAATACTTAAAGAAGCATCGAGCGAGCACGGGTGGAGGAAGCGGTGTGAGCAGACCCAGGGAGCAACTTAAAGTATTGCCAGCTTTGGCCTCCCAACCAGACCTTGGAGGAGCCACACTGCTGCTAACCTCACCCCCTGGAGCCTTGCTGGGATGCTGGGCATCAGAGCCAGAAAGCTCAGCACTGACAATGGTCATCCCTACAGTGAGTGCTCAGCTAAAGCACAGAACCTGCAGAAACACGTACATTTGGTGATACCTCAGCCATCTGGGCAGTTCAAGGAGACATGCTTTAGGTGATATTTCACTCAAAGAGGGGGAAAACAAGATAAATGGCTACCAGCTCAAACTCCCATGTAGTACAGCCTCATTTACAGCACTGTGGCCTCCCTGCTGCTCTGGGACCTTCTGCATTCCATCCAGCTGGTCAGATCCACCTGGGACATATTGAGCAGGCATGCATGTTGGTCAGGGTGCTGGAGCTGGGAGGAGGATGCAGTGTCATATTGCCCCCAAGGAGAGCCCTCCTTGGAGGGAAAGCTGTCTGCATGCTGCCCAGCCCTGACATTGTCACAGGCTACAGATGTCCCATGGCCAAGCAGAGGAGACCTCTGCTCTAGGAGAGCAGAAATTTGAGAGGTGCGAGGAAGAAGGAGACCGAGTGCTGGAATTGGCAGGTAACTCCAGGGGCTTCACCTCCTCCTGGAAAATGTTACCTCTGCACCAGAGAGGGGCAGGGCTGTCTCCCTGGTCTCTGGTGACATGGTGTGGTTCATGAGCACCACAGAGCTGGACCTATCCCATGAGCATGCAGCAGCATCCAGCCAGAGTGCAGCCCTGGTGCAGGCAGACCTTTAGGTGTGGGAAGTCTGCTAGACACCCAGACCCATAGCAATGGGACCTTGGCACCTTTCACTGGGCAAACCCTCCTCTAGTTGTGCTTAATCAGCCCCTCAGTCATCCCGCATCAGTGATGATAATGCTGGTGTTAACTGACCACAGGAACTGCAATCGCTGTGTCAATCTAACACTTCTTAGATGAGGTCAAAATATTATAGCAATAAAATCACTGGAGATTGTGGAAGCATATATATATATATACATATGGGTATATAAGTTGATTTCAAAGCCTATCTAAGTCAATGGGGAGTTTCCTGTTTATCACCATTAGCCTTAGTTTAAACCCTGTGGGACTGACATTTAAGGGAGCTAGCAACTGGGCAGGGACTCTGGAGATCAGTTTATGCAACTGTTTTTTCCATTTGCCTCTTGATGACCAAAGTCACCTCTCCCTATGACTCAGTTTCCCCATCTGCAAAGGGGGTAGTAAACCTGACCTTCCTTGGAGAATTATTTCTTTCTAAGGATGAAAATCTACAGACAAAAAAAGGTGACATGAGCTGGGTATTCTTATTTTGCACCTAAAAAAGTCAAGGAGTTAAAAATACATGCAATAAAAGAAGATGAGAAACTTAATCCATTTGATTAAACGTTATTGCTTCTGCTGGGGAAGCTGAGCTCTCAGAAGAATTTGTTTGGTATTAGCAGACAAATTTCTCATCAGCAGCTGCAGAGATTAGTAATCTGCGGCTACCCAGAACTAAAATCCATACTGTCTGCATTCAGAATGTGTCATTGTCAAAATCCTGTTCATCGCTCGGTTAGTGCAACAGTGGTAGCTGAAGCTGATTCCCATCCTCAGACTCTGCCCTCGGTGAACATAAAATACAAAACTCTCCTTGCCTTTCCTTCAGGAAGCAGCTTGAGACCGGGCTCAGCTAGAAATCAGGCTGGAAAAAGAAGTCTGGGCCCTAATCTAATCAATGGAAACTCTCCTCACCTCTACAAAGCCAGGGTTTAGCCCTGTATCCAAAAATAAATATCAAGGATTTTCCAGTGCATATCTGTGACTTTTAAGAATGAGCCTCGATGGGCTTCCTCCAAGCGGCAACAGCCGCCAATGCTCTTGTCAGCAATGTTTATAAGTGTCTTCTTCCTCAGAGCGTCGCATGAAATGTGCTTACCAACGCTTGCAGCTACAGCACTCGGTCAATCGTATCACAGAGCTTCTGACCTCAGAAGTGTACTTAAGAACATTTTTTAGCTACGGCCAAGTTCAGGGTTGCTTGTCCAGAGGGTGTTTTGGAAGACAGTGCAGCCGCATGCTTTGAATAAGTGAATCAAGGGAATCTCACATGTTCAATAAAATTTTCATTGGTTTCTACAGCTACTGGGACAGTGCAGAGGAGGATATGAGGTCCAGTCACATAGCTGGAAATACAGAGGAAGACGCAGGATTCAATAATATCTCAGCTCCCCATGATCCAGTAACAGGAGTTCTTTGGCACATGAATCCTCCATTAACCACATTTTTGGAATCAGGCTGATGGTCAGGGAGGGCTTTGTGTTTGCTTGATAGATTTACAATAGGATTTCATTGGCCTTCTGCTCTGTGTTTATCTGGCTCTCATTTCCAGTTAAGCTTTCAAAGCAATACCCTTGGGCTCTGACTGCATGAGAACCAAAACTGCTGAACTGAAATGGCTAACATTTGCACGTCTTGCCTAGGAGTCCACGAATCCTTGGAGATAAGTAAGAAAGTCTTGTCACTGAGCTAGTTTGGACACTCAGACTGGCCAAAGCATCAAAGTGGGTCTCCATGTGCTGCCACTAAATGCTGGAATTTGGGGTGAGTTTTCTGTCACGAACAGAAATGCAAAATATAGCAACTTGTGTAAACCAGGGTTCACCCTAAAATACCCACAGCCCTCTGTTACCAGCACAGGCAAGGTTGAGTGAAGGATACATATCTCACTAAAGTTCAGTGAGCAGAAAAACGCTAATGGAAATTAAAAGCATGAAAAGGAAAGGGACAGTAGGGTTCAGGGAGTGTGAGGGGAAGAGTGGGCACTGGAGGTGCAAGTCACCAAGGCTGACCTCAGACCATGGAAGGAAAGATCATCACGAATGCCAGTAATGAAAGCAGATGGGGATGTGGCGTAATATTGGCTTCCCAATACCTCATTGACTAATAAAATGACCAATACCATAATGATGCTTTTCACCACAAAAATCTACAAGTACCTAAAGACTTCAAAGACGGCAAACTCATTTTGTAGATGACAAATGTTGATGAATAATTCAGTTAAGAGGTCCATAACCCACCACCCAAATTTAGAGCTGCTTGCCGAAAGCTACACAATGAATTGCTGTGGTATAAGGTGAAACTTACTCCTTATTTTAATCAGTGGATATTTTCTTCCCCGCTTCCAGTAGGAATAATAATGGCTTTGTCTTCTTTATGGTGACAGTAATCACAAATGAAGGAATACAAAGAAAACACCCAACATATCTCAACAAAAATAATAGTAAGATTTAGCCATTTTGTAAGTATTTATTCTTGAAACAAATAAACTAAATTGAAAAGATAAGGAGTTTGGGGTTTGGTTTCTTTTGGTATAAGGTTTTACACCGCTTTTTCTCTTAAAAAAAGAAAAACAATGCTTGTAAAAAAAACAAAATTAGTTTTTCCTGCCTTCTAGCCACAGATGTAAGCCACATTAAACATTACAAAATTGCCTAATGTTGATGCAATTACTGATCATAGTTGTGTTGGTCATTTTAAGGAACCAGACCCACAGCTTTGATTTGAAGTCACTGAATCAGCCAAATCCAAACACAAATTCAGCCTCAGTTGCTTTATGCTGGAAGTGTGGCTCAGGAAGCCACCTCAATAGCCTTGCCTATTCATTCATTTGGCTTTTGTGAATGGAAACCAGAGATGTGGGGTATTGATTACAGAGGGTTGGTTTGGTTGTGGTTTTGTTTTTTTATTCTGAACAGGATATTGCTTTTTCTACTGTAGATATTTATGGTTTTTTATACAGCCTGATGTCATTCAGATTAGGTCAGGGCATCCTGAATTTGTCTGTAAGCTGACCAACATAAAATTACAGAGAGATTCAAGACCACATTTTGGTATCTCTCCATGTGTATTTTGCGCAGATAAGTATCGCCTAAGAGAAGGACAACCAGCTTCTACAGAATTACAATATCTAAGATTTTACAAGAAACAGAAGCTGTGATTCTAACAGCCTGGCTTAGTTTTACAGAAAATTATGAATTTATATGTTATTGTTCAGTTTATTTCCCTGTTGTCAGGCATTTTATTTTTTATTGATAACATCTACAATTGAACCCACATTTGTTTATCAAAAGACAACTACTTTCTTTCAAGTTGTCTGTTCATGAGAGTTCATCCCATTTTGCAAGTTATGGTGTATTTCACACAAAAAGCCGAGCTTTATCTGTTTGCAGGAGAAAAGATCTGTTCAGCTATATGGAGGGGCTTATCTAAAAAATGCAAATAATACCTCCTAAACAGATTGCTGCAAAACGAGTTCTCCTTTACATCATCTCCTTGTGTGTTTGAATAGACAGTCTTGACAGAGAAGGCGTCTTTCAGCTGATCGTCTCTTCTTTTCCCTTCCCATTGCTCTAATTCAAAACCAGACAGTGTTCAGCCTAGCTGTTTTCACACGGGAGGCAAGAAACAAGTCAGACTCTGGACTGTCAGTCTGCACTTCTCAGCTCTCCCCCATTAGCATTTCTGAATATAAGAGAAGTTATATAATAATTATGCAGAATTTTAGCTATACTGGTCACTCTTAATGAAGCAGATTTGGACTACAGAGTCATCAGGAACAGATCATCTTGAGTGCCATTGGACAGCACATGCAGGACATCCAGGTGATTAGGCCCAGTCAGCATGGGTTCATGAAAAGCAGGTCTTGCTTGACAAATCTGATCTCCTTCTATGATAAGGTGACCTGCTGGGAAGATGAGGGAAAGGCTGTGGATGTTGTTTACCTGGACTTTAGTGAAGCCTTGGACACCATTTCCCACAGCATTCTCCTGGAGAAACTGGCTGCTCATGGCTTGGACAGGCATACTCTTTGCCAAGTAAAAAACTGGCCAGGTGACCGGGCCCACAGAGTTGTGGTGAAAGGAGTTAAATCCAGTTGGGAGCCAGTCACAAGTGGTGTTCCCCAGGGCTCAGTATGGACCCTGTTCTCTTTAATACCTTTATCAATGACCTGGATGAGGGGATCGAGTGCACCTTCAGTCAGTTTGCAGATGACATCAAGTTGAGTGGGAGTGTCGACCTGCTTGAGGGTCGGAAGGCTCTACAGGAGGGGTCTGGACAGGTTGGATCGATGGGCCGAGGCCAATGGTATGGGGTTCAACAAGGCCAAGTGCCGGGTCCTGCACTTGGATCTCAACAACCCCATGCAGCGCTACAGGCGCGGGGAAGAGTGGCTGGAAAGCTGCCTGGCAGAAAAGGACCCTGGGGTGTTGGTTGCCAGCCGGCTGAATGTGAGCCAGCAGTGTGCCCAGGGGGCCAGGAAGGCCAACAGCATCCTGGCCTGTATCAGTAATCGTGTGGTGAGTAGAACTAAGGAAGTGATCATCCCCCCTGTACTTGGCACTGGTGAGGCTGCACCTCAAGTACTGTGTTCAGTTTTGGGCCCCTCACTACAAGAAAGACATTGAGGTGCTGGAGAGGGTCCAGAGAAAGGCAATGAAGGGTCTAGAGCACATGTCTTATGAGGAGTAGCTGAGGGAACTGGGGTTGTTTAGCCTGGAGAAAAGGAAGCTCAGGGGAGACCTTATCTCTCTCTACAACTACCTGAAAGGAGGTTGTAGAGAGGTGGGGGTCAGTCTCTTCTCCCAGGTAACAAGTGATAGGGTAAGAGGAAATGGCCAAGTTACACCAGGGGAGGTTTAGATTGGATATTAGGAAAAAGTTCTTCACTGAAAGAGTTGTCAAGCACTGGAACAGGCTGCCCAGGGAAGTGGTGGAATCTCCATCCCTGGAGGTATTTAAAAGATGTGTAGACGTGGTGCTTAGGGACATGGTTTAGTGGTGGACTTGGCAGTGTTAGGTTAATGGTTGGACTCGATGATCTTAAAGGTCCCTTCCAACCTAGAGAATTCTATGATTCTAAGATTCTACTGTGAAAGCCAAGGTCTAGAGTCTGAAAGATAGGCTTTTTCTCACTTAGCTTAGCTGCCTGAGAACTAGGCACTTTCTTTACATGATCACCCAAGGTTCCTTCTAAAACACTCATCCAAACAGCCTTAGGAGGGATGAACAGTCAACAGTAGTGTCTATGTTTCTCTGTTGAAAATTGAGACAGAGTTTAAGTGACTGTCTTAGACTCAACATCTATAATTTACATACACAAAATTAGGAGAGATGAACTCAAGCATGAGAAGTATATGCCAAAACTACTTAGTAGCTTTTGAAATTATAATTATACAAGAAGCACAAAAAAGCTTCACCTGGATGTAGATTAAAATAGCTATCATTTTACTGCAAATATATTTCTACAAGTGTTAGAACCAAAAATCTAAGATAAGATGTTAAAAGTAGATGTGCTGGGTGTATATTCAAATATCTAAAGAAGTGGTAAGAATTTTTTTCAAGTGTGTATACTGAGCAGAGCCCTATGGGCTAGGGGGGGAGCTACTAGTGTTTGGTGCTTTTGAAATGAAGCTATGTGTTGAAAGCTTTAAACTGATGAAGAAATATATTTTATGTCATTACTATTGTTACTATTGGTTTTTGGCCTAAGTGTATTTTATTCTCACATAGGTCCACAACAGAAGATCAAATTTTGTTGCCTTGTTTTATATCAAAATCATAGGACAAGATTCAGATGTCTTGAAATCTTGGCTCAGGTGGAGCAGAGTCAAGCACCTCAGCCCAGGCCCTCGTGCTTACATTTGCACAGGAAATTTTTCAGCACCATTACACTGCCAAGGAGCTAAAATTCACCGTGCAACTCACTTCATATGCTCAGAAACACCCCAGCCTGCAATGACCGTGTCTTAATTTTGCCTTTATTCATCTGCATACACTAAACTTTGCAAGAATCTGCAGGAACACCTTGTACAACTAAATGTGCTCTGACCAAGCCTAATAAATGTTAACAGCAAGACAGGATGTTGGCTGGAGGGCAGTTGATGGAAGTGGGAATTGGCTCTATCTCACCTGCTCTCTTGAGTAACACTAGAGCATTCACTTGAAAATCTCAGAAACCATAATGGATTATTTCTGTCTGCTTCCAACCAATAATGTAGAACAGCCCTCACAATGAAGAACACGAAACAGGTTAAATGCGTGTGCGTCCATGGGCATATATCTGAGTGTGAGAGGTAGCATTTACAGTCTGTGTGGAACTGGGCTGACACTTAGAGGTGTTTTTCTGGGCTTCCTCATAGGAAACAGGTCAAGAAAAGGATGAAGCACATTCTTTAACTGCCAAGTGACCAAAAATGGTAGATCTATCCCAGGAAGCATCGCTTGTATCAAAATTGCTTCTTAAAGCATGAATCTGGAAATACCTTGAAAGATGGAGGCTTCTGGAGAGCCTTTTGGTCTTATCATGTATGTAGAGATATAGAGAATTGCCTATAGATATAGAGAGAAATACTTTTCTTTCTTGATAACACCAAAGGTTTGGATCTCTTAAATGATAGCCAGAGACAGGAACCAGCCTACGTGGGATGATAAAACCTTACACTACAAGAAAAACACCAAAACAACAAACACCACATTCTTAGGACCAAAAAATAAAAATAAAATATAAAAAGGTAGATGAGGAGAGACATTTGCCACCTCCTAAGAAGATTTTTAAATCAAAGGGGGACACTGTGATTAGATTAAGGTCCCACAATGACAACAACTCAGCTTTCTCTTTGAACTCAGAGCAGCTCCCAGGATGAAGTGGTGTTCAAAGACAATTCCTTTGCATGAATAATATGGGGGAGGGTTTAATTACCACCTCCTCCTCTCATTCTTCATCTTCTCTAGCCAGAAAGCTCAGGTTTCAACAGTTTTGTTTCTCACTAACTGCTGGGGCAGACTGGGGGAAGGGAGAGAAGGGAGGAAATACTGCAAGGCTGGGAAAAAAGGGCAGCAGCCAGTGAGCTGTAGTAAAAAAGGACAGAAAACAAAACCAAAAAAAAAGGGCACTGCCTCCTTCATATATAAACCAGTTAATAATAAAAAAAAAGAGGTATCCCACTGACACTATAAATCTCTGGAAAAGGTAGTGTCAGAAAGCATAACTCTTGTGCAAAACAATCATATGGCTCAAAACTCAAGTCACACAGAGGTGTTATGTTATAGCTATATGGGAACCATGATATATACTGAGTAGAGCTGCTTCGAACCTGGTTTCATCCTGGCTAAGTTAGCTTAAGTAGAGCTACAACAGATTCAGACCAAGAATGACTAAATCCTAATGTTCATTTGTGTGAATAAAGACCAAATTCACGTTGCCTTTATATTTATGTTGCCACTTATCCTCTTCTTAATGGATATGATATTATTCATTGCTAATGTTATTGGGCAGTAACACCAAACAAAGAGAGAAATGTGAGTCTGTTTCTACCAGAATTTGGACCTTTTCAAATACAATTGGCTTGAGCTCATGTAATATTCACAGTTTAGACCAGAGATAAGAAATGCTCTTAGTGAATATGATTAATAGCTTAAAATCAGCCGTGCTATCGCTTCTCTCTGCAGACCTCTTAAAATATCTGCATTAAGAGTGCCCTCTCTGGACAAAAATGTAAGCTCTCCACACATATGGCAGAGACAGGGACCTGGCTGTATTTCCTTACTCCAAAGCTCTCTCTATAACACTCGGTGGCAATTCGCCTCTTGCCGCTCTCTTCCCGGCTCCTTTGCCAGCTGAGGATCTCTGAAATGTGGTGTCCCCCGCCGTAGGAACTGCACGCCCTTCCTGACGTGAACTTTCCCTTGCCAGGGCTCTGCCGTGAGTCAGTTGGAACCAATTACTGTGTTGTGCAAATCTCACGTTAGGCAATAGCAGCTGCGTGATGAAGCAGATTCCTCCCAGGTTGCTCCGTTTCCAGTGGCTTCTGACTAACCTCCCTGGTCCGTGCCAGGCATCGACAGGACACCCCACCAGGAGGGAATGGCTTCATTTGCTCTCCTCCAGCGTCTGTCTTGGGTGGAGGTGAAAGGGAGCAGAGCAGGCAGTTAGATCACACTTGGTTGGGTCCACCCAACCTGAGGGCACCCAAGGACACCTGGGACCAGGAGAAAAGGCTCTTCGAATGCCTGGTGCTTGAATTACCAAGTAGAAGCAGCCTAGAGTGTCAAGGACACTCTCAGGACCTTGTCTGAGCTCAGGTTTACACATCCTATCTACTCCTATGCTAAACAGTAACAGGCCCTCCTAGAAAAGCTCTCCGGCAGCTCTGCCTTCGAAGCAGAAGTCGTATGAAGACTCAGCACAAGGACACTGAAGCTTGTGGCAAGGCACTAAGTAAGTGCTGGACCCCATCCACACTGTGGGCAAGCGCTCCTCAAAGCCTCCAGGACTTATTTTAGTGGCCAACCCAGCCCAAACTATGACACCGGAGAACCACACAGGCCAAGTCAGAAGCACCCCCACAGGTCCTCAAACAGGCAAGAAACATGGACAGAAAGAGAAATTATGCTTAAGCCTGGTCTCAGGGCTATTTCTACCTTCTAGAGGTGACCCATGATCCCCTTTTGTGGCATGTACAATAAGGCAAGCCTAACCCTGCACCACACAAGGTGCTGCTTGGGTGATTATCTCCCCAGCAGGAGGTGAGGGGGAAGTGGGAAATACTCAGTGGGGCTGCTGGTTGCTGTAGGAACAGAGGAAAACAGAAAGTAAAAAAAAAAAAAAAGAAATAAAAAAAAGTTTAGATTTTACTTCAATGAAAGATTCCCCTCTGTTTCCGAGAAAGAATCAATGATGAGCCAGTATAACACGTCACCATGAACTAGCTCTACCCAGCTCCACACCTTGGGGGATTTGGCTGCTGATTTGTATTTGCTGAAACACTGCCCAGCTGCTGAGGGGTTTGATTAGCCACCCAGAAGATGACGAAACAAATGACACCGGGGGAGATGGAGGTTCCCAGTAGCAGACACATGATAAGGATTCGGGGCACTCTGCAGCCCTCCCCTCCACACTGCAGCCAGCTCAAGCAGCCCACACAACTGCTGAACTGTTTTGGGGAAGGCTGGCTCCTGGAAGAGAGAAGAAGATAAAGGAAGAGACATGGACAGATCATCCAAGATTAATGACGGGAAAAAAAATGAAAGGACTTGTAAGAGGAACTTTTCGCTATGCCAGAATCATTATTAATCCCCTGCAACTCCCTATGACTAAGAGATGTTAAACTTCACTGGCATTTAAAAATGTAGATATTCCATTGCACAAAAAGTGTCTAAGATATTGGGATATGCAAAGGGGATTAACCGTAATGGGAAGTTTTCATTAATGCGTTAAAGTATTTTTTCAAAAATATTTATTACCTTGTCTCTAACTTCTGGCAAGTTGTTTTTACCTCCTCTATTTTACACTTTTTTTTTAATTTGTCAGGTTTTTTTATCTCCCATGCCAGTTTTTACAAAATCAATCAGGCAAAGTTTCAAAAACATGAAGATATTCCAAGCACTGGGTAAATAAGTGTCTAAAAAAAAGACCAAAATAAATTCCCTCACTGAGATAAACATGAACACAACCCTTAGTGGACATTACAGAAGCAAAGCTTGACAGGAAACAAGCCTTGATGGTCGCAGCATCACTTGGTTTGATACAAAATGACATTTACAGAATTTTAATTTTAAACTTCTTGCGACCTTTTCTCTTCAGGGTCCCCTTCACAGGTAAACCTAATGCAGCATCTTTGCCTTTCATTGTTTTGCCATCTTTGTCTTTCATTGCTTTGCACAGCACTCTATTATTTGAGCAACGTGAGACTTTGACTTATTTGTGCAAAGCAAGACTGGCATTCAAGTTTCCAGTTTGTTCAGCTGTAAATGGAGACCCTAAGGACAAGGATCAAATCTTTTATCTAGCAGAGATGATATGACAGTAGGTACTACCAGGCTGCTTCTACGCTGTATACTCCAAACTCAGGTATTCCCAGCAGCTCTCAGCTGAAAGACCACCCTGCTTTTGAGTGCAGAGCTGGCACTGTGGCTGTACAGGACTGTCAAAGCACCAGTGTGTGGCAAACCCTTTGCAACGCCGAATTCATGATGGGCAAAAAGCTAAAGCCCCTCCTGGGGCAAAAGGCTGAAAAGCCCCTCTGAGGCCGCAGATGCCCATGCATGAGTTACCATCGCTCCAACCCTCCTCAGCTCTTGTGTGCACCTGCAAACTCCCTTTGAACATGCCGGGGTGGGATGGGTCTGATTTCTTTGCTACCTTCTCTAGGGAACGTGTGACACTGCCTCCTGAATCTTAAAGCTTACACTAAGCTTACAATGTTTGTCCAAAATAGGGTAAAGAGGCACAAATCCACCTCTTGGAAAGCAAATGCTGCCAGTTCATTGAAACACATGGCCCTCTACTTCCTCCATAAGAGAGTGTCTAGAGCAGCTAAGCAAACTCAAAGGCAGGATACAAGATAAAGGCAGCTTTGAGAAGAAGGATTTGAGGTTTTGTTTTTCCATTGCTCCCTTCTAGAAATAACAATCAAACCCCAGGAAGGGCTGAGGTGGCACCCCGTCGTTACAGACTGTGGGCGTTGGTGCACAGATGCTATGGGGATATCCCTGGCTGGTGCCTGGACCTGAGCTCCGGCATGGAAAGTCCCTCAGGAATGGCTCTGTACTTCCCGAAGAAGCAGTAAAAATGTTATAGGTTTCTACAACAACGGGTGTTCACCTGCTTTCACAAATCATAGAATCATAGAATCATAGAATGGTTTAGGTTGGAAGAGACCTTGAAGATCATCGAGTTCCAACCCCCCTGCCATAGGCAGGGATACCTCTCACTAGACCAGGTTGCCCAAGGCCACGTCCAGCCTGGCCTTGAACACCTCCAGGGATGGGGCTTCAACAACCTCTCTGGGCAACCTGTTCCAGTGCCTCACCACCCTTAAAGTGAAAAACTTCTTCCTAATGTTTAATCTAAACCTGCCCTCTTCCAGCTTAAAGCCGTTCCCCCTCGTCCTATCACTACATGCCCTAGTAAAAAGTCCTTCCCCAGCTCTCCTGTAGGCCCCCTTTAGGTACTGGAAGGCCGTAATAAGATCTCCCCGGAGCCTTCTCTTCTCCAGGCTGAACAGCCCCAACTCTCTCAGCCTCTCCTCATAGGAGAGGTGCTCCAGCCCTCTGATCATCCTCGTGGCTCTCCTCTGGACGCGCTCCAGCAGGTCCATGTCCTTCTTATGTTGCGGACTCCACAGCTGGATGCAGTACTCCAGGTGGGGTCTCACGAGAGCAGAGTAGAGGGGCAGAATCACCTCCCTTGACCTGCTGGCCACACTTCTTTTGATGCAGCCCAGGATACGGTTGGCCTTCTGGGCTGCGATCGCACACTGCTTGCTCATGTCGAGCTTCTCATCAATCATCACCCCCAGGTCCTTCTCCACAGGGCTGCTCTCCAGCCATTCCCCGCTGAGCCTGTATTTGTGCTTGGGATTGCCCCGACCCAGATGTAGGACCTTGCACTTGGCCATCACCTCTTTACATTCACATTCATGCCCACATTTCTTGAATGCAAGAAAGAATTAACGTCCCTCTTCTTTCCATTGTTATGAGGATTGTAACTAAAGGATGGAAATAAATTCCTTCTGTCCCAGGCCCCAGGAGAGAGAAAGCCTTGGTACATCCGTAAGCAGGGGACACCAGAGGGCGAATCTAGGGAAAAGCCACCAGCTGTTGTTTCAGAGCACCAGGAGGAGGCAGGCTGCAGGTTCAAAAGGACCCTGCAGATATGTCTGGAAGGGAAGTGGGGGAAAAAGTGTCTGTTAGCTGCTACTTCCCTTGGACCAGGATGCAAAGGGCATCACCAAAATTTTCTCTTGTTCTCTTGAGAACAGAGATTTATGAGAACCTGTCCCCTAATTTAGTTCTGCTTTTCCTGTGATTTCTCTGCCTCAACTCAGGATGAGTCTCCTTCCAGCGAGGAGTACAACTTACACAGATGAAGAAAACCCGAAGATCTTCAAAGGGCTGCAGCACATTGCCATAATGCCGTCATAGCATGGCTTAGCCCCATCTATATAGGCAAGATCAAACAGTATCCTGCAGAGTCAGGATGCTATTGCATTACAACATGATTCTTCCCTGTGACAGATTTGGCCAAAAGCCAGGCAACAAAATGGGTCTGCTCAGAGTGAATGGACCTGGAGTCACAGACAGCAGTTAGAGATTTATGCTGCTGCAGTTGCTTCAATCTCCAATGTACTAACATCAGAAATCAAATCAAGACGCTGTCCCCTGGTATTTCAGACTTACCCAACCATCTGCAAACAAATGGTATGAACTTTGTGCCTTGTATGTCATCACTGTACAGCTAAACGTCTTGTATTTTTCTTTCAAAAATATGTTCATCGAGTAAATTAGTCATTGATAATAATTAATATCAGTTACTATTAATCTGCAGAAAATGGGGAAGGGGGAAATCCTTTGGGAATATCCCTATGTGAGGATATCAAGACATCATGCTATGCTCTCATTTTCTAATGTAACTGCCCATTCAATTATAGCTTGATAGAAAGTGGCATAGATCTTCTTGGTGGCACTTTGTTGCCAAGATGTTTTAATGACAGGGAATCAGCAGGAGGTAGCAACCTGAAGTACCAAACAACGCCACACAATCCAGAGATTTTGTCAAGAGATTTTCTGTCATTCTTCATACATCTGTACCCTTGATTTCGGCCATGAAGTTATGAACGTATTTATTATTCCTTGCAATACGCAGGATGAATCCAGCAGTACTGTGGATTGAAGAGTGGAGAGTGAGAGAAATGAGCCTGTTAGGGCTTAATGAATCTAGCAGGAGTAGCAGAGGGATTTGAGGCCCTTAATGCATCTATGTTAAAAGGCCTTGTGTCTGCTGTAATCTGAAATTTGCCAAATGTTTGCTGCACGCATGTAGGATTGAATACGATTGAGTTTATGCTGCGTACCCAGCCACCACATCTGAGATGAGTCACAGCATATGCTAAGATCAAACCCATTAGAAAAAAAAAAGTGCTAAGGGATTTACATGAAAACATAGATTAGCATGGCCTGAATGGGGGCATTTGATTGGATCAAGTGTTGGGCTGCAAAACCTTAAGCTGCTGTAACTCAAGTCCCAGCAGTCATACGCCTAATATATTACGAAGTCTGTGTCTATCCCGCTAAATGAAATAAATTAGTCTGTCCACTGGTCCTGAAGGGTCATGTTATGGTTTGTGTTCTCATGACTGGGCTGGAGCCTGCAGCTGGTTCTGCCTGGTTTGGTACAGCAGACGCAGCCTGACGTGCTGTCAGATGAGCATATTCAAAAGGGAAAAAAAAAAAGTCTTTCTTGACCTCAGAAAGCCGAGACCTCTGCAGGTGACATTAAATGTCATGGGAGGACAGAGCTCTCTCCGGTAAGTACTTGCAGACCAGGGACTTGTTCAGTGTCATGTCCAGCAGGACCCTGAGTTCCAGCTGGATGGCAGATGGAGAGTGGCACTTTTTACCACTGGTCACAGAACATGAGTATTTACAGAATCCCTGTTTAAATAACACTATCAGAGCATTATGCTGAATTGTGTGTTTGCCTGCACAGACCATTGTGTGAGATGCAAAGGGTTCTCCAAAAGGTTAATAAAACCTGTACTGTACGATAAGTTTAACCTCTAGAAAGAGGCACATGCCAGGAGCACTGAAGGTGTTTTAGCAGCCAGATCACTGTTGTGCCCTCCAGCCACAGTGGGGAAAAGCCACTCACTAAAACCTGGGAAGATGCGATGGGGGGATGTCTCTTTCACTATGAAGCTCCTTTAAAAGTCAGTCCACAACATAACACAACAGCTCTGAATTACCCTCTGTAGGAAGCCACCGTCTTCCACTGATGGCAAAGATCTTGGAAAAACCATCCAGCCTTCACACACACTCTGCTCCTGCCCTAACACGCTGTTCCCAGCTCGGAGGGCCAGAGGCACAGTGGCTGCGTGTAGTGGGGACAGCTGGGTGGCAAGGCTCACGGCTCTCCCTGACAGATGAACGTGGAAGTTCATGCTTCTTCTCATGGCATTGTTTGCACGCCTGTGTCTACCTGGAGAATTTTCTCTTCCTGTGATCGGCGATGGAAAGACTTTCCCCCACTGCAGGCCAGCCAGTCAATATAACTTCAGACCGCAGCAAGCAGGAAAAGCTGAACTCTGCCTTGGGGCACAGTAACGCTGCCAAATCTCTGTTGATTCACTGATAGCTCTGATACGTCACCTGCTCCTGTGGCGGTGGTCAGGGAAAAGACCCCCTCATCGTCAAGGCTTTGGTCTGACAACAGGCGTGAAAGAGCAGCGTCTTTGAAATCTGCCCTCATAACCAGAACAGAAAACAACATTTTCAGTAAAAGGTTAGGAAAGCAAGTTAAATCAGCAGGCTCTGCAGCCTGTCATCACTTGCAGGTTTGCTTTGTTATCAGCACGTACATTCAAATGCATTTTTGCAAAAGGACTGTGGCACAGTTGCCTTGTGCAAATTGTGGAGGAAAGCAATAAAATTATTTGGCTTGTGCTTGCCTGTGATGAGGTCTTGCCTTCTTTGCGCGCAAGCTGCCAAGGATCATCAGTACTCTCTGATATTGGTTATTTGTAAGCAGACTTGTTCTCTTCAGGTTCACTTCCCACTCCTCAGTGTAACACTACTAGACATTTTCACACACTCAGGATGCATCGCGTAACATGGGGCAAAAATCTTCATCGACTAAGCGACCGCCTGACCACCCAATAACCCAAACTCAGTTGTCGTATGCAGCAACCCAGCCTCCTACCCAGGCCACATGCTGAGAAAATCTGAAAAGGCCAGAGGGTTCCACAAAGTGGGACCTGCACCCTTCCCACAGCCAAACAGTATGTCCCAGGCAAGAAAAAATACGGGCAAACACAGGTTCCTCGGGCAGCAATTGATTGCTAGTGTTGTCACATAAGATGTTGCCATAGACAAGTGTGTTGGGTCCTGTCTTGAGATGCACTCTTCCTTGGTGACGTCTGCATGTCACAGACACATCGCACAGCCACGCTGCTCGGCAGCCATCTGGGAGGTGCACAGCACCCCACAAGTGTTAGGTTCACTCCTGATTTTTAGCTACTTTTGATGGAAAACAGAGAGCTACTGCTCTGATGTGGGACTTCCAGAGAAAGGAATGAGAGATACATGTACCCTTTGATTTCCAGCAAGTTTTCATACCACGTGGGCAGAAAATGGGCCTCCAAGTTTTATGAGTGCCGCTGCATCCCTTGGGGTCTCCTGGGACAGCGGTACACAGATGCCTGCAGGATGGTGATCCATCTCTCACTGAGCTGGTGGTGGTAGGGAGGGGCTGTCATTTTAATAGTATTCATTTTCCTACCACTGATCCGCAACATGAATCATGTTCTTGGGAAGTGAGCAAGACACCATGTAATTTTTTAGGTAAAGTGGCAAGTTTGGATGAAACGGTTAGAAAGCATCAGCAACAAAGCACCCTAAAAATGAAAAAAGGGGTATCCTGAGCCCCCTCTTAAATCTCACACGGTCTAGGAAATTCTCACTCTTTTTTTTTCTTATTTCAGCTAATGAAAATTTCATTTCAATGAAAATTGAAATTTCATTTCAATCATTTTTTTTTTATTATTATCCTAAATAAGCACCTTAGAGGGTCCAGATCCTGTGGTCTTCGTTCCCATGTGGCAGCTGAGGATGACTGCACTGCCTCGGTTGGCAGCGCTGTTGGGAGGACAACCCCAAACTCCAGGCTGGCCGGGGCCAGGCCAGTGCTGCAAGCAGGCTGCGACCAGCTGTGCCACTTCAGTGCCCTGCCTAGGCACCAGGGCGATTAATAAAGGCAACTGCCTCCAACCAGTTGTGGAGGCTTCTAAAAACCACTATTCTGTCCAGTTTCTCCATCTGAAGGCAGATAGGAACACACAGGAATACATCTGTGAGGAGCCCGTTGGAAGTGAGAGCCATGACATTCTCCCAGGTGGGGAACTGGTCCTCTTCAGGAATGGTCAGGCTCTCCAGACTGGTCAGGATCAACCCTGCCAGGAGCTTGGCAGCAGTGAAACAGCACGGATGAACATGTGCCAACCTTGAGCTGCCTGGGTCTGGTCAGCTTAGTTTACTAGCATGGTCATTGTTTGTAGATCTATCTTTCAGTTGCATGTGCTCTTTATTTTATGTGGTGTTATCTATGGATCCTACACAGAATATAATGCAGATATTTAAAAATAACATTGAGTCGTTCTAAACTGGGCTCTCACTACTGTCACATTAGACTATAGGCATGCGATTAAGTCATTTCTTTTAAATTAGACTTCACAAAGGAAACCTCTAACTGACCTGCTTTTACTTCTACTCCATGCTGGCTACACATTAAAACTCATTACTTCAAACCCTTCTGAAGGGCATTTTTGCTGACAGTCACAGTCCATTCTAGCCAAGAGTTCTGGACACATCCAAATGTGCATGACTTGTTTCTAGTTTGAACCTGTCTGCTATTAACTTCTAACTGTTTCTTCGAGTTATGGCTTACTCTGCTATATGAAAGAGAAATTGTTGGAAAGTTTCAATTTTGCAAGAGTGATTTCATTTTAAAGACCAGTGGTTTTCTCCGGATCCTGTAAAGCTTCATTTATAAATAACCTTAGATTTAAATGCCCAGAACACTGGCAGCCTCTAAAATGGTTCTGTATATAATGAAAACAACCACAGAGTTTTAGGTCTGTCTGCACCTAGTCTTCATGAGCCTTAAACTGCCCACGACATTTATATTAAAATCTGCAAGTGGATGCTCAGTTGCCGTAAAATTGTATTGTAGGGCATGATTCCGCTTTCACTTACATCCATATCAGTTTCTGTAACTCTCCCGCGTCCAGCAGAATCTGCTACGTGTGAAAATAGGTGTGGAACACACCTGACATGTCAGTCCAGTTGTTGGTAGTTTCATGGAGTTTAGGGATGGAAGGAATTGCTGGATCACTCAGTCTGACATCCTCATTACGGAAATCCATTCAGTTATTCTTGTACTGGGTCCAATAAATTGCACTGAACTAAAATGTAGCTTCCAAAAAAGCATCCCGAGGATTTTCAAAACATAGGAATTCACCACTCCCCTTCATCGTTCAGACAACTATTAAAGAAAGCTCACTATTAAATGTGCCTGCTGACTAGCTTGGAAATATGTCTACCTTCCACTTCTAGCTTTTCACTGTTACATGAAAAAGATCCTTATTATCTTTCCTTTCTTACTGTGAAGACAACGGTGCATTGCAAACAGTTTGCTTCTTCCTTTTCTTTTCGATAAGCTCCGTGCAGTAGCCTGATCTGCGATAAAAGAATGTGTGTGTAAGTCCTTACCTTAGAGAAGATGTGAGATAAGGAGCCCTTCAGCATAGGATGGGCTCAGCCACCTCAGCTTCACTGAGGGACCAGCTCTGTTCGTATTTTCCTGGCTAGCAGGTGCTACCAAGGATGCTGTTTAGGGCAGCCTGCTGCCAGCTACCACCGGCTGCTCGTTTCCACCCGAGAACATCCCCGTTCCCCTCACCCTGGACAGTTCATACACGCACATAGGAAATGGCTTTCACGCTTCGCACAGGATCAGTTCACTGAAGCAATCCGTCAGCACTGCAAACTCTGCTGGTCCAAGTGAAGGTAGTAGTTTGATGTTGTGTGTTGTGTGTGTGTATGTTGAGGGGGAGATTGGGACACATTTTTAAGGGTGATAGGAAAAGAAGAGCCAGGAAAAATGCCCACATGAGAGCCATCCCCTCGGATAAACAGGGATTAAACCAAGTACTCCAATAGTTGCTTGAGAGTGGCTAACATGCCACAAATTCAGCCCCTACTTCGCTCTGCGGTAATCAATTTATTTAACCATAGCCTATGTCAAACTCCCCCCAAAATGTATTTTGTCTGACCTTTGTCAAGCAAATCTATTGCCTCATAAGAAAATGAAGTCAGGTTAGTTCATTAAGATCATTCTCCTACTGTGGGTGATCATCTACGCCTGTGGACAGTGGTAGCCAAGAAGTCCCTTTTCCTCACTGCTTGCGATTATATATCCCAATTAGAAAACAGGATTGTTTGATAACGGTAACCATGTAGACGTAACATAACATATAAACGTAGATGTGATATACTTCCAACAAAACACATCTACATCTGTTTTCTATAGCCCTGCGTGGATTGACATTAATCATCTCCTCCTACTTTTAATTCCTTCCTGGTAGGCTAACCTAGCTTCAGCGACCTACGTTATCCCGCTTGCCCTGACAGCACGATCACACAACATGAGCTATGGCTGAGAAGGAAGTAGCTGTGGACATGTAGAACTCACCACTCCCATTATGTCATTTTCTAAAACAAAATTTCAGTGTGATTTAAGTGCTGCTATTGCTGCCTCTGTAATACGAGCAGGACACAAAGATTTGTGCCTCACCAGACACTGTCTCTTGATCCCTGTTCAAACCTAAAGAGCATGGGATTAAGCCAATGGGACACTGTGTATTTCCAGAGTAATATACGGTCATCAGTAGAGGAGACATGCGGCCTTAAAATTTAAACTATTAAAAAATGGAATTAAAAAAAAATTGTTCGTTTGTAAAAAATGCTCACTTGAAATAGTTCATTTGTAATATTTGGTTACAAAAAGAAGACAAATACCAAACAAATCCACCCCCTCTCCCAAACTTAATTTCAGAAATGATCCTAGATGTGAAGTCCCCTGTGCAGGACATACGTGTCCTGAATCAAGACAAGGCAAACAAGTGCCCAGGGAACCCAAGAGAGGTTTGGCAGCAACAAGCTCCCCAAGGCACACCTTTAGGGGTATCCATGTTCAAGCACGGACTTGGGACATCTGTAGTGCGACTTAATCCCCTCTTGCCCCTGGCAGCACCAGAGAAAGTCTGATGTCAGGAAATTATGCTTTAGGACCTTACACAGACCGTCGAGGTCTTGGTTACACGTGTGATAGTAGCGGAGCTTGGGTGTTCGCTTCCTGCCTGGCTAAATGACAAATGTTCATCACATTCTAAGCCTGGTTTACACTTGATGCCTGGGTGTGCAGGAAGGCTAGTGTGGACAGGGGTTTCAGTAGCCCTCTTGACATCCTTCTACCCTCTGGACCTGTTTGGAGCAGACACTTACAATTTGTCCCTTGCCTGAAGAGAGGGATGTGCTTGGCCTGTAGCAGAGGTTGCTGTAACACAGACCATTTGGAGGTGGTTGGAGTATGGGAAGAGTGGCGTGCCTAGGGAGGAAGGCCTGAAATGGAGGAATGCCTGAAAGCCTGACAGGCTTCATGCTTGCCTAAGCCGTGCTGTACTTTCACAAGGACACTAAACCATCATAAACCCAGTACTGCTGCCATAAGCAGTTGTCCTGCTTCTCCCTGCCCAAGTTACTGCTCTTACTTTTTGCTGCTCCCCCCTCCCCAAACAGCTATTTTCTAACCTAGGTCAGTTCTCCTGACACAGGGAAAGGGACAGTGAGGAGGCAGGAATGAGGAGCCCAAAGCAGGAGGAGGGTGAGAGCTGCTTTCCCTGGCACTGTCAGGTTAAAACAGCAACAAAACTCTGGCTTAAACCAGAGGGCAGACTTGTTATTTGAGGCAACTAATTGCTCGAGGAGCTCGGCTTTAATGCACCTCTGAAAACGCACTCTTCCCCTTGGCAGAGACTGAGCGCACCTGATAAAATCTGCCCCGCTTCCCCCGAGACACCCAAAAACCCTCCAGTCTAGGTAACCACCGACTTCAAACCATTTCTTTTGCGCATGAGGAGCCCCCAGAGCACCGCAACAGTTTCCCACGTCAGAAGATAACGATGGGCGATAACTTGGCAAGGAGTCATCACCGCCGTTTCCCAACGGTGTCTGGACACGGTCCCCTTTTGTGGTCTCGACGTCTCCAAGCAGCGACCTTTGTGGTCCTTGAGAAAACAGGAATGAGGGGGGATGAAGATGCTGCTCCCCCCCGCCCCGTCCTCCCCCGGAGGGTCCCTGCCAGGGCACGGCGGGGACAGCGCCGCAGCCTCCAGGCCCGGCTCCGCGCCCCGGCCCCGCTCCGGCAGCGCATCCCCGCTCGGCCTGTCACCGGGCTCCGTGGTGCTCCTCTCACTTCACAGTGCCACCTAGTGTCTTTTTCACGGTCTTTTCAAGTGGAAACGGGGGCTCGAAAGTGGGGGAAAATCCCGCCGTTGAGGCAGAGAGGAGTTACAAAGGGAAAGGAGCCGGTCGGTGCGAGTGAAAGCTGCTGGCAGGCGGTGGGGGTGTGCTGTTAACTGCTGACGCCCTGGCTGACTGTAAACCATCGATAAAAGCACCGAGCGAGACACTTCTGGTTTAAAAAATAAACTAAACTAAAAATAAAAACACCACCACACCACCACAGTTTTCCAGTTCTTAAATTGTCTGATGTGTTTCCTGGCTTGTTTTTAACGCGAGTGCGCGCGGTATTAATGGCAGTGGGAGCTTCCTTGGGTATTTACTACAGCAAATGTTTCCCGAGAGTGAATGGGTAAAGCAGGGCTGGGAAACTGCAAAGTTCATCCATTCATAGAGGCAAATTCCGCTTGATTAATAAAAACCCGCAGCAGCACAAAACCGTCGCTAGCAGAATAGTGTGCTGTGGGAGGGAGTCGCACACCCCAAGCCTAGAGATGTAGGTGCGGAGGGGAAAGTGGGGGTTTCCCCCTAATTGCGGGGCATGAAGAGGAAATCAGGTGGTGGCAACATATGTGTATTGCATTTCTCTGCAAAATTTGCAACTTCGCTAATTGAATCCCTACCGCTGAACTGGTCCTTGGCTGAGATCATTTTAATGGGCAGGGTTGGTTTCTTTTTTTTTTTTTTCCTCCTTACAGGAGTTCCCTCCCCTCCTTCTTCCCATCCTCCGCCTATTAAAACAACTCAAGTCTCACTTGTTAAAAGACCCCATAACGTGGAGGAGGCAGAAAAGCAGCAGCAGCAGGAAAGAAAAAGACGTCTGGAAAATATTACCCGTTTGCTGCTGCTGCTGCTGAGAAACCTCATTGAAACAGTTACTCGGTCAGCAAGGCATCACCAAAGAGACTTTATCTGATGCTGTACATCTCTCAAACTTTCAGACGCTGCCTTGCAACTTCTCCAGGCTCCTGGCTAGCCGGGTTTGAAATAAGATCTTCAGCTTCGACCACGAGAAACTAACTCCTAATTTATTACTTCTAACTTTTTTTATTATTATTATTATTTGAAAAAAAAAAAATCCCACAACTTTGAGCTAGAAACTGAAGCAGAGAAAGACAAATACATGGTAATTGTGAAAACACGTGGGAGAAAATGAGTAGGACTGAATAGCCTTAAACGATTTTTTTTATTATTATTTTCATTTTTAATTATTTTTTTATTTCTGAGCGTCTCAATAAGTCCCTGAAAAGTGCGATTTGATCTTTTACCTCAAACTTGGAAACTGTTCAGCGGGAGCAACGGTACGTGAGACCACACAGCTGGCTGGAGCCCCTCTATGACCAAAGGACAGAAGGACAAACAAGGTAGGTGATTTATGATTACGCTTCTGTCACCTCAAGAGCGGAAGACCCTCTCCTCCCAACCCCACTGTGCAAGGGAGGAAGGACGAAAGGGATCCCCAAAACACGAGTGGGGCTGGGGGAGGATCTTACCGGCTCTACGCTACACCTATTTCAGCAATGAATAGGACCGCAGTGAGGATGAATGAGGTTTTCAGCTCCAACCCCTCCTCCGTGTAATCCGTTTAAGATATTGCTGAGCTCTACGATTTGAAAAAGAAAAAAAAAAAAAAGGCAAATTAACCAAACCTAAAAATGAAATAAAATCGAGCAACAGGTCAGGCAGCCGCCCCGCTCAGCCCAGCGGGGGAGGCGAGACCTGCCCACGGCCCGGGCTGCCTTCTCCCCCGGCCCTCCCCTGCCTCTGCATCCCGGGCCGGGCGGGGGGACGTGACAGGAGCGGAGGGAGGGATGGGACCGCAGGAAGGAAGGCGAGGAGGCGGCCGGCGGGAGGAGGGCTGAAGTCCCGCCTCGGAGGGGAGAAACCAAGGCGACCGAGCCGCCCGGGCGCCGCGCTGAGCCCAGAGGGCGGTTTCCCGCGGGGAGGTGGGGGGGGGGGGGGGAGACGGGAAGGAGGGTACGGCGGGGGGGAGTGTAGACTAGAGGATTGGGTACGGCGGGGCGGGAGCCGCGGGCTGCCCGCGAACTTCCAGCGCTGCACGCCCCGGCCCGGCCCCGCCCCGGGCTGGCGGGGCCCCGGCTGAAGGAGGGTCGCACCGGGGAGGAGGTGTGGGGGGAACGCGGGGGGGGGGGCGAAGGCAGCTCCAGCGATGCCCGAGGAGCGCGGCCCGCCCGGCGTCGGGCGGGAAGGCCCCCTCGGAGCCGCTCCGCTGCCCCCGCCAGCCCGGCACGGCCGGCGGCGCCCGGGGGGGGTGAGGCGGGGTGGGGGGGAGCGGGTCCCGCCCCTCCTTCGTGACGTGGCAGCGCGGGGGATTCCCCCCCGGTGCCCCGCCCACCCGCTGTGAGCCAGGCAGCGCCGCCCCCATTGGCTGCGGCGCCGGGCAGGGGGTTCCCCCGCAGGAGCCGCGCCGCCGCGGGCTCCCGCCGTGTTCGCCCCTCGGTGGGGGGCTGCGGGTCCTCGGGGTCTCCTTCCCCGCTGGGCACCCCGGCGGTGGCCCTTCCCTGCGCCCCTGCGAGTGGCGGCCGGTGGCTCCCGGACACCGCCCAGACCCCGGCTCTTTGGAGAGTCGCGTGCCGGGCTCCGCGGCAATGGGGGGGTGGGGAGGGTACCTCGGGGAAGGATTTACCCCGTTTCCCTGCCCCGGGAGAAGACCCCATGTGTACCACAACACTCCTGGTGGGTGTTGTCCAACCCCTCCTTCAGGCCCTGCAGTGACCCCCACATCTCCCAAGGCGTAGCCGCTCCTCCGCATTAGCACTCTGCATCGTGGTCTCCTTCCTTGTGGATCATTTTTCCATAGGGACACACGTGCTTTTTTCTCCGGCGCACATTGCGTGTAATGCGGGTGCCCTGGGGCTTGCTTCGGAGAATAGATCACATAGACACAGGTCACATCATTTGGGGCTTGCTTCAGAGGAATGGAGAGGTCGCGTCATTTGGGGGTGATGGCAGTCAAATGTGTTCTCTTTCCTGAAAAAACTGCTCAAATCCAGCCCCCACCAAGGTATGGAGGAGTTTTGTCACCGGTTTCAATAAAGCCAGGATTTTATTTTGTGCTGGTAAATCTCTTATCTTACATGCAACTGCAGAAAACCCTGGGAAAAGGTTTCCCAGTAGGGAAGAGCAGCTCTACTGATTGATCGGGAGTTTCCCGTGCTAGTTGCACTAGCAACAAACTCAGCGGTTCATATTTATGCTGTGGAAAGTAAATTTGTTTCATTTTATTACTGCTCACAGATTAGCGATAAAGCGGCAAATTAGTCCTCCATTCAGTGTAGCGGGACTTGACCTAAGTCAAACAAGATATGACCTCTGCTTTATAAGCGAATTACAAGATAATAAGCTATGAACACCAAATAAATATTTATTTGCTGGAGTGTAGGCATGGAGTAGTCAGATTTTGTGCCAAAAGGCATCCGTGGACTTCATAACCAGCAACCAGAAAACATCTCTAAACTTGATTTTTCTTTAACCACAATCAGAAATGTCTGAGTACAAATATGAAATGCGATTTACTTCTTGATTTATTTCTCGGAGATTTGTTAGGAGGAGGAAGGGGTTGAGCCTTCTTTTGGTGAATTTAACAACTAGTGTATCACTGTCTACATTAGGGACAAACCCAACCAGCAGCTGTAGAATTCATTCCAACATTGATTACTCAAACCTATAAGAGACTAAATTTGGGCAGTTTAGTGGGGAACATACATTGAGCAGACAGGAGATTCTTGATTTGCTGATCAAAGCCAGTGCATGCAGATACATTTTGCCATCATTACTAATCCTGTTCTTTATTTGAAACCTAACCCCAGAGTTAATTTTTGTCTTATGTGAGCCCTTTCCAGAAGATCAATGGCATGACAAGATCTGGAAGTGATAAATAACCAAAAGCACCAGATATGGGTAACTCTGCTGTATTAAAGATGTACAGATGTAACATAACTTTTTCAGTTTCCCTCTCTGCAGGCTGTAAAATAGAAGGGGGAGCCTGGACAGCTATTTTATGCTTGTAATTAATGTGTACCTGGAATCATTTGTTACTTCAAAGATCAATGATTTATTCTTGCCGCCAAAACAAGGCTAATAACAAATCTAAATTTTGGCTGAAAAATTGTAAGGGGTCAATACTGTTTGTGTTATACAGACAGCGTATACGTATACAAGGCCAGATACAGCATGTGTCAGCCGGTGTGCACGCACACGCAGCGCTCACACACGCACACACACACACACATGCACTCAAACACGCTCATGTCATTCAGGCAGCTGATCTGTTGAAGCCAATGATGTGAGGCAGTTATAAGTGAGGCAGTTTTTTATAGGCTTATAAAAGATGTTACTCCTCCTTCGGTTGTGTGCAAAAACAGCCCTCCGGTAGCTGCATGCCACATACACCCGCGTGTGTCAGCTTTTATGTCGCCAACCTCGCAGACCCCAGGCGTCCTGCTGAGTAAGAGCTGCACGTTTATTACAGGCCAACCCCTACTATACATTCAGGTGAATACAGGCGAGGAAAATAGGAAGTGGTGTGTGTTGGGTTTTGTTGGGGTTTTTTGAGGAAAAACGGTTATATGGAACTAGGGAACCGATAGGTCCCATATCACACCAGAAAAAGGACGATTGCAAATAGCGGTAACCGACGCTTACGGAGGGGGTTCTGTAGACTCTCCAAGAACCTCTTGCGAAATTGTGATTCCCATTGTACATGGTGAGGAAGCTGAGGTCAGAGAGAGGTGAATTCACCTACCTCGGTCACCCAGCAGGTGACCCACCTTAGCAACACCAGAACAAAGTCCAAATTGTCTGGGTCCCGGTCCACTCTTAGATTCCCTAACGTAAGCAATGACCCATCTGACAACCTTCATAAGGGAGATTAATCTGTATAATAAATTTGTCAAATGTATGCATACATTTTTATCAGGAGTATCCCAGAATACTCATTCTGGGAGCAGCAGCTTTGCAGAGAAAAGACTTTTTTTTTTTTTTTAAGCCTGCATTATACAGAACTGCAAGATAAATTATCCACTGACTTCCCTCTTCAGCAAAATACTTAAGCGCACACTTTCTTTAGTGACAGATACTTAAATGCTTTTGCTGAATCCAAAGCCTCAGCGCTATGGTTCAGAGGACCCTGACTAGTAGACATGCACGAATTTCAGCTTCTAGACAGGCATGTAAAAATGAGAGGTTTTCAGGGTTTTTTTCAGGTTTTCAAAGGTTTCAGTGCTCAGCACTTCCGGTTGCAAGACACAGATTTGCAGGCAAGTCTGATGTCGCAAATTTTCTATGTGAGGTTGGTTTGTACTATCAATTTCTGTTGAATCAGGAGTGTGCTATTGAAGCCAGTGCTACAAGTGCCCCCCCCCCAGCCAAATTGCTTGGGTTTGTATTGCGAAGCAGGCACCGGGCACACAAACTGGATTCCTCTTGAATGGAACTAATTGCAAGATGTACCCCTGGAGTGGCACTTTTCTGACCCTCATGGGTTTTTCAGTCCATGGCGGTCTGACTAAACTCAGTTCAGAGCAAAATACGAGAACGGAAGGGAGGGTGGAAGTTAGGCCCTCAGCACCAGGTGCTTCCTTACAGATCTGTTCCCATCGTTTTGGACTATTTGCCGATTTGGCCAAGGCCGTAGACGTTCTAGAGAGAGGCATAGCTCTTTTGAACCATTGGGAGGTGAAGGGGATAAAATAAGTGCACTTGTGACGTGAACCTTTACTGTTGTCTCCTGGACAAAATATTGACTTTTGCAGTGTAAGGTTTTTCAAAAATGTGTTCAGATGTTTGGAATTAATAAGTGCTAATTCTTTCAAACAACCTTCCATGATCGTTACACTATATGTATGAACTTCCTGTGTCTCCCCCTCTTGCTTTTTAATCTTCTGGGAAAAAGCTGGCCAGAAGTACTACATGGGCAATATGTTTGAGCTTGTACATGAGAGATGACATCTGAAACAGAATGATGTAGTGAGCTGCAGCCCATGTGTTGCAAGCATACCTAATCTTCAGTTTGACCTCCCATCAGTCACTGGTTCCACTGTCCTGCATCAGCAGATGCGGGGGACCACCTGATTGCTTCCATAGTCCTCAGGGGCAGCTACACAACAGCTAGGTGCAGTGATAAGGATGAACACACTGCAGATAATATCGTTGTGTTCAGACACCAATACACAGAAGTGTTCTCGATATGTATATTGTCCCTATTCTGTTTATTACTCCCCTTGATGTATTAGTAAAAAATTAAGCTTTTTTTTTTCTCTTTTCCCTCCTGGCTTTGCAAAGGGATGAACTATCTCCAGGTCCTGTTACTCTCAGAAATGCATGAAAGATGATTAATAACCATGTGGGTGGACTGTGCTATATGATTTTGTGGAGGGGGGGAAAAATGGTGCATTACCATGGAAGTCAGCAGCATTCTTTGCTGATGTATAGACCCAGTCTAAATCAGCACTTAAGAACCTGCTTGAACTTCAGTCAAGTGTCTAGATCTTACAGTTAGATCTATATACCATAAGTACAGTTAAATGCTAGCCTAAATATTTTTCAGAATAGAGAGAACTCAAGCATATTTTGCTGTATTCTTCTAACTTGAGACCTAAGGCATTATTCAGTCTGAGAAAGAAGTGTGATCTCTAGTGTTAGAGATAATACCCCAGTCATTATATCTATCAGAATATGGTATCAGTCAACTCTTTGTTAACCTGAAATTTTTTATGGAAAATAACGCTAGAAGACTACAACTTTTAGTTATGCCAGTTGTTAATAGTAATGTAGAGTAAGTTCTCTTTCATCATAGGTGTGACCAAAAAAAATACTCTTTGTGTAGCTTTATCGGGATGCCAAAAGAGACACAATGCCAAGCAGTTCATTGGGTGGACTCCGATGTCACGTACATGGGAGTGTGCGTTTCTTGGCCTTGCTTTTCCATGAGTCTCCAAAGAGAGGGACACATTTCCTCCTCCTCACTACAAGGCACATATATACTTGGGACTGCTTGGTGGACCAAAATGTGTCACTGCATCAGCAACAGCCGACACAGCATTAGGATTTAGTGTATGGCTTTTGTATTTCATTTCTATGAGGTGGGCTGGTCAGCACTGACCGGCTCCATCCATGGAAATAAACAGCTGAAAGATCATGACAACAAATTGCTCAGTAGTAGACTTTGAAGCCTCTCTCCGTACACTCATCTTGCGTACACAGACATTGATGCTATTTGCTGGAGGCTGTGTAAATCTCATACTGGGTTCAGCACTGCAGGGTCAGGTGAAGGTGACAATAAAGGGTTTAGGTACCCAAACTGCAGAGTAGAATTAGCAGTCCTGTCTCGGGCTTCCTGTGCAGTACAGGGGGTACACAGGCACCTCCAAAAAGAGTCCAACACAGACAGTGCAATCTTATCACCCCCTGGAAGTCTCCTTCAGGGTTGATGAAAAGCAATGGACCCTCTGACTTCTTTCAGTGCTAAATAGCTCTCACTCTTAAAAAAATAATAAGAAAGAACGAACATTACAGGTACTGTCTTCCTCCTCCTGCTTTACAGAACTGGTTAAAAACCTGCCCAGAAAGGGCAAGATCCACATTTGACTCTAGAGACAGTGAGATAACCCACCAGCTTACCTTCTCACCAGGTGAGGAGCCGTGTTCCTCTCCTCACTCCAACACCTGTTCCCATGTAGCAGCAGTTCCATGTGTATACAGAAGGGACTTGCAATTGTCTTTTCATCCAGGAATATGGACTGGCTGCATGTCTTCCATGTGTTGAGCACCTCATCCCTAGCCTAGGTGGTGGTTTTTTTCTTTTTTTGAAGTGCTGCAGTGCCTGTTTCCCAGGACAAACTTACTGGGTTAAATCCTTCAAGGAACTAAAGATACTTTAGGGCGAGACATAAACAAAACACTAAGCTGCGCTGACCATGGGAGGTGTGTATGGTACCCTCCACCAATGAGTCATGAGGGCTGTAGTGATGGCAACTTTGAATATAAGCAATTACATTTTGCTGAAAGAATACTGCTAGTGCTTAGAAAGAGTGCTTATCATTGAAATAATTGTGGCTTTGAAAGTTAACGTAGGTGTTTGTCCTTCACCGAGCATTGGACACATTTTGACTCAGCATGGCATTATTTTAGGCTTGCACTGTTAAGATACAGTACTGTACGCTGGTTCTCCAATAATACTTGATTTCAGCTTTGTGTGACAAATTCAGGAAACTTCAGGAATGGATTTCAACTGATGTCTTATGAAGGATGTCCTTTTACATTTCACTGTGTTAGGCCAGGCTAGATCTTCATAACAGCACCGTCTGACCTTAAAATCTCTGATGCAGCTATTCCCTACCCTCGGTGCTAGCATTTGACTCAGCAGTTCATTTTTGGTCCCAGACTTGTACAAGCATCATTTCTTTTTAACTTCTTGGCTCAATTATGGAGAAGGGTGGAGAGTTTTTGGCTTCTTTGCCATTGTTTGGGCACGTTCAAGTTGATAAAGATCAGTTCTGCTGGGCAAGTTATCAATAGCTCACGTGCTAAAGCTTGAGAATACTGAGCAACTTTTTCCAGACTTACCCTGAGATTCAGTCAGTTAAAAGACTATACATAAAAACCTCAATTGCACATACAAAGGGGAAAGTTTCTTTGATGAAAGCCAGGAATTTAGATCAAAACACAGTTTATTTTCCCAAGGTTGACAGTGAAAGGGTAGAAAAAAAAATGCTGTTTTATTAAGACCAGAAATCCATTTCTTGATCTTAAAAGACTGTTTTTTTTTGCGAGGGAGGGAAGCTGTGCTGTAATGACAAGATCAGACAATTAATTTACTTTTTTCTTTCTGTGCAGAAACACTTCATAGGAAGAGAAAAAGCAATAGCAAATTAATATAAAAGAAGCCTGGTACAGTATGTAGTCAGTCAAATGTAAACACCGCAGATCTTAATCTCAATCCTGTGAGCAATACCTATACAAGTGATCCATTGACTTCAGCCATATAATTCTTAGCATAAGCAGAATTTAGCTCCTACTCACAAATAGGAATTTTCTATTTCTGGCAAGAGAAGAGAAGTACTGGACCCCGAGTGGGAAAGCAGAGTACAACTGCACCATTAATGAAACATTTACCTTGATGTTTGTGACCTTCTGCATGCTTGAGGGATTAATAAACACACAGGCTATTTGACTGCAAGGTAATCTAGATGGGATCCATTACTTAATCTATTTTCTAAAGCCAGTCTATTTTGGGCACTGCATTTTAATTCACCTATAGTGGTGGTAAGCGTAACCTATCTTTATTAGGCTTCTCTGTGACCCCCGTTGTGAAAGACTTTCAGACAGGCCAGAGCAGAGCCGGTCCCTTTTGCTGGTGGGTGATTACAGCACCTGTCAGAGCCCAGCCATAAGTATTCAAGGAAGTCCTAGAGATAGGGTCCGATTTCTTTAACAGTGTCTCCAAATATACATTTAAGAGGCTTCCTCCTGTCTTGAAATTTAAGACCCTAAATAGCCAGTGGAAAAAAGCATATAGTCTTCGTGACTTCAGACTTTATGCTTGCCTGGTTTATTTTTATTTTGTAAGTCATTCTGTGTTGACTTTTTTTTTCCAAGCCTGTAACTTTTCAGACAGAAATATAATTGATGACAGCTATGCTGCTACAGCTTGGTAGTACTTTTTCAAGAAAGAGTTAAAGACATATATGATGTAAGGAAGTGCTGTTCCAACTTCAGCTTTGGCCAACAGATGGTGAAACAAACATGATCATCAGACAAGCAGGATGATAGCAGCAGGGAAAATATGAATAATAGTAAGAAAACACAAATATTAAGTCCATTACTCTAAGAGGCCCTAATTCAGCAAAATATTCAAGCATGGGTTTCAGATTCATTGATTTGCAACACGCTTGCTTGGGTAGCCTTAAACAAACATTACCAGTTTTATGTCTTTAAGGTCAAACACATCAATTGACATACACCATTGTCATTAACTTTCCTGTAATACTGAGAAAGCTGTTGCATAAAACAGTTAATGTGATTGTCAACAAAAAGCAGTTAGGTAGCAATATATTCTGCCTGCCTACATGTTTGTCCGTTGTTTATCTCAAGAATACCAGAGCACCCTCCATGCCAGCTAGCTGCTCCATAACCCACAGCTTAGCTTAGAAGACTTTACAGCCAGGTAACCTAAATATGCAGAAGTTGTCAGAATCAGCTGATGTTCTAATGAATTTCTGAGTCCAGGGTGGAGTCTTGGCGCTGTTAAATTAATGCGTGCTTTTGCCACAGACTTAATCTCAGTCAAGCTTTAGCCCTACACACACATGCTCACACGTGCATATATCTATGTACACAAATGTATGAATAATACATTTTTGCAATGCTATTGAGAAG
This sequence comes from Pluvialis apricaria, assembly GCA_017639485.1. NCBI lineage: Eukaryota > Metazoa > Chordata > Aves > Charadriiformes > Charadriidae > Pluvialis > Pluvialis apricaria. The sequence goes on along the minus strand of CM030008.1, from coordinate 156,591,137 downwards.
ACCTTTTAAAGCAGATGTCTGATTATATAAATATAAATTATAAATATAGTCAGACATCTGTTTAAAAAATTATAAATACATTCAGACATCTGTTTTAAGAATGTCTTTCCAATATTTTTGCAAACATAACTAAGCGACAGGAGCGATTCAGGGATGCAGTCATGACATGGATGGGGGATGAGGAGGGGCTGCCCAGACATCAGCTGTTCTGCTCGCCCGTGACCATATGAAGCGAGTGGTGACCCAAAAGCCCCTTCCCCAACCCTCCCAGGGTAATATGACAGAGCGTCTCATTCAGCAAGCCCAGGCTGCCAAAATAAGACCCTGACACAGACAGCACCTTCTATGAGGACATTACGCATAGTAGAAAACATCCCTGGTACCTTAAGTGTATTTGAATCTTAATTTACACGGAGGAAATACTGCAATGAGATGTTGAGGAAGGTGATGCAGTAAGAGTAAGTCCGTGACACAGCCAGAAGCACAGGGTGTTTCTGTTGATGCTGAGCTCGATGTTTTAGCCAAGCACACCCCTTATGAGGTCTTATATCAGCAAGTGGTGGCTCTGCTAACAGTTTCCATGCTTCTTTGCAGATGTATTGTGAGAGGTTTATATGTATCCTGAGAATACTTGGAACCACACTCTTCGGGGTGTCCCTCCTGCTGGGAATCACCGCTGCTTACATTGTGGGCTACCAGTTCATCCAAACAGACAACTACTACTTCTCCTTTGGACTCTATGGTGCTATCCTGGCATCACATCTCATCATCCAAAGCCTGTTTGCCTTCCTAGAGCACAGGAAAATGAAGCGGTCGCTAGAGACTCCAATCAAGCTGAACAAAACAGTTGCCCTTTGTATTGCTGCCTATCAAGAGGATCCTGACTACTTAAGAAAATGTTTACTTTCTGTGAAAAGATTGACCTACCCTGGAATTAAAGTTGTTATGGTCATTGATGGGAACTCAGAAGACGACGTTTACATGATGGACATTTTTACTGAAATCATGGGTAGGGACAAATCTGCCACTTATATCTGGAGTAATAACTTCCACGACAAAGGTCCGGGTGAGACGGAGGAGTCTCACAGAGAGAGCATGCAACATGTATCTCAGCTGGTCCTGTCCAACAAAAGTGTTTGCATCATGCAGAAATGGGGTGGAAAAAGAGAAGTAATGTACACAGCATTCAAAGCACTGGGGAGAAGCGTGGATTATGTACAGGTAGGTATTAGAGCACCAGGTCAGTGCCAATTCAAACACACTTTGAAAGAAAGCAGCTTTTGTATATTTTGTGCAGCATGTTAGAGGCCATCCTAGTCCCTGATGAACACAGTGCTCCTTTCAGTCTGTTTGGAAACAGCCTGACCGTTAAAAGCATATTTTGCTACCTTTTAAAATGGTCAATCTCTCTGTGAATATGTTAAATCCGTGCACCAGCTACTGGAGAAATCTGAAATCCTTCCTCAGACTTCAGTACTGCCCCCTCATCCAAATGGTTTAGCTTCAGACAAAGCCAGTGGGCTCCTGAAGACCCTTTCACTGCTCCTCTAGGTCAAGATCTCGGGTAAGGTTTTATTTTGTGAGGTTGTTAGCGGCCCCATATGCAAGCAGGCAGACAGGTATTTGGTGGCACTAGGGAATATCTCGCAGCAGTGGTGGAGTCCGTAAAAAAGATGGGGATATTTTAGAGGCTTCGAAGGCTGTGCGGAGTATTCAATAAAAGGGTCAATGTGCAGCCTTGAAAGAAAGATTTCTTCAGCTAAAGCCTGAAGGAGCTTTTGCTTCATCACTTACAGCTGCATTACCTCACTCACCGCGACTTGGCCTTTAAAGCCCTTATGACACTATTCACTTAAAAATGAATTAGGCTGGGTCCTCTCTCCCTGTTTCCAAAGCAGCAGAGACACATTTCTTTCCAGCTGCCTTGGATCCCATGAAAGATTTTCTATGTTTTTGCCTTACACATGGAAGCACTCCTCACTCCTGCAAACAGCCCTGCTGACTGCGGGAAGGGGAAGAGGTCGTGTGTGGAGGAAGGCGGGTGGGATCGGGGTCTCTGGGTAGACACTGAGGATCCTTCCTTATCGATCGAGGCCAGCAAGCCTTATTTGGCTAATCCCACCGAATATGAGATGATCTCCCTAATTAACCACCCTCGGCCCTTCCCACCTTCTCCTGACCTCAGAGCATCCAGCAGCCTCCTCCGGTGGAGCAGCAGCTCCCCGTGACATGCTCTCTGCTGGCTCAGGGCAGCTGCGTGGCTGAGCCGTATGTCTTTCTGGGGTCCATGCCCAGCCTTGTGCTGGCGTGTGTGTGCACACTCTGCATGGCACAGCATCCACGGGCACAGCATCCAAGGGATGCGGAGAGGCTGCCGGTAGCTGGGCTGAGAGCAGCGAGTCCTCCACGCACAGGAGGGACAGAAACGGAAGGGTGCTGGGAACCGCTCTGTTATTGGAGCTGGGAGAGTAAGGGAAAGATTTAAAAACCATCCCCTACCACTTCCAAAATTGAAACTGATTTATTCTCTGAAAACAATGGGCTTAAGCTCTCCATTGTCTGCACTTCGGTTCTGTGCTGTGAGGGACTATGATGGGATAAAAATGCTGGGTTTCTTTATTAGCATGGTTTTATAATCACTTCGTGCAGAAGTATCAGATTGCAGAGAGAGAAGGCAGAGAGGAAACAGATTCATCGCAACTTTCCTCCCTCAGTCCAGCTCTTGCATTTGTTCAGGGAACCTGGAAAAAGTGTTTCTTTTTTGACAGTCATAGCATAAACTGAGAAAATGGAAGAGACATTTCTGGTCTTTCAGTCAATTAACACTCCTGACTTGGTTCAGAAGTCCTGATGAATGTGTCAGGGACTGCAATGCTGCTGGAAGCAGCCACCAAATGCCGCAGTAATGATTGATGCCACAATCACATCTACAGTCACATCTATATTAGAAATGCAGCACCTTGGTGGCCCTGGCTACTACACAGTCATGACACAATGCAGCTAAAATGTGGCTCTGTTTTATGAAAGAATGAAGGCTGAGATATTTCAAATGGTTCTTTGGGGGTACCCACGGTAAATTACTTTAAACAGGCCCAACATTTTTAGAGCTGAACAATCTGCATTGATGATCAAGCACTTAAAAAAGTGGGCCAGTCAGCACCGGTGCCCACCCTTGAAGCTCTGGGCATTACAGGTCTTACAAGACACCTCGGGGTTATGGACAGGCAATCATAAGCAGTCAGACCAATGCAGATAACAAGCTGTTGCTCATTAATGGCATCTCATTAAATACCTGAAGTTGCTGTGAAGGCTTATTTGCCTCCTGGAGGAGGTTAGGAGGATGCAAGCCATCAGGTAGAGGAGTTAAACTGGCAGATATCGTCAGTGCAGAGCTGGTCGGGGTAGCTAGAGTGCGATTCATCTTGGCTTGATGGAGGTACCTGTGTGGACAGTCCAGTGCAGCCTCAGCTTCTCAGAGCAGCTTGGATAAACTGCCACGGGCTATAACGAGTATCTGAACAGCTTGCTTAAGGTTGAGTGTCCCTTTCATGCAACTCTGTGACCCAAGGCAGTAATTTCTAGGTCACTCAGCCCTTATGTGGAAAGATGGCAAATTGGCTCTTGGGCTGTGCTGGGCTACCCCTGACTTGACAGGCCTCGGTGTGTTTTATTTGGATTCCAAAGTGTCTGCCTTTCTCTGGGCATGTCTTCTTTTCACCTGCAAAAACCTCATCCAGATGGAAAATGATGGCTTGTCAGGTTTGCCCCAGAAACCCAGGCAGGTCCACTATGCTGACATGCCCAGGACACATGCTGCTAATTTGTAAACAACTCTACTGTTTTCAGGATTCCTCATCTCATACAAATTGTGCTGCTTAGGGGCAGGTCTTTCTGCTGTAGATAAATGTGTCTGACAGGGTGGGGGCTGCTTAGACACAACAAGTGACAGGCACCAGAGGGAAAGCAGAGGGGCTGGGGAGGGACCACCACTTATGGTCATAAGAAGTGGGATCAGTATTGCTGCCTGAGCCCTGTGTACTCAGCAAACTACAGATTCCTTGTGCAAAACACTCAGCAACAGGTCTGTCCAGGAAGTCCCAGGCATAAATATAGGCATCCTTTCCCCTCTTCAGCAGAATCGTTTTGCTCCCTTTTTATCACCAAGTGCTGTCACTGATGACAGCTTTCCACCAAAGCTGAAGGCACACCTTGTCCAGGTTAAGAAGGTGCTCCTCAGAATGAGTCCTTAGAGGAGAGGAGGTGGATGCATCAAGTTAGCAGGAGCTGGAGATGCTTGTGGCTTTTCTCCTGACAGAAATATGAGAGCTTTGATCAGCTTTCTCCTCTCGGCCCCCTCCAAGTGAGCGTGGAGGCGAGCATGTTGGCAGACACTCAGCTGCTTCCCGAGCTATGCAGCCCAACTATCCCGGGTTACCTCCCCGCTCAAGTCTGGTCCATAACAGAGCCTCAAAATGCTCTCCTCCCCATCACAGACCAGACATGAAGGTTTCTTCTCTCCTGGAGTGAGGGGGCTTAGGCTGAATTGAAAGGTTGGATGACAGGACACCAAAATTAGGATACCCGATATGAAGCCCCACCAGAGTCTCATTTAATAGGTTATTCATGCAGAGCTACTGACTTTTGCCCCTACCATCCCCATCTGAAATCACAGGAATGCAATGTGAGGATAAACTGGAAACAGCATGAGAGTTTGTAAGGCAGGATCCAGCCGGCCAGAGGGGTGTTTCTGGGACAGCCTCCTCTGCTCCAGTTTCTGGGCGGCTGCGAAATGAGTTTACACACGATGGGGACACCGCTTGCAGCAGCAGCTGCGACAAGGAGACACCCGCTTGTTTTAAACAGGCTGCAGCCCGTGTCATTCGCCTCCGAGCAAACGAAAGCAGTGCCAGCTGCCTCACAGACCGGCCAGCCTGTCTGAGTCCTCCTCCTACTCTCCCGGGGAAAGCCAGTTCCTAATGTACACAGTGTTTAGTTGACTAGGAGTGTTTGTGTGGCTGAAACGCCTTGTGTGTGTCATCTATTTCTGCCCTGGTCTCATGCAGTACTGCACTTCGGGACTCACTCCTTCTGGCCTTACTTTTTTTTTATAAGAATGCCAGAGGAAAATAGCAAATAATTTCTGTATATCAAATGTCAAATCCCTGCACTACTAATAACGCACCATGCATCTAAAATTAAAAATGAGTTTGTTCTGGAATCCAAAATACACATCTTACATGAATTGCTAAAGCCTTCTGTTAGTGAAAGAGCTATTAGGTTTCTTCCCAGACTCCTAACTGACTTTTTCTTTTTTATAACAAGTGTCTGGAATTTAACTCCTTGCTCCTTCCCTCATATGGCAGCGGGAAACATTTGACTAGAGTGCTCCAACCATGCAGCCGACACAGGGAAACCCTGTGTCAGGGCTCAGCAGGAATCTGCCACGCACCCACAAACATTGTCTTGCTCTGCAGTGCCCCATCTCCGAGAGCGTCTCTCTTATGCAGAGGCCAGCCCGGTGTGCCAATAAAACAAATAGAGCTGATACAGAAAACAGGATTGTTTGTGTGCACAGCACTAACGAGCGCTCTGTTTTGTTCAGCACCACTCCTTGCTGCCTGATAGAAATGGTCTTCAACAGAAGTATCAATGCAGACTCCAAAGTGAGATTTAATTGCATTCAGGAGAATATGCATACAGAGTTATGAGCATCACTCACATGATTTTTATTTTCTTCTCTAGTGTACTCCTTAACCCATTTTTGTTCTGGTTTTGTCTTACTTGTAGGTCTGTGATTCAGATACCATGCTTGATCCAGCCTCATCAGTGGAGATGGTAAAGGTTTTAGAAGAAGATCCAATGGTTGGAGGAGTTGGAGGTGATGTGCAGGTCCGTATGACGATTTTCAGATTAACAGAGGGATTTCAGCAACTATCGGCACTGTAACAGATTACCCTGACTGGAATAGTTTTGAATGTGTTGTCATACCATTATAGAGGCTCTTATGAGACCTTAACCTTTCTGTTCGTTGAACCGAAACCCTTATTCTGAGATATGAGCCCTGTATGGTTTTAAGACCCATAGAAGGGAAACAAAAATTATTCTCCCCCATGTACATGAAAAGTGGTGCACTGGCGTTGTCAGGATTGTTGTGGCCATCTTTGAGTCTCTGGATAAAACTGCTTGCTCAGGGTACCAAAGAAAAGCTATAGGGGATCAAGGAACTGAGAACAGGTCTCCCAAAGCCAAGTCCAGCACCCCAAGCACTTCAATTATGTTACCACTGGCAGCCAAGATTGTTAGGAATAAAAGCCTTTTTGAAATGCAGTGCACTATACACTCTGTGTATTGTTGGGCTTCCTCTGCATCTCTGTCAGGCAGGACAATGGAAAGCCCCCAAGTCAGCCCAGCTCCACTTTTGTTAGGGTTTCCAGCATTGCGGAGTTTGGCTGACAACTACAGCAAAAGGCTGTTCATGCCATTTCATACAATTGCTTCTGCTGCAATTTATAAAGAAAAATGCATATGAATATTTCAATTGGCCTTGGGATCGGTTCCCCGTACTCAGCTGGGCTTTTATGTGAGACAGAGGAGAAAGGGCCATCTATATGGGCAAGCACTTACTAATGAACGCCCCAGTAGTCAGAAGTATTTCAGGCATGTGGCTCTAAACTCCAGAAGTTAAGATTCCCACAGAAGCCTGAATATCTTTGCAGCTCTGGGCTGACCACGAACCAGGTGTCACACTCGCCCTACACATGTGAGATGCCGGGCACGTGTGAGTACAACTGGGAGACAGTATGGGCTCAGCTATGACAGTGAAGGTTCATAAGTATCTGCAAAGAGAGAGAAAGACACGTGTCCTCTGGGAGGAAAGGTGGCAGAATGAAGGCTCTGGCCTTTTTTTTTTCCTAATTCACTTTCCAGCATACACAAAATACATTTGAGCCAGGCTTAAGCCTATCCCTGAGCCCTGCTGCTTCTAAAATATTCTGGAATTAAGTTGAAACAGAGACAAGTTGGGCCCTTGGTCTCCAAACTTGACAGAAATTAGGGCTATTGGAGAAAAATGCTATTTTTTTCTAGTTGCAGAATACTGCTTTGTAGATGTAGAACGCCACAGGCTCCCCTGAAAGTCCCCACACTGAAAAGATACCGGTGCAAAGCTGCCACAGCCACCCTGCTACGCACTTCCTTGCCACATTCACCAGCACAAGGTGTGTGCTGAGAACATGGATGTGAAGATATGGGCTTGGGCGTCTGTAGGCGGTTATGCCTCTGTTGAGTGTTCAGACTCCTAGACTATGCCTATGCTGCATTTTAAGTGCAGGCTTGAGCTTCAGGTGAGCTTTGGGGCATACAGAAGAGAAAGACTGAGACCTTTATGCAGGCCAAAGCGTGGCTCTGTTGGAGCATCACAGTATATCTTGGGGCAACATAACATGGCTGGTACTGCAGAGACAAATCAGAACAGATTGTTCCTCAGAGGGCCTAATGTCAGATGTGGGGACATAGTCCAGGGTCAAACGTCTAGGGCAAGCTTTATGATACCAAAAATGTAGGCCAAAGTCCATGTGCTCAGCCTTTCTCATGCTCTGGAATAGCTTTAGGAGGGCTGGAAGAAGTCCTGTGAGTCCCAAAGATATGGTCGGGGAGAGGCGGGGGGCAAAGAAAGAAGCAGGAGGCCACATCTGGGACTCCACCATCTCGTCTTGGGAGAGGCTGGGACCAGCAGGTCTTTAACTGGGGGTGAAGGGAAGAATCAGCCAGAAAAGAAGGTTCTTGGTGGAGAAGAGGAAAGGTTGCAAGGAAAAAGAGAACATTTTGGTGGAACAGATTTTTGAAGTCTTCATCTCGCCCTTCCTGTCAATGTACTGTACCTGGACTGTACAGGTAATTCCCGGATTTGTCATGAGTTGGACACAGGAGCTGGGTTCCCCCTATGTTTCTGCTAATGGTTCTCTAGTCTCTGCAAATTCCTTATTTATCCAATGTGTGTATTTGCTTTCTCAAGAGCTTATCTAAAATGAGAACTTTTTGTATTTTGCAGATTTTGAACAAATACGATTCCTGGATATCTTTTCTGAGCAGCGTGAGATACTGGATGGCATTTAACATAGAAAGAGCCTGTCAGTCCTATTTCGGCTGTGTACAGTGCATCAGCGGACCTCTGGGAATGTACAGAAACTCTTTACTCCATGAATTCGTAGAAGATTGGTACAATCAAGAATTTATGGGCTCCCAGTGCAGCTTCGGCGATGACAGGCATCTAACTAACAGAGTGCTAAGTCTGGGCTATGCAACAAAATACACAGCTAGATCCAAGTGCCTTACCGAAACACCGATAGAGTATCTCAGGTGGCTGAATCAGCAGACCCGCTGGAGTAAATCGTACTTTAGAGAGTGGCTTTATAACGCGATGTGGTTCCACAAGCACCATTTGTGGATGACCTATGAAGCTGTAATCACTGGATTCTTTCCTTTCTTCCTTATTGCCACAGTCATTCAGCTCTTCTACAGGGGAAAAATCTGGAACATCCTCCTCTTCTTGTTGACAGTTCAGTTAGTGGGCCTGATAAAGTCTTCCTTTGCCAGCTTCCTTAGGGGCAACATTGTCATGGTTTTCATGTCACTCTACTCAGTGTTGTACATGTCAAGTTTACTGCCAGCAAAGATGTTTGCGATTGCCACGATAAACAAAGCAGGGTGGGGCACGTCAGGAAGAAAAACCATTGTAGTTAATTTTATAGGACTCATTCCAGTCTCCATTTGGTTTACAATCCTCCTAGGTGGCGTAATTTTCACTATCTACAAGGAATCAAAAAAGCCATTTTCTGAGTCGAAACAGACAGTTCTCATCATTGGCACAATACTCTATGCATGTTACTGGGTTATGCTTTTGACTTTGTACTTGGTTCTTATCACCAAATGTGGCAGGCGGAAGAAAGAGCAACACTATGACATGGTGCTAGACGTATGATGTTTCCGTGGGAATACCCAGAGAGTTGTAAAGCAACCCAAGGACCTTGTAGTATCTGTGGCATCAGACGAATGTTGCCAAGGGAAATGGATCATTGCTGCTGGGAATAGGACATTTATATTCCTCTGGGTTCATTTTCATCCTGCCAAAGTAAGAAAAACCCAATAAAAAATGATATTTTTTTTTTTCCAAGGGGGAGAAAACACAAACCACACATTTTCGACCTGTTTGCAAGAAAATGGGAGAACTTCTATGTTTATGCACTTTTTTATTGTGCATATGCCTGACAGTGTTATGTTCTATATACCTCACTGGTCATGCTTATGTGTGTGGACAGGAAGGAAAGGAGTTTGGAGAATCAAGAAAAGGATCTTACAACCCCTTGTAACCTAATTTATGAACTTCTCTTTTTTTATAGTTGTGTTTATAGGAAGGGTCTTTTGTGTTAGGCTGCCAAATGTAATGCCAAAGGTAAATTTTAAGAGGCCATTGGCTGAGCTGTATTTTTATATTATTGTATTATTTGTGTGTGTGTATTTTTAAGCCAACTTTTTTTAAAATCACTTATTTTATATTTTACTATCTGCCAAAAAAAGCTGCCTCCCCAACACTTTGTTCTTTAGCCTTTTTAAATACGTTTAGGAAAAAAAATCATACTTCCTCCCCCAAAATTTGTGCTGAATTGATTTTGTTCACGACAGAAAGAATAAAAGGTCTCTCTGCATTTTTGCAACTGACGAATGGTTATTTCTGTGAAAAAGCATTTAAATGTGCTCTTTGAAGACATTTATTAGGAATGGTCCAACATTGTCAGTTTTTGAATACAAGCATATTTGTGCGTAAAAAAGGCCAAAGGGGTAGATATGTGCAATTTGGGGTTTTGTTTTGGATAACATTGTAAAAGGGAAATTTGCTTCTCTGCTGAGAGCATCATATCCCTGGCATGCGCAACAGCCGTAAGGCAAGGCAGGCCTTGATGCCATTGGAGAAGACATTGCTGTAGGAAAGCTCCCACTGGTTTTACATGGGATTTGAGGTGTCAAAATCTTCTGATCTGGAGAAATATTGGACACCCAAAACTACTATTGACTTCACTGATTGTCATAGTTGTTCATAATCTGCTAGTACCAAGCAGACAGTTCAGATTTGTGACTTTAAAAAAAATACATGGAAGGAAAACTTATCAATGCTTTCATAATGTGGGTGTCTTACTATAAAACTTCTGCAGTGCCCTTCACAGAGTTTACAGAAAATACAAACATCAGTTTCTGTGATATCCAGTGTAATATAGACCCCAGTACCAAGCCCAATAATTTGTATTTGTCTAAAGCATATCTACCAGAAAAGAAGCCAATTTTTTATCAGAAAACATCAAGTCTTAGCAAATCCATCACTTCCTTGGTGCCTAGTAATCAGGCTTGGACATTTATTTTGGACCGTGGTTTTGCGAAATAATATTCAGGACTAAATTCTGCAATCCTTCACCAGCCAAAGGAATGTGGCATTGAGCCCTAATACACTTTATAAAGAGCAACAGAAAGCCAGCTGCATACAGATATATGCCCTTTTTAGTTTCTGGTATTAAAAGCACTGTGGTAAAGCAGAAATCAGCATATGATGCTTAAAGAACTTAGAAGCATTTTCAGCTTCTCTTTTTTTATGCAGACATGAATAGATTCTGCTGTAGAATGAACTGCACACACACTACCTTATTTGTCTGATTATCTTGAGGTACATGATTGCTTGAAAGTCATACTAATATTATGTTAATGATTGGAGAGTTGATTCATGTTGATTACAAAATAGAACAGTATTAAAAAAAAAGCAAAAGAAACAGTAAAAATAAAAAAAAAACTTGACTATGCCTTTTAACTATTTATGATGTAAGTTAAAGCTTGGGTTAACATTCAAATGTCAAATAAATCCTCTCATTCTATAAAAAGATTGAATTAATTGCCTGTATTTATTCTAGCAATTATTCAATGTACGTCCAGTATAGGTTGTATAGTATAATTGTTACTTTCATAAATAAAATATTTTTGATAAGATTATGACTAATTCATGGTATTTCTGATCAGCCCTTCTGCTTTGAAGCCATAAATCTGGATGGATTGAAGGACGTTGTTACACTGTCGTCAGCCTGATTTCAGCCTAGGAATTTGCCATCGCATAGCTGAGCACCCGGAGGAGGCAGGGACCGGTCCCTGCTCTGAGAGGCAGCACAGGAATCGGGAACCACATGTTCCCCGGGCGCTGGTCCCCGGTGCCCTGATGGTACCGTATATGGGTAGCGCTCGGTGTCTCTGCCTGCCTTTGCCAGCAGCTGCTAGGTGAATTCGGGCAAAACACTTTCTTCCCTTTTTCCTCAGCTTCCTGATTTGTAAAACAGGAATAGCAATCCAACCCCCTTTTGGGAAGGACTTTGAAGTTTATGGCCAAAGTACTTTATGGCAGCACTCCTGTCCACTGGAAGTTGCTACCTCGGGGAAGCAGAGAACACGTACACGACCTTCTACTGCTCCTCCTAACCGCTGTTTCCTAAGCCCGCTTTGCCCTAGCATGGCTGAAGAGCGTATATGTATTTTCTATCACTGAGGGTTATGGGCAGCAGCCACTGGTAGAGGGACAGAGTGAGCGGAGGGCAAAGTGACATCTCACACATCTCTCTGACCATGAGAGGCTTGTCACAGGTCAATTACTTCTCAGCACCTGTTGCCCTGTGTCTGGATACTGTGCCTAGTTTTGGGTCCCCCAGTACAAAAGAATGGAGTAAATTCAGCGTAGGGCCAGAGCGATGGTTTGGGCTGGAGCGGAGGAACTGAAAGAGCTTGGCTGGTCCACTTGGAGAAGGGATATCTTTGAGGGGAGAACACCTAAAGTCACCTCCAATACCTGTAGGGAGGTCATCAAGAAGACGGAAGCTCTTCACAGTGCTGCCTGGTGGGAAGATGAAAGACTATGCGTTTAATTTGAAAGGGGAGAGATTCAGACTGGGTATAAATAGGGACTTCTTCCCCACGAGGACAGGCACTGAAGCAGGTTGCCAGGAGAGACAGCGCAGCCTCCGTCCTGGGAGGGTTTCAAGACTATTCTAGATAAAGTCCTGAGACGCCTGGTCTGACCTCAGAGCTGCCCCTGCTTTGAGCAGGAGGTTGGGCTAGAGACCTCCGTAGCCCCTTCCAACACGAATTCTCCTGTCATCCTTTTTGAAGCAGGTGCTGACAGTCTGCTTCCTAACGACAGCTCCCACCCACACATTTCCATCTCTGTTCCCCACACATCCTCCCTGACCCCGAGCACAAATAGCTCATCAGCAGTTGGTACTGAGTACCCAGAAAAATCAGAGCTCTTTCTGTGATTCTATGTCCTACCGTGTTAAAGGCTGTGTAAAAAAAAAAAAAAGTTTCAGCAGAAAACGAGACTACAAAACAGTTCTTAGTGAAAATGTTCTTAGACAAATTCAATTCTTCAATAACATTTGCTCTGCTCATTTTCATCTCAAAAATATTTCTTTGTATTTCCAACAACTTTTGGTTCTTGGAAAAAAAATGTTTTATTCATGAATAACAAATGTAATTGTGAGATATCTGTCAATAGAACAAAACATTTTAAAAGAAAAATTCATGCTTTGTTTTAAACTTTTTTTAAAACACAGATATATTTCAGCCATTGCTGATAGACAGATGGTGCTGAACACTGTAAGAAACTCCCACAAACTATAAATTCTGCAGAAAAGTTAAAAGAAAATCTTTTAAAAAAATGCAATGAATTGGCAATATCTCAGGTTATAACCGATTTCCAGAGTGGAGTAACTTGGGTTTGAGAATATGTGTTCGCAGAGACCAGGTGTGAAGCAAAACCTGCAGGAATCAGAGGTGCAGCAGGGAGGAAGGAGCCCTCCTGTTCTGTCTGCTAACAAGCTTTGGTTTGGCCAAGAATCAGGTTTCTTTCAATGGGAAATGCATGAATATTTAGCAGAAGTTTTCTAGGAGGCGGAAAAAATACTGTCAGACATGTACTGCCAAACATGTCCCGATGCACAAGCTGTTGTGAATCTGTCTTAAAAAATTTGGTCTGAATTTTATTCTTAGCAAGAGATAGGATGGTAAAGAGGAGACAAAATATACTGAAAGCTGTTGATGAAGTTTAGTATTACAGAGGCTTTATTGGAAATGCCACTTTTCTATGGAGTTAACACAATTAACTTAAACATAGTGTATTTTTTTTCCCAGCTTTCACTTGGCCTAAGTTTGCTGCTTCAGTTTCAGATTGGATAGATGGATGAGTGCCCCAAATTGTTGCTGCTTCTTCCAGCTATGGTATTTTGTATAATAAAGGATTCTGCCTCTCCCAAAGAAAACCAACTTGAGTTTTCTTCTGGAATAGCCCTAAAATTTAAGTTACCATGACTGCACAGAGGAAAATGGTCCTGTAGTTACATTTACAGGAAATAAATGAGGGACCCAGGCCACGTGTCTGAGCTTTGGTACATGATAATACTCTGTACTGTTCACGTATAAACATGGTCCGTGGCATGTTTTTGCTATGGGCCAGATAGTACTGCCCCAAACAATGTTGGACACAGGTAGGAGAAATGCATGGAGCAGTAACCAGACTGGTTTGGGGGACTGTAGACATTAAGTATGATCATCTGGTCCTAAGATTGAAGAACAGTCCCTGCTTTTTATTATTTTTTTTTAACTAGATTAGATATAAACTATTAATACCCTGCTGGGGAGAACAACGCATGGTCAGCTCACCCCTTATGGGACATCATGCACATGGGATCTTACTCTCAAGAAATCAGATGTCATTAGTTCTGCAGCTCTTGAAAATATCTGGAATTTAACATTATCAGTCACATTACTAGGCATTAGAGAACCCACACAAAGAGCATGCACAGGAGTGACAGCTAGCAAGAGAATCACAGGAAATCAGATTTTGTAAGTTCCTCTGCCCATATAATTATTTATTTTACAGTTTCCAGTAAGGAAATAATCATTTTTAACTATGCCTTGACCCTACAGCACTTTGGGCACGCATAAAACACTGTAGCCATGAAGAACTGAGGTGAATGTGACTAAAAATAGATTAAATGGGCAGCTTGTTTTAAGTTAATTACAAGATTGTGGCCTATATCTGCTCCCCAGAAGTGCTCTTAAGTTTTCCATACTGATTCTTTTTAATGAATGTAGCTTATGGGTTGAATCCATCCAGTGAGTTGATGCTGAGGACCACAAGTGATTTCTGTCTGCTCTCAAACTTCATTGCCTTTCACAGACATTGCACAGCATCTTACCAGCATGAATTGTTACTGGCCTGGTTTCTGCCAGCATCCATCATACCTGGATAACCATGACAGTACTGTGAGATGTATTAGAAGATACCTCAGAATTGACAGAGAAAGTCTGCGAAGACCATAGGAGAGGGCTCCTCCAAGAGAAGTGAACTGCTTGATAACACAGATAAAAAAACAGCATTTCACAGCACACAAAATTCTATCCTGACAGATAAGTCATGAGAGAGACACAACCCATGAGACCACAGAAAGAAGAGAAAAGCAGAAATAACAAATTTGGGAAAATGAAGATATAGAAGAAAGGTAAACTGTTTTTATTTATAAGGAGAGCTTAATTATGTGGAAGCTTAATTTGCCTTCAGACTTCAAATGACATCCTCAAACATAGACTGGGATTGATTTCAGTGACTTTAAATACCCGCAGCTGCAAGCACACAGTGCTGGCACAATTCAGGCACAATTCAGGTTAGAGGGACCTCAGGAGATCATCTAGTCCAACCTTCTGCTCAAAGCAGGAACAGCTATGGAGTAAATACAACCTGAGAGAAGGCACAGTCACAGCATAAGCACAGCCTTTCCTAAATCATAGAATCATAGAATCATAGAATGGTTTAGGTTGGAAGGGACCTTGAAGATCATCGAGTTCCAACCCCCCTGCCACAGACAGGGATACCATAAATGCTGACTTCTGTAGATGCTCACAGATCAGACGAGTCCTACCTCAGCTGTCTCCAGGCAAGGAACACCAGCTTGCTCCAGAGGGTGAGCCCAGCACCCCGTGCATACACCCCGCACTTTGGCAACGGTGGACCAACACCCTGGTGTTGGGATAGGAATCCTTGCAAAAGTCCTAGCTGCTGCTATGCTATTTCTCCCAGCCATTAGCTCAACATCTTTCACGTAGCACTTCTTTCCCCAGTTCCCCACCATACGTGGGTTCATATGCATATATCTGTATATATATTTATCTCTATAGCTACATCTATCTATATTCCTTCCTAGGTCTTAGGACTGTAATAGTCCATTTCTCATAGCGAGCTAAAATCCTGACAGATAGGAGAGTTTCACTTGTGTCGAACCTGCACACTGCAGCAATGCTGCAGACAGAATCTTTTTCTTTGCTACATTTATAAACAGCTCTATGTATACTTGATCTCGTTGTCTTTAAAACGACCACCAAGGAGACTTGCTGGCAACTTTTTCTGGGGATAGGAGGAGGAGGGGAAGTGGATAGTTAATGCTCTGACCTGCCTTGTGGCTGAGCATGTCGTGTAAGGAGATTCAATATTCGGGTGCAAAATTTGTGGTGCTTGATTCCAGCCAAGAGAAAGTTCAAACAAAACCACCTAAAAGGGTGTATTTCTTACCACAGATGTGTCGCAGGAGTTTAATGTAAACCAGGTACGAGATTGGAATTGAATCACATTTTTTTTTAAAATGATCCATTTTAATCAATGTGGAGTTCTCTTTCGTCACTTTTATCCATTAAAATCTCTCTCAAACATAAAAGCTCAACAGATACAAGCCAAGTTTACATTAACGTAAAAACATATGCACTGTGAAAGCCTTGTCTACCCAAGAAAGTTTATCTGATATAACCAAAATCTTCGTGATTTTACTTATTATAGTATAAGTGTCATTTTATTTGGTTTGTTTTGATTTATGTTTCTTAGGAAATTATGCCCATAATTGTAAAATTGTAACTCCTGTTTACTAGTCTGAACAAAGAAGAAAGCTTCACTTAAATTGTGATAATAAATTGGTTTAATCAAACTGGCAGAGAAACGTGACACTTTTATGTCGATCTGTGCCAGATACATTTTAGTTGTCTTGCATGATTTACCTTAAGATAAGCCTTCAGACAGCCCATAAAGACAGCCCTGGGCAAATCCTTGCTCTTCAGTAAGTGTGAGGTAGCTTAGCCTGCAGCATCAGAGTCATTAGTTACATTGCATTTGCCACAGGGTGTGAGAGGAAATATGGACAGATAAAGTATGATGACTAAGGCAGTGTAAACTCATGCCCTAGGCTGCTCAAAGAAGCTTTTATGTGTATCTGTACCTTAAACTGATCAGGACTGCCTTCTAGGTAAAGGTGCGTGAGCACACAAAGATGCTCAGGAGAGCTGAAGTGAATTACCAAGATTTCAAGCTCGTTGTTTAAACTGTGGGAAGCCTCCATTCAGAATGTGTTTTCAGAATAAAAGCAACTCTGCTTTGATTTAGTAACCCACCCCACCTACCCCTCTGGTTTTTTTTAGGTAGGGCTTTAATACACTTTTCCTCTTACACACTAAAAACCTGACCAAGATGTGCTCCCACTATCACAAGCATACTGTAAGAAGCTGCCCTCCTGCAGGCACTGGAAGAAGATACTGAGCACATAACCATCTACTGCAAAGCAAACCCGACTGGTATAGTTCTCGGTGTGCTCCTGGCCATGCACCATCTCTGCCTCGCACAGGACTTTGCACAGGCCAGATGCAAAATACCTGCCTCACGCTGCCAGCACCCGTTTTCCTCAGGTTGTTCTTAGCTGAGCAAGGAGTAGGCTGTTGGCTGAATGACTGCATATGCCCCCGTGAAGAAACTGCAGAGCCTGATAGATGCGTGGGTTGCACATATGATGTAAACTGGGACATGCTGTGCGTGCAGCAAACCCGTATTTGCCGGGCAGCACAGGTGTCGGGTGTGCAAGCGAGACATCTGGTCCTGGCAGCAGCGGAGGGAGAAGAAGAGGTTTCATCACCAAAAAGCAGCATAAGTAAGCTGCAAATATGCTATCTCACTGCATGGCACATCCCTTTGTGGTCAGATGAGCATTGCTCCATCTGCTTTGGCCGGAGGCACTGGCACATCAGCCTGTTACCCCAGTGTGAACTTACAGTGCTTTATGCCGGGTGCAGTTGCCACAGTGCAGCCTCTTGCCTCTTGGCCCACTGGAAGCAGTTTATTCCTCTTTTGCTGACAGACCATCTGCTTTACACACACTGCAACATGAAAGCATGCTCGCAGGCAGCTGCCAGATCCATTAATTACAATTTTTGTAATTATTAGTCTTTAATTCTAGTAACTAATTAATTGATGGCCATTTGGCTCAGCTCAGTTCCAGGACTAAAACACACGATGTAATCAGTTGGATAGCAGTGTTCCTTGCAAGTGTGATTAAAACACTTCCATGGAGAATGAATCACCCGCATGCCCCAGGCAGAGCGTGCTCCCCAGGCAGCATCTCACAGCTTTGTTTGTATGTACGTATGTATGTACGTATGTATACATGCGTGTTGCATGTATACCTGTTGGGTAGCGTGTGTTGTCCACAGCTGCCAGCTTGGCTCCTCTCTTACTTTGTCACTGATCTGATTGCTCCTTATGTTCTTAATTAAATTAAAGGAGTGTGAGGTTCTGGCCAAGTTAATCATGGTTTGGAATCAACGTTCATATTTCTCTTGCAGCTTTGAAGTCTGTCTAATCTATCCTGTTATCACTATAATATCTGAGATGTGATGAGGGCTTTGTAAGTACACAGATTAGACAGATTGCAAAGTTAATGGGGACATATGGGTGTTGTTTCTCAGCCATTATTCTTTCTGTAATTGTGGTGGAAAGAATCTGTCAGCAGAAATGCACTCTTCAGTAATACATTGCTGCAGCATGTTGGTAAATGTTGGGGAGAGTGCTGGTCTGCAAGAGCGTGTTCTGCACACACGATTGATCACTCCATACCTTTTGCTTGGTTTTTTTTAAACACCTAACCAGTGACAGAGTCATTTGTTAATATATCTGGCACTGACTTCAGCTTCCCTAGCGCTGTATGCAGTTGTCTGATCAAGCCACTGTTGAAACAAAACAAAAAGCTAATTATCTTTGTGGTTTTCTGCCTGTGACTTTTGAATGATACGCTATGTGCTAATAAGCAAAGCCCTGGGAAACGCAGCATCATTGCACTGGACACCTGCATCCTTTTGTGTTCCAGCCGCTTCCTCAATTCTAATTTGCTATATCTCTGTTTAAATCAGCACAGCCAGCCACGTATAAAGCTAAAGTCTTAACCACCCATAGCAATTACCTGTTATGTTTCATAAGATTAGGCAGGAAGCACTCCATAAATTCCAGTAGTTAACACTCTTTTTAATTGAACTGCCCCTGAATTTTGAATGGAGCCGGTATTCCTCTGCTCTGAATGGTTGCGTTTCCCGAAACACGGCTGCGTAACAACAAACAGATGTTTTCCAAGGCAGACAAGGCCACATTTCTAGTGATGGTAAAGTGATGCCTCTGTTTTGTGCATTTGTCAAGTACTTCTGCATCTAAAATAATTGGAAAAAACTTCCTTTTGGTTCAGCTACATTGAATCCATTGGCATAAGCAGAAGTTTGAAGAGATCTAGTAATTATCTGGAGTGTAATGCATCTTAAATAATTTGATCTTGATTTGTCCTCTTGTCCAGTGGCAGGACAAGTCATCAGGATGCAGGGACACGTGTTTGTCTAAGCAAAGCAGAAGAGCAGAAAATGGATCATTCCTTAGATCCAGGTAGGCTGCAAAACATACTGTGCTATAGGGCTGTATCATAGCAGAGCTGCCTTTACTTGTTTGTATGAAGTAAACTACTAAAATAACTTGCCTAGGACAATACTGTGTTCTAGAAGACTAGCATCTAGACTGCCTTTACATGCCAGATACTTCAGACCAATTTAGAAATAGCTGAGGCATGCAAGATACTCCCGCTGTTACACCTGCAGCCGTAGGAGATTTTATGCTTTGCATCCCCACCTGCTTCAGCACCAGATCAGCCAGGTTAATGCAAACCATGTTCATCAATGGTAACTTCAGCTAAAATATTTGAATAGCGATATTCGGGCAAATACCACCCTCAGTTCCTTATAATGACCGCAGTTGTGGAGGCAGCAACAGCAGCCAGCAGCCAGATATTTTCTTCTTCGAGAGTTACAGCTACATCAGGAAGACACTGTCTGTCTTTGCCCTGATACATGTAGACCGTAATCCAGCTGGCATCGTCCTTTACTGCTGCTGCCAAACCTCTGGAAGGGAGGGGCTGGATATTTCAAAGCCTTGTCTGCACATGTCAGTTTATTTAGTATATGCGAAGTCGTTTATTTTAATCAATTAGATCAGTGAAACTCCTGGGAGTTTACTCAGGCACACCTGTTTTGGTTTTTTCTTTTAAGCCTATGTTATTTGGAATCAAAGCCAAAAACGCCATTCTTAGCCACAGTAAGTCTATCCAAGAGTAGAAGAGGCCTCCCCCATGGATTGTCCTATGTTATTATGTTCATACAAACAGTAAAATTCAGACAAGCCACAACTCGTTACAAAGAGGAACATACAAACACTAAAATGCTAGAAGGAGCAGTCTTACATTACTGACATAGGAGCAGAATACTCTAGAAAAGTCGTTTCCAACCCACAACTCTGACAGCCCTCAAAAACTAGTTGTGGTCAGAGGAAATAAGTTAAAGACAAGACCAGCAGGCAGAGCTGAGCTTGTAACTTCTGCAGTTTTGCTTGTAACTTCCACCCATGAGCTGACTACAGGTTGAAGAGCATGGAAGAGGTTTTTCCCATCTCTAATGGCTATAATCTCACTGTTGAATTTCTTCTTCTTAAATTCACCCCTAATTATGTTTGAGTGTTTAGCAGAAACATAAAAAACCTCTCAATTTAAGAAACTCCAAAGCCCTGTGAAATTTAACACACTTTTGGTAAGAAAAAGTCTCCTCATAAGTTGTTCTCCACTTAAAGATCTGAAGATGTTTGGCAACTCCATAAATACAGATTATGTGCATATAAATGCTCAGTGAAATCACATTTCCTCCAAAGGAATTCTAAGATTTTAGGAACATATTATAAAATGGGGTGAAACGTTTCAAAGATTAGTCGACAAGTATCACCCACGCTCAGTGATGGCCAGTTTGGATTCAAATTCTATGGCACTATCATCGTGTCCTAGAGTTTGAATAAAATTTCAACCACTATTTGACTGATCCCCAAATGCCACAAATATAAAATAGATTCCAGACAGACCGTGATTGTGTCCCTGCTGACACCCACTTTGAAATGCAACCAAGCTGTCATATAATTGTTGTCTATATATTTTCACCAACATTATACCTTATAATGCTTGACCTGTCCCCTTCCTTTGGATCATAGGTCCTTAGTTTGCTCAAGATATTATTCTGTGAAACATTTTGAAAGTCTCATCAGAATGAGAAATAGCCTGTCTACAGCTTCTCCCTCTTCTGTTCTCACATAAAGGTAGGCTGTTGAATAGTTTGCCAGAATTTGTTCTCAGTAAAGACACATTAGCTAACTTTATGACTTACTAATTTCTATCTTCCTGGCTTTTCTCCTACCTTCCTTTTTATGATGTTCTTTCTTTGCCAGTCTCCAATCCACTGGAGCCTTCCATGTCCCAGGGTCCCTAGTGGTCCCCGGAAAGTTTCGGGTTAGCTCAATGAATGCTCAAGGCCATGCTAACTTGCACATATAGCTTTTTCACCACTGTCTTTCCTTTTGGGCCAGACTGTAGACATTGGGTAGGAGGCAACAGAAGGCACATGAGCTGAGGTACCTCCATTCCTATCAACTGTGCCCTCTGCTCCCTTCCCTGAGCTTTGACTAGTTCCCGAGCAATAGTCCAGAGCCACCCTCCAAATTCAGGCAAATCTGAGCACCACAACCATGTCTGAAAAGATGCAGGTGAATAATGGTTTTGAGGTTTCCCCATCTGTTCTCACACACCCCAACCAATCTTGACCTTTCCCTCTACATTACTGTGGCAATTAAATCTTTAATTTTACCTCTTCTCCCTGACAAGACTATTTTATTTCAGCTGTTTGAGCTACCAGAGCTGAAAGCAGGTAGTTGGTACAGCATGGTTTGGGGTGATTCAGAGCACTTTACATCCTCTGCCTGAATGTATTGTGCAGCAATGAGTGACTGAGTTTGTGCTGTTGTTAAACCTTGAATCAGTTCTATCTGCAAGCTAGAAGAGAAAATGATTCCCTTTATTTTCTTTCCTAGAGCAACATGGGACTCAATGAATTCAAGATGTGTATATTCCAAGTCAGCAGGGACACCAGGATAATGGGAATTACCTAATTGACACATACCACCACCCACACACTTCATAAAATCCAGTCTCAAATTGACTAGTATTGCATTCAGAAGTAGCCTTTTCCCAATGTAACTACACGTAAAATTACTACAAGTTTCTGGCCCAGTGTTACATAGGTATGGGTCTAGTCTTGGGAGGTGCTAAGCCCATAGCATTCTAAGCCCATAACCTACTAGCAGAGGAGGCACCAAACTTATTTACAGGTCTAAATTCAATGTGTATTTTGCCTGAGGAAAGACTAATTATAATTATTATTTATATTACTTGATTTAATAAAAACTCTTTGAAGTGCTAATTATTCTGCTGCTGCAATTTTTCTTGTTGGTATATGCAGAATGTACTGCTTTGTCATATTTCTGTCTTATCTATTTACTATTTTCTAGCGAGTGGCTTACTATGAGCAATTCATTCCTTCATTTGCTCTTTTACCTTCCTGTACCGACATTTGAGCTCAGGGTGGAAACTTCCACTTCTCTGCTGGAAGGGATCAGACAGTTGACAGAATTTTTGCCAAGGTACGCAGACATTCTACAGGGTTTTTTTCTGCCTACTTGGCTATTTGTAGCCTATTTGGCTATACTTACACTTTCAGTACTTATACTTTCAGTCAAAATACGATTGGTACTTGCAGAAATGGTGCGGTTTTTTAGATTTGGTGTTGAGACCAGATTTCATGAAACCCCACAAAATCTGTTAGCTGCACTGCACGCCAGAGTGCAACATATTTCAGCAACTGTCTTTTATGCACTTCATTAAGTGTAAAAGTAACAAGCATCTCAGTGTTCTCCATAATGAAAGGATTCTTTGAGAGTTAAATACTCCTTTAGTTATTCTTAATCAAGCTTAATATGTGTGAAATTTGTGGGAACGACAGTCCCATAGACTAACAGCAACAACAGGTACAGCCAGAAATCCTCACTTGCGTAACAGATCCATAACATGCCATCAGCTTTCTTTGCTTTTGACCTACTCAGAAGACCTTGTCGATCAGTTTTGCTCTCACAGCCATTCAGTTGGAGTTCTCTCTGCTGTCTTTCAGCAACAATATCTACAGGTGTCTTTTTGACATAGGAACTTAAGGAGAAGGTGTAATGTACCATCTGGTTTCCTTATGCAATTTAACTCACTGTGGTACCCTGCCTACACTTTCACAGCTGGCAAAATGGGCAAGACCATTTCAAAGTTGGACAGTGTCACCTGCAATTATTTTGATGGGCTAACTCGTCAGTTAGATAATGAGATTTCAGTAGAAATCTCCCCGCTATGGATATCTTGAAGCAAACACACAGAGCAAGTGGGACAGGTTTATATATTTGGTTCAACTTCACTTAAAACAATAGGCTTGAGGTGTTATTTGCCCTGTTCATTTCAAAGGGTTGTTAACTAGATGCCCAGTGCTGATAAATGTCATCACGCTATGTCCTTTTTACTGTATGTTCCAGATCAAAACCCTGGACTGCCGCACATGTACCCTTCTTGTGTCTTCTGCTTACAAAGCAATTACATCCTGGACACATTTTCACCATGGTAGAGCCAGGCAAACTCATCTTAAGCTGCCCTTCCCAGGTGAACGTGCTTCAGCTTGACCTGGGAGCACTCAAAGAGCATGGCAAAGGCAAGGAAAGGAAGAGATGGAGACTCCTAGGAAACTGCAGCAGAGAGGAATATGAGCAGGAGCGTCCAGCAGTCTTTTCCAGTGACACGACCCAGGCAGAATGTTCACCTCTCAATGGGCTGCACTCAACTGTGCAGCAGAATCAGTATTACACAGTAAAATAAGTTATATTTACAGCCCATTCAATGTTACAGCTGCTCTTGTAAATCTGGCTGCAGACATAATGGGCTGACAAATGTATTCCAAAGACCTTACAACAACATAGCTTGAAATTAATCATGATTGCCATGTAAATCAAATGCAAAATCCATTTTAATGCTCTGAACTGTATTTCCCCCTTTTTTTTTTTTATCCTTTCCCATTCCATCAGTACTTTGACTCTCTTCCAGCCTTGCCAGAGCAGTCTCCCAGACACGGACCCATCCTCTGTTGTTTACTCCTTCAGTAACAGTGAAAGTTTTCAGATAACTCCCTCCTTGGTGATAGACAGTTTAAAATGAGGGATTGTTGGTTAGTTTAAAAATACACAAGTACATATATGCAGAGAGAGTTATATATATTTGTATAGAGTTTGTATATATGTTTTAATGTAAGAGGAAGAATAGGCATCACTTTTCTAGTCGTAAATCTATAATGTATCTGAACATCATCAGCTTTTAAAACTTGAAATAAACTAAACTGTAACTTTCAGTTTTTCTGGTCACACCCTATCTTATCCATCCCGGTGATCTCCGCTCGCTCCCAGTACTGTGTTCTGTCCTCTGGCAACTCCAGACCTGTCCACTCCCTCTCTCACCACACAGATACTTTGGTAAAGCTCATTTGTTTCCACACACCTGGTAAACTTTTGCTTAGATTTTAAAAAGAAAAGAAAAAAGTTCAGTAAGCTATTTTCACTCCCAAATTCCCTAAACGCAAGGAGTGGGAAGGACATATGTTCTTCGTAAAACCACACAGTCCTGAGGGATGAGGCCTGGACCCCTGGAATAGCCTTTAGCTCTCAGCAAGATGGATCTGCTCTTTCTTATCTCCTCCACTGTAAAAGAGAAGTTGAAGCGAATCGCACTGTATCAGTGCAAAAGCAATGTGAAGCAGCAATGCCCCGCTGTATTCTTTCCCTCTGATTTCCAACCCTTTTGAGCAAAATCTAACCATCAGGCCTCACTGAGTCGGAACTCTTCTCTTTTGTTCCTCAGTTCCAGCTTGAATGATCCCAGATTTTCCCCAGATCTTCAAACATATCCCCTGCCACTCCCTACCCTGTACAAAAAAACTAAGGCTGGCAACTTCAAGAGCACCGGCCACTCCTCCCTGCTCAGAGGCCGCTGCGCATCTCCGCTTTGATGTGGCTGACCTCCTCTGAACTGGAGAAGACTGTTGCTTCTCAACTCAGATTTCCCCCCGAGGCAATGAATTATCCTGACAACTGACTACTGACAACTGACACCTCCCCAAAGGGCTCCGTCCTACTGTGGGAACCGACACTTCAATGGGAAGCTTGGATGTATGTCCCAGGCTGGAAGTGGGGCACTTGGTGCTTAATGAATGTTTCTATTTTGCTGAGAGACAACCACAGGCTGGAGGGTTTGAGCTGGAGTCTGAAAGTTTGAAAGTGTTTCAACGTGAGGGCTCGGCTGCTCTCATGACAAAACAGAAGCCAGTTGTGAAATCTAGAAACATTCCCAAATTTCCCCAATTTCTAAATGGACATTGAGATCAGTTTGATGTGTAACTTCAGCATTATGTCTCCACGGATCATTGGTTTGTGCCTCCCTTTACTTTCTCTTTTGTTCCGTCCTTCCCATACGCATCTCCACTTTCCACTTTAAGGAAACAAGAGTTTATGAAATGATTATTCTTCTTTGCCAGGCTCAGTAAGCAAAAATTTTGCGAAAACGAAAAGTCTTGAAAACAAATAATGGTCTTAGTTATTTCTAAATTAACTAAGGTTTTTAAATATTTTTGTCCTGGGGAATAAAAAATCAAACTGCATAAGGAAAACCTGAAATGTTAAATTATTTTTAAAGTTTTATATGCTAAATCCGCTCACATTCTGTTCCCAGCTGCAAACTTGCACATGCACAACACAGGAACACTTTCAAAAGACCATTCACAATGTGTGATTTAGGGCTGGTCCATTTTGTGGACTAGGGTTTTAGGTTAAGAGTATTTTTTTTTGCTCTGGTATATATTACTAGGAAACATGCAACTGAAGAAACCCACCTGGATTATTAAGTTTAGCCCATAATCATAAGTAAGTCTGTATAGCGCAGGTGGCTTGACAGATCAATCAATCCACCACAGCCATAAAATACTGCCCCTGGAAAGAACAGGAGAATTAAAAGGCATCACCAGTGTCCTGAATAAGTTTGGTTAAAAGCACAAGATATTCCTTAGATGTTGAACACCAATACATAAAATGAAAATGCGTCCCTATCTGCTGTCGTGGCCTGGGACATAGCTCCTTCTAGCCCCAGATTTAGTGGTGAGCCTAACCTTGAGCATGTGAAGTAGAGTAAAACATCACAGAATAGGAATATTTGGAGTGCCATTAGGAGCAGCCTATATATCAGGTGTACAGGGACTAATCCACCAACTTCAAACATTTTTTCATCAATGAATGCAAAGAAGCATTAAATAGGACACATCAGAAGCTAGATCCTCAGTTTGTATAAATCAGCCTTTTTCCACAGATTTATACTGATTTACTCCAATTAAACACATACTGAGTTTTGGATTGCATTCTACACAATATTCACGTAAATTCAGAAAACTTACTATATTTTTAACAATACTTTTGGCCAGCAAACCAAAATGGGCTTGAGCTCTGCTTGTAAAAAAAAAATAAATTCTTCTGCATGTCTCAACTTTGAGAGTGTCCCCTTCTTCCGAGTCACTGATGGGCAGCAAGTGATTGCAGCTGATGGTATCTGCTAGCCAGAGGATATGAATGTGCTAATCTTACTTCCAATATAAACAACAGTTGGGGCAAATTTTTGCAATGTAAATGGTTTGTTGGGTGCATTTTATGACACAGCTTGTGCCTTCACAAGCACTGGTCATTGTTTGCTTTTCTTTAAAATGAAGTCAAAGTATTTCACAGCCTTGTTTGGCACCAAAATAAATTAGGTCCCTTTGTGTACGGTCTAGGTGCAAGTGTGCACGTAGGCATTTGTGCTCAGCTTTTAAAGGGAATGCATTTTTCAAGAATTCAGAAGACATCAACTGCATGGAAGGACTTACAGGGTTTTCTTAACGCTGAAGAAAATTAAATATAAAGAAAAGCTATGTAGGGTTTATTTTTTTGCTCTCCAGTTTTTGCAACATGCACTAACATCGTATTTTCAGGCTTTTGTTTGTCCCAAGGAAAAATGGACATTTACCCTGCTTGTTTACTTTTAGCTTGAAAACTGAACTTTTTTTGTTCAGACGAATTTCAGACTATCGAGCTGCACAAAACAACCTTCAAGTCAGAAAGATTGGGTTTGCTTCTTTTTTGTTTGTTTGTTTATCCATAGTAATTTTAAAAGACATTAAAAAACTGCCATTAACTGAAGTGAACTTCACATTTCCAGTCACTGAGCTCACTTGGAGATGAAAGGCTCCTCCTGGCCGTTACTCAGCACTTTCCCTTCGCACTGCCCTGTCCCACCACGGAGGTTATTAACTTTTTACAAGCGCTGCTCACATCCTCCCTTTGATGGATGGTGCTAAGCTTGTATTTAGATTACAGGATTTCCCAGCAAGGCTGTTTTGTTATTGAAGGGGAGAGAATTGTAGCACAAGATGGCTTTTCATATCAACCACTCGATTTTCCCCATAAAAAATTTGCATAGGGAATCTGCTTCAGGGAGTTTCACACCGTACCACCTCAAGGCCTTTATGCAAGGTCATGGGTGCCCCAAGCACAGACTGCCGTGGTAGGTTTTGGACTAGTCCTTCTCTGCTTTTCATGTCCGACTGTGAGGTGTAGGAGGGTTTTCCTCTACGGCTTTCAGCCCCGCTCTCTTGCAGCTCTTGTGGGGATGTGGGAAACCTGGGGTGACCCGTGGAAGGACTATGAGAGAGCAGAGAGGGGAAAGAAAGCACCCTTTTGCCTCTCTGAAGCCCTCATCCTCTTTCAAAGTGGAAAAAAAAAAAAAAAGAGAAGGTGGAGAGGGAGGCCGGAGGGGAAGAAATTTCCCTGCCACCTCATTACTCTCTGCTCACTGTAAATTCCCAGTTGCGGCCAGCCTGGCTCCTGCCCTTCTCTCCCCTCTGGCCTCTGCACCTAAATTTCTCACAATCGTCTTCCCAGCTGGAAATGTAAATCAAGGCACATTCAGGATTTAAAAAAAAAAAAATCTGAGTAAGAATGCCCCATTCTCATTTATGGATTACGTAGGAATGAACCTTGTTGGTCTTCACCTTCTCTAACTTCTGTGATTTCTAGCTGAATTTTCATGACTCATGAACCCACATTTCTGGCTAAAGAACTTACTGGCTTAATTTTTTTTTTCCTCAGTGGAAAAAAGCTGACACCAGATGTTTCTTTAGACCCTTCCCTGTCCTGAGTGAGTAAACACCAGAGACAAACAGGCTGTTCTATCATCTTGCTCCTCTCCAGAATACCAACAGTTTTATCACTTAGTTAAGAAAAAAAATGCATTTAAACTGCTATCAGCTGCATTTCCAGCTAAAGATATGTAAGTCTTCTCTCTTAAAATTAAATAAAAGTGTTTACACATGAATAATATGACTGTTTATGAGCACTGTGGTATGATGCACGGATACAATAAAGCTCTTGTGCCGCCCAAGCCCTCGGCTCTGACGAGCGTGTCTCCTGGCCCAGGAAAGCAACGGCCTTTTCTAACAGCCACCCGTCAGTATTTTTAAACCTCCTCTCCTAAAATAACATGTCAATGTTTTCCTATTTGAACTTACAGGAAGGCTGAATGAAAATTTGTGGGCACACCACTGTAAATTGATTTTGTCACAGTTTTTATGATGTCATGAGACTATTTATCGTGCTGTGCTGAGAAAGTGAGTGAGAATTGCACCTCTCCCTGCAGCCCCCTCACCTCTGAAGGGATTTTTGAACTCTCTTAACGCCTCTGAAAGTGGGGGGTTGAAACTGTGGACAGAAAACTACCCCTCCTGAGGTGAAGGTGAGCGTGTTGGATCCGTTCTGCCAGTCGGTGTTCAGGCTTACCGTGTTGCTTACAAATATATCCCGAAGTGAACCACAAAAAAAAACCACCACACAGACAATTTTAATTCCTTTCTTGTCAGTAATGCCACTACATTTGTTCAGCAGCTGAGCTTGGAGCCGTGGTGCCAGCCGATATTTTACCTTGTGCTACTGGTAAAAGTCTACTTATTTTGTATCAAGACATTCAAGGGAGAAGGAAGAGTAAACAAGCTCTCAGGTCCCAAGATGCTTTTGTACTGAGACCACTACATCTGCAAGTTACAGGTCTTTTAATCTTTTTTCAATTACGCACACATAAAATATTAGATCATTGCATGGTTAGTTAATATACTGGAATATCACCTTTCATGTAGAAAGATGTTGTTTCCTTCCACCTCAGTCTTTGCTTAACAAGCAATTCAGAGAACAAATCTTGGGTGTAGGAGTTTTCTCACCTTACCATAATTGTTTAAAATTAAATCTCACTCTAGCCTCCTTATGTAGTCAGAGGACAGAGTTATGTACTCTCTGGGAGCTACTCCTCCATTCAAAAATAGATGCCTAGTTTTACATTGACACTGAAACACAAGTAGACTCCTTTCCAGCAGAATCCTGGGGTGCCCCCAGGCAAGACCTAATGGTGTGAGTGTTTTTGATTATAGGCCATAACACACATTTATGCATCTGTGCATTTTGCAGCAAGAAGTGCACCCGTTGTTTGCATCACAATTTCCAGAGCGGTGTCTTCACCGCACAACCCCAGGGGTTTTGGCTGTAGCACTGGGGTGGATGGTGTGTGTTTGCAGATGGTGGGGAGCGATTTCAGGGTGCAAAGCCCTCTGATATAGGTCTGGGGACATATAGGAGAGAGGGCAGTACTATCTCATCTATACTGCCAGTGGGAAGCAGCCCCTGGAATAAACCCTCCCAGAACTGTAGCTGGATTATGTCTCAAGGAAAACCCGTCACTTCATGCTGAGAAAGATCCTGAGTGAGAACTAATGCACGTGCACTGCGGGTGATGGGAGAGAAGGGGGCTGGGGCAAGGGAGGCAGCAGAGGAACTAAATTAACTAGGAAGTCTGCCTGGAAACTGCTGGTTTAGTGGTGCCAAGATCATTAACAGAATCTTAAATCTGATTTCTCCGTTGGTCCCCAGCAGCCTGTGCAACACAGTCCATCCTGTGGAAACCACGTACCTGAGTGTGTTTCCTAACAAGTGTGTGCTTAAATAGCTTGCAGAATGAAGGCCAGGCATGGGGAGAAGGACAGATTCTTGGACAAAGATAGCTGTGAAACATTAATACAGAACATGATAGTCTTCAGGGCTACAGCAGGGCTGGGTTTTTGTGGCAGGGTGTCAAAAGCTGTTCCTGGTATTGTTTTGGTTTCCTTCTGAGCTTGCAGAGTCGCCCCACTTCCTTCAGTACAGCAAGCCATCCAGATGGATTGGGGTGATAAGTGGTGAGAAATTGTTTTGCAATTTAGCCACATATGGAAAACATGCTTTGGAAAATGTATTCATTTGTCTTCTTAAAGGTGAGTATAGAGATCTTCTAGTCTGAGGCGTATTTCTGAGTCTTTAGTTCAATTTCCCAGTATAGATCTATGCCTTGATTCCATCAGAGTTAAATTTAAGAATATATTTGTTTTGCAGTCAGGAAAAAATATTCTTTATTCCTGCTTGTTTCACATTTTTACAGCATCAATTGCCAGCAGATGTGGTATGAAGGTGACTTTTTTGGTGTCCTCTTCCAGTCAGGACTTTATAACAATGGCAGACTGAGAAGTGAAGACTAATTCCTGTCCACTTAGACAGGATGAGCCACATCTATGCTCCGATGTACACATCCAGACCACTTTATTACAGCCGCAGCCAGCTGGCACTGAATCACCTATTGCACTTACTTTACTGCTGAAGGAACCAGGGTCTGACAGACTAGAAAGCTCGACAGTCTGAAATGACCTTTCTACTTTTGAAGGATGGCCACATTTATGTGGATAATCTGGATGTGGCGCACAGCTCCGATTCTATAGTTAATCTCTACATAGAGAGCCTTCAAACACTACTTTGACTTTGGATAGAGATGCAAATTCTTTAAACATTAGTTTCCTAAAATGAATATTTAGAAAGAGCATATTATTATTATTTGATGTCACAAAAGTGCAACGGATGGCAGCCTAGTCCATAGGCAAAATAAATAATCACAGCCTAAAGCAGATGAAAATGTATAAAGCTGTAGCCTGCCCAGCCTGCATTTCTAACAGTGAGACCCCCTCATACAAAGGTGCAAAGATCTTTTAGTCACAACTCTAACCAATGAATATCAAGATGTCAGGTATTTTCATCAGTTTCCTTGCACTTCTTTATAGCCTGGCACCGTATTTGCTACTAATTTTGTTGCCTAAAGTGTCTGTTATGACATGATACGTTGCTATCATCTTACGTTGCCATCAACTTACAGACCTCATACACCACATCACCCAGAAAACCACTGCAGGCTCTCTTTCCACTACTCTGCATGACTCTATTTTAAATCCCATCTGAAAGACATCACCTCCATGACTGGTGTCCTCTCTGGCCCCATACAGGACTCGTTTAGAGGAGAGACTTTTGTCCTGCCAATGGAGGCACCAGTTGTAAAGCACTGAGAGTCAGACGCAAGCCACTCACTTTCTCCAGGATCCAACAAAATGCCCGTGCAGCAAGCGATTTCACATAAATATGAGCAATCAATTCAATATTCAGTAAATTCAAGATTCAGTCAATAAATATGCTTTATTAAATCACTGCATAATAAAAATATATGTATATTTTGGAAATAAAAGTTAGTTTCTTGACCAACTGAAACTCTGTGGCTATGCAGTATCTTTTCTAGGGGTGAGTTTCAGAGCACCAGAGATGTTAGTGAGGATGGAAGTGTTGCCCAGGCACAATTGCCCTGGAAACTCATGCTGTTGCACTGTCCTTTGTCGTTTCAGGAGATGCTGGTTCTTATGAAGAGCCGTCTTCTTGTTGAAGGCTGACTAAGCTTTTTGAGCACTCTTGGATGGCCACACTAGCACACAGCACAGTGCCGCGCACAATTAGTTCACACACACAAAACAGCCACGGGCCTCACATAGTGAAGGGGTGGGAATATCCTTCCGTGGGCTGTAGGATCCCTGTTTTATAGGTACAAACCTCCTGGTCTGAGGATAGCCTGAGGCATTTTGTGGGGTCTTCTACACTGAAACGAAGGATGGTTGATGTGTCTCTCAGGAAACGAATACACTGAGGAGCATTCAGGATAAAAACACTGGTGTCCAGCATTACCAGTTTCAATGTTGGTAGTTTCTACAACTGATTTAGTTTAAATATGCAAAATTAGAGACGATAAATCAACTTCATGATATTTATATATTTTCCTTGTGAGGTTGAAAAAGTCTGTATGTTTTTTACTTCATCTTGCCTTCTCTCAGTTATCCTTAATTTTCCAGATGCAGTTGACACCATAGTTAATTAGAGTACTTCAGATTCCTGCCATGAAGACACCACGTTACAGAACTTCTAATTGCAAGGTATTAGATCTGGAAGGGTATTAGAAATACGGTCCACACATGCAATGTTTTCCCTCAAGATGTCTGAGGTTACATTAATTAATCAAACATCTAGGATAGGATAGGAAGCATTAATCATTTGTCTCTGCACATCCCTGGGATTATTCCAAAACCTCCTTCCTTTTCTCTGTCAACGTAAATAAAATAAAGAGAGAAGCGGAAAGTTTAACATATGGTCAGAGATAGAGAGTATGTCCTTTTCTCCAGGAGCATACATCAAAGATTTGCAGAGATAGGACTGATTCATTAGCAGTGCTCATAGGCCACTGTAGAGTCAAGGGTGTGAGTCAGTCACAAGTAATGTAACTATAAACCTCCATAAACCATTTTTAAAGATGATACAATAAATTTATATTTTCCTTGCTCTGCTCCCCCATTCAATATTCTGCTATAAACTATTCACTTTGTAGCAATTCCTTTTGCCCTTGTCTCCAAGACACTAGGAATAGACATGGATGCAAAAACCTGAAAATCTCGATTCTTGAGCAGAGTCCAGGAATCAAACCCAAAAAAGTCAAACCCAAAAGTCATATCAGGTTGGAAGCAGGTGTCTTGTCAAATCAATCTCCTGATGGTTTATGTTCATGGTGTTGGCAATGTAAGGAAATTGATAATGTTATGATGTTCTTGACATTCATTGCCTGTTCATGTCAGGCACAGATGACATTTTCCAGAAGAAATACAGCAAGCTAAGGATAAGATGGGCAGTTCCTAGAAAGAGCAAGCTGAATGCCCGTTGCATGGAGCATTTTTCATCTAAAATTAATGCTCTGTCATACTCTGTTCTCAGCTAGCTGAGAGAAGCCCAGGTAAACCAACAGAGTTGCACCGAACTGTTAGTGTTGTAGAAGTACTTGATTTCCAGGAAAGTGGTGAAAGCTCTCTTATTTCATTCCCCTTTTTTCTCTTGATATTCTCTATTTCCAACTAATTTTTAGTTTACCCTTTCAAACTATAGGCAGCAATTCAGGTTTTCCATGTTTTAGGGGGTTTACAATACCATGACAAAAAGTCCAACCTATTTGATCTTCTTTTTTTAAATCTGAATGACACCGTCAGCATGAGTTTTCTTTCTATTGTACTGTCCTGAAGAGCTAAGCTATCCTGAAATTATCTTGGTCTCTAGAACTGCATGGTCAAAATTAGTCATAGGCCAGAAAGATCAGTCAAGGCCACAGTGGAGACGTGCAATGTACGTAAGCTGTGATGTGTCAATTCTATAGCTTTCTTATAGTAAGCAAAACTTCATATCAAGCTTCTCTCCCAGGAACGCACAGAAAGGAGAATAACAGAAATGAGTTGGGGACAAAAGATTCTCTCCTGCTCTCTGTGGGACTATAAGGAATTAGAAAACTAAATATTACATTATTAAATGGAGGAACAGGCTTTGAAGGAACAGAGAGTCCTATGATCAAAAGACTGCATCATATCCAGCGCTAAAGAGCTTTTCTGTTTATACTTTTTAAGTTAAGCCACTTGGATTTGCCTTTTTAAATGATGCCCTATGGCCCTGAAGGATAAAACCATGTGGGAAAAGACTGCCTGAGATTTTTGCTCTCCTATGGAATTGCTGCACCCTTGTGCAAGAAATTCAACCATTCTTCATTCCTGTAGCACAACTATTGGGCCACACTCTTGGTTTCAGCTGTCCCCTGAAGTATCCAGTCCATATCAGCCATCAGTTTACTTTTGCAAATGACAAAAAGAGGGTGATTCCATTAGTCAAGACCCAAAATCCACACTGAAGTAACAGCATGCCAGACTGCACAGATGTGAGTGAACGTATGCATAGTTTCAGTATTGCTTCAGAAAAATATCATGTAGCTCATTACCTATCATTCCCACAAAAGAAACTGCATTGAAAAATAGACAACAAACATGTGGTTTTAAATGGAACAGCTAATTTTTATGTTACTTATAAGTAAAAAGCCAGATCACACTGGCAACAACATGGATTTTTCTTCATTTAATTCACAAATCTACAGGAGAAGGGAAGAGTTTATCACCTCCCACAAGAAATATTGAGCATTCAGCACAAAATACAAATCTCCGTTTAAATCTTTTGTGCCTAGTGAATTCTTTTCAGTATGACACACAGATAGAGAGGAAATTTTAGTTAGTATTGGTTTGGAACAAAAAAATTCGCCATTTTTTTAGTAAGTAATTTTGGAAACAACCCCAGCTTTGCAGAAATCACTGTCCTGCCTCATCCTGTTTTACACAGTTCCCTTTCTGTGCAGATCCTGGCAGAAGTCAGCTTGTTAATTCCCAGTGACAAGAATTAGTCAGATAATGGTTTTTATGGAACTGCTAAAACATTTGACTCCATCAATTGGCCAAGAATATGTTTACACTTAACCAAATGGCCTGCTTAGAAAATTCCCAAGCAATAACCTATGCATTGAAACACCTTTTGCAAGAGAGCCTCAGTTTTGGGAAGCTTCACATAAAGGCAGTGCCTACATGCGTGTGCCTGTATGCATATTTAAGATCTAGGGGACCACACCAACAGATGGAGGTGCTTTAAGGGAGGAGGCAGAACTGAGATGTCTAAGTCTAAAACCAGAATCCACAAAACCTTGTCCAGCCCTGCAAGGGATAAAAAGGGCCACAACCACTGATCTTTTCCCCAGTAAAGTTCACTAGGTGCTTCCAGTGCTTGACAGCCTAGTCTGCTGCCATCCTGCTGAGCATTTTGGTGCCTTTCTCATGCCTACAGCCCTTTGGGACTCGAAAACTGGATTCCCCTCCACCCATTTCCCTGGGGCTCCAGTCTAGTAGGTGTCTTCTGGAAAAGTTGGATGTGTATTGGCAGCACTGGTTTCTGCATGAAGCACAGCAGGGCCCTGGATAAAGTCCTGCATCTGGAAGGGAAGCAGAACTGTTGCTTTTATCTAACAGTTTAGTGGTTTAAAGCATTTACCCAGGAAATTGAGGCATGACTCTTCTCCCCTCCTCAGCAAAGGCAGTTCCAGCTCAGATCTGCAACCTCCCACAGGAGCATGGGGAAGAAACACCCTCCTCTTGTTTTGTCCTAACTGGTGTGGCTGAGAAAGCCAGAGTCAAAGGGACAAGAAGAGAGTAACCCACAAATAGTGTGATGTTGTCCTTGTGCCTAGGAAGCATGCACTTCAGGCTCTCTTCCTGTACTGCACAGTAAAGATTTCAAAGAATTTTAATATTTTTAAATTAGAACCCCAGCGAGGGAGGTTACCCCCAGCATCTAACTACTGTCTTTCTGCTGTTTCAACTACTTATCAACACCATTCCTCTTAGACAGAAAACTCAAGGTAAGCACTTCTCAGTTTGCAGGACACTTGCTAGAATTTGACTTAGCAAATTAAAAACAAATTTCTGGAAAGAATTAATTTTCTCATGAGCTCTAGGGGAAAAAAAAAAAAAAAGAAAGGAACTGAACAGAGTATAAACCAGGCAACCTTACATCTTCTTGTCTTTAAATTCAGATATTTAATGGTTCTTTTCTTATTTATTCAAAATTTAAGGGGTGCACTTGAGCATCTTGAAGATTGAAGTGACTGAAATCCATCTTCCCATACTAAGGATAGAAATGAATTATTACTATTTTATGTACAAAAGAAAAAAATGTGCATCCACAAATTGTTTTTTATCATAAGTGCTTCAGTTGATGACTTCTAAGTGACTGATTGTACTCTCAAACAAATTTTTTCCCATTACAATGGAAAGAGATTATTTATCAGAATTTGGTTTGTGTTAGTATAAAAAACCTTTGTGGTGTTTTCTAAAGCAAATTGAATATACTTTTGATGTTGTATGTAGAGTTAGAAGACGGATTCAACCTGTCCATTTCTCTAGTAGACCGAGAAAGACATTAAAACATCAGTATCAGTCATAAAGGTAAAGAAATAGTGACAGGCAATAGTGAAGATTCTATAAAAAAACAGTTTTCTGACCTATATCTCTTTTTAATCAATGGAAGAATTACATAAAAGCCTATCAGACTTTAAAAATGAACCAAAGTGCGTTCGTATGAAGATTTTCAGGAGCAATTAGCATTTTCAGCAGCTCGGCTCAGTTTGAAAATTAATTTCATGTTGTTCACTGCAGTTTTGGAAATCTTTTTCTACTCTTCACTCATTTATTTCCATTAAATAGCTAACTTGACTAGAAGATGTAAAAGGAAAAGTATCCCTTTCTATGAAATATCATTCTGTAGCCAGAAGCAGTTAGAGTAGTGATTTTCTCAAAAAAAAAAAAAAGATATTTTTTCTTCACAGGGAAACGGGCTTGTGCTAATGACATTTATGAGGAAAAGAGTGACTCCAAAATCACAAAGGACCCTACTGCATGTGAAGGTTTTTTTGAAGGAGTAAATTCATAAATCATTCTTCCATATTATATAAATACATCTATATGTGTGGATTCAATTCCTTATTTTTAAAAACTCAGATCGAGTACTATAGTCCTTAGTCTTACAATACTCAGCCTGGAAAAATATTTTTAAAATTAATACTCAGAAAATGAATAATCTGGATTTTCATCTCTAAAGTATAATTTATACATGGAAATTACAGGAAATCTGTGGAAAAAAATTACAATATTCAGAAACTGAGTAATGTCATAGCAGATCCAATTACGAAATAAACTTTTCCTTGAAACTAGAAGGTCTCAACTACACGTTTGATAAAAGCTTAAATCATATTCTCCAGAGAGGAAAACAGAGTGAAAAGAAGCATATGGAGGTCAGTCTGGGTGTGACATCCATTACCGCATCGATCTAAGCCCCATTAGTCATTTCAATGTATTTTTTTTTTTTTTACTTATAACGTATTGCCACTTTGAGAGCTCAAGTTCATTGTGGGAAAGGAAAGGGAAGAGGAAACGGAAGAGGGAAGGGAAGGGAAGGGAAGGGAAGGGAAGGGAAGGGAAGGGAAGGGAAGGGAAGGGAAGGGAAGGGAAGGGAAGGGAAGGGAAGGGAAGGGAAGGGAAGGGAAGGGAAGGGAAGGGAAGGGAAGGGAAGGGAAGGGAAGGGAAGGGAAGGGAAGGGAAGGGAAGGGAAGGGAAGGGAAGGGAAGGGAAGGGAAGGGAAAGGGACTACAGAAATGCACACTGTCTCTGGGAAGATGGCAAGATGGAGGAATAGGATACAGCATGCAAATAAACTGTTCACAGCTCATGGGCCCTCAAAGGCACAGTTCTTAACCCAGCAGGTGTGCTGTTGCCTTGTTGGTTGCTCTCAGGGATCCTGAGCTTACACAGCATCGTTAGCGATTTTTGAAATGTAATTTTTATACTTCTGATGTGATACCTAAGTAATGCCCATCTCTTATTCTCTGCTCTCCCCCATTCTCTCTATAGAAAGGAGCAGCTCATTTCCAATCTGGACAGAGAAAGAATGACTTCACTGAAAGATTTTTTAAGTGTCCATGAAGAGAAGGTATCTGCTTTGCAGGACAGCTCAGAGAAATTGCTCAAGAGACAAGAAAAACAGAAGAAAGCACAGTGATGTGGCACTGGTATGCCATCATTGGAATGGGTGGCAATATGGGGAAGAGGGAACCCACCAGAATCACCTGCAGTGGTGCACAAACTGGAACAAAAAGTATTGTGTGAGAATTTAGATACCCTTGCCAAGGAGCATGTTTGCACCTCTGCCTTCATCCATAGATCTGTCAAGAAAGGATAAAACCAGCTTTAAATCATGCCCCACAAAAACACCACCAGTTTATGGGATGCTGTAGGCAAACCACATTTTGCAACCCCATTGTGAGAGTCCTGGACCTGGTCAGCACCTCCAGAGGGATAAACTGAGGGGGCCCTGGAAAGCAAGTCCTGCAGTTCCTCCTGTTTGGTTGTATTCCTGGGCCGGAAGACACAACAATAGGACTTGGTACCGGCACAAGCCATCCAAAGCAGAACTGGGGCCTCCTTGGGCTCCCCATTTCAGCTTCAAATGAGAAAGTGCTTTTGGCAAGTGGAGACTGATCACAATACTGATCTGAAATAATGCTTTTGGCTTTAACCTTCCCTCTCCTGAATTTACTTCACCTGTCTGTGGTGCTTCATCATTAATCAGCAAGAAACTTTTGTAGTGGAACGTTGCCTTCTTCATACACCTTCATGCAACATTAAGCATCTGTAATGTTAATAATAATAATCCTATACGGGAAGGGCTAAACTGCTGCCAGCAAGTGACTCTTCCAGAACAGCTGCTCTGTCCAGATTTGGGGTGGCCTGAGCGCTCTTAAAGGGGCAATTAAGCAAGTTCTGAAGAGGTGAATCTTGAAAACAACTGAAGCCACTGCCTGAGGCAACTGGGTCAATGTGCCAAAGCTGGAGCAGAGCGTGCACAGTGTATTACCTGTGCTTCCCTATAGAAAAGCAGCAGAGTATTAGTATGGGTTTGCAGCAATCATAGAGCCATGAGAAGCAGCTGCCAAGAGGTGCTCTAGCAAAAAGGATAGGCAGAGCTTTACTTCTGCCTTCTCTGAAGTGGTATTTTGGGGATTTCTGAGCAAGAAATTACCGACACTTCTCAGTACGCCTGGGGGAAACATGTTCTTCTGCCCACTCATTGGAAGTAAGCTAGATGGCAGTAAAGATGACGCCTTGTTCATGATACCAAAGTTTCCTCCTAAAGAGGAAAAAATAAAAAGAGTCCTGAAGGGTCCTGAGTATTAGTCAGATGTTCATGACACAAGGGGAGGAAAGGCACTGAGGGGGCTGTAAGAGTTAATGGATTAATTTGTGAATGCTTTGAGATCTTGCTGTAACGCTTGGGGGGAATCACAGAACGCTTGCTCTGTATGTATTTGCAACTCCCGAAATAAAGACCACAGTGCCAGGGCTTGAATTTCACACATTAATCCACAGGGACCGTCAGGCCAGACACATGGCTCTGAGGCAGCAAGGAAAATAGTTCTTTGCTGTTTTTCAAATCTATCTGATTAGGTGGATTTCTACCATATGAGGAACCTTACAGCGAAAGAACAGTCGCTTCTTTAGAAAGCAGCAACAACCAAAGCTTAGAGAAACTCTGTTAGAAAAAAGTTAGTGTCTGTCTGCGATCACCGAGTGGACCAAATCTGTGCTGATCTGGATTCTGTTTCCCACAGTGGAAGAGTGGGAAAGTGATCTTCCCTTGCTCTTGGGATAGAAATGGTATCGGATGAATCAGCCTCTTACAAGAGCTTTTTGGACAGAATGCAGGAAAATCTTCATATGATTTGAATTTTGTTAACTCGCAAGTGTTATTGTTTTACGTTGTTGGCAAACAGAGTATCATTAATAATAGGATCTGCCAAATGCTACTACTTTATGGGACTTATGACAGTTGAATCTATGCGTCAATAGCTTACAGCCTCACACCTGTTAGCAGGACTGATCCTGCCCGGCAGCGGGGACCTCGCACATGGGTGCAGAGTATCATCAGCCTCCACACCAGCCAAGACAGACCTAGGACTTTCAGCACTTTGCAGGACTGACTCTTACATTTCTGTCCTTTCCAGCAGAACCCTGGGGTATTGAAAAGAGCCAATAAAAAAAAAAAAACAAAACAAA
This sequence comes from Pluvialis apricaria, assembly GCA_017639485.1. Classification (NCBI taxonomy): domain Eukaryota; kingdom Metazoa; phylum Chordata; class Aves; order Charadriiformes; family Charadriidae; genus Pluvialis; species Pluvialis apricaria. The sequence goes on along the minus strand of CM030008.1, from coordinate 156,551,795 downwards.
ACAGAAGCCAACAAGGAAAAGGCTCAGTATTTGCTGAAAATGCTGAGCAACGTCTGCACCGATTTTGTTAATGTGCCCCTGAATTTTTCTGCATGTCCTGCTGTGCAAATGCCCAAAGACAATGGCTTTATTTCTCCAAATATTAGGGAATATTTTCTTTGGCTTTGCTCCATACACATCATCATTCCTCACGGCCTACGTTTCAGAGCAGGATTTCGAAAGGACATGCCTGGGGAACATTTCACTTACCTACTCTGAGATTTGAGTTCATACCAGATCCTGAAGATCAGGTGAATTCAGCAGCGTGTTTCCATTTTCTCTGTGAACACTGTGTGTAACATTGCTTACCGATCGTTAGCTGCTGCAAACATCCTTATTCTTACCTACTGGGGAAGTACAAGAGGGTCACGTGAAACTGTTTTTCCCAGGCTGTGGGCAGGCTTTGGGATTATGACACAATGGCTTGAATTTCAAACTATGAATTGAAATCACAGCATCAGGCAGGGCTGAGAGCTGCTGGGCTCAGTAAGCTGTGACCCATGCCAACCGCACGCCCTCTCCACTATCAAGGGACTGAATGTCCATACCTCATTTATGGGCAGCAAATGAAGTTGTTCCAGCACTTAAGGATGAAAGCCAACCCGTTACCATGCTGCTTGTGCCATGCAAGCTGCTGCTGTCACAAGTCTTATTTTAAATTTGTCGTTCTTGGCTATCAGCGAAAGAACAGGAGTGCAGCACACAGAGAAGAATAAACTCTGTGACTGCAAGTTCTGGGCAAAGCTGCTCCAGTATGTATTAAAAAATGTAAGAAGTACCATAGCCAGTCAAATCAAAGGCCTGTCTAGCCAAGTATCCTGTCTCTGACAGTGATTATTAGCAGATACTGCAACAAAAGTATGAGAATTAAGGCGTATAGAGTCCTTTTACTGCCTTCCAGCCTCCAAAAATGAACAGCTTAGAGATTTCCTGAGGCTGAAATTACATCCAGAGCATAATATCAAATAGTCAACAAAAGCACCCATCCTCCATTAATGTGTCAGCCCCTTTTAGACTTTATTTATTTAATTTATTTGGCCACAGTGTAACTACGGGCCACACAAAAAAGTTTTCCTTTTTTGCCTATTTTAAACTGTGCCTGCCAATTTTATTGGGTGCCCCCTAAGATTTTATGTTCTGAGAGACTGTAAACAATCAGTGCCTGTTCATTTTCCCTGCACCACCCCGGTTTTACAGAACTGTGCCATAGTCTGCCTCCATTATCATTTTTCCAAACTGAGAAACAGTATGATTTAATCAGCAGAACAGAGAGACACAATAAAGAGGAAAAGAGATTTGTGATAGGACCAGTTGTGGAGGAGGGAGGAGGTTCTGGAGGCAGGTCTTGCTCCAGATATCTTCTCACCCACTCTGTAGACCTGTAAAGTTGAAGAACAGACACTGTGTCCTGGGAGCAAGTGAACATCAGGCTCTGGTGTCAGAGGAGGAAAAGCCATGCACCACCCCTGCTCTGGGACTCTGATGCTCTTCCCCAGGGTCACCAAGATATGGAGGTGGATGGCAACTGTCACCTAAGGGTGGCAGAAGAACACATCTGCCAAGTCGCTCTTAAAGGCAGGCAGAAAAGAAAGGGAGAAGGCATCGTCTTCTTTGATGGATACAGCTGCCTGCGTTGGGGGTCTGAAGGAAGCTAGGCAGCTGGCTGGCTGAGGACAGGGGAGAATTTTCTGGGTGATTTCACAGGGAAGTCTTAAAAACCACTGACCAGGAAGATCAGGGTGATGATGCTTTTTATGAGCAAAGAGGACAATCATCTAAACACCGTATTTGGTGTCAGTGGGGAGTTTTGAACTGCTGGCAGGAAAGGAAGTTGATCATAAGCTGTGCATAAATTCAGAGAAGAAGTTGTGTAAATGTTTTGACACAGAAAGAAAAAGAAAGTTAATGGGAGTAAAGATTCACCTTGGTCTGATTATAAGGCACAGAGAAAGATGGAAGATGAGTCAGGTCAGGGACCTCCTGAAAAGAGAGAGTTCACAATCCTTAAAAAAATGAGGGAGAGGATCAGATAGAAAATACCAAGTTTCAAGAAGGAAGCCCAGTAAACTCTATGAGTCCATGGCTGAGATTTCACGGGGAAGCAACCAGAACAAAAGGAGATGGGGAAAGGATTAAGGTAGAAAGCTCCTGCCTGCAAGTTGGCAGTTGCTCCCAGGAACAATAGTAATAATATGAGCACAAATTGTCCCAAAGCAGAGAAAGGGTAGGAAAGTCAGCAAGAGATCAGCTTCACTGACATTTAGTTTTACTGACTTTAATAGGTTTTATTACTACTATAGATAAAATTAGGCCTTTATAGGAAAACCTATTTTCCCTCTTTCAGCTCAGGTCTGGTTCTGAGTCACAAACTCATAAACTTGTAATGTCAGCTTCAGTCCCTTTCGTGAAGAGCTATGTTAAAATAAAGGTCTTTAAGGTCATTAAACCCAAAAGTATGTGCAGGAGATAAAAAACCAGCAAGAAGAACATTCTCAGAGATACAAGCCTCTGCAGGTTCATGTAGTGGTATCATGGCTTTGCAGAGAAGAAAGGTGCAAAAGGAACAGATGTCCAAATGTAATTGTTTAAAAACTTGTGTGGAAGATGGAGAGATGTCTGTTTCCCACTACATGGATAGGACAGGCCGTGGGAGGACTGATATCAGATTTACGTGTGCACATGAAAAACCCAAGGAAACCAGTAAGCTGCAGTGTGGGGCAGCTGCTCTGGTGCCCCTTCCCTGTGTTACCAGAGCTGCTTCCAGAACAAGCAGAGCCGGGGCGTAACGCCCCAGGTCCGCTGGCCGGGAACAGCCCGTTCTGCCGTGTCGCACTAAAATCCCTGCCTGCAAGACAATCTATCACTGATAATTTTGCAGACTGTTCATGGAAACGACTCCCTCACTCACAGATTTCAAATAAAAGCCATCATTAGTGTGATCTGGCAGCCAGAGCACGTTTTCATTAATTAAGATGTCAGTCATGGAACCACCAAGATCACTGCCAGACAAATATATAAACATACTCAGGACATCCAGGACTAGTAAACTTTGCACTTTGTAGGACTACTTTCATTCTTTGGCATGTCTTATATAGCTAACATGGCTTTAACAACAAGCACCTCCCTATGATAACTTGCATCATTGTTTGTTTTTACATAGAAGATACTGTCTAAATAGCTGCTTGCCTTAACTTCAGGATATTGCCTGCTAAGAACTGAGTGCTTGATTTGACAAGCAAGAACAGATGATAACCCAGCCTGGAAAAAGCATTATAAAAAAGAACTGCAGCCTCATGACATCTGGCCCTAAATACTATAAGTTTGGGTAGGATGTCTTGATCACAGAAGGATGGTGAGACGTTTTCTCACTCACAAGTTTTCTCACTGCTCCCCTGCCCCGCTATGTGCCTGTGAGCTTATCTGCATGACCAAAATGATCGCCTTTCATTCAGTGCCACTCCTTGGGCTGAGATTGGGAATGGTTTAACTAAAAGTCCCAGCCTAAACATTCCTGTTCTCAGTGCAGGTTCCCCTACCCACCTCTGCCATGAACAATTACGATATGTAGAGAAATGCTAAAAGTTTTGAGACATGCTTTGTAAACGACTAAGATTTGTGAAATATCTATTCTCCTAGCACATGTAACTTGTGATACCTATGCTTGATTTTCCAGAAAATGCTTTTTAACATCTACCTTAAGGTCATGGTGCCTGAGACCACTGGAGGCTGCGATGCAGTTAGACATTATATTTGCAGAAGTTGTGGTCTCTATCCTTTAGCAATTTTCTCTGCTAAAACCTATCAAAACTACCTTCCCTGCCATTTCTATATCAAAATATTTGACTCCACCTCACAGTAGCAAGGAGAAAGCAGAAGGCCTGGACTCTTTGCCTTGCTGCTGTCCTGTCTTATCCACAGCTGCTCGGCAAATCCCTCTTGGTAGAGAGAGTTGTAGCTTTGCCCCGCTCTGCTTCCTGGCAGGGCTGGACAAGGCCCAGGGAGAGGAGAGCAAGAGCTGGGCAAGAGCTGCCTGAGCCAGGGTAGATTCTCTATTAGCCTGTGATCCCTGCCTTTATTAGAATGACAAGTCCAGCCAAGATACAGAAAAACTTATACATGATTGAAGGACAGGATGGAAACAATAATGCTTATTCCATTTTAAAACAATTTAAAAATTCAATTTCATTTCATATTGGAAAGAAATTGAGATGTGGAAAGCATGATAGCTCAGACAAGCCCCCAAAACAACCACGAGCTCTATCAGAAGCGTTTTCATGTGGGTCTCATCAGCTCAGGTAAGTGATCTAACTCCTGCCTAAAGCAACGGTGCCCTTCTTGCCTGCTATGAGAATTTACGAAATGCGGAAAAAATCTTCCTGTGGCTCATCCGCTGTTGACCGCCTAGGAATACAGAACCCGAAGCTTAGGCCTGTTTCAGAGATGTCCTCCCTGTGTCCCCTGAGCCTGCAGTTTCCAGAAGTTCTTATTTCTCAGCTAAGAAATATTCCATCGACAAATCCTGGCCAGCACCACCCTGGATTAGGTTTCCGTTTATGTGACCTGCTTCAGGGCTGTACGGGTGAACACTATGTAAGTACTTGATTTATGGAAGAAATATACAAACCTGCTTAGATGAAACAAGACTAACTCAGTAAAGTCTGTGCTATTTTAAGTTCAGGGTCTAAATTCATCACCAGCCGAATATGGCTGGAATCGGCAGAATTGTTGCTGATGAATGAGCCCCATCCTCTGCCTGGGATGCAGCTAATCCCCCCATCCAGGCACTTTCACCAGCGATCAGAGCACAGCATCATTCTTCTGAAGTTCTTCACAGATCTTCAAAACAAAATACTGTCTTAGGAAGTTGTCTAAGATAAATTTCACTCCTATTGGGTCTTAAAACAAGGTACTTAGCAGAGGGAGAAGAGGCAGAAGAGCTAGACCACTGTTATAGCTTTGAAGAGCAGGAGATCTGTCTCAGTTTTGTGGCCACCCTGTGTTTGCATGACACACCCATAGAGTGATTCAGATCTGGGTGGCTCTGGGGTCCTCAGGCAACAGAGATGGCGTGGATAGGGCAGGATGCTGATATTCCTTAACATGAGGATGCAGCACCCATAGCAATGCATCACACCACTGACTTGTCCTAACGCCCCCAGACCCGAGTGACAAGCACACGGCCATGCCAATACAGCCGTCATCAACCTCCAGAAGGCTTTGTTGGCTCCCATACTTGGAAACCAGCTGAGCATGAAGTTAAGACAAATTCCTGATTTAAGCTGTTGAGAATTAAGAAATGACATAGTTTCCTAGACTAACCACATTTGCCTGCTTTTGGGCTTTTTTCCTTACAGCAAAATGGGGAGAACCAGTAGGCATTTTTAATTTGACACGTTCTTCCTATCTTTTCAGCTCACTGCAGTTATAAAATAAGAAATTAACTAAGCAGGAGACCGTACTTTGCAGTCAGAAATAAGCTGATGACATCGATTAGGACAAGCAGGCCTAGTAACCAGCAAAGCACGCACACATTTTCCCTCTGCCTAATTTCTTGTGCCCACTTGTTCACAAAGCTGTTTGCTTCTGACTGTAGGCAATGTCTCACAAAAGGCAGAATCAAAAAGGAAATGTAAACATCACCTCAAGCTGTTACCAGAACAATTTACTATTTACTTGTGTTCCTTTCTCAAATATTCTCCTTGTTTATTACAGAGATGTCTGGAGGTAAAAATTCTACAGATACAAACATTTTTCAAAGGTTAGATTAAATGGATCAATAAATGAACAGAAGGGAACCATGGGTCTGCTTGTGCTCTCGGTCGCTGAGTGTAAAACCATTCTGAAGTGTTCAATTAACTATTAAAACCACATTTAGCAGACTTCACTCTCCATCATTGCCCGTACTCTTCAGCTTTGAGATCCTGATTTAAGGCTGTGCAAAAATCCCACGGATTTGCAGAAGAGCCAAGACCTGTTGTCTCACTAAGCCAGGGGTGTCTTTGCTTTAAGTTGTGGTTTTAGAGGCAGACCATCAGCATAAGGCTGTCTCTGTAGAGTTTCCCTCCTGAACCCTGACAGGCCTGTCCTCTGAGTTCACTCACCTCATTTCTCTGCCAATAATATGATAAGAACAATAAATAGTAAGGCTAAAAGAGGCACCTCAGTTTGCTGAATGTGCATTTTATCATTTAAATTAAAAGCTTAACTTGTAGTCACAAATGGCTTAAATATTTAGCCAAAGTAATACTTCAAAAATTACTTCTTCCTTAAACCTATGAGGTAATTCATAAGATATTGTCATTTGGGAACCAGAATAAATATTATGCAAGGCAAAAGATGTCAAATCTTGTAGGCAACGGAATAACCTAAAATTAATTCCAGTAATGAATTTTGATAGAATGATTTCTAACGTGTCTCTTTGGAGTGATAAACAACCTGACTTCAAAACTGACTCAAAATCCAATATTCAATACATTTATGAGTAACCCCACGGTAAACTGACAGCCAGTTTATTTCAGTCCTGGAGCCTGCCTCAGCATAGCTGTTTGTGGTAAACTTCTCAGTTCTTTCGTAGCAGGATTGCTGGAAAATTGCCAGTTACAGCAATCTCTGGCAGTTGTGAAGTGCAGCTGTGGCTATCTGCTTAAGTTTCTATAAAATTAATTTGCATCAGGCAATCTCCAACGTATACTGAATAAAATACAGGCAGGTACACATTTTAAAAGTGCTATGGTGATCTGATCCCAGCACTGCTTTCCTGCACCGCATTAATCATTTTCATACATTTTTATTACCATGACAAATAATGCAAACCCTGTAATTGTGGTTTTTAACTGCTTCAGAGTACACATGTTCTTCCCAACCATGTAACAGAAAAGAGAAACAAAGAAAATGAGTCTGAATTACTTTTTGTGCTGTTAAAGTCCATAAGTCAAAATAGATAACTGGCATGTATCAGCTCTTTTAATGATATGAATCCACCTCACTGAGTATACACAAATAGAATGTAAATATAAAATCCCTTTCTATTTTTAAAGATTATGCGTGCACTGAAGTCTTTGGAGCTTGCAAATATTCAGGGGAAAGGAGGAAATAGGAAAAAAAGTCCTTTTTTTGTCAGCTTCCAAGTCTTCTGCCAATCTTTAGCTCATAGTACAAGTATGAAAGTTAGCAATAGAGGAAATTGGCCACTTTCACCTGTACATTTACTATAACTGATTTAAGCATCATTTAAAAGGTTTATCTCATTGTTTGACCAGGTCTACACTTCCACCAGCATAGAGATTTAGCTAAAATTGCAATTTCTTTTGTGTCATACCTATAACAGCAAAAACGCTAGTGCAAGCACGAACTATATCAGCATTACAGTGTCTTTGCCAATACTGTCAGTTCCCAGTTATCCAGGCTAATGGGAGGCTGGAAAACCGGCTACTGGAAACAGCTCTCCATAAAAGCGATCTCTATCCCTGAACCCACCTCTGCCTGGACTGACATTGCATGGACCCGTGGTTGCGCTTCTGGCAAGTTTTAACTACCGGGTGCCAAACTGCATGTGTGCACCTATCCTGCAACCAGGGCCAGTGGCTGACGGTCACCACACAGCCGTGTCCATCAGGTGTTGAAGCTGCACCAAGAAAACCCACTGCACTCAAGCGGGTCATGCAGAAGGCTGCTCACATGCTCACGGCACGGATCAGACTGGTTAATTAAAAATTTTGATTGCAAGAAGTGGGTTTATTTTCCTGGGGAACTGTTATGACTTGCACCTACACAAGGAAAGTGTGCTGCTGCAGCCAGAGCAGTGTGAAGAGAGCAGTAAATCATTTGAAGTCCTGAATAAGGTCTTTGTTTATTTTGCCTGGATATGTTTCATTGATCTGATTCACCTGTGAGTGTTTGATCTATCCTGACTTCATCCGGTATGGCTTTGATCTAGTCTATACTGCTTGTCTTGCCCCCAGCCCATGTATAAAGAATTTGAAAGTGTTTGCCATGAACACAAAGTTACTGAACTGCGGCTATTGAGAAGGAAAGAAGAGGGAATGTTAAATGCTTGTGCGCTGGTTTTGGCTGGGGTAGAGTTAATTTTCTTCATAGAAGCTAGTATGGGGCTATGTTTTGGATTTGTGCTGGAAACAGAGTTGATAATTCAGTGATGTTTTCATTGTTGCTGAGCAGTGCTTACACAAAGTCACCTTTTCTGCTTCTCACACCGCCCCACCAACGAGTAGGCTGGGAGCGCACAAGAAGTTGCGAGAGGACACAGCCGAGACAGCTGACCCCATCTGACCAAAGGGATATTCCATACCATATGATGTCATGCTCAGCTTATAAAGCTGGGAGAAGAAGAAGGAAGGGGGAAACGTTCGGAGTTATGGCATTTTGTCTTCCCAAGAAACCATTATGCGTGACGGAGCCCTGCTTTCCTGGAGGTGGCTGAAGACCACCAGCCTGCCAGTGGGAAACAGTGAATGAATTCCTTCTTTAGCTTTACTTGTGCGTGCAGCTTTTGCTTTACTTATTAAACTGGCTTTATCTCAACACACGGGTTTTCTCACTTTTACTCTTCTAATTCTCTTCCCTATCCCACTGGGGGGGAGTGAGCGAGTGGCTGGGTGATGCTTAGTTGCTGGCTGGGGTTAAACCACGGCAGCTTGGTAGTTTGCTATGGCTGCCCCTCTTGCTGCTAGTCAATTGGTCTTTCTATCCATCTCAGATATCTCTAGCTACAAATACAGAGCAGTTGTTTTATTCTGTATGACTTTTTTTAGACTTGGTAGATTATCTTAATTCACAACATCTGTTTTACATCTGAGAGTGAAACATTGCTCAAAGAAAGAGAAGGGAAGCATGCTGGTGCAGGATAGTTTGATGAGGTAGTGTTTCTGTCAAGAGGTTCTTTACAAAAAAGATGAGTATTTTTTGTTCTAAGGAAATATTTTGATGACCTATGGTATCACAGAGGGAGCTCAAGGAAACTATTAATACGTATTTTTAATAGACAGCAGCTTTCCAGGACCTGCATCTGTTCAAACATACAATTTAGTCTATAGGGATGGGCTAACACAGACCACCGTGCACCAAGAGAGGCTGGAAGTCCTCAGTGAGATATGTCTACCATACTTGTTATCCAATGTCAGGGATAACACATGAGCTATGATATTCAGAGTTGCAAAAGTTGGAATCACCAGGATATAAGGTAATTTACTCCCTCTCTTTTTTTACAAATTCACTTCATACTAGTAGGGGATGAATTCAGTTGCCAAAAAAGAATTGCCACCAAATACTTTTTATAGCCTTCAGCTGCTTCTCCAGAAAGGCACAGATGGCACTGGGACTGCCATCTTTATACTGGACACACTATGACATCTCACGCGGCACTAGATGTTTAGGCATATGAAGTGATCCTTAGATATTAATCCAGGTTCTATAGAAACCACGAAGTTCTGCACTGAAATGACAAGTTTCTGAAGGGGAAAAAAAGATCTAGGGATTGCAATATCAAGCATAGCAACACTCTAAATTTAGGCACCCTTTTGAAGATTTATTCCACACAACTTTGGGAACATAACCAAACCACATAGATTTCAAGGCTGTTTGCCCCAAATTCTCTCTGTAATTAATGGAAAGAGGCAAGACACCTTTAGAGACTGGCAAAGATCTTACATGTAGGCCACCCATGTAGCCTCTCTGAACTGCACAGTCATTAATTTGATGATGCCACTGTCAAAGGAGTAAAATTAGGTTGGATGGATCTAGGCCCTGGTTGTGCACTATATAACCCACAACCATGGGCTGGGGACCCTGACTCCCTTTCATGGGGAAAGATAAAAGTCTATAAAAGCCAGCAAATGGAGCGGAAACCTCCCTGAGCAAGCCAAGAGGAATGCAAGAAATGTAGAGGTAGTTTGCATATTGTCATGGGCGCAGCATTCACAGCCTCATACCCTTCTCTGGAGTTAGGCACTTGCCTAAAGGTCTAAGGGATTTTCAGCTGTAATTACCACCTCTTATCTGAGGGGTCCAAACAGTTGGTTATATGCTGAAGTTTATCATGGCCTTAAAGACGGTGTACTGACTAAGATAAAAAAAGTAAATAGATGAAAGTTAGCACCCACAGTCAAGTAGGTCAAGTAACTATGAGGAAAGAGACCTTGAGATATCTGCCAGGTCTTGCTTGAAGAGAATAGTTGTTATTGCTCTGGTTTCTTTCGTTAAGACAGGAAAAATTAATCCAATGAATAACAAGAGACATAATCTACTAATTAATGCAGATATATACAAAGGGACCGCCATTTTAAAAACAGCATCGTCTACATTTCAAGTGTGTGTCAATAACTTTTCCTTTTAGTGAAAAGCTCACCAGCACCGAATTTCAATTGAGAAAAATGGACAGTGAGAAAACATATGTTATTGGTGACACTTCCCACCTATGTGTCAATATATCAGTGGTGTCCCAAAAAGTGCTTCCTTTACCACCCCTTCTGTAGGTACAGCTACTGGTAGGGGTGAAATACAGCACATTTCCTGTTCTTAGATCAAGCTCTGTGCATTCAGTAGCTCTGATCAAGTTCAGACACCAGCTGCACCTCCTTTCTGAGAATTGTGTGAAAACCAGGGACAAAGCAGAACAAAATATTGTTAACCACACGATTAAACTATGTAGATATAAAAACATGTTGAAAAACCCAGCATGCATTCTGCATCCCTTTATGGTTGTCCCAGCTCTCTCAGACACCCAGTTATATGACCAAAATGCACATTATTCCCACAAACAACTTTACAGCCTCTCTTGTAGAAGTTCCTTTTTAAGCTACTGCACTTCTTTTGATCTCTGTTGGGCGTAGGCTTTCTCCTGTCTTGCCACTGTCTTTTAAAGTTCTCAGGCACATTGCAAAGAAGCAGTCTGGTTTCAGCTATTCTGTTTTGTCCCCTTTTGTCCCCTTTATAGCTTCTATGAGACTGAGACAAGAAATGAATTCTGAAAGTCCTACAGTAACCAAGTGGGCCTCCAGCATTCATGTATCATCACAAAGGAACATATTCCCAGCCTTTTTAGAGATAATACGTGAGACCTTTTCCCACAGAACACATCTATTTCAGATATCATATTATCTTTGTGGATTTCTTGTTCAAATATGACCAGATGAGACCATAAGCTCATCCTGTATAGGGCACCATCCAACTGTCTTCTGAGAGAGAGGGGCACCAACAAAAGACAAAGATGGGCGCTATGTCAATGCACAGTAGACACAGTAGCACTGTAGACAATTACATTTCATCGGATGATAAAGTGCTATGACGTGAACTTCTTAACTTCATTAAATGAACATTTCCTTTCTGTTTGGGCTCAAGTCTGTGTGTGTTCTACTCAATAATGTCTAAGATCCCCAACCCATTCCAGAGATAATTAAGATAAATATTGTTACACTTAATTAATAAAGCATGGTGTTTAATTTAAACAATCTTAAATTCAACTACCACATAAAACCAGCTAAAAGAACTATTGTAAAGATGGTGACATTCAGATCTGAACTTTTCTTATTTATGCCCCAGTTATTGGACATTTAGATATTTCTTACTATGAAATGGAGGACTCCAATGTGACAGATCTTCCCAAAATACATTCTCTTTTTTCTTTTTATTCTTTTTATAAAATTAGTGTGATCTTGCATATCAACAAATTCTAGGGGGGAAAACTACACTGGTATCAACCACTGTTAGGCAATAAATCATAATTTAACCCTTATTCATTCATTTAAGCACCAGTACTGCTCACTCTCTACTAAAGTATGCAAACTGGCTTTTATTAACAACATCCCAGGTGGTATGTAAAAAATTAATATAATACACCTAATACCATGTATTTATACCAATTAGAAATCAGTGACAGACTGGTGTTGTGACAACCAGCTTCTAATCAAGTGAAACAAAGATGTGTACAGTTATCTCTGCACACAACACTGATAAATCTTGGTTGGCTTTTCCTCATACAGTGTTAGTGATACTGCACTCTATTACTGTCTAAGATAGCGATCCTCCTTTAACACTTTTAATAGATTATAATTGCTTTTAGGAACTTAAATTTAAAGAAGGCATTTTTTCAGGAGTATCTTCACCTCAGTTTTCAGCTTGAAATTGGCAAATCCTTGTCATAGTTCCTATCTTGACCAGTATGGTAGTCACACTAATGGTCTGTAGTTGGAGCTATTTTTAGCATAATTTTGTAAAAAAAACACAATTTGGATAATTGTGCAGTGTGTACGTGGCCTGGGGGGAGTGATGATTATCTGTGTGATCTTCCAAATGCGCATTCCACTTGTAAGCCAATTCAATCATATCTAACAACAGGGTAGAGGATTAAACTTTTCTGAGTCCTTACGGGTTGCAAAAAACTGGTGTCTGCATAGGGGAGAGAGACTATTAGTACTGCAGTGGGAGCTCTCCTCCTGTTTGATATCAGAGACTTTACAAAGAAGAACTTCTATGAATACTTGAGCTCTTAAGGCATTAGAAACCAGGCAAAAAAGCAGTCATAAGACACAACTTCAGGGGATGCCAAGCTTCACTAGTTTCACTGATCATGGAACAAGTTCTTGCATTGCCAGTAAGCCACTTGGTTCAAGTCTGTGAGTTCATCATGCCAGGTCCCACTCAACAGGTTGGAATATCCTGATTTTAAGGAATTTTTCCATTTCTCTGATTTTAAGCATTCCTGCTAATGCAATTACTTGTGAATCAGTCAAAGTTACTTCTGGAAAAGAGTCTCTGGTAGGCCAATCTACCTGAATTTAATAATGCCACTTCAGATTATTGTACTGTTCCAAGAAACCAGACAGGGGAAAAACTACAAACCATTCAGCATAGTAAGGAAATGTCAAAGCAAGATTTGTCTGCAAATGTCAGACTTCACAAAGGCTGTCTCTACACCTACAATAGTGAAGGTTTTCCATTTACAAACAAAACCTATTAGAGATCAATTCCAATCTACAGAAATCTGATTAAGGCTTCTCATTTTGCAATTCACTCAGCCTAAATTGCCTTCCAAGGGGAATTTCACTTGAATGAAGACTGCAAGATTGAAATGGACATTCAGATGCTTAATCTGACTGTATTTGACTTTGTTCCAAGTGTTTCCCCATTCCTGGCTTCTACACAGAACTTTTATATTATGCCATAAATACTGTCATCAAATTAATCATTCTATGCTGCATATAGGTCAGCTGGAAAAAGATTATCACTATACATGACATAATGTTGTATGAAGAGGTGGAGCAAAGAAAACGCAGTAGGAAATATGGCTGATAATCTACTTAGTAGAGTATTTTTCATTTTTTTATTCAGGCTCTCATCAGAGGCAACTTCAACCTCAAAGGAAAATAAAGGGATTTCAGCAGGAATTAGGCAACAAATAATTTAGCATCGCTGAAGGCACTCATTCTCTTTTGATAGCTGAGAAAGCATGACAAAGAGACATGAGCATCCCTTCCATGGACTTGCTTCTTTGTGTCTATGCATTTTCCCGAAGATATCCCCAATTAGCTTGAGTCCAAATTCACTCCTTTTTTGATGAGCACCTGAGATTGGGCAAAGCTCTCAATAGGAGCAGTTCTGCTCAGCAAAACAAAGGTGCCTGAATTGCTGTAATCTGCCTGCCAGGGAGGACAATGGCCAGGAAAATGCAGCACCCTGAATGTTATCATATGCTAATAACAGGGTTAAAATGCTTTAGAAACACTGGCAATACACTTTGCTTAAACGCTTCTTCTAAAGCTTATATGGCGTCATTTTTACTGCTATTGCAACCTTGGCTTGCTGGTGCAGGGACGCCAGACCTTGATAAAATCATAGGGTGATTCTGCTGTGCAGGCAAACCCTTTGTAATGCATCGCCTGAGAAGAGCTGGGGGTGATGCTCACCCCCAGAAGGAACGTGATTGTACTATACCATTTGAGTTCCATCTAAGCCCTAAAAAGAGTAGCCTCTTGTCCCAGAGGAAATTTCATACCCTCTGCTGTTTAACCTAGTTCCTCTTCCCATGGAGGGTTGTAAATGGGCCCTTTATTCCACCTACAAACCTTAAAAAACTTTTTCATAAGGCTATCTCTGCCGAAGACACAGTGATCTCATTGTTGTAGCAAACACTGAACAGACCATTCTTGCAATGACACTTCCACTTCAGAGCTCTACACTGCCCCTAGAACAGGCTTTAGCAGAAGTCACTTCATTTTGTACATCCGTATTTTGTTTGTTTATTTGTTTTGCCAATAGACCGCAAAGATGCCTTCTCTGTGAAGCTGTGGAGATTTGTCGGCAGCAGCTTGGTCCACATGGATTTTACAATGACAGTCATTGTGTTCATATATTTCAAAGAGAAACTTTGGGACCACCACTGAGCTGAGATTTGCGGAGTATGGGAAAAGCAGTTCCCTGGGCTTGCAAGTTCCTCATCCACTGCCAGGAAGCCTGGAAGCCATGATGTCCCCAAGCTGGAGGCTGAGATCCCATATAGTGGTACTAGCCCAACTCTGCATTTTGAGGAAGCCCAGTCTGTACATAAGGTTGCACTGGAGCTGTGCACCTTGACAATGAGCCAAGTGAGCTGTCAAGAAACCAAATAATTTTCTGATGGCAGCTGATTTCCTGGCAGGAAGGGTTTCCTCAGAACTCTGCATGAGTTTCATCAGTTTGCCAAAACCCACCCATTTCACAAAACATTTTGATTTCAACAAATCAGTGGTTTCCAAAAAGCCAGGGGAAAAAAAAAAAAAAAAAGAAAAAAGAGCTGTTTAAAGACAAAGCTCCCAACCAATTCAAATGATTTCACTCAGTTTTCCCAAAGCTATAAATCAGCACAATTGCTGTGTTTCAAAACAGGAGCCCCCAGTTGTGTTTGCCAGTTTGGAACAGTCTTACATACCAAGTCTTGAGATGGCTGACAGCACCATATTGTGTAAATGTCCTGATCAAACGATAGCAGTATGCCTGGATATAGCCTCCCGCTCTCTTGTGAAGATCCTCCCACAGTCCCCAGCACGATGTCCATGTGCCTGTTCCCCAGGAGGATGAATGGCTACGGCATCACTCTTACCACAGAGTCCTTCATTCAAAATAGAAATTGCAGGCTCTGGACCACAGAATATATTCACTGCCTTTCTGTGTTCTGCTATCTAAGAGTGTAATTTAAACATGACAGGTAACAAGCAGCAAATGCATCCGGGTATGTCCGGCAGTCACTAAGAACCAGAAGACAAACTGTCCTGCCAGGGTCACCATCTGGCTCCTTGCCTGGGCTAGGTCAGTGTCACGGTGACTTCTCTGGGTAACAATAATTCCAATTTAAAGCACCAGTAAAGCCAGCCTAGAGGATTCTTAACCAGCTTTGCCACCAGAGTGCCTTTTCTAGTGATTCCTCCCATTTATTCTCAAATTGAGTTTCTTGGCCTTGGTACCAAAAGGTCTTTTGCAGACTAAATGAGAGACCCTGGCACTTGACAGGATGTATGTCACAAATAATCACACAAACCTCAATCTCCAAAAGCATGTAGGTGGCTGTGAGTCAGACACATCAGGATTGCTGTGCAAGATTTACGTCCAAGTGACATTCTCCAGTTGTGATTGCTTTGCACTGATTGCTGTGCTTTGCCGGCATCCAGAGGCATGGCTGGCTTTTTGTTCAGAGCAAGCCCCTGCTTCCACGTAGTGTGGATTTCCACCAGGTTCAGCCCTGAGGGTAGGCGATCCTTTCCTCTGTGCCATGCACGGTGGCATGGTGTGCAGGAAGATACATAGCAGAAAGTAGGTGAAAGCCACTGCATTGCACTTTGAATAATCAAATCAGAGCATCTGTGCCAGAATACTGGGAACCTGCTGCTCCTTTACTTGGGCAACACGGGTGCTACAGCCAGTCATTTCCCACCTCCACCACGCCACCCTGGATCTCATCCCAGTATACCTCCCTGGTGCTCCTCAGCTGCACGGCAGGCCAGGGCTTCAGGAGCCGGTGAGGACGGTGGATTCAGGGAGCTTGTGAGCTCAGAGAAGGGCATCTTAATTAAGCAAGAAGTAACAGATTGCTAATTAAAGCAACAAGCTGGGACAGAGCATAAAGCAAGAGGAAGGCAGCTAGGGGACCACCAAAATACATGGGAATGAAGATGTGACCGCATAAGTATTACTGCAGTATAAGTCTCCAGCAGTTCACCAGTCACATCAAAGTTAGGGGCTGGGTGGACGGGCCACTTATTATAGCGAAACAACAAAGTTTTTACAGTTATAAACTGCCCATGCAGACAAGTCTTTAATGTTTCAATGAGAAAAACAGGAATTGCAGTCACTCAAACAGAGCCAGAGCCTAGTATATCAGTAACATGTTTCTGCTGCTGCTGGAAGTCTCACTGCTCCCTTAAATAAGCTTCCTCCACGCAACAGAATTAGATCTGTAATTTCTGCAAAATTCCTGAGTGCTCAGATTGGGGCTGGCAAAGGTTTCTGTTTATCTGGTAAAATTCACCAGAATACTATGAGAATACTGAGGAAACCTAGCAGCGCTACCTTAGCACTAACAAATACAGTAAGTCCCAAATAACCACCCTGAAACCACAAAAGCTGCTTTTTATGATGACTGTTTCTAATAATGTCCGAGTCCCTCAGTTCACATCTTTGCAGTCTTTCGCAATGAATGTGACACTTAGACTGTGCAAGGCACTGGGATTGCAAACAGGCGGGCTCTGCTCTGCGCTGCACAAAATGTGGACCTCTGCAAGCAGAAATGCCACCAGGTAGCAAAGCCATGAAACGGCAGAGGTAATCCATCAGCTGGTTTAAAGACAAACTGCTCACTGTTCCGCTAGCCTACTTTCAACCCCAAAAGAATGTGGGGATGTTTACAGACTCCGTGTCCCTAAAGTCAGCGCAGCTGCAATTTCAGCTTAGCTGGCAAAACGCTCCCACTGAGGGCCAAAGTGGCCAACGTGCTACTCCCGACAGCCAATCTGTCCCTCAGTGCAGTTTATTAGCTTCATGTGCGCAGCAGTTTGGAAATGTTACGTGGGCACCGGCAGAAAAAGCATATCTCAGGGGGAAGCCAAAGATGGAGGGAGAAGCCGGGAGGACCGGCGTCTGAGCATGCAGCTGGAGGGAAGCGCCTGGCCCTGTCTACATGGCTTCTTTGGGGGAGTCTCTTGAGGAGGACAGAGAGGTGAGCCCAAGTCCTGAGCATCTGTGCCCTCTAGTGGCTGATAAAGGAGTGGAAACAGAGGAAGTCACTCCTGTCGCCAGTTTCATCAGCGACAGGGGTGGTACAGCCATGCCCACCCTCTGCAGAAAAGGCACAACAGGGACGTATTGGGGATAACAGATTTGACCAGATGGGCAAAGCAGGTAAAATGCCCCAACTCCATCTTATGACAGGGAGCTGTATGGTAGCGCTCTCTCCAAATAACATGTGTCCCCGCTGGAACTGATAAGGCAGGAAAAAAGTCCACTTGGGAGGCTTGGAGGCCCCTTCTCCACAGTCCTCTCTCCCGCCAAAGCATAGCGCTGAGCTAATGGCCCTGTAACTTTGTTTTGATTTCCCGAGCAGTCTTGAGTTACCTAATATCTGGCTGGCTTCCCTCAATGGCTTTCCAGCAAAGTCGTTCTCAAACAGTTTTCATTAGATACCAAATGCTAACTGTCCTGAAGTTCCTCCTGAAACCCCTGTTAATAGTATCAAAGGCCTTGACGCTAATTGTGCCTTTCTTTCCTGTAATTTTTCTTTCTGCCTACATTGATAATCTTTAACTTGGACAGGAGATGCACACACACACAAGTTTATGTTTATTAATAAATGTGTGCATGTATATGTAAATACACATATTCATGTACACATACGCATACACATATATGTATATGCACATGCAGCCTAGTCTTATAAAGATAAATCCCCATGTTATGGCCAAATGGTCTTGGTTTTCATTCTTTATCTTGCTAGTTCTTATATGACAGTTATGCCTGCAGAATTACAGGCTGGACAGAGGACTCATGCCAGGCAGTCTGCACCACAGACCACATACAATATTTTCCTTAACTAGGCTGTCCCCTGCTATCTATGATTTGCCAACAAGGTTGCATCTATATTCTGACAAGTGGTTAAAAGGAGATCTCTGTGATCAGGTTATTTACACTGGGGCTTGAAACAGGAAGAAAAAGTGTAACAGTAGGGAATGGTGCTGCATTCAGAACAGGTTTATACAGAGGCAACACAGCAACTTTGGGAGATTCACAGCTCAAAGGCCATGCCTCCAGCACCTTTCAAGCAAAACAAAAAACAAAGCCCATGTGAATGCTAGTTTATGTCTGTGAAGGAACCCTGAAGTACCACTAACTATTGGGTCAGTCCCTCTTCTCCTAAATTGCCAATTACCTCTAAAGGCAACAGGTAAACTCAAGGACCTCAGAGACCATCCACCTTACTCATTTCTGCAAGACCATGAGACATCTTGAATGGCTATTCAGCATCTGTATTGTAGGACTGATCATGTGGCTAAGACAAAGCAGCTCCTAGAGCTCTTCTTGGAGGAAATGTGAGTAACCTGCACTCAGGCTGGTGTCATGCCCATTTCTGCAGGCATCCAGCCAACACAAACAGTGAGAAGACGAGGATAGGCGGTTCATCTACTGCTTTACCATCCTCCTTGTCCTTTAAATGATTCACATCTCTGGGGGAGCTAAGAAGAAGGAAGTTTATGCTTAAGCCATAGAAGAACCAGGGACAACCTAACATCTGATATTCCTGTATTTCATTGCGCTGACCATATATGTTGTGATAATTGAGCACACTAAAGATTTCAGCCCATATCCACAAGACACCACTTCAGGGCGCAGAAATGGCTGCTTAAGCCTGTAGTACAGTCACTGAATTTATTTCAGAGGGCATCAGTAATTTTGGTGATTGCTCTTTATCTGAAGACCTTGGAGCACCGGGGCTACAGAGCAGCTCTCAGTCTGCATGGGTCCCCAAAGTTCTCCATGCTCCAGTCAAATGTTAAACACATATTTATGGCTCAAATTAGAATGAGGCATTTCCAGCCCACCCAAATTCATCTGAGTATGGACCATGTTAGTCAAAACTTACACTCTCCTGGCAGTCACTGCTCTGTCTCAATTTTCTATTTTGGGGGGGATTTTTTGTTTGACAAACATGCTGGCATCAGTCTCATAAAACCATGCTACAGATTAGGTGGAGGAAGAACATCTCAGCGCTGCCTTGCTAGCTCATTTTGAGCCTTTATTCAAACAGGGCTTAAAAATCAGAAGTGAAACTGAATTTTTTTGCGGGAGTATCAGTTTTCCTGTGACTGTGTGAAGGGAAACAAGCCATTAATAAAATTTTGCTTAACAGCACATCTAAAGAATTTTATCTCTGCAGACTTTGAAAAAAACCCCACATTTGCTATTCTTTTTTCTGTAATAAGGATGTGTGAAGCACACATACGCCTACCTTTC
Organism: Pluvialis apricaria; assembly: GCA_017639485.1. Lineage (NCBI taxonomy): Eukaryota > Metazoa > Chordata > Aves > Charadriiformes > Charadriidae > Pluvialis > Pluvialis apricaria. Next base: position 156,532,268 of record CM030008.1, on the reverse strand, counting down.
AAGAAGCTGTTTATGCTGCAAATATGATTAAATCAAGGGACTGTATTTTAAGCAGTGATGCTCAGATTATGGTACAAACCCTTTTGATCTTGTTATTGTAGTGTACTGGTGCATTAAAGGCACATTAGATATTTACATTAGGAGTTCCTATCTGCATACAGAATGCTACAACAGTCTCTCAGCAGAAATGTAAATTGAGATTGTCATGCAATGAGGAAAGCATCCTAGCTTTTTTGTTATGGTATAAACAAGACAGATCTACTTGCAAGCATAGCATCCCACGAGTGTATATAAGACAGATTTATTAATCAGACAAACCTTCATAAATTTTAACATGAATAAGAACTTGCTCAGACATTAATATCACCAAGGATGTTGCCATTTGTTAACTTTCTCCTGCTGTTTCAAAAATCTGCAAGGAGAGGAAGCAGAGCGTGCTGCCTGTAGAAACAATTAGCCCAGCCTGTGAGCGGTATAGCAGAATGCAACCATAAATGAGATGGCTCCAGAGCCTGCAAAAAGAGAACATGGACAGCAAGTGATCAGCTGCCTATGGGAAGGGAATTGAAACTAATACCACTTTAATCAAGCCATTTATCTGACAGGCAGATAATACTGGATAAAGATCTTTGTAGCAGGATTCATTCAATCTGTCAAGCAGTGGGAGCCGGGGGAGTATAAATTCCTAAATAATCAATCCATGTAAAGAAATCTACTGTTTTACTGGTGAAATTCAGTCAGCGACAAGACAAGACTTGGGCTTAGCTGTAAAGCTTCAGCCCCTACTTCTAAAGCACTTGTGACTCAAATCGTTTTCAGTCTGTGTTCGGAGCAGTATCCCCTCCGTGGCTTGCCAACTTCTTATTCACACAGGACCTCGGTGCCCTGGGCCCGAGGCCATACTTTTGAGGGCATTTAGATGACTGAAAATGCAGATAACTGCTGTCTGAGGCACCACGAGTTAGAAGCTCTCTTTTTGGTTTAGGGCCTAATTTGTTTTGCTACATAGAAAACTCTTCTAGGTGCATGGCTGAATCCCCTCCGGCTTATCTGCTTTTCTTCTGCTCCTGATCAGCAGTAGTACTGGTCTGTCCAGGTGGGAAAGTGAGAAGTGGCAATAATCACTGGCTGAAAGTGTTCACACTGACTTTCCAGTGTTGAAGGGACAGGGGAAAATGCACAATTAATGCAGACAGCAGTTCCCTGACCCTTGCAGACACTCTCCTGTAATTACAGCCTTTTCTCGCTGACAGCCAAGAAGGGGCAGGGATGCTTCTGACTTCTCCCTACAACATCTGCCAGACCTTTGCAGGGTCTCACTGGGGCTCATAATCTGCAATTTGAGAAAAATAGTATTATAAATAAGTAGAAATGACATATAGAGTGCCTTGGTTCTAGAAATGGAGAAAAAAGTAGCACAGCAGTCCCCCTGCACTTCAACATCATCCAGAAAAGATGAGATTTTTTGCATTCTGGGCTTCGTAGTGAATTCAAATATCAAGGCCTAATTCTTCTTTCATGGCTCTATAATTCAGAAGTAACATGAGAGGAGAAGCTTACCACTGAATCTCAGATGAAAGGTATTTGTAACTGCTACAACTTCCAATTTTAAAAGAAAATATTTTAATTATGATGCAATGCAGTGGGAGTTAAAGCAGCTTACATTTCTGTTTATTTTACACAGTGCCCAATCCTTTTCTTTTCTTTTTAATTCCGAGGCAACTCTCCCATTGACTTCATTATAAGCATGGTGTGATACGCCTGAGCTAACATGGGAAAGCACAACAGATCCGTGTGGTGGATATTAAGATAGAGCACTTATACAAGGATAAAACCTAATTCTGTGATCACACAGAGGTAAAGCAGGACTGCTTCCAGTTAAGTCAGGGATACTTCACTGGTACAAAGTCAGTGCAACTCTCTGTATTACTTTAAAAAGGGAGTGAAGTAACCATTTTTCTACACCCACTAATCTGTAACTAATCATAACTTTAGGCCTCTGAGCAGACTAATTTGCTGCAAAACATACACCTGCATGCCTAATGGCAGGGCACAAGCCAGCTGTGATCCAAAAGCCATTTGGACATCTTAGCTTGCAGCAGCACCTGTACTAGCAAACCCTGACTCTTGGTGGCCTTGCTGCCACAGGCAAAGTTCTGGACTAGCAAGGCCACAGGGTTTCAGTGCTACAAAACTGTCCCCTGATGGTTAGCCTGTAATTTTCCAGGTCGCCCACAGTATGCTTAGCAGAACCAAAGTTATTCTTCATAACTATGCAAAGGACTTGGTGTACTTGTTCATTCTGCGTTACAATTTTGAAGGCATTCTGCAAGGAAATTCTTGCATATTTGAGAAGTATTTGGTTAAAGTGAACATCTGTAAATCAAAAACTTTGCGAGTTAGATTCCCCAGAGGATGGGATACAGTTTTCAGCAGTCACTAAATGATTTAGAAGACAAAGATCTCTTTTCAAAGAGGTGCTTAAACGTCATTGAAAGTCAAAGGGAAATAAATTTGTGAATTCAATTTAAAAGTAGAATTTCAGTGTGTGAGAAAGCATTGCTTATTCATCCTTGAGAAAGTAATTTGTTGCCAATTTAATGAATCCAGCCTCTGGATTCTGGGCTGGACATCTTCACATATAAACAGAGGAGAACATATTCTCTTTACTGTGGGAATTAGTGGCTGAAATGTTATGTTTCGGACAATGCAGGTATTCAGAATAGATAACACAATTTTTCATCCTGGCCTGAAGCTATTAAACAGGTCTTTCACTCATATGAATAGGGAGAGTTTCACTGATTTCAGTGCAATTTATCTGTGATGTGGAGTAGACAAGGCTCTGGCGCTATCGCCGTATTAGCATCTATACCTCAGTTGTCAGTTCAGGGCTTGTGGAAGGAGAAGGAGTTTATAAGCTCTGGTGGTGCTCCCCCTGCAGATCAAAGCACCCACACCAGCAACCAAACCACGAAAACTTTCTCAAGGACAGTTTTGCTGCAGAGCTTTGCCTTTCAGTGGTCTGTGGTTTGTCCTGAAGCAGCGCACACTGCAGATGGGGCTGCTTGGAAGAGACCATGCCACGGCCTGCGTGGGAAGGGACATGTGGAGATCTGCCACCGCCCCGCTGGGTGGAATTAAATCCCCATTGACAGCACGTTTGTTCACTGCTCCACCAGCTCCAACCAACACCTGTGAAAAGCCACCCACCTCCCAGGCGTTGTTGGATATGCTGCATAGGGAGCAGCTGGAAGGAGATGGTTACCAGAGTGGTGCCAGAGCAGGGACACTGGGAAATAAGCAGACGAGGGATTGAGCAAGTGACCCAAGCTTGGATCACTGTGGCTGTGTTTGTGTTCAGTTCCTGGGAAGACAGTGTTTAGCCTTAAAGGTACTGGAAAGGATGGACATCTCCTGTGTTAGTCATAGGAAGACAAAGAACAAAAAAAAGTGGGAACTCTTTGAGATGTAGAACCAGTAACGCTTCCCCAGGGCTCAGTATTGGGGCTGGTTCTGTCTAATATCTTTACCAACAACCTGGACAAGGGGGTCGAGTGCACCCTCAGTAAATTTACAGATGACACCAAGCTGGGCGGGAGCGTTAATCTGCTTGAGGGCATAAAGGCTCTGCAGAGGTATCTGGACAGGCTGGATCCATGGGCCGAGGACTATAGTGCGAGGTTCAACAAAGCCAAGTGCCGGGTCCTGCACTTGGGTCACAACACACCATGCAGCGCTACAGGCGTGCGGAAGTGGTTGGAAAGCTGCCCGGCAGAGAAGGACCTGGGGCTGTTGGTCGACAGCCAGCTGAATGTGAGCCAGCTGTGTGGCCAGCAGGACTAGGGAAGTGATTGTCCCCCTGTACTCGGCACTGGTGAGGCTGCACCTTGAATATTGTGTTCAATTTTGGGCCCCTCACTACAGGAGGGACATTGAGGTGCTGGAGCACGTCCAAAGAAGGGCAATGAAGTGGGTGAAAGGTCTAGAGCACAAGTCTTATGAGGAGCGGCTGAGGGAACTGGGATTGTTTAGCCTGGAGAAAAGGAGGCTGAGGGGAGACCTTATCGCTCTTTACAGCTACCTGAAAGGAGGTTGTAGTGAGGGGGTGTTGATCTCTTCTCCCAAGTAATAAGTGATAGGATGAGAGGAAATGGCCTTAAGTTGTGCCAGGGTAGGTTTAGTTTGGCTATTAGGAAAAATTTCTTCACCAAAAGGGTTGTCACACATTGGAGCAGGCTGCCTGGGGAAGTGGTTGAGTCACCATCCCTGGAGGTATTTAAAAGACTTGTAGATGTGGCACTTAGGGACATGGTTTGGTGGTAAACTTCATAGTATCAGTTTAATGGTTGGACTCAATGATCTTAAAGGTATTTTCCAACCTTAATAGTTCTATGATTCTATGACATCATACAGTTTTGCATCTTGATGGTGATGTCCCTGTGGATCCTTCAGTGTCTAGCAAAGGGTGATCCATTTTGAGTCATTTTTCGATTTACACCTAAGCCTCTGAAGGACCCAGGACTCCTGGGGGTGCCCATTTTCCTAATTTGTGACTTTCCCTTCTTCCACTAGAAGAGATCTGAGGAGGCAATGTGGCTGTTTATTGGTGTGGCCGACTGCCTTCCCTCCTTGACTTGAAGCTGAGTCCACCCTTTGTCCCTCCCTGCTTAGGCAACTTGAGTTTGTTCCAATTAGATCTCTACTACATTTATTTCTGTAACTTGACAACATCAGTACCTGACTCTGGGGAGCTTACTTCCAATGTGTTTATAGTCCTGTAATGCTTAGATTAAAGGCATTAAAATATATAAATTATTATATTTCCTTTGTTTACATCCCACATTCATGTGAGCAAGGATTTGCAAAAATTGCACAAAGTTTTGCATTTTCCCATTCTCTCACGGTGGCACCAACCCTTGAATTCTCATCACCCCTTCACAATCCAGAGATCCAAATTTCAATGCTGAAGTACCCCAGAAACCTGCTCGGGGGCCTCCACCGGTGCCGTCATTTCAGCCTTTTTCAGGACCATCAGTCCCTCATGTCTTTCGCACCCCACTGTCATGTGCCAATGTGATTGACACTGCTGGGAATGATCTGCCCACTCCTAAACACAGTCTTGGGCTGTCGGTGCTGCAGACACGCAGACAGGAGGAACCCAGACCCTTGAAGAGTGTCAGATGGCCATCTGCCAGCCAAGGCACAATATGGTGGCTACTGCCAAGCCAGCTGGGTCCTCGCTCTTCCAGCTGGTACAAAAGTTGCCAGGCAGCCTCTACTCCAAGAATATTTAAGCATTTGGGGCTATAATCTATGCCATGTGTTTCTCTGTTTTTACTGCATAGTAGAAAATAATTTATGCAGATATGCTAAATTATATTTTTAATTTTCCACAAACAGTTCATTGTGAAACTCAGTTCTGACATTAACTAGAAAATGTGGTACTTTGCTCATTGTGTATATTATTATAATGGTCCTTTTTTGTTTAATCTAAATATTGTAGCTCGTTTATCTTCTTGGATGTCACAACCAGCTCTAGGCTGCATAGTTCTGCTGCTGTCTACCAGTTAAATTATTATTACTTAAACGTTTTATAAATAATTAGTGGATAACTAATATTTTGCTGGGTGACATCTACACCCTTTTGTCCAAAAGAATCCCTCATATTATTATTTTTTTAGTGCATATTGAGAGCCTGTAGCATGCTGATCATTGCCTTTCTAAACAAGAAGGGCTGAAGAGAGTTTCTTCTGAGCAATTCAGTATCACTCAGTTCTTGAAAGAATTGAAAATGGCCTCTTTTTCATAAATGAGACATTGTCAGCAAAGAAGAAATGGGAATAAAGCCCAGGACATTTAGCTTGAGATTCAGAGATCTTTACCACTTGAGCTCGATGAGAATTCCGTACTGTCAGCAATGGCACGGGGCTTCTAAACTTTCCTCAGTCCGTAATCAGACATTAGATGATAACTAGGTATGGCTGTACATACTTTTATTTCTAATCCTTTCCTTGGAGAACAAAACCTGCTTCAGTTTGCACAGATTTCAAAAGGTATCAGCATAATTTTCTTTTCCATTTCCCTCTGAGTCTTTAATTTTCACTCTACTCTCCATGGCTTTTTTTGGTCCAAGCTCAAAAATCAAAAGTAAATGAGCAAGTGCAGTTTTGTTTCCTGTTGTGTGCTGATTTCCAGGAATTCTTTTCAGCCATTAGATCTACCATGTGGTGACCTAAGAATCTGTCTTTTTCTTTCTGGAAAAAAAGAATCTTTTACTTTCTTGTTCTTTGCTACCATATACATCACATTCTGCAACCATTCCACAACAGAAATAATTCTCACTAATACCCACACACTTAACAATTGAACAGTCACAAATAAATAATTTCAGAAAAGCTATTTAATCTACACCCCAGTGGAATATGATTTCCAAACTCCGTTTAAGACAAACAAACAAAAAAAAATCTGGTTTTATCTTTCCCGATATTTTATTTTAATTGAAGTTCATCACATTCTTTATACTGACTTCCAAATGCCTCACCCTTTTTCCATCGGGAGGGGCAATTCCTAGAGACGTGTGAAATGTTTCATTTGAACTACAAAATCTTGGAAGCAGACTTGCTGTGAATTCATCCTGCATTTGCAAATCATCAGTGAATCGCTAAACTCCTTTGTCTGCTGAGTTGTCTGCAAGCTTGTGTCTGCTGTCATTCGGCAGGTGTTACTGGCTCTTGTCCTTGGGGACTTCCATGGCTTGTTCTGGGGCATTTCCAGGGAAAATGTGGTTCGCCACTCAGAGGCCACTCACGGTCTTTTGTGGTTTTCGGACACCTGTGCCTTGTGCTGGAACAGGAACTTTTGTGAATCCCCCATGAAACTTAAATGTGTCACATTTCCTTGTAGCTTAAACAGCAAACCGGAGGTGGGCCAGCCCCAAACCTTCTGGGGCCTGTGTGCACAAGTACATGAGTCCTGATGATTGCAAAGCAATCAAACTCATTTTGAAACGATGTTAAAGCTAACATGACATACCAAACTCTGACCTGAAGGAGCTAGGGTCCAAGCATGTGTTCTCTTCTGCAGGTACAGGGATATCAGCCCCAGCAGACGGGCCAGACTGGGGACCATAACATCTGAAACCACCAAAGCAAGACTTGGCTACCAACATTGCACAAGAGACCTTGCCCCTGCGATGAAGCTGGGCAGTTGTGCAGAAGTGGGGGGCAATAGGAAAAACTAATTACGTTTGCTGACGCCGTGGGATATACTTCATGTATACTTGACATTTCTTATGACGCCTTGTGAGCCTTCAGACCTGCTCGCAGTAGCAGTCACCATCCAGTAGCAATAAGCTGCAGCAGGAACTACCCCACCACCTGCATTATTCAGGTGATCCGCCTGGACTGCCTCAGCAGTCCTTGGCATTTAATATTTATTAATCACTTGAAATAATCAAAATGCCAGTATTATGACGTGGTAAAATAAAATTATATTATCACTGTAATTCTTATCATAGTCTGTCTTTAAAACTGCTATCCCATCTGTTCAGACATCTTAGAGATTTGACAAATGGGGTCCAGCAAGTCTTGCTGAGGCAGTTGAAACCGATACCTCTGGCAGGGTAGGAGTCAGCCACAGATCAAAATGTCTGGATATCTAAATTGAAGCATGTAAGCTCTCATTATCATCATCAGAGACGAAGGGCTTGATTCAGTTGCTCAGACACAGGCACCAGGTGGCATTTCAGATGTCCAGTGGGTACCACCTCACCTCCAGCTGCCGCCCCAAAGAGCATGAGTGTCTCATAGGCCCCGGGTTATATCTGCCAGTCTCTGAGTTGTACCCATGGCCCTGTGGGTGTCTCCAATACCCTGAGCATCTCAAATGCGTGTAGGCAACTGGATGAATCCCAAGCCAGTACACCAGAGGAGGCTGGAGAGCGGTTTGGAAGAGTTATGTAGTTTTATTGACAAAGCTATGACATGAAGAGGAGACGGGACGCACCTCAGTGAGTGCCAACAGCTCCTCTGACCAGAGCAAGTATCAAACCAGGGAGCCCCATCTCCTTTCTCCACCTCTCCTCCTAGTAATCCAAGAGTGTTATATTTGAATTTAATGCCTCTTAAGTAAGCTTAGTTGGAGCGACAGAAGCCACAGCTGTGAAGAGACACTGTAAATAGCAAATGGATTAGCAGCATCCAGCAGCCCTGCTAACTTGAGCTGTAGCCTATAGCTCCCAATGGGCCAGTTAACTTGTATGCAAGAATATTTCCACAATGAATGGAAGAGGTTTGTTTGTGGGTGGAATTCAAATTAAGAGCAATACATGACTTATTTCTGCAGCAAAGACAAGTCCTTAATATGTAAGGGTGATTTCATTTTAAACTATGTTTAAAAAGGCCTCAATGAAAGGAGTTAATTCTCTCTTTACGTAAAATTCACATAAACTTTTAACTGCTATTCTGTAAAGATCACTAATTTAGTTATCTTTCACTATTCACTTACCTTCTCATTAGCAGCTTCATAGCTGGTAATTCAATCAGATATTTCTGTGTAACAGTCTCATGCCACTGCAAATGGCTACAGATCAGAAAGAACTTTAGAACATCCATTTGCTTTAAATCTACCTACATTGTGCTTTTACACTGAGCTACATTTGGGTTTTTGTTCTGGAAATATTTTATTTCAGATTTTGTGCTGATGCACGACAGATAATCGAAGACTTCTTAAACAGGCAGGTATCAAGAAAGTCAGAATTCAGTTGTCCCTCCCAGCTTTGCAGACTTCTTGTCTTCAATAGTAAAGAATGCTGGCAGGTCTAAGGAAACACAGATTCTGAACACAACAATTCTTGTGCTTTACAGTGAAATCATGGTCCTGATCTGACATACGTGCTGGAAACTGGAGTGTCTGATCCTAACAGTCCAGCAATTTTGAGAAGGACCTGATCTCGCAAAACTTACGGACATGCTTTTTTCCTAAGTCCATTCCCCATAACTACTTCAAAGCTTTACTTTAGAAATACATGTGAGTTTCTGCTACATCAAGGTTGTAGTGATAAAGTGGCCATGCTGTGGTTTTTATTAAATGCTAAGATGTGACATTTTAGTTATAGCTCTCTGACCCAGTGAAAGATCCACGCAAACACTGGGCTGCTTGATATAGACAGAACTTGCAGTACATTTGAGCTGTAGTTATTAAAAGCATTTCTCTAGACATTCCCTTTCCTTCTTGGATTGTTCTTGGCATTTCTCAAATATTTATGAATATTTATGAAGGCACTTACTTGTATAGTAAATGAAGTCTGTGGGTAAGTCATCAATTTCTCTGGAAATAGTTGCTTTTTGTGAAAACTTTGTTAGCTCTTCAACACAAGTGTCCCTGAGGGACTAGAAAGTTTGAGCACAGCATTGTAGAGTACATCCTATAGAATGTATATAAGCCTTTAATCAGCACAACCGCAATGCAGCAGATTGAATAACCATCTGAAGAAACTCAGGGAGTATTGTGCTTTAGTCTGCCCCAGAAAGCTGTTCTGTAACAGCTTTGCAAACGTGTTCTCAGCTACCAAATCTATGCTAAATCAGTCTCTGAACAGACTTATACCAGTTAGTAGATGACTCTTTTTTTGATTAACTAACAGATCTTCATAAATTCAAGGCTACATGGAGAAAACACACTGATTTATTGGTCCAATACAGCTTGCCCTGAAAGCAAAAGGAGTTTCACATTTGACTTCAAAGGAAGCGAAGCTGGACCCTAAAACTATAAACAAGATAATAAACACTAGTAAAACATAATACTTATTAAAGCAGCATGAATCCTGCTCCCCAAAAGTACACATTTACTCACTTTTATACTATTTGTGCAACTTCATACTAATGAAAATGAAAGATGGCTGACCACTGAGATCACACCTGAGTACAGTGAGGGTCAAACCAATCTATCAAAAATAATCCTCTGAAATACATCATTTGCATTAAGTGTTCACAGAATTAACCTGAATGCCAAATAAATTAGTAAAACTGTTATATCTCTACTTATTTGCAAATCGATGAAAAGCAAAAATCACCATCATGCTTTTCAATAAAATGCAGGAGTGCACTCAGCTCTGTGTTTTAATATTGGTGCACACTACAAAGCCATACATAAATTTGCAGATAGTGTAAAATTGACATTAATATAAATGGAAGTGGAAATAGGCCAAGATTGAAAAATCTGGTTTTATGTTTTGTTGGACTGAATACTCCATAAATTGCCTATTAACAATAGCTCACTTAGCTCTCCTAAGTGGTTTTAAAACATAAGACCATTTTTTCTGTTTTTTTTTTTTTTTTTGCCTTAGTATTCTGAGTTATTCATGATTGGTGCAGCATAGATCGATGGGAGTCTATCATAGCAAAGACTAAATGAAGCATAAGTTGAAGGTGTCCTGATTTAGCTCTGTGGGAGACTAATCACATTCCTTTTTTTAAAGCCACTGGAGAAAGGGCTCGCATGTTGGGAATGCACTTTCCCAGTGAAGTCTGGCGTATCAACACCATTCTTTTGCTGTTTACAAGGAAATTGAGCAAAGGAAAATGATTTTCAATTTCAGCCTCCAGCCAGCTGTACTGTCAGGCAATGAAGCATGATGCTAAGTGCAGAACAGCAGCTTGTCTGGTAGACAGTAAGTAATTAAGTAGCTTCAGTCCAGAAAAGGTTTTATGTTGTCCTTGGGCTTTGGACAATAAGATTGCTTTTCCTAAGCTGTCTTCCTGTGAGAAAAAAAAATACCAAAAAACCCCCAAAACAACATTCACCCTACTTGTATTTATTGTGAAAAGATGAGGCTCTCCCAGCTCTATAGAGCAACAAGCCTCCAGGTGTAGACCAGATAATGGATGTTTCATTTCATTTCCTTCTCTTGTGCCTTCATGAAAAGAAAGCCAGACGTTGCCTTTAGCAATGCTGATGCAGGATGTTGACCCTGAAAGCATATCTCAAATTAGACAAGTGTATTATTCCTGTGTAATGCTTGAATTCAAACAGGAAGGACAGACTTTACTTTCCATTCCTTATAAATAAGATAGAAATATCACACCTCTACAGGTTCATGGCAAAGATCTTTAAATGTATAAAGATACAACTGACATCAGTTCTTGAAGAGGTAACGTTTCCTTTTATTTCCTCTGTTTTATGTGACAATGAGAATAAAAAGAATAATATATTTAGCAGTGAACACAGCATTTGCTGAAGATCCTTCATCTACATGAAACAAAGGACTAATAAAAACTCTTTGGGAAAGGGAACTTCCTCATACTAAAAGCTGAATAGATTTAATTGAAACTTCATTATGACCTTCTAATGCACAGTCATTTGAGATACTTGCACAGCCCTATCCCCAGAGAATCTTTGTGTCTCACTGTTTTTATGCTCTGGATTTACTACCCTTTCTAAATGGGACACTGCTCGCTTCCTCATTTTGTAGATCCAGAAATGAAAGTCCAATGTGACCTTTGCAGGTCACTGAAAATCTGGGACGACATAGAAAACAGAAGTCACATTTTGACTCAAGTCAAAAAATCATCCTGTGTTAAGTCTTCCTTGTCGAAAAAAATATGAAGGAAAGGTTTATAAGTTATCGCTCATGAGACTGTACCAACATGGAAGAAAAGAAAGCCTCGAGGCAAGAATACTGGTTGAGAGAATATGGAAAGTATTAGTGATGGAAAAAAAAAGATGGAATGCCAAATTACTGCGCAGGCTTTCATGTGGTACAGTTGTGCCTCTACACATTTGTGGATGAAAACAAAATTCAAGTTATGGTTACAGAAAAAAAAGATCAAATGTTTATTCTATTGCAATTTGACCAAGAGGTGTAATTAAAACAGCTGAATCATTGGATTCGCTGCAACACAAATGTTGGAAAAACTCAGATTATAAATTGTCTTGTTTTGTGTCTTCCATTGCTTTTTTATAATGAACATCCTGTTCTCTGTTTAATCCTACAAATGATGTACAATGAACCCTCACTTACCAGAAATGCCATTATTTGAATCAGGGTCATGTTCAACTTTAAATGAGGTTTGTATAACAGAACCATCTGGCTTCCCCAAGGCCACACAGCTCAGCGGGACTAAGGTGATTGGGACATACTGCTTCACTAGGAGTGATTTGTTCTGATTTTGTCCAGCTGAACTCTGTGGCCTTGCACAATCTCCAGGAATCTTGGAGTTCAAGTGGCCATATACTTTCAGTAATTAATGGTACAGAACTAGCGTGCATTACACATAGCTATTATTCTTTTTATTTATATATGCTGACAGATATTTGTTTGCATGGCACCTTATGTTCAAAATCATGCCTTAAGTGTATGTACCATTGTGTAAGCATAGACTACATTTTATAATCTGAGTGATCCTAAAATTCCCTGCTTTTGTCCTATTGTCTTGAGCAACATCAAAATCCAAAGAAATTGTTTGTGAGCAGGTTGGATAAAGGCAGAAAGAAGGAATATAAAGATGTCATGTCAGATTTCTTTACTTTTTTTTTTTTTTTTAAGGAGGAAACTGAAAGAGAAAGTAGGAGACCCCTAGGAAACAGATATAGAAAACTTTTCTCAGTAGCCAAGGTGGACTTCACAGAAAAGCATAACTGAGGCCAACGGAAAGAAGCAGCATCTTTTCCTACCAGCAGGGTGGTAGGAAAAGATGTGGGTAACTAATAATTGTGAAGAGAGAAGACAGAACTGAAGGCTCAGTGGAGAACAATCGACAGGATGAAAATCACAGAGTACATGAACATTTTCATCTTCAAAGTGAAGATATTTTTAACCAGGTGTTTATCCAGATGTCACACACACTTAGCTCTGGGACAGATCTAAGACATCATGGAGAAAACCAAGGAGGGAGCTGAAGGGAAGGAAGTTTTGAAGGTGGAGGTCATTCATTAGAGGCAACAGTAATGAAGAAGACAAGATGTACAGAAACAACTGGTGGGGTACCTGAATAGCAAAAGGTGAGAAATAAAGAGAAGGCTCCATGAGAAACAGAAAAGAAAAAGCTGAGACAGATCAAAATGGGCTCATTGCTGCCGAAGCCCACGTTTAACATGGAGAAAAAGAAGTTAAAGAATAAGGAAATGTTGAAGACAGTGATGTGGGGCTGAAATACATTTTCATTCGATCAGCATTCACTTACTCGTTAGAGAAGAAACCAGTTGAAGGATAGAATACACAATACTTAGTTCACATGCCTGGTGCTCTTACTGTCCAAGCATTTAAATCCAGAGGACAAATACCACCAAAAAATACAGATAAATAAAAAATAAACGCAAGTGCTGTCAGAGAGATAGCCAAGATTAGAGAAGTAGTCATAGCTGTGTGGAGGTTCAATAGATGAATCAGAGGAGAACAAAGGCACAATGGTGTGGATCAGCAGATGAGTAGCCAGAAGAAAGCCCAGAGGGGTGGGTGGGAAGGGAAGGAGTGAGTGTGGACGGGAAAGGGAGAGGAGCACTGCTGAGGGCAGTATGCAGTGGCCAAAGAGATGAATCTCAGCTTCAGATCCATAAAGGTATGTTGTTCTATAAAGACAAGGGCAAGAGCAAGAGTGGGGACATCATTGTACAGCAGATTGAAACGATTAATGGAAGTAAGTGAGTGGTACGGAACTGAACTAATCAGTGATGTGGAATGAGTGTAGGCAATGAGATGAGGGGAATAAAGCAGCCAGAAAAAAAACACTTGCCACATTGGTATAGCAGAAAGGAAGAAGTGAAGCCAGGAGGATGGCAGAAAAGAGAGAAAAGGCAGATGGGCACCACTCCATGGCAAATGAAGGAAAGAAGATAATTCAGACAGGAGATATGGAGAGCCAAATGGTCTTACTGCCGAGTTTGACCCTGGACATATCAACAGATACTAGTTGGATTTTGAAGACTCGAAGCTGTTACATACATGAAGGAGGGAAAGCAACTGAGATGTTCATAATTAGGGTAAACTAAATTCTTCAGAGAAGGATTAAAAAAGTGGTGGAGAGCTGCTGTTGAGAAAAAAAGAATACGTGAGCCAAAGCAAACCACAAGTCAGGAATAAAACCCATCCATCTGAAGACTGTAAGAGTATGCAGAAGAAATGACCACAGACTTTCAAGTCTGAAAAACCATTCTTCCATTCTTTTGGTTATCTGAATTGCCAATTATTAGATTTTTAGTCTTTGAGTCTCTGGAATGATCAAGATCATTCTTATGGTTGCAGTGAATCTTGTGGAATGAAACTTGAGTGTATAAAATGTTGAAACATTGTTTGCTCAGAATGACTCATTAACATCACAGAATAAATAAGCGGATAACATTGCTAATTTAATTCAAAGCCCTTGAATATACTTCATCCATAATCTCTGACTTCAGTGAGTATAAACAACTCTTAATGAGTGTCCCCATAGGACTGATATTAATTCACAACCAAAAACTGTTATAACTCCTACACTTGGGAATGAAGCATTCTTTCTTCTTCATCCTGACCATTCATGAGCCAAAATCCAAATGTTAATCCATGAATTATCTGTGCCTAAATTGAAAAATATTCTAAAGTATTCATTAAAATCTTAGGTGGCCTTAACACCAACTTCACATTTCTTTCTGTTTTCTTCATAATGCCACCCTAACTAATGCACAGTGCGTGTGAGGTGAACAGTAAAAGTATTCACAAAAAGAAAATTCTGAAACTGGAATTTCAAACATCAACAAGCATCATCCCATGTAACCTCTAAATCCATCCCAAAAGACGTGGTGCTTTAAAAGACATCCATGGTACTAGGCAGTAGTTTTAAAAACTTTGTTGAATCAGGGTTTTAAATCCTTCCTGAAGGTAAATTGCACAGGAACATCTCCAAGAAACTACATGACCAAAACATGCATTTAGAGTCCTCTTTTCTTTATTCTGTCAGTCACTTTTGTATTTGGGTGGAGAGTACAGGCTGTGTATTGGGAGGGGAGGTGTGAAAGCAGTAACATGATAGCAGGGAATTGCTTGGGAGACATGGGAGTGAATAAAAGGTAAGGACTGAGAAGGGGGATTTACGTTTTTTTCACAACGCAGTGACAGCTGTTATGTCATGAGTCTATACTTGTCCTGACCACTTTGTTTGTGTGCTGTCTTTCTCCCCCACCCCACATCTGTCTTTGTCTGTGTACGCTGTATGTTTTCTGGACAAATCACTATCTTTCCCTGTGTCTGGAAAGAAACACAACATCTTTTTGGCACTGGAGCAAGCTCCATAATGAAGAATGTGATTATAACTGATGAAGGATATGGATTCATCTTTCAACTTTGCAAATTATTTACTATGATTCAGTCATGAATTCCTTTGGGCCAAGGCTTTCTTTCTGAAGCTGCTGCAAGAGTTACCATATATTGTTGACATGATTAAAATTCAGGGTTGGGAGAAAACTGGGGCCAAGATTTTGAAGCGCTAAGCAACTGCCCTAAAGCCAAATCCTTTAAAATGTTACAGGTTGAGCATCTAAAACTGGATATTCATCGGTTTTTAATGTTATTTAAGTTTTATCAATAATAATGACAATAAATGTTGCAATAGTATCTAATACTTATATACTGCTTATCAACCTAGAGTTTTGTCCAAATGTTTTTTCCCAAATGGGTAATCAGAGTTAGAAAGATTTATGAACTTGTCAAATACGGAGCTTTTTAAAAGTAGTTACAGTTTTTATAACACTTCAGATTATGGTTCCTATTTGTTTGAATGTTCAAACAGCTACAGTCGTCTCTGCTGATGTGTGTTACTCATAAATGCGGAAGAAACGTTGCTTCAATATTAAAGAAGCTACACTAGGAACCTGGTGATAATAGGGTTGTAACAGTATGGATCTAAAACTGTGACAGTAGGAAGCCCTGACAGCCAGCAAGTACCTTACCCTCAGGTTTCTTGAGTCCGCCAAGTCCAAGAGCAAAGACAACACTCATGTCTCAGAAATGTGCAATAGAAGGATACCCATGCAGCAGCGGCATGGCTACTAGCTTTCTCTTAACAATACATGCTGCAGTGCAAGTTTCCTGAAAATATTACTGGTCTCATGCACTTGACGTCTTTAATATTTTTCATAAGCTTGGCAGAAGACAAGACACCCAAAATTATTCTTCAATAAGACAGACTCAAGATTTCATCCTGCGTATTCGAATTAGCATAGAAGTATTTGTAGGATCAGGTCCAATATTTAGGGTGAAAGAAAATACTACTGTATAACGTATACAAGACACCCCATCTCAAAGTGTGCAGGACTGATAGCAACTTGTTTCATTATCTATCAACAGGCTGTATAACAATATTTCTTTTCAGGGTCTTTCTTATAGTCTTTAAAGAAATGTTGAAAGATGACATTTATAATGTATCTGACAATTGTTATCAGGGAATCTGTTTTCTCCTCGTATCCTTAAGTTACTGAAAAGACTTGACCCCCAAGTGAAGTTGAAAAATATTTTCCTTTATCCTGTAACATTTCCAGATGGCTGGAATCTAGACTGACTTCTGACAGAGTGCAACAGCCAAGGATTTACACAATGCCAAGTATAAACTGTTGTTCTGACTTCAAGCTTGCCTATACAGTTTTGCAGGATCCATAATAATGGCAGCAATGGATTTCTGTTGGGATAACTTTGCCAGCATACAGAAAAGCCTTTCCTATGATCGTATTCTGAGTCTCATTCACTGTTTTGCTGTCTCATTCTAGCAGGCTCCCAATCAGTGCCTTTTTTGCAGCTTTTCTCTCAGGAGCTCTGAGAGCTATGGTGACTTGTATCCAAAAGGGTATTCAACATTAGCAGATTTTCTTTTCTGGCTGGAAATTGAAGTTCTGTCAATACAAGCTGTATACATCTATGTCAATTATCATGAAGATTTTCACACAATTAGGACATGCGTGCTAAGTTTTAGAGTAAATACCAGATCCCTGAAGAATTGAAAGAAAAATCTCAGAACATAAATTGTTCACTGCTATGTATCAACCAAAAGGGATGGTGAGTGACAGAGAGACCAAGACCAATCACACAACAGGCAAAAAATGGTTATTCTACCCTTATACCAACTATTCCACACTTACTAGTACAAAAAACATTGCTACATAGTATTCACTCCCTCACTTGAACGTTTACAAAACGTTTGTTATATAGACTGTAATTTTCAAACAAGCCTGAGAGGTGCAGGTCCTCCTCCTCCCTTTCCTGTGTGAACAATGTTTCGCTCATGCCATCCTTCACAAGGGAAAAATGAAAATAAATGTGGAAAGCAGTGAAAGCCATTGTAAATTTTATTCAACTGCATCTTCATCAAGCATCGGTCTTTCTACGGTATTGTCCCCACAATAGGTTTGAAACAAGTGTTGATTGATTTATCTGCTCTTCACCTTTCAAGCTGGATGATGTTAACACCAGTGGAACGCATCACACGCTACAGTGATGTCTGTATATCATTTGCCTGTGTTATGACCACTTATTTCTCCTGGTGACTTAAACTGAATTTCAAAGATTACAAACAAATTTAAGTAAAACCATGTATATCTCCCCTGCACATTCCAGAATTTATTAGGTACAAGATTAAAACATTGACTTATTCCCTACTAGTGAAAAATTAGGAGCCTTAAAGAATAATAGTAAGCCAGCAGTTAGAAGGCGAATTGGGAGACTGTCAGGTTTACGGCAAGGGCAGACATTGATTCAAGGGAACAAAACCTCTTTGCAGTGGAGAGATAAGGGGTACAGAAGCGGGGTTCTTCTTCCTTCTCTGACACCCTGTCATTGCCTGTGTCCTAATTCCTGACTATGTCCTAATTCCTGAGCACGTTTTGGAAGAAAATGGTCTCCACTGCCCAAACCTGGCAATGGGTGCTACTTGGAGGGCTGCAGAAAGGGTGTGACAACCAGGACAGCTCTGCCTGGGGCCCTGGAAGCCCAGATAAACGGAGAGGTGCCTCAGTGTCCACATCACTCCCTTCCCTGCTCTCTGCCACCCATTCCTGCCTGCTCAGCCCATTTGCATCCACCTGTTGTTGCCTGGGACTTTCCTGCTGAGTTCCTTTGCTCTGCAGATGGAAGTGCTGGAGCTGGGAGAGGACAGGCTGACCATGACTAGGATAAGATCAGTGAAGGGACCTGGGTATTTCCTCCACTCCAGGGCCTGAAGTGGTTCTCTGTCATCCCAATTGCTGATGATCATATGTGATGGAGCATCTTGAGAAAGACAGAGCAGAAATTCCTACTTTATCATTTCTAGCAAATTTCAGACATGACACAGGCATGGGGAGCTTCGTTGTCTCAAGAGCAAAGTCCTCCAATCATGCATGGGGTATTGAGAGGATCTCAAAAAACACCTGAAACCCCATGTAGCATCAATTTGTCCAGAGACAGGCAGACCTTTATATACCTGAACATCTGTGCTTCAGCTCCCCACCCCGCTCCTGCGTGCAGAGTCTTGCGGGAGGCCGGGCTCAAGGCACCAGGAGGGCTTGTGATACCTTGCAGAGGGAAGCACCAAACCGAAGATGAGGAAGAACTTTCCTACAGCACTTCCACAGCCTGAAAGGGCCAGAGGGGGACACTCTCCAGGAAGGGGGCCCCATTTTTTTTTGTTTGCACCATTCTGCAGATGACTGTTACCACCAACAGCATTTGTGAAGCTGCCCAAATAGGTAAATAATACACCAGAAACAGAACAAGGGAAATTTATTTGATTTATGTAATGGCAGCAAGGCTGTTTTCTTCAAAGCCGCAAGCCAGAATGACTAAAAGTTCATCGGTGACCGAGTATACCATGCAGTACGATGCGGGGGCTTTTCCACGGAGCCCTACAAATCTCGGAGCTGGATCAGGCGCACAGGGGTGGGGTGCGAGCTAACCTCGGCAGCGCACGTCAGCCCCGCAGGAGCCGGAGCGAGCTCCCACCCCCAGGCTTCAGAGCTTTTATTGCTCACCAAGGGCCAAACCTCACTTTCCTTGCAGTCAGTGGGAGTTTTGCCATCGCCTTTCTTGAAACAAGGCTTGACACGAGCGGAGCAAACAATGGGGAAACAGGAGCCAAGCCCTGGGCTGCGGAGCCCATGGCAAGTTTCCATGGGTTTAACTGGCACCTAGTGTTGGACTCCTAAAAGAGTAACTTTCACTGTACCTGTTCTTCATACGCAAAGCACAGCTTTCACGCTTGCAAACATATATATAAAAAAAATATAATATATATGTATACATATTCTTTTTTTCTCTTTGTAGCAAAGATAAAATCTGTTACCTAGTATTGCTAACAGTGCCTTCAGATTTTCTGAAATCCAACACCTATCCCAAATGTCAAATCTTTATTATCGTTGTCTGTTTTAAGTGAAGCATATCATTTCCCAACTGCTCTGCCTGGTTCAAAGAGCCTGTGCTTGAAAATACAAAAAAAAAAAAAAAAAAGCAGACCCAGAAGAACAGAAATAAAAGTGAGAAAAAATACAGAAATACTGGTTGTTGCCAAGTGTTCCCCAAATCCCAGATGTAAGAAATTTTTAAGGTTTTAGAATAGCTGTAACCCTCAAGATTTATATGAAATGAACTAAACATATTCTGTAAAATAGGAAGAGTGGGAAAACTGTTCTACAAGACAGGTTACAACTGCTAAACCGTTTTCTAAAATGTTTAATGTACTCAGTTCACACAGTGTGTATATTATACCTATATATGCATTATTAAAGAGTTAAGCTAAATTGCAGTATAATTAAGACCTCATGGATCAATTTTAGATCAACATGAGTAATGGAGTCACTAACCACAGTCCCATCACACTTTTAATAAAGTGGAAGGTGATAATATGACTTTCTGGAGTGGCCAAAATTGCTGGAGAGTTATTTTTTATAATGGCTTTCTGATATTTTAATGGAAGCTAACAGAGAAATCTACAGGAAATTAATTTACACTTGGGTTAGGAATTCAAATTGAAGTTAAGGAAAAATGTACCTACATCTAACAGTTTGTGGTCATCTTTCGAGCAGTGCCCGAGCCTGGCCTCCCTGTATATAAGCAGCATCAAATCTTTAAGTGTGGCTCCAGTACAGGCTAACGTTACCCTTTGGAGTGCATACAGCTCCACGTGCCTGGGCATACGTGGGAGCTCAATGCAGTGCCGGGTGCTCCTGGGTGAGGGCCATGCTGTCCAATGGGCAGCACTGCGGACACACGATGGGATGCTCCACGCTTCCAGCTGGCTCCTGCCCACTGCCGAGGCAGGGAAGCCCAGGCCATTCACAGAGGATGGCAAGATTACTCACTGGCTCAGGCAAATCTGCATCGTAAACTCTTTGCACCTCAGCTGTTTATGGAAGCATGGCTTTGCAGTTATGAATATTATGGCCGCTTCCATCCACATACTCTCTTTACATAGTTCTGGCAACACGTTGGCATTATTTCACAGCTTACCTTTTGTGCCTGCATTTTTTAAGCAAGCTATAGCACCTCACTGTTTGCTCGAGCATTTATTATAATCTGAAGTCAGGTCAGAGAGCCTGCCAGACCTCTTTGCAGCAGAGCCGTGTGCTTTGGACCTGAGGTCACGGAGCTATTTGCACTTCCAACAATTGGTTGCATCAAGCTGTGTTGCAACACTGTGAAACATGCCACATCAGGGTTTTTTTTTTTTCATTCTGCCCTCAATTTCTCTCTTCAGTCCTTCCCTACCTCTCCCAGAGAGCATCAAGACATTTGGCAAGATTTGAAATTAGTTTTAAGTCTTTGGCTTTCACAGTTTATGAAGAAATCCTTCTTCTGCCTAGAGTCATTCACAGGAAGGTTATATTAACTGTGATCTTGGGATTTGTCTCAGGACTCATCAGTTGACACTCAGCCTTCATAGCACTCCTGACCTTGCGAGTACAACCTTGCATCAGGTAACAAAAGACTTGACCCACTTTTCTGAGCAGCACAATAGCAGATGTAACTCGTGCTTTTGGGTACCTTATTCCATCTTTAATTTATTAATTTTAATTTAGTTATTGCCCCCTAGTCATTTAGTTATTCAACTGAAAGTCTAAGAATACAGACTAATTAAAGGAAGGGAAGATGATAGTGAAATCCCCCATGCCCAGAATACTACCAGGAACAGTGAGTGCCTCTTTGCTATTCTTCGTGGTTTCCAGCAGTGGTGTTTAAGATGACTACTTATGGGGCATGACATTTCAAACTATGGGAAACAGAAAGCAAATTCTCTAGGGCTGAATCATTGTATCTGGAAACACAACTAATGTCCAATTTACACGAACTGCATTCATAAATCTGAATTACACACTGTATAAAGAGACACTCATCCAGTATATGCTGGTAGGAATGGATAAATGGAGCAAGAAGGGGTTCCAAATGGAAAGCTGCAACCTAGAGGAAAAGAAATGGCACATTTGTTGTTTCTGACTAGTTTTATTTTTTGTAACAGAAATGAACACAAGACCTTTATCTGAGATTACTGTCTTAGAGAGCGCATTGCCAGAGGGGTCAGCTGATCACACAACCTTTGCCCACACAAGAGTTCCCACTGAAGACAAATGTTGGATCAGACGAAAATCATGGCTTGATTGCATAAGGCACTGTATCTGCCAGGTGATTTTAAATGCATGTGTAAGAAAAGAGGTTTTGCTTGTCGAGCACTGAATACAAACCAGGAGAAGTGAGCTGTTGGGAAAGGTAGGTGTCCTCTGCTGCTTCTTTCCTCTTACAGGAAAATGTAATCACTAATACTGCCCTCTTACGAGAAAATTTAATGATGAATCCATCTTTTTTTTTCTTTTAATTTGCATAAAGCCATGAATCCCACGTATCCCATTTTTCTGTACTGCAGAGTGCCGTGTTGGATATCACTAAACACAATGGAGCATTCATACAGATTGCCTAACGCTTCCATGGGATCCATTCTTCTGGTAACACCTCCCTGCACTCGCTGCCCAGGAAGGTGACAATTTACTACACAAAGAGCAAAGCCATCCTGAAAGATCACCCATATGTGTCATCCAGAAGAAAAAGTGTTTCCCATAATCCCTCATAGTCTCAGTTTACCAAGGGCCTCTTTTTTGTAACACCTCTAAAAAGCTTTGGTACGGCCATTTAATTATGCTCAGAGATTATGCCACGATCATGCAAGATCGAACCCTATCACCCACACTGAGCATTTAATTCTGTTGAGGTTCTTATCGTAACCACATCTAACTGAGTATTCAGCTTTCCATTAAATCAGTGAGATGCTAGAAGCCTGAACAGGAGCTGGAAACCTGAATGCCTGTCTGGATCTTAGCCAAGTACCTTCCAGTATTGCATTAAGTAACACAACTAACATCTGTCCTCAGCAGAAGGCAATGGCACACAGCAGTTTTCTGAATGGTGGCCTAAAATAGCAGTACCTGTCAGAATTTTCTCTCCATCACATCTCCGTTGTTGGTAACCAGTATACTTTTAAGGTGAAAGGATATGAAGGATATATTTCTTCTATGCAAGTGTACAGAAGAACCAGAATGACATAGAGAGCAGCAAAAAGAAAGATCAAAGATGTCAAACAGCTTCCATACAATGAACAGATGTATAGACAAGGATTCCCTAATTGTGGAAAAAATTACTAAAAAGGGGCATGACAGAAGACTGTACAATCAGAAGTAGAAAGGGAAAGGTGAATAGGAAATAGCGAAAGACTCACTACTGTTTCTCCCAGTAGAAGATTGAGAAGGAGGACATTAACTGATGATAATAGGTCATAAATTCAAAACAAACATAAGCAGGTGGTATTTTTTTGCACAGCTTGCTGTTAAACTGTGGAACCTCCTGCCACAAGACATTGCAGTATACATAAGGTTAAAACACAGGTGGAGATATGCCTGGAAGAAATGCAAAGACATGCTGGTGGCCCAAGCAGTCTGGCAGTTGCCAACTGGTGGAAATGGGAGTAGATGCCAGGGAGGTATCACCGCATCCCTGCTCCATGTGCACACTCTTCCAAAAACATCCACTATTGACAGTGTCAGAGACAGAATATTGAGATACAGGGACATTTTTGATGTGGTAAAGCTGTTCTTCTCTTCTCATATTATGTATGTATGAAAATCACCAGAAACATTAATGGAAACTTCTGAATCTTCTGAAGATTAAATTTGGCATATTTGTGGACCTCTTTTCTCTTTCCCAAAAAGTCTGCTCAAAGCTGTCACCATCATTTATTTCTCCAGCAGACTTTAGCAGTTTTTCAGTGTATTAATATCTCTTTGTGCAAAACTTTTGCCCTTTTCTTTATGAATAGGTCATTAATGTTTACAAAAAGTTGGAAAAGGCTTCTTTTCAAGGGCCAAATCTGCCTACTTTTTCATTTCTGAGGTGTAAAGATATGAGTGGTCTATTGTGGAAAACAGCTTACAAAGGCTTTGCAAATGCAAATGAAATAAAGTAAGTTTGTCCCTTATTTGTTGATAGGGATAGAGGAACAACACAAATTTGCAATTTTAAAAATTAAAAAGGGGTGTGTGAAATTTTTTATGGCCAGGGCCGCTTCCAAAGGGAAATTGGAGCCAAAGAGGAATTTTAAAACATAATATAACTAAATCAAGGAAACAAAAAAGTTCCTTTTCACTTACACAGAAGCCTGTTGAAAGAGAAATACTTGTGGGACATGAGGAATGAAAAATGTCAGCATGCAACTGCCCAGGCTTGCCCGATTTGTAGCTCCCACCTCATGGCAATTGCTAAGAGTGTTGTAAAAGAGCTTCTTTGTCTCTGGAGAAAGTATTGCTTTCAAAGACAAGAAAAATCCACAAGCAACCTCTCACTTTGACACACAGGTCATGACATTAAAAGAATAATGTGAAGAATCACAAACCACTGGTTTCAGTTAGGAAAGCAAATGGCTTAGTAGGAGGGAGGCAGTGCTATTTAAGTTATGATCTGCTAACCCACTGTTTACATATATCTAGCTCCTTCCTTTAAAAAAAAAGAAAAAACAAACAGGAACCTAGTAAAGTCCTTCAGAATGACCCCAAAACAGACAAAATCCTTTAGCTGAGTCAACAATGTCAACAGCTTGCAAACGGGAAGGCTAGAACCATATCGCTTTTAGGAAGAGGTGGGGTTTTTTTGCCATCTCCACTAAGATTTGTAAAAGCAACATTTCGTTGCAGAAGGGAGATGCCAGCATCACAAGTCAGTGCCGCAGCAATCCAGACACTGGAATGAGCACATTTCCTGGCGGGTGCTTTGGTAAGTTGGAGATCGTGGAGCAAAGCTGCCAGAGGGAAGGGGGGAGAGGCGAGAAGGCACCGTGCCAGCGGAGCTGGCACACAGTCCCACCTCTGACGTGGGAAGAGTTGACAGGTTTATGAATTTCGTCATTTTGCCAGAATCAACCTCAGCAACCGGTTTTGCCTGAAATGCTTAGAAAATTGTGGTTCTGGCAAGACAAAACAATACCGTATTTCCTTGCCCAGAGCTAAGAGGTGGCAAATATATCTTGATGGACACGTTCCTTAACAAAATGTTTTGAGCTGCATCCTTTCCCTCTGCTGATGCTGAAGACGGTGGCAATAACACCAGGGTTGTTTCCCCTGTTTGCTGCACTGCAATTAGAGAAAACTACTGAAAAGTGATGACAGCAGCTTCACTCTAAAAGAAACTGAAGGGAGGAGAAGAAGAAGGGCCCTTAATTCAGCAAAGCCCACTATACAAACCAGAAGTGTATTTGTAAGGAAAGGGGGAACTTGTGTTTTTAAAAGTCTTTGAAAGTCGGAATTTTTCAGCTTAGCTTGTGAACTGGATCGGAGACTTGCACTCATGAGCAAACGCACACGTGTGGGTCTACAATTAGGGCTAAAATACACCCCTAATTGCACTTCTCACTGGAACTCCCCTATCGGGCTTGCAGTGTGTTTGGAAACTCTCGCTGCTCCTCTGGGTGACTGTAATGTAAAAAAAAGCGTGATGATAACTTTGGAGTGCTGAGCAACTGGGTATTTCCAGAGCAGAAACCCCAAATGCAGCCAGCCTACAAAGTTTTAGTAAACTCTCAAGTTCTGACAAGAAAAGCAGAAAGGATGACGTTGTGTGAAGAGGTGCCAGAGGGAACAGTTGAAAAGCAGCCCTTCTCAGATATTTTTGGAATAGCAGTAGCATATGACACTGACAAAACTCAAAGCTTTTATTAGTGTTACTATTATTGTTATTGTTGTTGTTGTTGTTGTCACTATTATGATTTGTAAGACTGAAATTCACCTCCTGGCAGGTAGCCTGAAAAAGGCCATGAAACCAGTTAGTCTTAGTCCTGAGTCCTTTGAGAGCCACAATCAGAGGACTCCATTGTGCAGACCATACTCACCATACACAGCCAGAGCTCCCATAATTATCTTCATCCTATGGATATTTCTCAGTCTGAGCTGATTTTCCCAGCTGTGGATCTGAACCACATGAAAAAAAAGGAAGTGACACTGTTCTTGGCATCCACTGTAAAATGAATTAAAAATGCCAACAAGATGCATTGGTTTTGTGTGGCAAGGTTTAGATAGTGGGTGGGCTACAGGGTGACTTCTGTGAGAAGCTGCTAGAAGCTTCCTATATGTCATAGAATAGAATACCAGGTTGGAAGAGACCTCAGGGATCATCTGGTCCAACCTTTCTTGGCAAAAGCACGGTCTACACAAGATGGCCCAGCACCCTGTTCAGCTGAATCTTAATAATGTCCACTGTTGGGCCATCCACCACTTCCCCAGGGAGATAATTCCAGTGGCTGATTGTTCACATTGTGAAAAATTTTCCTCTTGTGTCCAGTCGTAATCTCCCCAGGAGTAACTTGTACCCATTACCCCTCATCTTTTCCATGTGACTCCTTGTAAAAAGGGGGTCTCCATCTTCTTTGTAGCCACCCTTTAAATACTGGAACATGGTGATAAGGTCTCCCCTACGCCTTCTTTTCTCAAGGCCGAACAAACCCAATTCTCTCAGCCTTTCCTCAGATGGCAGGTTTCCCGGTCCTTTGATCATCGTGGTGGCCTTTCTCTGGACCCTCTCCAGCCCGGCCACATCTTTTTTGTACAGCAAGGACCAAAACTGAACACAGTAATCCAGGTGTGGCCTGACAAGCGCTGAGTACAGTGGAATAATGACTTCTTCATCTCTGCTGGTGATGCCCTTGATGCAACCCAGCATCCTGTTGGCTTTCTTTGCCACAGCAGCACACTGTTCACTCCTATTGAGCTTGTTGTCCACCAAAACCCCCAGGTCCCTTTCCACAGAGCTGCTCCTCAGCCAGGTAGATCCCAGTCTGTGCTGCATTCCTGGATTATGTTCTCGCAGCTGCAAGACCTTACACTTGTCCTTCTTGAACTTCCTAGGTTCTTGTCAGTGCACTCTTCCAGCCTATCCAGGTTTTCTTGCAGGGTGACTCTGCTTTCCAAAGTGTCCACCTCCCCACTCAGTTTGGTATCATAAGCAAACTTCATCAAGGGTACGCTTGATTCCAGCATTCAGATCACTTATGAAGATATTAAACAGCCTTGGGCCCAGTATCGATCCCTGAGGGACCCCACGTGTGACAGGTTGCCATTTTGAAAAGGAGCTATTTACCACCACCCCCTGGGTGCAGCCTGTCAGCCAGTTCCCCACCCACCGCACAGGCCACTTGCCTAGACCGTAACACATCAGATTCTGTAGGAGAAGGCTGTGGGGACTGTTTCAAAAACCTTGGAGAAATCCAGGTATACAATGTCCACCGCTCGCCCCACATCAACCGAGCAGGTTACTGAGTTGTAGAGGGTGATGAGGTTTGTCAAGCACTATATGCTGTTGGTGAATCCATGCTGGCTTTTCCCAATCATGTGCTTCATTTGACTTGTGATAGCCCCCAGGCTACCCAATATGTCCTATAGAGCCAATGCCAGCTGGCTCCAAGATGCACCTGCCACTGGCCAAGGCTGAGCCTATCAGCAACAGTGGCAGCACCTGTGTGATTACATATTTAAGAAGGGGAAAAAAAAACACCTGCATAAATGCAGCAGAGGACAGAAGTGAGAATATGTGAGAGCAACAACTCTGCAGACACCAAGGTCAGTGGAGAAGGAGGGGGAGGATGTGCTCCAGGTGCCAGAGCAGAGGTTCCCCTGCAGTCCATGGTGAAGACCATGGTGAGGCAGGCTGTCCCCTTGCAGCCTATGGGGGTTAACAGTGGAGTAAATATCTACCTTCAGCCTATGGAGGACCCCATGCTTGAGCAGGTGTATGCCCAAAGGATGCTGGGACCTATGGAGAGCCTGCGCTGGAATAGGCTCCTGGCAGGACCTGTGGACTCGTGGATAGAGAAACGCACACTGGAGCAGGTTTGCTGGCAGGACTTGTGACACCGTGGGGGAACCACGCTGGAGCAGTCTGTTACTGAAGGACTGCATCCCATGGAAGGGACCTCTGTTGAAGCAGTTCGTGAAGAACTGCAGCCTGTAGGAAGGACTCACATTGGAGAAGTCCATGGAGGATTGTCTCCCATAAGAGGGACTCCATGCTGGAGCAGGGGAAGTGTGTGATGAGTCTTCCCCCTGAGGAGGAAGGAGTAGCAGAGACAACATGTGATGAACTGACTGCAACCCCCATTCTCCGTCCCCCTGCACTGCTGGCAGGAAGAGGTAGAGAAGTCGGGAGTGAAGTTGAATCTGGGAAGAAGGGAGGGGTGGGGTGAAGGCGTTTTAAGATTCCTTTATTCCTCATTATCTTACTCTGATTTTGGTTGGTAATAAAATTAAACTAATTTCCCCAAGTCACATCTGGTTTGCCTATGACAGTAGTTGCTGACTGATTACTCTGTCCTTATCTTGACCTACGAGCCTTTCGTTGTATTTTCTCTCCCCCATCTAATTGAGGAGGGGAGTGATAGAGCAGCTTTGGTGGGCACCTGGTGTCCAGCCAGGGTCAACCCATCACACAAGGATAGTCACCTTTTCCAGATTTTCTCTGGACACTTCAGATTTCACGTCAGGGGAAATTATTTGGTTAATCACTAATTAACTGGCTACCTAATTTTTATGCCTGCTTTGACTGGAAATTAGATTCTCTGTTTCAGAAAATGATATAATAAAAAGTTTGGTAAGTAGATACATTTGAAGGTTTGAGCTTATGGAATCCAGATTTGATGCCAAAATAGGTATCTGTGCATTCCTGGAAGTATTGTAGGAAAGGAACTGAGGAGGAGTCAGGAAGCCATAGATTAGTGAATCTGGTCTTTGTGGTAGGCAAAATCTTTCCGAAGTTAATAAAGAATGAGATCACAAAACATCTGGAGAATGTTTTATTTCTTTGTTTTTTAAAATAAGAAAAAGACAGGGGGAAGAAAAAGGAACTTTGTCACCATGGCTTCAGAAAGGGGAATGGTTGAAAAATGTAGCGTGAATTTTTGAGGAAGTGACAAGAAAGGACTCAAAACTGAAATAGTAAAATCTTCTACTTGGCAACCTAAAAATAATACAAACCTCACAGTACAGAAATCTGGGAGTTTCAGTAGAAAGGGCAGAAGTATGTAATAACCACATCCAAATATATAATAAAAAACACCAACTTTCTGAGAGCAGAGGGGAGTTTCCAGCTTTTAATCAAGGAGACCAAACCTGGTCTCTCTCAAGTATCTTCAGTCACTGAAGCTGGTCTCTGTCAAGTATCTTCTCAGGCAGTAGACAGGATCTCTCATGCACAGCTTAGATGCTGTGACAAGCAGGCAAAAGTAAACTATAAAATATTGCTATAAATTTCCATTGAATAAAAGAAGAAGCAGTCACAGCTTTATTGCTAACCCTATAGTAAAACCAATCTCCCTTTTATAGTGCCATATTTCTAAGGAAAGCCAGATGGTAGCATGCAGCAGATTCTCACTCCTGCTTCATAGTAAATTCTTAAATAGAAAGACAAGGACAATTTTAAAGAATCAAAGGGGGTTCCAGTTGGAAATAGACAACTCTAAATGCATCCAGCTAAAAGCCGATCTTTTTGTTGTTTTATGAGTGCAGCAGTATGGTCTGGCAAAAGCATCAAGACCTGACTTCTCTTCTCTGGCCTGGCCCATGCTCATCTTTGTGTCTTGCTAATTACTGCCATCTCTCAGCATTTCTGGTTTTCCACATGTATTTCAGTGCTGGTTGCTTACTCCCTAAAGCAGTCTGAAAACTACAGGTGACAAGCAGTGTGCAACAGATGGGGTAGTATAACTCTACTGGCATTTCTGATTGACTTAATTAGGCATTCTGAGTAAAGGGTGCATTTTTTAACCTCTGGTTTTTATACCCTCCCTTTTCCTTGTAAACCCCTTGATTCAAAACAAGCCATTAGACAGAGCAGGATACTACATCTGAGCACATGACTCAGCAGAAGAACTGGCAGGAAAGGAGATGTTATTAATTTGAACACATAATATGAGATCAGACTGGTGTCTGCAAAAGCTTGATTTACTTCAATCTCCATTGAGAAAATCCCAAGATGTACCCTGCAAGAGCTCAAGTCTGCCAGAA
Source organism: Pluvialis apricaria (assembly GCA_017639485.1). Classification (NCBI taxonomy): domain Eukaryota; kingdom Metazoa; phylum Chordata; class Aves; order Charadriiformes; family Charadriidae; genus Pluvialis; species Pluvialis apricaria. The sequence goes on along the minus strand of CM030008.1, from coordinate 156,502,754 downwards.
GAACTTGCCGTTAACACACCTCTTGCTCTGAAAAGAATCCCAGTGTTTCAAACAACGATGCTGTGACCAGGCTGCATTTTCAACTGGAGAGAAGGGAGAGTAAAATCATCTTAGCTCTGCACAGCCTTCCTGAAAGGGATGCAGAAGAGCAAGTGTATAGAGTACGTAGACACAGCATATGTTTACGAGGCAGTGTAGGGTATCAGAAGACAAAGATGAGTTTGGAGGTGAAAGAAACTGGTTTCCTCTCCCCAAGAGTGGCTGGAAGCAGAGTCTTTTCATATTGGATCCAGCATCTTTCATTTGAGTTTTTCAAATTTGCTCCTATAATAATAATAAGGGCCCAAAAGAGGTCCTAGGAAACTACAAGCCCATTAGTCTTGCTTCAGTAAGACTTCAGAAAGCAATGGAACAAGTCCTTCTAGAAACTATTTCAAGCCAAATGAAGCAGGTTATTGGGAAAAGCCAACATGGATTTACAAAAGGCAAATCATGCCAGACTGACCTGACCACATTCTACACCAAAGTAAGACTTTCTGTCCACATGGGGAGAGCAGTAGATATTGTTTATTGTTTACCTGAGCTTCAGCAATGCATTCAACTCTTTCCCACAGCCTACTCCTAGACAAAGTGGCAAGATACAGACAGGATGGGTGGTCTGTGAGGTGGGTAGGAAATTGGCTCATGGGATGCATTCAGAGGGTGGTGATCAATGGTTTTCACTCAGGCTTGGCAGCCTGTCACAAGTGAGGTCCCCTAGGGATTGACACGGGGCCCCATGCTGTTTAACATCTTCATAAATTATCTGGACAATGGCATTGAAAGCTTCCTCACCAAGTTTGCTGATGACACTAAACTGTGTGGTGAGGTGCATACATCAGAAGGGAGAGCCATCTTATGGAGAGACCTGGACAGGCTGGAAGAGTGGGCAAGCAAAATCTCTATGAAGTTCAACAAAGACATGTGCAAGGTCCTGCACCTGGGACAACACAACCAAAATGCCCACTGCTGGCTAGGATCTGTGTGGCTGGGGAGCAGTGCCACTGGAAGGGACCTGGGGGTCCTGGTGGACAACAAGCTGATCATAAGTCAGCAGTGCACCCCTGCAGCAAAGAAGGCAAATCGGAACCTGGGCTGAATCCACAGGGCATTACTAACAGAGAGAGAGATGCGATCATGCCACTCTACTCAACACATGTCAGGCCGCACCTGGAGTATTATGTCCAGTTCTGGCCTCCACAATTCAAGAAAAACGTGGGCAGACTGGAGGGGGCCCAAAGGAGGGCCACAAAGATGATCAGAGGGCTGGAGAACCTGCCCTGTGAGGGAAGACTGAAGGAGTTAGGTCTTTTGTCCCTGGAGAAGAGAAGGCTCAGGGAGACCTCATCGCAATGCTCCAGTACTTAAAGGGCAGCTACAAAGAGGATGGAGGTTCTTTCTTCACAAGTGGCTGCATAGAGAGGATAAGGGGCAACAGGTACCAGCTGCACTGGGAGAGGTTTCATCTCAATGTAAAAAAGAAATTTTTACAGTGAGAACAATCATTCACTCGAACAACCTCCCCAGGGACATGGTTGAGTGCCCATCACTGGGGGTTTTCAAGATGCAATGGGACAGGGTGCTAGATATTCTCATCTAGTCTCCCTCTCCCACAAAAGCTTGGACCAGATGATCTTCCGAGATCCCTTGCAGCCTGGGCTTTTGTATGATTCCATGATAATGATCATTACAAACTGAAAGTAGTATCTTGCAGAAAAAGCCTTAAAGGAGACTTTGATTTAATGTTCATTCCTTCTGTTGTTACCTCTGGGAGCTCATGTACTTCACCCACTTGTCTCCACTGTCACTGCCTGTTATTTATTGTTACCTGCTGAGAGTGTGTCTCCATCACGGTTGTAGGCAAGGTTATAGGTGCCCTCAAAGCAAATCTCCCGATCGTTCCCATTTTCCAGGCTTTGGTTGACACTGTGGTGTAGTCTGCATGACCTGAACTCTTTTTGGATGAAACTGAATCCTATTCATCCTGTAAATGGGATGCAACTGAATCCTATAAATCAGTGGAAAGGAAAGAAATTAAAGGGGAGGTTAACACACCAGGCTATGAAGCGCAGCAGCTGAGCTGAAGCACACAGTTAACTGCTGCTGCTCTAGTCAAAGGGGCTGGTAACATCTGGCAAAGTGATGGGGCAGTAACCCTGACTCATAACGTCCAAAATCACTCCAGCGTAATTCCCACAGTTTTCTTGTCAGCACCCATAATTCCCTTGTTCTTGTAAATCGAAATAAATGATCAATGTCAAACATAAACAGAATATTGGAATCTTTCAGCTGGCTAAAGAAGTGGTGTTTGCTGGGGGGAGGGAGGCAGCATGATTTATTTTACTCTTAGTATGTTCTCTTTAAAGTTGCACCACTGTATTAAATTCTATTTTCTGAAAACAAAAAACAATGAGAAGAGACTTGCAAGAACACCACCAGCTTCCATCTGTGAACAATTTGATACTTGCTTTCGGCAAATTTCTAAGCATTCCAGTTTTAAATAGACTTTGCACCAGTATTCTTACCAGCAATGCTGCAGTGTTGAAATATTCACAGAACTGAGTACAAAATATCACAAACACACTTGGACTGAGAAGTGGTTTTTTACATGTGAATGGTTATGCACATGGTACCTCTTTCACTGTTCTCCTGCTTTTAAGAAGATTGTTGGAAATATGACATTGTACCAAACAAATCCAAAAAACAAATGTAAGATTTATTGCTTTGAATTGGTCAGTAGTCAGAATAACTTTTTCCATTCTCATCTAAGCTACGGAAAGACACATCAGTTTTCCCCAGCTGCATTAAGGGCTGTCTCCAATAGGTCTGAATTGAGTCTATCATGATAGAAATAACATTTAAAAGTACTATCTTCATCCACTGTTTGCTTTCTAATGTACAGTTTAGTAATAATTTTATGTATGATGCAAAGGTCCTTTTAATAGGTCAGTGAGGCTGGTATGGGTCTTTGCTATCAAAGATATCAAAGATTTGGATATCTTTCTTTCCCACTGCAAAAGAACACACAATTCCTCTACATTTTTTTAAACAAAAATAGAAGGTAAGTAAGTGATTACTCTGAGCAGGAGCTGGAGCTTGGAGAAATGTCTTAGAAAAAGAATGCCCTCCAGCCCTGTGCTTTGTGTCTTCCAAGCTTGGAGGTGTTGACTTCTTTCTGTCTTGTTTCAGGAAAGAAAAAAAGTTAAATTTATTCCAGCATCCAAATAATCAACTATTTCCAGTGCAGATAAGGATCTTATCCAAAGGGAACATATTTTAGAAGCAAGACCACACCAGCTAATGATATTCAAACACCAATGAAGCAGTAAGTCTGCCTCCAACTTGCTAACAAGGCTGTTCCGAGATACGCTCTGTGCCTGTTACAGCAACTGTCAGATAAATAAACTTGCTCCTTTGTAAGAAAATGAACAGACTGGTTCACTTTAATCCCCCGCCGTCCAAATATATTTAAACAGTAACATGATTAGGATAAGGATACACTGCAATATGAGTTGGAAAAGTGCTAAGGCTCCGGAAGCATGCACCATAAATCAAGCATTTAATGATTTAAATCAAGAACTTTAAGCAGCTGCCCCTGGGAAACATCAGGAGAACAGACTGTGCAATGAAGCCTTATGAAAATTAATTTAGTAGGCAAACATTGTTATCTCATGGACTTTATGGGAATCATAAAAATAAGGTGCTGAACTTTATAATGCATTTTTATGTTCTTATTCTAAGAATGCTTTCTACGGGCCCTACTTCTTTTATTTAATAAGTAGAGTACAAACCCTGTTACCTTAGGCAAAAGTTAATTTGGGATTTTTTTTCTAACTTGGGTGATTAAGCTATGCCTTTCAACCACTGTTTTGCTATCTGTGTAAAAGGTCCTGACATCTGGAGGTGCCATGCACCTATGCAACACTCAGGGTTGTTCTGAAGGAAAACAGGACTGTTTTATGAAAGGAAGCACGCTCCAGCTGAGAAACCGTCCTCTTAAAAATCTCCTCGGGCACCATAAAAGCACAGGCAACGCAGGCAAGCTGGCACTGCCATCCAGATGCTCACCCCGGCCTTACTGCAGCTCCCTGTGCTGCTCCCTCTGTGTCCCAGCACAAACGTTGGTTTAGCCACATGATGAAGATCAGAGGAACAAACCTCGTTGCAAATTCATTCCTTATTTGCCAGTTTAACGTTAACCTGGGTCAGCTTCCCGTAGGCATGGTGCAGGAGCAGGAATGTGCCAATGGGGACTGGTAGATAACTTAGCAGCATGGCTGAGTTATATTGACTTAAAATGCTCATGATACTACAAGCCTTAGTCGTCAAAGTAGAGTGACTCACCAAAACATTTAAAACTGATTTTCAGTTCCATGCATCCACAGTGGTATTATGTATACATTACAAAAAAAACAACAGCAAAACCAGCTAACAGCGAGTAAGCATATATTTTCCCACCAAATCTTAGAAGGTTAGTGCTGGTTCTGCTTCTCTCGTCTCTCCAGGGCATAATTAAGAATCAGCAAACTCCCACTGCATAGACACAGAACTGTTACAAAATACAAGAGCAATTCATTGCAAACTTGAGTTCATACAGGGCAACGTTCTTCCCTACACGAAATGGTAGCACAGGATTCAGGCACCAGTTAAATCCTCCTTAAATCCCTCTTAAAACCTACCATACTGAAGTACAGAAAGAAAAAAAAATAGATACACTAGAAAGCAGGTAGATTACATGTTTCTGTGTTTACCACTCATTGGACATTGCCAAAGCCACTGAAGTTTTACCCAAAAAGAATTATCTGATAATCCACTTTATTCTACTTGGAGAATTAGGGTTTAGAAGAGCGTTAATTTAATCCCTAAAAAATAAAAAATTATGTTACTATTCCCAGTACTTTGTGGTTTAATGGAAAATAAGTTGCTTTCCAATGAGTTTGCTTATAATGGCAGATATTCTCCAGCTCACACTCATATTTGTGATCAGAATAAATTTTATCTTAACTCAAAAAAAAAAGGGGGGGGGGGGGAGGATAAAGCCTACCTACCTCAAAAAGTGTCATACATCAAACAGAATAATTGCTGCAAAGTGTTTTTTTTTTATCCTCAAGTGATTATGTTCTCTACAGTCCCGAAGTTCCAAAGCCAACAGACAACTAAACCTACCACGTAGAAAGCCTTGTTCTAATGGAAGTTTTTTGTTGTTTTCCGTCCAAAGCTATAGAGAAGCATAAAGATTGTAGCTATTATAGCTTACATTAATAAAACTGCTGTATCGTACATATAGAATGATAACATAAACTAATTTAGGTCAAGCCAAAAAAAAACCTTAGAGGTTAAATTACAGCCAGTAAAGTTTCCTAAGATGTCTGTAATACCAATAGAAAATATTTTACTGAAGCATTAATCATAAAAGCATGTAGCCTACATTTGTATGATTCACAGTCATGCTACCAGAGATTCAAGGCCAAGCTAGTAAAACAAAAGTGCGTTTTTCTGTTTTCTTGTTTATCTGATATGAACATTTCAAGAATATTTAAAGAAAAAGCAGAAGATGCAGGGAATTACTTAAGTGCAGCAACTAGTATCCATGTATGTGCCTAGATACACATGGACATGCACATGCCTATATAAATCAAGCAGAAATAATAGCAGCTTCGTTAACATTGCCTTAAAAGATTCTACATTTTGATTACCATATTGTCAAACTTCAACCATTTGCTAATTCAAATCTTCCATGACAGTGATCTGGTGAAGCCTAGCTTGAGTAGCTTTGTGAAAATTTCAGCCAAAAAATTAAGTGGTTTTTTTTCTGAGCTAGAGGCTGAGGATACAGATATACAACCGCTGTCTGCAGACAAGTATCTGTGCATCAGCTGCACCTCCATGGGTGGGTGAAGCCAAAGCATTTCGCTTCTCTGTTGGGTGGGTTAAGCATGCCAACATGCTTAAAAACCACAGCACAGTAAACACATGATAACACAGTAAATTGTGGAAACTCGGTCAGGCCCTCTTCCAGAAAAGAGAAGTTTGCAGTGACTCTGATATTTTGCAATGTAGAAGATATCTGTGAAAAGGGAGGGATTCTTTTCTCCGTGCCTGCTGGGCACGGATACAAAATCATGGACTGAAGTCAAGCAACGGAAGTTTAGGTTAGACGCTGGAAAATTATTTTCAATAACAGTGATGGTAAAGCCTGGAGCAGGTTTTCCTGGGAAGTCATGGAATCTCATTTACTGAAGGATTGTAGGAAGGGGTTACACAAACATTCCCCGCAAGTGATTCAGGACTGGCTGGACCTGCCTGGAGGAGGGTTATGAACTACAGGATCTCCCAGGGTCCCTTCCAGACCTACTTTATAATCCCAAATTAAGCCTGATAGAGGTTTTCACTGAATTTGGTAAAGGTGCCTCTCTTCCTGGCGTGAGTGAATTTGGCTTTATGGTTTCCTTCAGCTAGCTTGTGCTTCTTGACATCAGGAAAACTTATTGAAATAGATACTATGCACCTTTCTCCCCTGTTGATAATATTTCAATTACACAGGTTTCTTAAACCTTGAACAATGAACTCCTGACAGAGCTTAAGGGAAAAAATATAGTCGCTCACAATAATCTCATTAGGAAAGTCACATAAACCAAGGGTGTATTTAGCCATCAGCCAAGTCAGAAAAGCGTTTCACCTGAAAGAATACTATGTTCTTCAAACATTTTATAGTTTTGATGTGCTTTGAAGTGCTCAGCTTATCAATGTGTTAGTTGTGATAACCTGGTTGCAGGTACCAGGTAGACTAACACTGCCTACAGCACTCTGCCTTACACAGTGGCATATCTCATCTCTGCTTTGCAGACTGATCCAAGAATATAATTTTAAAATAATTTTTCTCAAGAAAATCAGAAGTGAGAAGATACCGAAATACATGCTCTAACCTCTAACTTGTCTGGTAAGAATTCATGATTCAAAGCAGAGAACAAGGACCGTCATGTTCTCCCTAGATATTCTGCTACAAACATTGAGATGATTGCTGCTAACAGGAGCAAACAAGGTTTCACAAGAGAGGCAGATACCAGCCAGCACGTCTGAATGAGGAACCCATGGCATTAGGAACCCACACAGAAAAAATCAGCTGTAGATGGAAACTAGTGCTCCGGATCTTAGGGCCTAAGTATTGTTCACATTACAGCCAACATACATCAAACCTTTTGCAAAAATTAGGACATTCTGAGAAATACACAGACATTTAGGACAAATACTCACAATTTAGGACATTTATAGAATTACGCGAAGTTTCATAAAAGTCAAGGTATCATCTGATTCTTTAGTCTGCACTTTCCGAGCAGGTAAGGAATTTGGTTTCCTTTCATCTCCCAGGCTCTCCAAGAGCACTCTCAGTTCCCCTCTGAGTATCAATAATCTCATTTTAATGACAGAAGGCTAAGGGACGGGAAGAGCAAGAGATCATAGCCGCAGTTCTCATGGTAAATCTGCGGCACACCAAGGAACAGCTGTAGATTAGTACTAAAACTAGAGATTTTTCGAGGACAAATTCATTTTCTGAATGTTCTCTTTTTTTTTTTTCCATAAAAATTCAATTCTCTCTAAACTGCCACACTTTACATTTTCAGTTATGACTATTGAATATTGCAATAGGATTGTTATTACTAACACCACCAACATTAGCAGCATCCGTTGCCTGAATTTTAGTTGCATCCAAAGCTACAAAGTCAGATAAGGTCCTCTTCATGTGAGACGCAGTATGTACACATATAAGAAGAGCTAATTCATGCCATGAGAATTTTTCTGTCCAATTACACAGAAATAAGGAAAGATTAAACGTCTTGAACAGGGTCCCACAGTTAATCTGTGGCAGAGCGAGGATGAGGAAACCATTACAGACCTACCGGATCCCTGCCCAGTGCTCTCCTCACTGGCCTATTTCTCCCTCCATGTTTACCTTGTGTTAAGCACAGCTAAGGAAAGAATCACACAGATTGCTAACAAATTTTTGACTGCCTGAGGTGTTATAAAGCAATTAAAGTATATTCTATGCATCCTTACCTGGGAGTACCTAGAGTCAGTATACGTTTTTCAGCAATCTCTGCAGGAGACTTGAACAAGGACCAAACTCTCTTTGCACGTAGGTGTGACCTGTGAAGGTGGAAAAGAGCCTGGCTCAGTTTGGATCCTAAAGAAGAGCTTTCACCGTTAGAAAAGAGGACTATAATACATTTTACTGAACAGTTACAATTTACAGAAAGCAGTCTCAATCAGCTGTCTACAAAATCTGTCCAGCCACCTAAATTTGCTGGCTTGCAGGGCTCAAAGGCAGATCTAAACCCACCACCTCAGCAGAAGGAACAGCACGGTAATATACTGTCAACAAAAGCTGGAGGAAAATATTGCATTTGCTACCCACACTGAAAGCTCCTCTAAAAGCAGTGCAAGGTAGTGTGAGGAGTGAATCTAAGCTGCTGTGTGAAGACAAACAAAGAAAATTTAACTGTAGCTGGAGTGACAGTGACTCATGTTACTACAAAAGCTGTCAGTGAGAGACAGATTTTTCTTACCCTGCAGATTGTCTGTGAGACTTTGGTACGGAGACTGCTACAGACTTCCGAGATTCCTGCTCTTAATTCCTGAAGAGTAAGGCTTATCTCTTAAGAAATCTGGAAAAGAGGGAAATTTGTGACACTGCCTTTCTGGACTGAACCAATGTTAAGGTAAGCTACATCTGTAAAATTTAGAGATTGGGGCTGTTTCTGTTTTTAGTGTTCCCATGAAATCTCATGGAAAGGAGAAAGGAAAAAATACCTTGAGATTTAGTTCCAAAGCTATGACCATCTCTACTTCAGTTCTTCTTTCCTTTCACTTCTTGGCCTGGATACACTAGTGTGCATATTACAATTTGAGCAAAAATGTTTCTTGTACAGGGTGCTTTTCAATATGTTTATTAAAAAAAAATCAATAATTTTTTTATTTAAGTGAAGAGCCAAAATTATCGTTAATGTTCTACATAGAAAAGAAAAAAGAAATTTAGCTCTGTAAAACTGATAATACTGCTTTTTGCTTCATTACTTTCAAGAATGCAGTGCTCAGAAATGAAACTGCCTCTCCCCGTCCACAGCTCCGGGAAGGGCACAAATCCCCTCCGCTTGGTCTGTGCTGGAGAAGTCAATGCAGTGCTGCTACTGAGGGGAGCAGGAGGGAGGGCTGGGCTTCTTGCCCAGGCTAGCTCTTCCAAGAATGTAAGGGAGGATTTTATTCTCTCGTTTTTTCTGTGCAACCATTAAAATAACACTGGGAGACATGTGGTTTTATGTCGGCTTTATTGACCATGCACCATCCACACAGAAATGATTCGGATTCGGGTTCTGACTCTGGCCAGATCTCCATCAGTATTTTTGGCCTCACGAGAATCTCTTTCAGTGACAAAAATGGCTTAGTCAACCCTTCTGTTTCCCACTGCTCCTCCATCCCATCGCCAAAGCCTGGCTGCCCACCCTTCTTCCCGTCACTTCCTTAGCAGAGCCAGTCCAACCGTGAACCAGGTCAGGGAACTGATGAGGGTTAGAAACCAAAAAACCAAAACTCACTGGATTATTTTTTACCCAGATCAATTCCCCAGTTAGTTCACAGTGCAGCACACAAACTTAATATGAGAACATCTGTACTGGATCAGAGCACAGGTCCATTTGTTCTGGTGTCCTGCCCCCAGCAGCAGAGCAGACACAGCAGATGTTATCCGAGGAAGGATGTAAGGACAGGGCAAGCACGCAGGAATGCTTCCCCGAAATGCTCTCCCAGCCTCCTGTGACTTGTGACTCAGGGATATCTTGAGTCAAAGTTAATGCTTTTATATTTAATAATCCTTGGTGGATTTTTCTTTCATTTATGGTCCTGATTTTTTTTTTTTTAATTAATGGAAAGTAATTAATGGACATTGCAACCCGACCATGCTATGGGCCATAGCATAACTGTACACTATGCAATCAATGAAGTGCTTCTTTTTGTCTGCTTTGGAAGTAGTACCCACTAGTTTAATTTAATATCCTTTGTTTTTTATACCAGAAGAAGGAAAGAACAGCCATTCACCTATTCACCTTTCTTGTTCCACTGTCTATTTTATAGATCATTGTAGCTCTCTCATTTGTCTCTTTCCCAGCCTCGAGAGGTCTTAAAATACCCTTCAGGGAGCTACTTCATCTCAAGGCAACAGCAGAGACAGCAATACAATGCGGGTATAGATAGGCATGACCAGAGATCCTGGTTGCTTGAATTGAGGAAAGAAATGCTCATGAAAATAAGCCTTTAATTAATAAGAAATGTGCATCTAGATAGGCAGTCTTGTCTACTGAACCCGACTTAGGCTTTTTATTCTCCATCCTCCCTCCTGCTTCCTCTATCACTGCTTGTCGATGTCAACCAATGTCTTAAGCGACTCTCCAGTTCTGTAAGTAAATAAAGTCAGACGAATGATTCAATACATCTCCTTTCCTTCTCCCATTGTTCAGTCCTCAGCTGTCTTCTCTTTTTGATTTTTATACCAGAATGTATTTTCGCTTCCCTCCTTGGTCAGCTGCAACTATTTTTTGAAGATTCTATTACAGCTGATTGAAATGTTGACTAAAATTCAAGGTTCGGTATTTCTTTTTGCAACTCTAAATAGAAAATATTTTTTACCTTCCATTGGCTTGTTTTTAAAGATTTACCAGTACTTCTTGTTTCCCATTTGTTTATGTTTCTTAAAAGCCTCAAAGATATTCTTTACTTTGCTACCTCACTACCTTGCCCTTCATCACTCTTTGCCTCTACTTACAACAGGATTTAGATTGCAGGCTCTTGCCAAACATGCTTTTTAGAAATATTTTCCATTCTCAGGGAGTCTCAATCAAAATTATGCTACTCATTACACACTGTCTTAAATACATCTCCTCTGATGTCAAGATACTTGTGTTTTCTCCAGTCTTTCCCCAGCCAAACTCCAAAATACATGAGAAAGTCAACGCTTTTTGTTCTCCTGCCTGCATGATGCTCACTGGTGTGTGGGCTGAGCTGCAGCCCCATGTGCCTTCAGCCACCGTTGCCGCACGGGAGGCAGAGCCTAGCCCCGCATGGAGGAACAGGATGGGATCTTGTATTCAGCTCGGTACGTGGTCTTTAGCAATGTTCTTAACAGAGCTAACTCAGAGGACGTGGTGTGCTTTCTTTTTAAGCTGAGTCATTTCCGAAGATCCAAAACAACCAAGGCACAGGCAGAATTCAGGGGTTCAAAGATTGTCTCATTGCAGACCTCTCACTAAGCTGGTGCTTACCTGAGCACCAGCCTGGGAGGCACCAAACAAGCACAGTCGTACAAGAGCCTACAGCTTCTCTGCGCACTTGCGGGGCAGGGAAAGCAATGCTGTCACCCAGGGAAAATGTGTCCCATGGGGCTTTTCTGGGTGCACAGCAACACCAACAGGGTCAGAACTGACATGGGTTGATTTGAAATTCATCTGCTCTTGCCTGAGTAACAGAAGGTGTTTCTTAAAATGACCCTTCATGCACTCTTTAAGGGATCTTTGCCTTATTCAGTCTGCAAGTGGGAGAAAGGAAGATGAAAATGTCTCTAAACAATTCTCTAAACAAGTTGACTTCTATTTTGTGCCATTACATCAGATTTGAGGAGCACATAGACCACTCATGGATTTTGGCACAGAAATAACTTTCAGCTTCATGCAGCCATCCCCATTCTTAACAGAGCAAAGCAGAGAGTAGACAAATGCACAGAGAGAAATTTTCAATGGGCAGAAAAGAAAAGGTTTTTGCATTAATGTTTTTCGAAAAGCATTTCCTTTTTCTGCAAGCTCCATTTTCGAATAGTTTGTGGAAATAATCTCATGTTGTTGTGCAAATTAAGGTTTTGTCACTGTGCACTGGGACAGAGAGGGTACAGGCTGAGCAGGCAGCTTTACCTCCCCCTGCTTTGAAGGGGTTGCAGCTGCAGCTTGCCTGCAGGACATTTTCTTTTGTGGGTTTTTCTTTTTTTCATTTCCTTTAGAGTACCTATAAGGACCATACCACACCTTCAGTTTAAGCTGTGGGACACTGTGACAACAGATCAGGGCCACAGGAGCCCTGATCTTCTCACTGGAAGGAAAGCCTCAGTGGCATCTTGTCCCATCCCCTTCTCTCCCCACCTTGCCTGACAGCTCCCATCTTCTTTCTTCGTTTAGTGTTAAAACAGGGAACAGTCCATTGTTTCTGCATGGAAACAGGAGGATCTAAATATGTTTTTCCACACATGCCTGGCAACCTCAAGTAGTTGGGATTCTTATGTCAAATATGTCCTGCCTTGCTTCCATTGAGGGTCTATGAAAACATCCCACAGCCACCTGAGCCACCCCCCAATCCCTTTGTTGCCCTTCCATTAAATGGTTTTTACTGTGGCAGCCAAAATATTTACACTGTTTCTGCAGACTCAGTTGCTGCCTTTCTGCCTGGTCTGCCCGCGGGAGCCCACAGCCTCGCCGGGCAGCGCTGCCTTCTGCTTCCCTTACCCACAGCACAGCCAGCTCAGCTTTAAAAGTGGGCAATTCAAATTAGCAATCGTACAAAACTGGCTCCTTTTAAAGCCGTTTAGCTCTTGTCTCACAGCTTCTCTTGCTTTTCTTTCGCATTGCCTTTAAAAGCAAGCCTGACAGAAAAGATTAACTTGCTTCTGGCTGCATCGGATAGAAGCAGATTAACACAGCTGGATCCAACCCTGGGGAGCCCGGCCTGGAAATGGATGTTAGCACAACCCCGGCAATGTATAAGCAAGAGTCATTTGTGTTGATCTTTTTCAGGATGATGAGTTTGTGATTAACTCTTTTGTGTGGAGGCTGGACTGTGTAGGAAGCTAATATGCAGCAGGATGCTGACAGAGAAGGTCCCGTGGCGTCAGCAGCCCCTGCAGCCACGCTGGCCGGCCTGTGCCGGGCCGTCAGCACCCACTTTTGTCTCCCCTCTGTCTCCTTTGAGATTTTTTTGCTTCCACTCATAACACACACCACAAAAATAGTGGGCAGCGCAGTCCCCGAGGCCCCAGAGCGGGGAACGGGGCGGCTGGGGAAGAAAGGATAGCTTTCATCCGAGAAAGGTTTAGTACAACCCGCTCAGCCGAGGCTAAGGGGTAGGTAAAATCCAGCGCGGTGGATGTGCAAATCCAAGTTGCATGCAATTAATTAAACCCCACAACAAATGCAAAAGAAATGTTACTGAGTCACCGGCAGGCAGTTTTCCTACATGGTCGTTTGTCTTTAGGGCTGGAGATTTGTTTTTTTCAGCATGAGGTTGTTGATCTAAAATGACTGTGAGTAAATTGTAAAAAATCAGATAAAAATATGTCAACTTGGTCAGGGAGCTACAAATTATAATGTGCAAGAGGAATCCAGGAGACCCCAGATTTAGCAAACTGTCTTTAACAAGCAGATCACAACTTTTTCCGTTTTTACCAAAGAAAAATATAGTAGATGCTGCAGTATGCACATTTTCCCCGTGGAGGGGCTGGCTGGAGGAGCTGCGGCAAAAGGCAGGAGAGGGCAGTGGTTGCATCAGACCCGCGTGTGGGGTGTGTGGTCCCCACTTACCTGTCTGCCCAGGCTTCCCGCGGATGGGAGGACTGACCCTCCAACCTTTCCATGCCCCCACTCTGCTGTTAGCTGATTTGAGATAACGTTATTTGCCAACCTCAAAGAAATGGGGTGAGGATAAAAGCTGGAGCCCTCGAAGGGGCTCAGCACAGCACTGCCAAGAGCAATGAGAAGTTCCCTTCCTGGTTAAAATGGGGCATTCAGAGCAAGTCTTTGCTAGTAAAGTGTATCTGCCGGATGGGCTGGAAGCAAGAGAAAAATAGCATCAGTATAGATATTCTGGTGTTCACATCTGAATTCCAACCAACATCTTATTAAGATGTTTTTTTACTGTTGCACTTTTTTTTTTTTTTTCCTTTTGACATGGCATTAATCCAGGACATTTTTACACATAACAGTTTTGAAATCTCACACACCCCTAGGCTGCATGAAACATTTCTATGCAGCATAATTCTTCAGGGACAGTAAATCAGACCATCTGAGATGTGTACCTATAGATTTTAATGAATACAGAATATCCCTGTCACTTCTACCTCCATTGTCTAATGACACTTTTTCTCAGTTTCTAGCACATCTCCTAATCAAGGTGAATGAATGAAACAAAACACTGCTGAGTTAATAGTAAAGAAATGAGAAGGGAAGATTCTACCCTGAACTGGGGAAAAATGTCATTCATTTTTCAGGCTTAGTGCCAACAGCACTACCTTGTAGCTCCACTTAACTGATATTTTAGGGATTACACTCAGATAAGCAAGGATAATTAAAGCAATTTTCAACATCTTCACCAGACAAGCCAGAGGCACGACCTTATTTTAGATAATAGGTAAATGAGATTCAAATGATCTTTTTTTTTCCTTTTTTTTTTTTTAAAAGTGAGCACAATTCATTACTAGAGAAAATTAGCAGAGGAAGTGGTGCCTCTTCCAACACTTCAAGTCTTCAGATGGTGTCTGATGCCTGACTGATGGACATCTCTTAGATAAACACAAATTTAGGGGCTTCGTGCAATTGCTTTGGAGCTCAATGGCTTGTATAATGGATTTGAGATGAGGTGATCCTAGAACTTAGATATAATTGGACATGTATGAATTTTTTTTTGTTTTTAACATTGGCTGTCTGGAATATGTTCTGCTTGGTATCATCAGCATGAACGAAATCTCCACAAAACTGCTGATTTTATCAGATCGCCTTCAGGGGAATGGGGGAATCTAATGGGAGTCTACTGCCAGAGCCTGAGATGCCCCAGGGTGAACTGCTGGCCCCATCAGCTCCAGGACAGTCTGAAAACCCTGTAGCTGCTGTTGCACCTTCCAGCTCTGCACAATAGGGCATTTCATATGACTCCAGACGTCTACAGTCTGGCAACCAAACCAAGACTTCAGGGTCTAAAAGGTGCTCAGAAAAGCTTATGCCTTCCTGGCCCAAAAGACAAGCAGGAATACGAGTTGTGCTCCTCACTTGCAAGTGATACTGGCTTATTTCTGCTCTGCACAGGAGCTATAAAGAGATGACTCCAGCACTGCTCAAGTCTTTGGCTGTTTCCTTAATAATCATACTCAGAAAACAAGCTAGGCTATGAGTTTTTAAACCCCGTAGCTCTGGCAAACCGGGAACTTATATTGTCAGTTTTATTTTGTACTATTTTGGCCATTTGGCTATAGCCTACACATAGAGCAGTTATCGTGGCTGGGCTTTTCCCCTTAAGTCCATAATGTCACAAAGTGAGCCACTAGGACACGAAAGATCATGTTTTTTGCTTTGAGAATGAGCCCTAGGAAAATGAGCAATCCACAAAGAAGGAAGTACTTATATTTGCATTACATATCCCCACGCATGCAGAAAACAAGGTTGATTCGTCTCAGACTAGTGCATTAACTTATTTTTTTCAGTGTGAAGCAGGGCACAATAGTTCATAAAATACAGTAATGAATATAGATATATTCATTTAGAAATATTTCAAGGAGTACTTGTAAAGAAGTTCAAAAGTTTGTTTGCAAGCTTTTGTCCTTGAGAAGTTAGTTTAGTTTTCTGGGGCTGGAGAAATAACCTATTAGTTGCTCACGTCTCTTTTCTCATTTTAAATCCAACCTCCAGCATTTCACTGGCACCATTTGAAAACATTATTGTTTTGGTGGAAATGTCACATACCTAATGGTTCTATGAGGAGAAGCAATAGACTGCTTTAGTTGAAAAAAATGCATGCAATAAAATTACGAAGGAAAAAATGAAGACTTCCAGCCCAAAGGAATGCAATGTTGGGCATATAGTGTCAGATTTGCCTGTGTGGGTAGGACAGCTTGCCTGTTTATTTCTAGACAGTTCACAAATCTGTTCCCACGCCCGGAGGCTGCAGAGCCAGCTCAGCACCGGAGAAGCAGTGGGTGTGCAGCCCAGACTGGCGTAAATGGGAAAAGAGGCAAGGGAGGAGGATTTCCTCAACAGGCAAGGAAACGAACCCCACTGAAGCCATAGTTATCCCTGGTGGCAGTCAGGAGATTTGTACTGCTGTTTACAAATCCAGGAGGATGCATTCCCACAGCTACAATTCAACGACTACTTTTGCCAGGTCCTCAGGGCTTCGCCTTCCCTTTGCACAGACTCAAGATGGTCAAACCAGTGGATGGGAGCTGGCTGACGGAGGGTTTGGAGTCATCCCTCCCTTGCTGCATGGCTATAACCACCAAACACAAGACCTCCGTGACCATCTGCCCCCACAGAAGGAGAGCTAAGGATTTACTTTGAGGAAAATGCTGAAATGAATAAATGTAAAACATTTTAGGTCATGTAGAGCGAAATCAGCAGAGCCTGAACACCTGCAGAGAGTACGTGTGAGAGCGGGGTGCCTGCAGTCCTCGCTGCGCTGCCTGAAGCCTGATTTCCAGCTCTGACATATTGCATCATTACCCAGCATGATGGCCTGTCTAGGTCTCCTTTTAGATCCCGATTCACGTCTGTCTCTTGGTGTAAATGAGGAGCAGTCTGGGAGTTACTCCCCATTTAGTTTGGTATGGCCGGTATGAGAATCTGGCCCTTAAAACTCCTCATTGCTGGGAGTTTGAAGTAAAAAAAGTGTGACTCACAGCTTTTAAATGTCAGCCAGCTGTGGCAGCCTTTTCATTTCTGTTCATTTCTGTTTATCAACACCTTTCCCACCTCTTCCCGCTGTACCGAACTGGAGGAGCCAAAACTTGTCCTTCTGGACTCATCCCAACTACAGACCCCATTTAAATTTTCTCAAGTCTGGCCACAGCTGAAGTTGTTTCAGAAAAATAACACAGGCCAATACTATTAGTCTTTAAACCTCTCCAAATTTTCTTTCCCTGAAATCTCAACAGGATTCCCTGATTTACCTAAATTAACCTCCCCTATAGGTTTCCCAAAATAGAACATCTCAAATACTCTTTGGCACAAGTTTCCACACAGAGATCAATCTTTAAACCAGTAAAGATTGAGACAAAGATATTTTTCATGGCCAACATACAGTAGGACTCACACAGAAAACTAAATTTGCTCATTTCCGAGACCCTCTTTTATTAACTGCATTTATTTAGAAGCCTTTATTTACTGAGAAGCTTTGAGACCTTATTTAATTTATAGATCTTGCGTAGAACAATAGCAGCAGCTCAGGCTGTGAAATGCCACTTTGTTGCTTTTTCCCACTGCTGCCCAGAGTGTGAATGCTCATGATGGTGTCTATTTGGCTTGAACATGTCAGATGCAGACCAGACAGGATGCTGAAGAAAGAAACTGGTGTCCTTCATTTCCAAGGCCTGGCTCATTACACATTCAGTGATGAATTTGCTCTGTTTATAAATTCTGCAGCTACCACTTACAGCTATACCTGACATGAACTTGAGGAGCTGTGAGCAGAGCTCAAACGATCTTCCAGGTGGTTGATTTTTCAAGAAAAATATTGTACGGAAAATTTAGAAACTCGGATTATGCATGCGCAGTAAATGGCACGAGTGCACACAGCAACCTGCTTGTTAAGCTCTTTTACGCACTGGAGCCAGCTGGACCAGCTAAAATGTCAGGCTAAGACTGCCATGAAGGAGGATTGGTGTCAGACGTGAGTGTTGATCTCTGCCTGAGGTAGCACATTAACCCAGCGCGGGACCATGCAACCACTACAATGTGTAACAGTGCACAAATACTGCACTGCGTGCAGCACAGACACGTGCTCTTGCGGCCATGAGAACAGCTTACGTAGGAGTCTCATCTGCAGTTGGTGGGACAGAGCCATGGTACAAGGAGACAGAAGCCCAAATATTCAGAGATAAAGCTGGAAGCATTTTTGGCCACATTTAGGCACTTCATCACTTCCACTCCTGGCAGTATCTCTGTTGGGAACTGGTCACTGATTCACCCACCCTCCTAATTGCCCACTTGGAGCTCACTAAAGCAAGATCGCCTTGACCTCGGAGAGGCAGCACATTCCGTAGAATCAATCACAGAATACCAGGTTGGAAGGGACCTCAAGGATCATCTGGTCCAACCTTTCTTGGCAAAAGCACAGTCTGGACAAGACAGCCCAGCACACTGTCTAACCAAATCTTGAAAGCGTCCAATGTTGGGGCATCCATCACTTCCCTGGGGAGATTATTTCCCAGGGCTCAAGCTGACGCTGTGGCTGAAAGCCAGCTAGGACCAAACCACACAGCAGGGTGCTGACCCTGGTCACCGCTGTGATGGCTGGCCCACTGCAGAGAGCAATGAGGCTCTTCAGAGCTAGCAGAGATAAGGCACAATTTGCTGATATTCACAATATATGGTTTAAGAATAGAGCGAGACGTGGGATACGTATCAGAGAATTAACCTGGTGAAAGCTAAGGAAGCAGGGCTGCTCGTTAGCAAGGTTTGCTACAGCGTGAGAAAACACTTACGTGCAGCTAGGCCAGCTTCGCCCTCCTGGGTTTTGCCAAATGCCAGAAGCAGCAGCTTGTGTGCCAGCCCTGCAACACCACATCTGGAACCACTCAGGGCTTCCAAGCAATTGACATCCTCGTGTTCAGCTCCAGTACAGCAGGAAAGTCACCTTCCTCAGGAAACTGCTTGAGCAGAGGGCACTCCCTGCCCAACCATCTCCCAGCCACCCATTGCAGCCACAGAAAGCACATGTGTTTTGCAGCCCCTGAGGGGCATAACAAGAATTGCTTAGGAAATGTTGGCGGGGGCTCTTTCATTCCTCATACCTTCATCAATTGGCATATTACGATTAAATCCTTGAGTCTGGACAAGCTCTACCCCTCACTTCTGAACTCTCATGGTCTTTAGGTGGTGGGCTCAGATTCAACCCCCGCCATGAATTAAAATAGCCTTGTTTCCCTTACCTCATCGCCATGCTTCTGGTATAGGATTGCAAGGAGAAACAACCTCCGTCTGCACCTTCCCTCTCCCTGGTCTGTACTTGCTACTGGGGAGAGGTAGGAAGACTTTGAGTCATCTGTGCCAGTCTCCTCCAGCCCAAAGTTCTCTCCTGGAGAGGTGTTCCTGGCTGTCTTATAAGATTAGGTGCTGCAGAATGAAAAGGTTGGATGTCCTGAATGAACAATCCTGTTCTCCATTTTTGCTGCCTTTCTGCACTTACACCTTTCACAGCTGTCCTGCAGAGCTTGGTGAGGCAGTATCACTCAGACTAACCTTCAAAAGAATTAGTACTGCTTCTAAGGAAAGAGCATTTCAGGGAGTCCCACCAGCAGGGAATACAGAAGGGGATGGTCAAGGCTTAAACCACAGCCAGACCTCACCTGGGGATTTCCCCAGTACCCAGGTGGAGCCTAGAAGCAGACATAGATTCCACATATATCCAGACAGCAGCAGATCTTCTTCAGGTGGTCTCTGGTTTCTGACACTACAGAGCTCAGCTGAGTTCAATTGTGCTTTTCTCCCTCAGAGATGTACTGCCTGATTTAAACACAACACTGTATAAATTTTGAACCTCATGAATGAAGTGTTTTGCTTTCAATTGGTGGGGAGAAAATTCTCTTGTGTGAAGCCACCTGGGACTGCTTTTGACATGATGGCCAAATGCATTTTATATTGTTATATATAACTTTTTAAAGTGTTTTCCAAATAGATGCTTTCAGTAAAGTAAATAAAGCAGGTTTGATTCTGAGAACAAAAGATTTGCTCCAATTTTGCCATGATATAGCTGAAATTTGAGACCACGTTCATTATTTGTGCAGACATGTAATATAGTGCGTATTTAATTTGGCTTTAACTGTTTAGTACGAAAAGGATATTTTTGTGTTGCCAGCTGTCATCCTGTAAAATTATTTTTTTCTCGGTGTTCCTGACCTGCTGTCTGAATTGGTCTACTCTCACACACTGAAGTTATAATTTGAGTCTACGCCTTCATTTTTCCATAGAATAGTCTGTTCCTCTCCTGAGGATGTGTACCTCTATTAGTTTGCCTCTCTTCCAGCCTGCAATACTGTACAGGTAATGCCATTTCTGCTGCCATTAGTGGTTCATCTTTCTGTTCTCCTGGGCTTTCTAAATGATCCAACTTTTTGAAGTCAGGAGCCAGATACCAGTCTTAGGACACCTATTCCCATGTGCTAGAGACACCTGAAAATGTAATAACAGGACAGAGAAGAGCTCATGTTCCCATAAGAAGCAGACCTTGGGACTAGAGTTCTTTAATCTACAATACTCTCAAAGTTGTGGCTGGCATAATGGACAGCTGAGTAGCAAGATGTCATGGTCAAAGCTTTTTCCTTTCTGCCACCAAAGCAGTTTTTCTGGAGCACATTTCACTGTCGCTGCCGAAAACCGGGCAATCAGGGGAACGCGCTCCCAGTTTGCTGGGAGATGGTGTCGGTCCACGGGACAGATATGTTCCACAGCCTGCCAGCAGACAATGCTTAGGTAATAGTATGGGAACTCAAAGCATTACTGCATTGCAGGAATTAGCTCTTATATAGTCATTTCTCTTCTTAGACTGCAAAACGGTAAGACAGATCACCACAAATTCCAGGTGGTAAAATCAAGGTACAGAGAGCTTAGAGATCAGCCCAAAGAAATTCAGTCAACAAGCTACAGAGTCAGAAAGAGAGCCCAGACGGAGTGCAGTCTTATGCCAACCTGAACAGCGGGTTTTGTGCCCTGAATTTACCTTCTCTATAAGGGATCATAGCAAGTTTCTCGCAGAATAGATGACTTCTCACACACAGGAACAGACTCCACTGCAGACAGCCAACATCATCATCAAGGGCAGGGTGCATGCCTATGCCTGGCAGAGTCAGCAGAAGCACTGAACGCCATTTGAAAAGAAATCACAAGAAAGGTTAAGCATGTAGAGGGGACATGCAACCTTTTCCACCCGCTGCATCTGACCTTGGCTGATAATGTTTGCTTGCATGAAGAACCACTGGAGGCTCACTGGAGGCTGCATGGGAGTCTGAGACCATGTTTTCTGTGCTTATGGTCTGTTGTCCAACAGCAAACTTCAATAACACCAGATTTTCCTGCAACTTTTGCAGTCAGGTTTTCCAGATGAAGAAGCCTCACAGGTCATAGTTTGGAGGTAAGGAGGGAAGAGTAGGAGGCTGAGCTGCCATTGCAGAAAATACTGGTAAATGGGCTTGAAGAAGTCATCTAGACCACCCTTCTGTGCCAATGTAACTTCAAATACATATGTACTTCCTCACATATATTCCTCCTCTCTGATAGTGATGCCCTCTCCTTTTTTTCTAAGCAGTCTATTCCAGTTCTTAATTATCCTCACTGTTAGAAAATCACTGCTGCTGTCAAGTCTGCAGTTTAGGCTCATTACTTCCTGTCGCCTCAAATGTTTTTTGGAGAAAAGATAATTTCTTTAGTTAATTTATTTAGTAGGTACACTGTTATTATATCTGTAGGCACATCACTCAATACACTTATTGACATTTCACATAAATAGTGCAAGTTGCTGCATGTTACTGTTTAGCAAAGTAACTAGAGAAGCATGTTATATAGGCTGTCTATGCCAATTTTTATTCTTGTGATAATAAAATTAATTGTTTTTGCAATTCAGGCTTTTTCTGTGATTATTATTTTGGATTCAATAGTGGGTTTTTTATTAAAATATCACCTGTACCAACTCCACCAGTTTTTCACCTGGAGACTAATAGATCAATGGAAAAAGACATTTCAGGGACTGTCCGGAAGAACCACAACTGGGGCGAGTGTTCCTTTCATTCTACCTTCATTTCTCATAAGCTTTGAAAAGTCATAACAGGAAATAAATGTAAAGGCATCTCAGGAAGTCGTTTAATCCAGTCTCCTGCTCCAGGCCTGAATCTGAACTGAGAATTTATAAGAAATAATGGAAGGCAGCCTAGTGAATTACTTTCTTCCTGAGTCACCTAAATTTCCTTTCTCTAAATAATTCCAGTACTTTGGTAAACATAAGCTTACTCTTAAAAAAAATTTTTGTTTATAGAAACCCTAAAATTACAGTCTTCCTTCTGTTGAAGGTATTCTTTGATACTGCGAACGTCATTGTACAACTAGTTCTCTGTCAAGACTGTGAAACAGCGCAGGTCTTACATAGCGATGTCTTAAACTGTGAGTGACACCACCGTGTCCTTAAGAGGCCAGAGTTCTTTGTGTATCAGAAAATTTAGTGTGAGGGAACTCCAGCTCATGTTGCTGAATTGCCAAATACTTCTGTCCATACAGCTGATTGATAGGAATTAAGTTTCACACCTTCCCTGCATTGATATATTTACCTAAGAAAATGAAGAGAGGATCTAGGCAGAAATATGAATGTCTTCTGATGTAAGATACAATAAAGGACACTGACACCCACTATCAAGGAGTAATCTGAATTGAATCCGTGAGAATAAACCTCAGTCACTGATTAAAATGCATAGAGGTTACTTTTTTTGAAAGGACTGGAAATGTGGAAAACAATATTCTGGTATCTTTAAAAATGGTCAGACAAACAGTATAGCCGGGTCTCTCCAGACTGACTCCTAAAGCAAGTTCTTGCAATTTGGACATATTCATAAGTGACCTGGTTGAGCAGGACAGTGAGAAAATTTGATAATAATTCAGTATTTTTCAAAGCAGGCTGACCACAGAGTATTTTGGGGGAACTGTAAGAGAGTGAAGGCGTAATTCAGTTGCCTGAATAGAGTGGTATAGTGTCACCTGAGAGACCTGAGGCTCTGAGATACCCACACAGTGCTGACAGATATGACCCAGGAGCTCCAGCAGCCTTTCTGGAGAAGAAGCTAGAGGCTGGAAAGGCCTCCAGTACTGACACTGGCGCATGTTGTCTGCTTGTGGCACTGAGCCCTCAGTGACCGAGTGATAAAGTATTGAAATAAAGTCAATGCAGCCAAAAGATCAAGTAACCAATGCAGGGTAAAACAATTACTAAGCAATGGGATTCTGGGTTATGACTCGTAATTCTGCAGAAATAAGTTCGTAGAACTCAGTAGAAGTCAAAAAGCAGATTGAAAGTTAGAAATTACCAGAAAGAATAGAAGTCAAAGCAGAGAACATCATTATGCTACCTTGTAAATCCATTAT
This sequence comes from Pluvialis apricaria, assembly GCA_017639485.1. NCBI lineage: Eukaryota > Metazoa > Chordata > Aves > Charadriiformes > Charadriidae > Pluvialis > Pluvialis apricaria. The sequence continues at coordinate 156,479,583 of CM030008.1, read as the reverse complement.
TAGTCCATATAATGAAAATTGTGCTTATCGCAGAGAAGGTTCCCTCATCTCAGAAAAAGGATATAGTGCAATGGAAAAGACACAGAGAGGGCAAGATAGATAATGAAAACCTGAAATTACTCATGTATGAGGAAAGATGATGTACAGTGGGAAGCTTGAACCTGTGAAAGAGATGACTTAAGGTGTCAGCATTTTCCTACAATCTCCATTGTTACAATGAGGCATCTTCTTTAGGATGTGACAAGTAGTGCCGTACAACTCCATCTCCTGATTATACTGACTGGATCTCCCTTGGTTATGCTGGGGTTGAGGGTGACCAGTGGGGTAGAGATGTTTGAACTGTAGTCACAGGAATTTCAGTCATGTTCAAACACAGATTTGTTGCTATAACCTTGTAAGGATTAGATGGTTGGTGACATTTAACAAGTCATTTGTTGTCTCTCTTTTTCCAGCTTCCCTAATATCATGTGTCCAACCAGTCATGGGCCATGAAACACTGCTTCACTTTCCAAATGTCCAGCATACATGGCAGGAGCTACCATACACGGCCTTCTAGCACTCTGTGTTTCAATCATGCAGCACGCTTGCAATAAAGAAATAAGCAAAAATTGCTTTCACTAATTGACACAGAAAGTAAACAAAAGAGCCAATGTCTTCTAAACTAGGGTCAGAGAGACATGCGTGACATTCTGGCAGAGTAGAGGAAAAAGCTACTAAAGCCTTCACACTTTGGGACAACAATGCCAGGATCAAAACCTTTTATTCTCAAGGACTGGAGCCACGAGAAGAAGAGCACAAGACTGTCATCAATGGGAAATCGTTCATTCAGAAGTGCCAACCAACAACAGTGCCACCTTAGGTTTCATTTCGATGAAATGTTCATGTGGAATAGTGAGAGTAACAAACTCCCGCATGAGAAAACCAAACTTATGCCAGCAACAGATTTGGCAACCTAGGAGGGACTGGCTGATGGCCAGGAGACTCAAAATGCTTATCGTTGAGACAGAAAAAATGTTCCTTCTGCTCTTGGTGCTTGAGTACAGCATGTCTGTGGCTGAGCTCCCTTAGCCCCCTCTGCTGCTCATGGGTTCCACGTCCCCAGCCCTCACAAACCTCTCAGTGGCAGGGCAAAGAAAACACGTCCACTCTGGGATGCACGTAAGGTCCTGCAAGGACTTCAGTCTTTTGCCTGAACATTTTGTGTCCTCATTTGGGGTTTTAGAGAGAACAAAGAAAAGGTTCCATGCTTCCAGTGGAAAAGGGTCAAGGGTGTGAGCCAAAAACCTTCTCTGTTTTTCGCAGGCATACCAGTTAGTCTGGGAAAAGATTGTTTCTACCTTGTCTCTCATCACAAACAATTGAACTAACATTATTACTCCAACTGTAATTTATAACACGCTTTAAGATTTTTTTTAATCCATCTGTTACTGTAGGGATTAAAAGGCAAACAAACTGGTTATCACCTTGCCAACACTTATCATCAGGTGGCTGTGACTGTTTAGATTGTTGCCCAAAGCCAACAAGAAGTACATTAACTGAGAACAAAAGGTATTGTCTAAAAAAACAACAGTTACCATTAAGCCCTCATGATATAGATCAGCTAAATACAGTGATACTTTAGGGATCATGACCTCTGGGTCCCCCGCCAGGCCCATTACAATTTTATCTTATCATCACTGTATATCCAAATAAATCTGTGTGTGTCACAGAAACACACCAGTTAGCATTGCCTTTCCAAAGGATGCTTTATGGCTTTTGTTGCTTTAACTGCGCATTCCCTAATTGTTTTAGATTGATTTAGATGGATGTCCAGGAGTAGTGATTAAATTTTAAAGACTTCTGGGATGAGGTGGGTTCCTGCATATCAATTTTTCCAGCTGTGTTAACAAACAGGAGGCAAAACAGATGGGTGGCAGATACACACAGGGCTCAAAGTACTGTAGTGCTTGGGCAATCAATTAACACCTCCAAAACTTATGAATGCCTTCATAAAGTGAACCTTCATATCTCCCAAAGAGCAGCAGGAGATCATGACTATTGTGACACTCACACCAAGCTGTTCAAGGGAAAATCTGTCCTGCAGGGCACAGACTTGTGTGTCCAATCTCTCTGGTTTTTGCAGAATTTTCTACCCTCATGGCTGTGAGCCCAAAACTCAAGCATTCGTCATTGATTTGTCAGACATTGCTACTTGTTTACAGTGAGCAGATTTGAGTCTTGACTGCGAGTCATTAGCGACATCCACTGAAAAGGCAGGTAGAGAGACATGGCGGAAACTTTCTAACTAAACAGAGCTAAGGTCAGCCAGATTTGCGTAGTCTGTTGGGAAGGAGAAAGAAATTTTGTTTATGTCCTCTTCTAGCATTTTAAGTAATTTAGGGATGGTGCTTATCTTGTTTTCTGCACTAGTGGAAAATTTTGATGATGAAATATTAAGGAGTACATTGGTGATTATCTGATCTTGCTGTAGGGAGTAGCAAAGTAGGCACTACAACATCATATTTAGGCACTAGACCCTCAGAGTCTAAACTTGAAGAGACCTGGGGAGAGATAAGGAACAGATAATAAATAATAGATTAATAAATCCCGCTATTGCAGTTTAAGAATGAGTCCTCCACTCCGTCCCATTCCTGGAATTAACAACCCACTCCGTTGACAGAGAGATATGTTCAAATAAACTAAACAATTCAATATAAATTAAACAGTTTTCATTGAAATTGCTGAGATCTGAGCAGACACTGTTTTTCCAGCTTTGCTTTGCTCATTAACCACTGGCAGAGAGGAGGAACAGCAGTGGCAGAGAATGGTAACATCCTAAACCACTTCCTTCAAATACACCTTCAGTGCCCTTCAGCACAGAGGTATTTCAGCAGAGTGAGGTTCCACCAGCACCTATAAGTAACCAGTATGAAACACCATGCAAAAGCATGACTGAATTATAGAATTGTAGAATCATAGAATAGTTTGGGTTGGAAGGGACCTTTAAAGGTTATCTAGTCTAATCCCCCTGCAACGAGCAGGGACATCTTCAACTACATCAGGTTGCTCAGAGCCTGGTCCCTTGTTAGAAATCAAGACTGACACCTGAACCAGGTCAGGTGGTTCTCCCACTGTCTGAAGGATCATGACAAAGATATTCTCAGCCTTGGTGTTACATCCATCTTTTATATTACAGCTATGTCAATAGGGCACTGACCCATTAAGTAGTTTAGGTTGAAGGGACTCAAATCCATGGCTTTGTCTGAAAGAAAGTACTTAAACCATCTGGCTAGGTAAGGTCCCTTCCACTTTTCAGTGGGATCTGTGCCCTGATGCAAACAAGAATACAGGACCTCAGGGCTGACAAAGAGAGGAGGTTCTTTCCCAGAGTGTTTGGTATGAAATGTTCCACATTCAAGCTGAACAGGGAGGTCCTCAGTGAATTTTAAGTATTGCCATGCATCAGTGACCACCAAAAGGTACATTCTTGGATCTGGCTTGTTAAGAATTTTCTCAGATCTGATCCTTAGTCTTCTGGCTTTGTTGCTTTCCAAAAAATGATCAAGAACCCAGGGGACTTTACTGCAACTAAAATATCCACAAATGTTTATTTTACTTGCTTAAATCAAGTTCCTTATGTCTATAGTGTAGACAGAGTAGTAGTAAGAAAGATCTCAGGCTAAATAAATATGAAAGAGCCTGAATGTCAGGCTTATTAGGAGAAGCAGATGGTTAGGAATCTAATTGACTTGAATGACTTATCCTAAAAAAATGAGATAGAAATGTCTAAAGGACTGGGATTTTTAGGGGTTTTTAATATCCCATGTTCCCAGTCAGGCAACTGGCAGCCTGATGGGTGCTGTTGTCATAGTGTTTTGGGTTGTCTACTTCCATCAGACCAGGAAAACCAAAAGAATTTACAGAGCCTGCAGAGAGGATGTTGATGCCTTGGGAGATCCTTTGGCTCCCCTGTTTCAAGGTTCTAGAGGAATTTGGTTGAATCAGCTTATATGGGCAGATGTTTAGCTTACTTTAATTTTATCAGTGCATTTGGTCCATCAATAATCATGTAATGTATCCACCCAGGGCTCACTCCCACCATTAAAAGCAGAAAACAGCTATGTCCTGCATCTGATGAGCCACAGTCTGAAAACTCCTATCAGCCACTTTTAGTTACCATCCTCTTTCTGGATTTGATGAAAGGCCTTGCTTACCACTGCATATTAGTGTGCCCAGTGCTACATCATCTTTGCTGTTTACTTGCGTGCAACAGAAGAAAAGACCTGACGTCTAGATAAATGAGGGCAAATTCCTGCTGTGACCAGGGAAGGAAGGAGGGGAGGATGTGTTGGAACTGGACCCACAGAGGAGCTGCAATCCCAGACTTACTCAGAATATTCAGTCTATTTTTGCTTCCTTCTTAGCACAATGTTTTTCTTTGGGTTTCCAATGAATTCAGTGTCTAGTTACATTCATTTAGCGAACAGATGATGTAGCTCAAGATATTACTCTCCCCCACAGCTCGTTCAACCCTGAGAGCTCAGTTTGAACTTCTGCAGGAGGTGGCTGGAGCTAAGCCATCAGATCGTCTGCTGAAGTAGCTGAGGACCTTTTGCATGTTCTGCTCTTTGGACTCTGTCCTCAAGGTAGCAGTCTCCGACAGAAGAGCAGAACTGAGCAGCAAAGGAGCTGCAATAGCCTGACCCAGCGCCACAGCTAATGGAAAATTTCTCTCCAAGTATTTTCTCCTACAATTCTTCTTTATTTTTGGTTGCTTTGGAGGTGGGGAGACCCCTTATTATTAGTGAAGTGTGCCCATAGAAATACGCAGGGCCCTACTTCAATGCGTTTGCATATGTCAAGGGTCACTGCAGAACCCAGTGTGGATAAGCATGAGTTTAAATAGACAGTCACACATCCAGTTTAAATTTAGGTATTTACTTGTACAGCATTCCAGAATCCAACCAAATTCAGTGCAGTTGCACCCAAGTGGAGGCAGTCTGAAGTTAGGGCAGAGCTCAGAGAGTGTTCACAGACAACGCTGTGTCAACAGGAGTCTGAGGCCGAGTACTCAGTTTTAACAGAATAACACAAAGAGAAGCATTTACAGCTATTATTCATGTACTTAGCAGCTGGAAGCAAAGGGCTCCCATATAACCTAGCACTGTTACAGAGTTTGGGCATTCTCGCTCCTCAGATGATGGGCCTCTGAGCCCTAAGAACAGAAATGAGATGTCTGGAGGTAGTTGTCCTGTGCAATGTGGAAGGGGCTTGCCCTGCTCTTCACAGAGGGCACACACACGTCCTTCCTCTCGCACACACGTGAGCACAAGGCAGGTCTGATTCCTTCACCTCGGCGCAGGGACTGGCAGTCAGCACGTCTCCAAGTGCTGCAGTCAGAGCCAGCAAAGGACTGCTCACAGCCAGGCGATGCAACGTCAGATTTTAAAGTCCATTACATTACAGCTCCTGTTTTACTCATCAAAGCATGCACCGCCAGATGCTGCATTGCATATCTGAGTCACCAAGCACCCTCTTACAAAAATGCTTAAGTATGATTTACAGTGCCGTCTTTCATTACAGTCTCGTAAGTGAATTCATGCTTGTTATTAGCTTTCCTACAGAGGTCTAAAGACTGGTGACTAGTCAGGGGACAAATGCAGGGCCAGCATCAGCTAAACCAGTTTCCCTCGTACAGTCATCGGGCCTTATCTCTGCTCAGGAGGTACCAATTCATCGCTGGCCCCTCTGCAGGGGCTGCCGACAAAGAGGCTAATTAGTCCCAAATCTAGCGGCTTCCTGACACAGACACATGACACTGGATTCAGACCACCAGCTCTCTTCTCACAAGCCACCGAACGTGCATCAGAGGGGAATGGTGTTTTGTTCACAAGACAGAGGTGAAAGGCCCTATATCCTATTACAGATCCCCTGGGCCAGCTAGTCTCCTTGTTTACATTTTTGTCAGAAAAAATCAAGGATGTTTTTACATTTGTGAATGGAAAGGCAGTAACAAGAGTGTGTACGAAGTGGTATTTCTTAGTCCCCCATCTGACTTAGTGTTGGATAGCAGCCAAGGAAGCAAGGTAATTGTCATCTCTCCAGCTGTGAATGTGGGGCCAGCTAAACCAAGGATTGCTCTGGCACCCAGTGGAAGCAATAGGGAATATTTGTGTTCCTGAAGCCACCTTCAGAGCTGATTGCTGCATCCTGGTGACCATGCAGGTCTAAGCTAACACCACACACAGAACTGACAGTATATGTGTGCTGGTGACTCCAATAAAGAGTATCACTAAGTTCTCCAGGCTTGGGTACTACAAAGTTGTCCAGACCCTGGAGAACTTGACTCATCAGGTTCCCTCTATGCCTTTTGGAAATGCACTTCTTTCTCACACTCTGGTTTGGGATCATTATGTCCTGAAATACAAAAAGATGAGGTTTCTGAATTAATTGCCAAGGGTCCTATTATTACTGAAGCTACAAGTACTTAAAATAACCTGTGAATGATCTTTCTCACATGCCAAAGTAAATCAGTAAGAACACCTCATAGAAAAAGCAACATTAATGTTTCTATAATGATGAATGAACTAGCACCAAGCAATTAGCAATTCAACCATCTGGGCTATTCAGCCTGTAGTCTAGCTCCTGGCAAGGTTTTAGCCTGGCCAGCTAGCTTTTTCCCCAGTCAGAAATAATCAGAGGAACTAGCACAACCCTGGCAGCACTGCTGACCCAGTCTGGGTGCACAACTTACTTTGCTTTGGGAGACAGGAGATTCTCTTTGGCTCTCTTTTGTAAGCTTGTATGTAGGTTTTAGAAGATAGAAAAATATGTGTGCAAGACATTGCACACCAGCTGGCCTCAATACCTAAGGACAGTCCCAAGACCCTGTCACTCAGTGTGACAGTTATAGCCTCAACGTCTAGTTTCAAAGACCAGGGCAGTGCTGTGGTACTTGTTGCTGTTGCAGAAAGCCTCACAGCAGCTTGCAGAGAAGCACCTCTTCTCTCATGTGATCAAAGATGCATCTATTTCACACCCACCATGCAGGTGCTTTTTGTCTTACAGCAGTTGTGTCACAGACATGTGGGCCCCCAATTCCACTCTTCTCTTGCCACTTTGTGTGGGAAACCAACATTTTGGTCACAGGATGTGGTGGACCATGTGCCATAGGCTGTGGTGGTCCTCAGGAAAAAGTCTCGCAGGCACTGTCCTACAGATTGCCCTTTTCTGTTCATCTGCCTTGTGGCCCAGCCCTAGTCCAGCTGTGAGGGTTATAAAGGAAAAGATTCCCTGGGAGCAGGCCAGAGTTGGGATGAACTGTTCTGGCACGGCTGATTTGGACCTAAATACAGAGTAAGGTCTTTGATGCCTGTTTTCTTTCTGAAGGCTTTTAACCCTTTCAGATCACCCATCACTGATTTAAAACACACTATCTTCTTTGGCCTGAAAAGCAGTGCCCCTTATTTCGAGCTCCACTCTCAGTTATTCACACCCTTGCCTCCTCTTACTGCTCTCTTGCCCCTGCTCCATGCTCTGCCTCCTCCTTCTCCTGAGCTCTTCTACTTCCTCATCCTCATCACTGCCACTTCTCTTCCACCAGCTCCCAGAAATCTTCTCCAGCTCCTTCATCCCCATCTCTCATTAGCCAAACCATTTTCCCTGTTTTGTTGTTATAACTGCCTGTGGGCAAGATCCCAGACTGAAGACTTGACTCTGCTGAAGCATGTGGGAGTCTTGCCATTGACTTCGGTGGAGCCACATTTCGCTTGAAACGTTTTGATGATTTCCCACTAGCTCTTCTGCAAGCAAAGACAGACATGCGTGCGAACCAGCTGCTCAGAAGGATTCATCAAAGGCCGGCAGTAACTGATGAGTGAAACGTAATTAAGATGTGATTATAGAATCAAACTTACAGTTTAGTCTATTTCCTCTAAATAAGCCTATCTTTCTGAGCTTTCAAGTTGACTTTGTTCATGTGTAAATAGTTTGATATTATGGAACCCAGACCATCTCAGCTGTTCGGGTTAGTTTGTTTAAAGTTATAGGAAAAGCTACTAGAAATGATGGTTACAATCTGCTGCTTTGGCCCAAATATCATCTGTACTAGATTGCTCGAGTTTCTGAACTTTATAGCATCATAAATTTGTGCAATTATAAATGTAGAGGCAAGAAGTATGTAGGCTCAATGAAAACATCTGAATTAACATCATGTAATGATAAATAGATTCCCATAAAAACTGCTACAGAAATCTCCAAAGAGTAGCTCTTAAACAATGACCAGAAGAAAAAAAATCCCATACAGCTAAAAGCATTACATACTGTATCAGGATGCTTTTTCATTTTATATGGTGTACATTGGGCTATGACTATGAGATCTTAGGAAAATTGAGTGGAACCATTTAATGCAAAGCGTCCAAAGTGTGCCTGAGAACAAATGCAGCCCCGAGGCTCCTTACAAGGAGTCCTATAAGGTCTTTTTCACTATATTGGCACTGGAAGAAAAAGTTAATCAGATACAAAAAAAGCTAAGCTATTAAAACACCCTTTGGCTTATAGAAAACATTCAGCGTTCTGGCTTTTTACCGACTGCTAGGTAAAAAACTTCATCTGCTCCAGTTTAAGTCGATGGCTACATCCTGATTGACTGAAACAGGGAAATGGCTGGGCCACAAATGCAGGATGGGAGGGAGCTGATTGAAAATGGCTTCATATTTCTGTCAGAGCAAAGGAAAATATCTGTAAACAATTTCCTTCTAAGGCCTTTTAGAACCAAAGTGATTAATGGAAAGCAATTGGAAGAAAAGCAACAACCAACCCACTGAACGGAGCAAAATAAGCAGAATATTTATACAGCCATCTTTCTAGGGCAGTGAACATCTTTCTCACATGTATATTTACTTTTTAATGCTATCTGAAAGTGAATACATTGAAGAAATACATTTTTTGCTTATTTTCATAGCATCATCTTTTCTACCTTCTTTTCCAGTGTCGCTAGGGCCGCACAACATATAATAAGCAGTTTAGTAAGCTTCAGCTGCTTCAATAATCATTTAACCTTATAGCCTTCTGTTGTATCTGTTAAAAAATTGAGGTACAACAAGCGTGTAAGCAGAAATATAAATTGCAAACAAATTCTGTTTATCCTGCAATGTGTAAATGAAGAAAAGATAGTGCTTAAAAGGAAAGCAGTCTTTTCTTCCGTAAAAAAAAGAGACCTCTAATCATTCCTGTTCTTATCTGGTGCAGAGCACTTTCAATCCATCAAGACAGTACTCTTCTTGTCTAATCGAACTGCTGAGAGATAAGAGGTTTTAGGGTTTCCTGACCATTGTTTGAACCTTTTTCTTTCTAGCTCAAAGAGGAAAGTCTTGAAAGTCACTAAAGCTCCAACTGTAACTAATTAGGGAATCTGAGGAATATTCAGTTCAATGCAGAGGTTAACGAATAGGAAAACTTCAAACCACTACAGAGATGACCTTAATGAGAGATTCAGATTTGAATTAAAGCTATAGTAAGCTAGTCACTGGAGATTCAAGCTGCTTTTCTTCTTACTTGGAAAAGCTCAAAAGCCCACTGTTAAGCATGCAAAGAAAAAGAACTCCAAACCTTAAAAGGGTTGCCCACTCGTATCTATTTTTATCTGAGTATTGAGCCATTTTAATGGAGATGAGCAAATGGCTGGGCAATTAGCAGAGTTGTGTAGACTTTAACTTGGACCGAAATTGGCAAAGACTCTAAGTGCAAAGAAAAAATTGATGGAGTTTTTTGAACAACTGTAACTGGCTCTTAAAATTTAAAACTAAATACCTCTTACAGCATAACATGACATTCCAGAAAGAGAACATTACAGTTGTTGATTTTATTCCTTTCTGTTATAATGTTATTTGGTTATGTGAGAACTAATTTTAACCAAACACAAAAGCCATGTAAAAGCAAAGCATGCTTGGCAAAGACCAAGAGACAGTGAACAACAGATTCCAGATAGTGGCCTGGTTTTGTTTTATCCCAACTGACTTTCAATTTCTTTGAATACAATAGACTAATATTTAATTATAGAACCTTTTAAAATGGTTATGTCTGCCTTGATTTAATGGGAAATTAAAGAGGGAACACTTCTCAGAATTTAGCTTCCTGCTTTTAAAATTAAAATTTTTCTTGTTCCATAGAATTTAAAAATGTCACCAGGCTTTTACTGTCTGCAGTTTGTTATGAATCTCATAAAACTCATTAAACATGGCATTTTTCATCATGTCGTGTGTATATTAGTGAAATCATTACAAACACGTTTCAATAAATCACCAGATCAACTGCCATGGCAAAGCCACCAGGAGAGTTAAAAATAACTATTCTTTCATGGTTTCCCACAGTAATGGGACTGTGTCAAATGCTAGGCAATTTATTTATAGTCCTTTTTTAATAGTAGCTGCTTAGTTGAGTTTCCGCCTTCATATGTAGGTTGTTTCATCTAGACATGAGTATCAGTCCCAGCCTGATTGTTTGGATTCAACCCTAATTTCTCCCAGATTGTCCATGGAGAGTGTACATTACAGAACTGTGTAGCTAAAAAGAAACACGCACCAAAAAGTCTAGCCCAATAACCTGTACCGAGACAGGATCAAGCAGACTAAACCCTTCTCAGGAGAGGGTCATCTGTGTGTTCTTGAAAACATTTAATGAAAAGTTTTCACATGTAACGTGCTAGCCAGTGTTTCAGAGGCCTTCTTATATACTTAAAGTATTTTTCTTTTCCAATATAAAACTTTGGAATATAGGCTTATTCTCTCTCCTGCTGAACACAGAAAACAATGATTCCCTGTTGTCCCTATAGCAACTTATAAGAAGCATGCCACGTTCTCCTCAACCTTCTTTTTTTAGGTATTAAACAAACTTGGTCTCTTCAGACTTTCCATATACGTGCTCTATATTCCTTATCACACAGGCACCAGGCTTGAGCTTCACCAGCTTAGGCGTGCTATCTAAACCTTGCTGCAACACTCCCAACACTCCTGGAGCACCTCTCCTGTGAGGACAGGCTGAGAAAGTTGGGGTTGTTCAGCCTGGAGAAGAGACCTTTTTGTGACCTTTCAATAGATAAAGGGAGATTATCGGAAAGGCTGAGAAAAACTTTTTACCAAAGCCTGTAGTGACAGGACAAGGGACAATGGTTTTAAACTGGAAGGGGATAGGATTGGACATAAGGAAGATTTTTTTTTTACTCTGAGGGTGGTGAGACACTGGAACAGGTTGCCCAGAGAAGTTGTGGATGCCCCATCCCTGGAAGTGTTCAAGGTCAGGTTCATGGGATTTTGAGCAACCTGGTCTACTGCAAGATGTCCCCGCCTGTGGCAGAGAGGTTGGACTAGTTGATCTTTGAAGGTCCTTTCCAAGCCAAACCATTCTGTGATTCTATGATTCAAATGAAACCTGGGTAACAAACAGAGAGAGGTAATTAGAACAAGAAAGGTGGTGTTTCACAAGCAAATGAAAATTTCTAGTCTTGTTAAATTTTAGCTCTATCATAATCTCCAAACTCACTTTGCTGTACTGTTTTCATAGCCGATTACTCCAGCTCTGCATTTGTGGGTTTGGTCACTGCCCCAAAGTGTCCACATGACACTTGTTCTTGCAGAATTTCCACCTGTCTGTTTTGAGCCACCTACCTAATTTTGGTAGGGGCTTTGAGCAACCTGGTCTAGTGGGAGGTGTCCCTGCCCATGGCAGGGGGGGTTGGAACTAGACGATCTTCAATGTCCCTTTCAACCTAAACCTTTCTATGATTCTATGATAATTTGGCAGACTTTGAGTTCCCACACAGTGCACTGGGCTGCCACTGCGGAAATTCACAGGGATTTATTCACGCTGACAAGCCATGGTTCAAAGGCACTGGTGCATCCACAGGGACTGTAGAAGTTCAACTTATCCCAAGGATGGTCCCTTATTTATTGTTCCCTTTCACCTGCAACAGAAGCAGGAGCTTCTTCTTTCTACAGCTGGGGAAACACTCCAAATCCTCAATTTTGCTGATGCAGTATAAAACACACAAGTTAATGCTGAACATTTTAAGGATCAGGAAATGTGGAGCTTATTCTATTAAGTATACAAAGCATCTAGACCTTTAGAAAATGTTTAGAGAAACGTTTTGGCTATAGGAAGTCTATCATAGGCACTAAAGAACTTTTTCTTTAATTGGGAAAAAGATTGAGACATAAAAGGAATGAGACTTGCTTTTGCTAAATGCATTTAAGCTGTCCTTTTAATAATAAAAAACAGTTGTCTTCAAGATGGGATAACTTTTAAATATAAAAAAATAACACACCACAGGGAGCTGAAAGGAAAAACAAATTTAATTATGTATTCAAGGCCATCCAAACCACCCACCCACATATTAAGTGTTTGCTGGCTACACAGACGCTATAGTTGTCATGGCTCAACCAATGATCTTCGTTTGAAAAGTAAACACCTTTGTTAAAAAATAAAAATATGACATGAAGTGAATAATCAAATGGTTAAGGCAACATCCTGCTCCCTCTGAAATCAGCAGGCTACTTTCAGCGGGATGGTGTTAAATTTTCAGCTGTCTGATTAACGAAAGCCAGGGTGGCTGCAGTGAGGCCGTCAGGAGCTGTGCTGGACCGGCAGCTGGGTGTGCTGATGAAGAGCAGCCATGCCTGACGAAGAGGAAGAGCAGAGGTTGGAGCCACGAGTGGCAGGACTACCAGGGGCCAGCGTTCAGAGCCACTGTGTCCATCCTAGTGAACTAAACGTGGAATTCAGTGGTATAGACAGTCAAGCTCCAGTTCCTGGGAGCGTTCACTGGCATTGCTTTATTTTCTTATATAGATGTAGCTCTTAAAAGCTGGCTGTCATTTTACCAACGGGCTTGAAAGGACCAAAGCAAACTGCCTCCAGCATAGCGTGGCAGACGCCCATGGCAAAGCTGCTATAGATCACCTCAGCCTGAATGAAACGCTGATTAATATTCAGTCTGTGTGTCATCATACACGGCTGAGCCTGCTGGTGCTTCAAAATCATAAACACTGAGAGGCTGAAAATTTAAACAAGCGGAATAATGAAGCTAACAGGGTTGTGCACAAAAAAACTTTCCAGATACCACTGAAATGAGGTGTCTCAGTCTTCCGCAGTCAGCAAAGATTGCAGGTGGTATGGGGGAGCTTTGCTAAATGGGAAAAGACGGGTCACTGCAGCAAGAGAGATTAAATATTTGCTTTTTTATCTGTGTACATATTCCGTCTATGTATACATATATATATATGGTAGCAGGTTTTTAGAAACGAAAAACTAGAATTAATGGCAGCCAATATCAGTTTGGTCCTCAAAGAGGGATGCTTTGTTATGGTACACACAGACTAAATCCTTTTGGAGCAGGCAAACAAAGGAACCAATGCAAAAGCATATGTGCCCGTTTTCTGTGACAAATACTGAGAGGATACTGATTTCAATTTGTTACAGAAGTTTCCTGGTACTTGATACTATCCTCCAGACATGAAAACATCAAAAGTGACAAAAACAATCTGTGAAATTGCCACCTACGAAGCCACGACTCACAAAAGCAGGAAACACAAGAGGGCCCATTGCTGGCATTTTGGTACTGCAAGATTTCAGAGGTTTGTGAGGATGCTGTACCAGATGAAAGGCAGAAGTAACAACAACAACAACAACAACAAAATCTTGCAATGGCAGGCATTCAAAAGCCCCCATGCCGAGAGAAAGAGACATGAAGTCCATCTGAAAACTAGCAAAGGTAGCTGGATGCCAGCACAAATAATTACTTTGTAGGGACAGAGCCAAACTTTTGGAAACAAGCTGACAGACTACTGGAGGAACCATTCGTTTTAACTTGTCATGGCAGAGGAGTCCAAAATATCTGTCGATGCAGACAAAATTAATAAATTAAAAATAAAAAGCCCTTTGCAAACTTAATCGCTTGGGAAGAGGCGGGGAAGGGGAAAGCACATACCAGCAGCAACAGCATCCTTGCACCCTCACATTCCCAAAGACACAGAGGGCAAACTCCAGATAGACACAGCACTGCCGTGCTGAAAATATGTGGTAATTCATTAGGAGATCATAATTTCTGTGAGAAAAAAATACCTAGAAATACAGAATGATGTAGAGCTAAGGTCAACCTGTAGATCTATATGCCTGTCTTGGGTAATTATTCAAATGGTTGCTTCAGAAGAATTTAGAAGAATTGAAGGGGTTTAAAAGGAAATATATGAAAAATGATAGGCACTACAAGCACACCTGTGTAAATAAGACAATATGATGCTGATATGGCAATGACTGGGCTAAGAGCAATACTGCAGACTGAGTATGTCCATGATAGTCAAATGTCTCCCAGAAGCCTAAATGAAGTCAAACCAAAGGGTATGCCTTTCTCCTTCTGATTTATCAAATCTGATCCTGCTGTCTTAGAGGTAAGCAGAGAGCGAAGGGGCAGCTGGTGTGACCCACTAGAGGTAGGAGGTCCATTCAGATATGTGTGTTCTGCTTCCACCAGTTTGAGGTTTCCATGCTGCCAGAGCTCCTGATAAAAGTAAGGAGCTGGAGAGTGAGGAGCACTTCCAGAAAACACTTTTTTCCATTTGCCTGAATGAGTTTTCAGAGGTCTTGGGAGTACTGCACAGACTCTCAGCTGCAGGAGGTCCCTGTTCCTCTACTGACCTCCAGAGAGCTCAGTTTACATTAGCAAGGGATTTTGCTCAATTCAGTTCCTTATTTGAAAGATTTCAGTTTCTTGCCAAAATCTTTCTGAGGTATATACACAGTTTCTTTTCCCAGGAACAAAGGGTTTCATCTACAGACATATTTTTATGCCGTCAAAGCAGAGATTTGTTTGAGAGAGAGAGAGAGAGAGGCATATTTTATATGAGAGATCTAAATAAATATCTAAAGAGCCTGCAGTTACGGTACATACACAAATAGATGGACATTGCTGAGGGGTAAGGGAACACTAGTCTGCCCCTGCTAAATTCAACTCCTTCATTCACTTGGTTCAGATGTGGGGATCTTGGTAAAAAGTAGATTAATGTGTTTTGAAACAGCTGGGCTCATCTGGTATTTAACCAGGCATTCAACCTCATGTGTAACCAGGAAAGCAATGCTAGATGAATTTATTTTTTTTTTTAAATTCACAGTAAATACTGCAATATGATTTTCTGGAAAAACAAACCCAACACAAAAAAAACCCATACAATAGACTACAACAAAGATTCTTGATTCTTTACTGAGACATTAAAATCAACTGCTATTCTTACGAATATTAATTGCAAACATGGGTCCTGGATGATCTCCTAAAATCCTCACAATCCTGGAGAGAAGCTACTATCCCTTGATAGCAAAATATCCTTCGATATTTTTTCTTATAAGTCATAAGTGAGTCTGCAAGTGTAAAAAATGCTGTCTCAGAACACAACTCTGGAGAACTGGGCAGATCTTTTAATCCAGAACCTCTTTTTGTAGTAACTTTCCATATAATTTTTCCTACTGGGAATGTCTGGGAAGAACTACATGCTTTCCAAACCAGGAAACCATAAACGGAGAAGGCATTTGGCCAAACTGTTATGTATTATGATAAGTAATAGTCAGAATATGCACTCGCATTCACATAAATACAGTGTAAGAGGGATGTTAGCGCATAGCACCAGATTTGCTTACTATGAATCTAAAACGTGCCCTTGCAAATTAATTCAGAACTATAAGGTTTTGAAGACAAAAAGACTGCTTAAACCATGTAGACCCTCTCCACGCCAACACGAGATTGCCATATACAACCACATGTGGGTTGTTGGCTTTTTTCTGCTCCCTTTTGTCTTACTTCAGATGTATGTGAAATATTTAATAAGCAGCAAGAATGCCTGTGAAACACCGCACTGCGATACTGGAAACCATCAGAAGCAACTCTGGCTTTCCTGACTGCACCGAAAGGAGCCCAGCTGGTCAGTCCCTTCCTCCTATTCCTCCCCCTTCCCAAATCCAACCAGACGATTCAGCCTTCACATGCCAAGATTTCTGTCTGTGAGCTTTAAAAACTACACACACACAGGTTTCCAAGTAGAGCAGTGCCAGGGGGAGACTGCTGCAATTAATACAATTAACAGAAATCCAGCAGCACGCTGACTCCCAGCCAGACTCAAAGCCGATCCCTCCTTTCAGGAAAGGTCACCCCCGGCTCCAGATGTAGCAGAGTGGTCCACGTGCTCCTGGGGTTTGCCCTGTCACTGAGAGCGTGGCTTGCATTTCTCGATGCTGCGTGTGTCATGGGCAGGCTCGCACTGGGAAATCGCACAGAGCAATCCCTGTCTTCCACCCGCCCGATCGGAGCTCTTCTAGCAACTCCAGGGGCAATTCTAGGAGCCATCCTGTGTGTGAATGGGGAGTTCGCTCTGGCTGGGAAGCAGGAACCGCCAAGGGATTTACAAGGAGGGGCAGCATATCTCAGCAGGAAAGTCATCCAGGAAGTTTTGTTTCCAAGAACCAGCTGGTAAACAGTTTAGAGCACCCTGTTCACATCTGTAACACTCAATGATTAGTGAGACGTTGCTCATGTACCTATAAAATAACCAGTTCAGTTCTGTTTATTTATACCACTGATTGAGCGCTTTGTCACTGGCTTTGAAGAGGGAAAACTAGGCTGAGCCGCAGCTACAAAATTAGGGAGTGCTGGCACCAAAAGGTGACCTGTCTCTTCTGGTTAACAAGCAATTGCTACGGTCTGAAGTTAATGTTAAAGGTATTTAGAGCTGTCATTAGCAGGTAATTAATAGCCTGAAATACCCTAATCTATAAGACTTCTCAGGCTTATACTGTAAAGCTAGTTTAAAGCTGCTGAAATATTTTTCAGACACCTTGAATGTCAGTGATACGGAGTCTCAGAAACCTTCCCCACCAGTTTTCCCGAGCCATGTGCGCAGGAGTGAGCGCAGCTCCCACCAAAGCATAACCATCACTGGGAAATCCTGTTCAGACTCTAAAATGAAGTTTGCTTTTTCACGCCTGACCGAGAGAGTCTCTGTGCGGCAGAGACAGGCAGTCTTCGGCGTTGTCCACGTTAGAAGAATACAGCTGCTCTTTTTTAACAGGGGGGGAAAAAGGAGGCTTTTATGGCTATCCCTGAAGAGAGGCCTCTTACAATGCATCGCAGTGTCTAAACAGACCTACGTGCTCTGATCCCACTTGGCAATAATGAGGGACTTGTATTCCTCAGGCTTCAGAGACCGGCTCTCCGCGTCGGGCTGCAGATGCAGGCTCCGGTTACTGCGGCGGTGCGTTAAAAAACGTGTGACATTTAAGCGGGGATGAAAATTAAAATTGTCTTTTGCTATTGTCCGTGTATTTACCCTTTGCTTTGGTCTGTTTCCATAGTAATAAAAAAAAAAAAAAAGGAAGGGATCACATGCCTGCCCCTTGGAGGGGGGCGGGCGTGGGGACTGACAAGCAGCGGTTCCCCGCACAACCGCGCCCCGCCGTGGCTCTGCGGTGAGAGCGGCTCCGGTCCCCCACTCCGCATCCCACATCCCGCATCCCGCATCCCACACCGCATGGCAGCGGGCACTGCACCAGGTATGGGGGGTGCGCGTTGAGGAAAGGAGTGGAAGGAATTCACTCAGAGCACTGCCAGACACTGAAGGCTTTCGTGTTGCACCATCAAATGTTTTGGGAAATTCCTGTTTAGCTACACCAATATATTTATTGGAGTGCTTACCGGTTTCTCATGGTAAAGCTGTGTGAAAGGCAGGCTTGTGAGAGGAACAAACCTCTCTGAGAGGGTGGATTCCTGTTCAAAAACAGCTCCTGGAACAAAGGAAAATCTGAAGACAAAAGGCGCAGGAGAATGCCTACCTCTTCCCTCACCCTGTATCAGCTTCCACTGACACGGACACGGTGGTGCAGAGACAAACACTATGGTGTGATGGTGGGTCTGTTCCAGGTCCCCTGTGTGGGGCAAAAACCCCCATTGACTTCAGTGGGTCAGATTGAAAAAAAGCTGTTGCCTGAGTGTTAGTTCTGCCATCAGCCTTTGTCCCCAGGTGCTTGATGAACTCTGGGGAATTTCTACCTGTCTGAGAACAAACGCAGCAGTTGTCCAAGGCCAACAGAGGATGGCAGCTGCTCCCGCATTATCTGTCTACATCGTGTCAGAAATTGCATTATAGGATCATAAAGGATAACACACAGTACCTAAGACTTAGAAGTTAAACTTCACAGAGAAGTTAGGAGGACTGACGTAAGGGACATAAAGAAAACACCTCCCCTCGAAACAGTGTTTACAATATTCAGAACTTTTTAGCATTATTGAGTTTCAAATTACTAATTCAGTTCACTCTACAGCTTTATTATTATAAATTCTTAGCAAAATTTAGTTGGAAGAGACCTCTGGAGGTCACCTAGTCCAGCACCCTCCCCAAAGTAAAGCCGACCCTCAAGCTCTGTTGCTTTCCCCAGGGCCTGATGCCCAGGAAACCATTGCAAACCCCAAGGACAGGATTTACTGGGCACCCGCTCCAGCGTTGAACCATGCTCGTGGTGAAAAGCTTTTCCCTTGTGCCCAGTTTGAATTTCCATCTTGCAACTTGTTGCCTCCCATCCTTTTAGTTGCCCCGCTGAGGAGATACTGTCTCAATCTTCTTTGCAAGTCCCCTCTAAGTAGGGAAAAGAATCTCCTGACATGCAATAACAGAACAGGCTGTCTTCTTGCTCTCCCTGTCTATACTTTTAGGGCAGATGTTAGATGAACATAGGAAAGGAGGCTGACCAATTGCAGGTGTACCTCAGACCTGTCTTTTCAAAACCTTTAGCAAAATAATCAAGTAATAATAGTTCCTACTAAAGAAAAATGCTCCTTACGTTGCTGATCACTGCAAAAGAGTTTTTATAGAAGGGAATGGAGGCACAGTTTTCCTCATGATAAGAAAATGATTTACTGAAAGAATAAGAAAGCAAATTTTCCTAACCCAGAACTGTCCTTTGCCTTAAAGATATAGATATTAACATGGTTGACAGCAATATAGTGTTGCCTCTGATTGCTTTTAATAGTTTGTTTAGGTACCAGAAGGCACTAGAAGTGATACACAATATAGCTTTTCTCTTTGAATAATTCGTGTTGTTTCTGGGGAAACTAATTCAGCCTGCAATAAGCTCTGTGCAGTCAGAGCTAGACTATTTCTGATACCCCAGCCAGCTTCTTCAAGGCTAATATGGGCATCTTTATAGTTCATAGCTTATAACATCTAATTTATAAAACATTCAATACATCAAGTGCATTAATGAGAAGAAGCAAACTATGTATCTAACAGAAAAAAAATTATAGAAGCAGAAATTGCAACTAATCCATTGTTTGGGATGGATAGAGAATGATCTTCTAGGTTTGGAACATGTTTAAGTACTTTTTTGGTTTTAGAAGAGACCTTCTATTACAAACATAAAAGTACTCCTCAAGACTGTTGTTCTCTAATTTCAGATGCATCTCAAACAAACATCTTGTCAGCACTTTTTTTAGCAAAGGGATGTGGCTTACCAAAAAGAGGAACAGGGTATTTTCCTTGCTATTTTCCAAGTAGGGAACTAATAGGGGTATTTTTGATAGTTGCAAACAGATTCATAGCCTTTTATTAGCCAGAAGTCTTGCACAACACAGAAGTGCAAGCAGCCATATATTTTGTCTGTATTTAAACAATAAGAACAGATTCAAGCTGCATGAAAAGCCTTTGACCTTCTTTTGAAGAAATCAGTGCTTTTTCCTTCAAACAGCAAGAAATTTTGCTGCAGGACATGATAAATAAGGGAATAAAGTTTATTGAAACTAAAAATACATTTTATTAGTTGATCCGGTGTCCTTTTCCAAGGGTTGAGAACAATGGCACATGGCATTCGTAGCTCTGTGATTTATATGGCCATATATATGAATGTAAACATCCTGGAGACCACACAGTGAAGATGTATTTAAGCCACAAGCCAAGTCCACCTTTTTGCGTCTGCAGTCCTATCTGATGTCCATGCTGGCAGCTCACATCAAACTTATTGACTTGTCTTGTGTGCCCTGCTAGGAAAATAGCCCTTCCTCGTTAGGACATAATGGATGTGTGTTTAGGTCTTCCAGTCAGGGACTGGGGGAGACTCTTGAGTTTCATCAAACACCAACTCTAGCTCCAGAGCTTGAAGACAGATCGATGCAAAAGCAGTTGTACAATTTCAGACAAAACCTGATGTTTTTTTCAGACAGAACCTGATTTTGAAGATGGTCTGTAAGTCTGAGACTTGGGGTAGGAATCTCTCTATTTTTCACAGAACAAGAAAAATAAAAAACAATTTAAAAGAAAACAATTGTCATGCCTACTGCATGAAAGCTTTTATTAGGGACAAAATGACAGGTCTATTCAAACACACTAAGGTAGCCCAAAATGTCTTTTGGCTCATGTATTCAGGATAGGGAAAAAGAACCTCAGCATTTTTTGCCACTTTGTCAGTCAGGAAATATCTTTCTAGTGGCTGCAGTAACATCCCCATTCAGATAACGATATCTAGCCAAGGCATTTCTGATCCGTGCAAGACTGTCTGCACTGCCCAGGCTAAACCTCTCCCTGTTTAGACACTGCCAGCAATCACAGCCTCCGGCACTGTGAGAATGGGCTGACAGGAGTATGTGAGGGTAGGTGAATTGCACAGACTGATGGGGTTTCCTCAACGAAAGGTGCAGAAAGGGACCAAGACAGAGAAGTCATTTCTGCAAGTGTGATGCACAGACAGCACACCCAGCATCATGGCCCACATAAACGTGCTGCCAGATGCACAACTGGATGCACTTTGATAACACAGGCTGCCGGTCTGTGTGCCTCTGGAGCAGTGCACCCATTTCTGAAGAGGGCCTCAGGCTTTTTTTTTTTTTTTTTTTAACATGTTTCTTTCCTGCAGGCCTCCCTCCGCTTGTCTGAAGCTGAAAGACTCCTCTGCCTTGTCTGTATACGTGACGGAAACAGATGAGTCCCAAGGGAGAGCAGAGTGACCTTTGCACTTCGGCAGCTTGGCAGAAGTGCAGCAGAGCCCTTCAGATCCTCCTCCAGAGCCTGGAGGATCCCTGGGAGGTTGACAAGGTTCAGAGGGGTTTCCTTTCCGGTTCTGCTTTCTGCAAAGAGAAAGTGCTGGTGACCAAATTAGAAAAAATTATGACACTCCCCATTTGCTGGCAACATGCAGCAGACAGATTAATAACTTGCTGGCACATTTTTCCTTCTTTATTTTTTTTCTTTTTGCTTATTCCTCAAGCTTCAACACAATAGTAGAAAAGAAGAGATGGAAAAATTGTCTGACTGTTTTTTTTTGCAAATGGCTTGTTAAAAAGCAAGACATTTCTTGAAAAATCCCAAAGATGACATAAAAGTCCACAGCTGGTTAGGAAATTAGAGTGAAATTGCAGTATATTCACTATACTTGTATTCCATGTGGGTTTTTTTTTCTCCTTGAGTACCGAAAATATATATGCACTTCTGTAAAACTCTTGTTTCTTTAACCTTGTGGTCATTCCTGCAAGTTCAGAGCCGTGTTTTTGAAACCCAAGACCTAAATTTCTGGAATTTATCAGTAGAGTTAACAAACGTTACTCCAAAAGCTCAGTGTTCACACTTTATCTGTTCTGTCATGAAGCACAATAAGTTGAACCTGCTAAGGATGATGCACTCACTAATGCATGGAATAATTTTGGAAGAAGTCATGAATCACTTGGTTAAATGGAAATAGCCATGATTTCCATGGAGAGTTGATCACATCAGTCACTCCCCTCCTTCCGTCCATCCCTTCCTCAAATGTTCAATGAAAAAACTAAAGCAGAGGGTTTAGGAGAGTTCTGGGCTATCAGGAGGTGGTCTGCACGGCAGACAGAGCTGAAATAAAGATAGAACAGAGTTCAGGTTCTTCCTTGATTGGAAGAAGTCATGACTGAACCCAAGGTGCTCATGTCTAGGTCCTCAAAGATTTGTGTAAACTCTGATGGGAGTCAGTCG
Source organism: Pluvialis apricaria (assembly GCA_017639485.1). Taxonomy (NCBI): domain Eukaryota; kingdom Metazoa; phylum Chordata; class Aves; order Charadriiformes; family Charadriidae; genus Pluvialis; species Pluvialis apricaria. The sequence continues at coordinate 156,457,585 of CM030008.1, read as the reverse complement.
TACAAACAGGAGGAACTTTGAAGTTCTTGCAGTAAAGGTCTCCTAAAACTCATCTTCTTCCTCCAATGCTGATCATCACATCAGTAGACTTGAAACAACACATAAAACTGAACTTTATGGCCAAACTCCTAAATTTAAGATTAGAAGTATGAGGTTCTCAGCACAAGTAGCCTAATCATCATAACCCCGTTGATTTTAGCAGGAAATTTGAATGGCATACAGATCATTAATTCCCAGAGCTTAAGTACGTACTTAAAGGCTTTAATTTGGTTACCAATATCTGAGAATTCTTGCTAACCGAATCAGGAAAACAGCAGAAATTATTTCTGAAACAGATTATAAACTGACTATCTTTAGGAGCTGGAGTTTTTTTGGGAGAGAGTTTTTTGTATAGCACACTAGGAGTGAGACCACAAACCAAAGTGAAAATTTCCAGTAGAAAACTTGAGCCCATATGATGTCACATGAAAGGAAGGCATGCGCAGAGAAATTAAACAAAACCAATGGGTAAAACTGCTGGACTACAAGGATAAATAACGCTTTACATCTGTGGGTTTGCACAGAGTCTCATAACACACATATGAGCTGAAGTTAGGACATCCCAGTACTGCTTTAACATAGCAATTATAGTATCTGAAAGGCACAAATAGCCCCAAAACAGCACAGGCTGCTTTTGTGATCACTGTTTGCTCAAGTACACCAGGAGTGTAAGATATTGCTGTATACAAGAACACAGGCATTAAGGTCACCCTGTGGGTCACATCTAGTCTCCTGCTATCACAAGCAGCTATGCTAGACAGTCTCTTTCATAAACAAATTAATGTTCTTCTTAAAAAGAAATACAGTCCAGAGTTAATGATCTGGACAGCAGCTGGCACACTCCCACCCAAGAGGACAGTGCTTTGTGTTCCCCAGGGGAGACTTCTCTCCAGGATCTGGCAACAGACTGACTCCTGGAGATGGGCAGGGGAAAAACCCAAGTGCCTGAGACAGCTAAATTTGGCTTGAGAAGTGACCTCTACATATCACTAGAACGGATCCATTCTGTAGAGAAAGAGTAACAAAACTCCACATCTGTCAGTTTCAACAATTTCTTTTTTGAGATAGGAAAGTGTGCAGATAAAGATTTTTTTTTTTACTTATATTTATGTATACATATTTATTTTAGCAGAAAGAATGGTCGCATTCTCACAAAAAACTCAAGCTAACCGTATACCTGACATCAAAGCTCTCTTGTAGCTGCCAGTCAAGGTATTTAAGGTGTATATCAACTGGAGAATGCAGAAGAACACAACCTGTATTAGGTGGTGTTGGGTTTCCTGAATTAGCTATAAAGAGAAAGAGCGCTGCTAAGGCCATGGTACTTACCTTGTAGATGAAAAAATGTGGATGACTTCACTGGTGGCTGCACCACTGATATGCTTCAAGTTAAGTAAATGCTTGACTTACTGCATCGTGGCCAAGCTTTTCCTGATAAAAGGAGACATAGAACCATAGAAGGTTTTGTGTTGGAAGGGACCTTCAAAGACTGTCTAGTCTGATCCCCTCGCTGTGCGCAGGGACATATTGCACTAGATCAGGCTGCTCAAAGCTCTATCCCACCTGACCACGAACATTTCCAGGGATGGGGCATCCACGGCTTCTCTGGGCAACCTGTTCCAGTGTCTCACCGCACTCAAAGTAAAAAAAATTCTTCCTTCTGTCCAATCTAAACCTACCCTCTTTCAGTTTAAAACCATTTCCCCTTGTCCTATCACTACAGGCCCTGCTACAAAGTCTCTCTCTGTCTTTCTTATAAACCCCCTTTATATATCGAAAGTTTGCAATAAGGTATCCCTGGAGACTTCTCTTCTCCAGGCTGAACAAACCCAAGTCTCTCTACCTGTCTTCGAAGGAGAGGTGTTCCAGTCCTCTGATCATCTTCATGACCTTCCTCTGGACCTGCTCCAACAGGTCCATGTCCTTCTTATGTTGGAGGCTCCAGAGCTGGACGCGGTACTCCAGGTGGGGTCTCACCAGAGCAGAGTAGAGGGGCAGAGTCACCTCCCTCGACCTGCTGGCCACGCTTCTTTTGATGCAGCCCAGGATACAGTTGGCTTTCTAGGCTGAAAGTGCACATTGCTGGCTCATATTCAATTTTTCATCCACCAGTATCCCCTAGTCCTTCTCCACAGGCTGCCCTCAGTCAATTCATCACCCAGTCTGTACTGATACTGGGTGCAGGACCTTGCACTTGGCCTTCTTGGCCTTCATGAGGTTGGCATATAGACCATCTTCTATTATTTCTAGGATTAAACATTCATATGCTGAAAATTAAAATTACAATTGCTTCTACATATTTCAAATACAGTATTTATGTCTCGCTCCACTTCCAGACCATGGTACCACCACCCATGATGTTAATAATACAGCATTTCAGCCTCCATGGGTATGTATTTATGGTTCACACAGCCAGAAACTGTAGCTTTCCAGTTCATTCCAGGGTTGGGATCCCTCAGTCATCTGTGCTGTAAGGCTGATGTGTGTCCCACGGTCACTTTAAGAATGAACCAGCCAATTTTCCAGTTTGTCCACATTGTTATTTTACTTTAGATCAGAAGTGCACTTTTGAAGCAAGTTGTTCCCATTTACTGTGCTTTGTTTCACATTGTTGAGCAGTCTCTCAATGCACAAGCATTCTTCTTTTGGGTGAAACTGTACTGGTAGTGTGTGTGTTAGGCACCACAGCTGCATATAGGTGTTCAGTCTGGAACCAATTTCAAGCAAACCTCCTGAAAGGTGTACAGGGTGGAGATCACCTCTGCAGCACCAACCGCTTCACTGTACAGATCCATTTTTTTGATGGGCATTGCCTGCCAATGCAGACATGCCCTCCGATGAAAAACCCTAGATGCATTTCTGCATTATATATTTCATGTAAGTGAGTAATATGCAGGCACAGACAACAGTGTAGATGAGCTTGCATCAAGTTTGCCTTCCCTGTCTCCATGCAGTGGTAGATAGCATTTCCAGTACTGTCTGAGAAAACTCGGCACCCTCATTACACTATGTGCTCTTCCTGGTGCACTTCAGACCTTGCAGTACCTCTGGCTTATGCCATCTCTCCAGGGTACATGGATTTGGTAGAGAAGACTTAACCAAGAGGGTTCACAACTGCACTTAAAATACACAAAAAAGATCTATTAGTGAGAGTCACTTCACGCTGGGGAAAAAAAATCCCATGATCTAAAAATATCTTTACTTCCTTGCTTTTTAACTTGACAGAATTACAGCCATGAATCAAAGAAGAAGATCTAGCTACCTATAAATAAAAGTAAATATGTGTCCAAACAAGGCTGCTCATTCACTCTCAGAGCTCAGTAGACAGACACCAGCTACTCCAACACAATTAATCTTTGGGGAGATTGTGCATAGCAGACCTTCTCTGAACTCTTTGCGAGTGGTGATTACTTCTTTCTCCTTGAGTCCACTCTGTTTACATTAGCAACCCACAGACAAAGACTTAATTTTTGAACAGATATGCTCAGCAGCTTTCATATTGCTTGTATTTATCCCATTTGGTTCACAACCTGGGACTGTGTCCAGGGAATGATTAAATGAACAGACTTCTAGGTCCACATGTCTGTCTCATCCCTCATTGATTTATATCAGATAAAATAATATATGACAAAATACATCAAAAATACTCTTCTGGGGCGGAGGAGATAAACTGAGGTGAAGAGGAACTGGTTCCATATCTCTCCTACTCCCTCTCAGCCCCCACTCCAGCTACACAAATTTTCTGTTTAACATCCAGTTCAGCAAACATCTGCACTTTTCCAGGACACAAAACTGCTGAAGACTCTGAAGTATTTTATTCTTCTTTTTTACTGTTGATTTTTTAGGGGGTTTGATTGGGTTTTTGTTTTGGGTTCTTTTTTCCCTGAGTCTTTATGCTTTCTACCTGAGAAATATTAGTGTGTTTTTAATAGACTCTTGTAGTTATATGTCCAGATAAGCTCTCTAGCATTTTTCGCCCTGATTTACAGCATTAATGCTTTTCAATAAATATTTTTACTTGTAACCAAGGACCATATTGGACAGAGATAGAGCAAGAAACAGTCTTCACCTCCTGGACAAAGCAGGAGAAACCGCGGCACAGCAAGATAATATGATAAGTCAATGAGCAGCTTAGCTGTAGCCCACTGATCTCATACTCCACCTACATTTTCTCATTTGGACACTAGTAGCCTTGCAAGTCATGTCTTCAAGAATGCCAGCTGGCATGAACAGTGCTCCGTGCCTTGCAGAATGAGGTCCTAAAGAGATGAATGGCATCTGAGTGCAGTGTCACTAGATGAGACAGAGCTGGCGAAGCTGATGAAGAGTTTTTAGCCTCACAAGCAACCCTTTTGCAAACATCATCCTCCCAACTACGCAGGTACAATAGTGTGCAGTGCTGGCACAGTCAGCTGCCTCCCTCACACAACCCTAAAAATACCTTCTGCCCCTGAAGGGGAAAGAGAGGGAAGAAAATGTCCTGCCGTTCATCACCACCTTCCTTGTGTGCAAGGTACAGCCTGTTGGCACCCCGCTGATGCTTCAGGCTCAGTAATTCTGCTCAGACTCTTCATGGGATCCACACACATTTCCAGCAGGGACACAGTCTGCAGCCCAGGCAGTGTCTCTACCTTTCAGCTTCCTCTGTGAAGCCAGAGCATTTGCTCCCCATTGCAAAACACAGTAGATAAAGAACAATCTGCCCATAAATTAGTATTATTTCTGATCTAGGCTTCTATTTACCCATGAGATAACTTCACTTGCAGACCTGACTACTGAGCATCTTGTCTCACAGCTGTCTCTTACCTAGAGTATAGTCCTTTCAAATAGCTTCAGGCTAACCACTGAAGCTCTATACTCCAAAATGAAGAAGCAGAGGAAAAGGCAATTTTCTCATTTTTCACCCAAACGTGTGCTAACTTGCTAGAAAATACTTTGGTAAAATATATACTAAAATATTTGTGTTTGAAAAGCAAATCCACAGTGCTCCATCTCTGCTCTCAATGCAGCATCAGTATCAGCACTTCATGGCTATATTAAACACACTAATGGTTCCTCCTTGTCTGTGGAGGTATTTCACTGAGTTCTGTAAGGGTTCCCACTGGTGCTTCAGTGGTTTGAATGCTGTTATTTCTAGCCTCCGCTGGAAAGCAAAAGTCTCCCTGCTGTGGCAAGTAGATATGAATGGGTCATTTTTGTGTTCTTTGAATATAATGGTTTGTTCCTCTTCCCCACTGCACCGCATGGCCGCTTTCTGCCTTCTACAGCCTCCACTTTTAATAGGCTTTGCATCCTGTTTTTACATTAGTCAATTCCTCAGTTTTACATTAATCATAGCTTCATATAAAGAAAAACATCTTCTATTTCCAGGGTACTCCACAGATAGAAATAACTGCTCTGCAAGGGTTTATTCTTCATCATTTTTAAATGTGTTTTGGAAGACTATTAAGCCCATGTGCACTTAATGTCTGTTATTCCTGAGCAAGCATTACATATTTCATCCCTTTAGCTGCAGAACTAATATGAGAGCAATTAGCACATGTTCAGAGGTGCCTAAAGTAGTAACAAGCTAGAAGTTCAGGACTTGTGCTTTTGGCTTTTATTCTTAGCATTGGACATGACTTTAAAAACATTTTAGGACTGAGCTATAGGAATATTTATGTATTGCTTTCCTACCAGTCCATTTCACCTTCCATGTTACCTATTGAGAAATTGCAAGCCCTTCTGCGTTCTTGATCACAATGGCTTCATTTAAGAGTTTCCATGGCAGCTAATGCATGTCTTTTTGCATCTCAGAAAAATACGTAGCGTTTGAGGCCTCAGGACTGTACACCAAGTGTTAGGACTCGGTATTTGAGTACACCACTGAAATTAATAAATAGCCTTTATTGTGTAAAATCTCCGGATTGGTTGTTAGTAGCACACTACTTTCTGACAGCAGAACAATGTCGTCAGGCTTTGTGAAGTATGGAAGCATTAGGGCTTTCTCAAGTCTGATGGAGTACTTTCATCAGAGATCAAAATAATTTAAGAATTACCACTGAGATTTGTGAAAAGGTGAAGGAGAGAGTGTTCACCTTGGTGGTAATGTAAATCAGGAATATCTCCTGTGTTTGCAGCTTCTCTCTAACTCCAGTGTGAACCAATAAACATATTTCTGCAGTACACTGAAATGTGACTATTGTGTCATACAGCAGATAAGCAATTAACTACATGCTTCAGTTTTGCTCCCATTAGTCTTGTGCATTGGAAGAGCAGGGGAAGGAGGCAGGCTCTGAGTGTGCTTGGACAAAACCTGTGGTAAACAAACATCCAAGACCATGGGAGCAGATGACACAAGAGTAGATGCTGTAATAAAGATTTATACCATGGACTAATTACCATTTGGAAACTCCAAGTGTACTGACTTTAGCTGACATCCAGGCCATATAGACACAGCCTGCTCAAAGAAGCCCTTCAGATCCCTCAGAAACTACAGTAGGCAGATCTCGTCAACAGTTAAAACAGAAAATGCTGCCTGGGGTGAAAATTCACTTTGCATATGTTGGAAAGGCCGGCAGAGCAGAGATAAGGTGTTCATAGTACATGGCAGCAGTTGGGCCAAGGCTGGACAAAAGTGAGGTTCCTGTTTCTGCAGCAGGGAGATCTCTGGGACACTTTGGAGGACACCTCTTATGACTTCAGTGAAAATCAATCCAATCTTTGTGATTTAAAAAAAAAATTCCATTGATCTCTAAGAAGCAGAAAGTATCTGTAACAATCAGGATCACAAAGAGAAGGTCTTTCTCATTCCTCTTGCTGAGCAGTCATAGGGTTTGTCTCAGCATCATCCATCCTCTTGTCCTGCCCCACTCAAACTCATGTCAAAAAAGAACACAGCCCATAACCATTTGGTGAAAATTTACTGCACAGAAAAGAGCTCAAAGGGGCTTGGATTTCTGGATTACTAACCCAATTTCTGTTCAGCCACACAATGGAGTTGTTCCTCAGTTGCAGCGCTGGGCCATGCGATGACAGATGCTGTACAAATGGATCAAAAAGGACAATCCTTACCACCACTACCACCAGTCTCCCCCCACCCCTCAAAGCAAGACTGAAGAAAGGGCAAGAAACATCTGGGTACAGGCAAATTACAAAGCCCAACAAGACCTTCACACCGCTCTGCTCTGTGTGACACAGCCACGTTATCCCATCTGTGCAACTATGGTCAGGATTTAGGGAGCTTGCTAGTTTGGATGCTGGAGAGTTGCCTGATTTGCAAGTGATGAGATTGAGAGCAAGCCATCTGCTATTTCCAAATTCCAGCTAATAAAACATAGCATGGGTGTGTTTTGGAAGCACGAGCAATATTAAGGAGCAATTTCAGAAATCTTAGATTTCTACAGCTTCACTGGTAATTCTTTTCACCTCATTTTGGAGACCAAGGGAATTGATGGCAACATCACAGCACAAAATTGTAAGAAAGAGAAAATTATAACCTTAGAGGTGGGCAGTGAAAGGAGTTTATTTTCCCTTATGAGACAAAAATTTTTGATAGAAGCTCTTTTAGTTTCTATCCTGTGAGTCCCAGAGGAGCAGTGTAGTGATGTGCTAGAAAGCCCAGGCTCTTTTGTTTAGCCCTGGGTGGTACAAAGTTATTTGCAAAGGTACAAACTATTGGTGTAACCTTGTTTCCCTTAGAGTCAGTTTTTAAATCTGTATGCTTTCCATAAGGAGGAGAGTGGGAGCTAGACAGCTGGTTTATTCTCTAGGAATGGCTGTTCCACATAAGATATTATGAATTGTGTTCTCTGGAAAAGTATGGCTACCTTTGGAAAAAGGTAGGCAAGAGGCATCAGGAGACCTCTGGGATTGTGGTGGGAAGGGGCTGCTGAGGTATCACATGGGACAAAAGAGGGTAGAAAAGTAGCGAAGAGAGGGGAAAAGAGGGAGTGTGGAGGACACCGGGGATTTGGGGACCGTAGGCTGAGGTCCTGGAAGCCTCTGCAAAAGGTGGGAGAGACATGAACCCTAGTTTTGATAAACTGAACACAGCAATTGCTCATCCTGCTCACTGGAGCTGGGACCTTTGGTTCATGCTCTTAGGAGTGTTTGGAAATTTCTCACAGTGTTTCAAGACACAAGCAGACTGTTCAGAAAAATAAGAACAAAACCTAAACTGTTGCAGTAGTTTGAAAGTATTTGCAAAAACAATGAACCACTGGAGCACAAGTGAGGTAGTAAATGGTGCATGATAAATATATGCACTAGGCTGGCACTGCCTTATACCTGGCATGTCTGTATCTACACTACACTGATGAATGACTGAAAAGGTGAGAATTTCAACATTGCGTGTTGTTACAGCAACATAGCAGAGAGGACTGGTACAACTTAACACTGACGTTTATACTTTCTTACACTGAAGAATCCTACATAAAATGCCACAAAGTGTTGAAAGATTGCTTGGCAAGTTGGCTTCAAATTGAAGAAAACAGCTTGGTTTGACTGAAGCTTGTCAAATATTTCAGCAATTCTTTTCATAGAACATTGAGACTATGTTTTCTGTGCAGTTTGTCACTCATCAGTTCATAGTAGCATACTGAGAAATTAGGCAAGATCAGTTTTAACACACTAATTCCTGCTGTTAAGACAACGTTACTGGCCCACCTCTGCTAATGAGTTGTGGAGCAGCAGTGAAGACCAAAGGAAGCCTCTGTGATTGCAGCAATGAAGCAACACCGTGAACCCCCTAATTTTCTGCCAGGAAGACAAATGGCTGGACCACATGAAAAGAATATTTGGTTTCTATCTATTTTAAAACTCTACTTGTCTCACTAATAGAGAGGAATTTGCCACAGTCTTATCATAGCCTCTAGCGGTTACATATCTGCATCACGCAACCACCAAGCACTTCAACATTGTGAACTCTATAGCTATCTGGGACAGATCTTTGCCCCTAGAGGTTGTGAGTAATTCCCAGTGAAGTCAGCAAGGTCCAGATTGAACCTCAATTAATTCTGCCTATCTAGGTTTCCTTTTAGTCAGAGTCAGTGGAGAGACAGAGATGGGACTGGCCGGTTGGAAAGTGTACCACTGTATGCTCATAGCATTACTTGTTTCTCTTAGGGGGAGTGACACTCTGAAAGTATTTATTTATTGACTATAGAGTAAACCTTGATGATTAGCTTGGATTAGAAGTCTAACTTTTAAACAGATCGAGAAAGGTGAAGTGATTTCTAAGACTCATTTAAGTCTTCTGCGTGTGAAATGGCCCAAAGACATCTCGTAACACGTATGAGTGACAATTGCCTAGCTTTTGACCGCAGAAGACTTGAAACTGGTAAAATGGATCTATTGAAAAGACAAATAGCAACAAGACTTGTCAGTATGGGGAAATCCACACTGTATTGAATAAAATGTTCCCTCTACATAATTGTGTTGTTAACAGCTATCTGCAAATATCTTGAATGATCCCAGTGCAGAGAGAGTAGGATAGCTGCTCCCATATAGGAAGGACGTGCATGTAGCATACTGAAATGTCATTTTAGCCCAGTCTCCCAAAGGAACAAAACTTACCTGATTGTACCCCGTGTGTGTGTCTATCCCCACAGCTAATTTTTGAATGACTAGCCAGTATTAAGAAAAAATGGCAGCAAAGTACTAGTTCAAAGAAAATAGAAAGATTGGTAGATGAATTCCAGTTGCAGAAAGGCTTCAACACATCAACCCTCATTAGTTATCAGCAGATCCAGACAGAGAGCACACATTTTGAAGGACACGCATAAACAGTTCAACTGTGAGAAAAATTCTGTAAAATATTTCCACTGCACCGAAGAGCAGAGAATCCAGCCATGAAACCAGCTGCATGTATGTGGACTCACTGGAGAGGAATCAAATATAGAGCTCAATATGAAAATATTTATGCCTTTGAGTTTAAAGGCGTAGCTCTTTAATACATTCACAATTATGGTTGGAATACAGAAGACAAGGCCATCATTAGGCTTGTGAAGAGGAAGCTGTTAATGGTTGATAGCTGCCAAATGTTTGCTGATTATGCAAAGCCTGTAGCGCACATCCTACATGGTGCACACATGTGCGTGCGTGCACATATTTACTTCTCATAATTCTACTGCAGAACCAACAAGGGATTGTTATGATGTGATTTGAGATAAAGCACTTCTACCATCAGGCCTGCAAATTCTGCTGGGGTTTGAAAGCCAGACTGTATGGTCTTGTTATTTTTGGTTCCTGCTGATGTGTCACTTCCAGCAGTAAAAAATAAAAGATGGTTGGAGGCAAATTCTGACTTCTGCAAGTCTTGCTTTGCTTTCTTGCCTTTTGATCGGATCCCAAGAAGGCTTCTGCTCTTGCAGAGGTACAAGTCAGAAAAGTATTTGGCCTTGCAGCTGCAACTCAGTTAATGATTCTTTGAACAACAGATGAGCCAAACCCGCAATTTTCTTTTCTATAGTGTTATGAAAAGAGTTCTGAGGAGCTCAGTCACGGGTGCTGGTTTCAGAAGCAGAGACAAGGAAATGCACACACCTGCACTTGAAGATGAATATGCGTTTGCATGGAAGGGTAACATTTCCAGTCACATTTCACTCTAAAGCCGCAGTTCAGCAAGCTCACGTGTTTACATCGGTGTTATCCCTAACTTTTCAGGGTCAGGAAGGTAGAGACCTGTACTGCTGTCTGCAGAGCCTTCTGCCTACATCCCTGCCCCTGGAAGGATGGATGGACGATGAGCCAAGAGCCATTACTGGGGCTGAATGCCTTTCCTAATTGTGTGAGAAAATTGTACATCAGAGCAAGATCCAGAGCAAGATTCATGCACCTTGTGCATGCAAAGAACTTCAAGAATCTACAGAAAACTAGTCAGAAAGGAAAATTACATTTTCTCCTACCTTACAGTAGCAAAGGGAAAAGACAGTATTAACTTGGCCTTCATTATTAGTTTACACCTAAGATTAAACTGCCCATCTTGGCCAACGCCTGGAAAATCACAAGTTACCCAGGAGTGGATTGTCCGTTGTAAACTCATCAGAGACCACCTATCATTTGTTTATGTCTAACTCCTTTTAGTAGAAGCAATAACAGCAACAACAAAACAATCTCAGGTTTTGATTTGGTCTCTCTTCCATTGTAATGTGCCTTTGGAGACACTGTTGGCATTTTAGGTCAATCGACCAAGAGGGTGTGGAGGAGGGAGAGAGGTAAATCCAGTTCTGCTGCTTCAGACAAACAAGGTTTATTTGTAGCCTAAGGAGTGTTCAAGTTAGACCCCCACATTTAAGATACTCCTTTTTTACAATAATAATTTGTGGAAGTGCAGTTTTGCCTTCCCAACAGCAGCTTCTCTTGTCTTGAAAGAGGGAGGGAGCTGACCATTGGTCTTATTTTCTCTTTTTCAGGTCATTGCCATAAAGACAATGTCTGTTTCCATTTCTGTAGACCTGCAATCTACACCAGTTCGCATGTGCCAGTGGTGCCAGACATTTATCGCTGCTCACTGGGATTGTCTCAGGCTTTCAGTAAGACAGGTTTGAGAGGTCTGGGCTGAGCAGATGCATCACACCTTACTCTCCCTACAGCCTTGCTTTAACTTCTCTGTTTCTTGGTGAACAAGTAATGTCAAGATGGTCGTACAGGAAACAAATGGGCAATATGTCATAGGCCAGGGATTGCAGCTTTAGATGACATCTGGGCTAATTTTCTGGTTTGAACTTCTCCAAGTAACGGATTTTGTAGTATCCAAAATCTCCTATATTCTTTCACTTTATGGTTTATCATGTTTGCAGAAATCAAATATTAGATACAGAAGCTGTCTATGAAAACATATAGAGTCTTCAACATTTAATGTAACTCCTTTGTGTCCTTTTGGTTTGGAGGCTTAACCAGAAAATTATGTACCTTCATTCAAACATTCCCTCAATTCAGGTCTGGGATTTCACCACTGTAAAATATCTGTGCTACTATACTTTTGCAGAGGATTAAGACAACATTTTGCAGAAGCGCTATTGCAATTTTTGGGCAGATTTTCTGAGTTGCTCCAGTTTTTTGTGAGGTCAGATAAGTTGTCTCCAAATTCAGCTCTTTAATATTTAAATATTTTAATTCTTGTGACTCTGCGAACCACAAAGGTCATAAACAAAATAAAAGCAGGATCAAGAAGCCCACATACATTTGTACCAATACAGTCAGAAAGACCTTTTTCTGATACTGTGCTTCCTGTCTATCTGCTTCATGTTCACTGTACTCCCTGCAGTCCTTTGTCTGTTGGGGAAAATTATTTTAAAATTAAATACACTTATTTCACAATAGAGAAATCCTTTAAGATGTAAAACACTTGTCAATACTGTAGATATTTTTATTCAAAATAATGTTTTAGAAAACAACAATGCCAACGCCTGAATGGTTTTCTTGACTGTTTTTGCTGGTATTTAGGAAGTGACATTTAGCAAGTGACACATATGACAAGCAATTTTTACCTTTGGTGGAATGTTATCTGGTATATATGCAAATTTTCCTTTGTAAACAACCATTTAAGTTTTGCAACATGTTCCCAACTCTTCTAAGTATTTAGTGAGACCCATAAAAATGGGTGTGCTTCCTTTCTAAAGCACCACCTTCCCAAAACAAGAGATTAAATTGGAATTCTAGCTTTCACTTACAAAAAGAATAAAAAATATTTACATTTCTAGACATTACAGTCACAGAGGAAACCTGAAAATCTTGACTCAAGAGGCAAGAAGTCAGACAAACAAGCTCAACTGCTTGCTAATTAATTCTTTTGTGTTGGTAATGCTTTGGAGGACAATTCATAATTTTTAAGTAGCTGGGGTTGGCAATACCAGCTATGGGATACAATATAAACACGGGGAAGCATAAGGACTGTCTGCACCGTCATGTTCTGGTTATGTTAATAGCAGCACAGCCAAATAAAGGGAAAGTAGTTTAGTGTTGAGAGCTTTTGCAGAGTAGACCGAAACATAGTTTGGGTGTGAATAATTGCCATAACAGGCACGAGCAGCCAGGGTAATTACCCAGAGCCCCACTGGGTTAAACTAGGGACATGAACAAGCCATCTGCCGTGCAGATGAGAGGAAGGATGGGCCCATGCCCTAATCTTCCACAAATTTAAGACTGTCTCTGGCCATTGAATAAGAGACACAGCTGAAAGGATGTCTTCGGCTATTCAAAATCAGTCTTGCTTTAAAAAAACAGGAATGAGGCATTCAAGAGGCCTGGGCCAAGAGAGCAATAGTTTGTGGGTCTGATAAAGGGATGCAACAACTGATCTCTGCTCTCCTTCCTAAGCCATCTAAGAGAGGTCCCACTCAGCACCTGACCCTTCATTACCCACATTTAGGGCTGGGATTTAGGCATTTGTCTTTCTTTCCTTTGGGCTGTGCCAGCACTGGCCTATCCAATTTTAGCCAACAGGTCTCCCTAAACTCTCTCTACTGTCACATCCTCCAGAGGCCAAGGGCAGGAGAGGACTCTGTTCCACCATCCTTCCCATGAACTGCAGGCACCACTAGCTGGTTGGCAGCTGCCTGAAGCTGAGGGTGTTGCTTTTGATGTTATGTTCAATGAACAGTGCCTTTTCCAGAAACAATGAAGCATTAGAAAAGAAAGAAGTGGGCGAGAAGAGGAAAGGATTTAAAAATGCAAAATCTGATCTAAATTGCCTGTCTAGTTAGTCTTATTTACATCCACCTCTGCTTTACTGTGGGATGGACACCAGCCTGCATCAACAGAACCGGGTCAGTCGACTTCTCTGAGGTACAGCTGCTGTTCCTTGGGGGTACACTGTGCCTGTAGGTCTGAAACCCACCACTTCCCTAACCCCCTGTAAGCCTAGTACACGTACTACAGGTGAGTAATGCTTCCTAAAGATGTCTATCTTCAAAAAGAGTAAAATCTTTGAAAAGGGAGGAAGAACAATCCAACACAAGGGCGCATGCCCATTAGCCCAAAGATCTTGAATTTTGGCTCCAGCTTACACCAGTTAAAAAACTGGTCCCAGTGCCATTCCCAAGCCTGCTGTGCCCCCTCTTGAGCAGGCAGCAAATTTCTCCAGCTCTGAAGACTTTAGCTTCCCCATTTAAAATGAAGACTGTGATATTCATTTATCTTTTTTTAAGAGCTGCTTCTTTGAAAGAAAGATGCTAAACACATCCATAAGCATATATTAAGAACAGGGAAGACACCGATGAGAAAGCATGGCTGAAAACAAGGCAGAAGAGTTACAAATGAGGCTAACACAGTAGGGAAGTCTACAGCTGGGAGAGGGAGGGGGTGTGTGTGAAGAGAAGATAGCTTTTATTTGAACCACATGTGTGCCGGTTAATCACGGCTGGAACCTGGATCGGGTGAGACTCTGTAGTGGAGAGGAGGTGGCAGACACAGGGAAATTATTTTTTATTTCAAACAGATGTATTAACAATGGCCTTATGCTGATGAAACTCAATAAAGAAGAGATTTAAAGAGGGGTATACTGTGATGGGAATTTGTAGCTGGGAGGCAGAAGGGAAAATGATCATTTGCAGTAGACATATGTAATCACTGTGTGCTCAGTGCTGAGATGAGGGTGGGACTGCAGCTGCCAGAGCAAGTGAAAAGGAAAAGCCTGGCCACTGCTGCAGCAGAAAATGGGAAGAATGGATAGGCTGGTCCAGCAGGAAGGGAGGAGGAAATATGTGGTAGAGGATATATATACACTTTTAAATTTTTGACTTCTAGCAAAACTAAAATTGTTCCTTTAATGTGCCATACTAAAGAAATGTTCTGACCAGTCTTGTAACTGTTTCCTCTTTCATTGTAGGATGTCTTGTGCTCTCTTAGCGTTTGTAGCACTATGCCTGGACATGATCTTTGTAATTTCATTAATAAATTCATGATCTTTGTCGTTCAACATGAAGTTAGAATTTCACTTCCTCTTCACAGGTTTTTTTTTATTTATTTGCTTGCTTGTTTTTTTTAACAATGTGTTAGAAACTTATGTTCTTAATTTGATTTAAGGTGAGAGCTGTTATCAGCTTTGCCTCCCTGGGGAGTCTCCAGTCACAAACAGCGAGAGATTTTACTTAAAAACGTAAACACGTATTACCATGGGTAAATGAAAAACAAATTCAATACAGACAAGACCTGAACAATTTACATATAGCAGCAGTAGAAAATTGGTGAAATCCACGATTATATGGATAACACGTTCAAAACAAAATAGATGTCTAGACCTAATTTAAGTTTTACCTTGGAGAATCACCAGCAGACAAAATGAAAGCAAAGAAATCTTCCGCGAGTTCAGAGGATACCCAGTGGTAGGTGTCCAGATGAGTGCAAGGAGTCTCAGCTTCCATGACCATCAATGAAGATCTCATTGACATTGTCACTGCAGACTAGGATGGGATGCCTTGCCATTTGCAGACGTTTAGGTCAGGATGAGATGAATCCCACTCTACCCCCATTGACCACACTAACTCTCTGCTGTTTACAAAAGATGAGAGCAACTCTCTCAAACGTACCTTCCGCATTGGAGATGCCCTTTCGTACTCAGGTGAATCTGAAGTGTTTTACTTTCCCACAACAATTCATTCTGTAAGACAGGAAGACACACAACACTAACACTTATTTTTAGGCATCCAGGGACACAGGCACACAGTCAAGTTCCAGTGACAAAGAGCACATGCTCAGCTACCATGGCATGCTGATAGACGATAACTTGTTAGCCCTCAGAAATTCATTGCATCCCCAACTCTGCCAAAAAATAGCTGAATTTTCAAAAGCTTTCAGATAGATAGGCTACAGCCTTGAAGCTGCATATAAATAAAACTGTGTCCAACTAATGCTGCTTTATTCTCATACCTGGGTGAAAAGTGCATATTTCCTATGACTTGCCATTGACTCAATAAACAGAAGGAACCAGAGGTGTGTGATGCTGGGCTGCCCTGGAATGGCAAATAGCTGCTCTGTCCCTCCAGGGTGCAGACTCCTCCTTTGGGAGTCTGTTTTGCTCCATGCTCTAAACAAAGCTCTCAGAAGACCTTTTTTACAAGATAAATTTTCTTTTCTTGCTGTTTGGATGTCGGAGAGAAAGTACAGCTTATGAAAAAAAAAATAATTGGACAATGCATTAGTATTTAAGGGATATTTCTAAGTTTGATTCTTGTTCTGTCTTTTTAAATAGTGTTGCCAGCTTGCAGCAAAAGGCATAGTAGAAATCCATGGGAAAGAAAACTGAACTTACATTTTGAGAAAAGCTGTTTGCTATCAGCTTCTGCTGGTTTCAATCCACTGCATGACTAGAACAAGGCCATTTTATGCTCTAGGTTTTCCTTTCAAAATCCAGACACAAGGGAAGTGCTTGTCAAAAATTATTAACATCTTAAACAGGGTTTACTATAGACAAAGACATTAAGATACATTTGAAAACGCCCATATACATTATAAAAGTTGGAGAAATGTGCTTTTTCCAGGGCTCTTTTAGGACAGAAAGGAGAAGTGTGTATTGCGTGTTTCTCTTGGGACAGATTCACTCTCAATGATTTGACCAGAAAGAAGCCTCCTTCACTTCTGCAATGTATAATGAAGGAAAACTGAGCTGTAAGTTAAAGATGAAGGTGAAAGCCTGACCCCAGTGAAATTAATGGGAATTCTGCCATTGATTTCAAAGGGGCCAGCATTTCAACCAAGATATAAACTTTATTTCATTCTGCCTTCTTCTGGGAGTTACTCAGGAGTAGTGCTATGTATGAAATTGATTTTTTTTTTTTTTTGGTTCTCTGTCCAAACCAAGAAAAAATAAAAAAGAAAACCGAAAACCAAATAAAAAAAGAAAACCAGTCAACCAAAACGCACTGTTTGTTTTGCTAAACCAACAAAAACTCGGAATACATTTTTTGTCAGCAGAGGTATTTCTTGTGACACAAAGTGTATTGTTTGTGAGTCTCAAATATCTCAGGCTTCTGTCTTCATTTATTAATGAAAACAGTTTTTCAAGCAAAAACTATTAAATGTCTTTGTTTAAAGATGTCAAAACAAATTGTTTTGGGTTTTCTAAATCTTCTGTCACCCAATACTTTTGTCCAAAAGCACTCGCCAAACTCAAAAGGGATTCATTTGAGTTCTTCAGGAACTTCATGTTTTTGGAATAAAACCCTTTTCTGGGGAAAAAAAACAAACAACAAAACAAACAACACAAATCTTGTCAGGATTTCAATGTGGTCAAGACTGCAAAGAGAATTAGCTTTGAAAGAAATAAGGATCATATTAAAACTACTTTACCTGGTAGTGAATTTTGAATAATATTTTCAACATGAAAAGTTAGCACATATATTTTGTGTAAGCAAGTCACAAAAAAGAGAGGAGTATGAGCCATCATTTTGATGCAAGTGACAGAATCAAGTACAGTCAAGATCCTGGTGCCTTTAGTTCTGGAAATATACTTGCCTCTAATCGCTTCAAAAACTTTTCTAAAAAAGCTCCCACTTCATTCAGTTATGGACTTCAAGGAGCAATGTCATAGTAGCACATGGACGTGTACAGGGCCATAGACAGCATCACAACATAACCCAACTGCAGAGGTGTGAACAGTTAGAGTTTGAGGGTTTGGAACTGATGGAGATTTTTGGCCTTTTTTTGTTTTGTATGTCAATATAATGTAGGTTTGAGCAGCTCAGACTTTACACTGCTCTAGTAGAAATGGAAAGTCCTAACCACAGATTAAATCATCTGTATTGTATTATGAATACTCAGCTCTGTTGAGAAAGGACATTTGACTTTGCAATGTGGTAGATATTAGCAAACACTTAAGAGAAACCACAAAACTTCATGTATTTGCCTGGAGTAAGCCTGCAACATCTGCTCGAACCCTTCTGGGTCTACACTGTTAAGAACATAAGTCAGCTTGTTGGTCATTCCTCTGAACTTGAAGCCAGATGAGCAAATCCAAGCCATTTCATGGTACAATCACTCTAATCATTTCAGCATGGTTACTAGGTTTTTTTGCAGAGGACATGAGCTTCAGAAAAAATATTAGGCAGCGTTTGCAACACTTCCCTCCCTTACAAAGATTAAGTTGTGTGAGTTGCAGAGCTCTGAGAAAAAGCCCTTCTTATCTGTCTGGCTGTTTTATTA
Source organism: Pluvialis apricaria (assembly GCA_017639485.1). NCBI lineage: Eukaryota > Metazoa > Chordata > Aves > Charadriiformes > Charadriidae > Pluvialis > Pluvialis apricaria. The sequence continues at coordinate 156,439,426 of CM030008.1, read as the reverse complement.
TTCATTTATTAGGTTACATTCCCAGGCCTTGTAGTTCAGTTTTGTATATTTAACACCACTGGCTTTTTTGTTCATGACCTGAAATTTCCCTCAAAGGGAATGGCTTCCTCAAAGGAATGGCTACTATATATACATAAAAATTAGAGTTTATATGGTTACTTTTTTATTGGTTTTGATTGTTTAATATTTTAATAATTGCTATGGGTGTACAAATATATCTAATGGGTGGGACCGAATTTGTTCAGCTGGCAAAGTCGGCCCTGACAGGTGAATGAATAGGCATAATTTCCCTCGGCTGTTACTGTTGTTAGACGCTGTGCTTTTAAAGTCCCAGGGTATATGCAGATAGCCTGGGTGTACCAGAGTAACAACTGTGAAGGTATAAGCAGCCCCTAACATGTTGCCATATTTATACAGAAATGATGATATTCATGGCAGCCTGCAAAATTTTAAGGGCAGGTCCCAGTCCTACATACTTCACAATCCAAAAAAGACACAAGGTGGTAAGCCATGACAGCAGACAACGGTGTATGGCAGGAGTGGAAGAGAGAAGAAAAAGGAGATAAACAACCAGATTTGTTTTGTAAGGTTTCAGCTGCCTTGTTAGCTATTGTTCTAATCTCCCCTTCTATTCTGCTGATTTATTTTGGAACAATTAGATTTGCTCATCACACAGATATAATTTAATGGTAACAGGAACAAAATTTGTTGTCCACTTAAGACAAAAAGAAGTTCTCTGAGTACAAGACGATAAATTTTTCCAGTTCTGTGTCATTTTGGAAATAATATTTTCCAGGTGTCCACATACAACTTTCTGTTTTGAAATGAGGTAGACAAAGTGATGTTTCTTGGAACCTGAGTATTGATGTGTAAAAGATATATTCTTATGGAGAATTTTAAAATCTGATCCAAGCATTTCATATGGGAATTTGGTCAAGGTTTCTGCAGGGGCTGAAGCCAAATTAGAATTTGATTTGTAAAGAAATATCTTTCTGTATGAAGCGGAAATTCCTGCCCCTTCCTCCCTCCCCTCAAGTTTTCCTCTAATGTAGGAAAATTTAAAAAATTAAAAATACCTTTTTTTTTTCCTCAAAAAAAGAAAAACTGGAGGGGGGAAAAAGCAAAAAGAAAAAAAATCAAGAAAACTCCAGTATTTTTGAAACATTTACTAGTAACTAAAAGAAATAAGTTAATGAGTAAGTATGTTCCACAAATGCCTTTCCTCACAATAACCGCTTTTGGAGCTGACCAAGCAAGTAGGTATCTCATATAAACAATAGCAATGATACGATATGAATGAAGTTGTGTAAAGATTATCCTTTCAAAGTTCATCAAAATCAAAAGGAATCGTCACAAAAAAGATGGATACCTTTTAGTAAAGTGAGAAATCCTATAACTTCATATTATCTTTTGTTAAAAGACGGCAGCCAGGACCACTTCTTTCAATGCTTTCCAGAAAAAAAATACTTTTGGCCCAAGTCTAAGCAAAGGGATTTGTACCGAAAAGGAATTGAGAGAAGCTGTAGATAACTGGCCATAAATTTGAGCTAAAATAAAAGAGATCTGGTTATTGATTATCTCATTATACCACTTCAATTACTGATGGAAGCTGGAAATCTCAACAAGTACAAAATAATTATTTATATGATCAAAAGCAAAGGAACAGAAAGAGAGAAAGAATCCAAATATGTGCACTGTCCACACACTTGTTGTAAAGAAACATCAGCAGAACCACGTGCTGAAACAGTGGTCTTGAGTCAAGGAATGGCACCCTGCCAAGCCCAAACCTTCAAGGGAATCTGCCCTTACTACTCATAAAAATGGCATGCACTGGTGGCTTCTGTGCAGCAGCTGCCATGGGGATCCCCTGAGGGCAATTCATGAGAAAAGTCCTCAGAAGTCAAGGTGGTGCAGGCCGTCGTTCACTGCCTGCACTGGCAGGGGAACTCCTGCCATGGCAGCGTGTGACTGTGCCAGAGAGGTGGCCAGGACAGTCCACCTCCTCCCTCGGGTATTCATGAAGTGTCAAGAACTGAGACAATATTGATTTAAACTAAAAATCCAGTTTGCTTTACAAGTCTTGTGTGATTTTTCCAGAGGAACATCTGAAGAGCCAAACACAAATGCACACACGTTCCCATCAGTTTTGAGTTTGGTAAGACGTCTTCTGCTTCCACATCTCATGCCCATGTTTCTGTTGACTGAGGAAACGTATTTCAGACATCACAATTGCTCCTCAGCCCTCCGCAGCTAGAGGAGAAGAGGAGGCTGTTTTATCCCTGTTTCATTCCCTGAAGAAGGGAAAGTCACCTGGCGCAGGCAGAAAGGTATATTCCAGATCTTCTTGGTAGTTTGCAGGAGACCTATAACTTTTTTTTTTTTTCTACACAGAAAAAGGGTACAAAAACAAGAGTGCAGTGAATTAAATGAGCAGCTGTTTGCTCTCCAGTTCTGAAGGCACCTCCCAGTTCATTGCTCATTGTTTCTGGACCAATTTTTATCTGTTGTTATCACCTCTTCACCGCCACAAGGGAATCATTGCAGTCAGCTTCCACAACCCGTACTTTCCATATTCTTTGCACAGCTTCAACTAAAGCCAATTCCTAATAGCTTACACAGAAACCCAATACTTCTTCCTCTGGTGAAATGATCCTTAAATGAAGCTACTAGAGTTGGAGGTCTAAAACAGAAAGAAAACTCCCCCCAGGAGGCAAGTTCAGAAACAACGTTTGATGAATAAAACAGAGTGGATGAGCAGTCTCAAAATTAGTGATACGATCTGCTCACTGATTGCAGATACCCACAATATGTCTTGATATTGTGCATGTGTGAGTAGCCCACAACACAGTGCGTTATTACAGGGGAACATTGTGCACATCTGTTGCATGCTGCAGGAGTAAGTTACAGGCCATCTGAGCATAACGCAATTGCTCCACAATTAAAGGCCCTCCTGGTCTCCTAAGGGCACCCCCCCGCTTTTGTTGCCAGCCACCACCTCACTCAAGAGCTGTTCCTTTAGCTGCAGGAGGGGTTTGAAGGCTACAGTCCCCTTCCAGTTCAACACGATTATCTCAGCAGGTCTGAGTTTAATTCGGCAGATCTGCTCTCTTTCAAAGATAATGAGAAAGTTAACCACTGATCAACCGCTTTCCACAAAACAGATTATTTGCGTGGAAAAAGACTGAAAATAGAGTTTACATGCACAAGGATTCAGCACTGGGCTTTCCCAAATACAGGACAGAATTTTGTAAGTACTCAGACCTTGCAAAAGGAGTCTTTTATGCATGTTCAGTTCTTTTTTTCCTTCTTTTTCTTTAAAGAAAACCAAACAACACAACGATCTTCTTCCCCTCCTTCAGAATGAAGTCTCCACAGCCTGGTCACCAGTGACATGAGGCTTCCTACCTATGAGGTCAGGAATGCAAGTCTCCATTTAAGGTTTATACCATTGACACATCAATCTGCAAATGCTCTTTTGTGGAGCTGGCATTGCCTCTGACACAGGAAACGTGCCTTTGAACAGAACATGTTTTCTTCCATATGCATTTCTATATACTTTGCTTTGCTTGCAGATCAAAAAAATAATTGGGAAGTCATAAAGTCACTGTCTGGAAGGTTTCAAGGGCTATTGCTGTAAATTAACCAGAAATCTGCCTCTCTCAGCTATCTGAAAGTTAGGTTTGAAATGAGTGCCTACGTGCCCTTTGTAGGCAGCAGAGGAGGAAAAGTCTGCCATCCTAGATTTCCAGTTTCATTTTAGTCCAACTTAGAGACTTCATATATTTTGGGACACGGTTAAAAAATCAGAACATATCTATCTCTTGCTCCATGTCCTGTGTATTTTACTTCATTGCAAAAGACTTTTACAAAAGCATCAGTTTCCATTTAAGCAGCATTAAAAGCCACCAGATTCTCAAAAAACTTAATGAACTTAAGCTTTAAAAGAAAAGAAAAAATCTTGTCTGAGGGACAGCGAGAACTCGTAAGCACTGAAAGTTTCTTTAATTTTATCCTTAAAGTTACATGTCTTAAAGAAAAGAATCAGAATCGTCTTAATAGTCCAGTCTCATGAATAATTCATTATAAGAAACTTGTCTGAGCCCAAATGACCGTTCTCAACACACCCTAACTTTGGCTGGTTTTGCGGTCCAACTGATCTCAATATCTGGTTTTGTCCTAACTCCAGTGGAATAAATTCAAATTTCCTTTTCTAAAAGGTTCCAGGTTAAATTCTGAGGTTTAGGCTGCCTTTTACTTCTAATGGCTGCAGCAGGGTGAAAAATACCAGAGTACAAATCAGATTTCTTTAGGGGCAGACATGATGCAACCAAATGTTTAAAGGAATTGATACCTGAGCCAGCAACATGGATTTTACTTAGCCATTGTATTTTGCTTCTAAATATAAAATGAATTTAAGGACAGCTCTGAAGTGAGACTTGGGTGTCTCAAGCAGGATCTAGGTAGACTTCAGGTGCCAAAAGCCAAAACTGCAGTTAAAAATCCCTTCTCAATTGGTGCTGTGTTAGCTACTGCCTTGCTTCTTCCTTGACCAACCTGAAATCTATGTCTGTGCTGTTTGTTTTGCACCACACCACTGCCCAGGGCCCCTCGAACGAGTTGTCTGTGGGCACCTCCCCCAATCCGGGCAGCTGGAAGGACACACATCTAAAAATCAGGTTCCTCCAAACTAGCCATCGCACTGCTTTAGTCCATCTCTGGATGAAGACTGCAGAGAGGCAGAAAAAGCAATAAGTGCGCATTTCTCAAATCAAGACAGTCCTCTAGATTTGGCCAGGAAAAGTGGGAATATTCTCATCTGCAACATAGCACACTTAGCAGGCAAAGCACTTCAAATCCTTTTTAAAGAACTTCATTAAAAATACTATCCATAAAGTTCTCGTGCTCATCAGTGCTTGCACTCTGCTTTTGAGATACTCTTCATCTTCCAAATAACAAAGTTTCCCACCATTACTAATAAAGCCCTGTGCCAAGCAATTGAACTGGAGACACCTGTATACACTGGGAGCTGCAGACAAAGGGGCAGCCAAGCCAGGCCTTTGTGCCTAGAAAGATTTTCGTTAGAAAATGGACTGTTCTTGGACACATTTACTTGCTTTGACTAAACAGCCATATTGTGCAATTTCCATTTCCAGCTGCAGCTTCCGTGCACAGCTTGTTATCAGAGAAGTGCCGACACAATCCCTGTTATCACAGAGTCAGAGGAGGATTCAGTGGTGCATATGCATAAAAAAGTAAGCAAACTATTAGCTGAAGTGGTTGAGCTGTCATGTAACAGTTAATATTTAAAAAGTGGTTCTCTTTACCCAGCCACTTTTAAACGTCATAAGGGTCTTCTTAGACGAGTTTAATTATTTTAATAGATCTTTTCAGAGAGTAATTGGGTTATACGTAGGAACCCTGGGAGCATGGCAAGTACTAGGCTTGTGTCCATTTGTTAGATCTTTATACTTGCTTTAGAAGAACCAGGAGAATATCCACACACAAACTTCCTTGAGAAGGTTTCTTTTTTTTTTTCCAGGCTAATGAAAAAATACAAATGTTCTGACACTTTTTCAGTAGGAGAGATTATTTGCTGAGATCCAGGCAAAGAAAAAATATTTATGTGTTCGAGGCCAGTACCTGCAGTTTTGATAACCATAATTATTATTATAAGACTTAATAAACCTTCTGCTTTAGGGCATAAATTAAGTGGCTCAGTAAAACCATCTTTTAATTTGCTGAAAATATTTCCAGTGGCTTCAGATGGAGTTGTTTAAGCTCCCAGCCTGGTAAAGGCGTTCTCCTCCCCATCCTAAATTATTGCTGGGCTCTAGAGGAACTTTATGAGAAGATAATGTTCCCTCATTTGCAATTACCACTACTGATTACGTGGTATTTGTCAGTGTTGAAGACAGGCTTTTGAGTTAGATGAAACAACTTTACTCAATAAAATATTTTTTCTAGCTAAGAATGAAAAGATTTTGCCTAAGGTAAACTAGAAAAATGTACCATTAAGTAAAGCTATTTTCTACTTCGTGTATTAGCTTTGCTGGTAAAATATTTATTCCTCATATATTAAGAAGTAATAATCAGTAATCATATTGCAATAATTTTGGGGCTGTGACTAATCTCTATAGTACTTTGGAAATGCTAACCTTATGTAAAAAATCAAGTATGTTTTTTCACAGTAGTTGGACAATATTGTTGGAATAACAAATCGTAGTGTTTACTGGTCAAACAAGATCAAATCAGTTCATTGGTATTCTCCATATTTTGTCAAAATAGACTCCAAGCTCTCTTAATGGGGATGGACCATATTGGTAAGTCTCACATACCACACAAAGAGTCCAAGTGTGGTGTTCATAAGAACCCAGGAAATGATGTGTGGACACTGTGAGGTTACAGAAGAAATGAAAGGGCTTCAACACAGAGGCAGCGTTAGTGTCTGTCTTATCTCTGTTTCAAGTTAATTTAAAATTTCTGTGATCATAACACGTTAATTATGCAAGCACTGCAAATGTCTTTCCTGCTGAAGTAGGACGACACTGCTTCTGTGTTCCCTATCAGAAGATCAGAGCTCACCAAAGCATGGAAGACAGGACCCAGCCCAGGCCACCAGCCCCAGGCAGCTCATGTTTGTTATCAGTTTCCACACAGCCCTGTTACACCAAAACTAAGCAGCTTAGGAAGACATTAACAGGGGAAGTTTGCCTGTTTTTTACTCTATATTCAAGACAACGAATCATTGTATTTGCCACATTTAATTTTTTATAGGCCCACAGTATGTTATTTAGAAAACAAAACAAAACAGAAAATGAAAGTTGCAGGTAAAACTTTTCACATTAATTAACATTCATGTTCAACAGCCCTGTAAATATAAGTAAATCATCATGTTACAATATCTATAGAATGACAGAGTACACTGCTGGAGGAGACAGAGAGCTGTCATCAGAGGTCATCCTTCTGCCCGAAGCAGATCCGCAATATCTAAAGCCCTCCTGACAGAGTACTTTCTGCCATTGATGTTTGCCTAATTGTTTTTTCTGGATTCTTCTAAGTAGAATGCAAAATGAAATGAGTAGCATAAATTATAAGAAGCAAATTATATTTTTAAAAAATTTTTCTCCATAATTTAAGACAGAATAGCAAAAGAAGTTAGGGTTTGATCATGAGATTATTTGCAGACACCTCAGAAGCCAAAATAATCCATCTGGGTGAATCTGTGTGTTTATGCTATTGATAAACCAGGATGTCTTCTGAAATTACAATCTATGTAGTCCCACAGCTTCTACCACAATGGTATGTGAGTCCTTCTAAAGCAGTTTTACATACAGAGAGGTGGAAAAGTGCAATCTTCATTCCTTGGGTGGGAAATTGCAGAACAGAGAGCTGCTTTCTGAGCCTGTCACTAAGCTCATATCCCCTTTGTAAATGTATACAATTTTAGGACAGTTACTCGAACACTTCCAAAAATATAGTGTGTGTGACCTGGCCCAGGAACCATACTAGTCCAATACATATATTTTCATTCTTGACCCATACACTAGAAACTGTCTGTGTGAGATGAGTCTAAACCACACTGTATTAGCATTTCTTAACTCTGTTACACCAAGCTGCTTATTCAACACGACATTTTCAAATGATAAAATTACTTATCACATTTATGATCCTAGATGATGGCCTTTCTAGCCAGAACAAGTAGGATTTCTGGCAGCATTTATACCTTAAGAAGCTCATGTCTGAACAAGATTAACAGGAACCATGCATGTTCTCGGGAAGTGCTGTTATGAACAACCTTCACCAACACAGACCCATCTGCCACCAGAACGGATTCTTCTCTCTCCAGCCAAGTGGGTATTTATCACAAATTCTGATATCCTAAATACTAAGAATAGAAATATTATTAAGAATAGAAATACTATAACAATTTCCGACATCCTAAATATTAAGAATATTTTGTAGGAAGTAATTTGACATCTAAATTGCAGTTCTGGTAAATGATGCCAATGCACTGGGGACGTTGGCCTCTGCATTTGAATGCTCTAGACAGTTTGGGGAGAAACCTTTCCAAACAGTTACTTATTACGTGAACATCTTCCAGTGCCTGACAGAGATTCATGGTGCTGCTGCCCAGGCCAGGGTCAGACCCAGAGCAAAGTGTCCACTTACACAAAGTCTGAATTTGATCCCAAGACCCTCTCAAGCATGCTTAAAAAATTTCTATAGCAGTTTACTAAAAGAAAATCAACCAAAAAAGAAACCTCAACCATATGACTAATCAAATCAAATAGAAGTTCAAGTAGAAGAATTACTTTCAGATTTAAAGAGAGCGCAGGCAGACAGCAATCCAGGCTCTTTAGCCTGAAGGCAGGGATTTATTTATCCTCTGCATTTTAATGATAGTTTCAACCAAAATCTAAGGAAATTATGGGTTTTCAGCCCTTCTTCTCTAGTACTTTGCAGAATTTGTATAGGTTTTAGAAATCCCTTAATAAAAAATAACATGTCACAGCCACAGTAATGGCCAATTTAACAGGCTCACAGTTAACCTGGTTACTGTCAGTTTACCACTTGGAAAAACAGTCATCTAATATTAACTACAAATCACCCTCAAATCTTCGCAGGGTGCAAATACAAACATATTTATCGTCTATGCTCTCTAATAGCTGATTTTATGGTCAGAGAAGACAGAGCCAAGGAAGTTCCCCATGTCCTTGTTCTCAAAAAGGCAATAAACTGCACCACAGCAGAACAATTACATGAACTGTTTTTTTCCTAATTGATCCTCATTTGTGAAGTCTGCCTGGCTAGATTCTATGAAGATATTTTTGTAAAAGAAAGTTCTCACCTGGTAATAGTTTTCAGGAGGGAAATCTTGTGGTGTTCTGTTTCTGTTGCACTTTTCATGTTAAACGTTGAATTTTGTTTCCACTTTCTACAATGGTGTAAATCCTCACCAGCCTCCTGCACCAATAGAAAACCCAGCGATTTGGGGTTTTTACAGAACTAATGGTGTACACAGAGGGCCGCCCATGCAAGAAAGTTATGTATCCTAAAGGACCTGCATTGAGCAGCAGCAAACATATTCAAGGGTAGGAGCTACTTTAGTACCCATGTGATCTAACCATACAAAGTGCACATATTCTAAGGGTTCCACCCCAGGCATCTTTGGAGAGAAACTCTTCTTTTTCTGTATACACTATTCCAGTTTCCAAGCAGCAGGGTTGCAATCTGTGGCTGATGGTGTGGGGAAAGAAAATGATGTATTTTGTCAGACCAGATGGAAGTGAAATTTATTTGATTTAATATAATGTAGACTCTCTCCATCATCCCAAAATAGCTAGATAAGCTACCCAAATGTCTGAAATACTGCTATAAAATTTTCTTACAATAGACAATGTCTCCGGACTGACCTTTTCCCGCCTCCTTCCAGGTTGGCTATTATAACTCTGTAGTTTGGAATAGTTAAAGTGTGAATTCATCCCTCTTAGCCACTAGGATTTCTTTGTAGCTGTTTTAGATCTGGGAACACCACTGTAAAGAAATGGAGATGATGGATATGACAAACTGGAAGCAGCGGGGAGCTCCTCAGGTCACTGAAGAGGAAAGCTTGAAAATCCAAACAGGTTGTGTGGAGAAAACACAGTGCAGGGGACACTCAGAGATACCAAATACAATTATTAAAATTTATCTTAGATTTAGCTGCTTTAGAACAGCATTTTATTCTGGCAGGCAGTTCAGCCCAAGCTCAGGTGTCTCTGCATACACAAACTGCATTGTGTTGTATAGATAATGCCACAAAAGGCCTGGAGCTGGATGTTGAATCAGGACCAAAGAAAAGGTAAGACTTAATTTCACAATTCACTGTAAATCTTCTGCATGAATTTGTGCAAAATAGGAGCTGGACATGAGGAAATTCACACTGCTTCACTTTAAGCACTAGTAGGCTGCTCTGTAAGCACCGACCATTGCTCTTTTTAGCTGCAGTTGTAACTGATGGAGACTTTACAAACCCCAATGCTTCCCCATCTTTGCGAGCACTCAGACAAGCAGTGCCTTCACAGATCTTACACATGCAAGACTGTTCGGAGCAGGGTGGTGATGAGCCTTTGGGATCCAGAACCTTGAATCTCTGTAGGTTTGCACTATGGCCCTACCTGCACTATGGGATCTGCTGTGCAGTTCAGGAAAACCATTACCATTGCTTGGCTACAGATTTGAGCACTCCTATAACAGCTACCACTGCATGTTTTCTTTTTCAAGCAAGAAGCTACTTCTCTTCTCCAGTGTCTCAAGCTTTTTTCATCTCTCCCACTATTCCTCCTGCAATCCTTTTTTTCTGTAGGGTCAGTTAGTGAACAACATTAGACATAAAACATTTTAACCTGCTTCCTGTGGATCAGTCCAGTGTTTTGCCTCACTTGTGGGCTTCAGTTCACAGAAGCAGCAAATGTCTCAATTTTGAATCATATTAAAACAAAATCCAAAAGGTTCTCAGTTCATAGAAGAAGCAGAAGTCTTAATTTTGGGCCACATGAAAACAAAAGCCAAAACCAGGTGCCTGAAAACCAGCGTGATTTTGGGAAATGCAGAGAAGCTAGTTGCTTTCTGCAGAGAGCAGGCAACAGACAGAATAATATAGCAGAACATGACAAGTCTTGTCTTATTTCCACAAATATTGGTATTGAATAAATAAGAGTGTCTGTAAAATAACCTCTCTAAGGGTACTGAGTCAGCAGAACTTGCACAATACTCTCATTACGAGCCAGTAAACCCAGTAAATGCGTAACATTCAATATGGAAAGGCAGGCCTCATCTTAATCAGCTGGCAAGCCAAAGCAGCAAAAATCTCTGTTATTGCCCCAGAACATAATCTCAGCTTTCCCCAAAACTGAGTCAGGGGGAATAAGTTGAAGTCAGGGGAACATATATGAGAGAACTCCCATGCTCACCCACAGTCTGTGATCTCTCACATTCACTCACATTTACTGTGATCTCTTCAATCCATGACATATCTGAGATATCTTTCAACTACCCTGTTATGTAGAAGTGGTGGACTTTTTTAAAAGAGCATTCAGTCAAAGCACAATGTACGACAGAGAGAAGATACAGTCATCAAAACATTAAGCTCACATGAATTCTCCATTTCCTTATAGGAAAGACTCTATGGGATCTGAACACTCTCCAAACCACGAGGCCGTTCTGGACTCAGATCTGAACATTCGAGCTCAAACCTACCTCTCCTTGCTGATCACTTTTACGTTGACACAAACCACACATGTTATGTATCTGCCTCCTTTTCCCCTTTTAAATTGGTTTCTCTGATCAGTGGAGCAAAGATACAAGAGGAAATTCCTCTGCTGCACATAAATGTCCTTCGTGGTATTTAAATTCTTTCCCAAATCATACTCTGCATGGGTATGAAGATAAACCAAACATAAATTGCAACATGTACCTTTGGGAGGACAAATTTTGAGACAAAGGAAACATTACTTTTTTTTTCACTTTGTTTGCTGAAAATGAAGGTTCTTGACTCAGTTTATGACGCTTAGGACATATTGTTCACAATACTGTCATTTATAGTCACAGATGTCAAATTAAAGGTAACTTGTATTTTTATTGGGAACTGAAAATGCTGAACACTCTCAAATAATCTTACTTACAATAAGGTAGTAGGGTTGATGCTGCTGTATTCATTCCATACTTCTTAGGCTTTGAAACTGTTATGATTTGGCTCAAGGTCTATTTTGACAAGCTATCCAAACCCAAACCAAAATTATCCAAAGCCTTGGCAAAAAAAAAAAAAAAAAAAAAAGGGAAAAAAGTCCCTGTCCTTCCCCAGGTTTTTGTGAAATTGATGATCAAAGCAATTATTTACGTGAATTCAATTGTTAGACAGAGGTGATTAAAAATATCAGTAATGCACTGTAATCCTCTTTTGAGGTTAAATTAGGGATGCCAGATGAAGCACTGACTCTGTTCCTGTTACCTGTGCTCATAACGAGCTGATACTGAAGAGTATCAAGAAGTGTTTTGATGATTCTTTGCTTAGAGTAAACATGGAGTTAAACACAGGAATGTGTGTAGATTATATAATCATTGGTTTGAGCAATTATTGAAGGATTTGCTAAAATGTCTGCAGGTAACACTTAAAATGGCTAAAGATTGTTGAAATTCTGACGGAAGTTGTTGCAGAGACCTTACAGATGTGCAGTCACTAACTAACCCAAAACAACATTGCTTGTTTACAGATAGACATAGATCCTCAGCAACTGAAAATAAGTGCTTTTCCTGTAGTTTCTGAAGAAATAATTTATTTGGAGATATTTCTCCCAAGGCAGTCTACAACTACTCCGTTGCTCTTTCCTCTCTACAAAAAATGAAGGATGAAATCGGATAACAAAGGCAGAAAAGCAACATGTATGTGGTGGAATATTTGTTCTGTAATTTGCCATTGTTGTGGGAAGAAGCAAGGCTCCTTCTACCTTTGACAGGAGAAGTACAAAACACAGCATGAAACTTTCATTCTAATGTTTTTGTAGACATGGAGAATGCAGGGAGTGCTTTGATGTATTTATTATACAAGTGATGAAGCTTATTCCACTCTGCATTTACCAGTCACTTTCCCCATGTAGACATCCCTTCAGTAGCTGTAGGATGAGTCTCCATGTCCTGACCATTATGAGATGGAGACCCTGGCTGCAACTTTGGTCAGGCTGCAGAAACAGGGTTTCAGGTAAACAATAACCCTGGAAAGTCTCTTCCATGTTCTGTTTCATGACTGCTACACAGAAAAGAATATAGACCTTGCCAAAACATCATGGTTTTTTTTCACCAAGGTAGGGCAGTATCCTTCAGGCAAGCCATGCCACCTTGGCCAAAAATGACAGCCATGGCATTTGCCAACACATTATCTGAAACGTGTTCAGAAAGAAATATAAAATAATCTAAAGAGACGATACAGTTAGTCCCAAAGCCTAGACTTCACAGGCCATGCATTAATAACTGCATTCAAAAGGGTACTGGAAGAATATAAAATAGGCAGATGTAGACACATTTGTAGTGTGAATGACACCACAGGTGTAGAGGCCTCAAAAATGTGCACAGATAATGAAGCCTATAAATGTGAATGCTCTCTGTGGTTTATTTTCTTGGCATGTATTCTAGAATTGACTTATTTCTATATTTATTACTTAACACATGGCAGAAAATTCGTTAGCATCAGCTATTTCTCCCCTTAGGAGGCCCTACTATATGAATATGTTTGAAGTCAACAAAAAGCGATGTCCCTAGAATAGATAAAAAAGAGTTTCTTGCTCATAAGGAACAAAATTGTTTTTCACATTCCAAGTAGTTTGCTGTCCACTTTCAAATTGGCAGACGTGAAGTTGAAAACATGTCTAGATGGTTTATGTGAGAACTACAGGAATTTAGAGGTAATTTTAGGGAAAAAAATAAGGACCAAAAAAATTTTAAAAGTATCTCAAATAGAGGCTGTCATTATCTGCAACAGTGAAGTTTGGGACAAGTGTGAAATAAACATCTGATTAATAAATAAGCCCATAGTTCCCCTGCAACATTGTTACATACTACACAGTAGCTGTAGAAAGAGTAGTTGTACAACGGGTTAAAAACACACTGCAAGAAACTCAGACTAGGAGATGTGTGACGTTCAGCTTTTTCTTTAATCATGCCTTACAAGTAGGGACAAGCTCTAGTTACCTTTGTACTGGAAAAAAAGAAAAAAGGATCTAAAATAAAAGCAAGGGTTAGCCCTGCAAAAATAACTTCACAGCACTTCTTAAAACTTTTTTTTTCCCCCCAGTTTTACACTATGAATAGTGGACTCAGTCACATTGGTCAGGACACTGGCCGCATGCAGTGTAGAAGACTCCAACATTGACCCAGTGATTCATTTTCAAGTTGATATTGGCATGAGTTGGCTCAGATCACCCACAGCTTCTACCCGGCATTACTGGGGTGCAGGTTCATTTCTCCACCATGTTCAAGCATCACTCCTGGGGAGTGGCACCAGAGTGGAAGTTCAGGGTCAAGGAAATGCATTGCAGACTCTCCCCAGAGGAAAACATCTGTTCAAGGACAGACCACACGGTAATTATTTCAGTTCCTCACTCTCTCTGCTGGTCAAAGGTGCCTGCCAGGCGGTCACAGATACACCTATCCTGAATCTAACAGCTTCTCCCATTGCAGTTCTGTTCTAATATAACCTAATATTCCCACAAAAAGCCTGTTCTTACCCTCCCCCTCAGGTCATGCTTCTCCTAGATCAAGAACCAACCTAAGAGTAAAAGGGGAGTCACCACTTGATTCAGGTATTGAATGATATTTGCTATCATTTTAGGGATGCACAGGTGTGACAGAAATGATCCTGACAGGAGTGAAAATAATGGGCTCAATTCAGCAAACAAGTAAATTTGATACCTGTAAGCAGGTTACTATGCTTACACCACCATCGCTATGGAAAGGTCCTTCAGCAAAGCAGGCAACGGAGGGACAGCAGGGCATCCAAATGGGGCCACCCTTGGGTGTCTGGAGTCTACGTATGCATATGTGCATATGTGTGTTGTGGTGAGGGGAAAAGAGTTAGGTGAAACACTACCAAGCAATGTAAGCAGCTGAAACATCCTCTGCAGATCTTGGGTTAGATAAAATCCACCTCCTTTATCTGAATATACCTATGCAGCGATCAATTTTCTTATTAGTCCTCCGACATGTTCATGTTCTCTTTGATATTTATTACCTTTTGTGTGTACAGACAAAAGTCATAAAGTATATATTTATAGATGCTGAATAGATGAGTGCATTTCCATACTACGCAGCTTTCCCTCCTATGTTAGCAATTGCAGGGAATTAATTACAAAAAAAGCTAATAAAGATGTAAAAATGCCTGAGATCATTATCTGTGAACATAGCTCCTCTTCTCTGACAGTCCTCCAATGACTACACCATACACATAGATTATTGGAATAAAGGAGTGGGTTTATTTCATCTGACTCTGCTTGCTTTTACTGTTTTTTCAGATTATTTGACAGTAGTGAGGAAGCCGCAGGTTGTCACGAATTACTTGCATTTTCATCTACACGGATATAAATAAATAAACAAAGAAATTTGCTTTATTTATTTTTCCAACTATATTTTCCTTCCCACTCTTTGGAGGCCAGTATCAAAGTTTACCCCATTTCTGAGAACATCCTTGAAAACTCATCAGCACTAGTAACAGCAATCAACAGATCCTGAACTATCAAAAGGTTCTCTGCCATCACAGGTAGAAATGAAGCTGAGAGTGCGATGTGCCTAAAAATAATGTTGTCTAAATGAATGTCAGTACAGATAAAATCGTAGAATCGTCTAGGTTGAAAGAGACCTTTAAGATCATTGAGTCCAACTATTGACCTAACACTATAGAGTATTAGCTTTAGAACTAAAAATCAATACAAAGCATATAACTCTCCAACTCTACAGAAGATGTATTTTAACATAGGTAACTTAGAGATGGGAAAATGAAATAAAACTATTCCTGATGTCCAGCTCTGCTTGCGTTCATTTTAACATTACATCGTGCCAATGAGAAACTTGCTATAATTCCAACTCACCTAGAAATCTTGAGAACCTCTTAGAAAAAAATTTTTAAGGTATGTAAAATCAAAAGTGCAGATGGAAAAAACAAGAGGGACAGAAGTCTGAGAGATTTCAGAAATGTCACCAAACTTTGATAATCAGGCCCAAGAGGTAGACTACGGTTAAAGCCTACTAAAGGGGCAGTCAATGTCGGGGTCCAATGACGTTTGCTTTAAACTTAAATAGGAAAAGGACAGTTGCAAAACATTAAAAGTGGGATTTGTCTGATGAAAAATTGGTAGCTACATTTTCTCTACTTTGTCAAATTCATTTTAGTTAATAGCAAGAATATGTCATCCTAAAGTAGACACCACAATAAATCAGATGAAATGTTCCCTAAGAGAGTATGGTCACTGCATGGACCGCACTGGTCCCACCAGAGAGAAGCCAGGTGTGGAAAAGTACTTTGTAGGTAGCCAAAATAAAGTGAGATTAATCCTGTGCTATTGAAAGTAAAATTGTTTGTCTCAGTTCAAGATTTACACGAACAGGATTGTAACGTTAACATTTTGGACAAGTATTATAGCTTCTAGAAAATCCTGGTCTGTGTCCTCCTGAGAAATGCAGCCAGTATTGTTAGACACTCTTTAACATATCAAGTGCTTTATATAATTAATTCCTTCTACAAACATCACAATGAGACTTACTTTCTTGTGCACAAAAGAAGTGCAATACCCTTTGTGATTTCAGTCCAAAAACAATTATTGAAAGATCAAAACAAATCTTTCCTGTGTTTGGCTTTTTCTAATAGAAAAGAAACATTTCTACTCAGGCCTTGTCAAACCTGGCCTTGTTCTCTCTACAAGCTCTCTTCAGGACGTGATCCAAAGGACGACTCTCAAAATATGGCAGTCTGGCCATTAACTGCTCCCTACCAGTTCTCATGTGCAGAAAATGACAGCATGGCAGAGGTCTGATGAATTGGTAAAGGTCGACACACAGGATTGAGGCAGAAGTAGCAACTGGGTGGATGTATTTCAGGTTGTAAAATAAAAGAAATACTTATATACGTACTAGTAGATAACCCTTTGCAGTTTACAGTTCTGATTCAAGAGCAAAATCAGCAATTGCAGCAATTGCACCCTTTTCCTGACCAGAGGCCATCAGGCACCATCCACAAGCTTAGGAGTGAAAAGGACCTTCCAAACCCACCTTCTCCATTACCCATTCTTTGTACGGGGTAGTGGACAGGAGTTGGCTCTTGGGTACAGAAATAGTCTCCTGAGTGCAGGCAAAATTAAATCATGTTCTCTCAGGGAAGAGAGTCCAGAGCTCGCTGCTCCTTCCCCAGGAAAGAGACCATAGCATGAAGTCATACGAGGGGCAGCTTGCTCCTCTGGGCAGGGTGAGGACAGCAACTGGTACTTCTCAGAGGTGCCCCCTCCTCTGGGACTGCCACCACACTGCTGCCCCAGTCTCCTCTGCCACATCAGCAGCAGAGGGACCTACTGCTCCCCTTCTAGGTCTGGTTCTTTGTTTCCACAGTGCCTTTGATTATGCAAACTACAACCATCTCCCACATAAAAATGTTATAAATCAAAATGAAACAACAGTCCGCATCAAACCAAATTGGTGATGGGGTTGTTTTTGCAAATTTATTTTTAAAAAAGCCTCAAGTATACTTTTTTTTTTTAATTGCTACAGAACAAGAGTACCTTCTCCCTTTACCCAATTCTTTTTGTGCAGTTGTATCAGTATTGCCTTTTGTATGCACCGAGTAGTTCACCATTCTGCGGGGAAGAAAGAATGGTGTTGTGGTAAGCCAAAAGCATCAGTCCGTCTGACCCTGGTCCTACATAGATTCCTAAAGATCTCTGCGCAAGCGTCGTCATCTTAGAAATGTTATTTTAGCAAGTCCACTGAACTGGGATCAAATAGTATAGATTTGTATTTGTAAATTCCTTCACTTGAAAACTGGCTATTATCATCAAGTAGAGCCAGCCTGAAAAGGAATTTCTTCAATTTCCCTTACACGGGTTTCTCTCTTGATAAACAGAAGAAACATCTGCAGCTTTTCTTTAGTTGTATGTATCAACGCTGTGATGTGAGGAAAGGAGAAGAAAAGCAAACACCCACAGCAAAGTTCAGATTTAAAACAAAATGAGCTAGAAAAACAGCAGAGTATCATAACTTCACTGATGCATTTTGGTGCACATATTCTTGTGACTGCTGCACGGTTATGTCATGTCCCACCGTACTTGCCCGCTCATGTTTCTTCAATTAAAACACTTCACACTTATTGTATATAGTGCCTTTCATCCAAGGATCTCGAGTTACTTTGCAAACACTAATTACGCCTTTCAGCCTTCCATGAAGAGTAACGTTAGTCCAAAGTCATGAATTTTTCAGTAAGAGAGAGAAATGTCTTGGTTCCCAGCCTCGTGCATTAGATGCTAGTTAAGATCGTCATTTTGCATATTCATCATTTAGACCTTAAGGAGGTAATAAGGAAAAGGATTCTTGAAGATGGCAAAACTAATCAGTGCTGTCACTGGAGAAGAGGAGAACAATTTTTAGAAGGAATAAAAGCTGAATTTTTCGAAGTCAAAACTCCATTACTCAAATAAAGAGAAATTAAACCAAGAAATGCCTCTTAGTGTTTTTATTACTGTAGCCATATACTCTATAAATATCAGAAGCTGAAAGAGATCAGTAGGATTTAGAAAAGTAAATTGTTGGCTGATATTTCTGTGATATGCCACATCGAGTGGTGATAGCAATATGGCTGGAACAATATGAATCTTAATTTACACCAAACATCTGCCCAGACTGTTACGCTGAAAGCTGTGTCTAAATTAATGACTTTTAAGCATATCTGTGTACTATCTTAAGATTTGCATTCTAAAAAGAATTACGAACATGCCTATTGATGTAAATCACGTGATTTCTATTTTTCTAGGGAAAAAAAGATTACATATTGCATTTAGTGTGTTATTTATTCCTTACAAAGAATTAAAGTAGGCAAGCATAAAAAAAATACAGATTTCTCTTTAAATCCCAACAACCTTTTCACTCCTTGACTTTCACTCCATAAATGGACCAAATGTAACATCTACCATGTCTCTAATCCCTTAGTTTTAACTTCCTACATTCACAGTGCACCCATTCCCCACTGAGTTACGACAAAACAACATTTTATTGCTATCAGGGCTGCCATTTGTAAAAAGTGGAATGGATTCACTCATAAAACTAAAACTGAATTTTGCTCATCTTTATATCAAAAATATCATTCCCTTATTGCATTGCAGTTGACATATGTTAACTGGTTAGTTCCCCATTAAATCCAATTTGGACGGCAGAAAATATCCTCAGGAAGGGGGACCGCACTTTCCAAGAGAGGCGTTTATCTCTTTCAGGGGAGCTCAGCATTCATACCAAAATGTAGTAACAGGAGGGGAGGAAGGAAGAGTTCTCCAGTGATAACAGTGTCCTCAATTCCATGTATCTGAAAATACAAACTAATACCCTTTACATTAATGAACAGTGCCAATAGCACCTACAACCACTGCTGTCCCTTTGTTGTGGTCGCTGATGCTCCTATGCACTGTGGACTCTCTGCAGGTCTGGTTCAGGCTCCGGCAGTTTCCCAGGCAGCCCATTGCCATCATTACTGGCCTGGGGCCGCTACCTGATCTCTTGCTCAAAATCCTTCATGGCAACACCTTCATCTGTCCACATTTCCAAGGACACAAGCTGTGCTACCTCATCTTTTATCACCACAGCAAATTGCCAGTAGTTTTCTCTCTGGTTTACGTCGAATGCTACCCAGAGAGCAGAAGAGCTCTTTTGGGTGAGAGGTTCCCATGCTGCCCAAACTTTGCAATTATGATGCCAATAGGGCAGGTTCCTGCAGCATGCACCTCATGGCCAGATGTGGCCTCTTGCATCTCCCCCTTCATAATTATCCGAGAATATATCCTCCAAATGTACTTAAAACACAGTTAAGGTGGAACAGTTAATAAAGCAGCATGTTTGTATTTTCACAATGTGTTGCTAAGGGATGTCACAACTAGAGACTGTTATCTAAGCAGTCACTCTGTTTACAAGCAGAAGAGCAAAATGATTGATGTCTTTTTCCCAAGTACCCTAACCACATATGATAAGAAACAACAATATCATTGTTTGCTTTCAGTACATTAATGTCCCCAGTGTTGCTGTTACGTAGACATGAAAAGGTTTATCTTTGCTGATATTTCCCATTTGAGTTCCAACAGTGTGGACTTGGTGAAATTTCCCTCATGAAATTGCCATTTGCTCTCAGTTACAGTAACTTATTCAAAGCCAACTAAAGTTTTGAACACTTCTTTTTCAAATGCAGGTCACTTAAAAAAGATATATTGGTTTGCAACCTGACTCACAATGACCTGACGTCAGTATTCAGGCACTTTGCATTCCAAAGCACTCTTTTTTGTGTTTAGGGACCGCAAGATGTTGTGCCAAGCCATAGACTAAACATCAGATTTAAGATTTAAAAAAATAATAATACATCAATTAATCTGGCAATTTTAACATATAAATCTACACACACAATCTGCAGCCCATAATGCAATAATAATCTTCTGATCTTTTGGACTAATTCCTAGAAGCGAAGGTTTTAGCTACAGATGAGAACAATAGAGAACACAGTTCAGAGGGGATTAATGAAGTTATTGTTTTGTATAGATGTAAAATCTATGCAGAAGGTCTTCATTACATGCCAAAATATCAATTAGTGATTTTCCTTTTCACTGGCTCCTCTTTCCCTTCCCTTCATTGTACATAATACTTTCCCATGTTCTCACCAGGTTTTCGTCCTAGCAGAGCAAGAGAGAGGGTGGAGCACCCTCTGCAAGGAAACATTCAAGCTGTATATTGCTTCATTATTTTAATACCACTAGCCAGCTGGTAGCATATAAACATCTGAGGTCATACTCAGTCCACGCATACATGACCTTGGAGCATTATCTAAAGCCTTTTCACTGACCCCAGGGGCACTGGTTCCTGAACTAAAGCAAGCGTAATATGTGTATGTAAACCACGGCTATCCACACTTTGGCCAGATTCAATTCATCAAGCCACATGCCCTCCCAAGTCTCCCGCAAAAAACTGCAAGCTGAGTGAAGAGCCAGTATAATTAAACACATTTCATGCAAAGCTGATTAGGTAATTTTCACTTGGATCTTCAGGAGGGAAAAATCAAGAGTTGTGTTTGCTGACTAACTTCCATTGTGTACTTTACAAACAAAACCTCTAACAGACTTGTCATTTAGAAGAAGAATAGATAATACTGGCCCACAAGGCTGCTCGCTTGAGAAAAGGAGCACTGATTAAATGAATCTTTTCTTACATCGTGGAGGCTCAGGGTAGACAGGGAACACACGAGGTCTTTAACCTTCCCTCCTGGACAATCACTAGAAAAAGGCATCGGGGACTTCAGTTTATAATAAACAACTCCTCCATAGTACACTGCATCTAACAATACAACACACACACTGCTGTTGCTGCACTGAAATGTCATTATTGGTTACAAGCCCAAATCCCTCTGTGAGACCTGACCATCTGGTAGAGAGAACAGGACACAGTTTGATGCACAATGTTATCTACAGACAGGAAAGCAAAACCAGTAACAGCAGAAGGAGGTGGTGCCTAAAACATGAAATGCCTATAAAGGAGGCATGTGTCAACTTGTTCTTTTATTTCATCACTTTGTAACTGTGGAGGAGAGATTCTTGCTCAGATCCTCAAAAGGAGCCTGTGACATCTGTCAGTATTTGTACCCAAGTAATGTGAGCATATCCGTGTGTCCAAGTTTTTCAGTTTCCAAGTTATTATCCAAATCCTTTGATTTGCAGCTAGCACTTTCAGAGGGCACATCCTCTTCCAGAGATACTATAAACCTATGAAGCCAAGTGAGGTAAACAATAAACTAAATAAGTTTCAAGAAACATGGATAACTGCTTCATTTAGATCTTTGGGGAGGGGGAAAGGAAGTAATGATACAGCTGAGTTTGCTGAGTTGTTTTCTATAGCTTAAATTGTGTGTTTTAAAAGTGAATTTCGAACAGCCACCTTTAACAGACTGGTAGCTTTTTACAGAGAAATAGGAAATATTAGAATAATGTTAGAAAAATGTCCAATAAAGTTGCTCTCTTGGAAGAAGGAATGTTGGTTTAAAGCAGTCTTTTCAGGTAAGGAACAAGAAATCTGATTTTCTTAACCACTTTTTCACGTATACCTCTGTAGAGTGTTTCCAGCTCAGCTAAAGCCAAAATTGCAAAACCAGAAAAGTGTTATCCAGTGCACAGCCAAGATAATGGAATAGGGAAACAAATTTTGTGATGCTTATGAGCACACAAATGTCAAATATTATGAAGTTTAACCATCATTAATTTTCATCATGCAACACAGATAAAATACATAGCTGATCCATGTGAAATAAAGAAACATTTTTCCCTCTCATTTTTGTCTCATTGGCTTTGAGTTAATTCTGATTTGTTCTTGGTCCATAGCCAAACTGAACACTGATTTTAGCTGATTTGGCTTTTTTGCTTGATTATTTTAATCGTACAGTAGCATGTTGGAGTTCATTGCTCATCTACATTGTTATATGTAAAACCCAACACTGCCTCTGCGGCAGCGTATTTCTGAATACTATCATAAGCCTTATCTAAACAGGATGCAAACAATTTTATCAGCCCTCCATAAGCTTTCTACTAGAAAACAGCATTCACTGGCCTGCGGCAGGCCTGATGTGCACAGCTTTTGAAATGTCTTTCCACTCTCTGTTTCAAACTCGCCCTTTCTAGTCCTGTCTTTCCCCATATGAAAAGAGCAAGAAAGCTCTCAGAGGTCCCTGCCACCAGGGCAGCTGCCCTGGCTGCCACAACCCCTGCGGGACTCCAGCCTCTCCTCAGCCCCAGGAAATCCTCGCAAGGCATAAACACACATCCCCATATCCCTCTAGCAGTGCCACAGGGTTCATTCACAGAGCCTGTGTTTTTTGGCGCTGATAGCAACAACAGTGAAGTATTGCTCACACTGAGTACGCGCTTTATTTGCATAGGCTGTCACAGAGGGGAAAGAGTCCTTGCTTGATCACTGTTGTGCTTACTTTATATTTTTTCTTCATTCTATTTTTTTTCTTCACATTCATTCATTTAACCAAGTTATTAAAATAGGGCTACAGGCCAAGGAATTGTATTTCAAATATAAATGTTGCAGAAAAATAAGGCAACAGTGCTGGGTGCACACTTTCCTCCCTGCGTGGTGTAATCAAATTAAATAGCAGACAGTAGAGAGAAAAGGTAAGTATATTATCTCTGCATTACGCCACTGCACACTTCAGAGTCTCCAAATTAGAGTCATCTGAAGTCTGTCACCTATGTGATATCCATCTCTTGTTCATTTATGTCAGCTGTATTCCATCTTGACTTTTTATTCATAAAATCATAGAATCCTTTAGGTTGGAAAAGACCTTTAAGATCATTGAGTCCAACCATAAACCTAACACTGCCAAGTTACTACTAAACCATGTCCCTCAACATCTACCCATCTTTTAAATATCTCCAGGGATGGTGACTCAACCACTTCCCTGGGCAGCCTGTTCCAATGCTTGACAACCCTTTTGGTGGAGAAATTTTTCCTAATATCCAATCTGAACCTCCCTTAGTGTACCTTGAAGGCATTTCCTCTTGTTCTATCACTTGTTACTTGGGAGAAGAGACCAACCCCCACCTCACTGCAGCCTCCAAGCATATGGAAGTTTTGCAGAGAAAAATGACTTATCATGGTTGAAAACCAGCTCAAGATGAAAGCAGTCTACTGATTTATTAATGGCAGAAATCAGCAATCAGTGAACTGTGCATTCAGGATCAACAGAGAAATCACAATACTACATACTTACCACCAGTTGTTAGCAAACATCTATACATTTGTAACCACTTCTCTAACTAGCAGTAACTAATAGCAACAGAGACGCATGCTCAGCTGCATTCACACTGCCCCTCTGGCCGTGTACCTCCCTCCAGCTGGAGACGTGGGTGCTCTTGCTCTGTGTGTGCCTGCACAGATGTCACAACCTGGCAGGAGAGCCCAAGGAGGTCATGCATGTGGGTCCCCACATGCTACTCCATCCCTTCACCCCACCAGCTGGGTGCGGACTCTTTGCAGAATCCCACAGGATGACACTGGGTCTGGACAGGGCAGCGCTGTGACACTGGTAGGGCAGCCTATGGCAGTGTCAAACCAGGTGTCAAACCAACTGCTGCTGCGGTTTTCTCTCTGAAGTCTCTCCCCACATCACAAAATGTTCCTTCTTCTTTATTCCTTTTTGAGCCCACTCCTGCTTTGCTTTAAAAAAAAAAACCAACAAACTAGCTCTTTGTGTTTTCCCGGTTAATATTTAATCCACTGGACAATCAGCTTCCTCTTGAACCTTATCAATTTTGGACAGTTTTGGGTGCCCTGTTCACCTGACAGGTATACAAGCCCTCCTGCCTTAACAGCCATTGTTATCCATTTTGCCAAGGGTGGGCCATAAGGGCATCCCTGCAAGAAGCCCTAACTTCATAAGGTGTACTGCATTGCACATACCCTTCCCAGTGCTCTACTAAGGCTAAGAAAGCTGCTGTCATCTTCTAATAGTCAGGAAGCATTTTCTGTCACTTGCTTTCCAAAATAAGCTCAGATAGCAGAAACCAATGTCAAAAGACAATTACCATAAGATTTAATGCAGCAGATATAGTTTTAGATGTATATGAATGTTTCTAGCAAGAACAGCCATTGGAATAACTTACGTATTGATGGTGCATGATCTATCTATTCAGATCAAGACAAGCTGCTATTCTTAGAAGATAACGCCGTAGGTCAAACAGAAATTCTCATACAGGAAACAGTGATTTTTCTTGGCCTTTGTTGCAGAAGTTAGATTAAAGGAGAGTAAGTATGATTACCATATGTCTAAATTTTCCAAATATGTGATATTTTCCACCTAGAATTTAAGTAAAATCCTATTTGGAATTAAAGGATTTGGGCCATTTTTCTAGAAGTCTCTACTGCACGCGTGTAGAGTACTGCATGCATGCTGTGATGATGACCTGTGCATGCCACATAAACCCAAAAGACCTTATTGAAGTCTGACTACACAGCCCCAGGTCAGCAGTACTTTTTTATACAACCCTTCCCAGATGTGTCGCGTTCACTGCATATGTGTACGTGTACTGTAAAATGCATATTTCTGCCTAGGAAATCCCAGCCAAAGTTATGGAAACCCTTATCACAACAGCTATTCCCAGTTTAGGGTAAGTGGCATTTTTTAATGCAGTCCTACCCTCTAAGAAGAAACTTTCCTGAGACCGCAAAAAGTGCTGCCACCCATGGGCGAGGGAATACAAGGATGTCATTTATATCAGCATAAACTAGGAAAGTTAGAAAACACTTAACAGGCTAAAAAAATATAATCAAAAAACCACCTCCCTTTCCAGTCCCTTGCTCAGCAAACCACATTTCTCTTAATCTGCTTATTGATGAATCTTTAACCTGGCTTCATTTCCTCCCGGTTGGCCCTGATCAGAAGAATGCAGAGCTCTAAGGAATAGGTGAGGGTACTTAGACAGCTCTGTTCCTCCAGAGAAAGTAGACATAGCTGTCTGACTGGGGCTTTCTGTTTGCTTTTTGTGTGTTTTTTTTTTTTAATATTTTCAAGTTCTTCATCCCAGCTGTGCCTGAAAGTGGAGGGGACAGTTTAGTCCCATTTAAGCCAAGTTCATGTGTGGTATCCGCTCCTACTTTCTCTTCTCAAAATGGGAAGATGGCCAAGGGACATCCAATCAGTAGGAAAATGATCTTCAGGGATGCTTGAGCGAGGATCCATCAAAGCAAAGAGCCAACGCAGCTGGAAAAAATAGGAGAGAGCAAGACCTCACCGAAAGCCAGATGTTCAATGCACATTTTCTTTCCTTTTTTTTTTTATTATAAATTTTTAACAACGACAGAAAAGCATGGTACTTTTTTCTTAAAACTCGGGCAGGAAAGGAGACTGCTTACAAGTTTAAGTTAATGTGTTTTATTGTTCTAATTACTTTGAAATAAGTTTAGATATAAAATGTCACTGATTGGAGAAGAAACATATGCTTCTTGGCCCGGCAATGCTCAGTGCAGTCAGTTTTAGATTTGTTTTCTCTCTGTGTCCTTTCACAAGATGCCTGTTGGTTTTGGATTAGTTGCATTGTAGGGTTAAATTTGTATGAAGGGATTTAGCAGACAAAACAGAAACCCTCTAGAAAAAAATGCTTTCATGCAGATTTTGATGGAAGAAGAGATATAAAATGATGGGGAAGGGTGTAGCTGAAGAATAAGAAACCTATAGGGAATATTTCCCTGCACAACTTAAAAGCTTGGTAAATCCAGCACTGAACTAATGTACAAGGGATTGTGACTGAAGCAATGCCAAAAGGAAGAAGAGGGGAGGATCAGATCTCCAAAAAGACAGGGCTGTATTGAAGAAGTCAGTCTGGGGGCAGACTAGTAAAAGAACTTGGAAGTAGAGATGCCTCGTTTGGGCCAGATGTCTCAGTGTCTCTGTACAGGTGTGACTAATATTTCCCCTGATACACAACAAACTTGAGGAGAAAGAGCACTCAACAGGGATTCAAAACTTCAACTCTTGGCTCCGTTATTGACCTTTTCTGCGTGTACAGCAAGTCCTAATCCTCCCTTTTTACGTCAGTCTGGGCTGTGATCTCTCCTAGAAAGAGAAAGTGTCCCATTGTGTTTGCAGCTACTAGGCTATTGTAAAGATTAGGCATGTTTTCAGAAGCATGACAAAACCGAAAATTTTCCTTAACAGTTCAATTCAGCAACAACTGATAAATTTTACAGTTTTTCAATCAAGAAGCAGGCACATAATTGCAAATGGGAGCTTGTACAAAAGGAGATGGAGTGTCACTGTATATTAGGGATAAAAAAATCATTATTAGATTAGTCAAAAGAGAGAACACGGAGAAAATAGTCAAAACACAGAACAAGATCTGCTTATGAGGAAAATGGCTAAGTACACGTTCTTCTGATGGTCATGCTATAGAGCCCAAGGCCAGATTCAGACATTCATAGAGTCATGATTTATCACGGGAAACTCTAAACCTCTCTGATACAACCTGAGAGAAAATGCTCTTAGTAATGAGTTATCCTTGGTGTTCAATCTCATTGGGAGATTAAAAAAAAAAAAAACCAACAAAGAAAGAATAATGTGTTAAGTATTTTTTGATACAAAACTGGACATACCTCATCTGCATGAATATCGGTAAGCTGCTTGTTATGAGAAATTACCTGTGACCAGAGTAACTGAGGATTGTAGAGGAATATGCTGGGGGAAAGCAAGAAACAGTTTTGAAAGCCAGAAAATGGAATCTGAAAGGAGCATAATTTGAGTCCAGCCACCTCAGGACAAGTTTGCTTAATCATGGAATGAACGGATATTTTCACAAATGAAAAATAGGAATTTTTGATAAAATCTGCTGGTGACACCTCCAAGTTTCATATCAACAGAGACAAGACAAATATTACACCAAAAGCTGGTTGGAGAATAAGAATGGCATATAGGGACTGAAATCAAATTAATTAGCAGAAAATGCATCATTTAGAAAGAGTTGAAGATGTGGAATTATGTACCTTTTTTTTGTGGCTGGATGATAACGAGCTGGTGGGGCACTGCTGTGGAAAGGTGATGCAACCCTAGGATGAATGGAGAAATTATTTTAGGCACACACAGGGGAACATTAACAAAAGTGGTTAAGTTGCTGATGACATCTCATTTAGGAGACTAGAGGTAAGTATCTTCCTCCTATTTTAAGAAAGATTTAGTGAAAAAACAGAAGCAGAAGCAGGAACTTGACTGATATAGGGAACATATAGCTTCCATGGCAAGCAGCAGCTAAAGGCCTTAGCTAGTTTGCTTTTATAAATGAAAAGCCCAATCAACCTTGGGCTAAAAGCTTTCCCCCACTTTGGGTGGAAAGACCTACTGTATTAAAAGCACTTTCAGTTTAAGAACAAGGCCATACAGACTAGTAGAGACCTAGCAGAGAGAAAATTTTGGTTAGAAATCAGAAGAACTAGAAGCTAGAAGATGGTTCCCAACAGTTAGAAAAAAGAATTTTTAGCAAGCTAGTAAAGGGATCATAGTAAAAAGAAAAATGAAAACCTATAATATATATGTTATCTGCTTTTAAGATAGGATTCATTACATTTATCAAATGGGACTGAGGATGGCAGGGACTATAGAAAACAACCCAGGGGATCCCATCCCACGTTATCTTCCAGCTTCCTGCCACAGCTCCTTTTGTGCTCCAGGAAATATTCCACTTCATTTTATCTTCAAAGCCATCCAACTATTAAATTGTATTTGGCTTCCTTTCAAGATTTTTATAGCCCTTTCCTCAAGCTATACAATTACCCTTCTGAGTTGTCCACCTTAAGATCTTCACAGTCCTCCTACTTTGGCTGAACATTTCCAATCCCAACAGCTCCACCTTTTAATCCCCTCGCCAAAGATAAGGAGCTTCTCAACCCTTCCCCTGAGGCTAAGGTCTTTTTTTTTTCCCTCAGCAACTCCCAGACTAAGCTCAGAGTTTTCCTAAAGAATCACCCCCCACCCAGCCAACACCTTTAATCTGTCCCAGGTGACCTAGCTACTCCAAAAAGCTTCTTTGGGCCAACTGGAGAGCAGGAAGCCTTTTTTAAGGCTTCTGGTACTGAGGGATTAAAGGAGCAAAAGGTTTTTTTCTACTTCTAAAAAAAATAAAAATCTTTTCCCTGGGGAATATCTTCTTGTCCCCCAAGACTGCAGTTTTCTCTCCAGAGACTCTCAAAATAAGCAGGTCTGGGTCTTCATGTATCCTTCCAGAACACATGAAATGGGAATCATTGGTGTTGCAGATCTCCACTAATGTCAGAGGGCCAGTACCTTTTTACTGCACATTGAAGGGTCCATTTTATATTAATGTTTGAGTATAATGCTCACTGAAAACTAAACCTTTTTTGTTTCAGCCTCTGAAAGCAGAAATTACAGGTATGTTTGACGTAGAATAACCTGAATTACAAAAATGTTTTATCCCTCATCTCCCGGTTAACACTTTTGGCAGACTCTAAGTGGCAATCTTACCAGAAAGAGTGATATGGTTATACATAGAGTTTGGGTTGTAATTATTTTAATGAAGATCAGTTATTTGTAGCAACTGGAATTCTATTTTCTAGGGTAATGCATAACTAAAACTGTAAGTTTAGAGAGCTTTTTTTTTAAATACATACAGTAAGTTGTGTCCAGTATTACAAGAGTTATTCTGATTACAAGGATTATTCTGATCCAGGTGCTCCCCCTTACCCCCAAAAAGTATTGTACATCATGGGTATTGTGAGATTCCAGGCAAGAGAACGGGAAAAAAGGGAGTTCTGATTGAAAAAAAACCAACAAAACCAAACCTGAGGAAAAGCAATGGCTCCTCTACTGCCTCAAGGAATAAACAGGGATTATTAGTCCCAAGGACTAACTGCAGCTCTAACAGGGATGGAGAGTTTGCATAGGTCATGGTCTTATGTGCTCTGTACTGCATGCACAATCTTGTAGATATTTGTCAGAAGTTTTCAGCATCCTTTTGCGTACTCCAGCCCTTTAGTCAGATGTTTTATGAAATGAGGATAATTACTCTATTTATAAAGACTGATTTTGGTCTCAGAATCAATGTTTCTGGCCAATTGCTCCAAACCTTCTTTCCTGAAAACCTCTCGATCCTATTAGTGCTACTGCCTTTTCACTACAATTCTGTCACCAGAGCTGTTGCTTTCGTGTAGCACTGTAATTTCCCTGTGCTGTTTTTAAACTTCATGTTTTAATCACAAGCAGCTGCCTCACTCAGTGAAAGGCTAATTGTCCCCTAGAGTAAGAAAGAGGATAGAGAAGAAAAGAAAGAACAAGATAATAGCATCAGCTCCACGCCAGTAGGTAAGGCATGGCACAGGGACACTTTGCTTCATCCCATGTAGGCTGGAACTTTGGGAAATTCACCTCCTTTCTCTGGAGTTCAGTGTTCCTAGGCTAGAAAACAAGCATAATGATACCCACAATGATACCACATTTCCACGGCCTGTTGGAGAAAAAGTATTGTATGAGAGCTTATTATATACGGTTGTAAAAACTGGAAAAACGTTCCTATTTTATTGGTACAACCGATGTCAAATCAACCATCCTTACACCACTTTGTAAAAGTATGGGACATATAAAGGACTTTATCTCTTGTTTATGTAGCAGGTATAAGGCCTAGACTTGCTGTTTAAAGGATAAAATAAATCTTCCCCTCAGGGGGACAGAATGAAAAGGAGATGAGGAAGGGAAGGAGTCAGTGGAGCCTTTAGCAAATGTGACAGCTTTACTAGAGACAAGTAAATAATGCATGTTAAAGAGAGATAAATAAGGGATCTGTCCCACCCAACAAAATTGCTTTTAGAGTACCTGCAATTTGTCTTTGCTGGAAGATATGCAATATGATAAATCTCTGCTGATAAATCACTCCTGTGCAGTCTGGTTTCCAACCTTTGCAGGCTCTGAAATTTTGGGATTGCCTAATTTAAGAATTTTCAGTGTTAACTTTCACTGTATGTCACTGAGAACTCACGGGTTAGTCTCAAATATGTAGCTCATGGAGATTATTGTCAAATATAAAATCAAGAATGTTCCCTTGAAGATATGAACATCTCACAGGCAGGCCTGGTGGCACGCTGGGTTTGATCCTGTGAGGACTTCTACAGTCCTAAGCTCCGGTAGGAAAAAAGATAAATTTAAATAGTGAAGGATATTTCCAAAAGTGTGCAGGACCAGATGGTGATAAGCAGAGGTAGAAGGCTTTTGAAGGTTGCTGAGGACATTTTCAAGAAAATGTAGCACAAGATACTGTATATCACATCGTGATATACCTACTTAGGTATGCCTCTGGTGTGATTGTTTCAAATTAAAATGTCAATTTTATTAGCAAAGACAGAGAGTGAAAAGAATTCTATGCAATCAATGCACACATCTGGCTTACTTGTGTGATATCACTTTTAACAACCAGGGCAGTCCTAATGCCTCCAACTGCCCTGGTATAATTTTGAAATCTCAAACTGGCTTTTCCAGAAGGCTGCTACACCTCAGTCATTAGGGCATCACTTTTAAAACCCGCTTTCCTTTTTTCTTCTTTTCTTAATTAAAAAAAAACTAAACTCATAAAAGCCACACCAACAAAAAGATTTTTTAGTATTACTCACAAATTTCCATGTTCAATTGGGCAAGCTCTGTAGGATTTCTGAGATGACTGATGGTCTCCCACATTACCAGGTCTAGCACTGAACTATTTCTTCAATAATCTGACATATTCATACACTAGCACCCCGATAATCAGATCAGCTGGCACTACACATCACAAGTGATCACAAGATAGCTCCAAATAGATCTCAAATGGTATAGAGATTTTGTACCATGGAAAAAATTCAGTGGTATCGTTAAAATGACAAAACATTTTAGTGTAGACAAGATAAATGTTTTCATCCTTCCAAGACTACTTTTAGTGCAATGTAACATATGTGGGTAATGCAGTATTTCCAGAGTGCAGAATCCCGAGTCACTGAATGGAGCACATCCCCATGGATTGGCTCACTCATCCTTCCATACAATTCTCCTTTCCAGCACTGAAGGCTGTCACTGACCATACTGAGTTGGCTCTCTTCAGTGTGACCACACAAATGTCATCTAAACCATCACTTGAACGCCTGGAATCCCTGGCAATAAAAGCTGCTGGTGGTTCCCTTAGAAACCTCTCCAGGGATGGATAAGTGACCGCAAATGATGAGAGAGAGGGCAAAGACAGATCTTTCATCGAATGCTCGTGCTTCCTGGTGCATGTTTGAGGACGTGCTAGTGCATTGCAAACAGAGCCTGCACTGCTCTGCTAAAGTTGGTGCTTTAAGCAAAAGGAAAAGACATCTGCACAAACAAGTAGCAAGCTTAATGTTTGAACATCAGTTTCTTCAGTAGGCTAAGCTCAGCAGCTCAACCACTCTGTACAAGATTGGAGCTGAGCCACAACTGAACCACAAGGAGTAATCCACAAAAGTCCTGCCTGCCAGCACGGTCCTTAAACCTTCCCTGGGAAGCTTTCTGGTGCTCAAAGCTATGCTGTGGCATATTCTGAGAGCTGCCGTCATCCTGGTGAATAGCTTCTGTCCAGAACATTTGGGCTACACAAACTCATCAGAGTCCCAAGTCGCTGCATTTTTCTGTGCCCTGCCCGCCAAGGAGCTCCCCTTCACAGCCAAGAGGTGTCAGGAAGTCCTATGCGATGCTTTACCACACTGCCACATAGATTTGTTCTGTTCTTATGAGACAGAAGCAGTTTTTTCACCACAAGAGCATAAAAAGTAACAATCATTACTGGCTGCAAGTGTTGATACCAGCCAAGGAACTGCTAATTAGCTTTAACTGCCAGCAGCAGCTCAGCTGGCGATTGGTCACCAAAATTTACATTAGAGTTAGTCATTGTAGCTGGGTTTTGCCCTCTGCTACCCTGGAGGAACCAAGGTCTTCCAGCAATTATGCCTGACCTGAGCTGGTTTTTAATTTAAACATGCGGATGTGGGGAAAATTGTATGAAGACGCATGAGCCAAAAGAGGGCAACACTTCCAAAAGCTGGAAAAACACTTCCAGAGAATTTATGCCTTTAGTGTGGGATCGTAAATTCCATCACCAAAGTGATGCTGATGTAGCAGTCCTAAGGTTATTATGTCCAAATCCCTTTATGAATCTGGATTTATGTGCCTAAAATTTGTCAGAAACAATAAAACAGGACATTCCTCAGTAAAAGGGAGAGAAGTCTGAGATTTCAACTTACTCTATGCAAAGGACTGTCTAGTCCTTACAGAAGGGCAACTCTTTCAGGCAATCTGGTGTTAATGACCAAAATGTTTCACCATCCAAAGAGGAAAACCATAAGTGGGTCATAATTAAGTAAAAATAGTCATTTGCTACATCAGATCAATTCAGAGGTTACTGTTTATAATTTTAAACTACAATTATCAATTTATAATGGAAAGTCAAACATGTCTAAGTTACCACATGGGAGTATCTCTTTCACAGAGGACACATTTAAATAATTATTTTATTATGTAATAATAAAACATGACTATAGTAAAAGATTCGCATAATAGAATATATGCACATAGAACTTTACAAATGGTAATTTAAACTCCATCATTTTCCTTCTTGTCCTTAATGTTCGTTATATCATATGCAGGGCCAAGTTTTGAATACAATTACTAATAAGGGAAGAAAATTGTGCTGAGGGCTATTTTTGGCTAATATTTGAACAGAGACATCAGGATATGATCGTCATGATTTCCCAAGTAGAATTTTAATGGGTCATAATAATGAGGTTTATTACTGCAGGTTTCATTTGTGCACAGGGGATCTCAGATGCCCCAGCTACAGCTGAGATCCTAATTGGGCTAGGTATACAAATAAAGCCTCAGAAAGCTCCAAGGACAAAAATGGGAATTTCCTCTGCCATTTATATTTCTTTCCCCTGCAACCTGCCCAGCCTTCCCGGCCTCCGGGCTCGTTCGCTCCGCTCTCTTGGCCCAGACTCACTTCAACTCCCTGCCTGCCGTTGCTTTCAAATTTAAAAGGTTCAGGTATTATTTTCAGCTACCGCTTGCAATGAATATTGCTATACTTTTCCCCACCCCTTGGCTATAAAAGATTTTATACTTTCTGGGTTTGACCTCTACATTTCCTCTTGAGAAAGTTTCTGCCCCAACAGGAGTGCCGGTGCAGAAATAACTTCAGATTGCTAGCATCGGTGTTCAGGTATGTAGTTCAGTGATGGCTATTTCTGTCAGCATGAAACCACGTTGGAAAAGCCCCTTAAGAGTAATAAAGACTTGCTGTAGATTCAGTAGCCTGTGATATAATTACTAAAATAAATTATATGAAATCTGTTACTCTCACCTAAAGCTAATCTGGAAAACCAGAAAATATACTAAATGAACACCTCTTCTCTCTCAGATCTGGGGAGGTAGGATTTATTTGGTATTCATTAGATTTATTGGCAGATATTTTTCCTGTATTTGGAGTCTAACTGTAGGTTCTTTTGAATTTTACTTTTTTTTTCTGTTACCCTGTGCAATTAGCCAGCCTTGACAGAAACTGAAGAAAGGAACTGCACTGTGCTACGAAACGTGCCAATCATAATTGCACTCCACTTCAGTGTTCCTAAACCAAAATTCCCCTTTCAAATGGTTTCCTGAAAAAAAACCCACCCCAACAATAAAGTCTCATTTGAAAAAGGGATGCAAACAGCAGCGGTCACTTGAGTTTGTTTCTTATCCCAAACAATTTCCCCAGAGGAAATTTCACAAAAGAGTCAACGGACATTCTAAATCATGAATGTGCAATCACAGAACCGCAACTCTGTGTATCGCAGCTTTGAGAGCATTAATCTCTCTATCTGAGTCAGAACCAAGCAGTCCTGGAGGAGCACCAAGAACACAACCTTTAATCATGACCTAAGATCACTTTTCCCCTTTTTCCTTGATTTTTCTTCTTTCAGTGAAAAGTGCCACAAAAACTCCACACTTAGCAGAACTTTGGGAAAAACTGCTGTTAACTTTTTTGTTGTTGCTGGTGCTTATTCTTCCACTATTAAAGGGAAAACAAATAAATAAATCAGATAACAAATAAAGCTGTTTTAAACCAGTCTTACAAACTTGTATATTTTTTGTCATTCAAAACATATAAATAGTTGTCTCCATTAAGTAGAACACACTTACTAGCTTTAACACATACCTAGGCAGGAGAAAAGAGAAAAGGAAGTAATTTTTGTCCAATTATTTTGCAACACATACAAAAAATCATGTAGTATTTGCTACTTTCCAAACAATGATGTTTTCTGCTGTTTGTAAAACGTTCAGGTCTTGCTTCTGGTTTTCTAGGGTTTTATGCTTACTTTGTGCTGTTAGGAAGAGGCAGCCTTACTAACTTGCCATGCTGTTTCTGCACAGGAAGCAGATGATCTTGAAAGGCATCAGAAGAGCGTTGTGCGTGGACAGCAATGATCCACCTCTGTGTAAATCCAACTTTGAAGAAAACTATTACCAAAGTAAAACAGAATCATACAAAATGATGTAATATAAGAGATCAGGAAGACCTAGAGAGGCAATTTACAGATAAAGGGAAATCTATTAGACCAATCATTATAGCTACTGAATACGTGTATTTTTGATGTACAGACCATCAGGTCTGAATGGAAGAAGCAATTTTCCAGTTAGAAAACAATTTTTCTGAGATTATTTAAGCCTATATCAATCAGTCTGAGCTTAGGAGAGATGGGGTACTTGGTATCTGTGGACCAGAATAAAGTATTAGCAAACATATACATAGAAGGTGGTTTTCTCTTATGAGGGAGATAGAGAACCAGAGCTGTCTGTGCAAGAGTGAGTTACAGTTTGATAGAACCAGGAAAAATAATACTAAACAGAGCCTGTACCTTGCTAAGTCCATCATTTTTGGTGGTTTTAGTAGTTATGAAATCTAGTTTGGAGATTTATCTTTCAATCTGTTTTATATAATCTCCTGTGAAGTTAAAGATTCAGATATCGAAGACCAGATAGGTGTTTTTACGAAATATTTCCCCACTTTTATATGGACATTTCTACCCTTTTTTGAAATGTCTGGGTGACATCATTCTGGGGCACTGTGATTGCTCAGTTCTAGCCAAGTGGTTTCCATGAGGCCATTGCATGGCCTGGACAAAATACATCACATTCAAAAAAGAGTACACACAGACCCTGGTAGTTCTCTTGTCTTCAATGTTCATTGTGATGGCTGTGGAGGTGTCTTGGAAATTTTTTGCTCAGGCAAATGTCTAGGTCTATTCTGTGTAGACATTTAATCTATGGATGTTTGCTTCTGATGCCCAGTCTACCTGATTCCACAGTCCTACTCATTATTGCTATTCTGTATTACAGAACACATAATACTATGATGCATCTTTAAGAAGTATCTGTTAGTTAAAGTAGGGTTCTTTTTTTAATTTTATGTGTTAAAAAAATCAACTTTTGCTGTGTACCATGATAGGGTATGTCTGTGTCATGGTTACAGGACTAATAAATAACAATAACATACAATTAATAATGTAGATACATGTGCTTGCAAACATATACTTCCCAGTTTAGGCACTCTTCCTCCTTGTTATCCCTGTTCTTTCCAAAGGTTAAATACTTTATAATAGATACTATTACTAACACTGTAAATGGCTGATGGTAGAACTGCTGTAGTGCACTCACCCACATGTAGTTCCCCTGAGCAACTTTGATGGGTTTGGAGCCATGTTACTAATATTAATTTGGCTTGCGTAATTTGGACCCTTATTGCTGAGCTGGTGTGTTAAAAAGCTATAGAGAAAGCATGTAATGTGTGTGATTAAGCTTATATGTATAATATGGAAGGAAATGTAAAGATTTGAGCATTTTCTGAAAAATGTACTTTTGTAAACCAGCCAACATTCAAATAATGGAATAATAAAGTGTAATAGAAATGAATGTGCGTACAGTAACTTGAAAGTGTTATTAGGCTTTTTCCTTTGGAAATGATTAGGGCCAGTTCATTGTAGATAATTTAGTACTAGTTGTAATTATTGTTAGCAGCTAAAATATTTTCTTCTTAGTACTTTGAACCAAACACACTATATTCTCTGCTCCTACCTTACTAAGATAATTTTTGTCCTGAAAATTGAGCATGCAAGTAAGTAATGAACACAAGGACCAAATGGTTGCAGCATGCTGAGTTATCATGTGGCAGACTGGGAAATATCACAGCCAAAGGAAAGTGTACCTCTTAAAGAACATAAAGTTTGATGTAAAGGGGATTGGGGCACTGACACCTAGAAGCATAATGCACATAGGCATTATATTCTAGGTAATTCAAAAGCAAGAGACATCTAAAGTTTTGCCTTCAAAATTGCTTTAGCATTGAGCATACTCAGCACAAAACCCCACATCCACAGACAATCCTTTCTGCCATGAAGAGAGACTTTGCTCACCTTTTGTAAGTAGCAGTCTCACTCAGGCACCATGACAGCTCAATGTGTTCTTTTGGGGCTCAGAATTCACTGTTTCCCTCTCCCCAAAAAGTGTGTTAACCCCTGGGCTGAAGGCAAGCCTGGGGAAAGGCAAATCTCATCCCCTCTCTTGAAGCTGTGCCTGTGCAAAGAAGGGACTTTTGCCCAGGAATTCTTTTCTAATGAATTGTTTAACAAAATGCACTCCACTGAAAGATGAGAGATTTATGTTTGAATACGGTCTGTTTGATAAAGCTACAGACATTAAACAGCATTCAGCAGACTTTGGAGTAAAGACAGTGGGTATTGGGGTGAATGATGGGGATTACAGCGATTTCCCTGCGTCTTCTCTGTGCTCACAAAGCTTGGTGCAAAT
The DNA here is from genome assembly GCA_017639485.1 of Pluvialis apricaria. Classification (NCBI taxonomy): domain Eukaryota; kingdom Metazoa; phylum Chordata; class Aves; order Charadriiformes; family Charadriidae; genus Pluvialis; species Pluvialis apricaria. The sequence goes on along the minus strand of CM030008.1, from coordinate 156,402,294 downwards.
ACTTTGGAAAAACTCCCAATGAGATACACTGATGGTTGTGGATCTTGTCAGAGGAGGGATTTTACCCAGACAGCTCTATTACCTGTCACTTCATCTTTGATATATTTTCCCACCTGCCCAAGGCACTTCCAAATATATGTGATCCTGCAAAGATGTGCCAGGAACAGAGGAAAACGTGTCTCAGAGCCATGAGAACTCATTTGTGGAGATCTATACAGAAGAGGAATGGGGGTGGATGCTTTGAAGATGTTCTGCCATCAAAAGTAGTAGTTGAAGAAATGGGACAGAGAGCAAACATGACACAGATAGGGCTAAAGGCCAATTACACCAAATTATCGTTGATTAAAAATAGTCGTCCTGACAAGAAGGCTAGTCTGAAACAAGAGGCAGTAAAGTTCTGCATACTGTCATCACAGTTACATCATTTCACAAAGCACAATTAGCAAGTTTTGCCTTTATATGCAATCTACAGTTTGCTCTGAAACAAATACTATCTTGGGACTTTAACGTTGCCCAACTTAACAAAGAGTTTGACCTCACAACAAATTGACAAGCAATCACTAGGTTGTAGCCAAAGGAGTAATCCTTAGCCAAAGCGACATTGCATTTCCAAGGTTGGAGGTGGGAAACACATTGTTTCAGCACTTCCTGACTGAATCAGGAATGAAGAAATTATGAACAAAGAGGAGGGAAGAAATTCTGAATCTGAAGAGATCCCCAAATGTGACGCTTAAAAGAAAACATGGGATCCAAGGTGACACCATCTTCCAAGAAAGCAAAGATGAAGCAAAGATGAAGGAGTTAGTCGAGAAGTAGCTCCTCAGCTAGAAAGCAAAAAACAATCATTGTAATAACTTTTCACCTGGATACCACAGAAAGAGACTTCTTCTAAACTAATCTAAGTGTTAGGGCTTGTAGGGTGCATAATTTTCACTTTATTTACGTTCATTACTCCCAAGACTTTTTCAACAATGTCGTTTCTATTTGAATTTGTAAACACATTCCCTATTTGATTTTACTGCAAATTACTCTGGATTAAGGGTGATTTTAGGGTAGTAAGGAAGTTGGAATAATGGAAATCCCTCACAGCTAGTCAGGAAAAAATCCCCATAGGCAGTAGGTAAGGGACAAAACATATCAAACAGAAACGGCAAGGTGGGACTGATAAAATCTAAGGGTGAATTAGCGTTTCTGGAATTAAATAGGCAAAGTCAATGAATATCATTTTACGCAGAAATTAGATGAAACGAAGTAAGAATTTTAGCAATGTTAAATGCAATTAGAGAATGAATTAAAATTAATTACTATAATTACAATTAATAATTACAGAGATAAAATCAGTTAGATGTTTGCTCACTTCTACTCTGGGTTTTTTTGCTCGTGAATGACTCTTTTTTTTCTGCCCACCTTTCTTTCCCACTTGTGTATTTCTGTCATTTGCAACTGAAAAGTCTTTGGGACAGAAGCCATCTTCTCAATTGTGATTGAAAACCCTGGGGTGTGTTAGAGGAATGTAAAATGAATAATCCCACAGAATTTAATAAAAAAGATTGTTCCCTCTGTAGAAACAACTTTTAAAAGGATATTTTAATTATAAAAGAGAAGGAATTATTTTATCCTGACATTTGTCAAGACAAAAATTGACTTTTCTTTCAATAAAGCCAGAATTTCACTTCATTAACTTGAGAAGTAACTAGCTCTGGATTCACCCTACGGATGGCCTTTTCCTAAAAGAGTACACCTGGGAAGCCTAGAAATAAGATCATAAATTTCCTGTGTTTGTGTTTTTTGTCTACGAGACTGAAAGGCTGGATGAGGTTGCAGTCGTCCCCCTACCAATTCCATCCAGAAATGTGAAGGGCGTTGGAGCGAGGGGCCAGGTTTCCTGACCCATTCAGTATTGTAGTCTTGTATCTGCCATGTTTGCAGGCTCCCAAAAGAAAGTGACCTGGCCAGGAAGTTTTGTAAGGGAGGGAATAGAAGTAGGATAATTTGGCCAACATTACTGTGATCTTTCTGTAATCATGTTCTAAATTAAATTTTTACGTGCATGAAAAGCCATAATGGAATTGCTTTCCCACTAGATCAGCCGGGTAACTTTTTCAACCCAAAGTTATCCATTCACGATAAAAAAGTTGCTCAAAAATTTTGAAAAAAACCCTTTATTTAAAACAAAAGATAAATTTTCCCAAATCCTAGACGACTGGAGAACAACAAAGACCAAAACATTTGTAGTAACAAATTCTAACATTAGTTAGCTCCTCCACCAGCTCACTCTGATACGTTGGCAGTCACCAATTGCGTTAGAGGCTGGTTGCAGAATGGTGGCTCTCCAGCTTACTGAACAAGTTTCATTTGACATGACAGGCTATTGTGAGCCACCAACACACTCAAAAATATCAGGTTACTTTCTCCTGATGACTAGCTCAGTGACAAAGATTTTACCCTTGTTTTCAATACTAGGTCAGTTTCCAGATCTATAACGCAAAAGGACATCATCAGCAAGTTTCCAAGTTTACCTGAAACTTCATTGTGGAAGGGATCCCAACTGGCCATATAGCCCATTCCCCCCGCCCCCGTAATAACCCCCCCGTAATAATTACATCAGTTATCTGTTTGGTTTTCACGACATGTCTGCCTAAGCATACTTAAAATCCCTTCAAGATGGAAACTTCACTATCTCTTTAGGCAAGTTATCTCAGTGTTTTATTATCTTTATCTCAGAAGTCTGAATTTTCCTTTGCTTGCATACTTGATAATGTTTGGATGTTCCCCCACAATATTCTTCAGGCTAAATAACATGAGGTTTTTTTCCATTTCTTTAATGACTTTGGACTGCTCAAATTATTGAAGTGAGAAGCCCCAAACTGAGCACAACAATCCAGCCAAGGACTTACCAGTGCTGAGTACAGCAGAAGAATTTATTCATGTGTCTGCAAGGCTGTTTATGCTGTTGGTATAGCCCAAAGTAGTGTTTGAAGGGCTTTGCAATAGCATGAAATTTTTTAATTATAGAAGGTATGTGACGTTCTATTACCTCAGATCCTTTTCTGAAGAGCCACCAGCTAGCGAGTTGTTCCCATTAGCTTTTTATGCAATTGATCATTTCAGCTTAAATATATTGCATGGAAATTGTCCCTCAGGGGTTTGTTTGTTTGTTTGTTTTATTTTTGGTTTTCTTGGATCTTTGTTGCATCATATCTTCTGCAGATTTTTTAAGATTAATCTCTATTCTGTTATCTATGTCATTAATGAAAATATCAAACAGAAATAGACCCGGACAGACTCTTGCAGGTACTATTTAACAGCAGCCTTACATCCTAATAATGAACAATTTGTAACTTTTTGCATGGTACAATTTTATAACCAGTTTGGGATCCATCCCATAGCTGAAAAAACTTGGCTTGAAAGAGTCAAAACTTTACTAAAGTCAGCATACGTGGGATTATGATCTTTTCCTTATCACCAGGCCTGTTTGTTGAGGAAAGAAAAGTGAAATACTGTGCTTGAAATGTTTAGTTCCCAACAAATCTGTATTGTCTTCAATCTTTCTTCCTTCAGACTTCTAAGTTTTTATGATTGGATCATTTTTTCCCCAAACTTTTCTAGAAATTGAACTTCAGTTGAGTGGTCCACAATTCCACGGTCTTCCTTCTTTTCTGTTTTGAAGATAAACGCCATATTTGGCTACATGGTTTGGGTTTGAGATTTTTCTGGGTTTTCTTACCCGTTCTGATACCATTTCCAATCATCTCCAGGCCTAGTGTTTTCTTTCCTCCTACTGCTATGCTTTAAGCTCCAACATTTGTTATTATTTGCTGTTCTCCCAGCTGTCTGCTTGCAGCTGGTCTTTCAGTGGTGACTGAGACTGTAAGGCATTAAATATCTGAGCCATCTCTATACCTCCCTCTGCAGAACAGCAGAATTGCCCTTTGCTTTGTCTTTCTTTTGCTCCCAATGTGCATACAAAATGACTCCTTATGTCCCTTGCTTAGTTGCAGCTCAGCTTTGTCCCTGTCTGGTTTTGTCCCTCCCTCCCCTTTTATTTTATTTTTATTATTTTGCCTGACCAATTTTCGGGGTTTTGGATGCTTCTGTCTTGTAATTGAGGTCAGCAAAGAGCTCATGATTTAGCCAAGTTGGTCACATAATGTGCTTCTGATCCTCCCTCCACTTTGGGATGATTTGTGTTTATGTCCTTCACTTTGGGGGATTACTGCCAATAACGGAAAAAAACTAAGTCTCTTAGTTGTTTCTATTTGACTTTTTCTGTCTAATCCCAGTCTCTCTTTTGAATGTGGCCTCTCATCCTGAGCCCTCTTTGTGGTGGATCCAGTTAACTATCATCTTTTCAAGTATCCTTTGCCATGTATATTTGTGCCAGGGTTAATTAGGGAACTTTCAGCCTGTTGATTTCCCCTCCCCCATCTCTCCTTTCGTTTCTTGAGAAAACATTTCAGTCACCTCTTTTTTTTATCAAGCAGTGAAGTACCTAGTGCCCCTTCCCCCTTTGAAAAAATGGTTTCACAATACAGAAACGCATGCTGCTGCGATCTGCTGCTAGCCTGGAACACCCTACAAACCATCAAAGGAAGGCACAAACCTCAACAACATTTTTAGATGTTTACAGGGTCTAAATCTGGCACACTGTAACAGGCTTGCTAATAATTTGGTTTCCGATGATCCAGCGGCACCAGCTAAGTGCAATCACCCACAGCCTTCCAGGCTGCACACAACCCGGAAACCTTTGGATGATACACGCAGTGGAAGAACCAAACCACGGCAATTAGCTGTCTGAAACAACCCAAAATCAGTATCACCCTTTTCCTCAGGGAGCTTCTGAACTGCTCAGGAATAGGGTGGTGTCCCGCTGTGTTAAAGGGTAGAGATGGAGCCTTCTTCCTATGGCAAGCTGACTCTTGAAATGGGTGCAGAAATAGATGCAAGGTAAAGACGTAGAAAGTATAGAGAAAAAACTCATCATCAAATAGATGAGGATATAAAATTGTGTTAGCAGATTCCGTGAGTCATCAACACACAATTTATAAAAAGAAAACCAACAGGTCTTATGAATTTGTAGGTGTATTTCTAGCAGTAGATTATAAATAGGTTTTATTAAAACTTTAAGTATAGAAATAAATATGGCAATTTGAAAGTTTTCTTCTATATGATAAAAACAGTGAAACTGACACTATATTTCAGTTGGATTCAACAATGAAATAGGAGCCTTGCATCCCTAAAAAGGGCACCAAGTACAAAAAATGTCCAACCTCCCTCTTTTTTGTCCTTCCACAGTTTTTAAACAGTGGACCAATTCTCACTGTCTTCAGCTGCCTGTTTCAGGACTCTCCCACAAAAAATATCATTGGTATTGTCATTGCACATGAACTCACTGATAGCAGTTATTCATTGGTCAATCCATCAAAGAGATGTGTTTTGGGGGAACCTTTCAATGTTTAAATAATATCTGGTTTCAGATAACTTCCTTAAGACAAAATATTACAAGGATATGCTTTTAAAACTGTTGGGGGAGACCAACTAAATCCTGTCTAATCATCTAGCCCTCTAAACCCCTACCTATGTGTAGCTGAAATTCTTTGAATCTCCACAAAGAAGTACCGTTGTACAACCCTCAACGTGTGCACGTTTTACAGAGCTTGCAGGCAGATAACACACACTTTTGTATCACTAAAAACATTGTAAATATGATATCACTGCTTTTGAGATGACATACATTTTTAGACTCCATACACTATTATTTTAGTCTGCCTTGCAGTGCATTATTAATCAGCCATGTTGCAGGACAGCCTTTCCTGAACAATAAACCCTTTTCTGGGCCTTTTCTGTTAAAGTGCCTCTTACTTTATTTAAGCGTTACTTACAAGGCAAGCTGTGAAACTATAGAATTTGCGAGTTAGGTTTTCATTGCCATCTTCTGCGTTCCTAAGTGTCTTAACCAAGGCACAGCCTGCTCATACTTGCCCATTAATATTCTGTATACTGAACATTTAAAAAACTGTTAGAGTGTACCTTGTCTATAACGAGCACAGAAAGCAGTTAAATATGAATGTTGACATATTTCCTCCTATTTCCATGAATTAAGCAATTCTGCTATATTTCCCCACATTGACTTTTAATAACAGGAGTTAAAATGGTGAATATTGTCTTTCCTGCTCCCCCAGCAGTTAATCAAAACCCACTTCCCAGCTAGAAAGAGTGCAGCATTTGCACAGTTAAACTGCAGCTGTTTCTCATATGGGCGAGCTCCAGAGATGTTATGAGGGACTCGAACCCTGGGAGGAGTCAGGCACAGAAAGAGAGAGCTCTGTCTCAAGTTATTTCCTGCCTTCCTAGTTATTAGAAAATCCTATAAAAATTATAAGAAACTTTTAATTAAAGTCTCTTTATGTTGTTTTTTTGTCTGCTATCTCATGGATTTTTTTTAATTCAAGAATTTTAAATACATGGTATTCTTTGTGATTTTTTGAAAAGAGAACAGAAAATGACACACAAGTATGTTAACACATAATTTTGTTCACCATATAAATGATGTGTACTTTACAAAATAAAAGACTTTTCAAACAACATGCAGCCATTGCCAGCTGTGTGCAACAGAACAAGTACTAGGAAAAACCAAACTAGATCACTGCTCCTTATTTCCATTGGCTATACTGTTTCTAAGTGCAGTTTCCTAAGAGAATAAGGCTGACACTATCATACTCCCCGCCTGTCTACCAATTTTGGACCCATTGCCAATTTCAAATAAATTTAATAGAAAGGGAGAGGCCTCAAAGGTAACTAAGTTCCCCCAGGTTAAAATAAAGACTACATATGGAGTAAAAGAAACTGTGAAATACCTCTCAAATTTGTGATGAGCTTTACCACTATCAGATTCCACTTTTCCTTTAGTTGAACACAGGGAGGAAAGCTGCAAATCTGTGCTCAGAGGAGTGAAAAATAGCCAGAAGTATAAGGGTGAAGAACAGCCCTTGTTCCCTGGGTTATGAGGAAGATGAAAAAGGCATCCAGGCAGAGAGATGGAGTGAGAGTCATCACTCTTGGCTTATGTCTTATTCGCCAGCATGGGAAGGACACATCCCCGGGGTCACATGTCCAGCTTTCATCCTATAGGTATGAAACATCAGTTGAACCCTAACTTAAAGCAATCAAAAATAGGACAGAGAGATCACCCCTTTGAGAGAGCATCACTTATTATGGTTGGCTTTGGGAAGTGAAGTTTTACTGTAAAATAAGTGTCGTTGTAGAAACTAATGATGGAAAAAGCCTTTTTTCCACCTTCTTCCTCTCCTGTCCCAGCCGTAGAGCTCTTTAACGAACACTTAGCAGTGCTTTGCCTGTGTGCTGGTAAGAGGACCAAAGAACTGAGCTCCCAGCATTTCCCTCAAGTATGTTAATGGCCAGTAAAACCACCCACCCCCGCCATCACAAATTTTACACTTTGCTTTCAGCCTTCTTTCCTTATTTGTCTTCCATTTAAGTATGCCAAATGCCTCATTTCCCGTAACTTCAATGTAGTCCAGGGAATTAACTTGGGGGAAACGAGAGGAATAAGTGCTAATGATGACAGAATCAGGTCTTTCATTTTTTTTAAATATACAGCATAGATTACCTATGGGAAGGCTCATAGGTGGCTGTTTGCCCTGGAGGTCACTGTTACTCAAGACACCCCAGCACACCCATGTTGACGTCTATATTATCTCAGTGCTTGTTAATGTATCAGAGGTGCCTAAGGTTTGCCTTCTGTTTGACACCTACAAACAACTTGGCATTTATCTCACATGTAAGCCCCGATAACATCAGTAGAAGAATCCTTTCACCAGCCTCAGAGTGGAGCCAGATCAGACCAGTGTACTCCAGCTGCCTCTAACCCTCCTCATTCAGCAGTTTATACCCTCATCCAGAATATGGGAGTTGGGAATGCAAAAAGCTTTCCCTGGAAAGAAAAAAAAAAAAAAAGAAAATTGACATGCCATAATGTGAATGGCTGTAGAATCTTGCAGTAGGACTTTTCTCTGCACAGACTACTTCACGTACAAGTTCTGAGGACTAAGTATGCAGCTGAGAGTGGGCATGATCGTGTAGTGTTGCATTTGGCCCATTTACCAGCTGCTGTGGGAATCTAGTCTAGTCCCTGCTCCAGTGACCCACTTCATATAATATCATAAGGTTTGTGCATAAACAGGACCTCTGTCCCCTTCCTGGTGACAATTCAGCAAAAAAATAAGCTGATTTTTTTAGGACAGATACAAAATCACAATACCTCACTTTCAGGTTCCCAAAATAGCGAAGTATCTCATACAAAGCTGGAAAAACTTTGCCAGAATTTTTTGAGTGTCTGTAACCTCATATTTATGGACTATTTCAGGAAGATAGGAGAAAGAGGTTCCTGGTGTTCAAGGCCAGGCTGGACGTGGCCTTGGGCAACCTGGTCTAGTGAGAGGTGTCCCTGCCTATGGCAGGGGGGTTGGAACTCGATGATCTTCAAGGTCCCTTCCAACCTAAACCATTCTATGATTCTATGATTCTATGAAATGAGGAGATTGGACAAAAGAAGGGGAAATGGTACATTTCTACATCTAATGATTATTTAGCAAAGCTGACCTCTTCCCAGTTGTCTACATGCTAACAGAAATGGAAATTACCTCAATAAGTCCACTTCTAGCTATGAAGGGAGATCAAAGTCTTGATCCTTGGAGAAAGGATTTAGGCATCTAATTTGAGGAGATAGTTTATGGCGGGACTTAGCTGCTCATCTCCTATTCCCTGTAAGTGTGAGGCCTGAGCACTGGACTGAGAAGACAATGGAGAGCAAGCAAGGATGAATTCTTGCTGTTGTGGTTTAGACCAAATCGGCCACTGGGGACATAGGGGACCCCAGATGGGACCAACAGATGCTCCCTTCTACCCCTCTTCAAAGAGAGAGGTAGAGGAGGAAAAAGAGACTTAGGAGTTTAGAAGGAGTTAAACTACTTTAATGAAATATTGATAATAAAATAAAAGGAAATAATGAAATATATACACAACCGTATCAAGCTCCCAGGATGACAATCACAACACTGGCTGGCACTGGGGCAGTCCCAGGCTGGACTCGGTGATGGACAGGAACTGGATTCCAGATCTGGATTCAGGATCGGGTCCAAAGGCAGACAAACAGACAGAGTCCTCCTAAGACATCGGCCACTGAAGGAAGAAGGGGCTGACCTTTTGATCCCTCAGCTTTTATACTGAGCATGAGGCAGATGGGATGGAATACCCCGTTGGTCAGTTTTGGGTCACCTGTCCTGTCCGCTCCTCCCCGCAGGTGGGACCCCATTACGCTTTTCTGCTTCTGACCCTCCAACGTGGCAAATAACACAGCTGGTTGGCCTTGGGTGTTAGAGCAATAAGTATAAGCAAGAGCCTCTCTGCATACCATGCCTGTGCATCAGCTATAAACATTGGTCTTATCACTCTGAGAGAGTGAACATTGTCTGCACAATATGCTGTTAATGTCAGTAGTTAGAAGAGGCCCAGCTAAGCAGCGAAGTTACTGAACAAAATTGGTCCTGTTTTACCTCAAACCAGGACACTTGCAATTGACTGAACATGTTCCACGTTGGCCATTCCAACAATATCCTTTCAAAATCAACTAGATTTCTGTGCTCTCCTTTTTGGTCTTGGAAATTTCGCCATGCATATGTAGAAATCACTGAAACTGCCTTTACTGTGTATTACCCACCTTAAATGTTATGGGGTACCTAAAATTATATGTTATTGAACTGCAATGCCTAAATCATCTTCAGAGTCTAGTGCTATCTTTTTAAAACTTCTGCTACCAAGTAGTAAAGAAATTTAGCACAAAACTGCACTTCTCATAAGGCAGACTAGTTCTAACTGGATTTTTCCGCCTTATACCAGCATGAAAAGCACACAGGGAGAAGTTTTTTTGTCAGCTATTTCAGAAGTCTGAACAAAAATCAACACGGAAGAGTGAAAAGGAAAAAAAAAAAAAAAAGAAAAACCAAGCCAAAATAACTATGTAATTTAGATACTGCTTGAGACAAGCAGTGACAAAGTGGAAGAAAACTGATATTCTGAGGGAAGGGAATAATACATGATGGAAGCAAAGGGCAGAGGGAGGGTCTTTTTGGAAGGAGAAAAGGTTTCAGGATGCAAAGTTGCAGGGCGCCAGAGTGCTCGGCAATTGCCATCGTTCCTGCCAACAGAGCATCTTTGGAAGAGAAAAATAAACTGAGAGCAATAAGAGAGAGCAAGACTGAAAATGTTCCAGGATCACTGAATTTGCAAGCCATTTTCATGAAGTTTTCTGTTGCCACACTCTCCCAGAGAGAGTTTGCACCTCAGGGACTCCTCTGCGCTTATGCCAGCGCATGCAGGACAGACCCTTCAACACAGCAGAATTGCCTCCCAGCCAGCAACACAGCTGTTTTGCTGGTTAACAGCTGTCTGTGCAACAATATGGTTATTATTAATAAATTACAAATTCAGTAGGTGACTTCCATGCAGAGTACAATAGTCTATGAAAACACTGAGTAGTCCCAGATCCAGGACAGACAAAAGTTTGGAGCCTCACTGAATGCACATTGACAGCAAGTTGTTGCCAATCATTTTCTGAGTACAGATATTTATCTAAAGACATACTCTGCTTTTGCCCAGACCAGGTTTTTCCAGCTTTCTTGGCAGTATGTAATACAGGAGCACTTTGTTAAAAACGCAAGATGTTTAATATTCACTGCTTTTTTTTTTCTTTTTTTTTCTCCATAAAGCCTGCTATTAAACCAACCTTAATTCATTTGGGACAGTTTGACAAATCCATACTGAAAGTAAGTATCCCTTCCCTTCTTCTTTCAGATAAGCACCATGTTTACTCATGTCAGTCAGCTTGGATCAGATGTGTACATAGTACTCAGAAAGATTTGCACTACTGACCTGTACTGAAAACACTCTGGTTTAGTTTCTGGTGGGGCTGTTTTGTGATGAGTGCCTTACACCCACCTTCGTCTTGACAATGGCTCAACTGTTTGGTGCAAGGGAAGCTGTTGGGAACAGGAATCACCTTTGCACTTGAGATAAATTTTTAACCCAGCCCAATGAATAAAAACAATGACAAATTTCTGAGAAAATTAAAACCTGGAGAACTACAGTGTAGAAGTGCAGGAAGATTTGAATTGGGTAAAACTCAGGTTCGCTTCTGACAACAGCAAAAGGAAAAGCAACCCTCTCGACTTCTGAAATCTTCCTTCTTCTCTGGAGAAGCTGATCTGGGCCAGATGAAAAAGGAAGATGGTCTTACAAGGTTGCTGCCATTGAAGGGGCTCTGCCAGGGACAGGTTAGGCATCGCCACTCTCAGGTAATGGCTACGCAGAACTCTTGGGAGTTATTCGACCCTTCAGACAGGCACAAACCCAAATAAGTAGCTGGAGACCTCAGTCAGGTTATGCCCCTTGTCAGTCCTGGGCAGGCAGCTCTAATGAAAGAATACATGCATGTCTTACAGGGATTAGAAGTTCCCAGTGAAAAATAAAACGGGCATTGCTCGTGTTGAGCCAAGTAGAGGAAGAAATAGAAAAGTATCCACTTGGCTGATTTCTACAATACTCTGGGGCCATTCAGTCAATTTTCAATTTTAAAAGTGTTTAAATGCGACTGGTTGCTTTCCTCAAGTATCTGCTCTCCGTGTCCCCTTATAGCATTCTCCATATGTGAGTACACCTGTAGGTCAAAAATAAATGTGAGTGGTTTAGAGCACACTTCAAAGTTTAAAGGTCAATCTACATACTAGCAAACCCATCCATTTCTTCCACTAGGTGATACTGCCCTTGGGATTTCCACTTTTGAAAGTTGCATTTTTGGCTGGTAGGGATAAAACCTCCATGCGATTAACCCAGCACATACAATGTAGGGCATGAGTCTGTAAATTACCTTGGGAATTTTGCTTCTGGGACAAGTGGGGGCTATAGAAGATGTCCCATTTATCTGCTTTAGCCTCCAGACAGAGAGGGAGAATCAAGAAGGTTTTGCCATGCATCACCATTTTGCACTTCCTTGCAGCTGCAGCGTGGAGCAGCCCACCCTCCCTAGAGCAGCATGAGCTTCTGTTGCGTCCTCTGGGAGAAAAAGTGTTATATTTAGGAAAAAAAGATCAAAATCAGGGAAGATAGAGACACCGCAACTTCTGCACTGACTAAATACACGATGAATTACTACTTGGGGTTACAAAACAGCTTTTTGGCAGGAGCTTTGTAAGGGAACAGGTGGGAGGATGTACAGGGCCAAACGTGATCATTGGAAACCCCTGTCCTAAAAGAAAAAAAAAAAGGAGAGAAAAAAGGAAGAAGAAAATTAACAGGAAATAGAAAAATTCCACTTCTTGAGGTAGTTTAATTTACTCCTTCCAAAAAAATAGGGGGAAAAAAAAGAAAAAGAAAGAGCCTAGGGCAAATAACCTACCATAGACTTGAAGTGACAGCAAATAACTTCCATATGGATATAATATCACATAATTGCTGGGGTAACAATTAATAGTTCTTTATGCAATACTTCAAAACATTTTTTTAATTAAAAGCATTTCGTTGTGCAAGTTACTCTGCTTTTCCCTTTCAAATCACTTGGCTTCTCTGCCACCTTTAGTGAGAGCCATAAATCCAATTTGTTTTCATCTGGCAACAAAGAGGAGCTGCAAAAAAGAAATCCTTCCTTCTGTGAGGAGATGGGAAGGCTGCTCCTGGGTAAGTGTTAACACAGAGAAGTGGTCCAAATGCTTAAAAAAACAAAATACAGCAAAGATTACCAATGGGGTTTTAAGAATTTGGCTTCAGGAGCCATAGCAGTTTGGCTTGTAACGAGATATTCACCAGCACCAGGTATGAAGTCTTCCAAGACCTAAACTCCCACTGATGTGGGGAGAGCTGTGTGCTAGGAAGCGTGTGGTTAGGGGGGTCCAGAAGGACGTATGCTAACCCATGCCATGTGGATTATGCTTTGCCCGGCCCAAGTATGGCATTATATTCACAGCGGGAATGGGCATGAAGTGAAACTGCTCTCAGCTGGTCAGGACAGTATCCTAAAAGGAGTTTAGGAGTCGAAAAATGTCAGTTGCAGAAGGAAGAGCAGCACCAGCACATCCCAGGTGTTCCAAACATTGCCGCACTGGGACAGGTCACAGAGGGAGCTGCGGATAGCTGCTCACCCGAGTATCCCCAGCCTCAAACCTGAAGGGCCAAAATCTTCCTACTTTAGAAGATCTCCTGCCCCTCTCCAAGATGTACAAAAAGACAAGGGTAATACTCCCCGTTGTAAAAAGACTTCAATAAGTATAAAATTGTCTTAGCTCATTCTTACGTTGTTTTTCCTTGATTATGCTATGGAGCCATTTCAGTGGTAAAGAGCGTGAGCAGGGTGAGCTGCCAGAGCACCGCAGGCATCAGCAAACCACCCGTGGTTGTGTCAGGGACCGTATGAGAACATCTGGAACAGCCTGCCCGCTGCTCTGAATTGTGCCTGGGCACAAATATCACCAGAAAAGCCAGCGGTAGTCTCCTTTGCTGACCCTAGAGAGACGCTAAAGATGGGAAAGAATATGGCTTTTAATTTTCAACATGACTTAACAGTATGTAAGATATGAATAAGTACACAGTCAGGGTGATACTGGATTGAAATACAATGTTAAGACATGTCAGCTCTTTTCCTGGTGTATGGTTAACAGGCTAGGACAGCTTTCATTTAAATTATATTTTAATCCCTTTGGATTTGATGACATTGTGTCCCAAAGACATATTTTTCTCTAGGATGAAAAAATACTACTTTTTCCAACTGTGGTAATAGGATTTCTAGTACTATCCCATGGATTCTAGTGTCTTTTAAAGTATTTAAAAGACAAAGATATCATATTTAAAAAAAGAGCAGAAAGATGTCACATTGCATGTTCACAAGGTTAGGGTTATTAAAGCAAGAATTTTTAATCATGCCAGGTGTTAAGTCAGACCTGTGTATTCGGGGCTTTGGGAGAGAGGAGTAGAGAATTAAGCACAGTACATATAAATGCAATCCCTTATGTGGATATACTCCAGGTTTCAATATTTTTGGAAGAGGAAAGAATAGAATGGAGATTAAAGAGTGTCTGCAGAAGAGTCACATTGAAACTCAGCAGCTTCCTTACAGATTTTGGATCCCAAATACAAACTTGTGTCAAGTGAAATGCTTGGCTGAGGTGTTAGTTGGACAGGATCTGAAGAATCACACACTGTGATGTATGAACAAAGAAACAGATTACAGACTCACAACGCTAATTGCCAAGGCCTCCGGTTACCGTTCTCCATGTTTTGATGTATACCATAGATTTATAGTGGCCAAGGGCCTGATTCCCATTTACATCACCCAACAGTATAAAGTGAAATGACAGCAGAATAAAGGGATGTGAATGCGAGTGAGAATCTGGCCAAATACCTATATCTTTTGAAGTTTTGGCTGGCACCCAGAAATAATCTGGAGACTGAATCTTCCTGGTTATTATTCAGTTGCTGCAATCCAGATGTGCTCAAACAAGGGCACAAGCCTCCAGCTGGGGGAAGGACAGTCCCTAAAAAGGTGGCAAGCCTTTCATCGATTAAGCTGGTGTTCAGCTGGTGAGCCAGAGAGGTGGGGTTCAGGACCAGGCATGGGGGTGACCAGAAATAGCACGGTGCTGTAATCCTTGGATGGGTCTTCATCTCCCTCACAAGAAATCAACAGTGATCTGAAAAACCGATCTAATGTCCACGTACAGATACATCAAGCTGCATCACATAACAAATTTATGAAAAAAAGACTAATATAAAAGTCAATCTATAAGGTACGGTGAAGCTTTACCCACTTTTGTGAAATGCTTCCAAATCCAATTGCTCCATACTATTCTGTGTAACAGTCTTTACAATAATTGCTTGTTCAAAAGCTGCATATTTTTCACATCTCTCCTAATGGACGCAAAAACTGAATCTTCCAATCTCAAACATAAGCTGCACATATATAGAACTGCCTACTCCTTTTGGGAAAGCATTGTATTTTCTTCAAGGTAAAATTTTTATGAACTAGAAACAACTCTGAGCTCATAGCTCTAATTGATAAGGCTCACATTAACCCTTTGCATGATCACAAATACAGAAGATTTGTACATTCTATCTGGTTTGTGTTTTAGATCTAAAGAAGGGACCGCATATACAAAAACTTATCTATTTTTCCAGCTATATCCAATTCTGTGATGAACAATACTATCTCTCTGTGCAAACCTTCCTTTGAATCCTTAGGTCACCACAGCAAAGCAAGAGGCTGATAGGTGTTCTCTCTGTTTTTCCAAAGAGCAGGACTGCTCTTTCAAAGAAAGCTGCGTGACTTCTGCTAAGCTATCTTAGCACTTTGACTCGTCTTTTTCCTGTTACACAATGTCTGAGGATCACCTTCTGCTGCCTTCACCACATTCAGAGCAGCTACAAGATGACACAGTTCTCACAGTAATGTCACAGGACAGAGACAGAAGGTGACCTTTTAATAGGTGAGCCATGTCTGGATGTCCTGGCTTGTCTGCGTCAGAGTCCCAGCCCCAGTTGGTAGGCTTTACACAAGACAAATAGCACCAAATATCAGCCTATGCATGCAAGCCAAAACTCACTGCAAAATAATTTCTCACGTAGTTAGCAACAAGTAAGAAAAGCAGTGGTCATAACTATGTTTCAGGGAAAATAGTCTGCCTGATAAAGCATTTGTTTGCTCTCCTTAAGTCCATTCCCATGAGTGTTTACATATGCTATGGTGACATGCGCTACAATGTGAAGCGCTTCACCTTAAGGACTGTGTTTCCAGTTTACTCTATTTGCTTATTTCCCAATTTTGTGCCCAGATAGTCTTACTAATGACAAATGAATCTCAGCAGTCCTTGTAGGGGAGCAAATATATAAGGTCTGTGGGCTAAATCAACCTTAGCCCAATTAAAAGGAGTGTCAGGACCTTGACGCAATGTTAGTGATCATAAAGTCCTTTAATCCCATGTTGAAGGAGAACATATGATGACCACAATGCTTAACTTTTTGTTTAATTAAAGGAAAAAATTAATACATGTGTTCATGGGTGACTGTAAGAGATTGATGGGAATTCCCAGAACTAGCTGTAGCGACTCCAAATATTCAGAAAAACTAAGTCATAGCTTTTAGGCAGCAAAGCACCGACCTTATCCCTCAAAGTGGTGGGTTTCTGAGTTACTTTTCATGGACCACACTGAACAACCACTGTCTTGAAGGAAATACTGCCCTATTTTTAAGAAGCTAGCCTGACACTCCATAGACCTAACATCATGCAAGACCGAGGAAAAACTCCTCTTATAGTCCAGCAAGAGTAGGTGAGTATCTTGGGTGGGATCTCGTGATTGCTGTTAGAGCGTGACATGTAATGTCAAATGCTTTCCCATACCCTGCAATAATATGGCTACAATTTCTTCAAGTGTGCTGCAGCACGATCGATGTGTTGCATGGTATAGTAAAGGCCATGTAACACCAGCTCCAAAGGAGAAAAATCACACTGCCTTCTTGATGCATTTGTACTAGCAAAAATCTATAAAGAGAAAGCAGATGGCAATTGTATTGACAGTACAGCAATTTCTTCCACAATGTTAAATAAGCAAACTTGAATAAGATAAATATGCATGGATGATATTTTCAAAAACGAATTCTTAATTTACATAAGACATTTCTCCTCCAAATGGAAACAGATGAAATATATGAAACATGGAATATATGAAACAGGACTTCTTTTTTGAAAATCGTGAGGGTCTGAATGAAAGCCCTTTTTAGTGAGCGGCAATCTCCTCACTGACTGATGTGTTTACTCTAACAGATTTTAGTTTGGGGGTTGTTCTAGCATGGACTTCTGGTTTGACCAACTGTACCTTTCTATTGATTATCAACTGATTGTGAATACCATTGGGGTGGTAGACAAGTGAGTATATATTCATAGTTTATTTATTATGAGTGAAGGGATTGTTTGCAAAATTCAGACATTCATAAATAACAGAGAAATCCAAATCTTGGAGTTTGGCCACAGCCCAGCTCTTGTTTACAGGGGGCTACCACATACAGAGAGCTGGACTCCGCTCTCGTGTTCAGAGGGATGAAAGAGCAGGACTTCTCTCTTTTGCTTTAAGATAAGATCCATATTCCCAACAAGAGTTAAATAGGCATATATGGCAAGTTTAGCAACCATGGAAGAAGACCCGAAAGCACAGAACTTCAGTGTTTCTGGCAACAATTTGTGTCTAAGTTATCTTATAAGACACTAAAATAAGCTTACAAGTGGCAGAACCTATGTTTTGATTTTCAGTCCTCCCACTTCCATGTAGTTTCACAGACAGTTGTCCCACGCTAACTACTGCAATTCCAGCCATAACTGTGCCTTTGTAGTGTGGTTGAATATTAATTCTGCTTGCAGATAATTTGACAAGGGTTATATCTTGACCTTAAATCAAATTAAGATTGTCTGAAAGTCCCATCCTCTCTAGCTACTGGAAAGACCCCTAGACTTTGCATTATCTAGAAAGCTGGACATACCCTTGCATACTGGAAGGAAGCAAAGAAACCAATGAAAAGTTGCCTAAAATAACTTTACATTCACTCAATCTTTATCTCCTCTTTTTTGAAGTGGTTTAGTAATGAAGAAAAGCAGGCCAAAAACTCTGCATCATAATTAACATAGGATTATAGCTGATAGAAATCTTCTAGGAGTCATCGGTCCCAAGGGAGAAACAACTATATTTATTGTGGTTATATTGTCACGTCACCAGTTATTAAAACCTCTAATGATGAAGACTCAATGTCCTTCCTAGACAAGCATCTACTGTTAGACTTTTCTTACCATTACAAAATGTCTCCTAAGATGTAACCAGAATCTTGTGTACTGTATTCTAAGACCTTTATATCTTTTTGTATCCTGCACAGTCATGAGGAATAGATTATTCCCTTTCTTTTGGAAACAAGCTCCTAAGATTTGTACTTCCTTGTCCCTCCTACCCCCAAGCTTCTCTTCTTTAGCTTGGTAGCCTTGGTTCTGTTTATCCTTCCTCATGGGTTATGCTGTCTGGTTCTTTGATCACTGTTGGTGTTTTCTTCCAGCTGGCTTGCATCATTCTGGAAATATGGTGCCATGACTGGGGACAGCAGTATCTCATCATCGCAAAGTGAAATGGAAATAGCGGTTCATCGTTTTAATCTAACTCCGTATTTCAGCCACTTTTTCTTGCAACAGCATGAAATGCTCCACTTGTGATGCACATACATATTCCAGATTCTTCCCCAAATTATTACTTCATCATTGTTTCCTGTCCTCTGCTTGTACAGGTGAATGATCGTTCCAAAGAGAAATACCTTGTTAGTGTTCCTTTGAGTTTTGCGCTATCATTTTCCTGATTATTCGTGCAGCTTGTCAAGACCATTTTGAATTTCAACCCTGTCCTCTAGTGTACCTGTAGACTTCAAATCATTTGCAAATTAATAAACACACTCAATAATCACAGAGATGGGAATGAAGAATATTGAACAGAACCAGACCTAGGGGAAAAACCTGCTGAATATTCAGTATCAGCTTCTTTTTTTAACAGTGGACCATTGATAACAGCCCTGTGAGGGCATTTTCCAAACAGTTCTGTGTCTCATACAAGTGCCATAAAAATCTTATTAGTTTAGTTACTGATGAGAGTCATATCTGAAACAGTTTCAAACCCCTCTTACTGCTTTTCTGACACTGCCTTTCCCCTGTTCAAAAAGTCTGTTTCATACCACATAAAAATGTGACTGTTTTGACAAAGATATGCTGGCTAATAGTCATCTCTGAGCATTTGTACATTCATCTCTGATATTTATCAGTTTTTCAGCTTTTTCAAGGGTTCTCAGCTTGTTTGACTATTTATGAAATTCTTTCTCCAAGAAATGAAGTTAGACCGATAGGATCACTCATGCTTTTTCTTCTGTTTTTAAGTTCCTTTTTAAAAAAGTAGATGCCTTTTCCCAGCCTTCTGATTCCTTCCCCAGCTATCATAAACTCTTAAAGGTCACCAACAATGGTGCAGAGACTCCTTCGGACTATTTTTTTAGAATACTGTGTAACAAGAGCAAGATTCAGCCTGGGCGCTTGTGCTAGAGCTGACCATGACTCCACATGCTCATTACAAAATAAACAGGAGCCCTCTGAAAACTAAGTCAATGCAACTTAAGCTATTTTCTCACTCCTTTCTGTTCTGAACATTCTTCCCTCCACCTATGACCTAGGGCAAGAAGCAGCTCAGGTACTTACACCCCATGCCTATAAGTTTCTTTGAAAACATCACAGCAGGAGCGCTCTGCTCTCATGGCATAGCTCAGAAGCCAGAGCATTCCTCCTTCAAGTAACTTCTCTCCTTTGCCTAAAAGGAGGTGAGCCAGCGTTCCCCAAGTCTGCCACAAGGCCCCGACCACTGGACTCAAACTCTGCTCGGGCAGGTCTGGCAGGTGTGAGTCTTCCTTGGGAGTCTCTCAACCGCATATAAGAAGAATTGATTTACCCCGTCAGAAAGAAAACAAAGAATAATTTAGTCTGTGCTGGTGATTTTGGACATTCCTCCCCTAAAAATGGGGAAATGCCTGCTTTAAGGCCTGCTTTGTATTTTTATTCAAAGGTTGCTTCATGTAAAATAAACTAATATCCTTGAAATGTGGAAGGACTCTAGGAATAGTTGCCTCATACCCAGCAAAGCTGTGCATAGAAATGCAGGAGACTGGGAGATTAACGTGCCCTGCCAGGAGGTGGGGAATGGCAACCAGTGTGTCCTTGCTGAAAGAAGGTCTCCCACGTCATGGTTGAATATCCCAACCACTGAATGTCAGCACACTATCACCACACATCTTTTCATTTTTTTGTTAAAAGCGAGGCCTCCCCATCTCTCCACATGAAGTTTTGAACAAAAAGCCATGGGCTGAGGTGTCCAGCTAGAGAGAGGCACAAGCTATTCAGAGTGCTCCAAATCCAGCAAGGAGGAGGAATTGAATCCTCGTCCTTGTCCTCGGTCTTCCTGTAGACAGCAGGTCTTTCTACCAGCTGCCCCATGTTTTGTGGGTCACACTCTGGGGTGCCCCATACACACCCTCATACCATCCGGACACAGTTCCAGATTTTGCCATTGCAACTAGATGGTTAAAAATTGGTGTAATCAGATTCAGAGCAGAAGCAAGTTCACAACACAGCAACAAAAAGGTGCTTTCAGCCTGGAGGAGAGCCTCTCACATTCTCCTTTTTTTTTTTCTTTTCTCTGGTTCCCTCTGTTTGTATCTTGAAATAAGCTTTTACTTCTGTTTTATCTGGCTGCTGGTTCTGCTGCAGGTTCCATTTCATTTTTCTCCAGAACAGAAAGTAAAAGTCATGTTTAGAGTGTTTTCTCAGTGTTTATTAGCAGACCTCCCAACCCTATCTTTGACTCACACCCCCTGATACAGAAGTTTTTCCTAGCAGACTTGCCCCCCACACACGCTGCTCTCCTACCATTCCCAATGGTTTTGCTCTTTTCTTGCTCCTTATGAACGTCACATCATCCCTGTGCTCATTTCCTTCGTCTGGGGACAGGGGCCAAGGCTGGCTCAGGTGCAGCTCTCTCGCAGGGCTTGCCCGTCCTCCTCCTCCCGCCTGATTCATTCAGATGTCACAATCCAATGTTTATGAAACCCTCGTTTTGCAGTCTCCATGGCAGTGAGTCAAACGTCACTGACACTGCATCATTGAGTGAATCAGGCAGGAGAAGGATATAAAAAGGGAGAGCTACTATTTATACACCGACATTGCGGTAATCAGCAAAGATGAGAACACACGTGGAAGGCGGTTGCTAGACGCTGTATCCATCGCCTTGGGGTATTGTCCGGCGGGTACTGGGAGCAGCAGGAGTTCTCCCCTCCCGCTCACCAGGCTCCCCATGCAGCGTTTGTTTAGGGAGTTTACATGTTCCCGGGAGGGACGTCTCGCACGCTGGGAGAACAGGGAAAAAGCAGCTGACTCGAATAACCGCAAAAGCTGCCGAGAGTGGCTGAGCGCAGGGAGTGCCTCGGCCGGAGGCAGGTTGTGGGAGCACAAGGGAAGTGTCCTGCTGAACTCGCGGCTGTCTTATTTCATGATATCTGGCTCTGAGCGCTTTGTTTCAATTTGGAGCGCTCCCTGATCATGATGGAGGGAGTTCTCTCTCTTGTGTCATCATCTTTAATGGTTAAAACATGTAAGTCTGCAGGGGAAGAGGGAAGCAAAGTTTCCTTTCAAAATCTGCTCTTCCCACTTAAGCTGGTGTCGTATTGGAGCAACTCCACCTGACCCCATGAAATTATTACTGATTTATACCAGAACAAGTCAGAACCAGGCCAGCTGCTGGTCAAAAGTGCTGTTTCAAACCTTTTCTGAAGTTTCCCATTCCTCCTATAGATTTCACCTCCCACCTGTGACACGACACGTTTATCTCGCAGTGTTTGTATGACGCAGTGCCTCAGAGGCCTGGATGTGACAGCCCAGAGGTCCATCCCAGTCCCAGGTCTCTGTGCTTGTCAACAGAAGTGCCGTCAAAAGAAAGGAGAAGACTAAAGAGGAAAAACAGCAGTCTCCTCATATGCAGCCAGTCTCATGGGTTTCTCTTGGAAACATCATTAAGCTCAGAGCAGTCTCCCCTCCCAAGCAACTGCAATTTGACAGGGCTGATAAGTCAGGCTTATCAGACAAGGGCTGCTATTAGTTAAAAATAACAGTTAAAACAGATAAAAGTTGACATTTTAAAAAAAATCAAATAGAAGGAGATTAAGACTGTCTTTTTAATGATTCTTCCTAATGCAGACACTAAAAGAATCTGATGGAAATTGAGTTGAATTGGCAATAGCCCAAATCAGAAAAGATTGTCATTATCCCCTGATTTTAAAAAAATGCATGTGAACACACATAAACTACAAGAGTTTCCAGCTTGAAAAGAAATAAAATTTTGACTCTGACGTGTGCCAGTGAGCATAGGAGTGGTCCGTTCTGAATTCAGATCTTGTATTTATTAAAACAAAATCTTCTTGGATAAATAATACAACGTTCATGTGTTTAGGCAAACAACTTCTGTCCTGAATTCCAGGCAGAAGAGCTCATTTAGATGCAGCTCAAGCTGGCACTAACTTGAATGGAGTTTCCATTGTTTACAATAGGACTATGACCCCTGTCGCCCCAAATTATATTAAATTATTTTAGAAAAAAATAAGTCAATTGGGATAAAACATCCTTCACCATCAAAGATAATAGTATCCAACCTATCTTTTATATTGTTCATCGCAGAGTGATACAGCAGGATGGATGCCAAATGCAGGGAAATCTGCCAGCAAGCAATTAAGTGTTTAGGTTCTGGATGAGATATTAATGTGCCATAGATAGTCACAATTGCCCAGCTATACCTCCTGCTGAGAACAGAGCAGAAACGAAACCATGCTAGATAACTTTGAAGGTGCAGCACTTAAAAAGCCACCAGGCATTGGCCAAACCAGCCCCAGCACGGCTGCAGAGGTATGATGATGCGGGGGCATTGCCCATCTGCACGCCCCATGCATCCCAGGCTGCACAAGCGACACCCCACTGCGAGGCTGGAGGCTGCGGCTGGTCTTAAGGAGCAACACAGGAACCTGCCTGTATGCAGTGTCTACAATTTCAGCTTCACAGCTACATGGTGGAGCTACAAAGGTTCCTGTCAGTGAGTGTTCTTCCAGAGCGCAATAACTCCATGACAGTAGACTAATTGCCACTCTTAATCTTTGTATCTGTCTGGTGCAAGGTAGTTTGATGCTTCTCTGAGAAGGTTTAGAGTATATCTACGCGTTAATTTACTCTGCCTTTGCACCCAGATGGTTAAGTGTGAGCTCTCAAGTTGAAGCCATGGGGCTCAGCGGTGAGCCAGGTCAGTTAGCCCTACTGGCACTGGGGACCACTACTGCTCTAGTGCTGTTTTTAAAGCTGCTGCAGTGTGGCAGAGCACGTAAAGTCTTAGCTGCACTGTTGGGCCTTTGTGGCAATGCTTTGGTTTTCAGTTCTTCAGCATTTTTTTCCCTGTGACAGAACAGGCTTGCAAGAGCAAGCAGACAGGCAGACAGGTAGAGCGCTACCTGAGGGCACCCAGATGTGGTTGAACGTCTTGCTGCAGTGAGACCTTTTTTTCCCAAGTGTATCAGTTGGGTCTATGAGTTCAAAAAGGACATTAGTGGAATTTATGTCCCCCCTCCTAACGCTGTGGTCTGTGAGCATGTTTCCATATATGCACGAGAGCTTTCCTCTTTGCGGCACAGCTTAAGGAATGCATCTGGTAGAGACATCCTTCCTGGGAACACTTCAGTGAAGGACATCCTACTTGACCGATGAGATGACAGAAGGCTGTAAACACTGGCAGGGGGAGAGATCTTGATTGAGGACTTTGAATGGTTAGTTCCAGAGAAGGAAGCGAAGGAACCCTCAAGTGCTCAGGAGATAAGGGACTTCAGAGCACTCCAAAAAAGTGAAAAGTGCACTCCAAAAAAAGTAAGTGGATATGGATATTTGGATGTGCACAGTGCTTATTTAATGCTTATCTTTTCTTAACAAGGAAATGCCTACTGATATCAGACAACTTGGTACAACAAATCTTATCAGTGAAATTAAAATCTATATTTAAAACATTTGCATGGGGTTTTCAACTTTGTACAATAAAACATCAAATGTTTCAGTAGGAAGTGAGTCCCCCTCGGAAGATGACAACAAAATTTAAATGTTTTTCTCAACTTCTGTGACTTGGTCACATCTGCAGAATATCTCCTGGAGCATCTCTGTCTTTCTACAGATCAGCTTGCTCTTCAAATAAAAACACAATCTGCCTTTTAGATCCCATAAGGAAGATAACAAGAAGAATCTTACTCAGATTTGTAAGACTGTTTTACCTGGGTGTTGTCACCAGTGTTGATCTCAACTTTTCAGACCTTTTTCTCCAGCAGATTCTGTTGTTCTTACAGCAGATTCTTCTTCTTTAATCATCACCACTTGCTCTGATGCTGTCTTCCCACTTTTCAGCAGTCAGACAGAGGATGTTCCCTGGTAGCTAATGTTTTCCACCATGTGTTTGCACTCCAGTAGATCTGAAGCTATCAATTTCACGGCTCACGTGATCTTCTCTAGCTGTCCCACACCTGGTCCTAAGATGAATCCTCCAAGTTCTTAGAAGGTCTTCCAAACTTCTTTCACATCTAATCTTTTATTTTTTTGCCCTACATGCTTTACACACAAAATGTAGTGGTGTCTTACTTTTGCTCAGACATTGAGAAGAGCTGCAACTCTAAACCATTTTAACTAACTGCATAGGTTTTTCTTTTTTTTTCTCATGCAATTAAATACTGTGATGCTTTCAATAAGAAACCAATGAAGTCCTCAATACCAAGTTCATCAATAAGTTATTGCACTACAAAAACACTGAATACCTTGCTTTACTCATTTCTCCTTGGAATTCGGGAGTTTTAGAGACTTCTCTGAAAAACAGCGCCATCGTCTGTTTTCTGAGTTGATGATTTCAGCTTAGCTGCCTATTTCAATTCGTCCAGGTTGGAAAATATTCTGTATGTCTCCCTGTCTTTGCTACCTTTCTCATTATGTCTTCAACCTCTATGTCTTTCCCGGTGATAGGAAAATTAGAACCATGTGCTGAATCCCAAATCCCAATCTATTAAAGACTTGAAGAATGGCACAACAATTTCAGTTCTTTTGCCATCCATTCTTACATGCTTTTTGAAGTCTGTTTGCTTTCACAATTGCTTATGTTTTCAGAAAGTGATCAACAATGCCTTTTCAACCTCTTTGCCATCTTTGAACACCAGTGGTATTTTTCAAAATGTGGGTTACTTTCCTTTGACATTCCCTCTGCTTGCACACAAACACAATTGTAAGACCGTTCTGCAGCTTTTCATATTTAGTTTTAGGTTTGACTGTCCTAACTGACTTCCTAAAACTTTTGCGTAGTCATCGAACTGAAAATTAATGGAAAGAACTGCCATGCTGCTTGAGACAAGCAGGACTTGGCATTCGGAGAGAGTGAACACCACTGTGACACAAGAGTAGCCTAAAAACCAGTCCTTCAACTCAAATTGCTGCATAATTGCCATTATTTAATTTTATTATGCTATACCTGATGTTTCATCATTTGCTTATTTTTTATAATTGTTTTTCCTTTCTCTTTCAGTTAATTATTTTTGACTGAATTTTGTTATGTTAATTGATGAACAGGTGTTATGCTATTATGAATGTAATATTCTATTAATTGTAACTGTTCTTCAGGAGTAACACTGTAAATGAAAAATAGTTAAGAATTTACATTCAAGGTAAAATAAAAGTGTGATATTGTCCCCATGTGTAGCATCGTAACTTTACCCGTATAGCCTAATGTTCCAGTCAGATGATGTTTATGCACATGAAGGATTATATTATCCTGAGAGTATTTTCCCATAAACTCAGTTTGGTGGATATCCAATGCCAAATTACACACAGATAAGTACAGTATGTAAAACATTGTCCCATTAATTTGGTGATCAGCTATGGCCAGAATTTCTCCTACTGTGAAGCTCAGAAAAGCATCTGCTGTAACAGTATGGACCATTCCTGCTCGTCATAAAGCATGAGAAGTTCTCTTGAAGTCCGTTTATTTGTATGTTTTCCTCATTCTGAAGAACAGGTGACGTGAGCTAACTATGGGGCATCTTCTACCCCTGACCAGTGAAGTCCATCTTTGTCTCCCGGCACTGGAATTCTAATTCAGTCCCATTGATAGACTTTCTGAGAACCACAGGCTGAGAGTCAATTGGAGAAGCTGGTATAATCCATTATGCTTAGTTTCTTCAAGATTAAAGAGATTTCACAGTCTACCTGCCTTATCCATACTGGTTCACCAAGCCACTTCTCCCTCCACAGGGAGGTTGCTGAAGGATCTAGAACAGACTGAACTTTTTGTTCCATGCAAACCTGCACACAAATGGTATCCATACAGAATCAGGAGGGAAGAGCCAGCACACGGAGCTTGCTTCACAATGAACGTGGACTGGCATGCACTTTCCTTGAACCCCACTTGGAGAAAGGAAGAATTTCAAAGCTCAGTTAGCAACTCAGAGGAGGTGATGTAATTTGTTTTGGTGATATTTCTCAGTTACCACATATTTAAGGCTGGCAGTTTTAAATGATTTGTGGTGAACAAATGGACTTTAATCAAACTTCCTTTTTAAAAAATAACAGAATCAGGTACAGAAAGTTGACAGGGAAAATATATAAGTTTAATTGGGGAAAATGCTCTGTGTATAATGCTGGCTGGAATACTAATTCACTTCGTAGCAAGAGACTATCATTTGTGCACAATTGTTCAGCACAAAGACAAGCTGCCAGAAAAAGCTTTTTTTTTTTTTGTCAATTGTTTTTGTCTTTTTTTTTAAAAACTGATTTTTGGAAATGTTCATTTAGGGAAAAAAAGAACCAACCAGATATAAACACATGTGTCCAAATCATTCAGCATTTACAAAATGGGCTTTAAAAAATGTTAAGAACCTACAAAGAACACAAACTGGTGGAGTCAGAGCCTGCCTTCTTCATGTCTGGGACAAACCGTGAGGAAGACAAGCTTGTGAGAGAGGTGTTCAGTCCCCCCGAAAGCTGTCTGTTGGAGTCAACCCAGTTGCTGAGCCAGTTACTAGAAAGCAGGGCGGTGGGACGCAGCTCTCTGCCGTCTCTCCAAGGAGCCGCATTGTTGGGTTCAGCTCAGAGGAAGGATCTTCCTCTCCTGCCCCTCTCTTACTCCCAATTGGCCCTCACCCTCCTTCTTGCCCAGGGTCCCATCACCTTGACCCCACACTGTCCCTAGCCATGAATCCCACTCCCTGGCCCCTCCTTGGGGCAGATTCACAGTCTTTTGGCAGGACACATCTGACAACAGGAGAGAAACATTTTCGAACTGAAGAACTGACGAGCTCCTCTGGACTTTTCAAGTCTCTGAAGAGGCAAATTCACAAGAAGACCTCTGTGTCCTATTATTTAAGACATAGTTATGCAAAATTTAGGTCCTCACCCTCCCACTCCCCTTCCTCATCACCTCCCCAATTCTGGAATTGCCTAAAATTTCAAATGCTTCTCCCAGTAAAATTCCCTGGATACCAAACTGTCTATTGCTGGTCACACCCAGAATTGCATAATTCTTGACAGTGCTGAGAAGCCAGGCACTGAATTGACGGCTGAATTTTGTCAGAATTTATAACCCAAGCTTTTCCCCCGTGTCTAGCAGCGCAGCACTGGGTTTTCTGAGTGCACACTGCCAGACAGTGCCTCACACAAAGCAGAGAGATAAGACGGTGCTACACTCCTTCTGCTTGACCCCAGCAGTCAGGTCACTCAGCTAAGACTTGGGAAGATTTATCAGGAGGACTGAAGGAACTGTAATTTCTCCTACTCTACAGAGAAATCCCTGTAGTGCTAGCACCACCCAGTACAGCATACTAGCATACTTGCTTCTATAATACGTGACGCTGTTAAGAGCTGAATAGCCACCCCATTCACGTAGTCTACATCTGACTCAATGGTGCAATGTGAATCCTTAATCCTGTATAACTCATGAACTTTCCAAGTAATTGCAGAGCATCAGAGCATAAGAAATACTCCCGCTGGCCGTCCTCAGCCTCTCCCCTCGAGGCACTGGCACAGCTCTCTGCTCAAGGGGGCACGATGCCCAACAGCCATGAGGATCTGGACCACTTCTCACACTCCTTTTCTTTCTCTGGCCCAATAGATATGTCATGGTTTGCATAAAATCACATCACCATGGCTTTACGCTAGGACTCTGACTTCAGCTGGGTAGGAAGTGCCTGGGAGCTAGGTTCTCCAAAGTCTATGCCCTTTCATGGATTCAGGCTTCCATTCCAGTGCATATTTGAAAATGATGTTTTGATCTTAAATAATACATAGGAGAAATGGGAAATGGGGCTTAATCTCCTTCAATGCTTTTGGAAACCTGATTAGGCAGTCATTTGCATTTTCACTTTACATTTGTATCATTTGCATTTTCACTCAGATTCTTTCAGGATCTGGCTATGGAACATTTTTGAACATGTTAGCCATGCACCTTTTCACTCTGTAGACCAATCCCCAATCATGGTGTGCCGGTACAAAGGTGCTCATGTTCACCTGGGTGGTTTAAAGTGGATGAAGATTGCCACGAGGCTGGCTTCAGCAAGAAACCTTTGCTTTCTGCCTCCATTATCTTATCACACATTACCTTACAGGCATCTGCCATCAATGCAGTTTTCTGCCTATTTCAAACAGAGATGAGGTTGAGAGATTAGGCCTCAAAGGGAGTAAATCTTCCATTCCATTATGCAGATTTATGTGAAGACAAATGCATTGAATGCCAAATTAACACAATGAGTTTTATACACAAAGATATGAAAATGAATGGAGGTATTCTACCTTTCACTTCCAGAGCTGCTGTTCAAGCTAGCGAGGGGACCTTCATGAGGGAAACGTTTGCTGAGACGATACTGATGTTCTTAATTAACTTTGACTTATTGGAAACCTTCCTCTTGTTTCATGTAACTTTATCTCCCTCTGCCTTGCATTTTATCTCCTTTTGTCTGTATTTCTTAAGATTTCCCATCAGCAGCCAGAGGGTAGATTTGTTTGCAGGATGAATGAATTTCCAATGTTAGTTTTATTTAGCTCTGTACTGCTGTGTATTTGGTCTGATTGTTTCTTTTTTAAATATATTTTTAGTTTGGTCTTATTATCCAGTCCTTTGTGATTTATAATTATAGGTATCACAGTTAAAATCACAGAATTATAGAAGCATTGGTTGGAAGAGACCTTTGAAGTTTGTGGTCCAACCTTCCACCCACAGCAGGAGTATTACCAAGTAGATGAGGTCAGCTGAAGCTTTGCCTAACACAGCGTTGAAAACACCCTAGGACAGACTTTATAACCTCTCTGGATAACTTGTTCCACTTCTGCACTACCCTCCGAGGAGAAGAGCTTCCCTTGATCTGCTGACCAAGATCCCCATAATGTATAATTTGAAGTTTGCTTTGTTTGCAATGGGAGTGCAGTGGTGGCTCATGTTCCATGTTCAACCTGGCATCCACCCCCACAACCTGTCATTGAGCCAGTCACTTCCCAAACTACAGCAATGCAGGGGGTTATTCCTCTAGATGCACTTACTGACCCTCATGGGGTTTTTGCTGGTGCAGCCAGCTTTACTGAGGTCACTGGACAGTGGGGTCACGTCAGTCACTCCCTGTAGTTCAGTGTCATCACAAATTTTCTGAGGGTGCACTCTCTGTCCAGGTTGCTGATGATATTGAACATGTGCCTCAGTATCAACCCCCGGCATAGTCTCCCTTTACTGATACAACAAGATATGCTGTGAGACTTCACCATGGTAACCCAAGACAAGATCCAAAGCCTAGTGAGGCAAATGGGAACATTTTCAACCATTCTGCCGGTGGCCCAGTGGCTGTGGTCCCTAGATATGATTAAGCTTTGATTTGTAGCTCCAAGCTGCTTGAGCACAGGCAGAAGCAGTTTCAAGCAATTATCCTTATAATCGAGACACAGACAACAGTGTATAACACGTTTGGCCAGAAATTTAACTTCTCTGGGCTAAGGGCCAGGTATTTAGTGACCAGAGGCACCTTGTGCCAAAACACATCTTTACCTATTATAGAAGGTGATAGAATGAATATTACACTAGAGCTTTGTTATTCCGGAGTGAAGTGTGGAATACTGTAAGATTACATTTTGTTCTTTACCAGCTAAAGCACTATGTTACAATCGCCAGTGCCTGTTAAGATTTTCACTACTCAGTTAAAAGAGAGAACAAGATCACAGCATAAATTAATAAGGTAACAGCTAATGCATCATATTCCAAAGTGTCCCTTTTTCATTTATTTTTAAGAAGTTAGTTTTAATTCTTTATATTTATGGATAGTTAGTTTTAGTTCTTTATGTTTATGGATAAATCCGAACTAGTATATTTTGCTTGAAGTTATGAGATGTTGCTATAAGGGGACATCATTTAGGTATACCTTTTTACGTTTTCCTGGAAAGAAAGACTTTTGGTGTTGTTAAAAACCTCATTCACTGAGGACAGCCCTATGTTATGCTAGGAACTGTAAGTTAGCTGTTTCACTTTTATATTCTCTACACAGATGATTTGAAAAGGTGTCTAAATTTAGAAGAATGCGGCTCTGCTTTTTTTTGCACATGAGTATCCGTTATTCATTTGCTGTTAAAAAGAGCATGTGGTAGAGTGCAGCAGCTCTGCACAACATTGTACTTGCCCACTTGCACTGTGAACCCCATTTTGTGTGGCAATTGCTTGACCTTAATAATAATCTTTTCTATTCCACTATGGGGGAACAGAAGACAAGGGAACACCTGATGATAGCAGATTATCAATACCAGTCCTATCAAGGCCACCTTGAATAACTCAGAGACCGGGCCAGTTCTGAGGACAGTGATTTGTTGGGGTGGGTCCATCTGGTGGCTGAAATTCAGCTGTGTAAAAGTTTGGCAAAAAGATCATCAAAAGAGACTTAAATTCAAGAAGGAAGTCTGACTGACAAAAGAGAGCATCCAGACCACATGCCAGAATACCAACCTGGAGGAAGAAAAAAGAGAAGGGAACCTGCCAAGCCTAGGACACTCTCCAAAGAAAGACTCACAGGAAGAATGAGGTCAGAATTGGACTGGGGAGTGGGGAGTCTAGGAGAGGGGTCTGTAACTTCTCTAGCAATTTTTTTGTTTGTTTTGATATTAATAAAAGTGAATGTGTTTGAGAAATTCTTCTTATAGTACTGCCTGCTTCATATATTTGGCACACAACTGCTGAAAACGCTAATCAAGAACAGGGAGATACCCAACTTAGCACTGCCTTTAGGGTTGTGGAGCCCAAAAAGGGCAGAAACTTCCACATTCCAAAAACACCTTGGAAACCTGGACTAACAAAACTGACCTGGCTTTTCCCAGGCCCACTTGGCTCACGAGTATGTGGGATTCAGCAATGATTCACAGAGCACTGGTATTTATCCAGAGCCAAGCTGCGACTTCTGCACATCATGTTCCCTGGATGGATACACGATCTACGCCAGTCAGTTAACAAACTGAAAGCATCATTCAGCTCTTTGTTACGCTACAGCAAAGTTGGGTGAGGCTTCATGGACCTGTGCCAATTTACGGCCACTGCCTTCTGGCCCCACTGAGATCACTAGGGTGAAAGTTTTTATTCTATTGCTTCAAATCAGCTTAAATTCTTGATTATTTTCTTATTAGAAAGATTAATTACTGTGAACACTTGGGCCTGAAGCCAGAAACTCTTAAAAATATAACTAAAATGGAATAGTTCAGAGTGCTACATCAGCATCTCAGGCAACCACAACCACATTAGTGTATATTCCCCTTTCTATACTGTCTTTTCTTAGAATATCATCTCAACTTTAAGATCTTAGCACTTATCAAGGTTCCCATAAATTGTTTCCTTGATATTTTGGTACTTTTTGGTAGTGTGGTTCAAAAGGTCGTGTTCTCCACCATAATCAATATCAACACACCAGACTTTTTGCTTTGCAGTAAGTTTATCCACGCAGAAATGGACATTTCTCAGGAACTGGTCCGTGGTTGCAGAATAAATCTGGGAAGATGCACTAAGATGCAGGTATTCTTAAGTCCTATTCTACGGAGCCATTCTGGCAGCAAAGAAGTTGAAACTGGCTATGAATCTCCCAAACTAGTTTTGTCATAGAGAAAGTGAGATTGCTCAGAATATCTTTGTTGGGGTTTTCTTTTTCAGTTTTTATTTTGTACATTTGCTTTGGAACATCATCAACGAGGCTGAAAAGTACTGCTTATATGCTACACAAGGAAAAATTACTCTCCTCTCTGCATATGTTTTTCCCATTCTTAAACCATCAGACCCCTTAAACCATGTCTACAGCACCCAGGTGTTTCCTAGAGCAATACACACCTGAGACAGATCTCGCCTCCCACAGGCTGTCACTTTTATATCTGCAAGGGAAAGTATTTTTCCTGATTTAAACATAATACCATTTTGCACAATGCTAAAATCTGTGCCCTGGAGAAGAAGCAACTGCGATATAAACACCAAACTGGCTGCCAGTTGGCTCTGCTTGCTGAAACAACAAAAGCAAATCCCTTCCAATGTAATCCTTACCTCAGGAAGGGTAAAAAAAAAGAGAGACACAATGAAGAGCAAACAACGTGAAGTATCCCTGCAGTGTACTTTCCAGCTAGCTAGGGAGCAGCACTGGAAAGTTGGTTCAGATTTAAATATAAACTAATTATAACACTACAAGCATGGAAAATAAATTCTTTTTCATGTTCCTTCTCTCGCCTCTCAAAGGACCACCGGAGTGATTGCCCTTTTCATTCAGAAATAACCTGCAATGGACAATTCCAGGCAGGCAGCAAAAGCATCTGGCTTGACAGGTGGTTTTGAAAGGACGGAAGGTGTTCCTAGGAATGACGAGTGGCTGAAAATGAGGACATTGGTGATGGACTTTTAATGGATTTTCCTTCTGACCAGCTCCAGGTTGCCTGTAACAGCTGAAGCACACTGGGTGCATTCTCCATTGCCTTGCACGGAGACCTCTCTCTGATCTAAAGCAGAGCTTGGTTTGCTGGGAGAAGCATAAGATAGATACCCTTCAAACCTGCACTCCTGACCCACAGTGGTGAGCACTGACCTACTGATGCTGTGCCATGGCATGATGAGGACAGGGCATCCGACACCCCCATCTTCGGCGCTTACTGTGGTGGGGTGAAGCTAAAACCTGACAGCGAGCTGTTGCTTGTAAAATACAACACACAAACACGCTTGCAGGCTGAGGAGGAATTTGCAAGAAAATTTGTTGGGAAGTTTAGCTGTTTTAAGTCAGTGAAAGAGTTGGGAAGAGGAAGCTTTTTTCCCTCCTTTATAATCTTTTGTTTCCTCTGCTTTGTTTTCTTCATATGTGTCCTAACAACAAAATTAATTATATTCTTTTTTTCCTTAACAAAGAAAAGGACTTTTTTTTAACAAAGAAAGAACTGTGAAATAAAATTTTGACAAATAACTAGGTCTTCTTTTGCACAAAGGAGACACATGGCTAGCAGTGATTTTCAAATAAAAACTCATTTGAAAGATTGCATGCAAAGGGAAAGGCATATTTTCTTTGAGTTAAACAACTTTTTTTTTTTTTTTTTTTTTTTTTCCAGGCACTTCGTTTCTCTTTTTGCTTAGAAGGGAAAAACAATCTCTTTGCAAAATCCTATACAGGTCATTTAGAGCTGACCAGAGATAGGCAGTGGTGAAACCAGGCAGAATAACACCAACTTTGGTCTGCAGTTTCTGGGGGTTTGACACCTCTCTGGTCCATTGCTGCAGCCTGGAAGGAGATCTGGGAACCCTTGAAAGCCCCAAGCCCCAGATGATGGAGACAAGGCAAGAAATCCAACCCACCAGTACCACAGTTACTGACAAACGCAGAAGAGCAGCTGACAGAAACCTTACCAGGAGATTTTCCTTACCTTCAGGAGAGTGAATAGGTAATGTTTATTCCAAAATAATGAATGCAAGTTAAACAGAAGGTGACACTCATTGGCGATGTTCAAAATAAACTGAAGATTCATGTCTGATACCTATAGCTTGAAAACATTTTCAGGGAATCCTCAGAATAATTTACCAAGACATCCTGCTCAGGTCTTACTGCTACCAGCTTTTCTGATTTCAAAATAGTCTTGGAAGACATGGAAATGCCAGAAATGGATTTCGTTGCCAATTGTACTCCAAATACCTGTTGCCCAGATGAACTTGCTTAATGTGAAATGGCCTGTCACATGCAATGGTGGATATTATTCCACTATATATTCATGCATGCGCCCAGTTTCTTTTCGGAAAAATAAACTTTTCTCACAGCACTAGCTGGTCAGTCAGCCACAGGGCCTGGGTAAGGCACTTTGGAATGTCTTTAAACAAAATTACATATAAATTAACCCAATTTAAAATAGAAAATGGAAGAAAGAAAAGAATAAAATTGCCACCAAGGTCTCAAAGGTTTTGTTTTGTGCAAGACCATTGAAGTCATTGTTGCTCTATTTTCATCAGATTGGCTGACAGGGCTCTCTCTGCAGTGTGAAGCTAGCTTTGAACAGCCATTTGAGGCAGTTTGCCAAAATTTTAAATGCCACAACAATCATTAGTGCAATTGTGAGTGGGTAAGGTGGTGGTTTCGAACTCACAGCCCTTCCACCCCCCAATATGGTTCATACGCCTGTTGTATCAAGTGGATTTGTCTCTCCCTCTTGCAGCTCTATACCTTTTTGAGCAGACAGAAGTAAGGACCTCTTTCCTTTAGCCTTCTAGTTCTATTACACTGGCCAAAAACTAATGTATCTCTTTATTTTCAAAGTACAATGAAAAAAATGGACAAAACATGAAATAAACTAAACTTTGCATAGCAATATTCAGACTACATCATCCCCTCATAATTCCTGGGCCACAGAATCACATTTATCTCTTTCAGTGACCACACTCAACACCCCGAAGACCTGCAGAGCTCTGTTAGTGAGGCTTGAGGTAGTGGTGGTTGTGATAGCCCCAAGTGCTCCAGGAGACCCCAAGGTGACTGACCATCAGAGATCATGGCACAATAAACCTATGCCTTGGAATTAAAAGCAAACTCATAGGGTTGCTTTTTGGAGATTTTAGTGGGTTGTTTTAGGAATTAGGATGTGCAGAAAAAAAACCCAACTGCATTATTGTGGTTTAACCACAGATGGTAACTAATCACCACTCAGATGCTCACTCATCCCAACCTTGGTGGGCCAGGGAAGAGAATCGAAAAAGTGAGAAAATTCATAGGTTGAGATAGAGAGAGTTTAATAGGTAAAGCAAAAGCTGCACACACAAGCAAAACAAGGAATTAATTCACTGCTTCCCATTGGAGTCAGGTGTTCAGCCATCCCCAGGAAAGCAGAGCTCCATCACACATAATGGCTACTTGGGAAGACAAATGCCATAACTCTCTGTGTCCCCTCCTTCCTTCTTCTTCCTTCAGCTTTATATTGCTGAGCATGATGTCATATGATATAGAACATCCTTTTGGTCAGCTGGGGTCACCTGTCCCAGCTGTGTCCCCTCCTAATGTCTTGTGCACTCCCAACCCACTCGCTGGCGGGGCAGTGTGAGAAGAAGAAAAGGCCTTGACCCGGTGTAAGCACTGCTCAGCAATAACAAAAACACCACTGTATTATCAACACTGTTTCCAGCACAAATCCAAATCATAGCACCATACTAGCAAAAATGAAGAGAATTAACTCTATCTCAGCCAAAATCAGCACATGCATTTAGGAAGCTACAGCACATTATTCAAGAGCTGTTTCCTTCAATTTGATTGAAATATCAAAGCACTAAAAAAAACCCATGCACCAATGGAAAAATGGTAGAATCGTGGAAGTACTGACTTCATGACTTTTCTGCTCTTACGGCATAGCCTTCTCTGGTTGGGGCCACTTGAATGCAATAATGTGAAGATGTCTTACTGGACAACCATGAGCATGACCTCAGTGTTTCTTCTTATAACCTTGCTGAAGCAGCTAAGTCAGCTGGGCAGCTCCAGTCATCCACAACTGTGCTGTCTCTTCCTGCAGAGGCCTTGCATCTTTACTTACAAAGATTCAAATGGATTTTGAATTTCCCCATGAGACACTAAAATTTGACATGTTGTTACCTGTGAGCACCAGAAAAAATGCAAAAAAGTGACATTTTAATGGCATTTCTGAATCTGATCTGGCTGGAAGAAAGACGTACCAGAAAATCTGCTCCTAGGAAGCCTATGTTGTCTAGTCCTGTGAGCTCTGGAGGAACATCAGAAACTGTGAGCACTTTTACAAATTGTTTTCTTGCATATTTTGGTTACATCTTCCCTATTTGTTATGCTTGAAGTCCATTCAAAGATTAGACTCTTCCTCCTTACTGTGCTCTTACCCCTTCTGCAGCATCCGTGTGCTAACAAGTACCTGCTACCATGGTGGTGTGCACTGAGGTGGAGATGTGGTGTCACATACTGCCATGCATTGTCATACTCAGAGCAGTCTGCTGCTGGCTCCTGAGTCAGCCAGATGGACAGAAAATGGGTGAGGTAAGTAGACGAAACAATGCTTACAGCTGCCTCAGAGTCATCATCTTCTGTGCAGATGTTAACTACCATGATGTTGTGTTCCACAAGTACAGGAGAAAATATTGCTGAAACTTTCTAGCACCATAGGTACTAATATGTACAGCTATGAGGAGACAGGGGCACAAGGGTCTTCTGTTTTTTCAACAGCATTTGAGAGTCTTCCATGGAAAATCAGCAGTAATTTCAAAGTTACTGGTGGACTTCACATAGTCAGCAAAATGTTTGGACTAGCTAAGGTATTAAAAACCTTCCATCTGTACGGACTTGATGCTCGCTATCTTCCACTGGCAGAATAGGCTTAGAAATTTCAAAATGTGCGGTGTGATTTATCTTCTGCAAGAATTGTGGGGGTATTCACTAGTCAACAACAATTTATTGTACTCCCATATGGCAGAATAGAATTTGGAAAGAGATAAGAGAAGGATGATCTCAGAATGGGGCCTATTAGAAGATAAGGATCATGATTCCCTGTCCTCCTCCTAGGAGATTTTATTCATACCTACATTTTGGATATAACTCACAGAATATGCATAAAATTAGGGCCAGTCCCATTGAAGGAGAGGAAGAGGGAACTGGAGTTATATCCCTGGAGTAAAATTCAATCGCTTTGGACTTGTATGGCTTCATTGTACGTGGCAGTCCCAGCCACCATTGATCCCAGCAGGAAGGGGAGGATGAGTATTTCAGAGCAAAAGGGGAAAGAAATCAAATCCAGATAGAACAAGATCACACATTTCAATTTGCATCTGTATCATCTTTGAAGTTGTGGTTGCAATTATTGAACGGAGATGACTGGAAATGTCTTTCATACCAAAATGACTTGGTTGCACTGAGTTTCTCTTTTAGCATGTCAAATCAATTAGCTGGTGTTTGGACAATGCTTTGAAAAGAGGAAGCAAGATATTACATACACACACACACGCACATGTGTATCCCCACAACCTTCTGTGCAATTAGTATTTGTAAGAAATGCAAATCAATGTTCTAACTAGCAGAAGAAACACACAAAGCAGACATTTAAGTCTTAAGTTACATTGCAGATTTTATTAAACTGTCTTAGCAGAACAAAGAAGTCAAATCACTTTTTAAAAAAAATGAAAGGAATGAGAACAACATACTGAAAAACAGAAGATTTTAGAAGTTTTCACTTTAAAGCAAGTTTAAAGCTATACAGGTACCAATCTAAATCTGCAGCTCCCTAGTCTTATAGGCATTGGGAAATAATGCTTGTGCATCTTGTTTCATCCTTCCATTGTGTTATATCGGGTTGCAAGTCTGGTAGTACCAAGGCAAGTGTTGCATTTCGCTTTACTTATCATGTTATAGTCAAAAATAAATGACAGTATGGATAATTGTTAATCCGTACATCATCACAAGTCAAATGATGAAATAAGAAATACGCAACAGTTCTTGATGATACCTACATAGATATGTCTTTTTTTCCTCTGTTCTCTCCAGTTTCATCCCCATTCACTGCTGCCTGTGT
Organism: Pluvialis apricaria; assembly: GCA_017639485.1. NCBI lineage: Eukaryota > Metazoa > Chordata > Aves > Charadriiformes > Charadriidae > Pluvialis > Pluvialis apricaria. The sequence continues at coordinate 156,364,529 of CM030008.1, read as the reverse complement.
AAGTGGCAGAATTTAGCTAGGTGTGAAGTATGGTGAAATTTTAGAACAAGAATAAGATATAGCAGTTCCAGATTGCTATAAAGTACCCTATGATTCAAAAAGACTAGCCAGACCTTTAAAATCTGTTAAATTCAAAGTGGTCTTGGTTGGCACACTTTAGTGTGTTCTACTGTAGGTTTAAACTGAACCTTCAGCTCCGGTGTTTTTTTCATAATGCTCTGTCCACTGGGCTCCATAAAGCTACTCCTGTCAGTGCAAACACATATATAGGAGATCATTTGTCTTTTCTGACAAATCACTCTAGGCTGATGAACATAAATTAATAACTCAAATCTCAACCAGAAAAAAATGTATTACCTTGGAGTAATATTTATGCATTTTGGTAATTTGATGTCATAATGACAAACTGTGCTGAAGATATGCAGACAGTGAGGGTGTGCCCACATTAGCACTATAGTCTGGCTCAGGAGGACACTTCTGAAGTGAACATCCCAATACCTCCCAACAGCAACAACTGCAGTGTTTCACATCACAGAACAGTCTCAGAAAGCACACACTGCATTCCCCTTAGCTGAAACGAAACCAAAAGTTGTGCTCAAGACGTTAATGAGCTTCCAGCCCATGGGGCCAGGCTAGAGCTAGCTGGAAAGAGCCCCCCAGCACAATGTACACACCTCATATAGCAGATCCTCAGCACCATTTCTCTGCTTATCAGCTCCTGCTAGGAACCACTACTGGCAAACATAGAGACCCCCAGGGTATTACTATAGTTCCTTTCACTTTCCCATCCCTCTGCATGACACTGTTTCTACTAATTCATACTTTATTAATTTATATTTTCAAAGAGCCTAGGATCCCCAGTGGGGTCCCAGGGCTTAACTGCATTAGCTGCCAACACAGAAAACAAGAGGTTCTCCCCAGAGAGATTCTAATGAGATTCTAATAGGAATCAGGGGATTAGATGGAGATAGATAGGTCAGTGACTGTGAAGCGACAGTGCAACAACATGAGTCAAACTGGGCTGGTCAGAGACAGAAGTCACCTTCTCAGTACTGGAATACAGATAAGGTGGGGGAGATTAGGCCATGAAAAACTTTGAGAACAAAGACAAAATTGTGTTTGATGTGCTAGAGAAGTAGCAGCAGAGAGGACAGAAAGAGAGGTCAAAGTTATGGTTCAGGAAAATGCTTTCTGCAGCAGTACTGTAGATGGAATGAATGGCCCAAAGCTAAAAAAAACCCCAACACTGTACCCAAAATGCTATCCTAGTTCTGCGTGACCTGAAGGGTAAGGCACAAACCTTCAGCTCGTGATAATAACGCCTTCCTCTATCCAGAATAGCTGCAGAGATGCAAACATCCCCTTTAACACTTCCATTACCACACATATTCCATGTCAACAGCGGAAGCATAATCTTAAAATAAAAATAGAAATGTCCCTTTTCACTTGAAATACACGGACAGTGGTGCTTTCAGCTGGAGAAGTCTTGTGACATAAAGGGACCTGTGAATACTCAAACAAAAAAGACTATGTAGCAGACAAGTGAAAGAGGATATTGATAGGGCTGTTATCACCACAGAGAAGTGATTTAGAAGGCATGAATTTAATGTACCAGCTGTTGCATTTACTTTTCCTGCTTTCAACACAGCACACATAAGTGAGGACACTGGGGAGCTGTCCTCTCCTGCCCAGGACGGGAACACGTCCGGGTCTATTAGCAAGGGAAAACAAGAACTCTGATGACACCGAGCTAGCTTGGGTTTCTTCTAGTGACTGAGTCTCCCTTAAACTCACAGCTCTTCACCCTGACCTAAGGAGGTCTTCAGCAAAATGAGCACTTACTTCAAGTGCTCAGTATACTTCCAGACTCACACAAAAGAGCCTCAGTGCAAACAAGAATCAGGACTGTAAGTGCAAAGCACTTTACTTGTGTAGACTATTTCTTATTTTCAGTGCACGTCAATGAAGAACCATATTATCCTGTGTACATTCAGCACAGGAAACGTTTTTCAAATCGCCAGACAGCTGCCAAAAGGAAGTAACATCATTCCCCATTTTGAATCCAGACACTATATATGGTCCATCTTTTACATCTGCAGGAACAGATCATCAGCCCTATCAAATAAGGTTTATAATTTTTTTTTTTTTTTTTTTTTTTTTTTTTGTGGCAAAAACTATTGAATTGAATGTATGAGATAAGGATAAGTTCGTCCTGTAGTTACAGCTGTGGTGTAGCTGGGTATCAGGGCTGTGCCTGGGTGCACACCCTGCGCATTTAGGCCTTAGTTCTCTGGCTGGTCCCAGACCTCCCAGCTAGTGTCTGCAGAGGTGACACAAAGGACTGAACCGAGACAAGGTGATTGTCTGAGCTCTCAGCCAGCCTCATAGCAAAGGCTTTGCCTAATTCCTGCAGGAGGTGTCCAGGTAGGAATTTTGGGCAGTCCCAGAGATTTCATCAGACAGTCCCTGCTGTGCCTAGAACGTTTGACCGGCACTACTTGTGTGCTTCAGTGTGTTAGCATCTAGGATGGAGAATCTGGCCAGGCTGGTAACTCCTCCAGACAGCTCCCGCTGTAGAATTAACCACAGTGTACACAGATATTTGTAAATAGTTAATAGAAACCATTCCTGTAGGTGCAGGAAGGGTCATGTAGGGCAGTCCTTTGTACACAGCCAAGACAGAATTTGTAAGTACTTTACTATCATATACAGTGCTGGATCATGCCTGTAATGTCATGTAGGACCACAGCCCAGCAGGATCATGTGAGCTGAGCAGAAGAGCAGTTCAGGGAATCTCGCTCTATCCCGCTGAAGATGCCATTGCAAGGACCCTCACAGGGGAGACTCCTGTCACCTTCTAGCCAGTGACAGGCCATCCTCTTCAAGAGATTTGATTTCTCAGGTGAGTGTTACCCGAGTTTAGCAAATGCTTCACCCATGAGTGTTTGTGTAACAACTTACAGTCATTCCGGCTGTGCTCACTCTCATCCTGACAGCTCCAGGGATTCACAGGGAGGACTGCTTTCCCTGGCCTTCTACTTTGCACAGTCAGGTTCTACAAGACATCTCTGCAACATGGCAAAAAAAAGGTCCACCTAAAGGAAAAAGGTATCAGATATCTTTCTTTTGCCACGTCCTTAGGAATTTCTACTCTTGCTTATTCTACAATATTTTAGGTACACAAAGTGTGCCGCCCACTCAACTCACTGCCCCTAAACTCACAAAGATAACCGCAGAAAAACATACATGGTATGCAACTGAACTTTCAGCTCCAGTTCTGTATCTGGTCTGAGTTTTGAACAAAGATAATTTTTTTTAACTGATTTTCGATCAGGGTGTTTATCCATGTTCTATATTCATCTTGAATTAAAATGTTCAGTACTATTAAGCGAGTTTCACCCAGTTCCATCACAACAATTAAATGAAAAGCCCAATATAGAATTTCTTGACCAAAGTCCAGTTGACATTATGCTGGTTTACATCACTATATTCTTCTCTTAGACAAAGGATAATGCATCAAGTTTAAAAATTAATGAGTAATCCTGAATTTCCAGCTTTATCTGGAACATACTAAAGGTGTTTGTTGCAAACATTAGGATCACTATGGATTGTGATTCAAGTTAGATACAGATGCAATTAATTGACTGTATTGTATAGGGCAAGGCTGCCCAAAGCAGTATTTTAGCTAAACTAATGCAGTAAGGGCCAGTTTGCCTGTGGAATTTGCTTGTAAAAGAACAGGGTAAGAGGAATTCTTTTGTGAAGTTGTCTTTGCATGGGAGGATTAGGTTCACTGCACTCGTCTCTGCAGCAGTATTAGAGGTTCCCGTTTCAAAAATCTATGATTCTCCAAAGCTCTTACCAGCCCTCAGAGTCTGCAGAACATATAGCTTTCCCAGAAACATCTTTTTGTCATCACACTTGTTCATTACAGCAGTAGCTTCACAGTTAATAGTTGCATGTCTATTGCCATGGCAGTTCTCATCAGTAGCTCAGTGGTTTCTGTTATGTGTTACACTGTCCAGCATAAGAAGTCACCAACCTTTTAAACCAAATTTTTAAACCAAATTTTGCTCATTCTAAGCTTTAAAACAGAAGTATATGAAAAAAAAATTCACGAACATGACATATATAGCACAGAAATACATCAATGGCTGAATTCCATCTGAAATGAGGTCCATATAACCTTTATTTACCATCTGACATCAAAATGACTGGCTTGATTTTTCTTTTAGAAGCCACTGTCTAATTTAAAACTCGTTTCTCATTTTTTTGTTTTACATTTTAGAGGGTAGTCTCACAAAAAATAAAACTAATAATTAATGACATGCTGCACAATGGTTTTTTTGGTATCTCTAGATAGCATATGTATCTTATCTTCCTGAGCACTGTGCATCCATTATAGGAGGTGAAAATTCATATACCCTCAGAAGATCCATTCCTGTATCAGTTAGTGTAAAGTCTCAAACATTCCAAAAAGGAAAGTAAAAAGGTCTAGGATCTGGCAGAAATGAAGCAACCAAATAAGACCTAAAGCTCTGTCCCATGAAAAAGACAGGAATGATAACAACACAACTGCCACCACCACCCACGTACTGAGGGAGTGTGCATACTTTTATAACAATACCACTAATCACTGGAACAGCCAGTTGACCAACAATACTGTAATTAATAACAGATGATCACACAAAACAGCTATCGCAAACAAACAAAAGCTCCAGGGTGCTTAATACATGTAGCTTAAAAAGAAGCTTTAGAATAACTACTAACATGCCACAATTTGTTTACTGATGAATTTTTTAACTCTTAAAAGATGCCAAGTACTAAGCCAAAATAAAATCTAAGAAAATAGTCACCTGATTTTTCTTATTGCATCTGTAGGAAGTAATTTTCCTTCCTTGAAGAACTACTCAAAATTTTAATTAAAAAATGATGCATTCTGCAATGTGATAAAAACTGGATCTTTCACAGTGTTTCATGAAAAAGTAAATATCTGCCCAAATAGCAGGTTAGAAAGGAATTCACACTGGATTTAAATTACCAGCAGATTCAAAACATGAACTCTGTTCGAATTCTCATGTTTTCCCCATGGGTGCTGTCTCCACTGGACCATGCTTTGTTCTATTGTCCTTATGGTACTGTCATCTCTGGTTTGGACCAGAAATTTCATCGTGAAAATAAGCACCTTTTTTCCCAAAAATCACTTCTTCATATTGGTGTATGCCCACACACAGAGGGGAAAAAAAGGAAAAGAGTATTGACTTTATTGATTTCACATCGCAAAGCAATTTCCTCAGAAAAAATCTGACTAGTTCCTAGAATTAGTTCACAGCAGGTGATAAAATAGCATCATCACCATTAACTCAGGGTCTTCCTCTGGGCTTAGCAAGCAGCCTGGAAGAAAGTACACCCTTTTATAACTTAGCTATAAATCATCAAGACAGGCAGCTTAGTAATTGTTTACAGCTGATCACAGAAACTAGCTATTGCTCTGAAGAAATAGCAATTTAGTATTACTAGAGAAACAAGGAAAAGGGATTTTCTTTTTCTACACATAAGACATACGACGTGACTCTCTGACCAGTTTCATACTGGTGTAACTGTTTATTTCAGCTAGCTGACGGTGGCATCAAACCAGTACGCTCAAATAAAGAATGACTTGATGGAAAAGAAGCCAGTAAGTATGGGGAAAATTATACATCTGCCAATAATAAATCAGCAAGGTAAACAGTGGCATTCAGCAGGTAAAGGAGCTAATGTAGGCTCTACCTTCACCTCATTACTGATATCCAATGAGAAATCATGTGACTATTTACTAGAGTCAGATTTTATCATGGATATAGAGGTGGAAGAAGGGAAAGGAGGTCCTCTTCCACTTTGCACACCAGGACACAATGTCATTTCATCACTGACAGTCACTTCCAGGCCAGAGTGTGGTCACCATCATTCTGGCCATCATAACGGAGGATGGCAGCACAGTAATGAGTTTGAAACACAGACAGCCTTGCTTATGGTGCAATTCAAAGCATCTCTCAGGCCCCGGTGTCCAGATGTCCCCGCATGGTCCTCATCTTCTTATTTCTCCAGCCCAAGGGCACGCATCTCTTCTGTAAAGGTGCTTTCCACACCTTCATGCTCCACCACTATTTATCGCAAGTGAAGGCTCAGAAGTGCTGGCCTCGAAAGTGGTCTCAGTCAGACATGACTGAGAGTGTATCCTTGAAGTGTGTTTCTCAGCTATCACACTTCCTTCTCATTGTGGAAACTGCAAAATGAGCAGCTCTAGGGAGCCAAAATATAAACTTTGAGGAGCTCATCAGCCACTCCACGAACTCTCAGCTTCTTTCCAAATGCAGGTCAGAATCCTGTGCCAAAAGTCCTTTTTGTTTGCAACACAGTGCCATTTAAGTTAGGGAGGAAGCACAGAAGGGTACCCACACTATTAATATATATTCCTGAAGAAAACGGTATGAGATGAACAGACTGAAGAGTGAAACATTCCCAGCTTCTAGTACGAGGTTTTATTAGCACAAGGAAAAAGAATTAGTGCAGGCTCAGAAGTTCTAGGTAAGATGTTAAATAAAGGATGTGAAAGCCGCTCTCTCTTGTCTAGTGTGTCCCTGCATGGTGGGTCCTTTCCTCATCCTGGCTCTGTACTCTGTCACTTCAGTGCTCTCTCAGCTTGAATAAGAGTAACACAGTCCCCTCTGTGTCCCTAGGAAAATTTCCTCCTCCCAATCCATTTGGCCCAAAAGATTGTCCCTTCTCCTGAAGGATTTCCCCTGCTCCAGCCAGGTTAAGGTAAATTGGAAATAGGAAATCCCACCACTGCAGGTGGAACCATCTTCATCAGAACATGGAACCTGTGCAGTGGGATGCAAAACAGCACATGAAACAGCTACAGCAAACCTGATAATATCTTCTTTGTGACAGCATCTTCATGTCATTTTATAAGACGGTAGCCAGCTACTTCGGTGGTAACTGTAGGACCACTTTCCCTCAGTTCAGTACAGAAATTGAGATCATTTCACATTTTACATGATGATGAAACTCAGATATGTTGCCCATTTGCAGTGATTTAGAAGTCACTAGGCACCAATAGGCACCACTTAGATGTGCATGTTCAGGCTTGTCAGATACAAACTAATTTGATTAAAACTTGCATTTAAGGAAAGAGAATTACCCAAATCATGTAATTTCATCGTATTTTGTGTTAGGTACACAGATAACTACTACTTCTCAGCCGACCTGTAGTAACTTGATCACGCGTCGAGGTCTTTACCCCGCATAAGAAATATGCAAATGCTTGTAATCCTTGCTGGTATAAACGTGAGGAAAAACTACAGAAGTCATTAATACAAATGTTCAGGAGATGTACTGAAATTTTACTCACTCTCCCATTGTTCCCCAAGCAGGAGCCTTTCAATGACTACATCAGGATGAAATTAGAAATTTGGAAATCGTACAGCGAGTTTCTCGGGGAAAAAATGAGATGACGATAGAGATGGATAAGATCCAGTGCTATTAGACAGTAAAATAGGATCTGCAAACATATAGCTCTGTAAAATAAACATTCAGAGTGTCTGCAAATATATGTAGCCAAATTAGACCCATTAGCTAAGCACTGGAGGAAGTTTAATAGAGATGAATTATTCTCTTAGAAGTCAGACTTAAGTAGATAGATACAACTAGCTAAAAATCCAGTTACACAAGATAAAAACAAATAGAAAAAAAAAACACTATTATTCACTCAGGCAGGTTCTGCAGAGCTGAAAAGATGCCCATTTTGGAGGCTATCTGAATGCTGTCAATGTAAGGAACGTGCTGCATCCTCGAATGGATCGCATTGCTTCTCAGTTCCTACCACTTTCCAGATATTCCCCTGACTGCTCCTTTTGGCATGCTCCAAGGCAGCATTCGCTATCTGCACTTCATCTCATGCAGCCTTGGTGAGCACCACCCCAGGTAGCTCCTCTTACTTTGCCTCCCATCCAACTTACCCTGATGACCCAGCTAGAGGGGCAGAGGACTCTAAGATCAAATTATCTGTAGGAAATGTTACAGGCAGGTGGCTTAGGTGGAGGCAGTGCTATGTTACTGGAATAATATTGCTCCTGATAAATACACAGGTAGATAGAATCATAGAATCACTTAGGTTGGAAAAGACTTTTAAGATCATCGAGTCCAACCACTAACCTAGAACTGCGAAGTCCACCACTAAACCATATCCCTCAGCACCACATCTGCACAACTTTTAAAATACCTCAAGGATTGGTGACTCAACCACTTCCCTGGGCATCCTGTCACAATGCTTGACAGCTCTTTCAGTGAAGAAATTTTTCTTAATATCCAAACTAAACCTACCCTGTCACAACTTGAGGCCATTTCCTCTCATCCTATCACTTGTTACTTAAGAGAAGAGATCAACACCCACCTCACTACAACCTCCTTTCAGGTAGTTGTAGAGAGTGATAAGGTCTTCCCTCAGCCTCCTTTTCTCCAAGCTAAACAACCCCAGTTCCCTCAGTCACTCCTCATAAGACTTGCACTCTAGACCCTTCACCAGCTTTGTTACCCTTCTTTGATCACACTCCAGCATCTCAATGTCCCTCCTGTAGTGAGGAGCCCAAAGCTGAACACAATATTCGAGATGAGGCCTTACCAGTGCCAAGTACAGCAGGAAAATCACTTCCCTAGTCCTGCTGGCCACACTGCTGGCTCACATTCAGCTGGTTGTCAACCTATACCCCCAGGTCCTTTTCTGCCGGGCAGCTTTCCAGCCACTCTTCCCCAAGACTGTAGCGCTGTATGGGGTTGTTGTGGTCCAAGTGCAGGACCCAGCACTTGGCCTTGTGGAACCTCCTACCATTGGCCTTGGCCCATGGATCCAGCCTGTCCAGATCACTCTGTAGAGCCTTTATGCCCTCAAGCAGACTAACACTCCCGCCCAGCTTGGTGTGGTCTGCAAACTTACTGAGGGTGCACTTGATCGCCTCATCCAGGTCACTGATAAAGATATTAAAGAGAATGGGCCCCAATACTGAGCCCTGGGGAACACCACTTGTGACCAACCACCAACTGGGTTTAAATCCATTCACCACAACTCTTTGGGCCCAGCCATCCAGCCAGTTTTTTACCCAGTGAAGAGTATGCCCGTCCAAGACATGAGCAGCCAGTTTCTTCAGGAGAATTCTGTGGGAAACAGTGTCAAAGGCTTTATTAAAGTAAAGGTAATTCAGAATTGCTTGGAGTAATTATTTGTGACACTGGAGGCATTTAAAAGATGGGTAGACGTGGTGCTTAGGGACATGGTTTAGTAGTGGTTTTGGCAGTGTTAGGTTGATGGTTGGACTCTATGATCTTAAAGGTCCCTTCCAACCTAGATGATTCCATGATTCTATGTCACTCAGGTGCCACAGCACACCTAATGATGCAGGTCCATCCCCATCTCCAAGGAGCTTTCTGCCTGACCGAGGGTAAATGAAGGTAGTAATGTCCAAGCACAGAAGTTGACATGGAAGTAGGAAAATATAGCCACCTTTCAGATTGATTCCTTTCTTAATCTCTGAAGCAAAAGAGCCAGCATCTACTTGTGGCAGGTTTGAAATTACTTACAGCCAGATTATCAAATAGATCAGTCATATTTTAACAGAAAGGATAAATAATACCTGGTAAAACATGCCAAGGTTACTGGTGAATCCTCCCAACATGGGAATTTTTAAGAGCTAGGTTTTTGTAAAGGGCAGGCAAGAATTCAAAGGAGAATTCAGTCAGAGTGGGCCTGGACCCTGCTATCCTGGCTGGTCCTTGCGGGCTCTCCTAGCCAGCAAATCCAAGAAGCTGCTTAACATATTAATGGCAGAGGCTCCAAGATTGTGGTTGGAGTGTGGTGTCAGAAGAGCAGAGGTGCAGTTTAGGAAAGGCTAATGTGAAGTTTTCAAGGCATTCCCAGTAGAAGGCAGGTGGGTTCAGGCTGGCTACTGACAGGTGGAGTGGCTTGCAGAAATATTCCTTTGTCCCCCAAATCTCCACCCAAAAGCTCAACCCTTTAATTCAGTCCTTCCAGCTGCTTACATCACTCCGGCATTTGAGATGAAGTTTTCACTTTTCTAGGGACATCACAAAGTTAGCCTCCTCCCCTCCTTTCCTAGATTTCTCTTTCTTTTTTTTATTTAAAGTTCCACTTTGAGATTTTGTTTTCTCCAGGACAATCTCCTGCTCCATCTGGCTGTGCTGTTTGACTAAACTTCAAAATGAAACACACTAGGCTGGAAATTACTTCCAGGCTCTCCAAGAATCAGGTGGCTCCAGTGCGTTTGGGGGACTCTGGCTAGGACTGAGTCAGCAGAAGCACCAGTGTTTCTTCCTGGGGGGAGTGCAGCTGCAAAGCAGAACACAAAAACAAAAACACCAACAATAAGAGCTTCCATGTCAGCCAGCTGAGTAATAGGAACATTTCCACAGTACACAGGACACTCTGCCCGTTTAGAGTGTCCAAAAAATGTGATATTCAATAGGTCTCCTTAGCTACCATGTAATACCTTTGTTGCACGATGTTGTTTTAAAGACAGACGAGTAGATTTTTGCTGTTAGAATTAAAAAGATGTCTTTAAAAGTGCGGGAACATTGTATCTTTTCCTCTGATTTCACAGAGGCCCTGAAAGCCAACCTTTGAAAGGTATAAGCAACTCCTTTTTTCTCGGTTAAACTTAACTCAGATACCTCCATGACTCTTTAATGAACTTTTCAGTCCTTTGGAGGAATCACGTCATGAAGATCAACAAAAGTGAACAGCATTTGGGTTTGGTGCCTTGACCAGATGAAGCTTAAATGAAACTTTTCTTTTCTTACCCCCAATACTGCCGCTCAGCTTGTCAGCAGAAATATTATTACCAAGAAAGACAGACATGGCACAGGATGGCTCCTGCCCCCAGAGACTTCAAATTAAACCTAAAAGTCTCTCCAAACTAAATCCATACCACAGTGAGAATAACCCCATTTTTTTGACAAAGGCTCAGTCCTGCTTCTTTGCATATCATATTTCATTATTTCTCCCATGAGAAAAAATTATTGTTATTTATGTCATAATTCCTGTAATTCCCAGTGAAGATCATCACTAAGTCAGTAAAACTCATGAATAAATACATGTTAATAAAATTATTGGGCTAACCAGGCTGTTGTCTTGCTTTGTCCAGAGAAAAAAAGATTTCTGTGTCTATCTCCTCACAAAAGAAGTTTGGCTCACCTGAACTGATAGCACAGGGTAGAGCCACTGCAATGGTGAGAATAAAAACAGTAGATACAAAGGACTTAGGACTGCAAGTGTTTTCACTATCTTTTGCATTGCTAAAAACAAAGCAATTTCTTAAAGCACAAATTCTTTTACTGTGTAATCAGCAAAACTAAAACTTATTGACTGTCATAGGACTATCTGCTATTCTGCATGTTCTGTTTCTGTGCAATAGAACTGAAAATATTTCAAAATATTTCAAAAAAGGATTAAATTTCCTTGTGATGTATTTCAATGAGATTATTGAATTATTTACTGATCACACTATACTCTTTATGTTGTTAGCAGAATAATAGCACATATTCAGGCTCCCATGAGCCTGTCCCTAAAATCCATTGATATCACTGTGTTTTCTTTGGTTGCAGTGACAGAATTGTACAATAAATTACTTGGTTGTAGAAATCAAGCAAGTTAGCCTACCACACAAGTTTGAAGTGCATGAGAAAAAACAAGGCTGCAGCACAAATGTTTGTTCAGCTCCCATGGTTTTTAAAAACATTGACCTAAAAATGAGGCGTTTGCACTGGAAACGACAGCCAAACCCCACAACAGAAAGCAGCATACGTAGCGGTCAGACTGCGTATCGCTTTCTTGCGAGGTCATAACTGCAGGCTGAGGGAGCCAACATCTGTAAGGCCAGATAGATCCCTTGAAACACAAATGGCTTTGGCATATTTTAGGAAGAGAGAGACATCTCCTGGACGAACTGTAAATTTGCTCTTCACTCTCGTGTACACTGAATAACACATGAACAAAGCTACAATTATCTGCAATATAGTTGTATGCTAGATAAGAGAAGTTCTCATTGCTCCATGTTTTATCATTTCAAATGAATTTAAAAGTACTGTGTCATTGATATCAAGGGAAAAATAGCAGCGTGTCTACAAAGAAAAGGAAAACGAGTTTTAGGAGCATGGCCCTAGTGCCCAGTAATAAGACAGGGAATTAAACGGTGCTTTTTTCTAGACTTTTCTTTTATAAATTCATTTCACCACTTAAACTTCAAAATCCTCTTATGGCTTTGTATCTTCCTAAATTACTGACCACATCATATTGCTTAGAGGTAACATAGTTTCCTCTTTTATTCAGAACAAAATTTATTACGCCATATTGTAAAGAAAGGCATTGCTTGTCATCTTTCCACTAACTTACCGGTTTCATGTGATCCAGAAAATCAGGAGGAAATTTATTACTATGTTTTCTATTAGTAGCAATTCCAAAGGTGATATGTGAAGTGTTATCTAGCCCGTTCCTTAAATAGTATCAGATTGCCTGAGTGTGAAGTCCCTGGCTATTTGCTCTTTCAGGAGAAGATCAGCCAATGTATTTCACGTTTTTAGTATATTTTTGTTCCTAGCAAAGAATTTCCCAGCTAAATTCTCAGTGACACAGAAGCTAAATCACACACTTGATACAGAGATAGGGTTGTTATGCCTTATCCAGTTTTCACTAGGTATTTTGTTTCCTGGTGTTATGTTAAGATAAAAAATAAAATAAACTTTCTAAGTTTATCAGCAATTCCTCTTAGAGGAATATAAGGGAAACAGAACTGGTAGACTTTCCATTGCACAATGAACAAATAGCTTCTACTGTGACAGACAGCCCCAAGGATCACGTGTGGATCCTTGAGAGGAAACCCTAGGTCCATGCCCTGTCTGAACTGCCTTATCTCATGGCCGGCATTACTGCTGAATACGAAGGGAATATTAACACTAAGTCTGGAGACAATCAAGGAGCAACAGTGAGGATTTATACAGCTGTGTGTGGCAATTACTACAGCATTCCCAGAGATTTATATGGGAAAAAATGAGCAGCCAAAGACAGATGGACAATGAACAGAAAGTCATTGCTGATCAGTTGTGCATAATAAGGACTTGCACTCAGATTCCTCCCACCAGGGTTTAGACACAGAATTGAGTTTCTGCAATTAAGGATCCTGAAAATTCAAGCTATCGCTGTAGGTAAGGGAGACAGAGAGGTGATTCAGCCTACCTATGTACTAACTTGTCTCCTTGAGGTGCACCAGTGTTTTAAATCATTCTCCATTGACACCACCTCACCTTCACCAGGGACATAGCCTGGGAATCCTCTCTCTCCGTTAAGATACTGCCATTAAGTATCTAAATCAAAGTGTGATAAATCTCAGCTTTTGCTGTCAGCCCAGAAACAAAAGCACACAAAATGCAGTGGCAAGCATAGCTGCAGACAAAAAGCTACTGCATCTTTCTTTGAGGTTTAGGCTGATTTTAATGTTTATTTATATTGCCAGGTAATACCATTCCTTTGCCTCAGAAAGCATTCACTAAAGCCAATGATTAGGTAAAAACACGGTAAGACTAATGCAGTGTTATTCAGACCACTCAACAGACCTGAGTGAATCTGGATTCTAGACGTTTAACATATGAAACTGTTTGCAGTGAGTTCACAATATTATAGTGGGAATAAATTCTGAAGTAACAGCTTATTTTTCCAAGTGCTTTCAAATGCATGTGCACTCTCAGATTGCTTTGAAATTTTCTGTACCTCATCAAACCTCCAATTAGGCTTCACAGCCTTGATTTGTTACCATTTTTTCAATGAGTTTCCAAGATACATTACACTCTCAACGCACTGGATATCAGTTTCCTACTTATGACTCAAATCTCTCCAGTTTAATCACCCACTAAGCTTTGATCTTGTCACTTACTGCCACTCAGCAGAAGAAATATTTAAAAGGTCATAAATGTTACAGGTTGCAGAAGATGACTTTCCAGTACCTCTTGATACAAATTGACATGACAGAACCAAGGCAGCTTGTGAGCAGGCTGGTTTCAAGGTGGTGTGTTACAGCCTCTGAAAATGATATCCATGCGATTCCTATTCTGCCTGCATCAGCAACCTTGTAAATTCTGCTCCTGGATACACCAAGCTGATACACCCAAGCAAGGGTCTCAGGCTAGACCCTACTGCCTGGTTGTGACCCAGACTCCTGAAAAAAACATTTCTTCCAGCCCTATATGCAAGAGCAAGCTTCAGCATAGCCAGGCCATGATGGGGAACACAGATGAGACAAAAAATCCTTTTGAGTTCTTGGTCCCACTGATGCAGTTACCTTTCTGCCATTACTGACCAGGTAACAGGGATTTCACTGTGTTTTACAGAACCCCAGAATGACAAAATGGTTGAAGTTGGAGGGGCCTCTGGAGTTCAGCTAGTCCAACCCTCTGCTCAAGCAGGGCCATCTAGTGCAGGTTGCCCAGGACCATGTCCAGATGCCTTTTAATTATGCCCAAGGATGGAGACTCCACAAGTTCCATTTACTGATTTTGAAATTAGATGTTATTTTAGCAAGGACTGTTTCCATGTTTATGGCCTCAAGAACATCTGTAGCAGCACAGCTGAGGGAGCAGTTAACTGCAACAGGGAGAGAAAGAGTGCAAAGAAACGTGTAGTCAGTAGGCAGGAACTTTTAAAGCTAGGTTTGTCTTCAGGGTGTTATTTAGCTACACTATGAGTCTGAATCATAGCCAAGTTCCTGAAAACAACAAACCCACCCTCTATCCAGCTACAGAGGTGGAGTTATGCAGAAAAGAATGCATATCTAGGACCCTACAGCATGCGTTCATCCTGTTGGTACTGCAGGCTGTGGCCCTAAGGTGTTTCTAGAGATAAGACAGATGGGAGCAGCTTGGCAGAGATGGAACCAAGCTCAGGAGGGACTATCCTTTGGGCACAGTGGCTGGAATGAACAAGCACCAAGAAATCTTTCCTTAAGGATGCCTTAGCTCTTCTGCCATCATCAGTCTCCCTCAGAGTCCTGCTGGAAAGAAAAGGACTTGGAAAGGAAAGAAAACCTGAGGCAGAGGTAGGGAGCAGGAGCGGGGTATCTCAGCATCCTAACCCTTCTTCCCCTCTTAGTTGCTGATGCCATCAAAAAGACTACTTTCCCTTGCAGCCTCCACCATGTAGAACATGAAGCAAGAAGAAGGACTCCTCGTATGAATCACAGTAAATTCTTTTGACCCTTCCTGCCCATCCAGTTTTTTTAAGCTTTCCAGTATGTGCCTTTTCAATGAAATTAACATCATTTTCATATCAAGAGCAAGGTACATCTATCTTTGATGCACAGAGCATTTAGTAGGTTTACATTTATTTTACTGTGGGAAAAACCCAAAAGACTGATTCCAAGAGTGGGCAGAGCTGAGGCCATCCAGCAGGGCATTTTACTGTAACTCTCCTTTTTCTGTTTTTCATGAGCTTGACATCATGTCCTGGCAGAGCACGAGGCAGCATGAAGAAGTACAAGGCCAGTATAACTCCTGGCTAAGTGATATGGTACTCATTAACGAGCCCAGGAGAGAGCTGGGTCATCAGGCTTGGATTCTGCCAGATTTTCCAGGCCTGACCCTTCTTCAGTCATGCACAGGTTGATTGCTGGCTTGCCAGATTTGGTCTTCATGGATATTCCTTTATTGCTAGAGCACGTGCCATGGTTTAGTCAGACAGACAGTAAGGGACAGTTCTGCGTGAGCACAAGCAATATATTTATCCTACAGGACAGAGAGGGCACTCCCTATTAACTAGAGCTTCTTGTCTTCCACTTTAGCACACCTCCAACCCTTCCCCAAGCCAAGATTCATCTTTCCGCAGTGCTCCTTTTCCTCCTGTTGTAGAACTCCCCATTCTCGATAGCTCTTGCATCGTTCTTCCCAGTCCATTCCTGTTGTTGTTCTTTACCAGTCAACAAGGTAAAATAAGGAACAAGGAAAAATAAAAGAGAAATAAGGAAAACAAGGAAAAATAAAGGTCTCAAGTACTGCTCACTTCTTACCTCTCTTCCTAGGACTGCAGTCTTTTTAGATCTGTTCAGTTGTAACAGTCCTGATAGCAATTTTGCTAACTGCAGTGATTGTTGGTTTGGAGTTTTCTTGCTAGAGGAATAGAAGTGTGAAGGAAGTAGTAGTGACACATGGAGTATGTTTTCTTGCATATCCATGTATCATTTGCACTTTATGACCTTTTTGATTAATGTTTTATTCTACTTGTCTTGTAAGAAGTTGCAGCAGTTTCCAGATTTTATATCTCTATATGCCATTAAATGTCATGCTGGCTTTCCACTTCTGGGCCTGATAATGATGGATTATGGTTGCAAGGCCTCAGAGTGAATTAATGCATTGGCCATATTGGCTTGTAATTCTTAATAGGCCTGTAAATGGATCAGCCTTGTTTTTCAGGACTTTATAGGTGACAGGATATTTTTAAACATTATGTAGTCTATGGGATAGTATGTATCTAAGTTTGATAAAGCCATTGTACTGGATGCAACATTTTTCAGAACTCCACTTTCTGAACAGTCAAAACCTTTTCTCTTTTCTCTGGGAACATACAATGAAAACTCATGTTCTGAAGGACTCGTTGTCAGGTATTTTGGGGTCAAGCCTGGAAAAAATCCTTAATACCAGAGATGCTATTGCTTTCAATGGCCAAGAAGGAGATGTAGCATTGCACAGAATGGAGAGCAGCAAGCAGAACTCTTTCCTCAAAGTGCTGTCAGATGTCATCCAGACGTGATGAAGTTTGGTTGTCTGGAAATCACGGTCTTGACCACCTATGAACGGCAAAGGTCACGTAACACTTTTTTGCATCGAGATGTATTAACTTCAGTGTGTGACTGTGACCCCATTTTTTTCCTTCGGGTTTGTACGCTGAATTGACTAGTGTGCAATACAGTACAGCATATGACTTATCACGCCAGGTACCGCGCTAAGTAGGTGGGGTTAGACATTAGCAGGGCATGGGCATTTTAATCCATTTCCCACGCAGGCCTCTTTGGCCAAAGACATATACTGACTGTGTCATCTCAGAGAGTAAATCGGCTGCTAATTATCTTTAAATTCAGGGATTTTATTTCCCTCTAGCTTTCTCATCATCACCCATTGTAGACACACCTAAAGCCCTCAGTCATTAGGCTTGGCCAGACAAGGACAAGAGCAACCCTAGTACGCCATGCTTGCTTCCACCACCCAGTGAGAGCTGGGCTGTATAGAATGGTGGCTGTTTTTGCAGGCAGAGGCGGGTGGTACTCCAGAGGCACTGCCATCATTTCTGTCACCCACCCAACAGCAGCAGGAACAGCAACAGCTATGAGACACTCACACTCCCCCTGGCAGGAGTGACTGGGGCCCAGCCCCCTGTCCTTGTAAAATTCACAAGTCTGAAGCCAGCTTCATTCTCCCCGTAGACAAGCCTTGACTCATATGTATAATTGAAACCATTCTAAGAAATATAGTGTTGCAATGAGAAGTAGCACGAAATATTTTAGCAGTCACACTGGATACACTTTTCTGAAGTGGTCCCTCCAGCAATTTTGTAAGAGCGTTTGCTCTAACTGAGGTGATTCTTGGGGCCTGGTTGCAGCCAAGGAAACAGGTTTCGACATTTGGCTCATAAATTTCATTTTGTGAAAAAATGGCTGTCCTGGTTTCAGCTGGGACAGAGCTAATTTTCTTTCTAGTGGTTGCTGTGTTTCAGATTTGGTGTGAAAGGAATGTCAATAACGCATATTGTTTTAGTTGTTGCCAGGTCTTGTTTATATTTTTCAAGGACTCTTTTCAGCTTCCCATAGAAGCTGAGAAGGAGCATAGACAGAACGATGGAATGGCCAATGGAATATTCCGTACCATAGATGCCATGCTCGGTATATAAATGGGGTTGGCTGGGGGGTGGGTGATCACAATCACTGCTAGGGAAGGTACAAATTCACCAGATGGTGAGAGTGACAATGGCATATCACACATCATAGGAAGAGAATATCCTTTTCAAAACTAATTTTGAGAAATTAACTAATTAACTGAGAAAATACTTTGTGGGAAAGTATTTCTTGAGGCCTCGCACTTTCCAGATAGGACCTGCAAAATCTAACCAAAGCCAGTGTCATTCTGAATTGATAAAGGGCATGTTCAATTATGCACCTACAGTCTCATCATTGAAGTCTTCCTATCACTGGCTAAATCTCTGGACTGGCTGCTTTAATTCTGCCTCATCACAGTAGAATCTGCTTTCCAGTCTCCCAGGCCGCACTTCTTTTCTGATTGCTCTTTGCTTAGTGTTAGATACAAAAGGTCAAGAACAATGGAAACCATGAAGGCATGCTGCCCAAATCCTGTTCCAAGCATGACCTGAAAATTTGACAAGCTTTCTGGTAGATGTTAAGCACTCCTATTCATTGCAAATTCAGAGAAACTGAAATAAGAATTTTCTACTTACGAAATGCTCTCAGTGGACAGTGAAGAGCAGGGTCCACACCTGTGTGTCCACAGCTTCATGCTCCTGTAGCAGGTGTCAATGAGGGGCTCTCTGTAGTGCTTCTCCAATGTCAGTGTCAACTGGCTATTTCAAAGCTGTGGGCTTGTACTTCCCCAGCTACCGTGCCACAGGCAATCTTGAATTTCAGGCACAATGCATCAAGAACTTACTTCTGAGGTTGAAAAATCTTAGTTATTTCTTTTAACTTAACAGCACCTTGGAGCAGGGGTCTCTAGACCCCCTTGACAAAATATAAATAAAACTATGTGATGAAATATAGGAGAACAAATGCAACAGAAAGAAAAAGAGAAGTAATCACAATCCTGAATTTGGTACACAGAAACAATGCCAGACAATACTTAATACATCACCAGGAGTAGGAAATAAGAAGATATTTCTTCATGCATTTGATGTGTCTCCGTATATACTTATCTCTTTCTTTATATATAAAAGAGATCTGTGATGCCGAAGTCGTGGAATAACCAAGAGTATAGTAGTTACAAAAGCATGCGCTGGGAATCATATTGCAAAGTCGCACTCATTTCTGTACTTGTGCTCCGCAGTGCTCCAGGGATTTTGCTGGTTTTCTAGTTCAGTTAAATGCTATATCCACACTTAGCCAAAGCAAATAAATCAAGCTGGGCCCAAGCTGCCTGTACAGAACCATCTGGAAGTCTCTTGAAGGCGTTCCCTTGTGGGCTTTTTCCTCTCTGGCTTTGTGCCAGGATATAAAGCATTACTGGACACATCACCTGCGTTTCATGGCACTGCACCTGAGCACATACGTCCTGCAGACCACACCTGACTCTGCACAAAGCCAATTTATGTCTTTTCATCTGCAGCAAATTAAACCAAAGACAGGATAAACTGTCTGTTGATAATCATATCTTAACTGTATGACAAAATGCAATTGCATCTTCACTATTGATAGCCACCAGGGACAGAGATGGAGATATTTAGCCGGATCGGGTTCCAAAAATGTTGGTACTTAATAGCAACAGTCTTATTACTTATTTTCCAATGTGAGCTTTTGTTGATACAAAACGAAACAAATGTCTTTGAATCCCCAGTAGACTGTCTTTTTCTAGGATATTGAATATAAAGAAGCACATACTAAATCTCAGACATAATCTACCTCTAGCCCAAGTCCTAGTCTTTTGAAGAATCAAATATTTTTGAGATGAGAAATGCCACTTTCTACTAGAGCATGAAACTGCAGGTTTGACTCCTTGATAATATGTGACTATCCAGGTGTGTCAACATTTCCCCTCTGCCCGAGGCAGGACCTATCAATTCTCTGTGTCACAGCTGCCTGAGTCGCTTGCCTAGACAATAATATGTGTCATATCTGATTTAGTTGACATTCACAGTTACATTTCTGCTTCACTGTTTTGGATAGGCAACAGGATACCTTTCAATAGAAATTATGACTTGTAGTAATACATCTTTCAGTTATTTGGGCAATTTTAATACGGAGTGTCAACAAAACTCTGTTGTGTACAGGACAGAAGAATAAATTTCTTATTTTCTCAAAGTTTCAAAGGTATGAAACAAAACTTTCATGGGAGTTTTAAAACTATCTGTCATCACAGTCTCTCAGCATAATTTAGGAATTACAGAATAGGAATGAACTAAACTAAGATCATCTCACTATTAATGCCTTCTCATTGGCAGTACCAGCACCATCAGACATAACAGACATTTAGCATTATCACTTGAGCAGTCTTAACCAAGTTGGGTAGAAACATTTCAAAAATCTCCATCCTGCCATCCTCCTGAGCATGCAGTAATTTAATATGATGAATTTATGTCTCATTATGAATCTGAGTCTATTTCAGCAGATTTCTTAAATGGAGGAACTGGTAGTAATGTCCACACAGTGAAAGACTTACTGCCACTGTCCCTTAAGGAAAGAAGGATGTGCACAGGATATTAGGATCTCTGACCACTACAGAAACCTCTAGAACAACCGTATTTACCAAATGATAAAGAAGATGACAAAGATAGCCCACTTTATATTTCTTTTGCAGGTGAACACAAATCTTTGGGTCTAGTAATGAGGACACTGAGCTAAGCTTGGTCTCGGGCTTTCCCAAAATACTTACTTTAGAAATTCTATTTAGTAGCTTCTATCTTGTTTTTAATGCTAAGTGCACAAAACTGTCCGAGGAGCAGATACTGGAACTAAGATGACTGACCACATGAATGTCATGCTGTTGGCAGCATTTCTGTCTAGCTTCAGAAAGACTGTGAATATCTTAGATGCTCATTTGAACTTAGATAGTATCTGCACTTTTAAACTTCTTAAGGCTGAACAAAGAATAGAAGACAAATCTTCCTCCTCTGGAGTGTGTACTCTAACTACTAGGTCAATGTATTGGTGTCAGGCATAGCCCAGCATTTTAAAACAGTGAGTCATTCATCTATATCCAAAACCACGATTTAGACGTCAAAGTGCAGGAAATGCATTCGACCTACCAATGACAGCCTCATACAGACACCTAATTCATAATTCAGGAGACAGAGGGACAGCCTCTCTCATCTGTTGGTCGGTTTAGATACCTGCCCACCAACTGGGCTGTCTACTGAGACTTCTTCAAACAACAAACTTTCCCAGTTCCAGCAGCAACATAGGCACCTAGCTGGCATGGGACAATTCTGCTCTGAAAGAAGGACAGACACAGTTCAGGGAGATGTTTGTTATGCCAACAAACATTATGTCCTGGTTTGACGTAAAACAGGACCAATTTTGTTCAGTACCTTTGCTTCTTAGCTGAGCCTCTTTTAACTACTGAAATTAACAGCATATTGTGCAGACAATGTTCACGCTCAGAGTGATAAGACCGATGTTTATAGCTGATGGCCAGGCATGGTATGCAGAGAGGCTCTTGCTTATACTTATTACTGTAACACCCAAGGCCAGATAACTTTGTCACTTGCCCCATTGGAAGGTTGGAAGCGGAAAAGTGCAGTGGGGTCCCACCTGCAGGGAGGAGCGGACAGGACAGGTGACCCAAAACTAACCAACGGGGTATGCCATCCCATCTGCATCATGCTCAGTATAAAGCTGAGGGATCAAATGGCTCGCTCTCTTCCTTCAATAGCTGACATCTGAGGAGGACTCTGTCTGTTTGTCTGCCTTTGGTCCCGATCCTGAATGCAGATCCAGAATCCAGTTCCCATCCGTCACTGAGTCCAGCCTGGGACTTCCCCAGTGCCAGCCGGTGTCGTGATTGTCATCCTGGGAGCTTGATACAGTTTTGTATATATTTCATTATTTCCTTTTTATTTTATTATCAATATTTCATTAAGGTAGTTTAGTTCCTTCCAAACTCGTAAGTCTCTCTCTCTCCTGCCTCTCTCTGAAGAGGGGTAGCGGAGAGCATCTGTTGTTCCACCTGAGTGGCCGGTTCGGCCCAAACCATGACACATTAGCAGAAAAAAAGATGAAAGCATGTTTGACCACTCTTACGTGGATCTTAATGCTAAGCTTCCTTCAACCTGGAGTCAAGACTAGGTCCCTGGAAAATACCTCTCAAATTTACTAAGACTGTCAAGATACATGTGGCCTTTTTTATCCTCCCCATACTTCTGCTCAACTTCCAAACTTGGATGCAACTGTGCTTTCGTTATGTTGGATTCTTTTCCATTTGCTTTCCAACCTTTGCCTTCTTTTCTACTTTGAGTTCAGCCAAAATCCACTATAAACTACAGCATTATCAGCTGAGGAAAAGTCATGTGTTTTAAATGTGTTGATGGCTCTGGTGACTCTATCACATTACAAATCAATTTGCTTCACTCTTGGAGTCGAACCATTATAGCACCAAGCCTAAACCACTACTGTCAAATGCATCCTTCAGACGCACATAAATTTCATACGCACTGTTAAAATGTTTTAGTCACGAAGTGATTTTTAAAAATTATAAATACATTTTGCATCTTGCATGGCACTTCGGTAAGATGCCAAGCCTTTGTCACAGACTCAGTCTTCTCACTTTTGTGCCATTTCTCATCTACAACTGCATGCCTGATCACAAGCCAGCAGTAGTGGGTTTATGACAGAATATTTCACTGCAGTTAGTTCATTATTTCCTATTTTCCTGTCTGTGTGAGGTACTCACCTATCATCTCCCACTATTATCTGCACACTACCTACAAAGGTGAGAAACTGTTTAGTTAGTGATCATCTTTCTATTTTGTATTTTTTTTTGTCTTTCTGTACAATGCTTAATCCATTTTCTCTTGATCTCAGAATGAGATCCTGCTCATTTTCCCACCTTTCAGCCCAGTTCCAGTGTCAGAAACAAATGCATATGGTGCTTACTCAGCTTCTTTGAGATGAAGCATGGTCTGAACAAGAATTCTTGTTTTGTGCCTTAGAGAGTTTTGTGCCTGGCATTTCCTGCTGGCTTCCTACCCAAATACCAGAGACACCCAGGGCTGCTGGGGCTGCAGGATCAGGAAAGGTCAACATACATCTAGCCTGCTGTGGCTGCAGTGCTAAGTATGACAGCTAAACAAGCTATTTAAGATAGCTGCCAAAGGTCTATGCTAATACCTGGCTCCTCATCAAAGTAATTATTTTTGCTAAGACTGTGCCTTTGTTCTCCTACCACGTTGCTCTAAAGGAACATAAACCTTTTGAAATATCAACAATGAAAGTTTCTAAGTCTCTCCTTGTACTCCCACAATAAATGGGGGACAGGGGATTTTTAACAACAGATTTCCAGTGGTTTGATGTACCTAAATCCCTTATGTGCTTTGGAAATTCTCTTTCCACCACAGACAATACAGCAAACTGACTGAACTTTACATGTCCCTGTTCCTGTTCCTATTCCTCTACCAACTTTAAGCTGTGTCATATTCACTAAGTCCATCTGAGAAATGGGAGTGTAGCGATAGGATGAGGGGTAATGGTTTTAAACTGAAAGAGGGTACATTTAGATTAGCTATTAGGAAGAAACTCATTACTGTCAGGGTGGTGAGACACTGGCACAGGTTGCCCCGAGAAGTTGTGGATGCCCCATCCCTGGAGGTGTTCCAGGCCAGGTTGGATGGGGCTTTGAGCAACCTGGTCTAGTGGGAGGTGTCCCTGCCCATGGCAGGGGGGTTGGAACTCGATAATCTTTTAAGGTCCCTTCGAACTCTAACCATTTTATGATTCTGTGATTCTATGAAATGCTTAGCAATATTATCGTATGTTAGCATGATCCCTTGGAAATGTATGCTATACTATACTCCTTTATAATTTTCAGGATATTCTTCAAAGAAAATGGACATTAGTATGTTTATTCATCTCGCTCCTTTTCTTCCTACACCATTTAACACAGGTAAAACACCGTTGTTTTTTGCAGCATCTCCAGTAGAATATATACAAACTCACCACTAGAGTTTCCTCTCAACACAGGTGGTGAAACTTGACCCTGTCAAAATTTTGTTCATCTTCCAGCTGATGTTTATAAAAGTTCTCTACAGACAGGATTAACAGAATAGACTCAAGTTTCCCCACACAAATCTGCCCTTTGTGCTTTGGCATACACTTGCAATTTGGGTCTAGGTCTGCCAGATGAAAGGGTTATATATATTCTGGCCCATTATGCAAGGCTGGCATGGCCAATAATATGATATTATCTTTAAAGACTAAAAATCACATGGGAAATTAGCGTCTACATTCTTATGAAGAAATTGTGGACCTCTAAGCAAAGCTCAGGTTTCTTCCTGTTCTGTCAGTTTGTCTGGTGTTACAAAATGAAGCAAGCCTCTTCTGCAAATGGAAGCTTGTGTAACTTTCCAAATGAGGAAAAAAAATCTCAGTCAAAATGCAGGATGAATTTGAAACATCTGCAACAATCCAAGCAGGCCAGGCATAAAGTGAAAAGAAGTCCTAGAATCACAGAATACCAGGTTGGAAGGGAACCTCAAGGATCATCTGGTCCAACCTTTCTTGGCAAAAAAGGAAAACCATGGAATGATTTATACTACCATGTTGTTGCTGCAGAGGACAAAGAAAGAAAGTCTCAGTGCCTGGCCTTGTGAGGAAAGGAGGTCACAGATCTCTGCTCATACTCTGGTGGGCTCCAGGAAGGGACTTTCCTCACAGCCCATGTCAAACAGGAGATCCCAAGCAGGTCACAGAGCCTGCGATGAAAGGTTAGCAGCATGCCTGCACTTTCAGGAATCACGATAAAGCCACGGTCTTTTATAAAAGCTCTGCCACAGCTGGGCAGTGAGTTAACTGGACTCCAAATTTGTTATCCTGCCAATAGCAGCCATTGTCAAAGCAGCGGTGGGTAGTGTGTGGGAGGTCACTCCTGCCACCACCCCCCCCCTCCCCAGGTGGCCCTTAGAGCTGTTTCTGGTGCAGTGATGAAGCCTCAGATAACCTTCAAGCTGTTGTAATTCCCACTGGTGGAAGGTCAGGTAAGGTCTATTTTGAGGGTTTCGGAAAACCCTTTGCTAACTACATTTGTCAGGTGTTTCTTGGGTGTAAATTCCCCTAGAGCTGCACTTTTTAAAAATACCACAACTTTACAAGATGTAATAAAGTTATAGAAGAGAGCTGACCTGCAATGGTATGCCCAGAGGCATAGCATAGTGTGGGCTGCAGGCAACGAAAAAAGGCTAAATACTTAGGAAAACAAGTATACCATTATACAAACAGAGTCAATAGTATGTGTGAATATAAGTAAATATCTGCAGCCACTTGTCCTAAACAAGCTGATATTCCACTGATTTATTAGATGTCTGAGTGCAAAAGCTACAGCAGCTACAAGGACAAGATGAGAGCGGTATCAAAAAACAGACTGAAAGAAGTCTAATGGCATGCGGATTTTCTCCTTTCCTTTGTGAACATAGCTGTGTCAGAACATGAAAGGAGAGAGTAGAGCCTTCATACAGGGTGCTCCACTTACTCTATGTGAGATGGGACTGGTGTTTTTGTACAGCAGTATTGCACGGCAAAACTTTAATTTGGTGGGAAATGACAGGAAATGACTAAAACTCTTCATTCTTTATGGGTAATTATGTTTTAGTTCTAACTTCGTGATTTGGAGGAGATTTTACGTTTGGGGGGAATCTCTACAGTTAATGTTCCCACTCTGATTAAAAAAATTACACTGAAAAGTAAGTGGAGTCTTGTTTAACTACACGCTGTAGTATCACAGGGATAATGTTCCCTGTGATTAATGGGTTTTGGCCTGCTGAATAATTCCATTCAACAGCTTATCGGCACAGCTCACTGTCACTCTTCTCGGCACTGATTTCAGGTGCACACGCAAACTAGTTGCCATGTAGAACAACAGCTTACAGTGCAGAAAATGAGACTGTCTAACCCAATTCAGAATGTTCCATCTAGTTTTTACATCTATTTTTTAAAAGAAAAATCTCACTGTCATGAAAACCCTTCAGGTCCCAGGAAAAAACATTTTTAGTAAACTATAAAGAACTTTTTAAGCCACTTTTTCCACAAGGAAAAAAAACAAAGCCAGAAGTTTAAAAACTATCTTGTTCCCACTAAAAGGTAAACAGGAAATTAAATATTGGCCACAAGATATTTTTCCAAGGTTTATTGATGTAAGGGTTTCAACAATGTGTTTAACTGTGTAACGCATTCAGCAATTATTACCATGAAGCTTCTGCTTTTCTGTACAGCATTTGCTGCCCCCAATTTAGAAGTCTCCGTATCACAAGGGGTGTAAAAGTTCTTTTTAAATTTAAATTATGCTTATTAAAAACTTCAGAATTGCCAGGAGAGCCACTGTGATGAAAACCCTCTTATATATTTTTCCAAGAAGATTTACAACCTACATTAGGCACAGCAGTCAGCCATAAAATCAAGTGAAATGTGCAGACCTGACACACTTCCTCTGTGCAACAGAAATTAAAATATATGTCCCATAAATGTTGTCATAGTAACATGTGGGAAACATTAAAAGAAGTCAACATGATGAACAGGTATAATTTATATTTTTCCAAAATTTTACCCCACACATTGCTCATAAATCATCCAGCTTGAGTCTATAGTACAGAGATGTTCAACTTTCCATCCTGTAGTCATACTGTTCCAACTAACAAAATAAGAATAAACGCTGGAAAAAATGACTCAGTGTCAACTGGGTCTTACAATCTGCTCAGTAATATAGATATACAAACTTAAAAACAAAACCAAAAAAGGCTGATATGTATTTTATAGTTTCTAAATGGATGCTCTGTATATTGACATCAATAGAATTCACTTCATAGATTACCAGGTTGGAAGAGACCTCAGGAATCATCTGGTCCAGCCTTTCTTGGCAAAAGCATGGTCTACACAAGATGGCCCAGCACCCAGTTCAGCTGAATCTTAATAATGTCCAGTGTTGGGGCATCCACCACTTCCCCGGAGAGATCATTCCAATGGCTGATTGTTCACATTGTGAAAAATTTTCTTCTTGTGTCCAGTCGTAATCCCCCCAGGAGTAACTTGTACCCATTACCTCTCATCTTTTCCATGTGACTCCTTGTAAAAAGGGGGTCTCCATCTTCTTTGTAGCCACCCTTTAAATACTGGAACATGGTGATAAGGTCTCCCCTACGCCTTCTTTTCTCAAGGCCGAACAAACCCAATTCTCTCAGCCTTTCCTCAGATGGCAGGTTTCCCGGTCCTTTGATCATCGTGGTGGCCCTTCTCTGGACCCTCTCCAGCCCGGCCACACCTTTTTTGTACAGCAGGGACCAAAACTGAACACAGTAATCCAGATGTGGCCTGACAAGCGCTGAGTACAGTGGAATAATGACTTCTTTATCTCTGCTGGTGATGCCCTTGATGCAACCCAGCATCCTGCTGGCTTTCTTTGCCACAGCAGCACACTGTTCACTCCTATTGAGCTCGCTGTCCACCAAAACCCCCAGGTCCCTTTCCACAGAGCTGCTCCCCAGCCAGGTAGATCCCAGTCTGTGCTGCATTCCTGGATTATGTTCTCGCAGCTGCAAGACCTTACACTTGTCCTTCTTGAACTTCCTAAGGTTCTTGTCAGTGCACTCTTCCAGCCTATCCAGGTTTTCTTGCAGGGTGACTCTGCTTTCCAAAGTGCCCACCTCCCCACTCAGTTTGGTATCATAAGCAAACTTCATCAAGGGTACACTTGATTCCATCATCCAGATCACTTATGAAGATATTAAACAGCCTTGGGCCCAGTATCGATCCCTGAGGGACCCCACGTGTGACAGGTTGCCACTTTGAAAAGGAGCTATTACCACCACCCCCTGGATGCAGCCTGTCAGCCAGTTCCCCACCCACCACACAGGCCACTTGTCTAGACCGTAACACATCAGATTCTGTAGGAGGAGGCTGCGGGGGCTGTGTCAAAAGCCTTGGAGAAATCCAGGTATACAATGTCCACCGCTCGCCCCGCATCAACCGAGCAGGTTACTTAGTTGTAGAGGGCGATGAGGTTTGTCAAGCACCATATGCTGTTGGTGAATCCATGCTGGCTTTTCCCAATCATGCGCTTCATTTGACTTGTGACAGCCCCCAGGAGGACTCGTTCTGTAAGTTTCCCAGGGTCTGAAGTAAGACTGATGGGCCTACAATTCTTCCTTTAAGACCTTCTTGTAGATGGGGGTCACACTAGCCTTCTTTCAGTCTTCTGGGATGTCCTCTGATCTCCACAACTTCTCAAAGATTATGAAGAGCAGCTTCACAACGACATCAGCCAGCTTTCTTAACACCCTTGGGTGGACAGCATCAGGGCCCATCGATTTGTAGGGATCAAGCTCCTGCAATAGTTCACATATCAACTCTTCCTTCACTGGTGGTGGGTCTGTGTTTGCATCAACCTGGATTGTTTTTCCCAAGGCCTGGGGCCCAGCAGTGCTGGTAAACACAGACATGAAGAAAGTGTTGAGAACCTCTGCCTTTTCAGTGCTGTTGGTGACTAATTCACCTCTCCTGTTTAACAGCAGGCCAATATTTTCTTTCTGTTTCTGCTTGTTGTTTATGTACCTGAAGAATCTTTTCTTGCAGTTTTTGACACCTCTGGCCAATTTCAGTTCAAGCTGAGCTTTTGCTTTTCTAACTACATCTCTGCATGCCTTGGCAATGCCCTTGTAGTTCTCAATGGGTATTCACCCACTTTTCCATTACTGGTACGCTTCTCTTTTGGTTTTGAGTAGACTCAGAAGCTCAAAGTTAAGCCAAGGGGATCTCTTGCTCCACCTACTTCCCTTACCTTTAAAGGGGATGAACTGGTTTTTTGCTTCCAAGACAGCATTCTTGAAAAAGTCCCAGCATTCGCTAACTCCTTTATCGTACGTGGAATCTTCCCACAGAAACCCTCCCAACTGAGCTCTAAGCGAGCTGAAGTCTGCTCTTATAAAATCTAAAACCTTTGTCCTAGTACTAACCTTCAACATGCTCAGCGGGATCCCAAACTCCACAATATTGCGATCACTGCAGCCAAGGCTATCACTAAGATATTACAAAGGAGATTTTATTGGTGTGTGAGTAGCAAGTCCAGCAGTGCCTCATTCCTGGTTGGAGCATCTAACATTTGTATGAGGTAGCAGTCCTCTACGCATTCCGAGAACTTGATGGATGACATGTGACCTGCTGTATTGTTCTTCCAACAAATGTCCGGGTAGTTCAAGTCAGCCATAAGAATCAAGCTCTGTTGACCCAAAGCTTGCTTAAGTGACTCAGATATTGCTTTTTCAGCCTTTTCATCTTGCTTTGGAGGTCAGTAGCAGATGTGTACTGTAAGATCCCTCTCAGAGACGACACCTCTGATCTTGACCCAAAGGCATTCAATAAGGCTTCCACAATCACTGTAGTTGACTTCTATACATTCAAGGTTCTCCTTAGCACAGAGCACAACTCCTCCTCTTCTTACCTGCCTGTCTTTACGAAACAGCCTATGGCCATCCATCACAATCCTCCAGTCACGTGAGTTGTCCCACCATTTTTCAGTTATTCCTGTGACACCATAACTTTCTGACTGGGCACAGAGCTCCAGTTCCTCCTGTTTGTTCCCCAGGCTGCGTGCATTTGTATACATACACTCGAGGTGGTTGGTCTTCTGCTTCACATCTTGGGAGGCAGCTAAGGAACATTTGTAGCTGCTCTGGTTGGCCTGGCTTATTCCCCAGTTGGTTGCAATGGTGTGAGAGTTGCCACTTTGGAAAGCCCACCCCCGAAGTCTTTCAGTTTATTTGTATGTTAAAAATTAAGCACACGCACAGGGTTTGCAGGACTGAAACTTAAATTAATGCTTTAAGCACATCTGGGGCAATACATTCCCATGCAGGCTTTCGGACCTCTACATATTCCCTACAGCCCATGCTGCACACTAATGGAAATCACTGTGAGTACTGCTTGTCCCAGCATTACAGACTACTGCTACGTACCATTTGGGATTAAAACTTCCAGCGAAACCTTTCAGAAAAGGTTGGTGATCCTAAACATTTCTGGGTTTGGCTCTCCTTTCTGAAGTGCCATAAAGCTGGATATTCACATGTACATCTGCAAGGGAGCTCCTGCAAGAGGGGAATTCAAAATCTGAAGCACTTGAAACCTTAGTGAGCAAATCTTTCCTAAAGGGTTTAGCCTAAAGGACTGGTTTCTTTAGAAAGCTGTGGTCTAATTAGCTGTTTAAGACTTTCATTTTTCATAAAAGCCCTGTGGTTCACCTACTTGGAAAATGGAAATAAAAAAATACTCAATGCACCTGCAGCCTAGCCTTATAGGGAGTTTCATATAGTCCTATAACTTCAACGACCATCAGTACATTCACAGAATCCAGCTGGGGTCTATAATGCCCCCCTCTGGAAATTAAAGCCCACTGCCTATTTTTATGCCCAAAATAATTTAATTCAACTTAATTTTTATGTATTTTATAGTCTATATTGACAGTAAAATAACTCCGTACAGTTGATTTACATAAAAAATACTGCCTAGACTATCAAGTGAATAAAAGATTTAAAAATATCCAGCCATTATTCCACAGGCTGTAACAGTTCCTAAGAAGCAATCAAGCATTTGACATGTATACAGAATTATTTGCACAGCTTTGTGGAGGATACTTTGCATATTATTTGATATGTAATGATAGTTATGACATTTTTTCAGTTTTTAAATAACTGTGGGGCTAAAAAAAAAGGCAAAGGAAATAATACCACCAGAGATACAGCAAAGTAATATAAAAGGGCTTCCTTAAACCACTTAAAGTCTGCCTGTTCAAAAGCTGAACGTAAGAATCCAAATTTAATTCACCCCATTTGAGTTAATGTCATTTTTACAGCAACAGTAGGGGTGGGGTACACAAGAAAGGCATCTGCTCCCCTCCATCGGAGCTAGTGGCACAGCTACGGAGTATCCACAACACGAAAATGTAGTGGAGCTGCTGACCAGGCACCGGACCGAGGACAGAGGGTGGGGACAGCCCAAGCAGGTATCGGGTCAGGAGAGGTCGGTAGTGGAGTCATACCAGTTTTGGCCCAGTGGAATCTATGGGATTTACACCAGCCTGTGGAGTAAGCTCACGATGATTTTGCAAGGAAAGGAGACACGTCTGAATTTTCTTTCAAATGGGAGAGGAGAGGGCGATCCTACATTTGTCCAAGAGCAGCACGGGTTATGCTGCTGCTTGCTTGTGGTGCCAGTAGCATTCCTTTCATGTTGTATCCTGAATGCACAGACACCCCAAAAAGCAAGCCAGGATTACCTGAGAGTTCACCTACTTTGTATGGAAATTGTAACACTGACCTCAACAGGGCCAGGAGGTCTCTTCTGCAGAAATCCACACTGGTCAGGTTAAGACCAAGTGTCCTTTCTACCACAGCCAACAGCAGATGTTAAGTGTTTAAGAGTGTAAGAGCTTAGGATACAAGAATAAAGTTAGTTATAAAGATACTCCCTGGATTGCAGTGATCAGTTTTCTGAGCAAAACCTTAATCTTCTTTAAGAAGTTTTAGCGTAAGATTGTAATATTTTAATATGACCAAATATCTTCAGATTACCCGAAAGGCCATTTTCTCATACAATACAAAGATTACAAGCAGAAGTCAAGGGATATTGTAGAAAAAAAATCCTGAGCGAGGTATCTTAGGCTTTTAAACATTAGCTGAATAGAGTTTTGGTCTGTCCTAACAAAACATATCCTAAAATAAGTTTGCCATAAAATTTCTATGCTTCTCAGCAGAGATACCTATACTTCTATTCACTGTGTTCCTTTGAAGTTTAAAATGTAAATTGCTTCTACTGAATCAGTATTTTTTTTTTTATATTTTCAAAGTAACTACAAGCCTTCCTTACTCTTTTCAGGAGCATCTTTTGATATGAGTTTAATTTTGTGGACGGCCTTTCACAAAGGATTATTTTTGCTTTGGAAGCACACTGTTCTGCTGGTTTGTTTACTGATTTCTTTATAGAAATGCCTCTGAAGAATAGCACACTTCACAACATTTTATATGAAAATGCAAGTCTTTCATGCGCTTCTTTTCCTACGTTCTCCAAAAGAATTACCTTTTCCAGACAATCCATATTGAATGAAATTATTTCCTATGAATTTAATTATGTTGAAGCATTTGACCACAGCACTTTTCTATTTATTAAAATGAAAATCCTGAAGACCACATCACGTATACTTGATCCAAACCATTGAGCCATACTGATTTATATAATCTAAACTGCTTTGCTCTGTATTGAATACTTGTGTCCATTTTCACCAGGTTTACACGACTCCTTTGTTTTTCCTTCAGAAAGCAACAAGTTCTGAAATCCTACTTTTCATTCAACTGGATATATTAGAAAAAATAGTGAAATGTAAGATGTCTAATCACTGGGATCTTACCCCTTGCTGCAATGCAAACCATGGAGTTTGGAGAATATCCAGCCTTAAAATTAATGAGTGAGTGCGATCCACAGAGAAATAACTTTAACCACAATTTGGCTAGACCTTAAAGTCTGCATTTTTATTGTTTTTGGCATCTGGAACCATATTTCTAATGGATTCACTTCCCTTGAGATAGGTAGTGAAAGAAAGGTGCATAGCCCTAAACTTGAACCTTTTGTGGTTTCTTTGCTTTCTTTTGTGAGATTTAAATAGCATTAATTACCTTGTAACCAGGAAAGTCAATTGTCTTACAGTCTGACAACATTTGGTTTTATTCCCAAGATGTGAGTCCTTGTGCTAAGAAGAAATTACATTCAGCTGGGACTTGTTCCAACACTGACAACAGTCTTGGGATCAATGCCGTAATGGCTTTTGGCTCTCACTTCCCTCGAACGTGGCTTGTATAAGCTCAGAGAACCTGCTGAACACAAGACAACCAGTACCTTAAGAAGCCATTGAAATGAATCAGATGCAAATGAAGAAACCAGAGTGGTATACGATAACTTATCTGGTGAGGTCTTAACCTTCTCTGCCTTATGGACAGCAACATGACTACGAAAACATCAGGGAGACCTCAGTGACCAACACCTTACCTATGAGAAATGGACTGCAGCCACTGAACTAACACATAGGGAGCAAGGTGGACCTCTGCATATTATTGTCCACTAAACCTGACACTGCGTGGATGAAGTTTTTTCTTTCTCTACAGCTAACAGAGCCACGCAAGCACAAGGCTGGGTGTTAATGGGAGACTTTCCCCAGGCATCTGCTACTAAGGGGCTGCAGCAGACAGCAGAAGGTGGGACCTGGGAGACCTGCAGCATCGAAATCTATACATGAATTAGCTCTCCTCATACTCAGTGATGAGAAACAGACACTTTTAGGGCATTGGTCATTGATTCAGATACCTATTTTTGATGAGATGAATGACACTCAAAAAAAATTACTATTTGCTACTACTGCTTACTACAATTTGCTATTTAACACTGTCCATAAAGAAAATCATTGATCTCAGGCCTGTGCTGACGTTCATTTACTCACGTACATCTCTGTTGGGTTTGAGGAATCTCATCCAGACTTCCCAGCAGGTGTTGTGGGTAAGTTTTAGAAAACACATCTGGAAGACAGGCTTTTCTGGATCTGCTTTTCTCCAGCAGGGAAATCATGGAAGTCGCAGGCAGGGGTGTCTAGGGAGGGTTAGGAGCTTTTCTTATAACAAAGAAGAAATACAGAATAAAGGCCTTCAAGAAAGCTAAGCAGAATAAATTCAAGGAGCTGGCAGCTGACATCCTGTAGAAATATATGCAAAGGAAAGGGATCAGGCAAACTGGAAATTCCATTCAAAAATAAAAATAAAGAAAATTAAAAGCATTGGAATAAAGTATCATGAGACAAAGGAAAAAAAAAGCAGAAAAAGCAGAGGAAACAAAAGAGGCACGCCACTAAATCAGAAGTCTTCAATAACCTGAAATATAAAGAGGAACCAGACAGCAAACCATAGCTCAAACAACTAAGGACAAGAATTAAAGCAAAGCAGAAGTGTACAAAGACATGAAAAGCAACACAAAATGAGATGCAATTAGCAAGTAATGTAAGAAGTAACAAGAAAACATTTTATAAATCTAGTAGGTAGTCAGAGGAATGTCATGGAAATGGTCTTGCCACTCAGTAAAAAGGGAAAGCCAGGAAAAGAAGATATCAAGAAACACTTAGTATTTGTATGGCTTGACTGGAAGAGCTGACTGTCAACAGACAGCAACCCCACAGTCAACCACTGCAACCGATCTGGTGGCAGATTAAGGAAAGAGCAAATCAGAGATTACTCAGATAATCAGGGATTACTTAGTTAAATTAGGTTCACATCCGTTGTGGGTGATTAGGGAGGAGCACACATCTGCTTCATCTGTGCTCTGAGCTGGCCTGTCACATGTCACCTGCAGTCTTAGAGGCTCTGTGGGATGCATAGCTTGGTGTGAGCCCAAAACCAAAGACCTAAGCTTGAAAAACATACCAGATCTCCTGCTTCTTATCAAATGCCCAAGAGGAGAAGTGAATACATCTGCTCGGGTGAGTTTTACCTTGGTTCAAAAATTCAAAGTCAAGTAGTGCTTAGAAACCCCAGACAACAACAGCATAAATAGACAATTATTTCTTTATTTTGTTCAATATTGTGAAACTGCCAATAAGCTTCAGTACCTGTTTAGACAACTTTGCTTTAGAAAGCTCTGCTATGCTAAAAGTCCTTCCCTCAGTCACCCAGAAACTGTCCTGGCCCAATATAAGCTGTCAACAAGTAGAAGTATGGCACAGGTCACAGCCAGCGTGCTGGAAAATCTAAGAATGGGGATATTTATCTAATATGGATATTTACCATATTGGAGATGAATGGTTTTTTTCAGGTAGCTTCATCTTATGCCAAGTATAGCAAACAGCTTTTTTGAAAACTATTGCTTAACTTAATAGGTGGATTTCATATAAAAGACACTTATTTTAACAACATTTGGGGTTGCCGTTTGTGTGACTGAAATATCTGAGAGTGCTCGTTTCCCAGCAGAGCAAATGAAAACAACATTTTCCTCTGCCAAATAAAATTTCCCAGTCTATCAAATCTTAATTTCTGCACCAGTACATATGAAGGGCAAATACTAAACTGGAAAAATAATTTAGGAAAAGCGATGAACTAACATTCAAACTCTTTTTTTGTTTTCTAAAGATGTAATAATTCATTTATTCTAGAAATGTATCCTCTGACTTCTCCCTCTAGTGCAAAAA
Source organism: Pluvialis apricaria (assembly GCA_017639485.1). Taxonomy (NCBI): domain Eukaryota; kingdom Metazoa; phylum Chordata; class Aves; order Charadriiformes; family Charadriidae; genus Pluvialis; species Pluvialis apricaria. The sequence goes on along the minus strand of CM030008.1, from coordinate 156,329,315 downwards.
AGGTATGCAATTATCAGATAAGATTAATTCATTTAAAATTTGCAAAGGCAAGTCCTAAACCAAGAAAGTGCCAGATTTCAGATCACCCTTGACATATTAAATTGGCCTCCCTGTGCTGATGTATCATGGTACAATCTTTAATTACCTGACTGCCTATTATCCTAGCTGCAGGATTGCTGCCTCATGTAATCCATGTGGATTATATTAATAGTCCAAAATATTGTAGACATAGCAGGAAAGATCCAGTCAATAAGGCAAAAGAAATCTGTAATCCACACGGAATCCTTCACTAGAATCAGAAATAATCCAGAATAAAAACACAGGACTGATATCTTTAAAGTTTCAATGAATATACCATTTACAATTTCAGAATTGTGATGTTTATGAAAACTTGACACATGCACTTTGTGGAAAGCATGAAACAAACATTTCACCCTGAAGTGGGAGCATGAAGGAACATGTAGCCACAACACATTTTCCAAGCACAAAAGTTTCATTAAGGTTAAAAGAATAACAAACTACTCCCAGATTCTTTATGGAAAGACAAAAAATACCTTCAAAATTTTTCCAAAAATTATATAAAATAAAGCAATTCAGTATAGAATGTTAAAACAAAACAGGATTAGTATCCTTTAATATCTGAGGTGTTAGGGCATACTGGCATTTTACACATAGGGGAAGGAGACAAATCTGACCACGTTTGATTTTTTTCCTCTGTCCTGATAGAGATAAATGTTCATGCTAGTACTTATAATACTAAAGGTTCATGCCAGTACTTATGAAGTCTACAAAATTACTAAAAAATAATGAAATCATCTCCATTTTTACCATTTGGAAAGGAAATTAAATAAAACTTCAAAACTTCAAACCATGAAGCTCGGGAATTCAGAACAGTCTTCCCTGGTCTTCAAGGAAAGCTGTGTTTTCTTCATATGATTTTTTCCTGAGAGCAGAGTAGAATTAGCATATGTGTTGAAATGAAAACCTCATCTACCCATCCTGTTGCATCCCTTTACCAAGACAGAAAATTAAATGAAGTCATTGTGTATAATGTCTCTGTGCCTAACCACCCATCACTCTTGCTACTCCATGTCTCTTCTGCCATGCACATAATTTCTGTTTTCATCAGTACACTGCCAAACTTCAACCCTCGCCAGGGTAAGGAGAAATTAAGGTAGTTCTGCGCCTGTGAGAGAAATGGAGAAGGGTGTGGAATCTGGGAGTATTGCACGGCGTAGGATGGGGACCCAAGGGAAAATCTATGTTACTTAAACTAATTGAATGTGGTAGTTTTCTGAATTGAGCTGTGCTATTTCTGCAAGAACCATGCTGCAGACAAACCCCCTTTGTTTTTCTGTTCCCATCACACAGGACTGCTGGTGAGGCATGCAGCAACAGTCTGTATGAAACTTTGATCTGTTTGCAAAAGGCAGATATTTATGTTACATTACCAGATATCAAGGATAATTCACAAAGACCTTTAAAGTCTTTGGAAAGCTAGAGCTTAGATCTTGAGGAGACAAACTGCGATGAGCTGCACCATGGAGCAGGGACATAGTGGTGCTTTAGAGCTGCTTCCCTTTCTCCTTCACCCAGCTTCATCACAGCTTGTTTAACTGTGACCTTTACATCAAGAAATGGTTGCTGTGGCAGGGTAGATGTTGTCTGCTGATGTCCCAGGGACCATCACTGTTTGCTCTGGGGTAGACTAATGGGGTAACAAATGGGTCAAGCAATCTGCTGGCAGCATTTGTTGGTAATTGCAACTCCACCTTACTCCCAGAGGACTTTCTAAAAAATTCTAAATTAAAATGTTTTAAAGATGCACTTAGAAAGACCTGTCTTTTGCAAAAAGTATTTTAAAAGTGTTCCAGTGCCTGTTTTCTCTGGTCTCAGTAATCTATGAGTAACAGAAATACAAAATACCTTTAAATATCTTTAATATCTACAAAGCTAATAAATTATTTACTCCATTATATGCATTCTAGAAAAGCTGTCTTAAAGACATTTGCATTAATCACCAATTTGTATATAATTTATTGTTTAGAAATGCTTGGTCTTTGTGGATGTCCTTCTTAAACAGGGAACATTTGGTTACCTGTCCCCACTTCCTAATTAAAAAAAAATAATCACTTCATCCATGTTCATTTACTATAGTTTTTTTTAAAAAAACATTTTGTGTTTTTTTTCAGAATGCATTTTCTGAGTCCAGGCTAGCCTTGTATCACATGTCCTAGCTAGAGTAGGTCAGAAAAGTTTTGACGAATTTCATTGAGAAAAATGGAGTTTGAACTGGAATCCTTCAAGTTTCTTGAGCTCTTGGTAGACCACAGGCATCTCTCCCACAGAAACTTGCCTGGCTTCAGAAAGTAATGATGAGGGCTCAGTGCTCCTACAGGCAGCTGGAGAGACCCAGGCACCTAGGTCTTCCCAACCCTGCCCTCTGCCCAGAGCCAAGACCTGGGCCTGTTTGTCCTTGGAGATCTCAGGGCTCTCAGGGCTGTGGCTCCACAGTGGCAGGTTGGAGTCCCTTGCATGCATGGCTCCCTTGAGGGCTGCCTTTTGGATGAGAGAGGCAACAGTGCTGTGAAGTCAGCTGCCTGAGAGCCAGGAGCTCTTGGCTCCAACTGCAGGTCTTCAGGCTCCCATGTTTCGCTCGCAGAACCAAGATGCTGAAGCTGCAAGTAGCTACACAAGCTCTCCTGGTCCATTCCTGGAAAGAAAATAAATTTCTTGATCTTTAAAACTCCACAGTCTACCACACCAGCCTTCAAAATACAAGATGATGGCCCAGGAGCCTGGGAGTGTGTTGTGGTTTAGGCCGAACTGGCTACTGCGGACGTGGGGGACCCCAGATGGGACTGACAGGTGCTCTACTCTACCCGTCTTCAAAGAGAGAGGCAGAGGGGGGAAAAAGAGACTTTTGAGTTTAGAAGGATCTAAACTACTTTAATGAAATATTAATAATAAAATAAAAGGAAATAATGAAATATATACAAAACCGTACCAAGCTCCCAGGATGACAATCACGACACCGGCTGGCACTGGGGCAGTCCCAGGCTGGACTCAGTGACGGACGGGAACTGGATTCCGGATCTGCATTCAGGATCAGGATCAAAGGCAGACAGAGTCCTCCTCAGACATTGGCCATTGAAGAAAGAGAGAGCTGACCCCTTGGTCCCTCAACTTTCATATGAGCATGAGGCATGGAATACGCTGTTGGTCAGGTTTGGGTCACCTGTCCTGTCCGCTCCTCCCCACAGGTGGGACCCCACTGCGCTTTTCCGCTTCCAACCCTCCAACGGGGCAAATAACGAAGTTATCTGGCCTTGTGTGTTATAGCAATGAGTATAAGCAAGAGCCTCTCTGCATACCATGCCTGGGTATCAGCTATAAACATAGATCTTATCACTCTGAGAGAGCGAATATTGTCTGCACAATATGCTGTTAATTTCAGTAGTTAAAAGAGGCTCAGCTAAGAAGCGAAGTTACTGAACAAAATTGGTCCTGTTTTACCTCAAACCAGGACAGAGTGTTGTACCCAGCCCAGGGAATGTGGTGGACAGTCAACCTGGAGACCTCTGGAGCTTGTGCATTCAACCAACACTCCTCTCTTGGCAGCATTGAAAGAAATAGCAATGCCATTTTCTTTCACACCACGGGGCCACTGTGAGCAATTTTTTTTTTCAAAGTTCCACTTCATTCGATATTTTTGGGCAACAATGATTATTGTCTGCCAACTTGAAACTCTGCATTTTGGCCAACTCTGAATAAACCTGAATTGATGTAAAACCTGAGGACTGAGGACATGTAAGTGACAAAATCTGTCTAGACTGGCAATGTTAGAGTCATTCTGAAGGCAATAGACTGTGTGTAGAGTGAGAATCATGTCTATTAATTTTCTTAAAGTAATGGATGGCTGTTAGCAATAAATTGGGGTCTCAAAAGTGCACTGAAATTATTTAGAGTCCTTTCTTTCTACGCGTCTTTCACTTTTAACATCTATTGGCAATAGTAAGTGTCTAAATGGATGCAGAAACCAAATCATGTGCCAGAGTTCATATATAGCACAAGCAGCAGGCAATTTAGATCACCAGTTTGGTTATTACTAACAGTGCAAAATTGCTGTGAATGAGGCAAAGTAAAAATACTCCCACAGACTTCTCCATTTCATTCCATTTCCTACATTTATTTTGGAGGTGAATTCTGCTGTGTTTATAGCTGAAGCTTATGGATAATTATATACTGTCAGTGTTCACTTTCATTATTTAGGCACAAACCCTTCTAGCACTTATGCATAAGCATAACTTCATTCATTTTGCAAGTTCAATGGGACAACCCATTGTACATGAAAGCAAGCATATGAATAATTCGTCATAGGCCTTAATTTGTACAAGAAGAATTAGATGTTAATGTGTTGCTGGTTTAGTGAATGTTAAGTTCTTCCCAAAATACCAGATGTGGGGAAGAATGCCCAAAGAACAAAGTGGGCATGACATCACCTAATTGTCATTGTAGAAATAACAGCATGCATGTAGCATAATCCAACATGTGGCAGATATGGACCATTTGATTTAATCTCTTTGTGAAACCAAAGTAAAATTAATGTAAACTGTAGCTAAATAGCCACTCATCAGCCAGTGCATTAAGTCCATTCTTAAACAACAGCACAGATCAAAATTCCTTCTCTTAAAAGTGAGTTTCAATTTTGCAAATAAAACCAGTTCGTTTCAAGTCAGGATGCCGATCTTGCCCAGAGCAGGTCATGCAAGTATGAGTTGATCTAGCAACCTGATTGCCCCCCAGGCAGCACTGCGTCAGCCCCCTGCTAGGAGACAAGGGAAACGCTCCTGTTTCGAAGTCATGGGGCCGCCATGGACTCCCTCTACTACCAGCCTCAAGCTGCTCTTTATATTTTGCCCCCACCATGTAATCACTGGACACATCCACTTTTCCTGAACAGCGAGCTGAGCCCAGCATAAGTACTGCTGAGCACTGGATGCCTAAGAGAGTTAGCCACCCTGCAACTACACCTGTCTGAACCATTAGTACTGAAAAATGCTTCATCTATTGCTAAATCCTAACAGGAACTAAGAGAATTTTCTTTGCCATTAGCCTTATCTTAGGATTTCAGGGTAGCCTGAGCAGGTTTCATCCTATTTGCGCTGAACCAATGGCAAAGTTGCTACCGAATTTGCAAATGCAAGACCTAGCCTGAGTAATCTCAGTGCTGTAAATTACAAAGGAATGATGCAGCTATTACCCTGTATTGCTCTTCAAATGCATTTTTTTCCTATTAATTCCTATTAATGAGTTGGCCAACCTCTCTGGCATGCTTTCCTTACAAATGCTATAGCTATAGAGAATGAATTGTTATTGCTATGCCTAAAAAATCCTGAGGAGCATAGCTTGGATCCCTCAGCAAGATACTGATTTTAGCTCCACACTGAGCATCAGCAGGTAGACTGTCTCCAGCCTGGAGCTGTCTTGGAAAAGGTGCAGCCAAGTTGCATGCTCCTGGATCCAAGCTGACTGCAAATAGAGAAAAAGCGTTGGTGTGTTTCTGCATCCATGGCATGGTTAATCCATAACCCAGGTGAGCTTCCAGGCATAACTGCTGACATGATTATTTTCAAAATCCATTACTTTGTAAGAAGCTGACTGTACACCCAAAAAGGTGAATACTGACTGATTTTTCCCAGTATGGTTCAGCTCCAGTGACTACTGATCACTCAACTTTTTTTGAAATTTTGCATAATTTGACAATATTTGATAATATTTTGGAAGAGAGAAATAAAAAAGAATGTATTGTAATGATAAGGAAAATGTCTGTTGCAGCCTTACAGGCATCCAAAGCTGTTTGTACCTCTTTTAAGTTTTAAATAACATGCAGCAGTTAAAGATTTAAGTGATTAATATAATTAAGACACCAGGGTTTTAATAGCAGTCAGAATAAATTCCTGTGAGCAATGCAAAAGGAGTTTAAAGCCTCTTTTTTTAAAGATGGCTATATTTATACCTGAAATTTTACCCTCATTACCATACCAATTTTGTTATTTTTTTCAGTTTGGCAAAATATTTATTTACTTCAATAAACAGGAAGAGGCTCATATGTATATGTATGTGATTACATCGAAGGCAAAGCACAGGCGGCTGGAGTCAGAGTTACAGTTCCAGCCTGTAGCCTGCTGGGCAGATCTGCCAAGGGAATTTCCACTCTTTTTTTTATATTCTTCCCATCATGACAGTGGAAGCTTCTTGTAATGCTGTCTGGGGGGTTCCACCTGGGTGAAAGATATTTCTTCCCAGAGAGATACTTAACAAGTGCTGCTGTAAACTTACCCACAAACTCACTACTGCAAAAGCAATGAATTGTTTCTGGTCTTAGACCTGTAACATGTCTGCAAACAGATGCTTCACCCTTTTCTTAATTGTCTGGGTGGATCGCTACATGCACCCCAGGGACACCATCCCAAAACCTGCCCCCAACCTGCCCCCTCCTTGGGCTTCTGCCCCACTTCAGGGGCTGCACGGCTGCCCGAGCTGTCACTCCTGATGGCCACCTTTTCTGCAAAAAGCCCAGCTGGACCCCAGGCCAACTTCTTCTCAATGTGAAAGTCAAATTTTGTCCAGTTTTCTCATTTATTTAGCTTCATGTCATCCTAGATGAAGATTTTGCTGGCCAGCAGTGCCTCCCTCCTCCAAGCACATACCTGGCCGTAGGCAAGGGGTTGCCATGGAGCACATAAGCACACTTGCATGCATCTGAGAGCACCTGGCCCCCACAATAAATTATTACAATAAGTGGCTTTCACCAAGTCTCTATGCAGTCTGCCCCGGTCAAGGGCTGCCTAAAATAGCAGCCATCTATTCTGAACATCATCTCCATTTCTTTTTGGCTTGTGTTTTAACTTCCAAAAGCTTGCCAATATGATCCTTTCCTTTGCAGAGAAGGTCTGTGCATGTGCAAATGCTGTGAATCCATTACACCTGGAAAGGATCTGCTACCTCTGTTTAATTGAGCAATTTGACAAAGTGACTCCTTCAGGCCTTATCAGAAGTTAATGCGAGATTTAGTAGTTACTTGAGCAGTAGCAGGATCAGGCCCTTTGACTTCATCAGGCATGTCATCCATCTTCACATGAACAGGCTGACAGGAAAGGGATTGAAATTTCACAGTCTGTGATATATTTAGAGATTGTTTAGATTGGATTTGGCTATGGAAAAAATACTGTGCTGACCAAGATAATCATCCTTCAGATATTGATCTAACCCCTGTCTGCTCTAATTTGTTCTTCCAAATCACGTTGCCTGCAGCTACCTACCACTATCTTACAGTAATATTGCAGTGACAGCTGCTGGGATCCCTGACTTTTCCCCAGTGGAAATCAACGCTGAAACCCCAACTGACTTCAATGTTGCAGTATTGTGCCCTATGGACCCTGTTTTTAGCATCACGTTTCCCACTAAAATGGGGACATGTGTTGAGCCACAACTGTCTGAACATCAGACAGCAATATCCCAATTCAGCCCAGTAATACAGCAATTGGCTATGGGGCATAGGAAGGGGAACAAATACATCCACAGAAATCATACCTACAATGCCGTATAGTGCTACCTAGACTAGTTCTGAACAAACTTGTGGGAGTGCTCAGGCAACACGCCAAATTTCCAAAAACACTGTACCAAGGCTAGCATGCGTGGCCTCAACAGGACTAGTGTCCCCAGGAGACCACTGCACCACCATGGCTGTGTGGCTTCCAGCAGGGCATTAGCTAGTTCCAAGACAGCTAAGATATCTCTGGATGGTGCTACCTTGTCATACTTTGATTTAGACACATTTTTAGGCTGCTGCTGAACTGGGTCTAAATATATACTTGTGGAACAGCTCCATAACCCTCTCCATTACGACCACGGATTTGGAATGCAACTCTAAACATTTGGGATGGCTGAAAAGGGCACACCAAGGGAATGACTCCTTGCAGACCAGAAAACTGGGGACTTTGCCAGCAAAGCACGAGGTGGAATAAGACCAACAGGACTCTTAATGATGTGCCACCTCCTGTTAGACATGAGGCAGGCCCAGCAAAGCACTATTGCAGAAGGAAATAACAAAATGTCATGTCACTTCTGTAAGTACAATTCCTGCACTGGTTTATAGATTCCACATAGCATTTTAGTCAAAGCACACTATGGACATCAAAGGGAATTTAATTTTTGAAGCACGCTTTGTCCTGGAGAGAGAGAAGTGAACTGAAGTGAATTGAGTTTCTTCTTCTAACACCTTATACACTGCACAAAATAAATGTAAAGCTCTACCAAAGCTATACAGATTTGGGATTTTGCAGTATTATACCTGATTGCCCCCAGAGCAGAAAAATAGTCTGCCTGATCCTCCTTCCTATTATTTGCTGCTAGTTCAAAGAACACTAGTCTCCTGAGTCATGCTGCTTTTCCTAGAATCCAGGCTCTCATGTAGAGCAGATCACATAAGAAACTAAAGATTCCTTTTTTTTATTTAGTTTGTGGTAATCCCACGAACAAGACAATTCAGAGTTGCACCCAGGTGTGCAACAGGTTTTGGTGTAATACTGCTAGGTTTTTACTGAGTTCCTGTGCTAGCTCCGGAACTTATGATCTGTATTTCTTTGTTGCTGGAGGTGATGGAGTGTTTGCTCTATTTTTTTGGTGTCCTATTACAGTTTGTGAGGTTTAGGCTCCAAGTCAGCAGCACACACAGTAGAGTTCAGTGCTTTGGATTCAATACCTTCAACATCTCCCTCAAAAGCCCTCAGCATGCTCCTATCCAGCATTACTCCAAACTATAGAATCTCAAGCCCAGTTTCTGCTCTAATGGTTTCCATGACAAAGGTAAGACATCCTGCCAAATTACAGGTTTTGCTCCTAAAAGCCTTGTACATCCACAAAAAAAGGTCAAATAAGGAAAGGTAAATAATCTCCTTTCTTGAAGCATTCCTCCTCTACTCATCAATGGCTTGTCGATTTTTTCAAGCCTTTCAAGAAACAACTCTTTACCTTCTATATCCTCCCAAAACAGTGGCAGGGAGGGATTACCGGGGGAATCCTTTAGCTAGAAAAAGCAGTAAACTGTCCATGTCACAATCAAGTAGATTTTAGAAGCCATTGATAACATTTTTAATAAGCCAATAGAAGATTGGGCTACCACACTGATCCACACTCATTTATGAGTTTGACTATTGCTTCAAGAAAAATTAATGCTAATTAGTCATTTTGACTTCAGAAAAAAATGAAAATGGAACTCCAGAAAATAGTCTTAGAAAGACAAAAGTTCGTATTGTATCAATTATTCTGAAATTGGGTTTTAAGTAGATGCTGTACATTCTGAGTATACTCACAGTATCACACTTCTGATACCTTTGATTCTTAGAATTTGCAATAACGTAAATATTTCCAAGAATTTCCTTGATTGGTTTATACATTAAGTTCAATATTTGAGATGACTGCTGTAGAAAGTTTTAACTGTATGTATAAAAGAAAGAGTGTGATTGGATTATAATTTAGGAGATTATTTGCTGCAGCTAAATGGATGGGATGCCTGTGGACATGAAGCTGTCACAGCAGAGGCAGATATGGGCTGAGATCAGAACAGCAGGTGAAGATATGCAAACACCTAGCAATACAGTAATAAAAATGATACAATAATGACAACGATCTTTCTGCTAACTTGAGCTTCAGAGTTGTTGTTGTTTTGCTTTGTTCTTGCGCCATACGGCTATCAGAGTACTGAGTACCAAACAGGCATCGTTCTCCCTCAAAGAAGAGTGTTTGATGTCAGAAATTGGTCTTGGTCTATAGGAAAAGGTCCGGAGCTTCTGCATGTGACTAAGAGAGAGAGTTACATAGCCAAACACACTTGGGACACTCACTGTGACAAGTTTTGTGCTGGGGAGCTATGCAACTCTTTGGTCAAAGATTTCTGAATTGCCGTCGTGCCTTGCCCTTCACTGTTCCATTAGCCACCTCAGTACGGTTCAGCACAAAAGGTCCAAAGTCCAGTTCCTGCCATTGCCTGCCCAGAGTGAAACCAGACATGACTCCTCTCACTAAATTTTTAGGCGTACTCAGCAGCTAAACCCTGACATCTGTCTACAGATATAACATAAAGCAGGTGCCTGCTCTAACTCTGCCTCCCTCTGGGCCCCAGCTCCAGCATCCTTCACTGCCTGCATCCAGCTCACAGCTCCTCTAGACACACAGATAACGCCCTGGGCCAAGATGAGGACTCTAGTTCCGTGAAGCAGGTGCAAAGACACAAAAGGTGTTTGAAGGCTCCAGGAAGCCATGCCAGGGTCTTTCCGTGCCAGGAGGCAGGAGGTGGAGAGGTGAGGGCATGTCACAAGGAGGTGAGGCCACAGAACCACACTCCTCCTCAGTGGAAGTGCAGCTGGGCTGGGTCATGAAGAACTGTGGTCACCAGCTGGAGGAGAGAAGGGTATATGGCAGGTCCCTGGGTCATGGCATGACTGTGGCAAGGACTAAACTCATCCACATATGAATGAAATGCCACCACCGCTGGGCCTGGCTGAATGCAGCAGAGAGGTTGGTTTTAGGAGTTAACATCCATGACTAGGGTAGAGAAAAAAACACTCTGGAAGATCAGGGACAGAGGTGGAGAGGTCAGCAGCTATATGCAGGGTTGAGGTTTATAAATACAACTCATTCTCGTTTCCAGCATTGCAGATAGGAGTTGGATTTGAGCACCAATGGAAGATGCCTGGGCTGTCACACAATGCATATCACAGTACAAGGCTTCCACAGATGACGGCACACGTTCACTGCAGGTTTTCACAGAATCATAGAATGGTTTAGGTTGGAAGGGACCTTGAAGATCATAGAGTTCCAACCCCCCTGCCATAGGCAGGGACACGTCCCACTAGACCAGGTTGCCCAAGGCCATGTCCAGCCTGGCCTTGAACGTCTCCAGGGATGGGGCTTCAACAACCTCTCTGGGCAACCTTTTCCAGTGCCTTACCACCCTTAACGTGAAAAACTTCTTCCTAATGTTTAATGTAAACCTGCCCTCTTCCAGTTTAAAGCCATTCCCCCTCGTCCTATCACTGCATGCCCTAGTAAAAAGTCCTTCCCCAGCTCTCCTGTAGGCCCCCTTTAGGTGCTGGAAGGCCGCATTAAGATCTCCCCGGAGCCTTCTCTTCTCCAGGCTGAACAGCCCCAACTCTCTCAGCCTCTCCTCATAGGAGAGGTGCTCCAGCCCTCGGATCATCCTCGTGGCTCTTCTCTGGACACGCTCCAGCAGGTCCATGTCCTTCTTATGTTGGGGACTCCAGAGCTGGATGCAGTACTCCAGGTGGGGTCTCACGAGAGCGGAGTAGAGGGGCAGAATTCCCTCCCTTGACCTGCTGGCCACACTTCTTTTGATGCAGCCCAGGATACGGTTGGCCTTCTGGGCTGCGATCGCACATTGCTGGCTCATGTTGAGCTTCTCGTCAATCAGCACCCCCAGGTCCTTCTCCCCAGGGCTGCTCTCCAGCCATTCCCTGCCGAGCTTCACCCGAGTATATACATTTCACAACAAGCAGGACTGCTATTTTCTTCCCACAAGAGGGCCCTACAGCTTCACTCTCCAGATAAGGAGTCTTGTGATATTTAAGGTAGGGTTTGTGAATAACTGTAGTCCCGTGTTGCCCGTAAGAGGCCACGGTGGGGTATATATTGTCACATACTCAGCAAGGAAACAGTCTTGCCAGCTGTGAATGTGTAAGTCATCCTTGTGACTCTTTCTGAGCCAAAGGAGCAGGATTTCAGCCATAGCAGGAAAATAAGCCTCTATTAAAGAGAAAGAAATCGTTTTCAGGGTCCCCCGGTTAAAGTCAAGAGGTATGATTACACGGGACCCGTTTTATAAGTGCTGCCATGTGGGAGGAACCTGTCTTAGCTTGCCGTGTAGAGTTGCAAACAAAAGTAACCACACGTGGTAGAAACAGGATTGATTTCAACAAGGTGTTTTGCAGTAATGCTATCCACTGGCAGGATAACAAGCAGAATGTTAGAGACGTAAGACAGATCACAGCCAGGCTCACGGGCAGGTTTCCTTGGCCGCATGTGGTCACTAAGTGAAAAACAACTGGAAGAAACACAGTGTAACCCTGGCTGGTCCCTCCCTCACCATCTCTTGGGGCTCCCCAGGGGAGTCCTTCACTGGGCAGACTGTGAGAACTCCTGCCCAGGTTTGCAGAGAAGAGCACCCAAAAGATATTAGTCGCCTAGGAAAACTCAATCCCAGCTTCTTGCAATATACGGACACAAAACTTGACTCCTGCTGCAGATCCTAGAGAGGCCAAAGAGGAGCAACGTCTTAAGCACTGCAATGCTGGTAAATGCTTTCCATTTTCCCAAGTGTTTTTCAGTCCGAGAGCTGGGTCCGTGCCTTCCCACAGTCAGCTATAAGTGAAAACCAGCACAAGACACATTTTCTCCCTGTCATTTCTTCTCATTGGTGTGCGCTGGTCTTGCTTTATCTAAAAGGAAACAGGATTGAACTTCAAAAATAACAGTTCCAGACCATGCAAATTAACTTCTTTTTCCCCTCCTCAAGTGCACTTTTTATACTACTTTTAGTGCCAACCAAGAGATTCTCCTATGATTATTTTTTTTAGTGCAGAAAAGAGGGAAACCTAATGTCAAAACCACATTTCAAACTTTATATGTCAAATTCTTCAACTACATTCTTCTTTTTTCTCCCTTAACTTCAATAAACCATTAAAATCTCTCTAAGAATAGTTACCACAACTGGAGTCACATGCAATCACCTGACATAGAACACCAACCGCAGGTACACCACTAACTCCCTATTCCCGCTTGAACCTCAGTAACACCCTTCCAGCAGACCTATGGGATGGCACAACCTCAATCACAGTATAAAACTCCTCTTGTTGTCTTAACAGTTATGAGAAAGATATAAAAGAAGACTTGCAGCAACTCTTAGGACTACAGATCAGAACAGATCCTTACAGTGTTTGCAGAACAGACGAACAATAGACTCTTGAAGAGTAAAACAAGCAAGCGAGCGGAACAGCCAGCTACGCTCAATACACATCAATCCCGGGAAAAATAAATGTTTGTACAAAGCTGCACAACCAGTGTGGTCACCTAGAGGTTTTTTCATCATGTGTTTCACATATTGACTAATTCCAAACGTTTTTTACTTGGGTTCACTTCCAGGTGCAAGGACAGACATCTACTTAACTCAAAACAGCTATGGGCTCACTTAGGTATGGTTGAAAATGGTGACAATTGATAGCTTGTTCAAACCTTGCAGAAGTAATACAGTTGCCAGACTGCCGGTGCAGTGCACTTGCCAACCCTTTTCTGCTGCATTGCTGCATTGCTGCATATCAAGTATTTCTTTTGATTCTAAATAATGCAGATTTTTGCTTTGTTTATAAATTATTGTGATTTTATTGTGGAGACCCACTCTGGAAAGAAGCTCACAGTGATATTATTTTAATACACCATTTGCTTCAGACTCAGGTTCCTATTTCTATATAGCTGCTTTTACATCACCTACACTCCTGAGTGCCTGTTAAAGAAAAAAAAAAAGTATAAAAAGTTGCAGTTCCCTTTTTGTATTGTGGTCTGAATTTAGGAAGTCATGTCTCAACTACCTCTAGCCAGCAAAGAATTTAAGACAGCATTTGACTTTAAACACTTGGTAATGTCCCACTGAAATAAAAGTAAAATATATGCTTATGCACTGAAGTGGATCGTCTATATGGCTACAGTGGGATTTGGCCGTTTAAAATATAATCGTCTAATTTAGATTAGAGATTCCCCGAACCATGAGGGGAGAGACATAAATCAGTCCCCTTGACTGCTCATCCGACCCGTCTGAGAGCCCTGCGTCAGGCAGGCTGAGGCCACCCTGGACGTGCCCACCTGTCCCTGGGGTGGCAGAGGGACAGGCAAGCTGAGGCTCTCACCTCTCCCAGCTGTTGTCTCCAGTGCAGGGGTATTTCCGAGTGTTACCTGGAGCCCCCTCAAGAGACACAGGTGCTGCTGGGGGCAATTGGTCTGGTTTCTTTGAGAATTTCTTTAGGAAGGATGGATCTTTTAAAGAATCCATCCTTCTAAATTATGGGAAAGGACTTCATGACATACAACCCAGTGCATTTATGAGTGCTACCCATTTTGCCTCAAGTAAAGTACTGCTTTGCAGAATCTCCTTGGGAGCAGAATGGACTCAGAGGCCCCTTCGTCCCAATACAATGTCCAGTCAGTGTCTTTCCCCAATATTTGCACAAAATCCTTTCTGCTTTGCATTACAGAAGTCATGCTTGAGGCAGTGTGAAACTAGTAAGGCATCAAATCAAGTGCGGGTTCATAACAAGCAAGTGGAGCTGGATGATATGAAAGCTCCAGGACTATGGGGGACATCCCTACCAAGTTCACCCAATCATTACAGCAGAAAGTCACTCACAGTTGGACATGTCTCTGCCTAATGGCTGTACATGGTTATATTCTGTTCAAGACACTCTTTCTGTTAAAAAACGGAGGAGCCACATTAAAAAAATAACAGAAGTAGCAGCTTGTTCAGTGAAAATGTCAAAGGGATAACTATGCTAAGCTTTGCCACTCTCAGTATCCTCTGGTATTTGGGCATGGGGTCATTCCCACATGGGCAGACTGCCCTCCGCAGTCACTTCCAGCTCTCCTTTGTTAACCTTTTATAGAAAGGACATGGTAGAAATGATATGGTACTTACCAGTACCTAACAGAAAATGTAACGGGTCACTTTTGAGGGCCACAATTCTAATTTGGAATTTTCTTCCACTATTTTATCAATTTTGTCTTCAAGTCCTACCACTTTGACTAAGGTTCAGAAGCCTACTGGAATAAATGCATTATAGAGATTTTGCTGGTCTGTGCTGATGGACCCAGAAAGCTATTAGAAGAAGTGGAATCAATTGGTATTTAGAGTAAGTTTGCAAGCACTTCTGCCTATTTTATTACCCCTAGACACTTTCTGTCTGCTTTAAGATTCACTCTTGGTTATTTAGGTCAGGTTTATAAGCTCCTCTCATTCCGTGCTTCTCTCAGGCATCCTGTGAATCCTGTGCAGGATTCAATTTGCTAAAGATTTATGAGTCCTTCCCATTCCAGAGTCATATACATCATATGGAAACTATTGTGCAATGGAGAGCTTTGAGGTAGTCCCTCCCCGGCTGTCTCGAGAACAGCATTACAAACTAATAGCTTCTGAAAAGAACCACCATAATAATACCATAGTCTTTTTGTTAATTTTTTAAATTTCATTCAGGCCCATTTTGCCTTTGTGTCTGAATGTTTTCTAACCAAGTCCTTGAATGTTGTCAGCAAAGCAGGGAAGGGAAAAGAAGATAGAAGCTGCTACTTGGCTTCAGCTGCTGGCTCCCAGTTAGAGCTAATCGACTGAAATGTCCAAAAATTGAACCCCTGAGGTGCTACTCAGAATATTTGCATGTGTTTATTCTAGCCCACTGTCTCTTCAAATGAAGAGGCACAATATAAACACTGCTTTTCAATTATCTTACCTCTTGTAACCAAGTTGCTACCTTGCCTGCAAAGAATTTACAATCCAAATAGAGCAACAGTGCATTAGAATGGGGTTTGTCCAGCATACAGATATAAATGCGTACTAGGGAGAGACCCCCTGTTCTCAGACAACAGATCAACCTAGTGCAGCGGCCAGCAGTGACCAGAAGCAGAAAGCACATGAGAAAACAGGACAAATATAGAGTAATTATTGCCTGCTCTGCATAAAGCTCTGCATTACAGCTTCCAGCATTCAGAAGGGTGGTATCCAAACCATTATTTTTCATAACTCAAGACTAGCGTTTAGTAACTAACACTAACACTTTTTAAATTTGTCTTTTCCCATCTTTGGTTTACGCATGTGTCTGACCTATAGAAATGCATGTTGCAAAGGAGCTCATAATTTGACCACGCATTGAGTGAAAGTATACTCCTCTTGGTGTTTGTTTTTAAGGCACAGATTGCCTTCTAGCCCTTGTCCTGTGAGAAACAGCAAACAGTGAAGCTCTTTTTTCCATTCACCTTCTTTACACCAACCAAATGACAAAAACCTGTTATATTCCTCCCTTTCCCTTAGTCATTTCTTCCTATCTGAATAGTAGTAATCTATTTAGTCTTCTGGAATAAGAGGATGAGCCAACCAAAAGCTTATGGGTCAGGATTAGAGGGCAGACCAACGTGGATGACATTGTGGTGGGTGTCTGCTGCAGACCACCTGAGCAGCAAGAAGTAGATGAGGCCTTCTTCGGACAACTGGAAGAGGCCTTATATTGCAGCTCCTGGTCCTCATGGGGGACTTGAACCAGCCCCATACCTGCTGGAAGGGCAACACAGCAATTCAGAACAGAAGCAATCCAGGAGTCTTCCAACTGATGATAATGAGGAAAGACACTTCCTGGACCTGACAGATACAAACAAGGAAGAACTGGTAGAGGAGGTGAAGGTTGGGGGCTAGACTTGCCTGCAGTGACCATGAGACAGGGGACATCAGGATCTCAAGAAAAGGGAACAAGCCAAATAGCAGGATCATGACCTGGGCTTCAGGAGAGCAGACTTTGTCCTATTCATGGACCTGCTAGGAAGAATCTCCAGGGTAACATGGGGAGTAGAGGGATTCAGGAGAGCTGGTTGATTTTCAAGCATCACCTCCTCCAAGTTCAAGATTGGTCCCTGCGGATGTGCAGGAAGTCAAGCAAAGGGGGACAGAAGGGCCTGGGTAGACAAACAAGTAGCTCCTGACAAAACTCAAACAAAAAAAAGTAGGTCTGCAAGAGGTAGAAGCGGGACTAGGTAACTCAGGAAGAGTATTGAGACACTCTCTGAATGTGCAATGATGGGGTTAGGAAAGCCAAAGCTTGCCTGGATTTGAATCTGATGAGGGATATGAAAGGCAGCAAGAAAGGTACATAGACAGCAAAAGGAAGACTGGGGGAAAATGGGCCCATTGCTGAATCGAGCAAGGGACCCAGTGACAAAGAGCATGGAAAAGGCCAAGGTACTCAATGCCTTCTTTGCCTCAGTCTTCATTGGCCAGCCCAGCCTTCAGGAATCGCAGGCCCCTGAGACCAGTGGGAAAGTCTGCAGCAAGAAAGACTTATCCTTGGTGGATAAAGGTCAAGTTAGGGAACATTTAAATATTTCCGTTTTGGAGATACTCAAAACTCAACTGGATATGGTCATAAGCAACCTGCTCTTGTTGCTCCGGCTTTGAGCAGAAGATTGGACTAAATCTTCAGAGGTGCCTTCTGACCTCGACTATTCTGTGACAATTCATGTTTATAATCACCCTTCTGCATCTTTATGTCTTACTTTTCCAATCCAGCTCTGATTTTTCCCTTTTTAAAATGTAGCACCTATTGCAGGTACTGGTCAAGAAATGGACATACCCTGGAGTTACACAGTGGCATGATGATATACTCTTTTTTGCTCTCTGTTCCTTAACTAATTATTTCTAAACTTAATTTTCTTTTTTGATCACTGTTGAACTTCAGGCAACATTTTTTGCATACCATGATTCCAAGACAGGTAAGGCAGAGCTCGTCACTGTGTATTTTAGCTACAGTTGCTCCTTTTTTCCCCACCTACGTGTATCATTTTGCATTTACTGACATTAAATATCATCTGCAATTTTACTGCCAAAACACTCTGTATCATGAAATCAGAAGGATTTCATGTCTTCAAAGACTTGTTTGAATATTCTAAAGCATTTCCAAGCTGAGTGGTGCGGTTGGCACGCCTGAGGGACAGGGTACCATCCAGAGGGACCCATCCAAGCACGAGAAGCAGGCCCATGTGAATGTCATGAGGTTCAACAAAGCCGACTGCAAGGTCCTGCACCTGGATTGGGGCAAGTCCTGGTATCAATACTGGCTGGGGGAGGAAGTGATTGAGAGCAGCCCTGCCAAGAAGGACTTGGGGGTACTGGTGGATGAAAAGCTGGAGATGAGCTGACAATGTGTGCTCGCAGTCCAGAAAGCCAACCATATCCTGGGCTGGTTCAAAAGAAGCGTGGCCAGCAGGTCAAGGGAGGTGATTCTGCTCTTCTTCTCTACTCTGGTGAGAGCCCACCTGCATCTAGCTCTGGAGTCCTCAGCGTGGGAATGACATGGACCTGTTGGAGTGGGTCCAGAGGAGGGCCACAAAAATGATCAGAGGGATGGAACAACTCTCCTACCTGACAAGGGGTAATGGTTTTAACCTAAAAGAGGGTAGATTCAGACAAGGTAGAAGGAAGAATTTTTTTTATGATGAAGGTGGTGAAACACTGGCACAGGTTACCCAGAGAGGTGGTAGATGCCCCATCCCTGGAAACATTCAAGGTCAGGTTGGACGGGGCTCTGAGCAACCTGCTCTAGTTGAAGATGTCCCTGCTCATTGCAGGGAGGCTGGACTAGATGACCTTTAAAGGTCCCTTCCAACCCAAACCATTCTATGGTTCTACGATTCTATGATTTCTTATTTTCCTTAAGCTTTTCTGCCTTGCACTTTCACTCCTCCTTTTGTTGTGGATCATGAAAGAGTCGTGAACAGCAGCAGTCTCAGCACATTTCCCGGGGGGTGACCACTGGTAATCCTCCGCATCATAAATGTGATCAGTAATTCTCACAATGCAATTTAACCAGCTATTAATAATCCATGAAAGGATGTTTCGTCTCACCCCAAGATGATTTAGTTTCTCTAACAGTCTTTAGTAAAATACCTGGTCAAAGGCTTTTTGGAAAACAAGTTCAAAGTACCAATCTCATACATGGTGAGTTCTTCAAAGAAATCTAGTAAATGTATGAGATAAAATTTTCCTGTATACAAGTTCAATTGAGCTCTTCCTCAGTTTATGACATTTGTGTATGTCTAGTAATTCTAGTTGTTCATGTTATACCTCCACCAATTTATGAGTAGAGATGAGATTTTGTGCTCTGTAACCTCAGCAGATTACCTTAGACCCTTTAAAAAAAACCAAACTGGTGTCACCTTCATTCCTCTAGTACCTCAAAGGTAATTTCAAAACACCATAAAATTTACATACTATTCTATAGTAAGTTGTATTAAGAAGTCTCTTAGAAACAGACCGGTGATTTGTAGCTGAAATGTTGATTTTTCACAAGGACTGAATCACTTTGTGGATTAAAGTGCAGTTTTTAAACTATGACTCTTGTAGGGCTTTTTTGGAAACACAGCAATATCTCATTGCAATATTTTATCAGAGTATTTCAAAACACGTTTTAAAAGCAGAATTAAACTTTGTGAAATCACTTCATCTTGTGGATATAGATAAAATTGATTTTTATCATTGACATCTCATTCACAGGTAAATCAATGACTCACCCGAGAGCGTAAGAGCCAGTGCCAGAGCCAGGAATAAATATAGACATCCTACCATTCAGCACCTTGCACTAGACATTAGGTTGCATTTTCTTTCCCAATTTATTACATTGCGAGACTGAAGAAAACTGGAAAGCCTTCAAGTGTGTCCCTGCTTTACAAGACATTTTCCTATGAACCTTTCCTGATTTTCATTATGACTGCAGCTCATGATAACTGTGCAGGAAAAAAGAAATATTACTTTAATTTCATGTGCATAAGATAGTCTTAATGAAATAAGCCCCCATGTAGGAATCACTTTCTTTCCTAATACCTAACTGACATTTTTAAATCAGGCTGACCAAAGTTTACTTTACAGTGCTATTCTGGCCAATAGTTAATACTGCCAGCAAAGATGCTTTCTGACTGAGAGACAGTATGAGCTGGTTTTTTCCCAGACAGAGCAAGGGTGGATATCTACCTAACCTGTAAAGTCTTGGACAGAATTCAAGAATCCCTGTGAATTAATAAATGTGAGTACGGACTAGAAGGTCTGATTCTAATCTCAGTGCAAGAAGGGTTCTGATTAACCTGTCTTGTAACTTACTCAGAAATGTATTCCTATGTGTGTTTGATGTAAAAAGCTTATAACAAGAATTCTATATTTGCTGGACAAGGATATTTTGCATTCCTTGTGCACAATTTTAGTAATGATGCAGAGCATTTGGAACAAGTAGCATTTTCTATTGGGTTCTTCTCAATTTGACATCAATGAACCATTTATAAAATCTCCTTTGGCTTTCTTCATATGTAATTTGCCTTGGAATTTTCAGATTCCCCCTCTTTTGTCACAGGAAGCTCCAGGTGATCTGCCAAGTACTCCGTTCTTTTAATTAACCAGTGGGTATTTACAACATGTAGTCAAAATGGATGTATTACATGGTAAATTATACCAGCGTTTCCAATTTAACATACTGGCCCTTTTCCAGATGGTATAGCAGAACAAATAAATTTCATATCAGATTTCCATTTTTCCCACCGTTTACATTATTAACTGTAGAAATATTTTTGCCAGGAATAACTGCAAGTAGCACTTGCGCAAGGTTTCACGTGCAATAACTTGATCCTCACAGTACTCTATATAGTTTTGAATATTTTTTACTGTTCAGAGCACCAGAGGAGTTATTGCTTTTGAAGTTGTTACTACTGAAAGCCCTGCTCACCAAGAGAACTGAGGAAAAGGTGGACATGAGCACAAAAAAGGAAATTGCTAGTAAAATAACACTGCATGTGTACATATTGTACCCTACACAGGTTGCCCGCTCCTAAAGGCTTACATTTGAAGGTCAGGAGCTGCTATGTCAAAACCATATGGCTTTTTCAATACTAGCAAACATAGCTGTGGTATCCCTGTCATATATACACACAAAGGCTGCCAGCATTTGCTATTCTATCATCTCCAGTCTCACCCTATTCTGTAGTGTCCTTCCCAAAAGCCACACTAGTAGAACAGAGATCTTCCCCAAAGGTTCAGCTTTCATTTCTGAGGTAAGTTTCCATCCCCCGTGGCTAGAGAAAAAAAGCTTTAGGAGGAAAAGCATGTGCCAATAAAGGATGGGGACAGGTTGGCAATTAAACAGAATTCAGAATATGTTGTTGTAAAAGAATTGCTTTATTCTGCCAGGTTGGGTTTGCTCATGTGTGTTTGCAGAGCCCACTTGGCATCGATCAGATAGCGCACCTGAAAATGTGAACAGTCCAGAGGTGTCCATACAGTACTCTTCAGCAATGAACAACTGTCCTTATATTTACAGGGAGGTAAACAGATTATCTAAATTATGATGTAACTTTGGTTAAAATTTGAAGAGAGTTCAAGCTACTGGAAATGGAGAAGGAATTTCCTCCAGATACCTCATGCGTCTCACTTTACACTGATCTCTCTCCTGAATTTGCACTAGGATTTTGGTTCATGGCTGTCATGCAGTTGGAAAGCAAATTCTCCAATTACCTCTTATCTACTGCATGCTGGCTCAGCTCGGAGAAGTTTTGGAGCATGTGAACTAGACTCCTTTCAGGAGAAATTATACCACGTGCACACCAGAGCACTCCAGCCCCTTGTGGAGGTGGAAGGTGTGATCGGCTCTGCAGACAGCATCAAATTCCACGCACCAAGCCGAGTTCCAAGCAAAAGCCCAGCACCTCACAAAGTGCAGATGAAAAGCTACGGCACGCACTGCTTTGTCTACCGATGCTCTCCTGCCGCTCTAAATTAGCCTCCATCACTAAGAATTACTGATTTAAACATGCAACATATTTTGCCTTTCTCCATTTAACTGGAAGAAGGCAAAGAGGGTAACTAATACATAACTAATACAACACCATACTGATGCCAACAGAGCTTGCTCCCTTGCCCACCTCCTCCAGCCAGCAGCCTGGCCAGAGCTGCACTGGGGGCATCTCCCTGGAGATCACCCGAGACACACAAATTCATCACTCTTCTTGGGCGCCTCCAGACTTTAGACATCTCTCTTTAGATAGCTGAATCCAGCCCTGCCTGACTACTGCGACAATATCACAGCCATCTGGAAAGAAATACAACTGAGTTCTTTCTTCCTCACTTGGGACTATTAACGGAGAATGGTTAATATTTTGCTACAAAGCTCTTGCAGCAAGAGTAGTCATCTGTCCCTCTGTGCTGTACGTCCCTGACAGTCCCCTTCTGCCCTCCTGCTGCTTTATCCCCGCTCTGTGCAGATGCACCAGGTGCAAGGTGGGGGATATTAGGGAACCAGGCAGGAGAGCATCTGAGCCATTAACTCAGATTTTCTCTTCTAACGTCAGAAGATTCAGCCAAATAATTACAGCACACAGCTGGTGCCTGCTAATACACTTTAAATTTGATAATCTGTCCAGAAGTGAAGAACATTTTTATTCAGTGCAGGTTGGAAAGACAAGGCAAGAGAATTGAATGAGACAAGGTATTTTCAACATGATCTTTCTCATTACTGTGCTTCAGCTCTATTGACTTTAAGACTAGAGCAACAACTAGGCAAACAAAAGACTTCTTTTTTATCTTCAGAAGTTACATAATTTAACAATACTGTCTCTTTTTTTTCACCAGACTTGCAGAGTCTTAGCAACTCTTCTCTGTCAAAACAATGTCTGCTCTCAACACCAAATTTTCTTAATTGCCCCACCTGAAGCAGAAATGTGCCAATTACGTTCTTGTCCTGATTATCAGACAACTCACTGGAATATATCGTACTGAGACAAACTCAATTCTGAAGACAAGCCTGTGTAATGAACATTTTAAAGATATATACGTGTGTGTGTGTGTGTGTGTGAAATCAACGGTCATAATAGCAGCAGGGAAAGAAAAGAAAAAGCAGCTCTGTTGTGCCATGAAGCTCGGTGCTCAGGGAGGTCCACACAGGCAGAGAGGGCCTTCATGTCCTCCTGGGACCCCACCTGATCTGTACCCTGTTCTCACAGAGCCACTGAAGGCTTCAGCCCATAGAGAGGACACTTAAACCACAGGTACCAAAAGCAGTTGTGCAAATATTTGTCTGGTCTCCTGGCATGGCTGAGAAATACAAGCCAGTGTCACGTTGCCCGCTGTACTGCTGGATAAAAAGCATTCAGAGAAACAGAAGTGAGATGCAGAAGATGCAGCATTTCCCATGAAAACAGACTCACGCCTGCATGTCGTGTCTCTCTTTCTGTGTGATGTACCCAGGGATGGAAGTGCCCAGTGCTGAGAATTGGTGGGGCTGAGGGGAGTCTCCTTGTCCCAAAGGTTCACACTGTTTAGATGAATGCCACAAAGAAAGTTTTTACATCCACTGGTGAGCTTTAAAGTTCTGTAGTACACTGTGTGTATATGTCTTCTGGGACCATCTTCCTCATAAAATAAACTGGCCTGTAGCTGCAGTTGCATGCACAGAAAATTAACTATGCGTGTAGAGAACAAAATTTTCTATCCCATTATTCAGGCAACGGTGTCAAACAACATAGTCCATCATGAGGACAGGGGTCTTAAACTACGGAGCAGAAACAATCTGTATTTGGATATCCAGATGCAAGTTACACGTATTAATATCTCCACTTTATGTGAAGTGCTGACAAGCCAGTGTGTTGGGGACAGCCCAGTGCAGAGTCACTCTCACAGGAGGAACATTAAATGACAACAAACCATTACTTCATCACCAGTTCTAATGCTCATCCTCCCCAGTTTGACCTGCCATGTCTTTGGCTGTTCCTGCTCAAAATGCTACAGGATGAGAAGGTGCGGGTGAAGCCGGTGTCCCCAGGAGGGTCAGTGGGAGATGCCAGCACGGGGTGAGTGAGGGTCCAGCAGACACACACAGGTTACAGGCAGCCTCTGCCAGGCTTCAGCAAGGATCTGATGACACTGAGCGTCACCTGTGAAGCTGTTACTTGCTTGGCAAGATGTTCATTCTCTGGGAAGAGTGAAGGAGCATTGTAAAGCGTTAGCCTTTGTGTTCAGGCTTAGGAAATGTTTTAAAATAGATCAGTGGGATATTAAATGAAAGAAAAAAAAAACCCACTAAAATATGTGTAATAAAATTGAATCTTTGCATGAGAAAAAGGTTTGCAAAGCTGCAGCTATTTAAAAATAGGCGATTTTATAGCTGCATGAAAATGTTTAAAGCTACTAAGGAAAAATAAAGACATTTTACTTCATTATAAGATATATTTAAAGGTTATTTATTAAATACTCTATACAGTTATTTTAAGTAGCCAAGCAAAAATACATAACGTCAAATGTAACTGGGCACAGACAATCTGTAGAGAGGTGAAATGACGTCTTGAAGCTGCCCAGTTTCTGCCGTAATTGTCCGAGCCTCAGAGCTGCTCCCCATTTGAGAGAGCTGCTGACCCAGCGCTCCCC
Organism: Pluvialis apricaria; assembly: GCA_017639485.1. Classification (NCBI taxonomy): domain Eukaryota; kingdom Metazoa; phylum Chordata; class Aves; order Charadriiformes; family Charadriidae; genus Pluvialis; species Pluvialis apricaria. The sequence continues at coordinate 156,305,035 of CM030008.1, read as the reverse complement.
AGCCTTGGAGGGTGGGCCTCTCCTTAGACGAGACATTTTTTTCCAAACACTTTTTATAATGCTTCTTTGCAGCACTTACAGATTAACCCCTCATTTGCCAGCTACAGCTCATGTAAGGGGGCAGTTTGTGGCACGAATCGGCTGAGACGTGAAGCAGTTCGAGCTGCTATTGCCCTGATCGGGGACATGAAGTTCAGTGTCACAGAAACACTCCCCGCCCTTCCTATAGCACTTACGTACTTCAGTCCGAGGACCCTGGCTTTGTACCATGCCGTATATTCCCCCCACCATACACCCACACCCACACAGCCACACACTCCCTATCCCTCTTGCATTACAGAACTTCCACTAATGGCAGCAGCCTACAGAGCTTATGGTCAGAAAAATGGGAAAACAAAATAGCAAACACATACACACACACAAAAAAAAAAAAAAAAAAAAAGACAGGCAGATGACTGCATGGAAAAGTATTTTCCACAAAGGAGTGGTGGGTCCATTTGTAACCTGGGGTTATGAAGCTAAAGTAGTCAAAAAATGTGAGGCAAAATTGAGGAATTCATCTTCACAAGCAAGGAGAAACCAGGCTAACTTCTGTGATCCTACACGGCATGCAGAGACTAGCAAACCCCAGCAGGAATAAATATATTTTAAAATGAATTTATTTCAAATCACTTTTTCCTTTGCCTATCTGTCATGATCAGAGATCGGACCTAAGGCTATCTATCACGGTAGATGATATCTTTGTTAGAGTGGCTGAGGCAGCTATGCAGGCTCTGGAAGAGAGCTCTGCACTGCTTTAGGTGTTAGTGATGGGCATGACACAGATCTTGGCAAGTAATGAAAATTTTAGTTCGCTTTCAAAACGTGCTTAGAAGCGCAGTCAAACACCATTTATCCAGCTAAACAAGCTCCAGCTCTCTTGATAGTTTCGCTGCTCCTACTTTCATTATTTATTAGTACATATTACTGGGGTTACAGGAATGCTTAACGGCTTGAACCAAGAAGGAGTTCTCATTATCAGTGGTGTCGTATGAGCACACAGCAACAGACAGCTCCTGCCTAGAGAGCTCCTCATCTGAGCAGAAAAAAAACAGGCCCATGCTGGGAATGGCAAATTGACACAGGGAGGGAAAGAAGTTTGTCCTGCAGCAGAGCCGGGAATGGTGATTGAACACCAAGCACCATTTCTACACTTAGGCACAGAGTTTTCAAGTCTTTTCTACCTTGTTGGGGCAATTTGGATGTAGAAGATCCCACCTGTGCTTTCCCACCTGGGACCAACTGTGATTGTGAACAGCATTAGCGAGTTGCCTAAATTCCTCATCATTCCTCAGTGCTTTTTTGGCCCCATTTCCAGCTGAATTATGTCATTGATTTGTGTTTGTTGAACAGTCAGCTCCTCCCAAATAATTTTCAAATCTTTCGACTCTCGGCAGCCAAATTTAATAGAGGGGTAATGGTCTCAATATTATTAAGCTTCTGGCAAGTTCTATAGAAGTATTAAGTAATCAGAGAGAGGGGAGACACCTCATAAATACCCCCACCAAGAGAAGGACTATACTGTGACCTCAGGCCCTTTCAGGAACTGGGCAATTCCCACAGAAGTTCAGCCTCAAAACACAAAACCCTTAGAAAATGATTTGCCATTAGTTCTGCTGCTGTTGGGACAATCTGGCTGTGCAAATTTGGATGATTTGGCTCACAAAAGCAAAAGAACAGAAAAGCCACGTCACATGCATTGCAAAGATACATCATTTTACCTTCTCTCCCAGGGGTCCCACCCTTCCTCAAAGAAGATCCCATGATAAATCCTACTCCCGGCTGTGCTGGGACAATCAGAGCTGTCTCAAGGCTTTCCAGCCAGGTAGCAATACTTGATTTTTCCCAGTCATAAGGATAAATATATGCAGTCCTTATCCTCGAGAGGTACCCCAAATTTATTTTATTAGTGACAGCAGAGCTGATTCCCAGACTGTGAAGGGAAAGGGAGGCTGTGGAGAAGGTAGCTCTGCTGGGTCTTGCAGAGCTGGGGATGTTTCGGGTGCCCGCTGCCATAAGTCCATCCTTCCCTGCTCCCCAGTTAGCTCTTCCTGAATCCAGCCCCTCCATCAGGAGCTGACCCCCACTGCCTCCCACAGCTCCCGGCAAACCTGTCCCCCTTTGCCTGCCGTGTCGAGGCCACGGTGGCGCAGCTGCTCCTTCCCATGTTCGTTGTGTCACGCCTGCCACCGTCCCTCTTGGCAGGGCTTCTTTTGCTGAAGACTGAACTGGCCCTGGGTGCAATCCCACTAGGAGCCAAGCAGAGTATTTCAAAGTAGAATTTAGCCTGATGCGGGAATACCTGCTCACATGAGGGTATGGCCTGTACTTTGCCTTTGCGGTGCCTTGGTGTGCTCATCGCCACGCCTTGCTTCCTTGCAGAGCATCCCCAAAACACATCCTTTGCAGCCTGCACTGGATGCTCCCCTGAAGGAATGCTGTAAACACCACATGCAAGCCATCTGCCACCTCCTCCACAGCCAGAAGGGCTGGATACTGGTATCAAGGCTGCTGAACAGCTCTCCAATGCTCCCACTATTTTCTCAGATGCTTTGTGTGCAATGGTAAGGCAGAAAGGGAACGGTTTAAAGATGGAGCCAGCTACAAATGGAAACTTCTGAAGGTCACACAGTTTTCAACATTTCTTTTCACAGATGACTGTGCAAAGCATTTGGAATAGGAAAGCAACGGCTCGTCTTAGCCAGAAAAAGTCATGCCTTGTGGGTGAGGCACAGAAGGACTTTGTATATGGGAGTCTTTGGGAAGGAAACTGAAGTGTTGGTGTGACTCAGCAGAGCAACAGAGACAAACAACGTGACCAAAATATGCTGATTGGTTTAAAGCTGCAGCCTCAATGACAGAGAAAACTTCAGAATAGAGGCACCTTCTTATTGCTTAACTGTCCTGCGATGCTCACTATTTTCCCATATGTGCAACTGGGAACCTGAAGACCCTGTGGCACCAGGGAAATTTTGTGCCTGTGTTTCAGGACAGTGGGACATGTTCTACACACTCCCCAGTGCAAAATTCAGTATGTGGCACCACCTTCTCAGCTCCAGCTGACCTTCCTCCACAAAGCACTGTCCTCAGCAAGCAAACAACCAGTTTCATTTCTGAAAAATAATGGATTGCAGGTAGGGAAAGGATTATGAAAAAGGAAAGGTGGATGGATTTACTTGTGTAAAACCTGCTCAGCTGGGTATTACTTTTGCTCTTTTTTTGCCAGAGTTTAGTTTGGCTCCAGCATTTGGGCCAATCAGATGGGCAGTCAGTAACACCGAGGGATTTGGAGTGAGCGGTTCCAGCACTGAGCTGTCTCCCAAAGGCAGCCAGCAGAAAGTGAATCAGCTGCTATACTAACAAAAATGAGCAAGAGCAGAAAGTAGATTTCCAGCCATCCTGCTTTGCAGCAGTTTTGTTTTCTCTTGCAATGGCAGCGGTGATTACCTTATCTGTGCATACCAGCCAACCACACAATCCAGGAAAAGCGACCATCCAAGAAATACCCATTTAATAAGTCTTGGCATATTGAATGCAGACCCAGGAAGGCAGGATGCCGCACAAGAATATCTTCCTTCAGACAGGCTCTGCAGTGACAAATACAAACCTGCAGATATGAGGTAAACAAAATTTCCAGGAAGGGAACATCTGGTAGGAAATCTGCCATCTCCGGGAGAGCTTTGCAAAAGTCCTCGTTCCTCCAGTGGGTGGAAGTTTCTTCCCAGTCACTGACATTGGATAAACATGGATTTTGGTCTCCAAACTCATAGCCCAAGTTTGGGGCACATTTTTGAGTACCCATGGAGGCTCAGTAGATGGATACGTGAGCTGTATCCTCCTTCGCATGTCCCAACTCATCAGGTGTCTCCATGGTATGGCTCTCAGAGAGCTGAGCAACATCTTTCCCCATAGGACCTTCAACTATTTCACATATTTGGTAACTGAAAATTAACAGTAGTGGGGGACCTAGAAAAGTTTGGCCAAATAGAGACAAAGATTACATGATTGCTCTGTATAAATACGTCAGGAGGTTAATCACCTGTGGAGGGAAAGAGCTATTTAATGAAAAGAATATATTGGCGGAAGAGCAAATGGTCATGAACTATCTGTCCGTGAGTAAATTTAGGCTGGAAATTAAATGAAGGATTCTACTAATTAAGGAAGTGGGCATCCAAAACAACCCCAAAAAAGGATGACAGAGATAAAAGTCCCAAGACAAGACTTGATCCATTTAGGAGGGGATTACCTAAAACAATCGCCTGCAGCCAGAGAGGGCTGGACCCAGAAGCACACAAGGTCCCTCCCCATCCTATGCTCCTATGCTCTTGATGCCAGTTTGAAAGGAAAACTAAACACACATGCTCCTATCTTCTTTCTTAACTTGATGCTAAGCTATATGCCCTAAAACACACAGAGAGGGACTTGCATCTAAACAAAAAAAGGGGAGAAACAGAGAGAGGCACTGTTGCAGTCTAAGGAGGTGCTGGACCTCTTCCTCCTGCTGGCTGGAGCACAGTGCACATTACAGCAGTCAGAGACTGCTGTAAAAACATCCCAGAACAAGCACTTTGATTCCTGATGACTCTGTTTTACAACTGACTACCTATTTGTTAAACTATAATGCCTGTATGTCATGAAATGCTATTATCATATCATTGAAATAGTCATTTTCCTTCTACCTCATTACAATTAATCTTAGTAGGACACTGCATTTCTATTGCCTATCATTTATATTGCAGTGATATCTAGATGTCCCCATTATGTCAGGACTCCATGTGCTGAGCTCTACACAAATGTATGAATGACAATTCTTTCCCTTTCCCCCCCAAAATGTCTAAAGCCTATAGGATTTTCCATCCATAACACTGTACCATTGTACCAGTTAAAGTCCAATCCATGCTAACAGCTCTGTAGCCGTAAAAACAGAAACATATGTATTTCTATTTCATTGTGGCATGGCCAAGCAGTCACCCCTGCTCTTGAGTAAAGTGCTGAACAACTCATGTTTCCCACCCTCAAAGCTGCTGTTTCCCAGCAAAGCCTTCAACAGAGGTGAAACAAAGACATTTTGTCCTGCAGTGGCTTAGCAATGTCACTCTGTCACTCAACAGGGCGCAGCTCAGAGGCAAGGGCCACCACGTGTTTCCAAACTGTTCATCTGACCTCACTGAGCAATGTGGGAAGAGGCTTGAGCCTTCCTGGGCTAAGGCACCACGTACCTGAGAGCTCAGTGCACGCACAGGGCTCCCACCACTGCAATTACATAAGTTTGCACTGATTTGAGCTGAACGAGCACAACTTTAATTTCTGGTTAGATCAGAAAAGACTAAATCATCAACAAATACTCAAATGCTGAGAGACCAGGGTAAAGGTACCACGGGAAGTGAGATTCTCCATTGCCCTGTATCTCACAGAGTGGCTCTCCATCCTGCAATATGGGTAGAGACTGTCTTTCTCCCATCGGACAATGTTATACTGGAGAAAATGAGTAAGGTTCAGTGGAGAACCGAGCCCAAAATGGTTTGGCCCAGTGGAGTGGGCATGAAGCCTTGAAAGCAGCCACATAATCCCACATGCTATCAGCAGGTTTCTTCCCATCTTACTACAGAGGTGAGCTTTAAACCTGAGCTGCAGCTTTACTGGATTTTTCCCGGCAGTGATTACCCCAGGGCCCACTGTCATTGGACATCAGCTGCTTAAAGAGAGCATCTTTGAGAAACAGTGTCTGAGACTGAAACAAAATGCACAAGTTTCTCGGGTGAAAAAGCTTAATGCAGCTCGTCAGGGAGACAGATGGCAGCCTCCTCCCAACAGGCACCGTGGGGGCTGAGTTTGCTCAACTCCCTCGCGCTGCACTTTGATGTATTCCAGCAGCTGTATGAAATTAATTCCAATAAATTAAACCTCTTGCAGGGACAAACGATCTGGATGAAAACTACCGTGCTAGGGGCAATCAGCCATTTGAATCGGTGATCTCAGAGACAGGGAAGAAGCACCCTTTTGCTGTAAAGCCCCATTTGTTGGATACATCATAGGCATTTGCTGAGGCAGCCAGAAAAGGCTCTGTCAGCAAAGGAAATAAAATCAGGATCCAAAGCTCCTTCTCTATAACCACAGCAGTGCCAGCCCATTGATTTACAGTGATCAAAAATTAGCCCAGCATACCCAAGCCCTGAGACCCAATCTTCCCTAAGCACCTTGAGGAGGATCCTTGCCATAAGTTTACCCAGAGCACCGAGAGCCACTCCACAACCAACTTCAACAGGAGGAAGGGCAGTCCAACCTATTTGAAACACATGGGTCGAAGACTAACATTCAGCTTAATCTTTGCAAATTTTACTTTCAGTGCACCAGTGTCATTACTGTGCTTATCCAGCTGGTTATGTCAGTTGTTTGCTCTGTTTTAAGGCCACGCCAATGAATACGACACTGTACATAAGACTCAGGGGGTTGAATGATGAAGGAAGAGCATCTGGAGCAGGTACCCACGTGCTGTTGCTTCTGCGCTGTCAGCACCAACCTCTCCTCAGCTGTGCAGCAGGCACCCGTAACACTCACCAGGGATATTGCAGGATGTTTTTCCTCCTAAATTTTAGGAGTAGAAGACTTTTTCAAGGAGCCTGTGCTCACTAATTTCAAGCTTGTTTTCGTGAACATCATAGTAATGTGCCCAAAGATATCAAATCTTCAAAATGAGAAAGAATCTCTATGGATTATTTTTTTGTTAGTATTTCTTAATATCAATCTGCATTTTTAAACGTCCTTTCATTTTTCACCTAGATGACCCTTCACAACTATAGAATTGTTTATATTCTTTTGCATGAAGTGCCTCAAATGGAGAATATATTCATTTTTCACAATGAAAGCGCCAACATAACTGAGTGATAAAGCATGAGGAAGGAGTCCGGAAACTTGGGTGCCAGTCCTCTTTTTCCTCCAAGCCCTGCTTCGGTTTGCCTGGCTATTGACCGGGTGCAAAAAAGTTAAGCATCTACTGGAGACATGTTCTGTTCCTGGTTACAAAGTGCCTTAAGATTCATTTAGTGAAAGTATGAGCAAGAGCAATAAAGCAGTTAGGGCTGAAAGAGAACTTGTTACTCTTTCCTGTTCCTTTCCAGGAAAACTGAGGGCAATATTCAAATTACTTCTCTTTCTGTGCTCTTCTATATGGAGGAGATTTTGACTCTGTACTTTCCTGTAAGAACTAAGAAAGTATCATCGCTGGGCAAGCATGAGGGTTGTGCCTCACAGGGACTCTCACAGCCAAAAAAAGTAAGTTGTCACAGAGAAATTCAGCCTAGCAGATCTTTATGGAAACACTTAAATACAAACTCATAGGCTTATAATTATAATATAAGCCTATGAATTATAAGAATTATAGTTTATCACCAACAAATGTGGCAGGACCTTTAAGAAGCAGAAAAAAACAGTTTTGTGTATGTTAATGTGGAGCGGCATTTGAACCTGAGACCCTGATGGTGTCTATCCCTGCTTACAGTATCCTGGCCCCCATTTTGCCTCACACTCCGCAAAATAGCATACCCCAAAAGCCTAAACCCCAAATCACCAAAATATTTAAATGGGTCATAATTTTAAGCACCAAAGTCTCAATTTCATATATGAATAGGAATGGCATGCATTTAATTACCTGCTTCTGTAACTCACCTACTGACAAAGGATTTTATATATCGGTATAAAATGGATGCAAAAGTCTTGTTCTCACTCAAGTGATCACAGGCGTCCCTCTGAAATGACCACCAGAACAAGTGTCAGAATAGTCTAACTGTCTGAGAAATGAGGCACTTGGACTTTGAAGACTTGATTATGATCCATTTGAAGCCCTTCAGACCGATAACTCAGCCTGGCTGCTGGCTGGAGTGGAGTCCTCTTGTACCAAAGGAAACGACTGTCCTTGGTGTTGTAGTGTTATACAGTGGATGCAGACACAGCGGAAGAAATATGACTCAGAGAGATAGCAAAGATGACACGTAATGGGAAATAACCCTGCCCGCTGATCCCCATTAACAAATGAGCGTGCAGAGACCAGTGGATAGAGTGTGCCTGTGCAAACAGCCACAAATTACACAACTAATTGCAGTGCCAGACAGACAAGCTCTTTGCAGTGCTTAGTCCTGTTCTGCAACTTGTCCCCTGCCCAGCGGGGAAGTGGTATCCAGCTGCAAGGGATCACGTGCCTATGTCCCAAGAGCAATGACGATGCGGGCAACAGTCTTCCTTTCAAATCTTATCTGCCATCTCATGATTCCTCTCCAGAAAGGACAGGAAAAGGTGTACCACTTCTGCCTTTTTGTGTTCTTCTCCTTTTCTGTTCCTTTGCTTTGCTTTATCCAAGAAGACACTAGAACTGCACCACCCCAGCAGCAGGAGATTTTCTTGTTGTGGGCTGTGTGTTTGAGAAGACATTGTTACTGGCAGGCAAATACGTAATTTGGAGCCTTCCTCAGTTTCTCTCTCTAAGAGGGTGAGTCCCTCCCAGAAGTTATTTGACAGCACATATACCCTAGGAGCAAACAATGCTGAGATATATTAAGGATGAAATCCAGCTATTTCATATCATTGGCACGGAGTGGGATCACCTGCTGTGCCAATTAGAGATGCATTTGACCCTAAATCTTAAAGGATTTGCTATTCCATCAAATCTGTGACCCAGCCAAGCTCTTTTAATGTTGTCACTAACACCTATTTGTGTAGGGACATTAAAAAGGAACCAATCAACCCAGAGCGTTTATGTTCATTTCTTCATCAGTCCAAACACCATTTGTGTAATGCACTTGCCCAGCAGAGTTCATAAAGCTTTTCTAATCTCCTGTAATTTGCAACTGCTTTTCCGAATAATCCATCTTCTCAGAAACCTGCCAGGATCAATTTCAATAACTAACTGAGGCTACAGGAATGAGACGTGGGGAGAAATTCAGAGGTGGAATCCAGAACACTGATCCCAAAGGCCCAGCTGATACCTCCTCCAAAGCCTGCACATTGGGTGGGTTCCCTCTGTCCTGGGAAGCTCAGAGCCTGCTCACACCACGGTACATCAACCAGGCATTTCTCCTAAAAAGCCCCACTGGGTGTTGTTCTCCCATATCTCAGGTTGCATGCTTATAGCACTGACAGTCACCACTCTCTTTTAAAAGAAGATGGACACCGGAGGAGATACTGTAACACACAGGTTACAGGGAACAGCCAGGTGATCAGAGGGCTCACCAGAAAGATAGGATGTCACACAACAGTCATGTTACCCATAAAACCTACCAATGGCTTGGTTTTCAGATACACCCCAACACAATCAACATGAGTGGCAATGTGTGCTCGCAGCCCAGAAAGCCAACCACATCCTGGGCTGCATCAAAAGAAGTGTGGCCAGCAGGTCAAGGGAGCTGATTCTGCCCCTCTACTCTGCTCTGGTGAGACCCCACCTGGAGTACTGTGCCCAGCTCTGGAGTCCTCAACATAAGAAGGACATGGACCTGTTGGAGTGGGTCCAGAGGAGGGCCATGAAGATGATCAGAGGGCTGGAGCACCTCTCCTTTGAAGACAGGCTGCCAGAGTTGGGGTTGTTCAGCCTGGAGAAGAGAAGGCTCCGGGGAAACCTTATAACAGCCTTCTGGCATCTGAAGGGTGCCTACAAGAAAGCTGGAGTGGGACTTTTTTGGCATGTAGCGATAGGACAAGGGGTAATGGCTTTAAACTGAAAGAGGGTAGATTTAGATTAGATATAAGACAGAAATTTTTTGCTCTGAGGGTGGTGAGGCACTGGAACAGGTTGCCCAGAGAAGCTGTGGATGCTCCATCTCTGGAGGTGTTTAAGGCCAGGTTGGATGGGGCTTTGAGCAACCTGGTCTAGTGGGAGGTGTCCCTGCCCATGGCAGAGGGCTTGGAACTAGATGATCTTCAAGGTCCCTTACAACCCAAACCATTCTATAATTCTATGACACCTCACTTTATGAAGTGTGACTTGTGAATGAAGGTACCATCAACAGTCTGGCAGCAAAGCTCTGCCAGAGTGTCAGTTTATCAGTTCATCCTCTGACAAACTTCACACTTTGCTACTAATAACTCCAGTTAAATTGGGGGGGAGGGGGCTGAGAAAGAAATCAAAGTGTTTGATAGATTAATTACACATGAAAACAGGGAGATACATGGAGATTGAGCAAGAAAAAATGAATCTGTAATTGCTTCTATTCCGCTTAGTTACTTTTGGGGTGTAGGGGTATGAGTATTCTTAATCCGTTCACAACTTGCTGGATTAAGTTAAATCAGTAATTCCCACTCGGAGGGAGATTTGGAAAGAGGAAGAAGGAGGGGGAGAAAGACAGGGGAAGGGTGGAGAAAATATCACAGTTTTCAGAAACTCTGACTTGTTACCTGTAGGCACTGGAGGATCTTGCCCTCGAGCAACTCCTGCTCAACGGCAGGACCTTCAAATATGCGACAGTAGTTACAAGGGCTCTGTAAACCTAGTATAATCCTGCTGCCTCTGTCTTTTGCTTTGCTACACAAATTTACCAAATCTCAAGCACTAAACCCAGGTGGGATTTAGGGCTAAGCAAGCCACAAGTGATGGATGGGGGGGGACAGACAGAAAGACAGAAAAAGTACAGATGGGTGGAGTCCAGTGATCTTTAAAAGGCAACTCAAGTACAAACAGGAAACTTAAATGGATTAAATATTTGATACAAGATTCCAGGATCTATCATTGAGATGCAGGAAAAAAAATTACAGAATTTATTAAATTCAGTATTAAATGAAATTTAACCATAAACATTATAAATATAGAACAAAAAGTGTGGTGAAGGGTTTAAAACTGAACCCAAAATCAAGATTCCTTGATTTCTACCAGTTCATCATTGACCTTGTGAAAACCACACAATGTGATTCAATTTACTGGCCTCTAAAAAGATTTTTTACAGATGCCCTATTCTTATACCTGTATTATTTTGTCCTACCGTCTAGAAATATTACAACATTCAACTTATTGAAGCAATCACAGACAATTCAGTACAAATTCTGCCTGAATAAAATCCTCAGGACTTAGCCATTTTGACAGCCTGACTACGGCATTATAAGTCTGACATAAAAGCTAAAATTATATGGATGTAACTCATATAAATGATGTAATAGCAGATGCAGGGAAAATAAAGGCATAAGAAGAAACAGAAAAATCTCCGGGCTGTTCTCCAAGAGAATTCTCTGTGGATGAAGCTATTACAGGAAAATAGAATTAAATGTGACAAATACATACTTTAAAACACCACGAAACTAAAAGAACAGAAATGTCAAAAAAAAATAACCGTGAGGTGAAAACATAGAGAAGTACCTGATGAAATCACTTATGCTTTGCTGCAAGTGTGTCCCTTTGGTCTGCCTGTAACTATTGCAACACCGATGTTAATGTTTGCTCCCTGGACAGGAGTTGCAGAAGACAGGTATGCATGGAATTCCCCGGCTGTCCTTGGGGCATCAGCCTGCCTTGCTTATTCTTTTTATTATTTATAGACAAAGTGTGGATTAGTAACTTTGCATGCTTGAAATTGCCAAATTTAATCCACAGAGCCCTAAATCCACACATATTACACAGCATTACAAACCCTTTCTTCTTTAAATAAGTATGGTGATATTTTCATTCTGGATGATTTACAGCACGTAATTAAAGGGATCATTAGCAAAGAAGTGTACAAAAATCCTTAAACCTCCCATGATCAGTCAGCTTTCTTAACAAGTGGAGTTGACACTTCCACCATCCCATTTAAGGCAGCTTCTTCTGCGCATGTACCACATTTTCTTCCTAGACTCAAAACCAAAACATTGGCTGATCAGATCTGCTGTCTTCACCTTGCTCGAGTAACAAGTCTGTCCTTAGAGCGATTTACAGCTCCGTCAAGGACTTCCTGAGTTACAACTTTAGGTAAACCACGCATTTTCTCTTTGCTCCAGTGCAATACGATCAGCCTTGTGTGTGCAGAAGCAGCTCTTCCAGGCAGGGACGCTCTCCCTAAAAGTATGTCCTGTGCACAGCAAATAGGTGTTTCAACACAGTTTGGGCCTCTGGGCACTCCTGCAATGCAAACAATAATAACCCAACGATCCGCTGGTGTGATAATAACAGCGTCTGCCGTTTGCCCTAAAATAATTTTGACCTTGTCGTGTGTTAGTGAGAAAGGAATGAATAACCACACTGTCCTTATCCAGCAGCAATACTACCGTGTGTCCCCACACCATGTTTTCTCAGCAGCCCTCCTGCCTCCTGAGGCGCTCAAAAACAACACTCTTAACAACAGCCAGTCCTGCTGAAGTTATGAAAAACCTACTATTAATTTGAGTAGTTTCTTCAGGGCGGTTGAGCTGTGGAACTCAACCCTACCAGCTCTCTCGACCACCCTCCACCCTCTCATCTGGTGACAATCACATTTTCACCCAGGCCACCAAGGAGGGTCCATGGTCAGGAGTGCTCAGGAGCCAGGTTGCCTGCAGGCTTGCTATGCACAGCCCTGACCACAGCAAGGTGCCTGTCCAGGATTCATCCCTCTCTGAGGGCAGCTGTCAGCTCTAGCTCTGCTTTCGTTCCTATCCTCTTCTCCAGACCTCCTCGTGGTTCAGCTCCTTGCTGCTGCTCCACTCCTCGTCCAGGTCCCCCACTTTGCACCAGCTTCAGCCCTGCCTCAGCTCCTTCTTCCTTGGGTCTTGGTTTCCTACCCTCACCTTTGGGAACCCCATTTTTGGATCCTGGTGCTATAAGAAATTCATGGTGTGGAGGTAATAGTCAACCTGTCCCCTTGAAGGAGATGAGGTGTGGCTGGTGGGGACAAAATGAAGGGAGAATAAGGCCGAAGTTGAATGTCCACTTGTGCATTAATACAGCCCTTACACCTTTGAGTCAGAGCCACGTCAAGTCAGGCAATTTTTTTAATAGCTAAAACTGTGGTTTGGTGTGTGCAGTAGCTCAGGTTGAATTACCCTGACCTCCTGAGCAAGTCCAACATGCGAAATAACAACCCCACGTAGTATCAGAGGTGGAGAAAAAGGCTCGGTCCCCCTGGGATGGGATGTACCAGCTCCAGCACAACAGGCTGCTCAGGACAGTGATGGGGCTGATTTTATGTGAAAGGAAGCATGAAAATAAAGTCCTAAAATGTAAAAACTTCAAGTGATGCAGTGACTCAGCCAACAGGACCAGTTCCCTGCCTTTGTCCACTGCACCACAAAACGCGCCCAAGCTCAGCTCAGCCCTCAGCAGAGGACCAACCCAACTGGTGTCAGAGCTCCTCCAGCGTTGACAGTGCAACACGTGCCGGACTCCTGCTGGGCCAGAGGCAGTTCAGTCATCACCTTACAATGCTGAGCTCTCTCACGTACAACACCACTTTGCTTCTCACATCAGCAACCTGCTTCTTTGGGCTTCCATCCTTTTTCAGAGAAAGCTGTTCCCTTCTTATAAGGCTGCAGCTGTATGTTGGGATATCATTTATCCCCGAGTTTGCTACTGGAAATGTTCTGTTCTGCTGAGATGACACCGAGAAAGAAACAAAACCACACAAAAGCTGCTTGCAATACAGAATACAAATTCAAATAATGTCAGCAATGAACAAAGCATTGGTGAGTAATACTAATGAAAAAAAATACCCAAGCTTAAAGAGTTTTTGTAGTCTCTTTTTCTTTACTATTGTAGGATAATTATTGCTGTTCTAATCTACAGTTTTACCCTAGTTTTTGTTTTTCTTTGATTGCATGAGCTTTTTTTATTCTTGGAAATCTAGGATTCAAAAACTAGTTTAGGTAAATAGAACAAAGTATTTCAATTGCCAGGCTAGTTCTTCATGAACGTTTTGCCCATGGCACAAAACCAGCTCACACTTTGACAAAGCTGTCAGGCAGATCTGTACAGGGAAAAAGAAAGTGCAAGGAGCATGTGGTAAAGAGAAGCCACTTCAATACTGATTGATGCTCTGCCTCTGCTTTTAGCCATTTTAGAAGCAAAACCTTGAATTTCTACTAAATTCATACATATGTATTAATCAAGCACCTGGGCAGCAAGCTGCCATTCTGTTCCTAAGACCCAGGAGCAGTTAGGCAGCAGGAGCATCTTCTCTGAGAGCAGATAACATCCCCAGCCCACAGAACAGAACCATTCAGCGTGACCTGGACAGGCTGGAGAATTGGGTGGAGAGGAACCTGATGAAATTTAACAAGGGCAAGTGTAGGGTACTGCATCTGGGGAGGAATAACCCCATGCAGCAGTACAGGTTGGGGGCTGACCTCCTGGAGAGCAGCTCTGGGGAAAGGGACCTGGGAGTCCTGGTGGACAACAGGATGACCATGAGCCAGCAATGTGCCCTGGTGGCCAAGAAGGCCAATGGCATCCTGGGGTGCATCAAGAAGAGTGTGGCCAGCAGGTCAAGGGAGGTCATCCTCCCCCTCTTCTCTGCCCTGGTGAGGCCACATCTGGAGTATTTTGTCCAGTTCTGGGCTCCCCGGTTCAAGAAGGACAGGGAACAGCTGGAGAGGGTCCAGCAAGGGGCTACCAAGATGATGAGGGGATTGGAGCATCTTTCTTACGAGGAAAGGCTTAGGCACTTGGGTCTTTTTAGTCTAGAAAAAGAAGACTGAGGGAGCATCTTATTAATGCTTGTAAATACTTAAAGGGAGGGTGTCAGGGTGATGGGAACAGTCTTTTTTCAGTGGTGCCCAGTGATAGGACAAGAGGTTACACAAACTTGAACATAGGAAGTTCCATCTAAACATGAGGAGGGACTTCTTTCCTTTGAGGGTGGCAGAGCACTGGCACAGGCTGCCCAGAGAGGCTGTGGAGTCTCCCACACTGGAGACATTCAAAACCCGCCTGGACGCTGTCCTGTGCAACTGCCGTAGGTGTCCCTGCTGTGGCAGGGGGGTTGGACTGGATGATCTCCAGAGGCCCCTTCCAACCCTGACCATTCTGTGATTCTGTGAAAGCCAAACCCCTTTTCCAGCCCTGGGGTCTCCTATGCAGAGGGGGATTTTCACCAGGGAGGGAGAAAAAGCAGGAGGGCATGCTGCTGGCTGTACGAGAGAAGGGACGTGTTGCCCATGGAAATTGCTGCGCACTGTAGGCTTATAATCTACTGCTCCTTCAGACAATCTCCATGGCCATACTGCGAAAACTCCCCACAGCAGCAAGATCTGACTGAAGGGATTTTGTACAGTGTTGGGGGGAAGTTAAACATCTGAACAACGACAAAACGCATTTATTTCTTAACTCAGGTAAAATACCCATTCACTTCCACTTGACCGTGTCTGGCAAAGTCCACATTGTCCTCACGGAGGGTTTTGGCTGAGTAAAGACTCACTCTGCAATCTTTAGCTCTCAAACAGTGAGGAATTAATGACAGGCAGTTTTCAATGATTAACTCGTATAGGTGATTGCCATGTTCCGTCCCCATAATTAAAGAGCTATAGGTGTTATGGCTAATGAGTGCTTTAGCATGAGCTTAATTGCATATCGACTCATCAATGAGGTGATCTATTGAAATACCTGTGGAGCAGTGAATAATTTGTGTTTGCTTTGGAAGTGAAAACTCTGAGATGTGAAACAGTTCGGAAAACTCACAGCCACTGTCAATATTCTTATTCAGCCACTCAGCATCCTAGTTTTTTTCCAGCTCCCCATTTTTGTCCTTCAGGACTGAATATATTTCAGCAGCTCTCAGACTTTGGATATTGAGGTGAGGCGAAGGAGAAAGAAGAAGAGAACTGATGCTGCATTATTAGTGTCACTTCTTTCCTATTACTGTCTTTCTACTCCAGTCTGAAAAAAAACCAAACAACAGTTGAAACAAGTTCAGGGCAAACTTTTGAAAAATCAGAATCAACTCTGTATAGGCCTTTGGGAGAAAAATGAATTTATTTCCCATGTTCTGCAGAACACAGGAGATTCCTTAGCTGTCATATTATATCTTCTAATATAATCTAGAAGCATTAAAAGGTCATTTGAATGATCTCTGGTCTGATATACATTTGAAGTGACCCCACAGAGGATATATTTTTCATACAGAAAACAATCTGGAAATGAAGGAATATCTCCTGCTGAACATCTCACAGTAAAAAAATAAGCAGGGAAATTTAGACACTTTCTTTTCTGCAAACAGGCGGCAGTGTTTATGTTTGTTGTCTACCAAAGGCTATTTAAATAGCTTGCCTAAGCAAATTTGTTTGAGCACATTCGAGTCTGTGAGCTGCTTGCAGACTGAACATTTATTTCTGGTAATCAAGCTCTGCCCTTGGTCACTTAAGATACATGATATTGATTCCTTTTCCGACTAGAAAACTTAATGTCTGCAAACTTACTATTTCTATTGAAAACGGGTTTGATTTTGTCACCAATGTGAGTTAAAACTGTGAATAAACGAGTACTGCAGCTCAGGCTGCAGTCTTTCTCACACATGCATCCACACACAAAAGTCTCTTTGCAGAAATGGCCATGGAAAGTGCATAGCCCAAGCGACAGCAGCCACCTGGAGCCTCCTCGTTAATGCTGGCCAAAGATGGGCTTCCAAATGCCTGCTTAGAAATCACCAAAATGTCAGTGATCGCATCCGTATCCCTGTACAGACAGCTCGGATGTGAAATCAGGGTGGCACTTACATACCTGTCTTTTACATGCATGAGTTCACCTCCGTGCTGACTTGGATTTCTGAGCAAAAAATGAGAATATATCCAACGCGGACACCAGAGCAGTTTAAGGCTGTTGCAGTACAAGCTGCAGTACAAAACTGTACAAAACTGCAGCTGAGTCAATATCCTTCAACCCCCCTGTTATTCGTTATAGAACATACATATGGCCAACGCCTTTATTTTTTTTAAGAGACAGAAAAGGGTGCGTGGCTGAATGGAAAAGTGGCTGCTGCTCTGAAATGGAAGCAAAAAAAAAAAAAAAGGAAAAAAGCAAAAAGCAAAAACAAACAAACAAAAAGAAACGGGAAGTTCCACCAAAAAGTTTTACCTATTGCAAGCAGCAGAAGCAGAGGCCGCTGCCCCTGGGATGAGCGGACGGGGTTGGCCTTGACCGGACTTAACACCGAACCCAGCTGCAAAACCACGGCTCAGAGCTGGGGTTGCACGGGGAGCCTGTGGAGGCACGGCGGCTGACTCTGTCCCAGCTCCTCCATAGTCCCTGGGGACATCTGCTTGTGGGAGCCCGCTAATAACCTGCTCTGTCCCATCTTTTGGTCTGTCTTTCCCCTCTCTTCAACTCCTTGTGAAAGTTAGAGCCTTTTTGGTTCTGGTTTAGTAATGCAAGAAACAATCCCTTCAAAGCATTTAACTAAATGTTTTCAGTTGCTCAGGGGTTGGAGGATTTCCTGGCCTGTATATAGATGAAAAAGGGGAAAAGAAACACGTGACTGTCTTTTGACTAACATACGCAGGAGTCTGGGACGGATGTCTCAACCTAAAGGTCAACCAGCGATATTCCTTTCACTTCACTAAAAGGCATTTCGCTAACCGTGGCATCCACCACTGCAAAATGTCACCAGCCACGCGGCCCGGGGTTGCGCTGCTAGGCTGGGCGCAATCTGTAATAATAACAACCAGAAAATAACAAACCCGGGGGGGAAAAAAAAAACGTGTCCTTTTCTTCTCCAGAGGCTCTGCGAAGCCCGCGGTTCCAGCCAGAAGCTGCTTGCGCCGGGAGCGGCAGCTGGCAGCTCTCATGTTCTGATCCTGCCTCCGCAGATGGTTTGCTGCACAGACCTCAGCGAGCGGCTCAGCCTTTCTGCACCTGCCATTTTTCTTCATCTCTTAAATTTTAATTTCATTTTGTGCTCGCGCTTCCCGCTGTAAAAGCCCTGCACTACCCTGCTCATCCTCATCAGAATGCCCCTCCATGGCAGATGAGTATCAGTGTTCCTGTTTCAATAAGATGGAGAAATTGAAGCATGGAAATTAAATTACTAGTCCACGGTCTCAGACCCAAAGCAATATCTTTTTGGTTTGTAGAGGTGTCCTCTCGCTACAAGATCATTTCTTTCCATCTAGTTCAGAGGTAATAATATCTCTGTAACTAATCCCTATGGTTGTTGTGAGAATCTGATGTTCATTGTGTTGAAAATCTAAAGCAGTATAAAAGATATTACTGATTAAAGATGATGACAAAGTCACAGTGAAGGTGGAAAATGACAGTTATTCCTCTTAATTTTCAGGTTTTCATCTGTGGCAACATGACATGCCTCCTGGATCCTTATCCCCCGTTCTGTTATTGCTACAGCGCTTTTCCAGAGGAGCTATGCAGGTGGACGCTGCTCAAGAAGAGGAGATTAAAAGGCAAGGTGTTATTCTGAGCAAGGTATGGACCATCACAATGAGGAAAATTTATAAGAGACAGACAGAAGAAATGTATATGATCAAGTGGAAGGGATGGCGGGAGGATTTCTATTGCTTCAACGTAATTCAAGAACAATGCTTCCAGAGTTAAGGAAATCCTAAGCTTTCCTGCCCTTCCCTGCTATGTCCCTCAAGGGTTAAACCACCAAGGCAGCGCTCCACAGATGGGACTGAATTCCAGGGAACTTGTGTAAGCCCCTGGGGACCTGAGAAATCAGAGGCAATGGTTTCAAAATCGAGGAGGGCTGGGCTGCGTCGAAAGGAAGGGATGAGGGAAGAGGCTGGAGCTCTCATCGGAGACTGTTAGATCCCAAACTAGAAATGACCTAGATGTTGTCCAGATGTCAACCAGCACCTGGACCTGCTTACAGCAGCCTGCTGTCCCTGCGGCAAGGGAGGGGGCCATTTTTAGCACAAGACGTTGAGAAAATCAGGCAGCTTGGTGTACAGACAGCTAGCAAGCAAACACACAGCATTAATGTACATTTGCTTTTGTAGCCAAGTGGTGTAAAAATTGGCCTTTAAGCCAGACAGATGGTGTTAAACTTGGCTCAGTGTCCAGGACAGAGGTTTGCCTTGTCTACGGTTAAGGTTTTTGCTGGCAGAGCTATATTGTTTGAGAGTATGAAGAATTCATACCCCTAAACAGCACATCTGTGCATAGAAAGTCCTTTAATAACAGGAGTAATATGTTATTTCACTGGAAATCAGATTTCTTTTTTTTCTCCTTTTTCTTGCCCCTTAATTCCCAAACAGCACATCTGTGTATAGAAAGTCCTTTAATAACAGGAGTAATATGTTATTTCACTGGAAATCAGATTTCTTTTTTTTCTCCTTTTTCTTGCCCCTTAATTCCCAAGCATTTTATCGTGGCCAAGTGCTTTCTTAGAATAAGAAAATGTACAGGGACCTTGTATGCACCAGGGGAAGTTTGCCAGTTTAGTTGAACCGTGTAGACAAGCAAATCCTCTTAGTGCAGACACAGCTTATACAGGCGAAGGAGATGTATATCTAAATGGCCTGCTCATAACAGCAAACTCCTTCTAATGTAGACAAAACTACTGTTTATTTTGTTATCCTGATAAGCACTAGCCTGTGATAAAATCCTGAAGTATAAAACTTGAAGTTATTAAGGTTTAGCCTCTAGTTGCTCTGCCACTTGAGAGAACAAATCTTCGCAGAGATCCCAATTACGAAGAAAAAAAAAAAGGCAGGGGGGAGGAGGGGCGGAATCAGGCACCAAAATGAGTTAAGTTCCAAACAGTTTCAGCACGGATGAGATATAACCTTTCATCATTTTTGGAAACTTCCCTTTTCCAATTAGAGAATACAGCCGCTCAAATAGTGTCGTATCTGTTCAGCAAGCAGCAGGCACAATGTGCAAGCGCTTGTAACATCAATAGGGACCATTGTTCAGAAAATATTGCCATTGAAATATTGTAAATGTGAATAGAATTAACCTCCCATTCATCTTTCACTGTCACACTGTTTATTTTGCTGCGTTATCTGAATGAAAGCGCAGCCTCTCATGTGCTCGTAGGTCCCATATCACCTAACAAATATCTGATTGTTTGTATTCGCTGCTCTTCCCTTCCTCTCTGCTGAGCTTCAAGCAGAGATTTGGGCATTATCGAAACCCCTCCCCAAATTGTTGTTTTCCTGACGAGAACGTTATATAAGACCCACTTCTTTATGTTATTCTGTGCAAAGCCCTTTATATTGCGCTTCTACTCAAGGAACAAAAGACACTTGTTCGGCAGCAGAGGAGAATCAAAAGAACATATTCTTTCAGGTAATGGCACGCTTCCATTGATCGGTTTTCTCCCATGAACATCGTGCACCCTGGTTCTTGCTACAAAAGAGGGTAAGATGTCAAATCCCAGAAGAAGTTAATCACACTTGACTAGCTACACTCTGTCCTGAATTATGAGTATCATGAAACAACACAAGTTGCTGAAACCAATATTCTTTGATCACTTCATTTCTTTTATAGCCTCAACCTCCCTGTTTTCCCATGGTGTTCTTGCAGATTTAAAGCAGTTTTATCTGTAATGAACAGAGTATCATTCTCTTGTTGACAGTAAACATGCATCTCTGTTTTAATTAATTTTGGCGCTGTAGGATTTACAGTACAGAACTGCAGATACCACAAAGGAGGTTGCATATGTGTGTGGATGAGTGTGCGTGTGTGTACGTGATGGAGAGCTGGGAGAGGGCAGGGGATAATGCTGTACTGAGCTACTACAACTTCTGCCTCTAATGCTGCAGCTTTTTTTAATCCTTCTGTTTTCAATGGACCTGCATCAAATCCCATTACATGGATGGGAAGCTTCAGTGGGAGGTGGGCTAGATCCAGGCCACTAAACGGTGTTGATGGACAGACAACACGGTTGTATCTATCACTTACTCCTTCCCCAGCATTTGCTAAAAATAGAGAAGGCACAACTGATATGTGCAGTGGAGTGTGCTCTGCTGACCTGCTGTCTGCGAAGAACAAGCTGACTGATGTGGCTAGGAGAGCAGAGAGCGCTTCTGACCCTGTTTTCCCTTCAGCTAACTCAGAGTCACAAAATCACAGAACCTTTGGAGGTCTCTAGTCCAGCCTTCTGCTCAGAGCGGGGTTAGGGCTAGCGCAGATTGCTCAGGGCTACATCCAGTTGATATGGCAATATCTACAAGGATGAAGATGCACAGTTTTTCTGGGGCCCTGTTTTAATATTTGACCACCCTTGTGGGATTTTTTTTCCCCCCTTATATCAAGGAATTCTTGTATCCTTACAACAATTTCCCACATTTCAAATTGTGTCCATTGCTTCCCTGAGCACCTGGAGAAGAGCCTGTTTCTGTCTTCTCCACACTCTCTTATTAGGTGCCTGTAGACAGCATTAAGATCCCTGTAAGCCTTCTCCAAGCTGAAGAAGCTCAGCTCTCTCGGCCTCTCCTCTTACAACATGTGCTTCAGCCCCCGACCATCCCAGTGACCTTCTGTGGGACTTGCTCTGGTTTGTTAAGGGGAGCCCAAACCTGGTCACGCTGCTCCAGATGCAGTCTTAAAGGCACTAAATAAAGGGGGAACTATCGCTTCCCTCCTGCTAGCTACATTTTTGGTAATACAGCCCAGTATGTCATTGCTGGAAGGACACGCTGTTCAACTAGACCCCCAGGTCCTTTCTGCAGAGCTGCTTCCTAGCCAGTCAGCCCCCAGTCTGTACTGGTGCAGTGGGTTACTCTGGTCCAGCTGCAGGAATTTGCATTGACGTGTGCTGAACTTCATGACTACCTGTCAGCTCACCTCCCCAGCCCGTCCAGCTCCCTCCGAATAGCAGCCCTGCCCTCCAGGGAATCGACTGCTCACCCACAACCTCACCGCGAGCGCACGTTATCCCATCATCCCATTAATAAAGACATTAAACAGTATTGGCACCAGTATCAGTCCCTGAAATACATCACTAGTAACTGGCTGCCAGTTGCTCCAGGCCACAGACCCCTAACAATCTAATTTTCCACCCCACTCATCCAGTCCGTATCTTACCACATGGGCAATTTTAGTGATAAGGTGATCATGGGCAACACAGGGAAACCTGCTGGCTGCAAAGACGTATGGGAGAAATGATGAGCGTTATGGGTTAGGAAAGCACAGAAAATGAATTTTCTTTATTTATGGTCTTATATTGCCTTCTGCTACACCCATCTGTTGAACAGTGGTGTTCCCTTCAAAGCTTCCTAGGAAGCCAGAGTAGTATTTCAAGAAAATGAGTATGAACCTTGAATTTACTTTTTCTACTGGGGAAAACCTTCTGAGAATAATTCCAAGGGTCAGAAGAGAAGCATGAATCCTCTGTGTTTCTCAGTCCTCTGCAAGTCTCAACAAAAGCTGATGCATTTTATCCAAACTTGTCAATGGACTGAGCCCAAATGCAATGGCAGTTCACCGCATCCAAAGCTGGGTTTCAAACAGAATCCAAAAGTGGTACAGCGACCAGGGCATGGATTAAAGTTGCAGCCTTGAGACAAGCTTGAAACCTGAACTCAGACCACCTACAAATGTCTGCTGTGTGTGACAGGCAACACTGGAGCCCTCCTAGGAAGGACCTTGTGCTATCTTGTCTCCCGGTACTGCTGTGAGGGCAGATAAGCACATGGAAATAGGCCTACTAGGCACAGCTCGGCAGGGCTCATCCTGCTGAAGGAAGGTGAGATTAACAGATGCATTTATAGCCTCCCTCCCTCCCCTAATTCCCCCTTTGAACACACTGAATGGGGTGTCTTAAAAACAATCCCCAAGGAGCTCCTGCAGCAAAACGAGGTCAAGAGAAAATGTTGTCTTGAGTTTGCCACTAAAACTGATCTAAATGAGAGTGCAGAGGTGGTGTCTTGCTTCCAGGGTCTTTGGCTCTCATCCCAGAGCTTCATTCAGGACTCTCAAATAGATTACCACGCCAGGACTGCCAGGCCTCCTGCAACGGAGCCAGAAGCCTTGTGTAGCAAGAGCTATGGAATTTATGTTCTAGACATTCAAGTTTGTCCTATAGCTATAGCTACAGTGCAGCTGGTACCAGGGCTGTGCCTGGGTGCACACCCTGCGCATTTAGGCATCAGTCCCCTGGGTGGTCCCAGAGCTCCCAGCTAGTCTCTGCAGAGGTGACACAAGGGACTGATCTGAGACAAGGTGATTGCCTGAGCTCCTGGAGACCCTCACAGCAAAGGCTTTGCCTAATTCCTGCAGGAGGAATTAGGTGGGAGTCCATGTGGGAATTTTGGGTAGTCCCAGACATTTTCCCAGGCAGCTGCTTAGATCATTTTGTAGACGCTATTTGGTGTGTCAATGTGTTAGCATCTAGGATGGAGAATCTGGCCATGCTGGGGACTGCCCCAGGCAGTACCTGATGTAGAACTGACAAACTTATACATTGATGAGCTACTTCTAAGTACTCAGTAGAAATTGTTCCTGCAGATGCAGAAATGGTGACGTAGAGCAGCCTTCTGCACATAGTAAAGATAGTTAGGGGATGTTTTGCTCATAGTTTAAGATAATTTATAGCAGGTCATGTAGGACCCCAACCCAGCTGGACTACAGGAACTGAGCAGGATGGCAGTTTGGGGTGTCTCACCAGATCCTGCAGAAGACACCGTCACAGGGATCCTCACAATAGCGTCTCCATTTGCCCGTGGATAGTGAGCCAAACATCCCATCCAAGACGTGATTTCCCATGCGAGCATTACCCTATGCCAAGACCCCAATAAGTTAGGGATTTTCTTGAAGAAACAAACACTCTCCATGAGACAACAGATGCTGCACATTTGCTGTGCAGATGTGAAAGACTTGAAGCCTTAGAGCTCTACAGTCATCTCCATCTAGACCTTGTTGTCCAGCACTGCACCAGGGATCGTGGGAGCCCTGCAAATGTCAGTGGGGCATGAACCTTCAGAGCTGCTAGACTATCTGCAGAAGGGCACACACAAATCTGTAAGTCTTCGGTCTTTTGGGGCTGGGGCCGTCCGGTTGTTACAAACCCCAGTGACCATTTACAGCTGTTCAGATCTATAAATGTTCACGCTGATTTCACTGCCGCTGCCAGCAGCGGGCCCAGAGAGCTTCCTAGCAGCGAAAGGAATTTGAATACAGTTTTGTACGAGCAAAGTGTTAAAAAAGCCCACAAAATATCCTGCCACCAAATAATGTTGTTTTCCAGTAAGCTGTGGCTGCTACCCTCAGATAGGGCAGGGGAAAGCAGTGAAAGAGTAGCAGGAGTCAGACTTTTGACTGCTGTCTAACAAGTGGATCTTCATTCGGCAGCACGTGCTGCATGTCCCCATGCAAGACCTTCTCCAGGTCTTTACACTGTGCTCCAGGACTCACCCTCCACTGCCCTGGGTCGGCGGTACTGAGCACCATGTGGGCCCCTCCGTGGGGCTGGAGTTGTTTTGATAGACTGCTCCAAGATCTGCTGGTTGCACTTCCCTACTTTTATTCTATCCCAGCCTTAAAGCAACATTAAAGAGTCTGGATCAAAAATCCCCTCATTCCCATAGGCTCAAAACAGCATTATCTTTAGGAATTTTGTATTCTCTGGCCAAGCATACACACCAATTACACAAGCTTATCACTGCTATCATGAATGTATTTTCACTCTTATAGTAAATGTACAGCAATCATGCTTTTATTGTTTATGTTTTAATAATGGATTGCCACCCAGAAAAAAAATGAGAAACACTGCTGTAGGCAACTGGGAAGTGAGCCAGAGCTACCCTCCTGTGTGTTCCCGGTGCTGGATTTCGAGGCTCATGCTTATTTGTCTCAGTTCAGATCTAGTAAGAAAGTCATTCTGTATTTGCATTAGCGTGAAGGAGCATATTCTGCTAAAACCATGCCTTTCTCCCCCATGTGTTTTGTCTCATTACATGTGGTAGCACCAGACTCCCAGAGGAAGCGTACTTGGCTAAATAACCATGGTGACTATCCCACCAGTTGTTAAACACATTGTGCAGTTTCTACTACTACTCTAATTTTAACATCCTAATTTTGATTTATGCTATATAAATGCTAAATAAAACTCCGATACTTCGAAAACCACCCAACCTTTGAAACAATGTTTTCCATTAATGGTGTTAACAGTTAGACTGCCTTTCAGCGCAGTGTAACTAACATCACCTACCGAAAGACCAAACTTCTTATACAAACATGCAAAACAGTCACCTTTACCATGACCCTAATTTAAAATTTTAAAAAGGATCCAGCCCATTCCACCCTGCCAGAAAATTACTCATTATGTTCCATGCTAAATATGATTTTTCATTCTGGAGGAGGGGTGGGATTATATATATAAAAATACCTCTGGTTAGTATGTTACGTATATTAGTAATGTACCAGGAAGCTCCTACCACCAAGAGTTTCAAATCTAGGTAGATACTTTGGGCAGAAGCAGGGACAGTAGCAGCAACGAGGGGTACATAGGATGGATAGGATAGGGTAGGATAGGATAGGATAGGATAGGATAGGATAGGATAGGATAGGGCAGCTTGTTCTCTTACCATATAACCAAGAGTGTGCTCAGCGTGGAAAAGGTAATGGGGATGTGGTTTGGCAGTACTGGGTGGTGAGGAAGAGATTACATGTAGAGGTTTCTGCATGCTCTGTGACTTTCTCACCTTTTGATTGCGCCCCAAATACTGAGAAATGTCATTGTCTAGCTCATATGATAGTTTCCATCAAAGAAAGTCAAAGCACTTTCTAAAGAAAGTAATTGTGAAAGTAATTGTGCTCATTAATGGAGAGGGAACTAGGACACAAAGCAAGGATTTGTCCATGGCCACGCAGTTGGACAGTGGCTGTCAGAGCCTGCAGGCCAAGGGCTTAAACACAAGAAAACACTGACAAAGAAAAAAAACAAAACAAAACAAAACACAACCAAACCACCACAACAACAAAACCCTCAAAAACCCCTAGCAACAACTATTCCACTTAGCAAATTTGCTTGTGGAAACTTCCAGGCAGGTGGGAGAAGTGCTCCAACATCTCCCCTAGGAACCATCATGCAACAGGTGGGATTAACAAAGGATGCTTTAATATCACTTAGATTTCAGTGTTAAATACCTTCACAGTTTTTCAAAACGGCATTTAAAGCAATTTTTTCTGGGATTTGTAAATACGGTGGGTTTACTTCCAACAGGAATCTCTGATTTAACAAAGAACTGTGGGTCCATTTTACAACCTTAGCGATGAATGCATCTGTGGTGTGTGAAGGATCTGCTCCTACCCTGCCTCACACACCTTCCCTGCCTTGCTTGGGTCCGGCCCTAGTTTTCTTTCAGGTGATTACTGTCCATGGAAAGCTAACTCACACTGATTACACTAAAATAAGAACGTACTTTCAATGTTTCCCTCCTAGACCTGCCTTATAATTTGATCTGGCAAATAAGTACATTGTAGTAATCCCCCTGAATGTGATGGTTCCCATCTTAATTAACTGTAGGGACTTTGTATCTTATTTCTGGAGCACAAGAGGAACATCCAAGAATCAAAAATATACTGAAGCTGATTCTCTTTTCTTTGAAATCAGTCTTCCATTGCCCACCCTGAACTTACACCTGATTTACAATGCGGTGAGATGAGAACTGGCACAGATATCATCTGAAGCAAGAGGAGGAACTAAGCCTTCGCAGAGCTCAAAAAGAGAAACAAAAAGAATATGGCAATGTCACATACACATGCAAAAAAATATAATAGTATTATAGAGGACCTTGAAGGTGACCACTATTATTCCCAGCATTCCAGTGACAGCTTTGTACCCTCCCGTTCCTCAGTGGAGCAGGCTTTCTGCCTGTCCACGCGTCGCCTGTGCAGTACGAGGTCTTTCTTGGGAAACCCACTACTTCCCCTGCTGTGACGTTGTGCCGTGTGACGGGTGGGAGCAAGAACCCAACTGCTGGTTTGCGGCTCATGTTCATCGCTACGGTGCAGAGCTCAGAGGGGCTGCCTGACCTTGTTGCCCTCTCTTGCGATGGCGATGAGGGAGCAAGGCGCTTCTGAAGCACAGAGAATCTGGACATGCCTCCTGCTTGGAGTATCAAGTTGTTGCTCCTATGAGGACGTGTAGGTAGGGGAGGCTTGCTAAGGTCCTGGAGGACTCGTAGGGAGCCCTTCTCCTCCTGCGTGCAGGACCACGCTTCTCTTGGGCTGGCGGCTGTTCTTGCGAGACAAACTTGCGCTGAAGTCATAGCGTGAGCTCAGCAGCATCTCTGCAGGACCAACCTTGGAGAATTGCCTGTTTCCAAATTACAAACTCCTCTCTTCATTTCCCTTCTGTCCTAGCAGACCATCTCTGTTTCCCACTGCTCTAACAGGTTGATTTATGGCCCTGGGAGCGGCATGGAAAGGGGGAAGATGACCTTAGTTCACCTGTGCCAGGGTACAGCTGGAGCTCAAGGCTACAGAAGGAGCAAACTAGCTTTTCTAGCCAAACTGCTTTGCACAAAGGAAGCCAACACTTCTGGCACCTGCACAGCAGCTGTGGAGCAGCAGGCTGCAGGCACAGATGTCTGGGGACAGATGAGCAGCGAATCCTGCAGGAGATCCCAGGGCAGGAAAAGCCCAAAGACCTCGTGGACAGTGTGCTTCACAGGTGCTGTAGCGTGAGTGGGGTGAGAGGCAGGACACCTCCAAGTGGGTCTTGCGGTAATGTACAGGATTTGGCAGGTTGAGGACATGTCATCCTTGGGGCGTGGGGTCAGAACCATGTGGTTGTAACACACGACATATCACACCCCTGTGGCATTAAAAAAAAAAAAAAGAAAAAGGTTAAGACCAGGAAAGAACAAGATGGTAAAAATGTGTTGGTTGCTTTGACACCCAACCAGATTAACCTGTTCCTGATGAAAAGGGAAACCAGGGCTGAAACACGTTGGGTGAAATCTGGAGTTCCACTACCTTTTTCCTAATGATTTATTATATGTTCAAGAATTAACTGCAATGCAAACTTCTGATCTTGGCATTTAAAACATCTTGGGCTTAGCTTAGGGAGTGGGGGGAGATCGGTATGCAAGAGATAAAAAACTAGTTCGAGAAACTGCAAAGTGACACGATCAAAGTAACTTGGAATGAAAAAGTTAAGAAACTAATGCGCTGAAAGAGATCTGCAGAGCAAGCGCAGGACACCAGCGCAGGAAAAACTCTGCTTTGGTATAGTGTCAACATTGTAGCTGTGAGCCTTTATTTTCAGAGATTGTTGGTTTTAGTTCCTCCATAAAATTGCTTGAAGCCAAAGAAAAAGTTTCCAGGGTTCTGAGCTTGATCCTGTCAATTTTAAGGTAATTTTAACGGTAGCAGGAACAACCCCCAGATCTGTGCGCAAAAGGAACCTGAAGGCTTCCTGGCACCCGCTTCTGCATTCACTTGCGCCAGAGTTGTATTTGCAGAAGGGAAACGTGTTCCTTTGCAACCTGGCCCGTAACTCCCCGGCTGTGGGAACATTTTTGCAGTTTGCCTAACTAACATGTGACTCGGGTAGGTGCACATACAGATTTCACACACATATTCCTTTCATGTACACACAAGTAGGTTCCTGCTTTGAAAAACTGAATGCATAAAGCGTTTGCTGGCAAACAGCTATGCATTAATTTTATTTTCAAATGCCATGATGTGCGTAAAAACCTGGATAGCTTCAAAGTAGGAAAAGAAAAACAATGCTTTCATAGTTTGGAAAATAAGTCATAGTGCAACCTCCAGATTATGAAGTTCTTCAGGCGTTCTTGACATCTTCATAACCCAATCAGCACCAAAGAGTAATGATTGCTGAATGCCGACTTTAAAGCCAACGGGCTCCCTCAACACCGAGGAAGGGGTGGATTGCTCGGGGGAATCAGGCGGGTTGCCAGCCCCCCACCAGCAATGCCTTTTCCAAGGCATGACACCAGTCAAGTGAGAGGTCCCACCGCCATGCAACGGGGTCATCTGCACCAGGGTTGGAGCCTGCCCTGCTGCATCTCAGCACGCATAGACACAGGAGGGGCTGCCATGGAGGAACGAGTAGGGTTAGTTCAGGCACGTTCCTCAGAAAGACTTACTTAAACTTGGCTGCTGCAGTGTTTGGGATCACTGGAGGAACTGGACTCCTTTCCAGCTCTCTCATTACTTGTCAGGTTTCCAGCACTGGGCTTCCGACACTGGACTTCCTTCCTGTCTAGATCTGTCTGCTGAGCTGGTCGGTGTCAGGGTAACAAGATGGGAACGTCATTATCCAGACCTGATTTTGTCTAGCCTCCATCATCTGAAACATGTTCAAGGATCACAACCCCGTTTCCAATTTCAAGGAATGTTGGATGAGCTGGCTTTGAGCTATCATTGCTACACTGATAATGCAAAAAAGAAGAAAAAAAGGACTAGAAGGGTCTGAGCATCTCCCAAAAGCCCTTCAAAAATTACATCTCTGCTGTAAAATAGCACAGACAGTCATAAAGAAGCCACAACTATAGAAAGGCTCTTTTGCATCCTTTCCTTCTCCACCTGGAAGCAGGGTGGGAGCTGCGTTCCCTGCACTGCTGTCTGAGGGGCGAGCTTCCATATGTGGCTTTGCAATGGTTTTTCTGTCAGGAGGCCAGTTTATTTACGTAAGATGTGAACACTGGCCTCTTTGCCTGAAAACAGAACGAAAAAAAACAAGAACAGGCAGTGTCCTGACTCTGTCTCCAGTAGCCCCTCTAGTAAAGCTGAGCCTGAAGAACCTCCTCAGCATCACCCTCACAACCCTTTCTTCGTGGTTTTTCCTGTATTTTTGTTCTTGCGTGCGCACACAGACCACAAACCCCTTCCCCTTGCTTGGGCACCCGGGCAGTTCCTCAGACATCACTGCTGCGCTTCCGACGGGGAGGTACTTGGGTGCTCCGTGTCCCAGGAGGCAGTTTCTGTGTTTTCCAACCCCCTCACTTCTTCCACTTCACTGAATTGCTTCTTCCATTCAGCCTCTTGACTTCAGCTGAGCCCGCAGTCCCCCACAGATCCAAAGCCGATTCAACAGCAGCTATTAGCATTATGTCCCCTAAGAATTTGTTTATACAGCACGAGTGGAAGGGGCCCTAATCTAGTTCAGGCTTTTACATGCTGCTAAAATACAAATGGTAAAAGATGATGATTTGACTTGTTTGAAAGGGTCCACTTTTCACAGCAGACCCTTTCAGAAGGGCAAGTGGTGGAGAGAGACTTTTGCTAAGCTTTTTCTGCACTGGAAGCCTCGCCAGCAACTAGAGACAGGAGCTTGGAAGTACCGAACGCTCTGCCCATCCCCCCGCACATCCCGGCTTCCTTGCAAATAGTCACACCCAACACTGCAATTGCAGTGTGGTTATGTACATACTATGTCAGAAACATCACTGTCAGGAGAAAGCTTGTAGCTGAAATTAGGAGTTTGTTCTCTGCCATGTACTGGAAACCACTAGGGACCAGCAGCTGACTTTGGAGTAACAGTTTCCTCCATTGCAAACCTGAGCGTTCAGTAGCTGCACACCCGATTAAACACCAGTTTTTATCTTCTGTTCCCGCTCCTGCCGCATGAACCTGTATTTCAGAAACCACCCTTGCAGGTGTGATTAGCAGACCCGAGGCACGTAATGTTGGCAGGGGTACCAGCGCAGAAGTCTCAAGGCACCTTTTCTTTCTTGCCCTTAGTTCAAAAGCCAGAAGTTGCTCCTGGGGTACATAAAGACTCAGGGTACACAAACACAATTACACGCCTGCACTCCTGGGACAGGGAAGCACAGGCATCACCAACCACACTGTCTCCAGGTGGGGAGACGATTGGGGAAACTGTTTGCCTTGGGCCTGTGCCTTAGCGTCTCTTACACTATCTTCTTTTTACTTTTATTTTCACAATTAAAACGTCACCTCTGTTTTCTTATAGCTCTAAGGTGGGAAGGAAGGCGGAGGAGGAGGCAATGAAGACTGCTATAAAGACTTTTTCATACCAGGGACCAATATATCGGATGCTGGCCCTGCGAAACTTTATTATTTACCTCTGCTGGAATGGGAAAGGAAAATAGCTGGAACAAGCACAGCTCTTGGATACATGCGGTGCAATTGTCTATACAAGGCAGTTCCACGGGAACCCCACCGGAGAACCAGACAAACTCAGCAAACACGGCCGAGTGCACAGTGTGCCGAAGGAAAAGTGTGAGGCATTAAACATTTCCTTTCCTTTCTCTATTACCTTTTCACAACAGGACAGAAACCATCTGAATATTGTTTCCTTGTAAATTTTCTGAAATGACTTTAAGAAAATACTTAGAGACACACTTCCGTTAGCAGCAGCACTGATTCTTTACTAATTTGTGAAGAAAAAATGTGAAATAATTGGTAAGAGCCGATCCCTCGGGAAACAGAGATGCCCGATTTTATAACTTGGCCTGGTCACTCGGGCTCACTTGGAGCGACACAGGAATGCGAGTGCTACGACTGCCGGCATTGCAACACCCGATTTTTGCACGCCTGTCCTTTCCTCCCCATCCTTCTCCCACCTACCTGAAGGTGCTGGAACCGAACAAGCACACTCATTCACTATGCCTGGTACCTGGGAATAGGATTTTAAAAAAAACAACCAACCCAAACATCCTGGGTGTTGTACATGAGCTACCTAAATTAGCCAGTGAGAAACGCTGGGTGTGTTACAGCCTCGTCCTGTCTAGGGCTTAGGTGCCTTGTTCAGGTTTAGCGGGACATGCTTCTTTTCACTCTGGATTCACAGCCCTGAAAACTTAATTAGAGCTTTTCACCTTGCGTTAATTAACATGAGAAATGACGGGACCTCTCTTCAGTCTGCTTTTTCTCCACCCACCCGTTATCCTTGAATAACCCATCGCCTGTGGGCTCCCGCTCTCCCTAGGCGCAGGGTTGCATTCCTACTGGGGCGGAGGGACCCATGCTCCGCCTGGGCAAGGCAGCAGACGAAGGAGGGTTGGGGTCTCCTCCTGCTGTCTTCTGGAGGGAAGGGGATGTGTTTTGTGTAGCCCAGTGTGAGGGGCATGGTCTGAGAGACCCTACTAAACTCAGGCAAGGTTGTCTGGGGACAATCCCGTATGTAGGTCCCACCCACGCTGAGGAGGTGAGTCCCAAGTTGCCCAGCCCACGTTAACCTGGGGCGCTTGTGTGTACCTGGGAGCAAATCCCTGGTGTCAGGCATGAACGGCATCGCTTCAAAGAGCAGCAAGATGATGCATTTAGGGACCCACGTGATTCAGGTGGCCGAAATGAATGGGACTAACAACCTCTCTGGCCACCCCAAAGCGTTGCTCTCACATACACCACATGGTCCAGAACCGCCTGGAGTTTTCAGTGCAGCTTAGGAAGGAGCCAGAGCTGCTCTGCAAGGAGCAGAAGCAAAGGCAGCCCAGGAGGTGTTTGGTGTCTGCAGAGTCACATTGCTGTGGGGTGGCACCCCCAGGCCCGCTGGTGGCATCTCCAAACCGGCAATGTGACAGCTTTGTCCTCTCTGGTGCCCGAGTTGGAGCCCCGAGCCCCCCATCGGGCACCGAATCGCTCCCTAGGAGGAAAGCGAGCATGAGAAAAACTGTGGGCAATGTGGGCCCTAAAAATTTGCACTCAAAAGGCAAAGAAAACAGTTTCGAAATGTGCAAAAGTATCCACAGCGATCACTTACCGCCGTCATCCTGCAAAGCCGTGAAACAACTTGGATTCTACTTTCGTACCGCTGAAATTTAACTACCTTTGTGCCACCTATTAGTCCTAATCCACTTTATTTAAAAAAAAAAACAAAACAAAAAACAAACAAACAAAAAACCAAACACAAAACTCTCCGAGAAACCCGAAGTCGCCTTTTCGTTGCGGGTCCCCTTGGCCGCCCTGCGACAGCCCGGCGGGGCGAGGGGGAGCCGGGGGCTGCCAGCGCCGCTCCCAGCCGGTCCCCCCGGCGCTCAGTGCCACCGCACCCCGGGCTCGAAGCAGCCAACGGCGTGTCCCCACGACGTGTCCGTGGAAGGGTGGGGGGGGGACACAACACACCCCCGGCCACACACACACACACACAACACACACGCACACACGCGTGGCGGCAGCGGGCGGCGCCGCCAGGTGCGCCCGCCCCGTCGCGGCCCCGGGGGCGGAGGGGACGGGGAGGGACGGGGTGGGAAGGGGTGGGAAGGGGGGGGGCGGCCGCGGCTCCTCGCCCCACCCCGCCGCGCCGGGAGCTCGCCGTCCGTCCCCCCCCCCCCGGCTGAAGTCCGGTTGCCGCCGCGGCGTGCCGGGGGTGCCGTCAGTCGGCGTTTCCAGCATGCTGCTAAGATGGCGGTAGCGGCGGCGGCGGCGGCGGGCGGCGGGGGCGGGCGGGCGCAGCGCAGCGGCTGGCTGGAAGTTTTGGTGCGGGAGCGGTGGCACAAAGTGCTGGCCAACTTGGGCGGCGAGGCGCTGGTGCTGAGCGGCGAGGAGCGGCCCGACGGCGCGGCCCACAACGGCCTGGGGGGCGATGGCGGGGCGGCGTGCCGCGGGGCCGAGGGCGGCGGGGGGGCGGCGGTGCGCACCGCCTTCACCGACCCCCCCGAGCAGGTGCCCGAGGCCGTCTCCAACAAGAAGCGGTGCGTGAAGGTGCTGAAGCAGGAGCTGGGCGGGCTGGGCATCAGCATCAAGGGGGGCAAGGAGAACAAGATGCCCATCCTCATCAGCAAGATCTTCAAGGGGTTGGCGGCCGACCAGACCCAGGCCCTCTACGTGGGCGATGCCATCCTGGCCGTCAACGGCACCGACCTGCGGGATGCCACCCACGACGAGGCGGTGCAGGCGCTCAAGCGGGCCGGCAGGGAGGTGCTGCTGGAAGGTAGGCACCCGGGGGATGCGACGGGGGACGGGACGGGACGGGGGGGGGGGGACAGCCCGGCCGCCAGCACGCCCCGGGGCGGGAGGCTTTGGGACAGGTCGCCAAAGAGGCGGCGGAGCCGAGCCGGGGGTGGTGGGGGGTGTTGGTGGGTGAAGAACTGCCCCCCCCCCTCCCCCCCCCCCCGGGCTTCTCCTACCGCTCCTCCCGGCGGCTTCGCAGCGGGGAGAGTTTTTATCCCAACCCCGAGCCGCGCCGGGACTCCCGACGGCGTTGGGTTCGGGTCGCAGCCCCTCGGGACGGGGGACGAGCGGGCTGCCGGGGGAGCTGGGCTTGAACTTTCCGTCCTCCCCGTCAGCCGCCGGAGCCCCTTCCCCTCCCGGCGCCCCCCCGCCCCCGCAGCCCCGTCGGTGCGCGGCCGCCGGACCCCCCCCCCCCCCCCCCCCCCGCCGCCGGAGAAAGGTGGTGGTGGTGGCGGGGAGTTGGGTGCCGGGAGTGTGGGGGGGGTAAAGGAGTAAAGGACTTCTCCCGAGGCAGCTCGAAATGCCCGCACACCCCCGCCGCTGTCCGGTTCTTCCTTGCCCCCTTCCACCACCCCGGTCCCGGCTGGGGGAGAGGGGGAGAAAAAGGCTGGAATGAAGCTGGCGGTGCCTCAGTGACACATCAGCCATCCCCGCGGCTCCCGTTTCCTCTCTCAGGGGTGACCGAAATGGGTTTGTAAGAAGGAGCCTCAGAGACCCAGCGCGGAGTAAGGAGCAGGCGCTGAGTGTGCGTGGAGGAGGTCTGGAGGGAGGGTGTCCCCCCCCTCAGAACGGGTCGGGTGTTCTGGTCAGAGCCAGGTTCCCCAGGACGGCGAGTGCGTGAGGAGAGAGGCATTCACAGGCGTTGAATCCTTGTCTTCTGACAAGGACTAATTGACTTGCTCCACCTGAGAGAATGAACAGCTTCAGAAATGCCCTTGGCGCGTGTTTGATAAAGTGATTACGTATTTCCCCAGAAGTTCATTTAACTGGAGGTCAGTGGCATCTGAGGCATGCTGCTGCGCCGCCTTCCCCTGTGCCATCGCCGTCCTCCGAGCCACAGGCGCTCCCACCTCGCTGTGCCTGTAGCCCTCTCGGTACCGCACATTTTCTTCACGTGTGTCTTTTTTGGTGCTTATTCCGAGGAGCAAAGGGGGGTGCGCAACCAACTATGGCATAAAGTGACGGAAAAAGTTTGAAAGGGAGGGAAGGTGAGAGAACGTCGTCCGCAGTAGTGTGTGCTGCAAAACTGGTGTTGTCCGCAACGGTGAAAACTGCGAAGGAGTTAGTGTGCGGTGAAGTTTTAAGAAGCTGAGGGCAATTGCATCTCCCCTCTCTGCCTGCCCCGTGATGCTCGCGGGACGAAGCGCGTCTCGTCCTCCCTCGCTGCAGCCGAGCCGCTTACGAAGATACCCGTGAAGTCTTAATAGGAACTTCTCTTTGAGGTCTGAATGGAGGCTGTCGCGTCTAAATTCTGTCCCTGGTTTGTTTACGCAGTTTAAGGGCTTCCTGGGGTGCAGGCCAGGCAACAGCTGACCTTTGGCGTGATCTAATGAGTAACGTATATACTGCTCACGACAGCCTCCCTCCCTCTGTGTAGCGCCTGGAATAGCAGCACCTGAACACGCTGCTGCTGTACCAGTCTTAAAAAAACCTCAGTTTTCTTGCCGGTAGGAGCAAAGATGAAGCCGTTTCAGTGTGGACTCTTAGCACCATCCTTCTCTCTCCCCTCTTTTCGTGGTCGCAGCTATTTTCTTGCATTTCTTTGCTCCGTGAAGGCTGGTGTGTGCCTCAGTGGTTGTTTCTGCGACTGAATTTGTAATTTGTAAATCGAGAGCGTATTTCAGTGCTCATCCCTCTGTAGAGTTAAAATATTCTGCCACTGAACTCAGTATTTTGTCCTGCCTTTCTCTTACCATTTCAGCGGAGGAACCGAGAGGAGAGTTGGCCGCAGCATTGCCCCGGGAGGCTTCTTCAGCGGGAACCTCTCTACGTGAATGGCTTCTGTAAACAGGCGGTTTAAAACAACTCTGCAATTCAGTTTCCCACTTTGAAGCTCTTTCCTGGGTAGCACAGTCTAAAACGGCCTTTTCATTACTAAAAGAAGGAAAATCCCAAAGTTTGTTTTTTTTTTTTTTTTCCTTTTGAAGTATAGGAGGGAGAGCCTTGGTTTTCCTTTCCTTCCAGACAATAGGAATTTGCCATTTCCTGACTTCTTAGAGAGTTATGTATTGCAAAAAGCAGCCTGCGCTGGGGCACGGCAAGACCCGCTGCGCAGCTCCTCTCTGGGGTCTTTCTCCAGTTAACAGAGCGATGCCAGCATGTGTTCCAGGATCAAAATGCAACGTTTACATTTTTCAGGGAGATTCTGCGACTCGCTTGTGACTTCCAGACCAGGAAAGCCGAATTTGCGAAGGTGTGAAGCACCGGGGGCACGTTCCACGGTGCGGCCGGGCTCTGGGTGTTGCTCAATGCGTTCTGCGTTCCTGGAAAGGGTCTTACGGTTGGGTATTTTCTAGAGGTTCTCACGGGCAGCGACGATGTGGTCAGTATGGCTCAATACACCCACCAGCAGAGTGCTGGAGCCCCTCTGTTATATAGCGCCCTTCCTAAAATTGCTTGCTCAGTGAGATGAGGCATTTACCAGCTCAGCACTAAACTGTCTGTCTCTCCCGCATTCCTGTGCGGGGAGGAAGGGAGGGGAAAATCCCTCCCCAGCCCTCCGCAGGGTGTGTGGGCGGCAGGGCTGGCACCGGGGTGGGTGGCGGGGAGGAGGAAGGTCAGCCAAGAGGGGAAGGGATGGGGCAGTGCCCCCTTTGAACACTTGGCCCTTTTGCTGCCTTGGTCCATCGTCTCTGAGCTGGTGGAAGGAGAAGTGACTCGCGGAAGGGTTAGGGGTGGCGTAGCTGCGGTAGCTGTGCCGCTGTGGGGTGGCACAGCTGTAAAGCCCAGTGGGATGGGTCCTACTCTAACAAGTTTAATAGGCATCCTGCGTTGTTCGGTTCTCTCATTTTGCACCTTGAAGGACATCGTTCTGTCGCAGTCCTCACTTTTATAGTCCAGCTTCTAAGCTGAAGTTGTGTAAATCAGTTCCGTCTTAAAGGTCTGATCTGTGGGATTGGCCGGGGTGCCTTGAAATCAGGTAGGATTTGATAAATGGAAGGGACATAGGTCAACAGGTGACACTGCCGTAGGAGGAGCTGTAAGAAGGTTCAGGAGGAGAAGGAAGTGATGGTGAGGAAGGGCTTGAGCCATAAGAAGTCCTGCTCTTCCATCATCTGCAGGGATGGACCTCTTCTGCCTGCAGGGTTTAATTTCCTGTGAGCTTTCCATCACAGCTTGGGCATGGGTGCAAAGCAGGCAGTGAGCAGGGGCAGGGGAAGCACTAGTGTTGGGCTTGTTGGCCCTGGATGGCTTCTCAGGTGTTCAATACGTCGGGATGGAGCTCCTCACCAGCGTGCAGGGCCGCAAAGAATTTCCCTACGTGAGAGATGAGACAGCCTCCATGTACGGTGCATATTTGCAGGCATGGAAGGCAGCTAAAATGATGACAGCTATTGTTTGTACACATAATTTCCCTGTGGTTCTGTTAAATCGGGTCTTCTTAAATAAGCACTTTGGAAAATCAAGCAGCCCCTCTTGTGCCATGTGAAGCACATTACATTCGAGTGACTCTCAAGACACAAAAGGTGTTTGTTTTTATCGAAGCATCCTAGATGAGAGCAGTCCCTTGGCATGCTCTGTAACCGAGCTGGTTGTGCTTTACTCGTAATCTGTAGGTGTTCGGTGAGAAAACGAAAAATCAAAGTAGCCTGTGCTAACGTCAGACAGGACCCCTCTGCATGATGCCGTATTTGGATGTGGAGGAGAAAGCACCACATGTGGGTTTTTTGCTAGCTGGCTGCAGGAAATTTTTCTAGATAGCATCACTTCCTAACTTGTTAAATGTGTGTGGACAAGCTTCTGATGATGATGGTGGAAGGTACGTAGTGGGAAAAGGAGCATCTTCTTAGTGTTGCTAGAGTTTTTTATGGGTTTTGAGTGACTCACAGTTAAGCTAATGCAATTGTAAGGTAGGGGTTACAGCTGCCTTCAGAAGCAGCTCTCGCAGCCTCTCTGGGTTTGCAGAAGTTTCCCACACAGAGGCAGCCCCCCGCATAGTGAATTTTAGCATGTGGGCAGTAGACTCTAGTCATCTTCTGTAGCCTTCTTGGGAGTATATAGTCATCTTCTGTAGCCTTCTTGGGAGTAATCTGCAGCTTTAAAGCAATGTAAGAATAAGCACGGTGCAGTCTGTGCCGTAGTAACATGTATTATTTTCCAAACAGGATTCTCCCCTTCCTACCCTTTTAAAATTTTCTTTGGATGAAACAAAGTGATTCTGCCAGTGTGAATTACATGCTGAAATGGCGTAAAATAGGCACGGGCTACTTGTTGGTTGTATTTTTCTCTCTTATCTACGTTTTCATGTTTCTTTCAGTAAAGTAGTGACAACAGGAGATTTCTGTGGGTTAACAAAATACAATATTTATCCAAGAAAGTGTGTCTTTTGCAAGCATAGGAGAAAAATGAGGCACAGGGCACTTAATAAGTGCCTACGTGACATAACTACTTACTACAGTCAGGGCTGTAAATCTCAGTGATTGCAAATTGTATGCATAGTTATTCACACTTCCAGTAAACGTATGGAGAAAACACTTTGCTTTTTTTTTTTTTTTTTTTTTTTTTTTTTTTGCAGCAAATAGGCAGTTAAGGAAATGCTTTGTACTTCGAGGCCATACCGCATTTCATAGCCTGCCTAGCTGCCCTTGGCACACAGCAGTTTGAAAGTGAAATTGAAAGGGAAAGGAGCAGGTAATCTTATTCTCAAGAATACCAGGTCTAAGCAGTCCTCGAGAATGTCAGTTTTGATTGTTTCAGCTGCCTGCGGCTGATGGGGAAGCTTGAGTGGGAACACTTGATGTGTCTTTCATTGATTAGATTAGATTAGAGGCTAATTTAGCAGTCCAGACAGTCTGTATCACCTTTCACAGATAAGAATCAGTACATCCTCCATGCAGTAAATCTGGTACAAGTGCTCTTTCTCAGTTACTGTAAAGAAAATAAGGCAGTTGTGGGCAACACATTCCTGGATTTATTTGGACCAAGTGCAGGGTGCCCCCTCAACCCACCCCACCTTGGAAATCATATACGAAGTCCCATCAAAGGGACTTAGTACCAGCTCCTTAAGGGTGCTTAGAAGATTAAATATGTCTAGGGATCTGAGATTCAATTGTACATGCAGAGTCTACATGTTAAGTATCATTAGGAAAAAAAGCATTTTTTAAAATCCCAGCAGTAATTCCTTTGTGGAAAATTAAATTGAAAACTTGGTATAACTCTTTGAAGAATCTTTAAACCATCAGATAGAGTAAAATTGAAAGCTGAAGGCTTTTGCTATAGTTAATGAAACGGTGTTTGTATCTTAATTTTGCCATGGCAGGTGCCTTTTCACTGAAGGCCATTCCCACCCTCCCAGGAAGGCACTTTCACATGGGTGATCATCAGCAGCATCGCCTGTCCCCATCCCTGCTGCCCGCTGGGTTTGGGGCAGAAACACTCGCTGCACGTCCGTCCCGAGGGAGCTGGTGAGGAGTCTCTGTAATTCAGACCAGAGTTTGGGTTTGGGGCAGCCTGATGCAGGTGCCAACACAAATAGATTGATGGTTCCAGGCATAGGTTGGGAAGGATTTTTAAAATTTTTTTACTTTCCTAATCCCACTGTTTTCATAAGACATGGCGTGGAGCTTCTCCTGGTAGTAATTTATGTGTAAATTTAACTTTAAGTGTAGCATCCATTTGTGTGCCTTCAGAGTTCATAAGTGTTGGAGAGTTTACCATATCTATTTGTAATCTGCTCCAGTGGTCGCTTACTTCCAGGCTTTAAGAACACCTTATTTCCATTCCATTTTTCTAATTTAGATTTCTGATCGTAGGATTATTTTGTACTTTATTCTGCAAGATTATGTTGCCATGGCTACTTGTTAGAATTGCTACAGCTACTTCAGTAGAAGGGAAATTGGAGGAAACAGTAGTTCAAGAGAGCAACAGCATACATAAATGAACAAAACATGATGGGAACAAAGCTGTCGCAGCAGTGCACGGCAGACGCTGGTTTTCCAAGTCTGAAAACATTCTTCAAGCGTCTCAGAAAAATAGTTGATGAAGAAGGGATGGTAGCGGTATTTTTAGAACACGCGAAAAGTCTTTTAACTATATCATATAGGGTTTGTGAGTAGCCTATATAATGTAGTTTTGCTGGCCTTGATGTGGTGGGTGTGAGGTTCATCTGTTTTACTCCCTCCCGACCCCCGTTGGTCTCACTACAGCGGCTGGTGTAAAGTGAGCTTCGCTTGGCTCAGCTGTGTCACCTCTCCAAACCTTACACTATGTCGAGCAGAGAAAAATACTGCTGTCAGCATAAGCTGTGTCTGTGCTCAGGGTCTTTGCCAGGACATCTGTACTTAGAGTGATCAGGGAGAGCATCGTACCGTTGTGGCGGATTGGGAAAGAGCTAGGACTCTGAATAGTAGGAATAAATAGTCTGTTTTGGCAGGGGGACAAAGCTCCTTGTAGGGATGGCAAGGAACATCAGGGGAGTGGCAGCGTTTGGTGCATGCCTTGAGGAGCGTCACTGCAAAGAGGGAGCGAGAAGATGCTCGAGGTGAGGCATGGCTGATTTGGGCTAGAGAAGTTTGTGACAAGCTACAAGGTATGTAGAAAGTGTGGAGTGCTACTTGTGGCTTATGCTATGTGGTGGAAGGTGTGTTATGAGCCTCCTTCGTGCTCTTAAATAAATGGCTGTCAGCTGCTATTTTGCAGGACCGAGAAAGCTGCTCTGTGGGGCTTGGTCACCATGCTTTGAAAGATGGCTAATGGCCCTGCCTTCTGTGCCTTGCACTTCTGGAAGAGAGAGGATTCATTGAAATTATGGCAGCCAGCATCCTGCAATGTCTCAGAGGCCAGCAACACTGAGTCATGGAACTAGGACACAAAAAAGTTTTTTACCGAACTTTGCTTGCAGGAGAAGTTGGGAAGAGACAAAATTGGCTTGTCCATCGTCCACTTAGCTATCAAAACATACTTTTCTCTAGAACGCAAGTTAACAAACTTGCTTACAAAAGGTTTAATCAACTGTGACTCGTCCTTCGGTTTGCTTCACCACTAGATATTGCTTTGCTGTTGGGTTAAGTTTGTTCCTTTATGTAAATTAAATTAAGGGACATAATTTCTCCATAACTCTTTGGCAGACTTGAATTTCCGAGTGCTGCTACTGTACACTTCTGTTACGGTCTGGCTTTAATTTTGTCTGTCTAGAAGTTGAACTACTGAACTGGTTACGGCTTTTGCTGCGCATATACTAAGGGCACGACAGAGTAGGTCACTGCCAAAGCAGCACATCTGTATTGTAGCAATTGGGTAAAATGGAGTTCTTAATTGTAAGGAAATGAGCCAGAACAGTAGATGTGGAGAAACTGTCTCTGATTAGAAATGATTAACATACAGCACACTCCTAAAAATGTTGTGCAGCTTTTTGCTGAACTGTTGGAAGTCATGCTTGTTGGCACAGCTCTAAAAGTCATCAGAACTACGGCTGTGGCTATGTTCATTTCTCTCCGCTCAGGGATGTTTCCATGCAAAGATGACATTCGAGTCTGCTTCAGGCAGCACATAGGTGAGTAACACGTGTGTGTGTGTGAATAGCTTCTGTTCACTTTAATGGCATGCTAAAAATTGGTAAATTCCTGGTATGGTGTAAGTATCTGAGAAACAGGATCCTTTTTCCCAGTGTCTGAAAGTTAAGATGCATATCATTACATAAAATAAAACTAAAAAACTTTTTTTTTTTTTTTGAAAAAGGGCAGTATCAGAATATAGATTCCCTTCTGGCAAAGGAGGTACAATTTAACTGATTTATTCCAGCAGATATCATGACCTTATGGGACTATTTATCAGCCTCATGTGCCCTTTCAGGGAAATACAGACATTAGTTAAGCTTTATGTTCCATTTGCCATAGGCATATTCTGCTGGTGCAATACCTATTTTGGCTCTTAACATAATCAAGTAGTTACGAGAGAGTATTGAAAGCTGTACGATGGAAATAACGTATCTCCACTCTTATCTGAGTTATTTCAAGAATAGCTGTTTCCAGGATGGTTTACTACACTAACACATGTGTTTTAACTGCCATTGGCTCTGATTCTGCAAGGGGAGCAAGAGGCAGCTGCGTGAAGATGCTGGAGGGGTTTAGTGTTATCCGACATGTAGCTTATGAAGCTGCTTTAAGCTAATAGTTTTAACTCAGACAGTGAGAGTTTATCCGTTTATCCCAGAGTTTGAGCTGTAGTCACTACGAAGCAGCCTGGAAGGACTGAGACGGCAGTGGGGCTGGCAGGACAGCAGTGGCAGACGTGGTTTCCCTCGTAGCAGGCAGCTTCCCCTTGGTCTTACTCTTGCCGGGCAGGAGCCAGCGGGATCCTTCTCTTGCTGACATGAAGCCAAAGGAGGGGTTTAATTATTGGATGTTTGGGAGTATTTTCCAGGAATGAGGTGGTGAGCAGGATTTGCCTTCAGCACTTGCTGCTTGAATTCCTTGTGGGTTTTTTTTTGGTTGATTGGCATTTTTGTTTTGTTTTGTTTTGTGGGAATTTGTTTGGTTTTTTTTTGTTTTTGTTTTTGTTGGGGATACGGTGGGCAGGAAAAAACC
Organism: Pluvialis apricaria; assembly: GCA_017639485.1. NCBI lineage: Eukaryota > Metazoa > Chordata > Aves > Charadriiformes > Charadriidae > Pluvialis > Pluvialis apricaria. Next base: position 156,262,546 of record CM030008.1, on the reverse strand, counting down.
TCCCAAATGACCATTGTTTCCCAAAGAACACATTATCCTTGGCAATCCTTTGATTTATTTGTCCTGTCTCATGCAGTGGCGGACTCTCCTGGTACACAGCCTCCATCAGCAATGTATGGCTGGGATGGAGGGATGTCTCCAGAGAACCAACAGGATTCTTGTAGGATTACCTACCATATAATACGCACCTAGGCACGGAGGCACACACTGTAAGATGTATTTATATACATATTTCTGTAATGAACAGCCCCATCAACAGGCATTCCTTGTTTGGGGCTTGACCTTCAAGTGTGCTTGAGGCCAACATGGTTGTCCCAGCTTTAGGCTGCTGGGGCTTTGCCAGGTCTGGAGAGGCTGAGCTGATGCCCATGTCAGCCATCGGGTCTGTCCACCGCGAAGGTGGTATGGTGGGCTGTCCTGGCTCAACACTGCGCAGAGAGGCTTTAGGTATCGCTCTTCCAGAGCAGGGGATGTGGCTGGGTGTGAGCTCTGTCAAATAAACTCAGGAAGATCTGCTTACTGCAAGAGGAAGGGAGTGAGTTTCAAGCTGGAATGACTTGGATGATGACAGCGGGCTCTTTGTGAAGAGCTCCAGGTGTTATTACTGTGCTTTGCCTAAATTAAACCCATCTAGATTTTAGATGCTCAGGTAAATGGCCAGTCAAAGTGTTAACATAGCTCAAATTCTTCAAACAGCTGAGGAAGTCCTGAGCACGCTGGTGGGGAGAGACACAAGGAACACTTAAACCTGCTGACAAACCTCAAGGTGCTACAGATGCTACAGCTAATATGCTTGAAACCGCTGTTGCTCTCATGGCTTTTGTTTGCCCTCTTTGTAGGGGTAGCGGTTGGGTTGCAGGCTGATGCCGGGTTGTTTATAGACACGGGTATCATCTAGCCCTGTGAAGGAAATCTGTATTCCTGCCTTAAAAAAGGTAAAAAATCTCACAGAAACTTCAGTCTTCTTCATGTTTGTGGAACGCTGGCGAAGTGTCTGACCAAAAAGGCAATAAAAGAAAGCAGCGTTTTCATTCAGGAAGAATGCAAGTGAAAGCAACTAGGTTTAAGAAGTTCCCAGTCCATTCAGTGAACGGCTGTCTGTATAAATAAGCCAGACCTAAGTGATGTACGAGGGTAGGTCATAAAGAAAACATTGCAGTAACAAACTAGTGGAATTTCCACTTAACACATTAAAATCAACCCTGAAAGGCTCCATTAAGGAAAGCCGTAAGTTGAAGTTCTAAGAGGTGGTATATAAAATACTCCTGAAACTAAAAATGGTCCTCTGTCAGTTTTATGTTTTCGTTTCCCTGTGTTATATCTATTTTAATAAACATGTGGGATAGACTATCAAAAGAGCAGCACTGTGTCTGTGAAGCCTTGAGGAAATAAATAGTTAGTCTGGGCATATTATAAATTTCACCCAATAAAAATAAACTTAAATTGATTCTGGGCTTTGCCTGTGTAAGGACTGCTATGGTAGGACCATTCTGTGTTGATCTTGTTTTATATATATATATTGAACTTTTCTGCTAGGCATACCTTGAAATGTTAGTATTTAATGCTTGAGTTTTCATTCAAGTACTGCCAGAGCTTTGTGTCCATGTGCATAGCTAGTATTGAGACCCTAGAAAGGTTTCAAGGTTCACTCTCTTAACAAAATATTGAGGAACAAATACCTTTTCATCTTTGAGGGAGGAAAGGAAGGGCTGACTTGAAAACGCGCAAGTTTCTGTGGGAATCTTTAGGGTGTTTTAATTTGAAATGGCATTTTCTATTTAAAAAGAAAGCAATTTGTTTTCAAAAGGCTGATTTGAACTTGCATTTAAAAACTTAGTTCTAAGTAGAATTTTCTGTGTGGAATAGCAGAGAATTACCCAATGTACTTTCTCCTCATGGAGAATCTTTACAATCATGTCATGTTCATCAACAGGAAATTTTCATGGCCAGAAAGTTTTGACCAACTCAACGCAGTAGGTTTTTTCCCATTTCGTTAAAATATGTAGTTCATTTCTGTAAGTGCAGGTATTTATTCTGTTCTTTGGGAACTTTAGACATGCCATTCTCCTTAATCACTTTGTTCTATTACTTTTCTATCAATACATCCGTTGTACAAAGTGGATAAGGATGTATGCTTGCTATGAGCCAAGACAGATACGCTTCCAGTGGAGAAGTGACAAGTGATATATTATATGAATTCCTGTAAGACATTTACGTTTGATCTTTTCAGTTAGCCACGTTCTGGGGTACACTTCCTTGTTTCTGTGAAACGCACAGAAGCAGCCTTGAATACAGAGGGAAATGAGGAAGAAACTTCTCGACCCTTTAAAACTTGCCTAAAATAGCTCTTCTGGGTGTAATTTTAATACCTCCTCAATGCAGCTGTAAATTAAATTGGCCCGCTACCTTTTTAGCTTTTGCTGTATTACAGACTTTGTGTAAAACTGTACGTATATGAAAAAATCCAGAAGTGTTCGTGAAACCATAAAGGGTGGGAAATTTTTTTTAAACGGGGCAATATGCAATGCATTATTTTGTTTCTTTATTTTCCCTTTGCTTGCTTTCTGTTCACTATTGCATTGGCTGATGTTGGTTTAGGAATATCTTTACATGCAGCTGTTTAATTCCAGAGCTGACCTAGCACTGGTGTGGGCACAGCTATAAATGTCTATCGGCAATATTACATGGGCACAAAGTACAATTGGGTACACACATATAGCGTTCGCTGTGGGCTTGCATGTTGTACACACGTCTGCTTGTATCCAAGACAGAATTTGTTTGTTGTTAGTGCTATGTAGATTAAGTTAATTGTTCTGTGAAACTGGAAACAAATAGTCTTGATTATACCTGCACTGAAGGAGTCTCTGGATTGATTTGTTTGATGGAGTGCTTCACAGGAGGCTGCACCTGCAATTTTGGTTTTTCTCAGGGTTTGTGTTCTCCACCTGGACCCCTCTGTCTGTGTCCGGCTGCCTGTGGCTGAACCACCAGCGGCGAGCGGGCGATGGCCAGGCTGGTGGGGACAACCTGCCGTCTGCTAGAGAGTGCTGAGAAGGAAGAGTGAACAGGGAGCAGAAGGTGGGAGAGTGAAAGCCACCTCCTGTTCAACTTGGCGTGAATTTTCCCATTGATTTCCGTGGGATTCGGATATTTTTTAGCAGGCAATATTGACATAAATCACTGATGGGGGAAAAAAAATGCTGAGGCAGCTTTATCCTGTCTCTGATGCCTACTGCATTAATTCTTCTTTAAAATAATATGGACAGATCTTTGGTCCTTACATGGTGTTGACTCACTTCGCTGGTTTCCTGCGTGGCTGAAAAGACCTGCTCGCAAGCTTTTCAGCTGAGGCTTTACTGTGCTTAGCAAACCTGAGTCCATACTCCCCCTCCGCACCCCTTTCGGCTGGTCCCTCCTCCCTTCCTGCTGCCCCAAATCCCGCGGAGCGAAAGCATTGTAAAATAGACGTGGCAGCAGTTCAGTCTCTAAGTTCAGTCATTTTGTGCAATAACAATGGATTAAACAATCGTTATTTCTTAATCTACTGTTCAGCGCTAATCACAAAGGTTGAATAACTCAGCGCAGTCGGATCTGTGCCTAAGCTGTGGGTCCTTGTCTCACATTAGAAAAGCATCAAAACGTTACTTCTGCAAACCTGCAAGGTTTCTCTTAAATTCCAGAGTGACAGATACTCTATCAACAGCTTTCCAAAGGACGTTTCGGGTTTTCTTTCTGGGTCAGAGCTTAGCTCTGACCTCTGCAACACACTAAAAATAATGTTTAACTGAAGCAGGAAGCAGTCATTGTTTTTGGAGACAACAAAAAATGTAATTTCAGGTGAAGGCTGGTTTGTAGAGTTATGTTTTTCTCCAAAAAGCTTCACCCAGCAGAAGTTTGACTTCTTTCTTGTTGAACAGGAGGTTTGTAAGTGCCCTCCCGCCCCCTCTGCAGCGCTGTCAATGTGTAGATGGTTCTCCAGGAGAAAGCAGAGTTTGCTGCTGCCTTGGTGCCACTGCAGTGCATCATGCCAGGCTGTGACAGTCATCAGAGATATTCCGAGTGTGCAGAGTACACTAAGCCCAAAGCCTCTGCGGGTGTTATCCCTGACCCAACAACGCAATGCTCTTCTCCCCCCTGATTTTTCTGGATATCATTCGCCTCCTTTCTGGCTCCCGACTGCATCATTTAGGATGCGAGGCAACATCAGAAAGAGTTTGATGTTTATCAGCCTGATTATGCAGGAAAACCTGCAGTTGTAGCCTAACAAGTAATTGCATAATCAAAATGTTAGCTTGCTGACTTTATCCCGGCTGCTTTGTGTGTCTGAGCGCTGGCAGATCCCTGCTGGGGCCGAAGGCTGTGTCCGGCCAGGCCCCCTCAGCAGCTGATGGCCACCGGGCTAACAGCCAAGCCTGATGGTTTTCGTTATCTCTAAAGAGGCGCAAAGTTGCAACTGCAGTTTGAGAGTGACTGATTGAAAAGTGACAGAATGGGTATCATCGCAGGACGGTACCTAAACTGCAAGCCTGCTGCATTTCGTGTCTGAGGTCTTGGGAGAATTTGGGTTAGCTCAGGAGCCCAGAGGTCTCCAGGCCTGGAATGCAACCCAATGGCCTTGTGGTTTTTTTCCCCTTTTAAATATAGGCATCATTAGAAAATACAGTGAGTTGAAACTAACCCCTAATTTTAAAGCTGTAATCATAGCTTTCAGAGAGTTGCAAAGGCGGCTCTTGCAGTATCACATGAAGAGTACCCAGTTAAAGTATAATAACTGGTTCAGAAAAGTCAAGTGAAGCGCAGCTCTGCGATGATAACTCCATGCTTTTTGAGCGTTATTTCCTTGATAAATGTTGGGAAAAGAAGAATGTCAGTCGAATTCAACAGGCCCTTCAGCCACAGTGCCCCTGGCATCGGCTCCTCTGGGGCCAACTTCTGGCTGAAGGTCCCCCATGGTGACCTGTCCCATGGTCCCTGTCCTCTGAACAGTCCTGCCGAAGATTGTGAGCTGCAGTGGCCAAGGAGGCTGAAGAGGGCCTGTCAGCCTCAGCTTGCTCTGGGGCGATTGCCAGATTGCCCCAGAACCACCTCCTACCACGTCCCTGTTCAGTACGGGCACCGGCAGCCCCCCTCGGGCCAGCGTTCCTCATGGCTGCCGGGCTGGATCCACGGCGCCGGGGCTCAGGTACTCCCTGACAGAGCTTGCAGAGCAAAATTAGGTCACAACGCCTCTTCAGCCTTTAAAGGGGGATGGGGATGAAACCAGGATTACTAAAGTGGAGCCTGGGAGCAGCATGCCAGTGCTTCTGGGTAAAAGTGTTAACAAGGTCTTGCAGTCTGTCTCAGTGACGGTGTGGGATGGTGGTCCATGTGGTAGTGGAGACATGAGGGGTAGTGGTAGGTTGGTAACTACACAAGTGTCTGAGCATGGTCAGGTGGGAATTAGGGCTTGTCCCCCCAAAAAAGTGGCAGGACAATTAGCCTAGCTGAAGTGCATCTACACTAATGCACACAGCATGGGGAACAAACAGGAGGAGCTGGAGGCCATTGTACAGCAAGGAAACTGATATAGTTGCTATCACAGAAACGTGGTGGGAAGACTCACACAACTGGAGTGCTGTGATTGATGGCTACCAACTTTTCAGAAGGGATAGGCAAGGAAGGAGAGGTGGTGGGGTGGCCCTCCATGTTAGGGGAAGTTTTGAATGCCTAGAACTTAACAATGTGAATGACAGTGTCGACTGTTTATGGACAAGAATCAAGGGGAAGGCCAATAAGGCAGACATCGTGGTGGGAGTTTGTTATAGACCCCCCCAATCAGGATGTAGAGGCTGATGAAATATTCTATAAGCAGCTTGCAGAGGTCTCGTGATCGCTCACCCTTGTTCTCGTGGGGGACTTCAATTTCCCAGATGTCTGCTGGAAATATAACACAGCAGAGAGGAAACAACCCCAGAGTTATTACTGTATAATAACAATATATGAAAACAACAATACGCGAAGATACTCTGCTTTGGAGGCTGCAGCGGGGTGGGCAGGGGGCAAGGACTGCCGGAACACCCCATCCCGTTCTCTGCCGTGTGTGTGCGTTTAGTTTGTGTGGAGTTTGTGGAGCTTAGTGTGTGTAGGCTCCACTCCCCGTGCCCCAATCCTGGAACTATATAGATCCAGATGTCCTCTGCATACATCAGATGTCTTAATATATTTCACTGAAGCTAAGTTTGGGTAAGGCTGTGCAAGATGAAGACCCATGATTTTGTTTTTCCTCTCCTGTGGGCCCGTGAGTACTGATTGCACTATATAAAGCTGCTCGCTGTTAAGCCTGTCACTGTTCAAGGTGAGGAGAAAAAGTGTTCATGTTTTTATTATCATTCCTCTCTCCCAACCTACACAGCACCAAAACAAACAAGCAAATGGCAGTGATTGCCAAGGAGAGAAGAACCATTTTGCAGATCATAGCTTTTTCCACTGGAAAAAATGTAGCTGTGTGTAACTTCTTTTTAAAGAACGGCAATGTTGAATATACAAATTAAACTCCAATTTACACAGCTGAGATTTTCATGAGCACTTAACACAAGTATTCTCAAAGTGCAACATTTTGAAATAATGACATTTGCTAGGAACAGTTGATGTGGACAACACAGTCTTTAGGGAGATGGGGCAGCACTTGCGTTCCTACCCTTCCCCCTTGGACGCCAGCCCGTGCCAGGCCGGCGACTGGAGCCAGGCAGGAGGACGGCGGCCAGCGCTGAACAGACCGGCCTTTGTGTCCCCAGCACAAACGTCCCTCTTCTTGCGGAGGGAATGGGCAAAACGGGTTCTGACCCAGCACAACCGGCTGTTTGCGGCTTGTCCGTCAGCAGTAGAGACACAACTGCCTCCTCTGTGTCCCTGTTAAAATGCTGCTGCGGAGCGAACCGTCGAGCAGGCAGTTAAACAGTTCCAATCTTTATAAGCCAAAGTTTAACATCGGCCATAAGGTATTTCAGCTGTGTCACAAGACTGCCCAAGTTGCTTCCTCTGCAGAGGTTTTCTCCTTCACTGCCCTGGAGCACTGAGCGGTGCAGTGATGCCCAGCGAAGCTGCTGCTGGTTGGTTGTTTTTTTGGCAACTTAAGTCTTCAAGTGTTTAGTGGGAATACCTCTTGTGGGAACAAGTTAGCAATGACTTAGTAGTCAGTGACTTAGTAGGATCAGAGGAAATGGCCTCAAGTTGCACCAGGGGAGGTTTAGATTGGGTATTAGGAAAAATTTCTTCACCAAAAGGGTTGTCAAGCATTGGAACAGGCTGCCCAGGGAAGCAGTGGAGTCACCATCCCTGGAGGTATTTAAAAGATGTGTAGATGTGGCACTTAAGGACATGGTTTAGTGGTGGACTTGGCGGTGTTAGGTTTACAGTTGGTCTCAATGATCTTAAAAGTCTTTTCCAACCTAAAAGATTCTATGACAAAAAGTGGTAATAACTTCTGCCATTATTTGTTACTTCAGAGGGTGTGCTCTCGTGACATTTAGGAGGAGACCTTGAATTGATGTAAAGAGTCTAATTCTGCCCTTTTCCTTTGTATGATGCCTTACAGTGATACTATTCAAGTGCTTGGTATTTTTACTAGTCCTAAGTAAACTCTGTTCTAAGTTACTTCCCCGGGCCCAAGAGCTATTCACAGTTTTTCCTGAGCGTGGTGTAGCTTGCAGCACCTCTTACGTTCAGCAGCAGAGAGGAGGGATGTCTGGGACTGTCGTTTCAGGCTTTTCCAGTGGTGTTGGTATGACTTCTTTGGCTTTATCTCAATTACCCATCAGAGGAGGAAGACACTTAAAAGCCATCGCTGTCCTGCTCAGCCACTGCATCAGATGGGATTGCCTGTCTTCACCACTTAGCCTGGCACACTGTAAGCTGCAGAGGTTAATTGGGCTGAAACTACCTGTAGCAAAGTGTGGAGTGTTTCCATCACCAGAGCCAATGCTTCTCACACCCTACCCACCATGTAGGGAGCATGGTCTGATTTCTGTGTTTGCTAGTTGTGCTCTGTGCTCCAGATCCTTCTTCCTCAGTTAATGGTATGAAGCCAGGCTCGGGACGTGAGCAGCCGTGAAGCTGGAGCCTACAGGAGATGTATATATCACCTCCAAATGTTCTCTGTCTTTTTATTTGCAGCAATGGTGATGGGCTGTGAGAGGTGGGCCTGGTGGCTGGCTGCCAGGAAAGGCAGTGTTATAAATGTCTAGTAATTCTGATGAGAAATCGAGTGCTGAAGAAGCTTTGCGCTAGAGGCAAAGTCCCTTTTTTGTTCCTCTAGCTCACTTGCTAGAGTCTGATCCTTTTCTTCTTCTCTGTGGTTGTGTTCTAGTCTGGGCTTCAGCAAATAAAGCCAAGTGAAACGTCTTTTCAGGCCTAGTTAGCTGGCATGTTTGCTTCTGGGTCATGGTTTTTGATGTTGATGCTGTAGAGGTAACAGCAGAGGGGAAATGAGCTTGTGACACCTTGGTGTGAGAGGTCCTGGCCGTGGTCTTCCCTACGAGGCAGAAGAGCACTGAGCCAGCAGAGCGTGAGACTGATTGTGGCTGGGATGCCATCATCACCCACCGATCTTTATTATATACTGTGGGGCAGGAGGAAAAATGTCCTGCTGGTACCATCCCCGTACCACAACTGCCAAAGAAATCTGTCTCCTTCATAGTTTCGGACCTCGCTGTGCTCCCTGGCAGCATCCTGCAGCCAGACCACAGCCTGGACTTCTATGTAGACTTTAATTTGCTATCAAGAGCTATCATAGGAAACGCTTTTTTTTTTTTTTTTTAAAGGAGCTATAAAGGGGATGTGATTGTTTTAGCACTCAGAGAGTGAAGAAAAGAGCCCTTTACCTCCTGAATTTTTGATGTTCTTGAGTAATCGTGAGATACGCTAACAGGGGATGGGTTTTAACAAGGATGCAGAGCTGGAGGCCACGTGAAATGAAATCTTCATCTAGACTCTCGTCAAGCGGTAAAAAGGCATTTGACTTTGTTTTGAGGGGTAATGTCTGGGATACAGTCTTTGCTCTTAAAGGAACATTAATTGGTTTGGGCTTTTGGTTGAAAGAATAAATCATTCTCCCTTTTCGTCTCATTTTTTTAAAATTTTTTTTATTTATCAAATGAACTTGCTTGTGTCGTTGAGTTCTTCGTTTTGCTGGCTTTATACAGTGCTTTTTTACTGATTGTGTAGTGACTTTTGCCATCCCCAAAATCTTAAGTTTCTAAGTCTGAACATTAGAAGGCAGAGAAGGATGCTTGGGATTTTGCTATTGTTTTCCCCTTTCTTGGGGGCCTTCAGACCTTTAGAGAGTATTTCTCTTCCGTTAGGCATTCAGGCTAGACTGAGCATCCCTGCTCTCAGGATGGGCAGCAGAGAGAGAAACAGGCTGAGTGGTTCTTTGGAGATGCCACTCTCCCTCCTCACTTAATACAGGGATACTAGTTTGACTTCCAGTTATGTCTCTTGGGTGATGAAAGTTATGTGACATAGATCCCTCCCTTACAATGTTTTTCCAGATTTTTCTTTGCAACCCAAAGACAGTTCTTTGTTTCTCGCTTCTCCCTCAGTTACATGGTTCTCCAGAATTGGGGTTTTGAGGGAAACACAGAATTTGTGCAGAGCAGGATACAGTCCTCAGAGCAGAAAGAGCGGCATAACTTCACTGCAAGTAATATAAAAAAATCATCTATACTATTTGAGAATATTAGCATGTTATTGCATTATATGTTGGCCTTGGCAAGAAACTTGCATAAGAAGAGCCCATTGCTGTGCTGCAGTGCACCTCTTTGGGGTTGCACTGATTTAACTACGCAATGCCACGCTGGAAGCAGATTATTTTAAAATGACGTGGGCTAAAGGTATGCGTCAGAAAAGGTGTCATCTCTAATGCTTGTTTTTTTGGTGATGGAGTTTACAGAGCAGACTCAAAAGCGCTTGTGCCGGCAGAAGGGAGCGGTGGACTCCAGCATGAGGCAGGAGAAGTGCAGAGGCTGGAGGAGGAACCCGGTGAGGTGGTTTCATCGCTGAAGGCAACGTGTTGTGAGACTGAAGCCTGAACTCAGCGGGACTTTCCTGTCCTCCTCCTGGCCTCAGTGGCTCATTCCTGTCCCTCCACCTGAGCTCTGACACCTGCTCCCCTCCGGCCATGCTGCGTGTTGGGGTGCTCCAGGTCCCCAAGTCAGCTGCCTGGGTGGCAGCAAGGTCAGGGGAAGCTCGAGTCATTAGAGGTCCCTTTTGGGGGACAGCTCATGTTTAAAGCTGTTGTGAAACAGCTGAGGCTTGCCTTGTTATTGTCAACATGCAATGGATGAAATCTGGCCCTGGTGAAACCAACTTCAAACACTCAGTGATGGAGCAGGGCCAGGATCTCTCTTAGTGTTGCAAATTATGCCACAGTTGAAAATAAACCAACCCTTTTTTTGGAAAGCGCTAGACTTCTGTGTGACAGTCTTGAATTTCCAGTGTTAATTGTGTCACCTACAAGTTAAAGTGTGCTTCTTACCTGCTTTGTATTCTGCATATCACAGCTTTTATATAACCTCGTGTTGCTGCATAAAGGATTGATATAAATCTTTCATACAGGCTGTCTCCTGGATTGTGCGTGGGAGTGGGAAATTCAGCAGAAGTTAAAAGTACCTGTCCTGAACAAAGGCTGGGTTGATTTGATAGCAGGAGGGATGATCTTACAGTTGAAGTGAGAAGCAAGAGCCAGAAAATTCGACACCCCCCCGCTCCCTCCGATGGGAGAAGAGAGGGACAGCCTGGTCTTGTAGTGGCCAGGAGCAAAGTGCAGACTCAACCGAGAGTCGAGAGTTGTGCTTCTTTAAACGCTGATTTGGATTAAGGCAGGAAGGGAACCTGAAGTGCAGCAGCTTTACTTGTGTAAACCTTGCTTAGGGAATAAATGCATCTTTTTCATGAATGGGGTTATGTATAGATAACCCCTTAGTTCGTGCTTTCACTAGCCATGCATAGACATGTCTTAAAAGCTTCAAGTTCCTGGGCATGTTAAATTTGGTCCATACTGTGCAGCCGATCACACATTAAGTGTGGGACTCCTGTGATTTTTTTTTAAGTGCTTGCATGGATCTCAGATCTAGATGACTTGTTTTGTGCTAAACCCGGCCACGCTGTATTTGCTCTGCCTTGAGGCCATTTAATTGCATTGACTTACCTACCCATTTCACAGAGCTATAGCTGTTTGAGTTGCTTTGTGAGCTTTGCAACCTTTCCAAATGCTCTAGTTTATTTATGTAAGATTTTTTAAAATATACTGTTCCCTTATGTATTTAGTCCCTGTCCTCTTAGTAACCAATTTAATTTTTTTAACCTGTTGCTTATCACTTCTGTTGTTCATGCCTTCTTCCTTCCAAGTCTTGGTGACTCCAACCTAAATGTGCTGGTTCTTTCCACTTCCATCAGGATTTTGCTCTGTTGTATGCTCTTCCAACATACTAATTAATCTTGCAATGCTACTCAGACTACCAGGTGTCTGAATGCTTGAAGACTTGCCTTCTTGGAAAAATATGTCAATTTAAAACAAAAAAATCAGAATTGTAAGAAGCTTGTCTTCATTAACTAAATTAGAAAATTGTGAAGTGCTTCAAAGATATGAGGAAAAAGAAAACAGAAAAATTTGGGGTTGGCAGGCTCTGATAGCACTGAAAGGATCTTGGGAACTTGACTCACTTCTCAGATTGTGCAAAAGGGTAGTGACCCTTAGGTTTGGTTGCAAGACTGACTGCCTCAAGCCTGCAGGGTGGCTTTATATTTTCTTGTTCAGGACTTACAGTTTATTTCTTAGTGTGAGGCTGCTTTCCAGGTCCTTGCTCTGGCTCTTCCAGGAGATTCAGTACTGCAGTGTGGAAATGCAGTTTTGCATGACCTGGGGAGACTTTAGTGTACTGACCTGGGGGGGGGGGGGTAATTTACATTGGAGAACTTGCAGTGCAGTTGCATTATGCTTAAAACTTTTCTAAATAGTTGTTGCTGTGGTGCTGTCCTCCTTACACTCCCATCTGAGTGTTCCTGACTCTTCTTTGCGTGAGTCAGGCATTTATCTGAGTTTTTAGGGGTCAACTTCAGAGAATTAAACAGTGGGGCTGTTGCACTGGCCACACAGCCCTGAGCTGTCCCTTACACAAATACTGGTGTTTTCGCAGTCAGGCAGGGAGTTGGTTCACCCAGCTGAACACGAGGAGCGTGTTTTCATGTTGTTCCATCAACGCGGGGAAAAAGATTCCCTACCCGAGCATCTCTTCTCATCCCTTTGCTGGCTCCGGCCCCGCTTGCTTTGTGGTCAGAGTCACTGAATGGCACCTGACTGCGTCCCTTGGACTTGGGCCGGTTCATATGATCCCTCACGGCTGAGGGGGTGGCAGACAGTGACTCATGGATAGGACTGAGAAGTTGGCCTGGCACTCCTTAAACCTGCTAGAGAAAGCACGATTACATGCTAACCAGTTTCAGCTCGCAGCTGGAAAGCATGGTTTGTGAGCAGCCATGGAACCCCTTGCTTTTGGTGGCAGCAGCCTTCTTCACGTACATTGTTCTGGTTAGGTGTTTTTTTTCTTTCCCCTTAACTGATATGTTTTAGCATAATATCAGTTTATCTGAAACTTTCAAACTCTGTGAAGAGTACGAGAAATAAGAACCATTTTGTCTGAAACAGTGATTAACTCCTTTTTCGGGGGGTTATTTGAATTAATAGACGTGACAAAAAAGCAGCAGAATGGGGTGGCCGTGGAATCCCCTCACTGCCAATAGCCCAGATGACATCACTCCACACTCACGGTGTGGGCAGACAGACTGTGACACCTCACATGTCCCTTTGTGTGCTATTTTATCATGTTTTTTGAGAAATATGCACCAGAACTTCCCCTTCCCTTTTGGGAGAGGGCTGAAGTGCATCAGCCCTCTTCAGAGACAGTCTCACAAGGAACTGGCCATTTTCTGTGAAGACATAGCCAATGGTGAAGGCAGCAAGCCTGGAGGTCACCACGGCTACGTGAGCTCCTGGGCTTCAGGTTACCTTTTAAATATCCCTAAACAGTGTTCGACTGAATGTGCGTGAGAAAGAACACAGCAGAGGCACTCAGAAAACCTTCAGGGACCTTTGGGTGTAGAGCAGGAGAACGGTGGCATTGTGTCAGTTTATCTTAACGCTTGATACAGGAAAATAACCTTGTTTTCCCCTCCTCTCCCTCCTCACCTTCTTCTCCTCTCCCCGGTCCCCAGTGGCTGGTGTGAGCTGACAGCATCCCTTTTGTTCAGAGATGCTGTGGGATGGTGCTGGTGACACTGGGCTGGGGAGCGTGGCACAGGGCAAAGGTAGAGGACCAGACTCTATATTTGTGCTTGATGCACCCATAAGGATGATTTTTATTTTCCTTTCCTTTTATTTTCTTTTGTATGTGAGCATCAGCTCTTTCACGCTGCATCTCTACACATGTCCCTGTAGTCGTTCTTGCTCTTCCCAGCTCTTTCACCTGTCTCTGCAGGCTAATTTCTCTAGACCTCACAAGCATTTATCTGTCATCCTTCTTTCTCCCTTAAATTTTGCTTTTTTTGTTTCTTTTATTTTTTTCCCTTTAAGCTAGCACCAAGACCAGGTGCCTAGGCAGCAATTTTTTTGATACAAATCTTTGTTTCTTTGCTTTCCTGATGTTGCACCCTCCCTGAAAAGTGACTTGGGCTGAGGGGGATCTGTGCCCTTTGCTGGAGCAGGAGCAGCTCTTTGGCAAAGCCTTTCTTGGCTTGTGAACTTTGTGCAGGAGTTACAGAAACTCCTCACCCGGTTTTGGTGGTGGGGCACACCCAGGTCTCAGCTTTAGTGGGGGCAAACCCAGGTCTCAGCTACACCTTTCTCGGCTCCTCGGAGAGGATAAAGCTATTGAAAGGTCAACATGTCAGAGCCTATGATTTTTGCACAGGACAGAGTAGGTGGGAGGATTTGGCATATATCTTGCCACAGTGAAGGCAGCAGGAGGTGCGAAATTTGAGTTTGAGGCTCAAAACATTTTTTTTTTTTTTAATTTATCTTGAAATTAAGCAAGCTGAATCTGGAAAGGAATTAAGTCATTAGTCTGCCTTAAGTTATTTCAGCAAAAGCATCAGCCCTCTTTACACCAGTAGCGTTCCTGGAGGAACAGCATGGACCTCAGAAAGTAGGATTTTGTGTGCCGTAGTGATTTGAAACTTTCAATTTTGGGGTGAGCAAGCTAATAAAAGTGTCCAATATTGAAACCTTTGTAAATATTGATGATTACTCCTGCTGATAAATCTAGAAATCTCCTTAAATGAAGGTGCAGGTGGAGAGGTGGTAAATATGCTCTTTATACAGAGAAGTGTCTCTGAGAAAGTAAAAAAATACTTCTCCAAAACCAAGAGAAATTAGAGATGAGGAGTCATCTTGCCCTCTAATCCAGGGGACCTGCCAGAGGGAAGCTAGCAACCCTCACTTCAGTTCAGGGTTCTGATGATTTATGCTTGAAAAGACCATTCTTAATTTCCATGACGGAAGAATACCAAGTTTCACAAATGTTTCCAATTCACACATAAAAATAGATAAATGGAAATTTTTACCATCTACTAAAGCTTCAAAGGAAGTAGTTCTGTTTAGTTAATTAGTTTTGCCGTTTAAATATCTACAATCCATCCTGTCTTAGCTTATAGATTTAGTAAGGAATCCATAACGGATACGGATAGCCTGGAGGGAGCATATCTGCCCTGTAAACCCTTTTAGCTGATCGGTATTAGGAATGTATGTGAAATGTCAGCTTTGTTCAAATGCAGCAATAAAGAATGCTTTTCTAATGTGCCTTCTCTTAATCTGGTGCTTGATCAGAGGTTTTGGCTTCACAAACCAAAGCAGTAGAGAGGGTGAACAGGAAACAGTGTCGAAAACACAAAGGAGCCAAAAAGCATGTTCTTTGCAAAATAGATGAGGCTGATGCCCGGAGAGTTTGGCGGTAGGGGTGCGCAATCAGGCTAGCGCACCGTTTTCTTCAGTTGGTCTGTCTGCATCTGAGAAATACGCTATGAAGTGAGCGAGAGGAGCCCAGCAATTCTCTGTTTGCCTTTTTCTCTCTGCTTTCATGTCTTCTGGGTCACCATTTTTTAAATTTTTTTTCTGATTCCCTCTGCTATGTTGCCTCGTGCAACGTCCTCATTGCTGCAAGCCCTCATCGCCTCTTCGACACTTAGACATGAGGAGTGAACCGAGCAGCCTCTGGAGTTTGAGAAGGTCGCTTGCACAAATGCATCGGAGCTGTTTTTTTGATTTAAAAAAAAAATTGCTCAGAAGTTGAACTGCTTAAAACACCTACTATTTTGGCTCTGCGCTTTAAGTTATGAATTTTCTTGCTATTTCTGTTCTATATTTGCTTCACAATAAATATATAGTCATCTCTGCCTTTCACAAACCTACAAAAAGTGCAATTTAAGGGATATACGCCCATGTTTGAGGATTGAGTCTGTTACAAGCTGGCTAAGAAAATTGTCCTCATATTCAGACCAATGGTATTTTCTACTCTTTTTTTCCCTCATAGTGTCTCAGCTGCTGAAAAAAATGGGGACAATGTCTCCATTAAAGCAGCATTAATTGAAAGCAGTATTAATTGAAGGCCAAAGTTGTGCATACAGGTGTTTGTGCATTTCTGTGCACTGTTTAACATCTTTGAAGCTGAGCAAAAGAAATCTGCCTCTTTTTAAAATCATCAGTCACTTTCAGAAATGTTGGTTTTAAGGGCTGTAAAGCACATTGGAGTTCTCTGGTGGAAAATGGAAGCAAGATATGAAGTCTGCAGAAGTTGTTCTGGTAAATCCTTGCGTCTGCTGGATTTTTAATAATGAAATGATTCTTTCTTAAATTGCAAGGGAACAAATATTATGGTTCAGTTCAATGGGATCTTTAATTATGGTCGGTGCTAACATACTTTATTTGTTCTAAGAATGGTTCTTTGGTTGCATCTTTAGCAGATGATCAAGTAGATTCTTTTGAATGCACTAAGACTGAAGGAGATTAAAAATAAAGGAAGTATATATAGAAAGTAAAGTCTTTTCATTGACTTCAGGGTTTTTTGGACAAGTCTTCAGAAGAAAAAATAATTTGGACAATTTTATTCATGTTACAAATATGCAAACATAAGTAATGTATGGAATCCGATTTATGCATATACATTTTTAAACATTTTGGGTTTTGCTTGGATGGTTAGGAGATAAATAAGTAAGATTTTAATTGTGTGAAAACATGTACACTCTCCAGATAGGTACCTTTGCTGGTGAATAGGATTTTATAATTTTTTTTCTTGTGGCCTCCTAATGGACTGTTGGGAACGTGACACCCCAATTCCTTGGCAGATTGAGTGCTCTAAACTTTAGTCAAAAGACCTTGTGAGACTCTTCCTTATTTGTGCAGCTCTTAAATTGGAGCAAGTTTCAAACAGTTGGGCTTTTGCAAATTTCCTCTATTTACTCAAGAAAAGCTTTTTTTGGGAAGTAGCCCATCTTTATGTGGGACTTCTAAGGGTATTGATACTTCAATCATCTTTCTGGTGGCTAGGAGAATATTAATTGCAGGACTGATTTGATTGATTTTGACAGCACTTTTTCATTGAAGTAACAAAGGCTCGTTTAGGGTTGTTGGTGGACTAAGAGAAAAATGTCCTGCCTTTCAGTAGTTTTTGATGCTGCAGGGGGATGCAAAGTGTTTTGTTGACCCAGCCCAGCAGACAGACCAGAGATGCATTCGTCTTGATCTCGCTATTGTGAAGGGATGAGATTACCTCCGAGAGGAGGACAGCTAGAGAGAAAATTAGTCTTGGGGCTTACTCAGCCAGTCTATCTCCTGCTGAGTCATTTATATTTGTCAGTACAGTGTTGCCTTGGGGATTTTTTTGCACTTGTTAAAAATAAAGACAAACCTCAGGGGGAACGCGGGAGCCTGGACAGCATCACATCGGGGTGTGGGAACAGCGTGGGCATTTGGCCTCCTTGCGACATCCTGTTTCCCCAAGTTATCACAGCAAGTCTGCGCTCTTTTTCCAGCCTGGCTTCCTGAGTCCCTCCTCTCACCATGCCCTCCCGCCTTTAACTCTTTTTCTCCCTACCTTGGCTGGAAAGGAGGAGGGCTTGACTGCTGTGTGCCGGACTGCTTTTGCTGCAGTGCCACATAGAGCTGGAGGACGGAGGTTGGGGACCTCACCTGGTGTGAATCCAGAAAATGGTGGCTGGGTCAGGCCGCTACCAAAGCATAGGTCCTTCTGGGAGGGGAGACCTCCTCTTGCACCTTTGCTGGCTGTCGGCATCACATCCTTCTGGGGGGACAGCAGTTGGCGAGCATCCCCGGAGAACATCAGGGAGTGAGGGCTTCACCCCTGGCCTGGGAACGGGGATGGGATGGGGTGGTGAGTACACCCCCTGGACACTCTCTGAGGGACTTGTATTGGTACCGTGTAGGAAGTACACAGGGCTGCTGCTGACAAGCAAGCCGCTTTCCAAAACTGCAGTGAAGGTGTCCTCCTCCTGCAGCTCCCCCTGGGCTGGGGTCACCCGAGGAATAGGTGGCTTTCAGCCGTTTGGGTGAGCAACACAGCTAAATCGTGTTACAGGTCTGTCCCCATCCGAGGACATAAATATCTGTACAGATACGGCTGGATGTCTGCCACCCCAGGATCCTCTCTCTTACACTGGCCGGTAAGCTGATATTTAGGGGGAAAAATATAAAAATCTGCATGAGGGTGATGTGCTCCTTCCCTTTGTATCCCCTTGTGCCTCCGGGCAGTCGGCAGCTCAGGACTTCGGGAGCCAGGCGTTGTACCCCAGCCACTGCGTGTCATAGCCACCACCCACCTAACCCCCATGGGTTTGTCTGAAGTCTTTATTTAAGCCCAGGAATACCCAAAACTTTGCCTACAATATCTTGCAGAAAGCAAATGTATTACATGGCAAAAATACTTCTCTTTTAAGCTGGCTAGCTGATAATTTCACAGCATGCTCATTAGTTCTCTGGTAGGAAAAATGATGAATACTCATTGTTTTCTCTGTCATTTCTATCATCAAACACATTTTTTCAACATGTCCTGGTATATTTTGTCTCCTGATATGTCTGGAAGCTGGCACACGCTTACAGGCATCCTTTTTTTCTCAATGCCTTCTCTTGTTTTTCCAAATCCTTCTTGAGATGGGGTGACCAAGAGTGAATGCAGTGTTGGAGATGTGAGCGTACTATCAATGTATTTCTCTCTCTTGCAGTCCCTGAGCGTTGAGCTGATGTTCTCTGAGCCTTTTCCACTACCACGTTTAGATTTCTTCACAGAGTTATAATACCTAATGTTAATCTCCTAAATAATCCCTTATGGGACTATCTTGATGACCGTCCAGATTGGTTTAAAATAACCTTGAAAGACTTTTTGTCCGACATAGTACTGGGCGGCAGATAGCATCTCCATGAAGAGTTGAAACACCAGAGACTGGAGGGAAAGCAGGGGGGATTAAGAGTCGATGAGTTCATCCTGCGATGAACTGCTGCCAGCTCTGTTTGATAGACATGCTAGAAATAATACATGTTTTCACTTCAACCCTGGAATAACTTCAGTGGCCATGGCATAAGGCACATGGGGAAGTTTTAGTAGTCTTCTGTGGCTCCCTGCTGTGCTTCTATCAGCGATTCCCCGGCTCAGCCCTTGTGTCTCTCACCAGATCCTTTACCCCCTGACACAGACCCATCCCGGTGATGCGGCAGCGCATTTGTCCTTCAGCTGTATGAGAGCATCTAAATTACACCTACAAGAAACTGCTCTTGAAGTCATTGAGTTGCATGGCATAATGTCACCCTCTGTGTCTGAATTTCACGGGGGACGAGGATGGAGTTCGAGGGATCTGAGCTGAGGCGAAGTGAAATCCTTCAACAGCCTCATGGAAACCCTCCGAGCTGGGGGCCGGGTCGCGAGGGATGCTGTCTGCTTTGACTTGCCGGCTGATTTCCAGTACAGCTCCAAGCTCAGTGTGTTTAAGGGTGTTTGCTTCAAGCCTCCTATAACTTAAGTTTTTTAATTAATCTAACTGGAGGGAGGGGGAGGAGATCCAGGGCTGGGAGTCGAAGGGGAGGCGCGGGACGGCCTCTGCGGAGGCCGGGTGTGCGTGGAGGCCGGTTGCGTGAAGTTGCTCTTTGTGTAATTGAAACAGGACTTTTTTTCTTATTTTAATTGAACTTCTTTTTGAAAATGGACACTTAAAATAGGACTCCCAAAAAATTGGCAGCGTATGCTTTCTGCAGAAGTTTTAAGGAAGCTCAAATTGCTGAAGTGGTGGAGGTTGCTGGCTTAGAAACCATACATTAATCAGATGCCGAGAGCGTGTCACGTTTAGGGTGGCTGCACTATGTAAAGCCCTGCTTGCTCCATTTGTTATTGGATCCTCGTTGCCATCCAAGCAACAAGTGACACAAATAATGAAATTTCATAATTAGAAATTAGGATATTTATCCTAAATCTGTTTATCTTCTTGTAAGGAGAAATGTCATAGTATGTAGCTGCTTGTCAATGTATCTTGTGAATTCAATTCTTGCTGTCAGGTAACTTTTTTTAAGATATACTTGAAAGAAAGAAATGCAAAATAGGATAAAAATGTGATGTTTGTTCAAATCAAGGCTTCCCACTGCCTTCATTGCACCAGCGCCTATGCCAACCTCTTCCCATCTTCTCAGCCAGTTGAATGTAATAATCTTTAAGCTTGTGAACAAACTGTACTACTTATTTATTTGCAAGCCAACACTGGCTCAGACTGGTTTGGTTTTGTTGTTTAGTAACATCCCTTAATTAACAAGTCAGCCCTTTGGAGAGACTGACTAGCTTATCTGTGGCTTAACTTCTGGCCCTGTTTGGCAGCGTGGCCTGTCCTGGTTGGGTTATGGTACACGGCAAAAAAAACAGTGAAAGCTGGGGTGCCAGCATCCAAATACAGGGAGGAAGACTGTCCCTTCTAAAAAGTGCCCATAGTCTAAATAAAGAAGACCAGCGAGGTGGGGGGGGGAGCAACATGGTGTATGCACAAGTGAAGCAGTATATGCTAACAGTGTGTTAGCTCCACAACTTTTCTTTTCTTTTTTTAATCCTTGTTTTATGGCTTTGCCCTTGAAGTAACAGGCTGCAGGAGCCCACATAGCAGCTGGCGCTGCAGCTGCAGCTTTTATGGGAGCAGGTAAGGCCACAGGTGGTGCAGTGCCTGCAAACCAGGAGGCAGAGTCACCCTTCTCCTTCTCTTTCGGCTGATGTACCCAGCACATCTCTGCTTGCAGAGCCTGGGTCTTTGAAGAAGAACCAGATGCTTCCTTTTCTGTCAAGGTACATGGCTCATTACTGGGCAGACCAAATGGTGGTGGTGGAATGGTCTCTGGGTCGTTTTTTTCCTCTCCCCTTCTCTCTTTTTAGCGAGTACAAAGTAATAGTTTGAAAATTGCATCTCCTGAAAACAGCCCTTTTCCTTGTAAAAATGCTAATGAGAGAAACTTGGAAATAAGCACTCAAATCCCTGCTCTCAGGACTTTCTGCAGTTGCAGCAGGTAAATATACTCTTCAGATGCACTCTTGGGCATCGAATAAGGTACAACTCACAGCTCTATTCTATTACATATTTCTCTCTCTATTAATCCATCTAATCTTGCTTTTACTCACAACTGGCAATTAGTTTTTCCTTCACTGGACTCGTACTGTGCTGGTGACCACGGCTGTTTCAGGAGGGTCAGTCAAAAAAGGGAATTTGGGTGTTACAAGGGTGGTGCATTGCCCCAACCTCATTTCCAGAAGACTTGTGAGGGTGAAAGCAAAGCCTGGGTGAATAGAGGACTTGGACTAAAGGGTGCTTGAGTGTCTGCGCTTGCAAACAGTGCTAATTTAGCAGCCCCAGAAGGTGAAAACTTTTACCCCAAGAAAAGGTATGTTATTATGGTACAGGCTTTAGATTTTCCCTGTAATGTACTGTAAACTGTATTTCCCCTAAACCAAAACGTATTTCTCGGCACACCAGCAACCCTGAGAGCATTTATGGGGATCTTATCAATACTTACAAATACATAAGGGGAGGGTGCCAGGTAGATGAGAAGAGTCTTTTTTCAGTGGTGCCCAGGGATAGGACAAGAGGTAATGGGCACAAACTTGAACATAGGAAGTTCCATCTTAACATGAGGAGGAACTTCTTTCCTTTGAGGGTGGCAGAGCACTGGCACAGGCTGTCCAGAGAGGCTGTGGAGTCTCCCACACTGGAGACATTCAAAACCCGCCTGGACGCTGTCCTGCGCAACTGCTGTAGGTGACCCTGCTGTGGCAGGGGGGTTGGACTGGATGATCTCCAGAGGTCCCTTCCCACCCTGACCATTGTGTGTGTGTGTGTGTGTGTGTGTGTGTGTGATTTGGTGGTTTGATCATGAAATTAAGAAAACAAAAATAAAGCCTTCCACTGGTGTTTGAAATGCAGTCTGTGTCAGTAGTGACTGAATCCTGTTACCTGACGGTTGTTCGGTGACCTTCGCAAATTAATAGCTTGTTTGGTTTTCTTATAATTCTCGGTGCATAAATACCTATGTTGCAGGAGCTGCTCATTTATGATACTTTTCTGATTTGTCTGGGGGTGCTGGGGTGCGTGCTTTGGTTTTCTTTCTCCTCCCTGGAGGATTTTACCTGTTTGGTGCTTCTGGAGAGAAAAGTTATTGAATCCAGTTTTAAGGAACGGCCTCTCTATATGCGCTGAGCCATAGGGGGGCTTGGTGAAGTGCCGGCTACATTAGCAGGGAGGAGCAGGTGTTTATTAGAGATGTGACAGCTAATGCGAAAATATCATCCTGCTGAGCACAGGAGGGGTGTTGGACAGTACCAAACCCCAAATCTTAAGCTAAGGAGAGTTTAATTAAATGTATGGTCAATTACAGTGTGTTGGCTTAGAGGCAGCTCAATGGGCTGTGTCAGACAGAGGGCTTTTTTTTTTTTTCTTTTGTTTTTTTTTTGGACAGGATCACACTGGGGATTTGATTCTCATGCCCTTTTTTCCTGCCAGTTGCAGCCGTGCATCTTTTTTCCTGTCTTTTCGAACCCAGGAGTTGGCCAGATGTGCGGTTCCTCTTCCAGCCCCGTTCGCAGCCCGTCCGCTGCCTGTACCAGCTCCCAGCTCCTTGACTGCTTTGCTGGATTATTCAGAGCACAGAAAAGCCCCGTTGTCGAAGCGTAACAGGTTATGTAAGGGTTTTGAAAGTACACCCTCTAGCCCTTAAGATCTTTCAAGTGTTTAAAAAAAAATAATAAAAATTACAGGCTTACTGGGTTTTCCTGCCGGGCCCTTTTGAAAAGTTAGGAACCCTGGTAACATTATGTTCTGCCCTCCCAAAAGGTGAGTGGCCAAGCTCTTTCCACTGCATTGATCAGTGGTTTCACATAAAAAAACCAGAGATCAGTCCTATTACAGGTGCTGGATAACTTGAACATGAACCACTTAGATCTGGAACGGGTTGACAGATCATAGGCTTTTAGCATTTCTTTTTTTTGAGACAGAACTGGAGATCTGAAAATTAATAAGATAGAAGTATTCTTTTCTTTTGCCCATAAAGTTGAATAGGAAGTTTTTTACCTGGGTGTAGAATTTAAAATGTAGTTTAATTCAGCCTTGCGGCACAGGAACTGCATGTTGTGTTTCCAATTGAGACACGCAAGTTTAGGAGCAGACAGACTGCTTTAGTACCACCTGCCAAAAATAATAATAATAATAATAATAATGATAAAAAAGCCCTTCAAAACTGCTTTAGTCCTTTGACTACCTGCTGTGTATTTAATGTTTTATTCATTTCTTATGCACAGTCTTCCTTTCTCAAGTAGCAGGTGATTCTACTCATACCTCGGCTGCAAATTAATCTTTGTTGGATTTTGGGGTCTTCTATCGCTATCTCATATATAGTCCTAAGGGTTTTCCTATGAGCTGGTAGTAGTAAGAGAGTAACAAGCTATCTGAAATGGCCCAATTCCTGCAGGCTGCATTAGAGGCATCGTTATGTCAGCGCTATGAGGCCAGATGGGCACGAGGAGCAGTAATCACAAAGTCAAATTGTCTGTGGTGCCCATAGATTTTCAGAATCACAGCTGTGCCCTGCAAATTTGTAGGTCTTAGTGGATGACGAAATGCAGTTGTTAATGTGATTGAGGGACAACGAAATCCAGGAGTTGTGTGTTGCATGGAGGATGTATTTTGCTGTATTACTTGAGCATGCTTGTTTCTCCCTCTGTCCTGCTTTTCTGTTTGTGTTAATGAGATGTAGGTTCAGAGAGAAGAACCTTAATTGAATAGATTCACTGCATGTTCCGGCAATTTAATACTGATAAAATTTAGCACTTTTGTCATGTTACCACCTAATGGTTGCTCTAGATCTACTGTAACCTTTTTGTACCTTGGGTACCTCAATAATCTAATGTCCTGAGGTGAATTTTTCCTAAGGATTAGAGCAGCAAGTCCCAGATCCATGGTTCCTGTTCTCTAACAGTCTTGTTCTGTGACCTCAAATTATTCAGTTTGCCTCCTGTAATCCACTTTGTCCATCTGTCTTGAGGTCATGTAGTGAAGTTTGATGGCATGAAGAGCAATCTAAGAGATCTCAAGAATTAGACCACCAAAAGCCAACATTTGGCATGTTTTTCATCCTAAAGAATGTGTTTTGCTGTTCATATTTGCCTTATATCAAAAACCTGAGAAGTTTTCTGGAAGACTTTTGTGTCTTGGCTGCGGAAGTTTCAGGGAAGGTCTTCAGTGTGTTTGTTTATTCTGTACATCCGTCGGTACTTCAGTTTCATCTTAAGGGTGAACTCATTGACTTGTCAGTATTTAAAATCACATTTGTTCATGGTTCATGGACACATCTTAACCGGAATAAGAAATCTAGACGCAGGCAGTGATACGTTTGCAGGCCAAGGACAGATTGGTGCTGTTATGCTGGTATTGTTGGAGTCCCCTGATAAAACAAATAGCAGGACTGGCACAAACCAGCAAATGACTTCCCTGTGGAAGAAGAAATATCCTTATGCTGTTACGGGAAGGAGACTGTGGCCACCACTGAGCTGCCAGAATGATCTGATCAGGCTGAATTGAGTAAGTACTGGATAGAGGGCTTTTTGGTTTGGATTTTATGTTTCCTAGGTGAATGTAGTTGTCATTTTTGCTTCAGTAAGCAAATAGTGTGCCTGAGCTGATTGATCTATTTAAAGTTTATTCTAAAAATGACTGTCTGGTCTGACAGATCTCTAACAGAACAACTGAAAGAAAAACCAAAAACCTATCACATCCAACCTAAATGTATGACAGAAGACTTGTACTAGGTCTTCCTGATGGAAATGAGGAAAGGAACAAACTTTCTACAGCTGATTTATACAAACTGGTATATATCCAGTTTATACATCTGACGTTCTTCCTACTTTGGGAAGTAGCTTTTAACGTTGTCTTGCTTATTTTTGTCCTTATTGCAATGAAGACAAAATCTTCTAATATTCTGAAGAAATAGAATTGTCAACTGATATTGTCTTGAAATAAAAATATACTGGCATATTTTAATTGGGTCAATATTACAAGCAAGCTGTAGACCTGATACCTTCTGATATCCAGGAAACACTTGGCATTCAGCCTGCATAATTCAACAAAACTTTTGAAACTGTTCAGAACAACTCAAGCTTTTTTTTTTCTGTCTGTTGTGCTGTTGACCGGAGTTTACTTGGTTTCCTCTTTAAATTTGGCTTTTTAAAAAAAAAAATAGTTCTGCATATGAAAAGAGAAACATCGGGGACAAATTTAATGGCGCAAGCAATGCAAAAGCATTTCCTGAGCTATTTCATTGCGTCTGGTAATTCTTTGCATAATCTTCTCTTCAGAAATCTTATCTAACCAATGGTATCCAGGCAACATGTTTTGAGCCTTTAATCTTCAAAATCCACAGCGTGTGAAACTTGAAAATTTCCTAAAGAGTGGATTAGTGGTAGAATTTGATACAAATACAAACAAAGCGGACGCTCCTCGAGGCACTGACCCAGGCTCCAGGTTGCAGCTATGGTCAAAAGCTCCCCATGCCCTCTGCCAAAATACCCGATTGCTTGTGGGAAAATTGGGAATGACCATATGTGTGTTTCTCCTCTACTTACCTTAGTAGCCAGCGGATGTAGTCTTCACCCAAGTCCTTTTTTTCCCCCCATTTCTACTTTCTCATCTCTGTGCTGCGGAGTTGGGATTTGCCAACACTTGCAGTTAGTTCTTAAGGCTTCAAATTGCCCGTAGTTGATATTTTTTAATTTTGCAAGTTGAAACAAGGGAAATTCCAATTCAGTATAAGACAGAAAATCTTCAGAATGTGAGGTCAAACACTAGGACAAGTTGCCCGGAGAGCCTGTGTAATCGCCGTCCCCGGAGGAATTCAAAACTTGCCTGGGCATGGCCCTGAGCAGCCGGCTCTTGACTTTGAAGTTGGCCCTACTCTGAGCGGGGGCTGGACCAGGCGACCTCCAGAGGTCCCTTCCAACCTACAGTGTTCTAAGTTTTTGTTAAGTGATTAATTAAAATCTTCCGAAGGCTGGCGAAAATGAGTCTGGTATAAGCAAGGTAAATGTAAATTCTTTGGAGTCATTTATCATTACTTCTATAAAAAAATAGAGCATCTTACTAGCAGCCAGAGAAGATGTTTTCAAAGAAGTATGCATGAAACATAAAGAAGGCAGAAACCAGTAGAAGGCAAAGTTTTTCTTTTGGTAATTTGCTGGTAACCACAGAATATTACTGCTAATAGTGCAAAGCCAGGGAAAAAGACTAATTATCTTCCTAGAGGAGCTTGTGTTTGCTGGTTTTATTCACTCTTTTCTTGGGATTGGAAGTGTTTCTGTAATTAGATTTTGTATGTCCAGAGCGTTCTTTATGTCTCTGATTTTGGTAAACAAACCCATGCCTGGCAGGAGCCTGTCCATTGTATGTGCTAGCAAAGCCTGTATCAAGAGGATATTCAAAGTTTTTAATCTTGTAAAGAAGTAGCTTACAAATGCATGCCCAAGAATTCCTGCATAAAACGGCAGCATTTCCCTGCAGACTCGTTTGTTCATGGCAGCTCAGCTGAGTTCTCCTTTCAGCTCTGGCTATGACAAGGTTCTTCCTATTAGAAACACATATGGGTATTTTGTGACCTTCTCTGGGATTAGTGTTTTGGGTTGTTTTTTTTTCCCCTCTGTACAGCAGTTTCATGTAATTGCCTTTGTATAGGTTGAGGATGATTTTTGTAACAGGAGATATTTAAGGAAGGAGCCAAAAGCAGAGGATATTGAAGTTATAGAGTTACCTATACCATTTAATAGTACCTACTTTCTGCCACTTTGGCAAGGTGATAAAGTCTTCTCTCCTAACTCTGGGACTGAATTTGGCCTTTTCTTCTCTCTTAAATCCCTTAAACTGAGGAGTGGGCCAAATTCAGTCATCTGCTGACTGATCAGTCATCTAGTGACAAATCGATAATCAATGAATGACAGCTAAAATGACCATGTTAATTAGCTGTGTGGCTCTGGGTGGCGGTAGGAGTTGGAACAAGGTGGAAGGGAACCTGGAAGCAGAGCGCAGGCTGTCCATAACCGGCTCCTAAAAGCAGAAAAATAAATGCATCCCTGTAAAATGACACTGCATCCGCAAGCAAAAAGGCTAACCAAAACGGAGAGGATGAGTTAATTTTGGTTCAACTTCAGCTGCCCTACTGCATCCTCATAACGAACGCTTGGTCAGCTCTGCTGTTGTCAGCAGGGCTTTTGGAGAGAGCACCAGGAAGGGGTATAGGTTTTGATTTTGCCAAGGCATGTAGCGCTCTGTTGGAGATTAACTGTGATCTTATTTCTATTGTAACCAAGAGACTGTCTCAACAGAGGGGCTGTCTGGGTGCAGAGCGGATTTGCTTCATTGCTGGAACAACTTTCGTCCTCTGAGTCTCTTCTCTGCAGCTACTAACTAAATTCCTCGGAGGTCTATGTTTCTGACCATTATTTTTACTACCCATACTTGACTGAGATTATGGCAGAGAGGTCAGTGCCCTGTTTTTATTGCCAGGAATTAAAAAAGGTTTTCCATGCAAACTGAAATATTTTCTTTCGTGCTCTGGTCAGCTTAGACCTCTGTATGTTTTTGGGTATAGAGTTGGAAAATTTTAGGTTTTGTTTTGGTTTTATTTATAACTTGCCTGCTTTATGGTAATTTTTCTGTGTATTTTTCTCATAACTTCAGATTTTTCACTTGTTATACACCCATGTAACTCCGACATTTGAAAAGT
Source organism: Pluvialis apricaria (assembly GCA_017639485.1). Lineage (NCBI taxonomy): Eukaryota > Metazoa > Chordata > Aves > Charadriiformes > Charadriidae > Pluvialis > Pluvialis apricaria. The sequence continues at coordinate 156,235,224 of CM030008.1, read as the reverse complement.
CAAGTTCTGTGCTCTCCCCTTCTACATACACTTTTTAGCACTTGGAAATGAAGATCCCCAAGATAACTATTGGTTGACAATCCATATAAATGTGCCTTGTCTGCAGAAAACGAGTCCTGAAAGACCTCAACACATAGCTTTAACTTTTAACTTGTACCTGGAAATTGTGCATATTGGACTGGAAAACGTGCAGCAACGTGAGCCTGGGGAATTTTTGTGATGAAAACCTTGGGCGTAGGTGCCAGTTGTCTAATGTGCCTGCTCAGAGCAAGTTTCCCGTTTGAACACTTGAGTTTTTCAGCAGGTGAGTGAGTTGACTCTGCTTTGAGGGTCCAAGTTGTTATGCTTGAATACCAATTCAGATGAAATTCTGAAATAATTGTGTTCCAGACTAGTGCTTGCAGTAGAGAAAGTTAATTTATGATAGCTGGAATATTTCTGAATAGGGAATAAGGCGTTTGAGTTTCTCCTGTCCAGTTAAGACTAATTCTTGTCATTTTACCATAAAAAATGAAATTAAAGTGGTAGCTGATTCAGTGATGGAGGAGGGTTTGGAGTACAGTTAAGGTTTTAGTTGTATAAGTAAAATCTCCTTACTCTTTTAAACAGAAAAAAAGGTCAATTAAAACACAGACAACATTATCTAATTCCTGTAAACTTTTTTTCTTTTCCTTTTTTGGTAGTATTAGATTCTGAATTTCATTCTTCCCTGAAGAGAATCCTCACTGTTCAGTGCAAATGCATGAGTTCATCAGTTTCAACGGTAAAGCTCTTCGCAATAAATATTGGTGGCAATAATAAGTTAACTTAGTTAAATTTGCAGAACTGTGACTACGCTGTGTTTTGGCAGCTCGGCCTTTAGTTTTAATTCTTGGTAATTTTGTTGGGAAGTGTCACTGAGTGGAGCGGTGGAGTGAAGGCAGTCACAGGTTGAAAGCCTGACATCCGTCCATGGACCGGTGAGACTGCCTAGCAGTTCTGTTTTGCCTGTTCAGCTCTCGGGTTATCAGGTGTAAATAGTACGTTGCTGGTACCTCACCTACGATCTTTGATTTGTGAAGACAAAAAGCACGACATTTGAAAACCCTCAGGCTTCATGAGAGATTTCCAAGGAGAAGGCGGCATTGCTGCAGGGGATGTACATGATATGGTGGTTCCTGGAGCATCTAGTTGGCTGTTGAGTGGTGTAATACATTGCTTGGTGATAGGGATATAGCATTGTGTAACTCTGTATGGAAAAGAAAAATACGTAGGTTTTTTTCATGGTCATGATCTTTTAAATTTATCTTTCAGTTTAGTTTTGCCTCACACAATTACTTTAAAATATTATTCAATTTCACATCTTCTGAGAAAAGTAAATCTTTTTTTTTGGTCATCCATCCCTCAGTGTCTATGCAAGATGCTAGCAAAATAAACCTGCCCAGAAGAATTCCTGAATGTCTCTGTCTTATCTCTGCCTATCCAAGCTCCATGCTGGGGACAGTGTAATCCGTACCTTTGATTTGGAATAGGTTTGGGGAGGGATACAAAAAGGAGGGATGGATGGATGGATGGATGGATGGCTACCTTTTTTAAGATCCATTAGTTGGGACTTGCGAAACATAATAAACTGCCTTGCCATCTCTGATTATGGTTCGCAGTTAAAAGAATAATGTATATGCATGTGATTTGGGTATGGTAATGTAATCAAAAAAACCTTATGGAAACTCCAGAGTATTTAATTTACTCTTATTTTCCTGTCTCCCAAGTCTTTGCAGCACCACTTCAGCATTTACAAATTATAATTGGATGATACGACCTTGGATTTAAAGTACTGGATTTGATGCAAAATCAAATACAGGTTGCTCACATGGAGTCTCCTGGTCTTCTGGGTGGAGTTCATCCCTCTGAACTTTAGCTAAGTGCTTGACAGTTAGCTGAGACGAGATACTGACTCTTCCCTGTTGTTAACAGAGAAAAAGAAAAAACCTGGCAGCTCCGAAAGCTGATTTCTTCCCACTTTACAATAACTGCTGCATGAATTGCCCTCTTGAGAGGTCTATTTATCTCTGTGAACTACAGAGATTGCCGGTTTCTAAGGTAGTAATTTAAACTCAGTGGATGCCTCCCTTTATGCCACATTGTTGGCTGTTCTCTTCATTTTAGATTTTAAGTTGTATTAGATCGCATTAAAGGCCTCCTTCTCCCCCCAGACCTCTCATTTTCATCCATTTGATTTTACCAACTTGATCACCGAGGGAATAGCAGCAGCATGTGTCTACCAACAGCTAACTGTGCCAAAGCAGCAGAGACAATTAAATCATCTCCTGAAGTCTTGGGAGCTCAGCCAGCGCCTGGTTTCTGCTCTACAAGAAGACTTCCTTGTATTTTTCACCTTAAAAGACCAATATCACGATGCTTGGTTAAGCATGGGGATTGATGACGGTGGCGACTCGAATCCTGTAGCGTGTTTGGTCCAGCTGCTGCACTTGGGTGCACTTGGGTCCTTGTGATGCCCAGCTATTGCCGTGCCTCTGAACTGAAGGGCACTTCTAGACAGAAGCGATTTTATGGCTCTTCAGGTCTCAGTTAGCTACTCAGCTTCCATCAAGGACTCCATCTGGCCCAGCGTGGAGCATTGCTCAGTGGGGATGACTCTTTATTTATGGGTACTCCTGGCTACGACCTGACCCAGGCTGAAAGCAGCCACGTCTTACACAAGGCAGACTCTTTCCATTGCGAGGGAGAAGATTCCTACTCAGTAATAATGTTATTTGGGGCTTGAGTTCTCTCTGTTAATTCTTTATGGAACCCAATGTTCTGTTTTTTTGCTGTTCTTGTAATTGGACTTTCTGGTTATTTGCAAGAAAAACGAAGTCTGACAGCCCCAGAATTAATGGAGCCTGGTTTCCAGTGAATCCTGTTTCGTGGTTGATTGACTTCTTAATCTAATTAATCAACCAGAAATATTATAAGACTGTGATGGGAACTCATGCCTTGTAAACATCGGAGTCCAGGGGCGAGAGTGACATTCGTAGTGTCACCCACAAGAAAAGTTTTGCTGAGCTTTTACATCTCGACTAACGAATATGCACAGTGGAGAAAATATTTCATACTGTTTCCCTTCTGTAGATCTTCTGGTGTCTAAGCAGGGTTTGCCTCTGGTTATTTCCTTTAGCAGGCCACTGATAAATTCTCTCTACCCTGCTGCGTTTGAGAATATATCTGCCAGTCTCTGTCATCTTTGATCAAAAGTGATCAGTGAATGACGTTATTAGGAGGGGCTGATACAGTGTGGCTGCACAAACCCTCCTTCCATGCCATACCGGCTAAGATAAACACAAATTTCTTGCCATAGAACCTTCCTGGCTGTGCAACAACAGCTTATTCTTGCCATGGGGGCTGCAGTGCTTGCTGTCTTCAGTGAGGAGTGAGGCACCATGTGGTGCCCCATTGCTGCGCTCTGCCACAGGAGCGGACCGGCTGGTTATGGACAGTGTAGTCCAGAAATGAAAGGAGCGAGAAGAGGACCTCGGCAGGTTCAGCGTCACACAGTGTAGCCTGTTGTGTTCTGCCACGATGTGAAGGTTTCCAGTTTTCTGTCAGCGCTGTTCTAGCATCTCACATACTTTCTCCTTGTGAGACAAAACTCGTGATTTCTTGCAAGAGCAGGTGGTTTTAGGGGTTTTATTCAATCTTTCCACTGGCAAGTCTTCCCCCAAGAGAGTATGTCATAAAAATACTACAGCTTCTTCTCGTTGTCTTTCCCCAGGCTTGGAAGTCTTCACCAGCAGCACCTTGCATCTCTGTTGGACTTTTAAAAGTTTGACTTTTACATTGACGGCAGTCTCTTTTTTTACAGTAAGTCTCTGGATTTTGGGTTGTACACCGAAGACTTTCCAGCATGCTGAGTACCTGAGATGTGACTTGATTTCAGGGACAATTTTAGAGCAAGGCCTGGGTTGCCTCAGATGGTGCAGTGTTTCAGTAGCATCAGTGTTTGTAAGATTTGTCTCTAATATCCCTTTTGCTGTCACTGTCACAAATGACACATCAAACTGTCTGATTTTTAACTCTTAATAATCAGGTGGCAGCCGTATAGCTGAGCAGAAACTAGTGCTCGTTTACACACGCTATGCAGGTTTGTTCTTACTAGCTGGCTGAAGTGGACTGGATTTCATTTCCATGCTGTGATTCCCACCATCCCACAGGATTTATGCTGATGTCATCAGTGAAGTAGGAGCTCTTTCTGAAGGGGCAGGGGATGAAAGACATCAAAGCTGAGCTTAAGAGAAGCCTTTGCCTTATGCTGTGACTCAGCTTTGCACTGTGTGCCATGACTTCTCGTTTACCCTTATTCATGCTTTAGCTGACCATATAGGTTTGTGTATTTTTAGTATAAACAAGTTACAAGACTGTCTTCTGTTTTAAACCTGGGGGGTTTATTATTTTAAAATTACTTTTAAATTAGTTTTAAATATTTTAAATATTTTTCTTAAATTACCTAAGTTTTGTTTAATCCGAGTGTTTTCATGGAGAATGCAAAAGCGATTTAGGAACTAATCCCAAATGATTCCTAAAAATCTACACCTCTCTCTGCATTGTGAGAGTTGATACTGTTTTGAGTATCAGATTAAATTTCCTTGACAAAGTAGTTTCAATAATACATATATACTTCTTTGAGCTGTGTGTAGTAGTTTACATACATGGAGAGTGAGAAGAATTAAAATACTTCACATGGCGGCAGTTTTCTGCTGCACTTCGTGCAGATAACAGAGATGCCTGCTAGGCTGGGGGAACAAAACATGTAGCATGGGGAATTAGGTGGGAAGGGAAGGTCTCCAGGCATTTCCTAAACCTGGAAATTCTTAACTTTCCACACCAATAAAATGTTGCATGTATCAGTATTCCCAGTGTAGGATACGCTTCATTTCTAACCTCATAAATGGACAGTAGCTTTTTCTGATGGAGATAAAGGTGTTGCCTTTCAAGACAGGAATCGAAGTCTTGTCCGCACCATTGCATGGTTTTGCAGCTTTCTTCATTTAATGTTTGCTTTGCAGCCATGTGTGTTGGAGGCACACACTGTAGTGTAGAGGCTGCGATTCTGTACTTTCTCATCTTTAAGAAGGTACAGTTTGAAAGAGCTTATTCCTAAAATGGAGTGCATTTACAGGAATGTATTATTTTTATATAGACTTCCCAATTTTTTGATCTGGTTATTCTCAGGGTAAAAGCTGAAGAACATGTTTTCTACAGCTGAAATTCCAGGTTTATAAACAATGTCTAAGGTCTTTAAATATTATGGATATATTGATATATTTATTTTGATGACAAGTAGAAATACACATGTGGGAATATGCTGGCAGTGCAATCTTTCTCTAATGCACCGAGAAGAAACGATCTAAACTTTTTCTGCTGCAAAATACTTGGAGCTTCTGTGTGTCTATTGGGCTTTTCTAAGAGAAACAGGTTTTGTCATTAGTATTATGAAGAATTCGAATTCAGATGTTTGTTTTGTCCTCACTGGGTCAAACCTGAGAACACAAAATACTCACGGAAGTCTCCTCCTCCCGTCCCTCACCTGCCCCACTCCTCCCTCCAAATTTACTTTCATAAGATTGAGGCTATCTTTTGTTCTGTTTTAGCAGGTTTCATTCACTGTGGTGAGAATTGGACCCCTTCACGAGGAGCAAACTTCATCCTCTGACATTTATTACAGGGAAATGGGGTAGCCTAAAATTAATAGTCTGAATTTTGTGATGGACCATGCGGCAGTTGACTTTATGATGCAGAAATGGAAATGTGATGTCATACTATTCAACCTTCTGCTTGTTCTCATTTACTTTGATTTTACTCAGCTATCTGGGATATACATAGTATCCTATGGAAATGCTCAGGGAAGAGCATGAAGGAAACTGGCCAGGAATAACAGTGATGGTCTCGATGTTGCCTGCATTAGAGGTCAGATCATACTGTATTGGCATTGCCTGGTGACAGGCTGGCGGGACTGCATTTGGGCTGGAGGAAAAGCAAGGTTTGAGGAACATGTTTGGAGGCTCTGCTAAGTTTGCTGTGCAGCGTGTTGCTGTTGAATCATGACTCCTGATGGCTGTTGCCAAGGAGGTACAATATATTGTCCAAGGCTTGAGGTGTGTTTTCCTTCCTCCTGCCTCTCCAGCTTTCGGCGGGGTTGCTTGGACGGCTGCAGTGCTTGTGAACCAAAAGCAAGACAGACCTTTTTTCATCGAGCAAACATCAGGGTGGTTTCCCTGCACTGCTGGGCAATGCAGAAGGAAGCCAGAGGGGACAGTGACTTCCTTGAAGAGATCGGCATTTAAATATGAGGTGCAGCAAGGGTGTGTAACTGTTGATGGGAATAAAATAGAACAAAAGGTGAGAAGAATAGTGGAAGACAATGAACAAGCAGTTACATAGACTTAGTTTTGTGGAATTACTCAGCCCTGACCTACCTAATTGGTTGATCACAGGAAACAAATCAGACAGTGAAATAGAGCGGGTCTGTGCTTCTCCCCGCCTTGGTGGTTACCAGCTGGGAAAGTCCTCTAGGTTCTGTGGTAGACGAAGAGCAAAGACACAAAGGGGTGTCCTTTTAAAGCAATATAGTCGGGTCATCGTAAGCAGGGGACAGTAGGAAAAGACCATTTAGATCATCAAATGCTTGTTTGAGGCTGCTGAAGGACTGGAGAGTATTAAATAGTGCATTGTGTAGGAGAATAAATAGGAAAAAAAAATCAGTGTTTGAGTCTCTGATCTGATATTTCTGTGTGTGATAGATGACGGGAACCTGCAGCATTTATCGAGAGGTTGCTTTTGTGTGAGCGGGTGCCCGGGGCGGTGAGCGGGGAGGCCCGAGGGGACCCGGGGAGCGTGTGGGCGCAGACACCGCGTCCTCCCGCCTCAGGAGAAACTGCTGAGTGGAAAGAAAAACAACGGCTCTTCTAAATGTGGTAGCCCACGCCGAAGGAGCCTGCTTTTCCTCCCAGCGTGGATCCAGGTGCTTGGCTTCAGACAGCTGTAATTACAGCACAGGGGGGACGGAGATGGCGTCCCTGTGTATTTGGGCCTTCCTTCCCCACCTCTTCCCTGGGGGAAGAAGAGGCCCTGGTGCTACAAGAGCATTTTAGGAGATTTGGGAAATGGGTTTTAGTCAGAAGTGTAGGGCTGAGGTGGTAGCAAAGCCCATTTTCCCCTCAACCCTGTTGTTCAGGAGGACCGTGTCTACCAAGAAGACCCCAGTCATAAATTTGGGGGAAATATACTTGCTCGTTCTTGAGCTTAACAGGCAGGTGTCAGCCACACACTCCTGCAGTATATTTAAAAAAATGATTATTTCTGATCATAAGAAGGAAATAGCAAGATCATTAGACGTGCCATAGGGGTGGGGGGGATGGATGGCTGGGAGAGGAGCTGCTGGTGGCCCATTGGGTTACTCTTGCTGGAAGGTGAAACATGGCTTAATTGCATGAGATTTTCTGTTTTTGTTTTTTTTTTCTTCTTCTTCTCTTGAAGAACTTCTCAAGCTTCCCATCGTCTCAGCACAGCAGGCATCTGCACGATTACTGCGGTGTGATGCAAAGAGACGGGGGGAGAAAGTGTCGCCTGGGGGATCCTGGCAAACATTACTTAAACCATTGGCGAAGTGCGGCAAATTGACTCCCCGACCATCACTGCTGATAATGCCTCTCGTAGAGCTTGTCAGCATTCCAGCTTCACATTTTTATAACCGTTTAATTACTGCCTGTATTGGATATGGCTGGAATTCACCATTGCAGCTAACGCTCTGGAAGTGCACTGTAGAGTGTAAGAAAGTGGAGAATATCAAGCAGGCAGCCAGGCTGTAATGAGTTTGCTCATCTTGTTAGGTAACGTCTCAGTAACAGCCCCAATAACCATTCTGTTTGTTCTGTGTTTGGTTTTTTTGTTGGTTTTTTTTTTAGGGTACTGTGTCCTTCATTTGATAAAGTTGTCTTTGCCATTAAAGCCACAATCACTTCCTCAAAACTTAATTCTGCTCACATATATTTTGTCTTTTGCTTCCTTATAGCTCCCTGTACATGACAGATGCAGGGGGTGGTGGGACATGGGCATGGGCACCTCACTGCCCTTTTATCAGAGGCTTCCCTTCGCGTGGAGCAGTGCAGATGTGACTCTGGTGGGTGCTGAGTCGCTGTGAAGTGGTCTGAAAATACTGATGCGTGGCACATGCTCTGAATGCTGCGAAGAGATTTTGTCAGGGACGCAATATTTCCGTGTAATGGTAGATAGTTAGAATTTGTGGCACGAAGGTGTTGGCATCATTCACCATAGCTCAACACGTAGCTCACAGCTTGCCGCTGTGCTTTCCCATGGGGACACGAAGCTGCAAAACGCAGCCCGGGAGCCTCCTGCAGCCCCTGCCCCAGCCCAGGGTGCTGCTGGGGTGGGAGAGGTGCTGGGACCAGCGGCTGCCGCTGCTCCGTGTGTGGACGTGTGTGCACGGAGCAAAGGGGCGGCGGGCGAGGGCAGCCTGGCCCCCGCGGCAGTGGCTGTCTCTGTGCCTCCTCTTTTCCCTCCTTCCCCTCTGCAGCAGGGTTTAGAGGCCGCTGCTGTGGAGGGGAAAGGTGCAAGGGAAGGTGAGGCGCTTTGGGCAGGGAACAGGGTAGATTGGCACTCGCTGGGGTGGGTGGGAGAGGGATGTGCAGGGTGCGCCCGTGGGAGGAAGGCAGGGAAGGGGCTGGGACAGATGCTGGCGTGAAGGGGAGACTGCTGCTGAGCAGTCTGTGGCAGAGAACAAATCCAGATTTGGTCCAGGTGGCTGAGGGGGTAGGACCACTGAGATCAGGTAACAGCTTCTGGAGGACTGGGGAGCCAGAAATCCCCAGGCTTCCCATTCCAGCTGCCTAGGACATGGCGTATGTTAGGGAGAAGTATGTACATGTGTATATATTTGCAAAGGTCTACATATTACCATTTTGGCTTGTGTATATATGGTTGGCCTGTTGCTACTAAATTACCTCCTTAGCACTTTTGTTGAAGAGGGCTTTCTGGCCATTGATCATTAATGTCAGTGCTTGCTAAGCACAAACCCGTAAGCTGCAGGCGTCAGCCAGGTCTAGAGGTCGTAAACTAAACTGAGGTGCAGGGATTTTGCTATCAACCTGAAAGAATCCCATGAGTCTTCCAGCCCTGTCTCTGAAGGGTACGAAGATTTGGCCCTTTGTTGGGCTGAAACAAGGCAGTGCAATATAAATGGTATGAAAAAGAGTCTTGAGGAAGCTGAAGTGACCTAGAAGGACTCTACCGGCACATACCTCTGAACTGATCTGCCCTCTTTCCAGTTAATAGGCTTGTACACTCTCCAATCTATCATGCATTTAAGAAAAGAGTTACAGAATAACCCTTGGTTAAACAAAGAGTGTATACAGCACTCCAATATTCTCAGCTCCTAACTTCTGGTAACTAGGGGTCCATTATTTACCCACCCAGGGAATAAGTTTCTGACACTTCCTATGGCAGAAGAGGTGCAAATATCACAAGCATACCTCCACAATCAGCTAGCTTAAAATCCTCTCCCGGCTCCCCATGTTCTTTTCTTAAATGCAATAACCAACCAGGCAGATTGGTCGTAGGGTTCCTCAAAAGTTTTGCTTTAGGCTCTCAGTCTGCCACCGGCTTTACTTCAGCCTCTTACGGGCTCTGTAAGGTGAGCAACTGCAGAAGAGATCTTTAAAGGGTTGCAGATGAGCACGGTATAAATACTGAATTGTTTATCAGTTTCTGACATTTGCTGAAATCTAGAGTTTCAAAGTTGTCCTTTAAAAACTGGAGCACAAACCTATTATGGCAATAAGCCCAAAGGTCAGCTTACTTATGTGAGTGATCTCTTCAGAGATACGTCGATAATATTCTGATGGCCTTTGGTGTGCAAGATGAGAGAAGAGTGACCCAGACTTTGGGGACACAGACAGGCTGGTATTTGTGATCTGCGCTGAGGCATGTATGGTCCTGTATGGCTGAGGTCAAAACTTTTTTCCAGTGATTCCATTTGGGATATCTCTTGGTGAACTGGAGTTCAAGAGCTGCTCACGCGGCTACCTGCCGGGGTTAATTTTCCTCCCACTTCCCATTCTTTCCCTTTTTGTAGCCTATTCACATCTTCAGCTTTGACCACTGGACCTGATCTAATTCCCACTGAAGATGAACCCAGTGACTTTGGCAGAAGTTGTAAGTGATCCTGAGATCAGAAGCTCTTTGAGGCAGAAATTGTTCTTGATTTTTTTTTTTTTTTGCTGTGCCCATCTGTGCTGCTGTTAAAAAAAAAAAAAAGGAAAAAAAAAAGAACTGATACCATCTGATTGTACTCTCTGAAAGTAGCAAGAGAGACCTGCCCTTGAACTAGATAAAGCAAACAAGCCTCAAGCAGATAGTTATTCCTGTTGTGTATCCCCAAGCCTCTGTAGAAGCATAGATGATCTGGATTGAAAAGCTGTGCTTTCAGCTCCTCTTTTCAAAGGTACTCCCACACTGGAGCATAAAGAAAACCAGTTATGCTAATGGCAAACGTGCACATACACCATCCTTTGCTTTCAGTCTGCTTTCGCCTTGCCAGCTTGTTTACTTTTGGAACAGAATTGTTCTCAAGACTGACAGGACAGACATATAGAGAGGATTTTTTTTTCCCCTTGCGTGGGAATTGGGTTGAACATGTGAGGCCAAGTCAGAGAGTGTGAGGTTCAGCAGAGCTGCAGTTAATATGCACACATGTGGAGGACCCTTTGCATTACCTGTGCCCAAGTCCAGTCCCCCTGTCTCCACAGGCTCTGGTGGGCATCCTTGCCTAGCTAGGCACTCCCAGTTGCTTGAGCCGTCCTTGCTTCAGACAAATGGTTTTATCTCTATCTATCTCCATCTCCATCTCCATCTCCATCTCCATCTCCATCTCCATCTCCATCTCTTTGTCTCTGTCTCTGTCTCTGTCTCTGTCTCTGTCTCTGTCTCTATCTATATCTTATATCTATCTATCTATCAGCAGAATTCAAACAACTCCAGTACAAAACCTTTTTATGCCTGAGATGGTGCTGAAAGTTTAAGCCTCGATGGAGTCCCTGCACGGGAAGCAGCAGTGGTAACAACACAGGGAAAATGCTTGCCACTATTAATTGCAAACGCATCCTAGCAACTGTGTCACCCTACTCATATTTCCTTTTCTTCCTCATGTTTTTCCAGTGTTTTTACAAACAGCACCTGCTACCGCTGTCTCTGTTACAGGGGAATACAATACAACTGTAACAACACTGGGAGATACATGCATGATTTTTAACGTAGGCTCTTCTGCCTGCTTATTTCCTTTTCATGTCCCTATTGTCTCTTAACTTGTACTTGATTTTTAAGCTCCTTGGGAGGGGACCAGCTTTTTGTTCTGTGTTTGCACAGCAGCTGAGGCTGTCATGCCCTGGCTCTTCACTAATCCTGGTAAGTGCTCCAGTAATACAAATGGCAAATAAATTTGAGATGCAAACAAATTAGCATTCTTCCCACTGATTAAGCAAACGGTTTTCTCTGTGATGATTTGAACCGGAGTTGCATTTCATTACAGCCCTTTGAAGCTCAGCTGGGAATTGCCAGGTTCTTTTCCACCCTCTGTTATCAGCCTCCGTACTAGTTGACCAAAAAGTACTTGGCAGGCAGTTTGCAGACTCTGAAAAACAATAGGTTGTACTATTTTAACCTGGCTTTGACCTAACCTGGAACAGTCCAAACTGGCATTTGGCATAGTGAGGAAGCGTGTTTTGATGTGCCGAGTCAACTGCACTTGCTGTTCAGCAGCTGCTGACAGCAACCTGTGTCTGGCTTGTCCTACGGAGAGGTGGGGGGGACCACGCTGGCCCCAGCATCGGCGTGATACCAGGCGAGTCTCAGTAATTCTCTGTAATAGGGCCTGAATGAAGCAGGGAATTATTTTGCCCTTAAATTGAAGATTAATGTGATTTTTTCTGGGACAGAAAACATTGCTTGTTTTCTGGATGGATAAAGTGTCCACTGAAACAGGATTATATTTACATTATTATTGCAGGGCCATCTGTGAAATAGGCTTTCTGTACTACGGTAAAGAGCCGTGACCCCTCACAGTGTTATCTTTTAAGCTGCATGCTAAACCCACGGAGGCTTATGGCTCAAAGCTAATGGGGATTTAACTTCTCACTGAAAGGAATTTGAAGCCTAACCCTATTTAGATGCTCTTTGCTCTCATTGATTAAATGCCCAGTCCACTGCAAGAAACCTAATGGAATCATAACTATATGAATTTTCCGTCTGACAGAATGGATGCTGGGGGATACTCTGTGCAATATTTATTAGAAAAGGAGTTTGATCTTAAAAAGACATTTTAAATCAAAATGTCAACTCAAAGTACTATTTTGTTTGTGGAGAAAGAAATGAATTTGAACGCGAATGTATTTTTCAGATCACTCCACAAAACCATTTAATGGAAAAAAATTCTGCTTCTGAATTCAGGGGTTTTCTGAGGATTTTCACTGCTTCCCTTGTTCCCTGTGTTTCCTAATTCATTTCTGAGATCCTGTCTGCAGAATAGTTTTAAATGATGCTATTTGTCCTGGTTTGAGGTAAATCAGGACCAATTTTGTTCAGTAACTTTACTTTTTAGCTAATAATAAACCCGCCAAAAAAATAAAAAAGTCTGTCTTTTCACCCCCAAATTGCCTTATGCACTGGAGTTCCAGGAGGACCATATTCTGTCAGAGATCATTGGTATTTTTTAAGGTACGGTAACTGCAGCTCCTAGGGATGGGAATAGAAGAGCTGTCGTCTTGGTAAGAGGCTTTGAGCTGCAAAGGGCAGCACGTGATGCCATGGTCCTATGGCAGCACAGTTGGGTTTCAGTCGTGGTCTCTTTGGGTGCTGCAATTCTGAGAATTTCCTGTGCTGAAAGTGCTGGTGCTTTCTGAATACCTTTTAGCCAGCGCTAATGACTAGTGTGCTTATTCTTTAATTGTTGTAGTTTGTTGTTAGGGTTTTGGTGGCTTATTCCTAGAGAAAACCATAATCCCTAAGAGAAAAGGGCTCCATTCAAATGGAAGCCCAAGCACTGAGGCTCAAGGATGTGGCTTAATGTTTCATTGTCCTCTTTTCATGTCCTTGCTGGACATACAGACGTGCTTCCTCCACCTGTTGATATACAAGGGGTGGTGTCATGAGAGGTCTCCTCTGCCTTCCAGTGCAATCAGTGAGCAATCTGTCTGCTTCAGGTGGTTTTCTCCTAGCCTGTAGACTACCAGGGAGGTAGATGTAGAGCCAAACCTCATTCCAGGTCTGCCGCTCACCTGCTGGGTCATCTTGCAAATGTCTTCAGGTGGAGAAAAGGCAGTTTGAGACTGTACTTGGACTTCAGAACCAGGCAAAGGTGGTCTTGAGCTATCATTATGACACACTGAAAAATAGAGTTGCTACATTATACCCACCCCTGATCAGAAAAACTCGTCCCAGTTCCCTGTGATCGATTTAGGGACCTTCTTGGATTCGTGTTTCCTTTTTTTTTTCTTAGTTACATAGAAGTCTTAAGACTACTGTACAGATTTTCTCATGTCTTGTCAGAGGAGCTGTTGTGCTTCTCCTGTTGAACTGTGACGGCATGGCAGCCTGGAGATGGTAGTCTTTGATGGGGGGAAGTGATTCCTGTGGGTTCGCAGCGTAGGGCTGACTGGATGCTTCTCCAGACTTACCAAACTTCATTATTCCCAGTTTAAATGAGAAAAGGAGAGAGAGGTAGGCAGGCACGTGGGCATTCATAGGAATTTTCAGTCCAAGTCACTGAACTTCAGTAGTGTTCATACTATATTTATCTATCTGTCTGTATTTATGTACCTGTATGCATACAGATATAAGTATTTATAGTCACTGGCACTTGAGTGTTCTGAATATGGCCACTGATCTCTCCTGTCGGTAAGGTTGGAAACTAAAGGATTCCCAAAAATAAGGACTTCTATGGTGATCTGATGCCTTTTGATGGATAGCCCAGCCTCAGGAGATATGGCAAGTTCTTAGTTGAATAAGCGCCCTGAGTTTGGTCATTTTCAAATCTCTTGGTGTTGTTCAGTGAAAAATGAAAATGATGAAGTTTGAAATTTTGCAAGTGATTGCAGCCCTGCTCATCAAAATAAATCCTGGGGATCTTGGAAGGTCTTCAAGGTCTTCCCATAGGGAGAAGACTGCAGGCATTGTGAAACCAGTTTTCACTGGCACTGGGATCCCTTTGGGTTGTTTAAAAATGAGAAGTCATAAAGGGGTAGAAATTAAGTTTAGTGCTGAGAACTCCAGTACTGACTTACTGCATGACTTTGAGGAAGGCATTTTAACTTCCCCGTGTCAGTTTAGCCATCTGTAAAACAGGTACAATCATACACAGCATAATAATTTCCCTCAGTGAGTGCCATTTTCAGTCTATCCTGTACTACTTAATGATTTGTGTGACTGCTGAAATAACAGCGTGCTCTAAAACCGTAATGCCCTGATGTATTTTTCACATAATCACTAGTGGTTGAAATATTTGTTCTGACACTTGAGATTACTCATGTAAATAGAAAAATTATAGCATGCTGGCGATGCCAGACACCTTGAATTCCATCTGAGCGTGTGGGTGATTGGAGAGGGATCTATAAATACTAACGGAGAGGGGGAACAACAAGCATTAACGGCACATGAGAAATTCTGAATCAACTTGTTCCTTAGACAATATGACAATATGTCAATATTGGGTAGAAGATGGTCCTTGGGAATCTAGGTACTGCAAGTTCAGTGCAAAAATGTATTTTGCTCCATTTCCCTGCTTTATGTGACGCCACATTTTTCTGTTGTACTTTGAGCAGAGTTACAGGGAGTATGATGTCCTAATATCATGTGACTAAAACCTCTTTTTTTTTTTTTTTTTTAAACTTATGAAGCATTCAGCCTTGGAGACAACCAGAAGCTCCAGTTTGATTATCAATGAGTGAGTCACAGGTCCCACAATGCTTTTTCTCAAAATGTGACCACTAATTTCCATGTTCAGCTCCCAAATAGCCTGGTTCAGATGTTTGCCACTTCCATTATGAGAGATTTGCATAGTTCTAATTGTAGGGTTCATAATGTCACATAACAATGTAGCAAATGAGCTCTGTCGCATTTTACATAAAAATGTAGTAAGTTATATAGCTATTGCTTGCAGGTTTTGACAGTAGTCTTTTTTAATTTTTAGTTTATTAGATAAGGGACACTTGTGCAATGTAGCTGCTCCCTGCTTTCCACTGAGTGGGGTTTCTTCAAGATACTGCCAGTGTCTCCTACATCAAGCCAAAGCATCTCCCTTTTAACCAAACATTGTACTTCTGGGGATTACAGAATATTTACAAGCTAAAATTTGGTTTTCAGATTATGAAGAGAGAGATATGTCTGCTTTTATTTTGAGGAAGTATGTAACATTTTTGGAAGACGGATGAATTGCTTATGGGACCTTGCTGCTAGAATTCATGCATTTATCATTAGTGACATATCAAAAACCAGAACTGAATACATCCAATTTATTGAAACAGGAGCTCGCAAATTTAAAATAAACTGAATCACTTGAAGGAAACTGTAACGCATTCAGTGTAGTAGGTATGAGTAATGGAAATTATAAGGGAAAGTATTGAGGAACGTCAACTGTAAAGAGTCTCTCTTTAGTTTACTGTTAATTTGCTGGTTTGAAATTTTTGTATACCAGATTACCAACAACCTGTGACTGCTTTTGGTCACTCCGTCAGCTCAAGTGGTAGTATTTAGAGCTCTGAACCAAGCCAGTGATCCAGCCTCAGGTTTCACTGCGATTCTGTGTGACAGAAGTTTGTGTTTGCTCAGTTTCCGTTAAGCTATTTCGAACAGAAACGCGAAGATCTCACCCCGGCATTGAAACTTGTCCTTGCTGCTTCCTTGAGCATGCGTGCTGTTAACCTCAAAGATGGACTTTATCGTTAGAACTTGGTAATGTAACTCAGACAGAAACTGAAAGGGGATAGTTAGCAGTGACCAGCTCCAAGTGATGGCAGGGAGAAGCGGGTGGGAAATGCTGACTGCAAGCAAAGCTTTCAGGCTGTCTGATATGGACTGGAGGGGAGTAGGCTGTGTGTTCTACTCATGCTTGCTCTATGTGCAGTATAAAACCATGGCTTTGTCCAGGAATGAAAATTAATTCATATTTATGAGGTTTTGCAGTTGACAAAATTGATATGCTGCATAAGATTTGCTCCCTAGAAACATTTGTGCTGAGGAAACTCAGAAAGGGTTGAAGAAGTGTTTTCTAGAGGGAAACATCAGGCCTGTGGAATCAGTGGCTGAATCAGCTCACATCATAGACAAAGGCTCAGGAAAAGCTACCAAGAAAAGTAACTCTGAAGATCTTTTGGTGTAACACAGGAGAATAGGATGGCCTGGGAAGGTCATCTCCAGCTCCCCAAGTGCTGAAATCAGAGTGGAAAAGGGACGTCCCTGGTGCAGGGGGGAAGGAGAAGGCATCCGCAGGGGCTGCCCGTGGCTCCTGCCAAGACTCACCACTGAGTTTTCTCCTACAGTTTCTTGACTTCTAAGACATCTTTGGTGGCGAGTTACACGTTTTGTGACCTGCTATGGATAACACAGTGTGACTGGTCACTGTGCACTGGGGTTATCAAAACCCTGAGGTTTCACAGACTGCACCCTTGCATGGCTTCCTGAGCACAGCCCATTTTCTCCCATTTGATGGGGGTCTTGACATGCTGATCCCTCGCTCTGCTGTCTGGACCGCCAGTCTGCATACCTCATTGACAAAGAAATTCTCTTAACCACACAAAATTGCTGATTGCAAGGTGCTTTGAAGAACTGCCTTCATTTTCTGGGTGCAAGTGTATGATGATGCTTACAGCAGTGCTTAACGTTACTCCACCTTTTTTATAGGAGCAGCTGCTAATTTAAAGGAACACTGTGAAGTATTCTTTATCTTTTTAAAATGCAACTCATGATCTTTTTCACTCAGCCTGTTTGTAGCCCACTGAAAGCTTGAACCCTGGTTGCTTACCACGAGCTTCTTGTCACCAATTGCTAATGCCCTCCCTTCAGGTAAATTTTATCTTAAAGGCATGTTTGTCTCCTGGATCTTTCTGAAGTTACTCTTTCAAAACACTCGTTTGTGTCTTCCACCTGAAAAGTATAATAAGTGCATACATTGAAAGTGTTTTAAAAAGGATTTTAAAAACAGCCCTGTGCAATTTACATCCAAGCCTGTCACTTTAAGGGATGAAGCAACATACACTGAATTCAGCTGAATTAATTTAAAAACAGCAGAAAATGTAAATTCAACTTAGTCTCTCTACAGTGTGAGAAATGGCCAAAGCATAAAAGGGATTTGTATTCTCACAAGGTGTTTATTTTAACTAATTTATATCATCTCCCAGAGGTGGAGATCTGATGCTCTTGGCAGATCAAGAGGTTTACTATTTCAAATCCCTTTCAGCACAGGGGAAAGTAGATGATGTTAATGGATGTTACTTGTCTGAACGTAGTAACAGATGTTTCTGTAGGAAATGGAGTAGAAACGTTCACAAGCAGGATTGTTGGCTGGTTTTTGGTTTATGCCCACATTAAAGCTGTTGAAAAGGTCATGCGACACATATTCATAGATGATCTGATTCAGAAACTGTTTTCTTCAAGTATTTGGGTCTTAGTTTCAATGATGGCACCAGCAACTGAACAGATTCTCATCTCATTTTTATACACGTCTTCACTGGAGGGCGTGTGGTTTGCTTGAGTTTAGTGGAAATTTGATCTCTAATGTAAAATCTAGCAGGCAAATTCTGGTATCGTGATACTAACTTAATTTTAATGCAGTAGACTTTTCTCCAGCTCTGTTAATCTCAGTTTTATTGGCAATAGTGTAAAATCCCTGGAATTTGTGGTG
Organism: Pluvialis apricaria; assembly: GCA_017639485.1. NCBI lineage: Eukaryota > Metazoa > Chordata > Aves > Charadriiformes > Charadriidae > Pluvialis > Pluvialis apricaria. Next base: position 156,217,283 of record CM030008.1, on the reverse strand, counting down.
GCATTACTTGGGCACAGTTTATGAATTTTATGGCAAGACTTCTCCTTTCTCTTACAACTAGCTTTGAAACCATTTGGGGCATTTTGGTTTGTGCCTTACCAAAACTGTGAGACTGCAAATTCTTTGTTTTAATGTTTCATCAATCAAAACGACACAACCGTGCTGAGTGATTGACTTCCTTGGCTGATCTGCCCTTTTGAAGGCCACATACCTGCAGTGATTACTTCTGGGTTTTGCTACTGTCCACTTTTTTTTTTCTTGGGACAGTATCACTTCAGCATCTGTTAGATGGCTCCGAGCTGTCAACTTGGCCTTGCAGTGATGCTGTCTACAACCTCAGAAGTGTTTGTATTCGTTTCTTCCTTTCCAGGTGGGAACTGCATTCCTGCAGGATGGGCCTCCTCTAGGTCTGCATTAGCAGCTTTTCTCAAACTAACCAAGAATCATTTTTGCAAGAAAAGTTTTTGCACGCCATGCTGCCCGCAGTACCCTTGCAGATGGTCTGGTGTACTGGCTTCAGCACAGACAAGTCAAACAGCCCCTTCATACTGAATAAGCTGATAAAAGTATTTGATCTCACCATGTTCAATTTGTGGGCTTGAGTGACTCTGAAGGTTGATCCCTACATGCAGTCTTAAAACATCCTAAGTATAGTGGAGGACTTGCCTAGCTTCTCTGGGCCATCTTTCAGCCTGGCAGAAGCCAGACCAGATGCAGATGGATTTATGGGAACTTTCAAACACCTGTCTTTTTGGGGGTATAGGTATCAGTAACGTTAGTGCATCCTTTGAAAACAGCCTCAAGAGGTTTCTGGGTGATGTTTTCTACTGAGCTTTGGTAGTTGTCTCTGAGTACTTAGAAGAGAATGAATGCATAGAGAGGAGACTGTGCTTTTCCCCTGCAAAGGGGAATTCCTCGATCATCTTTTTCGAGCAGATTCGGGCATGTTGTTCCTTTTGCTTTCACATTGTAAACCTACACATCCTGTCCTCATTCCTATAGTAACGAAAGAGCTTTGCTCGGGAGTGCTGGCTTCACTTCAGTGGTCTTTGTCTTCCCTCCTAGGAAACAGTCTGAATGTGTCAGAAAAGTCCCAGTTCCTCAGAACTGTGTCTGGCCACGGACCTGACCAAGTTGGTCTGTAGTATTTCTCTCATTAAAAGCCTGCTTCTTTCCCCCATAAAAAAACAAAGTCATCTGTGAACAGTAACAAAGGATTAATTGTGGAGACTTGGGACTTGGCAGCCCTGCCTATAAATGAAGTGCTTTTTTGGAAGCTACATTGCCTGTCTTGCAGATCAAAAAATAAATGCAAAGTATTTCAGTGTGTATCAGTGGATTAATTCGTTTGATTGCCACTTCCCTTCCTCTCCTCTTTGTGGGGAGGGGCGCTCCGGAGATTGCAATTTTAATTGCTTGACCGCAGTTTCTAATTAGTGGTGCACCAAGAGGGCATGGATCAGTAATTAGTACTGAATATAAGGATCTCTGAGGTTGAGCTATAGCATCAAATGGATGAGTTAGACAACTCTGGACTGAAATTACAGTCTATCAGTAAATTGAGTTATAATAATGAAACCATTAGAATTTTTTATCAGTCCCTACATGTTGGTTTCTGTGTTTGCAGAGTACATTTTGGTGGTCTTAAAGAATGTAGCATTTTTGTATAAATATATATTTTATATATATATTAGACATATTTATTCTGAAGGCATATATATACACATGCCTATACATAATTCAGAGTTGTTATACAATGGCATGGCTTATTTATTTTTATTAAATCTTTTGGAAGTTTTAATCCATTAGGTATTTTCATTGGCAATAGATAAAAACAGTGATCTCTACAGTCACTTTCTTTTTCAGTCGATACCTGGATTTGTGCTGCTGTATCCAAAGGGAAATCTAGCTCTTGAGTGTAATGGTCTGAAAACAGAATATTATCCACATTATTACTTTAATGTCCAATAGTCTGTATCATATTTTTTCTGGTTTTAAAACTTGATGATGGAAGTAAATTGTATAACTTCAGTTATACATTAACATTGCTGCATTAAAGATTCTCAGATAGTGCAGTGTGGCATAGGAACATGGCTATAATACATACTGGTATCAACTTGTTTTTTACCAGGTGGATTAAGAACTGGTTAATGGACACACTGGCAAATGTAGGCATGTGTGGGGTCACCATAAATTGCTCTGTGTGTAGCAGGATTACTGGTGCATTGGTATAAAACAGAGTGTTCTGCAGTATTTGCATTCAGACTTAAGAGGTAGATAGGAAATAATTGGTGATAAAACTTATGAATCATCTGAACAGCGTGTGCCTTATTTCAGCGAAATTCATAAACTGGACTTTGGTTGTAGACACGTAATTATGCATGTTGATGGGGCAAATGGAAAACATTGGCTCTGAAATTTAAATAATACAAAAAATTATATAAATGGATCAAGTTCTGCCACCTGTTCCACTCCAATATTCCATTTGTGCATTTATATGTATCCATTTGGGAGCTTTTAAAATATGAAACACATTTGAATATGCAGGAGGCATAAAGTCTGGTTTGTAAAACCCAGCAGAATTCAGCGTGAATCTGGAAAGCTGTGCTTGTATTTAGTGGGAAGTAGGAATTAATTTGTAGAAAACTACTGAAGTACTATTTTTTTTTTAACAGAAAAACTGTATTCACTTTATTTTTTAATCCTCTTGAAGAATTTTGTAGGAAGATGGTGTCCAGCAGTTTGCCGGTATATAAATGGGTCTTTATTCATGTAAGTCTCTGGGGCTGAGCATCCATCTCCTTTTGAGAATTAGTAGAAACTGGATGTCTGGGAGTTCAGAAGTTGGCAGGAGTTTTCGTAGGACGTTTTTCCTCAAGGTAGTTTTCTTGGCTTTTGCTGTGTTTGAGACTCAGTTTGTGGAAGGAGGGTTGTGTTTCTGCTCTCTCCTCCTGCTCCTGCTTCCTCTTTCACAGGAGTTTCTGAAACAGTGCAGCTGCCTGCCACAAATTCACCAGTGCGTCGCATGGAAACTTGGCTTCTTGGCACATGGAAGGGACGGCTCGTTTCTTCTGTGCTCGTCTCTGGGGAATTAAATTCACATTCTGTGTTCTTGCTTAGGTTTACAGCCAAATTTTTCACTTCGGCTTCCTTCCTCTCCCTGCTCCTCTCTCCTTTCCTTAATGAAAAGATGCTCAGGTCTAATGCGTATAGCTGCAGCTGAAAGAAGATGAAAATAGCACAGAGGAAATAGCTACATTATTGAGACCTGGACCTTTATTTAGCATCACATTTGCTGGCATGTCACTGTAACGGAGCTCAAAAGCTGGCTAGTTTACTTTTTTCAACAGATTAATTGATAGGCTCTAATTTTAAAGGGAACAAAATTTTGTTTGCAGTCAAACATGATTTTTCCAGCTTCAGCTGTTCCTCCCATCTAAGTTAATGACAAAGTCATATTCGTTCAGTGTAAACAGGAGTAGATTCACCCTATCTGTATGTGTTCAGTCTCTCTCTTTCCCGAGGGCTATGATTACATCCAAACTGAGATGCTGACTGCTAAAACCAATTATCTCTATGACACCGGCTAAAACTGCTTATTTTCAGCACCTTTGAAAATCAGGTAATTTATGGAGTACCCAAGAATGAGCACTGGTTTTGAGAGTTAGGTGACACAGGGTTTTAGATAATGGGTTCCAGGTAGGTGTCTACAAAAAGATCAAAAAATCAATCTCAACACCTTTTGCCTTAAACAGTTTCTGGAAGCCTGGTAGAATCCCATGCCCGCTCTTTCCTGAGCAGGGAAGAAATTAATTTCAAAAATTACGCAGAATAGCATGGGGCAACGAAATCAGACCAGCAGTGTTGGGTAGGACAGCATTTCTGATAAATCATAAATGATCCTTCTGACAAAGGAATATCCTGTAAAATGCCTAAACACAGAAGTCCTTATAATTGAAGTTAACAGACTTTTTAGAAAGGGGGGGAGAGACAGAGCAAGCAATGGCAAGATGTGCGCTAAGGTGTTTTAGAGAAAAGATTCCAATAGATGCTCACAGAGCCTGGACTCTAGTTTTGCACAGGTATCTCTCTTGGTAGAGCTGTTATGAAGTGCCTTGAAAATAGTGCTGCTGAAATTACTCACCTTATCTGTGGTTTTGACAGAAACACCGTTGTTCTCCACTCCTCTGAACACTTCCCTTGCTTTCACTTTGAACTTAAAAACTTCAGTTTGCTTTCCCTAATTTAACCTCCTTCACCACAATGCCCTTTTGCAATTTACCTGTCTTTTTATTACTCAGTCATTCCCAGCTTCTTCAGCTGAGCTAACACGATGATCTGCACCATTTCCTTGAAATCATGTCTCACAGCATTTTAATAACTTCCCTAAATAAGTTCACAATGCTCCTGCCCTTTCGGTTCGTGTCATCGCTGTTTGAGTCATGGGTGCAATCAAGTGGCAATAGCCAGTTAGGCAGCCACAGCTGTGTACATTGGATGTATATGTTTAACCAGGGTGCTTCAATGTGAGGTCTTGTCTTAGTTGAGCTCTGTCAGGTTTGTGAAGGAGAAGGGGACTGTGGCTGGCAGATTTGCCAAGCATGTGAAAAACAAAAGTGATCTTGAACTGCCAAAAGAATTCAAAAACAGGAAAAATGTTGCCATATTTGCCTGCATAAAAGGGGAATATGAAGTATGAGTGTAAAAGAGGTATTGATTTTTGCATATGAGTAAGATCATTTGGGAATCCTACGTTCACTTTTCTTAGCTATGCTGGAAAAAAGCGTTGGAAGAGGCTGAGAAGAGATCTAATCTGACACCTCCACTCCCACAAAAGGCTCAAACACAATTTTATTTCCCCAAGAGAAGGCTAAGAGGTGAACTGGGTTTTGTTTACTCCATATATATATATATGTGTACAAGTAAATCAGCTAAAACTGCTTCCCAGCAAGCAGAAATAGCTGTCCAGATCAGTGGCGGGACACTGACAAGCATGAACCAGAAGCAAGATGTGAGTTTGCAGCACTTGAGGTATCGCTGGAACATTTTAGATAGGGGAATAATAGAGTCACTGTCACTTGATTGAATGTCTTTCTTAAAAACTTCTCTGTATCTCAGCCGGCTCATGGCTTCTGTACATAGGAATTGCTGCATGAGGACTTAAAGCCTGTCAAGTAGAAGTTGTATGGCTCTCCTGGCCTTACACTAGATATATGTTCTTATTTCGCCTGTTCTGTTCTTTTCCCTCGTTTTACTCATTGCACCCTGCTGAGATGGGCAGCAGTCAGATCTCAATCTTCCGTATTTGCACAGCTTCCCGTTGCCGTGATGTTGGCCGAGTAGAAATAATAAACAGTGCTGAGGGTTGGTAACAGTTCAAAGAACTCACATGGGATGCAGCTACTGAATATCCATTTATTTATTACTTTCCTTTTTTTTTTCCCTGTAGTGAAATACATGAGAGAAGCAACCCCCTATGTGAAGAAAGGCTCTCCTGTTTCAGAAATTGGGTGGGAGACGCCTCCCCCCGAATCTCCCCGCTTGGGTTGCGCCTCTGCTGACCCCCTGTCGCAGCTTTCGCTCTCCATCCACAGAGACAAGAAGACAATACCGCTCAAGATGTGCTACGTAACACGCAACATGACAGTGTCGGACCCCGAAAACAGGTGAGTCGAGGATTTGGGCCTTTGGGATTTTGCCTTCGCGTTAAATCGTTGTTGACCTTTTCAGCGTTGGGGTTGGTGAGGAGGAGGTGGTGATGCGCTCTGGCCACACACAGCAACTCAGCAAAGGGCAAGCAAGGACCGGTTTGGCAAGGGCGGGTGGTGGTGTCTGAGCCGCGTGGTGCTGGGTTCAGCTTTTGGGTTGTGCTAGAGAAACTCTTCAGTGTGGTAATCCAATATTTTTATTAGAAATAGAATCACAGGAGTTTGTTTTCATCCTGATAAAGTGTCTGCTTTTGAAGGAGAAGACACTGTACACACTAATTAGTTACATCTTCCGGGCTGGCTTAATCTAATTCCGCTAAATTGCATTTTCTTTTCTTTTCTTTTTAATGAATATTATTTTAAGAATGGCCGGTTTTGTCCGTTCAGTTCTGAGCATTAAAGTCAAGAACAGGAGAAGAGTTCCACTTACAAGGCATTAATGGGGAATTTCTGTGACTTCTTGGTTTTTTTCATAAGGTTAAAAATAGGATGAGCTTTTAACAGCCCTTATTTATAACATATGTGGAACAGCTGCACCACACCAGCACGCTCTCTGATCCCTGCTCTAACAGCTGCTAGTAAAAAAGGGACCAGTCAAGTCAGTAATACAGACTGATTCTTCCATCCAAATAATGGCCTTTTTGTTTTTCTGCAGTGTCGGCTTGCCCAGAAGCTGGGTGCAATGCGTTTAATTCTCAGCACTTATGTATAGGCATAAATAAAAGTTACATTTTCACTTGTGGAGAAGGGTAAGGGAAGAGGGAAGAGCAGAAGGGGGTTTGGGGAGTATGGGTTCCCCTGCAATCTCTTGCACTGCAATTCAGAAACTTTTTCAGTATCTGTGTAGTTTTCCTTCTTTGTTTTTCGTATTTGTATGACCTTCTTTTAAGGGTTCTTTCCCCCCACCCCCCCCGCCATGCTTTATTGTTTAGCATTGCTTTACTTTGCTTCTGTTTGTCTCACCAAGTGGTTACCACCATAGTCAGTGATAACTGAACACTGCAGAAGTGCAATTGTAAACCAGCAATTACCCTAGCAGTCCTTCTCAAGTTTAAATCAAGATGGTTCTTGATATTGGCCACTTTTTTTTTTTTCTCATATATCTGTATAGTTTAAGATGTTGCGGTTTGACAGCTCTATCACTAGCTTGAGAGTTTGTCATTCTCTCTGCCATGGAGTGTATTTTAAAACACCTGTGCAGGTTGCGGTGTTTGAATCAGCACAATGTAATGATGCTTTACACATGTTGGCTTCATTCTTTCAACGTTTTTCCCGCTTTTTTTTTGGCTGTATTGTAGTTCTCAGCTTCTGTCACTCTCCCGGTCCTCAGTTTTGTTTGAAGGCCAGGAGGATTGATTCAGAGGGACACACACTCATTGCTCATGATACTTCTGCGATGGAGCTGACTTTTCTGAAGTGTGCTACAAATGTGTGTGTTCTTAGGTGTTACTAGGAAGTAATGCGTGGGAGAGTCATCTTGCTTATTATCATGGTTTTCATTTTGTGTTGCTGTCGTTTCCTGTGGAAAGAGTGACTTCTGATTTTTACTGTAGTCCCAACACAGCGCAGCGTACAGTCTAAGCTGGATTTTTCCACCCAGGCACACAGTACCCCGCCATCGTGCTAGTTGCAGTGTAATAGTAGCATCCCATCCATTTGCATATTTATCTATTTCGGGGTTTTTTAACAATCCTGAATACTGGAACTGATTTCCCAGTAGAAATGCTATTACAATGCAGTGACCCTTTCCCACTGGAATATATCCCAAGACAGTAATCTGATTGCACAAAAATAATTTGATCTTCGTTCACAGCAGAGCCCAAACCATGTCCTTACATGCTTATGACACTTCTGTTTTATAACCCAGTGACCTGACACACATAGATCTTATAACTGATGGTGTCACTTTGCTGGATGGCTTTAGAAGAGCACTGCTGGCAGGCTGCCAAAGCATATCCTGGCCATAAAAGGGCTCCTTTGGACTACAGCTGAGCTAATTTTTCTCTAAGACCAAGCGTGGACATAGGAAGCATGACGTTTTCAGTGCAGATGTTTCTCCAGTGCAGGCTGGAGATCATGTCACAGCAGCATTGTAGGACCAGGCTGAACTGGTTTGATGCTCAGCATGAGAAGATACCTATGTTAAAAGCCCCAGGAAATAATACCTGCTTCTTGGCACCAAAACATCTTCAGTTCGTAGAAAGCTGGGGTAAAATGTGGGTTTAATGGGCACAGAGGAAGTTACACATCTGGTTTTCCTACTAGAGCATGTAGCCCTGCATAGGACTTCTGCTTCTCCTTGAAGACTGGCCCTAGTGAAGAGATTCCTAGGTCTGCATCTACCCTCAGATGGTTTGGTGAGCCTGTTGTTTCAGAGCAGGAGTGAAGTTTGGTGCTTTTAGAGCTAGTGGTTCTTAGATGTCTCCTTCACCTAACCTGCCTGTGGGTTCACTCTGAAGGTGGTAGGGAATTGCCTTCCCTGTTAACCTGATTAAAAAGCTGTAAGATACCAAGGAGAAGATCCTTAATGCAAACCAATGCCCAACTTAGTGTGTCGGAAATTTTTTTTAATAGTACAAACATGGCAACAGGAGAAAAGATGCAGAGCATCTCAGTGGCATCTGTGTCATTCCCCTCTAGACACAGGGGACACTGTTATATTTTAGGCTTGAAGAAACTGGGTTAGAATAATTCGTTTTTTCACTGATAAATGTCTTTCTTGGTGGCAGCGTTAGAAGTTAGTGTCAACCTCACAGAGGAGCATCCCCTCCCAGTGAAGGTACATGTGGGAATGGTCACAGCTAGTAATACCAATAAGCAGTAAATCTTACTGCAGTATAAAAAGCTTTTCATCAACTTCTGGTGATGACATTAAGGAATAGGAGGAAAAAAAAAAGGAAACAGGTCTCTGAGGTGAAATTTGTTCTGTTGTTGCTTTTGTCTTGGGACATAATACAAAGGTACCTCTGTACACAGCACGGGAGACATGACATTCCCGGTAGGAATGAGGCCGTGCTGTACAGACTGAAAAGGTTTTCTCATCTGCTTTTGAAATCACCCTAAAATCCTGCTTGCACTTCGTTCTGCCAAACCCAGGAAGTGTGGGACTGATCCTGCCAGCACTTAGTGTGCGCAGATCACGTTTTTCCAGTGGCAGGAGCTCAGAACAGTGTGATCCTTAGAGGGAACTTCAGCAGGGAACCAGTCTTAAGGACTGAGTTACTTACCATACCTGCTGGCAGGATTTGGCCCTCTGATCGGAAAGGTTTAATTTGGGTTTGAAGCTAGGAAAAATGAGTCAAGGACAGATTTCCAGCAGCGTGGTGCCAGCTGCCAGCTGCACGTGGTGGCAGCACCACAGCAAGCACGGGTGCAGTTCATAGACTTCACACCAAGGACGTGCAGAGACACAGATGAACTTTCCTTATCTGTTGTCCATTTCAGGGTTAGACTGAGAATTACAGTCAGAAGATAAAATCATAGAATAATAGAATCATTTAGGCTGGAAAAGACCTTTAAGATCATCAAGTCCAACCATTAACCTAACGCTGCCAAGTCCAGCACTAAACCATGTCCCTAAGTGCCACGTCTGCCCATCTTTTAAATACCTCCAGGGATGGTGACTCCACCATTACCCTGGGCAGCCTGTTCCAGTGCTTGGTAACCCTTTCGGTGAATAAATTTTTCCTCATATCCAATCTAAACCTCCCCTGGCACAACTTAAAGCCATTTTCTCTTGTCCTATAACTTGTTACTTGGGAGAAGAGACCGACCCCCACCTCACTACAACCTCCTTCCAGGTAGTTGTAGGCAGCGATAAGGTCTCCCCTCAGCCTCCTTTTCTCCAGGCCAAACAACCCCAGTTCCCTCAGCCACTCCTCATAAGACTTGTGCTCCGGACCCCTCACCAGCTTCATTGCCCCTCTCTGGACGTGCTCCAGCAGCTCAGAATTCAGCAGGTATGTTTTAAAGGAGGTAGAGGAACTGGGTGGGAATTACCTGAGCTTCCTGGGATGACAGGGAGGTGCGAGACAGACTCGAACCTGTTTATTCCCTAGGCAGCTATAGACTTAAGCTGCTTCATTACTTTGATTAATTTTTTTTATTTTTTGGATTGGGAAGTACTGATACACTGAAAGATTTGCAAGATTTATTGCAAAGATGACGCTTCCCAAATGGATTCGTTTTGCACACATTCATCCAAAAAATTTTTTCTTACATTCCATAATAACACGTCAGTAATGCACAGCAACAGGGTCAGTGAAACTTAACATTTTGTGTTGTAATTGGTGTGACATCAGTGGAGAAATTATATAAGCATGAAGTGTCCCTGTGCGATTCTAAAATGAAATTTCAAAATCTTAAATGTCAAACAAATTCTGGTGAATTTGGATGTATTTAATTTTATTAAAGTAAGATAGAAAAGTTGAAACTTCTTTAAAATAAAAACAAAGTTTCAACCGGATTTCAAATGACATAGTAAAAACCAGTCCTTGCCCAAAAATCTTGAGCCATGAATGCTGATAACAAATAAAAGAAGTTAGCAGAAGACTGTGAAGACGAAATAAAAAGACAAGCATCTTTAGAAGTCAGGATGCTGTGACACTAATATAGGACAGCACTAACCAAAAATGGACTTCTCGAATGTGTTTCTGATGCATTTTCAGCTGTGAGGCTGATTGATTATTTACGTATGTGATGTCTGAAGTACTAGTAAAAACTCCATGCCTTTTCAGTAAAACGCTACGCAAGATGACTGCATGTAGTTTGGGATCTGCCAGCACTCCCAGTTTCACTGCTGATCCAACGCACAACCATTTTTCTTTAAAAGGGCTACAAGACTCAGCATGTTCAGGCTTGACATTAGGAAGCATTTCTTTACCGAGAGGGTGGTAAAACAGTGGAACAGGCTTCCTAGAGAGGTGGTCGATGCTCCAAGCCTGTCAGTGTTTAAGAGGCATTTGGACAATGCTCTTAATAATATGCTGTAACTTTTGGTCAGCCCTGAAGTGGTCAGGCAGTTGGACTAGATGGTCATTGTAGGTCCTTTCCAGATGAAACACTTTTATTTCCCTTGCCTTCCTTCCCTTCCTTTTCCTTTTCCTTTTCCTTTTCCTTTTCCTTTTCCTTTTCCTTTTCCTTTTCCTTTTCCTTTTCCTTTTCCTTTTCCTTTTCCTTTTCCTTTTCCTTTTCCTTTTCCTTTTCCTTTTCCTTTTCCTTTCCCTTTCCCTTTCCCTTTCCTTTTCCGCTCATGCTGGTATAATTTAAGGGCGCCGGACGGGGCAGGGAGGCAAGTATTGGGTAGTGGGCAGTGCAGAAGAGTCTGGACGCCTTGTTGATGAAAGCGTGGGCTGGCTCATGCCTCCACCCTGCCTGTTTCCTGCGTGGTAAACAGGACCATACTCTGATGTTGCCAGGCACGAGCAGCCACTGGTATGCAAAGCAAAGGCTGGATTCTCCTCTAGGAGTAGCGGGGTTTAGTTGTGCAGCTTTGCAGCCTGGGTTTTTTCCCCACTGATGAGGGAGCAGATCCCCTGAGTCACATACCTGGTGTGAGGCTTGCAAAGGGCAGGGCACTGCCATGGAGGGTGACCATGGTACTGAGAATGAGTTACGGCTGCTCTTACGGAGCATAGGTCCCATTTGTCTTGCTTTTTGCCTCTTGCCTCTTAAGAGGCAGTTTGATAACACTGGGCTCAGCCAACGACACTGGCATGGATGGGAAGAGATACTGGGCAAAGGCTGAGCCCTAGACCCAGGACTAAGGAGATGATGGACTGTTTCCATCACCATGCTGGCACCACTGCAGCACGCTGGAGCTCTGTCAGCCCTGGGTGGTCATCAGCGGTTCTGTGGGGCTTCCCGGGGAGGCGGAAATCTTCCCTTCCAAATGGAGAGTACAGATTTAGCAGGACTGGCCTCTGGTTTAGGAAACTTGGGTCTTTTTTTCTGTTACCATGTGTTGTAGGTGGGCAAAAGAAAGAGAAAGGACTTATGTATGCATGGGGGATAGAGCAAAGGTAAAGATACTATAATGGGCGCATTACCAGTATTAAAAATTCCTCTCCACACCTCCCTAAGGAATTTGTGCCTTGCTCCTCGTGTTGTTATTGAGCTGATCTCTGGCTGTAGACAAAATCTCTGTGAAATGGAGAGATCGTACTTCATTCGCAGTGTTGTTGTGAGCTACAGCTTGAGATCCTTGGATGAAAGGCATGTAGCACTTAATTATTATTATTGGTACAGACATGTTTTGCTATTTGAATATCAATAAGTCCTTTGAAGAAGTCATTGAGCCTCCTAGAGTCAAAGTCCTGATTTATATCAAAAATTTTTGTTACTGTTTTTTTTTTTTTCCTGGTGGGCTGTGTTTATTATCTGTTTAGATTACTGTTAAACGAGGGAAGAAATCAACAATCCAACATTAAAGCAGCTTGAAAGGATGTAATTCAAATCCCGAAAAGAACAAAAATGATGATAATTAGGGTGAAACTCTGGTTGACACTCCCCTCACCCTTAAACCACCCTGTTGTGCTAGGCTATCACAGTGTGCATGGTCTGTTACAGAAGGATGTTCTGCCACTGTGAAACCCTTTACATCCTTGGCCACAAAGCTTAGAGAGTTTAAGATCAAGGCAAATGTGGGTTTTTAACCTTAGCTCCCAACTATTTCACAGTTACGGATCCGAATCCTTCTTTTGTGTAAAGTTGGATGTTTCTTTTCACGTTCTTGTTTGTAGTGCTGTAACTGCTAATCTGCCCCCAAAATCTGCTCTTTACTGGAAGGGATGAACAAGTAGGCGGCACTTGAGATTTATCTACCATTCTCTCTTCAAGCTGAGAGAAGTTAGGTGATTTAGCTAAAAAGGCATTTACAGCATTCCCTTCGATACCCTGAGGGTAGGAGAGGGAAGAAGTTGGTGTGTGGGCAGAGTGGGGAGAGGAGTGGGGTGGGGGGATGGATGAATGGCCGGGCAATGGGGAAGGCCTCCTCCTTGAACCATTAACATGTCCTACGAGCTGCATGGCTGTGGGACCCTCCTTGGTAGCTGGGGTCAATGCATTCAGGGCTAGGGTTGTCAGATGAGAGACTTGTAAGATTGCATTTCTTCTCTTATGACAGAATTTTTGGGCAAATCATTAACTGCTAGAATTAATAATTGGTTCAGGCTGGGCTGTCTGATAGTCCTCTATAATCTACATCATCTGCTTTTCAGGCAGCTCTGCAATCACTGGTGCATTTTGGAAGCTGCAATCATCTGTCTTGATAAGGGGCAGTTTTCCAACCATGTAGAAGCTGGAGCTCTGAAGCAGAAGGCAGAAAGGGTGAATTTTTATTTTTATTTTTTTTTCATTATGAGGAATAGCTATTTTCAATAATTTGTGAAAATCCCCACCAGCCAAACAGATCATCGGTTTTGCTCTGGGTCATATGAACTTATGTCTTAGCCTCAGTTTCTTCCTAGCCTTCTTGGAAGGCCACTGAGACCAGACACCTCTGTGGGACTGTCACTCCTCTAAAGAGGAGTGATTTGGTCTCTCTTGAGTCAAATCACCAGCTAAGCTTTTTGGAAGAAAAAAACCCTCACTGAACAACCCAAAGACCATTTTCTGCAGAGCAACCTCAAGGGTATTCATTTACACAAACGCATCAACAGGCTAGGTTGAACTTTGGATGTTCACTTACTTTTATTTACTTCAGGTTTAATTTTTGTTCTGTTAAATCATGTTAAAATAAGTTTCTTATGTCCTAAGGACCTGCTGTAGTCTGGGTGACAGTTTGAGAAGTGAATTGCTGGGGGAATGTGCCAGGATTTGGGGACACAGTGGAAACTTCTGAGTTTTCCTGCAGGGTATTTGAGATACCAAGGTAGAACTGGATAGTTATGACATGTTGCGACTGACCTTCAATCTGTGCGGGTCCTGGTGAATCTGGGATTAGTCATGTCTCACTTTCTTGAAAAACAAGTCGCATCTTTTCCACTGATGTAATGATACGGTGCCTTCTCCCTTCCCTGTCCTTCTGGGGTGGGCGGGTGAGCTCCTGGTGTCCTTCCTATCTCCAGCACAAATCAAATGTGAATGGGCAAAGCTCCTGCACGTGTTACTCAAAAACAGTGTCTGTACGTGCATGCAGATATGTGAGTGCAAATAAAAACTTGTGTATGTGTGTGTGTCTATGTGCGAATGGGTCCAAATGTGACCTGACAGGAATAAAATGTGTCATGGTGAGTGGGTGGCGAGGAAGGATGTGTGTGGTGTGGAGGTGGCGGTAACCGAGGCTGGTAGAACGCTTTCAGCTGGAGTTTTGATTAACAAACTTTTAACCAAAGTATTTCTTTTCTGTGAAAATATTTAAATAATGAGTTAACGGAGAAAAAGAAGATATGCTGGTGGGCTTTTGTGTTGTGTTTTGGGTTTTTTTCAGCCACTGCTTCAGTTAGGGGAGTTTTGAAAAAGTCAAAGAATTTTCATTTTTACAACCAGCTTCAGCTGTAGAGGGTTGAGCTGAGGAATAGAAATAAGAACAAAGTAACTGGAAATTAATCAGGAGAAGAAGAACAAGATGAAGAAACTGCCTTGAGAAATGCTTGGAGAGAAGGGAGGAGAACAAATTAAGAAAGGGTGATGGAGAAAGAAGCCAACCAACAAAGTAAAGCTCTGAACCAGGAGAGTGAAAACTGAAACAGACTTTACATAGTGAACACTTTTGCAAAAACGAGAAAAATCAAAGCACTGCAGAGATGGAGGAAGACAAAAACTCCAAGAAATGTGTTGCAGACTAAAGGGAAAGGAAGAGTGGTGTGGGCACTGCAGGGCAGGACAGAGGAGGGCAAACAGTTGACCATGTTTGATGTGTGTCTGTATGTAAAGGTATGTAAGTGCTGACATCCAAGCTGCCCCTAAACAATGTTGGAGAGCAATTTTAACACCCCTGAGATGTGCCAAACAAAGTTGATATGCAAGGGTTTCAGTTTCCTGCCGTGCTCCGTGTCCCCACAAGTCTTTGTGTTGTGGCTTGGAGCCAGTGACAACCTCAAGACCCTTTTTCCTGCCTGGCTGTTGTCCTGTGCTCAGCACTGGGCTCTCCCTCCCTTATCAGCGGGTCTGCAAATTGGATTTCAGTCTTACAGCTCTAATCTGGCCTCACCTGCCGTTAATCAACAGACAGGATTTTCAGCTGATTTATTTGAAGCTGCTCTCTCCTGCATCTTCTGTAGGTGCTTGTATGGCAGCAAACTGCAAATTACAGCCACAGCGGGAGTCCTTGGGTGATGGGATGCCATCGTAGGAGCCCCAGCTCAATATTGGTAGGTGCTGAGGTTGGGCTCTAGTGCTTAAGTTGTATGCGCAGATTTTGCTATTTTAATACCCTCTGGTCACTTGCAGCTTTCACATGCATTTCTGCTGATGGAAATTCCTGTTTTCCTGTAGTAGGAATCAGGGGGAGTTATGCTGAAGTTGTTATTCTCAATGGTTACATACAGCTTTTCCATGGATCTCTGAGTCTATTAAATGGGAAGATGAGTTTACTGCCAGTGGGGAAAGTGCTGGGATGTGACCCATGCCTGCCGTCCCTGAAGAGGCCAGCAGCATCTCTGGGAGGCTGGCTCCCAGGTGGTGCCCTCTCCCCAGCGCGCAGAGGCTAATAATTGATCCAGAGGGAATTTGTGGGTTTGTCATCATGGTTGGTGAACAGTCTGGCTTCTGTTTTGCTTCACTTGGCAACTAATTGTTGATCCCTGGGAATTTTTTGATCATGTAGGCCATAAAATGGGCATATAAAATAATGAGACATTCAGACAGATGCTGCTAGATGAGGTGGACCTGCTGTTTGTCTCTTCCAGTGAGATTGTCTCCCATGAGAGTTCATCCACAAAACAGAGCTGATCTATCAGCAGCCCTGCTCATTTGTCCCCTTTTCCTATTAGTTTTTGTCCATGCTTGTGAATCATGTCCCCTTCTTTCCTGTAAGTCCTACTACATACGGTGCTGCCTACCAGCAACAATGACAGTGGTGTTCTTTCTCGGAAGACATCTAATTCTTCTCCAGGTCCATGATCTCTATGCAGCAGCATGAGACTCTCCACCCTCGTCTCAATTTGAAGGAGTCATTTACCACTATTACCACCTACAGTCTGGTGCTCTTCACTTAGCCCTGACGCCGCTGCAGCTGCAGAAGGTTAGCTTTGCTGCAGAAGGTGCTTTGAGGTTGGCTGTGGCTTTGCTAAAGGTGCAGCTTTTGTGGCCGAAACATTTTTTTTTTTTTTTTTTCCTAGCATTAATACACTTTCCCTCGTGCTGTGAAAGATGTGCTTCAGGCTGCTGTGGTCAATGTATTGACCGCACCAATCACAACATCTTCTGGTCTTAAAGTTTCAGGCAGCATCTTTTAAAGGTTAAATTGAATTCCTACCATGCCTCTGAAATCATTCCTTTTTTTTTTCCCCCCAAGTAACTGACCCCAGTGCTCCTTAAAACAGCACTTTTGCCATTGTTTGATGCTGAATCCACTGTGAAGAGGACTGGACTGTGTATTCCTGCGTTAAAAATATTCAGCACTACAACAACCAGAATATAAAAGAAAAGAACAAGAAGGAAGAGGATAAGAGGTCTTTTGGGCAATGCAAGGAAGGAATTCTGCTTCTTAACATCCACAGACATTTAAAAACTATTACATAACTTTTGTAGTTGTTCTGGGTGGAGAAGGCAGCGTGTGATGCGCTCTGCAGAGCGGTCGACATCGGCACACAGTGGTATGAGCAAGTCCGTTGCAGAACCAAATCCTTTCCTTACTTGCATGCGGTGCAACTCTGCTGATATCCCTTTTATTAAAGCCCAGCTGGTGGCAAATAGAAATGAAATCAACTGTGACAGCTCGTTAGTGATATGTACACCCTCTATTTGGACATCAGTCTAGTCCAGCTCCCAAGAAACAAGTAACTACATCGTTTTTACCACTGTAAGTTGAAAGTCAGCGAGTAATTGTTAATACAGCGGGTACCCTTGTGACAGCGAGGGGTCTGAGAGACTTTCACATAGAAAAATTCCACTTGATTACCAAATAGCACTCACTTGATAAAATTGCTTTCACCTCTGTTTAGGTGCATCAAGTGAAGATGCTTCTTCAGTGTATGCTGGGGAATTTATTGCAAGCCTAACAGTCTCTCTATGCAAATATTTTCCTTGCAGACTAAACTCAAAGTTTCCATTGCTTCATTTTAATGTATTTTGTTCGTGGTTCATCTCCTGATCCTGCATGTAGAATTGAAAAAGAACCTTAACAGGGCTTTTTACTTATAACAAAACCTACAACTACTTAAATATAATCTCTGATTGTGTTCCTCTAAATCCCCCCCCACATGCTTGAAAGGCTCCTGTGTTTGTATGCTCAGAAATCAACAAAATTACTTACCACAGTTTTGTGTGCAGATGATGATGGCGGAGATGGAGTGGGCAGTTTGGCCCTCGCCCCCTTTTTAAGTTTGCAGTCAGTGGCAGAGTGTTTTGTTCCTGGCTATGCCGGTGCAAAATCAAAGCAGCATGATGGACTCAAATAACTCTGGCTCCAGCTTATCATTAACTTCAAGGGATTTACTCTACACTTTAATCAGTCACTGAATGCATAATCTGACCCAAGAAAAGGCACAAAGTGTAAATCAGTGCCTGATTTGGTCCTGAGCCAATGCTGGTGGGAGAAGTGCTTTCAAGAGATTTGATAAAAGCTATTTCTTAGATAATGAACACTCCTACAGAAGGAGGTCTTATCAAATGTGGAATGAGTATGGTCTATCAAACATTCGATTTCAACTTCTTCTGATCCTTTGTAAAGTAAAAGCTCTGGGTGATGCAGCGAGGGAGGGAGTTTTGGCCTCTCACGTGCAAGGTTACGGCGTTCGGAGGTGTCCTGGTTTGAGGTTTTGTGTCACCCCCGTGTTCTGCAGGTGGAGAAGGGGATGCTGGAAACGCTCCTCGGCTCAGTGGGACTCTTTGAGAAGGAGAGAGAAAATTACTCTTTTATTATAAGGTTTGCCAAATGATCTCTGAGAAAATGTGATATCATTCATATGCATTGCCAAGCTGGAGAGATGCCGCACATCTTGGCAGCCATCTAGAGCTAACATATAATTCCTTTGGGTTGGTATGGGCTTTATCAGAAACAGCTCCATATGCAGTATTTACATAACTGTGGTGGAGTGTGAGAATAAACACAGCTGTGGCATTGCCCTAAATATTTCAATTCAGTGGGGAATTAAGGGAACTTTATCACTGAACTGCAGATAAACAGAAGTCAGTGAGCGGTGGTCAGTTTAGCCAAGGAACAAATCAAAGCTACAATGGCTGGACTGCTGGAAACATTTAAGTGCTTTAGTGTTGAAGTTTACTAAGGTCACTGGTATTTTTTTGCCTTTCAGAAAATATGGAAATGCTATCAGTCAGCTGTTATACAAAAAGCATCATCCAAATGGACTGGTGAATCAAAGCAGCATAGGCTGAAAGGCAGAAGAGGGGAGAGTTTATTGGGACACAGGGCTTTCCACATCTGATTGTGGTCGGAGCCCATGGGTTTCCAGGAAGATTGTAAGTTTCTATGAATATTTCCATCCCAACTGGCTGCTGAGATGGGAGTCCTGGATCTTGAGCAGAAATCTGTAAGCCCTGTTTCTTAAAGATAGTTTAGTGCCCAGATCTTACAGAAAATAGCCAGTAGCAGAGTTCAGGCAGCTGAAGATTTAGACTTTTGTCATTATGGTATGAATAAAAAAGGTGCCCTACCTAGCAGTTTGCATAGGAACGATGCTTGCAGATGTATTCCTCGGGCTGGACCAGCGCGGTGGATAACAGGATTTAGTTTCAGACCTGTCAATGCAGCGTTTATTCCCATTTTGAACTCACTTTTGAGCAGTGTAGCAGTATTGTCCAATCTTCCTGTCACTCAGCGAGGGAACAAAGTAGACTTTCTGCAGTTGTTAGTGCATCACCATCGAACGTTGACGACTGACAAGCAGTCCCCAAAATAGCCCCATTAGAAGTCACCGAGGGATGATATTTTAAGAGTGTTTTTGCAAGCATGGCTCAGTATATGTGTGTGCATGTGTATACTAGAATATATACATTGATATCACAGTAGAATGTGTGTATATTAGAACATATAGTTTAGAACCCCTTAAACAGAATGGTTGAGAGCTAACTAAAGATGTTCATTATTTTAGGGGACAGAACTCGTGTAGAAATACTTAAATAGCCACCGTCAAGGGAAATACACTTTGATGAAGGCCCAAATAGCAAAATACTTGTTTGTATGTTAATCCATTTGCTTTAAGTAAGAACTTCAATCTATTCTAAATTGGAGGGAAGTGAGCTGCCATTTGGAAGCTCATTCAGTTCTAGATAATTTATTTCTAAACCAAAGCCTGCTACAACTCCAACTTAAAAAGAAATGACACAACTTTGCTGCTGTTCCTTTGCAACTGAAAAAGCGGCACATTCTTCTGTGTCTTTATAGTCCTTGTTCAGCACTTTGTTTACCGCACGATACGCAGTGACTTTGGAGGTGGGAGTTCCCTTACAGAAACCACAGGCTTTGTGAAGAGCGTTGTTTCACACAATCGATACGGTGCATTAACATTTTTCAAAACCAGCACAATACTGCTGTGCTGTCCGAATATTTTTTTTCTCTTTAAAAGATGTATGAAAATGGGAGCTAGAGTGCAGAAGATACTGCGTGCTGCTCCTGGCTTGTTCCCTGCCTCCTCTGGGTTACGCACCTTTCCACTTTCTGGGGGGTGAAACAGGGGTGCTGTCACTGACCTCAATTGTAAAATGCTGTGAGATGTCCTGCCAAAATGTGCTGTGTAAGTAATAAGCAGTGTTTCACTGATTACAACAGTGTACTTTGAAAATCCAAGCCTGTATAGTTTGTTTCCATTGATAGCTGCCTAGAAGAACAAGTTGAAACTCAAGTTCCTACGGCAGTAGGAGAGCAGTGTTTCTCATGGCAAGACAGACCAGGGTGTGGTAGCTGTGCGTGATTGTGATGATCATCGGACAGAAATGGCGAAACCATAACCGTGAGGGAGACGACTTTTTCTTGCAGTTCAGAAAAAATGAGAGTGTGATTGGGAATGTGCCTATCTACCAACAGAGTTTTCTTATTCACCAGACCTGCATCATCTGACATGGAATTTTGCTTTCGGTACCTGAAGTTGAGTCCTCGGTACATCCTGGAGCAGCTAAATAAGAGCCTTTATTTTCAGACAGTGCTGAGCTCCAGCAGCTTTACTGAGGAAACATGCATTATTGTGTTGGCTCAGCGCTTTCTGAAAAATCAACCCACTTTTTAAGCTATCCAAACAGTGATTTAGGACCCTGAACAGTTCAGCTGCTGAGTTTGGAAAATCATGACCTTTTCTATCTTTAGAGCAGTGTCTACGTGGAGACCTCCCCTTCCCAAAATGGACAAACATGAAGCTAGCGGTCCTCGCTCTCCCAGCCCCAGGGGGCTGCGCAGATCAGGTCACCCTCTGTTCTGGACTCCGCTCTGGTTTAACCAATTAATTAAAATCTCTTAATTGTTAGTTAAGCTCCACATTACAGGATTTTGTAATTGCATAACAAATATTTGTATCACAGTACTGTCTTGAACTTCAACCTGAATAAATTCCACTGAACTAATTACTTTTCTGCTACAGAAAGGCGTCGTTGTGTGTCCCAGAGATCAGGCAACGCTACACAGGACACAAGTACGTGCTTAGGCTCAGATCCCAGGTCAAATCCGTGTAGGTGACGGTCAGGGGCAGTCACTGTACATGTATAATGAAAAAGTACAACTGTGATACGGAGTTGAGTGATGGGCAATGACCAGGGCTTGGGTTTATAATCACTACGTAAAGATAAACCAGACTATTACTTAGTGGGTTATTTAACAAATGTTCAAGTAAAAGTGGCCCACAAAGCTATAAAGAGCACACAAAGGCCCTCTAATAACTAATAACTTCACTGAGAACGGAGCTGAAATAGCTGCAGCTGCCTCTCAAAGCGTTTTTGTTGTTGTTGTTAGCAAAGGTGTTGGCACAGGTCCCATAACCAGGATGGACAGCATTCATTTTCCTGAACGCTGTGTTCGTCTCTGCTTTGCAAACCACAGTGGTGGGGTGGAAGCCCACAGGATGGTCTAGTAAGTATGTGTTTTGGGAAAAAAACACACCATCTCTATCCACAGGAGTTTGGAAAACTGTAAAAGGGGCCTGCCAGCAGCAATCACACGGTTGCGGTTAGCACTTCCCTGCTGCTGCTGTTGGCAGGATCTAAATGGAGCATTGAGGACGTTGGTAGCGCCTGCAGCAGGCCCACTGTGGTGGGCTTCTGGTTGATGCTTAGTGGTGTCACTGAAACCACAGCGCAATCCTAAGAAAACTCCTTCATTTGGGATGAGGGTGGTGTTCATTTAGCTCCGTATACATAAAATAAGCACATTGAGAAACTCTGGGCATGCTGTGATATCCAGCTAAAGAAGGCAGCAGCTTATCCCTGGCTTCTCCGCAGTCATCTCCCGTGCAGTTCTGGGCAGTTGCCGTGTCAGTGAATGTTAATGGGTGAATGCTCCTCTTGCCTTTATATTTGAAACTCCTGTTGACGTACTAGATGTGGGGTTGCATCAGCATTGGCAAATCCCTTTCTCAAGGATTTTAGCGTAATGTCAGTGCAGACCTGGCTTCAGTTAAGATGATCCTACTGTATTCGGGTGTTGTAAAGGTAAGTTTTTAGTGCTAGGTCTTGATATTAGTATCCTTCTTTTTAACTCATTGCTAACGCTAAGCAAGATAATAAATTTAGCTGCCTGACAGTATCTGAGTGAACATAATGTTTTTCCCCCCCCGTTTTTCTAGACTTATTGAAGTTCATTCACCTGATGCCAAGCACACCGTGGTGCTCAGGAGTAAGGATTCGGCTACAGCCCAGGCCTGGTTCAATGCCATCCACTCCAGTGTCAATGAGCTCATCCCCAGGGTGATTGCAGAGGTCAGAGACCAGCTGGGTAAAACAGGGATTGCTGGAAGTCGAGAGATTAGGCATCTAGGCTGGCTTGCAGAAAAGGTAATGAAAACATTCTTCTTTTCATTTCTAAGTGCTCTCTTTCTTGATTGCTCTTTGTTCCTGAATTCAGCCTTCTCTGGAGGTGGAGAGGCTAAATGAGGTTCTGGGGTTTGATTTAGCTTTCCATGAAGACATTTCTTTCCTTAATGTGCCAATTTTTGTGCTTTAAAAAAAAAAAAAAACCAACAAAAACCCCCCAAAAGCTAGAAGACCCCCTGAGTCCTTGCTTCTGTATGACAATTAACAAAGACTTTCCTCGGAAATGAAAAGTCTCATCATCTGTCAAGTTCAGGCATGGGACACGAGTCACAAAAACTGACACCAGCCTCGAGCTCCCCTGCTGTTATGTCTCCTGTTCACGTATATGAGATGTCACCTTCCCAATCCCAGCCTGGGAAGTAACTGGTTACTTGGTCCTTGGTCCACCCCTCCACTGTGCCTGGCCACAGGAGCTGGGCACGGTCTAGAGCACGAGGTGGTGTCTTTACTACACCTGGGAGCTTGTTCTCTAATTGTAACCCTGTGTTTTAAGCTGATCTTCATAGAAGGCCAAGCTTGCAATTGCAACTCTTACCCCATGTCTTGCATGGTTTGAGTCTCAAAATATTTTACACCACGGGGGAAAGCTGGTGTTCAGTTCGAAAGTGGTTAGGGATCTATTGACCTGTGGAAAGCCAACCCAAGAATGCACAGGCATGGTATCAGTATGGATGATCTGGTTTTAAATCAGTAGTCTCAGAATTTGTTTTAGGCGCTATACCAACTGGTAATTGTGGATTTGCTACAGTAACAGCATTAGGATTGTGCCTAGAAATAAGTCTCATCCAGATGGCGCCTGGGTGGCCGTTCAGAGCATCTTTGCCTCTCCAGCTGGGGTGTGTGGAAAAATGGCCCCTACGTATACACTGCCCTTTCAACCTATGCATCCAGCACAGGTGTGGAAAGCTGACTGCGATTGCCCTGAAAAAAAATACTGTACGTTTTAGCTCTATCTGGGATTTTGTAGATGAAAATATGGAAGCCACAGGTGTAGGTGCCATATTTCTACCTAGCATGCTTTAAGAAGGCACACCGTTAATTCTTAGCAAAACGTGGGTCAGTCCACACCACTTGTAGTGAGGCGAAGATTGCAAAACCTTTCAGGCAGATTTTGTATGTTTTCCTATCCCTCCCCCTTCAGCCTGGGGAGGATAGCACAACTCTGTGACTTAGTGCTGTACAAAATGTAAAAATTGGGGGGGAATAATTTGGGGTTAAAACACCAAAGCATTGGTAAGAAAATTTTAACAGTATCAAACTGTACAACCATGGGGTGTTTAATCTTGTTTTCCTTTTGTATCCGTTTCTATAAACTTACAAAAAGCTGAATATAAGAGGCGCTTTCTATTGCAAAGTACTGTCCTCTGAAAGGGTAACTGCTCCGTAGCAGATCATATAGACCTTACATGTAAAATACTCACAGGTCATTTTAAGCGGACACATGGCACACTTCTGGTTTATGAATTTCCTTTCCTTACAGTTACTACACAATATTCCATTCACATGCTTCTTTCTCCTCTTTTTTTTTTTTTTGCCTTATGGACTGAGACCTTATTTCGTGCTGCTCATTATGGACTGGTTCAAGATCCTGCTGAATTTAGTGGCGAAACTTGTGTTGCCTTTAATAGGGCCAGGCTGCAGCTCTATGCACGTTCCAGTGTATTTACAGTGGCTGTCATCAAGAATTAGCCTTGAGAGATTTGCAGTGACATTGTTACCCAAAAGTCAACATGTTTTTTTCGCTAAACTAACCATCCAGAGCTGTGCAATAGTTATGGAGTGAGGTCAAAAGTTCCCAGCTTCTTCTCATGTTGGAGACCTGTTGAAAAGTAGAGAAAATCACTACATATGGTAAAAAGCAATGTGAAATTGCTTTTATTTTATTACTGGACTGTGGGCTGTAAAGCCTGGGTGAAAGAAGGATAACCTGCAGGGTGAGAGGGGAAGGTATATATACTGTATATATGCAAACTGTATATATACTGTTTCAGATGAGGTGTTCAAGGCAGCTAGGTGAGGTGCTGACCACAGGGTATTTCCTAGATGCTCCTTGTGCAAAACCTGGGTTTGCCAGTGGGGAGAGATTAAATTCTGCAGTGATTTTTGGAAGCACACCAGGAATACCAGCTTTCTTCTCCTGGGGTGAACTTCCCTACCACATCCACTGCTGGTTTGTTCCTAAATGTTGGAGTTTAGAAAGGAACCTCATTATTAGTACAAGGCAAATAAAACATATGCCTTCTGTTCCTCCTAATATCACCCTTATTTTTTTCTCAGTGATATTTTGTGGCGTATCTTGCTATTTTTCCATGGACTGCAGTGGGAAGAAATCTGAATTCCATTTTGAAAAGCATCTTAGACTGTAACTTTTAAGACAGCTTTTATGGCATTGCACTATGTTCCTTACATAGCATATCCTTACAGTGAATTCTCAGCAAAAGGGAATGACGCTAAGTGAGATGAATTCCTCTGCTTGTTTGGGGAATGCAAAATGTAATCCCATAGAAATTTCACTGTAATTTGCTGTGATTACTCTCTGCTTTCATTAAGCTATTTCCTGGTTTGACATTTTTTATATGTCTCTGCTCTAAACTTAGCTCTAAACTTCAACCTTTATGGTACTACAAAAATAGATTCATTAGCGGAGCCTCCCTCAGGTGGGCAACATTAAAATAAATGGTAGGTTATCTAAGGTACTATGCAATAGCATGCTAACAGGATTCTTCTACCTTCTTCCAACTTCCTTGTGAAGACAGCCCTGAATTTGTGGTCTTCCACATGAAAAGTCCATCCTGCAAGTCCACCACTGGGTCCCTGGCTGTGGCCCGGGGTGGGCAGTGAAGGTCCGTCAGCAGGTAAAGCAAAGAGCTCTGCATCGCTTTAAGAAAGCAAACAATCACTGTGGCATTATTATAGGTAAGGAGAAAAACAGCCAGAAGCAATCATTAGAGATGCCATATTCCCTCTTTTATTAAGGCACTAACCTTGTCCTGACCTTGACGTTATGGCAAGGGTTTCTGAAGCCTGCCAAGGATTAGGGACTTACATTAGTCACCAGCGTCCTAAAACTTTTCTGTAACTAAGAGAAAAGTCAAGTACCTGTTTGTAATGAAGGGTGTGTGCTGCCCATCACCTTTTCTTTCTTGTATTTGTCTTTTCACTTCAACGATCCCTGTGGGATTAACAAGCGTGCTAAGCAGGAGGGAACAGCTACATGTGGGTTTTAATCTTTCCAGGTCTTGCCTTTTTTTAATGCTCCCTGTAAAGATACTTCTAGTGACCAAAGATAAAAAAAGAGAAGTTAGTAATGTCATCCTAACTGAGGAGCTTTTTCATGTGTGTGTTAACTGCCCCTCTTCTTTCCAGGAATCCTTTCAATCCTTGTAGAAATGTCTTTTCCACCTCTCCTTTTTCCTGCTTTTTTATAGTTCTGCACATCCTGTGGCATGTAGGGGATCTGAAACAGGCATTGCTGCTTTTCTCCTCACGCTTATCCACCTACCATTGAATTCCTTCGTGAGGAGCAAATTTGGCTCATGCTGGAGAGCTGAACCGCTGAGGAAATGGTAGTTTATTTTATCACTTTGTAATGTCTGTTCCAATAGACCAAAATACTGTTGGCAAAAGCTTTATCTACATTTTTGCCTCTAATGCAAACATAAAAAGGTGTTCTGGCAAAAGTGGTTTTGCAAAAGTAGCTTTTGCCAATTCAGCAGTGGGCCACACAAGCAAAAGTGTGGCTGGTTTCAGGGGAAGGTGAAGCTGTAGCCAGGCGCCAGGATTGTTGCTGGGTCAGTTAAAAAAGAAAACTTAAACGAAACCCCGAGCTCTGCGTCTCTTCCTGTCCTCACTGTGCCAGTGACACTCTAAATGTAGGCTTGGAGGAAAGAAAAAGCACTTTTGCAGCTGGAGAATGTTCTCCTTTCTGGATGTCAAATGTCTTACAGGCAGTGGGCTTCTAAAAATTCTCTCAAAGCTCCTTTGAGAAACGTAAAAATAGGAGTTGCTGCAAGTTGTCTTTGATGATGTTGATATTTGAAGCTGCAGAAGAAGCGCCCTTATGGGCTTTTCTCACTGGATCTTACCTTGGTTCCTCTCCACGTTGCTCTGCCCGCGCAGGGCAAGTGTGTCACTGCTCCCACAGATCTGCTGTGGGGATCAGAGGGGACAAAACACCTGATATTGGAGGGGAAATAACCAAAGCGGCACGGTGAATTGGAGTTGTTTTTCAGCTCCTGACATTATCTCTGAAATGAAAGTGTGTTAATATATTACAGGCTGTTCAGTCTTCTCAACCCTTAGATAACCATATCATTGTGTTAGAGCTGAAGCGCGAGGCATGTCATAGCAGAATGATCTTCTTCGTTATCGAGCTGTATATTACAGTATTATATTTATCTTCCTGCTCTCACTCTTAATTCAGAGGAGGGACTGATAACAGCAAGATTGTGAGCCATGCAAGCTGTCCAAACAAGATTTAGGCAAATGACATGAGAGTGTATTTAAGCGGTTCTTTTCCCCAGTATGAAATTAAAACATTTCTGTTTTACCATTTCCTTTGGAAGTATGTTCACTGGTTAGCACAAGTAGACAATGACAGAGCCGCACTGTTACTCTCATCGCAGATAAATGAGTTTTCAAAGAACAGGAGAGAAGCTTCAGTCTTAAAATTTTATATAATTTCCAAATTGTAAAAGCAAGTTTAAAATGTCTTTGCATGAGAAAACCACCAGCCCATCACATAGTTAAAACATTTTGTCTGTATTTAACATTGTGAATATCTGTTTTAAACCAGCGTCCCATGAAGCACAGCAGCTGCTAGGCAGCATTTTAATAAACCCCGGCATGGCCATGGCCGTGTCCGTGGTTGGGGCTGCTGCCGTCCCCCTTAGCTCTCCCAGCTCATCCATCGCGGTGGTGGCAGCATTTGTCTGACCCTGAGCCAGATCAGATAGTTATGCTGGTAGAAAACTCGTTACTTTTGGGTGGGGTAGCATTAGCTTTCTGCAGGTTTTATGACAAATGCAAATCCCAGAGCAAGAGAAGGAGTAGGAGCCTGTAGCGGAGGGGCAGGGACTGGGAAACAGGGCTGGCTCGTTAGGCAGTGTATAACTCTTGCTCTGGGCTAGCTGCCTCCTCAAGCTGCACAGACGGAACCTGCGGTATGTTCCGGAATAAAATTTGGGTTGTGCTGGTCCCTAGGTCAGTGTTCTGGCCCTGGAAACCAGCTGTGGGTGCTTAGGCTGAAACTTCAGCGGGTTTTGGGTTGTACTGCGTCTTAGCCCCCAGTGAAAATCAACGTATGGTTTAACAAGATAAATAACCTGCTAGAAACATGGGCGTTTGCTAAGAAAACTATTACTTAAATGCCTAATTTCTTTGCAAGGAAACTATATTCCTGTAGGGTGGTCTCCTTGGCAGTTTTTATTCTCTACAGGTTTGGGGTTTTTTTTGTTGTTCTTTTCTTTCGGTTTCTGTTTTGTTTACTAATTATCTAGGCATGTTTAGAAATACTACCCATCTGTAATGCTCAGGAGGAAGAGAAAGGCAATTTGGTCCTGACCTCCTGTTTTGAGTGGTCAGAGAAGGACCCGGTTTCTCATATTGATAATATACAGCTGGTCATAATCTTAAAATTGATCTGACCTTTTGGAGATTACACATACCTCAAATCAGAAAATCTTCTATGTATCCTAAATTAGAAATTGTACTTTTAAATCTCAGCTAATTTCTTGCTGTGGAGCACTTACATCCAAATGAAGAGTCCTGCTTTTGCCCCGTGTCACTTAACCTTGCAGCTTATTAATTCCAGAACTTATTTGTTTGCTTTGTAAAACACCACAACAGAGTGCTTAATTACATTAACAGTCTTCATTATCTGGGATAACGATCAGCCTGTTCTTAGGAAAGACGTAAACCTGAAATAGCATGAAGAGTAATTTCCTCTCCCAGCTTCAGCAAGGTTCCTCCACAGGCTACTTTTATCAGCAGTAACATTGTTCTCTTCTTGCTTTAGGTGCCTTCAGTAAATGGGTATATTAAGGAAAACTTGGGCTGAAAACAGCCATTTCATTCCCCACACTGTTTTAAAGGCTTTGGCGGTCTTTATCCGTAACACACATGCTATTTCTTCCCATGCCAATGAGAGCCAAGTAGACGATAGATTTCTAAGTCAGGCAGAAGTGCTCAGTGCAAGGGGATTCGAAAGAAGAATAAGTGTAAATAAATCATGAAAAATTACAGGAATATGATGATAAATGCATGAAGGACCTGAGCTCGAAAGTCTGTATTTCTGCAGTGCGGTTTGGTTGTTGTAGTGGAGGAAAACCCCTCTATGAGATAATGACGGAGCACAGTTGAACAGTGAGTGAGCGCCATTGTGCCTGCAGTAGCCTTCAGGTGTTAAATTATTCTTGCAGAAATTGAGCTGAAGTGTAAACTTGTGTAAACGGGTATGAACGTGTAAAAGTGTAGATGGGCCCTGCACGTCCCCTCGCCCTTCCCACAAGGGTTGTGTTAGTTCTGGCCGCATCCCAGCAGAGGTAATCCCGCTCTCCCTGCTCTCCCTCGGGTTTGATCTAACCATCCCAACAACTGCCTTAACTTTTTTAATGAAATACAGCATATTGCTACCGCTGCTCCTCTGAGCGCTAGGAACGACGAGACGTTTCCTTTTTAATGTCATCCTGCTGCGGAGTTTTATTTAACTTCTCTCTTCCTGCATCAGGAGGAATTACGAGCCGGGGGACGTGACTCCTGCTCTGGCAGCCGTGCCTGCGCGGGCAGGGGGGGACACGGAGCACAGGTGGGATCCATGTGGCGGCCCCTGGCTCTCTTGCGAGAGGCATCTCTGCAGATGTCCCGCCAACAAACCCGGGACAGGGTTTGAGAAGGGGAAATGATGGGCTGTAGCTTGGAAGGAGGAGAGGATGCCGAAAGGAAACAGGGGCATTCGCTGCCCCCCGGGGCGTAGGAGCTGTTTCGGTTCCTCTGCGGTGGCTGTGGGAGCACGTCCCAGCGTGGTCCTCAGCCCCGGCTGCTTTGCACAGCGTGGCTGCCACGGCAGAGATGCTTAACTCTTTCTTCTACATAACCCAAACCTGAACTGCTTGGCTGGGCTGGGCTGGATTTTGCTGGACAAGAAACTTTCTAGATTTTGGTAGATGAAGGGTTTTCTTCCTAGATCTTGCTGAATTTTTAGGATGTTGGGCCTCCCCATCTTTCGCCTTGGCAGCTGCAGTCGGTTCTGTCCAAAAGGGTCCACCTCCCCTTGCGCACGTGCAGGGTCAGCTCACCTTTTGGGGCTTTGCAGGTTTGAAAGCCCGTGTTTGAATGTATTTGCAGTCAAGTTCAGTTGTAAAAAAATAACCACAGGAAAGGCACAGGTATGATGTGAAGGAAGGCTTTGATCCCCTTCCTTCAGAAGCAGGTGAAAGACGTCCTTTTTTCTCTCAGCCTCTGACAGTAAATATTGCAAGAAAGACAGTGAAGGAATTGGAGACAGTGATGCTCCTTGGTTTTCAAATGTAATTTAAATGCAACTTGAGCCTCTGCTTAATAAAACACATATTGCATAAGGAAGCAGAGACCCCTACCAAGCCCGTATCCAGCCCTGCTGTCAGTGGGGAGCGGAGGGTGCTCTTCCCAATTATTTTAAGCACTTAAGCACCAAAAGAACTGGTCTCCTTCTGCCCTGCTGTGTTTCGGCCTCCTGCCGCTGGTGCAAGCAGGGTGGGAACGGGGAGCGCCTGTTCTTGCCCAGCTGTGGGATGCAGGGTGGGAGAAAGCGGACCAGCACGTTGGTTGGGGAAGGTGTGGAGCTCATCCCGGGCATTTGGAGATGCTGTGGAGTGGTTATCCAGGCTGGGGAGGCTGCTATTAAGGCAATGCTTTTGGGCAAACCCAGCTGAAACAAAGAGTAAAGCAGGTGCAGACTGAGCAATAGGAAAGGCCTGAGCATCTCCCCCATCAACTGCACTGACCTGAGCAGCGCTGTGGACACCTTTCGGCCCCTAGGTCCCACTTCAGTTGTACAGGACAAACAGATTTCTTACATCCCCGGGGCTGATCTGCCCTGATTACACATGACTGTGATGTGATGGGCGCTGAGAAAGACAGTGTTTTGCAAGAGCTATGCCCTTGCACTGTGACTATTTGCTCATTTGTCTGCATTTTTCTTCTTACTGCCCGCAAGTGGGAAGTTTGAAAGGAAAGGGGTGGTCTACCTTAGAAAATCCCAGATTTTCCAAACACGAAGTTCCCGTTGAGCTGCGTTATCTCTGTTCAAAGTTACCTTGTTCTCATTTGCTGGTTTTGTCTCCTGAAGTTAAAAATCACCTTCAGGGGAATGGGGGGGCCCATTAGGGGCGCATTGACCTTCAGGCTCTGCCCAGTATGAATTCCTCTCACCCTAGTCATCAGAGGGTTTTTTTTCTAGCACTCCCATTTCAGCTTTTTGATTAATGGCATGAATAAATAGATTAGAAAGCAGCAGAATAGGCCATAAAAAACTCCTCTTCTCTCTGCCCTGCAGCCCTTTTTCCCCCAGTACCACCAGCTGATCCCCATGGAGAAAACTCCAGGCAAAAGCAGAGCCATTCCTGGTAAAAATGCCCTAATTTAGAGGAGAACATTTGGGTATTTCCCCTGTCTTTTTCCATAGCGTTGCCCCATCCTGCTCGCCCACTCAGCTTTCGATCAATCAGAGGTGCGTTGTCTCTACCCACAAGTGCTTTTAGGCCAGATGAGCTGGTTAATGTTTGCGGGGTGTTGTGGAAGAGCAGAGTATCGCTGCTGGTGCAAGCAGAAGCAATATATGCCTTGTAAGCTATTTTGCCAAACAACTGTTAACAGAGAAAAATAAACAGATTTTTCTAAAAATACCTTGAGAAGAAGCTGTGTTCTCTCTTGGAAAGAGGGATTGACCTTTAGAAGAATAGGAGAGTTTTAAAAAAAAATAGTGGAGAGGGAAAAGTTATATGCATTATAATTTTCAGTGTGGCAAGACATTTACTCAATGCAGACTCTACAAATCCAGTCCAATTTTAATCCTCAACCTCTGTTTATGTAATAGGTTCCTAAAGCTATTAACGCCAGCCTTTTACCTTATTATCATATCCTGTAAAAATAAAATTATACCCATAATACCATGACAGCCTTTACAAAAATGTGCCATTAGACAATTATATTGCAACATAGCAACTCTGGAGACTGCAGGGAAGTATTCCTCGTACAGCCTAATTGTTGTATCAATAGCATTTTCAACACCCTTGGTTACTGAGGAAGAACGAACATGATGATACCATATGTAAAATAGCATATTTTGAAGTACTGATTTCGGGGCCTGACTGTGGCAAGAGTGCTTGAGCTGTGAGTGAAATCTTCCTAAGAACTGTGCTTGAAACAAATCCACAGTTGAAAAGGTTTCTTGGATCATTCCTCTCCTCTTTCCCACTCTTAAACTAGTGTCTGTTTTATTTTAGTTATTTTAAGATGGGAAATGTTTTGACACTGGAGTTTTAACTAAAAGAAATAATAGTGCTGATAAAAAAAAAAAAAAGGCTTTTATTCCCTTCCCCCAGATCCTTCAGTTCTGAAGATTTATTTCTGCCTGCAGAGTTATCTTCTCTGCTTAACTGGACAGTAATTGATAGTGCACATCAAGATAATTAGTCTAACGAGTCTCCTAAACCCCAAGCCCCACAGCTACCTTTAAGCTCCCCATTGTCTTTACTGTAACGTAAATAAAAGCTTTAGTAAAGGACTGAAAAAAAAATTTGATAGTGAGGGAGCCTCCTTGCCCTCTCCAAGGGGTTTCCTCTTCTCGTTTTTAATGAGGCCCATATTAGTTGTCATTTGTACCTTCCCTGATGAATAGTTTGGAAGAAAAGCTTTCTCTGTGCACAGCAAAATTCATGCCAAGTTGCTGACCTTTGCTTTTGGTGAGACCTCATTTGAGTCTCGGTCCCAAGCCCAAACATATTGTTGGATCAATCATGTTGATTTTTGGCTCTGATAGTAATGCGCAGCTAATGAGTTGTACGGTGTACACATTAACCTCAGACCCAACAGCACTAATGCCAGGCACGTAGCAAAATCGCGCTGGGGCTGCAGGAAAGACATACAGTGCTGGCATCTTTATCGAAGGAGACAATTAAAAACAGTAGAGCAGTATCACAGGTTCACTGCTTGTGGGATGTAGGATTTAATCAAGGCAGGAAAAACAAACTGTCTTCTGTCTGTTCAGAAAAAAAAAAAATCTCAACACCATAAAGGTGCTTTATGAACTGTGAAATAGAGAGGAAAGCCTGAATGTTTAAACGGTAAGATAATGATTTTACTACCAAAAGGGAATCTACTTTGGGGAACAGCCGTTGAATAACATTAGATTTAACCTTGTCAGAGATTACCACCTAATGATTTTCATGGCATTCCAAGGAATTTTAGAGCATTGCTGTATTTTTTTGATTAGCAGATACCTTATTTAGCAATACTTCAGCAAAGTTCTCCTGTCCTTACAAGCGTCTAAGACCAATTGTTCAATTACCAGAAACAGCCAGCATCACTGATTTTGAAAGCAGCTGTTCCTCATCACTTCCAAAAGTAACACTTCCCTTGAAGGGCCAGATTTTTATTTCATTTTATAATTGTAAATCTAGGGAGAGACAGTATTTTGCTAATCATCCCCGTGGAGACATGGACAAAAATCCCAACATGCACAATATCCTTCTTCTGGCTGTTTTCCTCACTTGAAGGATTAGGAAAGGAAGGAAGAGTTGCACAATGACTACGTAAGAAAGCAACACTTTCAGTTTTAGTGTAAGCCCTAAACAACCAGCTGCAGGAGACAGAGAAACAGAGACAGAATAAATGTGATTTCTACAGGTCACGCACAGTTTTACGTCCTCCTCCTTGTGCATTGAAAATTGATCAATAAGGCTGGAGGACTGTTACTGCTTCAAACAGAAAAACAAGCGACATCAAACGGAAAGAACCAAAGTACATAGAGATGCAATCTTTGGTGTTCACATTAGACTTTGGATGCAAGATAGAAAAAACAGCCTGACATAACAGGACAGGATGAGAAGGGGAGTCAGTGGTTAGGAGAGTCCAAAACAGGATCTCCTGGAAGAGCGAAGTTCCCTACATGTATGAGAAACTGCTCCATCTTTGCATCGTTCCTGCTTGAGTTGCCCACCAGGAGTTGGCACGTGCAGCGTCCCCAAGTCCTGGAGAGGGTGGGCATGAAAC
Organism: Pluvialis apricaria; assembly: GCA_017639485.1. Lineage (NCBI taxonomy): Eukaryota > Metazoa > Chordata > Aves > Charadriiformes > Charadriidae > Pluvialis > Pluvialis apricaria. The sequence goes on along the minus strand of CM030008.1, from coordinate 156,184,188 downwards.
AAGTGGTCTCACACACAATTGAAGCATTGGGGGCTTACTCTGTCAGACATCCCATAGGTGTAGAGAAATTAGGCGCTGTTACAGCACACCTCACCTCATGGCAGAACCTGTTGGGATGACACTGGATTTTTTCCTGTACTAGCACAGCACACAGAAATAATGCAATTTAAATAGAGATGTGCTACATCACCCTTAGTAATACTCACACAATAGTATCCGTGGAAAACTCTGCAGTCTGTTTTAGAGCTGCTGTTGCTGAAATGTCCCATGGAGTCACGGCTTTTTCTGGTCTAATAGTGACATGAAGTATCTTGCTCTTCTAATCCAGTCGTGTTATCAGTTTTACTGATGTATAGCTTAGTCTTTTTTTTTTTTTTTTTTTTTCAGAAAAGACAGACAGTGGCAGCAGTGTCACAGATATTCCGAATGATTGAAATTAAACTTGTTGGAGATAGGGATCAGAAAAGTCAGAAGGAGTTGGTAAAAAATGGCAGTGCTTCGATGACACGCTGTTATGAAGAGTGAGCCATCTTGTCAGCGAGCACAGATAGAGTGGTTTAACTTCAGCAACGTCAGCAAAAGCACACCCATTCTCACCAACTCCTGTTGCAATACTGTTGAGGACCATCTTGGAGATATGGGTGGATACCCTGGAACAGGGATTTTTCCCTCTTCCTTTGGAGGGGCATATGGGTTTATACAGCGCGCCTGTTTAATAGTCAGGGTGCAAAAAGGGATTCTGGAGCCAAAGTGGCTGTTTCTTTGGGTGTGCCTCAGAAAGAGAGCGCTCGTGTGTGTGTTCCTGTGTTTGGAGCTGCTGCTCCCAATACAGTGACATTGCTGTTGAAGACAAATGGACTGGCCAAAGGTTTTCTAAGATGTTATTTGCATTCCCTGAGTTTGAGGTGCTCGTACGGTAACTGTGGCCCTGCTGGAAGGAAGCACCTGGGTTTTAATCACTAGATGCTAACGACTGTTAGCCGCTGTGAAGATTCCTGAAACTGTGTGAACACATGATGTTATTGTTGGGGCTTTTTTTATTTATACGTTTCTGCTGAGTAGATGCTGCTGTGCAAACATTCATTTGTTGATCTTGCGCTGAAAATAGTTGCAGACATCGGCCAGAGTAGGCTGCCGCTGCGTGGTATGGCTATAGCTGCTTTTGTGTGCTTCGTACTGGAAATGTCAGGGATGTTTATGGAAACGGGTCTAAAAAGTTCATTCTGAGGAGAAGCCTGCTAAGGAAATAGAAGCTTACCTATTTGTTTATGGAATGAATAGCTTGTACATTATTATGAAAAGTGCTTTATGTTGTTGTCTTTGGCCTCATCTCATCCTGTGAGGCTTTCTGCAGGGCCGTTCAGGGGAGGAATACATTAAAACTTCAGGTTTAAACACACACATGTGTTCATTCCCCTTAAAGAATGCTTCTTATTGCTATGGCCCTTGCATTCATGAATCGTAGAGTTAAGGAATATATTAATATTCTCCCAAAATTTCAAAAAGGAGGTTAAAATTTGCAGACTCAAAACTGCAGGCAGATGTTAACGAGGCAAAGGCAACTGGAAGAGATGGAAGAAGCTGTTGGCAGCAGAGGTGTTGCAAAGAGGAGCAGCGTGGAAGGGGATTGCACAGCTGCATGGGGTAGCGTGGGAACCTTTTATGTGATGTTTTGTCTTGAGGACGCCTGGTTTTGTGTTTATTGGGAGAGCTGGTGATTGAGGAGGAGCTGACTTACTGTTGGGTTCTTGCTTTGTTGTTGCAACAGTTTGGAAGGAGGAAGAGAGCAGCACTGATGCTGGTGGTGCTGGTTGTGGTTAATAACATAATATTAATAATTATGTTAGTAAGAGAGAGCCTAAGGACTAGGCAAACCTGGAATGCCATGGTGCAAGACTGCCGCATAAACAGTACCAGTAGGAGCAGACCCTGCTCCAAACTCTAACCGTCTGAGTAGGCAAGGTAGAAAATGGAGGAAACATGGAACCACACATCTGCTGTGATTTTTGTTCCTGTGGGACATAAGCCAAACGGACGAGTGCAGAAAGACAAATAGAGCCTGGGAGAAGGGAAGAGTGGGACAGCACTGGAAGAGATTGGGAGAGGAAGCTGAGCTACGAGAGCCTGCAGGAAGGTGACAGTGGAAGGAGCAGCCCACCGCTGAGCTGCAGAGACCGTTGGGCGCAGACAGGTGTACAAATTGTTGAGTGGGCTGGGAGGCGTTGAAAAATCCCCTATTGGCAAGAATAAGACCAGCCTTCTCTGAACCCTTCGTAACCGTGTAAGATTAATTCTTCACAGCTGCAAGGAGACCTCAAAGAGAGGAATTTTACCTTCTCTGTCTTCTTTTACTTCAGATTGGACAGAGGGGATGTTTGCACTCGTCAAAGGTCATGTACATCATCTGTTTCCATTAGCCTGGACATGTCAAGTACAACTTCAGTCTCTAGCCCCTTCAAATAACTTGAAACAGCTGCTTGGATATTTGCAAGCACAAGCAGAAGGAATGGGTTGTGGTTATAGGATCGCATCCAAGTGAGTGAACAATTCTGTAGAACGGTTGGGAGGAGCCAACCACTAACCGATACTGGTTACACACCTGTAGCCCTGCGTGGACCTGCAAAGGGGTTCAGAGTTTTGGAAACAATAACGTTGCAGGCTGCTGTGCTGAAAAATGAAATACAGGAATAGCGGTCTCAGAGGTAATGTAGATCACATGCTGCTTTTCTTCTAGGAAGGCAAATAGCCACCATGTTGTCTTGTGTCAGCCCCAGAGGTTATCTATTTAGTGCCCAGGATTTGGCAACAGGTTATGAAGGTTCTGTGGACGTGCAGATACCAGCAAAGGAAGTTTGCTCCAGATCTCCTCTTTCCCTTCCCCTTCTATCACTCTGCAGTTCTCCCCCGGCATCCCCCATCACTGATTGCCCCTTCCTCTGATTGTGGCTGGGTTATCTGAGGATGCATGCTGTCTGAGGACATACTTTTGAATAAACGGTGCTTTTAAAAGGGGTGCTGCCTATATGCATGAAAATGTGGTAATAGATAGCCCGATTTCCATCTGGCATAATTTAGGAGTAAATCCATTGACGTCATTAGAATTGAATGGATATAAATATAATTGAAGTCAGGTCCTATATTTTTAAGGTTAAGCCTAGAAAATGCTGTAACTTACCCCCCCCCCCCCCCTTCTTTTTCTTTCAAGCTCTGCCACAAATATGAATGTCTTAATTGGGATTTAATCTATTTCTACCCAGTTTAATCAAAGATCTGTCAGTAAAGAATTTTATGAGATGCAGAGGTGAAGCCCTGCTGACCCCCTACCTATCTTTAGAAAAAATCTCGCTGGCTGCTGGTTCTGAAAAACCTCAGCAGCAGTTGTTCTTTTTTTCCCTTGGTCAGTTATGTCAAGCAGCGTGTCTGTAGCTATGTTTAGTTCTGAGCACAAACATGAGGCAGAAATGGAAGCTTTTTTGGCAAGCAAAGAACATGATTTTCAGCTCATTCGTACAGAATGGTGGTAATTAATAGATTGTTTTCTGACAAATAGTTAATTGTGCCTGACTGTTTTCCATATGGCTAAGGAAATAAAAAAGCCAGTGAGGACAAGGTATTTAAAAATCCAGAAATTTTGGTATGAAACCATTGGTACGATATCCAATCCCATTTGCTGTACTTCTAAAATGGGTTATATGAATATTTGCATATGACAATGTTACTGAAGTACATGGTTTCCAGTTTTCTTTTTGTGGTTTTATACTGGTGTTACTCAACTGAGTTACTTCAGATTTTTTATACCAGTATAAGTAAGATGTTTAGGCCAGCACAAACTACAAAAGAGATCTCAATTAAAAGCCAAATCTTTGTCTTCATAGTAGGAATAAAGCCAGAGGAAATAATCTGTAGCATTTCTCCGTGACTTCAGTGCACATACATTTCTAACACCGAGGATAGAACTCGGCATAGTGACTTTGATAATACGTATTTGTCCTCTTGGGGTTTTCTCTTTCTTGTAGTTGCAGAAGTAATACCAGCTCTATGCTGTTTGTATTACCACAGTTCTTACTGTAAGTGGCTGGCCCTTGCTGCCTGGGGTGATTTATTAGCCCGCAGCCGGAAAGAGTCTTCCATTGATGAAATCAATTGGTTCGTGAGATCTTGTATCTCTCATGCCAAAACCCATTTCTCCTTGGAAATGTGATGTGTTTCTTAAGAGATGTAAAAGTCTAATGCCGTTACCAGGAAGTTCTTTATTTTATTAAATTATGTATTTCAGGGATAATTCTTAAATCTGAAACCTTAGTTTCCCATCCTGGCCCCAGGGAGATAACCTGGAGCATGCAATCTCTTTATACTAGCTTTGGAAATTAACTTGATTCCTCCAAAGTGTTTCTTCTAGAGGAATGTTCAGTTCTCAGTAGAATGGTCCTATGAGTAGTTGAATGCTGTAGTTATTGCAAAAATATGAAACACTGAGAATTAGAACCAGATAAAGAGCATTAGCTTTCAAAATTGCATAGCTTATAGCATGTAATTTGCTGGTATTTGTAGGATTTGGGTCTGTAGATTGATGGCCCTAATTGTGTATCTTTTAGTAATCATCTAGATGAAATAACATGGCACAGCACTAAATCCATTTGTCCTGTGTGGCTAATTTGAAGCTCAGCATAGATAAGTGCCAAGTAGAAGGTTCTTTATGTTTGTCTTCCTCATGTGTCTCTGTTGAATATTCATAGTTTCTATTAACACATGCCCTTCAATATTTGCTACGTTTTTGTCATAGATAGTAGATTAATTAAAAGAGTTGTTGCCATGAACCCCTGGGCTGTGATCTTGTCAGATCTTGTAATACAAGCAGTATCAGGTCAGGGAAGCGATGCCTCTTGAGAAGTGACAGCTCACATCCTGACCATAGGTCCAAACTTCATAGCTTGAATACTTTTACTTTAGTGATATTTCTTCTCCTGCCATCTTCTGAAATAAAGAGGTTTTATGAAAGCTGAGCTCTCATTTTTAGTGTAGGTTCCTGGCCACAGAGAAAAGCCTGAAACTATGGAATGTCAGCAAAGCAAAAACGCTTGATGGATCAGCAAGAATTAAAAATGTATTTTAAATACCAAGCAAACCTCCGACTGATTTTCAAGCCCCACTTGACATCCCCAAGGGACCTTTGGCTGGCTAGAGTTGGTAATACTGGTTTCCTATTAAAGCTGCCTTGTCAGTTATTTTTGCAGCGTTAGGGATGTGTATGCATTTCTTCCCGTACCAGATAGGTAGTGGTGACAGCTGTCCAGCAAATCGCAGGACCAGTGACAAACTGCAGTTATTCTCTAGCTCTGAGCTTCCTCTTCTGCATTCTTCCCACTTACCCATTTCTTCTGTGACCATCACTCTCCTGAAATGACTTTGGCAGGGTTAGAAAAATTACCATCTTAAAAAAACATGTAGCTAAAAAAACAAATTCGAGTTTTCTATTAGTGTCCCAAGCATGTGATGATACCTGCCCTCACAGTATCCCCACGACCGCAGTGGCACGTGCTCCAGCATGGGCAACAATTTCCCACTGGTGAGAGTGGCCAAGGACTACGATAGAGTAGCTGGGGATTTCTGTAGGGGAAGGGTTTACAGAACATGCGAGACAAGTCTTTCTGTGAATCAAGGCATTCACATTTCTGAACCAGTGACTGGCTTAAGCCTTCTTGGAAGGCAGAAAAATGATATTCCCAGTTTTTCAGTGGGGCAGGTGGCACTTTCTGATTAGATCTTCTTTGTCTTCTCTACCTATTGCTTAGAAAGCTAACAAATCCCAAATCAATAATAGCTCTCAGAAAGGGCAAAGATTTTAAAATTCAACTTTGTCCTGGTTAAGGAGTGAAAGTGAATTGGATATTAAATAGAGTACCTGTTCATTTCCTACCTTCACTGGCACCCAGGGATCCACCAATACTGAGATCCACCATGAAGACCTACTGGATGGTCTTGCTGCTCTCCACACTGGTGGCCAAGGTGTAGCAAACTGGAAACCTGTTTGCTGGGTAGAAGTCTCTTGGAACTTGGCTGGGTTTCTGAGGAAAAAAAAAATTATTCTGCCCATCAGAAACTTTTGATAAATGAATCCTAATGGAAATTACATGTTTAGGTTCTGTTTTTTTTCCCCAGCAAAAAAGCAGATATATTCCTTGAATATCTTAGGTAGCTTGTGGAGATCTGTCTTTGTGCTGGCAGAGATACAGACTTTCTGTTTCTATCCATCTGAAAATAGAATATGGTGTCAGATAATTGAATGTCATTGAAAATGACAGGCAGGTAGATAAACAAATAAATAAAAGACAAATATAGGAAGTTTGTGTTAATAAATCTTTACTTAGGCATCTAAATACGTAGGTTTGGATTCCAAATTATGGCTAATTTTCACCCAACTTTTCAGAAACCTGTGGCAGCTACACATTTTTTCAAAAATAAGCCAAATTACTAAGAATTCTACTTGAATTTTTGCTTTTTCAATAAGGCTTCCAAATATTTCACCACATGTTCAAAATTCCATTTGATAAAGCTTAACATATAGATTTTATCAGTATTTTTTGAAGATAATACATTTTTGTGCCAGCCATGTAGTGAATTCACTCATTTGCCTGAGGTCATTAGTTGCATTCCAGTCCGTCAGTATTACTGAGTATCGATCAATGACACAATAGACTGAAATGACACAGTATTCTGGACTGTCCTTGAGACAACATAATAACAATGACAAAGAAACATCTTGTTCTCTCCGTATTGCTCCCCTACTATTTTTTTCTTCCAGCACTTGTGATTTATAATGACCCTTGAGTAAAGTAGTCAAATCTGTCAGTCTTCAAAAGGTACCAGTCATGATGGACCATTATTTCTGAGACTGAATATTAGGAAAGACAATGTGATAGAGAAAGACACAGAACATCTTCTGGGACAGGTTTCAGTCACTATAGTTTTAAAGTAGACATTGATGATTACCTGTCCTTCACCAAACAGACACTGTAATCATTTAAAGTGGCGTTTTACATGTTTAAGCCATCATTAAAACTGCAAGCTGCTTTCAAATCAAAACTCCTCCTCCAGCATTCATGTTTGATTGGGCACTGTTGACAAGTGTTCTTGAGCTGATGATTAGAAATCCATGCACTTTTACTGAATTGAAAGATGAGATGTGTGTATCTTTTGAGGTAATGGGTATTATTACTCATTTATCCAAATCTGGTACTCACTTGATCAGCTGAAGTCAGATTCAATTGTGAATTACAGACTCTTTAGAGATAGTGAGTTGAAACTCTGGTGTCTTTACATTGATTCTGCTCCTGTATAATGTATACCCCACTGATGATGATGAACTCCCTCATAAAATGCTTCACCTTGGCTTGAACAGAAAACTGCTCACAGCAAAACTCCACAGCACCCTGCGGAGCATAGCAGAGAACAGGGATTGCTCTTGATATCCTGGAGCATACCTGGGGGAAACTGGTTTTCTCCACCACTGAGTACCAGTAACTGTTCTTGAGCAGTTGCACAGGAGATGTGGTAGAGCTTCCAAAGCTCCCCATCTCTTTTCTGGCCTCTAACTCAAAGCCATTCCCAGGTATGATCTCTTTTCTTCTGCCTCTGACCCTGATGTGCAAAATAGCTCCATGAACTAAAGGGGAAGATACAAGACCATGCCGTGGTCCTTCTTACTGTTTCCTAGGGCAAGCTTGGCTTTCTGGAGGAAGGGGACTGCTGCATTTTAAAGGGAAGTTCAGTGATTTTCCCTCATTACTAGCATTGTTGTGCTTTGAGGTCCAGTGTTTATTTTGGAGACAGCACAGCTGCTCATCTCTCCCAGAACTGAGCTGTGTCTTAGAAGTACAGTTCACCCCACATTTTAATTCTGTGATTTTTATTTAAATATTTGTTAAACTTCAGACACTTGCTATCTCCAACCTTTCTGTGATATGTTCTTGAGACGTGTTTCAGAAAGCAAGTTTACAGCCGCCCTCACTTGCATTCTGAAGAGCCCAGACATCCCATAGATAAGCCGTGCGTACTCGAAATGCATCAACACACACGGGATGCGAAGGTGTCTGCTAATAGCATCTTCACTTTTATCCTGAATGTGTGGTGTGAGTGTGTTGGAAGAGAGATGGCTGAGTGAAACACAGGTGCTGGTAGGTCGTGGAGGTAGGTAGGTGTGATTGCCTCCACTTTTGCACAGGTTTTTGTTTTGTATAGCAGCTTTGTGGTCACCTCCACTCTTAAGGCTTTACGTTCATTTGTTCAATCAGTATAACTGATTAGAAAAGCCAGAGGTTAATGACCTTTCCTTCCCTTTTTTCCTCCTTCCCCTGTGTCTCCTTTATGACCAATACTTAAAATGTGACCTCTTCCAGCACAGGTTTGTTCCCAGTCAAACTGGCTTTGAAGGTCAGTTGAACTGTAGTTGGCCTGTTCCCTATCTCTTGATCAGCCTCAGTTGCTGGTGCCAGCTGGGCTGTTCTGACCTTCCCAGGTGTCTGACTTGCCTTCTGTCTCTGTCCTTGCGACTTACAGCTCGGGCAGGTCTTCCTTCCCACAGCCCTTGAGCAATGAAATGTCCTCTTCCCTTCCCTGCTCTCCCCTGGCAATTTCTGAGAAGCAATAAAAAGGAAAAAAAAAACACCAAAAAACTAGATAGCAAAGTGCACGTTTTTCTAGAAATCATTTAGCTCAACACTAAATCTTTTCAGTAGTGTACCTTTGCTGTTCGCAAAGCCTTGCTATCATAAATTACCACTACTTAATTTCAGACAGTGCTCTCATGGTATGAAGAAGGTGCTGTAGAAGAAAACGTGGTTTACCCAGAAAGCATCAGAATACTTCTTAAAACACAACGGAATTCCTTTCACCTTCTCTAAGATGAAAAGCAATCAGTGTCTTTAACAAATGGTGTGAAGCATTTATCATCTCTGATGCATAGCATCTGGTTGCTCTTCCCTGGAAAGATTCCTGACATTAGCAGAAAATCAGTCTCCTGTCTCACTGCAAAAGAGCTCGTACTTATGGACCTTCAAATCTCAACTTCATGCATAGCAAAATGATCCTTGGTCATGGTAGACATTTCTAAAATAGATGAATTACAATTTTCTTTTCCTTTTTGAGTCCCCTGGAGTTGGATTTCTGTATATTTAAGCAGTTTCTGTGAGCCCATGGAGACCCATGGAGAAGAAAGAGAACATATCAGGTTTTAGGCTTTTCTCATGCAGTTGTGAAATGTATTTTTACTTAAGGTATGTTGTACAGTGAATGAAGTTTATGTCATGCTGGGTTTTCCGCTCGCTTACATTCCTTATCTTTTGCAAGGAATCTACTGCAAAGGAAGTCCAGAGTGTTAAACTCTACCAAGTCAGAAGGATCAAGGACACACACTTTCTAGAGCTCTAAATGATTTAAGGTACAAGGTAACTACAAATCATCCCTTAAACTGCAATAACCATTTTGACATGACTACTGCATTCGTATTGGTGCAACATTCATGCAATGCATATGTGTGAAAAACTGCACGTGTATGGAATAATTATACAACCAACTTTAACTCAGGGGCAACCTAAATGATGTGATCCAAATCTGGATTTCTTTAATTTTTTCCTGTGCTTCATAGATTCATGGAATCATATGGGTTGGAAGGGAGTTCTTGTGGTTCAACCCCCCGGCTCTAAGCAGAGCCAACTAGACCAGCTTGCTTAGGGCTTTGCCCGGTCATGTTGTATCTCGAGGGGTGGACATTTCACAGTCAGTTCCAGTGCTTGACCACCATGACATAGTGAAAAAGTTTCTCTGAGTATCAAATCAGGGTTTCCCTTCTTTCAACTTGTGAGTGTTGAATCCCATCCTCTCACTGTGCACCTCCAAGAAGAATTTGGCGTCATCTTCCCCGTGGTGTGGGAGACATGCAGCCCTCCAGGCTTGTTTCCCAAGGGCCTGGTCCGAAACCTAAACAGTCATTAGAAACACTCTGGTTGTCTTCCCTGAGCACTGGAGCAAATCTCCACCACAAAACTGGGATTGGGCATTCTTGTTTGGCTGTAGGGAAGGTCTCAGATCACTTGCCATTCTTGTGGAGGGGAGTACAGAGGACTGAGGTGCTTCTCTTGACTTTTAGAGGTATTTGGATATGAGCCAGAGCTGTTTGAAGATTTTATTAGTCCAGAGAGTCAGGACATTGGCTTGAACATATTGCCATACTGACATCGATGACTGTGTTACTTTTGACAAAAGGTGGCTTGTGTCTTGTCATTTTAAAGGTTATTTAGCAGTTCAGACTCGAACAGACATGTCTTGAGAATGGGTGTCCTGTCCATACTCAGCAGTGCCCGTTACTGCAGCTGCCAGGGTACCCCCCAGCTCCGCTCAGCAGAGCATCAGCGGTGGACCAGTGTGGTCCCCGCTGTGGTTCCCACTTGACCTGTGTGGCTCTAGCTGCTCGCACAGCAGTGGCACCACGGCCAAGCGTGTGCATCGCTCGCTCACTGCTCACAGGAGGCAATATTGTGCCCTTTGGGGGATTTTTGTGTGTACACTGACTGTAATCCAGATCTGATAATGGCACAAGCCACCTTTGAGCTGTCGCTGAGGTCAAAGAGAGAGAAGAACAAAAGCAGCAGACACATTTTCATTAGCTCTTTTTTTTCCCTTAAACAATGTGCACATTATTTCCTGTTTAAAACTACAAAGTTTAGCAGCGAAACACATCTCATCCGCGTGTGGCGGGGGAGGTGTTGATATCCCCTGCCTACGGCTGTCACTTACACCCACTCCTGCATTGCAAATTGCCTCCCGTCAAATGAGCTGACAGAAGTACCAGCGTTGTTGCATACGCTGGGGTTTGCATGATGTATTTCTGCATCGCTGCAAAAGTCCGTGCAGTCCAAGCTGTTATTTTCAGGAACTGACAAGTAGGTTTCTGTAAATGAATCAAATTTATTCAGAACATGGACGTAGCCCTTCATCAAAAGACAATGAAAAGGCAAGAAATACGTAGCAGAACATATCCCAGCCTGTATCAAAGCTGGCTCTTGTCAGCACGGAGAGATTTAAAGTGAGGGAGGAGGGAAAATAACACAAAAAAGGTTTCAAAAAATTCTTCATTGGTTGCTCCTTCTGTGCTCTGTGTGAGGGGATAGTGTAGCTCCGGGATTTGGGAGGGGGTGATGGAAAAGGGGGTTAAACCACTTACTGTGAGCGTAAACTTGCTACATTCACAGCAATTCCCTGAAAGGCCACGTTTTGGATACTTGCTGCAGTGGAGTCTACTGGCAATATATAATTTGTTTACTAAACAGGGAATGTAATTGAAATGTCCCTTTTGAGTTAATGAAAATACAAAACAGCTTTCCAGAGAAGACCGAGGCCTCTAATTTAATTATCTGTGAGCCTCATAGATTAAAAGTATTCTTTCATCCATTCCTGGCAGCCTGAAGTAGATGAATAACTGAAATTCAAAGAAAAACTTTATGAAAAGGAGACCTGGCAGATGAAAGAGCAAAGGGCCAAATGGTTTTTAGAAGGATTTATCTCCAGTGAGATGCCCATTGTCTTTACGGCAACTAATTATATGTGAAAACTATTAAAGATTTGGAAGCTGTGACACCCATTAAAGGGGCCAGGGGTCCCCATCGCCTACAGGGAAAACAAGCTGGCTCCTCTCTGAGATATTGTTTGCTGTGTATCAGAGGAGTTACTCTTTAAGGGCACGTTGCAAGCAGTGGCCTTGAGCGCAGGAGCAGTTGCCAGAACACCAGCAGGAGCAGTCATACAGGTGGCGTTGAGCTTGCTATGGCGTTATTTGCAGCGTCAGTCTTTCAGACCACAGATCTGGCCCTAAAGCAAAGCCTGGAGCGATGCTGCCCCACCACTGCGAAGGCATCCAGAAGCAGCCAGAGCTCAGGCACATCCTCGATGTGGTGGGGTCTGGTGTGTCCGAACGCTGTGTGAGCCGTCTGCTTTCTGCCATCAAAGCACTTCTGCTCTTGTGTCAGCCAAAGGCTGATGGACAAGTCTGCTCTCTGCTGAAATACAGCAGCCATTCTTGGCACTTCTTGTCTGCCTTCACATTTATGTCTATACTCTGTACTGTGCGTGTTACAGCGGCACTTGCTATCCTGGCAGAGACCACGGTGTCTGTACGGAAGCGCAGAGCATTTAGACTGACTTTGCAGAGGAAGCCTATGGCAGCAAGATGTGAACACAGGTCTCCTCTGGTGTGATCCCAGGCCCAGTCATCACCTTGTTGTACACAAGTTTCATCCCTGCTATACATGAAATATTTTCTGACTTTGGAAAGAGAAAAAACAGAGAGGTGCATATGGGAAAAAGTGGGGTTTGCACTTCCCAGGGTGAGTATATGAGGAGCAAAGAGCTTTGCGAGTAGCAAAAAGGATGCTTCACCACACTCGGGGTGTTTTTGTTACAATCTGTTCTCCCTTTTCAGGTTTGTACTTGAAGACTTTGATCTAGAGGCACAGTGTGTCTACGAAAGGGTAAAAAACAAGTTTGCTTCTGGTATAAACATTTACAGCTTCATTGTCTTGAAGTGGAATTTCACCAGCTGAGCAGTGACCTCAGCCGAGACGAGCTGCGCATGGGGAGGGGGCACTGGTACCTGTTGCTTGGAGTTACCTGAACAGTGCCCAGAAGACCTGCAAAAAAAGTGCTGATTTATTTTATTGTGGTGGGAGGTTTGAGGAGTACTGATTTTTCTTTTCTCTAGTTCAAAAGGGGTTGAGTTTGAAAAGTTTTTTCGAGTGGGTGGCGATTTTATTTGTCAGCAACACAGATCAAGGCGCTTTGAATTGTATGTGTGCAAGTGGGAACTGGAACAAAGAAACCGTAGCACAAGTGCCAGATTTCTGCGAAATTCTGGCTACGAAGCTGGCCCTAACCATCATCTGAAAGGCTGCCTCTCAAATATATCTCAAATGATACTTAAATATACTCTTAAAGAAGTATTTCATGTAATGTTTGTGGTATGTCAGATTTTAAAACCTTTAAAATTTGAACAAATCCGTCACTCAGCTGCCCATAAGCAACATGCTTTTTGCTTTTGTTTTGTAATTTGCTATTATACTTGTGCTTGGTATGACACTTGCTTGATCTGGATTAATTTCCTATGCTGATTTGTTCTGAATGTGCCCCGTAGGCTAATGGTATATTTGCAGCCTCTCTTCTTCCTTTGTAAAATTCGCTATTACCATTTACGGGACAGCGTGTTCTCTTTGACACCTTCCAGAAGTGCCAACTGCCTGTTGACCAGCACAGCATCAGCTATTAAAGCCTCATCCAAACCCCAACGAAATCAGGGAACGGTAATGCAATTCCAGGTTTTTAAGGAAAGGCAGTATCTTTTATTAGATCAGCTGTTACAGTTGGAAAAAAACAGACAAGCTTTCAGGCACACAAATCCTTCTTCAGGTCTGAAATAGCAGCAGTATTGCTTACACCAGCATTCCTTACCAGTGAGACAGCTGTGGTCCCGGCGAGGTTTAAAAAATGTGATTAGAAGTGTGTGTAAGGCATGGCCCTTCTTACTGGGGAGGGCTTCCTAGCAGGACGCAGGCAAACGTCGTTCTCCTCTCTCCCCTTCCCAGTATACACCCTGCAAACAGGGCATGCATCCTGCAAGGAGAGGTGGCATAAGGTCACATATACTTGAGAAAAAGTCTTCAATACTTTATGACTGTGCCAAAGCTTCTCCCTCGTCACCCTGCTCTTGGGAAGGACTGGGGCAAAGCCGTGGGCTTCGCTGTGCAGGTGGTAGCTGCAGGATCCGCGTTGGAAATTCTGGCTTCTCATGTTTACGGCTGTCCAGCAAATAGTTGTGGGAGCAGCTGGCAAAATGAGTTTTATTCCCTTTCTTGTGGTTGCTTTACAGGGAACAGTGTTTCCCAAATTTTCTGGAGTCAGAGCTGACTGCCCAGCCACCTAATAGCAAAGCTTGTGATTGAAAACGCTGCACTGGCAGGATGGTTCTGCAGAAAAGCTGTGAGCAGCTTCCCGTGGTCTTTGGGTTGCTTGTGGCCACAGCATTGAAAAATAAGAAGTAAGAGCCCGGTATGCTGCCTGTTTACTCTTCCAGATTAGGGTTCTGAACATCCCACTTTTTCATCCTAGGAGAGATTTCATATTTATCTTCCTTTTTCTTTTCTGGAACTCTTCAAAAGTATGTACTAAAATCCTTCTAGTTAACACAGGCAGGTGCTCAAAAATTAAATGTTAACATTAACCATAACATTTATTAAATGTTAACATTAAATGTAACATTTATTTCTATATTCCCACGCTAGGAACTGGGGTGTTAACTGTAGTTAATAACCGTGGTATTAAGAAGCTGAGAATGCTTTTTGCTCATGTGAATACTTCCATGGTACATGGGCTGTGAGAACTCTGGATTTTGCATTCTTTCTAGAGTGTTTTAATAGGCGTGTTAATTATGCGGCTTCTCTGTTCATCCCTATTTGAAAATGAAAGGTTGCATTTCAAGACACTGTCACCACAAGAAAAAATAAGTATCGACACTTCTGAAGAAATTAAAAGGATGAACCATTTATGACTTTAAGTTGATTAACACACAAGCATGAACAACCAATGAGAAATACTGCTGTAAACAGGAATATGATTATTGGAAGAGCTTAATTCGGAAGGAAAGGTACCTCTTAAAAATTATGCACGCCAAAAATCTTAGTTTAAGCTCTGCGGTGGGCACTGGTGGTGTGGTGCAAAGCTATTTTACAGCTGTCTTGAAAGTCCTTAGAAGTTTTAGAAATTTGTGGGACCCTGTCCTCATATAAAATACAAGTGTTTCAAATGTGGTTCTCAATCTGAATCCATCACGTCGTATTTAAGGATCTGAATCCCCATTCCTGGCTGTGCCATGCCCAGCCTGGCCAACCTTTGACTGATCCTTTTTATGTGTTTCTCCACCCAGTGATGTGCCCAGTGCCATCAACCATAGAACAGCATAGACAACTGCTGCTCTTTCCCGGAGAAGGTTTTAATGGAGGAGTCATGTAGACAGCCATGTTCTCTGGGGAATCTCAGAATTTGTTTCATTCCCTTTAGTACCCAGCCGAGATATTTGGGTTTGAAAGCAAGGCTGTGAGCGTTACTGTGTAAGGGGGTTTCTTTTTCTTTATGTGCACCAAAAGGAAAATGATGAATTTGTCTGTGAAAGACGAGAGCTTCATTCTTACTTGAAACTAAGACCCTTTAATATTCCCATCTATTTTAAGACACTTCTATGCTGCCAGAGTAGAATAAGTAAAAACCAGGATCCATACTTGGTCCCCATAACAGTAATTGTGTAGCCATGTGGACGACCACATGTCTAACCTGCAAAATATAATGCCACGTCTGGATTCTGCAGCCAGTAAAGGGCTCTGATGCCCCAGACTTCAGGCGTCTTCTCCAGATGTGTTTGAAATGTAGATGCAGATCTATCACCCGAGTCAACGCTTCAGATCAACCCCACGTTTAGGTTGGGTCTCTGTACAAATTGGCACTTGTAAAACTGAAGGAATGGTATGAAGGAAGGAGAAGCAATGAAAATGTGAACTGCTGAGGAAAAAAGCATCTGCTCCCAAACCACTATTTTTTACTACCTGACACTCTTCAATAGTGATGATGTTGCAGCTTTTTTCACTCAGAACAGCAGCAGCAGCGTCCAGCACTCAGGTTAATGTGCCAGTTACACACGAACGGTGCACATTATAAATATACATTTAAGGTCCTTTCATGCATACCACAAGTAAGTAACAGCCAGATCTGTCTCGGTGTTCTTCCACTGCTGGATTTATGGAGTAGTCCGTAGTAAGGGGAGGCTGCACAGAGGGCTGGAAATGGCAGCGCTAACGAGAGCAGCAGATGTCGTTGCACTTTACTCCCTTTCTGCTGCAGCTGGCTATAAATTCAGGGGGGAGATGTCAAAAAGCCAAAGAAGTAAAACTCTCTTTTGTTCATTATTTCACCCAGGACTCGCCATGTTCGTATCTTCAGGCTTTGCACAATGGTAGCTTTGTCTCTTGTTTCACCGAGACTTTGCTCTTTTTCAGGTGCCAGGAGACAACGAGAAGCACTGGAAGCCAGTGTTAGTGGTCTTGACGGAGAAAGACCTCTTAATATATGAGAGCATGCCACGGATGAAGGAAGCTTGGTTCAGCCCTCTGCATACCTACCCCCTGCTAGCCACCAGGTACTTGCGCTTTTTTCTTACAACTGCTTCAAGAGTGGTGGGACTAGCTGAGTCAGCCAGCAACAGGGATAGCTGGTGCACAGCTGTGTATCATACTTGAAACGTTGTGGTTTGAGAAGCAGATTCTTCTTCAATGGGCAGATGTGCTCAGCTTAACTCCTCACTTCTCTTCCGTTTCAAGTTCTGGCCGAGGCTGATGGCCAGAAGCACACCAGAAGGATTACGGACACGGCCCTTTGGCCCGGATCCAGAGGCAGGAGTGCTGAAAAAGCCGAGAGCGCGATCTCCTGAGATCGCTGTTTCAGTGCACAGACCTGAGGGCTTGGCAGAAGCACTCAGATTTCCAACTGCTCCTCCAGGCTGAAAAATGTGGAGTTGTTGCCCTGAGTTGGACGTGCTGGTGTGGCAGTTCTGCACCACCGGTTTGGGGCTTTTGGGGACTTGCAGATGTGATAGATACACTTAATTTCAGCACAGCTTGTGTCCCTGCTCCAGGAAACGAATTCCTGGATTTTTTAGCTTAAAATGATAAACTTGGAAGACACATCTTTGAATCTAGGTTGGCAATAACTATCTGCATTATTTCGAAGGTATCCATCAACACTAATTCAGAGAGAACTTTCCCATGGCTGCCTTTATGCAGTGGAAAATGTCTGTGCTTCTTGATGTGAATCTTAATCACATTTCTCTGCCAGTATGGTCAAAGGGCTTGAGAAAGAGCTGCTATTCCATTGTTTTGGCCTTGCTACAGGCCTCTATTATACCATTTTCAATGAGTTCTTATTCAGAAGGGCTGGTAGCACATGGCCAAAAGCAGTGGGTCTCTTACTGCACTCTCATTAGTTAATTTCTGTTCTTGCTCTCTTAGTTCTCTCCCCAAATGAACTGAGGCTTTGCTGCTAAATCATTACATTTAAAAAAAAAAATAATTAAAAAATCAAGCTCGGTGAATTACGCTGATGGTTGCTTTGTCCCAGTCTACGTACCGTGATGGAGCTTTCAGGCTTCCCGGGAAGCCGGCTTCTGACTCACCCTGTGTTGCTCTAATGCGAGGTGAGAGCCTCGAGCTTTGCAGCTTGCAGCCTGCTGCACGTTGTGGCGGTGAGGGTTGACAGGTGACAAGACCTGATGAAAGCTGGGTAAGGTGTTGGAGCCGGAGGCTGTGTCCAGGTGTGTCACCAAGGCCTTAGAGTTTGCGGGTAGAGAGCACCCCAGCAGAAGGTGATACAGTTCTTCCCCGCTGCTTCGGGGGTGTCATTTGTACATGGACCCAAATCCTCCTCCTTAAAGTGACCAGAGACCCTGCAACGCACCCTGCCCCTTCTTACCCACATGTTGTCACATGTCAAGACAGCCCTTTGGTGGGCTTCACCCGCCCCAGTCATCAGTGACCACTGATTTACTGGATCAAACTAGTTAAGTCCTCTTCTTGGAGGGCCTGGTACTTAATTACTTTTTCTCCGGAGTTCAGATTTGGTAGCAGCCTGGCTTGCCTTGGGTGGGGATAGTCATCTCCCTGTCCGATGGGGTTCCTGTGTGAGTGGAGGAGCATCAGCCTTCAGGCTGGAGGGGAATGAGAAGTTGCTCGACGTGTGTGTCAGGCTGCTGAAGGGTCTTTATGGACTGGGGAAATGGTCTGTAAGAAAGACGGGGTGCGGTTCAGAAAGGAAAAGCGCGAAGGTCAGTGCTGGGGAATTATCAGCTGCGCTGGTTTGGGGTGGAGGACGACTGACAAAATAGTTACTCTGCCAGGAAGCATCTGGGCAGTGTGGTGAAATTACTTAGACCTATGGTGTTGTGTTGTTGAGAAAACAAAGACAATCCCGTTGGGTTATAGCAGGTGTTGCGTGGTGGGCAGATGTAGAATCTAACCTAACTCCAGAGCATGAGTAAAGCCTCAGGTGATACACTGCCTTCATGTGAGGCATTGCTCTTCCAAAAAGATGCCAGTTCACTGTGGAAAGTCTGGAAGAAAGCAGTGCAAATGTGAGACCTAGAAAACACTATCAGTATGGGAATACTTAATACTGCCTTGGTTGTTTAATCTAGAGAAGTCCATGGAAAACACGGCAATAGTTTTCAAGTATGAAGATGAGAAACAATGAGGAGGACAGGGGAGCATGTTCTCCAGGGCCCTGCCGGATACAGCAGGACACAGTTGGCTGTGTTTGTGGCAGGGGAGGTTCTGGGTAGGTCCTGGGAAAAGCTTGGTGTGTGAGTGAGGTACTGGATTAGATTCTCTAGGAATGGTGCACGATCCTCATCACTGGGGACTTTGACAGTCAGGTAACGCTGTAAACCCTGAGGAGTGTGTCGGCAGAGTTAGCCCTGCTCTGGGAAGGCAGATGTGCCGGGTGACCTCCTGAGAACCATTCCAGCCCCGTGTCTGTGATTTCTTACGAGTATCACTGTGAATTTAACACTCTAGTAAAAAGAACAGAAGATACACAGAACTTGATGTTCAGAATGGAGTCGCCATCTGATGAATACATACAAATACACGAATCCCCAAGGTGAGAAGATTACATAAATTGACAGATTCCCTAAATCATTACACCTACTGTTTTGGATTTCTTGATTAAAACCCTGCAGGATTCTGCTTTTATGATCTGTCACACTGAGTACAGTTATACCCAAAAAATGCACAGGGTTTGCTGTTGGTATTGACTGCTGTGTTCGTGCTCGGTCAGTGATTACCCTCCTCGTGATGGGTTTTTTAATCCCCTCTGCGCATTGATCAGTGCAATTTAGAACTTTTCACCTGGAAAGTTTGCAGACCACATGTTGTAATCTTGGCTGCTCCCATCTTTCAGATTTTTATGAGTCCTTGGGAAAACATTTTTGCTTAGCTAATGCATATTTGAAAAGCTGCTGAAACTGGAAAACTTCGGTGCCAGATACTGTACAGAGTCATGCTTAATCTACCCAAGACATAATGAGCAAAGAAAATTGGAAAGTGGTAGAAGGATTGCAATTTTCTTACAGGATTTTAACAGCAGAATTTCAGCATGCCCTTTCTGTTTGTTGATAAGTTTGCCTTCAACCTATGGATGCTATTAAAACTTAAAAATATCTTCCAGTCAGTCTTTCCCAGCTTTGTGTGGAATATAAGTAATAGCTCAAATAAAACTGAGATCAGGAGATTTAAGTTGTTCCTTTAAATCTCTGCACCGGGAGGCACAGCAGCTGGCTCGTAGCCCTGACTCCAAGGACCTTTTTGTCATAATCTCCGTTTCAGTGTTTCCTTATGCCTGAATAACGGTGCCTCCCTCTAGCATGGGAATGGGGCTTAAGTAATTACATCTTAAGTGTTTGCAATCATATTGCAGTATCTATTGTAGTCAGATATGAAATGAAAAAAAAAAAATTAAATAATAAAGCAGCCCATGTTGGACTCTGATTAAAGATCAGGTTAGTAGCTTTTGTGGGAAGCTGAGGTCAGTAACCAGAAAGTATTAAAGCAGTTTGATAGTTAATGCCGTGGAAAGTTGGGGGAGGAGTTTGGACACTGCCTAGTCGTCTGTGCAAGCGGAGAGAGGGCAGGCGGGGAGCGCTGCGGTCCCCGAGCACCCCCGGGAAGGTGTATGAGGTGGAGTGCAAGCTGTGCAAATTCTCCGCTCGTCTTCCCAGGGCAGTGGGGGTGGTTGTGGCTCCCTCCAGGGCAGAGCTTGCATGAACTGAGAGCGTGGGCATCGGTTTCCAAAGAATACGGCCGTTCCAGAGGTTTCAGATGCTAAGTCAGGGGTAAGGACTGGTTTTGACATCAGAAAGGTCAGATGATAGTGGATTTGTACCGGGCAGCACTGTATGACTGTTGATGCTCTTCTATCATGGTCTCCTGTGTGATAAGTGTCAAATGAGTAGCTGAACACTTGCTGTGAGTGTCAGTGCTGGTTTCACTGTTCTTTTTGAAGCGGCCATTAGATTTTCCTGTTGCAGTAAATGGTTGAAACTCTTCTCCTAGCATTAGGATGAGAAGCAGGTCCCAGTGCATCTCACCCACCACCAGCACTTCACGGTTGACTGTACCCATCTTGCTATCACGTTTGCAAAGAATAATGCCAAAAAGATCCCCAAAACAGAGAGAGACAAGGGAGAAATTGGAGAAGATAGAAGTGTCTCCCTGGCTCTCTGGAGCATGCCAAGAGTTGCATTTCACAGCCGCTGCCTGCTATCTACGTGCTGTGCAGACACACTTGATGGTGACCAACCTTCTCCTGCCCTCTTGCGGCTCTGGCTGCTCTGGAGAAGCGTGCTCGGGCTCCTGCGTGCTCGCAGACATCTCAGAAACCTCCACGGAGCCCAGTAACCTTCAGGGACTGTGGGTGAATATTACCAGAGCTGACCCTGGGCTGCCTTTTCGGCTCTGGGGTGCAGGGTGCACTACGCACACAGTCCCCTCTGCAGTCAGTGACGGGGGTCAGGGGAAGCCTTCTGTGAAGTTTCTAAGGTATTTTGCCTTTTAAGGTATTTTTTGTGGGTTTTGGGATAAACCATCTTTTATGTAAATGAAATAGCGCGTGTGAATGCCACTTTATTAAAGCTTGGGAGTCCTTTAACTTGTACCCAACTCCATCAGTGCTGACAGTTGGTACATAAATACTATCAAATGCTCCCCTGCATATTTGTCTAGTTCATGTCTGACTGCATGATTTTCCAAGGCACGGTCTGGAATTGTATTTTTAAATATGATTTTGAAGTAGTGAGACTGCATTTTTAATAATGAGGGGATAATGTGAATGAGAAGGCAGGTAAGAAACAAGGTTCATGTTGGATGTGTACAAATACTTTAATTTGTAAAGTACATCTTCATTGATATGCTGAAAAACCTAAAATGCCAGTGCTGTGGATAAAGCATGAAGATGTGGAGGGGGGTGGATTTGAAAGGAAATAAAACACTGGAACCATCTGTCTGTCACATATTCAGTATCTCAAGTATTAGAAAGTAATTTTTAGCACAGCTGATGAGCACTGTGTAAAGGAGAAGGGATGACCCAGGGAGAAGATGGGGTAGTTTTATTTTTAATGATAAACTTGATGTGATTTCCTGCAGTCCCCCCCCGGTAGCAGAAGGCAGCGTGAGAGCGATGGCCCTGCTTGTGCCCGGGAGATTGGCCAGGGACAGGCAGCAGCAAAAGGCACCAGAGAGTTCAGTTCCCGGTCTCCTGTCTTCATTATCAAGATGCAGCTTCCCCTCACAGTTTGCACCTCCTCACGCCAAATGAGAGTGAATTAAAAGGTTTTGGGCTGTTTGTTTGCTGCTGACTCCCCGACTGCAAAATCTGCCCGGGTGCAGTTAGGAGGCCCCACGTATCAAAGCTGAACTGGGTGTTAATGCAGCCCTTATGGAGGTAAAAAAAGCATTTGGAGAGAGTGGTGCGGCTCTCTGGAAGAGGCTCTCCTGCCCACGCACAGGCGCAGGGCAGCTCTGCCCAGGATACTCTACCCCTTGCCTCCCAGGACCTCCTGGGACTGTGAAATCAAGGCTGCTGCTCAAAATCCAAGGAAGTTACCACAAACCTGAGCATGAACAAATCTTGCAAACCTTCTAGCGGGGCGTGAAAGAGGGACACATCTGTTCAGCACAATGCACATCCCAAATATCAGCATGGACTGCTGGGGAACTGGGGAAAACTTCACATGCCCTATGGTTAGTGGTTCAGTAACTGAAAAACTAAAGTTGTGCTTTTTCTTTCCTTTCTGCTTTTTTTTTTTTCCTATTAAAACCCGTCTGTTTGATGGCATACTTCTCCAGTGTCAGCTATCAGACAACTATTCTGCCAGCTGCAAAACAATAATTTGAGGGTGAATTAGCATTCAGTAGCTGATTAGTATAATCTAATGTTTTATGCTTCAGCACAAGTATTCTACTACCATGCTACATATTTACTTTGCAGTTTCGTATGAAGTATGAAACAGGAGACGCGACAGAAATAAGCTTTTCAGAAGAAATTCCCTGGTTTCATTTTGTGGCTCCCTCGAAGGGTTAGTGCCTGGGTCTCAAAGTGACAAGCTCCTCTGGATTGTTCTTTTCAGCTGAATCGGTGTCATGTCCCTGAGCAAATTCTGTATTCACTGTCCACACTTCTGCAGGAAAAAAACCCAAAAGGATGGTCTTAATGAAGAATTAAGTATTATGAGGTGTTGATCTTCTTGCTCAAAAATATTCCCCGCAATTAGCGTTTGCCCAGGTGAACAAACCTTTCCTGGTCATGGGAGATCAGCTGTTGATGCCAGGCAAAAAAAAAGAAGTTAATTGCAGCAAAATGGGAGAGAATTTCAGATTGCAAATAGCTGCAGCATTTTGCGTTTTGCAGGTTCTTTATGGGAAAAGTATGCACAAGACAGTACTTTGGCATCTGCATATTTTACAGAACTTCTTACTTTATCTGACAGCGTTTACCATTGAGTTTGTCTGCAGATATTTAAGCTTTATGGCAGCTGCAGCCTGACAGTGAAAGTCGGATTCAGCTGCCTCATCCGATGGACTTGTGTCTGTGCACCAAACCCCATCACAACAGACCAGTCGGTGCTTTCGCTCGGTTCCTCATCCAAAGGGGTGTTTTCTGCAATTTGTTAGGAATGTAGGGCCTTCTGGGACATCCCCATGATCACCTGCACGTACTTGCTGCTTTGGACGTTCACTCTTCTGCACGTCTCTAGGAGTCGCTTCAGTCTCAAATACAGAGGAGGTGCGAGTTCCCGTGCTCCCAACGGTGTGCATTTAGCGACATACAGAGCACAGCTGTGCTCAGGTGGGGAATTTGGCGCACTGCGCTGTGTCAGCGTCATAATTCCCTGATGTGTTTTCAAATCCAATTGCAGGTTGGTCCATTCTGGCCCAGGAAAAGGCTCACCGCAGTCCGGGGTGGATTTGTCTTTTGCAACCCGTACCGGTACAAGGCAAGGGATCGAAACCCATCTGTTCAGGACGGAGACTAGCCGAGACCTCTCACTGTGGACGAGGAGCGTAGTGCAGGGCTGCCACAATTCTGCGGAGCTCATCACGGAAATCACCACATGTGAGTACCACCTGCGGCGCCGCGGCTCCACGCCTCCTCGTGACACTCACGGGTAGGTCAAGCTCTTCCTGCTAGAGGTGGTTCATTTCAAAAAATGTACGCATTTAGGGTTCTGTGTGTCTAACATGTTGCCCCCTTGGTTTCTGAGCCAGTCACAGCTGGTGTTGTAGCTGTGGCCGGTGACACAGTCGCATTCATTCTGAGTTTTGGTCTTGTTTTCAGCACGTTGTTTCAAGCACAAGTCTGTAGCCAGCCACGTAGGGCTGTGTGTCGTGGAGGAGCGATTGTCAGAGAAACTCACAGAAAAGAGCATTTTTCTGAGACTCGGGAGACCCCTGAGAGCCTGGCAGGCGTTTCTCCTGCAGGGGGAGGAGGCGGAGGAGGACCGACACATTCACAAGTGTGAATTGGTGATTTATTCACCCAGCTCTGCACACTTGAGAAGAATAAAAAAAGACACAAACTAGTCCAACACCCGCATTTTGACAGCTAGTCATTTCCCTCCCTGAACATCAGGGTGTCCCTTTTCAGCACTTCGCTACATGCAAAATCAACCGCAACAGAAGTAATATGGGCTGCAGATGCTCTGGGGTGGTGCCCCGTTTGGCCAGGTAGCTGCTAGCCTGGGGTGGCTCTGGGGCTTTGAGGCCTGCTTTGAGTGCCCCCGGGATCTGGGAGTCCTTCCCCCACTGGCTCTCCAGTTGACAGGGCTGGTAAAATTGAACATTATCTCCACTCGTTGCCTAAAAATGTGAGAGCAAGAGCCAAAGCACAAATCCACTCCATAACAAGGGGCAGTGATGAGTTCCTGAAGCCGTCAGGTAGGTACAGCCACGCGCTGCTGAGCACGGGGACGCCTGTCCGTAGGCTGCCAGACCCGTGACTCGCGGAGAGCTCAGGCTGCTTTGTGAGGGTCTCCAACATGGAAACCAACCAGGGTCTTCAGTGGGAACCACCCTGAAGGCATGTCCATCTCCTCAGCCCAGTGACATTGATGACTTTCTTTCCAAAACCAGAAGGGCATCAGCCCATTCTTTTATCGTGGTGCTTTTATCCCAGTGCTGAAGTTCCTTCTCGGCAGAATTGTTCACACGATAGTGGTGGAAAAGGGAATTTGTGATGTGAACACCTACACTCTTCATTTATTAATTTGGATCGTGGCCTATGTTTGTGAGCGGAGGGGAAGATGCAGGCTTCCTGCTGCAGTAGCTATTATGTACAATCATCTGGGCCCTTTTTCAATTACCACAACACTAATGAGGACTCAGGATCCTCTTCATCTTTGTCAAAATACTTTAGGGAAATCCTTTACAGCTTCTAATTTTCTTGTGCGTTGTGCACCGCATTTATTGATTGTGGCTGTGTATGTCAGACGTAAGAAGAAGAGTAGCTGTGACTTTGTGAAGGTTTGGAAGGAGGAAATGCCAGCCTGAGCCTTCTTAAGCTTCGGTAGGTTGTCATTGTGTCAGCACGTAGATGTACGCTGCAGTATGAAGAAGGCAGCGAATAACTGAAAGGACTGACATCAGTTTTGTTACCGCTGAGCACCATTTTAGTCCATGTGTTTACACCACAACTAACAAACCCTGCTTGGACCTTGCACAACAGAACGGCTTCTGTTGTTTTTCCAAATCTGCAGGTTTACAATCAAAGCATGAGTAGCCCGGTTTCGGGAAAGGTTAGTTTCCACAAGATACTGTTGAGATCAAATGTGAGATGCAGGTATCTCCAGCCAAATGGAAGTTGTTGCTTTTAAGAGTGTTAAAGTCTTAATTTTGTTTCCTTTTTCAGCTTGCACATATAAAAGCCAGGAGTGCCGCCTGACCATCCATTACGAACATGGTTTCTCTCTTACAACTGAACCGCAAGATGGTGCCTTCTCTAAGACAATTGCACAATATCCCTACGAAAAACTGAAAATGTCCTCAGATGACGGGATAAGGATGCTTTATTTAGACTTTGGAGGAAAGGATGGAGAAATTGTAAGTACTGCATTTAGCAGAGATGCACATTACCATCTCTTTGGTGGTCCTTCAGGCTGTGGGGGTGGAGAAGCACTAATGGAAGTTAGGCTAGATGATCGCTGTAGGTCCCTTCCAACTGAAATTACTCTATTCTAATAACAGCTGGGCAGTACCAGGTTCCAGTATCAGTATTTAGACACAGTGCTTTCTAGTACAGCGTGACTATCACAGAATCATCGAATGGTTTAGGTTGGAAGGGACCTTAAAGATCATGTAGTTCCAACCCCCCTGCCATGGGCAGGGACACCTCCCACTACACCAGGTTGCTCAAAGCCCCATCCAACCTGGGCTGGAACACTTCCAGGGGCGAGGCATCCACAGCTTCCCTGGGAAATTTGTTCCAGTGCCTCACCACCCTCAGAGTAAAAAATTTCTTCCTAATATCTAATCTAAATCTACCCTCTTCCAGTTTGAAGCCATTCCCCCTCGTCCTATCACTACATGCCCTTGTAAAAGGTCCCTCTCCAGCTCTCCTGTAGGCCCCCTTCAGATACTGGAAGGCTGCTATAAGCTCTCCCCAGAGTCTTCTCCAGGCTGACCAACCCCAACTCTCTCAGCCTGTCTTCGTAGGAGAGGTGCTCCAGCCCTCTGATTATCTTTGTGACCCTCCTCTGGACTTGCCTCAACAGGTCTATGTCTTTCTTATGTTGAGGGCTCCAGAACTGGATGCAATATTCTAGGTGAGGTCTCACGAGAGCTGGGTAGAGAGGCAGAATCACCTCCATCAACCTGTGGGCCCTGCTTCTTCTGATGTACCCAAGCATCTGGTTGGCTTTCTGGGCTGCGAGTGTACATTGCTGGGTCATGCTGAGCTTCTCATCAACCAGCACCCCCAAGTCCTTCTCCTTAGGCCCGTTCTCAATCCATTCTCCTCCCAGCCTGTATTTATGCATGGGATTGCCCCGGCCCACGTGCAGGACCTGGCACTTGGTCTTGTTGAACTTCATGAGGTTTGCACAGGCCCATCTCTCAAGTCTGTCCAGGTCCCTCTGGATGGCATCCCTCCCCTCCAGCATGTCAACCACTCCAGACAGCTTGGTGTCATCGGCAAACTTGCTGAGGGTGCATTCCATCCCAACATCCATGTCACCAACAAAGATGATAAATAGTAGCGGTCCCAATACCAACCCCTGAGGAACACCACTTGTCACTGCTCGCCACTTGGACATGGAGCCATTGACTGCAATTCCTTGAGTGCGACTCTCCAGCCAGTTCTTTATCCACCAAGTGGTCCATTGGTGAAATCCACGTCTCTAATTTAGAGACCAGGATGTCGTGCAGAATGGTGTCAAATGCTTTGCACAAGTCCGGGTAGATGACATCTGTTGCTCTCCCCTTATCCACCAATGCTGTAAAGCCGTTGCAGAAGGTTACCAGATTTGTCAGGCACGATTTGCCCTTAGTGAAGCTGTGTTGGCTGTCACAAATCACCTCCTTATTTTACATGTGCCTTAGCAGATTTTCCAGGAGGATCTGCTCCATGATCTTGCCGGGCACAACTGACCAGTCTGAAGTTCCCTGGGTCTTCTTTTTATCCTTTTTAAAAATGGGGGTTATGTTTCCCCTTTTCCAGTCAGTGGGAACTTCACCGGACTGCCACGACTTCTCAAATATGATGGATTGTGGCTTGGCAACTTCATCTGCCAGTTCCCTCAGGACCTGCGGATGCATCTCATCAGGTCCCATGGGCTTGTGCACCTTCAGGTTCCACAGCTAGTCTCGAAGCTGGTCTTCTCCTACAGTGGCCGGTACCTCATCCTTCCAGTCCCTGCCTTTGCTTTCTGCAACTTGGGCAGTGTGGTTAGAGCCCTTCCCAGTGAAGACTAAGGCAAGTCACTGAGTATCTCAGCCTTCTCCATGTCCTGGGTGATCAGGTCTCCTGTTTCCTCCCTGAGTGGGCCCACATTTTCCCTAGCCTTCCTTTGTCACTGATATACCTATAGAAGGCTTTCTTGTTGCCCCTGATGCCCCTGGCCAGATTTACCTCTATCTGGGCTTTAGCTTTCCTAACCTGATCCCTGGCTGCTCAGACAATTTCTCTGTATTCCTCCCAGGCTACCTGTCCTTCCTTCCACCCTCTGTAGGCTTCCTTTTTCTGTCTGAGATTGTCCAGGACCTCTTTGTTCATCCATGCAGGCCTCCTGGCATTTTTGCCTGATTTCCTCTTTGTTGGGATGCATTGCTCCTGAGCTTGGAGGAGGTGATCCTTGAATATTAACCAGCTTTCCTGGGCCCCTCTTCCCCCCAGGGCTTTATCTATCTTGCTATCTTGCTGTAGTCCAGCAAGCAAATTCCTGAAGAGGCCGAAGTCTGCTCTCCTGAAGTCCAGGGTAGTGAGCTTGCTGTGCGCCATCCTTGCCACCCTAAGGATCTTGAACTCCACCATCTTATGGTCACTTCAGCCAAGGCTGCCCTTGAGCTTCACATTCCCCACCAGCCCCTCCTTGTTGCTGAGAACAAGGTGCAGCATGGCACCTCTCCTCATTGGTTCCTCTGTCACTTGGAGAAGGAAGTTATCATTGACACATTCCAGGAACCTCCTGGATTGCTTATGCCTTGCTGTGCAGTCTGGGCAACCTGTTCAGTGCCTCACCACCCTCAGAGTAAAGAATTTCTTCCTAATATCTAATTTAAATCTTCCCTCTTCCAGCTTGAAGCCATTACGCTTCGTCCTTCACCACACTCCCTGATAAAGAGTCCCTCCCCATCTTTCATGTCGGCTCTCTTCAGATACTGGAAGGCTGCTATAAGGTCTCCCTGGAGCCTTCTCTTCTCCAGGCTGAACAGCCCCAACTCTCTCAGCCTCTCCTCATAGGAGAGGTGCTCCAGCCCTCTGATCATCTTCATGGCCCTCCTCTGGACCCACTCCAACAGGTCCATGTCCTTCTTATGTTGGGGACTCCACAGCTGGATGCAGTACTCCAGGTGGGGTCTCACGAGAGCAGAGTAGAGGGGCAGAATCACCTCTCCTGACCTGCTGGCCACGCTTCTTCTGATGCAGCCCAGGATACAGTTGGCTTTCTGGGCTGTGAGCGCACATTGCTGGGTTGAGCTTCTTATCAACCAACAGCCCCAAGTCCTTCTCCTCAGTGCTGCTCTCCATCCATTCTCCGCCCAGCCTGTCTTTGTGTTTGGGATTGTAACCTGGCTTTAGAATGAGATAAACTAAAAAGAGAGATAAAATGGTAAAACCATACAAAGAGGGATGAAAGTTTTCTTGCATATAAGAATGAATTGTTCTCCACATAGCCAGATTTTAGAATTTTTGTATGTATCCGTTTCACTTTTTAAATGATTGCGGGTGGAAGAACATAAGAATGAGATATTATTAATTCCAATGAACACACAGGGACTTTATCTTATGACAACAAGCTATGTTTTAGACATTTTTGAACATCTAGTTGCTGAAAAAAACAGAAGACTACAGATGTAGTGCAAACTGTCTGCTTAGGCCTCTAAGTTAGCTGTCACAATGCCTTAAAATAAGGTGCTTATTCCTACAAGCAGTTTAGTTACCATAAATTATGCATGTTAACATGGGTTTTCCTGCCAGATTTTTTTCAGCAGTTCCTGAGCACGCTGGGTGCTTAATTCTTCGCATCACCTTTGATAACATACACTCTGCGAACTGCTTATTGTCAGGCTTTCAGAAGGGAATTCGTTACTGCCTCTCAGTGAAGTTGATGCATGACTGGTGCAAAGGCAAATCTGGTTTGTTTTGATGTGAACCTAGTGTTGAACCTGCTGCCCACACTGACAAGTCTGTCATGCTTAGCAAGCGCACGGTGAGATTATCCAAACCGTGACTATGGAAAAAAGTCTCAGTTCGGTCTCGCTGCCACCTCTGTGAACAGAGGAGCAACCGCGCAGCATCAGCTGAAGGTGCAGTATGCTGGCGTCAGCAGCGACCAACAGCAGATGCATTGGGTATTGCCCGCAGCAGTCCCACCACCATCCCTGGTCAGAAACAGAGCTCCAAAAGATGGCGAGGTTGAACCTCTTGGAAAACTGTTTGCGGCATCTGGCTCAGTTTTCTGCTGCTTACCCAGGTGGATGTGAGCCCAGAGACACCAGGATCTCATCTGCTCACAAGATGCTTATTACTTACTTTTTAGTAACCTAAATATTTGCAGCTGTATGCAAAGAAAAGACAATATGTTGTAATAAAGGGTTGTTATTAATAGAAGTCTGTTGAAAATACCAGGCAGAAAATCAAGTACTCCATAAATGATTGCTTATTTGAGCTGTAATCTAATCTAATCATTCTCAACTTGATTTCCTTCTGTACTTTTCAGCAACTGGACCTCCATTCCTGTCCAAAACCAATTGTGTTCATCATTCATTCCTTCCTGTCGGCAAAGATTACAAGACTTGGCTTGGTGGCATAAGTGGGATACATCTGTTTCGTCAAAGAAAGACGGAGTGACCATGCTAATCTGAAGTACAGTCAACAGCAGCAACCCGTACCAGCTAGCAGCATACACCGCCTCGGGGTTCAGTACCGGGCCCGGGTCATTTCTGCAGTCTTCCAAGGCCCAGGTGTCATTTTGATCAGCTAAAGAGGTGGCATGACAAGGAAAACGGTGGATTTCGTTGTAAATAATGGGATTTCAAAATCCCATATGAGACAGTAAAAGCGCGTAGTACCACACATGTAAATGTTTCAGAATCATAA
Source organism: Pluvialis apricaria (assembly GCA_017639485.1). Lineage (NCBI taxonomy): Eukaryota > Metazoa > Chordata > Aves > Charadriiformes > Charadriidae > Pluvialis > Pluvialis apricaria. The sequence goes on along the minus strand of CM030008.1, from coordinate 156,154,239 downwards.
ATTGTGCCTATCTCAATGTACTTGTTTATATAGAATAAGTAAAGGGCTAAGCAGACAAGAGTGGGTGTTGGTTGTGATGCACGCTCAAGGTTGGTTGAGTAGAAGTTCTCCAAACAAGACTGTCCCACCACCCAAAAGTAAAATATTTCTTCTGTGCTAACCTGCGCAGCACTTACAGAAGAGATTTTTTCTTTTGGGGCACCATCAGAACCTGTTGCTTGAATACCCAGCAGAGCACGCAAATACGCACCTTTGAGTCAGGTGCTCTAAAGCAATACAGCTGTGGTCAGTGAACAGCTGGAGGGTCCCTGCCGAGGGGCACTTTCAAATTAAATGATAAAGACATCTTACATACATTCCTAGCGACGGACGCAAAGCAAGACTAGCTGCGGTGATGTACTGAGAGCCGGCTGTCGGGGGGTGTCGGCAGGAGCGTCCTTTGTTAATGAACACACAGGTTCTATTTTTATAGTGACCTCCCAGAATGGCTTAATGAGTTTCAGCTGCCCGGGATCCCCAGCTCAGGTGAAAGATACCCGAATCCATGTTGAAGCACAACCTAAGCTTCTGCCAGCACAGTTCTGTGGCAGTTTTCCAACAGAAAGCCATGCTGAGCTTCCTGTCCTCCTGCCCCTGCTGGGTCACCCCCTCAGCTCTGAGCGGGCTGGTTGTGTGGTCTTCACAAAAGAGCAAATGCGGGGAAGGAGGAAGACTTGATTTTTTGAGCGTTTTCTAGATTAGATCAGAAAAGTTATTCAAGGAGCTCCACAACAGTGAGGAAATGCACTGGGGCAGGAACACGAGCTGCACTGCCAGAAAAACCTTAATATGGAAGGAGCTGCTGCTACGAGCATGACTTGGCAAGTCCAGATTTATTCCTTGCTGGTGAAACGTCAGACGTTCACCTCCGTACCCGTAACTCACTAGTTCCTGTTTTGCACCGCAGCTGGCTGTTTTAAGTCAAAACGTGCGAATCCCCGAGTTTCAGCCTTGTTCACAGTTAGGTTGGGCACTGAGCAGGCAGGAGGCAGGAAGGCCAACCTTCGCCATCAGAGACCATACCCGCAGCTCACACCTGGAATTGGCCGAACGTGGTCAGGTGGGAACAGAAAGCAGCAGACCAGGGATGGCATTTATGTTGCTCTTACTTTGTAAAGAGAACTGCTTCGTATAGGGGTGGGGTTTTGTTTGCTTTGAGAGTTTTGCCCTAAAGTCACACTTTGAAGGACAGCAACTGTACAGGAAGTAATAAATCCAAAGTTTGTGGAAGTTCACTTGTGGTGTTACAACACTTCTTTTATTCTTGAGAAAGCACGTAAGTTTCAACTTAGCATCACTTGGCTGGCAAAGAGGAAAATTAAAAACACAGTGTGGTTCCATGTTGTTTTTAAGCTAAGTAAGTCTTGAGAGTTAAGCATAAGTCATGCTGTTTATTCACAGCATAGGAATTAGTTCGTGGTGGTTTCCATAGGTATCTTAATCATCAAAAGTAATTAAAAAATTAAGATGATGGGCTGAATTCGCAAATACAGAAAATAATCATGGAAGAACAACGGCTAAATTGCCATTTGGAAGAGCAGCCCCACTCTCACCAGTCAAAAGCAAGCCTGGGAGGGGATTCACCTAGCTGTGAACTTTGTTTTTACTGTCACGGTACTTGCAATTAAAAATTAATTCCTCTTGTAAATTCACAAGGTAGGAGATAACGGGTTACATAACTTACCAATAATTCCCACACGGACATTTCTCATTTAGCGACCACTGCTCTTCACATAACTCTTTGTGGCAGTTCCTTGGGTCTCCTTTGGCTTGGAAGCTTCTAGGAGAACACCTTCTGAGAAGCTGAGGGCAGTCGGTACGCTGGGGGACTGCGGCGCTGAGCGTGAACTCACATCGCATCATCCAAGTGTTGTGTGAAGGTTCTAAAAGACGATTCAGGACACTTTTATTGCTGTTCCAAAATACAACTTAAAAATCTGGATGCAGGCTCCTATAAAAGTTCCAGAGGCTAAAGTGAAAACGTGCATACTGTGGGGTAGGTTAAATACATACGTAAACTATACTGCACTATTTCCTTAGTCCTTTAACACTTACAAATCACTGGAATGTTATACCTAACATGTATGTGCATTGTAAATATTACAAATTCCTATATTAGTACCAACAATTAAATGAAACGATATGTAATCTAAGGTGCTCAGTACTATATGAAGTATAAGTGAATAACTAAACCGTTTGCAAAGAAAATTCATATTATATATATTTATAGAAAAAAATAATTACAGATGCTATTTCTTCATTTTCAGATTTTGGACTGATTCATATTTGGATGGGATAGGCAAATAAAATACGGACCTACTCCACATTTATAAGAGTATAGTGAATATTTATATTTTAGAGGAAAAGAATATATTTAATAAAGTCATTTATTGGATTTTTGTGAGGTGAGCTTACTTTGTACCCACACAAGCTGTTCGGAAGGCTGTGCTTTGGTTTGGGGCTGGGCAAACCACATTTTAAACCTCAGTCATTCTGTAAGAATTCATTACTTGAGAGGACTATTCATCATTTTGATGGAATGACTTCTAAAACTTTGTAAACAAAGTATTAACGCTCTGTGAACGGGGCATCGGTGCTCTCTGTTAGGTAAGCTCGGTGTTCGCGCGGCAGCGGCGCAGTTGATGCCAGGCTGAAAGCAGACTCACGCGGCATTTTTTTTTTTTGCCGCTGGCGTTTACTGAAAGGCCAAAGGGATGTTCTGGGCAAGGCCGTTCAGGCTCACCTGCTGAACTTAAAACGCTTTCTCTGTTGCTTATATTTAACTGGGCAGTAACAGAAGTCAAAAAAAGAGAACAGAATATTCTGCTCAAGCTTCCGCGTTCAAGGAGTGAGGCCGACATGTGCCTTGCTTAGTTGTTATGAATGGTTACGGAAAAAAGGATGTTTTTCTTCCCCTCTACTTTAATTCTTAAGTTAGTGGGCCAAATGGAAAAGCTAACTGCAGGATTTTAAGCCTGTTGTTTCAGTCTGAGCTGAGGTATGGCAGGCCAGCCTCATAGAAAGCCTAAAAAGCGGTATTCTAGAGTTCATTCTTTTCACCAAATACTGCCTGTAAATTGAATGGTCTGATCAGAAAGTCTGTACAGCAGCTTCACCCTTAGAAAGACTTGGATACATATTGGAACATATATGTTACTGGAAAAATGTGATACAAGGTGTTTGTTAAAAAAAATAAATAAAAGAAAATAAAGCTGATGCGATTGTGTTCAGGGCAGCACACTGGTGTTTCCTAAGAGTCCTGCTCCTTCAGTGGAACTAGCACCTCTCTTACGGTACTTTGGAAATCAGAACACCACTCTTTATGCACCACCAAGTAAATCGCTACCACAAACGTCATGAGAATTGGTGCTTTCCAAATAATGAAATGAGTGCTTTCTCTTTCTGCGGAAGGTACGTATTCCTTCTTCCCACGGGACACGGGAGCACACTCCATCCAGCTCTTCGCGTTCGGAAGCACGGCTGATTTGAAGTAGAGGTTCATCCGAGTTCCATCTGCAACACTTCTCAGTGTCCTCTTACCCACATTTAAAAGTTAATCGGAGCTTCTGTGCTTTCAGTGGAAGCAGAATCGGAGCGTAACCAAATGATGTGCTCCAGATTGTTATACTGTCATTGATTTGTAAATTTATCTTATTTTTCATGAGTCAAACTGGCAGGTTTACAACTAGCTGTTTACTGTAAATGTAAGTATACATTACTATAGCATACATTATATATTACTATATACAGACACACACTTACTGTATATACTATTACTATAAAGTAATTGGGAACTGTATCTAAAATGGACACGTTTGAATTCGGTGGTGACTTTCATTTTAAAGAGCAAAATCTCAAGAAACTCAGCCTGCTTGACATGATTGAATCCCCAGATTAACCAGGGCAAAAGTTTAGTTTAAAAGCATGAGGGGAAAACCATTAAATATTTAAGTAACAAAGATAACAACCTCCTGTGAACATACCAGCTACTTTTTCCACCTAGGATTAGCTTTTCAGTTTGTTTTCTTTGTCAGAATGTCTGTGCTTCTGTAAATAATTAGAGGCATTGGAAAACAAATCCCAAGGGAGAACTGGAGAGTTGGAAAATTTGGAAGTGCATTTGCACCCGAGTTAAGTTCTGTTGTAGCCCAGTGATATTCATCGTACAATTGCTGCAATAATCGAATAATCGTCTCGCCAAGTAATTGCAACCACAGCAGTGCTGTCTTACCGCAGCCTTGTCTAGGAGCATAACATGGATTATGGGCAGACCATAAATACATACTGGTGAGTATGACCGATACCCTGACTTGCAAAAACATGAAAGCAAGCACCCAAACCTTCTACGGTAAAGTATGCATAGGGCAGATGGGATTTTGGGTTCACCAGCCTCAAAAAAAAAAAAAAATTTGAAGTTCAGAGGCAGAGAGTGCCATTACGTTTTATATAACATAAGTTACAACACATTGGCTGAGCTGTGGGGACTCTTAGCGTGGGGTTTTTGAGCTAGGACAGATGTAAGATAATTTGGTTCAGCACTGTCCGGTCAGATTATTTTGCATGCTTTTTGTAGGTTAAGAGCAACCACAAGGACAGTTATCACAGCTCAAGTGGGGCACAGCGTTATTAAGCCATGACAAGAAACCACCTATCATTTACCCTAAAAACCACAATGTAATAACTAAGAGCAAATGAGACGTGGGCAGCACTGTATTCGTTCAGCACTGGGAATCATGCAAACAAACAATGCATCAAAATGCTTATGTTTCCCTAACTGCTTTCCTGCTGATTATTTCAGGCCAGCCTTTGAGTCTACAGAATTAATTAAAACAATAACCATTGGGTTCTACTCGCTCAGGAAGTAAGACAGATAGTATCTAACTCCAGAGCTCACTATGGACACCGTAGAGAGGTAAAGGAGGAATGAGAAAATAATAAAAAGTAATTTTAAAAAGCACCTTTTTATAGAAGCCCTTCTACAGATACCCGCAGATAGTTTTGCATTAAGAAAGCCAGTTAAAGATCATTAATTACTTTCTTGAAACATGGCAGCAAGCAGCAAGCATTTTACGAAATGTACTTTCTGTACTTTTGCTTCTCAACTTACGCACAATTTGTTAACTACATTATTTGGTAATTACAAGTATATGAAACCGCTCAAAATTAAGTAGGAAATTAAACTTTCAGTGGCTTGCTTTAGTATTTTGACTATAATCGTATCAGCATTCAGGCTTAAGAGATGAGATTATAACGTAAAGCTTTTCTCTCTCTATTTGGAAGTAGAGACATTCTTTATTCAATATCGGATGTTAAGGAAGATTAAAATTTCTGTCTTGAATGCAGAGAAATGTGAGCCATATACCGTAATTAATACACTGGAACAATTTCATGCATGCACTTACTAAATAATTTTTTAATTATCTACCTTCACTGTGTTTCTGTTTCACCAAATCGGTAAAACCCTTTACGTTATTACCCTGGATGCTCTGAATACGTGACGTTTTGCAGACAAATGTAATCCCCCTCCAAAGCGGTTGTGTTTGCCCCGGGCTGAGACACACGTTGCACTCGCTAGAGCCCACTGGCACAGCAGAACAGCGCCGTAGCTTCCCTATGGCTGCTCAGAGTGCGGATAAAACAAGTACGTGCCCACAGATAAAAGGTCTTGAAGAGTTCAGGAGAACAATACACACTGGAACGAGGGAACAGAAGAGTTAAATGCAAGATCCTGTCAGACACGAAAAACCTCCTTAGGGCTTGGCTCTACACAAAGTAGAATTAAGCAAAGAATAAATGCCACAAAATCAGGCAGGCTCTTGAGAGAATGAGTAGATTTTACAGTATTAAGTCTAACCTACACATGGTTTAGTTCAATTACTTTTTCAGAATATTAAATTTCATTTATATTAGTATTGCTTAATCCATTTTCCTTCCAGAAGAATATAGCAAACAGTAACACTGCACCTCTGTGGATTTCAATCATGTTAGTTTATATGACGAACAGGAAATCCTTACACCGAAGGCTGTAAAATATATTTGTTTTGGTAGGAACTCCTCATCTCAACGTAATACTAATTTGAATAATTACACTAGTACAAGCCAGGCACATGCCTGAGACTTAAGGAAACGCAGGGCAAATTTAGTATTTTACCGGGCTTGCAACTCAGGTAGAAATTCTTCTTTCCATCACATTCCATCATAGCGTGTCAGCTCGTTCGCAGCTCTCTCAATCATCATTACTGCCATCGTTTTGATTTTCTCCTCCCCCATGAAGACATCCCAGAACTCCGTAATGAATTGTTTCTAAGGAGTGTTACTAAAAGTACACATGACATTATACCGGAAATTCAGCTCGTAAAACAATGATCCTTTCTTTAATGGCACCTTGCATCAACTTTCAAAAGACATGCTTTTTTTTTTCCCCTTGTACTACAACACAGAGATAATTGTGACTCTAATTCTAATTATGTTTGCTTTCACCTGCAGAATAGGATCTGTTCTTAGTTATTCTATAAAATGTCAACAGTCGACGCTGTAAACAGCTGTTTATGTAACAGCAAGTAGTAATAAATAGAAGAGAGGTTTTCACACAAAAAGGTAAAACAAAGTAATTTTGTTATTAAAATTAAATCTGGTGGGGTTTTTATTCACATAAAAAACAAATACACTGATTGAGAAACATACAAAGCTTTATCAAACCAAGTCAAGCTATATTCCTTTTAACAATGAAACAGAATAAATATGCATATAAAATAAAACCTTTTTTTTCATTTGAATTTTTTAAAAAATTAAAACTTCCAGTATAAAAAGTTTCAAAACATGCTACTGTGCTTGAGAATTGAGTCTATGTAATTACACTGACCGGAGTCCTTCTGGCGTGCAGACGTGTGTGTGCACATTAGGCAGTATAACGTTTTTCTTACAATTGGAAGTGCTCGGTCTCCGCAGTTTCTAGCGGCAGTTCAGTACCTCTACTTGCCAGTCTTCTCCAAAACCCATTCAATCACCTGGGAAAATAAATGAGAAAATAAATGATTTGCATAACTCCAGTTTTTGAAAGCACCTTAAGAACATCTCATACATTTTATCAACTCTTTCTTTATCACCACATTTATCACCACCTGTGTGGTGTTTACCGAACAGGATTTAAAAGTAATCCATTCAAAAGGAGAGAGAGCTGTTAATAAACTGAGAGGACACAGCATTACCCAAGAGTTGTATTTCATTTTACGGAATGCCTTGTCTTACGAAAAAGGCATTTTTAGATCCCCCGAGTTGAGCTACCTCACCCCACTCTCGCCACCTACCAGCAACACGGTGCACGCACAACGCTAAACAGCTACTGTTTCCAGCCCAAAAAATTCCTAAAGCCACTGAAGAAAGAATAAAGGATAATTTGTGCACTGCTGTACCTACCGCCATTATTACCGCTGCTTCCCAAGCAGAGTAGTTGTTCAGACCACTGACTGGTCCTGGGCAGTTACAGTTTTTATAACGTAGTTTCAAAGTATTCTCTAATACAGGGAGAGGTGGCCAGCTTAAGAGATGCCCAATTTTAACGCCTCTTTTACCGACAGCAAACATACATAAAACCACCAGCTGGCCTTCCCAGACAGACGGTGGTGAGAAACAGCGTATGACAGTATCCCAGTCCTACACCAAACATCACAACCCATGTAGTTTTTGAAACCTTGTGATCTGTAGGAAGCAATTCACAAGGGAAAGCAGTACAGAATACAACAAATACTGCTCTCGTAGAATAAATTCTGTGGGTATCTAGCAGTTTTCCTTACGAGTTCGGGTTTTCTTATTTAACTACCCCAGTCCAAATCTTTCCATTTAATTGAAAACTGTGCTGTAAATGTGCATGATACTTGAGGTTCTTTAAATCATGGAGTCAATTCAGCATGTTTTTCAGAATTTAAATCAGTTACTTAATTTCTGGAGAACAGGAGTATTTACTCCTGTCATTTGTTCCGTGATACTGTTCAAAGTTCCACCTTATACACAAACAAGGTCATCTGATAACCCTCACGGATCCAGTTATTCCCAAGCTTAAAATTACCGATTTTCATTGCTCCTTTTAAGAAATTTATTTCTTTTTATAGATCCATTTATTGCTTTCTAACCTTTGAAAATAAACCTTATTTCCTTCAACTCAAGGCAAGAAGAATTCCCTAACGATCCAGGCTTCTCTCCCATGAAAAAAAATCTCATCTCTGCTTTTTTTTTTTTTTCTAGTGATGTAGAAACATTTATTGCCGTCATTTCCATTTCTCACTGTGGCACATCATATCGGCAGCTATAACTAGAATGCCATCTGAAACCTGAATATATGCAACAGGAAATTTTACCATGGGACTACTGATTGAGAGAAAGTTTTTGCGAGTTCAGGGTGAAACGAGACCCACAGCCAAACAAATGCATCTCCGCATCTCTTAAAGCTATGGACCGATCCACCCCACAGCCAAGCTGCCACAGCTACATTTATCCTTCACAAGTTACAGGAACAAATAAACAGATGGTCTTACCTGCTTAGCATTGTTGTTTGCCGTTTTCTTCATTTCATCAAGAAGTCCTCTAGAAGTTTTAAGATCCTAAACATGAAACACAAAGCCACAGAAATTAGCAAACTCATATGCTCACTCTAATTTGGAGTATAAAAGCCCTAATAACCAGGGGGGATGTTACCCTTTTATCACCTTGTTCAAAACCACAGAAGAATTATTTAACTTGTTTTGGGTTTTTTTGTTGGCTTGTTTTTTTTAAAGAAATAATCTAAATCTATTTCAACAGGTTGCAGCTTTCCCTACAGCAATCAAAACCTGGTACTCCACTGTGAGATTGAGCCACATTTTTTCTAACCTTCCACACGCTTCCAGAAAAGGAACGTTTTTTTTTTCTTAAATGATATCCAAAGTTCTTAGTGTTGATTGAAATCTTATTTCTATATAAACACAGAAATCAACTGTGCAATTAGATTGAATATAGAGTTCTGGCAAAGAACAGAGAAGAGGATATGGAGAAAGAAAATCAGTGCAAGAAAGGAGAAGCCTAGAACGGCTTGTTTGTTCTGCAGTCCAATTAGCCCAACCTAGTCCACTCTCTTAAACAAAGCAAGCACATAACTTAGCCTAAAGAGAAAGAAAAACTCAGGAAATTCATTTACTGCTTGTCTCCAAAGGAAAATGATACCTATGATACCGTGCTCCTAAAGTACGCACCACAGAAAAGGATTTAAAGGGCGCCCATAGACTTGGGGCTTCAAGATAGTTTAGAACAACAAAATCCTGCTACAGCTCCCTCTGTATCAGCTTTCCGAAGGACGGGATCACTGCAGTACTCTTCCTTTTGCTCTTCTACTTGGAATGGCACCGTGAACCCATCTGATTTGCCATACTCACTCATCCCTACGCACAGCTCTCTCTGATTTTGGATTAGAAGATCCTCCTTCAGGGCATATTTCAGGGACGTTTTGGGAGTGCTTACAGAATGACTGCGTAACTGTGTTCTAATTATTTAAGACATCGGTTCTCATCAGCAAGATGTTCTAATTGTCTGTGTAAGCATTCAGCCCTCTTCAATCGCAACTTCATTTAGCTTAAATCACCTTTACTGAAGTTGACTACCCCGAGTTAGTTCACAAACACTGGTAGGCCAAATGCATGCAAATGAAGAGAAACAGCAGCTCAGCTTGTGAGCAATAGCTTTTAAACACCCTGTACTGTAATTTACCTCGATTTTGTGCCCAGACTAGGTAACACGGGCTCAAGCATTGACTCACAAAGTCTTCTAGGTATTGTGGAAAGAATTCTCATCTCCTCCTAAAAATGAGGTTGACGCAATTCTACATGGTGCTGCCACTCAACATGCGTTCGATAGTTGTGCACGTTTACAATGCATTTACAGGGACTTCTGTGAGCGTGTCAGGGAACTGGAATTTCTGAGTCAGTTGTGTAAGCTACCTGTCGAGCCAATAGCCTCAGAAGAAGGGAGAAGCTGAGCGGTCACAGCTATGGCTGGGAGATAGCTACAACAGCTAAGGACGTATGGCATAAGCATGACTTTACCTAACAGACTATTGCTTTAACATGTTATCTCACATAAAAGACTACCGCTTCATAAGGTTTAAAAACAATTAAACAACCACCAAAATATACTGTAAAATTAGGTTCTACATTCGACAAGTCCAAAGGTTTATCCACACACTCTACACACTAACACACCATTTGGAAATATTAGCTTAATCAAGTCTGAATATCCCACAGTCCATCTCAGGTTTTATTCAGGAATGGATTCACTTAACTAAGAACAAACAACTGTAAGAGCGGGTCTTCTAGTTACCTTTAAGTAGAACTTTGATATCTCAAATAGACGCTGGCTGCACGATGCAAAGCACTTGTGATCCTCTGCAATTCCATGTTTTTGAAGAGTCTTAGCAACCACCTCCTTCAGCATCTTGGAAACAACAGAAACAATTACCGGCATGAAAAATTGTCCAAGGGAAGGAAAAAAAAAAAAAAAAAAAGAACACCTGATCTTTTTTGATCTTGCCTTGGTCTTTAATCCATTGGCCAAATGCCGTCAACCCAATGACCAAATTTGGGAATAATTCTTTAACAATCTATTTCCATTTCCTTCATCTCAAAAATTAAGGAAATGCTTACATGTCAAAGCAATGTAAAGAGTCAGTGAATATTCACATAGGGCTTGGAAGACAGAAAAAAACCTGATAATGGCTTGGTTTTCTCTTCTCCAAAATACTACATATACAAATAAAAAACTTTTCTTTATATTCATATTCTCCTGTATGACAAACTCATATTAAAAAAATAATTTAAAAAAACAGACACTACAGTCAGATTGGAAAATTTACTCTGATATTCCTCATGAAGTTCAACAAGGCCAAGTGCAAGGTCCTGCATGTGGGCCGGGGCAATCCCAAGCAAAAATACAGGCTGGGAGGAGAATGGCTGGAGAGCAGCCCTGAGGAGAAGGACCTGGGGGTGCTGGTTGATAAGAAGCTCAGCATGAGCCAGCAATGTGCTATCGCAGCCCAGAAAGCCAACCACATCCTGGGCTGCATCAGAAGAAGCGTGGCCAGCAGGTCAAGGGAGGTGATTCTGCCCCTCTACTCCACTCTGGTGAGACCCCACCTGGAGTACTGCATCCAGCTCTGGAGTCCCCAACATAAGAAGGACATGGACCTGTTGGAGCAGGTCCAGAGGAGGGCTCTGGATGATCAGATGGCCAGAGCACCTCTCCTGTGAGGACAGGCTGAGAGAGCTGGGGTTGTTCAGCCTGGAGAAGAGAAGACGCCAGGGAGACCTTACAGCAGCTTTCTAGTATCTGAAGGGCGCCTACAAGAGAGCTGGAGAAGGACTTTTTACAAGGGTACGTAGTGATAGGACAAGGGGGAACGGCTTCAAAGTGGAAGACGGGAGATTTAGAATGGATATTAGGAAGAAATGTTTCACTGTGAGGGTGGTGAAGCACTGGAACAAATTGCCCAGGGAAGTGGTGGAGGCCCCATCCCTGGAGGTGTTCCAGGCCAGGTTGGATGGGGCTTTGAGCAACCTGGTCTAGTGGGAGGTGTCCCTGCCCATGGCAGCGGGGATGGAACTCGATGATCTTCAAGGTCCCTTCCAACCTAAACCATTCTATGATTCTTTATATCAGAGATGTTTAAGCTTTGCTTTATGTCTGAATGAGTCACACCAATTTACGGTTACTTGGGTCATCCCAACATGTCTTTGACAGTAGGACATCAACACTCATGCAGTGTCCTTTCTAGCACCCTGGGATTAATTTAAAATCAGTATCACCAAGCCAGAAAGTTTTTGTACTGTATTTTAAAAGTGGTGTTTCTAATACATTAGCTATTAATTAAACATTATTGCATCAAAGTATTTAAATGTTATCGCAATTAATAGACTTGTACAACTACTGCAATATCTTTTTATTCCCTCAGAATAGTCTGTTCTTCCACAATGGCTTTGACGCTACCCCAGCTGAAACCAAGATGCCCTTCCAGCACAGATATTTCTTTAGTGCCTTTAGTTTTTATATTAATTTTCTACATTTCATAACTCCTATTCATTGTTATCCATTCCCACCTTTTTTGCTTCTAGTTGTTATCTGTCTCAGCCTTAATTCCCTGGGTATGATATAATACTCCTTACATACCTTTTCATTCCTTCCTTCTGCAGCACTCTCCTCAGTGCTTCCATGATTCACTTACACAAGTGAACAGAATGAAACTTAGTAATAACAAATAGAAATGAAGACAGTTCACTTTGAGTTAAAAAATAAAAAAATTAAGTCACATGGAAAGAAGCTAAGCAGATGCTTTTTCACTAAGCAAACAACATAGACTTTTACCCTTGTATGTTTCTGGGATCTCGATTCCTTAGCTGACTTTGAGGTCTCAGAATCGGTTGCACTAATGTGACTTGCTGAGCCAACCTTAGCGGTTACTTTGTGGGCTTGAGCACGCAGTTTCAACGGCATCGAAGCTAAAGAAACTGATCTTTCAGAGCGCTTCCTCGTTACAGCAACTGTATAGTGACTCCCACTACTTCCGCTTGCCTGAGAGAGGAGCGAATCTGTACTGTCAGATTTGGTTAGCCTGGAAAGAAAAAAAAAAAAAGAAAAATATAAAAAGCTTCTAGATTTTGTACGGACTCTTTTGGTGCCTTTGTTTCTGCTGTAGAGGCTGCTGCTGAGAGTATTAAGTACTGTACATTTTTGCAAACAGCATCTGAAAAGAGCAGACAGGATTTTAATACGTAACATTTTTTGTATTAGAAGAACACTTTACTGACTGATTTGGTCTCTGACATGTAGACCCACTGCACCTCTGATTAAAAACGTCTAGAAACGAACTGAAGAAACAAGATAACCAAGAAAAGAAACTGTGGAAGAAGGTGTAGTTTTGCATATGGACCCTTCATCTAGATAGTGAGGAAGAGCAGAATTTGCAGGCCTCCAGTCTCAGGTTAAGACAAAACTTCTTGAAACTATCAAATTTCTTTTGGCCCTACGGGAATGTCACTACTCATCTTTAACTATGAGAAGTTGGGTGTTACAATTCTACTGGAACATTGTAATGCTTGATCCTTCAACTGTAAGAGTGTTCGTAATTCTGAAACTCAAATTTACAAAGTGCTAAGTACAATTGCAGCTTCTTTTCTAACTATTCAGCAAGCTGCAAAAGATATAGATATTCCTAAAACCATACCTCCGTTAAAGGCTTACTGTGATCAGATTGCAAAGGGTATCAAACCGGAAAGAAGGAAGAAGTGAAGTATAACAGTAAAAAGTGAATTCAGAAGTAGTGTTATGTAGCAGTTAATTTTTTATTGATGCAAAGAGTTTGCACCTTCAGAGTGAGGACAAGGTAAAAACGAAAATCTTAAAAACTAGGCTTCCAGAAAAGACTAATAAACAAGGCTGACAATAAGTTTGAATTTTGGTAGGTCATCTTACACCAGCAGTTCTTTGGATTAGGAATTCAATTATTCTGTTTGTACAGAGCTTGGCTTTCTAAATCTTTAGTTGTTCATTTGTACTGCAACAGTACTGACAGTTTCGGTCCTAGATGAGGCTGTCTGTCATCTTTTCAAAGGCGCTTGAGACTTTGCAAGATACAACCCCAAATATCTTAAATAAAAGGTGCCTGTGCTGCATGGTTTTGATTAATCTAATACTATCAATGAGAGGTCACACTTGAGAAAAGAAATGAACCTACAGAAGAGGATTAAACAACTAGAATATCTGTCTACATAGTTTCACTAAAAACATTTCCAGATGAAAGAAAAGATGCATTTCACAAGAGACTACTAAAATACTTCATGCTAAAGATTTATTTTATTCAGTGCACTACCTTTTCTTGGGATAAAAGCATTCCAAGTCTTTTGATCTGCGTTTTAGCCTTGATGCCTCTGTTTTGAATTCACTTTGTAAAGACTCTCCATCAGGGACACTTCCAGGCTCTGACAAGACTGCAGGAGATGGGAGAGGGCTCAAGACAACTGGCACAGGGCAGCATTCTTTGGTGCAAGTAGTCTGAGTTTCATAGCGAATCAGACGAGTTTGAAGTTCAGCATATCCCACATCTCTCTCTAAGGCTCTTCTGTTATCTAGACAATATCTAAAATTGAAATTGGTGAGAAATCTGTGAGAGAAAGTATTTTGTTTTATTCCAATCAGAACAAAAACAAACCCAGAACAACTTAACTTTTTGACTATCATATAATTTCCAAAACCGTTTTTGTTTGGACTGGCGTATGGTTCTGAAAGATACCTTAAAACAGCCCAGTAAATTAACACATGCCTGATGGATTTAGCTATATTTAAGTCTAACTCCAACAAAGAAGCTGAATCACGTACTATTTGCAAATCTTTACCCTGTGGTATTACAAATAAGATTTCCATGGACATTAGCAGAATTTTTTCCTTGAACAGTAAGTGACAGATTAGGATGATGACAATGGATTTTTTGCTCCTTACAATCAGCTCTGTGTTACATTTGCATCATCAGTCTCTCTATTCCAGATTTTACTGGTTTTCATATTAGTAGAATCATAGAATAGTTTGGGTTGGAAGGGATCTTTAAAAGTCATCTAGTCTAACCCTCCTGTAAGGAGCAGGGACGTCTTCAATTAATTCAGTCCGTATGTAACAGATGTTACCCCTGCTATCATGCTAACCAGCGTGAAACTCCAGTAAAACAGCAATGAGGACAGCTCTGAACTGAAATACATGATGAACCCAGCACACCAGGGTGGATACAGCATCTTCAGACCTCAGACCTTGCAAGCATCCACCAGAACTTTGAAATCCAGAAAATATCAGATTATTATATAGGTATTATATATAAAACAATACACTCTAATATGATAATACGATCATGCAATATGCCTCTGTTTCTTCCTGGGAGAATGCAACTTTTCTAGTAAAAAAACCCCAACCAAACGAAACAAACAAGCAACCCAAGATTTCTCTAGTGCATATGCCATAAGAGAATCGCATAGGAAATGCCAGAAGAAAACATCCCAAAGTACAATATATGTAATTTGCAAGTTACTAGTGCTTCAGGAATCCGAAAATGCAATGATACTGACACCATTTTAGGAAGAGCCAGGTTGTGCCAAAAACTAGGTTGCTGTGAGATTGTATTAATTGAGTGTAACTATGAGGAAGATAGGGCACATAAGTGTTTTAAACGCTATTTAGTATAGATTCTTTGCTAACTACACTCTTTGGAAATGCAACCTTTAGCTTTTTCTGAGACAAGCGCTGCTATATGAGAGAGTCACATTTGTTAAATGCTAAAAATACAGGAGCATCACTGAACAAGCACAAGACTGCCAGCTTCCTATTGATTACAAAGAGTAAGTGGTTTAATCAACCAAATCAAAAGAAGAAACCGTATTAAATATGGTGGAGCTGAAAGAGAACAAATGAACAGTGCTAACTCAGTGAAACTTACTCATGAGATTACAATAGGAAATGCATCTTAACTAACTTTTCTCTTGTTTAAATGATTTCCAAGATACCTTGCAAGAGACCAATGCCCAGCAACTTACATTACCTCTACTGCAGGGAAAGACAACACCATTATCCCATATTATTCCTTCCTTTTCTTAACAAGCATTCTGAACCACGTGAGTTATCTCTCAGCCCACCCTCCAAACTACTTAGCAATGTTTCCTACTCTTAGGAGCTCTAGACATATTCTTTACCTTTATCTCTTAACATGGAGTTATGTTAAATTGCTAGATCCAATTTTTCCACTTTCTTCAGTGTATTTTCATAGTCAGGGAGAAATTCACTTTCCTAACAGCAGACCACTGAATCCATTTCTACAGCTGAGCGAGACTTTCCACTAGAAGTAAATTCATTATCTGATAAGAGTAAGTTCTCTTAACTTACAAATTTCAAGGTATTTAATTTTCCTTATTTATATTCTCAGTCCCCTGAGTAATCACATCCCCTACAAAGATAAAAATGTTTTTATCTTTAGAAGTTAAATTGCCATTTTACTCACTCTGCTTTAACGCAAATTACTTTCTCTTTGCAACACAGGATCCAAATGTTTGGCACAGGTTCGTTACATCAGAAATTTGATTTAATCGTAACTGTGACTCCTGGTTTTGTCGACAAGACTTTGCTTCCAAATATAAATACATCAGCTATGCAGATGGAAACAGCAATCACAACTGCATGGTACGAAACACATCTGCTCCAAAAGACCATATGCTTCCTAGGATACTCTTGCTACAATATATTCTGGTTGTACAGCTCTAGGTTCCTCCCTTGCACACTAGTTTCTACCATCTCACCCTACCGCTTCCCTCCCTCATTGCTGGCACGTTCCCCTCGTAACATTAATATGCCAGGGTCTCCCTCCTCTCCGCCATATCCAGGCCTCCCTGTGGTCTCTACCTGTCATATTTTGCTACGAGAAGAGGCAGCACAAGCTGCGCTGTGCCTTCTGTGAATCCCCATGCACACTCCCTGCTGAGGTCAGGCAGGTCAGCAAGCTACCACGTACCAACAGAAAGCGGCCAAGTGTCCTGGGAGGACAAATCTGCATTTCTCCTATCTACCCAGTTGCCTCTCTGTGCCTTTTATTACAAATCTAAAAAGGCTAACAGGCTCATGAGTTACCACTTAGAAAAAGAGAAACAACAGACAGCTGAACAGATAGAATGAATGCTTCACTTCCCTACAGAACGTGGCTAAAATTACCAGATATCAAACGTAGGCTTAACCAAACTATTTGTGCAGTTGACAGGAGAAAAACATACCAGCAGTATCATTAGACACATACCGATAATCTGAAAATGTGATTTTAAGAGGCGACAGAAATTTGCATGAAGACCAAACTGCCTATGCTCGGTATCCACTGCATTTCTTAATATATACAGTGTTAAGACTAAGAGTCTGTCCACACAGAAGAGTTATACTGCATTATCTACTCTCATGTTTGTGCATGTCCCTTTCCTCTTCTCCTCAATGACAATATTTATATTTCTCTGAACAATTTTTATACAGCTAGATTATATGATGTTTCCCTGTCTGAAGCTTTGACAAATAACAAACGCTGGCTGTCTCACACTAAATACAGTCCTAACCATATCGATCCTTTCGAAGATTCTTACCACTAACACTTGCCTGCCAGTGTTGTTTTCAGGTTCCCTGAACACACAGTCAGCTTCACAGCAGATGTCATAAACCTCATGGCTATTAGTCTGAAAGTGCCTATAATTTAATATCCAAGTAGAAACTACGTATGTAGTTCACTCGTGTGCTGCTCCAGGGACTTGATATGTACTAATGAACCCTCTTCCCCTTACCGCTTCTAATTCCACATTAAAATTTTCAGAGAGATTGAGAATAGCTACAGTAGTACAAATTAGAAAAAAAAACCCAGAAGTTTCTACATTACCATCAAGGCAGGCGTGTTGCAATTTAAACCAGTGAATAAAATAAAGGTAAGAAAGGTAGAGGTGGCATGTGAAGTTGTTCCAATGAAGGAAAAGGATACATAAAGTTTTGCATAATTAACTGTTGCTTGAAATGTTTCTAATTATACTTTGACTGAAAGCTGAAAAATAATTTTGGGAAAAGAAGCCAGGAAACTTACTCAAGTCCATGATAATGGCATCCAGCTGCTTTTTCAAAAGGCAAACCTCTGAGTTTCCGAGGAGTAAGCTCTGGTGTCAAAAGGAATGCATTTTCACTGAAAGGAAAAAAATACAGATCTATTGTAACTAGTTACACTCAGAAACAAATGCCTTGACATAGGAAGACCAAAACAGCATGTCTTGTAGCTAAGTCCCTGGGTACAGCATCAATGGAAAATTAAATCTTTATTTAAGTGAGAATTTAAGTTCAACTGACCAATACCTAATGATCTATTATTACAGAAGCTCTTAGACATTTCAACCCGTTTAAGGGTCACTGCTCCAAATAATTTATCAATAAAAACAGGCAACTATAAGCCCATTTCACAATTCAACTACCTGAGTAGCAGAATGAACCTAGATGAACCAGGAACTGACCTCCCATAATCAGCAAATTCCTTCCCTTTAGCTTCAGGTTGTTGTCTCTCCTAACAGTCACCTTTCCAAGGCTTCATAACTAACCACTTACCTCCTGTGATACTTGAATTCCAGCTAGTAACTCCCTGCAACTAAATCATATGAATGTATTTGAAAGTATTTCAACAGAATAAGCCATAGACAGACAGCAAAAGCTTGCTGCCAGATCCTAGCATACCCTGTAAAGTCACATCCCAATTATCTCTAAAGAAGGAAGAGATGAAGGCAAGATGTAGCAGTATCTGAAATTTACACGCTGCTTCAAGTTTTATTCACATAGACTGTCTCTGTGCCATTACCACCGGAAAAATTCTCCGGGAAAAACATCCAGGAAAGATGCAGTAATGAATCTAGCAAGATGGCCATTTAGAAAGACTGTCAGGCAAAACTCTAATCTGTCAAATCTCTATTTAAGCTCAAATATGGAAAACAAGTGAAAACTCCTTTAATTCACCAGTCTCTCATAAAATCTCTTTTTTCCTTCCGTTGGTCACGAAAATCTTTGGGTCTGCAGTCACTGTGCTTGAACATCTACTGTGCAAAGTTGCTAATTATTCCAGAGAATCTAGCCGGAGCATCTGCGAGGGGAGCAATCAGCCAGTAGTACAGAGTTCTGCTGGACACAACAGTAACAGCAACCTGGTATGTCAGAACAGGAACGGTTCACCATCTCCCAGACAACAATTTAGCTATGGATTTTCATAGGTTTTCTGATTTCTTTTTGGACCAAGCAGAATACATACTTACAGTATAAGTTATTGGCAGACCATGTAGCCTTCGAGCAAAAACATTTAGTCTGCTTTATTATCAAGTATCTTGATTTTGGCTTTATACATGCCTTAGATATCCAAGATACCTACGTATTATGAGACTCACATTACAGCAATGTACGACAAAGCAAAGGTTTCATCATCACACTTTCTCATAATAACTGCAGAAATCCAAGCAAACCCCCTCAAATTCAGACCTCACTCAGCTACAGCTCAAAGCAAATCACTCAAGAGAATCAAAATATTCTATGCTATAAAGCTTCTCTGGAGGCTTTTGAAAAATCAGGGATTAAAAAACCATTTTTGTAGCAAACAAATTATTCACTTTTTTCCCCACCCAACTAATTGGAATGAATATATTTTACATTATAGCCAAAATCCTAAATCATCAGCACTCACTAACTAACAACTCTGTAGGAGACTCTTATCTTCACAGCATATTTTCTAACTTGCTTGAATTCTCCGCTCAGAACATCTTTAAGTGAGTTTCAAAACTCCACTAAGTATTTTACACAAGCCTCCAAACTGCTACAGAACCTTTCCCTCTCACAAGCCCTCTTAATTTATTACATGTAATGAAGTTTAAAATGGATCGAGGGCTGTACCCCATAATTCCATTCTGTATTCTATTATTCAACATTAAAGAGGTCAACAAATATAACTCCGGTGACTGTAAAGATTGTGTTGCTTACCTAACAGTCTATGACACACTGCACAAACAGTATAGACTCTGCTTCTACAAACACTATCTGACTCCTACGTAGGTTGGCCTTAACTCTAACAGATGTTCAGATCCTGAAAAGTAGTCAATTAACTCCTTGTATCAATCTTCCTGCTGAAAAAGCAGTGGTTAATACGCTAATACTTCCTAGTGGACACACTAAGGATGAATACTTGCAAAGCAGTCAGAGTAGACAAGCTTCCTTTAAGGAGCACGTTACCATATAAGAATATATATAGGAATGCTGGGCCAGCATGACATGAGACAAACACAGTTAAATAGGCTCAGCTATTGCCCTTTTTACACTTTAATTATTTTCCCACCTTCTCCCCTCCACTGAATGAAAGAAATCACACCAATAAAATTAAAGTTCTGCCACAATAACTTCTGCTTTGCTGGAAATACTCTTTTGGAAATGGCCACGTAAGGTGGCGGCAGCCTGCAGCACACCCATAGTGGTAAAGGTTTACTGGCACACTTCTGCACATCAGGTGATTATTTTGTTATTTAAATGCATAGGACCAACATCATCCTCTCCAGCCACTTCAGACTCTGAAAGAACTAAACAGCAAGACCGACCGGAGAACCGTAACAGTTGATTTCACTGCCAGGTATGTGATGCAAGGATGTTGCAAGTTACAAACTCAAATCCAGTTAGGCCACTCTGAGACTCTCATTTGGTCGTTGTTCACATTTCCCTACGTCAGTTCTGAGTATGGCCTTCAGTGGTTTTAATATGCTGGATTCCTACCGTTTGGGAACTTGCAGGGGCTGAAGATCACCAACTGGTAGCCCTTCTGGTGTGAAATATTTCAGTAATTCTTTAGCATCGAGCAATGTCAATGACTCCCGCTGGCTATCTTTATGTCCCAGCAATTGGTCAGATGAATGTGCAAACATAGAAACTCTGAAAACAGGAAAAGAAAAAAAAGACCAATCTAAGAACTTTTTTTTCTTTTCAATGTAGTAATCTTGTTGTATTAATAAAAAAATAAAAATGACTGCTAGTCTGGAGCAACTACACCTATTTCCAAAGTAAAATGAACAAGGTCGCTCCTTGAACATTTACATGAATGCTCATGGTAAAGTATATTTGATGCAAATTCTCTACCATCCTACTGAAGAAAGTAATTTCTTCAAGATTTTATAGCTTAGTTATGAAATAGAACATGGGAAGAACATCCAACCTCCCTTTTTTCCATCTATGGACCTGTAAGATCAAAAATTAATTCCTGTTCTATAAAAAGAGACATACAATATGCAGCAAAGGAACCATAAAGCCACTACTGCATACAACTGTCCGCTCTATTTTTTTTTTATTATCTTTAATCAAGAATAGAAAAGTTCTGTCTTTTCTACTGTTAAGTAACGTGCCGTACACTGATTCAGGATAAGCAGAAGATAACCAGTTCAGAACACAATGAAATAAACATTAACTGACTATGCAACAGAAAGGGCCTTCAGGAAGTTTTTCAGAAGCTAATTAGAAGGAAGAACTTTACCTGCTTGAGAAACAAAAGACGATGATGATAGTAGTAGTAGTAATAATAATAGTACCACCACCCATGAGAAAGCAGAGATCTAACGTGAGAATTTCTGACACGCAGAACTCCAGTCTAGGCCATGGCCAACGATGGTATTTGAAAGACAGAAATGGGATGGAAGTGACTAAGAAAAAGGCAATTGGACATCTGGCTCTAAAGGTCTCAGCAAAAATGTAAAGACCCAGCAAATATCGTTAAGTCTTACAGGAAAGCAAGAGCTAAACTGAAATCAACAGGCTGTGTTAAGCGACACAAAGGTCTACAGGTTTCACTTAAACAGTACTGAAGGAAAAACAAAACTAAATATAAATTCCAAACATAAACCCAATAGGATCTTCTACTTTAAAGTTATTTGAGACCTGCTACCAAATCCTGAATATTTAGGAAATATGAGGAAATTAGAAACACATTGTACACACTGACAAAAACTGCTTTTTATCTTATCTTTAATAATCTTTATTTTATTTAACTTTAATAAATCTTTATTATTTATGCCCCAGGGCATGTTGGGAAGAAAAAAACCTTTTGTTTGCTTTCCTCCTATAGCTCCTATTTTCTAGTAGTGCCATTTTGGAAATTTAATTTTGGAACTATGTTACTTTTAGCTAACTTTCAGCTGTATTTTGTCAATAAAAAAATCAAAACATCACTACCTTAAATACCAAGAAAACACACCTTTGGAAATTGTCAGAAACTTAGTTTTAGCCTTAAACAATGTTTCCTATGAAAGACTTTCAATATATTTGAAAACAGTTTACGAAATGGCTGTCAACATATACAGTTCCTGTAGAGTGATGGTCAATAGCCACTATACAGAAAATCTCCAGTATTTAACCATTACCTCATTTTTTGTTTGTTTTTTTCAAAGTTTTCCAAATTCTGAAGAACATGTCTTTCCGGCCACTCCAATGGATCTGGCTCCATTAAATCAGGCTCTGCAAGAAATATATGGTGGATAACCCTTAATAGAAGTAAAGCAGCTTACTCTTTACAGAAATATATATATGCATATATATCCCTTTATATATATGCATATAAGTATATAAATATAAGGAAAACCTGCCTGGTGCTGTCATCAGAAGTGGTTTTTGCATTTTTTTTTGTCAGAGAAGAAAGGAAATCATTAATGTGAGGGTAATTTCAGTTTGCAAAATAGCCTAGAAAGCCGCTTTACTTTTCCTTCGATTTTTCCCTCTTATGGTAAAAGACTCCCCTTCTTTTGGTAAAAAAAATGACAAAGGGTGTGAATATACATCAAAAGAGAATAAGCACAGTGTCTTTTCTAAATAATGATACTTACCAGAAGTCACAGTGCATGACATAGTTTTACTAGCAACCTTCTGCAGAACAGGTTTAGGAAGACTAGTGTTGCACAGGTCCAAAACACGTTCTCTTGTAAGTTCTAACAAGTTTTTCAACTCATCAGTAGAAATAACTGGAGGCTGCTCCGTCAATTCCTTTCTCTCTATAAAATGGAAGAGAAAGAATGAAAAGCTACTGCCACCTGCTAAATAACAAAGAATAACCAGCCTCCTAAAAATCAAACAAACAAAAAACTCCCCACCCCAAAACAACACAAGTAAGTTAACTTGACACTTACCCTTAAGCAAGGCATGGGTGGTTTATTCCATAGGGAAGGGAAAAAATTTAGCAGTGAGAAGAGCTGAAATCACACGTGAATCACCTTTTTACAGTCCTTTAATTTCTGTACATATGCATTTCTGAGTATATCCAGGTTTGAATTCCCCAGAGACAAACATCTGGACTTGCTGAGCCTAAACATGAAAAGATCCAGTCTGCAGAGCCTCCTACCCATCTGTCCTTACTGCCGTCGCAGGAGTGTGGCTCCAATATAACTGACAGCCCGTTCTGGTCTTTTTGGTCAGAGTATCACGGGTCAGGTAATTCTGATATGATTCAGTATGATTAGCAAATCCCAACTGCTCCTATTTGTGGTGAATGGAGTTAAATCCAGTTGGTGGCCGGTCACAAGTGGTGTCCCCCAGGGCTCAGTATTGGGGCTGGTTCTGCTTAATATCTTTATCAATGACCTGGGTGAGGGGATGGAGTGCATCCTCAGTCAGTTTGCAGATGACACCAAGTTGGGCGGGAGTGTTGATCTGCTTGAGGGTAGGAAGGCTCTACAGGAGGGGTCTGGACAGGTTGGATCCATGGGCCAAGGCCAATGGTAGGAGGTTCAACAAGGCCAAGGGCCGGGTCCTGCACTTGGCTCACAACAACCCCATGCAGCGCTACAGGTGTGGGAAAGAGTGGCTGGAAAGCTGCCCGGCAGAAAAGGACGTGGCAGAAGGCCAACAGCATCCTGACCTGTATCAGAAACAGTGGCCAGCGGGACCAGGGAAGTGATTGTCCCACTATACTCAGCACTGGTGAGGCCCCACCTCAAATATTGTGTTCAGTTTTGGGCCCCTCACTACAAGAAGGACACTGAGATTCTGGAGCATGTCCAGAGAAGGGCAACGAGGTTGGTGAGGGGTCTAGAGCAAAAGTCTTACAAGGAACATCTGAGGGAACTGGGGTTGTTTAGCCTGGAGAAGAGGAGGCTCAGGGGAGACCTTATCGCTCTCTACAACTACCTGAAAGGAGGTTGTAGTGAGGTGGGGGTCAGTCTCTTCTCCCAAGTAACAAGTGACAGGACGAGAGCAAACAGCGTCAAGTTGCACCAGGGGAGGTTTAGATTGGATATTAGGAAAAATTTCTTCATCAAAAGGGTTGTCAAGCGTTGGAACAGGCTGCCCAGGGAAGTGGTGGAATCACTGTCCCTGGAGGTATTTAGAGACAGGCAGATGTGGTGCTCAGGGACGTGGTTTAGTGGTGGACTTGGTGGTGTTAGGCTTACAATTAGACTCAATGATTTTAAAAGTCCCTTCCAACCTAGATGATTCTATGGTTCTATTCAGTTTTCATCCTAATGGAAATGGGTGACCCACCCAAAACAAACTAAAACACGAGCTCTAAGGCAGCTCCAAGCTGAAGGTTAAAGCAGACAGGAATCTCAGAATGACAGCAAGTCGGCAGGGGTGGGGGGTGGAAGACAAGAGTATTAGCAGAAATCTTATTTTCCTTAAGCTGGTATTCTGTTAATGATAATACACTTAAATTATCTTCACAGTATGCCATTTTCAATAATCTAGCCAATCTCTCAGAAGCATTTTTTGTTTTAATTGAGTCTCTGAGCAATGGACTTAGATGGAAAAAGTCAGGGCAGTCAAATGTATTTCTCTGCAAAGTCATGAAAATCTACAGAGGATGACATTTCAGTTATTATTATGAATGATGTATCATGATAAATGTAACAAATCTCCAATGCATAATTCTCCTCTGCTGCTTATGACTTTTGCAAGAAAGAATAAAATAAAACCCCCTGAAAACTCCAAAACAGGATTCTTGCTTTTGTAGAAGGCATATCAGCAGTAAGGATTTTTTTGGGGAAAAAAAAAAGCATTAAAAAAGACAAAGCAGACAAAAAGTTAACTACCACAGAATTATTTCAAAACTATGCTCAGACTTTCAGAGTATTAGTGTCGCAAACACCCATCAACTTTAAGTTCAGCATTCTCTTTTCCTCAGTATTTAAGTCATTATCTGACATATAATCATGGATACACTACAAAAATTTTCTTTTTAAAGCTCCACTTCTTTCTTCACAAAGTGATCAAGTTACCTCTGTTTTGTGAGGTGAGCCATCACATTCAGTTTGAAATAAAGACCTTATAAATACTAGTTTGAGAACTACCAGTGCTCTCCCCATTACTTACTGAGATATTCCTTCAAGGCAAACACTTGGAGACGAGACAGTTTCTCTTCTCTCTGTACAATCTCCTCTCCACAAAAATGGGGCAGAGACTTTATCAAGTCAGCAATATGAAAGCCTGTGCAGATTGGGAGAAATCTATTATTAAGATTCTCTCATAGGACTTTGGAGACACCAAGTCAGTACGTCTTGAAAGACAAACACAGCAGACATACAAATTTCATATTCAAAGGAAACAACCAGACTTTCAAATATGGCTAATCATAAAAAAAAAAAAAGGAAATTAATTACAATTGAATTAATACACCAGGGGGATAACTTGGAATAGATATCTGACCAGTCTTTTTGAATTTCTGTACAAAACCAATGTAATGACAACACAATTAACATGACTGACATATAAAGAAGGTAAAAAGATCTTAAGCTTGATACCAGGAAATAAAAGTTTTCTCCCAACATACGGTCAAGGACTTTCAGTCTTCTGACACCATACTAATGGGATTTTAATTAGGACAAATGGTAAGCAGTCAGTCATATCGCACATGGATTTATTTCGATAATAAGGAAATAAGAGGATAAGATGCAGGTCACTGTGCTCTTTTTCTTTGTCAGTGTTACTGAGAGCAAATACACAGATTAGCAGTTACCTACTATGCGTAGTTGTAACAGGACAACTACTCTAAAATAAATGGCTACGTACATGCTCTTACCTAGTGGAGCAGCTGATCGTCTGCTAACTCACATCCTAACCACTCTGCAGTAATACAGACATCTGCCAAGTGACTGAAGACACGATCATGAAATTCAACTTGCCTGCCAGCCTTGCCGTTTTTACTTTAAATCATCAATGAAACAGGCTTGTCAACAGATAATTGACTAGATTTTAGGCGCGGGCTGGTCAGTCTTTACACCAACAATACACACTTTTTAAACTTTAAGTTTTTTGCAAATTTGATTTGCATTAATATTACCTGGATGTCCCTGTATATTAAAACATTTACAACTAATCTCAGTTATGAGAAATGACTGACTACAACTGTATGTAGTTGATTTAAAAAATATGGTAGTAGTAAATTGTGTGAATAAGTAAGTTCTTATTATATGTTTTTGTCAATTTGAAAAAATATGGCTGAAAGAATAGGGTTATTCTTCAAAATGTAATGTTCCTCCTTGTCTTTTCCCTTTTAACACAGACTTCAATGAATAAAAGGAACATATAAATTTTAGTAGCATTTGCCTGCACTCAGATACTCTTAAATAATTAAGCAATAACTCTTACTTGACTCTGTTTCTTCTGCTTTTGTCTTTAGCTTTCCATTTACTGCAGCAAGAGTGGCCGTACCATTGATCTGGCTAGCTGAATGAATCAAGGTTGCTTTACATCCTCCAGAGCCATTGCCTTGTAGCAAGAAATAATATCGGCAAGATTCTCCTTTCAGTTCAATTTCTGGAACTTAAAAAACATCAGGACATAACTGTGAAACACAGCTTTAGAACAAGCTATAATCCGCCATCAAAATTCTTTCACTTGCTCTCTTCTGCTCTGCGAGAAATCTTACTAACATCTTTTTATACACTAACTACAGCTGATATTTACCACTTAAAAAGCTACAAACTGAACAGCATGCAAAATAAATGAGCTACAGCAGCAAAGATGAGTTGGACTATGCTGCTGGCTGGTTCCAGCACCGAACTCCGGTGACTGCGGCAAAGGCCAGCTTTCCAATGCAGGCTACAAAGTACATCTGGCAACTCTAACCCCCAACCAAGAGAAGTTTTTTAATTAGTCTTAGTAAAAGGCAAGCCTTTAACTGGCAAAGTTACGTTTCTACCATGAAACAATGAAGAGTTAGGCAAACGGTGTGCTATATATGTAACGATTAGAGAAATGTCTGTTCTGCTAGGTAGAAATAGGCACTTTTGCATATGTGGATTGAAATCATGGTAAATGTTCACTGGAAAAACATGTATCGGTAGAATAAAGAAGAAGTACTATACACACTTTTCCCAAGGAAGCTGCATTAGCATTAGTAAGAGTTTTGCTCACTGCTTTACACTTGTGCATAGTCTGGGTGAGAAACACTTTCTATTTTTAATCATAGGCAAGTAGTACGCAGTTTTGAAAATAAATCGATGTAGGACTTGATAGTAACATTGAAAGGATGGGTTTGCTATCTTTTTACACAAAAAAATATTTTATAGCACCTTGGCAGACGTAGAAATTGAGAGAATGAATACTTCTCGATGTATTAAGTTTTAAAGGTCAAATCACTTAATTTCATAAGATATTTGCAGTACTGTCTCGATAAATAACTCAAGAAGAGCTTGATGGTTTTTAGTATTATAAATTTTATAAAATTTAAATATACAATATTCCAGTGTTTCTTGAAAAGTTTACATTGGAGGGGAAAGGGAAGAGAGGGGAAATTCCACTACCTGAATATATAAATCCAGGGAAAGAAGAAAGAAAAGAACAAGAAAGAAAAAGATTCCAGACACACTTTCACTATTGTCCTGTTCCCCATTCATGCAGTAATTTGAAATATTTTCCCTTTCCAGTTTATCTTGGCATCTCAAAGCTCATTCCTCATGGGAAAGCTCTTATTTCTCATTTTAATCTTAATTAGTATTTGAGAACTACCAATTCAGAGAATTCCACCTTACCACAGACTGAAGAAATCGTTGTTTGCAAATCCTTAATATAGTCAGATTAGTGGTAGCCACTAAAAAATAGTTTTCAACTAAATGAGCAAATATGTTTAAATGGCCATGTTTCTCCTCCTATTCGAATTTGCTTGAGGCCTAATAACCTGTTGTGTATTACTATTAACATTGTAGTTAATACGTGTACAAAACCCTTCCAGTGGACCACAGGGGAAGAGGAGATCTTGCAGACATTGGAGATCTCACACTCATTTGACTGTATTAGTAGCATCTCTCCAATACAGTGTAAACGCTGCTGCTGTGATTATCCCTGTAACTACGCCGTCTCTGCTCTGCTGCTTCCTAACACGTAGACATAATTTCGAATCTATATACTGACAGCCGACAGCACCCACTCATGAAAATTAAGCTTCTTGCACTGTTATGCATCTATTCCTAACTCCTCTCAATTTTTTGCCTATCCCAAAACCTGAAAGAACATCAGTCCTTGTCAGCCATCCTCATCTCCATACTTGTTTGCAAACGCTACCTTCAGCGGGCAACAGAAGTCGCTGTTCCTTGGAATCTGCATTAATTAGATAATTAGACAACTGTATAAACAAGAAAATCACATAAGAAGGCAAAATCCTGCATCTCATAAATACTTTAAGCACTGGTCCTTTTAGCCTGATGTTTTTGGTCCTCACGAACCTCACAGCCACTATGCGTACAGTGCCTCCACTCGCAGGGCAGCATGCAGTATATTCTCACCTAAAATACTCTCTGGCTGAGAAACTCCGCCCTGTCTTCATCTGCACTGATTCTCTTCTCTCACTTCCTGAATAAAATTCCTAAGCATTAGCACCCTGTGTAGGAGGACTCAGCCGCCATCAGTGTAGCCCCATAAGGAAGCGGGAGCCTATTCTCCGTCACTAGTCAGGCACGCTGGCTCGCAGATGAATGGAGGCATCCAGCATTCCCTGATGTTCTGCATGGTCCTGGGAAGAGGTTGAAATTAAATGCAAGTGGGCTGAAGAACCTCTGGAGATGCTTAAGCGACAAGGGAAGCATCCAAATGAAGCCCACTGGATTTCCATCTGCAGAAGCGAACCCCTTTGCCCCCTGATTGTACAATCACTTTAGGAAAGTGAGTGGAAGCTGGATCTCAGCTGACAGACAGGACACAGAAATGGTTTAAAGGAGATGCATTGTTTCCCTGAAGCGCACCATTTTCAATTTTCCTCAACAACAAATCTGCATAGCGGAGCTCACATTCACAAAAACCTTTTGTGTCAATAAAGATTACAATCGCTGACTCAATTTCATTGGAGAAAAAAGGGCATCTCAAATGTATAGAAAAACCCCACCGTACTTATATATACACACACACAGAGATATAACCACAACAAAATATACGTGTAGTCATCTTCCCTTTACCTACCAGTAATGACCTTGGGTTTCCTAGCCATGTATTCCTTCCATTTCTTGGTACTCAGCTGGGTGGGGGATGGGATCACTACACTGCTTACATTACATGGCAACGTAAATAAAGCTCCCACCTAAACAACGAGAGCAAACAGAATGCATGCAATGTTACTGAAACCTATTCTACATTTCATTCTTGAGCTACTGATCCGGCATTATTTCAAATGTACTTCAATTGAAGAAAAACGTCTTCATTCAACACTTCTTTCATTCACATCAATTGAGATAGAACAGCATTTGACACAGAAGCTGTAAAAATTGTGCTTATTTTTTTGCTCCAGTTGAGAGACCATTAACTGCTGAATTTCTATTTCATACACAAAAAGGTATTTGTTACCTATTACAAGTCTCTGAATAATCCAACTAAAAACACTTCCGTAGAGCAGTATCCAGAATGAAAAGAGAATTCAAAGATACAGTTGGCATCAGCGACTCTGCATTCCTTTGAAAAAAACACGTAATTGTTTTCCTCCCTACACATTATCCTTTTCAATTAATCAGAACTGGACTATGTTTATGCCTCTATATAAATTTCAGGCCAATAAGCACTACCAGAAAAAATGCATAAGTATTTGAATACTTATGCATTAAGCAAGCAATAAAGCAATGTTTTTACAGCCATCAGAAAAGCCTAAAAATGTGTAATATTTCCAGTTGTAGGCTGAAAAAAAAACCCTAGGAGAAACTGTTGTCTTGAAAACATATTTAATTCAACACGTGCAGACTCTAAAAAGTAGCCTAAGAATATGTTTTAACCATTTTGGCTCTTTCTTTAAAAGAACTGGTAGAAATGCAAGCTCTTAGACAGTAAAACATATTGGACCAAATGTTCAGTAACCTCATGTAAAATGAAAATTACCCAGGATATTTACCATTATAAAACTATTCTAAAAGATATTTTTAGTACATTAGAAAAAGGACTTATTTCTTTTCTGGCTAAGCATAATGGAGAATGGAGTGGCAGGGGACGAAAAAAGTTATGAAAAAACCTAAATAACAAGCTGAAGATGAAACGCACAGCCTTATAATGGAATACCATCTCCACAGTAAATAAAGAACTTAAGTTATTCATTGTAACTGTATTAGCATTTTCACATTGCAGGCTGTTTTTATTGTCACAGGTTTATTTTATAAACACTAAAAAAACCTTTCCTAAACGAGCATACATCACCTTAAACATTCAGGAAAAACATCTTCAAACTAATACTGTGGCTGTGAATAATCACACTATCGTTCCAAGGGGCTGGGGTGTGAGAGAAAGTATGCTTATAAATGTTTCAAGAACTCTTTTTATCCAAAATCAGAATGGAAAAGCAGAATATGCACATGCAAAATAAAAAGCTTACTACTTCATATTAGCTAAATAGACTTTTTTAGGCTGCACACGTCTGCCTTTTGCTAAAAAAACCCCAGTTGAATTATGACAGTACAGAAATTATCTGTCAGGATAGGATTAAAAGTTATAAAATATTTTAGGAGATTGAAACTTATCTCGGGTAAAGAAAAAAAAACGTTCACTGGGCTAACAAATTGTCAGGACCTGTATAGCATATACCTTTAAAAGCCAAATTTGCTTTAGAACTAAGTATTGAAGGAGCTTACAAAGCGACTAGGGTTCAAAATCTTATTCTTTTATGAACAATACGCATGTCTTCATTTTTCTGCTAAACCCCGCAAAAAAGTTTTTACCTTCCCAGGCAGAGAAGAAATCTGGTCCAAAAGCAGCGTAGACGTCTCCTTGATACTCCTTCTTGCCAGACTCCTGAACAGAACAGTTTAAGGAACCTCATCTTCACAAAGAAACATGCATCTCTATTCCACAAATCATGTTACCATCATATTTCAAGTAAGGACTGCAAGGCCTTATTTGATACTCCAGCACCACAAAATAAATGCAATTCACCTTTTCCAGGCAAAGTGGTACACTTGGAAATGTTATATGACGAAATACACCACTGACACCTTTAATATAGGCAGGAATAAACAGATAATTACAGATACAAAATCCTGGCAGGCTTATATACCTTAAGCTACCCCTGTTACACCAAGACTAGTACCAAAAGTACATTAATTTAAACCAGTATGGATACACCTTCAGATCTCTGCAGCGTTCACAACTCAAGAGACAACTCCTCTGCTATGCCTTGCCACAGATTTTGCACCTACACAATAAAAACATGATTTTTGGAAAAATGTTTCTATATTGTGAAGCACACTATATACATTAATGAGCAAGGCTTGTATTTTTTTTTAAACTTACACAACAGCAAATATTCTTTCCCCACAAACAGGATACAGATCAACAGACAAAGTATATGTGCAATAACATCAAAAACAGTTGGTTACTGTTAGTGTAATTTACATTTCAGCACAAAAAATTAATCCAGTTGTGAGGAATCACTATGACTGTTTCAGCAGGCTAAAATGGAATGAGCCCTTGCTAATCCTCATGTATTGCTTGCATGGATAGATCCCGATTGTTTTCTTTCTGCTCTAGACCATTATCAGCAGTAGTTTAGATCTTTATAAAGGATACAGCTCGAATTCCAGATCTGATATAAAAAAGGGAGGTAGATCAGAGAGCACCACCATCTGTAAAAATTCTAGTGCAGGTCCATAGTAATGAAAAACCTGAAAAGAGATCAAATAAAAAAATCTGTAACACTATATATGATGTTATCTCAGTAGAACTTCCGCAAGTGTTTTGCTGGAGGCATTTGCTTTACGACTACATCTGAAAGAAGTATAACGGAATATAAAGAGAAAAACATTTCATAAATACCATATTAAACATAATTATACAAAAACCAAGGAAGGCATTTAATTCTGGTTAATAAAACTTACTTTCTAGAATGTCAATTTTGTGCATCATGTGTGTTGTAACTCTTATCCAAATTCAAAGAAAAATAAGATCTATCAGGAACAGATAAATGCAATCCAAAATGTACATATTTTAACAATGAAAATAATAATCTCTTGACTGATATTGGTATTCATAAACACTCATTTTTGTTTTCTTCAACAAATATGATTCTGGAGTTCCAACCACATCTCTACTTCCAGTGGAAAACATGAAACCACCAGTAATTTAAAAAAGAAAAAAACACATCACACTTTTAAAATGAAGTAGAAAAGGTTAGATAAATACAGAATGAATAATTAAATTACATATTTTGAGTATTGAGATGGAACAAAATCTCAATTACTTCTTGAAAAAAAAATTTGGTACTGCATTCCTAAGAACAGATGAAATTTTCAGGACCTGTTTTGTAAATACATGTGAACAAAAGAAGTATTCCTCAATCTTATGCAATCATTACCTTTATGTTTAATTTTCTATTCTGACTAGGGCTTCCTCAATTACTAATTCTCTCAGGAAAGTAAAACAGATAAATTCTAGTAGCTCAAAAAAAGATCAAGAATAATACTTGCCTCTGGCAAAACATCAGTATTCCTTGATTGTTGCTCTTTTTTAACAGCAAAGCAAGAACTTAAATGTGAAGTGCTGAATGTCTTTGCTGAAGTGCTCTTTATACAAAATTCTGGAAACCTAACTTCTGATCCAAACTGGAAAAAGAGCCGATAAAAGTGTCAAAAGAGAGAGAAAAATTATTTCTCTTCAGCCAGTTACATGTATTACTATTTCAAACAATTAGTATTATATTTATTTCCAGCAAATCTGTAAAACTGGGCAAAAATACTAGACCTATAACCCACTATTATATCCAAAATGTTAATACTGAAAATGTAAACAGTCTTTCACAATCACAAAGCTATCAGTCTTTGCAAAAACATTAGACGTGGTTGCATTAGTGACTTACAGAGTTACATGATAACAATTTGTGATAGATACAAAACAATCTAATTTTGAACAAGAAGTTCTAACGCAAACGTTTCAGAGGAGAGCATCTGGATTTGTGAAATTCAAATCTCAATGCCTTGATCTCATTTATCTTTTCATCATGCTAAAAAGCAAGTCGTCCCCCCCCCACACCCAGACACGTTGCACACTACTTCTTGAATTACATTGTCAAAACCAAATTTGGCTTAAAGCATAAAATGCACTATACAATACGCGCTTTAAGTGATGTACTCACATGCTTTAAAAAAATAACCATAGCTGAAAACAGTTATTTTACCTTTCTTTCCCATATCTGAATCTTTCCTCTCCAGAGTTCTTTTAAATCAATAATATTCAAATCAATAATATTCAGGACATTATCTGAAGATACAATGTCTGCTGACAGATAGTCTGCAATCTTTTGCCAACTACTGCAAAAATAAGGAAGAATTAATCTTAACCTAATTTAGTATTACAATTAACATGTAGTGCAATTTACCTATTACATCTTAGCGCTGAATATTCTTGCGTATGTTAAGACAGATATATATAGCTTTATACTCCAGAAAGTAAAAAATATTATAGAATTGCTGCTTCGGGCTCTGTAAAGGAAGTTGTTCACGTGCTCTAGGAACGTGACAGCAAAGAACTTGGTCAGACATCAAATAAGACTGGCAATGGCAAGCAGCAGGCATACCGTAGTAAGATTGGGTGTTAAAAGCTGGAACAAAGCCAGGCAGCCGTCACTGGGGCTATCGCTGGCCCATCTACATGGTTTGTAACCTTGTGAGTAGAGATACGCCTGCAGCGCAATCATTATCCAAATTAAACAACAGCAGAGCGAGAATAGCCAGTATCCGTAGGGCCTGCTGGCAGTCTGTCTTCTAAGAGAAATCAGCACCACCAACAGAATAGGAAGAATAAGGGAGAGAACTTTCATCAGAGAAACTGTATGCCCGAATGGCCTTATTTTACATAAAAGGCAGCAGAAAAAAATTATTCAGTCAGAAACTGGCTGCACAGGAAGATCTCAATGAGCACTGAGATCAAGCGCTCATGGAAGTCACTGAGACAAGTTCATCTTCCTCCGTATACCTTAGGAAGTACTACATGGTAGGTATACTGCTTATTCTATCCAAGGACTGAGCATTCAACTTTTTAATTTTAAACATTTAAATTTTAGGATTTAACCACATATTCTGTGAAGCAAAGGACAAATCAAACATTCTTTTTTTTTTTCCTCCCTTCAATGTAATACCACGCGTAATATACAATTTAAAGGAAAACCAGCAGTTATGTATTCATTTTACAAAAACTGGAAAATTGCAATCAATATAAGTTATTACGTAGCATAGTACATAGCATGCACACTGAAGCCACTACTGATAGAAAGGAAAGAGAAAATATTTTACCTTCTGCTTTCACAGAAACTTCTGAGAACTTACTTTTTTGCCTGTCTCTCTGGTTAGGGTACGTATTTACAACAAAACAGCACGAGTAATTCCTCCCATCAAACAACAATAGAAGACAAATCTATGTATTTTCAAAGTACACATGTAAAGTACTCAAACACTGTTTTTATTTTAAAACATTGGCATATACTAACGTAAAACAAGAGTGACCTTGTTTATAGACCTAAAATACACGTCATACCCTTTAGAGTCATTTGCGGCAATAGTGATTTTCGCAGAGTGCCATTCTCTCAGGTGTTTCAGGGCACCGATAGCAGGTAAGCAGTCTTTTAACTTGGGTCCCTCTCGTTCAACAGCCTGCAGAATTACATCAACCATTGCTCTGCCTATAAAAACAGTTATGTATGACTCAAAGTACCATTATTCAGTAAATGATTCAGTCATTTATAGATAGAAAAGTACTGATTATCACTGACTGCACTGAAATGGGCTTCAAGATCAAGTAACTTCAGCAAGATTTAAAACACTTTTCACGCATTTTAGCTCATCTCTTGCTGCTCCTTAGATTAACACAAAATATTTTGCCATTCATTCAGTCACAGCGGTTCTATACCTTTCTCCTCCCTCACTCAGCACTGTATTTGACAGATCAGTTATCTCCAGTACAACTACACTATGTCATTCTCCTCCTTTTAACATCTCTAAACTGCTATTTCTCATTCTTTCCGCGTTCAGTTCCTTTGCTATCCCAACTCAGCTACTGCAACATTATGTAACCCTAACATGCAAGGTAATACGCGTCTCCAGTTTATAAAATCTGAATCCAATATTTCTGATCTATGGTCCTTCACAGCTTCTTGGCTCCCACCCACAAGCAATCAGCCGGCAAATCAGATGTAAGCCTGATGTCAACACCTTCCATTTTTTTCATAAAAACTTTCTATGGTTGCATGTTGAGTTTCATATTGCTGTCTATTACTACTTTGGTAGCATTTCAGATGGAAAAATGAATTCTATAAATAGCTACCTTAATCTCTACTGAAATACAGCCTTCCAATGAAAGAAGCAGCAAAAAACTCTATAAACTGATTTGTGAGGCCAAACACGCTGAAGTGTTTTAAACTGCTTGCAAGAGCTGCATACAAGTCAATTCATCTAACAAACTAACATCCTCTGAGTTTTTCCATTTGACTATGACTTTACCAGTGGAGTTTTTAGAGTAATAAATAACAAGATAAACTCAAAAAAAGACTGTTCTTTTAAGAGAGATTACCTGGGGCAGGCAGTTTATCAGCTAACTGATGTAGACTTTCCGCAGCTTCATCATAGATACTGAAAATGAAGAGAACACGGTTGGAAACAAAAAGCAATTTAGAAACAAAAAGTTATAACTAATGAATACTACCTGATGTAAGTATCTTATACCTGTAAAATTCTGCACAAACATACCTAGGCAATGAGATATATTTATCCCCCCTTTTACTGAGGCAGAAGTAGGCTAAATGACTTCAAAACAATCTGCAGTAAAACTGGAATTAGGATTCAAGATGGTCAGCTTTCTCTTAGCAAGAAACTTATTTTTGCATATATAACTGTCAACTGTTAGGAAACTGTTCAGTTATTCTATAAAAATCACCTGTAACTAAAAAAAAAAATAAAGCTTGTTAAACAAAATAGAGTTATTTTCAGTCATAGAAGGGGATTGTTCATAGTTAACTGTCGCTCTTGTAGTAACTTGCACTTGTTAAATTTTCTTGATCCACTTGGATTACTACTGTTAAATGTCAGATTAGTGATCTGCTTTCAATAAAAATAGTAATATGCATACTCAGTCATAGACAGCGACTCTCTACTGTTATTGTCTTCTTCCTCAAAATTCTGTATGGCTCCCAGGCATTCATCAATACTTGTATGGAGAGAGTCTTCATTTTTCTGTGTGTCAAAATTTATTTCTTCCCAGTCAGAACTGCAGAACTAATCAAGCAAAAAGAATTTTGAAAATCACAGTTTTAACTTGTGCTACAGACAGGCAGAGAGTTGAGGAACTGACTTCTCTCTTACCTGGTAATAACCACATATTACATGGCTTGCAAAATACCATTTCTTTACACCTGGAATACCAGCTACTGAACATGCTGAAAAGAGATAAAACAATTATTTAAAATAATCAGTCCACTACAATCTATTCTTTCTATTATAATGAGCATCTCTGTTGAAAGGCTACACAAGTCATTTAACTTGCCCCAATGATTTAAGTTATACTTTACTTTGGCATCATAATCAAGATCTAAAAATATTAACGTGCAGGTGAGTGTCTAGGTTAACTAATTATTAATGAACCTCTGACTGTTGAAGTAAGAAAGTATTTGATCTCCTCTCCATTCTGGTTAATACTGCTCTCCATTCGCAGAAGTTGTGTCATACCTAAACTAAATCTCAACTTTCACAAATAAGGTTTATGCAGTTCACAAAATGAGATGCTCTCTCAACATTTTTATGCAATAAAAAAGCACAGACGTTGAAAACAGCTTAACATTCCTATCTTCACTTATAGTGGTTTCCCCACGTGAATCACAGATGACAGCTGTGACAAGATGAGTCTTAACAGCTCAACACGATATCCAAACCAAGTACAGAACTAAGAAAGCATTTTTAACAAAAAAAAAAACAACCACAACCAAACACCCAGCCACTACAAGTACTAAAGCAGATCTTCAGAAATCTATTTTAAGATGATAAAATTATTTAATAAATATTCATGGATTAGGGTTCTGAATTACTACCCAACAGACAAATACTGCTTTCACTGAAAAAAATGAGAAGACATCACAGGAGTAATGAAAATATCAAGCTGCGCACCGACATGAGAAACAAGCCCTTTCCTACTCCGCCATGCTAAGCTGGATTGGAATTTGTCAGCCTTTCAAAACCCTCATCTTTCCTTTCTTGCGCCCGATCTACCAGGACATCAGTTCTTCACAGAAAGAGCAGCAGCAGGAGCAGTCCCGCCTGCGGGTTTAGGCATACTGCAGAAATTGGGTTTCCTTAACCTTCTGACTTTGAGGAAGGACTGAGGGAGCTGGGGTTGTTTAGTCTGGAGAAGAGGAGGCTGAGGGGTGACCTTATCACCCTCTACAACTACCTGAAGGGAGGTTTTAGAGAGATGGGGGCTGACCTCTTCTCCCACGTGGCAAGCGATAGGACAAGAGGAAACGGGTTTAAGTTATGTCAGGGCAGGTTTAGATTGGATATTAGGAAGCATTTTTTCACTCAAAGGGTTATTAAACATTGGAATGGGCTGCCCAGAGAGGTGGTGGATTCACCATCCCTGGAGGTGTTTAAGAAAAGGGTAGATGAGATGCTTAGGGACATGGTTTAGAAGTGGGTGTTTTTAAATCAGGGTAGGTTAACGGTTGGACTTGATGATCTTAATGGTCCCTTCCAACCTCACTTATTCTATGATTCTATGACTTGTTTCACCCACATCGTAAAACGTGCCTAGGCCAATGCCTTGACAACATTTGCCTTACCTTACCTTACATTACTGTATTTACCTGGGAAAGCGCTCACATCCGCGTCTGTAGATGAGTTACAGCTTTCCTTTAGGAACTGATAAACTTTTGCAGCAGTCCCAGCTGAAAAAAAAGGGAGTTTTCCTCAAAACTACCGAATCACAGACGTTGTCTCGCTTCTTTCTTACAAATACAGTACAAAGTTCAGTTTAATATTAGAAGTTCAGTTTAAAAAAACAACTAACTGTCAACTACAGATTTGCAGGAGTTTAAACAAAGACAAGTTCTGTAAATTTCTCGTTCCAGTAGTGCACATTTCAGGAGCGCTCTACCGAGTTATGTCGCAGTGTCGCAACAGACCAGGAAAGCCTGTAAGTTTCTGAAGGTTTCAGTCATTAAAAAACGGGGGGTGGGAGAGGAAGGGGGGGTGTTTAACGCGGTAGGGATCCAGAAAAGCCCGCACGGGCGCAGATCCCTGACGGGCGACCGCCCTCACGAAGCCAAGCCCGGGCGGCGCCGCGGCAGGCGGCTCCACACACGGCGCGGCCTCCCGCCCCCGCGGGCCCCGGCCCCGTCCCCCGTCGTACCTGCTCCGTGCCCGGGCCCGCCCGCCGCAGCCCCCTCGCCCCGGCGCTCCCCCCAGATGAGGAGCAGGACGTAGCGATCCATGGCCGGGCCGGGCGGGGACGGGGACGGGGACGAAGCCGCCGCCGCTCCGAACGGCCCGCGCTGCCGCACTTGCACCGCCCCTCGCAGGGCAGCGCTTCCGCTTCCCGCCGGTGCGGCCGCCAAGGGGCTCCGCTTCCCTTCCCCTTCCCCTCAGCCGCGGCGGGAGGGCGGCCATGGCCAGTTACACCAAAGCGGCCCAGGTGAGCGCGGCCCTCTCCTCCTCGGTGCCGGGGCGGCCGCCATGGCGCAGAGGGCGGCCGTGAGGGAGCGGGCGGGCGCGGGAAGGAAGGGGCAGTGGGTCGCCAGGGCCGGGCCGGGCCGGGGAGGCAGCGGGCGGCCTCCCGTCGTGGCGGAGGGCCCCTTCGCTCCCTGAGGCAACCGGTGGCGGTCCGTGAGGGAGAAGGGTGCCCGCTGCAGGCGGCTCGGGCTCTTCGTGGGCATAAAACTGCGTTTGGGGGGGGGGGGGGGGGGGGTAGTGCCCTTCGCTGAGAGGGAAAGCGGCGTTGGGCGCGGAGTAGCCTGTGGCGATGTCACAGCTCGGTTAGCAATAATGGAAGCTTGCGGCAGGA
The DNA here is from genome assembly GCA_017639485.1 of Pluvialis apricaria. NCBI lineage: Eukaryota > Metazoa > Chordata > Aves > Charadriiformes > Charadriidae > Pluvialis > Pluvialis apricaria. Next base: position 156,115,149 of record CM030008.1, on the reverse strand, counting down.
GGTCCTCACTTGCGACACAGACCCCTCAGGGCTGGTGACCTTGCGGTGTCGTTACCGCCGGGTGCGTTGGAAGTGCGTACAGCGGTGGGTGCATCGCGGTGGTCTCCATCCGTTTGAAGGTTATGTGGAGGGGGTGTTGTTGGGTATTGATATTTCTTGTAGTATTTTAGGGTGTTGGTCTAATTAGAGAAGCTAGGTTTGCGTCTGGTGGTGTGTTCTGCGATGTTAAGCGCTGCCTCTCTTTCTCTTTAGCAATGGGCTACTTTTGCCAGAGCCTGGTATCTTCTCGATGCGAAGATGCAGCCACCAGGAAAAATAGCCGCTGCGACTGTAATCAGACTTGAAGGCAGGCATAAACCTATTTATCATGCGCTAAGTGAGTATTGCAGTAGAGAAGAGCAAATTTGCATTCCTTCCCTTGTATTTTTCTTCTGATTTCAGTTTTAAAATCAAGCCTCGTAAACTTTAAATGCCTTCGTTTTCCTTCTTATCTTTTTCCTTCATACCCGTCTATGGCCTTATGTCATTGTCTTTACCAACCCATATAAAGCTCGTTATGAATTCATAATTTATTTTTAGTAGCTGAATTGCAGTGGCTTGTGCTTTCATTTTTTTAAAAAACCTTGAAATGTGTTTCGTTGTGTTGTTTTTAGATGTACAGACTTAACTCACAGTGCATGTAATGAAACACTGGTGTGATTCTTGATTAGATTTTCTGACTGCTACCTTTCAGTAGCTGCACAACACCACAGAGTCTTGGAGTGGTTCTTCGTTCTGAATAAGGCGCAGAGAAGTCCTGTCTTCATGAGGCAATGGACACAAACTGAAACATAGGAGGTTCCCTCTGAATATCAGGAAACACTATTTTTACTTTGAGGGCGACTGGAAGTGGTTTTCCAAGAGGTTGTGGAGTCTCCATCCTTGGAGATACGAAAAGACCCCTCCTGCTTGAGCAGGGCCATGGGACAACATGACCTCCAGAGGTCCCTTCGGACCTCAGACACTCTGTGATGATGAGGCTGGAACCTGTGTGATTCTTAAATTGGAGACATAATCATTGTTGAAAGTTATCTTCGTGTCGAAATTAAAAAAAATCATTTTGCTTTTCTGCAAAGTAGAAGATTCAGCAATAAAGATGTATCTGTGATCGTTTGTTATTTGTAATACCATAGTGCCTGTCTCGCAGTGATAAGCGTTTTATAGATAATAGAAAGGTGATCCCTCATATTGATGGTACAATGTTTCTTGTAATACTCTTGCAAATTTTTCAAGAGACATTACTGAAACATAAAGAAAGCATTAAACTTTTCTCATACATGTAGAGTGTACATACTAAAACTATGCTTGGTCTGGTTTTCATAATAGAAGGTAGTATATGTAGTGTTCTAAAGAGGTTTTAAATACCAGACTTCTGCTGTTGCAAATTATATCTTATCCACAAGATGTCACTGGAGACTAAGGCGGTCTGAAAAACAAAGCAGACACTGAGAGGAAATGTTTTTGATTGTCCTGTGGGAAAGATTTTTGATACTTTTATGTCCATAAAGCTATAAAAATCCTGGAAAGTCATTTCAAGGATAACTTTATTTGGTCTAAAGTATTCTATAAATCAGTACCAAATGCATTACACCTGAGGTTGACATTGATAGGTTACTACTACTGAGAGACATTTGATACTCTCAAAGAGAGCAAAGTATGCATGAACTTGTGGTTGGTGTACTTAATGCTTCTTTTTTTTTTTCTCCCCTCCCCCCCCCCCCCCCCCAAACTAACAAATATTTTAATGTCTGTGAGATAACAGTTCGCAGTTCCTTAGACAGAATAACATTGTGGGGATTTTTTTGTTTTGTTTTTAATTTTGTATCCAGATACCCTTCTGTAAAATCATTATTTATTTATTGTGTTGAAAAGTATCTGAAACTGAATTTAAGCTGTCGTTAGGGAAGGAAAGAAAACTGATTTCATGTATATTTACTTTCTGTTTTAGGGATAATCTTTCATTATTCTCCAGAGTCCCATATTTTTCAATGCTATCAGACCATATGCCTTAAATAAGTGGGTACAACCTTGTTCAGGAGGTTTGAATCTGGATTTTTAGGTTTCTTCCGCACCTCCCCTTCTCTCCACCCTCATCCCCTTGCATCCTATCTTTGTCAGCGGCTTCACAATACAGAACCAAAAATAATGGGCCGGATTTTTAAAAAATTGGGCAGTCCGGTACTTTATGTTGGGTTGCGAGCAGGTGTAGGTGAGCCACTTTTGTTGCTCGGGTAGGGTTTGCTGCTGTCCTCTGCATCCTCAAAAGAGAAGACTAGGCTAGATGGAGGTGTCCCACAAACCCCAGCTGGCCCACGTGTTGCTCTAGATTGCAGTGTTAGTTTATAATGGCTAGAAGCAGCAGTGAAGACTTGTCTTCTAATGAAGGATCTGGCAAGTAGTTTGTCAGTTTTGTGAGCTAACAGTTGACCTTTAATTACCGTTTAGTTCTTAATTAAAGTGTGGGAGGAAAAATGCATGTACCTGAAGCATGTGTTTTTACTGTGCGATAGGAATTGCTGAAGTTATAAATGTAGAGATGTAAAATGGGTTTACGGTGGCAGCTCAGTTTTATCTGAAGAGGTGCAATGTATATGCTCTATGTAACAAATTGCACATACCATAATGTAAAAGAATATGCAGGTCTTGTTTTTTGTGTATTTCTTGAGGAAGACATACTTACACACTTCATGAAAGAATAATTCGACATTGTAGCATGAAAATAGCCTAAAGGAAGAGTTTCCTTGCGTGATATTTTGTGAATATTTTTCAAAAATAGGATGCCATTTGACTGTGTTTGTGGAGATGGTGAATATTTTTGCTTTCTTCCTATTAAGTGTAACTGTCCCTTAGGTGATGGTAACAACACTGTTTAAAGACCAGTGGAAAATAATGTATAGATTTGAAATTTTGAAGGAGACATTAGCTATCCATAAATTCAGTCTACTTTAAAAAGAACAGGTTGTAGTCATTATTCAGGTAGTGTGTAAGTATCCTGATTAGTTTTTCTCCTGGCTCTTAATTGTTTGTAATCGATCTATTGGTGTATGGAATTGTTAATTCGGTGTTTATGCAAGTGTGAACTGTTGGCAAACACTTCCTTAGATGAGCTTATTCTTTCATTTTCCCAACTAAAAAAAAATAATAACAATAAGGGCACAAAGCCCCTGTGCCAGTTCCCTGACATTTATTTAGACATACAGTGATTTTGGGACTGATCTGTTAGTGGTGAAAGGCTGCATCAATGAAGATGTTTAAACTGTGTTTGCGCTTTAGCTGCAGTTGAAAGTAGAGCTTTAAAAGAACACAAGATTAAATAGGGTGTGAAACTTGCATTGATTAATTATATGCTCTTATAAAAGATGCATGCTCAATTTAAGTCCTTAGTGTAGCTGCTTCGTTACCTACTCAAAAATGTTTTAATCGAATGAGCCCCTTCAGATACTTACGTTGTTCGAATACGGTAAAGGGTATGAGAGTGAGCTTTGGACAAATAATTTTCCAATTGATGGAATGGGTGGTTATACAGCTGATTGAGATTATTACTTCTGAAATGAAAAACTACATCTTTTTTCCTTATTTTCATTATATTTTTGAGATAGTGTGGGCTTTATTAACACTTTATTAGTGAAGAAGATCTAGTAAAGTAACTGTTTCTGGCAAGATATTGGTGATAAATTGTAGACTTTGCACTTAAAAAACTTACGTGAAAGTTGCTGATATAACACTAAACATATCTACATGCTCTGTAACACTCACTTCTGCTTGATTGACGAAAATGTGGTTTTTTCCCCAACAGAGCTGTTTTATTGGTTTTTTTATGGGGCTTTTCTCATCTCTGCCCCCAAAACTTTTTGCTGCTTTTATATATTTAGCCCTAGACTGTAATTATTGATAGAATTATTTTGCTTATCCAAAATATTCAGTCCTCCAGTAAACATTGGTACTGTTTTTATAAGAAAACTAAAATTAAACAAATATTTAGGATCATTGTTTAGAACTAACCTTTTTTTTTATTCTGTTGGGGTTTTTTTTAGGTATAGGTGCATATGCAACATAATGTGTTTAATAAAATAATACACTGCCTGTAAGCCAGATTTCCAGATCTTAGCTGAATAACTGCAATGGTTTAATTATCTAGTCTGATGGTATTTTACCTGCTCACCTGCCTTCTAACCTGACAGTATGAACAAAAGTAGTAATTAGTTGGTATTTAAGTGCAGGTTTGGCTGGTGTAATTCAACAGGGTAGATCTTTAAATCTGAGCTTTATGAAATGTGTATGTATGTGCTACTACGTATGTATTGCACACTTTGTAGTTGTTATTTTGATTTATTACTCCTATGGTTCTTTTAATATTTTCTACTAATTTCTACGTTGTAGGTGACTGTGGAGATCATGTTGTCATAATAAATACAAGACATATTGCCTTCTCTGGTAACAAATGGGAACAGAAAGTATATTCTTCACATACTGGGTAAGCTTTATAATAAATATTCAAATGAGCTAGTGGTAAATTTAATATTGTGTTTTCTTAATAGTTAAAGTTTTTTTAGCATATTGGTTCAAAAGGGTATTCCTACTTACGTGTTTCGTTTTATGTTTGTGTGTTGCGATGTTTAAAATGATGCAAACCTTTTTGTTCTTCTTGGGGTTTTTTTTTCTCTCTTTTCTTTCTTTTTATTTCCCCAGTGTATATTGTTAGGAAAATAATCCAACTCAAAAGTAGTCAGAGCAATTGATTAAGCCCAGTTGTTTTGTGTGAACCCATGAACCCAGTGATCAGGGCTATTCTATTTAAGCAGTAGAAGACATTCCTATCGGCACTACATGTTTAAGATATGTGTGCAGTTGCCAACTTCAATTAGTTTATCCTGCCAGTATCTTTTTACCTAACAGTAAACATCAAGATTGGTATATTATTGAATCAGAGGATAAAAAAAAAAGAAATTGGGAAAAATAGTAAGAAATGAGATGCATTCAAGATGTGCTGATGTATACAATAGTGTATAATATAGTATTCCAGCAGACATAACTTGTTTACAGATGGAAGTGCAATAATCAGTTACAGATGGTATGGCAATGATCAGTCGAATAAGAACAGTTGTTCCTGTTTTATGCAGTGACAACACTAGATAATAATCTCTAAGTGTTAAAATGTGTCCAGTTGGGAGATGAATAAATCACATTGACAAAGCTAATTTTGCTAGTACTGATGTTTCAATCCTGAAATTCCTTTGTTGAATTGCTGAGAAGTTCTTGTTCAGAGTTGATGGAAATTAATGTGCTTTTTTTTCTCCCCCCACCCCTATGACTTCTTAAAAATTTTCACTAACAACTTCTGTGTAAGTTAAAGCACTTGAGTAAGTGGCTAAGTTGGTTTTGAGTAAGTGAAAAGAACTGTACAATTAAAACAAATACTTAAATCTGTGCAGCTCCCTAAGTGGATATATTTTAATGATGTTAGGTTTATTTCATTTCACTTAGGTTGATACCTAGTAATGTAATGAGATCAAAATGAAACCCAGCTTTACCTGACAGCCATGTAATTTCTTGCACCACTGTATCATTCTTTTAAAGTATATGCATAAATGTGAATTAGTGCAACTTCACAGTATCACATAGACTTTAAAAAGATGGATGCATTGTAGTGAAAGTCAAATTTTGTTACTGTAGATAAGCCAAATAATGCTAAAGTTTATTTAAAATAGTAAGAAAATAATAAATGTTGTTCAAAGTGGTTGTCTCGTATGTCAGCTACAGACTGGTTGTGAGTCTTGATCATCTTCAGATATTTCCAAGTTCTGCATATCTTACTTCCATTGTATTCTGTAGCTGTGATGGTGTATTTAATAAGCAGTTTTGAAAACATCCATCTGCTTGCGAAACACAGACTTTTTAATACTCAGGAATGTACAAATGGCGTCAAACTTAGATATTTGACAGGATAGAATCCTTCTAATACAATATAGTTGGCCTTGTGAGAAACGTCCTTTTTTGAAGGCTTATACCGTTAGGTTGTTGGTCAAGATGTACTGATATTTGTGTTAACATCATGAGAATATAGTGTTAACTTTGTATGTTTGTTCTGTTTTTCTAGCTATCCTGGTGGTTTCACACAAGTGACAGCAACTCAGCTCCATTTGAAGGATCCAACTGCTGTAAGTATTTCCCCTCCTTCCCTTTAATTTGTAAAGCTGATTTGTTTTCATTTAACTAGTTCCCCTAAACAAAAGTTAGTCATCTGCATGTCTAAAGCTAAATTTCAAACATTCTGCTAACGGCTTTTAGAAGCTTGGCTTGTGACAGTGTTTTTGTAAACAGCCTGTTTAGAGGGTTAGATTGTAGGTTCAGCATTGTCGTGAATCTTCCATGCTGTCCAAATGAGCAAGTCAAGTTTGTTTTGCTCATTTTTGATCGATTCACTTGCTTTTAGTTTCAGAGGTCTGACCTTTCTCATAAGTGAACTGCCTCAAGTGAGACTTAGCTAAGCTGTACTACAGCTTAACGAGTCTGCTACTTTTTGAAGAACCAGCACGAATAATGCTCATCTTAAAAATGTTGAAAAGTACACCTGCCCCTTTCTCCCAGTAAAATTCAACTGTAGGTTTTGTTAAATTATTTTGGTGGTTTTTTTGATCTTTTCTGCAATTTGTGTTTGTGGTCTGTGAAAAAGCTGGAAATGATGATTACATTGAACTTAAGCCTCTTTACTAAATGTCTGTATCAGACTATTATTAATTCTGCTGAACATCAGTGTTGATCTGTTTGTTACTGATTAAAAAAAAATAGGGTTCTAGATACGAACATTTTGGAACGTTGACTTACACAGTTAGGAAATTACTTTTACTAGGGTTTTGAATGGTCAGCATTGGAGGACTGAATTCTCTCAGTACTAGTGTTTCAGAACATGGTATGAGGCCCACAGAGATTAACAGATATCTGTGTTTATTTTTTACTTTGAAATGCTTTGGCTTTGGTCACCTTATATACAAAATATAGAAATGCTTCTTCCTTTTTCTAGAGAAATTTTATCTGCTGTAAAATTCTTGGGTTTTGTAAATGGTTTTTTATCTACAATTTAGAAATCCTGGTTTGTCCCAAGACGCTTTTATACAAGATGTTGTACAAGTACTCAATAAAAAAGCAGTCTGCCATATGAATTTGCCTGGGTTTTGTTTTTACTTTGGCAATTTCTTTATTTAAAGTGAAATGAAATCCCACAGTTCAATATTATTTTCTCTGTCGAATTTTTCAAATCGACTTAAATGCTTTTGAGAACAGGCTCTAAGATAGTTGTGATTCCTTTGGGACTTATTGGTAGTTCTGTGTCCAAAATGGATTCTTCAACCTTTTTCATTTGGGCTTCAGGCAGACGCTGTGCACTGGGAGGCAGTATAACACAACTTGTTTGTTTGGGCCTGAGAGCTGGATGTCTTATAAATTACCTTCTGGCATTCATTCTGAAATACCTCGTTTCTTGCCAGACTCATAGATGAATTTCTGTGCAAACAGACGAGGATTAAATGCATTGCCAATAACTAAAGCATGTTGGACTGAGGCTCAGCAAATGGTGATGTGGCTCAAGACTCGGTCTAACTTAGTGCGAGAAACTTTTTTTTAACAGAATTTTGGAGAGCCTTCAGCAATTAACTGTTTAATTCTATTGGAGATGAAGTGTTCGGATGTCCCTCTCATAGAGATACCTGATATGTATTTTTGTCGTAATTAATAGTAGCGGATGGTAATTTGACATGATATATTCTGTATGTGTAGCTGTTACAGGTTTTGACTTGCAAGTGTTTTTACGGCTAGAAACATTTATTTGCTAGTTGAATTGTTTTGGTGTGAAATACATTGGGATATGACGAAGATGGAAATTATGATGGTGTTTTATTAACGTGTTTTATTTTTAGAACTAGCTATTAAAACCGGAAAAAGGATTACTGTAAAGAGAACAATGCCTAGCCTAAGCAGCATTTGGATCTTCAAAATATGATCTAAATGATGGGTAGTTATTGTGGAGACTTCTATAAATCACACTATTTCACTTCTTTGTTCTTTGAGACCTCTTCTAATCATCTTAAATTCAATCCTGTGAAGCCAGTGGAATTAGGTAGGTTGTAGGAAGCAGACTGTATCTTTCTGTGGAATCAAAGTCTTAATTCTGTAAAGTGTTGTTTTCATCCTGAAGGCTATTGCTTTTTCTGTGCCCTTGATACTCTTGTCTCCTAATAGCTTATCCTGGTAGTGCTTCATTAGATGAGTCAACATTATTTTTGGAAGTAGTGCTGTTGCAGAAATAAAGGCGTTAAATTAATGAAAGAGGCTACTTCCAAGGAAAAGGATGTTGATGTAACACCTTGTAAGCTTGCGTGGTGTTACATGGGGATTTTGCAATGGGATATGACTATTTTCCGTTTATGTAAGAAATAGATTAAAGCTTGTAAGATTTGTGATTGTGTGTATATAGTAGGACTCCAGTACTGCTTAGCACTGTCTTTACTTACATATGCCTAAATGCAAACATACAAATCCTGGAGATAAATATTTTTCAACTACAGTTTTGTTTAAACATAGTTTCTAGTATACAGAGAGACTGGTTTTAGGAAAAAGTGGTACACAGCTAGTAGCTGATTGAAAAGGTTATAACGAGTAATTTGATGCAAAGCAGTATAGCTTATGTTTACATGGGGGGCAGAAAGTCATAAGTATAGTTGTCAGAATTTAGGCATGTTTACTGCAGTGTGGTTAAATACTCATCCTTGATCGTTTCTAGTTCCTTCATAAAGTACCAAGGGTAGGGATGGATGATGATTTGATCCACTTACGGAGGTTAAGATCATTGTATCTATCTTACGAACTTTGGACCTTTATATTCCTTGCAGGTAGTAGCTGGTACTTCAGGAGGACTTGTGCTGCATTTTGAATGTGCAAAAAAACCCCACCTGTGCCTGTTATAAGTGTTTAATCTCAGATGTATAATTTTGTGTCCGAGATTGACAAAATATTACTATTATTTTCCACTTTTAAGTGTCTTTTATGTTAATGTGGGGGAGTGAATACAAAAAGAGGTCTGCATAGTTGATGTTTTTTATAGAAGTTAAAGTTCCTTGTCCATTGTGGCAAGTTCTTCAGCACTTTGGAAAAATGTGTTTTTATGGAAGGGTAAAAATTACAGTGCGTTGCCAAAAAGATATCAAAAGTTGTCTTGGTTTGAGGGTGACAAAAGTAAATAGTCTAGCACATTTTTACCTTTAGCACCTTTGAGTTCCTTTGGGAGGCATGGGGAGGGGAGTGTCTGTGAATCTGTTTAAAATTTCTAGTATTTTCAATTGTCTGCTCTTCTGGAGAATTGCAGAGAGTAGCTCTCGTCTGTTGGACTTGGCCAGGCTACTTTGGGAAGTGCCTATTGAAGGAAAAAAAAATAGCTTCTTCACATTTCAGACTTTTCTTTCTCTTAGATTTAGTGTAAATTCTTGGACCACCCATGGATGAGAGTATTAAATATGTTCTTTAGGTGCAGCATAACAGCTTGTTGCCATCGTTCGAAACAGCCTCCCTGTTCTTCAGGTTAATATAATACTAATATTCTGTATGGTATTACTACTCCCTTAGGATATATATTAGCAGACAACTTAAATTTCCATTGTAGGTTGCTACAAAAAATCTGTTTGAAAGGTTTGGTGTGTTTTCTTTGCCAAGAGAGTCTTTTGGGAATAAAGGAAACAGGTAAACCTTTTCTATTTGAGATGCAGGTGTTTGGAATGCATAGAAGTTTAGTGTTTTCTTGTTTGTTTTTTTTTTTCAAATAAAATTTGCAGAAGTTTTGTTTAGCTGGAAAAAATGCTGATAGGCATGAGACTAGCACTTGCAAAATTAGTCTTCAAAGTACTTGATGCCGGAAGACTAAAAGATGTACTTTTAAATCTCGCAGACTTGAGAGGAAGCAAAGATTACTTGGAAGAAACTTTCTGGAAAAATCTTACGACTTTAATTAAACTGCCTTCAAAATATGTTGACAGATGTAATCTGTAGAACCACGTAGTAATCCTGTCAGGACAAAGTTTTCAATCAATTTTTATTTTATTTCTAGTCTTAAAAGTAAGCAAAACTTGACTGACTTTTTTTTGTTCTTTTTTTTTTTTGACTGCATCAGAACCTCTCCCCCCCCCCCAAAAAAAAAAAAAAAAGAAGAAATCGTGTTTGGCTAATACCAAATGCTCAGTGAGAGGATTGACCTTTGCAATATTCAGAGGCTGTATTGCCTCCGACAAAGAAATAATGGGCAATAATTGTTCAAAATGAATGTTACCTGCTAGGGAAGATTATTAAGCGAGGCAGGGTAGCTCTGTGGAAGTCTCTCTCCTGTGAAGAGGCCTCCGGGGGTGTCAGGGTTCTGGTTTGTTCAGCTGCTGGCACTGATACGAAGGGGCTTAAAATGTTCTAATTCTCCTTTTGAATGCTCTTTAGCAACTGCTTGCACGTATAGACTTGCCATTATATCTGCATAATAATGATCTTTTGAAGAAAAGCTCAGACAGAAAACATGGTTAAATCTTGCTCTTGGTATTTGAAAGCCTGTTTTCTTTGCATCAGTAAGGGTTAGTTGATATAATAATATGTACACACAAATGTCAGTTACTGAAACACCAGATATAATAACGCTTTCTTTTATTACTATGGAGTAATGTTTTTTTAATTAAGTAGAGCAAAACTTCAAAGTCTGGATTAGTAAGCACGCAGAAGTTAGTATGGCATGGGGAAGAGAATATCGTTATGGAATCTGTTATCTTAAAACCTCTAGGTTGTCTAAATAAGTCTTAGAGTTGGCTTGGTCTTTTGCTTCATAGTAGACAAAAATAAATACCTCTGTTTAAAAAAAAAAATCCATTTCTTATTTGATTTGCAAAGCAAATTAATGTATTCTTTGAATTAATGTATTAAATTTCTAAGTTTAGTGGAAAGCTAAATGGCATGCAATGGAAGTTCAATTTGTCTGTGACCAAATGATTCTTATGGCAGTGTTAAGGACATTCACTGTTGCTGTGCTACTCACACAACTCGCAGAGGCGGTAAGGTGAGGTTCTTTGTGTGCTTTTATAACGTGTGTGGTGGAAAGAACAGTATACACAGAACAGAAAACCAAGAACTGGTAGAATGAAGATTGTCGACCTGCTTGAGGGTCAGAAGGCTCTACAGAGGGATCTAGACAGGCTGTATTGATGGACTGAGGCCAATGGTATGAGGTTCCACAAGGCCAAGTGCCGGGTCCTGCACTTGGGTCACAACCACCCCATGCAGCACTACAGGCTTGGGGAAGAGTGGCTGGAAAGCTGCCCGGCAGAGAGGGACCTGGGGGTGTTGGTGGACAGCCGGCTGAATGTGAGCCAGCAGTGTGCCCAGGGGGCCAAGAAGACCAACAGCATCCTGGCCTGCATCAGGAATTGCGTGGCCAGCAGGACCAGGGAAGTGATTGTCCCCCTGTACTCAGCACTGGTGAGGCTGCACCTTGAATACTGTGTTCAGTTTTGGGCCCCTCACTACAAGAAAGACGTTGAGCACGTGCAGAGAAGGGCAAGGAAGCTGGTGAGGGGTCTGGAGCACAAGTCTTATGAGGAGCGGCTGAGGGAATGGAGGTTGTTTAGCCTGGAGAAAAGGAGGCTGAGAGGAGACCTTATCGCCCTCTACAGCTACCTGAAAGGAGATTGTAGAGAGGTGGAGGTTGGTCTCTTCTCCCGGGTGACAAGTGACAGGACAAGTGGAGGTGGCCTCAAGTTGAACAAGGGACGTTTAGGATGGATATTAGGGAAAAAGTTGTTCACCAAAAGGGTTGTCAAACATTGGAACAGGCTGCCCAGGTGAGTGGTGGGATTGCCATCCCTGGAGGTATTTAAAAGGCGGGTAGACATGGTGCTTAGGGACGCAGTTTAGTGGTGGTGTTGGCAGTGTTAGGTTGATGGTTGGACTTGATGATCTTAAAGGTCCCTTCCAACCTAGACAATTCTATGATTCTAAGATGTTGTATCAAGCTGTGTGTATCTCCTGAAATTTTTCTAGTGTTTTTTTTTTTATGCTCTGTAATTAATCACTGTTGTTTTCTCTGGAGCACTGTCTCCTTTCCGTGTTCTAGAGTTGCTTCCTGGTGATTATTGGACTCAATTCAGCTGTTAGGGTAGGCTTTCTTCTGGAAATTTGGCCAATTATTTTTGTGGTTCTCAGGGCCAGGAATGGTATTGCTCTGTTGATTTCCTTCTTTACATTATGTTTTATCTGGCAAAGAATCTTTCTCAGAACTTGTCTCCATTAAGCATAGTCTGCAACTTGCACGTGAGCCAAAGCCTATCACAAAAATTCAAATGATCAAGCATCACACAGTGTTTCAAATAAAAATATTCTTAATTTATTTGTACTCATAAAATGTTAGACAGTATGGTAAGGGACTGAAAGTGCAAGAGTTTTACTAAAGCTGCCTTCAGATTCCTTTCCTCCTAATTAGCCCTTTAAATTGGAAATTAAAAACGTAATGTCATATAACTGTGTCATTAAGATCATGTCTATGCTGTGCGAATATAAATTAGCCAACTTGGAAAAAAAAATGTATTGCAATATTCAAGATGACAATTGTAACTACGGCCAATAGGAATTTTGCAATTCAAAAGAAATTGAGGCAAATGGCATTCCAATACTTCAAAAATCCCCAAATATTAACGCGCTCATGGCTGTGTGTGTCTGATGGTGGGTGTCTGCCTGATGGAGAAAGTGTCATGGCTTCTAGGAGAGAGTATTTATGGGGATATGGAATTTTACAGGTTGCTAGTACTAAAGAAAAAGGACTGGGGAGAAGGGGCAGTAGGAATCCATAAATAACTGAATAAACTGTTAAACTGTACTAATTAGTTTTAAACTGAGATCGAGGTTGCAGTGAGACCTGGGGGTAGGTAGACCTCTTTGCCAGTTTGAAATCCCACAGAAATCAGCTGAGTTTTTTACCTTTGGTGTAAAACTAAACTCTTGTTATTTTAATAGTGCAAAGTAACATAATCACATAGAAAACAAGAATTTTCCTTTTTTAGAAGTGTATTACAAGCATATAGAAAGATTTTGTTGTTAATTCCTTACAGAAACAGCATGTTCAGATATGTGCTTTCAGGGAGCATTGAATCTGGGTTCGGGTTTTGCACGAGCTCAGTAGCAGACTTTTTCTTGCAATGCTATACTTTTTTATTTAGCGTTGATGTATTTTTAGTAAAACTTGAGCATGTTCAGGTAACAGGAGAGCCCTTACTTAACACCCTGTAAATATTGCTGGTTGGATCTGCCTTTTCTGTTATGCAACCTTAGTCAAGTTGCAAAAGCAGTCCGTACAACTTCAGTTAAGCCTGTACTTCTTTGACTTGTCATCACACCAGTTAGACTGAGGTTCTGGCTGTAGGCAGAATTTTGGGCAAGAAACTGGATGTAAACTTGGTCTTTCCAGGAGCTGGGTTTGGATTTGCTTTGGCTCATAGAAAGCTCTTTGAGACAGAAGTTACAATGAAGGAAACTAGAGGTTTTCCAGCACCACTTTCTCTGTCCTAGCTCCATGTATGGCCGCCTGTTCTGTAGTTGGACTAACTACCTTGCATTAAATCAATAATAAAAGTACAGAATAGCAGGACCTTTTGAATTTACAATCCAGCTTGCTTAGTAATACGCTTATTTGGCTTTTTACAAGTCTCAAATATTAGTTTATCACTACCTCACCCTTCCGTTTTTTTTCTTTTCTTTTTTCTCTTTTTTTCTTCTTGACCAAGGTGAACAAGCTTGAGGGGCGGGAGGTATAAATCTGCCTTTGACCTGTTCTAGCAAGGAAATTATGATCTGCTGCAGAAGCCAAGGCTTTGTTCCCTCTTTGCCCCTACTGTGAGTTGCTGAGGTAGGGAACATGCATGCTCAAACCCAAGGTTATTTTCCTCTCTCTTGTTCTCCACATGGGTGTAATGTATAGATGGAAATATTTTCAAGTGGCTCGGACATTAAAGGCTCTATGATAACCACAAAATCATGCAATTAAAAAATGAGCTGTGTGAAATGTCTAGTTAGTAAGTTGTGAGTTAGTTTCCTCAGAGTTGGGAGTCCTGGTGGCCAACAGGATGACCATGAGCCAGCAATGTGCCCTGGTGGCCAAGAAGGCCAATGGCATCCTGGGGTGCATCAAGAAGAGTGTGGCCAGCAGGTCGAGGGAGGTCATCCTCCCCCTCTACTCTGCCCTGGTGAGGCCGCATCTGGAGCACTGTGTCCAGTTCTGGGCTCCCCGGTTCAAGAAGGACAGGGAACTGCTGGAGAGAGTCCAGCAGAGGGCTACAAAGATGATGAGGGGTTTGGAGCATCACTCTTACGAGGAAAAGCTGAGGCACTTGGGTCTTTTTAGTCTAGAGAATAGACGACTGAGGGGGGATCTTATCAATACATATAAATACTTAAGGGGAGTGTGTCAGGGTGACGGGAACAGTCTTTTTTTCAGTGGTGCCCAGTGATAGGACAAGAGGTAATGGGCACAAACTTGAACATAGGAAGTTCCATCTTAACATGAGGAGGAACTGCTTTCCTTTGAGGGTGGCAGAGCACTGGCACAGGCTGCCCAGAGAGGTTGTGGAGTCTCCACACTGGAGACATTCAAAACCCACCTGGACGCCGTCCTGTGCAACTGCTGTAGGTGTCCCTGCTGTGGCAGGGGGGTTGGACTGGGTGATCTCCAGAGGTCCCTTCCAACCCTGACCATTCTGTGAGTTCATTCAATTACATTGAAGCTCCAAAATGGGAGAGACTCTAACAGTGACGTCCAGTTTCCTGCTCTGGATCGGGCAAGGATGTAATATCTTCATCAGTGACATAGACAGTGGGATCGAGTGCACCCTCAGCAAGTTTGTGGATGACACCAAGCTGAGTGGTGTGGACCCTCCCTAGAGGGACGGGATGCCATCCAGAGGGACCTGGACAGGCTTGAGGCGTGGGCCCATGTGAACCTCATGAAGTTGCACAAGGCCAAGTGTAGGGTCCTGCACCTGGGTCTGGGCAACCCCCAGTATCGATATAGGCTGGGGGATTCATGTATGTCCTGGTTTGAGGACATACATGTAGCAGCCCTGTGAAGAACTTGGGGATATTGATGGATGAAAAACCGGACGTGAGCGTGCAATGAAGGCTTGCAGCTTGGGAAGCCAGCCATATCCTGGTCTGCATCAAAAGAAGCATGGCCAGCAGGTTGAGGGAGGTGATTCTGGTGAGAGCCCACGTGGAGTGCTGCGTCCAACTCTGAGGTCCCCAGTACAAGAAAGTCATGGATCTGTTGGAGCGGGTCCAGAGGAGGGCCACAAAAAATGAGCAGAGGGATGTGAATTCACTCTCCTGTGAATAAAGGCTGAGAGTTGGGGTTGTTTAGCCTGGAGAAGAGAGGGCTCTGGGGAGAACTTGTTGTGGCCTTTCAATGTATAAAGGGGACTTAAAAGAAGGATGGAAAACGACTCTTTATCGAGGCCTGTAGCGATAGGACAAGGGGTAATGGTTTTAAACTGAAAGAGGGTTGATTTAGATTCGACATAAGGAAGAAATTTTACTGTGAGGGTGGTGAGGCAGTGGCCCAGGCTGCCCAGAGAAGCTGTGGCTGCCCCATCCCTGGAGGTGTTCAAGGCCAGGCTGGATGGGGCTTTGACCAGCCTGCTCTGGTGAAACGTGTCCCTGCCCATGGCAGGGGGGTTGGAACTAGATGATCTTTAAGGTCCCTTCCAACCCAGACCATTTATTGGTTCTATGGTCTCCCTGGCAGTGAAAAATGGTTTGTGCTTCATGTGGGGGTGATTTTTCTATTTTTGCAGATCTTGCACAAATGCAGTTCTTGCATGTGAGAGAGCACAGGAAACCAAATGAGTTCTTGAACAGCATGGAGATCAGCCGATGTACCAAAGCATACCTTGTATTATGCTTATTGCAGTTAGCACACTTACCTGCAGAAACTGTTACTGAATATATAATTATATATAATTCATTCTCCAAGTCTTGCTTTCATATTAGTGTGTCACCCCCTGAGGTTGTCAGTTCTCCAGTCGCTGTACAAACCATTGAAAGCATTCCTTCATTGTTAAATCTGAGTATATAAGTCAGGTGTTCTTCTCCAGTGTGATTTTTTAGTAGGCACCTTTTTGCAACTGAACTGTTGGCTTTGTAATGCGATTAAAAAAAATCAAATCAGATTTGCCAGGCATAAGTACCTACAACCAGAATAGACCAGCTGTTCATCTAGTTCGCTGGTTTGCTTTGACAGGAACCTGTGCCACATGCTGCAGGGGAGGATGAAAAATCTGACACAAACATCAGTTGTTTGGAGAAGTACAATATTGAACAATGTTCATTAAAGTATTTTAAAGTGTCTTTTTTTTTATTGGAGTGAAATCATTAAATAACTAGCTCTGTGTATCTGTAGGTCATATGTTGGGTGATGTGTATGTACAGTTTATTATTCTAAGGACTTAACACTGATTCTATCACAATGTGAAGGTGAAAGTAATTTTTAGATAAAGAACCCCCTGCCCCCCGCAGTTAGGCAATATGTTGTGAAGTCTCTGCATCTGTTATTTTAGATCTGTTATATTTTGATCTTTCATTGGCTATAATGAAAAATACTGAGTAGAAAGGAAAATAAGCGCACAAAATGAAAATGAGTAATGGTAAAATGGCTGTTCCCATGAGCTGTTGTTAACATCCATTTTTTTTCTTACATTGTTATAGTGTCTCACTTTATTTTCAATATTCGGTGAAGTAAACCAGTGAAGGTTCATTTTCTGTCTTCATCTTGCCTTTGTCTAAGCACATGATACACTGACCTAAACAAACTAGCTTGCTGTGCAATCATAATAGTTTTTATCCCTAAAAGCATTAGTTTTCATCTTTGTTTTTTAATAGTTGTTTATTGATTTTTATTAGAGAAGATATCAACCTTACAGATTACTCTGCCTGGCCTGATGTATTTCTTCTGTCGTCTTAATTGTATTTGTCCACAGATCCGTGGTACTGGCTGCATAACATCTAAATACCTTCATGATGTTAAGGCTTCTGTAAATGCCTTCAGAGTTTCTTAAGGCAGCTGGTATACGTTTGTGAGGATCCTAAGACAAGGCTGCTGCCTATTAAGTTCTGTCTCCAGCCTACGAGTGGCAAATGAAAACTGGGGCCAAACTATCTGAGTGTTTACTAACTTCAGAATCCCGGTAGAAATGCCTGCAAGTTTAAGAACTTGCACTTCTCATTAATTTCACCTGTAATAATCATTCTGTCTTAACTACGTGGTTCCAGCTGGGAACTCTGTATTAGTGATTATCTCTAAAATTTTGATATAGTTCCTTTAATTTTATTTTTAAAAAGCAACTTTGCTCAGTACAGTCTCTTACAGTTGCATGCCTTGTTTTACATTTGAAAGTGTTCCCCTTTTGGGTGAAGTCCATAACAATGTGTTTTGTATTTAAATTACAGGCTTACATACTAGAGTCCAAGAGAAATCCTGTCGAATTTTGTTAGTTTTCAGTAAGCGTCATCTAGTGTAGATGCACAAATTCTATTCATTCCTGGTGCTCAGAAATGAGATTGTTCATGTGGAACTAAGAGCAAGGGAATAAATTATAAATATGTATAGTATGTTCATGATACAATGTCTTGGTATGTCAGCTTTGCTTAAGATACGATGCTATAATTATATAGAAGTTTCAAACACAGCAAATTACTATGTTAAACTAGATGCTGAGAACACTTGGTGAATTTGTTAGAGCCTAATTTATTTTTTTTTCCCCTCAGTAACGTGTATATAAATGTGCAATACAATATGGAGTTACCACAAGCTTCTCAGTTCTTTTCAAAGTTGAATGCTCCTATGCAGTCATCCACAACGCTAAATACAGCTCTTAACTTTCTAAGCTGAAGTTTTCTATATGGCTGTTAGAGTAAGCGTTTGTATGACTGGGAGTAAGTGTTCATTCTTCCAAAACAGTATGTCTAGAGCACCTTCGGAATGTGGTGCCAGAGTACTTCAGCGAGGAAGAAGTTGACGGAAAAGAGGTTCGGTGACTAGTGGAATGGGCAGAGGGAAACACAGCTTACCTTTTTCGTGGTGTTTGTAGCCTGGCTGATCATTTGTTGCCATGTTATCTTTCTACAGATTGTTAAACTGACTATTTATAGAATGCTTCCAAAAAACCTTCAGAGAAGAACTATGATGCAGAGGCTGCACCTTTTCCCAGAAGATGTGAGTAGTCGTGCAGTTACGTTTTCATTCTTGTGTGCTTTGGAGGTGAAGGGGGAGTGCTAGCAATAGCAAAACCCTTGTCATAAGAAGGTAAATGAAGAAAAATCAAGCTGCTTTTTGTTTAGCTATCTAAATGTTGATGCTTTTTTCTTTATTATTTCTTTATTATTTGGCTTCTGTTTAGGTCAAACACTTAGCATGAAGAATGCAGTAGTGTTGCCAAATTTTGGTCTGGATTTGAGGGAGAGTGGTGGTGTTTTTTAAACAATCAGATAATTAAGACTGTTCTAACCTGCCTCAGGTTATTCCAGAAGATATACAGAAGAATCTTCTACAAGAGATTCCTCAGCCACGTGTAGTTCCCAAGAGGTTAGATGAATATACACCAGAAGAAATTGCTGCCTTTCCGAAGGTTTGGACTCCGTAAGTACCTTAGATTTTTTTAAAAGGACACTTTGGCTGAATATGTACTACATAGGCTTTTACATTATCAGTAAAAAAAAAAAGTAATGATTTTTCTCTTTGTCATCATTTTTTGGAGAGAGGAGGTTAAAGCAAAGAACGGTCATATTAGAGGGGAGTGGTTGCTAAGTTTTTTGTATTTCTGGCTTTTTAATGAGAAAAGCTTTACTTAAAATCATTATTTCAACTCTTTACTTCATCAGAATGAGTTGAGGAGAAGATGAGTAAAAAACTTCATTGCCCTACTTGAGTTGTATGTGCTCTATAATATGTAACTGTTAGCCATGGCCAAAGGAAACACCATGCGGCTCTGTGAGGGAATGATTCATTGCAGGGGGGAACCCTTCAGGTTTCCTCCAGAGGAAGGGAAAAAATTCTACCAAATTAGACCTTGGGGAGTGGATCTTTGGCAGGGAACATACTGTATGTTTATTTTGATAAATGGTTTCTTTTCTGTGTGTAAAATCAGTCCCACAGTAGTTGTGTGGCATGTGCATTTTGCTTTATACCACCACATGCAGCATTGAGTCAACCTGCAAGTGAAAATAACGTGTTATATTTGGGATGTTTTCAAATTAGTATCAGTATGATTTTTCTTGTGTTCATTTTGAGAGTCCTATTTAGGCTCAAGACGCCATTGTGGTAGTCAACAGAGAAATTAATTTTGAAAGATGGCCCCTTTTCTGATTATTCTATGAAATTCAAGAAGAAATGTAACAAGTAGGGATATGGGGAAAGGTGTAAATAAGCTAACACCAGGCCCAACTTGATGGTCTGTCTCCGGTTAGATTACTGGTATTTCTATTTCTGTAGTAGTTTTTAAATTCTTGTGTTTCTCTTTGTCTTGTAAAAAAGTGTTCCTGGGTACTTACTTATACGCTAATCCTAGAAAATAGACGTGGTATGAGCCTCCAATGGTATGTCATCCTATAGAGTACTTCCGCTGGACCGGGTGTTAGCTGCATGCAGACAGAGGTCAGCTGCGGAAATGGTAATAGCAGCTCATATCTCATGAGTCTGCTTAAGATATGATCTCTCAGGTGTCTTCATAGCTGAATGATGGAAGAATGGTCAAGGTTGGAAGGGACCTCTGGAGGTCACCTGGTCCAGCCCCCCTGCTCAAGCGGGGCCATCTAGAGCTGATTGCTCAGGACCACGTCCAGACTGTTTGTTGGTGTCTCCAAGGATGGCGACTCCACAACCTTCCCAGGCAACCTGTTCCAGTGCTCAATCACCCTCGTAGTAGAAACAGTATTTCCTGATGTTGAAACAGTACGTCCTGTGTTTCACTAAGTCTTGTTCAAATCAGTAGGACTTCAGAGTGCCAGAACTGAACGCTTCCTATTTTTACAGGAGCATTTAGTAGGTTCATTGTAGACTAATAGTGTTCTGCAAACAGTTGGACATGAAAGAAATTGATGTGCAGCAACTACATGGTTTAGATTTTTAGCTAGTAGGGACTAGATAGTAGCAAGCCTTGTGCAGTAGAAAAAAATCATTGTACAACAGTGAAACCAGTAACCCTCTTTCAAACAAAGGAAGCCTTTAAATACAAAGAGAGGCGGCATTTTATGTAGGAAGGTGAAGTTCATCTGGAGGGACAAAATGGAATTTGAATTAATGAAGAGAAGGGGAAAGTCATGTACGAAGAATATTCTTAAATGGTATGTCAGTAAAAAGAGAAAGCAAATACTTTTTAGGGCATGACCAAAACTGTTGGTATACCTTTAAAAGGGGCCTGATGCTTTTTGCATTCTAAAGTTAATGTTAAAGGGGGTTTTGTGTGGGGTTTTTTATTTTTTTGAAGCAAATTAAGCATTTTAAATTACAGCATGTATTTTCTCTGCATTTTAAGGCATATGCAAATAAGGGCATTTACCCTTCATAGGCAGTGGATATAAGGCAATAGAGAGATGTGCACAAGAGATGTTAACATTTCCAGAAGAGAACTGGTAATAAGATAATGTAAATGAACGCTTGAGTAGGAACTTCTTGCAATTCAAAAGCAGTGTGTGCACATAGTTCCTTTTATGGACCAGCAGCTCTCACTACTTAAGCCAGAACAATATAATTAAGAAATCCCAGAAATATATGTAGGACAAATGTCTGTATCCGTTTTCCATGTATTTGTAGGATTTGTATTCCTTTGAGGGGAAAACTGAGTAATGTTCCATTGTTCTGTCACATGTTTAACAGAAACCAAAATAATTTTTAGTGAAACTTCTTAACGTTAGTGGGCTTTTGCTTTCAAATCCTCGTAATAACAGGAGAAAATTAGTCTGTGACACTTATCTAGTCTTAAGTCAAGTGAAGAAGCCTGCATAGAACTCTGTATGTATAATGTGTGTTTGTGCTTGCACATCCACACACATAGTAGTCATACAGAGTTGCACTGATTTTTGCATGTCAGAGTCAGGATAAGACCTTTCATTTGTGGAATATATTTCCTCTGCTTTCAGTGACTGAACTTGGTGAAGCATTGATGTTGTGAGGGTTGACGGTAGCACATCACTACTAAAGATACACACCATTTTGCTTTTATCTTTTTGGGTGTTTTCCCTGTCTTGCAGTTAGCGTGTAGGTTCTGAGTAAAAGTTTTAAGAGGATTCAAAAAAAACAAAGTGTTTGGCCATCAGTGGCTTTTAAATATGGTTCTCCAGATGTGACTCAAGGCTCAGGAAGTTGTAAATACTCCTTTTCTGCTCTCGGGAACTGCTGAGTCCTAGCAGAGGGGTCAAGAATGAAGGGGGTTATCTGCCATCTTTCCACTAACCGCAGGGCTCATCGCTGGAGTCACTGTTGTCATTTCAGCTTCTTGTCCTGGCCTGCAACCAGACCATTGTGGATGCCAGATATTAGTGTCAAATCGATGAGTTTTAATTTAACTTTCAGCTCACTTCTCTGGCAGTTTGGATGTTGGGCAGAGTTTCCAATTTGAAATAGTGGGGAAAAAAAAATAATGCTTTTCTTCCTGACAGAGGAATTAAATGTATTATGGTGATTCTGTATCACTCAGAGTGCTATGGGGGAAGGGCTTAATTGTGAAATAAAAGATACAGAATTGAGTAAATTTGGTAAAATAACTTTCTGATGCGATAAGTAAAGCACAGAAGTCTGTAGAAGGGGACTTAAAGTGAATTGTAGCGGTCACTGTTCTGGTTAAAGTGACAGAGTGTCTTGAGAATAGACAGCTTTGCACCAAAGGTACTAAAAGAAAGGCTGTATGAATATCCAGCTGTAATAGACTCTGTGTTCTGAACTTTTTCAGTCTGTGTGAGCCCATGGAAGAAGTAGTGTTTGCGTTACTCCTTTCAAAGCCTGTAGAAGCAACAAAGGTTTAAATATTTACGTGTTGTCTGATGATGTCACCTTTTTAGAGGTGTATAGCAAAAAGGCTGTCTTAAAAACGAGTGAAAAAAGGTGTAAAATACTGCAGATGGCTTTGTTCAACAAGCCAAGGACAGGTTAGTCGAAATACGATTGTGTAAATCTGATAGTCTTTACAGATGTGCCCAAAAAGTCAGCTACCTGACATGGAAATTGTTTCAGAAAAGTTTTAAATGAACAGGGAAAATTGGTTGGTGTTTGGAATTCCAAATATTGTAGGAATACATGTGCATCACAGAATGCAAAACTGATTTGCTATTTGGGTTCCTCGTCATTTTATTCTTTTCCAGCTGACAGGCTGCCCAGACAAGTTGTGGAACCCCCAGCCTTGGAGATGCTCAGAACTTGAGTGCACGAGTTCCTGAGCAACCTCATGTAATGCCAAAGTTAGCCCCACTTGCAGTGGGGGAGTGGTGCAGATAACTTTTTGGCGTCCCTTCTGATTGCAGATTATTTTATGCTTCTTTATATATGATGAAAGTAAACAAACATAGATAGTAAAACAGGTTAGTGTTTTAATAAACTGTGTTTAAGAGCCCCAATGACTAGGTTGCTAGCAGTGTTAGTCCTGTTTGTCTTTTCCTTGGGCTATTGTTTGTTACTCTGTAGTAGGGTCTGAGAAGTCTGGGTGAGAGCACATGGTACTAAAATGAGTAGCCTTTTCTTGTCCTCCGTATCCTGCATTTAGGATATAAAAGGCCGATAAGTTTACTGTTGTGTACTTTGGTCTGTGAGCTTCTGCAGAACCTATAGATAGCTTCCAAACAGTAAAGGTAGTCCCTACAATAAACCAGAAAATAAAGGATGTAGAAAAACTATGAACTCAATTTTTTTTTCTTTAGATGTTTTTAATAAGTCTTCTTGCCTTACATGACTTTTAATTATTATTTATCTTCCATGAAGTTCTGAACCTGGTGACCACTCTATTTAACAAAGGATAGAGGTTCAAAAGGGAATTAAATTCCTCTGAGAGTGATTAAAAAAAGGGAGTTAGAGGGAGACACTCTCTGGGGAACATCTTCTTTCTATGGGGAAAAAAATAGTTAATATTAACCCTTTAAAAGTAGCTGTATCATTTAATGGAAAAGATCAGATGAAAAGCGTAGCTTGTGTAAAGATGTGTAAGGCTATAAAATACAGGTAAACACAATGACGACAAGAGGATTAATCTTTAAAGTTTTACACCCAAGAAATGTACCTCACTGTATATAAAATAGCTGTAAGAGAGATAACAGGGAATGAATATAAAGTACTGAATTTACTTAAGTTAATAGTTTAGGAGGAAAAGAGCCCATTTCACTTTAATTTGAAGTAACATAAATAATTTTCATTTGGAACATGAAGAGAACGTGCTCAGTGCTGCTAATGATCTCATTGGAGTTTTTACCTATATTTTGTATCAAAATGTCTTGCTGTAGATGATGTTTTTTTAAAGGCTATGTCGCTGGTAATTGCAGACTGACACACCATGGACAAATATACGATATCCAAGTGGAATGCTGAAACAGAGAAACGGTTTTGAAGGAAAGCACAGGGCTGGTGTGGAAACCCAGGAAACAGTTTGTTTTTGAGAGTGGAGAGCCTTCCCGTCACCCGTCCTTCCACCACAGCAGGGTTCATGGTCAGACGTCAAGCGGGATCCTGCTCTGTGAAAAGGGAGAATTAAATGTCAGCATGTTTCCAGTGAGAGGGATTTCCATAGAATCACAGAATAGTTTGGGTTGGAAGGGACCTTAAAGATCATCGAGTTCCAACCCCTGTGCCCTAGGCAGGGACACCTCCCACCAGACCAGGTTGCTCAAGGCCCCATCCAGCCTGGCCTGGAACACCTCCAGGGATGGGGCATCCACAGCTTCTCTGGGCAACCTGTGCCAGTGCCTCACCACCCTCAGAGTAAAAATTTTCTTTAAGCATTCTTTTCTTTTATCCCTAACCTGAACCAATTGACTTCCCAAATTGTGCAGAGCTTCTCTCATAGATCCTTGATGGAGAGGTCTGAAATAAGCATGGTGGAAAACTGTGTAGATACAGGAAAGTTAAATTATGTCTTTTCCAGACACATTTAGAGGGGAGAAAGATCAAAAACTATTCCTTTGAGCGAGTTTGATTTTGTAGCTTCTTACCATGAACGAAACCATTATTTCAAGTGTGTTTGAAGTTGCAGATTGGATGTCTTTTAAATTGGCTTTAAGCAGAAATCATCACAGAATTTGCCAGTCGCATATGACTAAGCAAACAATTCTGTTCTGTAAAAGCAAGGATATCTCACATTCATGCGTAATTCTTCCTGTTATATACCATTTAAAAGTTGTTTAACTGTCTGGGTATATGTATGTTTTTAGACAGTTTTAAAGGCAGGAAATTGTTTTTGAAGAAGTATTTAAATAAGAATGTTACCAAATATATAGAACAGCAGCTCTGTGTTGTTGCAGTTAGATGGATGCATTCCTGAGAGTTTCCCTTCAGAAAGCAGAGCCGTCTGATTTCCAGGAGTGCGCTGGGACTGGGGCCGGTGCGCATACTGAGCGCCTGTTCCGCTGCCAGCCTTAATAGCACCTCTCCTCGGGTCAGACAGCCTCTCACTTGTCTTTCTGCGGGAAAAAGAGTCCTTGAACACTTCCGACGTTTTTAAAACTTGATGTATTGTAAACTCTGAAGTTTGGTTCTAGAAAACCAAACACCTTTTTAATGTTTATTTTTTCTGAGTAACTTGCCTATTTCTGGCCCCCATCCGTGCAGCCTGCTTTGAGGCAGGGGGATGCAGAATCTGGGCTGCAGCCGTAATTTTGTTTCAGCTGAACGGCATGTGCTGGGCAGGGTCCCGGTATTGACGCTGTGTGTCACCCCGGTGGCATGGCAAACAGATTCTTGGTAGTTCATCAGCAGTGTTTCGTGGCTTTGAAAGCAGAAAATCACAATGTTCTTGGAAAGAAAAGTTTGTAGGTGATGAAATACAAGCACGTCGGACACCTAGGAACCCCAGATGGCTCTGATAATCCCCTTACACATCCTGTGCTGATGATACGGTGGTTGTAACTTCAGTTCCTCCCTGGCTTGGTGTTCCTTAAAGACAGCCTTGCCAACCTCAGGCAACCTGAAGCCTACTGCTGATGTTCCTAGCAAACAAATTTGTAGGCATCAGAAAGGCTTTTGGATGAAGAGATTCTCTCAGCCCCAGTTGCCCTTTCTGTTTATTGTCTTACAAGATAACTGCAACAGTAGTTGTCTTGCCCAATTCTACAGTTTCTAGTGTAGGTTCTATTTTTAGTCAAATTGTTTCTGGGATTTAGTGGTAACAGAGCTGAAGAAGCAGCCAGAGATATCCTGAATATGCCTCTGAAATGATGTTATAAACAGTACTTTTATAAATGTAAGATGCTGGCAGTTTTGTTTTATGAAGGTTTTTTTGTCTGTTAATTTCCCCAGAAAATGGGGGAACCAACACCAAAAGGCACCTCACATTATATTGGATACAAAAATTATATTTGGAGTATTTCCAGTGATGTGCTGTGTTACAAAGACTATAACTTGCAGTTAATACCAAGTTTGTATAATGCTTTTTGTTCTACAATGAAATATATGGTACAGTAAATGAAAAATTGGGGGGTGGTTCCTCCAGCTGTGTGGAGAAACTCAAAAAGAAAACCATAAAGATTTCCTCCAAAGATGGTAATGTCTTGCGCAATTTTTATAGGGACCATCTCGAGCTTATTCATGAGCCTTTAAAAACTCTGCGCTGAAATAAACATACTCCAGCCACTTTCTAAGTTCCAACTTAGTTGCAGAGTCTCTCTGCAGTTTTTGGGGGTTTGAATTGTGTTTGTAGCACGCCTTCTGTCGCAGTGTTTGGTTCTTATCTTGGGCTGTGGGGTGTTTTCTGTGTGAGGAATCAGTACTGCCCCTCCAGCGTGAGTGCTCATCTACTCTCACAAAGCAGAGCTGGCATGTGTTGGTGTTCAGAGAAGAGGTGGCCAACACAAACTTCTGTGAAAGACTTGAACCAGTCTTACTTTTTCCTAAAAACAGAAACTGTATAAACTAGGAAAAAGCTATCCTGCCAATACAGCCCAATCCTGTTCCAGTGTACTCTTCGAGGAATCCCTCTGGAAGTTCATTTTCTGTGGCTTTTTTGGTTCTCAGTAGGAATTCCAGTAACTAACTGGAGATCATTAACCCCCATTAAAATCTGGGAACTGTCATTGGTAACTTTTTTTTTATAGTAAGGGCATAAAGATACCTCATAATTTTTTGTAGAATTTAATTTAACAGGAGTCTTGAAGGTAACGGAGTCTCACATTTCAGGCTACCATAGCTGGATCTAAATTCCCGTGGACAAAAAGTCACACAGTTAGATACTTGAGAAGAAAATTGCTCTCCTGTACAGTAGGTTTTAACCACAGGCAGCAACTCGATACTAATCGAGAAGGGTCAGTAGCTTAATCATCTTAAAAATCCAACAAATTCGTGTTTAGATTGTGTACCCTATTAAAATGAATTACTGGCTTCTCTCTAGCATGCATAAAACACACCAGTGCTGCTGGGTCTAATACCCTTTACCTGCGGGCAGCTCACATTGTAGCCGAAACTAGAGTTGAAGGAAGAGATTTAATAAATGGGTAACTGCGCAGTTTTACTTCAGCGGTCTGAAGAGGCTCTCAAAAAGAAAGTTCCAAAGCTACTTTCCCTTTCCTCTAAAACGTCTTGATCTCGTATGTGAGAATAGAAACTAAATTAATGGAATTTGACAAGCAATATGAGAATGGTTGTATATGATACTGTTCAACTATTTGCCCAGATGTAATTAGAATTAGATTAATTTTTAATTGCTCTTTTATAAATGTCTAGATTTGCTTTTTTCACCTTTGGTGCTGACAGTAAGTCTGGAAAGCATTTCACCATTCCTTTACCCACTTCTGTTTATTTGAAGAATAACGTAATTCTTTGGACATAGCCAAGCATACAGTGCTGTTTTTTTATTACAGTCCTACAGTTTTTAGCAGAATATATCACTTAAAGAAAACCCTTTCATTTGCGGAAAGCATTATCTTGCCGAGATGAAGCTTACATATACATCGCATTGATTTAGCTTAAATTGTTTTACAGGCAGAATTCGTATAATCCAGGTCAAAATCTGGGATTGACAGTAATTTTTAAACAGCTTAGTTCAGTTTTGCTTAATTTGTTTTTAGGGAAACTAA
The DNA here is from genome assembly GCA_017639485.1 of Pluvialis apricaria. NCBI lineage: Eukaryota > Metazoa > Chordata > Aves > Charadriiformes > Charadriidae > Pluvialis > Pluvialis apricaria. The sequence goes on along the minus strand of CM030008.1, from coordinate 156,087,792 downwards.
TTTTAATTTTTAGGGGTTGTAACCAGTTTATTTTAAATTGTAATAAGCCATTCTTAGTTTCGCTAAGAGTACCTAAATGCATATTATCATTGGTTTAGATAATTTTTAAAAAGTGTCCATAAATCGAGTTAAAACAAGTGCTAGTTTTATGGAGAAAAAAAAATGAAGCGGCAGTTGAGGACCACCCAAGATTTTCTTAAGCTTTGTGTGTGCCGGGAAGGGTTAGTCACTATGGCTGCACTGGCGTAACACTATCAGTAAAGCCGCCTTTTCTGACTCTGTTTTGTTACTAAATGCAGCTTCTGTTACTGTGGTTTATTCTCCAAGTGAAATAAGTTATACTTGCAGAAATGCTTTTTAGCCGAGATGATAGTCTGCATGAGAACTACATCAATATGGAAAAGGTTCTTTTGCCACCAAGTAGAGCAAGAAGTTCACGGTTTAGAGTAGGCCACGGTGGTTATTGGAAATTTAATGAAAGTTTCAATATCATTAGAGGTTTCACTGATTATTTTACCAGAGGCATAGAGCTACCCTGGGATAGTAGGTACATCTTGCGTAGAAAAATGATTCAGCTTCCTCCCAGCTCCAAAGTCTGTTGATACGTGAGTGTAACCACATAATTTGGTTTTACAGAGAATGATAGCCATGTCTAATCCTTGGTTTTTGATTTACTGGTGTGATTAGTCAAACAGATGAAATGTGTTCAGAAATCCCCTTTAGCTATAGTACACTTACCTAATAGCTATTGACTTTGGCACAACTTGCAAAGTGTACCTGAAAAATATATATATTCCTCTTATTTCGGAGTTTACAGTAAGCTTTGGCTCTGTGTTGAAGTCTGTCTTTTAAGTTTGTCTATAAAAATGAATTGTAAGATACTCAAAATGTTATACTTGTATTCATAAATTAACCTTAAAAAGTATGCCAGATAGACCACAAATTTCATGCTATGTGTATTGTGCAACAGTTTTATACAAAAGCAAATTATTTGGATCCTTTTGTTGTAAGAAAAGGCTAAAGCACACCTATTGCCATTAATAAGCTGCCATGAAAGACGAGCCATAGAATTATCCTGTGGAAGCAGCTGACTGTCATCAGTTAGCAATAATCCCACATTCCTGTGATTATGATTCCCATAAATAGGAAGAGGAGCGTTACAGTGATACAGATCGAGTGTGCCTGCTACCGCAGAGTAATTGGATCATAGACTGGCTGAGGGCTAACTACTAAGCGGCATAATCAGTCCACAAGATCTCTTCACTATTTGGTCTTCCCCTACCTGTTGTCTTCTGTTAGAAACCGTGCTGTTGATAAACTCTCCTAAAAGACACATTTATGAGCCAGTGGATATCATTGGTTAACTACTTAACAAATTTGGGGGTAATTCAGAAGTACTTTAATTAAACCACGTTTCTTTGTGTGTTCTAGTTTTTCAGCCAAGTTTGGAGAGGTTTTATCCCTGTTGTTACTTAAAATTCTTGAAATCTGTCTAGGAAAATCACACAGAGCTGCTGTCAAACTACACAGTTTTCCTGAAGAGTCATTCAGCTGTTTGGGGAACACTCCACTGTTCTGCAGGAAACGGGAGGGGGGGAAGCCAGTGGAAAAAAGTCTGTCATAGCAGCCACAGACCTGAAATCCTCTGGCATGAGTTGCTCTTTAAAACTTTTTGATAACTGTTAGTTAAGACTGATACTGTTTGGGTTTTTTTTTTTTTTGGATGGATAACCCATGCAAATGGTAATCCAACCATACATGAAATTTTTCAAGTAGTAGGGAGCATTGCACAGACTGTGAATGGAAGAGATGGATGTGCCTTTCACACAGGATGGTTATTAATTTTTATGGGGTTTTTAATGCATCTGGAGTGGTTTTTTTCTCATTCATGGAAGCAGTGAAATCTTAACAGGATTCTAAGCCTGTCCTTTTCAACTCTTGTACCACTGCTTTCATCTTTTTGTCAGTTTATTAGTGTGCAGCATTAGTTAGCCTTAAGGCACTGACCTTTTACAGCGCTGATGCAAGGTTAAACCCCTCCTGAACACTCATTGTTATTGCTGGTGAGATTGCAGAAAGTACAGGGAACTCTGGGTCACGTTCTCCAATGGTGAGATAATAGCCCGCAGGTGAGAGAAAAATGCAATTTGAGGTCTTCAAAGCTTCCAAACCAGGTGTGCATTGCTGAGTCAAGAGCAGGTATTGACAGGTCACTTCTTCTGCAGCGTTGGCAATCTTATTCCTTAGCAGAGGCAGCTTTGAAACCATTAGTTAGCAATCGTGAAGACACGCTTGCAAGCACACAAATGACCGTAGAAACTCCATGAAATTTGTCTTTGTGTAACTTCTTTTGAAATGCCTTGGACAATGCAACCTAACAACAAAACTATTCTGAGTAGAGATTGTTTATGAAGAGATGACTATCCAGTTTTTTGGAGCTTGAAAGAAGATAAGGTCATGTTATCAAATGCTAGTTTATCAGCAGCATATGGTTGAAAAAACTAGGCAAGTGTGTAACTTCTTTTGGAAGAAGAAAGCAGAGCAACTTCTACTGTAAATTATATTGTTATAGCTAATCCCAGTGCATTTAGAAGGTCTAAGAAACAGAATAATTTGGGCTAAAATATGTAGTTTTGAAAAAAGTATTCTGAGTTATTAAAAATAAGGAGAAAATATTTTTTAAAGGATTGTCTGAAAATCAAAATTCTGTAAAGGATTGTAAAATAACTTCTTTACATCTAAAATAGACAGTGTCATGTATTACTCTAGAGCCTTAACCTTACTATTTCTTAGAGGTACCTAATGCTATTTTTCATCTGTCTGCTGTAAGGACTGTATTTCAAGGTGTTCTCTCACTTGCCTAGAAATAAGGCGGTGAAGTTGGCCTGTCTATTTTTGAAATCAAGATAGTTGCAGTATAACGCAGACTGGTGATTGCTTAGATTTTGCCTTCACAGAGTAACACACACACACCCCTTTTTTTTTTTTTTTTGGAGGCTGTTTTACCTCCACAAAACATTGCTAGGCAAAGGGAAACATCTTTGCTGGAATGTGCTGACAAGAATTTAATAAAGATGGAACTGTGCAGCAAGTCTGTTCAGACTTGATGGAAATAAATACTCACTCCAGGAGCTGAAAATTGAACACATTTAACTTTTGGAAAGGGTCTCTTTTCTGTCCACTTTCACAGGAGAAATACCCTAGGAAAAGCACATTTCACATCATACTGAAAGAGTATTGAATATTATGGGGTGGGGGGGTCCCATCATAGTTGCAACTATGCAAGTTGGTCTTTTCGTACTGTTCGTTTCTGTTCGCCATCTGAGATATTCAGAGGCTGAGGTCATAGCTTCATGAGCATTTCTTCTGGCAAAAAGGCTGGTTTAAGTATCATCCATCACTTTTCCTGCCTTTCCATTCTGCTTGTGTAGCAATGGAATAAAGAGACTCGGGGAACTGACCTAAATTAAAGATAACCTTGTCTTACGCAGCTGCACGAAGTGGTGTACATCAGAGTTGGTGGGGGTTGTTGGGGAAGCTGCTTAAGTTATTTTTCTTCTAACATGTACGATCAGCAAACTTCACTATTACTTTAGCACAGGTAGTTTAAGCTCTATTTGGAATAAATAAAATGGATCTTTACTTAAAGTACTCTGGGGAAGCCCTGCCTTTCGTTATTGACTTTAGAGATGACTTGAAGGTAGGCTAAAGCTTGCCGTTGTGAATTCTGTCTTCGGTGTCTATGCAGCTTTCACAGTTACAGTTTTGTCTGAAAAGCAATTCTAATTGCATCGTTGTATTACAGCAGACCAGCTGGTTGGAAGGGACCTCTGGAGGTTATCTGGTCCAAACCCTTGGCTCAAGCATGGGCACCTAGAGCCAGTTGCCCAGGACTCTGTCCAGACAGCTTTTGAGTATCTCCAAGGATGGAGACTCCTCAACCTTTCTGAGCAACCTCCTCCAGTGCTCTGTCACCCACATAGTAAAAAGTGGTTTCTGACGTTCAGACGGTACGTCCTGTGTTTCAGTTTCTGCCCATTGCCTCTGGTCCTGTCAGTGGGCACCACTGAAAAGAGCCTGGCTCCATCTTCTTTGCACCCTTCCTTCAGATATTTATATACGTTTCTCCAGGCTGAACAGACACAGCTTTTCAGTCTTTCCTCATATATGAGGTGCTCCAGACCCATAATCATTTTTGTGGCCCTTCGTTGGACTCTTCAGTATGTCCATGTCTGTCTTATACTGGGGTGCCCAGAACTGGACAAAGCAGTCCAGGTGTGGCCTCACCAGTGCTGCGTAGAGGGGAAGGATCATCTCCCTCGACCTGCTGGCAGCACTTGGCCTAATACAGCCCAGGGTGCCATTCGCTGCATTTGCAGCAAGGGCACGTTGCGGGCTTATGTTCAACTTGGTGTCCACCAGGACCCCTGAAACACTTGTAGGTGAATCTCAGAATGGTTTGGGTTAGAAGGGACCTTAAAGATCACCTAGTTCCAACCCCCCTGCCATGGGCAGGGACATCTCCCACTAGAGCAGGTTGCTCAAAGCCCCATCCAGCCTGGCCTGGAACGCTTCCAGGGATGGGGCATCCACAGCTTCTCTGGGCAATCTGTGCCAGTGCCTCACCACCCTCAGAGTAAAGAATTCTTCCTAATATCTCATCTAAATCTACACTCTTTCAGTTTAAAACCGTTACCCCTTGTCCTGTCATTACACTCCCTGATAAAGAGTCCCTCCCCGTCCTTCCTGGAGGCCCCCCTTAGGTACTGGAAGGCCGCAATAAGATCTCCCCGGAGCCTTCTCTTCTCCAGGCTGAACAACCCCAACTCTCTCAGCCTGTCCTCATAGGAGAGGTGCTCCTGTCCGGTGAAGGTTGTCTTCGTAAGAATGCTGTCCTGAAGCATCTGCGCATCTGAATTAACCCCTCCAGCTAATCTTTGGAGTTTGTTAATACAGCTGAATGGCTCTGATTTTGAGAAAGAATAACTCATGTTTGTGTTTCAGTGAGATTTCACAAATTGCTCTGATTTTTTTAATCACTAAAAATAACTTAGATGTATAGGGTGTCTTCCAAATCCCTTTAATTACAGGACATTATTTTTAAGAGTTTAAATAACTGTTCCGTTTGATCCTTAATTCCACCAACATTTTGCGTATTCTATTGAGCGTTGTAGGTGCAGCCTTTAACAGTTTGTTCACAAGTGGGTGTTTCATCCGTTATACACAGCGTACAGTTACCCTGTTAGTTTCATTGTGTTCAAATAATAGGTATGAAAAGAATATCTAGGTTCACAAAGCCTTATAATTCGGATGTTCAGGTCCTTTATCTTTAGCATATGAAACAAACTTCTTTAAATTTTATAAACTAGTTGTCCCGGTCCCCTCTCTGCTGGGCATGTAGTTCTGCAGGCTGCGTGCAGAGACCTCCCAGGCCACAGGTAGTTCGCAGGTCCCTTTTTCGGAGATCGCCGTGTTTGCTGGCTGGCACGCTGACAGTACTTTGTCGCGGTGAGCCGGGCAGAACTGGCTTCCCACCATTTTCCTCTCAGGATTTTATTCAGACCCTGCAGATATCTTGAATAAGTTATAAAGAGGCAGGTCAGCAAGTTGAGAACTTTTTTCTCATCTTGACATCTTTTTGAGAGAATGATGTCATATATTAAAGTCTTTTTCAGTGAAGATTGTCTTTATTATCTCACTTTCCATTTTGAAATGAATACTAACATTTCAATCTTGTTTATCTGCCTTCAGTTCTGTTTTCTCTTATACTCTGGGTAACTTGTTTCCTGACTAAATACTATGCCAAGTTTTATACTGCTTTCTACAGAATTGTAAACTGGCAATGTCACAGGACTGCAGTATTTTTAATGATATTATTCATAATACAGCATAGGCAACAGTGGTGTTACTGCTGTCAGTGATGGAGCTTCTCTGATGCAGTTGTGGTGGAGGCTAAAAAACCACAAACTGTAGGTGCATATAGCTGTGATTTTGATGTTTTAAGGAGACATTTGGCTTATTTTGTTACAGAATGGGACTTAGTTTCAGAAATATTTTTTTTAATGCATACACATTCACTCCTGATACTGTACTGTTTCTCTGCAATGTAGACTGAATTAACTTGCTGAAATTATTGCTATTAACAGCTGTCACTGATCAAGCGATAAGAACAGCAATTCTTTTCAAAATGAAGGTGAATTCAAGGCTATTCAGAAATTTGACATATCTGAGTAGAAAAGCTTTGTAGAGTAGTGGTTTACAAAGAGGTACTTTCAGGTATATGTGTGAGAGAAATCAGATTATAAAATAGACTGAGCCAGACCTACTGTGCCTCTAGAGAAAATCTGAGCCCGTGTTTGAGGGTTTAGTTTGACCTCAGTCTTATTTCTTGAAGTGGGGTACAGAGCAAAAAAGTTACAGTTTCCCTATAAATGGGAAAACTCTTTTGGTCCATTTCATTTATTCGGAGTTCAAGAGTATAGGGCTGGCATCCCTATCAAAAGGCAACGTTTGTGGGGAATACCTTAATTCTGCAGAGTTTTGGGAAGAAGGAACTGCCAGGGACGGTGCGGACCACTAAGAACCTCTTGTTTTCCATAGCAAAAACTGATCCGATGGACTTGTACCTATGCGCAGGTTTGCCTATTTTGTAATTTTAAGTGAGTGTGGATTGTCAGAATTTTACATCAAGGGTATTTCTCTTCCGGTAGCTGTGAGTATGCAAAAAAGTTGGGAGAATTTAAAGAGATTTAAAATCTGTAATTGGAGCTCAGGTCCAGCTCTTCAGTTTCTTTTACTCCACGGTAAAGTATTTGTTAAGAGAGAGCAGCACTGAGAGGCATGGCGTAATTGGATGGTAATTTAATTTGCTGACTATTTTGCCTAGAATTCACTGGACTGTGTCTGAGTGCTTTTTATGTGCAGTATAAAATGTTAGTGGGACAAATATTTTTTTGTGTTTTGGTGGCAGATATCTGCTGCACAGGCTAATGTTGCATATTTTCAGTGAACCCATATATTTTGCCTTTCAGCATAGATTTCAGAGATGTTAGTTCCCACGTTTTGCCTCCTATTTCCCCTTGTCTTGGAGCCTGCTGTCAATATACAGCAATTTTTTTTTTCTCCAAGAATGATACCTCATAAAAGTAATTAAAAAAAAAATTAAAGAAGCTGTGTGAAGTCTTGCCTTTGGGTGAATTTCTGAACTCTCTCTTCTAGGAGGTATAATTTCCTTTGTTCCAAATGCATAATCTCAGTGCTTTGCTGAGGAAGGGTGAAAGCACTGCCATCAAAGAACGCCACTCCTCCATGGATTTATGTCATTTACCAATGAGCAGTTATCTATTGGTGCTCCTGAGTAGTTAATAATTCTCTCTGAGCGGACAAGGGGTTTGTGGTTTCATATTCTCTGTCTGACAAAATATTTATAACACTTTTGCCAAAGGCAGTGTTTTTCAAGGCTTAGCTTTCCTAGTGCCAAGGACTCTTTAAAAGCAGAGATTGTGGCCTCCAAAAGCCAAGTACTAGTGGGCATAAAAGCCCAGTGTGGCAATAGAAAAGGCTTTAATAACTTTTATATTTGCTCACACAAGTGTTCCAGTGTAGAAAATTCTGCCTTTAAGCTTCATTAACTTCCTAAGACTGCAAACTAAGAGTCCGACGTTTTATGCATTTAAGACAACAAGCGTTAAGTTTGAAATACAGATGGCTGGCAAGAAAAAAAAAATTAAAAATTGAATTTTCACCCAAGAACAAAGTACTGTGAGATCCCCAGCTCTGCAGCACTCCAGTGGAACCCTAGATTGAAGTTTTAAATGTGCCATTCAAAGACAAATGCAAAATCCTTTGAGCGATGTGCAAGTGGATGAATTGGCCTATAAAAAAAGAATAATTATGAGCTGCAAGACAGTGATGTCTGTACCGTGTTGCAGCTCTAAAACCCTTCAGCGCTGGTCCACCTGTCTAGGATGGATGCAGCGATAAAACTTCGGCTAAGTCGCTGCTCAGAATTTTTCAAAATCCTGCAAAATCTCTTAATACGCCACAAACTGTGATATAATGAAATACATATTCTGGTATGCAGGGGTGAGATCGGAGTAACAAAATGTGGAATATTTCTGAGGACTGAAATCCAGGACTCTAGGAAACGTGACTTGACTATCTAGTGCATACGAGCTGCCAAATGTTGAGTATGTTCAAGCCCAGCATTCAGCAAGTATGTACGCAATGGGTATGGTGCTGACAGCGGTTCTTTCGCGCACAAAAGATACGAGTCCAAATGTTAACACAGAATATGCCATTTAAACGGAAAACAAGGAAGCTTTGTGATTCCTTACAGCATGAACAACAGCTCATCTTTATATTTGGTCTTTAAAATTCATATAATCATCAAATTTTATACAATACACTTGAAAGAGCACAGACCGAATTCCCGAGTTGCTTTCCCAGAAGATCCTGCAGGCTTGTACAAGAATTACACGAATGGCTTTAGTTTGCAGTGCTGTTGGCTGAAAAATGCTCGATCTGCAACACGTGGTTTTAATGACTAATGAAGTATTAGATTTCTGTATGGCACCTCTGCAGCCACCTAAACTGTCTGTCCCCAAAGTAAGCCCCCTGCTTCCATTGCTATCTGCTTTTAATTTGCATTGATGAACAAAATTAATGATAAAATTTACCACTATTATGAATTTAACGTGGTTTACCGTTGTGGATTGCAGCTTTTCCTGTATTGCAGACTTTGTTTTCATTCAACTTCACGGCAAAGGCACTGACCTGGTATCCCATTGCATGTTCACAAAACCTTTGTTACTACGTCTTGTTCAATTCTAGTGAGAAATGAACTTCTCTCCAGGACCTGTTAGGGATGAAGACTTGCACCGAGCCCTCAGACTTGGCATTCTTCTCAAAACCATGATCTCGTCTGATCCTGTGCCTCGTAGGTTCAGGGACGATGTGGTTTCTACAGGCGGTGGATGTGGCAGGCCGGGTGACGTGCGCCTGAATAGGAAATTGCCGAGGATCTCAAGCTGCAGTCTGTTGTCTGAATGTTTTCCACATTTGTCATCCAAGCAGAAGGGATTGCAGAACCTTTAAGAGTGAAAGCAGATTTTTCTTTAAGTCATTGGTTTTAGTTATTCTAGTAGCGTTGTGGTGGACTGTGCTGTTAACTTAAAACTTGCCATTTTATGCACAGATGGTTTATTTTTTTAAAGTAGAGACAAATTAATGCTAGCGTTTAAAGTCATTGTGAGACTGCATTCGGTTAAAGACACTCTTTTGTTTTGCTTAGGAAAGCAGGAGTGGCTCCGAAGAAACACCTCGACCAACTAGTCCCCATGTCTGTAAATTCTTAGAGGTCTTAGAAAACCTTTTTGATTAGTTCTGTCTTTTTAATGTCATCCAGAAAATATTCATCAGCACAAAAACTGAAGCACCAGAATAAGGAAACAAAACCAGTTCTGGCTGTTATTGCATCCTTAAGGCAAAGCCACTGCAATTTCCATGTATTTCCTTAACAAAGTGCCTTTTTTTTTTTTTCCGCCCAGACCTAAAGATTTTCGAAAGAAATAATAACAGTAAAAGAAGAGAACCTGCCAGCCTGCTGTCAGGAATGCCTCTCCTCCTCGGAAAAGAAAATTCTTCTAACGTGGAAGCATCTGTGCATCGCAGTCAAGCCTTCTGCACAGAATGTGTTTGACAAGTGTTAGCAAACTTTATTTGGAAAGATTATAAAAATTACTGTGTTTGAAACAGCTAAGAATAGATATTATATTGTTAATACCACCTGTACTCTGTGTTGTACGATCTGGTATTTGCCAATTACATTTGTTTTAACACTATTATTAAAGAATCGGTATATTTTTAATGAGTATTTGCATCTCATGGAAACAGTACATTGTTTACAGAAATGAAATATCTCACTCTAAAAGTTGCAAAACTTAATTCCGTGCAGTAAGAGCAGTGAGTAATTGTTATGGTCACAGCTCCCACGACGGGCCCGCTGTCGGTAAATGACGTGGTTTGCTTTTGTGGTTAAACAGGTGATCCAGCGTGGTGAATGCGGGAATGCCCCTCTTAGTTCAGAAAAAAAGGAATTGGTTATGTGGAACGCATTCGCTCTTTGGGGGTTGTAAAAAAAAAAAACCAGTGGCTGGAGCTGTTTACTTCTGTAATAGATTGGGGGGTTCTTCCGAAAGTCTCTTCTAGAATGCGGAGCGCGTATATCGTATGAAATGGCGGTGAGATTTTGCTGAAGGCGCGTCTATGCAGGCCTGCAGTTTCCTTTTCTTTTTAGGTGAGTACAGCCACTGAAGTTACTGTGGGGGTGATGAGCAAAATCAAACTTATTCCAGAGCCAAATTACATTGGAGAAACACAGCTCTTCAGAGGAGGTGGTGCAGGTACCAAATATGTGTGTGTGCATACTCTGGTCCCGTTGGAGATAAGAAAAGTATCATTAAAAGATGCACTTTGGAGGAATGAGGAGGTGGTGAGATTTGTGATGGTTATTTTTAATGTCCTGTGAGAGTTTATCTCGCAGTCTTCAGCAGCCTTCCAGAAAGGGTTTTTCTGCGCAGTGTGCTTTGCCTGTCGCTTCGCCTGCTCGTTGGGACCAAAGAAGTATTTGGTCACCGACCATAATTTTTCATCCTGAAGCTTTGGCTGTCTTTTGGTACGGAATGCCATATGCTGTGCTTGCAACACCGAAAACGAAGCCAAGGGGAAATAGGTTTATGCTTACAGAGGGCCTCTTTGCTACAGGGAGGAAGATCGCAGCATTTTGCAGTGTCTGGAGTTTCTTGGATGCTGGAAGAGTGACATTTCGGTTCCAACAGAACACACTGCTGGGATACTGCAGCGCAGCGAGGGCAGCGTGCATTTCGGAGGTGATACTGTCTGCTAGATTGCATCCAGACAGCAAACCGTGTCAGTGGGAAAGGTGTACCTCCGGGAACTGCGTAAGGAATGTAGGCAAGTAATGAACAGAATGAAAACTACATTTTTTTTTGAATAATCCTAACTGTTTTTCAGACTCTTGTTAGTCTACTCTGCACTTACATCTCTAGTGTGCCGAATGGCATCAAGGCAGACTCTCCTCTCCTTTCTAGCTGCCGAACGGGATGAAATCGATTCCTAATACCATTTCATTCTTGATGCGGTGATGTTAGGCGATTGTCAGCGGGAGAGTTGACACCCGTAACGTTCTGTCTGCAGAGAGGAGAGAGCAGAGGAGGGGAACGGCTCTTTGCGTAGGCATGGCCTTCGAAGAGGCGCCCTTTGGCGCGCTGCAGTGCTGTGCACCAGCGAAAACACCCCCAGGGCGCTGTGCAGTGTATTTCTCAGGTGGCTCTGCCTCTCAAGGCGTAGGGCTGCTAAGAGCTCCGCATAGGAGAGATTTCGGTAAAGAGCTCGCTGAAATAACAGGCAGTAAAGGCAGATCATATGGGGCTTCTCTTCCTTTTTTTCCCCTTTTAAGCCCAAATCTGATTTTGATTCAAGTCACAGGAACACGCCTCCCTTACTTAAAGTATGTATTAAAGAACGAAGCGGCAACATTTTTATTATGAAAACCAACTGAGGAAACAGAACTTAAGTGTTGAATGATGCAAAGTCAGTCTTAAAAGTTATTTTGCTTCTGCAAATTACTTCCCTGAAGTTCATTATTGCTTTTGTGCACAGATAACCCTCAGGCCAAAGCTGTTGTGTAAATAAATGAAGCACCTCTTTTCTGTACAGCGGAAGATGCTGATGTGTTATCTGCCAAATTTTACAATGTTTGTAGAGGAAAATTTGTGTTTTCTGTATCCTTTTTATACAAGCATCATAGAGGAAGAAAAGCATTGTTTTGTTTATAATCCTATTTCATTATATGAAATAATGATTTGGTACTGGGCATGTCTGGCATGCAGATGGGCTTATCCCAGGAAACGTTCCTATCCCGTGAACGCGCAGCCTTCATTTCCCAGTCAGAAACCCCACGTAGTTACCTAGTGAAAGCATTTTTAAAAGCAGTACATTAAATTAAACAGTATTCTTTGTGTAAGGACACAGTACATATACTTTATGGGTGAGATCTGGGTGGCATCAGCTGTTCATCATGTGCTAAATACTTCACAGTCAGCAACTTAAGCTTCTTAGGCAGTCTGGAAAAATACAAGACACTCCTGATTATTCAGAGACTCAATTTTGGAGAAAATGTTGGCCATATGCGTCTGGGTCTTACTTTTTTTGGCAAACGTACAAATCCTGCATAATATTTTTATAACTTGGTAGTGCCCACCAGTTATAAACCTGTAGGGAGTATGCCTTCTTGACTACCCCCAGGTGGTCACTGCTGTTTGACTCCCTGCAGGTACGTCCCGTATGGCGGGAGAGGGAAGGTGCTTGCGGTGGCGCAGCCGGGCACACCGTGGGTGACACCAACTGCCCAGCACGTGCACACGTGGGGATTTGGTCAGGCTGTTCCCGTCCGTTTGAAAGACACGGCAAACAACACCACCTGCCTTATTTTGAAGAGGTTGACTGTGTCTGTGCTGTCTTCCCTACATCCCTGGTCCCACAGGACCTTGAGAGCTGGATATAGCATTGCTTGCCAACCAGTCCGGGGTGCAAATTAATTATGAACTGTAGCGTGAGGCTGAACGTCTTTGAGACAATGCGGGCAGAGCTGCTTGAATGCAGATTTTCCACCAGTGACCCTCTCAGAGTCGTGTCCGCAGCACCTACAACTTAGCACGTGATGGGGGAGACGCGAGGAGGTGTCAGTGCAGACGCGGGAGGGAGCAGAGAGAGTCCGCGTTCAGGGTAGGTTAACCCGGGTGTTCACGGCCAGGTGCAAGCAGGGAAAGTAATCATGTGATGGCAGCCATAACCGGTATTTGATTTTAATAACCCTCTCTCTGACTGTCAGCTGTGTGTGCCAGGCTGCGACACATATGCGTGCACACCGCCGTGCTCCCCTGCCCCGCGGTTATTCTCTCAGCTGGGGTTACACTGCTTAAAGCCCGCACGTTACGTTACGGTGTTCTACCTTCTACTTTAAATGGGAGTCCAGGGAAGGAAATGCCATTCAACTCACCGTTCCATCAGCTTTTCTCACCTTTCTCCAAGGAGGTGGTGGGAGTTGGGCTGAGAGAAATGATGGGAAAATGGAAACACAGCACAGACGGTTATCCAGCCGGGAACTGCCCTGGCATACCCCCAGCCGCGGGTGTTAGGTCACCGTCACCTGTACAAATGGTTTGCGCTACTAATGAGGCCGAAGTCTGGGCCGGATGATAGTTCGAGATGACACAGGAAAGGTACCGCTGTGTCTTCCCGGCGAGCGTCTGGCAGTGGCCAGAAGCCGGAGCTGATGGGCCCTTCCGTCCTGAGCCCGGACAGACCGGGGCAAACAGGAGCACGGGCCTGGGACCGCAGGGCCTTCTCTCTCCATGTCTTTATAGGCCCGGATTAAAAGTGTCCCCAATCTAGGATTTCAACTTCAATGGACCTTTTTGAGCTACTTTAATTCCTGCTTTGATGCTTAGTCTCTGTAGTGCTATTCAAAACTGTTTATTGATTGAGTCACTTTATAATTTACCTGCTTTGTTTTAACATCATGAATTGCTTTGTGCTCCTCAAGCGGTGGGGTTGGGGTTTTCTGTCTTCTCGCCATCAGCTGATGCGAGCTGCCTTCGCGCCTGCGCCTGCCGCTCTTTTCACTTTGGCAGGTCAATATCCAAAATCTCACGTCCATAGATGGCACCGCCACCTCATCTCATAGTTACTCTCTCCACTCGTTCAGATACAATTTCAAAAATAAAGCTAAATATTATTTATACTAACCACTCGTACCCCTTAAAATAAAACCGTTGCCCAGAAGTGTTGAAAAAGGAAAAGATATTTTCTTCTCTTTACAGTCTGTCCCCCAAAGATCTATGCAATTGTTCTAAGTTAAAAATCAATCAAGTACAGAATTAACGTATAAAAGCTTGCCACTTTTATTTGCATACAAAACAGAAATGAAAGAGGTTCACAATAAATTATCAGTGTGCTCCCACGGAACATTCTTGTGTATTTATATAATGTGGGTTAAAAAAAATACTCCATTAACATAAGACTTCTCTGCAAAAAGGTAAGAGCTGGCTTCAAGGACACCCGATCATGCATTGTTCTCCGGTCAATTTAGTCAGGTTACTCTGCTAGGAAAGCAATTCCTCCCAAACTAACAGAACGTAATCAACTGGAAACACATGGATAACAAAACATGAACTTTTCTGAATGGTTCTCCACGCACCAACGAGCCGGATGCATTTTTTTTTAGCTACAGTTTGGATACTGTATGGAACAGCACTCCAGAGAAAGATCTACACGTGACCTTTCATCATCATCTAGCACCAACCCACTAACATACTAAGTTTCTGGCATGCAGGATAATTAGCATTAGTTGTTGTGTCAACTGGGCATGTACAAAAAATTCTCCTTTAATATACGAGCCTGTAAACATCTTCCGTGACGGGTTGGGCACCCGGGCAAAAGGCCGAACACAGACGCACATAAAATGTTTCCCTTTTTTTTTTTTTTTAAACAGTTCAGTGAGAGGGTTTTTTTCCATTCGCCCTTTTGCGTACCGGAGTCTTGAGGCTCCTTTTGGCTATCTTCCTTGCGAAGCGACTAATTCCTGGGGATCTCAGTTCAACGGCTTCCATCTCTTCTCGAACGGGAGTGAACTCTGGTTGAGCGAGATGAGGTGATGGATAGGAGGACGGGGAGTACGGGGGTGGTAAGGGGTAGGACCCGTGAACTACGTACGGCTGTTGCTCACCATCATAAAGGTCCTCGGGGTCATAGATTTGGTAGGAGTTATGTGGCAACTGCACTACTGGGATGTCTTGATCAGTTGGCTCACCGTATCCACCTTAACCCACCACCACCAAGAGCATTCATACGGTTAACACAGGAGAAGGGGAGCAGAAAATTAAAGCACTCATTAGGAAATTGACATTTTCTATATAGAGATATTTATATATAATGTGTGTGAGTATATATATATAATCTTTAAATACACATCTTTTATTCACATAAAGGAACAGTGAAACCATTTAACAAAATTAATAAGCTGGAGCAATTGGAAACCCACCAACGGACAGCCAAGTTAGTTGGAAACCACCACCAGAATTTGTCAAACGTCCAGTTGGAATACCGGGCTTATTACCCGCTGCGCAATATCTGCCTGCTTTTGCTTATTCCAATTACGGCCTAGAATACATGATTGACAGGCAAAATGGGTCAGGCGATACTTTTTAGCAGTGCAAGGAAGCGAAGTGCATGTACAGCAGCTAGTGAGTTCATTAGTGGTAGTCAATATTGTTGATGGAAAGCACAGAGCAGTTCAGCATCCATCTCTGACCTTCAGCCAAAGGAGCCCTGAACCAGAGCGAGCCTTTCACCGTCTGGATTGGTAGCCATTGTAAGGGATGGGGCCTTCAAACAGGAAAGGAACAACGGGGAGGGGAAGTGAGGAGAAAAGGACAGGAAGAGACGACAACAAAAACATTCAGGTAAGTAAAAACGTACAAATCGGGGGCAGATTAAACCATAAACGTCAAACACACACGCCTTATGCACAACCTTTGTCGTAACTAGTGCTTTACTACTAAGTTTCGATTTGAGGTTGGGCGACATGATTTTTTTGGTAATTGGTGTTAACTTCCTCCCGTGGGCTCTCCGTGCTATAACGAGGACGGGAAAGGAAGACACAGAGAAGATGTAGAAAGAATCTTTTTCTCCAGATTGCTTCACCGGTTAATGACGGACACGTGCATCCCTGCGCCGGGTTACGCTACCAGGGGTTTAGTAAGGGTCATGCTCTCATGCCATTCGGAGGCACACGGGAGGGGAAGCTGAACAACACGTTTGAAAAACCACAGATGTAGAAACCGCTGTCACGAACATTAGGAGGTGGGGACGGAACACACAGACCGTTCAGCTGAGACGGAGCAGGCTCGTACAACTACACAAACACGCACAGGACAAAAACCCGCTACGCGGGATCCGTTGGACAGGCCGGGAGCAGACAGTGGACTTCCTCTGGTCGCTACGCTGGGGTCACCTCCTCTCCGTGCCGCAGTCCCACAAAACACAGCACTGGGCACGCACGTTTTTAGGGGGCTACCACGTTTGAGCACAAGGTTCACCTGTAGCCTCCATCTCACGTTGGCTGTTAGAAAACGCCACCCCGCCATCTCCGCAAATCCCGGCTACTCACCTCCCATGCCGTAGCCAGCGCAGGAGGACGGATCGCAGTACCCCGGCGGGCCAGAAGGACCCTGCGAGCCCGGGGGCCCCGTGTGACCGGCGGGACCTCGTGGGCCTGGAGAACCTGGTGGTCCCGGGCTGCCAGTTCGACTTTCTCCTGGAGGTCCTGCAGAGAAGGGGGAGATGAAACATCTGAGCAGCGTCTTTCATAACGCAGTGAGTTGAGGCCGCCTTGGCAGGCCTGATGCTTGGAAGCCATGGCACTGAGCGTGCTACAAACACCTTCAGGAGATAGTGCGAGCAGAGGAGCTGGGCATCCTGGCTCCCGCTCCCCCGGGCAAGCCGAGGGAAAGGCTGCAGCCTTCCTCTGGCAAGGAAGATGAAGCAGCAGCCAGAGAGGAGGCTCGGCGGGAGCGGGTTCCCTTGCCAGAGACAGCTTTTAGCCGGAAATTTATACTCGAGTCAATGTTTCAGCAAGGCTGAGATGTTGGGAAAGGCAGTTTCACGGGGGGAGGACAGCCCTGGCTGCCTGCGCAGCTCCTCGTTCGCCCGCTGCCTTTCAATACGCCTTCTGGGTAATGCCGTGCCTTAATACCGCTGCGGTATATAACGGCCAGAACATCCTCGTGAAATCAACGCAGTTTTATGCCTGTTTCAACAGGACCTGGATATCACCCGCTCCGCTTTTTCAGCGGCTAAATATAAATCCCTGTGATTAATGTGCTTAATATACACTTCTCTGTCAAGTTACAGTTAGGTACAACCTTGAGTCAATGGGAAAACAAATGCAATTAATCCAGATTAATTTTTTCCCTTCCAGACTCCATCTCTGAAAAAAAAATAATCTTAAAACATGAAAAAAGAAGGCTGTGGAGAAGCAGTTTATCACAGGGAAAGGAAAATACTTGTGTGACTGGTGACGCCATCACACGGCACTGCACAATGTCGTATTACATAGAAAGAAAATTATGACAGTTAAGATGCCGGAACGACTGACTCTTCTGCTCCTTAAGCCTTAGAAGTGGAGGACAGAGCCGTGCAGGTCTTAGCTGCTTTGCACATGGGTCAGAGTGGTCTCATCCGGGTGCCCTAAACAGAACGTTACCTGTAGATCCTGGTGGGCCTCGGGGTCCTTGTGTTCCAACTCCCGGATTGCCTCTTTCTCCTTTCTCGCCTGGTAAACCTACGGAAACAGTACTCATCAGAGTCACATTTTGAACAAAACTGTGTGCAGTGTTTATTATTTAACCAGGGTTATAGTTCCATGTGTTATTTTTCATCTGAAAACAGACGGCAGAGAAGGAAGGAGGTAAAAATAAAGAATTATTTAGTTCTTTTTCCCTCCCTACCCTGACAGCCTCTCAAGGGAAACATGGCATTCCTGGGGTCTTAAACATTCCTGCTGCCATGGTGGTTTCATCGAGGTGGTATGCGGCGGCATCGGCCAGTTTCCAGGCTGCACTTCCTGCTGGAAAGCTGCCTCTGGGCTACACCAAGGCACAACTATTGTAAGTCAAAAGAATCCTCAGAGCCTCACAAAGCTGTCTATAAATTACCGTGCGGCCCAGAAAAGTCAGGTTTTTAATGCTACAGCCAATTTTCCTTCAAACGTTCACCCACCATACAGTGGTTCAGCATAAGACGGTTCTGTGCATAAATGGAGAGAGTTACCGTGGGTTATTGCGGAGTCTTGCTAAAATACAGGAAAGAAGTTTCAGCACAGTCAAAATCTGTTCCCCCAAACGAAGCCCAGTATAAGAGTCTCCCAGTCGCGGAATTCTGATGTTCCAACGTGCACAGCCACTGAGTTGTGTTTCTGCATTTGCTCATGGCCCTAAATTTCTATCGTTGGGTCTGATCCACAGAGATCACAAATCTAGTAATCCTGAGAAGGCATTACCTTCTTCCAGCTTTCCATCTCCTTCTGCACAACCACTATGGCATCCTATAAAAACACTTTCTATATGCAGCGATCACAATGAGCAGTGTCGAACTAAAGTAGGTGTCAAAACTACAAATTCCAGACCCTGAGTTTCCACCAGTGACTTGGAAACTCTCATAAACTCTGTGTTTGATTTGGATGGTTCAAAGACACCAAATCCAGGCTGGTTTGTGGGACTTCCCCCCCTTTTCCAGACCTCCCAGCACTGGCAATTGCTCTCACTGTTTCACAGCTTCCACACTTTCAGAGTCAAAGCCAATAGAGAGCACCTTCGTAAAAACAAAGAAGGAAAACACGCTGCTGCCCTTGATGGGGCAGTATCTGCAATTTCAACTGACGGGCCCGCTTCCGTCCCTCCTGCTCAGGTAACTCTTACCTCTTAGGGAAAAACATCTGGACGACACCTCATTTTTGCAAGGAGCCACAGAAGATTTTTTTTCCTTCCTAAACTAATTTCTGATAGAAGCAAATAGGTAGGAACAAGTTCCTAACCATAAAAAAATTAATTAAAATTCATCACTGATAAAAGAATTGCTCAAGTCAAGTTTACAAAATAGGAGTCTACTGAATTACAGGGAAATTGGTATTTGCTGAGGTGCTCCAGGTCTTCTACAGAACAGGTGGCTTCCGGGGCAATATACCACGTAGCCCAATCACCTGGAAAGCACAGGCCACACCACTGCCATCGGGAACTCCATACGGAGCACGCTGTTTTTAACCAAAGCGTGATGCGCTCTTTGTCTTCCCTCCGCAAGGCTTTTCGCCACTGTTCTGGCATAGTTTAAGCATTCCCCATTTCCATTTTGTACATTTTATTTCCTTTGGTCGCACAATTTTGTTGTTGAGTTAAAAAAACAAACATGTCTTTTGGTCAGCAGCAATTTTATCGTAGAGAAATTATACAACCAGAACCACTTCTCACAGCGTTTTCCATTAAAGGGTCTCCAAAGCTTTCCAAGTGTCTCTACTAACACTGTATTTTACCGGAGAGACCTGGCCACCAAGAGAAGAAATACCACGGCCAAACGAAATCAGCAGGAAATGGCGAAAGTCAGCCGGTGTGATAATCTGGGCGATGTTTACACCATTAGTTTGCAAATAGCAGACATCCCCCTCTTGCTTCTCGAGGATATTGGGTAAGACAGAGCAAGGTCTTGTACAGCTCATGCCTGAATTTATACATAACAAATATTTATAAAACTATTTCTAAAAGTGAAATCTTTGCATTTGGTTGTCCTGATCGTTTAGTCATTTCACAACTGCAGTGCTGCATCAGTTTCTTCTGAGTCCAACATTACTCCCTATCCACGTCAGCCCGTTAGAAGTGTTACCAAACGTTCCTTTGAGCAGTGGAGGAACACGAGTGCCAGGGTGCTCCCCAGGACGTGCTCTGACCGGGAGACTCTAACTCATGCCTCTGAAGTTATCAGCTGCTCCTGATGACTTGTTCTCCAGACGCCTCACCAGCTGCGTTGCCCTTCTTTGGCCACGCTCCAGCACCTCAGTGTCTTTCTCGTAGTGAGGGGCCCAAAACTGAACACAGTACTCGAGGTGGGACCTCACCAGGGTCGAGTACAGGGACGCATTAGGCCAAAAAGATTAAGAATGGCTCTCTAGCCTAACTGCTCAAAACCTTTTCAGGGAGAGGGAGGCCATGCTTCAGATCTTATTCCAAGATCTAATATCCAAAACACAGAGTACTATATTCATCAAACTGGACCGTAAGACCTTCTCCCAGTGGTGGCACCAGGTAAGAAAGGAATGCAGCTTCAAATTTCCTGAAATTAGGCTCTAACCATTCAGCCACCGGAGAAAAGCTGGAGAGGAACTAGCACCGCCACCTCTTCTATCAAGCCTCCTTCACATCTAATCTTCCTATTTTCTATCTGCTTGTAAACCACTGCTTTCTCTTACAACTAAATTAGCTCCTACCAGCTTTCTGCAGGCAGATAAGGAGCAGCCTCGGGCCAAACGACAAGATTACTACAAGCAATGTGACCAGGTTGTTGAAGCTGCAGCCTTGAGCTAATACAGCCTCGTCGCTAAGGGAGCGCTCAGCGCCATTAACCCAACCCCTCCGGTGAGCTCAGAACAACGGCAGAGCAAGTTTGTGTCTGACTGCTGCGTACCAACGTACCGCAGGACACCTACCTTACCCCCTGGTTGTACCACGTACCGATCAGTGCTGTTCACACTCTTTTATACTTTCAGATTATGAAGTGTCCAAAAGGTAAGTTTCAAGAATTTTATATCCATAGGCTTTGGTAGCCCTAGCTCCTAAATCTCACTGCAGGTCAATGGGTCTTAAGAGCTTAAATTACTCCTGCATCTTGTAATTTGCTACCATCTTGTCTTCTGGGATTCTTCGCAATGGAATACACGGGATTCCTGCTCTCAGAGACTGTCTTCCAAATCCAGTATGAACCTCCTGTCTGCAATCCAGCATTTGGTTAGCAGAGATTGCAGTTTCAGTCCCAAGTGCTATCCAGAACCTTTGACGAATGACTGCCCTGCCTAGCGTATGTAGGCAGCCGCCCTAGGGGGCAGATATATGCTTTAACCTACATTTATATTCCTGAAGGCACCTGCCAAAGAAAGCACGTCGTCTGTGATCGACAACTGAATTCCACTCATTTTAAAGACAAATTTCTCAGGCAAACCTCCCGTCCTGCATTCCAAATGCAGTTTCCAGATAACCTAAAGTTTGCTTCGCCCTGGCTTGCTTTGAACACACGGAGAGACTCCTCTGCTGCAATTCGCTGCGCCTGCTGCAGGTCTTTTAACAAGGTAAACTCATCTAAATTGTCTCTGACCGTACAAGGCCTGCAGGGAAATGCTTGCCGCTTGCAAACGGCAAAGTCTGTATGTGTGGCTTGCTTTGATCATAAGGCGACTGGCCCACAACAGGCCATTGCTTATCCTACTGTACGGCAACATTACGTGGAGACTTCAGACACAATTGCCACAATGCTTTCAAATCACAGCCTTCCACGTGCTCTATTATTATTCTTTACACACACAAGAACACACACCCATACGTGATGTTCACAGAATAAAACACAGTAAGAAATGATAAATATGGAACAAATCTATTCAGGCTAAGAATAAAATGTTCATTCTGGAACAAGTTATGAAACTCTTGCGCAGGGCTAACCGTCTTTGAAATCACACGGATATCAAGTTCCTAAAGCAAACATACTGAAGGCCAAGATATAAATCTGCTTCAGGGTTCTTTTAGTCTAATTTCCAGTAAAGTTTACCCAAGAGAAAGAGAACATGGACACTGAAGCAAGAACACCCTACTCCTAAGGCAAAACTCACACGAGTTAAAATCAAGCATTCCATGGACGTCCCTAATGGGCTTTCCACCAAAGCTCATAGTGAGAGTAAGGTAACAGATTCACAGACCTCTCGCTCATAGTTACTGGCTCCCCCCTATCAATGACGGTACATTCAAAATTCACCCATTTTGCTTTCTGTCAAGGTCACCTTTGCATTTCATTAGAGCGTGGCTCCAAAAGCCAACCGGAGAAGTCACCGCTCTCCTATGTAAGTTACTGCAACAGTTAATCACCTCAGGGATAAAAGTGTGTATCAAAACTTGTCATTTTAGTTAGAGTGGCTTCAAATTCTAGTAACTGTTGTCATATTTGAACTCTGAACATACTTCAGCAATGCCATCAAACTGTCTCTCCCCCTTCACGCTAACCGCTTTTTTATGTCTTGTCCCCATCCAAAATAAGCAATGGCTCGCGTTCAGCCCCGTGGAGATCACAAGCAACTGAAATCAATTATTTCCAAGGCTCTGCTAAAGATACCTCTGATAGCATCAGTTATTAAAAACAAAACCAAGATCATGAACACATTCTCTAGCAAGAAAATTAAATGTCCGTGGCTTCTGCACAAAAGGAAATCTTAGGTATTGTTTCTCTATGTTTGTCTTTAATAGAATACTGTCCTTTGAGGACAACTGCATATTGCAATTAAGAAAAATTAAACTGTTACCAAAAATGTCCTCTTTCAAAGATGTTCAGTTGTAACCATAATGTATAATCACACAGGGTGATTTTTTTTTTTTTTAATCCAGATAAGCTAAAATTGGAAATAAAAATATTTAATTGACTCAACTGGCAAAAGTTCCATTTAATTCCATTGGAATTTTGCCATCAGAGCTGTAAACACGTGGCTTTTGATAACACGTGTTTAACTAATGCGCTCATATGAAGCTAGGGAGCAAATATGGATGAAGCTGTACTTGAGAACAGTGACTCTTCCAGTGACAGCTTAGGTATTTATTGTATTTTAATCATAGCGGGATGGAGTGAGTAGCAGGAAGTTTTGTGCATCACTTCAGGACACATCATAAGAGCAGAAGTCCACCCAGGAGTAAAAGAATAACTGCACTGTCACAGCGTCTGAAAGCCAGCAGTGCCTCAGTGTAATTTTTACTACGGCTTTTACATTCTTCCTGAAAGTTGAGAAAACTACCCATGTATTATAAAAATAACTGGGAAAAAAACAAAAAAGAAAAAAGAAAAACACCACACTGAATCTTTGCTTTTCTATATTATTTTGCAGAAGTCCAACAACAGTTCATAAACATAAAATCAAAACAAAAGAAGTTCGAACTAACTGAAATAAAAATAGAAATCAGTGCTGTGAACTAGCTAAAATAAAAATAGAGAGGAGTGCTGTGAATAATCACTCCTATATTTATGCAAATATGTAAAGAGAGCAAAATTCTAGTAATTTATCTGGGATTATGTACTATAGGGGACTGATAACACAGTGTGGCCTCCTTAATCTTTAAATCACCAATCCAATTCAAACGGCCCGTTGGGGCACCAATAGAATGTTAATATTGCTAACAAATATTGAGGTTGCCAGAGATGCTTCTTTTCACATCATTAAAAAATACAATACAGAAGACCCCACAGCGTACAGCTAAACCAATAATCGACTAGGAAAAATAAATAACAAATGTCTTAGCGTGATGCTAACCCATTCACTTACGTCTACAGTGGAAAAAATAGATCTCAGCTGGCAACAGACACTGAGAACTGAATCTGTCAGGAGAATGACTTATCCTTTCTCACTGAGGTGGTCTTTCTTGGAAGGCCCAGCTCAGGCGTTACTAGTGAGAGAATACATCCAGGAATGGGACACCCTGAACCTAGAAGTTCAAGTGGAGGTTTCTAGCCAAACTCCAGGACACTGTCTCAGTCCAAGCCTCCTTCCAAAACATCTGATTAACGCTTGGCAGAGTGACAAGGTGAACAAGGGGAAAGAAGCTATTGGCCAGGCAAGTTAGCAGGGAAGTTCACTGGTGTCAAGATCTCTCCCTGCTGACATTTTCCAGCAAAGCTCTCTTTGGTGCGTGATTTCTAACCGGTTCCACACGTTGCTTTCAGAAGTTTCCCCTTCTCACGGGCTGGGATTGACTGGGTGGTGGGCAGGAGAGGTGAGTAGGAGGAAACATCGAGCTTCCCCCCCACCTTTTCTCTTCCCACTCTACCAGCACCTTGCCACTCAGCTCAGGGCCAGTAACAGGAGCTTGAAGCAATCCCAACAGTTTGAACTCTGAGGGAAAAAAAGCAACACTTTACTAAATTAAAAAACAGCCTTTTTTCCCTTCTAATGTCTATTACTTTTTAGTACGCTCTACGGACACTGCTGTCATTATTGCAGTGTATTTTCTGTACTTACAGGCAGAAGCTGACGTTTCAGAGTTGCTAATCTGGCAACGGTTTTGAACATTAAATTGACTTCATATACAACCAAAACACTGATGACATCAGCGAAAAGAAACACATTGTTCATAAAGACTTCCAAGTGGTTGCCTGGAGATCTTCAGGACGGGACTATAGAGTGTGACTTGCTGAACAAGTTCCCTACAACCAATGCTTCAGAACACAGCAAGGGACGGGGTCTGAATCCATTTACCCTCCTCTCCGTATTCACTGGAAACTAAAAACCCTTCCGTCCAGAAGCAGAGGAATTTTCCTTTGCTGCTTCACTGTATAATATGTAGTTAGGAATCAAGTGAGAATTGGGAATGCACAAGAAACTTCCAGCCAATCTCCACAAGCATGAAGCTGGTAAAAATAATTTTGACTTTTCACAGCTGCGTTTTGGGTTTAGCTTAGAGCAATTCCTTAGAAATGGATTCTGAAATATCCCAAGAGTCTGTACAACTCAAAAGGTATCTTTCTGTTAAAGAAACTGCTACTACATCAGGCAGACTATCAATCTAAAATTTCAGTTGCTTCTGAAGAAATTAAACGCTCAAGGACTACTAAATTATTCTGTATTTTTCCTAGGTTCTGAATGAGCTCCTTCCTTTTCCTTCCAGGTCCTGTGCAAGGCTCTGGTTACATGAATGGCCTAAAACCCATTTTCACTCAAATAAAGCCAATTATTTTGTCTTTAAGTTTACACATAGATTCTTTTTTTCTTTTAAAACAATCTCATTTTAAGCTATAAATACTGTAAAACACTCCCAAAACTTGGCATCACATTTTATGAAAATCTGCAGAGAGCCCTGGTTGACTGATTACAGTTCTGGAAGTATGCTTGATAAGCGCTTGCTCTCTAGCAAGTATGAGACTCCCCACAAGCACTATCTGCCAAAATCAGTCCCTTCTAACATCAGTTATCTGCAGAGACAGGAAAAGAATAATGTTCTTTTTTTAATGTGCTTTTACCCTTTCTGTACTCACTCTTTTGCCAGTGCTGTTTCCCAGACATTAATATTATCAGCAGTGGGTTAACCCACATCATATTTCATTCAAATAACTGTATCTAATCACTCTGTGATTTCACAGTACTACAACATGCGGGTCTGGGCCTCAGCACAACAAATATAATGGAAAATACACGCTAAATGCTGGACAGGTTTCCATTTTTGTAGCCTGGCGTTTTAGTTCCTCCGTTCTTGAAGCCGCAGCAAAATATTCTGTGCACTTAAACAGTTCCTGCCTGAGAAGGCATTTAAAAATATACTAGAATTTTAAGCAACTACCCTGAAATCTGCATTCAGTCTCTCCAGGTCACCACTTTTAAAGTCAGTTCCTCACTTGCTGTCTCTTACAATTTTCTTTCCTACTTGCCTCCCACGCCCTCATTCCTCCTTTTTTCTGGACAGCGTCTGCTCTTCGCTCAGCTGGAGCCGGCAGCAGCACGACTGAGAGGCTAGTACTCTAAACCTTGCCTCTTTTTTCAAGAAGGTCTTGAAGGGTCTACAGTCTTGAGGGGAAGAAAGGACCCGCAGACTCACAGGTTCACTCAAAGACTTTCTATTCAAAACAATGCTTTAACTCTGGTCATCGTGGCTACTGTGAACTGGAACTATTAAGCTCCTCAACCGAACAGCCTTCATAGCAATTGATTTTTAAAACCCCATTTTAGATTTTGTAACAAACACCATCACCAATTTATCGCTCTTGAATATCACATTTGTCTCTTGGGTTTTTGGTCACTTCCTCCAAGCGCCTTCAAAGCATTTCACAATCATAGTTTCACTCCGTACTACTTCTGTTAGTGCTACTCTGGTACACCAAAGGTTGCCAGGGTTGCACAGAGAGAGAGTAAATCAAAACGTGGAGCTTGTTTCTTTATTAGAGAATGCTGCAGGAGGAAAGGAGAAAGGGATCTAGCATACACGGAAGAATACAAAGGAGAATTACTGTAAATGAAAAGTTAATTGTATTACTTCTCTCTGACCTCACCATTTTCTCTCTGCCCCTCATAAACTAGGATCTTTCCCCTCTTCTTAACAACATTGCTCCTTTCAGACTATCACAATTCAAAAATCTTGAGACTGACACATTTCAAGTTTAGCAGAAAAGCTCAATCTTTGCCCAACAGAATCTATCAGTTTTGCAGCTGTCTTTTCCAAAAGCTCCTTTGCTTATAGATTTACAGGTCCAGGTTATTTCAGAGTCCTACTAAGATGAAAGCATGATGTGACGTGATGTGCCCAGTTAGATGCCACTGATCTTCAGCGGTTTACGCGTTTAACCTCTGTCTGATCCTGCCAAATCACACCTGGCAAAGCCTGCATGACCTTCGTGACTGAAAGTCTCACAGCTTTCATTATGGTCTGTGTTGAGCTCACCAATCATTTAGTGAGAAAACGGTTGTTCTCACATTTAGATAGGAGACAGAAGCCATCAGAATGTATCAGGAAAGGGAGGTATATTTTTTCGCATGCGAACTACGAAGCCTACCTCTTTCTCCTGGTCTTCCTGGTTGACCAGGACTTCCTGGGAACCCTTGCATGCCTGGTGATCCTTGTTCCCCCTGCGGCCCTGGAGCCCCTGGCCGCCCTGGCTCACCAGGAGGTCCTGCGATGGTTCGTGTTGAGACGGACTGGCTTGGAATCTGGTTCAGAATTGAATTATATCTTGCCATATGACCTGTCAGGAAAAAACGTCTTCATTTTCAAGTTGCAGTGGAGAATCTGGTTCAGATAAGCTTGAACAGAGCACTGGCAGGTCCTCAAGGCTGTGGTCTGTAGTGCTTTGATAGTATGAGCTGTGCGCTTGTTGGTGGAGAAACAGTGGTTTAGAGAGTACACAGAAAAGGGGAAGAACTATTGTGTAGAATTTATTTCCCTGCTTTGATTTTTTCTTTTTGTAGTTTATGTCTATAAATATTTAAAATTGTTACAGCAGAAGCCTCTGTATACTAGAATAGATTGGAGACAATTCAGGCTTTTTTTTTTAGATGCCTGATGCTAATCAGCTCTAATTGGACATAAATCCATTTGAACATAAATCTAGTCAGAACATAAATCCCAACTGTCTACCCTAAGGCAAACAGATCCCCTTGGATGCTCCGAAAAGCATCATATTTGTAAGTAATTGTGGCAGGAAAAGATCCATTCTAGAGATGGAAGCATACGAACTATCGATGTACTCACCCTGGATGAGTTGTTCACACACTTGCCGAGCAACAGCACGCACCATTGCTTGGGACTGGAGATCACCCTGGGTAACAACAGCAGCAGTGTCAGAACACATTTTTTTGCATCATTTCGGTCTTGAAAACGCGTAGAGCAATGAAAGACATTTATTATCCCTGAGAGATTATATCCTCACAGATGAGAAAAAAAAGCCAAACAAGTTTTGGGATTTCCCTGGTTCCCATTAATGTTTTTAGCCAGCAAACAGAGGCTGGAGAAGATAACCCTCGTGAGAGGTTTGGGGGCATGCTCAATGCCACATACTTCTCACCTTCAAAACATTACCGTAGCCATATATATGACAATGTCTGGAAAAGAAGGAAAGTTTGCCTGATTGCATAGAGAAAACTATTGTGCCTATAACCACAGAGAAACATAAATTGTTGGAGAAAGCTTTTTATGAGACCGAAGGCCAGACAAGAGAAAAAAAAAAAGGCGGCTAATATGAACATAGACTTACCCGCTCACCCCTTTCACCCTTAGCTCCAGGAGGACCCTACGAAAAGATTCAATACAGAATTAATTCCCATTTTGTTCTTGCTCAAAATTTTTAATGCCTAAACGTTGTCTCCCCTGCAGCATCACAGTAAAAGGAAAAAAAACCAAAGAGGGAACATATTCTTATCAATACTTGTAAGTACTTAAGGGGAGGGTGCCAGGGAGATGAGAACAGTCTTTTTTCAGTGGTGCCCAGTGATAGGACAAGAGGTAACGGGCACAAACTTGAACATAGGAAGTTCCATCTTAACATGAGGAGGAACTTCTTTCCTTTGAGGGTGGCAGAGCACTGGCACAGGCTGCCCAGAGAGGTTGTGGAGTCTCCCACACTGGAGGCATTCCAAACCCGCCTGGACGCCGTCCTGTGCAACTGCTGTAGGTGTCCCTGCTGTGGCAGGGGGATTGGACTAGGTGATCTCCAGAGGTCCCTTCCAACCCTGACAATCCTGTGATACTGCAACATGGTTTCAGGAGGCCACATGACAATAATGAATACACATTTCCCATTTCAGTACTCAACAAAACGTTCACCTTTGGTAATTACATGGTGACAATGACTTTCTCAGGTGTTTGTCACACACTGAATTCTCTTGTTTAAAATGCCACCAGATGATGCATTTCACATGGCTGAAATGGGTCTAATCATCACTGAGAAGGCTGAGGGGAGACAAAATACTGGTCTGAAATTTGTGGCATTTGCTGCACCAAGATTGTGCATCCACTATGACCAGTCAGCAATGGGATTAAATTGCACAGAAAATCAAGCGTGACATTAAAGATAATGTAATACTGTAATGACGGTAAGGATCGTTATGGATTGGAACAAGTTGTCTAGGGCAGTTACAACTTCATCAATGGAGGTTTTTGGGGTAGGCTAGACCTCTCTCAGGAACTCCTGAAGCGAGGACAGGTCTGCATGAAGAGGTAACGAGCTGACTGACGAATGGTTAAAGCACAGCTTATTCTATCCTGGGAAAGAAGAAACTCCTACAAAGAGTGTAAGATTATTTCTAGGCCTCTTTTCTATTACTCTACCTTTTGGGAAAGACAGTTACTGAAACAAGAGTTTTGACCCACCTAGGTGTTGTTTTTAGAACTACTAGAGTCTAAACATTCACAGCAGAGATCTTGCATGACTCACAGGAATATCTACACTCTAGGAAATCTAGTTCAATATCTGGAACATGTGTTTGGACAGGAACTGAATACTCAGCATGTTATACATCGATAGTAATAAGTTCCATAGCTCATCAAATCTCCTTAGTAGATTTCATGATTACACTTAGAAACTATGCAGAACTGGACATTAGGTTATAATCTTTGCTTATATATTATCAGTCATTGCACTTCCATTAAACTAAATAAAAATGCTCGCATTGGACTAAATCTCCAAAGCAAACTGGACTTTGAAAAAAAATTCTATTCTACAAATCAAGTCAGAAGAACACACTGTCACATTCTGATGTCTTTAAAAATTAAAGAGAACATGCACTGGGAAAAATTGAGCAGGCTTTATAATTAATCAAGCGGTCTAATGTTAAAATGTGAATACACAATTATTATCTGAACTGTTACAGAGAAAAAGAGGTCCACTGTAAATCTTCTCTTTTACATAATTTACACACTCATTTTATAGTTGTATTCCTTTCTTCTAGTTAACTGTTGTTTTTTTTTAATAATAAAGAAAATAATATCTGAAAGACAAACTTAGTATTAGAAGTTCCTAACACTTATTTTCGGCATAGAGAGTGTCATTTTCCACTCTATGAAACTGATGGTCAAATTCATTATAACATTCTAGAAGAAGCCCCAATCATTAGTCAGTTCCCCTGATGTAAACCCAGAGTAACCATGAAAGCCAGTTTTGCATTCACGCCATATTTTCACAGTTTGAAAATCAGAATAATATTTTGGAAATATTCTGGTTAATAAATGACATAGTTCAATTTCCTGAGAGTTGCTTGAAGTGCAAAGGAAAAAAAGGAGAAAGTAATTACACATAGGCTACAAATTCACATTCTGTTACATTTTTAACTTCTGTGTTTAAATCTTGTGTTTGGACTCGCTAATCCCTATATTCCAAACATTGTATGTAAGATCAACAAATGAATTTAATTATGAAGAATGAACAAAGAAAGACCGATATGATGTTTCGCTTAGCCACTAACTGCAAACAGATCATAAGCTATAAATATTGAAGAGTTCTGTAAAACAGTGAACCCAGGTACAGAAAACAATCCACAACAGCAAATACAGCAATATTAATGAATTTTACTCACAGGAGCTCCAACATCACCTTGTGGCCCCTGGCTTCCAGTAACACCTGGAACACCTGGAGCACCCGGTATGCCCTACATGGAAAAAGAGAAAGAAAATGCTTAGTGGTGATGACAATCAACATCCATGAATCCTGACGGAAGAAGTAATGGTGTGACGGAGAGAGGAAGTTCACCAAGCAGACTGTGCAGACAGTTCTGCAAGTCAAAGACTGGAGACGCTGGGAGAGGGGACTAAGAAGTACACATTGCAGGAAAAAGAGCACCAAAAGCACAGCTCTGAGAAAAGCACTCCAGAAAAATGGACTCGTGTTACTCGCTTTCTGAAACAGACACAAATTACTGAACCGCAAGACTAGAGCCTGTGATGTTGCTACTGTGTTCAGGGAGGATGAGTCAGAACATTCTTTGTAAAAAGAGCAAGACTGCTTGGAGAATACTCAATACCATCAGCAGTTTCACCTAATGTCTTAAATCTATCAAGAAAGCATTAACTTTGCCTAGCTGCCCTTGCTGAGAAGGATGAGACTGATTCTGGAGGCGACATACGTCTTGCTTTGAAGGCTGAACGTCTTCCTTGATTATTCTGTGAGAGCATTTGAATACCTACACTCACCTCCAGCCTCAGCAAAACTTGGAGGTTCACTTCAACTAACAATCCTAATTGGAATTTCTTACAAAAAGAAAGCCTTGTTTCCAATGTTAAGAGCACAACTCCCTTTATACAGTGCAGTTACTCAACTAAGAACAAGCTATCAACCTATGGATGGAACAACTGTCTCCCCTTCCCATAGGAAGACATAGGAGACATTTTTTTCTTGAGCTAAGTAAGAGTGAAAAGAAATCACACTGGACACGCAACTCTCTGCCAACCCCACGCATCATGAGAACTTTACATTCCAAGCAGAACCCTTGGCCTTGGTCTATCCCCTGAAGCCTAGATAACAGAGTGACCTACAATCCCCCAAATCCTGCTGGCTTTGCAGTAACAAATTCCATGGGCAATACTCACTGTTGGGCCAGGAGGTCCTTGTGGGCCTGTGGGTCCATCTTTGCCAGGAAGGCCCTATGAAAGAGAAATATATGCAATTTTATCAGGTTTTTATATGTACTTCATGAATCTGTTCCATTTCATCTAGAAGGCTTTTTTTTTTTTTTGTTCTTTTTCTTAAATTAATAACCGGTGGTAGTGGCTTCTCAGAAGAAAATTCCCTTATTTGCCCTGGGGAGGGTTTATTTCTGAAAAGGAGCTATAGCATCGCCAATATTTTAAAAAAAACAAACAACCAACAAACCAACTAGTCTCACAATACTTTTGTAGGAAGAAGCAGCAATGCAAAACTCTTTGTACTGGCAATTTTCACCTCTCAGTGAATTTCACTTATAACGCTGCTGTAGTAAGGCAAAGGAGAGCGTTTGCTGTCAGACTTCTCCACCACAAGATGGGCCACACTTCTACATCTGTTCTCACTGGTTGCAACTATTCAGAGTCCCACTGATTAAGTGCTGAAAGATGGCAACTGAGAGTCCATCTCTCTGCCCAGCAATACTGTACATATGTACTAGCTATCACCGAGGTCCTGATTCAGGAAGCAGCAGGAATGCTCATGTGGTTTACATTACGAACGTGCTTCACAGCTTCCAGAAACGAGAGCCAAAAACTAAAGATAACTTGGAAACTGGAAAGCATGCAAATCATAGAAAAAAGACTGACCAGATGTAAAAGAAAATACACTATTAATAAAGTATTCTTGCAAATTAACCAATATGCACGCTTTGTATCCACATGCTATAAAGCATAGGTTTCTGAACAGCCTGGTGATAAGTCAGTTCTTTAATTACTACACAGCCTAAAAAGGAGAAATATGATCTTATCTGTGACTCAAGACCAGAATATGGAGGTGAGAGCAGAAGGAAAGAGAGGGTTCGAAAGTGTTTATGCTGACAAACACAGTAAAGAACATTCTAGACCTCGGTATCTCATAGAGCTTCAGGAAAAAAAAATTCACATCTTTTTAATTTTGTACTTTTTTTCTGAAACTTTATTTACGACAGTTTTAGTAATGAATATAGCATGAACTACTAGTTTTATGCTTTACATAATTTGGAAACTATGATTCAAACCTGCTATCACATGGCATTAAAAAACTGGTTGGGGAATATTATCTGCCATGTACCTGGAAAGGATTTTTTAAAATTCCACCAGAAGAGTATTTCGATGATAAAATAAGCCACATAGGCAACTCATATTATGTCATCTTTGCATCCTTCATCTTGATAAGGAAATAATTTCCTATTTCACAGTGTAGCCAGATGGTTCCTAAGCTTCAAGGACCAAAGCAGCTTCCCTATCACAGTAAGAACTAAAGCACATGTAACAGCTAAGTGGTATTGAAATAAAGATGTTAGTAGTGTCTCCATCACAGTAGTTTTAAGACACGTACAAAGAACAAATTGCAAGCCTAGCTCAATTAAATAAATTTGCAAAGGAAAGTGTGTTCAGTGTTCAAAACTGGTGTTTCTAGAGGAAACAGAGAATGGTATAAGGCACCTTGAAATGCATTAAAAATTATAAAATAGGGTTTCTGATATTCTGTGGAAGAAGCATTTAGTTGTGAACAATGTTTTGTTAAAATCAATGATAGCTATTCATAGTTTTATAATAATATGGAAGTCCCTAAAAGATAATGCAAATTAGACTCGTTCTTGTAACAGTAAAACCTTCAAGAAGATGACATCCTTGTCTCTAAATTGGAGAGACGTGGATTTGATGGATGGACCACCCAGTGGATAAGGGGAGAGACTCTTTATGAAGGAGTGTAGTGATAGGACAAGGGGTAGCGGCTTTAAACTGGAAGAGGGTAGACTTGGATTAGATATTAGGAAGAAATTTTTACTGTGAGGGTGGTGAGACACCGGAACAGGCTGCCCAGAGAAGCTGTGGATGCCCCATGCCTGGAAGTGTTCAAGGCCAGGTTGGATGGGGCTTTGAGCAGCCTGGTCTAGTGGGAGATGTCCCTGCCCATGGCAGGGGGGTTGGAACTACGTGATCTTTAAGATCCCTTCCAACCCAAATCATTCTATGATTCTAAAATGTTCTATAGATTTTACATGAATATATTTTGAAATCTGAGCCTGACTTCAAAGATTTAAATGAAATGGGAATTGTATCCTATATGTTTGAGGAGCAGCAAACTAACTAAAAGCTTTTCAACATTTTACTTTACATAAAAGGTAAAGAAAAAATCTGTCTACATCAGGCTGAATATGATTTTGTGAAAATTCTATTTACAAGCATGTTTCACTTTTTAAAGCAAAGATATAAAATTTGCATTTATTTTTGATCAGTCCTAAAGCAGGATGAAAACTGGTTGTACCCTCTTAAGGGCTTAATTTAACTAGGAGGAGGGAAATATAGAGCTTTCCACCGACTTCTAGGATCTACTGTGGATTCACACAAACTTGTAAAGAAAAATAATGCTGTATGTCCCTCCCTTCTCCCATTCCAGTTAAAGAGTAGAACTAACAGTATGATCACAATTACATTTTCCTTGAATATATTTCACAATTTCTTTCTTCTGAGCAGTATTCATACTCTTGGCTGCTCAAGAATCATCTCCTGTCTATTCTCCTAGGATTCATTTCTCTTGGCACTGTGCCTGTATCGCTTGGCCACAAAAAAAATCACCTCCTGCTGTATTTGGTAGATGTGAAAACTGCTATTTAGAAATGAAGTCAAAGAGAGGTTTGGTTCAAGAAAGAGTATGGCAACACCCATTCTTTCATGCAGGTAAAAGACCAAAGATATTTGTTTGTGCTTCCAACAGGGTTAGAAGATGATGTTACTCAGACCATCTAATGGCCAGAATAGATCTGACACTCATTCTGAACTTGTGAGTAGTGAGCAAACGAGATTAGTAGGTACCAGGAAACTGGCAAAAAGACTGGGAATGTTTTTCTTCTCACTCTTTCTCCCATTATTTTTGGTCTGTGTAATGTAGAAGATAATAGAGCACTGTGAGAATTCACAAACTTGTATTCTGAGCACTGAAGCCTTAAAGATGTTATTTACTCTCCCGTTTATTGAAATCACACACTCCTCTTTGCTTAACTGTCTACAGAATGACTGGGGGAATTACATAGTACAATGCAGTCACATCCAGGAGAGGAAAGACTCTGTAAGAACCACTGAATCTCCTCCATGGAGCTGCTGAATACTAGAACTACATTTATATCATGGAATCGTAGAATGGTTTGAGTTGGAAGGGACCTTAAAGATCATCGAGTTCCAACCCCCCTGCCATGGGCAGGGACACCTCCCACCAGACCAGGTTGCTCAAAGCCCCATCCAACCTGGCCTTGAACACCTCCAGGGGTGGGGCCCCCACAACTTCCCTGGGCAACCTGTGCCAGTGCCTCACCACACTCAGAGTGAAAAATTTCTTCCTAATATCTAACCTAAATCTCCCCTCTTCCAGTTTAAAACCACTACTCCTCGTCCTACCACTACATGCCCTCGTAAAAAGTCCCTCTCCAGCTTTCTTGTAGGCCCCCTTCACATACTGGAAGGCTGCTATGAGGTCTCCCCCGAGCCTTCTCTTCTCTGGGCAGAACTACCCCAACTCTTTCAGCCTTTCCTCACAGGAAAGGTGCTTTAGCCCTCTGATCATCTTTGTGGTCCTCCTCTGGACCTGCTCCAGCAGGTCCATGTCTTTCTTGTGCTAAGGGCTCCAGAGCTGGACGCAGTACTCCAGGTGGGGTCTCACCAGAACAGAGTAGAGGGGCAGAATCACCTCCCTCGACCTGCTGGCCGCACTTCTTCTGGTGCAGCCCAGGATATGGTTGGCAAACTGCACGTAGGGCGATTTAGAATAAAGATGTGTATTAGTTGGGAAGGTTAACTTAAATCAGAACATATTTTGCTAATGGCATGAAAAACAGTTATGGAGAAACAGTGTAGCTGTGATGATTTTTTTTTTATAAGGGATTTTATTTGCCAGAATACAAATGGCATCACGGAATGTAGGCACCACCTAAATCCCTGTAAAATCTCAAGGCTGCTGAAGTCAGTACTGTTGCTGACCTCACTATAAACTTTTTAGCTCTTGGTAGCCTGGAATTTGTTTGGGGTACTTGTGGAGAGGTGATTTTTCAAGTAGGACTAGATACTGGCAAAACCTCAACTGAAGCTACTGAGCCCAGTCTTGAAAGACTTTCATGTACAGACCTTAAAAAAAACCACTGCAGCCTGGGACGCATGACTACCTCCTCATTTTTTTTTTTCCCCTTTCTTCTTTTTCTGATGAAAAACTGAAAACCAAATGAAGATAAACCAATCTGCCCATCTCTCTCAAGTTAAGCCACTGTGACAATCAGAGAAGTATTACTAAATGCTATTTCAGTGTATTAATCTGAGGTGTAGCTTGCAAAAGATTCTGCACCAACATGAGTTATTTTAAATTAAAGCTAATCCAGAAAAAGAGAAGAAATGTGGGGGTTTTCTTTGAAACGTTGCTCAGAATACACAGCCTTTATTTACTCAAAATAGGCTAGTTCTGTCTTCACACACAATAATGCTGACTTAGCATTTCCTCTCTTCCTTGCAAAACTACTAGTGCCACCTACAAGCTGATAGTCTGAAATTATTTTACTATTAATTCTTCATAATTTAAAACATACTTCTTCCATATCTTTTGTTAACCAGTCATATTTCTCCTCCAGTATTTGCAGCGTGCTATTAAGATTAACATCTGGAAGATAATACTTTCCTTGTGTATCTGGGTCCCTTTAATTATACCTTTGCTTGTAAATTAAGCAAGTCCTTAGAGAAAAAGATGTGACACAGCTCATATCAACATACATAACTGCATTTCTGTGGCTTTGTGGAAAAGAACCGGGGGTTCCTAGGGGACAATAGGTTGAACACAAGTTGTCAGTATGCCCCTGCAGCAAAGGTAAACAACCAGAGTCTGACTGTAGGAGCACAGCCAGCAGGTTCAGGGAAGTGCTCCTTCACCTCTCGAGAGCTTTTAACACTCCCTCTGGAGTGCTGTGTCCAGTTTTGGTATCCCCAGTACAAGACAGACTGATATACTGGAGCCAGCCCAGTGGAGAGCCACCAAGCTGGTCAGGGGTTGGAGCACAGGACATAGGAAGAAAGGTTGAAAGAAGTGGGTTTGCTCTGGTTGGTAAGCTTAATGCTGCTTAAACTACCTGACCAGAGGAAAAAGAGATGTAACCACTCTTCTTAGAGGAGCACAGCAATGGGACAACAGGCAACAGACACAAGTGGAAACAGGGGAAATTATGATTAGACCTCAGGAAAAAAAAAATGTTACAATGAAGGTGGTTAAATTAATACTGTCATGGGTTGCCCACAGAGGTGGTGGAATCTTCATACTTGAAAGAGTTCAAGACTTGACTTAACATGGACCTGAGCAACCTTATCTGATCAGACCTGTTTTGAGCAGGCTGTTGGCCTAGATGACCTCTGAAGGTCCCTTCCAACTTTAATTTTACGATTCTATAAATCCCACTAAAATGGTGTGCATCTAAACTCCCTACTGGAAATGACTTCTGATCTATGCTATCCCCTGAAAGAGTTGGCCCAGCCCAACACTGCCAAGAGGAATGACAAGCACTAGACTGCATAGGTCACTAGCCAATGCTCAAAATCGTGTTCTGGCAATATCTAATTTACTAGTCTATAGACTAGTAAATGAGCTTTGTGTCTCATAGCTGGTCTCTTTGCCCTCCTGCTCTCAGAGTGAGCTGAACAAGAGCCATTAGGAGCTGAAGAAATGTTTAAGAGACTGAATCATCCTCTCCAGCAGGGCAGACCAGTGTCTTCAAGCAGGATAAGGCAGCATTGGTCAATGCGTGTGGACTCCAAACTAGCTGCAGCAGCTCAGCAAGAGAAATCAATCACTTGGCAGTTTAAGTCTGTGGTCCCACCCCTAGCAGACATATAGGGAAGCTCATCCAACAAAGCTTCCTCCAGAAATGTTCAACCTGCTAAGGAAGAACCATGCCTCTTTGCCAAGGAGAAGCTTGGCCAAGAGAAGACACCCCTGAGGAAACCACCAGGCGGCAGCGAGCAGTAACAACATCATGAGCACAAGAGATACAAACTTGAGAATCAGAACAATGGAGATCCCTCTCTATATTGTGTCATTGAGCAGAGCATGCTTGCCACTCAGGATAATAGATTAGGCTTCTCTTGTTGCAGCTCTGTAGGTCTGTCCTCTCTCAGGGCCTGCACTTCGCAAGAACGAACAGGGATTGCAATTGTGACCTGACCTTGGATAGTAGCCATGGAGATATGGGAAAGGGAAGACTTTTCTCCCCTCCACCTACATATCTCAACAAGGGTCAGTTTGACTCTGCTTCCAAACTTTATACTCTTGGCTGAAAGAAATGACCCAAAAGCACACGAGAGTTTAATTACTGTCTACATACTCACCAGTGGCATGATGTCAGTTTGGATTCTCTCGCATGTGCAATTCAAGCTATATCTTTCAACATTATATGATTGGGAGAGTTGGTGGAGAAACACAATCTGTTCTCTTTAGTAAAACCTCTCTATATTGCCAGCTACAAATACGGGACAGCAAGAGAGGACACCAAACAACCACAGCCCCAGCCATACAATAAAATGAAACCATTTTCTATTTTAGAAAATCTTTTATGACACTCTTTTATAACTGGAAGCTGGTGAGATGAGAGGGGACTGTTCCTCATGTGAAGTCTGTGATGTAGACTTAAACCAGTTACCAGACAGGGATAAAATATTAACACGCATATTCAGAAAGTTTGCCTTATTATCAGAGAACACATTTTTTACTCTGATTCAACCTTCACACATTATTTTTATTATATCCCACTCTTTTTCATAGGGAGAGTATTTCATTACAAAGATGATCTTTGTATGAATTCACATATCTGACAGGGGATGCTCTATTTCGTAATGAGGTACTAAAAAACAAGAAAAAAATCCACCAGGGACTAAAAAGCAGTTCAGAAATATAAGAACCACCTTTATAGACTAATCATTGAATTAAAACATTAAGAGAAAAAACCAAAAACCTTTTCTCTACTGATTTCAAAAATAAAAACAGAAATTATGAACACTAGAAATAAAAAGAAAAAAAAAGGAAGGGAAAAGAACTGTAAAAGTGAAGTGATTCCAACTACTGGCAACTGGAAGGAAAAACAAAAAATCTCCATTGCAGGACTTCTCAAGTCTAATATCCCATTATCCCCAGTTCAGCAAAGCTTTCTGAGATCTCCCAATAAGTATCAGTCCCAGGCTTACCTCCCATTAATGTCAGTGTGATTTAGCCATCTGTTTAAGTATTTTATAGCACTGGTACCACTATAATTAAAATATTTCAATGAAAAATAAATACTAAAGAGGAAATTATAGCTAAGCTAAGAATAACATAGAAAATCTCAGTTTTAGTAGTAAAATAGCTGCAAAACAGTTTGGCATCTTGGCTAACAGGAGGAAGCCCAACAAAGGGAATATTATACAAAAAGGCAATTTACTTCTCAGGAATTTTCCAGTTCCCCTTTGCTGTTGCTGCAGTTATGCCCTTTAGAATTATGCCTTTCTCAAGTGCTTGGCCTTCAAAGAGACTGCAGTGAAATCATTGGTTTGAATCTTCACCCATTAAAGGCAATTTTATGTTGTCATAACTTCACAGGAATCAAATGAGTTACAACACCATAAAATTAGTGTAACATAATTATTTGTTATCACAGAAATAATTACTGCTGGACAATATTGCATAAGGGTTTAACCGAGACAATAACAGGCTAACAATTTTATGTGAGCTAGGCTATTTATCCAGCTCCTTTGATTAACACCAGAAGAAAGTGAACACATGAACAAAGCATTATTACCATATCCATAAAACCCGGCAATTTGTGTAATTGCCCTACGTTATTATAGACAATATGGGGGTCTCCTACAGAAGCAGCACTGCATGACCTTCCCAGGCTGGATCCAAAGCCTTTGCTGCACTAGTCTTCCTGCCGGCCTCTCTCAGAAATACCATCTCGCTGCAACAACCTGCCGACTTCCACATGTGGGAAAACTAGACCACTTCTGAACCGCTTGCTGGCTCGCATCAAGACATGGCTGAGGGCCTCTACTGCTAAATATGCAGTCCGCTACAGAATAAAGTAAAAACCCAGAGTTCCCTTTCTCCCTGAATTGCAGAATGCTCACTGTCCCTCGTGATCAGGAATGCAGAAAGAGGAGGCGCATACCACTCACACGTACAGTGTCTAGCACGAAGTCACCTCAACCTGGCTATGACCAAGATTAGACAGCACAGTGGCAAAAATCCAAGTGTCCCTCAGGCTACGGGTCTTTATTAACCCGGAGATGAACAGGTGACACCAAGCTTGGGGAATTTAGAGGGGAAAAAATTCCAATACAGTCAAAAAGAAAACATTAAAAACGTACAAAAATGAGCTTCAATACAGAAGAAGGCATCACAGTATTATAAATAGGAAAAGGAATATATTTACCTTCATATTTCACCCCAACTTAATTGAAAATTAGAAAGTTATTCCTCTGATTAGAATGTTACTCATCCAATGTTAATGTTGTGTAAATCTTTATCTTAATAACATTACTTTCTTTTCTTGATTTTAGAGAAAAAACATCTATGTATTGCCCAAATTCTACAGTAACTTCAGTCGAATTACTTCTACACATAAAGATATGCCAATGCTGAAATTCGTAACAGTGAGCTCAAATACACATTTCGCTATAGGGATGAGGTTTTTTTTGTAACAAGGTTTCAGGTTAATGCCAGAAATCCAAAGAATGTCCAGAT
This sequence comes from Pluvialis apricaria, assembly GCA_017639485.1. NCBI lineage: Eukaryota > Metazoa > Chordata > Aves > Charadriiformes > Charadriidae > Pluvialis > Pluvialis apricaria. The sequence goes on along the minus strand of CM030008.1, from coordinate 156,048,021 downwards.
TTCTCTGGTTACATTAACATATCCAAAAAAGGATCATGAATATGTAAATTTTGTTCCAGTGAAACTGAAAAGTCATATTTAATAATGAACTTCTGCTGTAGACAGTAACCCAGTATTATGCTAACAGTAACTTTCCAGCGCCTGTCTAATAATGAAACAAAAGTCTCCCCAAGGAGACAGGGAGGAGGACTTACAGGTTTAACTGCACACAAGAATATGAAGATTTTTTTTTACCAATTCCCAGACAGACTGTAAGCATCTTCATTTGTTCTACCAGAAGCAGAATAAGGTTTTAATAATAATAAATTTTCTTATTATTCTTCACCTTTTCCTCATGTCAGCAGTTTCTACAGGTATTGTTTTACATTCAGTACTGAATTCCCTTACAGTTGTCTCTGTTATTCATTAATTAGCTAGAAAGCAAGTTTAGATCATTGCATTGGATTGCATGCTAATTATGTACCATTTAACCACCATCTGAGTTTAAATGTATAAGAAAATGGACTAATTGGCAGCGCTGGACACTAGTGACATCTACTCCTATCGAATGCATTAAACACAAAGACAGTGCATGGCTCCCCATCACTCATCGAGTATTTCTCAACCCTGATCCAGCAGATGGAAGGATGCTCCACCCTATCTCTGTCTACTCTGCTAATTATCACAAAGATATGGGTCTCTGGAAATGACAAAGTACAAGTGATATAAACTATAATAAATCAACGATGCTGGAAAACATATCCATTCCAGAATGGAAATTCTTAAAACATTTGCAAAACATGTTCATTTTACTTTACCCTTTGACCTTGAGCTCCATCTCTTCCGGGTGAACCTGATGCTCCTGGGACACCCTAAGCATTATAAAGAGATGGCAAATGATGAGATTAAGTTAACAGAATCCAACTACATCACTTTCCAGTGAAACTGTATGACATGCTTTTGGATAAATGTTTTGGGTAACTGGAACTAGGGAGCTCAATAATTGGCGGGGCCATAGAAAAGATTCAATAAAAGAAAGTATTTCTGTGAAATGAGAGGTGGCTGAACACCCCCTCACCACCATCCTCTGTTAATAACATCGACAACTTTGTCAAGTCAGGCTTCCTGGGCCACTAAGCCGAAAAGAGAGCTTGATTTCCTACATCATTCCCGTGACGTGCCATCAGTACCTTAACCTAAAAATACAAGTGCTATTTCTCTCTCACACTGCTGGCATGGAGTCTGTTACCATATTGTCTGAAGTCAGCGCAGCAATATCGGAAGGGCAATACCTGCCCGAGCAGGCTTACGAGTTACGTCCAGCAGTTCCCTGTTGTTCAGATGAAATGTCACTCTCTGCCCAGCAGCAGTCTGGGACCATTACTGCAGTGGTCCAGAAGGCTACCAAAACTGATTTATGAGGAAGGGCTGTATGAGTTCAGTATCCCTAGCACATATGAACAAGAGGGGGGAATCTGGTAACAACCAACAAATACCGGAGGGATATAATCAGCAGAAGAGGACCATCTGAAAAGGGAAGAGCAAATAATCCTGGAAAGCAGCAATAAATTGGAATGCAATCTCCAGACTAAATATCAGACACCAAACTGAGTAACATTCACTGAATACTACAGGTTTTTAAGATGCCGATCTTGTGAAAGATGGCATCAAAAAGATTAAGTGCCTGAGGAATTCCAGGAGGAATTTAATGAGTTTAAAGTGAAAACAAGCAAACACTAATTATTCACTGTGTAAGCAGAAATCTAAGAGCGGACGGTTTCTGAGTCTACAGAGATCCAATTTCAGTGTTTAACAAGGTCAAAGTAACCGGTTCTTCAGGCCGCGAACGATTTGGTCACTGCACACCAGCATACCCTAGATTCCTGATTCCAAATCTCTGTTCAAATTCACCCCAACAACATGCTTCTCAAAAGTTTTGAATGTGTGCCCTAAATTCACAATGATGTTAAGTCAACATTCAAACTTAGTAAGTGACAGGTTAAACAATAACTTAGGGAATACCTGCAGGCCAGGAAAACCAAGATCTCCCTTCTCTCCCTTTTCACCCGGTGGCCCCTGCAAATTAAGAATCACATACAGTAAACCAAAGACATGGTTACTCTCCTATTTTTAATAGTTCCTTTCAGCTTCTTTAGAAAAAAAACAACCAAGCAACCAATAAGAAAACAGACTTTGCTGAAAGCAAACCTACAGACTATTTGCAAAGCTATAAATGAAGAATTTACAAATATAGAAAATCAAGAAAATAAAACTCATTTTAAAAGACTTCAGAATTAACCTGGCAAAACTATAGCCATATGTTACAAAAAAGGTAGTTATTTTCTTTTCTTCTCAAAGCAATCTGTTTCTCTTCAGCCCTCAGAAGTATTTCCTATAATGATGAAACCGACTATCGAAACTAGATGTGGTTCTACAGTATGTATGCATGACAAAGATATACTTTTCTAGATAATAAACTAATTTTAATTAAATTTTATGCAGAAACACATTTTCTCTGTCAAATAAGTATTCTTATAATTAATGTATTCTGTATCATTCTCCGATGACAGCATCATCAAGAATATACAGTTTTGGTAAATCACTTCATTATATCGTACAGCAGTATTCTACAGATGGGGTAAAAAGAAGAAAGTGCATTAAACTGTAGTAAATTTTGAAAACAAGTCTAGCAGAAAAAGTATCTACTACCTTTCCAGGCTTTGTATACCCATCTACCGGAGACATATATGAAACAAGATTAGTGCTGCTGGTTCATTATTCTACCAATGTGTCTTTATGATGAAATTCTGAGACTTATTTCACAACAGCATTGCAAACTCCAGGCCTAATCATCTCCTCTGATGATAGACTCTGTAAGTATAATGAATACTATTGCTTAATTTTGGCAGGGAATATGATGTTCTTGCTTGGGTGTACCTTTCAAGTCAGAACTGATCTGCAATACCACAACCCAAAAAAGATAAAATATTAACGTTTTGGTTTGGGGCCATGTTACAACCCCCACTGCAATTTTTTTCAGTTGTCTCCAGGCTTGGATGCTAATACCTGGGTTATATTCAAGCTGCGATCAAATAGGTTGAACTAAGTAAAAGTTCAGATCCAAATAAAAACATGAATGTTGGCACTGAACCCACGTCCACTATAGGTTAAACACAAATCTGTGATTTCACCTCAAATATTGAAATTCAGATTCTGATCAGGACACCAAAAGACATTTTGGTCCAGTCTAAGATACGTGCTGTTCAAAACATCACAAGAAAGAACCCTATTGATTTTATAAGTCTCACTGGAAGCCCTTGAATAGAAAGTCCACTGGGTCCTTGAGGTCCTGGAGGTCCTTGCGGTCCAGGAACACCAATTTCACCCCGAGGTCCATCTGGTCCCTAAAGTAGCACAGGACATAAGTTAAACTCTTATCATATGGACAAAGAAAGCTTCTGTTTGAAGAATTAAATACCAATAGACTCAAAAATACCGGAAATATGGGTTAACATTTGATTGAGCAGTTAGGGTTCAATTTAAAACTGCCTGGTTTCTTTATAAATACAAAAAATGAAGATTTATGCTGTGACAGCAGCATTCTGAATTTTATATCTTTTATCAAGGAACAAACAGGACAAGCAATTGTTATGAAAAAAGACACACCAAACGCCACTGGCATTTCACTATGCTTTTTCCTTGGCGACATGAGAGACAATCTGGAATTCATTTCAAGCTTTACGTGCAGCAGAGATAAACCAAGAACCTGTGCATCTGTTAAACGCAAAGTGCTGTACAAAGTACCTTTGGACCTGGATCGCCACGATGGCCTTTGGCACCTCTGACACCTGGACCACCCTGTGAAACACAAGCACAGGACTTGCTGAAAACCAAAACTCTCAAATAAACAAAAACGAAATCCAGAGAAGCCCGAACAGTTTTTTCTTGTTCCTGAATCAGTGTTCAGGAATCAGTGAATATCCTGTCCATATCCTTCCACTGGAGTAATTAAACTGAGAACATACTTAAGTGTGGCCATACACAGGAACAGATTTAAACACAGATGTGACTGCTTTCTAGAGCCAAGAATGCACACCACATAAGCATCAAAATAACACAGAAAGCTACAACAGGGATGGAAATGTATACATGTGGTCATGGGTTTCCTTCCAGTTGCTGAAACCTGCACATCTGTCTGTTCTCACCAAAATCACCACATTGTTAAAGGTTGAGTTTCCAATGACTCAAGAATACTTTTCAGCAAGGACAACTCCAGGATCTATTCGACTTGCCATGGTTTAATTTAGAGCTACTTTTAGGTAAAATACTCTTTTTGTCCATTTTTCTCTTTTTTTGCTTTCTTCAGCGGTGCCTACATCTGTTAATCATTTATTAACCAACTGTTGCCTTTTTTATTAGTATCATCTGCGACACTGGAGTTGCACATATCTATGGATGACTGCCATGAACGTGTTTTGCGTATACATGCTGCATGTGCTTTGTCCTCTAGGACAGCATAAATAAAGATTTTTTTTTTTCTTCCATTTTTTTCAAATCAATTTCCTTCTTCTCCCACCTGAGTACCTTGTGCTACAAACTTTACAGGGATTCTGCCCTTCTTTGTACTCAAAAAGGACCTTGTGCAACTAGGCACCATAACTGAATAGCGTTCTTTAGAGGCTACAATAAGTACTTATAAAAGTAACAGCATTAAGCACATAAAACCAAAATACACTTAGATTAAATGCATATGTAGTATTTGTGGGACCTTAAATAGGAACAACAATACCAGAAATGTTTGGAAGTACCAGAGTACTCTTGCAATGAAGGTACCATGATACAGACTTCATATGTGTGATCACAGAGCAGTTTTCTACGCCTTGTCCCAGCGCCTTCAGTCTTTTCACTTCCATCCCACAGCTCTACGGCCACGACCCATTCCCTCACAGTCAGCTCCGACCCTAAAATCTCATCCCATGCTCTCCACAAAACTGTGTTCTGGTTGCCAGTTCCCAAATTCCAAGTCATCACATTTCTGCATTCCAGCTCAGTAGCTCCCCTCTGCCCTTTCTCCTGCCTCTGTCTCCTATCTCTCTCAGATTAAAAATTCCTGTGCAAATACTCAACAAAATAACTGCAACTTATTAACATCAATAAAATCACACAGTTTTCTCCCATTTCCTTCTCAGAAACAAATTACATTTCTACTGAGTGAGAATATATACTTAAAAATAGCCTGGCGCTCAGCCATTAAATCACATGCTTTAAGATTCACACTGGATTTGGTACACTTATCCATGTTTTGAGCCCAGTTACCTTTGCATGGTAAAAGCGCAAGTTCCAGACAAGCATTGATTTAAGATGAAAACATCACAAAAGCCTCCCTCATTTTTCTAATAAACTTGTTTTGGTGGTTATTCCCCAGCACTACTAAGCTGGTGTGACTAATTTCAAAATTTTCATTTCTTTGGCTTCTACTTCTAGCCAAGAATTCCTGTTACGCCTTTTTCTCTCATTTAAAATAACTTCTTAACAGCCAGTGCTTTCCCCCAGAAACAGATCTTAATCAACTTTTATCAAGTCACCTTCTTATTTCTTTTTAATAGTTAAAACCTATGAAGCACTGAAAGATTTTCTTTGCAATTAAATTTCTCCAGTCGTCCAATATTTTTTGTCTCCTTCTTCAACTTCTCCAGTTCTGCAGCATTCCTTTCAAATGCGGGCAGCAGGTTTGTGCTGTATCTTACTTTTACTTTGCATGGAGAACTTCAGGCAGCATGATCAAATTCTGGCAAAGATGAAGCCATAAAAACAGTACCGTATAATGAAAACTGCCAGATAATCTTAACTCTAAATGATACTTCGTCTTACCCAAAATGACCCACTTCCTAAAAGAGCTTGAAAAAATATATTTCCAGAGTTACTATCCCAAATAAATTGAAGCCTTTTATTTGGAGTCTTTTTAGTCTAATGTCTAAAACTGGCTACATGGTAGAATCCTGATCCCTTAAACAGAAAAATCCTTGGCTTAGAGAAAAGTCACATGACATTTTAACGACTTGGAGCAGTATTGACCAGACGTCGCATATTTGACTTTCTGACTTTTGGTCGGTGCAGAAACGAACACTGACTTTATTCTTTTGCTCTGCTTTTTCCTAGGCCTCTTACTTTTTGTCAGTTATGCCATCTAACTGTCTGGCAAAAAAGTATCACTCGTAAGAGGCTGAGTTCCAGAACCACATACTCCCCTGCCTAGGCAGTCATCTTTCTGCTTGATTTTAAGCCTCCTCTTTCATGGCACTATGCTACTCAAAATATTGTTAATCCTAAATGTAATAAATAGAAGCACATTATTTTACTGCTGGATTAAGCTTTGGCAGTTCTGATCTGTATATGTTTTGAACTATAGTAACACGCATCCTTCCAGTCAAATAGTTTTAAAACATTTTTCATTTTACTGTGAAATGTGGTCAAACTACTCAATTTCAGTTGCACTTTTGTGTGAATTATCCCATTGCCTTTTCCACAGACACAAATTGGACACCTACATACAGAAATTAAAATCTTAATCCATAGTTGATTTATAACCTGCATTCAAATAGGAGAACAGAATAATTTTTACCTGTTCAAGATACACTTCTTCAGTGAATTTTCTCTTGAGTTCTTTTTCAAGTTTTTGTAACAGAGCTCGAAGAACAGTTCTTGCAGAAAGACTAACCTCTGAGTTGTTAATAGGATAATCGTCTGCTAGGATCTACTAAGTGAATGCCTTACGTGCAAGTTAATTTTGTTGTTGAACCTGTATCTCATGTAATTTGCATACTTTAACCTTTTCAGAAACTTAGTTTCCTTCGCATTCTCCACTGGCTCTTTCTCTTCAAAACATGCTCTTGGAGCATCCGGGACACAATGTAAGTAGAGAAACACGCAGTTCAAACTTGTTCACCAGAGGTCCTCACCTCAAGCTAATTTAGCAAGCCAATCAGAGCTATCAATCTAGTTGTAAAAGAAAAAAAAAGCACACGACTGTTCTACAAACACTTATCTCTTTTCCAACACTTGAAACTTGCCAACACTTGAAACTCTAATTTAACCTTATTAGTTATACAATGGTAGTATTCACATGTCTTGGAAAGACTATTTGACTACAGTTGACTAGGAAGTTCCATCTTAACATGAGGAGGAACTTCTTTCCTTTGAGGGTGGCAGAGCACTGGCACAGGCTGCCCAGAGAGGCTGTGGAGTCTCCCACACGGCAGACATTCAAAACCCGCCTGGACGCCGTCCTGTGCAACTGCTGTAGGTGACCCTGCTGTGGCAGGGGGGTTGGACTGGGTGATCTCCAGAGATCCCTTCCAACCCTGACGATACTGTGATACTGTGACTACAAACCCGAATAAAACCTTACCGGTGGTCCAGGAGGTCCAAGGGGACCCTTATTAGCTTCTGAGCAGGAACAAGCATGAGGAAGGGCAGGGCAAGTTTCTTCATCTCTCTAAGGAAAGATCAAGATAGGAAGAGAATGATGTCCAAAACTTTGATTCAGAAGTTAAGAACTTTATGAATCTAAGACATAGCACTGTGTGGATGCCTCAAAAGCACCTACTTGATTTAGCAACATACATCACATGGACTTTCAATAGGACAAGTAATCCAAGCAGACTTGAGCTTTTTAGAAAACTCTTAACCATTCATTTCCATTAAAACATTTGTCTCAATAAAGGGGAAAGTAAAAGGTAAATTCTACAGTTATTGAAAGAGGTTTCTTACCAAGCCGGGAAGCTCACAACATTTGTCCCGATTGGCCCATGAGGTAGCACAAACAATGTCAAACATCTGTAACTGCAACTGTTTCAAAACAAGGATGATGGACAAAATGACGGTTAGTTGTAAGATCAGTGCAAAATGGAGCCATCAGCAAGAAAAGCTACCTTGATTCAAGCACTCAGATTAGACAGAAGAAAAGCTATCGACTGAAAGCAGCTAGCCACAAATACGCTAACTAAATGGTAAAAGGCTTGTGTTCTAACCAACTGGTGCAAACTATCAGACTTTATGGGGATTAAGCAAGCTGTTCAAGGTTAAATGTTGCAGGCATTTGTTGGATTGCCCCCCTTTCCTCGATTAAATTCCTGATTTTGCCCAGTGATGCCTCCCGATACCTTTTTCTAGCAAAGGAGGCATCAAGAGACATGCAAAAGAGAGTCCAGCTTCTCAAAGCTGAGTAATTTCTCTAAACACACGGGTATGGTGCTCAGATTTTATCTGGGACAAGGTCTACTGTAGCATATTACTTACACTGGAGCTGAGCCACAAATAATATTTATCATCTTCTCCAGTTTTATTTTACTTTAGGATATGCCTTCTCTTATCCATATTATCCCCAGGCAACTTAAGTTTAAGGATGGTGAAAAGCTTGCTCAACACATGACAACACTGGGCAGAAAATTCCCACCACAGGTCTGGGAACATGGTTTGGACAAGAATTTAATCTACAAGAACACATACATTTGGTAAAAATAATGGCTGCTAGGTACTCAGAAACAATATACTAAATAGGACTCAACAGTAAAACCAATTGTCTCCTTTACAGCCTTGAACTGAACAAAGGGGTCTAAAAAGATTAAGATTTCTTCTGTTATTATTTCTATTCTTTTTCCATGCCTCGTTTATGTGCATACTGAATAGAGAGGGGAATGGAACAGAACATCCCATTAAATTAACCCCACATGTTAAAAAATGTGAGGAACTCTTAGAGATAGAACTCCCTTTGGTTTTGCTCCCACTATTATTTTCAGTGGCACTATTTTAACGCTAGAACAGAGGAGTGAATTTAAAGACTTTCTTAAAAATGGATCGCTTCTAAAGCTGTTAAAATGAACTACATATGTGCACCTTTGGTTTTGCCTCATTTTTTTTTCTTATATAAGCGAACTATTATATTTTAAACAAAGGAATACTTTCATAAACATAGAAATTCTTCTTATCTGCCAGCAGATTAGGTGGTTTGTAGATACGCTGTACTACAGATGCAGATTCACATGAGCTCCATGCTCCATGCTAAACACCTTAGACAGCTGAAGCGCAGCATGAAGGCAACTTTTAGACCCTTGGTTTGGCTCCACAAAGGTCCTTCCTGAGTCCAACAAGACTGTGTCCCTAGCTACGTGAAATGCAAGCTGACTCCACGTGGAGCCACTTAGATGCCTCTGCACTACACGTCCCAAAGCTACTAATTCCAGGAGGACTCATTAGCTTGAGCACAGTAGCACATGAACATACTGCTCTGGGACTCAGAATGACCCTGGGTATTTGCATGATGCTACACTTAAGCAAAGAAGACATCCCAGAAAAGGTGTGCAGAAACACCTGAGCTGGCTGTGCAGAAAGCAGCTTCGGTTCAGAAGTAAGCTGTATTGCCATTTTTTTCCATAACCCAATCCATCCCAAACTACTCTGTTATCCTGAACAATGGAAGGTTGACTGTATTGGCTAAATTTATGCAGTCCTACACAGGCATGTATATGCATTCATTTTCTGTGGATTAGACAATCTAGAGATCCATAGTGATCTCTAGCATGTTGGTGTAAAATAAAGAGCAAACAGACATTCCCTGAATTACTGTATTCACCATCCAAATGTTGAATGACTCAGTATTCTTATTTTAAAATATCATGTGGGTTGCTCTGACTCAAGCTAAATAACTAAACAAAGCTTTCTTTGCTACTGTTAAACTTTTATTCATAATTCTCTGTATTCATAGTGATTTTGCTTTCTAGATGTCCAGCCCCGCAAGCAGAACCAGTAAGAAAAGTCTGCCCACCCTCGTCCGATCAGGCTACAGCTCTGCAAAGATTTCTCAAGTGCAGACCACATCACACATTACTTTTTTTAACAGTACGTATACACGGAGGTAAACAAGTTAAATTTAAAAGAAAAGGCAACATCAATAAAGAGAAGGTTTGTGAATTGTAAATAAACAATGTTTTAAAGCTGGACTTCTCATTTAATCCCACCAAAGGAATAAAGAATGTTACTTGCTGCATGTCACAGTCAGGTTTCATTGCCCTAGCAGCCTGGAGCACCTAATCCAGAGATGCTTCTGGGGATGTTAAAAGGGCTAAGCACACCTTTAGCCTAACCCGTTTCTGTCCTATCTATCTCTGTTTCTGCCGGTTCATTGAACTGTTGCACCCCATAGGCATCGATGGGAAAAAAAACCCTGATACAATTCTATTCCTTCAAAATGGACACGTTTTGCAAAATTCAGGTGACTGCACTGGATTCATTAAAAAAAAACCTAAAACCGTTCTGACAATGTTAACCTGTTCCACACAAATACAGTCAGAACAAAACATCCAAAAATTTTATTCCAAAGTAACTGCCTGCCTGTTTTTATTTTATGTAATAAGCATCTCTAAAACAAAGATTAAAGCATTTCATGAAAATACAGCTGATGAAAAAAGAACTTTTCAGCACTATCAACAAACCTCAATTTTCATATAAATTCAAAACAATTTTCAAAATGTTTTACAAAAAGGAATTTTTGTTGCACACATGCCTTCATGAGCCTCTTAAAACTGCGAAGATACTGGAATGGACTAAATCTCAGTATGCTATTTCCAGCGGTGGCACAAGTGATATCTAATGAAGCACAAGGGTGTAAGTCATACTTCTACCTTACAGTCTGCTAGCTTCCAAAGACTTTCAGATCAGGGATTTCCTGCCCCAGATTTGTTAGCAACCAATATTTTCCTTTCATTCATTTGCCCAGGCTTTCCTACAATCTAGATAAATATTTTGTACCCACAAAATTCTACGGTAAGGAACTGCGCTGATCTACTACCTGTTTGTTGTGAGAAGAACCTCTATCCTGCCTCCTACTAACTTCCTTTGATGGCCTCTAATTTTTGGAGGAAACCAACTCATTCATGCCTTAAATATGACTATTCACACAACTTCTACTCAATATGAATAAAATGTGCAGAACAGAGACTTTAAAGAATGGTATTTGGGTGCTTTCTTGACAGGCTTGTAATCTGGTATATATTGTAATACTTGAAGGCAGCTAAACAGAACTATGGAGTAAAGAATTTTCATCTTCAGCTACACATTTGTAGTCTTACATCAGTTTTAGAGTTCATTTGAACAAAACCAAATTTTTCAGTGAGTGGGAAGTCTGACCTATCTTTTATAGATTCCTGGGTTCTAACAAAAGACACCCTTTCTTCCCATTTCTTTACAAAGCCTTCTCTTAATTCCAAGATTTCCTAAGTTTCCCTTTTTCTGTTTTTATTCAAATGTGACTACAAAGGTTTCTCTGTGTAATTGTCTTCCCAGGCTTCATATAATTCTTATCCATAAGTTTGAGGCCTAAAGGCTCTTTTTTGTTTGTACACAGAGATATATTCTGAGGGCTTATTTTTTACTAAACAAGAGTGTTTCCACATAGTAGCAAGTAAATACATTTCTGAAACCTCATTTCTATTCAAATCAAGCCTTGAGTTCAAGGTTCACATTCTCTGCTAACCTCATTCTAAGGTCAAGAAAGTTCAAAGAAAATTAGCAAAGAGTACTACACAGCAAAGAAGCCTTCCTAAGATTATCATCAGATTGTCACTTCTTCCTCAGCAACTAAATCTACCTGAAAAACCCAAACAAACCTTCTTAATGACATCTGAAGCAAAATGGACAGACTTCTTGTTGCTGTGCAAACAGAATGATCGACTACTGCTTCTAGGAGAATAATTTTGGAAGAATGAAAGAGTACCTAACCTTGGGGAGGATCTTTCACATTTAAAATATTTTATATTATAAAAGAACTAGGTATACTAAGACAGAGGCTTTTGGGGGCCATCTTCGTCAAACTAGTTCAATTATTTAATGAACAGATAGTGAGCTTAGGGCAATCATACATAAAGAGGAATAAGGGACATGGGGAATAATTATCACACAAAATGAAGTTTAAATGATTCCAGGCAAAGGAGTCATACACTGTATTATTCTACGTAATGAAGTTTGGAACACAAGTCATATCTGAATGTATCGACTGTGTTCACATATGTGTTTGAGAATAACATTTGAACAATGATGATCTAGTGATTTCGTTTATTAAAATAATCAAAAATAGATTTTGCCCAAGTTGAGAACTATTGCAGACTTCTGTAGAATTTCTGAAATACTGGAACTTACTGTTTCAAATATGGGTTCGCTCTGCTTCAACTTAAAGCTAACTGCAAAGATTCCAAACACTTGCTTTTAGGATATTTTAAATGGTTTCATGAATTGTTGTTGTTCTACTCACTGGTGCAGAGTTGTCTCTTGGTCCTCTGGATCTGACCATTCTCCCCAGTACTTCTATGCCATCGGAACTAATATTCCCTGCTGCATTAATGGTCTTCTCGCTCACTTGCTTGCAGTCAATAATTATTTTGGCCGTAGTCTTGCTGATAACAACATGCAACTAAGCAAAAGAAAAGATGCTTTAACATACAAAGGAGCACATAGGATATATTAATTTCCTGGGAAAAGGGAGGCATTTTTTGAAATGAGCTCCTAACTCCATGTTTGCTAATAAAATTCAGAGAATAATCTAGATGACCTCTAGAGGTCCCTTCCAACCTGAATTATTTTATGATTCTAATCTGTTTAATAAATTTAGATTATTTTTCTGCTTATGGAACATTTGTATTCAGTAAGAAAATAATTTATCCCTGACAAAAGATCTACACAATGTTCATATACCACCCAGAGCCCAAAGAACCCTTGAGTTATGTGATCAGTAATAATTCCTCAGCCTTGTATGATCCTGTTATATAGCACTGGATTTCACCAATACATCCTTTATAGCCACTTGCAAAAGCCAAAATGAAGCAGTAAAATTTAGCCCGTAAATTCTACATTAACCACACAGCAAAACCTTTCATAGTGAAGTTTTTACACTGAAAAAAATCGAATCACATCTAAACGCAGTACAGAAAAGCAGAGCACAGCAACAAAGTTACTTCCTTCTGCCTTGACTCACACTCTGTTGTCCATCACTGATGCAGCGAGGACATTCCCAGCAGAGAGGACAATCCAGTCCTAGCCGCAACCGTCCTGTCACGAGCAAACTCTCAGTTAAGCAAAGGAAATGACAAATTTGCGGGGTGGGGAAGACCAGATGAAGAGCTGGTAAAAATGCAGTGTCTTCTCTATACCAGTACACTACATGGAGATCGGAGCCCAAGGGGAGAGAATGCCAGGAAGAAGCCCTGTAGCTGCTCAGCTGGAACTTAATAAATGAAAAGCTGCTACGAATTTGGTCTCCTGTGCCTTTCAAACACGTGTATAGCAGGGATCACCACTCAAAATGCAGAAAAATGCTTAAGATGAGAATTTGCTAAAGCCTCATATATTCCTCCATAGCACAACTGAAGAGTCAGAACTAGATCCCAGCTCCGACCTACCTTCCCCTTCTCGCTTTGTCAATTAAAAAGGAAGTGCAGAAAAGTTAAGCACTGTAAACACTTTCCCTTAATCGACGGTCTCCTTTTTTTGGTTAGGAAAGACAAACGTCAGGAATAAAAGTGAACAACAAAAGAACCTTCCACAACAAATATGTTCTACAATCCCAGCACTACTTCATCTGCTTTTGGAAAGAGTGTTTCAAGTTCTCTAATAGCCAAGAAGAGTTCGACATGGCATAGCCCTTAAAAAATGTTTAAAAATAACAACTCTGGTCAAAAGAAGGATAAGGGTTTTTTGCTGGACTTTTTCTTTTGATTTTGAGTGACATTTCCAATCCAAACCTTAAAAGGAAAAGGCAATTTATTTCTAAATTACTTTTCAAGGCAAGTATTTTTAATCAACTCGAAAATACAGACACAAAGCATGAGATGAAAATTGATCACATCAGCCTAATCATAAAACCTACGATTTGTTTAATGTTAATTCAATATTGCAGACACTTAAGCCAGACTGGTAGATGATTCTGAATATGCAAAATACATTTACTTTGGCAACGGTTGACCACATGAAAGAAGATATCAAAACATGAAAAAATCCCAAACCTTTATTCAGAGTGCATTTTTTTCCTATTACCATTACTAACCTTATGAAAGCTCCCATAAAATATCTTCCTTATTTCAGGACCTTCAAAAGTCACAGTTTGAAAATCTCCTTTGTAGTCATAGTTAAAGAAAGTCAGAGTTTTACCACCGTCTGTGTGAGAATAAAAATAAGGGCTCTGCGTTAGAGGAAGAACAGGCCTGATACATCATCTGAAAGGTTCAATTTTGTGTTTAACAAAGATGACCAAAGATGTCAGACCAAATGTTAGTAAAACACATCCGTAAGTGATATACTGACCCAGAAGTAACAAGTTATCTCAGAGAAACACTCTTTTCTGGTTTGACAGGAAGGATGGGCCAATAGATGGGAGTCTACCTCACCCATGTTTACCTGATCTACCCTCCCACTAGCTGTCTGTATGACTTGGACAAGAAAAACAGGCATGGACCTCAAGCTAGCTAAATGCCAAATTCCCACCTGTTTTAAGATGACATATCTAAAAAATTCTAGGAAAGACAGAAAAGTATTAATATATCTCTTTCAAAAGTGGCAGCTACAAAGACCAGCTATCACAGCATTTACATCTTTTCAACAGTAAATATGGAAACCTTCTAAATTATAATCCCTGTTTTACAGCTGTGCAAGTCAAATCAAGTAGAAATGAAGAGTCATCAAGAGTTCATGTCTCTAGCTCTGTCTGCCATCTACCAGACTGCAATGCCTCTACATATATCGTACTGTCAGCACCACTGGCATATATCAAGATAGATTCTATTAGAACCAGATCCAGAGCAGTGGAAATTTTAAAAGCAAATGAGTAGCTCCCTTACATCAATTTACATCTAGTACAGCTCTTTGCGTTTCAGTATCATTGCTCCCAGTTTAGAGCAGTGTCCTTAAAATTTTACTCTCACTTCAAATTAAACTCAGTCAAATTAAATCTAAAAAAAAAAAAATCCATTAGAGACTATCACCTTCCAGATTCAGGTAGTTGTTCTGGCAGCAGATTCAAACATTGGCAATAATAAAACTAGACACAGAACGAATCATTCATACAGTTAAAGAAAAAGTCACTGATAAAATACAAAATACATACTATCTAAAATAACTCCAACCAGTGGTTCATATTCTTCGTTTAAAATCTCCCAAAGAGCAAAAGGCTCTTGAGGTGTGTCGGGGAGTATACGGAAGAGAAATGTAATGGTGTAATCAGAAGGGAGACCTTCAGGATGCAAATACCTGTAAGAGAAAGAATGTCTTTTAAACTGAAACAGACATTAAATCTGGTGATTTACTCACCGGATGTTCACTTAACATTTCTAACAGCTTTCTATTACTCTGTATATTTCTTTGGAAATCAAGACTGAGAAGCAATATGAGTAAGTGTTTGCAAAATCTATGCAACTTGATAACTATCAAAAGAATACTTATGAAGAAAGAAGTTATCTCTTCCCTTGAAATTTACAAAATTGCCTTTAATTATTAAATATTTTTAATTTGATGATCAAATCAGGTCAGTTTGAAGTAAAGCTGGAATTAATTATATTAAAAGCTTTTAAAAAACAGTAGTCACTCACAAGACCTTTGCTATTGTCTGGTTTAACAGACAATGGAAGTACAAGTTGCTTGGAAGACCAATCTCAATAGACATGTCCTTTGTCATTAAACCATCACCAATGGATAGAAATTAGGAACGATGGAGACTGTTACAAGAAGCTAAGTTACGGGGAATGTAGTTTATACATTTCAAAGCCAATATATAAGAAAGTGAAGTCAAAACAGATCACACATACAGAAATACAATCTGTTCTCCTAGAAATTTTGCAGGAGAGAGAGGAAGTTTATGATATAAGAGAAGTATGTTATTTTATGTCATTTCCTAAAATTTGTTATTTAGTGCTTCCAATTTAATTTAACCTTGCGTTGCCAAATCCCAAAGTGGGACCTTTGGACAAGTGTCTGAAACGACTGACTGCATTTTGAAAATGTTAATTAGCCTGGTTCCTTAAAATCGTAGTAAAGGGATCTGAAAGAAGCCTGAAGAGGTTATTTAATCAATTTCTTTTCCCCAAATATGATCCATTGCTTCTAAAGTGTTTCTGGCACATATAAGATGTATAGATATGAATCATGCTGGAAAAGGAGTTAAATGTGATATATGATCAATATATTCTGCACAATGGTCTGTAGACGATCAAACGTGATGTTACACTGCATCTTTCCCACAGAGAAAAGAGAAAGGGAATTCAATGGGTAAAAGAACAAAGCCTTACATTATGTCCATTGTACGAAGTGCAAATGAAAGAAAACTCAATAAGCAAGGTGGGGGAAACACAAGGTTTGGGGATACAGAGCTCAAAAAGGACAGTAACATGAATGACATTCAGTGCACAGATGAGATGACAAAAACTAGTAGTATTGTTCAGACGTACCTGTACATCATCAAGAGAATGGTATTCTCTGAACCATGAAAGGGAGTGAAAGCTTAATGAAGCAGTAAAACTGGGCTGGGATGGCAGCTAGAGAAGAGCATATAAGTGCAGCAGATCCAATTAGAAAGAAGCAGAAAGGGAAAAAGAAGTGAGAAATGCTAATCCCTGGAAATTCCAGTCCATCTAGACCCAGGAAGAAACTAAACATGGAGAATGTGAAACAGCGCCAAGAATTATAGCTCCAACTGGGGCACAACAGGATAATCACACAAAAAGACTAAGATGACATCTTATATAAATCTTAAAAGTAATTTCCCACTGTTTTTCTTTCTTATTTATCTCAGCTAAAGAACACTTTTTGTTACATCTTCCCATGTTTAATCCAGCAGGGCCACTGCTCTTCTCTGATGACACTTAATACAAAGTGGAGGAGAGGAACCAAACACAACATACACACTGTTCATAATGTAGATAGACACTAACATCTTTGTTCTTCTGACATGAAAATACTTGTCCCTGAAATGAATAATTGCCTGCACTGGACAATTATCTTCATGTGTTTTATGAATATTTATATGTCAATACATACTTGGTAGGCTGGGACACCAGGGCATCCTTGTGCAGTCTGTAACATGGGTAAACATTAAATGTACCAGGTTCCATTGAAACCCCTTCCACAGCTGAAAACTCCTTTTCAACCAAACCAAACATTTCCATCATTTTAAATCCTGGAAGGCATCAAAATATACATTCTATTAATTTAAATTAATACCACGTTAGAGGAAACAAAAAAAGGACAAAGCCAGTTGCATCAAAGAGTTTCATATCACCATCTGTTTAACAGCTGTTAGCATAAAGGGAAATTTATGGCCTAGTATTGTGAAAATCAGGTAATGAAAGTTATTGCATAAATCAAGAACAAAAATGAACACAAAAATACTGTACCTGCAAAATTATTGCCATCTTTAACTACCAGTGGGCAGGCTGGAAAAGAAAGATAGATATATTTAAGGATACAAGACGTCCCACTGGGTGAGAACACTGATCTACTCAGCTCAGTACTCTATCCCCAACAGCAACAAAAGGAGATGCTGTTTAGGAAGGGCATGCAAACCCGGCCACTTTTTAATCCATTCAGCTGATGCTCAGGATCCACAAGGGTTGTAGCAAAGATGCTAAAGGGTACATCCCTGTATATTCCATATAATATCCTTTTATGGATCTGTTGTCCATGAATTTGTCTAATCCTTCTATGAACCTGCCTTCACAACCTCTTGTGGCAACAAATTCACTGCGTGCTGTGTAAAAAAGTATGTCTTACACTGGGTTTTAACCAAGTGCTCCCTAGTTCACTATTTGTGAGCTTCTCCAGCCTAACTCCAGCTCAGGCTCAATTACTTTAGCTGGCATTCCCTGTACCTTTTCAAACTCCACCATAGCTTTCATGAGCAACAGAGACCAGAATTGCATGCAGTCCTTAAGATGTGTGCATATATTTTAAATAGCTGTGAATCTGTTCTATATTTTCCTTCTGGCAGGGAAGAAAGTACAGTAATCTCTTCCAGGAAAGGTTCCCTGGGAAATCAATAAGCCTAGATGTAGGGTGTCAAATATGGCACCCCAGGACACTCATATTCAGAGATCACCTTTGGAATACAAGCACAAATGACCAATAAATGCTACTGTTGAGTATTGTCAAAGTTCTTTCTACCATTGAAAGCAGAGTTTATGGCCAAACCCAAAGAATTAATGGGACACAAGCAACATATTTGTGTTCACCAGCTGCGATAACTCACAGCCCCATGGTAACTCTCAGTCCTACGCACAAGGACTCCTTACAATCAGAAACGATTCACATCAGCTATACACTGCCTAATTCCTGGCTTATAAGGAAACATTCTGAGGGCGCACACCTGAAAGCATGTGAATTATTCACCTCTAACCATTAGGTGTTGTTCCAGAACGTCTTTCCCTTCATTTTTATAAAGAGTCTGAAGTGTGGCATTTTCACAGATTTCAAAGATTTGGGCATGTTTTACGCTTTTCCTTAGGCTACAACTCTTCCACTTTCTATGATAATACAAACATCAATGATTGGTTATTTGTTAATAAATTAACCATGTGATTTGAATAATAATGAACGTAGCTAACTGTACTCTTATAGATGGTTGCAGTAGTCTATAAAATAAAATACAATTTATTTTTTATGACTAAATTCTAAACTATTAATAATGTTTCAAATCTGAAATCTCTTTCTGTCAACCACGGTACCCATTCTGGATTTATAGCAAACAACCATTAGTTATTTTCAAGTCACAACAGCTTCATGTCCTTAATCTTTTATGGAAAATATATTAGAGTTATAATACCTGCAGTAAACTACGTTAAAAAAGGTACATTTTCAAGAATACCTCTTAATAGAAAATTAATAGTTATAACCCCCCCCCAGTATTTAGCACTTATTTAGAACCAAGTAAAAGTCAAAATGGCTAACTTGCTGATGCAGTTTCACAGACAAAAGTGATCAGCTCGTCTTCAATCTTTGTAAAGGCATCAAAGTCATCCACGAAGAAGACATGTCTTTCACTGGGCTTGCTGCCGATGTTAACTAACTCTGAATAGTCAGCATCAGCTACTCCAATAGCAAAAAAGCTGAAACCTGTAAAACAAAAGAACACTTTTGTAAGTCAATCATTTAGAGAGTGGAAATACAATATGAACACAACTGTATTTGCACTGGGTCCTTTCCTGATTAAATACAAAGGTGGAAATTTTATTGTTATCCTATACCACAAGAAACTTCATGCATGTAATCTAAAATAAAGGTAATACATTCTCTGTGAGATATTTCTTTTGGCTAGTTATGCTTAGTCAGTTAATTAAAGTTAATGCTTAAGTGTTTTCTTGAAGAATTCTAAGACTGCTCAGTAGTTTAAAGTTTTAGCAATCTTTAAACACTTTTCTAATTTAATGCTATACTTTATTACACACAAAAATATCCATGTTTCAAGTATATCATAAATACAAAGCACAGAAATTAATTTCCTGTAGGTCTTTTACAGACTTTGTTCTGTGCCATATAATCAGAGTTTTTAAGCCACTGCTGTCTCATGAGTGAACACTGACATAAATGCATTCTCATTTCATCAGCAACTTAACGGCACTAGTTGAATATGTTCTATATATTCTGCATGAATGTATGTTGAAATTTGAGCCTGACTTCAAAGATTTAAATGAAATGGGAATTCTATCCTGCATGTTTGAGGAGCCACAAACTAGCTAAAAGTTTTTCAACATTTTCCTTTCCGTAAAAGATAAAGAAAGAACCTGTCTAGATCAGGCTGCATATTGTTAACGGACATACTGTTCTTGCATGGCTCAGTCCCAAATTTACTCCAGTCAAGCAATACTGTCTTTAAGTTTGAATGAGGCCCAAGGGCATTCATCACCTTCTGCAGAGGTTTTAGCATAACAAAACTTTGACTTAATCTATTATAACAACATCTTCATGTCTCATCCAAGATCAGCACCTCTTCACGCCAGTCTCTGTCATAGATGCAAGTCAGTACCTGCTCCAACCTATCTGCAGCCTCAGCGTACAGCACGCGCAGAAGGAAATGGGAGAGAGGAAGTCATTTGTCCCAGGTGACACATCCCAGTCAGCAACTGAACTCCCACCATATGCGGTCTCCTCTCAAGGTCATTGCCAGTCTAATAGTAAATCAGGCAACTGCAAGACTTAGCCGACAGTTGAACATTTTTTTGTTCATCTTAGACATAGACTCCAATTTAATATGAGGTTTTCTTGATTGATACTTAAAACAAGTTATGCACGCTCTACTGTTTTGTGATATGATTTTATTTATGAAGGTACTGCACTCAGCATCTAGCAATAATTCAAACAGGCAGCCAAGCTCAACGATTGGGTTCCAGGTATCAGTAATACACACTGGTAACTTCATAGCTGCCAAACCCTAAAGGCACTCTAAAAAGCACAAATGTATTTTCTTCTTAGATTTCCTCACATTAAAAGGATGATAGCTTTCTTCTTCCATCCTTTAGTTTTGTTCCATCTGGCACATTGCGCCCTTTGGGTTTTGACATAAACCTCAGTATCAGACATTTCTACAACGAACCCAGTTCTTATGCTTAGACTCATAACACCATGTGGCTGCTTAAAGCTCTAAAGTTGGTGGTTTTAAAAAAAATCCTAAAGGTAATCAGTGTAACATAAGTGCAGATCAGAACAAGTAAAAGAATATACTAAAGAGTTTTCAAAGGACCTCTTGTATCGAAAACAAATCAGTTCAGTTTGCTGGTAACCAGAAGACTACAGTTCATAGACGACAGTCCAGATTCTCAGGATCACGTCCCCTAAATCCTGTATCATGGGAGCAATTCCACTGACTACTACATGATTTTAGCACTGCCGCCAAAATGAAAAATAGCAGCATTAATCACCAAACAACAACCAGAATCTAAGCATATCCTAGTGATATTCTGAGTTCCACAGCATTTGCTGTCTGTTTTCTTTAAACTTGGAAATCTTTCTGGAGCAAAAGTTACC
Organism: Pluvialis apricaria; assembly: GCA_017639485.1. Taxonomy (NCBI): domain Eukaryota; kingdom Metazoa; phylum Chordata; class Aves; order Charadriiformes; family Charadriidae; genus Pluvialis; species Pluvialis apricaria. The sequence goes on along the minus strand of CM030008.1, from coordinate 156,026,991 downwards.
CTTACCTCATGCCCACACTTACGTAGTTATAATTAATGAGAAAAAGGAAAATTTGAATAGTTCTTAAAACCATGCATTTTACCATCTAGTTGCATTTCTCTGGAGACTTTGTTCACATCATCCTGTGATCGCCCATCAGTAATGACAACCAAAACCTTTGGAATGCCCCTTCTCATGCCTGCCTCTCCAGTAAACAAGACTTCTCTTGCATGTTTAATGGCTTTGCCTGTAACAGAAAAAATTGACAACATACTTTCACTGTGACATAATTCCAATTTCTATTGGCTTCTCATATCATATGTTAGACATCAATAAAAGGAGATATCTCCACATACGCTGTCTCAAATGCATCTACTCAGAGTGATGATTTAAGACCTGAATAATTATTGTGAGACTGAAGAAAGCTGAGCACCTGGCTACAAACGGATTTCAGTAAGAGCTGTTGGGTCCTCAGCAGTCTGTAAATTGGTGCATTCTGTAGTTATTGAAATAGAGATTTAGAAAAGTTTGATTTTTACCCTAACCCTTTAAAATTTGATGGCTTTAGCCATCTATTTCTTCAGTTCAGAAGGTGAAGTTCAAGAACATCACATGTGTGGAAAAGGGTATTCTCTGCAGGTTAGAGATAACAAAACCTTCCCGTACTGAATCACAAGGCACAGTCCAGGTAGTAAGTGAAAGTGCCATTGGAGCATTTTCTTGAGTAAATGGAAAATATGTTATTTTGATACTACTGAGATTGGAGGCAAGGCAACAGCTGCAAGAAATTTCTGTGCAGTCTGAGAATAATAAAACATATGGTTTCCAACTAAAACAGATTTTAACCCTTTCAGCACTCATCTCTAATTTCTTCACATCAGAGAGCCATCTTAAGGGATTAATTAAAATGTAACTACATTCAGTTAACAGACATCTTCTCCCAGTCTAGTCTTAAACATACCACTGAGGCTTAACTGTCCTGGCTTATAACCAAACAGACCCTCCACTCTGTCTGCTGTTTTCTCCATGCTCTGTGAGCTCCCTCCCACCTTCTCTCCCCTCACACTTTTTCACTTGCCAAGCTGATTTCACATTACTCCCCACTGCACCTTCCACAATCCCCAAAGTCATTCACTTCTGCTTAGCTGCCTCTCTCCCTGCTCCTCGACCTCACTGTTGTTCAGAAGGGGGAATACCCAGCAGTAGGGGGTGAAGGGTGTAAACTGCAGATTACAAAGACTTCCTAACTTTAAAGCCCAATCTTCCACCTCCAGCGTGGAGGTACCACGTTCTCACTGTTTTCGCACCGATACATTAAAGGACTTAGCAAATGGGAAAGAAATACTGCACAGAGAGTAGCAGGGAGAAAATCTGCATCATAACCATGACTTTTCTCACCTGTTTTTGTATTTCCTCCTTTGTAGGCTATTTGCTGAATCGCTTCAAGAAGAGTCTCTTTTGTTTTATATGCATTCAATTTAAATTCTGTCCTGGGATCATCACTGAACTGAATTATTGCCACCTGTGCACACAGAAGATATGTTCGTTACTAAAGCACCACCCAGCGTATAAGCAAAAAGTAAGAGAATCAGCGCATTTAAAACAAGGATTTATCTTGTAACTTTGCTTCATCCTTAAATTGAAGCCAGATTTTTTTTTTCTCTTTAAGAAGCTTTCACTAAATAAAGTTTAATTTTACTCTCTGCAGCCTTGGCAACCACCTAACACTTTCTGGTTTCATTTTGCAGCAAACAGGATGAGAAAAGTAATACCCACTTTGGCAAAAGCACTCTCAATCGAGCCCAAAAGAAAAGTCCTAGTTACAGCTGCTCACACGTCTACAGTTACTCGTACACAGAACTGCAGGGACTTTATTCAGTCTCCAAGAATTAATAGCTGCACATAAGTAACTTAAGTTAGGGAGAAATACTGAAGCAAGTAATAGAAAAATGCAAGAACATATTCTGAAATATTGCCTCTCCCAAATACGATGCTCCACGAGTCCATACCCTGTATTTCAATACTACATGCTAAACCCCTACAACTCACAAAACATATACTGAACTTCATATTCTAAAAGCGGTGTACCTGATTTAAAAGGAGCTATTCACATGCGTAAGCTTAAGCTTATGCATAAGTTTCTGAACCACTATAGACTACATTCTGGGAAAATAGCTGTAGAGCAAGAAACAGTAAAAACCGAGTATTCTTAATGGTTTGGACAAATCAAAAATAATTTTCAATGCTATCCCAAATTGCATATTATACAAGTAATGCAGTAATATATTTGCCAATAATCTTTTTCTGGAGCAGATTCAAGCATCTCTCTGAACAAATAAATAAATAGAACAATCATTGTAAATACTGTATTTCATTTCAAGCACTGTAGATTCTGTAGAGCATGTAATTTTAAATAAATGAACATTTATTTTTCCTTATCAATGCCATTTTTAGCTTATTTAGAAATAAACACCACAGTGAGTACCAATACCAAAAACACTAACACAACTTGAATCTCATTAGACTGATTTAGAGGAGACTGAAAGGTACCTAGCCTTCATGCTAGCAAAATTCATATCATGAATTTCACCATGTGGTGTGTATAAAAGAAGATATTGAGGAAAAAATGCCATCCTAAAGCAGTTTATATTTTCAAAAGAACTGTGAAATGATGTCAATTAGTCTTTGGATTCATTTCACTTCTGGTGCTAGTCTAAAATACCCTGTCAAGTCCATGCACCCTCTGTCTCTCCACATGTTATTACCTGCGTTCCATCAGGACCAATCTTATCCAAAGCTCCAACAGTGCTATAGAGAAAGCTAATTATTTTATTGAAATTGTCATCTCCAATACTCCATGACCCATCCACCAGGAACGCTAGGTCAGCTTTGGCTGCTTTGCACACTGAGAAAGAAAAGCAAGTATTTTGGAATTACAGCAATGCCTCAACTCCTCATGAAATCTCATAACTCACTTAAGAAAATGCAACTGTCATGAAAAGCCCTTGTTTAATGTTAGTTAATAACGCTTTAGCAAACAGCCCTGCTGGCACTGACTTCAGTGCAGGTGTAGAACCAGCTGAGCTCTGCAAGGGGTGAATCGTTTGCACTGACAGATCCTATCACAGAATACACTTCAGGGCCATAACGGTTCTTTAAAATCTGGCTGACCATCTTTATTTTTATTTAGGTTAAGTAAATTCATACATGATCTTATACAATCCCAGACTCCTAGAATGACACAGTAAGCAAGATGAGAGAATCTTGACTGTGGAGGTTCCCAGGGGGAAACTTGTGCATTCAAAAAGTCACCCTAAGCTCTGTCGTGCCAATTGCTCACCCCTTAATTGCACTATTCAGGAGCAATGCAGGTTTACCCCATCTCGTCTTACTCCAGCATGTTCTTATGCAAAATGACCTGCAGAGCTGTACACCTGCTCACAAGTTACTCACTTTTTCACGGGAACTGGGACCCTTCAACACTCTACAGAATCCCTGTCTATTGCTTGGGGTCAGAAACAGTCTCAAAGCAAAGTTATGTTTTTCAACATATTTTGTCTTGAAGAAAAATGTTCGTCTAAATCCAGAGAATGGGACAGGACGATAAGTACCTGTATTTCTCATTTTCTGTTGATTACTCCTTGGATTAAAAAAGAAAACCCAACCATCTGCTGCTATGCAGTTTTAAAACACACACACAAGGTCTTTTTTTTCTGTACTGATGGATTAAATTCTCACTATATGTTAGTTTGGTCCACTAACTTCAAGCTGACAGATTTGACCCTCAGTCTCCAACAATGATGCTCCCCTCACAGAAATATTTACGAGACTGTACAAAACACTACGTGTTCAAATGATAAATAGAAGGGATTCCATATTTAAAGAGAGAAGAGACTGAACATGGCCAACACTTTTTTTACTACCTAAAGCAGATACATTTTTAAAAATCATGCTGGTTTAGAAGTTTAATTACCCCTAGGATATCTGCTTCAGCTGCAAAATATGTATGGTTTAGGAGCTCTGGAAAAAGAAAATCTCACACATATTAACCCCCTTTCTGCAAATTTCAACAATACAATAATGATGTCAGATTTTTGGCTCATTAAATTTAAGCCAGCTGTCTTAACAGTGTCACTGTAGCAATGCACTTTGAAATCTGATCCCCACAGGTCTAAAATAGTGTCAGAAGCAGAAAAAACATTGCATCAACACCTTAAAATTATTATAAACCCACACATGCAGCACTTACCTTCTTTCGCAGGAGGGATTGTAGGTGGTGGAGGTGGTGTTGAGGGTGTTGTTGGGGGTTGAGTTGGAAATGGTACTGGAGAATAAAAGGAAGGAGTATTAAAAAAATGCTTAAAAGCCCAATATATTTTATCTATATTAAACATGGCATTTTCTACTCATCTCCACATTTAAAACTCATTACCTCTAATCAACTAGTTATGCAATTGGAGAGAAATGTAGGTGTGCATCTGCATGTAATGTCCTCCTCTACTGACTACCTGAAAAAGGATAGTACTACTACAGAGCAATTAATGTCTGCATTTCAGTGTGAATGATATAATGATACAACAGAACTGCTACTGGAATTGCCCGTTTTTGGGTTTCCCCAGTGTAGTAAACCATGTGGCAACCCCATTCTTGACCTAGTATCCATAATTCATTTTGTAAAAGGTCAGCGTCCTTTTCCTTTCTGACCACAACCAGTCCTTAGTCGCAGAAAGTAGGTCTCCACCCACCCTGGAAGGACAAAGATATTAGTCCTGCAACCCAAAATACAAAGCGACAGGGCAATAGCAAGCCAGTGCCTGCACCCCAAGCAGATCACAGCCTGTTCCGATCAAGATTTTCCTGAATTTGGCCGAAGACCTTGTTATGTTTCCAGCTAGAAACGCAGTTCCTACCACAGCTCTACAGGACTGTGGCTTGGCTGCAGCAACTTCTATGAAGGTTATTATACAGAGTTTCTGACAAGTGGTTACTCTGTCATCCTTCTCCTGACAATAAACTTTGGAACGACAACCTCCCATAAACCTAGCTAAATACATGATTGCTGATTTCACAGCTTTGCTGAATCCAAGAGCTCTATTTAGTGCCTTTCAATACAGTCTTGGGTGAATTATCAAAGATAACATGCACATATATTGACTTCCACACCTGTATCTGAGGAAAAGCTTCTGCTTTCATTCAAGGGCATTTTTTCCAATTTTTTTCAATGCAATTAGCATAAGAAGCCACAGGGGACATAACATCATTCCCCCAAGTAAGACTGTACTAGTTACTTGCTATAAGTTATGTTTATAGACAACGGATAGAGTTAGGTACTGCAACTTCAGACAAGGCACCTATCTTTGTGAAAGAGTAGTGCAAACAGGATTCATTACAAGCCTCACGTCCACATCCAAGTTGACTCCCACTGCAACCAATGTTGAAGGCAATGGGAAAACCCACAAGAGAAAGGGCCAAGACTCTGAAACAACTAAAAGAAACTAAGGCCCAGGCACAGACAGACCAGGAGCTTCTGTTTAGAAAGGGTGACAACTGCTCTCTAAGTACCAGAGAGGCACAGGTCACCCTTAAGAGTGTTTTCTTCTGAGGTGATACAATAATTTGTCTGCATCACAAACCATCTTTCTCAAATGGACACGTAGGCCAAGGCGTGTTCTTCACGATGTCTCCTAACTCCCCAAACTGCAGAGGACACAAAACGCATTCCTCCAAAAAGGACATGAAAATTGGCTTGTTCCTCACTGCTCTGAGAATGAGCCCTGAACAACTGAGAAGCGGAGTCACGCACCTGTACAAATTTTTCTTTTGTGAAACCGTAAGTGTGGGAGTGTTCACTTGTAAAGGAAAATTATAAACATTATCTACCCTGAGAGACGGGTAACAGCGTTGTGGTGTATAGTAATATAGTATGAGAAGAAGGGTATCACTGAGATTGCAAGTGGGCTTGAAGATAGATAGATAACGTTAAAATATTCACTCTGTTCATCCTGTCTTTTGTTTTGCAGTATTTTGAACTCATGAGAGCAGAATCTTGCCTTCATAAACAGCTGTGAGGGTTTTTTTTTTTGCCTGTCTTGTGTTACTGAGAATAGTAATAAAAAAAGTTGGTTGGTTTGTTTGTTTTAAAATACAGAAGTAGATTGGGTATCAAAGTCTCATTTAACTGTAAAGTACTCAGACACTGGTGAAATTTTACCAAATAACAACAGCTGCAGGATACAAAACTTTCTCTGTTTCTCTGTTTGCTTTTTTTTCCTGCATATTTTTTTTCCCCTCCACAAAGTCACAGATTTTAAGAGTACCCCCTAGTGGGACTTTTTATGAAGAAAGCTAAACCATCCTCCCTGTTTCATTTGAAGTCCAACACAGTTGGCGAATGTGACTTCACAAGTAATACACAGCAGTGTAAGAATCCTGCACCTCTGTGGAGGGGTCACAATATAGTTGAAAAACTAAAAACTCAGCTAAAGGAAATGTATGAATAGCGCGTCTGTGGGCAAAGGGCAAAACATGAGAAGCAATCAAGCGTTATCACTGCTGGCTGAACTCTCATCTATTTTACTCACATGTTGTCTCCATGATGCTTACAGCAGGGCCCTCTATCTCCTGAAGCTGGGTATGAACACTGACTTTATATTCAGTTCCAGGCATCAGCTCAAAGAAACAATGTCTAGGCGTCCCTCCACCAAGATTCACCTCTCGCTTTTTCCCATCTGGAATTATAAAAAGAAACCATTAAAGCATACTTTCTTTTAGTGTTTTATTGAATAATGTAATTTAAGTCTGAACCAAGAAGGGGACATGACAGCACATGAAGGGCAAGTGGCTGACATAAATTAATAAACTACATGCTGCCTTATTTCTGGAAATTCACCTCTGTGCAGAGGTGTCTGTAATATTTCATCTTTCCTATTAAGTAGGAGCTGAGGGATGTGTCAGACATCTGCAGGAAAAAAAGATGAATTTCATCCCATGCACTGAAGTTAATAAAAACCACTAACACTGTCATCAATGGGCTTTGGATCCGGTCCTAAATTATCAGCGTCTAATGAGGAATTGTTGCATTATGTAATTCTATGGCATCTTTTGTCTATGCCACTGGTTCTGGGAGTCCGTAATGTGCTTAGCAATTGCAAGAGAGGCTGAACCAGATATTGTATTCCAGCTTCCACTAGTAACTACTCAATAAGTTGGTTAAGGAATAGTATTTACAGGGTTCCAAAATTAATTGTGCTAAATTCTGAACTGGAAAACATGTTGACAGTGGAAAAAGCCTGGATACTGGAAATAGCATAAGGTATATTTTTATAATAAGAAGAAAATCGTCAGCACAATTCATAATCTGTAGCAGAAAGGAGTGAAACGCGAGCAACTGATCTCACATTCTACAGAGTATATACAAAAAATGCCAAACAGTCATTCACTGCCAAGGAAAAAACCATCTGATGCTTATCAGGAGGTGTTACGCTAGTATAAAAATAATTGATCACTGCCTCAATGCGACACACACCCAATCTGACAATCAAAACTCTTCATGATAAATGTTAAGACGCAGCAATTGTTCACACCTTCGCTCATTCTGTTCACATTTAGGATCTTTTGGCTCACTTAAAACAATTCTGGCAATTCTATATGATGAAAGCAGAATGTCGGCTAGCTCCCAGATGAGAAAAAAAAATCTGTGCTGTCTTGTGCCAGCCAAGATCTCTGCTTTCTGAACAGCTTGTCTGTATTCAAATAAACCATATCACCATCCATTTGCCATTCCACAGAAAGGTCGCTATTTTTTTGCAACCAAATCAGTATTATTTTTCACTATACCTTTGACAATCCCATTAAATGTTATTAACTACACTTCTCTCAAGTTATCCAAGCTTCTAATTTGCCACCATTCAAAAGATCATTGATGTCCACCAGGGATAAGAGAATTAGTCTGCCCAAATAGTAACTTCTCCATAACCTCTTCTGGCTACACCTGAGAATCAGACCTGAGACAGAAGAGGCTGTAATTCACTTTCTACACAAACAGTGCTAAAAGCATCATGTGTTGCCACATAAAAATACCTCATGCTTATCCGGATCAGTAACATTACTACAAGGTACAATTCACGATCCACTGAATGAGAACAGACAAAACTGGACCCTGTTCCAACTCCATGAGCATAGTCTGGATTGAATCAGAGTTTTCCCCACCCTTCTACCCTCCCTCTCATGCCCATCCTAATCTTCCAGAGCTATCACTGATCGCTTATTTACAGTTTTAGATGTACTCAGTTCATCCTTTATCCATCTTCTGTCCCTCACACCAGCAAAAAACTCAGGTAATCTCCTATCTTCTACTGAGAGGTAGAACTCCCTCCCATAAAAAGGACAAGTTATCAACATCTATTTGACATAAAAGGATAGGAATGCTACTTCTACTTTGGAACTTTCAATGTTCACACAACTTTCTTCTGTCCACCATTTCCAGTATTTCAGGAGCCAGCCTACAGGTCCGACCGCATACAATTTCTTAACTTGCACAATTCAATTTCCAGGGTTAGGCTGTAGGTCCATATCAAATGATTTAGTAACTTACCCACAAGCGATTCTATAACTACCCTGTACGCAGTAGCATGTCTGTGAAGCTGCCACTGAGCACAGAGGCTAGTCATGCGGACTTGATAGGAATCCAGATTTGTCACACCCAGGTACACTGAAAATTATATACCAAAAAATTAGATTTACTCCTCTAATAAGACATACAAAAAAACCTGACAAATGAATTATAGTGAAACACTTGTGTCAATTTCTAACAAATAATTTCAAAAGTTGCTTAAAAAAATGATGTCAAGAAAATCCACAACAGGAAGGAAAATAAAAGTGAATCTTTAGACCAAAACTTTGGAACTTAATTCAATTTAGTTAAGACTAAATAATGAACATTACTAAAAATTCAGTTACTACAAATAAGTATACAAATATTATTATAACAGCAATATGTCTGTCAAAATCTAATTTAAAATTGAGAATAAATAGACTTTCCATGAAGGAGACTTATATCTACTAAGCAAATATGTTTGGCTGACAAATAATAACATCTGCTTTATAACTCCTGTCTTGCTAACATCCAGCAGATAGATTAAAGGCTAATATAGTCTGATAAAAAAAGAAAAAGATACTTTCATTTCAGAAAAACAATTTATACACAACTGAGAAAGTGTTCCATGTGAAAATTTATTTAGGGAGCTGCACAAAGCCATAGTTATAGCGAAAAACAGCCTGTAGAGATCTGAACAGCATGAAATCATTCTTACAGGTTTTGGCTACGCCTGTTAGGGCATCACTGAAGCCTGTTGAGTATGAAGCAAATACTTTAACACTGTACTCCGTTCCACTGAAGAGATTTAGAATGAGAATGGTATTAATATCATCCCCTACAAAGGTCTCCAATGCAGGACCAGGAACTGCAAAAAATGAAATAAATTAGAAAAATCATTTTCTTATCCATTGAATTAGCAGGTAGTTACAACAAATCTTAAGATACATCCAAAATTACAAGTGCTCCTAAAGTTACTGCTATTTTTTTGCCTTTTTTTTTAACCATACACAACAACAAGCTCTGCTCAGTCCTTGCATGGATAGAAGCCACAACACACTTGGGAAATTCAGCAGTGGGATTCATTAGGGCAGGGCTAGACACTGGCATCTGTTAAGACTCTTTTATTCTGCTTCAATGACTTACTACTGCCCTAAATAGGCAGCCAAAGATCTCCTCAGTTTGATGGTGTGCCAGGACCAACAGGGGGGACGGCAGATGCCAGCCAGCAATACAGTCCCTAAGGGGTTCTTATACAACAGCATTATTTAACACTGTGCAAAAATGATAATGAAAACAAAAAAGAATAAAACTTTCCCAAATCAGAGCTGCAAACAGCTCCTTTGTCACCTCTCTCAGTTGCTCTGGATACACTCCAGAAACCAGGCAACAGTGTTGTCTTTGGACAGTATTTCAGTCCCTTGATGGTTACACATTTGTGTTTCGCTCTCAACAGAGGACCGCATTTTTCTAAAAAAAAAAAATGTGAAGGAGCTTGGGTGCCTTGTCTAGCTGCAATGTGCAGGTGGGCAAGGGATGCAGCACAGATAAAATGGGCAATCAATAAAATGGCAAGTTTTGGGGGGAAATGTAGGGTGGGAGTAAGAGTCAAGGAAACTAAAGCTTTGTTTGCATTGTAAGGGGAAGGAAGTGGAAGGACGGGAGAACACAGAAGAGAAGAACAGGAAGAGACCAAAGGTAGTCTCTGAAATAAATAGAGTGGTCACGGTAAAATGACATAAAAAGACAGCCTGAAAGAGTTGGGTTTGATCAGCCTCAAGATGGTTTATCAAACGGGGAATCCTACTGCTGCCTACACCTGCCTAATGGGAGGGGGTAGAGAAGACGGACACAGGATTTCTTCTGAGGCAAACAGGATGGTAAGAAAACAGACAAAATTTGCAACATGGGAAATTTTGATTAGCTATTAGGATAAAGAGTTTCACGGCGAGAGCAGTCAAAAACTGGAACAGATGCTTAGAGAGGTCTTGAAAGCTCCATCCTCGGAGACATTACAAACTCAACTGGACAAGGTCCAGTGAAACCTGTGCCAAACTGGCCCTTTTTTGATCAGTGAGTCGTACCAGATGATCTCCAGAGATCCCTTTCCAACCTGCATCATTCTGTGACTACGAAACTTTCATATTAAAAACGTGAGGCACCTAAATTAATAGCACTTTCAAGGATGTAACTGGAACTGTTAGTTTTAAGTACAAAAGCAAAAGATGATTGTCAAGACATTGTACAGTCAAAAACAAATGACCAAAAAAAAAAGTCAGTTTAAAAACTCACTGTTGATAGGTTTATAGACAATTCTGTAACCCATTGTGGGTGATGGCGGGGCATCCCAACTGATGCGTAATCTGTTGTACCATTCATCTGACACACGTAAATTCCTAGGAGCAGACAAGGGTACTAAAAAGAAACCAAACTGAGCTTTACAAGTTTATCTCATACAAGAACACGCATAAAACTCAAGACATACACATGAAAACAGTGTGATACCCAGTACTCTCAGGTTTACAGGTAAAATTATCAGGATGAAAGCCTTTAATCAAATTCATCCTTGGCGTTACGCCAGTGAATTAATGTTGATATATTTAAGAAAGTTATGCCAAGGATTAATTACAAACTTGGTTCAACAAACAATGAATTTTCAAATTAATTCCCAACTTTGTCCTACATTTTGTTAAAAATGTTAAGACAATTCATGGATAATTATGTTGTATTTATCTTTTTTCTTTCAATCCAAGTGCTGTAAAGTTTTTAATGTATAAATCATGCTCTTGCAAACATTTAAAGCTTTCAAATGGAATCAAAGGAATGATTTACAAGTGATTTAAGTGTCTGCACAAACAGTACTTCAATTTAGGCCGAAATTATGTAAATTAGGAGAATAATTCCATAAAATTATACTATCATGACTAGCAGTGCACAATGAGATGATTTTTTACAAATTTACAGTAGAGAGGGAACTTAAGCTACAGCTGAGTAATCTTTTGGTACTTGGTCAGAACTCTAGAGATAATGCAATCACTTTCATAAAAAGTTCAGCAGCATTTCTAATGACCTTTAGGAAGTAATGATCTCACACAAAAGAAAAAAATCTAACAGTACAATGGTTGGCTTGATACTGTTCCAGCAAGCGCTGTTTACTTTATTTTCTGCATTAGTTGGTTTGTCCTTGGTGGGCTGTCTATCAAGGACTTACCAGCTTTATTACTCAACGAGTTTCTGCAAACTCACAGTGTTTGAATACAAAATACAGTCTGTCAATTAGAAGCAACCCATTGTTTATAAATCAATGAACTGAGATTAATATAAAGCTCAAGTCATATAAATCATGCAAAGTAAGCCCACATTTATACTAAAATATATTACTACAGCCAAGGAAAAAAGGCCAAAAGAGTAAGCCTTTCTTCATGCATATCCTGGCCAAAGACAAGCAGAAAGTTTGTACTTACAAGTTTTGCCAGGAGCTGAGACACTGACTCCCTCACCATCAGAATAGACGGGAGTGATGGTAACTTTGTATTCTGTATCAGACAGCAGAGGCTGAAGCAGAAGAGTGTTTTGTCTCCCAGGCACCATTACCTGGATGGTCAGAAAAACAGACAATCAAGCTTAATGACTAGGGCCAAAACCGTTTCATATCTTACGTGATCTCTGACACCATGTTCCAACAGTGTTGCTGTAGAGCTTGCATTTTTAAATATTTCTGATGCTTTGTGGTAAAATAAAATAATTAAATTATCTCCCCTTTTAACAGATCTACTGGTTATACCTCAGTAAAATAAAAAGGAGAATGTGCCTATGAGATAATACAGTTTTACATTAAACCTATGAGCCATGACAACTTTGTAAACCACTGGTACTATATGGATGATTAGTACTTAAACGATTTCATTGTACATACAAAATAAATCGTTTTATTGTATTTATTCTTGACATGAATATGACTGCCCAAAGCTATGCCAATTACTAAACGTTGATGTTCTTTGGGAACCAAAAATCCTCCTTCCCTTGGAAGAAGGAAAATGAATTCAGGAGATGGGGAAGCATGAACTGAGCAAGCAGGAAAAAACCACGTTTTTCCCATCTGTGTCTAGTCTGGAGACAAGGAAATGAAGGTAGCTATGTAAGAGACGAAGAAAGAGTACATCCCACAAATAGTAAAGGATCTCAAACTATCATGAAACATGGAAGGCTCCGCAGCAGAAGTCCAACCAGGTAACCCAGTAGAAATAGAGAAGCTGTAGAAATCCCTCCAAGCAGTTTTGGGTGTGCTAGAGCAAATGTTTCAAACCGCTGAATTAAGCGCTGCTTCTTTTAATACAATACAAGGTTTCCATATAAGCAGCTATTTCTGAAACTCTTAAACAAATTACTGTATTTTAGCCAGAGGAAAACCTAGTACCACAATAGTGGTGGTAGAGATGCCCAAGTAAAGCCTTGCAATCTTTTAACTTGTCAGTAAAATTTTCATCTTGGACAGCCTCCAAAGACTGAATGGGAGCTACCTAGAACATGGAGCGGACATGGTAAAAAAGAGAAACCAATCCTATGTTTCCTGCGCCAAACCTCTGCTCTGAAGTGACATCGTTGGAAGCAACAGTCCCAAGGTCCAACCCCATACCTCATTTACCTGCTGTAGGTGACCCTGCTCTGGCAGGGGGGTTGGATTAGACGATCTCCAGAGGTCCCTTCCAACCCTGACCATTCTGTGATTCTGTGATATTTTGGACCCTCCCTGGCCCACGTCCATTATGCAAATCTATCACCCGAGCCAGAACCTCACATATTTGGCAAGTAGTTTAGAGACCTATAAGCCCTTTAAACTCAAGGGAAAAAGGCAGAAACTGAGCCTAAAAGTGTTTTGTTGCTTCAAAGAAGACTGATGCATGTGATGATGGCAGAGCAAAATTTTCTGAAGCATATACTCAGAAAAGAGAGTTCTTATCACTTTTAACGCTCCAGGATACATTCAAACTACTTCTAATTTTGGCAAGTGACACACAGAAGGAAATTAATCTAGTACACCCAAGTGTTGAGACTTGTCAAAAAAGTCTTCATTCATTGATCAAAACTGGACAAAACCATCTAAAGACATGTGCATGAAAGATTCCCATGCTAAACTCTTCCATACACGTACTCAAAACATACAAACTGAGTTTCTGAAAAAAGAACAATCAACTTTTTTGGTTTTTCAGGAGAGGGGATGCAAGCATTGAGCTCTCTTTTCCACATGTGCACATCAGAGATCTTCTACAGAAAAATACAGTTTTCAACAATGAGAAACATTCTTGGCTTTAAGGAACAAAAAAAATAATGTGATCCTTCCAGTATGTACAGCACACCCAAGAACATACATGCCATTTAGGGCTTGACCCTTCTGTAGTGAAGTGTGTTCTATTACATTTCCTAGTTCCTGATTTTCAGCCAATTGCATCAAGGGTTAAAAAGCTTATTAATATTTTTATGGAAAGGGAGGAGTAACTGAAATTTATATCACTGAAATCAGAGCCAAAAAACTTAAGCATCCACCACAGAATTGTCACGCTATATTTAAGCCCAAATTCCACAAAACTTTTCTGTTCTGCTTAAGAAATGTACTTAAACATATAAATACTCCCCTAAAAATTGAACGTCTGTGTTGTTTTATTGACATCTGTGTTCCACCTCTCACGTGCTTGAAGCCACAGGATAAAATACATTCCTTCCATTAAAAGCGTACTTAATTTTAAGTATGACCTTACGTCATTCCTTATTCAGTACAGTATTTATGAACGCGATTAATTTCAAAGATGAAACATGTGGTTAATCTGTTTGCTGAATTGTGACCAAAGATAATATGACTTGAGAGTGTACTTAAAATTAAATAATTTGCAGAATTAGAGCAAAGATACCTACCTAATCTTACAATTTTATAATTTTCTTTAATGAGCTTTTGAGTCAACTCTAATATTGTTCTGATAGCCAGAATTTGAATACCTTTCCTCTACAGTCTTAATTTCCTTTTAAAATAATAGTTGCTGAATACTAGAACAGAACTACATTTGTATCATAGAATCACAGAATGATTTGGGTTGGAGGACACCTTAAAGATCACCTAGTTCCAACCCCCCTGCCATGGGCAGGGACACCTCCCACTAGACCAGGTTGCTCAAAGCCCCATCCAACCTGGCCGCGAACACCTCCAGGGATGGGGCAGCCACAACTTCCCTGGGCAACCTGTTCCAGCGTCTCACCAACTCAGAGTGAAACATTTCCTCCTAATATCTAATCTAAATCTACGCTCTTCCAGTTTGAAGCCATTAACCCTTGTCCTACCACTACATGCCCTTGTAAAAAGTCCCTCTCCAGCTTTCTTGTAGGCACCCTTCAGATACTGGAAGGTCGCTATGAGGTCTCCCTGGAGCCTTCTCTTCTCTGGGCATAACAACGCCAACTCTCTCAGCCTGTCCTCATAGGAGAGGTGTTCCAGCCCTCTGATCATTTTTGTGGCCTCCCCTGGACCCGCTCCAACAGGTCCATGTCTTTCCTGTGCTGAGGACTCAAGGTGGACACAGTACTCCAGGTGGGGTCTCACCAGAGCGAAGTAGAAAGGCAGAATGACCTCCCTTGACCTGTTGGCCATGCTTCTTTTGATGCAGCCCAGGATGCAGTCAGCTTTCATCCAATATCATCCAACTAAATTTGATTAAGTTTCCCAGAGCTGAAGACTAAATCTGGGATCTGAATTTCAGGAACTTTGGGTTATTGTCAGAAAAACAGTACAATTTGTGCCATTATGCTGTGCAAGTTTGCCACCGTGTTATATACTATGCTATCATACAGTCGAGATAAATTCATAAAGAAAGCGTTCCAGCCCAAAAGGAAACCACAACATTGAAAATTCATTTTCAAATTATAGTTGAAAGAGATGGCTAAAAAGTAGTTTTCTACCAAGGTCTCATAAAAGATGAATGAAACCAAAATGAAAATAGACTGATTGATATTTTTCTAGAAAAAAAGATATTCCGCTAACTCCTTTTAATCCTTTTTTATTGATATAGTCTGATATAGGGCTAAAAATGTCAGCTGCTAGACATCAAAAAAGAATGTCCCATATTTTCAGTATAACTGTTCTATGAACAGAAGTGAGTCACACGACAGACACAGAAGGAGAACATGGAGAATATTTTTGCATTCTGAGCTATTTATTAAGAAAATAATCTTGATGTACACAATTTAATCTCTTAAATGTATCTACATAGAGCTATCTCAAAATTTTATAACAGTTTTTATGGAAACCAAGCACTGCAATATTAAGATTTCCCCAAGTGTTTAAAAAAAAAAAAAAAAAAAGCACACACTTGGCCTCCCAGAATTCTGAAATTATCTGAAAAATTGTGAAATCTTGAAGTAATACAGCTAGGCCTCCTTTTCTTTATTATTTGCTATACACACAAAAGAATACATGTAGCACTCCTCATTCTTTCAAATATTTTTCAAACTCTTGATCACCAGAAACATTTTTGTGTAAGATAATTTTAATTTTGATCATCACATGGTATTAGAAAAATAACAAATATTCTGAGGCACTTAGATTAAAAAGTGCTGCCCTTATTGTAACATGTTCAGGGTAACGAGCAGTATGAAAACTCTGTTTTTTAACAACTCTTAACTGTTTGTTCAGGACAATCTTAAGTATTTTTTTTATTTAGCAGTTTTGTTCCTTCCCTAAAGGTCTCATTTTATGCTAAAACAATGTAACTAAAGTTCAAATGCAATCTCAGGACAGAAAAAGGCCTAAGAGTAAAAAATTAAAACAAAAACAAACAAACAAAAAACCCAAAAATCAAACACCTCGAAAAACTTAGACGAATTTTAAAAATACAGGAAAAAGAGGACAGGCAGCTAGTCTTTTAACTGTGACTTCTTTAAACATATGTGTGACTGGGCCTTGACCTTACATTTCACTGCTGTTGCCTGCAGTGCAGCAGGTGCTATATGATTAAAACTTTGAAGTTCATAATCACAATAATACCAAACATGGATCTTATACTAATTGCAAACAGGGGCGTCATACAAGGAGAGACCATGCCTTAGCAATTATTAAACAAACTTTTCAAGCTTATGAAGCCATTTACAAAACCTATACAGACCATTCTTACCGCTTCCTCAGCACGGTCACCTTTCGCAGTGAGATAGGTCACTCTGAACTGCTGAACATTGTAATCTGAAATGTCCCATATCACCCTCAGACTGGAGGTTGTTTCATCATCTATAACAAGGTTTCTGATGCCTGTTCGAAAAACTAAAGCCAAAAAAAATTAATTAATATTTTCTTAACTCTATTTTTAGATTTAAAACTGTGCTAATTATCACCAAGTGGCTGCAAGCTCTACTGAAGTCACAGTGGGTCTGCAGATCCATAGTGGGACAAAGCCATACAGTTCAGTCATACTTGGGCTTAATAACATAAAAACTTTAACCATTTAATAAAATAATAGTTATCCTATACTGCCATTATCCTATATTACCCCATCTGCTTTGTTTATATTACTTGTCTTATGGAGCTTTAGAATAATGAAAAGTGTGTTGCAGAAGCTACAGAAGAGAAATAATCCAGAACCGTTCTTAAAAGTCAGTCTTCTAATTCCAGGGAAAACAAACAGAACACTCAAAACTAAACAAAATTCTGAAGAGTTTCCAAGCTCATATTTACAAAGGGAAAGAGAAAAGAGAACTGAATTTTCCAAATTAGTTTCTGTACTCGTATGTAATATCGCCGGTATCATTCAGAGTCCCTACGCTCTGCTACAGGCTGGCTCCTCATCCACACACGGCACGTGCAGGAAGCTGGCCATACGCAGAAGGGTGATGCAGGAGCACGACAGTGTGCACCTTTCACCGGTGATGTCCCTTGCCTGGGACAGATCCCTCCACAAGATCTGCCATGGCAGTGTGCTGACCGCATGGACCATGAGGAACTGGGGTTATCAGCTCCTCGGTAGTATCCCAGCTCTCTGCCCCTAGATCTGGGCGTGCTTCTGGGAAGCCTTAGTTCTTTGCATTCAGCATTTCAACTGTTGACATTTGTTCTGTTTACCTGCTGTGGTGGGCTTAGAAGTTGTGGTACTGGTAGTAGTCACAGTGGTTGGTATTGCAGTAGTCCTTGCAACTGAAAAACAATACTCGGCTCACTAACAATTCAACAGGACATGAAAGAAGTCACAGTATTTCTCTTGTATTCCTAACTATGACAAAGAAACTATGTGCTCACACCTACAAGCATCCCACACGCTTCAGGCATTTCAGAAACTACAAGGGAACGATTCATTTAGTTTACTTTAGGCACATATATTTGCAATCTGCCTGAAAAGCTGGCCAGTCTTGATTACTAACTATAAAATATACTGTACATGGCTTCAAGTTTTATCTTTGTTACTTCCACATTAATGTCACAGGATGCCTAAGTAAGCTTTTTGGACCACAATTTCAGCCAAGAGTGAATTCACCTCTAGTAAGAATACATTACATAAATAAGAAAGAAAAAGGTATACTGTAAATGCCAAAGATCTTAAGTAAAATTCTTGTAAATTATTTACTTTAGAACATTTATTCCAACCCCCCCCCCCCCTTCCAAAATCTAATATATCTTCTCATAAGGAACCTTGGTCAAAGACTAAATATTGAAATGTAGGATGAAAGAGTATCTACCCAGATCCAAAAGTTATTAATACCACAGCTCAGATAGGGAGCCAAACCATCGTTTTGATTCAGTGCCATCTACCACACAGTATTAAATAAGAAAAGCAAAAAATACAGTCAGTAAAGCCCTGGTGCTAAACCACCATATTCTTCAATATCATAGCTACTCAAAGATGGACTATATTTTAAATATAAGATATATGCATTAAATTTAAATCCCTTATGCATCTCTAAAAATTACAATGGGGTTTGTCTTACATGTAGCTCCAAGAACAGCAACAACTTCACTTTCAGTTTCATCGTCAAAAACTGCCAGCAAAGAAACTTCATATTCTGTGTTGGGCAACAAACCCTCAATAACATGACTGTCTGCGTTTCCATTTATGACAACCTAAGTAACACAGCAAGATTAAAGAAAATCAGTTCTGCATTTGATTAATTTATATTAATTAACTGATATGAAAGAAGGAAAATAGATTCTCCTTTAAAATAAATGAAATCTACACTCAAATCTGCCCAAAGAATTTATTAGCCATGCTGAAATAAGAAGTATCACAGAGTACATCTGGAAAAAACACTGTTACGAATACTCAAAAATTATTTATTATTTTGTGGCTGTCTTGATTATTCTAATGTGTAGTCTTACACTTCCACTCACAACTAATTAATTGCTAAAGCTGACCATATGCATTTCATTTGAAAAATCACTAAAATTCAAAATATTCATCAAATGAAAGCAACATAACAGGGTACATTAACTTTCATTCCTGTTTCAACCATTCAAGCACTGTTACGACAAATGTATTCAGCATCTCCACAGCCCTACAAAATTCTGCTACTATACCAGAATTATAATCTGAGTTACAGTTCCAAACATCTGAATGCGACTTGAAGGAACATTTGCTGCAGACTTAGGGATTAGGGGAGATGTGCTAATCAGAAGTTTGCTATATGATGTGATGTTTTGAATAGTATTTTTCCTTATTTCTACCTATGACAGCAGCAGAAGATTCAAATGTCCAATGTTAACTGCAAGCAGAAGGCTTCCCTGCAGATTTTTGTGCGTTTCATTTATTTTGTTGGAAAGGATCAACAGATGGGCAGGAGCTGGAGCTAAAGGGACTGTAAAGCACAATGCCAGGAGCCTGAGCAGTAATTCTGGTGAAATGGGCTGACTGGTTTTTGGGAATAGTTTTTACTACAAATACTACTACAATACTACAATAGAGCAATCTTTCCCTAGGGTAACACTGGCAAGTTTATAAATTGGCCACTGTGTACACAGAATCAAAGTAAGACTTGTAATGGAAATCAAACAATAGATATATGCTGCATAAAATGTATCACAGCAGTTAGCAGAAACAGTGAATCACACTTTATTCTTTTAATTGCCACAGGAGATTTCCTGAGTTGGTCCTGGGGAAGAGGGACCCATAAAACAATCACAGACCTTCTGAACTCAGATACAGAAAACAAAAGCAGAAAGAAATTAGTTGGGGCCATGCCTTCCACGACTATCAAATAATGAATTAGGCATCCCA
Organism: Pluvialis apricaria; assembly: GCA_017639485.1. Classification (NCBI taxonomy): domain Eukaryota; kingdom Metazoa; phylum Chordata; class Aves; order Charadriiformes; family Charadriidae; genus Pluvialis; species Pluvialis apricaria. The sequence goes on along the minus strand of CM030008.1, from coordinate 156,007,182 downwards.
TGCTGCACGCTTTCTGGCACAGCTTTTCTTGGGAAAATTTCAGAAACAAGCTTGGGTGAATCTAGCTGTATACTAAGTAGGTATAAGCAATACCTTCCTTTCCAGTTCTCCAGAGCCTCTAGTCATATATAAAATCATTATAAAATATCTATACATAGTTACTATCTTACACATACTTTGGCATACTTTCTGAAGCGTAACTTCCATCACCCTCCACTCCCTGCTAATTTAGCCCACCGAGAAGACCACAAAAAAAGAACACAAAGTGCTGAACTTTCAAGTGGAGAGGACAAATAACAGAAGCAAGAATAGTAACAAGCGCAGGAATATAACAGCATGCATTCTCTACTATAACCTAGAAATAAAAGGTGAGTCTTAAATTTATCCTGGCTCTTTAGTGCTAACGCCCCACTAAACACTCCTCACCCACGAGCAGTGTGGGTGAAGTAAGCCGAGAGGGGTGTAATTCTCACCACCACCCCCTGACCCCACTCAGCTAATTGGCAAGTTGGGTCTTGGGAGAAAGACAGAGGGAGTGCATGTCATTTCTCTGCATGACTGATCACTTAGCTGGGAAAGAAGCTTAAAGAGGCAACAGCCCGGAGGTAGTGTGCTATCCTAGGCCTGACCCCATTAGAGAGGTCATGCAAGGAGAACAAGCAAGCAGCTCGGCTATTTTTAATATTTCAGCGTACTAAAATATTAGAGCCTCCAGCAGTTCTTAGTGAATACAATGAACAAGTGGAACCTTAACGGTTCAAATATTTCTTGATCATTTATTCTCACACTCAAAGAACACAGATCTCATAAATCTCACTTAAAAATGCACATGGCTTAAAGGGATTCACTGACAGCTACTCACTGGAACTTAAACCGAAACTAATCAGTTCATCTACTGCACGAGAAAATGCCAGGGGATGACCTGTGTCCACTCACTCATCTGCCAACTACTACTTTTTCCTGCTCACTCCTGGAATTTCTTTCCTTCTTGCGTGACTACCTTTCGCCCGGTGAAAGGGAGGAAAGAATCAGCCTAAGCTAAATTTACAGAGAAAATGCCACATAACCTAAGCAGGAATGACTGCTTTCTGCCCTAATGGATGACGAAATGATGCGTGAAACCTAGGGCCAGGTGGAAAATGTCATCTTCCCCACCAAGTTCTGTACCCAGATTAACAGTCTGCGGATGTGGCCTCTTTTGACAATGCTGATGCCAAGAGAACAAGAACAAGAGGAGTACAAAAGAAGCCAAAGGAATAAGAGTAAAGAAAGAAAGGGAAAGAGGAAATGAGAGACTATGGGAGATGAAAATTTGGGAAAGGGAAAGAAAGTGTCTGTCTCCTTCTGCTTGGAAAACAGAGAATAAACCAGGAAAAGCTAAAGGGACGAAAAGTCATTCAAAAATTCAGACTGATGAAAATGCCACTATGGAGCAGACACACAAAGGCCTAGAGCAAAAAATACAGCGTGAGGGGGAAAAAGAGAAAGAAACTTAAAGAGGAATAAAGGAACAATCTCATAAATTAACTATGTGTAAACTTTTCCCTTTGTGATGTTACATTACTAAGGCCAGCACGTTAGACAAACATGGAACCTCATGTGAGGATATCGCTGCTCTGGCTCAGCTACTGTCATCATCTTCACAGCAAAGTGAAGAACATGAACCTCTACAAACTGAAGTAGCATCAAGCAGCAACGCTAGTTCTGCGGCAGTTGGCACATTACAGCTTAGACTGATTATTCACAAAACATCTCTTCTTTCCTCACCTCCTCTTCAAAAAGAAACTGGAATATTGATTTGATTTTGATTTCGAGAGCTTTGCAGTGGGGTAGATTTTTCTGTAAGTCAATTGGCCATATGTAATTGGCAAAAATTGCAGCGTAGGCATCGTCGGAATGGAATTCTCTCTTCCATTTCACACCCTCAAAGTCAAGGCAACTCACCTCTTCAGAATCCCCCCCGTCCAAAGGAATCCATGCCAATCTGTAAAAAGCAATATCTGAGGAGGTGGGCTTCCAGCTGACCCTAAAACTATCTGTCGATGCTTCATCAATTTCTAAATGCTGGGGAGCTGGAACTCTTTCTGCAAAATAATATACAAAAGAAAAAGTGATAGTAAATTATTCTCCGAGGCTTCCATAGACAGCAATGTCAAGCACATACCATTTTACTTGCAGTTTGTTACAAAGAGTATAACATGGGAGGCAGATAACAAAGGCACTAGAGATTCTTTGTGCACTTATTTGTACTTAGAGAAGTGTTTTTGCAGTGGGGGGATCGGAATATGCACAATACGTGCTCTTTATCTACTCTAACTGGATAAGCTTCCTCGTCCTGTTCTCCACTGAAGGAGCTCCATAAAACCCTCACTCCCTCTCCTTTGCTCAGAGCTCTGTGCACCATGCTCTTTTCTTCTTCTGTACCTCAAAGCAAAGTCCCAATCTTTGCCCTTTCCAGAGACTCTTTGTGCATTTCCATTTGCAGTTTGCATCTAGGTATAAACCTTCTGCTGCTGACATGTACGTTCTCCTTCCTCTTCCAACTCATGTTTCTCTTTCCTCCCTCAAAGTCCTTCTCTTCCCATGGTTATGTTTGAAAGCACCGTGTCATCAGCCATTTGTTTAATACACAACTTGTAGAACTACAGCTACAGAAACTGTAACCGGGCTAAACAGACTACAGGAGCCTTAGATGTATTTTTTCTCCTTCTGGTGTTCCAGTTTCTCTGTATATATATATATATAAGGTTCTCCCCTTAATTGCCTAGATAGTTCACTGGTTAAATGTATGATTTAAAACTCATCACACTTCAGCTGGACAGACAAATGCCATCACATTGCTTCAGAAATGATGATCACATGATGCTTCAGAAAACTGGGGAGACAAACGCTTTACTACTTAATTGCAATAAAAGATGCTTTAAAACAGCTGATTGTGGAAAGACTTAAGAAATAAACTTTATCCACACAAATGTTTCCATGATGTCATGAGATTACTCCCATGAGGAAGGATGCAATTGGCCCCACAGTAAGGGAACAAAGAAGCCGAAAACTCCAATGAAAATAACAGAAAGCCTTCCATATATCTGAATTCACAGCCAGAGACACTTGCTGTTACTGGTCTTACTTTCCAGTAAAGTATGAGAGTAAAAAATTCTTCTTGGAAAGCCTTCAAAAGTTTGGCAATACTTACTTGTGGTAAAGCTGCCAGTAAGTGGTTCGGATTGTCCTTCATCATACAGGGAGAAAATAGCAACCGTATACTCTGTAAGGGATGTCAGACTTTTTAGAGTATGGGTTGAAACACGACCAACTTCCACCTAGAGAAAGCACAATTTGCAATAGATATTGATCATACATATTACGTTATCAGTGTCTGAAATACTGCTGGGTAATAATGATACAGAAAGAGAATCTCATGTAATTAGTAGAGAAATTCTGTGAAAACTATGAACAAGTATTAATTCAGAGCCATAAAAGCTGACAAAAATCAATTAACATGGACAAACTAGAGAAAAGGAAAATTTTGTTTATGACAAACTAGGGAAAAGGAGAATTCAGCCTTAGTAAGCTTAATTCAAGTAGCTAACATATCAGCACTGCATGTTCAGGAACCGAGAAGGGGAAGGAACTTTTTGGGCTATTGAATCCAGTTCCTTATCATGGATAGTCATTGCATAAACTTATACATTTAACATTTGTCAAAAGAAGAGATGACAGTTCCATCTGGTCTCTATCCAGGCTGCAGTTAATGTGACTTTGCCGGGGATATAAAACTCAAAGCTGTATAAACTGACAGTTTATCAGTCCAACTATTCAGTGCCGCATTAGCTCAGCCCCACAGGGGAAATGCTACCAATGCAAAGCAAACACAGAAGTGCCACCTGCTCTTTGAACAGACATAAAAGGAAAAGTTAAGAGGTAGATAAAAACCTACTAAACATTCACTCACACTATAAAGTATATTATCACAAGCCTGAGAGTTTCAAATACCATTGTGATGAGTACAGCCAGATGTATGGGGGGCGTGTTGATCTGCTTGAGGGTAGATTGGCTCTGCAGAGAGATCTGGACAGGCTGGACAGATGGGCTGAGGCCAATGGTAGGAGGTTCAACAAGGCCAAGTGTCGGGTCCTGCACTTGGGTCACAACAACCCCATGCAGTGCTACAGACTGGGGGCGGAGTGGCTCGAAAGCTGCCTGGCAGAGAAGGATCTGGGGGTGTTGGTGGACAGCCGGCTGAGTATGAGCCAGCAGTGTGCCCAGGCAGCCAAGAAGGCCAACACCATCCTGGCCTGCATCAGGAATAGTGTAGTGAGCCGGAGTAGGGAAGTGATCATCCCCCTGTACTCGGCACTGGTGAGGCCCCACCTCAAGTACTGTGTTCAGTTTTGGGCCCCTCACTACAAGAAGGACATTGAGGTGCTGGAGCGTGTCCAGAGAAGGGCTACCAGGCTGGTGAGGGGTCTGGAGGACAAATCTTGTGAGGAACGACTGAGGGAGCTGGGGTTGTTTAGCCTGGGGAGGAGGAGGCTGAGGGGTGACCTTATCACCCTCTACAACTACCTGAAGGGAGGTTTTAGAGAGATGGGGGCTGACCTCTTCTCCCACATGGCAAGTGATAGGACAAGAGGAAACGGGTTCAAGTTATATCAGGGCAGGTTTAGATTGGATATTAGGAAGCATTTTTTCACTCAAAGGGTTATTAAACATTGGAATGGGCTGCCCAGAGAGGTGGTGGATTCACCATCCCTGGAGGTGTTTAAGAAAAGGGTAGATGAGGTGCTTAGGGACATGGTTTAGAAGTGGGTGTTTTGAAATCAGGGTAGGTTAACGGTTGGACTTGATGATCTTAATGGTCCCTTCCAACCTCACTTATTCTATGATTCTATGATTCTATTACCTATACTAAGGGGAATCAACAGGAAGAGGTCAGGTGATTTCTAATTTAAATTTTAAGGGACGTAGCAGAAAGAAAAGACACAAAATATTGCACAGGTATGCTCTCTTCTGAACTCCGGAACAATTTTTTCAGGTTTAATAAAAATATTTCATCTTGTATGGATGAAAGGCCAGATATGTCCTTTATATATTACACATAACTACTATTAAAGACTTGTTGGACAGCTAAGTTACCCATGACAACTTATTTTATAAGGGATCTGGCCTGTTTTAATAATTGGACCGACTTACTGCTATTATTTTTTTAAAACTTTTTCTGTATTTGTTCAGATTCTGTATTAATATCATTTCATCCCATCTTTCATTCTATCACGGAATTCATGCTGCTAAAAACTATTATGAAGCACCTTTATAACAAGGCATAACTGAATATTGCATAACTAAATTATTAAATGCAAGAGTAAGTTAGAACATCCTGGTATCATCTTACCATTCTGCTCAAACCAAATCCTGTTTCTAGGAAGTGAGTTTTCAACAGCTAATTAAAGCAATAAATGTTAAGAAAATGTGGCGAAGCCTTCAGGTAGTCTTTTTGAATGAGCTTGAGTCCATGACATATGATATATTGAAAGACTTGTTATCTGGACTGAATCAATAATAAGTATTTGCATACCATACGTTTAGTCAAGATCCTGCACCTACAAACCAGTGTTCACTTGAGTAGTTTCCTTCAGTTTATGTGCGCCAGCAATGACTGTTCTGGTATGTAAGAAGTTCAGAGTACTGTCGCCCACACATGATCCACTCCAAACGCATAACCGATACCAAGCAAACCCTTATTTGCAGTTTCAGACTTCTTTAGCAAATCTTTTGTTACAGCTTGCAAGGTAGCTTTTGCTTGTACAAGTTATCCTTAATAATTACAGAAGTTTGGGGAGGTCTGACATGGGTTAAGGGAAGGGAGGAGCTAATAATTTACCTCATTGGTTTCTGTTCCATCTGTTTTAACGTACATGATGCGATAGCCATTTACATTTTTGGAAGCAGGATCCCATGTTAGCTTAGCACTACTGTGTCCAACATCAGAGAATTTCAAGTTTGCTGGTGGACTTAGAGGCACTTGAAAATGAAAGAGACAAAACCATGAAAGTGATTCCAGGTTTTAGCTGTGAAATTTTTCATGTCTTGAAAATAAACAACACATTTTGTATTCAAACCAACATTTATATTAAGAGACCTACATCAATGGAGCTATACAAGTACTTAAAGCCAGGTAAAATGGCTTCGCTTTCTGCTGAAACAGAACTTTCAGTCTTGCTAAGCACATCTCATTAGTACGGAAAAAAGAAAGAAATTACATTATTGTTCATAGCAGATATCATAGCAAGATTTAACCTACACAATACTTGCAATAAATTTGTGTAAATTAATTTAATTCAACTAGATCTTTATCCTATAGGCATTTGTTTTCCATGAGTTTCCCAGCAAAAATATTTTGTGACAGTAGTATTTTGGCAAAAAAACTTTCTGAATCCTGAGGGTCCCTGACATAACTAGCTCAGATCATCTCCAAAGATGCTGAATTTTTTTACCTCTGCTTAACCTTTCCTCTCTTATTACACAAAGAAGCTGTTTCCTAACAGCAACTCCAGCTAAAGCCATATTTATATACTATATATTCCTTGACTGTCATGAGCTGAAGGAAAATGAGGTGATGCAAGATAGTCTCAGATTGCAGTCACTTTTCTTTCACACCAGAGAAAGCAATTTGTGCTGTTACTCTCAGCAGTAGGTTCGCTATTAGCCCAGTATTTGCTAATTTCCTCTTAATTGTGAAACCTTTCTTTATCCATTCTGCCTTCGCGCACACACACTTCTCACCAATCCACGTGGACACAAATATCAGCATTTCAGAAGCTGTTTCCCTCACACAAGAGCACACGGGAAAAAGCAAAAGATAAGCCCCCCCATATATCACGTGGGATCTTTATTCAGGCCATCTATTGACTCAGAATCTGTAAGCAAACACCTAACCAGCCTAGGAACAGTCAAGTCAACTTGGCTATGAGGAAAGAGAAGACGGGAACGCATTGAAATTGTATTAGATGGGTTTGCCACACTTTCTGGCATTCAATATATTCCTCAGAGTCTAGTGAAGGGAGTATCACGTGTTGGCTTTCCTTTCTACTTTCTGTCAGTTGTGGAATGCACTTCATTTCACCATCCAGGCCATACCACAAAATGCTTCGGTCTCAGCTTTTTCCTTTTGGAACCAACCTCCTGACGAGGTTGCTCTCAACCAGACAGGCAGTCCTGCTGCCAGAGTTATGCGATATTTACAGTGAGTCTTGGATAAATCCTCGCCCCAAAAAGAAACTCCAGCCAAGAATGAGCTTGCTGATCATGCCTCTGTTTGGCACAGAGAAAGGTTTCGCTACAGCAACTGAGATGATACAGTGGGTAGAATAATATTATTTACTAAATACAGAATATCAGATACTACATGTAATACTACTGCAAATTAGGCAGATCACTCTCCAGGCAGATATATGTTCCAGGAAGAAAATCCTAGGTAGCCTATTCATTAGTTGGAAACCAGAAATAATCACACTGAAAGAAATAAATATGTAGCTTAAATCTGAATCCAGACAGGGAAGACGTTACCATTGAACACTGACCACGTGGGACAGGTGTGTTCACCAAGAGCTTTCTTTGCTCCCAGACTGCCCCACTGCCTGATCAATCAAAGCCTGTTAGAAGAGACCTTATTTGAAAAGTTGCACATGGAAGGTTAGAATCAATCTTCTTTCGTATTACAGTGCTAAAGACCAGTTAGAGTTGCCTGCATTGAGTCACCCTAAAAATAAATGAAGGTTGCAGGGTAGTTAGGCTTTTTTTTTATTCTGGTCTGGTAACAGCAGTGATGATGGGCTGACTAATATATGTTACTAGCTTCTGTGATCAAACACTGCGGTCATGAATCCTCAGCTTGCGCCAATGTATCTGGAATTTGCATGTGATCTTCCATCCAATGTGTTTGCCAGGTTTAGAGCTGTGCAGCCTCCAAGATCATACGACGTGAAGTGAATTCAGGCTGGCACAGTCATAAACTACATAAACTACTGTTTAGGATAAATGAAAACCAGATATTGGGCAGATATTGACCAAAAGCAAGGGCGGGGGCGGGGAACAACGCAGAAAGAGTGAGAGACTGTCATGCTTTCAGCTGGGATGGGGTTCACTTTCTTGCTAGTTGCTGGCTGGGGTTAAACCATGACAGAGACAAAGAGAGGGAAAAAGAGACAGAGGGACAAAGAGCCAAAGATTTGATTCTCCAAGCGTTAAGAATCTTCGACACTCACTTCAAGTCCACAAACATACCTGGTTGCAGTAGTTTGCTATTGGCACTTGTCTGTCTACAACTGTCCTCTCAGAGATGAGCCAGTTCAAACAGCATTCCTAGAGCTTTTTCCACCATCAGTTGCTGACCTTACAAGCAATTGCTCTGGCCCTTCTTTTTCTTAGCACTCACATGCCTGAACTTCTCTCACCTATTAAATGTAAGTCACTTTCACACTGGCTTACTCATGCCAGGAGCGCAACACAAGAGGAAGCAATCACTCCGCTGCTGGGAGAAATAGAGATATCACTGAATACAGTCCCAGAAATATCCCAGCAGCGCAATCGCTTATTTTCAATTCCTTTGTCTTCCAAATGCTGAGGCTATTTAGAAGGCTGACATACGGTGCTGTGTACAGTTAGCAGGGGACAGAATTTAGCTGGCAAAACTCTTGCTGCTTATTAAAAACACACCATCTATCATGAACGCACAAGCACTTTCCAACCCTTCGTTTACCAGATGTTAGGCAGCAGGGGTTGGACAGAAACCCTCTCTTTGCTTCTTTTCTGTCTGTACTACTACTGAGCCAGAGGAATGAACTTCTGCATCTGAGCAGGCTCGCCCATACACCTGGTTCTCTGGCTACAGGAGGCTAAACAGAGTAGTCTCAATTTAGCTCTACATGGTGACCTTCACGCACCTTCAGCCAGCTCAGAAAACCATCAGCAGTTCCACCAAGATCAACAGGAATATCCATAGCACCACTACCAACAAGACAGAAATATTCACGATCCTATTCCTAAAACAGTTTTTTAGAAACTCACCTCCCCTGCCTCTATAAATTAAGTATTTGCACTGAGAATAACAGTTAAGACTTTGCCCTATGGATTATTCAAATCAGATTTTAAAATCAGATGTCTGCTCCAATATGTGCAAAGACAGTTCTGAAGTTTTACTAACACTGAAGTGAATATAGGTAAGTGCTACCTACATGTAGTTTCTTGTCCTGTAAGGGGATCACTGGCTTCTTCTCCAAACATGGCATAAACCGTGACTGTATATTCTGTATTTGGCAATAGTCCATCCAGTTCAAGATCTGTTGAGGCCTCCCCAATTTTTATCTAAAAACAACAGGAATAAAAAGGACATATTATTTCCAAATTAGCTCACAATGGGAAAGAACACTATTTACACACTTGAAATTAAATATGTGATCAAATGCTCTGCTGAGCATTTGTCTGATACTGTCTGTGGCACCTGGCCCAAGATTTTGGGATTTTGCACAATAATCAAAAGAATAAAACTGTCAAAAAGCCAAAAGCTAACATACATATAAGAGGACTTTAAAAGTACCTCTAGTCACATTAGCAATGACACAATACTCCTCTCTAGAACATGCAGCTCCTAAGACCTTTTCATTCCCAGCTACACCTTGTTTCATCTTTGGTCACAGGACTGAAATGTCACAGGAGGAATGGATTTCTGCGCACACTGATGTTCAGATTTGTTGTTATTTAAGGTGTGTATCACTTTCCTCCTCCACCTCTTTACTGAGAGCCACATTAACACAGACTGACTTATTTACTGAAAAAAAGTCTGTCTTTGGGGTAAGGCTCAGTCCTCCTGAATCAGATAGTTTTCAGGGAGGCCCCATTTTTAGGAGAATTATGTGCTCACCGCCACTCATTTAGCATAGAGCACAAGTCTATGCGAGCTTTCAGTAGCTTCCTACACTCTCCACAATTTTGCATGCCCCTGCATGCTTTTTAGTGCTCTTGCTTGAACAGAGATGTTGTACATAATCTTAATTATACATATAGAAACTTGAGCATAAAAACTTTTAAATCCCAGACCAAAAGTTCCATTGGAACTGTGCTAGCAACCTTAGAAGTCTACTGGTTTTACTATTTTAGTGACAGATGACTAGACTTTACCTTGTCACACCTTCTTTTCCTTCTAAAAATCACTTTTGATGGAAGGCATTATTTTTACATTTAAAAATAAAGTTGAACAGAACTAAAAGAAAAACAATAAATGTCACATCTGCAAATATTATTTACTTTAAAGGTCCTGATGAGAACAAAGGCTAAACTTCATATTCTTCTGATAACATACTTAGTAAATTAGTTTTACTTCATTTTTTTCTTCCTCTGAGTGTTAGTTTTATATAATGATACAGTATCATCTCACGTATCATTTCAAAAGAGTCACTTTAATTCAGCTGAAATTGTTGCTTTTTTTATTGCAATGACATATAAAATTAATCAACTGGTACTTGCACTTTATTCATAGTCTTTAACACATACAGTACTTAAGGCAGTCCTGGAAAAAAAATCCAAAGTGTTTGCTGATCAAGTGGGAAGTTAAAGGCCATGTACTAGTTTATTCTTTAAAAGATTTAGTTTTTAAATAACTGCTATTCAAATGAAAGCTCAATATATCACCTCCTTCTCATCTGCTGCCAATCCTTCCGTGAGGGGAGCATATAGGATCATGTAACCCGTGGCACCCGCTACTCCATTCCACTTTGCTCTCATGCTGCTCTGTGACACATCGTACAACTGCAGATCTGATGCCATTGGCAAGGCAACTACAGTGGAACAAGAAACAGACACTTCAGTTGTCTCACTTGAACAACCAGCTATTTTTTCAAACAGTTTATTTTGCCCCAGGAATCACAAAGGAATATAGCTGTCTCCAGGCATGGAAGTGCTGTCTGTATGCCACAGCTATGAAGAGCTGATTAGTACAAAAAAGAACACAGAATTAGAGAAACAAGGAAATGATGACCGAACCAATTCTAACACCAGGGCAGAGTTACCCCCTACAAAGCACTTCAGCTTTTTGTCCTAAATGGCTTTGAACATTTCACCTGGGAGGATTTCTGTTCTTTAAGCACCAGATCACTCTGTTCAGACCTCACCGTTCCTTCTCCCCACTCGCTATCGAAGAATTGGCACGGCTGCTATTAGGAAGAAGTAGCAGTCCCCAGAGGTGGCTCTTTCTGGCAATAGTTTCCACGCCAGAGCACGGGAGAGACAGCCATAAGGTAGAACACCCTGGAGGAAACCCTGCATGAGCAGGTTGCACACGTTAAAATATTTTGACTACAAACTGTTGTATGTTTAAGGCCTGGACTGTCCAAACCACTCCCAGGCCTATGTCAGTGGGATTATGCAAATGTGGGCAACATCATCCACTGCAAATCATGGTGAATGCTAACCTGGTGAGTACAACTACACAGGCTGAGTGAAATTCAAATGTTATTAGGAGGTTTACTTGTGAATTTAAGGCACAGATATCAGAACACAGCACCAATCTGGGTTCCTGAATATTTCTTTCCATGTCTGTAACTCTTTAGAGGTAGCGTTTTGCACTTCTCTGATTGTCCTCACTTTCTTCCTCTCACAGAATAACATTCCAAGGTCTCTCCATTGCTGTTACATTACTGATGGATCCCACCAAAATATCCAATCACTGGAGAGATATAATTGAACTTTGGCTGCTCCTTTGGAACTTCTACACTTGAGAACAGTCCCTAAAATGACCCAAAGGGTCTGAAAAAAACAGAAGGCAATTGGTAATTGATATCAAACTTTTCCTATTAGGAACTCAGAGAGACTGTAATAGGCTAGATGTTAACTCTACAAAGCTCTGCTTTGCACGTTTCTGAAGAATCTGATCTGCAAACACAGATTCAGCAACCAATTCTCATTACAATGTTAATAATTCACAGAGCTTCTCTAATTTTGTCCAAACAAAAACTGCAGCCTGTCTAGCTGACATCTCCAAGGAGTAGCATATCTATCACGTCACCTTCAACAAGCTCTAACAGAGCTTGTAACTTCTCATATACAAAACATGCCAGCCTGGTCCTTTCTTGTTCACTGAGGCCATCCACCCAGTCTCTTGTTCAGGTCTGTAAACATGGGCGAAACTTCAACCCAGGCCTCTCTTTAGGTTTCCATTTCCAGGTTACCCACCTATCTTCACAGCCTACCTCCATCCTATTTAAACCCTTGTTGATGCATTGACTTATATTCCCATGAGTACCCACAATTCCTCTAATTATAGGGAGAAACTACACATAAACATTTTCAAATGTACTTCCACCTCCTCCCTCAGAGCTCCACTCAGACTTCTGACACCTACAGAAAGTAAGTACACATTGAGATATTCTGAAGGTACTTTCTACCATATTGTCTCATTCCTATTCAAATTGTCCCAGGATCACAAAGACAGTATCCATCACCTGTCCTTTTCCTTATTTTGAGTCTAAAAATCTACAAAAAAGTATCCTCTAACTCTAACTTATGATTCATATTTTAACTCTCAACAGGAACTCCTAGATACTCTGGCAATATAATTAATAATTAACGAAGAGGTGACTGGAAATTAAACAAGTGGTGTTTTCTACTGCAATTTTCAGCTGAAGAGCTCAGAATCTCAAATATAAATATACAGTAGATAATGCCAGTTTGCATCTTGGACAGTTATCAGAGTATCCTAATACTCTGGTAACATAGGGATAAATTAAACCTCCTAAAAACAACTGGAATAAACTAAAACAGGTAAAAACATATTTGCAGCAAATTAAAGTGTGAATGCATTTCAAATTTATTTCAAGTTAGAAGTGACTATTAAATCAGAAACATTTCAATTATCTGTATGTCATGCATATTGAATGTGTCTATTTAGATTTCACATACCTGTAAGGTATTTTCAATGTTCATAGAATCATAGAATGGTTTAGGTTGGAAGGGACCTTGAAGATCATCGAGTTCCAACCCCCCTGCCATAGGCAGGGACACCTCCCACTAGACCAGGTTGCCCAAGGCCACGTCCAGCCTGGGCTGGAACACCTCCAGGGATGGGGCCTCAACAACTTCCCTGGGCAACCTACTCCAGCGCCTTACCATTCTCAGAGTGAAAAATCTTTTCCTAATGTTTAATCTAAACCTGCCCTCTTCCAGTTTAAAACCATTCCCCCTCGTCCTATCACTACATGCCCTTGTAAAAAGTCCTTTCCCAGACCTCCTGTAGGCCCCCTTCAGGTACTGTAAGGCTGCAATAAGGTCTCCCCAGAGCCTTCTCTTCTCCAGGCTGAACAGCCCCAACTCTCTCAGCCTGTCCTCATAGGAGAGGTGGTCCAGCCCTTGGATCATCCTCGTGGCTCTCCTCCGGACCCGCTCCAGCAGGTCCATGTCTTTCCTTCTTATGTTGAGGGCTCCAGAGCTGAATGCAGTACTCCATGTTCTATATGAACAAATGTGATTGGTGGCTATTTTAATACAGAATCATACAATCACAGAATCATAAAACTGCCTAGGTTGGAAGGGACCTTTCACAGAATCACAGAATGGTCAGGGTTGGAAGATCTGGAGATCATCTAAGTCCAACCCCCCTGCCACAGCAGGGACACCTACAGCAGTTGCACAGGACGACGTCCAGGCGGGTTTGGAATGTCTCCAGTGTGGGAGACTCCATAACCGCTCTGGGCAGCCTGTTCCAGACCTTTAAGATCATCAAGTCCAACCATCAACCTAACACTGCCAACACCACCACTAAACCATGTCCCTGAGCACCGCATCTTTTAAATACCTCCAGGGACAGTGATTCCACCACTTCCCGGGGCAGCCTGTTCCAATGCTTATTAACAACCCTTTCAGTGAAGAAATTTTTCCTAATATCCAATCTAAACCTCCCCTGGTGTAACTTGAGGCCGTTTCCTCTTGTCCTGTCACTTGTTACTTGGGAGAAGAGACCAACCCCCACCTCACTACAACCTCCTTTCAGGTAGTTGTAGAGAGCGATAAGGTCTCCCCTCAGCCTCCTTTTCTCCAGGCTAAACAACCCCCACTCTCTCAGCCGCTCCTCATAAGACTTGTGCTCCAGACCCCTCACCAGCTTCGTTGCCCTTCTCTGGACGCGCTCCAGTGCCTCAATGTCTTTCTTGTAGTGAGGGGCCCAAAACTGAACACAGTATTGGAGATGCGGCCTCACCAATGCCAAGTACAGGGGGATGATCACTTCCCTAGTCCCGCTGGCCACACTGTTTCTGATATAAGACATAATGCTGTTGGCCACCTGAGCACACTGCTGGCTCACATTCAGCCGGCTGTCAACCAACACCCCCAGGCCCTTTTCTGCCAGGCAGCTTTCCAGCCACTCTTCCCCACGCCTGTAGCACTGCATGGGGTTGTTGTGACCTAAGTGCAGGACCTGGCACTTGGCCTTGTTGAACCTCCTACCATTGGCCTCGGTCCATCAATCCAGCCTGTCCAGATCCCTCTGTAGAGCCTTCCAACCCTCAAGCAGGTCGACACTCCCACCTAACCTGGTGTTGTCTGCAAACTTACTGAAGGTGCACTCGATCCCCTTGTCTAAGTCATTGATAAAGAGAACCAGCCCCGATATGTCAGTATCTCACACAAGGCAGGAATGTAAACTACAGTTTTCTGTAGTTCTCCATTAGGATAGTAAAAAATACTTTCAAACTGCAGGTATTTTATCACATGCAGTGATTAATATTTGCACATGTCAGACTATTACTTCCAACACACCATCAAAGACAGCTGTATAAAATGCTTGATGCTGCATGACCTTGGGGTGTGATCTGATCAGATCTCAGAAAGCCAGCAGGCTGGGCTCCGTCAGAACTTGACTAGGTGACTTCAAAGGAATACCAGGTGCAATACAAAAAACCCCTGTTGGCTCAGTATGTGACTATTCTCTCTGCCTCAATAAATTAAACAGGTCCTAACACCACGTTATGGGGTAGAACATGGCTGGAGATGACATTTTGGGAGACTGAGACTAAAATAGAAGTCTCAAATAATTTTATATGATCCTAATTTATTTTCAGATCAGGAAGATTAGCACTGACACAAAATCAAAGAACCACTGAGGATGAAAGGCACTTCTTGAGATCATCTAGTCTGACTAACTTCCCTGTTCAGTCAGGGTCAGCCAGAGCAGGTTGCTCAGAACTGTGCCCAGTTGGGCTTTAAGTATTTGCAGAGATGCAGACTCCACAACCTCTCTGGACAACCTACTCCCACGTTTGACCACCATCACAATAAAATCATGTCTCCTTCTGTTCAGATTTTATTTCATGTTTTTTTAATTTGTGCCCATTAACTCTTGTCCTGTTAGTGGCCACCACTGAGAAGAGTCTGGCTCCCTCTTCTTCATTCCCTCCCGTCAAGGATTTTTACACATCGATAAGATCACCCTGACCCTTCTTTCCTCCAGGCTGAACAGTCATAGCTGTTTCTCAGCCTCACCTCTTACGAAAGATGCTCCAATTCCTTAATCATCTTTGTGGCCTTTCACTGGACTCACTCCAGTAAATCCAGATCTCTCTTGTGCTGGGCTCCCCAGCACAGAACCAAGCATCCAGGTGTGGCCTCATCAGTGCTCAGCAGAGAGCAAGAATCACCTCCCTCAACCTCCTGGCAATCCTCTTCTAATGCAATCCAGGAGGTTCCTGGCCTTCTTTGTGACAAGAGCGCATTGCTGGTTCACAGTCAGTTTGTTGTTTAGCAAGACCCCCAGGTCCTTCTCTGCAGAGCTGCCCTCCAGATGGTCACACCCCAGCATGTACTGACACATGGGGTTATTCCTCCCCAGGGGCAGGACTTTGCACTTCCCTTTGTTGAGCTGCATGGCGTCAAACATGTTTTCCCCTTCATATATCCATGCTGACTAATTCCAATCACTTCCTCATCCTTTGTGTGTTTGTAAAAGGGTTTCAAGGATTAGTTGCTCCATCACCTTCCCAGGGACTGACATGACAATGAACTAGCCTGTAGTTCCTCACACATCCTGCTTCACAAAGGATTGACAGATGCTTTCTCCCAGTGTTCAGGAACTTCTCCCAGTCACCATGACCTATCAAGAATAATCGAGACTGTCCTCACAATGACATAAGCCTTCAGCACTCCCAGGTGCAGCCCATCCTCTTCCACAGACTTTTGCATGTCCAGTTTGCTTAAGTGCCCCCGATACCGGTGCTCCTCAAATGAGGGTAAGTCTTCCTTTCTCCAGACTTTCCCACTGATCTCAGCAGCCTGGGATTTCTGAAGGCCATTTTAACCGGTACAGGCTGGGTCAAAGAAGGCATTAAGTACCTCAGTGTTCTCCACTTCGTTTGTCACCAGGTCCCCTGTCCCATTCAGGAGTGGGCCCGTGTTTTCCTCAGTCTTCCCTTTACTATTTATGCACTTGTAGAGTCCATTCTTGTGGCTCTTCGTATACCTTCCCAGATTCAGCTCCAGGTTAGCCTTGGCTTTCCTAAACTTACCCCTGCAAGATCAGCCAGCAACTCTATACTTCTCCTGGGCCATCTGCCTCTTCTTCCATCTCTTACACACTTCCTTTTCATGTCTGAGTTCTGTTAGGAGTTCCTTGCTTAAATGGGTTGGCCTCCTGTCACCTTTGCTTGATTTCCTACTTGTCAGTATGGACCTTTCTTGAGCTTGCAGGATGTGATCTTTGGGTTTCAAGCTGCTCTTCTGGATCCCTCTCCTCTTCAGGGCCCTATCTCTTGGGATTCTTCCAAGCACATCTCTGAAGAAACTGAAGACTGCTATCCTGAAATCCATAGTTGTGGTCCTGCTTTTTGCATTCCTCCCTCCTCTTAGAACCCTGAATTCCAACCATCTCATGGTCACTGCAGCCAAGGTTACCTGTGACTTTAAAACCCCTCATCAGTTCTTCCTTGCTTTTAAGTATCAGCTACAGCACAGCACCTTCTCTTGCTGGTTCCTCAATCCCTTGTGTCAGGAAGCTGTTGTCAAAGCGCTGCAGGAATCTTCCAGATTGTTTGAGCCCTGCTGTGTTGTTCTTCCAGCAGATATCAGCTATTGATATATCACATACTGACTTCCTGGCTCCTAGTTTGAACTAAGAAGTTACTCTTTACTTCCAGACTAATATCTGTTATGTTTACTTTAAAAGTAACCATATTTTGTATACAAATGCATAAAAATGTTGTGATGAATAGCAGCATATTATCTCAGGTACTAGAATAGTTTTCATTATAAAACCCAAACCTGTAAATTTATTTGTTCTAACAATATCCCAAGTCACCGTTTTATAGACAGAAAATAACTGAAACGTTGAGAAAGGAACTTACAGAAGTTACCTTGAAATCTTTGGCACTGGTGGGAATCACATGCAGGTATTTCTGGTCCCACCTAATCCTCCCCCTCATGAGATCATCTTCAGCCACAAACCTAATTTATAAAGCTTGGCTCCACACCCAAAGTGTAGGAATGTTCTAATTTAGGGTTCGATACAATTGACTTCAAAGTTCAGCCCAGCGATAAAACCTTTCTCAGTGTTTAAATAACCACAGAACATTTGGACTTAGGAACTTAGCCCAGAATTAACTCAAACAGAAATTAATTTAAGGCAAATGCATTAAAAGAAGCTAAATTGAAACAGATTGCCTTCTGCATTTCTTTCTCACAAAGGCTAATGCTTACACAACATGATTAAATGCAGTCAAGTCCACAACGAACATGATAAGGCTACTTACGCGTAGTTTCAGTTCCACGGAGGCCCTCACTAGCAGCATTTGAGTATATAGCAAATACCGCTATCTGATATTCAGTCAAAGACATCAGGTTTTTCAGAACTGCTGTTGATAAGCTTCCATCTACCACAACCTGTTTAGAAGAAAATTCAACTAAATACGCATAAAGCAAACTACCTACATTTGCATGACATCAGTCCCTCTTTCAGGCAATTTTTACATTGGGATCTAAGAATCAATGTACTTAACTTCAAATCATAAATCAAATTTGGTTTTGCTACCTTTATGTAAAGTAAGGTGTCCAAAAAAAGAACAGCAACAATATACATAATCAAAACGCTTAACTGTTCTAAGTAGCTATTTAGGACAGAGGAATTGCTTAGATAAATAAAGTGTATGAATTACAGTTTAAGAGTCTATATTGGGCACTTTTTGATGTAAATACTACATCATCATAAGTATTTCTTTAGTACTACATATGTACACACACAGTTCTTCAAACTGACATTAATACACATCCATGCTGAAAAAGTTTCTAGTACAAAAAGAAATAAAACATATCCTTAGTTAAATCCTTTTGCTCTTCTGCATTTCCCTTCGATTTTGTAAGGTGTCAGCTGAAGCCAAAAGCTTGTTCTACTGCATTTTTTCCCCATCTCCAAAATGCTTAAGTCCTATCTAAATAAACACCTCTCTCCAAATTTTCAATGACTGGTTGTAGACATTCCAAAATATGTACCTGTATCATCTTCCTTCCATGAATTATTTTTTCTTACTATCAGCTCCTGCCTCTTCTGTTCTAGTAAACAGAATGGTGCAGGAGAAGTCTACAGAATTGGTTCAAGTAACCATATATGTAAGCAAAAATGCAGGCAGTTCACCCCACCCCCCAGAAGTGCTCATTGTTATAGCACATTTACTTTAAATTACATGACAGAAAAGCAGCCTGGCTACTATCTAGCCCTCATCACCATCCAATGTGACCATATCTCCTTTCTGTAGTGGGCTTCAGAGCCCACATAGGGAATTTCAGTGATTTTCTGTCTGGCTAGTTCTTGCTGTTGTATTAAAAATTTCTGAGAAGCTTTTCCTCCTATTACCTCTTCCGGTTGTCCTCCTCGAGTGGGATAGTACACAACCCTGTATTTTTCCACTTTGCCTGGTGCATGGGTCCAGCTAACCCGGAATCCTCTAGCTGTTATCTCAGATGTGACCAAATCCGAAGGAGCCCCAAGAGACGCAACAATTGTTCCTAGGTTAGAGACAACACAAATTTTCAATTCCCCTCTGCAAAATAGTTCTTTGGTTTGTTGTATTCACTGAAGCTCCAAAGATTGCTCCTCATCACAAAATCAAATAATTGGCTACCCCACATTTATTTAGGTCATTTTAAATGGAAACAAAGAACTAATAATAAGTACTGCACATGGGTTTTCACTGGGACTAAGCCTTCCTGGTCTTTCATAAACCTTTATAGGAAAGAGACAAAAATACAAAACTGTCCTTCCTCCCATCACTTTTTTCAAGCCCTTTCTTTCTGGTTTTCTTTTTCAGGTTGCTTTCCTCCCAGTCACGGAAAACATCCAAGTACATATACAGCTGTGATCTCCTGTGCTCCTCTGCAGGCTGGAAACTGATATGCTGCCTGTCAGCAGACTGAAGAGATGTAGTGAATGGTCATCTTCTCTGGCAATCATTCCTTTCCACAAAGATGCCTCATCTCTCTCTATGGTTTTTCCATCCTCTCTCTCTCAATTTCCCAACTGACTGCTTACTCTCCCCACAAGACACAGCTAATATTCTGTATTTCTTCCCGTTTCCAAGTGAATAAAAGAGGAAAAAGATGGAATGAAGCCTTACTAATACACACTTTTTCATTGAACAGGTAGAAGTATGTGTGAAGACAGCCTTCCTTACTGATACATATAACAAGCTTATTGAAAAAAATCACTCAGCATTTCTGTGATATTACAGAGTCACAAACCAAGCAATACCAACAAAATCCACTGAAGCCCTTCAGAAAGAATTTCCTCAGGACTGTTTCTCTGACAAAGCGCAACATTTTTTATAGCCATTTCTTTTGTTCAGAAAAGCAAAAAAAATATTGTAGTCAGAGAAGGCTTTTTTTATACAATCAATTTTCTTCAAGATCTTTTCTTATGCTCTGAAATATATTTTTTGTGTATTAAATAAGAAAGAGAAAAAATCCTTCAGCGGGAAGGGATAAAATAATTTTAACAGTCAAAAATTTTGAAAACTTATGAGACAATAAAAACAGTGAGTTAGGAGATGGAAATCACAGTACAAATGTAACAATTCCATGTGCAGCTGTTAAAGTAATTCATCCCCAAACCTGTGTTATTATAAAAAATTTTTCCTTACCCACCGCTTGGAAATAGTTACAGCAGAATACCATAATATGTACCACTATCAAAGACAGAGAGCAGAAGATCAGAGATATCAAAGCAAGAATAGAACATATCTAGGAAGATAACTCCCCTGACAATGTGCTTTCTTGTGAGCAAAAGAATATACAGCACAAGTCAAGTGTCAGAAGCCAGCTTAGAACTGCAGGTATTTGGAACAGGATTTGTAGCTCTAAGTTCATACCAAGTTACATTAGACCTTGTTTCTTATTCACCTTTGATTTCCTTTTCCTGTTCCTCTACTCGTGAGCACACTGTTCTGGTAAGACCTTCAACAATGGTATGCATGAAGTTAAAGTCAGCAACATTGTAGACGTGCGTGCTGTCAGGTTCAGAGGCAATCTCTTTGAGTTCATTTATATCTGCATTCTTCACACCTTTCATTGGAAAGAAAAGTAAAGAAAATATTTACAACAAAAAAAAGAGAATCTTGTATGCATAGGGATTGATAAAAAAATAACTAAAATCCAATTCTATTTGTTTTAATGACCAAAGACAGATTGCTCTGTCTTTAGGTTGTTATTTCAAGACATTAATTTCTGCCAGCGTAACTGACATTTTTTCAGCTGTCTGATAACATAGCATCCATGTATACTGCAAAATTCTAGTTACAGCAGCAATGAATTGGAGAACGTATTAAAAGCAGATTTAAATTAATGATGATACTTACCGGACACAGACAGAAAAGAATACTTCCTTGATACAGAGGACAACAGATACAAACACACCAGGCTATCATAGGACACAATATATGGATACGGCAGAATACACACCAATAGCAAACAGCTCAATGCCAGCATCTCGTAGGTTTTTAGCAGGAGGGATAACATCATCTTGGGACTTTCCATCAGTGATCAGTATACCAATTTTGGATACTCCAGGTCTTGCACCGGCTTCAGGTTTAAAGCTGTTTTCCAAAATGTAAGTTAAGGCAAGACCTAAAAAAGGAAACATTTTAAAAGACTTTAAGAGGGAAAATGTCCGTTAATCTAGCTAATATCACAGTGTTTGTCTTTCCACTCAATTTAAAAATCCTGAGAAACCTTTTAATGAAGAAAAAGTGTAAAGTAAGAATTTACTTACTGGAAGATTAAATTCCAACAAGCAATCTAACGACAGAGAAGGTCACATTCATCTTTAGCAGCCGTTTGATTAACCAATGTCTTTGAAACTGGCTATGGAAACCTAAATTGATCTTCCTGTGAGTGCATAGGATGTCCCCTCTCCTTCTGCCTACATTGAAAGCGCATCTCTGGATAGCTTAGTAAATCCCCACACTACATACAATCTTACTTTAATTTGCTTGTTTATTTGTTTATTCTTTCCAAATAACAAGCTGAAGAAAAGCTTAAATAAAGCTTAGGGAGAATCTGATTTTAATAACTTTAAATAATTATTTAAAGGGAAGGAAGAAGAACAACTCCTCAGGACAAACTTACATGTCACAATGCGATACTATCTGAAAACTCTCTTAAGTCTCCCACAGCAAAGATTCCTAACTCACCCTTTTCTAACATCCATATAAAATAATCATGATAATTTACTACTTGCTACCTCACAATAATCTCATTCCTAGAATCATACTAGAGTCCTTCTGTCCTTTGTCCTACTGCAATCTTTCCTTCTACCAAATTAAAAGCTGTTGCAGAAGAGGAGAATCTTTCACATTCTTTCTCCTCTTCCCTCCATGCCAAAAAAAAAAAAAAAAAAAAAAAAGGAAAAGAAAAAAGGAAGGCAGCAATTTAGTCAAAGACATGTCTGGGTCTTTGGAGATATCATTCTCCTGGCAAGACAGCCAATATTCCTAACTGCTGCTTTGATGATACTGGAGTTGTATTCAGAGACTGTATTTTTTCCCAGGTTGACAGGCATCCCCCATTTATCCATCACTAAGCGTCTTCTAGGGCTTCAGTGCTCTAACTACTAAAAGGTCAATGGAAATCTAAAAGCCCCAGGTGATCATTTGAAAAGTTACTATTGCCAGTTGTCAGACATTAAAACAACATTCTTTCCTTCTCCAGAATAAAGCTCTGTGCATGAGCATTATGAATGGATTTTGCATTTTCTTCCTAGCAGGTAAAAGATTTTACTTCCAGCACAGAGATTTCATGTACACTTTGTTTTACGAGACCCTGTCCTGACCAGAAAGATTTCCAGTGAAGCCAATGAGACAAGAACTTCAGAATAGACTTCACTGACATTGGATAAAGCCATTAGCAAGCTGCAAAACCCCTATCCTTTTTACCCTTCATAATAAGCAATAAAACTTCTTAGTCTGTGCAGCAGAATATGTTTTTTAGTAAAAGGCAAAAGCTAAAACATACACTATACCTGTTAATGTATTCCCTCCCTTATATGGTAGATTACGGACTGCATCCAAAACAGCATCTTTTGTGCCATAGGCATTCAAATGCCATTCAATTCGAGGATCACCACTGTACTGTGCAAGACCTAAAGAACCAGAAATTAAGGGAATCCATTAGGCAATAAAGCTTTTTTTTTTCCCCCCAAGTATTTACACTTTATGTACTTGGTTACCAACAGCTTACCATAGTAAGCTTACCATAGTAAGCTTACCATAAGTAGCTTTGCCACCACACTAGAAAAACTGCATTGCTTGATGCCAAAAAAAATAGTATAAAGTTATTCTTAGTGGCAACTCCTCAATTTATTTTCAAAGCCTTTCTTTCAAGTGCTAGGAAAGTAAATGAGGAGTACACAACTTTTTCAGAGTTAATAAGATTCCAAGAAATTGTTTTCTGTAAATGAACGATTTTATTTAATATGCTTTTGATCAGACTAAAATGTAAGTAACAGAACAGAAACGTAACACTTGAGCCAGTTTAAACCATGAGAAAAGCCATCCATAGGCACATTCTTCCTGCGAAAATTAAACTGCAATGGTTTGATCTAATGCTGACTGAAGTCAGTAAGACTGTTTCCACTGTTTTTTGCTTTCCACTGACAGTGCATTAGAGTTTACTTCAGCTGAGTATCATAGTAAACTGTGAGGAATTAATAGCACAAACGTTTCAGCAGCATTACTTTTATGATAGAACTGCTAGTTCCAGGTGAGGATGAATCTTGCACAAGTAAGTAGCATTAAGCCATTTACTATCCTGAAATCATGACATTTTTATATTGTGGCAGAAATATTAAGAAAAAATACGGCACCCTACCTACTCTTGTTTTCTCAGATCCCACATTGAAAGCAGAAACCAGATTTTCCAGAAACAGTCGAACAAGTCTGAAATTGAATCTGCCAATACTCCAAGAACCATCTACCAGTATCACAATATCTGCAATTGCTGGGGTTTTACAGGTAAACAGGCTCCCTGTAAATCATTAAAATGAAAACAATATTGTTAATTCAACAATAAAATTGTAACTCAATAAATGTATACCTTTCTCCTCCCACTAAGCTTAATACTTAAAGGTTTCTTCCATTGGCAAAGTGAGAACGAAAGCAAAATCACTAAATGCATTTGTTCTAAATTCAGTAATAGAACAGTTTGGCCATTATCAACTTCATTTTTTTCAGTAAGCCGTTCAAAATTGCTGTTGGGATATACATTAAAAAAAGTGCTGCTTCTAAAAATACAATACTACAATCAAACTAGCAGTTCGTTTTCATTCTCAAGAATATACATACACAGTATACAGTTCATGACACTTAACCTTAGGTGTAGACAATGCAGAGAGAGCTACCTAGAGATGCAGACATCCAACACAGTTATCAAGATCCCTTTTATAGTCAACATAGAAAAGCACGTGCTCCTATATATCTCAACAAGTCTGCAGAAAAACTTCTTTAGCTGCCATTGTAGACTTCTAAAGTTAGAAGCAAATCTCACCCTGGGGGTCTAGAGTAAAACTAAAGGCCAATTCAATACGCTGTATTAAACCTAAATCAGAGGCACTCAATACAGCAAAGGTAAACCGCGAAGACCTCAGATTCAAATTCATAATCTCTATGAGAACTAGCACCACACGAAGATTTAGTTGTACACATATGTGGAAAAATACACAAAAAACAAAAGAGCATTAAAAAAGCAACAGAAAAGACCTAATGAGAATTAGCAGAGATGCACATTAATAGTCTCTAAATAATGGTGAAATCAGAGGAAATGGGAGAGATTAAATTTCAAGATAAGCCACAAGGTTTTTAGGGATACAGACTCTTAAGAAATTGGTAAGTCTAAACAAAACCGCCACATTCAGTTCAACAAAACGACAGGAAGGGAAGTAAGAGAAAGGAAGAGATTTCCATAACCTCAGACAGAATTGCCACATCTCACAGAAGTGGCTGCGCGACTGTAAAAGTCAGGCTGCTGAAACAGCGTGTTCCTATTGTAGGGAGGGAAAACGAAATGAGTGATGTTACACAGGTATACCAAACAAGAGCTTGTGTTTGAAGTATAAAAATAGCAAACTCCCCACCAGATTGACTACAGAGTAAGGATGGAAGTAGGTAAGTCAAAACAAAGCATGTTAGTAGAAAAGGTATCATGCAGCACAAACCATTAGGGATGAACATTATGTCCCTGAACACAGTAAAAAAACCTGCAGATTAGTGAAATAAGCTGCAGTCCAAATTTTATCATCTTTTTTTTTCAGGATCCACTATATAAATTAGTTGACAAAGGATACCAACACCTTAGGTGGTACGAACGGGAATCACCAAGTACATCGTTAGCAATAAACTGATCCTGAGCAGAGATGCTCAGCAAACAAGTATTTCAGTGAGAAATAATCAAAAAGGTGCTTGCATTAGCTCACAAGCAGCTCTCCTGTTACAGAGAGGGAATAAACCACATGGTTAGCAACTTAAAACTTTAACAGCATATTATTAATGACAATTTTTTCATCAAAGACAAAATCATAGTCTCACAGGCAAAAACAATCTGATATGCAGAAAGACTTCAAACAATTGGTAATAATTAAGAGTCAGATTCATTCTGTCGTGTAAATCCACTAAGCAAGAAACTCAATCCATAAAGTCACAGTTAATGTTTTAAACATGTACTAAAAATGTTTTTAGAAGAGCAGGGAACATTTCCTACGTGCAGCTAGCAGTGTAGAATAAGTTC
Organism: Pluvialis apricaria; assembly: GCA_017639485.1. NCBI lineage: Eukaryota > Metazoa > Chordata > Aves > Charadriiformes > Charadriidae > Pluvialis > Pluvialis apricaria. The sequence continues at coordinate 155,981,883 of CM030008.1, read as the reverse complement.
TAAACACACGACAAAAATTCCACTTACAAAGATGCCAAAACAAATATTTTATTTTAGTTTTTACAGTACAAGACAACGCTATTTGAATTGGCAACACATTTTAATGTATAAACACTGGGGAACATTTAGTAAGCATCAGAAAAATGATCTTAAATTGGAAGATAAATCCAAAGGAGGTCCAAATCTTTCTATCACTGAAGTCAACAGGAAAACTTCCCCTTGATTTCAGTGGGACTGGAATCTGTTTTGTGATTTAATAGGAACTTACTAGTCACGGCAAAATTCATGTTTTAAGTATCTTTGCCAAATGAACTTCCTGTTAATCAGCCTGCATTACGTGTGGTATTTGTCTCCCATTGACATGCAGTTCAATTGTGCCATTCTCACACTGGCCATAATTAGCTTCTTAAGCTTCAAACGAACTATTGGCAAAGTAAAACGCTACTCAACACCAGTAAGAATGACAGAACCGGACCCCTGATTCACATCCAAGCAGCTGTACTGTAGCACAGATGTACCTTTTCAGTATGATCCCAGCAGTTTAATCATATAGCCCAATGAGGCTAACAGGATTTGTGTGGCTGTATTTCCCTTCTCTCCTTCTAAAAATCTTATGCTTACTATGAAACCCAGTTAGAGTCCTAGGTCTTACTCATTTCATATCAACAAGTTTTGCCTGCAAGGCTTCTTTAATCCTGTAGTGACGGCTTTGTGAATAAAACATTTTATTTGATTTAGTAAATCCATTCAGTGCAGCAAAACCCGAAGAATAAAGAGAACAGTAACGGCATTCCTTTCAATATTTTATTTCCACATCATCAGATCAGTGCAAATAGTATCATTCAATTATTTTTTGTTAAAATAGCATCTGTGGTTTGATCCAAGATTGTACTGCAATGTCACAGAATGTGAAAATTTGATTCGTTCTTCGCAGATAGGAGATACTTGTTGAATCTTTTCTGCATAAAACATTTAGGTTTTGTTACTTCTGTACACCCACTATTTGCTTATGCTTTCTCCTTGTTGTACTTAATAGAATTGTAGAAAGTTCCCTAAAACGGAATAAACAACAGTGAGATATTAAACAGAATAACATGCTGTATAGAAATCTTTAAAACCTGATAGGAATACAAACACCATACCATCCTAGCTTATAAAGTTAGTCTATAAGACACAGTATGGACCAAATAATTTACACACCCCACTGAGATTAGCTAGTTTCCATTACCAGTTCTAGCAAATGTCTTTTTTAATAATCTTTCCGTACAACCATACATGGTCATGAATTTCTATAGGGTTTGAGGATAATTTTCAACACTTTAATTATCTAAACATAACTTCAAAAGGCAATTTTCTCAAAAACACAGCATATAATTCCATAGAACAAAGCTTCCAACACTCAGTGTTTTAACTTACTACAAGTTTCAATACTGTGATCGGGTTGTGCATATTTCCCTTTTACTCAGTTATCAAGAAAACAGTATAGAGGTAGAGACAGAGAATGTACCACTTTCCTCTGAATTATACAATACTCACCAGTTTCAAGAGCAGGACAGTAGGGAGGAGACCAGTTACCTAACTTTGTATAGTGTTTCTTAATGTTATACAGATAGCATTATTATATGCCCCTCTACTCTGCTCTCGTGAGACCCCACCTGGAGTACTGCATCCAGCTGTGGAGTCCCCAACACAAGAAGGACATGGACCTGCTGGAGCGCGTCCAGAGCAGAGCCACGAGGATGATCAGAGGGATGGAGCACCTCTCCTATGAGGAGAGGCTGAGAGAGTTGGGGCTGTTCAGCCTGGAGAAGAGAAGGCTCCGGGGAGATCTTATTGCGGCCTTCCAGTACCTAAAGGGGGCCTACAGGAGAGCTGGGGAGGGACTTTTTACACGGGCATGTAGTGATAGGACGAGGGGGAACGGCTTTAAGCTGGAAGAGGGCAGGTTTAGATTAAACATTAGGAAGAAGTTTTTCACTTTAAGGGTGGTGAGGCACTGGCACAGGTTGCCCAGAGAGGTTGTTGAAGCCCCGTCCCTGGAGGTGTTCAAGGCCAGGCTGGACGTGGCCTTGGGCAACCTGGTCTGGTGGGAGGTATCCCTGCCTATGGTAGGGGGGTTGGAACTCGATGATCTTCAAGGTCCCTTCCAACCTAAACCATTCTATGATTCTATGATTATTCTACTTCAAGTGCTGCATTCCACAACAAACAATAACAGAGCCTGTGATTTTTAGGTTAGAGAAAATGACAGAATTGCAAACATCTAAAGTCAGAAAAAGAGCTTATATATTTTACATCAGCAACTCATTACATTCAGTGCATCCACCTAAAACGGGGGGAGCAGTTTCATGGGAAGAAAGGAAAAAATTAATGAACTTTCTGTAGCAAATTTACAATCTTCCTAGTGTTATTTGACAGAAGAAACTTGCCACTCTGCCAGGAAGCTAACTGAGGAGGAAAAGGCTTCGTCTGCTCATTTCGGCATGTCACAAATGAGGGTACAGGCTCAAAATTGGAAAAGGGAAAACATAACCCCTATTTTCAAAAAGGGAAATAAGGAAGACCCGGGGAACTACAGGCCAGTCTCACCTCAGTGCCTGGCAAGATCATGGAGCAGATCCTCCTGGAAACTCTGCTGAGGTACATAGAAAATAAGGAGGTGACTGGTAGCAGCCAGCATGGCTTCACCAAGGGCAAGTCATGCCTGACAAATTTGGTGGCCTTCTATGAAGGGGTTACAGCAGCAGTGGACAAGGGAAGATCAACCAATGTCATCTACCTGGACTTGTGCAAAGCATTTGACACTGTCCCACACGATATCCTGGTCTCTAAATTGGAGAGACATGAATTTGACACATGGACCACTCAGTGGATAAAAAACTGGCTGGACAGTCGCACTCAAAGAGTTACGGTCAATGGCTCGGTGTCCAAGTGGAGACCAGTGATGAGTGGCATTCCTCAGGGGTTGGTACTGGGACCCGTGCTGTTCAACATCTTTGTTGGCGACATGGACAGTGGGATCGAGTGCACCCTCAGCAAGTTTGCCGATGATACCAAGCTGTTTGGCGAGGCAGACACGCTGGAGGGGAGGGATGCCATCCAGAGGGACCTGGACAGGCTGGAGAGGTGGGCCCAAGCCAACCTCATGCAGTTCAACAAGGCCAAGTGCAGGGTCCTACATCTGGGTCCGGGCAATCCCAAGCACAAACACAGGCTCGGCGGAGAATGGCTGGAGAGCAGCCCTGGGGAGAAGGACCTGGGGGTGCTGATTGATGAGAAGCTCAACATGAGCCAGCAATGTGCGATCGCAGCCCAGAAGGCCAACCGTATCCTGGGCTGCATCAGAAGAAGTGCAGCCAGCAGGTCAAGGGAGGGGATTCTGCCCCTCTACCCCACTCTCATGAAACCCCACCTGGAGTACTGCATCCAGCTCTGGAGCCCCCAACATAAGAAGGACATGGACCTGCTGGAGCAGGTCCAGAGGAGGGCTCTGGATGATCAGAGGACTGGAGCACCTCTCCTATGAGGAAACGCTGAGAGAGTTGGGGTTGTTCTGCCTGGAGAAGAGAAGGCTTCAGGGAGACCTTATTGTGGCCTTCCAGTCCCTAAAGGGGGCCTACAGAAGAGCTGGGGAGGGACTTTTTACAAGGGCATGTAGTGATAGGACGAGGAGTAATGGCTTTAAACTGAAGAGGGCAGGTTTAGATTAAATATTAAAATGAAATTTTTCACTTTAAGGGTGGTGAGGCACTGGCACAGGTTGCCCAGAGAGGTTGTTGAGGCCCACCCCTGGAGGTGTTCAAGGCCAGGCTGGATAGGGCTTTGAGCAACCTGGTCTAGTGGGAGGTGTCCCTGCCTATGGCACGTGGGTTGGAACTCTATGATCTTCAAGGTCCCTTCCAACCTAAACCATTATATGATTCTATGAAAATTTCACCTCCAAAGACACCAGCACACAACCTAAAGGCTACCAGCAATGTATTAGGACAAGATATTTGCACAAAACCTGGTTCAGTATTGCCAACAGTCATCATCAAGAACTTTGGTTCCTTTTTTTCAGGGAAATCTTTTAAAGATAACCAACATTGAAGGAATTTTGTATCTACCTAATGAAGCTTCCTGCCTTCAATCCCTCAAGCCCCCAGACACTAAAGGTGACACATTTGCTTGCAATGCCACCACGCAAGTGCTATAGCACTATCAAGACCCATGTCAGAGTTTGGCTGAGACTGAAGCCAATGACGGCAATGCTGAAAAAAAAAGATCCAGCTAGAACTTTCTGGGATAGAGGGAGAGTTATTGGAGCCTGCAAAATGTGACCCTTGAGACGTTCCCATTGAAGGGAACGGGGTGCAGGCAAGGACCGTGAGGGGCTCTGGCAGTATGGGGGATGCACAGAACAAAGCAGGGTCTGCAAGCTTCCGTAAACACTGATCACTTCTCTGAGGCTGCATTTTCAACCTGCTGTTATTTTTTCACACATGCATTCAGTGAGCAAGTGAGCAATGTTAGAAAACAGAAGTTTGACCAAAAAAACCTGCAAGCCTTACTTCGACACAAATACAAACTACGATTTTTTAGATTAGAGTAGTGGCTCTGTGACTCTTGGAGTTAATACTACTCCTCTTTGAAAGTTCTTTGAAAGGCAAAGAGAGAAGCAGCAAATACAGGCACTGCCAGCCGGGAGGACTCAATGCCTTAGAAGAACCAGTTCAATTTGCATGCAGTTATGATACATTTTGCAGAAACGCATTTGATATTTTGCCTCCCCTTGGTATGAAACTGTTCTCAATTTTCAAGAGCCAAAACACACACTTCTTCTGCTAGAAGCTAAGACTATAATTCTTTCTGGGTCTGCAATATGTCGTTTCCTTCCTTACTCGCTGTCACAGTGGAAAAGTCGAATAATATATGTGGAAGGAGAGGAAGACAGTTCAAGTAGAGGTCAGTAATAATACAATATGAATGGAAGACTCATTCACACGGTAACAAAGCACAAAAGGGAAGAAGCTTGATGACAGAAGCGAGTGAAAAATACCTTGTGAATAAAGCATGAACGACAGAGAAAAGTCAGTCCTCCACAGTGACTGACAGCACCACAGCTGAGCAGAAGCACCACTGCAGACAAGGGCAATATAAATCTACATCAGCAAGGCGTCACTTCTTTTAAAAAAGGGTTAAGAAAAATACAGGGACGTGAGGCAGTGTTCAGCTCCAAAATTCAGCAACTCACTAGTCCACGCTTCTGACATTGATATTACTGCACTGTGCTGGTGATATCATCATTGCACTTAGACCTCAGTTTAACACATCCCATATGTCAGGCTACGGACCAGACAAATGCATACAACATAACTGCTTTTCTTTGAAGTAGATCCAACCATAGCTTGAATTTGAAGGACTCAAATGCTGGAACATCATTAGGTTGAAAGAGCAGCCCAATGAGGTTAGAAGTTTGTCCCTGCTCCCTAGAAAAAAAACCAAAATAAAATAAAGCAGCCAGCCCTTTCCCATGCACCTTGTTCTGTTCCAGGAAACTAATACAGCCCAGCTGGCAGGCCTACAAATTTGTTATTTGGGGGAGTTGGATTTACTGAATCTGCTGTGTCTGATCATGTCATATTTGACAGTGAATGCTGTAGTTCAATAATTTTGCTTCTTTCAAAAAGTACACAGCAATAAATAAATATTATTATTTAAAGTAGACCTTTTGAATTTGAAGCCACAAAATTAGTTAAAGCAGTGGCTGATAAAACACATTAATTGCATACATATACTAGTGATAATTCTCAAGTGTAAGAGAAGGAAGCATACAGTCATTTTCGGTGCACCTTTCCATGCACACTCAATGATAGTTGTATTCCTGCAGTAAGCAATCACTAGCTTAGAAAAACTTTGTAGAACTTTCCTCCTGCATCTTAACTTTTTAATTTATTTGGGAGACAGAATAAATATAAAAGGAAACTATGAAAGAAAGTGCTGATGTTTTCTGGCAGACCGTTGCTGATTGATAGTACCAAAGCACCTGATGCCTGCAGCAGCTTCCCAAATAGCAACACTAAACTCTCTTGGTCTGTTTACCTAGTTAGAAAAATATGTTTAAAAATCCCCTTGCATTTAAACTGAGAGTTCAAAACATTTATTTTACTTGCTCTTCCAATAGGCAACATGTCAGCACAGAACAAAGCACACTGCTGAAATCTTTCCTGAAACTGAAGTTCAACACTGCAAGATCTTGTGTCCGTTTAGCCATAATGATTTTTGCTGAAGATGGTCCACAACCCCCCTTTAAAGTACATGAAACCTGAGAAACTCTTCTGCAGATTACAGTGATAATTCTCTACTTCTCTTTGCTCTCAGTTCTGCATCTGAGCGCATGAATGTTTTAAATGAAACAACTGTCTCAAAGTCTAAATTACTTTTCAAGGCAGAGAACTGTAATTTTTTATTAATATGGTCATATTTATCCACCATTCCTATGTAACAAATACGCCAGGATTTAAAAGGGTTATTTTTCCCTTTGCTTCAGTGAAGTATGAAATCCCTGAGACAGTTTTCTCTGGCTATCTAGAAGGCAGTTAATCATGGGGCTGCAGACAAAACTGGCACTCAGGAATCCTCAACGTTAATTACGCTGCATGTACAAATCCCTCTGAACCATGGTAAAGAGCTGGCCTGTGCCCGAGCTTGTAACGAAGTTACAGCTCTAATACAACAGGTAAAATAACAAAAAAAAGAGCCTGCCTGAGAGAACAAGCTGTGGTTGTTTGGTTATGTCTCAATAAGCAATTTAAAAGAAGAATCCCAAAAGTCTGTGACACTGCACTGTACTGGAGTACTGATCAGTGGGCTAAGCAGCAATAAATACATCACAGATATCTTAAATGGTCACTTATAAAAGGTAACTTCTGATTTTCTCTTCCTCTAGTTCAGACTTTCAAATTCCTCTCACCCACTAAAGTAATTATTCCCTACCATTAACAAATTACTAAATAGCCATGTTGCGTATTTTTCCCCTCAGGCAGGTTACACCGATGTCTTCAAGCCTGCAACATTTATTTCTGTTCGAGATTCCAGTCTCTTCCATTCACTTATTATTTCTTTGATCTTGTACTTAATGGTACCATCCAGCTGGACAGATAAACAATGCATATAGGCACATCAGTTATGTGATATCATATATGGTGGGTAGTTAAATTTTTAAACTACAGAAGGACTAATAATAAATCTCAATAATTTACCCAATATTTTCTTCCATTCAATGCCATTTATAGCTACTTTTCTTTAGAGTGTTTCAAAGGATTTAAAACAAAATGACAAGTCTTATGTCTAAATGGAACTAAATTTTAAAAAAATAAACCCAAAAATCTAATGAAGAACTTTATCCTAAAGACTTTAGTACAAGGGCTTTTGTAACAATTTCACTCTACAGAGGAAGGCAATTTTTTATCTTTAATCTGTACACACATGAGAAAAAACTAATCTGATTTTGCAGAAAAGGTCTGCATAGGAAGTAATAGGACTCTAATGACTACATTGCATATGATTTTTTAAAACATCTTCCAGAAACAATGGCAAATTCTAAAGCTGTAAGAATTAATTTAAAATTTACACTGAGGAAAAGACAATTATTTTAATTAATCTAGACAAATTACTGGCTGCTATCCAAAGCATACAACTGTTATGAGAGCTGTCAAAACCAAAGGAGAGGCCTATCACAAGGCACAGACTACGCTTAGACATCTGGGTCTGGCTGTAGTTTGGCCAGTAGCTACCTAGAATTTACAATGGCCATAATCAAATTGAAACTGCTGGCCCTTAACTAAAACCATTTACTTCAATATGCACACATACAGTTAAACTTCCCTGATATCTGAAAAGCAGGGCAAAGGCAACCATATAAAAATTTATTAAAATAGTCCTATGGAGCTCAATATAGGATCTTTTTCATTTCTTTTCCAGAGAAAAAAACATTAAATATGCAATAAGTAGTTATTCAATACTCAGTGAATAATTTTTCAGTTGTTCTTGCTTATTTATTTTCCAACAAGTAATAATTGTTGCATCATTACATTCTACTAGATCAGTTTTGGGATTTTCCCTCCCATCACCTGTTTCCTATTCCCAGATTAATAAAATACTAACAGCTGCAAGGCTGGCAAACGACCTGTGATTCTGTTGGGACCAAACACAAGCTTCTGAGTGTCATTTTCTGTTTTTTTAAGGTACAGCTAAACAGAACTGCCCCATCAAAGTCATAAATGTATCTCAACCTACCTCTAACAGATACATCATTATTGCTTGCAACTGATGCTTTATTACTACTTCTTAGAGAACAAAAAAAACACTAAACATGATGAAGCTCTTAAAGCAGAAACATCTGCCAGTTTGACATCACCTCCCTGCCCCCTACTGAGCTAAACTTGGACGCTGAGTTTGAAAGGTCTTGAGCATAGTGAGAGGCGAGATGAGATACGGGGTAGGGAGATGAGATACGAGTGGTATTCCACAGGCCACAGCCAACTTAGTCTTTTTGAAGGAGCTACCATCCCTATGCTGACAATCTACAGCTCTCATTCCTTTATCATACTTACTCGAATAACCAGAAATCTTACCACATTTTTAACCACATAAACAAACCAAACCCAAGCAAAGACCCTGCTGAGACTAACATTTACCTCTGAAACAGCTGTCTGCACTACTATGCAGCCCTAATTCTGCTAACTTTCCTGCGTACAAGGAAATTAAATATGCTCAAGCATCAAGCTGGTGTTCCAGAGAAGCTCCTTTGAGGATTCCAGGAGAGCAGAGTACCAGAATACCACAGCTCAACTTACTGGGCCATAATGAGCCAAACACACACTTCATGAGCCAAAGACACACACACGAAACCCAGCAGTCAGAAAAGGAAAGAAGACTCCCTCATTATATGCAGACAGACTAGTATAATCAGTACAGCTAACCAGACAGGCGAGAACACCTTTGAGGTAGAAAACATGGACCACTCAGCCAGGTAAGTTCTGTTTCAGCTACTAACTAGCACCATTTTTACCACGGAGCATAGCTCAGTTGTAACGCCAGGGCTTACTCAGCACACGGGGCACCAGGCAAAGGGTGCTGACAGTGGGACAGCCCAGAATCAGACAGTCCTGCATCAACAGGCCTACAAAGAACACGAAGACCCTCAGATTTTGCAGGGAGGGTGGAAATGACCCTGAAGTCATCTTTCCTCAGTACAAGCTCCTGTTTGATGTTGATCAACAATGGTAGCATCAGCTGAATGAGACTGCGAACCAAGACCCCCCTCTCACAGTGGAAGGAACAGCCTTGAAAGGGAACTTTACAGCAAACAGCTGAAAAGCAAAAGATTCGGCACATTCTCGTTGCATTGAGGACAAAGCCATCTCAGGGATCACAGTCCCTGAAAAGGGATACCAAAACAGTAACCTTAATCTCCCATTTTGCTGTCCAGAGCACAAAGCAATGCAGCTTGTTCATCAGGGTATTCAATATAACTGGAATGTAAATCCACGACAGAGAAGTTTGCTGATGAATTCACTAACGCGTTATGAGCATAGCTTTCTTACACGAGGGTCATGATCTTGCACTTCAGTGTTTATTAATGTATCTGTCTGTTACCGCCTCCCCAAAGCTTTTTTGGTTCTCCCTTCAAGGTTGCCATGCGTATTTTAAAAACTGCCCAGAGATTCAGCTTGTTACTATGTGGCTTCGGTTTCAAAGACCAGAGAGTGTCTCGTGGCAAAAACAGTCATCACTCATAATATATAGAGATATTTACCTAGAATATACACAGTCATGAGCGAGTCTACAGACTTCAAATTAAGATAATTCACGCTGCCAGATGATGAAGAACTGTTAAGGAGCGTCTCAGCATGGCAGTAACAGAAGTATTTCTATAATGAAGCATGTCAGCACAGACCCTGAATCTGACTGAAGGGAAGAGTCTCTTGCTGCCAGCAGAATTCAGCCACGCCAGCGCGCTGTGGACTGGATGGATGCTCAAGAGCTAATGACTTGAAGAGACGAAAAGCAATCTGAAGAGAGTGAAAGACCATTCATTCAGCTGAGCTTCTATTAATCACTCATTCAAGAACGCGAATAGCAGTCTCTCACTTCAAGTAAGAATACATTGCACAAAAAAAAGTCAGTGCCTTGGGGAAAGCTACCAAAGAAAAAAAGAGGCCAGACAGGAGGTTTTCAGCTGGTAATGTTTCAGACTTGCCAAGCATTATACAGATTTACTGTGCAGAGATATGAGGACAAACGCAACTCAAGGGTTATGAACCTCAGTAGTTCAGATATTAGGAGCTGGATCACTTTGTGACAAAACTGAAACTTACATTTAGATCCAAGATAGGCTGTCTCTTTTTCTACTCTGAGAGAGTAGAAAGGCAGCCATAAAGCTTTTTTTTTTTTTTTTTGCTGAGCTTCAAGTTTTCTAGATATCTATGTCAACACTGTGCCTAGTTTTCAATGAAGCAGATGCATTCAAGGAGAGTTCCTGAAGAGGGACAGGGAGGGAGATTGTGGGTGACAGAAAGGCAATCTGTCCAATCTCCAGCTTCTGCCTGGCCTGGAACGCTGCATGAGAGGTAATGCACAACCACGACCATTTATATGGTATTAAGATAGTAACAGATGGAAGAAAAGCAGTTCCCCCTACAGAAAGAAGGAGCCAGGAGATAAGTGGAATCCCTGGGTAAGAATGGAGACTGGCCATAATTTCTGATGCCAAGCTTTTTATTTTCTGGAAAAAGCAAGGTTTGTCTGGCATATACAAACTGCAGAAGGTATTCAGCAACCTCCATGTTAATACTCAATCTCAAACCAGCCTAAGATAAATAAACTTATTCACAAATGTCTAGATATCCAAAACAGACAAGGCAAAATACATGAGACCCTTCTTATGTTAAGATCAACCCCTTCCACCCAAATCTCTCTCTCTCTCTTCCTTGATCTCACTTCAATCGGCGATTCCTTCTGTCAGGATCAAGATGCACTACACAAAGTGAACCCTTTCTCAATTCCAGCCTTCATAGCCATTTGAGTCTTCAGTTTCAAGCTTGCTTTCTTCTCAGGAATATATTTCTCTATTTTCAGATGATTTCAACACATTTGCAAGTAAACTAATGGCTATTTAGTTTGGCCAGATGGCAGATGTACGTGCTACAATCTCTAAGCATAGCTTGCTTGGTTTTCTCCAAAGCAACTACCAAAATGATGGCAAAGGAAAAGTATTTAAGAATTATGTCCATGTCAGTGCCGATACTTCCTATCAGGTTTTCCAGTCGTGGGAGGCAGGAAGCAGGAGTCTGCCGAAGGATCCTGGCCAGGTCCATAAAAGTATTGCCATTGCAAAAGGAAATCCAAGTTGCAAGTAGTAGTCAAAGGATACAAAAGCTTAGCTATGTCCGCCAGAGAAATTCATATGATGAACTCCTGGAATAAGCATTGATCATCCACAGCCCAATGAGCTAAACTTTCCGGACAGTAAAGGGGAGTTTACCCAAGAGTTTCCTTGCAACAGAGTCCTCCTGTAGATCCTCCAGTGACTAACAAGGAATTTCTAATGGACAAAGCTCTGTATGGTGACTCACATGTTTATAGGCTAGCTTGGAAACTTAATTGATGCCTCCCATCAAATTCTACCTTCTGAGAAGCACGGAAACCAACATGGCTTGGATAGGGTATCCTAAATTCCTATGTCAAAGAAAGCAATTGCATGTTCAGATAAGCCTACTTCATCTTCTGTTTGTAAACAACCATTTGCATCCCTGGAAGCTGAGAAAGAAGGTGATGTCCATGAGGAGTCACACAGAAGAATGGAAAGCCACCACTCCCATGGTGTAAGTTAAAACAGCCAAAAAACCCCCATGCTCTGCCAACCTAGCATGGATGGGGGCCTGCTGAGAGGATTGCTGGGCAGGTTCCAAGTGGAGTCCAGCGCAGAAGTCTTTTCGCGCCACATCAAGATGGTGACCTGACCAGCAGTGAAACCACTGTCACGCCAGACTGGCTGCAGGCATTTAAGTGAGAGTCCTGTTGGCGAAGAGCAGATAGTCAGGTGCTGCTTTCACTAGCCAAAGATGAGACAGGATGGATCACGGATCCTCTCCTTGGGCTAAGGTTGGGCAGAACAAAGCCAAGTGAATCCAAAGCCAAAGTGACAGAGTCTGAAACCAAAATAGGTCTATAAAATTATCCCTGGGCTAAGCAGCTTCAGAGCGGTCAGAAGAGTGTGGTGAGAGGACCATAATTATAAATGCTTGCCAAAGCTTTGTGGAGGTCAAAAACGTTCTCAGAATGCTGCAGCATGGTCCAAGCATTCCCCAGTATTCTCAAGGGAGGCATGGGGATCTGAGGCCACCCCTCTAAAGAAGCATGGATAAATCTATTATTATGATTTTTATGTTCATATTACCTTTAATTGTTTAGCAAATGCTAGAACAAGCAGGTACGCACCACACACACAAGAGCTATTCATAATCAGGTCAAAGGACTGCATGTCACTGCATGCCACGGTGCTGAAAAGCAATTTTTGGTAAAGACTACTAAAATCCTTGTCAAGATGGTAAGCATAGAACTCGAAAGTAAACTGGAAAAAAGCAGTCATGAAGTAATGTAACAGCCTAACGTGTCCCCAGCTGTGAGGCAGTTAAATGACAGCAAACATGACATGTACTGAAACAGGATACAAGGTAATGCACCCACATACCCCCTACAGACACTGCAAAGATGAAATATTCAAGTCTCGATATGATGTATTAACATCTTTTAGGGAAATGTAGACAGTAGCCTATCATTTAAACAAATGCAATCAATATGTCTAAACTTCACTATACTTTCTCATGCAGACTTTAATTTACACATGTTAAAAAATGAACCCTATCATACCGAAGTACTCCGCAACGTTTAAAGAACTTACCATATCTCCGAAGTAGGAAATGCATCTGTCCCTATGCTGCAGCACCTAAGAAAGTGATGCTAAAGACTAAGGGCCAGGGTTACGTCTACGCTTTGTAACAGAGGATAAGGTAGAAGTCCTTGAGCTAGCTAGTTCTGAGCAGGCCAGCACATTCAGCAGGGAGACTGCTGTGCCGGACAATACAGCTGCACTGCTATTAGTTTTGTAGTAAACTTGGTTGCATTGAGTTCAGTAAGCCCTTTGATATTAGTAGTTCAGTGTTTGCCTCTTGTAGAAGTACAGCATAGACCCAGAAACTAAACATTAATTACAGGGGTTTCATCTTGCTGGTATCTTCCAAGATCAGGAACACATTTTCGTAACTCGTGTTCACGTTTTTTAACTCCTACTTACTTCATAACACGATCTGTTCATGGTTCAGACTGGTGGGGATTACTGCTTAGGGGATAGTGAGACTCATGGGACACAGGAAAGAGTACCTGGGGACTGCTCAAGATTTAGTATGATATGTTTAAGGGAAGAACCAAAGGCAATGAAAAGGAGGGATCAAGGTAGTTTGGGAAGAAACAAGCATGGGAAAATAGAAAGATAAAGGGATAAAGGGGGCCAGTTTCATCAACACAGGTGGCTGGTTAGTACTTGTTTGGCCAAGCCCTGTGCTTGATCACCCCAGATCTATTAGGACTACATGGGCTACTACTGGGCTACAGGATTCAGTGATCCCTAACACAAGACAAAAAGGAAATCATATCGACAGTGGAAGAACCAAGTACTTTCCAATAAACTTCGCTCTGACCCTCTGATTTCTGAAGCAGATTAACGTGCAAGGGCTAAGATAAGGACTGTTTACGAAGGACAGAATGACACTGGGGAAAAATGCCCACACAACATAGTTACGATCTCTTTCCTCTGCTTGCTCCTAATACAAGAGCTAAAGTGTGCTCCAGAAAGCTCAGGGAAGCGCTGTTAGTAAGGCCAATTATATACGTTGTACAAAGATATACTTAATGAGTTCCATAGCCCGGGAGTTCAGTAAGTTATAAAAAAAACAGAAAAAATGTCATGACTAAAACCAACATTTGCAGTTACATTAGCCAGGATGAAGTGAGTAAAACTATGAAACACAGCCAACAGAGCAGAAGTTCAGAAGGTATTCATTCCTGTGGCTTAGTCAAATACCTCATAGCACTCATTTCACACTGTCTAGTAATACTTACTGAAGCATCTGACATTAACTAAACAGACAAGTTAATAAATTAGATAATTAGTCTCTTCTGCTGAATAGCATATTAATATACCTCTCTGCAGATTTTTTCCTACTCTGCTTAAACAGTGCCATTCAACTGCTACAGAGTGAATGTCAAAGCTTATTTGCATCAAAGGTGACAGCAGTATTGGAAGAAGAAAGCAAATCAGTGTATTTTTCAAGTTTACTGCACCTCTCATTTCTATCACTATCCAAAGATTGATGTGACCTCCTGCAAGAGTTATTATAACAGAAACCTCAGACATGTATACCATGTCACTTTGAAGAATGATATGCCTTTTGCGTTATCTGATACTGTGCGTAGCTCTGGAACAGAAAAATATTAAAAAAAAATCATTCAGAAACATTTGCTTTGAAAAATTGTAGAAATAATGTAAATAATAATATCACTAATAATGTAAAATACATTGGGAAGAAAAAAAAAAAAATCAAAAACTATCTCACTGCAAAAGAAAGTAACTGTGGCTATGTCTACACAGTTTCTGCAGGCAGCTGAGAACTCCACCTATTTTCTAGACATGGACCAGGAAGCCAAAAGATGGGTTCACAACACGGACTACAAAAGATCTAGCACCAAAGAGACATTGTTTCTGCACAATTCAGACCACTGGGCGAGCACACTCTCCTGAAAGAAACTGCAGGCGTACTTATTCCTATCGATACTTCGCAGGTAAGCATCTCATGACAGATGGCTTCAGGTCTCTTTCTAGGAGACTTTATGATGCTGAACCCTGATAGTGCTCAAAACTTGGAATTTAGCACAATACAACCAAAATCTCTTCTCTGTGCAGCACTGAGTAGTGAACAACACAAAGAGAATGGGATCAGCATGTGTCAGAGGGAACTCTGAGTGAGCAGCTAGTCTCCATGATATTTAAAACTTGTATGTATATGTACACATGTATGCATAATAATCATCATATCACTAATATTAAATTCACTAACAGTCACTAGTAAAGGTCACTAATAATTAATTTTTTTCAAAGGAAACATTTGTTTATCCTTACAGGTCATTTTTACCTCTTCCTCAAAATCTTTTATACTTACATTAATATGCAAACACAGGAATATTGATCAAGACACACGAAGTCACTATTCAATGTTTTTAACATTACTTCATGTTATATTACCTACATACAGATCATACCCAGCATCTGGACCTTTCTATTATACTTTCTTGGCCGACAAGGTACGGCATTACACAGCTCATTAAAAAGACCTTCTGCAGTTTTTTTTTCTATCTCGGAGGCCCACTATGATTTCTAAATTATTTTTCACTCACCCAGTCTCCAATTTTTCCACTACCAAGTTGTCCTTTCTATACCCATGACCCAACAGATCAGCTATAAATTTTCTTTCCTAAACTTCTACCTGCTTCTCTGTCTTCCACGATGAGAAACTCAGATCCAGCTTTTATTGTCACTTAATTTATCCTAGAGCTTCCTCCTGTATATTCCATTTGGGCAGGGAACTGAGGGGCAATACCCCTTTTCTGAGGGAATCCAGCTGGCCCCACACTGGCCCAGGAGCTCACCTAATGTTCCGCCAGTTTGGTTCCTGACATGTGGTAAGGGTGATTCCATCAGAAAGAAGCATCTTAGGGATTTAAAAAGCTGCAGTTCTCCCAGGACTTACTAACTAGGCCACATGCCACTAGATTTTTATAGGAATCAGTAAAGCAAACACACCCGCCCCTAATGGCCTTGCTCCAGGGGTGAAACGTAATTTTCATTTGGGAAGGCTGAACTAACCAGCATGTTCTGTGCTGTGCACTGAAGATCTCTGACCTCCTTAACAAGTCAGACTTACTATATGACTATATTACATGCACTTTACGATGAGAAAGTAGCTGTTACATTGCACCATACATAAATCACAATCTTTTATGGGAGCTTATTTCTCATCATTTAATGGTCTACAGTCTGTAGAAGGCTTATCCCGCGAAAACTTGTTTCAGAAGAGAAATCTGGTCCATACATGCTCTACGCTGTCCTAAATCATCCCGATTTGAGATTTGCATAAGCGAATTTTTGAACAGGACAAGTTTAAGACCACGTAAACACTTTAGTAAAGCATTAATAGAGCGCCTCTTACATTGGGTGTCTGTGCCCAGGTTTGGCAGCAGGGAGGCTGCAGCGGTGGCCTTTTCGAGAAGAGGGCAGGGGCTGCCCTGTGCCTGTGCACAGCTGGTGGGACCTCTGGAAAACCATATTTAAGAAAGGCCAAAAAATGCCAGGCAGAGAGAGGGGGTTGCTGGGGGGGAAGAGTGAGAAACAGTAGAAGGTCAGATAAGGTGTTCCATGTTAGAGCAGATATTCCCTGCAGCCTGTGGAGGACCCCACTGGAGGAGAAGAAAGGTGTGAGAAGAATGGCAGGGGGAATCTACTACATCCTGATCATAACCCCTTAACGCCCCTTCTGCACGGCTTGCTTCCTCTCTGAAGGGACTTGGATTGAGTGTAACCTGCAGTGATAACAAGGGAGAAGGGAAGGAGTCTGGGACGAGGAAAGAGGTCAAATTGAGCCTGGGAAAGCAGGGAGAAAAGCTGCTGTTTTCATGTTTGTCTTTGTCCCACTACCCGCATTCGTAATTTTCTTTTTTTTTTTTTTAATTATTTTAGTTGGTAATAAATTAAGTAAATTTTCCCCCCGTTGAGTCTGGTTGCCCACCATGGTAATTGGTAAGCACTCTCCCTGTCTTTATCTCAACTCATGAGCTTTTTCATTTCTGTTCTTCCTATTTTCTCCCCCATCCTGCTGGGGAGGGGAGTGAGCAAGCAGCCAGGTGGGGGTCTGGCTGCTAGCCTAGGCTAACCCACCACACCTCTCAACTAACCCCCCCCCCCCAAAATAAAGTCCCCAAGCAAGAAAATAAAGTGTTTTGTTGGTTTTGTTGAAATGAGTGGCTAAAAACCTTTCAGGCACACAGAAAAATACTCTGCAGAGAAAGGATATAGTGGCATATTTGCCACAGGACATAGTCAAAACACTGTCATTCTCCCCTCCCCAAAGGGATTTGATTAGAGAATCATTCGTAGAAGCTCTTTGAGAAACTGTAAAACATCTGAGAAGGTACAGAATGTATTAACCCCTGTCGCTGTACAGAAAGGAGCTTTGTACATGAGGGAGCTGGAGAAGTGCCAGGGTACAAGTACTCAAATATCAGTGCGTGCTGAAAGAAGCCGAGTCTGTGAACTTTATCTCAGAGAGAATGAGAAAAGGCTTCTGACATTATTAATATGAGAGTGCAGCAGCGATAAATCCCTAAGCTGAAAATGGACAGGTTCTGAAAAATATAGAAAGAAGTTTCAAGACTTGAAAGCGGTTGTGCAGAAAAACTAGAGAAGGTTTCTGGAAATCAAATATAAAGTGAACATTTGATGGATGAGTGCTAGACGTTAAACTTGAATTAATTCGGCACAATGACATTATTAGATATACACTGGAGGTTTGTTTGAGATAACAGCATAGTACTTAGAGCAGGAAAGGAAGGAGTCAATCTTTTCAAACTACTTGAATGGGCAGGACACAACAGATGGAAAATTTCAATCTAGGTTACTGAAGCTGCTGGAAAAATCACTAAGAAGCCACACAAGCCACTGACAGAGTTCCACAACGAAAGAGCGAAGCTCAAATGCAAGCTAATTTAAGGACAGAAGAAAAAGGTAGATTTGGGAGGTTAGGAGAAGACACCCAACACCTCCCAGCACTACCTAGAGCCTCAGAGAGTCGGTAATCAAATAGTGGACAGCACTGCAGAATCAGTCCTCCAAACCACAGATTAAAATAAGAGTGAGAATCTTTGAAACCATCTAGAATCATTAATATAAATATCTATCTTGTATTTCTTAGGGAAGAGCTTATTTCTATGAGCAGAAGGGTTATGTTGAAATCTCTGTCCCACTGAAGTTGAAAGTGAAATCTCTGGTTTTTATTATGTGACCCTGAAGAAAATATCTCAGCTAAGTATTTATGAACAATAAATTTATCTGATTATTGCCTTTTATGCCTTTCAGGAAAATCAGAAGGATACATGTCATCATCAGATCACAAGAACTATCATAACGCACAAACTGGACCTTGCCTTATTAACAGAGTCCACATGCTTTTTCATATACTTTGACAAGTGTATTACTGTACTGCAATAGTTTTGTCCCAAAACATTGATTTCAGCTCATCTGGCCTTCTAAATGCCAAATCTGTCCTAGCAGTCACACCAGAGAATTTTGCCAAACAATTCTGCATATGCAGGAGAATGACTGATGATCTTTGCCTTTCTAAGTCTCACAAAGACACTCTGGGTTCTTCTTATCTAAACAACCTTCTGTGAGAAGCATAGATGTTCACAAGAGGCACCTCATTACATCGAAACTTGACTCTAACACTTGCAGCAATAGTGAAATAGGCTTTTGCTATTCTTTCAGTCAAGACAAGAGCAGAAGCCACAACCACTGACAATACCAATCTGGCCAATGGTTGTTTTTAATTTGTTTTGTGGGTAAAGATTGCTCTTTTTTCAGATAATATACTACCTAATGATTTCTTTTGTACTGTTAACTCTTAAGGTCTTACCACCTTGATCAACGACATAACACAGCCACAGAATGTATGAGAGTTGCCATTAAATCCATCAAATTTAGCCGTATACTAAATTGTTATGAAACCAATTAACTGCTGGCCTGAATTCATTTGGTCATACTCAAATAATTTCCTGTCAAACATCTGCAGAAGATCAAGTTATTCTTCATGGTTTTGCCATAAAAATTTTGCTCTTACTTCTTTAATCCATTTCTTTCACAGACCCTTCCTGACTTTTTTTTGATCCAACTTCAATTTTAGGTGGAAAAGTCTTTATATATTAAACTAGGAAAGTCTTGATATCATTACACTTTGTGTATCAGTTCTGAATTCACTTTTATCCCAGCTATGCATTTTTTGCTGATGCTGTTATTTCTGCACAACGTTTTTGCTTGGACTCTCACCCTACTCCCACTGAAGTCATTCAGTTGGAATCTCCATCACTTTGAATAATCATTATGCTGTGCAAAGGGAAGAAATATGCAACAGCTAGGCAGTAGGAAAAAAGTCTATTACTTTACATTAAAATAGAGCTGGATTGGGAATAGGGCTAAACAAAATCAAGAATTCATAAAAATTAGCATAACATTTTTTCTTTTTGGTCAGTTCTGCTGATCAAGAAGTTTGTATGTTTTGCCTTTCTTTCAAACATATACTCCAGGGTTCTAGTAAAACCTGCTACAGTAAGCATAAGGCAATAGCTTTTCAGAAGTTCTAGACAGAAGCGTGTTTTGCTCTGATACAAAGTGCCCCAATACAACTTAAGAAGTTTAGAGGAGTAAAAAGTTGTGCAATGAGGAAAGCAATTGACCTCAAGACTTTGCAAGTAAACAAGAATCCTAAAAAGGAGAGACTGCAGACCACATCTCCCCTCGCCAACTGTATTTTTGCCCCTACTCCATGAAAAAGCATAAATCCTCTCCCACAGTCTGGCAGACACTTTCCTCTGTCTGCATTTAATCAACATTTTCCTATTACAGGCTCAGTTTTCCCTCCTTAAACTTTTATCACTTGTCCTTCATTAAGAAAACAAATAAAATTTTCCTTCTTTAGTTCTCTCATTTCTTCCAACTCAGTCTTCCTCCAGACATGAAAGAAAGATCACCTATCTGCTACACCATCATGCACTAGCAGATATAATTTGCTTCTTTAAGTGTTGTAAATACTAGCTAACGTTTTCCCCAATGCACCCAATGTAATGAAGTCAACGGTGCTTCTGCTTCAGAAATGCTGTATGGAAACAGACTTGTATAGTGTTAACAAATACAACACAAGTATATATGGTAAGAAGAAAAATCCACTGAAGTCAGAAAAATTTGCATGGCCTTCAAGGAGCTTTAGGTGAGGTCTTTGATACATTAGTAGGAGACAGAGATAAAATGGACAGGGGAAATGGGATCCTTGAAACTGTACAATTTATTCACAGAGAAACTATTTTAGGTCATATCAAGCTATTCTTGTCTGTGCTTGTTCTGTACATCATGAAGAACCACTGAAGGGAATAACTACAGTTGGGGCTACTTCATAAATAAGATGCTATTTGAATTTTAGAATAACAGGAAATAAAGTTATATATTAAGCTTGAAATAGATTTTACTGCCCATGCTAGATGAGCTGCTCACGACAAGCAATATCACATTTCACCAGAGGACTGGCTTCTTGCAACCAGACAAAATGAAATCCTCCTTTTCCCCTCAAAATATTTCAAATGTTTTCATATATATAACCTACATTAGGACAGAGTTATGAAGTTATTATGCACCTGATTATACAATAATACCAATTTGACCTTAGGTGGGAATTAATACCGCAAGTCTGTCTTGCGACCCAGATGATATGAAATTATTCTTTTGTATATACACACACGCGCAATTCTTTCACTACTTAAAGTGCACTCAGTGGGGAAGTACACACAATACGATTTTTTTAATGCATGTTCAAAGACTGCTTTTATGCTATTCATGGTGGTATTTTGTGCTTACTGTATGAAGTGGTAAAACAGAACACAGAACTAAAAGCGATACCTCTGTTGTAGCAACTCTCCAATGTTCCTGAAAATACTGATTTTTCCCTCCTGTTTAACTTAACCCTGGGAAGCAGATTTGAAGTACTGACTTAAAGAAAATCTATACAATGGCAAAGTTAAATAAAAAAGCTGGTTATTTTCAGAGTATGACACAAGTTTTATGTGTTATGATCTGACCTTCTGGAGCTGGTTTACTCGCATTTGTTTTTTCTGGATCCTTCACCTTGGATTTACTTGTTTCTTTTCTTCTCTCTATATCTTTAACTGAAAAGTAAGGAGTGGGAAATAATCAATCAAACTAGAAACAGTGCAGTTAGAAGCATGTAATTTTCTTCTCCTAGGTAAAGAAGTTGCACACAACGTCTTGCAATATGCTTAGGTAACAAATAACTGTTACTGAGTTTTCCCTCCCTCCCTTTGGGTTTATTCTTTTCATGAATCTTCCCCCATCCTGTCATCATTAAAATTCTCAAAAATGACTCTCCTCACACAGGAGAGTCCAAATACAGTGACATAAGCACCTAAGCCCACGCTGACAAGATCCAGCACTGGAAATATAGTCCAGAAAACTGGCAAAGCTAGCTGGGGAAAGTCCAGCATTGCAGAGTTCCACTTCAAGTCATTCAACACAAAAGCACATAAGCCAGCTGTTGCATTATCCTCTTTAAAGAATCAGCTTAGATCCCATGCCCAAATCTGTATTCAGGGCACCAAATACTCCCACGAGAGCAAAGCTGCTCCAAAGCTCAGACTTCAACAGTTTCCTGTCCCACAAGTGGGTGGGATACCTCCCTTACTATATCCCAAATCTCTCGTAACAGCTAAGCAGAACCTAGCTTGATTAGCAATTCCTAATATTACATTAGTAGCCAGTATCACTCTACTCATAGTCTTGAAAGATTCTGGCAGTATCATTGCTAAAGTCACATATTAGAGAAAAAAAAAAAAAAAATCCTTTCAGAAATTCCTTAGAACATTAATTGGTGTCAATGCCTCAGCCGTCTGCAGTGACCAGGAACAGATAAAAAGAGTGAAACAGAAAATATCTTTCATAGAAAATAAAATTCTACTCTAATTAAAATCTTTAGTTTATGTAGGCCTGGATTATGACCAACATTCATCCAAGCAGGCACCTTCCCCAGTTATCTTTAATTACGTACTATGTACAATAACTTACAAGCAGCACTAGAATAAGAAAGTGCACATGGCTATATAAAGAGGAATATTCTTTTAACAACAAAATCTTATTGTAGGCTTGAGAATTATTTGTACATCAGTTAGAACTTGGCAGTATTAAAAACATACTTCCAATGCACTAAACCAGAGGATATTCTCAAGGAGTTGTATATGTTTGACCTTTTTTCACCTCAAGAATTAGCAACCACTTGTCAGAAAAGGGGTAAAAAACACAGAATACAGGATAGCAAAAAAGGATTTGTATACATGCTGTATCTGGTTTTACTCATGCAAGGCATCACACTGTCAAATGAAACTCCAGCCTCATTAAGTACTACATGTTTTCACCTGCAGCAAAGAAACAGTATACTAAATAGAACATAACCCTCATATTCTTAAACCAAGCTGCAATCTCTACTTCTCCTGAAGAACACACATAGCTTAAAAAACAGCCACACCTAATACTACAGAAGTTGGTGCAGCTTTTTGTGGGCTCCTCTTTACTGCTAAAGTAATCTGTGGTTTTGTGGGTTTCCTGACCGGGATAGGACTTAGAGTAGTAAACACACAGTTGCAGTGATGAAAAGCTAGAAAGACTTTGACATACACCACATGAAGCAGTCAGCATATTTTATCTTGTGCTGTTTTTAAGAGAAAGGTGGTTTAGCAACAATGCTGGGAAAAATTCAGTGTCAAGGCAATTCAGCAGGCTTTCAACCGTACTCCCAAACTGTCACATTTTTATCTTTATCAACCAAATCTCCACTGTCCATATTTAACTGATCTGTTTAAGATGCAGATCAAGACAAATCAGCTAAGACATATATGTCATTACGATATAGACATTAAGAGTATCGGTAGGTCAGGTTAAAAAAAAAGTCTTAAGCCTAATTTGTAAACATATTTGACAGTTGAAGACCAGTAAGAATTTAACCTTTCATAGTATCATTGAACTAGCAACTAGCTGCCAGTTGGCACAGCTATAAGAATTTTTTAATTAAAAGTTGGACGAAGGGAAGGAAATTTTTTAAGTATCAGAATATAGCACTTCCCTTCCTGTTTCCGCTCACTGAAGGTTCTCTTCCACGAGATACTGGCTAATTTCATAACAGAATAGGGAAGAAAGAGATTCCAAACCAATGCAAACAAAGACAGCCCAAAGCAAGAATCTCCTGTGCAAGAGCGACTGGATCAATTCAGGCTTCTAGCTGTATATGTAACCGTTAAAATCTGTGGCTCTGATTAGCCTTCCACCACAGAAGACAGCTGTCACCCTTTGTCCTTCTGTTGTCCCCCTTTGTGTTAGAATTTGTTACAATTTCGTAAGTTACATTAAATATCTGATACATTCTGCATGTCAGGCATAAAACGAGACTTACTTCTGAACTGGCCTTGTGCTGGCTTACTCTCCTCGTCTTCACTGAATGCAATGATCTGAAGGGCATAGTTTTGATCTGGAATAAGACCTTGAATAATTGCTTTGGTTGCAGTGTTTTGAAGAATTAATTGATTGGTTTTTCCACCTGTAAGAGAAAAGACAAAACAACCCACAAATACGTAACTTTGTTTGCTTTTCTTATAGAACAGTAAATGTAATGACTTAAAACTAACTCTACAATGACCTGTGTTCCCACTTTTGGGACTATCCATACAGCCAGGCCAGAGGGCATCCCAGAAAAGCAAGAAGTCAGGCAATCTGACCAGAGATATGGACAGTTTTCTTAGAAACCCTCCAAGATCAATCGATCATCCTTTGTATCAGGGCCTCATGGAATAGCCACAGTGTCCAGCAAAACTTTCAATTAGGGGAAAAAAAAAAAAAACCCGAAACATTTGACAAAAAGCTATCAAGTTTGGTAACATCATACCCACAGGATTTCACGCTGCTCTGTAATTAGCTGCCAGTTCTAACCCCATCATACCCTGAACACCCTCTTTGCCCACTTCCTTTGGGCAAGGAAATTCTCACATATAAAAACAAATATTAAGCATTTATATGTATACATATACCTACAGATTGTATACACATATGTACAAATACGTATTTTAGATGTATGTTAAAAGTGTATCTATATGTAAATTTAAACATGTACAGAAGTAGTACCTCCATGCAGGAAGCTTGATGATAGCCACTTTGTTGCTTAGCTTTACATTTCAAGGTTTCATTCAGAAAAAATTTAAAAGCTGGCGTTTTTTGTTTGGTTGGTTTTGGTGTGTTAGTTTTTTTTAAGTTTGGTCTAAAGTCTTTTTGGTCTTTTCTGGGGAACTCACTATGGGAGAAGGCCCAGAGAGATCCACCTCAAAGCTCTGACTGAAACAGGGTTCCTGTGCTCTCCCTTGAACGCTTCTAGACTTCCTTACACTCCACCAGGAAGAGGTAAAGACAGATGACACTAGCCACAGAAAAGCTGTTCAGCCTTAGGATGACAGCCCTTTCACCTTAAAAAAAAGGACATACAGACTTTTGTTTTACCTGAACTTGGAGTGACAAGAAGCTTATATCCAGTGAATTGCCCTTTGGGAGCTTTCCAAGAGATCTGTACACTGTCAGGACTGACTACGTTATATCTTAGTCTTGTTGGTGGGGACACTGCAAGTGGGGAAAGAAAAAAACATTTTAAATTCAAATAAAAAGCAATTGCCAATTTTAAACAAACATAAAAATAAACACATATAGGAAGACAACACAAAATTTTAATGATAAAGGATGCAAGTTATTCAAAATGTCACATACATCAGTTTATTAGTTTGTAAAATGACATCCCCAGGTGCACTACTTCCCTCAGACATTCCTTTTATTTATCTCTTTATAAAAACAAACTAACAACCTAAGAGCAGAGGACAGGAAGACAAACAGTGTTAGATGTTAAGACTCTAGTTTAGCAGGCAAAGCTGGTAATAAAAATGCTCTTTGTTAATATATGGGAATTAAAATTGCTCTCCTTGCTTACACTGACAATCTGCATTACCTGCCTCCTTTACCTCACATTACTGTGGGAGTTTCCCCACATTTAACGTCACTCAGGGCCAAATTTACAAAGCCTTGTGAAGACACAGAAACCAAGAGGAAAGACAGGCATGCAGGAGGCAGAGGAAACATCAGCTGCTCAATTTGCAAACCTGGGCTAAGCAGCAAACACACCTGCCCAGCTGCAATCACTGCTTCAGTCTCATCAAGACCAGCAGGCGTGGCGTGCAGCCTGTGGTATCTGAGGCTGTCAATACGGGGAAATCTTTATACATTTGCATTAAAACTAACTCATCTAGAGGGAAAGGCAGCCAGGGAAGCTATCCAGAGGCTGAGCAACAGACAGTGCTAGAAAAGCTTAGCAAACTCCTCCATCAACCTTACCCCTCCTCTTCCCGCCACCTCCACAGCCTCCCTGAACTTTTTCCTTCATTTTCCAAACCCTTGGTGCCTCTGCCACTACCACCCTGAAGGTTTCTAAGTCCAAGAAATGAGGGAAACTATCTGAAGGCAAGAAGTGGCAATTTCTTTGTGCCAGGGCCCTAGATAGCTCTTAACTGACTCTGCTCATGTCCACAGTTTGTTGGTCCGTTAGATATAATAAGCCAATAGTTCTCATGATACGTCTGAGATTTAAGGGTTGGAGCATACGGAGCATCTGAGTCAGCAGGCAGAACGTGCTATCCAACAGTTTCTGGCCTCTTCATTTGACCTGCTACAGTCAGTGCAGCTCTGGCAATAGCAGCAGCCAAAGACCTGTCCTGAACTGATTACTTTTTCCTACGTGCTTCTTTTTCCAAGAGTTTGGGGGAAGAAAGAAGGAGAAGGAAGGAGGCAGGCTGTAGTTTTGAGATTTGGGGTGGTGTTTTTTGAAGCCATCTAACACTAAAAATATTTCAGGTCTTAGAAATAAAAATCTGGTGGTTTAATACAAGAGATGTATTCCCTTGCATCCAGCCTCTCAATCCATAAGGGGCAGCTTTGCCAGAGCAAAGGCAGGTTCTGCACTTCTCTGCCGTGAGGGACTTAACATCAGAACACAGAAAAGAGTACATAAGCACCAAGAATAGCTTCGTAACACCTCCACACTCTCAAAGACTTGAGAGAAGAAGCTGAAGAGAGGCAAGGAGACAGAAACAGCAGGCAGCACACCAATTCCACACACAGAACTGTTCTGATTTGCAGCACTGGGCTTACACCCAAACAGTGCATTGCCCCAGTTGCTGGGCACAATCTCGCCAGACCTCATCTTCAGACTGCCTGTCACCTCCCTGAAGTTTAGAGAAAGAGAAGCTGCAAGTAAGAGAGTGTGCAGGAATCACTGCAAATACAAAATCAGTTCTTTGAAAATTTGGCCCTCGTACTGTAAAATGTTTTGCTGGGCAGGTTTCTGCAAGAACATTCAGCATGCTATAATTGTAATAAAATGACAAGACTATGGCAAAAAGTTTTGAAAGCCAAGCAGACTGTAGTTACAGATTACAGCTTTTAATTCATACTCAAGATTCATTCTGTCTTTGAGCCATACATAAATCACACTGAATTGGGGCTAAATGAACCAAGAGTGATAAATCATACCTAGAAGTTTGCAAAATATGCAACTCCTTTTATTATTTATTTTGTCTAAGGAATAGCAAGTAAACTTTTGAACAATGACAGTATGCAAGTGTAAGAATGCTGCACATTTTACTAGGATTAAGTGGTAAATTTGTATGGGGATTAAAAGGCAGAGCAGAGAGCAACAAACACCAAGGATTGACCAAAAAAAAATAATCATGTCTTAGAATTTCATAGTTCGTTTTCTCTGCCATCTTCTTCCTTCCCCTGTCATTCCATTCCATCCTATTTTCAACTTAACAGTTTATGAAAGCACCTTCTAACAAAGAAGCATAGTTCTGGCCTAATCACTACTAGCCATCACCAAACCAGGTAAATTTTGGGAGCCCCTAAAAAACAATCACAGACCTTACAAGCAAAGAAGGACACAATCACCAGAAGTTTTTCTGTTTACTACAGAGTTACAATGTGAAAGACTAGGAAAGTTCGTGCCAGAATAGTCTTTACATAACTAGTCAATTTTCACTGGGTACGTTTTGTATCAAAGGTGGCAGTGCAGGGGAACAGACATTCCCACACAGCAATTAACCATAAGGAAGAAAAGAATTATTCACCAGACAGATACTCAACTGTGTCTTAGTTGTGCAAAGACTAACTTTCTGGCACAGAAAAGTACATACAGCTAAGGAAGTTAAAAATCTAACACTTGAACAGACAACAAAATATTGATGGGAGTTACTACACATTCACCAACCTGAAGAGGATATCTTTATTTCTTTGGACCTTTATTGTCTGTGGAACAAAATCTCACTTCTTGCAGAAAGGGAAAAAAATGAATCCAAGCTGAGTCAGTTAACTGATAAAAATCAGTAGCTAGAGCTTGTTAAGTGGTTTTACAGGAATGCAAAAGTGAATGGCCGTCAGCAACATTAGAGCAGTCACCCAATACAGACAAGTTCAAGGCTTTGGTTTATGCCACCAGACGAACTAGCACTCCAAATACACGACTCTTGTGGACAACTAGGGAAAGAGTGCTTTGAACTATTCAGTATCTTAATGGAAAGGAAAAATACCATAAATACCATACCATATGTGCAGCTCTCTAAGACATCCAATACTCTAAGATTAACTAAACCATGTGGCTTCCAGTTTACTTTTGTCATAAGAAGTGAACAAGTTAATATGCACTGCAATTACATTAGTAACACATGGAAATTATTGCTACACAAAGAAAAGTTTCCATCTTTAAATATAGAAGGAAAATTCTTAAAGCAAGTTACTGTATTCATAAATGGAAAATTCTAAAGTATTTTTCTTGCCCAGCACTATTTTTGTGTACTATATAAGAACATAAATAGACAAAGGCTGGATTTTTTTTGTTGCTGCTGTTTAAGTGACATTATGCTGAATGAGGAAGAAACAGCAGTAATGAAAGAATAATTATTGTTGAGTAAAAACTGAATGGCACTATGTGGTTTATAAGGCATTCAGGCAATAAATGAGAAAAAAACCATGTAGCTCAACGCAGATAATTCCTCAGTGGAAAGAATAAGTTGTAGCTTCAGGCATGTTGACTTCAGTCTCCCAAACGTATTTTCCTTTCCAAGAAGTCACATTACACACCTTTACCTGAGCATCTTTGCCGAAGGAAGGAAACACAAGCTGGAACTAATACCAGCTCTTCCTACACCTTGGCAGAGTACACAATTTCTTAAAACAGACAAACATACTGTTAGTGCTGTATTCAATTGTAAACAGCCAGCTGCATGAAGAGTTTACTGCAAGGGTGGCAACCTTGAGAAAAGAAAGGATTTGAGAAGCATCTTATTACTTGAAGTGCAGCAAGAGATATTTTTATTCTGCGAACATGGCATAGACACTTCATATCACCTCATTCAGTAATATAACAGTCATTTTGGGCCAAAGCAATAGTCCACTTAGCTTAGTATCATACTGCTGACAGCATTCAGCAGCTGATGCTTGCTGAAAGACTAAGAACAAGGGAAGTATTGTTCTTTATTCATCAAGTACACCAACTCTAGCTTCTGCTGATGTGATGACTGGAAAAAAACTCTCTCCAACCTTCATTTCATTGTATTAATAGTTTGAAAGTTTTCTCCCTTACATATGACCGATTAAATCAAAGTTAAAAAAAAAAAAAAGAGAGAATGGTGGGAAAAGTATGGTTTTCCAAGCTCAAGGAATTTTGCAAAACTATGGAGATGGATCTCAATCCCTAATCCTGTTTCGCAAATCTCAACCATATGTATTAGGACTGAAATACACACAGAGAGGATGAACCATATGCTTTGCTTTATTGACATATTAAGTCACAAACATTCTGGACCTCATTTCTGACCAGAATTGATGTGTTGAACATTGAGAACATGTATTTCTTCATTCGCCTCACATCACCCACACTAAATATTACTGGTTACATGCGTCCCTAAATTCTGGAAGAGGCTTGTAAAATGCTTGCAGATTCCCAAACATCCAAGATGGTACGTTTCCCCAGCACCTGAGTGCCACACCGACTGGACAGCACTGCTTCTTGCATTTACCAGAACTTGGAAAGCCCCAGGTTGCCACTACAATCTGAACGTCCTCATGAACAATGCATTATACAAGACGCTTTAGAAGAGACCCAGAATGAAATTCTGCTCCCAGTTATGCCTAAGAAGTCTCATATCAAAGGGATTACATAAATATAAAGTTGAAAGAAACATCTTTCTTTAGAAATCATAACAACTCATTGGCATTCTTTCTCCCTTCTTCCCCAAGCAATAGGATAAATTTTCTCTAGAAGTCAAACCACTGTCAATACGATCCAACAAGTGTTTAAGCCTAACAATCTCAGCAGTACCTTTTAATACCCACGAAGGAGATTTAAAAAAAAAAAAAAAAAAGCTGCAGAAGTAGTCTGTGACATTTAACAGTCTTGTGCAATACTGTATGATGTGTTACAATAGCTACTGTTCCAACAAAGAAAAAAAATATATATATTCCATACAAGCTCAATATCACAGCTGGTTCTTCAAACTTCCTTGGTTACATAGAAGACAGTCACAGCAATTTCTGATCAATACTTTCATGTAAATAAGAGTGAAAAAACGTTCCACATAACTCATTTTGAGACACATGAATTTGCAAAACGATTTACGCTGAGAGACTACTTTGAAAGAGCACACGTCAATACATAATTCTACTCCCCTCCCCCTTGAGTTCAGCAACAAAACTCCTGCTTCATTTCAGTAGTACTGGATCCATGTCCTACTAAGAGGGAAGTAACACTTGCATCTGGAATAAGAAAGTCTATTTCTGCACATCAGAGCGAAAAGTTCCATCTTCTTATTTATGGCTTACCTTGGCCCTGGGCATCACTGATGAAGAAAGCTGTGACAGTTAAAAAAGCCAAGAGGAAACAGCTCTGTATCTCATACCGACAAAGCATCTTCTTCCCCTCAATACAGACAGTATCAGCAGATCTGAGAACACATAGAACAAAAAGATTTATTAAACTTGCAGAGATAAGGCATCCACTTTAATGAAAAGTGTGGGGAAAATCTGGATTCCATTAAAAAAAACTTATGAATTTGCCATAGACATCGTTGGAGCCAAGATTTCATCCTGACAGCAGTTTTAGAACCAAAGCATATTTTACCTGAAAGAGATAAAGAACCCCATTTGGGCTATTCAACAGTTCTGAAAATTCGGCCCAAGTAAAGAGAAAACTGGTATTTTCTACTAAGTATACATGAGTATTGGAAGTAGAGTTTGCTATGCACAACAAGGTAAAATGGGCGTCTCTATACAATCCAGTGCTGCCAGCACCTTACTAAGATACCTGTGGTAGAGAACTCTGAAGCTCTCAGTAACAAAGTAAGACTAAAACTGTCATCTACATTATATCCAGAAAGCATCCATTTTGTAATAACCCCAGTGAAATAATCACTGATCAGTTCAACTGAGCAATATTGCACATCAGTTGTCAAAAAAAGCAGAACTTCGTTCTAGGGAAACACAAGTCCTCTTCTCACTGTCCTCTACAGCCTACTCTATTTTTCCTTTTTCTGCCTTATTCAACTTAATCTGTGCTCTCTGTTGTACTACCTGGCACTTACAGTGATTAAAGCAGACACAGCTCAGAAGGCATGCAGGGTATCAGCTGAGTAAGCACTAATTCTATTTGCAAGCAATGCCACAGCCAAAAATATTTACTCTAATTTAATCAGTCAGGAACATCAACACTTTGGAGTGCAGCACTATATGAGCACTCAAGGTAGTCCTAGGTGAACTAGTTGGGTTAGAGGAAGAAATTATGATGCCAAAGAACAAGTTCCAGAAGGGGTAATTTACCTGCTAGAAGGCAGGTTAAGAACAGTACAAATTTCATTACCTGAATTGGTCTTTAACACTTTCCAGTATGGTTATTCAACATATATAGAAGCACCTCTCAAGATACATCAACATGTTCATAACATTGTGCTTATAGACGTTTATCTATCACTCAACTTTACTGAACTAGTTTTAGTTCGTTTTCTGGGTGAGGAAGAATAATTTTTGCTGCCCTCTCCTGTTAGTATTTAAAGGGAGAAGTAAATTAAGATGATTAATAGTAGATTTCTTGCTGTCAACAATGAGTCGGCATTTGAAGGTTTACTTTGGTAACTTTTGGTTTATGTATTTCTGTTTTGCAGGTCCCTCCCATTTACCTCCTGTGTCATTTTCTCTAATATTCCCATGATACCATCATTAAATTCACCTTCCATGTTTTCCTTGTCTTCTGAGGAAGGCACAAAGCAAGTGGTTTAACCACTATATAATATAAATGACAGACTGAAGTACCTCAACCATTATTAAACAGATAAGAGGATAAGACCTACATCTTCTCTCTTCAAATATTTACAATTTGCCAGGACTACTGTTGCAAATCCCAGTCCTGAATGCTTGATATGCCACCTAGAAATATACAAGGGGCTTAACCATTGTGAATTCCATCCCCGCAGGTTACCTAAGTTTTAGCCAAATTATCAATAATTTTCACACTACTTAAATATATATTTTGAATCCACCTCTTACAGTATAAGCTTCTCAAGACAGAGGCAAATAGCTAGATCCAACAACAAAAATACGTACCAAAAACTGTCTTGGAACACGACCTCCAGATGGAATTCAGAAACCTGAACAAAGTGCCCAGGTTTCCTGCTACATGAACACGGAGCCAGACACCCAAGGACTGGATCCAGACTAGCCAGCACAGTCACCAGACAGTTGCCTAGTGTCAGGCAATAGGAAAAACTAAGACAGTTAAGTCTAAAACAGTCTGAAATACACCGCTTCTGTATCTCACATTGGGTATCGAGACTTCTCCTCTCACTCAGGAATACACGCTGGAGCAAGTAAACGTAGACTCTTCAAGGATCAGCATACAACTTATTCTTCAGTGCGGTCACCACTGACAATGTGTGGATTTCTTTCCATGTAACAACAACCCAGACATTAAAACATTCACTCCCAGTGGTGGCTCCATTCCCCATCTGCTAGATTTGATATAAACCCTCCTCCCAAATAAGGGCTATAAATACTAACTGGCAGGTAATCCTGCTTAGAAACACTGTGTAGAAAAGCTATCGCCCAGAGAAGTAAGATTTATTGGGATACATACAACTGGCACTGGAAAAACTAGGCACAACTTCAGCTCCGCAATGACCCGCGCTTCAAGGTTCAGTAAAGTACGAAAGGCAACCACCAGTCTGCAGCCACCTTGTGGCTGACATCATCTGGGAATAAAGAGAAATATCCTATTCCTCCTGCTTTTCATCCATCCCACCTTCTATTAACTAGTTGGTAAAACAGTTATCTGACAGAGTAACCCTGGCAGCAGAGACCAAACCCCACCGAGCCGAGAGCCCCGCTCCCCCGTGCTCACAGCTCCTCTCCCGGGTGGGCTCCAGGCCGCCCGCCCGCCCGGGCCTGGCAACAGGGCACCTTCTCCCGAGGGAACAACCCGCCCGTGAGACCTGCCAGCCCGGCAGATCCCCACGCACACCTCCCTCCTCCGTACCGCCATGGCTGCAGAAGGGCACCCAGCCCGGGCGAGGAGACAGAGCCGCCCGGGCACAGCCCTGGCACCCTTCCCCAAGGCAGGCAGGTTAGCGCTGCCCGCCCGAATGGCAGCCCGGGGCTTATTTCTCCTATCTCGGTGGCTCGTTACGAAGCGGGGCGACCCAGTGCCCACCTCGCTGGGCGAAAGGAACAGCGCGACCCGCCCGGGCACCGCGGCGGCCTCGAGGGAGCCGCCGGGCCCGCCGCCATGGCCGCCGCCCCCACAGGAGAAGGGCGGGAAGGCGGCGGAGGGGGCTGGCGGTGCCGCACACCCGGCGGGCGCCTTTCGTTCGCCTCCCCGCAGCCCTCGCAAAGGCGGCTCCAGCCCGGCCTGAGGGGCCGCGGCTCACAAACGCGGCGCCGCTCCTGACCCCCCCTCCCCGCCCGCCCGCCTCCTCTTCGGGTCTCCCGTTGGAAAGCGAGCGCCCCCCGCGCCAGGTTAGGAAAGGGGCGGCGGGGAAGCTCGTTGCCTCTGCCGAGCTGAGGCGAAGGACGTGCCCTGTGAGCGGCAAGGGCTGCCCGCCGGGACCCCCCCCCCAGCGGCAGCCCGCTGCGGCGGGGGCGGGCTCGCCTGCCCGGGCAGCCACCCGCTAAAACAGCCGCCTGCGGGCGCTGGGCGTGAGGAGAACCGATCTGCCTCGGCGCGCCGCGGGAAGGAAGGAGGGAGGGACGGAGGATGCACCCAGACCCTCCGTTTTACAGCGTGGCTGGTTATTTCTTTAATTAAAAGTAAGGCTCTTGCAGGAGTTTCTCAGGGGCTCCCCCTCCCCGCTTTCCACCCCTCCATCTCCTCCTCCCGCACCCAGCTCCGCTGCGGGCAGGTGGGCGGGAAGCGCTCCCGCTCCTGCCCCCGACCCCCGCGGGCTTTAACTCCCCGGAGCCAGCCGGCCCCCTGCCCGCCCGCCTCGCCCCAGCCCTGGAGGGAGAGGCGGCGGGAGCTCACACCGACCTGTGCGGGCATCGGCGGGGCAAGGGGGGGAAGGAGGGGGTTGGCGGCCGCTGGCGTTCAGGCGGGGCTGCGGGCGCTGAGGCGGCTGCGGGAGAGCCGCTTGCCTCCCCTCTGGCCGCTCTTCCCTTCGCCGCGCCGCATCCGATAAGGCGAAAAGGGTAGAGAAAGGAGGCGGGCAATTATAGAGGAGAAGGTGGAAAGAAGAAGGAGGGAGGAGGGAGGAAAATGAGGCATGAGCGATGCCTGCGATCCAACCCTCCGCCCCCCGGCTCCGCGGCGGGGGCCGGCCAGGTGCGCGGGGAGGCAGGGCCGGGGGGGGGCCCGGCCCCGGCGGCGGAGGAGGGGGGGTCCCGGGCAGCCGTACGTGGCAGGTGCTGTGCTTCTCGGTGTCCTCTTTCTTCTGGCTTTGCTACCTTTTAACTCGTTTTCCTCCCCGTGAAGTCGCTCGGTTCGCTTCGCGGTATATGATTTAGAAGGTGCCTGGTGCGGCTTGGGAACGCCAGTGTTGCTCCAGTGCCGGGTGTTGCAGTGTGTGGAGTAATGATTCATGGGGGAAATATTTATATTAAAGTGTTCCAGTAATTGTCTGGCTTAGTATAAACCTGGATTAAAAGCATCGTAGTGCATACGCACGTTTTTGCCATACGCATCGGCATTGGAATTGCAGGATCTATATTCATAGAGAAATACGAGTTACCCTGTGGTATACCCTACTGAAATTACAATTAAGGCTACTACTCACGAAGTTTGTTAAGTCCCGAGAATTTAAGAGGTGAATGAAAATACTCATTGCAATGTGCCTGGTCATCTGTATAAAACTACAGTCGAAGCCACGGAAGGACTGCGGTTAAGAAGCGACAGGCGTAGGTGAAACAGAGACACGCATCCCTTTCTTAATGTAAGTAGGAGCCCCTTCTAGGGAGGGGGAACACAGTCAGTCTCAGGGAGGTGACTGTGACTGAGCTCTGTAAAGCGGGACCTCCTGTTGCTGAGTAGGGTTCCCAGTCCTGCAGGCGCTTGTCCAAAGTCACAGCGCACAACTATCTTTCCACTGAAACTGCAGAAGTGTTTCAGCTTTAAAAAAACTCCTTAAGTCCAGTCGTTTTCTATATAGCAAAGGTTAAAAGCATCTCCCAGATCCCTCGATCCTCTGCAGTTATTCTGCTGCACTGCCAGCTGTGTGCCATGGCTTACGCTTTGTACCAGTCAATAAAATAGTTTGCAAGATAACAATTCCTCTGAAGCCATCAGTTCAGCTCACTGATGCTAAATGTGATACATCTCGTACCTTTTCAGTCCCTAATTTATGTATTTAGCTAAACAATAATGTCCAGAAGACAAGGAAGCAGATGGGTAGGTCTATTTGCAATGCCCTTAAGGCTCAGTAAATTGAGAGAGATAAATCAGCCTAACCCATGACTGCTTGCTGGCTCATGTATTTCAGGGCAGGACAAGGAACAGCCTGCCAAAGGGGGACTCTGGCTCCCTCTCCCTCTCTTCTTTTTTTTTTCCGGATTGCTAATGTAGTATGCAAAGTCCATGAGCGCCATCCTGTGGCTGCATCTAGTCAGAGTACTGGGACCCAGTAAAAAGTCTTGAGGATCCCACTGGCTGATAAATAGATTCTGTAACTCTCTGCAGCCCTCAAATGACTTTCTACTTTAACCACCTGTTTGCGTCAGCAGTGAAACTAATATTTTAACTTTATACAAAGGATATACTTTCAAAGGTAACTCAACTGATTTTATTAATATCAGTTTATTTTCCTAATTTTCAATGCTATTTTTACACTGTTTGTCCACTTTTTAGAGTGAATCATGCTTGTTATCGTTGAGCTTTACTCAGCTTCCTCTGGAAAGCACAGTAAATCTTCTTGCATAATTACAAGGAAGAGCTCGTGTTGTTCAAAAGTTCAAGCTAAAAGTTAAAAGGTAAAGCTTCCTTGAAAGAGTTCATACAAATTGCACATCTGGAAACAAAGTAAGATCACAATATGCACAATATTAAAATACAAATGATTTACCAATATTTCCTTCTTGTCTTTCTTCAGAAAAAGATAAACCCCAAAGTTTTGAGAAGAAATTTACTGAATGTGAATTGGTCCCATGAATTTACCTTCCACTATTTTGAATTGGGATTTCAAAAGAGCAACAATGATTTACAGCCACCCTAGTTTAAAAGTATTCAAACCAACAAGATATTGACCATCCTTTGCTTGGCAAGTATAGATTCCACAAAATTTCCATAAATAGGATTACATGGGAATGATACTGAAAACACAGCTGGGAACAATTCCACTAATCCAAGGCCAGTGCCACAAATAACAGAATTAGCACAGGCTGATGAGCTCAAAGGGAACTGGGCTGAATATCTAATAGTATGACTGAACCAAGTAATGGATCATCGGCAGCAGTATTTGTGGGAACTGAACAGAAACCAAAACAATGAATATTTTGGGTGGCTGTGGGGAAGAATCACGCTGTAATTATCAACCCTTGGCTTTTTAGAATATCTTCTGCTTTTTAGGATATACTTAGAATATTTTTCTGACTTCTTCTGATATGTTAATAAATGCAATGTTCATTGTGCCATTTTTCACAAGACTTTTGGGAAATAAGAATATCAGGTTTGGGGGATATTTTTAAATTGCAAATAATTAAAACCAAATCAAGTCTGGTATGATTTTATTACAATGATGTTCTTAAAGGTGACTAGTGTCTTTATATCCTAAACTAATGTATCTTACAAAGGGGTGTACATTTTCAAATGCCCTCTTTCCCCGAGCATCCAAAGACTCCAGTCACATTCAAAGATTTTGGCTATGGATATCCGTAATTGCGTGACTTGAACTAGTCCCTAGCCATAACAACACTTCCTAGAAATATTTTCCTTTTGCTATTAAAAGAACTGAAGAACACAAAGACAGAGGTAATACTTGAGGTAAAGCATAGATTACTTTTGCTTTAAATTTTGTAATTCTTATTAAATATGATGGTACATACAATACTCCTTGGAAAGTGGTTTGCCAAGATCAGTCTGTCAACGCTTGTAATAATTAGGTGATTTCTGAAGTCATGTGCTGAGAGATCGGAGAAGGACTTAGGACTGTGCTCTTCCCAAATTAAAAATACCACAAAAAATTATTTTAATGACAAATGTAATTGTGATACACCATCTTTAACATATTAGCCATACTTGCTTTTTAACGTTTCTTGTCCTTAGTAGTTACAACAACGTCACAATTATTTTGTGCTATGAACATGCAGTGAAATGAATTCTGAAAAGGGTAACTATTTTTTGTGAAATATTTTTTCTAGTGACTGTCTTTGTGCTACAGCTATTCCTCTGTTATCAACCCCACAAACGTGGCTTTTTACAGCTCTATTTTTAGGCAGGAACTGCCAGAGCAGTCCAGCTTTGCTTCGTTATCGGTTGTCATGTCTGATGAGTCATTTTCATTTCCTTGATGCTTTTTAGAAGATTTCAGTGCTGTCAGCACTTTAGTGAGCTGCTAGGTTTATTCATCTGAAGCTTATTACACATAATGAGGTAAGTGAAAGGGATACGTAAGAAGCCAGATTGATGCCATGGCCATTGAAGGGTAACTGTTCGTGTTTAGGGTTGGTCCTGCTCCTCCGAACGCGCAGGGAAGGGAGCAAAACTGGGCAAAGGGAGCATAGGGAGACGGAAAAATATAAGTATTTCTTGGTCTTGTATTTTTCTGTTCATCTCTCAGTATGAGGGTTCCAGAAGGTAATGGGAAGAATGATGAGTTTAGTGTTTCGTAAAGTTAGGTTT
Source organism: Pluvialis apricaria (assembly GCA_017639485.1). NCBI lineage: Eukaryota > Metazoa > Chordata > Aves > Charadriiformes > Charadriidae > Pluvialis > Pluvialis apricaria. The sequence continues at coordinate 155,944,513 of CM030008.1, read as the reverse complement.
TCATTCTGGATTCAGGTTGGATCCCTTTAGATTTGTGAGGTGAGATTCATCTACCCTGGGTTTACACTTCAACATCTGAGCTGGTTGCTGAGCCCTTTTCTGGCCAATGCTGAGGAACAGACCTGTTACTTGTATGAGCCTGGAGATGCAGGCAGGAGCTAAGCTCCCTCTTCTTCATCTCTGCAAAGTGTAGCTTATCCAGGCCCATTTATGGAGGGGGTTCAGCCACACGTTATGGTCCACAAGCAGCAGGGAGGCTGAGTTCAGCTTGCTGAGAAACTGGACCCAGAGCTACTAATTCCTACACCCACAGCCTCCTTGCAGCGGCAGTAAAAGGCAGTCCACCAGAGAAGTGACGTTTTCCTCTCTGATGTGCCAATGTGCTCACACAGTAGGAGCCCACCTTACTTCACTGGACACGGAGGGCTCACGTGTGCTCATTCTCCCTCAGGCTGTGAAGAGAGGGAAGAATTTCTGGGTCTCCCGCTGGGCAATGTTCTGGACCTATGAGCAGTACACAGCATCACAGAATTGCTGGGGTTGGAAGGCACCTCTTGAGATCGTCTAGTCCAACTGCCCCTGTTCAAGGAGGGTCAGGTAGAGCAGGTTGGCCAGGGCCATGTCAAGTCGAGTTATGAGTATCTCCAAGAATGGAGACTCCACAACCTCTCTGGGCAACCTACTCCAGTGTTTGACCACCTTCACAGTGCACCAAAAAAAAAGGCATTTTCTTGTGTTCAGATAAAATTTCGTATGTTTCAATTTGTGACTATTGCCTTTCACCCTGTTTCTTGGCACCACTGAGAAGAGTCTTGCTCCCTCTCCTTCCTTCCTTCCCATCAGGTATTTATCCATATGGATAAGATCTCCCTGAACTTTCTCTTCTCTCAGCTGAACAGCCTCAGCTCTTTCAGCCTCTCCTCTTATGACAGATGCTCCATGCCCTTAATCATCTTTGTGACCTTTCACTGAACTCACTCCAGTAAGTCCATGTCTCTCTTGTACTGGGGAGCCCAGCACTTCACCCGGCATTCAAGTATAGCCTCACCAGGACTGAGAAGAGGGGAAGGATCACCTCCCTCAACCTGCTGGCAATTACTTTCCCCACGCAGACCAGGAGGCTGTTGGCCTGCTTTTCTGTGAGGGCACGTTGCTGGCATAGCTTGTCCACCAGGACCCCCAGGACCTTTTCTACAAGGCTGCTTTTCAGACAGTTGGCCACCAGTGTGTACTGGTGCGAGAAGTTATTCCTCCCCAGGGGCAGGACCTTGTGCTTCCCTCTGCTGAACTTCATGAGGTTCCTATTTCACCATTTCTCCAGCGTGCTGAGGTCACTCTGAGTGGTAGCACAACTACCTGGTGTATCAGCCACCCCTCCCAGTTACCATCTGTAAACTTGTTCAAGGTGCGCTCTCAACCATCGATCAGCTCATTAATGAAAAAATTAAACAGTATTGGCTCCAAGTCAACTCCTGGGGTACATCACTACACCTCCAGTTGAACTTCATGCTGCTGATCACAACCCCTGGAGCACAGAAATTCATCCTGTTCTCAATTCACGTCACTGTCCACTTATTTAGCCCGTGCTTCATCGGTGTGTCTATGAGGAAGTTATGGGAGAAAGCATTAATTAAGATAAACAGCATTGCAGTCAAAACAAGTCTGTAATCACTGCTCCCACTTTCTCCCAGACTGTGTGCCTAGACTTCATCAACCGGCCCGAGAGAGCACTGCACTGGATGGGCAAATCCTGGGAGGCTGCCAGCACGGAGGCAGGGTTGCCCTCAGGAAAGAGTTTATGGTGTTTGGATCTGCCAGCAGCTGGAAATAGGTAGGCAGAAATATGGCATTAGGCTGGCAAAAGGGAACACAGATTTCTTTTCACTGGATTACGCTGCAGTGCAGATTCAGTTGCAGCCCACCGATGGTACAATACAAAGCAGTGAGGGAAGGGTTCCCCCCATTTTTTACTGAATAAGCAGAAGACCTACAGATTTTGGCTGTCTGTGCCAGAAGTAATTTTCTTTGGAATGAAATCCAGGCTGAAATGAATATTTAAACCCAGTAGGAGCTGGAAGCAATACCACGGTGGTCTCTATAATATATACCTTGAGTAATGAATACAAGAGATGTCTGGAACAAGGAAGAATTCCTTTCCAAATAACATGTATCTTCAGCTATTACCAAAAAGAAGCAGAGCTTCTTGTTTGTCTCCTATTGAGCTTCTTGTCTGAGCTTCTACCGTGTATACTCTTGAACGCTATAATTACATGTGTCTGGTCTGCCTCAATCTACTTTAAGCACTTTTCTAATACATGTGTCCATGGGAGTCAAATGCTTGACAAGAGGAGCAAGATTTGTTAAATGCTGTCCAATGATCAAGTTTTCCAACTTGTTGATTAATGCAAAACTATAAACTTTCAGTTTTTCTAATTGGCAATTTTTAGAAAAGCTTGTCTGTTCACTAGACTGAAAAATAATCACGGAGTTGTATCCTAGAATAATATTACATGACACACACAAGTTATTTTTTGCCACTGAATAAACACCTAAACGAAACTCTCCTTTAAGACAGCAGTTTATTCACAGATTTTGTTCATCTAAACTGTTTTCTTTGTTCAGTTTTAAACAGCCTGGTTCTCTTTGATGCTTTTGTTTTAAGGGATTTAAAGTGGTTGAGATTCACAGATGGGTGCTTTGTTCCCGTGTACATTTTTCAGCATTGCAATTGAAATTTTCAAGAACAGACTTAGTTTTCCAACATTTATTTCAGCATATGTTAAACATATAGTTAGCTTTAAAAATAAAACCTTGAATTGACAGAAGAAATTTTACGAAAGAGAAATGGTACTGCCATTTGTATTTGCCAAAGAAAAATCTATTGTAAAAAATTATAGCCTGTGTTTCAGAGTAATTTTATACCAAATGTGAATGGAGAAAGCCAAGAGAAATATGAATATTTTATTTGTTGGAAACAGCTTGATAAAATTACCCCCACTCAAATACTCACTGAAGACATTCAGTACGCCTTCCAGTTTTGTATTTCAGGAGCATTTAAGCAGCTGAAATAACTGTCAGTAAATTATTCCAATAAATATTAATACTAAATATCAGTATATTGGAAATCTCACTTTATCAGGTATGAGAAGGAGAATTTACAGCAGTTTTAAACATTTTATTCAGTTGTGAAACAGTAACAGACGGGGGCAGTCTTGGACAAAAATCTCTTTCGTGTATTAAGAAACCTCTCTTTCTAGCTTCTGTGTGTCCAAGTACTGTACTGTGCCTGCTAAAAAAAAACCCCAACTTTACTAGTCCCTGTGCTTTGATCTACGTTGTAAGAGTTGCGAAAGGGTCAGCTGTGAATACCTGTATTACTCAGCCTCTGTGCAGAAGGGTTCCACTCAGCCACAGCCAACTCATATAAAGCTCCTCTATGGAGAAGAAGGTGCTACCATGGGATGGACTGTGGTGCTGCTCAGGATTACTGCTAAAGTCGTAGAGTAGTACCTACGCCGCCAGACTAGGTGTGACTGTTGTCAACGAGCTTTCCCTAAGGCTGAGATGGCCATTTGCTGTATCAAGATTTGCCAAGAATTGTTAGTATAAAGAGAAGAAGGAGGCAAAGTTCTGGTTCTTCTCTGCGTGTGCTGCAGAGCTAGCTCTCTGTGTCGCGTACGCACCCAGGAAGTGCTTGGACACTTCCCGCTGAACATGATTTAAGTGCCTTAAACGCAAAGCCAAAAATAACAGGAAATTACACAGGAGGAAAGCAAGTGGATATACTAGCCTTAAACAAATAGCCAGCGGTAATTATGCTCCAAAGCGATTGATCTGATGGCTTAAAGAATTATAGGGTATTGTGACAAAGAATGTTAAAGCTGAAAAAAGGAGAGGCGGTAGTCTACAACCACAAAAAGCAGATAACATCTCAAAAGCTTTGGGGCTAGCCTTCCCCCCCACTCCCAACACTCAGACTATATTTTATGCGTTTGTGCAAGTTTTTGCAGTATCTGGATCCTGCACTGAACATCACCTCAATCCACATTCTGCACAAAACCCAGGTAAAAATAGGACGTTCAGCAACACTCCATCCATTATGCTACTCCTTTTTCCCCTATGTGCTCATTTAATTCTAGTGACTGACTTTTCATCTCAGACTTTTTGACAAAGTGCTGTAATCCGCATGTCATCTCCTTTTTGCTGTTTCCGTTAGATTATCACTGTTTGGGCCCTATTGTAATCTTTAATCTACTGGTGGCAACTTTCATAAAAGCTAGTTTAAATGTTCTTGTCATACTGGCACTGGCTGCAGTAATGTTCTTTATCTTACACTTCACAGAAAAAATCTTGTCTGGGGCCTGTTTAAATTAGCACAGTGCTTAAGGTAAGTCAGATTACAACAGGGCCTTGAGGAAAATAAAGCCTTGAAGAGCGCAATGTTTCTTACAGCACAATCTTCAGAGACCCTGGTGGAATAATAGACGTTATTCACTCTAGCACAAACAAAATCTCTGTCCCAAGGTTTGCAGTTTGGAAGAACAGCCAAAACATCTGCTTTAGGCCACTGGGCATTTCACAATGTTAATAATAATAACAATAACAATAATTCAGCACATGGAAAGGAGTTACTGCTGTTCGGAACATCAGCCAATCTGTCCCATCATATATTAAAAAGGTTTGACTTGGGGAATTAGTCTTTTAAAATCTGGAAGCTCTGAATGCTTTTGCGCTGAGGAGCGAGAATGTGAGTCCTTGGAGTAACAAACCGTATGTTCGTATTGCTGCTGCATCTGCTGGTTTGTTAAAGCTAATATTAGCCTGTGTAAGGGGCTATACTCATACAGCCAATTAGACAGCAGATTAATTAAATCAAGATAGATCATGATCCTATTCTGTCCTGTTCAATTCTTTTTCCTGATGACAGCCAAAGGAATAATTTGCCGCCCTATCTCCCATATAGCACAGGTAACTCTCCGTAGGAAGTCAGACTACTCTTTGACTGACATTAATCTTTGGGAAGCTCCCCCTCTCATCTTCCCTGCCCTCCATCATCGTTCAGACTGCCAGCCTGGAAAGCCTACCTGGGAAGCTGAATAGGAAGAGAGTGGAGTTTTGGGGCAATGAGCCTTCCTCAATAAAATAATTCTTCACTGGACCTAAGACATACAAACTGTAGGAGTCTACGATGAGGGCTTGCATACATGTAATAAAAGCAACTTGGTTGAGATTTGACTGTATTCCGTTAAAATCATGAGTGAAACTCATTGGTAGGGAAGAAGGAGGATAGGATCAGCTATCAAAGAGAGCTATAGGCACCTTTGAAATTCGGGAAGCTTCAGGCTCAGCTCACACACAGCAGCTCTCCCTGAGGTCATGCAGAGCCATCCAGATGTCCACCAGGTCACACAGAGCCATCCAGATGTCTATTAGCTGCTTCTGTACTGTATCGGTAGAAGAGGAACAGGCAGTAATGATGCACTTTGTTACTGACGTCAACTGTTAAGCATAAAGGTACATTTCCTAAAATCACGTTTCTGCCCTTCTCTACATTCTGAAGTTCATTTTCTTTGCATTACATCTGCTGATAGTTTTAAAAACTTGCATAGTTGTTGGTTGTTGCCTGCACTCTAAAGAAAAAAGAAATAACTGCAAAAAGTGAAGAACAGCTTTGTTTCTCCAGTGTGGTACATTCTTCATATATTTTATCTTTTTTAAAAAATTCCACCCATGGCCTTGTGCCATGTTCAGAAAACATTACAACCACAAGGCAAGGCAATTAAGTTCTGGTTGCTTTGTACATTCTGTTTGTTTTCAAAAATTTTCCTCATAAAACTTATAAAATATTTCATAGTATATAAAATTTTCTCAGCAGAGGAACTAACAGATGAACACCATAAGAGCGCAGTGCCGTGATTCATTTCTGGATTCACGTTCTGAGAACCTAGCGTGCCACACTTAAAGTAACCCATTAAAATAAGAGTCTGAACAGGACTTGGTGATTTAGTGATGCTGAATAACCACCTTGTATATCAGCGGAACAGCATAATTCTACATTGGCAGTAGACACAATGAGCATCTGCTTTCTTTTTTGTTGGTTTTTTTTTTTTTCTAGAGTGATTTAGAGAATTATCATAGTCAAATCCGTGCTTCTCACATTGAATAATCTTTCTTATTAAACCAAGACTGCATTTGGTGGGCAAGTCCAGCTCAGATTTCCAAAATAATTTCCTAAATATGAGTTGTCTTTCATCTTTCTGCTGTTAAAATCAAGCTGCCTGTAAAAGGTCAGACTAATTTTGCTTCTACGCTTATAGTAACGTGTCATTTTTGTACAGTTAATGGAATTATTCCTGATTTTCAAGCGGGTAAATAAAACAAAAGCTCACCATAAATATTTATATTCACTATTGTCATTTGCCTCACTGCGTTCTCAAAGAATTTTCAGCTAAACTAATTTTCAGTTAAACTAGTGTTAATTTTCTTCACTTGCCTAGCGAGCGTGTAAGATTTATATGCCTTTCTATATGTGATTAATGTCAGTAATAAAATTAGAATTATTGATAGAGGTAAAACTAAACATCTGAACTCTTGATAATTCACAGCCTTCTTACATGAGTGAAACCCACATTTTACAGTTGTCATCGTTCAAAGGATGTTAACCCGTCATATTTACTTACAAATTCCCACTTACGTTTTTTTACTGAAAATATTATATGATCGGTAGCAATAGTCATTATTTAGCTATGATGTTATTCCTTTGAAAAGCCTGTGGGCTTCCAGACGCTTGCTTTTTAGCGATAGGCAGGAATGTGCCGGACAAATCAAGCCCTGAACTGAATGTGCTATCGAGGGTGTTTTGTACAACCGGCTTCTCGACGAACCGCAGACTGTTTTTGTGGCTTCGCTTGGGTAAACATGGCTCTCGCTGCACGGCGCGGGGCCGGTTGCGCAAGGCGGCGTGCCGTTTGGCCTCCACATCCTCCCACACGCTGCGCAGAGCGGTCATAGAGCGGCCCGGCACTCAGGGCCTGATCCAGCCCTCTGCAAGCTCCGCCGGCAACCTGCGGAGTTTGGCGCTGAGGCTTGCTGCAGAGGGAGCCTCTGGCTTGGAAAGGTTGGGAGGTAGGGGAGCTCGGAGAGCAGCTTGGAGAGGACCGCAGAGCTGAGGAGCTTGCAGGTTGGCTGCACGTGATGGGTACCTGGCACACTGGTGACGAGAGCCTGCCAAAACGGAACATACGGGGTTCCAAATAACAAATACACGGCTACGGAAGGTTCCAAATACATAATGGGTAGTAATTTTCTACAGCCATAGAGCCCATGGTTTGCAGTCAATACAGGGGACTGTTGTCTTTCTGTGTTAGAAGGTGTGTGCCTTGCTTCCCCTCCGAAGTCCATGGAGTACAAGGGTTGTCCAGAGGGCAGGAAATCAGCCAAGGTCTTGAGAGACCAAGTTTCAGCTCTGCTTCTCCACAGGCTTCCTGGATGACTTTAGGTATCCAGGTTGCCTGTGTGGGTTTTACTTTCTTTACTGTGGATCTAGGAGCTCGTTTGGCAGCACCTGGAGAAAGGTGGATGTGGGAGGGGAGCACCTGAGGATGTGCTGCAGGTTGTAAAACCTATTGAATGTGAAGATGTATAAGGCAGGCAGTAGGGTATACAGTCACAGCATGTTAAGTAACTGCTGGTGAAATCTTCAATGCTAATGCCCGATGTGGGTTAACAGGTATTTTTGATGAACTTTTTTTCTATGTCAACACCTAAATTCTCTGTAAATTTCACTTTGAATTCCTCCTTCGGTTTTGGACACTGCCTCAGTCTCCCTTTTGCTACAGGGGGTGAGAGGAAGCTACCCGTGTACCAAAGACTGAGATGTCAAACGCTGAGATATGTGACTGACTGTGGTGCAAGGGACATAGTAGGCAGAGCCATCACTGAGGCGTATGGGAGGTATATAAATACTTCAGGACACCTGAGAGTTACAATACCTGTCATATTGAAAGCACTGGAATAAAGCTCAGGTTTACGCGGAAATACTCAGCTGCTGCTGCGTCCGTTCTCATCTGCTGTGGCTGCAGTAGCTGCTACTCCTTCTTATGATCTCATTTCCCTAATGGGGGCAGGTTGCTGCCTTGCTGTGACTCCTTGGGTGACATTAGTACTTCTCAGGACAACTTAAAAACAGTAACATCCCAAAAGCAGGAAGAGTCTGCTGAAACATGCACAGAGTAATTATGTATGATCATTTATATATACGGATTACAGCTCAACTGACAAATGTCTCTGGTCCCCTTTAATGGTGAAAGACAATTCAGAAACAAAGCTATCCTTGGGTGAGAGGCCACTTTGCAGCTTGACAAAAAGCACAAGAGGAAAGGAATAGGAGACACATTTCTTGGGACATTTAATAATAGCACATCATCACAGTCAGTTCTGCATGATATAATTGTGCAACGACTTCTCGCAGAATTGGCTGGATAGCCAGGAAGTTCTTTCCCATCAACAGCACTAATTGAATGTACAGCTGGGTAACTCCAATAAAATAACCATCAGTAAGACAGTTGAATTACAGAATCACAGAATGGTGGGGGTTGGAAGAGACCTTCGGACATCATCAAGTCCGACCCCTCTGCTAAAGCAGGTTCACCCAGAGCAGGTTGGACAGGAATGCATCCAAGCGGGTTTTGAGTATCTCCAGAGAAGGAGACTCCACCACCTCTCTGGGCAGCCTGTGCCAGTGCTCTGTCACCCTCAAAGTCAAGCCTTTCCTCATGTTGGGATGGAATTTCCCGTGTTCCAATTTGTGTCCGTTGCCTCTTGTCCTGTTGCTGGGAACCACTGAAAAGAGTCTGGCCCCATCCTCTTGACACCCGCCCTTTAGATATTTATAAGCATTGATGAGATCCCCTCTCAGTCTTCTCTCCAGGCTAAACAGACCCAGGTTTCCTAGCTTTTCCTCATAAGAGAGGTGCTCCATTCCCTTGATCATCTTTGTAGCCCTCCGCTGGACTCTCTCCAGCAGTTCCCTGTCCTTCTTGAACTGGGGCGCCCAGAACTGGACACAGTACTCCAGATGCAGCCTCACCAGGGCAGAGTAGAGGGGGAGGATGACCTCCCTCGACCTGCTGGCCACACTCTTCTTGATGTATCCCAGGAGACCATTGGCCCTCTTGACCACAAGGTCACATGGCTGGCTCATGGTCAACTTGTTGTCCACCAGGACTCCCAGGTCCCTCTCTGCAGAGCTGCTTTCCAACAGGTAAACCCTTAACCTGTACCAGTGTATGGGCTTATTCCTCCCCAGGTGCAGGACTCTACACTTGCCCTTGTTGAACTTCATTAGGTTCTTCTCCACCCAACTCTCCAGCCTGTCCAGGTCACGCTGAATGGCAGCACAGCCTTCTAGTGTGTCAGCCACTCTTTCCAGTTTTGTATCATCAGCAAACTTGCTGATGGTACACTCTATCCCTTCATCCAGGTCATTGATGAATATATTGAACAGGACTGGACCCAGTACTGGCCCCTGGGGAATGCCGCTAGTTACAGGCTTCCAACTGGACTCTGTATCGCTGATCACAACCCTCTGAGCTCTGCCATTCAACCAGTTCTCAATCCACCTCACTGCCCACTCATCTAACCCCCATTATTAGCTGATATTAAGTGGTAGTTATTAGGGATGTCATTTAGTTGTTCACACATCAGTATCTAGTGCCATTTGAAGTATCCTACAGTATTTAAGATGTCTTCTGGGACTTAGTCTCTAGATGTGATTTCAAGGGGCATGGGCTTCCCCATAGGTCCTCTCTGTCCCATAAGAATGTCTCAAATACACTAAAGCATCTTTGACGGCACTCAACATTTATGTGTACGCAACAGAACCAAGCCCCTGAGTTCAGATTCCAATTAGATAAGTAGAAATAGATGCCACCACCCTGCTGCGATGCTTTTTCAGATTGTCTGGAGAGCAGGGGAAAGAGCACTGCATTAGCCCATGCGCCAAAGGTCATCTTTGCAATTACAAGCCCATTGTTAGGAGTTAATCATGATAACTACTGGAAAAGGGTATCATCAAAGAGCCTTTAAAATATGGAGAATTTGACCCTAATTACAAAATTTTCATTCCTGTGTTACGTGGCTTCCTGAAGATCTGCACATTAAGACAGCGTTGTCTGGTTTTTGCAGAAGAAACAGTAATCAGCGAGAATTAAGGTAAATGGGTTTTGTGCCTTCATCTTCCAAGTACAATTTCCAACTGAACCGGAAGAGAAGATTTTTTTCTGTGACTATGTAGGAGATGAGGTCAAGAGGATTTATATTTAAATGGTCTCTGGAATGGAATACTGATGCTGCTATAAGGAAGGTGAATCAATAACCCTCAGAAAATACTCTCTTAGGAGAATGAACAAATAATACAATCATGCAGATACATGTATAGTGGGTAATGAAACAAAATTTTAAAAATGTAGTATGTATTTTGTCATGAAAATTGAACATTTAAGAGAGTAACTCAGCACCATTTTGTAAACGCTTCTTTTAAGTGTATTTTGTACTAGATGATTTGCCTGCTGGAGTGTAATGGAAAATGAAATTTTGAATTTTTTAAATATTCAACAAGATCTTGTTGATTCTGGCAAAACAAAAAAAGCACACGCACATCCCAAACTGCAGTAACAAACAAAAGGGTGCAGTAAGTTATCTTCGAAAAGCAGCTGGGCCGACAACACTTATAAAACAAAACAGGCAACAGGAAAATGTAACATTGAGGTCTTAAATACATTCATGTTTCTTCCTTTCCAAGTTAACCCGTAAAAGCTAGTGGGCTCCCTCTGCAGTATTGAAATGAGTTTTAAGAAAATTTTATCTTGTTTCTAGAAATACTTTGCAGTTAAATCAAGGCTGTTAGGGCACTTTGAGATCAGAAATTAAATGGATTCCCGATCCTGCAAACTACTAAGCACTTCTTCCGAGTGGAATCAATTAATATTTCCCAGGCTTTGCTCAACACCACGCTTAATTAAACTTCTGCTAATAAACGTGAAGAGCTCCGTTTAGCCCCATTGCTGGACTCCATTGACAAAGCAGTTGTTCAGTCAAGCCTGCTTATCTGCATGTGTATTTAGTTTTACTCGATACATGCAGTGTTTGCACATATATATACATATTTTATAAAGATTTTAGAAATCGAATAGATGAAAAAAATTTTGATCACAGTGTATATGAAAATTGTTTCTTAAAGGAAATGTTTTGTTCAGGTAGCTTGTTACATTTGAAACTGAAATATTTCCCAAAAATCCATATATCTACTATGTTCTAATCTAGTGCATTTTATGCTTGAATGTTCTTAAATGCAAAAGTATTAATTACAACTTTGTTCTTATTGAACAGTGTTAGGAATGTGAATTGTTAATTTAGTCATAAAATTATAACATTTTTCTGCTCTGAGATGCTATTAAGAAATATAACGGGACAAAAACCTTTCTGTACTACACCCTGTCACAGCACCTGCCTGATGGGTGCTCTTCTGGGTTCAACACTCATTTTGCTTCCGATTTAAAACCATCAACAAGAATTTTAAAACAAGCTAACTTGATTATTTATTTATTTATTTATTTTTCAAAAACTAATGGTTTGTACATACTATGTATTTTCCAGCTACCATCCAGTAATAGCCATTATATTGGCGGTTTTACTCCAGTAAAATTTTCCCAGGGAGGCTCAGTGGAGGTTTGCCTGAGAAGTGCAGGTAAGAACTTGTATTCCCTGAGTTATGCTTGGGTACAAACAGGAAAGTTTGATTTCTGTTCATCACAAGTTCCACTGGAAACGTAAGGGGGGAAAAGGAGCATTTCCTAATTGGAAAAATCATAGAATAGATGGAGAATTATTTAATTTTTTTCCTGTTTAATAAAAGATACTCTAACATTTGAGGAGGAAAACATAAATTCTAATGATGAAATTCTCCAGTCATTTACAGTTTGCAGTGAAAACGTGTTTATGTGGTTCTAAGCCCAGCTATGGTTGGGAGGCTGTGCTCCAGCCGGGACAGGATGGAAGGAAGGAGCAAAGGGGCTGTGGTAGCTCATCCAGAGGATGGGAGGAAAACAACACTCTTTGGAGGTCTGACATCTTTTCTCTCCATAATCTGAGAAAGCCAATGAAAGCTATGGCCCATACTAAGTTACGAACCATATGAAGCTTTGTTAAGAGTAGGCGTGGTGGTATTTTATATCTTAAATTAATTTTATTCCCTTGGGGAAGAGTGGCTGGAAAGCTGCCCAGCGGAAAAGGACCTGGGGGTGTTGGCTGACAGCCGGCTGAATGTGAGCCAGCAGTGTGCCCAGGTGGCCAACAGCATCCTGGCCTGTATCAGAAGTAGTGTGGCCACCAGGACTAGGGAAGTGATCATCCCCCTGTACTCAGCATTGGTGAGGCCGCACCTCGAGTACTGTGTTCAGTTTTGGGCCCCTCACTACAGGAGGGACATTGAGCTGCTGGAGCGTGTCCAGAGAAGGGCAACGAAGCTGGTGAGGGGTCTGGAGCACAAGCCTTATGAGGAGCGGCTGAGGGAACTGGGGTTGTTTAGCCGGGAGAAAAGGAGGCTGAGGGGAGACCTTATCGCTCTACAACTACCTGAAAGGAGGTTGTAGTGAGGTGGGGGTCAGTCTCTTCTCCCAAGTAACAAGTGATAGCACAAGAGGAAATGGCCTTAAGTTGCACCAAGAGAGGTTTAGGATGGATATTAGGAAAGATTTCTTCACTGAGAGGGTCCTCAAGCATTGGAACAGGCTGCCCGGGGAAGTGGTGCAATCGCCATCCCTGGAGGTATTTAAAAGACGTGTAGACGTGGTGCTCAGGGACATGGTTTAGTGGTGGTGTTGGCAGTGTTAGGTTAATGGTTGGACCCAATGATCTTAAAGGTCCCTTCCAACCTAGAAGATTTTATGATTCTATGATTATGGTAACTTTGTCTTATTTTGTTCTTTTACCTCAAGGCTTTGTTTGTATGTTAGTTAACATTTGATAGTAAAGCAGCAGCCACTTCACCTGTTTTCGTGGAATCTCAGGCTTGATAAATAAGCTCTGCTAATTTATGAAAAGCTAGTGATGATGATCATGATAAGGAGCCCCTCAAAAATAGACTATTAAAAATGACAAAGAAAGGGCCATCAAGACCTTCAAGAACCAGTTTTTGATCTGGAAGCAGAAAGTAGGACCATTGTTAATGAGATGGCAAAAGAAGCAGAAGAATAGGAAAGAAAACTAAGTATGTCCATAAATCACTTGTAGAGGCAAAGCAGTCTGGTGGGCACAGGCTGTCCTTTACACTGTGTTCCCTAGCTTGGCCTGCTTGGGTGCAGGCAGCAGCAGAAGCAGCAGGAGCAGTGGGAGCATTTCCCAGTAGAGGAGGTGTCCAGCTGCTCAGGCACAATGTAGATGATACCTCTTTGAAGTGCCCTGCATGCCACTAGCTGCCCACGTACAATAATCTAGAGACCATTTTGTAGAGGTCTCTGGGTAGAAGCACCTTAGGACCAGAAGCAAGAAGTTGCACGTCAAAAGAAGAGAATTTCCTATGGCTCTAATCTCCTGCAAATTCTGAAAAGAAATTATGATTATTTGACAAGGCCATACAAAAGCCAGTAGGCAACTGTTGTACTCTAAGTTCAGCAAGAGCTACGGTGACATGGGATGGGAAAGCTATGCGTGTATGGCAGCATTTTTATATAAGAGGCAACACAATGATTTGTGCTGCCTAGTGTACAGTGCCTGCTTCAAACGCATGCTCTCGAAGCTAGCATTTAATTTTAACTGTGTGTTTATGCAACTTGAGATTCAACAGTACTGGAAATTCATAGCTCCCATGGACAATATGAGAATGGTTACCTAACTGCAAAACAACAGCCATTTTTCTAGAGGACATTCAGTTTGACAGTTATAGCTATTCCCCTCTGAACAGTTCTGAATTTTGCTGAGGAATTGAAAGCATAAAGACTATCTATACATGAAACACGGTCTTTATAGTATCAATTCATTTTATCATTGAGTCCTGTGACATTGTTTGACATTCTTAGATTATCTCTTGCATTAATGGCTCAGTCTAGAACTGAATGTGTAAATATTTATTTATGTACAAGTTTGTAGAGAAATCTAATGGCTTAAAACCACTCAGCTTCTCTGGAACATCAGTGATATTTTTATCTGCACTGTGTGCATACAAAAGGAATTATTACATTAGCAGATACTATTTCTGTTTTTAAGTAACACATATAAGTGAAAAATATAAGCCACATCACTCACCAGATAAAGAAAGACAAATTTTAAAAGTGTGATTTATGGAAACTTTTAATGGCGGTTTTATTGTAAAAGGTTAGAAGTTCTCTCACTTTGTTTGAAGAGTGGTGTTGTCTAGCTTTACTTATACATGTGACATACACATGCTTTTTCACTTATACAAGTGGTCTAGTTCTAATTATACACTGGGAAGAAAATACTCATAATTGCAGCAATTGATTTCTCAGTCTGTCTTGCATTAGGCAAACATTTTTGCAAACCATATTGTCTCAGTTTTTCCTGTCTCTAAAATTAGAATAATTCTTCTTTAGCAAAATTAACGTTAAAAATTAGTATTTAATTTACAGTGTTCGCTGAAATTATTAGAGCATTACCCCGTAATCTGATCGTTCTGTCTCCATCCACAGGGAAAAGGAAACCTCCATGCATCAGTGCTGTCAATCCAGATGAAGAAAGAAGTCAGTCACTCCTTCTTCCTAATCCTCAGACTACTCTTTGGCTATGTCTACGTTAGTACATCACATCAGTACAGGGACTGTTCTCTGGTCCTAAGGCCAAGTGGCACAACAAAGCCTGCACCCCTATGCCCAAATTCTGATCTGATGTTATTCTCTGAACTATGCTCAGGCAATTTTCTTGGAGGTCTAGACCATGCTAAGGGGACATGCTGACCATTAAACCAGTAATTGTGGGACAGTGTTTGACACATCCCTACCACTCTGGAGTTATTAGTGAGGATATAACCAGAAAAGGAAGAAAATACTGAGAGAAACATTCCTACTGCGTGATTTTTTCCTCCCAAACCTCTTCCTGGAGGTAATAGCATAGAAGAGGGTAGTAGGACAAACCCACTGGTGTTGCAGATGCCACTATGACACCACTATGTCTTTTCGATGGTGACAATTTTATTTTCAGCTTCTATGGAGATCTAAAACGCAGACAATCAAATTCTGATATAACTGAAGTGGTTTACTGCATTGTTTCATGAGTGAAATGCGTTCCACGGGACTAGCTGTGGAACCAGTTGTTTTCAATAGTACACATATGGTGTTTGATCTTGATTATCAAAATTATGTATCTTGTAGGAAATATAACAGAAGAAAAAGAGGAGAAATATTGCACTGAATTAATGCTCCAATTAACTTAACTGTTACTTGAATTTAATTAACTATTATATTGCTTGAAGATGTTCCATAAATGACTTGCAGAAGAGTGGTGCTAATATGTGCTATTAAGGCATAAAGATTTATTAGAGGATCTCATAAGATCTATAGTAACCAAAAATGTGATCACGTAGAAGAGTAAGTCTTACAAAAATGCCTGTGTTTTTAATGAAGTTACTACTGCTGATGCCAGGGTTTTTTTTCCTTTCTGATTTCTTGCTTCAGTCCATACTGTGATATTCATGCATCTCTTGAAATGCCTCACTTCTGTGAATAATCTTACATTTCCCCTGGTACTTTGCAGGAAGCAAGGTGCTCTATTATATTCAAAATTCTGTGCCCTCTGAAGTGCATGAGAGTTTGACACTGACTCCTGCAGGATGTCTCAGAGGGTATGTATCACCACGTGCAGACAAACTGCAATTTAATTGGAAATGATGCATTTCATAGCTTAATTGTTAACTCTGCATCCTTTTTTCCAAAATACAAAATTTCATTGCAGGGATGATTTGAATACCTTTGTCACATTGAAGAGGGAAAGAATTAATTAAATTCCGGATTGCCAATCAAGTTGAGAGCAAAATATGGAAATCCCCATTAAACAGCAAGCAAGTAACGGTGCTCAAATTGCGATAGAGACTAATGTATCTTGCAAATGAAAATGCCATCTCCAATCTGTAACATAATGATACACACAGATTTCTCCCTGCCCCCATTCCCACTCTTTTTGCTGAAGTCTAAAGTGCACTCTGTGATGCATTATTAAGCTAAATTCTGACCCAGTTTCTTAATTATCTGTAAGCTACAGGGAACTTGTAGCAGAATATTAACTAAGGCAAGAGATGTAAGACACAAGAATCCATGATGGCATTAGAGAGAATCATTAGCATTTTGCTAAGAAAATCCTTCGCCTTTTAATATTTAACCTAGTCTAACGTGTAGAATTTATATTTTAAAGGGGTACAAAGTATATACCAACCAAGCCACCAAAACAACCCAGGCAAAAAAAGAAAAGAAAACAAACCAGAAGTATTTGGGGAAGCATTCCCAGATTCACAAAACTAAAAACTTTTAGCATGCTGGGACATTTCTGGGGCAACAGGATTTTTTCCAGCCATTCTTAGTGGATACTATTGACAGTTGTTACAATCTCATATAAGTCCATGGGACCTGATGATATACATCCGCGGGTCCTGAGGGAACTGGCAGATCAAATCGCGAAGCCACTGGCCATCATATTTGAGAAGTCGTGGCAGTCTGGCGAGGTTCCTGCCGACTGGAAAAGGGGAAACATAACCCCTATTTTCAAAAAGGGAAACAAGGAAGACCCGGGGAACTACAGGCCAGTCAGTCTCACCTCTGTGCCTGGCAAGATCATGGAGCAGATCCTCCTGGAAACTCTGCTGAGGCACACAGAAAACAAGGAGGTGATTGGCGAGAGCCAACATGGCTTCACCAAGGGCAAGTCATGCCTGACAAATTTGGTGGCCTTCTATGAAGGGGTTACAGCGGCAGTGGACAAGGGAAGATCTGCTGATGTCATCTACCTGGACTTGTGCAAAGCGTTTGACACTGTCCCACACAATATCCTGGTCTCTAAATTGAAGAGACATGGATTCGATAAATGGACCACTCGGTGGATAAAGAACTGGCTGGATGGTCGCACTCAAAGGGTTGCGGTCAACGGCTCAGTGTCCAAGTGGAGAGCAGTGACGAGTGGCGTTCCTCAGGGGTCGGTACTGGGACCCGTACTGTTCAACATCTTTGTTAGCGACATGGACAGTGGGGTAGAGTGCACCCTCAGCAAGTTTGCCGATGATACCAAG
Organism: Pluvialis apricaria; assembly: GCA_017639485.1. Classification (NCBI taxonomy): domain Eukaryota; kingdom Metazoa; phylum Chordata; class Aves; order Charadriiformes; family Charadriidae; genus Pluvialis; species Pluvialis apricaria. Next base: position 155,927,229 of record CM030008.1, on the reverse strand, counting down.
CTGTTTGGCGAGGCAGACACGCTGGAGGGGAGGGATGCCATCCAGAGGGACCTGGACAGGCTGGAGAGGTGGGCCCAAGCCAACCTCATGCAGTTCAACAAGGCCAAGTGCAAGGTCCTACATCTGGGTCGGGGCAATCCCAAGCACAAATACAGGCTCGGCGGAGAATGGCTGGAGAGCAGCCCTGTGGAGAAGGACCTGGGGGTGATGATTGATGAGAAGCTCGACATGAGCAAGCAGTGTGCGATCGCAGCCCAGAAGGCCAACCGTATCCTGGGCTGCATCAAAAGAAGTGTGGCCAGCAGGTCAAGGGAGGTGATTCTGCCCCTCTACTCCGCTCTTGTGAGACCCCACCTGGAGTACTGCATCCAGCTGTGGAGTCCCCAACATAAGAAGGACATGGATCTGCTGGAGCACGTCCAGAGGAGAGCCACGAGGATGATCCGAGGGCTGGAGCACCTCTCCTATGAGGAGAGGCTGAGAGAGTTGGGGCTGTTCAGCCTGGAGAAGAGAAGGCTCCGGGGAGATCTTATTGCGGCCTTCCAGTACCTAAAGGGGGCCTACAGGAGAGCTGGGGAGGGACTTTTTACAAGGGCATGTAGTGATAGGATGCGGGGGAAGGGCTTTAAGCTGGAAGAGGGCAGGTTTAGATTAAACATTAGGAAGAAGTTTTTCACTTTAAGGGTGGTGAGGCACTGGAACAGGTTGCCCAGAGAGGTTGTTGAAGCCCCGTCCCTGGAGGTGTTCAAGGCCAGGCTGGACATGGCCTTGGGCAACCTGGTCTAGTGAGAGGTATCCCTGCCTGTGGCAGGGGGGTTGGAACTCGATGATCTTCAAGGTCCCTTCCAACTTAAACCATTCTATGATTCTATGATTCTATGATATAACATTATGTGCTGAACTATTTATTTTAGATGAACTCTAGAATATAATCTGCTATGGGTTATATATGTGTACCAAAATTTTTTGGGGTATGATAGGGATAAACAACTGTCATACCAATTGACACTTTGGAAGAATCTTCCAAACGCTTTTGTGCCTGGTTAGTATCAAGTTAGTGGTTGCAGTTTTATACCTCCTTGCACTGCTGCATATTAGTGGAACATGAGAAGTTTTCATGGTGAAAAATCTACCATGGATATACTGTATCAGAAACAAAGAACACATGGACTTCTACCTACAAAGCTGCAGGCATATGTGACTTTGAAGACTTGCTGTATCTTGGATGTAAAACTGTTCGAGTGAGTGAAAAACATACTGCAAGAGCAATGTATTTACTGAGAACAAATTTTAATATAAAACATATTTCAAAATTATTTGAGGAAAAAATACTTTCCCCACCCCGAAACTGAAGGATTTGTGGTATGCTCATATAGAAAGTCAAGCTTTAATTGTAAAATTTAGACAGCAGAGAAAGTCTGCAATATATATTTATAATTTTGCAGACAAGGATGTATGTATTCAGTTCAAAGATCAAAAAACCCCATGCAGTCCAATTACCATCAAGCTGAGGAGCCACCTAACTGCAGAATATGGAATTTGGATACACATTTTTAAAAAATATTTGTTTCGCGAATTCATCAATGAAGAAATCCTACTGTTTGAAAAAGAGTAAGAGTCAGTTAAATACAATGTTTTATTAGTAATAGTGTCAAATGCAACTCATGTGGCAAGTCTGTAGTTTGCAAAACATCTGATGATTGGAAAGTGCTAACAAATTTAATGTACATTCAAGCACATTGCTTCAATTTGAAGTGTACTTTCTCTACTGGAGCATCTGGATGTATCATTGCTAATGCTAACACTGTGAATTTCCCACTTCAACCCACCAAATATTATTCTTCTTGTGGGAATAAAGGTGTCCAAAATTTCTCCCAAGTGGCGAACAGCAAGGCTGACACCTTTCCTTTACAGGCAAGGAAAAAAACCCAAATCAACATTTTATACTTGAGCACCTAAACCAGTGCATAGGCACCTAAAGAAAAGCCCAATTTTCAAAGGCAGATTTTGTAAAAGTACCGCATGCTTTTCCATTTGCATAATTTTTCTTTCTAGACTAACCTGTGTGTTCGGTCGGGCCCAAACATTCATACCAGAGTATCCTCTACAGAGAATGGACACCTTTTTTTCATGCATTTGCAGTTTGTTTGTGTTTGATTGCAATCAAGCCAGCATTTAGTCAGCTGTCCCTCGGCCCAAGGAAAGAGCAACTGCCACAGCATGGGCTCCTGGGACAAAGCTGGACACCAGGAGGATGTTTACCAACGTACATACGTCATGCAAACCATGTGTGACATCCACAGTGTTTGGTTCTTTCATCTCTTGAAGTGCTTTGATCCAGTGGTGGACTGTGAGGAAATCTGCACGGCCTCTTAGGTGGGAAATCATTCCGACTGATGCAGATATGGCTGGACAGACAACCTAAAGACCTTATCCTTGTCTCCGGCGGGCAAAGAAAAGTCCTTAGTGAAAATATGCTGGCATCTATTGTTCACTTCTTAGCATAATCACCAGTGCTATTATTGTTAAATGAAAGAGAGCCCCCCTCCCCTAAAAGCAAAATCATCTATTTAGACACAGCAACGTTCCTTGTGTCATGCCACTCCATGGTCATCGCTATTTCTCTCACAAAAATGTCCAGTAAGAGGATTTTTTCCTTCTCAGGACTCTATTTCTTCCATCACTTCCATCACAATCGTTCGAGGGCCGGTCAGGATGAGGTTGCTCACTGTCCTGTAATCCACGTGGAGAACATTGAGGCCGTTGACAGATACAACAAATTGGCAAACCTGAGGAGAAAAGCAAGCAGCAAAAAAAGTTATGCATTACACCTTTTTTTTAAGATTATTTACACAGGTGTACTATTGACTTTTGGGCATGCAAAGCCTCCAGAACTCTTCATACCATCTCATTCAGCACTCAGGAAAAACACATGTCTTAGAATTAACCTGGAAAGTTAATCTTCCATAAGATATTTTGAAATATCACTGCAGCTTTCAAATCTGTGGAATTCTGAAGTTCTACATCAATAATTTTTCTTATAACAATGATATTTTCTGATATCAATGCTTATTTTCAAATAATATGGGACAAGACAGCTCTGGCCTTTGCAAAGAGTCTGTTATCCTTAGTTTGTCTTAAACACTTTCATAGAAACCATTTTAGACAGCTCTTTGTAGCCACGGTAAAAATATGCATTGTGTTTCCAGACTTAGGGCAAGGTCTGGATGATGACTTCACTAGGTTCAGTGCCAAAACCTTCACCAATACAACATGAACCCAAAGGATCCAAATTCTAGGAAATAATATCGTGGAAGATTAAGTCAGTACTAGGACGGATTAAAATGTCACTGCCATTTTCAGGAGATATTCCTCCACAGATTTAGTTCTTTTTACTTCTTATGTGAACAATTTTTGGTTTTCTTCAGCAAGTACGGATCATTAATTCATTTCACATATGCTAATATTTTGGGTTTTATAGCCATCACAAATTCAAACGTTGAAAAGTCTTGTATCATCAGAGGCCATTTTCTGTCCAAAAAGTCTTGATAGAAATATTCTGACCAACACCACTGTATATCTTAAAAGAGTTAATCGGAAAAAAAGTCACATCAACATTGTAAAAAACTGAGGAGGAAAAGAAAGATAACAATACTGATTCTTCAAAAACATTAAGCCTTCTCTGCATCTAATCATAATATTACAGTATTTGGTAAAAAGGCCAAAAATGTGTAGTGTCTAGATCTGTGTTTTTAATGACAAAAATACGGAGCCTAAAGCAACAATAATATAATCCTGATGTTTCAATGAAAACAATACATTCACTAGAAGGTTATCTTATTCCTAAATCATCTCGAGTCTGTAAGAAAAAGACTATGAAGAAAGTATCACTAGAAATTTTCACTCTTTATTTTATATTTTTACCTTTCCTATTTAGGCAGAAACACAACACAGAAACGTATGCAGGAGAGGTAGGAAGCAGCTCTGGTGTCTTCCAATGCTAGCTCTAAAACAGATTTTCTCGCAAGCCAAGTCATTTAACTTTTGTGCATCAGCTACCTTCCCTCTCGAGTGAAACGTGTGGTGAAACTCAATTCGTATTTGTGCAAAATGTACAGAATGTAGCTATCGATGTTCCATTTAAGGAAAATTATAGAGGAGGCAACGCCAATCCAAAAATGTAACATTTCATCAAAAAAGCCACTGATGATTTTAATCTCTGCTCCTTACAGCCTCTGCACAGGGAGAGCGGGAGCAGCAGCCCCTGAAAGGAGGGCAGACCTCTCTCTTGCCCCTTATCCCTTTCCCTGAGAACTCCTCTGCAGAGCTGAAAATCGTGGAAGTCAGCCTTACTGGCTGCCTAGACGATCGTCAAAGTATGGCAATTAGCAATACCGCACAGCCAACTTCCGTGGCAGTATGGATCTATCTTTCCTATACGTTCATATGCTGTATTTCAGCTGCATTGGGAAAACGATTCGGTTTTTGCATACAGACAAAGCCTTCTGAATTTTAAAGATTTTGGTTGAAAAGGTAACCCATCATCCTCTGCGGTGTGCCTCAATTAGTGTTTAAGAGGCATGCCTATTTAGTTTAAAATGCAGATTATCGCAGTATCTATAGGTGTCTCAACTTCCAGCGGTATTTCCTAATGCTTTCTATGGCTTTCCAAGATTGTATCAAGTTTTACTGAATTATAGCTCTGGCTCCAGAATAATATTTGGGTTGATTTAAAACAGACCTGCAGAAATAACGTTGTCTCTTTTGGCTTAATGCAATTTTTGGAAGTTGAACGGCTGACGTTTGTTTTACTGCTGCATATTCTCAGACTTCTCGAGTTACTGGAATCCCAATGCATGGGACTCGTGTTTGGCCAGGGACAGGCATGTAAGCATGTGATGGATAAATTTGCATGCTGGATCATGTCAGGGGCATTCGGGGGCCTCTGGGGAACGTGCCTGGCAGAGGAACAGACTCTCCAGACCGGCCAGCCATTCTCACCAGGGCTGCAATGGTGTAAATGGGGATGGTACAGGCACTGCAGCAGTGAACAGCAATCTGGATGCCAAAGAGTGATTTTCTTACTCAGAAGACAAGACTTGACACGTCTGCATTCTCAATGTGTTTGTTTTAACGTATGCCCTTGGCGGTATTATTAATCAGCAATGCATACGGGCTGAGAACAGCCTCCTTCGTGCTGTCCTTTGCACTGCGCCCAAGTGGCTTATTAGTTTCACCATTTCCAGTGGGTAGGATTAGGTGCAAAAAGTCATAGAATCATAGAATTGTCTAGATTGGAAGGGACCTTTAAGATCATCAGGTCCAACCATCAACCTAACACTGCCAAAACCACCACTAAACCATGTCCCTAAGCACCACGTCTACACGTCTTTTAAATACCTCCAGGGATGGTGACTCCACCACCTCCCCAGGCAGCCTGTTCCAATGCTTAACAAAGTCCACCCAAGCCAGATGAGAAGAGAAATGTAGAGAGGAGGACAAGGCACAGAAGAGCATACTTTTCTTCTAAAATTTTATGAAAAACCCATGAGGAACAGGAGATGATAAGGAGCCAGTCATCCTGGGGACAGAAAGCTCTCTCCATGGCCATGAATTGGTCCATGCCCCCATGGGCCGAGACTCTACAAATTCCAGATCCGGTTCCCTCAGAGATAAAGAAATGTGGAGCCATTTCCTGCGTCCTCCAGTCCTGACAAGGGGAAAGCGGTTTGCACAGTCCTGAGCCCTTTCGTATGCTGAGTGCCCTCGACTCACCCAGTTTTCTTCTGCCCACCCCAATTTTCCATCCCATGCTGCATCCAGCAAGGTACCTGAAATGCATAGAATCATAGAATCATAGAATTGCTGAGGTTGGAAGGGACCTTTAAGATCATCAAGTCCAACCATTAATCTACCCTGACAAAACCCACTTCTAAACCATGTCCCTAAGTACCATGTCTACCCTTTTTTTAAACGCCTCCAGAGATGGCAAATCCACCACCTCCCTGGGCAGCCTATTCCAATGTTTAATAACCCTTTCAGTGAACAAATGTTTCCTAATATCCAGTCTAAACCTCCCCTGACATAACTTAAACCCATTTCCTCTTGTCCTATCACTTGTCACCAGGGAGAAGAGGTCAGCCCCCACCTCTCTACAACCTCCCTTCAGGTAGTTGTAGAGGGTGATAAGGTCTCCCCTCAGCCTCCTCTTCTCCAGTCTAAACAACCCCAGTTCCCTCAGTCGTTCCTCACAAGATTTGTCCTCCAGACCCCTCACCAGCTTCGTTGCCCTTCTCTGGACATGCTCCAACACCTCAATGTCCTTCTTGTAGTGAGGGGCCCAAAACTGAACGCAGTACTCGAGGTGGGGCCTCACCACTACTGAGTACAGGGGGATCATCACTTCCCTCGTCCGGCTCACCACACTATTCCTGATACAGGCCAGGATGCTGTTGGCCTTGGACACCTTGGCACACTGCTGGCTCACATTCAGCCGGCTGTCCACCAACACCCCCAGGCCCTTTTCTGCCGGACAGCTTTCCAGCCACTCCTCCCCACGCCTGTAGTGCTGCATGGGGTGGTTGTGACCCAAGTGCAGGACCCGGCACTTGGCCTTGAACCTCATACCATTGGCCTCAGCCCCTCGGTCCAGTCTGTCTAGATCCCTCTGCAGGGCCAACCTACCCTCAAGCAGATAATGCAGCGCAACTTTGGGCATTTTGGCCAATCATCAATTCTGAGCCAAAAGAGCACATAGTGCATTGCTCTCTTGGTGGAGTTACAAAATGAACAAGAGCAAGCGAGCACCCACAAACCAGCCCCGACTGAGTATATCAACCCACATCTTATTAGCTCAGGAATTTTCTTAAGGAGACTGGTTTACAAAATCGCAATGATTTAATGTTACATTTATAAAAACACATTTCAAAAAGCTGTAAGTGCTCAGCTCATAGTTACAGCTGTTAAGGGCTTTGTAACTATAAACATGCAAAATTTCTCTGTTGGTTTCCACACATCAGTAACTATAATAGATAATAAACTAAAGTTAAAAGAGCCTCAAAGAGCCTTTTATTGCTCATTTCCTCATAGCTCTCTAAGGGGCTTGACAGGAGATAAGCATCCATTTTTATCCCTCAGACTTCAAGAAATGACAAAGCCCAGAATAAATTCTGACCATTTTGTTGGTCAGGATATGGCAATCTAAAAACCACAGAAAAAAAACCAGTTAAATAAAGTAAGACTGAAATGAAAAGACTCCCTTAATTAATTTCAAATATTTAAATGTTATGGTAGTGAACATTTATTGTTAACTATTTCAATTTCCCACCCTGGCATACAGCAGCCCACAGAAGTAGGAAGAGCAGAAAAGGCACCTCTGCCTTTCTGCAGGTTTTCACTGGCACATACAGAAGGTTTAACCGAATCCAGGTGTTCCCAGGAGAAGGAAAACCTCAGCTTTGGGCTTAATGTTTGAACAGAAAGGATCTGGGAACCTATCGCTTAAAGAAGTTAGCAAAGATTTTGCATGCCATTTATCGTCAAACTGAAGATGGCAAGAAGAGGCATTATAATTAGTTACCATACCATTTAATGGCCAAAATGGGGATTGTGCTGTACTTGGAGCTGTACAACCCTTCCTCCCCCTCACTGGTTATTGCTCTTCCCTCCACGGCAAGCTTTGGCTGCCGGCCCCTCCTTGGTCTTGCCAAGCTGCCCTGGAGATGTACATCCCCACCCCCTTATTTTCCTGCCGGGAGAGTCGCCCGACAGCCAAACCCCAGCCCCGCTCCCTCGCGGGGGCTGCCTGCACCGGGGCCGGATGGCTGAGCCAGCGCCGGTCAGGAGCTGCCCTGAGGATGGCTGCGGGATGCTCCCGAGGGATATCGGAGATTAGCTGCAGGCATGGGCATGGAATTGCACAACTGCCTTAAAGCCAATTATTGGATAAAAACATCACATACCTGTAAGTAATTCTTAGCATTCTGCCTCAGGATGACCTTAATATTTATGAATGCTACAGGAATACTATTTGAGGACAGGCTGTTAGCCTAGATCCTCGGATATTCAGACACTGTTTGCACTGTCGACTTTAGTCACCTGTCCTTGTGGAGCCAGGCCTCGCTCGCTGGACTTTTTTAAATTCAATATTAAAAAAAAACAAAACCCAAACCCTGAACAGTTTTCCTTTCATTTTCTAGGCACGCTTTTTCTAAAGGGTGCCAACCGTATCCTGGGCTGCATCAGAAGCATGGCCAGCAGGTCAAGGGAGGTGATTCTGCCCCTCTACTCTGCTCTGGTGAGACCCCACCTGGAGTACTGCATCCAGCTGTGGAGTCCCCAACATAAGAAGGACGTGGACCTGTTGGAGCGGGTCCAGAGGAGGGCCATGAAGATGATCAGAGGGCTGTAGCACCTCTCCTATGAGGACAGGCTGAGAGAGTTGGGCTTGTTATGCCTGGAGAACAGAAGGCTCGGAGGAGACCTTATAGCTCCTTCCAGTACCTAAAGGGGTAAAGATGGGGAAGGACTCTATCAGGGAGTGTAGCAATAGGACAAGGGGTAATGGTTTTAAACTGAAAGAGAGTAGATTCAGATTAGATATTAGGAAGAAATTTTTCACTCTGAGAGCGGTGAGACACTGGCACAGGTTGTCCAGGGAAGTTGTGGATGCCCCATCCCTGGAGGTGTTCCAGGCCAGGCTGGATGGGGCTTTGAGCAACCTGGTGTAGTGGGAGGTGTCCCCGCCCACGGCAGGGGGGTTGGAACTCGGTGATCTTTAAGGTCCCTTCCAACTCAAACCATTCTATGATTCTATGAAAGATCGTGAAGAGCAAGAAATTCCCCCCACAGATATTGGTTTAAGTGAAGATTGCAAAGTTCTTTGGGACAGCCCTAAATAAAGCATTTAATTTTACAGATGCAGTGAGCCCAACCGTTCATCGCTGGTCGCAAAGCAAGTAGCAGCAACGCAGAGTCAACAGATAATATATCTCAAAACAGTAGGATGAAACCATGATTACACCATCACTTTAATTTGACATAAATTTAAAAAAAAGCCTGAGATGAAGAGGAACAGGAACCCCCGTGCCAGCACACAGGAGGCAGCGTGGCTGAGGGTGGCTGGGGGACTGCCCTTCTTCACAGCACACGCGTGTGCCCAATTTCAGTGGCCATGGGTTAAGGCTCTAATTCTCAATGGATTTATCATTTACATTTCAGTGTCGGGAATCCACTCTGCTTTTTTTTTTTTTTTGCTAACTTCTATTTAAAAAGGAGAGTTTAAAAGCTATTACAAATACAGATCACATAGGTACCAAAGAAATCAATGTTACCAAATACAACGTAGGCTTGAAATTCTTGAACACAATGCTAGATTATGCAATGACACTTTGAAGATAGTGGCAAAAATACTATTTTTCAGCAGTACTAGTATTTTACCCAATTATCTGGGCAGTAATGGGACCATTCAGGGTCTAAGATTGCAAAGCACAAACTCTCTACCAGTACACTTGAATTTTCTCCTCCACCAGCACCAAGGTCAACCAAATGGCAAGGTTTTCACGGGCTGTTTGACACTGATAGATGCTCTCGCATCAGGTGTTAACAGAGATGCTGAAAACATTGCCACCAATTCATTTCCACTAAAGGTGCGAATATTACTGTACATGTGGCAACTGCATGAAGGAAAATCCTCAAAAACGCTAGAGCAAGCGAGTGAAATCCAGCCCTGCATTCATCTTTTGCTCTAGAGCAGCCAGGATTTCACCCTTGGACTCTGTGCAGATCTGAAACAGATTTCTAGCAGCTGGCAGCTCAAACGAGGTCCATGTCCTGCCGCAACGCAGATCCCTTTGAAACCAAGGTTCTTCAAAAGTTATTAGGACGTTGCACAGAAGCATGCAGTTGCTGGGAAAGCTGTGTGTGAATCAGGGCTGGCTCAGCCGTCCACCATGAGACAGACTGGATTTAACCCTTCGCTCTGTTCATAATTTGTATGCACACTGACTTACATATAGTTATCGGATAGTTTAGGACACGCACCCTTGCCTATTATTTCTTCTTACCATCTGGTGTGACGCCAAAGTCACACAGATAATTTTTATTTAAGACAAGCCATTCCCAAAATACATGGAAAAATGTATTGGGGTTTTTTTGGTCTTTTTTAAAAAATCTTATTAGCATCAAATAGAAATGATGAATTCAACCAAATGTAGGAGTTATTTTCAACACTGGAAAGTTCTTCAGCAGTTTTCCTAAGAACTAAAATAAAAGCTTCTAAGTATAACTTCTTTCAGAGCTGTCTAAAGAAAAGTATATTTTGACAATTTTACAGAATAGAATTGATAGCAGAATTGACAATATAACTATTTAAAAAAGAATAGTCCAATGTTAGTGGTTTTGCTTTTTCTTCTTGCTAATGAAAATTAAAATGAAATCCATTATAGAAACAGCCTGCTTACATTTCTGTTATAGAGATACCCTCAATAATTACAAATAAATGCTTTTTTCATGTCCTACTAATCCTGCAGGGACAAGGATCAGCTGGCCAGTTTGAGTAGCTCGAGCTTGTAATTGTTTCATTATGGTATTCTGAAACTCACTGTGATCTTCCAAAGGAAAGGTTCTTCATGTGTGGCTAGCAAAACCACCTATTTTCTATGTGTAATCTGCATGAGACCTGTGAGATCCTGATTTCTATTAAATATCAGGCCATGCTGTCAGTAAGAACCCTTCCTTACAGGCACCCATGCAAACCGGCGCTGGAAGGTTAACATTTTGCAATTGTCAGTGACCTGGAGATGTCTTAAGCAGAATATCCAACAAATCAAGCTCTTCACACTTTATAGATACTTTTTAAAACTCTGGGCCAGTTCTAAGATAGAAAACTTGCTGGTTGACTCCTGTGGTAAAGCAAAAAAAAAGAAAATATCTTCTTTACCATTGCTTGTTTAAAAAGGCGATATATCTGCTTTGGCTTTTCTTGTCTTGCCAACAGATTTCAGCAAAATTTGGAGAAGGCTTAGGTGCTACAAGAATGTAACATCTGAAACACAGCTTTCCAGCCTTCAGCAAGGAGGAAGGGGACATTTAAGCTTCCAACATTTCAAAGGAAGAGTTATGCTTCCACTGTGATTTCCCCTCCCTCGCATTCCCCTTGCTCCTCTGGGGATGCTGGGAACCGCTGCTCCCATTCCCTCCTCCCGAGCACCAATGCACTCTCAAGCAAACAGATGGAAATCACAGCATCATTTTTTAAATCTAATTTAAATATGAAATATGAAGGAGTTGAGAGACGAGTGAAAGTAAACACTCCCATCTAAGGCTGTTATGTTGTCACAAAGAAACAAAAAATGGCACTGTTTATACTTTTTATTGCAGTTAACATTTAAAAAGGAGTATTTACAAGCTGGTAACCAGGCAGGTTTGCCCTGCTGGTTGTTAGATCTCTTAAATAAATCTTCCGAGCTAATTACCACATCATCACCTTCCACCTCACACACCACGCTATGGGTTTGTACACAAGCCACTTTGTGACAACACCAGAGAACAAGGTTTCCCTCTCCTTAGGGATTAAAGAACTAATCTTACTTTTAAAAGAAACATGGGGGGGAAAAAAATGGTTTGTTTATTAAAAGTTAGAGCCGTAACCTGATCGGGGACCCCACAACCCTTTCTGCCAGCAGAAAGGGATACCCTTGGCCTGAACTGCGAAAGCCTCTGTGGGTCCTGGTATCAAACCTCTTCCAAAGGGGAGGAGGATTCATAGCAGGACTTGGTGCCTGCACTCCCAAGAGATTCTCCTGTCCCTTTGTGCTGGCCCGGGGAGCAATGTGCCAAAGGCAGGCACCGCTCCCTTTTAATCTTGTGCCAGCAAAAATAAATAAATGAAAGGACTTGTCTCCAGGCAAAATAAGTTCCCTGATGTGCTTGACATGGTTGGAGGAAGAAGGCAATAGATACATATCTGGTTGGAGGCAAAGGGAAAGAGGGAGATGAAAAGGAGGTGAAGATAGGATCAACCTTTCTGGCAGCAGCTTATACTCAGACCACTAAACTGCAGCTTAAGTTTTCAAATAACTAAAAGTCCCAGTGAAATCAATGGCAAGACGGATATTAGGGTAGAAGGAGCAAGCACAGAGAAATCTGAGGCAAGAAAAAAGAAAACAATGGTGCGGGAGAGAGGGCGCAGGGCTCAACTTCTTCTTCTACACCCTTCCACACACAACCTGCATTTATGCTGATGCAGGGGCTCTTCTATTTTAATAGGTAACCCATAGCCATAAAGCAAAGGAATCCCTGTGCTCAGCAAAGAGCCCAGGCCACAGAGATGCTGAACGTGCTGCCACAGAAGAGCCTAAGACACATGATTAACCTTCTAAATAAAAGCAAACACAGGCAGCACTGAAGTATTTGCTCCCACTCTGCTAACCTTCACATTGTCACGCTGGAATGAGGAAAAGAGATGAAAATCAGAGGTCCTAAAAGTTATGTTTCCAGTTAGAGTTAGATTTTTATCTTTTTTCTTTCTTTTTTTTTTTTTTTAAGATTTTAAGGATTAGTAAATCAAAGCTGGAACCTAACAATTCCAAACCTACTGCATGTTGCCGGAAGGTTAAAAAATCATGCAATGTCCTTTTCAACATAACTGAGGTTACTGGATGAAACAGAATAAATTGCAGCTGTGTGTTCAGCTCTGTAAATATCTCTAGCAAATGTGTAATTGGCTGTAGAGTGGGTGGTGTGGGAGTAGGCAAGTATCCAGGTCTTGCATAAACACAGGATTTTCTCTCTGGAGGGATGCGTTTCTTGTTCAGTCTTTACACCAGTGTTAAGCTGGCCCGCTGGCCCATCAGCGGGCTGGAAACTAAGTACCAGCAGAGAGTACAACGCGTAGCTGAGAAAACAAACTCCATTTACAGAATTACAACCGTAAGTGTGCAGCTCTGGCTCTCCATCTTGATCTGTGGCTGCGGTCTGGTATGGACGGTTTGCCTGAGCAAGCCTTCATCGCATACTGTCATTACATACATTCATTACATACTTCTTTTTTATTTTAAAAAGGAGCCGAATTTTTTATGGTATTCCGAACTCATAGGCCTCTAATTAAAAAAATCAGAAATTAAACAACATACTATAAAACCTACATAATATAAAAATAATAAATACATCTAATAAAATAATATATCTTTTATGACATAATATAATAATTCACATAATATAAAATTAAGCCATAGATTCTCAAAGGGTCTCATCATTGGTTCAGACAGTGTCTCGCCCCCCACCCCCCGATGGGAATCAATGGGAATTTAAGTCTTTTATTTTTTCACTGGGAACAGAATGAAACCATTGCTGTGCAAACTCCACGAATAGAGTGGACAAATTAGAGGGGGGAAAGAGCTGACCTAACAGCCCATGAGAACAACTCTTGTTTTGGGGCAGGCAGCTTTCGCTCTGCACACAAGTCTCGGATCTGCGGCAGCAGAATTTTCCCAACGGATTGACTGAGCAGTCAGACAAACGCCGACACAGCAAACGGGAATTACTCACGGCGGTCAATTAAAGCTATCTGTAGATACCTGGAGGGTAATAACAGTAAGGACCTAATACCCTGAAATGCAAACCTTCCATAAATAGGGAGTAGGCAAATATAGGTCACTGCTTCTCATGGCCCTAATTGGGAATTGGTGTGGAAAATGACTGACTTAATCTGAGTTCTAGTGGGAAATACCCACAGGTAAAGCCGAGCTGGACTGGGCCACATCACGAAAGCACACCCATGACTGCGTGCTTAACTTTATACACATTTTTATTGTATACTGCAATTTGATACCTACCACAGAACCGCTCTGAAAATGTTAAATAACTTGAATGGCTAAAGGTGGCTCTGGGTGAAATACTGCAGTAGTAGCAGAAGAACATGGAGTCTTAGCTTAGAAATAATATCTTTTTATGCTTGGGTTGACCTTTTAGTGTTCGGGGTTTTTTTTTTCTGGTATGTCTATACCCAAACTAGAGTTGCTAGAAGAAAAACAAACATAATGAATAAAGAACTTAAAAGCTATATATCAGTTTACTTACAAGGACAAATATAATTAGGCTAAACTAACTAAATGTAGTTTGTTTAGGGCTCATATTAGTTAAAAATAGTCCTTAAACCAGCCCAAACAAGGGCAGCCAGATCTATGCAGGGCACCCTCAGTGCCCTCCGGTATCAAGACTGTAACGAGCGGGGACGGTCTGCGCCATTTCAGACCAACAGCTGCCCTCTGTTTGCACAGACAAAAGTGCAATTGTTTTTCCATGTGTTTGAGTAGCTAAACAGAGCCTTGGCTTTAATGCAACGTTTCCCTGAATCATTCGCTTATATCATGAAAGGAAGCCAGCTTGTGCGTCTTGAGCAGCAACCAGAAAAGCCAAGGAGAAGTGCGGGGCAGGGTCTGTAAAGCAGGTGGCCGGGGAGCAGCAGCATCCCCAAAGCGCTCAGGGCAGGGACTGTGATAGGCACCATGCTGTAAACCCAACAGCACCTGAGGAACCCTTCAAGGCTTCAAGTGAAAGGGACACTGCAACTAAACCTAATAATACAAAATGCTTTTCATCCTCAACTGAGAGCAAAAGCAGTTCAAAATGCCAGCATTTTGCTGTACTAGCTTCTAATTTTGTGTCTTTTTAATAGACACTTAGGATATTCTTTTTAAGGTTTCAGCCGTGCTGCAGCAATCCAGCAGCGGGAAGAGATTTTCAGCTGACAATGCTCTCTTTAGAGAGCCCGGTCTACCTAAGAGTGACCTGCAATGGCCAAAGAAAGCTCGAGCAAGGGTAAGATCCCAGCTGTTCTGGCTGGCACTAAATCTCGGCGTTCAATGGGCTATAGACCACGCTGGAATTTGGAAGCTGTATCAAAACACAAGCACAGCCCTGTTTTACAGTGCAGCTGAAACCAAGACTGCTTTCTCTCTTTCTGAATAGCTACAGCTGTAAGACTTCAGAAACAATCAAGAAAGCACTTTCATAAATGCAGGGTGTTCAGATATCTGGGTTATCCTGCCATACACCACCACTTGAATTTTTAAACCTATTTTTTACCAAAATAATGGGACCAATTTTAAAAAAGCCACTGACTTCCAATTACAAACCTGCATACAATTTTTTTTTCTGAATTGTATTTGCTGTTGATGAGAAGGAGCCAATGCACAGACACAACTACAGTAGGTCACTTGTTGCCCAACAGCATTTTAGGTGACCAGCTTAGAAACAAGTTCAATTCTAATGTCACCTACACTGCTGTGAATGCAGAAGAAAGAGCTCTGAGGTATTATGAAACTTTCTGTATTTGCATAAGGTTTCAGTTGCTGTAAAGAAAAAAAAAGTCATTTTATTGCCCAGTAAAACTCTCTCTCTGTTAAAAAAGTCTTTAGAAAACAATCACACAGAATTATTGGAAATCTAATACTGTTCTGCAGGCCAAAATTCTGGGATAAGCAAGTAAAACCTTGCTAAACCTGTGTCCTGTAAGTTTAGGGGGAAAAAGGAAATTCGCTGTTAAAGGTGAAATTTATACTCAAAAGGCTAAACCAACTCCTTTTATATTTTATGTAGGAATTCCCATCGCTTTAATTCCTTTCTCCATAGTGACTAACATGGGTCCTGTTATTCACAGACAGGACTGAAAATCAGAAAAAGATTTTTTTTCTCTGTTTGCTTTTGCGTGTGTAGTTTGCAGTTTACATCCTACTGGAGTGCTGTTTGAGCACGGCACTGCCCGTCTGCATGGGAGGGGATCTGTCCCATATTTTCTATACATCAGGGGGTGACTTTTCAGATGCAGAGTTTTGATTTCTTTATCATCTATCAGTCCCTGATAGCTACAGCAAGCACCTAGTCTCTAGTCCACTATAAAGCTGGCTGATTTTTTTTAGGTGATTTTACGCTCACTGACTCTGAAGAACAGAAGTCCATTGAAGCAAGTGCAGTCCCGCACCTCATCTACTTGGTGGTGACTGTGCACTCAGAGACATCTGTACAAGGGTGGAGTTCACTTAACCATCCAGCTGGGGCCTCGGAAGACGTGCCTTCAAGACGAAACAATCCTTAAACAACTCTGTGGGGAAAGAGGCAAGGCAAACCAAGGAAACAAGCAGAAAAATGGAGATCCACCAAGAAAAGTAGGAATGTAGGATGAAATTCTGACATATGCGAAGACACCAGGAGCTTTATCATCGCCTTAAAAGAACCAGAATATCATACTTAGAGTCTAATGATTTATTAGTGGAAAACAGTGCAAAACAGGGGAGAGTTTTGGTAAAGATTAGCAGAGACTGGAATATGGTAGCACTGAAAATAGAAAGTCTCTGCCCCCAGAGCAGTTACAACCTGGGCAGGGTGGTACGTCACAAAGAAAGTATTTGGAATTAATACAAACACAAATTTCTCATCAGGAGGGAGAGGAGGATGGCTTAGAAAGAGGACAGTTGTCCAAACTGAAGTTTGAAACTCAGTGGAGCCCGTGCCCATGTAACATTGCTGCATGGGAGTCGGTAGATCCAGTCTGTAAATTTGGGTCTACATGTTGCTCTGAGACTGGGAAACCTAGACCGTACACAGGGAACCACAGCCCCAGGAGGCACAAGAAAACTTCAGCAAACCTGGAGGTTTTTTCATTTGTACTTGTACCAAAATGGATCTACTCATCAGACTTTTTCATTATGTCAGATTTGTTGGCATTTTCCATCCATCCAATCCCACAGTACATTACAAGAATATCTATGTGTACTGGTAGGAAAATGGCCAACGTAGTTGCACAGAAGGTTTGTGACAGGGTGAAGAAGAGAATCCAGTCCAGTTGTGTCTCCCAGGTGACCACCGTGGGGCAGGTTCAACGCGCAGGCCAGTGGTACAGTGTCTCTAAGACAGTCTCCTGGCCCTCAGAGAGGTCCAACAATGACAGGGCTTCCACCACGGAAGAGGAATGAAACAGACTGAGTAACTGGTGCAGCGAAGGGGCGGAAGAGAGACTGATTAGCAGCTCATCCAATGCTGCCCTGGGATTCCCAATGACAAGGGGAAATGGGGACTGCTGGGAAAACATTTAGTGCTTTCAGTCAACCTAAAGACACTGTGCTAATGCAAAGGATGATCAAGGCCATAAGGACTCTGTTGTTGCATGTGCAGTATTCTGTAATGAAAGCACAGGAGGAATTTGCCAAACCTTGTCTCCTTTTGGCAACCAAAGTCCTGGCAGAGACACACAATGCAGCTCCCAAAATCACATTTTCCTTCTGTAAGAGAAGCCCCTATTTTGGGGAGAGGGCTGAATTCACAAAACTGTCAGACATGAGGTGATGGGTGCAATGCAGGTTACTGTAACTGTAACTGGAAACTTTGGGACAGTTACAGAGACATCACCACAGCTCACCAGCAAACTCCTTGAGCAAATGATGACCACAGACCAAAAGGAGAAGGCAGGAACAGAGGAGGAACACCCAGGCACAGATTCATGCAGCGATCAGGAAAGTACCCTGACTACCATACATGCTGTTAAACAGTTGTCAAGGACAATCAACCACTAATCCATTTTTTTGTGTTGATGGCAGAGCTGAATATTTTTACATTCACCAATATTTGGTCTCTTCCAACTACTGTTGAATCATCATGCTACTGAGTAATACAGCTGCTTTACTAAAGTTTTTTAGAGTCTTTTCGAAAGATTTCTACTAAAGATCAAATGAAACAAAAAATAAAAGCATCCACACTGTTGACCATTATGTTTTTACTATACTCTTAACACCTTCTAATGTGACAACCACTCTTCTTGAGCATGACTTACAAGATGTTAAAGGCTAATGGCTACCCTCCTCACCTCACTCTCTCCAATCTCTGTGATGGATAGCAGCACATAAAATCTGAGGTTCTGGTTACAGCTGCATAAAGTGAAAGACAGAGCTACAACCTGTTTGAATTTTCTTTGGTTTTGCAAAACCAGAGTTGATTTTATGGTAATGTATCAAATATGATTTCTTAAAATTAGATTTCTCTAAACTCATAGGTGCTTGAATGCAGCTTCCACATTTCTATGGGGGAGAATGGACCTTTATGTTATAGTTTATAATTAAATACGATCAGAAAATGAGGCACTCATGGAGACTTGTTTGAAACATATATATATTTATACTGAAGCTCTACAGTAGTGGCATTCACTGCACGCCGTGCTATGTGCATTTAGCTCTGCTGCTTCTCTATTTATGGACAAGCTATGAAAGCGGTTTGTCAGCAACTTTTTTTGAGTGTTCACATTACTAAATACATTTCTTCTGAATTCACTCTGATGCAATCATCAAATTCAGCAGCGAGCTGATAACACAGCTAAAGGAAAATACCAACCTGCCTCAGTGTTTTCATGCTGTAATTGAAAACAGATGGCAACTCATGTAATTTATGCTTTTCTACAACCAGTAACATGTTGGTATAAGATAAGAATTCTATGACTGAATTGCATCTGCTTCAACACCACCATACGCTAGTGCACAGTATAAATATTTATCCAAACCTACTTCATCTTCTCATTTAAAACGCAGTCACATGCGACAGTGAAAGCACCCTTTGGATACCTTCAATTAGCACTCAAGCATCTCCCCAGTGCTTTAAAGGGTGAGAGTCCCAGCACCAAACACTGAGGGGTCTTGTCTTTCCTTGCTAAGCTTCATGGAGAGGGTTAAATGGAGGCAGGTTTGTTGTGCCTTCTTTATATACTATAAATCCCAGTCTTCAAGCTCCCACTAGGCTGCCTTTAAGAGTTAAGAAATTTCTCACTTATGATGTCCAAGCTTCTTTACTTTTCCCACTATTCTGTAATACATTGGAGATGGCCACAGCCATAATTGGGATTTTTTTTCCTGGGGGAATAATTTAATTTTTTTTAGGATTTTTAGACTGGTTTGTCTTGCTTGTCAAGCAGTTAAGCAGTCACCAGTTTTGAGGTCAGACTGGCAAGGACCATGGAGTGGGTTTGTGTTTCTCTGCAGCACAGGGTACATTCAGCCTCTTGAGAAGTTCACAGATCAAATTTCTTTCTATTGCAGGAATTGAAGGAATTGGCAATTCCTCTGACATCACATGCTTTTGGGTTGCCTTTTCCCCCCACCTGGCATCTTATAATGCATAGCTTTTAGTGCTTTATGTTACAAGCCTGTGATATTTTGTGACTGTGACAGTATTTGTACTCTGTGGATTGATCAGATAGTACTTATGTTCCTTTGATTGCAAGAAGACTGGGCTTGATTACCTCGATGGACCTGACAGCAATCTGCTCCATGAAACTGGCTACTCAATTACACTTGAGATTCGGCTCTTATTCTGCTAGTGAAATCATTTGAGAACCCGGACCTGAAATAATCATTTGTGAGTGCAGAAGACGACGGCACAGGCAGAAAATTTATAAGGCTGACCTCCTCCCTGAGCCAACTTTTAAGACCAGAAGAAGAGCAGAACCATGCTGAAATGATCCTGGCTGTATACTCTAATCCCCAAGCAGAGCTTAAAACAGAAGGGGTTGGTACCAGTGGCCATACGTGGTCCCCCAAATGCCCTGCTACTAACCGAAATGAAGAAGAACTAGAATAGCGTAGAAAAGCTTGAGTGGCCCTTGGCAGTTTGTATGCTACAAAGACCTTAGGTGTAGCAGCTATAAATACTAATTTGTTCATAACCAATTTAAAGATAGTCTTTAGCATTGTGCAAAGGTTAGAGCCGGGCACTGATTTCTTCAGCCAAAGGGAAGAACAGATAATCAGCAAAATGAGTGATTAGTTTTTCTCTTTCAAAAGCCTCACACTAAACTAGGTCTGCTCGTTCTGTCACACTCTGCTGCAGTGACGTCATGCTAAATAACAACCTGCGATGCATAATTTCAGTCATTAGTTTGAAGTTAAAAGTTGTGTAACTTTTCAAAGAGTACTTATACCTTAAAAACAGAAATTGATTTACATAATAAAACTCTAAAAAAAAGGGGAAAAGTTTTCCTGACAACTGGCAATAGTTAGCAGTGTCATCTGCAGAGACCTGAATTTTGCAGCCAGTCAATACTGAATATTAAAGCAACCTGGGAACTTCAAAATCGTGCTGTTCCTGTCTTCCCCTGCTGACGACAGCAGACAGCAAAACAGAGCTGCAAATAACTTCGAAGTACACATTGCAACACTGACTCCTTTCATAGCCCCACGTCGCCTCCAGCTCCCACTTGTTAATGCGCTTACAGCAACCACGCTCTTCACAACACTGTCACAGGCAACCGCACTTCAACAAACCACGTCTAAAAATACTTTAATAAAGCTAATTGACAAGATATTTATTAAATTATTTGCTCAGCTTCATACTTGAAGCCTCGGGTGCTAAATGGTAATCCTATTTACCAGCCCCAGAAGAGGATCAAGACTCAAAGCCAAAAGCATCGCACTCTGTCACACCTCTGCAGCAGACCATGCTAGCAGGGATTTTCTCAGAATTAAATTGTCTGAAAATTCCCCCCAAAGAGGATGTCACATACAATGAGATGGCAAGTGCTGCCACGCAGAGGTGCACATGTGCGACGGAGACCCGTGCATCCCAGCTGCCCAGCGCCAGGCCCACCGCACAGCCGCCCTGTGTGGTCAGAGCTCCGTCCCAAGCTCATTGAGATTTCTACCAGGACTCCCAATTCACAGCACTTTGGAGCACGCCAGGAACCCAGCCAAGGTCAAACTGAAAGCAAGACACCAAAGTCCTTCAGGTATGCTGAGCCTGTAATGTATACTGCTTCATATAATACACGGTAGAGTTTTAAGTGCACAAGGTGAGGTCCTACAATGAGATTGTAGCCAGCAGTCCCCTCTCAACAATCTGTCCAGCGTAATGCAAAGACAGGAATATAGTGCTCTCTAAGAGAGGTAAGTGCAAAATCACAAGCTTTACAAATAAAGACATTTCCAAAACCAATTACACTGGATACATCTCCTTAGGAGGAAAAACCCTGCTGCTACTGCCAAGAACTTTTCGACAAACTGCAACGCCAAGTCTTGGCTCTTCTTCAAATTCTTGCCCTTTTCATCATAGCCAACTTTCCTTGTTAGCGCTTCTTTGGTGTAGCGCTCAGAGCAACACTGGCAGACAAAAGCCTCTTGCACCAGCCCACCAGAAGTTACCGAGCCCAATAGTCTGTTTTCAAAGTGCCCCTCCTGCAGCTTCCACACAGGGGAAGGTTTATTTTCAAGGAGCTGTCATCTAAAGCCTGTCATACGATTTCCTTTAAATTTGCCAGATTGAAGAGTTCTGTAAACAGATGGATTAAGTGACATCGATTTTTTTTAAAATTTCAAACACTGCACTACAATTTACATACCTATTGCCATGGGAACACCTCAACAAAACCACTTATTTTTAAAGAAAACTGGCATTTCTTCACCAGGGGCTAAAGGTATTCAGCCTTTCTGAAAATGGAGCACCAATTTTGGTGTCTAAACAAGGACTCTACTAATATATGGAAATAATGTTTTATGTGCAATTCTGCTCTGAGAAGTGATTTTATATAAGGACAGCACCTTTGCAAATAATCAGATCTCTCCATTGTGCAAATTCAAGGCAATATATCCCAGTTTTACTGTCTAAAATATTGTTTGCTCCCCTCAAGACAACGGACTATTTTACATACTTATGTCTTGAATAGTTCAGGTAAACCGCTGTAACCCATCAGAGTATGTGCGCACATGGGGAGCACAAGTGGAAGACACGAGGACATCATTTGGTACATAAACACAGTTTCAGAGGTGAAATACGAAAGAACCCAGCTTAACTGAAACGTCCTAGTGTGTAGTTGCAGAGCTGTCAGCATGAAACCAAAAGTAAAAACAAACCAAAGGCCCACTATACTCAGCTCTAAGCTGCCGCGTTCAGAACAGAAATCTCTAAGATTATATGTACGACACCACAGTGTTATTTTCACAAGTCACGTTTCAGAATAGGTCTACTTTATTGCTAGTTGCTATAATCAGAGAATAAAAGATGATGTAAAGTACTAAACTCCCAAGTTCAGGATCTAGAGCATACACATCAATAAATTCATTATTTTTAAATTTAAATCCTTTAAATTTTAGCCAGGATTATTTTTCAAAAATGATACTCTTCAGATGAAAATTGTAATTGTATATTATATTTAGGTATTGTATAAAACATACAAAAAATTCCAGCTCCCTCAGGAATGAAGCCGTTTGCCAGCAGGATGTGTCAGAGTGCTGCCTGCACCAACAGGCTCTGCAGCTGCCATTCCCCCTCCCAGGGCTTTGCCTGCCCATGCTCAGAAAAAGTAAATGTTTCAAAGACAGTACATAAAAAAAAAACAAAAAAACCCAAAAAACAGAAGCCAGAGAGAAGAAACTCCCGTAGTGCACTTGCTAAGGAGGGTGCCGTGGCAGGTCTGGTGTCGTGTGATGGGCAGGATGCTCGTCTCTGGAGTTGTGGCAGCGCACGCTGCCTCCAGCTTGGTGGGTGTGAATATATGGGCGAGAGACAGCTCAGGTGAGTGTGAGGGGAAAGGGAGATAAACTGGAAGGCAGGACGAAATTCACAGTAAACTGGGCTGCATGCGGAATGCATCTGAAACCTTCATCTATCTGTGTTGTTACCATACAGTAAAATATGGCGTAAACTGATAATTTAATCTTTGTGTCTGGCCCAGCCTGGACACTGGAGTAGGTGTAGCAGTTAGTTTCCGTTTCTTGCTTTTATCTGTACTTAGCATAATGCTTTGCTTTTATTTTTCCTGCTGTACAAGAGAGCGAGTAATTCACAGATATATGCAGGACGTGATCCAAACCCGCAGGTAAGTCAATGGGCTCTACATTAGCAGTACAAAACCCTTCACATGGAATTTGTATTTATCTATTCTTAGATCATATATGAAAGTATTTAAACTCTTATAAAATATGAAAGTATCATGCATTTCTCTCTCCAACATGTCTTGAATCTTAACTGCTTTACAGGGAACAATGTGTTACGCTAGCTTCACTTGGAATAGGTATGTCTGACTTGGCCTCTTCCTATTGTCCTTCCAAGCCCTCTTTGGTGGACTTGGCAGTGCTAGGTTAACGGTTGGACTCAATGATCTTAAAGGTCTTTTCCAACCTAAACGATTCTATGACTTCTGTAAAGGTGTAGTCCAGAACCTGCATACCAACAACCACATAAATTGCAAAGTCAAGAAGAGGGAGGCTAAAATTGTGCAGAGTTGGAAAAAGGTGAAAATAAAAAAAAAAACACCACCCCAAAACGCACAAAAAAAACCCACCAAAACCAGTCAACCAACAACAACAACAAAACAACAAAAAAGGGAAAAGATCAAGAAAGCAACTTGGAAAGAATAAATGAGTTTCATGTGAAAAATGGACTTGAAGAATCTCAAGGACAGAAGAAAAGAAACAGGAGGGCGGTGAAAGGCAGCAGAACTCACTGTGCACAAACGCCTGAAACTGAGACAACGATCCTCAACCCTGGAAACAAAACCCTCCCCAGGTACAGGCAGTCCAAGACCATCACTGAGCAGCACAAATACTGCCGGTAAATTGTCCTGGTTTGAAAGCCCACCTTCATCCCAGCCGCGGCTGCCGGCCCGCTGGGGTCCACGGCCTGGATGTGGCAGGGCTTGCTCCCCCGCACCACAAAGCCCCAGCCCACCGCATCGCCGACGATCTGGAAAGAGAAAAGAAGGATGTGATCACCTTCGGGCAGCTCGGTGAGATTCAAGGGCGTAACATCTAAATGGTTCAAGACATAATTTCAACACCTCTATACTTCCAACACATAGTAAAGGATGTTGTGTTCAGGCTGTTATATCACTCATGGGAAAGGCTCTATCCAAATGATTCCCCTTGCTTTTAATTAATGATTTTTGTTGAACGAGGAGGCTGTAAAAAGCCATGGTCCCAATGACTAGGTTCAAAAATGTCTTTCTCTAATAGTGAATATGAATCCAAATTTCTGTCCCATCACAGTCTAGAAAGACCTAAGTAGAAAACTTCGATGTGGGCAGGTAATCCACTCCTGCAGTGCAAGCATTACCAGGAGCACAAAGTCTAGATGAGTTTGTATAATTCAAATGCTATTGGCCTTATGTAATTTTATGCTCCATTTAAGTCGGCAGTACTACATTGGCATAAAGACAGGATAAACAAATGCAGAATCAGACCTGAAATGTGTGGAAGTGCTGATAACAGCATTTGGGAATTTAGAGTACAAACCTTAGCAAATGCAAATAAGCTCTAATTATCTCATCAGAAAATGTCTGTTTCGATTACCCTATGCATGCAACATGCAGAAAATAAAGGAAAATACTGGAGACATACCGTAAAAGTTTTTCTTACATACGGGGCTCCTGGCATCAAGAGCTCATCAGCAGTCACGGGTCTCTTTAATACTGTGGAGGTACATAAATGAAAATTCAGTATAAGCATTCCTGTAGAGTTTTTCCTAATAAGTAAGATACAGTGTTGGGATGCAACACCTTCTTGGTCCCACTGGCCATACACTCTTTCAGTTCTTGAAGACTTGCTTGAAAGCAGTAAAAGAGCCAAAGAAAAGACTGCAGAATAACTCTGAGTACAAATTATGAGATCTTTGGAAAATCAGGGCATTTAGCCAACAGACTTTGTTGTCTGCAATTAAGATCCACTATACACTATCACAAACATCAGAAGTGGTTGTTCCTGTGTCCAGTGTTGAAACAAGTGACCGACCTTCCTGGCATGGAGCAGCTTTTGTTCCCAGCTCTCTCTGTGCGTGTTGTGTGCTCTCTGCTATTTCATCTGAATTGGGTTTGAATCACAGAATTAAGTAATAAGAAAATTCTGCTTGAGCCAGGAATTATGGCAACAAAGAGATTTCTGCCATTGTAGGCACGGACATCTCACCCCATCCTACCCAGGAACAGCCTAGAAAATCTATAGCTGGCTGGGATTTTACATGAAAGGAAATACCAGGGAGTTTCTGCAGGTGATTCCCCATTGCCTTGCTATGTAATGGGATAATTTTACTCTGAACAAAGTAAATGTAAAGTTCTGGCAAATCAAATCAATACCATTCTGCATGCCTGTTTTTATCTGTCCATAAATGCTTCACAAGATGGAGGACAATGGGAAGATATATGCTGTTCACCATATTTGCCTGCTTCGCCTCTAAAATTACGGCTGCTTTTCCTTTAGTGATGAATAATATTGATGATGTCTGCCTTTTCAGTCATAGGTGGAAGATAAAATTTCCCACAGATGGTATTCAAAGACATTAACGAGTTTCTTAATGACATTCATGGAAGCAGGGAGAATTCTAGCATGCAAACCAATATGTATTTTTTTCTTTCCCATGGATTTTGACAAACTGTCATTTAGCCAGCATTACACTTTGCAGAGAATGCCTGGCCAACATAAGAAACCTGAATGATTATGCTCATTCGACAAGTCAGAATCAGGTAAACCATCCACGCAGGACTCCCTTGCATGTCTCCCCTCATTATATCTCCAGAAATTCTTTTTGTTTGACAACTGTTTTTCTACATGACTGCTCAAGTCATGACCTGGGGTTTTTTAAGTGTTTGCCTGCAAGACAACTCATCTGACAATAAATACACCTCTGCCTTGTGTTTAGTAGCATGCAATTCAGTGACATGCTCTGGGTCTGGATAGCAGGAAACAATTTGTGAAAAAAGTCACTTTATAGTCCAGCAGAGGATTAAGAATTCCTCCATAACATTTCCATCTGACAGCCTTATGTTAACCTAAGCGAGATGACGTGTGGATCTATACTTGCACTATGGGAGAAATTACCCTACATTGCTGGTAATTGTATAATTCTTAAAAATAATTCTGTTTATAAGTCCGTTGCTGTCTCCTTTCAAATATGAGTCTGCTAAAGCTATTTAGAGTTTGAAAATTAGTCCTAAAGGAGAGTTTCTTTAAAAAAATAAAGAATTTATGCAAGGGCAACATCAGCCTATCCTTTTTCTCCCAGTGTTGTGTAATGAGCTGCGTTCAAATAAACTTGTTCTCACTATTCATGGGTTGACACTTTGTATATAATCAGAGCCACAAATGAATGGAATAGTCAGCATACTTCAGATAACACACACATTTATGGATAGCACATGAATGCTGTTTTATCTGTCCCAGAAAATTTTCCAGGATGTAATTAATGATGTACTGGGACCAAAGAGCTCACCACACAAAATGTACCAGAGCGTTTCTGGGAAGTATACCGGAGAGATATTCTGCCAAAATATGATACTGTGGCACTCTTCTGTAGGGGCAAACCCATTGCATATAGGGGTAAACACATTGGAAGGTGGTGCCGAATGCCCGACAGCAGCGTACTCCAAGGATGCAATGACCACCAGCACCGAGAGCGTTCCCCCAGGCTGGACAGCAGGTCCGGTGTAGGGGGTTATGGCTTCTGCAATCATTCCGAGTCCTTCAAATTATTTTAATTTAGAGCCTCATACTGAATGTCC
This sequence comes from Pluvialis apricaria, assembly GCA_017639485.1. Classification (NCBI taxonomy): domain Eukaryota; kingdom Metazoa; phylum Chordata; class Aves; order Charadriiformes; family Charadriidae; genus Pluvialis; species Pluvialis apricaria. The sequence goes on along the minus strand of CM030008.1, from coordinate 155,900,708 downwards.
AGCAGAGCTTAAGGAGAGTGAAACAAATGTGCTAAAAGGAGAAAGAAAGAAACTGTCCCCGTAACTATGCCTTTCTTTCTGATGGCCACTCTGCATAGCAGGAACGAAACGCGCTTTAGCTCACTCATCTCCAGAGTAAATTGTCAATGTTTTGAACAGGATTCATACAGCGCTTGAGGCACTCTCCAGTAATCATTTCAAATGCCAGCAGGCCTTTGAAAGCAAAGCTTACACATAGCCACTGAAGCCTTCCCCCATTGCACAACGCTCCCCACTCTGTTGGCAGAGACCCGGTAAATTTGAAATAATAAGGAGCACAAAGGGCAGCAGGGACTCTGCTTTGAAATTCAGGGCTGTTTCTGAGGGAGGCTGAAACAATATCTATCCTGGTCTCTTTTTCCCTTCCCAGATGTATAGTAAGAAACAATTTTAAGTGAACTGTGGAAGAATGGGTGTGTTTAACCGGTGTGTTTAACCTTCCAGCATGGGATAGGAAATCCTTTCAAAAGGAAAATAAGCTTCAACACTACTTTTACCTTCCTAAACAGACCAGTGTAAGACCTAAACAAACGAAAATGTTGAAATGGTCCCTGACAGGCTGAAACAATGCTGCCTCTTTTTTTAGAGGCTGCTGTTTTCTCAGTTGTGCTATTGCATAGCAACTCAAGTGGCCACTGGATAGTTAAACTCTCCTCTGACTTGTACCAAAGGAATGTCTCTAGGAGGAGATTTGAATCGGTTCAGAGCTTGGCAATGAAAAGGCAAAGCTGGGTCTCTGACTGCATGTCCTCCTAAGAGATAAACTGCAGCTCAAACCACAATTATGGGCTTGATGCAGAGATTATGGGAGGCAGACGTCTGGCTGGTGTTCAGCCAGACTTCAGGCTAGAGGATGATAATAGTCCCCTCTGGCCTACAAAACCTGTGACGCTGTGAATTTTTAATGTATCCCCGAAAAGATAAACTTAGACACGATGCTAGGCATTCTTCATGTCGCCTTCTCCCCAGCCAGATGTCTGCGCCCTGGCTCCTGTGCATCGTAAGCGATGCTGGTGCTCACCGGACTTGGGGTTGCAGAGCACGGGGGGACTGCTGCTGAGCGTTGGGCTACTGCTGAAGTACCCGCTGCTGCCACAGCTACTCATGCTGCTCCTCCGTACTGCCGACACGATCTTTATCTCCTTGGTGGGACTCACTACAGAGAGAAAATACAGAGAGAAAGGGAACCAGTATCAATTATTAAACCCATTTCCCTGGTTTCTTTAAAACAATAGCAATAAGCCCCACTTTCGCTGACAAGATTGCAAAGGGGTTAGTGTGTTTTACATAGTTAAGAGTCACTGCATGAGTATGATATACTCATGTATACTGTAGCTAATACGATGGCTGAACTGCTCCCATTGCAGTGTCTTCTAGGATGCATTTTATTATAGGGAAATAATTTCTTCCATTTTTCCTTCTACTTCCCGTTTATTCTTTTGGTTCTTGCTAGATATTGCTGTACAGCAAATGCTGCAGGACCCTTTTCCCTCACTTTTACTCTTCTCGAAAACTCCACATAGAATATATAACTAATTACTTTGGGCTTGGAGGGATTTTAACCAGTTCTGTTTGTTCATGGACACTGATTTTTGATCAGCATCTGACATGCTATTGGTACAGGCGCAAAACTATCCCAGGGAGCTAAAGGTTTGGTAAACCGAGTGAATGGACAATCCCTGTGAACAGGGACACATGATACCCTGCCCTGCTTTTTTCAGATAAAAACTGAAACCCCTCACCCAAAAAGGATTGTTTAACATCCCATGGAGTCGCCCTATAGACAGCAGTATAGTTGATGAGTCACCTGAGAGAAAACTGGTGTGTTTTCTGTTGTCGTGGTTCTGCTTGCGCAGGCAAAACGGGCTGTCATGGCTTTCTGGCATCAGGCGAGATTTCTCAGTGAGGAGCTCCATTAATCGCCGCCGCCGTCGGAAATTCATTCTGCACTGGTAGAGCAAATTGCTGTCCATAAAATGGTGCTTGTTGGACACTGAGAAAAGAAATGGATAGAAAGTCTATGCCTGGCAGGACTGAAATCAGAGCATACCTCTCTGCAATGTGTGCACTACGTGCCTCGCTCTAAGGAAGCAACGCTCGGAGCTCTCCCCTTCTGCAGACTCAGAAAAAGGAGGAAGGTGGTCAGCTTCACATGGGTAGCCTCAATATACACGCTTTTATAGCGTTGACAACAAAAGAGAAACTTTAGTGGCCACTGCTGAGAGGAATCTTTTACACTACCTTGATTAATGACAAGCACTTCTTTTTGTCAAGTGGAAATGGAAGTACTTTATCTTTCCGTGACAGGGTGCACAACGGTCCATCTCGCCGCGTGCTCCCTCTGTATGCCGATAGGTGCTGCTGGCCGCCACAGACCAGACTTAGCTCCTTACATCGAGCGTTTTGTAAATTCATCCATCTAGGGCAGCCCCTGGGGGCTCTGACCGACTGCCTCCTTCGGAGCTACAGGGCAGCGAAGAATGGAGACCTGTGTATTTCCTCTGTCTTGTTCACCACAGACACCGTGTCCCAGACGCTTCCTGCAGGCCACTTCCTCCCCTTCGCACGGATACGCAAGGTTTGGGAACAGGCACCCAGCCAAAAATCATTTCTTACATAATGAACAGAAGTCTTAATTACAACCTGTTTTGACACTGAGAGCAAATCCCAGGTTGCTGGTGTCACAGCAAGAGCGCCGAGCCTACCCGCAGGCTGCAGCATCGCCCTAACGTCCACGTGTTCGCTGCCATTGATGCTGCACCTTAATAGCGATGAAAAATGCAGCAGTCGGATGGGGTTTTGTGCCAGGTCCTGAAAGTGCTCTGACTCCTTCAGGGCTTGATCGCAGGAAAGCCCTCTGGAGCACTCCCTGCATTAGTACTGCAGCATCTTAAATAGCTGCAGTAGATATTTTGACTGCATTTTCTACGTGTTCACCTCGCTCCTGTGATCGTGTTCCACTGAAATGATTTCCCACAGCTGCCCTTTTCCATGAAGGACCTAGATTCTGGATTTACCTAGTTTATAAATCACATTTCTTGAAATACTGAATCAAAAGAGCTGGCGGGTTATACATATTTATATGTAAAGTGTAAACCACAACATAGATATGCACTCAGACATCAGCCAAGTCTTTTGAGTACATGACTCAGTCATTTGGCCTCAGCCTTCTACCGCAGCCACCAAACTTTTGCCTTGGTCTCAGCTCTGCCCAGCATGTGGGGTTCAAAAGCAGCAAAGCCAAAGGCACTACACTAGATTCAGAGTCTGGAGCCTTGATGGCCCACTTTCCCTTCATCCTCAGCCCCAGCACACTCTTTCTTGCTCTCATCCCTTGTTAATACCTCCATGTGTCCTGGATTGCTCACCATGAGCTCCACAGAAGTAGCCCACGTACTGTATTTAGACATTAACTTCCAGTATGTCATTTGGTGCGTGTGAGCTGAAGGAATAGCCTCAAGGAGCAAAAATCCCAGCTACCTTCTGCAGCAGCTGGTGGTCTCAGAAACAATACTAATGGCAGGGATGTCAAGTAAGTTATCATCATCCAGACAATAAAGAAGGGGCTGGTCCTAGCCGTGGTCCTCAGGTCACAGTCCTCCATATGGATACAGAAACTGCCATATGGGGTCATACCATAAGTCCATCTTGCAAAGAAGCATGTCTCTTGCCTGCCTGGGCCACTGTCAGAGAGGGGACACTCTGTACAAATGGACTTTTGCCTTTGGGACACGAGGATTAATCAGGACACAGGAACTTTCTGAACTGCACATGCTTGTGCCCGAGCTGCCACGCAGACTGTTTGCCCCGGAGTCCCCCAGCGTGGCATAGGCTGTAGGGCATTTCTTAGAGTTTTGAAAAAAAGTAGTGTCTTGAAACTCTACCTTTTTTCATGAATAAAGCAGAAAGGTCACACCAGTCAGCCAAACAGCGATATTTCAAGTACCATCTACAGAAAAGACCCCTGTCACCTAGATTGCCTGGGTCTGTTGGAGACCTTCGGAAGAGCCAGTGCCATGTGGCTTTACTTGGCTTCATTTTGGTGCTGAACCTGTTATTTCCTCAAATCAGCCATATGCATCCTCCGTGAGCACAACGGCTTTGCTAAGTCAACTTTAGCGTTGCAAGCAATTTGTTACTATGTTCTGACATGTTAAATATTGCAGGCACACACTGCTGCTGTGCTTATCGTTTCAGACACATATAGTATGCGATACCATTAAACAACATTACTAATGATCACTATTTTTGAAGAACAGAAATGGAGGAGAGATTTGGAGACTTGCCTACATCCACAAAAGGATTTGCTATTAGAGGCAGAGTTAATATGTAGGTGTTTGCAGCTACCAGTCTCATTCTCAGATCACTGACAAAATAAGTAAAAGTAGCAGTATCTAGCAATGTCCTACCACATTATTAGAATAACCTGATACAAATACAAAAACCTTCCTTTTCTTTTTTTTTAATGACATCTTAAAGGCTTTCCTGAAACTTAGAAAGACAAGATCTACTTATTCAGCACACTACTTGGATTCATAATCTTAAATTAAAGAAGGCCCCCCAAATACTCCCTTGGAAGTAGAATTACTGTTGCCAACCATTTGCAATATAAGAAATATCAGTATGGTTTCTGATTCAAGTTAAATATTATGGCACTACAGTTCTTAAGTAAAACTATTCTGGTCTGTTTGTGTCATTAACTGAAGTGCTCTGACAGTCCTCAGAAATTATGATAATCAGAGATCAACACACACTCATGTTGCAGACATCCTAAAGCACTCTGAAATTCTAGAATAATTCTTGACCATGAGACTACATAAGATAAACTTTTTTATGCCAAGACATTAAACATATTTTAGAATAACAATACTTGTTTTGACTGAAATATTGTAACATTACATATTCACAATAACAAAGTTTAGGTCTGGCATCGAAGTAATTCATCCCTGCTGTAACTATTTTAGACCATGGAAGGGTGAATTTTTATACAACAAATGAATACGAGTGGAAAAGATAAGACCAATGATTATATGTTGTAGAATATTTGTGTATGATTTACACAACAAAGGGTTTGTAGCCAGAATGTTTATGAAAAGTAGTATTAGTAGAGAATCTGGAGCACTCATTGATTTTCATAGTTTAATTCCTTGTTTCTACTGATAGTTCACATTTCATGGGAGAGTGTTAGAATAACAGCGTGCATCCTCAGTTTGAGCAAATAATGCATCTGTAGCACCATGTAATTTTTTGCATATTCATTAACTAAAAGGTAATATTTATGTGCATTTAAGGAGAAGCTCAAAAAATAAACAGGAGCAGTTAGCTGAAACTGCCTCCTTGTACACACATAATCAAATAAAATATCTCACCAAAATTATTGGTATGCCCCGTGGGGCTTTTCTTTTTTTTTATAATCATCAACTTTCTGACACACTCATGATTTGGGATGAACTGTCCACGCTGGGTCTCTGCCTAAGGATGACTGTATCTGGAATGGTGTGGAAAAAAAGGGATTTCCAGACCATGGATCAGAAGGAGGAGGTTGAGGAGGGGGAGGCAGACACCGGTGCGGGCTGTCTCTGAAGCGCTCCTCAGGTGTAGTGGCTGAGTTATGGTGGTAACCAGGAGGAGCTATGCATGCCCTCACCCTTGATAAAGGTGAAAAAGTTTGGTTTTGTTACCCTTGGTACATGCCGGGTGAGAGGTAGCAGCACAGGCATGGGTGCTCACTCAGCTCAGCTGCTCTAACAGTCCGTGTTTTGCTGCAATCAGCAGAGAAAAGTGGGAGTGAAAAACTTTTCCAAGCTGATTGCAGAATACTGGGAGGACTGCACGGACTTGCTCAGGAGGGAATTCTTTAAAGGTAATTTAGAGGTTGTTACCTCGAGCTAACGTGGAGTGTTGACTCAGAGGCAGCAGCAGACAAACTCGTGGTGCCCAACAAGGCTCCTGCTCCAGGTATCTGTCCCTCTCATGGAATTGCTGCCTCCGGATAGGGATTGACTTAACTACTCCTGAATTAGTTCACTGCTCTTCGTAATGCAGCATAGAAAAGCAAACTGGCACCCATCTGTCTTGAACTGTCAGGCCATGGCTGATGAGGATCGGGACCTGTATTTGTACATGATGAGGGTGATGTAAAGAGCAAGGTGGGGTGACTTCATGGGGTTTTTGATCCAATTTAACTCACCGGTGCTCATGTGGCAACATGTTCATGTTACGATGTGCACCTTATGAAACGGAAAGAAACTGTTCCAAAGAGAGTAATGAAAATATACGATGACTGGCAACCTCCAAAATCACAAAAGTGAATAAAGAACCTCCTGGTCCTGGAGGGAAAGGCACGAACATTAATTCATCGTCACCGATGTCAAAATTCGGAGGTACGGTCGCAACCCACTGGTATAATCTCCCACAAACACAGGCCACAAAATTTCTCCCAGAAACAGAATTTAAAAACTATCTTTTAATCTTATGAAACTATAGTTTAATCCTACTTTAAATCAGCCTGTAATGACCACTTTACTCTTCCCCTTACGAGCTGTTCCAGCCTTCAGTTACTTTCCCTGCCAGGCAATAAAGATTTAACTCAAGGCTGAGTTTGTTTAACTTCAGCTGCTAATCCCTGGACTTCGTCACACCTTCATCAGAAAGCTGCAGAAGATCTGGTCAGAAATCTTTGTAAAGAAGTCTGTGAAGTGATGAAGCCAACTCTCCAAAATATCTTCGATCAGCTGAATAAACAACAACCCTTAAATTCTGACTCGTTTTTTTAGCCCTCCTCGAGTCCTTTTCAGACTTTATCCTTCCTAAAATCCAGCCATCAGAACTGCATGCTCCCAGTTACAACCTCACGCCCCTCCTGTTCCTTGCTGCCCTCCTTTTTGTACATCTCAGGCTCATAGTAACAGTTAATACAGCTGTACCGCACAAAAAGCATAAGCTGGGAACAATTTGTGCCCTGGACATCCTCCTTTCCCTGCACAGTGTTGCATCACACCAGCCAGCGGAGCCTGTGTTCTCACGTCCTAGATATATCGCCTTCTAGTTATACCATTAGTTATATGAAAACACACCTCTTTTTGGGTAATGACCATTTAATTAATAGAGTTCAATTATTTGTGTACTGTCTCATCTATCCATGGAGTTTGCAAACTTCATCGGCAAGGATTTCAGCTGGTCATTCTCCATTTACATTACTGTTAAGAAGAGAAAAATCAGACTATTTATTTTGGCATTTCTCTAATTGGGAGCACTTAATGTTGCAGCTTTAATGGTTTTTATGCCTGGCCGCTTCACAGTTTCTGTCCAGAAACATAAAATATAAATTGCAACATCCATGCAAATCTTCTTTCCGCCTCTGATTCTGACATAAAATCCTGGGATCTGCACAGCGCTCAAACAGCCTTTTCTTTTCCTCTTTTGCAAGGAGGCTGATGCGCAGCATAGAGAGAAATATTAGCTCTACATTGATTTCATAGAACTGAGGAGGCTTTAGAAAGTACAAAAGCCTATTTTAATAAACGGTGTGACTCATGCCTTAAAAATCAGGCCATTTTCATAACTGGCTTTTCCCCCAAATCCCTCCCACCACTTCAATTCCCCGTGATTTTTAGCACTGATAATCTGTGTACATCTCCACCGCGGTGATTAATGGTTTCTACCAGCCGAAAGCTGCAGTTCCCGGTAGGCCAGATCCAGCGATGGACTCCAGCTGCTCTGCACGTCCCCAGAACCACAACGCTGTCACCAGGCGAGCCCGCGGCTGGAGCCGGGGAACGGCTGCTCCGCATCGAGGGAGCGGTGGGAAAGAGATCAAAGTTCCCCGAGGAGCCGGATGAGCAGCTTTTCTCAGGAGAGAGGAGGACATGTTGAAGTGTGCGCTTGTTTGTTTGTGTGAGCATGAGCTTGTGCTGGGGTTAAGAGGAAGAGGTTATAAAAGCATTAGCAGAGTATATGGAGTTTTCAGCGCTGATACGTCATGTCGTTCCTCACTTAAAGACAAAAGCAGCACTGAACTCTTTCCAGCAGTACACAACACATTTCCAAGCCTGTCACTGCACAAGGCAGCAGCCACAGTCCATTCGCAGCTGTATTTTGTATTTTTACTGAGGTAGTTTCCTCTGTTAAAATGACGTTAAATGCAGTTCGAAGCTGCAGGTCAAGGGAGGTGGTTCTGCTCCTCTACTCTGCTCTGGTGAGACCCCACCTGGAGTACTGCATCCAGCTCTGGAGCCCCCAGCATAAGAAGGACGTGGACCTGTTGGAGCAGGTCCAGAGGAGGGCCATGAAGGTGATCAGAGGGCTGGAGCACCTCTCCTATGAGGACAGGCTGAGAGAGTTGGGGCTGTTCAGCCTGGAGAAGAGAAGGCTCCGGGGAGACCTTATAGCTCCTTCCAGTACCTAAAGGGGCTACAGGAAAGATGGGGAGGGACTCTTTATCAGGGAGTTTAGTGAAGGACGAGGGGTAATTGTTTTAAACTGAAAGAGGGTAGATTTAGATTAGATACTAGGAAGAAATTTTTCACTCTGAGGGTGGCGAGACACTGGAACAGGTTGCCCAGGGAAGTTGTGGGGGCCCCATCCCTGGAGGTGTTCCAGGCCAGGCTGGATGGGGCAACCTCATCCACTGGAAGGTGTCCCTGCACCCAAAGCATGTCCTGGGAAGGGCCTGGCTCCAGCCCCGCGGCCTTTTTCTTCCTTGCTCCCCTCTCCTAAGCAGAACCAGTGTTTAAAAGGGAAGGAAACAAATCAACACTAAAATCACAGTTCCTTAAAAAAACGCCTCTCTCCGTGGATGGCAGCTTGCTGAGCCTGTCTCCTCTGTGCCTCAGGCCTTTTGCCGGCTCCGTTTCCGTCCCTTGCCAGAGCAGTGGTGGAAGTGTGTGTGTCCACTTTGGCTTTCGCAGGGCAAGGGTGAGCCCACGAGCTGGGAAAGCACGGACCAGCTGCTGAGACCCGCACAGCGCGGCTGCTGGGCCGTCGGCGGGTCCTCGCCCCGGCTCCACGCTGCCCACCTCGGCCACACATCCCACCACTCCTGCGCATCTCTCTTCCACTCCTGCCTTGCGCCAAGGCACGTGCGGCCAGAGGAGAATAACCGACAATTTATTCTGCATTGGACAATGCTTTTCCCACTCCTCTCAGAGCCTTCCTGTTTTTCTAAAGCTAATCTGGCATCTGCAAATGCATTTTAATAATGGCACCTATTCAGATGAGTTTCCTTTTACACATTGATGAATTCCACCTGCTTGGAGCTCCCTCAAATCAAGGAAGAGAGGCGACAGATGTTCAGCAAGCACAGGGCCTTGGGTCTTGGATTCCCTGCACCATATAAACACAGCACTTGCATTTCCACCTTTTATGAATGTATATATGCTACGTAGACTGTAGATAGGCCCACCTGTGAATGTACTCAACCGGCATGTTAAACTCTTGGCAGTGCAGCTGTGCTAAACAGTATCGTTTTCTCATTTGGATTACAAGGAATTCGCTTTGAATGGACAATGGATCTAGGCTTGAACAGCTATAGTTTTCACCAACCCTCTTGTATAAAACTGCAAGGCAGACCCTGGCCCTCAAATACAAAATCCAGAGAGCTGTTCCAGCTCATCCTAGCTAAGGGTGAAGCCAGTAAGTGTGTCCAGAAGTAAGTAGACCTGTAAGTAGATCCAGAAAAAAAGCTGTGGTATAATGAGAGAACCATGTCTCCCGAGCTGTTTCAATGAACTGTGCTGTATTCATGTAGTGCAAAAAAAGTCTCAATAACTTTTACACTGCCTTTAAAGCACCAGGGTTATGACAGACAACTGTCAAAAGTTCCTTGGGAACTGAAATACAGAGCGACCTGCTCTTATTAAAGCCGTACGTTCTGCTCAGTGCATTAACATTTTATTTCAGCCGCCTTTAAAATAGGTATGCAGATAAGTGTTTCTATATACATTTTGTCTTTCCAGTAGGTTTGCCATCTATTTGCAGTCTATTTTCAAATACACACGACTTACTCTAGCATAAAAAGCCCATGTTGAATCACACGCGTTTCAGCAGTCTTTTCAGTTTGTATATGAGGATTTATCGTCTTTAATTTAGCAAGTTTACAGAACATAGCCAACTGCTTTTCTTTGCTTCCAAATAAAGTATGGAAAGTACAGTCTGTGGCAAGGGAAGCAGAAGATGAAAAGGCCCATCTGGGTATCTTTTTTTCTGCTGCAGCTGTTAAAAACTGAAACCCATTCTCTGACAGAAAAATAGAATTTGGTAGTTAACATGAAAAGAAGGCTTCATATGTTATTTATGTAATGCATAGAGCGTGTGGCTCTTTCAAAAACCAAACACATTCCTGCTTTAGATAAAGACAACTGCAAGAAGAGCACAATGAGCAGTTGATAGAATAGGAAGCTGGAAGATTATACAGTCACACGTGAAATTCTTATTCTACTTTCCTACCAGGGCAAAATCATTAAAAATATGCAAAACGGTCTCCAGATTTCACATAAGCAGCTGAATTACCATGGGTGAGGTGACTGTCCCTATGTATGGGAACAGCTGAGGAAGAACTGCCACGCAAATAAACAACTGAGTGCCTCTGCGTGGCATCGGCGCAGGGGGAACCGGACTTATAATAAAAACAAAGTTGTGTTGCAGGACTTCAAAGACTAACTGAAGGCTTGTGTTTCACTGAGATAAATCAATCAAGGCACCATCTGTAAAAGGGGGATGTTTTACAATTTTTTGCATGGAGTATACACAATGAATGTTTGGATATAGCCAACAGCTGATGTGATCCAGGTGTTGGATCAACTAGAAAAATTATATAAAGAATCTATGTGTTAATTTTGGAGGAGAAAACCTATGACCATTTAAGTCAAGGACTTACGGGATGGTTTAATGCCACTTATGAATTCCTACCTGCAGTTGATATTTCCAAGAGAAAGCGTTCCAGAGAGAAATCTCAAATTAAGGAAGAAGTGTATATTTCACATTTATAGAAAATTTTCACTTACAAAGTAAGAAATGTCAGCTAAATCATAAGTAATTGGACACCTAAAGGAAATGTAACAACACATACTTTACAATTTACAGAAATTTTAGATGAGAGGGAAAGCTTTTCAACAGAAGCCAAAGAAATAATACTTTGTTAGATATTTAATCTATTTCCACAATTACAATAAACTTTCAACTGCATCATGTATCTTGATGCTTAAAACTAAATGCACTGATGGTCTTGTTAAGGGAAATTTTGCTGTTTAAAGGTACAGAGTCCTTGCAAAGAACAGGGAAAATTAAATACATGTTTTAAGACTTTTCTGCGGAGACAGGGAGATAGCATATGTCAATATTTACTGTTCTCACTAAGTCACTACAAAATGTTTGGGTTTATCTTTGAAAGTAATTTGCACAGTGGAGTTTTGCTGATAAAAGATTAACTCTTGAGAGGTGGTAAGCACCCGTTTCTGTGCTGAGCCTGCAGAACCCGTGCCTGTCTTGAACGCACCAGGTCTGGTCAAGTGCAATTAACTCAATAAAACTTTTTAAAGCTGAAAGGTATTCTAAATGGGGGTGGGGGCAGAAGACACTTATATCATGCCTAAAACACCTTACCACATATTTGCTACCATTAAAAAATCTTAGCACTGATAAAATGTTTTAAAGAAGATACCTGCCAGCCAGACATCTCCAAAAGAGCTTTTTCCACCCCTTGCTCACTCAGGAAAGCAAAGTCTATGACCTTTCCAGAACCCATCCCACACGTGTTCCTCTGCTGGTCTGAGGCTGGGAGTCTGCATCCCGCCCCCCCCGGAGCAGAGTGGGCAGCCACGCAAACCGCTTCGTGCTGAACCGTGCTGCGGTCGCTGCCGGGCGGAAGGTGCTGGAGGGATGTCAGAGAGGAAATAACACCAAGCCCGTGCACTGGAAGGTAAGGAGCAGCTTGGAAAACAGCAGCAGCAAAAGAGACAGGATGTGATCTGGCACGGGAAGGGGAGCGTTGCTTCTCAGACCCACATTTCTCGCAGGCTGGACCGGGAGAGCAGCACACGCCGTACCGTCTGCAGTGCAGGGCAATCGCTATGTGTTTACACTCCACAACATACTGAAAAGTATTTCTAAATGCGCTATGGTTTGGTCGCTGCCACAGAGGAAATGCAAATATTCATCTTGCAAAGTGCAGGTGCTATCCTAAGAAGGCATAGGTTCCTCTTAACAGTATTAACCAGATTTTAAAATGGAAAGTATTTATCACTTGAGATTCCAGACTGTAAACCTTTCTGCAAGGCAGGCAGGTGTTTCTTTATCCCCCCAGTTTCCATATCCAGCGAGGCCTCAGAAGAGGACAGGAGGACGGAGCCTGCCTTGTCGGTGGTGCTCCGCTGCTGGGGCTGCAGGTGCAGGGTAAGTGCTGCAGCCAGTGCCATAAGCAAGTATGAGCCAAAAAATGATGCCAGAAAGAGCTCTGTGGATACCCCCTTTCCTCCTTGGACATCTCAGCATCTCTGTTTTCTAGACTGAGCAAGGGCAGTGACTGCGTATGGATGTTCACACTCTCCTCCACCTGCCCTTATCCCACCCTCGGCCTGATCTACCCTGGAGCTGGCAGAGAACTTCCTTCTTCTTGTGCTGCACGTGAATTTTGACCAACGCTAGCTAATTGGTCTCACCATTTCCATATGAAGAACTAGGAAAGATCCAGTCTCCTGGAGGAAAGGTTTATCTGTTAATATTACAAAGCTCTTTGTACCCCACCGTATGAGAAATGGGCTTTTCTGCAGCTGAGAAGTGTGTTCTGTGCACCTTCTGCCCCGGCCTTATTGAATGTGCATCACCATGTTTATAATTCATTACACAACCTTTATTTCTATATTCTGTGACCACACCAGTGTTCACAAATGCAGAATAACTACCGGCAATTACACTGCCAACACAAGCCTTCAGGAAACGTACACAGCATAATACCCTGCTACTTTTCTTTTTTTATTATTCCGTAGTACCTGGGGGTACCAGTCCACAGGAAAGGACATCTGGCTCCTATTTGTGAAAATGGGGGTTTGTGGGTTACGATTTGTATGCGCCAGTGGGATTTTGGAAGGAAGCAATTCAGCACTTAAGCACGTTTCATCATTTTCATGTATGGCAGGGGAAATATATATAGTTATATATGCCCAAAGAGATCAGGAAGATTATTTTTAAAGTGAAACATTTGATGTTTTTACAGCATTTACACAATTCCTCTTAAACCGCTGTTTTCCTTTTTAAAATTAGCATCGGTGTTTATTTCCTTTGTGAAACCTGGTTTGTGTCTGGCCAATTAAAGTGAAGATAAATGTGACAGGAAGCTGTTTTGAATATAGTACCTCCGCTGCAGAATAGACCTTCTCTGAGTAATTGAAATGAAAGTCAGTATCAGTAAAAATAAATTGCATAATTCAGTTGTGGCTGGAAAATTACTACTGAGATTGGCAACTTGATGCAGCTATTTCTATTACTTTCTGTTGCATCAGGTAAGGTAATAAATACTTTATAAGAATAGTAGAGCAAGCTTTATTTTATGCCATATTGTGGATATCAAACAATACTGCTAGCAAAAGATTGCCTTTAGGGCAGGAAAATGTTTTATTCTCCACTCCTGCACAGTCGAGAGTCTTTCTGCTGGTTCTGCCAACAAGGATGCCAATTAGTGTCAAGTAACATTTTGGTGCTGCTGATGAGATACAAAACAAAGGGAGCATAGTATGGTGAAATGAATTTACTGTACTAAGAGATAAAAAAATACCTTTTCTTTTTTTTTCTTTTTTTTTTGTAATTGGACATAGAATTCAGTGAGATGGGGAGGGGGTGCGGGAGAAGAGAATACCAGTCCTGCTGTTTTACAGTTTATATCCCCAATTCTGTACTGGGAATTCTCATTTTGAGCTCCCTTCTTTGAGGAAGCCAGCATTACACAAACATTCAAAATGCGCAGATCATAGCCACTTGCTAAGTGTGAACCCCAAACCAGCTGCGTGTTAATTCTGCTAGTACTTTCATCAATATTCCTAACACTATCAGACAAATTGTTTCAGTGAAATCCAGAGGAGAATGATATCTTCTGCTTAGGAGTGTGCACAAAGCATGTCCACGGTAAAGATAAATCTCAAGGACATAACTCAGTTTTATTTCACTTCCAGCTTCCCCATCAAGTCTGTGTGAAATCCCCACGGGGTCACCTTTGCCCCAGTAAAAGCTGAGCGAGGTAGATGACGGTACCTTGGAGTGAGAAGGCCACTTCCTCAGCCATCAACTAAGTCCCAGCACCCCTTTTGTGGTCACTTCATGAGTGTCAAATCTCTTTCTAAGACAGCCCTTTGCATGTGCTCTTGACTGCTAGAAGAGGATGGACAGGGGATAAATCTGCAAAACTGGCCAGGGCAATCCAGGAAGGTGAGCAGGGCCACCATTGCTCAGGAATCCCCCCAGGAACCCGGCTTAACAGGGGCAAAATTATTTCCCTGCCCATGTGCACTGCTGCGCATTTGCCTTCACTAATGAAACAATGGTTGATCTGCAATAAAAGCCACATCCTGGCTTTCTTAGCTCTGCAAAGATTTCAATAGCAAAGTAAATCCAACTTTGCACCAAGTATCAAGTACTGATTTTATTTCCTCTGCTAAAATGTCAATAGCAGTGTAAATCTCACTTCCATCTTTTTTTTCCCCCATTCCTTTTAACGAAAGTTTACCTTGTACATAATACACAAAAAATGCTTGGGTGAAAATAGGAATGAAATCACTGCTGCTATAAAGAGGAGGGATGGCATACCTTCCCTGTCCGTCAAGCTCCAAGCAGTTGGCACCCTATAAATCATAGGAAGCACAGGGGTAATTATAGAACTGGAAGCTGATTACTGTAAACATTCAGAAGTAGCTCCTAGTAATGGGAAACTAAAGATAATGTGAGCATGATTACAACCACGAAGGAACTGTGCAGGTCATTTGTGTCCCTGTGTTTCTCTGTTCCTTAAAACTAGGTTTTCTCACAAAGCAACAAGCAACCTTGTCAATCTAGCACCTTGTATATTAACAACCTGTTAATGATCATACATTGTTTGTTCTCTGTCAGAATTAGTGTTGATTTGACAACATTCGGAGCACCAGGATCTGATTACTTTCCCATTGTGCATTAAGCAACGTAGCTAACAGCTACTACGAGCTTGTTCTGTCATCTCCTGGCACCCCTTCATCACTCCCAGAGGCCCCGCAACATGTTTATGGTGGAAAATGCCTGGTCAAAGAAGGGCAACGTGCACCGAGACTAGATGATGACAACATGTAAAATGGGTTTGAGTGCCAGGGGCATTAATTTCTTCACCCCCGGGGCAGCATGGATGGAAAACTGTCTCCTCCACCCTTAACAGAGGGAGCTCCTTGGTGAAAGTGCGTCTGCCACTCACATTGTGCTGGACCACGAAGAAATATTAGATTCCGGCCTCAAAGAAGTCACAGCACCAGGACAAATATAATAACACTTCAGCTGAAAGCGACACCGTCTTTCTTGCCCAAACATACTAGAGCGACTCTGCAACATGACCAAGAGGAAAGCCACATTTCTGGCATCAGATTGTGCTCTGCTCCTTTCCTCAAGTAGGAAGATACACAGAACCTGTCATTTTTATTCTACATAGAAAATTTAGCTTATTTAGGGCCCTAATCCCTCCTTGATCCTTACAAAGCTATTAACCTCAATTATATGTGTGGCTGATAACAAGTTCTACAAGTTAGTTACGACGAGTGTAGGAACATTGATTTTCATCCACATCCTTACGTTGCTATTATACAATCCCAAATTCTAGCTGTATTCTGCATTTGAGGCAGAATTTTCAGAACTAAAACAACATGATTGTGAAAAAGGCCCCCTTTTATTAAACACAGTTACCTAGACTCCTACCTGAAATTATTTAGAATTTGGACATATTATGACAAGAGCCCCTCCACGCAATTTGACCCGAAGAAAGTGCTCCAAAAGATGCAGCTTTTGCTATCTGGCAGTAAATTTCTCACCGTGCTGTATAATCCCGTGCTCCAAAAGCCTGCGGCCGAGCTGCTCTGCTTCAGTCCGTGTCGTGGCTTCTCCTTCCTGGATCAGCCAGTCAATGAACTCCGACGCCACAAAGGTCCGTTCATACTTGACTCCTTCCTCTTCCCTGGCTTGCAGAAGAGTATTTTCAGAACTCATCAGCCTGGTATGGGGGGAAAAAATTGGTAGGGAAAACGGTTCTTCCAGTAAGCAACTCCAGATTTATTCTGTCAAGTCTCACTGATATTAAGCAAACAGATGTGAACCTTTCACTGACTTACTAAATCTTTCCTCAAGCTGTCAATCTAAACTTAGGATGTGAATGATAACCGCTTAGTCAAAAAATTTAGGCTTTATATCCCTGTGTCAAGTTAATGCTGTCTTGTTTTTTCCCTAAAAAACCCCAAGGTTTTTCAGTTTCACATTTCCCCTATTAAGTACTTTAGCTTCTCTAAAAGTTCACATATTATCAACTAGGAAACAAAATTAGCCTAAAAGCACCAGACCATGACTAATGTGTTCAAAAATTTCTAATTAATTTTTACAGTTAGCAGGACTATGCCTCGAAGTCTTTTAGATGGTTTTGAACATTCACCGCATAAGCTTTAGAACAGCTGCAGAAAAAAATCAAGAGGAAGGCAAAAAGGTAGTTCTGTGGTTTGGATGGTTGAGAAATACTTAGCATCAAACACCCAGTGATGCAGCTGCAATCAGTGAATTACACACCTGAACATATTTTGACATCTGAGTCTCAGAGTCTCTGTGCCTCAGTTGGCTCCGTGTAACACCAGAGTTCAGAGGAACATCCTGAGGTGTCTCTACATCTCCTAGCAACTGGCGGGTACCTGCCTTATAAGCACTAATAAAGTTCTTCTGCATTCAAGTAACCTACACAAATAACACAGTATAAAAAAAAAGAAAATAAAAAGTCTCAGTATTTTGTTAATGCAAGGCCGACAGCTTGAAAGAGAAGACAGGTTGAAAGAAGAAATGACGATTTCTCCCTTTCAGTACAGTATCCCACTTGTACGTTGTTGGGAGACCAAGCACCATAGCCTCTTTATTAATTAATTTACTTTTTCTTCAATATAATTTTATTTATTACAGGCTGATAATAGGACTAGTGGTAAGACTTTCAGAATAATAGCTCAAAAATGGCATGGTTATTTTTTCCATGTAAGCCTAATAAGTCCCCTCCCTTCACCAACTATTTTGAAATTAAGGGCACAACTGAACTACAACAGGAATATTCTGGAAGCGCTTAACCTTTTCCCTTCTGGTAAAAAATCTGAATTTCATGTAAATCCTTACTTGGGCTCTCTCTTTCTTAAATTGCCACCATGTCCAGAGTTCATGGAATATAATGTCATCTCCTTTGGGAGGCATCAGAAAAATCAGTGCCATGAGAACACAGAGAGAAGTATAATTTGAAATTACAATGAGGAAGTTTGACAGGACCCAGCCCTTGTGATTTCACCTCAAAGATTTATTCCCTTGACTTCAAGGAGAGCTAATCAGAAGCCTGAAGTGACTGGATCTGACCACCAGGCAGCAGATCACCAAAGCAGGCAATGGCTGCTCAGCCACAGCTGTATGTCAGTGGCAGATATAATGAGCTGCTCGTTTAGACGTTGGTGCGTCATTGCCGGCGCCTCCGAGCTGAGTAAGAACTGAGAAAGTCAAAATTAGCAGAAGGCAGGGATGAGGCCAAAAGCAAGAGTATGTGCCACAGGGGACAAGGTGTTGACTCCAGAACTCTTGCAACGACTTTATTTTTTCTTCATATGTTGATTTACAAGCACCTGCCTGCAAGGCAACATTTTGTCCCACACTAATCAGATCTAATACAGACAGAGCTCCAAGGGACCATTTTTAAATGTGTCTTGTTCACCAGGCTCTTTTCCCCCCAGAAAAAAAAAAAACCAAATCCAAAGCTCATGTCTTTCCGTACCATCTGCTGCATGGTTACCCAGAATTGGTTACCCAGGCTCTGTGGGCACCAACTAAAAAATCCTTAGGATTGTGTTAATTGTTCTTTGATAAGTCTATAATTAGTTGACCAGCTCATTGAAGTCACAGATAGAGAGGTCCTTGAAAGAGAGATGCTAATCATTAGATTTTTACAGAGACACAAAAGAAATTTGGAAAAATATCAAGTGGAAAAACACTCAGCTTGACATTTCACACCCTTCTGTGTGCGCCCAGAATAGCACTGCAAAGGATTTGGACTTGTGAACAAACAGACATGGCAAATTGACAGTTTAACAAACCCAGAAACAGCAATCCATAGACTTACGTCGCTAACTGAAGTAAATCACTGTAACTCCATGGCTGTCAACAAAGCTGTACCAATTTACATCAGCCAAAAACCTGGCTTTTCATTAGCCAGAATTGGAAACTGCCTCTCTGTCTTCCATTTTATCCTTGTTTCAAAAAAACATGGGTCTATTCATGGCAAAACATATTCTTTGCTAAAAACTGGTGTTATCCTGCATTAAGGGAATGTATTTAGCCAAACACTGAAATTCAAACCCTTTTCAAAAGAAAATTTTAACCTTGTTTTATCTAAATAAACTGCACCAGAGGATAAATTAACCACTGATGAGTTAAAATGAAAGTGATTCAGAGAATGCAGTCTCAAAATTATCTGAATTATTTCCTGAAATTAAAACCATAAATCTGCACATCTTTCACTGTGAAATCTGGTTGAAAAATCTCAGTTGAAGTCAACATCATGAGATGACTTATAGCTCCTAAACCCGACTGCACCAGAAACAACAGTCCTGTGTGCCTGACCAAAACCTATTGAGAATTGCAAACATCATAAAAATAGGATGCCTGCACAACATGATTTTTTTTTTTCAAGCTATGAACGGTCTGTGCTGGTTTTATTTGGGATTTGCAGGGAGGGTTTTGTTGAACAGGAAACATGTTTATCTCATTTGATCTATCTGGTCAGTCCTGTACAGTATGAAAACTGATACCGACTTTGGACCTAATAAACTATTTAACAATTTTCGGACAAACCATTAGGTTTCATCTTGAGTTATAAATTTGAATGTCAAAGCATGTTCACAGAAAGGATTACCAAAGTTTGCAATGATGTACAGAGAATCTGAGCTGTTTTATGATTTTCAGTGCAAATGAAAGGAGAATACAGTCAGAGACTGATTTTAAACCTTCTAATGGCACAAGTACAGCCACTGAAGACGTCCACAGTAGGCGAGGGAAGTAATGCCACAAAAGAGGAGAATCCAGGTTACAAGAAGCTTTGTGGTCACATGGAAGGGAGACAGATGAGAGCTCCTCGCTGTGGGGACAGACCTAATGTTCCTATGTCCCAAGGGAGAGCACAGGGCATTTACCTGAAACAGCTGTCTGAATGCAGGGAACCGGCCTAACGCATCCATTCCTCCACCCATGCAACAACCTGCTGATCCTCCTAAAGCATTGTGCTCATTTTACCCACTGAGGGTACAAATCTGCATGGACTGGTGTTGGATAACATGTCTGCAATTTTTGGCAAGCACAAACTACGCTGGCTTCTGAATGTAACGGTACTCCAGCCCTAATGCAGTGGGTGGAGAAGTGCAGGAAATAGTATTATAATGTCTATCATAAATTAGCAAAGCCTAGCGAAGATCAACAACATGTACGAAATTAGACACAGATTTTTAAAATATGTTGGATTCAGATAGATTTCCTTTGGCATAGTTGCATTTCTCTTGAAATTAGGCCTACAGGCATTTTGATAAACAAGTTGAATGTACTGGGAAGTGACTTCACGTGTGTGCATGAATACTTTTCTCCAGTTGTTGCCATTTAATAACTATTTTAATTGCACTGAATTAGTGTTTTCTTTCTCAACAGTATAAGCAAACTGATACAACAGATATATTACACATACATTTTGTTGCAGAGCTCTTTCTGTAGCAGTCTGTCTTTCAGCATTCGATTTTGAGTTTAATCTGCATCCAATGAAACTGCGAAGGTGTTGCTAATAAGCATCTATGGACAAGGGACCTAACGAAATCCAAGTGCTCTGGACGCTGGATTTGCTACAATAAACAAAGTGAAGCCCAGATAGCCCAGGTATGCGTTCTTATCTCCCATGAATATAAAATATTTCTAATGATCCATGGAGAATTTTGACGAGCTTTGACTGTCACAGACTGGTTTTGAAATGCCATGTATTTTTAATCTGTACTATATTTAGCACTCAGGGCTGCTTTTAAAAGTTTCTGAACCCTTTAGATACGTTGCCTAGGAGCAACCACCTCATGAGGATGCAGTTATATTTAGATATAGGTGCTGCTTTTGGAATTAACTCCTTTTCCAAGATGGGAACAATCTATGTAATGAACATTTTTCTGCTAATATAGTGTTGGACAAACTGGACACTAGACGCTGGTTTGGAGACAGTTCTTCATGCAGAGAAATGGGGATGGAAGCAGACACTGGCAGAACAGAGTTCTTCTGACCATGGCTCCTTTCATGCAGAGGACTGTAAGCAGCCTCACCAACAAAAAATGATTTTGCTCACAGAAGAACAGAAATAGAAATATAGAAAACAAATAGAAAAAAAAAAAAAAAGGTTTGCAACCGTAGACACACCAATTGGATTTTCACAGCATGGACGAGGCTTGCAGGCACTGCGTGTTACAGAGTCTGAAGGAGCAAATGCTGTGCTTAGTAAGGCACAGGAGATTTTGGAGATGAGTGATTCAATTCATCTGTCCCAGTCCATCCAATGGAGGATTTTTTCCAGTGGTGTGTTTTCTTGTGTTTTATACAATTATTATTTTTCAGTTTAAATAGTCAGAGTCACTGAGCCTCAGGGAATTTTATATGATGGGTGCAACAAAGGAAGTGGCATTTATAATTATTGGTTTATACTTCAGTTTAATTGTTCTTTCACCAAACTGACCTTCAGAGCCTTCTAACCTTGAAAACAATATTTATCATCAGCTTTTAAGCTTGGGATTGTCCTGAGTGCTTTATTCCAAGATGGAAACAAAAGAACTCCAGCCAGAAGACACAGCATCTCTCCCGGCTGCTGCATGCTTCTGCTCTAACCAAGCAGAAGAGTGAGTGGGATTCTGTCTGGAGCAATACTTCAAGGTTTTTGGTAAATAACATATCACAACTTTTGCATTAGTTTGTAGTATATGCCAACATGCATTTTACTCACTCTGCTTGAACGTACCGTGTCACAATCTCTACATCCTGAATAAAAATGTCATTAATTATAGATTGGGAAGTATGGTTAAGCTGCCTAGTTATTTGACGGAAGTAATCCAGTGGGATATTCAGTATCTCAGCATAATCATCTGTTTCAAATCTTAATTAGATGTTCTTGGCTGGGATTTTTTTGAAACTACATTTAATTTAACCTTTCTGATGTAGAAGCTTTGCAGATTGGAACACTGAAGATTAATTTCACCTTTTATTTAAAATCGTATCTTCTGATACGGAGTCTCAACAGATATGTAGCCACTTGTTCAGTACATGTCAATGTACTGAAGGTTTAGGTCTTGTGATTACAAACTTTACATGACAAATCATCCATTAGTAATTATTTTTTACAGAATAGAGTTCAAGCGCTTAAATTTACATTGGGTTCTCATACAGGATGTATTTACAACCCGGAACATAAGAAAATGCAATTTCATTTTAATCAAAATGCTACAAGTGAAAGTGGTAGAAAAGAGAAAGGGAAACATGGGAGAGAGAGAAGGGTTACCCACTAAAGTCACGGGATTACCCAGACCCATTCCTGCATGGTTTGAGAGACTCTGACTATTCAAAAATAGATTAACAAGTATCATTTGCCTCCTGTGGTACTATTAGCAACACATTATGGATACTGAATGCAACATACTTTTCATACAGCCTTTGTCCTCTCATGAAGACCTTCACCTCGTTGTCCAGTGGGAATGTCCCATCGTCTTTTCTGAAGCGGTAGAACAGTTTGACATCCTTGAATTCCTTATGCTCATCACAGACTGGAAGGTAAAATAAAAAATAAAAAAAATTCATAGGGATGTTAAGGAGCTGAGGATCCGTTTAGCAGGTGTCGCTGCTGAACTTCCAAGCAAGCACATATGGAGCCTAACCCCCTGTATTTCTGAGCATACAGCTTTATTTAGTTCTAATAACTGATGAAAGGCTGGAGAAAACTTTCAGACAGGTAACCGAATTTCTAGGTGAGGGGGAGAGGTGTTCTTCAGTTTTGTGAGTATTACTGTGAACATAAAGAGCAAAAAAGCATCCACCTGCTATATACCCAGCAAACCTGAAAACAGCCTGTTAGCTTGTTTGTTTAAAAGGCCACCAGTATAGAACACTCAATAATTTAAGGATTGGCAAACATCTTAAGGTTACTTGTATCAGTTGAGCGATGCTGTAGGAAACTTGAGACTCGCTGCAGAAACAGTCAAAATCCAAACCTTCTGCCCTCTTAAAATTGCCTCGATTGCTCCGCCATGCCAGCTAGCAAATAGCAGGTACAACAGGAGCACAATGCAAAATGCTAGATAAGGTTTATAAGAAAGCAGCTGACGACGGGCTCCTGTAAACACAGAACAGAGCTCCAGCAAGGGCATAAATTAATGGGAAAGATATCGCAACCAAGCTGCTCCCAGCAGAATTGTCAGCACATGTACATGGGCTCACCTCCTCACCACAGGAGCAGGAACTGGTACCCCTTTCACTTAACACGGGAGTTGAAAGGATGCTCTGAGCATCCTGCAGGACCTGATTGGACCTCTCTGAATTTGCCCTGGCTCACTTCGCAAAAAAAATTATTCAATTTGAGTGCAATACATGATTTTTTTTAAGAAACACCTGCTCTATGTGTAATATAGACACCCATGTATATAAAATTTGTATGGAAGTTACAGTGTGCAATTGGATCCTGAGGTAGAGAACATTTGAAGGTTGTTAAAGCTTTAAACAAGCATTCAGCAATAAAACATCTATTGCTCAATTAAATTAAGTCACTCAGGCATCCACGCAACTCTTCACTGACATTTTCTCAATAGAGGATTAAGTAGTCAGATTTGAATAACCTATAATTACTTTATTCTTTAACTATCTACCGTGAGTCCCAGTTTCCATAACAACCCAGAATTTTAATTTAATAGCCAAGCAGAAGCTGTAGAAGTGGCACTCATTCAATATGTGCATTTCTTACTTTAATGAAGGTGATGTTAATGTATTGCAGATAGCAGCAGTATTGCTGCACATACAGTGACCCCTGCATAAAGTCAACACTCGTCTGTTTGCAGTCACTCAGTTTTCCCTTAAAAAAAGAAACAAATGGTACATTTTGCCTTTTTGAAATGGGTAATACTATACGCTTGAAATCAAGGGCTTGTATCTTCTTTGTTTGTGTGCTTCCTAGCCTTTTTGTGCACCAAAAGGCAACTAAATGCTACCACTGAATTGGAAGCCTCCTTTTCATCAGTGTAAATTGTTATTCAAGAAGCTGAAAAGAACAGATCTCAAAGAGACAACAAGTTTAGGAGAAAATTAATCGGGGCACAGTCGGACCACTAACTTTCTTGCAGCTGTACCAGCACTAATGTTTGTGCAGCTGGTGTGAGGGACAGGGCCAGAGAACTAATCCACGTGAGAAAAATGACCCTTTTTTGCTGGCTGATTTTTCAGATGGGTTTTTCAGCTGGAAAACTGTACTCTGGGGAGCTGGGAGGTGAGGGCAGCGGGGAGAGAGGGGACAGGATCCAGCTGGGGCTGCTCTGGAGGCAGGGAAGCAGCAGCACAGTCTCCAGTGACTTCCCCACCTGTACTGACATGGAGAATGTCACTCCACACCTCCTCAGACTCTCCATGTCCCTCAGGACACGGGGGACTTTGCAGAGCAGCACATTGCAAGGGAGATGCTCTCTTTCTGGCAGGGAAATGATCCTACCTGTCCTATACGTGGTTGAAATCCCAAAGGAGTGGGATTTCCCTTTGTTTCACAGCAGTCAATAAAATTTAGCTTAGAACTTTTTAGCAGCTGATATTGCACTTACCATGGTGGATAATGCTGTGATCCAGTAATTTCTGCACCAGTTTAATTGCCGTCTCTCGATCGGAGGCCTCTTTATGGTCAATCAGCCAGTCGATCAGCTCTTTGGCAACGAAGCAGTTTGGGTACGTCTTAAGGTGGTGACGCCGATCTTTAATGACCTTCTCTTCATGCAGTCGGAGCCTGGGGGTCAAATCACCATATGAGTGTCATGTGCAAAGAGCCTTTGTAACTAGCAAGACTGGGACAAGAGCGGGGCAGAGGCACCCAAGCCCTGCTCACAGGATGGGCTTTGCAGGTGCTGGGTGGAAGAGACTCAGTCACACATCCAGCGCTGGTGTCTGACCACCAGGCAAGCCACAGCAACCATTTATTTCAACTTTAAACCCCATACTTGGAAAAACTTGTTTTCTGCCCAGTGGAAAAGATTAAAAAATGAAGAACAGCACAGCATACTAAGCCCATTAAAATACTTCCTGTAGCTCAATTAAACTGTCAATAATTTGGAATTAATTTTCCCACATTACCACTAATATGTTCCAAGTGACTCTTTTATTTTGTGGTATCACTGACATAGGGTTTGGGTTCTTTTTTTTAAAAAAAAATCTCATTCTTTTTTTTTAGCTGTAGTTTCTTCCTTGGTTGGGTAACTGCATTTTGCCTCCAGCTGCACAACAAGCATAGCATTTATGATTTAAAATTCAGGCGCAAAGCTGTTCCAACCCAATGTTATCCAGCATAAAAAAGTTGCCTCCTACTCTGAATAAAGGGAAACTGATTTATCACTTAGGAAACTGTTGGTAAACACTATCTATTCTGCAAAATCTCCCCCATCATCTTGCAAGCGAGTTGGTTGGCTGGTTTTGAGCCACTTGGGTCAGATTGCAAGATCCTGATTAGAGTATTACCTTGTTAGTAAAGATTCTGGGGTTCCGCATCCTTATTTGTAGTCATTTTTTTCCGAATAAACAAACTGAGTAAGATTACCAATAAATTAACGGATAGAAGTTTTTTAAAGGTTTTTAAAGTTTTCTGCTTTCTCGTTTCCATTTTAATTAACAGTTTTAATAATTCTGTTTTCATAGTGCCATGTCTATACAACAGTTCTGAAGAAAGCATAGAAACCACAACGCTATGCTCCTATCACAAACAGGAGTATTGCCATTCATTTTGAAGTGGCCGGGATCCTACCTTGTAAACATTCTCACTGACTTCAAAGAAGTTCTGAGTAATGCTGTAATAATTGTAGGGGGTACGGCTATATTTCCTAGAGAGGGAGATGGAGCAAAAACGCGTTAACATGAGCCTCGAGAAGCACAGAGCAGGAGCCCAGCCATAAGACCAGTTTTCCTCTCAATGTGATCCCGGTATGAAACAATGATTTCTCTTTAGAATCAAAGAAGGGGGAAATATTTGCTGAAATCAGTGAAGAAAATATTACTAGGGCTTTAGACAAGGCTTATGTAGGCTTCTACCTAAAAACAGTAGCAAAGCAATGTTTTTGTTTTGCAGCATTTAGCCTTGAACTACACTGGAATGCCCAATCTGTGATACGAATTCAAACCCAACTTTGCATACATCATGAAAAAATGAAGGCTTTTATATTAAAATACTGATAAATCAGATTAGTATTCTGGAAAGAAGTGCTGGTAAATATCCCATGCATTGTGAAATTCTCTGAGCTAAAATACCTTTGCTTAAAGCATATTTTCCAGATGTGCTTTAACAGCTGTTGCCATACTTAGAAAGAAAAGCCTACATGGTTTTAATTATAGAACACACAATTATCAGTATGTCTGACTGAGCTTTACATTTAAAATACATTCCAGGTTCTGTTAATGTCCATCCAGTCTTACGTTGCACAATAATCTGCAAGAACAAAAATAGGGAAAGAGCGTATAATACATATGCAGACGGCTCAACCCATCTTTCCGTCATCAGTGTAAGTCTAAATGGACGGAGTTCGTATGATACAAGAGGGAAACCCCCTTCTATGAAATTGTTTGTCCAAACACCATGTAGGGGTGTGCCAGAAGTGGTCTGGTAATCCACAAACCAGCCAGTAGCCAAGAGCCCCTGAACTAAGTATTTACATCTTAAATTCTGACTGAAGGCTTTGCTGCACTTGGTGGGCTCATAAATATTTCAATTTCTCTGTCATGTCAAAAGACATGGGTTCCCACTACAACCTTTTTCCTCACTCAGAACACTTACAGCATCTCACTATATACCTTTTTGCCTATATTCACAAAACTCATGGAAATCTCATTATCTTAATTATCTCCACTTGCTTGCTGAAGTGGATCCAAATTTTCTAAGAGGTTACGAAATCATTAAGTCAAACAGAGCATGACCACATAAGCCTTAAGAAACTTGAAACACCACATTTATCCACAATTTCCAAATGGAAGTGGGAATTTTTTCTGCGGTCTATAGCAATTGTATCCACACTGAATTATGTCCAGGCTAATTTATTTGGAATAAAGACCAGAAAGGGAATTCATATTTTCTCCCTGGTGGTGTATGCTGTTCTGTCAGGGCTCCCTCACCTCTACAAACCTGCTAAAAGTCAAACCGTACGGAGGACAAGTAACTCAATAAATTGAAATTGCACCTAGTGAAACCTACAAATATAAAAGCCTCAGGTAAACTTATTGAGCATATATTGCAGTATGCAAATCAAAAGTTTAGGCAGGAACTCTAAACTGTGTCCGTGTTCAGAAATACTTATCAGGAGTCAAATCAAGTAGGATAAAAAGAAAAAAAAAGTATCAGTGAATGCAATTATGCACTGGAACCAACACTCAAGTGAAGTGGTAAATTCTTTATCCCTTGGCACTGGGAAACCAAAAGACCTTGATGTTTTCCCTTTAAGTAACGTTAATCACTTTTTGTCAGTTAGTCCACATGATGACTGGAAAAGACCTAACTTGACACCAGTCACATTTCTCTTGCTAGAAGTTTTTCTCAAGAGCTGCTTAGGAGAATTAGCTCACTGACGAACCCTGACCAGTTTGAGGGGAGAAGGGAGAGGGTGAACGACAAGGGGTGATGGGGGGGACCCTTGATTCAATAAGCCTTTCAAAAGTTGTCCCTCTTTCTACAACTTAATAACTTAACACCAGAAAACAATCATGTGTACACCAGTACATCATCCATATGTAATTCCACATATTATTCAAGATTACCTGCCAGATTTTGCGCTTGGGGCCACAGTCTCCCCTACCTGCAGAAAACAATATGAGAACTAAAGCATTTGAGCAATCGTCTGTGAACTGCAACAGGCATATGCAACCCTTTCATATTTACAAATTCATATCCATGGCTCTTATTCATGCTTACAACAAATAAAGACAGTCTGTATTTGCAAGCACGCCTGCCAGAACAGTTTTCTTGGGGGCTTGTCTAAACAGGAGTTGCTCCTAATTAAGAACATGTAGGGACTCCTACTGCAAATAGAAGCGCCTTCCTCCTGCATAGCATGGAACAGGCTAACCCTGAGCACACTGCTCCTGCTTGGCAGTAAACGTGTTCAGAGTGAATCGGGAACAATGTTATTTGTTGAGTTGCCATTATGCCTTTTCTTTGCCAACTGTCAGAAAAGTCATGATAATGGAAAAATCAAAATCTTTGCCCAGAAAGGAAGAATCAGGCACTCACTTGGGAAGAAATCACTCTTGTAGCTACATGAAACCTGCATTTTGTTTTCCACCAGGGAAATTATGCATTTTGAAGTTTCTTGCATCTTTTTGTGAACCAATGGGTACAGATTTTGGAAAGGCAGTGCGGGTACAAGAGTTTAGCTTTCCTTTTAAACCCCAGACAAGGCCAGCCTGCTGGCTGAAGACAGTAATGATGTCACTAACTGGAGCACAGTCCAAATATCTCACCCAACTATTTCCCTCTATTAAGTCCAGTAGTTTGTGCTTGGCTAACATAGATCCTGCAAAGCACCATCCAGTCCTGATTTCTCTGCATGAAAAGACAAAAAGCCTCCTGCTCTTCTTGGTAATTTTCTGAATACTTCACCTACCATTTCCTACTACATCCTATATAGTCCGTATGTTTATCCTTGCAAGGCTCAGTTAAAAAAAAGCAGGGAACAGGTCGGTTCCTGACTCTCAATAGACAACATGGTACGAAGACTTTCATATTGTGCTTCACTCAACTCACCGCTTTTAACCTTCCTGAAGTGATCACACACATCCAGACATATGCATATATCATAGAATCATAGAATAGTTTGGGTTGGAAGGGACCTTTAAAGGTCATCCAGTCCAACCCCCCGTTGCTCAGAGCCCCATCCAACCTGACCTTGAATGTTTCCAGGGATGGGGCATCTACCGCCTCTCTGAGCAACCTATGCCAGTGTTTTACCACCACCATTGTAAAAAATTTCTTCCTTATATCTAGTCTAAATCTCCCCTCTTTTTGTTTGAAACCATTACCCCTTGTCCTATCGCTACAGGTGCTGCTAAAAATTTTTTCCCCATCTTTCTTGTAAGCCCCCTTGAAGAACTGAAAGGCCACAGTAAGGTCTCCCTGGAGCCTTCTCTTCTCCAGGCTGAACAACCCCAACTCTCTCAGCCTGTCCTCATAGGAGAGGTGCTCCAGCCCTCTGATCACTCTGATCACTTCGATCTGTGGCCCTCCTCTGGTCCCGCTCCAACAGGTCCATGTCTTTCCTGTGCTGAGGACTCCAGAGCTGGACGCAGTACTCCAGGTGGAGTCTCACCACAGCAGAATAGAGCGGCAGAAATCACCTCCCTCCACCTGCTGGCCACGCTTCTTTTGATGCAACCCAGGATACAGTTGGCTTTCTGGGCTGTGAGTGCACATGATTGGCTCATGTCCAGTTTTTCACCCAGCAGTACCCCCAAGTTCTTCTTGGCAGGGCTGCTCTCAATCCCTTCATCCCCCAGCCTCTATTGATACCAGGGGTTGCCCCAGCCCAGGTGCAGGACCCTGCACTTGGCCTTGTTGAACCTCATGAGTTTCATATGGACCCACTTTTCGAGCTTGTCCAGGTCCCTCTGGATGGCATCTGGTCCCTCAGGCATCTAAACCACACCACTCAGCTTAGTGTCATCCGCAAACTTGCTGAGGGTGCACTTGATCCCACTGTCTATGTCATTAATCAAGATATTGAACAGTACTGGTCCCAATAGGGTCCCCTGAGGGACACCACTTGTCACCAGTCTCCATCTGGACATTGAGATGTCAACCACAACCCTCTGGATGTGACCATCCAACCAATTCCTCATCCACCAAACAGTCCACCCATTGGATCCATACCTCTCCAATTTAGAGAGAAGGATATTGTGGGGGACTGTGTCAAAGGCCTTACAGAATTCCAGAGAGACGACATGCATAGCTCTTCCCTTGTCCACTGATGTAGTCACTCCATCAGAGAAGGCCACGAGGTTGGTCAGGCAGGACTTGCCCTTACTGAAGCCAAGCCACATAGACAGATAGATAGACAGATAGATAAAGTGTGCATATATATTTTTATATATGTGTTCTATACATATATGCATATATATGTGATATATACAAATAAACCATATATATACCACATATAAATTATATATATGTATGATATTATATATTTGTATATATCATGTATCATGATATACATTATAGATCATATATATTATATATGTAAGCTATATCACAGAATACATCATTATAGAATGACTATTTTTTAATGGAAGAACAAAAAGCCAGTGAAGAGACCATTTAAAATGGAGATTTTTAGTAGAATTTACTAATTACTGAACAATGCACGCTGATGTTGTAATTAGTCATGGCATGAAGCACGTCCTGCTCCAGAGTGCTCACCCGCCAGTGATGCGTTCCAGCACACTCACGGGTTACCGCTGCTTTACGCGTCGCTTTAGCATATACCCTCCGTTTCAGTGACTACCCCAGCTTGTGTGCTGCCAGTCAGCATGCACCGAACTACTACAGTTTCATCACCTTAAGGTAAACTCCAAACAAAACTGTATTTGATCCCTTGAAAATTAATAGTGATATGCAGCGGGGAAAAGCATTGCAGATGGTTTCTGCCATCTTCAAACTCATTCACAAGTTTCATACATTGAGAACTTCTGTCAGAGAAGGATTTACTTATTTCCAAGTAAAGCAAGTCACGACGTCCTTTGTGACAAAAATATATGGGCAGAAAAAAATATGTTGCCAAAGACAAGGACAATTCATGGTGGCTAAAGAGCACAGGTTTTCCACACCTCTTCTCAAGGGACATCAGAAGTGCTCCGTTGGCAGGTAGAACTGCCCCTTTCTGTTGGAAACAGAACAGGTTTGTACCCTCCCAGAGTTCACAAAGTTTAGCTGTTTTCTGAACACAAGCATATGACCTGCCTACAGGTAGATACTTACAAAGAGATGGCATTTTCCTAAGTGTCTCAGTGACTTAGAATCACAGAATCACAGAATGGTCAGGGTTGGAAGGGACCTCTGGAGATCATCCAGTCCAACCCCCCTGCCACAGCAGGGACACCTACAGCAGTTGCACAGGACGGCGTCCAGGCGGGTTTTGAATGTCTCCAGTGTGGGAGACTCCACAACCTCTCTGGGCAGCCTGTGCCGGTGCTCTGCCACCCTCAAAGGAAAGAAGTTCCTCCTCATGTTAAGATGGAACTTCCTATGCTCCAGTTTGTGCCCGTTACCTCTTGTCCTATCACTGGGCACCACTGAAAAAAGACTGTTCTCATCGCCCTGGCACCCTCCCTTTAAGTATTTGTAAGTATTGATAAGATCCCCCCTCAGTCTTCTTTTCTCTAGACGAAAAAGACCCAAGTCCCTGAGCCTTTCCTCATAAGAAAGATGTTCCAATCCCTAATCATCTTAGTAGCCCTGAAGCATAATTAGAATAGAAGCATAATTCCCACTGGAAGTTAAAACTCACAGGTCAGCTGCAGACCCGATTCATTACGAAATAAGTGAGAATGTGGCAGCGTTTGTGTATATATACACACCCAGGAAAATACAGAACTACACCAAATGTCGTTCACACTAATATTTTGCCTTTGCACTGTCAGGGGAAAAAAAAAAAGTCAGTGATGATATAAACTTTGTACACAGAGGCGATAGTGAAGATAGTCTGCAAATGCAATGTGTATTGCTGGGACAAGCATTTCCAGCAGGGCTTGCCAAGTCTCAGCTGAAGTGTCAGCGGTTTGCTGCTGCCTGTTCCTCTTTCTATTTATGTTTCAGCTCTGCAATCACTTAGTTCTGTTACTTGATATTCACAGGAGCTAAAATACCCTTTAAAACATGGGGTCATACTGGAAATAGGATGAAGATATTTCTGTGTTGGTAGTTGTGCCAGAGAAGGAATTCTACCATCTGAAAAAGGGTTAGAGAGGTTGTCTTCAAAGCAGCTCCTGATATCAATTCTCATCACTGTTTATCTCCACTTTTTTGCCCACAGCCATGTAGTCAATGTGAGGAGATGCCAGAACACAGTGCCAGATAGAGAGATTTCAGATAAACCATCCTGGCACACTGCGGAGGAAATCCCAAAGCTTCCAAAGAAGTGATGGTCCACCAGTGCTCCTGTGGCTTTAAATAAAACATTGGGGCTGCCCCTTTGATGAAGTTCTTTTTTATAAAAGTTCAGAAGGTAACAAGGTCACTGAGCGTGCAACCGAGCATGCACAGAGACATCCCCAATACTCATAACACTTTACTAACTACAGCAGGGGTCAAAGCAAGCTCTGGGGAACAGACCCTGCGATGGTTCAGGTCTAGGATGAAATCAAAGTTATGTCTTTTTGAGATGCTATTTCAGTTCACAAATTCAGGCCAGAAATTCAGACCCACAGCCTCCCTTGTGAGTACTCTAGACTGAAGAGGAAATTAGATCTGTGTGTTTGTATTGATCTGTCATAAAACTACAGACCACTTGCAAAACCAACGTTTGGATTTTTAAACCTCAAAGGTGTATAACCTGAGCCTATGTCTGGTCTTCATTTAAAACAACACAGCATAACATTGTTGATCTGGTAAGACAATTAATATAAATAGGATCTTTAGGTAACTTTTATATCAAGTTTTGGGATGTTTATGTTGGCATTTCTCTAGGGAGTGACACCATAAGGGAAAGGAATGTGCTCAGTGGACTGCTGCCTCCTCTCCGCTTTTCTCTTTAAGCTGTGACATACCCACACGTGAGGGCAGTCTATCAGCACCACCAAATCAGAACAATATCCGTTCACCTCTCTTTTTCAAGAAGCAGGAAAACTCGGTATCTTGCAAGGTTACAGATCTAAGGACTATTTCTCCTCATGTCCACAGGAAGCTGTGAATCTCCCTGCCTGCCAAGCCATTTCACTTTCATCTCACTTTTAATCAAAATGTGTTCAAACATGAATAATGCTTCCAACTGCCTGTGCGCTTGGACCTTGAGAGCTTCTGTCTCGCTGGAAAGCATAAAACCGAGTTTTACAAAGATGAAAACACAAAATGCAGGCAATTTATTACTTCACCTGCCCCTAGTCATAAGGAAAGTGGAAGTCCGCCTATCTCGCTCCAGCTGCTTGGTTTCTGGGCTGAAGCTGTCAGAATCAAGAACTCGCAGATCTCCTCCTCTACAAGGAAGTCAAATATAATTGTGCTTCTCATCCATGTATGGATGAGCTAGGATGAACACATGGGACAAATGCATGCAGGTCAAGGTCTATGTGATACTACTATGTGGATCCCCAAAAGAACCGATGTACTTTCACTGAAGAACAAGCCATCTCTCTTATGTCCACCAACAAGGTTTTATTTGCATTATTTTTCTGTGTCTCTGCTGCAAGGATATTCTTAGGCTTACTAAATCAATAAATACT
Source organism: Pluvialis apricaria (assembly GCA_017639485.1). NCBI lineage: Eukaryota > Metazoa > Chordata > Aves > Charadriiformes > Charadriidae > Pluvialis > Pluvialis apricaria. Next base: position 155,867,729 of record CM030008.1, on the reverse strand, counting down.
GTGGGGCCTAATTTTCTTGGGGATGTCATCCCAAATCTAAACTGAAGACTTGTACCATAACCCACCAAAATTTCAAAGTGCAGACCAGAAACCATAGGACAACTGTTGTTATAGACATCCCTTGACTGGATTAACACAGTAGCCAAAAGCCCACCAACTCTCAGGGACTTACATTGAAAATCACTCTCAAGAAAAGAAGTATATTACGGATAGAAAACTGCAGAGTAGGTCTCATAGGAGGCCAATGAAAATCAATGAAATTTGTGTCAGGAACCGTATACCTGTTATCTCAGTAACATAGTCAGGAGAGGTGAATGTTCCTTTGAAATGCTACATGGGGCAAGTACAGGTCAAACAGCCCAAGCCCTACTGCTACAGCCATTCCCACCCATGTCCCACATCATCTGGGGAAGAGCAGATCCATAACCCCAAGAAAGCATGGCAGAACTGAACAGGTTTGCACTGCAAACAGGAAAAGGTGGTGTTATCTGCCAGAGGTAATGCAAGAAATTCATGGGAGAGCTGAAATTAGCCAAGTGCCTTATCTCAAGTGCAGTTGTGATATTTGTCCCACCCTGTCAATGAGTGACAAACAGTTTTCCTGAGACGTTTTATGGCTTTGGGTAACCCCTGATCTCAAAGTCCTTCCAGGCATGGCTGCTTCTCCACGATATTTCACGCTCCTCAGAGGGGCACCAACTGTTTGCACTCCTTTCAGTGGTCCTTGGAAACCCTGCTGAAAGCAAGCAAAAGATTTTCTGCCTTCATCATTAACAATATGTCACACTGCAGTAACATATCAATTGCTCTTAGCAATTGTTTTCCACCTCTAAACAAAACTCTTAACCAATTACTGTGCTGTGTAATCATGAGCATCATTAAGCTTAAACAGCCAGTACCTGACAGGTAATAAAATGAGTAATAAAATACTTAGTACTATGTACTATTGTTACTAAACAGAATTTTATATTGAGGCTATGATTCAAGACTTTTTCATCACTTCCAACAAATACGTAAGCTCATCTTAAAATGAGTATAGATGCAGTACTCTTTCACCATACGTTGTGTTGTATTAAAACCATGACACTTTGTTTATCTCTTCCCATTGTAAATTAATAGCTTCCTTTTCTCATGTTTAGTATAACTGCATTAGTGGGCTTTATTTTTATTTTGAAGGAAGCTGTGAAAGCAGCAAGTGAAAAAATACTGACTAGAAAAGGCACTCTGTATTGAATTTCTTTTAATAAAAAAAGCCTCTTAACATATTTTGGCACTGATTCATGCTTTTTGTTACCTCTTATGGCTGGCAATACTGCAACATGCAGGATGTTATTCTGACAGAAGACGTGATTCAAGGGAGTTCTTTCCACTATGTTCCAGAAGCCTACTGAAATCCAGGACTGACCACTAAACTAAAAAATAAAATTGGAACTGATGCAAATTTTTAAACACTGGAAGTAATGAACCATTTGACTGGATCACCTCGAGGTGATTAAATTGTTAGTGGATGACATTCACAGTGCAAAAATAGAAATGAAGGAACAGGTAAAGACTACAAAATGCAAGGTCGTGCACTAACAACAAAATGCTCTGCTGAAAACTGAGAACTTGGAGGCTGAAAGCAACAGAGAGTAAGAAATAGCTGAATATGCAGTAGCTAAACTTGCACCGACTACAGGCTATCAACAGGCTGAGACCGTACAAAAACCAAAGGCAATCTTAGGTTGTACTAACAGACATGCTTCCAGAAATGATGGGAAATTCAGTTGTTCATGTCATTGTGTATGATACTGCAGGACATCTAAATGTTGTGTATTGTTCATGCCATCCTCATTCAAGAATGATTAGCTCAGAGATGCAATGAAGCAGCACTACGCTGGTATGAGAAATGATGAGCCAGTCTCATGAGCAGAGAGAAAAAGATACTGGCTTGGGAGTCCGGCCTTACTTAAACAAAAAGTGAGAGGAACAGAACTGTTGTCTATAATCTTTCAGGTGAGTTAAAAGCGGAGTGTAAGGAAGGCTATTTAAGCGATGCTGAGAGATTACAACATAAAAAAATAGACAAAGTTTTGTAGCAAAAAATTCTAATTGTTACTGAAGGCAAGAACTTAAATAACTTTTAGAGAACTGTAATAAATATACCAAAGGATTATGTGGTATAATATTCTGCAGAAGACCTTCCACTCCCGTGCTTTATAGTTACATGACTGACTTACACTGATTTCTACAAACTACTTTGGGAACACTACAGGGAGGAGGAATATCAGAGGCTGGCCTTTGAATGCACTTTACCAGGACTCATAGACTTTTTAAAGTCCTGTTTCATGTCAGCTGCAAAAAAGAAAAGTTCAAGTGCTGCCTATTATTAAGACATTCGTTGTTTATATGAACGCTTTTATTAAAATTTGGTATGCAGACATACAGACATTCTTCATGTGCTTGCCAAAGCACGGGAGCTGTAAGTACAATGAGAGACGTCCGTATTTGTGAGCGTTCTTCCTTGTTTTTGCAACAGAGTATTACTTGTTTTTCATTTTTGCTGTTCAAGCATGCAACAGTCCTTACACGGCTGTCTGGAAAGATAGGTATTTAACTGGCCTGTCTTTATCGTACAGCCAACACCAAACTAGTTGCATGTTTTCCTCCAACGTCTGAGGGAAATCCTATGACCTTTGTGACACACAACTGGGTCAAAAAACGGCTGGGGATTTGCTGTGAGGAAACCCCATCAGTTGGCTAGCAGCATGCAGAGAGGCCAAGGGTCTGGTCTGATTCCTTGCTAAATCATAGAATCATAGAATGGTTTAGGTTGGAAGGGACTTTAAAGATCGTCTAGTTCCAACCCCCCTGCCATGGACAGAGGCACCTCCCACTAGACCAGGTTGCTCAAAGCCCCATCCGACCTGGCTTTGAACACTCAAGTATAGAAGCCAGAAGGAGCTGCAATGGCAGAGGATCCCTCTGCCAGCTCCACGGCCCAACTCCACGTTTCACCCTTGGGTGAAGTCTCTACATGTCTGTACTCAGCTGGCTTTCCTGCCTCCACGTGCAACACTCACACGTCCCGCTGAGACCCAAATCACCAGGGTTGCAGGAACCTCCAGCCCTTCATCTGAGGTCTTGTGAAGCTACCATGAAGAACTTGACTATGTAGTCATAGTCACCCTGGTCTTTTCAAGCCTGGAATTTGTCTAATTTTATATAGAGACATATGATTTTTTTAAAAATGTATTTATATAATAATATAGTGTATGTAATTATTAAAGAAAATAAATCAAAATAGGACAGAAGCCTAAATAGACTCATGTTACAGCCTTTTTCAGTTCCCTTAAGTTGTCGTGTTCGCTTGAGAAAAACATTGCTTTGAGTGTAAAATATAAGCCAGTATGACCTTCACAGCTAGCTGGAGGCAACAAATCAGTATAATCCTAATTAACATTCTGCTCATTTATATATGTTTTTCTTAAAGAGAAACCTGTAACACCCAATAAGGTTTCACTGCGAGTGCCAAATGAAAAAGAAGAAATGAATCACCATCTACACAGAAAAAAATGAAAAATGTCTTGGAAACCTATTGATTGCCCCAAACTACACTGAATGACTTCCAAATGCATCTATGCCAAATGGTAACAATGATTTTACTCAACAATTCTGCAACATAACACTACTGTATTCATTTTTTAAACAGAGAAAGGATTGCTCTCTGACACAAATGTTTTAATGATAAAGAACCATCCTATCTGCTTTAAATCTCTTTCTTTATCTAGGTCACACAACCACAAAACATGAAGAATTATGGTATATGAATTTAAGGGGATTACTCAACGACATGAAGTTACTCACTGCTTAAATTCTGGCAGGCTAATGAAGAACTTTATCATTAAGGAAAACGTATTAATAAAAATCCTGGTTAAAGACTAATTCTATTTAAAGGCTTTTACTTTTGCAAAAATCTAGCCTGGGTATGGCTTCTTTGGATGAGCTCAGCATTTTCCTACATCTGATACACGATATGAACAGACACACAGCTGCTGCATAACCACTCTTTATGAATAGTTCCTCTGTTAGGACGCTATCAAGGATCTTGTCTTGTTTGATTAGGCCTTGTTAAATGTTCATAAGTAGATGAGCTTTGAAAAGATAAATATTACAGAAGCGTTCTTCCTCTGCTCTTACAATTAAATGGAAATTTTCCTTTAAAATAATAAATAAATCAATAAGGAGCCCAGAGAAGTTGTGCTGCTCTGCTGAACAGCTTGCTCCCATTGCTGGGCCATGTGTTTGCCATTTCTCATTCTAGGCAAAATTCTCTCTCCGCACATGCAGAAAGCTCAATGAACAGGTATTTATGTGCTCTGACAATAAATTCAAACTGTGACTTTCTCAGTGCTTTAATAACTCAGAAAATGCACCCTGACCCTTATTCACCAAGTAACGGCACCAGCTTTACATAGGAGATCAGCCTCAGTTGAATGCCGGTAGACTTAGATTACAACAATATGGTTGTGTTTACAGCATACTCCAAACTCTGGGTCAGGCCTGAACTTGAATCCAAAACACATGTTGCACAGACAGTTAGGGATAGGCTTTAGATGGGCAACAGGACAAGAGGACAAGAGGAGGTGAGAGGTTAGGGCCTGCACTGTGCCTTTACACAGACTCAGGTATTCACTTATCATTGGCGTAAACGGCCCAACACTGTGTGTTAATCCTAAATCCAATTCATTTACTCAAGACGAGCCTTGACACCACCTGTCCTGAAGAAAGGCAGGATCTGTAGGAGCCTGGGTATGGCTGCTCCGCAGATGGTGTCAATGACCATAGCTGGGCAGATGGACCACATCACTTCTTGTTGTAGCTACGCAGACACATGAAGGCATGCTAAAGAGCATGCCAAGTTTTAGCCCATTAGTCACCCTGGCTATCAAAGCCCAATGCAAACAGTGCCAATTAGGTCTTAATTTGAATGTAAGTACAATGCTGAACTATACAAGATTTCAGTTCATATGTAAGTAGGCTGTGCATATATGAACTGCTGAAACTGGAAAAAGGTTTTTGGCCACTGAAAACATGAAATCATTGATCAAGCGGCCAACACCTTTCTGTGCCTTTTTCCACAGATCTATCATTTTCTAAGGTGGAATACTGATATTTTACATGAAAAGATGCGCTGTGTACAGTCTTCAGCCTGAAAGCAAAATGTCACAACTTCTCATCCACTGAAACTTTTCCTTAGCCACTATATGTTTAAATAAATTCTCTCCATGTTTATTGTGCTTCTCCTAAACAGTTTACGCAATCCTTTTTTTTTTCCTCCTTTGCCCCAGTAATGTGTTTCCCAAGAGTACCGTTGTTACTGGCCTCATATAAACTCAGATGTTCCATATTCATCAGAAAAGAAATCAACACAGAGTAGAAACATATTTCATGTGAAATTATGTAGGATACACTGCTTCAGCTGGTGTTGATTTATAGATTTAACCAAAAAACGTCATATGAAGCTCTTAATATATTAGTTTGGAGCAGCTCTAGCCCCTTTGTAGCCAAACAAAGTGAATGCAAGCAATTATCTTTCAACCACCACTGTTTGATTCACTGCAGTAGGCCCGAAGTATAGCATTTGGAAAAAACACCACTTTATTGAAACCCAAAATTATTGGATTTTCCCCCATTATTAAATATTTTTAAAGGATCTAGGCCTTGCAGCACTGTGAAAAAGCACAATGGCATACAGAGAAAGCAACAAATCTCATTGCTTTGTGTGTGCTGAAAGAAATATTACTATTTTCAAAAAGCTGGGATAATGGTTGGGCACACACCTGATTTAATCACATCTCTGATCACGTCTGTAAAGGCAAGGGAATATATCTTGTTACCTTCCAAATGGATTATTGGATGAGACAAGGGAAGAAAGTGTTAACAGTTCCAATGTCTTCTTCCCTCAATGGGGGACTGAAGATCGACTTTCAACAAGCAAAGTTGGAGCCGCGGGACTATGGAAAAACAGGAATTTATGCACACTAATAAAATCCCAAACCAGGCCCTCTGTGCACAGTGTGAGAGGATCTCAGAGCGCTTGATCTGTCTGTTGTACCGCTGTGCAGGCAGTGAGAACGGAGGAGCAGGTGGCTTGCCCTGAGATTGCTGTTCCTCTTGTAATGCCAACACAACACAGTCAGCGGGATTTCTGGCACTAACATGATCTACTGGCCTGCCAGCATGTATTACTCTGTACACTGTCCCCAGTCTTTATTCTTATCCTTCAAGGACTGATATAAAACCAGTATGTCCTAAGTGTTCGCACTTTGGTTTCTGTTCCCCAAGTTCTTAACAAATGGACCTACAGATAACCTTACAGACACCTTGAAAAGCTCTCTTTGTGGCAGGAAGAGTTCCAATGTTGGCATCTCATGAATCTCACATGATCTGGGGTAAAATCCTGGCCTGACTTAAGACAGCGCAGTCAAGAAAATCAGGTTCTCCCCTTCGCATCTTCATAAAAATCTCAGTTGAAACAGAGAGATTTCAAAAGTTCTTGGGCATTCATTTGGAAATGGATGCTCTTCTCGCCCTTAAATTTGCTTGAAAAGCTGGACAATGTGAAAGGAGTGGTACTGTCAATCACTGCATCCGTTGTACAAACTAACCCAGCTGATTTTGCACTGCAGTAGGCTAGGAGGTATTCTCACAAGCCCTCCCACCAATGCAACGGAGTGGGTGATAATCTCTGGTTACCAGCCAGTCAGAAAATGCTGATAATATCAGCTTAAAGAAGACATCACACTATGCCTTCATGTAATCTAGAGTAATTGAGGTTGGAAGAGACCTCTGGAGGTCATCTGGTCCAACCTATACTGAAAGTTAGTCCAGTTAGTCCGAGTTGCTCAGGATTGTGTCCAGGCAAGATTTTAATACGTCCGAGCTTCTCTGGGCCCCTATTCCAATTTTTTACTTACCCTCACCATGAATAACTCTTTCCAACTATCTAATTGGAAGTTCCCTTGCAAATTTTGCCTACTGCCTCTTGTCCTATCGCTGTGTACCTTGGAAAAGACTCTCTCCCCTGTTTCCCTACACCTTCTCATTTAAGTAGTTGCAACCAGCAGCAGGATCCCCCTGAGCCTTCTATTCTCTAGGCTGAGCGGACCCAGCCCTCAGCATCTCCTTGTACATCACGTGCTCCAGCCCAAACCCACCCTGAGAGCCAGCCCTCCTTGGGGCTTGCTTCTTGTATGAAGACACCTTTTTTCTCTCTATTTTAGATAATTGCATAAATTTGCATGAATTAAGGTTAAATAAATAAATCAGGCTTATTAAAATAAGCTTTTAATAAACCTTGCTTTATTTCTTTTGTTCAGTGTGCTTTTAAGAACGTGCTTTCATTGCCTCGTCTAATCAGACAAGCAGCAATATGATACCAATGGCTCCTATTATGGAGCCATTTTTCTCGTCACAGAGATCTACTTACTAATTTAACCTCATCTACTTCTACCATTTCCCAAAAGACTTAAAAGGTCTGAGTTTGTCCAAATGCTATTAGTTTTGAAAATACTTTAATTGTCCAAGACAAGTCTTAAAGCTTCTAGCCCCAAATAATTCTCAAAATGGTATTTGTACAATCTCTTTGGGGATTTGTACATGATAATGCTACTATGAGCTTCTTCACGTCACAATCTCCCTCTGTTTGCACTGACCAATCAGCAAAATAGCAGTTTAAGCTAAGAGTTACTCTTTCTCCGTCTTAGTAAAAATAATTTAATTTCAGCGAGAGGAAAGTATAAGTTAATTACATCCCGAGCATCAGGAAACAATTAACAGCTTTCTATTACATCACCCTGATTTCTAAGCTATACAATTACATGCTACTGCAGAAAAGGATGTGTGATTATCAAGAGAAGGATCTTTTCTGCAAAAAAATTAAAGGAAATTGTTCCCCCACTGACAATCAGTGCTATAAATAATGCTTAGCTAATATCTTTTCAGAAGTCATTTCCATTATTTGCAATCCTAACTTTGAGTGATGTGTTGGCCACGTGCTGTCAGATTCTCCTCCCAGAGGGTGAGCGTAAGTGCTGGACTCTGATTCCTCAGACAGGCGCTCACAACTTCAGCTTCCTCTGAATATTCTGCAATACTCCTTGGAATGAAATTAAAAATCATTGTTTTTACGAACCATATTGAAATTATGCCTTGCATTTGGTTTGCCTCTTAAATCAGAGCTGGGAATGGCTTGTGAGAACACAAAGGAATACACAGGCTTGCTTTAAGCAGCCCCAACGCTTTGAAGACATGAGTAACAATGTGAAGAGCAACGGACACACCATAGGAACACTGCTTTTTAACTCCTGCCAACAAACTCATTTGGCCCAATATGCAGGAAAGTGGTGCAAACACAGAGCCAGCCGGTTGTACAACAGTTCAGCTGAACGCTAATGGAAACATTACGGCAATATACCCATTTTGGCAATGGCCCTTAGCGTGAGAAGCAAGGACACGAACCCGCATAAACCTCCACAACTCCACGTCAAAGGCCACTGTGCTAGATGGCAGCTGTGTTGCTGGGAGTGGGAGAATCTTCCCAAACCAGGCAGATTATATACGTTCCATAAAGGATAAATATGATAGTGTTAGCGCTGCTTATCAGCAGAACTTTGGTCTCTGTAGATTCCTTGTGCAATGCACCTCCGGGACAGCTATACCTCTCACCCAGAAAGTTCAAGTTCTGTTCCAAGTTCTCCTTCCCTATTATCTTACACCTCAAGGCTTCTTCTATGCACTGTCCTAGACAAACATCATCTTGGCTGGCTCTTATCCATCTGGAATGCTCTTGGAACGATAGTTTCCACAGCTCTTGATCTCAGTAACGTTGCTCATCTCCCTGATTCCTTCCACTACCTCCTCCTCTTCTGTCACATCAAACACAGTACTACCATGCCTATACTCACTTGCAAGCTCCCACCTTTGCTGTCACCATCTCTCAGGTGGCATTGGCTTTTGCTCTGACTGGCCATTTAGTTCCAGTTTTGCCATTCAGTTTTAAATCTTCAAGCGAGCATCTTTGTGCTTGCTGCCTTAACACACAGGAGGCACCCTCACCCAAACAGCCGCAGAGCTGTCTGGATGTAGTCCCCCAAATCCTGTCCAGCATTGCTATGATCTCTACGAAAAGCTTGGCATCTAAACAGGGGCTGGGCAGAGGAAGAATGGCTGAAAGAGGTGAGAAGGGGCTCCTGGGCTGGCACAGCTGTGCTTTAACATCAGGGTTTGACTCTGTGAGAAGCCAATCTCTCTGTGGGGTCCCCCAGTAAAAGGGGGGGGGTGTCTGTGGAGCTCGTCACCCCCTGATCCCAGACCAGTTGACCTTATCTCCGGCGCTGTCATTGGCGCTAGTTCGACACGATGGTAACCTGGCTGAGCTCCCCAGACTGCTCGCCACGGGGTTGGACGTGCACCAATGCAGGTGCACCAGGACAAGTAGCAGGAGCCCTGGTCCAGGGGAGTTGGGCTGCCCTTTTCTGCAGTAACAGCTAGACACATCGGCTCAACGCCGCTGTAAAAGCCACGGCATGACTTACAGTCCCCTGGTTCTCCACAGAAACCAGAAAACTCTCATCTGCCTGCAAACCCCTGTGACACAGCTGCGGGAGCCCATGTAATCACCCACACAATTGCAAGGAAATGGAGAATTACGGTCTTGTTATGTGAAAACCAGCTTCTATATTTGCTCTGAATTAGCAAGCCCAATCAGGCATATTTTTTAATTATTTGTAAATGCACCTTTGAGATCTGAATGCATTTACTGGATTAAGGCACTGTTAAGAAGCAAACTATGAAGACTGTAAAATTATAGGGCTGATAATTAAGGTAGGGGTTTGCATTCTGAAGTAGCACTGTGATGTGCTGGTCATATAAATTACATAGTAGAAATTTCAAAAGATATGAAATGTCACTATTTGCCTCTATTCATGAACTATACCCTGACCACAGTGCAGAAGCAAAGAGAAATAACCCAGGCAGATTGCAAATATAGTTTCTGTTCCTACCTGGTAACAACATGTTCACTGGGCATTTAAACTCAACGTGAGTTTTATAGTCTCTCTTCTACTGGAATCTGATTTTTTTTTATTGGGAATCCAGCAAATGTTTGGCCCACGTTGAGTTTAGGCAAATTAAGAACTGAGGGGGTGGTCAAGCAAACCCAGCAGTGGCTGCTGCCGCCGTTCTCACTCTCCGTCCTTGACCATGCCATTCTGCCGGCTCCCTCACCCCAGCGCTGGCACTGGTCTGACCTCATGCTGAGCCTGTTTAGAAAGTTAAATTTATCGTATTTGTCTTCATCTGCTTTAGTTCCCTGAACTTCTGATCCCAGACGAACACCAGTGCACAGTGCAAGCGAAGCGATAAGAGCAGGGCAGTAGCAGCCTGCAGTTAGATCCGCTGTATCAGAAAACCACAGCCTTAAACCAGTGACACAGGGTAAGCCAGCACCCGTTTCTCCCCCCGTATTTCTTCAGAGGAAGCTTTTCTGTGGTCATGCGGTAAATCGGTTTGTAAAACTGACCCAACTGAAACATCAGCCATCTAAAAGCCCTGCAGGTCACCGTGTGGTGATGGTCCAGAGATGCTTAAGCCAGTCTGAAGGAGGGGAAGCACAGAGGAGGGAACCAGGAGGAACAAACACCTGTATTGGTGTGGGTACAAGAAAGAGAGGACCACCGCTTTCAGTGGCAGTACTAGCTTGAAGTTTTACCCACCCAAACTATTAGCCCTCTCCATTTCTCTAGCTGCAGGCATACCTGGATCCCTGCGTATCTGTACCATGATGAAGAGTTAAGCTGAGGAACAGGAAAATACATGTAACAGAACCAGACCTGCTGATGATCACTGCCCGAGGAGGTTCCTTTGGCTTCACAGGTTTCTCTAGAGCCTGGGTGAGCCTGTGACACAGTTCGTGGGTTATCTTTTCCCTTTCTCCATGCTTCCATGCAACTCATTTTCTCAGAGTTTTCAAAAAAAAGAGCAAGATTGCACATTATATTACATCCACTCCTGCTATATAGCGCTGTCCTGGCAGTGTAGGTTTAAATATTTTATTTTTCTTTAACTCTGAGATCGGTTTTACTCTTTCTGCAGCAGGGAACAAAAGCATATTCATAATATATTCATTATACAGTCATTTCTCCTTAAGACCACAGGGAAAATGTAGGATTCAAGGTCAAATCTCCAAACGGTTAAAAAAAAAGTAAATTAAAAGTCATGATTGTTCTTGATATTTACAAAATTGATTAAAAAATCCCTTCTCGGCTTTGCTTCTGCTAGCTAGTGGAGGCAAACTGCCTTTGTAAATCTGTCTCTCCATTCTATTATAATACCAATAGTCTTAGTCGAATCAGTGTAACTAAGGATCTTTGTGAGACTGTGCTCAAATAGGTTTAAACTGTATTTAACTCCAGTGGTTTATACATTAAAATTGATTAAAATATATGGCTTATACGTTCTGCTCTTGCTTAAGAAAAAAAAACCAACAACAACCCATGACTAACATATGAAGTCCATCCTTCACTCAACAAATGCCAGCAGTTCTGCTGAGACCCGAAGCTTTGCAGTTTCTGTCATCATTAACCTTTAGAGCCTCGATGCTGTTTTTCTTCAGGGACCATGTACACAAACCAAACCTGCTTAGCTCTTGCTTCTTACCCAGCCTTTCCTCCCCTTCGCCAGTTCTTCATCAGTTTAATCTCTTCCCACGAAAGTTTATTTTGAGGAGGTGATGGTATTCAACCCCAGGACTGAACACAGGAAAAAAGTATCTTTTCGTTAGCAAAAGTACTCACACAAGCCTACCCTACCAGGAAGAAAGAGGAAAAAAAGTTAACACAACCACAATACAAGGGTTATGAAAATAAAATGCAGAATAAGCGGCAAGAAAGGCAGAAGGGTCCAGAGCCTCAGGAGGGACTGTCTGTTTCTGAGAGCAGCCACTAAGCCAAGAGCTACCACCCAGGCCAGCACTCCCTGCCGGGGCACTTAGTGATGGGGAGGCAGAAACCTATGTCAGGAACTTAGCTGGACTGCGGAGAGGCTAATGTTTGCTGCTGTGACAATATCCTTCACTTTCTTAAGTTTTACATCACAGAAAGCACTGAAATTCTTAAAGTTTTACACTTCAAAAACGACTGGAGTCTACAGATACAAACGTCAATTAAAATGTGACGCACTGATTCCTCCCTAGTCCTTGTCCATTTATCCCATAGTGAAAGCTGGTTGAGCTCCCTCCTGGCTTCAGTCTCATCTCTCACTCAACAGATGTGACTTTGGACAGAGAAAAGAGCAGATCCTTTCCTGAACACCATACCCAGAGCTCCCCACCCATCTCGGTATCACCTCTGCATCTCCACACTTGGGAGGTATTTTTCTCTGTGCTTTCGAGATGCCACTCTTGGGCTCAGTATCTGACCAGAAACCCCAATCCCGACAGAGTCCCCCTTTGGTTCCCCAAGTTTGGCAGCTTCACACAGACCCTCCCTCGCTGGCCAGAGCCCACTACTGCTGCAAGAAACCGCTACCAACTCCAGCCAAGATTTCTGTTGCAAAGGTTTTATTTTTCTTCTGAGCATACAGTGCCTACTCCTGCCCGGACTTGATAAATAGCTCAAATTCTTACATGCTATCGCTACACAAATAGTAAATAATAACAAATGATAGGACGACTTCTCTGCCACGGTGCCAGCCTATGGCCACTGCCCCCACAGGAGCCGGGATCGTGTAACAACTGCAAAGCCAGATTGCCTTTGGTGCACTGATTCTGCATGCGCAGAGTATCAGAATAGTTTCCTTTACCTGTTCATGGGAAGTTCCTCTAACATAAAAGAAATGAAAAATAAACGAATAAAGAATAACAGAAGTAAAAAATATTGTTGCACATGCTACACACATCCAGGATCCTCTGCTTGCCAGCTAGTCTCTGCTAACCTGAGACAAAAGTTAATGATTGACTCCATCTGGAATGGAATACATAAAATATACAGCACAAACCACTCGTACAACATCCGCCTTCTTGTGTACATAGCAAAAGAGCGATCGCTATTTGCCCATGCGTTGTTAACTACTTGATCTCTGAGTTGTGCTTGAGGAAAGCTGCTGATGGGAACGACTGAATTATTAAAAGGCTTCAAGGAAAGAACTGAGCAAACAAAAGCCTTACGTCTTCATTTCTAGAAATGCTGAATAGCCACAAATTTTACTGCAGGACATAAGAAATTGAGATTCCTGGTCCAGGATTCATGTACACATATATATACAAATACATATACTATATATGATGTGTCATCTATCATATATACATACATGTATGTATCTATCTGTGTGTGCATGCATGTTTATATATACATATGGGATTCGATGTCATTAAAATTAGTACAAACAGACAAAATTGAAACACGCGAGAAGGTGCATCAGATATCAAAGGTTCTAGAAAATTGAACATGTTAATCTGAGAAACACATAATTTTTATAAAATTAAAATAATTTATGTTAAATAAAGTATATAATTGAAAGTGTTGTGATAGGGTAGAGTTAGCGGGAAACTTCTTGATTTCAGAGCACTTCATTTTGCAGCTTTACCAACCTTCACTTTCAAACCTTTTCTGGTGGAACCTCACAGAGAAGATTGCCAATTTTTTGGTTGCTTGATTTTGGAAAACAAATTAATGAAAGTGAAGTTATTTGGACAGAGAGTTCTGGAGCACTGTGTACCACAGAGATCTGATGATACCATCTCCTGTGTCCTATCCACCCCAATGAACTCAGCAGACAAGAGCCTTCCCGAGAGAGACGACTGAAAACTATTTTTTCAGAACCAGTTTTGAGCCCAATCGGTTACTCTTGGCTAAAGAAAATGCAAGCACTGGTGGAGAACTAAGCAACTTGCAAGAACATGGTGCAGGGGGTGGAAAAGCACATCAGCCCTTTAGATGGAAGTACAATACTAGATTGGCTTAGGCAGATCACAAAATCCCATCTTAATGAATTCTGTCCCTAAAATTGGCATATATGTTTGTTTAACATCTGAAGATTGGTCAGGGCATGACTTGAGAGGAAGTGACCTCTAGACAATTCTATATCATAAATCCTTATGTTCCTTTTATTGTATAAGCTTATACAGTTGTAGTTGTGCATCACTAGAGTGTTAATATACTTTCAAACACAGTGATAGCGTTTAATAAATTACATAACTATAGGGTTAACATATTTCTATATAATAGCAATACATTAACACTAAGGCTGTCTTGATTACATCGCTCTAGAAACACTGTTGTGTGCCTGGGGTTCTTTGCACCTTAGAATGCCAACGAACTTTTGAACCCTACCACTGTGAAAAAGGTTGACTATTTATTGCTCAGAATAAGAAAAAAATTTATAGACCTGTAGGTGCTATCATCCTTCAGAAGTTAATGACTCTGAAAGTTATGCACTTCAATATATTAAGAAGTTTTCTTAAAGTGACAATCTTCCTGAAGTGAGACTTTTGGAAGACTAGTGAAAACTGGTTTTGATTCTCATGCAGCTTTCAAAATATATAGCTGCTTACCACGTAAAACCTCTTATGTAAAATGAAACTCATACACAAACTCTGATATAAAAGCAAACAAATTTCTGTTGAACCGTATCTTGCATTTTTTCTCTTCTGAAAGAATGAAAATCTCTAAGAAACATGTTTCATATTTCCCTAAGCAGAAAGAAAAAAGATGCTGAATTATAAGAACTATTCTATCAAAATCACTGGCTCATCTAGCACGTTTCCTAGTTATTTACTCAACTATTTAACAGAAGTGTGAAATCGGGAAAGATGTTGCTTCTTGTAAAGGCTGGTGATAAAGAGGTATCCAAAAATCTGCAGAGACATCAAATGTCATTCAAGTTATGCCTGCTACAGAGAGCTGCACCATATATACAATGGCAATTTCTGATTTAAAAAAAAAAAAAAGTGTTCTTTTAATATTGCTGTTCGGTCAACTGAAGCCTGCAGACACTCTGAATGACGAGACACATATTCTGCAAGAAATGAGGGACACCTGGAGGATATACCAGATTTCAGTGACAATCTGGCATCAAGAAACAATTAGCAGACAAGGAAGATTTCAGACACCCCTGACTCGTAAGACAGGTAGCCAGAAAGCATATCAAAACATGCCCATTGAAACTGCTTTTGGTTGCCAGAGGCAAGCTAGCTCTAAGTTAATGCTCAAACCCAGAGACAGATAACTTTAATCCTTCTGCCAAACAGTGCTGAAACGGGCACAATCTGTGGCCTTCGACCACGAGGGAATTGGAATTGCTTTGCTTCCAATAAAACCCTTCTCGACTTCGGTAGTGCCGTTATATGCTCCTGCTACTAGGCTTCCAAATGATGGCCATCCAAAGCACTACGGCTGTGGTACCTTCCTTCAGGCACACCCTGCGAGATCAAGGAAACTCAGGGACGTTCGGTTCCCTGGGGCTGCCCGCAGGCAGGTGTTTGCAGGCAGGGACATAGTGGGGTGAAGGCTTCAAAGGGCTCTCCCAGTCCTAAGGAAGCTGAAGGCCCCGTGATCCTCTCGAGCACAACTTGTGGTTACTTCAGGGGTGAGGTCCGTATGGGTCACTTGTAACCTATGGAGCCTTTGAAGGCCACCTCCAATGCAGCCATCCTCAAAAGAAAGAGCTCATCACTGAACAGCTATAGGCTCTCTGAAACTGCGGCAGAACAGGGGGAAGAGCTGGGTTTTGGGTGGTTGGAGCTGTCAGGCAGCCAGAGCCCCAGCAGTCTGTCCTTGCAGGGCCGTCGGTACCCAGAGAGCCCGCAGCTGGATCATGCCCATCCCAGCTCTTGCCTGGCTCTTCCTAGTGTCCTGCATGGCAGCGAGAAGCTCCCAAAGGGCTGTCCTGAAGTGCCGCACTGTTGAGATCTTCAGCTTTGCTTCATCAGGCTCACCAAGAACCAAACTTCAGAAGTCCTCACTTTAAAAAATATGTTTCTACTAACCGAAAGTAAGAGTTAGGTATTGGCTTAGCCAGCTCCTGGGTACAGAGGCAAAGGACACTACTGGATGTAAAAATTTACCACGTTAGCTAAAATGTAGCTCAAGATCCTGTTTCTTTTTCCATAAATCACCCCACCCTTGGACCAGGATTTACATCATGGCCTCATTTCCCACAAACTGCTCATGACTGAAGCTGGTAGGTACAAGCCCAGAGCCAACACGTGCCAGCAGCCAGCTCCCCGGGTGCCAGCAGCCATGGCACACACCGGGACAGAGCCTCCTGAACTCGCAAAGGAGAAACACAGATCACAAGCAGCGAAGGGACAGTGACAAGAAGGAAAAAGCTCTTTGGCCTCCTCCTCCCCCTCTCCTAGCCAGCATGCATTTGCTTGGGGAAGGGAAGGAGGCACAGGGCTTCCTTCCATGCCCACCGCCGGCACTGCCAGCCTGCAAAGCCAGGCTCACCGTGGCGCTGCTCAGATGACTTCAGCCCTCACTGCATGAGGAGGTCCCTGCCAGAGAGGGATGGATGAGCAGCAAACAGGCCGCAGGGACGGGGACTATAAGGCAACGCATGAGACTGAGGCAAGATGGGCAACAGGAACTTGGTAAAGAATTTCAATCAAGCAGCTCTCAGCAGTATTTGAGTTCAGACACATGCACTGTTCGGTCTAGTACAAGAGCGCTTTAAATACCTACGTTTGGTTGGGTTTATGTAAGCAACACCATGCTCGCAGTTTCATTTTACACTTTTACTCCTAAGTTATGCATTCATCTGGCAGTATGCAACACTTGCTCGTGTGCACTTTCACCCAAATACGCACATAATCACCTGTCCGGCTGCATCGCTCCCGCTGGGGGCTTATCTTGTGTTTGTAAGCATCACTAAGAATAGAGTACAGTACGTTTCCTTGAGTGCATGTGTGTGCTGGTTTTCTATCATCTGTTTGCCTGCCCAAAGGCTGCTGAGATAGCCCGTCTTTGATCCTGAAAACCCTCCACGTTTCCATTTAGCCTTAACAATTACACACTTATCTTGGACAGGAAAAGGGAAACTTTAAATGCAGGGTTGGCTAAAACTTGTCTACCGGCCAGTTTTCTATCGCAGATTTTATGGCTTTTATTGTCTACAAAACCGAAGAAAACTAACCCTTTGCATAGAGTATCCCAACAAACAGAACAAAGCTAACAAAAAATGGCGGGGGAAAGAAGGACAATTTTGGGTGCAGTTTCACAAGACGGTTCCAGCTGACCCAAGAGCTCACTGCTGCCAAAATGGGAAATCTCGCTGGTTCTCCACTACCTCGGCTTCTTGCTCCTGGCTCCACATTCCCACCATCTATCTCCCGTGGGTTCTGGCAGTCAGCAGATCAGAAAACCAACGTACCCACCAGATCACCACATTGGATCTGCTCCAAAGAAGTGCAAGAAGTAGAGGAGCAGGCACGAGGGAGGAGGTGGGACTACACAGCCGGGAGTGGGGTGTAGGAGAAGGCTCAGGGGGAGAGCGGATCAACCCGGTCAGCAGTAGCTAGACGTGCAGGCTGAGTTGTTCATGAAAGCACAGTCCAAGGAGATCTAGGACACTTCCTACAGATTTGCAAAGGAATGTTCATAGGTTACTTCACGGGATGGGGAATAATTATTTTGTATCGATGGATCATCCTGCCCAAAAAATAGCACCATGTTTCATTACCTTAATAAATAACAAATGTCATCCTTGATTGTGACACTAATGAGGTGATTTTAGGAGACAGATTTGTTGAAGTTTCCTCAGTCTTCTCCTTAGCGAAAGACTGCAAAGCTTGTGTTTTTACATTTAACTATGAGGTATACAGAAAGACTTAATATGATCTTAACAAAGATGTTGTATTAGCCTTCAATCTTCGGTTTCTAGTGAGGTAACTTAGGACCAGCAGGATTCCTATCTGGTACCTGGACGAACAACTCAGTGCTAGGTCCACCATGCAGAGCCTGCGTGCCGGTGCACCCTGTCACCTTCCGTTTCCCTTCAGGCTACTTCAAAGAGGAATCTCAAGCTTGGAGCAGACATTAGTGTGTACAGGAGCCGGACCACTAAAACAAAGTTTACTCCCCAAACATGGGTATCACTGGTGTGCATCACAGGATCCTTACCATGTGGATGCGACCAGTAACAATGTCAGTATCTGTACTAGCAGCAATGATGGCACCTCCCAAATTAAGCAACATTTCTATCATTTTGCAGTGTTTGACCAGCATTTGAGCAGAAAGTTCAAAGAAAATTCAAGCAAAAACTAGTGGGAAAATATGTCTACAATCTCTTTCTCGTTACACATATAACACACAATAATAATAGGATTTTTCTTCCTCAATCACAAGATGTTCCACCAACAAGCCGAAAGCCTTAAAATGTCTTTTTCTCCTCTGCAGCGCATGGGTACAGATGGCACACTAAATACATCGCAGAAATTAAAAATTAACTGAGTCAGGCATTTTTGTTAACGGTTTCTGTGCTGCACACAACTCCAGTCGCGCAGCGCTGTTAATTACCGCTGGTGCCGACAGTGGGGATCCCCATCCATCTGCTGGGACCAGCTGAGGCAAAATACAAACCGAGCCCTCGGGAGAGGGAGCAGCCCCGCGGGTCAGCGCCCGCCGCCGCCGCCGCGGGAGCCGCAGCGCACACCGGGGGTCGGGGCGGGAGCGGTTCCCTGCGCTCCGCCGGTTTCTGGCGGCAGTGCGGAAACACGATTGCTTCGGGTTTGTTTGGGGTTTGTTGTTTTTTTTCTTTTTAAGCTTTAAAGACGTAACTCTCCTTCTCCATCGCTTGATCCCTTCAGGGATCCAGCAGCCTTGCCCCCTGACGCCTCCAAACCCACGCAGGGCAGCAAAGGTGCCCCGGGCAGAAGATCCCCGAGGCGGTGATTTACCTCCCCGGGTTCGCAGCGTCGGCTGCCGCCCCCCCCAACACACACCTTCCTCCTCCTCCTCCTCCTCCTCGCTGCGGAAAGCGGGGCCGGGGGCCGCGCTGGAAGCAGGGCAGGTGCTCCTGTGGAAGGCAAAGCCCGAGGGGACAGACCCTCACCCTCCGCCCCGCGGATCCCCCTCCCGCCTTCAGTGGGGCTGCTGCTGCTGCTGACCCCCGGCTACGCGTCCCCGGCAAAGCGGGGGGACGGCACCGCTTACCGGAGCTGCTCGCCGGTGAGCAGGACCTCGGCCATGTGCTCCAGCTCCGCCGCTTTCTGCTGCATGCTGCTCATGCCCTCCTCCATCGCCGCCGGCCTGCGGGCACAGCACCGCCGGGTGAGGGGGGACCGGGGGTACCCGCCGCTCCCCCCCGCCCCGGGCCGCGCTGCCCCCGCTGGCAGCTCCGCCGCCCGCCTCCCGCCCGGCGCCGGCGGCTGCAGAGCTTGTCGCCGGGGGGGGAGGAAGGGGAGGGGGGGGGGGACAGCGGCTGCCTCCCCCCGCCGCTTCGTCTCACCTGAGCGGGGCAGGTCACTTTTCCCCTCGGCAGGCTCGGATCACCCCCCCCCCCCCCTCCGCTTCTCCCCCCCCCCCCCCCCCCCCCCCCGGTGTTATTGTGTCACAGGCAGGCGGAGAAACACACGGTGCAGCCGCCGCAGCCGCAGCCCGGCTCGCCGAGGCAGCAGCGTCCCCCCCCGGCTGTCACACGGCAGGGTACCGGCGCTGCCCGGCGCCGCGGGAGGGGGCCGGCTCCCCGCCGCCTCCGCTCCCCGGGGGCCGCTCCGCCGCTCCGCCAGCCCCGGGGCGGGGAGACAGGCGGCCGCGCACGGAGGAGCGCAGCGCTTCCCTCCCGTGCAAAGTCCCCCGCCGCCTCCCTTCATCGCGGGGCCGAAGGGAGGAGAAGCGCGCTGGGGAGAAGCCGGAGCGGCTCGGGGGGTGCGGGGTGGTGGGCGCTGGGCTGCCGGGGCTGGGGGGATGCTGCTGCCGCCCGGGGGGTGCGGGGTGGTGGGCGCTGGGCTGCCGGGGCTGGGGGGATGCTGCCGCCGCCCGGGGGGTGCGGGGTGGTGGGCGCTGGGCTGCCGGGGCTGGGGGGATGCTGCCGCCCGGGGGGTGCGGGGTGGTGGGCGCTGGGCTGCCGGGGCTGGGGGGATGCTGCCGCCGCCCGCTCAGGTGCTGCGCGCTGCGCCTCGGTACTCATCCTTAGGGATACGGGGCGAGGGGGCACAGAGGGAGCTATTGGTCCGGGTTTTCACCCTCAAAAACTGCTGCTGCTCTCCTACCGTCCTGATTTCTGCTCATCTGCGACCCAGGGGTTGTTTTCAGGCATGGGTCCCCTGCCCACCTCAGCTCTTTTGTCTCCGGGCAAGAGTGGATGCAGGATTCCGGAAAGGGCAGAGGAGCGTTTCTCTCAGCATTTAGTCTTGGCAATGGGAAGTAAAGTGCAAGGTCATGAACGCTCATTGTCAACATTTTTGATGGGGAAAAAAAACCCAGCCTTTTTTAAAAAAAACCCTCCAGGAGGCATCTTCTGCAGTGGTCCAACCATGGTTTGCATTTACAAACATGTGCAATTAAGATATACCTTGATTGCCTACTCATTGTCTTCTGCCTGCACATACTCTGTGTGCATGGGAATTGCGTATGCTTAAGTGTTTGCAATATTGTCATAGATTTAGGACCAAAACGGTATTTTCAGAACCAAGAGAAGAGCGAAGAGGCAACCAAGTGAACCTAGTAGTAACCAGGCTGCAGACAGTGGGAAGAAGGTGGTTCTCTGCACAGTCTGTAGTACACTTGTGGTATTTATTACCAGAGGAGATTCTGCATGTAAAAGAATGGGCTTGGAGTCAGGGAAAAAACGGACAAGTACTTGGAAAAGAAATCTACAGAGAGTTACCGAGCAGACAGTGGCCACATCCAGCTCAGGAAATTCTCTCTGCTAAAAATAATTGGAAGCTAGGCAAGCACTTGCCAGACATTTCATGTATGCTTTCCTTGCTGTTCCCCAAGCATCTGTTTATAGTCACTGTGATGAATACTGGACTAGATGGACCTTTAATTCAACCCAATATAGACATTTTAACGAGCACCTTTGCGGGTCTCAGAGAGCACCACAGATCCATGGATGGCCAAGAAGAAAACCAGAATCTGCCTTCATTTCATTCATGGAATGGGCCAGGGAGAGAGGACACTGTAAAGCTGTAAACACTCCAGCTTGAGCTTGCTTGCTGTAAATTCAGAAGACGTGTGTTTAATCTGAATACTTGCAAACAGCCCCTAATTGCACTCATACTGCAAACATACAAAGTACAGATTCACAGAGCTGGAAACAAAAAGGGAATTGAAACAACCATCTCATCTGACCTTATCTTTAGGACAAAGAATTTACACAGTACTTTTTATCAAGCACTTTATCACGTGACTGAAGGAAAGACAATTTCAAGAGAATGTTATTGTACATTGCAGACCATTTCTGGGCAAGCCCTTGGCTCCATCACCTGGGTTTGGCTGATTCAGCCATTCACCACTGCTAAAAGGGGATACACTGTTCTTCTCGGCTCCGGCAGCACGATCTGCAATGTGTCCTGTGCTAGTTTTCCCACTTTTAGGACCTCTACTTGCTGCAATTCAAAAAAGTCAGAAAGTGGAGGGTTTCTTCTGGGCCAGCGAGCAGACCTGTGCAGATGGCTGTAGGATCCAACGAGCACCAGAGCTGGCACTGAGATGGAGAGGGCCTGGGCAGCTTGGAGCAGGAACAAAAGAAGAGGAAGAGGGGAAAGAAGCTGTCTTTGGGCAGTGACAAGCTATTGGCTTGACTCGGGGTGCTTGTGGAAATGCAGCCTGAAATGCGTATCTTTCCTTGCATGGTCTTGCAGCTTGAAAAATGCAGGCCAGTGCAATTTCCTGCACTGAATTGTTTAATGATTATACACAGCCATGTTTGCCTTTGCGCACTGATATCCCATTTGTAATTTGTTCCACATGTTCACACTGACATTTCTTACAGTTACAGTGCTCCTAAGAGGAGGGAATTGGGTATCAGTCGCTCCAAGCCTGCTGTCACCCAAAAATGGTTAATTAACATAACCCCAAAGGGTCACATTTCAGCTAAAAGTCAGTAATGAGCTACATAAAATAACCTGTTTAGATGTTTGTAGTTTGTTTGTTTCTAATGTACAGAACATAAGGTCTAGCAAAACATTAAATTGTCTTGACCCTTCCTCCCAGGGGGAGACTGGCCACCAAGACTAAGACGCTCCTCTAGGAGGTGGGAAAGCATGTGCAGGGCCTGAAATCCTGACAGCAAGAGAGAGCACCACCCCTCTGAGGTAACCTCCGCGAAGTAGATTGGCTTCTTTTTTGTAGATATAGGATCAATTTTAGGAGTCGGTGTCTATTTTAGGTATGACTTGCATTTTACTTTAGCGTGGCTGGAGTTAAGTGAGGTGAAGGTAGCTAGCTAACAGGAAGGAATTCCTCAGCCAAGAGCATGACAGATCTTTGAACTAGAGCCCTGGGACACTTTAAAACTCATCCTCCACAACGTCAAGAGAGTAAGAAGAGCTGCATAGGTCTGGTGGAGAGTTGGTACCACAGGCATGAGGGAAAGCTCAAGTATCTTCCAGTGACTTTTGATGACGCTAGAAGCTCTCTAGCATGCAGTAAGGAACACCCAAGGTCACAATGCTCTGTGGAACACCATGCATGAATAGGGACATTGTATTAGAGTATTGGTTTTAGAAAACATTCTAGTAGTTTGTAAAAGCTTTCTTATCTCACTGAGTAAATGCCCAAGTGGTGAAATGCTAAATGTTTACATAGTGAAATAAGAATATTGCTTTCACTGCTTTAAAGAGTATTGCATGTGGCCTACATTTTCACTTGATACATTAATCTTAGATTTGATAAATTAATTCTGTAGTCTCACTAACTAACTTTCTGCAAGCTTATTTTAGCATAAGACATTCACATGAAAAAATTAACAATATTCATGTGTGTATTTCTTATTTCCTATAGCATTGTTCCTGAGTCCCATATATGGTTGTTTGTCTTCCCTGTGCTGGGATGACTAGAGCTTTCTGAACAGGAAAATGACAGACAAATTGTTAAGGCATTGATCACCTCATGCAAAAGATGGTGAAGCACTTGAGGGAGAAAAGACATTAGCAGGTGAGCTGTTCGATGGGTTAACAGTTTTGTTTTTCCTAACGTCTTTTGTATAAGAGCCAGCATTATGTAAACATCAAATTCAAAAATACTTGGTCCCTCTTACTGAGGAAGACAAATGTAAAATACGGTTTTGGCTTTTAAGTTGGCCTTTCATTCAAGTAGGTCTCGCAACCCCCATGGAAAATGATCGCGGGGACTTTTTTTCAATATCCCCATGCTTATTTGCAAAGAGCTCACTTGTCTTTGTGTTTCAACTGGTTCACTTCCTTAGCACTGGGGTCCTGGCAAGGGGAACCAGAGGAACTACCAGGTATTGTCCAGCTTCTCCTCTTTTCAGGCCTTGTACAATAGTGTTTCCCATTCTTGGCAGTGGATAGATTACATTCATTGCTGCTCATTTGCTGCTCGAACTTCGAACAATTTAAGTTGCCTGCTAGAAACTGGTCAGAAGAATCAGCGCTTGTGTGATTCGAAGGACTGAATGCATCTGGCCAAGCTAATTTTAGTCTTGTGATAAACCACAGGAAAAGTTAGTAAGTTTTCAGCAAAAAAATGGTATGTTTTAAACTTCTCTTTTTCTATTATAACATCCAAGTTCCTGCAAAAGCCACCATGGTGAGATAACAGGAGGAATTTTTCACAATCTGTCCAACATTTCAGCACTACAGTGAGACTTGTATCTGTTTAGATTCTTACGTTTCAGGCAGCACTGACCTGGTACTCATTATAATAGTGAGCTGAAGTGCAGAGAAAAAGTCATTTTGATCCTGAGATATGCAGAGACAATCTGAAAGGGGCTTTCTAAGCCTGCCCTTACTCAGCTTTTCCATTTTGTGTTGAAAGTTCAAGCACTCACTGCGTCAGAGACTGTGAGATTCTTGAGCAGACTGATGGCTAAAGCATGGCCAGGAGATGGGTACAGGTTTTAGTGCTCGCTCCCCTGAACAGATAAATATTTTATAGAAACAAACAGCTTCAATGAGAAAAAAAGATCAGAAATTCACATCAGACCAGCAGACCCAATAACTCAAGTTGACAGTATGGTCTGCTAAACCAGCATTTTGCACTACCCAGTGCCAGTGACGCCATTTGTTCTATACACTCGAGTCCCTCTACTGATCGATTATACCTGGAATACTTTCTATTTTCTCTGACTTCATATATTCAGTAGTTTTCTAATAATTTCTAATTTTAAGCATCACAAAAAGCACCTGTAAAACTGGCAGAAGCCTTAACCCTTCAAGGTTTCGTATGTATTTCCAGTAGTTCTCTTTTGGTTTGTTTTCTCTTTATTTTATTCTGCATTTAACTGATAGGAATGATGAACTCATTCAGCTCATACATTGTATGTTTAGCCCGGGTTGGAGTCCAGGGCTTTTGTAGTATCCAGCTTAGTGCACGGGCTGGGAGGTGTGAGTCAGCTGGGAAGTCTGACTAAAAGCTGAAAAGGATCTGCTCTCTAAACCACATCTCAACTGTGAAGACACCACCTACTAGCTAAGCGGTAAAAGCCAGCTTCTCAAGCTGTCCCCCGGCTCTCTCTGTGTTTGTGCGCTCTGATGTCTGGTTGCGAGATCAAAAAGGTTTGCTTAAACCGCTGTGGCTTGAACTTACAGTTTGACGCTGCACTGTAACCAGCCCTGAACACTCAGGCACTCTCTTTTTTTTCTTCCCTTGGGAGGCAACACCTAAGAGCTGAGGCTCAGTCTGAGACACTGTTCCTTACTAGTTCTTTGGTACTTATTGCTGCTTCTCAGCCCCAGTTTCTGTTGACTGTTGCTCTTTCCACACTGCCCGTGATGGAGCACACTCTACCTTAGGTGATTTGGCTCTTCTGTGCCCTAGAGTGAGCAGCACAGCCAGGGTTTGGGGTGGGTGGTGGGGGCAAGCATGCAGCGCGCACGTATCTGTAGATATGTGGTTCTGGTGGCAGGAACAGATGCAAACAGCTTGACAGGATGCCAAACAGCTGCTGCCATGAGATACAGAATCATACTCGCCTGATGATTGATGAGGCTTTTAATAAAGAAAAACTGTCCTTATCAAACAGTACTCTACAAAGCAGAGGTTTCAGCATTGTCTCCAGCCTTAACCACATCACATCCTGTCGTTAGGTGAGGCTGTGCCGCACACAGAGACATCCCACGGCTGAGGAACACCCGCCAGTGAAGCTGCTCCTCCGGCTGACATTGCAATGATGCCACCATTGCTGCGAGACATCAGAAACGCTACAAACCGATGGCATCGCTCAGCTTCACTAGGATAATCGCCACCAGCAGCTACTCTGGCTGCGGTCTGTTTACATCTGTGAAATAAACTGTTTCCAGTGGATATGTGTTTAATCACTCTGCCACCCTGTGGTCCTTTCAAGAATTTAAGTATGAAAATGCCCGTTAGAAAATCGCTGTGAACTGATGCTCAACAAAAGAAAAGGACTGTTAAATGAAATTAATGGTAATTTTATAAGGGAATATCTTTAGACGATACATTTTTTGCACAGGATTACAAATACAAACACACTCGACTCCATCATTAATTTCCCTCCACAATGAACAACAAAATAACCACCCAATCTAGTCAAAATGAAAAATCAAAGCCAGTAAAATACTAGATATATCAATATTCCCTTTTATGAAAGCGCTTTGCAAGGAAGTGTCTGAGACCTCCTGGGTTTTCAAAACATTTATAGATCTCTTGGAGTGCTGGAGCAATGAGATAAACTCAGCAGAACATGCTTCTAAAATAAATCAGATAGCATATTGTGCTGAGATATAGCAAAATTATTGGATATGACCAGTCCCTTTATTGAACCAAAGCAAAGGTGTTTTTGGTGCTACGGGGAACCAGAATTCTTTATGGAGAAAGCTTTGCTGCAGCTCTGCATCAGGGAAAGTGGGTACCAAAGGATCTGGTGGAAGGAGGCACCAAGAGACAAAACTGGGATGAAGCAGAAGCATAGCAAGGTTTTCTCATAAGTATAAATTTGGGTTTCTTGAAATACAGAAACTGGTAACGATATTGCCAAGGCTGAACTGTAGTGGGAACACAGTTCTGCTCTCAGTGTCTTAGCACAAAAAAAAAGCACCTGAAAATCAGTCTGTAGTTGTGTCTGGGAAGAAAACTTCACCAAGGTGCGTTCACCCAGGGAAGAGGGGTGAAACAAGGATAAAAAGGTAGAGGAAAGAGCTGTGAACAGAAAAGGAATGAGGAGAAGGGAGTCCCACTAAGACCAGAGGTGGGACTCTTGAGCTGAAGAAAAGAGGGGGAGAGAATCAGGAAGGAAAGAGAAGCTGAAAGGAATGCAGCAGCAAGAGAGACAGGCTGAGGTAGGAGGTGGAAGACGTAAATTGTCTTTGTGATGTCCCTCAGAGCTTTTCCCCTCTGCATTACACTGTCTTCACAGGGGGATGCTGCCTGTCTCCACAGCAACCAGCTGAGAGGCGAGACCTTTCCTCCCTGTCTGCATTGACTCCTCTCTCCAAATTGTCACTCTTTAAGTTGTCAGTATAGAGAACTGGCCTGGCAGCATCTCCAGAGACCCACTTACTGCACGTTCCCACCATGGAACAGGATCGGCTACACCTCGGCTTTTCCTATCACTCAGTTTGGCAGACCCCAGCGCCCACTCCCCCAGGAATGGAACAGAATTTTTAATTAAAGATTTCTAAGTTTCTTAATTGCCTTTGATGTTTCTGTCATTCAAATTGTTAAATATGGGGGGAAAACTCATTTAGGTCTCCAAAGAGGGCTTGAAGGGCAGTATTCCCCCTCAAGCCTCACACAGCATCTCCTCTGAAACAGTTCATGATGACAGCAGCCTCATCATCCACTTACCGAACAATTTTGCAGGGAAAGGCAATTCTGTTAGGTAAGGTCCATGCCAAAACTGACGACCCAGTCTCCAGCACCTAAAGGGGAGAAGATGAGAGGACAAAGATCTCTCCTAACTGTACAAAT
The DNA here is from genome assembly GCA_017639485.1 of Pluvialis apricaria. Lineage (NCBI taxonomy): Eukaryota > Metazoa > Chordata > Aves > Charadriiformes > Charadriidae > Pluvialis > Pluvialis apricaria. The sequence goes on along the minus strand of CM030008.1, from coordinate 155,840,631 downwards.
AATTAATTTATTTTCTGAGTCAAGAGTAATTGGAGATCTGAGATGCCAAAACATCTGATGAATGGAAAGTTACTTCTGTTGTCCTGGTTATAGCTTACCACATGATGTCAAATTGTTCAACATCTCAAGACATTGATATCCCTTGTGATATACTCACCACTAATCATTACTCACAGAGTTGAAAGGAAAAAATTCCAGCTACTCAGTGATCACAATGGAAAAATGTTTGGCCTCATGACAAGCTCCAGTATTCAGCAGAAGGAGAAAAAACCTACAGATGGTTAGGATCTACACAGAAAAAAAATATGAAAAATACAATTGGCACAGGAACATTCAAGCTTTAGGCATAGGCCCTAGTAATACCTGATGAGGGGGATAGATGGAAATCTTCAGAACAAAGTGTTTCTTGCAGACATGTCTGCAGAGTTTTTTCCACTTTCATGTCAGGCAGATGGTTTGGGACTAAAAAAAGACATGAGCCTAGAAGGACTCCTAGGTATATTGGGGAGCATGATGGGAAGGGGATAGCCTGCTCATCTAACATTTCAGTGCCGGGAGGAAAGTTGAGAATGACAAAATTGAGCTAACTGGTAACTCTTGGGAGGCTTCAGCCTGAGGTACATTATTCAACATGAACGAGGGTGAGACTAGAAGGCCCTACAAGCAGGAACAAAAGAAACAACTAGAATTTAACAGATTCAGATATTTGTTCCGCAGTTTACAGATCACGCCAACATTGGGGGTTTTGGACAGAATTCTTATGATGTGCTCCTTTGTATTGTTGTTTGAATTTTTTCCTGTGTAAGGCTTCTGCTCCTTTTGTTACATGAGCTTTTCCTATATTGGCTTCTTTATGGTCCTCATTTGAGTTTTCCTTCTGCTATTTTTCACTGTCATATTCCTGCACCTCTCTACTCCTCAATTGTATGCTCTTCACAAATAGAGCTTTTTATGCATCTTCCTGTTGTTTTTTTATGTATATTTTGCATAATATAGCTATGGTTTTCACATTAATTAATTAATATATTTATTTATTTTAGATTCATACAGATATTATAGGTATGTAGTTTGCTGGGATATACTTGTAACACTTAGCCCTAGCAATGCCTCAAAAAATAATAGTAGATTATTTCCCCAGCAGCTCTGGGCAGCTCCTTTTTTGTCCTCTTTTGTAACCGTTTCCCATACATAATTCTCATTTCCCACACCTCCCTCTAGTGGGAGGTGTCCCTGCCCAGGGCAGGGGGGTTGGAACTCGATGATCTTCAAGGTCCCTTCCAACCTAAACCATTCTATGATTCTATGATTAACTGCAAAAAAACTTTCTGAGGTTACTACTATGTAGATACTAGTTCAAGAATTTCAATCAAGTTCAATCAAGAAGTGAGACAATATGCTAACTTGCCAGATGACACATACTGATGTTTAGTATGTCATTATTAATAAGGTCTCCAGACTGAGCCATGAAATTAGCCACAAAACACTCTACACAGTATTTAAAACCAATTCCATTTAATTCCATTTATGTATGGACATTTATCTCCTAGATACTAATGATAACACTGTTTCATTCAAGTAATTTTAGCAGCAGGTGTATTATGTGATTAAATTTTAGGGCCCGCAGTAAAGTATTACTATTAATTTTGCCAACTAGCAGCATCAACTGATTCTGAATTACAATTTTTGCTGTGGTAGAAGCACTCTGGAGATCTATCCAGAAAACGTAGATGGAGCAAAAGATTTTCATGGTGTACTCATGCATTAAATGACATGCATGCCTGTCACATACTCTAAATCTAAAAATTAGTTAACTAGTTAATCTGTTCTTGAAAAAAAAGTCCTGCTCTTTCATGCCAAGGTTAAGAGAAATCATAGCACCTTCCCACCCGGTGCACCAGTGTTTACACTATGAGGACACACTGTGTAGCTAAGCATGTCCTGGCTGACTGGCTGAGACTGGGAGAAGCTATGATTGTAGGCTGGGTACCAGCTTGTTCAGGTTTTCCTCCACCTTATCATGAACGACATCAGTGTGGCATGACTGAACCTCTGGCTTTGTTTGCAATTACATGTGCTGTCCTAGCAGACAAATGACGTAACAACAAAACAGGTACCTGAGTGCTAGTTGTCTCATGAGCATTGGGCATCCAGGTTCTTGTTTGTCACACCTGTGCGCTGTGAAATAATCAAAGTCGTTTCCTAATTGTGTTGATGGTGTTTGTGCCCCAGCTATTTTGGCACGTGCTCTCCAGCTTTGTGCTTGAGTGTTTCTTCTCCACTGTTTCCAGCACAGAACCAATTTTACGTCACTGAGGTACTCCAAGCTATTGTATAGTTTACACAAATATTTAGGTTTGGTTACAACTGTTTATTTTCTCCTAATTTGAATATAACTGTTTTGCATCTCCCTGTTGGCCTACTAAGAATGACAAGACAGCACTCATCTGAGGTAGCAATGAGCTATCTGGTTATTCTACTAATTGGCTGAATTTTTTCCTTTTTGGGTCTTGGACTCATTATCTCCTGCTTTGTGGTGCTTTGCTGGCTGACATCATCAGGTATGAGGGTTCTAATGGGACATGATAATACAAATTAATCAATGCCTGGAACATAGAATATGCAGGTCACTGCTTTGCTATTTTAGCTATTCATTAAAAAAAAAATTTTAAAAGTAAAAATATGTCTAATTCAATAACCAAGTCCAATGGAGAGCAGAAGAGTGTGTGCTCTGGTGATTTAGAAAATCTGAGCTTATTTAGGGTCCCAAGTTATGACTAAAACCTGAACATTGTGATTAACAGAGACAAGCACATCTAACCTTTATGAGTTTGTCCAAGTCTTCTGTGGATCACACTCATTTTGACTTCTACCTCATATCACAACTTCCACAATGTATTGCATAGAAAGGTCTTCTCTCCTGTTATCCATAACTTTCTGTTCATTTCAGTGGTATTCCCCAGTTCTTACATTTGAGACAGACCAGATAATCATTATTCAAGATATGTGTGCACTGTGGATTTATACAATGGCATAATTATATTTTCTGATTATTTTTTTTTCTTTGTTGTTTTCCTAGGAAGAAAATGTAGCACATTCATTGTAGACAGTTATTCTCCCAGTGTTGCACAGGAGTCTGCGACATGCTGAAATGACATTCAGAGCTCTTGTGCTCTAACTCCAGTCACACCTACAGGTCCAGCTGCCACAGTCACCTTCTGTGTTGAAACACAATGGGCATGTCCACTGCCAGGTATTTCTAGACAATGAAAAACTGTCATTTAATGGGTGAAAATATAACATGCATGCTATTTTTAAATATTGCAGATGGCATTTCAGCTGAAAAAAAAATCCTTGAACTAAGTTTCATGAGGCTTTAATCAAACTGAGCCTCTCTTGTGGAATAATCTCCAAGAACTGTAACTGTGAATTGTGTAATTATCACCAGGCTGATAACGTGTTATGAAATCCAACTTTGGCTCTGTGACAGTTTTTCCAGCGCTGGCTTTATTCTCTTTTTACTTTCACGGCTACCCACATTATGCTGTGAAGGACATTCAGAAGTTTCTGCTGTGTACATCTTTCTTTGACATTTAAACAACTCATTTCATGTAGCCCAATTTTCTGGCTACATTTTACTGTAGAACTCCCAAGCACTTGAATTGAAATCACACCTGGGAAGTCATCCTCCTAACGTGCTGCCTGATGACTAGAGCCTGGCACTGGTTATGTGCACTGTTATAACATATGTTATGTTATGTTATCTCGTGGTTCATTGTTTTATGTCTTAGTTGTGGAGCTTTGGAGTTATTTGAACTTCCTTTCTTTGATTTGTCACAGCTGCCCTTCATTTATTTTGCTGTTCACATCCTTGATGTTTGAGTCCTGGGAAACATTATACAGGGCCAGGAACTTCAAAGGCAAGACTATAACAATCTTGAACAATCCATTTTCTGTTTTGCTAACTTCACTCAACATTAGTCAACCAGATTCCCTTAACACTGATTTCCATTAACATTAGTCAATTGAAAAACTACACCAAAGCTTATCTTGCTTGAGACTTCATTCCTGCCTCCCCTCCCCAGCCCAGCTGAGGATACAGGCTATTTAGTGGTTCCATCTACTTATACTGAGAGCTGTTACAAGAGGTGTAACAATCACCTGTACACTTACAGCAGTCACTTAAAGCCTCAAATGTGCACTTGGAGAAACTGACTTCACTTGGTGACCAGTTAAGTTGGGATGGCTGAATTAATTGCTTCCTCAACTATTTCTTCCATTCTGCTACAGGAGAGTTTCAGCCCTGCTTGTACCAGGATGTCGCATGCTCCTGAACCCTGACAGTTTCAGCCCATCATACCAGCTCAAAGTGAAAACAGTACTCATTTATGATACCGCAACTCCAGAGCAAATAAATAATGCCACAGCATCACTATAAAGTAATTTCAGGATCCTATCAAGCTCCCTTACCATAGCATGCATTTCCTTATAAATTGACAGCAACATTGATAGTTCAGCATCTCCTCATTTTCTCTGCAATCCAAATTCATTACATGCTTCATCTGTATTTCAGGAAACTAACTTCGTAAGTTCCTACACAAACTGTTTTTTGTCAGTTAGGTTGCTGCTCTAGAGCATTCTCAGTGAAAACAGAGGTATAATGGAAGTTGTTTCCTGAGAAATGAGACATGTTTCCTATAGATTATTGTCCGTGTTTTTGCTGATAGGCCAGTTGGCTGCTGCCTCTCAGAACGGATCAGAGCTGCTTTCCCCTAAGTAGGGGCTCCAATATATTGTCCAGCCACCGATTTCCACAAGACTTCTAGGAACTTCACCTGCCAAATTTGCCTGAACTTGAACAGCATCTTCCAGAGTGGTCAGTGAGGAACAGGCAGAGAAGGATGGCAGGCAGCACAAGCATATACATTTCATCTCCTTAGGAAACAAGATAAAAAGCATCTACAACCAGAACTAATGGGATAAACAAAACCGGTTGGAAAAATTAATAACTAGTACAAATGTTCCTGACCACAGATCAGTGCCAACTCCTGAATAACATTCAGTGATTTTCTTCCCATTGGGTTTTTGTTATGTAGCAGAGCTCTTAAGATACAAACTCCATGAACCCATGCCTTGGATTCAGTTCCTTGGCTATATCAGAATCTCTTTTTTTATTCCACAGAATGAAAAGGAGAAAGGAGTATAAGCAGGCATGCAAGGTCATTGGAAAATTGCCCAAATTAAGGTATTAATTAAACCCAGCATAATTAAGCTGCTATTTAAACAGTTAGTGACTGTGTGAGCATTTACTTGGTAGAAATGTGATTTTCTGGTTTACCTTAGAGGTGTGCAGGAACAGATTTACATTAAAGCAAAATCTAACCATCTCAAATAAGGCTGTACACATACTGGTTTGCACCTACACATTAGTAGAGACTACCCAAAGTCAGAGTGCCTCAGGTTTCCTGTGTACGTAATGACTGTATTTCCACCTTCCAATAACTGACATAAAACATTAAAATACGATAGATGACTTAGTCTTTGAACAAGCCACCGCACATGTGATGGAGGTAACTGCCTCATTACTTCAGTCAGTCTTCTCCGAGGCCAATTGCGTTGCTGGCGCCACTCGGGCAAAGGACCTTCTGAAGGCAGAAGATGTCTGACTCAGTCACGTGTAACAGCAGTTGCTGTCTGCTGGGTGGGTACCAACCTGAGCCAGCTCCGTCCTGCCTGCTCCCGTATCTGGTTCCAACACAAACATGGTATGACCTCCTTCTCTGGGTCATTTGGTGGAGGCTTATGCCAAGCACGGAGAGACTCTGCAAACGGATATACACAGCTTCGGAGTGATGTACTTTGAAAAGGTAAAATTTACTTGTAAAAGGTAGACTGTATTTTAGAAAGTAGAATTTCTCACTAAGTAAGAGCAAAAAGCTGTAAAAAGGTTACAACGCCTTGTGAAACAAGACACTTTGTATAAACAATACATGCCTTGCTAATGACAGTACCCCTGAAGAAGAACAGAAGACTGATAACAAGAGAACATACTACCACAAAAGGTGCTGAAACTGGCTGAAAACCAGACAGCTGCCGGAAGAGCCCTAAAGTCAACACAGATTTGCAGTAACTGGGGGGGAAGGTAAAGGTGGCAGTGGGAGATCCCAACCACTGACTCACTTAGAGACTGAACAGAACTACACCCTACACATACTGTACTGGAGCATGCACACATTAATTAAAGGACATTGTAGCTTTAAATGAAAGCGAGAGACTGGACTAACCTATAGAAATTGTTAAGCTACTAACCAATCATTATAATTAAGGGCGTGTATTTCTGTGTTTTGAACCATACAAATATTCCGAAGAATTTGTACACTGGTGTGCTAGCTTTGTGGGTTACCGCCTAGCACCCATCTCTGCAGAAATGATTTAAATACCTCTACTCTGTGTGTATATTGGCATCTTGCACACCGGATAAACAACAGCACTGTGGGACAACAGGCGCACAAAGTAATTATTTGCTAACTAATGCACACAGCAGACAGCTAGAACTAACGCGGTACTAGGCCGAGTGTTAATATGCCTGCAGCAAGAACTCAGTGGGCGTTTGGGGAGCCGGCCGGCCTGGATGAGGCAGGGAAGGTGCACCTTGTGCTGCTCCTCGCAGAGGACTGACACCCAGTGGAGCTGAGCTGCTGTTTTCTGAGCCTCCGCTTTTGTTTGGGTTTTTGTTGTTTTTTTTTTTTACGGTTTAAGGATGTCAATAGACTTCCTTTTTGAATCTCTGAGCTGCGGGCTATTTCCATTGCAATAATCGTGCTTGCCTGTGTTTTTGACTCATCTCTGTCATGGCTTTAGCTCAAGCACTTCCTCACAGCTTCCTCAGGCAGACGGAGCCCCAGTCAGGCCACAGCTGGGCCCCGAGTCACAGGGGAGACAAACCGCTCCATGGGGGCTGTCCAATCCCTTTCCTAAGGGGTTGTGTGGCGATGAGAGGCAGCAGGTACTTGCCCTCGGTCAGACTATCCCCACAGCTGTCGTGACAGAAGGAGCAGGGGTGGGCGACGCCAGTGTCTTCCCACCCACTGCCAGGCCCCGTAATGGCGGCTCGGGCAGTGGGCCTCCATCTCACGCTCTGGTGTCAAGGACACACCTAGAGGGTGCTGCCTCAGTCAGAGCTGGGTAGGCACTCCTGTATCGGGCCTGTTTTGGTTGTATTTTATACATTTATTTTACTTAGGGCATTTTGTGGATTTTTATGGCATTTTATTGGCATTTAAAGGGATTTTATTACAGCCCAGCCTGGCTCTAGTGCAGCCGGACAGAAACCAGGAGGTTTGTCCCGGATCCTGGGCTGCATCAGAAGAAGTGTGGCCAGCAGGTCAAGGGAGGTGATTCTGCCCCTCTACTCCACTCTCGTGAGACCCCACCTGGAGTACTGCATCCAGTTCTGGAGTCCCCAGCATAAGAAGGACATGGACCTGCTGGAGTGTGTCCAGAGGAGAGCCATGACGATGATCCGAGGGATGGAGCACCTCTCCTATGAGGCTGAGAGGGTTGGGGTTGTTCAGCCTGGAGAAGAGAAGGCTCCGCAGAGATCTTATTGCGGCCTTCCAGTACCTAAAGGGGGCCTACAGGAGAGCTGGGGAAGGACTTTTTACACGGGCATGTAGTGATAGGATGAGGGGGAAGGGCTTTAAGCTGGAAGAGGGCAGGTTTAGATTAAACATTAGGAAGAAGTTTTTCACTTTAAGGGTGGTGAGGCACTGGCACAGGTTGCCCAGAGAGGTTGTTGAAGCCCCATCCCTGGAGGTGTTCAAGGCCAGGCTGGACGTGGCCTTGGGCAACCTGGTGTAGTGAGAGGTATCCCTGCCTGTGGCAGGGGGGTTGGAACTCGATGATCTTCAAGGTCCCTTCCAACCTAAACCATTCTATGATTCTATGATCACACCCGGCGGTGGACCGGCACCCCTGCGGTCTGGGCCGGGCCTCGCCGGGCGGCAACCGACCGCCGCAGAGGGAAGCGATTCTCCTCAGCGTTGCCGCCCGCCCCGCCGGCTACCGCCGGGCGCGTGGCAGTCAACCAGAGAATCAACCCGCCCGGCGCCCGCCTCCCGCCCCGTCCCCGCCCTTCGCCGTCCACCCCCACGCCGCGGGTTTTCGGAGCCGGCGGGCGCCATGCGGAGCCGGGCGGAGGTGGACGCTACGCTGCAGACGGCCAAGCTGAACCCGGCGGAGCTGTTGCCGGCCGTGCATTGCCTCAGCTTCGGTCCGCAGGCCGGCGCCGGCGAGTGCTGCCTGCTGCAGCTGGAGCCGGGCCTGTGCGCCGAGTTGGAGGCGGGACACAGGTACGGGCGGGCCGGGGCGCCCCCTGCAGGGCGCGGGGGTGTCGCTGCCGGCCGGGCCGCGCCTCGCCTCAGGGGGCCGCGGACGCGGCCCCCTGAGGCGAGGCGCGGCCCGGCCGGCAGCGACACCCCCGTCGCCGTTTGGGGCCTGTTGGCCGGCACGGCGACTCAAGGAAGGCTTGAGGAAGCGGGATAGCCCCCCCCCCCCCCCCCTCCTTCCCCGCGGCGGGAGGTTGGAGTTTTCCACCCTTAGAGGTGGCCCTGGTCGTGGGTGGGGGAGTCGGGTGGAGATGGGACAGGCCTGCCCATCTTTAGCACTAAGTAGCTGACCCGGCTCTTAAACGTGGCTTTTTTTTTTCCAGAGTTTTAGTCTTCTAATCCGGTTGGCATGAAAGTTTAGCTCTGCCTTAAACCTGGCTCAGGTAAATTGGGAAAATAGTAAGACCTATGAGAAGCTGGACAAAGCTAACATAGCCAGCACTTTGTGATAGGTGTTTATACCACATTTAGATTATTTCAGCAAAATAATTGTTGCGTGCATTACGAAAAAATAGGAGATGGGATGTGGGGATGGCTCATGTATTGCTACAGTGTGAGTCAGTGACAAGGCCAGAAAGCAATCTTGGGTCCTGCTCACAGACTATTCAACCTGATAAAGTACTCCCTCAGAGTAGCAACTTCACTAACAGTTTCCCACTTCTGCAGGCTGTTGTATTGGTGACTGTTTGAGTGTTCTCTTTTTTTCTTCCTTGCCTATGGAAAAATTGCTTGTGAGGAGGCCTCTGGCCAAAACTGAGGAGAGTTTCTTGGCGGGCATATGACGATAGATGCCTAAAAATTGGGGGTTCGGAAAGGAGATTATGTCTTTAAAAGAATCCTACTGACTTTCAGATTTTCCTGCTGGAACTCTTGAGGTCGGGGGGATGGCAGAGTTGCCCACAAGTTTGACAAACAGGACAGCGAAGGATGCACATTAGCATAAGCATTTGGTAGGACATCTAACTCTGGACGAAGAACAGATTCCAGATAAGCTTTTGGTAGTGTTTTAAAATTTCTTTCTTTGCTGCAATGCCAGTGACATAATACAAATATTTAAAATTATACAACATTAGATCTCCCTCTAAAGAAAATAGTCCTTAGAGATGTATGTTATTAAGTCTGTCCATACTCAGTGTGATATTGATAAAGTGTCATTGGTTGGAGACCTGAATCACGATGAGGACTACTTGGGGCAGAGCTGAGCTTTGTTCATGCATGCAAGCTTTTGGAAGCAAGATGAGCAGTTTGATAAAATTGAATCTGAGCACTTAATTTAGTGTAGCCTGGGAGGAACTGAATGTTCCCCTGTTGTGGTCCTGCTTTGATGTTATCATGTCCTTGCTAAGAATCTCTGTTTAATCAAGTATGTGAGCTCAAGAGGGGGGTTTGCATTGATTCTTTGTACTAAAATGCTCCAGAAGATGGCTTTCTTTCCTGCTTGGAATTACTTGCAAGAAGGTGTATATGGTTTTGAGATGGAATTATCTGAAGGACGCTGCACAGTAGACACAATTTCTGTTCGCTTTCTTGTTTCACAATGGGCCAGTTTCAGTGTTTGTTAAGAACAGACCAGATTATTTCAGTTGGAAGGGACCTACAGCAATCATCTAGTCCAACTGCCTAACTACGTCAGGGCTGACCAAGTTAAAGCATGTTACTAAAAAATTATTCTAGTTGTAATCTAATTCCTAAGATTAGGGAACTATTTCAGGCATCACCTAATCAGTGTTTCAGGGGGTTTTATCTGAAATGGCAGGTGAGGAGGTTTGACTGTGATCTGCATAAAAGCCTTGAATATTTGTCTTTCAGAGTGGGAAAACTCAAAAAGGAGAGGAGAAACATATATTTAGATGAATAGATATATATTTTAGGTTAATTGGCAATTATGTCTTTATATTTTGGTATACTGTGACTGCTGCTACCAAATAGAACTGCGGTTTCTAACTTCTTTACCAATGTATAAATGTGAAAAAATATCAGACAAGGTTAATAGGTGTTCATCCTGAAATAGAGGTAAAAATACATCTTTATTTTTGTGCTATTTTTTTTTCAGCCTGGTAATCCGTGGTGAAAAGGATGAACAAGCAGTGTTGTGCAGCAAAGATAAAACCTATGACATGAAAATAGCAGATACCTCAAATATGTTGCTGTTTATTCCTGGTTGCAAAACTCCAGAACAGCTGAATGCAGATCAAGCATCTTGTGATATTATTCATTCACAGGTATGTCTCTCTGGGTTTTTGTTTGTTTGCTTTAATTCTCTACTTTCTTATTCTCTATAATTTCTTGTATTTTATCCAAGATGCTTATGTGAAACCCGGCTGGGATTCAGTTGCCTAAACATAGGCTACTAATGACATTTTAGATGTCTTGTGGTATTGGTCTAGCTTCAAGCTGCCACTCCAGAAGGACGTGAGTCTCCTGTAGGTTCTTTGTATATTGAACAGCCCCAGAAGGATGTCTTTATAAATATGCTTTATACACAGGGGGCATGCTATACCTTAGGGTGTCCAAAGTGGCTCTAGGGCCCTTCTTTAGGCAACTGATCTTTATCCATAATGTATGATAATTATTGTTTCTAAGAAGTTAAAACTTTGGTTTATTTTCAGTGGATAGTAATTAGTTGTGGTAGGTATTAAAAGCTTTCAAAGAAAATCTAATTTCTCAGTGTTAGCAGCTGTTTTTAAAATAAGCTGTTTGCAAATTGATTCTTAGGCGTGCTTTAGCCAAAAGGCAGATTATACCATGTCATGGCTGAATATTATTTTTTAAATATAGAAATATATTCAAAGGTGACTCTCTTTCAACTAGCAGCTGGAAAGATTTGTTTGAGTGAATGATTTTAGAGTTCAGTTTAAAGAATTCATTGTTTTCTGCTTTTTCTGAAGCATAGTTAATGAAATTATACTAAAAATAGTCAATACATAAATAGCAAATATTATTATTAGGTCATTATTTGCTGTAATGGATATAATGACATCATTGAGGAGTAATCCTGCTTGTCCTTAGATGAACATAATAATCAAACCAACATAATTTCTTCTGTGAAGTCAGCAGTTCAGCTAATAGAAAAAGTTAATTCAAACTAAAGAGATTAATGAGAAAGTAATATTCTTCCATATTCTTTTTTTGCTATGTTTAACGATCTCACTAGTCCTCTGAAGTCACACGTGTCAACATAATATAAATGTGATTTTGCTTAGAAGTATTTTTAGAGTTTTATTTCTAAGAGCTTTCTTAATGTTTTCAAAAATGCTGCATGGTGTATCGACGCTGCAAATTGTGAAACATAGCATAAGATAGTATGTTTGCTCAGTACTTTGGTGCTTAACTGCCCTTCTGTACCACTTGCAAGGGAAATACTCATAGACAAACCATCTGCCATTTTATTCACCTCACACAGACCAGCTCCAGTTATGAGCTTTGGATTATAAATTAAAATTATTTATCGTCTTTTGTATGCAGAGTACCTTTTTGTTCATTACCAAATTGCTCAGAAAAGAACTTGGCAGGAAAAAAATCTAACACTTAGGTAAATGCTATTTGACATGGAGGAAAAAAAAAGCTTAGAAGTTTATCAGGAAATTAGTATTTACCTGAATTTTGTGCCAAGCAAGCTACAGAATAGTTAGATTAAAAACTGAGAGCTTCTTCTGTATTAAAATTTGGATAGGACTTCTACATATAGGTGGTTTGCTTATAGTTAATTTAAATGGAACATTAATTTAAAGTTTTGGGTTTTTTTTAAATGGATGACCTTAAAAAAAATAGTAGTCTGGTAAAGCATTTAGGGAATGGAGGCTTTTTTACAAGGGGCTAGTGGTTGGGTCAGGAGTCACAAACCTGGGGCCTGTTCTGCCTCTGCCATTCTGTACCCACTTCTGTTGGTTTGGTAAATAGCAGAAACAATGCTGAAAGGCCTCCAATACATTGTCCTCTTCAAAGAATCTTCTAGGAAGTCTGAGCTGTACCCCATGAAACACCTCAGGATTACTCTGAAGGTAAAGTTTTATTAGATTAGTGCTGTTGAATCAATTACACCCGAGCTTCCTGTTGCATGCTTTAAATTTGTGTGTTGAATGAGAGTAAGGAAGAGAGATGTCTTGTAACTGTGTGCAAGTGTAGCTTACTGTCTTGTTAATGTCTGTTTTACTTGACCTTAGTGAGACGATGATTCACTAAGGTGTAAAAAGACCATGAATTTGATCCCAAGCCTGGGAAGAAGTGGGGAAGATGGAAACAGGGTAATACAGGAGGGGTTTTATGGCAGTAATATGACGTAGAGTTAAAAGGAAAAGAAATGCTGAGGAGAATTGTGCAGGAGTATATCCCATGATGGCATTCTGTCATTTGCATGTAAGATGAGTTGTTCCCTTTGTCGTGTGCACTGTGAACATATTTTTATTAACTAACAGTGGATTTTTATTCTTCATTGCCTGCAGTAATTTTTTAATGAAAATATTACAATGATTGTTTAATCTTTAAAGTAATTGCCCTATTAATAAATTCTTGTTCTCAGTGATTAGATTAACAGGATTTGCTGGTAATTTTTGGTAAGCTTCTTTGAATCCAAATGGTTGATTAAATGTTTTAAGACTCACTGTTTTTTCTTTTAGATTGCTGGCTTCTCCAATAACTATTGGGAATTACGGAGATGCCGACCTAAACTGAAGAAACTGAGGAAACTTTTAATGGAAGATCCATATGAAGGGCCAGATAGTCGGAAAGATCAGACTTTGACATTTTCAAAGGTAAGTCAGCTACGTAAATTACTTTCTTGCAACTGACAATGGGCAAATTAAAGTGAAGATACATTCTTAACTAAAAAAATACCTTTGTTCCCATGTTTCACAGTGCTGCTTTGAGTTAATTTTTTAAGCCTACTGTTCTAAACAAATTAGTAATTATTAGCACTTCCATGAGTAGCAGGTGTAAGCAACCTTTTTTTTAGTAAAAAGAGGATCTAATTACTAATGGAGAGATCTGGACTGTCCCGCATATGATCTCAGATATAAAGGTTTATAAAAATCCTGGAGTTTTGTTAGTTTGGTTGGGTTTTTTTTTTTGTCTTTAAAAAACAAACGGTTGCTCCAAAGTATTTTATGCTGAGGCTTGGCTGAAGCTGGTAATAACAAACCATCTGTGTGTGCTTGCATGTAGAAACACAGATGTTAGTTTTCTCCCTTGGAGAGAAATGCTGCCTCTCTCTGGATGATTAACAGTCTAATTTATGATAAGTTTCAGAATCTTTCCCCCAGCATTGCCTTTTTCCCCTTTCATTTTTCCTATCTACTCTGGTCTAGGTATAGAAGAACATAGCAGCAAAATAAGGGATGGCAGAGGGAAAAGGGCTTAAATTGTCCAGAAATTATAAGCATTGACAAAGGCTAGCAACACAAAAAGATGTCCTATGCAATAGTATGTACTGATAATACTAAATGAATTTTATAAAAACACGTCAACGTCTCCCCAAACATTACGGCCTAGTTTGAAGACTGATCTCCATTTGTTTTGAAGGAGAATGTTTCATGTATTGGCTTACTGGAGAACAAGTAGATGAATCTTAGCTATGCTACTGGTGGAATTTTAATCTGAAAGCTCTCTTTCCTATGGGACTAATTCTCACTGGAATTCCAAGCAATACGTGTGTAGTCAAAATTTTTGCTGTGTTGTTTGCTTACTCTTAATATTTATTGGGTGCTGGCAACAAATAAACCATCTTTAATCTCTTTGAAAACAAATTACTGTGTTTTGGTGGCTTACTGTAAACTTCTCATGGTTTTCAGTTGTTTGTACTGTATCATACACAGAGAACTACAGGAAAGGAACTATAAGGAACTACTGTAAGGAAGCCTGATGCATAGCGATGTGATTTAGCAAACTACAGGAAAACTTAGAAACAGGCTACTACACAGCTTGCTTAGGATGCACCAAATTAAAATCCTGGATTTTACAGTGAGATGGCAAGGCATATTAAAATGATTGAATGTGATTGAGTTAATGTATTTAATATTTCTTATCCTTATCTGGAAATTCCCCATATGGACGTGATGCAAGTCAATTCATTCCATTTTATGTTTGCAAGGGTGATGCAACTGATAAAAGCATCATAGCTGAGAGCTGTGATTTCTTAAAAAATGCTGTCAGAGTGTTTGCCAGGCCTCATAGGGAACAAATGCCAAGGACTCCTATGCAGGGACTTATCTGAATGGCAATATCTAACTCGCAAACAGACTTGCATGCTGATCTGGGGATATATTTGCTCTACATCGCTAGAAGTGTTCTTTAAGGTCATGTGCAATATGGTCATCACTTGCTGAAATACTGATGTGAGTTCAGTACTGCTTAACCTGACGATGTTTCAATATCCTGTCTAATAGGAATGGCATAGTGGGAAGAGGGTGCTTTTCTGTATTTATTGAATGCTTTTTTAACATGTGGATGTTCCAAAGTTAGTGTTGGTTTGTTCCATTTGTGTTTCCATAGTCCAACAGATCTCAAGTACTTAATCCAATTATTTTCTTTTCTGATAGGAAGTATTCTTATGCTATAATCAACAAAACTTTAATATTAGAGTTGATTAAAAAGGCTGTAAGGTGTATAAAGGAATTGATGAAGCCCTGTTTCCTATGGATTTAATTCCGGTGTTCCAGACTCTCATCAATGCTTATCAATATCTAAAGAGTGGGTGTCAAGACGATGGCCAGACTCCTTTCAGTGGTGCCCAGGGACAGGACAAGGGGCAACGGGCACAAACTGGAACACAGGAAATTCCATCTGAACATGAGGAAAAAAATTGTTTACTTTGAGGGTGACAGAGCACTGGCACAGGCTGCCCAGAGGGGTGGTGGAGTCTCCTTCTCTGGAGATACTCAAAACCCGCCTGGATGCATGCCTGTCCAACCTGGTCTAGGTGAACGTGCTTTGGCAGGGGGTTGGACTGGGTGATCTCTGAAGGTCCCTTCCAACCCCCACCATTCTGTGATTCTGCAATACCTTCTGTTCCTCCCATGTCTTCTAAATCTTTACCACAGTATCCACAGCACCCTCCCATCTCACCAAGTAACTGCTCTACAAGGAGCTGTATGTACTGTGGCTGGGTCTGTGCTACGTCTGCTAATTAGTTAGCAGACACCAAAACACATCACAGAACTGGCAGAGGCTTGCGCTCACTGGACGTACTAAGTTGGAGTTCTGACTTCTATCCAAAAGTGATAAGTGATTATTTTTTTTTTGCCTTTTCTTTGAATCTCACAGATTAAAATATGTGATTTAGGAAAGATAGAACACATTAACTTTTCATTCTTGCTGTGTTACTTTACTTACGATGCCTGCTTGTGCTAGTTTGACATCCTGTGAGTACAGGTATATTACTTATGCACAAAGACTTCCCTGTAGTTAGGCTGCTTTTTATATTGAATAACTCTTTGAGAAAATGTTGTAAGTTACAGGAAAAGTTTCAGAGAGTGTGGTAAATCTTAGAAAATTCAGAGTCTGGGGGGAATAAATCAATCTTGCAAATCTTTCTTTCATTATAATGCATTTAGCATGCTTGCTGAAGCAACAGAGGAGTAAGGATAACCTGTTTTATTTCCTTCTTTTTTTCCCCTTGTTGCAGTATACAACAGAAGATTTGTTAAGTCTGATTCAAGCAAGTGAAGAAGAAATACTGCACCAGTTGCAGGTTATAGATGCCTGCAAAATTGAAGGTATTTGTCTCTAAAGAATATTATTGCCTATGAGGATATAACCCTGCTTTTTTTTTCCCTAAAATATCTGGGTCTCCTAAGGCCCATTCCACATCCTCATCTTTCAAGGTGCGAATTACTTCAAAGTACTAAAATCTGCTTCCATATTTCCTATATCCTCTGCGGCTGTGAAGCTGATCATAAAGGTAAATCAGCAGGCATCAACCAGCCTGGCTCTTTCCAGGGTAATTCCTTCTTTGCTTCTACAAATGCTGGCATCAGTGTCCCACCCGTATAGCATGAATATTTTCTGGCTGGTTGCCCTCCTCAGGGATGAGTGGGTACTGCTTTCTGCAGCTCTGGAGGCAAAACCAGCTGAACCTTAGGTAACCTCAGCCCTTTCATAGTCTTTTCTTCCTCCCAGACTGGCTTCATCTCAGAAGTCTTCTTACCATGGCTGGAGCAAATACTTCACCTTGGGAAAGGTCCGACTCATCCTTTACTTGGCCAAGGCCAAACCCTTACCTGGGCACCAGGTGGCAGCAGTCCTAGAGTCATAGAATAATATAGGGCAGACCTGAGCTCTGGAGTTTATCGGATCCAAATCCCTGCTTTAGAATAGGGCCAACTTGGAGCTGGGTGCTCACAGCCTCAGTTGGTCGAATTCCGAGCATTTCCAAGGAGGGAGATTGCACAGCCTCTGTCCAGGCTGTTCCAGTGTTTGACTATCTGCAAGGGGAAGAAACTCTCCTCATAACCAGCTGGGATTTCGCATGTTGCAACTTGCGATTGTTGCCTCCTGTCCCATCACTGAGCACCACTGGGAAAACTTCTGCTCTATCTTCTCTATACTGTCCCATTAGGTAGGTGAGAATCTCACAGATTGTCATTTACTGCTGCACAGCACTGTTGTACCAGATCCGTGCTTTCTCGCATCTGGATTTCTGTGGACTTGGCTGGACCTGAACTGCCACTTTGCAGGGCCAGTGCAGTCAGTTCTGTTCATGCAGTTCTGTGCCTGAATTAATTTACTAGTTTTTCCAGATCTTATTCATCTTGGGATGGGATTTGTAGTGTCTTTGTATCTATGGCAGTTAATCTACATAAACAGTTATGAATAATTGAAGTAATTTTATTTTCTTCTCCTTTACATTTGCTCTTACTATTCTGTTCTTTTCCTCAATTTTAATCCTGAAAAGGACAGAATGCTGTCGCTGTACTTTGTAAAGGTGTGACCTAAATGTCCAGACTCCTTGAATGTATCTTCTGGGGAATAGCATTAAGGTGTTAATGTTTTCCTTCTAACACTGTTTTGTGGTTTTCTATTTGGCAGGATATTGGAGAATTCTAGAATTTGACTATGAGATGAAACTCTTGAATCATGTGACTCAGCTAATAGACTCAGAGTCCTGGTCTTTAAGTAAGGTTCCTTTACGTACCTGCCTTGAGGAACTTGTATCTTTAGAGCCCACGTAAGCAATTACTTTTAGTACTTAAAATTGTCTACAATCATTATTAACTGTTACTAATTACAATAATTATTAATTATTTTTAGAATTATAGTCTTATAACTCTAGATACTAGTTACCGTGGTGTTAATGATACATTTTCTTTGGCTCTAAAATGTACAAGGGCTTTAGTAGTTTACACAGACAGGTCAGTAAACTGATTTTAGTGTCTATTGGTAATATTTCCACTGATTCAATAGCAGAAACATTACTGCCTAATTGTATACGATGAAAGTAGCATGTACTAAGCCATAAATTGCTGACCATCTTGAAATACTTGTTCTGAAGCTATAGCTAGCCAAAAATGTTTAGTTAACCTCTTGCGCAATGTCTGAGATGGTGGTATATTTTCTGGTATAATATTGAAATCGGATCTCAAGAGTTGAGATCATTGTACTGCCATTTGGACTCATGAAATAATTGAAGATAACCATTCAAACGACGTCTTAAGTTTACAGTATGTGGCATTTTCCATTTATTTGGCTTTTGGCTCATAAAGAAATCTTGCTTTAGTATTAATGTCTGCAGTTGGGCTGTAATTTTATGCCAGAGGTCTAGAAAAATGCCTGCTATTCAGTAAGGGATAATTAACTGCCAAATTTGCAACTTGCGTCCCTTCTCATTGGGAAGAAGTGACATTGCAAGCGTCTCTTCCTTATTCTCCTTACGCCTTTTAGTCTTTGCTAGTTATAACTAGAAAGTGGAAGAGACTTCTGGGGATGACATGCTGAATTAACTCCCATCTGTCCTTTTTTGTCGCCCTTTCTCCTCTTTCAGCTTACTTCTAAGTTTTTATCAATTTGTTCATTTCAGCCATGAAGATGTGTGCAATCCTCCATTCTCCTTGATTATTTTTTTTTTTACTTTACCTGTTCCTTCATCTTCTTGGTAACTGTTTCTGTAATGTCTTAATGAACAGTTTTTAAAATTGATTTCTGATTTTTTTTTTTTTTTTTCAGAGAGATGATAGAACATATTCTTTTAAGCTATGGAAGGAAATACATCGATGATGGTAAGTTTGGGCAAGCATGCATATTTTAATTCAGGGAAGCATGCATATTTTAATTTTGCATAAAGGAAACAGTTATTCATGAGTAAATGCAGATTTGTGAGGATGGCCTAAACAAATGAATTTACTACAATGTCAGTAAAAGGAGGGAGCAAACAGCTAAAAATCAGTGAAATTGTTAAGGAAAGTTTCATAGGAAAAAGGACTGTTAAACTATACAAGACAGGGAAAAATCAGGAACTATCAAAGGTACCTGAAGTGATTTATTAGGTGTCTATAAGCCATAATTTTGTGACTAAAGACAGATCACTTGTAAAATTTACATAGAATCTCTCTTTCGATACCCTAGGAGGTCTTGGATATCATGTGTTTAGGCAATCAGTTGTGCTATCATGAATTGTCAGTGGCGTGTAGATCTCCCTGAATTCAGTTTGCTTGAAGTGGATGTCTGCCTTTGGTCCCCTGAACTGCACCACAAGATCCGTGGATTGTATTGACTAATACAATGGTCCTACTTTTAGACTGAAGTCCATACAATACTTCTTAGTATATTTAGGCAGGTTGCACAAGGCACAAGTTTGAATTGCAGGAAGTCCAGATAACTGAAAAAAGTTCTGAAAAAACTGAAAAAGAAAGAAGGAAGTGTTTATGCCTGATGTTGTTCAGAGAATTTTAGCCAAATCAGCGTGAAAGAAAATAAGTTCTCATTATTCCCGTCATCATCTGATATGATAAGGGTGATTAAGGAATTGAAGGTTTTGTTTAATTGCTCGACCACAGACAGCAAACATTTAATAAAAGCCACTCAAAGATAGGAATGAAAGCTGTAGGAGAAACAGTGTTACTGTGAAAGGGGAAAAGATGAGGGGCAAATACATTTGTTGATGTGAATGAATACTGTAGCTCACGGTGCTGCGCACACATAATATTCTGCTTAATCTGTTCTTGAGAATGAGAAGATACCATCATTTATCCAAAGTAATACCAAGCCAGGTTACTCCCTGAGGAAAAGAAAAACCAGGATACTTGGTCTGTAGAAGACTGTAGAACAGAATGGAAATATGATGCTGTTCTCTGTTCTTTTATCAAAACCCAAGAACCCAGGATACGCTGTTTTTTGTTTCTCAGCAGGGGAGGTTTACTTTGAAATGCATGAAGATAAAATATGCAGAGCTATAGCACAAATGCTTTTGCAAAATGCAGTTAAATTCAATCTATCAGAGTTTCAAGAAGTCTGGCAACAAAGTGTCCCTGAAGGGATGACAGCAAGGCTTGATCAGCTTAAGGTAAAAACATAAAGAAGCATGGATTCTTTCATCAGTAGGCTGTTAACTGACCTATGTCATATGTAGATTTTTATCAATGGGGTTGATTGTACTATTTGTGTCAGCTTTAGACTTAAAGTACTTCTTATGACGTCCTCTGTGAGCATCAGTAGTCTGGAATCATGACAGTTCAAGTTTCTGTAAGTCTGGCATGCTTCACTGTTCGAAGAAAAGTTGCAGCTGTACAGTTAATACTTGTAAATGTAACCAGAACAGGAGCTGAGTTATTGTTGAGCAGGCTGTAGCGACAGCCAGTAGAGTAGCAAGCACTATGGAAATCCTTCTGCTCAAAGGAGACATAGATGTCAGGAATTCATGGATTTCCCCCTCCCTTCTTGTCATAAAGGAGGTGATAAATCCTGCCTGTAAAACAGTGCCTTTATGGTACTTTGTCACTTTGCCTCTAGTAGTGCAGTTTTAGAAGGTTTTGGAGGTGCAAAGGGCAACTTGTGTGGGTTATTGCCATAAAGAAGAAATACATTTAATTGTTTTGTCTTTACTTAACACTTTCTCTCTGATGCTAATCCACAGGGCTTGGCTCTTGTGGATAAAACCTCAAGGCCAGAGACCATCTTTCTGCTGAAAGTAGAAGACTTACCTGAAGACAATCAGGAAAGATTCAACAGCTTATTCAGCATACGGGAAAAGTGGACAGAATCAGACATTACCCCTTATATACAGTATGGATATATTTCTTTTTATTAAAATATAATTAGTGTTATAGCCTTCCCTTTCTGTATAGCTGACTTCTTGTCAGCTATGATTGCCTCTTTCCATTTTAAATGAATAAGAATTCCCACCCCTGAGAACTGTAGCTGTATTTGTTGGATTTAAACTTGTGTGAAAAGCTGGTCCTACTAAATTTAAATGGATGATAACTGTCTTATTTGATTGAGGCAGACTTAGCTCAAAGGAGGAACCTCCTGACATTTATAATCGGTCTCCACATTCACAACACAAGAACTATGGAGCAGTCGTGCTTCCTATACTGCGTCCTTTGTGCTTTTGGTGGTTAACGCTTACGGTACAGTGCTATCTGGAAGGCCCAGACAGGGTATGTGTGAGCGGATGTAGATGGTAACCCAGAAGTAACTGCATCAAACCTTTATGAGTGGCTCTCAGTTTACTGTAATATAATTAAGTTGTTCAAAGTTAACCATTTTTGCTAGATTGGAAACCCTTTAGAGGACAGTAATAATAGAAACCAACCAACTCCCCCCCCAAAAAACCCCAAATCCTTGTTTCTGAAGAAAATGATGTTGTTTTGCCTGTTGCTTAAATGTCAAGCCAAGTTTTAAACTTTAGGTAATTTAGAGCATTATGTCACAGTTAAAGTAGTTTGGTTTTTTTTTTCTCCCAATACCCTAATCCAGTTTATTGTTATATTTACAAGTATTTCACAGATTCATTTTCTATGTGAATATCTCTAACGCCAATGTCATCTGCTTTCTTTCCTCTATAGAGACTTATGTGCAGAGAAGCAGACAGTTGGTGCTCTTCTGACAAAATATGCTCGCTCCTCAATGCAGAACGGTGTTAGAGTTTATAACTCCAGAAGACCCATCTCATAACAAATACTGTTTTAAGAACTGAGAATACTGAATGGAGTAACAATGAATGTTGCTTCTTGCTGCCTTCTGGGGAAAGGAGTCCTCAACCAGTATTATACAGCGTTCTTGAGTCTCGGGAGCCGAGCTTCTTGCACGAGTTTTGTTTTCTGCTCAGCTAAGTAGAACGTGAGGGCCCTTGCCTCGTCTAAGAAACTATAGCATCAGCAGCCTGTGCCCTCCTTCCCGTGCCCTCCTTCCCGTGCCCTCCTTTTTCCTTTGTGTCTGCATTTATGCCAGGAGTCGAGCTACTTCTTGAATACCCTTTAGCTGTCTATCCATAAACTGGTCTGACATAAAAAATCAAAACCTCCTCGATAATAATTCAATCAATTGAATAGATTTAAACAGCAATGGAATGCTTAGTCTTTTGCCCATTAATAAGCGTTCTTAAAGATGAAAATTTCATTGCAGTGTTGACATTTTGAATACTGCAGACCTTGACAAGCTCATGAACAAATTATTCCTGACTACAACTACACTAGCCTTAATTTTGAAAGGTGGTTCTTTTTATGGCCATTTCTGTGAATAGCATTGGCACAAGCTTGGCAGAATTACCTTTTAAATATTACCAAAAAACAAATTGCAATCAAGTGTGAAGATACAAGAGGATAGTTGGACATTGTGTTACGGACTTCTTATAAACTGCCATTAGAATGCAGCTGTGGTAGAATTAATGTTTTACAGAAGACTGCCTTTGCTTTTTAAAGAGAACTTGTAAAACTTTGTAATATGACTTTATTTAAAACTTTGTTACGGCAAATAACTTCACATAAAAATTGTGCCTTGAAACAAGGTGGAATGTTATTCTGTGTAGAGCAATGAAACAGGATATTTTTATAATATTGTAATAAAATGGAGTGCCTGAAATTGAAATTTTGCAGTCTTTAAAAACAATTGTTTGCATTTGTCAGTGAACTGAGTTTAATATTAGACATTTTTCAGATTTTTTTTTTTTTAACTTAACAATGTGTGTATCCTTGGAATTTTCTTACAGATAAAAAGCTGAATAAAAACGGCTCCCTGAGCTCTGCTTATTCTTGCCCACTGATGCGAGATGAATTCCCAGTGCTCCGCGGTTCTGGGGTGCACAAGTGTGGGGTTTGACCCGGTTGTGCAGACTCAGCTGGCGCGTAATGGCGCTCTGCTGGCAGGAATTGCCTTGTTCTCTGTCTGCTTTCAACAGCTGTGACCCTTAAATGACACCAGAAAGTTCCCTCTCAGAGATCAACCGTAATATGAAGGTGGAAGCCTTGGAAACAACTTCCATTGCCCCATCTGAAGTTCCTTAGTGGAGATACCCCAGATAATTACTGGTCTTGTAGCCTGTGACAGGACAGGGTATCTTTACATTGGGTTTCGTTGGTGAAACCCGGGGTAGCGCTGTATCGTAATGCCGAGGTAATAATTCAGGTTTATCTAAATTATTTTTGCATGTGTGATCCTTCTACTTGTTCACAGTGCTTCTGATTAGTTTTGTTAGACATCGAAAATGAGATGATGCTTTCTGTATTTCGAGAACTGCTGCTGCTGAAAGGCCTAACTCCATCAGCTTCTTTGATGCAAGCATTTATTCTGACATAAAATAGACGAATCAAAACTTGCTCATAACAGAACAAATCTAGGTTATGAAGAAGCTTCATATGGTGTCCTCCTGACGCTGTACCTACAGCCACTGCACAGCCCACTCGGGGTGGGAGGGAAGCGGTCACTGGACCCAATGCTGTTTTGCAGCTCTGTGCCTCGTTTCCAGCAGCGTCGTTACTGTCTTACTCCCTTCTATGACTCAGAAGTATCTTCCTCAGAGTCTGTGGTGGGTCTGCCCTGGACTCGGGCCCCTATGGAAGTTCAGGACTGCGTAGTTCGTGCACCCGAGTGGGTTTACCCGTTTGCCAGTCCCGGGAGCCTTGCGAGGGCCAGCGCAGGCAGGGGGATGCTCACACCTGTGGAAGCCACCAGTGGCGGCCGCAGCCCGAGACCCCACGGAGGGCCCCCGGCGGCTTTAGCAGCGGCGGCTGGACAGCCTGCCGTCCCCTTTAGCTGGCAGGCGGCAGCCTGTGAGGCGAGGGTCCGCGGCCTCCCCGCGGCTGCCGCTCCCCTGTCCGAGGGGAGCCCCCAGCAGGGAGGAGGGCAGCGCGGGCACCGCGGCCGCGGGCGGTCGCTGCGAACCGAAGGGCTGTTCCGGGGCTCGCGCCCCGCCCCGCTCTTTCCCGCCGCCCTGAGGCCCCGCCCCCGCGCCGCGTGCGCATGCGCAAGGCTCGCCTGCGTGCCTCCCTCCGCGCCCCTACTGGCGACCCGCAGCGCGCATGCGCGCGAGCTCATGACCCGGCCCGGTATGCGTCCTGTGGATTATTTTGGGGGGGTCTATTTTCTCAATTTATTTTTTTTTCTCACCTATGGCTGCCTCTGACATCGGCACGCCACCCTTCTGACACACGACAGTCCAAAAGACTTTCCACCCTTAAAGAAAGAAAGCTCCGTTAAGCGGGCTGTGACCTTTCAACCGCCGGGGGTCAAAGGTTACTACCAAAATGGCGGCCGCTGCTCAGCGGGAGAGCGTTGGCGGGGCCCGGCGGGCGCGCTGCTGAGGGGGAGCCCGCGCCGTTCCGGTGGGCCGACCCTGCCCTCCATGCCGGCCGGCCCCAGCCGACTGCCCCGGACGAGAACGAGCCGCGCGAACCCCCAGCCCAGCCGCCGCCCGGAGCAGCGCCCGCCTCCGCAGCGACCGTAAGGCCGGGCCGCGGGGGGCTCCGCGGCGCCGCTTGCGCTCCCCCTCCCGGCCCGCTCGCCCCCCGGCACCGCCTCTGCTACCTGTCAGCGGAGGGTGCTGTCCCCGGAGCGGAGACCCCTCGGCCCTGCTTGCCCGGCCGCGGTCTTCCTGACTGGGTCGCTTCCACCTGCGCTGGCCGTTGAGGCGGTTGACTCACGTAGCTTCTGCGGAAAGAAAGCACGCAGCGCCTC
The DNA here is from genome assembly GCA_017639485.1 of Pluvialis apricaria. Taxonomy (NCBI): domain Eukaryota; kingdom Metazoa; phylum Chordata; class Aves; order Charadriiformes; family Charadriidae; genus Pluvialis; species Pluvialis apricaria. The sequence continues at coordinate 155,816,149 of CM030008.1, read as the reverse complement.
TGAACCGGTATCGTAACCCCAGTGGAGAGAGGGGTTGTGTGCTGTGCTCGTAAGAGGTTATATGTTGACAGACCGAATGTTGTTTGTGTTATAACTATGGTGCTTATTCGAGCTGAAGATGCCTGACTGTTGGGATTCACAGATCCACTGGGGAGATGCGTGATCAAAGACAACCTGACACCGGGAAAAATCGAAGGACCCATCAAGCGAGGATGATGTTGATGCCAGTCTGACGGTCAGCAGTGTGTGTTTAGTGCTGCTGTTCAGGATGAATAGGAAGAAAGGAGACAAAGGATTTGAGAGCCCAAGACCATATAAATTATAAGTATCCATTTTTTTACAGTTGCTATACTTGAGACCAATGCATATTTGAAACAGGCCACAGGCTGATCAGTAATTATTTACCTGAGAAGGTTGGAACTGCTGGTTATGGTGTAGCTTGCATTCAGAAAATGTGTATTGTAGGTGTATGTTTTATTGTGTAAATGGACTCACTCATGGACAGTCAGTCTGTCAACCATGCAGTTTCATCTTATAAAGGTGCTTACGTTGTGCTCTTCAAACCATAGAGATTTCTCCACACAATATCACCACTACAGACCATATTACCATGTTTCATTTTTACTGCTGTATCAAACCCTTTTGCCTTAAGGGCTTTTTTATATACAAAAAAAATGCTTGCATTTGTGGCAAGCAGCTTTGTTAAGCAAATTGTCATTTTTACACATTTGTTATTTCGGTTGTAACCAAGCTGCAAAGCAGTTGGTTGTGGATTTCAGTGGATCTTTATGTATTGCTGTTTATACCTCCTTAATTTCTTTATAAATCTGTAACACAAATGTATTTCTAAATAGAATCACTCTTGTTATTGTATACATTTTAATGTGTAGGTAATGTTTGAATCCATCATTGGGTACTAGATGTTACCATTCTCTTGTGGGAATTTTTATGGGACTTGCTCAACTGAAGCAAAGTCACTTTTTGATGCACAGGGTACATGAGTATGTGCGTTTAACGTGTGATGGGGCATAAAAGTTAAAAGGTGAATTATTACAAGGTTGTATCTTGAGTCATGAATAGCACTACTGTGAAGTGTGGTGAAGATGCCACCTACTACAGAAAAAATACAAAACTAACTTCTAAGTTTTTTAAAAAGTTGGAATTGTTATTTTATCTTCCAGTCTTTAAATCAGAGTTTTATTCACCAGGAGTTCCAATACATCATTCAAAATTCAAGCAAATGCATTTGACTTGTTTAAAGTACCTATCTTGATTAATATACGACCATTATTTAAAGTAATTAATTCCTACTACATACTAATTGTAAAAACACATACTATATCTTTTTCATATATAGTACCTGCTTACATAAATTATGTATGAGAGTCAACTCACCAGGTAAATTTTCACAGGTTTCTGATTGCACATATTAAAGCTGCATGCCATTTCTAATACTGCACATCACTAAAGGGTTAGAACTTGATTCTATGCTATTAGTAATACTATATTTTTACATATTGTTACAGGATGTTCAAAAGCGATGTTGTTACCTTCCTGTATTACTAGTAATATTCATACTGATATGATGCTATACTTTGATTTTATTGGAACTTTTCTGACCTTGTGTGCAATTTCTATTATTAGTTTTGGACCGTGTAAGAGATTTAGACCCCATGAATTCTCCCTATATAAATATATGCTATATGCAGTATTTATCTATATGTATATACATCCTGTATGAGCTCTCTATTTTTTTTTTAAACTGGGTTAAGATATTATTTTAAATGCTGGCATTCGTGCAAAACCTTACTTATTTAAAATTATTATTTTTTTTTCCAGCACAACTCACCAAGTAGTTTGTATCAACAACATAAATTTTCAGAGAAAGTCTGTTGTAGTAAGTATTTTTTAATAAAATGTGGAAGTAGAAATTAAAAGTCTGGGTTTTCTTCGTGCTTTTAGAGGAAGCAACTGCACACACAAGCTAATTATGTTGTTCAGCTTCTCTGTATTTCATACTTTCTAATCTGCTGCCTCTCAAGTCCATCATTCCTTGAGATGCGTCAAATAAAATACTTTCTAATTGTGAACACTTCAATCTCTGCAGGGAAAAGCTTTCTAAAAGTAGGACACTGCATTGTAAATAATATTACAAAGCAATTTGCAATGCAAAATTGATGTTCAACACAGTGTTAGTTCATGTTAGGGATAGGGTTATAGAGTTTTCTATCTTATATGTGAGTTCACTGGGGCTTTGGAGAGGCTTTCACGATTTCAGGCCTGAAGTCATTGAGGCTCTTTATGAATTTAGATATCTGCCTAAATGGAATCTGCTTAGGTTTTAAAAGTCATTGTCTCAAGCTCCGATACTAAAACCTAAAACATAGTGATACTAGTAACTTGAAATCTAGTCAATAGAGGCAGATCATTTCCACTAAAAAAACCAGGATTGTCAGTCATGTTGAAGTTTTATGTTTTGTTTTATTTCACAGCTGTTTTATTTCACCAGTTAAATGGTATGAAAGAAAATGTATTCCAGAGATCTAAAAAGGCAAACCAATTTCCTTATTACGTAAAAAATGAGTGGGTTTTTTTTTAGCTATGATTTTCCTTTGAAATGCATGAATAAGATTTTTTTTTATGTATATCTCTACTTTCTGAGCTGGTAAAGATTTTATAGAAGGCTTTGATTTGTGTTTTCATAGGGTTATGTGGAACTGACAATATTTCCCACAGTTGCAAACCTGAATAGAATCAAACTGAACAGTAAACAGTGCCGGATTTACAGAGTAAGAGTCAACGATTTAGAAGCAGCTTTCATCTATAATGATCCAACGCTGGAGGTTTGTCACCACGAGTCAAAGCAGTAAGTGATGTATTTAAAACTTAGCAGATGTAGTGTCTTCTGTTGCTGTTAAGCATGACCTGCTTTATTGTACTGGCAAGTTTTACCTGGTGATTTCCTGATGGTAACTTTAGGTATGGTGACTTAATTTTTGGAAAGTATTTTGGTAATAATTTTGACTGTTATGGTATTCTTCTTTAGAATTTCTTTTACTGACATTTCTTTGTATTGTTTTGTAAAAGCATTGGAAACTTTTTTAAAAGTACTTTGTGGGGGGAAAAAGTGGTGGATGCCAGTAGTATCCTCAGTGCTTTAGGAAACCATCGTTCTCATGTGTTTTTTCGCTAGTAAGAACATATCTTTGACTAAAATGTTTTGTCTTTGATGGACTTCAGGTTTATCTATGCCCAACTGTTAGTCTCATTTATTTAAAGAAAATTTGGTTACATTATTGTGGCAGTAGCATTTTGTTTATATTCTCGTAGAGAACATTTTACAGTGGTGCAGCTACATTCATATGAGAGTTGCATATGAGAGGGTTTCCCTTAGTTTTGGGTTTTGTGGGTTTTCTTGTGGTTTCTTTTTTGTTTGTTTTTTTGCTCCAGCATAATTGGTTAGGTCAGTATACTATTATGTAGACCAAAACTATCGTGTTCTGATAATTTGTCCTGCAAAAACTGTCCTGATTTTTATGATGTGCAGTGTCAGATTGGATGATCATTTTTGTTCCTTCCTATTTTTAAACCTAAGAATATTCATATGGTACGAAAGTTTTTGGGAATATTTCCCATTTTCCTGGTAAGATTTTGTAAGAATTGTTTCTGATTTTATCAAATAACTCTAGATGGCCTTATATATAATTAGCTTATTACTTTGAAACAAAAAATATGAAAAAGGCAAATTATGTGACTATATCAGGTTAACTGTTGGACTACTGAATTGAGATGCTTATTATTGTCCTTCAGTTATTTGTTGTGTCTCCTTGGACAGTGACTGCTCTGAGAGATTTGCTAGCTGAAAAGATGGAGAGGGCTCAGTAAGCAGCTTCAGAGGTGATATCACCTTGGTTAACTCCTATAGATGATGAAGGCAGATAGGAACGAGCTAGACTTATTCTGAAGCAAACTGCAGAGAGTTCATACGGTCCTGCTAGTTAGATTTGCAAGAATAGTGGCATTGTCGAATGATGTAGCTAGACTATAAGAGGTTGTCTACCCATTGTCTTGATGACTACAGCCTTTGAGGTGTTTTCTTAGCCCATCTCAGTTAAACCTGGCTTAACTTCTCTGACTGTTGTCTGAAAACTGGAGTATTAAAGAGAACTTTTGTTGTTCTGTTACTGAGATTCAAATGCTACTTTTTATCCTAACTTACGCATCCTTGGATTTCAACTGTTTGACAGACACTCTATTCCTTTATTCATCACTTATGGAAGAGTTTCAGTAATTCAGTTTGCAAACACAGTGTTCATTTATATACAACACTAAATCGGACATCAGAGTTCTGAAATTTTGTTTGAGTCCTGATACGCAACCACTTGAGTCTATTAATTCTGTAATTCCCATCTGTTTTGTGACTTGATGTTTTTTGTTGTTGTTGGTATTGCTCGGTAAGTCAAAAAATCAGAGTTCTCATTGGGGAGATGTTAGCTGTTCTGAAGAGCTAGAAAATAAAGCTTTTGGCCTTTCCTAAGGAGTGAAACTTTCGTTACTTATTAGCATCATAGATGAGACTGTAAGTCTCAGAATATTATCTAAACTCACTTTGAAATTTGAAAGGAAAAATTTCAAATTTATTCACCACCGGATACTGAAGAGCAAGTTTAAAAACATGTAGCTTCCCACATGTTTTGGGGAAATGATATGGGAAGAGAATTTGGTAAAAATCTCATATCTGTTTGGTGTTTGGTAAGACAAGCACAATGGGCAAATGTTTTCACTAAGTATTCTCTTTTGATTTTACTGAAACTTATGTTCATGTTCTCACACCTTTTGGCTCGCTTGGTTGAATTTAGAGTTTGCTGAATTGTTAAAGAACTTCTAGTGAAGTGCTGTACATGTTTAACAGTGGCTGATATGAAATCATGGAGTCCTTTAGGTTGGAAAGGACCTATTTAGATCAACTGGTCCAACCCCCCTGCTCAAGCAGGGTCACCTAGAGCAGGTTGCACAGGACTCTGTCCGGTTGGGTTTTGAGTACCTCCAAGAGTGGAAACTCTGCAATTTGTCTGGGGAACCTGCTCCAGTATTTGATGACCCTCACAGTAGAAAAGCATTTTCTGTATTCAGGTGGAATTTCATGTATTTTAGCTTGTGTCCACGTGACAGGAACCAGAGGGCAATGAGCACAAACTGAAACATGGGAGGTTCCCTCTGAACATCAAGAAACACTTTTTTTACTGTGAGGGTGACTGAGCAGTGGGGACAGTTTGCCCAGAGAGGGTTGTCAAGTCTCCATCCTTGGAGATGTTCCAAAGGCATCTGGGCATGCTTCTGGGCAACTGCTTTAGGTGGCCCTGCTTGAGCAGAGGGGTTGGACAGATGACTTCCAGAGGTCCCTTCCAACTTCAGCATTCTGTGATCTGTAATAATGGAATCCTGTCTAACTTGCAGAAAATGTGAGAAAGGAGCAGCATTTAAAATGATCAGAGTGAGCACTTCATTATATTAAGAAAGGGATCAGGAGAGAATTCTATCATTTTGTAGAGAAAGTGGGTTTCTTTGTTTAGCGTCCTAGTGGTATAGTGGAACATCGTCCTTTTTTTCATAATATCCTGTTTAAGAGCAGTGAACGAAAATTGAGGACAATGCATGCAAAGTGAAATGCTGTCTCACTCAGTGCTACAATGGCCTGTGGTTTTCACTGCTGCAGGTTTTCACATTGCTATTTGGACTTAATAGAAAGTCTCTGTATTTCATAACTCCTGTGATGTTCATAGTTATGAAAGACAGAGTTCATCAAATATTCCTAACGAAAAACTAGTATGCCTCTTTTCTATATCTCGGAAGTCAAAGGCTTACGTGGGTTACAAAGTATTAGATGAGATACGTATTTTTTCCATTGAAATACCTGGTCACAATTGGATATTGAGCATGATGGTAGCTAAGTTTTGATAAAATACAGCATCTCTGCTCTTAAGGCAGGATTACAAACAGAAATGCTAGAAATCTAAAACCTGTAGAATTCGTACCAAAAAAAAGATCGTCTGTGGGTTGCTTCTGCCCTTCTTTACGAAGAACTGCTTCTAGAAAGAGTAGTGATTTGTAGTAGTCTTTATATCTAATCATCTGGTCATCTCATCCAAGTTCTGATTTGTTATTGCAAGTTTAGATGTAACAGGACACAGATTAGTCATCAAGCCTTGTTTCTGATTTTGTGGGGATAGTTATCTTTGGCACTTTTTTCTTCAGTAATCTATTGAACTAGTAAATGTGAAATGAAGATGGCTCTTGGCAACCTTTTTATTTAAAATAATTTGTTTTATATCTTTTTCCTGTGGTGTGTAGCAAATAAAAAAAGTTTTGTATGCAAACATTTTCTTGCTTTTGATAATGCTTTTCGTTTTCTTAAATGTTGATTTCTAAAAGAATACATAAAGTATGTAGAAAAAGTTGATCATTTAATGGACTCTTTCCAACCTTTTTTTATCGAAGTTAAAATATTGTAAAGACTTCTTACTCTCTTAGCAACAGAATTCCATTAAAAAACTGAAAATTCTGTATTTAAAACCACTCTGAATATTTCTCTGGGAAGACTTGCTATAGCATCTGTGACTTGAGAGGTTATGTTTGCTGATATATGGTGAAAGTCAAGTGAAATGTAGTGGTTAGTTGTTTATGCTGTGCAAATTTGGGCATGCAAGAAAACATAGTTAAAAGAGAGTTGAGAAATTCAAGATTAAAGAGAGCTTTATGTATGAAATACAAGCAGCGCCAGCTGAAATTGTTTCTGTCTCACCATGATGTTTTCTGCTACTTCTTGGGGTGAGATCTCTGTCAGATCAGCTCTTTGTGTTCTTGTGTTTCAGTTCAAGTATATACTTTCAGGTTTTATCTATTGATGCAAAAATCATTGACATGTGATCTCTGTCATTTCACATTTTCAGCCTTGCAGAAGGTGAAAACAATTTTTTTTTTGTCTTGTATATTGTCACTTTTGCTGAATGACAAGAAACCTCTCGCTAGAGGGGTAAATAAAAATTGGTGAATTTTGTAGGAAATGTTACAAACCTTTAATTAGTGCATTAGGTGTATTTTAAGCTTTGATGCCATTGCTAGTTTATCTGTCCAGTCCCCAAAGCATGATTTCAGGTGATAACTGAAAGAACTTTAAAGTTTCATTTAGAAATAAAGTCAGTCTTCCCATCTTGCAGTTTCCCTCCTGAGGCTTCAGGACATCATAGCTTTTTCATACTGGGCTGTATGGATGAACTTGCACATAACAGTCCCCTTCCTCCCTGACTGAGCAAACGTCTCTGAACAGTGCTGTAAGCTGTAAAACAATTCACATAGTTTTACCATGCGTACACAAGGTGGCAGAGAATCCCGTTTTACTCATACTTTTAAGGAAGAGTTTGAAATCTTGCGAAGACTGCAAATACTGTTGAAGAGTGTCTGTTTGGGTCCTTGTCTTAGGGCTGCTGTTGTTGAGTGTTACAGCTGTCCTCTGTCTTCCACATCTTCCCTCTTTTCTTTGTAAATTGTTGCTTTCTCAATTCTGTCATTATCAGGGAAGTGAGGTTTATTTTTCTGGACTGTAGTATGCAGAAATCCCACAGCGTAGTATTCCTTACAACTGCTTGTGTCTCAGCCCCTTTTATGTTAAAATGGGGCAAAGGAGATCTCTGTTTTCTTAATCCTGGGGGTAAGATTGTAAACTGTTAAATAGCCACAGCAGAAGTTTGGAGTTTTGATGCAGTGGTTTGATCTGTGATAAGTGAAGTTTGTGAAGATTCTGCCTTGTTGCCTGCTTATGTGCTTTACATGTTTGTGTGATAACTATGGTGCAGGGTTGAGAAGCTATTGCATTTTATTATTACTTCTGTGTAAAGGAAGACACGTTTTCGTATACGCTAGCTAATGTGCACAGAATGCTTTCCTGTGCATAGGTACTCTTTTCAGTGATAATTTTAGTCTTTGGCAGTGTATGTCTCTTCATTCACTAGTTCAGCTTTTTTTTTTTTTTTTTTAACTTGGAAGCCTGTAGTTTTAAGCATTAAAAAATATGAAGATGTTTCAATATCCTTCAACTTCATTGTTGCTTTTGTTACAGGCAGCAGTAAGCTGAGAGAGAAACCAGCGTGAGTAGCCTTCAGGGTGTGTCTTGCAATATTCTGTCTGAAAAGTAGTGATCAAGTCTTTAGCCTATGCACAACATTGAAAACTTACTGGTGGTCTGAGCATGTGTTGTTTTGCTTGCAATAAGTAGCCTTCATTCCACTGGTATGATGCTTATGTAGTTGTAAATTCATGATAGACTTTGTTACAATAAAACAGAGGGTTGTAGCGAACTTTTGAAGAAAGAGATGGCAAAACTCTCAACCTTGGGCAAGAATGAAAATTAGGTTTTTCAGTTGTGCCAAAGATTCAAATCATCGCTTATAAATAAACTACCTATATGTGTACATATTTTAATGTATATATATAAAAAGTACACTATATATAATATATGCTATATCATATATTTTGGGGATGGACTCCAAAACCAAGTGGTAAATGTATTTGGGCAACAAAGTAGAATAGGAAATTAATTACTGGTAATGAAGAGTAGTGAACTTACATGTGGAGTCTAAAGAACTTACTTGTCAAGTTGATGTTAAAGTACTGTAAGACGAATAGTGGTTGTATAGACTGTATGTTTGGTCTGTGTAACAGTTAAGTAGCACCACTGCAGCTCGTAGTGAGAGATCTATAGAAAGTTGACGGGAGGTGTTTGGAGTCAATGAGTAGCTCTAAAAAATAAATCCTCTGCAGTATCACTTGTTTCCAGTCAGTCAACAAGCATGCACTTGGGCTGTAAATTAACAGTGTTTTGGGTGTATTTGAATAATAAAATGTATCTCTACTAGGAAAAAAAACATGAATGCATTATTACTTTTTTCATTGTCAATCTACACTTAGCTTTAGGAAAATTTATCTTTGTTCCTTGGGCTGTAACTTTTGGCATGTGCTCTGTTTTTGTTAAAATGGCCATACCCAGTTTATTGAGAATAGTTTTCAACCTATAGAAAAAATTAATCTTTGGTACTAAGCCCTTTAATGGATTCCTTTTACAATGAATCACCCATTTGAATTGGAACACTTCACAAAAATAGAAATATCAGAATAGAACTGTTTTCCATAAAAATGTTAAGCCCTGTGGAGTCTACCTTTCTGGCTATAAAATCATAACCTTTTCCTGTCTATGAACCAATTGATGTTTAAAATGTAACCGCAAGCTCATCACAATCCTCAGACTTGGAAACAAATTCTCACTGTTGTATTGGAACCGGGGGATCCCCTATCAGTAATAGTGAATTTTCAGAACAGTTTAGTTTTAAATTAAAAACTTTGCAACTTTGCAATCTAACAGAATGTTACTGTTGTTTTCTGTTGCTAAGATTCTTTAATTACTAAGACAGTTTTTAGTCACGCAGTCTTTTTTAATGAGAGTTTTTTTGTTTCCCAATGGTGTTTGTTTGCCCTTCCTAGAATGTCATTTGAAGACAGCTTAAAGCAACATTGGTTGGGGTGGTTATGATCCCATTGACGGTCTCCCGTGGCCTCAGTAGAAGCACTTCTTTGAGCCCTTTGGTATGTCAAGGAGCTAAACCAACTGGAAGCTGTCTGCCAAAAAAGACCTTTTTTCCACTTGTCATTTTCAGCTGCATCGCAACAGGGTCGTGATGATACAGTTGTCTCCTTAATGAGTGAGGGAGTAGGAATTTGTGGCTGACACTAGGAGACAGCCCTTCAGCTGGAGGTTTTTCTTTGAATTGTTCTGGAACCCATAGCTGAAGCTATAGTATATTGCAGTGTACAAATTCAACCTTGTGCTTTTAAAACTTCTGTTGGCATTATATCCTATCTTTAGGTACTACTTCAGCTATGAAAAAGGAAAAGTGATTATGTTTAAAAACTTGGGATTTGGGTGTTTCTGTGCTCATATGCTCCCATTTACTATTTCACGTCACCTAATTTTCAGAAGCTTCCAAGCAAAGTAGACGAGTTTACTGCTCCTAACATTCTCAGTCTTGGTAGTGGTGCCAAGGAATTTGTGCACTATTATTGCCAAAGATCAAGAACTGCATGAAAATATGTTCTCAATATGTTTCAGTGTTTTAGCAAAGTTTTTTAGGTGTGGAAGGCTAGGAATATAAGCATGGTATTTGACATACCTAGACTTATAGGATGATGCTGGCATGGTTAATTACCCTTCATTCTTCCAAGGAAGGTACTGTAATTTGGGTTGAACGCTGTTTTCTCTGTGGGTGGTGAATAGAGAATGGTTAGATGAAAGTAAAATCCTGAAATGAGATCATGTCTGCTTTATGTGGCCTTCAAATTCCACGGAAGAGTGGAGTCCGCGGCCAAAAGTTAATTTACTCTATTGTACTGCACTAACCTGTGTTGGGGCAACCCCAGCATCAGTACCGGCTGGGGGATGAGTGGATTGAGAGCAGCCTTGCTGAGAAGGACTTGGGGGTACTGGTGGAGGAAAAGCTGGGACATGAGCTGATATAGGTGCCCTTGCAGCACAGAAGAGGCAACCGTATCCCTGGGCTGCATCAAAAGAAGCGTGGGCTGCAGGGCGAGGGAGGTGATTTACTGCCCCCTCTACTCCACTCTGGTGAGACCCACCTGGGAGTACTGCGCCCAGCTCTGGAGTGCTCAGCACAAGACAGACATGGACCTGTTGGAGCAGGTCCCAGAGGAGGGCCACAAAAATGATCAGAGGGCTGGAGCACCTCTCCTATGAAGACAGGCTGAGAGAGTTGGCGTTATTTAGTCTGCAGAAGTCTCCGGGGGAGACCTTATTGCCAGCCTTTCAGTTCTTAGAGAATCATGTGAATGGTTTAGGTTGGAAGGGACCTTGAAGATCATCTCGAGTTCCAACCCCCCCACCATAGACAGGGACATCTCCCACTAGACCAGTTGCTCAAAGCCCCATCCAACCTGGCCTTGAACACCTCCAGGGATGGAGCTTCCACAGGCTCTCTGGACAACCTGTGCCAGTGCCTTACATACCTTGCAGACCGTGTGAAAAATTTCTTCCTAACAACTAATCTAAATCTTACCTTCTTCCCAGTTTGAAGTTATTCCCTCTTGTCTTATCACTACGTGCTCTTGTAAACAGTCCTTCCACAGCTTTCTGTAGGCCCCCCTTTAGGGACTGGATTAAAGGGGGCTTACAAGAAGATGGGGACAGATGGGCCTGTAGCAATAGGATGAGGGGTAATGGTTTTAAACTAAAAGAGGGCAGATTTAGACTAGAAATAAGGAAGAACTTTTTTACAATGAATGTGAAATACTGAACAGGTTGCCCCAGAAAGGGTGGTAGGTGCCCCATCCCTGGAAATATTCAAGGTCAGGTTGGATGGGTCTCTGGAGCAAACCTGATCTAGTTGAAGAGTCCCTGCTTATAGCAGATGGAGTTGTACTAGATGATTCTTTAAAGGTCCACTTCCAATTCAAAACTAGTTCCTTGTAATTCTGTGGCTACCTTTATGCTTGCATATGGCTCTGCCCCCCACAGTGCTTTAGATTCATCAGTGGTACCTAAATTCTGGAAAAAATGGTGACAAGCAGTTCAGAAAACACTGTCTCTTCAGCCTGTAAGAGCTGTGCAAGGTTTTCAAGAACTCTGCGTCCTAGAGGAATTACAATTAAGAAAGGTTTTGCTCTCATGTATTTACACAGTTTAAGAAATCCATTTTGAAAAAGTATAAAAGCTACCACATAAAGATAGCAGAGGCAGGGTTATTTTTGAACTTGAGCGGTCCCTCCTCCAGTATCTGGAACTATATACACATAAATGATCAGAAAATAGCATCCTGCTCATAGCCACTGTAACGGTGGACATGTGCATGTTCCTGCTTATTTCAATACGGAAACAGTTATCTACGTCATAGCTGAAGTAATAGTATGACTTTGGAATGAAATGTGTAGTCAATTAGCAGCTAACATGTAAGTAGCTTAAACAGCTCAAAACTGATTGCAGAAGTTTGTGTGTACATCCTAATAAATGAGTGATGGTAACACTTGAAAAAAAAATTGTTTCTGGGGACTAAAAATATAATACGTGTTTCTGTGTTTGTGTATTAAGGCCAAAACTCTAGTATCTAATATTTTATGTGATATTTACAAGTGCATATAAAATAAAACTATTCCCTAGCCATCAAGCTAAGGAGTGGGAAAAATAACTGTTTGCCAAGCTAAATCTTACTATGTTTAGAAAAGCAATGTAAAAGCAACACTGCAATATATGAGGAGACAGATCATCAAGACAGATCTTTAGAATAAATATATAAACTTAATCCAAACTTTTAAAAAAAAATTTTTTTCTATTCTAATAAATGTAAATATTACTCTTATTGGGAAGAAAAGAACACTGAACATTTCTCATTTAATTTATTGGGGATAATTATTGCTTAAGTATTTTTGATCATAAATCACTTACTTTAAGAGCCTAGTTTTAAGTTCTAGGTTTTGAAATGTAATCTTTACTCCTCCTTTTTTGCTCCACTCCTGTAAAAACAAAACAAAATAAAATATTTGCTTGAAAATGCACAATGAAATTCAGTATAGAAATCATATAATTTCCAAAGTTGTTTCTGGTAGTTCAGCGTGTATTTTAAGAATTAACTGGCTATTTCTGACAGGAGGAATCTGAACTATTTTTCCAATGCCTACGCTGCCGCAGTCAGTGCTGTGGATCCAGATGCTGGAAATGGAGAACTCTGCATTAAGGTTCCCTCAGAGCTGTGGAAACATGTTGATGGTAAAGTAAAGAGGCCATACTGAAAGCTTAATTTAAGATGCCATTGAGTTGTTAGCTACGAGTTTGCATACGAAGATAGTAGATTTAAATAAATAGAAGTAGCATTACATTATTTTGTGATTGTTACTGTTTCCTTTTTCCTCATCCATATCTTTCCTGTTGAAGTCTGAAAAACACCTTCACGCTTCTTGACAATATGGAGAAGTGGTTGGAAGGTTCTTAACACTCTTTACAAACAAACTCTTGGGTGGTCGTGAGGCCAGAAGTATACATGAGGAAATGCGTGTAATGGAATATATTGGATGCCAATTGTAACTTTGAAGCTGCTAACAATATATATGATCTGACAAAGAAAATAATTTACAAGGATATGTTTATACACATCTTTTTTCAAAAAGCTATATTTTTTTCCCAACTCACTTTGACAAATGATCTTTTTAATATTGATTTCATGGTGAAAAGTATACTACTTTATAAACTGGTATACTAGATCCTGGAACAAGTAACTGGTTTAATAAATTACTTTCCAGTGTTGATTATTTTCTTACATGGATTTTATTAGTTTCTTGTATTTTTTTTTTTACATGGTTTTGTCAGTTGTTTTTTTTACATGGTTTTGTCAGTTTTTCCTGTGGATTTGTGAGACCTGTGGGAGAATAATAACAACTGTATCATGAAGCTGACTCATGCAGTGTTGTCAGATACACCTTAATGGGAAAGACACTTTTTTAACTTTAATTTTTGTTTAAGTTCCTGTTGTCTTACTTGCAAACCTAGAAGGGAAAAGTATTCAAACAGGTATCGTTTTTCTTTTCAAAGTTTGAATGCCAAAATATGGTGAGACTTGTTGGATAAATTTCACCATATGCTTGAATTTCTTTTTTTGCCAGTCTATTCATAGGTGAGATTTCTGTGAAATTAAACCAAAGCAAAGACACTTAAGTTACAAGAAAAGCTTTAACTATAATAAGAGGTTTTAAGAAACTGCAAATGACAATAACATATCTTTTAAAGAATGTGCCTGTTACATGCAGTTTTTGTAGAAAATTATTTCAGCAAGGTACAAAGGAGGTCATGGTTAGGGTACAATCAGCGTATAAAGATTCTTTACTGATGGGGGATTGAAAGAAGAAATGTAACTCCAATTTCAGTTTTTATTAATTAATTAAGATTCTTATAAATTCATATCCTGTAAATAAGGCTTAAAAGGTCAGTTTTATGAGCTTTTGAGCTGTGCTTTGTAAGTGGACCTGGAGGTCATGAGAATGAAGTAAAACACATCGTCTTGAAAGACCAAGAGTCCAAAACGGAATGATTATTCTGAAATAACTTTCATGTAAGTTGTGTATATTTACTCCAGTTTTGGTCTTGGTGCTGCAGAATTAAAAGTCCTGAAGGTGCATATAAACTTTTCCCTGGACCAGCCAAAAGGAGGTCTTCATTTTGTGGTACCCAACATGGAGGGCAGCATGGCAGAAAGAGGGGCTCATGTCTTTTCATGTGGTTATCAAAATTCTACAAGGTAAGAAAACTATCTTTGAATGTTAGACTGTATTTCCTGTTTAATCTCAAGCCGTAGGAAATACAAATAATTTCTTTGAAATCTTAGAAGTTTGAAAAAATCTAAAACTTACCTTGTGCTTCAAAGGAGCTTACTGATGTGAAGTAGCATCTAATGATTAGGAATTAGGATTTCTAGTCTTTATAGCTCAGCAGGAAGTAACGGCAAAGAAATTTGTAGTGCCTTATAAAATTAATGTATAGTAGGAGTCACTATGTTGACATTCAAGGTATTTAAGAATGTAGTTTAGAACTTGAGAGAAAAATCATCTGTGAAAAAGAAACTATAATTGTTAAGTGTAATTGTTAACCATTTTTTCCCCCACTCTTAACTCCCCTAGGTTTTGGTTTCCTTGTGTTGATTCATATTCTGAGTTGTGTACCTGGAAACTTGAGTATACTGTAGATGCTGCAATGGTGGCTGTTTCAAATGGCGATTTGGTAGAAACTGTATATACCCACGATATGAGAAAGAAGACTTTTCATTACATGCTGACGATTCCAACTGCAGCTTCTAACATCTCCTTGGCAATAGGACCTTTTGAAATCCTTGTTGATCCATACATGCACGAGGTAATAATCTTCATAGAGGCTTCCATTTTCTTTTAAAATTCTTTTTTTTTAAATAATTAGTGACTGTTTTTATGTTACAACCAGTGTATATTGATCAAATATGGGTGTGTCTAGATACGACCACCATTAGTACAGTTATATGATAAAACTTGTCTAGTAATGCCTGTATTTAAGTTCATCTCCAAAGTAAAGCCTTTGAATGAGCAGTGATTCCATTTATGCCTTAATTTATGGGGCTAATGTAGTTGGAGTTGGTAAAAGCATATTTCTCAAAATGCCTTTAAACTCATCCTCTTGCTGGTTGTAGGTGAAAATTATTGCTACAGAGTTGAGTAGGCTACTGAACTAAATTTGACATTGAGTTTTCATGCCGAACAGATTATTGCCATAATGTTGAAGTCTACCGGTTTATATTTACATCTGTAATTTCAGATTGGGTAAGGATGGACTTGGCAAACAGGTTGAGTTACCAACCGGTTTAGTGTAAAGACTGGCCTGTATATTCTTCTTTTGAAAGAATGATAGGAAAATACTGGGAAATAGCTAAGTTTTGCTTGATCTGAAGGCAGACATCAAGCTTTTGTTCTCAGCAATGATATTCTGTTAACTTTTACTAGTGGGACATACTTGTGAAAAATAATAGCTGTTGAGAAGAAAATCAGTTGCTGATATTTGAAAAACCCAAACTGATAAATTTTTGTAGAGTTTGACTTCTGTAGAGCTGACTTGAAGTTATATATCATTATCAGCTTGGTTCCTGTGTCACTGCTGAGGTCAGTGTGTTTGGCTGCATCACAAGCTTGTGGAAAAAACAGTAATAGCAAAGGTTGCTTGTAGTTTTAGTTGTAACAAGTCTTCTAAACAGTAGCACTGCTTGACTGATTTGAAACTAGCTAATTCTTTACTGCATAAAAGAAAAATACTATCTCTAAAAGACCTTGGATTGCAAAAATCAAAGAAAAATATAATGTGTTTTTAAATGATAGACATCACTAGGTAGACATTGTTATCGTGCATTGTCTGCTAAAAATTCTTTTCCTGTTGTTGCTGTCACAATTAAGATGGACACCCTGGTGTACTTTTCTGCTGTGATAGTCTTGAAAATGCTTTTTTCTGTTAAATTTACAGCAGCTATATTTTTGTTGTGTTGTGGTTTTTTTTCAGTTATGTAAGATACTTGATATTTATGGATTTAAATATATTCATCAGTGTTGTACCAAATTTTCCTTTGTAGGTGACTCACTTTTGCTTACCACAACTTCTGCCATTGCTCAAACATACCACATCATACCTTCATGAGGTGTTTGAATTTTATGAGGAGATTCTTACCTGCCGCTATCCATACTCCTGTTTCAAGACTGTTTTTGTAGATGAAGCTTATGTTGAAGTAGCTGCTTATGCATCCATGAGTATTTTCAGGTTAGTATTTGAGAAAATTCCACAAGCCTAGAAGCTCTAGATCCAAGACTATTGAGAAATACATGAAGCTCTTATTATTTTTGTAGCCTGAGTTTTGGGCTCTCTACTTTGAAAAGGCTGGCTTTTGTTGACATTACAGGCTTTTAACAACATTTCCAATTGTATCTGTTATAAAGACATTGGATTTTTATCTTCTTTAAGAAAAAATTGGCAATGGTTTTCGTTCTGAATTAGAAACACTATGCATGAAATATTTAAGATCAAATTAAGTGCAGAAATTTGATTATGTTTTATTCTTCCTCAGCTGGGGTAGCGTGCTAGGAATCCAAAAAGAGTTTCACCAGTTAAAACAAACTACTCTGGCTCTACACAGACAGATGACAATTGCAGGACATCTGCCTGGGTGGAGGGTATTAAAAAAAGATGTTACTATCTCATTGGAAAACTAGTGAAGGAATTATTTGATTTGATTTGGCTTTTAAAGCAAGGTCTCTATTTTGTTTCTTTGGAACTGGTGCTAATATTGTGTTACTTTCTTTTTATGGTGTCCAGCACAAATCTCTTACACAGCGCAATGATTATAGATGAAACTCCACTGACAAGGAGGTGCTTAGCACAGGCCCTGGCCCAGCAGTTCTTTGGATGTTTTATATCCAGGATGTCCTGGTAAGTATTTTACCATTGCACTTCTAGAAAATGGGAAAAATCTAGGAGACTCAAATTTTAATTTGCACGTTGCATTTTATCAGACAAATAAGTGAAACAGTAACTGTAAAAGACAGAAAGAAAAAAAAAAAGAAAAATAATAAAACCATCTCAACAAATGAAAATCCATGGGGTTTGGATTACTTTTTTTTGTTTGAAAGGAGAATGTGAGCTATAAAGATTCCAAAGACTGTAGAGATTGAACATGTTGTGTCTCAGAAATTATTACTACTGAATGTTGCAGTGTGCATTGACACCTGGAAATTTGAAGAGGCAGACTCTTTTGTATCGTCAGTAAATTTCTGTTAGATATTTGGGATGACGAAGTGTAGCCTGCATAGGAAGTACTTGTGGAGCACAGAACTAATAAATTACGAAGAAGTATGGGGAGGGGAGTGCAGAAAGTAGTGTCAAATGGGCAAATTCATTGGAGTGGTAAGCTGCCTATAATTCCATCTCTGAGAAAATCTCTCCCAGCTGGCTCTGCAGTTCTGATCAGTATTTATTTTAAAGCCTTCTGCATACACTTTGTATGTCAGGGACAGTAAGCACATTACTTTTTTTGTGGCAAAAGTGTATGTCCCAGAGTATCTTTGGCTTAAAAAAAAAAAATCAACATGTTTTTAAATTGATGTTTGTACTATTATAATTTCTCTTGCTCTCTTCCTTATTTCTAGCCTACTTCCATGGAAAAGACAATTTTTTTCCTCCCTCATAATTACTCCCTTTTTTTACATCTTTATTTTATTCACTTCATCATGCCCTGTGTGTCATTCTTATGTTTTGAATTCTAGTTCATGATCATTTTGTAGTTTTTGTCCATATTTTTGTCTATTAGAATGTAAGTCTCAGAAGAGGTGTTTAAATGGGTGTCTACCAAATTGAGAGTTAGGTATTTTGTCTACTTGCTGTCCAAATCTTCTGCATTGCATTGAGATGTTTATCAAGAAATTAAGATCATATAGATTAGCAGTTGTTTTAACTTTAGTGTCCATTTCCACTGTTTCATTGTTACTGTTTCAGCTAAAATAGTTTGGGTTTATATTTTAATCTGGCCTTCTGTGGTAAAAGTTCAGTTTTCTCTGGCTTTTCAGTTTCATCGGTCCCATCCAGGTGCCAAGTTACATAAATTGGTTCACAGCTCATCAGACTCCTATTGACTTAGAGAAGTTATATAACCTGCTGAAACTGGTGGCTATTTTGAGCTGGTCAAAAATACCATCCCTTACAAAATACCTTCTGAAGTGCTATAATTCATGCTTCTTTCTTATTATAGGTCAGATGAATGGGTGCTAAAGGGAATCTCTGGTTATATTTATGGCCTTTGGATGAAAAAAACCTTTGGTGTTAATGAGTATCGCCACTGGATTAAACAGGTAACAACATAATAGTAGCATTTTCTATATCTTTCACACATTTTGGATCAAAGAAGATGCAATATAAAACCAGACTATAATATAGTTTTGCACTGCAATCTGAAGAAATGTTTAGTAGTGACAAAACTTAAAGCTGAAATATTTTCACCACTTGCTGCAAGGAAAAACACCAAACATACTAACCAAAATACGTTTCTGTGACAGCCTTATGAATAATTTTCATTGTTTCTCTGTGCAATTAGTTTTCCCCTACTTCTTTGGGCTTTTGCACAAAACCAGAAAGAAAAAGTCAGAAAAGATCATACTTCTTTTAACGCTTAGAATAGAATGTGGGATTCATAAGGAGGTATATTTGGTGAATTTGTTATACTGTGATGGCCATCCATATAGCTCAGAAGGGCTCCAGTGTTAGCTTGGATCAATAGTGGATCAGGTATCTTTTAGTATCATTTAAGTACGAAATGAAACAATGAAACAGTAAAAAATCCCTGTTGAAGGGATTTCTTTTTTTGGAAAAGAAATTTCTGTCTATACCTTACATTTCCAAATATAATGCTGTAAGACCGATACTTTCTAGTGATAGCAGCAGTGACTCCTCATTCTTTGCGTAACTTCCATTCACAGAAAGATGTATAACTTCTTTGTCTCATCACATTCTCTGACTCTTTCTGTTGCAAAAACTAGATTCCTAAACCCTGTGGGCTCCATTTACATCCCTTACTCACATGGGGACCCAGTAGCATATACTTATTTGCCTAATGTACATTCAGCTCACCAGTCGTGTGCTGTTTGTGCTAAAGGTGTGGGTGCTATAGAGAGCAGCAAAACTGGATGAAGGTCTGTCTTGAGAGTTCACTGCTGCATGCAGGAAAAATTGCTTCTGGATATTGGTTGCTTATGTTCTTCGCTATGAGTTAGCTAAATGCTTCGACGTAGAACTAAGGGGTGCTACTGTCAGAGCCTCCCTTACTGCTTTCAGTGTATTACCAATATATGAAAGTGTATAAGTTGATCTGAATCAGTAAGTATCAATACATACCAACATTTGGATATTCCTTCACTAACATTGGATTGCAGACAGACATCAATTCCCTCTCTCCATGCATAAGCTGACCCGATTTGATTCGAAAGCCGTGTTGACTGGTGGGTGATAGGGAGCCCATGCTAACATCCTGCCTTGAAGAGCGCATGTTAACGTGGGTGCAGAGCACCACGCAAATTTAAACTCACATTCCCATTCAAGAGCCGGCTTCTGTCTGGCTTGGGCACGGGTCAAGGTGAGCTTCTATATGCTGCAGTCTGCTGTGTGGGTATACCCAGTATTATTTTCCACTGCAAGTAAATGCACCTTTATTTCTTTTGGTGGGAGACAACTAATTTATTGAACAACAATACTCTTTGGATATATTGTAGTTAAATATTGTTGTGTGTTGACCCACAATCCAGACCCAGAACAAGTATTGACTACTAACTACTACTGTTTTATTATTGTTTGCCATGCTGTGTTCATAAACAAATTTAATTAGGAAGTATGGCTTGAACAATGATATGAAAAGCTTTCCTATCTTCTTTAAATAATTTCTCTACTTTTTAAAATTGTGCTTGCTTACATATGTTGTACTTTTCAGGAGTTAGATCAAATAGTGGCATATGAACTGAAGACTGGTGGAGTTTTACTGCATCCAATATTCGGAGGAGGAAAAGAGAAAGACAAGTATGTTTATTTAAGCCGCAAGTCATTACAGGGTATGTTTTTATGGGGCCATTAATATATGCCTTGGGTGTGTTGTGTAGCACAAGGCCAAACGCTGAAGATCTTCAGCTGCCCGAGGCATGTATTACCAGTCTCATAAAGTACATCTTGAGTATATGGTATCACTGTTGTTTTATTTTTCTTTCACTTTAAATCTTGAAGAGAATTAAGTATAATGAATGTTTTTAATGCTGTTATAAAACTACTTTTTAGTAAGAGGACGAAAGAATATGGAGCCAGAATTTTGACCTGAGCTATTTCTGGAGTGGTTACTAACGTTTAGGCTTTTTACAGTATCATCAGTTTTCTTTTTCTTTGCTCTTTTTTCTTTCCACTCTCAGTTACCACCTTGCAATCTTATACTGAGATTTCTTAATCAATTGGAAAAAGAAGGATTAGATCAGTCATCTGTGAAGTACCGTTGGTAACTGTGAACTGGCTGGGTTTGTATTTTCCCAATAACTGTAGCTTCAGTATTGCTGGCTTCGGAATTTTCCCCTTACCTCTTTTGTGATACTCCTGTACTACCCACTGAGTAGTGCGAACCACTGGAGGTAGAATAATATTACTACGAGTCAGATCAGTAAGTTGACCCAGGTTTCAATGACAACCTTTTGCTGGGTGTTTCTTTTCCTGGATAAATTAATCTAGTTATGACACAGCCTCACAAAGAGTTGCACTTTGAAAACTCAGGAGCAGCACGTGCAAAACTCTGCGGTTGAGCCGATGCAGGTGGAGTGGGAGAATATGTGAATTTCTTAAATCTTTACTGCAGCAGAAGCCCCTGTATTATGGGAATACAACTGAAATTATCTGCAGCAGTGGTTCTCTTGCATTTGAGTGTGTGCAAATCTGGGTCTTATTCATTTAAAATGAAAAATTTGGATTTAGAACTGAATCGAGTGTACAGATAGCCCATTTAAAATTTGAATAGTGATCTTTTTTTAAGAGGTGAAAAAGAAGAAAGTGTTTTCTGAAATCAGGAGTAGGACATATTGGCTAGGTTCGGAGCCAGGTGAATTCTCAACAATCACCATGTTGACAATCACAGACGCAACTTGTGTATGTGTGCCAAGCCATTACTCTGTTTTGCATGTCTGCCCATGATGGATTTTGATTTAGTTCACTGTACTGTTCTTTCAAGTAGTGAAGCAGATGCTTTTGTTACATATACCTCTGAAAAGCAAGTTACAGCTAGCAGCATTAATTGTAGGCGTCCTATTGGGGATGGTGTCTTTTTTTTATTTTTAAGGAAAAGTTGGGGTACTGAATTAGATCTTGTCTGTCTTTTCAGTTGGCAGCATTATGATTTGGCAACATACTCACTTATACAGAGAAACTAAATTCAGATTAGTAGGATCAGATGAAATTAGAGAAAAAGGGCGCATGTTGAAAAAAAAAAGGAAATTGACTAAAAGTCTGTAACTGTTAATTTTATTAGTTTTATTGTA
This sequence comes from Pluvialis apricaria, assembly GCA_017639485.1. NCBI lineage: Eukaryota > Metazoa > Chordata > Aves > Charadriiformes > Charadriidae > Pluvialis > Pluvialis apricaria. The sequence continues at coordinate 155,794,489 of CM030008.1, read as the reverse complement.
TGTATAGTAGATTTGAACACAAATAATTAAAAAAAAACTGTTCCCACGCTCTTAAATGTATCCTTCCTCTGTGTGGTGTATCACTGTTAGACTCTGTTTCTACATCTTTTTCACTACTTCATCGTATTACAGCTTGTTAATAATAATCATAATGTCACTTAAATAAAAATTACAACTTGCTGTTTCTTGTAGATTGCAAAGTTCCTGTGTCTGTAAATAAAGTATATGTTCCTGACCCAGGGAAATTATTTGTATTTAAGGAGGTATTTTCCTAATAATGTTTACAACATTTCTCTCCAATGTATTTTTTGCTTTGTTGTGGTTGTTATGATACGGTTTCCTGCCAAGCATATTTGCATTACAGCAGTCCCAATTAATAATAATATTAAGAAAAAATTAGGTTAGTTAAGAATCTCATTTTTTAACTATATTAGAAGCAGAATATGGAAAGAAATCACTGCGAAAAAATAAACTTCTTTCAGACACATGAATTAATTTATGTGCAAAACACAGGTGTCTCAGATTCTTCCTGTTTACGTCTAGTGAAACACAAACACTATTCTCCAGAACATTTATTTTAAAACAAAAAATCCTAGAGCTTGGGAAAATGAAAGAAAGGAAGCTGCAGGTTATCTACTGCATAGATGAAAGTTTAAAAACAAAGCTTTGTGTTTGTTACATTTTCATTTTGTGTTCTCCCCCCTCAGATTTTGGTTCTCTTAAGTCTTTGATTGTGCTGGTACCACCCTGTTGTAAAAATAAAAACATCAAGAAATGTATGTAGATATATTTCAAATGGAAGAAGCATATTGACAGGTTTACATTGAATAACTGGAGTGTGTTCGGGAGTGTGAGCATTATAAATTTCCATGGAAGAGCTAGTTCAGTTTTCACTATGAGAAAGGTTCTCGGTCCATATTACTAATTTTAATTCTCATTTGGTGCCAATTCAATAAAAGTTTTAGAAGTCTGATGATTGAAGAAAAATATAATCAGAATAAATGTATTAATATTGAATGAACTTGTCTCGGTTTTGGTTTGCAGTTAAATAATGTAACCAGTACCAAAATCAATCAACACTTAGTAGATTTAAGAAGGCCAAGAATGTGTGTCCTGGCTTGGTTGTAATTTTCAAGAAAAGAATTTTACCAAAGTCAATCAACTGTATAATTTGAAGCTGGATAAATAGTTTTATACTGAAACCAAATTATTATATAATGTCTAAGCCACAACCTCAGTTTCCTCCTTGCATTTCAATTCTTTCATGGTTGCTAAACCTTCCCTGGTTTGGATACTGGAAAAGTATCCAAAGTAACAGGGCAATTTTGATAAGAATTTTAACAATTGCTTACCAACTAGAAACAGCAAGTAGTAAACCTAAGTACCTTCTTATTCATATACTCAGTCTACCTAAGAAGGGTAGTACTTTACTTTTCTTTTTGTATCTTCTTAAGATGTTTAAACAGACATTCATGAGTAAAGTCAATGGAGTCTCCTTGTAAACAGAAGGGTAGAAAAAAGTATTAAGGTGTTGCAGCTGCCCTAGTTCTTGCCATCTCCTGAAATCTTAAGAGCTGCAGACAAGGAGCCAAGTGCTGGTCCTGTCCTGGTAGAATGCTTCTAGCTGACATACATTGGTCAACTGCACAGAAAGATTGGTCAAAGTTAAAATGGTTTGTTTCACAGGTCTTTGAAGGTTCTGGAAGATCAATCTTTTCCTGAGGTAGCTGGTATGAAAGATCAGGCCTGTAGTGCTTATCATGAATTATTTCATTCTGTCTTGCAGTGTCTTTTTCTAAAGTCTTTGGAAACAGGAGTTTTTATTTTTAAGACATTTTAAGTAGCTAGCATTTTCTATGTCACAATGGCTAATTTGTGATTCTCCACTAACCAGCATAAAATAAATCTGGATTCCTGCTTCTTAAGAAATTGGCCTGACACGGTGTGGATCCAGTTTTTTTAGATGTTTGTTATTTGTTCATGGAAGACTCAAGTGTCCACTGAAAAGAACAGAAAGAAGAAACACAGCACAACAAAATACAGTTGCCACAGCCTTGGTTCACCAATAAAATGAAGTCAGACTTCTAATTATTGCCACTTCTCAAATAATTGGAAGGGGGGCAAAAAGGTCTAATTTTTCTTGAGAAGTACAGTATTACAGCTAATTTTCTGCTTTGAAACTGGGCTATAAGTCAGAATGTTTGTGTTCTGAAATATAAAACTTGGTGGAAAAAACTAATTTTAAAGCCCATAAAAATTAAGTCTTTTGGTGTTCTATTGCTGTACAGCCACTAAGGCTATCCAGAAATCAGTTCTGTTTTTAGTTTCAGGGTTTCACCATCTGTGTTCTGATATGGAATGTAATTGAACCATTTGAAATATTTTGCTTATAGACACAAAGGGTATGTGTGAAGGAGCACCACAGGTAGTTCAAGTTACAGAAACAGTGTGGCAGCTGTAACATGATGCTCTGCCTAGTCTTCCTTGGCATGCTCTCTGATTTAGAAGACATCGGTTTGCCAAAGTATTGGAAGCATAAAGTTGCTAACTAAAATAAAAAGCAAGCAATTCATTTGGCTCATCACATGAAAATCTGCTGGGAATTTTAAAAATCTTACTTTTATTGCAACGATTGTTTATTTAACTATATTCTCTATGTACAATCACTTTTAAATGGAAGTGGAGTGGGGGGAATGTCAATTCATGAGTAATTTCCAGACTCAAGTCACAGATTCCTTGCTCTGGTTGCTACTGCTACCACTGTCTTTACAGTACTACACAGCATGCATGACCTGTTGTTATTCTTTATGCAGTACTTGCTGTATGCCAGGCACGTACACCCATGTTACTTTTCTTTACAAGTGTGTGGTCATTTTAAACATGTTATAATTTATAACTTTAAAGCAGTAAAAGAGATCCTAAATAATTGTTGGCGCAGCTGTAATCTCGGTTGCTAAGGTATATTTTAAGTTTCAGTCCATAAAATGCAAAATAGAAAGCTGTGGGTTTTTTTAATTTTATTTTATTTTTCAGCCCTGCATCACATTTACATTTTTCTATCAAACACCCTCATACGCTGTCCTGGGAATATTACACTATGTTCCAGTGTAAAGCGCATCTTGTTATGAGACTGATTGAGAACAGGATTAGCATGGAGTTCATGTTACAGGTAGGTATTTAAATGATTATGTGGAATATAGACAACTTTTTGTCGTTAGTTGCATTTCTATTCATTAAATGTTGTTTAAGGAAGAACAAAACAGGTCATCATAGGATTCCGTTTGTATTTTCAGTTTTAGCAGGACAGAACAAACATAAAACATAGGTGAGTTGTATCAGGAGAAGGTTAGCTATTATACGTAACTTGTAATACTTTTTATATATTGCATATTTTCTGTAATGTTAAGGTATTTCATTGCTTTAGGTTTTTGTGATTGGTTGTTAACACTGAGGGCCTGTTTCACTGACCGTAACTGGTGTTGCTGTGAGCTGATCTAAAAGTATAAATAATGAAAGCAGTGAGAATCCAGCTTCTGTTCTCTCCACTGTGTAAAATTTTCAGTGCTATAGGCAACATAGATCTTAATATTAGAAGAAGCAGTTGAATATAAGATTGTCATTTTATTCTAAAATGCTAAACTTCTGCAGAGCTGTAGTTTTTCTTCTTTACTAAATATGTTTTGTGACATGCTTTAAAAAAGATAGGGTATTGTAAACAAATACCCAGTTAGAAACTGACTGGTACCTTTTGCTAGCAGCTTCAGGGGGTTCTGAGGTTTTTGTTTGTTTTGTTTTTTAAGGGTAACATGTATGTGCTTGTGCTAGAGCTGTTATAAACAGTTGTCAGGTTGAAAATACAGCAGATGCACCTTTTTTAAAGCTTTCCTTACATAAATTTTAATTATTCTTTGCAATTTTTAAAAAGGAATAGCAAAGCAGAGAACTTGATGACTTTTATTTCTAAAAAGCAGATATAGTCAGTGATCTGATTTACCTTAGATAATTTTTGAAAGCTGATGGTCTTCTAATGGATTTTGTGTGTGTGTATGTAACTGAGGAAGTTGGTTCTTTCAAAAAGCTTGGGTGGAAAGAATTGATTAAAAACATACCCCTTACCCTCTGCATTTGGTAAATAAAGGCCAGACCTGCTTGCAGTGGTGTAACCTTACAAATTCTACAGTTGTGAAGTATAGAGGATCTTAGAACTAGAAAATGGATGCCAAAAATTGTTTCTGTATTCCACTTTGAATTTGTGTTTGTCAAGAAGCTGCATGATAAGTTGTACCTGTAGCAGTGATGAGCAAAGATGACATTTTCAGTTTGTTACCATTAAACATTTCTCGTGTTAAGAAGCTGGGGTTTCAGAGCTTTTCTCAGCATCTTGGATGGTTTGCCTTAAGTAAAAATACATTTGTGTCTGCAAATCACAATTTCTGATATGGGCAAGCAAATAATATTCTGAAATGTCTTTATTTTGAAATACTTTTTTTGAGGACAGTTATCAGAGAATGAGTTTATTGGTCTTTAGTTGCAATTCAGCTGCAACTAAACAGAAAAACTTATTTTATAAATTGAAGTATTTAGTGAAAGTAATAACTTTTTATCATTTTAGGTTTTCAACAAGTTGCTGAGTCTGGCCAGCACTGCTTCATCGCAGAAGTTCCAGTCACACATGTGGAGTCAGATGTTGGTTTCCACATCTGGGTTTTTGAAGTCTATCTCAAATGTCTCTGGCAAAGACATCCAACCTTTAATAAAGCAGTGGGTGTATCCTTTTTATTCTTCGTCTGGATTGTTAATATGGGGAATGAATTTGTTTTTTTAATTGGCACTATTAAAGGAATGTGAAGAAAGGTATGAAATATCTTTGCTTAAAACAGTGAAGTACATTATTCTTTGAATTAGAAATAGATTTGAGCCACAGGTTCACACTCCTTTCATAGTCATTTAGAGTATGCTGGCTTTTTTGGGTGTTCTTTACTAGAAGGGATTTCATGATTTGAAGTTTTACTTTGAAAGAAGCACAAGAAGTCTGCTGGAATTTAAGGCCAAATTATACTAAAGGGATTCCAGAGGACACTGCCCATAGAAATATGCTGAAGTCTGACATGGAAAATGCTATAGTCTGGTGCATTTTAAGATGTGATTTCCAGTAAATCACCATGTAGTAAGTAACCTAAAGCGCAGATTGATAGTTTAAAATACAGTAATATTTAATAGCTTGGTAGCTTGTGTTAATATTACAATTGCAGGTAAAATAAACCTCTGTGTGTTGATTCTTCAAAATTCAGTGATATTAGTCAAGAAATAGGGTTTCTTATTTTGGATCGATATGATGGTAAATTTGAATTTTCTCCATTTAACAGGTTTAATTGGTAGTTTTAATTAGCATGACTGCAGGCTAAACTCATACATGATTGCAGCAAAACCATACCTTACTGTTCTAACAGAAAACAAAAATAGGTATTTATATTTAGGCATTATTTATTTGAGCTGACTTAATAATGTTCATGCACCTCAACTAAAAAACACTGTGTAATTAATTTGTAGAGTAATATGAGAAGTTCATATTTTATCTGCATCAAAAGTATTCATAAAGTATAAATACACATTATTCTAATTTCTGCGTTTAGCTGTGCCAAGCACTTGAGGAAGATAGGGGTTCTATATGTACGTATAATTACACTGCAGCTATACGTAAATGTCAGCATTACTATTTGAGCTGGGTGAATCTTAACTACATCTATTCTGTAAGCAAGGAAAAATTGTAACTCTCAGATTTGGGGTTTTTTCAGCTTCTCTGGATTTTGGCCTCAAGGCTGATCCTGTTAACTGTAACTTGTGTTTAATCCTATGGTTGCAACCTCCCTACCATGCTTCAAACACTGTTGCATTTGTGATAGTAGGTTTTCCATGTTATAAGACCACAGGAGGTCTTTGTATTGTTTGGAAGGATATCTTATTACTGTTACCTAGTGCTACCTTATGCTATTGAGTGCTGTGTTGATGCTGAGTTTAAACCTTGTGCTGAAGAAACCACTAAAAACGCTCTAAGCTGTAGGTGATGACAAAGTCGCAGACCTTTATAAAGGAAGCCACTGTGAACAGAACCAGTCTGAGGTATCTAGCCAAATGACCATATTTTGGGAGAAAAGTTAATAATGTGTATATGATAAGAAGCCTCTCTGAATCCGGCAGCTCCTCATTTAAATGTCAGGACATGAAAGAACAGGTTTTCCTTCCATGCTTTTGTCTTATATTGTCAGAGCCTTGTTGGGAGCACGCACTGGACTAAAATACTTCATTGTGGTGCTTTAGTTTTTACTATAAATAAAGTGTAGTAATGGCTGTCATACAAATAATGAATGATGAAGGTATTCACAGGAACAGTTGACTTGAAGAAATCGTTGCCTGGAATAAAAATGCAGAGTGAGATCATTACGTTTTATCAGTCATATTGTATACTCGCGTAAATGTGAACTTCTACACACACACACAGGTGAATGCTCACAATGACTCACTTTGCAAAACTGCAATAAAATAATTGAGTTAAACGTAGCGTGGGTAGAAAACAGAAGCTAATGTCTACGTTTTCCCCCGCATTTTATTTAACTGAAATATATAGTAAACCAAATCATATTGAAATTACTGAAGTCTTACTCAGTTACTATGAGAGCATGCCAAGGACATTGGATGTGGTGGGGTCCAGTATAATTTTTCATAATTACTTTTTTTCTTACTAGATAATTTTCATTTTGCTTCAGGTTTTTTCCCTAAGATACAGGATTATACATTAAAGAACAGTTGAAAGAAAAAAAAAATCTTTAAAAGTTCATGAATGAATGTATGTGTTTTCATTTCCTGATTTTTCTTGGGATAGGAAATTCTAGGAATAAAGAAGCATAAAGCAAGTGTAAAGAGTTAAAACATTGAGAATTATGTTTTTATTGTATTATCCTTATATAATTATATTGCATTGTGCACTAGAATTCCTATACTGCTTATTAGTGATCAGAGTGGAGTGGTAAAATTTTATGGTAGCTTTGCATTTAATAGAAAACGGAATGTATTGGAATTGGAAATAAAACAAGACTACACGTCTCCTGGGACTCAGAAATACGTGGTAAGGTTGATTTTCCGTATTTTACCTACACATATACAAGTGTGGTGTATATATTAATAAGCATAATTTTAATGTTACCAACAAAATCTTTTGAACTTGAAGGGTCCTCTTAAAGTGACAGTGCAAGAACTTGATGGGTCGTTCAACCATACATTGCAGATTGAAGAAAACAGTCTTAAACATGATATACCTTGCCATTCCAAAAGCAGAAGGTAAGAATTAAAATACAAACTGCAAATATTTTTAGTATGGATATATGAAAACAAATAGTGTATTGATGATAAATATTTGCTTTCTGAATTTTGTGTTTATATTTTGTTAATCTTGCTGAATAAGATTTACCTGTGATGTAAGGGGGGAAAATAGAATTTACTCCTGTTTATGGACAGCAAGAAACCTTTATCTCTTAATTATAAGGAAAGGTCTTGAATTTTATAAAAGTTTTATAAAGAGCTTATTTATATAGAATGAGTTGAATGAAGACTCTAATTAAAGTACTCAAGATGGCTTTGAATGGGAAAGACAAATCGGAGGGAAGACAAATGTAGGCCAGGGGAGTATCTCAAGTGAAGGCATATGAATGAAGCACTTGCACAGTTTTCCTTTTCTGTTAAGAGTGCCAGGGGCTGTTCACTAAACCTAATGAGCAAGAAAAGTAACATACTTCCCAAACAGACTTTCTCAGTTTCCTAATGTATTTTAATAACTACTTTGACCTCTGCTTCTCGAATTTGTATGCTTACATGTCATTGTAAAAATGGTGGGAGTCAGGTTTAAATCAATGTAAAGTATTGGTGATTATTATTTGAACAAAACTAATGCACAGCTCAACTTTGTCAATATTTTTTGCTGGAGAGAACATTATTGTTCTCTGTGGTGAAATACACAGAGAGTACTTTTGCAGGCTTAAGCTCCATTTATAAACATATCTTTGCTAGTATGATAATTTTTAATACCTTTTTTATTATTTTTTTCTCTTTTTTAATAGAAATAAGAAGAAGAAGATTCCACTGATGAATGGAGAAGAGGTGGACATGGACCTTTCTGCTATGGAGTAAGTTAGCTTGTTGGAGTGAGACTGAGCCATGTTCCCCTTGTCTAAAGCATGCTATTTTGAAGGATTTAATAGTAATGTTGTACTTCATTATATGACTGGCAGATTTCAAGGCTACCACATTTCTTTGCCTGCTTTGAGACTTTTCTTCTGTAGCTGGGAAAATTGTGGTGAAGTGTAAATTGTATTGGTTAACTACTATAATCAGTTTTAAAAAAAAAATCTTAGGCATGATGAGATGATAGAATAAATTATTTGATTCTTTCTTACATATTTCTAATGATATCTTTCAGCTGACTTCATAGGTAAAATATAAACAAGAATTTGCTTGAAACAAAGTAAGAGCAGTTTTTGTTGGACCTTGATGAAGGCCATTTAACTAGCACTAAGACAGACAAGTTCCTGAAATCTGTGGTTAATTCCGACAGAATCCTTTCAGATTGAAAATAAGTGATAAAGTGCTTCATACTGAAATTCGTACTGGCATTAATTTCAGTTGGAACTGTTTAGCTCTTCGGAAGCAAATTCTTCCTCAAATACCCGCTTTACTGTCCTTGACTTGGAACCAGTGATACTCTCAGAAATACTGAAGGTCTTGGTACCTTGTTTGCTGGCTGAGGGAAGTCAATAATATTGAAAAGTAGTGGTGTCTGTTTGAAGAAGGATAGATTGGTTGTCACCTTAAAAGTGTTGGAGATTCTTGTAAATATAACCTCATCTAAAATATGATGAGAAATAATTTTATAGGGGATATTTT